>CM059587.1:70545000-80545000 GCA_030407085.1 Trichopria drosophilae | reverse complement strand
GAAAAGCGTAAAAACCGACACTTTTTGTACTTTTTCGCTTCCGTATCGAAAATAGAGTAAAATAGAGCAAAATTTCACGAAAGCTTTTTTGTAGAGTGCAAAATTTCCTACAAAACAGTCAGTGGCAGCGTTAAACGAAACGAATTTAAACAAAATATTCAGAATATTTTACATTGGTTACACAGCCCAACAAATTTTTGAGAATTTCATGTTGCCCTATAAGGAAGAGTCGATTCTGGTAGGATTTTTGCTCCAGAAACCAAGTATGACTTCCAAAATATCCAATTGGCTCTAGTTTTTCATTTATTGAAGGTCAAAGGGATAACAAATTCGATTTCAGGCATTTTCAGCACTTATTCGAGTCAATTCTGATAGGACTTTGACTGCAGAATCAAAATATGTACGCCAAAATATTGAATTGACCCTACTTTTTGCCAAAATTGAAGGTCGAAGAGGTAAAAAATGGTGTTTTAGGACATTTTTACGTCTATATTATAAAGCATGACGCAAAAAATCAAGAAATGCAAAATGGCGGATCCAATATGTACGAAAAACTTTTAGAAATTCTAATTACTTTCAAACTCGTATCATTTTGGCAACATTACTTTGTTTTTTACCAAATTGAAGGTCAAAGGGGTAAAAAATCGTGTTTTCGGACATTTTTTCCTGTTTTTCTCGTAAAGTAGACGAGGCGATAAAAAGTTAGGCGGACATATTGGATCCATCTTTTTGCATTTTTAATTTTTGGTGTCGCATAGCCATAAAAAATGTCCTAAAACAAGATTTTTACCTTTTTTGACCTAGAATTTGGGCAAAAAGTAGATCCAATTCAATATTTCCGCATGCATATTTGGATTCTGCGTGAAAACTTATATGAAAATTTACTTTTACCAGTGGGAAAACACCATTTTTTGGGGGCTGTGAACAGATACAAAAAATGCCGAAAATCAATTTTTTTACCTTCAATATCTCAAAAACTAGAGCCAATTGGATATTTTGGCGGTCATATTTGGATTCCGGAACAAAAATCTTGTCAGAAACGACTCTTACTTGTAGGGCAACAAAATTTTCTCGGGCTGTGTTATCGATCAAACTGTAAGTTGACGTTCCATTGTTGTTTGTGGCTAAACTATCAACATTAGACTAGGACTGCCGGTAACTTTTTTGTAGGAAATTTCACGCTCTACAAAGCTTGAGTGCAATTTTACTCTACTTTGCTCTGTTTTCGATACGGAAGCGTTGAAATGAAAAAAGTACCGGGTTTTACGCTTTTAACGATCTTTATAAACGATATAAGTAATTTGATGGTCTAAAAATAGTGCATAAACTTTCTTAATGATAATGAATAATTTTACAATTAATATCAATTTTTAAATTGTTTACATCTTGTACACAGCATAAATAATCAACTGTACTAGATGTATTTATTCGTTCATGGAAGTAAACATAAACAAAGTTGCCTGCCTTTTCTACTTCAATGTTTGAAAATCAAACTCTAATATACAAATTATCAAAATATCTATCTACTCAATTATTAATCTATCAGTTAAGGTAATGTCACAAAATTCAATTAGAAACTTCTCGTTAACAAAATCTGTACCGAAAATTTTGTCAGAATACGAATGAACCCAAAGTTATTTTCTATAAGAAATGAATTTGTAACAAGTCCACAAACATAACCTACAAAACTTGTGTTTATGTAAACGAATATAAAATAAATGTAATCAATTTTTTGTTTTTCAGAAACCTGCCTTATAGACGTAACTCGTTACACCTTTGCAAACTTAACTCGATATTTAAGAAGACAAAGCGCTAATCAGAACTTTGACAGGAAATGGTCATGGATGCAGACCCTTCGCCGCACTCTGTCGGTCGCGAATTTGTCCGGCAGTATTACACTCTGCTGAACCAAGCGCCGTATCATCTACACAGGTTTGTAATATTATTTTATCTTCTTAACCCTTTAAGTCCCAAATGTGCACAATTTGCACATGGATTTCAGCGTCGTTTTATATATAAAATAAAAATTAACAAGAAAATGGAAACATCTATATCCGACTGGTTTTGAGGTCGCTCTTTCGATTGGCGCTACTGACATTTTTGAAAAATGACGTTTAACACAGTTTTTTTTACAAAAATACTGAAAAAAACGTGATTTTTTAGCTGCAATTTCTTTTTTAAATGCATTTTTAACTATGATAATTTCTAATCTATCAGAAACGTGTTCCCGATTGTTTTACTTCAAAATTATACATTCACATTTTGTTTTTCGTTTCAAAATGGCGTCTGAACGTTGAAAATTTTTGAAAGCGAAGAAAATGCTATTATTTCGGATCTGCTAGGTTTTCTTTGTAGTAAAATCGTACAAATAAATTATTATGAGTTTTGTATGACCTATATTGATTTACGGAAGCAGTAATATCCCATAAAATCCAATTTCAAGATGGCGACTGTCACAAAAACCATTTATATAACCAAAAAAAAAATCTTAAGAATAATGTTAACTTGAAAATCTGAGTGGAATACGATAGTATTTTTCCTATTCCAGAAAATGTGAAATTTTACATAACGGGTCCGCCATATTGGATCCGCCATTTTGAATTTCGGTAAACTCAAATCTTGAGTCAGTTTACCGAAATTCAAAATGGCGGACCCGTTATGTAAAATTTCACATTTTCTGGAATAGGAAAAATACTATCGTATTCCACTCAGATTTTCAAGTTAACATTATTCTTAAGATTTTTTTTTTGGTTATATAAATGGTTTTTGTGACAGTCGCCATCTTGAAATTGGATTTTATGGGATATTACTGCTTCCGTAAATCAATATAGGTCATACAAAACTCATAATAATTTATTTGTACGATTTTACTACAAAGAAAACCTAGCAGATCCGAAATAATAGCATTTTCTTCGCTTTCAAAAATTTTCAACGTTCAGACGCCATTTTGAAACGAAAAACAAAATGTGAAAATGAAGTATAATTTTGAAGTAAAACAATCGGGAACACGTTTCTGATAGATTAGAAATTATCATAGTTAAAAATGCATTTAAAAAAGAAATTGCAGCTAAAAAATCACGTTTTTTTCAGTATTTTTGTAAAAAAAACTGTGTTAAACGTCATTTTTCAAAAATTTCAGTAGCGTCAATCGAAAGAGCGACCTCAAAACTAGTCAGATATAGATGTTTCCATTTTTTTTTTTATTTTTATTTTAATTAATTGTGTTTCAATCGTTATAAATAATGATTTTCCACTTTTTCATTCAGGTTTTACAATCATGCGTCATCTTTTGTCCACGGAGGCTTGGGCTCTCGAGAAATGGACTCGGCGATTGGTCAGAAAGAAATTCACGAAAAGATCTGCGAGTTAAATTTCTACGACTGTCACGCGAAGATCAATCAAGTCGACTCTCAATCGACTCTTGGAAGTGGAGTGGTTGTCCAGGTAAGTTTTCAATAACGAGTTTGAAATGAACTCGAAAATTAATGCGAAATCTTTGTGGTAGGTTTCTGGTGAACTTTCTAACGCTGGGCAACCGATGCGCCGTTTCACCCAAACTTTCGTCTTGGCCGCACAAGCTCCCAAGAAGTACTATGTGCACAACGACATCTTCCGATATCAAGACTTGGGATACCCCGAAGACGAGGAGGAGGACATGGAGGGTGTCGAAGGCAACGTCAGCGAAGGCGTAGAACGCGAAGTGGAAGAAGGTATTCGATCGGAGCCGGAGGAAGATCAAGTGCCGCAGATGACCGTTACCAATGCGGAACTCAATCAACCGCAGCAGCAGCCGCCACCGATGAACCAGCAGATGTACTACGCTCTTCCGCCTCAGCAGACGGTAAGTCGAATTGTTCTTAACCACTTCAATGGTAATGGATCGTATATGTACAAAAAAAATCATTGACAAACGTGGCAATGGATCGTATGTGTACATTTTGCAGTTCTTAATGAATTTGCATTAAAAATTCGTATACCAAGATATTTTGGGTCGCCAAATCTGAATCTGTCGTCAAAATGTGAAATTTGAAAACGGCGGATCTAATATGGCTGCTGTAAATTTGCTAAATTTATTAAATTGTGCGGCGCACACTTTTCTTTATACGGAAAACAGCTGAAAATTGTCACTCGGAGGTTTTTCGGGCTCCCTGATTACGAATCTGAAGTTAGATTTTGAAAATTCAAATTGGCGGATCCAAGATGGCCGACATAAATGTGAAATATTACCACTTCTGACACTTTTTTTTTTTTAAACAACTATCACTGAAGTGGTTAAATGGAATATTTCGGTTAACGAGAAATTTTGTTCGAAGGTTCATCCAATTCAGCCAGTGACGATCAACGGTTCGGTCCATGAAGAGACTTGCGTCATTCCGCAGCCTTCTCAGCCTCCGCAACTCCAACCGGCTCCTTACATCCCGGAACCGGCCAGCCAAGAACAATTCGCACAAGAGAACGAACACGAATCGGTGCCGGAACAACAGTCTGCTCCGCAGAATAAAGACGAGTCGACATCATCCGTAGAAGAGATTCACGAACAGTCGGAACCGGAGAACTTTACCCCGGCTCCGGAAGTCGAAGGGGATCAACAGCTGAATTCTCAAACTTCGAACAGCAGCGGAGGACTGAAGACTTACGCCAATTCGGTTAAGTCTATTCCGGGTGCGACCGGTGCCACCAGTCCGCAAGCTCCGAAACTGTCGATGTCACCGGTAAGTCTTTGATTTTTAAGTTTGTATAAGACTGGAGTAGTGTGGATACAAAATTTTGTTGCCCAAGCAATAACGGCCGATTCTTATAGGATTTTGTCCTTAGAATACGAATCTGACCTTAAAAATACTGGATTGGCTCTAGTTTATAAGCAATTTAGGTTTGAAAATGTAAAAAAAAAAACCGGATATTTTCCATTCTTTGCGCTATTGTAAAGCAATAAAGCGATACATTGTAAATGTCCGCATATGATGAAAAGACAGCTTAAATATTGTCCTTTGAGACGCAAAAATAAAAAAAAAAACTAGGTATTGTTTTAATTAAATGTCATTAACGCGGGGGAAAATAACCTGTCCTTTTGTCCTGTGTAGTTTTTCTATGTCCGCCAATTGGTTCGGTAATTTTTAATTTTTTTAAGTCTGACTACAAACCCATAATAAGTGAAATTGAAAAGTACTAAATAACAATTCACTCTTAATTAGCCGTTTCAATCTTGTGCTTCAGAAAATGTTCATAAAATCATTAAACAATATTGAGGCGCCCACGGACACAAAAGCTGTTCCCAGTTATTCAAAATGTACAATATTTAGATTTCTGTTTTTGGGTCTCAAAGAGCAATATTTAAGCTGTCTTTTCGACATAAGCGGACATTTATAATGTATAGCTTTATTGTTTTATAATAGCTCAAATAATGGAAAATATCCGTTTTTTTACACTTTCAAACCTAAATTGCTGAAAAATTAGAGCCAATCCAGTATTCTTAAGGTCAGATTCGGATTCTACGGGCAAAATTCTATTAAGAATCGGCTGTAACATGTTAGGCAACATGCAGTTTTTGAAATTTTGTCGAGCTGCGTTATTGATCGAATTGTTATTTACAAAATTAGCCACCGATGACAAGCTTGCGCCTGGATGATAGATCTTCGGTACATCCGTCGAACCCTCCTGTACTGCCAGCGGTCGGTGTTACGCCGAACGATCAACAATGCCCGAGGGTCAATGCTCCGCCGCAACAGCCACCGCAGCAACAACAGCCTCCGCAACAAATGTATCAGCAGCCACCGCAGCAACAATATCAGCAGCGGATGCAAAGACCTCTTCAAAGAGGTAAGTTGTCGTTACGATGTTAAATATGAAATGTTAAATATGGAATAATAAAGGGAAAGTTAATTATTAAATGGAATTTTGCAGACGGTGGTGATCGACGTTTTCGAATCGGTGGTCCTTACAGCGATGCCAATCAACTCTTCCTCGGTAATATTCCACACAATGTGACGGAGCACGAACTTAAGAACATGTTTGAGACACGTTTCGGTCGTGTGGCAGAACTTCGTATACATAGCAAACCCAACGATCGATCGAAAAGTGGAATAGGAGGACCCGGCAACAATATGAACCGAGGTGTACCGAACTTTGGTTTCGTCACCTTCGAAGATGTCTCTGTAGCATCTAAAGTACTGACGAGGGTGAGTAAATTTTAGTTTAAATTTATTTACAATCCGCTAAGAATTATATGATAATTGTTTTATAAGAAATAAAAACGTTTTCCTAAAAAAAATCCTGGATTACTGCTGCATTAATGAAATCGATTGCTATATAACATGGTGGCCACCGTCAGGGAAATCAGGGAAATGTCAGGGAATTTCAAAATTGGTCAGGGAAAAAAGTAAATTGTAGACAAATCTTGAAAAAGTGAAAAACATTATTTAACAAAAAATGGCACAATTTCATATTCAGAAAAATGCTTTATTTATCGTGTTTCGCATAAAATTCTTTTAAATGATTTTAAATGCTTTCTCACAAATTTAAACAAATATTGACGTTTTTTATCAATAACATATTTCAGTTTTGAACATTTTCGACCGATTTCACCAAAAACCAACAATTTTGAGAAAAAAAATAATCTTAAATGAAATATATTTGTGGTACTGCTCAGTTTTAAACGTTCTGGTACATTGCAACAAAAATAAACACGTTTAACAATAACACATTTCGGTATTGAATATATTCTAACAGATTTGAATAAAATTTAATAGTTTAACAAAAATAAATGCAAACAATTTTATAATTAAAAGATATTTATCTTTCTATAAAGATACTTTACAGAATATTTCAAAAATATTTGCCATACTAATTCTCTATTTAAACAAATATTTGTATAAATAAAACCTTTTGAAAATGATAGAAAACTTTCATAAATTTTTTTAAATCTTCAAAAATCTTTGAAATTGCATAAAAAGGCTAAAAATCGTAGAAAAATTTTTAAAATATTGAAAACAGCACAAAACTCCCAAATTTTGAGAATATTAATTTGTTTAAATGATTATTTTACCATTTCTATTTTAAGTAGTTGACATTTGTCCAATAGTATTTGAAAAATATAAAATTTATGGCAATTTTTTGTTATTGTCAACATTCGTAAGAATTTTGACAATACTTTGAATATACTGTCCAAAATCGCCTAAATTCTAAAATTTATCAACATTTACAATTATTGTCTAACATATTACCGCAGAACTTGACATTTTATAACAAATTTTGACAAAGAACCCCCAACAAATTTTCTACTATTATTTTGAATTAAACACGAAAAAATCCGCAGGAACATTTTATAGATAATATGTTTTAGAATATACTACTCGTTGTTGATTGAAAAAATAAAGAATTTATTGAAAATGTGTAGCTGTTTTTAAAACATTTTTATCCGTATTGTTTATTTTTAATAGATATCATTAAAATATTGGTCAGGGAAAAATCTGGGAAAAGTCGGGGAATTTTTTTCCGAGAAAAAAGCGGCCACCGTGATTAAACTCCTTATTGATTATACAATGCACAGTTGATCCGAGATAGAATAGTTTTCGAATTGTTAAGGCGTTCATATCAACGAATAATGATTCGGAAGGAAAACAATTTTTAGAACTCTGTTTTGTAAAGTTTGCAGTTTCCTAATTATATTATCGTAATCCCCTCCTCAATCAATAATTCCATAAGTCATTATCGATAGAAACAATGCATGATATACCATCATTATATTGTACAATATATTCTGGTAAATAAATACAAATTTAAAATTAAGAAATATTTAATGAAAATTGTTTTTTAGACCATTTACTATCCGGATGAGAATGGACAGAAGCTGAACATCGAGGAGAAGAAAGTGAAGCAGAGAGAAAGCGGAGGTGGAAGACCAAGCCTCGACGGCAGGGACAACATGCGTCCAATGGGTGGTCCGCAGCAGCCTCCACTCCGTGGCCCCGGTAAGTGTCGAATCATTTTTTCTTCTCGCTTGACAGTACGAAGATGTTTATTAAAAAATGTTCCAGGCTCAGGTGGAATTATGCGCAGCGGACACCAGGGTAATCGCGGCGTTCGCACTGGCAACTTCACACGCAGCGACGGTGGTGTACGCGGAGGTCTCCGACAGCAACCTGGCAATCCGAGCAGTCAGACTTATCAGAGTCGTCGCTAATCGTGTAAGAGAGAAGAGAGACACAGAGAGAGAGAAAAGTTAACCACAACAATTGAATCAACACTCAAATAAGCCACCGCAAGTTCCGAGCACCCGTCGTGGGTGCCCAAACCTCTTAACCGGATGATAACATCGGGCTGTGTACCTTCTTGTTCTTTGTACGACAGGGACAACAAGTTACGTAGCCCGTAAATCGAAAGTCATACAAAAAAGGAAAAAAAAAAGAAATCACGACGAACTCGAGAAAACGACATTCCGATCGACGAGGAATAAAACTTTCGCGAGACCTACGAATGAAGACCAGTGTGCACAGAAACTATGAGTTGTTGATGCGAGAGAGTGAGAGAGAGAGAGCGAACGAGAGAGCGGAAGACAGAACAAAAATGGATAAAAAAAAAAAGAAGAAAAAAAACAAACACACAGAGAGAGAGACAGTTTTCGGAGCGCAACCGAAGAGACACAAAAGGAGTGTGCGAGCGTACAAGACTTTTTTGAAACGTTTTTTAAGTTGACGGCGACCTAAATAAGCTTAGCATAACTTAATTAAGTAGCACTTAAGGTCCACAAACGACAGACTCTGGGCACAGTTAGTTTACGCTTAATTCAATTAAGTCTTAATTAAGTAGTGTCGGAGCTTCGCTTTGGGATTTCTTGAGCGCATTAAATGGTCCTTGGTTGATTCAAGCGATGCTTAAAGTTTTCAGAAAAATTGAGTTGTGCTTAAGTTGTGCGGTGCCCTCGAACATTATTACGATTATTAATTTTTTTTAATAACACTTAAGTTACCCCCCCCCCCTTCCCCCCCGACTGCGTTGAGAACTCGAGGTTGTGCACGAGTGCGAAGGATGCAGATAACAAGAAAAATTACATTGTTTTACATGACCCAACGATCGTGTTACACAGAATTACTTTGTTTCTCTTCAATGACCTTTTTATGTACCTTATTACTTTTAAGTTAATTCTTAAGTAGTTTCCATAGCATTCGTCGTACTGAGGTGTGAAGAAGCTGGTTTTTTTTTTGGTCTTTTTTCTGTTCTCTCGTGACGTCGCATCGACATTCAGTCATATTGCATTTTTTTTAAAATGTCTCGTCTCTTTTATATATATATATATAAATATAGATATATGCGGAAAGATACGTCTGAATTTATCTTACCGGAAGTGACATCGAAGAAGCCAATTTTTTCTTCAGTTGTAAATCCATTTCTTTAAAATGCTGTTGGATTGTTTTTTTTGTTTGTGTTAAAAGTGAGCAGCGATTAATTTCATAGATGTAAAAGGAAAATTTTTAAGGTTAGTTCCTTGGAAGATTTTGGAAAAGTTTCACTTTCGATGGTTTTCAGGATTCCTACGAGAGCAGAGTGTCAAGATTCAATGCAGCGACGGAGGATAAATTTCTGTGGGTAGTAATTTCGGTTAAAATTTTTAGTATTTTTGGAGAGTTACGAGAGGTTACAAGAAGAAAATTTTCTACTTCTGTCAATTGATATTATTGGAAGTCGATGTAAGTAAGAGTAAATGATCTAAGAAATCTCTAAGCTTCTAGTCAAGGTACCTTAAAAAAAAAGAAAAAAATTTGGATAACGGAAGAAAATTCGAAACGACATTGGCTGCAAGACATCGAACGAGTATTTAATACAATGAATTAGAAAAGATTTATATAGTTCTCTTTGCGGTTCTTTGTAAAATGTTACCTCAATAAATTTTAATGATACGAAATGAATTGTTTAGGTATGTTGAAGTAGTATTAGATGTTCCCATTTTAAAAAAATGTTTTTTTTTTGTGTATTTTTGAACAATTTTGTTCCGTTTGCTCTGGAAAATATTTTTTAATGTTTTTTTTTGGGTAATTTTGAACAAAAAAGGTCCTTAGTAACTTTCAGGGACAATTTTTAGAGTTAAAAATCCCTAACCTTTAAAAAAAGTCGATTTTTCGATATTTTTGATATTTTTTTTAAACGTTTTCATAGTTGAGATAACTTTTCGTTGGGTGGATATGAACTAATTTCTTATACAGTAGAACTTCGTGTTATTGGAGAGATTACCTTCACGTATTTAGCGCAGGTGAGGTGAGTCTTGGCAAGAAACGATGCGCATTTCCTAACAAACGAAAAAGAAATAAAACATCTTGAAAATATATTTTATTTCGGTTTCTGGACCATTTTCAGTCAAATTTGTTTTAATCCGATGTAATACACGAATAGAACATAAACATAACCTAAAAGATATTGACACAGCTGTTTTTTTACATGAAAACAATTTGATTGTATTCTTTTTCGTTTGTTGGGTTGTCGGATAACAAAGTGAAAGGCAAAACTCCAAGTAGGTAGGACAATAAAGTGAAGTTCTACTGTACATACGACGTACTTGAAAGGCAAAGCGTCAAGAAGGTAGGTAGGCAGGACAATAAAGTGAAGTTCTACTGTACATACGGCGTACTTGAAGATTAGACATCTATCATCATGTTTTTGGACTCCCTGCTTAAAAAAGTGGTTATAATCGGAAACAACTGGATAGAAACGGATCGAAAACATGAGAAAAATGGATTAACTCAACATACGAACAAGAATTAAAACGAATTGAATACGTTTTATTTCGGTTTCTTGACCATTTTCATTAAAATTCTTTCGTTCTAATCCGATATAATACGTGAATAGAACATAAACATAACCTAAAAAGATTGACTAGCAGCTTTTTACATGAAAACACGAACTAAAATGTACAGTAGTCCTTCCCTTATTCCAATTTGTCCAGTCAGGCAAGATGGCGTCCTTCTTCTCTTATTCTAATTTTCCCCTCTCCCCCACTACTTAGATTTGTAGTCTCACTTTTGTTGCGCATGCGCCGTTATTTGTATTTAGAAAATTCACACGTCAGTGGGGAGAACGCGTGAGGGGAAATATTAGAATAGGAGAAGAGAAAAAATTAGAATAAGGGAAGGACCACTGTACTAAATTTCACAGGGAACTAAGTAATAATAATATATGTGAAGGTAAACAAATATGGACGTAACATTTGCTTTTCTTCTTTCTTTGCAATAAAAAAATATTCGAAATAAACTCACGCATTAAAACTGATCTTTCCGAATTAAAATATTCGGAAATACGAGTGCAGGTCGAAAAACTGACAAATCAAAATGCCGACACGTCAAAAAATCGACAATTGCATATAGTCGACACATAAAAATTAGGCACATCGACAAGTGGACAGTCAATTTTTTAAGTGTCGGTTTTTCGACCCGTACCCGGAAATCCACGTGAATGTATTTAATCGATCAATTTCGAATTAGATTGTGTCGTTTTTCAATTCGAAACGTCAAAAAACCTGATTGGAAACGTAATTTCTCAATTCGATTGTATTCTTTTTCGTTTGTTGCCCTGCAAACACGGAAAGTACAGGTATGTAATGTTAACGCAACGGTTACATTGTTACATAACTGTTACTTTTGTGTGTTTGGGTTGTCGGATAGCAAAGTGAATGGCAAAACCCCAAGTAGGGAGGGTAGGTAGGTAGGGACAATAAAGTGAAGTTCTACCGTACATACGACGTACTTGAAGATTAGACATCTATCCTCGTATCATAAAACGTATTTAATGTGTTTTAATTCTTTTTCGTTTGTTGGGTTAATCCATTTTTATCCATAATGAGGTATTTTTTTTCTATCCAGTTGTTTCCGATTATATCCACTTTTTTAAGGATAGATGTCTAATCTTCGAGTACGTCGTATGTACAGTAGAACTTCACTTTATTGTCTTACCTATCTATTTGAGGTTTTGCCTTTCAAGTATGCATGTACAGTAGAACTTCATTTTATTGTCCTACCTACCTACTTGGGGTTTTGCCTTTCACTTTGTTGTCCGACAACCCAACAAACGAAAAAGAATACAATCGAACTGTTTTCATGTAAACAACAGCCGAGTCAATATTTTTTTAGGTTATGTTGATGTTCTATTCGTGTATTACATCGGATTAGAACAAATAAATTTGACTGAAAATGGTCCAGAAACCGAAATAAAACATATTTTCAAGATGTTTTATTTCTTTTTCGTTTGTTAGGAAATGCGCATCGTTTCTTGCCAAGACTAACCTTACCTGCGCTAAATACGTGAAGGTAATCTCTCCAATAACACGAAGTTCTACTGTATAAGAAATTAGTTCATATCCATCCTACGAAAAGTTATCTCAACTATGAAAACGTTTAAAAAAAATATCAAAAATATCGAAAAATCGACTTTTTTTAAAGGTTAGGGATTTTTAACTCTAAAAATTGTCCCTGAAAGTTACTAAGGACCTTTTTTGTTCAAAATTACCCAAAAAAAACATTAAAAAATATTTTCCAGAGCAAACGGAACAAAATTGTTCAAAAATACACAAAAAAAAAACATTTTTTTAAAATGGGAACATCTAATACTACTTCAACATACCTAAACAATTCATTTCGTATCATTAAAATTTATTGAGGTAACATTTTACAAAGAACCGCAAAGAGAACTACATAAATCTTTTCTAATTCATTGTATTAAATACTCGTTCGATGTCTGCCTTTCAAATATGTTTTGCCTTTCAAGTATGCATGTACAGTAGAACTTCATTTTATTGCCCTACCTACCTACCTACCTACTTGAGGTAATGCGTTGGAGTTTATTACGAATATTTTTTTATTGCAAAGAAAGAAGAAAAACAAATGTTACATCCATGACCGGCCTAGTTTACCTTCACATTATTATTGCTTAGTTCCGGTGAAATTTATTACATTTTAGTTCGTATTTTCATGTAAAAAATAGCTTTACCGCACGCTAAATTATAAGATCAGATAGGAAATAGTACATTATGCAACTAGTGCGTAAAGTGTACTTTTTTTTTTCACGAGAGCAACACGTGCAAACAAGGCTCCGGCGACGAGTGGGGGAGATGCATACGATACTTTATGCCCGCGTAAGGTCATTTTTTGTCCAATGCGTAGAGTGGTTTTTTTTTCACTAGCGCGTAAAGTGTCAACAAGGAGCTTCAGGCGCCAGGTGAGACTCTTTATGCACGAGTGAGAAAAAAAATCACTTTACGCACGCCCGGGCATAAAGTAGTATACTCGTGCGCTGCGTAGATGTTCCCACACTAGCTTTTCTATCAGCGGGTGACAAACTTCGCTCATGTGCGAAATACCTACTTTGCGCACTCGTATCGTAATGTACTATTTCGTGGTCGTGTGAACAAGCCCGGTAAGTGCATCGGCTCGGAAAATTGCGAAAGAAATCCCGACTTCGAAGTGAACGTTGATCCAATCTCTGCAAACACAAAAGTAACAGTTATGTAACAACTATGAAACAATGTAACCATTACGTAAATATTACATACCTGTTACTTTCCGTGTTTGCAGAGGTGTTGCAGTACTCCATAGTGAACTTCACTTTAATTATGACTTTGCAAAACATTCTTATATATTCTATAAAATCTACATAGGACAAACAGAAAGAAGACTTGAAACTCGCATTAAAGAACATGAAAAAAATATTTTGGGTGATAAAAAACAATATACGGGTTTAACTCTTCACCGTATTAAAACTGGACATAATTTTGATTACAAAAATCCAAAAATTTTAGCCATCGAAAATAATAGTAATAAAAGAAAAGAAATTGAGAACTTTTTTATTAAAAAATTTGAAAATAAAACTGTTAATATACGCTTTGAAAAGTCTAATTTACCTGAAATTTATAATTCATTGTTTACCAATTAATTTGTTTATGCTATATATAGTGCATACATTTTAATATAGGTGAATTAATTTCCCCTTTTAATAATTATTGTCTTTCAAAAAACCTATAAAGAATGTTTGAGTTTGTTTTTTCTGTATATGAATTCATTTTTTTTTTGCAAAACTCTGCAAAACTTGGATGGGTGGAGTTTGAGAAACTCTAACATCTTGAGACATTCTTAAAATGAATTCCCCATTTTTCTATATAATTTTTTATTTTTTAATTTAAAAACATTTTATTTCTGAAGATGGTATCCACTACAGGGCCGAAACGTCAAATTATTTATTATTAAAATATATTTTTTTTCACTTAATTGTATAGTGACCGTTTCTCACCGAGAATTCACAAATATTATTTATTTATAAAACGGTCGAGAAGTAAATATAAATTTAAAATTATTCTTATATATTCTCCGGGATTAGATCCTATCTCTAACAGGACCATTGAAAATTTTCCAGAATCGGTTCATCGTCTGATTCTGAGTATTTTCAACTACTTCCACCCTAATAAAAACTATCCGAAAACAGTAGTCCTTCCCTTATTCAAATTTCCGTTATTCCAATTTGTTCTCTTCTCCTATTCTAATACAGTAGCCCTTCTCTTATTCTAATTTGTCCTTTCGACTTGTAAATGGAATAAACGGATTGAGAGTTGATGTTAATTTGCTAAAACAAAAAATCCGGATTGCCGAGTAAAACATTCAATTAATTTCAATAAATTAATCTCTATCCATTTCCGGTTGCTGAGTGGCTCTCTATCCCGGAGATTGAAAAATGATTGAAATTTATTCAATTCAGATTCTAGCCAACTTTACGTTTCGGATTCTTTGCTATTCTCAGTTTCTGTTAATTTTTAATCCATTCCTATCCCTAAACAAAGGATTGTATAGAAATACATTTATATTTTCAATTCTTTTTAATAAATTTGGTCAAAGAACAAAATTGGTGAAATTGAAATTCTGCATTCTTTTTAGTTTAATTTATTAAGTATATTTCAGATTTTGGATTATGAAGAAATACTTTGTAATTTATTTCTATTCTTAATTCTTTTCAATTCATTTTTATTCTCAATTCATATCAATTTGTAGTGTCGAATTGAAAACTTATAATTTACAATTCCTGCAAATAACTATCTACCTTCAAGACGTGAAACAAATTCAATTCTTTTCATTGCTTTCGACCAAGAAACAGAATGGGAGGAATTGAAATTTTATATTCTTTGTAATTGTACGTATTAAATTCAATTCCGTTTGAGAAATACATTTATATTTTCAATTCCTTTTAATTCATTTCAATTCATTTTTATTCTTAATACATTTCAATTTATGTTATAGTATTGAAAACTTACGATTTACAATTCCTGCAAATAGCTCTGTCCGTTCAATTCTTGTGTACAAAGGAAAGAATACAAACAAATTGAAATATTCAATTCCTTTCAATACTTTCGATCAAGAAACAGAATGGGAGGAATTTAAATTCTGTATTCTTTTTAATGTTATGCATTAAATACAATTCTGATTTTGGATTGTTAAGTATATTGACACTTATTTCAATTCTAACTTCTTTATTTTCTATAATTTACAATTCCAGCAAATACCTCTCTCCCTTCAATTCTTTTATAGAAAGGCAAGAATTAAAACAAATTCAATTCTTTTCAATGCTTTCTATCAAGAAACAGAATGGGAGGAATTGAAATTTTGTATTCATTGTAATTGTATGTATTAAATACAATTCAGATTTTGAATTATTAAGCTTCTTTACACTTATTTCAATTCTTAATTCTTTTCAATTCATTTTTATTCTTTTTTCTTTCCAAATTTTAATGGCGAATTAAAAACGTATTATTTACAGTTCATGTAAATAACTAATCACATAGAAAGGAAGGAATTGAAATACATTTATATTTTCAATTCCTTTTAATTCATTTTTATTCTGAATTCTATTCAATTCATGTTTATTCTTAATACATTTAAATTTATATTAATGAACTAAAAACTTTACTACAATTATTCCTGCAAATAGCTCTGTCCGTTCAATTCGTTTATACAAAGGAAAGAATACAAACAAATTGAAATATTCAATTCCTTTCAATACTTTCGATCAAGAAACAGAATGGGAGGAATTTAAATTCTGCATTCTTTTAATCTTATGTATTAAATACAATTCTGATTCTGGAACATTAAGTATATTGACACTTATTTCAATTGTTAATTCTTTTCAATTCATTTTTATTCTTAATTCATTTCAATTTGTATTGTCGAATTGAAAACTTGTAATTTACAATTCCTGCAAATAACTATCTCGCTTCAATTCTTTTATAGAAAGGCAAGACGTAAAACAAATTCAATTCTTTTCCACGTTTTCGACCAAGAAACAGAACGGGAGGAATTAAAATTTTGTATTCTTTGTAATTGCATGTATTAAATTCAATTCAGATTTCGGATTATTAAGCATCTTGTTTCTTGACACTCTTCACACTTATTTCAATTCTTAATTCTTTTCAATTCCTGCAAATAGCTCTGCGCGTTCAATTCTTTTATACAAAGGAAAGAATACAAACAAATTGAAATCTTCAATTGCTTTCAATACTTTCGATCAAGAAACTGACATTTTAGATTCGTTTTAATTCTTTTACATTCGCAACGCTTTCAATTCTCGCATTCTGTCGGAATTTTTTGCAACCAGGAAGGTCGTCGTCCTTTTTAAGCATGTAAATGGTAAAATTGGTGACGGCTTGTTGGTTAATTGATCCACCAACAAATTCGTTTAATTCGACCTGCAGCTTCTTCCGTTCTCGTTCGCGGTTCCGTGTAACGATTATTATCTCATTTCAACACGCGGAGGAATCCAGATGGCAAATTGCACGATGGGTTTGCATTCGTCGAGAAACAGAGACGAGGTTCGCCAAGGGTGGAGGAAAACATAACGCACTATAGATCATTCCAGAAATGTAGGGAGGAAGAATATACGATTTCCCCTCCGAGATCTCCGACGTAGAACTTAGGAACTTGGAGTGGAGGCTGCAGTCCCCGCCGGTCCAGCGAGTAACTCGCTTCTCCTTGGAATCTTTGGTGCCACCAATCTAGTCACCCAGCCTACCAACGCGAGAGAGGCTACGAACAAGGTTTCTACTTGTTTTTTTTTATTGAAAAAAGTCCCAAAAATAAGTCTCCATCTAATCTATTAAAAAATATGAACTAATTACCTTCTTCCAACGAAATTCTTTAATTACTCATTATTTATAAAATACTATTTGGGATGATGTGATGTCTTCTTTTTGATAATTGTATTATGTCAAAGTCTTTTTTTGACAGCTTCTCCTACATGCATTAAACTAGAATGAATGAGATTGTTTTGATTTCGAGTGCTGTTAAAAATGATTTTAATCACTTTTTTTACATTTTTGTTTAGTTTTAATTTTCATATAATTAAATCGGTTGGAACAATATATATTTATTAATACGATGCTATTTTTGGTCCATTAAAAATGTCTTTCGAGAACCGTTTTTATTGAATCGTTTCTCAGTTATGTAGAAGTTTTAATACCATGGAAAATTTTACAGTTCAAAGCAGTTTTTTTATTAGAATTTTTTATATAAAATTATAATAAATTTCTCTCGCATATATCGTATAAATTTTCTTTATTTTTTACTACATTTCTTAATATGATGTATTTTTACGATAGTGAAATAAGATAATTTCAAGTCATAATCCAAAAGGAAATTTATTTTCTTTGAATATTTAAGTATTAACGCATAATTTAAAATTTGATTTCAATTCAATGGTTTTCAATGATATTCAATTTAAAATTAATTATATTGTCGGTGCTAATTATGTAAATATTTTTTAGTCAAATGTCTGACTATGTTTAAGTTTCAAAATGTTATGAATTTTTCTTTGTCTTCTTATATTGAAGAGTCGTTAATCTAGAAACATTTTTAAAACTCTCAATATGTAAAAAGATAAAAAATTCGGTGTAGGATTTAAATAGTTTTTAAATAGTTCAGAAATAAGTCCAAATAAATTTAGTGACGTTTAGAAACTAGATTATTCAAAATAGTTATTGAAGTACCAATCAGTAGCACTCGAATAGTTAAGTTGAGTCCAGTCGTACTTTTTTGTAAAATTTTTTACAATGTTCGAATTTCGAATTGCCAGAAGTATTTTTGTATATTTTTCCCAAATAAACATTTTAAATACATTGAAATAAAAAACATTTCTAACATCTAGGAACATTTTTCTGTTCATAAAAATAGGAAATGATCGAAAAAACTTTTTTTTATAATTGTTCAGTAATGTCAAAAAATAGACAAAAATCATAAAAATTTAGATGGGTTGACATAAGATTATTTAAAATTAACAACTGAAATTCCAGTAAATTCGTTTTGACATTTGTTTGACAGCTTGTTCTATTATTTATACTAATTTCATGAAACTATTTACATAAATATTTTTAACTAACTAATTTGTACATATCCCTAACAGTAGAAAATCCATTAAAAAGTAGACAAATTATTCGACGCGATTAAAACATAGTTTAAGTGATTCTAATTTTGTGAATTGAGAAATGTTCATGTCGTTACTTTAAAAGTATGATTAATGAGACTTAAAAAGGATAGCATAATTTTATGGCCGAGAATCGAGGTGATATTTATTTTTGCGAAGAAAAATTATTTTAAAAAATGCAAGAAAACGAAAGTACGTGACACCATAACTATTCTTAACTGCTAATCTCAAACCTTTTAATTAATAATGTCGTTTTTTATTGCAAGGTCTACGTATTACGTCATAAATATTTCTATGTAACATCATCAGCTTGAAAGAAAAAGCAGTTAAAGTATAAGTGTCGTAGATTAACCCTTGAAAAATAAAAACTTACGAAATCAAACTCTTTTTATATCATTAATTATTGATTTTCGAGCATTAATTAAATATAACAAAGTGTTAGAACTTAAGTTGACTATAAATAACTATTTAATATTTCATGGCAGAATTCTAATAATTATATTCATTCAGAGAAAATTCTAGTGATTGTTACCTTGTACTTGAGTGAACTAGTTTTATAGTAAAATTAACTAAATTTTAGTCTTGTATCATAAATTTGAGTAAAAGAAAGTCTGTAAATTTATTTCAGTTTAATCACATAACGAATTGTTGTTTTTTAATGGAACTTTCAAATCTTAGAACAATTTTAATAGAATATCTTCATATTCAAATTTTAATTTTAGTAAAAATTATAATAAAATGTTATCATAATTTCCAGAGATTTCCCTGAATTCTTAACATCTGTATATGCTCTTCTATTTTCAAAAGTTTTTAAAAAAAGTATAAGAATATAATATTAATTACCTGTGCACCATTTTTGGTTTACATTTAATGTTAATTGTCATTAATCGTTATTTTAGTTACATTATTTAATTGGATACATTCGTTTTACGCTATTCTGCATTTTTAGCTTTATACTCGTCAGTTGTCATTTAGTTTTCATTTATTTTAGTTTTTATACTCTTCATTTATTTATATAGTTATGAAAATATTCAATTTCGACGATATCTCATATTGATTTCGAGACAAGATTCGAGAACGAGATTAGGTCTCTCGAAATCGAGATGCTAACTGACAATGTCAAGATGATTCTTGTCGAGATCTCGTCAAGATCTCTCAATGAAAACATTTAATCTCGTCTATATCTTGTTGCGATTTCGAGACGAGTTTTGAGAACGAAATTAGGTCTCTCGAGATCAATATGTTAGATTGTGATGTCAATATAAATATTCTTTTCAAGATCTCGTCAAGATCTCTCGACAAATAATTCCATCTCGACGATATTTCGTACAGATGTCGTGGCAAGATTCGAGAATGAAATTAAGTCTGTAAAAATCGAGATGTTAGAATGTGTTGTCAAGATAAAGAGTCTTGTCGAGATCTCGTCAAGATCTTGACATATTATTTCATTGCATTTAATAATATCGTATATTGTCATTTGTCAATTGTTTGAAATTCGGAATACTTAGCTGAAAACACAAATAAGTAACTGACAACTCTGAGTCTGAAAAAATATACTTCTGCGACCATTTTGAGTCCGCCATCTTGAAATTTTAAAACGTTTCGCCATTATGAAGTCTGGATTATTTACTATATGAAACAAAAAATTATTATTTAAAGAAAATTGTTAAAAATATATATTTTTTGTTCAAAAAAAGGCCATAGCTTTTCGAAAATTCATTTTTTTTACAATTTTGTTGGCAGATTCTGAAAAAGCGGGTCCAAATATATAAGAAATAGCTCATGAGAAAATGTTTACATTCGTTGTAACAAAGAAAATCAACGTTGAAAATTATTCAAAATGAATTTCCTTAAAAAACAAAAAAATTATCTGTCAATGTTGTAGATAGTTTTGTAAAAATTATCAACATTCTTGTACATCTTATTCGTCTTTTATTTCAGTTTAATCTTTAGGTTTTATCTGCACAGAGTTTGTTTTTTGAATTTCGTGCTTCAAAAGCGTCCAAAGTTTGATTAATTTTTTAAAACCTTTTTTTATTTTTAAAAAACTTGACGAGATCTCGACGAAATTGAAAGAATTGATCATCGAGAATCTCGAATTCTCGAGATCAAAATACCTTTTTCGAGATTAATGAAATCTCGTTTCATTTCTTACCTATCTCCTTTATTTTTATGAATTAAAATAAATAAATGTTTTGTAAATAAATAAATATTATTTCTTGGAAATACATTGTAAAGATAAATTTGAATGTTACGATATGAAAAATATCAGAATGTTACTTAAAAATTAGCTATAAAGGTTATAAATAATCAAAATACACTCGATTCTCAATAAATCTTCATCTTATTAACGATTTTAAAATGAAATGTAAACTTTTCAAAATGAGAAGTCGAGATGATCTCATTTACTCATAAATATATATGCGAATAGTGAACTTGAACGCCGACTTTATTTATCGCATCTGGATACGTCAATTGTAAATTCAATCGAAAGAATTTTTGAAAAGCGCCACTGTCATTTCATCAATGCCACTGCAAACCTAATCCGATATCAGGGTTATCATTTTAGATAAACATATATGCATCTAATTTTAATCAAAGGAAGTTTAGTGTGTGTTCCGTTACAGTTTCTATGTAATTGGAACGTACTATCTTGCAACAAAGTAATGACAATTTTTAATTATGTTTTTTTTCATGTTAGAAGAGTCACCGTTTTGTTTTCAGTAAAATATTTGTATATTTTATATCGCAAAATTGTAATATTTTTTCTGTGAAAATATTAAGAAATTAATTGAAATGTTAATAATACTCATTAAGGTGTTTGACTAATAATAAAAGTGTTTGGTATTTTAGATTCTATACTATTAACAATCGATGATTGTTTTCGTTTATTGTTTAGAAATAAAGAAGAAAAACAAAAGATTATCTTGTTTCTAATTTCTTATCTTTATATCCAGAGACATGATTTTTACAAAAATTTAGTATTTTTACTTACGAGTTGAATATTGTATAATTTTTATATTAAACTGAAATATAGCTAACAAGTAAATAAAACTATTTAAAATTCTATTTGTAAACCATAAAAATAGTAGTTCCCCCAAGATTTTAGAACAATTGATATATTATACTTTCAAAATTTGTAATTTTATTATTAATTATATTCTGAGTGAAGGAAAATCATTGATATATAATATAAATGAATTATTTCGATTATAATTTAGTCTTGCTGCGGTAGCTTCCATGACCGACTTCTATTTCATGAAATTGTATGAAGAAAACTTATCTAAAGATTTAAAAGAGCAGAGCAGAACAGATATTAAACAGCAGAATGATATCTTGTATAAATTTACAGATAACTAAAATAAAACTATTTTGTTTCTGTAAAATTAACAATTTTTGTTTCATAATGATTCAAACAGTAAAAAGACACCGTTAAAAGCTTTCGAAGATGTCTGAAAAATGTGAAGATAACTGAAATTATTTTATTATATTATTTCTCAGAAAGAACTGTTTAAGGGATCTTTAAGAATACATTGGCCTCAATTGTAGAAAACTCATACAAAAATAATAAAAAAGATCTCACTTAGTCCTACAATATCATAAACGCACTCATTGTGTACCACGATAAGTTCTTCCGCACGAAATAAATGTCTCGCGGGTACATTTTTATATTCGAACGCCATCTAGTGTCTCTAGAGGAAACTCAAATTTTAGAACTGTGGATTGCTTTACTGTAATTAAGTGATCTCATGTAAGATAAATTTAAGGTAAGACGATCTTCAAGATCACTAACCCCTTCGCTGTGAGGAAAAAATCTGAAATGTGGGTCCAAAATGTTAAGAATTTTTTAAGGTACCAAAATTTGTGAGATTGGCTACACTTGGGTTTTCGGGATCGCTGATTACGAATATGAAGTCCATTTTCAAAATGGCGGATCCAATATGGAGAACATATTTTTTTGAAATCCTTGGATTCTGTTGAAACTGTTACGTGTTGAAATTGTTTAAAAAATAAGTTTATTTAACATTTCATGACCTGAGTTACGATAATATATTCACATTTACAGCTAATTTAATAAACTATCACACATTACACTTTTTTTATGTTTTTAACACTAAATGTGTAAGATAAGAGCAACACTAGCCGAAATAGAAACAAGATTTTTGAACACTCCCTATTCAGAGAACGTAATTTGCACAAGTCAGATTAAAAAGAGGTACATATCTCACACTGGAAGCCCACTTTAGAATGTACGTCTGTAGATGTACCCTCACACTCAAGGGGTTAAGTCATAAGTAAGACTTCTTTACGAACTCATTTTGCAAACTGTCACAACTAAAGACTCTTCAAAGATTGTCTTCAAGATATCTTTGGATTATGTTTCTACATTCACATTGAATTTGGACAAAGATATTTAATTGATCGAAACATTGAATTAATACACTACTCTATCAAAGACGTGATTAAATTCATGTAATTATTTTAAGAACTAACAATGAATTATTTATCTTTCCCACTGGTCTTTTAATATTTTATATTCATATGTTTGGTCCACTGTCTTAAAATTGTCATATGCAATCCCGAGAAAAAAATTTGATGTAAGGAAACTTCGTTTCATTGTCCGACTTTAGTTAATCAATCTGATTATCGCGTGGACTTAAAACACCGAAGGCAGAGTAAGATTCAATGGTTTCTTCGTAAGTCAAATTGCAATCTACAGATCTTCATTTTGCACAGGGTATTAGCACAATACAAACTATTAACATTTGAACTTATACGAGGAAATGAAATGTCGAAGATTAGCAAATGCCGCTCGAAAGAAGAGAACCTAGTAACTGAGCATGATAACATATAGTGACATTGTTTAAACCCAGTAACTTTCAATTTTTATTGACTAAATAGTTTGTTTATTAAGCTGTGAATTTATCGTTTATTTCGGTTTTTAATCACTTTGATAGAAATGTTTTTAGGAATAGTTTTGAACATGTAAACGAAGCTTTATTATGGTTACCATTTCAGAATTTTACTAAACATGATTGGAATAATGATCATTTTTTATTTTTATTACAATTTAGTCATTTTTCTTTCTATAACAGTTTTGTACAATTTTAGCGCAGTAGTAGTAAAGTTAAGATTTATTATTATTAATTAAAACATTTTTAACACTCCGGGAGTAGAACTTGATTTTGCGCCCAGCTCTGAAATCTTCGGGCGCAAATTATATTTGGGTGTCAGCAATGTAAAAAATGCAGTATATTTTAAGTAGTGAATTTTAATTGAGATATTTTCAACTTGTAGGTCAGTCGATTCGAATGAAATTTCACGGGGTTCGAGTTAGACCAGCATAATTAAACCTCAATTTCAAAGCATTCGATTTGCTACCTTTACAGAAGTTTAAAATTAAAAATTTACGGCGTTCAATTCATACAAGTGTACTTGATCAAATAAGGTTTATTTTTTCGACATACAGTAGTGCTCCCCTTAAGTTATCTTCCCTTATGTTGCATGTTCCTCGTAAGTTATATTCTTCTCGTCCCGCGTTCCCCCACCACACCGACCCTGCTTTCCATTACATTCCATTTTTGCACTCTGAAATCACTTTTTCACTTCCCTCAACGTACAATTTGCGATCGTTAATGTTCAACTAATTTAATAAATCGTAATTAAATGTATGCATGTGTGCATCTGTGTATACGTATACATACATGCATGTGTGTGTGTGTGTGTGTCTAGCGGAAATGGGAGTGGCGGAGGGTGACGGGGAATATAATTTAAGGGGAGCAGACGTTATATTGCCAGACTCAAGTACATAACTTAAGGGGAGCACTACTGTACAGATGAGTCCCGGTATATTTGCCCGCTCGGTTTCTCGCCTGCCCCTCCCGTCTCCTTATATTTGTCAAAAGAAGGGGAGCGCCGCTTCTCCCACTCTCCTCAGTCGCGTTACGTTTGTGTCATCACAGCAAAAAAGAGCGGCGACAGACAAATATAACGAGACGGAACTGGGCAAATATGCTATGACAAATTTTAATTCACTTTAAGACTTTCCTGAACCCGTTGAGGTTCAAATTACGAATTGAAACGAATTGAAGTGAATTAAAACTTTCAATATATTTCAATTCATTTCATTATTTCCGGTGAATTATCATACACAAATGCGTCCACATTAATCTTTTTCCTCCTGAAAGTCTGATATTTAGAAGCAACTTTCAGCGCTGTAACTTTTGTTTTGGATCTCTTCTTTTAAATGACGAGGTTAAAATCATCCAGCAACTTCAAAGAAAAATGTAATTATCGTTTTTTCAAAAAAGAAAATACCGATTTTTTCGAAGTTTCTTTGTAAGAATCGTGTTTCTTGACATTAAAAAGGACAATACTGTCCAAATCACTTTCTTTTCTAAAAATGAATATTTAGAATTAATTTAAGGGACGTTCAAATAATCAATGATCAGGAAGTAAAATGAAATTCCTTAAAATTGTCATTACTTTCGATAAAATTAATCATTTAGAACGAACTAGATGAAGTATCAAAAAAATTAGGTAATAAAGAAAAAAATAAAATGAAACAAGTGTTGATTATATATCAAGAAACGAAGATGAATTCAATGAAGTGTTCATTACTTCCAATAACAATGAACATTTAAAAGAATTTAATGAAGTTTCGGTTAATAATATTCAATGCAATTGTGTCCTACAGGTACTTTTAATGAAAAATTAAGGTTAGAATGAATTTCAGAGAATGTTATTTAATTCAAGGAATGTTCATGAAACAAAATGACATTTGGTGAAATGCACATTAATCTTAACAAAAATGATCATTTTTCACGAATTTGTCGAAATTTCAATTAATTTTATGAATATTTAGGCAATAAAATGAAATTAAATGAAATGTTCATTAGTTTTAACGAAAATAAATATTTAGCATTAGACCACTTTAAGATAATTTCAAATAATTTAATGAACGTTCATGAATCGCGGTAACTTTCAATGGTTGTTCAGGAAGCCAAATGAGATAGAATGAAATGTTCATTACTTTCTATAAAAATGAACATTTTTAACGAATCTGATGAAATTTCATTAAATTAAAGGCAGCAAAATGTCTAGTAGGTATTTAATGAAAAAGGATGATTTTGCAGTGATTTGAAGGAATTTCAAATAATTTCATGAATCTCCAGGGAATGAAATGAAATTCAATGAATGTTCGGGGAGAAAAATGAAATTCAATGGATGTCAAACAGAGCCAAATGAGATTATAAAATGAAACGAATGACAGGAAGATAATTTGAATAAAATTTCATTACTTTCATCAACAATAGAAAGTTGGAAGAATTTAATATTATTTCATAAAAGTAAATCCAATGAAATGTTCATTACTTTCAATAAAAATGGACATTTTTAAAGAATATGATGAAATTTTATAAAATTAATTTCGATTAAATTTCTAATCGTTACTGTTTATAACAACAGAATATTTCTAATGGATTTAAGGGGAATTTTAAATAATTCAATGAATGTTCAGGGAATAAAATGAAATTTAATGAAATGGTCATTATTCCCCACAAAATGTAAACATATTAGATCACTTTAAGAGAATTTCAAATAATCCAATGAATGTTTATGAATCACAGTGACATTTAATGGTTGTTCAGGGAGGCAAACAAGATATAATGAAATGTTCATTACTTTCTATAAAAATGAACATTTTTAATCTAATAGATACTCTTAATAAGAGAAGAATATTTTGTAGTGGATTTAAGGGAATTTCAAATAATACAATGAACGTTTATGAATCACAATGATATTCAGTGCTTTTTCGAGCTCCTAAATGAAACAGAATGAAATGTTGAGTATGTTCAATAAAAATGAACATTTTTAACGAATGCGATGAAATTTCATGAAATTAGAGACAGTGAAATGTCTAGTAGGTATTTAATGAAAAAGGAAGATTTTGCATTGATTTGATCGAATTTCAAATAATTCAATGAATGTACAGGGAATGAAATGAAATTCAATGAAATGTTCATTATTCTCAACAAAAATAAACATATTGGATCACTTTAAGAGAATTTCAAATAATGCAATGAATAATTGAAATACAAAAATAATTCAACGAGTCAAACTTGATACAATGAAATGTTCATTACTTTCAACAAAAATGAACATTTTTAATGAAATGGTATTTAATGAAAAAGGAAGATTTTGAATGGATTTGAAGGGAATTTCAAATAATTCAATGAATGTTCAGGGAATGGCATGAAATTCAATTAAATTGTCATTACTTTCATCCCAAATGAACAGTTAGGACGAATGTCATGACATTTCAGAAAAATAAATCGAATGCCCAATACCTTCAATAAAACATGAACATTCATGAGGAATTTTATGAAATTTTTAAAAATCCTATGCAAATTCAGGAAGCAAAGTTAGATCATGAAATCTGTTCGACATTTGTTTTTGTCGTGCAAAAAGTCGGCGTTGGCGCTTTCGCACATGTTCCCGCAACGTGGAAACGGAACGCACCCAACTCCTCCCACGCACACATGACGTTGGTCAAAGAACAGCTTCGGTGCGTCCTGCGGCTATTGGCCGCATGACTCAGCTTACGCACCGCGCGACGCTATTACGTATACTACATGAGATCGCGCGTAGTTTACCAGATATTTACTCGATTTATGCTTACCGGCACTGCTTTTTCGGAGCGACTGACCTCCTTCACCCAAGACGCAACTTTATTCTTTTCCTCAATTAATCCCGTCATTATTACGGGCACGGTCCGTTTCGCCTTCGCGGCATCGCGATACGCTGAGATCATGAGATATTTTCCCCTATGAGCTTTCACATCCAGCAAGAATTTCAAAAAATAAACAAAGATTTCAATACTCCCAAGTTAGTTTGTTGACAATTTGCAACGGGTAGTTGGGAAACGCATGGAAAAGGGCTGAAAAACGTAATTGAATTAGCGGTATTCTACTTACATTAGGGGAAATAAGAATTAAATACCATTTACTCGTCGAAAATAATCAAGAAATAAAAGAAAAGGAAAGAATTGAAACGAATAGAAAATTTCAAATCCTAATTTTCACAACAAACGAGAAAGAATTGAAAAGAATTCAATATTTCAATACGGACATTCAGTTCCGATTGTTGAGAATTTTCAAATGAATTGTACAGTATTAAACCGCATTGAATGGAATTGAAAAAGTTAATGTGTATCTACTTTTTCCATTCACCAAATATTAATAAAGAAATAAGTAGAAAATTTCAAATCCAAGCTTTTTCAGCAAACAAGAAAGAATTGAAACGAATATAAGATTTCAAATCCTAACTTTCACAACAAACGAGAAAGAATTGAAAAGAATTCAATATTCCGATACGAACATTCAGTTCAGTTTCTTGACAATCTTGAAATGTGCAGCTTTAAAACGCATTGAATAGAATTGAAAAGGTTAATTCGTATCTGGTTTCTCCATTCACCAAACATTAATAACGAAGCAAATAGAAAATTTCAAATCCTAGATTTATCAGAAAAGAAGAAAGAATTGAAACGAATATAAGATTTCAATATACCCAGTCCAAATTGTGGCTAATTTGCCACATGTTTAGTTTTCAAACGGATTGAAAAGAATTGAACAAGTTTTTTTTATTTCTATTCTTAATTTTTGAAACATTATTAAAAAGAAAAGATAAAAAATTTCCATTCGTTAAAAAGAATTGAGATTAATTAAACCTGGCATTTTTAATCCAACAAAAATAAAGGAATTGAAACGAATAGAAAATTTCAAATTCTAACTTTCACAAAAAACGAGAAAGAATTGAAAAAAATTTGAATATTCTGATGCGTACATTCAGTTCCGTTTGCTGAGAATTTTCAATTAGAATGTACAGTATTGAAGCGCATTGAATAGAATTGAAAAATTTAATTCATATATACTTTCTCCATTTTCGAAACATTATTAAATAAAAAAATATTATCGTAAAAATTATTTATTCCGCGAATAGAAATGAATAGAAAATTTCAAAGAGTAATTTTTTTAGAAAACGAGAAAGAATGGGAAAGAACATAAGAATTCAATATATCCAGTCCAAATGTTGTCAATTTGTGACATGTTTAGTTTTCAAAAACATTGAAAAGAATTGGAAAAGTTCATTTATTTCTATCCTTAATTCTCCATACATTATTAAAAAGTAAAGATAAAAAAATCGTCTATACGCCAAAAAGAATTGGGATTCATTAAAAATATAATTTTTAATCCAATAAAAAGAAAAGAATTGAAATGAATAAAAAATGTGAATTCGTAGCCGTGTCATCAAAGGATAAAGAATTAAAACGAATTCAAGAATGCGATACGCACATTCAGTTCAGTTTTTTGACAGTTTTTTATTGAAGTATATACTATTGAAACGTATTGAATAGAATTGAAAAAGTTAATTCACTTCTATTCTTTCGATTCTCCTAACATTATTAATAGTAAAAATAAAACATTGTCCTAAATATTATCTATTCCTCAAATAGAATTTGAATAAGTTGAAAATGTCATATTCTGTAACCCAGGAAACAACAAAAATTAACAAGAATAGAAGATTTCAATTCCTAACTTTGCCTACAAATGAGAAATAAATAACAATCAATTTATTTATATTATTCTCTACTCCGAACGAATAAAAATAAAACATTTTCTATTATAGAAAAGAATAGGAATTAATTAAACACATGATATTTGCATTTGTTTTTAGTTCGGTGTTTTCCGTATACTCGAGGAAAAATTAAAAATAATACAAGATTTCAATAATCCGAATTCAGTTTATTGAGAATTTTGTATTGATATCTACAGTATTAAAATGTATAGAAAAGAATTGAAATTGGTAATTTAATTCCTTCTATTCCACAAATATTGTTAAAGAATATGAATTGAATATTATCTATTCATCGAAAAGAATTGTGATTAATTAAATACGCCACCTATAATCCAACAAATAGAAATGAATTGAAAGAAATTATAGAGAATTTGAAATCCTAACTTTTCCAGCAAACGAGGAAGAATTTTAAAAAATTCAAAATTACAATACGTGTCTGCAGTTGTTTGTTGACAATTTTGTATTGGCTCGTATAGTAACTCACTAAACAGAATTTAAAAAATTAATTAATTTCTATTCTTTCCATTCTTTAAACATTAACGAAGAAAAATATTAAATGTTATTAAAAACATTTGAAAGAATTGAAAATAACATATTATGAAACCAAATAAACGACAAAATTGAAAAGAATATTTTAAATCCTAACTTTCCCAGCATACGAGGAATGAAAGGCATTGGAAAGAATTTAAAAAGTTAATTTGTTTCTATTCTTTCTATTCTGCAACATTATCAAAGACGAACAATTAAATATTGCCTATATTCATCGAAAGGTACTGGAATTAATTAAACATAGCAGTTTTAGCATTTCAACTCCTAGCCTTTCCAGCAAACGTGAAAGAATTGAAAAGAATACAAGATTTCAATACCTCTAGTTCAATTTGGTGACAATTTGCTACGCGTCAAAAACCATTTTTCAAAACTGAAAAAAGCACGTGTGTAGCCCAACAAATAAAGAAGAATACAAAGGAATACAATATTTCAATTGTAAGTTTTCCCAGCAAACGAGAAAGTATAAAAAGAAAACAGTTATCCAGAAAATCAGATAATTTAATTTATTATCATTCATATTACCAATTCCCTGAACTGAATTGAAACGAATTGCAAAATGCTTAAGAAAGTGAATTCCATTATATGCATTCCAATCATTTTGTCTTGTAATCGAAAATCGATTGAATATGATTCAAATCGTGAACTTCTGGATTCGACCTTCATTTCCTAGGGTACACAGTCTCAGAATTGATATCGCTTTTTCACTTTCTTTTAGTAAACGAAAACGAATTCTGCCGTTAAAGAATCCAATTCAAATGGTGCCACAAATTCATTTCTATCCGTGCTATTGTTAATGAATGCAAAAAAAATTCTTATTTATGGTCGTGAATTCGTATTCTTGACGTCTGAATGAATTTTTAATGAATGGCCTTCTGCTATACAAAAACCAACAAATAGCGAGAAATACATATTGAAATGAATTGAAGTGAATTAAGCTGAATTAAAACGAATTAAAACGACGATTAAAGCTACCAAAATCCACTGTGAATCTATTTAAACACGTATTTTGAATATTTTGAATTCGCATGTAAACTTATAATTCGTGTTTGTTTACTGAGCTTCATAGGCTAATGGAACCATAGAAAAAAGAGAGAAATGGAGAACTTTCACAACCTTTTGATAAATTTTTCCAAAAATTCATTATATAAATTAATAATTAAATTACAAAAATAGAATCTATAATTTTCATCATTTATATTATTTATTTTATATGTCAAAGCTCTAAAATAAGACCTTTTTTCTGAGAGCTGATATTTGAGAGTTCTTGTAGAGCTCTTAAAATCGACGCTTAAGTCTTCTTAACAATCACTTTAAGAGCTCTTTCTGATAAGTATTTAAGACATCTTACTACTTTTAAGACTACTAAAAGAGTTCTTCAAGATGTCTTTTTGCTGTTTGGGCATAGTCTAATATGATAAAAATAAACCGCCAATAGCTCCACTAAGAATAATTACACTGAATAATTTTTAGTGAATTTGACTACTTTTTAAACACTTTAATATGCATTTGACTTAACTCACATTGAAAAATCTAAATTTTATTATGCAAACAATAATGTAAAAACTTGGTAAATGCTTATAGTTTCGGAATTGATATCTTTTGTCAAGGTCTAAATCAACGCAGTATCTTTAAACCTAGTTAGTTGGGTGAATTGAAAGGAGTACTATCCAGTTAAGATTGATTATACAGCCTCGATGATCACACTGGAGTCTATAAACCAATCTATTGCATTATATATGTCTTCTAAATACTATATAGTCTGCATTTTTTGCTTATCATACAATTCTTTCGAATGACATAAACAAATATGAATAATACTTTTTTAATGTGCGTGAAGACTTTTTAAAATAATCTTGGAATACAATTTTTGTATCTTTCATAAAAGAGACAGCGAAATAAAAATGAGTTCAGAATGAACTCCGAATGTGCTCTAGAAGAAAACAAACGCTTTACTTTATGAGCTTTTGCTGAGCTTGATAAAGACCTCATAATCATATAGAATCCAGAAAAACTTTATAATATGACTCATCTGATCTCTTGTAGAGCACATTGCGAGGTCATAAAGAACTATTTTTTACGTTTGCTGTCAGGAATATTAGTTCTTGTCATTCTTTTTAAACTTGACAAACCGGTGACTTATCAAAGTTCTGAAAAACCCCTTCGTAACTCTTCTACATTTTTCTGCCATCCCAGATAGCAGAATAAAAAATAGTTCAGAATGATCTCATAATGGGTTCTAAAAGAGGTCGGATGCGTCAAATTATGAGGTTTTTCTGAGCTTGAGGTCGTAATGATTCCATAATGATATTACGTACAAGAAAACCTCATAATTTAACGCATCTTACCTCTTGCAGAATACATTAGGAGATCTTTCTGAATTATTTTTTTATTCTGCTATATGGGATATTGGATCTGCCATTTTGAATTTTGAAAATCTGATGCCGCATTTATATTTAGCAACCTCAAAACTAAAAGGGTTAAATATATGTGTTATAGCATGAAAAAAGTTTTGTGGAATATGTTGACTTCCAATCTATTTCATTTCCGAGGTTCCTTTATATAAATTAAATACAAAAATGAATATATAAGTTGTATTGATAGATTACTAAGATTTTTATTTTTGGGTGTAATTGTTTTATGAAAACTATAGTTCATAATTTAAGAATGAAATTTGGTCTTTAGTATCCAACAATTTCATTACATTTAATCTAGAATTTAGGTTAGTATTAACTATATATTACCAATTTTTTTAGGTTCTACGAATTTCTTGAAACCTTTTTTTTTTATGAACAGACAGTCAATTCGCTGTACAACTTTTTTATATCCTATTTGGATGCTAAGCTTGACTGTCATTTTTAAATTAATTATTATTTTCTTTTGTACAGCATAGATTTACTTGATCGATATTATTTTCAAACGATTTCTAATGCATGCTAGAATCTTCTTCAGTTGAAATCATTTATTTACACTTCAAAACGTCCTTTAACTCCAATAAACGGGCTTCTTTTTATTACACGAGTTAACGCCAGACAGCTTCAGAGGATTCAAGCATACTTTATTACAGTCACTTACGTATGCCAAGGATCTCATTTAGGTCTAATTTTATTTAGTTTCTACAATATAAAGTTAAAAACTAGTTAATTAAACATTATAGGGTATGAATTTGGCCTCTAATTTTCGTTTGGGTAAAAAAATTAATAATGCCTGCATATTTTGATACTCCATAAAATAACTAATAAGACCTCCAAAGGATTTTTCAAAATTCGTATTTGTTTAAAAGTTATTAACAATAGAAGTTTTTTGCAACTTTTTGGAAAAAATTCAATATTTTCAAAATGGCTCGACCGATTTTAATACAATTTGGACGGTAGATTGTTTGGGAGACGTACTTCCGATAAATTTCTAAAATGTAAATAACAATTGTAATTTGTTTATGACAAATTATATTTTTAATTTGTATTTTTATAAATAAACAATGTTCTACCTTGACTTTTCCACTTCTTTCAGCTGTATCATGAAAAGGAGTTTTTCAATATTTTATTGCAAAAAGAAAAAAGTGGGATTCTCTGAAACTTTAGGTGTTACTTACCCCAGAAGAGTCGGAACAAAATTCAATAGAACTAATAATTACTGATTATAATAGGTGTTTTATTGTTTATAATGGTTGTTTATAACATTTTGATATACTTATAACGTATGTAAATCAGACCAATGTATGTATATACTTATAACGTTAAAACTTTTAACATTTTAGTACAACACTGTTTAAATCATATAAATATTATTTATACATAATTTGACCGTTATGCCACGACGTATAAAATTATCTTGTATTTTTAATTGTTTTTGTCTTTGTATGCCGAGATTTTAACTTTTTCTTATTTGAAAAATCCTTTGAAGGTCTTATTACTGGCATTGTGGACTATCAAAACATATAGGCATCATTAACTTTTCTTCCTCAAACGAACATTAGGGGGCCAATTCTTACCCTGTAATAAATCAATTTCTACACTGGTCATCTTAATTTTGAAACTTCATAGTAAAAAACCTTTTATACTATTGGTATTCTAATCATTTTTAGACTTTACTGCGACCCGGATGTTAATAAGTTCCCTTTGAAACTGTTTTTAAAATTGCTGCAAGACAATTACCACTTACAAACAGTTCACATTTCATGAACAGTTCCATTATAATTGAGGTTTTTTAGTCTTCCTTACCATATATCGGACAACTAACGTATAGCTGAATTTCCTAGCCTTCTGCATTGGCCGTTAGAGGGCGCGGTACGCAACTTTCTCGCAAGTACATAGAACTTTGGGGCATTTGAATTTTATTATTTCTTCTTAACAAGATCGTATTTCTGGATATTCCTTGTTTCTTAGTAAAATTACTACCCATCAAAAAGAAACTATTTTAAGTTATTGGGATTCGCACCTGCACAAATACAATTATTTTAGACAATTTTTTCGTCACCTTCCCCACTTCTTTGTTTCAAATTATTCATCATAGTCCTTTGATATTAAACAACAAACAAGTTAGAACTAAAAAATTTGCAAAAATAAAAATTACCGTTAAAAATTTAAATACAACATTATAATAACTAATTATTCAGATTGGTAATTTTATATGGACGTTTTTTACAGTGTACATGTTGAAAAATAAACACTGCGAGATTTTAAAACTGTAATTATCTCTTCAGCTTAAAGCAAACGCCCTTTTTCGGAATTTTATTACAATAAAATGATTTTCAATCGCGAAGGCACTCGTACAACATTTAAAATTTTAGTGCAAAATGCAGGCAGATTCTTTACTATATAATACAGTGAGAATCGCCATTATTTTCATGATGTGACAAAGAAAGTTGAAAACTACTGTTTCGAACAGTCGCCGCTTGGTGACGCATTGTTGAATACGTGCATCGCGCGTCAGATGCAGTGATTCTCGCAAGTTGTGAGATGCAATTAATACATAATAGAAATGTGTGGGTGTTTGTCAGCGTTACTATACTAGGGTTGTAAGTAAGTTTAAAAATACAGCTACCTACTAGCAATACTGGTTAAAAATTCACTTGAGCTTAGAGTGAAATTTCATTTGTTAACATTTTTTTATTTCATTCCAATTAAAATATGCTGCATAATAAATTGAAAAACAAAAATGGTGCAGAAGAAAGGAAACCGTTAATTTTGAAAACTATTTTAAAACTGCCCTGAAACGAACTATGACACGAAAACGTTGTAGGCTTTTCAAGCGAATGCAATCAAAGAAGGATTACGTAATGCCATTCTGAAATATCTCACTTTGATAAAAATATTGTGAATACGTTGTAAACGATTTTGCAGGCAATCCTTTTTCTTGTCAAATTGTAGAGGTAATCAAAATAAATAACCACACAGTACAGGGAAATATTAAACATCCGTCTAGAGCCAATGAACGGCCCCAGTGTGTATTTTCGAACATCGAAATCCTATTTCCATCGACGCAGTCAGATTTTATTATGTCCGTTTCGAATTACCACTGAACATAATCGGTTGGCAAAAACGTTTACATCGAATAAAATTGTAAATAACGCGAGCATATTCTCAACCAAATTCATTCTGCCTACTTACCTGAAAGGTATTCATTCCATTTCAATATTTTTTTTTCTGGTTTTAATGATCGATTTCCAAAAACTTAGGTTTTTCTAATTACATATTTGAACTAAGTTTTTACTTTACGAAAACGATACTTAGATAAATACCAAATTTGTGTTTATGATAATCAGAAGTGTCGTATAAATAAGCAAATTCATAATATATTAAAAAGGAATAGATTATTCGTCTGCTCTATAATTTGTAGCATGCAAAACGTGTAAACCGTTTATTATAAAAATGTTTTTAAACCCTGTTTTAAAAAAAGACCCGTCGCATTTACGGTTTAAAGTACTTGTTTTAAAGTTTCCTTCTTGTTTCAGAAAATACAATGCGAAAGCTACAGCTGTTTGCTGGCTTGTGCCTCATTGTGGTTTTACTCCTCACCGACGTTACCGCCCAGGTAATTGCAAACTTTTGAACTATGCATGCTTGAAACCTTTTTACTGAATAGAATAATTGGAGACGACATTCGGTGAGTACATTTTAAAAGTCGTTTAAAGTTTAATAACTGGATACTAATTAAGAGTACAGTATCATTTTTCATTTCAACTTCTTTTATTCCACAATAGATAACAATATTTTATTTGTAGTTTAGTTAGGTTTCTTCTTTCATCTTTTCAGTTTAAAAGAAATATTTTGAATCCAGTTGACAGATGGCAGGGACACGTAGGATATAGAACGGTTTAGTAATTATTATTATGTTTGAAAAAATAAATTATTATCAGTGAATTGTTTAAAGTTTTTAGAATATTGGGATTCTACTGAAACTATGCGAAATGGTAAACACAAAATTAGAATTTTAAGAAAAAATATTACTTTTATACCCTACTTCATTGGAACCACCTTTAATAACGATCTGTTAATGTTTTTGTTATATGACAATATTAATAATAAAATATAATTGTCGGAAAGTATTGGTTTGAAATGTTCCTGGACATCCATTTTGGTACAATATACATTAGATCATCAGAACTAGATGCAGTTCGAAAGACGAAATGGTTCTTTTATCACAATGTCTAATTAAGATCTTGGATAACAATTCGCAGAAGAAACGGAAACATCGAAGGAGGACAACTACAACGACGGAGGCGACAGTTCAAGATGACGTAATGAATATGTTGGAAGCTGACGAAGTCGCGGAGGAAGCTGCAGAAACGATACGTTCCAGTTCTGTAGCTGAAGTAGCTGGAAAAACGCAGCCCATTCTTCTGGAAGATCCGTGTTTACAAAAGCATTGCGGAGCTGGAAAAGTTTGTGAGGTATTAAACATCTTTTTAAATCATAACACATATTTTAGAGGCCAAAAGGATTGTAAACAATAACATTTTTGTCTTGTGTCCCATATAGACTAGCGAAGATGGCAAACCAGAATGCGTATGTATCAAGGAATGCAATGCAGAAAGCGATCCCCGTCGCAAAGTCTGCACAAATTACAACGAGACTATGGGCAGCGATTGTGAAGTTTATCAAGCCAGATGTCTCTGCGATACCAAAGATGAAAAATGCCGAGGCCCAGATTATCAACACGTGCACATCGAATATTACGGAGAATGTAAACAAATGCCTGTAAGTATATGCTTGGTAATATCCTAGCGAAACATTATTCAGAATTATTGAAATTTTCAATCCTATTTCGTCTTCCTTGAATAAGAGTAGCATAACAATGTTTGCACCTGTATTGTTACCCGAAGTATACACATGTGGACAACAAAAACAATGACTCGGAGCATGAAATCCTTTCTATTCAGCCGATATGACACAATAACAATGTCTATAGCAAACAATAACTTTTGTCAATGATATTTATTGTACTTTTGCACTAAATGGAAACCTATTGCTTGACGACAACATTCCGTTGAAGCAAATAAAAATTATTTGTACAATGGAAGCAGAGAACAACTCGCAGGGCTTCGAGTAAAGCAACGGCACCTGATGGTTATTGTCCTAACCAGGAAACGGGACATTCTGTTTAACCCTCATGTGCACAAGGACGAGTACGTTGTTTCCATATGAGAAAAGAAAAACTCGTGCTCAGGAGGGTTAATTGTAACAAAACAAATGTAAAGTATATATTATATGGTCCTCCAAGAACTGGAGGCATTCTTAATTTTGGAGATTCATAATGAAAATTTGTCACGTACAGTAGACTCCATCCTAAGTTATAAGCTCGGTTCTTTCATGATGGCGGAAGTTTATCCAAAGTTATAGCCCCTCACTATCCCCCCTTCCGTAACTTTGTTTATATCCGTGCAATGACTGCTTCTGTATGTGCGTGTCGCGAAGCGAGTGTCAGCGAGACAATGTGTGGGGAAAGGAGAGGAAGAGTCTGGTATAACTTAGGATATATATAACATTGGATGTTATAACTTAGGTCGGGGACTACTGTACATACTTCTGAAGTATCAGAAGTTTGATGTTTGCCAGGGTGGAAATGATCCAATGTTCTAACACATTTCAAGTGTCTTCAATGATGATAATAGATCAGTTTTGTATATGTTCATCATTTTCACTGTGTTTTCCCGTTTCAGACTTGCAAAGAAGACGACATGGCAGATTTCCCGCGACGCATGCGCGACTGGCTCTTCAACATCATGCGCGATCTTGCCGACCGACAAGAACTGCCTAGCCATTATTTGAAAATGCAACGAGAGGCCGAAACTAATTTGACCTTGCGGTGGACCAATGCTGCTATTTGGAAATGGTGCGACCTCGACGGGCACCCTCACGACAGAGCCGTCTCCAGGCACGAGCTCTTCCCCATTAGAGCACCGTTGATGGCCTTGGAGCACTGTATTGCTCCTTTCTTCGACTCCTGTGATTCGGACAATGACCACAAAATCACGCTCAAAGAGTGGGGAAAATGCCTTCAGTTAGCTGAGGTAATATCTGATATAAAGTATGCAGATACTTTCATCTTAAGTGAGGTCCAAACTTTTCAATAGGTTATAATAATCCATACCAAAAAATCTGAATTCGAAACCGAGAAATCGTTTTAGTAACTTTTGACTGATTGCATAGCGTAAAGAAAAGTTTATGAAACATTGCAGGTAAACCTCTGAAATGTTGAAATAGGTTTCACGATTATTATTGACATTTCAGACTTTGCTGAGAACAATAATCTTCAAATTTGGACACCATGTGCAAAAATAATGCTACCGAAAATGAAAAAGGGTTCCGGAGGATCAAAAAAAGAAACTTTTCTTCGCACCCCTTCTTTATATTTAGGTGCATTATATTACAGAATCTAAATGTCGAATATTACAACAAAAAGCGTAGAACGTAGTGAACATAGAGTGTCAAAAAAATAAAATATCATGGTTATTAAATAAAAACATGTAAATTTAATTTAAATAACATTTTTTATTACAAAACGAAGTTTGAAAGTTTACCTGACAGTGAACATAAATCTTGTTAGGGAATACAACGAAACTCAAATATTAACTCCATTCTCATAATGTCATTTTCAGGAGGACCTGGAAGAACAATGCGATCAATTAGCGGAAGCCACCAACGAGCATTTTGACTAAAGTCGAGAAAAGTAGGTTACCGAGAATATCTAGTATAAAATTAAGTTTTGCTCTTTGTGCAATTTAAGGCTTTTTTGTATAACTTATGAGTCATATTGCGATTAGATAAAAGCGGTTTGTAATTGTAAATGTGCGAAAACTGCCATTTTATATTTTATTCAATACAATAGATTTTAGAAAAAAATTGTTTCTGTTTTATTTTAAAAAAATACCCAAACTACTTATCCTGTGTATTTTTGAAGAAATTAAAGATATGTTAGCGATTATATGTTAATTGAAGTTACATAGACTATTAAATGTAGTCGGTCAGGCCAGAGGCGGGGGGCAACTGATGCCAAGAGCCATCTGGCGGAAGTGCAATGTTAATCACGTTAGAACGGGATCAATCGCTGTAAAAAATATATTATTGATAGTGCGGTGTATATCCTGATCACTCCTTCTTTCATGTATAATGCAATAATCTGGAAGTTTACAAAGGGTGCGATGGATAGGCGAGGGGTGAACAATACACATCAAAAAATATCCAAGAAGAGGGTCAGATTGCAAACTATGATAACATTCTATTAATAGGGGTTCGGGAAGCAGGGATAATCAATTTATCAACAAGTGGTATGTTGTTATTATATGTATTATATTGAGTTCTGCGTACACAGCATGTAATTTCGAAAGTAACAGATAGTCACTTATGAATCGCATCTTCTTGATAAAGCTTCATCGAATTATTATGTTACCCACTACTCCGTTATATTATATTTGACTTGCTCCATTACCGCCTAAAATCTTCATGGGGTACGCTGAAAGAAAAAAACGTTTGGAACATAAGGCAAGCGCAAGGTTTAGAACTTTAGTCGCTGAAGTTATGGAGTTAAAATCGTAATATTCGCCGCGCAGTGCCGCCATTATGTAAAAACTCATAATATTACTGAGGCTGCAGAAGATAGTATTTTATTACATTACGAGCTTTATATCTTCACTCGCTAATGCTCGCTCAGGACATCCGAGGCCCGGCTTATTTCTTTGCTTATTGTATATATTTATACAATAATCTCCCTTAAATTTCAAGTTTCCCTTATTTCTGTCAGCAAGTTGCCCCCCTCCTGTACCATTCGTAACATGGCGATTGTTAGTGGAGGGGTTAAACATCGAAGGCGTAGGCAAAGTACTTGCAACAATATAATTCAATATAATAAATTACACTAATTAAATATGACTGAAATAGAAATTTCGTACTTCTTACCTGTTCTCTGTAATGTTTTTTGCCAAAATATCTGCGGAGAGTCTGGATCAAGTGAGCGGGGAAATAAAATGGGAAAACACTTTATATAGGAACGGTAAACGATAAAAGGAAAAGGAAAAGCAACAATAATGCAAGGAATGGGTGAAAGGGAGATCGGTCGAATCAATGGAACAAAGTAAAAAGTAAAAAAGAAAACAACAAAAAACCGTTAGAAAAAAAAAGAAAATTTTACCACGTATCTTTATAAAATCGCCGGAAAGGTTTCAGGCCTTGGTATATCTTATGGTACTCGATATATTTTCAATTATTATTCCGAGAATTTTTAGATACGTCATTTCTAAGAATTACCGGAGAATTTCTAGGCGAGGTAGATTATTGTAATAGAAGATAGAAGATATGACACAAATTAAGAAATCGGCAAAAACGCTTGACTTAAATCGAATATATCGTGTTTTCTAATCCCTTCATGTTTTCTTAACCCTTAAACGGTACACATATTGTTTCGTTGGTCCTTGTAAATAATGAAACATTATATAGAACAGGGGCCAACTCGGAGTCCTTCGGACCCCGGTGTACCGTTCTAGGGTTAACAATTCCTTCCGGTTCAAATTAATGAATTGCATTTATACCATTTGTATTGTTTATAGAATCAATTTTCTTCATCTTCATAAGAGTTCATCGCTCTGGGTCAAAATTATTGTAGTCTGTACTTACTAGTAACGTGATTGGCGCAATAGTATATTGTAATTGTTTAAATTTAGGACGTTTCTATTTAAGAATGCATAAATAGTTTAATGAGAAACTCAAAATATTTCGGATACTGTTTTCAGCTATATTTTATTTGGCATTTAACTTCACATAAATTTATAGTAATTTAACATGTTCGTTCAGCATTATGATACTTAGGAACATTTAAACCGTTGTCATGTGATTGGCGATGCAAGCGATTACCGTCAGCAGCTCCATCTGACGTACATATTATAGACGTTCGAGAATAAATCAGCGCCATTATCTACGCATGATTACAAACATTGTTAAGCAATTTAAATGTACAGTTGTATATGTCACTTAAAGTATGTTTATAAAATACTGCTATTGACTTAGATATGAACTATAGACAATATAAGTTTATATCCTTGATGAAAACGGACATCGGTATCATTTCAAAGGCTGAAGTGTTTATGTCTTCCATTTCTTGTTATATCATGTCTTCCAGCAGTCTTCACTATACATTTTAAATATGACGATTATATATTTGATACAGATTTGTTATTGCAGAACGAAAGAAAATATCTTCTTAAAATAGACACTCTTCGTTAACGTGTATTATCGAAGTGTCCGTTTATATGCACAGAATACATTCAGTGATCGACTGTAATTAGTTTCAGTCTATTTTTACAGCGTAGTGATAACTTTAATTACTATGTATCACTCACAGGTAGGGTAATAATGGATGGGTTGGTCGTCTTTTAGTAGTAATATGAAATGTGTGAAATACCTCTCACTAAATATCATAAGTTTTATTTATATATTACATTATTAATTGTTATTTGTACAGAATACAACGCATAAAATTTATAATATTTCAAAAGTCACCAGCTCAATTTTCGGCACTAAACGCAGCATCATTTCCAGTCACCTGTAAATATAATAAAGTATTCTATAATTCTTCCAAATTATCCAAACAAAGGCTATATCATTAACAAATACAACGAACGTGTGTATATAATAATATAATTACCAATTAAACGATCTTAAGGTAACACACCTCCTTTTTTGTCCTTTTTTGATGATTGATAAGTATTGTGAAAGGTCAAAGAGGAAAGAAGAATATGCACAGTTGTTTTTGTATTTATTTATTTGATTTATTAATATATTTATAATAATACAGTCGTAGTTATTCATATAATATGACATTTGAAAATAATGAAATATTTATACAAATAATGATATGAAATAATAATTACTAAATAACTTATATTTCTAATCATGTAATCTAATATAAAAAATATTTCTAAAAAATAACCAAAATTATCATACCAAAATTAAACTTTCGTAAGATATGGAAATTGTATTAATCACGTGAGTTTGTTTTGCTTTTAACGCGCCGTTGCTGACCAATGTTTTTGGAACGGTTAGTGCTGTAGAGGAAAACTCCTGACGGAGGTATCGGGTGTTGTAGTGGGTGCCAAAATCTATACATTTCAAAAGATGTACAAGCGGCAATAGAAAGATGATTAGAATCCTCTAATAGCAAGCATATTTTAATTTATAACCAGATGAAGAATCATCAGATTTTATCTGTACTTCATAGATTTAAATCTGAGAGATAAAAACAACCGAAAATTAGTTCATTTTACGAGGAAATTTATTTACAAAAGATTCTGAAATACGTTCTCCTTAAATTTCCATAATTACTAAAATTAATGGTTATTAGGCAATGTAAAATTGAAGAGTGGGTCTCACTCACGCTTACAAATATATAAATCGATATTTCATATTTTAAATTGGATACTAATTTGTATTATTTCTGTTACATTATGTAATATTTATGATAGTGAAATATTGCGATAAATATACAAACATATTTACAGCCTTATAGTATAGAGCAATTAAATATTTTGAAAGGTTTAAAATCTACAATGATTCAATAACAATTTTATCCAAGATTAAGACTGAATAATATATTTTTCGATTATCAGGCATAATCTTATTTTCTGTCATTTCAAAAAATTATGTACTAACCTTCAGTAATGGTCCTTCGGAAGCCGCGCTGCGTAAGGGCGGGGCATTGAACAAGTGAACAACTTTTAGCGTTCCCCTCAGCATGGTTTATGAAATTCGATTGAAAAAAATGTACGGGTACCTTGCTATAGTGCTATATGACGTAAGAAGAATCTTATCTGAAACAACACAATTTCGTTCAAATATATTTCCATTCTAGAACGTAGTGATATCGGCGCAATCAGTTTTTTGTTTAATTGCACGTAATTGTTAACGTTTTTTTCATTTTCAATCTGCGTGAAATAATAAATAATTAATAAAGCTTTTTTATTTGTTCTGAACGTTCAATTCAAACTTCGTTCAATGTAGATCGATGCCGTTGTGACGTCCCTAAAGCCCGGGAAACGAAAAAGGTTTAAATTATCGCAAATTGAATTAAAAGTTGTGTATTGAATTTGTTTTTTATTTCATTTTGAACAAACAAGGTCGCATTCGACAAAATTTAATGTTTTAATACCGCAGAATTTCACCTTTTTTCATTACCACCGAATAAAATAGACGCCGTTCCATATCAATTTAAACGAAATAAATAACATAACCTTTAATTGAATTCTTCAGGAAAGAAGCGATGTATTATTTCCAAAGTATTTTTCGATTTTAAAAGAGATGGCGCTATCAGAGCTCTCACGTATCGTGATGCATTTCAAGAAAAGTGAGGTTAAATATGTAGAAATCTGTGTTCTTATCCTCATTTCGATTTTTGTTTAATAAAAGAGAATTTTCTTTTTATAACCGAAGTTTGAAAGCAATGTCACTCTTAAAATTTGCCTATGACGTCGCATGTTGTCAACAAGTTAGATTTTCACACATTTGACATTATTTTTCTCGAAAATGCAACGTGACCGGGAAATACCGTTGGCGCCATCGTATTCAACTAAAAATAATACTTTTAAGATGATACTTGGCATATCAAAGGCAAATACAAAATTTTGTTGGTCAATGTAATTTGACTATAAGTCAAAATAGAAAAGAGTTCAGAATGATTTCGAAATGTGCTCTAAAAGAAGTCAGATGTCCCACTTTCTGAGGGTTTTCTGAACATGAGTTCATAAAGATGTTATAATGACATAATTTTCAGAAACCCCTTAAAAAAACGGGTATAATCTTTGTTATTAGCAAATATAACATTTTTATCTATGAAATTTTACAGGTATGGTGTTTTGACTAGTAATTTATGGACAAACTTCTGTAAAGCCCCGATCTAGTAAAAATGGATTCTGCAAGCGTCCAAATTCACGATGTCAACACGCTTATAGAGTACGCTTAAACGAAAAAGCTTACGGTTCGCTTTTATTGTTAACAGAGTTGAATAAAAAAACAAATAGATGTACTAAACCTGGAAGTTTATTTGGGTATGCTGTAGTTATTAATACTAAACTGTATTTTTAAACAAATGTCATGCAAGCCTGGTGAAAATCGAGGCGCATGTTAAGCGTTCCTTGTCCAAATTCATGTTTAAAATTATACATGTCATCAATTGGAGTAAGGGAAGAATGAATTTAGACAATTTAAAGCGAAACGTATGCTTTTATTTTTCCAGGGCGATATACTACAGAGATGCAATGGCGCAATTTAGATAATCTGTAAAGGAACTATGATTCGTTGTAACGATGTGATTGATTACATTAGTCCCCGCCCTAAGTTATGCCATCCAAAGTTATATGTTTATTCTCACAATTATATATTGGGCTTGTCCAAAATTATAACACTCTCTTCCTCTCCTTCCCCCACACCACATTGTTTCGAGCCGCGCTCGCTTCACGACACACACACAGAAGTACTCATTGCACGGATATAAATAGTTACGGAAGTGGGGATAGTAAGGGGCTATAACTTTGGAGAAACTGTCGCCATTTTGAAAGAACAGAGTATATAACTTAGGACAGCTACTGTAGTTTGACTGTCCAGAAACAACCTTTTATATGTATATTATTCAGACAAATTGTGTAATAATTTAATCTATTTCAGGATAAGAAGTCTTTTCTTTCAGGTAGTTCTTAAATCCATTTGCTTCAGAGTAATTCCTTTAAATCCAAATATAAACAGAAATTGTATAATTCTCAATTCTTGCAAATACAAAATAATGGATCCTGTAGTGATTTTCTTATCCAACTGCATCTAAAAATAGCAACACTGAAAATGTTTTAGTTCCTAATGCATGCAAATACAAATTCACAATTTCGAAATTAATTTTATGTTACAGAGTGGGTAAAATGCTATTTTACACATTTTCACTTTTTTCTGGCGCATTTTTCACACGCTTGCAACATAAAATATTGTTCGGCGCATGTGCGAAAATGTTTTTTGTACTAATGCGAATCTCGCTTTCAGCTCGGCCAGCAAGCCTCACATTCGTAGAAAAAACTTTTCTGTCGCAGTAGGCCGCAAAATGAGATTTTGCGCCCGCATTGTAACCATAGAGATGTATGGTCGAGGTCAACCGGCGCTCATTGCATTTTGTGACCTGCTGCGACAAAAAATGTTCGCCCCTCGGGCCCGAAATGTCATTTTGCGCCCGATGGACGAAAAATACTATTACGCACTTGTATCGAAAACTACTATTTTAACCCATGTACATAAACAAATAATAAGTCCCAAAAGAATGTAATTTGGACTCTCGGCAAATAAAAATCCATGGATTAATAGTGCTCTTGGATGAACTAATTCTGGAGGTAGCAAACGTATTACCTTTCATTATATGACAAAAAAAATGTACCCATTCATTAATATTCTATGCTATTTATCGTCAATTTTTAATGAGAAATCTCATATTTTCGTATAAATAAAATAATCACCGTTTTTCAAAAAACACACATATATAAGGTCCTGAAAATGAACTCGATAATGCAGAAAAGAAATTTTCATTCTTTTAAAACTACATTCGTATTTTTTGTTACATCGATATTCGCGAGGACCAAACGACGGTCATGAAAACGAAGAGGATTGATCTGCATTCGAATTCAGATTACAGAGCTTTATCGGTGGGCGGCCATTTTGTAGTTTTTGCGCAATTACTGCTGCGCATGTTCAAATATGGATGGCCGCCTTAATTTTCAATTAGATGGAGAATAATGAAACCCTACATTAAAATATTGACATCCCTCTTTTTTTTAAAGAGTGGGAATTCAAAAATTTAATGTTATGTTTCTTAAAAAATAAAAGTTTTAATTGTGTCGTGCAATGGTCAAATTTTTAAAAGTTTGTATTCACAAAAAAAATCAAAAAATAAGATTTAGAAAACAGTAGTGAATAATTCTGTTTCTAAATCTAATAAGTATATGAAAGTAACATGCATTTTCCGTTTGATTCGTGTTTATCGCTTCGAAGTGGTAAATTGTTTTCAAAATGTTTTTCAAAATATTAGTTATTTTCTTTTCTAATGGCACGAGATATAGATTCCCTTTAGCCAACCAAAATATTCTATGTGATTTTGAATTGGATTAATTTCCTTTCATATTACGATTCAAAACAATCTAATTCCATTTCTAGGATACGTTTGAAAAGTCTGTACTTTCTACATTCGCGTTGAAAGTGGCAGGCATAACCAATTCAAATTCGACTGCCGAATTACAAGGTCGTGTACAAGCATTCACAAATTCCCGAAAATGATTTCGTCACGATATCAAACAATTGAATTTCCAACTTTCCATTCGTACAAAAACAAACATAAAGTCCCAAAGATTTCACGGATTTTCGAGACCAAGTGGGGGGTAAATTGCGCGTTCTTAAAATTGAACGGCCGCATGAATTATTCGCGCCCTCGAAGTAAAATTCAAATCCAAACGAATTTACCATTATCGTGTACAGAAAGCTTCGGCGACACTCGAAACTCCTCGTCTCTCCTCCGGCCTCTTTGTTATTCACGAATTGCGTTGTGTTCGTGTTCATGTGTGAAATTCGACCAGGTGCGACGAAGAAGCCATTGTCGCGAGAAAGACGGCGTTCCAAAACCCTTCATCATTGGTGGAACTCGAAATCCCTCGCTGTGATTGGTCTATCTTGTTTGCGGTGGCGCTGGCGTCTGCGGCGTCCGCTTTGGTTTCACGGGTATTTGGCGGGCTCCGCGGTGCTTCCCTCCCGGCGTCGTTTTCCCGCAACTCGGTTGATCTCCGATAATAGCCGAGGACCTGCTCGAGCACCATCGTATGCCATCGTTGAGAATCGCTATCGGCTCGGGGGACGAAAGACGACGGCGGCGCGGCGCGGCACTCGGCACTGATCGGCACACGCCATCGAAACGACCGTGCGAGAGACTAACAATTTCCCAGCGCAATGGTGAGTATAATCGCGAGATTTTCCAAAGATGTTGAACCCAGCATGAAAATCGCGTATTTCATCGTGAACTACGACCTTCGGGGAAACCGCTGCCCAATTTTCAGGGCTCGGACGCGAGTTTTAACCTCGAAAAAACCGTTTTCATTTTTCGTTCGCAGGCAGGCGGCAAAGCTGGTAAAGACTCTGGAAAGGCGAAGGCAAAAGCGGTATCGCGCTCCGCGAGGGCCGGACTCCAGGTAAGCAACTTTCTTTGTCTCCACTACGTGTCGATCAAAATTTTCCTTCAAATTTTGAAATCGCCCGGCGACGCCGACCTTTTTTTTTTTTTCCCCCAAGATTAACCGCGAAAATGGCGCGAAAACCGCTAATCCGATTTTCCGGTGAGTTTTCAGTGAAAATGTTCAGTGAACGTTTATTAATTTTAAGGAACCGCGGATTTGAATCACCCACGTCTCCCCCGCGGGGGGCAGTCGCATATTTTGTTTTTTTTCTACGTTGGTTTTTCGGCTTTCGATTTTTTTTGGAAGGCATCATTTTTTGGGAAAAAAGACGGAAATGTGGAATTTTGGGGACGGAAGCCGCGTCATCGCGCGACCGCGGTTCGATATTTTCACACGACGAAAAGCCGAGCCACGACGCTTATGGGGTCCTCAAGCGTGCGTCTCGTGCTCAGCGTCGTCGCGCATCAGCCAATCAGTGACCACGGCGCTGTTTTTGAAACGGACCCCTTTGACAGATTCGCGCCTCGTCTTTCCCTCCCCCTCCCACCGACCGGGAAGTGAGGGAAGGGGGCGGAAATCTGTCAATTTTTTTGGATGGCTTTTGTTTTGGAAAATGACTGCTTTTCTTTGAGATATTTTGAAAATATAAAATAGTGGAAAAGGTTGGATATATTTAGATACAAGAGGGTTTTTGTGAGTGCCGGATGTTTTCAGGTTGATTTTTACCACGAACCACGTCCCGCCAGAAAACGTTCGCTCGTGGCGCGCTTCGTGGGTTTCCGTTATATTAGTTTATTTTTCGGACCCTGATGTCCAATTTGATTGTACCGTTGATAAGCGACGCCTTCAATTTTTTGAATTTATTGACCAGAAAAAATGGCTGTCAAATGTGTCAAAAAAAAATGGAAAAGTAGAAAATTAGTGAGAATTTTAATGAAATTTTTGGATGTTATATTTATTTATTTATTTATTTACATTGTGAAAAGTAAAAGTAAAATTATTATCGTATATCGGAATTTTATTATGAAATATCTTATTATTTTCGTAGTTAAATTATAATTTTTGTAATAAAATGACAATTTTTTTAGTAAAATTACAATTTTTGTAAGAAAATTAGTATTTTTGTGTAAAAATCACCCGAAAATAGAAGCAAATTTACCATAAACAAAATGACTGTCAAAAACGACAAAAAAAAACAGAAAATTACCAAATTATTTTAGAATTTCTACAAAATTTTTGAACGTTATATTTATTTACATTGTGAAAAGTAAAAGTAAAATTACATTTCCGAGTTTTTACAGTTTTGGTGAAATTTCTTATTATTTTCTTAGTAAAATTAAAATTTTTGTAATGAAATTTTAATGTTTGTAGTAAAATTACAGTTTTTTTTGTATAAATCATCCGAAAATATAAGGAAATTTACCATAAACTAAATGACTGTCAAAAACATACAAAAATGGAAAAGTACAAAACTATTTTACAATTTCAACAAAATTTTTGGACATTATAAATGTTTATCTACACTGTAAAAGTAAAAGTAAAATTACATTTCCGAGTTTTTACAGTTTTGGTGAAATTTCTTATTATTTTCATAGTGAAATTACAATTTTTGTAATGAACTTTTAATTTTTGTAATGAACTTTTGATTTTTGCAAGAAAATTAGAATTTTTGTAGTAAAATTACAGATTTTGTAGTAAAATTACATTTTTTTTTTTGTAAAAATCATCCAAAAATAGAAGGAAATTTACAATAAACAAAATGTCTGTCAAAAACATAAAAAAAATGGAAAAGTAGAAAAGTATTTTAGAATTTTAAGAAAACTTTTGGACGTTTTAAATGTTTATCTGTACTATGAAAGGTAAAAGTAAAATTACATTTTGAGTTTTACAGTTTTGTTGAAATTTCCTATTATTTTCATAGTAAAATTACAATTTTTGTAATAAAATTTAAATTTTCTTAGTAAAATTAAAATTTTTGTAATAAAATTACAATTTTTGTAGTAAAATTCGTATGGAAATAGAAGGTAATTTACCATAAACAAAATGTTTGTCAAAAAATAGAAAAGTACAAGAGTATTTTAAAATTTCAACTAATCTTTGGACATTATAATTATTTATCTCCACTGTAAAAGGTAAAAGTAAAATTACATTTTCGAGGGTTTTACACTTTTGGTGAAATTTCTTATTATTTTTATAGTAAACCTACATTTTTTTTTTGTAAAATTCACCCGAAAATAGAAAGAAATTTACCATAAACAAAATGTCTGTCAAAAAAGACAGAAAATAGAAAAGTAGAAATGTATTTTAGAATTTCAACAAAATGTTTGGACCTTATAAATATTTATCTACACTGTGAAAAGTAAAAGTAAAATTGTATTGTAAGAAAATTACTATTTTTGTGTAAAAATCACTCGAAAATAGAAGAAAATTTACCATAAACAAAAATATCTGTCAAAAACATACCAAAATGGAAAAGTACCAAAGTATTTTAGAATTTTAACCAAATTTTTGGACATTATAAATGTTTATCTACACTGCGAAAACTAAACATTTCAGAGTTTTGACAAATTTGTTTAAATTTTGTATTATTTTCATAGTAAAATTACAATTTTTTTGAAATTTTCTATTATTTTCATTGTAAAGTTACAATTTTTGTAGTAAAATGACTATTTTTGTGTAAAACTCAAAAGAAAATAGAAGGAAATTTACCATAAACAAAATGTTGGTCAAGCACGTAAAAAAAATGTATTTTCGAATTTTAACAAAATGTTTGGACGTTATACATATTAATATGCGCTATGGAAAGTAAAACTAAAATTACATTTCAGAGTTTTTACAGTTTTGTTAAAATTTCATATTATTTTCGTAGTAAAAGTACAATTTTTGTAGTAAAATTACAATTATCGTGTAAAAATCACCCGAAAATATTATTTTACCATAATCATGTAAAATTTGCAATAAAAATGTAAATTTACAAAATCAAAGGTGGAATAAAAATAACAGTAACGATCGTGGTAATTTTACATCAATTGTGTAATTAAAAAAATTTAATTTTATAGCGAGTCTCTTATTTACGATGCACATGTAAAATAACATTGATAATGTACGAATTTTATCACAAAACTGTACATTTACCATGATTTTCACTGGTATTTTAATTTCCAACATTTCACTGTAAAATTATATGGAAATTTTTCATGTATTCGTTACACCGATTGAATTGGTACAAACATATGCAGAATTATAATATCGAGTACTAATACTATAATTTTTGTAAAAATACAAATAAATACAACTGAAAAAAAAGAATTATTGAGAAAAATAAAATAATTTTAATTGTAAATCCAAAATATTTTTGTAATTTTATATCATCTTTTAGAACTTATTAAAGAAAAGTAAAATTACATTTCCGAGTTTTTATAGTTTTGTTGAAATTTTCTATTGTTTTCGTAGTAAAATTATAATTTTCATCTAAAAATCACCCAAAAATAGAAGGAATTTTATCATAAACAAAATGTCTGTCAAAAACATCAAAAAATGGAAAAGTACAAAAGTATTTTAGAATTTTAACAAAATGTTTCAATGTTATATTTATCCGTTCGTTACACAGATTAAATTGGTACAAAAATATGCAAATGTATAATTCTGAGTACTAGTATAGAAAAATAGTACGATTTTTAAAGAAATACAAATAAATGTAACCTAAAACATAGTAATTTTTATTTTAAATTCAAAATATTCCAAAATTACAACAAAAATTTGTAATTTTATAGCATATTTTGAAACTTATTTCTTAAATTGTACGAATTTTAATAAATATTTATAAGACAAATGTTTTGAAATATTTGTAGTTGTAATAACGATGAATTTGTTTAGAAAATTGTGTAATTTTTTTAATTAAATTTGTGTAATTATGAAGAGTACATTTTCTTTGTTTACGAATTTTGCATTTTTGAGAAACTTTTCAAGCAATGAGCCTTTAATTTAATCATCTAATGTTTATATTTTCAAACATAAAGAAACATTTTCAAGCAATTGATTTTTGGTAGTATTATTTTAGTTTATTAATTAATATTATAATTCATACATTAACAGGCAAATGCAAATTACATTTTTTTTTGTGATTGCGGCTCCAATATAGTCGAGCGCCAATCATTCTTATTGTATTCGTAATTAGGAGGCAAAAATACATAAAAATACTCTGACAAACATTTTTTTTTTTGGACGTCGTATTTTTTTGGAAGGTTTACCTATAAAGTTAATCAGTTACGTAAAGTCTTATCAATGTAATTATAAATACTTAAAGAAAGTCTTAATAACATTTTTCAACTATGAAATCTATAAATGTCAGATTTACATTTTGTGATCTCTAATGGAAATCGAAAGTTTATTCCATCGTCTCCTCTTACGAGTATTATAATTAATTTGATATTGTATTTCAATTTTATTCATTTCCTTATTTTTATTATTCTTAAGTAACTTTATTCGAAATATCTTTTGTTTGTATAATTTTATATTTTCTCTCAGAAATATTGTAATTTGTTTTTAAAAAAATATTTAGCTGTTCAGCATATTTTCAATTGAGCTATAAAACAAAAATAGTCAAAACTGAACCTTTTATTGTTTACTTTCATGTTTAATACATTTTTTGACTCTATTCAATCTTCTACGACAACCTATTTTTACAAATAGATGCAAGCAATTTCCTATATTGCCGTTCTGATGTTTTCGAAACAGGAATAGCAAACGAGTTGTATGAAATTGATGTAACAATATGAATATATAGTCAGAACTATGAAAAAACAGTATAGGGAATTAAAAATTTGATATTTTTTATTAATTGTGTAATTTTTATTATAAATATGGTCATAACGATATTAAAAGTTAATTTTAAATTAGTTAAATCACTTTATTTTTTTAACTATTTTGTACTATTTGATTTTAAGATATATTTACAAATTTTGTATTTTCAAAAAACTTTCAAATTATAAGCAATACTGAATGAATTAAAAGTTTAAAATTTTTTTGTTTAATGTTTATACGTCAAATATAAAGAAAGGTTTCCAAGCAATTTTGGAAAGCAATTCGTTATTTATATTATTGTTTGTATAATTTAGTATTCTTGACTAATTTTTATTGTTTATGGTAATAAACAAGCAAATATTTATTATAATAATTGTCTTTTTTTATTATTTTGAAGTATTATAAAGTCTACTATTTATAAATCATAATTCTTAATGTTTTGTTTTATACTAACGAAATAATGTTGCTATAACACCTTTCATATTGTCAAAAATTGAATGACGAATTAAAAACTGCAGTTTTACATATTTCAAATCTTCTATTTAAAACAATTATTTTGAAAATGGCCATCATCATATTTAGTATACCTTAGACCTCCTGAAAATGATCTAATATTAAATTTGCACCAGTCATCGAATTCGTTAGCCTAATTTATATTTACGATACAAAATCTTCGTCATTAGTCGCAGTTAAGAGAACAAAATAATATTTTGTGAATAAATTTTGCCACTGAATTAAATAATTGTTCAAATTTACTGACGTTTTCTATTAATTCCATCATATTTAATTCTTTTGTTGACATAAAACTATACTAATTAAAATATCTTTTTCAGTTTCCAGTAGGAAGAATTCACAGGCATTTGAAAAACAGGACGACAAGTCATGGACGAGTTGGAGCAACCGCCGCTGTTTACAGCGCTGCCATTCTTGAATACTTGACTGCTGAAGTAAGTTAATACAAAAACATTAAAAGTCATAAAAAATCTTTTTAAAATATTGTTTTTCTATAAAAACATACAATATTAATCGTTTCTTTAATTTTTAATATAATGAACTTCTGTATTTCAATTAAATTTGTGAACATAATTTAAAACTTTTTTCAGGTACTTGAGTTGGCGGGTAATGCTTCCAAAGATTTGAAAGTCAAACGTATCACACCAAGACATTTACAACTCGCTATCCGTGGTGATGAAGAATTGGACAGTCTTATCAAAGCAACCATTGCGGGTGGTGGTAAGTTATTTTTCATTACAATTTTTAATTTTTTCATTAATTCCATCATATTTAATTCTTTTTTCATTAATTTTTCATTAATTATGTTTTTTATTTTTATTTACATATAATTTTAAAGAGTTAATTGTCACATTCTGAGAGTAATGTAACTTCTAACCCTGCAAATACAAAAGTAACAGTTATGTAACAATGTAACATTTATGTAACAATGTAACAGTTACGTAACATTTATGTAACAATGTAACAATTACATAATTGTTACATTCCGTCAATAAATATAAATTTTATGGGTTCTGCCTATCACTTGAAAAAAAAATAAAAAATTTCTTCTTTCTTCCTTCTTCATGAATTTAAAGACACTATCACTTTTTAAAATTAAAACTTTATTTAAAATTGAAAACGTACAAAAAAAAATTTTTTTTAAATTATAAATAAAACTTAAAACTCTTTAAAAAATACATACAAAAAAATGAAAATTAACTTTAAAACACTCAACATTTCGGACCTTTTTTTAAAGTTAAGTTTTATTTTTTTGTATATATTTTTTAAAGAGTTTTAAGTTTTATTTATAATTTAAAAAAAAAATTTTTTTTGTATGTTTTCAATTTTAAATAAAGTTTTAATTTTAAAAAGTGATAGTGTCTTTAAATTCATGAAGAAGGAAGAAAGAAGAAATTTTTAATTTTTTTTCAAGTGATCTTAAAACCCTTAAAATGTTACATTTCGTGTTTGCAGGGTAAGTGATTAATATTATTTTTTGTTTGACAATCTGTCAATTGTATTAAGTTTTGTTATAACTTTCTTGATATTAACTTTTAATAAATCTTGAATGGATTTTTAAAGACTGGTTTCCCTTTTTCCAGGTGTTATTCCACACATTCACAAATCGCTGATCGGCAAGAAAGGTTCCCAAAAACCAGCATAAGGGTAGTTTTTAAAATTAAGATAAAACCTGAAACAACTAAGATATTTGTCAGTAAATGAGAAATCATAAACAAACGCAGTGCGCGAGTGCGGAATAAAAAGGTAGGGGATGCTGTCGCAGCAAGACCGAGAAATTGGGTTATCCCGACTTAGCGGAATTGGACTCGAGTTATCGAAGAGCGACGTTTGTTGACAGATTGAACCTAAGTTGAAAATGCAGAAGACGCAGCGGTTAACCATGCGTGTTTGCATCGACATTACGTGCAAGCAAGCGTGCTTGCGCTACGTCTGCGCTTCGATTTTCCGTTTATTCGTACTGTATTGACTTAGCTAATTAACTACGATTTAGAATATATTTAATTAGGTTAGAATCTGTCGTTTTTATCTCCTTTTGTCTATATTCTCATTCCTTGTAAGATTTTTACATCTAATTAAAAGTGTTCTGCGATTGGTTAAATCCTTGCGATACGAGTAAAAAGAAAATCGATTGCTCATTCGTGCATTTCAGTGCAAACTGCATTAAACATTTTTAAATATTGTGAAAACAAAAAACAAAAAAAAAAAAAACACGACTTATGCAATTTTTAATAAGGCAAAGTATTTTTAGTTGAAATTATCCGTTGCTCCTTCTTGCCTGAATATAGCGAACACATTTTTTTCATTACCATTAAAGTGCGTTGTTATTAAGCATTGTTTTTTTATTTTTCGTCAATATTCGTATTCATTGTGTAAGTGCGAGAAGGTAGTTTCTTTTGTTTCTTTCCACCTGTCCTTTGACAGCGAAGATTGGAGTCTTCTGATCACGTCTTAAAAAAATTTATGAAACCGTAAATGTGCACACAAGCTTTGTATTAATTTAAGACTGAAGATAATTAAATTCCAATGATTCCATTAAATGATTTTAAATACAAACTGAAAATAAATACAATTTATATGAAGGTTATTGTTGGTGGTTGAAAAAAAAACCTGTTTTTTTTTTTTTGCAAAAGTTTTTCTGTGAAGGAAAAACTTCAATTTTTTGTGGAATTTTCTTAAGTGAAACGACACGCCGACGTTATTATCAGTCGTTTATTATCTAAGTGTCGGTGAGATTTTATCACTGTGAAGAAATTTACGATGCATATTACGAAATGTCTGTCGACTTGAACATTCGTCTAGATAAACGATTTTTTCAAGTGTTTAAGGGGAAAGATTTTGTAAAAGACTTGTTCTGAAATTTGATAATTGTATATAGTGGTTTTTGTACTTGCAAAAATATAAGTGTGTATGTATGAAATATTGGAGAAAACCTTGATACATTTTTCAACACTTCTTTCCTAATCGATGCAGGAAATTCTACTTATTTTAACAGAAACAGTAATTTAAATGAAAATTACGATAATGTTAATAAGTAGTCAGAACTATGATAAATTCTGATTGGTTTTGGAGAAAAACAATGACGAAAGTTAAATTTACTTTCGATGGTCTACAAAATCAATTTGAGGTTAAATTTCTCAAAAAATTGTCATGTTCTTAGGTTATTTTTATGTTAAATTTATTCAAACGAGTATAAATATGACAATAATTACGATCGTAAACAGTTTTGCTAATATTTACGCAACATCGATAAGTGATAATTGTACAAAACTTTTTAAAATCAAAATATTAGGTTATATTGAAACTATTTTAGTTTTTTCATATTTTCCTGCGATAATAAAAGAAAAAGTGACTCGTTAATGACTTTTCGATTCAATTGCAATTAATGTTGTTTTTTTTTGTGTTTGTACTGACAGTTTTCAATGTTTTGTTACGATACGACAATAATATAAAATACAACAGGTGTGGGAAGCTACAATGGCATCGATTCATGACAGGTTGTAATTTATTACACTGGCGTAACTTTTGACGGATCTCTGGTAAACTATAATTTATAGTTTTTACTATAATTATTTTATAGTTCTTTTTTTTTGTGATTGTGATTCATATGAATAAAGTTTTGTTGACTGATCATGTAGTCCTGAGTTTGACGTCATTGAACGTTAAAATGTTGACGAAGTGTAAATGTTTTTTTAAAACGCTACGACATGAGAGGATCGACTTAAAAAATGATTCAATATTCAATTTTAATTATATGAAAAATTTAAAATTTGCGAAGTTTATAGATATTAAACTAATTTTTGAACTAAATTTTGGTTGTATTTGTTCACATTTTGTTGGTAATTTGCGAAACATAATTTTGACAGCTTCGAATGTTTGAAAAGAAAAATAATTGACGGAATTCAGAATGTGAAATCCGAGTTCTGTTTAGATGTTCACAGAAGAACAAAAGGTAATTAAAGAAAATGCACCACTTCGAAACTATCGAAATGTACTGAAAATATTTAAGAATATGGTATTTCTTTTTATTGTCATTAAGGAATTGAAATTAAGAATACACAAGAATTATAAAGTGTTGATAAATTTAATTAAAAACCCAAATCTTATTTAATTCATGAAACATTTTTCACTATTTTTCAATTTAGTCGCAGTAAATGTGAAACAATTATAGAATACGGAATTGTAGTCTTCAAAATTCGTTCGATTGTACAAATATTATTGAAAATAATGCAGAATATGTATTTATTTATATTCTTTTCATTTTTACAATAAAACATTCATAGAGAAAATAATAGATAGACAAATTAGATAGATAGATAAATTTTTAACAAATTAAGGAACAAAACATTAAACCGTCATGTGTCCCCAGCATTGTATTTGAACGTTAACCAACATTTGTAGTATGATTCGTTCATTTTTTTTAGAAAACTGGAAAATGTAACTTTAAATATGTGTATCTATTATTCACGCTAATATAATTTGAAAACAACTGATGTTTGTTAAATTCACTATAATTTGATTTTAATTCTGTCCACGAGTTTTGACAGTCGTGTTGAAAACAGTGTTAAACAAGCTATTTTTATATTTTTTAACGTAATATTTGTGTGATTCAGTTATTGTGCACGTTCTAGTCAGTTCTTATACATTCAAACTAAACATCGATATATTTACATTAACATATTTCGAATAAATTATATACATAATACCACGGCAAAGGTAAGTGTCAATGTGAGGTGAAAAATTTTTGAAAACTCCGGGCACAAATACATTAAATTAAACAATATAACTGCATTTTGTAACGATGATTTGATAGATTTAGTAAATATCAATTGAGGCATCTCACAACAGAAATGGCTAAGTCCATTTTTTTCGAAAATTGAGTTATTCAGATATTCATATTTTTTAATCTATTTTTTGTTATACTTCATTATAAAATGGACAAAAAATGTGCTTTTTCGTTTGTTTCTCGCATGTTAGAAAACTGATGCAAATAAAAAAACCGCTAAGTCCATTGAACGTGTTTATTAAAAATGGCTAAGTCCAATGTTACTTTTAAGAATAAAATATACATGTACATTTATGAAAAAAAAAAACACACATTTCATAATTATATGCACATCCACACAAATACATACTCGTACGTACGCAATAATATGTATACACGTACAATAAACGCGTATAATATATTGTACGTATAAAATTTATACAGTTGACGATACAAATGAAGATGAAAGTGAATAAACGGTTGTTTTGTTGAAATTTTATAAAATTGTTATATTGTTATATGTTAACCAATTATTTGATTAATTTTCTTGTGTATATACGGCACTTAAAAATAAAATTTATTTAATGAATTATTAAAAAACTATGTTGATAAAAAAAAAGGTAACCATTTTTTGATAAAAACTAAAAGGTATTTCTTTTAAATTTTTTTCCCTTAATAGTAATCATGAAAATACGCATTGTTATTACATTATTTTACAACTTTATAAATTGCAAATCTAAAATCGCTAAGTCCATTAAAATTTTTGAAACAAAAATAGCTAAGTCATAATTTCAGATCAAAATGAGTCAAGTCCTTAAATTTTTTTTTCAAAAATAGCCAAGTCCAAAAGTCACACCTAAATTGGCTAAGTCCATATTAAAAAATGACTTTTCTCTATAAAAAATCGATTTTTATTTTTGGGAATGCGTTAAAAAATCTTATTTTTCATGAGTGAATTGAACAGTTTATTGGTTAACAAGCAATTTAGATACATTAAAGACGTAGAGGTTTTTGTGTTTTTTTTTCAAAACGTATTTATTGTGACTTAGCCATTTCTGTTGTGAGACGCCTCAATTGTACTCCGAGCGGAAATTACATTCTGTTTCAAATTCAAAAAATTATTTCTTATAATATGACAGTTTGTAAACTTCATCATTGTAAACTCCATCATAGTTGTATAGTACTCTTATTTTTAATATGAGAAAATCGTTAAAGCTTTGAATATGAATAATTTAAATTATAAAATACAATATATACTTAATATTTTTATTATATTTTAATTATTTTAGTATTTTTATTAATATTAAAAATTCATTTTATTTAATTTTGATATTGTAAATATAGAAATGAAAACTAGGAAAATAATAGAGGACACGGACAAACGAGTTGCAATGCAACGGGTTAAGAGCAAATTGAAAAAAGTTTCATCAAAGAGGAAACCTACTATTACGCAGAAAGTACAGTCCGAAAGTAAATATCGCGAATTAAAACAATTAGCAAGGCAAAAGCTCAAGAATAATGTTAAATCCATGTTATGTTAAATTGTGTTCAATAAATATAATTAATTTTTAGACATTAAATTTTTTATTGGTGTAATGAAAAAATAATAATTAAAATTAATGTTTATGTTGAAGGGCTATTTTAGTAAATTATTGTCAAAAACATTTTTATTGGTAATTAACAAAAAAAAATTGAAATAAAAATCAGATACAGATGCAGTTTTTAATATACATTGCGTATTGAAGATTATTATCATATTATTGTAATTTCTACTAATTACTTGTACAGATGTACTCACTTTTTACAATCGAGTTTGTCATATTAGACGCTGTGTTTAGAGGAATATAATTTAAAATTTACAATTTTAAATGTAAAACAAAGTTCAAGTGAATAAAATGTAAATATTTCTTGACCGTCGTTAAATACATTAAATTCATTAAAATGATTGAGTTTCTTGGTTTTTATAGGTCACCATACAATTAGATGTTTAATAAAAATATAAACCTGCAACTAAGTACAGTTACTAGGTTTAATTAAAATTGAACGTTTCGTCCTTGGGGGCGCATAGGACTTGTCAATAAGGTTCTGCGCCTCCATCCTTAGACGTTCAAAAAGTTGCTAAATTTTGAATTCAACAATGTGTTGAATATCAAAACTTAGAAAAAGTCTCAAAATGCATCCGGATTTGGATGACATGTAGAAAAGAAGCAAAAAAAATATGAATGTTTCATCATACAAGAACATACAACGTCGGGCAAATTTTGAACGATATAAATTTCGTTCAAAACCAACCAGAAGTCAATAACGTCCCTCATATGTACAAACAATAACATATTTCACATCCGAAAATACAATTTTGAAAAAAATGAAAATACACAAGCCGTGGAATTATGTGTATACATATAATATAGATATAAAAATGAATTTTCTAAACTTTTTGCAATTGAGACCAGATTTGTTTTCTATATTTGCAAAATTATGAAGATCCACTTGCCTTTCATAGGAAAAACCAGAATAAATTAATAAAATGTCGTAAAAGTTCAAGTGAATTAATAGTAAAATTTGAGGACACTAATTTTCAATACGTAAATGCTGTAAACTCCGTCATCACAAAATTCACTCAAGTCATGATAAAAACTATTTGGAGTAAGTTGTAGTTGCAATATTCCAAATTTACATTCATGTAAACATACTTAACAAGTTCCCTGAATAAAATTTCATTAAAATGCATTTTGAAATTTGAAAGTTTTATAAATCAAAATGTATCACATTTTTTTTATTGTGCCATGGTTTCCCAAGCCATGTGGCAAAAATATAACACAGTATAACATAATTTAAAAAATATAAAATACAATAAAATATAATATAAATATAATAACCACTTATAACTAATACATTCTTTTGCGGCAATCGTACAATCTGAGTTTCCATTTCCTAATTTCACGTGTGTATATCTGAGCCTTTTTTTTTGTTTTTTTTTCTTTTTAAGAATATACTTTATGGATTGATAAAATATGGAGCGATGAAGAATTTCGAACTTCTAAGGCTAAAGATCTCCAAAGACGAAGGGCTGAGATAAGGAATGACTTCTCAATAGTATACGTACGATAGCGAGGACTAATAAATATTGGGCGTCCAATAGAGAAGATCGTATTAACACATTCATGTAGAAACTTATAGAAAATAAACATTTGTACCCTATTACCCAGAATTGGGATTTGTACTAAAAGACGTTAGAAACTTTCTGGATTTAGAGGAATTCAAATACTGGTAAATATCCTCGAATTAATCGAAAATAATTAAGAACCGAAAAGAATTGCACTGAAGTAATTCGAATTTTTGAAGTTTTTTAATCTTAGTTTTTTAATCTTAGTTTTGCAATTCTCTTTCTTGACCAAAAGTATTGAATTGAATTGAGAATGTCAATTTATTTCTATTCTTTCCATAGTGGAAAAGAATTCTATCTTGGCAAACGAACATCAATAATAATCGAGTGTTTGATGTACGAATTGAATTTCTCTATCTTATCCAATCTTTCTGTATTCCAAATTATTTTGCATTTACGAAAATGTAAATAAACTTATGTTTACAACATTCATTTTTTATTTTTGAATTTTTTTTCAGTGTATTCAAATCCACAGGAATTAATTTATGTGAAGTCCTACAATTTAGAATTATTCTCGAGTGATTTTTGATGGAAAACGTTAAGAAACTAACAAATCAGAACCTCAAATTTGAGTCTAATTTATAGATCAAATATTAAAAGTATCTCAGAATTGGTTATATAATTTATTACAATTCAAGAGAAGAATTTGAAATACCACAATCAAATATCAAAAGAGATAAAAAAAAAGGTATTCATCTCGTTTGATATCGAGATTCTTTTAATATTTGATTATATAAAAAAAAAAAATTTATTTATTGCCCCCTCCCCCCTCCAAGTGCAAAGTTGTTGTCGGAAGTGCAACTACAATTATCAATATTTAAGCACAAACTATTAAGTCATGTAACAACTTAAAGGGTGCTACCAATTTAACAAAATAAATAACAATATAAAATAATTTTCTTTTTTTTTCTATTTGTCAAACTTGAAAAATATACACTGAAAGATATATTAAACAAAAAAGGACAATGCGTTTTGTGGATTTTAAAATTGTATTAATGGTGTTCCGGAAAACAAATTTTCGAAATGAGCGGCGTACAGAATGCCGATTTTTAAAGAATATGAAGAAAAAACACTCATTCATTGTATTTAAAAAAAAAATCATTTTTATGCAAATTTAGTTCCTCCATTTTTTATGTTATATTTTATTTCAGAAGATAGGCACTCTTGCAAATTATATGTTTTAAAAGTATATCAGGAGATAATACAGAAACATTTTTGTGACCCTTTCTAAAAAAGCATATTTTTTATTTCGTCCGAAAGACAAAAAAATAATAAAAAAAGCTTAGTTTCCTGCGCAAATCCTTAAAAATAACGTAAATAATTGTCCTAACTAATAACTTGATCTTATTATAATTAGGGGAAGTAGGGGCAAAGTGGGATTTTGGAGTTTCGCTGTATTAGAACATTTCCTATGTATTTGTTTGCATTGTTTATTTACAAGAGTCATTGTAATACAAATTTTGAAACATATTTCAGTTTCCATTCAGTATTTACCAACTGTTCGAACATGACCTAGGAAGTCGAAGTCAATTTGTAAATTCATACATATTTTCAATCGATTAGTAAGTATCAATAAATTAACCGTAATTAAAATCTGAATTGGATGACTTAATGGTCTTCTCTTACACTCAATTTTCGTTTTTTATTTGTTTCATTTGGGGTTGAAGATTTTTTACAACTTGTTTAAAAAAATTTTATTTTGGGGCAAAGTGGGATGTGTTCACAGAGATAAGTAAGAACTCTCTTTCTCTCTCTTGAGTTGTGTCCACGGCTCGTAGTGGACAGGACACTAATAAATAAATTTTTAATCAATCTCTCTCTCTCTCTCTCTCTCCTTCCCCCTCTCTTTCTCTGTCAAACCTTTTCAGAAGTAATTTTAACAACCCGTCCTCCTTTGCCCTTGGATTTTCAGATTTCTCAAAAAAAAGTTTTTTCGTAAAATTGAAATTTGGAATATTAAACAGATACTTTTTTTTTAAATGCGTTTCATAATAAGTTAGTTGAGCACCTAAATAAGGCTTTCTAAACCACACCTAACCATTCTTATGCTCCATATTTTTTGTATACAAGTTTTTCCAAAATCATCCCACTTTGCCTCTATTTCCCCTACCTCGATTTCTTTTCATTCCAGAATAGAAAATAATTTTATTATTTTAAGCGTTATAGTATCTCTTTTTTGTATGCTCATTTATTGGGCTATTGCAATTTTTTGCATTCTTTCTACAATTCAGATTTTGTCCAATTGCATATTATTTTTTAAATCGTAAAAATGTCTTTAAGCTCCATATTTCGTCATAAGAATAGTTTGAAATTTTAAATAACCTGAAAAATGGAATATCTTATTGTTCAAAAATCCAAATGAATGAAAAACCGAATAATCGAAATCCGATCTGCTATAAAACCATTGGGAAATTTCAACATTCGGTTTTTCTTGATTCGGATTATCGACCATTCGGGTATTCAAAAATTCGGATAAATATCATTCGATTTTTTGAAATTCGGATATTTGGACCCTACCCATTTTTTTTCATGCGAAAATTATTTTTGTTTCTTTAATGCAACATTTTACTTATTTTGGAAATTATTATTCTTCTTCAAACAAAACTATTGTGTGACATTTTCCAAATGTATACAGGGTGATCGGCCAACCATTACCCAGCGGCCAACTCTAGATTCTACAGATAATTCTGAACAACTTTTTCCTCTGAAAAAATTTCCGGGAAGGTAGAGTTTTTAAGTTATTCAACACTAAACTTTAGGTGAAAAAATCACATTTTTTGAAATATCTCGACTCTGTTTGAAGGTATCTTAACGAACCGGAGCTCATTTTAAAGATATTTTAAAGCTCTATAAATTGTCTCGATTGGTTTTTGACCTACAATGAATATCTCTCTTGTTATAGCCATAAAAACGGGGTAAATGCCGATTTTTCAGGGTTTTCGCGTTTAACTCGTTTCGACACATAGTTACCGAAATATCACACAGGAAAAAGTTGTAGGCCTTGAAAAAACAAACATTTTTTGTTCTCTAATACGATGCGATTAAATTAAAACTGAACCCTACAAGAGCCTCGTAAAGTCGACAAAATACAGTACGACAAATAAATCGATATTAATAACAAAATGTTATGAAAACGAGTACAAATAGGGTTCAGTTTTAATTTAATCGCATCGTATTAGAGGACAAAAAATGTTTGTGTTTTCAAGGCCTACAACTTTTTCCAGTGTGATATTTCGATAGCTATGTGTCCAAACGAGTTAGACGCGAAAAACCTGAAAAATCGGCATTTACCCCCGTTTTTATGGCTATAACAAGAGAAATATTCATTGTAGGTCAAAAACCAACAGAGGCAACTTTTATAGCTTGAAAATATCTTTAAAATGAGCTTCGGTTCGCTAAGATACCTTCATACAGAGCCGAGATATTTAAAAAAAAAGTGATTTTCCCCCCTAAATTTTAGTGTTGAATAACTTAAAAACTCTACCTCCCCGGAAATCTTTTCAGAGGAAAAAGTTGCTCAGAATTATCTGTACAATCTACAGTTAGCCGCTGGGTAATGGTTGGCCGATCACCCTGTATAATGTATATAGAAAAATGTTTGTTCTAATTTTTTGTTTTAAATTTATCATTTTTGTGTAAGTTTCCTAAATATTAAAAGTTTCGAGGAATGTCTCATCTATTTTTCGATTAATTACTTATTGTATAAAGCATTTTTTCATTCTAAAGAAATAGCGCTACTAGAATTTCACTATCTTGACGAATTTTACAGAAAACTACTGATAAAAGCTACAAAATTTGTGTTTTTGGTAATTTTTCGTTAAGAACTTTTAACAAACCCAGTATCATTCTCAAAGCTTTTTTCTTACTATAAATGATTGCAATTTTCCTATCTCCTATTTTAGAGAAAACTATTATATTTAGATGTGACAAAAATTGCGTTTCTTCTATAAATAATTGCATTTTATTATGCGTTTTTGTTGTTTTTTTTTTCAAAGAAAATTCTGTTGTACTCGAATTAAGGAAAATGCTGAGGGATTTTCAGCGCAAAAAAAGACTTCGAATACGATTTTGTGATTTGTTTTAATAAAAAATACTTGAAACATGTCCGAAAATGCAAAGGGTTCATACCAAGTTGAGTTTTTGAAATTTAGTTTGGGCAATTTTGAATTTTGGCTCGGGGAACGGATTCGGAATCAGCGACAAAAGACATAAATATATTGAATTCCATTAAATTTATGATTTTACAATTAAAGATAGTACACATAATTATGCTAATAATAGGTACTAAGTGGGAAGAAGTAGAAAAAATATACCGAAGACAACATTTGAAAAAGGATTAAAATTGGTTTTCATTATCTCCAATTGTTTCTAATGTGGTTGTGGAGTTTATTGAAAGCATAAACATTAATAAATTACGTTTTAAGCTTCCGTTTTTTATGAGATATGGGCAAATCTCCAGAACCTTTCAATTTTGAAGTCAACATTTTTGAAAAATAAAGATGCAAGCACACTTCTGATTTTTTTGGTACCGTTGCTTGATACATTCAGAAATAGATATTTATTCATGAACAACGCTTAAACGCATGCTAGTGCCTGTTATATTAGTATTAAATAGCACTAAAATGTACGATACATTCTGAAACAAACAGTTGTAAAAATGGGAATAGCAATGTTGCAAAGTACATTTTTATCTCTTTTCTTTTCATTTCTTAGCTCTTCCTTTTTACGGATTTCTTCTCGTTTTTTTCGTACATTTAACCATTTTAGTTCCTTCAAACGATCCATTTCGCCGGTTAATATTTTGAACTTATAAGACGATGACAGTTCAGGTAATACATTTATCGATTTGGAGCAATGTTCATATAGAATGTCAAATTTCAGGATTGCGGAAGCGACATTTTATTAAAAAAAGTGTAAATATATCCGTGGTTGAGAAGCACAAGCACCTATGTCTCAATAACACTTTTATGTCTTTTGAAAATGTTTCTTTTCGAATTTTTTATTTTTTGAACGAAGTAGACTTGATCGTGGAGGCGACATTGGATTTGTTCGCAAGTAATTTCGGTATTATAATTTCGAAAAGATGAATGAAAAGCGATTCTAATCTTTGTAGGCTTTCGTACACAGATACACTAAAATAATACTTTGCTGTGCGTTAAAAAAAACATTGTTTTATTCTAATTTCTCTGTGCGATTTACCTTACCATGGAGCATTTCGGATGCGACAAGAAAACTTGACTACATATTTTGGGTAATTACAGCTCATTTACTACAAAGGGTATATAATTAACAAACTTAACATTGAATTGTTCAAACCTTCATGAACAATATATTTTAATATGAAAGTAATGTAGCGATGTTTGTAAAAATAATATTTACTAAACGGAAGAAAAATATGGAAATTACATTCGACGGAGGCGATATTTTAACAAGTTTTTCATGCGTTGTAATGAGTTTCTATGATGGAACTTAATAAAAATATATGGACGATATACTTTAAGGATTACTTTGATATATGGGCATTGTTCTAGAACTTTTAAACTTTGAGGTTGAAGAAAATTGCATTTTTTTTAGGCACATTCATGAAATTAATTTTATTGGCTTTAGAATTGATCAAATGACAGGAAAAACCTTGCGTGACTCATTTATACACAATGTATTTTTTTTTTAATGTAACATGTTACGTTACTTGTAAAATTAGTTTTTAGTTTTGTAACGTTTAATATACATAAAAAATTCAGTTCTTTTGCTTATGGCCTAATTTTTAGAAGCTAGTATATAAAATTAAACGTCTAGGTAATAGTTCAAATTTAAAATAATGGATTAAATATGGCGGACTATTTTTACAAAATTTCTTTGATTTTTATAAAATTTGATATGTTAGGGTTTTTGAGGCCACTGATTACAAATCCAAAGTCAGTTTTCATTAAAATTTGAAATCCAAATACATGATTTAACATTAAGGATACCAAAAAATTAAAACGATTTGTAAAGAATAATCATTTTATTATTGTCAAAAATTGTGTTTTTTGTTGTATTAAAAAAACACAAAATTTATAAATACTTTAATAACATAGGAGAAAAGATCACAATGATTCCAAAGTACTTAGAAGCTAAATTGTAGATGTGCCATTAAATAATTTGATTTTTCAAAGTGAGTTTCGCTTGGAAATTTAAAGTTTGACGTGGTCGCATTTTTTATGTATAGGTGGCACACGTTCGAGCAAAGGCTCAAATTACTTCTTATCATATAGGTAATGTTCCCCTGTTGGGTGGTTTCTTAAAAACCAATGTGAAAAAAATTATCTAAGGTTGATTGCTAAATTGTAAACTATAAAAAAACGTTATCTCGCAAGTTTGAAGGTATATAATTTTATTCCTCAGTGAGGCACATCATTAAGTTAAGGATTTTTCATTTGTTTACATCCCCAAATACTTCCACAAAAAACCACAGACCATAAAAAAAAAGGTGCAAAAAGTTTCAGTGTTAAAACTGAAAAAATGTAGTGAGTGTCGCGCACCAAAAACAGGCAAATTCACTACTTTTATTTACTCTCATTGTTTTCTACATATCTGTAATTAGTAATAAACACTTATTACATGTAAATCGAACAAAAATTTGTTGATCTGTAGTGTTACAAAGTTATATTTAAAATTTTTATGGGATCATAATGAGCGACAACATAAAGTTTAAAAGTTCTAGAACAATGCCCATATATCATACTTCAAAAGTCATATTACTTTGTCTAATTGTAAGTGATGAGAAAATGCAAATGACACTGAATCTAAAGGTTCTGTAGATTTGCCCATATGTTGATGTCGTACTGTTAGCTGACCTTGAAAATACCGAAGATATTATTTTGAACACTTAATAGTTTAAAGAAAATCATCACAGTCAGCAAAATAGAAAATATTTCAGAATGATTTCGAAATGTGCTCTAAAAGAAGTTAGATGTCCCACTTTCTGAGGATTTTCTGAAAATGAGTTCATAATGATCTCATAATGACATTTGACTTCTTTTAGAGAACATTTCGAAATCATTCTAAACTCTTTTATTATGCTGTCTGGGAAAGGAATCTTCAACAGAATTATGTTCATACAAGAAATGGAAAAAAATAACGAAATACAATTTTTGGACATGCGTATTATTCGTAAAGAAAATGGATTTATTGAAATTGAATGGTATGATAATAGTATTTTTCGATACAAGGCCGTAAAACGTGGTTTTACAGCTCGAATGCGATATCAGCGTACGAGGACCAGCTTGCGAACATTATTTTTCGGTACTGAAAGCTGTAAAAATTCTATTTCGCGGACTGCATTTAGTCCGTATAGGTTATGTTTTTAACAGCGCAGATTCATGTTACACGTGATTCGTAAAATTTCATTTTACGGACTAAAAGTAGGTCGTAAAATCGAACTTTACGGATGTAGTACTGAGAAGATAATTTGTAAGGTAGATACTTACAGTTTACGTCGAATTACCCGCTTCGATATAAAATAAGTCCGATTTCGGCCTTATTGATCGATCAGTAAAATTATTGTCAGAAATAAGATTTAAGGGAAACAATCTAAAAATTGTTAGAAAAACATTAAGGGAAAATGGATATCTTATAATTCATCTGAAAAGAATTATTCAGTGCAGAATACAACCATTATTAAAGCATCTTCCAAACGTAAAACGAATTATAGAGATTGGGCCGTCCATAAACTACATTACCATTTGGGGGGGGGGGGGGGGGTCAGCAAAGAACTACGGTCCATATAAAATATATGTATAAAATCATAAAACTGTCCACGGGGAGGGGTTAAAATGCCCAAAAAAGGGTCTACGTAGTTTATGGATGGCCCCGAAACTACAATCACGTCTAAGGAAAAATAAGACTCGTGGCTAAACCGATATACAACAATTTATGTCATATTCTGCAATATAAAGGCATACTGCCTGTCTTAAAAAAATGCAATGTTGTATACCAGGTTTCTTGTCTAAAGTGTGACAAAATTTACATCCGGCAAACAGAAAGAAGATTACAAACACATCAATAACATCAAAGACAGTACAAAATATTTTACTGGCATTAACCCTTTGTGTCACGTTTTTCTTAAGAAAACTTTATTGTTTAAAACACATGCTATATCAAGTATTCAAGGTTGTTAATTACGAATTTGAAGTCAGATTTCGAAAATTCAAAATGACGGATCCAATATGGCGACAGCAAAACTTAAAAATCCATCGGATTGTTATGAAAGTTGTTACTCAAGGGTTTCGGGATCGCTGATTACGAGTATGAAGACAGATTTCGAAAATTCATAATGGCGAATCCAATATGGCGACAGCAAATCTTAAAACCTCTGAGAAACAAGTTTGCATGACAATCCGATAGATTTTTAATTTTGCGCCTGCCATATTGGATCCCCCATTTTGAATTTTTTAAATCTGAGTTCATATTCGTAATCAGCGACCCCGAAAACCCCCAAGTTTCAAGATAATACGGTGTATTTTTAATTTTGAGTCCGCCATATTAAATCCGCCATTTTTAATTTGTCAAATCTGACTTCATATTCGTAATCACCAGTTCCGAAGCTATGAAATACAAGACTAACTGGAACCTCTTTATTATTAAAATATTGCTACCAACAATTTTTTTTACAAAAGTAACATTATTTCAAATTCATTTGTTTATTATTATTTATTGATTAACTGATGTATCATAAATTAATATGATGATGTAAAAATTTAGGCAATAAAGTGTCAAAATTCGTTGTTTTTGTTAAATATACTGGTCAGTTCTAGGTGTTACTCCTGAGTAACACTGTGACGCAAAGTGTTAACTGCCAATTACATGGAAACAAATCATAATTTTGATTATAGTAATATTGAAATTTTAGCCATATAACCCAATAATTTAAAAAGAAAAGAAATAAATAACTATTTCATTAAAAAATACATCTATACAATTGTAAACATTAGATTTGAAAAATCGAAACTTCCGGAAACACAGTTTGCAATCCTCATAATAATAATATTATTAGTCGTACGTAATTAAATGTAGAACATGGATCATAAATAATAATCCCGCTGCAACAATTGTCCATTGACTTATAAAATGTCCCTTTGTATCAATTCTTTCTGGACGATAATTCATTTACTTAATAAGTGAGAACAAATTCTCAAAAGGAACAAATAAATTGTTTTATCTTTTTTTTTTTACTTAAAATAGCCCCTTTTTCCTAATTAATTTCTGAAGACACCATCTTCTAAAATGTTAAAAGGAAATTTTGTTGTTCGATGGTCGAGAAATATTATAATTACATAATTTATTCTAATTGCAACTAATGATTTTGAAAAATTGAACATTTCAAGAAATATTTCCTGTTTTCGTTGGTTACATTGAAAAGGGGAGGGGGGGGGGGGCTGTAAAAGTGTTAAAATTTGTGTGAAAATAAATTAAGAAATATAAATAGGTCCAAATTTTTATAAATTTGATGCCATACTGAAATTGCTGTTGGATCAAACACAATGATTATTTTAATAATTATTAATAATTATCGAAACAGTCATTAATGTAGGAAAATCGCAAAATTCAGGGCGTTAATGATTTAAAACTAAAGTTACTAAAGTATTGAAATATTTAGTACTTTTTAATCCTTGAAGCCCGGTTGAAGAGTATCTATGAAATATTCAGTATATTTTAATACGTAACGAAAATAATATTAAAATGAAAAAAAATTAAATACTCTTTCATTTTTAATTAATTTTAAAAACGTGAAAATTGCCTTTATTTCCATCAAATCAAGGAAAAAATGTTATTTCCGATACCATTTATTTTGCGTAAAATTTTCAAGTTGCATATCATACAATTTATTAAGTATGATATAAAATCCCGTACAGTGGTCCCCGTCCTAACGCATATTCCCTTCCAAACGCATATTTCTTTCCCGTCTAAATGCATAGATTCCCCTTTGTTCCTCTCCCCACAACACGATTCTTAGTTGCTAGCGTTGCTGGTGAGACATCTACGCGCATGCTCAGTATGATAAATGCAAAGAGACTTTTGCCGTAGTGGGGGTTGAGGGAGGATATGCGTTTGGACGGGGGCGGCCATTTTTGATGAAACGAAACATATGCGTTAGGACGGGGACCACTGTACGGGAAAAATAAGAACTTGCTTTCGACATTATTACAGTGGAACCTCACACTAGTGAAACTCACACTAGTGAAATTCTCGCACTAGTGAACATTTGTCTCTATCACTAGTGAAACATCAACTTCCCCTCGTACCCCCACTCTGCCACTTTCTTATGCATGTGTATGTATGTACACAAACATACTCGAAAAGCTGTATGTATACATATGGGTATTACCTATGTATTTACATACTCAAGCTGTAACACATTACGATTTGTGTATTATTTATTGTAATTAATTTAGTATCGGTGGCTTGGAACATCATGTGAAAATAATTCTACGCTTAAGAACCTAAATGCGGACACAAATGTAAAATTACTGGCAAAAGAGTTCTCTTTTGAGAAAGCGAGAAAAATACAAGTATTTTTGGTTATGAACGTTATGAAAGTGTGTAGACATACAGTAGAACCTCACACTAGTGGCACTGTCGGGACCAGCGGTTTTTTGTTTTTCTCACACTAGTGAAATGCGGAGGGGTGGAATGTTTACCCCCTCTCTAGGGACGTATCGTATTTGCGAGCGCATGCGCATCAGCAGATGTGCAAACATGTGCATACATATGTCTACACACTTTCATAACGTTCATAACCAAAAATACTTGTATTTTTCTCGCTTTCTCAAAACAGTATGTAAACATTGTTGAAAACTGCATGCTCCTTGTCACTATTATATGTCATCTGCAATAAGTTGCTACATGCTGGTCTAGGCGAATGTAATGTAACGTTACAAGTTACTGTAAAAATAAAAACTACCATTACCTTGAATCTTTTTTAAACGTTTATTTACTTTAATCAGAAGTGGAAAATTTATTTACCATGGCAGTTAATTCTTCAACTTTGTAAGTAAAAAAGGATAAAACTTGTTAATAATAAATGAGTTGATCCACATAACACTTCTATTTAACCTCTTTTGCCAGTAATTTTACATTTGTGTCCGCATTTAGGTTCTTAAGCGTAGAATTATTTTCACATGATATTCCAAGCCACCGATACTAAATTAATTACAATAAATAATACACAAATCGTAATGTGTTACAGCTTGAGTATGTAAATACATACGTAATACCCATATGTATACATACAGCTTTTCGAGTATGTTTGTGTACATACATACACATGCATAAGAAAGTGGCAGAGTGGGGGTACGAGGAGAAGTTGATGTTTCACTAGTGATAGAGACAAATGTTCACTAGTGCGAGAATTTCACTAGTGTGAGTTTCACTAGTGTGAGGTTCCACTGTATGTATATATGCACATGTTTGCACATCTGCCGATGCGCATGCGCTCGCAAATACGATACGTCCCTAGAGAGTGGGTAAACATTCCACCCCTCCGCATCTCACTAGTGTGAGAAAAACAAAAAACCGCTGGTCCCGACAGTGCCACTAGTGTGAGGTTCTACTGTAAATGCATCAGTGGAATTCGATGGGGAGCTTAAACATCGACATTAATTCAGCTCTTTAAAAGCCTCATAAGATCACGTGAATTATGCCGTCTTTATTTATTTTCCTGAAGATAATCTTAAACTTAAATTAGAAAGAATCCAGTATTATGCTCTTTGAGTTTATATTACTGTCAGAAATATTTACTTAAAATTTTAAACAATAAAAATACGCCTATATCCAAAACTATTAACTCTACTTTTCAAAATTTTCCAAACACTCCAACTCAGTCCAAATTTTTTATATTTCAAGGGTTTTGGGTCGAAAAACAAACAAATAAAAAAGCCGACAGGTTAAAAAAAACGACGATCGAAAAGCCGACAGTAAAAAAGGTGACACTTAAAAAAATGTCTGTCCGCTTTGTCGACTTGTAATTTGCCGGCTTTTTGTCTGCCGGTTTTTCGATTGTCGGCTTTATGACTGTCGGTTTTATGACCTGTCGGTTTTTTAGTTTGTCGGTTTTTCGACCTGCACCCACTTATTACACATAAATTTCTTGTAAGACATAATGTTTTTACGTAAACCTAATGATTAGATACATACTATTTATTGTTGTATGACTTAATAAACCTTTATCTAGGATTAATAAGCATAAATAAAAAGGGTATATTTATGGAAACTCCTTTTTCTCCTTAAAAACAAAATTATTTATAAAAGACGTGCATATATTTAATAGCACTTACAATACATTCTGACAGAAACAACGCAAAGAACTCAGCAAAGTAAAAAAGAGTTCAGAATGATTTCGAAATGTGGTCTAAAAGAAGTTAGATACTTTTTGAAGGTTTTCTAAAGATGATGTCATTATGAGATCTTTATGAATTCGTGTTCAGAAAACCCTCAGAAAGTGGGACATTTGACTTCTTTTAGAACTTCAACCAAATCTCAATATTAACAAAAAATATACAGAATTTTGACCATATTATCTACGAAACAAAATTGCACAATAATAAAAAAACGTTCTAAATGTTTAAAAACATTTAAATACACAATTAAGGTACAATTTAAAATGAACTATCGATATTTGAATTTACAAAGACATATTAAAATGGCCAATACAGCTAAAAAAAAGGTTTAAAAAAAATCCTAATTTTTTTATAGATGCCCCTGAAGTGGACCCTCCAACCTTCAACAAGGTCAAAACTTTGGACAAGTAATAAAATTCCATATTTTGACTTTTATTGCTTTTTTTAAAACTTTTTTTGAACTGCAGTATTGGCCATTTGAAAAGATCTTCGTAAACATTTAAATACACCTGTCGGATGATGGTAGAAATAAAAATATTACATAAGAGTTCATGATAATATTGCTCAAATATTAAACAAACCAAACCTCTAAACATAAAAATTGAATAAAAATATATACGATTGGGCGATATTATGAACGCGGGTTGAAAAACTGACAAATCAAAATGCCGATAAGTAAAAGAAGCGACAGTCATAAAACCGATGATACAAAAACCGAAGTCGAAAAATTGGCAGTAAAAAAACCGAAACATAAACAAGTATATACATCGACAAGCGGACAGTCATTTTTTGAAGACCTGTCAGCTTTTTTATTTTTCGGTTTTTCGGCCCTCACCCGATATTATCCTCAAAAGGAAACGTTTTAACTAGTTTTAATTAGAGTTTATGAAATTATGAATTTTTAAAAAGAAACAAACCTTCAAACACAAAAGTTACAAAAAATAAATTCATATTGGCGGATGTCACCTATGGAATATTTTCCATTACTGAAAATCGAAGTTCAGTTTTACAATATTCAAGAAACCGAAACTTTAAACACCAAAGTTTAAAAAAAAACCCTATATATCTTCAAATGAAATGTTTCCACCATTAAATATTGAAATTTACGAAAATATATTTCCAGTATTAAACAATTAAATCGTTGAACGCCACCGGTTACTAAAAACTTGGACAACATTATCCACGAAACGAAACTTTTAGATCTGTGAAAACTACAGTTCATGGAATTGTCCAAAATAAAAAAAAAAAAAAACACTGCAAAAACCAAAGTTGAACAGAAGTCGATCGTAAAAAAGTTTCGACTCTTTCGACTAATGTCTTTTTCTCCTTTCTTTTAGTGATCGGAATAGCAAAAATTGGAATTCATTAAATTGTTCAATAATAAATAAACCAAACCTTCAAACACCAAAGTTACGAAAAGTATGCAAATATTAAACGATATTATCTATGAAATGAATATTTTCTACTAATAAAATTGGAGTTCATCCTCCAATGAACAGAGCTCTCACATTAATCAAACCAAATCTGCTTAATAAAACCGAAGTTAACAACAAAAAATATATAAAAGCGGAGTATAATATCGACGAAATGAAAATTGTTTACTCGTAAAAAATGGAGTTCACGAAATCATTAATACATAAAAATAACTACAAACACCAAAGTTATACGAAATGTCACGGAGATTGTTATTCCAGAAACGAAAATTATTCACTAATAAAAACAGGAGTTCTTGAAAGCATTGCTTCAATATTTAAATATTATCATTATCATTGGAGTTCATCAAATTCTTTAATTATAACAGGAAACCGAACCTCTAAACACCAAAGTTAAAAAATATACATGTGTTGCACGATATTATTTACAAAAAGAAAATTGTTTACTAGTAAAAATTGGCGTTCATGAAATTGTGTAATATTATACATACTAAAACTTCCACCGCCAGTGTTACAAAAAGTATACGGACGATATCATTTCCGAAGAGAAAATTATTATATTGGTGTTTATGAAAATATTGTTGTAATATGAAACAAAATCAAACCTTCAAACAGGAAAGTTCTACACAATTATGCATTTGTGTATAGGGCACAGGAAATGAAAATTGTTCACTCGTAAAAATTGACGCTCGTAAAAACATTGCTACTATATTAAACAACAACTACAAACACCAAAGTTACAAAAAATATATCAATTTCTGAGAATGCTATCTGCAAAAGGAAAATTGTATGTTGTGTTTAGGAAATTGACCAATAGAACAATATTGATTATACACAAACTATATTGATGAAATTAAATTATCCACTGTTAAAAATTGGATTTATATGACAAAATTGCGCCTTAAATGTTAAACCAAACCGGTTAACACCAAAGTTTAAAATGACAATATGAAATATTAACTACGATATTACCTACAAAAAGAAAAATGTTTTATTATAAGTTAAATTTGGAATTTATTACATTTTCCAATTTAATATTAAACAAACCAAACCTTCAAACACCAAATTTGCAAAAATATAAATATCTTCGGTGTTATTATTCCCGAAATGAGAATTTTCCACTTCAAAAACCAGGTGTTCTTGAAAATTTTGCTTCAATCTTTTTTTATATTGCAATTATCATTGGGATTTATGAAATTGCCTAATAGTAAAGAGAAATCGAACCTACAAACGACAAAGTTACAAAAAAAAACGAAAATCGGATTTATTATTTCCGAAATTATTAATGTCTACAAGATAACAATCACAGTTTATGGAATTGTCTAATAAGTAAAAAGCCATACCCTCAAATACCAAAGTTTTAAAAAAACGTACGTACATAGTTGATATCTCCGCAATGAATATTTTTCAAAGAAAAAAATTGGAGTTTGTCTAACAATCTGCAAACACCAAAGTTAATACAATACACATCTCGAAGGCTCTTATTCGCAAAATGAAAAGTATCCACTAGTAACAATTAGATTTAATGAAAACATTGCTCTATAAATGTTCACCAAACCAAACATACTAACACCAAAGTTTAATTAAAAGTGCCGACCAATAAAAATAATAAAAGTTTGGTTAAATTGTCCAATATTAAGCAAACTGAACCTTTAAACATCTCGGGTGTTATTACTCCCGAAATGAAAATTGTCCACTAACAGAAACGTGTTTTTTGAAAACATTGTTCCAATATTTTTATAAATACAAATACGAAAGTTAAAATACAATTTTACAAAAAGTATACGACTGACATTATTTTGGATATGAAAATTGTGGATTAATAATTATTGGTGTTTATGAAAACATTTTTATAATACTAAATAAACCAAACCACTAAACACCAATGTTTAGCAAATATATACAAACTGGTGTATATTATGCCTGCAATGATAAATGTCGACCAATAAGAATTAGAGTTTGCTGAAATTGTTCAATATTCAACAAACCGAAGCTTAAACATCTCAGGGATTATCACTCCCGAAATGAACATTTTCCATTCAGGAAAAGATGTGTTTTTGAAATTCTTGCTCCAAAATTTTAATATTACAATTATCATTATATTTTATGAAATTGTCCAATAGTTAAAAAAAACCTTAATCGACAAACACGAGAGTTAAAAAATATACAAGGTTTGAACGATATTATTTAGGAAATGAAAATTGTCCCCTAGTAAAATTTTTCAGTTCATCAATTGTCTAATATTAAACAAACCAAAACTGCAAACACCAATGTTACAGAAAGAGTACGGATGATCATTTCCAAAATGAACCTTTCAACTCATAAATATTGGTGTTATACAAACATTGTTATAATATTAAACAAACCAATTCACCAAACACCAACGTTTAATTTGGACGATATCATCCCCAAAATGAAAAAAGTCGTACAATAAAAATGAGAATTTGGTGATATTGTCCAATATTAAACACACCTAACCTTCAAGCATCTAAGGGGTTATTATTTCTGGAATGAACATTTTTCATCCATAAAAAAAGGGTGTTTTATTGCTTCCAAATTTTAGTATTATAATGATCATTAGATTTTATGAAAATTTCCAGTAGTAAAAAGCAACTTGATCTACAAACATCAAAGTTAAAAAATGTATAAGCTTCGAGCGATATTATTTTCGATTTGAAAATTGTCCACTAGTAAAAATGAACTAACTAATATTATACATACCAAAACTTCAACCATACCAACACTAATCTTATAAAGAGTATGCGGATTATATTATTTCCGATATGAAATTATCGACTAAAAAATATTGGTGTTTATGAAAACGTTGTTACAATATTAAACAAACCAAAGCCTCAAACACCAATGTTTACAAGATATGTACAATGTGGACAATATTATCCCCGAAACAAAAAATGCCAACCAATAAAAATTGTAGTTTTTAAAATTGTCCAAAATTGAAAAAAAAACACCAAAAAACGACATTCTTACAATATTAAATAAAACCAACCAACAAACAACAATTTTTAGAAAATATATACAATAGGGACAATATTATTCCCGAAATAAAAAATGTCAACCAATAAAAATGGTAGTTTTCGAAATTGTCCGAAATTGAAAAAAAAATCACTGTAAACATCAATAAACAACAGTGTTACAATATTAAATAAAACCAACCACCAATGTTTACAAAATATGTACAATAGGGACAATATTATTCCCGAAATAAAAAATGTCAACCAATAAAAATGGTAGTTTTTGAAATTGTCCAAAATTGAAAAAAATAACACTGTAAACACCGAAAAACGACAGTGTTACCATATTAAATAACATCAATGTTTACAAAATATATGTACAATGTGGACAATATTATCACCGAAATAAAAAATGTCAACCAATAAAAATGGTAGTTCTTTAAATTGTCCGAAATTGAAAAAAAATAACACTGTAAACTCCAAAAAACGACATTTTTACAATATTAAATAAAACCAACCACCAATGTTTACAAAATATGTACACTGTGGACAATATTATCCCCGATATAAAAGATGTCAACCATTACAAATGGTACTTTTTGAAATTGTCCAAAATTGAAAAAAATAACACTAAACACCGAAAAACGACAGTGTTACCATATTAAATAACATCAATGTTTACAAAATATTGAAAATGTGGACAATATTATCCCCGAAGTAAAAAACATCAATCAATAAAAATGGTAGTTTTTGAAATTGTCCACAATAAAAGAACAAAACACTGTAAACACCAATAAACGACAATGTTACAATATTAAATAAAACCAACCACCAATGTTTACAAAATATGTACAATGTGGACAATATTATCCCCGAAATAAAAAATGACAACCAATAAAAATGGTAGTTTTTGAAATTGTCCAAAATAAAAGAAAAAAACACTGTAAAAACCAATACACGACAGTGTTACAATATTAAATAAAACCAACCATCAAACACCAATGTTTACAAAATATGTAGAATATGGACAATATTATCTCTGAAATGAAAAATGTAAACCAATAAAAACTGTAGTTTCTAAAATTGTCCAAAATAAAAAAAAAAACACTTTAAACACCAATAAACGACATTGTTACAATATTAAATAAAACCAACCACCAAACACCAATGTTTGCAAAATATGTACAATATTATTCCCGAAATAAAAAATGTCAACCAATAAAAATAGTAGTTTGTAAAATTGTCCAAAATAAAAAAAAGCACTGTAAACACCAAACAACGACAATAGAATTCGATGTTAAGTTTTGGAATGTTTTCGACTAGTCTCGTTTTCTCCGTTTTCCCTAAAATTACGACATCGGGAGAAGAACCGTAAAAAGTCGGTATCTCGGTGAAAGAATTCGAAGATCGGAGCAAGTCTCGGATGCGGGACACCTGCGTGTGCACCGGGCGTCCAGGTACGCGTATATAATACATACGTGGAGTGTAAAAGTACAGCGAACCCTCCCGACCTCCGCCGAGTATCGTCGAAGGGCACCGAGGATAACCGAGTACCGCCGAGGATCACGAGAAAGGGGAGAAAGGTGAAGCGTCCCGCGAGAATTTCGTAATTTCGCGATTTCGCACAGGCTCGACTCGGTTCGGGCTCCTCCGGCGGTTTCAGTCGTCGTTCGGCTTTGGTGTCGCAGGGCCGTCGGGCGGTGCCGGGAAAGTGATTCCCCGATTTTCAAGAAATAAACAAATTCCGCGATGCGCCCGGATTGATCCGCGCGCGCGTCCAACATCCGGAGAATCCTGCCCGCCGGTACCGATCGTACGTCCACGTCCTGGGGTTTCTTCGGTGTCAGGACTGGAAAAACGGAATTTTCCGACTGGCGAAAAGCGACGATGCCGTCGTAATATAGCCGCCAGGCTTTTCCGAGCGTGCAAACCGGATTCGGAGAGGAGCGCGGCTTGGGAATGTCACACTCCCTGTGAAAGGAGATACCTACATCTCGAAACGGTCCACGGATTTTGGATTTTTGGAAAACCGTCCAGAAAATGATCAGGAAGGAACGGACCAGCCTGCGGTGAGTTTCGAAATTCACTTCGGATACTTGGTCCGTCGCCTTCGGTCGGCGCAGCCTCCGCTTTTGGATTTCCGGGACACAAGCACTCCTAAGCCTCTATTCGTTTCCAAAAAATTGATTTTGACCCCCCTTTGTATCTTTTTCATGTAATTTTTAAGAATCAAAAATTTTGCAATCCAGTGATCAGTTACCAATTATGTGTTTTGTTTGTGCATAAAAAATAACGTGGAACAAGTGTCATTGGATGTCAAAGTTCCTAGAAATAGTTACAAATGTTTAGTGCGTAGGAATATTTGCGTAGACCATTTTCATGTGAATTTTGACAGTTGAAACTCGTTTATGCGGATTGTCACTTTTTCGGAGCAATGACCTTTCGGTCTGTAGTTTCGACCGGTTCCAAACGTTTTACTAGTCCAGTACATTTCACCGGCATTGTTACGTTCTGTTTCTTGCGTTTAGTGCCATTGAATAGTCTCGTTTAGGTTTTTCTTGGAAAATATTCCGAAATAGAGTGCTCCACGATAGTTTTGTGCAATTACGTAAGTCTAAAGTTCTTATCTTAGTTAAAAGAAGAAAAGTACATTTAGGGGTTGTTTTTTAGGTTATTTTTATTATATGACTAAATTGTTTTTTAATATTTTTAAATAAATTTGAAATGTTGATGATGTCATGTTTTATGAAACATCTGAAGATACATCGACTACCGAAGATCGTTTTAACAGTTAGGAATTTGTGGGAAACGTGGAGGTCATTGAAGCTAAAATCGATGACTGGATTATTTACATATTTCTGAAGACTACCAGTTAAAAAAAATTGTGAAAATAGTGAATTATTGTTTTTGCGTTAGTTTTGGAGTAATGGTTAGGTTTCAATTGTTTGGATAACAAAAGCATTTTGGTTTCGTTTTGGTTTAAAAAAAAATATTGCAAACAAATGAAGGGATGATGTTTAACAATATTCTAATCATTTTAATTAAACAAAAGCATAAAAATAATCTAAAACATTCTTAGAATAGAGAAAAATTTCATTTTCCAACCAAACCGGTTTGTTGACACGGATCGGTTGTCTTGTCATATCTCCAGTAAAGGTGAAATTAACGATTTTAGATTTTGTGTTTAGTAGTATTAATCGATACAAAATTAGTATTTTGCAATTGTTTGTTTGTAGTTTAGATTTTTTATATTAAAGGCAGCTTAGGTTAGGTCAACAACATGAATTTAGTTGTAAGTGGCAGAATTCTGGTTCGAGTAATTCAACTGTTTATGGTTTGTGTTTTAACTAAATATTGATTAACTTAAGTGAAATTACTAAACGTAGTAATTGTATTATTTTTTTAAGTGTTATCAAGTCTTACTAAATTCAATAATAGGAGGAAACAGTTTCAATTACTGAATTTATTAATTTTATTAAATAATACTCGTTTTATTAGTATTTAGTAAGATTTAGTTTAATTAATACATTTTGTAGTTATACTTAAAATATTAGTTAAGCAGTATTTAGTTTAGTAGGAATAAAAACCATTTAAAACAATAAATTTAGTAATCATATAGCTGCAATTGTTAGTTAGGAGAGGGACCAAACACATTTTGATTACTAAGTTTAGCAATTATACTAAAATATAGATTTTTAGTATATTAAGTTATAATTTAGTATAATTTCGAAATTTAGTATTGTTACCCTCAGTTTTTCAATATTCAGTTAATTCTGAAAATAAGGTTTAATTATTGAATTTAGTAATTATACTAAATTATATTGAAAAAAATATATAATTTAGCAAAATGACTAAATTTAGTAAGTATACGTAGAGCCATCGTTGATCAACATTTAGTTAAAAAAGGAACCAAAAACAATTCTATTACTAAGTTGAGTTAGTAAGTGAAGTAATTAGTAACGTTTAGTTAATGACACTAAATTATACTGCTTAGTGTATTAATGTATTATTTAGAATAATTTAGAATAATTTAATAACTATACTAAATTATATTTTTTAAACAATAATTAACAAAATACCTAAATTTAGTAAGTATACTTACATCCACAGTTAATCAATATTTATTTAAAAAAGAAACCATAAATAATGACTAAATCTAGTTAGTCCTTGAACTGTATATTAGAATTCAGTTTAGTTAATTTAGTTTAGTTAATACTTTTTTTAGTATATTAATTCATAATTTAGTATAATTTCGAAATTTAGTAATGCTACTCACAATAAAACAATATTAAGCCAATTGAGGGAAAAAGGTTCCATTAATAAATTTAATAATTGTACTAAATCATGTTTTTTAAAAATATAATTTAGCAAAACGACTAAATTTAGTAAGTATACTTACAGCCATAGTAGATCAACATTTAGTTAAAAGAGGAAATAAAACAATTCTACAACTAAGTTGAGTTAGCAATTGAACTAATTAGCAACGTTTAGTTAAATACACTAAATTATACTATTTAGTATATTAATTTATTATTTAGAATAATTTCGAAATTTAGTAATTATACTAAATTATATTTCTTTAAATATAATTAGGAAAATTACAAAATTTAGTAAGTACACTTATAGCCATAGTTGATCAACATTTAGTTAAAGGAGGAACCAAAAACAATTCAATTACTAAGTCTAGTTAGTAATTGAACTGTGTAGTAGAATTTAGTTTAGTTAATTACACTAAACAATACCTTTTTAGTATATTAATTCATAATTTAGTATAATTTCGAAATTTAGTAATTATACTAAATTATATTTCTTTAAATATAATTAGGAAAATTACAAAATTTAGTAAGTACACTTATAGCCATAGTTGATCAACATTTAGTTAAAGGAGGGACCAAAAACAATTCAATTACTAAGTCTAGTTAGTAATTGAACTGTATAGTAGAATTTAGTTTAGTTAATTACACTAAACAAGACCTTTTTAGTATATTAATTCATAATTTAGTATAATTTCGAAATTTAGTAAATATACTAACAGTAAAGCAATATTTAGTAAATTCAGAAAAAAGGTTCAATTAGTAAATTTAGTAATATTGCTAAATTTTGCTAAATTATGCTTTTAAAAATATAATTTAGCAAAACGATTAAATTTAGTAATTATAATTATAGCCATAGTTGATCAACATTTAGTTAAAGAAGGAACCAAAAACAATGCAATTACTAAGTCTAGTTAGTCATTGAACTGTACACAGTGATATTCAGTTTAGTTAATTACACTAAATAATACTTTTTTAGTATATTAATTCATAATTTAGTATAATTTCGAAATTTAGTAAATATACTAACAGTAAAGCAGTGTTTAGTAAATTCAGAAAAAAAATGTTCAATTAGTTAATTTAGTAATTATGCTAAATTATGCTTTTAAAAATATAATTTAGCAAAACGTCTAAATTTAGTAAGTACACTTACAGTCATAGTTGATGAACATTTAGTTAAAGGAGGAATCAAAAACAATTCGATTACTAAGTCTAGTTAGTAATTGAACTGTGTATTAGAATTTAGTTTAGTTAATTACATTAACTAATACTTTTTTATTATATTAACTCATAATTTAGTATAATTTCAAAATTTAGTGGTTATATTCACAGTAGAGCAATTTTTAGTCAATTCAGAAAAAAAGGTTCAATTAGTAAATTCTGTAATTATATTAAATTATGCTTTTGAAAATATAATTTATCAAAACGACTGAATTTAGTAAGTATACTTATAGCCGTAGTTAATCAGAATTTAGTTAAAGGAGTAACTAATACAATTCACTTTCTAAGTTTAGTTAGTAACTGAACGATTTAGTAGAGTGTAGTTCATTTAATTACACTATAATATACATTTTAGTATATGAAGTTATAATTTAGTATAATTGCAAAATTTAGTAATTATATTAAATCGTACTGTTTTCAGTATAAGTTGGTATAATTTAGTATATTTACTATCTTGAGTAATGATACTTAAAGCCATAGTCATCAATATTTAGTTAAAGGCAGGAACAAAACAGGTTCAGTTACTCAAGTCGCCTTTAATAAAGTTAGGATTTATCAAGTATTTCTAAATATTTTTGTGTACATAAAATAAATATAACCTCGAAAGATCTTTGTTATTTTATGATTTGTTTAGTTTTTGTAATGATATTATTAGTAATATACGAAACAAATTATTGAATTATCTAGTGAATATTTACTTGAATAAGAAAATATTTTCTTATATTTAGGAAATGCTTGAATGTTTTAGTCAATCTTACGTGATTTAAGGAAATTTCGTCTTCATTTAAGTGAATATTCATTTGGTATTACTCAAATAAATCTTTATTTCACTATACTAAATTTTAAACGTACAATTTAAGTAGATTATTTTTTAAATTTACGAATCCAAAAGAAAATACGTATTTAATCAGCAGATTTTTAATTATTATTTCGATTTCTTTAAGTTACTTGAATTTTCGTGAGGATTAATTAGCAACTACTAAAATGATTAATTAGTCAACAGGATTACGTTATATAGATTATCTATTTGCTTTGCGAAAAGATTATCTACTTGCTATGGCAATTTTACTTAGAAAGTTTTGTTAAATATAGCTGCAGAATGAAAAGTCAATTGCTGATTCATATAATAGTTATATAATAATTAATACTTTTTATTAATTAGTTAGTAAAATTCTTTGTTCTTATGGTACTTCTGCGTATAAGCATTTTACTAAACTAAAACAGTTCGATATTAATAGTCTTCTTGTCTTGTTTATTCATTACGTAACTGTCTTCTTTTACTAGTTTTGGTAGGTTGTTTATATTAGTAAGTTTCTACTAATTCACCATGGAATAAACGTCGACATTTTTCAAATAAAACGTCTACGAACAGCGTTTTTTATATTTATATTTATAAAATCTGAGTATGTTTTGAATTTAACTAATAATTAAAAGTTTACTAAGTTAGAATTGTTACTAATTTAATTTACACGAATAAAAGCTAATCAGTTATTTGCTGATCTAGTTTCTATTTCGATCGTAGACAATTAGTTTTATAAATAGTCTCTAAAGCCAGTTAATGTAATTAGTAATTACTAGTAAATACTAAATATAATTTGAAAGAGCAAGTATCCCTTCAGTTTTTCTGTAACATAAACAATTCTAAAATTACTATAAGCCTTTAAAAGGTCTGCGTATGAATGAAGTTAGTAACATTTAAAAAATATAAACTCTTAAAATTAAATGTAGAAGATAGTAATGTCTGTTATGTATGCAAAACATTAAAAGAACGCTACTAATATCAAACTGCATAGTAAAAATCTTCCATGAAACACAATTACTGTAATAATAAAATTTGACTAACTCATTAGTTAGGAATTATTTTGTAATAATTATAAATTGAATGAGAAGTTGATTTGTTATTCTCAGACTACATTCATCGAAGCTAACTGACAAGTAACTATACGTAGCATTTTACTAAAGTTATACCGTTCGATATTAACTACTAGTAGTTTTATTAGTTTAGATCAGAAGTTTTCTACTAATTGACTATAAAATAAATTTTGAAATTTGCTAATACATTTCTATGTATAAAGTTTTATATCTTTAGGTACTAAATTTCTGTAACTTTTGAAATCAACTAATAATTAATTAAGTATACTAAATTAAAATTGTTACCAATTGCATTTCTACCCGGTAAAGTTAGGAAGCTAGCCATTAGTGTAGATCCTATTTCGATTGCAGATAATTAGTTTTGTTAGTGTCTAAGAATGTAAAGTCAGTTGTTAATCTAATTCGTAATTAGTAGTAAATATTAAAACAGCATTGTTTAATTAGTTGAATGAGTTTTAGTTTATTACTTTTGAATTTTAGTTAACTTCATTTTTAATAGGCAAGTGTCGTTTCAGTATTTCTGCAACATCAACAATTCTAATATTACTACAGTAAGAATAATCATATTTGACTAACTAATAAGTTATGATTTATTGAATAGTAATTGTTTATTGAATTGGTAACCGACTTGTCAATCTCAGACTATATTTAATGGATCTTACTAACTAAAATCACAACAGCAACTATTTAATATTCTGATGAGTAACTATAACCCAGTTAACTTAAATTTGCTGACTAATTAAATACTTCTTCGGCGTTAAAAGTACAATATTCTAAATATTCGAATGTATGAAAAATAATGAAGTAAGAATTCAACATCAGCATTATTTAATAAAATAAGTAAACAATATTATATATAGGTGCATTATGATGAACGAACCGGAAATATGCAATTCTACAATTTACTTACTTCCAACGTTCTACCGGCGATTGAAAGGTCCCGAGTTCAAGTCTCGACACCGGTCCTCATTTTTTTTTTAAATAAAAAAAATAATTAAAAATATTTTAACAAATTTATTAGTTTCTGACGTTACCAGTGTCCTTCTGCAATATCAGCCATTCTTTATAATTTTTTTAATTACAAAAATACAAAAAATCGTTTGAAAAGAAAGGTTTTCATAAAGAAAGAACCATTGCTTTCTCAATGAAACATTTACATCAGAATTAAGTTTATAAAATCAATAATCCGATAAAAAGTTTTGAAATTTCGACGCTACAGAAAGTCACTGCTTAAAAGGTCTAAAGTACTAAATCAGTGCGGTAATATTCTACCTCTATAAGTCATGCTTTAAAATTATTGGAACGCGTTTTCGAAATTTTTGCTCACTCCGACTACGACTTCGCACTTTTCATACGATTCCAAAAGAAGCGAAATCGATTGCGAATTCAAAAAGAAGTTCTTGAAAAAGCCCATTTGTCCTTATTTCATGAATACCTCCTTCACTTCGCAGTTGATTTCGATAAAACTTCTTTTTGAAATATGTATAGACTTTTAGCAAAATGACTGACATTTTGAAGAGATCTTAAAATAAATTTTAAAGATAAATTATCGAAATTAAAAAATACCAAAACTATTTTATTTTGAAGAAAGGTTGTTTGTAAACATTTTTGAAATTTGAGATTCATTTTTATACAAAGTTTTTTAGTAATAAGTTTCGAAATTTTAATGGTGTATTTTAGAATGAATAACTTACAAAAGAAATTTATGAATATTTGCCAAACGAACATAATCCATTGAACTGAAATTTTCTTTCATGTTTTAACAAACACGACGTAATGTTCAAAGAAAAATAATGATATGCTGAACTCTTCCAGCCAGAAGAAAGTAATTCCACTTTTGCCGAAGTTCTAAGGACAGACGATTTGGTAGAACATTTTTTTGTTCTGATTAACAAAAAGTAGATTAAAGTAAAAAATTCAAAGTAAATATAAAATGGAGGAACATCCACCGTTATAACAATCTTTATTTCTAATATCAAATTTCCGTTTCGAAATTTACAGAATAATATTTTGAAAATAAATGATACTTTTTGGCCAGAAGTTATTTTAAGGGTGTAAAAAGATATTTTAAATATAGAAAGGTTACTTTATATCTTCGTAATTAATTAACAAAAACTTTCGGTTTGGAAATAGTTATTTAAATAACATTTAATATTATGAAAATACGTAATATTTATAGAAACATTCGTAAGTCGTATCGATTCTATTTTTCATGAAGCTGAATATTACATAGCAAATAATTTATAAAAATTGTCTTAATTTTGATGCAAAGGAATATGGAATTTTGTAGCTGAATTCTTGCCGAGAACGAGGAGAATGTTCAAAGGGAATTCGGTCTGTTTCAAACGCATTGTTAATTTCATTTTTGCGTCGAAATAAATTATTTCGTAGCTTTTTGGATCCGGAAGTACGTGATTAAATTTTTATTTAAATCGTAGAATTTGTATTATAACGTTATGAAGCTTTTAGCGCTATTAATAACTCATACAAAACTGCCGGACAATGAAATGCTTCCTGAATTACCTAGTTTAATATTAAATATGAAATGTCTGAAAACAATATTACGAGAAGAGACTCGAGCTCAATCAGAACGAAATTAGAATCATGAAGTTTGAAGTTGTGTCATATTTTTGGCTGCATATGAAAATAATGCACTGGACTTAATATTGCATAAAATTTAATATAATAGCGTATCATAATTAAAATTTGTAGGGCGCGAAAAATACAAACTGTAATATTCATATATTTTTAATCAAAAGCATTTTTTTAAAATAAATTTATAAAATTATACAATGATCAATTTATGTAAATGCGATGGGATTTACTCGTCATTGTTTCGTAATATTTATCAAATTTGTAAAATTAATATTTGTAGAAAAAACCGATATTATTCGATTGGAATTCATCATTTCTGATTGTTTGTACACTTTTAAAAAAGCATTGTAAAAGTAATTTGGTATTCTAAATAATTGACAATAAAAAGTACAGTGTCAAATATTGATACACCAAATGTTTGACAAAAAGAAATAAAGAATTTCAGCGTTAATATTTATCTTCTTGTTTTACTATGAAATTTTAAAGCGGTTGCGGTCGCCACTAAATATGGAAACTCTTAAATTATAAAACAGAACAAAACAAAGAAATGCGATATAAAATTTGTTAAAAAGTTATGGTTATTGCGTTAAATAATGTTGAAAAATAATTAAGTAAATTAATAAGTGACATTCTTGCATTGCTTTGTAAATGCACATGTGCTGCAGAGATTATTGAAAATTAACGTTCGCGTTTATTCCCATCTGTTTCCGGGTAAGCATGGGAATTTACTCGAAAATCCTTCAATTTATCATTTTTATATTTATTAATCCGTTAATTCCGCTTATTTACACAATGCAAATGTTCTCCGGGAACGTTACACGTGAAAAATCTGGAAACGAATCAAATTTTACTCAAAAATATATTGCTGTTATTTGCATTTTCAAAATTTGGTTATGTTTGATGGTACCCATAATTAACGAGTGGAAATTTATTAGAGACAAGTAGCAATTTTTTAAATTTATAGTTTACTTTTCATGAAAAAATGTAATATGCTTGTATCAATTGTTTTATAGCTATTTTAGTCCCTGAATAGAGTCACACTTACGAAAATTTCAAAATTTTTCGTGCATTAATTAAAATTAAAACCTATTGAATTGATGATTAATTGGTGTCTGTATATAATATTGCCTTGTGTTGAAAAGTGAAATATGCACTTTAATGCTTTAATTGTTTGCCAAACTCTTTTATTTTAACGGCAGAAACTGGTAAATTATAAATAAAAATTAATTACCAAGATATAAAGTTACCATCTTTTTACACCTTTAAAATAACTTCTAGCCAAAAAGTATCATTTGTTTTCAAAATATTATTCTGTAAATTTCGAAAAGGAAATTTGATATTAGAAATAAAGATTGTTATAACGGTGGATGTTCCTACATTTTATATTTACTATGAATTTCTTACTTTAATCTACTTTTTGTTAATCAGAACAAAAAAATGTTCTACCAAATCGTCTGTCCTTAGAACTTCGGCAAAAGTGCAATTACTTTCTTCTGGATGGAAGAGTTCGGCATATCATTATTTTTCTTAGAACATTACGTCGTGTTTGTTGAAACATGAAAGAAAATTTCAATTCAATGGATTATGTTCGTTTGACAAATATTCATAAATTTCTTTTGTAAATTATTCGTTCTAAAATACATCATTAAAATGTTGAAACTTATTGCTAAAAAACTTGTTATAAAAATCATCAATTTAAAAAATGTTTAAAAATGTTTATAAACAACCTTTCTTCAAAATATAATACTTTTGGTATTTTTTAATTTCGATAATATATCTTTAAAATGTATTTCAATATTTCTTCAAAACACATCAGTCATTTTGCTAAACGTCTATACATATTTCAAAAAGAAGTTTTATCAAAATCAACTGTGAAGTGAGGGAGGTATTTATGAAATAAGGACAAATGGGCGTTTTCGAGAACTTCTTTTTGAATTCGCAATCGATTTCGCTTCTTTTGGAATCGTATGAAAAGTGCGAAGTCGTAGTAGGAGTGAGCAAAAACTTCGAAAACGCGTTCCAATAATTTTAAAACAAGACTTTATAGAGGTAAAATATTACCACACTGATTTAGCACATTAGACCTTTTAAGCAGTGACTTTCTGTAGCGTCGAAACGTCAAAACTTTTTATCGGATTATTGATTTTTATAAACTTAATTCTGATGTAAATGTTTCATTGAGAAAGCAATGGTTCTTTCTTCACAAAACCCTTGGGGTCAAACAATTTTTTGTATTTTTCTAATGAAATCAATTATAAATAATTGCCGATGTTGCAGAAAGAGACTGGTATCGTCAGAAACAGATAAATTTGTTAGAATTTTTTAAAATATTTATTTTATTTAAAAAAATGAGGATCGGAGTCGAGACTTAAACTCGGTACCTTTAAATCGCCTATCGAACGTTGGAAATAAATAAATTTTGCAGTTGCACATTTCCTGTTCGCTCATCATAAGGCATGTACATATTCTATTTTTTACTTATTTTATTAAATAATGCTGATGTGGAATTCTTACTTCGTTATCTTTCATACATTCCAATATTTAGAATCTTACTTTTAATACCGAAGAAGTGTTTAATTAGTCAGCAAATTTAAGTTAACTGGGTTATATTTACTTATCAGAATATTAAATAGTTGCAGTTGTGATTTTAGTTAGTACGCTCCATTAAATATGGTCTGAGAATGACAAGATGCCAATTCAATAAACAATTACTATTCAATAAATCCTAACTTATTAGTTAGTCAAATTTGATTATTCTTACAGTAGTAATATTAGAATTGTTGATGTTGCAGAAAGATTGAAACGACACTTGCCCATTAAAAATGAAGTTAACTAAACTTCAAAAATAATAAACTAAAATTTATTCGACTAATTAAACAGTATTGTTTTAATATTTACTAGTAAATACTAATTACATTAACAACTGGCTTTGCATTGTTAGACACCAACAAAACTAATCTATATCTCAAATCCAAATAAGATCTAGACTAACGGCTAACTTCCTGAGTTTTCTGTGTATAAATGAAATTGGTAAAAATTTTAATTTAGTATACTTAACTAATTATTAGTTAATTTCAAAATTTACAGAAATTTAATACATATAAGTAGGTATAACCCATTGTACATAGAAATTAATTTGCAATTTTCAACATTTATTTTTTAATCAATTAGTAGAAAACTACCGATCTAAACTACTAAAACTACTACTATTTAATATCGATCGGTATTATTTTAGTAAAATGCCACTTAGAGTTACTTATCAGAAGACTATATAGTTTCTGTTTTAATTTTAGTCAGATAGCTTCAATGAATACAGTCTGAGAATAATAAGTCAACTTCTAATTCAATTTATATTTATTACAAAATAAATCCTAATTAATGAGTTAGTCAAATTCGATTATTTTTATAGTATTTGTGTTTCATGGAAGAATTTTATTGTACAGCGTGATATTCGTAGTTCTTTTAATGTTTAGCATACATAACAGACATTACTATCTTCTACATTTAATTTTAAGAGTTTATATTTATTAATGTTACTAACTTCATTCATTCGCTGAAAAGTTAGTAAATATATTTAACAGAACGATCGGTAGTTCAGTTTCTACTGCTGCAGTTGGTTTAATAATAGTGATCAATTATATTGAAATTATTATTTTAGTAAAAAATATTTAAATTTTATACACTTTTCAAAGTTGATTAACTGGTATTTAATCCGGTGAAATTTAGATTATTTCATTCTCTGTAATGTATTAAAAGATTTACTAATTTAATGAATACGTTTAAGTGTTAGTAAGCAGTTAACACGTTGATTGCAATTCTGTTATATCGAAATCGGTTATAAATGAACTCACTAATTGTACCAAAAGTGTAAAAATCGGCTAATTTATTGTTTATTAATAATTTTAGAATATTAAAAGTATTTTCTAAAGTAAACTAGATTGATATTAGTTTAATATTATTATTATATTAGTTTATTATTAGTATGAGATTAATTATTTGTCTGGTTCTTGTGATAAATATTTTAAAATAAGTTCATTACTTGTTTTGAACTAAAACAGGTAATGAACTTATGAACTAACCTTATATTAAAACGGAATATTTTTAACATTGTGTTATGTTTGAAATTAGAGAAAATCTCTGTACTCTTAACTTTTAAGATAATTCCTTTTGTTTAATATATCAGGATCGTTACTAACTAATTAATATTCTAAAAGATCACTTATGAGACACTAATGAGACAACGAGATTATTGCCATTCCATTTCGTATCTGAATTTAAGTTAGTTAGTTTTGTTAGATAGAATAAAGTAATAAAAAATGGGATACTAGTTAAAACCAATAAATTAGTCAAATTCCACTGCTCCTGTATTTGAATTTCTTCGGAGCATTCTGACTAAAGCAAACCCTTTCGATATAAGAAGAGGTTAGTAAATCTCTTTAGTTTTTACTTCATTGCTAGCTTCATTAGTAGCTTTTTTACTATTCGTTATAAATTAAAAATTTCATTGCAATAAAAAAAGTTAATTAGATTTGATAGGCAGATTTATACTTTCAAAGAGTGGCGTTTAAAATAGTTAATAAGCTCTCAAACAAAATTATTTCTTTTATTTACTACATTTTGATTTTCTGAAGTTAGTAAGTACAATTCAACGAGATGATCGCTAAATCCTGTTGCAGTTTCTGTTGTGTTACCTAAAATGTAATAGTTCAATGTAAGTTATTTCAATTGCTAATCACTACTATGTAGAAAACAAAGTAAGTATTATTAAACAGTAATTGGTGTTCTAAGCCTTCAATAAAATATTCAATATTAGCAATGAGTAAGTAGTTTATTGTTGGTTTATAATCATTGTTACTAACTTTATTATTAAATACTTTCTATACTGAAAAAAATTAGTAATTTTGACTAAATATGTGGTTGCCGATTAGCACCTAAATATTTAGTCAATGCAATTACAAATTAGTGCTTCCAACTACATCATCATACCGATTCAACAACATTTAGTTAACTCAACTTAATATTTGTCTGCTAACAGGCAAACCACATATTTGATAAGAATTACTAATTTTTTTCTCAGTGTATAAATTCTTTACGTAATAAACTTTATAATTTCATAATTGTGATTCAACATTACATTATAAAAATTTTATTAATCGGAACTAAATATTTACTGGATTCAAGTAAATTTATATCCAAATTCATTTATGTAAGCCAAATTATTATTTGGTCCAGTTAAGAATGTCATTTTTAAATCCTTTTTTTTCGAATTATATTGTAATAATTACTAGATTAAATATCTAAAGTTGAGTAAATTTGAAAGTAACTGGAATTCTACTCCATAAATACTGAATTTTTACTCACAAAATCTAGAAACTAACTATCTATACTAAGACAAAATGTTTGCAGTGATTACATCAAAGTACTTAAATACTAATTGGTTATTTTATTAGTTACTAGATTCCCTATGAATTAAATTAGTTAGTTTTTTGTTATAATGGTGGATACATTTAATAAAACGTTTGTTATAAATAATTTTACGTTTACTTGAATTGTGCAAATCTTAATATAATCCAAGAAAAGTGAAATTGAATTACAAAACTTGATGTTTAACTGAAAAAGACAATTATCATTGTAATCAAGTAAATATATGTCGAGTATATTAAATTACTTCAATGAAATAAATATTTCTTAGTCATTAATTAGTAACATTGACTAAAAATTACAGAATTTCATTTATGCTATGATATTTCTCAAAAAATACCAATAATTCATTCTAGTATCATCAACTCCAACAATTTCATTTAACTTTTACGAAAAATGGTCCCTACGATACGAAATTTCATAATAACCCTTAATAATATACGCACTTTCCACCTTTAGATGCTCATTTCGTTTTACGCAATGGCAACGCCATTTTATTAAACCGTGGAGTTGCAGTGCAACGTTAATAATGCATTTGCACGTAAACTGCGAAGATGGCGTACCAAAAATTTTAAGCAAGCGTGTTTAGAATAAGGATAACCACTATGTATGCAAATTCTCGTTGTTTATCTTGACTTTTGACGTAGCAAAAATACGATCTTAATAGATTCAATATTTCACGCTCATTTTTCGTGCTTTCGCACAAGAAAAATTGAAAATTTGTACGAGTGCAATTTAAAGTAACATTCTATGTAGAAACAAATTTTCGATTTAAAAGGACTATGAGTCCTTCGGCAGTTCACAAAATTTATATCATTTATTGTTCTTGAAATAACTTTTATAAATGTAATACGAATAATAAAATGTCATTAAACGTTCTCATATTAAATTAAGAAATTATATCGGTTCATTACTTAAAGACAGTATCTTGTCTGGAATTACTAAAATAAAATGTAAAATGCAATTACAAGCTATTCTTAAGATATCGTTTGACTGCGAGAACTCGTTTACTAACTGAAATTGATAACGAAATTTACTAATTAATCGCCAATTACTTTAAGATGAATTTATTAAGTACGATGAGAAAGTAAAATGGGTCAGTTATTTTTATATGGGCATATTTTGAATGCTTAGAACAAATGAAATTTTAATGTAAATTTTACAAAAGAAATGAAATTTACAAACTTTGTAATCGCGATTTCCTATGAATGTAGCATGCGGGACCTCTTTTCACAGCAGTCTCGTCAAGAACCCACCGACGATGTTAAACAAAAACTCAATTTCAAGTCAAGATCGTCAGTTTTAATTAACGCTTTTCCATCGCACCGTGTCATTTCTGGTTAGAAACTTTCGACCAAAAAAGTGTAAAAGACGCGTTTTGAATATGCGTCTCCTTTACGCTTTTAATAAAACTACAACCAACATATTTTTAACGAAATTGTAAACTTTTTACTTTGTTGATATCGACAAAGTCAAATTTTCAGTTTGCCCAATAGAAATAATTCGTCCAAAAAAATACATTTCGTTAACAGAAATGAAATAGAGTCGCGATAACGCCTAGTGGTGGATAAACGAACTACATTGTTTTTTCTCATTTCTAATATTGGATTCCAGATAATTATCAGTAATGTAAAGGAAAATTTTTGTCAATATTCAAATGTGGAGGTCGATTTTCCCTTTGCAATTTTGTTTGCGGAAAATTGCTTTTGAATGATCGGAAAAGTGAAATATTCTGCATTTTTTAGTATCGTGAATTTTTCAAAAATGACATTATTAATGGCAAATTTTCGCGCGAGTCCCATTCGCAGTTAATCATCGGGACAAATCATTTATCTTCGCTAGATTTTTCTGGCGTGCGGACGAATATGAAGAACGTTCTATTTGCACGGAATCGCGAGGAAATGGAATTTTCGCACGAGTCGTTGCTTTCAAGCGCATATTGTGCGCGAATTTCCCATATCAGAGATGAATTTTCCATTGAAAATAACTAATTTATGTAACGGATCACATAATTTTACATAATGTGTGCTGACAAAGTAGTAGCGTGATATAAGTGCGGAAATTATTATTATTTTTTTAGAATAATTTAATAAGATGATACGTTATCACAATAATTTACTACGACGATGTCGCTTCGAGAAAAGAATCGATATTCTGTTAACGTAGCATCGGCGTTAAAGTCAAACGACACTGCGAGAAGTTAATTTGGAAAAACGGACCTCCTTTCAGCAGTGCATAATAAACGCAGGCACGATCTAGTTTAATGTCAGGCTATCTTGAAATATAAAACGATTGTGTTATGAGTTTTAATGTAGCATGATATTTTTTACGGTTGGAAATACTTTCAATTAAATTTATGTTATTTAGTTTTTGTTGCTAACGACTATTTATGTTGAAATACAGAAATGAAGACAAATTTTTAAATTCTATTTCATTATAAAGAATATTTTTGTGTATATATGTTTGTATCCTTGAGTCATGAAATTTTATTGATGAATTAAATGTCGTATTTCAAACATTGAGGATTGTTTCTTAATCTATTAACGCCAGAATAACCCAAAATTAAACAGTGACTTAGGGCTCCCAAATTTTAATGAAATTGATGTTAATTTTTTACGACACTAGATTTTTTATATGTTTTTGGGTGTTCTACACGATGCAATTATTTAAAAAAGCGAAATATATCATATTTTATCATTTTCGTGCAAATTTTGGTAAAAAGTGTATTTTTACATGATTCTTTTCTAGAAAACGGCCAATTTCACCAAGGATAATGGTTATTGTATGCAATAAATAGGTGGAAATGAGTCATTAATATTTATACATTGGAAATAAGCCAGTAGTTGGTTTTCAACATTTTTTACTAGTAAGTATGAACTTTTAAAAATTCATAATATGGATAATTTTCATATTCTACTCCCACACAACACAATTCGTCGCGGGATGTCCTGAAGAGCTCCTGAGGACGTCTAAATGTCCGCTTTTGGTCCTCGGGAGCTCCTTAGGATTTAAGAATTTCGGACAATGCTAATTATGAATATTCTACTATACTAAAAAAATTTAGAATGACGGATTTATAGTGAAATTTTTGCATATTTTTTACAGTTTTCGGTTTTACTCTGTGTTTTTTGGGGTTTCTGATTATGTTGATGTCAGAATTAGAAACTTCAAAATGATGAATCCAATGTGGCAAAATTTGTTCTATTTTACCAACTCTCAGATGAAAAAAATAAATTTGAAATGTGAGGAATTACATTACTCTTTATGAAAGTTTCATTCTCTGGACGTTTTATCGAAATTTGAATATACGCAATACCATACTTCGATGAAACACAAGAAAATAGATTGCAGAAGATCATCAATGCTGGATCATTTCATATTTTATTTGCTTTAAATGACCACAGGCCCAAAATAATTCTTTTTACTAATATTCTTTGCAAAATTTGCATTTTTGCGGTCATGAAACAATTTAACATTGTAGATTGCTTCCGCTATTTAAAATTTTCAAATTCTGATAACAAATTTGTAATAAAGGGACCCAAAAAATCTCCGAGTTTCAGTCGAAAACGGTAAAAAATGTAAAATCATTCAGTCATTTTGATTTGCTTTTAATATTGCAAAACATTCATAATATAGTATTCTCTTACATTCTTAAGTAAATGATTTCACAAATTATCGAACATCATGGTAATAAAATAAACGAAATTATTTTGGAATACGTAAATTACATACGCTGCCGATTTTAAAATGCACATATTTGCAGAAAAAAATGATTGAATGCAAACTACCTCCATTTTTTCAACGTACAAGGCTTAACATGTTTATTACATAAAGAAACCATTTTCCTGGTCAGAATGGGTCGTTTTGTAGAAAAGAATCGTATAAAAATCGTGAAAAATGTTACGAAAATTTTAGCAGACAACAGTACAAGATGATATTTTTCCTTTTTTAATGGTATACATCGTATACACTCAAAAACATCTAGAAAATATAGTGTGGTACAAAAATTAAAATTTTGTGTTATTCAGGCATTAATCCGTTAAATAAACTATTTTGTATCTATACGTATGGAGTATACTCTAAAAATAAAGAGGTTATTTATGACAATGTTTTTTAAAGTAATCAATGTAACAACACTGCAAAAATCGTGTTTCCTAAACGTGTCATTTAATCACTCCGAAAATGCCCTTTTTGGATAAACGTTTCTATATATGCGTCTTCGATGCAAAGTGTCTAAAAATTTGAGAAATTATTTGTGTCTATGGATCATAAATGAAACATTTTTTTTCTTATAACCTCAGATATATAATGGAAACGATAGACGCGTCTACGTTTAAAACGTTGTTTGCCAATATGAGACATTTCTATTATATCCATTTCTTCCCAAAAATCCTAAATTTCAACGCTGTTTTCAGTGCTGCAACTTTGGTTCCAAACGCTGCTCTAAAATTCAGTGAAAATCAGACAAAAAATTCAGTACAACCTATTAGATCCAACTTACTTGAGGTTATGCATGAATCATCGTTTGATTAGGGATTCAAAAATAATGATAACTACTTTATCATCACAATTATTCATGTATTCGACCGTTGACCGATTTTCGTTATTTTTACAAGAAAAATTATTATATGGAATTTGTTTTATAGGGGTCCAAAGAGGACAACATATTAGAATTATTTAGATAAAATTAGGGTCACTTTTTTTTGGATAGAATTTTCATAATCTGAACTAAAACATTTGGAAATCCTGAAGATTGTTAGGAAAAAGGGTATTGTCTTCGTTGAACTCTTATAAAACAAATTTCTTGGATAAAATTATGGTGACTTCTTTTTTAATAGAATTCTCATGATTTGAAATGAAAAACCAAGAAATACAAAAAGTGCTGTATCGAAAGACTAATTTTTTATTTTGAACCTTTGTCGAATTGTAATTTCGGGTGCGTTTTATTAAATTTGTCCTTTTTATAACTTACAGTACAGTACTCACCTATAAACTAATTGGTAGAATTTTACTGGTATGAACTTTAGTATAATAATAATAAGGAACTTGTCAAACTGTACAGTTCGGTAAAATGTGTTTGTATTACTAAAAGCAGTGACCTCAAAGTTGTATATGAAAATACGAAATTGTATCAAATCTCACACAATTGTCCAAAATTGGTAAAAAATTTGGCTTTTATAAAACGTTCTTGAAAATCGTTAAAATCGAAATTGTTGACCATTTGAGCTAAAATTTCGAAAAATTCTAACTGCAGTAATTTCAAAGTCAGATGGAATATGTAACTCATTTTTTTAAACTGATTTCAATGATCTTTGTCATCATTTATTATTTCAGCTTAGCGTAAAAATCTATAATAATACTTTTTAATACAAAATATCAATAGACAAGTTTTACTTTTAGATAATAGATGTACATTTTGGAATGTAGTTAATCATCTGCTAGCAGACTTAAGAAGTTTTATAAATGGAATATGTAACTCATTTTTTAAACTGATTTCAATGATCTTTGTCATCATTTGTTATTTCAGGTTGGCGTAAAAATCTATAATAATACTTTTTAATGCAAAATACCAATAGACAAGTTTTACTTTTAGATTATAGATGCACATTTTGGAATGTAGTTAATCATCTGGTAGCAGACTTAAGAAGTTTTCATTCTTTTTTACAATAATTCATAATGATATCAAGTTTTTCTTAGTTATTTTGTTACAATTCTTGATTTCGATTAAATTTCAATACCATCGTCACTGTCATTTCACGAGCATTATTGAACAAAGCTTCTATTCAATTTAATGTGCAAATTTGTAGCAGTGTAGAATATGGACAATTGTAAGTCGAATCGATTCGAATTAAATTTGATTTGAATCTTTATATGCATTAATGTCGCACTTCGGAATTGATCTCGTCGATGTTGCTGGAAACTCAATCGTAAACATTAATTTCCAGTCGTTTAATTAACTTTCACCGCAGTGATTTGATGGCAAACTGACTATTACATACTAGAGACTATTACAATACGTTATTGAAATCATATTTGGTTGATAATAATAGTAGTAATAGTGTTATTTAACATTCATTTATACATCAAGTTATACACTTATTTAAATATCGACAAATGAAAGAAAATAGTGATTTTATTGTCTTTTTTATTAGGAAGTTAATAAAGTTTTATTTAAAAAGCAAATAAATTGTAAGTATTATCAGATATGTTTTTTGAAAATTTTCAACAAAAGCAAAATATAAATTGACAACAAAATTACAATTTTTTGTTGTAATTTCACAATATTTTGATTGCAAGTTTTCACCAGATATTTTTTACAGTTTAAAAACAAGACAAACCAACAAATTCCCATTCTGTCAATGGGCAATATAGACTCTCAACAATTTTAACATTTTTGTAATTTAAAATTTATAAAATTTAAATAATTTTTAAAATCTGTCCACGTTACACGGACAAGAAATTATTAAAACCATTGAAAAATTGACGACATTCTAGAAGAGAACGAAGAGAGTTAAAAAATGAAAATTATGTTTTACGTCACTAGATGGCGTTGACATCCAAAAATAAATCTACAAGAGGTTTAGTGCATCAATGTAAACGTAGACCATTTTAAAGAAAAAGATAAAAGCTCCACAATCCTGATATTTCTTGTCCTTTTACTTAAGATTCAGCAAACTTTCACTCACTATACTTGTTGACAACTAGTATTTTACTTTAGGTATATAATCAAACTTTTTTTTTTATTCTGACGCCACTCAACGCTCGTCGAAGAACGCACTATTTTTCATATTTTACTGAAATACTTTTATTTATTACATACATTTCAACAATATAAATAGTTATATTTGAATAACTGGAAATACACAAAATAAGGGCTAAACTTATGAAATGGATTTACAAATAACAATAATTTTACCAACCTAAATCAAAATTTCATTTGCCGAACGTGTCTAATTATCACGCAAAAATATAAAATATTAATCGATATTTTCTCAATTTTTTGCAGGTTTTGTAAGAGTAGAATTACTCTGGGTTCTATCCAGGGTTGTATTGTTAAAATACAAAAAATTTCCATAAAAACAAGCTCGTTAAAAGTAATGGCTCGGACGTTAAACTAGCCTTAAAAGGTTCGCAAACCCTTTGAAAATATATCGACTAAAAGCGCGATTGCGAAAATCTGATAGAATTTAGGATGAAGTCCCGCGATGATGCAAGATTGCTTCACTGGAAATTAACGGTAACGCCGATAGTTCCGTGGGACGATTACATTTGTAATTTAGATAATGTCCCTAGCGAAGTTCATTACAGGGTAGGAAACAATAACAAAACACGAAATGAAATTAAGAAATCAGAGTACTTGTTTAAAAGGAATAGAATTCAAACAGTTCATTTAGTGTAATTTGTCTGTCCTTTACAAAAATTATGAATACAGTAAACAAAAATTATTCCACAAACACGATATTTCAAGATTCTATTCTAAGAATTAATTATGGATTCCAAACAAGAGTTCGGTTGCATTAACTACGATTCTGGTTAATTAAAGAGTTTGGTTACTATCGACGAATCCGAACTGCCTTAGTGCAGAGACTGAATGAGTTTGGTTGGAAAAGTTAAGTGACACAACCGGTTTTGTTTACAGAACACAGTACTATTGTTGATTCGCCAAGAAAAATGACGATCAAAATGGTAGAGCGTTTTAATTTTTATTTAAAAAATTGTGGGTGTATTAATTGTAATCGATTTTGTACTCAGATAAATAGCGCTGTAGGTGCATAGCAACGTAAGGTTATGGCAATCGAATCGGTTTGGTTCAGATAATCAAAGTCATCCGGTTCAGGCAACAACTCGTTTGGTTTTTATATTTAGTTCTTATAACCAAACTTATTTAATTATTCAAATCGAACTCCGTTGTTTCTGACAATCAAACACATTTTTTTCTTAAATCCGATTAATAAACTCATTTCGTTCTTGTAATCAAACTCATTTAGTTCTTATAACCAAACATCTTTGGTTTAGATAAGCACGCATTTGCTTTTATGTTTACTTTATATAACCAAACTCGTTTAGTCCTTATAACCAAACTTGTTTAGTTCTTATAACCAAACTTATTTAGTTCTTATAACTAAACTCATTTGGTTCTTCTAACCAAACTCATTGACTTCTTATATCTGAACTCACTTACTTCAGATAAGCACTCATTTGGTATATTTACATATAAGTAAACATATTTGGTTCTTATAATTAAACTAGTTAATTTGGTATAAACAAACTCATTTAGTTCTTATAACTAAACTCCATAGTCATTTGGTTCTTTCCACCAATTGCTAAACTCATTTGGTTGTTATAACTAATTGCCATATTCATTTGGTTCTCATAACCAATTGCCAAACTCATTTGGTTTTTATAACCAATTACCAAACTCATTTAGTTCTTACGACCACACCAATTTGATTTAGATCGGCTCTTATTAGCTGTTTATATTTTGTTCTTATAACCATACCCAGTTCCTTTTTATAACTGGACTCATTCTGTTGATGTAACCAAACTCATGTGATTTATATAAGAAAACTAGCGACTAACAAACAATTAGTTGTGGCATAACCAATAATTTTGTGGCTACCCAAACACGGTTCAATCATTTCGGCTTGGTTAGGGAAACAGACTTCATTCCAAGTGAACACACTTTGGGCTCAGTATGATTTTTATAACCAATTACCAAACTCATTCACTTTGTATAACCAATTACCAAACTTCTTTAGTTCTTATAATCAAACCCATTTTGTTCAGATAAGCAAACACTTTTGGTCCTTATAACCAATTACCAAACTCATCTAGTTGTTATAACTAAACTCATTTGGTATTTCTAAGCATACTCATTCAGTTCTTATATCTGAAGTCGCTTAGTTCAGGTAAGCAAATACGTTTGATTGTTATAACCAATTACCAAACCCATTTAGTTTTTATAAACAAACACAACATTTGATTCAGATAAGCACTCATTTGGTTTTTAGTTCTTCTAACCTGGATCAGTTAGTTCTTATAAGTGAACTCAGGTTCGTCACATAAGTAAACATATTTGCTTTTCATAACTAATTGCCAAACTCATTTGATTCTCATAACCAATTGCCAAACTCATTTGGTTTGTATAACCAATTGCCAAACTCATTCGGTCCTTACAACAATTGCCAAACTCAGCTACGTAAACCTGGCAAGACCACAATCGCAAATCGGAAATTTTCTTAATGCATAATTTGGAGCTCAATTAGTGCTAATTTAATGCCCTAATCCGGAATTTAATGCTCTTTTCTTTTTAAAACAAAATATGGTCTTGCTAGCTTTACCACAAGCTAGCAGCGCCATTCCAGAAAACCGATAAGGAAAGCTTGTATCAAAATGTGGCTAGGGGCATAATTTGGAGCTCATTTAATGCTCGAGATATCCGATAGTGTCGTAGACCTACAGTTGTCCTTTAAGGGCGGCCCCTACAGGACGAAAATAAAAAAATATTTTTTTTAATTTAAATATAGCACATAATTTGGAGCTCAATTAGTGCTAATTTAATGTTCCACTCCGGAATTTTATTCTCTTTTCTTTTTAAAAAAAAAATATGGTCCTGCTAGGTATACCACAAGCTAGCCACATTTTGATACAAGCTTTCCTTATCGGTTTTCTGGAATGGCGCTGCCAACTTGTGGTAAAGCTAGCAAGACCATATTTTTTTTTAAAAAAGAAAAGAGCATTAAATTCCGGATTAGGGCATTAATTTAGCACTAATTGAGCTCCAAATTATGTGCTATATTTAAATTTAAAAAAATATTTTTTTATTTTCGTCCTGTAGGGGCCGCCCTTAAAGGACAACTGTAGGGCTACGACACTATCGGATATCTCGAGCATTAAATGAGCTCCAAATTATGCCCCTAGCCACATTTTGATACAAGCTTTCCTTATCGGTTTTCTGGAATGGCGCTGCTAGCTTGTGGTAAAGCTAGCAAGACCATATTTTTTTTTTAAAAAGAAAAGAGCATTAAATTCCGGATTAGGGCATTAAATTAGCACTAATTGAGCTCCAAATTATGCATTAAGAAAATTTCCGATTTGCGATTGTGGTCTTGCCAGGTTTACGTAGCTGCCAAACTCATTTAGTTCTCGTAATCAAACTCAGTTCGTTCTTATAACTGAACTCATTCTGATGTAACCAAGCTTATGTGGTTTATGTAAGCAAACTAGTGGAAAACAAACGATGTTGTGCCACAACCAATAATTTAGTCGCGATCCAAACACCGTCGGCTCAGTAATACATATTTTGCATAATTGAACTCGTAATTCAAACCAAATCTACTCTAGAACTTTTCGCACTATTATTTGTTTACAAATCACCCAAATAAAAGAAAAGTGTATTTTTCTCGTTTGAATTACTTCTTTCCTCAATTCGTAAAAACGACACAGCATTCACTTGAAATTTTACGTCTTTCTCAACTTGCTTTTTTCTGTTATCGAAGAAGTACACGCTGTAAAAAAGATTTAAATGCCCCATTTCCTTCCGGAATAGGAACAAATGGGCTTTCGGTGGTTTCGTCGTTTCTGAGTTACTCTTTTTTTCGCGAAGGCATTTCGTAAGTAGCGAAGTGCTCGAAGAATGGGGTTCCATATGGCGACCGCCTTTATGAATGGGTAAAAGAAGAAAACGAAAAAATGCAACACGCAACGTCAAACCTTGGCGAGGCCCCGTGCGAGCCGAACGAACCGTTACCTCTGAGTCCTCTCAAGGTATGCGAACGTTCCCCTTCGTAAACGTGTACGGTTGGTACGCGACTCACGCATACCAACATACGTCACATCACTGCTTCGTACGCGACACCGGTTCTTAAACATATGTGAGCGAGGATATTCTTCTAATGCACTTTTCCAACGGTGTAAATGGAAGAGAAAGACGTCGGGAATTCCGTTTCGAATCTCGGTTTTTGAGTTTTTATTTTTCTTAGTGCCAGTGGGAAACCAAAGCCGATTTTTCTCAACGTTCTCTTTGAAACTTTCAAACAAGATAGCACTTTAATTAACATTTTTTTTTGGCGGGTAATTCCAGAAAGTGATACTTCACTTCATTTTTAGGCAGGCTACTTCATATGTTCTTATTTCAGAAATTGCAATTTTTTTAGTCAATCAGATGGAAAAATGGTTGGACTATATTACAGTTGTGTCAACTATTTTGAAGTTACACCAATCCATAGTGGTTGATGAAGTAACTTAAAACTTGGTACTCGGCAGTTTTTGGGATCGTTGAGTCTAAATCTGATGTTAGTTTTCAACAATTAAAAATGATGGATCTAACATGGCGAAAGTAATTCTTATAACGGAAATCAGGTTCTTCATGTGAGTAAACTTATTTGGTTCTTATAACCAATTGCCAAACTCATTTCGTTCTTATCACCAATTACCAAACTCATTTATTTGGTATAACCAAAGAAATTTGGTTCGGATCAGCTCTGTTAGCTTTTTATATTTTGTTCTTATGACTAAACTCGTTTGATTGGTATAAACAAACTCATTTAGTTCTTATAACTAAACTCATTTAGTATTTATATCCGAACTCAATTGGTTCAGATAATATATAAGCAAACACATTTAGTTGTTAAAATGAATTACCGAACTTCTTTAGTTCTTATAATCAAACTCATTTGGTTCAGACAAGCACTCATTTGGTTTTTAGTTCTTATAAACCAGATCAGTTAGTTTTTATAACTGAACTCAGGTTCTTCACATAAATAAACATATTTTGTTTTTATAACCAATTGTCAAACTCATTTCATTCTTATAACCAATTACCAAACTCATTTGTTTTGTACGACCAAAGAAATTTGGTTCAGATCAGCTCTGTTAGCTTTTTATATTTTGTTCTGATGACTAAACTCATTTGGTTGGTAATAACAAACTCATTTAGTTCTTATAATTAAACTCAGTAAGTTGTTATAACTAAACTCATTTAATGCTTATATCCGAACTCAATTGGTTCAGATAATATAAGCAAACACATTTGGTTTTTAGTTCCTATAACCCAGATCAGTTAGTTCTTATAAGTGAACTCAGGTTCTTCACATAAGTAAACATATTTTGTTTTTATAACTAATTGCCAAACTCATTTGGATAATTCCTGAAAGTGATACTTCACTTCATTTTTAGACAGGCTACTTTCTATGTTGTTATTTCAGAAATTACAAATTTTGTATTTTTAGTCAATCAGATGGAAACATTCTATGGTTGGACTATATTACAGTTAACTCAACTATGTTGGCTCACACCCACAGAGGTTGATGAAATCACTTCAAACTTGGTCCCCTGCGGATTTTTGGGCTCGTTGAGTCTAAATCTGATGTTAGTTTTCAAAAATAAAAAATGTTGGATCTAATATGGCAAACTTATTTACTAAAAATCAAACGAAATCATTTCATTATTTGTACTTGGTGGCTTTTGGGGTCTAATTGTTAACTGAATAAATTAATAACTGAATAAACTGAGTTCAAATTTGAACTCACCTACCCCAAAAACCACTGGGGACCAAATTTAAAGTGATTTCATTCAGGTCAATTGATTTAATACATGCGATTATGATTTCGAAAAAAATCGAATTTAGTAGGTATTTTTGAGTCGCCATTTTGAAATTTAATTTTTTACAATAGTTCTATCTTCTAGTCCAAACATTTTTGACACTATATTTATAAAAATCTAAGTCTATTCTAATGTCGGAAATGATAAAAAAAATAACCCTATGTGAAAAAAATCTAAAAAATTTCTGATTTTTACTAAATAAATGCTCGTAATTTTTGTTCTCGTAAATTTGCAGCATTTTTTGATATATAATTCGAAAGAGCAGGATTTGGACCATAAAAAACGTCAATTCCAAATTTTTTTTCACCGTGTTCTACTGCTGAAAAGTACTGTCAAACTTCATGTTTTTATGTTGATCATTAAAAGGTTAAGAAAATTTTACTTGGTTTTAATCATATTTCTTCAAACGTATTTTAAATTATCAAGATTTAAAATACATGCATACGAGTAACGATAATAAATCTTGAGATTGCCACTAGGTGGCATAGAATAATCGGTGTCAATATTTTCGCAAGAGACAAGAATTAAATTTGTATATAACGAAATAATACCACAATTGGATTTAACAAATTTTTTTCTTATAATAACTGTGATTAAAATATCATTTTTTAACAGATCTTTTAGATCCAAACAAAAGTTAAACAACATTGGAAAGTGTTTTAAATATTATAAAAGGTTTACCTTTGCTTTTATATAACCCGTCCGACAAAATTATGGAAATTCGAAATATAGGCTGTCGAAAACAGTGTACCGCGTATAGAAACAGTTGAATTTGCCTACGTGATGATGGAAATTACAAAAAATAGGGTTGAAAAGCGAAATTTGTGTGTTCGGTGTACACTGACTGCAGTGATGAGTTGGCCGAATGTATTCATCGATGAACGTTTGCATGGAATCTCTCTGTGAGAATCTCGCACTGAAAGGTGAATACGTACCTTCATTAAAACTTGAATTTCAGAAGATTCATAATATGCTGCCATGTTTTTTTTATGCACAAGCACTGGTCCATCACGAGTCAAAAAAAGACTATAAAGTATGCAATTAGGAGGTAGACAAAACGTCGAGAACATTCCGAAACGTTTCAAAATACAAGCCTTAAGATTTTGGAACGAAATTAACTTTTGGACGTCAAGCTCTAATAACAAATCTTTAACTAACTTTTTCGAAATTTGTCCGCCATATTGTATTTTGTTAAGATATGTTGAATTAGTATATTTTTAAACTTATCTGTTTTTTCAATGATTCTCGAGTTAAATCCAAACGATTGATTGGACAGAGACAGACTAAATGCATAAAAAATTATTTTCCAAAAAGTTATTTTATTTAATAAAAGATAATTTCATTAAAAGTTTGAAAAATATAGCTGACGGAAACGATCAATTTGGAAGTAGTCGTAGAAAACGCTGCTGTGAATAAATCGGAAGAACCTTCCAGCGGATCTTGTAAAAAATTCAGTATTACTTTAGTGCATGTCCAAGAGTTAGGACGAGAAACTGGGGAAAGTTCAAAGTAAAAATTCTGCCATAAAGGTTACTGCCACATCGTTTGATTTTTTTTTGGTTTAATAGAATATTCTCTTTATTCCATGCTATTCCCTGAAGATTATCGTACTTTTAATGCACGTGTCGCAATTGGTTAAAACTGTAACGAATTGGAAAAGATCTACCCAATTAAAAATTTCAAATTTTACAGGAGTATCATCGGGTAATTTAACAATTCATCAGTTCGCGATTTTCGGTTTAAAATAAATCAAACATTTTCAATCTTCTATAATTGTATCGCACATCGAAGCAATTCAGTTTTCCAGCCGGCATGTGCATTTCGTTCGTGCGCGACAATTATACGTTTTAATGGAATTGAGTGTGTAATTTGATTATCCGACCGTTAACCGCTGGTTTTTATGTAAAACATGGGCATTTTTTATTATTAGTATTTAAAGCGGTTTTATGAGTTTCGCGATAATTATATTAGACTTGCTAATTAGAAAATGGCTCCGCCCGTGCGGTTGACGCATACAAGATTCATAAAAGATGCGGCGATGTTCACCCAAGTGAGTTTTTTAATCAGTGCAGTTTCTTTGTTTACTTCGTTAACGAGAACAAAGCTTAAATTTGTTTATAACAAAATGGCATGTTGAATTTCATAGACGGAACTGAATTTCTGCTGAAAATTCTCTTCTTCGTGGCCAATGTTGGAAAATTGCAACTCGAGACTGCGCGTATTTTATTGCGATTGATGTATTAAATTACACCCTGAAGGAAGGCCAAGCGTTTTCTTTGGTGGATGCAAAGAAAATGCAGAAATTTTCCGAGAATACGCAATATAGTTACCATAGAATTGGAAAAAGGAGAGGAAAACTCGAGCGGAGAGTGACGAGTAAAAAGATAATACACCGCGAGGAAAGTTAAAGTAAAAGGAACAAAAGGGTTATAATAACGTAATTATCTTTTTGTTCGAAATAATGTACCTCGTATTCTGCCTCGTAATTGACACAATAAAATAAGATTGACGTTGCCTTCGAATAGGGTAAGATTCAAGGCTGTAGCTTTGCATGCAAAATTCATGGAGGAGAAAGGCCTTTTCAACGGTGAATTTCAAATATGTGACAGCTGGGTAAACGTACCGTTTATGCATTTATAACCTGCTCTGATTCGTGAAACGTCTTCAATTTTCACCATCGTACGATAACGACAGCTGGAAATTATCTCGCTGAAGGTCGAATCTCCACAAAGTCGTATGCGTAGACAGCTTCAAAGGCAATGATAAAAAAAGACGAGGAAGCAATAAAATAAAACAAAAAGCTCATGGATCTAAATTTCCAAACAGGTCATAGAAGCCATTACACGATTTAAATTCCCAGCGTGGACGGTTTCTCATGAATTTTGCATGGAAAGTTACACGCTTTTAAAGAGTAGCTTGTTTCAAAGAGGACCTCAACAAAGTTTGATGATGGCGAAGAATTTTTCTTTTCTTCCTGATGGCAAAGAGTGCTTTCCCTATGTCCTCGTTATTTTCATTATTGATGTAAATTTATCGAACGAATCGAACAAGGCGGGGGTACACGGCGGACAATGAGTTCAGTTTTTTCATCGATGGCAAACTTTTGCTGCTCCAGCAATTATCCAATTGTGCCGTAATTGAAAGAAGCTTGAATTAAAGCAGACCTTCGGCTTTGCACAGCCAGTAATGAGAGACTCTCATACCTTATACAGTATAAATGCCGACGAGGTAAGGAGGGAGTCGAGACGGAGTCGGCTGACTGGCGATGGCGTAAGTGAGTGGACGAGAGAAAGGAAGCCTCCCTCGCCATTAGGCATTGCACAAATTAAACCCAGCCTGGTGAAAAAAAAGAATTAAAAAAATCTCAAATCCTCTCGCTTGCTAGCAGATTTTCATTAATGTCTGATCTTCAACAAAGCCGATTTTGTTTCGGCTGCTTCTGAATAAGTCATTATCGTCGTGGGGGAATTCAATATGGAAGACCACCAAATGAGCGAGACAAGAAACGAAATTATATTATTGGAGAATCAATTCTATCTATCAAATGTCCAAACACAACAAAGTGACCTTGCCTTTGTTTATATTTATATCGAAAAGCATTGTTGTCCAAATTCCGATTTGAATATAATAAGTCCACGTGATTCTATCACCAACATTGAACCCTCCATTCCCAATCGATTCGACCGGAACGTTTCAATTAGAATTGACCAGATCCTGATGAAGAAGGTCCAAAATCGGAGCTAAGCTATAATGAGCCAATTCTGATGGTACAAGTATTATTGGACGGGTATCAATTAGACACGTATACATTTGGACCCCGTCGAATTTTCACACAGGATATTAGACAAAGGACTTTTCTCCACGTTTCATACGTACACAAAATCTATTCCAGTGCATATTCTAGTTTGGACAGGGTCCGGATCGGGCACGAGGTCTATTACACATTGTCTCGTTTGGGCACACGATCTATTACACGCGAGATCTAATGGAGATACTTCTGTTTGAATACGAGATCTACTGGGCATAGTTTCGTTTGGACACCAGATATATTGGACAAGAGATCTTTAATATACAGCCTGACTGAACACGCGCCGAGGAAGTCATCATCATACTGGTTCAATCATTAAAACTTTCTTGTGTTCAAACAGGACCATACATTATAGACCTCGTGTTCAAATGGGACTGTGTCCAATAGATTTTTTATTGAAACCGGATTGTTTTTAATTGATCGCATGACGAAATGGGACCATGTCCAATAGGTCTTCTCTACAAACAAGCCGATATGTTATAGATCTCATGTCCAAACGAGACCGTGCGCAATAGATCCCGTGTCAAAACAAAACCGTGTCCAAACCGAACGGTGTCCAAGAGATCTCCTGTGCGTATCAACCAAGGAGAATAGCCCCGTGTACAATATCCCATGTGAAAATGGGACGGCCGGGGACCAAAATTCCGAAAATCAAAACCCCGAAAGGCTAAAATTGAGATATTGCGTGAGTCCAAGGTATTTTAATTTGCTTTATTTTTGCCAAAATTTTAAAGACAAAGTGAAGAAAATCCCGCTGAAGCCATGCTATATCGGAATTTTGTCCTTTCGGTGTGTTGATTTTCGGAACTTTGTTCTCCGGCCAATGGGACGTGGTACAAATTTTTACGTGTCCAATTGGTACACTTCTGAATTATTAAAGCAGATCCAACGTTAGAAACAAAAACAAAGCTTTAACTACCATTTATCACATATCGAACGATCAAAATAACGAGTAGCTTAATAACAAAAATCTATCTCTATTGGCAATCCTGGTATAAACGACAAAATTCTTCAATAACATTTCATGTGACTTTTCGGGTAGTTATCAGGAAACCTTCGCGGTACAAGCGTTGTTGACAGTTCCTTCGGTACTGGATCTGACGCGTACTCCGCGCTCGGTATTGCTTTTGTTATTGTTTACTCTTCTTCATTTTCTCCAACGAGATTCTATTTTCCGTTCAAAATACACCGTTCTCACGGCTAAAAATAAAACTCGTCAAGCCAACTTGATAGAATCTCCATAATCATTTTATAAAGATTGCTCTAATTCTTGCTTCAAGTTAGTCAGGTACGGTGCTTGTCTTAAGGTGTAGTCTTAGGAAACGTAATCGTTTTATATTGAGTTTAAAGTTACACAAGATTTGCTTTAAGAAATTTTTCTCGGATATTGGGATCTTTTCTCATTCTACGTTCTTTCAAGATTCTCATGATATCCAGAGAATATCTCGATCAGGGTGTGCTCCCATCTTGCGTAAGTACAAAGCCATGCTCCAGGACATTTTGAGGACTTCCCAATTAACAAGTAATTCCTGCTCAGAAGGTATCGTTCATGAACCGAATTTAAGATTGAGTACTATATTATTTCTGCGTATTTCTACGTCTTTGTAGAAATATAGTTAATGTTTAGATGATGGGCGAAAAATATATTTGTCTCACCAGAGCTTCCATAGATCGTTGTTAGGATGTCAAGGACGGATGTAGGTTACTCAGGGCTATTTGATGGCATTCTGAGGACGTCTTGTGCTATTTAGGTAATGGGGGATTTCAATTTAATAATGAGTTTGCTTGAATGGAGCAAATTTTGCATCAAAGTAGAAAAATATAAATCGAACGAGGAGTAGAACTACAGTAGAACCTCAGGACTTCTATCTTTTGGACTTCTAACCAATGACCTTCATGGAGGGAGGAGACTCATCAACCTCTGAAGGGTGCAGCAATGACAATTGCGCAGAACACATGCGCACTAAAATTAGAAGGCCCGAGGTTCTACTATAGATGCTTACTCTTTCGAAAAATGCATAACCAGTGGTACGCGACGGGAGTTCAATTGAGTTCAAGGATTCTCTATTTTTGTATCTTCTCCAAAGTATAGAGTAGATTCTACATATTGTGTAAGATTTAGTCCAATCCCTGAAAGGAATTTGGCTTAAATATCTCCAAATAACGGTGATGTGAAAATCCTTAATGTCTGTACGAAAATGATCATCAGACTTTTCATCTCACCTCAAGGAATACATGAGGACTGGTTCAAAAGAAAAGACATTCAATGTATTTTTAAATATTATACAATATAAGCAGCAGCTGCGCAATTCAATCTAACGTAGTAAACTTAAGCTCTCACGTGTACTAAACGCAGAAAAACCGTTTGACGCTCACGATATCCATTTTGCAATACGTGGGTAACATGAAACGGGGCTTGTCTCTAAACGTAGGAACGAACTGTTTTGAAGGTAACGCTACAGGAGAGCAGGTTAATTTAAATCTCGATAATCGCAGTTATCGCAGAACTGGAAATCAAGGCCGATGGATTAATATTGTGCCACCGGTAAGAAAGAGATAGTTATACAGGTTAGTATATTCATTCTTACGCGTTCGTCGCCTTCAAGTAAGAGAATTTCTCAGCGTATTTACGATAGAGCGATTGCGCAATTCCGCAGTCATTTCGCAGAGAATGTTCCTCGTTGCGGAACAAAGGTATCTCTTTCTACGCCATGGGAGATCCCGTTCGATAAATTCTGCTCACATACCGGTAAACGCGATTCCGGTACCCTCTGGTGCGGTTTCTAATTTCGCCTGGATATTTTAAATCCGTGCATTATCCAGGGAGGGAAATTGAGGAACTTCACGTGTCCGTTAACGCTTGTTGCAATTTCGGTTAGTTTCAGCACGAGCTTCTGGCCATGGGAATTTTAATGTCATAATTTCTTCAGCAACTTGGCACTCAGCCACTCAGGAAACCTTCAGCGGAAATTTTCGCGAACGGAAAATTCAAAGGGAGGACAAGATTTGTGGAGGGAAGTATGCGTCGGTGATAATTGAATACTGAGAACGGGCAAATTTTACGTAGCCCCATTCGTATTTTACACGTGCAAATATTGGAGTAGAGGGATTATTCAATCATTGGTCCAATAAGTATGATGGAGTCGTAACTTATTGTTATATTTTGTTTGTAAATATATTGTTGTCAGGCTCTGTCATGAGGTTTCCTGAACACACCTAAGGGCTTGAACAGGGATGTAACTTTTGACCCGGTAAATACTATTTTAGTACCACGGGCGCAGGGAGTAATCAGGTCGTTCATATTACTGCCGGGTCAGACTCACGTCAACATTTAGGCAGCCTGAAGAGATTTCTGCACTGGGTACTTCATTAAATAACATGTTTTTCATAATGGAGAATCTTACCTACATTATAGTACAACATAAATATTGGAAATTGGGTTTTTCCTACACAATGAAATAGACACTCTTTTACCCCAATGTTACCTGAAAAGATATCGAATATACAGTTATTATTGATAATAATTCTGGTACAACTTCAACGAGATAAAATCCTGGAGGCACTTCGAGCTAACCTATGCGTTAGGAGCTAGCAAGAAACTAATTGCTGAGAATCACATCACTACTGTGAGCGTCGTGACCTCCAATGCGGCGTTGGTTTTTGTTTACTTTTACTTAATTCCTCAAATAAGATATTTCCCTTCTATAATCGCTTTTTCCGAACTTATAATAAACTCATGAGATAATATGTAATGTAATTTCAACTGAAAAGTCAGTAATGAATTTGAACTACCGTATTTGGCTTCCTTATGTATAACATCTGATTACAACTTTTTCGAAAGTGTTTCAAAATGGCAAATTAATGGCGTTTTTTGTTTCGACATTCCGAATGCGCTAATGTAATCGAAAAGGAAAAGTTAACTGCGTGGTGTAATTAGTTCGTAATTAAGAGCTTTGAACGTACTCGTCAACGTATTCAAGCCTCTGAATCCTAAACCCAAAGTGTTACTCTTACTAACATTCGCACTTCAAAGTTGAACTCAAATTAGTATCGGCGAGTTAAGGAGTCAGTTAAAATTGTGTTCCAATTACAGAACTCGAGCATGCTTGAAAACTGGGGGTTACAAAGAATTCAAAGGATAAACTCTTAACATTACTCTAACGATGTAAAAGCGTTAGCAGCAACCGAAAGTCGACGACAGGTAGCAACGTGGTGAAGTCAAAGTCGTTAACTAGTTGATATGACAATTGGATTATTATCAGTTGCTGACGGCGAAGCGGAACTGCTATTGATTTCGAAACTTATTAATTTGATGTAAACTTGGGTTCATGCTATAATCGATGATCAAAGATGTGCTGGAATTTCTCGACTACCGTTCACTTGACTAAATGTAACTCGACATACGATGGAGGCAGAGAAGAGAAAAAGAAAAAAATTGATAAGACCTGAAACTAGACGTAAGCTACGTCAAATAATTAACTAAGTTTGTTGAAAGTCACGAACGTTATTAATCAGATAGCATTAGAGCTTCTGAATTTGATGCCGATTCCAAGATTATTAGAGGGACGAAAACGACTTTTGTTGGTTGACCCCATCGTTGCTCGAAACAAGGAGATCCCACTTGGCGAATAATCTCTTGAAAGTTGGATGGACCTTTGGAAACGGCCGATGTAACCGCTAAGGAGAGTTTGATGCTACTTAAGTTTTTGACAGCGTTGGTCAAAGCGAAATAGACCGTTTTGGACCAAAGTTTCAGAAACTTCTGGACACGCTTGGTGTCCTCCAACCATGTACGCCTCCTGCACTTTAAATGCGATTCGATGTCTCAGCACGCTCCTTTAAAATATTTTGTCAGGTGTGGATATGAACAGTTTGAGTGATTTATTTCTTCCAGAATGACCAGAATTATTCTATGTCACTTCCGTAAGTGTTGAGCTCGAAAAAATGTTTGATAAAGTGAGATCTGCTCTTAAAGAGATTTAGTGTATATGTAGCTCGCTTTATTATTCTTTCTCTCTGTCTCTTTTATCTCGCTTTCTTTCACTCCCCCAACTACGAGCCTTGGGGCGTTTTCGATCGGTGAAGGATGCGAAGGCATTTCAATACAAAAACAATGGTCTCTCTAGTGGCTTCTGTCCGTTTGCCGAACGGCCAGTATTGTTTGGTTAAACGGTCGGTAAACTGAAGATACTCGATAATACCGACAGTCTGAACTCTCGTCGTTTCGAAGCCCCTTAACTCAAATGTTCTTCCTGAACATAAAAGCAATCACAATCAGGTTTACTCGTTTCCCTTTGCTTTTAAACTTGTCAGTAGCCGAACTAAACATTGTCGTATGCTAATGTTTTTTCATTTACCTGATCTACTTTAATTAGAATCGGATAATGCAAATTAAAACATCGCGAAAGGATCGTCGAGTAAAGATTGTAGCCTTTTTAGGACTTCAAATTGAACGGAGTCGGTTTGATTAAGCTGATGCTTCTATCCTTACGGTTTAGAATAATTTACTGCTTTCACTCGATCTGACATTTTAAGTGCTTGTGAATTTTCGAAAGCGGTAGAATATTGGTTGAAAGGACCGATACCCTTCCCTACCCAACTGTCAGGGATTTTCATGTCACAAGTAAACTCTGCTAACTTGGGTATCGATCGGTAGTCGGGTTGAAAGATCTCAACGCTTTGATGAAATATCTCTTTCCTCTCGATGGATTAAATTTTTGCTTAATTGATTGACAGAAGGAGATTTCTTGTTCGTGTAGTTTCTATCGATTGAGCAAATATTCTTGTTTCCATAGTTTTAATCAGTTAGTTTCATTTATAGATCATCATTATAATTGGAGCACGGAATTAAAACTAGCACACCTAGTTCTACAGTCATGATAATTATTGTTTTCATCACGTCAATATTACTTTGCATAATGTAATGAGTATCTAACTTGTCCATCAAAGTTTTCAATAATCCATCAGCCAGTAACGCCGATGATTAAAGAAACATCCTTCAAACATTGACCGAAGTGGAAGACCCACGTCAATATTGAAGCCACAAATTGTTTGCCGTGAACGTGAATATCCAATTTCCTTGCATTTTTAAAATGTTTTAGCTGCTAATAAATTATATATAAATTCTCTATTCGTGTATGGGTATAATTTTTGCAGTCGTATGAACATTAAACATGAGCAGAAACTGAATCAAAGACCATCAAAAGTCAACATATTACACGCATATTAATATCGAACATGTGGAGAAAGGAACAAAAAGTTAGCCGGTAACGAACCGTCGATAAAAATGTTCGTAAATAAAGTAAATAAAGATGGAGCGATCTTCCGGTTCACTACGCGAGAAGGGAACCTGGCACGAAACAATGAGAACCGTTAATCGATAGCGACTGAGCCGTTATTCGCTAAAATATACATATACGTTCTCCTATTAAGGTACCTTAAAAGCATTTCCGCCGTAACTTTTGACTAAATATTAACAATGTGGATTAATCTACTGAACTTTGAATGCAAATTTGTTGACAAGGCGTGCGGTTAAAATTAATTATTGGCGAAATAATATTTTTAAATTTGAGGTTTTAATTTGGTCGAAACTATGTGTAACTAACAAAGTAACATTTGTAAACTAAACTTTGTTGTTTAGTGTTGCTTACTGTGTTTCCTTTTTGTTTTATACATGGGTACTTTGAGAAGTACCATCCTTACTTCTTTTAACGTAATAGATACTATTTTTTTCCGTATAGACACTTCTTAACACCGCTTTCGTTATTTAATAACAGCTGGTTGATGAAGCGATCTTAATTATTTTTCTTAGTCGTATTTTAATCGACTGTTTATGACGGAGCCAAAGGATGCTCGGCACATAAGCGCATAATTCGCATAAGTGCATTGCTGTCGCGGGTAGTTACGTACACAACCGCGATATGTGCACACTACCTACAACATTCGATACTTGAGGTTATGCGTAATGCACATTGTGTATATTCCGTATTGAGGGATTTATGTCAAAATCAACACGAGCCCGCTAACATGCCAGGAATGTCCCTGATCTATTGTGCTTGTATTTTACAGGTAATTGTAATACGTAATTTGGATTTATCGACGGTGGTTTTGTATGCGGATGTCGGCTTCGCGATGTTTATGCAATTCGAACCGTGCGCCTCATATTGTCTGATCTTAATCCACCGATCGATTAAGCGTACGTACGGGAATACTAACTAAGCGCGACGTCTGGTATGTTTGGTGTTCCTATTTTTACTCGAAAGACGTTTGCATCTCATTTCAATGAAGTTTGCTTGCATAAGGGTATACTTACAAAACAATAACATTTACATTCGGGAATAACTTAATCAACTGATACTCAACTTGTTGGTAACGGTTGATATTCTTGGAAAAAATTGATTCGTTAGGAATTTAAAATTGCAAGAAACACTTGGATACTTTTACGTTCAGAAAATATCATCTCTGTGTCCTCGCAAGTGATTGTTTTAATTTATTAAATCTCGTGCAAGATGCGACATTTAGTTTCAACCATTCCAAATTTCTTGTCTTGTTTAAAGAGCATTTAATTAAACAAGAGTGCAGTTAATTATCATTAATTATGAGGAGTGCGTACATCATATATCTCATTGCGGTTTCACTTGGGGAGAGACGAGACAGTCGGGAACTCTACAAAACGTACATTAAGACGTTTCCATGGAAGAGTCAAAGTGGAATGAGTTTTTGAAATTCAGTTATTAAAAATTAAATATTATATTTGAAATATTTTCTACCCGTTTGAATAATCCCTGTACTGCATATGATTGTTTTATACAATATTTAAGTTGATAATATCGGTTGTTGTTACCGAAAAGTTAAAAGCATCTTTACAACAATGAAAGTTGTAGGGAAAACAACGGATTTAAAAGTTTTATTTGATGCGAAATCACTTCTAAGTAAATTTTCCTTCAAAGAAGTAAGCTGCTAAGAAGGCAATTAAAAGTTTTAACATATTTCTCAGTTGATGAAACCACTGGATTATTTCCAGTCCTGAATTTCCTGTCGAAGGAAAACATAATTCATTTCGTACTTTTGATATAATGAAGACTTCTTCATCTTTTTTTTGCTATTCTTTTCAAAGTTGTGTTAATACTATTTGAGTTTCTTTCTTTTCAGTTAATTGACAAGATCATACATGCGCAATATACAAAACGAATTATAGTAGTTCATAATTTCATTTTTGCAATCGTGAACAATTATTTATAATTTAAATTCAACATTTGGTTCTGTGCCGCCATATGGGATGTAGCCATTTTGAAATGGATTTTCATCTGGGTAGATATTGAAGATTAAGGTTTGAATTCGCAAAATTGTTATTCTTCTGTCGCCTTCTTAAGTTAATTTATGCGGAACCGTTGGTTAATTTCTTATTAGAACATTTATTTCGAAAATTTGGTTCATATCGTGGTTTCTAATCATACACTCAGAAAAAAAATAGTTAAAATAACCAGAAAAGATGATTGCATAGGCCCTTATTATTTTTTCTAGTTAAAATAACCAGAATTCTAGTTGGTTTAACCAGAAATATAATTGATTTAACTAGAGAGATTGTTAAAAGAATTATTTTTCTAATTAAACTACCCAAAATTCTGGTTATTATAACCAGAAAAAATAGTACGGTCGTATTTAACCAGAACATTTTTTTGAGTGTACTTTAGGTGTGGTAACTGTGTCTTCACCTCGATACTTTTAAGTGTCCTTTTGCACCAGTGTTTTACATTTGAGCATCCTTAAACTTATTTTTTGTTTTACTAAATGTTGACGTATGCTCCCGAAATTAGAACTATTTATATACTATGGAATCATGTGTCACCTGTTTTGAGGCAAGTTTTGAAGGGATGAACCAATCTGTACGATGTCGCCCAAAGCATTTTGTGCCCCCCACTCCTCTAAATCTATTGAACCCTTTCAGTTGCCGGGAGTAAAAGGAAGAGGGAAATGCCTAAGAATCGGCAGTGTGGTGGGAGGCATAAGATGTTCGATGCGCCGCTATGCGGTTTAGTTCGTCGGTCTCAAGAAAGCGACTACGAAGATATGCTCAGTGTCAGCTTCCTGGTTATGTTAGAAGAGATCAAATGTATAACGGAAGAAAAATAGTTTAGAGTAGTGGAAATATAAGATAAGGAATGAGTTTCAAAGGAAAGGTTGGGCTTTTGGGAAGGACACCTAACCTCTCAATGATATTCTGCTTCCATTATTTACTCCAAATGTGATACATGGGTTTAATTTTGGCTGGAACACAGCTTTTTCCTGTTGATGTTACCAAACCTCCATCGTTAGTCTCGATTAACTGGTCGGCATTTACTAAATGGACAATATCTCTGAATCCCTCGATGGAGTATGACGGTAATGCCTCGTAGCTTAACGCACTGTACATTGCTCATAAAATGTGATCTACATGAATTTCTCATACGTTCCACGTCACATTCCTATTGACAACAATTCATTCAAAGGGAAAAGTCCGTCAACTCGTGGCTTCTCTCTTAGGCAATCGGCAGTGAAATTGCGATAATCCGACTGAATTGTCCTCTTCTGTTGGGCGAAATTCGAAGACACAAGGACCCGGGCTTATTGGATCTTAAGCACCGTCGGATTCTCGGCATTTGAAATTCACGGCGCACTGAATCACATTCGGTTACGGCAACTTCAAACAGAAGACGTGCAGTGTCTCTAAGAGCTTTGGAGTGCGTAACGGCGTGACATTAAGCGCAAACGGTGCGCTAACGTGCACAAAGTACACACTGGCATATATCATACGAGACTAAGCCGGCCTCTGAATTTTATCGCGATTATACTCCGGTAATTCCCAGGATTCTTCAAGAAAATGACTTTCCCCCACGATGAGCAAAACCGACGTTACTGTTCTAGACTGGATTAATGAGGAATTCCTAGGCAGGTTCCAGTGGTGCTCCTCAATATTATGAGGCATTCAATAAATACCCGATGTTTATTAAACGTTTAAATTTGGTATAGCTGTGGTATAAATATGATATATTCAACGATTATGAGACTCGTGAAACATAGGGATGTCCAGCTACAAAACATTTTAATATCCCCTTTTTATACGTATTTTAAACGTTTTGTTAGATAAGAATGTTGCATAGATGTTACCACTAAACGTTTACTTACTTGTACTAAATATATATTAAATAATAGTGTTTCATTGGGTGATTCGATTAATTGCATCTTTTGAAAGTGCGATACGATTACGAAACATCAAATGGAACGAGATAATCGTCAGTTTTCACAATGTACTCGGACGCATTCGTTCCGTGTAATGCTCGATGATTATTCATTTTCATCCATGCTCGTTTGTCTCGGTCTGATGATTCGGTTACGCGGAATTTCGCCATTGATTTTTTCATTTAATTTCATTTAGTTGGCTGATTTCGCGAAAATTCAATAGACGTTATGATGGAATAATCGTGTCTCTGATAAAAATGAATTATGCACATTGAACGCTTAGGCACGAATCTCCGTGCATGTTTGAACGCTGGTGCACCACTATGCGTAATGTGTATGGAGCACGCGATTGTTTAATCTCTTTATGAATGCCATGCTCACGTTAGGATTATAAATATATTGTCACAGGAATCGATGTATTTAGTGCTATCTGCAGGATCTATCAGAAAAATCCTGATTTCATGATCAGAAGAGGAACGTTTTTCCGTCTGATAAACTCCAACTTGGATAACTTGATCACCAAATAGCTCATGAAGACATGTTTCAGAAGGGAAAAATACTTTGAATTTTTGCATACGAGTGACACATTGTGTTCTTTCTTCTGATTTCTTTTATTTCCGTCTCGTGGAATTCGCGTGCCAGGAGTTTTTGTGTGGATTGATTCATTGTCTGCTTTAATCTACTATTTCACTGCACATATTTTCTGCATTTTTATTGGTTCGTTTCAGTGTAATTAGAACATTTTGTTTTCCATGTCTGATGTCAAGTCTGATTTGGCTGTTGTTTTATCTTCTAGTCCATTAATTCTATGGTTTCTTTTATATTTGTATTTTATTTGTAATTTAGTATCTGCTTCATCTTAAAGTTCAATGTTTTCCAGTAAAAAGGAGCTAGTAAATATTGACTTGTCCTGCCTAGGTCCAGTTGGGGAGTTAATGAGTTTGAATATTGAAAATTATGAGCAGCCGATTTATTTAGGATTTTCTTGGTTGTTTATTGGTTGTTTATTAGTAGAACTATAAGGTGCGTAGTCGGACATAGTTGATTTGCTCCCCATGATCCTTTTATTTTTATTAGAGAGGATTAGAACCTTTTTAATCTTCTATTTTTTCTACTAGAAGTTCAGGTATCAAACAAAGTGCTATTTAGATCAGGCTTACTAAAATGATTCCTTTTTATACTTTAATTTGCCTTTAAGAATCAAAGGAGTATCTGTATATTTTGATGGTCCAGAATATTGAATAGAATTTGGAATTTATGTTCTAGATGTTTTTACTGCTAGACTAATTTAAATACCTTATTGTTGAATCTTCATCTTCTGCTTATTATTACTTTTATTGTAGTCTATATTGAGAATACAGCCAATAGACTGGAGAGAAAGCAATTTTTTGGATGAATATAGAATAAATTTTGGTTTTTCGACCCGTACCCAATTTATTCCTGCCAACTCTCGGTCATTTTTGAAGCGATTTCGTTGAAATTTTTCTTACATTCATAAAACATGTGTAAAATAGCTTTAAAATAGTAAGTCATTGTGAATTCTCTCTGAAACATATGTTTATTAATGAAAGTTCAACGTCGCTAAAAGCGAAGTTGATTAAAACAGCGAGTTGGTCTTAAATTTATTAAATATATCTTAATATCAATTTACTTTCGATTGATCCATAAAAAAGATGTTCCTTCGTGTCACATAATGTCGTAATAATAATGAAGTGAACGGTTTAATGTTACTTATTCATACCACGACTGTTTTGAAAACAATTAATACCAAGAACAATTGATTGTTTATCGTGCTAATTTATATCATTCTTCATACCCAAGACGGAAATTAAACACGTAATGTCGTCAACGGAAGTGCAAACAAAAGTAAAGAGTTCATAAGATTATATAACAAAGCAACTTTCAGGCTGTTTATGCGGTTTGTTACGTTCTATTGTTTCATAATGTTTCTACATGATAATAATTTAATTAGTTATATGTAGTTCTAAGAATCTTACTTTTTAAAAAACAAGTAGAAAGTACGTTTTTCAAATGTTGAATAAAATTAGTTGTTTATTTAAGCGTTTCCGTTTTACGTTATCATTTCTTTCGAATAATAGAATTTTGTTGCAAATTTTAATAACATAAATTTTAAAAAATCATTCGAAATTTATTAAAAAATGATGAATAACCTTTGAACTGTATATTCTTTTAATTTAGTAAGGAAACGCACCCACATACCGATGAAATAATTTCTCAACATAATGAGCATAAATTAACGGGCTTGAAAATTTTAAATTTATACTACCGAAAGAAAGTTATGATGAAAACTAACGCGAATGGAAGCGATAATTTTCATTTAACTTATTTCATATCAGTAGTAATTTAAAGAAACTTTTAATTTTTCCTTGGTGTAAAAAAAATCTACTAGTAAAAAAGGTTGAAATAAAAACGAGTATGGGTTTGTATTTAACGATTCTTAATTATGATTGGAATTATCGCCTGAAAAGAATGTAATTAAAGGTCTTCAACGAATGAGCTTAATATCTTGCGGAAAAAAACTTCTCTGCAAATTCACGGAATGGATTTTTTAAGTCCTCTGTAAATGTCTGAAATTGTTTCGTAAAATTACAGAAAACCATTCAGTAATTTTATAGAACCATTTAAAAAAATTGTTAATAACTTTCAGTACTATGAGTTGGTTAATCTCACTCTAGTTAAGGATTTTCTTTTCTATTTAAATTAATCGGTGTTTGCATCAACTATTAATAGTATATTATATAACAAGGGCCTAATTACCAATGTTCAACGAGTGTGAAGTTAGTTGCACGATAATTTGACTCTATAATTTGCGCCCGAATATTTCACTTTAGGGCGCAAAATCGATTTCTACTCCCGGAGAGTTAAAAAATATGTTTAATACAGTAACTAGTGTAATGATTGTATTACTAAATCAATAATACAAAAGTTAAGTAACTCATCTGTTCAGTATGTATGCTCAGATTTCGATTCAGATCAAGTCTTGATAAATATAAATCCGTATGAAGGCATTTCACCAAATTCGAGCCAGATCTCGATTTACATAGAAATTGTATTGGATAAATCTTTTGAGGTAACTTAAGATTTGTAGCTTCATGGAAAGATTTTTGGTTCAAAATGTTACTATTCTAACTTGTAATTTTTTATATACTTTCATTTTGCGTAGATTTATTTGTAGTGAAAAATGGTGCACAGAAAAAACATTAGTAGATTTTATCTGAAAACGTGAAAATTCACCGTAAAATTTAAGTTTTTTTTTTATTAAAAAGACTTGTTATATATCTTAAGTATTAAAGTAACTCTAGTGTGCAATAAAACTTACAAATATTCATGAAATGTAATTTGATTAAAAATTTAATTCATTTTCCTTAAAAACGAGGTCAGGTAATTAAATAGAATTAATAAATTATCCTGCCGCAAATGTCTTGTAGAAGTTTTTTAGTTTTACGACAGTTAAACTATTAGTTAACTAATGACAGAGAGGGTTTTATAATTTAATTTTCACATTTTCGACTACCATTTTGATTCACCATATTGGATTTCGAAAATCTGACAACGATTTTATACACAGGTCTACAAACAAAAGGATCTTGAATGTTCCTAGGAAGCTATAATTTTATGGGGAGAATCCGAATCCGAAGCCAGAAGTGTCCCATGATGTTAGGATTCGGAGATATTTGAGGTTATCTACTCAGAAACGCGTTTTTTGCTGCTTTTGTGGTTACGTACAGGATGCATAAGTTTTTTTAGGCCTTATGTAGTATTTGCATCTCTTACCTTTCAAAATAAGCTTCTGTTCGATCAGCTACAATTTGTTTACAAAGTTACGGCTATTTTAAATTATATCGGAATTTAATAATTACGTCGGAAATGACCCACAGCTCTTCAACAAAAAAACCACGTTGACCTGTATAATCAGCGACCAAGGAACCCTTAAAGATTACACTTTCATTCAGTTCAATTAAAACAAAAATTCGTGTGACATATACAATAGTTTAGGTTACATATCGTGATTTTAGATCTCAGTCTTTATACATTCAATGGCTTAAAGTATCCGTGGGAAAATTATATAAATGAAAACTCTCATTGTATTACTGTTAACTATGTAAACTATTCATTACGTCAAACGATGTTCAAGATTTCTAAAAATGAATATCATATCTTAATCTAAAAAAAACACCGTAAAATAGCTTTAATCGGCATGTTGATCTTCCAACGACAATGTTAGTGATCCTGTAGGTAGTTTTCCTCGTCTAAATTCGTACATGGATGTTTTGAAGTCTGGTATTCAATGTTTAATCCAAATATCCATTGAATTCAAAACGTAGTGAAAATTTACTCAAGTAATAATGGACTAAGCTCCTGATCAAGAGGATGCCATCCTGAATTTAAAATACTCAAATTTTAACTACAAAAATATGTGCATAATAGTAGCTCAGACAAAATCGTAGAAACTGAATGATTGCGCATGATTGATGATCCTCCAGGTCTTTAGAAAACAATGAAATAAGTTGAGTCCTTTCTTCAACTTTGATTGCCGAAATAAGGCAACGCATAACAGGTCATATTTGATTTAGTCATGGAAAATAAAAAAAGCAAATATATAGAATTTTACTGATTAAATACTATTACCGTTAATGGAAATGCACTTGTCGGAAATAATTGGAGGAGGAAAAGCTTATCCTGCCCCAATATGTGTTTTTGCGTGAAATTTCAGCGGCGTATTAATACCGGAATTACATCGAACGGTTCGTATGTGCTCCTTCAGATTTCAATTTTGAGTGAAAATTGTGTAAAGCTTTCAGTCGATGCTAGTGCTGAAGCTTCTGTGTGTTTCACGCATAATATGAACGCAACGTCATAGTGCACGGCGTGATTAAACGCTTTGCATACTTACTCAACTTAACTTAAATCTACTGCGATAGTGCGTCTCTTTAGGGTATGTAATTAGCGTAATTAACAACGTCGTACATTATCGGGCATAACTAATTTCGATGCAAATGTGCGTAGGTAGGGACCTCTACGCATCGTCTTTCGAACGAGGTTGATCTGATTTTGGACTAAATATTAAATCAAATTTAACTTTTCGAGAAATCAGTCTGTATAAAATGAAAATGAAGAAAAAATAATTTACATTACGAAACTCCAACTTTGAAAGATAAATAATTCGACTATTTTCCTCCACATAACTTCGTATTATTTACCAAAATATTCTTAAATCGTAATAGTAAATATTTCGGCGGTTGCACGAGAATGAAATTGTAATATTTCATTTCGTTATTTTGAATTTTCGTCCTTAGTCTTGAAGAGAATAAGAATTTCACTCGGTTCTTTTGGTGTACCCATTTTATTTGTTTTGCGATTTCGTTGACTCTATTTTCTACCCTTATTTGAATTCCTATATCGGTTTATCGAGTTTTTTATTTGTGAGAAATTTCGTCAAAGAAGATCGATTGACGACTGTCTTGCGGGTGATTCTGTGACTTCGTTGAGTGTTTCTTAGATTCGGATACTGTTTGCGCATTGCATATTGAAATATCACATTCACGGTTCGATATATTGATGTTATAAACTGATAAATAATTTTCCCAATATATTTATGAGCATAGTTCGACTGAATTATCATTTAATTACTTCCAAAAGTTTTATGAAAATCATTTTCCTTCTTAGTTTTCCTTATTTGAAATAGAAAAAAAAACATGAACATTTAAGTTCCTTATCGAAATAAAAATTTAGAATTTGATGACATTTTTTAAGGTTGCTCATAACAATTGTTTCCAAAATCTTATCAGTTCTGGATAATCGCGGTTTGTATACGGACGATGGTCTAAATTAGGATATGTATTTAAAGTAAGCCAAACGTATTATAACTGTCTCAATGCTTGTAACCGATGCTACAAACATGCCTTAAACATCACAAAAAAGGGCGGACATGACCGTTTATCAGGTGCTGCCCTCGAGAACATTGGCTAATAAATCAGTAATTATGTGGGAGGCAACGGGAAACAAAGGAAAACTAAAGAGAACGAGGCAGATATCTAGTAACTGATGAGCACTCTGGTAAGATTGCGGAAGGCTTGGATTAGATAACACTAAGGTAGATCAAAATACGATCACTGTTTTACGGATAAAACGTCCGAGCGAAGGTGAGTCCTCTGTACAAAGTGGATGTAAAGATTCCTATCTTGTGATTTATCACGCTTGTCCAGCAACTGAAAAACAGGACTTTCCTGGAGTCAGCGAAACAATGCCGGAATTGTTCAAATTACAAATTACGGGAAATCATGATTCAGCAAAATACGATTGATGCAGTTATTTCGTCTTAAGAAAATGTTTGTAAGTTTAAAAATAGACATTGCAGAAAAAAAACTGTAACATGTAACGTATTCCACGTAAATACAGCCAGTTTTTTGGACAAACTTCTAAATTGTTGTAATCACATTCTACTATCTATCGAGAATATTTAGAAAATTTTTCATTTTTACGGATTTTTAGGATTGCCTTTATCCCTTATTTACTTATTAATGCGGGTAATAAAAAAAATTGTTGGAACCATAGATTTTATAGATTTTTTCATTGGCTTTCTCGCGAAAATATTTATTTTTAATTATACGTTGTCAACTTACATGAAAATTCGTTTTTAATGATTCAATTTTTATTTTAACACCTTTGGTCAGTCAACCAGAAGTTCGAGAAATCCTAGAAAATTATTATAATTTATGGAGGAGATGATGATATTAACAAAAATATAGGATGGAAAGGTTTAAGGTATTAAAAATTGATTTCAAAGTGTCTTCGAAAAAGAAGGCCCCTCCATAGCATGTAAATACATACGCTTCAGGGGACTACTACTAGTAAAGTTTAACTGCCCGTAACTTGGTCCATTTTTATCTTCCAAAAACGATGTTTTTTTTCATTTTAAAGAGAATTTAATGCTTCTTTACACGAAATTATGCAAATAACAGCTTGTAGATTATTTATTTAGGAAAAACTTGAAAACAAATTTTAGCGTTTGGGAGGTCCTTTTCGTTATTTTGAGTTTTAATGCAGTGAAATACATGTACATTTTAATACAACCTAAATATATAAAGTAAATCATAATATAACTTAAGTCATTATGAAACAAGATTATGTTAAGATAATTGAAAATTAAACAAAAAACTTAAATTTCATGACGCCCTAAATGTTTACCTGCTTTTCAATTTTTTTCTAAATAAATAATCTACATGATACTATAAGGATAATATCATGTAAATGAGCATTAAATCCCAATTGAAACCCCCAAAAATTGTTTTTGTACGATATATATAATCGAAGTTACGGACAGCTATTATTTGTTGATAGTAGTCCCTTCAGTCGTATGTATGCACGTGCTATTCAGGGGTCTTCTTTTTAGACAGTACTTTTAAATCAATTTTTAATACCTTAAATCTTTTCGTTCCATATTTTTTTTTCAATACCATCATTTTCTCTGGAAATTATCATAATTTTCTGTATTTTTTTATTTTTAGTCGACTGATCCAAATGGACAAAATATCGAGAAAAAACGAGACACGAATCAATTTGTTTTAAACGAAGATATTTTATTTAGTTGAGATAGACAATATTTAATTTTATAACTTCTGATAATGGTTAGTAATTGTTTTACAATTGGTATACAATTGTATTGAAAGGTGATATTTTTAGAGACAATCAATTCGCGATGTCCTCGGCTGCAACGTTTTCAGCAACCGCACGTTCCATCCCAACGTCAGATGGGATCAGCGTCAAATAATAAATTTCGATTTTTCGATGACGAATGTTTCAATAATTCAAACGTTTCCTTTCGACATTTGAAATCACCGCAAAATCGTCCGGAAAAAGTCTAATCGTTCGTTGCTTTCCAACATTTCTGATTAATTTTGAAAATTCTGTAAATGTCACATTTTGGAAATGCAAAACCACATCAAAGATTTGCTATCAACATTTTTTGAATAGAGTAAATTACTGTATTTGATCAAATATTTTTTATTCGTTTCTTTGTAAAGAAAAAAAGATTTGAATCTGTCCAACAAGCAGTTGACGCGTGAATGACATGACGCATTTCTTTTTTCACGCGTTTATCGATTTCGCGTCTCCGGTACTAGATCGAAAATGGTTTACTTCCATGCCGTTTTATATTGAAAAGCATTCGTTTCCCTCCTATTAATGGTCCAAAAAAAAATTCGAAACGAGATACGGCCACGGATAAATGAATTACCTTTCTTTCGCTCCGATTCATTTTTGTTCGTTGGGTATTTTTATTGTTTTTCCAACGAATAAAAAAAGTTCCATATAGTTATAATTAGTAATATAATAGATAGAGTGAAGCGATTGTCTTTATGTCGGTCGTCATTTAAATAAATTGGCTTAATTTGGGGAAAAAAACGTTCATAATGGGAATGAGGATGGAGAATAAAGTTCTTTGTGTGACACATCTCTAGATGGTCTACTGAATAGTGTATGATTAGAGTCTCCAGTTATTAAATTTTTGTTATCACTCATAAGAAATTAATCTCGACTCTAATAAACGACTTCAGTAAACTTTAAAGGTATAATGCCCATTTGTGTTCTGCTTCGGAGGTTATGTTTTTACATCGAAGTTTCGTATGCGATTACCGGATATTTATTAAAAATTCATTCAAACCCGAAATGTTTACATATCAAAATATTGCTCTATTCAGAAAATTCTCTTTGCATTAAATTTTTAATAAAAATTCCTCATAACACATTCCGTCTAAGGAGAATCAAGCGAATCGCATTCCTCCTGAAACGTTCATAATAAAATTATAACTCTGGCGATATTTCCCCGGTTTGGACACCCAAAAAGGCGAGTGTCGAGGAAAACGATTCATTCCATGGAAGAAGCATCCCGGGAGAGGACGTCACTCCATAACCACAAAATCTAATCAGCCCATACCTTTAAGCCAACGAACCGTCACTCCACACAGAACTGCACCGTCCAGTCTCGATTCCCGTTTGAAAAGCGCATAAACGTAAAGATAAGGGCGGAAAACCGACTTTTTTTTTCATTTTCCAACGATTTGTTATGCAATGTCAAGCATCGCTTCCGTAATTTGTGGCAGTAACATTTGCATGTTATCGTATCCCAGCGGCGAACATGCTCCTCGCTTCGTGAAAGAATCTGACATTAATATTTAAAGCTATAGTTAGTTTCGCTGGAAAATTTCATTTACGAAACGTGTCGTTTAAGGACGCCTGACTTTAATGACGATTTACTAAAATGCTCTTATTTACTCAGTAAGGAAGAGCCACCTAAGAACGGGAAAGTTTATATATTCGGAAAGGGAGAATATTTTTCCGAGCGCATTTTACCGAGGTAAAAGTAGCTGATTTATCTTGTTTGAGGAGATCAGAGATACACGTCTCAACCCATTTGATAAATGGAGATTTCCTTCACTTTTCTTTTATTTTTATCTTATGTCATTTTCTGAGTATTCGTTTTTAAAAAAAAATTTTGTTTTCTTTGTTCCTTGTACTGCAGGATTTACGTATGATTTAATATTTGAGTTTGCCGTTTCTGTGGTGACAGGTATTTTAAGAATTGTTTAGTAGTATCGAAATGAAGAAGAATGGTTCACATATTTTCAAAAAAAATAAATAACTGAACAATTTAAAAGAATTGGAATTAAATAAGTTTAGTTATTAAAATCATAATTCTAAATAGAAAAGAAATGGTCCCTCCAAAATGTTGAATTGGGTAATCGATATCTCATTATTTTTCTTTTTACTTTACTCCTTTACCAAATTTTATTCCGGGTATCATGAACGTTAAACCAAAATTGGATCAATTTTTATATAAGATCCTGAAATAAATTTGTAATGAATTAATTCAACTCGCGAAACAATAAATTTTCATCGGTTTTGCAAAGTTTGGACGAATAGTTCAAGTTTCGTATAAATGTGACTTTTGAGCACTTTCGTTGGACAAATTCAAATATTCGTCATTTATGTTCTATATACCGGAATGAATTTTGATGTGAAATTTATCGACTTGAAATACCTAGCGTAAGTATATGATAAACGACCCTTCTTCAAACTACTGTAACACATTTTTAAAGTATCGAACTTTTAAAGAAAGGATCTTATTTATAAATTACATTTTATAAAAATGCATATAACTATTAGCAATAGCAGATAACAAATAACAAAAAGGAAAATTAAATTGTTTAAAGTCTTTTAAAGTAATATTGATTACCCAGTGGGTTCAATAAATAGGACATTAGTTTTTTAATAGTCACGTTTCCATTTAAAAGGAAAAATTAAGTTATTTACAAAGTAGTAAGAAAACCATTGTTGCTTATCATTATTGTACCATTTGTTGTTGGTTTAAATTTGTTATTACTCGAACTGCTCTCAAGCAACTATTAACGATCCAATATAAATATCCAAGATTTTTATATCGATATCGCGAAATAATGTGAATTTTTAATGACAACATTGAAAAATGTGAAAGAAAGTATTCATTAAATATTATAATATGCCCTGAAGGGAAAATTTGAGCGTAGATTCTTTGTGGATTCTTGAAATATGGCAAATAGTAAGGTTAAATAACTAAATTATAGTTGACGTTAAATATCACCTTTAACCTTCTATTCTTGGCTTTTCTAATTGGCCATTAACGTTTCCATTTTTTGTTTTAGTAAATTCTACTCTTTCAATTCGAAATTCCATAATTAGTCGAATGCAACCGATTTTTGTTAGTTTAAAAACATTCATTGTTTCGCTCTTCGGGGGTCGCGATTAAAATGGATACATTAATCTTTTGTTTTCATATTTTTATGTTTTGGGGTCGTTAATATAAAATATGAAATAAAAAATGACGGAAAGCATAAAAATAAAATATTTTTATATAGAAAAAAATCATCTTATATTCTGCTTAACAAATTAGACCAAAAAGTTCTTTTATTATTTTTCAAAAAATACGTAATATATGAGAAAAAAAATTGAAAGTTGTGTGGCAAAGTTAATTAAGAATGTGATAATTCTCGTCCTCTGCATTACTCGAAACTAATAAGGAAGGACGTGACGAGAGAGTAACTAGTGCTACTTTATTCTTTTGTTTTTATACGAATTCTTAGTTACAAACTAAGTTACAAACTTAGACTTTCTTTAGGTACTAAAATAAAATTCTCTTTACTTCTAAATATATTTATATGTAATAAGTTAATGAATTTTTGTGTTTCAATTTTAATTGCAAAAGTAACCCAGACTGCAAAATAAAAAAGAGTTGAGAATGATTTTAAAATATGCTCTAAAAGAAGTCAGGCGTTCCACTGAGGGTTTTCTGAACATGATGTGATTATAATGAACTATTTCATTAATTACAACCTGTACCAGTAGAGAAAATCGTGAAAAATTAAAAAAAAAGACCTACAAATCATGGGTGCACCTCAAAAACCAGACAAATCACAAAACAGACACTTCAAAAAGCCGACATTGAAAAACCAGACATTACAAAAAACAGACACTCAAAAACCGGTATCTGCTTTTAATGTCTGTTTTGAAAATGTCTGGTTTTTGAATGTCGGTTTTTTTAAGTGTCTGGTGTTTGAGTGTCTGTTTTTTGAAAATTGGATTTTTGAGGGGTCTGTTTTGTGATTTGTCTGGTTTTTGAGGTGCACCCCAAATCATGCCATTTTGATATTTTGTTGCAATTTCCTCACCGGGAATTGATATACCTCACTTGAAAATAAGAAAGAAAATTATTCAAAATCGGGGAGGCAACTTTTTTAGTTCGAAAAAAAAGGGTGCGGATCCAAAAAACCGACAGTCAAAATACAGAGATTGAAAAAACCGAGAGGCAAATAGCCGACAGGCAAAAAACCGACACGTCAAAAAGCCGACAGTAAAAAACCGAATTGTCATAAGACCGACAGTCAAATAACCGATTGCCAAAAAACCGACACACAAAAAAATAGATACATCGACAATCGGGCAGTCATTTTTTGATTGTCGGTTTTTTAACCTGTCGGCTTTTTGATTTGTCTGTTTTTTGACCCCCACCCGAAAAAACGGTAATCTATTAACTGTAATAAGAATTGAAATAGTTTATTCAAGTTAATGATTTAAGTGCATCAACTAAAAATAGTTCTGGGGCTACTAAAACTGTGTTGTTTTTTTGACCTCATGTCAAGTGAAAGTTACCTATCTATCTACCCTTTTAACTTTTTTATCTATTTTTACAGGTGCCAATGATATGTCATTAAAAGTCGATATTAAAAATTTGTTGTTCTATGATAAAAATTAACAAAAGGGTCTTATTATCGTGTTTGAGCAGCCATTATCAGCCGGGAAAAAGTACAATCAATCTGCTGTTTCATCGCCCGACGCTCAGGCTCGTGGTAAACTCGCACCGGCGAATCGCAAACAAATGTGCAAAAAGAAGATAACGTTCACTACAATGAATATTAATTGAAATTGGTTTTAGTTCTGTGCACACCTTGTTATTTAGCCACGAAAAGTTTCATAATGTTCCCTGAACCTTGTATTTTATCACGTTTTAATTGACAACTTTAATTTCGATTTGTTTTCCTTTTTTTACTTCATTTTCATCTGTCTGAAGAAAATGCAGGCAATAACCTGATCGAACAAGGTTAATGACCGAGGCTTGTTTTATTGTCCCCTGTGTTTTATTTCCTTCAAGCAACCCCACGGGACGATTCACCAACGGGGCCGGTGCACTCTAATTTCGTACATTTACTTTTGTTTCTTTTATCTCATATATTTTATCTACAAATTATAGTAAATTCTATTTTCTTTACTAGTGATGATTTTCTACTAACCGGAAAGTTGGTTTTAGAGTTGCGGTGTTAAAACCGATGAATATGATTTCTGTCGAAATTGAAAACCTGTTTTAGTGCTGTAGTAAATATCTTTTGTTTTCTAAATATATACAAAGTTAGCATCAATATAGTTTGCGTCGTTAAAATAAACTCCTTTTTGATGGGATGATGTATTTACCATCAAAAATGAAAGTAATAGTAACATAACAGTCATGTAACATTTTAATAACTAATTAATATTTGTATAAATATCAATTTTATTATTTGTACACTTATGTCTAGAAGATAATAGTAATTATATCACTTGTACTGAAAGTGGTACTTTTACGCTCAGAAAGCCGGGCGCAAATTCAAACTTTACACATTCTGGCACGAAAAATAATAAATGACAATCTTCAGACTATGAAAATATCCATTGCCTCAGTAATTTTTTATAAAAAGTAATATTTACACCGAAAGAAGTAATATTTTACAAAATTCTACTAATTAAACAATATATTTCATTGTTTCGTGTATTTAAGTAATTACCATTTTTCAATTAACAGTTGCATTTAAAGGCTTTTAGGAAAATATTCGAAATTGCCGTTTTCAATTAGAGATATGACATTACCAATTTATAACATTATACGTTCCATGAATTTTGTCATTTTTATATTGAAATTTTACGTTGAAAAGTAATCATCTTTTATCCCCGAACGAAGGTAATAGTCCCTTTTAGTAGAATTTTAGATGAAGTTTCAGAGAATAATTTTTTATTCCCTGCAGACATAAAATACTTTTTATGTAAAATTTTAAAATCTATTAAAAAGGCATGCATTCATTACACTCAATTATAAATTTTTTTACGTCGAATTTGCCGGGGTAAATATTAATTTTGAGGGAATCTCATGCAGAGTGAGTAGAGTGAAAAGTTTGGACGTTATGTTAACCTTATAACTTCAATCCACTTTCATGATATTAAGAGCTAGTATGTATGCCGCCGTATACTTATTTTTTATTTATTAAATTGTTTAAGTAGAGAAGATCGTGCAAGAATTTTAGGAGTAAATTGATGATTTACCTTAGTTCGGAATATTTGTATAGTAACTATTAGCATGTGGGTTAATTTGTAGTAATTGCTATTCAGTTTAATACTACTTAATAGTAATTTGTAATATAGTTACTGTAAGTTATTATTGTTAAAATTTTATTTGAAATTTCATGCAATTACTATTACTCTAAATAGTTTTTAATAGTTGGTTTTTCATTTCTCTTATTTATTGATTAGGGCAGTGGATATATTTAGTAAAAAATAATTTTTTTATTCTCGTATAATGGTGAATATTATAACGATAGTAAATAACAAAAAATAGTGCAATAGTGACATTGTAGTAGAAGTACAAGCAAATAGTTTTTTTTTGTCACTCCTAGGAAACTAACCTAACCTATATTAGTAACTCTACATCGACCAATGTATATTAAACTTTTTCATTGTCATAACAATCATGTGTTGATTTAGTCACTATTCATTCTACTTTATTTTTAAAACAATTTATAAAATATTACTAACAATTTGAAGCTTTACATTTAGTATTAGTACAAGTATATTCCATATGTAAAGCAAACAGAAACGTGCTAAGCCACAAGTGTCCTTCATTCAGATGATATCTGACATTTTAATTTCAACGTCAATAACATGAATTGATATTAATGTTACAAATATACGACAAGAGGCTAAAATATAATTAGTTTGCAAATTACATTTTATACGTTTCCGCATGTACTCGCATTGTGGCTGACCACTTTGGCACTCATTCTACTGATTGTTCAGACTTTTCATCGTTGGATTTAATTTGACAACTAAAAAAATTCTTTAGCACTCTCTTTAGAAGTTAATTATAATGAGAAATATTTATAAAATATTTGAGATTAACATAATTGTGATTTTATTTTAATATTGACTAAAGAAATTCGTTGACATTTTCTCTCAGATGCTAGTTTTTAGACATTCTTTTAGTTTCTAAATATTATTTATTATGTTTCAGAAAAAAATATATGCAGAATATTGTCAGCACTAGTTGTAAACATTTACAATTATTATGAATTTTTGTATATATGAAAGTCGGTTTACAAATAAACCAATACAACACAATATAACTTTTTTAAGTTTAGGTGTACGAAATGAAATAAACGTCATATAAATTAAATAAAAAACTACTACTAAACAACTCTTAATCATTTTCTTGCAATTGTTTATTTACCCAAGTAGGCAAAAATGTCATGAACACTCTGAATTTTAATTCTGGAGTGATATAGATAATGAAAAGTGTAATTTTCAAAGTATATTTTGATTCTGAAAACGATGGTTCTGTCGACTTTTCTATTATTTTCCATTTTCGAGAAAAGTGAGGTTAAATGTATAAAAAATTACATTTTTAAACATATTGCGATTAGCTAAAGAGAATTCACATTTGACAAGTATTTTTTCGTGTTAAAAACCGTTTCAAAACATTTTTGTTTCATATCATTTTCGTTTTTCGTCATATTTCAAGTTTTTCGTGACAAACGAGAATTCATACATTTAACCTTATTTTTCTAGAAAAATTTTGTGTAGCCCGAAAGAAAACTTCCAAAATGATATTGCGATAGTCGAAAGTAAATTCTTTTTTGTTAAAAAGACAATGGAAATATGGCAAAAAAACCCAAATTTTGACTAATTTTATCGTCACTTTTCTCGGAAAATAGACGATTCTTTTGGCTCAAACGAATTCTATCCATTACGAAGTTTATTATAAATGCCAGACTTAAAGAACTTATATAACATTATTTTTTAATAAGGCTGCTACAATTTTTTAGTCTAGAATTACGATTTTGTTTAATTTTCAAATCGAGTAATCTGGAATACTTGGAAGAACGGCAAAAATTCATGAAAATGCAGAATAATCATATTATGCAAAGTCTACTGATACGTTTTTTAAAATGATTAAAAATACTATTTGTTTTTAAAATATGAGTATTAAAATGTGGATATTAGTATTAGAATGGAAAATGTGGTTTTCCAAAATCTACTCGAGTAATTGGACTACATATGAAGTCAATTAACGTGTTTCTTTTTGGGGCAAATATATGAACAAAATAAAATTGGCGAATCATAACTTTTTACAGTATTTTTTAAACTTTCCAAACTTGAAAATGCAAAGTGCGAACCCGAGAAGTTCTAGATACGTTAATTTGGAACAAAACATAAATTATTTCTACAATTTATATACTTATGAAGTTGAAGTAGAATTTCAGGACTGGGCATTAGAGGGTTAAAAATTACCCGCCCATAAAATATCGTTTTAATATTTAAAAAATTTGAAAACTAATCAAACGTAATCGTTAAAGTAAAACCCCAATTCCACCAAATGAAAGCTGTATTTCTATACTTTATTTCTACACTTAAGACATTATAATTCATTTAACAAGACCGGAAGTTTAGAGAGTTTGCCGGTAGACTGAACAAGATAAAATATTTATTCTCCACGTTTATTTGAAACTATAGTCAGCGTTGTATTAACTGAAAGTATGTAAACCAAAAAGAAATAAATATTTTCATAGGGACATATTTTTTTATTATTAAAACTTTTAAATTGCATTATTAATTTTAAGAACCATTTATGTTTTTTTTAATGATTAAAATAATCTTTGATTATTATCATTGAATGTGGACTTTAGATAAAAGGGTCTTCTCAAATTTCTTTAAAAGAATGTCCATTTCACGAGTTTAGTCATTTTTACAAATAACTATCCTAGTATCAATAAATACAGAATCTTCATATGAACAAAATTCAAGAATGTCACGTTTCAACTGAGCAGGGCCTGATCAGGCTCTTCGAAATTTCGTCATTTTGTCAGGTTCCTTTTAGTCATCATTCAAATTTTGTATCATTGGGCGAAAGTCGAAAAAAACAAACAATTTATTTACAATAGGATTAATTTCTTGAGTTTTGATTTTATTAATCATTAAGACAGGAATTTTATTAACTTATTTAATAGTTTCTTAAATTATAAAGAAATATTAATTTTATTTTAGTATCCGAAACCTTCAAGATCATAACTTGTTTTATATTTCATTCAAAAAAGGATACTAGTAAATTGGTATCGGTAGAAATAAATGAATTTTAGGTTTTCTGCAAAAAAATTGTCACAAAAATAAGTTAGTAGTGGCAAAATATTTTAAGTTTTCCTGTAACCCTTCATTGGATACTATCATTGGAACTACATCATATCTAATCTAATATTTTTCTGAAAATCTCGTAGATTTTCGAAAAAAAATTGCATGTTGTGGAATCTATTTTAATAACAAAAAATTCATTGAAATATTAGCTCATAAGTCGGGTACGTCAACAATTGTATAATAATATGCCCAATGTTTGATCCTCCACGAAAATTGTTGTACTACTATGTACTGTCTTTTTTCTAGTTGTAACCGGTCATCAAAGATCTTTAGTACACAATAGTTTGTGATGGAAATTAATAAACTAAATTATAAAAATAAAAATATCAGAATACCAACAACTCCTTTTTGCATATATTACGATAATATTTTATACATGACATGAGTAAAAAATGTAGCCAAAAGTTCAGTCTAATATCACAAATATTGAATCAAAATCTGTCGTTAAAAATCAAGTTTATCTACCAAGTTTATCATGAATTGGTCGTGACATAATTGCTAGGAATATTTCCCCCGTGATCAAATTGGGAGAAAATTTCAAGATCAAACCTATTCAAACATAAGATGACATTTTTAGGTTATTTTAAGGTCGAACCGATGTATCCTTCTAATATGATCCTCAATTGATTTCACCTTGTAATCACTTTTATTTTGAATCACAAAGTCAAATACACTTGACATTAAAAACACCTCTAAATTTGGTCTGAATCTGATTCCTCGTAGTCAAATTTGAAGATCATTTCAAGATGCAACCATCAATTGACTATTAAATTCATGTAATTTATAAAACCACAGCGTTGTTTACGAAATTTGGAGGTAATTTTAAGGTCATATCTATTTGACCTTGTGGTCCAAAATAAGGGTGATTTAAAGGTCAAGTGGGGCAATGATCCTAAAAATCTGGTGTACAGGTATTTTATAAACCGAGAAAAACAAATATGAAAGACTGTCGGTTTTTTTTTACTTCCAGTTTCTGGAATGTCGGCTTTCTAACTGTCAGTTTTTTGTTTGTTGGATATTCGAATCGCAAACCATTAGTTATAATCCACCGTTAAGATTATTCGTTTACTCGAATGAAAAATGTAATTATGGGAAGTATAAGATTGACTGCCAATTTTTGGGACAATGTTAGTAACAAAAATAATATTAGTCAAAAAATATTATTTTTTAAACATACATTTTTTGTTACGTCCTGGAGTAAAACAACCACTTAAAATTAAATAATGAAACAACTAATTTGTACTAGTGAGCATACCTCGACAACGTCAAGTAGTACTTACAACTATCGTTTAGTGCTATTTGATCCTATTTTTACTCCAGTTCAATTGTATATGTCAAAGATCAATTTATAAAATAAACCGAAAATATCATAACAATTATATAATTAAAAAAAAATCATAATCTACGCTTTCTAAATATTTATTCGAATTCAGAACAACAAACTGACCTGGAAAAGATTGTTTGAACGATCAAAATTTAGTCGAATCCAGTTCTTTATTATTTTGACCAATCCACAAAAAATACGAGAACGAAAATAGTCGAAATCCCACGCGAAATTGGTGGAAAATCGACCTTAACAATTCTCCGTTTCCGAGCGTCACACTCCGACCAGAATGATTTGTCATCCCTCGAAAGAATGAAATATTGTACTTTTTCGAAGGTTCGAATTTGTCACCGAGAGTGGTACGAAACTCGTCCTAAATCATTCCACCAATCCAGGAAAATGTAGAAGCCCAAGAACGCGAAACACGGAGAAAAACATTGCAACTCGGAAATATCATTCATCGAAAATATTGAGAAACCGTCTATAACCGGATTTTCCAGGTAGATTTAGACTCGCATAATAAAAATTGCATCAGGAAAATGAACGGTAAAATAAAAATACTTGGAATCTTCTCTCCACGATGCAGTTATGCGCTTATATATATACCGGGGTTTATATATAGTCTTGGTGGTTGCGGGGGGGTGGGAAAAGAACCGCAGTATAGATTTTGACGTGGGAATTGCGGAATCGCCCTAAGTTAATAGATGCAATTAAAAGGCATAACTGCACCGAGGAAGGTGTCTCTTAGAGAAGTTAGCTCTTCGGGAAATTCGGATTTTCCAGAGGCGACAGAACGAACGCATCCCAGAGGAAACCCAAGCGACGCCGACTGGGCTCCGCCGTGCAGCTCGGCATCGATTTTAACCCGACAGAGAGAGAGAGACGAAAAGAGAGGGTGCGAAGGAGATACGAAAGTGGATTAAAATGTGAGAAAAATGGTACTGGAAGAAGAAGTTAAATTAGACCGATTTCTCTCGAAGATACGACCACTCCGAAAAGTACCGTACGGTTTTTTAATTTTTGTTTGTGTTTTTTTTAATCAGTCTGGCTTTTTGCGGTGAAATTGCGCAGGGTGTAATCATTTTTTGATTTCGGAGATGGATCGCTGCTTCCTTCGTGTTGTTCGTATTTTCTGTCTTGGTTGGAAATGTTACGCTGGAGGGCGCCCATTCAGCGGGTGTATTTACAGTGACAGCAGCGACGATCTCACTTTCATAGTCACTTTTTACCAGAAACCAGAAAGATAACCAGAGAAAATACGTTTATGCAGTTAGACGGAGTATTATTTATATGACAGTGTATTTGAGCGAGATTAAACGATCGTGGAAGGCCCCTTGTTCATAGGTCTCGACAGATTTCAGTATTTTTCGAAAGACAAAAATTTAGGGTTACTTCCGAAAACCTCCACTGACCGATTTTAATGGGTGCACCTCAAAATCGCGACAAATCACAAAACAGACACTTGAAAAACATACATACAAAATCCAGACATTTCAGAATCCACATGTACTTTGAAACTCTTTTTTTTTTTTTTTAAATGTCTGGTTTTTGAAAGTCTTTTTTTGAATGTCTGGTTTTTGAATGTCTGTTTTTTGAAGTGCCTGTTTCTTGAAGTGTCTGCTTTGTGATTTGTCTGTTTTTTTTATGTGCAGCCTGTTTATGTTGATAGGTCTGTTTTTTAATGTCTGTATTTTGAAATGTCTGGTTTTTGAATGTCGGATTTTGGAAGTATCCGTTTTGTGATCTGTTAGCTTTTTTTGTGGTGCATCCGACATTTCTGAAAAAAAACAGAAATTTAAAAAATCATACATTTTAAAACCAGACATTTAAAAAAACAGACATTAAAAAAAATAGACATTTCTAAAACAGGCATTAAAAAACCAAAAATTTCAAAATGCAGAGATATTTTGAATGCCTGTTTCAGAAATGTCTAGTTTTTGAATGTCTGTTTATTTAAATGTCTGGTTTTTGAATGTCTGGTTTTTTGTGAATTGTCGGGTCTTTGAGGTGCACCCGTTTTAACTGCTGTAATTACGTATTTCGATTCTCTGATTAAGAAAATGATAGTAAAAATTGAAATTTAAAAAGTAAAAACCACAAAAAACATATTTCACGACTTTTAACAATTATCTCATAAGTAACTCAATATTTCGGAAGACATTTCCCTGGTAGAAATCAAAATCAGTCGCGCTAGCACTAAATCGTGACGTTTTGTCTAGACGCAGACAAGTTTGGTGCACAAAGCGCATGCTTATCTAGACAAAATGTGACGCTTTACCGGTAGCTCCCGTCTAGTACTATCGTAGCTGATTTAGATTTCTACTACGGGTTTCATAAAAAGTAAATCTAATCAAGATACATATTTTATATATGTATGTATTTCCCCTCTAAAATTAACAGTTTTTTAGAAAAAACTATGAAGCACCATAAAACGACATTACAAGGTTTTACTTATAGATATTGGTTAGAGGTTATGTTAGTTTAGAAAAAGGGGGTCTGGAGCGGAGCTTTACAGCCAAGTTACTATAACTTGCCTGTTCTTTGAATAATGTTAATATTGGTTCCTTATTATGGTATTTTTAACATTTTTTTAAATTTTGCTAGAAAACTAATAATTTTGTGGAAAAAATGTGTAGCTTTGATGAGATCTACAACTTTATATGGAAAGTATTTTTCGAAATTTTGAGGATTTTCCGAGATAATTGCGAAAAACCATGAAGCATGATTGTTTTTTATGGTTTTCATCATGAAAATAAAATTTGTGGCAATTGTCACTATCATTTTTGTAATCAGCTCAGAAAAATATGCAAATATACCCACTTTGCATTTAAATTGGTTGCAGGACGTTTTTAGAAGTTTATCCAAAATTTGCATAATTTAGATAAGGGCATTTTTTGTATGCTAATTGACATATTAAAACTGTTGTACACTACAAGAAGTTGTACAACAAATTCCATTATTCTAATCTAGGATTTTGAGGAAAGATTTGCATCATCGTTGAAATATAGCTGATTTTCGAAATACTTATACATTTCATAATTTTTTCTCTGGAAATCTATTTTGTAGATTAGTTTTTCATCATCTGGTTCATGCCTTTTTTTTTATATATATAAATTGATTTTTTTTGTCAGTGAGAGAAGTCGTATAACGTAAATAAATATTCGCCTCAGAGGGCAGAAAGGGCCGGAATATAATAATAAAAAAAACATAAATAAATATTTGATGTACGTCTTAGACTAATAAATCACGATGTTTTTGAGTTTCCTACTTTTAATTTCTGTCCCTAATTTTTTCTGATGACAAAATCTCGTCTACTCCATCAGAAATAATGCAAATTTTGCTTGAAAAATTCGCAATTTTTGTTTAAGAAGGTAAAGATAGAAATGTTAACGTAAACAGTTGCATAAGCAATCAGAGGGAAATAGAACCTATAATAAATTACAACCTATGTTAATGTTAATAAAACATTAATAACTTTTAATCAAATACATGTAGCAGTAGATACGGTTCGTTTGGAGACTATTTACACTCCAATTTTTTTTTGTTACAACTTTTTTTTTCTTACAATTCGCATTTTCCATTGAAAGCCATTTAGGAATTTTTCTTAAATGTATTTTTTGTATGATGACCGTCTAAACCAAGAATTATTTATGAAAATTATGAAAACAGAAATATTGGATTATTTAAAAGTGAGCATCACAAAGACATCGAGATTTAATATTTGCGATACATTACAGTCTCTTAGTTGTAATAATTTTAAAATGTTGAATTTTAACTTTTTTCTTCCGGGTTTCAATCCTGATGAAATGTTTGTTAAAATGTTCTCTATTCGTAATTTTTGTGGAAATACTACAACCCAAACCTTTAACATCGTCTTTGAACAAAGTCTATGTTTTTTCGTTCCAAAGTTATGTTTTTTTTTTATTTTGTGTCCAGAATTCTTATAAAAAAAACGACAATAGTTCATGAATATGCAATTTATTCGCATTTCGTGAATCTGTCACGATACTTTTATATCACAGATAATACAAAATACTAAAATTTATTAAAAACACAATTTTTGAACATCAACTACAACTCAAATCTTCAAAATATATCCATTTCATATATTGTAAATCATTTAGATAAATATTAATTTGTCAGGTTTTATCAAAAATAACATTGATATATTAATTATTAGTAAGTATATTGAAGAAATATATTATTGTTGTTCAGATCAGAAGTTTCATAGATGAGATAGTAAATGAAACCACAATTTTTGAAGACGGTCATAGCCGCCTTTAATGAAACTCAATTTAGAAAAATGAAAAGTTAGTCAAAAACTTCTAAAATTTTGTCTACATTTTAATTAAGTCCTGAAGAGAATGGCCATGGTGACCGAAACGTCCAAAACAGTAGTTTCATTTATCACCACTTTTGTGAATCTTCAGATCCGAAGATCGATAGATTCAACTTTATTTCAATCTTGTTATTTGCAATGTAAAATTCAAATGTTATATATTAATAAAACTTGTTCAATATAAATTAATCAATATAAATGTTATTTTTGATAAAAGTTTGTTTGTTTTAAAAAAAATCTAAATCAGTACTCTAAATTTAAAGCTTGAATATATATTTGCTCAGTAGTTTAATTACAATAGTTTATGGTAACTTAACATATTTGTATGTATTGTCATCGAAAAGAATATTTCTACACGGGGTGAAAGTATTTTATCTCGCCTTTGGGGTTAACTAATTCTTGAGATGTAGAATATATAAGAATTCTCTTTTGTCATAGCAACATTTTCAGTAAATCTGACTTCTTTTCGGATACTTGACATACTTCAGTAGGACCTCAACTGTATTTAATTAGTTGGGGCAACTGTCCTAAAGGAACTAACTGACTTAAGAAGAATAATTTTTAGAAATTATTTTATAAGAAATTATTTTAAATCTATCTACATATATAGGTAAATTTAAGTTACTAGCTGAAATAATCGACGACCGACCTCGCTTGAATTTCTACCATACCATAGATTTCTTTAGCGTGATTGAAAAAAACATTTTCAAAAACATATGAAAATAGTTCATTTGTGTTTCTTTCGTTGATCTTTATTCAAAATTCCATTTTAAAATGGTGTCATCTTGTATTTTATATAAATTTAATGATTCATAATGGCAAAGATAATTATTATTATTAAATTAATAAGCAACATTCAAAATTAGTCAGTACGAAAAATAATAGAGAATTTGACATCTATTAAGTTAAAAAACTCCACACAAAAAAATTAAAGTTAATTAATATTCTTTAATCGGATTTACTCTTCGTTGCTTAAGAAAATCGATAGGAGCAGTAAATATAAAATCTGAACTCAGGACTCCATTAATTTTTAATAATTTCCGAATTATATTTATAAAAACCAAGGTTTGTCATAAAATTTTCAGATATACTTCAAAAAACGAGGACAGTTATTTATTGCATATTTTCCAGTCTTAAAAATGCATTGAGAAACTTGAAAATTGTCGCCTTCAGTCCACTACAAAGAGAAAAAAGCAATTTCGTTCCATCGTGCACCAGTGTAAGCAGAAGTGCGTGAAATGGAATTTTACCTACACGACGTCAAAAAAACAATAAACAGTTTTCAAGGTTTGTCTTCGTGCAACTCGGAGGGATTTTTATTACGTACGTGATCCGCAATAAAAGGAAAGATTTTCATTAAAGGAAGGTATACACCTCGGCGTTCGAGGAAATTGTTTTTAAGAATTTTCAAACGATAACAGCGAAAGGGAAATTGATTGCGGTTGTTACCGCGCGTTTTTTGCAATTAGAGCGGTAATTTCGAGAGGAATGTAGCAAAATGGCGTAGAAAATGGCCCAGACAATTCCACCCTAGCATATAGGTATAAAACGGAGAGATGGATGAAACGTGCGGTACATAGAGAGGAGAGTGAATTAAATTGCGAATGCAGGAAGTCGAATTAGAATGACGTTATTGACATTTTAGCTCGTTTCTGTAACGTTTGCAAGTCGATTATAAAAAAAAAAATGAAAGGGACCGATGAGTCCTGATTAAAAATTGATGACGACATACACGTTACAGTGGAATAAGACAAGAAATTTGACTGGAAATTGACTATATAAGACGGAAATAAATAAATTTTAGGATTTCATCGAATTTTTTTTTTTTAATTTATGATTTAACAGGCTTGAATGGGATCGAACTCACGACCTGGGACTTCGTAGTCCAGCGTTACTGCCTGAACCACGAAGCCGCATTTTGATATATTTTGAAAAATATTTGGTCCAGGGATATTGATTTTGAACCGGCAGGAATGAAACGTTAAAAAACGGCTCGTTACGCATGTATGAAACGAAATGAACGTCAATCTTCTCGCATCAACGATTATTCGTTACAATTACGTCACAGAGGGAGTACCTGACATAAAAGGCAGCACCAGGGATCGAACGATAATAGCAAAGCCCCAAACTGAGTCTGAATGCTCTTCAAAGCTGTACAAAAAATAACATTTAATTGGGCGGTTGATTACGAGCGAGCTTGCACAGTCGGCCGTAAATATTTTGATGCTTTCTGCGCAATGTTTCGACATTTTGTTTGAAAGTTTAACGGCCGTAACTATTGCAAATACTTTTCGATCGAAGAGTCCCGACGGTGCGATTATTCCGCGCTTATTACACGGTCGCGGTTTTTGCCGTTGGAAAATAAAAAAAAATCGTGTCGAAACTTCGGGATGGTCAAACAATATGTGCATAAAAAAACCACGACTTTAGGCGATTAGTCCCGTTGTTACCCCACATTAATTGCGGGATTAAACAAAGAGAAATTAAAAAATTTATGAGGAATTTTAATGACGATTTTATAGAAGGATTCGTCGGGTTTTGGTAATTGGAGAACAATAGTACAGCCAACGAAAAATCTGCGTTTTTATTCTGTGTGGATTCAAACAACAAACAAGTGAAGTTAAGTGTTGACAGCATTTTAAAGTTCAATTTTACGCTACGATAGGTCGCATGCACTATGGTCGAAAGGGTACTTGACTTTCGAAGGTTTTGATTGGTGGTCTCCAATCATGCAATACGTATGTTTTCAAAATTCGTTAAAAACTTTTTCGTTTGCGGATCACTGGTGCAACTCTTTCCTGCGATATTGTACCAAGCCAAACTCGTAGTTTTCACTTTTGACGTCGGAATGTTTTATCGATTACTTGTTCCAGTAGGTAGTCAGCGGTTTTACTTTTTTTAAAATTATTAATTCTTGTTTTTCTTTATAGCACCAAGTTCTATCAATTAAATTGACACGGAAACGTAGATAGATAAAGCTAACGTGATCGGAAGTATAAGAACCAAATTAATTTCAAGAAAAAGAGAGTTTTGTACCTTCAAGTAAATATTTAATTGAATAGTAACGAGGAAATACCTGATTTAAGAAAATATTGTCTTTTGTTTAACATGTTTTTTTTTTATGAAATAAGACTTATTTTGTAAAGCATTGTCAGAAAGTTCCGACCTGAAGATGACTTCTACACTTTAAAGACAAGTGTCTTAGTCTAAGACACTAAAATAAGACCATAAATACCTTTAAGGGGTGTGGTTCGAAAAACCGACAAATCGAAAAGCCGACAAGTCAAAAAACTTACAGTCAAAATACCGATATTCAAAAAGCCGACAGGCAAACAGCAGACACGTCAAAAAGCCAACACATAAAAAAATAGACACATCGACAAGCGGGTAGTCAATTTTTGAAGTGTCAGTTTTTTTACTGTCGGTTCTTCGAAATGTCAGTTATTTGAATGGCGATATTATAACATTTCATTTTTTTTTAACTGTCGGTTTATTTACGCGTTGGCTTTTTGCCTGTCGGTTTCTTGATTGTGTCAGTTTTTTGACTATCGGAACGATGACATTCGGTTTTTTCTACTATCAGCTTTTTGACATGTCGGCGGTCTGCCTGTCGGTTTTTGGAATGTCATTTTTTTGACTGTCGGTACTATGTCAATTCGGTTTTTCGACCTTTCGGCTTTTTGATTTTTCGGTTTTTTCAACCCGCACCCCCTTTAAGTCATAATCGTGCCATAAATATCTTAGAATAAGACAATTATGACTTAATGTAAGACAATTTTCTAGTGGAGAAAGTCTAAATTAGTCAAAAGCTACAAAAATTCAAAAGTAGCTCATTATTGACTACTAATTGTTTATTCATATTTTTCTAATTCAGTAGTCAGATTCTACTAATCTGAAATTAGCAATTTTGTATTGTTAAACCTTGTTACTAAAGTGAGTTAGTAGAATTTGTCAAAGGAATTAGTAGGTCTTTAAATTGTATTAATAAAATCATAATTTAATTAGTGACTCATTTTTTACACCTTAATTAGCTTCGACTAATTCAGATTTGAAAAAAAATGTTGTCTGAAGCTAAAATATATTTTGGACAAATATTCTAAGGCATAAGACTGATAAAGTACAGAAAAAATTTGTTTGAATTAAACATTTTGCGAATCCAGTTTTACTTAGCTTAAAAGAAATTATTTTCTTAGTTTTCTTCATAAGCTGATAAAACATTTCTATCTGCCAGTACGACGTAAATGATCCAGTATTTCAATAGTACACTCGAAAATGGTCACGTATATTAACTAAAAGTAATTTTACTCCATTGGAGTGAAAGTTTATTTCAATTATTTTAAATTTTAACCATTTAGCACTTTTGACTTCAAACCTCCATAACCTAAACAAAAATTACAATATTTGTTATGTTCCAACACCAAACAACCACAAATTTATTCTACTTTGTGAAAAATATATATTGCAATAATGAATAAACAATTTATAAATTACAGCAAAATTAAAAAATGTTTATGGCAACGTGTATTTTCAAAAGTCAAAGGAAAGTCTATTTCAAAACACTTTTAACATTTTTAAGCAATAAATGCTTCCTATTTATTGTAGAATTCCCATACTACATAGAATTGTTCCAAATAATTATTGCAGTATATTCTAAAACAATAAACAATTCTTTTTACATCAATATTGTACTACACGTGTTTTAAAACATCATGAACAAATGAATGTTTCTAATAAAGATTAACAAACACATAAAATCTAAATAAACTTGATTACTTCAATTAGTACCGCTGTTTAACTAATAAATAATAAAGTCGCCCAATCTATTGATCAAATTCTACTGAAGAAAAATTCGAATTAATTAAGTGGATTATTGGGGAAAACGGAGTTAATTAGTCCAGTAACTTAATTCAAATCAAATTATTGAAATGTGCTAACTTGAAAATTATCTGAAAATATATCCACGTATTTGAGACGAGTATTTTTAACAATAATTGATAACATCACTTTTTTTCATTTTTAAACTGTCGATTTACATGATGAAAATTGTAGCAATTAACCTCGTTTTACGTTTGAGTACTATTGCTGTTTACTTACGTAACCCATATTCAAATTGTCAACATCATGACAGCGTTCCAGTCACACTATTATCAATTTTGCTGACAGAGCCATCTATGAGAAACGCGTAGAGGTCCGTACGATAAGTCGGTGTAATCGAAGTGATACCTTTTAATCTGTTATTGAAATTAAATTAAAAAAATAATTAAGTAACAAAAAATTGACAAAACCAAACATTAACAAATTACGACGAAAATTAAAATATCTACGATATTAGCTGCCCTTTAAAATAACTGAAAATTGATTAATTTCTTATTTTAACTTATTAACAAATACCATTGATGTAAGAACGAAATAATCGATCTCCACATGACTTTCTATTCTAGTCAGTTTATTTCATTTTTCACAATTACGAACATTTGCTGCTTCAGTTTCGTGACGAAAAAAATGGAGGACGTGCGTACGCATATTTTAATGCGAATTCATTATTCGGATGGTAATATTCTTCCCCAAACATTTGCCATTAATTACTACAAGTGTCGATAAAACACACGTTGCAGTCAATTTGTTCGTAAAATCCACTTTCAACTTAGTATTTTATAAATGAAATTTGTAAATTTTTTCGTAAATTATAAGCACATTTTAGTAATTTATATTTAAAATCGTTTATTATGTTGCTTAAATGAAGTTAGTACGCATTAGAGGCGAGGAACAGTAATTTCGCCTCAAAGAGCGAGTAAACTATTTCTCGTTAGCTTACCCTTTATTTCATGGGTCATACTAAGAAGATTAGTACTATCGCTATGGCAATAGCGTACAGGATGCATCGGATGGGCTAAATATCCTCCAGATGTCTTCTCCAGGTGCGCCTCGTTCGAACTCTACGTCGTCTGCTACGTAGGCACACTAATTTCGCTATAATTAAAAAGACCAACTATCTTTTTAATTAAGGCAAAATATTACCTCTGCACAAGTGTATTTTCGTAAATTTAATTCAATTGTTACGTATTGAAATTTGTTATTAAAATTACTATATTAATAAATTAATATTAACTTATAAACAATAAAAGTAATGATGAAAAGCCGAAAATTATACAACTTTGAGTAAGAGATATCTTAAATACAATAATTGTACGCATTTGGCAAATTCGTAGACATGAAAAAATTTACATTAATTGTTCAGCATTTCTTATCATTAAATATACATTCTAACTATTCAAAAATAAATATATTACACATATACTATGTTTGTATATAACCATTCTAAGAGAAAGTGATTTAACTCATCTTTGACATAACCTAACATTATTTAGGATTTGAAGAACAATTAATTACGTTTAAAGTTTCACTACTAATTTTTACTTAACCTATGGCTAAATTGTCAAGATTATGGCAGCGTTACAGTCACACTATTACCAGTACGGAGAGATCCTTTTGATACTATCAGGCGGTATGATCGAGACAATGATTTTCAATGTGTTGTTAATTTCCCTTTTGAAGTTCCTCAATCACGGAAATTCGTCATGATTAATTAAAAAAATATTTAAATATATAAAAACCTTAAAATCTGCAAATGCTTCTATTACAAAACTATATGACAGCTGAGTAACATAACCTATCATAATTTTGACATTATGGAGTTATATTCTGTGCGTATATTCATACGTCAACTAAAATATTGTATTGGTTCTTTTTAGATTTAGATTAAATTAGTATTGCGACTGGAACGCTATCATGTTGACAATTTGGTCATAGGTTACGTAAACTATATTTACATATCTAAAAAAGTGCTAAAGCGAATTAAAATCGATAAGATGAACTTGATGGTCTGTAGATTTAGATTGTTACTGTTAAAACAAATGGTCACTACTTTGTATTATGTACGAATTCAGCATTTATCAATATCTTATTTACTAAACAAACATCGAATGCTAATGATATTGCATACTATTGATGTCAGAAATTTATAATAAATATAAGATACTGTTGAATATCAATAACATCGATGGTATCTTCGATGTGATAAATTTAGAAGAAAATAAATTTATTTAGAACCATTTTACTGGATTCAAGTTAAAAATCCATTTCCATTTCAGAACATTTGGCTCAGAATAGCGAAACACGAAATGAGTTTTCTATGTAATGGGATAAATAAATCTTAGGTCGAAACACAATCGATTTCTTTAGGAGGTTCTAAAGTCATTCCACAATTCACGATCTGGATTTCCTTGATGTCTTTCTCTTTTGTAAGAATTCTTCTTTACCTTCCAACAGATACGTTTCTAGATTTGAGTCTTTCTTCTTTTTGTTGTCTTAATAGGTTCTAAAGTGTTCATCGTAATAACAGAAAAGATTTATCGAAATTTTGGGACTGTAATACGATGCCATTTCGGTCTTCAACTAATGAAATTGGATGAAACTGAAACTTTTCAGTGTGAAGTTTGTTAACATTTTTATTAAACTTTGGGTCAAATATTTGACTTCACAAGTTTCTATAAGTTTTTGCGATCTACATAAAGCGGCATATATTATAGACAACATTAGTTAGAAACAATACTGTTCAAATCATGAATACCTTTGGAACTTGGGAGTAGAAACTACCTGTAGTACGCGATCTTTAATAGTTAATTCTACTACGCACGCCTTAGTGAAACTTGAACTCTTTGTAAAGGAGCTAAAATATTGCCTATTGAGATGTGAAATTTAACTTAGTTGCTCTTAACTTAGAGTGCTCTTATTCGAATGGTATATTGCTACATTAAAAAAACTCGGGACCTTTCGTTTGCCAGTCAAATGCTGTTCTAAAATTGTGCTTTAGAAGTAAAATAATTTGTTGCGCATCTATTTTCGTTTATCATATATCATTAATATATTATGTTGTTATTTACAAAGCTTAAAATGAAAGTTAATAAACATATTTTCATAGAAGTAATAGTATTTTATTAAAGTTATTAAAATATTGTAGAAAAATAATGAAAATGAAACAACTTAAAGTTTTTCCAAAATATCTTTTGTTATTTAAAATGCGCAAAAGAAGATTCGACTCTTATTAAGAAAAAATTGATAAAATTTCGAATGAAATGAAATGCAAATTCCTTGCACAAAATGTAAATTCAACATAATTTCTTTTATTTTCAGACGTTCTAAAATTGTCCAATCTTCAAACACTCCTATTTAATTAAGTCCGTGCTTAATTACAGGTAAATCAGTTAGACGTCTTGTGATAGTTCTAATAGATACTCTAAATTTAGGAGAGAATCTTAAATGTGTTTTTTGCGAATCGCAAGATGTAGATAAGGTGAGCTACCGAGACCTATACCCTCGGGGAATTACGAGCACGTCGGCCCAGTTAACATCCGAAATAGTAGTTTTTACGGGTTTCATTGTAGTTTATGCAGTCGTAAGAGCCCTAGCTACCAGAAATATTTTAAAACAAAAGTTAATTAATAACAATTGTTTAATTTTAATAAAATACGAATTTGTAATTGTGATGATACCGTATGATTTTAATAGATTTTTATTGTTTGGGTTTGCGACTGGAAACAGGAAGCAAGATTAGATGTGGGCTTGTCATTTCTTACTAAGTTTCTGAAACTTTTCTTGTTCAGAAATATATATCAATTTCCGTTTTATGAATGACTGGCATGTACACAATAGTTTCCTGTACTTTCTTTGCTTGTTACGTATACTCAGTGACGCTGTCGATATGAAATCAGCTGAACAAGGCAGAATGTATTTGTACTTCAAAACTATTTAAACACATACTTCATAAGTATAAAAAACGGTTACTTAGGATTGATATTTTATCAATAAATGAAAAATTATTTCTTTCGACATTTTTTTTTTAAATTAGTCAACATTTTTGTTATATCATTGAAAGATATAACCACTAAATTTCTTAAAGAAACTCATTTTTGAAATCACTCACGATATTCAGTAAATTAATAAGTTACATTATTGTCAAACTTTGAGTAGAGAAGTTACTTATTTAACTTTAGAAAACTTTACTTAAGTTATGAATTAAGCAAACGTGACTCTGTTTTGGCATGATATCTAGATTTCCTAAACGGATTTCGGAATTCCGAGAAGTGTAAATACTACATTATTTGTCGATTTTAGTCATTCTTCAAGTACACGGAAAGAAAGAAACACGACCGAGTCCTGTCTACGCAGCACTGGTTACTGCGTGGCAGGTTCGCAAATACTTTTTATTTCAACTCGCTATAACTCGGTCAATTTTGAAAATTTTGAAACGAATAAAAAATGAAATGGTTCATTGCAGTTTCCCAGATCTAGTGCAGAAAGAAAAAATTATATATCTTAATAAATAAAAAAGTTATTAATTTTTTAATGCAGAACTGCGAAATTTGTGTTTTTATAGATTCAGGCGCTTCGTTTATCGAGCGAATTTCAAGCATCCGAAAACTTTCAGCGAGAAAGTTGTTCATTAAGGTATGAACAAATTTTCTGGAAAGTTTCATCTCAATTTCATTAATAGTTTTAAAATTAATGAATGTTTAAAATAGGTAGCGGCCGACGGGCAGCGCGTCATGTGTGCCACGGCGATGCGCGCAAGGCCACGACCAACATTAAACATTCATTACTTTTAAACTATTAATGCAATGGAGATGAAACTTTCCACAAAATTTGTTCATACCTTAATGAACAACTTTCTCGCTGAAAATTTTCGGATGCTTGAAATTCGCTCGATAAACGAAGCGCCTGAACGTATAAAAACACAAATTTCGCAGTTCTGCATTAAAAAATTAATAACTCTTTTATTTATTAAGATATATCACTTTTTCTTAGTGCACTAGATCTGGGAAACTGTAATGAACAATTTTATTTTTTATTCGTTTCAAAATTCTCAAAATTGACCGAGTTATAGCGAGTTGAAATAGAATGTATTTGCGAACCGGCCACGCAGTAACCAGTGCTGCGTAGACAGGACTCAGTCGTGTTTCTTCCTTTCCGTGTACCTTAAACTAACCTAACCTAACAGTTGAAACTAATTTCCGTACAAACTAACCTAAACTAATCTAAACTACCCTAACCTAACCTAACCAAAACTACAATAAAATATCCTAAATTAACCTAACCTAACCTTACCTAACCAAACTTAAATTAACCGAACGTATATATACGCAGTACCATTAGGTTAAGCTAGGTTAGGTTAGCTCAGTTTAGGTTAGAACGGCCATTAGTTGGATATTTTGTCTGCGGATATTTTGTTGTCGAATGTTTTGTCGTCGGATATTAAGTTGTTTAACCCATAACGATACCTATAAAATAATATTTCTATTATAATAATAAAAACTGTTTTATCATAATATCAAATCATGTAATTACATTCTGAAATTATGCACAGAAATCCAAACTTAATTATATACTAGTAGTATTTATTACTATATTTTGTAATTCACATATTGGGATTTAGATTATTTTCATAATAAAATTCTCTACTGACAAACTTTTTTAAAATAAATGTAAGATTTTGATTTATTCGTTGTGGTATCATATTGAACTTACTATAAAATTATTATAAAATTAGAATCCACTGGATTCAATCCAGAGTATTCTCAGATAGACCAAATTGTCATTAAATAATTATCATGAACCACAGAGCTGATAAATAATATCTATGTAAACCAACATATAATTGTATAAATACTATTTTTACATGAATTCAATATAGCGATAAAGGATTTCTGTCTATAATTATCTATCGAAAGAAAATTATGAGAACTATTGGTTACTATATAGTTTCCATTGATATTATGTTTCTAATATAGAAATAACGGAAATTGTACTGGGATATGAATACTAAAGTTCATTTATTTTCAGGAAACGTCTAAATGTTGCAATATAATAATTTATAGCATTCAATCGGAATTTACATTAGATCGGAACCGTTTCTCGACTTTATTACTAAATATAAAGTAAATATATAATTTAAACAAAATGAATTTGTAACACTTTGCTATATAACAATCTTAATTTAGTAACGAAAAATGTAAATTTTAATAGAACATGGTGATTAGATGATAAATAAGTTAAATAGTAGTTGCTATTTAAATATTTAATTAACAAATTAAGTATTGCTATTACGGTATGCTTAATTGATATTTATATTTAGGGTAAAAAATACGTCGAATTTTCTTTTTTTTAATCGATTTTAGGACACTTATAGACCATCTCATTTATGCAAAAATTTAAAAAACAAAACGTTAGAGCTATTTTCATTATACATTGATCTTTGTTTTGAAACAAGGATAAACGAATATCGTACTGAAAATGAGCGAAAATACGATTTACAATCGTAAAAAAATTCTTACAAATAAGATTTGTCGACGTTTTTCATTCAAAAATATTGAAAAATTCGAAAAATATTTCAAATTAAAGTTGCAAATCCTTTCAAAATACACAATTTATGTATCCATCGTATTTTAGTACATCGAAAAAGAATAACTTACTGTAGATTGCGACAAATCCAATCTACATGGTGAAAATCACGAAAAATCGATAAAAAATGTTTACTTACAAACAAACTGGGAATGTTGGAAAATGTTTCCAATAAAAGTTGTAGATCTGCTCGTAATACATATTTTATATTCAATACATTTTCCAAAGTTTGAATATTAAACAAAATAAACAAGAAGCATAATGAAAAATCATAATTTTGATGAAATTTTTCACGTTTTTCACCTTGTAAATCACATTTCCTTCAATTTTTATTATTTTTTATTATTGAGAACCCTGGCAGAATGTTTATGGTTATTAATACACCTATACAAATAATTATTAATTGTCATTTTTCTTGGTTTCTGGTTCCATACAAAAAGTGCATCAGATGTAAAAAGTGTATTTTAAAAAGATCTACAACTTTTATTATCATAACTGATTATGTGCAAGGAAAATTGATAATATTTTATATTAGTAATCATCCAATATTAAGATATAAAATAACAACTTTACATTTTAATTTTATGTTTTCCTTTTACATTAGTCTGAGATATAAGTCACTAAAGAAGGCGTCAAGTTTTACTAACACAGTTGAGAATTCTTGTAAAAAATATTTTTATAGTTTTTGAATGTAATCAAATAAAATACTATTAAAGAAAATTTTAAAAGTGAGACACTAGATTAATAAAAAATGTTGGTAAACCAAAGTACTAATTTTTGGATACATTCTGCTTTAATTTAAAAGTAAATAACATTTCTTTAGTAAATACATTTTCAACGGTACTATATTGCAAAATGTACTATTTTTTATTCAAATCGTACGGCATTAAAAGCAGTTATGTCACAGTTTTAAATTAGCAGATGTTTATTAGTAATAAACTATACGATTAAAAAATTAAGGTAAATTTTTTCTGATTTAAAAGTCTACTTACATATTTAAATGTACTTGTGAAAGAAAACAATTGTTAATTTTAGTCATATTAAAAAATGCAATGACTAACATTAATTTAGTAGGACTTGACTAATGAATTAGTTTTTATTCTTCATTGGAAAATCATTACTAAATTCGATTAGACCTTACACTCCCTGCGTAGTATCTTTCTACTATGTACTTCAGTTTTCGTGACTACAAAAATGCATAAATTATTCCAATTGTTCACTAAAATCTGATAACTTACACTAACTAAATAGGATTTTTCTCATCATATTTAAAATATTTCGTTCTTCGTAACAAATCTGTTTCTTTTTATTTTAATATTTCCAATAGCTTATTCGCTATACTACTAAATTCATGAATTTCCTAAATAGCTACTTAACCAGATTATTAATCGCTCGAAAATGAATGGAATATAACGAATCCATTGAAACTAATTCAAGGTATTTTCAATATAAATATCATTTATATCCGCTACATCTATTTGCGTCAGTCGTTTTTATTATAACGAGAACAAGGGAACTTTGTTGAAGGATAGTGAATATAATCGAAATGAAAATCTGGTATACAATAACGATGGTATATGTTTCGAACTCATCTTGGGCTTTCAGTATAGAAATAGCGATTGTCCAGGTATGAGTACCTCGTTTCCCGTGACGTCCCTAACAAGAGAAAATTGAAAAGGAAGTCAATCTTCCACCATTTTCTCGTCTTTTTTAGTTTTACATTTAAAGTCGACTTTCCTACTGATCGATATGTTCATTTTAAACATACAATTAATTTAAGTATAGAAGAAAATTGGTTATCAAATTAACTGAAACTAATGGCTGAAAATACTCTTCGGTATTCGATTGGTACATCAAACATCCATTATGTTGATTGACAAGAACGTTTTCCCCATTACATAAAAAACCGTTGTTGAATAAAAAGTTCATAAGTAAAATAAGTATTTATTATCCTGGTAGATATGCTGTCATTTTTGTTTCATTCTAAATATTAGGCTTTAATGTTAAATTAAAAAATATACCTCAAAAGTGTTCAGTGTGAATTTACATCAAAAATCACATGTTAAAAGTTTTTGAAACCATTTTTCGAAATTCGGGCTCTATACTGATTGAAATTGCTGAATATCTTATTCTACAAAATTATTTGCAAATTAGTTGAGAATTGACAGAGAACTATTGGAAATAAGTTAAAATTACGTATTTCCGATAATTCTCCATCAATTCTGAATTAATTTCTTTGGTATTTTTTAGAACATGGCATACAATCATTAGAATAATCTTTGCAGAATCTGAATTTCAAAAAATTGATTTGGACATTTTTAATTTACGATTTTTAGCGTAGATTCCTACGTTATCAGCACACCTTTTATAACCCCTATTAAATGAAAATGATCTAATTTTTCGACATTAAGAATAGATGTACATACTTCCGGTATAGAAGTCAATATAGTTGCTTGGCGGTAAAATACAAACGCGTTTTAGAAACTTTAGTCAAATTTTGTTATTTAACTTAATTAAAAAGCAATTTAAACTTTCCTGATTTTGTTTTTCTTTTAATTAAAAAATGACATTTTTGTTCCGGCATATAAACTTTTTTAGTATTCAATCTATTATTAATGTATTTCTTTATTAACTTTCTGATATTAATAGTTTATTAGTTTCGGGTAAAATTAAAGAAAATTTTGTTGTTTAACTAAATGGAGCTTTTAACGAACAAAAATATTAACTTTGGTTAATTGTTAACCAAATCCAGCATTATCTAAACAACACATTATTAAACGCAAAATAGATAAGTTAGAAGTTAAATCTAATTTTAATTTTTCAACTAAGATATATAATGTTAACTTTAACGGTTAAAAATTTAATGAAATGTAAACTTTTCTAAGATAATATTTTCACCTTGAGGCGGAAATAATTTTTGTCATGAAATGATTTAAATTTTTATTCGGAATTTTTGTGTTAACTTTAACAAAAAACTTATAATACAGCAATCCATTTATGATTATAATCATTATTAATAAACATTTCCAAAAATCAACTTATTTTCTGAATGATTTGAAATTTTATCTTGGTTTCAATTCAATTTCTCGCGTGAAAAGAATTTTTTTCAATTTTAATAATTTTCATAAATTTAATTTTAATAGTTTTAATAGTATTCATAAAAACTATCTAATTATTAATCATGAAATTCTCATATTTTGAACAAAAAAACTGTCTAGAAATTAATTAACAACTAATGGCTATATGGTTACTTTTTTAAAATATTAGTAAATATTAAAAAATTGACTACATAATTAATTCTACTCGTAAATTAGCCATTCGTAGTTGAATGCTTTTCTTGTATTATCCATTCCAGCATAATTACTAATTAATTCCATTCAAAAAATGAAGAAAAAATAATATATGAACATATTCTATAGAATATTTGACATTAATATACCGTTTTGCATATATATTATAACTTATGGAACATAGAATGAACATATTATTTCCATATACCGTGAATAATTTATGCAATATTTATAAAATAGAATAGGAATGAATTTAATCAAAGGAATTGTTGTTGAATATTAAATATTTATTATCTACATCGAAAGTGATGCTCTCTGAATTATAGCCATCGTGTAATTACGATTGCTACTAATTTATATATGTACTACATATATCGTTAATTAAAGCTAATTTCAATTGCACGCTTCGCTTCACAACCAATTCACAATAATTCATGTTTCGCGGCGTATTGGAGTCCCCGTTCTGTATTTTTAGCCTGTAATAGTAAATAAATCGTTTAACAGAATTATACATGTAAGCAAAACTTAATCATTCAAACTTCATAATCACAGATTTTTCTGGGATTAAAGTTCGATACTTTACTCTTTGTACTGATCATTTTTGTAATTTTGTATTCACGATGATATTCCACTGGAAATTGATTTCACTACAACTAAAGACCTAACAATTAAGAAATAATTAAATTAAGTAATGGTGACTTAGAAGTAAGAACATTTGTTTAAAATAACAGAATTCGTTACTAATTTAATTAAATTGTGATTATATTAAAAAAAAATATATTAAATCAAGTTTGACAATCACACTCGTCGGAGATCGCATCCGAATATTTCAGTGCAGGACGCAAAATCGAGTTCTACTCCCGGAGTGTTAAAAACCACTTTATGCAATTGTTAGGTCGCTTTTTCTTTTTCTTTTTTGACTATTTTTGCTGTTTAAAAATCTTGTTTCATTATTCCTTATACCTTAACATGGCAGGAGTAACTTGATAAAATTAATAAATAGCAGTAAAGGTATTTGGATCCTTTGTAGTAAATTTTGATTCCCATGGAGTACATAATTAATGTCATTCCTAATTAGGATCCGATTATTCCAAATGACTTCAAATTGACGCCGTGATCAACTATTCAATTTTTACAATTTTCCATTTAAATTTGACGGTTTTGATGTATGATAATCTTGACTACAAAAAAAGTTCATTTTTCTGAAAAAAAATTTTCTATTCGTGTGCTCCAAACACAATTTTGTCAAATTGCATTTGAAATTGACTTGCACCGACATCAAACGAAGTTTGTTGGAATTTCTCAAAATGCATTCCGTGAGTCAGAGCGTAGAAAAGCAATCAACGAAAATTGCGAAATCGCACTTGAAGGGACTCGGTTTTGAGTTTTGGAAACAGCCGTTATTACTTATACCATTTTCGATATAGTAAAATTTTAACAATTCTCGAGCGTAACTTCTGGAAATGCAAATGTTATTCCCAAGTGGCGCTAGAATTTCCCGAAAAAAATTAAATTCGTTTATGACCTCCCTGGGAAGGATAAAGTGAAAAGAGCAACGAGAACTTTCTTGTAAGCATAACTAATATTTATTGGAAATTTCTAAGGCAAAAATTTACTAAATTGATGGAAGGTATTAACAGAAATACGGATCTGTCCTTAAAATATTTATTATTACACTAATTTATATGTAATCATTTACAAATCTACATATTTATCTGACGTAATAAGTTTGCATTGTGCAGTAGTTTGTTCTGTCTGTCGGTTGCTGAAAATGTTTAATTAGAAGTTGAGGTAACTATTAAAATAGTTTCTCTAACTTGTTTATTTGTATCTCTAGCTACTAACTACTTTTCTGTGCTAGTTTACGTAATTGCCGAAAATTTGAATACCTCAAAAAAGTAATAGCTTAAACTAAACAATTGAAAATTACCAACAACTTAATAGACAAATAACTCAATTTTTAAGAGTTTATTATCTCATTAGGTTCTTCTGATCAAAATTAATAATAAAAAAAGATCCTTGCAAGCGATAAAAGATCACTTTACAGGATTACGTGTATCAGCTACCAGAACTTTTTACCACATTTCATTTTTTTTTACCATTTTATGGATGTGTTTCCATATTCACTCAGTGTGGGTGATCTCTCAAAAACTCGGTACGCGCACGGAATTCCAGACATCGAATTCGACGGTGCATTCAGCAATCGATATATTGGTTCGAAAATTGTTTTCATGAAAAACAAACTCGGTGTTACCCAACACTAGGTTCTTTTACGGTTGGCCGGAAAATCGGCGTCGACGAATTGCGCTGTACATCGGTTAAATTTTACGAACGAGCTGATTTTTCTCTAAAGGTACAAAGACTTCACAATTTCAAAGCATATTATTAAATTTTTTGTGCGAAAGTAGAATTTAAACATATTCATGGTAAAAATGTACAAATGGTATATTTTTTATCATCAACATCTTTAAAAAAGGAGTTTTATAAAAAAAATATTGAATTATGCTTGGAAAGTTAGTAATTTTTATTGATCTAGTCAGTTTCTTTATTTTGTATTTAAGTTAGTGAGTAGTGATACAAATATACATGTGCATCAGCTGCACCTGGTACAGTCGGCTCTTGAAGAAGACAAAAAATTACATAAATTTCTTCTCTGATTTGACGCACATTATACATTAAAATCCATTAGCACTCATTATTCTGATGCTACGTAGATTCCAAATCATCAGATTTTGAAAGTTTTGATAAAAACATCTGCAGGATTTAGTTCACACGGCTTACAACAGATGGCGTGTTTCTCGCAAGTGGTAAAGGCTGCGAGTTATTCTATATAAGTTCTAATATTTTGTCGAATGTGATAACATCCATGATGCGTTCTGGCGTTTTTTTTTTTTGTAAATTTATGTCTCGTGTTTATATAAATATGTTCGATGATAATTATTCTGCAAAAAATATAAGTATATTCCACTTTCCCAAATTCAATCACCATGATTCTTTCATATCTTTACATTTCTATCATAGTTTCGTGCTGTTACTCTTTTGTTTACATTTTTTTTACTGTTTCGAAAATGACCCAACGTTTCAAGTAAATTTTACAGAAATTCTAGCGAGAATTTCGAAATGTATAGTACAAATTACATAGTGTAAGGTATTTTCTATAATTTTATAATCCTGGGCGCTGAAAATTACCGACCGTTGAAGTAAAATATACATTTATTTAAGTATTAACTGCGTTTCTTTTGCAAAAAGTCTAGAATGTTAAGACAGAATTTACTTCTTTTTCCGTGCAGCATTTACTGTTTTTTATGGAAAAATTTCCCAAAACCCATTACTTAGTCGTTTGCTAAATTTGTTTGGATTTAGAGCAATATTTACTCTTGTTTTCGTGTGCGGTCCCTAGTTGGGCGCCAGTTTGTCATTCATACTTACTCTTACAAGTATTTATTATACGCAAGGTAAATTCGTTTTATATAGCTTCCGAGATAAATTCCAGTAGGAATTTCTACGCCACCTACAGGACAATTCGTAACTATACTTATATAAAGAGACGACTTTAATAATATAATTATTGTTATATACAGAATATCGTGATTTTCTAATTCGACAACACAGATTATATACGTTAAGACATATAGGTTATGTATTTTTAGATTTTTCTGGCTTTGCCACGTAAAGCTTCATTATTGTGATTGTTATTACGGCATAATATACCGCCATACGTAGGTCCATTACGGAAAAAGTTTTGAAAATGGCGAAAAGCCATTCGTATCGGCCAGTTTCGAGGATGGAAAATTTTTCCCGAAGTAGCTTATATTCGACTCGGTCGCGGAAGTTTCGCAGCCGCTTTGCTCCCATAACTCCTCGCAGTTTGATGCGAATTGTTTATATAGCCAGTTTTAAATGATTTTTCTATTTGTTCGCAGGTGGATGGAGAAAGTTTCGGGTAGCATTCTGCTAGGCGCATGGCTGCTGGCTGCCTGTGTCGGTAAGTGTTCGCAAATCTACCGTTTCGACCCAACTTTCCGCATTTCGGTTACATGTAGATCCACTTTCCAGAGTTTTCCTCGCCCAAGCCATCTCACGAATTTCGAGATGCTCGCTGCATACGTGTGTACATACGGATGAATATGAAATGCAATGCGAACAAAAAAGTTACGTACAAAGTGATATAATAAGTCATTGAAAGAAAAAATTCGATTTACGATACAAAAAGTGACTATTTTGCTGAAAAAAAAACGATTTAAGTCTTCAAAGTTAAAGATGAAGGGGAAAAGACACCTGTGGTAAATGTATTTACATGCAAATGGGGGGTCTTCAAATGTTTCATTCTCTAACTGCAAAATTTACAAGTTTTCTTCATTACAAATTAAATTTTCAAAGATTTTTAATTTTCAAAACTTATTATGGTGATTTTCAACAACATACCAAAATTTACATGAAATTTGTCGCATTAAAGTTTTTGGGGTTTTTTAAATTCAAGATGGCGGACCCAATATGGTGAATAAAATATTAAGATTTTCATCTAATTTACTCCCACCATGTTAGACGGACACTTTGAAGGAAACTGATCACAAAAATGGTGACCGGTTTTAAAATTCAAAATGGCGGGTCCAATATTTTAAATGAAATAAAAGAAAAAGATGAAATTGGAATGAAATTTATTATATACGGGTTTCGTGGAAAGATGCTCACGAATATGTCGTCAGTTTTTGAAAGTTCAAAATGGCGCATTCAATATGGCAGATGAAACCTTCGTTTGATGTTTTAAGAGTTATATTTGTAGTTGTCGCCAAAATAGCACATAATCAATTTGATATCAATTTTTCATAAATCAAAATGGCTGACTATAAGATGTTTATAGGGTGATGCTTGAATGAGTTCTAGAGGTTAAAATGATATTATAAATTTATGAAATACAATTTTTCAAAGAGTTTTTGGGAAAATATGGCTTCTAGAAAAATGATTCCTATGTTGTTCCATTATTTTTAATTCACATATTTCGTTTATAAAGGCAATATTTTTATTTGCTAAAATAAATTATGCCTCCTACTTTAGGAGAAGTGTTTAAAATTGATAATTATCGCACGTCCGAAAAGTGTGAAACTCCTTTTTCGTAATTACCCTTTATTCGCCGTTATGTCATAATTTCAGCAGCTTTAGCTGTAATTGCCTGAGCGATATTTTCTCAACGCGCATGCATTAGACCGCTCATTCCAGTTGCAACCGTGGGATAGCTCCCTCTAATTCGCTTCGTTAAATATCGAATACAAGGCTTCATTAATAAACGAAAAAGTGCGGGAGTTGCGAATTAATTTACATCTTCGTTTACGAAGCTCTGTAGACAAGTTCGACGAATGCAAGAACATCCGGTGATGTTGGAAACCTGGCTATGAAATAACTTCCCTTCGCCAAGAAGCCCATCATTATATTTCATTTCTCCGTGAAATATTATTCCACCAGCTATGTTTCTACTTAAAAGGGACGAAAGTTTCAATGAAGATGCGTCGAGGTGAATAATCAAAGAAAATTTGGAAAATACGTCTGTCGTATTTTATTTGACGTACCCGAGTATATTTCTATACGGCTTTTGATTTGAGATATTTTAAAAAAATAATGATATACGTTTAAAGAGATTTATTTAATTTTTTCATTTTTAAAATTCATGAAAAAAAAATGTGGAAACTAGTTCCACGACCAAACACCTTAACCTACACCTTATTTACCTTAACCTATAAACCTGAAAAGATCAGAAATTTTATATCTAGAATGTGATACGTCGTCCGCCATATTGGATTTGAGAACATAAATAATAATGCGAACATTAAGAACACTTGATTATATCTTTATTAGCATTTGAGTATCGAAATGTATTGATTATCTTTGTAAAGTGATAAAAATCGAGAATTTTTGAAAATTTTCGCCGCCATTTTGTGTCCACCATGTTTTAATAAAATGGTTGTTTCATTAACACAAATTTAAAAACAATGAATGATAATTTAGATACAATATTAAAAATCAGTTGTTTTAGTACACCTTCTGATATTTTATCCACCATATTGAATTTTTTTCTTCAAAACAAGAATAATGTCAGTGTCATGAATAACCTTCATTGTTACTATTTTTGTATCATACCTTCATAAAATAACGAAAAATAATGGAAAATGTTGAAATTTTGGACGTCATTTTGGGTCAACAATGTCACAAAAAATGTCTTCCTCCAGCACTGTTAAGTATAATTTATTCCGTGGTTGGAAATAATTATTTATAATTTGGATTCACAGAGAAAATCCGTGTCCAAAAAAAAATATTTTGGGAAAAATCTATTGAAATTCCGTATATGGAGACGCTCTAAAAAATCGAAAACAGTGGCACAAAAACGTCAAAAGACATGGTTGAATTGGTAAAAAGAACAGCAGCATTAAGTATACTTAAAACAAAAATTAGTACTTACCCCCTGATGTATTTTGGATCGATGACAGTTGTTACAATTGAAATTTGACAATCTAAGACATCTTTTAGCCACCTTCATGAAAAAATAGCGAAAAAAGCATGTTTTTAAATTTATTTGCATTTATTATGAAGAATACAATTGTAGAAAAAATACTGTGCACAATTCTTCTTTTTTGAGCTTTGCAGTTCCAGTTTCTTTGGGCTTGAATCTTCATTCATGTGAACTCTCCATACTAGGTTAAGGTTTATCTACCCCACATTTACGTTGTTTGAGTCAATCATCTTCAATTGTCCTTATAAACACATAAACGGAAAGAATCTTTTCCGTAAAACAAATGTCTTTTTATTTAATTGTTTATGATTTACTCTACTTTTATTGCAATTAAATCTTAATTTCAGATTTTCTGCATAGAATGTTCATCAAAGTTAACAGTTACGCTATTTTCGGGAGTTATTATTTAAAGAACTTGTCGAGTAAATTTCGCGGCAATTTCATTTAATATATTTTTTGAATGTACCGAATGCTTCGTGTTTTAGAGAAACTTAAATTTAAGTTTTGGTTATCCAATATTTTTGTACCGACGCATGGCCGTCGTAGTGTTATGTATACCAATTTTTCCATCCACAACTTTTTCGATTTCGTACTTTAAACACAAATGAAATTTCAAAACTTCGTAATATGTAAGTAGATTTCACAGTAAATTAAAAATCTTTGCCAAAGTTCAATAAATTAAATTTAAATTACATTAGAGAACATTATGACATCAAATGAACAAAATATCTAAAATAATCAAACTTTTTATATTTATTTAAATTGATTATATAACTACATGATTAATATAATACGGACTACTAACTTATATCGATGTTTCTATTTAAATAGTAAATGAAACACTTAGTTAGAAATGGTACCCATAAAAGATGTTTGGTACATATCCCCTCTCTCAAGTAGCCGCAGCTATATATAATGTAAAATATACATAAATATTAATAAATTTTAGTAAGAATTTGTTAATTGCAAGGATTTTTAGTGATACCAAGTATCGGGTTAGTTTAAATAAAAACATATAAAATATCTTAATGTGCAGATTGGACCAACTGTTTCCAACTATGTTCAATAAGTTTCTCTAAATATTGATCAATCTTAATTAAAACTATGTTAACATTTGGTTTTCTTGTAGTCAACATGAAAGTACTTATGTATTTAAAATGAAATATTTGTTGAAAAGTCATTAGTCACTTAATTTCACAGACTTTAGTATTTAAAACAGTATTTACTATTTTTTTCGTATGCGGTCCTTAGTTGGGCGCCAGTTCGTCTTTACGCTTACTCTCTCGAGTATTTCTTATAGGCAAGGTAAATTCGTTTTGTATAACTTTCGTGATAAGTTCCAGCAGGCGTACGCCATCTATAGGACAATTCGTAACTATTCTCTTATAAAGAGACTATACCGAAACGAATGTGTTTTACTCAATACAACAATTGTTATAAGAGTGGGTAATGATTTCCGGCAACTATCTAATATTCAATTCGTTGTTTTTCATTGTCTAGTAATCTTAATTATCTAAATTGTTAAATTTGTTTTTCTTACAATAAATTTGAATAGTCCAAATGAAATATCCTACTTTGCACACTTGTACCGTAATGTACTATTCTTTTGTTTTATTAGTATTGAGTTTATTTCTTATTTCTTATTTTACTTCAAAGAAACATAATTACTGAATTATGCTAAACAGTTCAAGTGATATAGTAATTTGTCCGATGAATACATGAAAATTTTGAAATAATTATGTATTATCTAAAGTAGCTAATTCTTATGTTCAACAAAATCTTGATTTGTAGTAAACTAGATTTTTTCTCTCAACCGAAGTTTGACTACAAAAATATAGTTTTTCTTATTAGTACTAACTTATTTTTTAGTGAGCTTCAGGAATATTTTTAATCAAAAGTGTATACATAATTAATTCTTCTTTAAATGTCATTATTTTATATGTTCTGATCGACTCCAATTTTCGATGTCGAAAAACGCTACTGGATGGAATTGAATGAGAACGCATCTGGGTCATTATATTTTAAATAATTTGTCAATAGATACTATCAAATACTAAAAATAGGGACCACAACTATACAAACTAACAAGAGATTATTAGTTACTAAATTCGGGCCGTGATCAGATTGATTTAAACAATTGTAACACTTCAAATTGTGGAACATTTTTTGGTTTTCATTCATATTATTTTTGAAGTTAAATTCAAGTGAAAATGGTACACTAAACCAGAGAGAATTCTAGTTTTTCGTTCACATTTCGTTATTTCACTTCAAAGATGCACAATTTAAAACGAAGATGTTTCAAGACCAAAACTGAATGTACTCCCGTTTGCAGTTTCCGGCACCCGATGTCCCTTTCTATCCATATTCCTATTATGTCTAAAACAGAATATTCGAAACGATACGTGAGGAAAATCACAAAAGGCAAAGAGTCGCGCGCATCGGTAAATCTGCATCCGTGCTTTGCAGTACAATTCCTACGTTAGTGCAAAATAGGAATAGTGTAGTCTCGTATTTTTCAGAAAAAAAAACTTCCATTGGTACATATAAAATTTTCAGCATGTACCTCCCAGAAATGAACCATATATAATTCTTATATTTTTAAATAAATTTTGACGTTCAAAACAATATAAAAAATGACTTGAAATAAAAAGCTTTGTTATATGCGCATGTAAAAAGCACAAATAGTATTTAATGATAAAATTATACAAAATATCCTAAAAAAATTAGTCTTATTATAAAATTAAAGTCTTAAGTCGAAAGTTCAATCAATTTTATTGACAGGCATTGAATTTTATTTTCTTTTTTTCAAATCATCCGCTCAAGGAATTAAAACGTTCTATGAAACAATGACTAAAAAACTATTACTACCTAAGTGTTTGATTTACTATTTAAATAGGAACATTGATATAAGTTTTTTTTTTGTGATTTCAAAAGTTTTCTTTGTAATGGCAGATCAATTAACTCTGGATAATCTTACAATTTCGAACGACTTAGAGTCACCAAAACAATGTAATAAAATTACCAAACGAGCAAACTATATAGATTGGGATGAATATTTTAGTTAGTAGTCCCCATTATACTAATCATGTAGTTATATAATCAATTTAAATAAATACTAAAAGTTTATAATTATTTTACATGTTTTGTTCATTTGATGTCATAATGTTCTCTAATGTAATTTTAATTAAATTTATTGGACTTTGGCAAAGATTTTTAATTTACTGTGAAATCTACTTGCATGTTGCGAAGTTTTGAAATTTCATTTTTGTTTGAAGCACGAAATCGAAAAAGTTGTGAATGGAAAAATTGGTATACATAACACTATGACGGCCATGCGTTGGCTCAAAAATATTGCACAATCAAAACTTAAATTCAAGTTTCCCCAAAAAACGAAGAATTCGGAATATTCAAAAAATGTATTAAATGAAATTGCCGCGAAATTTACTCGACAAGTTCTTCAAATAATAACTCCAGAAAATAGCGTAACTGCTAAGGATTAAAAATCATGAAAATTGTTTAATTTTTGCAGAATTAAGTATAGAAATATATTAAATACAAATTGCAAAAAAAAATGTTTAAAAATTGTTTTATTCACCATGCCAAGATGAATGATAAATGGTCAGTTAACTGTGATAAACATTCTATGTAGGAAATTTGAAATTAAGATTTATTTGTAATAAATGTAGACAAAATTCTAAAAAATTAAAAAAAAGAGACAATTGCTTTACGGAAAAGACTATTTTCATTTATATTTTGTTAAGGACAATGGAAGACGATTGACTCAAATGAGCAAAATCTGGCGTACATAAACTTTTTTTCTTTAAGTTACCTTCCTGCATTTTCGAAATGGAAGATAATATAGAAAAATAGACCAATGACCAATGTGGTGTGAGTATTTTTGAAAATGAGTTAATCACTTATAACTCTGATTATGTTCAAGACAGTTGATTATAATCAAGTAATTACTTAAATATTCCATTTTATGCGTGTAATTTCGGTATATTTTGTATCTCAATAACATCTTTAAATCGTTCCAATTTCTGGACTTATTTGGTAACTGTAGTATTAGTATCTTGTATATTTAGTATAGTATAGTATATATAGGATCTTATAGATTCTAGTACATTTAGTATCTTGAAATGTCAATAAACATAAATAGGTTTTATATTTATTCTCTTGGGTTATGTATTTATGTGTCGTCGTAATCTACTGCACTAATGTCATTTTTAATACAATTGGTTGAAGATCAAAAAGAATTTTAATGTACTGTGAGACCTTATTTTAGTTACGACGTTTTGAAATTTATTTCGTGTTTGGTAAACGAAATCGAAAAAGTTGACGTAAAAATTGAAGTACATAACATTACGACAGCCTTACATCGCAAACATACTTTTGAAAATCGAAAAGCCACATCAAATTTTATTTTGCAATAAATTATACAAGTAGTTTTTATCGGACAATAAAACATTTGGATTATGAGATTAATTACTATAAAAATATTTATGTGCAATAAAAAGAATTACTGTTTCATGAATGTGGTAATTATAGTTATTTATTGAGTTTATGACAAATCCAGTGACTATAATATTTAGTATATATATAATAACTTTTTTATATAATATTTTACTGAGGCCGAGAAATGTTATTTAACAAGTCTTAATCCTGGGCATTATAATGAAATATTAACAGGAAAGTGGTTTGCAGATCCCACAACTCCGACTAAAATATACATCAAAAGAATCCTTTTTATTAGTTATGAACTTTGAAGCACATCCAACTAATTAATAAATACAAAAAATAATCCAAGTATTTATATTTTTTTCGTACTCACAAATTGAACATTTTATCGTTATTTTATGTATTTTAAAATTATTTTTTTCGAAATGGTGTTAAAAAGGAAGGTTCATATTTTTGCTTGCAGTCTGGCTCCTCTATTTTTTACTAAACTTCTTCGACTTATCCTGGAACATAATTGTTCTTATAAAATTGCTCTAAAGTCCATAGTTTTCAAGAAAAAAAATGGTTAAATTTTGGGAAAGAATTTGTAAATGCAGTGGCCATTTTGAATCTGATATCGAAAATTTCAAATATATACCAGTGTATCTTTTAAGTACAAATATCGAGTGCAATCTTGGAATATATTTTAGCGCTATTATAGTACGATCTTGTATCGAAACTCGATATTGTAAAAAAACGCGTTCTAAAAAATCATGTTTTTATACTATATATGTCAAAATCATATATAAATTTCAATTTTTTTTAAATTTACTTTCTACCATTCGAAAGAGCGGCCTTGAAAATGGTAGAATCTGATAGTTTTTATTTTTTTAAAATTTATTTCATATTGCAAATAAGCGATGAAGTTAGAGTAAACTTTCTGTGCATTTTGGCGTTAATGGGTTAAAGTAAAATACAGTTATTATGATATGCTTTCATCGAATGAAACAAAAAAACTAAAAAAATCTGATAATACTTCGAATCCAATGATCCTAAACATAAATTTTGTATGTGTAGATGAAAAAAAGACGTCTTAAAAAATGTCGGGCGTTTGGCAAAGAAATCGATATTTATCAAATTTCCCTCGGGATTTTAAAAAGGTCTTATCTGAGCTCAAACTTTCTGCGAAAGACTACACGAGAACGATTTTCACACCCCATGTACTTAAAAGAGGAAGCTCACGTCAAAATTTCAACTCGAACCGACAGGCCTGTCTTGAGAAATCACGCAATTCGTGTAGGAAATAGTTGTCTTATCGCGCTTGGTATAAACCGCAGCTATTAAGTTCAAATCGCTTTTTTGATGATGCTGCTGCAGGAAAATCCGAAAAGACATAAATGCAATGTAATTAACAATTTGGAAATTATCGATTTTCAGTCTTTTTAGTGCGTATTTTTATGACGTGCTTTGATCCTTCTTTAAATAACAATTAATTATGAATCCCCTTCAATTTTTGAAATTGTGTAATAATTTTCTACTTTTCCTATGAGAAACGGTATTTTAATGAAAAAATAGTAAAATCTACTAAAAAATCAATGAGAAATTGTGAGTTTTGCGAATCTGTATGTAGGAAGAATTCCTAAAATAGGTGATTAAATATTACATAAGTTATATTTGATATTTTCTATAAAATATTTTAAAAAAACTGAATTAACTTATTAAGCTATTATTGTAAATGAACTACAATTATTTTATATTTATAATTACAGATTAAGGGGGTTCTAAAGTGCTCGACCGATAAGGTAGGAATTTTCACTCAAAACTGTAAATTATAAATGACTGAATCGATTTTTCAAAATTCGGGCTCTGTAAAAGCAATTTTAATTACTATAGATTGTATCCTAGAGAATGCCAAAGAAATTTATTGAGAACTGACCTAGAATTTTTGGAAATAAATAAAACTCACTCATTTCCAAAAATTCTCGGTTAGTTCTCAATTAATATATTTGTTATTTTCTAGGAAACTGTTTATAGTGCTTAGAATTGCCCTTACAGAGCCCAAATTTAAAAAAATGTTATTTAGGCATCTTTTATTTATGTTTTTTAGTGAAATTTCCTACATTACCGACGGACTACTTTAAAACCTCCTTAAGGAACATACTTAAATGTGGAAACAATATTTATTTTCTTAAACAATAACAAAAAATGAATTAGTTTTATGATTATAATTAATGATTCAATTATAATCTGTTTACTGTTTATAGTTTCTAAATTCAAAACTCACTTTATTCGCATTAATCAAGTTCATTAATATTTTTGAAAAAATCATTTTTATAAATTAAAATCCATGAAATATTATCAGAAAATATGAATATATGAACTGTTTTGAATTGATGAATAGTAACTTTTCTTTCTATTTTCCACTAATACAAGTAACTATCTCGTAGTATATTTTAGTAAATAAATTATGAAAATGACTATTTGGTTAATGACTATCTCAACATTGTAGATACTACTTTTCTCTCTCTGTGAAGTACTGCAAAAATTACAGGATAATTATTTATTGTATTTTAATATATCACTAATGAATATTAGATGTTGTAAATGGAGAAAAAAGAAAGTTAATACGAAATAGTTATTTCAATTCATTAGTTTGTATAAGTAGCAACTAAACTGTGGTAAAGCCAAAGATTTTAAATTAGTTGAATTATTAACTATAACAAAATAATGAATTTGACTGCTTTTTTAGTTATTTTAGCAATTTTACTGGTTTTGCATAATTATATGACCCAACTAATATTGTAACTTTAATTGTTTTCGGCGTTAAACAATCTATTTTCAAACAAAACATTTCCTACTGTTGTTTATTTTGAATAAACGTTTCTATGATTTTTATAAATAAAGAATTTAATGAAAATTCCCTAACGTTATATCCAAATATTTTAATTATCATAACAAACAGATATGTGAGAATATCTTACGTTCTGTCCGTTGGATACAATATAATATATTCGGTTAAATAAAAAACAAGAAATTATATTTGAATAAAAAGTTGAATCATTCTTTATTTTCTTTTGTAATAAAGAGGTTAGTAACTGGTACAATGTAATATATTAATGTCACATTTTCTTTTGTTTTCAATGTGAAATGTAAACAGATTTCAAAATTTCTCTTGCTACAATAATTTTCCGATAGAGGGCTACATTTTATTTTTCAATTTACGCAAGTGCTTGATCAGTCTACAATGTAACGTATGTATAATAGTATTAAAAAGGTTACTAATTAGTGGTTCCATGACTACGATCTTGCACAAATAAAAAAAATGATAGAAATTGACAGATTTCAACAACAAAATGTATAATTATTATTATTGTCATTGTTCAGACATATTTTGACATGTATTTGAACTTTTCGTACTTCTGGCATATAATATTTTGCCTAAAAGTTAAAATTTACAGTTTTTAGTGTACAATTTTCCTAAGATTAAAAAGAGGTTTAAAACTATTAAAAACTCTATAGTTGTGGTATCGTACCTATCGCGTGGCCACAGTTTACGACGTCGTATAGATGCACAGCCAGTATAAATGGGTGCCGACGACCGCAATGATGTCATAAATGTTTACATACTACAGTTTCCACCTGATTTACCAGATATATTTTATTTACAATTAACAAAAAGTTTATAACGACTGAGATGGATGCGGTTTATTTTACAGATAAATAAATGGGTAAAATAGAAAAGTGATAGGTTATGTATTTATTACATCATTTACGGATGCAGCACTTAAAAAATAAAACTTCGTATAAAGTAATCGGTGCTTGTAATTAAATTTAAGGTGTGTAATAAAAAATGAGAGCTGTCAAAATGTATTTCATTATTTATTACGGTCATTAATGCTCACTTTTTACATCTAATTAATAATAAAATCTAAATGAATATTTATTTTAGTTTATTTTCAAAATTTTTTGACAGAATTTACAATTCTGACGATGGGCAATGTAAGAAAATTTGTTAATTATTGGCGTGTCTAATCTTATAGCAAAAAAAATAAACTGTGCATCATTATGAGAATTTGCAAATATTTCTCAATCTTAGTCCAGTTTCTGACTTCGAAAGTAAAATTTAAAAAAAAAATGAAAAACTTTTAGTTGGGTATTTTCATCTTATGTATTTGCATCTTATAAGACAATACATTTAGGTCCTATTGTTACTTATATTTTATTATTGACTAATAAAGCTCGATGGCAATTAATAGCGTTGTGAATCTTATTCACAAGCTTTATTTGAATTTATTGATGCAATAGTAGACAAGAAAACCGAATCCATATTCAAAATTATTGTCAGCTTTCAGAAATTTTAATTTTTCAATATACAGTAGACCTGGTATGGTTCCTCGCCTTCCCATCCCGTCTCCTTGTATTTGACAAAAGAAGAGGAGCGCCGCTTCTCCCACTCCCCTCAGTCAGGTTAGGTTCGTGACGTCATTGCAGGCCTTTCTTGACGCCGCAGCCCGCAAGGTGGGGAAAGAGAGCTGTGACAGACAAATATAACGGGACGGAACCAAGTAAATATGCTGGGACGTAAATATAGTGAGATGCAATTATACCGGGACTATACTGTAATACTTTTGTTAACAGTTATACACAATTGCATAGAGACAAACATGCTATAAAATTGTATATAATTACATATAAATTTTGTATAACTATATATAAATTATACATAATTATATGTTATATACATAATATATACATAAATACTAATTACAGTTATATACATAACTATATAAAGTTGTATTGAACTGTATATAACTCATTTTTACCTGGTATGATAAACAATTTTAAATTAAGGTGTCTGTCTTTTTTTATGTACGCCTACTATTTACGGAAAATAAGTATTTTTTAAATCCTTGTGTCTATACAAAATACAGCAATATAAAATATCCACGGTTTGTCCAACCTCGTGGATTCGCAGATTTCGTATTTGGTGATTTTGAAAGTGCCTGAATTCTTTAAAAAAAGAGCTACTTTCTCTATGTAAATGATATTTCAATCTTTGTAGAGTGGCAAACAATATGTCAGAATAAGAAATTTTTAATTTTGGCACAGTTCGAGCGATTAAAAATCTTATAAAATATTTCAAAAATTGTTTAAAGTTGTTAATATATTAATAAATAATCGGAAACATATAATTATTTCATGCTCTAAGCCATCTTGGACCTCGTGGCAGACATTTGAATATTCTATAGAACTTATTAATTACAAAATTCTAGTGCGAAAAAACCAGTTGAAAGAAATGAACAGAAATTATTGGTAAATTGATGTGCCTGGCCAGTCATGTGTCGAATAAATAATAGTATTCAAAATGTTATTAATGTTCCAGGACTAGAAATACAAATTATTGGAATTTACGTGTTCTGCTCAATTTTGATTATTAACATTGACTAAAGTAGTACTACCTAGTTTCAACCTTGGCAGTATTCCCTCCGTAATTGTCCCCCATTCATAATTGTTGCCCTAAAATATCCCGTAATTGCTGTCTAGGTCTTTCCAGGTGCACCGTATTAAGAAAGTATTAAGAGCACCGTAGTATTAATATCTTGTTAAATGTTTCACACTTGAAGAAGGGGAAGTAGGGGCAGGAACGGCGGACAAGCAATTATGGGGGCATGAGGGAAAATTCTTCCCCGACCGGACAGCAATTACGGAGGGAGGACTATACATGAAAAAATGAATTAATCGAAGGGCCTAACTATATTAATTGAACTTCGATGGCTCTGTTTTTCAGATGTATTTTGCATTTACGAAATTGCATTTGATACAAATCAAAGTTCTTGAGAAACTGCAAATTTAATTTAGTTTTTTTTTTGAGAAAACATATCATGGTATGTATATTTTGGGAGGAAATATGAAAAAAAATATGTAAGATTCTCTTACTTTGCAAATTAATTAATAATAATTTGTCATTTTCTCAGGAAAATTGTTTTAATAATAGAGAGAGCGAACGACTTCCATTATTTATAAAGATACTATACAATTCTGTAATATTCATAGTAAACATTTACCAAAAAAGTATTCGTAGATTCAACTCCCTAAATTTCTTGTTCTCTATTTAGACACTCTAGTGAAACAGTACATTTTTAATTTTCATTCCGTGAAGGAATCTCAGAAAATAGATCACTTTTCTGAAATTAGTTTTGGAACATTCTAATTACAGACATAACTTTATTATAAATTTGGTAAGACTTTTAATTTTCCATTTTACCAGTGCGTATTATTAAACGAAGGATTGCGTGACATAACTGCCAATATGTCAGTTATAAATTCGCTTGAAACTTTTAAATTTATTCACTTTATAAATACCTCTTATAACGTTGCTTCGATTTAAACGAACTCTGACACCAGACTAAAAATGATATCATGTAAAATTCTGTGTTTTGTATAACGAAAATCTTTGAAAAGTTTTTTATACGATAAGTTCCTTGTAAAGATCGAACTAAAAAAGTAAAATATTTATCAGCTTCTTTCTTTATTATGTAATTTAATACACTTTATTTTTGAGAATACCTAAGAAATCGACGATTATTGTTAATAATTTGAAAAATGAATAAAATTTATGCATTTAAGAAAACACTTTTTAATAGTCAAAAAGAAAAAATATGAAATATCCCGAGCAGAAATTTGTTCAGGCCCTGATCAGGGTGTAACGCTTTTGGTCAGGCCCTGATCAGGGCCGTAATAAATTTCTACTCGGGATATTTTTATACTAACAACTGTTTAATAAATTCAACAAAATTTCATGTATTGCTCTAATGAAATAGATATCGCCTTAATTTTCCAATTTTTTTTATAATAACCCAAAACTCTCACAGAAAATGTTTCATTAAAATTTTATTTTAATTTTATAAAGTATAGTTATTTGAAAATGAATTAAATTGCTGTGCCTAAGTATTTTATTGAGCAAGTCGACGTAATAATCCAATTTTACGATTTAAAATTCGCAACTGGGTTTATGTCAGGTTAAAGAAATTTGAATACACCAACGAAAGTTAAATTTTATATATAGAATGCTCTGTCAACGAGCGCTTACGCTATTAACTGACTAAAAAAAAAAGAAACTATCTGCAAGTCTGAACTAAGTTTAATTGTGTTTCGCATAAAAAGAAACTTGAAAAAAGTCATCCAAGTCGAATTTGATTTCAAAACTTCTGGAGATTTCATTAAAACTTAACTGGTGTTTCAGTTTTGTACATTTTAAAAAGCTGTAATAAATAAATGAGGGGTATTTTACATTTACTTTTATGAACATTGAAGTAGGATTGATTATACTTTGTAAAGTGACGGAATACAATTCAGTTTTGGTAACAATAGTTCTTTCTGAAGTACTTTTCTAATAAATAGAAGTAATTGACTAAAACTGTTTTAGTAATCAATTAAGTAATTAAAATGTATTGTTTTACATACAGACCTGTTTTGTTATTGAAAGTTAGAAATAAATGAACATCTTCAGGCGTCATAATTCTACATCTTCATCAGCCATTACCATCATCGTTAGACTTCGACATCATCTGCACTAACTAGAAGCTGTTAACTAATTTAACTCGTGTACTAAAGTGACAACGTGTCTTTTGCACTTGAGACAAATTGTCCGCACGACTTATGAAACTTGTATTAGCCGAGATCGATATGGCACATCAATTTCTTGGGAACCGTGCAGATGGGCCCAGGATTATCTGCAACAAGCATTTCTGTCCTGACGATTACACAAGTTTTAGGAAGTTAGGTGGAAACATATGGCAAAGTCATTTGCAATAATGAAAAGCCAACTTTGTTTCGTTGCTCGCCAGGAATTTAGAGCCACTTCTGTTTTGTTCTGACGATGAAAATATAAATTGCGAATTCCAATGCTTCGGATTAAGGGTTTATTAACTTGAACCCCACTTTATTGTATATGAAGCTCGTGATTAATAATTCCAGTATATTAAATATTGAAACTTTAGAAAAATATTAAAAATACACTTTCAGGAAACTATGGAGAGAAAACAATTTTAATCTACTATGGAGGACGAGTAGAAAATGATATAATTTAGAATAATAGTTAAATTAATAACATGAGTACAGTTGACGTTACTTTGATAATTCAGAATTGTAAACCAACCAAAACAGTGAAGTAATTTTGTACGATGGTCCTATTTTTATTGATTTTAGTTCTTTATTTAGTTCCGTTCAAATCTTTTCTTATTTTGGGTATTTAAAGAGAAAATAGTAGACTTACTATTGGATTGATAAGCGTTAGTGTATCAAAAACAAGTTAGAACATCAACAAAAATTATCGTCAAAGGTCCATGTTTCTAAAACTTCTCTGAATCACTCAGACGCCCAAAGCACAGTAAAGTATAATTGCGCCTCGCTATATTTACGTCCCAGTATATTTGCCCGGTTCCGTCTTATTATATTTATCTATCACCGCTCTCTTTTCTCCCCACTTTGCGGACAGAGGCCTCACAAAGGGCCTGGTGTGACGTCACGAACATAACGCGACTAAGAGGAGTGGGAGTAGCGGCGCTCCCCTTCTTTTGACAAATATAAGGAGACAGAAGGGGAAGGCAAGGAACCGAGTGGGTAAATATACCTGGACCCAACTGTACATTGATATTTTGAAGCAATCTGACAATATAACATTTATTTCAGAGCCGAAAGACAAAATATTCAAGTGCACGTTCGCGACATGCATATCGGTTTAAAGTGCAAAAAACTTAATTCAGCCGCGACGGGGAAGACAATTAACTAACAAACTCGCCGAATCCTGGAAAATACTATAGTAAACTCGATTTCGTCGGCAAACTGGTGCATCCGTTTTAGTCGGGGTTTTTTCGACCCTGCCCCCGTCACCCCTTACCTCGAAAGGAACCCAAAGTAGACACGGGGCCAACAGTGCGGGCAATGAGATTAATCGTTCGCGCTGTAGTTTCACATGGTGAAAACCGTTCCTCCGCGGCAAAACTAATGAGGTCTGCAGGGATAAAAAACAAGTTACAAGATAATTACGAACCCTCTAGGTAGCGTGTTTGGAGCCGCAGAGAACACGAAGCTACTCGAAATCTACGCGAGCGTGTTGAGCGCCTTGTGCCTGCGATAACTCAACGCCACTCGAGATCTCTCATACCGGCTTGATTTTTCAAATTTTACTTGTTTTGGAAGCTTGCAAATACGTGCTTCACCCTCTAATAAGAAGTAAGTTATTGCAAAAGTTACTAACAACGATGTTGATGATGTTAGATGCTGCAGAATGTCATCAGTGGATGTAGGATGATGTTGGATGATGTGGCGTGACACTGAATTACATGGAATTGATATTGAAAAAATCACACAAATTTTTTTAGGCGATTTTAAGCGTCGAGTAAGAACCTGCATTACTTATTGTAAATACTAAAATTCTAATAGTGAACATTTCAGATAGTGAGATTTTACATTAGTATGAGTGAAGTTTTTATAAAGTATAAAATGTCGATGCATAAAAAGTGAAATTTCACTCTAAACGCCAATGAATATTTACTATACATATATTGCTGACTTATTGTACTGTATGTAAACATTACCAGTAGACAATATCATTTTTGAAATATCTATCATCCTTATCTAGTTCCGCAGATAAATTTGTACACAAATTTTCACAGATAACCGACAATCATTGTTTATTAGCTCATCCAATCATCGTAAGATAGCGCAATCGATTCAGAAGACGTGTTACTAACGTAGGGAATTAATCGTGTTTCACCACTTGCGAGAATGTCATACCGGTTAACGTCAGCGCCACCAAGTGACAAACGGTCGATTGACCAACTTTACGGGACTCTTCATCACACCGACACAGTTCGCATCTGCGTAGCGAGCTCAAACCGATTTCTAACCTTACTTTTGCAAATTTTACTGTTACAAATCTTTAAAAAACGACCTCACCTCAAGGCAAAGTGAGAATTTCGCATTTAACGGGTTAGAACAAAAACAATTATTTTAGTGAATTAATATTTAGTTAATAATATGGTGCATAGAAATTTTCTTACTATGAAAAAAGGAATAAAACCTATTGTACGTATGAACCCATAAACAATAGGGCAATTTACATATAGTTTCTTACAGTTCTACCATCTGTATCGGTCCACAACTCGTTCGTAAAATTTTCTCAGTATATTAGATCACTTTCTTCCCTTTAAAAAAATATGAAGGGCACAACCTTTTCCCTACTTTTGATAAGTGTGCAAATATAGAAATATGAATGCATTTAGTGTGCCTTTAATATTTATTTTTAGTTTCTTCATAACTTAAATATTAGGTTTCCGAAAATTCTTCATATTCTGTATTTTAAACTCCTGGTGTAAATTACAGATTTTTGAAAAAAATCCACGTTTGGTTGGGAATCTGTTGTATTTTTTTGGGAAAAAGTGGTGGACCAATTCTGTTAGCAGCATCTGGAAGAACAGGATTTTACACATCAGAACGGTAGTGTGCAGGTTTTTGTCTTTTCATAACACCGTTAAAGTGCTAAAGTTTTTGTTTAAAAACTGTTCGCCTCGTTTTAAAAGATTTCCTGGAGTTGCAGAATCCCTGTAAAGTAGAGCAATTTATATTCTCTCTCGGCATACACTGAAATTATTCAATACATTCGAAGACAGTCAAAAATCAACCTTGAAAATAAACTATGAATGTCTCTGTAATAGCCGACTCTAAGTCAACTGTTGAATATAAAGTTGATTTAACGTTGACTTTTACTGGGACATCCATAGTCGACATTTAAAGACGACTTTGAGTCGACTTTTGGTTGTCTTGGTCATATTGAAATTCTTCAATTGCGAAAATTTAACTGATATGAAAATTTTACCGTGAGAATGACAATATTCTGATATATTAAGTTGTTGGAAGAGCACTAGGTGACGCATCAAGACTGAAAAAAATAGGGACTTTCTAGTAAGAGTTTGTGATTGATCCCTATAGAGCCTTGCAACAAATATTGAAAAAATGCCATGTTTTGCGTATCGTGATATTAGAAAATCGGTGAAAATATAAATATCTTACTAATATCATAATTTTGCAAGTCATAGCAGCTACGTCTTAACTCTTACTAGAGGTACTCTATACAAAAGTCACCCCAGTAAGGGATGATCTGATCTTAAACACGTATACGTGTGTCTATAGTCACCCTAGAAATTCATACGAGAGGAACAAAGGAAGTCATAATTAAGACGGTTTTCGTTGGATAATTAAAAAAAATAGTTGGATAGTTGCTAATTTAGTTGACACTAGAATTATCACTTCATCACTTTTGGATTAGAATGCCACCTAGCTCCTAAAAAGGATTTTCTTCTTTAGTTCAATACTGTAAACATTGTTGATTATTTTGCTTCAAACATCAAAATAATCGTTATTGCTGTTTTTTCAACAAATCAATTGTTTGTAGTCTACCTTAGTGTTGTGACTTTGAGAGGGTCTCCAGCATTAAAATCTTATGAAAATAAAACAAATAATCTATGAAAATTGTAGGTTTTTTCAAGCTCTACAACTTTCTCACATACGCAATTTCGCTAACTATTGAGAAAAAAAGATAGAGGTGAGAAATCGCATGAATAGAAATTTGTTTATTCTTTTGTTGATTCCAACATCAGAATTATTCCTTTGTCGAATTTTTCAGTTCATTAATTGTCAGACCGATCTAGGGTTGTATTAGTAAATCATTAGATCATGATTATAGCTAATACATACACTACCGGCCAAAAGTTCGTGAACGCTCTGGATTTTTTAAATCATCAAATAATGTGTTTTATCTCTGAATCGTTAAAGATAATGATAAAACTCATTGGATGTCTTTTAAAGTACACAAATAAAGCTTTCAATTGGTGCACTTAGTTTTACTTCAGACGTTATAGTTTCGTAGTTGTCCAGTTTTAAAAATGTTAAAATTTGCAATTTTTTTCTTTCGACTTTAAACACTGACAAAAAGTCTAAAAAATGTTTCTGCATATAGTCAATTTTTGTATAAGTACTACAATTCAAGGGCTTTAAAATGGCTGTTGTGAAAAGTCGATACGATTTTTTGTTCCTGAGTTATGATTTTTTGAAAATTGCCAGTTTACCTCATTTTGTCAGAATTTTTTGGAAAAAGGCAAAAAGTTGATAACTCAAAAAAATAGTAACTCTGACAAAAAAATCGTATGTACTTTTTACAAGAGCTATGTCAAAGCTCTTGAATTATAGTATTTAGCCAAAAATTGGAAATATACAGAAAAATTTATTACACTTTTTGTTAGTGTTAAAAGTCAGAAGAAAAAAACTGGCAAATTTTAACATTTTTAAAATTTGACAACTGCAAAACTATAACGTCTGAAGTAAAACTAAATGCACCAATTGAAAGCTTTATTTGTGTACTTTAAAAGACATCCCATGAGTTTTATTATTATCGTTAAGGATTCGGAGATAGAATGCATTATTTGACGAGTTAAAAAATTCAGAGTGTTCACGAACTTTTAGCCGGTAGTGCAGATAATTTTAAAAACAGGTAATTGGACTTAGAAATTTCAGTTAATCGTAAATTCCATTGTATTTTGTTACATGTTGCTAGGTATAATCACTAGATATATAATCACTCGATCCAGTCAGAATACAAGCCTTTGAATCAGTTTATTTTGAATTTAAAACTGATTAAAAGTAACATAAACCTAGTCAAACGCATGCTGAATACAAAATTCACATGTTAAAAGCTGTTTAAGAGTTTAAGGGAAATTATTAAACTTTTCTAGATTTCAAGACTAGTAATTTTTTTTCTTGAAAACTGTAGACTTTAGAAAAATTTCCTTAGAACAAAAATGCCTTCGAATTGCTCAAAGAATACTCTCAAATTTTTTCAGATTTTTTGGACGGCTTTTTTAAAAATTTCGATTATTCGAGTTTTTGAAAAATAAACAGTTTTAACAATATATTCTGAAAAAATTTGAGAGCATTTTTTGACTCATTCTAAAACGTATTTATTCTTAGAAAATTTTTTCTGAAGTCTATAGTTTTCAAGAAAAACAATTGTTAAGTTTTAATTAGAAATTTGTCATTGGAGTCGCCATTTTGTGATCACCATGTTAGTTTTTAAATATTTAAAAAATTCTTTGATTTTATCTTGATACTGTAACTATTGGGTCCACGTTTAATGAAGAAATTTTCTGACGACAAATATTCTTTCAATGAGAAAAACATGATTTATAAAAAAGAACACTCGATTTTGACATTTAATTTTCTAATTAAGATAGCTCAATTTTGACAACAGCACTGAAAAGAGCGACCTCGAAAATAGTAAGACATGTACCTTTCAATTTATTTGAAGTTGGATTTTCATATGAAATTTTTGATTGAAATTGAAGTGAAAAAAGTGTCCTTCTTGACTTTAATTGGTTAACGATGCACTTAGACAAATAAAAAATAACAATTCTTGTTCAAATAAGTTAGAAACCAGTATTATTAGAGCTGTAATTTAAATTTACAAAATAACTATACACTTCCGATAACAGTATGATTACGTGACTATAGGTATTATCCGAATTATCTGGCACGAACCTTTATGTATCTCAAATAAAGATTGGTACAAAGTCCAAGCTGTGCAAAATTCATGCGTACCCTCGCTGAATTCGTAAGTAAGACAATCCAACCCGAGCTTTCTGTTGATTAGGTTGGCTAAAAATGTGGAGAGCAGTAAATATAAGATTATTTTATTCTCAAAAAATATTTTCTTTTTGGTTTATATATTACGAATTGTTTCTCGTGGAATTTTACATTTTATTCCTTATTTAATTCATTCTTCATATTTCTTCTAGTAAGCGTTTTCGTGTATTTAACAAAGTAGTTTAATATGCTCGCACCTTAACGAGTAGAAAATTTACTAAGCGTTTGCTGCTAAAGTGGAGGGTCGTTTTTTGCAGTGATATAAACTTCTTAAGCTTATTTGTTATGCTTTATACACACGTGCTACTTCTCTGGTATCATAGCCTTACATTAGTTTGGTACTAATGTAATATTTCTGTAGATGAAATCTTGTGTTGTAAAATATTGTTTACGAAAACTAATTTCTACTGTAGTTTTGTTTCATACCGTAGATTTTAATATTAATTTTATGTCTCGTAGTTAAGTCGAATAAGATTTCTTGAAATGAGTTGATTAATTAATTTCTTTTCAAAGTTTTGAACCATTTTTTGTGGCTTTTTAATTTGTCGGTTTTTCGACCCGCATCCACAGTTAATATAAGAAATTATAAATACATTGCTATTTACCAGACATCTGCAAGACAGAAATATTTAAATAAAATTAATAAAACATTAAATAACTAACAACTAAAAAGAAATGTCATACAAATTATGATATTTAAGTAACGTGGTAAAGTAAAATATTTGGTTTAAAAAGCAGTAATGAGTTTATCAATTAAATGATTTAACGTCATTTAATGTAATGAAATTAAGATAATTTTCGATTTTTAAATTATGAACTAAAATTGAACATCGGAAACCGATGGTACCTGATTATTAGACATACGAATATTTATTAATTTGAGTAGTTAGACATTTTTTAAGACCAAGTGTGGATATTGAAATTAGTAAGTTTTTGCCCAATGAACTAGCACTTAGTAATTTATTTTGAAAAATTCGACTTTGAAGTTATAATTTTATTGTATAAAGTTATTGTTCTATTTTTCGTATTATTTCCTATTAGTCTGTCTTATACACAATTTAATAAATTCCAACAAAAATTATTAGCAAATTTTATATTGTGCCTGTAAATACGAATTCTTTTATTAAATATATTATCACTTATATAATATAATTTAAAGGATTAAACACGTTTTTCATAATTAATAAGACGAATTTAAGTATTGGATCAAGAGTGATCTATTGAGATTTCCTACTACTAAGATTTATTAAATCTGATACATATCAATTTTCTTAACTCTATTTAGCCAGAAAATATGTCGTAAAGGCGTCATATTGTCAACTTTGCTCCGGTGCAATTATAGTTTTCTGACATACGTAAGTATTTAATTGAATATTCAACCACTTTCGAGAAAGATTCACGTCAAAATGCATATCATCGAATCTATTAAATGTGTCATGATCACCATATTTTCGAACGTTGGACAGAGATATGTCGATAGATAAAATGGGACTTGATAACGGATTTCATTCCATATAAATTTATTGCATAAATTGGAGATATCGTGAGAATGTAATAAAAAATATTAAATAAAATCTAAAACCGTAACATGGGGTAATACGTGACATTTTTTTTCAAAATTAAATGATCTTACTTTTTCCACAGAAACGTTCAAACATTCTAAATAAACCTTAATAAATAATAAAAATAAATAATAAACCTAAAATAAGACTGTCAATTGATTACTAATTGTCTACTAATATTTATTTACCCCTTTAGATTAAAAATTGATCGTTCGATTTTCACTCCCTTGGAATTAAATTTAACTGCTCCAGTTTTAGTGCGTGGGAAAGAATGATTTTTAAGTACATTGGGTGTGCTACAACTACAATATATTATGTACAATTAAGTTTTTCGAAAGATCTATTATAATAAGAAAGTTTTACATATTTTTTAATACGTTAATATTTTTAAAACACCTATAAATCACATATACACTGTATAATGCGACAATGAAAAATAAAAATTCATTTTGAGGTTAGGTAACAGGCAGACACATATTACTTAAGGCAGTTCTGATGATAAGGTCAGAATTTACGATGAAAATCGAAAATTAAAAATGTCTCAATCAATTTGACAAAATTGGGTCTCTGTAAGGGTGATTCTAATTACTGTATACGACCAATTAACGAATCCTAAAGAAATTAATTAGGAATTGACCGAGAACTCTTGGAAAAAGGTGAGTTTTACTTATTTCTAATAACGCTGGGTCAATTCTTAATTAACTTCTTTGGCATTCTGTAGAATTCCGTACATAGAAAGTACAATAAAATTATCCTTACAAAGACTGAATTTTGAAAAATTGAATCACACTTTTAATTCACGTTTTTAAAGCAAAATCCAACTTTAGAACCCCTTTAAGATCGATTTCCTCAACAAACATAAAAAACAATTTAATGAATTTCGATAATGCAAACCTAATTGAATCGAATATATTTTTATACTCTTTTCAGAAGATGCTGGAGAATGATGTTAATCAAACATGTTCCAAAGAATTCCCATTGTATTTTCCTTCAAAATCGATACTGGCATTGCCGAGTATCGTGGCCATTAAATTGCAGGGACACTTTGTGCAGATATCCCAGAGGAGTTTAACCTCTAGCCAGGTTTGATCAAAGTCAGAACCGAAATAGTCACAAAAGGAAGATCAAATTTCATTAGTCATTATGCTACATACGACTTACTTTCATTACAATTTAATCGATGTATTTCAATAGTGGGATGTCAAGTGGTATCTTGTATTTTTTGATCTAAAATTGTCTTTCACGCAGGGCAATTTAAATCAATTACAATTTAGTTAGATTGAAATTAGATCTTTACGTTCCATTTTATATTTTCATGCATGGATGTTTTATATGGCTAAATCTAAATCGTGCAATTGAATATTACTGCGTCTACTAATATGATACAAACAATTACGTACTTTCGAAATATTGTCATTATTAAATGTTAGAAATTATATTCATAATAAATTATTGTTTTTTAATTGACTATGGATATCATTTGCTTAACTACGAAAATGTTAAATGAACTTTATATAACACTAAACAATGGGAAATTATTATTGAGTAAATTTCAATATTTTGCACCCTGAGAAAAATCGCCTGGGAATTTTTATATTCCAGATTGTAATTTAGTAACAGACTGTTAGTATCCTACAATGTAACTTTGTTTAGGACGAACATTATTATGAATGTCTTGGAATTATACAAAGGTAGTATAACTTTTTTCGTAGCTAAGAAATAATACCCATATTCTATTAGAAAACAATATTTTACTGTGAATATAATTCTTAACTGTTAATGAACAGCATTCCTAAAGTAGATAATTGTTTGTATCAGTATTGGTAGACAGTAATATTCAATTGAACAATTTAGATGTAATGTACATGAAAATATAAAATGGAACGTAAAGATTTACATTGCCTTGCGTGAAAGCTAGTTTTAGATTAAAAAATACAAAATATCACCTGACATTCCACTATTAAAATAATCGATTAAATTGTAATGAAAGTAATTCACATGTGATTTTTTAATCTAAATTTCTTAAAGTGAAAGTTGAGCCACTCTCTGTTAAATGTGACTTTTTCACTATTTCAAAGTGCAAATTTCACTTTATTAGAGTGTCATATTTCCATCCGCTATTAGTAAAGTGAAATTTCACTTTAAAAATAGTGAAAAGTCACTTTTAACAGAAAGTGACTCAACTCTCACCTTAAGAAATTTGGAGTGTAGCACAATGACTAATGAAAGGGCCTAGCCGGTTAAGCGTGTCAAAATTGCCCCAGCTCGTTTTAGATTGAAAAAATTAGAGTATGTTTGCCATCCCAAATGTGAATTTTCCTGCAAGTTTCAAACTCCTATCTGTTTAACTAGTCGCACAAAGGTAAAAATTGTGTTTTTCGGTTTTTATTTTTTTTTTCTCGAAAACTACTTAACTTAGGAATTCGCAAAAAATTAGAAAAATAGTACTACCAAAACAAACATAAAAAAAAATTGTTCATTATTTAATAACGTATACACAATGAGAAAACAAATATTTAAGTTTTCAAAATTCAATTTCACCAGCTAAATGTGGACCTGCCATCGTTATTTTTTTCTAAAAAATGTATCAATATAATGTGCATTTTGTCAAATTTTTTCGAATTTTTATATTTGGTGCGACTACCTGAAAATCATAATAAACTTGATTTTTCCGTAAAAAACACCCATATTTCGATATATTCGACGGAAGTCAGAAAACTTTATTCGGGTATTTGTTGGCTATTCAATTGTTTATCACATTACAACTGATCTCTGTTTCCGTGCAATTAAAGTCACTTTTAACGGAAAGTGGCTCATTTCTCACTTGCACAAATTTAGAGTCTAGCATAATGACTAATGAAATTTGATCTTCCTTTTGCGGATATTCATTTCAAAACTATATTGTGACAAGTTGAATATATTTTTGTTTTGATAAATACTATTTTCTCGCTCGTAATATTCGCAATTTACTATGTAAAAAGAATAGTATATATCACACTCTAAATTTCGTAAAGTGAAAGTTGAGCCACTTTCTGGTAAAAGTGACTTTTTCACTATTTTTAAAATGGAAAGTTCACTTTATTAGAGTGGCATATTTCCATCCACTAGTAGTAAAGTGAAATTTCACTTTAAAAATAGTGAAAAAGTCACTTTTAACAGAAAGTAACTCAACTCTCACTTAAGAAATTTAGAGTGTAGCATAATGACTAATGAAATTTGTTCTTCCTTTCGTGCATATATAAATATATTCATTTCAAAACTATATTGTGATAAGTTGAATATATTTTTGTTTTGATAAATACTATTTTCTCTCTCGTAATATTCGCAATTTACTATGTAAAAAGAATAGTATATATTACACTCTAAATTTCGTAAAGTGAAAGTTGAGCCACTTTCTGGTAAAAGTGACTTTTTCACTACTTTTAAAATGGAAAGTTCACTTTATTAGAGTGGCATATTTCCATCCACTATTAGTAACGTGAAATTTACAATTTAAAAATAGTGAAAAAGTCACTTTTAACAGAAAGTGACTTAACTCTCACTTAAGAAATTTAGAGTGTAGCATAATGACGAACGAAATTTTATCTTCCTTTTGTGCATATTCGTTTGAAAACTATATTATGACAAGTTGAATATATTTTTGTTTTTACAAATACTATTTTCTCTCTCGTAATATTCGCTATTTACTATGCAAAAAGAATAGTATATATTAGCATAATGACTAATGAAATTTGATCTTCCTTTTGTGCATATTCGTTTCGAAACTATATTATGATAAGTTGAATATATTTTTGTTTTTAACAACACTATTTTCTCTCTCATAATATTCGCAATTTACTGTGTAAAATGAATATTATATATTACACTCTAAATTTCTTAAAGTGAAAGTTGAGTCACATTCTGATAAAAGTGACTTTTTCACTATTTTTAAAATGTAAAGTTCACTTTATTAGAGTGGCATATTTCCATCCACTATTAGTAACGTGAAATTTACAATTTAAAAATAGTGAAAAAGTCACTTTTAACAGAAAGTGACTTAACTCTCACTTAAGAAATTTAGAGTGTAGCATAATGACGAACGAAATTTTATCTTCCTTTTGTGCATATTCGTTTGAAAACTATATTATGACAAGTTGAATATATTTTTGTTTTTACAAATACTATTTTCTCTCTCGTAATATTCGCTATTTACTATGCAAAAAGAATAGTATATATTAGCATAATGACTAATGAAATTTGATCTTCCTTTTGTGCATATTCGTTTCGAAACTATATTATGATAAGTTGAATATATTTTTGTTTTTAACAACACTATTATCCCTCTCATAATATTCGCAATTTACTGTGTAAAATGAATATTATATATTACACTCTAAATTTCTTAAAGTGAAAGTTGAGTCACATTCTGATAAAAGTGACTTTTTCACTATTTTTAAAATGTAAAGTTCACTTTATTAGAGTGGCATATTTCCATCCAGTAAATTGAAATTTCCACTTTAAAAATAGTAAAAAAGTCAATTTTATCAGAAAGTGACTCAACTTTCACTTTAAGAAATTTATAGTGAACACTTATGGTATACATTGTAATTAGTCTAAGGTTAGTAAAGAAGGAATGAACAGTCGGTTCTAATTGAATTACTACTACTAACTTATTACTACAAATAATTACTAGTTTTTTAATATTTATTAGTAAAAATGATATACATTTAATTAGTGCCCGACTCTCATGGCTTTATCATTTGTATAAATACATTCAATTTGATTAAAAAAATTAAGTGGGGTGCACTACAAAAATAGAGAAGATTACATCTCTGTTTTTCCTCCTTCATACAATTGAAAACATTAATTTCTGTTAATTTTTTTATTTTTTACATTCTTACAATGTTTATTTTGAAGATGGCTTCAATCCAAAACCGAATATGGAGCAGTATTTTTCAATATGTAATGTTACACTTTTATTGATTAGAAGTGTCTGGCAATTTACACTATATGCTTTATACGTAATCGATTATAACATCATTGACAAAGAAGTTATTTACCAGCTATTACTTTGAACTGTTGTTCAATAGTAGTTATTATGTATTTATTCCGCTGAACGTAAAACAGAATTCAGAATTATCTAACTTTCTTCTTAATTATCTTAAATATAGTTATTGAAAATGACTTAACGTTTCCATTTGAAAAATCTAAAATAAAGATATTAAACCCAACATGAGATTTATAAAGAAACGTGATGAAAAATCAAAATTAATACGAGGAACAACAGACATTTTCAAATTTTCTTCCAACTCAAAGAAAAAGGTTAAACATTTTTCATCTCTTTGTGATACCAAACTATTCATGTATTTGGGCTTATTTTTTATTGAAAATATGGAAGTTCGATTGAAAATTTCAGCCATTGAATTTGCAGACATATCGTGTGCGAGAGATTCTCACACAATGCTTGAATAGAATTTCGTGGACACGCATCAGAAATGTTTTGTTTGGATAGACCTGTCATGAATTTTGCCGTATATTCAGCATTTCAACCATTATTGATAAACTCCATGGGGATTTATTTCGTCAATTGTTCGTCTGCTGGCAACGTATCTCGCGATAATAATATTTATTATACGATTTTAAAACGTTTTAACATTTGTGTAGATGTGTTAATCTCTATAAAACCAGTTTTACCGAATTTGTATGATTGTATACAAAAGAAATGTCAAAGTAACGTCAAAACTGTTGTTGTGTGACCAACAGGTTGATCAGAAGTGTTTTGAGGTAGTTTTTTAATGATCTAGATATTATATTTAATTTTTTAGAAGCAAAGCATAATCACAAACACAAAAGAACAATATGATTACTGATGATCTTTATAGAATTATTTTTCTAGTAAATGTCAGGTCTTGAAATATAAAAATATTGTTAGAACCATTTTTTTTTAAATAAAATGGCTCTAATTACCTTTTGGATAGTATTTAAATTTCTGGTGATTAATGATGCAAAGTGACAAATTAATAGATGGAAAAGTATGAATAATTATAATATTGTATTAAATAAATTGTTTGTAGAAATATTACAATTAGTTGTCGGAAAACGAAAGGCGGAAAAACGTCGGAAAATGAACGTCGATTCTGCGGGTGCCTTTGTACCTGGCAAACTATCCGACATCCGAAATCAATAAACCCGAAGTTGCGGACATCCGGAGCTCTAATGCGAAAGATGTCCGAAATTACTTTTCCCTTTTTAAAACGATCAATTAAATGTACTGTAAGTAATATATTTCTGAAGTTTGATGATGATCCTTTCTACATTTATAAGAATAAAAATTCATTCTACACTTGTCAAATTCAATTTCGAAAAATATTGTTTAAAATTGTTATATTATTAAAATACTTGACCAAGCTACAAAGTTGATCAATTTTAAAATGGAACTAATGATGTTCCTAATATTAAACGTTAATTACATTAAAAAATATTTCTTTTTATTGAACAATTTAGTCATTTGACAGAATCTAATGGGAAATATTAACGATTTAGTTTGTATTAATAAGAATTTTATTTAGTGTTATTTAATCATATTCCAATTTATTCATGTGTCGAACAGTATATAAGAATATAATACACTAGTTACCATTTCTTCTTTGTATAGTAACGTTTTTAAGATCACATAGATTAGCAACAGAAGAATAGAAAGTTTTCTGCTGGAAATTCAAAATTAACGTATAAAATCTCAAATCATTCGCTCAAATCATTTCTATTGGTCAAATTACCATACTATTTTGTATTTTAATTCGAAGTTATCTGGAAATGCAGGTATTAACTTGTTAATGACAATTTTTTAGTATATTTTACTTTCCTATAAAATTCTAGAACAAGTCCATAAATTTTACTGAAGTGTCTGAAGTGATTGTAGAATTTCTTTCATAACACTTTTTATAACAAAAAAAAAACGCTTGATTTGATGAAATATTTCAATAATTTTTGTTGCGAGTGTGAAAAAGTACATCATTTGGGTATTCATTGTCATCACGTGTATAGTTATACTTTTTAAAGATTCACATTGTTTCGTTTCGTAAACAGATAAAGAATGTTTAAAATATTTTGGGTTTAAAACTGATATAAGTTCAATGATTTGCTACCTTTTTTCATTAACGAATATTAAATCAAATTTAAACATCATTCGAAAAAGAATATTAAACCAAATTTAAAAGTCTTTCATAAACGAATATTAAACCGAGTTTAAACGTCTTTTATAAACGAATATTAAACCAAATTTAAACGTCTTTCATAAACGAATATTAAACCAAATTTAAACGTCTTGTATACACGATCATTTACATACAATACGAAATTTTGTATTAAATGCACTTCAATGTATGTTTAAGGTATTTCGTAAACAATATTTTGACGTTTAAAATACGTTTTGTACAATATACACGTATTATAAACGTATATGGTAAACGTACATTAACAAAGAATTTAATAAAGATGTTATTAATAAACGTTTAAATTTGTTTAGATAACAAAATTAGTATAAAAATTTATTACAAAAACATTCAATGTTTTCGTCTCTGGTTTGAAGCCATTTTCAGAATAAATGAAACATAAACATTGTAAGAATGTAAAAAATAAAAAAATTCAAAAAATTCAGAAAAATTCGTGTTTTTATTTGTATGAAGGTGGAAAGACAAGAGGGAGGGAGAGATGTAATCTTCTCTATTTGTAGTGCATCCAATTCAATTGTTCTCTAACTGGAATGCATTTATACAAATGATGAAGCCTGGAACGAATGTTGATCTATATCAAGATTAAAGGTTTCAATTATATAAGGGGTATCATATCAAAGTGTACAATTCTATATTTAATATTTAGTATTAAATTTACTACGTGTATATTATATTTAAATGATAATTATTATACTAAGACCTTGTAAATATCTGGTAAAATAAATGTTTCAAATCTAACGTTTACCGTTTTATCAGTATTTTTTTAAATAAAGAAGTTCTCTGCAACTTTTCTTTTAATATAATTATTTTCTTTTGCTAAAATTTTGACGTTAGAATAATCGAAATTATGTTCTATTTGGATTCTATGTATAGTTAATCTAGTATAATGTTCGTGATAATGAATTGGATGCACTACAAATAGAGAGGATTTTATCTCTCTTCTATGTTTTCCACTTTATATAAAGGAAAATCCATGAATTTTTTATAATTTCTTGAATTGTTTGATTTGAAACTGTTAGAGAACATCGAAATTTCGAAATTAATTAAATAATTACTGATCATTAATATTGTATGGTTTTAATCCCAGTTAGTTAGTTACGTGTCCTTATTAATAGAATCAGATTTAGGATTCGAATTAGAATTTATTTATTGTCGCAGACATTTATTGTATTATAACATGCCATGGCAACTTCTATGACAATCAGTTGTTAATAATCTTTCATAGATTATTAAATCTTGTCAATAATCCCTTTAAACCACTAATCTCTTAATTTTTTTACAATGTTCTTACATTATACGTGATTAACAATACACAGATCGAAACCGGATATAGGTTGAATTATTCTAACTTCAAAGTTCTATAAAATGAAAATAATTGCATTAAAAGAAAAAGTAAAGAAAATTTCTTTATTGAAAAAATGTTGAGAAAAGGTAAGCATGAGGTTAATAATATATCGTGTTGAAAGTGCTTAAACAATAAAACTTAAAAAATTCAATTAAACCCTAACATTCAATATTTAACTTGAAAGAAATCGATCCGTCAAGTGCTACTTATATTTTTAAAGTTTAATTCTGTCGTCTTCTAAAGTACTACATTCCAAAGTTCGCAGTACTTCAATATGAAAGTAGAATTTTACTTTATATTTGATATTTTGTATTTTATTGTGCTTTTTTTTAGTTTATTTGATGGTTTTATAATATTAAAAAAAAACATTTATTTAAGTACATGAGAATTCTCTTAGACAGGTGTGTTTACATTATTTGTAAGTATGATAAAAACAGTATGGCATACAAATTATTACCCTCTCTGGCGTTAAGGATAATAAAATGAGAATTTAGGTTGAAGTTATAAATGTGTCCGACATGAAAAATTGTTGAACTGTCGATTTAGTAGTGCGAACGCCATAATTTTGTATATTTTGAAGTACCTTTTGAATAAATTTATTATCTTTCATAAAATCCCTATAAATATTTTCACAATATGTGAATAGTATAGTTTTTCAGCGTATATATTTATGCATTTAATAAATATACATTATATAAACTCTCTAAATTCCGTGGAATAAGAATTCACTCTTAATAGAGTGAAAATGAAGCCACTCTATTTACAAAGTGAATTCTTACTCTTAACGAGCGAAAAATGACATGCATGTAGTGAATATTCACTCTTAAAGAGTGACGATTCATTTTTTCACTATATAGTTGTTGAATGTTCCCTCCATAAAGGGCGAATTTTCTTTGTAAGTAATTCAGAGAGTACGTTATATGTATTTAAAATCATTATACTTTTCTTCTAGATTTTGTCATTTGCGATACTTCATTCTAGTGCAAGAGCATTAAATATTATACATTTTATAGTAATGTTTACTAAAAATCTGTATCATTTACTAGGAGGGATTGACATGCAGTGAAATTTCAGAAAAAGACGTTACAATATGGAAAATTAACTCACTTTTCTTAAATTTAATTTTAGTGCATATAAAATTTTATTTTTGAACAAAAAATGACAAAATATCACTCTCATTGGAATGAATTTTAACCCGCATAGATTGAATTTTCATTCCAGTATTTGGAGTGCACCTGCACTTTTTCATTTGGTATGAATGGACGCGCTCTTTTAGAGTGGTTTTTCAATATTTTTCGAGTGCGCGTCCTGCTCAGGTTTGTGTGAACTCACATGAGATCTTACATGGAAATGGACCGTGAGAACTCGCATGAGAAATCAGGTGAGAACTCTGCTAAGAATTTCCTCATATAGGAACTCATCTAGAAATTTAGAAAAGAAATTTAGAAAAGAAAAATATTCCACACCCGCAATCACGGATCAGGAAAGGATTTACACAAAATAATTCTTTTTGTATTTCTCGAGGTTCTGGAGATAATTCAAGCTGGATGTTTTTTATTTTTGTTGTTTTTCAAAATCTAAATTTAGGTTCAAATATTTTTATTTTTGGGAATTTTAAGAGATCTCAGCGAAGTTCTCACCTGTTTTTCATGTTAGATCTCACAGTGAATTCTCAGCTGAGTTCTCAAGCGAGATCTCAGCTGAGAATTTTCAGTAGGGTAAACTGAAATATTTTAAATTGTGATGTGATGAAATGGTGTTGAGTTTGGGGTCAGATTGTATGTAAACACTAATTCATAAGAGTAAAACCTTATTCATCTGTTTGAATTTAAAAGCATCTAAAACTCAATATTCTCAAACCTGACAAGACGACGTACAGTTAGTGACATATGCATACGAAGTAACTGAAAGAAACATCACTTATATCTTTGCTTGCTATATTAAAATGTATCTGTCACCATTAGTAATAATAACAAATATATTTAATATGAAAAGTAAAGTAATTACAAAATTCTTTTTATTTCTAAACCATACGACCGATTTTATTGCTTTGTTAATAATTGGATATAATCAGCTATTGTATTATACTGATTTAAACAGAAAGATTTTATCCAAATTTAAAAACATATATAGATATTTTATGTCTGTAATATTTTTATTATGAGTTTTAGAATATGGACGCAACTTTTTTTTAGTGTTTACATGAGAAAATTATGTCCATTAACAACTTTAAATGTTATCAAATTTTTCTGTGGAACACTTCCTCGAGTGCACCATTTGTCGTCTGTAATAAATTCTTAGCAAGCGATATTAAAGGAATATACATGTTTCGCTGAGTACTTCAAAACTTAAACTTGAGCAAATACAATATGAAGAGCTTATGCACCCCCAGTTGTCTGTATAGCACTCCTTCGAAGATAGCTCTAAGTACAATCAAGTTTCAAACGTACGATCTGACCTCGATCGATCCTTTGTCTATCTCGAGATGTTCTAAATAACTTATGGCATAAAAGACAATTAAAAATCAAATTAAAAGAAATTTAATATTCTTGAAAAAATGAATATGTGCACTCTAAATTCTTTCAATTTAAAAATGGCTACTTTTTCCTACAGCAAAAACATATTATCTTTGAAGTTAAATTTGACTTCGTTCTACAATAGAATTTTCTGTTAAAGTTGGAAAGAGATGACCACCTTATTTTCACCAGAAAAATACCACCTTATTTTCAGTTAATTCGTCATGTATCTTGTTTACGTCAATTCCAAAAATATGCATGTACTTACAGGAATCGAAAAAAAAGGATGTAAATATTAATATATTTAAGTTCTGTAACAGATTTTGGGTAAATAAAAACTCCTAATGTCATTGTCAATTGCAAACATTATGAATTGTTACAATTTGCGATTTTCAAAAATCTGATTGGGTAGATGAATGTTCGGAATTTTATACGATGGCAATCGTTTGTTTGGCGTGATTTCTGTTTGTATTAATGTGAAAATGTTATAAATAAATAAAAATATGAAAATCCACAGCAAGTAGAAACTTCACTACTTTTAAGAATTTTAGAATTCTGCACCCCTCAAATACAAATTTATATTTCTCATGTATTTTCATGTGCTTATTTCCTTATTACTTTTGCTCTAGAGTATAAACAATTATGCTTCTTTAGATTTCTCGAAAAAACATGGAAATTTGTACATTTTATTACGACAATTTGCAATTAATGAACTGTTGAACTGATTATATTAGCTTCAAGCTTTCGATCGGGACTAATTTGTTGTTATACGTCCAGGTTCCAGTAGCAGTTTCAAAAAATCTCGATTCAGAATAAAATTTCTTCATTTTTTTTCAATTTTAAGCATCCGCCAACCATTCGCCATCTTTAATATCTTGGAATTATCTCGAGTATAAACACAAATTCCATCCGATCGAATAAGATACGCTAGAAAATGAATCTATTTAATTGTACTTATATAAATCGCAAAATACTCAGGAACTTTGCGAAAAGATATTACGGTTACGAAAACATGTGCATAATTCAGTTTAATATTTGTTTATGACATGCGTTAATAAAACGTTAAACCTATAGCGCTTTTAAATCAAAAATATTTGAAACGTTCATTGCTCAAGTACTATACGAAATAGCATTGTGAACCCATTAATTAATCCCAATAAGGACACTAAAATTTAATATACGTTTATTATATGTAAGCTTTAAACTGTATTGGATATATGACAAAAAATATTATTAGTAACCCGTTTATTATACTGTCGTTTGATGCGCTTTTATCATATACGTTTATCATATGTGTATATTATGCGAAACGTATTTTAAACGTCAAAAAATCCTTTATGAAACACCCTAAACAATATAAGTTTAAAATAATTTTTTGAATTTGCTCAAAGACACTACGGTTATAAAACATGTGCATAATTCAGATTAGTATTCATTTATGACTTCCGTTAATAAAACGTTGAATCTACACCACTTTTAAATCGAAAATATTTTAAACGTTCATTATCTGTTTACTAAACGAAATTTCATTGTGGGCCCTTTAATTAAACCCAATAAAGACGCTATCATTTAATATACGTTTATTAGACGTAATTTTGGTTTCAAAATAATATTGATAAACAGTTGCATATAATATACGTTTATGATATACGTTCAAAATATGTTTATGTAAATACATGTGTTTTAAACATTGAAAATTCGTTTTTTTAAATACTATAAAACCACGTGTGCGTAAAATACGTTCATTAAATGATTAATATCTTTCACAACCAAACATATATCAAAATAGTTAACATTTTCTCAAAAATACTACGGTTATACAACGTTTTTAGAAATCCATTTAATCAGAATTTCGAACTAAGAAAACTTCATCGAAACGGTTGACCCACAGGTTTAACAAAAATTTAAGCGATTATTAAACAATCGACTTTTTATTGGAACCATAATTTCCACACAAATTTGTGTTTTGATAAATCGTACATACAATAATTACTCCAACGGTACTACGATAATTTATACTGTAAGAACGACAAGAATTTTCCCATCCTCTAACAAGCGAAAGTTATAAATCAATTCCCAAGGTCAAGTTCACATCACATTTATAGAAGTATGAACGTAACAATGTACATAACAATGTAGATTCAAGGTTATTATGAGTTGTAAACCAAACAGACATTCAAGGTCATGTATTGCTGATAATAATATTGCATAACTTATACATCAGATATACAATAGTTAAGTTCTCCAACATGGTTAAAAATAAACCATTTTCCTCATTAAATTTTACTTTAAACAATGTATTATCAATTGTTATTTATTTCTTAGTCCGTTGAAGGAATTGAATTTCGTTTCTATTTTCTTTTTATTGTGTATTATAATGAACCAATTCGCGTATCTTTTCCTTTCGACCAATAAATGTTTGCTATATAATTTTTCCAGATTTATATATCAATTGTTCATTTTTCCGAACGGATGAGAACAAAAAAATGAGACCATTGCAAAAACCGGTGACTTAATTTCATATCCTTCCTCATTAATTTTTAAGAGGTTTTTAGACGTCTTATAGAAAGACGTTAACAGTGAGTTTTTTTGAGACGCTACAAGTGTCTCATCATCGCAACACAAATATAATGCTCGTTTTATAACTTAAATGCCTAGGATTCTTTAAAAAATGAACCAGCATTAATGTTCAATTAGTAATTTTCTTAATTAATAAGAAATACGGTTCAATTAAGAAAACTAGTTCATCATTTGTATTGTAATAAACATATTTTATTTTTATCAGGATTTTCAGTAACTAACCTCATTCAATAATACAGTTTAATTTCCATTCTTTATTGTTTTTGAACCAAAATAAAAAACATTGCCTTGCAAAGGTACGAACTCCGCTGAAACCATGAAGATTTAGGTTATTGTTAGATGCTGAATGCAATTGTTCGAATCAGACGGAAACAAGGCTTCTTATTATCAATACTAGTTCAAATCCCCATTCATATATGTATTTTCAAATTATTTCCATGGTTTAAAAAATAAAAAAAAATTCCAGGCGAAGGTACGAACTCCGCTAAAGCCATGCAGAGTAGATTATGTTTCCTGACGTGTTAAGACGTGCCGAGTATTTCCGAAAACGATCGATTGAAATCGTCATCGATCTATAAGTGCGTAAACAACGAAATGACTAAAATTAGTTTACTCAACTTAATTAAGAAGAGAAACTATTTTTGTTGCCTTTTGAATGTTGGTATCATTATAAAACTTTATTTGAATGTCACGAGACGTTTTACCTACAGACTTCACAAATTTCTGTCTGTACTTTTGGTGCACCCAGTATATTTGTAAAGTGGAGTATGACATAAAACGAAGTACTTCTGCTGATCCGCCAACAGCCAAAACCGCGGATGAAGCAAGCAGAATGCACTACCTATCAAAACGCCCTACCAACCTCCCGGTATTATCGGGAATCCGTTGATTCGTTGCAAGGCGCATGCTCGATCGAACTTTACACGTCTTCAATCCAGATACCGGGTGACATTTGATGATGTATATCGTTTATTAATTAACTAATCAAACCAAACCTCCGTCGCCTCATTCTGCTCCGGATGCAGCATATTACAGCCTGAAATTCGAACTAGCAGGACAATTTCCTCGGTTTCTAAATTTTTATGAGCAAACCCCTCGAAATATACCTCTCAATTGCAGTTTCCATTTCGGCTCTTGTTACTTTGCTTAAATCAGTAACGAGGATGTGGTTTATTAATCGCTAAGGATCCGATTGCAATGCCAGAAAGTTGTTAATTATTAACGCCAGATGTCTCTGAACAGCCGGCTGTAAACAAACGAATACGCAAGTTTATTCCTTCAAGCGGTGAAAAATTTATATTTATTAACTCTGTAGGAGTTAAAAATAAAGTTTTAAATATGGTGGAATGTTTGGACTTGTTATAAAATTCTTTAAATGAAATAAATGTAATTTTTAGATTTAAAGGTTATTTCCACAGTGTAAATTAAATCGTAGGGCTGAAATAAATGTCTGCATCATTTTGATTAAAAAATTGTAATTTTATTCCGACGATGCTCATGTAACGACTCTAATAAATGGAATGCTACGAAAGGGGAAGAAAAATAACGTATGTTTTCGTTTGAACAAAATTTTTTTTAACCTCACAGTTACGTGGTAACGAGATGCGTCGTGTTTTTTTCCGTTGTTTAAATTTAAGTGAGAAAAATGGTACGGGTCACAAAAGATCCGCCGGGAAACTTAGAATTCGTTTATTTTTAAGCGAGAGGGGACACAAAGGAAGCACAAGCGTGCACTGCCCGTCAGTTTATCTCGCTAATTTATCGTTTACTACAGAAAGTGTGGCTGCTGACCCGTTACTTTCTATTGCGTCTAAAGGAAATTTCTTTTCCTAAATGGTGCGTTTTTCAAGTAATTCGAGATTTTTGTGTCGCACGCACCTGCTGCTTGTACAATAAAAACCCGCGGGGAGGAGATTCCAACGAGGTTCGCCGTTTTAATACATCATAGCTGGGTTAAGACATCCTTTTAAATTCCACTATTTAATAAAGATTTTTTGCACAATTGCCAGCATTTTATGAACGTCGATTATTACGAACACGATTTTTCACTGCATATTATCTACAGTATATTTTTGGAGGATTTAATTTCAGAAATGGTTTAAATCAATTCGATTTTAACGTTGTAAGGGTGGTTTTAATGTAATTGGATTGGAAAATATTCTATAAATTCCCATTTACTTCGACCCAGACCTTAAGTCTGGACGAAGTATTGATTTTATATTTTGAAATCTTTTAGATGCTATCAACTTGACTTATAATTTTCCTGCCGGTTCTTTATATTCTACAGTTTGGAATTCGAAATATCTTGCTAAATCGTTTTAGAAACTTATTATGGGAATAGTACTGTTCGTATTTAGGGCGCAAAGTAATGTTTTACGCCCGCAATGCAAACAATTTTTATCGCCTCAGCGAGCTTAAAATTCGAAATTATGTTCTGAATTTTAAACTGGGATTGGGGAGGAATCCCGATGTAATTTTCGAGGACGTAAAATGCGATTTTATGCACGCAATTCGGGGCGCAAAATCGGATTTTCCGCCCGGGAAGGCGAAAAAATCAATATGGCGTTATAAATTATAAATGTTAATAAAAATTCTATATTCCAATTTAGTCAATCACTAGGAAAACTAATTTCATTAGAATAAAACACTACGGAAATGGTATGGCCCATTAAATTAATAAAGAAATGATAATTGACTGGGTACCTATTCATTTGAAAAGCTCGCGACTAACTTCCAAAGGTATAGATATTTACAAATAATCTTTCCGCGGGTATACCCATTCATTATTTCGATGAACTATTTCAAGAACAGCCGCTTTGATGAATTATTTTAACCCAATATTTCGAATTAGTAATATCGATCAAGCGTTTTAATTTCAAAACGTGTTCCGACGCATTTTTTGTAGCGATCTATTTTCTTGAAAAAAATGTGAAGGATTATACGATTAATTACAGCTATTAATATGAGGGATTATTATGGATAATTCAAACGGGAAAGTATTTAGTAGGATTATATGAATAATTAATTCTGGGATTTAATTTGAGGAAACGTTTCGACTACTTCCGTTAAAGTATTCAATCAGCAAATTTTTCACGTTGAAGTGTTCAAATTCGCTATCTAATTAAAATGTTTATTATCTTTTGAAATGATTTTTTTAAATTATATTTATCGTTTAAATATTTCTGTGTCCTAATCAGGTTTCATCTAGAGCACTTTAGATGTCTTAAAGTTATTTTATATAACAAGCATAAATTTACTTTAGAAATTTTTTCTAACCTCAAAAACGTTTCGGACATACGTCCCAACAGTAGGACATTGTGCAATTAGGGAGCAAACTAGGTAATTGTTCACCGAATGTGAGAAACTTATTTTGCTCCCTCTGGAGATAAATTCTTATTTGCTCCAGCGATATAGGGCGCAAAATATGATTTTGCGATCCGAGTGTGAGAAAATTATCTTTTCAGTGAAAGAATGATTATTTCGAAATGGAGGTTCATCCTAAAAAATGTCATTAGAAGAGAAACCTCAGCTCACCGAGTGTTAGAAACTTGTTTTGCTCCCTAGGGAGATAAATTGCTATTTTCTCCGGCGATATAGGACGCAAAATACTATTTTACGGTCCGAGTGTGAGAAAATTATATTTTCAGTGCTAGAATAGTTATTTCGAAATGTACGTTCATCCTAAGCAATGTTATTAGGAGGGAAACGCTGTTAATAACTGACTCAAACAATTTCCCACGAGAAATCCCAAAAATTAAATTTGACATTTTGACACTTGACAAGACTCCTATAAATGTCATTATTTATTTTAGTACGTACCATTTTATACCTTAATTTGATATTTAATTTAACTGTAAAAAAAGGAACTGGTGTCTTTTTATTATTTAATTTAATTAAGGGAAGTAAATTCGGATTGACGGAAACGCTATTTGAACTGGAATAGCGATTTAGATAGAGAGATGGTGGGGTGGGGATTACAATCTGTAGATCAAACGTCGAAAGTTATTTGATTCGCAAATGGCTGAAGTATTTTTCCGATTTCAGGCGGCAGCAACGTGAACGAACCACCAGTTTTGGAACCTGGCGGCTATCCGACGGGATTGCCACTTTCCGAAGCCACTGCAGTCGGCACCGAAGTCTTCACGTTGAAAGGTCACGATCCAGAAGGCTCACCTATTACATACGGGATCCAATTGACTGATAAATTCGTGGTCGACTCGAAAACTGGGGTGATTGTGTTGGTTAAGCCACTCGATAGGGAGGTAAGAACATAAGAATACAAATGTTTAATTTTGATTAACGTCGTAATCGAATTTCGTTACGGATTTTTTATTGTTGACTTTGAGAACACCCAGACTGATAGGGTGGCTTCAAACGAGTGATTTATGAACGCCTACCAATTAAAAAATTTGAATTAATTTGACAATTGCTAGAGGTTTGTTGGTTTTTGAGTCTACAAATGAATTATTGATATAAACATGTATGAGAAAATTAATGACAGGTGATATTTTTGGAGAATTTTATTTATATTCCGAATAGAAATTTATATACGATCCTTGCCAGTCCATGATCAGGTTGCCTGAATGTGTACATCAATTGCTGATCTGATTAGTTACTTTGATGAGTCTCCATGATAGCAGATCCTAATTATGTCCCTTTAAAGCGTCCTTCAAATTGCCGATTAATGCAAGTTGTATAAACAAAAAATTAATTAATACCCAGGTACAAATTTCCCCTAATTTCTCCACATTATGATCAGGGCCTGGGGGGGAAACTCCATGTGGACATATCCGTATAAATTCCGGCTAGAATCCGGAAATATACCAACATATTATCAAATCAAACAAGTCCACCTATATTCTAGATCGTTTCGATATTGATTTTTTCCGATATATGTATATCTACAGTTTGAAGTCGTAAAATCAGAAATTTCATTACATTATTCTTGAAGATGTGTTGTCCATTAAAAACTAGTTTAAATTATATAAATTTTAGAAATGTAACAAAAATTTATTTGGATATAATATTTTTCGGCCCTGAATTGAACGCCTGTGTTTTCTGGATTCAGTCCTGGCAGGGCGTCCTCAAACCAAGCCGTAATCTATACAAATTTTCCTACCAGGATCCCAGAAAAAGTTTCTAAAAACTATCTAGGGCCTGGGTTGTCTCTAGACAAACTTTCTACCAGGGTAGTACTTTACATAACAAGGGCGCAATTATCGATCTTCGACGTGCACGAAGTATATGATATTTTTTTAATTATAGGGCGCAAAATCAAGTTCTATGCCCGGAGTGTTAAAAAATGTATTGATGCACGTTTTCAATATACTATGAACTAGTTAGTATGTCATTATTACACAATAATGGTTACATAGAGTTCAGGCACAAACGATGAATGCCTGATCAGATATGTCTTATTAAATCTGGAACAGGCCACAATAAATTATGAGGCATGAATACCTGAATCTTCATCAAGTTCTCACCAAGTCGTAATCAGGAGTTATTGATTATGGATTACCTGATTAATATTTAGGCGGTTTGAAAACATTTTGGGACTGGAGCCAACAGAAGTACAATAAGTACAATTGAAATTTTTAGCGTTAGAAAATAAGTGACAGCGGTGGGACATAATATTCTTATCTACATCTTCACATGCTGGATTTAATTTAGCTGAGAATGTCAGTGGTTTATTTCCGCAGATTCAATTTCACTTTAGACGCTTGAGCTTCTTTTAGAAGGAAAAAAAAATGCTTGAAAAATAAGTACCTTACTTTAGGACAAAAGGCTCTTATTTTAAGATGTCTAAGGCACGAAAGTGTCTCAAGTAATGATGATATTTGACGACAAATTGTCTTACAATAAAATCCTTTTTGTTGACATAAGACATTTATTGTTATAGTGCGGTAAGCACTTTGGAAGTGTTTCCAAAAGAAATATATAATTTTCATTAAGACCAAGATTTTAAGCCTGATTCTTTACTTCATTCAAGAAAAGCTATGATATATTGAAGAGATATTAAGAAGCACACACTGTAAAAAAAGTCTTAAAATTGTTACAGTTTTTATTTGTTTTTTGTTTCTTATAGTACAAACAAGAGAAGCTGTAATAACTAAATTGCTTAATTTCGTACACGATATTGGGAACTTCTCAATCATTTCAGATAACAAAATGAAAAAGATTCTTAATCTGTATTATAGTGGTAATATAGCCGGTATCTGAATTAATCATTTATATTGAAAAATAACGAAATGATGAAGATTTAAATAAAATAAAACGAAAAAAAAACATTTCTGGTCAAGTTTGTCGACTTTGGTAATTTCAATATTTCTGCTTCATCGAGGTACCAGCCAAAGCAATGATTATTTTCTGTAAGCATCATCAATTTGGAGTCGATTTGTTGTATAGTTTTTTTTAAATCGTGTAACAGTCTTTTTTTAAACAGAAGCAATAAAAATTGCGCTTTAAGAAACCTCGTATTTGTATGTACTGTACGAAAAAAAATGAATAAGAACTGTTATTAAAAATAATTATTGCAATTCAAAAGATGTCTAATAACTGCCAAAAAAAGGTTTTTCAATAATTTGCATTTGTATACAATTTAATGTTTACGTTCTTTTTTCCCATCTAATAAATGTGCTGTCACACCAAGAAGTATTAAATTATTTTAATATAAGCGGCAAAGAAGTGTTATTGTCTCTATGTGAGAATTATATTTATAAATCTGCATTTGTATTGAAAAAAAGAAGATTTTTAAGAAAGTTGAAGGGACCATAAATTATCGAATCCATTGCACATGCTCCTGATAAATGCATAATTTTCCGAAAGTAAATTAAACCAGGGCACGCAAATAATTTATTTTGAATTATTTAAGACATATCTCTAACAATATTATTCTATACTATTAGGATACTTACTTAAAATAGTTATTTTGATCTACTTGACAATGTAGTATTAAAGTAGTTTAGTGTTAAAAAACAAGTAAATTTATTTTACTGTGAATTTACGGTATAGAAAATATTCGCAGATTACTCTCTAATTGTCCCCTGTTGTAAGAAATTAGATTGTATAGAGTGAAAAGTGCAATTCTTCGGTAGGAGCGAAATTGGATTTGTGCATTAAAAATGATCACGTCAAGTAAATTATGTCGTAAATCGATCAAAATATTCGTATTTTTAAGAGACATTGCTCATATCTACTCTTCGGTACTTGTTTTACATTCCATTACATTACATGCCATTACATAGGCGAGAATTTTTTCTAGTCGTGATCAAATAATGTTAGTATCAGGATAATACTAGGTTTTAGTAGTTTGATTAAAAAGGTATACGTTACAAGAGAATATTCAGCAGATTTTCAAAAAGTAAAATTTTTTATTTTTAAGAAAAGTTAAACAAGAAGAATAAACAGCACTATGTATACCCACAATTCAATAACGGAATCGTAACCAACATTTTCAAAATTTAAGAGCAAGAGTAGAATAAACTTCCATCGTTATTGTAAGTGCAAATTGAGTGGCTTTGGATTTGCTACCGAAGTAAAACGGACTTGTTATATAAATACTAGTACAAATTGAAGCAGGCAGTTACAAATTTATGCAAAAATCAAAATTCTTCCAGTCAAACGCACTGTACTGAAAATACGTTCTTTCTCGTATGGAGATCAGTTCGGATAAACACACTGCAATATGCATGATATTGATTCTGCTTCAGTTTGCTTCGGTGCTTAATACCACGATCGTTAAAACGTTGTATAATATATATCGAGTTTCTCTAACAACCGATCAAATTATCTCACGCGCTTATATTCGCGTGTTTATGTCATAAACACATATTTGGGATAGTATACCACAACAATACATTTTGAACGTTGTTTAAATTAAATCTATCGTTTTAAAATGATGTGATGGTAATGACGGTAACGTGAAACCCCATTACTGGAGATAATTATATAAAAATATCCAAGCCAAAGTGTTTTTTTTGTTGCCGAGTTTTTTCACTACAATAAAAAAAATAAAAATGTCCATCTTTATTCAGAAACTGTCTTTAGAGTTAACGTGTTGCCAAGATTATATATTAAAATCTCAGGTAACAAATGCATATTTGTGTTTGGATATTAGATTATCAGGATAAGTTAAAATTAACATTGAAATAATTTTGGAAGCTTCCAAACCTTCTCCAAAAATTATCTTTTCTTTTCATTTTCAAACATCCAGTCCATACATTGAAGAAACCTTCATCAGTTTCGGATGAAAACAAAGCACATTAAACAGTATTATTCAGCTCATTGCTTCAGATTTTATAAATGTACTACGATGAAGCAAGTGAATTTATAATCGTCAGATTTTAAAAGTACTCCTTTCAATTAGTTTTCCCAACCGCAATGGAAGTTTTGTATATTTTTCTCGTGTCACGTGCCTTGCTAATCACTGAACGCTCCGACCCCAAGAAATTTTCTAAATCCAAATGCCCTCGAGAAATTCGCTTACTTAAACGCTCAATTTTGCTGAAAGTTTTACTTTAAAAATTGTCTGAAAACTCGGCAGAATCTTGTGGAGTTCTTGACGAAGAAAACTTGCTACTAGCTGGATAAGTTGCTAAGTTCTTGGGGGCAACTACGAAAATTGTAGTTCTATTTCGGTTTTCCTTTCCCAAGACGTGCGATATCTCGTACGTGCTTTACATTTGTTTCGCTTTTTTTCCAGAAGCAATGTCTAACTTATCTTGCAATACCATAACTTATTCACTTTTTGAATTACCTGGAAAAATGATTTTTTTTAATCTAGTAATGATTAAAATAGGTTTGACACTGTTATTTATTGTCATCGATTCCTGCAGATTTTCTGATGATCATGTTGGGGATTCTGCCGTCATTTGACGCGGAATGATTATTTGGGACTCTGATGATGATGTTCGATGCTGCTCAATCGCTGTAATGTTAGCTCGTATTGTCAGATGATGATGCCCATTGATATACGTTTGAATTGCTTTGCTGCTTATTATACTTAATTCCCGTTGATGATGTCAGAAGATGTTGGAGATTATGTCATCCAATGATGTGGAATGTCAAGTTCTGATTTTAATGATGAGTGATGATGTTTGATGTTGCTCAATCGCATTGATATTAGATTGGGGTCCAATCTGCAGATTGTCTGATGATCGTGTTGGGGGTTCTGTCGTCAAATGACGCGGAATGATTATTTCGGACCCTGATGATGATGTTTGATGATTCTCAATCGCTGTAATGGTAGATCGTATCGTCATATGATGATGCCGATTGATGATCTACGTTTGAATTACGTTGCTGCTTATTATCCTTAATTCTTGTTAATGATACCGAAAAATGATGTTGGAGATTATTGCTTTAGATGGCGTGGAGTTACTATTTCAGATTCTGACGATGTATGATGCATGTTGTTATTCTATTGTTTTTATAATGGATAGCGTCGTGAGATGATGATGTCGAATGATATAATTTGTATTGCGTTTTTTATTATCTTTAGTTCCAGTTGATGATACCGGAAGATAATGTTGGGAATTATGTCGTCATATGATGTGGAATTACTATTTTGGGTCCTAATGATGGATGATGATGTTTGATGATCGGAATATGATATTTGGCATTATGTCGTCAGACGTGGAATTAGTATTCTGAATCCTTATAATGGATTATGATGATTGATGACCGAATAGACGATATATATAGGATTATGCCTAAAACTGATGTTTGATATTGCTCAATTGCTTTAATGTTGGATTGTCTCGTCAGGTGACGATGACAAACGATTTACGTTTGACTTACGTTGCTAATTATTAGCCTTAATTCCTGTCGATGATGTCGAAAGATGTAGGGGTACGTTACGTAGGCAGATGACATGGAAATACTATTTCGGATCTTGATGAGTGATAGGGATTTATTTTTATTGAAAGTTGTTATTTGGGATTATGTCATTAGATGTTGTGGAATGGCAATTTCGGATTTTCATGATGAATGATGATATTCAATTTTATTCAATCGATTTAATGTTGGAGTCTGTCGTCAGATGCTGATGTCGAAGGGTATATTTTGATTTGCATTGCTATTGATTATCCTTCATTCCTGTTGATATCAGATGATGATGTTGGGGATTATTTCTTCAGATGCTGTGGAATGGAAATTTCGGATTCTGATGAAGTCATCAGTTTTTGATAAATCTCTTCTCTATAAGTTGAGCACAGTAAAAAATGATTTTTCTTCTCTACAGATAAGTAATCTTTTTTTATGATACTCTAGATATTTTTATGACTTTTTTTTAGTAAGCAATCGATTTTGATCAGGCTAAGGGAGGAGAATTCTTGACAATTTGTATATATTGTTCTCTTTGTCCATGACCCTCGGTACGTATCTTTTCTTCATGTTATTCGTCGGATAATCGAACAAACGTTTCGCCTCCCTTCCTATTTTTACGGATGAAGCCGAGTTCTGCGGTGGACGTGCCTTTCGATTCCACGCAACAAAGCATGGACCAGTCTCATCGATATTCGTACAATTTGCGTATTGTTACGACGCGGATGACTTGTTTTTCATTTTGGAAGAAGAGAAAGAGGAAGATGTAAATATGAATGTTTGTACGATCCGAAAAATTATTATTATTCCATGTCATTACTGTTATTCCGTTATTGACAAAATTTATTTTTATTTGCGGAAAATATGCTGTAAAAGAATTCTTGGCAATATTGATTATGAATATTGATCAATGTCGTCTCACGACTGCAGTTGAGAAGTAATTCAATGAAAATTAAAAAATTTAACATATTAATGACAATTGAAATAAAAATTTGAAGGTTTGAGTGGTTTGCAAATGGTAAAATTAATAGTGCGTTGGTATGTCAGTCAGAAATTAAAAAACTCCTTGCCTCATTTAACCAAACTGTTATTTTAGTATTTGCAGTCATTTGTCTTTTATAAATCGATTTTTCAAACATATTAAACCAATATTTTATTTTGATTACAGTTTATTCTAAAAAACCCTGACCGATATGCCGAACAAAGATAAGATAAACAATTCATTGTCCGAATTTAGCTCAAAATTGATTTTTTTGGCCGATTTTTAGCAAATATTACCTCCCTCTGAATCCAAGTTTGCCTCCAGTAAATTAATTGTTCCAAAATATATTTTAATTCACAATGATTTTACATTTTTCCTGAATTTGCATATATCGCGGTTAGTTTATAATACAATTTTAATATACATTTTAACATTCAAAATGGCGATTTCCCAATGGCCACTGCATGACGTTCACCACATAAATTTAAATACTTAATCTTATACAGTTTATATTTTGAAACCTGAATTTCATCAAGATGAATGCAATAATGGTCATTTGGTGGCCATTTTTAAATTTGAAATCTGAATGTTGATTCTGCAATTTAATTGAATGTTTTCATATCAAATCATTTGAACTTGTACAGCAATAGAACATTTTTCTCCGAGTGCTCTAAAGATACTAACTGAATTAAGAGAATGCTAAAAATTATCAAACAAACTTGGTTTAGTATTTGAATCCGCCATTTTAATTTTAGAATGTTATTCGAAGTCGTGTTTAATTTGTTGGTATCATAAATTTTACTCCACGACAAACATTACAACTAAGGTACGTATGAGTTTTAAAAATTGCGTGCAAGAATGTCCAGGATTATTTAATAAGATATTAATCATTGTATTAAAATGTGTCCTGAAATTCCAAGTATTAAAAATGGCCGATTCAATGATGTTTTTTTCGCGGTTCTTCATACAACAAAAATGGCGAACGAAATAATTCATAAATAAAACTTCTTGTAACTCTATTCTTCAGGAATATTTCTTTGTTTAGATATGTATATGAGGGTATAGACTTCAAAATGGCGGAATTAAAATGGTTTAAAGATCAGTTTTTATCATGACTTATCATTTATTCCAGTAACTTAGCATTGCCTTCATTACCATTCATATTGTTAGTCCTTTGGCAATACATATATTTTCAGTCTTTTTCGAGTTAATTATACAATTTTCAAAATTACAAATGGCGGTTAAAAATCTGCCGATTTGTGGTATTCATTTCATATATACAGATATATTGCTAATTTATACTCGATAGAAACAATAAGAAGCGTTTAAGTATGTCCAAATCTGTTTTCTAAATAGAATATCTACAAAACAAAATAAAAAATGGCAACAAGTATAATAATACTACCAGTATACTAATTTGCACTCGCATATTTTGCCATTTTTGTTATAAAACTGCCAAAAGATATATAAATTTAGACAGAGTTTGTTACCAAAGTGCATAAAAATTGTGCATTTTTTTAATATAACATGGCGGAATTAACAATTTCAAGATGGCGGACCTGATATGATTTTAAATCCATTCAAAAATTTAGAAGGTTACTGAAGTATATTGTAAATATACTAGTCAGAATCTTGTTACTCGGAGGTTTTTAGGGTCGTTGATTGCGAATGTGCAGTTGAAATTTTAATATTCAAAATGAATGATTCAAAATGGCCGACAAAAGATATAACATTTTTTCTTATAATTTTTCCATAGAAAAAGAAGGTAAACGAAAGAAGGAATCTTTTTGTTATGTAGTTTTGTCATTTTTCATTTCATAAAATACTGTAGCAAAAATTATTAATATATTTACGAATATACATTCTTAATGGGTTTACGTAAGGCAGAAAATATTATATGAATATGCTTCAATTTTATGTGCTGAATGTATTTAGAGTTTGGTATTTTTTATACACAAAGAAAAGTAAGTTGTTACATAGAAAGAGTAATAAGACAATAATTAGATTTCTACATTGAAAATAAAATTAAAATAAACATCCAATGCAAAGAATACATGTGAAAACTGGATAAGTAATTTTCTATCGATAATGATATACCTATGCACGATTATCAGCGTGTCACATCGTATGTTCAAAATTCAAAATTTCAAATTCTATACGTGAGAAGCAAAACAAACAATAATGATGTAATTGAAATTCAAAGTGGAGTTCAGGTGTTCTTGTTGGAATCTCCAATTACAAATGGTATTAGATTTCATAGAGTATTATCAAAATTCAAAGCAGCTAATTCCGAATTATTAAATCGTTATAGAGTTTCCAAATTTTTAACAGATATTTGCAATTTGTAAATCGTATAAACTTTAGAAACTATGTAACTTTTTAAAAATAAATAGTCAATAAATAGTTTTAGTTATTTTTTTAAACAGAATTTATACATTGTTTAATTTCACATTTTTTACCCTGCAAGTTATTATATTTCATTTATGCGCACAAGCATCGATTATTTCACTTGGTAACGATCGAAAATGCGAATAATTAGAAAGAAAAAGTGATGACTACTGTTTATGAATACCTTACCGCAAAATTTCTCATATATCACTAGTTGTCATCCATGTTTTTCCTGTTTTCTACTTGGTATAGTTTGAACCATTTGTATGTAAGAAACATACCGATGCATTATTTTTGAAAACTCGAAATGCACTTTGTTGAAATTAATGTACAAAAATTTATTTTTTATAAAAATTTTGTTCCCTTTATTTTTATCGCTACATTTTGTTGAAAGTACAATATCAAATGATAGTACACGCAAATTTTTGCGATCCTTTATATGCAAGTACATTTTATTTTTTGTCAAAAAATAACTAATAAAATAAAAATTGTTCTTGTTAATCAATTACATTTAGTTCGATTTACAAATATACATTTTCCTAAATATTAAAAATATCGCCGAATTACATATTTTCTGTCATTATCTAATTATGGGGAAGTAAATGCCATTTGATGAACCTTTCTTTGAGTTTAAAGCTGTTTTTTATTTTATTTTTCATTATCGTAGTCTAACTTTAAAAAAGTTGATTACATTACACAGGTCTGCAAAAAAGAGGGTTTTGGATGTTGTTGGGAAGCTGTGGGTCATTTCCAACGTAATTGTATGCGTAGAATCCAAACTCAAAGTCAGAATTGGTTCATCACCTCAGGTTTTTGACATATTTGAGGTCATGTACGCGAAAACGCGTTATTTTGCTATGTTTGGGGTTACGTACAGGACGCAACAATTTTGTTTGGCCTTCTGTACTATTTGCATCTGTTAGTACTACCTTTACCCTTCAAAATGAGGTTTTATTCGATCACCTAAGATTTTTTCTTACAAAGTTACGGCCACTTTGAAATTGCGAGATATATTCCATTAACGTTATAAAAAAAACACAATATACTGAAAACGTGACTTTGGTTATTAGTATCCATATTTTATATAGGTTTCATGACATTGAATTTGACCTTGAGCTTGTTCTCCAAAAGCATTTCAAGGTAAATTTGTTTACATCTATATCGTAATTTTAAATTGGCGTATTTTGGTGATGAAAAGTCGTAATGGAATTATGCGCATCCCGTATTAAACTAAAAGAGTAGTACACGAAGAAAAATGACTCCGCTGGATTAGCTAATTCATATCAGCTAAAATTTTCGGCTGGAATTGCCGAAAATATATGCAATTTTAGCTGTTTTGATTCCGCTAATGTAGCCTTAACCCTACGCGAGTCGCGCTTAGCTCTAAATTTCCGCTACATTAGCAGATTTGTTCCGTTAACGGAATTCCAACAGCTGTCCCTATAGGATAAAAGTGGTAGAATCTGCGGATTTTTCGGCTGATTTTGCTGATTATTTTTCTCCGTGTACCACATGATCCAACGAAACGAAAAACTCCTAAAAATGTTTTGTCTTTTGTACATGACCTCAAAAATAGCAAAAAAAAACGCGTTTTTCGAGTAAATAACCTGAAATACCTCAAAATCCTGACGTGGTGGGCCACTTATGACTTCGGAGTCCGATTCTACGCACAAAATTACGTCGAAAATGACCCACAGCTTCCCAACAAAAAAACCATGTTGACCTAGTGTTATCAACAATAAGCATTTCGCAGGGTAGAGAATCATTGAAAAATGCTGGAAGAACAGGACCAATAAAACAGGTCGTATATGATAAACTTGCGGTTAGAAATATATTATTTTGAGGTTATGTATATACAGAATCGTCAACTTTTTTATCCCAATACCTTACGTCTTCGATTTATTCGGTGACATTAATATGAATGTGGGAAAATGAAATATAACTAGCAGGTCTTGGAGTCAACATTTTGTTTTGAAAAGAAAAATTTTGCAATTTCAACGGTTTGTAATTGTCAATATCGCGCTATTCAATTTAAAATTCAACAGCACGATTTTTGTGCAATAACGTCACAAAATAGACACTTTATTAAAAAAAAATGGTCATAAATATTTTGTACAAAGTTGCTGGTTGATTTTTTGGCTAACTTTAAAAATTTTGCTTAACGACGTTTGGATAAAAAGTTACAACACGAAAGTTGCGTCTAACTTTTTTACTTTGCTTAGTATTTTTTCGAAAAATGCCTACACATTTTTTCGGAGTGTTCATTTTCAACCAAATAAATGAATAATTTGATATGAAATATGTACTTCGACCTCTCAATTTTGTTCTCAAAATATTCTCCTGTTGAAAATACAGTTATGCAACTGAGGCCGGTGTTACTGCCGCAGCAAATCGTATTGTCTTTATAGCGCTTTTTAACAGGATCAAACGTAATAAAAGTGATTTAAACTATTTGTTCTTTTTTTCACCGTTGCTGATGGCTGCACGTTGACGAGATTCACGAACCGTCCTATTAATCGTTCCGAGCACATCGTGCCGTTAACGGTAATGCATACAAATGGTCCGAAGCCAGTGTATTTATTTACCAATGTTTAATTTTCTTTCGGCAAGTTTTTTTTCCAACTCGATCGGTATAGTAATTACGAGCCCGTATTTTGCATTCCGCGAATAGCCTGAGGCGCGCGGCAAGTTTTAAACTTCAATTGAAGTAATTAAAACAATTTCCATTCGAGGTTTAATTTGTTCAAAAGTTATTCCAGGCCGTAACAGTATACGAAGTACCTACGAAATTCATAATCTTACATAGGTCTCGCGTTTAAGAACTTCCATGCGACAACAGCTGTTTACACAATTCCGGAATTTTGGTATGTAGTAACCTGGTTTTGGACAATTTTCTGGAGAATTTTATCGACGATTTTCAGAAATTTTTCAGTCAATTTCATTTGATCGCTTGGAAAGTTCTCTACTGTTTTATATGATGCCACCGTAATCGGATTTTCGAATTATGATCAAAAGTTTGAATGTGACGTTTCGAATTTACTGGCCAAGTTTTTTATGATAAAACTTTTTCATGTTTTCCCAAATTTCAGCTTCATTGGAACAAGAGTTTTCTTATCGATTTCTGAAATGTCTCTTTATTATTCCTTTCTTATATTTAATATCTGGAATTAATCTTTTCGAAAGTAAAAGAGTCTTTGCAAATGTTATTGATCAGCACGACTCTAAAAGATGGCCACGAGAGGTCGAAATGTCGAAAAAAATTCATTGGAAAGATGTCTATTTTTTAACATCCAAAAGACTGACAAAACCAATGAAAGATCGGTAAAAGTTATCTCGAAAAGAAAACCAATAAAAATTATTTGAAAGACAATATTGTCATTCGATCTCCTTTTCGATTTCCTATTTTTTTTAGAAAAAAGTTTAGTTACTACACTTAATCAAGCTGAGAAACTATTAAAACCAGTAGATTACGAAAGGATTCAAGTTCGTACATATTTTCAAACATCCAGAAAGTTCGATCGTGAAAGTCTGCGACTCACTTTTTCCATTTTTCCAACCAACGAAGTAAATTCTAATTTCAAAATTTCCAAATGATAAAGTTCACACTTTGCTAGTTTGTGCATAAAGTTTTATTACCCAGCAATAAGTAAGAGTTCGCGCGTTATTACTATTGGATACAATACACGATTTCGTTTAAAATGCGAAATTTGAAATGCCAAGAATTTCCCTATGAGATATAAAGTACTACATAACCGGAATAATTTGTTGTGTATTGCGAGAGTTGGCCTTTCCGGAAAATTGTTCCGAAATAATGCGCTTTCGAGGCAGTATCGCGATTCACGGTACGCGCATAACATTGCAACATAATAAAATCCGTAAGTGAAATTGAATATTCGTACAATTTCATTTTTCTTTTTCTTACGAGTAAATCGGTTCGATCGATAAGTTTCATTTGTCGATTTCTCGGCTCCAGTCGTTTGCACTGTCTCATTTTATGCAATCTATTTTCTCAAATATTTTTACCTTTCGGATATAGATGCAAGGTTCGAACCATTAAGTAATACAAAATTTAATATTCTTCCACGAAAATCTAAAAAAAGGGGCCAAAACATATTCCGCTATTTTGAATTTCAAACTTTCAATTTTTTTTATTATGAATATCTTCACCATGTTATGATACTCGCAATTTTGAAGGCCACTAAACTTTAAAAAACGAAAATTTTTATTTAATTTGATTGACAATTTTTATGTCGCCATTTTGTTCTACCAAATTATAATATGAAAAAGAAAGGAGTCGTACAAAAAAATAGTACGACATGTTATTCTAAAAGTTGTTTATCTCTAGTATACAAATTTAAAAAAACATTTTCAAAAAATGTTACGCCATTTTGAATTTCAAGATTTTTAAACTTTTTACAATGTCTATTAAATTGAGATACTCATTTTGTATATCACGTAACTTTAAAAACTAAATTTCATTCCACGACTAGGAATGTTTTGTCAATTTTTGCAAATTTTTATTTATTGAGGCCATTTTGTTCTACCATGTCATATTCATGAAAAAGAATGATGATAATACAAGAAATTGACAACATTCAATTTGAAATATTGTTGCTTGCGATACAAATTTATAAACTGTTTAAAATACATTCAGCCATTTTGAATTTCGAAATGTGCCATGATGTCGTTGTCTCGCCATTTTGTATGCCATTAAACTTTAACAACTACAATTCTATTTGAAATTCGGTCTTGTACTATTAAGGATTCTTCTGTATTTTTGTCGCCATTTCGAGCCGCCATGTTGTATTCATTAAAAAAAATTGACGATAATACAACAGATTGATAAAATTCAATTTGAAAAATTGTTGCTTGCGATACAAATTTATAAACTGTTTAAAATACATTCAGCCATTTTGAATTTTGAAATGTGTCATGATATTGTTGTCTCGCCATTTTGTATGCTATTCAACTTTAATAACTAAATTTTTATTTTTAATTCGGTCTTGTATTTTTAAGAAGTTTTCTGTATTTTTGTTAAAAAAGTTGTTGGAATTACAAAATAGTTTGAAATTACCTTTAACATTTATTTTTACGTCTTTTAGATTTATATCAGATAAATAGCAGATTTCTAATGTTGTAGTATCGAAAATTCAAAATGGCTGAAGATAAAACTCTGTCTTTTTTTAAATGAAGTGTATCATGGTAAACAATTTATATTGAAATTTTGAAACACTCAAAATGGCCTTAACTAAAAATTTAGTTTAAACTTAACTCTAAATTAGACATTAACAAATTAGACATCTTGCAATGCATAATATTTATGTAATTTAATAAAGTAGAGAATCAAAAAAGTCATTCGAATATCACAATTGAATAGTTCAAAAATTTTACAGCTAATTTAGTGTGTTTCTGCGAGAAACAGGAAGTTTATGAAATAAACGTTATGCATGTAAAAAAACATTTTTTTATCATTATTGCACTTTATTTTGATACATTAAAACAGGAAGTAAAGACAAACTTCGTAGCGAAACGGCTTTCACTTCTGATTCGTTTTTTTAAGAGAAACTTTGAAAGATTTCATTGAGTTTTAAAACTTTGCAGAAATATCATTTCTTGATAGAGTGAGCAGACTGACAAGGGGAAGGAAGTAATCCACGCTCGAGTGAAAACGACTGCTTAGAATTTGTTCTGGATTACACAACATATTTAACAGTACAGTACATTTTAGTATTGCTGCGAACTGCAACTACAGGCTGAACTTTTGATGAATAACAATTAGCAAATACTATCGAATAACAATACTGTTTACATAATATCTACAGCACAAACAACCGCATTAAGTAATAATTGGCAGTTCTAGAATAATGGACTTGTAAATGCATTTGGAATATGGATTTGTATTTCGTTGCTGTTTATGTATGCATTGATATTTCTATTGAATCTTCATAGTTATTGTTCCAAATAATTAGTATTGATTTCTGGAATATGCCCTTCGATTTTTAATGGTCCATTGTTGTGTACAAAAATCTTTCATCTTGAAAAAACATTATTAAACGTGAGTTATAAATTGACTATTTTAGGTATGGGTCGAAAAACCGATAAATCAAAAAGCCGACAGTAAAAAACCGACACTTCAAAAAATCATAGAACGCTTGTTGATGTGTCTATTTTTTGTGTCGGCTTTTTGACTGTCGGCTTTTCGACTGCGGCTTCATGACTGTCGGTTTTTTGACCTGTCGGGTTTTCGACCAGCCCCAAGTATTTTCTGGGGTTCATTGAGTGCCGGTCAAAAAACCGTCATATGAAAAGCCGATAGGTCAAAAAACCGACAGTCTAAAAAGCAGAAATTTAAAAAAATTGACACATCGACAGTCATTTTTTGAAGTGTTTTTTTACTGTCGGCTTTTGGATTGTCGGTTTTTTGATTTGTTGGTTTTTCGACCAGCCCCTGTATTTTCTGGAGTTCATTGAGTGCGGGTCAAAAACCGTCATATCAAAAGCCGATGGGTCAAAAAACCGACAGTCCAAAAAGCGGACATTTAAAAAAATTGACACATCGACAGTCATTTTTTAAAGTGTTTTTTTAATGTCGGTTTTTTGACAGTCGAATTTTTGACCTATCAGCTGTTTGATTTGTCGGTCTTTTCACCAGCCCAGAAATTGAAAATAGGAAACATATTTTCGAAAGTATTTATGGAATGTAAAATGAGAAATTATAAAAATGTTTGTTTAATGTACTATGGAATATTAGTGTTTACCAGTAACTGAAGATAATGAAACCAGCCCCACAAATTACAAGTAAAAATGAAGTCGTTACTTTCTGAGTTTAAAAATTACAAAATGGCGATTTATCAATGATGCACATTTGTTCGTGGAGTCGCTGATCGTGATTTTCAAGTCCGGTTTTAAAGTAAAGAACCCGATTTACTGAGAGAGTTTGAAAACATTCGTAGAAATCCCACAAATAACATCACTTAAAGTTCAGGAAAAAGTACGTTTCGAAATCGAAAATCACCTACGTGAACATGGCACTCGATTTCAAAATATCAGAAATTTAAAGTTTTTTTTGCAAGAGGATTGTACCCGGCAGTTTACGTCACAAAATATTTCGTTTGTATCTTAGAAGGAAAGAAGTTATAGAGGTTAGTCTGTTGGTTAATAATATTTACGTTTTGGAAACGATCCGTATGGTTTTGTAATATTTTTAAAGCAGTTACAGACCGTTTCGAACGATACTTTTGTTACTGAATATTTGATAACTTTAGATATAATCTTAGGATTTTGAACAGTATCGATTAATAAGTTTCAACTGGCTTTATTCTCTTGGAATCAAAAGTATGAATTTTGCTACTATTACACATTCAAAATAACCAGGGATATTTTAAGTCTTTTGTACATTATCGGTTGTTAAGTTACAACTCATTTTCATTAGTTTTCCGAGAACATTCAAAGTAAGCTCTTAACTTCTAGTATCGCCTGCACCCATTAGTTATTAAGTTAGAATTCCATTTTAGATAATACAAAACATATATTTTTTGCCAGTTTGATAATATCATCTGCTATCAGGTTACTCTTTCATACAGTGAAGAAAAAAATGTTACAAATTTTGTAACATGTTGTAACATGTTGTCCTATTAATAGTGTTTTCCTTTTGACGTATGTTTGATAGTATTATGCACTCTCAAGTTACCTCATCACGTTTTAAAAAAAATATTCTTTGTAACTGTTATACCGTTCAAAGAGAGTTGATGACAAAATTACTAGATGTTGGTAGTTCGATGACAAATTTAGTGATATAAAATATGTTATATCTGCTTAAACCTTTGATTATTAGAAAGGTGAGACAAAAAAATTATATTGTTACAGCTATAACTGTTGAGATCCAAGCGAAATATTTTGTAGTACCCTTTTCAAAGACCGAAAAAATCCATCAAAACCGATGAAATAACAAATTTTATATCAGTTATGAAATTATTTTGATTATTTAAGCGAATATTTATTTGCTACTCTTCAGTAAATATTGCGCAATACTTTTTCTTAAGTTTTTAAAGTATCTTCAGTCTTCATGAAACAGTTATGCAGGTATAATAATCTCTTGTTTTTAAGACTAATGTCTGCAATATAATAAACTGCCGGGTAATTTATTTGCCAAATAAGTAAATTCTGTAATTTATGGCAATGACTTTGTTTACGGATAAATTTTAATCAACTTTAATAAACTAAGACTAGTAATAATTTATATTCATTTAAGACAATTTTCTGGTCAAAAGATCAAATTTCAGGATGTTATTTAATTATACTTACTTTAATATAGTACACAATATTGTCGTTTATTTTTAGGAATATAAATAAACAGACTTTATTTGAAATCGTAAATTATTGTGTTGTTAGTTTCTGAAATAGAATTTAATTAAATTGTTCTTTAATTTCCCGAGGAAATAAATGTAAGAATTTTTGCAAGTAATCGTTACCGTCTATTAATTTTAACGCGTTTGCAGGAGTTTATTTCCGGAACGACTTAGTGAATTAATTTCAACGACTTAATTCTATAAATTCTTTCGATATGAAACGAGTTTAGTAGATTTTTGTAGACTACGAAATTTCTAAAATGTTGTAGTTTACGTTTTTGTTATTAAATTTAATGTTTATGAATGATAACGATCATCTAGTTTAATACAAAACTATTTAAAAATAAATCATATTTAATTTGATGTTTTCTTAATTAATGTAATTTTAACAAACTTTTGAGAAAATTACTGCATGTAAGTAAATTAAAATATTTTAACTGTGATTTTTGAACTTTTACGTATGCGATTAATAATATTTAAAGGAAATTATCAATTCAATATTTTGGATGAATAATTGAAAAGTTTTTCGAGTTTTATAAACATAAATTTTAAATTGTTTTTCTATCGAATGGAAAATTGAAAATAGTGAAGTTAAGCTGGATTTTTACCTTTTATAAAGCAATTTAAAAGGCTCTTAGTTTTCGTATACTCAGTTGGTTCGGTAATGCAATTTTTTTTTGGTGAGGGTTGAAAACCCGACATATCAAAAAGCCGACACGTCAAAAATCCGACAGTAGAAAAGCCGATAGTAAAAAAACCGAGACACAAAAAATAGACACATTGACAAGCTAGCGTACAATCATTCTTTGGAGTGTTGGATTTTCGACCTGTCGGCTATTTAATACGCCAGTTTTTCGACCCGCACCCATTTTTGCATATTCTAACTATTCTTAAAATAACTTTTATATTGTATAATAATTTTTTCATCTTCAACTAAATATCACGTTTTGATGCGAATAATTTATCGGTGTTTTGAGCAACAAATTGGATTTACATTCAGTTTTCTTTAGATTTTTAGTTATTTGTTTAATAAACTTTTATATTATTTAAATTTCTCACATTGTTATACTGATGATTCGAAGGAAAAAATATTTTAATTATTGTCCATTGTTTTTTAAATATCCAATTGTTATTACCGATTAAATTTTAATTTTTAAAATAAACTTATACAACCAATTACTTGATATTAGTATAATAGTGCGTTTACTATTTTTTAGCGAGTACTTCCAATTATCAAAATTAAGAAATACTTTTAAGGTTATAGTTTTGAAAATATCTTTCCAATATTTCTCATTAAAATTACTAACAAAATTCTTAATTAGCATTATATTATTCGCAATGTTAATTATTTTTGTATGGTTGTTAAACAAATAACTAAAAATATTAAAAAAACACCGATAAATTAGCATCAAAACGTGATATTTGGTTGAAGATGTTATAAAACATTAACAAATAAATATTAACATAAATTACGAAGTAGATTAAAACATCCAATTTATGGTGTTTTTGTTTGTTATGATTCGTCTATATTTTACTTCTTACAGAGTGAATTTTCATTCTTTTTCAAATTGAATTTTTCTCTTAACGAACTTAAATTTCGATGATAGAAAACTGATCAATTACAGTGAATCCGTCAATTTTTAGGTGGCGCGTCGAAAAACCAACTAATTAAAAAGCCGAAAGTAAAAAAAAAAACCGAACGCCGAAATGCCGACAGTAAAAAAAACCGACAATTCCAAATATAACTTTACGCTTGTCGATGTGTATATTTTTTTATGTGTCGGCTTTTCTTCTGTTGGCTTTATACCTCGGTTTTTTAACCTGTCGGCTTTTTGATTTGTCGGTTTTTTTGACCTGCACCCAATTTTTACACTTCAAGAATGAATTTTCACTTTATTAAGAGTGAATTTTCATTCGTTAAGATTGGCAATTCACTCTTTCAACAATAAAAAACACGATTCTTGTTTACTTATCGTTTTTTGATCATTTTTCGCCCGGGAATTTGATTATTTTCAGAAAATTCAACGTGGAAGTCTCCAAAATGGATTCTGAAATGAAGATTTGTTGAATGAATTCTAAGCGTTTTCAGAATTCATCCTGTAATATACCAGAATTTTGTCAGTATTCTTCGGGAATGTGTTAAAATTAGGAAAGTTTTCGGTAATCAATTTTTCAAAACAAACTTTCATTTCAAAAATCATTTTTGGGACCGATATATTGGGGTGCACCTCAAAAACCCATCAAAATCACGAAACAGATACTTCAAAAACTAGATATTTCGAAAAACAGACATTCAAAAAACAGACATTCAAAAAACAGACATTCAAAAACCAGACATTTCAAAAACCAGACATTTAAAAAAACAGACATTTCGAAATGCACACATATTTTGAATATCTATTTTTTAAAGTGTCTGTTTTGTGATTTGCCGGATTTTCGAGGTGCACCCTGTTTTTTTTTTAATATCTGGTTTCTGAATTTCTATTTTTTGAAATGTCTGGTTTTTGAATGTCTGTTTTTTTAAATGTCTGGTTTTTAAATGTCGGGTTTTTGAGGTGTCTGTTTTGTGACTTGTCAGGTTTTTGAAGTGTCTGTTTTGTGATTTGTCGGGTTTCGAGGTGCACCCTGCTCTTTTAAGTATCTGGTTTCTGAATTTCTATTTTTGGAAATGTCTGGTTTTTTGAAATATCTGGTTTTTAAATGTCGGGTTTTTGAGTGTCTGTTTTGTGAATTGTCAGATTTTCGAGGTGCACTCCTATACTGAACTTTTACTGCATTGACATTTTTGAAATTTTCGATGGGGGAACTGATAAAAAAACAATAAGTGAAAAAGAAACCTTGAAAAATAGTGTCTTTTATTCATTAACCACCTGTAATTTTTGTATTTTTTAATGTACAGTCTTTTCCAATACACCATTCGAAAGAGTGTGTTCTGAGCCATAAAAAACCATATATCACATTTTTTAAATCACATTTTAATACCTACTAAAAAATGTTGTCAAACTTAATGTTAACTGTTAATACATTTGGTCCTTAAAGAGTTAAAGCGTTTAAGAGTGTCGATCAGCTGTGATTAGAGGAAAAGTGCTCGGTTCTCACTAAAGACAGTTTAGAGTAGGATGGTTAGAACGATCCTTGGACAGCGGATTTAATAGCATGGGAAATTGTTAGCGATCGGTCGATGCAAAAGAGCGTGATAAGAAAATTGCAAAAGAGTAATGGCCGACAATTGTAACATCGAACGACTCGAAGCGATTATTTCCGCCTTGTTCAAGCTCTTAGTTTATAAGATGTATCCTATATTACGTTGGTCAGCTAATGCCGCAACGAGTGCACGTAACGTCAATTTGCTTTCAGACTGCGGACACGATTCGTTTTCGAGTGACTCTGGAGGATACCGTTACGGAAGGTCAACAGTCTAACATCGTCGGTGTCGAGGCATACGTCATCGTTTTAGACGAGAACGACAATCCGCCGCAATTCCTTGGTGTGCCCTACGAGGCCGTCGCTGCCGAAGACACGCCACCGGGCACGACCATCCTGCCCGCGATTCGAGTAACGGATCCCGATCTCCTCGGCGAAAACATCGAACTCACCTGCATTCCACAACCACAGGTAAGTGAGACGCTCCTAAACATGATCCACCTCCACTCATTTTTTCGCTTAAGGGGCTTTGGAAGTAGAAAACACCAGAAACTAACCTCAAAATAGGAAAAAAACGATGTATAGCAATCATGCAAATGAGTTGGCTATCGATCAATCCATCGGATTATAGAGAATCCAAAGATTGGGTCTACCAATCATCGAGAAATGAGTTAGAAATTAGGACTCACAGTAATAAGTGCAGCTTAACCTCAAACTGACTGTTCAGTTTTCAGTTAGTTTTACATATTATCACATTGTCCAAATAAACTTGACATTCTGATGATATGTGACCCCATTTTGCATTGTACCATCTTTTAAATTGACAATAATGTGATTACAAAAATGATATTAGAACTCATGACTATGAATCCAGGCCTAAGAATATATGAGGTGCACCTGTCAGTAGATAAGTCTGGATGAGACTAATTCACCTTCGACTCAATTAACGAAGATCAATAAAATTTTGTTGCCCAAGTTTTGATAGTCAATTGTTATAGGATTTTGTCCGCACAGCTGTCAACTGTCAACATTTAAACATGCTAACAAATTCGTGATCAGCAAATGTCAAAACCTAATCAATGTCATTTTTTGGAAGAATATATATGTTGTTTTACGAAAGCGACAGTTAGTTTGACAGCTGTCAATTGTCAGAACTTATATTTTACATCAAATTCGTGATTAGCAAGTCCAAAAACCTAAGAAATGTCATTATTGGGAAGATTTTCAAATTTAGAACAACGGAACAGTTTTGTCATGCTGAATCAGAATATGAATCAAATTTAAACTTTGACAGTTCACAACTGTCAAACAAACTGTCCTGTTTAAAAAATTTGAAATTCTTCCTAAAAATGACACTTATTAGGTTTGGAGACTTGATGATCACGAATATGATGTCAAATTTAATTTCTGACATTGACAGCTGTCAAACTATTTCTTGACTAAAAAATTAGAAATTCTTATCATAATGACACATATTAGGTTTCAGGACTTGATGAATACGAATATGATGTCAAATTTAAACTTTGACATTTGACATGTGCCAAACTGCCTGTCACTTTTCTAAAAAATTATAAATTGTATCAAAAAATGATATTGATTAGGTTGTAGACTTGTTGATCACGAATTTGATGTCAAATTTCCATGCTGACGTTCACAGCTGTCAAACTGTCACTTTCCTTAATTAAAATTCTTACCAAAATGACAATATTAAGTTTTGAGACTCGAGGAATACGAATATAATGTCAATTTTAATCTTTGACATTTGACAGCCGTCAAACTGTCATTTATCTACAAAATTGATAAATTCTACCCAAAAATCCCATTGATTAGGTTTTTGACTTGCTGATCACGAATTTGATATAAAATTTAAATTTTGAAACTTGACAGCTGTCAAACTTTCACTTTCCTAAAAAATTAAAAATTCGTAGCAAATGTCACCTGTTTTATTTTGAGTTTAGATGATCAGGAAATTGAGGTCAAATTTTAAAGTTGATAGTTAGCAGGTGTTAAAATAATTGCAAGGGTTCTTAAATAATAATTACAGTACCAAAAAAATACTAAAGTGTTGAAGACTTGCCAAGCATAGAAATGGGGTAACTTTTTACATTAGACATTAAAGAAGTAATAAGAAAATAAAATATTTATTCAAAAAGAGTTAAAAATTAAAATTAAGTTAAAATTCGAACTCAAATTCGTGATCATCGAATTTCAAAACCTACTTAGGTGGCACTATTAGTGAAAATTTGTCATTGTTGGAGATGGTGAGAGTTATTTTGAAGGCTGTCAACTGTCAAAGTTAAAATTTACATCAAATTCATGATCGGTGAGTCGCGAATCCTTATAAATGTCATTTTAGTGCAGAATGTCTCATTTTTTAGGAAAATAAGTTGGTTTGAAAAGTTAAAATTTTTGGGTTATGTTGGGATTTAGTATGTCGAAATATACAATAATCCTAAGTGTGAAAATATCACTTTTTTAGAGTCAAATTTCACAAAATTCACTTTTCCTAGTCTGATTTTTTCAGTCAATCATTACAAGAGTAAATTTTTCTTTCAAACAATTTAGATAGAAGAGAGTTTAAAATTCAATCCAAACCAAAATAACACCTGCCAACGAAATTTTGTTTCTAAGAAATGATAGTGGGCCTAGTCCTTCAGCAATTTTGGTTTAAAAGTATACAAATATATGACAAGATAAATCTTGCCCTTTAAGGCCCAAAATTAAAACACTAGGTATTGTTTTGTTTATATAAGTTCAACTTCCAGTTCGATGGATTTACATTTTTATAGACACTGGATTAAAACTACCATTTGAATTGAATTATTTTGTAAACGATTATTTTGCAGATTGTAAAAATTAGAAATGGAGGAACCAATATGACGGAGTCAAAAAAATGTAAATTGTTCAGTACTTCTTAATGAGGATCATTCGGCTGCTACTTTTGATCTCAAAGCAAATTTTAAAATATAAAAATTATGGATGAAATATGGTGCACACAAAAATACAAAAACTTTCACTTTTAATTAGTATTTTCAATTCTGAGCTTCAGAAAGTTTACATTCAAGCTTTGAACAGCATTGTAGACAAAAAGCTGCTCCCAATTATTTATAATACATACAATACATAAATTTCTATTTTTTGGTCCCAAAAAGGAATCATTGTGCTTGCATTGTATTCGGACAGTTGTATTGTGATTTTTTTATTGTTTTCCTATTGATGAAGTTTCCTGCTATTGAAAAAATGCCAAGGAATCATTGTGCGTTTTTTACTCTTTTAAACCTAAATTGTTCACAAATAGGAGTCTATCTAAAATGTTCAAGGTCAGATTTGGATTCTACGGATAAAATCCTATAAGAATGGACATTTTAGGCAATAAATAGTTGTTGAGATTTTGTTGGGTTGAGTTAATTAGAATCAATCAGCGAACTAAGTCCCTCATTAAATCATCATGAACTATTAGACTACTATTGCTAATTGAATTAAATTAGTCATAAATGTCAATCGACGAATCAATCTAATAAGCGGTTAATCAGTTGGCTGTATGAGAGTTAATTAATCACTAGTTATGGAATCGTCTATTTTTAAATATTTGACTTAGTAAAGATCAATCAAATCATCACAAGAACAATCAATTATTGTCCATATACCCTATTATATAGGTGTCCATATATCAGTCAAAAGTTAGAACATTGAACAATTGTTTATTAATTTAAAAAAAAACGCAATTTAAAAGTTGTTCAGGCAGTCAGTAAGATGATAAGATTATTAATGGCACCAATGAAGCTGGTTTCGTGCAAAGCATCCATCAATCAATCGGTCAATCATAATTAGTCAATAGTTAGTAAGTGAATCGATAAATAGTTCGATGTGAACTTTAGTGATATATTAAGTTAACAAATCTAAAAGTCACTCGGCTAAATTGTAAGTCAATGAATGAGACAATATTGCGATTATTTATTTAACAAAAATCAAGATTTTTTAGGACTTAATTGCTGTATTGTATCCGTAATTTTTTTAAAACACCAACTTCAAAACGTCTAGAATCAGCAACCCTTTACCCACAGGTTTCAAATCATTTTTAACTTTCAAATCGTAAGTGATTTTAGTCCATTCAGCACACGCGACTATTTTTTTTTTAAAATCGACTTCAGTAGCCATTTTTAGTGGTCATTTTATAATTTAATTTTATTCACTTGTTCTATATTCTAGCCGAAACATTTTTAACGCTATATTTGTACTCATTTGAAATATTATGATATGAAAAATATTTATAACTAATGATGTATGAAAAAAAATCCTAAAATATCGCGATTTTTGTTAAAAAATGCTTTCAGTTTGTTTATTTTTAAATTTGTATAATTTCTTGGTACGTCATTCGAAAGAACAGAATATAGACAATAGAAAACACTGCTTCCAAAATATTGTTAGTTGCGTTTTAATACTAAAAGAACTATGAAACTTCATATTAAATTTTTGTACATTTGGTCGTTACAGTGTTAAAATATTATTTTAAATTTATAAACAATCTTGCAATTGATTTATCTACGTTTTAGCCATATTAGCGTATTGTTTTATTTCCTTAATATATTCCCAAACAGGACCACATCAACTTATTGATCGATACACTTATCAACAATTGACTTATGATGAGTGACTGATTTATTGATGTATGCTTTGCAATAAACCAGCTTGATTAGTTGGCAACTCAAAGTTAACTAATTACGTGTATTTAGCAATGATTGGGATAATCAACTGCGTAAACCAAACAATCTTTTATGCGACGGGTTTATTCATACTTATCTTATATTATTCATTAACTCATTAAGTTAATCGGTGGAAAATGGATCAATCAATCTATTGGTTTGAGTTTTTAAGAACTCTGATGGAGTGGGGAATTAAGTTATTAAGGCATATTGGATTTTATATAAAGAACAAATTTATTGCGTAAATTTACTCCATCCTCTTTTTCTAAAAAAAAAGTATAAAACAATTCGTTGTTGGTAATTTTTGTGATCTTTATGATTTATCAGTGGAACCAAGAAAAAACTAGTTTGATATTTTGAAATAGATATAGAGTATAGCATTTGGATCCCGTAAACAGAATTCAATGGCTTTAAGATGCCTCCCAAGAGAGTTAGTTCACGAATAGAAGTTTTGGGATTATAATGCTATTTAAACTCTTTGTTTTAGTTGAAGCCTTGATTGAGGGAAATTATTTTTAGTTAGTCTCCAGAGGCGACTGGATAAAACCCTGAATGGCCATCAGCGAAATCATTGAGAATCAACATTTAATGATGGCGTATACAATTTATCAGCATCGTCCGCAGGGGCTAACTAAAAATAATTAAAAATAATCAAAGAAACAATCGAAAGTATCGAAAAAATAAATAATTGGTACTAACTAAATAAATAAATTACAAAGTAGACAGTATGATAAAATACAAACATTGTGTTTAGTTAATTTTACTATAGAAACAGTCATCTTACGAATTAGGTGGCCAAGTCAACTATTTAAATACTAAAAGCAGCTAAAAATGTACTGGTGTATAATCCTACTATTTTGATAGCAAATCCAATCTTTTCTTTTTTCCCGTCCATTATACAAATGAAAAAAAAAACACATCTTTCATCAATTTTCTGACTAACTCAAATATAATTATTAATAATGTAGAGAACGAAAATATTGATGATGAATTCCACTGCCTCTTTTTAGTTTATATGTATTTTTTTAATTTGTATTATTATTTCATTAGTAGTTTATATGTATTTTGCAAAATAATAACATTCATGCGAGGTAAGTACAGTTTAAAAAATGAGTGGGGATGATTATTGTAGATATTTTTTCGTTAAAAACAAATTTGACCTTAAGGTTATTCTAACAGGTCAGAATTTTCTGAAATTTTAGCTCAAATATTAAAACATGTCAATTTAAACGATTTTTATGATTTCTATTAAGCATCTTTTCTTTCTGTCATTTTTTCATAATTACATCGGCATATTAGTAGCTTTAAAAAACATTTTTCGAAAAGTTTTAAAATAATTCGAATTCATGATAAAATATATATGATAAATATAAGAAATCAGAAAACGTGTGAAAAACTGAGAAAAATAACGGGGAATTGGGAAGAATATTCATGAAATTTTGATCTGCCATTTAGAATTATCATTTTTTATGTAATTTTCAAATTCGTAACTAATTAGCAGAAACACTGAAATACGCAGAATAATAAGGAATTGAAAAGGAACAGCGTGATGAAACTGTAATATGGATTTCTAAAAAGCCTTCAATAAAAAATGTATACCTTAGCAGAAAAAAATAGCATAGTTGAGTTCGTACAATCGGTAAAGTAGAACTGGGATGGTACCCGCATAGTTTACCTACTTAGAAGTATTTAGGAACATAAATTTTAATGCTAAGTAGGTATGCGAAGGAATTGTTAAAAAATGAAAAACGCAATTGTTTCTCTTAAAACAAATCACAAAAATTATTAAAATATCCATTCTTATATTAATTGAGCTACAACTTCGAACAATATGAACCTGTTGGAATTACGTAGTAACTAGTTTATTATCGCATATTTTACATATAATATGCAAAATTATAGCTAGTGTTAAAATTGCAGGTTACTAAACATCATACATATGAATTATTTTACTAAATTTTAAAAGGAATCGTTATGTAAGCGTCAAATAATTATTTTTATCATTAATTTTTTAAGATAATTGAAACCAATTACTATTGATTTAATTTTGAAACCAATATTGGACTCATGTATTTTAAACATTTTAAATTTCACAGGATTTCTACTTTCCAAACATCATGAAATTAAATTTTCCTTCCGGTGTATTTAATTTTATAATTTCTTTTAAAGTGTAATATTAAATTAATTCTTTTCATTTTAATCATTTTGAAATAATATCTAATATAAGTACATTCCAATTAATTTTGTACCATTTAGTTTTCTAAAGTTACGTTTATGTTATTTACTCACAATTTTTTTCTCCACTGACATATAAAGTTGGACATTGTCATATCGTTATTTTAAAACAACGCATCTTTCATAATTGGATGGCATTTTAATTTGACTTTCATGTACACATATTGCAGTACTTTATTATTAACCCGTACTAATTATGTCAATTTTAATGTCGCATTCTCGTTTTTAAATAAAACTTTCTCGAATATTTTTTCCATTTATCATTTTTACGCGACTTGTGAAATTTTTAACAATTAACATCAACCGATCAATTAATAAATAATAGTTAAGTAATTTCCTTAAAATGAGGTTTTTATGTACGTCTAATTTAAATGATATATCTTTATGTATGTTGAATTTTATTACTTTTTATTATTATTAATTATGTAATTTAATTGTAAATATTAAGTACTTGTTGTTTTCGCATTAATTTTCAATTGAAATATTTTTAAAGCAAAACTATTCACAGAATATAACACTAATAAGTATTATAATAAATCTAATGTTCATTATCATTCTTTAAAAATTGTGGAATTTATTATTCAACTAATTATGGAAGGTATAGACTGTATTGTACGGAACTGTTATTTGCCAAACATTTATAATATTGATGAAATTACATATTAGTATTATATTGATTTGCACGTCGAATTTAATCATAATACAGTTTGTGGCATAAACAACATTGTGTAAGGCCATTTCGAATACACATTATTAAACAAGAATGAAACGAGATGAATTATACGACCATAGAAGCAACAGTTAATAAAGTTAAAATAATTATTTTCAAATTTGGAAAATTGATAAGTACAGAGAGAAAGGAAATAGTTAACTGAACCTTTTTGTAACAGTAAAACGCGTAAAACCAAACAAATTGTTGCATTAACTATTTTCATGGTGAACGGTACAATAAAATTGTTGCATTTGCTATTTTCCATTCGTACATAACCTCAAATATCAACTTTAATCTTACATATACTTTAATCCTACTACTTACAGAGGTTAAAATCGTTTCTACTATTTTTTCGTGGTTTCATTAACACTTTTTTTTCTCTCTCTATAGTTTAATAACCGGGAAGTTTTGGATATCACATTTATTATTGTCATTTCATGACTTGGTTTGTGATAATCGTAAAAAATTACAACTTTTTATATTTTTTTATATATGAATTAATTGAAAAGCCACTTTCGTAGGTCATCGAGCCACTCGTAATCCACACCGTACGACGCTTAACTTGAAATACTACCCAAACAACATAATCCCTCCCGGGATGTCCTGAGGAGCTCCTGAGGACGTCCAAATGTGAACTTTTGGTACTCGGAAGCACCTCAGGAGCTCCTGAAGACATCCTGAGATGAGTTTTTGTTGTTTGGGTACAGAAGGATCTATAAAAAAGTTTCGGTAAACTTTTTGGTATATTTTACAACGTTTTCGATACGGAAACCTGAAAAAATACTGATTTTGTTACTTTTAACGACATTTACGAAGCATACAAATAAAATCACAACTATTTTATTAACTTTTTCTGCAAAACCATGATTACTTAATACTTAGCATCTGGTGTTTTCTGCTGTAAAAGGTACTAAGATTTTGAAAAGTTTTTCGATTTTTTTTTTAAATTTTGGTTGTTTTGCAATTCATTATTCTGAATGGGTGCCGCTACTGACAGATTGTTCGTTTCAATGGAAAACTTACGAAATATTCATCTTTCAGTTTCCCGATGCCTGCGCCAAGTTCGGCATTGTTAACGTCGAAAGAAGCGAAAACACTTATGTTGGCGCACTCGTACTTCGACAACCTTTGGACTACAAAGAGAGACCTTTCTATCAACTTCTTCTTCGTGCAAGCGTAAGTCTATTATACTTTTCATACATTTTCATTGCATGCAGAATTCAAGTCCGGGTTCCTCAAAGTCTCGTCCGACAATGCCGAGAAGCGACTCCTTCGTGGTGAAGGATAAGGCGTCGAATCATATCCTGTCAACTTGAAAGTTGTTGCGATGTACCAAAGATGACCGTAAAAAACATTCTTATTTTGTGCTTATTTTGAAAAAAAGTCATTTTATGATTTATATACATGAAACTTAATATTAGCATTATTGTGCATCATTTTAAGTATATAATTTTCTAAATTGCATGCTTGGAATAGTCCATTGTGTAACTAGGGAGCAAAATGACAATTTTGCGCTCAGAGCGTAAGAAACTTTTTTTGCACCCTGTCATTCTTATTTTCTCCCTAGTAGAAGTGTTATTTTGTTCCCTCAATATAGGGAGTAATATTACATTATGTACCAAGGGCGCAATTATCGATCTTTGACGATTGTGAAGTTTCTCGCGCGAGCGAAGTGAGGGTAACAATCACCCACGTCGGAGATCGATATTTCGCCCGTGACCAATAATGTATTTTTTGACCCGATTGTCGAGTTTTACGGCCGGAGGGTCGAAAAGGAGTATTTTGCACTCAGAGTATGAGAAATTTATTTTTCATCACACCTCGGCTTCACCTCGGGTAAAAATTACACGCAGTCTGAGACATTCTTTATTTTACCTCCCTCGTTGAGTAATATACTATATATCGCGGGAGCAAAATTGCACTTTTTCCACTAGGGAGCAAAATAAATATATCCGGGAGCAATAGTAGAAACTCATCTCTCAAAAAGATGTATCCCCATATGAGAGTAATAAATACAAATACAAATATACAATAGCACATTGTGTAACTAGGGAGCAAAATAAGTGTTTTCCGATGAGTGGGAGTTTGACTTGTTGCACATACTATTTTCGCATACGAGAACGTGCTATTTTGCTCCCGTGAAATAAGGGAGAATGTGAGAAAGTTATTTTGCTCCCGGATATATTTATTTTACTCCCTAGGGAGCAAAATAGAATTTTGCCCACCAAGTGTGAGAATAATATGTTTCTCTCATTCTTAGTGCAAAATAGTATTTTGAAGATAATAGTATGTATAACAAGGGAGAATAGGTATTATTGACATCGCTTCAAACACTTCCTCAACTATTTTGCTCCCTAGTTCCACAATATGCTATTAATACCCTATAAACAGGACTAATCAATCAATTTGTTTCCTTATTGATTCATATTGTCCTCATGATGGCTATAGGTTAAACATCGTGTCATATTTTAAATACCAAATTAAATAACAGTCTATTTAGTAGTCTAAAGATCAATTTTGAATTCCAAAAGGATTACAGACTGCCTGGTGTCATATGTTGCACAACGTGTGCGCAATAAATGGACATTTGATATAAAATGGTTGAACATTTCTGTTTCCAGGATGGCACGAACAGCAACAAAACGGGTGTCGAGATTAAAGTCGCAGACATTCAGAACAGCCCGCCAGAATTTTTAGACTCTCTGACAGGCGTCGTGGAGGAAGACGACCCGATCGGAACTCTGGTGATGACAGTTAAAGCACGAGACGGAGATCGAGGGATGCCGCGTAAAATAGTTTACGAGCTCGTCACCAGTAAGTGAATGGAATAATTCTAAAGGAATGAAAACAGGATTGAATGCGTTAATTAGCGATCCGTTGCAGAGTCGTAAAGCGAACCCTTTTAATTGATTTTAAATTCAAAGCCTTTCGATTCGAATGGCAGAAAGATTGCTCTACAAAACACCCTGAACGGTTGGCTGATTGTAATTTAAACTGTTTTTATTTTTAAACGGAGCCTCTGTACGTCTCTGGCAATAAAAAATTGTGCCACTTTGAAAGAAACAGCTTTCAATATTGTGACTCGTTTTAAATTTCATCCTTGGGGAGTAACGATAGGTTGAAAGGAGCTTGCAAGCTCGGGGATCGGCTAGACTTTTCTTTATTCAGATGTGGGAAGAAACGAACCGGGTAACAACAGAGGCTCTGTTGAACGATCGATAGATTGGAGGGTAAATGTCGAATTGGTGGGTACACACTAAAGTCATTAAACGGGTGAAACTTTAATCGGCAGATCCCTTTGACTATTTTTTGCTGGACCCGCAAAGCGGCGAACTTCGAACGGCGAAGCCTCTCGACCGTGAAGCTCTGGAGAACTCGACTGGGGTTCTCAGTTTGACCATCAAAGCTCGGGAAATCGTCGATGGTATACCCGGAAATGACGAATCGACGGTATCGATGGCTGAAGCTACCGTCACGATCAAAGACGTCAACGACGAGCCGCCGAGTTTCAACCGGAAAGAATACAGCATCTCAATTTCGGAAAACGTCCCGGACGGAACGCCCTTACCACACCTCGATATGACTGTCAAGGATCCGGATGTGGTAAGTTTTTTTTTAGAATCTCATATGCAAGAAAAACCGCAGTACTTTTAAAATTGATACTAACAAAATAAATTGTAATTTTTATGGTTATAAATTTTTCCTGGCGCCGGAAGTACAAGGTCGCAATTAGGGAAACAGTCGGCCAATTTTGAACATGTGTACCTTAGTTGTCCATTTTTGTTTCAATAAATTTAGGGAACTATGATGTCTTTCATTAAAAATTGCCGTATGTCGAAGTTGCCTAAAACCGTAACGAACATCTTTGACCATGGTTGATGTGTAGACCTTTCTCTACTAAGGAAATAATTTTTTAGAATTTAGTTGACAGGTGTACTTATTTTATTTTATCTATTCAATTTTCTATTAAATATTACCACCAGCAATAACATATTTCAATATCAAATCGTTTGAATAGGTATTTTTTTATAGGACACGAACACAGAAAAAAAAGTCTTAAAATTGTTATATCTCAAATTAAGCAATGTAAAGGCTTAATTTTAGTCGAGGTTTATGCTTAAAGAAAAATTTGTCGAGCTTGTCACACCTAAGTTACAGACTTCTTATTTCGAACCTGAATATTGACTAAAAGTAGTGAGCGCAAATAATTTTGCGGCTGAAATTAGAGCGGCTTAGATTTTGAGCTGAAATTATGTCTTGTAAAGTGCTTGATTTGAGATGTAACAATTTTAAGACTTTTTTTTTCTGTGAACACTAGATACACCTGCGTACATAGAAAAAAATAAGTCTTAAAATTGTTACAAATGAAAGTGGTTAAAAATTAGTCCATGTATAGTGTAAAAGTTTGTGCTTTTCTAATGGGGCTAATTTATGTTACATCTTAAATCTAGCCCATCAATAGTCTTAAATTAAGACTTTTTCAGTGTAGCTAATATACGCTAAAAAGCCTATATTTTTAGTGTATTTTTTCATTCTTATTATGGTTTTATTATTCTTAGTTCTCTTAGAATCAAATTAAATTTTTGCAATACTTGCAGAGATCTTTAATTTGTATTAACAGAGTAGGAATATACACAGAAAAAAAAGTCTTAAAATTGTTACATCTCAAATTAAGCATTGTAAAATGCTTAATTTTAGTCTAAAATTGAGCTAATTTTCTTAAATTAAGTCAATATTTGCGCTTAAAGTCTTACTTTCAGACAGCAAAGTTTAATTTTAGCCGAGATTTATGCTTACAGAACAATTTTTTAAGCTTGTGAAGCCTAAGTTAGAGTTCTTATTTCGAACCTGAATATTGTCTAAAAGTAAGTTTCCAAAACTAAAAACAAGGTTTTGTCAGCAAATATTTACTTAATTTAAGAAAATTATCACAATTTTAGGCTGAAATTAAGCCTTTAACGGTGCTGAATTGATTATTTTATTTATTTACTATTTACTATTATGTAACAATATTTAGACTTTTTTTACCGTGTATCATATCAGATCTTGATATATGTGATGTTAGATCACCATGAATCAAGGTAGAGATCTAAGTGGATCTAATACCTATTTAGTCCTCCCGGGCGTAAAATGCGATCTTTACGCCCGCATGTCAGGAAAACGACATGGATGAGAAAGGAGTTCTCTATCTATCTTTGTTGAGACTTCGGGGATAAATTCGAATTTTACACACGCTCGGGCGAAAAATGTTGTTAAGACATAAAACTGAATTTTTCGCCCTTAATACGAAAAGTACTATTTTATTTGTTATGGTAAGATCTACATAATATAGCCTACACATGACACCTAAATTGATGATCTGAACTTTTCTCCTAGGTAGAGTTCTTTTTATTAATTATTAATTCCATTGTTCGTTAAATAATTTAACACACTTTGTATAGCTTAACCATTTAACGATCAAGTGCACCATTCGCACATAGATTTTAGTATCGGTTTATTTATTAAAAAAAAAAAAATTAAATATACACATCCATATCCGACTAGTTTTGAGGTCACTCTTTCAAATGGCGCTGGTTAAATTTTCAAAAAATGACGTTTAATAAGTTTTTTTTTCAAAAATATGGAAAAAAAATGTGATTTTTGAGCTACAATTTTGTTTAAAGTGCAATTGTTACTACGATACAGGTCTCTGACTACTTTCCAATCTATTAGAAAAGTGTTCCCATTGTTTTAAAAGAAATTTTTTTTTTAAATTCTCATATTTTGATTTTTGACGATTTGGATTTGTAAATGACTCGAAAGCGCTAAATTTATGCGAAAATGTGGAGTTTGGTTGTTTCATAGGTTTCTATATAGTTCATACATATACGATAATTTATTTAACATTAATAATAGTTTATTGTCATTTCTGGTAACATCATTAGTTATTGTTTTGTTTTATTTCATTTTTTTTTAGTTTTTTAGTTTTGTTTTTACCTGAGTTTTTTGTAATTTTTATTTTATTTCTATTTACTGTATTTCCGTTGGTGTGAAAATAATAGTACTCAATAAACATACAAACAAATATAAAAGATTAAGAAAATGTTGAATTTTTGTTCCACGTTTAACAAAACATTTCATTCACATGTCCGGTTTTCTATATTAAATACACCATTTTGAATGTTGAAAAACTGATTTTGTATTCATATTCGGGGATGAAGAACGGGACATGTAAAATATTTTGTTACATTCAAAAATTCATCGGTTTCTTCGTTTTTTATTTTCATTTGTATCTTTCCTGAGTACTATTTTTTTCACACCATGAGGAATAGGAATAATCTAAATAATGCAATAAATTCAGATTAAAACAAAATTAAAAAAAAGCAAAACAAAACAAACAAAATAAAACAAAAAAGAAATTAATAAAATAAAATGTAGATACAAAAAAGAAAACAAAACATTGAAAAAATGAATCTCGCAAATAGAATTGGACAACTTTGAATAATCAAAGCCAAATGATGACATAAACACTTACCCATTTTTTGGTAATCTGATCAGATCTAGTAATTAAAACAATAGAAATAAACAAAAAAGTAAAGAGGAAGAAAATTAAAACAAAAACGAATAATTTTTCAATTAAATTTATATTAATTGTTTTATACGTATGAACATAGAAACTTTTCGAACAAATTTGGAACCAGAGCCGTTTAAAAATCAAAATCGACTAAATGAAAATATGCGAATATTTATTTTTGAAGTAAAAAAATCGGGAACTCGTTTTTGATAGGTTAGAAGATTGTCAGAAAGCGGTATCATAATCAAAATTGGAATCTAAAAAAAATTGTACATTAAAAATGCATTTTTTCAGTATTTTTGAAGAATTTTAGTCATTTTTTGACAATTTTACCAGCACCATTCGAAAGAGGGACTTCAAAAGTCGCTGAATATAGAACTGTCCATTTAAAAAATTGTTTTTTGTATAAATGAATCGATACTCAAATCTATGTGCAAATTGTGCACGTTTGGTAGTTGCAATAACATAAATTCTTGCTAAACTTCTTATAGACCAGTTTTCTTTAATTATTTTTTTTCGGGGAATTTTTTAAATTTGTTTATCTAGATGTGTTTGATTTTGATTTTGAAATCATATTCATAATTATATTAATATTAAAGAATTTTTTTAAATGTGTCTAGTCCTGTTCGAGAATGCTCCGATTCAAACTGATGCATTTTCTGCTCAGTCTATACTAATATACAGAAATCATTACTCTATAATACAACCGTTGATTTGATAATTTCTCAACTATATTGATTATATATATAAAATATTTTATCTTGTTCAAAGGAAGCTCTCAAGATGTAAGATATCTTATATATGCGGAATTATTGGTATGCGGAAAGGTGAAACGTGTCCGAATATTTCAGGGTTCAAAGCAAAGCAAATCTTGTTCCTGACCTATCCGAAAAATGGATAAAAAACTGTCAAATGCATGCCATTAAAATTCAAATTTTATGAAAGCAAAGAGTCGATACACTAGGTGTACTTTTACTCCACTTATAAGATAGAAGTTTAAAAGTCACGTCCTCGAGAATAGAAAGTGAAGATATTTTGTAGTTTCCTTCGACAGATAGAAAATATTGGATATCGTGTTATAAATTTGTTATTACTTTAGTGCCCTCAAGAGTTATGAGCGACTTTTTGTATACGAGTAACCTCTTTGAAAACGATAAATTGCATCGTCAGGTTTCATTTTCCGAACGTTTGTAGATATATTTGAGATATTTTTATGGAAAATAGGTATTATATAGTTTTGAGTATGCATTTTTCGAATCTGAAGTCCGTTTTTCGATATCACGTTCCATTTTTTAAGGGTGGCTACTTAAAAAAAAAAACGAAAATTTTCCGTATAGCGGCATTCTTATTGGAAGGAATTCCGGGATCATATCAGACCTCGGAATCTTGTTATATATCATATTTTACTAAAAGTTTGTCTAAACTATAATAAAAATTACAAAAAGCCGTCTTTAAATGACGCCCTTGATACGCATTTTTCGAGTTATAAACGTTTTATGAAAATATTTCTTGTATGTTGCCATAAATTTTGATAAATATGATCATGTAGAGGTTTTCGGGGTTTTTGAGGTGGCATATCACGGTCCTGAAGTCAGAGTGACAAAATACAAGATGGCGGATCCAATATGGCCGACGTATTCCGCTGAATTTGTTGTTTCTTATACAATTTGCTCAGGAATTTTATTTGTGTGAGTTTTTGTGGATGCTAATCACGATTCTATATTCAGAATTGCAAAATTGAAGATAGAGAACTTAATATAGCGACTGTAAAAACCAAAGATTTACACCACTTGAAGGTAGACAATATTCAGAATATTTGTTTTGTTTTTGCCTTATTTATATTTTATATGTCCAACTATTAGTTGATTTCGTTGAAAATATTGAAATATATCACTAGAAATACAGCAACTTTTCTTGCATCATATTTTTTAAGTTTTTTCTTTTATGTAATTTTAACTTTATCGGGACTTTTATTCAGAGGAAAACATCGGCGATCCCCCATCTTTTATTTTTCGATTTTGATGTTAGAATCGGGATCAGCGATTTCAAAAACCTCTGCATACGATATTTTATCTTCCAGAATACGCGAGAAAACTTTTAAAACCAGGAATTTATACATTCATTAAAAAAACAATCATTTAAGCCGCCATTTAGAACCTGCCATTTAGAAAAAAAAATATTTTTTTGGAGTATGGTCTTATTCCTTGGACATTAGGATCACTTTTCCGATTGAGCTTGCAAAGAAAAAAAAGGCTTGCTCATACCAAAATATGAATTTATTTAAAAAAAAAAACATCACAAAAATTCGGTATTTTTTATTTGCTTAAAAAAGTGAGTTTAAATGAAGTTTTTACGAAATTTTCTCAGCGGCATACGTCGGATTGTAATAGGTTGTCAAAGAACATATCAATTTTTGGAAATGCAGTAAACAATCACATTCAATGTGAATTATTTATAATCCTTAAATTTTATGTTATATTAAGATCGGTACTTTACTCAGTCTAGTTAGAACTGAATGAATAATAAGAATATTCATATGAATCAGTTTTAGTTTAAAAATATTTGTAATTATTAAAATAATTGGATTTATAATTATTATTATTTAAGGCATCTACATGTTAATCCACTTCATATAGTAAATGTTACTACTTAGTACTTACTACTTTAGTTTACTTCGGTACATTCTTCTGGTAATTGTTATTCTTCTTCACCCTCTGAATTGATGTTTCAATTTTACTAAGTTTAGTATTTCAATAACTTGTTTTTCAAAACTTTATTAAGATTTTGTTATTCAACGTAAACCCTTTCGAAAGTAAGTTAAAAAGCAGTATCAGTAATTTTTCTACTATTGTAGAAACATTGATACATTAATTGAAATAACTGAGTATATTTTTCAATTCTAGTTTATTATTTCTATTATAAACTACATCAAAATATTTTTCCACTATATGCGGATGGTTGTAATAAAATACTCTCGTAAAAGAAGTTGTATTAAATTGACATATGCTGTTTTGCTTGTAATTGTTTAATAAGATACAATCCTTTTTTTAATTAATTAATATAAGACTTTATTTAACAAATATTTTAAATAATTTATATTCATGTCGGGTTGATAAACTTTTACATAAAGATATAATGAAAACGTAAAATTTTAAAGCTTAATATTACGCACTAATGAAAATAATTTAGTAATATTTCGTTTTGCCGACTAACTCGTGTTTGCTTTTAATAAATATCTAACTATTGTATCTCAAAATATAATAAACTACTAATAAGTAAATGTTCTTTATTTTATTGTTTTACGAAATTCATTTCTGTTATATTTTTATAAATTTTTATACATTTACGAAATATTTTTACTAAATACTTAAGTAAATTCTTCCACGACAACTTCATGAAAGTAGTCAAATTAACTAACAGAAATAAACGAGATCTATTAAAGCAACGCTCATTTTGCTACGGTAAAATTTATCCTTATTGAAATAGGAATTAATAACTCATGAAATTTTTCGTCTTGGCGAAGGATCAAACGAATTCAAATCAAGCATTCACTAAATAATAATTAAATTCATGACGTGATGTATAAGTAACTAACTTAATTATTTGTACTACTTTAGTATAATGAGGTCAGCAATTTATCTCATATTACTAAATGAAATACAGAAATACAAGTTTCTAATTAAACAAAAACTGGTTTTAAAAACTAGTTAACAAAAATGTCATTCATACCTAATGGAAGTAGCAGCAACTTTTAAAATTTAAGTCATAAAAATGTGCTTTTTACTAAAAGGTCAACAATTTAACAATAATTCATTTTATACTCACAATACGTAATTGTTTTATTATTTTATTTTATCTTAATTAATTGATGTTACTCATTTTAGTAAAGTTTCTTATGGTTTATTTTAGATACTTTCTTCCATTTATAATCAATCATGTTAATTCAGTTCTAATTATTTTGGCTATTAAGCACGATTTCATGTAGTTCATTTTTAACCTTTAGAAAACATTATCTAAGGCACTGGTTTAGATTTAAATGTGACAAATGACCGCGAAAACAGGTTACCATATGCAAAAACACAGTATTTTTACCTGCATTTCAGCTCCATATTTTTCAACCCTCTTAATAGGTTAGGAAGCCACTAAATGCAAGACTGGATTACGACCAGTGGAATTCACGTCGTAAATTAAATTCAAAAATTATCGCGATTTTAAAGGATTTAAGGTTTCCGGGGTGTTGCTATGATGAATATTTCCGACGAATTTCCGGTCTACGTAGTCGCATATTTCGAACGAGTTTCTGGAGATATGATACCATCGACATTGACATACTGAAATAGATTCGCGAACATACATTTAGAAAGGAGCAAATATAGGAAATATAATTAATTAATTTCTAGTTTGTTTATTTGCATTTTTAATTCGTATCTGAAAAATTAAGATTTTTTAATTATTAAAACGACCAAAGTAATCGTGACTATTTTTGTAAATATATTACAAATAGTAATAATTAAGAAGAGCGACTAAGTCTTTAAATTTTAATGGAGGGGAGCGATAGAAATTAACAATAAGATTTTGTCAAAAGTTCAGGGAGTTTCATCGGATCAATAAATTAAACTTTTGAGGACAACTTCAGGATTGAAATCAGCCTAATATTAGTCAAATCAGACTACCACTCATCATTAAAATTTTCAAAAAGCTAACAGAAGTCGTTACGTTCATTTTTGATAATTATTCATAAATTATTGAACTAATTGAATTTAATCTGTGTAGATATTATTTGGATTTAATTGCAAACATTAGTAAAAATATATAATGTTTAATTGTACATTTAATTTGATACATTTTCATATAATCTATAACGACCTCAATACATAACAATACATATTCAACGATTTAATTAAAACACACTTTATGGTCGCGGGACGAATTACTGAAACAAAGAAATAGGTTTTGAAATTCCGAAGGCTCAATCAAAAGTCAAATTGTTTTAATTTGAGAACAATATCAAATGTTAAATTTCAAAATGCAAATATCCTAATATAAAATTAAGGAATTATCATGCGATATATTTTTAAAAATATTTATTGGTACCTCAGTAATTGATGATACTTTTTCTATTCTTAATTTACAATCAAATTGTGATAAAGAATTACAAACAAATAAAAAAAACTTGTGTATTAATAGAAATAAACATGGATAATGTGTTGACAAGAATCTTGACAAAACATTCTGACAAAAATTTATGTCAATAATAAATCAGTTATTTACGACACCGTTAAATCTAAAAAATCTATGAAACTGAGATATATGTTAAAATTCCACATAATATTGATTTGCGTTTTATTAAAGTTCATTCTTATAAAAAATTCTGGAGATATTTTTTTTATTTATTTATTAACGGACCGTAAATTGGCATACACTAAATATTTTAAGCTTAAACAATATTAAATACACGAAAATACCTAAAATATTTCGTAATACGATTTCCAATAGAAGAATGAACAATTCATCAGTTTTAATGATAAAAAAATAACATAAAAATATATTTAATGTATGCAACGCTTATAGTATTTGTCAAAATGCTTATTAGTGATATTGATAATTAATTTCAGAATATATGAATTGAGTTCTATCATATTCAAAAATGATTTGAATGATTACGTTTGATAGATTTATCGAATGTATTTCCGGCTTCCGTTAGCGAATCAAATTTTAATTCTCTTCATTTGGCTTAATATTACACGGATGGATTTGCAATAACAAATTATATCTGTCATTGAATGTTGCTTGTAATGGTTATATTTAACGAGGTACGCCTGAGATTAATAGGTTTAATATCATTTTGAAATGGCACACATCAATAATAAATCATTATTTATTGTAAATATTCTGTTTAAACATAACAGAAACGCATGTAAAATAATAAAAAAAAACTCAAAGCAATTAAACTTAACGATTGTCGAAATTCAACAAAATTCGCTGTCGACAAACATGAAAATTTGCATAAGAATGTCAATTTTCAACGTATTCCGGATTCAAGAAATATTATGACAAATTTAACATTTCACTTTTAAAATAAAGGAGGAAGTTAATGGTTATTGGTAGATAGTAGAAAATATCAGTGAACGTTTAAAGACGACCCGCAGTTTTTGCACATGTAATTATCCACACCCGCATTGGATCTTTCAAAGCTTTTGATGTTCCTCGATAGAGAAGAAAAGTAGAAAATGCCACATAAAATTCATGTTTAATCTTTTATTCACAAAAATTTGTTAGAATGTATAAAAAATTACAATTGCAAAAATACCAATAAAAGCTAGAAGATCGTCAGTAAATAAAACAATTCAAATACAGTAGAGTCCCGGTAAATTTGCGTCTCGCTGTAGTTACGTTTCAACACATTTGCCCAGATTCGTCTCGTTACATTTGTCTGTCGCCACTCTCCCCCCCCCCACCTTGCGCGCTGGGGCCTCAGGATGGGCCTGCTGTGACGTCACGCGACTGAGGGGAGTGGGAGAAGCGGCCCCCTTCTTTTTACAAATATAAGGAGGGGAAATCGAGGAACCGAGCCAGCAAATACACCGTTGTATTAGTAGAATCAGTAAATGTTTCCTTTTTATTAAGTAATAACCAGTTCAACTTTTTGTGCAATTTACACATACCAACAGTAATAATAACAAACTCAAATTGGTCTAACGATTTACTTCAACTTTGTAAGGTTATATTCTGTGTGGGTATTTAATTGGAACAATTTTGCCTCACAGTAACCAATATATTTTTTGATTACAATATCAATAAAAGTACGTAATATGAACCTTTGCTATCGTAAATTAGTATGGTACCTAGATAGAAGTTAAAAATTTTTATAATAATTATTTGTTGAGCACTTCAAGTGTTCCACAGTGTCGACACATTTTTGACGACGATTAGAAAGGAATATATCGTCAACATGTCGGTACCATACATGGATAGATTGTATGGTGCACTTAGCAGGGCAGATTTAAAGAGTAGTCAATGATGATAGAGGTGAATCCATTGCTACTCGACGCTGAAGCCTGTTTGTGGAAGTATGTTGACGGGATACCATGTGCTCAACTAATGGAATCAAATTTCCTTTGATGTACCACCCTATGAAACGTTCAACATGCATATCATCTCCATTATCAAAAAGATAATGCAGAGATTCCTTAATGAATTTTCTTAGCTACTTGAAGCAATTTTAAAACTTTATGAATTCAAATTTAATGGATTTTGGAATGCAATGTCGAAACATAAAACAAGCAAATTGAACACTAACATTTGAATTTTAATGATTTAAAGATTTAAAGATTTGCCATTTTTAAGTTTTTATCAACATTTCGTTATTCAAATAATATTATTATAAATTCACGATTCAAATTCTTCGTTAGTAGCGTTTTTCATAAGATAGTTATAAGAAACATAATATAAATATAAAAAAAACCTAAAGATGGCGTTCTTGACAAGGCCACTTGATGTTCTCATACTCGAAGTAATATTCAGTAATCAAAAGAATATTAAACTGTTTGTAATATACTGTCACAGACTGACATGAAACCTGAAGTAGCGACTAAATTAGCTTGTTAAATTGAATTTTTTAGTATCTAATATACGAAAACTTGTTTAATATACGACATGACGAAGTTTCTTCAGTTAATTTACGAAGTTATTTCTTGACTTATTCAAGTTTAATCGAACCGATTAAAAACTAACGGAATGATGCATATAAAGCTAATAAAGCTTAGTTAGTAGAGGCTAATTTGTGTAAATCATTTATGTTTTATAGGGTTTGAACTCGGTGTTTTCCCTACGCCTTGAGGACATTACGGGAGCATTTAGCGTGGAGCCGAAACAAGCAACAGGCAGCACTTCGGTGAATATTAGGGTAACCAACGGCTCATTGGATTACGAAAACCCTAATCAAAGAAAATTCATCATTCTTGTAAGTAAACCAATTGTGGGTTGCAATTTTGTATCCTCTTACTTCAATTCTGTCATAATTCGTTTTAGCCAAACGGTTGTAGTCATTTAACTGCCTTTTATTAAATCCAGCCTCCTTGTGCCTTACTTATTTTCATACTACTACTGTTATTCCATATTACAATTTATATGTCTTATTTTAATTCACTAGAAACTAATTATTATTTACCTTTTGAAATTATTTATTTGATTATTTTTTAAATTACTATTACGTGTATATTTTGCAAGGTGTAGATGCATATAAAACTTGTACATATATATACACAATCGAATGAGTAGTTGAGAGCTTTAACTCTGTAGATATAAATACGATTGGTCTAAAGATATTTCTTATAAAATTTCCACAATAGGTTAATTGTACTCTCAATTCGAATGACTACTAGAGTGATTTTTAGCACTACTTACGAGTGGACCCGTCTATCGATTCCTAACCTATGCTGCTATTCTTTTAAAATTGCACAATTCGAGCAGAAAATTTTAAAAGCGCTTCCAAGTTTTAAACGGCCCACTACATTATGTTATGGTACTTTTCAGTAGTCTACAGAACTACCCAGCACATTACAGGATTATTCAGTACGATATATTACAGTACCTACAACTATAGTTCAATACACAATATTCCATTACATTTCTGTATTGTTCAGCACAGTTCAGTACTGTACATCCAAATACATGTCAGTATAGTTTAGTACAGTACATTCCAACTACATTTTCATAGTATACAGAACTGTGTCGTACGTTCCAATACTGTCAGTACATTCCGGTATTGTTCAGTACAGTACACACCAGTAGTATTCAGTTCAGTAATTTCCAGTACATTTCTGTAGTGTGTAATACTGTCCAGTAGAGTACATTCTAGTACATTCCAGTAGTGTACAGAACTGCACGGTACTTTACAATACAGCGCAGTAAATACCAGTTTTGTTTAGTACATTGCATTCCAAGTACAGTCTAATGGTATACAGTACTATCAAGTACATTCCAGTATCGTTCAGTACAGTGCTTTAAATATCGTTCAGTACACTACATTACAGTACATTCGAGTAGTATACAGAACTGTCTGGTACATTCCAGTAACGTTCAGTACAATATATTCCAGTGAGGTTCAGTACAGTACATTCCAGTACATGTCAGTATCGTTCAGTACAACTCATTCCAATAGTGTAAAGCACTGATCAGTACAGTCCAGTAATGTAGAGAGCTGTCCAGTACGTTTCAGTACCTTACAGTACAGTAGTTTCCAGTATTGTTCAGTTGAATACATTCTAGTGCATTCAGTAGTGTACAGAACTGCCCGGTAATTTCCAATACTGCTCTGTACATACCAGTATTGTTCAGTACATTACATTCCAATTTTACTCTAGTAGTTAACAAATCAATGTGGTAGACTGCAGTATCGCTTAGTACAGTACACTCCAGTATTGTTCAGTTTAGTACATTCCAGTATATTCCTGTAGTTTACAGTAATGTCCAGTACATACCAGTATTTATCAGTATATCACAATACAAGTACATTCCAATATTGTACAGCACTGTCCAGTACATTGCAGAATCGTTCAGTGTAGTGCATTCCAGTATCGTTCAGTACAGTATATTCCAGTGTTGCTCAGTACACAACATTACAGTACATTCCACTAGTGTACAGAACTGTTCTGGTACACTCCAGTACCGTGCAGTACAGTACTTTCCAATACCGCCCAGTACATACCACTATTGTTCAGTACATTACATTCCAATTTCATTCTAGTCGTTGACATAACAGTGTGGTACACTGCAGTATCGTGTAGTGCAGTAAACTCCAGTATTATTCACTCTAGTATATTCCAGCACATTCCTGTAGTGTACTGGATGTCCAGTACATACCAGTATTGATCAGTACATTACATTTCAAGTACATTTCAGTATTGCTCCGTAAACTACATTACAGTACATTCCAGCATCGCTCAGTACATTACATTCTAGTATCGTTCAGTGGAGTACAGTCCAGTATCGTTCAGTGCAGTACACTCTAGTATTATTCAGTTCAGTCATTTCCAGTACAATTCTGTAGTACACAGTACTATCCAGTGGGGTATATGCTAGTACATTCCAGTAGTGTAAAGAACTACCCGGTTCTTTCCAATACTGTACAGTACATACCAAAACTGTTCCGTACATTACATTCTAGGACATTCCAGTAGTACTTGTATTTTGCAGGATATATATGTTTATATGAATATACCATATATTCAGTATAAAATTAATGAAATTTCATAAGGGTTTTAAAATAAGTAATCAAGGAGTTAACTCTATAAATATAAAGATTATTGGTGGACAGGAATCTTTCCTAAAATGGCCGAAATGAATTTGGTTTTCATTGTTTTACTTTTCAACTACACAGAATTTCTCACTCGAATAGTTTCCATAAAAATCGATAATATATTTTTCCGTTTTTCTATTCATCTATTGTAAAAGTTTATTTTTTCTATGTTATTGTGTACTCTATGCGTTTCTGAAGTATAAAAGCATTGTAATCAGACCATGTGACTAAGGTTATTTTATTATTATGTTAAAAAATGTATGCATCGACTTTATGATATAGACTTATTATCAAAGACTTTTTTTTTAAACTTCAAAGAATGATCACTTTTGATGTACATGAACGTTTTTTACATATAAGTATAGAATAATTTTTTATTCCTATAAAACCAAAGAAAAAAATAGGTCATAGAGTTTGCTTAAAATGGTTTTCCTACTTTAAATTAAGTAATAAATCGTTAAGACTAAATAAATCGTTTTGCAGAAGTTACAAATCACGATAGAAATATGAGTATTTTTGAATGCAGAAGGGGAAATTTAATGTAGATTTATTATTTACTTTACTAAATGAATGGCAGAATTGTTTCGTACTTTCGTATAATTATGACGATATCCTTTAGTACACTCCATTCCAGTACCGTTCAGTACAGTACATTCTACTATTGTTCAGTTCATTAATTTCCAGTACATTTCTGTAGTGTATAGCACTGTCCAGTATATTCCATTATTGTTCAGTACACTACATTTCAGTAATGTTCAGTACGGTACATCCCAGTATATCCCAGTAATGTTCAGTACAGTACATTCTAGTACATATCAGTACTGTTCAGTACAATATACTTCAGTACATTCCAGTAGTGTACAGCAGTGTCCAGTACCTTACAGTACCGCGCTGTGCAGTCCATTCCAGTAACATGCAGTACAGTACTTTCCAGTATTGTTCAGTTGAGTACATTATTGTGCATTCCAGTAGCGTATAGAACTGCCTGGTACTTTCAAATACTGCCCAGTACATACCAGTATTTTTCAGTACATTATATTCCAATTTCATTCTAGTAGCATACAGAACAGTGTGGTGCACTGCAGTCTCGTTTTCCGAGAGCATGGAAAAGATACAATAAAATATACTTGTTTTTCAGAACATGTTTTTAGTAAGACATGCTTTTAAGAAGGTAAAAAGGAAAATTGCGGAAGATGTAAATACACCTCATATCTGTTTTTGTATGCAGCATCTAAAACATAAAAAATAAATACGAACATATTTTAGAAACATCTGTTATTCTGCTAGTTAAATATCCCTTATAAATGTAGCAACTTTTTTCGTTTCTTCACGACTAAAAACTATCCCAGGAACATTTATGACTTTTTCGACCTATTTTCCACTTTGTGTCTTTCATTACTTTAACCAGGAAATTAATTACTTTGCAGAAACACTACTCTAATGCCATGTAAGCGCGAAACAATTAAAGAGGTAGACAAATGCACGTTAGTGTAGGTCAAAGTCTTTTGTAGTGGAAGGAGGCGATAATTTGAGGTATTTTCGAGTCTCATACTGAGTGTCTAATTAAATTTTGTCTTATTTTCAAGTATAGTAATTTAAGAGTGGACTGTAATATATCATTTAAATGGAAAGGAAAAATCTGAGCGTAAATGAAGAAATTATTTTCAAATTAGCTTCATATAACCATACGAAATATTCAATTCCTTTTTGAAGAAAAACATAATGTAATTATTTTTTAATTCCGCTATTCTCTACACGAAATGGAAAATTGTTCTACCTTGTCAGAGGATATTCTATTCTCGAGTGTTAACAACTTTTCTTGTTTCTAGAACACTTCCTTCGACTACTTTTATTCTTTTTGTATTTTGTTTTTTATATTTTATTCAAAAATTATTGTTTTCCCTTTGAATGTAGTTTTATTTAACTAATAAAGTTTTTGCTCTAAACTTGTATATTATGCAGAGATGACAGTTTTAAATTGGAAACATTGTAAATAATTGTTGAAAAGTGTCAGAAATTATACAATAAATGTGAACATTTCTAATATTTTTGTTTACTAATAAAACGAATAAATTATTTTTCTTATATATGTATCTTGTGTTTGTCTTATATATGTGCAAATAACATGTTGATAGTTTGAAACATCCCAAGTCTTCATAAATTATAATTGTTTATAATATCACTCTAAAGGTTTTGGGTTTAGTGTTGCAACTATTTTCTATTTTGATAAACAAAATTACCTAAAAATGATCTAAAAAAATGATCTAAAGTTTGTTATTTTTGTCATTGTCCACAGTTGCAAGAAAATTAGTAACTACCGTATCTCCTTCCATTTAGAAATTTCATTTAATGTTACATTTTCTATATAAAATTTTCTTCTGTACTGCACATTACTTACCATAACCTGAATGATTTTAGCATTAAATTGTCACTATTTTCCGTGTAATTTGTCTACTGTTCATTTTTTAAATAGTAAAACACCATCTTGTTTTTAAAACATAATGATATAATGGAAGTAGAATGGAATATCTGTCACTACGGAATCTAAAGTAATGCAGCTCAGAAATTACTTTTTAAAAATCAAACCACGTCAATGTAGCTCGTACGATGCTTATGTATTGATTGGTAAATAATTTCGTTTACTATATAGTAATCAATAACATTTACTACGAAATTTATATATATATATAAATGGTTATGCACTAAATTTGAATTAGTAGTAAACTGCTGACATTAACACAATTAGAAACATTATTTTTTAATGTTCGATTAGTCGAATCAAATTTTTTATTAGTATACTTTTACAAATATATTAGTATTTTTGTACTAGTTGTGAATGAAAAATGAACTTATTCACATCCATAATATGTTTTGTCTTAATATTTTTATTTTACGACACGTCTAAAAGCTGACAGTAGAAAAACCGAATTGTCATAATACCGACACTCACATAAGAACCGACTGCCAAAAAGCCGACATATAAAAAAATAGACACATCGACAAGCGGGTAGTCAATGTTTGAAATGTTAGTTTTTTTACTGTCGGCTTTTTGGCTGTCGGTTCTTTGAAATATCGGTTATTTGAATGTCGGTATCATGACATTTCAGTTTTTTGACGGGTCGGCTGTTTGCCTGTCGGTTTTTTGAATATCGGTTTCTTGATTGTGTCGGTTTTTTACTATCGGTATTATGACATTCGGTTTTTTTACTATCGACTTTCTGACGCGTCGGCTGTTTGCCTATCCACTTTTTGGAATGTCAGATTTTTGTCTGTTTTTGGACTGTCGATATTATGACAATTCGGTTTGTTGACTGTCGGTTTTTCGACCTGTCGGCTTTTGATTTATCCGTTTTTCAACCCGCACCCAGAAATGTATCTTAAGATTTATAATACTTATTGTCAAATTTACGATACTGACCACAATTATGTATAATGAATAAGTTTTTTCAAGGAACAAAGAGAGAAGGTTTTAAAAAAATTATTCCTTTTCATTACAAAGACATTAGAAATTCGAAATTAAATGGGTCCGACATCGCCTGGAGAAAAAAGTAAATTTTTTTTGGTTATATTCGTTTGTATACTTTGATGAAAATTAATTTTCAAAAAGTAACGTATAATGTAATTATAACTACAATCTCTATCGTATGCTTTTGAAATTTCCATCGATGTAAAATGAAATTCTTTCGTTGAAGTATTTGATCGGGATAAGCTGTCTGGCAGACGTTATTGCAGGGGTGGAGCGCATTGTCGAAACAAATTACTTTATATTACAGTGAGTTCGAACAGTTTAATGAAGTATCCAATTTACGATTTTAAGTTAAAATAGCCCGGGATTCTGAATAAAACGATTATGTGTTTCTTTATGGGTTTATTCTAGTAGAAGGCAAAATGACAAATGGAGATATAAAAATGGCCACATTTGAAGTGTCAAGTATTTTTTAAACTACTTGTAATAAGTTTACATTTTATAGATTATAGAAGAAGTTTTTGTCCAAAAATTAATTTTCGAACATTCTTGAGCTTATTCTACTTTATTTATGAAAACCGAGAAATATTTCTTGAGAAAAGTGATTAATGTTTTTTTTTAATTTCGAAATAATCGCCGAGCTAGAAGATGTTAGTATACATTTTTAAAAAGATGATTAAATTTACTTCATATAATCCGGATAATACTTTCGTTATAATAGATGTAACGTATGAATTTATCCGTATCACAAGAAAATTTTCTTGTACCCATTTGTGGAAAATTACTATAGAATTTTATTTACATGCATGTTTAGTACACTTATTCATTTATTCAAGATTTTTAGTATTCAGTTGAATATAGAAAATATTTAGTCATGTGTAATAAATAATTGTTATAGTTAATCTGGGATTCATCTGACGTTAATTTTCTAATTATTAAACTGGAAAAACGATGATTTTTTCTTTCAATGTTCATTACTAACCTCAAACAATAAGACATGACATAAGTAGAAAATTGAGTTTTGAGAAAATGAATTAATCCTAGGACATGCAACCGTTTGGCTACTATGATATTAAATAGTAGATTAATTATTCCATGACTGCATATTATAACACGAATTAATCCGATAATGTTACAATTGAAGTTTTCGAGTCTTCACAGTTCACTGCAGTGCCCGTTACAAAAAAACTGGGTAATATATTCCTGAAAGTCCAAACCCGTCTATTTTGGAGTATGTTTTTTCGTTTGTCTGTCGTTAAAATGCAGAAAACCTACAAAAACTTGCAAATTTTTTAAATTTAATTTTAAAAATCCCGATATCTTAACTACTCAGATTTTCATTATCGAAAATGATAGCCGCTAGAAAATGTATACACGAAAATTGACTTCAGAAATAAATGTTAATTTTAAAAACTTTTTTACTAATCAAATGTTAATTTTGTTAGAATTTTTGCACTTTACAGTTTTTTTTTGAAAACTCAGAAATGGTTCAAAAATTTTGAAAAAATTTAGACCTATTTTTTTAATGATTCTTAACATTTTTTCTTAAACTGTAGTTAAAAAATTTTGATAATTCATGCCGTCAATGTGCCATTTTGGACACAATATTGTATTCGATATATCGAAACTAAATTTCAAAAATGAGCTTGTAGCTTTAGTTCGAGTTCCAATTGTAGAATTTTAAAAGATTTGATGTAAAAGGAAAAATGCTTCAAGGTGAAAACTACATTGCTAAAAAATGCTTCGAAAAAAAAGTTTTTTCGTTTTTTAAGTATAAACTCAATACCTAACTTGTAGGTTTTTATAATTTTTCTGTATTTAAACCCAATGGAAAATGGATACCCACAAATAGTTGAACATAAACTTTCTTTCCTCAGTATTTGCTAAGTGGCATGGTGCATAACTAAGAAAACTCGAAAACTGCAATTGGAGTAGTAAACTAATCAATGCAGTCTTATCCAGGGGTATTTATCAAATTTTGTATTTAAACAAAATTTTATTTTTTCGTTGCAAAAGACAATTCTGCGTCTGTTCGAGGAAGAAATAAATCTGGACGTCTTAAAACGTTATGTTGCAGGTGATAGCCGAAGAAGTACATACGCACCCGAAACTGTCATCAACGGCTACTGTTACGGTTGTCATTACGGACGTTAACGATAATGCTCCATCCTTTTCGAGTCCTTCGAATACAGCCCTCGTATCCGAAACGGATCCACCAGGAAAGCTGATAACCACCATCACTGCTAAGGATCGAGATAGTGGAAGGTATGTTGGTGAAATGAAATAATTAAAACATCGATAAAAACAAATATTTCAAAATTGTCTGTGAAAAGAAGTGGAATTTTTACATTACCATAACACCATTTTTTACGAGGCAAATAACCTAAAAATTGGATAACAAAAATTTTTACACCATTGTTTTGAAGCTCCTAGATTCGAAAAAGTTTTTTTTTGCGTATTTTCTCCTGGTCTTTACGATAATACTACTGTCTTTTTTTAAATGGTGGGCCGTCCTAATTTCAGTCAAAAACTGTATTTTTTTTTATTTTGGTGGTTTCTAATCGATTAGGTGGCCCAAGATATCATTGTTTTATATATTTTTTCTCGGTCTTTAAAATAACACTACTAGTTTTAAAATATTTGTGCGCCACCCGAATTTCACAAAAAAACTGTGTTTTTTTAGGAATTTTCTGCGGGTTTTAATGGAGTGTATTGTATTTAAGTGGTTAAAAATATTTTTCTTACTATTTTTCCCGCTCTTTACGATAAACGATACTAGTTTTCGAAAAAAAATAGTGGCCCCGAATTTCGGCAAAAAACTGTGTTGTTGCGTTTTTTGTGATTTTTATGGTGAAAATAGCACTTTTTTCGTCTTTTTTTGCGTGTCATGGAAGTTAAAGACAGATTCGCGATTTTTTTGAACCCCTACTATATGGCAAAAACTGAATTTTAGTCTGCAAACTATGTCCACGCCTGGACGTTCCGGACGTCAATTTTTTAGCCACATTACCTTCATTTCTCGTCCAATTTTTTGGTAATCCAATGGACGTCCATTGACATGAAGTAGACCAAACTGGGATGTATAGTTTACTTTATTTGGACGAAGAATGAATGTTAAATAGACAAATTTTCTATGTAAACGAATCATGTACCAATTTCCGTCGTTTCACAGACGAATTTCAGTCAAATATTCTAACAAAAATGGACGAACCCAAAAATTCTCCATTAATCACCGCCAAAAGACCAAAACAAAAAAACAATTTTTGAAAAAGTACGGAGAGTCTAACATTTTTTTTCAAAAATTTAGGATTGTTGTAAAGAGCAGGAGAAATATGCAAAAATACCCAATTTCAAATCTAGTACCTTCAAAATCAGAGTGTAAGAACGTTGTCTAAAACTTTCATTAATTTTTGTCTGGCCTAATTTTAAGGTTATATACCTAGCAAAAAATTGCTAATATAAACACTCGTTGGAAGAAAACAATATCGAAAAAACGCGCCTTTTAGTCTTGCAATCTTTACACAGGATTTTGGAGGTTCTAATTTGGTTTTAGTAATATTATTCGGTTACCTTTCGGACAGTCTAGGTCAGTAGGCGATTTATGAGAGGACAATCTTATTCTAATATAGCCTTTGTGTTTAAGGAATTTACTCATAAAGAACATTCAAAATACATAGCAAAATTTATTTCTGAAATTATGGGTATTCCTACACTCGTATCATTTCTTCTTCTTATTTATATAAACATTATGATATTAGATTTGTGAAACCATGATATTTCCTGATATTTGCGGGATTGATCTAGAGGTACCTTAAGAATGTAATTTTCTCGAATATACAGTTATTTTTTGTCAATCAGGTCGTAAGGTTCAGCCAGTTCAGATTCGTGATGAGAATATAACAGACGTGAAAGTATGAAAATATGTAGTTGGTTCAATATAGATTTGTACATTGAGAACTGACAAGAGATCAAGGGAAAAGAAATTAAACTTTACAATGTTTCGCAGTAGTAAAAGGCTTTTACCTTTAGTTACACAATCACTATATATGTATAGAATATGTGTAGATTCGCTCATCCGGTTCAATATCAATAAGAATAATAAAGGGGAGTTACCGAGTCTGACTTAAATGCTTAACCTTTTATTTTGCATTACTAGTTTGTTATCTCCGTTTCATCAGAGGAACACGTAAGAAGAAAGGAGTCCAACAAGTTTCGTTTCTGAAAATTCCAATTCGAGATTTAAATGGCAAAAGAGAGTGTTTAATAACTACTTCTAAAATGCCACAAAAATAAAAAATTTGATCGATTTAAAAAAATTTTTGATCGACTTTAAGAAACACATTAGATTCGAGAGTGGTAATTGGAAAATAACAAAATAAATACATAAAAGACTTCTAGGCTTTTTATTTGTTTGCAATAAGTGGATGTTTTTCATAATAATCTTAGAAAGCAAACTATTGTGTTCTTATTTCAAGTTTAATAAACAAAATTTGATTATTTATTTCGAAATTTATATTTCGTGTTATTTAATTCGAAATCATATAATATCTCTTCATAAACACTTTAAAGTCGAGAGGTAATCAGAAAGTAATAACATAAATACTTGAGTTTATTTATTTGTTTTTAATAAGTAAGAAGTCCCATTAAAAATTAAATAGTACATTTCTATGTGATTTCAAAACGTTTGGTATAATTCTGCTGCATGTAATCGTATAACAATAAAAATTAAAATCTATATAACTAGCAATTTTTTAGTATTAGTTAATTTCATGGAACCTTACAATTGTTCTTTTTTTAAAATTTAATTTTAGTCCCGAATTATTTTTTAAAATGATATCGATACTTATATAAAATTGCTCACATTTTGACGAAACTTTTTTTAGTTATGAAAAAACACTAATTAACTTTATATAATTTTTGCTGAATTCAAATAAATTTTTTTCTTACGGCTAACCAAATAAGTACTTGAATATCCAATTCTTTTTAATCTATTTCTTATTATGGTTAAATGTTACAATTAACGCTGATCAAAATCCACTGTGCTTCAACATTACTATTTGTGCTCAAACCACTGCTAAAATTGAAATAATACATTTAAATGGTTAATACAACCTGAATATTATTTTATTCCTTATTAAATATAATAAATTATTTAATAATAAGATAAAATTATGTAATAAACAATAAATTGATGGAAAATACAGAAAATACCCCTAATACGATGAAGAAAAATGAATATAACTAAGGCATTCACTAAGATTCATATGCTTACTTAATTTTTTAGTTTATTTGATTGCCACTTATTTAGGTAGTAACCTGGATTATAGGGCCTTCAACTAGTAAAATTCGTTACCAAGTTCATTAACGTCCTATTTAAAGTTGGTAGACTTCATGGAAATAATTCATATGTGAAATTTTAACGACGAATATTCAGATTTGATCAATTGCACAACTAGAAATATCTCGGCCACTTGATGACCGATATTGTCTAGTGCTCTAATTAGTTGATTTAAAATGCTGATCATTCGAATGTGCACACAATTAACGCTGATCAAAATCCACTGTGCTTCAACATTTACGTGGAACTCGCACATGAAGTCCCATGATACCTGGCACTTTGTATGTAACATTTAGAAAAGAGGGAATATTCCAATTTTGTCATAGTTCAAATTCGGAGGCGGAATGTATGGGAACTGAAAATATATCATGTTAGATTATTCGCGAAAAAGTTTTAGATTAAGCATCTGTCTCAGTCTTGATTGCCAAGAGATATTGAAAACATTTTTTTTTATTTGACATCTTTTATCTACAAATTACACATTTTACGAAAATTAACAATAAATCAAGTTATCGGCTTTTTGTGCATTATAAGGTATAAGTTTGAATTTTACATCGTAATCACTCGAATTCCGAAACCGTTAGGCTTTTTCGAAACATTTATAATTTCAACTTAACTCAAAATAAAAAAGAAAAAAATGAAGACCGCAAATTTCTTTGAAAAATTTCGATTTGACAATTCATGGAAAGAAATGGTAAACTTGTAAATTGTCGAATATACGTAAAAAATAAAAAATAAAATTATAGATGGACAATGAATTTGGAGAAATGTTCTTTGAACAAAGCAATTTAAATTTTCGAAATATTCCAAAAATTTTGACAATTTGAAAATGTGATTAATTCGGTGCAAACAGAATTTACTTAGATTCTTTGAATAACTCTGACTAAAAAATGTCTCTTATTTATAATAAAATGTATGTTTTTAGAGATAACAAATTAAAAATTGTCCAAAATGTTTGCAATAATATTCTTCCTTGGACTTCTTCCAAGTTTATAAATCCGAACCTACAAAAAGTGTTCCAGTGTTCATATAATTTATATAAACGTTGTGTAAATACAGTTACGATCTTATTTTATTACGTTTGAGTCGAATTATAGCTTTTGTTTAATTATTAGAATTTCAAAGCTGTACCGAAAGTTTGAATTAAAGAAAAAATTATTTAAAATATGGTTTTCCATGTATTTTAACCCGTAGAACAAGTATAGAGTAAAATTCGTCGTATCAGCCTTCGTTTTCTTTTAAATTTCGAAAACCATTTAAAAAAGCACCAAAAATGAGTTATTTTGAGTCTACCTCTCCATACACTTCACGAACCCATATTTTGAGTTCAAATTCAGATTCAGCATTGAAAAATACATGGGAATATGCAGTTCTGGACGAAAGTACAGACGACATTTTTGTAGGCCTTTGTAATTGATACCGATTATAAAAATAACGCCTAAACAATTGCTGTTTTATTTTATGGTGAGAAAATTCTGTTTAAAGCATCTTTCTTCCATGATTTCTGTAAGAGAATCTAAAATTTTCTTTAATATAAGGTTTCTCGTTTTTACTAAAAACAAGATTATAACCGACGCACTTTAGGTTTAATTTAAACGTTTGTAGTCTTGACAATTTGTCAAAGTGATGTTACATTTAATTTCATTCATTACAGATTCGGTGCCAGTGGAATAGTCTACCAATTGATCGGTCGGGGATCCGAGCATTTTGTCGTTGACAAACGCTCAGGGAGCATTTCCGTCGCACCTTGTCCCACACCTGGTACTGCACCCTGTCTTGATTACGAAGAGCAGAATGAATATTTCTTGAATTATAAGGTAAGAATTTTATAGATATTATATATTAGTCCTTTAATTAATGAATTATTCCTGATTATGTATTAAAAAATTGGATGATTGATTTCTTCAATGTTGAAAATTAAAACTTGCATTTCTAGGGCTATCATTTATTTTAAATTTTCTAAATTTCAAAAACTATATTGTACACGCCTTTAGAACTCTTAACTTTTAATTACCCTATCGAAAATATAAAGTTAATTTGACCTAAATTAAAAAAATAACATTTTTAGACGTCACGAAAAATAATATTCATTCATTATAAAAAGAAAATGGGAAAATAAATAACAATTCTCATAATTGTTTACTCCATTTTGTAAAATATATCGCAAATACTGTATCTGAAACTTTCATTAACGTGACCTATTATTTTTTGATGTAAAAGAGAAAATGTTAAATCATTTCCAGATCATCAAATCGATATAAATTGAAAGAAGAAAACAAATTGCATATATTTAAAAATCTGAAAAATCTTGTTTTGATATTATGAATAAAAATGTATTAAAAGAATTGATAAAAAAGAATCATAACGATAACAACCATTGCTTATTTTCATCCCTATTTTTTCACTTAGTAGTGCAAATTATCGCAAATAATTCTGATCTACAAACCAGGAAGAAACTATTGTACATGTACATATGTACAATGTACATATCTAGTACACCAAATACTTCTGGTGCTGACCTTGTAGAATTTTGTCCAGTTTTTGTTGTTGAACAACCTGGTTTTTATATTCCATTTGGATGCGAAATAAGTAAACTGGGTAGAAATTGTCCAAAATCTGAGCTCATTTCTAACGACAGTTAAGAAAATCTGTTTAACCCTTTAACGCCGGGACGGACACTTTTTTTCCTTCATTTTCAATCTTAATTTTCTCGGCGATTAGGAATGTGAAAAATCCTTCAGGAACCATTTCTTATATATCTGACCTCGCTCTTTCAGAATCTGCAATCAAAATCCCCAAAAAATGAATTTTCAAAAAGTTACTGCAATTTTTTTGAAGAAAAATCGAAAACTTTGACAATTTTCTTTCAGAAATGAATTTTTTTTCATATAGCAGGTCACCAGAGCACCGTTTCACCTGAAAATATCGCGTCCGCAATATTTAAGTAATAGAAAATGGCGAAACGTACTTTTTAAAATTTAACGATGGCGGCTCAAAAATGTTGGCGGAAGAATTTTGTCGCTATAAATATTAATAATCTGTGTATCCTTATTTTTTTCAATTTTCTATTTGTATGGCGTTGAGTATCTAAATATTTTTGGGGTCGCTGATAACGAATCTGAAGTCAGATTTCAAAAATTCAAAATGGCGGATCCAATATGGCGGACGATGTTTTTAAAATTGTTCGCAATGTTGTGAAACTGATTACTCGGGGGTTTTTGGGGTCGCTGATAACGAATCTGAAGTCAGATTTAAAAAATTCAAAATGGCCGATCCAATATGGTAGTCTTCATTCAGAAAATCTCTGAGTAAGTATCGAGCCAATCAGCTTGTATTCGGAAATATCGTCCGCCATATTGAATCCGTCATTTTGAATTTTTGAAATCTGACGTCAGATTCGTTATCAGCGACCCCAAAAACCCCCGAGTAATGAGTTTCACAACATTGCGAACAATTTTAAAAACATCGTCCTCCATATTGGATCCGCCATTTTGAATTTTTGAAATCTGACTTGAGATTCGTTATCAGCGACCAAAAAAATATTTCGATACTCAACGCCATACAAATAGAACATTGAAAAAAATAAGGATACACAGATTATTAATATTTATAGGGAAAAAATTCTTCCGCCAACATTTTTGAGCCGCCATCTTTAAATTTTAAAAAGTGCGTTTCGCCATTTTCAAGCTTAGATATTGCGGACGCGATATTTTCAGGTGAAACAGTTCTCTGGTGACCTGCTATATGAAAAAAAAAATCATTTCTGAAAGAAAATTGTCAAAATTTTCGATTTTTCTTCAAAAAAAAATGGCTGTAACTTTTAGAAAATTCATTTTTTGGGGATTTTGATTGCAGATTCTGAAAGAGCGAGGTCAGATATATAAGAAATGAAGGATTTTTTACATTCCTAATCGCCGAGAAAATTAAGGTTGAAAATGAACGAAAAAAAGTGTCCGTCCCGCCGTTAAAGGGTTAACAAGAGCAACTGTTTTCGGAAGAAACTTAATAGTGAAACATCATTTCACTCTAGAAATGATGATGACAAAATCAAATAAGTTAGCCAAAAAAGATACCATTTAGTATTGATTATTAAAAGTATTGCTCAGCTACCTTTTTGGACGTGGCCCAGGTTTCAACAATTCTGGCACGATGGATTCCTGTTCAAACAGAAAAAGATTATTTTCTATTTCTTCAGACTTGTGAACCAAATAGAACGTTTCAAGGAAAATTGCAATGTGCATGAATAGTGTACCTATCTTGCTAGTATTTTACAGTGTATTGTCTTGGGGCTGACACTATATCTTTTCTGCATTGCAGTCAGACCAAGAGCACAAGATATAATAACTGCAATATATACCGATGACACTGCAATTCCATACGTTAACTTCTGATATATATTTTCTCGAAATAAATAGTAAATTATTTCATTTTAGACAGAATTGACAGGTCAATATACACTTTTGTGATTTGGAGCGTAATTTGATTCTGTTGCCCAAATTTTGACTTATTTTGTTTTTATAATTTATATTGTTCTTTTCCTAACTTAACAATATCTCCTTCCTCAACTTTTTCTCCTTAAATAGTGCTTCGGCATTAAATGCTCGTAAACTGCTGTTTTACCAATTTTTTTGCCAATACTAATGCAGATAATCAACCGGAGTTGAATTTGAAACACTTAAAAAATTCAAATTTATAGTTAAAGTTCCTCCCAGTAAGTGGATGATTTACTTCACCGACAATTTAGTGAATGTGTCACGTCAGATTATAAATAATATTTTATGACAATGCCGAATTCCTTCGAACTTAACGAAATATTTGCAAGCACTAAAAGATGAATAAAAATCGCATACCGTTAGTAAATTCTGGTAATTTATGAAATTTTTCTTTTAAATATTTTACAGGCTACTGACGACGATGGGCATGGACAAACGACTAGTGTCTCGATGCGTTTCTCTCTGGCGGATGCGAACGACAGTCCCCCCAAGTTTCTGCATTCCAAATACCGAGCAGTTATCGACGAAGGCGCCGAGAAATTCGAGCCCCAGCTAAAGGTACAGGCAAGGGATCGCGACAAGACATCCAAGATCACTTACGCCTTGATCGCGGGAAACGATGGCAAGATCTTCGATATCGATCCGGATTCCGGTGAGATAACAATCGCGAAGAGAGGTCCTGTGGACATCACGAACCTCGCTCACGATTGGATCGCCCTTACCGTACAAGCAAGCGACGGCACCTTTACTGACAAAGCTACTGTAAACATCACCATCAGGGATGTCAACAACAACGCTCCCGTTTTCGCGCACGAATTGTATACTGCCAGCATCCCGGAACTTTCTGAAATTGGTAAGTCGTTTATATATTGAGAAAGTGGTTAGTTTAAGGGTAGTTTTGTACTTGCGTAGTCTTTACGATGTGAAATGTTCATCGATAAGTGAGACAAGAATAATTTTCTAAAAACAGAACTTTTCTTCAAACTAGAATTTTATATTGCTTCTATAATTTCGTTTCCGCCATTTATTGAATGAGTTGTATGCAATGCATGGTACTGGTGGTTTCTGGGTACTATATTTTTGGTCATTACGTAAATCCAAAATAAACATGAATGATTGGGAAACAAAAGCATTCATTTCATTGAGCATTGGATCCTATTTCTGGATTTGTTTACATCCTTCTATAAGTTTAATGGGTTGGATGAGTATCAAAATAGCGATGTCCAAAATTCCGACACTCAAAAGCCATCATTGGATCCTATTTCTGGCTTTTTTGACATTCTTCTATAAACTTAATCGGTTGGATGAGTATCAAAATCCCGATGTTCAAAATCCTGATGTCCAAAATCCCGATGTCCAAAATTCCGACACTCAAAATCCGGACTGAAGCATCTACTTGACTTGATTTTAGAAGCTTCCAGTTCTACCATTTCGTGATTTTGATCTCGGGATTTTAATTTGTCAGGATTTTGAACAGCCCAAATTTCGAAAGTTGGGTTTTATAATTGTCGGGTGTCCGGATATTTGCACCCACCCAATCCGCATCAATATTTAAATAAAGACTGACCCTGTTATTTTAAATGTTTCTTAATATTTTTTCTAAATTGATACTATGAAGCAAATATTTTTTAATACTTCTTAACTCGGTATTTTCCTTACAACCGTCTGAAGTATGATTTTAAAAGAGGACACTTCTAAGTATCTGAGTGTCTTTGTTTAAAGCACCAGTAGGACACTCGATTTTGCAGTATACACAATAATAGTTCGTAAAACAATTGTAGTAGGAACAATTCTAAGTAGTGTATCTAATTATTTAAGTTTTCAAAACTATCCTATGTTATCCCAATTTTGCAGTAGTAAACAATAAGTTTATGGTTATGAAAAATAGAACTATGCAGAAGAAATTGCCTCAACATATTACATTCAATATTGCGTTTGAATCATTCGAAATATAAATAAAAGAAACAAAAATAAACAATCAAAATTTTTGAAACGTAAAATTAAAACAAAAATGTCACATTTGTATTTACAGGTACTGTTGTAGAGGAGTTAGAGGCAACTGATGCAGACAGCGGCGTGAATGCCGAATTAGCGTATAGAATCCAGAAAGGAGCTTTCAACGACTTTTCCATCAATGAAACTAACGGCGCTGTTACGGTTTCCCGAAAACTCGACTATGACCAGAGGCATACATATCACGTGGAAGTCGTTGCTTTCGACAAAGGTATATTATAGTAGACAATTTTATGTTATCAAAATAACAACATTTTGTTTCTAATCTAATTACAATCTTTTGTAAGTTTATTTGATCCGATCTGTCTCCAAATTGGTCTTTGTTTAAAATTTACCATTATTTTCTTTAATTTCTTGTCAGTTTTAAATTTAATTCGACTTTAATTATTTACTTTGGTGTTTTCCAATCACTTAACGCATAAAATATTATTCCATTGAACACTTTCTTTTGCTATGTATCATTTTTAAGGCCCTGTAACAAAGTTCCGAAAATCAAAACCCCGAAAGGCTAAAATGTTGATATTTCGTGAGTCCAAGGTATTTTAATTTGCTTTCTTTGTGCCAAATTTTCAAAGACAAAATGAAGAAAATCACGCTCGAGCCATGCTACATCGAGATTTTGGCCTTTCGGTGTCTTGATTTTTGGAACTTTGTTCCCTGGCCAGTTTTAAAATTTTATGTTGACGATAATTCCGACATCCGTTGATTTTCTTCGACAATCATTTTTTCGGAAGAGTATAATTTATTTCTCATGTGTAAAAATAAGAAACCAGATAATACCCAGATAAAAATTATGTTTGAAAAGAACTCTGGACCTAGACAGTTTTTGGAAACTTTTTTTTTGGATTTCGGTAGTAAAATCTGTAGATTCCGACTCGGTTTAGGGACGCCATCCTAAGATTAAATCCTTGCACTGAATGTGATCCAGCCATTATTATTACGTGGAAAATTGGGTATAACCTAGACAGAGGCCCAGTATGAATCTGGATATTTATCTGGAATGTCTGGATATTCGTCCACTTGCCATCGTATACTGAACAAAGTTCTACAATTTTTAAATTGTACTAATTGATTATTGAGATCGTAATTGTCAAAATGAACATCAGCAGTTTCAGAATCATTTTGCAGTAATTGATACGTCTTAACTTTTAACCTTTGAGATATTTTCGCTTTCTGCTGCAAGTTCATTTTTTTCGAACGTTTCATCATTGTTTATTTAGACCGCTTTTAAATTCTGAATTTGCACGGAACATTAGAGTTTTTGTCGAAGGTATTACATATAATGTTAAAGTACTGAACAAATTGCAAAGACGTGTAGGAGAATTAATTACTGGGAAGTTTTTTACTCCAGATATGACGTAAGATATTAAAAAAAAAAAGTTTTAAGTTTATATTCATATAACAAATTTTGAAAGTGATTTTTTAATTTTCGTATAAAAACATATTAAAAAATCATTAAATGAGCAGACCTTTTTTATCAATTTTAAACTGGTGTAATTTGAACTAAGAATAATCCTGAGATTGTCACTTGTTTTGAAATAGGAGTTACTTAAACAAAACGGACAAAAATTAAAAATTCATATCCTGAAAACCCATCCTTATACAAAATTTCAACGTGATTGTCGATTTTAGAGGATCAAAATATATCGGAAAAAACTCGTGGCATTAAATGTAAATTATTTTTATTTTGTAAACTGATATTTGATAGGTTTTAATTTTTCGACCGTTTTATAAATTAATATATTCTTAAATAGTTTTGGTTATTTTCGTATATATAATAGTAAATATTTTCGTATATAAAATAGTTGAGTTTAATACAAATTTAAAAATTATAGAAAGAGGAAAATAACAAACAAGGGCAAATATTTTTGAGGTTAGGTTTTTTTTGTAATATAAATAATAAATGAAAATTTAGCAACGTTTCGACTCTTATACGAGTCCTCTTCAAGGCTATGTGTACACCATTGTTAATTTCTATTATATATATGACCCAAAAAAACAAAACTATTTAAGGATCTATTAAACTAATATTATCGAACAATTTTATTCATCGATATTTACAGTAGATTTAAATTACCGTGCTCGTTTACTTTTCCATAGATAACTTTCACTTGAGAAGTTTATATTTTAAGTACAGATCAGAAGAAATATAATTTGGTTTGTCATTGGTTTTAAGAATTCTATATTTCAGTTAATGTTTCCTTTCGTCATGTTGAATTAAAATACCTAACGACGTATCTCATAATTACTAATTTAGTGATTATTTCTTCAAATATGGTTAGTTAATAATCATTCCGTTCAGTATATTGTTAAGGAAGTTGTTGGCAACGCCTTGCCCGCATTATTTCATCTCATTGCTTCATAACAGCCCAGTATTGTACAAAACTGATCATTTTATATCGATTTAAATTCGATCTTATTCCAATACATGTCGACTTAAATTCCTCAGTCGTAATAAAATAAGTGTATGAATTTATTTATACACTGAGAAAAATGTTTGTTTACAGTTAATGTAATAGCTTCATATTAAAACTAACAGAATTTAGATTTTGATCTTAAGGTAAGGTACTTTATCCTAAAATTTCCGTAATCTAAGATTCGTTTCAATTTGTTATGTTAATAGTTAATATAATAATTTTAAATATTAATGTTAGGATTATTACGTGGCATGTAGTACATTTACGCGCCTACAGTTTCACCGAAACCGAGATAAACAAACATACCCTCGCGAAGTCATTCGATTTTCTACGAATTTTTCGACGCATTGTTGACATCCGCAGTTCAAAGGACAGAATTTAATGTAGGATTTATTAACAGTTAACAAACGCTCATTGAATGTTAAAATATACGAGTTAATATACAATAAAATTACAGGAAAGTCCTGATATTTTCATGTCAAAGTTACCTGATGTTTTTTTGACTTTACAGTTACCCCATCCTAAGTTATACCGTCGGTTCTTTAAAAATGGCGGAAATTTATTCAAAGTTATAGCCTCTCACTATCCCCACTTCCGTAATTTTGTTTATATCCGCGCATTGAGTGCTTCTGTGTGTGAGTATCGTGAATCGAGCGTGGCTCAGCGAAACAAATGTGGCGGGGGAAGGAGAGGAAGAGAGTGATATAACTTTGGACAAGGACGGGGGTTACTGTACTGTTATAACTTTACAGTTAATGTAAGAGCCTTGAAATTAGCTTACATTAACTATTAGTAAATAATTTCTCTCCGTGAAAGGTGTTTCTCTTTTACTTCGACATAAACTACATGATAATCCAAAAGATCAGAATGAATAAAGAAAAAATAAAATTTAGGATTTTTTGGAAATTCACATGTAATTACATTATCCTATCATTGTCATGAAACCCTTTGTATTTCAGGATCTCCGAGTCTGTCTGGTACGACGACGCTGATGATCAACGTCGAGAACAGCAACGACAAGCCTCCGTATTTCACGCCGGAAACCCAACGAGCGGAAGTGACGGAAGATACGTCGATCGGTACGGTATTCGCAACACTGAAGGCCGAGGATCCCGACTGCGCAGAGCCGGAGGCACTGAACTTTTCGATCGCAGAGCCGATAACCGCCATCGATCGAAACGGCCAACCGGTTAACAATAGCGTGGCTACTTTCAAAGATTTCTTCGCCGTAGACCGGAAGTCGGGTCAGGTCTCGGTAGTTAAAAGCCTGGACCGAGATATCGCAGCCACCGTCAGAATCTCCGTCGTTGTCACTGACACTTCCGCTCCGACGTTGCAGCAAGGAAAAGGTATCTTTTTACGTTCAAGACATCTTCAATTTTCTTTACAAAATTTCTTTTAAAATGTTCTCATGTTGACAACGATAAATATATTAATGATCAGCGTTTAAAGTGCATCAATCATAACGAAGTAATACAGCGCCATCTAGTGTCTAAGAGTTATCCGCACTAGATGGCGCTGTTTTCGTCAGCATAGTTAACTGTTTATTGTTCCACCATTTTCATTTACAAATGTATACAATAAAAATGGCGGTGTTTTATGAAAAACTCCACCTCAAAGTGGTTATTTGTTATCAATATTCGAGAGGGACTTTACATTCCACTACAAAGTGAAACCCTCCACTCTTTTATCAAAGTTGTCCAATTCCATTCTCTGTTATATTTCGTTTTTTAAATGTTATTTTACATTGTTTTCTTCATTTTTTAAAATATTCATGTAGAATTATTCCTTTGTTAATTCTGTAACGAGTATCGCATGCCATTTATAGGGAATTTGATAATAACGATAATCGACGTGAATCACATCGCTCCGGAGTTTGCTCGGCCATGGTCTCTTGAGGATCCTAGATATTTAATCGAGATGCAAGAAGGGCAGCCAATAGGGGCAGTGGTCGGTGCATTCACGGCAACGGATGCGGATAATAACATTGCAGGGTATGCCATCGAGCCACCGAGTCCCTATTTCCAAATCGACACAGTCACTGGTTAGTAACTTTTTAATTCATGTTCTTATTGTCTCTGCATCCTTTTGTAATGAATATGTACCGGTCAAACTACTAAGTTTAATAGACTTACGAAAGTTTGAAATATCTCTCGAAATCCCTCAAAAGAAGAAAAGTTGATTGCTGAATATGAAATAAACGATTACAAATTAATTCAATTGAAATTAGAGATGAACTACAGCATGAAAAATTTTAGGAATCGTAAGAACAACCCAAGTAATCGACTTCGAAGAAACGAAGCAATTGGAATTCACGGTAGTAGCCTACGATTCCGGCGTACCGCAGCTTTCAACGTCCGCCAAAGTGACCGTGGCCATTATTAACGTGAACGACGAGGATCCGAAATTCGAGCAGAAGCTTTACAACGTTACGGTCAAAGAAAACGCGAAATCCGGCACCCACGTGACCTTCGTCAAAGCCGTCGACGCCGATGAAGGGGATTTTGGTCAAGTCACATACAGCGTAATTGGAGAACATGCATCCGATTTCGTCATTGGTGAGTTGCTCGATTTGACTCGACTTTTACGATTCCAATTTCAAAATTTCTCGTTTTTATTATTTTCTGTTAAAATAGTGATTAGTTTCTTGTTTAACTAAATTTCGTTACAAAAAAAAAACTAATAGATCGGGAAACCGGGGAAATTACGGTGGGAGCTGCAACCGTACTGGACAGAGAAATTACTCCGGAGATTAGGGTCACCGTGATGGCTAGCGACAACGCTCCGGTGAATCTGCGAAGGTCGACATCCGTTCCTGTGGTCATAAGACTCGTCGACGTCAACGATAACCGCCCCGTCTTTATTCGACACAGTTATCGAGCGTACGTGGCCGAAAATCTCTCTACCAATCCACCAGCACCAATTTTGCAGGTGAGAAACACTATTGCTATAATTTACGACTTCCAGTAGTTTCCGTTTATTGCAACGATAGAAATTTGACTTCCGGTTTCTCAAATTTCTATCCACGATTCAATTTTATAGATATGTTGTTGAGAACAACTAATTAGTAATAACATTAATGGTAACATAAATTATATCTTAAATCTGTGTTGATAATGGTCAATAATACAAATGAATGATAACAATTTGTATTAAAGAATTTCATGAATATTGTGCTCTTGTCCACGGAGATGTTCTATTAAATTAGTGTTTCGGTTTGGTTAGGTTAGGTTAGGTTAGGTTAGGTTAGGTTAGGTAATAATAGATATGCTGTTGAAGGGTATGTGTTAATATAACATGATTGTGTTAAATGCACATGACATTTTAATGATAGTTGTAATTTATATTTATTCTTGTTGAAATGTAATGTTTGACAATTTAATTTTTTTATTTATATTATTAGTTGATTTGGTCTAATGTTGAGTTCGAAAATGTTGAGTTTGCAAATGTTAAATTTGTTTGTTGAGTTTGTTTTGTGTTGATTAGACATGTAACCAGTATGTCAAAGTACGTTTCGACTGATCCGCTGACACTTGTGTAGTTCACCAAACTGCCTATTGTCCTCCTGGTTTCTTTTCCTAATTTATAGTAGTGTCCCGGTGTAATTGCGTCTGGCTATATTTAAATCCCAACATATTTTCCCGGTTCCATCTAGTTCTATTTACCAGTCGCCGCTCTCTTTTCCCCCCACCTTGCGGGGAGGGCCTCAGAAAAGGCCCGTTGTGATGTCAGGAGCATAACGCGACTGAAGAGAGTGGGAGAAGCGGCGCTCCCTCTCTTTTGGTAAATATAACGAGAGTTATATACTACTGTACTCGATTACTATAACACACACCTCATTGGAATTTCTATACATTAATATGGTAGTAAAATATTAAAATAATAAATTATCGATCTTGAATTCCTGCTGCTGCAATATTTGCAGCGCCATCTGTGGTTTGTTTTTTATATAAAATTCAATTTAAACAGGGTTTTAGATTAGGAAAACTTCAGTTAACCACCCCACGGTTACCCATGAAATATCTCGGAGTAACTGAATACTTTATATCTCATCAACGTAACAACAGATTTACATAACCTAAAATGCAATTAATTAATTCAGAAATATAAGTTAACAGTTATAACAAAATTTATTAACAAAGTTACGTATCTTTGAATGTTAGATAAAAAATGAGTTTTATAATAAGTCAGTGATGTTTATTTAATCAAAAAGTTTATGAAATCAGCTTAGAAAAATAGTTAGTCGTGGGTTTTATGAAACCTCTAAATTACCGGAATTATATCATCCGTATTACGAATTAAATTTTTTCGTCGTAACGGATTAAAAAATTGAGTTTATGCTAACGAACTCGAAAGAGTGGGAAACTCCTATCTTATCTATATATTTTTCGAAGAAGTAAAATGAGATTTTACTCACGCAAACGGGAGACGTAAGATTGGATTTTACTATCGCGTATAACAAAATGTACAATTTGTAAAAATTTAAAAACATATTCAATATCTTTCAATGTATTTTCGTACTGTTTACTTTAGTAACTCTTGTAATGTATAATTTTCTGTTGCAAATGCATTGAATTAATCTCATGTTTAAATAATCATATTTGGAAATCAGAATTTCACAGGATTTATGTCGCTATCATTTTCCAATCGACATTTTAATTTTCAATTCTTGAACGTGCTTGAACCGTAAATTGAATGTGCATTTGAAATGTTGTCTCTCATACACATATATTGGCATGTAGGTTAGTATTGATTTATTACCATCAGATTATTCTCATTTAAGGGATTAATGGTAAAAAATATAAAAAACACTAATTTTACAGGGAACCTCTTTCATTAAAACAAATGAAATGGAGCATTAAGAAAATATAAATGCATTTCTTGTTACGTTTTCTGAAAATACTAAACAGAATATGTTCTAATAATTAGAATATTCTTAGAATTTAGCTAAAAAACTATTGATTCCCTGTTTTTATCCTTGAATGGTATTACACCTTACAGTCCACGTATTAGAATTCGAAATAAAAAGTATTAACGTATCCTTTAAACATTTGGACAGAATTCACCATAAATTTGTTTTGAAACTTACCAAGTTAATTAAGTTATTTAAATTAAGATAAATAATATATAGCTTACAGTGAGGATCTTTTATACATTTATAAATAATATTTATCATAAATGAAATTTATTTTAATAATTAAAAATTGAAAGATTTCAGCTTCTGTCCTGTAAAAATGTTTATTTTTTATTACAACTTATAAAAGTATCATAATGTTTCAACTTTCTTCGAGTCCTTTGCAAGTGCATTACTCGCAATAACATAATTGTTATAATTTGTATTACAAAAAACAACAAGGTAAAGCCAAAATTAGACTAAAATGAAGTAAAATATTATATTGTATTTAAACGAATCAAAATTTAAAGAGCAAGTCCAAAAGAAAGTGATTTAATATAAACCATATATATTATGTCTACATGAGAGACCTTACAGAAGGGTAACGAAATCTACGAATGCGGTTTTCAATTCTAACTTTCAAATTACGTTAGTATAATACTGCATAGGACATCTCTAAATTTACTGTAATTATTAACAATTACTCTATATATTTAAAGTGAACTACTGTTCTTTCTACTTATTCTAAATGAGTAATAAAAGGTAATAAAATAAAATTAATCTTCGCAATTTTATTGACCCACACCCTATAGAAAATGCTTTTCCAAGTCTAATGACTCGATTAAGTATCTCGAAAATTCTTCTACAACATGGTTGGAAAATATTTCCTGAAATGAATTTTAGAACTCAAATGAGTACTAACCACTCAATTTTCCTTCTTGAATTGTTTGTTACATGTACAATTTTACAATTAAATGAATATACCTTCGAAGTTCGCTTAGAATTATTCTATGAATATCATTTGAAATGATTTAACAATGACTTAATATAGGTTCACCACAACTATTAGGCGATGCATTAACTTAAAAAATGTTAGCTAGTGCCGGTATATTCGAATCTAATTTTCATAAAACATAAAAAATAAAAATAAAAACGCAAATAAATAAAAAGTTCTTCTATAAGATTGCTTGTAAATTATTCTTCAAAGGAATTTTAGAACTCAAATGAGTACTAACCACTCAATTTTCCTTTTTTTTTACTTGTTATTTGTTACTCATACAATTTTTTACAATTAAACGAATATACCTGCGAAGTTTGCTTAGAATTATCCGATGAGTGTCATTTAAAATGATTTAACAATGCTTTAATATAGTTTCGCCATAACTATTAGGCGATGCACTGACTTCAGAGAAAAAAAATGTTAGCAAATGCAGTTACATATAACCTAACTCTCATAAAATATAAAAAATAAAAATAGGAACGCAAATAAAGAAAAACTGTAACGTTGATTGTAAAATATATATCGTGGAAATTGTCGAACTCGAATGAGTACTAATCAATTAATTTTTCCTCGTGAATTGCGTGTTACCTATAAAATAGAATTTATTGTGCATAGACCAGTGTCAATCAAGGATTTTTGTATCAATAGAAGCCATAAATAATATATAATGGTAATACAAAATTTGAGTATTGCAGTTTAACCAAATAAATCAAATTAAGGGGGTCTGCCAAAAAAGTAGAATCAGTAAAATTCATCTATTTGCATTCTATTATCAATTAAATCCTTTTGCATTCTTTATGTGGTAATTAAAATTACCTTTACAGGGCTCCAATTTTAAAAAATAAATTCAGACACTATCGGCGGATCGTGGTATAACCTCTTTAATTTTTATATGAAAATTATTGAATTGAAACCGATCTTAAAATGAAAATCTCGTAGAAATTAATGTAATCATTAACACTGCCCAACACTGATTTTGATAATGGCAATAATTTAAGTATAATTTAAAAAAATTTTTTTTGAGAAAAATGAGTTTCAATGAGTCAAAATTTGAGTTCTTCGTCCCATTTCGATTTATCCTTGTAGCAAAAAGAATTGACTGTTGGCAATTACGGTATGACATTTCTGAAGTGTGTTAATGATTTATTCGTGCTGAAAACGAAAGATATGATACTGCGATTATCGAAAAAATATCCTTTTTTACAAAGAACTCGAATTATGCCCAAAATTGGCAATTTCGACAGAGTTGAGTTCAATCTTCATACTGCAGCAATGTCTAAGATAAATACTGAGCATGTTTCGTTTTCAGTACACAGAAATACTGCTAAATGATCTTGTGAAAAGAAAAATATTTATAAAACATCCAAATGCACAAATTTTTAGACAATTAACCTCACTTTTTTGGACAATGCGACGTGGTAGGACAATTCTTATCATCCCATTGTTCTTATCATCGAAAACTATTTATAAAATGATACCTATCATAAAAACAAACGAAAAATATAATTTTGTCGGTAACTGTAATAAAATCGAAAATCTTTCAAATTAATTTCTCGTTAGTAACACGAAAATATCGCACTCCTTTCAGGTTCGAGCAGATGACCAAGACGAAGGGCTGAACGGCGAAGTGTGGTACAAGATCAAGGATGGAAACGAAGATGGTTCCTTCGTTCTGAATCCGGAAACTGGCATCTTATTCCCGGCGGTACCTCTTCTAGGTCGTGCCAAGTCCTATAGAATTCTAGTGGAAGCACGAGACGGCGCCGGCAAAGGCCCGCATTCAGATGAATGCTTCATTGTTATCAGAGTTCTTCCAGTAAATCAGCACAAGCCCGAATTCATAATGCCAGAACTGCCAAATTCCACGGTCGAAGTCCCCGAGGTAAATTTATCTCGTGTTCGATTCGTGAACAAGAATAAATAAATAATAAAACAATATTTAAACCAAAATTTTATTTTGAATTTCAGAATGGCGCAGATCCGAATTATTTGGTGATGACCATCAAGGCAATCGATAAAGACACTGGTGACAACGGCAAAGTCAGTTATCATCTCAAGGTTGGGAATAGAAATGTTCAAGAAACGGAAGAATTTTCAATTGATCAAGAAACTGGAGAACTTAGGGCAAAAATCATTCTTGACCGGGAAACGAAAAACAAATTCGAAGTAAGTTCATTTTATTGTGGATTTCAACTACACTAAATTCAATTGGTTTTTATTTTGTAACTTTGTTTTTCTTGTTTGGCAATTGTCGAAAAATAAAATGTTCAATTTTAGCTCGTTCTGGTCGCGGCTGACCATGGTAGTCCAACGATTCACGAAACCCTTCGGTTATTGACCGTCGTTCTCATCGACACCAACGATAACGTTCCTGAATTTCACGAACAGTATCACTTCCACGTTTCTGAAAATCGACCTAAGGATTATTACATTGGGAAAGTAGTTGCGGAGGATAAGGATGAAGGACGCCATGCGAAAGTTTATTATTACATTAAATCAGGTATTTCGAAAATGTCCTTTTTTTCATACAAGTATTGAATAAAGAAATGTTACATAACATTTGTGACTAAAATACAAATAATTTCTAAAAATTAATAGAAAAACATCTTTACTCTTAAAGACGTTGAACAGTGAAATAAACTCAATAACTTTTGCAGGAAATTCAGATCAAGCCTTCAACATCGATAAATCTGATGGCAGCATATATACAAACAAGACATTCGATCGGGAAGCTCGGGATAGTTATCATCTGTCAATCATCGCTGCCAATGATCCTGACCTCTATATTGATCCAAAAGACGACACGAAGAAGTATCCTGACTATGGACACACGAACGTCACCATCAGTATTCTAGACGAAAACGACAACCCGCCATCTTTCGAAAGAAATACTTATTACGCAGGTGTCAATTCCATGGCGAACATCAATGAATATGTCACGAAAGTGACAGCATCTGACACCGATCTCGGAGACAATGGAACTCTTCAGTATTACGTCGCCAGTGCCAATCTTTACAAGTATGGAATGGAGAAACCGAGTGGGTCCATCGTCCCAAATCCATTCAACGTCACCCAGGATGGCAAACTTTTCACCAGCGGTTACATGGCTGAATATAATCAGGACAGGTTCATAGTTGAAATTGTCGCAAAAGAGGCTGCGTCACCAGAGAGATACGCTACCACAAAAGTTCACGTAAGATCCATTTCTTCAATCTTATTTTAACTGTTGGATTTGTGTAATATCGAATATGTTTCTGTAGGTGTGGGTGTTCGAACCTTGTCAGCTAATTCGGGTAATTCTATCAAAACCACCAGAAGAAGTTAACCGGGAGAAAGATGAGATCGTAGCGGAATTGTCAAACGTTACGCGATCGCAAGTCGTCGTCGATGACATCCGATATCATGTCGATTCTTCAGGTCATATTCGACGAGAATGGTACGATCCTTTTTTATCTACTTAAATACATCGACTTTGTTATTCGAATTTGTAATGAGATTAATGACTAGTGACAATTTATGATGAACCATAAAATATGTTTTGTAATTTTTTTCTGATTTTAGGTGCGATATGTACCTGCACGCCGTCGACTCAAAGACCCAGACGATTTCACCAATTCCGCAGATTTTGAAAATCATCGACACGAAATACGATTCACTGAAGGATTACTATGCGGGCTTCGCGATTGAAAATGTCGTTCCAGCGTATGTAGGGATTCAGGAAACGTCGTTCGATCCAGCCTTAGCGGCGTTAGTCGCTTTGCTAATCGTTCTTTTTGTGGGAGCGATAACGGCTACACTCGTTTGCTGTTGCCTAAAACACTGGGTAATAACTGTGCCAAACGACATTCGGAAAAAGGATGGTTTAATTAAGAAACAAATCATTGATGAACTTAACACCACGGAGAATCCACTTTGGATTGAACAGTAAGCAATTTGTTCTTATAAAATTTTTCCAAATCGTTCCAAAATAATAAACATTGTCTTAAATTTATTTGCAGGAAGTTGAAACTTTACGAGGAGCAAGAACTGACGATGCAAGTGTTCAGTGAGCCGGAAGGTGGATTAAGTGCCGATCGGCGAGGGAGCCAAATGAGTATTGGAATGGGCGATACATCGCAAGATAATACTTACGCCACCATCCAACATCCACTTCCAACAAACAGGCATCGTCCCTCGACACCCGATTATACGACACTACCAGGAAATCGTAACGTGAGTGTGCAGAAACTACATTAATCAATAAGATAAGGTAGTAATTTAATGCTCAAACTTAACCTTTGGCCCCCATAGAATTTCCTATATTCTGACTGGTTCCCAATAATAGACATCGTATTAACTAACAAAAAATGTTTATATTTACAGTTGTACGAGTCGGCGTTGGGCTTCCAAGGCTCGACATTCCAGCCTACTGTGAACGCATCATCGCAGTTGACCGTCGATCAGGACGGACAACCCCAGTTCATCACGGGACTCGTCTAAAATTTGGACAACTCCCTTCCCCCCTTTCCTCATCATGCCAATTATGCGAAGAGCCACCCGAAAATTGCGATTTCGGGTAATAAAAATGGCGCCGAAAATAACAAAATGATCAAACAGCGCCGCGGGAGGATTTAGGTGAGCGCACAAAAGTGCAACCCGATGGGGAACCTAGCGGATAGCGTATTTAGATAACCAATGGATAAAACGAAGACTTTTCGGACTTCGCAACACTATCGCAAATCTGTCGCGCACCACATCTCTTCGTTCAGGACTTCTCCTGCCGCTCTCGTACAGCTTCGAGACTTTTGACAATAACCGGTTAGTGTGTGCTCTCGAAGGAAAGATTCAGCTTAATGTTGAGAATTTTCGACAAAGCGAATATTTATTTTCAAGCATTGTTCGGGAAACTGAAGGGAGAAGTAAAACCTTCTGTATGGTTAAGGATTTCAAGTAATTTATATAATTCCAAACAACAATACTAAAATAATATTCGTTGTCGATTTTAAACGTTTCTCAACATTAACCGAAGTTTCTTTCGAGCGCGATCAGTCTTCCGAATCGTCAGCTTCGATTGCTTTTCTTTCACCTTTTGTTTGCTTTCGTTATTCGCGGACGATTGGGATGGGAACAAAGTTGCTAGGTCGAGCTACTTGGCCCCCATACTCGTCCGTTAGAACATCACTGATCTGCGACTTTTGGTAGTCCCAAATCTGGCAAGTTTCCGTTGGAAAAACTCGCGGCCTCCTGGCGGGAAAAATACTGATTTTCACGATTTCAGCGAAATAATGTTCTCCATGGGAGGCTCGGTGAGGCGGAGAGCGATGGTGATCGACGATCTCTGCTTTCAATTTTCACTAGGAAGCCCGGATTGTCACCAAGTGATGATCAACGAGAACCACGAGAGGAGAAACCGGGCTCCCATCTATGACTTTCACTCCGTCGCACGTTGAGAAATCTCACGGACTATCGGCGGACACTGATCGAATGTTTCGTAATCAATTCACTTAGCCAAGTGTGCGTGTGTACGCGTAAGTGCATGACCTTTTCATATGTCACAGTGTCCGGTCCGAGCAATTCATTGGTTGGAAATAATGGAGTGTTGCTGAAGCTTTTGGAAAATATGGTTAGACAAGTTGAGTACTTTGTGGGATAAGTCAATAAAACTGTACAGGTCGTATAAATTCTTTCGCGTCGTCGAATGCGTTAGATTCTCCATGATTCTCCACGTCAGATATAAAATTTCCAAACGTTCCCCATATTTAGAATTTGCTTCTACAAAATTTTACTCGTACAAAATTTGATTTTTTATGGTTTTCCATATTCTACTTCAGTTCTCCATATAAAGAACTTGTTTCTCCACGTAAATTCTTCACGAAAACGTAAATATCTTTAATTTTCCAATTGCAAAAATCTATTTAAAATATTTAGAATTTGGTTCTCCAAAATTTTACTCGTACAAAATTTGATTTTCGATGGTTTTCCATATTCTACCTAAGTTCTCCATGTAAAGAACTTGTTTCTCCACGTAAACTCTTCACGAAAACATAAGTATCTTTAATTTTCCAATTGGAGAAGTGCATTTAAAATATTTAGAATTTGGTTCTCCAAAATTTTACTCGTACAAAATTTGATTTTCAATGGTTTTCCATATTTTACTTCAGTTCTCCATGTAAAGAACTTGTTTCTCCACGTAAATTCTTCCGGAAAACATAAGTATCTGTAATTTTCCAATTGGAGAAGTCAATTTAAAATAGTTTCACGTAAAATCCTAACGCATTCTTGACAAATATTGAGTCATTAAAATAATCTCGTGTGTTCAACAAGTTGCTTCGATAGTAAGTAAAAATCGATTTAAGGGTACCACAACACACGAGGAAAAATTGCCTCAAATTTTTGTCAATCATTCATTCAAGCTCAGTCTGTTTTCAAAACGCTTCTTTAGTTCCGGTTTTACATCATATTGGAAATCATTTGCAAACATTTCATGAAATATGTACATACCCATGGAAATTATTCGGGCACCGGGTACCCTTAATGACGATTTTATTGTAGCTGGTCATTTCCAAAGAATGAAAGCCGATTCAACGAATGAAATCAAACGAAATCGTAAGTTTAGCGGTGAGGTGACGGGATTTTAAGGAACGAATGGGGCGTGACGAGCAAAAGTTTCATTAACGATCGACTATAAGCATGGCTGAATTCTGTATATAATTTTTATCGAATAAGTAATTAAATGTGTAGATTCCGTCCAGCCCAGCTCGCCGTTTCTGAAAAACTCAAGAATTTACATACGTGTATTCTCCATTCACTTTCTATCTCTGCCTCTCATACTTTAATATTTTCAATCCCTTTCTGGCGTTTCAATAATTCAATGCGGTGCGATTCCAGAAATTTTATGTTTAGAAGGTAATGACGAAGAAGAAGACGAAAATACTCGATCGGAACAACAGACGATTAAACTGTTATGTCATTTATAAATTTAGAGATTATTCAATCGTTTATATGTATATTATAATATAAGTTGATGAATTTTTATGGATCGCCCTCGAGAAACGATACGAAGCTTACATCCCAATTCTGCACTTGAGTTTCTTGCAAGTTTGGTATTTTTCTCTTGTCGACAACAACAAAAATTACGGCAATTACTCCGAGTGTCGTAGCAATGTGACGTTTATACGCGATTACGTATGAGACCGCGACTCAATGTGATCGAATCGCGCGATTGTTCTAAGTGTCATATCTATTTACGTACGAATATTCGTAGCCATTTACACGTTAATTCGAGCATGATAGTTGTTAATCCACGTGTGTTTAAATTAAACGTTTCTGTGCTATTACATGAGCATGTTTTAGGTGCACGGAAACTTAGTTACCAGTACTTTTCAACATTCTTCTACGAATACTTACGAGAGAAATGGAAATTTACAAGAAGTTACGTACGAAAAATATGTCATTCCCACTGATGGGTCCATACCTGAAAAATAACGATAAAATCAAATGGAGACGTAGAAAATTAAATTTTTTCACGGGTTCCTGATGTTTTCATCCAGTTCCATTTAAGGATTATACCTATTATGATTTTGTCATATTAAATAGCTTGAAACTTGGAGAAAATCATACATGTATGAGAAAAATCATGAATAATATGATTTCTTATTCTTTTGCTGCATAACTCACATGATTTTTCGAGTCTGGAATGATTTCTTTTGCTGGTCATGACTTAATGTATGGCTTAATCATGGGTCATTTTGTCGACGTGGAAAATGAATGAAATACGAACAGAAAGTGAAAGAATGTTAATGTGATCACAACTCCACATGATTTATTTCCATGTTACTTCACGTATGGTCTCTAAAACAGTTAATTTTTCATACTTTTACGTACGGATTTTTGTGGTATCACACATTTGTCTCATGAACATATAAAAAAGTCCAGAAGGATGTTAATTGTACAGTACTATATACTCACATAATAAAATATTGCATGAAAGTGTATAATTCCGAATTTAGTATATAAGTATAGAAATTTGCGTGATCTATAATGAAAGTCACATGCGATGCTACGTGTATGTGTATAATCTGAAAATAACATCTTTGCCGTCATGTATACACATACATGTACATTCGTGGGTATGAAAGTATCAGATCGTACCTTACCGGTCGCAATTTTGCGCACCAATATCGTTCCCGTACGTATCATTAATACTTAAAAAACTGACTTAATCTTCGACGACGTATACGAAGAATATATATTTGTGTACATAATATAATCGAATGCACCAAACAATAACCAACAAAAAAAAGAAAAAAAGAAAAAAATTAGATCGAATTTAATAGTTTCGTGTAAGTATATGATCATTTATGATCAAGTATGATGAAGCCCAAAGGTTGGAATCGCGCGAAGTTGCATTCGTAAATAATTACGTATAATTAGGAGGTAATTGCCGTAATTCGCTGAAACAAGTGTCGACAATTTAATAAAAACAATATTGTACGTACTTAACACGATTAAGTATTACGGAGTGACATTTTAACTCCTTTAGTAGTTAAGATATTATTTAAGCATGGAAACGATCGTTTGATTGAGCCGATTGGCGCATGTTGAAGCACGCTCGATCTTAAAGTCGTTACGTTTGTTGCTCGAACGCACTTTGTATTTTGTACGGAATTTTTTTAGAAAATACGAATCGAGATTTATGATTTTATGCCTTTTTTATTTCTTCTATCCTTTTTCAGTTATCCAAAACCTTCTGTCCTTTCACGCGTGGCATTGGGCGGACATAGTCATATCATAGTTAAGACTGGACTTTCTTCGCAATGACGTTTTAGCGCAAGAGGAATCTTTTAGTTTGCTTTCAATTGCAATGTTCTTTGTTGTGTGTAAGTTTTATATGCACGTTTTTGTAGTTGTCGCTAAATGCAACAGTAATGTAGGCACTCTATAAATTCACTTGAAAAATTACATGATAATAATTTGTGCTGTGGAATGTTTTGGTATTTGTATCAGAGTTTATTAATAGTAGTTTTAGACTTTTGAATTTCTGATGAAAACGTTTTATTGCGTTGTTTCTACAAAAATATAACCATCTATTGTTATGTCGTTATCCTTTATTACAATCGTACAATATTTGGAGTGACAACAAAGTAAGGAATCTAATTATGAACCTGAATTTTGCCACTACGTTAAGTTTTTGAATAAATTTTCGTACAATTTCATCAAATAATTCGATCACAAATTTAAGTAATAAATGGCATAAGAAATATATAGGAAAACACCATCAGATTACTTAAAAAATCACGACAATAATAATTCGGTGAAATGTTTGAGAATAATACAAGGAAATGAAAAACACAATTTCTTGTTAGTTTCACATTTCTCACGAAAATTATAGTAGGATTTTTAAAGTTCGTACTAAATCATGTGTCATTTTGTTCATCATTTTAGCAGACGATTATTCTTGGAAATTTCGAAATGATAATGTAAAAATTACATAAAATATTGTAAAGGCGATATAAGAAATCATATGATTATATAAAAATCATATGAATACTTATTCCATGATTTTTACTACTTTTCTGAAAATTTCTTCCATGCAATATTTTGTTGGTAATTACATCAGTCGAATGAATGAAGACTTATCGATGTCTTAATGATGATTTAACGAAAGATCATAAGTGTATGAGAAAAGTTTCATGGAAAACTTTGTAAAAAATCATATGATTATTTAAACAATTAAGGAATCATATGATCGTCACAAAAATCATATAAATAACGAAGGTGAGGAATGTCTGGGAATGACAGGATTTGAGATTCAGCTGCCGTATTTCGGATTCTTTTTCTCATCACATTTCTTATGTGAGTTATACTATGATTTTTCACAAATCTTCCTAAAACTTTCTTGTATGATTTTGATTCCATCATGTGATATTTCACTTGTCATTTATTCTTACAATATTAAATAGTCTTTTCTAAGTAGAAATCATGATGATGACTATTGTAAATTACGTTAGTTACTAACTTCGTTAGTAAATTGTGAGTGTTATATTAGTTTATTAATATCAGTGATCAAATACAGTGGTTAATAAGTTAAGGGTGCGACTGTATAGAATATTCTAATATTTAGTGTTGTGCTAATGCTGTTGTAACTAATTCTCTGGTCGCGTTTCTATTTGGTCTTAAATACGACAACGATACTTGACACTGGACAACGAGATCTATATCGACACACCTTTATTCACCGTATTTGTAATTTTTCATTTTTCTACACTTTTTGAAATTGCTCCAATATTTTTATTAGCAAACTACCTGACAATCTTTTTATTTTCGCTGGCAAGATCAGGTTGGTTGATTGAAATCCATAAATTATGTGTACATCAACTACAGATTGGTCATAAATTATTGTAATCTCAAAAATGAATTTTTAGTAAGAGGAAAATTTATGTTATATTTTTAAGGCCGGATTACAACTCTAAAATTAAAATTTGAAATGGCAGTTGTGTTCAATTACGGCTGCTGACAATTTGATGAGTCGCAATTGTCAAAATATTAAGTTTTACCTTAATTTAACTGAAAGCTTCGTATCTCAACAACAATTAATTTGGAATTTCATTGGTATCAAATGTTTCACTGCTCCCTTTTTTTATTTTATGATCCAATGTAAATCTCCAAACGTAATTGTAGTTGAAACGTCCGCTTTTTATATAGAAATAAGGTAAAGTCTGACATATTTTGATGAATTGGTCGAATTTTGCACTTAGAAGTAAATACAAGGCATAGTTAATTGACTAATGAAAATTACTGGTTGAAATCGATTAAGCGATCAAGGTATCATGTTGATGCGAGCAAAAATTATCTCACCGATCATTTTCCGTCGAGATTTTACATAATTTTCTATTAATATTCAACATACAACAATATAAGTAGTAAATTTAAGTTGTCTTTTTCAATAATTTCTTGAGTAAAGTAATAAAATAAGAATACTTTTTGAGGTTTAATAACGATTCAAAAAAACATTCGGTTGTGAGCTACCTGAAATTATAAATTTCTCGCAGTTCAAAAACGACGATTTTTTTGGTTAAGTGACAAACATCAAAAAGTTTGAATATAAAAAAAAATAAAATAAAAATCGATTATAATCGGTAATAAATCGGTAGAATTTATTAAAATTTCTCCAGTAAAACGTGATTGAATGTAAATATAATTTATTTAGTTAATGAAAATTTGTCGATCTAGACGAAGAAATATCACGAAGATTTTTCGTTGGCAACAGCACAAAACTTTGATCCAAACTGATTTGAATCTGTCTTTTTTCTATAGTAGATTAATTGTGTTTTTATGTAATTTTAAGGGTGTAATACTCGACCAAAGATGAATTTTGAAAAATGTCAGTGGTTGTGAAAGACGGCAAAGGTTATTACAATTTTATCGTTATACTTGTAGTTAGCAAAAAAATATAACATAGATTCGAAACTGACTGAAAATTCATTTTTTAAAATTGTATTAATTAATTTATGAACATTCTACAGTAGATGCAGATCTAACACCGAAACTTTCAATTTTTAATTCTGAAAAGAATAGAAACCAAGCTTTCATCAAAATGCTGTTAAAAATTAATGAGAATTCAATCGAATAATGTGATAGGCTAATCAAAATGTTTTGTTTTCAAATATTTTTGAGAGATTTCTCATTTAATTGTAAACAGATTTTGATGAGCTTTTTCTGTTGCATTCTTTTAAAACGTGTCATAATGTAACAGATTCTTTTAAAATTACAAAAAAAAATCCCTACAGGAAATGACTAAAAAAAATAAACAATTGAATGAAACGAAAATTTCAAATGTTGTACGTTTGTAATAAATTTCCAACATGAAATAGTATAATTCTGTTTAAAAATATATAACTCCACCTTGAATTTCGTGTTGAAGAGTTACTGATGTTGAAAATTGCACGTTTTGCTCGTAATTTTAGTGTAGCATTTGGAGTCATTCGTTCCAGATGTTTCGAAAAACGTGTGTCAATCTTGTTACTCTAGGTATTTAATACATACGAATTATTGTAAAACTTGCGATGATCAGAGTTGCTACCGACATTAGAAAATCGTTGCATCCTAGGATTTTGTAATTGATTGATGCTCTGCTCGCGTCTTTCGCAATTTTTAATGCTCGACAGAGAATCCACGATATTTAAAAACGATGTAATCGATTCCATCCTGTGCAATGTAAGACATTCTGTTCAAACGTTATCGAATTATATTGTTTTAGAAGTTAACTTATTATTAAGTAGATATAATTTTGTACAGTTTACATCGTTATACAAGGAACTGAGAAAAAATTTCAAGGATATTTATGCCCAAAATTTTCTTCGAAATATCTCGAATTAAATTTTTGTAAAATAATACCTGAAATAATTCGGACTGCCTCGGAGATTATTAAGTTATATAAGTTTAAAAAAATGGTGGCCGAGTATAAAGTATTATAAATATTTTATGCGAAAATATTGTTTTGTTATGAACAGTTTATGAAACGTTCAGAAATGAAGTAAAACCAAAAACTGTTCAAAACAGGTTATTTCTTTCTACACGTTGGTAGTTTCTAAATGTTAAGGGAAAATTTAACTTTGTTGAAATTAAAACAAAAATTTATAGTTTAATCATAATTAGCTAGATTTACAATCAGAGAAATATTTATTATTTCATAGTTTCTTTTTTTTAAATACAAAATTAATTTTAGCTAAGATCCGGTATAAAATAACGTTTGGCCTAAACTTTCAACGCCTATTAGTAAAATTCTAGAAAAGCCTGAAGCTGATACAATAGGCGCAAGTGTACTGAATAACGTACATGTCTTTTCTACTGGCATTTTTAAAAAAAATTAACGAATAACTGAGTTAATAGCAAATTTAGCATTGCTCATTTTTGAAGTGTGTAAAAGAATGAAAACTGGGAGCAGCCAGAAAAGAAAAGTTTTTCAGTGTTCATTGAATTTCAGTTGATTCGTGTATGCCTGTGAGCACATGTGTGCGTATGAGCGAATTTGTACTTGACAATTTTCTTTCGGTGATGTCAAAATTGTAAGTTCCATATTAAACAATAATTCGAAAATGGTAAAAAAGTTTTTTGGACTAAAAAAAATTTCTTTCTGGGCTGACATTTAAAGCGTGATTCTAGTCTTTCCAATATCGAATATCAAAAACAACGGTGTGAGACATCGAAGAAAGTTGAGGGAGTTCGCTGCGAAGAATGTCCGGAAAATAAACGTGCAATATATCTCATGTTCGGGAAGAATAAGGAAAACGATACTTGGTAAAGTCGAATTAAATAACGATTAATGTATTAAGTATTTAAAAGTAAGAACCTAATTGTCTTTGCGGTTATAGACGCATAACGATATCAGTAGAACGCTCACTATTATTCCAAGTACAGAGTACATGAATTACCAGACTGTCACGGAATCATTATTAATTTCCAATTATTAGCGCCCGATTGACATTTAACCGAATCATCCAAGCTCCAATTGTAATATTGTAACATATTTTATGTAAGCGATTAATACAAAATATTCCTACTCGAATTGATTCTATTCATTATCGACCCTTCTGTTTGAAATTTCCTAAGTGGTATTTTGATTTGTTAGCAATTGATCCAATAGTTAGGGGAAGATTGAATTGTGGAGATAGTTCGTTTTTGGTCCATGTCTACCTTTCGGAAAAACCAAAACGGACAGCTACACTTTTTGTATACATGTAAATCGATACAAAAGTTTTTTCGACATTTTTAAAAGTGTTACAAATTGAAATGAATCTCTTGAGGACATGATTTCAGAATTTATTTGCACAAACCAAATTGTGTGTCATATGATATTTTAAAATAACTGACAACTTCAGTTATGGCCACTTAAATTGGTTCGGTTGTGTTCACCCTTCTTTTTATTGATCAATCATGGAATGTTGTTTAAAAAATATTAATTACATTGAATAGCGAAGAACCTGGGAGAAAGGTATAATTAAAAAATGAAAGAGTGACAACAAAATTATTGACGAAAATCAATCACAGAAAAATGTTTTTAAATATTGATATCAAATTGCTATTCAGCGACTTCGAACGAATGCTTCAAAGCATAAGTTTCTGAATATTTCAACATAATTTTGATCTGGAGCCTTTTTATGCTTTAGACCATCTATAAAATCCGTGATGACTTTCAACATTACAGGTATAATAAAGAAATGTTATAATAATTACACATTGATAGATACATGGTAATATATAGAAAAAAAATTATTAAACTTTTCTAGATTTCAAGACTATAGTAATTTTTTTTTGTTTGAAAACTGTAGACTTATTGGGTCCACGTTTAATGAAGAAATTTTCTGACGACAAATATTCTTTCGATGAGAAAAAAATGTTTTATAAAAAAGAACACTCGATTTTTCGCGTTATTTTGACATTTAAATCGACATATTTAATTTTCTAATTAAGATAGCTCAATTTTGACAACAGCATTGAAAAGAGCGACCTCGAAAATAGTAAGACATGTACCTTTCAATTTATTTGAACTTGGATTTTCATATGAAATTCTTTATTGAAATTGAAGCGAAAAAAGTATCCTACTTGACGTTAATGGGTTAAAGACGCGTAACGAGCCATATTGGTGCAGCAATTTTAAATTTGAAAATTTTGATTTCAACATTTTTAATGTGTATTCACCGTCCCAATACAAATGTTAAGCATAATTATTTGTACACCATCGAATTCCCAGTTAACAACTAAAAATAGCCCCATGAAACACATTTCCGCTTAATTTGTCTTTCTATTCAGACAACAATTATTTTGTGAAAACAAAATTGCATAGTTTTCGAAATTAACGTTTTAGAAGCGAATTAAAATAGATAGTTTAGAAACAAGTTAAAATAAAAACAAAATATTAAAATGACGGATACACCTAAAATAAAGAGAAAATGGATTATTAATAACGAGTTTCCTCTTTTGGTTAAGAATAAAGAAAGAAAAAACAAACATGTTTATGTTATTTATTATGACCATTCGAAAGAAAATAAAACTAAACAAAGATGGTTATCAGTGAGCTCAAATAGTTTTGTTAAATACTGAACAAAACCTTGTAGTTTGATAACTGTGCTTGGATAAGGTTTTGACATTTTAATATCCTATCATGGAAGTCGTTAACTTACATGATATTTCTTACAAAATAAATTAATGTAATTTGATTTTCGAATTCTTCAAAATTTTATAAAAATTCTACTTTAAGGGTTGAGTAAAGAATCACTAATGGATCATTAAAAATGTATCATTTTGATCCTTGGAAAACTCTGAATATAATATAGTAAAGAATAATTATTTTTGTAGACATGATTTTCGAAAAATATGTCGCCACCATAATCCACACAACAAACATAAATATAAATATTAAATTTTATTTTGAAGTCAATGATATCACAAATAGTTTTCTTATTAAGCTAGTAATATGGTTGGAACTCCTGCTATCGTACTAGTGCAATTGAAAAATTATTGGTATTTTCTCGAATTAGTCTATAACAATAATCAACACGAAAAAAATAAATAGTTGGAACTAATAACTAGATAGTAGGATAGGACACTGCCATCGGTTTTAGTTAAGTTTACTACCTAAATAGTGGTATCAAGGAATTAGGTAGCCAATCCTACTATTGAAATAGTATAATCTTTGAAAAATGAAAAACATGGTAAGATCCTACTACTTACATAGTAAACCCTACTATTTCTTTTTTCCATGAACCGATATGCTTGATTTTATTAATTATCTGGGTAAGTTATGTTTATGGTAATTCACAGCATCGTTTACTATCCTCGCCCCTGCTAATAACGATGTGGCAATCGTCTGACATCCGCATCATCAAATGACATCACTATCACCATGAGATTATGCCTGGTTTATATTTGATAAATCCATTTTGATTTTCTTACTTCCAATGATACTGCTGCGAGTTATTTACTCTTCAACACTTTTTTGTAAAGCACTTCAAGAGAGTTAATGACATCCCCTCTTTTATCATCAATAAAATGTTAAAAAGTATTGTTCAAATATTGTCTTGTTGTATATGCCACTTGACTAACCTGAACAAAATAATACCATCTGTATCGGCAAAAAATTTCGTGAAATATGTCGTTCTTCACGAAATTAATCCCCCCTTTAGTCCTTTAACTCTAGAAAAGACGCCCTTTCGACCTCTTTCAGCGTTACTTTTCTTTACTAGTAGGAATGTAATTAATTTTCCATAGTCACTTTTATCTTGTATTTGATATCACTCCTTCGGAAACGGCAAAAGAAACTTAAAAAATGGATTTTCAAAAATTTACAGCCATTTTTTCGAACAAAAAAATAAAAATGTTTTTTTTAGACATGAAGTTGCTGCATTATTACAGATGTAATAAGTAAAGTCTGCAACGTTTCAACATAAAATATTGCATACTCAATATGAAAGCATGAAAATGGTGATACGTATTTTAACAAATTTCAAGATGGCGTCTAAAAAATATTAACAAATGAATGTCGTTCTTATTAACATCGATAACCAATGTTCGCTTCCTCTAAAAAATTTGTTACTTTTAAGTCTTAAGACTAAGTATCAAAATATTTTTTGAGTCGTTGAACACCAAAGTCAGATTTCAATAATTCGTACTTTTGGATTCCTTCCATCGATCGGTCTATTACAATTGGAGAGTTGCTTGAAACCTATTACATGGTGTTTATGCTGATGTTGAATTTTATATCTACTTTCAAATCTAGTTTTAAAAGTCACCAAGAAACGTAAGTATTTTATCTGCAATTTATATAAAATAATTTCAAAAATAACATACAACGATTAAATATGAAAATACAAACAAAATATTAAAAAATAAAAAAAAATGTAAAACTTAATTTAATGTGCAGTACAGTTTTCTATACAAAATGTAACAAAATCATGGATTGTTTCTCGATACCTTTTGTAGATAAACTGTAAATAGTTTTTGCTATGTTACTGCAAAAAAAGTACTCAGAATAATTAACACGAACAAGCTAAATACTTTTTTGTCTAGTTTTATTACGATGATTTAGGTAATATTATGTAGATGTTTTTTTACGAAAACTTAAAAATTGTCTGGATAATTGTTATGCTGTTTCTGTTCAGTTATTATAAATTCGTTCAATAGCTGTAATACGAGTATAATCGTTATTATCATCGTCATCCTCATGATCATCGTCATCGTCATCATCATCCTCATCACTGCTGTTGTTATTATTTTCGTGAACATTTTCATCAGTTCCTTTGCAGAAGTTTATATGCTGAGCGCAGACACATAATCTTCATCTCATCTCTCATTATCAGCATCTTCATAATTTTCCTCAAATGCTTAATATAATTTAATCAGATTCTATTGTCACTAGCGGTAGAAAACAATATAATTATAAACTGACAGGAAAGGGTGATCTTGTTACCAAACTTACAAAATACAGACGGGCGAGATCCACATCAGGCGAATATTCGCGGGAAACTGTTTATTGCCTTCTAATTTAATAGCAAGGTACCATATTTCTAAGAACCGCGGACGATAAAAAGAATAACAACCGTGAAACGTAAACAACAATGGTTAAGGATTGTAAACAATTTGCTCCATTTGCTATGTGCCCTTCTCCAATTCACATATGTTCTTTTACTGTTCTGCACAGCGAGGAATGAAATGTTTTACATTTCATCATTTACAATGGAGTTATAAATATTGTGATGAATAATTATTAAAAAAAATAGTAATATGATATCAAGATACGATTATTATATGATGTCAAAAATCAAATATTAGTGACAAATCAAATTACATTACATTTTTCGTATTATCTAACTCGACTAATAAAAATATAAACTTGATGAGAAATAAACAGCAAAATTGCCAATATCATATAACCGTATCGATAAAGAGACTGAAAATGTACCATAACTTAATTTCGTACGATTATTTTAATTTAATATTGGATATCAATATCGTCGAACAAATGTGTTCCAAGTGTCAAAACAACTATATGAAATTAAAAATAACAGCCTGTTATTTTGATCCCAGAACAGAAATGTAAATATAGATAATTATGTACCTCTCTCCATTTCGGAGCAAAATATATCTTAATTTCGCCACTAATCCGTTGAGAAGGAAATTATACACCAATTTGCCACCAGCAGTTGCAATTTTAATCCACAAGTGTCTTCGTGGGCCAGACTATTTTCCCCAAGGCACTTTAATTATACATGCATAATATTTCTCGGTTCGCTTAATATAAAAACGTTCATCGGTTAAGACGTTTGCAGTCGATAAAGGATTATTCATCGAACGGTCGCGATGGATTCGCTACTGTTTTTCGGTTTTTTCGCCGTTTGTATTAATAGTTTCGATTGTGCTGTACCGCCAAAAACTGAAAATGGTAACAAAAATTATAATTTCAAAGCTACTATATTTGCTTCACTGTTTAATATTAATTTAACAATTGTTATAAGAAAAAAAGGACGTTATCGAGAGATGACTTAAAAATAGTTTATTTATAGTTATTTCACAGTTGCTTAATTTAAATCTAAAATAACTTTGATACCAGTAGAAATCTGAAATATTTTCTCTACGTTTTGCCTATGACTAAATTGTAATTAGTATATTATTATTTATAATATTAGGTGAATGAATTTGATGTACGTTTAGCTAAAATTCGATAATTTATCTAAATTAACGACAGCAGTTAAGAACCTAAGATGTTATACAATTTAACATAAAACAAAAAGAAAATCATACCCTTAGTGTTTAAAGTAAAAATTCAATACAATTTAATGAAATTTGTTAGTGTTTATGGGGATACTGAATTCAAATCTGTAGAAATTTGTAGAAATTGAATATGGTGGTTCGAATATTGTGTCTGATTACTAAAAAAGGGTTCGGAATGAGTCATCAATATTTTGGTCACTAAACATATATATCGAGGTCCAAATTAACTAATTTTATTTGTTTTGTGCTTCGCCTGGAAAATATGTTAAAATTGAGATCTTTGTGTGTCTTAGAGGACGTTGAAACACAAAAACGGTGTTTAATGAGATTTTAATTTTTGCATTAGGAGATACTCACGGATTTGATAAAAATGAAGCTGAATTATTTGTTTACTATTTGCAAAGTGAAATTTCTCTGAAAGCATATATTTAAAGGTTTAAATAACTAATTTTCATTACTCGTAAGAAAAAAAAATGGTTTGTGTTCTTATTGCCCTTCATATATCTGCGATAAAACAATACTTTTAGATTTAAAGAAAATATCAAATATTGCAGAATTTATAAAAAGGTCATCTCGAATAAAGATGTTCATAAAATATCGAACTCAACAAAGCGAATTATGTATATAAAGAGTTTTTTGCCTGATATGGAATCTTTCTACATTTTTGAGATGCTGATCCTTCAGATTATGGAAACACTAAAAAATATAAAGAAGCATTAAAAATAATGAAAGAACCGAAAGCTTCATTTTTTCGAGAAAAGTGCTTCCTTTTTAAATCCTCCAGAACAATATTTCATTATTACAAACACAAAACAAAACAAAAAATATATCGAGATAAAATTCAAAATCTCGTTAAATGTCGTTTTCGTACTTTAAAAAAATTGAGTATTATATTTTTTATATATGTATATTTTTTATATATGTATATTTTTTATATATGTATATTTTTTATATATGTATATTTTTTATATATGTATATTTTTTATATATGCATATTTTTGGATTGTGGTGAAGCACTGGAAAAAAAAAGAAAAGTCTATTATTTTGGACCAGCCAAATGTATACGTATAATGAGTTAGTCACCATTTTGAAATATTTTCACTCAAATAGCACTACAAAAAAAAAATGCCTAAGAATGGCTGAAAAGAATACCGCTACATTAAATCTACATTAAATCTACCATTTTCGAATATGCTCTTTCAACTGGTTTGGTCAAAATCGCATTCAAATTGCTTCAAATACCCAATATGGTGCATTTTAAATAAAAAAATGAACAAAATTTCATGAGTTTCGTTTTGTAAATTTTTTTTGCATCAATAAAGTTTTGGGGTGCTATGACTAGTTGCAAATAAAAGTGCACAAAATCTATGAACTCCAACGAGAAATTTTTTTTATTTGCTTCAAAAAAAGAAAACATTATTTATCAATTATAAACATTATTGATGAAATTCGTATCTTTAGCAGGATTTTTAGTTCTTTCATGAAATTTGATCGAGCATATCAGGTCCGCCTGATATTTATCTTTAAAAAATTTTTAACCTTTAACCTTTAACCTTTTTTATCTTTAAAAAATTTAGCCTCAAATTCGTGATGAACGTTCCAAAAGTACAAAAAATACAAACGGCGAAAAACCCTCGTATATACATTTTCTCGCGATTTTGAAGCATTTTATTGAATGTTGATAACTGGATCTTCCATCTTGAATTTTAAAAATCTAGCCGTAAATTCCTGATCAGCCATCCCGAAACTCCTTGTACCTACATTTTAGGGACAATTGTATCACTACAGATTCGAATTTTATCAATATTGATCTAATAAGGTTTATTTTTTCGACATATTGATGTTTTGAGGTTAGGTTAATTCGGTGCAAAACAAAAATTTTTGAAACTTTTGGTTTCTGTTTGGCATCGATCCTGCAACTTTATTGATTCCACCAAAAGTCAACAAAACACCTAACACGACATTTTGTTCATTTTTGTTATTTAATATATGCCATATTGGGTTTTGAAGCAATTTAAATGGGTATTTGAATACACCAATCATAAGAGCATACTGGAAAATAATAGGGTTGGTCACTTTCAAGTTAATATTAACTTTTTTGCTGTTACGAACGAAGGTCGAATATTAACTAACATGTGCATCCCTCGGACTTAATGGGTTAAATTCTCGTAAGTTTGATATTTAAAGGGTTTTAATCTTTGTGTCTTTCATTTCTGCATAACATTTTAATTATTTATGATTAATGATTTTTATTTTTGTACATAAAATACATCTAATTTTTACATTTTGTCATTTAGTTTTTCGTTTTGTTTAAAATGAATCCTCAGAATGTTCTAATTACTAAAATCTGTATTAAAAGAAAAAGTACCATCTACAAAATTATACTGAAAAACTACAACAAAATATTCTGTAATTACAAATAGATTTCTTAAAAACTCAATAAAATTTTGTAGTATTTTTTATAATTTTAGGACATTTATTAAAGTTTAATACTGATATCGCTTACAGTGTATATTTATGTTTAAATAATTTCTTATGCACTCCATTTTTATCGAAAATATTGTTTATTCTACGAGAAAATCTCGTCGAAATTCTAAGCATTTTTATCGGACTGAAACTGATTATTAGAGAAATATATTGCTTTAAAAATGTATACAACAACAATGTCTATAAAATGGCTAACAATTGTACAAGACGAAGCAAAATGTTCCGTAAATAACAAAATCTTGCATAAATTTTTTATTTACTAGACAAGAAAAGTTTACTTAAATTATTTACAATAAATGAACATTAATATTATTGTACATACATCACATACTGTCTAATTATTGGACAAGGCATTTTTATTGAAATTCTTATTTCTTGTCTAACTGTAAAAAAATGTTTTACACCTGTAAAGTTTGCAAGTTGACAAATCTTATACATAACCTAAAAAGTTACATAACATCTGTTCTTAACCACTTCACTGGTAGCCGTTTTCAAATAAAAAGTGCCAAGACTGGTACGAGCCAGTTTTTAAGATATCGAGAAACTGTGAAACATGGGTTCCATTTTTTCATAAAACACATCATTTAACGTAAAAAATATTCACCTCCCCCTTCCTTTCACCCCTCACAAGGTGCATCAATTTTTGTTTAAAGTATGCACATTTCTTTATCAAATTTCGATGAGAATGTTAAATATGAGGTTTCCGGGGTCGCTGAATACGAATATGATCTCAGAATTTAAAAATTCAAAATGGTGGAACCAATCTGGCGGACGAAATAAAACAATATTGAAACATCTCTTTTTACAAGAAATGCGTTTATTTGAACATTATATCAAATGAATTTGAAGTGTGCATTGTTTTATAGATTCAAAATAGTGGATCAAAAATACAAAAAAATCCTCCCACTACCTCCTTCTGGTGCACTCTGGGGTCGTTATAATTAACCAACTAACGGTGGAGGTCAACCACATAATTTTTTCATTTTATAAAATATTCAAAATTGAGTCCGCCAAGGTAAAGTCAAAATTCATTTTGCACATTCTATTTGCCATCTCGGATATATCATTTTGAATTTAGAAAATCTGAGATCAGATTCGTAATCAGTGACCCCAAAAACCCCCAACTAACGAGTTTCAAGGAAAACCGATGAATTTTTAAAAATTCGTCTGTCATCTTGGATCCGCCATTTTGAATTTTGAAAATATAAGATCAGATTCGTAATCATCGACCCCAAAAACCCCCGAGTAACAAATTTCAGTCGTTTTCCGCGCACAGAAAAGAATTTGCTTCAAAAGTATATAGCTTGTAACCGCCATATTGGAACTGCCATATTGAATTTTGAAACGGTGACCTCAAATTCGTATTCAGTGACCTAAGAAACTATAGCATACCAAATTTCGTGCAAATTCATTGAAAATTGTGGAATTTATTTAAAAATGTACATATATGATACATTACCAGTCGTGGCACTTTTTTTTTTGTACACATATGACACATTACCAGTGAAGTGGTTAACAGTAAATATACATGTAAAAAATATATTTCTCTGCTCTTTCGTCAGAAATATTTTAAAAATCCACTTTATGAGTTTCTATGCCCTTTTTATCTTAAAAATTATGCATATGATCAATAACATGTGACCCTGTTGATTATGTGATGGTAAAATGTGAAAATAAATAAATCTATCAAAGATGTTTATCCCTGAATGTCGGCTTATTATTATACAGTTTAAAACACCACAACTATTCCATACATTTTTTTCTAAATGTTCATTATCACAACATTTTATTCTAATTACTGGTGTTTTATTTTGATTGACTAGCAATAGATATTAATTTTAACCAACTACAATCTCCATACTGTGAAACAATAAACAATAAATTATTAAAATTATTGCCCGATTATTGAATACCAAAACATGTAACTTAATTATTTATGTTTCTTAATGTTATCATAAAAGTAGTTATCAACAATATGAAATCTATATATTTATTATAACGAATCTGATGTTAATTAATTATTATATTTAACATCCTTAGATTCTACTTATAACTAACATCAATCTATTAATTCATTACTGATAAACTTATAAATAGTTGAAAATTAACGATGTATGTCAAACATATTAAGATATCTCATATTCAATTATTTATATTTAACTTTCTAAAACTATTTTTGAAACTCAGAAGCAAACTTCTATTAATAGAAACATTTCTTTATTAAAAACAAAGTCGTTTTTAAACTTACAGTGTTTTCAAGAGCAATCGGTTCTTCAGGACCAATGGATACGATTTCCGTGCCGTACATGTCAAAACCAACTTTTTTCCCGAAAATGGTAGATCCAAAAACCATGATTTCCAAAAAAACAGATTTTCTTGGGAACTTGTTCGGATCTCCAGTGAAAGAACCGGAGATGCTGACTCCTTATAAAAGTTACGAATCTCTTTCTTCTAGTCCCATGCAAATGTTTCCAAAAAGTTACATAACTTCAAAATATGACGCTTCCTTCGACCCGGCTACAATGAAACGTGGAATTTTTAGTCCTTTCGGACCAGGATCATCTTCCAGTCCTTTTTTTCCACCGAAGCCAAAATTTCCTTTCGGTAGCTCAGGATCGTTTGATCCTTCATTGTATGAAACTGCAAGTTTCGATTTAACTAGCCGCAGAAAACGAAGTATTACAGAAGAAGATAGTAAAATAGCCAGTGAGGAACCGGAACCTAGAGTTTTGGAAACTTTGGTTGGTCCATCCATGTATGGTCCAGTGGTGGATCCTTCAATGTTCATCTCAAAGAAAAGCGAATTTTTGGACTCGCTATTCAAAAACTTGGCTACCACTACAACTCCGTCGCCGGATACAGTAATTGCAAAAAGTAAAATTGTTCCTCCGAACTTTTGGATTCCTTCGACTGTTCCTGTGGATCCAATGGATTATTCGACTAAAATGTCGACGTTTTTGGACCAGCTCTTTGATAAAATAAAGAACAATATATCCGACACTTCCGCGGCTCTAAGCAAACGATCGATTGAGGATACGTCATCGATTACAACTGCCAAAGATTCAGTTACAAATATGATCCTTGATGAACTGACAAACCTAAAAAACGAAATGATCGGAAACTTTAACGATCTCATTGCTTACGAGAAAACTGTTACGTCAACGCCACCTACATCGAAGAAACCGTTTAAACCATTTTTACCGGGAATGTGGCCATCAAAACCAGTATTCGATCCAACAACTGGTTTCAAACAAAAAATGACAATATTGAACGAAGTTTTTGATATGCTGAATGAACTGCAAAAAAATATATCAAGTAGTTTTACCGATATTAAGCCAACGACACCTCTTCCAATTTCCAGCATCTCTAAAGATTTTCCGAATGTTAATCTCACTATCCTCGAAGCTATCAAAAGTAAATTAGCTTCCATGCAAGATTCTGCTTTAAATTCCGCGACTCCAGATTATTTCTTCGCTAAATCCAAGAGAGACTTGGAGACAAAAACAGCGAATTCAATCTGGGTCTCCCCTAAGACTGAGATTGATAATAAGAGTGAACCGGAATTAATTAACGACAAAGAGGTTCCAAGGTCTATTAAAATGCAACAAGGATATCCTAACATGCCACCAGATGCTGTTCAATCCATTTTAGCAGGCGGACGAGGTACAGAAGCAGGAAGCCAAGATGAAAACGATCTGTTTGTAAGTATCACGAACTTGAAAAACAAATAATTGAAAGTCTCTGTAAAGAAGATTATTATTTAATTTTTTAACAATAGGTTAGACTAATTGATTGAAGTTAGTTGTCACCTTATGCAAACTTATAAGAAAATAAATATTGTAGTTGAATTGTAATGGAATTTCCCCCCACACATTATTTTTAACCCTTACTTACCATAATTAGTTTTTTTTTGCCCCTATGGACAGTAGCATTCCATAAATAACAAGGGACAAAATTGGATGAAATGGTCCTAGTATGACTGGTGACAATTTAATGTCCAGTCCTTTTTTGTTTTTAATGAGCGATGATAAAAAGTGACGGAAATCAAAAGCCATGAACAAAGAAAAGATCAAATTTTTTCTATATATTTGATATCTTTCTTTTTAATTTCATAACATCCTCTTTTGATTGTAAAATTAATAAAAATTTATAGAGGAAGTATTCATTCGATTATAATAGTAAAAAATAGTCTTCGTTCTCTATTTTCGGTGCCCTTAATAGTCTGGAGATTATTATGTATGCAATCGATAATTGTCTGTATTCTTTTTGAATATTTGAAAGTGGTCTCGATTGTTGTGGCAGGTTAACGAGTGTAAAGACCAATCTTCGTTCAAGTTTCGTAATTCGTGCAGGCTTGTCCCCTGTATTAAGAAACAATAGAACCTATAGTTCGTACAAAATAGCTCGGTAACGAAGAGCACCAACTTTGCACAAGTAAATATCTCGAGGCTCGTTAGCATTGAGAAAAAATTTGCTATTTTTGAATATTTGTTTTTGCTTCTATTAGAATATTTCGGGAGTTTTCAAGTTCAAGAAAGTAAAAGTGAAATAACCCTAGTAGAAATTTCTTCATTTTTTCTTACACTGTCCATTTACCCTTTATCTTTAACGTGGTAAAAATAACATTGTTATATACGAATTGTACAAAAAATGTTTTAATTTCTACCCGGGAACAAGTTTTTAATTAAAATTACTTGTAATTTTTTGGTTTCGTTAAATTTAGTTTAGTTAAAAATAAAAATTTAATATATAATCTTCTTTTCTCAATCATTTTATCAGTCCCAAAGTATGTTGTGTCCTATAAACGATGGGGGCTCAATATTTCCCTATTACGTCCATTTTTTTAGAAGAGTATCAAGAGTGACGTTTTTTGTTTACTAAGTTTTGTTATTTTTTTTTTGTAAAAGAGAGCTTACTTTTGACAATGGTAATATCATTTCCAAAGTAATTTTTTTAATTGAAAATTATGACACTCTCCGAATTTCTCTACCAAGTCGAATTTTCGGAAAAAGTCAATCGAATATGTAAAAATTTACGCTATTTGAAATAGATTTTTTTATTTGATTTTTTGTTATAAAAGAAAATTTGTTTGGTCAATCGCAATATCATTTGCAAAGTATTTTTTTCTTCTGAATAGAATGGCCAATTATGAATTTCCCTTATTACGTTACATCCCCTAAAAAAATGACATTAAATGTTTCAAAATGTGCGTTTTTTGTCGCAAAAGAGAATTTTTCAACAATGCATAATTTCTTTTTCGAGCGATAGATGGCATTCGTAACTATTCGAAAAAAAAAAACGAAAAAAAAAATTTTATATATTTGATATAATTCGTTCCCATATTCAGTGATTTCAACATGACGATAATTTCCTTGACAGATGGCGTTGGCAGCAATTCCTGCCTCCACGTTCTCCCATTACAGTAGACCCTAACCTAAGTTATGACATCCAAAGTTATATGGGTGTCCTAAGTTATACACTTGACTGGTGCAAAGTTATATTACTCTCCTTCCCCGATCATATTGTTTCGCTGGACCACACTCGCTTCACGACACTCACAGACACTATAAAAAATAGAAATATAGTTTACAAATTTATTGTAATTTTCATTAATTTTTAGTAATTTTCATACGTACAACATTGGAGTTTTACAATATTTGATCAATTTAGCACGTATACAGCATGGGCTCGATTTTGACCCATGTACATACAACGTTGGGAAAATGCGTCACGTTATAATTTGACCACTTTCAACGTAGGGTATTTATAATACTTCGTGAAATTCCTAACCTCACATAGGAAATTAACAATATTGAACGTGGGCAAATCACCATATTTTTACGAATGAAAATTACAACAGATTTGTAGTAATTTCCACTTTTTACAGTGCACAGAAGCACTCATTGCACGGATATAAACAGATTTACGGAAGTGGGGATAGTGAGGGACTATAACTTTGGACAAATTCCCTCCATTTTGAAAGAACCGACGATATAACTTAGGATGGGGATTATTGTATTTTGATAGGAACGGAAAGCTAGTGCAGAACTTAATTCATTTTATTTCTCTCTTCTTTGCTAGGATGACCAAAATGCAAATTTTTATTTAACATTCCAATATGATTGGAAAATTCTTAGGTTGACATCTATTTTAGGACAAAAATGTTAGTTATTAAGACCAGTTAGACAGTGGGTAGTTATACGAGTAGCATATGATTTGTTTACATCAGTCTGGCCAATATTATTTTACTTTTTGCTTTGTAAACATGTTTCCCTTTCACGTAGCTAGATGATTTTCAAAATATTTTGGGACGACAAAAACAATGGCATTTCCAGAATTGTTCTATAGCGTTACAGTTTTGAGAAGATTGAGGTCGAGTAAAAGATGCGTTTTTGTATTGTTTCGAGTTATCAAAACAAAATGTTGTTTAGGGTAATCGCAGTCGACATCTAACAAAGTACTTCACAAGTGAAACTGCGATGTAAAAGAAAATTTTCGTTTGTTTCAAAAACTGAAATTTTTACAAATATAACCTCACTTTTCTCAAAAATACAACATAAGTGTGCAATTTTGGAAGCATGATTGTTTTTGAGCATCCAATAAAATGTCAAAAAGTTTACTTGGTATATCACACTAAAAATCGAAAAAAATTCAATAACTGGATTTTGGGCCGAATGGTGGTTCACATCCGGGGCGTTTTCGAAGTCGAAGGAGGTTGACTCGAAAGGGGAAAACAAAAATTTTGGGGCCCTGGCGAGCGTCAATAAGTGCGGCTGGCCGATTGATTTATCGGCGAATTCGCGGCAGGCAAGGCGGGAGGATGCATACGAAACGAAGTGCACTTGCGAGTTGCTAAGGCTATAACTTTCACTCGCGACGGGAAACAAAGGTAAGATCACACGAATTAGGACTGTTCCGCCACGATGTATATATATAACTGCAGATAATTAATACGTTGTCGAGCGGAGTTACGGCCTCGAGACTCTCGAACGCCTCTTAGGACGCCCGGCGTTTGACCGAGTTACTTTTTCGACTCTTCTAACTCGACCAAGTAATTCGCTGTCTCTCTCGCACCCTTGATTACTGACGTCTCATTGTTTACTTTCTGACGCAAGCGTTCTACATTACTGAAATCTTTTCGGTAATCGCTTAAGTAATTAGAGCGGATGCAACTCGTAGTTTGTCGAACGGCTTGCGACACCTCTTGCGACACGATGCGAAATAATATGATGGGGGGATATACAAAACACGCGATTTTACGAGGACGAATGTAACGAAACGTTAACGCCGGCTAGATTCGTTAAAGACCCCGGAGAGGATAACATCGCGGCCATTGTTCCCTGGATTTTACACGACACAGTTTTGCACGGCTATTTTAGAGGAGCGAGAAAACAACGCGAACACGCGCGAGCGTTTATGAATGAAGCGTTGGCACACGCGACGGATGCTAACTGATCTTGGCAGATCTCAACGAGGATTCCAAAATTGCCTGGAAACCATTTCTCAAGAAAAATTCGGATCATGTTCATCAAGTTTCCAATTATTTGATTGTTTATGACATTGACCCCACTGAAAGTTCCCACGTGGTGCTTCATATCTGAAACCCATGAAATGTCTTGACTGACAATTCTGGAATTTTTGGGTCTTTTACGTACTGAACAATTTCCTAAATTATTTAGAATTTGCGATATGTTTCCAAAATCCCCACTTCTCCCGATATTTTTGGCATGGACAATTTCAATAATATTTGAAATTTAATCATTCTAAGATTGGTTCTGACCAGATGGTTTTTAAAAGGCCAAAAAACGTTAAAGTCCCAAAACTCATGTTAAAACCCCTCATCATCATATCCATGGACATCAATTACATTCTAAATTTGAATCAAGTTTCAATGACTTTGGCTAATTCACTACTAGAGCCCATTCAAGGGATGTCGTGAGCCACTCCTGAAGACTCCTAAATGTCGCTTTATTGTCCGGAGGAGCTGTTTGGGGGCTTCTTATAAGGACATTCCAGGGTGAAGTCCTTATTGTAAACGACAAAAGCGGATTCTAAATAAAAATAACATGCCCGAAATAATCAAGGTTCTAAAAACAGCAACATTGATGTCACTATAAATTTGGTTGAAAAACGATATTCTGATTCGAAGTACCGTTTGCAGATTCCAATGTAAAGAATATTAATTTAGGTATGGTACCCAATATGGACCTTTGAATATATAATCGTATTTTCTTTTTCCAAATTCGTAATGTGGATGCCTTGTGAAATTTAATGGAAATCCCATTTGAGACCTCACATGAGAAATTTCAGTACAATCGGGATTTTCGACTTAAATATTTTAATGCATCAAAGATCATTTCCTATGCGGGAGATTTCAATACTATTGCGATCCCCACTTTCCCGGTGCATCGTCACATGGAGAGTTTCAATATTGTGTTTCCAGTTTATCAATTATCAGATCTTTCTGAATAAATGAAACTTCATTAAAATATGGCAGTTTTTTTCTTCTCAGGTTCTGTTTCATATATGTTTTCGATTCTCGAATGAATCATTTGACCGTAACACTTTATGATATTTTATTTCCCAAGTAATTTGGGGTCGTTGATTGGGGGCGATCAATTTGTAAATTGTTTGAAATATTATAGATTTGTCTAAACTTCTTCAAATTCGTAATCAACGATCCCAAAAATTCCGATCTGACATTTTAAATTACTCTAAACTGGTTTCAAATTCACGATTACCAACTTTGGAAACCTTATAGCACAAAGTTTGCTTTTCTTTATCTGAAAGTTCGTTCCAAAATGAATTTTCGTTACACCTGCAGTTTATAGTTTATTTTTTCTCGAAAAATAGTCAAGACGACTAGTTTGAAGAGATTCGAATTTAAAAACGTTTGTTGGACTTATTGAACCCGCTATTTTGCATTTCTTGATTTGTTGAGTCTCATTCTACAGTATAGACGTGTAAAATGTCCAAAAAACAAGATTTTTACCCCTTTGACCTTCAATTTGGGCAAAAAATAGGTCAACAGCATTCTTTTGGACTGAATAGATGTTCAAAATGCATGAAATCGAATTTCTTGTACCGATTTGAACTTCAAAAAACTAAAGCCTATTGGATATTTTGATGATCACATATAAAATCTGGAACAAAAATCCTACTATAATCGGCTCTCGCTTATAGGGCAACATGCCATTCTTAAATTTTTATTGGGCTGCGTAACCCAAACATAAAACTACAGTACGTAATTCCTCTCATTTTCTATCCATCATTACCCAAAATCTTTATTTCATGATAATCTTCGAATTACAATAACATTTTTGTTTAAAATTTGTTATGTATGGGGTATAAATTAATCGTAATTAACCCTCCTACACTGTTAAAAGTGATTATAATTTGACAACAAAATTACAGTACGAAAATAATGTAAACTTGCAATAAATATTGCGATTTCAAAATATATTTTGTAAAATTAAAACATTTTATTGTGAATTTACAATTTCTAAATAATGTGTTATAAAATTACATTTATCTTGTGATTTTACAACATTCTATCTCGGTTTTAATACACATATTGTAAATTTCAATGTTATGTTGTAAAATTACGTAAGAATATGCCTATCTGTCGCCTTCATTGAGATTTGCCCAAGCCAGAGTTTAAAACATTATTGAAAAAGTATTTTTACACCAATAAAAATTTTTAAAGATCACTACAATCCAGTTGAAAGTAAGGAAACCGAAAATATCGAGTTTAAGTAATGTGCAATCCATTTCGGTCTACCGATAGTAAACTCCTATACATTAATTTTGGTCATATATTTTAGGTTAGGTTATGGTTTTTTGCTGAATGTTGAGGCGTGTAGTTAAAATTTTGATAACATTAAGTAAATGCAAGTAGATTGGAACTGTCTTTTATATAGATTAATATCTTTAAGAAAAAATAGAAGTAAAAGGGAATCTTGAGAGGGAAGTAAGGTAATATTCTCTCTTTCTCATTCTCTCTCTTAGTGAGTCAATTAGGAAGGTTTTGTTCGTAATATAGGTTAATAACCATATATCAATAAATAATTAAATATATACAGAACAATATATCTCGATATTTTAGGTGCTTCATGTATTTATGCAAATTTTATAACTTTATCTGTCGAGTGGAAATCTTATACTTCGCATCACCACCTGCATAGAATAATGTCGAAACACTTCCATTTGTCATGAAAAATACAAATAAATTTTCAAGACTGAAAATGAATTATGTTTGCCGGAAAATCCGAGCTAATTTATATTTTCATCATTCACCATCATCACACTTGACAATTTTTTTCAATAATGTTGAAAAAAATATAAAATATAAGATTGGAATTTCCATCTTCTTCAAGTGTAAGGTGTATTTCCATTTATCATTTGTTATTTCTAAAAATATTCAATTTGAAAAGACAATTCTGGTTGCGGTAACTTATTAATTAAATATTAATCCATTCGAATGGTTATTTCTTTTAAAATCTACTGAAAGTACAAAAATTAACAAGTAAAGCAAAAGTAAAACAAAAGTATACAATTTAAAATTGCATTTGATACAAGATAACAGCAGTTATACGATTTAATAACTAATAACAGGAAATTTCTTTAATTATTTTTATAATTATATATCATTACTGTACTACCTATATCGACCTGAAAACGATATCTTGCGAATAAATCATTTTTTTGAAAACAATTAAATGTGTAACAAATCAAAATTTTAATTTCTTTTACGCTGTAATATTTTTTCTTTTTTTCCTTTTCTAAATCCTCACGTAAAGTTAGAATTATGATCCTAAAAGGTAATAAAAAGTTGAGTTCGTTTATTTCGGATCACTTTTACGGACTAAATCACGCCCACCATTTCGGTTCGAGCGAACGTAGTTATTCTACTTCACTGCACGTAGATATGTAGGCGCGATATACTTTGAAACACTGCCGTACATTGTTTTCAAACATTCAAATTCATAATCCTTCAGATAATATTGTAAAATAAAACAAAAATACATTTAAAAAAAATAAGTTTGTTTTTTGAGTCTCCAAAAAGTGAACGATTAGATAAATTTGTAAATATTTCATAAAAATGTACTTTAAATACTATGTCACATGTATTCATAATTTTTATTGCTTACACTCAGAAAAAAAAGTAGTTCAAATTACCATTTTTTGCTTTAATAGTAAAGTTTTTATATAATATAAAACGTTTTAATAGTAAAGTATTTTACTGAAATAGTAAAGTTTAACTACTGTTTCATTACTCAAATTGCTACTTATCATAATAGACAAATAGACTCAACTATTTTGAAATAGTCATTTCAGAAAGTTACTACCTTCACTGAGAGAAATTGTATAAGAAATTGTCATAAAAAATATGGAAAGGAGTCAATATTTACTTTTTAAAAATATTTGTAAACTATATATATCATAGCATATGAAAAGTTGACTTTTCTCCCTTCGTTCTTCATTTAAGATAAACAAGGAAACAAAGAGAAAAACAAAAAATCAATACTGCTCTAAGTTTGTGAATGTCATACTCCATCCAGTTAAAAAATGTATTATGCAATGCCATTATACACACAAATTTCAATGTCGTGTAATTAGTCTATAGATACACATGCGTATACGACATGTATTATGCATTATCATATCTTGACACCCTATACGGTCCTTCTTATGACCAATTGAAAATCTTCTTCAATAACGGGAGCCACGGTCTCGAAGAAAAGAAGCTGCAAGTGCCGCGTCGCCACCTGGCGGCATCAAAACACACGGAGTGCGGCAGTATTTATTATAGATTTATAGTAAATACAAACTTTAACTATGAATAATAGTAAATATAAAGATTTCCTATGAGACGTAGTGTGAAATGAGGACTACACTAGATTATAGTTATTTTAACTATATTTGTCATATTTATTTAAATCATTCTACATAGTTGATTTTTTAACTATGAGGAGATAGTTGGTGTAACAAAATTATAGTAAAATCGACTACGAAAGTGGTAAATTTAACTATTTTTCGTAGTAGTTTTAACTATATTTTTCCAACTGTGTGATATAGTCAATTTAACTATACGGAATTTTTTCTCAGTGTATCAGCAAATGAATTATAAATAAGTAAATGCAAAAATAAGAAATTCGTAGAATAAACTCTCATATAAACGAATACGAAACACTTATTACTTATACCATTTCCGAGTCGCTAATTACGAATTTCAACTCAGAATTTTGAAATTCGACATGGCGATTCCAATATGTCGGATGAAAAATTAAAAAAAAAAAAAGAATTTTTCGGGATCGTTGAATACGAATCCAAAATTAAATATTCAAGATTCAAAATGGTGGAGCAAAATCCAAAATCATTGTCTTATTACTATCCGCCATTTTGAATGTCATAATCAACAATTTCGAGGACCTTCGGGTAACTAAATTTTGGGTCAATTAGATAGAAAGACAATTTCCAGGAAGAAAAGGTTGAGAAGAAATAAAGTTACGAGAAAATAAAACAAAATGTCGGCCATAAAATGGCGATTGAAGAAATATTGCAGTAATATTGTAATTATGGAGGTCGTAAACTTGAAAAAACCAGATGGAATCTATGTGAAATTTAGAATTCGGGGAATATTGGAGTATTCTTGACTATTTCAAAGTTATTTTCTTGAATTCAAAATGGCGGATTATTTTTTGAAACTATATCTTTCTTTTATTGATTGCTGCAGCAGAAATATTATTGAGTACTAAAAAAGAATATATAAGAATTCTAGTCTATAATTTAACGATTATTTTAGAAATTAAAAATGGCTTATCCAAAATGAAGAATACTTTTTAAAAATGTTTGATTTTCAATATCCAACTTGTAATTTTACACTTAAAACATTATTTGTGATTAAGTAATAAAATAAAATTATTTTACTTACCTTTCGTTGAAAATGTTCAGAAATACTTCAGGAAGGATTAAATGTTAAATTAGACAATACATATTACAACAATATAAATATAATCTTATATTTATTAGCAAAAAACGTCATGGTGCTGAATACCATAAACATTACTCCGACAATAGTGATGATGTCATACAAGTTACCAGTACATAATAATCCTACAAGATTATTACATATTTACAAAAATTATTCTCGATTTAAATAGGAAATGTTGCCTAAAATCGTTCATTGTCGTAGTACCGCGCCAAAAACAACTGGAAGAATTGGGCTGATTACATGAGACAACGAAATGAAGGCAACGAATTTCAAGGTCACGATCATCATCATCATCGTCACTGAGGCTAGACTATGAAAGGTAGACTAAAAATTATACACACAAAGGTAAAAAAACAAACTTTTGATGATTTTTGGCGTTCGATACATCAATCGCGTTCAATCGATAAAAATTTATTCAATTTTTTTAATCGAGACTGAATGTGCGTATCAGCGCAATCCTGCATCAAGTGCGTTGCTTCGTAGTTTCGAAAGTAGCAACGCTTTGCACGCAGGGAAACGTTTGTACGTCAATGCGCAACGAACGGTCTTTTTAAATTGCCGGATCTTAATAATTCACACGCTTTAACAACACTAATTAAGTTGACTGATTCTAAAGTCTATTGAAATTTATTGTCACCTCCCTTTCGCCAATTTCGTGACGAACCTTTCAATACGTTTTTCCATTTGCAGCAGCAACAGAAGCGCCGCCAAGACGCTGCCAAGCGTCACGAGGAAGCTGAGGCCTTCGAATATCAACTTTGGTGCGAAAATTTTCCAAACCATAAGGTGCCTGCAATGAATCGTCGCTGCCAACATACAGGCGAAAGTCTAAAACAAAAATGTGCAGAAATTCTAGTCATTATATAATCCATTCTGTCAAAATCGATGCTTCAAAATTGAGTTAAATAAAAATTAGAATAAGAAATCTGCTTACTTTAATCCCATGGATGAGAATGTATTTCCCTGCTGTGACAAAAACAGCGGAATGGAAAGGTTCATCGTTTTCGAAAAGGGCAAATTCGTCTCTTTTAACAGCTTCGACGTTATCAAATTTTATTCCTTTGGCCAAATGGGGAAAAGTAATGCGCAATGTGAATGGAACAATCACTAAAAGCGGCAATGCCATTCCCATAATTATGTATGACCCGAATGTGTTGATACCTAAAAGAAATTGAGGATGGTAGAAGTTTGTAAATATTTTTTTTTATTTCATCATTTTTATTTCTTATTTTAGAAGTTCTTTGATAACAAATATCAGTAAAATTTTACTTTTTTCGTGAGGGTAAGTGTAAGTTTTATTTTCTTTTTCAGCAAAGTACCAATGGTATTGTATTTTGATCTTAAAAAAATTGCTTTATTTCTTATTGTATTCTAAAGTTAATTTTATTAAGTATTGAGTTCAAATACCCAAAAATAGAAAATTAATTGAATCAAATTTATTCCGGTTTAAATTGGTTTCTTGAATGTTTTCTCTAGACTGTAATACGATCAACTATAAAAAACATAACCTATAAAAACAATTGTTTAATGCTTTTTATTGTTGTAAACATGTATAAAACATCATTCATTCCATTGGCATTAAAAATGGTAACATAATTTACGCAATCAAAACCTCCCAGCAATCGAATTTGGGTAGAGTTGCATAGAATTGGATTCAATTATTAAATTGTGAATCCATACTTTGGTCAACTGTGAATCCATTTTAATACATAAATACAATTCTATTCGTTCAGACGAATAAACAGGTTACTTTCTGAATTCATATTAATCCAAAAAAAGTTTTCTTTTTAAACATTAAACCTTAAATACATCCGTATTCAACATTACGGATTCAAAACTATCTAAGTGTATTCATTTCAATCCAAAAAAGTTTCCTATTTAAAAACGAAACATTGAATGCATCTATATTCAACATTACGGATTCAAAATTATCCCAGTGTATTCTTCTCAATCCAAAAAAAAGTTGTATTTCAAAAACGAAACTTTCAATACATCCGTATTCAACATTATGGATTAAAAACTATCCAAGTGTATTAATTTCAATCCAAAAAAAGTTGTATTTCAAAAACGAAACTTTCAATACATCCGTATTCAACATTATGGATTAAAAACAATCCAAGTGTATCCATTTCAATCAAAAAAAAGTTTCCTATTTAAAAACGAAACATTGAATGCCTCCGTATTCAACATTACGGATTCAAAACTATCTAAACGTATTCATTTATCATTTCAATGCAGAAAAAGTTTTCTTTCAAAAAATAAACTTTGAATAAATCTGTATTCAATATTACGAATTCAAAACTATCTAATTGTGTTCGTAAAATTGAATACAGCTGGATTACTTTTTCTGAAATTTAATCCGGCAAATTACGCTTCTGATTATATTCATAAAATTGAATACAGATGGATTCAATCCATTTGAATACATATTTACGGAATCAAAGTATGAATTCAAAATGAATTGAAATTTTCAATCCAATCCTATGCAATTTCGATTGCTGGGTAATGTTAAACATCTAAAATAATAACCATATTAACCCTTGAACGCCCAGCGGTTTCGATCGAAACCACTTTTGACTTCAAGCCTTCATAACTTTCACAAAAATTGGAATATTTTCGGTTTCCAAATACCCAACACCTACAAATTTATCCTACTTTGAGAAAAAAATTTATATTGCAATAAAAAATTAACATTTTTTTAATTATTACACTAATAAAAAAAAAAATTTTGTGGCAAGATTTACAAAAAAAAACAGAAAATCAAAAATTGAATAAAGTTAAGCTAATGAAAATGACTACTCGGGGGTTTCTGGGGTCGCTGAATATGAATCTGCAGTTAGTTTTTCAAAATTCAAAATGGCGGATCCAATATGGCGAACAAATTATTTCAAATTGGTCGGATTCGTTCGAAACTTGTTACGCGGGGGTTTTGAAAAACTGATTTCAGATTCCAAAAACCCCTGGTAACAAGTTTCAAACGAATCCGACCAATTTAAAAAAATTAGTTCGCCATATTGGATCCGCCATTTTGAATTTTGAAAAACTGATATCAGATTCGTAATCAGCGACCCTAAAAACCCCCGAGTAACAAGTTTCAAACGAATCTGACCAATTTGAAAAAATTAGTCCGCCATATTGGATCCGCCATTTTGAATTTTGAAAAACTGATATCAGATTCGTAATCAGCAACCCCAAAAACCCCCGAGTAACATGTTTCAAACGAATCCGACTGTTCTAAAAAAGTCGGGCGTTAAAGGGTTAAAAATTACAAGTTAAATATTGCAAATTAAAAGTGAAATCTAATATTTGCTAGTTCTGTTTTTTCTTTACAAGACGAGTATCAACTGAAAAGTCTAAATTTGCGAGTTATCATTATTAAAATTTGTACAAATTAAAAGTTACAAAGTTAAAAGTAATTTGAATTTAAGTAAATATTGACTAAATTTTTAATCTTTTATTTAACATTCAATTATATAACCTTATTTTATTGCCAAAAAAACAGTAAACATTAAAATAAATTAATAGTGCGATCGGGTAAATCTAATAAAACTGATTACGAAACGTTTTTCTAACCATAATTTTATCTACAAAATTATCGTAATATGTTAATACTAAACATATTTCATGAATAACGAATACTAAATTAATATATATATATATATATAATCATTTTTAATAAACATAACAGATTGTCACATATGGTCACTTACGCACACTTCATATCGTATGTTTAAAAAAAATACCAAAATTTAAAACCAATATATATCAGAATATATGTTACACCACGACAAAATGAAAAATGAATCTCAATAACACAAACAAATTAAAATATTAATCAATTCATTTACTCACCAACAAGAATAACCCGTGGTATATTACTCTGCACCGAACTATCAACCCCAATAAATGCAGCATCCCAATGAATTGTCGGAAACGTTGGCTGATGACCAGTAGCATAAAAAAAGTACTCGGCTGTAAGATACCAACACAGTAAAGTTGGTGTTGAAACTCGCAACAAATCATCTGCAAATATTACATTCCTTTTATCCTTTAAAATTCAAAAACTTTAATAAAAGACTGCAACAAACTACATACCAATCGTTCTCGCTTCATTCCACCGCTCTATCGCACTGAAAATCAAAATTCCCCCACAAACGACATTCATCAAAATTATACTAGGCGCAATCACATATCCTAGTAAAAGCGCAAATATCAGACTTAGAAAAACATTAACGAGTATAAACGTAGCACTGTAGACTGTTCCGAGTCCATACACAATCGGAGTTTCTTCTCTATGTTCGACTTTCTTCTTATATATTACATTTTTCACTTTCTCGTATAGTTTTGGCACAGAATTTTCTTCCTGATAAACGTCAATGCTCTCTTTCTTCCTCGGCAATAAATAAATACTTAACGGTTGTAAAAATATTACAACCATTGCTATACAGAATAGTATATAAACGACTAAAGCTAAAATGTTTGCTTGCTGCGAAAGAGCACTATGACTTTTTGAGATTCTTTGAAGTTTTAAAATCCAGTAGAAAGTAATAGCTACTACTATCGTCACTGGCGAATATTGCGCTAGAATGACACTCGCTGACGAACCTGTGAGATTACCACAATTTCGCAGCCAAATCTTAACGATTGATACATAAAAGATAAACGAGAAAACTGCAATTCCAAGAAGTATCGTTTCAACGTCTTTTGACGCCAACGATCCCATTTTTCCCATTATGAAACTGGTTTCTTCGGTACCTCTTTGCTCTTCTCGAAGTCTCCAAAAATAATTGGACCCCCGTATCAATAAACTTAGGCCAAATGCCACTAGAACAGAGTTAAATCCTACGAGGGCTGTTCTATTTCCTTTCACCGAATGTTTTCCTCTTCGGTCTGTCGTTTCAGACGTATTTTTGTTTCTTAGCGAGTGGAAATTTAAACAAAACATCGTAACTAGTAAAAACGACAAAATTTTGTCTTCTTCGACAACATAACTATTTGAAAATACTCCACAAACTGTTGCGCACAATATTATTCGTGAGAAAATAGATTTTGTGTTTTGTCGATTGCGGGAAGATTTGTGCCATGTAGTAGCGATTATATCCCAGTTTTGGACTAGAAGAACCGCAAAACATAACACTGATAATACACCGCAAGTTACGAATGCTGTGTTATTAAATGCTTCTATCGATTGCATCCAGTATAAGAAAAGCGTAAGCTTTAAACCACCGAGATTCACAAACAACATAACCGTTAAAAACGATGAAGATAAAACTGTCACCATTCGTTTTCCCACAAGTCCATTGACGACTAAGAAAATAATGAGTAAAGCACAAAAGAATAAAACTAAACCTTGCGACATTAACTGCGAGTCGAATTGTACCCACGCTTCGTAACAAATCTCTCGTAAAATTTGAAAATAAACTTTCGCATCATCGATAAAATCTTTTAAATCTTCGACTGATTCGACAACTTTTACTTTTTCGCTTAATTTTGTATAAACTTCTTTTAGTTCTTCCAACTTTTCACGAGAAAAACTATTTTCTTCCGAATAAGTTTCGATGTATCGATGTGCTTGAAATACATTCCTCCAAACGGAATGTAAAATGAATTGAAAATTATTGTACTTTAGTTTCTCTGCGTTTGGCAGCGATTCTACGATTAAACTTCCGATGTTAGAAAATGGTATCGGAATTCCTAAAATTGCGGATAGTGTTGGGACGATATCAATTTGATTGACAGTATTGGTTTTCGAAATACCGAAATCGTTTTCTATTTCGATAAACGGAAGGGTTGAATAAACGAACATTGCAGCTTCGATTTCGTCGGGACTATCCCCACCGTGATCACCACTTTTTGTCATTCCGTGATCCCCAATTACAAAGAGCATTACATTTTCATTTTTTTGGTTAATTTTTGTTATAATTTCGTGTATCAAAGTATTTGTTTCGTTCAACTTTCGTCGCATTTCCGAATGATACATTCCGTGTTTATGACCGCAATGATCGATTCCTAATATATGCGCAATTAATAAAGACCAATCGTTTTGTTCGATTTCGTTAAAAATATGTTTTCTTACTTCGAGATCTACAGTATCTAAATCAGAAACGTCAAACGACGGTGCTGCGTATTCCCGGAGAAATTTTGTTGGATAAAGATTCGACCAAGTGTCATCCCCCATAAAAACAATACCGTTTTGAGAATTTAAACTGACTAAATTATCTTCTTGTATTTCATCTGCCGCAAAATTATCGTGTATGTCAATAAAAGTTGGTAAGGTACCTGTTGTTAAGCTTTTCAATCGTTGCATTGTGGTAGTCGGGGGATCGGCAATGAATTTGAATAGTTTTGCATTTTTCGGATGTTGTTGAAGACTTTTGCTGATGATGGGAAGTTTATTTCTATGAAAGGAAGCTTCGGAAGCGTCGTCAGTGTATTTTTCTGTAAATTCGAATTTTAAAGCATCCACCAAGAGAAGTAAAACTTTTGATTTTCGAGGTAAACATTCGGAAGCTGCGGATACAGGATTTTCGGCTATGTCAGTTAAGGTTGATGAACAATTATTACGATCTGTGCGAGCGATTCGGTGGAGAAAGAAACCGTTGGTGAAAAGTAAAAGGCTAATAATTAAAGGGAAAATAGCCCAGAAGAAGAAGGTGATGTACCCGAAAAATTTTGCCATGTTAACAAATTTAATTAACTGTTTCCATCACACCTAAAACAAAAAATAATTCAAATTGATTAATTTTAAATGAATTGAATATTTTTAGTTCAAATGTTACTTTAATCGTCAAAAGTTTGAAGTAGAATTCAAGGTTAGGTTTAAATATTCAAGTTTTATGAATGGAAAATGTATTATTAAATTATAGAAATTACTAAAATGTATTAATAATGCAACATTTATTGTATTTATTGTAAATGATTGTTTAAATTAATAAAAATGCTACAATTACTTACATCTGTCAACTTTGTGATATTTGTAGATTTTTGTTAATATTCAGATATCATTTGACCGAATTAACAAACATCTTTAATTTTAACTTTTCTGCACTGTTGAAATTGTTGACAATGTCCGTGCGCATTCTTTTTATTTTAGAAATTGCTTTTTCATGTTTTTTGAACTTGAAAGATATACAATTTGGAGTCACAAATATATGCACAACTTAAAGGCGAGGTCGCATGTAAACTGTCGCGACGAAAATGCGCCATCTGTCACAAGTGACGACATCCTTTGATATTTGCTTAAGTTTTTTAAATAAAACCCTCACTTTATTGTCGTGAATAAATAATAAAGTGACATTATCAAATAATTAGGATACTTGATAAATAAATGTTATGCGTACATTAAGGAAATCCGTGATAACAAATAGAAAGGAATTGAAAAGTATTAAAATAAATTAGGAACAATTAACGAGTATAAATCCTGAATTTCATTAACGACAATCTGGCATTGGAAATTTATAAAATTGTAGGTCTATTTTCTATTCCTGTATCGGAACTGATCGGGACTGAATATAATACACAATTTTAATGCCTCCGAATTGTCCCGACAAAAAGTGAGGTTAAGTTATAATACCTCTCTCAACAAACAAAAAAGAATTAAAAGGAATTAAATATACGCATTATTTCGATTTCTTGTCCATTTTCATTGAAACTTTTTCGTTCTAATACGATATAATGCGTGAATAGAACATAAATAACCTAAAAAATATTGACTGGCAGTTTTTTTAAATGTAAACACAAACTAAAATGTAATCAATTCCACCGGAACTAAGTAATAATAATATATGTGTAAGGTAAACAATGCCTGTCATGGACGTAACATTTGTTTTTCTTTTTTCTTTATAATACAAAAATATATATATAGGGGAAGACGGGGCGAAGTGACGAATCTCAAATATTTCCATCATGATCATACTGATTGTAAAATATCATATGTGGAATGTGGTTTCTTTGTTTACACCATTTTTCACATTTTGAGGCATGATTTTTCATTTTTTGTTCTCTTACCTTTGGGAGCGAGAAATGTAATTTTTAAACAAAATTTTCAAGTCATTTTCCTGTACTTTGTTTTCAGATTGGTCAATATTTTCATTTTGGCAGTTTAATACTCACTATTTATATATTTATTCTCAAAGTATATTTTATGAACTTATTTATAAAACATGAATTGTTCCTTTGTTGTGTGTTTATAATGAGATATCGTACCTGGAAGTCCAAATGATACTTTGGGGTGAAGCGGCGAATTTTTTTCCCGGATGTCTCTATTCCGTGATTATTTTTTAATTTAGAATTCCCTTTTGATGAATGCATTGAGTAAATAAAGACGAAGTTAAAATATGTGATCCTTATATAATACGAGTATTCAAAGCTTCCGAAGATGCAATTTCTTTTTTTACTGTTGTTGGAAACTTTTATATATCTGAAGAGGTTCACCAACGTTGAAATTTTATTTTTATTAAAGCAAATAATAATAACTTAAAAGATTATGACTTGCACTTAATTTCATGGAAGTCGTCTTAACCCATTAAGGACGGGAGACGCACATATTTACGTTGATTTTCGACCTCCATTCTCAACAGGAAATAAAATTAATATTGACTTAAAAGTGACCAACCCTACCATTTTCGAGTATGCTCTTTCGATTGGCGTAGTCAAAATTGCATTTAAATTGATTTAAAAACCAATATGGCGCATTTTAAATAAGAAAATGAACAAAATTTCGTGTGTTTCGTTTTTGTGAATTTTTTTTTCCTATCAATAATTTTACCAGATCGATGCCTTTCTGCAACCAAAAGTGCACAAAATATATGAACTTCAACTAGGAATTTTCTTGTTTTGCCCTGAATCAACATAACCTCTTCAAAACGTCAATATGTCGAAAAAATTGATGAATTGTTTTGACAAATTTTTGTCTTGAATACTATAGACTTTAGAGAAAATTTGCCAGGAACAAAAATGCTTTGAAATGAGTCAAACAATACTTTCAAATTTTATCAGAATGCGTTGAAGCATTTTTTTATTTTTCAAAAATTTGAAAAATCGAAATTTTGAAAATAGTCATTTATAAAATCTGAAAAAATTTGAGAAGGTTCTTTAATCAATTCTAAGATATTTTTGTTTTTGGAAATTTCCTTTAAAATCTATAGTTTCAGAGAAAATAAATTATTAAACTTTCCTAGATTTGACAAAAATTTGTCAAAACAATTCATCAATTTTTTCGACATATTGACGTTTTGAAGAGGTTATGTTGATTCAGGGCAAAACAAGAAAATTCCTAGTTGAAGTTCATATATTTTGTGCACTTTTGGTTGCAGAAAGGCATCGATCTGGTAAAATTATTGATAGGAAAAAAAATTCACCAAAACGAAACACACGAAATTTTGTTCATTTTTTTATTTAAAATGCGCCATATTGGTTTTTAAATCAATTTAAATGCAATTTTGACTACGCCAATCGAAAGAGCATACTCGAAAATGGTAGGGTTGGTCACTTTTAAGTCAATATTAATTTTATTTCCTGTTGAGAATGGAGGTCGAAAATCAATGTAAATATGTGCGTCTCCCGTCCTTAATGGGTTAAGAAACCTCTAAATATACGGATTCGACACTTCACCCCGATATCGTCCCGTGATTTTTAAGTTTTTTAAATTAGCCATAGCTGGTCATCTGTAAAACATATACCGTAAGTAACATGCATGTAAATATTGAGTTTGAAATTATCTATCAAATGATACTTTGCATCGCCGCTTCGCCCCGCCATTCTCTATATAATAAAGCCGACTCATTAAAACGAATTTTCCCGAATTCAAATATTCGTAAATCCACGTGAAAGTGTTAACTCGATGAACTTCGATTAGGTTGTGACGTTTCTCAATTTGAAAAGTCAAGAAACCTGATTAGAAACGTCCTAGCAAATGAAAATGAATTTAAATGTATTCAAATTTTGAATTCATTTATATTCTGATTTTAAAACCCTAAAAGTTGATAAAATGGATTGAAATTGTACAAATGAATTTATTCGTATTCAGAAACCGGAATATGAATGAAAATGGATTCAGTTTTATAAAAATGAATTCTCTTTTATTTCGTGAATGAAAATGGATTCAAATATGTAAAATTGAATTTACTGGTATTCTTCAAAGAACTTTCCTTTTTATTGATTCACATACATAATCGAAACTAATTTTTTATGTCAAGAATTTAAGGAATTTATAAAAGTTAGTAATCGCATGTTGAAGTGAGATTCAATATGTTTTCACACTGAAAGTTTAATATAAAGTGTAAATCAAGCATTTCTCGTTTCAAATTCACATTAGAAAAGCATTCATAGCTTTAATATCCGAAAATATTATTCATGGATTTAAGTGAATTCAACTTGAACACTTTAGATTTCGAATTTTGAATGAAAATGCATTCGTATTTTTTATTAAAAATAAAAACTTTTTCGGGATTCAAATGGATCGAAACAACAAATTTCGTATTCCTAATTCTAAATTAAAAGGCATTCGTGGCGTTTAATTTTCAAAAATATTATTTCTGAATTTAAATAAATTTAACTCAAACACTAATTCAGAATTCTGAATTAAAATGCATTTATAATTTCCGTATACTTTTTCTGGACATAAAGGCATTGAAATTCGTATCTTCGAATTCCTAAAAATAGATGTAAAAGCATTCGGGATAAAAATAGATTCAAAAGTCCAGAAAACGGGTGTACAGACTCGTTGAAGTGAATGCATTTTAATCCATTTTTGTTTGCTGGGGTAATTTCTGAATTCTTTTTTGATTGTTGAGCTATATTCCGTGTTCAATATATGGGAATTAAAGAACATTGATTGTTATAATTTAAAATGTATCCTATTTATTTGAAATATACAATGAGGAAATTCCGATATTGCCCTACACATCCTATTCGCCTTGTTAAGTCCGCTGCGTGCAATCCTGTGGATGAAAAAATGAACAAGACATCCTGAGGGCATCTGTATGATTAATACAAAAAGTCCACAGGGTATCCTGAGGACGTCCCGCGAATATCCCTCTAGTACATCCTGAGGATGTTTAAAGGATCCAAATACAGTGACATTATTTGAAGGTCCTGATGAGCTCCTGAGAACAATCCCAGGACGGACACAGGACGTCCTCGGGAAGTCCTCACTTCCTGACCAGGATGTGCTGAGAACTTTCCAAGGACGTCCATGTGCTGGGTGGGCATTGCACCGGATAAATATTATTAAGAAGTATTGAAAATTAAATAATTCTTAAAACGTCAGAATCAATTTCTTGGCCTCGAAGTGTTCAAAATGATTTACTACAGAATGCAGACTGAATACAGATGAGTAGTTGTATTGCGAATGTTCTAAAAATTTATTCAGAACGATTCAGAAGTATTTACAAGATTTCAATAAATAAGAATAATTTGGAAGTATTAAAAATGAGAGTAGTCTTAAATCAGAGTTTAAAATTATTGAAAATAGGGAATTATTCACGGAAACGAACAAATAGGTTTAAACCATAAAACTGAATACTTTTGAATAATTATTAATCATTTTTCAATTGCTGGGGTTGGCAATAATTGATCGATGTTTGAATTTCATTAAAAAATCTCTAGTTTTCTTATATTGTGAATTATTTTGTACGTATAAACCTATTGAAATGTTTTTACTAAATAATGAATAATCAAGGAATAGAATTGGCGTTGAATTCATTTGAATACATGATAGAGTATTATAGTGCACAGTTTTTAATTTACTCAAATTTATACGATTAAAAACATTCAGAAGAATTCAAAAAGTTATTATTTTTTCATTGATTTTTATTTGCTAAGCGTATTTCTTATAGGAAATCATGAAAACATTAATAAAGTATTTTTGTTTTCACAGGAAAGGAAGATTTATTCGGAGTTACTGAAGATTATTAAGCTTTATGGAACTAGCCTTCTATGAAATACTTTTGGCAAAATTTTGGACTACGTGTCGAACAAATTTATTAATTAGTATTGAATATTTAATATTGGCCCGGGATTTTAAACTTATTATCAATTTATCGAGTTTTATGCCTTTGAATCCAATCCTAACAAAAATTGAATTTAATAAACAGAATGCTGGTTTGGAATGAGTATTTAGTTTCTTGACACTTTGCAATTTTTTTTCTATTTTATTACCTTCGAAATGGAAATTTACTGTTTCAATAATTCTTTTAAGTACATTTTTTATCCACTTCTCCCAGTAAATGAAAATAGATTGGAAAATTTGTTGACAGATTTTGAATTCTGCCGCATACTTGAATGCCATTTCTGAATTTACGAGCAATAATTCGTTAATAACTTTCAATTGTAGGAATTAACATACATTTTTCGACTTGAATCCAATTCAATGTCAATTAGATTTCGTATGTATTAAGATACATACATTAAAGAAAAAATGTATGTATCTTATCAAAATAAAGATCGATTGAATACCTGAATTTAATACCAAATTAATAATAAATATATAATAAAATTTTTAAAAAATTGTGAATTTAAATTTTAGAAATTCACAAAAATTAAAAGTTTTGGGTTTTAATACTCGAAGTGGAACTCAACTAAATTCACAGTGAATTTTTTAAATATTCAGATATTCAATGAAGGCATTTTCTATGCATTTATATATAATGAAAATAATTCGGAATGCAGGGATTAAAAAGAATTAACCTGGTTTTTTTTTTCAGTTGATTTTGGTTTGCTGGGATGGGACAAGTTTAAAAAAATGAAACTCAGACTTCGAAGACTCAATTATTACCAGTACACTTCAATTTATTTTCCTTTAGTGAGAGTGTAAATGTTTTATTCCTTTTAATTCTTTTTTATTTACGCGGTTTTATAACTTTATTTATAACTCAAGTATTGAATGTTTTCCTGTTTAATATTTCCGAGGAAGTTTTATGTTGTTTTTGAATTCCTGTTAATACTTTAACAAGATTCATCCTGAATTGTTGATATTTTAAATTCTTCTAAATACTTCCGGGAGGTTTAGATGCTTTTTAAAGTATGCACTCTGCACTTGATCAATATTTTTGATTTCTTTTGTATAATTCAAGATCAAGAAATATAACATTCTGCAGTAATAGCTATTGTTAAGTTTTCAATATTTCCTAATAATTTTTCATTTACGGTTTGTGCATATGTTGACATTCGTAGATGATCTATTCTCAAGGTATGTTTAAAAACGTAACAAATCCCATAAGAAGTTTGATAAATGTATATGATTTCATTCTTTACTATTTTCTATTTTTGATTGAAATCACGGATTGAAATGGATTGGAAATATTTTCGGAGTGAATGTTTCTGACGGATAAAAATCATTGAATCAAACGGATTTGATGTCCAAATAAATGAATATTCATTTGGATTAGAGCGACGCCATGAAATGAATTGCTGACACCCGAATGGATTGAAAAGAATAGAATTGTACAATGCGGTGTAGATTGGAATGGATTGAAAATTTGATGAGAAATTACTAGGATCATATATATCCTCGATAAATTCGGAATTTTTTTTCAATATTATTCGATATTTTGATAGCATCAACCACGTTTCTGAAAATTAAAATTTTCAAATCTTTTAAGAACAATGATTGAAAGTATGACAACATTTTTGAGATTGTACTCGAAACGATAAATTAATTAGTTTCTCTTCAAAGTATAAACAAATAATTTATTGAAATTTCGATGCAAAGATGTCATCTTATATATTAGCAGTAAAAAGTCATACTCTTAGTTTCATCTATTAGTTATTTGGAGTATTTCACAACAGCGTTCATGGTTGAGTGTTACACTTCGAATATAATATGCCAAAGTGCACTGTTAGAAATTTTTAGAAAATTTGGATACTTTTATGTTACCAAAGTAACAGAATTTTACTAAATTCTGTAACAGGAAGAAACATTACGTAACATTACTAGAAAATTACTAAACTGTAACAGAAATCTGAAAAGGCATCAGTGAACCAAGGTGACATTAGTTTGGTTTGTAGCCGCCAGGAGCGGCCGCGACGCTCACGGCCCTACATTTGGCGCCTATGCTTCTCGTTGTAGAAGTTGGAGTTTCACGAATATTGTCAAATTATGTCTATTCTTATGAGTACGATGACAATATATGGCATCATTTTCTTTAATTGCTGGATATGTCATAAGAGCTGTTTCATTAAATTTATTAATATGTTGTATACTGCAAAAATAGAAATTTTTCATTTCTTTCTGGGAAAATAATTTGCTGTCATTAACAAATAATCGGCCAACTCAGACCAAGCAAATTATGTATCGACAATTGATCAAACTTTCTCTTTTTCAGATGGTGCCAATGGATGTGCAGATTTTTTTATATTCATCCATTGTTTATACAGTCGATACACATTTAGGTTATTTTTGGAATAGTATTAACATTCCAACTGCGACTGAAGACTGGAAACGCTTCTATCCTACCAAAAAAAGACATTAATAACGTCTCCTTATGAGACATTCGAAAATATTTTATAAATGTGGACGAAATTGTCTACATCACGTCTAAAATTATTTTATGTTTTGATAATGTGTTCCTATGTGAGGCCTATAATTGCCATAACAGAGAACAGCTCAGAATGCAATAAAATTAGTTTTTCCAAAATATCTCTACAAAATACATTAATACAATGCCCAACATTAATTTTGTTGTTCTTAAATTGAGGCGTCTCACAACAGAAATGGCTAAGTCCATTTTTTTCGAAAATTGAGTTATTCAGATATTCATATTTTTTAGTCTATTTTTTGTTATACTTCATTATAAAATGGACAAAAAATGTGCTTTTTCGTTTGTTTCTTGCATGTTAGAAAACTGATGCAAATAAAAAAACCGCTAAGTCCATTGAACGTGTTTATTAAAAATGGCTAAGTCCAATGTTACTTTTAAGAATAAAATATACATGTACATTTATGAAAAAAAAAAACACACATTTCATAATTATATGCACATCCACACAAATACATACTCGTACGTACGCAATAATATGTATACACGTACATAATAATATACTATATTATTATCTATATACGTGTATACAATAAACGCGTATAATATATTGTACGTATAAAATTTATACAGTAGACGATACAAATGAAGATGAAAGTGAATAAACGGTTGTTTTGTTGAAATTTTATAAAATTGTTATATTGTTATATGTTAACCAATTATTTGATTAATTTTCTTGTGTATATACGGCACTTAAAAATAAAATTTATTTAATGAATTATTAAAAAACTATGTTGATAAAAAAAAAGGTAACCATTTTTTGATAAAAACTAAAAGGTATTTCTTTTAAATTTTTTTCCCTTAATAGTAATCATGAAAATACGCATTGTTATTACATTATTTTACAACTTTATAAATTGCAAATCTAAAATCGCTAAGTCCATTAAAATGTTTGAAACAAAAATAGCTAAGTCATAATTTCAGATCAAAATGAGTTAAGTCCTTAAATTTTTTTTTCAAAAATAGCCAAGTCCAAAAGTCACACCAAAATTGGCTAAGTCCATATTAAAAAATGACTTTTCTCTATAAAAAATCGATTTTTATTTTTGGGAATGCGTTCAAAAATCTTATTTTTCATGAGTGAATTGAACAGTTTATTGGTTAACAAGCAATTTAGATACATTAAAGACATAGAGGTTTTTGTGTTTTTTTTTCAAAACGTATTTATTGTGATTTAGCCATTTCTGTTGTGAGACGCCTCAATTGCATTATTTAGCAACAACTACTGCAGTTAAAAACATTATTTACAGATTCATGGTGTTAATACAAAAGTAAAATATTTCCTGAATAATTGCAAAGAAGCTCCAAAATGTTCAAAATTCGTATCATGCAGGTTGTTTCAATTATAATCAACAACGAACAATTTACAAAATTTTGGAATTAGGATATCCTTAGATTCAGCGATTGTTTCCCTAATATCAAAGGCCTGGTACAAATTATATGATAAAACTATATTTCCAGAATTCTGGATTAGAATAAGGATCAAGAATATTTAATTCCTTGAACAAAATATTTTGAACTCGTCAATTCTACCGGTGAAGGGAGAAAACGTCCTTAGCGCCGATTGGCTAGAATTTGAATCTAGGTTCCATTGTGAACGCGCCTTGTGCCTTTTCGTTTTATTAATCGATATGCTTACCCGCTTGCGCGAGCTTGGAACTTCCGAAGCTTGCGATTGCGAGCAGTATTAAAAGTTTGTGCTACAAAACGTCGATTGAGGAAAAGTAGTGGCAATTATTTACTCCGTAATGTTCCGTGAACGAAGATCTTCCTATTGTTTTTTTCACTTGTGCGAAGTGTACCTTTGACGAGTGACGCAAGTAAACATAATCGACGCCAAGAGACAATTTTACCCTTTTGTTCGACGCCGAAAAATCCGTCAACAACGCTTCGATTTCTTTCCAGGTTAGGTTCGCGTTTGGATAATTCAAGAAAATAAAAATGGCGATTGCTCAAAATGCAGACCGTCGAACAGATCGTGTGAGCGAGGGCCAGAGATGAGGGCCATGAATCAGGGGTTGAACAAATTTGGAGCTGCATCAAGCGCCATCGAGGGATTGAACGACTCGTTGAAGTACATATTGGTCTACTTTTGTTCCTGCACGAACGACTCTGCATGTGCGTATATCGCGGGGACGATTTTTGTCTTATCGAAAAGTCGCACCAATTCCAAAAAAATCCACTGGAATCCGAATAGCACGAGTATTTCGAAAAATCATCACGGGAGTTCACGTTTTTTAACCAATTCTTTTTGGACATCATTGAACATCATTTCAGCTCCATAATTACGATTTGCATCATACAATAACAACAATTATGGCGAGGTCTGTTCCTTTATTATTATGGCGTTGGAAGGTCCTACCAGTTTCTTAATTACTTAAAGTCCTCTATTATGTACACCTTTCGTTTTTCTGATGGAAATTGAAAGTCAATTAAAGAGGAAACGAAATGTTCTAAAAGTGGTTCAGATTCAGGTGAAACAAAGTGAATTAAACAATCCATTCACCCTGGCAGAAATGAAAACATTTTTTGTACAACATTCTTATTTATCATGTTAAAGGTATAGGATAAATAGACATATTTCTACCAAGGCAATTTTTATTCTATTCAGTTTTGAACTTGAACTGATGATGTAAGAAACATTTCTATCTGAAAAGGTTCCTTGCCCTAAATTTAGGGGAACAGATCTCGTGGATAATAGTAGTGTTAGTTCCAATTTGTAGTATTTTGTAACGAAATGTACGCACGCACAATTCTTGTAAAATAGTAGTTTAATATATGACTAAGTGTTGTCTTTTGTCCCTCAAATGACGAATGGAGATTAATGCATCGACAGACAAGTGATGTAGTGACGTGTAGAACATTGCATTTATAGGTAATCCAGTAAATTCTTTGCTTTTGTTCTGTACAGTTACATCTTTAGAGTGGGACAATAAAACAATAATTTGTCCAATCAAAATTGCTCTTGTTGATAACATCATCCAGACCTCCAGATGGAATTTGAGACCTAGGAGTGTTCTGTTTATTATTGAAATAATCTTCGAAATTTTTTTAGTTTCCTTTCGTATCGTCCAAAGTTTTTGGAGAGCCAAAAGGAACAAAAATTTCAAAGTTTACGAGATAATAGATCGACAAAATCAACCTGCAGTAGGTCCACGTGTTCAGCGTGATGAGGAAGTTATATAATTTGGTTTCTACCGATTTCTGGATGTTTTTAGTAGTATTAACATAAAATTTTTTAATACAACAACATTCTCGAAATACTGGATTACAAATTAACTGCACGTTATAATTTTAGACGTTATTACACTCGACGTCACTTAAATTTACGTTTGTTTAGAGTTTGAAATTTAAGTAATTATTATTCCATTTAATTGTTGAATCGACGTCTTCAATCTGTTGAAAAATATAACATTTGCTAATCAAGCGACAAATTTTACTCGTGATAAAACTGACAATGAAAATATCAGTTTGACGTCTTTCAATGGCGGTTTATACTTTATTATGGCTGGAAACAAACATTTAAAATGGAATAATGATATTTTCTTGAAAACAATTAGTTTAATGTTTTGTTCTTTATTGGTATAAAAGGTACCTTCATTTTGTAAAGTTTGTAGTTCCGATATTAATGATTTTTAGTTGTATGTTATGTTAGTACTTCATTATAATAATTTGTAAGTTGTACGTATAAAAATCAGTAATATTTTTATGAATATTGGTGTATTATACTTTAAATTGTTTTTAATCCCCATTCTTTTGTTTCTTTACTACTAGTACATAAACAATTAGCACTAGTAGACTTGAAAATTTCCTAAAGAAACCTGTGTATGTACAAGCAGTTTAATATGTTAATTAAATAAATAAAGTAGTTTTGCAACTAATACAAGTAGTGTGTTAGTCTAGATGTTTATATCAGATGATATAGTAATATTTACTTATTAGTAGCAGTGAATGTACTTGTTATTATTCAACACGTATTAATATGAAGCTCATGGCATTCAATTTTGAACAAAATAATTTTTAATGTTGCTGATGCTAAATCGAAATATTGGTTCCTAGTCATATCTGTGCAAATATTTATTAAATGACAAGAAGCCTATATTAAACAAATATAAATAGAAAAACAAAACAATAGGTAGTCAACCTCATGAGGTACAAGAAAGAACTAATTTTCTTAACATTTTATTAATTTACGAAGTAATCACTGACGTACTTGAGGATTATTATTAAATTTACATTCATAATAAAAATTAGCATATCGTATTGAGCACAGTTAACTCTAGTAAATGGGATCATGACAAGATTACAACATTCAACCTCGAAATTACACATTCTAGTAATATTAATTGTAAACTCAATCAACAAACTTTCTGTTATCACCGCTAGGTGCGATCGTAACGTCTGCTACTGCATTTTGTTCTCTTATGCAAATGGGGTTCGAATTAGTTTATATTACCCTATATAGAGAAAAAGTGGGATGTTTTTCAAAACACAAATGAAGATGATTCTTGATATATCTTCGGCCTGCCTGCAGTATTTGAAATGGACCCAGCTGTTATTTTTCATGCAAAACGATTAATAGTCAACGAACGACATTGAGTTTGAGGTTTATTTCAATATTCAATTCTGAATATACAATATTTTTCTGTAGAATTTACAGAAAAATTCCTTACAATAAAAATATCTTATAATTATTCAAAGAATACTCCAAAATTTTGTTAGGGACTTTTTCAAAATGTCGATTTTCGCATTTAACAAAAAATAAAAATCTTATCAATACCTTCTAACAATAAGGGTTCTGGTATTCTTCGCCCAGTTCTAAGACATTCTAGTTCTACGGAAAATTTTTCTAAAGTTTACAATTTCCAAGAAAAAATATTGTTAAGCATTTCGTATCAAAATCAAAGTTGAAAAAATTAAAAGGCAGGCATCCAACTATTTTCGAAGTCGTTTTTGAAAGTTCCGAGATAAAAATTGAGTTTCAGAAATCTGAAATTCCAATATAATACCCATTTGGAAGAAAATATCTAAAAAAAAATAAATATTTATGATTTTTTTTAAGCCAACAGAATATTGGAATTCTATTGAACCTATGGACTATTGATGATAGATATTGGAATATTTGATTAAAGAAGTTACATTTATTTAAAATTTCTTTGAAATAGTTTTAGACACTGTAAATAAAAAACCACGGGTTTCTTTAGAACAAATTAAAAGAATAAAAAAGCTTAGAAATCAGTATATCAGATTTTTTGAATTATTTTTCAGAAATTTGTTATTTAAATTTAGTAATAAATTTTTAAAAATTTATGAAAAATTCCGAAATAACTTTGGTATATTCCTTTATGAATTCTAAGCATTTTTTGTTCTTTGCAATTTTGTTCAAAAGTTGATAGTTCTTAAGGAAGTGAAATCAAATTTCAAATATTATTATACTATAGGACTTTTTCTCTCGGAAACTATAAACTTTTGAAAAAAATTGCAATGTAGAAAAAATACTTTTTCTATCTCTTGTTCAGAATTTGTCGTTAATTTCTAAAAATTTATTACAAATTCTTGATACAAAATGTCGAAACATATTGTTTAAAAAATCTAAAAAAATGCCAATATACTTCTCGGTGATTTCTAAAAACTTTTCGTTCTTATTTGTTAAAAAACGCTGACAGTTTCTGAGTTGGAGCGTCCTCAGATTTTTCAAAAGGAATGATCACTGCAACACAATTTTGAGGTTGTTCCAATGAAGGTATAACATAAACAAATTAAATTACAATTTTCCTATGTTCATAGTTTCAATAGAATCTCAATATTCAGATAACTCGAAAAAAATCCATAAATATTTCTACATTTTTTTGCAATTCTCTTCAAAATTGATGACATATTTGAATTCCTGATGGCGAAAACTCAATTTTCGCGAGTGACCTCCAAAATAGTGGCATAAGTACTTTTCAGTTTTTTTAATGTGATTTTTATACGAAAAACTTAATTGAAATTGAAGTTAAAAAATGTCATTTCAGTCGTTTATGAGTTAATTTAATAATTTGAACCGAGAAGAGAGTATTCTTCTGATGTCTGCAGACTGGCAATTTCAACTTGTTATTTTTTAAGGTATAGACTATCGTGTTTAGCATTTTTCAAAACCAATATTTGACACTAGTGGTATTTTCGTTGATAATAAACATTTCAAAAACGATAACTAAAAATAAAGGTAAGTTTTCACATAATGAACGTTTGTTTGATATCGTTACATAGAGTAATCATTTCTTGCAAACTGAACCTAACAATATCACACAAAGAATTTCGCAAATTAAATACTTTTTCATGTCATTACGACATTTAATGTGCCTATCTACAGGTATTTTGGAAATTTGTCGAATGTAAAGAATAAGCCTGGAATAGAACCCAAGACAATATTCTTAACGAGATAACATTCTGCAAACGTTCTAGTGTTTAACGTGAAAAATGAGAAAAATTCTTTCGAATCTTTTGGTTTATTTGACGGGAAATTATCGTAAATTTACAACCCATTGAAGTTTGTTTCAATTTCATAACTGGTTTTGCAATTCTGTTTTCTTTTTCATGGAACTCGGCCAGCGAGGGATCGGTTATCGCAATTGAAAATGTGAGCCAGCCATTTAACGGTTCTAAAACGTCGAGTCGACGATGTCGGAGAAAAAAATGATCATTGTCAATCTTTACTATTGGTGCGTAGTAAAAAGCTTAAGAAGAATTATTCATTAGCACGAAGCGCACCGACACGTCCTGCATTGTCACGCAGCTGTGCACAACGAAATAGCACTTTACTTCTGTCCTGCGTTTTCGCTACATTTCGCTTTCAAATGCCGCATTTCATGCACAGTAAAAACTGCTATACACGTGGACTCTATGTGTATTGTGGAACTGAAGCACGTAATGGACATTCCCGGAGGAAAATCTACGGCGATTTCCTTCGTCTTCGTGATACGGTATCGAAATAAGTTCCGCACAGATAATGGATTTTGAGTCGGAGTGAAAAAATCGTTTTATTTTCAAAAGCTGGAACGAAAAGTAGAATAACTTGTAAACATTCCATCCGCGGAACTCTTTCAATCAGAATTAGCTAAAATACCTATTTAAAACAAAGGGTGGGTTGCTACAAATTAGTCAATTTTCACCAAGTAGTACACGGAAAGGAAGAAACACGACCGAGTCCTGTCTACGCAGCACTGGTTACTGCGTGGCCGGTTGGCAAATACTTTTTATTTCAACTCGCTATAACTCGGTCAATTTTGAGAATTTTGAAACGAATAAAAAATGAAATTGTTCACTACAGCTTCCCAGATCTAGTGCAGAAAGAAAAAATTATATATCTTAATAAATCAAAAAGTTATTAATTTTTTAATGCATAACTGCGAAATTTGTGTTTTTATAAATTCAGTCGCTTCGTTTATCGAGCGACTTTCAAGCATCCGAAAACTTTCAGCGAGAAATTTGTTCATTAAGGTATGAACAAATTTTCTGGAAAGTTTCATCTCAATTTCATTAATAGTTTTAAAATTAATGAATGTTTAAAATAGGTAGCGGCCGACGGCCAGCGCGTCATTTGTGCCACGGCGATGCGCGCAAGGCCACGACCAACATTAAACATTCATTACTTTTAAACTATCAATGCAATGGAGATGAAACTTTCCACAAAATTTGTTCATACCTTAATGAACAACTTTCTCGCTGAAAGTTTTCGGATGCTTGAAATTCGCTCGATAAACGAAGCGCCTGAACGTATAAAAACACAAATTTCGCAGTTCCGCATTAAAAAATTAATAACTTTTTTATTTATTAAGATATATCACTTTTTCTTAGTGCACTAGATCTGGGAAACTATAATGAACAATTTTATTTTTTATTCGTTTTAAAATTCTCAAAATTGACTGAGTTATAGCGAGTTGAAATAGAATGTATTTGCGAACCGGCCACGCAGTAACCAGTGCTGCGTAGACAGGACTCAGTCGTGTTTCTTCCTTTCCGTGTATACAATGACCAATATTGGTCCATAACCATAAATAAACCATATTTCGATAAAAACCCAGTAAACAAATAGAGAAGCATTAAAGAACAAGCTATTCAATTCTTGATGGAGGATTTAGAACGATTGACAAAAGGGAAGTGTTCATGAAAGTCATCTAATACAATTCAAAGTTCAAAAATGAATACTTTTCTATCATTCGGATTAATTTTTCGTTTGCTGGGAAAGAACCCAAAATTTATCCGACTCTTGTTTTGAAATTCCTTATCCTGTATCATTTTTCGAATTTGGCGCCCAACCAAGGTTCCCAAAATTAGTACAGACAAACTTTTTCAACAGATACGAAGAGCTGAATTAATCAATTCAAGTAAACAAATAGGTTATTTTAACATTTCAATAAAAACCCAGTAAAACAAAGAAGCATTCAAAAACAAGCTATTCAATTCTTGAAAGAGGATTTAGAACGATTGACAATACGGAAGTATTCATGAAAGTCATCAAATAGAATTCTAAGTTCGAAAATGAATACTTTTCTATTATTCTGAATAATTTTTCGTTTGCAGGGAAAGAACCCAAAATTTATCCGACTCTTGTTTTGAAATTGCTTATCCTGCAGCATTTTTCGAATTTGGCGCCCAACAAAGGTTCCCAAAATTAGTGCAGAAAAACTTTTTCAACAGATATGAAGAGCTGAATTAACCAAGTAAACAAATCGGTTATTTTAATCGGAATTACATATACTTTTAAGAAATGGTGACGAAAATTATATTCAACACCAAATAATATCGTGAAATTGTTGTCAAAGTTGAAAAATTGAATAAAAATGGAAATTTCTAAGATATATTCGATGGGATATGTGTGAGTCTTTAAGATATCGATGTAAATAACATAGCATTGAAAAAATATATCCATTCTGTTTCATAATAAAGAAGAAATTTTAAAATCGAGTACAAATTAAGAAAGCTGTGAGTTACGTTTTCCAAAATGTCAAAAAAATACGTTTTGTAAGTATAAAATGAGATTTTGAGGGTGTATGAGAAAAAAGAACCGTACCATTCTCCTCAGTTTTTCATGCCCTACAAAACTATGTCCCGCTAAAAGTATTTTTTCACAATTTTTGATAACTTAATGATGGAAACTTATGCATTTGGATAGAATTGAGTTGGAGTTTTTTATTTCCCCATTAAAATGGAAGAACTTTTAAATATACCTCAAATGTCTTAGCGGATGGAAATAAATTGATGTACCTCAAATGGATTAACGATGCATTGAAATCCTATTTTGCCAACAATAATATGTAATGAAACGTTTAATTTATATTACGAGTAGGAGGATCGAAATTTCGTATACGTTATTTTTAGTAGAGTAATCGCTGAGAAACGACATATAAAATTGTCATACAGCAAATTCAAGGAAAAGCGAGAAACTAACTACACCCGACGAGTAGCGACATCTACCCATTGTTCGCTAAATTATATATACCACACAATGTCGTGTGTAGTTCGATGGTATTAGAATGTTAATTAATTTGCAATTCATTTGTCAGTAACGATAATAAAAAATTAACAGCAGAGTTGGAAAATATCGAAAGTTACAATAAGAAAGTGAAGAAAGATGACAATAAAATTTATGGTGATATTTCATATTATTTGCGAGTCGGCGTTAAAACAATAACTGATCGCATCAAAGTAATATTCGTTATCATTTTCTAAAATTCAGACGATTCTTTCTACGGTATAATGTTTGCAGAATACGAGCTTCAGGCTTAACGCGACTCATTTAATGCAAAGTAAATTCGCAATTATTTATCTTATTGCTTTCGTTGTTTACGCCGCGAGTGCTTTTAAAGGGTCGTTCTGAGTCGGTTTTCCGTATTTTAAAAGTTCGGTTATCTGCGTCAACGCAAGACTCTGGCGCACTAGTGGAACTCAAGAAAACACGCTTTTAAAAATGTCGTGTAGGTATATTACATGTGACAGGATGCACTAAAGATAACAGGATGGTGTGGGTTAGTGCGATGTAATTGTTCGAAAGTACGGTACTGCTAAACTGGTTTCTTAAAGATTTTCAACGACTCTGATTGACTTGGGATTGCTCGTTCAAATTACTTTTCTTTATGCGCACAATTCGAACAATTCGATTTTTTTCAAACTTTTCATCCTAGAGAAGAGCACTATCGTGTAAACACAATGAATCTCTGACATCCTTCGTCTCAATCGAATGATTCAAAATAACAAAAGAATTCGAAATTAAACTGACCTAATAAACTTTCAAAGCATTTGAAACATTTTTTTAAATATTTTTGATTTTTTGAGGTGGTCGAACAAAATTTTGTGAATTTGGGGTACATTAAAACGACATTCTGTTTAATACTGGTTTGAAATTAGTAATATAATCACTGAAAAAAAAGGATTATATATAATCATATACAATTTTAGAGAGAATTTTATATATAAAATTTGACAGCTATATGAAGCAGCCCATTTTAATTTCAACAAAATTTCGTACAGATCATCTTTAGTAAGTAAACTTTTGTCCTAAATTGATTGTCCAAATTTACTTTGTCAAATCATCAATTGTTGTTTTTGCAGTTAAAAATGATAAATTTTTGGTATTTATCGGTGTTTTGCAATAGTTCGAAGTACTCTTAGAAATAACTACTAGTATACGATACTATACTGATCACAAAATATACATTGTCCTAGTAGATAACACTCTTTTGTTATCCAATAGTCAGATCTTATAGTTCATTATTTCAGTAATTGGTACCAGTGAGTTACTATTTTAAATGATTGAAATTTCGGGGTATTGGTTAAAAAACCGACAAATCAAAAAGCCGACAAGTCAAAAAACCGACACAAAAAATAGACTCATCGACCAGCGGAAATTTTTTGAAGTGTCGATTTTTTTTCTGAAGGCTTTTCCATTGTCGGTTTTTTGACTATCGATTTTTGATTTGTCGAAAATTATCGAATAGCTAAGAATATATCGTTGACCAATCTCAATTGTTTAAGAGTTTTGTTATTCTTCTGATCTAGCAAAAAAGTATTTAGAACAATCTCTAATAATGTTTTTACTTATAAACAAATTGTTTTTGTTAAAAATGCTTATCTTAGTAGCAATTAGTTAAAAAAAAGGACTTATCGTTTTTCGTATTTTTGTAAATAGTAAAATTGTAACTTTTTAAAAGTTGATAATGTAACTTCTCTTTATGAATTACAAAACAAAAGTTATATATTTGCATGTTATTTTTCCTGCTCTAAGGAGATGCAAAAAGAATTAGTTATATATAATGACTACTATATAATTAGATACAAACAATATACGTTTTTCCGGTTTGAAAAAAAATAACGTCGATGAACGGTGTTAGACACCTTTTTCGTTGCGAAGGGACATATTACATTTCGTTAAAATGCTCGAAACTTCATTTATTCTCAATCATACAGCTCATTTGACAGCTCAATGCAGTTTTAAATAAATTTATGTCTAATAGTATGGTTTGAAAATGTAAAATACAATAAAATATTATTTTACCTTATAATATTGCGTGAATTTTCTTTTATTATTGACTGCACTTAATATTTTTCCCTTGTTAGTGGATTTTCGTTTTGTGTCCAAATCGCAGCAATGAAAAGAAAATAATACAATCAGAAAATTGACTATATTTTTTTGTTTTATTCAGAAATTAAAAAAATCATTTTCATAGGAGTGTAGGTATGCCCTCTAACTTTCGAATGTTACCAAAAAGGGTGTGGGTCAAAAAAACAACAAATCAAAAAGCCGACAGGTCAAAAAACCGACAGTCAAAATACCGATGTTCAAAAAGCCGACACTTCTAAAAACCGACACGTCTGGAAACCAAATTGTCATAATACCAACAGTTACATAACCGACACTTTGAAGAACCGACTGCCAAAAAGCCGATACATAAAAAAATAGACACATCGACAAGCGGGTAGTCAATTTTTGAAGTGTCAATTTTTTTACTGACGGTTTTTGGTTGTCTTGTTTTTGACCTGTCGGCTTTTTGGCATTCAGTTCTTCGAAATGTCAATTATTTGAATGCCGGAATCATGACATTTCAGTTTTTCGATTGTCGGTTTTTTGACCTGTCGGCTTTTTGGCATTTAGTTCTTCGAAATGTCAGTTATATGAATGCCGGAATCATGACATTTTAGTTTTTCGAATGTCGGTTTTTTGACGCGGCGGCTTTTTGCCTGTCGGTTTGTTGAATATCGGTTTCTTGATTGTTGTCGGTTTTTTGACATTCGGTTGTTCTACTATCGGCATTTTGACGTGTCGACTTTTTGCCTATCGGTTTTTGGAATGTTAAATTTTCAGGTGCGGGCCGAAAAACCGACAAATCAAAAAGCCGACAGGTCGAAAAACAGACAGTCAAAAAACCGACAATCGAAAAGCCGACAGTCAAAAAACCGACAGTTCAAAAAATGACTGTCCTGAAGATGTGTCTTTTTTTTATGTGTCGGCTTTTTGACTGTCGGTTTTTTGACTGTCGGCTTTATGACCGTCGGTTTTTTTACTTGTCGGCTTTTTAATATGTCGGTTTTTCGGCCCACACCCGAATTTTTCACTCTTGTTTTTTTTACTGTCAGTATTATGACAATTCGGTTTTTTTTACTATCGGCATTTTGAATGTCGGTATTTTGACTGTCGGCTTTTTGATTTGTCGGTTTTTCGATCCGCACCCGTCAAAATCATTATCCACTAAGAAATTACAAGCAGATAACCTTACGATGGCCAACCTGCAGCGAGGGGTTGGAGAATTCCTCTATTTAAAAAAATTGTTTGTATTTAATTGAAATTATATTATAACAATTGTAATAAATTCTATATGAATATACAAAGCTAAACGAATTGTTAGCGTAAATCATGCCTGTTGACAAATAAGCTACGTTACTTTATGCTTTTCGATGATGTATCGTAACATAATGTACTATTGGAAATTATTACTTATTCAATTTCTAATCGATAATATTCGTATTAGATAATAATTTATATAGCACTGAAATAGCACGCGACCTTACGTGCACCTCATAAAAAATATTTGGGAACCCTAGAAACCCATAAATGTGGGAACTAATGCTACCTAGAAATAAGTAGGTCAATAAAACACGATTGAGAATAGTAAAAATATTATATTTAATCGCATATGTATTTTTATTTACGAGTGTCACTGCGAGTTCTACGCTTTAAAATCGGTTTAAACATTCAAACTATAATCGTATAACATTTTTTAACATTTGTGATCGTAGGAGCGATTTGAATACCTCTTGTGAAAATTTTTAAATACAAAAATATCTTTTTAATCGTGAAATTAAACACACGATCCTCAAGAGATTTTTTTATTATTTAAGTTTTGTTAATGTCATTATTTTTCTAATTTCACCAACATTTCGAATGCACACTCTTTCTATTTATAAGTAACAATCAATTACAGACAGAAATATCAGAATAGAGTAATAAAATTTTAAAAGTCTATGTCAGATCATTTTTTAATAGATATACCTACGTCTATAATAATAAAAGAATACTTTCATGTAGAAATATGTTAACCGTCTGACAAAGTAACCTTTATCTACTGGTCAGACTCAACAATTTATTTGAATTATACACTGAGAGAAATTTAGACTTTATACTAAAAAAATTTGAAAAATTACTATTCTGCGATAGAAATTTGAGGAAAGACTTGCAGAATAGGAATATTTCATAATTGAATGATAATTGTTACTATTCCAAAATTGGAGTTTTTCATATTGCACAAAAATTTCAAACATGGGAAAATATTGATATGTAGAATGATAAATGTAACGTTTTCATTATAATAAAGTGGTATTTGTTTCAATTTTTATTTTTATTTATTTGTTTTTATTTTTTTTCGGCTTTATAGCCAAGTTCGCTCTATTTTTCTTCTTCATCCAAGTTATTTAGATGAAAATAAAAAATCTAAAGTTCGATTCGGCAAGCATGTTATTTGATTTGCTTTTGATTGAAGAAAAACTCATTTCTATAATGGGAGCACAAAAAAACTACGAGCATCTCGTATGCGCCTAACGGTGACAAACGTAACTACGTTGGAGGAATCCTTTGATGCAGACACGTAAATATTTATGAAAATTTAATAATGCTCATGTAGAAAATTTTACTAGTCAGAATATTAAAACGTTCGTGAAATCCGTGTATGTATGAATTTATTACCTTAGATTACCTTAGATTATTATATTAGATTTAGCCAAGAAGAATGGCAATATATAGAAAAAAAACAAAAATTGAGAGAATATATAACTAATTATTTCAGACTGTTCCTCTTTTTCGAAATTCAAAATGGCCGTTCAATTATGACGGACACTATTTGGAAAAATTCTGTAGCTTGTGAAATTAAGTTGTGAGGGATTTTCTGAGTCGTTGATTCCGATGCTGATGTCAGTTTATCGTAATTCAAAATCCGATATAATACACTATCAACAGACAACATAACCTATAAATACATTGACTAACCCTTTTTGCATTTAAGAAATTGAAAATTTTGAAAAAGTAAAAAAAAAAATATTCATTCTGACGTATTTAAGCGAATCGGTTCAAACTTACATTAAATAAAAATCAGTACAAACTTAATTTCAAGGATAATTTAGAATTGAATTAGTTCAGTTCAGTCCGATATTGTTCAAATTGAAAATGTTGACTAAAAATGTTGTATGACATTCACTGTTGGAAATATTCGGATGATTTTGAAACTTTTAGGTTACCAGAGAATCAGAATTTTACAATTAAATATTAGATTTTGAATTGAAATCCTGTAACAGGCAAACAAAGTATGCAACAGTATCAGAAAATTACGAAATTTATAACAAAAATTTGGATATGAATCAGCAAACCAAAAAGAAGTTAGTTTGATGTGTTGCCGCCAGGCGCAGTCGCGACGCTAGCGTCATTTGAAGAGGTTCGTGCGATTCCTGTTATAGAAATTGGATTCTGGTTTGTTCACATGTGAATAGAATCAAAGCATTGGGACTTTGACAAGTATGAATACAATAACATTTACGTATTTTAAAAAAAAATTAGTAAAATAAACTTGTTTTTAACCTTATATTTTTCTGTTTCTCTAACAAAAAATTACTAAATTTTATAAATTATCGAAAAAAGCTTCGGTTATATGTGTCAGGTGTTTCCTAAAGAAATATTTACCAATGTAATTCGTTTTCGTTTGCGGAAAAGTGAAACGAAGATCATGCTATACAGAGCAAAGAAAACATTTTTTGGAAGTGGGTGATTAAAAAGGCTAATGATAATGAAAACATACGGGTGATCTTTGTCCCGGTTAGGAATACCAATTGTGTGAAGGTATGTGTCACATTTTTAAAATCAATACGCGAGAAGCGAGAAACAGGCTTTTGATCGGAGCCACCTTTGAACGCAGTTAATTCCTCGCCTATTTATCATCGCAAACTCGTATGCCATCTGGCGCCGAACTGGAATACCATGAGAAATCCATGCGCCAAGATATATTGCCGACGGTGTTAAGCCGAGCATGCAGCATGTATCGTTTTGCCAGTCGGCGTATTACAAATTGAAAAAATGCACGAATTCTCATTCTACATTTTCTGCACACTGTGAAATATGTACTTCTTTACCGAATGCTGTAAGGCTCGTTTACAATGACTCTTTTCGTCCTTCCTTTTGTACTAGTGTTCGTTGTCTGATGTTTTTATATTCCTTCCGTCACTCGCTTTGGTACGATAATATTTCATTCGTTAATCGTTACAAATTTCAATTATCGAAACGAAATTTATAGAAATTTCCTGCCTATAATTTTCGAATGTCGTACATTTGACGTACAGATTACCTGCGAATACCAGTTTATATTGTACACCGCCATTTTGAATTACGTACTTTGAATTTAACGTGGAAATTGTTATAATTCCGCAGTATTCCCGCAAATTTATTTATTTATCTTTAAACTTCTGTAAAAACATTGTAAAATAGAGCTCAACACTGTTTCTTAAGTTTCTAATCACGATTTTTGTATTGCATTATTATTTGATATTCAAAATGGCGAAACCATCATACAATAACAGTGACAAGAATTTATTAAGATACAAAACCTTATAAATCAATATTGTTGTTGTTGGGAAATTCTCGTACATTTTTCAGAAAAAGTAAAAATAGTTCCGCCATTTTCAGAAATGAAAACGTAAATATTTATTCTGTATAACGATTTAATATGATGCAGAATATAACTATTGTTCGATATAACTTCTTATTATATTATTAATCATGGTACAATTATTAATAATCAATCATTTATAGTTTTTCAAATTCAAAATGGCGATGTCTATAAATTAGAAATAAATTACTTCCAAAATGGTTTCATAGGAATGAAAATAAATGTTCCATATCTTAAAATGTTACTTTGAACTCATAAAATATCATGCGATTCAGAAAATTTTCAAATCTTTCAGCCATTTTTAGATATAAAAATGAAAAATGTCTGTACTTAATTGTGTATTTAACGCAGAAGACTACAGACAAGATTATGTAAATACAGTTGTTTAATAAACAATAAAAATGGAACATCGATTAATAATCATATATATGAATACAATTTTAAACATTAAAAATGGCCGGATCATAATTGATAGTAGCAAGTGATTCATGGAAAGAGGTATCTATTTCTAAATAAGTAAATATTTTATTTAGAAAAGAAAAAATGATGATCCAAATTTTTATAATCTCATAACAACATTTTTTAAAATGGCGGAAACAAAAATATTGATATTAATTATACGAAACTTTTTTCTTATACTGTCCTTCAACATAACGCTTCATTTTGTACTAAATGATAGCAAATTTTGTAATAATCAATTATTCAAATATGTTTTCAATGTCAAAATGGTGGAACTTGTAAATCACATTTTAACTAGATTGAATATTGATGGCTGGTACGAAGAACTGGACATCTTAAACGCGAGAGGAAGAACCGGACATATCGAATATTTTGCATGGAAAAAACACTGTAGTTGCAACAATCGAATAAATAGTTGAGGCAACTATATTTTACAGTAAAATATGTCCCAGATATACTCATAGTTGTCATAACTGTTTATATAGTTGTTCCAACTATTTATGTGGTTATCTACACGTAAAAAGTTAATTAATCTATACTAGTTTTATGATTAATTTATAGTAAGCAAAAATTAGGAAAATGTAATAATACACAGAGACAAATTGTGTTGGAAATTTTAACATTCCAGATGCTCATTTTGGGGCAAACTTACATATTGAGAAAAATTGCCATTCTGTATAATAAAAATTACTATAAATTCTTAGAATTTTTACTATTCAGACTGTAAAAATTACAAAAAGCTAGTAATTTTTACCTGAAATAATGGTGATTTTCTCCATTTTACAAGATTGTCCCAAAATTACCGCCTGAAATGGTAAAATTTCCATAAATATTTTTCTCCGTGCAGATTTCATTCCCAAACTAAAAAATCACGTTGGCGACATATTTCGGATGCGAGTCGAAAAACGGACAAATCAAAAAGCCGACAGGTCAAAAAATCGACCGTCGAAAAGACGACTGTCAAAAAGCCAATGGGTAAAATAATACAGGGTGTGGGTCGAAAAACCGACAAATCAAAAAGACGACAGTCAAAAAACCAACAGGTCGAAAAACCGGCAGTCAAAAAACCGACAAGTCTAAACACCGACAATTAAAACGTGACTGTCCGCTTGTCGATGTGCCTATGTTTTTATACGTCGGTTTTTTGACTGGCGGCTTTATTACTGTCGGTTTTTTGACCTGTCAACTATTTGAGTTGTTGGTTTTTCGACTTGCACCCAAAATAGACACATCGACAAGCGGGCAGTTATTTTTTGAAGTGTCGGTTTTTTTGACACGTCGGCTTTTTGATTTGTCGGTTTTTTTCATATTTCAGCGTCCCTTTCAGGAGAATCACCAGTAAGTTTTGAACATCCCCTTTGCCGTTTTATAAAACCAATTCGTTTCCTCGTTAAAAATTTACTTCTTATAACATTAGATTCAAAATGGCGGAAGCAAAATATTGATATTATTCGTATTAATACGCTTTTTGACTTTTTTACCCAGGCATAACTTGTTTTTAATGGTTGTTTTTTGAAAAATTGGTATATTTTGTAAAATTTTGTGATTATTGAATACAAATGCCTAATTGATTTGTTAAGATAGCAATTTTTGATGTTGAAGCTGGTGCCAAATGACGGAACCAATGTCGTCTCCAAATTACGGTGAACGTTGCTTCGGGCGGCAGAAAGACAGCAGCTGAGCGCCGGTACTTGAGTGATGAGCGAGTCTCGGCATCTTCGCTCGGTCTCCGATTTGTACGCAGCCGACGAGATAGAGGTGCTCCTCCTTGAGGAGATTCGCGAACTGGAGCCTCCACCTGCCGCCTATTCGCGGCCTGAAGACATTCAGGATTTTGAAATCGGTACGTGATTCGACGTCAAGTTTTGAAAATTTCTTTATTTTCTAAGTTTCACAAATTCCAAAAATGAAAATAATATGGAAACGCGAAAAAAGGATTCACGAAACAACTTATTACAATAACCAGAAGAAAAATAGTAGTTTTTGTATCTAGGGCGCAAAATGTCATATTCCGCCCCTTGTATAAATAAAACATAAAACTAAGTCAGTATAGAAGCGAATTGTAAAATCGTTGAACATTCATTAATATCTTATATTAATATTATTTCTTCCTTTTTTCATTATGCACAAAAAAATGGGATTTTGCGCCCGATGTGACATAAAAATAGGAACCACCTTTTCGTTTTCATGTTGTTTTTATTTTTCCAACTTTCTTTGTTTAACTAACAGTCAGAATTCTATATTTTTCGACATTCACAAAAAATAGTAGAATTTTTTCAAAAGGATTTTCTTTGTCAGGAATTTTTGCTAAATTGTTATCAAAATTACTGATGATTATTGTATAAACAGTACTAAATCAACTCAACAGTCTTTGTTTTAAAAACTGTTTCGGCTTTTTGTGAAAAATTTAATAAAAACACTATATTTTGATAAGATCATTTTTTGTGCGCTTAAGTTATAAATTACTAAATTTTATTAATATTTTATAAGCTCGAAATCATGGAAAAATATTTCCAACTTTTGGGCATTAATGAGTTAATACAAGAGACGACAAAAGTATAATTTTTAAAGTCCCTTAATAAGCAATCTCCCATATAAATCTGAAAAATTAAAAATTACAAAAGTTTGGAATGAATGCGAAACCATTTAAAAGCGTGTTTAAATGTAACTATACACATTTTTCATTTAAGTAAGAGGGTAAATTTTTTATAGAAAACGAATGAAACTTTCCAGCATTATAAACTGAAAATAACAAATGTCTTTTAGTTTGCAGCATGTAACGTAGTGTCAGACGAAGTGAGGTCAGAAAGTAAAATACGCGTGAAAAGGGCGACGCATTGCGAGTATCGTCTTGTTGCAGGCTGACCCGCATAATGTCCGTTTGAAAAATACAATTAATAACAATAAAATGTACTTTTGAAGGCACAACCCGTCCATAACTTATCCAAAGCAATAAGTAACGATAAATTCGAACGCACGAGCATAAAGATGCCTTAACATTTTTTAGCGCAGAACAGCGCGCAGATTCGCGTCAAAAATTTCGCAAAAACACGACGTACAGGTGTCTTTTGTGAATACGATTTCTGCAAATCTGAATGTTTTTATTATTATTTTTTATTTGTTTTATATTCATTTTGGTCTCCTTGAATTCAGATTTTAAATAATGCACAACAATTTTAATTCAACTTTAACGCATATTTTTCGTATGAAATAAACTTTGAAGCAACTCGAAGGTATACTCATTTCTACCATTTTTAGGGTCGCTTTTTCAAAAGAAGTTGTGAAAATTACAATTTTTTTTTCTCTAAACCTCGAGTTTTCGATCTCATTTCATGCGTTAAAGTCACCAGAATTCTTTAAAACTTTAGACCCGATAATTGTACTTAAAATATACACTTTTGGGATTTCGGAACCAAGATGGCGCCCTACTTAGTAGTTTTTGCCTAATAGAACAATCACATTTATCTTATTCTAGAGTGTATGAAATGGTTTGCAAAATGAGAAAGGAGATCACAAAAAAGAACAAAGGTTCATTCGAATATTGAAATTTCTTGCAGGTACATTCGACATCTTGAATTTCGCAATTTCAAATTAAAATATAGCCTGTTCAGTTTCGTGATAAATGATGCCAAAAGTACCAACAACTAAAATTAGGAAATTTGGAAGTTTCGACTACCTTAATGGCTTCGCGATTTTCAATTATGAAACTATATATTCAAAATCGTAATCAACGACCCCAAAAACCCGAGAGTACCAAGTTTCTCATTTTATCATTTTAGTCGCCATTTTGAATTCGTCATTTTGAATTTTGAACTTCTGATTGCATACCCATGATTAGTGGTTGTGATAATGGAATTTAGCAAAGTTGACTACTCCAGTATGAAATACAACGAATGTGAATATTCTAATATTCAAAATACTGCTAAATAGGACTCCATTTTGGTACCGAAGTCGCAAATTTTAAAAATATACGTAATTATATCGTGTAAGTACACCTATCGAGTGTATGGTGTAAGCACATTCTGGTCACTTTGAAGCACAAAATCAGAGCAAAAACTCAATATTAAAAAAATGTACCCCAAAGAATTTTTACATATTTTCGTCAAAATAATAGACAAATCGCAATGTTTTAAATCTTCAGAGCGCCATTTAATAGAGTGACCCCAAAAAATGGTAGGAATATGTAACCTTGATTTTTTTCAAAATTTATTTCATTCGAACAAGTTGAAGTAAAATTTCTGTCGATAAGCAGAAAACTACTACGTAGTTAGTCGCCAATTTATCGAAATGAAAAAGATAGACATTATAATTAATACACCTTACGTCGTTGTACAATCTACATACGTAAATTGTTAATAAAGGAACAATAAAAAATGAGGATATTGAAATTAGTTTTCAGTTCATGTCATGTTTTGCATCTAAGACTTGACTAGCAAAACTTTACAAAAGGAAAAAATTACTGGGTCACTTGTAGTGCAAAAAGTAGATAATTTTGGTAACAACACTTTTTTAAACTATTATTATATCAGGATAAAATACATATGTTGAAAATACTTTAGCAGTTTTTGTACTAAAAAATATTAATTCGTTAAGTTAAAAGTGGCTGTATAAAATTGTATTTTACTTTTCACTGATTGCGGTGACCAATATTGTGGCGAACTACATCATCTAAAACAAAAAAAAGTGTAGTGATTCCTCGGATTGTGAAAGGATTTTAACAAATATTCATTTTTCATAAAATGGTGGACAGCCAAAAAACTGTCGGTTGTTGGCTATAAAACTAAATTTCTATTGAAAAAAATGGAATTAAACACTACATTTTTATGTACTGAATAAGTTTGTCAAGTTACAAAAATATTTTTGGTTTAATTTTGGACACTTCGGAAAGTTTTCTTTATTAAGTATTGAGAAAACAACGCATTCTAAGTTGCAATTTAAGTTTGTTCACATAACGGATTCTTCTCTTTCATCTCTCATATCGCAGTTAATTTTGTTATATTCAAGCAAAAAGTGGTTTAAAAAATTGATTTTTTGCAAAGTTACATTTGAAGTTAACTTTTAAACATTAGAAAAGGAGATAGTTACAACGTAGCCTTATGAATTCATCACAACATAAAAAAATGAGTGTTTTACGTACAAGTATAATATTATCATTTACCAGTCACCAGAGGAAATGGTAACCTCTGGGAATAAAAGTAGTACGAAATTTGTTCTAAATTTGGTGTAAAAGATAAATAAAACCTGTGTATCAGGTTAAAAAGATAGTCACATTAACAATAATAAAAATATTAGTTTCGGGACTGTTCATCATGGTAACAATAATGGAAGTGACCCCAGAAACAATGTTATTGGAATACTGATAGTCATGACAGTTTGTCCCGTATTAAGTTGATAGGAATAATAGCATAAATGAAATAGATGTTCATGAAAACGATACAGATGACAATGACATTGCTTCTTCAGTAGTTCAATATTTATATAAATACAACATTTTATATAACTAAATGATCGAGATGAGCCTGCTGCTAGTAATCCTTGTGAAAAAATACACTAAAATATATGTTAAAACATCGAAATTTATCTAAACTAAATGATAATCTTCAGTTGAAAGTTCACTGAGATTTATTCGTTAATTAATTATATTCCATTAATCCGCAGTATTAATACTTGAGAGTTTCTTCACAAGGAAGTGAATAATATCAACGCCATATGATTTAAAAATTTACTTATAAAACAGTACATTTTTATTTCGCATTTTACCAGCTATGAAATGGACATAATTTGTTTCATCTCACAATCAGTGGAAAATTATATAGTTTTGCTATCTCTTTCCCACATAATATACAAGTATTTTAGCAGGAAGTAGGTAAAAGAAAGAATATTTTATACAGTGAAATCGATGCTAAATAAACTTAACGTAATAAATAAGTCGAATCTATCAAATAAATCAAAATTATGTTTGAATTGAATACCTCCAATATATTTATCAAATTTATTTATTGTAAACCTAAAAGTTTTTTATAGAGTAGGATATCATTAAAGCAGGTTGACTTTAATTAATTAAATAACAAATATTGTTATACTATATATTGTTATATGAACTACGAAAGTTCATTTAATCTGCTGAAAATAATTAGTTTAAATGAATAACAAGATACCTGAATCGGTTGAAACGAAATAGAATATAAACTGAAAGAAATGTACTCGATAAATTCACCTACCATTAGAATTTTATTTGTAAAAATTCGCAAAATTTGGCCTCAATTGTTTTATTGCATTAGTAACTCGAAATGTAAACTAAGCTTAACTCCTCTCAATAAATAAAATTTGGCGTTTTTTTCCTCCAGTGTTTTGTTACAATTTAGTGAAATGAACTCCAATAGTGTCATTCATCTAACTATAATTTTAGTTCAATCAACTTAATTGCACTAATTCTTTGAGGACTTATTGAAGCACTTTGAGTAGTTAAAAAGTAATCTTTACTGAGAAACTTATTCCGTGTAGCGAATTAAGGAAAAAAAAACATAAATTCAATACTTCGCCAGACCTATGGTCTGGGTCGAAGTAAAAATGGGGCATCAATCGTATTTATGTAAATAGTGAAAGCTGTAATATCTACATCAACTAAACCTTAAGTAGAATCAATCGACTAATTTAAAAAATTCAATGATCTTATGGACTTATAAATCAGTAAACTGAATCTAATTCCTTTACAGCCTACAATCTAATTATAAGTAGAGTAAAAAATCTCCATTTTTAACTATCATCATCTTATTTAATTAAACTCATCTTTACTTTAGAGTCTATTATCGGTAATCATTTGCCTATCGTCGATTGACCCATTAAGTCCCAAATGTGAGGTTTAAATTTAAACACTTTAGATCTCACTAACTACTAAAAAACTGAGCTTCTTCAAACAAATAATAAAACCAAAAATTGAGAAATTTCATGAGATTGTTATTTGGAATTTTTGCAAACTTACAAACATTTGGCAATTTCAGGTTAGGATATTTTAAAACTCGGTACGATGGACCAAATTTAATAAAGAAAACTTCCTCTAGTTCAACTCATCTCCTAAACATTTTATTTACGACCTTTCTCATTCCAGAATCCGGGTTTCATGTTTTGTTTGAATGTAATCCGTTTTGTATTATCTTCGACAAGTTGTCATGACGCTGAAGATAGCAGCAGATTCGCTGCAGCGGATTCAAGAAAACTATAGAAATGAATAATTTCTTATTAAAAATTACTTACATTTAAACATTTTTAGACAAATTTTATACAAATCATCTGGTTTTAGCAATTTTAATGGCTGAAAATCATAGTTTTTTTGAATCCGCTACTGCGAATCTGTTGCTAGCTTCAGCGTCATAAGTTTTCATACAAAATTATCAAATCGACTATTTTACAGTTTTGAATTTGAATCCCCAGATTTCAAACAGCTGCTTATTACTTTCGTGTCACTACTAGGTAAGAACCTACACTCCCCGTGAAATAATTTCAGAAACATTATAATAAATTCATAGAGACATTTTCCTAATCTCATAAATCGTCCATCGAAATTCAAACTAAACAGCCGATCTACAGAAAAACATGACTCGATTCGTATCGTTACCTTGACCCTGACCCAATAGCGTCGAATCAAATCATCAATCAAACGCCCAGCAATTCGATCAGTAGTACGTCGGTCTTCTTGAAATCGTTTTCAGAATTTCCGTGGGACCAATCTTAAAAATTCGACCATCGAGAAAAGCAAACGCGTATATAAGAAACGTTTGCTCGTTTCGAGTCAGTGACCTTTCCAATCTACAGTGACCTCTCAAAGCGTTCTAAAATCGATCCATCTAAAACTAAAAAACGCGAGTAAATGCCGAGCGTGTTCGACGCTTGATTCGGACTTAACTACTGACTTTCGAAGATCCTATCGACCGATGTTAGCAATGCTTTCGATTTAAACGCAGCAGGTAGCCGCACGGGAGGGCGAATTAGCGCCCAATCTTCGGACCTGGATTCCCCGGGTATTCATTCTACGGTTCATTCCTGGGACTCGCACGCGAATTACCATGGAAATTACGGAAATGATCGACGACACGGCCCGGGCGCACTTCCATGGCCAAGGTCCAGTCACTTGATTTTTTACTGCGATGTCCAAGGACATCTCAAAACGGCGACGGGATTCGTTAGATTATTGTTGCTCGTAAGTATCATCCGTGTCACCAAAACAACACGATCATTATGACGTCACTTCTTTTGGATCGACATAAAAGTGATTGTTACTAGATAATTAATCGCTGTTTACAGGTTTCATCGGCAGCATGTCTGGCGACCCTTTGCAGCTCGGGGACTGCGAAAGTTAGTCTCTTCATGTTACCATTGGTTGGACGGCTTCGATTCATGATTTTCGTCGCCGTATTTTGTCTGTTAATAACAGCGCTTCTTCTATTTTTGGACATATCTCATGTTATCTACGTTTTCCCGTTCAACTGGCCTCGCTTGGTAAGTAACGACCAATTGGTCCAAAACAAAACTTAATAAGAGATACCAAATTTTATTATCTGTTTCCAGAATGCTTGGCTTTTCACGAGTGTCGGACTTTCCTTCGTGACGAGTAGCGCCCTCCTCATTTTGGCCATTTTGGAATATCACGGGGGTGGTTGGGTACCACGGAGAACCCGGTCGCAACTTTGGGTAACTGCCGGCTTGGGCCTCTTTTGCGCCTTCCTATCATTATTACTTTCCTGGATACACGGGCGAAGTGTATCAAGTTGCAGAAGACCGACCGGCCAAGACACCCCGACGCAACAGCTTTACAAACCAGTCGACTCATCGTCCTCTGGAGTAAGTTTATGTTCATCACTACTGAATCCGTTCCTGAAAAGATCGAGTCTGTGTTGGTTATGTCCATATCGTTATAGAAAATGACGCACCAGTTCTATGAAGAAGAAATGCCGTGCCTTGACCTTCGAAAGAAATATATCGTTTCATATTAAAAAAGGGTCATTGCAAATAGTAGTTGAGAATTCAATTTTTTTAAATTCATTTCGAACGAAAAATGTTGAACCATTTTAAATATGTTCGTGGGATACTGCAGATAACGCGAACTTCATGATTGATTGCTGCATAAATTAATTAGTTAATTTAGTCAGGTAGTAACTTGAAGTGTCTTAAAACGTTGAGTCTAATGTAAAACGCATCTGCTCGTAAGAATCGAGTGTGTTGAACGAGACAATATTCCTAACGGTGAGCTGGTTTTACGGCCGACGTTAGAGCACGGTCGCACCTCATGTGAACAACAGGTCATGACGCGGCATGCCAGACCAGGGAGAATTGGAGACCCATTCTGCACCTGTGCAGATTGCTTCTTCCCTGGGAAAATATTTACTACTACGTTATCAAATTCAAACATTTTGTTTTTAAATAATAACAATAATAATGTCCTTAAAATCATAACAGGTTAGCTGCAATAGAAAGATAGTTAAATAAAATGTTGTTTTTTAAACTTCACAAGTTTGTTGTTACTTTTTCAGATAACAATGAAGGATTCTGGGCCAAAGAAACCTCCATCCTGGGTTGTCAAGAATTCTAAAAAACGTCAAGCATCGCTAGAGACGAACAACAGTTTGGACAAGCAGAAACGAAAAGATCATTGGGCTTCAGCAAGACAGCATTTCCTGTCGTCCAATCAGTTTGACGAAGATTCGGAGGATCCTCAGCATGAGACCCAAGCTCATATCCAAAAGAGGAAGGAGGCGGACATGGAGCGACGCCGCCAAAGGAAGCGAAGAGAAGTGGATGATTTTGGAGGGAACGGAAATCTAACCACCAGCAAAACATCAACGAGCTTCAACGACGAGGCCAAATCCAAAAAAGTCCCACCGAAAAAGTTGCCCTTGCAAAACGTTCAGAGGCCACATTCGCGTTCGAGCAAAGACAATCAGAAGCAAACGGCGAGTAGCTCGTCGAGGAGTGAGCCCCATGATTACTGGCTAAAGGGTTTCGAAGAAGCTCAAAAAGCTGAAAAAACGGCCGCGGTACTGGAAAATTGGCAGCAAGTCGCAGCTAAAACACTGGAACAGAGGCAAGCCCAATCTTCGACCTGGGCGGAAAAGTGGCGCCCAGTTGTGGACGACGTACGTCCGTGTTCCAGTAAGACTGTCGAAAATTTTTCGTTCACTTAAGTACGAGGAGCTTCGGTAATTTTTTATAGAGTAAGTTGTTCGGTTGGAAAAACTGGTGTCGATATATTCGTCCTTCGATTGTGTTCGTTCAAAAAAAATGTGTGCTCTACTTTGTTTATCTTGCGTAACTCTACAAAGGTAACTTTCCAATGACGTTCGATGGGACATGAACATCCTAGAGATTATTACGAATAATCGAAAACAATCAAAATTTTGGCAGGGATATTAAAAAATTCTATCCAGGAAATGAAAATCAATTCTAGACTCAAAAAAGCATTTCATTCAAATTAGACAAAGCTATTCGTTTGACCTGAATACCTAACGAAACTTGTCAGTACTTCCCGAATTTTTCCACTAGCAAGTTACCAAGCGAATCAAAGTTAAGATATAATAGCGTATAGATTATTTAGCACTGTAACATACAGCATCGTTCCACAATTAGTACAATACAACAACTGACCAATCGTTCGTTGGTTATTCACAAAACGAATGTCAATTTTCGTGATTCGCTGCCAAATTTTGTAACGGAGTCAGTATTAAGTTCTTGTCTCGACGGACATTCAAAGGCAAGGTCACCATTATCCAAAGCGCATAGGCATTTTGGAGTAACCAAAAAAATCGGCCTCACAAATATCAAACTTCTTTTCGATGGCTTTGCGCGACTCGAGTTGTCGAGTCTGGTATCCACTGAGATTATCTATTTCATTAATAGTTGTTAATAATCAGAACGTAAAGTGTGTGAGTGTGCGTGTAAGTGAAAGAAATACGAAGTTTGTGTTCATATGAACTCACCGTGATACTGCCATGAACTTCGAGAATGAAATGGAATACATAAAGCATATTGAATAAAATAAATAATGTATAGTCTCGGGATGTCTCAAATGTCTGCCTCGGCTCTTCCGGACGGCTTCGATGCTCGGAAACGCAAAGTGTAAAGAAAGACCAGTGACAGGGTCGCGTCAAATATATTGCGTAAATGGTAGATCGCTTTATTTTTTAAGAGAAAAAGTTTAAGGAACGGTAAGCACGACTGTTCAATTAACCGAAAATATCAAATATGTGCCCTATGAATAAAATTGCGATAAGCTCGGCCAAATGTGCGACGACTTACGTTGAAGTAAGCTTCAAAATGCGGAGTGATAAACGGAATCCATTTCGTTTTAATAAAAGTATTTATGAATGTCGTGATATACACGTAGTGGCAATCGATGTGCACCCCTGCGTAGCGACGAAAATCTTTTTTATGGAGAAGAAAGGACCGGAATGTACAGGGTGTTCCAGATGTTCAAAAATAATATTTCAAAGTACATCAAATAACTCTTATCAATACTTTTAAGGTTAGGTACTTTATTAAAGGGACATATTTTCATGTTTTACGGGACTCCCTGTATATAACGATATTATAAAATAAATTTATGATTTATATAAATAATCATATTAGTCGTTAAAAAAATTGAGAAAAGAATATAATTCTTTTCATTTGAATTATGAAAATGTATTCGCTACGCGGGGTTCCACTGTGTTCGTAAAGATCAAATGTATAAAATGTACATTTTCGAAGCACGCATTTTTTACATCTCCGCAGCGGTGATAAGAAAAGTGTAAGCAACGAGACCTGCGAACAAAATGGTGGATTTTCTATTGATCGGTTCTTTCGGTTTCTGTATATTTATGAGAAACGTAAACGCTAAATGGAACAGATGGCGCTGAACGCTGAACATTTCAATTCTTCTTCACCACTTCGTAACACACCGGTTGACGTGGAAAACCGACGCTACGTGTCTAACAGTAAAGACCATATACAATTCATCCTGATCTTTTTTTATTATTTATAAATTGACAATGATTGCGTATGTATAATAAATCAAATGCAAACAAATAGACTTCTTTTTTTTTTGGAGATCCTTGTGTATTCCCCTCACTTCGATTCTTCTAATGCATCATTTTCAAGCAGAACATTTTATGGTAATGTAAAATTATATATGTATTTTAAAAAATTATTTACATAATGAATTATTGTTTTCTTAATGCTATTAGTACATGGAGAGAAAACAATGATATCATGACATTGTTCTGCTTAAAATTCTCCAATACGGAAGGATTCATCGCCATACATAACCTCTAATGTTTGCACTTTTACTTTTCAATAGTAAATTTAAATATTACGTAGTATAAAGAATAGTAGAATGGATATAATCAAATTGAATTGCAAATTCGCCAACATGCAGATAAAAACAAATTCATGTTGTTAACCCTACTATTATTACACGGTATGACAGCGATCTGGCACTTTTATGGGGATCTAGTACAAGCTGTAGATCTAGTGAAACTGAGGAAGATGGTATGGTATAATTTCCCCATACACCCCCAAAATCTCATTTTATGGCTAAAAACCCGTTTTCAGGCAGGTTGGTGTGAAAAATCACTCATAACTACCATAAGTTTTACTCGATTTACAACTTTTTTTTATTTGATTGCCAAAAAGCTCACCTGTCAGACTATCCAAACCTTTTATTGATCGAATGAAAACGGACGAAACTACAGTTGAAAGTGTATAGTGATTCTTTACATTTTTTTCATTTTTTCAATTTTAATGATCATTTTACGATATTATTTGATCGTGGAGATTTTTTGCACCTAATTGAGTTGAAAGTATATTCAATTCCGCATTGAATGAGTTTTTGTTGAAAGAATATGGATGAAAATTGACGGAGATATGCAAGTTTTAAAATTTTAGAAATTTTTCGCCAAATTTACATCATGCAATTGGTAAACTGTTACCAATGATTGTAAAATTGTATTCTACCATGTTCTACTATTTTTACTAAAACCTAGATATGCATCTTTAAAAAATTATTAGAAACTTAAAAAGTCCCTAGGAACCTTTATAACATATATTTTATTAATAGCTTTGTCAATTTTCATTCGATTTTGTTCAACAAAAGCGTATTCGACGTGGAATTAAATATACTTTCAACCCGTTATGGTGCAACAAATTTTCACGATCGAATAATGTAGTAAAATGACTGTTAAAGTAGAACAAAATTAAAAAAACTAAAAAAATGACAGGCACGTACAACTGTAGTTTCGTCAGTTTTCGTTTCATCAATATAAAGTTTGGATAGTCTGAAAGGTGAGCTTTTTGGCAATTAAAATTTAAAAAAAAAGTTGTAAATCGAATAAAAGATAGGGTAGTTATGAGTGATTTTTCACACGAACCTGCCTGAAACGGGTTTTTAGCCATTAAATGAGATTTTTGGGATGTATGGGGAAATTATATCATACTATGTTGCTCAATTTCACGAAATCTACAACTTGTACCAGGTCGCTATAAAAATGCCTGCAGATTTTTTAATTTTGTAACACTGTGTTATTTGTTACAACAGTTTTCTATAGTTTCCATTAACCATTTTACCATTTAAATCAGTAGAAATCATCATTACTATGCATGAATTCAGGCTGGGAAGCTAAAATACCCGCATAAACTGTGGACAGAATGTAGTTACTTATGCTGCCACTAGTTGGAGTAGTGATTCAATTCACGTTCGTGAAAGAAGTGGGTTTCAATTCTGTAGAGAAGGGAGTTTACATTTCTATATAAGTTTTAATGTAATTTTACACTATTTTATGTTATAATTATTATTATTTATCGCATTACGCTTTATTAAATACAGTCTTTTTTATTGTAGCATAAAATTTGCTGTATTTCGAATAAGAAATTACCTTTTTTATGAAAAAGTGCTGTAATAACTAATTATTTAAATGTAATATTTACCTATATGGTTAATAAATGAACCGTCTGATCAAATAACTTATATATAATATTTTAATTTTTAATTTAAGGCGGGTAAGAAAACAATAGAAAACGCGCGTTTGTTTTGCAATTATATATATGTTTAATTTATTGTTTACCGGACAAATCATTAAATATCCGGTAAATAACATAATTATTCATTCATATTCGCAATTTAATTGTTCATAATCATTTTATTTGGTTATGATAACTATGTGATAACGGTTTAAAATTAGAAATAGTGATACAAATACTTCTATCAAAATTTGATAATTTCAAACGGACGAGAAAATTTGATGCGGTTGTTTATTTACAACCAATTATTTGTTTATAATGTGTAACTATATTTTGATTTCATGCTAACGAGAACAAAGTGATAATTACGTACTTTTTACTATTTTGAATTTGAAAAATAGATAAAATATAAACAGTAATCAATGTTTTTGATATATTCATTTTAGAATTATAATGGTTTCAAATAAAACTATTAAACAAATCCGAAATTTCAAACAAAAATTTAGAGGTTTCCAAATTTGAAAATTTGTGTCTTAGAATTTTAAATATTTCAATCGTGAGTGCTAAATCAATAAAATATTGGATTAAAAATAAGTTGAACAAATTTGTCATATTGAGACATGTCTACGGCTACCACATTTTTCATAGAAAGTGCCTCTGGTCCCAACGAAAAAATATGCTAATTGAAGGGTTTAAACGGATTCTACTAATTTGCGTGCTTCGTTATTAACTTCTGCAATCAATCATACATTTCATGTATTTTTCAAACCGTAGAAATGTTCATCAACTGTTCATTATTTTAAACTTTATATTTGATATGATGTTTTATTTTTATTTGTCAAGAATATGCAACCCCTTCCGTCAAATTATTACTTTTAATTCACGATGAAAAAATAAAACAATTGAACCAAAGCTTTTGACTGATAGTCCGATTACTTCAGGACCAGAGACTACAGACTCACCCTTAATTTTACCAAATTAAAAATGGCGGATGAAATAAGGAGGGTACACAAATTGTTTACTTTTGGAAATTCTTACAATAATTTCAACTACTTTAAATATTAAATCCTTACAACTACTTTGATATTGCACGAGCCTGGAATCTGATACTAAAATTAAAAATTGCGATTCCAATATGGTGGAAAAATATTATTTAGAAACTTCGCAAAGATTATTATACGAGGGTTTATATATATCTTGATCCTGAATGGAAATGTAGTTTTTAGATTTTCAAACACTTTTGGATCCGCCAAATTGCATCAGCTATTTTTAATTAAAATAATATGAGATCAGTGACCTATTCAGCAACAGCATTTATAAAGTCCAGAGTTTTTTATACACCATATTGAATCCGCCTTTTTAAAAATGAAATTGTGTTTGGTGACCCAACGAAGAATATGTCGCGCATAATTATTAATTACTTGTCTGTAGGCTGAATTACGTAATAGTACATTTCGTTACTAGTGCGGGAAATGCAATTTCCCATTATTGATGGTCACGAGTTTTATGTCAATCACTACTCCTTCTGGAATCGCATATTTCCCGTACTAGACGAACAATATTTTTTAAAAAGCTTTTAATATTCCTAAAATTTTGACCACCATTTATAGTTGTTCATTTGAGAAAAAAATAGCTGTCATTGTATTCGGTATTGTATTAATTTACAATTAAAGAAGGTCAATATAATAACAAAATTAAAATTTGTAATAATGCGGTACGAATTATATTTGGCAACAATCAATGTTTAAAAGAAGTTGACACAAATTCTCTACGTATGATAAACAAATACCTTTTCTTAAAATGTATATTTACACGGAGAAAAATGACTCCGCTGGATTTGCCGAAAATATATGCAATTTTAGCTGTTTTGATTCCGCTAATGTAGCCTTAACCCTACTCAATTCGCGCTTAGCTCTAAATTTCCGCTACATTAGCAGATTTGTTCCGTTAAATTTGCGGACTTTTTCAGTAAATTTAGCTGAAATTATCGGCTATGCCTAACGGAATTCCAACAACTGTCCCTATAGGATAAAATTGGTAGAATCTGCGGATTTTTCAGCTGATTTTGCTGATTATTTTTCTCCGTGTATAGGTACACTAATTGCATTGCTGTTCTGTTATAAAACTGCCGAATAACAGTTGTTGTTTGGGGAAAATAATACGGAATACTTTTCAGTTATCAGCATTTCGTCAATAACAAGCATTTACACCTACTGGCAAATATTGTTCAAGAAACCAATACCCTCGATTTGTTCTTTCTTTGAAATTAACAGTTTCAGTCATAAATTTTAAAAAACATCGGATTCACATCATATCACAAATAAATATCTCTAGGGAATTTTCTTATTATACCAATCTTTTGCTGTCTTGCCTGTTATGAACAAAGTAGTCAAATATTAATGAACCTTCATATAAATTTTCTAGATTCACTGAATAAAACATCAAAAATTAAGATTGTTCAAACATACCATAATAACATTGTACTCAAATTAATAAAACATATATAATTTAACAAATTGGTAAAGTGATGCCAATGATAAAATTGGATTCTACCATGTTCTACTATTTTGACTAAAATCTACATATGAATCTTTTAAAAATTACTAGAAACTTAAAAAGTCCCTAAGAACCTTTATACCATATATTTATTCATATAGAGTAGAAATATTTATATACTTGCTGTAGTTCAATATTTAATCATACTTAACAATGACTATTTACTTCTTATCTCATTTAAAACTTATCAACTGTGGCATAATAAAAATCCCTATGGAGTATTGCCCAACTAAATAACAAATAATCCGGTTCCCTCCTTAATATTTTTAATATTGCCGGGATTGTGCGTGTAAATTTGAAACAATAGGGTACATTGTTTCTATGAAGAAAAAATCCCTAGATTTTCTCCCCCCCTCTCTCTCTCTTTAATGTAGTATTTGCAATAATAACACAGAAAAGGAAAATATTTCTTTTTCTCCGATTTTCATAAGTAATTCATAGGAATGTTTATAAAATAAGATTCGTCTCTTTTTTCGTTGTTTATTATTACAGTAGGACCTCTCTTATTCCAATTAGTAAAGTTTTTCAAGATGGCGCCGACCTCTCTTATTCTAATTTTCCCCTTACCCCCACTTACTTTGCTTGCGAGCTTGTGATTCGTGGACAATATTTTTCGTTGACTTTTCGTGTGATAGTGGGAGAAGATTTGTGGGGTAACGATTAGAATAAGAGAGACTGGACAATTAGAATAACAAAGGCAATTAGAATAAGAGAGGTTCGAATAAGAGAGGTCCTACTGTACTAAAAAAAGTTATATAAGAAATAAAATTCCCTAGGAACCTTTCTTGTGATGAGAAACTGCATTCGTATAAAGTATTAGCTCTGGTTCATTGTTTATTCAAACATAATATAAACTGTCTCGAAAGTATAAACTATTACGACTGACATAAAAGTCCCTAGATTTCCATGTCTCTATAGAGAATTACATTGTATTATGTTTAAAAAATTACCTTCGTCCCAAATTTTCATAAATAAGTGATGCATATGTTTCATATATCATTTATTTATATTTTCCCAGAAATGTATGCATTTTTATATAATTGAAAAAATCCCTAGACTCGAGGATTCACAGATTCGAAAGATTGGCATTATGCACCTGTAATAATTGCAGCAAATCCGGCGAGATAGCAGGCGCCGATAAAAAAAGGCGATTGCCGGTAAATCGAGGAAAAACTTGAACGCGCGGGCAACGAAACGAGTATATGATTCAGATCCCGGCGAAACGAATTTGCAATTCCGCAAGCCGCGACGAGATTGTAACACAGTTACGCGAGTCGATTACCACTCGATCAATTCTTAACCGTCGGATTTTTTGCCGTGCGGCCGTTATTGGACGCCGACGCTAATCGTAACGAAGCGACGTCGCGGCGGCAAAATTTCCGCGTTTCGGATTCGCGGTTTCGCGACGGATTCCCGCCCAAAATACTCCCACTCTCCCACGCACTCTGGACCGTCATCCAGCCTCCTCCGTGCAGCCTCATCCGAGCGTTTCATCGATTGTATGGATATACCCGGTCGCCCTTGATGCCGCCGCCGTTGGTTTTCTATCGGACGCTGTATAACGATGGCTCACCGCTTTCCTCTCTCTCCCACTTTTCTCCCAGCCTCTCGCTCCCACCAGCCATCTCGCGACGTTGCCGTCTCTCTCCCTCGACCGTGGTATCGGCAGCCATCTTCCTCCCGCACCCACGAGGCTGCGTTCGGATGGCCTTTTTCTACCGATCCTCCGTCTCCCTCGCGCCCTCTGACTCTTGGCATCCTCGTCCTTCTCTTTTTGTCTTCTTCGTGTATACGTCGTACGCTGTCGACCTAAGACCTCCGTTTTTCTCTCCCTCTCGCATGATAATCATTCCAGAGACACTGCGCGTCTCTTGATTCTCGGTAAGTACCGCATCTTCGATATTGCTCACATTTTCATATACGCGCGAGGAATTCCGCCAAGTGGGCCGCCTTTCTCTCGGAAACTACAATTCGACACTTTTTTCCCTAGTGCCGCGGTCTGCTCGGTTCGCCAACTATCGATGAGCCTGGGAATTTTCACATCTTTTCATGTTTTTCCGGTTTTCAATACCGGCACACGAATTTAATACGCGAAAATGAGGCTATTCGGTTCTTGAACCGTTTCTAATAAAAACCGTCTTCGAATGTATCAAGACGTGATATTTAGATAATTTATTGTTTCTAAGATCTAATCTAGGGTTTTTTTCCGTATATCTGAATGTCGTTTTCCGTCTGAATCGTATACAAAACATGGTGGATTTTTTTATTTGTAACTATTTTTTCGACATGAACACTAGGGATTTTTCATTTTCTAATATCTAGGGTTTTTTAAATTTATGTATGTTATAATAGTTGTATTTTTCATCGACTTGACTATATGAAGATGTAACATTTAGGGATTTTAGCGTTTATTAATTTGAAGTTGGAAATATTTCCAGTTGGCTTAAAATATTAATATATTTACATACGAATATTCTTAACCCTGAAAGCGCCCTGGGGGTACTGGGAGACCCCACACATAAATATTATATTTTTTCCCTTCTAAAGCTGCACTTTTACGGCATTTTTTATCTTAAAGAGCTACATTTCAAGAGGCACAAGTTAAATTTTTAAGACAAAATATTGAAAATTGACCGAGTTATGATTTTTTTGTGTGAAAAACGTCACTTTTGTATTTCATTTTTTATAACGAGCACCAATAATTTTTTTATCAAGATAATTTATCTACGCGGTAAAGTGATACTTGGAGAGTATCCAGTAATTTTGTTGAGACGAAATAACGAAAACTGTCCGCTCAGGACGATATTATCTTCGGATTGGGGTCTCCCACGACCCCACATGACGCTTTGTGTTATTTTTATATAGGGTGTCGCTTTAAGGATTAAGGTTTAATACTTTTATATACGTTATAAAAACCGGGGCTTACATCTGCATGACTATATGAATGAATATAGGGATTTTTGTGTTTCATGAAATGTTTCAAATTTAATGTAGATCCCTTAACTTCATATTGTTTGTCACTCACATTGTAATGGACAATAGTAAATGACCGATTTTGGCATAAGTAAGCTACCCTAAAAAGCTACTAGACAGTTGTTAATTTGAATGTACATTTCCTAGGGATTTTTAATATTTGAAGATGTTAAAAGTTCTTCGGACCATTTCCTTACATTAAATTACAACCATCCAATTAACTAATTTCTGGTAATAATATTTATATATGTCTTTGTGCAAATAATTTCCTGAAAATATTGGTTGTATTGTTAACATTTCTAGGGATATTCGGTTTAAACTCATTTTTTCGTTTATTGTTAACATTCCTAGGGATTTTCGTTTTAAACTCATTTTTTCGTTTTATTATTTACATTCCTATGAATTTCCGTTTTACACTCATTTTTGCGTTTTATTATTAACATTCCTAGGGATTTTCATTTTAAATTTATTTTTTCGTTTTATTGTTAACGTTCCTAGAGATTTTCGTTTTAAACTCATTTTTTCGTTTATTATTAACATTCCTAGGGATTTTCATTTTAAATTCATTTTTTCGTTTTATTGTTAACATTCCTATGAATTTTTGTTTTCGACTCATTTTTGGGTTTTATTATTAACATTCATATGGATTTTCATTTTAAATTAATTTTTTCGTTTTATTGTTAACATTCCTAGGTATTTTCGTTTTAAACACATTTTTTCGTTTTATTGTCAACATTCCTAGGGATTTTCGTTTTAAACTCATTTTTTTTGTTTATTATTAACATTCCAAGGGATTTTCATTTTAAATTCATTTTTTCGTTTTATTGTTAACATTCCTATGAATTTTCGTTTTAGACTCATTTTTGCGTTTTATTATTAACATTCCTAGGGATTTTCATTTTAAATTCATTTTTTCGTTTTATTGTTAACATTCCTAGGTATTTTCGTTTTAAACACATTTTTTCGTTTTATTGTCAACATTCCTAGGGATTTTCGTTTTAAACTCATTTTTTCATTTATTATTAACATTCCAAGGGATTTTCATTTTAAATTCATTTTTTCGTTTTATTGTTAAAATTCCTATGAATTTCCGTTTTCGACTCATTTTTGGGTTTTATTATTAACTTTCCTAGGGATTTTCATTCCAAATTCATTTTTTCGTTTTATTGTTAACATTCCTAGGGATTTCAGTTTTAAGCTCATTAACCTTTTAACTCCCAAATCTCACAAGTAAACCTACCCAAGTGTCACACGCCGATTTTAATCAAACTCTGCATACTTCAAGAGGGGTGAAAAATAGTCGATACGTATTTTTTCTCATCTGCGGAAATTCAGTTTTAAGGGTAGAAACCACCCTTTCAATCTTAGGAGTTGTATAATGATTAAAGTAAATAGATGCATTGTTCAAATTGCCTTCTGAACGTTTCGTGGAGGTTTTAGAGATTTCTGAATACAAACGTCCGCCATATTTGCTCCGCCATTTTGAATTTAAAAAAAATGACATCAGATTTGTATTCAGCAATCTCTAAAACCTCCACGAAACGTTCAGAAGGCAATTTAAACAATGCATCTATTTACTTTAATCATTATACAACTCCTAAGATTGAAAGGGTGGTTTCTACCCTTAAAACTGAATTTCCGCAGATGAGAAAAAATACGTATCGACTATTTTTCACCCCTCTTGAATTGAAGTATGCAGAGTTTGATTAAAATCGGCGTGTGACACTTGGGTAGGTTTACTTGTCAGTCTAAGAATTTATACTGCAAATTTCTAGACAATTGAATAGATCTTCGTAATAGGGAGTTTTGCGATCCGATCTTCAAGATCTCGGTCACAAATTTCAAAATGGCGGATGAAATAAAAGAAAGACCATAAAAAATCGTTTTTTCTTGTTAATTAGTATTTATAATTAACATTTTTTGTGATCAGTGCTGTCAGTGGATAAATAGGTTGTACTTTCAATTCTTGTTATTGCAAATTTCAGATTTCAAGATGGCGGACTCTAAATAGCAAAAATAAAATAAGGTCCGCGCTCTAAACGTTTTTGTAAATGGCTATAAATTCTGGTTAATTTCTGTAGTGTGGACATAGTGAAAAGGTTTGTTGCTTCCATTTTTAGAGGCCCTAGGGAATTTTTCTATTTGTTACTATTTTTTTAAATACAAAAAACCGGAAATATTCTCAACTTCAATTTTACAAACGCGAAAATCCCTAAATATTACGTCTTCATATAGTTAAGTTGGCAAAAAACACAACTATTATAACGTACATCAATTTAAAAAAACCCTAGTTATGAAAAAATGAAAAATCCCTAGTGTTCATGATTAAAAAATAATTATAAGTGATTCTGGAGAATTTTAGTATGTAAACTCAGAAACAATTTTCTGATTCGTGACTTTGAAATTCACCGAATTAAACAAAAAATATGAGATTTATTAGTTATATTTATAATATTCCTAGGGATTTTTTTTTACACATTAAGAGTTCATTTGTAGAGTTCACAGGAAGTTTTTGTAGACGTGAGTACATTATTTCATAGTTTCTAGGGAATTTTCATGAAGATATTCATCAATTTTGATGATACTAGATATTTTTATTGTTTATAAAATTTAATTTTCATCGAAATCGAAATCTTTAACGTAGTTTAAAACACTGAGGGAAACTTTTAACAACTACTGTACAGATATCAGGCGTGGAGATATCGCGTAAGTTTATTCTGAAATACGATCCTTCATGAATACTTTTCGCTCGAAGATGAAAAATAAGAAGAATTTGATAAGGCAGAACTTTTCTAGGATAGTTTCCGAACAAAATTTTGCACTCAATTTTTTCGCCTTCCATTCTAAGTTTCAAAGATAAGAGATTATCGTGAGGCGTAATTAATGTCCTCATTACCTTCAAAGTCGGTTCTTTAAGTATTTTGTATATTCTTCATTCTTCGGTTCAAGTTACATGAACGTAAACGCTTATATAATTCAAACTAAATTACGAAAATTTTATTACAATTTAATACAATTTAATATTTAACAAACAACATTTATTGTCTCTTTATGGCCATTGCTTGTATTATTCAGCCAGTTTTTCCTATTCATTTGAAACTTATTTCATCATTTCATTTTTGGTCAATAATAATAATAATAATATATAAGTAAAGTTCGATGATTTTCACAAGATTCATTAACATGAAATAAGCTGAGAATTGGAGAATAAGTGATTAAAAAAATGAAGTATGATAATTCATTCAAATTGTAAATAATTGGATTTTTCACAAATAAGTCATATACATTATATAAAGTACCAATTCTCTGTAAAATGAGTAAAATGAACACAGTAGACTGACTATACTCTCATAAAAAAATTTCACAATATAAAATAATCAACACACATTGAACAAATCAACAATAGAAAATTTATCCTACAAACCAAGTAAACTAAAGATGAAATAATTATTTTTCGAATGTAATAAAAACATCAGAAACTGTGAAAATGTAACTAAATCAATAAAACAAATGAACTAAACTTGTTCAAATGAACCAAAACGAAATGATTCGGACACGTAAAATTTACCTAACAATCCGTTTAAACCGATCATGAAATAACATGACCTACCCAACAGTAATGTATTTATAGCATAGCGAATAAAATGATTAATATAAATTAAAGAAATAAAACTAAAACTATTTTATTAAAACAATATATATATATATAACAAAACGTACGAATTTATATAACTAGAAAAACCAAAACGTCAAATAATTCAAAAGGTAAAATTGACAAACTAAAAGATAGTCAAAAATAAAAATTGTAAACCAATTAATAACTTTATTTATCGCATAAATTAAATTGACGAAATAAAAGAAATAAAATGAGCAAAACACACAATGGAGAATGCAAGTACTATGAAGCCGAAATCATAAAATTTACTGACTGATTGACGTGGCGATTAAATGAAACAAATGAGATAAATATATTAAATAAAAGAAACAAAGTAGTAAACCATATAAGCAAAAAAGGTAGGGAAATAAAATGGTATTAAACTCTAACGTCAAATTTTATATCTAGCAGAGCATGTGGATTCAATTAATCAGTTAAGCCAAATAACCACTTAGGTAAACCAAATAAGTCAAACAAATAATAGACCATAAATATATCAAATCTATTGTACAAAAGATTATGGTCCCTGATGTATAAACTGAACAAACCAAATAAACTCCGATACAAACTGAATACAGGAAATAAAGGAATCTATAAATTCTACTAATTCCGTTTCTACTAACAATACTTTATAAATTCAAAATAGACTAACTAACTTTTTTAAATTGCATGTAATATTCCAAACAACCACTAAACCGTATAAACCAGATAAAAACGAAAATTAAACATGTTAATAAAAAATCCTATAATATATCCAAACAAGACTAATTATATAAACTGTTACGATAACCAAACAAATAACACAAGCGAGCCAAATAAACAATATAAACAGTTGTAAATATAAAACCAATTGGTATTCTAAATTAAACCAAATGTATCAAATCATGGAAAGTGGGAAAATGAATCCAAAAAGAATTGATAAAATATGCTAACGACGTGATTTAAATATTACATATATCGGATGAAGTAAACAAGTAAGTATTAGATGAATTAGCTAACCGTATGAAGAAAATGATAATCATGTTAATCACCGAATAGTAATAAGTCCTATGAGGTTCAAACTGTTCATTTGATTTTCTTCTGATATTTTAAAAAATTGCTAGTCGTGAACAAAAATATAAGTTTTGGTGTAAACACAAAATTTAATGTAACCAAAATATTGCCGAGTTATTTTTTCTTCACGATTAGTGTACACTTTCGACGGAGTAGATCCACCGAAGATCCATCAAGGAACCGTCACGGATATAAAATTGTTGTATATTTTAGTTGGTTTGACTATATAAATAGTAGAATTGTGTACTGAAAAATGTATAGGTCGTTATTTAGATAGTAAAATTAACTAAAAACGATGGTTGTATCTTATCCTACTATGTAGTTAGTCCAACTATTTTTTCCGCATACCTTAGCTTTTCAATGGTAACAAATAGATGTTATATTTTAGGAATTTCTTGTATTAATTATTAATTAGAACGAATGTTTCTAAATTAAAGAGTCGAAACAAACTATCAACCAAACTAAGCAAAACAAAACATGGACACCGCAAATACTATGCAACATACATTCATAAAACGTACTAAACACACTAAAATTAACACTCAAATGAATAGAGTTTACAAAAGAAAAATGAAATGTTCAAACCAAATCTCATAAAAAGAAACACTATTCAAATATAGCCAAATAAACCTAGAAAATAAAAAAAAAGCAAACCAAATTGAACAATAACATTTTTTCAAACGAAACATACCGAAAACAGAAATTAAATTAGATATAAAATAATTAGTAAACCGCAGATATCAAATAAAAGCATAAAACTGAAAACTAAAATGTATAAAATGTATTGAATGATAATTACTTCAACTGAAGGAATAAACCAAGGGAATGCCATAACATAAATAAAACATATTAAAGAAACCTAGCAAATTAAATAAGTAAATGCACTAATATGCAAAATGCATAAACCGAACTAAACCAAATTATATTTATGTTATAAATCACCAACATAATTAAAACGTAATGGATATAAACATAAGTAAATCGCTGCTGTCATCATAACAGAAGTTATTTGTTATATAAATAGATAAAACTACTAGACATAAACTAATTGAAAAGCCAAACGAAAAGCTTAAATTAAGATCCAAAGCACTCGAAAATATAAATTAATTACACAGAGGAAGTAAATCGAAGATATCAAATCACATAAACCAAACACATTAAAGATGCCTCGTAAATTAAATATATCAATATGCAAAGCATATAAATCAATCTAAACCAAATCATATAAATATTAAAATTAATACATCTCACCAAAACCTAAGGAATGTAAATGTCAACAAATAGTTGGCTTTATCAGAGTAAAAGTTACTTACTACAAAAATATATAAATCTTAATTGCATTTAATCTCGTCTATACTAGAAACTCAACATACTAAATTCGATCATCAAACCAATGATTGGTTATCAAACCAATAAGTAAATATCATAAACCCTAAAGCTCAATTCAAGCATCAATACTGACGAAAAGGCCATCATTAATTAAACAAAGGAAATAAACGAAAGATACCATGCCATGGAAAGCAAACATTAATCTGAAATGAACGTAATATAATACATAAATAATCGTAAGGATAAAAACCCGAATAAACCGTATTAAACCAAACTATATACATACTAACAATCACAAATATTTAATAAATCCAAAGTAAGTCGGTATTTTCAACATAGTAGAAGTTATTTATTATTGAAAAAGAAGAAACATATTGAGTTCAGTTTACAAAAGTCATCTACGATATATTTCTTTCATACAGATAATATAAAAAACATTTTTATGCAACGAAAATCAGCAAACCGAATTTAATCTAATTAAGAGAAATCAGTTAAATGTTATATAGTGTCAGAAAATATATGAAATTTATTGAATTGAGTTCTTCTTTATGTACACAAGACTTTCATCAAACTGAAGTACATATTTGAAAAATAAACCTCATAACAGTTCGTAAACCTCATAAGCCGAATAAAATATCAAAATTCATGAAATAACCAAGTTTTTAACGTATGAGATGTACCACAGAAATCGAACCACCTAAACCAAACGTATTACATAAACCACATACACCAGTCTGAATCAAATTACGTAAACCAAACTAAACCAGACCTAAGTAAGTGCGATAAAACTCTATCAAGCTAATGAGCTAATATTATAAGCCATATAAAAGGCTCAATTTAACAACCAAATCTGAATAACAGGACAATAAATTAAACATAGGAAATAAACCAAACGTGATATAATCCACATCAGACATATTAATCTTTAATTTAAAATACATTACATAAATAACTGTATGGATAGAAAAACCGCACAACATACACATGCTAACAATTTAAATTTATTAAAAATCCAAAGTAAGTCAGTAAGTAAGTTTTCAACATAACAGAAGTTATTTATTGTAAAGGATGAAAAAACATTTAATTGAGTCTATAAACAAATTTATGGAAGGAAAATATGCAAACCGTATAAACCTAATTAAAGGAAATTACTTAAATGCTACGTAGTGTCATAAAAATATATGAAATTTGTTGAATCGAATTCACCTGCATTAAATATAAAAAAAACAGTTAGTAAACCTCATGAACCAAATAAAAAACTAAAACGGAAAAGCATATAAGGAAATTAACCAAACAAATGGAACCACGTTTACCAAACAAATTGAATAACCGTTTCAATTTGCATACCGCCAAAGCCAATCTGAACCCAATTGCGTAAACCAAACTAAACCAAACTCAAATAAGTCAGTTGTTTTTTATATAAAATTACGAATAATGCAATATTTTGGATGGTTAATATGTCGGATATCTTTGTGCAAGATAATGCAACTGTATTTCTTAGAAACTCCACAATGACTTTCGATTTCTTTATTTGGATGCAGATTCTTCGTATATATTTCATTTTCTACTGATCATTTTTTGAGGACTTCATAGATATTATTCGCGAATATTCGTTTATTCTGAATTGTATTCCTTTGGTGATGCTGCGCCGTAGATTCGCAGTGAACGAAGTTTAGGGAGATTTTAGAAGATAATTCGACAGCGGTATCCGGCTCGGTTTTGTATATCACATATCGCGTTTAAGCCGAACGATCCATTAAGGCGACTGGTCGCTTATAATTCAATAACAGAAACGGTAGCCACCGTCGCCGCCTCGCTTTTGATGTGCAAAGGCAATCACTGCTCTCGGGGGCACAGGTAGGAAAGAGGCTAGTTGATGCAAGGGGCGAAATAACAATTCGTGTCGGCTTGTGCTAAATAATGGCATTGAAAATTAGTTCTACCTGTCCGCCGCAAAATTATTGGATTCGCCGCGCCGCCGCGGCGCTCCGATGATAGTCCAGGGCGGATCGAGGCGGACTAAAGTTTTCACGACGAGCAAAATAACTCGCGCACCACAACCGTGATTGTGACCGTCGTTTTATATTAGTTTGCGACCCCAGCGTACTATAATCTAGCGCGATTCTGCTTTTATCCGACCTTTTTGCCTTTCATTCACGGACTCGTCCTTATTTACTTTTCCCTCGGTTGGTATCTTCTCCGCAAACTTCTCCAAAGGTTTATTCCTACCCTTTCAGTTTTTGATTGTACTCGGTTAGAAAAAAAGAATATTTGGTGTTTTCTATTTTTGCCTTTCAACCTTTTTTTAATTTAGTTTCGATAAAATAAAAGATGTTCATTTAAACTGGTAGATTGCATGAAACTAACAACGCCATTGAACGGTAATATAAGTAAAGAGTTCCATTTTCCTCTGGAGTTTTAAGAAAATATTTGGAGTTACGTGAACAAATCAAATAAACCGTGTACAAAATAAATGCACGAATTAGCTTGGAAGGAACTATTTTGATTGGAAATACTTTGGTTTTGACTTATTTGGTTGCAACCAGTTTGGTTAGAAATAGTTTGGTTGGAAATAGTTTGGTCCGAAATAGTTTGGTTTTAACTAGATAATTAGTAATCAGAATTCGAAGAACCGATTCAGTTACGAAATGCGAAATAAATATGAAATCATGACTAAATATGATTTTTAGATTCAATAAGATATAGTAATCTAATTACGTTCGGTTGAGATAATCTTTTTTAATTTAGTTTTGATAAAAAAAAAAGACGTTCATTTACACTGTTAGATTGCATCGCCATTGAACGACAGTATAAGTAAAGAGTTCCATTTTTCTCTAGAGTATCAAGAAAATATTTAGAGATACGTGAGCAACCCAAATAAACCGTGTAAAAATCAAATACATGAATTAGCTTGGACGAACTAATTTAATTGGACATACTTTTGTTCGAACGAGTTTGGTTAGAAATAGTTTGGTTGGAAATAGTTTGGTCCGAAGTAGTTTGGTTTGAACTAGACAATTAGTAACGAGAATTTGAAAACCGATTCAGTAATGGAATGCGAAATAAGTCTGAAATCAGGACTAAATATCATTTTTAGATTCAATGAAATATAGTAACCAAATTACGTTCGGTTGTGATTATAGAAAAGTACATAATGCACCATTCCATGAAAACTTTTATTTGGTACTTGGATTGAACCCGATATACACTTGATGAGATAAAATATGTTCCTGGTTGCCTTCAGAATAGAAATGGTTTAGTTTTAAGTATTAATCGAGCTTGAACGAGCTTAGCAGTGAGATTCAATGAGCATTCGGTTTAATTTATTTCGGTATTAAGATTTATTAGATAGTTAACGAACGATTCTATATAAGTAATTAAATTCCTTAAGGCGCCGTTGTTGCATTCAATCACAAACCAGACGAATTTAAAACAGATTGTTCTCAAGTTTGGTTTAATCGTAAGGTTGAAAATATATGAGACTTTTTCATACAATGCGGTCCGTTGTTAAGATTATCTTTATTCAAGCCTAACCTAACTCAACCAAACCATGTTGTTGGTTCACGATTGAACCCTACGGTTCTGATAAATTTTGATCATAGAACTAAAACCTATCAGCCACCAATGATCAATAATATTTTTGCGTGATACAGTTCTATACATTTATATATTAAGGACACTAAAGGTACTGAAAGAAATTAAAGAACCAAACATTTGAAGTCAAACCAGCGATGCAGTACAGTTCAGGAGAGGAATATAAGAAACAGATAAAATACTGCAAGCAAAATATTTCAACAAATGGAATAAAAAATGAAATAAATGATATTAACGACATTTTATTGAGACAAATCGAAATAAAAAAGACTGGCGCGTCAAGTGTCCCATCTTAGGTCGTTCGTTTTCCCCGTGGGCATATACCAACAGCGCTAGGGATGTCGACGATGGGTCGTGCTAAAATAAATAATAGATGATCTGAGATAAGACACTCAATACAAGAATTTTTATATTTTTTTTAAGAGCTGAATATGAATTGGGACTTAAATGCTACTTCTTCTAGTCCACGTTATTAATTCGTTCTTGACATTTTGGGAACGCACTAGACTAAACCTGACGTAAAAAACGGCTTAAGAATTCTATTAGTGGGCACTTAATCATATAATAAATACAACACTAAAAACTAGAAGTTCTCATGTAAGTGAGATACGAAATGAAAATTATCCGAGGTAATGCTGCATTATTATTTTTTGTACATTTTATGGTCTTTTTTTATCATCGAAGGTCATTAGAACGAGGTGTTATTATTAGCAGACGTCATTAAAGTAAGGTCTTGCTGTACTACCTAAATTTGAAGCTACGTCTGAAAAAATCAAGCAGAAGTTTTTAAAAACTTTGTTCGGATGTAATTTTAGAGTTCCTGGTTCAGAATGAGAAAAAATTGTAAAAGTAAATGTTCATTGTAGAAAACGTATATATCATATTATTTTGCTAAAAAATTGAAATAATGTGAAATCAAGGCACATAAATTAGAAGTAGTTTTAAACGGAAAGAAAAAGTCATTAGTCAGAATGCACGAAATAGCGTAAGCAAGAAGAGGAAGAAAAGGAAAACCGCAAAGTTTTAACAAGAAATTGAAGGAAGCAACAAACTGCACGTTTGCACGTTGTTACAAATAAGGGGAACACTCTACTTTTGACGAGAAGGTACGTGTACAGCAGCAGTAGACATCGTCATATCGCGTTTTTTTTTTGTCTGGCCGGACGTTAACTCGTCATAATGGCGAGATGCTTCGCAGTCGTAATTTCATCATGCACACCGCGAGAGTGCTTCGCCGAGAAAATTATGTAGCGCCTCTACTCGGAACAGAGACGGAGAGTGTCAATCTCCTGCAGAAAGAGTGTCGCCGTTTGCTGCAGACCACAAGAAGGTGGTGAGTTTCTTCTACCGTTGGGGAAACAAGGGGTAATCATACGAGAGTAGACTCGTGAAACGTCTGTACGAGACGGTTGTTAGCGAGAAGAAAGATTTTCTCAAAATAGGCTCAAAATGAATCGCTCAGATCGGACAAGTCAATGAATGAAAGGAGTGAATCCTATGGTGACTGAATAAAATGTTGAATGAAATAGGAAAATAAAGAGGATATTATAATGAAATCCATGCATTGCAGAACATGATCAACACCAAATTGAATACCAAAATGTGCAATCCGTAAACTCCAAAGTAAAAAATAAACAAAAGAATTCCATGATAGAAGTAAAATAAGAAAAATATGACTAAAATAAGAAGAGTGAAGTTTCAGGAAAATAAAAAAACCAAACCAAACCAAACCAAACCAAACCAAACCAAACCAAACCAAACCAAACCAAACCAAACCAAACCAAACCAAACCAAACCAAAACAAACCAAAACAAAACAAAACAAAACAAACCAAACCAAACCAAACCAAACCAAACCAAACCAAACCAAACCAAACCAAACCAAACCAAACCAAACCAAACCAAACCAAACCAAACCAAACCAAACCAAACCAAACCAAATGATACCGAACCGAGCAGCTGAAAAACGCTTATTAACAAAAAGAATCGTGTCAACTACGCAAACCAAACCAGTTCTACGAAATCAAAACAAAGAAACATTTGCAGAAGGAAATAGAATTACAAAAAGAGCATACATAAGGATCTAGTTTATGGGAACAAGGGCATGATCTAAAGAAATAAAACATCTAAAACAAAACAAATCAGAGGGACGATCAATACATGAAACCGAAATAATGCAATGAACCTAACAAATGCTTAACGAATAAAGTAAGAGGCATCCAAATTATCAAAATACTAAAAACACTAAATAACCCAAAAAACAAAGTAATCAAGATAAACAAATATAAAAAACAAACCAAATACCCAAACCGAAAACATAACAACAACTGGAGAGAATAAAGAACCAAACTGTATATCTACGCATTTCACCCCAATCGAACAAAAAGCTACACCTAATTAAACTAATCAGTCGTTTGAAAAATAAAACAAATAAGAGTTGATTAAAAGTAACACGCAATAAAGGAAAAAAGGAAATAATAGAACCAAAGAGTTAACAAAAATGTAGTCTAGTACAATTGAAGTTAGTGAACCAATGAATCCGAATATCAATTAAAGTAATCCTAAGACCATAATATGCTAGATACAACAGTTCAACCCCGTGGATAAAACAAACCAAATAAAACCGACCTATCAAACCAAATAACATAACTAAATAAAACATATAAAGGGTAAGTGAAAAACATAGATATGTATTAATAGCAATACATCAATCTAATAGATAAGCCAAAGTATTCGGCGCTTTGAATATATCAAATGAAACAAAGACAGAAAATGCATAAAAACCAAATATGCCGAAGAATCATACTAGCTAAACCAGACAATCCAAGTAAACAAACTAACTATATCAATAAGTCAAACTGACTAAATAACCAAAAGAAACGAAAAACCTGAACTTTATTATAACACCACTTAATTATTCGAACGTAAATAAAAACGAAATGCAACTAGAATAAGACAACTTTATAATAAAAATCATTTCAAAGCAATTAAAAAAAAACAATTTAACCTAATGATGTCAATCAAACTATTCCAAAACATTCACATATATGTTGAACAAATTGCGTAAATTTATTGAATACAGAAAGAAAAGGATCAAGATTGCAAACAACAAAAGGGAACCAAGAAAATGATAAGATCCATTGACACAAGAACTAAAGTATCCAAACCGCATAATTCATCCTAAATCCATAAACTGAATAAAATTAAAGTAGTTAGTAAACTACAAAGCAAAATAATTAAATTACACATATGCTTCGAATACTTCAAGCCAATCGAAAAAATTTATCGTAACGACCAACTAAAATGGATGCAACAAATCAAACAGTCAAAAACCGTAAAAGTACCAGACAAACCAAGTAAACCGAACAAACTTAGTGTACCAAAACGGACAATTAAATATGAATAAAAAACGAATAAACTAAAGAAGTAAAACAGTATAAAAACATCATGTCAACTACATAAACTTATAAGACGCAAAAACCCAAAGAACCAAACGATCCGAATGTAAACTTCCAGACATATCTAAGCAGTGCAACTCGAAGAAACTAAATAATTGGCCGCAAATATGAGATGTGCATTTATAGCAATATTGTGAATCATATAATTAAACAAAGACACAATTATGGGGATACATAATCCAAAAAAACTAAGAAACTTAACATAATTGATATATATCGAACAAATCTAATAAAACAAAACATATATAATGTTCCAATGAAATCAAATAAATAATTAAAACAAATCAAACCAATCGAAAACGTCCAAAAGCTAGGACCAAGTGAACAAATATTTCAATCATAACGTAAACAAAGATGCATACGGGACCAAAGACCCCTGGTAAAACAAGAAATTCTCTAGAGTCAACACAAAATAGAAAACCATAACCAAAGCAAAACAAAATAAACCTTATGCTCAAAAATATTGAAACCGATTTATGAAACAAATCGAAATACTCAACAAAAATTGTCATTATTAAAACCAAATTGTACATGCCCAAACCAAATTAAGTGCATCACATTGAATCAGAAGAAATATTTTAAACAACCGAAAGAAATAGATGCACGAAATAAAAACCGCAGACATGACATAACCTAAGGTCTAAAAATTACTGATATAACTGAAACAAATTTTAGGCTTTTTGTTGTCTTATTGTTTGTTATTCGGTTGTTCGGTTTACTATCTTATTTATTTCTTCAGTAATATCACATTTGCTACATTACGGTTAATCGGTTTTGTTCGGTACATATGCTTTGGTTGTTTATGAACTCTATTTTCTCAAATGTTTGGTTTCGCTCATTAACTTGACATGGTTCAGGTTTTCAATTGTCATTTGTTCAACATGTGTTAAGCATCATATATTTCAATTCTACTCGATTCATTGGATCATTCGTGGTCCATCTGGTTTGGAAGAATTTGATACACCCAAAATATTAAACCGAAAATATTCCCTAAATAAGCTCCATTTTTTTGTATATTCCATTTTTTCTAATATTTTGTTGCTCCCATTCACTTCGTGTATTGCAATTCAACTCAATGTATTGGGTAATTCTTGGTTCATATAATTTTGGAGAATTTGACTCATCCAAGAAATCACACAATGGAGATAAATGAAACAAACGACGAAATCGAACAAATAGAAAATACAAAGGAAGTAATCGAAAGCACGTAAAAAGTAACAAATAAAAATCAGATAAAAAATCGAAAGTTCCACGTAACGCAGAGTCACAATATAACTGCAGAGCGTCGCGTATCGCATGGGATATTAAGAGGAACGACTTGGAGGCAGCTCGGCGGCGAGACTCATATGCCGTTTCGAGTAAAATATTTCTGCCGGAAGTTTCGAAAACGGCCGCGCGTTCAGAAGACAAGAACTATTTATTTAAGCAGTTAAGCGCGCTGCCCTCGTCATTCCGCATTTCTCGCACGGCTCGCCCCGAGGGCATGTTAGGCGGCAAATAATGCTCTTAACACCATTGCAGGTGAAATGTACGAAAGGCCTATAGGTAAAAATAGTTAAATAGGACCGCGCTCGTAATCCAAGAGAAATTGCGTCCCAGTGCCGTAACTATCGGGTCCAAAATAAAAAAGGGACATTTTTATTTTTACTCACCACGACCTTCCGCTTCCCCTCCACTCCGCTGCCACTGTCCTTTCGCTAAAAAAAGGTTTTGCCTTTTAAATATTCCGCTCGCGTCATTATCTCCCGTCTTCTTCATGCTGCACCGACTACTCTGGGGAACCCACCACCTTATTGTCGTGGTTTTGCGCCCATAGGCCGACAGCCCGGCGACGCTCTTCCTCCTAGCGAGATTGACGCCAGCCGCATTCGGTCATTCATCTATTTCCTTTTTTCTCCAATTTTAATCCATTTACGAGAGATGAATGAATGGAGGAACGAGAGAAAAGAAACAATGGTGAATGACGTCCTGTTGAATGAAATCTGGAAAACTGATGGAATTTGTGGGAAATGTATTTTGGGTAAATTGATATGCTGATATAGGGTTACTTGATACCAAATTTACATATGTCTGTACTCGAAAACTTTAATCTTAGGTCATACAAATACAAAAGGGTTTCTTACTTAACGTATGCTAGAAACTTAGAGTATCTAAAACCCTTTAGTATAAGCAATTGAGAAATAAAGTCTCCAGCATTCTTCCAGTCCTCTATGTCAACTAGTGATTGGTGGCATATATCTAACTCTCTTCATTGCGTATAGAACTTCAAGATAGAACGAATGTTCACAACTGTTGTTCATTTAATTACAAGGGTCATCAACTCGAGCACGCTTATTAGCTAATTGGCCAGGGAACAAAGTTCCGAAAATCCAAATCCCCCGAAAGGCTAAAATTTCGATGTTGCGTGAGTCCAATGTATTTTAATTTGCTTTCTTTTTGCAAAGACAAAGTGATGAAAATCAGGCTGGAGCCATGCTATATCGAAATTTTGGCATTTCGGTGTGTGTTGATTTTCGGAACTTTGTTCCCCGGCCAGCTAATTACGTTTCTTAGACCACGAGTTTAAAGCAATATTTGTAGCATATTTAATAGTCAGGTCCATAAAAATATTTTCTTCTCCGAATCAAACCTTTTATCTTATACACATAAGGATTTGAATCTCATAACCTCCAAATCCTGGAACCTCACATAGTAGAAACGCCTGGTTCGGAAACAGAACAATTTGGTGAGTTTGGATTTTAGAACAGTCATGGGCAAGTATCTCGATAGGCCCAAAATCCTAAATACCATATCCTGCAATCCCCTGCGTTACGTAGTCCTATGCACTAATATAATAGAACTCCTTAAACTCTACCATCCTATTATTCTCTGGAGATGCTGGTTCCTGATGTTATAAAAATAATTTCGTGAGTACTTTTTAGGGAATACAGTTTTATGGGTTTGTGTTATATATCGCATTTGGCACGCAAAATTTGGTTTGGTGCAAATCAATTATACCTGAAGTCATCAGTGGGGCATAACAGTTCCCGCAATAATGAAAACAGTCACTTTACGCACTCCTACAAATTGTTAACATATATGCATTCATGGAAAAAATGAGATTCATTTTTCGCAACATGAGAATGAAATATACGTTTCTGAGATCTCTACTGAACTTATGATGGTCTGCGTCGGCTGGTTGTTCCGGTCCATGCGTAAAATCGTACTTTATGCTGTACTTGCCAATAATATACCGACGCACTCCATCAATTGCAGAGACTAACTTGGTTTTGTTGTTCGAAAGTGAAAGGTCATTTTCGAAGTAATTTTGCGCAGAATCCGAGTCCGTGGTCACATTTGAATGACCAAATAATGCCGTCTTTTTATACTTTTGAGGATATGTGCAGAAGATATACAATTTGTATAGGGGTTCCTTTATCCGTATCATATAGTACTGGTATTTTTCTTTTATTTTAGAGTCGCAGATATTAAGTAAGATTTTTCTTCACTACGTTATGCCAATTTGAAATTACGAGATATGTCGCATTAATGTAATCAGCAGTTGCATAAAAAACTTTGAAAGTATTGGGATGTAGGGTATTCGGGGTTGCCAATTACGAACCTGAAGTCTTATTAAAATTTTCAAATTGACAATGGTACAGGAGCTTATCTGGTAATTTCAAAATGTCGTAATTTGGTGAAGAAAAGTCGAAATTGAACTATTCGTCTCTCAAATTTAAGAGGCGGTGTAATACTATATGATCCAAGTAATGGAAAACCCCATATAAATTTTGGGGTTTCTCAAACGTAGCCAAAAACTACTTTTTTGGGGTGAATTTTATATTTAATATTAGAAACAACCTCGAATCTCACTGGCGATAAATATAGTCCGGTGATTATATTGTAAGTATATTTAGAGATTTTGAACCATCTCGCCTATCAAGAAATCGTTACAGTGAAGGATGGTATATTAAAGTATGTGATTAGATTTCTTGTTTGCCAAACATTTAGCAGTTGTCGATTAAATTATTTGTAGGATAGATTTAATTGGAAAGTTTCGAAATGATAACAATACATTTTGAGCTTTTAAGGTACGGTAATTTAGAACTTAAGAATTACATTTATAATTTAGTTTTATGTTTGTTGTGCTCTGATCTATAATTAGTCCATTTTTATAATTTGTTATTCCCCTGCTTATAACCCCCGCTGAATCGAAATTAACTATTAGAACCCGAATAATCGTTCGATTACCGCACGCAGCAAAACTTTTAGATTGTATCTGTTTCTAACTAGATAGTAAACACAATTTCAGGTGAAAACAATGTTATATCATTAGAGAAGGTTAATGAATGAATGCGATGGTTGTGTGATAATTTGAAGAGGTGAGTCATATTCACAATATTTTCAAAGTATATTTTAAAACCCATAAAAGCATGTGTACCAATTATAACATTTTATATTAGAAATGCATGCACGAAATACAGATGAAACAATATTAAATTTTAACATAATAATATATGATACAATTGCGGAAAAGTAATTTTTTTATTTGCACTAGAACCATACGTAATAATACATTACGAAGTTAGTGCACCTTTAGCACATTTTTATCCTAAGATATTTTTCTAACCAGTGCGTTAGTAAACACAGCCCCGTATTAGTAAGAATTTAGTGCACTATTTGAACAGTGTATAAATCCTCTACTTAGCATACTGGAAACCGTGCGCTGTCAGCATTTAGCGTACGCCGTTAAAAAAATTGATTTTAAGCTCTGTTTCTGATGGTGCGTAAAGTAGCACTTTTATATATACGGTGGGGAAAAGTCCAACTTTAGATATTCGCTTATAAAAAATGCTGTATGTTATTCGTGGGAAAAAGTACCACTTTACGCACTAGTTGCACAATGTATTATTTTTTAAATGGAGGATAAAATTCACTTTTTTTTTTACATGGGCTTGCCACTGATAAGTTTTAATAGAATAAGTTGTGCATGTACTTTGTCAACACCGTCTTAGATATTAAAAAAAAGAGCAGATGATAATCATTATCATAATGATGGCATCAAATAATACATTTATTTTTGGCCTTCTTCTGCCGTCTATATCTACTATATGTGCCAATATTTATGAAGTTTTCAAGAAACGCAGTTCATTTTTTACGCTACATAATTTGTCGTCTTACAGTACAATTTATGTACTGCCCATCTCAATACTTCAGCTACATCAAGCACGGGTGTCGCTCGTCAGCCATTGTTGGAACTTAAAAAAAAATGATTACCGACCAATTAACGCGCCAGGAAATATTTCGACGAGACTCGGCTACAATATTGCTCGTTAAGCGCTTCGGAAAGCTTTCAGTTCTTCAGCATGGAAATGATGATTCGGCGCGAAGAAGTCGAGGGAATTTTACTGCTGAAATTACAAGTCAGAAATACTGAAAGATAACTTTCTAAGTTTGAAATAAGCAATTACTAATCGCGGGATTGCATTAAATAGCGATATAACGTAAAAAGCTGAAATACACCTATACTGGCAGCATGACCTATGCACTCGAGCGAAACTTGCGCATACTCTGCGCTTGTTTTTAACTTATATAAATAGTACATTTACATGAAATGTGTCGCAACGTTCCGAACTATCGATGAAATAGGATTGATAAAATCGGCGTTTTTTTCCATTGTCTTTCATTAATGATATGCTGCGAAAATGATGGATGTAAGAAGAAGATACCAATTAGGTGTTTTCACGTTTTAGTGCACGTGCGACGATTATGTACGCGGGTTTATTTATAGTAAATTTTCTTACTGATATTGTTGAATCTTCGACCATTTCGTTTTAGAGAGATTTAAATACATGTTTGGAAAGAAATTTTCTTATTAAGTAATAACTTATGTTATTTAAATACGAAACGTGTCGCCGTATTATTATTTTTGTTAAATCGATACTTAAAATCCTTTTATTAGTTTTTAAACTTTCATTGTTTTATGGGAATCATCGAAAATTATATTTACTACTGTTTTATAAGTTTCAAATGTCGTTTATTAAAATTATTTTGGTTATGAGGTAACTAGTTTTATGAAATACAGTTATTTTGTTTGGGATTATAAATTTTATAGTTCTGACATGTAATCTCATCCTTGACGATTTATTAAAAAAAGTTTAGTATATTTTTGTTTTATTATTATAGTATACAAAATATAAACAAACCACATAGGAAATATTACTAATGTTGTGCATATTTTATTACTTTATCAGAAAGAAAAGAAATTTTGCTTATTTTATGTTATTACTTATTATATTATATTATTTGTGTTACTTAGTAATATTACTTCGTAATAGTTAAAAAAATCACTAGATTTGACAAGTCTTGGCATACGAATATCAGTGCGTGAAAAATTTCTCTCACGTAGTCAAAAAACAGAAATAAAATATGACACACGTGTGAAGTAGTTGACTTTCGCATTCGTTTTAGTCATGCGCAATTCATCTACTTTGCGCCCTTGTATAGTAATCTACTATTTTAACACCTTTTTGAGTATTTTTGTGATCTTTGTTTAAAAATATCGCCGAAAAGATTTCTTTGTTCGGTAATAAGTTGCAAAGAAATAATCTCAGGGATGTTTCAAAATCAGTATCAGATCTTTTTTTTCTTTTAGTGAGTAAAGAAATTATTAACTTCAGGACAATATCTTCAAAAAACGGTTCGTAATGTACATTTGTAGAATATATAATTCCTATCAATGAACGAATAAAGCACTGGATAACAACTCAGCATTTCATTTAGATTATGTTAGCAAATCTAAAAAACATGTAATAGAGGTCTTAAAAAGTTTTTATAAAATTATAGCGAATGACTTTATGAAGATTTTAAAATTAATTTCTAACACATTTTGTCAGTATCTTAAATATTTTCGTTTCGAGGATTTTGGACATTCGGTTTCATGGTAAATATAAAAAGAACTACAAACTTTTAACCTAAGGATACCTGATAAAAATCTAAGTGATAATCAATAAAATTGAAATATGCAAAAGTTTCTTAACGTAAAAAATTATTAATATTATCGAAGAATGTATCTGACATAAATCGTGTTTGAAATTATAGTGACTATTTATTACTGTCAACTAATTATTTCTCATTAACCTTTTATAGAATTTTTGAACAGAATTTCACGCTGATTTGGAAAATATTTTTATAAAAAAAATATTAATTGTTCACATGATAAAATACATTAATGATTATGAAAAATGGTACTACTCGAAAAAATGATGAAAAACTCAGTGAGAGCGTCAACGGTCGAATTATAACGATTAGACAGTTTGAACAATAGTAACTTGATTAATTATGAATAAAACATAAACGTATGGTAAGTGAAAATAAGAGTTTGACAATGTAAACAGAGCAGAATACTAATTGAAACTTCTTGCGTAATGTGAAACGTAAGAGAGTACGCATGTGAAAACGAATTGTCCGCCGTTACTGTAACCTACTTTAAATTGCTCGATGCCCGAGGTATTGAATAATATCAACGCTCAATTGAATGTCTTCACTGAAATTAGAACTAATGACTGCCTTTTGCTAATAATGAGTTTGTGAACTTATAATTTCTTACAAAATATAAAATAAGAGCATAATTTCTACCGTGTCATTATCCTCTTTCAAATGATCCTAACGATAAGTCAGCATAGATTTTGTATTCTTAACGCTGAAACTGAATCGGATTGATTTATACGCTCAAAGTCAAAACCCATTCAATAAGTTTATAATGGGAAACACTTAAAAAAAACAAGACAAAAAAGGCTACAAACGGTATAAACGAAATTACTAGAAATTAAGAACACGAATTAATGTAGTTACTAAACATTTGTTATGCAATAATCTGGTTAGTTAATATGTAGTTCTGCTCTCTTTTGCAGCTTGTAAAATCGAAAAAATACTACAGGAGAAAATGTGATTGCTGCAGTTTATAAACATAATTTGTTGTCCCAACGATAATGATCAAACTGATCCGACTTTCTGAAAAACTGAAAAAAAATTAAATCTTATTTCGTAAAGAGTGTTTTAGCAGAATCGCAATGAATTCTGCAGATTTTTAAAAATCGCCATTTACGAGAGTGATACGTTATATCTTATGTGTACCAAAAACTGGTTCCTAATTAGGAAAACCCGGTTGAATCACTATTGAATCGCCACTGAACTATTTGTGTTCAGGAAACTGACCGGGGCATGATCGGGATCTAGCAAGGTACCTTGATTGTATTCGAGCTCTATATTGGTTACCTGTCCAGATTGCTACCGAGCAAAGCGGTCTAGACCCCGGTCAGAATTAGATTAATACTAGAACCAAAGGAGGTCCCCTAAAGCTTGTTTTTGGCCCCCTTTAACCCATAACCGTCACTCTGGGCGAGAACCACCCAGGGCAAAATTTTAAAATTACCCCAATACTCATTGCATTACATAAAACAGACCTTAAACCAACTCCAGTTCATAATTTCAAGTCATTATGTCATGTAGAAGCCAAATGACAACTACATTTCTGCGACGGGTCATTTCAACCCAGTATGTAAGTTGTGTGATGTTTTCGAAGTGTGACGGTTACGGGTGAAATTTTATTTTAAATGGTCCGAATCGACAATGGAAAAGTACTTGTAAATGATTTTAAGTTACAAGGGTGTTTTAGGCGTTAGATTTTAAAAATTCTAAATGAAGGATCCAATGTGGCAGACGAATTCTTTAAAAGTGATAAGATTCCTTTAAATCTCATAAGCCTGAACAAGAGTGAACTAAGCCTTATCCTTTAAATTATACGCAAATTACTACGATTTCCATTTAAGATCCGAATGAAGGCCAAGTCATTTCAAATGAATCCGATCACTTTTTAAAAAGTAGTCTGCCATATTGGACCCGTGATTTTGAATTTTTGAAATCTAACATCGGATTCGTAATCAGCAACTCCAAAAACCAACAGTAACGAGTTTTAAGTAAATCTGTATCAATTTTTAAAAATTCAACCATCATACTAGATCCAACATTTTGAATTTTTAAAATCTCACGTCAGATTCGTATTTGGCAACCCCAAAAACACCAGAGTGACGAGTTTCAAACTAATTACTACACACTTTGGATGTAAGTTTCGAAAACCAATTTTTCTGCTTTACAACAAACAACCGCACAAATCGAAGGGTTATGTTGCTTAAAATATCCGCGTTTAACTTAAAATCGTTTTACCGGTAATTTTCCATTGTTAATTTGGTCGATTTGGTCCATTTAAAGTTAAATTTAAAGGTGGCCAATAACAAGGCTTAGGGGCCCTCCTCCTTTAATTTATATTTTAGTCGGATTAGCCAAGGCGGATTCCAGCTGATCTAGTCCTACTAATTCTACTCGGCAGTGGCTATTACCAGTCACTATCCTTTGTCTTTTGAAACGGTTTCTTATTTCTCGGGTATAGATATCCCAAAGACGTCCCGGCCAGATTGGAAAAAAAAATTGCATCTCGTTCTGCATTTACAGTTTCTCTGGCAGTCCGAAGTCATACAGTGTAAATTGTGACACTTACTCAATATCGTAAAATCATTTTCTATTTCTTTATAGCTATATCATCCAGCGGTCTGCATATGAAGTTAATATCGCGCGATTTCATTATTGGATTAAAAAGCCACTTAGTATCTTTGAATGAAACACAAATCTCAATTCTTGTAGATCCCTTTACCAAAAGAGAGATGGTCCAAAACGAGATAGATTTAAGACCTCAAACATAAGACCTCTACGAGATTACTACTGTAAGAAGTCCTAAGTAAGACATCTTTAAGAGTACGTTTGATTGATGTTCATAATACTAGGACTTCTTACAGTAGTAATCTCGAAGAGTTCCTCCGTTTGAGCTCTTAACTCTATCTCGTTTTGTACCATCTATCTCTTTTTTGGTAAAGGGATCTACAAGAATTGAAATTTGTGTTTCATTCAAAGATACTAGGTGGCTCTTATATAAGCTCTGAAATAAGACTAAGTCCTTCAAAGCTCCTAAAATCGACGTATAAGTTTTCTTAAAGATCATTTTAAGAGTCTTTCTGGTAAGTATTTAAGACAACTTACAACCCAGATAGCAGAATAAAAAAATAGTTTGGAATGATCTCATAAATGCGTCCTACAAGAGGTCAAATGAGTCAAATAAGAGATTTTTCTGAACCTAAGATCATTACAACCTCAAACTCAGAAAAAATCTCATAATTTGACGCATCCGCACACTTACAGAGCACATTATGAGATTCTGAACTATTTTTTATTCCGCAATCTTAGAATTTTTAAGATATTCTAAACAGCTCTGAAAGATGTATTTCTCTGTTTTGGATAATTAAGACCTCTTTAGGAGGTTTTTTTTGCAGATATCTTCGGAATGAGCTCTGGACGACCTGAAATTAGCTTACAATAACTATTAGTAAATATTTACTCTCAGTGCAATTTGTTATTCTTTCACGAAGTTTACTGACTTTTATTTTACCGAACTAATTTAGTACGGATTACCTAATTATTTATCTCCATGTATCCGTCATGAATTATTTTCAATAACAATCCACCTAAGAAGTATATTCTCCATCAAACTTCACTTTCTCAAGATACGAGGATAAGCGCCACAAACTGAAGCCGAAACAAATTCACTTAGTAATAGTTCATTGCAACGTCAATTTCATGCATTCATTCTTCCATTATGCAAAAATGGATTATGTGTATGATGGATGGTAAGATTAAACGTGTATACACTTTTGGTGGTATTCTTTTTTTATGAATTTAGATCGAATAGTATATTTATATTTAATAATGGTTTTTGATATTTCTTGTTTCTGCTCAAACATTAAAACACACAACATCCAAATGTTTGAAAGTCATCGCAAAAGACTTGATGAGACTATAAGCTTTCAAAATAACTAAAAATTAAGAAAAGTGTTTACAAATTGCGTCTTAAACGTCACATTTGATAACATTAGATACTTCAAAAATGTCTTTGTAGAATTATCTATCTTAGATGTAAAGTGTTACAACATTTGAGTCATTATTTGCGTCTATTGGTTATAAATAAAACATTTTTGTATCTTATAACGTGTGACGTATAATGGAAACGATAAAAATGTCAGCCTTCAAGACGTTTTCTGCTAATCCGAGACGTTTTCATATTAAGACACTTGAAATCTAAGACACATTGATGATTCGAGCTTCTTCGGAAGTATTCGGAAACTCTCGTCTCGACGCGAACATAACCTACTATGTTCATATAGTTTCAAATGTTTCAATAATTTAACACCGATTTATTGTTAATCTCCTCGTAATTGTTTTGAAGTCATAATGGGTCAGTACCAGCTTATGAACAAAAGATTAATTATAATAAAAGCAATTGATACTGGACAGCAATTTGCATGAAAATTACAAACCGAACATGAATATTCATTTATTTTTTACATAATAATACTTGCAGGTTATATATTAATACTTTTAGGTTATGTACGGAACAGCATACAGTCAAACTATGTTTGGAGACTGGAGGCATTTCGGTCGTCTCAAATAAAGTCATTTATAACGTCTCTTCATAAGACATTCGAAAATTTCTGAAACATGGAGCAAAAGTGTTTCAAATTGAGCCACTGCTTTTTGCAGTAAAGCTTCTATAGGGAATGGTCATGATGATTAATTTTGTTTTTCGATATATTTTTCAAGAGCAACAGTTTAATTTATCGTGGCCAATTGAACATTGATTTCGAAACCATTTGAACTAGACTTCCGGTCAAACTAACATGTTGGACTTATTAGGATAGCTTCGGACACAAAGTCATCCATATTTTTCATCAATTCCGTCAGGACTTTTCCATGCAACGTAAAAAATGGACGCAATAAACGATTCAATAAGATTTCTTCTTTTCACATAAGAATAATAGAAAAAATAAAATGAAAACAATGGAAACAAAGCCTATACAAAAAGGCAATGATCCTTTTCTTATGGTGATTAAAAAAATTAACAGAACCACGATCACAAGTTAGATACAGAAATTTCGAAGTTCATTGACAATTTATACACATCTACTTCGTTACTTGAATGAAAGGGAAGAGGGTGTCAATGTGTTTATATCGGCAAGTGTCGGGACACGTATGCCCCGGAAAAAAAATGAAACGAATGGAAGACAATGCCCGTGGTCTTATGCCGTCTTGGGCGGCATTCAGCACTTGTTGTACTGCCGAAACCCTATTCCGAGTAATACCCATGGACGTGACAAAATTTTTAAATTATTTTCAAGTATAAGAGAATTCAGAAGAAGTAACTTCACTCCGCTCCTGTTCCGGCGGCATTGACAGTCGCTTCACCGTTCACTTGGAAACAGGACTTCCTGCGCTATCAGTCGCGCATAATGCATGGAACTCGTATTCCTCTTGCTGTATAAGCAAGGTATAAAAAGGAAATGGATTAAGATTAGTGATTCCTTGCTGACAGCAATAAATCGCTTTGATTATGGACGCAGAATCTCTCATCTGCCGCTACCTCGACCCGTGCTTGTTTCATTTTTTTCCTTAACGATGAAGATTACTTTTTCCGTGTCGACGACCCATTGTCACGGTGGTCGTGGATTTAGCGATCACTCTGATTTTTTTTATTCTGACAACGTATACCACACATTGTGCTAAGTGTGAGATCATCCAGAAACTTACTGTGCTGCGGTGATCATCTTAAATCGTTAGGTGATCATTGTCACACGATCATTTGATAAGGGTACTGAACTTCTGATGGCATGATCATTCTCATTTCTTAAATTGTGTATTGTTCTTAACGGTTCTTCGTTAGTATATTATTTCTACTTGACATTTTAATATTGCTCATTTCCTCTAATCTATTTATATTATGCATTACTAATTGTTTCTCAACGCTTTCTGCACTCTTTAGTTACATTATTATTGCTGATTCTACATTCTTTCTAAGGTCTTTTTCTATGTCTTCTATTAGCGATTTTGTAAAATCATCCCCAATAAATGTATATATATATACAATGAAATAAAAGTTGTATAATCAATATTTACATATAATGAGTTATGTTATGATTCGAAAATGTCGTTTCTAATAATGCTCGCTGAACGACAACCAAGTTGCGCATAAAGCACTTACCTAACTACCCAGCCGAATATATTTATGGCTACTTGAGTTACTTCCAATTATCGAGATACTCACTCTCACCACCAGTTTGATTGTATTTCAATTTATCTGGTAACAGACAAACGATTAAAAGCATCAATGTTCAGCTACCTACAGCTTAAGAAAAATACATACAATACAACTCGTATCCAAATTTGAACCATTCAAATTGCTGATTATTCCTGCACGGAAAAAATAAGTTAGCTAATAAAAGTATGACAGCTAGGGATTCAAAGCAAACGTTTTTACTGTGAGTGCTATTTTTAACTATGAATGGTAAATGTTTAGCACTCATTCCTAACTTTGTACATATGGCGGCTAACTTTAGTCAGAAAATTTGAATTAGTAGTGACAGGAAATCATTTCTACCCGTTTGTGAAGGAGAAAATAATTCACAACATACGCACCTCTTGATAGAATGTATCTCAATAGTAATGTTGTTTGGAATCGCATCTAAGCAACAGTAATCGTCTGTTAAGGTAGATGTTAAAATACTATATGTACTGCCTGTCGGTAAGTCTATACAAGAACAAAATTGACTATCAAAATATAGCATAACTTGTGTATCGTCAGAAATTGCACACTGCAGTTGGCAGTCATTTTTCAGCATTTTTTGTTAGCAGTAACTTTGACACAGCAGTGCTGCATGGAAAAAAAACAGGTTTGGACATACCAACCAAAGAAGTATGGTGAATGAAAATATTGATAGGTCGACCGTTGATATTGTAAAGAGAACGTTGCATATGGAAACCCTTTCTACAGATATAGTCACAGCACCCATAGAATGGTTGGTGTGAAAATACTATGGAAGGGACATAATCATCAATATCGTATGGTCAAGACAACCATATCTTAGGTTGTAACAACCATGGTGTTTTTTCCGTGTTCTGATTATTTATGGAGGAAAAACTCAAAGTAAAAAATGTAACAGTTATTTTCGAAGCAATGCATATAACGACCACAGCTGAATTTAATCGAAAATATCGCATCATTGTGCTTTATTAAACCATACAGTAATATTTTCGTTTTGATAGAGCCGTGATTACTAACATTTGAATTTAAGAAGTACATATGTTTACTGGTAGATAGAACTGTTATTTGTTTATATTTTCTGAAAATGCAGACGCGTATTTCACCTATTATACATATCATGGGTTGAAAGCTGCATCTAAGCATTTAAATCATCCAGATGTATGCCTCTAATGAGCATGGTGTGTGTAATCACTAGATTGTAAATATTAATATACATATTCAGTAAGTTTCATTGGTGTATTCTGTATGTTAGCTATAAGTAATTTAAAAATTGTTAGGTGTCCGTTCAGTAATTGGTTTAAATACGTTCAGTTTGAAGTTTCACTAAAATTTTGTATAGTAAATTACTCCACATATTACAATATTATTGCTATTTTAACTGCGTATCGGTAGTCATTTCTTAGAACCAAATGTTTGGATATATAATATAAGTGATTGAGCTATTGCTTTTTCTATTATAACATTATTGTACCAGTTATAGTGTCTTTTTCAATTGATTTAATAAAGCCGAGTATTTTATAGCATTACTTTCCCTGAAATAGGCCAGCTACTGTGCAGTTTATGTATATTCCAATTGCTGATAACAACTTGGCAACTGTTCACAACGTCGCAGACAAATAACAATCTCTTTATTAGTATCGTGGTAGCAGTGCCGAATGATTATAGATGTTAGTATAATTAAATTGTTAACAGATACGAGATTAGCTAAGAGATGTTCTATCAGCAATATATGGGTGATTTTCCAAAAACAGGGCATTTTCAGGAATGAAAATTTTTTTTTTAAGTTACTGTAAATTCGTTTTTTTTTAATGGATTCTTGCTTATTAGCACCAACTTAAGTTATTGTTAAAGTAGTCACGCGACAAAATTATTTTAAAGGAAAGGGGAAGACCTTTACTATGACGCATTTTCATACGGCTATATAAACCAACAATTGCTTATTAAAAACTTGAAAAAAATAACTCTAAAGAGTCAAAAACATAATGTACGTGATTTAGTGCATTTTTGTAAATAAATGAAAATTATTAATAAAAATAAAAAAATAAAATAAAAAAATAAAAATATAAATGTTATTTATGATTAGAAAAATATTTTCTGCTACGGGTTACACTTTGTTCTTGTTTCGTACCTGATACGCCAAATGTTTGGTAACGACAATGAAGGTGACGACAATGAAAATTTGTAAAAAAATCTAATTTTACATATTTTAAACAATAATAAATTAAAAAACAAATTGCCAGTAACGTTTATTCCTTTAATCTTTAAGTTTTCATCGTTTTTTAATTGCTGTTTGTATCAAAATACCAAAATTAGGACGGGTGACGACAATTAATTTAATAAAAATACGTGGTATTTTTATACAGTTTTTACTTGTTCATGAGGTAAATATGTTCTCTTTTCAATTTTCTATGGAGGATTAGTAAAGTGTAGTGTTTTTTCTTTGATTTTCTCATAAGTTTTAGTAAAAAAGTTAATTATTTCCAGTTCATTTATACCAGTTTACGCATTGTCGTTACCTCATAGAAATTTCTTAAGACATTAATATTTCAATAATTATAAGTATATATATTGATTTAATTAAATATTATACAGAGAGAAATTGTACAGTTTGAGCTGTACTATAGAAATATTATTTGAATAAATTAAAATAATTCGGTTTCTTAATTGCGCTAATATTTTAAAGTTTTGAACTTAGAGGTTTGGACATATCAAAAATGCTACTTTTAGTCTTTAAATGTCATTTTACACCAGTTTTTTGTAACAAAAGTATTATTTTTTCAAATTAACATGGGCCAGGGATATTTATTTAACATTTCTATCGAAATTTAATGATTTATTGTCAAAGTTTTTGTAAGATATAACGTAAAGACACGAAAATGCCCTCTTTCCGGAGAATCACCCATATGTGCATTCATTGTCGTATTAATGTTGCGGTATCTATATTTCAGAATAACATCATATTTTGATGCACTTTGCTTTTCAATGAATTTATTTAAGAATATTTGAAGTCTTTCCAATCAACTTGATGTTACTAACCATTCAGTTAAGTATAGATATAGAGGTTCAACGCAAGGGTGAGTACAATAAGTGTCGTGTCAACCATGCTTCTAGATAAAAATACTTAATGAAAATTGAATGTTTATTCATACACGAAAACTACTATCCCGTATCTGTTAAAAATATAACTATACTAACAACTATAAATGAAAATTCATTGCACACGGATTTCAGCATCGTTTTATTTACACATAATTTTTTTTCAATTGATGTATCGATATCCGACTAGTTTTCAGGTCGCTCTTTCGAATTACGTTTAACAACTTTTGTTTAAATAAGAAACTCCCGTTTTTGAAGTACAATATGTTTGATAATGCAGTTTGCACTGTGGTACCAATTTCTGACTACCTTTTATCTTATCAGAAATGTTTTTCTGATAGATTTACTTTTAAAATATACATTCACATGGTTTCGTTTTTATGGATTTGGAATTTCAAATGTCTCCGGAGCGCCAAATTTGTTCGAAAATTCGTTCCACGTATAATAAAATATTTCTCGTTCTTCATATTGGATCCACCATTTTGGATTTTAAAAACTGATATTTTATGATTATATTTTCAGGAATATCTAAAAATAAATGAAATGCTAATTGATAGATTACAATTATTTCTTATTCTGTAATAAAACATGAAATTGAACCTTTACTTGTACTGAATATATATGTAACTAAACCGTCATTAATTTTAAATTAATTGTTTTCTACGTATAATAGAGAAACCATTGAAACCACAAAATTTGACGCACCACAGCCATTTAAAAATCGAAATTGGCAACAATCAAATTATGTTAATGTATATTTTGAAAATAAATCGGGAACACATTTATGATAGGATAGAAGGTGGTCAGAAACCGATATCATCGTGAAAATTGGATTCTAAAAAATTGTACCTAAAAAATCGCATTTTTTCAGTATTCTTTAAAAGAAATGCGTTAAACGTAATTTTTCGAAAGTTTAATCAGCACCAAAGCGACCACAACATTGGTGGAAATGGATGTGTCTATTTAAAAAAAAAATGTATAAATAAAACGATGCTAAATTCTGCATGCAAATTGTGCACGTTTGGTGGTTAAAAACTAAATAAATTCGTTAGTAAACGTATAACTGGTCCAAAAAACTGGTCAATTAGTGTAACTATTTCCTTGGTCGCTCAAGCAATTTCTCGTATCGATCTGAGAGTATTAAGTGTTGGATGTTATGTTAGATTTTAAGCGCAGATCAATACAGTAAATTGGAAAAGTTATGTAACCTCACATGTTTAGTTTATGCTGCTATTATATTGAGTTCATGACTTCCCTGAATTTAGTGGCAATTGACAATGCTCAATTCTTTCGTTTTTTATTAAATGTTTAATATCTGCTTTATGGAGAAACTTTTCTAATCTTTTTTTTGACATTTTGTCTTGCATATGACAACTAGAGAGAAAAATAGTTTGTGGAACCTGCCTCTTTGACAGCTCCTACCAAGAAGTCAGTACACTCTAAAATCCTTACAGCTAAAACGCAGTGAATAACAATGAAATCTCACTTTTACATCAGTAGTGATCGGACCACTCTCCTAAAAGTGAAAATTCACTTTATTAAACAGTGAATTTTTTCACTGCAGGGTATACAAGTGAAAATGTCACTTTATACGAAGTGAAATGTCACTGTAAGCACAGGTGAATCTTTAATATGTGTGTAAAGTTAATTACTTATTTATGGATTACATAGGTATTTATCCAAACAAATATTTATAAACAAATTTTCATAGATTACCAAGCATTGGTAATAAACAACCTGATGGCTGTTTGGTCAGGCCCTGATCATTTTTCAGACAGCCAGGACAGATTTCTGCTCGGGCATGTACAACCAATAACGTAATAGCCGAACGATATGTACAGCTTTACTATCATTCTGTCACAGATGTATAGAATCGCCTGCAAACATTTGTAGCAATTTAGAATCTTCCGACTTATGATTATACGCGGGCTATTATTTATTCTTTTCTGCGGTTTCTGGTCATGTTACCATATTACAGAATTAAATAATCAATTTTTCGTAAATAATCTCTCTGAGCAGATCGTTCTACGGCGATTCCTGCGTTTAGTATCATAGTTAGGCCTCATAAGGATGAAAGAAAGATGATGTAATGGTGATGATGTAAAATAGTTGCTCTACATCGATGTTACGTAAGTCCGAGCAAGTATTTGTATATTTTGACTGCACTGCACCTGTACATTGTTGACAAGTACTGGTATCTTTAGAATTAGCCATAAGATAAGAATTTTTCCGCGCAAACAATCCATTTCTCCAATCATTCCTCCCTATCCAAACCAGTACCAGTACGATCATATTTACTTAGCAACTGCAGATCCAGTTTGTCGAAGCTCTGACGTTCATAATAAAACTGACTATATAGGGTTACATGAATCATAAAGTGTGATGTTCATAACTAATTTTGCTATCAATGTACTTTAGAAAGGTTTAAGAATAGAATAGATCTAAATCGCGAACAATGTCAACGCATTATCATGTTGGGTCTGAAACCAAATTCTAACTGTATTATTCCAGCCTTACCAAATGAAGATTTTATTATCCTAAAGTCAAACGACGAATCTCTTTTATTACTTTTCCAAAAAAAGTCAGGCTTTATAATGTGGCGCACGCACTCGGCCTGAAAGAAATTTAGAACCGGTGTATGCTCTGGACGTGGCGCCCGGTGACTAACTAAAGGCGCTTCATCGGGGTCTTCCGTCGATTCACCAATCCACGTCGAGGTTCTCCGTAACAACGGAAATATTAAAATGCTCCGACTCTCGTCACCCGACAATATGTCTCCCAGGTTGCCTGTTGGCGCGAACGTGCTCTGGATGTGGCGATGCTGCTTTTGATGCACGCATTCATATAGTCCTATTCTTCTCCATCGTCATCCGTCCACCTTACGGCCGATACTTGCAGCATAGACCTATCCTCGGGATGTAACGGAATTGAAATGCATGCAGTGCACATCCTGTCCGGGAATAAATTCAAACGAGGGAGCGCAAAACTTCAAAAACCAATAACAACGCAATGAGCGTACTGCTCGCGACGAACTTACAGATTCAGAGGAAGGCGGCGCAGCACAACTTTTGTTTTCGATTCCGGGAATATGGTCATGGAATCATCTCTTTTGTGCCGATGTACGCGAGGAATAACAATATTAGGCAAATGTCGATAGCTGGCCGCAGGTGCTCGTTGTACTAAGATTACTCACGGCTCGAAATCATTGTCTTCGACGCCTTTCGTTGAATGAGTCGTTCAATGGTGATGTCATGGATGTATCTTCATCGAAGAGCCAATTTTGTATATATATATGAACCTGTCTTTCATATCACATACGAAATGATGGTTTGAGATGGTTTTTGTTGAACTATCAGTGGTGCTTATCCTAAAGCTGCGAAATAGGCGTTGCCATTTCCAGTGATTACTGAGGAACTCGTGCAAAAATAGCTGCCCTGGTCTGGTCCTGATTATACATTAGGATCTGATCAGGAATTTTCTGTGTGATCTAATCAGGGCCTGATCGGACTCCCTGATATCGTGCCTTGGTCACGTTTTACCAAGCGTCACTAAAATTTGGTTGATTAACGGCAAATCGTTGATTCTCTTTTGCAAGATGTGATGATCTCGCTGTGATTGCAATAACTATGAAAATGGGTTTAGTGATCAACTATCACTTCCAAACTCTTGATAAGGCATGTCTTATTAAGTCATGATCAGGATCTGATCAGATAGTAATCTGACGCACTTTGTAGAGCGTGCATTATCATGTTGGATGAGGGCCTGATCAATAGGGTAACCTAAAATTATTTCTGCTTGGAAACTAACAATTATTGGTCATTTATATCACGCTTAATAAAATATTTAAATTAAATGTGAAGAGGCAAAGAGTGAAGTACATTTACTTGTCCGCCAGGAATTTTAATATAACTGCTCAAATGCGGACATGGATAAAATATAATGTAAAATATTTATAAGAATCTACAAACACACTTTACCAGAATTGCTGCATCTAGTTAATGCGATAATCACTTTTAAAAAATTCGATGATGCATGGGAATATGCGTCGGTTTGTTCTATTCCTAAAATCGTTAATGAAAAGTTATCTAAGGACCTGGTCATGAATAGGTACCTCCCGATATTGTCCAAAATATTTGAGGAAGTTTGCTATGGTCAGCTTCTTAATTATTTTAATAAATACACTCCTTTCCAAAGTTTCAGTTGGGGTTTAGACGACATTACAATTCGGAAACTTTACTTCTAAATGTTTTGGAAGTGATTCTTATAATTTGGGATAATAATCGCTTAATAATTTAGGATTGTTGAATTTGCCGACGGCAATGGATACCTTGACCAGGATTTGATTATTTCTAAGATTTCATTTTATGGGGTATCGAGGAAATCGTGTCGTTTCCTCCCATAATTTTTAGTAAACAGATCCCAAATCAGGATATATATACATTCGAAAATCAGCTTTGCGTACAACATTTTCATTGATTTATTCTATAATTTTAGAGTTATGGTTTTGTAGGTCGCTGAAATCGAATCTGAAATCGGATTGTCAGAATTCAAAATGGCGTATGCAATATGGCGGACGCAAGTTTGAAAAATGGTTTGATTTTTATGAAAGTGTGTACCTTAGGGTTTTGGAGGTCGCTGAATTTGAACCTGAAATCGGATACCTAAATTCAAAACGGCGGATCCATTATAGCGAAAGCAAATTCGAAAAAAGGTATCTTCTTACGAAACGATTCACAAGACTGTCAAATGGTATAACAAATTATACTTTCAATTTGCCAGCGACCTCATTTACCCGCAGGTACTCAGTTTCCTCAAAATCGAATCAGTTTTAGAGTATGCATCCGCCATATTGTATCTGCCATTTTGAATTTTGAAAATCTGATTTCAGATTCGGATTTAGCGACCTCAAAAGCCGTGATTTACCAAATTACAGTCGCAACTATGAAGTATAAACTTGTTTTTCTGTTATTCAAAATTCTTGTATCTCATTGGCCTATGGAATCAGAAAATTTGATAACATTTATAATGTTTCTCGCAGATCTGGATGGTTGTCGATGCGTGCAATATTGGAGAAAAGAATAACCTTTAATCTTATTCAGCCAACTGCTAACATCTAATACCCCCAATTATCTGCGCAGCAGTCTTCACAGGTTTGATCCATCTCACCAGGGTTATTATTGTTCAGGATATTGATGAAAGAAAGAGGTATTAATGAGCTAAACAAAATTAAAAAGTGCAAATATAATTTGTTATTCTACATTTTTTTACTGGCTCACATTCTATTCTTACTACCCTTGTAAAAAAGTTTTGAAAAATGTTTAAATATTTTTCTCATATTCTCAGCGCAAATGCTATTTTGCTCCCTATATTGCGGGAGCAAAATAGCGCAATATCTCCCTAGGGTGCAAAATGAATTTAGCAGGGAGCAAAATAAGCTTCTCACACTCTATTCCCAAAATACTGTTTTTCTCCGGAGGACAATAGTACGCTCTCGTATCACAAAATAATATGTGAAACAAGGGAAAACAGGTGTTTGCAGACTCATTCCAATTGCCTCGTTTCGCTCGGGCGTCAAACACCTATTTTGTTCCCTAGTTGCACAATGTTGTAGAGAATCTTTTTCAAGAAAGAATAATCCTTCATTGGTTAAAATCCATCAATTTTTAAAAATTCGGTTTAAAAAATCATTGACAAGGTAACAAGACGAAAATTTGAATCATTAACCAAATTTTTTGAATACTAGTACATTGTGCAACTAGGGAGCAAAAGAGGTATTTGCCCTCCGAGTGTAAGAAACTGATTTTACTACCGGATATATTTAATTTGCTCATTAGGGAGACAAAATGCTACTTTGCTCCCTATATCGCCGGAGCAAAATACCACCTTTTCTTCGTAGGGAGGAAAATAAATGTATTCGGGAGCGAAATAATTTTCTGCCACATTCAGCCTAAAATACTATTTTGTTCCCTGTATAGCGGGAGGCAAATAGCTCGATCTCGTATCAGAGAATAGTATGGGCACCAAGAGAAATTAAATATTTGCTGACATATACGAATTGCCGCTAACGCTTCGCTCGGGAGTTAAACAAAACAATTTGTGTCTTCAGCAATATCATCCACATTAAAATCTAAGCTCTTGAAGTGTTATGATATCTGCAAATCCGAAAGAAATATGTACTTGATACAAAAAATTAGTTCTTAATTGAAGAAAATATTAATTGGGTTTGTTAAGATTAGCCAAGTGTTTTGAAGTGCAAGTTTGCTATAATCCAGTTACATATGCACTTTACAAAAACTTCAAATATTGAAAAAGAAAAATTACTTTTTCACACTCAGGGCTCAAAATTATATTTTGCTTCCTATATCGCGAGAGCAAAATAGCACTTTCTCTCCCTAACAAGAAAAATAAATCATTCTGGGAGCAAAATAAACTTATGACACTCTAAGTGCGAAATACCATTTTGCTCCCTATTTCGCGGGAGCAAAATAGCATGCTCTCATATGAGAAAATAGTATGGGCAACAAAGGACAATCGGAGTTTGCACTCATTCGAATTACCGACCTCTTGCGCCCAGGCATCGGCGATCGCCTATTTTACTCCCTAGTTGCGGAATTTACTATTCAGTTTCGTAGTAATAAGAGCTAGAGTAACTGGATTTGCATTATGTAAAACAATTAATATTAAAAGATTGTATGAGATAACAATGAAAATGAAATAAAAATACTATACTCGTATTTTGCAATAAAAAGGAGAAATTCTGAAATCGTAATTCTAAATGTCATCGACCACTTATTTTTTTAAATTATCGGAATAATATTTAAGAAAATGAAATACTACCTAGGTTTTCGAAAGTCTAAAAAATCTATTGCCATTTTCTGTTATTCTCTGTTCTAGAATAAATCCAAAAATTCATATAAGGAAATATTTGTTCTTGTAATATTGCAGAATAAAATTACCATTATACTTCAATTAAAAATACCGAAAAATGTTGAAACATATAGATACCATTCTTGATGTCTCTCAACTTCATTCTTTAAACGTACCCAAGGATCATTTTATACAAATTAAAATTCTTGACATTTAAAGAATCGATTTTTAAGATAATTGTGTAAACGCTCCTGGTACTTAAAGGAATAGCATCGTGAAAGCTAAAAAATACACAATTAAAAAATCGTGATACGTCGCAACGGTACCGTCTCATGATTAAAATCGAATGTCCACGACGTCTCGAATTTTTTCGGACAAAAGCTTAAATTAATCCCATAAATCAATCGCGGTAACGCAAACGTTAAGGAATCCACTCATTATGTTGTGCATAAGAGGGAAATAAACTCCAAGTCGCATCTCCCGCATATTATTGGATGTTTGTTATACCGAGAGAGGCAGCTTTCCGAAATGAAACCCCATCCGGAAAGAAAAAGCAAAAACTCGAATTGTTGGTGCCCGGTGCACCAAGCTCCCTGCTGGGAAGTTTGACTTCGACGAAATTAAATTTCCAACTCATTCGTCTCGAAGAAGATAAAGTACACTGACTTTGGGACTTTGTGAGCGAGTCGCGTCACAACCATTGTGTTCAGTACGCTTTTACGGCGCTGCCCGAGCCTTTTACAAATGATCCCAGTTTCAGGAAGTGTTCTAGATCTTTTCCCATCGGATCATCGATCCTTAACCCCTGCCGAGTTCTCACGTAACCTTACTCCATCGGTGATATCGAATTAATTAATTATATATCTTACCGATGAGCAGTCGGAAAATACATTAATAATAATAAAAATAGTAACTGTAATGAAATCGTTCAATTAGCGTTAGGAGGAATACGATTCCTTTTACGAACGTCAGATATACTTTTACTTCTGCCGATAGAGCGATTATTTTTACTATTATACTTATTATTTTGCTGTGCGAAATGTAAGTTTAATGAAGATTTGAAATGTTATGAACTTCTATTAAATGTTACAAATTTCAAAAATGAAACAAATGATCAACGATTATATAAAAATACAAATCCCCTGTAATTTGTTCGAAACTTAAAATGAAGTATCTAATGTAATAAATAAATTTATTCAAACTAATAGAATTCTTTTGTAAGTCATTACTCCAGGAATTTTGAGTTCGCTTGTTACAATCCTGACGTTGGTTTTTCAAAATTCGAAATAATAATGATTGCGCCAATATGGTGGACTTATATTTGTAGTAGATCAATCTGCGGTTATTCCATGTATTTTTTTAGTTATTGAATAGGAATGTCAGATGAATTATACAAAATATTTCATTCTTAATTTCCTCTTTGACGCGAAGAACCAAATGTAAATTTTTCAAATATTCACCACGGAGTGCCTGTACTAATATAAAAAGTAGGTTTATTCAAGGTCAAATATTATTATTTTACTCAATTCCACTATAAAAATGAAGAACATTTTCGGAAAAATTGAAATCATTTTTAGAATAGATTTTTAAAATGCAGAATAAATAATATTTGAATAAAAAAAAATTTTTTCGAATTTTAATTTTTTTTTTTGCAAAAAATTTATTTTGCGATAATACCACGTACATTGTTACAAACATGATATTAGAAACCGATCGGAACTCTGCATGCTACAGTAAATATGACCATTTTGAACTAAACTATTAGCAGATAGACTTTGTTACAATGTCATGAAAGGGACTTGAAAAACTGATGTATAGAATCATCACCGTTTGGTGGCGCATCGGGCGGAGTACTTCTCGCAACTGGTAAAATACGAGATTTTGAATAAAGAATAAATACACATTCAGGATCGATCGCCCGATGCATTTCTTGTGACGAACGGATGAAATAATAGAGCCAAAAATCAAAATACAAATTTCATTTTTTATATAGCGAAATACTTTTACTGTTATGTATCAAGGCTTTATGAGAATGTAATATTTAAGATATTTAATTTTGTTTTCATTAAATCTTTTAAATCTTATGTTAAATTTAATATTATTGTATTGTTTCAAAAAAAACTTTAAAAAACGGTTTTAAGCATGTTTTAAATTTTTATTACTGAATCAAATAAAATCTGACCTCGTATTAACCTTCGATTTAAATTTGTTCGGACACCCCAGGCGACCAATTAAATCTAAACAAGTTATATAGCGATCATCGACTTTATATAAGTAACGACAAAAGATAATAATTCGTCTTGTTCTGAATTAATATCGAAATGTAATTTATTATTTTAGCTGCTTCGAACGTTTTATCTCGTAAGTTAGAAACTGGTCGGTATGATTATATAGTGCAATTGACACATTTTTGTTGCAAATGTTCAGTTATAACAATGGTGAATGAGCTGAAATTTTTAATGATTTTTTTAAATAATTTCATTGTTATATTAAAAAAAAAAGTCAGTACCGAACTGGAGAGATTCGAAGCGCCGGGACTTGGACGCGGGACCTTTCGATTATTGGTGGAACAACCATTATCATGATCATGATCCACTAATCAATTAATTATTATACTGTTTAGAAGTTTTAGAAATTATGAACGACTTATGCATTGCATTTCCATAAAATGACATATTCTTTTTATCTTCAAAGTTGAATTTTGACATTTGCAGTGTAGGTTTCTCATTTACAAATATAATGAACACAAAGTATTTCTCTAGCGTTCCGGATCGTAATTCTGCATCTGCCATTTTAGATGTGAAATTTTTGAATGGATATTCGCAATCAAGGACCCAAAAAATGCCCAGAGTTGACAACAGTAAAATCGCCTATGCTGTAATATGTGTGCGTCCAATGTTCAACCATTATTTTGGACATTTTTGTTTTAGAAATCCAATGTTGTTTGGATGTTGTTTTAAGGAAAAACACTTCCTATCCTAACCTAAAAGCGCAAAAATAGCGTTTTTTGCCTATATTTGAGGTTATGTAGTATCGAATTTGTTCTTTTACTCAAAATACTAAAAACACCATCTTCAAGTATAATGGTCGGCATATTGAATTTTTTACTTACAAAAAATAAAAATCTAACATCAAATTTCATTTCAGTGACCTAGAAAATATAGAAAATGAATGGTTACTCGTATACTCATTTATTTGGTAGTTACCATGTTGTTTCCACCATGATGATTGTTATTAAATTAATTTTCTTCTCAGTATCAGTTTCTAAAATATAAAAATCTCCAAATTTTATCTCAGATTCTAGGTTCAGTTTTCTAGGTCACTGAAATGAAATTTGATGTTAGATTTTTATTTTTTGTAAGTAAAAAATTCAATATGGCGACCATTATACTTGAAGATGGTGTTTTTAGTATTTTGAGTACAAGAACAAATTCGATGCTACATAACCTCAAATATAGGCAAAAAAACGCTATTTTTGCACTTTTAGGTTAGGATATCTCGGAAACCAGAGCCAATACGGAAATTTCGACATCGGGTTCGGATTTAACGAACCGAAAACCTTCGAAAAAGTATATACTGGTTTCTGGGTCAAAATTGTGTCGGCCTGTGTTATTATCATAATGCCAGCATTAAGAATAATTTCATTTGTGTCTGCACTTCTTAATATTTTCCTTGGTCATTATATTTTGTTGTTGTCCATCTCGTAAATATTTCTGTTGAATAAACACAGTGGAGTCGACATTTTACTGCAACCATTTTGATGCTAAGATATAATAAATTAATATGAATTCACATATTTTAGACGAAGAAGTTTGTACTAATGGGTTATACGTTTTGTTTCGTACAAAAATAAATATCCATTATCATTATTAAAAACGAAAGTTTAAATTGATAAAAAAATATATATATAAATTCTATGATATACACTTCAAAGATTAAAAACACAAATTAAAATAATGGTAGTAGTTGAATTTTGACAAATCTCGTACAAGAAAACTTTGTTTTAATGAACGCTTTATATGAATTTTCTTGGTTGGGGGTTTATGTAGTAAGCAATCATGAATCTGTTCTTATAATTTGAAAAATCAAAATGGTCGATTAAAATTGGCGGACAAAAACGCGAAATGTCAATTGAGCTAATGCAAATTGAAATATTGAATAGCTAATTTTTATGTTGTTATCAGAGATCCCGTAGTAAACAGTTTCAAACGAATCCATTGTATTTGCGAAAAATTGTCCGCCATTTTGGATTCCTTATTTGGCATTATTACCAACTTTCTCTATTCGTATCAATTGTCAAATGAACAACAAACGATCAAAACAAACTAATAATTGATGCTTTATTTTACTAACTAGGTTATTTAAGGCACAAAAACATTAGCAAAAATTACCAGAATATTTATAGAATTACAAAAAGGAGTTCATTTAATCAAATTGAATTTTGGCAATCAAAATTACGAAATCTCTCCATTTCGTCGTAAATATTCCAATCTGTTCCATCGGCATCCCAAACAATGAATTAAGACCCCGTAACGTCGATGCAACCCATCGTTCCAAACTTGATTAATTAGCCACATTAAACCGGCCAAGACCCACGAGTTTTAAAACTTCGGCTCACGGACACGTTTAAATGTCGCAATAACTGCTGTGCAACTGGATTAACTATAAATTTAACCCCGGATAACTCGAGAACAGGCCGGACAATCCGAGATTACGTTGGCTGTAAAAACCTCAAGTTAGAAATATCGGGGAGCATTTTTATATGGTTCTTAAAATCTAACCTTTCACGGAACATCTGATACGCTTTTAGGATTTAAATAAAGAATGCGCCGTGAGGGGTGAGGTTTGTTGGGTAACAGGGGGACAGGGGGTTTTGTACGACACCAAAAATTGTGCACTATAAATTTCGAGCATGATCAGCGCTCTCTCTAGAATTCATTTGTGTAGGCATCGTGCTATAAGCGCGGGATACCATTTCTTTTTTGGTTCTCGTTCCGCCAGCTACGTGTGCCCACCATAAAATATACCCTAACTCGTTGCCCTTGATGGTGCCAGGGCAAAACACCTCGTTCCCTGTTCCTTATATGCGTATTTACTCACATATACAGACTTACACGTTCCGCGGGATACGACGAAAATCGAAGGACGTCGCATATGGACCGTATTCGTGAAAAAGACGTCGTTCTCATTTAGCAACCCTCGATAATTAGTACTTTTGGGTACGCCTCTTAAAATCCGCGAGTTTAGCGCGTCGTTAAAAAGACGTGGCGTTAATGTGCTTTTAATGTACTTTGCACGCTTAACGGCGCAACTGTAAACTTTCGATTGTTCCGCAGTCTTGCCGAAACGAAACTACGTAATCTCTTTTTGTTCTTATTTATACCACGGACGTTTCTAGGACGTCCATTTTCAACAATCGGTTAATTTTCGAAACATCCGTTATGTGATTCGCGAAAATGATAAGGATAGTACTTCTATCAGAAATGCACCAGCTGAAAGGAATTCCATCCAGGTTTCTTGGAGTACTCCTGAAAATGTTTTGAACTCTACAACATCTCAATTCTGGTTACACTCCTGCATTAGGAAAAGTATTTTGCTGATGAAAAAAGTGATGATTCTAAGATTCCTGACCATATATGATAAGACCAAAATCATGTTAAACGTTACATTTCTAGTTGGACCCTGATCTATATTCAGAACCTGATCATATTCTGACTACGGCCTTATCAAAATTTGGACTCAATGTTGAAATTGAATATTGTCATTCGTGAAGTGATTAAAAATGATTGATTAAGTTTTTACTTCCGATAAACAACAATAATTTGAGTCACGCTCGATACATCATATCAAACGTTCTTGATCAAACACTGATGTACACCAATCCGATCAGAGCTTCTACAAGGCTGTCTCAAATAGTCTACTCGGAAATCTACTATCGTGGTGAATTCTTATAAACAAGAATTTAGTTTTCATGACAAAATAAGCCATATGAACATCACTTTATATCATTTACTCAACAAATAACTAACATCTAATCATTTAGTGCACGTGTAAAATATGTTTGAACATTATAACTGACTTTTCCATCAAATTTGATGAATAACATCATATTTTTGTTCTATTCATAAAATTAGTTCAAATTTGATCAAGAATTAATCTTGCTTTGAGTCATGTCTTAACTAATTTTACTAAATAAGACAAATCTATAAAATAAATAAAGACTAGAACATTTTTTACTTATTGCTAATCTGATAAGAAAAAAAATCAAAATATTTGCAAATATCGGTGATTTTAACTCATTGTTTGAGATGTATAAATCGTGTTTAATACCTAATTTGTTTTCTAACGAAAGATATTAAATACACGTAATTTACTTCTGCCAAATACCTCAATTACGATATAACTTCTAAAAACGATTTATTTTACAAAATAAATACAGAATTAGAACATTGAAAATTAATTTAATCATAAAATAATAGCAGTAAAATGTTTTACCACAAAGATGTAATAACATCAACATTACTTTAAATTGCCTCTAATTGTTTTTCTAGATAACTTTACAAGTACTGATTATTTCATTGCTTGATTCTCAGACATCGCCGTTTTTGCCAATCGACTCTCCAACATCGCTGCTTTTATTAATGGTTCGATGTAACATCAATGATTTTGTCCATCGGTGCTCATACATCAAGGTTTTATAAATCGTTATACTTAGACCTAAGAGTATTCATTAATCAATCTCGGGACATCGACGTTTTCATTAATCGCTTCTTGTACGTCGATGTCTTTATCAATCCGCACTCTGACATCGTTGCATTCGTTACCCGATTTTTACGTAACGGTACATCAAAATATTTATTAGTCTAGTCATAGAAATCAATGTTTAATACATAAAATCTATCAAGTAATGAAATTCAAGTTTAACACATTTTCTCTTTAGAACTTGATGGTAACGGCTCTGTATCGATGGGTATGCGAATCGGTTGATTAAATATCGATTGTTAAAAGTTATGTATTTTTATATGTATTTTAATTACTTGCAAAAAATAAATTAAATACTGTTATTTTTTTTCGTTTAGAAAAATAAGCTCGTAGAAAACATCTAAGTCAGATGTGCTAGTATAAAAACTTTTTTTGTAATTATTTCATTACTCTTTCATCGACATTTCTATATTTAATTACTATTATGCAGTGAAAAGAGTATTTGTTTCTTCACTTAAGATTTAGTTGCGCCAAGAAATTGCGAAGGTTAATTATGGAAAAGGATAATCAATTATACGTACAGAACGATATTATACTCAAAAGAGTTTTCGGTTGAATTAACTAAACAGTTTGGTTGCATTTTAATGAGTCGAAATGGCTGGCTGTGGTATCTGCACATAAATATATAAAATAGTTAATATAAACATACTAGTTAATGAAACAAAAAATAATAATCATTTTGTATTAGTAAAACTCTTTAATGGCAATAATACAATAGCAATAATGGCAATAAAATTGTTCCACTTACTATTCTCTGGTACTTATATCATTTGTAGAATTTTCGAAAAACCTGCTTACAGTTTTATTTCGTCCACCAAATGCGACAATTGGTAAAATATTACTTATGCACTTTGAAAGTAACCTTCGAATTTGCTATACAACATTTATGTAGGCGTATAACCTTTCCTTAGAGGTAAGCAGTGCTGTCCAATTAAAAAAAAAAGAAGAATATCTAGGTATTAAAAATAATATTGTAAAACAGTTCTAATCATCATGTTGGGTCTACAGCTTTGGCAATACAGCTACGATGATGGTTTATCTATGTAATAAAAATATTAAAATTAACTACACGAAGAGTTTTTACTTACCCCTTCATAGGTTTCAGAAATTTTAATAAGGTTTCCCAAATTAGAAACAAATTAAGGTCAGATGTCTAGTCGGAATCTCCATATGTTTAAGACTCCAAGTTAAATCTTACCAAAATTTGTTGATATATCTGTTATGTCACTTCACAATTTTAGGTATCGCTGATTACGAATCTGAGACCAAATTCGTAAAATTCAATATACGGATGGAATATCCTGATAGATTTTGTAATAAAAGGTCATATCTACGTGCCTATTTCACAGAGGATAAAATCCCCCGACATAAGGCAAACGAAAATAAATTAATCCCAGTGTGTGTTATCCAGACGCAACGATGTAGACTTGATGTGGTGTGGAAATGTAGTGTTTTTTATTTTATTTTGTTACATTTTAAAATAAATCTAATAACTAGAACATTACGTAGCGGTTACTTATAGTACTTAATTTGAACTCGAAATAAATAATCTAAAACTCCTTTCATGGTAGAAAATACGACCAGTTCCAGGCCATTTTCTGGTCTCTGCTGAAACACATCGTTGCTGATTTTTTGTATAATACCTCAAGACTGGTACTATATAAATAAATTTTTTCCATAACTTTTTATGCCCATATTGATTGTTTAAAAAATTCATAAAAAATATATTGTCAAAAACATAAGGGATAAACCATCTTTTTATAATTTTATATAATTTTATTGAAAACTACAACTTATTACCCGCAAATTTTGTATGAAACATTTTTCGATAGCACTTACAGGAAAAAAACTATGATTTTTTTAATAAAAAGTTCCCAAAATCTTGACTTGTTTATAACTCGGTGGATTTTTTAAATAAAAAAAAATCACTTGGCAGAACATTATATTTCACCAAAAACTATCTATAAACAAAATTACAAACATTTCTGAGAGGTGACTGATCCGCCTCACGTGGAATTGCTCACGTAAAGTGTGGTTTTACGGACTGATCTCCGCACTTTACGGACTAAAACAGTCGTTAAAGTGCCTACTTTTGCGAATAGTGTATAAAAAAATAGTGTTCGCTCCTCGGCCGTAATATTTTACGACCTCGGTTTGAAGATTGTGCCACTGGGTCCGTAAAATTGAACTTTACGGTCTTGGACCGAAAAGTACTATTTCGTACATGCATCGAACAATATTTTGTTATGCAAATGTGCTTAAAGTGCATTTGAAAAATATAAAAAAATGCGTAAAGCCGCACTTTACGTATCCTGTATCAAAATAGTATATTATGATACAAGTGCGCGAAGTAGTAAATCACTTAAGACGCCCGTGTAACGTATATTATTTTTTTTGACTCCGTGAGAGAAATCTTTCGCGCACTGATTTGAATGTGCGAAGCACTTCGCGCACTCATTTCAGTGTGCGAAGTGCTGTGCATAAATATACTAAAAATAGTGCGCGAGATTCAATTTCGCGCACGGATAAAAAAAATGTGATATGCAACTCGAATCCGTATGTAGATTGTACGTATTCATTTCATAATATTCTCTTTGTTTACTACTTTCAGTATTTTGGAGGATGCTTGTATTTTGGTACAGGTATGATTCTCGCGTGTCAATAAAGTGGATCAATTTGGATTGGCTAAAAACCAACAATTTGCAATGCATTTCGAAAACGGTCCATGGCGATAATTGCCATTCTCCAAAAGCAGAGCGCACGATCGATAAAAGCGGAATAATGATTAATGCGTTCGCAACGTGCTCGGGTGAAAGAGAAGGGGGTAGGGGGTCTGGAGAACGAGAGACGGAGAAAGAGAACAATTTATGCCAATAGTAGGACGGTCCGTGAAAACGAAAGTGCTACGAAGATTACGACCTATAAAAATAAACAATGGCGGAGGTCAAGAGCAAGTCACGGTCGGATCATTCGAGGGGACCGTGAGCGCGGGAGCCCCGCGCGCGTCGGCCGGTACCTTGCGGTCCCTCAAAAAAAAAAAAGAAAAAAAGGTCTCTGACGACTTTTTGAGCGACATTCCGTATCGTGGGCGTATATTATATTCGCGGGTAGCGTCCTGCCAAAATATACAGGTTGGCCAGCGGGTATTTCCCCGCTTTTCTCCGGAGACCCTCAGCGCCACCCGCTGCGAAAAACGCAACGAAAAAACCGATCGGCAGTCGCTCGCGTTAGGCATGGCACAGTTATTTGCATCATCCATCAGCCCTCGAAAGAAACGGACACGACGAATGGAGAAATAAGCAAAGAATGCAACCAAACAAAAAAAAACGAGTCCGAGTGAGAGAGAGAAGAGAAAAGAAAAGGAGCAAAACCGCGGCTGAGAGTCGAACGTTTACCTCTCGATTCCCCGAGGAGATTCGTCGCATTGTTGGACATCTCCGTAATATTTTATTAGCTTTATGACGTCATTAATCTCATTGCTGCTCCCCTACAGTTTTAATCGTAACGCATCTAAAACCTCTTCGCGAGAGGTTGACCTATACCCGCACGCCGCGCGCCGCCTTTTACTGAATTTATTCTAGTTCGTAAAGTACGGACTTTACGGCGGCGTCCCTGGCTAGCTCTCGTTTTCAAACGGCCGATCTCGAATTTTTCAATAACCCGGAATATTTATACGGCTCATGTTTCGTCCTGGCTCTTTTCGAGTCTCCAGAAAGAGAGAGATGGTTAGAGAGAGATCACGGCGACGACGACTCGCGCACATAACCTATACGTGAGAGAACGACCTTTCCCTCCGCGTCGCTGGATACATCCGAATATGATAATTTCGGAGATTTACGGAAATGGAGTGCTGCCAACGATTTCGGTTCTGTTCTCGAAAATCTCCGTATTCCTGGTTTTATTTATTTTCTTTTTTATTCCGCAGCGACTTCGTAACTCAAAATGAATACGATTTTGGCTGCGGGATTACGAAAATGAGGAGCGATAAAAATGATTTTCGTTTTTTGCCATCGAAATGTTTGTCCTCAAATCGTTGTTTTTATAGGCTGATATTTGTCGATGGTTTTTTTTGCTCGTGATGGAAAAAAACGTATACGTGGCACACGAAAGTTATTTTTGACAAATGTTTGACAAAACTTTCGAAAACGGTTGGAAACCTGTTGTCGTCGTATGATACTGTTCTCGCGCGGGTGTCTGATAGAATAGGATGGACTAAAATTAACTTCGTGATTTTTGTCGGGAATACCTCAAAACCCATAAATAAATCGACATGTCGGAAACCTGATGGTCAAAATCGCAACAACAAAAGCCTGATGTTAATAATGAAAAACCCCGACAATTCAAAAGCCTTACTTTCAAAAATCTAACATTCGCAAACCACACCAAATTCTAATTGAAGATGTTGACACAAACATCTTCAAATAAGACACAGCAATCATTTTTAGTTAACTTGAATACCTAAATAGTGATTTCGTCAAATTAGATAATCAAGGCAACTACTGTACTTGTTCCAGATTCTGCGACCAGATAGTGAATCCGTTATTTCTTTTTCCGCACCAAGTTAGGGTGTATGAAATTTTTCCAGGAACTACATTTTAGGAATGTTTTCTTTTGGTTGCCAATTACCAACAAACATCAAGAATAGTGTTGTCAATGTTACGCTGAAGTAAGTCTGAATAACGTGCAATGAAGTAAGTTCTGAAGGGAAAAGGAGGACTGATGTTTAAAAGTAGAGAATCTATGGAGTTTCCTGAATTATTGTACTAAAACAAAGTTTTCACTTCCGTTAACCATTTTAAAGGCGACGTTTAAATGTTTCGTGATTGATTCTAGACATTCTGGAAGCACAAAATGTACAAATTATACGACGAATCCGTAATGGATTCGGGCCGTAATCGTTTGGCATTTGATGAAGCTTTTCATGATACAAATAATTCTGTTCAATAGTCTCAACGTATTGTATTCTTACAATGTGAGACTCGATTAACTTTAACCCAAACAGTTCTCCCACTTTTTTTCTTGCAAGTTTTCTTATTCCAGTTTAAAGATATCTGTTCATTTGTGAAAAAGAAGAATTTAAGGCGGTTCTAAGGTGTTTAATGAAAATTGAAAGTGTCTGAATCCATTTTTTAAAATTCAAAAAAACAGACACTTCCAAAACCCGACATTTCAAAATACACACATTCAAAAACCACACTGCATAAAGAAAATGATCTCGGGTCGCCATCCTTCAGGTCTCACTACGAGGTCATTTCAAGGTCAGAAATGTTTGACCATGGAATTCATTTTGCAGGCCACTTGAAGGCCAAATCAGTTTGACCCCTGGATTACTTATTAGGCACACTTAGATTCAATGATTAATTACATTTCCAGAATATGTACATTTTGAAATATCTGGTTTTTGAATATCTGTTTTTTGAAATATCCCGTTTTTTAATCTATATTTTTTTAAATCTCTGATTTTTTAATGTCTGTTTTTTTAAATGTCTGGTTTTTAGCCGGGTTATTGAAGTGTCTGTTTTGTGATTTGTCGGGGATTAAAAAATACAAGCATAGAAACATATGACAAAGTTGGAGTCAAATTAAAGTAAGAAATTACAATAATAAAGGAAACGTTATAATATTATGGCATTAATAAAAACAACAAGTAGAGGGCAAACAAAGGTCAATAGTTTGTAATACCAATTTGTATTCAATGATGAAGAGGAACCCGTATTGGAGTAGAAAAATTATTATATAATTGGATCTCCACATTGATCTAATATACTTTTTATTAGAGCTATCTTCCTGAAATATTTTTCTAGTTCAAAAACTAGTAGCTTTACTTACCTGAAAAGTTGTAACGGCGGTCGAGATTTCAGAAACGAATTTGTTTAAATTTAGGATTAACTTAGTTCTGATTAAACTCCAATATAGTGTTATGAAAACGAGCGGAAAAGGTGTAGAACAGATAAACATTGTTAAAAATCAATTGTCATGTATATCAATCAGTAGATTATTTTAATATTTATGCGATGTTTACATACAATAAACTTTCCTTTATTTAGAAATACTATATACCTGCTATTTATTTACTGAATGATTAATAATATTCGTTTAACAATATTAGAATTATATTAAAATTAATTATTCTTTTAACATCAATTGCTGACTATATACATTTATTGGAAAAGGAATGTTAAAATATTAATGTATCTTCTTTTTTATTGTAATTTCGTTTTATATCTACTATTTTCATACTCTTGATAGGAAAAAATTATTTGCAGTTCTAATGAAATGATAATAAATTATTTTCGAATGTTCTAAATTAAATATTTCGATTTAAACTTTTTGAAACTATAATTGTTTAATTTAAGGTTGAAAAGCGTCGGTAACCTGCCGACCGAAATATAAATACTTTGTTTGCATTAAATACTTTGTATACATTTCGAATGTTTTGTTTACATTCTCGAACTGTACACAGTTCTTAAATAGGTCAATGACTGACAAAGATTCAATGCATATTCATTACAAGAACCGATAATTCATTAAAATTATTTATCTATTTAAACAATAACAAAATTAATATTTTATTAATAATACACAATTTTAAAATATCAGCAGTTTTCAAGGTTAAAAAAAGAATATTTTGTTAAAAAATTTAAAAAAAAAAATAAGAATATCTCAAATTCCTACAAGGATTTTTTTTGCTAATATGTTTGATTCCACCAAACCAAATTGGTGTTATATTCAAAAGTACACGTTGCTTAATTCCACAACGTTTTTCATGAGATCATTACAACAAAGGAAATGTAATAATTAGATAAATAATCGTTTTCACCTGTAAATACATATTGTTTTATGTATAATTGTTTCACTGCAGGAACCCATTTGTTGGGTATATTTGTTCCTTGTGTAAAGTCTCCAATTCCTTTAAGAAGTCAGAATAGTTATTTTTGTAGCAAGGGCGTAAAATAAGGTTTTACGACTCACAGATAGAACGCGAGGGTGAAAAATCTACGCCTGAAATTCAAACATTATTTCTTTATGCAGTAGGTGTAAAATGTTTTTGCGCCTCGATTTAAGGGTAAAAATCCCAATTTCACGCTTCTGCGTGCGTATAATAAGCATTTTACGCCTACTGCATAAAAAATAGTTATGTTGAATCTGTTTTCTGAAAAATAAAATATTTCACAACATTTCAAAATTCTTTTCTTACATTTGCAACTCTTCATATGGCGGTTTCCACATTAGTGGTACACTCATAAAGAATTTCTGGTAAAATTACTAGATGCATTTAGTTGAAAATTTTCTGATTATATTTATCAGTTATTCTGGTTAATGTAACCGGAAAATAATTACCCAACAGATTTGTGCCTGTTTTTCTGATTTCATTTAAATTGAATGCAATTTTTCTCACTTATGTAAGAGTGAGTATTTCAAACAAATTAAGACTTTTTGTTTTAGAAACTTTCTGGTTATTTTAACCGAAAAAATAACAAGGGCCCTGTTTAATAGTAAATTCTGGGTGAAATAACAGATTTTTTATTATTTTAATTGGTAAACCTTCGGATGAGCAGCCTATTGGAAATCGAAAAATCGACAAGGTACATTTGATGTATTTTTACCTCCCGAAAATGAATATGACAATAGAAATTGGTGCTCGGCCGTATTTTGGCCGCTACATTAAAAAAATAGCCAAAAATGCGTTTTTTTTGACTTATTTCGAAAAGTGAAAATCGGATGAAAAAATGTTTAAAAAAAAAGTTGTAGATCGGAAAATTCTTTACAAAAAAGGTTGTATACATTTTTTAGGTAATTGCAAAAGTAATCTCGTAAAATAGGAACAAACATGATTAGATATACGTTTGTATGCCTTTAGCCGAGTTTCTCGCTAGTAAAGTGGGTTTCAAATCCTCAGCGCACGCAATAAATTTTGAAGAGGAGGATATAGTAAATTGTGAATTTCCAAGACAATGCGAGAAACCAGGGGGTGCATTCGTGCTGGGGGGCTCCGCCCCTCAGACTCCCCTCCTTTCTACTAGCCTAACCTCCAACCACACAGGTGTAGGTAATAATTGGACCTACGATCTGAATGATTGGAGGTTGAAGGTTAGGCTAGTTAAAAAGGGAGGGGGGGGGGGGTCTGGGAGTGAAGCCCCTCAGAACGCGAGCACTTCCTTGGCTCACGCGTGTGTATGTGTGTGTGCGCGCGCATGCAAAAAATGATACATGGGTAGGGATGGGGGTGAGTGTAGGAGAAGGGGGGGGGGGCATTACTAGTCATATTTATTCCCATTTTACGAGCTTCCTTTTGCGTTTACAAAAAAAATATATAAAACCTTTTTTGTATAGAATTTTCCGATCGACAACTTTTGTTTAAAACATTTTTTCACACGATTTTTACTTTTCGAAATAAATGCAAAAAAGTTTTAAAAAACGCATTTTTCGGTTGTTTTTTAAATTTAGCCGCCAAAATACAGCCTAGCGCCAATTTCTATTATCATATTCACTTTCGGGAGGCAAAAATACATCGAATGTACCTTGTCGATTTTTCGATTTCGAATGGGCTGCTCATCCGAAGGCCTATCTTTTAATTTTTTTCTATAGGTACAGTGTATTAAGAATTACGGTCGTATCTATATTCTACGAAAAAAATTAATAAATTTCATATTCATTAAAAAAGTGTTAATAAAATTATTTATCATTATAAATTACTTTTTATTAAATATTTTAAAAACATTACGAAATGTTTAAAAAGTAGTTATGAATGTTATCGGATTTTAATTTACGAGATATTAGAGAACAATTAAATTTTGCCTTCTTTTATTAAAATTATGAAAATTTTATAAAAATTCAAAGAGTTGAGACTAATTTGGTCTGCAATTAATATGCTGCTGTATACCTTTTTCGTATTTTAATATTTTATATTTATTATTGTATTGTTAGTCTCTTATGTCTTTTTGGAATTTTAATATATCCGTCTGACAAAATTTCTTGTTGTTAGGCCAATCCACTGACAATTTTCGGAGAAAAAATTATATTACAAATTAGTAATGGACATAATTTTGTATCAAGTTTAAGAAAAATCCACATTAAAAGAAAAGTTACTCCAATAAACTAAATGTCAGGTCATTTTAACGGAGCAACTAAATATTAGTTTATATCGACAAAATATTTCTAAAAATTTACGAATTGTTTGTTAAAATTACCCAAATAGACTACATATTGAGTCGAATGTACAATTTTATTTTGCTTAAAGTATTGAAATGTCCTATAGATATAAACATGCGTTTATAAGGGAGTGCTATAAGAAATAAAAAATATTTGTTATGTTGCAATATTTATTGAGTGAAAAAGAGGAAAATAAATTTTTTCGGATATTATGGGTATTATATTCAGAAGTTAAAGGAATAATCGTCGCTCGACTATCCCGGAGGGCTCTGCAATGCAGACCACCCCGATTATGAAAAAGTATATTAACCCCCAACCACGAAGGACTTTCTCAGTAACTTATGAAAGACGTTCATCAGAATGTAAAGATTATAGTTGCCGAAAAATTCGAAATATTTTTACTTTAGTATGACAAGTTGCGATTATTATTTTTAATTTAAATTTCTAGCATTTTTGCATGATTTCGCTAATTTAAAAAATGATCAATATAATTTTTTCTTAATATCTTTTTTTATTAACGTATATATAATTGATGCAAATTTTGTTTTTACCTTCGAGCAACAAAATTTGAAAACGGGTATCGAAGCGTTGAAAATGCTCATTGATATAAATTTTCATCAAGTTTTTGAAACGTTGGTAACGTTGTTTATTTTATAATTTAATAATTAAATTTTCAATCGTTAAATGTCAAGAATACAATTTTATTATTTCTATTAACACTATAATATTTTACGTCCCTTGAACCGAATGTCATTAAAATCGATTCATTCCTTACCAAGATAATAATTTTAACATATTTTCAAACGAATAAAAAAGATTCGAAAATTTGATGAAATAAATTTATAAGAAATGTATACTATTTAATATACATAATAAAAAAAGAATAACACACACAGACACACCAAGAGATTTTCTTCTAATTTTTGTCCTTTTTTTATATATCAAATTCTGAAGAGGACCTGGAAAAAAAAGTCGAAATATAAATAATTGTTATGTTTATTAATTTATTTTAAATGTCCTTTTAAACTATGTTTGTATACGTTTAAGTGTTATATTGTCTAAACGGAAATGTTCTTTTTTTATGGTGACCATTTCCAAAGAAAAAATTTTCGAAATGTTCAATTATATAACAAGAAAACTGATTTTTCACTCAAATTTTATTTCGGATCAATGATTTCGCATCAAAATCAGACGAAACTTCAAAACTTACGGGCATAAAATTAAAATTCAAAACGACGATACCCAATGTGGCGGTTTGAATTCGAAAATCTGAACCTATTTTTTACTTTTTCATGCATAACGAATGAACTTGCAAGTTTCTTCTGAACATCTAATTACTAAAGTTCTTTTTTTGTTATTGATCACAAATGCTTTATCGAATTATCTAAAATTCAAGATGGCGGATCAAATATGGCGATACAAATGTTTAAATTAAGTTAGTTTTCATTTTGATGCGAAATATTTGATCCGAAATAAAAAAGTGAATGAAACCGATTTTTTAAAATAAAAATACAATTTGTTATAAATTTTCTTATAAATTAGAAAGGCTTTAAAAAATGTTAAATACGCTACAAAATAAATTGAAAAAATGTTGTTATTAGGAAAATGAAATATTTTTTAGGATCTAATGACACAACAGATGTAAAAAAATATAATGATGAAGTGACGGTTTCTTTTAGAAGTAACATCATTTACAATTGTAAATGTGCGTTTCGTATTGGATCGAGGATTCGGATAAAAAAAATTGTAGATACAGATCATAGAAAATCATACAATAAAAATATTTAATTCTGGATAAATTGATACTCTAAAAAAAAGTCGAAAATGAATTTAAAAAAAAGCACCAATAAATGAGTAAGGTCGAAAAAATGTTAAAAAAAACATAAAAATGAAAATTGAACGATAGACGTAAATTTTTTTTTAAGTGAAAGACTCGTTAGGATCTAATGTCCAAACAGTTGAAAAAAATGTAATGAAGAATAGACGGGTACCGGGGGACAAAAAAGTCTGAATCGAAAAAACCGTTCGAATCGAAAGATAGATCTCGCGTCGTATAACCGCAGATCCCGTAGTCATCAACAAACAGTCTGTCCGTCGGTCGTCCGCGAGTTTTATTCGGTCCCGGGGTTTTTCTCTGGTTTCTGCTGCTCAATAAAGGGCATAACTGTCGGTGATGTCGGCCTATGCACCGCACGGTACTATCGAATGCGAGATCATTTCTCAGCCGATTGTCCGGCACAATACAAAATTAAGATAGCGATCTATAACCGCTAGTGTCGACTCACACTCGCCACCTTTTACTTAACAAAACTGGCAAAGTACATGCTCTCACAATAAATAGTCACTCATAAAACATTATCGGCCCGATCATCATATCGGAGCGAGCCGGTCGCGGTGTAACATGGTCGTCAGCAAAAAACGTATTTTATCGGCCGAGGAGACATTAACCACTCACGCCGATACCGATCGAGAAACGCCGGTTCCTGTTTTTCTGTTTCTCGCCCTCCCCGTGGGTGGGATGGGGGGCAAACACGGGAGAAAAATAATCGCCTCGAATGTCGAGTGAAAAATAGTTTCGGGTTATGTTACCGCTTTGTATCCGCGAAGGGGGCCCGCGCGCGAAGGAAGCGCCCGTGATCGATCGATCGATCGATCGATCGGCCCGAACGATCCACGACGAACTCCACCACCGTGCGAGAAAAGAAAAACTTCACCTCTGAATCAGCGAATCTTTACATTTTCGCCCCGTACATGCGCAGCTGCGTTTCGCCTCCGTTTCCCCCCTTGGGGCCCCCCATGCCCCCACAGGTTCTCGATCCTCCGAGAGAACTCGAATGCTCGCGTGATTTCCGTCCGAATCGCAATTACGGTGCGATAATGTGTTTGCTTTGGTCATTATCGCGAAAACCGAATGGGAAAGAAATCAATGAGGGCTACTCACGTTTCGATAGTAATTCGCAAGCTAACCATTCATCACCCTGTGAATGTATGGTAATTGACCGGTAACGAGACCATTCACACCCCGTGCGAACTTGCAACCGTGTGTATTAATAGTAACTCGGTTTTAAACACCGATCTTTTTCATCGCTAACCGTTTCGAGTCTCGGTTATAATTGGTAAACAATTGTTTGCTAATGGCGCTGGCGTCGTCTCGAAATATTCTGAATGGTCGCAATGAATTTGCAATGTGTGAAACAATAGTGTTTCACAACATTTGTCATTTCTTAGTAAAACGTACCATACCATAAAATTAATTAACCGGAAGGGTTAAATTTACAAATATTAGGTGGTCCGATTCCGATCGAATGGTTTTTGCCTAGTTTTATAATATAAATGGATCACTTATTTATATTTCTCGCTGGTTGATGAGGTTTATAATTGTGATTCTGGTAGATTTAGAAAAAAATGAAAAATTTTTGGCAATATCTAAAACGGTGGCGTAAATACAACATCCCCTATGTCCATAAGCAATGAAAGTTCTCATGGTGACTAAAACAAAATGATTTTGAATTCATTTATATGTTTTTTACGTTATCATCAAATACACTTTATTCTTTTTTTAGAATAAGGGCAGCCCCATCTGACAACCTTCCACTACTTTGACACTACAAAGAATAAGTAGAAGTTGAAGAAATATAGACTTCACTGCTAAATGAATATGATTAATCACTACACAGAAAAAAATAAGTTTTAAAATTGTTACATCTTAAATTCATAATCAGGTGAAGCTTAATTTAAGCCCGAAATTGCGTTAATTTTCGTAAATTCTGTCAGTATTTTGGCTTAAAGTCTTACTTCCAGACAACAAAACTGACCTTTAGACGATATTTTGGCTTAAAATAAGATTTATCGAGCGTATGACATCTAAATTAGACGCATCTTATTTCAAACCAAAATATCGGCTGAAAGTCAGTTTTGTTGTCTAGAAGAAAGACTTAATATTGACTGAATTTAAGAAAATTAACCCCTTGAGTGTGAGGGTACGTCTATAGACGTACATTGGAACAAATTGATAAAAAGCACAAAAAACAAGTAGATTTACACCACACATATATTCTTCTTAATATGATTTGGGCAAATTACGTTCTCTGAATAGGGAGTGTTGTCAAAAATCTTGTTTCTATTTCGGGTAGTGTTGCTCTTATCTTACACATCTATTGTTAAAAACATCAAAAAAATGTAATGTATGATAGTTTCTTAAATTATTATCTGTAAATGTGAATATATTATCGTAAATCAGGACATGTTAAATAAACTTATTTTAGAAACAATTTGAACACGTAACAGGTTTCAACAGAATCCAAGGATTTCCAAAAATATGTTCGCCATATTGGATCCGCCATTTTGAATTTGTAAAAATAGACTTCATATTCGTAATCAGCGATCCCGAAAACCCAAGTGAACCCAATCTCACAAATTTTGGTAGCTTAAAAATTGCTTAACATTTTTGACCCACATTTCAGATTTTTCTCATCACAGCGAAGGGGTTAACGCAATTTTGGGCTGAAATTAAGCCTCACCTAAAGATGTAACAATTTAGAACATAACAGACTTTGTTTTTTCTGTGTAGAATTTGCTCCCTAGTTTCCCAATGTACTATTCTCACACGAGATCGGGCTATTTTGCTTCCGGAATACGGGGAGCAAAATAGTATTTTGCGCTCAGTGTGCAAGAAACTAATTTTGTTAGACTTATTTTTCTCTCTAGGTAGAGAAAGTGATATTTTGCTCCCGCGACGTAGGTGGCATCCCAGTCGATTATATTTTTTTTAGTATTGAGGGGAAAATAGAGTATCTAAATACGTTGAATCAATAGCTAATAATAGTGAACCGTACATTTTCCAATTAAAACCATGCATTTTTTCCTATAAAGTCGACAATGGACTGGAAATAATCAATTTGTAAAAGGAAGTTGTCTTAAATATGAAAAATAGTGGAGTTTCTTCGAAGGCCTATAGGTGGCAATGGAACCTAAAAACGAAGTGCAACTTTCAGTGTAAGTTCGAATTCTACAAGTGAAAAATGATGTGCTTTTATCTCCAAAATAGTCGATGCTCTGATCGATACTTTTTAGAATTTAGCACTATCCACACAGTTAAAAAAAAAGTTTTAAAATCGTTACATATTCAAGTTCAACCTAAAATTATGCTAATTTTCTTAAATTAAGTCAATATTTGCGTTCAAAACCTTGTTTTTAGTTTTAGAAACTTACTTTTAGTCAATATTCAAGTTCGAAATAAGAATTCTCTAACTTAGGTGGGGCAAGCTCGAAAAATATTTTATGTACGTCTTTTCGGTGCGTAAGTAAACTCGTGAGTAAAGTAAACTTTACGCACTTTATTATACTTTACGCACGGAAAAGCCGTACGTAAACAATATTTCGGCACACGTGTGTATGTGTAAAGTTCTTTACGCTACTTGTATCGAAAAGTACTATTTTTAAGCATACATCTCAACTAAAATTAAACTTTGGTGTCTAAAAGTAAGACTTTAAGCGCAAATATTGACTTAATTTAAGAAAATTAGCTCAATTTTAGACTGAAATTAAGACTTTTACAGTGCTTAATTTGTGATGTAACAATTTTAAGACTTTTTTTCTGTGTAGTGTCTAAAATAATCTATCATTGTTCAATGTGTTCTTTTCAAAACGTTTCGTGGAATTTTTTCAAATTATATATGAAAATATTAATATTTATGTGTTATATATATTTAATGGATCGGAATATATTGCATACATCATACACATATTTCTTGGCTCCGTATTTGAGCACCATATTTGTTTACTAATTAGTTTTAAAACAACAAATGTTCCTAAAACCCATGATAATGGCAATTTCAATTTATACTTTAAAAATAATTTATGTGAGAATTTTGCAATTGATATATTTCAAAGGCCAATGGGGCTGTCGCAGGTTCATTTCTTCGGAATACGAATAATTCATTAAAAAATTAGTCAAAGCATCGCTTGTCAACCCTTTCGGCCAAATTATGAGCCGACCAGCAAAATTTCCATTTCTTAGGAGCAAAGATCGTCGGCGACTCCAGTGGTAAAAATGACCGCTGACAGAACGGAATCGTGGAGCGATTTAGATCCTCTCCGAAAATCACCGAGTCGCAAAAATAAAACGCGCAATTTAAATCCGCGTTTAAGCGGTAATTATCTGCGGATTTTATATCGTTCAGTTCTGGCAATGTTTTAAAAGCGCGCAGAGAGAAAGATTTCACAATTTCTCTCCGAACTTTAATGCTGTCTCCGGCGAGTGAACGGCCTTCATGCGGCGTATAATGCAGTGGCAACACATCACCCGAGGATGGCCTTACACTCGCAACCTCTCCTCGGTCACCACCGAATATTCCACGGGTTAACGAATCTCGAAGGGCTTAGAATAATCTGGCTTTTCCTATTGGTCCTATAAGTCATCTCTCCAAATTCCTTGGAGTGAAAATTGAGCCACTCTTTCACGAAGAGTGAAATTTCACTCTTAATAAAAGAGTGGCTCAGTTATCACTCCACTGAGTTTGGAGTGGGTTACATGTCTAATCAACACAAAACAAACTGAACATACAAATTCAACATTTTCAAACTCGACATTTTCAATCTCAACATTTGACAAACTCAATAATTGACTAAATCAACCAATAATTTAAATAATATAAAAAATAAAATTGTTCAACATTACATTACAACAAGAATAAATGTAAATTACGACAATTATTAAAATGCCATGTGCATTCAACACAATCATGTTACATTAATACATACCATTCAACAGCATACCTATCACCACCTAACATATCCTAATCTATCCTAACCTAACCTAACCTAACCTGACCGAAATACTAATTTAATGGAATGCGTCCATGGACAAGCGCACAATATTCATGAAATTCTTTAATACACTTGTATTATTGATGATTATCAACATAGATTTAAGATTTAATTTATGTCACGATTAATGCTATTACACAAGATTTTCAAAATACAATATAATTCAATAAACTAAAAATAATGTTGAATTTCTTAAATGCTGAAATCTTGAGTTTCCTAAATGTTCAATTTGTCGAATGTTGAAATTGCAAATGTCAACATTTCATTATGTTGATCAGACCTGTTACCTTGGAGAGATCATACAGCTTTTCTTCGTCCCGTCACCTTCGATTATTCCCCGTCTCTCTAAATTATCTGGGGTGAAATGCATTACTCAAAGTACATACGAATAAGATATTAGGTACATTTATTATACAAAATAATTAAAATCTTGAAATTTCGTTACTTTTTATAATTTTGCATGAGCTTTTAGCTGGTGTCAATCTCACACGTGCTTTAGAAATTCAATTAGGTTAGGTTAGGTTAGGTTAGTCTGATTGCAGCTCGGAAACCCGACAGTCAAAATGTGACACTTCAAAAAATGACTATCCATTTGTCGATATGTCTATTTTTTTGTTTCCCCGTGAGGACTCAATATATGTAATATAATAATAAACGCACAAACAAACGGTCGGTTTTTTACGTCTCGGCTTATTGATTTGTCCATTTTTCGATCCGCACCCATTAATTTTCATCACAGATCATCAGAGATCAATTAAATACCGGTTATGTTATTTGAATAAGTTAGGTTCGGTTAGTTTCGGTTAATCTTCAATAGAGAAATTATGGAGCAAATGAAGTTCGTCATATTATTGGTCAAGAAAAGGACGGGTTATTCTCAAACTTGCGCATAGATCACTTAGGTGAGGTGAGGTTAGGTTAGGTTAGTTTAGGTTAGGTTAGCCTTCATCGAATATCGCCGAAAGACAATTGAACGTCCATGGAATTAATGGACTATAGGTTATGTATCTTTTTTCCAGTTTGAAGTCACTTTTAACCCGATTTCTTTGTATTTTTTTTTAGTAATTCTAGTATGGCAACCTGCTACAGATTCTGAAATTACCTGAAATTGGTAAATTATTTAAGCAAATTTGGTAACAACTAAACAAATACTGAGAAATATCACTTTCGAAAAAAAGTATTAGTTGATTTTATTCATCCAATTTTTGTGAAATATTGTATATAGAAGTTTTTAGGATGGTTGCTTTAAAATCTGGCCTCATATTTGCAATATTCAAAATGGCGGGTCTAATATGGTGAATGCAACATGGCGGACGATAAAATTAACAATTGAACGAACTGTTGAATAAACTGTTTCTTTGAAACATATTATTCCGAGGGTGTTCCGGTGTGTCAATGTCGCGGATATAATCTCGGATTTTGAAAATTGTAAATGGTAGGTGCTATAATGGAATGAAAATAGCAGTTTAAATCATAAAAAGTGGAGCCACGCGAACTTTACGTAATGAAATTTTATGAAGGTTTAGTGAAGGTTTAGAATTTAAAATATAAAGTCAGAGTCGTAGCCAGCGACTACGAAAACTCCAAAGTACCAAGTTTTAAGCAAATCTGATCACTTTTCGATTTTGTGTCCTCCATATTGGATCCGCCATTTTTAATTTTGAAAATCTATAGTCGGATTCGTAATCAGCGACACTGAAAACCCCCCGTGCCTAGTCTCAGTAGTAAAGAGTTAACCCTTTGAAGCATAAGTTTTTCATCAAATATCTTAAACTTATTACGCGGGGGTTTTCAGGTTCGCTGACTACGAATCCGTCCTTAGATTTTCAAAATGAAAAATGATAAATCCAATATGGCGGATTGCAATATAAACAATTACTTGATTGAAACAATATTGGGTACTTCCGAATTGTTCAAGGTTGGTGATCACGAATTCGATAACAGATTTCTAAAATTCAAAATGGCGAATACAATATGGTGGTCACAAATTTGAAAAATTAATTGATTGATACAATATTGTCTATGATATATTTTTAATACATTAAAACAAAAAATGATGGCAATGATAAACGATTTATTCTAGTAGTCCAACATTGAAGTAAGAAAAAAAAAAGAAAACTGAAAAACAAACAATTTTAAAAACGAAAAAAACAAAAAAGTTAAAAACTTAAAATAACAACAAAAAACTAAAAATAAAATTGTAATTAACATTTTTTCAATGGATATCTTGCTTTTAAAGTATCCAATTGCAGATCTCATTCTAACCCCAAAATCTTAAAATTCTAAATGGTGGGTCCAGAAAAGGCAGGCATTATACAATTATTAAAATTATTTTGACGCGATTAACGGTAATTTTATATTAGCTTCAAGGATGGTTTGCGGACCTGCGATCTTAGTTTCAAGGTTAGGAAATAATTGAAATTTTGAAGGTAAATGATTTTAAATATATTATCAAACACTGCGAAAAATGTTCTGGTATGATTCACCACCATTTTCATCCGTCATTTTGTATTCGGAAATCCATTAGCATTCGCAATAATAAGTCTCAAAGTGAATTTTACATTCTGGACGAACATTTTGAGTCCGCAAACGTCGAAATTTTTGGGTACAGTGATCATCTATATATAAATATTTAAAATCTATAAATTAATCAAAACGTTCGTCTGGTCAATCGCTTTCGAACAAATTTTAGACAGAAAATTCGGTATGGGGTATCAAATATGGCGCCTGAAATGAACGTTTCCATGGAACATTCAACCAAAACCGTCGTAAAATGTTAATTTTTTTTTAAAATGTACGTACAAATTAAGGATGGCATTTTTACTTAAAAATAATGATTAATCAAAGAGTTGTGCAATGACATTATGCAGACACGAGTATTAAAATCATATTTATACAGATACCCGTACGCATATACTTTGGGCAATATCAGTATACAGTGGAACCTCTCTTATTTTAACCCCTGTTATTTTAATTGCTCCTCTTGTTTTAATTGTCCAAACCCCTCTCATTTTAATTGTTTCCCCTCACGTCTTCTGCCGACACCGCGCGAACAGAACGTAAAATATCTCGATGTTAATATCGATATTTCAAAATATTGTCGATTTTGCTCTATCTCGATATTCAGCTTATGCAACATCAAATTTTATGTGTACGTGAGTGGGGGTAAGGGGAAACTTAAAATAAGAGAGGTCGGCGCCATCTTGAAAAACTTTAGCAGTTAAAATAAGAGGGGTCCTACTGTACTGTCTTCCTTCTTACAATTTGAGAAACCATTTATAGAACGGGAGCAAGAAATAGAGCTCATAGGGATGCGACGGCACCAAGTGGTAATAAGCCGAACTAAAATTAAAATAGGTAAATTACTAAAACATAAGGAAAACTTTCCTTCTATTGATAATATGTAAAAATAAGATTAAAATTGTAGAAGTTTCACACGTTAATAGGTTAAACAGATTCCTATTCCTTAGGTGTCGAGACCAGTACTCGAATTACAATTCCTAACCACTTGAATCTACCATTAAACCGGTGGAAAACCAATATTATTTCCCAATTCCCATCATCACTTTTAAAATAAACTAATCTTTTCACATCATAAAGAATATTGACCTCAAATCGTACCAACGTAAGTACTGTGTGATCGAATCAAGCGTTAACTTAAGTAGATCGAAGTCAAACGTTCAACTTGAGATTAAAGTTCAATGCCATATATGTTCGCTCTGCACTTACAATATAAATTGTACGCTGGAAGAAATCAACATGGCTAAATAACATAAAACTGACCATCGCGAGGTCGAGTACTACTTAAATCACCGATTTGATCAAAGTCGTTTCTTTTTTTTATATAAAATGTCGTTTTGTTATTTCCGTTTAACTAGAACAGCGACGTTTCTTCAGACAGGAATCGAATTGGTATTAAAATCTAGTGGAGCTTTTAGGTTAAGTCATCAATTTCCCAATGGCGAGCAATAGGAAAAGCTACGGAACAAAGTCGGAGGCTGATCGAATCGACTTAAGTTACGACTTGGAATTCCGGGCCAGCAGTTCTATTTAATTTGAAATTGTAATTTTAAGAGGATAAAGAGGTTAGGAGAAGAAGATAACGGGCCGAGGATCGTCCTTCAGATCATGCGCTCGCCTTTTAGTAAAATCAACATTTTAGACGACTACGAGTCGTTCCCACCAGGAACGTAACCTGTATCGGAGTGCGGCCTTTTCACACGCATCTCGCCTCTCTCTCGGTCCCACTCCCCCCGGCCTATCCTCCTCTCGATCTTCGCCCTCCCGCCCCCTCCCCCGCCCACCTCATGTGCCCCTTGTGGCTCTTTAGTTCTCTCGCACGACGGCCAGCTCTTCGTGGCTGAAATTCTTATTGACTGACTTACGTATTACCTGAAATAGCTCTCTTATACGAGGCGCGAGAGCGTCGCTACATGCTCTCGCGATATTCCTCCATAAGTTTGAGGTTATGTCCGACATTCCTGCAATCGTAATATGAGTAACCGATCGCGCCTACAGCTCGGAGCTTTCTTCGGAAGCTCAGCTCCCTCAGGGGAATTGAATTCGAACTTTCGCAAATTATGCACCAGAAAACATTTTTTTATTGTAGTATTAACTAATTAGCAATTTCTTTAATCGCTGGTATTACTATATCAGTTTTTGTTCTGGGGGAAAGAAAGAATGATATATTTCACTTATTGTGAAGTTCTGAACGTCGGGTAGGAAATGACATTGCTCAAGCTATTTGACTGCGTTTGAAGATACATGCGAACCACCTCTGAGAATATGAAAGGAATGACGAAAGAAAAGAAGAAAATGAAATCAAGCGAAGTCAGATACGGAAGGATGTAATAAACGAATAAATAGGAAACACAAATGAAGTTCTGGTAACAAAGTATGTTTACTTCAAATAATGTGCTGGAATTGAATAATTATTGTTTTCGTAGAAGAAACTTTCATTTTAATTTTACTGTAATCTAACAATGATTTTGGCACCCCATTGAAATGATTTTTTAAATACTGGACGGAATGAAGTATACTGAAAGCAAAACTGCAATGAAGTAGAAACAAATCATGAACCAAATTAAAAAACGAAGAAATTAGTTCGAGGTATATAGTGCAGAAATTATGAAAATTGAAAAATTAAAAACAAACCAAAATACTAAATTGGAGAACGGACAAAATTAAGTGAAGAAAAAAGAAGAAATGGCATGACATAAAATAACAATAATTATGCGTCAGGATGAATTTTGAAAATAAAGTTAACTGAGGTACTGAATAGGAAGAAATAAGCTGAAATATTATCTTGTAAATAAATTAATCACATCACAAATGAGAATACTTTTAATGAAAATTGTAAATAAAAGAAAAGAAGAAAACGAGGGTATTATTTCAGGAAGGATGAACAGTGGTAAACCAGTTACATAGAAGTTTATGTCTAAGTAAAAATCGTTAAGATGTAATGGAGCATGGTAAAATAAAAAAAAACCAAATGCTAACTGGAGAACAGACAATATTAAGGGAAGATAAAAGAAGAAATGTCATGACATAAAATAACAATATTACAATTATGCATCCGAATGAATTTTGAAGATAAAGTTAACGAAATTACTAAAAATAATTGACGACATACAATACAACGGTAACCTAAAATCAAGAAATAAACAGAAATGTCATCTTCTAAATAGATTAATGACTTGACATAATAGAAAACTTAACCAAACGTACAAATAAAAAAAAACGAAGAAAAAACCGAAGAAAAATCCAAAGAAAATAGTTCGCGGACTATTATTTCTGGTAGGATCAAAAGTAAGATAATATAATATTAAGTATATTATCTTATATATATTATTTATAATAAAAATAAAGATAATATAATGGAACGTAGCATGGTAACAACAAACCAAAATGCTAAACTGGAGAACGAAGAAAATTAGGTGAAGAAAAAACAAGAAATGGCATGACCGAAACTAACAATATTAAATATCAGAATTATGCGTCTGAATCAATTTTGAAGATAATGTTAATGAAGCTGATTAAAATGCAGAAATAAACTGAAATATGATCTTGTAAATAGATTAATCACATGACATAGGAGAAAACTTTTAATGAAAAGCACAAATAAAAGAAATGAAGAAAATAGTTGGATGGATATTATTGAAGGATGGATAAAAAGTGGTGAACGAGTTACATTGAAGTTTATGTAGAAGTACAAATCGTTACGATATAATGGAGTATGGCAAGGTAAAAACAAACTAAAATGCTAAAATGGAGAACGGACAAAATTAAGCGGAGAAAAAAGAAGAAATGGCATAATATAAACTAGCAGTATTACAATTATTCGTCCGAATAAATTTTGAAGATAAAGTTAACGAAGTGACTACAAATAAAGAAAAAATCTGCATTAAATTAATTCACAACATATAACACAACGATAACCAAAAATGAAGAAATATACTGAAATATTATCTTGCAAATAGATTAATCACAAAACTTTTAATGAAAAGTATAAATAAAAGAAAAAATTGTGACAAAATAAAACTAAATGAAGAAAAAATGAAGAAATGGTAAAACTGAAGAATTAAAACTTAAAACGAATTTAAAACGAAGGATTAAAGATATTGTAAATGTTAAAGGGCGAAGGTGAAATTATGGTAAGAAATTTATCGGTAAATACTAAAGTTATAACAAGGAAGACATGTTTTGAAGACTGGAAGTTAAGAATTGTCTTGAAAAAATTTAAATGGTATAAAGGAACAAAATATATTAAATTATTTTTCTAGGATCATGTAAAGATCTAGAAGACTTAGAAGCAAGAAATGAAGATATTAATAAAATGAAGATAATCAGTTGACGTTAAAATGACAATGCAGAAAAACTAAATATAAAATTTGAAGAAATCTAAAATAACTACAGCTCAAGTTGAAGTTGACATAGAAAAAAGTTGTTAAAACTAAAATGAAGAAATGGAATCTAAAAGAAATCAAAGTCCGCATGAAGAATATTTGGAAACAATTGTTCGATGACCACGCGATTGTACATGGTCACGATTAATGCAGGATTAAGAATGAGTAACGAAGAAACAAAATAACAATGGAAATCGCATCAACAATGTGAAGCAAAATCATTTAATAAGAGGCTAAAGTTCAACGTAGATATTTCGTATATATGAACGGATGAAGAAATTGTAAAACTTCAAACAAAAATAAGGTATATTATCCAGAGAGATGAAGAAATAGACTTAGACAGTAAACAAATTGAAAAAATATCATATGAAGTGATTTAAAAACACAATACGATATATCGATATAATATTAAATGTCGAAAAATAAAATCATAAAAAGAAGAAATACGTAAATTAAGTATAATCTTCAGATAAACATATATAAAATCTCATGTATAAAGTTAAAGAAAGTGTAGAAGTAAGAAGAATAACTTCAATAAAAGTAAAAGCCAATGTCGTTTCCGCATAAATGATATTGAAGATAAACAGCGAAGAAATACATTGAAAGGATAGAATGAGGTCCGAATAAGTAGTGTTTAGTAAAGAAATAATAAATATTGATGAATATTTACAAAAATCAAAATCATAAAAGTGACTTTTAACAAATGTTATTAAATTTCGTTATTAAAACATTTTTTATTCTCTTCTATAATGGAATGAAGTTTATCAGGCGAAGAAAAATATAATTGTAGAAACGAAAAGGAATAATAAAGTTATGAAATAATTTGTTGACTTTTGGGGAAGTAAAATTTTGAACGCATAATGAGGATAGACTAAAAAATATACTAATTAAGAAAAATGATATGCCAAAAAGTGACACAAAATAGAATAGTGAATAAAAAGAAGAAATAAAAGAAATTAAAGCTGATGAAGTTAAATAAAAAGGGACGCATAGCACATGCACTGAAATGAATGGAAATTTAAAAGGAAGAATTTGGCCTTAACATTTCGAAGAAACGAAGGGAAATGAAGATATGAAGTAATATTCGCATAAACCCAATAAATAGACTGAAAGAACAGCTCAACGGGAAAAGAAGCACAACATAAAAGAAATGAGGAACTAAAATTAAAAAAATGATGAAGGAAAATAAAAAATTATTTGTAAAATGTAAAAATGAAGAAATGAGACCCAGAATTCAGAAGAAACTCTTACACGATCAGATAATATAATGAAGAATATAACATTTTGCTTCAGGTCTAAACATGCCAAATTGATAAATATCGATAGAAAAATACAAAAAATTTGAAATATTTCGTCAATGGATTAGTTCCGTTAAAGGTAAGAATTAAATTTGCGGCCCTGAAGTTGAGGTCGAAGTGTCAACATTGCCTTATTACGAGAAAAAGTGGCCGGTGCGAACGGGATTGCGAAATCGAGGATTTTCTAGTCCTTTTCGGTGGTCTTGTCGCGAAATCTTCTGCTCCGTGTTTCGAAAGTGAAGAATCGCCCTGCGGAGCGACGGCCCATGGCGATTTAGCGTATGCAAGAGGCCGTTTAGCAATTCGCGTCGACGGAGAACCTCGGGGCTGATCCTAATCGCGAATCCCAGAGTACAATCGTTTTCGTCGAGGACCGGGCCGTTTGACTAAGTGCTGCTCTCTTCACCGCAAGAGCGGGCCCTAAAAAAATTGCGAGAGGAAGAACTCAATTCGCCGAAAAATTACGATATCATTTTTCAGTTAGTTTTTCGACGACTTATTAACGTCACATAAACAGAGATGTTGGCGTCCTAAGGATCTTCAATTTGTTTTTATATTTTTTCGAAGCAGATTTTAGGGATAACTTAACAAGACTTATATATTAGTTCGCGTGTATTTGAGGGTTAGTATGACAAAATAATGTAATAAAATTAAGTGAACGAACATTTCCAAATAATCACTATTAGTTATCTTCTTAATAACGTAACATAGGCAGAGATTCAAAGATAATATAAAAACTATTTACCACAAGTTTGCTTCATCTGAGGGAAGAGAAATGTTGTAAATAAGAAATGAAGATATGCAGTATAAATATAAATGAGATTTGTTAAATTGAGCGACCCGAACAAGATTAATAGAAAAGAAAACTGATACAATTGAAAATTAAAGAAACTGAAGAAATTAGCAGAGTAAGAAGAACTTGTCGAAATGAATTAAACAAACGAAATGACGTGACAAAATCCAAGATCGGCTGTAGAAATCAATAAATATAGAGCATGATCAGAAGGGAAGAAAGAAAAAGTAATTTCAACAATTTAAATACAATTGAAAACGTAAAATGAAGTAAGTGAAGAAATTACGAAGTTATAGTTCTCTACATAAATTGAGTTCCAAACCTAAAAATGAAGTTTACGTAGAATAATATTTGACTATAATGTGAAACAAAGATATGGGTGATTAAAAGGAATTCCATAAATAAATGTCTAAATGATTAGTTCTAAACGGAAGAACTGGACAGGCTAAATGAAGAAATAACTTCGAAATATTTATATGACAATGTATTTAATGTAATTGGAAAATGAAGAAATAACTTATAAAAGTATTGGCGTTTAATACAAATGGAAGAGTTAAATGTTTGCTTAAATGATATGAAGATTGAAGTGATAAGGTTTATGTAAAAAATGGAAAAAACGAAAATAGAGAAAAGTATAAATGATTTGTATACTGAGTGAAAATGGGAGCGAATGGAATTAAAAATTTACAAGGAAGAAATATACGCAAAGCTAAACTATGAAGATGACGTTGTAATGAAACTAATTTGAAGAAGATATAAAAAGATACATAATAAAAATGTTTGCAGCGAAATCAAATGATGAATGTAAATTTAACTGGTGATATGAAGTGAAAAAGTAAAATAATGTTAATACATATAGTATAGACGTAAAAAATGAAAGTCGTTGGCTTTGTTTCCAGCTTACGTTATTTGATGAATCATCGTTTATTTTCATACTGTAATTTATTCCTATATTTATCACTTCAATAATGCATATAGATTTTTCTAATAAGACAATGTTTCAATTCATTCCTTCCAGTCTTTTGCCATCGCTTATAAGGCATTTACTTTTACTTCATCAATTCATTGTATATATGATTCTAACCTAATTATGTCTCTTGCACACTTTATACCTATTCAATTTCTTCATTTCCTTTTACTAAGTTAAATTATTATTGTTTTTAATAGTTGTAAACTTTGAAAGTGTTGAAAACTCCAAATATAGGGTAATAAATAGAAAAAGAAATACAATAAGTTAATGAAGTTAAAATGAAGAGATCAAATGGTAAACGTTCATTCAGAAGGAAATTATTGATTTATTAAATAAAAAGAAAAATAAGATACAGAATTAGTAATCATGAGAATAATTCACATAAAAATGATTTAAAAAGTTAAACCCATGTAAGAATTGACAATAAAAGATGAAATGAAGGAAGAAGTATAAAAAATGAAGTCAAATAAACAATGATTTATGATGAACTGTTATGCAAAGAAGCAATATAATATTATAAAAATTAAAAAGAAGAAAACAATAAATGTAAAGAAAACGAACATATTTTTAAAATTTGAGTTCAGATAAGTGAAGAAAAGAAGCAATCAGAGGCCTTAAAAACAGTAAAAACGACCAAGTTTATAAAGAAAATATTCCCTTTAACTGAAGAATAGAGTGAAGAAAATATGATGTTGACTCTTTAAATGCAAGGCGAAAATCATCATGAAATAATTTTATACAGATATTATTAAATGGTTTAGAACTTATGTGCAAGGTATTACTTCGACCCAGTTAAAAAATTGAAGCATGGAGTTATTTAAATTATGAACTCATTAATGAACATTGGCATTGTGTAATTATCGGCAAGAAGTGAAGAAATACAATGATCGAAATAACTAAATAAATGAAGAAGGTGTAATGAACTAAAATTTTGTTGTGAAGAAACAACAAGATAAGTGTCGCTTTGAACAATTAAAATAAAAGGAACAGATGAATAAGGAAATTAAGTTAAGGAATGTGATGAAGAAATTAAGTATAAGAATGAGAAGGTGAATCCGATGTGAAGCAATATGAAGATATAGTTAAGCTGTCATTGATTAATAAGATGCCGACGAAATAAGTTCTACATAGCCATTGGAAAGATGAAGAAAGAAAAATTAAGAAATTAATCTGTATTTTAATTCAAACTTTTTGTATATCTTCAAAGATATCACCTTAAATAGTTGACTGAGATAGACTGAGAGAAGATAACTTCAACATTGAACAAAATAAATAGAGTGGAAAATGGGAGAAATGAAGATGAGGAATTAATTGAAGAAATTACATGAGAAATGAAAAGAAGAAAATAACTATTGAAAAGAAAGGAAGAAATAAAGTTACGGAATTAAGAGAAGAAAAGAAATGAAAAGAAGCAATAGACAGAAATGAAGAAATAATATTAACGGATGAAAATAAGCAATGGACAAAAGTGAAGAAATAATGTTAACTGATGAAATGAAGAAATCATGCACAAAATGAAATTAAAGAAGAAGAAATGTAAAGATAATTATTGAAATATATATTAAACCCGAAGAAAAACATATGGTTTCGTTATTTCTAAATATCTTCTTTTCGATTCCTCAATAATTTTGTTTAAAATATCTTCAAATAACTTTTTCTAAATTTATAAATATATATGCATCTAAGCATCGAATCTAATCGCAGCATCGTACGCAACCATGTACGAACATCCGCGTACAATTACGTACACCAACATATAAATCATTTTTACTCGGGACATTTCACGTACGCGTATAGTTCTCATCAACGTTGTTTATGCCATAGTTATTACCCAGCCCCGGATCGTTCAGCAACAAAAGTGCGGCTCGTGATATACTCCACATTCGAACGCACAATGACTGTTCGCAACAATTACCTCGGTTCACATTCCTCCAGAAACATGCTGACTCATTACAAATATTCGTTACACATCAATATTGACTATAGCAAAGAGGATTAATATTCTCACCGTTCGCCGTTCGCGATAGCTAAAATAATAAACGCCCGAAGTTCCATTTTCTCCAATGGTAATCAATACACTAGCCTAATATTTTTGGATGGTGACGAGCACCGTAATTTACGGTAACGTTTATCACTTAATTTTGAGGTTCCTTTTTCCAAACGTTATTTCTTCATGTAAATCTTGATTCAGAAATAAATTTTTGTATGTAACTCGACTATTATCCGGTGCTTTTAGTTAAAAATGGGTTAATTAACGATAAATGAAGATGAGGGTTAAGTAGATGCACGCCTGACAACGAAAATCAGGTTTAAAAACTGCCATTACTCGTTACCAGGCGACTCGGCAAAACGACAGGAAAATCTACATCGGCGAAGTAGGGGGCGACCTCTGACCGTACCATCACCTGCTGGAGAACATCTTATCTCTCCCTTCTGCTCTCTCGCTGGCTCTTTCTCGCTCGCACTTTTAGCCTTTCTCGCTCTCGTCGCTCTCTCTGGTTTAAGTATAGGCAGCATCGCCTATAGTATTGTAAGCACACAATTCATACCACACACTCGACTCACGCACGAGTGTGTGCACCGCTCGCACCCACACACGGACACATGCATGGACACACGTACGGACACAGTTACGGACACTCGGCATACCCTGGAAAGATCGCCGCCGCCTGGCAAACGCGTATATGCATGTGCGTAAGCATTTAAATTTTCTGCTTCACTTAATTCCTCGTTACCTCGGAAATTCTCATCCGTCTCTCGCGCTAGAAAATCTCGACCCCGCGGCCTCTCCGGGGTTAGGCGGCTGTTTTTTGCGCTTTTCGAAATCGCGATGGAGATCTTGCCGCGATCCTCGCACGCAGCGAGCACTTTTATTGTTATCGCGATCGAAGCTCCGTTCCTGCTACAAATATTTCGTTGTATTGAAAATTTCGCTGACCTCCGAAGAATGTTATTGTACAAAAAATTTCTAGCGTGATCTTTCCCGAGGTTATCCAGGATCCTATCGGTTCATTAAGATTTTAATAATAAGTAATTGATTTAAGGCTATACTTTACGGATTCTTAAAGAAAATTTTCAATTTTTTCGACTTATTTCTTCTTTTCTTCGGATCGTTTAACACCATTGTTCAACGTGGAATTCTTTTTGTTCATTGTCATTTTTGTCTTTCAGCTTCATTTCTTCATAGGCTTCACTACAATATTTTCTTCTCATGGCCTCGTAGTGGTTCTTTCCTTTCATTTTTTAATGAGTGAACTGAAGAAGAAAAAGTAATAGAGAAGTACAGAAACAGAATCAAAATCTAAAGAAACTAAATACAATCGCAAAATAAGAAGAATTGAAGAAAGAAAAAGTAATTTCAACAATATAAATATATGTCGAAAAACATAAAATGAAGTAAGTGAAGAAATAACGAAATTATACCTCTGTAAATAAATTGTTTACTGTCATTTCTGCCTTTATCTTCATATCTTCATCGTGCTTTACCACAATATTTTAATTTCATTCTTTTGTCTTGATTCTTAATTTTCAATTTGTTAGGAGTGAACTGAAAAAGATAAAGTAACAGAGAACTAAAGAAACTGAATCGAAATCTAAAGAAACTAAATTCATTAGAATAAGAAAAAGTAATTTCAACCATTTAAATATATCTGAAAACGTAAAATGAGGTAAGTGAAGAAATAGCGAAATTATATCTCTGCAAATAAATTGTTCACTGTCGTTTCTGTCTTTTAGCTTAATTTCTTCATCGTGTTTTACTACGAACGCGAAGTAATGAACTGCTGAAATGAAATGACGAAAAAATCCAAGATGTACTAAAGGAATTAACAAATGTCCAACATGAAATAATCGGAAGACCAGAAAGAAAAAGAAATTTCATCAATTTAAATATATATGAAAATGTAAAATGAGGTAAGTGAAGAAATAACGAAATTATATCTCTGTAAATAAATTGTTCACTGTCGTTTCTGTCTTTTAGCTTCATTTTTTCGTCGTGTTTTACTACGATATGTTCTATAACTGAAAAAGATAAAGTAATCGAGAACTATCAGAATTGAAAACTAAAGAAACTAAATTCATTTGCAGAACAAGAAAAACTTGAAGAAATGAATTGAAAAAATAAAATGACGGAAAATCCAAGATCGATAAAAGAAATTAGGAAAATTTCTAAGATGAGATAAGCAGAAGGGAAGAAAGTAAAAATAATTTCAACAAATTGAATATAACTAAAAATGTAATTAACTAGAAGTAAGTGAAGAAATGCGGAAATTAAGTTCTATAAATAAACTGATCCCTAAATCTAAGAATGAAGTTTATATGGAATAAAACTTCATTAAAAAGTGAAACGAAGGAAAGGACGTATAAAATGATTCCATAAATTACAGAAATGAAATGAAGAAATAGAATGAAGTGAAATGATTTTAAATAAAAAATGGAAAAGAGTATAGTAAGAAGTTTTTATTTGCGTGAAATGAAGAAATAAAGGATAAATTGTCAATACACATAGCTTATGTGTATTATTGCTCTTCTCTACAATATTGCTACCTCATTTTTGCGAATCGGTTATTCCTTTTAATTTTTTATGAATGAACTGCAAAATATAAAACCATATAGAAATAAACTAACAGAATTGAAAATTAATTTGTAGAATTAAATGAATTTCAAGAAATAAATTGAAGAAACATATCTCATGAGTTGTTATATCTTGCAGTCAATATAACCAATGTATTTCTTCAATTAGTTTGCTGGCAATTCTTCATTTGTTAGCTTTATTTTATAACCATTTTTTACACTCGTTATGTTGATTTTCGCATAATATAGCTTTCATTGTTCTATTCTTACTTTTTAGTCTTGTTTCAATTAGTGAATAATTGTTGAAATTTTATTTATTAATTGAATTTGAATAATTTCAAATGTAAAATTTAGAATAGTAAATTCATTTCCTTACATTCAAGTCCAATACTCATTTTTTTTACAACTGATGAAGTTGAATGGCTTCGGATGAATGCTTTTAGTTTTAGTCATAGTCGTTTATTTTTTATTTTAACCTGAAGGTTGTTAGAATCAATTAGTCACTGTTTTGGGCATTGTTTTATATACAGTAACAAATAAGTATGGACCTAAGATCTGCTTTCAATTTCAAATTTTAATTCTTTCTTTCGTATTGAATAGTATAACAAAATATAATTTTCTACATGTGTGAATATAATAATGATCGTGTTTATTTCGCACTTGCAAATCGATGCTGGTACATTCCTATAGTTATCGCATAATGACAAAATGACAAATGCAACTAAAACGCGAGAACTCGTATTTAGGTTGGGTTATTGTATATCCGATAGGGTATCCGGTTACACTTTGTGTACTATAAGGCACGCACGCTGAATCTTCTATTTCCTTATTTCTATTTTTCACAGACATAATTTGAAAATATTTTTATTTTATTTCATGATCACGTATAACATAAATATCGTAAATATCATACATATTAGATTTGATATAAATATATTATTTTATAACCGAAATATATGTGTGCTAACAAGAGCAGTTGCGTGTCCACACTACCAACAATTTACTTCTTTTAACGAAATATATTTACTTGAAACTGATTTATTTAAAACAAATAATCATGTACTGGATTTTAAGAGAAGAATTAATTCCTTCAAATAATTCATTTTTCAATATAGTAAGATTATCACAGGGTAAGTTTAAATCATAAATTTAATTACTTTCAACTGCTTCAGAATAGTGCAAATAGTGCTGCGCTTTAATTACTTTTAGTCATTTTTATAAACATTCGTGTTGATGTAATTCCTAATTTTTACGCGTAAGGGCAGTTTATTTGTGTTTTATAATAGAGGACAACATTTCATGCGCAACTCTCGCATGTTTGAAAAACATATAATTTTTAAATAAAAATAAAATTGTGGTTTAACCCTTTAACGCCCAAGGGGACACAAATTTCACCAATATTTTTGGAATATTTCTTGACTTATTGACTGTAAATTTGACTTAATGACTGTAAAAAACAATTCAAAAAATTTAAGATAAAACATTCGCGACGTAAAATTGATCGCTCTTTCAGATTTTGTTATCAAATTCTGTCTACAATAAACGTGTAAAAAGTTATAAACAATTATTCATAAAAGAACGCGATTTTTTCCTTCACGCAAATTTTCAAATGAATATTTTCATGACAAACAAAAAAAGACATTAGGTCAAGACCTCGTGTCTTTATTGTTGATATTATTGATAATTTTTTTGTTTATAAACATATTAATTTTTTTCTTTTTCCATTTGCTAATAAAAAGGTTCAGTCTGTAATTTCCATTTTGTTTCATTACCAAATTTTTAAAATTGACAAAGTAATCACGAGTTGAAGTGAAAAACTACCGAAAATATATTATATACTTTATTGTATGTAAATTAAGTAAGGTGGAAGTTTTTGTAACGGTAAAAAAATTGATCTCTATTCTGCATAAGGATTGCCTTTAAAATTTGAAATTTAAACCATTTTTTAAATACGGCTATTGGACAATACTTTACCAGCCGAATCGAAGCTTAAATACTTTTGATCGCCGGAGGTTCAATCAATAAACTTACACAGTCGAAGTTATATATTGCATTGATTAACAGTACCTCAGTACAGTTAGATAAAGTAAAATAAAATTTTCTATTTTTAACCGCGACATTGGATCTGCATATTTTCAATTTCTTTTAAATTACTCCTAATTCGTAATCGGAGACCCCAAAACAACGATTTATTAAGTTTCATAAAAATGAAACAGTGTTTTTAATTCTCTACCGCTATATTGGATTCGCCATTCTAAATTCGTGACAAACGACTATATTTTCGTAATTAGCGACCTCAAAAATCCCTATATACCAAGTTCCATAAATATAAAATGAAATTTTTAATTTTTAACGCCATATTGGATCCGCCATTTAACATTTTTTAAAAATATCATGAAATTAATACTCGGAGACCCCAACAAATTATGGGTACTAAGTGTTATTAACATAGGATAATTTTTCAAGATTTTGTACACTAAGCTAATAATTTATAAAAAAATTGTTTCAGTCGCAAATTTTTTGAATTGGTTTTTAATGTCAAGAAATATTCCGAAAATCTTGATGACATTTGTATCCTTTTGGCCGTTAATTGGGCGTACACATTTCAACAATTATCTTTGTTGCATCCACAGAAAGTGGTTGTAACGTTAAATAAGAATGTCCGCCAACTCCAAATATTTCGAAATTTATTTTTAAAAACTCGTAAAATTATTTATCGTGTTTAAGACATAATAATTCGATAAACATTATATTTTTAACATCTTTCAGTACGCTGTGAGCAAAACAGGGTCTGTCAATGTCTGCTGTTACTACTGCTGTTACCGAAGAACGTCATTAATACACGAAGAAAAATATCACTAATGACATTACTTATGACTTACGACTACTGGTACAGTGAAGTTGAACGTAGTCATTATGCGTTGTAATAGTTCTTTTTGTAGTATGTAATTATAACTTGAAGTTTATCGATTGTCGCAATAATGTAAGAAACAGTAGTAGTGCATAGTGAATTGACAATTAACGGACGAGTCATTATTTGACCATGTTATTAACCAAATGAATCGTAAATAACTTTTAGTACCAATGTTCATTTAACTATTTATTTGAACAATTGTATTTTAATTAATATTTTTTAAATGGATAAACAATAAATCATACGCCTAAAACTTCAAAAATGGAGCAATAATTTATGTCAGATTTTTCAATTTTCATCCAAGAATATTTTTAGAATTCCAAATTAATATAGGTAAAGGCTTCATACCCACAAATTGCATTATATTTGAAAATGCTATAGTTTGAGAATTTCTAAATATTTCAAACATCTTGCGTCGTAATCACTCGGATTCTCAAAACGCTAAACTCCTGTCGAAACATTTACAATCCCAACTAATGATGGAATTAACAACGCCAAAAAGAAAAAAGAAAAAAAGGAAAAAAATCCTTAATAAAATTTCGATTTGACAGTTACTTGGAACCGACTGATATATGAATATGATTTGTTGACAACAAATTAAAAATCAAAAATACTCTTTCTCTCTTTTTTAATTTTTTGTTTAGATTTTAATTTTTGTTTATTTCTTACTTTCTGTTATTAATTTGTTTGCATTTCTATATATTTTTTCTTTTTTGGGTAGTTTTTTATATATTATGTGTCTTTCTTATTATATTTATTACATTTTTTCTTTAAATTATATGTGCAAGCTAACAAATCATATTCACAGACCAGTCAGTTCCAAGTAACTGTCGAATCGAAATTTTATTAAGGATTTTTTCTATTTTTTCTTTTTTTTTCTTTTTTGAGTTGTTAGTTCTATCATTAGTTAAGATTGTAAAGGTTTCGACAGGGTCTAGCGTTTTGAGAATCCGAGTGATTACGACGTAAGATGTTTGAAACATTTTGAAATTCTCAAACTATAGCATTTTAACGTCTAATACAATTTGTAGGTATAAAACCCTTAACTATATTAATTTTTAATTGCACCTACGTAACATTTCTATTTTTTAGCATTCTATTTTTCATAAATATTATTGATCATAAAACATAAAACAGTCAAAATTAAAAAAAATAAACGTTCAATCATTTTCAGATTTTGCCAATGGACTACAGTTATGTAATTAAATATTTTTTCCAACTTTCATATTTATCTTTTAATTTTTGAAAATTAATAACAGATTCATAATCAACACACGCCGAGCAACGAGTTTCAAGCGATTTCATTAATTTTTAAACAATTCGCCCGCTGTATTGGATCTACCATTTTGAATTTTTGAAAACTAGTATCAGATTTGTAATCAACAATACCAAAAACTCCCAAAAAACGAGTTTCAAATGAAATCAGTGAAAAGAAATACACGTGACTTAACCGATTAAGAAAACACCATATTTTGAATCTGGAATGAAGTTAGTCATTAGCTAGGAAGATTTCTTCTTAAAGTACATGACTTAAGAAGGAAAATTTCCCAAATAAATTTTATTTCCATCGAAAATTCGATTCAAGTGGATTTGATAACATTTATCAGCCGCTTTGGAACCACTTACGTTTTATTAAAAGTTTTAGAGATATGCCCGTATACAATTTAATTTTTGGGTACATTTTTTAATTTCCTAGATTAAAAAAAATCAAAATTATATATAAAATAAACAATTTTTTTATTTCATTAACTGTACAATAAAAAATTGTCTATGAAATTACCTATACATCACTAGTAACCTAGCGGAAATGCCATTGCATCTATTGCGATACAAATAACGGATAATTAGTCGACGCAACAAGTTCAACGTTTAGTTAATCGTCAGATCGGTCGAATTTTTATTTGGGCATCATACAAGAGTCTCTTCCTACTCCTTAGCTTACCGAATTCATTATTCCCTCTTAAACACATTCCCGCAAAGCAGATAATCGCCGAGGGTACGCACGTTCGAGCTTATTCCGTGTTCCCGCGGACTCTCACACAATCTTTACCTCGCACACATTCGAGAGGATAGAAAATACACACAAATACACACAAACAAACACACACAGACAGATGGGGGCCGTAAAGCAGAATGGAAAGGTCCTTAGGCCTCCGAGCAGCATCCCATATACGCGGGCACCAAGAGTCATCGCTCTTGGTGCACCGCAACAGCTGACTCGCCAAGGCGATAACCGAGCGTCACTTCCGCGATATATCCCATTCTGGGCCCCGATATATCCCCCAGGTGTCCCCGAGAAAATTCTCTATGGAAAAATCTATTGTCGGAAAAGCCATGGTGGAGGGAAGGTCGCCGGACCTCAGAGGCACCGAGCAGACTCGATAAAGTCGACTATGAGTCATGCTTTTAATCGAGTCGATGGGTTCTTGAACGGTGCTCCGACGTCGAGAGGTAAAAAAAAGGACTCGTGAGATTTCTTTACGTAACGCGTAAGATGGATGCGAATCAAACGATGGAAATCATAGGGAGGTTTTTTACTTAGTGTCTTTTGTTTTTCAGGAGACGTGCTGGGGTTTTTGTTCCAATTTGGGATAAAATATGTAGGGGGAAACTGACCAATTGCGAAAGATTGTTCTTGGATTTGCGAATCATTTTAAGAATGTTTTAGGATTTTTTTAGTGCTTAATGATTATGATAATGGTTAAAATGATTTTTAGATGTTCTCGGTAAACTCTAAAATAAATCTTTGCGTAGAATCCGAAATAAGAATCAGCAATTGGTAAGACTTTTCAAAATATTCGGTTCTCAGCTGTCGTTCGTGCAAGACGTGTTTGGTGCGACTCTTAATTTGCAATTTTATTTAATTTGTGGTACGTCCTGTCTAATGTTTTTTTTAAAATAATTTTGGGCTATTGTGATTAATGGCTGGTGTGATTTCTCTCAGTGTAATTGTGCTTTTGTAAAGAATTGTTCGTCAATTTGCTGTGTAAAGAAATATTCGTCCAATCACTTGATGTCTTAAATGAACTGAAGATTATATTCTTTTATTTGAAGATTTGTGTTATGCTCTATCAGTGTGAATTTTTACATTTCATTAAGTATATCTCCTTGAGAGCTTAAAATCAAGTGATCCATAGTATTTTTTGAATTGGAATATTTAAAATCTACCGTTTAATATTATTCATTACTATCGTGAAAAGGTGTTTCCACGATTTATGGTGATTTATGACAGCCCGTCTATTGTATGTCTGTAATTGCCATTAATGCACCTTTATTAAATAGGATATATATATTAAATAAGAATTCGTAAGTAACCGAAGGAAATTTTGAATTCTTATATTAAAATCTATTGTTTAATATTCTTCAATATAATCATGAAAAGATAGTTTCCACGATTTATGGTGATTTATGACAGCTAGTCTATTATGTGTCTGCAATTGCCATTAGTGCACATGTAATAATTAAGGTATATGTATTTGTGCAACGTCAGCATCAACATTACGTCGATTTCTGGATACACAATGCTATGAGATTCAATATACTATATCTTCACGTATATTTATCACGTAAATCTGCAACTTGACCGATTGAAATTTATGAAATTCGACGATGGCAGCCATGGAGCTTGAAAAAAGGTGTCTTTACTGTAACTGTGATAATATGGATGAACTTGAGACATGTACTTCGTGCAAGTTAACAGCTCACACTGCGTGCATTAAGTCTGATAATCGTAATCAAAATGGTGAGTTTTTTGTGGTTGCAATCAACACTTGGATATTTTAATGCCTCAAGTTCCAACAATGAAACTTTCCGAAAAGAAAGGACCTGAACGTCCTCCTAAAGAAAAACCTGGAAAATCTAGTAAACGCCAACGTGTCATTGATGAGAGTCTAAACCAATATGAGAATTCTTCAGATATGTTAATTCAAGATTTTATTAACATGAAATTCTCTCAGTTAACTGCCCAACTCAGTGCTTTGAATGTTCTGGATTCCAAAATTAATGACCTTTAATCATCCACTGAACTTTCCCGAATACAGAATGAACAAGAAACGCTAAGTCTCTCAAACAAATTTGATAATTTTTGTTCGGAAGTGCGCGTTATAATATCTGATCAGAATACCCGTATCAGTAATGTAGAGAAAAAACCGAACAAATAGAAGCGCTGAATGAGAAAGTCACACTACTTACCAGGGAAAACAAAATTTTGCAAGAACAAAATATTAAAGCCAATGACCGAATTCTAGCACTCGAGCTCAATAATTATGAATATGATGCTGTAATTGTCGGGTTTCCCGAGACCAGTAATGAAGATCCAATCGTCACAGTCTGTTCAATTGCTGCGGTTGTTGGTGTTGAGATTCAGCCTACAGATATTAAAAAAGCAAAGTGAATGCTTCTTCGTCCAAACGAATGCAGTTCCTTCTTGTTCGGCTTCTACTGCTTCAGTCGTATCCAAATCAAGAAATTTATTTGTGCGCTTTGCTGACAGTGAAATACGTAATAAAATAATCAAAGCTCGTATTGATCGGAAAACGCTACTAGCTAATGCAGTTAATTATAATTTCGCTCATGTTGGCGTTTTTATAAATGAGTATTTGCCAAGTGATCTTTTCAAACTATTGATGAAAACCAAAGTGGTAGCATCTCAACTAGATCTAAAAATTCGCCGTAAAGGTGCATTAATCCAGCTCTGTACAATGGAAGGTCTAGTAAAACATACCGTTGCTTCTCTTAAGGATCTTGATAATATCACTTCAAATAGCTGACTCGTTAGAAAAAGTATTCCATTTCAACAAACAACATGTCATCTACGACTGCAATGGCCGGCAGCAACATTATGCTACATTCAACAACGATAAGCGCTGCAACATCTTCGAGTACCTTCACCACTTCGTTTTCGTCTGCATATAGTGAAAATTTTAAAATAGTACACTTAAATGTACGATCTTTGTCATCACATATTTTTGAAATCAAACAATTACTGGCTGAGGAAAAGTACGACGTGCTATGCCTGTCTGAAACCTGGCTAACCAGCGAAATTTTAGATATTGATATTTCAATCGCCGGGTTTTCGATTGTTAGATCTGACAAGTCTGGAATGCGTGGAGGCGGGAGTTGCAATTTATTTTAAAGAGAATTTACATTGTCTGCAGCTCCCATCAGCAGTGAGTAAGTTCGGACTTGAAGAGATTTGGGTATTGCTGAACTTCCACAATAATAAAATTGCAGTAGGTTCATTATACAGACCTACCTATGTCTCTCTTAAATGCCTTGATAATTTGAACAATTTTATCAACTCTCTTTATACGTGTACTGATCAAATAATAATTCTTGGCGATTTAAATGTCAATCTCTTAGCGCAAAATAAACCCGACACATTTAAATTAAATGAAATGATGAATCAATGCAATCTCCGCCAAGTCGTGCATAAAGCAACAAGAATAACACCATCATCAGCAACCTTGATTGATATAATAATGGTATCACATTCGGTGAATATTATTGAAGCCTTCTCTACTAGCAAATTTAAAGTTGCCGATCACCACTTGGTTGGATGTTGCATTGATTGTCCAAGACCACCACATAATGTAAAACTGATGCAGGTGCGAGATTTTAAGAACTTTAATGAAAATAGTTTTGATCAAGCTGCTTGTCGATTTCCCTGGGGCTATATATCACCTTTTTGCAACGTTGATGACAAACTGTCTTATTTAAGTAACGGAATTATTGAATTATATGATAAATATGCCCCAATAAAAAACATTCGTGTCACTAAACCGCATGCTCCATGGATACGGATCCTATAAAGATTCTCATAAAAAAGCGAAATGCTGCTCAAACAAAATTTAGGAGAACTAAAAGCCAATCCGCTTATACATATTACAAATCTCTCCGTAATTATACGACCGCTGCAATTAGGAGAGAACGAAAGGCTTTTTTCTACATTATCTTAGTAAACTCTCACAACACAAATTTTGGACCACAGTTAAATTCTTAGGACTTACTAAACCACGTTTCTCTCAACTTCCAGCAGTTTTAAACGACCCTGATGCTATTAATGAGCACTTTATTAATATACCTCATATTTCTCCTAACTTGATTCTCATTAACTATTTTTTATCCTTTCGTTCTCCCAAAGTGCCATAAACAAAATTAATTGTTCAAGCACGAGCTCGGATAAAATATCAGGTGAAATGTTTCTAAGAGTTTACAAATACTGTTTACCAGAATTATTTGATCTAATTAACGCAATAATTATTTCGAACAAATTCCCTGATGCGTGGAAATGTGCATCGGTTTGCCCCATTCCCAAAATAGCTAATCCACAGTCGCCTAATGACCTGCGAGCGATTAGTCGACTTCCGATATTATCTAAAATATTTGAAGAAGTCTGCTATTGTCAACTTCTCAATCATTGTAATAAATATAATCTCTTTCCGAAATTTCAGTCGGGTTTCAGGCGATATTATGGTTGTGAAACAGCACTTCTAAATGTCTCAGAAGAGATTCTCACAAATTGGGATAATAATCTCTTAACAATTTTAGGATTATTGGACTTCTCGCGGGGCATTTGATACGCTGAACCATGATTTAATGATTGCTAAGTTATCATTTTATGGCGTATCGATGGGATCGTGTCGTCTCCTTCAATCATTTTTAGCAAATAGATCCCAATTTTTTTTAATGAATGTAGATAATCAGAACCTAACTTCTGCTTGTAAGCAACTTAAATGTGGTGTTCCGCAAGGAGCAAAATTAAGTGTCTTACTTTTTATAATAATCACTATTGACATATACGAGTGCTGTTACCGTGATAACAGAGATGTAAATATAAAAACTTATGCGGATGACACTCAAATCTTAATGGCTGTTGAACCAGGCGATATCGGGCAGGCAGTGCGCGATCTCAACTCGGATTTGCGGAATATTGAGAAATGGGTTGATGACAATGCACTGATAATTAATCCTACCAAATCACAGATCCTGCTAATAGGGAGTAGTAGTCGACGATCTAAGGTTGATCTGGGAGATATCACGATTCGTATTAAGGAGAACGATATTCCTATTGTGCAGGAAGCTAAGAATTTAGGTCTTCTTATTGATTGCAACTGGACCTTTTCTTCACATGTCTCGAAGAAACTGCAAGTCGCGTATGCGTCCCTGCGGCGTTTATATCCTCTAAGACGAGAGCTATCGACTGTCACCAAATTACGATTATGTGAATCTCTTGTCCTTTCTCACCTTAACTACTGTATTCCAGTTTATGGTCCTTGTCTTTCCAAAAAGGATTGGTCCAGAATGCAAGCTCTACAAAACTCTTGTATCCGATTTGCCTATGGAATCAGAAAATTTGATCACATTTCTGAAGCTTTTTGCAGATCTGGATGGTTGTCGGTGCATGAAATGATGGAAATAAGGACTTTAACCTTGGTTAGTCGACTACTTACTTCTGATACCCCTGATTATCTTCGTAATAGTCTAAAGAAACTTGGAAGTTCTGGCGCACCTAACCGAGACGTTATTTCTTCATCCCTTTGCTATCCGGTACACAAATCTGCCAAATTTAACGGTGCATTTTCATACTTCGCGGTGAGAATATTTAACGCGTTACCGTTTCCAGTGCGAAAGATGGTTCAATCAACTCGACAATTTGTCTGTGCGGTTAAACGTCTATATTTTTCTCGACGTTAGTATTTCCGTTTGCTGTTTCTCTTTCGTGCACTCAGTTATGTTTACAATACTTATTTCTTCTAATTTTGTATTTGTATTTTTATTCTTCTTTGTCGTATAATATCTGCGTTAATTACAAAATTTGTATTATAAAAAAAATTTTTATTTGTATTCCTCGCAAGTATTTTTTTGTACGGGTCAGTCTGTGAAACAGCTGCTGCTGTGGCTCGCCCCTTGAGCGATCTGTTTGTTCAATTATTGTATCAAATGGTTGTGTCAATAAAGACGTTTAATAATAATAATAATAATATGTGCTTTAGGTTATAGGTATTAGGTTGTACTGATGTAGTACACTTTTATCTCGTTTATAGTTTTTACTAATTAGTTAACACTATTTTTATACTCAAAAAATTAGGTGTGGGTCATTGATCTATGATATGTATCTCATTAACGTCGTTGTTTACATTACGGTAATGAGGCTGACTTTTTGGCTAAATGTATCTTCAAAATGAATGAAAAAATAATATTCTAATTTTAAGAAGAATACTTTCTTAAATATGCTTAAAAATACGTATTCTTCTGTTTGAATATCCTTTTTTTGAATACAGTGTCGAGGTTCTACAAGTATAAATATGAAATAAATATATCCATTTATAAATTACGATTTACGTTTACTTCTTACTTTATACGTAGAAATATGTCATTTTATAAGTGGAAAATATTTTTAGTGATCAATATACATTACATTTTTACAAAGGTTTTATTTCAATTCTTCAAAGTTTCTTTTTTGAAATAGACAACTCGAATGTTTATACAAATTATAAGTCTGCCATAGTATCAAATCTCTCGAGCTAGTTTTCCATTTTTTTAAGTAAAAAAATCGTAAAAACCATCTTTTATAAAATAAGAATGTATTTTTCTAATATCTTCACAACGCTTCTGAAATGTGCGTAAGAGTCTTGGACTGTAGAAGAAAATCCGCTAGAAAAATCCTAATTAAAAACATTGTTTATATGATATTTTTATTTACGAAAATATTGACATTTATGAAATTCTATTCTGAGGAGTGATAGCGATTGCTGATTATCAGATTTTCAAAATTCGAAATGACTGATCTAGTATGATGGACCGAAATTTTATTGGCAGACCAATGGCATGTTATATGCTTTAATTCCTTGATGAAATATATTATTCTCCTTGAAAACTAAAGGAACACGGGCTTTTTACATTTTTGTAAATCAATTTTTAGGATATTTACATAAGAAACTACTTCAGATTTATCAACATAACAAGATTTTTGCAAATTTTTTATTCGATTTCAGTTACATTTGCGTTAATTTTGTCGAATTTTTCTTACTTATTACTAATATGTCTCGAAGAATATTAATTATTGATGATCAATAATAATAATTCAATTTTTTTCAATAGCAGAAAAATTTTTTTCCAAATATTCAGGATGGAAACATTTTGTATTTTCCTGCTTCTGGGAAAAAAAATTTTCAATATTTTTGAATCTCTTAAAAACGAGATTTTTATGATTTCTAGTTGTTCTTTACGTGTTTTTTCCGATTTCTAACACTATTTTTTAGATATATTACGAAAAGTATGAAATATTAATAAGTGGCACTAATAACTAACGCTGAAAAAAATAAAAACATTTGTAAAAAGAGCAACTTTCTTTTTTAAAATTTGTCCGTTTATAGTAACTTCAATAGTTTCGAATGAAAACATTTTTTATAATGGACTGCAATATTTAGTTATTTTTCAATTTCTTAGATTAATTTTTACCTGTGCTTCTTCTTTCCTTTACGCTAGGTTCAGTTTTCGTTAATATTGTTATTAGTAATTAATGAAAATATAAAAAATTATGTTTTCAGGTAAAAAAAAGGATCTAAGAAACAAAAAAATAAATGAATATTATAGTTTGATATAAAAAATGTTTTAATACAAATGATTAATGTTACTATAAACGAAAAATTTCAATAAAGAAGATGTTTTTTCTACAATTCATTTTGTTCATTTAAAACGTTAGGTATTATTGATATTTATCAATGTTTCAAAAAAAAATACGTAAGGAATAAGTAGAAAATCACGAATTTTAAGAGATTAACAAAAATGAAAATATATTTTTCTCCTCAGAAACAAAAAATTATTTTTCCTAAATAACATTTTTATGGTAATTTGTACGTATGATTTTGAAGTTTGGAGAAAATAGGTGGGGTTTATGAGAAAAAAATTAATTGTGGTTTTGGAAAAAAATGAATTATTATGTTAGCGACATTTCCTGAAACATATTCCTGAGAAGGATGAAAAATGCAACGGAATAAGCCCTGATGCAACTGAAAAGCTTAAAAATGTAGGAAATTGGGAGCATTTGTATACAAAAATTGGAAAAATCTTATTTTGTTGTTCGTAAAAAGTCCCAAAAAATTGTTTACAAAAATTTAAAAGAAAACACTTATTCCTTTATTTTTCAAGTAGAATAACATATTTCATCACGAAGTTAATTATTAACAGGCTTACGATCTCCCTGCATGATTTGAAACGGATTCGGCTTTTAATGAAACTCGACTTTCAGCAATTGCAAAGACGATGCCGAATCGGTTGTGAGATTAAACGTTTTGAGAAGTCAATGAAAATTGTCAACACCAGTGGCAATAAGCAAATAAATGAATTTTTTCAGGGAATGAACCAATTGTGAGACGAAATTCAATTGTTGTCCCTAAAAATTACATGGGGCATCAGTTACAATTTTACAACAATGCTCTTCATACATCTTTAACTTAATTTTGCATATAAATATATAAACTGCTAATACAGAATTATAAGTCTCAGGAACATTAATAGTATAAATGTACACTAGGGTGGTCCTTATTCTGGATGTTTTCGAATTTCATACGGGACACCCCCTAAATCGATTCGAATAATTAAAAAACGATTTTTAAGCCTAGTTAGAGCTCTTTATATCAATATTTTAGGGGTATGAAGAGATAGTTGGTGTAACAAAATGATTCATTTGTGTAAAATGGACTCAGAAAGTGGTAAATTTAACTATTATTCATTGTAGTTTTAACTATATTTTCCCAACTATGTGATATAGTCAATTTAACTATGAATTTTTTCTCAGTGTAGGTTAAGTATCTAATTAAGTATCTAATTTTATTATTAGGTGTGAAAAGGACTAGTTTACGTGCACGGCCGAAGTTTTTATGCAAATTTAAAAAAATGCGCAATTATTTAATAAATTGAATAATCTCAGTTGTATCAATTGTATATAGTATATGCAGTATATATAGTTTATGGAATATGGAAATTGTATGAAAATAATATATAAATATATCCATCAACAATTACTTTTATTAATAACGATGTTTTATTTTTGTACTAAGTGAAAACCTAAATTTTTAAAAATATATGCACTAATCAATGTAGAATTTCGAACGCTTAAAAAATGTTAATTGTTCGCAGTATTCTAGTGCATTAAATGAAGGTGCAGAATTTAAAAAATGTGCAGCCTATTTAGAAGAGAATATTCTGCTTTCGCACCACTGTGCGACGCCTGGCTCTCACGCCCCCGTCACGAAAAATTCCGGACATCTCGGAGCATAAGCGTAATCTCGGAACGATCCTTAACCGATTAAAAACCTGAAATGCGCGTATACTATTATTGCATGGTGCACGATTTGTAAGCCGATTTCCAAGATCGTTTTAGTTGCGTTATTTCGATACGTTGGTGGTATCTGTACTGGCGGCGGGATATTTCTCTGAAGATTATTATCGATCGAATTTCCGATCGATACTTCTCGAGGATTGTTTCCTTGTCTGAATAACATTTCATGGAATATTCAAACTGCAAATTACACTACTTTACTGCCCAAAATATATAATCTCGTATTTTTATTTTTATGTCGCTTGATCCACTAAATTAAAAAACATTTCAAAAGTAATATTTTACTTTGTCTGAAGTAAATTGCCCTCTTAAAGGTGGAAAATATTTTTGTTCACAAGGTTAACAATTCTAAAAAAAAATAAAAAAAAAAGTTAACAATTATAAAAGTTTATAAGATCTCAGGTAGAATTGCCAGTAACTTGCCTGACTCGATTACCGGCCCAGTTCCACGCCAGTCGTAAATCGTTTCTAATGCCAGTACTGGCCGCCATTGATATGACACCGTTAATCAGTACAGGAATTATACTGACACAGTACTGGGACGTTCTAGTATCGGAAATATTGGATGATACTATTTTAGAAACTGCCCAATAGTTTCTCCCATTCTCTTTTCCAAAGTATCTCCCCATAGTATCTACATTTCTCATTTTTTCTTCGGCTTTGATATCAAGCTTCTCCAATACTTTGCCCAAAACTATTGGGTGCCTTTGGGCGAGACAATATGTCAGATAGTCTCTCCCATTTTTATGTTTTTACGCGGGATTGACATTCAAAATCTGATGAAAGCAATACAAGTAATAAAGAAACGATGTACGTAACTCTTTCAGTCACGCCATTAGGATAATTCATAAAACATTATAATCGCTATTGAAAATTGGGTTTCCGGGGTCGCTGAATACGAATCCGGGGTCAGATTCGTAAAATATTAAAAATTAAAAATGGCGGATCCAATATGGTCGACGACTTTTTCAAAAAATGATTGAAATCACTTGACCCCAAAAACCCCTGAGTAACAAGTTTCAAGTGATTTGGATCATTTTTTGAAAAAGTCGTCCGCGATATTGAATCCGCCATTTTGAATTTATGAAAACTAATAGCAGAATCATAATCAGCGACCCCAACAACCCCAGAGTAACTAGTTTCAAATGATTTGAATTTTTTTTTTCAAAAAGTCGTCCGCCATCGATATGACGATAAAAATGTCAGATCAAAATGGCGGATTTAATGATTCGCCATTTTGAATATTTGAAAACCAATATCGGATTTGTAATCAGCGTCCCCAAAAATCCCCGATTATCAATTTCCAAGCAAATCTGATGGGTTTTTATACGTTTTTCATCCACCTCAAAAGGTGGTCGATATATCGACCACTGTGGCTGAATGGGTTAAGTGAATAAAACTCGGATTAACACTTTTTTATCATCATGTATATGTATCCAAAAATAAAATTGAAATATGTTGGTATATAAAAAATATATTTTGTCACTTGATACCCTATTTTTCAACATGAAAAAAATTGTACTTTTTTACAACGAATGAAAAATTTGTGATGAAATGGGTAAAAGTTATGATAAAAATATAATGTCCTCCCTCACATATCTGTCAAGACAGAGTTTAATTAGTAACGTATAAACATTTTACATTTACAATTTTTAAATTATTAAGTATTATGATCATAAACATAACCGATTTCAATGAATACAATCCTATCAAAGCAATCTAATAAACTAATGCAGAAAGAAAATGCATGGTTTTCTATATAAATATGTAAATGCATAGAAAATATATTTATATAATGAAACGTAAATTATGTAGGTACAGCTAAATAAAAGCTGATAAAAGAAGTTCTCTCGGCACTTGTACCCGTCCCGAACACCTGCCACTACTCACTCCTGATAAAACTATTCGTAGAGTAAATTTTATCGTCTCGCTGAAAAGCCTCACGCTATTTTGTTAGCGATGGAAACGGTTTCGCGCCGTGGACAAAAGGGCAATATTTCACTTCGCGGCAAGTCGTTTGTCAGAGGCCGCGGGCAAAAATGAAGTCGTACGATTGCGCCACTAGATGGCGAAAGTTATGTCGTTCCATTTTTTCCCACAAGCTGCAAAGTCCGCGGCACATTGTGATATATAAGCTCTCCGGAAGATCAGGTATGCGATGCACGCGTGCAGCAGATAAGCCAGTGATTCGAGAACTTCGAGGAGCCGAAGCATCGTCGGCAATCGGTAAAGAAGAAGGAAGAGATTCTAGGAACGTGCGCGAAAGGTACGCGGGATTTTGCGCGGGAGGAAAACTTTAAAGGACTTTTTCAGGGCGCAAACGCGACAAACTCGCAAAGAAAACAAATTAATTTATATTTAATTAAGTTCAACACTAAATATTTGTAACATGCGTTGATGAAATTACAAATTTTCAAAAATATTGCAATTACTTTGTAAAACGGTTCAAAACAGTAACAAAAGATGATATTTTTCTTGATACTGCAGTTCTTTCAGTTCCCTACAGATGGCTACTAGTGAACTTCTTAACCCTTTTCGTCTCGAAAGTCTGGAATTTGGACACAACTTTCAACGCTGTATCTTTTGTTCCAAACAGCTTTAGAAAAATTCAAATTAGTCAAAATCAATAAATTTGGACCTACAGCTCTCAAATGCCGCAGTCAGAATCAGCCGGCAACTTCAAAGAAAAATGTTATGATCATTTTGTTAAAAAAAATACTGATTTTTTCGATGTTTCTTTGCAAGAATCGCTTTTTTGTGACGTTGAAAAGAGCAATGCTAACCATTAAAAAACATACTAATCGCGTCTTTTTGCTCAGACCTATTTTGTCCCGTCGGATTTTTTTCAAAAAGCAATATGGCGTCTGCAAGATGTCATTTTGCATTTTGTGACACAAACATCGAGTATTTGACCGTGTAACGGTTGAAATCATGGAAAATTGGGATGAAAAAGTAATTTTCATTTGTGAATACCTAATCTTATCATGATTCATTCATAACCTCAAATTAGTTATATACAATAGGTTTTCATCGATTTTTGTTTGATTTTCGTTCAATTGTTGACTTTTCCATATCATTACTTACGTGTGAAATTGAAAATTACTATATAGGATTATGACCTATCAGTGATTGGTTTATAACCGAAAAATGGAGTGCAGCACATCTTATGCGCATTGCTACCTGGTACTATGATGTTTGTAGATTTAGTAAACGTGAATATCGGAGTAAATACATCGATCCTCCAATGCCTAATTTCAAAGTTGTTTATTTCTGATGATTAATATAATACATTACATACACACTACTAATTCACAACGATTTACATAACGTTGTTTAGCCGTCAATACATTTTTTGCCGTGGTCCGATTCTTACCACGGGAAGTAAACGCTAATCGGAGAGTCATTTCTTTTACTATTTTTTAGAACTTTTTAAATATTGTTTGTATTTGTTCATTTTTTAACCATTTTTTTTTAATTCTTTCATTTTGATAACATTTTTTATATTGGATTTTTTCAAGAAATAACAACGATGAATCAAATCAATAGCAATATGGTAAATCTATGTAACTTTATGCAATGATTTGAAGCGTACTTGCAAACATTTGTATTACATTCTGAACAATAAGATGTTCCTCTTTCACACTTGTCACTAGAACAATATCGTTTTGACTCTTCATTTTTGATAATGTGGGTTTCCAAAGGTTTAGACTTTTTTAGACTTTCTTTGTATATAATCTGAGGTATCACTTACAGCGAAGCTTTCTCTGATATTCGCTATTAAGCCTACAAACGTCGTAGTACCAGGTTGGAATGCACACATAATAATTGTCCTATACTCAATTTTTAGGTTATAAATTGATTATTGAGAAGTCACAATCATATCTGGTAATTTTCAATTTCACACGTAAGTAATACGGAAACGTCGAAAATTGAGTGAAAATTAGAAAAAAGGTAAAAGCCCATTCTATATAACTAATTTGAGGTTATGAATGAATAATAATGAGATTAGATATTCACAAATGATAATAATTACTTTATCATCCCAATTCTCTATGATTTCAAAAGTTACGTGGTCAAATAATCGGTCAGTGTGTGAGAAAATGCTAAATTGTAACTTGCAGACGCCATATTAAAGCCGACATATCGTTTTTTGAAAAAAAAATCCCGCGGAAGAAGAAAGGACTAAGCAAAACGACGATATTAGTATCTTTTGAAATGGTTAGTATAGCCCTTTTCAAAAACTAATCATATCCTTTTTCTTTGAAATTGCCGAATGATTCTGACCACAACATTTGAAAGAGGAGGTCTCAATCTACCGATTTTGACTTATTTCAATGTTTTCTAACGATGTTTGAAACAAAATTTACAGCGTTGAATGTTCTGTCCAAATTTCGAACTTTTGGGGCAAAAAGGGTTAACCGAAACTGGAACCAGTAATGATGTTGTCTCTATATGACATATTAGTTGTTAATATAACAATACAAACGTTGTTTGGAAGTTGATCACAAAGAAAATAGTTCATCGCATAGGATATATTCATATGTAAGCCACAACCGTAACTGATATCGACATTAATGATTATCGTGGCTATAAATTCATCCCGGGATGTCCTGGGGAGCTCCTGAGGACGTCTAAATATCCGCTTTTGGTCCTCGGGAGCTCCGTAAGGGCTCTTGAGGACGTCCTGGAACGGGTTTGTTCCGTTTAGGAACTTGGTAAGTTCTAACATATAATCGAAATTTTATATCTGTTTATCAATACCGTGACTAATAAGACGCCTATTCAGTATTTTCCTATACTAGTCACCGATGTTTTCGATTAAATGTCCGTGTAACCAACCTTCAAACGTATTTTGTTTTTAGTATACCGTAAGGAATATACTAAAATCCGCTCATCTATTCTAAGATTATAATAGGAACTTTATAAATTACTATTAGCACGAATTGAAGTAAAAATATATTCCTCATATCATAGACTAATCATAACCTAATAAATCACCAATCGATTAGAATATATGCAATTTTTTGACAGGCATAAGAGATCCTAAAGCTTTACTGTTTAAAATCGCAAAAAGAAAACAATTATTTAGAAATAAAGACATTTCAGGATTACGTAATTTATGAATAGGAGTACAGATTTGATCACAAAATATTGACTGAAATTATCCTTTGAAATAAGGAAATGATGTCATAATTAATATCCAAGTATTTTAAATTGTATAAAACACATTTGGTAATAAATGACAATAATTTTATAAATTTAATTCTGTAATGACGTAAAAATAATCCTGTACTAAACGTCTTAAAAATCTGTAGTATTTCAATTTCTTAATTTGTCATAACACACTGTAATAAATTTTGTTTATCTAATGAATAATATGAAAATATATTTTAAAAAATTGTGTTCAAATTTGCTAAAGTTTTCAGTAAATTGAATCAACTTTTTTTAAACTGTATACCTATGAGGTATTAACGCGAAGTATCTCGGTCTAACTATCTTTAACACGTATGAGCTAATATGTCGAATCAATATAATCATCCGGTTATATTATCTTGTCCATACATGTTTGTCCAATACTAAGTACCTACGCCTCCGGGAAAAATCTAAATTCCCAGGCCTATTTTTCTCAATGCCATGACCTTCTACATTAAATGTGATACTTAAGGTACCTGTACATTCCGTGAGTGATCTAGATGTCGTCCATCATGCAATATTCCCATGTACTCTGTTTATACTGAAAGGCCTTGATTTTCATGAGATGAGCTGTTCTTATATCAACGGAGAGCAACGGGACAGCTTGAAATTAGTTTCTTGTCAAGTATTTCATAATAAATTGTATTTTTGATATGTTTTTATTTAATCTTTTGATCGTAATCATTAGTCTTTTTTTCATAGTGTTTAAACTATAATTTTAGGTTGCAACTAAATCAGATTAGCGGAATTTTGGTTCATGCAATTGATTGGGAATGAAAAACAAACTGATATTAAAACTGAATTAAATGAGTTTGGTAATGAAAATAATGCAGTTTGGTTACGATAACCGAACTCGTTGATTTATTTCGCATACTAAGGAGACATAAACGATCTATGTTAACCATAAAAAGCGAAATCGGTATTAAAATTGATTCATATTAGCCTAACCGAACGAGTTTGGTTATTGTAACCAAACTGAATTGTTTTTATAAACAAACTCGTTCGGTTGGAATAATATATATACCGATTTTTATTGGTAACACAGATCGTTCCGTGTGCATTATTAGTATTTTGCATGTCTATTTAGTATCGGAGTTTATCTAAACTAGTACCATTATATAATTCACGTAATAGCATTGAAATTACATAAAAACCTATTGAAAACAAAAATGAACTAAAACAATCTGTCATTTCGATCGTCATACTATGTGACGAGATGATCGGGGGCCAACTTCTGCAACCAAATTGGTTTAGGAGCCATAGTCATCGCGTTCGGTTGGGTCAATAACAAAAGAATTATTTACTTCTAGCAACGAACAGTTTCAAGACCATTCTTGAGTATAAGTTATGTTATGTATAAGTTATGTTATTTAATGAAACGGTTCAAAACCATTTGGTAACATAAACAATTTTATAATAGCGGAAGTAGTGTTTGTTATCCGTAGTACCATCACCATGTCCATCCGATATTCTCATCCAGCATCATCATCATCAGCAAAATACTATCATCGTTATCGCGAACATCGTTATCATCTGATGTTATTATTATGATTCTATATTCTCATTATTGTACAACATGCTCATGATCATCATTGCCTAACAATACCAACACCTTTTGGTACAGGAAGCATCGTTCAAAATCATTATCTCCATCTAAAAAAATAATTGAGGAAAAACTTTTTAGAAAAATCTTATAAAAATATAAAACAATTATTCATTGTAGTAAAAGTGTAGTTATTTTCATGATTTAATGTAAATAATCGCTTTTCAGTACTACAAGTCTTATATTTTAGACATAAGGGCTTAGCTTGCTGAATAACAGATGTCGACGTTGGAGGTTCATTCTATAAAATCATGGTAGGATGTAGTATGTCGTAAGATATTTCTTAAAAAATTCAGTGATATCTAATGATGACAACAGTGGTCATATTAAATGGTGACAATGTGGAATATTCATGTTGATGACAATGATGTCATTTGATTGAAGCTCCAAGCGATGACAACTACATTGAAGGATGTTTAATGTCTGTAGATAAAAGACAGAATTTCGATGTTGATGACATTATTTATTGATGACTCCAGGTGTTGGTTATGATGTTAAATAGCATTGTTTGATGATGACGGCATGAAGGAAAAGTTCATATCTACTCTCATCATCTGGTCTAATGATGTCGGTGAGTTTCAATGATATTATCCATTCTAAATGACGTAGAACTTGAAGATCGATCGAAGGCAACGCAAAGGTACACATCGAACGACCTGATAACGTCCAATGATGTCACTGATGTCGGATGACATTACCGGGCTATAATATTGGTATTATTAATCCTTCATTAATGGAGTTCAAAATAACAAAAAATCCCAAAAAACGAAAAAACTATTCGTCACATCCGCGGTAGAACTTTCATTGGCGCAGAGAGCTCACGGCTCTTAAACTTTGACACCGGTGTAAAAAGTCCTCACTTTCCTTTTGTTTAACTCGCGCCATTTGCGCGTGGGCAACATTAATATCGAATTTTCGCGGTATTCGGGGTCACGCGGCTCGTCGCCGACAACGGCAAACGCCGTTGCCTATTTACTCTTAGTACCGTATTTAATTGAGCGGAAACATCAACGGCACGTACAAGGAAAGGACTTCGGATGGGTTCAGTCGTTCATCAATCGGATGTGACCCATTTGATTAGGCGTGAACAAAAGTGAAGAGAAACACACCGCTCTGTGCATTTTATAAATAAAATAACGTTTTAGGGCCTCGCAAGACCATTACAGTGAAATGACCGATTTCGCACACCGTAACGCATTTATATCGGTATTAAAAAAATGGAATTTTTAACGTCTACTTCGCGATTGGACCCTTTGTGCAGTGCACATTCTTTTATCTGCAAACTAAAGTGTCTGGCATTTCGCACTTCTTTGGAATTCGGAATTCCAAGAGTAGCACAACTTCTCTTCAAGTTATGTGTACACCAGGAGCCTAAGGATATGATAAATATTTCTATGTAAGGTCTAGCAATGTAATCGCAAACAATTGAATTCACTGGTCCCTCCCAATTTGAGCAGTTTACAAAGTATTTCCAAAAGTTGCACATTCCAGTCGTCATACGATTCTCCGTACAGTAGTGTCTCTCTTAAGTTATATACTCAGGACACGTCTCTTATTCTCAGTAATAATTTTTTCTACCCCCACCGTTCACATTTTCTTCCCCGTGAGTTATATTTTGCCTTTCATTTCATCTAACTGTGCGTACTCTGTGTGTTACGTGAAGGAAAGAAAATTGGAAGGAAGCCAGAGTTATGCAGAATATAATTTAGTAGAGGATTGAGATATAACTGAAGTGGTGGTAAAAATCATGTGGGGGGGGTTGTTTTAACTGAGGGACTTCTACATCTGCTTCATCCTTCCACATGAGCTTTCCAACTGGCGTAAACAGGTGCAACAGGGAATTTGATGGAAGGTAGTGGGGGTATCCTAACCTAATGCTACGCAGAAGCTAGCGAAAAGTGATTTACGAAACAGCGCCACATGTCATCGCGTATGTCCTCTACCTTCCAAATTTCAAATGCTAATCATGGACATTCGACCGGGGACCAAAATTCCGAAAATCAAAACCCCGAAAGACTAAAAATCCGATATTGCGGGAGTCCAAGGTATTTTAATTTGCTTTCTTTTTGGCAAATTTTCAAAGACAAAGTGAAAAAAATCACGCTGGAGCCATGATATATCGAAATTTTGGCCTTTCGAGATGTGTTGATTTTCGGAACTTTGTTCCCCGGCCGGACATTCATAGATATTGGAAAGTTCCTCAACTTTCGGAATTTTTCTTTTTGTAATTTTTGATAACTTTTTTTCTGAAAGGAGTAAAAATATTTGAGACAGCTTCAAAATGCACTCGCAAAAGAAAACTCGTATATAAATACCGGAAACCTTAAGAATTTGTTGACGTTAATAGAAATGATGAATATATTAGAAATGATTATTTTTTACTACTGAAAGGAACTAGAAATCGACGAATAGGTAATTAAATAAAACGACAATATTAAATGTCGCGACAAACGTATTGTTTTAAAATGTCAGAAGGCAAATTGTCTCATAATAATAAAACGGCGAAGTCAAACAAATTTAAAAACACCGACGAAGCTCAATTCCTGAATACCAGTGACTTAAGTATTAGAAAATTACTAGGACAACGCGAAACGAGTTGGAATTGCCATTAACCGCAAATACGGTAAGTGCGGAATACAACGATTAGATTGTTCGCTTCTCTTTTTAATGTCTTTGTCATTCGATTTTAGCAGTGTGGAAAGTGCCACTGGCAGTTTCTGACATTAAAGTATTTCTCTCGATAATTGTTATTTTCTTTCACGAGTGATTTTCGTTTTTTCAAATAAAAGGACGTATTCAGTTGCTAGTACAAATTTTGGAATAAACATTGCAGAACTCATACATAATTCTTGTTATTAATTAGTAGCAAAATACTTAAATATTAATTCATTATTTATGTGCATTGGTGTTGCATTGATAAAACTCGATTGAGTTCTGTCGCAATTGAGAACAATCGCCAACGATTTATGATTTCATATTCGTAAAAGTATACACATCACAAGCTTGTCGTAATCGATAATTAATTGTCTTCGGAGTAAAGAATTATGAAACTCAGTTTTCAACCTTCAAATGTCAAGGGTCAAAGTCGTTTTTGCTTTTATAATGATTGGCTTGTTTTGTTAAATTCTTTTTGACACTTGATTAGAAATGCATGATAAATTTTGCTCTTAAAAGTATGTGCGTGACAAAACTCAAAGTACGTTCTAATATAAGGCGAAAGAAAAGTAATTGTTGACCAAGTATAAGAATAATTTTAATTTTATATCTGGTCTAAAGTTTAATTACTTTGAATTAATACACGTCCTGCAATCAATGACCTTTCTGATAAGTTTATTAAATGTGTAAGGAGATAGTTACGCAAATTTTATAGAATAATTCATAAATTCCGATATGTAGAAGCTGTTTAATTTCGTTGTAACTGAAGAGATTAAAATGTTCTGGAGAACACAGGAATTTAGGAAGTTTGGGCTGACGAAAATTTCAAAATTTAAAATAGTCCATTCAATATACAGCGGGAATATTTTCTAGAAAACTTTAGGTTTTTTAAACGATCAAAAGTCAATTTTAGTAAAAATTTACAACGAATTCAGATGAATCTTAAAATGCTAAATATGGAAAATAGAATTTTAAATTTGTTATTAATTATAATGGTTAATATAGACCAAATTTAAGAATTTGATTTTTCTATTTTGATTCTATTATTTGAACGTTGTCTTCCATATTGGATCCCATCGAAATTCGGAAATCAGACTTTGGAATATGAAAATGATATTATGATGCACTTTTCTAGAAAGGAAGACACCGTATAATGTAGTTCTACAGTATTTGTAATGTCCATAATCCCTTTATGGAATTTTAATATTTTATGACATTAATTTTAAACTGAAGAATTTTTAAAAATAATGTATACACTCTCTATATTCTGAATTGATTCTTTAGGAGGAGGTAAAATTAATTTTCTCACAAACAGAACCTTTATAAATAGATTTTTTAAATAATATCCAGTTTTTTGCTGCAGAGTTTAATAATAAAATCGGTTCCGCAGTTTCTTATTTATGCAAATTCGGCGACATTTGACAGTGCGCGGAATGTACTTTAAGATAATGTTTATTTTTCATTAGTAAAAGAACAAATATGATACATAACCTCAAATGTAGATCAAAGCAGGTTTTGCTCTTTTAGGCTAGGTTATACTGGGAAGTCAATCGAATTCAAAGGTTTTTACTTTTAATACAACAGTCCGAAAAGTACGTTTGGGTCCCCAGCTAAAAAAATAAACCTGATTTTGTCGGTCTTACTTTGTATTACTTACGTTGTATTACTACATTTTACAGAAATTATAGATAATTGTTGTGGATTTTACAATTGAGAAGTTTCCCTTATTAAAACATTAATAGTCTTCCACGGAAATTAAAGTAATAATCAATAATGCTAAACTATTTAAGCTGGACGAAGTTGGAAATTGCAATTTTTTATTTGTTTTCCAATATATGTACCCTGATGTGAGGGTATTGTATAATTCAGAATTATATGCAATTTTTGTTTGAAAACATTTTCTTTTGTCACTGATGGCAATAATTAAAAAATAAAAATTTCAAACTTCGTTCAGCTTAAGCCTTTAAGGATCAAATGTACATAAATTTAATGTACAGTTTGATAGTACCTTTTAGTAGAAAAAGGCAGTGAAAGAAAAATTGGAACTGACGATTTTTATTGCCCAAACGCTGCTCTTTCGAATCGTGTATCGAAAAATGCTGCAATTGAAAAGGAAAAAAATTGTTTAGGTATTTTTTTATTTATGGTTATATTTTTTGAACATTTTCCACTTGAGATACAGCGGATACACATATAAACATTTTTGGGATAGAAGAACTATTGTAAACAATTAAATTTCAAAATATCGGCTTCAAAATGCCGACTAAAGTCGATTTTTTTTAAATCATAATCATGAGTACTCAGTCGACTGTCCCGAATGAAATCACTTAAACTTGGCTCCCGGGATTTTGTGGGGTCGCTGATTCCAAATTTTGAGCTAGTTTCCAACATTTCAAAATAGTGGATTCAGCACGGCAAATGTAATAGATTTGAACTGCAACACCCACAAAACCCGCTGGGTACCAAGTTTTAAATGATTTCATTTGGGTCAATCGATTCAATACATGCGACAATGATTTTGAAAAAAAATCAACTTTAGTAGAAATTTTTGAACCCCCATTTTGAAAATTAATTGTTCACAATAGATCTAGCCGAAATATTTTGTTCGCGATATTTGTTAATATCTGAGCTTTTCTAATAAGGGAAATGATCAAAAATATATAACGATAACTAAAACAACATACAAAAATTTCTGATTTTTGTTAAATAAATGCTCGTAATTTTGTTACTTTTAAATTAGCGGGATTTTTCGATACACCATTCGAAAGAGCAGAGTTTGGGCAATAAAAAACGTAATTTCCAATTTTTTCACTGTGCTTTACTACTGCAAAGTATTGTCAAACTCTTATATTAAATTTATGTACATTTGGTCCTTAAAGGGTCAAAGCGTTTAACATTATTGATTATTAAGACTTATTATTTGTAATTTTATATTGTTCAGAGGACTATGCATTAGTCAATTGGCATTTTACAATTATTCTCATAGAAAAGAGTCTAATAATTTAATAAAGTCGTATAAATAGTCTAAGTTAGGAATTGGAAGTTGTTTTTATAAATTTAAAACAAGAGTGTAAAATGTAATTCCAGGACTAGGTTGATGCAATTTATATATCGTTTTCAGTATTTTCTATTTACAATATTACCCAAGTATGTAGTAATATTTATTTTCAAACTTATGAATAAATGTTGTTTGATAGTCATTTGGTATTGGAAAATGGATACGTTATATTTAAATATCTTGAAATTTAACACCGATCATTACAAATTTGTATATTTGTACGATATTCATAAGGTGCTTAGTATAACAAAAGTGAATTCAAAATTCATAAATATCTTTTGTATTTATAATTTTGTATAAGTTCTATAATTAAAAAAACACTTCAGTTGTTAAGAAGTTATTTAGTTGAGGATTGCTGGTTTTTATGGCCGCATTTTCGTATTTTTAAGTAAATGAGAATAATTTTCGACTTTTCGAGAAAAAAATCCGAAACTATAATATTTGAAATTATTTTCCTCTAAAAATATCAACTTTTGGAAAAAATTGCAAATAGCAGGAATGTTTAGAATTCATCAAAGAATATATCAATTTTTTTCAACATTTTTTGTAAACAATTTAAAATAAAAAAAAAATGTTCTTAAAATATATTCAAAAAGTTTTTGTAAATATAATCTCATAGTTTTTGAGTTAGAGCGTCCAAGTATTTTTCAAAGAGATTTTCACTGAGCATGTAATTTTTAATCCACCATTTGCAATTTTCAATCGTACCTAAAGTCATCTTTTAATTCTAATTCATTACGCCAAGCGATCCTAATGCACATTCCGATTAGATAACGTCTTCATACAAAAATTTAAGAGTTTATTTCGAAAAATAAGATTTCGGTAAGAGAACGCAAGGAAAGAACTTTTTTTACTACTGAGCGATAACGGGTTAACTACTAAAGTTAGTAAGAAGCAGGTTTTACAAATTTTGATATGGTAACTATTTAAAATGTCTAACAGTAGTTTATTGGATTTACTAATATTGTTCACTACTTTTACGTAAGAACTAACCATTTTTTACCTATCCAAAAATGCTAATATTATAAAATTTTGTTTGAAATTTATATTGTTATTATTACTATGAAATCACGTTTTGAGCGACATATTACAAGAAAGTCTGTCAATTAATATGTAGTTCTTACTTGTTATTTCTTCAATTATTAGTTCGTGCACATTAAATTTAAGTATTGTTATTTCTCGACACTTGAATTTTGAAATTCCGATTTATTAAAATTATGCAAATTTTATTATGTAAAATTAAACAAATATTTTATCTGCATAATAATATTGTGATATTACATATTGGTGTTTATTTACAGATTTCTTTATTTTAGAATTGATAATAGATATTTCGATTGACATTGTTTAAAATTCAATACTTGTTATGGTATCTATAGATTATGCGGTACCTGACTATATTGGTAAATAATGATAACAAATTGTGTTTAACATTTACCACATGCTTTTGAAATTTAAGATCCTAATGATACTTTGTTCGATATTTGATTGTTCAATAAATTTGATCACTGCATTTCGTAATTTTCCATTATAAGAGTCAATTGACTTCTGGGCGTTGACTTGTTACTACATGCCATTTGTTGCAGAACGTTTGACAATGCATGTTTAACTTTTAACAAGTGACAGAGTTACCATATTTGACATATGACATTAATCATTTGGAATTTGACATTAGCAAAGGACTATAATTTACAAAAAGCAGTGATATAATTTCACGGGTTAAAATTACAGACTATCTTATTGTTCAATTTGTATCGCCGACGTGATCAGCATACATAATTATATCCACCCAATTGTTTTCGCTATTGAGAATCGAATAATCGTTTAGTCGCGTGTGGTCTAATTTACCCACCGCATTATACGGCAACTTATATCCGAACAAATATCGAGATCAAGTTCATTTGTCAATAAAGGAAAGGTTGACTGTTTCTTCCCAAGATAACGAAACGTCGCATGTACAAATTGCACACAATTTCTCGAAATAAACTTGTGCCCGGTGAAATTACTAATGAGCGATAGGAACGAACGTCGATTAGGAAGTATAATGAACCTGTGTGGAAGGCCATGATATACAATGTGTAAACGTTGAACGTTTCTGGTAAGGATGCACTTTCTGTTTCCATTTGTGGAATGCACTTAGATGTTCAATTTTTTTTATTCTATTCGAACATTACTGACGAGCTAGCAAGAACCTTTCTTTGTGATTTGTCGAACGAATGTTGTAACTTAATGTGTACTTGTACTTGATATTGCACAGTTTTTGTGTGGTTGCTCTTTGCAACTATATTATCAAGATATCCTGTTTAAATTAGTGTTTTTGCCTCTAAATCGGATATATAGTTGATCAATTTAGTTTTTGTCGGTATTATTTTAATATTACCAAAAAAGAAGGATCGGTGGAAGAATATAATATTTTATGAACAGTTCGATAACATGACTTTCATAACAACAGTACAATTTTAAGTTGCAATAGTCTATTAAAAACAATTTGCTAACAATGACCTTGCGCATTATGATCATGCTTTGAACATTATTGGTTTAAAGTAAAATCTGCCCCAAGTACTTGCGGCTAAGTCGTGTCAGTTCTTGCGCCATCTAGGTACGAAAGAAGGTAGCTTTTTAAAATACTTTTCCCATGTTGATGATATAGGGAAACTGGGCAGTGTAACAAAAAACTGGACAGGTTTCTATCAGGGATGCAACCATTAAAAACAGCGAAAAATTACATATTGTACTGTTTTCTGACAAATTTTCGTCAAAACCCACGATTTCTGCTTAGAAAATTGATTTCACTATGCAATAAACGGCTGCAAACGTGTTACTAGTAAATGTACTTATTGTCAGAACTTTTGAGGACAGTTTACTTTCAATCCTTTCTTCTTGCCAATAAGAGGCTTTCAACATCGATAAATTCGGCAAATTAGATATTCTACTCATATTATCAGAACACACTGGATAATTTGTTACCATATATTCAAAAATGTTGCAGAGAAAGAGAATTTAAGAAAAATATTTTTTAATAGATGCCTCCGAGGAGGACCTTCAAATAGGTCGTAACTTTGGGCGTGAAATAAAGTATTTATGAGTTCTATTGAACTTATATGTTTGAACTGTGTTGGCCATATAGCATTTATAGCGTTTTTCTACATGTTATTTAATTATTATAGTTATCTTACACAAATGACTGTAAATTTTAGAATGTTGTTGTGGCTCTTAAAAAAGATATTTGTATTTTAGTTGAATAAAAATTATTTTAATTGAGTTATATTTACGGTTGAAAAATGTATTAATTTATTTGTTTACAAATAAGAATTATTAGTAAATCAAAAATGTTAAAATAAAAAAGTACCTATAAATTTATTTGTAATACTCTTTACAGGAAAAGCAAACATTTAAAATTACAATGGAAGAAAGCAGTCGTGAACTTATACACTTACGGAAAAGTGTAACGGACTAGAAAAGCAAATTACAAAAGGCGAACTACAAATCTCTACATTGCCACTGATTTTTTTTAAAGCCGACTCCCGACATAATGCCGCGGCGATTCTCAACCATATACGTAGAATAATCGAGGAGCGTGATCAATGTATCAATGAATCAATATATAGGAATACGCGAACGTAACGTACATAAAGGTGTGCCGGTTATGGTTTTAAAATTTATTGCAACGATCAACAAATTGGAAAGTGCTTTTCTTTAAATTGCCATTTAAATTCGGAAAAATTGCATATCTTTTCCCAGATTGGCAGCGCGCTAAAATGTAAAATGCACAAATTAAATTACTGATTTCGAAATCATGATCATCGATTTAATAGGAATGGTTTCATTTTATTACACTTCATACCGAGAACTTAGCGGTTTACATAAAGCAGAATATATCACGCGTGTCAAAATTCCACGATAAGACCGCGAACGGATCTGTCGATAGAAAAAGTTGGAAAATTATAACTGTATTATTTTATCGCGTTATTACTATCAATTACTAAGAGCATTATATGCCGACTAGATGCCATTTGTATCGTGGAATTTCTTCGCGGAGTATATTAAGGGACTTCGATAATACTAACTATTATGAGAATGTGATGTTTCTTAATAACACGAAATTCGATGTATTTGCATTTGTTGAATGTTGGGATACGAGTATTTTACATCAATAACAATCATTTGTAAACTCGGTGTTTCACTTAAGATTTGTATTAGTTGCAATCAATGTCTTTATTTACTAGCAGTTTGATTTATTAGCATCTACGCAAAATAGCTACGTTTCTTGTAAACTTTATTTCTGTTAAATGGAGAACGTTTCTCCCAATACCTTCCGTAATAAACTGAATCCTGGAATTCAGCAACCGTTTAATCCTCAGTTTTTGTGTTGTATTGTAAGGTCATTATCAACATAGTGACATTAGGACGTAATTAAATGTTGTATCTTATTTGTCTCCATACAGAGTATACTTATTGCGAAATATGAGTGAAAATACTCGATTTATTTATATGAGTGATGTACTCCTGTACTCCAAGTTAAGCCAACGATTTGTTGTTAAATTTACATTACTAAGTTACTCGTGGGAATAACTGCCCTTGAATAGAAACCATACATATGATAGTAAGATTAAACAAGTTGATGCAGCATAGATTTCTCACTAACATGACTCAACTAACTAATCTACTGTACTTTCAGAATAAGTTTATTTTCTTTTCTCATCGTCTGCCATTTCATCGTTTGCAGATTTCGTCATCTACGATACATCAACGCCTAAGCTACTTCATCGCCTACGACATTTATCCCCTAGGACACTTCATTGTCTGGAGATTTCATCGTCTAGGACATTTCATCGTATAGGACGATTCGTCGTCTAGGACACTTCAGCGTCTGCAGTTTTCATCGTCTAGGACATTTTATCGTCTAGGACATTTCATCGTCTAGGACGCATCATCTTCTAGGACACTTAATCGTCAGGAACACTTCATCGTCTGAAGATTTCATCATTGAGGATACTTCATCGTCTAGAACACTTCATCGCCTGACACGTCATCGTCTAGGACACTTTTTCGTCTCGGACACATCATCGTCTAGTATACGTCATCGTTTAAGACTTATCTCCTAGGACACTTTATTGTCTCGACATTTCATCGTGTAAGACGCTTCATCATCTGGGACACTTCATCGTCTGGAGATTTCGTCGTCTAGGACACATCATTGTCTAGGATACTTCATCGTCTACGACATTTTATCGTCTAGGACACTTCAGTATCTGGAGATTTCATCATCTAGGACATTTTATCGCGTAGGACGCTTCATCGTCTAGGACAGTTCAGTGTCCGGAGATTTCATCTTTTAGGACACTTCATCGTCTAGGACATTTCATTGTCTAGGACACTTCATCGTCTGGAGATTTCGTAATCTAGGACACATCATCGTCTACGATACTTTATCGCCTAGGACACTTCATTGTCTGGAGATTTCATCCTCTAGGGCATTTCATCGAGAAGAACGCTTCATCATCTAGGAACTTCAGCGTCTGAAGAATTCATCGTCTGGAGATTTCATCGTCTAGGACACTTCAGCGTCTAGAAATTTCATCGTTTAAGATACTTCATCGTCTAAAACACTTCATAGTCTAGGACAGTTCATCGTCTAGGACATCGGCGGGATACCAATGGAGAATCCCCCTGTATATATTATCAATATAGAATTCGTGACAGTCAAAGAATTTATGTTTCACCATACGCATAAATGTGTGTATGTCCCCAAAGTTACTGTCTCGAAAATAGCCACTTCGCATGTATCACTTTGGGGACAGTCGAGAAAGAAAACAAGTGTCCCCACAATAGCCAATTTATGTCGAAAAGTGTCCCTATACTGACCTTTCAATCCAAATAATCAAACATAAATTTCATTAAATGATTAAATTTTTCCGGGCGAGGAAATGTACAAGTCGATGAAGTGTACCGGAACATGAAATGTGATAAACGATGAAATGTCCTGGAAGATGAAATGTCCAGGCGATGAAATGTCCAGAGGATGAGATGTCCAGACGATGAAGTGTCCTACACGATGAAGTGTCTAGACTATGAAATGTCCAGACGATGAAGTATCTAGACGATGAAATATCCCAGACGATAAAATATGTAGAGGATGAAATGGAAAATCATGAAATGGGGGACGAAGAACTGGAAGACGATGATACGCCCATGTACCGTTAAAAATAACTAAAAACGACTTGGAGAAAAGGTCACTTAGGTAAGTCAAGAATCCTTGAAGGTTTTTTTGCGCTTTCGCGATTATTGACAGGTAGTGGGAGGCCTCCAAAAAACACAAGCGACGCCGTGCTGATTAGATGTTCATCACATTTATGTCGCAATAATAGCACCCAAAACGTTTCATAGAGGTATGTAGAAGTGTCAACACCATGAAACATCATTATTTTGTCACATCTCTGTATCATCAATATTTAGTGCCGAATTGCGCATTGTATTCAAATTGTTACGATTACAATTTCTTAATCCCGGTAGCTTCATATATATACTGCTCTTTAATAAAAGTAACTATATTTCGTTTATAAATTACTTGTGAACGAGCAGCGCAGTGTTTAATGCTTCAGCGTAGTAAGCGAGAGATCCGAGTTCGATTCCCCGGCAGGGTGACATTTTTTTGTTATTTATTTAAAAGCGTTAAAAGATGTAAATATAGTATAAAATACATAGAAATGTGCCAAACATATAAATAATATAAATTTTGAAATATACATTACTATTTTCATTCGAAAGATCATTAAGGGGGATTTCCAATGATCCACTGACAGAATAACATTTGCAATATTTTTCGGGCTAGGTAAAGGTAATTCTAATTACGATGGACAGTTTCCTAGGAAATACCAAAGACATTAATTGAGAAATGACGAATTTTCGGAAACAAGTTATTTTTATTTATTTCCGAAAGTTCTTGGTCAGTTCTCAATTAATGTCGTTGGTATTTTCAAGGATGTCGTCTGCAGTAATTGCAATTGCATTTACAGAACCCGAATTTGTAAAATCTTATTCAGTTATCTTCAATGTACATTTTTTAGTTAAATTCCTACCTTATCGGCCGTGCACTTTAGAACCCCCTTAATATACATTATGAAATGTGCAATAAAAGTGAGGTACATATGTATATTGAACATCGTCTATATGCAAATGACATCCATCTTACACTTGTATTGCTTATATACAACTCTTCAAAAATGACGGATCCAATATGGTGGATATCTGAAGCAGAAATAATTGTTTCTTATCAAATAAGACATCATTTACTAATGTGATGGGTTTTTGAGGTCGCTAATTGCAAATAATTTGTATCTTCTGCGTCAGAAAACAAATTTAGACATTATGTTTGCCATAATAAAGCCACATACAATTGAATGCAATGAAGCCAATGTAAATAAGACTTCTCGGCATTTAGCATTGCATTAAAAAAATACATCTCAATTTCGCATTGTACAGTAAACATCGTAATTCAATTGATGTTAACTTGGTGACTTTCGCTTCCTCTCTTGTTTTTAGAATATTGAAATCGTGAGAAACTGTAACGTGACGTAAAATGTGATCGTTCGTTTCCTAAGCACAACAAAGAAACTTAAGCGGTAGGTGCAGTGGAGACACAGTTTGTCATACACGTGTGTACGTAATGCAATCCAGAATATATAATTGAAAAACATATTCTCAAAATAAAACTTGTACATGCCTAACCTAAATAATTGGTCGATACATTTTACACCCACATTCAATTCTCACAATGCTTTGATGAAGTGTACTCAACAACGAACTGGAAGTATGAGTACACATAACCTCAAAACATTATTCCAGTTTAGAAAAAAAGTAAAACGTTTCATTACTTCCTCAGAGAGTTAGTTCGAATGAAGTCACAGACGATTTGAATAATTTTGTTGACCTAACCTAAAAATGCTCTCAAAATGTAACAAAAGGAGTTGTAGGCACATTCGGGTTCTAAACTGACACGTGACATTCTGGATCAGGTTTCAGTGCGGACAAAGCCAGAGGATAATGGTCCGACGTGGGAAAAATATATCGAAGTGCAGTGCGAATACCTGATCGATGAATGCGCGCGTTTGCATAAGCCCGCGAAATTCAAAGTGCATCCGCGTTGCCTAAGAGTTCGCGGGAGTCTCCGGCAAGGCTCATTTCCGTTAACCATTTACGGACAGCGGGGGCTGACAAAGCCCGTGTTCCAATTACATAACAGTCTAGACACCCACCTCGTCTTTCCGCCAAGGATGCAACATCCGTGGACAATCGATGGTAGGAGGACAAACGATCGTTCACCTACGTGGCGGGTAAAACAAGTGCGCGATTTCGTTCGAGTCAGAACTTATAAATTACACTATTTGCAAACAAACGGATCTCGAAAATTATTACTCGGGACGCGCGCACGGCGATGAGTAACGTCGCGATTCCGCAATTACACGAGAGAAAAGGAACTACTTAAATAAAGTAGTTGCTACTTAAAATGACTAATTCCTAGCTAAAATATGTTAACTGATGATTTTTGCCGTTACGCAAGGAGCGATCGCGAGCAACTGTTAACTTCGATGATAAGCTGTCGCGTTACGGATAAGGACTACTTAAAATCGACTTGAGGAGACTTAAAGTTCACAATTATTCGTCTCTCCGGAAAATATGTAGCTGGCTACTTATTTCTGATGTTACGTAAGTTGCTATTACGAGCGACGATTGACCAGGATGAGATCTTTACCTGTAAACAGTGCGGAAAAGGTACACTTTACCTCAAACTTGAGCGTTTCACGGAAATTTTTTATTTGTCGCAGACACTTTATTTTTTGTATTATTGAGCATCAATTTGTCTGCAGACTATATAAATCGTTACTCGTAATTGAACATTTGTATTTCAACGAATATTCATTAAGTCGGGACTGTTTTACGACAATGAACCATTTATTACAATTTAAATTGCTTTGAGTTTAATTTCTTGTTTCATTGTACCGACCAATAATAAGTTTGTCTTCTTAGGTTACGAAGACATAAAAATAAACTGATCGTCCAGTGTTGCATATAAATAACACAAAGTAAACAAAGCACTTTTAACTGGATATAGTAAACAACGTAGTCCATGAAAAACATAGAATAATATAATCGATGTTCTTTGTTATAAACTGAAAATGCCATTTTAAATGACGTACATGTCAATTTTTACAAAATTTTAGACATTTTTGACCAACGCGAGGAAATAAATTAAAAAATAAGTTCAAATTCTACGACTTGCAAAAATGTAAATGCGGTGATGGTGATAACTGCTCCTAGCGGAAACGTGACGAACTACCATTGTTTATAATAATTTCGTATTTTCTTATAGGAATGAATTGCGGCAATTTAGTTATTTTTAGTAAACATAAATTATATCCTGTTACAATTCATATATTAATTTCAACTATTCTTGACGCAAATTGTCATTATGAGATCAAAATTTGTATAGGAAATGTTACTATTCTAAACAGGAATATTTTCATTTTAAGCCGACTAATTTCAACTTTCAAAATGTCGGATTCAATATGGCGCCCAAAAAATTGAAAATTGATCGGATTTGCTTGAAATTTATTACTCAATTTTTTTTGGGGTTGGTGATTACAACGTCGCATCGTCAGATTTTGGAAATTCCAAATGGCGGGTCTTTATTATATCCTATTAACTCACAGTTTGATACTCGGGTTTTGTGGGTTGCTAACCACAAAACCTTTGTCAAATTTACGAAATTCAAAATGGCCGATTAACGAAATCAATGTCGTTATTGTAATCATTGCTTCTCAGAAACATACTTTTGAATTTTAAATAGGCTTTTTGAAATCAAAAGTATGTTATAATTGCCAAAACAATTTATTTGACGAAAATTTAAATTTTGAAATAAATTATATTTTTATTATTTTTTATTTTAGAGGGAGAGGAATAAGGAAGAGAGCGTAAAATTGTATAAACATATAACGAAACTTTTCTACAAAAACAAAACTATTTCTTCGGTAAATTATCTTATTAATAGAAGATTGTATATCCTTTATTATAGACTGCCACCATTGCGAGTTAAATGTAGGTTAGATAATATTTGTTTGGTTGGTCACTATAACTTTTCGCTGCTTTTTGTCTGATTACCAACGAATACTAAGGTTCATATAATCCCAACAAGGTTTAGTCTACAATATCGTAAATTGAACGATAAATTCGTAATTAATAACACCGAAAACTCCTGCATACTGAGTTTTAACTACATTTACTTTCATTTTGATGAGATGATCATAGATAATCAGCCATTTTGAATTTTGAAAATCATCGGTATGAATATTAAAACGTCACAACGACCTGCTTCAAACTATCAAATTTACAACACTCTACGCGATTATTTTAAAATAAAAAAAAAAGGTTCAATAAAAACGAAATTTTTATAAGTTCCGCTTTTTCTAAGTGCAATATTTCCTACGAGGGTATTTGAGTATCTTATAACCCTACAGGTTTCCATAAGGGCCAAATACATAATAGTATATTATGTAAAAAAAAGGGCGCAATTATCGTTGGAGATCGATATTTCGCCCGTGTTGTATACGACATTTTTTTATACGATGGGCGTAGATCTCCATAACTTGTGTCCGAAGATTTCACCGCCGGGCGCAAAGTCGAGTTCTACTCCCGGTGTCTTAATATAGCACATTACTTAGTATTTAGGCAAGTTTATTTTTTGCAACAAAATTGGATACTGTTGTTAACGGCTGGTGGAAGGGCTTGAAATAAAACCCACAATTTGATCGGTCATATGAAAAATTATCAATTTATTACGATAAACTTAAACCTAAACCGACGACATTCCGAAACATAATGAAAAACCCGATCGGTACTTTTTCACATCTTACAATTAGTTCGACTTTTCAATTTTTCAAGCATTTAAATAGATTAAATCATCATATTATATACCGATGTTATAATATTCGAATTACAAATAATTTTTTGTCACACCTGCATAAACGCCCAGTTTTTACGTGTCGATAAAGCAATCGGAAAAGTGTCCTTTGTCGCCGGGTACAACAGTTGTGCTTCTGCGCATGTGCAAAGGGCCATCGAGCATTTTTTGCCGCCAGCTGGACCTTTTTTTGTACATCCGCGACTTTACATGCAGATGTGCAAATTGTTTTAGGTGATTAGCAGTATTGACCCCCTTGATCCACTCGGGATCGCTGCAATTACTTCGTTTCCGCCCTAGATACGTAATATACTATTATCGAGAGCGTCACCTGTCCGAAGGGCCTTTCCTAATCGTATTCCTATCAGGACACCTTCTCTGTCTCTGTCCATAAAAACTGTTGTAGATTTTCAGAATGGTGTCCTATTTTCTACAAGTTAAATTTCTGGTCTTATTTATTTACATTCATAGAAAACAAAATTTCACGATATTCTACCTAAGATTGTAGATTATTTATAAATGAGAACATACTTAAAGTCCTCATAAACTTATTCAAAATTCATCGTTGATACATAGGGAGTTTTTAGTAAATCTATTGTCAAAATTAATGAAGAAGCAACTTGCGTCTTCTGTGTACGACATTTAGGCGACCCATGATTTATTCCTCGTTTTTATTTAATGAACATTAAAAGGTATTATTTTAAAATAAAAGCACCCAAGTAATAAAAAAATTCTGTAAAAAAGATATAGTTTACTTTGTGTAACCTAATATAAAAATTTTAATTTAAACTCATTTCAAAGTTTGATTTCTTCTTCGTAACGTATATTAAAATTAGGTCTTGAGCTCGTAGTAATTATTCATAAATTTATTAATGAAGGAACACACGCCTTTATCAGTGATTTTCATGGTCATTTTCTCTGTTAATAAAAAAAAAGAAAATTAATTTTCAACAAGTTATGGACATTTCTTTTTTTTTAATAGAAACTTTTAACAATTTCGTTTTTTGTAACATAGTAACCAGCAGAAGCACTGTTTTACTAGAAAAGTTTTCAAAATGTTGAAAATCTGAAGTCAAATTTCGAGAATTCGAAATGGCTGATTTAATATGAGGACATTATTTTTTATATTAGTCGAATTGTTTTCAAAATTTATTACTTAGGGATTCTCGCAATAGCTGATCATTCTTCTGAAGTCGGATTTCGTTAAACTCAAAAACAACAAATGATAACTCGATATCTGCATCAATAAGTATTAGCATAACAATGGTCTGGATTTCTAAATATTATGAAAGTTATTACACTTTTAGGATTAGCACAAAATACTTCCTAGGGTTTCTTGATGGGATTCACGTTAAAGTTAACTGTAATTCAGTATTTTATTGAATTACTCAATGTTTTATGTTGATTTTGATCTTGTATGATATTTATAAGTCTTATATTTTTATTTCGTCGTACGACAATAAATTTGATAATATATAAAATTAGTACAAATTCGGAAATAACAAATAATTTGTGAAATACTGACTTGATAAGATAATGCATAATTTGATTTGATCGGGCCCAATTAATGGATTGAATAAGATTAGAACAAAAATAATTCAAGATAATAGAAAAATTGAATGAATGCCCATTTACTGAAAGAAACTTCTTTTTTAATATATTTTATCATTTAATATCTGCCATTATTTCTGATGAAATTCACTATATATTTTTATTTTATAATACATGAAATTCTGACAGTTAAATATTATAATAATTTTAACTAGACATTTTTTGTGGAATGGCTGCCATTTAATGAACCATAACAAATTAGGAGAAATTATTTGTTCTGTTGTTCAATATTATTAAAAATCTAAATTAAACACATTTAGTATTTTTGAAATATAATTAAGTTTAAGAAAAATGAAAACAATAGACTAAAAGTGTTAAATGTATAGTAATGTATATATGTGCACTAAAATTATATTTTACAACAATTTAAAAAAAGTTATTTATTTACTCTAATATTTAGTAAAATACTTTGTAATGATTTAAATGTCTAACCCATCCTCATATTCCTAGCAGGAAATAAAAGCTATTAAAGTACATATGGACGTAAGCTGTGAAAAGAGTAATTAACTAATTACCGATTTCAAAGAAAATAACACGTATAACCCTTAATGATATAAAGGATAGAAGAGCTACATAATCAAAACAGAATGAGTTCGCTACTAAACAATTTTAAACATGATTAGATAAAACTAATACCTACTCCTAATCTTTACATCTACATAATTCGATACTATTACTTGATCGTACTAAAGTGACCCCAATGTTATTTATTAACAGGGTGATGATTATTGCGCATAAAACGTATGTTGAAACATTTCTTACAGATAACAATTTAAATTTAACAAGGAAATATATTTGTCGAAATCAGTAAATGGAATATCAGATCATAAAAATCAATTAATATTAGTAATTAAATTAATAGGTATGTGGATGAATACCGGTTTTTCGTTATCATAAAAACTGGTATTAAACTTTAGTCATACCATATTAGGTGTTATCATAATTCCAATTTTGAATGTATGTTCGAAAGAACGTGAAAGTAAAATGAATCTTTTAATATGTTAAAAGGAACTATTGAAAAATAATTTACTGTAAATAATTCCGAACTAAAATACAGTGTCGACATTCAATAAAGTTTTAAATTATTAATATTAAAACATTTTTATTCATGACAAACAAACTTTGTACACAAAAAAGGCTTGAAAACCTTGATTTGGGGATATTTTGCAAGTGAAAATTCGTTGGATTCATAGGCGAGATATTTAGAATTTTTGTTATTTAATATTTCTTTAGTTGTATAGTAAAACCATTGCATGCATTTTTTGTACATTATAAAACCCAATTATAATTTTTAGATATTTCATCACTACTGATTATAAAGAAAATAATATATAACCCCTTAATCACCTACACGATGGTTGACCTCTGATAATCAAAACAGAATGAGTTCGCTACAAAAGTATATTAAAATCGATTCGATAAAATTAATGCCATTAATTGATCTTCACATATAATTTGATCATGATAATTATCGAGTCAAAGGTTTTGATTATGTTTGGTAAATTTAGTTTTATCTATAATGTCCCACTTTCTGAGAGTTTTCGAAACATTATATCATTATGAGATCTTTATGAACTCATGTTCAAAAAACCCCCCAGGAAGTGGGACATCAAACTTCTTTTAGACCACATTTCGAAATCATTTTAAACTCTTTATTTTGCTGCCTGGGGTTTCTGAATGGACAATTTTGTACTGCAGTTTTCTATGGTTGTGTTTTATGTGTAAAAAGGATCTAATATTTTCCAACCTGGAATTAGCATCACGGAGTGTCGCGAAGAAAGAAAATGATAACAACCTTTAAAATACAAATACAAAATGCATTTTTTATATTATAATTCAGTATAATTCAGAACAATACAAACGAAAAAAAATAAAACAAAATGAAAAATAAAATAATGGCTGTTTTATATAAAAATGGTTGCTTGAACGCTTCCGGTTGTATAAGTAATCACTTGTACGTATGAACAACCAGCAATAATCAGCAAGCATGTTGGTTGAACTCTTCCCTTAGAAACGTTCTTCAATAGTTTTTATTTCTTGGTGAAATCTTTCGCCTTGTTCGTCACTCATTTAGCCCAGTGGTTTTTAGACGTGCTATATTCGAGATTAAAAAATTTGTTATACCCATCACTTACAGCTTTATGATTTTCCAGCTTTAATCGATGGGCCTGATCGATAAACCAACCATATATAAAGCATAACTTACTGCGATTATCGCACATTTTTATTGTAATTTAATCTAAGTACTGAATCTTTAAATAATGCCGTGTACCAAGAAATAACTTTCTTTTATTATGAAGGTACAGATTGTAGGCACCGTGCTAATGATTTGTTTATAAATAGAATGTTAAAAAAAATTTTAAAACTGGCATAACTTTCTCAATTGTCATTCGATTTCGTTTAACAAAAGCATATTAGACGCGGAATTAAATACACTTTCAACCCATTGAGGTGAAAAAAAATTTCCACGATCGAATAATATTATAAAATTACCGTAAAATTTGAAAAAAAAGTAAAAAATATCACAGATACTTTCAACTGTAGATTCGTCAGTTTTCATTTCAGCAATATAAGGTTTGGATAGTCTGAAAGGTGAGCTTTTTAGCAATAAAATTAGGAAAAGTGTTGTAAATCGAATAAAAATAATGGTAGTTATGACTGATTTTCCACACAAACCTACCTAAAATTGTTTTTTTTTAGATATAAAATCAAATTGCGGGGGTGTATGGGGAAATTATATCATACCAAATTGCTCAGTTTGACTAAATCTACAACTTGTATCAGGTCGCTATAAAAGTCTTGTTTATACAGGACTGCAGTCTGTCGATTTTTTTATTTTGTAACACTGCGTAATTAGTTTTGTCGACTCAAATTTCAGGAAAACGACTGTTATCGATATTTTCATCCAAATGATTTTTACTTAGGGGCTACCGTGCACTGTAAAAAATAGAAATAAAGTTTACAAATTTATTGTAATTTGCATTAATTTTTAGCAATTTTCATGCGTACAACATTGAAGTTTTACAATATTTGGTAAATTTACCACGTACCGCATGGGCTCGATTTTGACCCATGTAGAACGTTGGAAAAATACGTCGCATTGTAATTTTACCACTTCCAACGCAGGGTATTTAAAAAACGCTGTGAAATTCCTAACCTCGCATAGGAAATTACCAATTTCACGTAGGAAATTTACAATGTTGAACGTGGACTAATCACCATATTTCTACAAATGAAGATTACAACAGATTTGTAAAGTGCATTTCCATTTTTTACAGTGTGTACACCACAAAATAAGGGTCTATGAAGATGCTCTATTTTCCATGGAATATCTAATTTAAGTCTGCAGCTTACCAAAGAATTAATTCATGGTATTATTTAAAAAGAAAATGGATTAAGAGATCGAATGCTGCTGAAGTAACTTATTTATGAGAGTGCGTTTTTATGATTAATTTGTATGATGTAACATCGAAAAAAATTACAAAGAAAAGATCTTATGACAACTAATTAATTAAAACATATTTATCAATATATATTACCCCACGTAATGAACATTGATATGATTGGTATTATATTCAAAATGGATTTAAAGCATGATATAATTAAAAAAGTAGCATCTACATATTGGTAAATCTTGTGAAATATATTTTCAATTCTTGTGATAACGGGACGCATAAACTTTCCAAAATAATATTTGTGATGTATTTGGTGATACCATTTCATGCATTACACATAGTAGGATATAGTGGAAGCAAATTTCAAGCAATTGCATTATATATTTTTATACGAAGTTCATTGTAATTATTCTTCTACTGCGTCAAATTTCATAGAATTTGAGGGAAACCAATTTCAAGCTGTAATGAAAATTTATACAACAAAATATCTAGAAGGCATTCTTTGTGCTAAAAATTAATGAAAATTACAACGTGAGACCCCTACTCTTCCAGAAATGGGTTTGATCTAAAAAGTAGTTATAGAGTTTAAAAGTTAGTTCTTTCCATCTTGATCGCAAAGTGACTTATGAGAGAATTTAAGATGGCGGATGAATTTTTAAAATTGATTCAATTCAAATGACACTTATTACTCAGAAAATTGTTGAATACGTTGGGATCAGTTTTAACGAATCCAACTATTATAGGCAATAAGAAATCATATTACAGATAAAGAAAGACTAAGCAATTGACTTGTTTCAGTAATGTTTGTAAGACAATTTGTTGATCCAAAGAGCAAAGACATTACCAGATCAGAACCCAGATAGTAAACACAAGACTGGTAACTGTTTCAATAAAAAAAGATAAGAAATATTCTTATTACAGATAAAATATAGGTTAGTTGTTCAACTAACAAAAATGTGAGTGTTTTGGTCCAACCAGCAAAGGCAAGACCAAGTTAGAACCCATGCAGAAAAAAATCAAAAAATTTGCGAAACCTATACGCGAATTGAACTTGGCAATATGTTTATCGGGTTTTTGGTATTAACATATATAGTTGACGTTAGTTTAACGCGCTTGAAAAATAGCTGTCTGCGAATTCTATCGACAAAAAAATGGGTCACAAAATTTAAATTACAGAAAACTTTTAGCAGAAAGTTGTTTAGAAATGTATACAGAAAGTTTCTGTAAAGTTTCAACAATTTTAAACTTAAGTACGCTAATTGTGCATTGATTTCCAAAAAGCTTATGGCACTTTGCAATCCCAAAAAAACATCTATCATAAAAAATATTGATCGCCATATTGAATCCGTCATTTCTAATTGTAAAATCTTCTGTTATTGTTACACATTCCTATTCACCGACCCCAATACTCCTGAAGTAATAATTATGTAGTGAATGGAATTAATTTAAAAAATTCATCCGCCATATTGGAGCCGCCATCGTGAATTATTAATTTTACTACTTTGTCTTTAAAGGTAGACATAAATATATATTTTAAGGACTAATAGAACTCTTTATGTAAAAACCAAATTTAGAGGGGATAGAAAATTAAAATAATTAAACGCAATTCTGATCACATTTTCAGACATATTAAATTCTGTCATATCCGACATTGCATTAAAACATAGACGGAAAGAGCAACATTTTAAGCCATGTAAGATTACCACTCGTTAGGTAAAAAGTAAATGGAGATGTATTGTAACTCTTTAAACAGTAATAGACTATTCTGAAGATTGTCAATGCGTTGAATCCAAATCTGGCCCCAGAATTGTTCTATCACGTCTAAATTTTAAAATGCAAAAATACCGATTTTTATCATTTTCTGTAAGTTTTTGAAGAGGCATAAATTTTTTATTCGAAATTTGACAAATCGGAGATTGGAGTGCTGCTCATCACCTTCAATGTGCTTTTTTAATAATTCCGATACGATTTTTTCTCATCGAATTATGAAAGTTTTTGTCAAGGTATAAATGTAGTTCTCACACATTTAGTAAACGCGTAACTCTATGAAAATAAGTAATAAATTGAAACTTCCTTCCTGCTCAGAATTGTTCTATAATGTCAAGATTTTGAGATATCCTAACTTAAAAGTGCACAAAATGAAAATCGTAATCGTGCCTTGACAAAAACTTCCATAACTTGATGAAAAGAAGTCGAATCGGAATTACTACAAGAGGATTTTAATGCTGATGGATAGCACCGAAAGTGACAAAACACGGCGTATTTTGCACGTTTAGGTTAGAATATCTCAAAATCATGACGGGATAGAACAATTCTGCGACCGGCTTTGGATTCAGCGCATCAAAAACCTTTGAAAAAGTATCTATACTGTAGTCATGTTTCTACGTATGGAGATCGGCCTCATTTATTATGTTATTATGTGTCAATTAGTTATTACTATACACACATATAATATATAAGAATTAACTTATTTATTTCGACTACAAATGAAGGTAGATTATTAGATCTGTCTTCAGTTTCTCTACTTAGAATATTAAAATTCACAAAAAGACTACTAAAATCATATATTCCATAACAAGGTCGCAAAGTAGCATTTTACAAACTTGTAAAAAATTTGTAATTTATGTAACAATTTGATGAATTTCCTGTAGTTTCACATTACGATTACATATTTGTCATCCATATTTTCGAGAAAATTACGAAAAATAAAACGCTTAAAAAAAAAAGAAATTGACAAACGTGTGCATTCGTCATCGAACATCAAACATACTCTTGAGTTCTATTTGAAGAAAAGGGTGTGCATTAGGCCTCTGGAAAGTAAATCGCGGCATTTGTTGACTTCGACTACGTGTGTATACTTCTATCTACCTCATCGATGTCTGAGTATCGATTTCAAAATGTTACACCTATATAATGTAATACCATTCCTGCGCACATGAGTAATATCTTAACCGCACCAGGTTTCCAGCTCTGCTAACACGCGGCGACCCCGGCTATAAAGAAGACATTTAGAATTGTGAAAAGAAGAAGAACTGTTGCGCATAAAGCCTGTTTGCCAATACCGCAATATGCATACGCGCAAAAAATTCGAGAGAACAATATGACAGCTACCGTATGCCCTTATTAGAGGAAACAATAAACGGCGGGCCGGTTTTTTCGTTTTGAGGCGAGAGTCGATACGACGCCCATCCTTAGATTTTTATCTTCGATTTTGAAACGAAAGTTATTACGTCCTGACTCCGATAAAATTGGCACTGGGGTTTTTTACCTGAATAGTCGGATTTAAAATACACCGATCTGATTTCACCGAGTCGAACCGGTGACATGATTCGTACTTAATTACGCCAAGGCGCAGTTGTGTAAATTATAATAAATTAGATATATATCGTCTACTGGGTGTCCGGCAACTCACTAATAATTTAGACATGAATATTTTATTTTATTTTATGTAGAAAAGACAAGAAACAATAATTTTGTTCTGTTATTAGTTGAACTGAAAAATAAATTGTTCTGTCCACTGGGAATACACTATTCCCACAAGCGCTATAATAATTTGGTAGACTTCGTTGGTGGCCTCTCAACGTAACAATTTTGTATAGGATGAAAGGGCCAACTATAAAAATACTCCAAAGTAAATAAAGTAGCAATCTGATCAAATTACAGTACTAAACTTTTATAACTTTTGTATTCACACGTAAATTAATGAAAGAGAGATCTTAAACATCCATTATTCAAAAACCTATTAAAATGATAAAACATTTTTTTTTAAATATTGTTTATTGTTCCCTAGTAAAGTTGTCATTAAATAAACGCCAGTTTTATATGAAAAATAGTATATGTAATAAGTATTCCAACATGTTAGCATCAGCGACATCGCTTAGGAAATTAGCGAATTATACAAATATTTATTTACAGTTTTTTCATTAAGGTTCTACGTAATTTAATCTAATCAATATACATATTTATGCAAGTCACGTATAATTTTATGAAGATATACTTACATGTAAATAAAAAAAAAACTAAAGCTTTAAACTGCTAAACTAGGCATAGAAGATCAATTTTAAATCGTAATAATTGTTACAAAGCTACAGTTTCGTTTTTCTATCGAGCTTGTCTTGGTACAATTAGGTCTTACTAATTTTTGGTCTTAAAATATTTTTGGTCCATATTGGTCTCTCATTTGCAACACAATTAAGGTAATTTGCAAAAATGGTCATAACTATGTTAGAAAAAGATATTTTACTTTCATTTTCGATTCATTTGTTACTGTGAGTTAAAGCTACATGAAACATTTTCAAACTCGGAATATTTGTCCATTTTATTTTAGAATATATACAAGTATAATACAATGAAAACAACTTTAGTTCTCTGTTATTTTTTAAATTTTTATTCGATACGATGCACTGCAATACTTTCGTATTACTGACGGTTCCACGAGTATTTCTGTGAAAGATATATTCAATTCGGTTAAGAATTGCACTATTGAGAGAATTTTGTCCAAAATACCACACTGTGCTGAAAAAATGTATTATGCCAATTTTTTAAGGAATTTAAAAAATATAATATTTTTTATTTTACCATAAAAGCACTCGACGGTATGAAAAATTTTCATTTTGCCGAATTCAAATACGATACTTAGAAAAATAGATATTGTCATTTTAAGAAATTCAGTAAATACGACGCCGCACGACCGCATTTTGAGAATTTTAGGAAATTATTGTACCAGAGCATTGCGCTTAAACTATGAGAAGTAATATTATTCCATAAATAGGATAGGTATCATTATAGGTACACTTTTTCATTAGCACTGTAGAAGGAAGTTTTTATATTAAACTAAAAATCTCCTCAAAAATATCTAAATAAAAATACACATCTTTTAATAGTTGGTACCAACAATATTTGTGGTAATATATATTTTTTATAATGCACGCTCATCAATTTAAGTTTTTTTGAAAGAATAGTATTATAACGTGTCAAAATGACTTTGAAAAGACTGGATTTCCATATGAGTAACTTCAATCAAAGTAAAATTCGGACAAATATATGAATTGTGAATGTCTATAACTAGGTATCAAATAAAAAATAAATCACCAATACCCGCTGTAAAAAATCAGGAGATATTAACACCGCAAAATTAATAACGAAAATTGTGTGATTTATATCGATACCGAATTAACTCCGCACTTTTAAGAGCCTATCTCTTTATTTCATATATTAATGGTTATTTAAAATATCACCATATTAGTAAACTGTTTATTTGCGGTTAATCATAAATATTAATTAATATGTTTACGTAAGGCCATAGTGTCTCAATTTAAAACAGTGAAACTCACTGTGAAACAGCGAATACTCGCTAGTACACTGTTAGAAATTTCTCTAGGAATTGTCTGAAATAGTAACTGGAGGTTTTTACTGTTACTGTTTCAGAATTTTACGAAACAAAATTAAGAAACATTTTCAAAAAATTACGAAAAAATTGCAGAAAATTACCAAAATATTTCAGAAAATTACTTAACTCTGTTTCATAAAATTCTGAAACCGTAACGATATAAAAAAAACTTCGGTTATTCTTTCAGGAAATTAAAACAGACATTTTAAACAGTGTATTCGGTGAAAAACAAGCGTTTTTCACTGGAAATCCGTGACCATTCACGGTTTTCACTGTTTTAAAATCGAGAGATTAAGGTAGGTTCGTTTTTTTCACAGATCGTCGATTATGACATTAATCAAATTTATGGTCTGATTATACAGAAAAGTGATTCAATATGACGTTACTATGTTTTTAGTTAACCCCTTCGCTGTGTCGGCGAAAATCAGAAAGTGGACCAAAAGTGCGGAGAGGGATCCGGCCCACGGTATTTAAATAGGTCACCGTAAGCGCCTGTTTTTTTGGCTGCTAATCACGAATCCATTATCAAATTTTCGATATACACAATGGCGAATCTAATATGGCAGACGAAAATGAGAATTTTTACTCTGTCGATTTGAAATTCCTTACTTAGGTGTTTTTGGGGTCGCTGATCACGAATTTGTTATTAAATTTTCGAAATACAATGGGCCCTTATTAGGAATCCGTCATCGGACTTTCAGAAACTAAAATGGTAGTTATATATTTATATATAAGTATTTTGAATTTACCCATGAACGATGAAAAATGAATTGGAAATCTGAGTTATTTTATTTGTACCCAATTTTTTACCTTCGTAATTCGCTAGTAAACTGTATCACAAACTTTACAACCCGATGGGATGACCGATTCGTGATGGGTAATCCCAAAAACCCTCGAGTAATGAATTTCAAATCGATAGACTAAAAAATCTGATTTTTGTCCGACATATTGTATCCGACATTTTGAATGAATTCATGTGGGGATACTTAAGAAATTATAAAAAGAAACATGCTCTGTTTTTTATTTGAATTAATAACTAATATACGTACCTATTTCCGAAAAGCGAACTTTTGAAATTTTACGAAATTCCTTTATTTTGGAAGCGTCATATTAAATTAACCATATATTATAAACATTTTATGCTCCATTGATTTTTTACTGCCTTATTTTTCACGTCATCTATATGTGACCTGCACATTTTGAGCCGTTTTTTCTCATGTCTACTATGGTAGACATGCACAATCAAAAGGTCAATTTAATCGGAATTCTGGTTGATTTTATTAGAAAAACAGTAAGAACCCACGTGATAAGAATTTTGTTAGTGAATTTATACTTATGTATAAACTTACCTCTGAATATGACTATTAGACTTCCTAAGCATTGCAAAAATCTTAGCAAATTTCGGAAATACTCGCGAGAAATTCAGGAGTGTCGTCGGAAACAAAATCCAGTAGAACGTTGCAAAATCGCTTAGAATAGATGAAAAAGTTGATTACGATTTTTACAATTTTTCCAAGGAGTCATTGATTTAGACACTAGCCATTAATATTATTCTCCATTCATGTATTACGACTGATTACACGTGTAAAACAGACATTTACTATTACGAAAAGAAGAAGAGCCGTTGCGTAAATCGCATTTGCCAATAGTCGTAATGTGCATAGGCGACGGAATGAAATTTTTCAAAAAAAAAAGTCTCGCGCGAAAACAATATAGCCGCTACCCGTGTTCCCTTATTGGACGAGACAATATAAACGACGGACGTTCGTAATCTCGGATTTTAAATAAAGACAATGTATACGCGACGCAATGTATAATACTATTCAAACGCACGCCCTTCCGACGGCGATTACGGGAAACGAAGGCGGCTCGGCGTTACCACATTACGATTAATAAACGTTTTCTTAAAAACGCCCGTATTATTTCCAGATTGCGGGAGAAACGCCGAGGAAGGATAAGAAGAAGAGTGACGAACCGTGGAAGAGAAAGTGAAACCTTGGCTGCCTATTAAGCCATCTGGCTATTATTTGCGCCACCGCGTAGATGTCAATAACGTCGTCGAGAACTGTCATGTGCACCACCGCTGCGACTATTGCCTCACCCAGCTCGCAAAAACCTGGCGTTACAATGTACTCGCGGTACCATTTTTTTTTTTTTACATTGTCCCGACTTTTCTAGACCGATTTCGCCGCTGATGTATTACATTATCACTGAACATCAGGGTTGAACATCTAATTCAAAAAATGTCAAAATATTTTCGATCCGAACTTGAGGATTTGTGATGGTCAACCAAATCTTTGTTTTGGTCTTGAATTTTCTGAAATACCTTTTAAGACCATAATCTTATAGTCTTAGTTTGGTTCTTACTTTTGACATCAATATCAAGAATCTTTTTTTTTAATACAAAAAAAAATATCGAGGATTTCAGATAATTTGTACGTGTATTACTGAACATGAACGATTAGAACATTTCCCACAAAATTTCCAAACGATCGATAAATCGATCATTTTTTCTGAGTACCAAAATGACAAAAGTTGACAAAAAATTTCAATCTTCGTAATATTATGAAGATCATTGTTTTCGAATAACACTGTGTATTGACATATGTTTATGAAATGTCTGTCCTTTTGTTTTTGAATGTGCTCTTGTCGTATCCTAACGGGCACGAAGAACCCAAATGTTTCTGAAACGTTTTTAGAATGTTCCAGAAACGTTCCTAAAACGTTATATGTCTGCAACATGGATGAAACATTTATAAAACGTTCCGTAAAAGTTGCAGACATATAACGTTTTAGGAACGTTTCTGGAACATTCTAAAAACGTTTTAGAAACATTTGGGTTCTTCGTGCCCGTTGGGATCTGATGTCCATTTTTCGATAAAGCTTGCGATTAATTAAATATTACTGCATAAATGAAAAAAGACTACAAACTTATCCAATAAATGGTCTCTTTCATTGTAAAGAAGTTCCCTGAACGTATCAGACCTCACAGTTTTGTAGCATAATCAAATCGACTAAAAGTTGGTCCATAGGATTTAAATTTCAAAATGGTGTCATCAAAGTTTGTCCTTCATTTTATTCTTTTGTTTCAGTATTTGTTGCATTCATCGTCTTAGAAAGCCTCCAGAAATAAACTTTCTGAAATCGATAAGTTTGCCATTTACGATCCGCTTTTCTTAAAATCTTTGAATATTTTGATTATTTTGAACTATTCATTGGTTATGCATATATCAATTTGTAACTGTTTAATATGATTTAAGAAATCAGAACCGTCATATTTGATTCACCATAAAGAAATTTTAAATTCGATAAAAAAATTCATATCTCCCATCTAAAAAGTATTCGACAACAATATACCTACTTATATAAAACAAAATTCAATAAACATTTTAAGAAATAAAAACAATTTCATGGTCTAATACAGATATTAGAAAATTCAAAATTCCGGATTCAAGATGAAGGACCAAAATGAAAAAACTTACTGGATAAAAATGGCAAATAGGAACTAGGGTTTTTGAGATCGTTGATTACGAATTCCGACCTGAAAACACATTAGTACCCAGTTTCATCTGGTGTAAGTACCGTTTTATATTTTTGGCGGACATCTTAAATCTGTCATTTTGAATTTTCGAGATCTAAGTTCAGATTGATAGTCAGCGACCAAAAAAAAAGAAGAGTATCCAATTTCATGAAAAATGGTTCACCAGAAAAAAAATGTGCGCCGGATGAGATTAATTATAAATTAGTATTTCTATACTAATTTAGATTTAGAAAACAATACTTGTAGGACACTTTTATGAAGATTATATCCCACTTGAACTATACAGTATTGGATTATTCCCCCCAACAATCTCTTAGTTTATTTTTTATATTTAGAGATTTAAAATTATTATGCGATTATCTCATTCGCATTATGTACCTACTCATCAGGGAATACTTAAAACAGAAAAATTCGAGTTCAGTAAAATAGCAAAGGTTACGTTTTGTACACGCGTATAAGTTAATAAATAGTTAATCAATGGAATTTTAAAAGAAAAGCACAAAACTGTAAAAAGCATCCGAGTAAAAGTACGAAATAACCAATAAAATATAAACCATGGTATTTTCGAAAAATATTTAAAAAATATAACAAAAATGCCTGTTTCTTGCACTGTAAATTCTCTTAAGGTAAAAATGGCTTCATTATAGTGAATTTCATCTGAAACAAGTGAGAATTGGTCGACCTTTTTAAAGTCAAATTTGACTTCAGATTATGTATATCTGATGATAAATCAAACATTATAATTACTAATTACATTATTTACATTTTTACAAATTTTTAATTATTTATATTTAAATATGAAGACCATATAATAACACCGTATAGAATAGCTTAAAACAAGTGAACTATTGAATTCAAATGCGTTACACTAACTTTATGTTAGTAGACTAGTTAGTTTTAAATTCAAAATGAACAGTGTCACAATTTTGTTACCATTGCTTTTGTGTTGCCTGGCAACCAAAGAATTGAAAAATTTGGAAATAGAATAATATCTCGTGTCAAAACCGATAAAGGGACAAATTTCTATTTTTGTGGTTTCTCTCCTTTAACTTTTTTGGTCAATAGTTAGCAACATACATATGTGAGAGTTGTTATAGAGCTTGAAAAGTCCTATAATTTTCAAACGTTTTGTTTCGATAAATTTTGCGTCCAGGAGAGTCTCGCAAAGTCATAGCCACTACGGTAGACTAAAAAAATCGATTTTTTTAAAGAAGAGTTCTAAAGATTATTTTGATTTTTCGTGCAAAATACTCAGGAATACCGATATCTGTATTGAACGAAAAAAACAAAATCAGAAGTACAAATTCAATCCATTGACACGCGGCTGGAAAACAAAAAATTTGGATATTATGGATAACATGTTCTAGCATATATATTTCCGGATATGATTCATGAAAAAAAAAAACCTTTTGCCTTAATCACGGCTCCATAAAATTTAAGCATTCTGCTGACTAATAAAAGAATGCAATTAAGAGAATTCCCTTATAAATGCCAAAGCAATTCCAAACAAGAAAGGTTTTCTCTCGTGTTCTCTTTTAAGGAGTTTTTGGGAGTTTTTACCTCTCATTCGATCCTATAAATAAATGTTTATAGCCAAATTGTCATCAGTTCTGAAAAATATCCATAAGAGGTCGAAACGTAGACAATTACATGAAATATATATAATTCCAATTAAAGACTTTTTTCACTGCGACAGGGAGAAAATTCAATTTATTTTAATTTCAAACATTATACAAAATATTGAAAATAAACTTTTGCAGCGAATCCTAAATTTTCTTTCTTTTAATTTATGTTTCAACTGGTCATACTGCATTTATTACTTTCTATTACTTTTATAAATTACTATTTTATTGTTAATTTTCATTGGTTTTCAGCATCTTCTAAATCTCCTTTTTTAATGGAAGGTCAATTGAGGCAAAGGACTCAAAATACATTTTTATAGCATATATCAAATGTAATGAACTCCTTTTTGACGCTGATTTAATGGTATAGTTGGGAGGAAATATGTATGGTCGAAATAACTAGACTATGAGCCTGAGCATTATACTTTTCAGGGTAGGGAGAAAAACTGACTATACATACAATCCTCTCAACTATACTGTTCTACCAGTGTAGCGCGGAATTTTTCCAAACATATTTTACCAAACCATAGTATATTTAATATATATATGTGAATCCTTAAATTTTTAATTCTTATTTGGGCGGATGCGTGTATACAAAACAAACTTTCTGTAAGTTTGTGGAATGATTTTAATATAATGTGAACGATTTTCTAATAGTTTTTAAAACCATTTAGTTTCATCACTTTAGACATGACTATTGCTGGACCTGAGAATCCCCAAAGATCTCAAGGATCCAAGGAAAATGGATCATCCTATGGAATTCAATAATGATGAGCAATAGCATACAAATCACGAATGATGATCACGGAATACCGGACATTATTGATCGTTCATTATCACCATCATTCGCGTTCACCATTCACCAATACCCATCATGCTAAATCAATCGGAATCCAGCAGTAAATTTAAGAGACATATTGGCAGTAATTCTATCTAGACTAAATCAAACCTAACAAATCCTCATACGTAAATTTAGTGAGAGTTAACTTAAAAATTGTCTTCAGAATCCAACATTTCTAACAATTAAATAAAACTAAATTAACCCCTTTCTTCATCTCCTCGATAATTGCGATAATACAATTTTAGGAAAAAAATAAACAAATAAAGAACTGTAAAAAAGAAAGGAAAGCGAAAATTCAAATTTCCCTTTCCTTTTTTCTTGATATACTTTTTTTAAAATGGTGTTATCAAAATCACTGAGAAAACGAGAAAAGGTTACTTTAGTTTAAAAATAATGTTATAGAGAGAAAATAAACTGTTATTTCAACTGATAAACTGCAATTAACGTTATTAATTAGGAGCTTAAATAGTCATTTGTGCAAAAACTCTAACGACATGAAATTCTAATCTTTCCAGAGGGAAAATTGAACCACTCATTCGAAAGAGGGAGCTGAGAATTTTAAGGGATGGAAAGTCAATTTTAAAGAAAAAAGGCAATTCACTGACCCTAGAAAACCTTGACAAACAAAGTTACACTGAAGTAAATGTATGTTACATACATATGGTAATATTTACCATCCGTACTGCAAATCTTAAAACATTTTTCACAATGCACGATCTGAACACTAATTAATAAATGTATATTTTTAATTCATGTAATCCTGAAAACACTGTTAATTAAATAGTCAAATAAAGAATAACATATCCAAAGATATCTTACTGACAATCTTTTATTATCGATAATATTTCAATAGTGACAAATTAAAAAAAAATGAACAATTGAAAAAAAAAATCAGCAATAATAATCGATTGTATTAAATAAAAGGAGAAAGATACGACGCTTTTCGTCAAATCGGGTGCCACTAATCACGGATGCTCGGAGCGTATAATTTTCATCTTTGAATACAGGTGGACGTCCGATAAATCAAGACCAGTTAAAGCAAAGCGACCGCATAAAGCAAGAAGTAGTGACAGATGCAGCCAGTTTTGCCTCCTCTAAGTACCTTTTCCTTCCCCTGCCACTTTTCGATCGCCCAAGACGCTTCTCGGTGTCGTGCTGTGCTATAAAACCATATTGTCAAAATTAAATAAAACGATTTTTGCAACGAATGATAGGTACGAGACCTTGTATAAATTATGCGTTTATGAAATATGAATCATGCGCATTCTTATTACATTTTTTCGTACATTCGTACGGGAACCCTACCTGAATTAATTGCGATTTCAAAATACTTTGAATTGACGGATTTTTAATACATTTCTGGGAAAAATATATTTCTTTATCTTTGAATGTTTTTTTAGAAACAATATTACAATAGTGATTATCGCGTGATGTTATTAATACGAGGAGGAGACAGAAGTTTGTTAAGCGAATGCGATTACATCTATAAGATAGTCTTATTGAATACGAGGAGCAAAGTTTCATAATGCAAGTGCTATTATAATATTATCAAAATAAAATTTTCTTTCGCTGATAAGAAACATGGAAATAACGCAATGTTTCTGAATAGAAACGGAAAAAATAGAACGATGCACTTCCATTCGGCACAAGGTTACAGTAATTGCATTACTTGAGATTAACGAAATCTCCGGACTTGCAGAAAATCCGGTCTTGAATGGGTTCATTGATAATCATCAGGCGGTTCTCGTAGAATTTCCACCCGCTTCCGGCAGTTTGTACTCTTATGCCATTCTGCAACAATGAAGTGCGTTCATTATGCCTGTAATACATTTATGGCGTTTTGTAATGTTTACAATTTGTTTAATGTCAAGTGTGATGCATTTTAATGCAAGTTATTATTTGGCATATCTACAAAAAAATTCTTCTAAATTTGAAGAAAAAAATAATTAATTTTTTTAATTGATTTTGTCAACTCCAAGCTCATATTAAAGTGATAAATCAAAACTAATCATCGTCAGGTGTAATATAATAAAAAATAGCTTTTTAATCTTCAAGATCATAAGAAATATTTCTAAAATGTAAGTGTCTATTGTTAGAAAAGAGGTTAGAAAGTGAGATCTCCCTTTAATAGCTCTTTTAATACGTTTTATTTCTTTTGTTTCTGACTGAATTAAAAATGTTGAGTGAATATTCTTTTGTATATTTTCATAACAATATGCTTATATGTGTTTTAATAAATCAGAATTAATTAGATTTTTTTTCAGCTTTCATGAAGGTGAAAATGATAGACAAATTTTTCGCAATTTTTTTCATAATATTTTATTTATTAAAAAATGAGGACCAAAGTCGAGAGATGTGATGCGGCGGGACTTGAACCCGGGACGATCGTATATGCTTTTATATTTCAGACTTTTCAATTATTGTAATGTTTAAGAAGACCTAAGTTTTATATAATCCATTTATCAAGTGAGACTCACACCAACAAAAAATTACTTATGTACACCAAAATCCCACGAAAGAACAAAGGGTTGAGCAAAAAGCCGCGATTAGTATCTTTTGAAATGGTCAAAAATTTCAATGTCAAAAACGTGATTCCTGCGAAGAAACGTCAAAAAATCAGGATTTTTTCGAAAAAATGATCATAACTTTTTTTTTAAATTGCCAGCTGATTCTGATCACGGCATTTGAAAGAAGGGGTCTAAATCTGTCGTTTTTACTTCTTTCAATGTTTTCTAACGTCGTTTGGAATAAAAATTACAGTGTTGAAAGTTCTACCCAAATTCCGGACTTCTGGGACGAAAAGGGTTAACATGATGAAAAAATGCCTTGAATCTTTACAAGACTCATGGTTTCATGATAAACATTACAGTGGGAAGATTTGTCATTATTTCTATTAAAAAAGTCTAGAATTTTTGCAAGTTTTATTAAAATTTTATGAAATTTTAGAATACCAACAGTAAAAAGTACAAGCATTCTTGTCATTTTTATCAGAAATTTTGTCCTTAAAATACCAAAGGTAATTTCTATAAATTACTAAACGTAAAACTCTTGATGAAATCGTGATCAAAATGTAAAAAAAATATTAATCTATCACAATTTTGCAATATCAATAAAATAAAAATAAGCAATTCATCATGCATGAGGTGAAGGTTGGATGACAATGTGGTGTACGGGCAGGCATAGGCTTAGTATCCAGAGGTGTGACTGAAAAACTTGGAGGCGACAGGTGGTCAAGATGTATCTCAGTATCGCGGCTTCCGCTTGTTATATATTATATAGAAAATTGCGCAGTTAGGTCGATCCAATCAGCTGGTGATGCACCGTACTACTCACTGTCGTAAATTACACTCCGCTATTTTTTCCATGGATAATGAACGTCTTTTTATTGCCTAATCGCGACAGAAATGCTATCGGAAAAAATATCGAAATTACTGGACAAATAACTCGATGAACAATTGTTTAATTTCTGATTTTTTAAATTACGGCGGGATTTCCATTTTAATGCGACTTTTTGTCGTAATTAAATAGATTGGATTCATTGTGGATACTGCGCACGTTTAATTACTGTGACCAATTCGTAATCGATTTAATTATTTGACGAATCCGTTGAGAAACGATGCGATATTAGGCTTCATATGTATCGATATTGCAATTCCCTAGGGAGCAACTTTAATTATTTCCGTCATTGTGATGTGTTATTTTATAATGGCTCTAATAACTGAAATATTAATTTCGAACTGTCTGGCAATGTTGTGCGATGATGAATATGAAAATGTCGAGAGGTACTCATAGATATGTTGTCGCTTTATTGGACGCAAAAACTGTCAGTGTTGTACCGGTAGAGTACTTTTTATTATCGTTTTTTTATTTACTTTGATCGCTTTTCTAAATATTCTTTTTCAAATTGATGTTACATTAAAGTATAAGCTATAGTTCAAAAGACTCTGACAACAAATTGTATTGTCAAATACTGACGTAATAAAATGTACGCTTAACATACCTGTTTTGATGCACAATATGAGCTTACTAAAATCTGTTAAGAAATTTATTTATATTTTGTTATATTTCATTGCTAGTTCCTCACCATCTCAAAATAGACTAACGTTAACTAAACCGATTTTACCCAGTTTAACTGTGAATTTTTCATATAATCAATACATTTATTTATCTTTGTGTGAGCAAGTAATTCCATGTTTCTTTAATCTCGATTCCAATTGAAATATTCAATACCATTGTCAAATCTCAATGTCTATATCTCTTATCATTAAGGGGGTTTTACAGTGATCAGTAGATAAAATACAGCTCCATAGGTTAAAATACATAAATTATTGAATATATTTTAGAAAATGTGAGTTCTGCAATTTTAAAAATAGATGGTTTCTAATATTGTTCCTTCTTTTATATATTAATATTGCATTGTGGTTACAAACGCCATATCATATAAATTTATTATATTTTAATGAGTTTTTGCAAGTTCCATATTTAATCAAACAGTGAATTTTAAATGACGGTTTTTCTGTATAATATCAACATATTCATTATTATGCACAAACATAGAAAGGTGATTTATTTATAATGTATAAGATTTTTTATTGACAAAATTTCAGGATTTTTTATTGATTACGCAGATCAGCAAGGTTTTGTCCTTGAGAAGCTAAAGGCCACTTTGGAAGTAATTTTGTACCCACTATGTTTGTTGCATTCTGTACATAACCTGAAAAGTCGCACTAAATAAATTTTTCATGTACAAATATCTAACTTCTGACGTGATAGGCCAAAACTCGGTCTTTAACCGATTTTTGTTTTGCTTTTATTTCGAGTCGAATACAATTTCCTTAATCAAATTCTATTAGTAAAAGAAATAGTTGGTTCCGTGATAATATTTTCATATATTCAAGAATTATTTTATGAAAAATATTACGTGTTAATGAAAGAAGTAAAACTCAGCCACGTGCTCTAGTTCAAAGTTTTGATTAAATTAGTTTTATGATATCTACAAAGTAACTAAGTCAAGCTTAGAGTTCATAAATTATATTAAAAAGCCATGTTTCACTATTTACTATATTTACAACACATTTATATCAAACTCTTGTAAAAAGTATATTAAGCTCATTTATTTATTGAACTTATATATATTCATAACAATAGCATAAAACAACATAAAATTACAGTCAGAATATTATGTTTTAATAATTAATATGCAATCGTAAAACTTAGTAAGCCGAAATAATAGTGTACTCGTTAACTTTAAGGTTAGAAATCTAAAATTGGAAATGGCGGATCCATTATATAAGAACTATTTTAAATTTGTTTTTTGAAACTAGTTTTCGAATATGAAAGGGAAATCAAATACAATGACTATAAGTTTTTGAAATTTTTACTAATCCGACAGTAAATTACAAAAAAAAAATTACAGAATTATCTTAATATTTGAAATGGTAAAATTTCCAAGAAAATTTGTTTATGTGTAATTTTGATATAAAATATTTTTTAAAACATGTGTTGTATTGGATGCGTCACTTTAACTTTGGATGTTGTAACGTGCTATTCTTTATTATTTTTATTGTTTAATAATATAGTAGCTTTATTGAGAATTAGCGATCCTGAAACTGTTACACTGACAGAATACGCGAATCAAATATTTCGTCATTAACGATTTTAATATAGTATAATACTATTTTAGTAAACGTTCAATTTTCTTTTAAAGAAAAAAATCGTATTGCGGTCAAAAACATGCTAATCTAAAAAAGTGGAATTACTGAAATAAAAGTGTATAATGAGGTTCTCTTTTTGAAGTCTTAGCTAAAATACTAAAATGTAGTTCTCGATTTTTTTAGCTTAGATATCAGTTTATTCGTTAAATTTAGTTAAATCGTTTGGGAATCTCTTCTAAAAAAATCGACTATCGGAGAGTCAAACTGGAGAGACACGAATGCATGGTACAGAAAAAGACGGGTACTTGAACTTTTAAAATTTCTTTAGTAAGTCATCGGTCAATTTAACGAATAAATATTGATTACTGTTCAGGAAATATTTTTTAGTCAATTGCATGTGATGTTAATATAAATCACTAAACATTTTTTAAAATTAACAAAAATTAACAAAAATACACAAGACATTTTTATAGAAATGCTAAAGGACATATTAGATTTACGTAATTCAAAGTAGAATTTATTATTGAACGAATTTCAGACACGTTTATTTCTGGCTTCTTAAAAATAAATTATTTACATATAAAACTTAATATTTTAATCCTCAGATGTTTTTTTAAATTTGGTTAGAATAAGAATGAATTGTGAATGAAAATATATTTAAATTAATTATTCATAAATAATAATATTCGAAAAAATAACTCATTATGTAAGCAAATTAAAATAATATCAATTGACGTTATATAGAAATGTATATCCAAAAGTCAAATAAAATTTTTACAAAGTTGAATGATCTTCGATACATAATTTTTCTGTTATATAAATTATCCTTAAATGTTTATATTTTAATTTTAATATATGAAATACAGTATTTAAACTATTTGAGAAAACATTATAATAAATCATAAAACTCAATATGCAATATATCAAGTACCAAAGTTTGGGAATTGATAGACGGAAATTGCAGAATTTCTTATTCGTAACACAGTTCATAAGAAACGAACGAAATGATTTAAAGTTGATTGCTAGTTTAAGATCCATATAGCCTTTAATTAAATCGTACTTATTTCAAGCAAGATCTACGTAGTGATTTCCACCCATCTAAACGCGTTAAATCATGACGTAAGTCTTACATGAAATAAGCAGCATTTATTCGTTGACTATGAATTCTGATCCGAATTATGATATAAACTCAATATTTTGGAACACATTTTTCTAAAATTTCGATTTTTTTATATAACAATTTTTGTTTGGTTTTCAAAGGTTTTCGGTAGCTTCTATTTATCGATGTATTTTATTTTGACAACATTTTTTGTAATTTTCAGATTATAGTTTAGTGCATAGTGTATGACTTAACCTCCATTAGTTAAATAAACTAATTAATGTATGGACTTAATATCCGGTAATTTAAATGTATCGTGTTTACGATCTTTCAACTTTGCCAGGATTTACATTGCGCTAATTCTCCGATAGGGAGCTACTATGTAATTTTCAATTCTCGCAGTGCCTTAAAACGTAAATCGGCAATATATTCTCTACAACATGTGTCGAAAATGTTCACCTGATGATATAAAATTACAAAACATGGCAAAATTACAATACAAATTTGTAATGGTACAGAAACATTGGTATCACAACAACAAATATGATAAAATTGTAAGAAAAATTATATGTAATATTTGTTTTCTGTAGAAATTGTGTAGTATTTCTGTTTTTTCGTTCCTTACAGCAACTTTTTTTATAAATATATAAATTGGTTTTACTGATCATTATAAAGTATGTAAAATTATTTTTTTTAGAATGCATTATGTAGATACCAGAGTTAATTAAAAATACGTTTTTAACCCATGAAGGACATAGGAATACCTTCTTTCTTATCAACTTTCAACCATCAACTCCTTTTTTATAAACTCGTAACGTTTATTCTTTTAATGCAACTCATCTAGAATAAAAATTTTATATGCAATTTTTGAATATCTGAAGCCTCTTTTTCAGATGTTATCGTTAAAATTGACCTATAGCAATATAATAATGTTACACTGTAACATTCTTATAAAATTCATTTTTCGCAACTTTTTTTTTAAATCTTACATTTTCAACTTGAAAACTGTTTGCTAGAATATTGTAACCACGGTAGAAGGTGCACAAATATCTACTGTAAGAAAAGTAGGGCATCGATGCAAAATTCTGAAGTCTTCAATATGCAAACTAAACAAAAAAATACCTTTTTTCGATTTTTAGCCTTCTGGTCTGGTTTAAGTCTTCTCCAATTTCATTTTAAATACATGAATTTTATACATAGTATGAATGGAAATCATAAAAATAGATTTATAGACACGATAAAAGTCTGAGTCTTTTGCAACTCTTCTTCTGAAACTCGAAATTCGACTATTTTCTCGTTGGTAAAGCTACGAATTCAATAGTAAGTGAATAATATCAGTATTCTCTTATGCCTAAATATGGATATTTACAATATATTTTTAAAATTTTATATATATTGGATACAATATTTATATATTTATAGTGCTGAAGATTTGAGGAAGATTTTATGCGATTAGAATGGCAAAAGTAAAAAAATACCAGTTTTGTTAATTTAAGCGTCCATCTTGAAGACGCCATATTGAATTTTCATAAACACCCAAAGTTATTTATTAGGGCAGATATCCATGACATCCTCAAACTTGGTTACATTGTTGTACCATGTTCATGTGATCTTAAAAAAAACTCTTTCATATTGCTTCACAGGTCAATTTTAATAGCGCCATCTGTGCGAGGAGGCTCCAAACTTTCGAAAATGGAATTTGAGGAATATTTTCTAGACCAATTGCACTAAAAGGCACAGCAATTGATAGTTGAGAAAAAATAATTACTTTCTCACCCTTAAAGGGTTAAATAAGAAAACTCTTTAGTCAATAAGTCAAAACACCAGTTTAAAAAGTTTTTCCTTCATTACTCATTTAATTATTATTGATACTACTAAATAATCGGAAATATTACAAAAGTTTCTTTAAATATCTACTTTCCAAACCTAAAATAGTAAATTATAGTGATATTTCTCTAAGAAACTATGAGGAGTTTGCCGTCGCTTATTTTGTAGTTTACACGACAATCGAAAGCTCACGGGTTCGAGTCCCGGCGCGGCGCATGAAATATCTTCACTATGGTCCTAATGTTTTTTATAAAAAAATGAACTAAAAAAATTATAAAAAAAGTCTTTACATTGTTTACACCATTATGGCAATTAAAAATGTTCCATAACCAACATTTTTCGAAATAATTAAAATATTAACGTCCAAAAATCGATCTAATCATGAAGATAAATAATGAAAGTTCCTTCGAACTAAGTACATATTATTATTAACATATTTTTGCAAAAATGATTTCATAACCTAATTCATTTGTTGTTGCTTCATAGCTTCACATATCATTATTGTTATTAAAATAAATATTTCTTACGTAGTTTCCGACGACTATTTCGTTATGTAAATATTTGCAGATGCTCGTGATTAAACGACAAAGTTTTTTATTATTAAAATTCGCAGCGATAATATAAGCGAGATTGAAAAAAAGAGAAAATTTATGAACCGATATATTTTCGACATCATTATAGCTTTCTCAGAATAGAATGGGAAATACGTAAAGAGCCGTAGCTTATTCACATGCTTTTTTCTTTAGAATTTATCAATTTATTTATGCCATTAATGCTCTCAAAGTGACAAAGAACCCACAGCCCGTCTACCGTGACGTTCGTGTAGCGCATATATGAACAATACGTATTATGCATACGTACACTTATTCAGTGCAGAGGTTACAGAGTGCGCCATATCGCGCATAAGTATATAGAGGCACGACAGCGCTGTTAGCGTTGATGCTTACACAGCTCGATCTTACGATGAATGTGTGGGCGGATCGGTCTCGTCGTGCTTATACAGATATGTCTGCGCTTGACGATTCCAGTGTTTTCGACAAGTAGCGCTTAGACTTCCCAACCATCCAATACGCAACTCGAACGAAAGATATCGCGACAATGGATCAAATTTCATTTCGTATTTTCATTTTGAAAATCTTCAGCTGTTATAACCGTAAGAAATTCCATCCTGCTTTCACTCTAACATTGGAGTGGAAAGTCATCGGAGTGACTATTCACTCTAAGCGGTAGTGAAAACCCAGCAACTCTGGAGTGAATATTCACTTTTGCAAAGAGTGACACTATTTCATTCTATCCTAAGGTAGATGACAACACTATAATAGAGTGAGTGTATTTGAAAGTTTTATTCTACTGCTATAATATGCAAAATAGTACGTTTTCATAACGAGAGAAAAATCAAACTGCGAGCGTCGCGAGCGCTCCTAGTGGCGGCTACACTACTTGCGTCTCATCTACACTTACAATACGGTACTAGAGACAATTCGGACAATTTTTAACAGAGTGGAAATATGAACTCTTTTAAGAGTAGAATTTCACTGCATCGACTCATCTTAGTATGATTTTCGGTTGCACATCAAAATCCCGACATTCAAAAACCAGACATTTCAAAAAAAAAGAGAAATTAAAAAACCAGACATTTCGAAAAACAGAGATTCAAAAACCTGACATTTCAAAATGTACATATTCTAAAAATGTAATTAATGACTTCTAAATGTTGTTAATAATTAATTCGAGGTTGACGTTCAAGTGACCTACAAAATTAACTCCTTGGTTAAATATTTTTGTGTGCACCTCAAAAACCCGACATTCAAAAACCAAATATTTCAAAACACAAACAAAACAATCGGACATTGAGAACCCGACATTTCAAAATGCACACATATTTTGGGATGCACCTCAAAAACCCGACATTTCAAAATAGACACCTCCGATTGGTGCGTTGAGTACATAAAAAAGTGATTTTGGGTCACCGTCCTTGAGGTCTCACTCAAAGGTTATTTCAAGGTCAAAAATGTTTGACCAAGGGATTAACTTTGTAAGTCACTTGAAGGTCAACCCCGGCATATTTATTAAGCACATTTAGAAGTCAATCATTAATTACATTTTCAGAATATGTACATTTTGAAATGCCTGTTTTTTTAATATTTATTTTTTCAAATGTCTGGTTTTTCAATGTCTGTATTTGGAAATGTCTAGTTTTTGAAAGTAGGGTTTTTGAAGTGTCTGTATTGTGATTTGTCGAGTTTTTGAGATGCACCCACATTTTTTATTTTAAAATAACTTTTCAGTGAGACCTCAAGGTCAGCGGCCCGAGATAATTTTTGTATGAAGTGAACGCACCAATCGGAGGTGTCTATATTTTGAAATGTCTAGTTTTTTAATGCCGGGTTTTTGAAGTGTCTGTTTTGTGATTTGTCAGGTTTTTGAGGTACACCCAAAAATATTGGGTTGGTTCTAATTTTTCAGCAAGTTTGTTTTAAACATGTATATGAATATTTTGCATTGTCTGAGCTATTGCAAAAGAATAAATCAACACACGAAACCTGTCTGCATATTTCAAAATGACAACTTAAATATTGCCCATTAAGACAAAAAAATAAAACACTAGTACTAATTACTTTCAATAAGTAAGTACAGCTATTTGTATCAGGGCTCTACATTTTCACATGTCTAAAGCTACTGTGTAAACGTAAATTTGTATTCAGTATTCATCGGTTTCACTGATTATGATAATCAAATTTTTTAATTTCAAAATGGATGAACCAATATGACAGAAACAAAAAATTTACATTTTTCAGAATGTCATGAAAATTATTAAATGGGGTCATTGAGTTTGATACTTATGAATCTCAAAACAAATTTTTAAAAAATGGCTGAAATGTGGTGGCCATACAATAAATGAAAAAAAAAGTTCACTTTTACCCAAACCCCCCTGCCCCTGTGTGCCAGGACGAGTATACTCGTCCAAACTACATTGTTCCCTTATGGGAAAAGAAAAAGTGGTGCACAGGAAGGTTAATTAGTCGTTTCAGAAAATGTACGTGAAAGCTTTAAACAGCATCGCGACACCCTCGGACACGAAAGCCATTCTCAATTATTTTGAAATGTGTACATTACACATAGATTTATGTTTAAGGGCCTCAAAAGGCGCTCTTTGAGCTTTCATTTCATCCTACGCGAACAGTGGTATTGTATCACATTGCACTGTCCGACACTGATGTTTCCTTTGACAATCGCAATATCATTTCCAAATCTATTTTTCATGCTAAAAACGATGGTGGTACGAGTATTTTCCTATGACGTCCCATTTTTGAAAATAGTGAGGTTAGCCAGAATAGACCACATTTTATTTCGAATTTTCATTTTAACAATCATCAGATGTAATATATTTCTACCTTTCTTTGCGTGAAAAGTCACTCATTGTGGAGTGAAAAGTGACCCACTCCGGTGACTATACAAAATCAATTTTTTGTTACATTTTTAAGTATAATTGACTGAGAATATGTCGGAAGTATTTTAGATCGATCCGAACTAAATTTACTGAGATATGAATGTTGAAAGACCAGAATACGCTATAGCGTATACGTAACATATATGTAAAGGAACTGAAATTTAAACTTTATAGGCGTTTTTGTTGAAATGACATTTTTTAAATCGACGACAAAAATATTTCGAAAATTACTAAACCAACCATTTTGAAACTTGGTATGTTTATTAAATATACAAATGTAGGACTCTAACTTTCGATTATTTTTTTCAATAGAAAATGTTCGTTTTATAGCAAAAAAAAAATACTATTTTATACTGTTATTTAACTAAATCCATCGACGTTTTTTTGTTTCAGATGATCCAGTTCGCCACAATGTTTGTCACTCCAGAACATAAAAATAAAAATGTTTTTAGGGAAATCTGTAAATCAATTATGTAATATTTTGAAATAATAAAATTACTGAAAGGTGTTCAATGTATACATTGTAAGATGGTACAACGATCCTTTAAAAAAGTTTCGTAGTTTTCATAAAAGAAATTCAAGGAAATCACTAATTTTTTTGGGCTACAAGTAGCATTGGCCCCTTAAGAATGAATTCTCACTCTGAGAGATTAAGAGAGTGTAAACCTTACCGGTTCGAAGCGAAAACAGGCCGACATATTTTTATAAAAAAAACTACGTGTCTCTTTTTTCAAAAAGTAAAATGGTAGCCACTTATTTTTTAATGGAGTTAGTTTATGTAAATTTAAACAAAAAAAAAAGAGAATAAACAAAATAATAAAGTTGCTTTGTCTAGGAATTTTCATTGCTGCTAAGATTCAAATTAATATATATTTATTTCTGTCACAACGTTTTAGACCTCCTATCAGTATCATCATGTATAACGACGAGGATAATTATTCTAATCATAATAAGAGCAAATCCACAACACTTTTGACTATCAGCGAGGCCTAACAAACAATGGAAGAAGATTATATCCAATGTCGACATAAATGCACTTTATTCTTTATAGCTGTATATCAACCATTGAAAACAGATGTATAAAAATGTTTTTGTCAAACTATAAAAAGTAAACAAGGATTGATCAATTGTGAGAACGACTGTTAGTTTAAGAAACATTTACATCTATTAACGAGTTTCTGTATACCTTCATTTTAGTTTTGTTATATTCTTCAGTTTGTTCAATTTACTCATTTATTTTCATTATTTTAGGTACAATAGAACTAGTGAAAGTTCACTTTGAAAGAACGAGATCAGTTCCAACGACACAATCACGAAATTCTTGGTCTTAAAAATACTACGCCAAAACGCTTTAGGTAAGGTGTTATCGAAAAAACGGTCGCTTTTTGGGTGCACCGCAAAAATTAGACAAATCACAAAACAGACACTACAAACCCCGATTTTCAAAAACCAGACATTTCCAAAAACAGAGATTCACAAACCAGATATTTCAAAAAACTGACTTTCAAAATGTGTTTGCATTTTGAAATATCTGTTTTTTAATGTCTGTTTTTGAAATGTTTGGTTTTTTAATGTCGGGATTTTGAAGTATCTGTTTTGTGATTTGTCGGGTTTTTGAGGTGCACCTCTGGTTTTTTAATGTCTATTTTTTGAATGTCTGGCTTTTGAAATGTCTGTTTTGTGATATGTCTCGTGTTTGAGGTGCTCCCCGCTTTTTTCGAAAAAAAGGAAATATATTTCTACACCATTTTTTCTGAGTGAGACAAGTCATATGACTTGGAAAATGATATGGTCACTTCGAATGCAATGTCCAGAAATTGTACATTTATTTACATATAAATGACATCACACATTATTTTTCCAATTTTCAAAACAAAACTCTCTTAATTTTTTATTCAGATTCCGCATAGCATTTAATCATAACCCAATTAATGAATTCTTCATATGAGCTCAATCGGTTTTTTTCAAAATATACTTATTTTATTTATTAAATCATAAAACAATAATATTTTTAATATTAATGATATTTATCTAAGGGAACCTCACGCTTGTAAAAGGAAACAGGAAAGTTTCGAACGTCACTCTTTTATAACAACAATAAACTACAATGTTGGAAAACAATGATTAGAAAATATTTTCTATTTTTTATGCGTTAGAAATTCATTAAAATATTGTAACACATATATTATTTATTACCTCGTACAATTCGTGTACTTTTACACTATTTTTTTCTGTTGTTACTGGATTTAATAAAAAGAAGGATTATTCAAGAAATTTCAGTTCCTTTTTTAATTCTTTGAAGCCTTCTAAGTATCAAGTCCACATATTGTTAATGTATCATAACGAATTGATGTACTACAAAATATTTCTTTGAAGATCACATTTTAACAAAATAAGAATAAATTCATTCGATTGTGGGTAATTTGCAAACAACTATAATTTTTTTAATATAAGAAGTTTGCTACGTAAAAATTGAACTAAACTTGATTGTCAAAAACTTTATTTCTATATAGTTGATGAAAAAATGGAAAAGGATATTTAAATTTTGATTTTGATACTTTCACTCAATTGCTCATATTCGGAACATTTCTTCATAGATTTTCTTCAATAATACCTAGATTTCCCCCATAAAAGTATAGTCCCAGAAAACGCAAGAAATTCGATGTAACTTGGTGTTTTTTTATTTTTGCATGGTACAAGAATGCATTTTTTATTTGTTTTTCCCTTGAAGAAATCGATATTTTTTTTCATTTTTAACCAATTGAACAAACATATTGAAGTATTTATTGCAGGGTCCATTACCTTAAAATGCGAAACCGAAGTTTTTTACTCCAGATATGGTTGTAAGATGTAAAGCTACATCAGAAAAAAATTAAAAAACATTATTAAATTAATATTCAGATGCAAATTTTAAATGTGGTTTGCGATTTTCGTGGATTATGAAACACTGGAAATAAGGTGTGACTAAATGCTCATTTTTCATTTAAACTGGTATAATTTGTACTAAGAATAATACTATCAATTTGACATAAAGTCTACTATTAAATAAAACAACATATAATAGAAAAATTACCCACATACGATAATTTTGAGTATTAAAAAAAAAAGTTGTCCAATGTAATAGCAACGTTTTATAACTGATAGTTTATTTTTATGAATTATAAAATTAATTAATAAACAGAAAATTAATATTTTAGTTAGTTAGTTAGTTTATTAATGGCACGGAATTGAAAAATATGTAAAATATTCAAAGAAATAAGTTAATAATCCACATCAATTTACTTATCACAGAATTATAATTAAAAGTTTTCTTCACATTTTAGATCATCAATACAAAATCATAGTCTGTTTTGAATTATAATTAAAATAATTTTGAAATTTGAGTCTTAAAAATACTATTTAAAAAAAATGTGACGTAAAACATTTATACAGTTGGGAGTAACTATAAAAGCTGAATTTATACCTAAATTTATGGCTTGATTAAATAAATCCTTAAAACATATTTCATCTTTTTTTATATAATAGTGGAAAAAATATACATTTATTTATACAAATTCTTTCAACTATTCAATTGCTATTTCATTCGTCCAGAATTTTTGTTCATGTCGTATTCAATAAGATTTTAATTTTGTTTTTCCTCTAAGAAAAGAAGTTGGCAAGATTTAAAAAGATAACCAACGAATTTCGTAATTCAGATGCGAAGATGTAAAAATGTGGTTACACATATTTCACTACAGTGTTTACTAACTACACTGAAAAAAATGTCCTAATTTCAAGTAAATATTCACTTGAATAGTCGCAACAAATATATTTACTTAATATAAGGAAATATTTTTTTAATTTAAATAAATATTTACTTGCTGGATAAAATCAAATTAATATTTAATTGAATTAACAAACTTCTATTATAAGTAAATATTTTGTTGCGACTATTCAAGTAAATATTTACTTGAAATTAGGACATTTTTTTTCAGTGTGTTAATATAATGTAATTATATTAAATGAATAAACTCAAAGACATTAGTAAGTTTTATTTAATGTAAAAACTTTTAATTTGCATACAATTTTATACTTTATATGAAGTAAACAAATATCTTCGATATCTGGGAATTATTGCGGAGCCACCATTTGTAAACTCTCCAATGTTCTGTTTACTTACAAACTTAATTAAAATTTAATGTCTTCGCATTAACACCCTTTGACCAATAGGACGGCTGCAAAATAGCCTAATTTTAAGAATATAAATTGAAACACTTTGATGGTAAGAAAATTAATTTGTTCCAAGAAAACGTTTATTAGATTCTAGGAAGGTATTATTTTTTACTGATAAACATGGCATTGTAAATAAAGAACTACTAAAACTGTTTACGGTTACCAAAAATAAACAGGTGTAACACTTTAAATAATTTAAGATTCTAATAACACGTTGAGAATAATTATTAACATTCATGAGATAAGTGTTAACTTTTGAATCTAATTTGCATTATATTGGTCACTATTCACTTTTTAAAAAACGCTACATTTCATACTGTAGATTACTTACATTAATGTCCGTAATTTTATATACTCACACTGAAATGGTGACTGCAATTTCTTTCTTACCGTGCATTAAAGTCTCCACTCCTCTTCGAATCGTTTTGTGATTCTAGAATTTTGTATTTAATTAAAATAGATATTTTTTTTATTTTTCAATTAAACAGAAAAATTGTCCTTGGGAAATTAGGATAATGGAACGCAGAAAGAAGAACTCGTGTTTTGCGTAATATGTAATTTTTAATTTGGAAAATATGTAGCATTGTACAGATATAATAAATAATTACACGCATATGATAAATTAAACAAAAATATTTATTTCGTCGTTATAAGCTTAAGTACTGGCCGCTTTTTTCCTAATCTAACACTTAGGTCTACTATGTACAATTGTGTTGCGGGACCGATTATCCGCACTTTCGTTCATTATCTAAGAATTCTTTAATATATAACAAGTGGAAAAAAGCAAACAATCCTCTCGCCCTGGTAGAAATTTCTCTAGTTTTTTCTTTACACTGCCCAGTTTCCCTATACCTTTAACATGTAAAATAAGTAAAATGACCAGAAACTGGCCAGAAACTTGATTCACTTTCTACCAGGGCGGGCATTATGACAATATGCCCTTTTATATAGTCGTCTTATAAATCGTTTTGTTTAGTTTACTGGCCTTTTGATTTACTAAGGATCACATTTTTAAGTTCGCGATGAACAAACCTTACAGGATTATATATATATATGTATATATATAGAGACGACAGATCCTGTACATGCACATTAAATATTAAGTATATTATACATATTAAGATACATATTAATTCTATGACTGTTCGGTGCTTGATGCCTTCTGCATATAAAATGTATACGTTTCACGTGGATAGTTACATATTTGGTCGTACACATATACGTACACATGTAAATAATATTACATTCCATTTGCTGTGGAAATAACGATATTAAAGTCGAGTTTAGATCGATATTTAAACTGCTATTACTGGAGTATTATTTAGCTTGTAAGGGAATTAGTTTGCGGAACGAACAGTTTAGACGTTGAACACATTTTATTGACAGGCAATTGCATTTATTGGAAAAAGTGGCGATTGTCACTCTCTTCTTTAGCCACCATTATTCCCTCCCGACCAATAACGTGCATATCTCATTCGAAGAATCTATCAGTCAAATATGATATTACATGTTCGTCGGGACCAGCCCGCTTCTTCCTATCCGAACGAACGATCGATCCTCCGTTCACGCTACGATTCACACGTGACGGCGACACGTGCTTCCGCATATCGGTTTCGAAAAATTGAGAAGATAACAAAAACATAAAAAAAAAACGTATCGCTCGATTTACATATTTATAATTCGGGAACTGTACATTTTGACGACGCCTCCTTTCGCAACCGCTTCGACAAATCCCGTTTTTTGGAGCACATGGAGAGAAGAAAATAGACCCACTTAATGACTTCGTTGAAGTGGATTTATCGTGTGCTTTAACTGGCCGTCTTTATAAACATGAGTCCATGATAACTTTGAATCTCGTCGTATATATTTGGGTAAATGAGCACCACCTTGGAAAGTCGAATTTGCTCACGGTCCAAACGGGAGGCATCGATATAGACCTGCCGAACAACGGTTTTACCGGAACGGCAGCATTTTTTTTTTATTTTCGTGGTTACATTAAGCTATGTAATGTAATTCTAGCTTAACTGACGCGGGATGCGAATACTGTCGATATTCGCAAAAAACTATAAAGACACCTCGGTTGGTCGTTTTACGTCGACGGATAGATCTAGGGGATTACTCTTCACCGTTGCTTCTTGCGTTATTGTGTGTGAATTACTATTATTGTCTATATCCATTATGGTCTTCTTTTCTGATGGTTGATTTGAACGGACACAGTTTTTGGTCGACCTGATGCTTAAATCGATCGGCTCCATCTGTTCCACTGCGAGTCCACCGGGACTAGGACTGGCCAAAAGTAAATCGCCACCTCGTAACGAGTGTTGAGATGTCGCCGGGGTGACGAGTTCGGGAGGGGGATAAATGAGACTGTGACTGTGATGAGGCAGGTAATCGGTCGTAAGTGTGACGGTTGCATTGATTTTCCTTCGGGGAAATTCGTGCTCAGCCATGGTTGGTGACGTTTCTTGTTTGAAATAACTGAATGCTGAATTGCTTCTGGCATCATCAGGTTCGTCGCTGTCTGCGGACGACGCTCCGCTGTCGCTGGGTGTTTCGGCCGCCCTCTTGTAAAGTGGTAAAAATGGTCTGAAGACCTCCAACGAACTGGAGGGTACCGCCGAATCTTTTTGGGCGAAATTGAACATTGGCGAAGTTGCAATTTCTTTATAGTTGAAGGACGAAGGCGGAGTACTGTTGCGGGGTGGTGTAGTGGGCGGTTGTTGATTGAGCCTATCTTCCTTAGGCCACGCCAGCAGTTTGAGTTGATTCTGGATGGCGATATCGTCGGGTCGTGGGGACTTATCGCTCCTGTCGTTCCTTTTTTGTTTCAGCATTGCCACATGCAGAAAATGAGACTGTAGAGCGAGGTCTTCCTGGCTTGGTGACGTTGGCTCCCTGCCATCCTTACTGTACATCAAGCTTTGCTGGGACTGTGACTGTAAGGCAGGCAGGAATCCAGGAAGGTAGCCAGAACCGAAATGCGGTGCTCCTAATGCCGCATGGTTCTGCATGCTGTTGGGTTGTTCCTGTAGTAGGCAGTGGATTTTGAACCAGTTCGAGCGACGACCATATCGGGATCCAGATTTTGACATGCCCACCAGCAGGCATTTTCTTAATCGACACGCTTTGCAGGCCGTGCGATTTTTCTTGTTTATTACGCAAACTCCTCCATTCTTGCACTCTGATATACTGCTGAGATTGTTGTACGTTCTGCCGAAGAAGGACTGTAACAAAAGAAGAAAAGAAAACGTTTTAAGGACATTTGATTACCAGTGAAGACTAGGCTTATTACTTTACAGCTAACGGGTCTGTCTAATTATACGAAAACGCAGCTCTGTTCGGTATCTTTTCGTCGGATAAAGGAAAATTTATAATATCGTGACATAATAAATCACGGTTCGACGTTTCGTCGACGGCAGCGGCAGTGGGTATTCAATAAAGTAAACAGTATTTATTTGTTTCGGAAAGGCGCGATGTCTCGGACAGCTCGAGTGGGGATTAGAAAGGCACGGCACGGATTGACGGTCTGAATTACAATGGTATAAGACAAAACTCGCGATATCGATCTCCTCGCGAGGTCCGAGGACTCCGCGAAGATTGTAAGCGAATTCTAGTTCACGTGGTTAAGTATACACGCGTGCACCGGCAGAAGTTTCGCATGAAGGGGTGGCGCAATCCGACCTAGGTCATTGCTACTTCCGACAGGTGTTTGGCAATTGGTACTTGGTCTTGCGAGTTGCTCGAACTCCAACAAAGAATTTTCCGCTCGTCGGTGTCGCAATGGAGGAAATGAGCGTAAGAGCGTGGGATGTCGAAACCGTGGAAGGCATGAATGATCTCGCTTGGCTAGGGATGCACACATCTCGATTTTTCTACGAGGCTACGAGAGAAACCACTTTCCGTTAAATTGCGCGTCGTTCCTCACAATCCTTAATTGTTTATAATTCGCACAACGTTCGCGCGCGCGGCTTAACGTGCCAACGGAACGTATTTGCCAAGAACCGGCGATTATTGCGAAGCTCCGTAATTGAAAGACCGTAATCGTTCGGGGGGTTAAATAAGTTGTGCAAATTAGTGGAGGGTATGCTAATTGTCGAAAACCAAACGTATTCATAGAGACATGCATATGATTACAATCATATAACCCATCGATCGTATTGTACAAACACGTTATTATTCGCATCCGGCTGGTAACGAAGTGTTCCGATAATAAAGGCCAAGTTTCGCGACTGATTGATTTGACAAAATTGTAAAGTACGTGGTACGACTTATTCCGGTGGTTAATTAACCCGTACGCCATGACGCGGAGAGTGATGCGGCAACATCGCTCACGCTACATTAGTTGTAGTAGTGTCATCGTGACTGATGTAACAGCATCAATCATGGTATATTAGTACCATTAGTCGATCTCGGGCCGAGGCATCGACTTTTTTTCCAAGACCAGCCGATACATCAACGGCGAATGGCCATCGGTCGATCGAGGACCGACTCGAGCTGGCATCGCGAAGAGAGTCTTTAACCGAAATATCAGCTGTTCGTTTTTCTCCAGGGGCGAGTTATTAGTACGCGAACAAAACATTAAATCGAAACGGCGCGAGAAAGATTGCGACGTGTCGCAATCCTCGAGAAATTAGTGTCAATCAAACCTTTCGGAACGTATAATTTCCGTTACTTATTGATGGATTCCCCGTGTCATCGGTCCGATCGGACGATAATTAAATGCGATTTCTATATGGGATTCGCCTAGGTCAGAAGTCGACTTTTAGTCTTCTGCCTCATCCAATTGCGTTTTTTTTTCGAACGTGCTAATCTTTTATGGTAGTCTCGGCCAGCGTTACCACGTTCCGATTACATTGTGATCCTCGTCCGTTGATCGCTCAGCACGCCTACGGACGCAAAAGAGGGACTGATTGTCGTTTCTTCCGAGAGCCATGGAGTCGCACAGTCGACAATCGCGCAAAGTCTGTCGTCATGCAATCATAAGCTCTACGACCGTTCAGAAACCTCCATGCATCCTTGACTCGTACCTTTCTCTCCATCCGCCCGCATCAGTTTGTATTTCTTTCTTTCAAACTCATCCGGAGCACCTGTAACGCGAGATAGGCCTTTCTCTGTCACGACGACCGAAGCGCGGTCACGACTTTTCGTTATATGGTAAATATGATCTTGTTGCGCTCGCTAAGTGATAGTATCGGCGCATTTTTATTATACGTTCCAGCAGGGACGACTCGCAAAAGGAAGGTTGCGCAACGAGTTTTTTCTCTGCCGTTTAATGAAGAGCACGACGATAACCGTTCGTATTTTTTCCAGAATCCTCTTCGAAAGATCCCATTTGCTACGCGGGTGCATTGTCGACGAGGAATTTATAGCGACAATTAGCGACAATTCCGGGCTAATCCCAGCTGCAAATTAGAGATCGACCAAGCGCGGCCTAGAATGTCGTTGCGGAAAACAGATAAATGGTAATGGGTACATCGGCGTATCTGGTGACGAGACTTGGAAGAACAACCAACATAGTCGATAAAAACCAGATCAGAGTTCACCAATCCAATTCCCAATTGGAATCCTTGATTCTGAAGGAGATCGTGAACCCCATCCAATTGCACCCCTAATTTTTTATCTTAGGTGCATTTTTTTGGTTTTGTCTAGGTTTTGCTCATCTTTAGAACGCAAGGCGTCTTCAGGTGAAAGTCGGCGAGTTATCGGACCTCCGGTATCGGGTCGAGTGCCTCGCGACTATTTGCTTCCGTGGATGGTACGGTAAGGTGCATACGCCTAGAGGCGAAGCGAGGTCGACCTTTCTCGCCTCTCATGAATTAGTTTCGGTACCGGCTCTCGCAAGAGTTCTCCTTTGCATCGCGAGGCGACGCAATTACGGCATGTTGCGTACACTCGGATTATTTAAAAACTCGTCACGGCTCGTCCTTTCGCGCACTTTTCGTGCCGTAATTACGATATAAAGGCACCGCGCGCTCGACCCCGAAATAAAAACAAGAGCGGAAGAATTTTTTCATATCGGCGAGGGTATCGCGAGAACTGGATGTGAAATTTTCTACTGCATCCTGCGGTATTAAAAATTACGGCCCGAACGTGGTATCGAATATTTTTCAACGTCCTTCTCGACTAAAATGCAAGAAAGGAAGTACGATGGAAATAATTGCATTAAGCTATTAATAGACGTTGGTAAAAGTTGATAAAGTGGAAAACGTAAAAGAAAAAAATGACATGTTTAGTGAAATGATGTCGCGATGAGGCGCACGAAGTGGTTTGCAATTTGCTGGAAATGCAGATGCGTAGCGTGAAACGCTGAATGCGTTTCTGGAACGCCGTTACGTAATATCGATTGTTATGAAAAGTTCTCGCGATCGCCGCAGCGGTAGGCGAGACCGTCGGCGGCGTCTACGTCGTTATTGCGTAGACTGAATCACTGTCTGAATGTTAAGTGCGATTTGTAAATGCGATTTCATTCGTCTGGGGCATATCGCCCTGATGACGGGGCGCGAACTGGGGCAACTGCACGGGCCACCGATCGGTTGGCCAACTCTTCCTTCGCACCCAAATGTTCAAAGAACCAAACCATCAGATGACGAAAGTATATATGTTGCAGAAATATGACGAATTTAATGACGGAAGTATTTACGACAACTTTCTATCGTTGGTTAAAAAATGTGCGTAGGTTAGAAAACGCAAAGTTTATTAGTTTTGCCCGTTCGTTTCTGTTGCGGAAGGTTTACGGTAGATCGTATTATAAAATATAATATAAAATTAGCCGCTCGGCGAGGTACGGATTGGTCGGCCGATTGTATTCAGTAATAGACGCTTCAAAGCATAGAATTTACAGCCCCGCGAGAAGGCGAAGACTCTCGTCAATTTATATTGCGACAGTTTGGCCTATATACGACCTTAGAGGTTCACCAATTCCACACCATCCTTGATTCTCGGAAGCAATAGTAATAAATCGCTCGGCCGCGGGACCAATGTGTGGTTCGCGGTTTTCTTCCTCGGTCACGTTTTACGTTCATCAAGACAACTCCAAGGAGGTCATCGAAACGTCCCGCTGATGAATCAACGGAAACTAACGCTGCCGAACGTCCTTAGAGTATTCTCTTTAGTCAGCGTTTCTTTTCTCTCGGAAATAACAACCTTCGGGACGTTACGACAGAACAATAGGAGTAATAGTACCGCATCACCATAGACTCGTAGGATTGCGCGCACCCGTTGAAAGTCGATGCATCAATGGTGAGCGCACTAGGGACGATTAGTATTACGTAAATCTCTTACGCGCCAAATACTAGCAACAGAGAGAGTCCATCTAAAGTCCGACTTCTTTAGTTCCCGGAGTGTCAATATTGGCTCTCTCTCTCTCTATAGCTGGCTTGGTTTGCGGCAAGCCTGCAGGTGCCCTTTGGCACGATGCGAACTTTCCGAGATGGTGATAACACCCGATGGCGAGTGGAACGTCCGAGGTGCGAAGTGTCGTGAAATCTTGGCTCGCCATTGGTATGCAAATCGCGCGCAATTAGCCGGTAAAAAGCAAGCCGGTATATCCGCGTACTCTCCATGACGCGGTTCTCTCCAAGATGCTCTTTGTCCCAGACTTTGGCTCGAAACCGCTGCCCGAACGACACTCCCTGGTGACACGACGCGCCCATCTTCCTCGTCGACCATCAGACGCCGAGATTTCTTCGTCGCCTCAACTTTTTCCGGAAATTCCCCGAGACAGGCTCGACGTTTTACGACCTTTTACGCTATTTTCGCCGTTCGGAACGTTATCGCCACTCTACAGTACGTTTTTTAAGAGAAACTAATGAAATGTCTAGATATTTCGGTGTCTGGAAGATTGATGGAATATTGATCATCAATGACTTATAGTCATTTGGAGGTTTCGAAATAAATAATAAAATGGGATGCGAAGACTTTCTTTAAGATGGACTTAGAAGTATCGGCTTCGTAATCAGAAAACCCTGGTTCGATCCCGGCCTCTGCCATCTGTCATCGAGACACCTCTGTATTTGTTTATAAGTGTTTAATAACGCCAAAGCTCAGATGGTTCAGATTCCACCTCCGTAAACTGTAGGTCCCGTCGCGATTTAATCCCATATGGGTTCAGAAAGTCGACGTAAAATAATATTTAAAAAAAATTAGAAAAAAATGGTAAATATTTAATTAAAATTTAATTAAAAAATATTACATAAAATATTCCACCATGGTAATTAATATTTATTTAGTAGAACAAATAAAACCGAGAACTTTTTTAAATAAAAAATAATAACAAATTTTTTTTTTTATTTTTTACACTCTACCTTTCACCTTGATCGCGGTTTCCCAAAAGCTCTAATTCAAGAAGCTTGTCTGGGTACCGGTGAGTACAAATGCGAGAATATAAATAAAATTATTAATTTATAGTGCGTTAACCTCCGTGTTAACTAAATAAATAAGATATATATATAAAAAAAAATTAAATTTGATTATTTAATACAGTGCAAATATGAAACCCAAAATAATTTAAATTAATGTTAAATTCACATAAAAAAATTAAACACAATTTTTAATTTTAAATAAAAATTTAAACAATTAACGATTCACGTCTATTTGAACAATTTTTTAAAAAATCAGCACCGTCGTCGTGTCAGTCTTTACGTTTCTAGATTACAGTGTTAGTATATTTAACTTTTTGCAAATCGAGGCGCAACGTGCGAAAACGTCTCGAGGCAGTCTTTCATAGAATATCCGCGGAGATGTATTTGCATCGTGGTGTGATATTTGCGCGTGGGTTGGGAACAGACTTCGCACTGTTTTGACTCGCCGCTGAATCCCGAACGATTATTAAAGTTTCTAGTGCCGTTTAAAATAATTTGATTTTCATGTTGCTATTAAATGACGTGAAAATTACTTATTTACCTTTTAAACAAATGTCGCTCTTAGGCGAATAAAAAGATGTTTGCTATTAATAAGTTCATTATCGATTCGTTAAATTTGCTAAGTAACCGATATTTGTTCAGCATTTTAAAAATTATCTAGAATGGTTTTAAAAGTGTTTAATTTATTAATATATATATATAATTCCTTTTTTCACAACGTGTCGTAAATATTTTAAATAATAAGAAATAAAAAACGGCAATGAATTAGGCAGACAAAAAAGTGTTAAGCAAACATAAATTTATGAGAATCAAAATTCCAATTTGTCAATACGATTAAAGTCGGGCTTTGCGACGTCGATAAATGCGATGCTAATTTATTTATATATTTCAGCTCTCAATGCCTGAAATCAGTGATGTGCTGCGTGTACACCAATTACGTAACCAGAACGTTACCGAAGGTGCCATCGTGAAGTTTCACTGTCTTTATATATTCCGGCCATTTTCTCGATCGTCCTCCAACCTGGATTCGAGGACTCTCGGCTTATTTTCACCAGTGGCCATTGTCCCGCTTATTTCGGATGAATGAGGCCGGTTATGAATCACGCCTCATTCCTACATGCTTTAATTTCTTCAGCGATTTAAAAAGAAAACGGTCGATCGAACCAAATTCCATAGATGTTTTATCGATTACCAGTAGACTAAATTAATTTAAAAAAAATATTTTTAAATTACTTATTATAATATCCGTGAAATATTATTTTGCGGTCTAAAAAAAAAAAAATCATATTCTCGGTTGAGACGCAATTACCTGTTGTCATGCTCGTTTTTCATTTAGTGCGACGTAAATTTCGCAGTGGATGTAAAGCTCGTACGTTGCATCAAAAAAACAATGCGCGAAATTTGCATCATACTGGATCGCATTCGTTCCGCGACCGCTAATCAGTGCAGCGTCAAAAATGTGCTCGCGCGATGTTTCAAAAGCCTGCGTAGAATCCTTATCGATCGTTTAATATAATTCAAAAGCCCAGCGAGAGATCTTTTGTGCTTCTTTTCAAACTAATGATTTGTGAGTGAACATTTTCGAAATACCGATCTTCACGGTGGTAAATTATTAAAATTCAATGGAAATCTGGTTCTTTGTTATTATCATTTTAAAGAAATATAATTTTTATTATCGCAATTAGTAATATAAAGTTTATAAAATTATTATTCATCGCAATGAAAAAAGATAGGTCCAATAAGTTCCTTTTTTTTGTAGTTGAGTTTTACCGTTAAGTTTCGCCTACCAATATTTTATGCGATGCGATTTTTACGACTTACGAAGTAAAATTAAATCCTTGGTCGCGAATTTCGATAAAAATGGACGAACTACAATGAAAACCCATTTGCATCGATGATTTAATAGTTATTGATCTCATTTTGGCCCGTGTCGCCGTATTCGTTGATGCTATTTTTAGTCTACATAAATTTCGTTTCGGTTCATATGATAAACAAGGTTGTCACATTCGCATCGAAAAAAAAGAAAATAAAATTAATGGAACAGAAGCAGATGAGAAAGCGCATCCAAAAACAAATCAATAATATAAAAAAAAATTATATAACAATAGAATATTTTTTTTGTGTAATTTATTCGCGCAAATTCTTGGTCTGAAATACACGTGAAAAAAGTGTAGAAAAAAATTTGTAGCGATGGTTTTTGTTAAGGAACGATATCAACATCCTTCATCGAAGATCCCCGAGAAACAAAATTGCACGCATGTGGCCAAAAATACTTATTTACTTCGATTTAATAGCCCATAAAAGGTATGGAACATCGCCCGTAATGAAATGCGACAATTTTAATAAAACCTGCCTTTATTCTAAGCGAATAAAAGCAAAAAGGGGTCGAAGTTTACACAAAAAAGCGACGAAATAAAAAGGAAGACGCAAAAGCGGAGCAGAGAGGCAAAGGCGAAGGTTGGTATTTCTCGCCAGAATGCCACGCAGAGAGTCCACGACGGTTATTAGTATGCTAATCAAGATCCCATTTCTTAAAGCCTAAAATGTTTTCGATTCCTATATACTTGCTCGTCTTTCACTCTCCACGTTGAAAATCCCAATCGAAATACCGTAAAGGATCCATTCGAATAACGCTCCTACCAGTTTCGTAGAAATATCGCGTAATCTGTTCGGTTTATTGGATTAAAAATCTCCATACCCGGCAAAAATATTGCACGGCCTGGGGAATACATCAATTACGTACTTAGATAAAATAACCTCCATTTAAACGCGCTTGTCTAAACACCACGACTGAAGAACCGCACGCATGTGGGCTTCGTTTTAATGTATTAACGCGAAACGCTGAATTAGACTCCATGATAATAACGAACGAAATTGATGTACTCAATAAAAGGTTACCTCTGCGCATAAATTTAAAGGTTATGTAAATCTGGTGAAATATAAAAATGTGTTGACGTTGGCTCAGTCGTTGAATCACTGATATTGAATATGTTGCTAACAACCAAAATTCCTTGTTGGACTCTCCAACAATTCTTGAGACTGGAAAATGGATCGGAGGTCAATCGTTATTGACCAGATGAGATGAGATGCTATTTCCAGCCTGGTCTTATAGGATACATTCTATTTCCTAACTCGTAAGGATAGTTAAGATCGGTAAGTCGTAGAGTTTGTAACGAATTTGTATACGATCTTGCTAGAATCGGCATTGTGAGACTATTAATCGCGATGACGTAATCCGCATAATTACGGATTTAATTGGAAGCCGATAGACAAATAACGGCAAGAGCGGAATTGGAATTGAGCGTTAGGCGAAAACCATTCGTTATGATATAATTCCGACGTGTAAGTGATTGGCCAATAAAAATGAGCGGCGTCGTCGGAGGCGCGGGGAATAGCCGGTATTGCCAGATGGCCGGTGCCTCGGCATTGTGAAGCAACGGGTTGAAAATATTTCTATATAAAGTGTGCTGTAAGAGGAAAGAAGGACGGTAAAGCGGCCAAAGCGGAGAGGAGAAAAGCTAAGGTTACAGAATTAGATGAGCGAGAGATAGAGCCGCTTGTCCGCCATTAACTGTCCGGCAGCTGGAATTTATGTTTTTGAGAGAAGCTTCGTTTCTCTCAATTCTCGATCATTCCCTCGGTTCCCCGGTTTGAGTCTAATTTATCTAAAGCGCGTTATCTTGGCCGTCTCGTCCGGTGGAGCGAGTAGGACGCGAAGGTAAACTATTGCTCGTTGTTACCCTAATGAGATCCAATCGGATGGGTCACTTAGTATGCGGTACCGATATTCCGCTGCGTACGCGCATTAGTGTGGGACGTCTGCCGGGTCGACTAGGACGACGAGAGCAAGGGTCAACACCCTTGCATCCAACTGCCTGTTAACAAGACTATGCTCTATGCTTCTCGCCGATGCTCTCTTGACTCGGTTCGATTAGGCCCGAGACCAGCATCCCGTTTCCTTCTCGTCGACTTTCCTCGCGCGTTATGCCGATAAATAGTCCCCCTATCTCAACGCTTCGATTCGTGTCAACATTGTTCAACCTATCAACCTAACAGCTAACAGTAAACGCTTCCCCCACTGGGGACGACCTATCTCCCCTTAGGGATCGTACGTAATTCAGTGAGATCCATCGATCTTACTGAATTATGTAAGTTTCGAATTGTCGTCAACTTTCCCCTCACGTCAAATTCCTCAAAGTTGTTCAACCCATTGTAACGGTAATCCTCATTTCACACAATTCATTCACCGATTGGATTGTGTGTAAATAAAGAGACGTGGATAAACGTCTTTCTTTTGGCAGCCGCTAGGTAGCGCTGTACCACGATCGACACGTGTTCTTCCTTCACAATGTACAAGAATGACGTATATCACGTGACTATTGTAGTGTGACGTCCAGCGTTATAAGTGATAAACTAATGACCGCCGAAATGAAAGTTACTTTGTCGCGAAAAATGCTATGCGAATGGAAAAATTATATAAGGAATGTGACGTGCATGTATATACAACGTATATTCATTATAGGGAAGTACGTCCAAGTCAACATTGTAACGGTAAACGACATTTTAGACATCTCCCATGCGTAAAGGTCACATCACGTTCATCGCTTGTAATTTATACCAAGTTCAATTGTGATAAAAATCGACGATGATTTTTAAGGCGTAATCAAGCACACTCAGGTGGATCCAAGCGGCTTACGACTCTTGCACCGTCGATAATCGTAAAGTACAATATACGCGTATGATGCGCGCGACCTTTAATCGCGTGTAAAGTTCACGTTGAGGAGTTGAGAAGGTTGACGTAACCTTTAACCGAGCCGATTAGACGCAGGCTGTATTCTGGTTTCATCTCGCACCGGCATTCCTGGCGCTGCATGCTTGGGTCACTCGTCACCCAGGGGGGGGCTTTTCGACGGCTTGCGGATACTTGACACACAAAATCGCGATTCCTATTATAACGATAACTGTAAAGGCGCGGGAACGCTTTACGGCAGCTGCGGTCAACGCCGTTTGTTTACCCGCAAATGTCACCGCAGTGTCGCGATTAAAAAAATGTCTTGATAATATTCGGTTTCGTCCCTCATCGCTTACTATAACGGGATTCTAGAAACGCCGATTAACTCGTTCGTTTAGGTAGGTCCCTACTGGCGAATGTTCCGACCTGACAACGATACAATAGGGAGAGGGTGGGGAGATCTCCTCGACTCGAAACATTGCGATACGTATCACCGGAAGGATTATGATGCGATCACTTTTACTTGTAGCTCACGTTTCATCTTTAAAAAAACTGGGGATCACTTTTAATATTTTTTTAACGCGTCATTTGCTTTAGTTTCTACATTCCTGACATGAATCATAAGAGACGTTTATTAATAAATAGTTTAATGGAATAAGGTATCGTTTTCCAAGTAATTAAATTGCAATTAAGTCCAGGCGCTCGGGATTAAGTGGATGTCACAATAGCAGTGAAGGGCACATTTAGATATGCGTAGAGTTATTAGGTACCTAATGAGCGATAAGGAAAAAGATGCACTTATATTTTTCCGTGTTTGATAAGATTTCCGATCTAATTACACTTGTAATTGCACTTAACTGTGAAAAAAGCAGGGTTCTTCTGTCAGAATCTTTCAGCGATAAAAGTAATGGATATTTTCCACATGTAGCAATTCGATTTTTCATTTCAGAATTAAACAAAAATTGTAATTTTTACTATACTTTCTAAAAAATGTATAACTAAGCATAGTAAAGTTTACTATCGATGTAATAAATTTGACAGACCCGCAGTTCAACATTTGTTAACTGCTTAATAAATGAGAATTGAATATTTACCTTACAACCCTCGCACGTAAAAGCTCCGAAGTGAAACCCAGCCGCTGGTTCTCCACAGACTTTGCATTGTTGGTTCATCTGTAAAGAAAATAACGAATGTTAGTGAAAATCAACCGTTTAAATACCGTTCATTTAAGTTAAAATTCTTTTAAAAAATATGTTTTTTTGAAGCAAATTTACATCATCCTTCAAGCAACAACACATCTTGTATTCACGGCCATTGACGGTGTCGTTTCAATTAATCGAAGTAGAAAAAAGCGCTAAACGCGTACTGTCGTAAATAAACGCTAAAACTAAACGTCAAAATATCAGATGCTCGTAAAACGGACGCGAACAGGAAACTTAGCGATTTTACAAAGGAGCGGAGGAAAGTTTGCTGCTCGAGTGAAGAAGCTATTTCAAAGAAGGTTATGTGTCTCACGCCGGTAGAAAAAGAGGCAATCGAGTCACGTCGCGATACAAGAACAGCCCGTGAATGCAAACCTTAAAACCTTTTTTACCATGGCTAAGTCTTCCTATAAGTCTAACTGCTACGACGGTGTGTTGACAATTGAGGCACAATATGCGTGGTTCGCTGGTTCAAACAGACTGAATGTTCAGGTGTCTTGCCCCAGTACTTTAATACCCTGAGTGACATTTATCAACCCATTTAGTAGCATTCGATTACTCTTCACACTAATTTCTTTTTAAGTGTCGAGATTACGAAACTGACACATCCAAAAATTAAACTGGTTCGATCGTCATAGGCTTAATGTGATTGCATTTTAATGAGTACCATTTCCTATACCTATTCAGCATCACTTTTCCCTACTGATTTGTTTGGAAAAAGAAAGTGCACAAACTACCTCGAATAACTAAAAAGCTTCGGTGACTAAAATACAATTAATTTTCATTGCTAAAACATCAGCATAATGCTATACGATATTGTGTAGAATAAACAATTTTACATTTTTTATGTGGAATATATGTATAAAATCTTCTTTCTTTGGATATAAAGATCAATCTTATCGTATCGTCAACTAAAATATATTAGGAATGAACATCGTAATATTTAACTGAATGACTGCAGTTACAAATCTTAATAACTTTGGTATTGCTCATCAATGATGACGTCCAAAAATTTGGTACAATTTAAATAAACTAGAGTTATTTAGATCGATAACTTAATAAAAATTCCAGACTTAATGCCGTCTTTTTGTTTTTAACAAATGCATTTTCTGCCTTCGTTCAAAAGTAAATCTTGTTTTATCTGCAAATGATCGAAGCTTTTTATTACTATGTATTGCCGCGTCGTTACTAGTGTCATTTGCTGCTCGTTATGTCTAGAGCAAACCTCATGAAAATACTTCCGCAGTACATCATACGGTTTCCCCGTGTTCATATCTGATAATGTTTGATTATCATGAGTATTTATAAAAGTATAAACACGCTTTATATTAACATAACCTCAACGAATATAGTATATCATTTTGATACGTTTTTCAATTTCAATTGTAATCGCAAAGTATCGTACTATATTTACATCGTTGTTATTGTTGTAATTATAACGAACTGTACGGGTTTGCGCGCGTTTTGTTTTGTTTTGATCGAGTCCGAGTTATTGTTTACTTCACAAGAAATGTTGTTAAACTTCCGAAAAAGAACTTTCTCCTTGGTTGTGATTCTCCGATAAAATCGATAGAATCGAATAGAGTTCTAGTAGAATCGAATGAATCGATTCGAGTTCTAGTTGCCTATTAATTGCAGTATACCTACGTCAAGACTACACCATAAACTTTATCAATGATAGAGAGGCGCTAACCGAAAAATTCGGCTTGTTGATTCGAATGCCTGAGAATCCTAATCCTGGAAAGAATTTAATTTACGCTCGTTTTGTTTTGTTTGGATTGCGTTTAAGTTATTGTTTACTTCATACGAAATGTTGTTAAAGCTTCCGAAATCGAACTTTCTCCTTGGTTGGGATTCTCCGATAACATCGAATAGAGTTCCACTTGAATCGATTAATTCGATTTGAGTTCCAGTTGAATAGATTGAATCGATTCGAGTTCCAGTTGCCTATTGCAGTATACCTATATCAAGACTACACCATAAACTTTATCACTGATAGAGAGGCGCTAACCGAAAAATTGGGCTTGTAGATTCGAATGAGTGAGAATTCTAATCCTGGGAAGGATTTAATTTCGTGGAATAAACATCTTGGAAAGAACACATCATGTTCTATAATTATCATTGAAGAAATCTAGAAGATCGAGATCAATCAAGGACATTCGTCATTAATGAGACAATTGAATGATACGCGGTCCGCCGAAACTGTACAGAGGCGGCCGCAATAATAGTAAATTTTATAAACGTTTCGTAATACATGACAAAAATGGTATTAATGTAGAAATAAATCATGCGATCGTAGTAAAAAAGTACAGTTATACTAAAAAAGGCCATATAATAACGCCCTGGGTGGCTCGGACGCTCGCTTTTATGGCCACTCGACTAATGGGGAGAAGGGGATCCAGGACTAGCACGGCGCATGCGCGCCGGGGGGAATTAGCACCGTACGCATATACACGTACGCGTCCATACGTATACACCGATGAACTCTGACTCCGTCGGGCACTTCGGGGCGAATATGCGCCGATACGTGCGCGCCTTACCGACCGAGTCGCCGGCCAATCGCTTCCACGGCGTATTTAAGGTCATTCTTATCTAAATGGTGTCCGAATAGATTACCTCCGCGCCGCTCGTCGCAAGAATCCGGAAAGGACGCTTTTTAACTCCGATCTCTTCCAAGGGGCTGGAAACTTTTTCGGAATAAACACGAGTCTTTACGAGGTTTTTTCTTCTTTTTTATCGTTTTGTATTTTGTCGAACAAATTAGTCTTCCGTAAATGTTGCGCTTTCAATCGATACGGTATGCGAAGTATTTGAATTCGCACATTCTTTCCTCGTTTTTGAAATCTTCGAATTGAACAAATTTAGAACATATGAATGTACAATTATCGTATGATATGACCGTGGGAATCTTATAATGACGATAATAAAATTGAAATGCATGGAGAGATATTGCGGGCAAACTTCATTTTCAACTTCACTTTTAAAAATCGTCTTACGAAGCGCAGTTTCTCATATTTACCATCTCTAAGAAATCTTTCCACGACTTTCTCGTTTCTTTTTTCTTTAATTTACTTCGCGAATCGAAGACGACTCACATTTAAAGCGCGCGCCGGAATGCCGCCCCGGCCTATAAAACACTGCGGGGTCAGCTGGGAATCTTGAAACCCCAAACAGGGGGGACTCCGTTAAAAAATTCCACTGAGCAATAATGAGATTAGACGCTCGGTTTTTATTTAAAGCGCGGGTCACGGCACTCCATTCGTTTTCGGAATTCGACGAGCGATAGAGTGCAGCGCATATGAACGCGATAAATCTCTGGGTAATGAAGATCGCTGCACGTGAAATATAATTAGTCTTGCTTAACGAGACCATCGCTTGATACCTTAATAATCCTCTCTCTCACTTTCTTTCCTTCTCGTTATCCGACACCTTTCCATGTATGCCTTCCACGCTCAATGCTTTTCTTGCTTATTTTTCTCGACTAGTGGCTGATGTATGCCGGAACATAACAAATTTTACATATTCAGACCAAGTAATACATTGGTCCATTCTGGGCAGAAATTAATTAAAAAAGGGGGTCCTCATTCCAAAGATGCCTCGTTATTTCCCATATGGTCTAATCCAAGTGTTCTTATCTTATACCCTTAAAAACCTCCAATAAAAACTGTTTTTCTTCGTCATTCTTCCAGAATAGCATCGAGCAGTGAATATAACGAACAGACGTCGAAGAATGGTCGCGTTTTCGCAAGGGAAAAAAGGGAATATCTCGCGAGGATCTTCACAGAATTAAAGTTCCCCGCGTCTCGCGTGACGTTTTCATTTCGACTTCTTTTCCCGGGCTTGTCGCCGGAATCGTTTGTTGGTAGCACACAGCTTCCGAAGCTTTTTGTGATGTCGGTGCATGCACCCGGGTATTTTAACGAGAATCCAGAGCGCGGGGTAATTAGAGCTCGCGGGAACGAGCACCGATACGACAGAAGGATACCTCGGTCATTTGTACTTAATTACGTTACGCCGACCTCCGGGTAACGCAGCGCTTCTGTTCGACTCGTATATAATACACACGCGGCCGCCGCGGGCACCAGCGTCACTTCGCGAGATCGTTAAAGTTTCCGAGCTTTTTTTCTAACCCTGATGTGACGGCCATTGGCCGCCGGGGGTTCGCCGCTTAACGCGTAATAACGCTTTTTCATCGATGAATGCAAGCTTTTTTACGTCTCAGTACATCAGTATCGATTGTTAGTACACGAGGACACCAGATATTTCGTATTTTTACTTTCTGAATACGACAGTAAACATTGACGATCAGATATATTCAAGACGCCATTATGAAGAACTGCAATGAGTCTGCCACACAAATATTTCTAACCAAAAATATAGAGCCTACAATTCTATACAAATGTCCTATACATTTTTCTCGTATTCCCAATGGTAAGTAAATCACCCATATCATAGGTCCGTATGGTGGGAGGTGGGGGACATTGACCCCATACTGTTATTATTCATGACATAGATATAGGCAATAGGACCCACACGAGATTTGATTCTACATAATTACAGCAATACATATCAATATTTCTACATACGAAATATTTTTAGATTAATAAATTCATAGATGACACTTCTTCTATCTTTGAGGTTATACAAAAATGGATGCACCTTTTTGCCTGTTGGTTTTCAAAATGGTGTCTTGAATTGGTTGGATCAGTAAGTAAAAATACCTTAAAACAAGGAAAATACCTTTTTCGTGACAGCCCTTTTTCCGATTATCTAAGTTAATTTTAATTACAAAATGTTACTTTACGTATTGTTATAGTTATTGAAATTTAGGTAGCGCTAAGATGTTATTATCTGCAAATATTACGAATATCTTATGCTGATGCTAAGTATGATAAATTGGTAGACTAGAAGGCTATTAATTTCGTGATTAAGATTTTAATTAATCAATTTTACTGAATAGTTTCGCAACATTACTTAACTGTGTTACAGCGATATTAAATATCTCTCACTTTCTTGTACGTAAAAATTACGAATGTTTCGAAAAATGACCGAAAGTTTATACAACTTTTCGGCAAGCATAAACGAGTGACCACCAGGAAGCGCGAAAGACTCGTAAAACTAGGAGCATCCGTAATAAACTAAATTTGAGTGAAGATTAAAAAAAATCAGCGAGTGCAGTTTTTTACGGAGAGAAGCATTTCTTCGTGGATAATCTAGGTATAGATTTTTACGTTCATTTCGACGCCTTAAAATTTCACATTGTACTTTTTACCTGCTCCCTTCGACTCGGATGAATTTTATGGCTTATTTTTATGGTGGTGATATTGTAGTCTTATTCTCGTCGTGTAAATCGATTCACACTCACCGTGGAGGGAGCCGAAATGTGAAAACGCGTTAGAAACTAACACATCACTGCACATGTGACAACCTGAACGGCATATTAACGCGCATTGATAAAAAGTGTTGCAGCGTTGGAAGTGCACTCGTAAAAATGCGATAAAAAATTTACTCTGCCAAACATTTACACGTTGTCAGTCGCTTACAAAGTATTCCATACGAATTTCATTTAAGTCGTAAATAACGTATTTTCGGTTACTTGATATACATTTGGAATCCGACTTCACGAGGTAATTGTCTTTCTCGGTGCTTTTTTATTCGCTTAGCGGTGCGAGATATGCGAAAATAACCTCCGCATATTTTAACACCGGTCGGCTTTCAGGGTGGTTTATAATTGATAGTCTCGTTACTTCCTTTTAAAATAAACACACGCATTCCGAGCGACCCATTACAGGACTTAATTTGAAATATTCATTGCGACTCCGATCCGTTTCAAAATACGCTCATTTACATCGTCGTTTGTTACGACGCGCATATTGTACAAAATGAAGTCGAGCGCCGCGATAAGTATTTTTCTCTTACATTCCATTTTTGGAATTCCAATTGTTTTGATGAAGATATGTTCTTTTGGAAGGTAGATCAGCAACCTCAATTCATGGTGAATTATAAAACGCACTCGGACAGTGGCTCCACCTACTAGATAGGTCACATGAGTCTTATTCTAACTGATTTGACAGTTTTATCAAAGGTGCCACCGATTGTTAAAAGTCAGAAATACTGGATTATGTATCGAGTGTTTCGAACGAAACGAATTTCCTCAACATCGTGGAAAACCGATAGGTCGCATTCCAGGTCAAGGAACACATCAGGTCCGCTTAAGACGTTAAGCCATCACGTACCGAATATCCGCGGAGAACGAGTTAACCTCTTTCATTTACTTGACTCGAATCGGTATCATCCTGCTCGCTGCGATTCCAAGGACGAGATGAAATCGAGCGCGTACAGTTTCCAGAAGTTTACCCGATATATATTCATCCGCGACCGCACAATCTCCTCATTTGCATATAAGCAATTGCATCCCAGTTTTTATAACAGCGGAATAAGACAAAGCGGCGAGGAATGTCAGGCGCGATCGAGTATCCTCCGAGAGAGGCTTCTCGCCGGTGAACTTAAACCTCGGCGGAAATTTTACCCTCGGTCACACGTGGTACTTTTTGGTCCTATTTTTCCTGACGATTCTTCCCGAGCGAAAGGCTTAAGAAATTTTTAACGCAGCGGATGCTCTTTTCTAGGTTTTCTCGATCGCGGACTTTTTGCTCGAGGAAAAGTTATTTTCTCCTGCGAAAACAGAACGAAACTATTCGTCGGGGCTACTCATTCACTTTCACTCATTCCTGACATAGGTGATACTTTATCGACGCGAGACGCGATGTTTTCTCAGCCGATGGAATTTTTACGGGCGTACATCACTCCGGGACGAATGCGGGGAATTCTAAGCGATAAGCGAGGAAAGCCAGCTTTAAAGTGGTGTTAATTGAGAAGTAATACGTAAATCTCGACGCAAAAAGTTTAACGATAACGAGACTAGTAAATTACGCCTGGATTACAACTCGAAGTAACAAATAAGATCCAGAAGTCAAGAGAAGAATGTCGCGAAAGCTGCAAGGGATCTTAGTAGCGAACCAGTGCAAAGGATTGATAATAACGTCACGAATCGAATTTACATTTGAATTGTTTTTTGACTTTAAAATCGAGGGCGAAAACTTGGCACGGGATAAGGTGATAAGAAGGACGTCAAGATTTGAAGTCGAGACCGTAGGTTTTTAAATCGTCGTTTCGAATTGTTGGTTGCGGACGTACGGCGGATGCGTTTTTAACGATCGTTAAGATGAATGGCAGCGACTGCGATCGGGGAGCAACGAAAATGTCCTTGAAAAATGATTCCGCCGAGGAACAAGAGACCCGGGCCTTCTTCAGTTAATGTTTTCACGAGTCACAATGCGCTCCACAGGAGCTGAGAAACAATTAATAACCTTCACAGGATCATTTATCGCGACAGTTTAACCGAGTTGAGGGTTGTTCCACGTCGTCCTCGTCTTTATTCCACGTCCGGGAGGTTGGGTCATGAAATCGCGCTGCATCTTTTACCTGCATCTCATAATCCGACTGCGCTCGATTATATTATTCCTCCATTTCATTCGTGACGGATTTAGGAATGGGGCGACGCGCCGGGCGAATTATCCTTTGCACAAAAAATATTTCAAATTCTAATACACTACGCCAAACGCAATATTTTGTCATGTCATCTGTGAAAACCATCGACTTAAGTTGGATTGCGGTTTATTTCTTAACGTTGAATACTATTGATGATCGAGAACCCTTAAACAATTGACAAATATATCTTTGTATGATTCCCTTCACGTGAGAAGTATTCTATGACGCATATTTTATAGAATCACGAAACATCAATGGATAAAAATGACAACTTGTAATTTGTTTTGGTGACCGGTAAACTGACCGCCCACCTGATAAGGTTTCTAAGATTGACTTTTAGTTAAAAGCATTTGACTTTTGTATTTAACCGCATTGATGATTTCTATTTAGTGTTCAGATCGACAAAACCGAAATCGAATGGGGATGTCACTGTTACCTGCTCATGATCCGATTATATTATCCCGTTCTTAAGCCGTGACGGATGAAATTCGGAACGGCATGACATTGTGGACGTTCGGTCATTTTTCTCGATGGTCTCGTTTTTCACGCGAGAAGTGTTTTCAGCTGGCGTTTAATGTCTTCGTTCGGTTTCGCGATCTCCGAGGGAACACTTTCGGCCGTTAGGTTTTTGCTCGTTACGATTATTACCGGTGGTAATAATATTGACTTGCGGGGGCTATACCTATTAAAACGTCCGCATATGAGCGTGCAGAACGGCGCAAGCGTTTTTGTCAATTACAACTCCCAGCCGTTTGATTTAAACGGTGCACCGGTTGCGTTATCTTCGCTTTGGTTATGTGGTGTTAATATTAATTGATAATTAGTGGAAATAAAAATCGCCGGTACGTGTAAATCGGAAGGCTCGAAGAGTTACGAGCAAAGGTTTTACAGCTGTACCTTTGACAAAAATAAAGAGGAATAGTCATTCCGCGAATTCCTCATTGATATTTTGAAACATTACTTCCGATACCTTTCCTGTCAATTATCGTTCGATGATTTGTTATTGAAATAGCTAACCTGAATATAAATTGGCAAATTTATCTGCGTTTTCTTGCGGCCATGTCTCTGAGAATAGTTAAACGCCTACATTGGATCATCGCGGGTCAATTGACTGTGATAAATTTTCTCATTTTGTCAAGCACAACTCGAACATTTCCATAAAGTCATTTTTTTCTGGCGGCAAGTCCTGGAGGGCGAGCGTCAAAGTATTCGAATCTTTCTTTATTTGGTGATTAAACGCGTCTGCTTTGATTTACAATCTCGTAAACGGTGGTCGAACAGCCGTGACTCTTAAGAGCACCGCTCGGTTGGCGCGCACCCCATTTAAAAAAAAACCACACACACTCCGCGAAGACTATGAATTCGAAGCAGAAGGCGCGTCGTCAAACGAAATGATATTTAACTCCTGAGTACACTTTCTTGTTCCTCATTCGGTACAAGATAATAAGGAACGCCGTGTATTACCTCGACGTAACGTTTAAAACACCGGTTGGTCAAATGGTTCGATTCTATAAAAAAAGTGGAATTTGAATATGAGCAGGATTCGCGACATGCTAGGACAATCTCTGAAATATCTAGGCATTAGTGACACCTGACTGAAGATTGGTCTTTAAAACTTGATTTGGACTTGATCCGGAATATTTAGTCAGAAATGCCGGTGACACTCGATATCAAACATGTCGATCGTCGTGTGTCTCTGTCACTTCCCTTTTGTGGAAAACACAAGATCACCTTCGTAACATTAGATTTAATACAGTCTCAACCAAGACTCTATAACTCGAAAAGGTAACCGGATACGAGGTGGTTGTCAGGAAATTATGTCGTGCTGCCGTAATTTTTTTCGCCCATCCGGAACAAAGGACACGAACAAAAAAAGGCGCTAAGTCAGATCACGACCTTAAGACTGCGTCTCTCATGAATGGTTAATATGTAAATCGAGTCAGACGTACGAACTGCTCTCGAGACTCGTACACGTTCTCACACGTGCACGTGAAATAGGAACGTATACAGCGGCACTTCAAAACTCGGCCAACCCTTACGCGAAGGGCTGCTACGATTTTGACCTCACTGTCGAGACACGAGTTCACCGGTACAAGTGGGATAATAATCGTATAAAAGGGTACAATAGAGCCTGACATACCACAGCCGGCGGAAAAAAAGACAATAAATATATTTTGACATGGGAGAGCTCGGCATCGTCCCCGCGTAACGTTCGGCCCGTACCGAAATTCAACGGGAGCCAGATGCCCCTCGAAAATCCTGTGTATTTTTTTGTGTCATGATCCAAATCGTAAATAGATGTAAGCAAATACGACCGAACAATGCGGCTGACTTTAATGTTTTCATTTTCGGACTCCCGTACATAAACACGAAAATAGACGTTCTTCGTATGTAAATACGGTTGCGTATCAGATGGTTGGAATCAAAACGCGAATCCGGAATCATATATTGCCCGTTTAAGGCTAAGTAGAGTATACATACGCAACGCGCGCCTCTTGTCATTTTTACGCAGCGTCAGGACGTGCCGGAGATTCAAATGCTGGACGACACATGTGCACGTTCGGTGCATTACATGACTCACGGTTATTTGACGCGGACTTCTCACGAGATGGGTTAAAAAAAATAGTACGAAGATCCGAAAGCACTCACCTTTAACAGATAGATACAAATCCCTGGAATTCAGAACCGATCGGACACTCGATCTCGTCGATTGACAGACTTCTTAAGAAATCACAGCATCAAATACTCCCGCACTATAGTCGATTTTTCTTTTGATATATCGCGTATGAAACTAATAAAAAGCACGTCCGTAATTTGGCTAACACTACCGGTCAACAAATCCAACTGAGTAACTATCGTCGAGTCCGAGAGCACTCCCGTTGACACATGATTGTTGACAGTCTTGACGCGTGTTTTATTTTTCGTCACTATTATAGGTCCGATATGATCTTGCGAATGTCCATATTAGAGTCCCCGTACAGGAAGGATTGACTGACTGATCACCTGCGCGGGGAACCACTATGCGGCTACGTCGCTGGACGGAAGAGAACTGGCGCTTAACGATCTTCGACCTGTTCGACTGTGGAAGGTGCTTCAGCTCCTGGTCCCAGGGCCGATTTTCCAGTAGTTGGGGGATCCTACCTGCCCACCTGCGTCCGCCTTTCCATTTAACGTCCAATCCGGTACCGGCAGTACCGATCGCTCCGCCAATCCGGTGCCCCAAGGTTTTGCATTAAACGACACCTACTGAGATCCCCCACGCCCTTCTCTCTCACCCGCTCGTAATCTGTTTTTCCTGGCTATGAAATTCTCCTTTATCCTGGTAAGCCTACCTAATCTCCGAATGATCGTCGATCCGTTGTGCCTTCCCCTCGATCCTCCCACCCCCGCTCGTCACTACCCCGAGACCTCTTGGTACACGTTGCTGCAATCTATTTCCTGTTGTGCCTCTTATCAGGCTGCTTTATGCTTTTCGCAAGCGTGCATTTGTCATTATCAATATTTTGATCTTACCTTCTGGATCACGACGATGCGTGGCCTCTGCGGTGCATTCCATCCGGACAGATTTATCGTCGGATTTACTCGCGCTGGGAGTTCGATTTTTGCATCCGAAAAACACTTTACTGCTCATAGATCCCACGAAATCGAATTTGTTTTCCGGTTAAGTATTATTTACAATCTATCAAAAGCTCATTGATTTTCTACAAAACTCAAACTAACTCTTCTGTACTTGTCATATTCGTATTATTTCAAAAAGCAGATCTTTGATATTTTTGACATAAAATATCATTTTTCAATTTCAATTCTTCAATTGCTCTTTAAAATTTGAAATATTTACCTATTTGCTACAAATACCCGATATTTTAGAATAAATAAATGTTCGGCTTCGACAAACATGTCACGAATGACAGGCGACGGCATGTCGCGTTTAAGAAGACGTTTGTGTTTCTAACTTAGAGATGAATAAAAAACGCATGTATTTGCCGAAGAGAATGTTTATAAAATTTTGTGTTTGTTTGTTAAAATTCGAAAGGATGCACATTTACAGAAGTCAAAACTGTTAATGAAAACTTCTGTTTTTGACATTTCAATACTACGGGAAATATTTTACCATGACAGCTGAAATCAGTTTAGGGTATGTTTTCATATTTTAATCCTTTCGTTTAAAATGTCTGCCAATGTACGAATACACTAAATAACTCCTAAATTCAGGTCAGAAAGGATTAAGACGGAATTTCTTCTCCTATATAGAATATTAGTTGCCTAAATCTAATTGTGATTGATTTATGTGATCGAGAAAGTTCCTTAGTCATCGTCGATCTTGAACGGGTACGATTATTCACGTTATTTAAGTTTTTTAGCGTTGGAGATTAATTAATCATTTCTATCTTTCGATAGACCAAATATTTAATCAACTTATGTGTTTTATTTATTAGCTTACGACACTGCATGATAGGCGAAAAAATAGATTTTTAAAAAACTTACTCATGTCATTTTGGTGGAATGCTTATCGTCAAAGAGTTAGACGTTTGCTTGACAATTATTTTCTACTAATATCTGCAAAATATATTAGTGAAAGTACGTAAATATTTAGTTGAAGTAAATAAGTGATTTGAGTTATAAACCAGGTAAAAGGCTTATGAAATATCCGAAACCTATTTTATTTGCGATTACTAAACAATAAGTCTGAAACTAAAATAAGTCTAGACTACTTTGAAAATAGGAGGGTCATAAATTAAAAGTGAACCCTTTAGTTATCTTTTGTGAATTATAATATATTTAAAGACATCAAATTTCATATAAAATAATGAAGTATACGATCAACAGTAGACGTCGTTATTTAATCATTTTTTATTTAAAAATATATGTAGTATTGTACTAATAAAATTTGTATTCAGTACAACAAAATTAGAAATGTCATAATTTTTAGTGTATTTCTCATTTAATTTAAAAAAAATTACTGAAGAAATATGAACATTAAATTTTATGATATTTTAAACAATTTGATAACGTTTTAGTTATTTTATTATCAAAATGTTTAAAATACGAAATTTAAACATTTTGAAATATACTAAATGTGGTACAATCAAAGAAATATGTCTGATATTTTGAAATATTAATAGAAACGAAGGCAATTTATTTATTTATTTGTTTATTTATTGTAAAATATAGTTTTAAATAATATAAAAATAACTAATCGATTAAATTATAGAATAGTTCAGGATATTTCGACTTTAACACTTGAAACAGAATTACCTACCCACTTGAGGTTTCTTTTATTGCTTTATTTTGTGTCAAGGGATTAACTCGCAAATAATGGAAAGGCGTCAGGCGAATTGTGCAGTTTATTAGAGAATTCGTTCCAGATTTTCAGAAATAAGGATAACAAATACCTTTTTGGAGAGACTGACCACTTGGGTAGCCGCAATGCATAAATTACTCGTCTGCCGGGTACCCGGGTCGTAAAATTTAAAACGCACTGTCTAGTCTGAAAATCTAACGGGATTTCCATATGAAGAGAACTATTTTAGTCTCTTTATAATATTATTTTATAAATAATTATTGTAAACTACTATGAAAAACTGAAGAAATAAAATTCTCATGTGATTTCTAATGTTTACTAGGTTTCAAGTCAACTTAGAAAGAATTAAGTATTGTAAAGTCATACAAAATAAGTCAGTTGTTTATCCGACTTTTAATTATCTCTTAACTCGAATTATGCTTGAAAATAATGTAATAAATATTATTTTTTGACAAGAAAGAAAAAATGGGAATAAAATACTATTCTGAGTACAATGCAGGGAAAATGTCAATTGTATTCATATGATTTTCTGAATAAAATGTAGACTTTTCATGTTAACATTCACGTTTATTTTTTATTGATATTATTTTAAATTAATATCAACATATAGCATAAACTGAACAATCATGAAAAATAGCAATTCAATGAAAATAGTTTAAAATATGCAATTGTATTTTCTTATATTTCGGCAATTCGATTTTTAGTAATTAAAGAAAATTTGTTAATGCCAAACTTAATTTTCTTAATTACCTACGTTAAATTTTGTATTTATTAATTGAAAAGAATTATAATTAAAGTCTGCAAGTTATAAAGCAATTACAAATATTACAAATGTTTACAGTCAAATGGTTAAACTGTATAATCGTTATTGTAACATTTCAGAATACTTAATGTACGAAATTGGAACACATAAAAGCTAACAATTAATTTAAACTATATTTTGTAAAACATTGCTCACAGTAAACAATATTATGGTTGATAATGACTAAAAAATGTCATAATATGTACTTTTTGAATATCGACATCAAAATAAAAATAAATTACACTTAATAAAATAGTAAATCAAATTATTACAGTGACTGCGTTCGTGGAATTGTATTATTTATTCGTGAAACGTCAATTGTAAGTAAATGTAGGTTAATATACGTAAGTAAATATGTATTAAATTAGTGAAAATGAAATATGATTTACAATATTTTAATTATAATTCATGTTTACATTTTTTGTTATTTTACTTGTATAATATTCTAATGGGCGACATTTTTATAATTTTGTTGATTGATTTATACAGCAAAAACATTTGTTGTATTTATGTATTTTGTATATTTCTAAGGTAACTAAAGTGTTCATTTCCATCTAAAAACAAAACATTTCTTCAAGTCAATGTAAAAACTTTAAATGTTTTTCATGCAACCTTTTCTATAGTATTTTAATATAAATACTTTTTTAACAAACACTGTTTCTTATATAGAAAAATTAGTGTCTATAAAAACGTGACAAAAAATATTTAGTTTACTTTACAAAAAAATTTCTCTAGGAATTTTCTGAAATAGTAACTAAAGTTTTTTACTGTTTTCAGAATTAGATCCGAAAGAAAATTAAGACACATTATCAAAAAATTACGAAAAAATTTCAGAAAGTTACCAAAAGATTTCAGAAAATTACTAAACTCTGTTTCATAAAATTCTGAAATCGTATCGATACAAAACTTCGGTTACTGTTTCAGGAAATTGCTACAAAAATGTTTAACAATGTATGAAATGCCCATTTTTGTTAAATTATGTAGGTTTATCTTACCTGAGTTATTTTGCCCTCTGGTATTAAAAAAAGGAACTTCGTATTAATTATTGCATTAAATATTTTTCAATCGATTAACCCATGTCGTAAGTGTTTAAATACAATCTTATATTTGTCATGACGAAAAATATTATTTATTTCTTTAAAAAATTATCTTTTCTGAAGTTTGGGATATTAAAACATGCCAAGATTTTACTAATATATAATTTGTATGTTTTAAACAATGTGTGAGTCAATTTACACTGACAGAAGAAAATAGTAAAAAGCGAGAACGGCGTTAAGTAATTGTAAATTTTAGTGAAAAGTTAAGAACATTCTTGAACATAAACTGTCGAATAAAATTAAAATACATTAGAAAAATTATGTAATAAAACATTAATAATACTTTTGAAGAAATATTTACGACGAAGTAACTTATATTCTTACTTATTGCAGGTTGTCCCATATTAATATTAAATTAAAATATGTAAAAAAAAACGTTTACATGGAATATAAACCTCACAAAAATGTTATTGTATAATTTGAGCTAATTGGGGACTTAACTAAAATATATAAAAGGTTTGAAGGGAAAAAAACCAACATTATTACGTAAAGATCACTAAACTTTTTCCGTAAGTTTTACTAAAGTTTTCAGTAGAATCTACTAAGAAATTTTACTAGGTATACTTTAATTTTTTTCTCACAAAAGTTCGTTTTTCTAAAAAAATATTTTGCTACGTATAAATCACTAATTTTATTTTAATATTTGGAAATTATTGAGAGGGAATACAAATAAATAATCAAATCACATTTGCCGATTATTCATTATAAGAAAAATGTTCACGATTGTTAATTACTCTCCGAGAGAGGGCGGCATATGTTAATTCTCGCTTCTCACAAGTGCATGAAAAATATGAACATGTTTTCTATTCTTTATTTTCTTCGCGTGATATTTAATTTTCTTCTTTTTCTGTTTCTTAAAGAAACAATTACTATATAAATAATATATAAATATAATACAATAAATATTTTCCAAGTATTAAAAAAAAGTTTTTTTTTGTATTATACAAATATTTTATATATAAATTATTAAATCATAAAAACAGTACAATCAAATAAATATCTTATTTCTATCTCTATTTGATTAATACGATTAAAATATTTACAGCAATAATATGAAATTTAAAGTAAATCGGCTTCATACGAAATTACTAAATTGCTAATTTCCAAATGACATTGAGGACAATATAATAGGATTGATTACTATTCTGATTAAAAGGTTGAAATAAAGTCCATATTTCTGTTAATATCAACTATTATTTAATAAACTGTCTATTTTTGCAAAGAAATTACTGCACACAGAAGGATAAAATTGTTAATTATAAACAGGAAATAGACTTATCAAATTTTCTATTTCCTTACTCTAATTATTATTTTTAATTAATTGTTAAATATAATATTACCACTTGAATATTGGCATTAACGTCGGTAGAAAATAAAAATTTCAAAAAATGATGAGTGTTTGACACAAATGTTTTTCCCATGGCACACTATCATAAACTCCAAAAAAAAACAATAAAATTGATCGACGCCTTAGATGTTGCATCGATTGGAGTCCATAACATTTTTAAAAAGTCTCAAAGTTCTTCGAAAATGTCGGCAAAGCATTTTTTTGTCAAACGTTTTTACAACATCGTCTTTTTAAAATAATCTCTTTAATGATAACCAATGCTGCATCGCCCCTGCAAAAGTCCGCCAGAACTGTACCGTTATAAATCCATAAATGCAGCAGGAAAAATTAGGGAAAAATGCACCACCTATGTGAAATATCTGAAAACCGAATCGACGAAAAATGAGACGAGAGTCAAGATTAAAAGACGCAAATTGTGCAAGGAACGTAACGAACGACCGCGAATATAAAGGTAAGAATCCGCGTTGCACAAAAGTAAATAACAAAGTAAGAGTAACTGCACGCGCATGTTTCGAAATTTTTCGAAATTTCGAAACGCTGATGCGAATCTCCGTAGGTATGGGTAGAAAATGGATAGAAAACAAGGTTATTCGCCGCTTCTTTACGTATTAAAACTCCGGAGATCAATTTAATCAGATATAATGGATCAGTTTCTTATTGTGCGCTCATAGGTAAAAGGTGCGACACGACACGAATAGAAGGACGGCGTGTACGGATGGAACCGACACGTTTACCAACACAAACAACCATCGCGGAATCAAAATGGCGACGCCGCCGTTCGCTCTATCGGTTCGTGCTTGCGGATACGATCTTGCGATTTCCTTGTGTCATAGGCCTTAACGTTTATATTTTAACCTTTCGCCATTTTTATGCACTCGACCGGCTTTTTAGTTCCTTAATGAAGTCCCGCCGTACTGCAGTTACGGACTCGTCGATCGCATCGAAATCGTAACGGTTGTTACCTTTCCTCCCATGAAAAATTTTCTTACGGAAGGAACAGAAAAATCCTGAATTTTCCGATTTTTAATACAATAAATCAAAACAATCCCTTCAATTACATCTAAAATGTAATATTAATCCTTGAATAATTGTTACAAGCGATACCTTTCAACGTTTGCCGCTAGGAGACTGATATTCCATTATCATAATGCGATCGGCATCAAATTACCCCCGAGTAAATTTGACCGTCGCTCGAGTTAGATGTACCGTTACTTTTTCGTTTTTTAAGTTAAAGTCTCAAATTTGTGTTTTTTGGATGCGACAAACATTAGGAACGGATAATCTACTACATTTGTATTATAGCATGTTATTAAGATGGCCAAGAAAAGCCGCACTCGATAATAATCGTAAAAATCCTAAGCAGCTCCAATTCACTATAAAGGCGCTGCCATTTTTACGGGGACATTTTTCGGTGCACTTTTTTACGGACGATGAGGTCAGCGGGCCGCTAAAAAACTCCTGATCGAATACGGCATTTTATTGTTTAACGGCGGGACGACAAGTCTCACTCGAAATTCTCCCCACCAAAAGAACTTTTCAACACTTTTGTGACTTTGAATGTCGTTCGTTTCTATAACATAGATTCGCTGTGCATTTTTACGGTGCATCCTATACCGGTTTCCCCCTGAAAAATTCAAACGCCCTTCCTTTCCATCTCGCTTCAGTCGTCGTAAAAAACAGCACTAACCCGTAATAAAATCGAGTAGTTTTTTAAGAGTCCGAAGGTACCTGGAGATATGCGAGCAATATGCGGAACTCTCTGCTCGTTTATGATCTGGCGCGTCATACGGATGTCCGGAAAGTCGCGAAGCCGGATGACATTTTCCTGTCCATATGTGTACCGATCTTTATCTCGGAAAACCATTAGAGATTATCCCTTTCTGTGGTTGTTAAACTTGTGGTCAGGAAAACTAAGGGTGATGTAATTTGGAATGAAAACATACTTTGATGTTTCAGGATTAACTTTTTCAAAATATTTGTTGCATTTTTTCCTTAATGTCTGGATCTACCGACAATATGATATATGATTTTCATTTTACGCGTTAATTTTGTTTAATTCCTCTCATTGAACATTCATAAATAGTTTCACAATAGTCTGGATTTTCTCCATCACTAAATATATTAAATACACTTAAACAGAAGGTGACGCCTATTCAACAGATAACTTTTCAACATAAGTATGTTTTCATCACAAGATAACTTCATCAGAAACATTTCAACACACAAACATTTCATCATAAAATTTTTCAATGATGACAGATCATTTCAACATAACATATTATACATTTTAACAAAATAGATTAAGTTAGGTAAGATTAGGTTATACGGTTAGGTTAGGTCAGGTTATGTTATAGGGTTATAAATTTAAAAAAAAATATTTAAATGCATGGTTTTTGGTTCGTGGTGAAATAATCATGTGGTGAAATGTTTGTGAAATGATTAAGCGTTAAAAAGTCGCATGTTCAACTGTTGTATGTTTAATTTCTACGATGAAACGAAAGGTAATTTAGCATATTATTATGAATATATGAAATGCTTATAGTTCGTCTATAATTTGTCATATAATTTATATTGTTTGTAATGATTTTTAGTCGTGATTTTATTATACATGTGAATTACTAATTTAGCAGACTATTTCAAACTAGTTTTAGTAATATGCGTATGAGGAACCGAATGAATATTTTGACTGATTTAGTAGTAAGTTTTTACTTCTTATTTTTTATTGTTATTACTAATAAACTACTTCTTTCTGTTTTTAATTTTCAGTCGTTGTATTGTTCTAATTCGTTTTTTTCGTGTTTATTAAACAAAAAAATAGAAAGTTGCAATCTCGCTTCGGTATTCAATAAGAATATCTGAAAAAGCTGTTTGATCTGTTGGAAAATTTTCAAACGGAAGTTTGTGATTATTTAGCTTCAATTTTAATCAAAAGACTTTAAAAAAATTTTTATTAATTACATTTTTGAAAATACATGGATATTATACAGTAAACATTAGTAATACTATTGCCACGATAATATAATGGCCTTGTTATTACAATATAATCGTAGTATTATTTGCATCTAATTTCACTAATTACTTTCGAAATTCATTTCGAAAGAAAAATTAAATATTTGAAAAATAAAAATTCTTTTTAATTAACAGGACTAGTAAATATTTGTAATAACAACAAATAAACAATTACTAATTGATTCAGCGTTTAAATTTATCTTAGTTCAGTAATATGTTTCTTAATTACGATTTTCACTGATATATTATTAATTGAGCTGTTTTATGCATACTTAATACAAAAGTTGCTATTTAAATAAATTATTATGTTGTACAGTTTTCATTTGCAGTTTTTAATTAATTTTTTAATTAAAGAATCTTCTAAAAAAAGCACACGCTTTAGTAACTGTAAAAGTTTTATTTTAAGCTGCAAAAACGAATGTTTTTTTTGTTACATAATTTAAAAAAATTAATTACATAGTTTATAATTATTCAATTTCAATTTTAAACACAAAACAATAATGTACTTATTTGCATTTAGCAATGTTCTAATTCACCCAATTTAAATAGTTAATAGATATATATTACATGTATTATTACTGTAATTCAGATATAAAAATTAGTCTATATTTTGCAACATTTGTTACCAGTATTGGAAATTAAAGAAAACCGTACAATGATATTAAACGTTGTAATGATGAATTTATGCATGAATTTGAAAATCCTACTAGTAAAGGACTAAAAATTCTAATTAATAATGAAAAAAAAACTAATAATCCGTTAATCAAATTTTACTAGATCAAATTAAACTAAAATGCATTCGATCAATTTAACTAATAAGTTAGTGAGTAGCTTATTCTATTCTTGCTTAATAAAAATCAACTCCAATTTAATTAGTAGTCGGCTTTTAGCTTTTTCCTTACTGATTTTTTACTGATTCAAATTCATAAAGTTATATTTATCCAGACGGTAGTAAAATTTTGAATAATCTTTTCAGCCTTGTTAAAATAAATGTTAAAAATACCATGAAATGCAATCCCTATTGAACGTGCAATTAAATCTTTTGCTAAACAATATTAGATTTGATTAAAATATATAAACGCATAATTTATAATAGTAAAATAGAACTTTTATACAACATTGAAATAGCTAGTTATATTTCATAAAAATATATTACCATTAAAAAAGTTTAGCAACTTAAATTATAAATAAAAAAAATGTGTTTAAATAATTAGTACATTATATTATAAATAAGTCAGTTTTTATTCTAGTAATACGTAAGGGGCTGTACTTAAATTACGTAACGCAATTTTTTGGTATTCTGGACCCCCCCCCCCCCCCCCCCCACTCCGTAACCCTATTTGCCAAACCCTTAGCAATGGGTGTAACGCAGGCCTGGACCCCCCCCCCCCCCGCCCCTCGGCGTTACGTAATTTAAGTACAGCCCCTAAGTCTATTTTAACCATTTGTGTCACGATTTCCTTAAGGAAACTTTGTTTTGTAAAACACATGTTTTATAAAGTATTTAAGGTTGTTGGTTAAGAATTTGAAGTCAGATTTCGAAAATTCAAAATGGCGGATCCAATATGGCGACAGCGAAATAAAAAAATTCATCGGATTATTATGAAAATGGTTACTCGGGTGTTTTCGGGGTCGCTGATGACGATTATGAAGACAGATTTCGAAAATTTAAAATGGCGGATCCAATATGGCGGGTGTAAAATTTTAAATCCATCGGATTGTTATGAAACTTTTTACTCGGGCGTTTGTACGGGTCGCTAATTACAAATTTGAAGTTAACTTTCGAAAATTCAAAATGGCGGATACCATATGGCGGATGTGTTTTAAATGCCAATGTCAATTACCTGAAATTTTTTAATATAAACATTGTATCACTGTCTTATTTTTTATTCTGTAATGTTTTATTTATGCGTATATTTTTTATTTTAATTTCCTATCGACGATAGAACATTTTTTAAATGCACAGAAATAATCGTCCTTCTGTAACCAAACATTTTTTTACCTGGTATTAAATAATTGTATTTGTAGATGATTTTTTTTAAACCAATATAAGAAATATCTAGTAAAACTGTCGAAGGATTAATCTACAAAATTATTGTGTATTAATACTGATCTGGTTGAAATGAGTACACAATTTATTAAGAAGTAACTAGAAAATTTAAACACGTATTAAAAAATTTAATTTTCTATGTTCATTTTATGTATCCATTTTCCCTTTTGTCTTGTAGGTGGATGAAAGTGTAAGAAATGAAATTGGTTAAGAAGTAACGTGAACAGATTGAACGCCAGTTAATTATTAATTTAGTATAGTTGTAAAACTTTCTGAAAAGTAAAAGAAATTTGCCTTCTGCGTATTATTGCAACCTGTTATCGTCGTTCGAGCTCAAATAATATATTACAATGTAAATACGATAAACCGAAAGTGATCAAAATAAAGGTATCGTAAAATAAACCAGTCACTGAGCGGGTCTCCTTTTCAGCCAAGCAATTGTACAAGTGCGAAATGCATCTCTTTCATACATGATGAAATAACCCGCTTTTAATATTATTGTGATTATAGCATCGAACGTTGCAATGGATTTTCGTTTACAAGCATGCCTGCAATTAATTACATTTAAAATCGAGTTAATCCATTAAATAAATAATTAAACGTATTTGATTCGTTTCTGTTTCGTGATTTTACCTTCACGCATTGCTTTCATGTGATTTGATGGCATATTTATGTAATCATTTTTATGCGTTGACTCAATTATCGCATTTGGCTCTTCGACTTACAAAATGGAAATTTATACTTACGAATCTGTTATCATACTTTCTAACGCTATTTTGGAATTATATAATTATTCTATGAAGGGACTGTTGACGCCGATTTCGTATTATGTTTATGTGTTAGTTTTGTTGTTATCAGTATAGTACCGTTATGATTAGGTAATAAATATATTTCAAAACAGAGACCGAAATACAAGTTAGTTTAAATGGTATTTAAACGACACTAGTATAACACGATTTCTTAACGCTTTTAATGGTAATTTAGTTTATTTATATACAAAATTGTTTTGAACTTCTTTAACAAAATTTGTTTACTAATTTGCTTAGTATTTAGTATCAACATATTAATGGTTAAACAATGTTTATCAATTAGTGTATAGTCATATAGTTTACTGATTTAGTTTTATAAAATCATTTCATTAAATTTAGATACAGATGTAGTACCCGGAGTAGCTTTTTAATTCTTAAGATGTTAAAAAGATAATTTGTGGTTATTAGGAAACAAAAATAATATTCATATTTCGTATTGATAATACACATTTACATACATAAAAGAGACTGTATTGTATTTAGTAAAATTTATTTAATAAAATTCTTTCTAAGGATGACATTTAGTATAAAGTATTTCATTAGGTTTAAGAATTCTAATTTTAACACATCACTTTTTTAATATTCAAATGTTCTGATTTAACTAAAAAGAATTATCCTAAGTTTATAATAAAACAAAGTTTTATAAAATATTTATAAAGTGACTTACAAATCACCCAAAAACGAATTAAAAATAGCGTAGCAGTGAAACAATTAGATAAAGCGACGAAGCAAATATGTTTTGTCCGCCATATTGAATTCACCATTCTACATACGGAACCACTAATCGCAAATACGAAATTATGTACCCCAAAAACTCTTTTCTAGAAAATTTGAAATATATATCGGATGTAAAGAACAAAGTCAGTTCAGAATTGTTAAATGATTGATTAAAAAAAATTGGCCGGATTTGACATCTTTAATAACAAGTACTGAAAAAATGTTTGATTGGATTGTACTATTATGTATTCCTTAGACTACAAACTACAAACTCCAAAAATTACAAACCAAATCTAAATAAGGTCCTATTTTGGATGTTTGACCTATTTACCAATATTTGTTGCTGACTAGTATAATATGGGCATGAGTTTCGTTTCATAATATTTAAAATAATGAATTTTTTATTTTGTTGTCAGGGACCTTTATTTAGTACCACAGAGCGGGAATTTAATCTTTAACCCTTTTCAGCTCAGTGAACCACCTGTTATTACTAATAAACAAAAATGCAACAAAAAGAATGTTCATAATTTCTCATTTTTATATTCAAATTTTTTCGAAAAATATTTATATGATGAGAATGTATATTAGTATCAAACTTAAATAATTACTGTAGCTGAGTATGACTTTGAGGTCGCTGAATCGAAATTAAAAATGACGGCTTTAAACGTTTCCATATTTCACTCTAAATAAAGACAATGTTGTCAATAACTTTTTCATTTTTCAATAATTTTTTGTTTGAAATTTTAAATGGAATACGTATTGGGTAATAGTAAAATATGTGACATTTTACAAAAGTGACTAACATGTCCGTTAGAACTTCAATTTCATTTAAATTGGCGCTAACGCGTTTAAATCTTCATTTTCACTATTTTGCCTTCCTATAACGACAGAAAAATATATCAAAACGATTGGTTAAAAAGATCTATAATTGTGTATTTTTACTCCAGAGTCTAAATATGACCACCTCAACATTGAATTGGACCAATTTTTTGTCCAAATTGAAGGTTAACGCTGTACAAAATCGCTTTAGGGCATTTTTCCCCATTTTTCTCGAAAAGTAGTCAAAATATTAACGAGTTCGAAGCAACGAATAAAGAAATCGAATTTCAAAAAGTTTGTCGGACTTTCGACGTTTTGCATTTCTTAATTTTGTGCATCGCACTCCGTAATAAGGATATTAATATTGTCAAAAAAAAAAAACGATTTTTTATCTTTTTGACATTCAATTTGGTAAAAAACTAGGTCCAATTGGTTATTTTGTCGTACATATTTGACTTCTGCGGAAAAATCCTATTCGAATTGACTTATTGGCGGGACAACAGCAATTTTTGGGTCTGTGAATAGATACTCAAAATGCAGAAATCGAATTTTTTACCCCTTTGATATTCCATATTCCAAGAACTAGAGCAAATTGGTTATTTGGTGGTTATATTTCGATCCTGGAGCAAAAATCCTACCAGAATCGCCTCTTCCTTACAGGGCAGGAAATATTCTAAAATATTTTTTGGACTTTGTAATATGAAATCTGGTATAATGGGGTGTCTGGGATCGTTGATGTTTACAAAACTAAAAATGATGTATCCATGATGGCAACGACGTAAAATTAAAACTACTATAATATCGACAAAAATATATACCCGATATCGGGCTTATAAAGTTGTAAATGACCGTCTCAAAATGACGACTGTTGTTACTTGACAATGCAATCGATTTTCAATGCAAAAATATAGTTTTCTATCTGATCACAATCTTGAATTTTTAAAACCTGACACCGATTTCGTCCTCGGCGATTCCAAAATTTCCAAGCATACATTTTTAACGATGTTATCCCAGTTTTACATTTAAGTGGTTGCCATCTTGAAAACGCCATTTTAAATGATAAAAATCTCTACAAATCTCATAGAACCCCCTTAGTGATAAATTTTAAGTCAAATAAACTTAAAGAAAATGTTTTAAAGGGTTAAAGATTGAATTTTCACTTCGAATACCCCTAAAGTTAGTTATACATAATCCTATACAATTGCATACAAAAATTACATGTAATTATATACAATTGTATAGCATGTTTGTCTCCAAACAATTGTATACAAACGTTGTTAAGAAAGGATTATAATGAAAGAATATTACAAATGTTGAACAGTGCTCATGTAAATCTTACTACATTTCGGGAAAGACTTGCAGAATGAGAAAAATTGCCAATTTTTCTGATAAAAGTGGCTATGAAGTTTATAAATGTAAGTTTTATTATTTAGATAATAAAACACAACAATAAAATCTTGTTATTTTTACTAGATACTATATACTTTCTCAATTCTACAAATTTGTGCCAAAATTACCCTAATGGTAACATTACCAAGAAAATTTTTCTTGGTGTAATTGTTACGAATCCGACTTTGCCAAGTTTGATGAAGTAAAATATAATCCCAAAGGAGTAAAAAAGAATCGTTTGAACCAATAGTAAATTTCCATTTAAAAAAAAAATAATATTTAATAAAAGGTGTCAATTTTTAATCCTATCTAGTATATAATTAGTCCTAATTGGTGTGTCATAAATTATTTACTCCATGGGTACACAGGCCTAAGATATCTTGTCTATTTGTGGTTAATGATACCTGGACCGTATTCGATTGTTGTAAAATTATATTTAATAAAATAATTTCAAAATTAAAATATTTTTATTATTAATAATTAAAATATATTAAAACAATTATAAATTAATAATTAAGATATCATTAGTTTTTTAATTCATGAATTTAATCATTATTTGTGTGAATATTTATAAGTTGGATAATATCTGTATTCCAGAAAATTCGACCTGATCAAATTTCAGAAATCTTTATGCTCCTCTGCGTAATGTGTCTAGCTATTGAAAAATCGATCCAATTTGTGCTTCTTAAAACCAATGTGAGAGCACCATACTAGTTTCGGTCGTAGACCCAGGCCGGAAATGCCTGGCGTAAAAATATACTCCACTACTCGTATTCGACCAGGTTTAACGACGCGATAGTCCGGGAATTTATTCGGACTTTTCGGAATAATCTGAATTCAAGGTGCGGCTGGGTTGATGGACGGAATGCCCTCTGTGTTATAAAAGTGCGAGAACGTCAGAGATGGGATAGAGAGTGAGAGAGGGAATAAATTAAGCGAGGTGCTACGACTGCCAAAGGATCCTGCCAATGGCCCGACAACGGAAACAGGTGACAAATGATGAATCATTACTGCGATCCTGATTCCTTGGCCCTCCTCAGAGACGAGGATGGAAATGAAGGTTAACCTATTCCAAGAGAGAGTACGTGAGAAAGTTTCTCCTTATGTTGGTGAAACGTCCTCGTACTACAATACAATATCGCATTATAATCTTCCAATTGACAAGGTTCTAATGAAGTCTATTAGAAAATCTAATCGCTGCACAATGCGCATTGTTGACCGCGTTACTTCCAGAGTCGCTGCTGATACCAGTTTCTGAAGTTGGAAAACTGAAAGAGTTCTTCGGCCATCCGCGTATTAATTGCATTTTTACGTAACAGTTTCCTATATTATTCTCGAGAAGACTGCGTACGAACTCTTCAATATCTCCAATATATCCGGTACAAGTGGTAAGAAGCAATTTACGATATTTCTGGTTCTGAATCATGTTAATAAGAGTAATGAGTTTTATATCGGTGTCTAGCCTTTGTAAGTACTGTGGAATAGAAATCCACTTACAATAAGTATTTATATTAAAACATAGTTTGAAATCTATACTCTATACCTGTAAAATAGTCCCAATTAACCAGTTGAAGCCAATGTCGAAAAAAACGCGTTTATAATAGTTGGGTATACTATTTTTACTCGGGAATGTAACATCAGGTTTTCAAATTCGGTACATTTTTTGCTACGATTAATTCAATTGTGGTCCAATTTACTTTCTTGAACTTTTTCTGTTTTTTTAATACATTTTTTACTGCAGAAATGGAAATAGGGGACATTTTCTCTATCAACTTAACCTTGGAATGACCTTTACGGCTATGGTCGAGATCACATTCGGACATGGAATAGCCAGGAAATAGCAAAAAATATAACTTATTTTTATAAAATATAAGTTTTTTTGGCTGCTCCGATACTTTTGGATCGCCTTGTATATACGAAGTATTAAATTAATTAGCATAATAGTAAAATTCAAACTTGCAACTTGTTACACAAGAAAACATATATAGTCGGTTTGTGAACGCTTAAGAGTACAGTGCTGAAGACTACCAATTTCAATATTTTGAGTTTTTGGATCGAGACTTTTCGTTGCGCTTTCAGAGAATTGCGGTGAATCTCGTTATCAATCTGATATTTTCTACAATTTTAAAAGTAACAGAAGTAGAAATAAAAAATCACTTGATTCGTATATTTTTTGGATATTATAGTATTTTATATTTCTTGTGTTTTTATATTTTTGTTATAATTTTTTATATTTGATACACAGTTTAATACGCAACTGATCTTAAAGTAAGACTTGAATACTATATTGTAAGTAAATCTGAGTTATTCTTTTTTAGGTACGCAAAAACTGATTTTCCATTCTTAACCAATGAGTTAAAAACTGTTTAAATACATAAGAACCAATTGAAATATAGTTTTGGCCCAAACAGTGGTCAACACTATTGTCGATAATTAAAGGGTTAAATAGATTCCACTTAAAGTTTGAGCTAAATTACGCAGCTTAGAGAGTTTCCATTTGAAGTCGTTCTTGAATTCCTATCTTAACTGGAATCCACCTGCTAGACATTTTAGGCACTTCGTGGGAAAGAATACACTCAAGAATAGGTTTCGTTGATAGCACCAGGATTGCAATTGCTCGAACTGAATATCACCTCAATCTAACTGGTTATTTTTTGGAAAAAAGAATTCGGTTGGAAAAGTTTATGTCACCTGGTACCTAGTCATGATGTGTATAAATTTCATACCAAACAATACAACAAATGTATGTAATTTATTATATTCTTTTGGTTTTCATTCCTGGATCGCGTGTTTAGCAAGAACGGTGTGTACATGTCATTGAATCGACAAAACTGTTTGGTTGTAATTAATAAACTTGTTTATTACTTCCAAAAGGAACAGTTCATATTCATAACTAATTATTAGTTGTAAACATCCAACTAGGTTCAGCCAAATTGTCTTAGTTCGACAAAGAACTGCATTTTTCAAGTTAATGTTATATTAATCCAAATGAACTAAATTAATCATAGTTTTACGAGTAAATAATCATGACTAAACAAGGGTTAGATCTTATAGGCAAAAATACCCATTAAACTCGATTAATACCAATATAACCAATAATATGAACCTGATTTTTTCATTCTAGAAATAATAACGTTATCTATTTGAAGGATCATCTCAGTCCCTTAGAAATGCAAATCTTTTACTAAACAATGTATAATCCTAATAAATTGAGAACAATTTTAATGGATCATCTGATCTTTTGTGATCTATTTTATGATATTAATATAAAATTCGACATTCAAAACGGCCTATCCAGTATGGCGGACCAATATCCGAAATCTTAACTGATTAATACGAAACTCGAGAATCGCCGGTTTTTGGGTCGCTGAAAGCAAATCCGTGGTCAGATTTTTGAAATTCAAAATGGCGGATCCAATATGGCAAATCAAAATTCGATTTCTTGATTGATTTACTTGAAACTTGACACTCGACAGTTTTTAGGGTCGAAGATTGCAAATTCATTCTCAAATTCATTTTCAGCAAGATGGCAGATTAAATATGGCGAATGAAAAAACCAAATCTATTTTACATATTCAATCGAACAATTCAAGAGCCAAGGTTTTGGATTTTTATCCGCCATAATGGATCCGCGATTTTGAATTTAGAAAATCTAACAACGTATAGTATATTTTATTACGTATTATTACGTATATATATATATATTATATATATATATATATATATATATATATATATGTAATCAGCGACCACAACTGTTTTTAAGGAGAAAATAACCAAGAAATTGAAGGGACGTTCAACGTCAGCTATGGCGCCAAGGGTAAAGAAGTCTTTAATTATTGTTAGAGCATTATTGTCAATTACAAAATGATTAATTATAAATTATATTTCTCCGTTATATTTTTACAATGTTTCTAACTAAATTACAAACTACATTCATCAAATATGCTTCTACTGTATTTGTTAATCTTTGACCTTTGTGGTATCTAGTCTTAAGATGCGACACTGCAGTTTACTTATGAAATATTTTATTTTTAATTCATCGCGGTATTTATTGAATATTATTTCATATCTTTTGTAAAAACTAATAAAACTTAGTTGAAATGGAATAATAATAATATTAATAGAGGTGCATTTTGACAATGGGTTCGGTCTTCACCTGGTGGCTATGGCCTGTACCAATATCGGATTCATTTAATAGTTAAATCAACTTTTGACAAGTTTTGCGTTCGTGTTTGTATTTTTAAAAATAAATTATAAAGTAAAGAGTTATCACAACTTTGATTAAACCTGGAGACTAATAATCTTATTGGATGTTCATTTTGAAAATACAATGGCACCTGATGGTTATAACCTGCACTAATCACTTCATGACATGTTTCCCGTTCATGTGTGTTTAATAAAACTGTACTTATAATATACATACATTTTTATTATACAATCGCAGAATAAGAGTACCTATGGAAACTCACTGCGGTAATGGATTGCGACGGCCCCTGGTGACTACGACCTGTACTAAATTTAAATTCTTCGAGCGATTGCTTCGGAATGTTGCAAATGCAGAAGCTACGTGACCTTTGGACCACATATGATTTACGTGATTTAGAGATTATAGAGATAAAAATGCTTGTATATTAAAAAACCTAAGGGACCAAACCCACGACAATTCACACAAAAACACAACAATTCAAAAAGGAAGGAATATACGACCGAGAATAAAATTATTCAATTTCGAATGAAATAAAAAACGAAACCTACCGAAATCGTCTCAGAAGCAGCGCGTATTCGTTACACATTGCGAAAGCGCGCCGTACGAAATTCCGCGCGCGTTTGATATACGGTCTACTTACGTCCACGCTAAAAGCGATATTAAAATTTTATTGAGATTAGCAAACTACCAGGTATAAAAGAACCACGGGGATTCACCCGGAGATTAATCGGAATTTATTTCGTATTCCGCTTGGCGTTGCGTAATCCCTCGTGCCGAGATTGTAACGCGCAAGCAAACCCCGGCGATATATAAAATATATTCGGAATCCGCTCCCGAAACGACGCGTAGTTTCGTAAGAAACTCGAACGAAAATGAAAGATTTAGGCCTTTTCTGACAAATATTTCAAACCTATTAGAAAGAGCATTTGGGATCGAGGACCCCTGGCCGATGGAGCGCTAGATCCGAAAATGTTTTATGCCAGAAAACCAGTTCCTATCGCTTAATTTCTACAAATGGACATCTCACTTTATTCTTGGTGGCTCGCAGCCCCGAAGGTGTTTCGACATTTTATTAGATCCACCAGTTTCTAGACCGTCCGAATGGGAACACTTATGGGGTCGGTGACGAAACCATTCGAGAAGAGCGGCGCATTAAGACTGGGAATAATTAGTGGACCGTCTTTCGCAAGGTCGGATAAATAATGTAATAGAGTCCAGGCAAAAGGTGAAATATGTATCATCGACTTCTATCTTCTTCTTCCTCTAGATCCGCCCTAGATCCCCGTCTCACTCCTTCACTTATAGGCAGCCGTAATTGAAACGTAACTCGAGTCGTACTACACCTATCATTATGCCTTTGCGCCTTGCCAATGCCAACCTTAATTACCGCTTACGGGTAATCGCGCGATGAATTACTTTGAGCATTTACACGTTACTAAGTGTTTTCTGATCGCTCGTTTCCACTTTTTTTGTACTGCCGATCCAAATGATCTAGAACATTTGCTTAGCACTCAATATTCAAGCGAGACGATTTCTGTTAGGCAAGTTAGACTTGCCGCAGGCAATTTCTCATTAATTAGTCACGGTGAATAACAGGATTTAAACAAATATTACCCATCTTAAATGTGTTACAACTTGGTCAGCATATTTTCTAAATTATTCGAATTGATAAATAAAAGCGTCAGTTCCTTTTAACGTTTCATTTCAATCGTGTTTATTTTTACTGCTTACTTCGTACTTTTGTTTTAAAAGTCGTTTGGAGAATTTAAATTTAATACAGGTCATAGCCGTCAGACGCCGTCCGAATCCATTGCCAAAATCATCCTCCGTTAGTGTTATTATTATTATTCCATTTCAACCGAGGATAAGTTTTTAGTATTTAGAACGGAACACCTGTAATAACGGTATTTTCATAATATAATACAGAAAATCTCCGTTGCAAATAAAATATTTTTGGTTATGTCACACAACACTTTTGTATCCAAAATGGGCTTAATGCCTTTCGGGCGTGAAATAATATTTCCAATTCGGCTATCATTTACACGATTAGATTTCAAAACCAAGGTGACATAACCTAAAAATATGATTTACATTAGCGTTTTATATCTCGTTTCAAACGAAAGTCATCAATTAACTCCCCGTGGCCGCGTCCAAGCTCCGAAATGAACGTCACCTAATGTAAAGAACCGGCTTTAAGTTCGTTCGGTCATTTTATTCCACTAATGCTCGAAACGAGTATAACATAATCTAAATTTTTGATTTATAGTTATGTCTGTTTGAATATTTATTTACGATATCGGCATTTCAAATGTTCTTTATTAACACTATTAATCGGCCAAGAGTAAGTTCATCTCTCATAATCGTATATACTCTATGAAATTAATGATTTATTTTTTAAATATGCAAGGTAATTTCGGATTTTTTAATGCATTTAATGCAATTTATGTACTCAGGAAATATGAAGGTAATTAAAACATTCCTTTCAGTTGTTTAATGTCTCATTTACTACCACCGAATATTAAATAATATGTTTCAAAATTATGTATTAGATTATATGTCAGACATGGAATTGAAAAATAAACAATTTCAACATTATGTTTATTGTACTTTCATTTTAAATTCAGATTTGGTAACATTTGTATTATTTACATTGTAGTTAACGCATTAAGGTCAGTCTTGTTGCTATTTTCTATTTGGTCAATTTGACAGGACTAGGATCATTTGAAGCAAACAACTTTTCGAAGCTAACGTTTTTATTCATTTTCATCTTGGTTTCTGCTCACATTTTTTCAAACATAGCTATATAATTTACAATATTTTGCATATATGCCGTCACTGCCTCTGTGGTTTCAGGAATGTAGACGTAATTTGTTCTATATTGTATTAATGGTGCACTTTTTATTTTAACAATCCAATACTTAAGCACAACCATTAATCATTCCAAATCAATTGTGGACTGTGAACATCCGTCGGTATCTCGCCGCAGCGCGCAGAATATGGACCTATTTTTTTAGTAGAGAGAAGAATATCGATCCTGCAATGTCTGGAACATGTTTTTCCATAATTGGATTGTTGAGTGCACCACACAATATTTTTTGACTTGAATGTCAGACGGTAGTTTGGTAGGAAAAATGGCTCATTCTGCAAATAACCACAAAAAGAGAAAGATAACTCTATCTGATAAAAACATTTAAATTTAGGAGTTGTTAATTTCTAATATTAAAAACACTGATGGTTTTGAGTTCATTTGACTACTTGGAGTTGCTTATTCTATACGGACTAATAATAATAAAATCTTACATAGTGATATTCAATCGTTGTCACATCGTTTGCATCAAACTGGGCAAGTGTTCGTACACGACCTTGTTGAAGTAAAGACCTTTCGTAATTATTTACACCTCGAACAGCATTCCCCAAACCGAAAGCTCCAACCTCGTTAACACTAGCTGGCCTGTAGTCGGCACATATTAAAAACAGCAAATTCAAGAACAAAAGTCCAAAAAACTGAGATGTTGCACGCGACATTGTCTTACTATACGACTTGCCTTCAAAATGCATTATAGTCCAGTATATATACTCTAAAACGCGGTTATTTACTTCCTGCTAAACTCAATATCAATAATATTTTTTAATTGCGAAAAGAAAACAGAAGGCGATTTTAATAAGAGTATCGAATGTACGTTCGAACATGAATGCAATCAAACTACCGGACGTAATGAGGAAGTAAAAATATTTCGAAACCAGAACGTGTTGCTTTCATAAACATTCGTGATTTTTAAAATGATTTTATTGACAAAATAATACATATTATCATTTCCCGTCAGACAGTTTGTTTTGACGAAATAACACCAGTTGTTTTCGCCATGATGTATCTGTGAACATATATATTTCATCCTTTAAAAATAAATGTTAACTTTTACTTTCTCGCGTTCTCATTACTTTTAAAAATATCTCTTGTTGAATCTATTAAACCATTAACTCGAACCCTGCCGATTTTGCGAGTTTTTACTGAAGGATTCTAGACCAGTTGAAGAAGATTTTAAGAATTATATGGGAAGGAGAGGGAATTAATAACATTCAAATTTTATAGACCGAATCTTTTAAATTGTGATTCAAATATAACTATTAAAAGGGGGAGAGTCCTAGAGAAATTGAGAGTGGGGATAATGATCCTATATTGGAATAAAGAGGGGTGGGGATATAACGGAACATTGCAGAGGGGTAACATTGATAAATACGGAGTACAAAATACATATGTAAGTATTTTCAATAAAAGTATAATGGATGAGTTAGAAGGGCGGGGACGGTATAAAGTAGGGCACAAGCTGGGAGTGCTGAAGAAGGGATGTGGGTGGTAAAGTTTAGAGGGAGGTATTTTATGTAGAAAGACAGGGTTCCCTTTAAGCTCCACTACAACTTAAATATATATTCGGCATCGAAGAAGGGATGAGGAGTGAAGGGGAGGTGCAATGGCGGGGAAGGACAAAGTGTGGATACTGGAGTACGCGGATGACGTAGTTGTAGTGGTGGAAGAAGAAGAAGGAACATGATTAGGGAAGTGACAGGATACGTAGATAAGAAAAGACTGATAATAAATGTAGAAAAATAAATGGATGTGGTGTTTAGAAATAGAGCAGGAAAAGAGAAGGAATGATTTTGAAGGTGAGGAGAAGAAAGAATAGAGGTAATGAAAGTCTAAATATTTAGGATATATACTAACAAGGGGTAGATAAGAGAGGATAGAGAAGGGGGGGGGGAGGAGGGGATTGATTGATTGAAAACTTATTTATTAGTGTACTGGCTACTACGTAACAATGTTTCGGTCAGGATATAACGATATATAAAATAACATGATAAAATCTCTGCTATAAGGCGGTAAACGCATTAATACATCTTTATATAAATTATATTGTAAATGAAAAATAACAAAATTGTGCTTGAGGGAGGGAGAAAGAGAGAGATAGTGGGGGAGAGAGAGAGGGAGAAGGCGCGCTAGGATTGCAATGGGATGGGTTTGGAGTTGTGGTGAATGAATATTTAAAGAGGATGTGAGATGGAGTAAATTTGATATTATGGAGTAAAATTATGGGGATCCAGACAATGAGAAAAGAAGAAAAATAGAAAGGGAAGAGAATGTGAGAGATTGAGCGAGAAAAGTATTAAAAGAAGGAATTGTCTACGGAAATGGGAAATGAGTGAAATGGCGATGAGAGAACATGACGAAAATAGAAGGGAAATACAAGGTAGAATACTTCCGGATGCTGATGAGCAAGAGAGAGGAGTAGTTAAGCGGATCGAGATCATTGCCAAATTACGAGATGGTACCAAAATATATTGGAACATGCAAAAGGAAAGAAGTAGAAGTGTTGGAGAGAATTGTCAAATGAGGAAATGAGGAAATAATAAATAAATATTAGTTGGAGGAAGATAATGGGATATGTAGGTTATGTGAGAAACTGAGGGAGAAACTGGACCATTTAGCATATCTGGATGGATATGACAGAGTGGAGGAGAGAGAGAAGGGGAGAGCGTTAGAGAGAGAGAGAGAGAGAGAGAGAGAAAGAGAGAGAGAGAGAGAGAGAGAGAGAGAAACAGGTGTAATGAGATAAAGTTACATACTTAAGGTAACTACTAAAAATTAGAACTTATTCTTTTAACTTTAACAGTTTTTAACAGTTTTAGTGCTTAGATGTTACTGGAGTAACTAATGTTTCTACCCACAAAAATATTCGATTAATCATTATTTGATAACTTAGTCGTGTCTAAAACGGTAACTCATAACCTTAAATTGACACATTGAATTAACATAATCTAAAATTTCGAAGACGCGATGTTTCATCCCGGATATTGAATTAAAGATAGCGGACGTAGTGATCGATTTGTACAGAATCGCTAATTTTAATAAAACAATGCTCACGTCCACGCTGGGAAAGAATCGAAATGCTAGGGTAACATGGAGATATTCCGCACACTCATCTCCGAGTCGTACTTTTTTTCGAAAACTGTTCGCGGACTGTCTCGTTCATCATGACACGAGAAGCGGGCCTGCTTTATTTATGTCAGTGAGTGTTGTGCAACTCGCTTATAGGCACACCGGCATTGCTTTATTTATTTCATTGATATATTCGTGACATTTCACGGCAACTTGTCCGCCTACAAATTACACGAGCCCTTTATTCCGAACATTCGTTTCGTTTGGCTTTTGACTTTGCAATTTGCTTCGTTTCTACCGAACAGAAGAGAGTGGTAATGGCATTCAATAATTATCATTTTTTTATACAGCTATAAGAAAGAAGTTCTGTCTTGTTATAAGGAAGGTAACATTCGCTTTTAAATAAGTTTTTGACTAAGGTTTCATAACAAAATAAATTTTAGGTAATGAAAGATATCTACGATTGGTGGATTCAACTTCTATTTTGGAAATATGATTTAAGGTACTAACATAAATAATAATTCCGAGGAATTTTTAAAAATTCTAGGTAGGGTGCTTCATTTTAACATCGTCCTGGTCTGTTAGTAGCACAACATTATTAAGTTGAGCTCAATGATCATCTGTTAGAATATGAATCCTTAGAACCACGTACGTAATTATCCATACATTTGAAATTCTCAATATTTTCATGTAGTACACAAAAGATGCAATCTATTTAACCTAAAAAAATCTTGCATTTTATCAGAATTATTCATTACATTTTATCAATATCATTCCAAATAATTTATGCGGTTCTAAAAATTAATATCACGAGCCAGTGTCTCCCTCTTTTAAATCCACCTTATTGCTTGTTTTTGTACTGTGTTTCTGACGCGAGAGGACTATTTATCGGATTTTTTTAGAAAAATTATGACATTCTTAGCTATTTTGAGTTTTGAAAATAGGGTTATCTAGAAACTTTTATTTAGTAATATAGATTCACTTCTATTTAAGCAGTTTCTTTATATATTAATCGAACGGAGCTCTTGTCACTTGTGAAAATCTGCTACGCTAGCGCGTCTATTGAGTATATTAAGCACTATATAATGTCACAGTATATATACCACTTTGCGTGTACTATGATATTTTTCATGACCTCACTTAATTATCGAAATAATGGTTCTTCATCTTTAAAATTAATTTTAACATCCATTATCCTTTTCATTTCCTTTTCAAGAAAATTCTTGTAGTAAATAAGATAATCCTACTCCAATTTGTATTTGTCTCTACATTTTATGTATAAAATAATACAATAAGATCTATCCTAATTAGATCTATCAAAATCAGTACAATTTAATACACACTAGTATGTTTTTAATTAACTTACGAATTTTAAAATTGAGTCTGTCATTGAGCAGGTGAAATATAACCTAACACTGCCTAACTTAATTTTAAAAGTAACTGTAATATTTTCGATAAATATTCAAAAAATCTTTAAAATAATAATACCCCAGAAAATACGATCTATAAGTCATTCAACTTTCTTTTCTTTGGCAGCCGCATAATTCAATTTTACTTCTTATCGACATAATTGTCAAACCCGCTTTTTAAAAAAGATAAGCAGGTACTCAGCATTATGTTCCGTTTTCTGTAGTCGTAAATGAGAAATGAAATCGTAAAATGAACATTACGAGGTCAGACTAGATCCATTATGTTTTCACGAGTTAGAACAAAGTTATTTGCCCGCAGGATCAAGAAATTTCAGAACCGTTGTTGCATTTGGAGGTTAGCGTTTATAACTGTACACATAACTGGCACACGTTGGTTTTAAAGAATTCAAAATGAGCCCAAAATAAGAATAGGTTACGATAAACGTTATCACGGGACACTCAGCAGGAGATAAAGTAAATCGAGTTAATTTCATTTTAGTTTGCAACAGTAACAACTATACATAAGGTGTGATTAGTATGCATTAAACATTACATGCAATTTATAGAATAAAATTATTTAGAAAAATTAATAACAAAAATATTTATAAGTATATAATTTATCATTATTATTTTAGTATCCAGAAAAGTAAAGTATTATTAATAAGGGGAAATTATTTGCTGTGAAAAAAGCAACAAAACATTAAATTATTCATATAAAATTAAAAAATAAAAATTAATTACTGCAATATTATAAAATACAATAAAATCCGTGTAAAAAATAAATCATAAAATAATTAGTCATTTTCATCCACTGCAATTTTTCACAATTCTTGGTAGTACCAAATTATGTAATATTATCCGGATATTTTTTTTAGATATCCTTAGAGTTGTGGGGTCACTTTGTATCCATCTTTTACAGTGTTTTTTGGTATGGCTTTCTTAAGTATTAATAAGCTAAAAACTGGGCAAACATAATTATATTACTTATTTTAAATATTCCATCCAGAAACCGAGATAAAACTTACCACAATTTACTTAGAAGTTATGTAACTACTATACACGAAATTTTGTTATATTTTGTACGGAAAATAATAGGAATACAAAAAGGAGGAATCTAATAAATATAGTGATTGTAATGTTGTTCCGAAATTCGGTTAGACCGTACAGACCGTTTTACGGTATATTAGGACCTGCGAAATTGACCCCCTCCAAATTGACCGACTTGACAAATTGTCTCGGCGGAAGCCTTCGAAATTGGCTGCCATAGAAGAAACGTTTTCCCCCACTCTTCTCTGAAACTTGATGTATTATCTATAAAAAGATAAGAATTAAAGAAGAAATAATTATTGCAGTTACTTTTCACTAACTTTAACGAAAACTCAGCAGTTGATAGAAACAAATCAAAATTTTGACAAAGCAAGGTTAAGAATGTAAGGTTAAGATTGAGGTTTTCGCACCTTTCAGTTAATTTTGGGGGTCAATTTCGCAGGTCCCACTGTATACATATAGTTTTGTCAAAATTGCAGTAAAAATAATTATTACGTTCACAATTCTATGCCAGACTATTCCAATAAGCTGAAATATAATTCAGTCAAAGTTAATTAACCAGAACGAAGGGAATTTTTCCAAACACAATTATAATAATTTTTAACGTATGTTGTAAATATGTATTGCTATACTGTATGTTATAACGTAAATATCAAAGAATGAAAATCCTAGCTGATCTCTTTAAAAATGTCGATATTTTTTTTGTGTTTTCAAAATCAAGATTCATCTTATTACTTGCATTGAGATTCAGTAATTCAAACTCGAAAGGCTTGTGCTTAATTTAATTCAAAAATCCCACATTTATAAAACTTTCTAGTATTAAAGGTTAAAGATTTAGGAAAATGCAGCTGTGAACATTGTGGAAAACCGTTTCCCGATAAAGCGAGGATCTACATACGAAGACTTATATTTGCGAACATATTTTCAGGTTCAAAAAAACAATTGAAGCTCTTGTTCGATTTAAGTTTCCTTTATATTCTTGAGATTCTTGCTGAGTTGTTACATATGACAATTTCGCCTTCTATTTTCTTTCGGCAGTTCTGCTCGCTATTTTGCATCGTTTTACTTTTTAACGTTTACTGTGCTGAGAGACTTGATACTGCGAGTGATATTTTTAAAAAACCCTTGCAAAAAATCCCAAATTATGTAGACGTAGTTAATTTTTGACAAAATTGAACAATACAAGAAAGTAAAAAGAAAAAAAAATGATACTGAAATACCACTTCGTCCTCGTCGTTGGTCCAGGGTTACGCTGAAAGTGGGAAATACTGAGTTTCTTCTGATTTCGGAAATTGTATCATCCTCGCCTTATCTTCGAATTACCTTAATTTTAATTGTTAAATAAAAATACATTTGATAAACATTAAATTAATATAATATGAATGGTGAATATAAGCTTAGAAATATCTCGAAAAAGGGATCAGCTAGGATTTACATTCTTCGATATTTTACATCAAGAAATGATATAGAAACATCCCTTTCATCCCGATTTTCGCATCAATTTTCATTTAGATTTTTAGCTCTTCAAGAAGACCATGAGTTAGAAATTTCCCTTAATTTATCTGCATTTTATACAGGGGCTAAGAGGAAAATTTTAGGTAAAAATATCCCTATACAATTCGTAATATATTGTTTATGTTAATAAAGTAATAACGTAAATAAATAAAAAAAAAAGAAAGTAATAACATTCAGAAAAGTCAACTCAAATTCTCCATCTTTTCGATATAGATTTTTCCCGAATTATAAAAGAAAATATAGGGCTTAAGTATGAAACCGAACAATATTGTGACCAAGAAGTAGACTACAGATTTTGAGCAAACTTTATGAAAAGGATTCATTCTAGGCTCCTGTTTAGTGTTATAATCAATTTTTCAGGCAACAATGTTGGCGTGATCTTGCATTTGTCCAAATTCAGGTTTCAGTCCTGAAAAGGTGACTCCCACACCTTGTCGAAATCTATACAAGGAAACAAAAATTTGCGCCCGAATCACAATCCAGGTATGTGCTCAATACAATCCAAGTATGTGCTCAGTACAAACTTAGGACGTATCTAAGAAAAAGTTTGGGCAAATCCCGAACTAAGTTTGCGTCCAACCTAATTCTGGTTTGTATGTAACACAAACTTTTATTTTCTGAGCAGATTTTTCTACCAAGTTCCTAAAAAAGTTTCTCAAAACTATCGGGGTCCAGGATTGATTCCAGGCAAAATTTATATCCTGGGATCATTACAGATGTAAACAAAACCTAGAACAGAAAGAGGAAAACCAGAATAAATTGTCGCTCCTAGTTGATATGTACATCTTGCCGCCAAACGTCTACGAAAGTATATTCCGACTGCTTCAAGTAGGATACAATTACATTTTGGCTACATATAGTTTCGTCAGTTTAGCAAGGTATTTTACTACTTTTATTCGCTGTTAAATTCCCTGGTAGAATGTACCCAGACAAGGGCAATTTCGGCCCGGCCTTTGTGTTATGAATAATGGGGTCCAGAACAAAGTATATGGAATCGGCTTCATTTTCCATCAGGATTTGGTTTATATTGTATTCTAATTTTAGCGACGTTTCCATTTCGATTTCTAGAACACCATCCATGTTTTTTCTAAGCCGGCTGCCTTTTGAGCAAATGAAAATCAACCTTTACGTAGGCTCACGACGACACTCGGCGGTAACAAGCCCAAGTAAAACTATAGAAACTCTGTTTAGGTTTAGGCTGATCACGATTTAGCTAGATACAGAAAAATATATTTTGTTAAATAGATTCGGGATATTATCAGTATCGTTTTGGGAGTATAGTCAAGCGTTGCAATAACTGTCTAATTACTATATAGTATCTAGCGTTACGTGACAATTTTCCACACGGGATGTTCGACTGACACGGATCATCAGCATTTCCAACATTCAACAGTAGGATTGCTAGGGTTCGTTCTAGATAATAATGTTGAACCAAACGGACGCGGATAGTTACTCGGATACTCGTTAAGATTACGTGCATAAAGTAAACACTGACGCAGCGACCATGCAATTAAGGTTACTCCGATCTCGGAACATTTAGGATCGGACCATAAAAATGTAGAACTCCAGAATTTCGCAATTCAATCTATCACGGTTTAGCTAGACACAGAAAAACATATTGTTAAATAGATTCGTGATATTATCAGTATCGTTTTGGGAGTATAGTCAAGCGTTGCAATAACTGTCTAATTACTATATAGTATCTAGCGTTACGTGACAATTTTCCACACGGGATGTTCGACTGACACGGATCATCAGCATTTCCAACATTCAACAGTAGAATTGCTAGGGATCGTTCTAGATAATAATGTTGAACCAAACGGACGCGGATAGTTACTCGGATACTCGTTAAGATTACGTGCATAAAGTAAACATTGACGCAGCGACCATGCAATTAAGGTTACTCCGATCTCGGAACATTTAGGATCGGACCATAAAAATGTAGAACCCTAGAATTTCGCAATTCAATCGATGATTTCTCGGGCGCATTAAAATATTAATAACCGAGGCCTAGCCTGGGCTGGAATCGCGATCGAACGATACAACGTCGGGGCCTCAGCCGGGGCATCGGTGCAGCGCGAGAGGGCAGTGCACCAGGGACCGGTGCATCAGGGCCCCGACAGTAGTATGCACACAATACTTAATCTGCGGTAGGCTATCGATATCTGTTGTGACGTAGTGGATTTACTCCACCCGCTACGGAGGAACCCCCTAGGGGCGGGAGCTTTATCGCGCGAGTATTAATTCCTGTCGTTTTGGTATATTTTGCATCTCCGTGCCCTCGTGCCCACACGTGCTCCTTCTCTGGAGGGAGCGAGAACGCTGTGGGAAGAACTCCGGATCGCCCGGAGGAGGAGGCGAAGGGCGGGAAATCCGCGAACGGAACGTACGGCCTGGTGCGAACGCAAAACCTCTTCGCTTCGGAACGGAACGGACTGAAGAACTCCTTTCTTTTCTTCCCCTTCGTATCTTCCAGTATTTACTTAACAAGGATGTCCGATCGATTATTTATGAAACAGTCTTATTCGAAGAGAGAACCTCGTTTTTTAATTATCGAGCCACGATTATCTCGACTTAGATAATTAAGTATCCCAGGAACGCTTCGATTCGAAGGTTCTGAGCTTCGTTCAGGTTTGGGAAATAAGTCTAGGTTAGACTGGAACGCGTGGGTGCCGTACCGGAAGCGACAGTCACCTCGGGCCATTCGAAGTTTGCACCGTTAATTGGTTAAGTCCAAGTTAAGAAACTTAATCTGTTTTTCACACGCGCTAAACCTTGGCGTGTCAATCCAATTATTCCATCAGCCATTTTGAGGATATAAGTGATATGGTATTGAAAAAATAAAAAATGGTTTTCCAGAACCAATTCAGAAGTTTTCAGATTACGTTTATATTATAAAATCAGGTTGTCAAACCATGAGGATTTGCTGAGAAAATGTCTGCTGTAAACAAAATGAATTTTTGTTACTTTTGAGGTTATGTACAGGATGTAAATGTTTCTTCATTTTTTCTGACTGATTGTGTCATGCAATCGTCTCGTTACACTTCATACGACTTTCTGGGATTCAATTTTTGTTTACAAAGTTATGATTTGCACCACTCAATTTGCAAAATAATCCCAAAATAATTATTACCAGTTTGAACCAATGTAATTTTGGGTAGCAGTCATAATCCATTTTGAGCTGCAATTTTAGAAAAAACAGAGTTATGGACCAATTCTTTTCGTAAAATTTGAAAGAGAAGACTTATGCGCGTAAGAAACCTTGTGTGCAGATATTTTTTCTTGCACATAACATTATCTAATAAAGTTTTAAAGTTTTCGTTTAAAAAGTGTCCATCACGTCCTTAAAGGGTTGTACAAAGTAACTTCTTTAAGTTACTCTAATGAAATTATGAAATCGATTATGACTAAAATGTGACTGATTTCAATTTTAGATTGATGAAATACATATTCTACGAAATCATATTATGTTTCGTAAAATTACACTCTCTACATTTATTAGAGTGGAATTCGAGTCACCTATTTGTTCTCCGGCCCAATGGCTTTTACTCTGTATAGAGTGAAGTTTTCATCCCAAGGAAATTACAATACATGTTAGGAGTGGACTCGAACTGGAAATATCCCGAGAGAAATTTATTAGGGCCCTGATCAGGGCCTGACCAAATGCGTCACACCCTGATCAGGGCCTGAACAAATTTCTACCCGGGATTTGACTCAAATTTGTGAGCAGTTTGATAATAGTACATTTCGTTACTAGTGCGGGAAATGCGATTTCCCGTACCAAGTAATTATTCACTCGGCACAAGTTTTATGTCAATCATTACTCCTGTGGGAAATACGTATTTCCCGCATATTATTAGAAAAAAGCATTTTACAAAAATGAAACTTTGTGGCTATAAAATATTATTGATTGTGACTGAAACACAATTGCAGTAACCAAACTGGAAATAAAACATTATTAGTTTTTAACATTATTTATTATTTCCTCTTACTTTTTAACGGATCATATCGCCCTATTACGGAGATATATATTTTTTTATTATATTTGTCAAAAATGTTAGAAACTGCAGAAACATACATTAAAGTAGAGCACCGTTCATGAGCCGATTTACGCTTAATATGCAAATATTTTAGATAACGTAGGGCGTTAACTTTAGCAATGTCGTTGATTGCAAAGCATAATAATTTAGTTTTTGCACGAACTTTCTTCATAAAAATGATACAATTTTAGAGTTTAATTTAAATTTGAAACTTGTAATTTACGTATTTTACGCATCGGTCTTTTGCACGTAATTGGATATTATCGATGTAGGTAAAATTTATTTGGTACGTTTGAGTTCATTACTATTTGTACTAAAGTACTTAAAATGTTTCTTTTAAGAAATACAAAATTCTGCAAAGGTCCTTAAATTTCCTAAATTTTTAATCATTGAATTTAAGATTTAATTATTTATGCAGCGAAGTTAACTCTTTGGAAAGTAAAACCTTAGATGTTAATTTTTTAGGCAACCATTAACCGCCTGCCAACAAAGAAAACCCAATAAACACACGAAACAGAAATCACATCGACAAAAGCATCACCCTGACATGTAAATTATCTAAAATAGCATAACCTAGACTAATGTAACGTAATTTATCTTAACTTGTTCTGTGTGGATTAAAACATTTTCGGAAAATAAAGAAGAATTGATTTTGCAGAATAACGACGATATTTTGTACACATATTTCATTTTGCCATCGTGACTTTACGTTGCTGAATTGCTTAACCGCAATCTTTGAATAAAATATATTGGTCATTTTGGATTCGTGATTTTTAATTGTGTATTTGAATTAATACTGACCTTGAGACACCAGAATACAATTTCTAAACATTACTCCATTGGTCTTATGAAATAAAATGTATGGATTCTTCATTTATAATTTTGAATTTTGGAGCTCACATTTTTTGGAATATGATATAAAAATCCGGGAGTATAGTATTCGTAGACAAGTTGATCCTAACCTAACCTAATCTAACGTAATTTAGCTTAACTTGACCTATTTGGTGTAACAAAATTTCGCGTAGGACGTAAAAAATAATTAAAAATATTCATTAAATATATATAAATATATTGAAATGCGTCATGAAAATTATGTAAAAAAACGTTTAGAAGAAAATGGAAATCGAATTTTATGAATAATCAATGATGATTCAGGAACAGCTAATACAGAAGATGGTAAGTATAACAAATGTAATAATTACATACAACATAGTACTACACAACTAAGTCGGATAGAAACAGATCACAAATATTGATAACGACATTTTCAACGATTTCGAACTTTAATCGCGATTTTATGTTCAAATTTTTATCTGGGTACCATTTTAAAAATCCTTCCATATATGACGAATAGGTCTTATTTGGCTATTTTAAATCGTAAAATTAACACGAAAACGCATATTTTTCTAAATATAAAATAAATTACAGAAGAATTATTACTAAATATATTTCACGTTTTTTTTTAACATTTATCTGACAAAATACTGTAGCTTAAACTTTGGATTTGTACGTCCTGGTCCATCAAATCCGCCTCGATTAACTTTTTTCTATCATTTTTCTTGCTATTTCAGTGATGCATTATAGTAGCTTAATTTGCTTGTTTGACAATTATTTTATTGCAGCTCAAAATCATAGCTTGAAAATAAATAATTATGCATGACAATGCCCAAAATTTGTTCTCGATATGGGATCATTCATACAAGTCATTCGTGAGGAACAAAATAGTACAGAAAATTCAATTACTTTCATGAGAAGAAATAATCGAACCCAAACGAAATTTAGGGAAAAATATCCCACTGGCTTTAATACACTTTAATGTTCTTCTTAGTACACATGGAATCTCTATTTTTTGACATGAAATGTGTTTGTTCTACGTATGTATACAAAATTAAGTTAATTAGCTTAATAAAACATATCCGCCATATGTTTCATACAAATTTGTTTATACAAACATCGTTTACATCTGTCTCTTCTTTTCAGTAAATCTAATATTTTTTAACACTTAGTAGCTACTATTAAAATAGTGACTCGAGACTCCTAATTCCTTTACAGCAGAAAGATGCTCAGTGAATTAGTTCAAGACACACCTCGGCCAAGATAGAGTCAGAGAAGTTTCTCCAAACTGTATTCAACGTCCAAGCACAATGGCTTCTGCTTACAAAACCTATACAATCAGTGAACTTTTATTTATACAAGTACATAAGACAATTCGCTGGTACTCTATTTCGAATCGAAAAATTTGTGTTCGCACCACTGTGCTTGACCGAAGGCCAAGGACGAATACGACTATTTGCCGTTCACCTAAAATGAACCAGTAGTTCCCGGTGCGTACACGCACAATACCCGCAGCTTCCCATTGAAAACGGAAGATATCGGTTTCTTCTAGCAGGTGAAAGCTAGAGAATGTATAAGAGCGAGAGAGAACACAATACTGCGTGCCAATGGTCCGCGTATGGATATCCATGAATTTTGCTGTACTGTCCTTCAGCGCATTGCTCCGAGGCAGAGAAAATTGTTTCGCGGCTCATCCACAAGACGTCGTCGTGCCTCAGTGGAAGGCTTTTAAATTTTCCAAAACAAATTATGATGCCGACCCAACATCGCCGGGTCTCAGCTGACTCGTGGGTTACGAAATCGACAGGTTACGGGCGAATGTCCGAAATTTCGAATACGCCTCCGTCACGTCCATTTAGATTTTCGATTTCTACTACCTGCGGTGATCGATTCGATCCGCGTTTAATTCAAAGCAAATACTTTTTTATGAATCGAATTCTTGGTTCGAATGCGCGTGCAACCGATGAGCCCCGGTCTGTTAATTAAACGAGGGATATCGAATTTCTGCGAAGGATTCCAAAATAATCCCGATTCGGATGCGCGTTGAAAGTAAACGTCAGAATGCATTACTACAGAATCGATGGCAGGTTTCAGAGCAATTGATGAGGCCGTCTTAATTCGGATGAGGATGAGCTAATGTTGAGAAGTTGAAAATAAAGAAAATTGTCCAGGAAATCTGGTATGATTGTATCAGAAAATGTACAAATATTTTTGAAAAATGAAAATTTCGATTATTAAAAATACCACTTGATATATGAAAATGTCCAAATCAGGTTTTTTCTATGTGCGTTGACTAAATTGTCAGGACCTGATGATAAAATGAATCAAAACAGAATTTAATTTGACTAGAAGAATTTCGCTCTGACTAGTGATAAACTTAACTATGTAAAATCTTTATTGATATTCAACTAAAAGTACAGATTTTTATTTAATTGTTTGTTTATTGTTTATAGTGACGACGACAGTAAGCTAATTTGTGCTGAATTTGCTTCAATTGAGAATTAATATTCATGCTCAATATGATAAGGAAAGATTTTAGTTCAAAGTTGTTGAATTTGACTAAGTTGATAATAAGAAATTTTCTGAATAATTAATTAATTCAGTTTTTAGTGTAATTAGTTTGCAAAATTTAGTCACGAGGATGAATTGAAACGATAAAATGTACTTAAATCTAATAGAGTTAAGTTTCTTCGGAAAAGTTATTCAATAGACTTTGTGCATTAATTAGATTGAGTATATTTAATTACTTCGACCCAGACCTTAGGTCTGGACGAAGTATTGAATTTGGTCACTTCGGGCATAAAAATTACCCTATAGTTTTTCATCAAATGTTAACGTTTCAGACCCTAAGGAGCCCAAATCAACAATAAAAAAATTTGTGTCCGTGATCTTGTACGTACGTACGTCCGTACGTCCCGTTTTTTTGTCTCCCGATAACTCGCGAACGGATAAGCATAATGACATAATTTTTTTTTTAAATACGTGTCTTGGCATAACTTAGATCTGATTAGATTTTGGCGCAGATCCATCCGTCCATTACTAAAAAACATTAGCCCCAATCAAGTTTCTTCGTAGTTTTTTTGCATTTATTTTGAAAAATACAAATTCTGTTAAAAAATGTTTCAAACAAAAAAGATAGAGCATTAAATTCTCTGCAAAAAAGATTTTATGCATTTTCTTCCTAAAGTCGACGATAATGCCATAAAAACTGGTTTAAAATGTTTATGACTATTATCTGAAAAAGTATTCAATTTGTTCACCTCGGCAAAAAAATTACCCTATAGTTTTTCATCAAATTTCGACGTTTCGACCAACTACCCCCCAGGCGTAGTTTTCACCAGCCCCTCGGGCGCGGTGATCACCTACGAACGCATAAGTTCTTTTACTCCCTTGATACGAAAATAACTATTTCGATATATCTAAAAGTTGTCTTACAGATATCTAAAAGATATCCGTCAGAGATCTTTTTGAAACTTTCAAGATATCTTTGACGAATTATATGTATATATATTGTATATATAATATCATAATAATACAGACAGTAATTATTAAAACACAGTAAACATATAATATGCATCGAATAGTCTATTAGAATACAAGTGCATGAAGTAAGTGTTTTGCAACTTTTATTTATTAATACTTCGGCTGGCCTGTTGTCGGGGTCGAAGTTTTGAAAATGCTCATTTTCAATTTTCATACATATAAGAAACACTATATTGTTGTAACATATCTATCGAAGCCACTTGGACCTAAATATGATTGAAACCCCAAATATCAATATAATTTTATAATATAATTGAAAGCTGTTAGTAAACAAACAGTAAAGTATTAAGGAATAGTCAACTCTCCACCGGGTCGAAGCTGAGCGAGCGAGGCATCACGCCAACACTAGTTTTTATTTGAGTTTGAAGACTTCTGCCGATGTTTGTTTTCGTGTTGTCTTCGTCCCTTGTATAAGTCCATCCCTGTCGCACTCTTTGTTGACGTCGCAAGGCGCAATATACATTTAGCCCATTTAGCTAATAGGGTCAACATACGTAATGTGGAGTGGGGTTAGCCGCAGTGGGAAAAGAATGCCCCTCTTCCCGCACAAGGGACGCATGCTTTTCTATCCCTCCCATTATCGCACAACCGTTTCGTATAAAATGTATATATGTTTTGTCTGTTATTGTTTCTTCCATTGCTCTATCCCTTTTGAATATACATTTCTTCCCATCAATCCCCCCCATCCTCTTTCCCAGTCTTATCGATACTAACCAATATTTTTGTAATTTAATTGAGCTCGAGAAGGGGTAACTTTTGGAACCGAGGTACTAACGTCAACGAACTTGTGACACTCCGTTTTTCTTTTTGTTACTCTGGTCACTTTAAAAGAAATTTCCACCTTTGCATCGAATTTTACTACTATTTTTATTGTTATTTCGTTTATCGTTTCCTTTTTAATTGTAAATATATATTTTTTGTTTTATCAATGCGTTAAAAAAAATGTTGTATTAACCCGATCCAAAATCGCGGTCATATTACACATGAATTTATTGAGTATTACACTGACTGAGTATAGCTGTACAGGTGTACTATCAAATACGTAAACATCGAACATAATTTTTTAAAATGTTGAACAATCTGCAGTAAGTAATTTTAATCGGTTTTTTATCGGTATTTTGAATATCGAATTTTCATATTAACTTTAAGGACCAAACTTACTTATTCATTATACGTAAAGTTTGATTGTACTTTTTAGTAGTAAAACGAAGTGAAAGAAATGTTGGATTAGACGTTTTTTATTGCCGAAAGCCTCCTTTTTCGAATGGTGTATCAAAAAAATGCCGCAAATTTAAAAGTAAAAAAATTATCATTTATTTTTGAAAAATCAAGAATTTTTCATTTTTTTTTAGTTATAGGTACTTTTGTTCATCATTTCCCGCATTAGTGTACCTCAGATATATAAAAATATCCCGTCAATAATGTTTATGCTAGATGATAGAACTAGTACAATCAATTAAATTTCAAAATGGCGGCTCGAAAATGGCTGCTAAATTAGATTTTCAAAATCTTAGTCGCGTGTACTGAGTCAACTGATCACAATGAAATTAATTCAAACTTGGTTCCCGGGGGTTTTTTGGGTCGCTAATTCTGAAATTAGTTTTCAAAAATTAAAAATGGTGAATCCAATATGGCAAGCCTATTTACTAAAATCAAATGAAATCACTTAATTCTTGGTAGTTGGCGGTTTTTGGGGTCCTTGATTCTGGGTTATGGATTCGCCACTTTGAATTTTTGATCAATAACGTCAGATTTGGACTCAACGACCCCAAAAACGGCGAGTACCAAATTTGAAGTAATTTAATTCGGACCTTTCTTTCTATTTTTAAGCCTTCATTTTGAAAGTTAGTTTTTTGACGCGATATTTATAAATATCTGTGGTATTCCAATGTGGAAAATGATAATATAATAATAATAAGTAACTTGAAATCTCCAGAAAGCCCGCGAATATAAAATGTCGACTAATTCCGTTCGGTTTTGCAATGCAATAATGTCATAATCGATAAAGACCCCAGAATACAACATTTCTTGTGAAGTCGATGATATTTATAATATCTCAGCCATATTAGATTCACTATGTCGAATGTAGAATGTTGTCTTGAGGATCATAATCGGAGACTCTACATTCTTCCTGGAAAAGTGATGAAAGGAACCGATTCCTTCTGTAGAATATGTACGCTATATTAGACTGTCCATTTTGAAATTTACAATAAGGCTTTAACATAATATTTTTAAATATGTTCAATCGATATTAAATGTAATGTTATACTACTAGATTTTTTTTTTTTTTTAATAATAAAACAGTTCTGAGGTAAAGTTTTGAACATTTAAAATAACGGAGTCAATATGGCGTTAGTAAGTAAGCTAAATTTTGTTATGTACTATGATTTTTGTAAAAGTATACATATAACCATTTTCCAGGTCGCTAATGACGTTTCTGGTATCATATTTCCAAAATTTCAAATGTCGCGTCCAAAATGGTGGTCGAGTGGCAGTTAACCTATATTTTCATGTACCAAATCTTTGTTGCATATAGTTCTTCTATATGTAAATATAATCTATTTATCAACCTGCTTTATTAATATATGGAAAATAGGTTTTGGGCAGTCATTTTCGGTCTTCGCCTACATGTGTAGTGCTGTCCAAATTACAAATTGCTGTCAAATCATGAGTAATTAAAATCGCGAAAATTGACAGTATTTGGACATACTAAATCCCAGTAGTTTCCAATAGTTCTCAATTGTTTCTTTCCTCACAAGACATTAGAATAAACCGATAGAATGAGACGGTTCCCAGCACGAAGCGTTTTCGAAAGTTCTCCAAATCGAAAAAATGTTACAGTTTTCACCATGCCCTCGGTATTCCCCGTCTCCACGGAACTAGCCGCAATTGAAAACGCAGAAAAAATCCAATTGTAATGTTACAAAACCGAACGTTATTTAAACAGGGAAAAGTCTCCAGAGTCAAGCGTTTCTCATTAAGATATAGAAAGCTGCGGTCGCGCGCCTACTTTTTAACTTATTCGCGATTTGGAGTCGCTCGAAACCCATCGTGCGGAATTATTCTCGTATACGAAAGATTCTCACGACAATATAACTTCCCGCGGCCGTGTGTGCGATGCCAACCTAATTTTCTTAATATCCGATCGGTGGTAGCACGCAGTCGCCCCCGGCGGTAAACTATCGGTACCCGGTTTTATCGGTACGTGCCGCAAATTTACATGTATTGCGCCGCATCGTGAATTAGTACAGGGTAATGAATGCTCGGTGCCGCTCCGTTCGCGCTCTGAGTTATTACTCAAATTTACGATCGAAATCGAGATGGCGCTGAAAAATCACAGGGTGGTTTATCCGTGTCGCGTTCGTTTGAGATATTCGACCGCTGAAAGCGAAATTAGGTGTTTGCCGTCTTTACGAGATGTACGACGGCTTATTTACAATTAACGTCGTCTTTGACTGCTTAATCGGGCTATGAAAATCTCAAGGTTGAAATGTGATTTTTTAGTCGCATTTTCTGCTCGATCGAAGCCGCTAAGGTACGCAGCGAGGCGAGCTCTAGATCGTCGATCACATTTTCCGCTGTATTTAATCAACGATTTTATGGTTGGGCATGTCTTTTATGTCCAGGGCGAAGGTCAAGTTTGATTCATCTCCAGGAAACAAATATTCTTGCGGAAATTACTGAAATCTTTTGTTGATGTTCAGACAATTCAGTAATTCTCGAAGAATTTCATCAGTAACGCTCATAATTGCTCAAATAAAATTTATTTTTTCGAAACATTGATCTTTATATTTGAGGTTATGTAAAAAACTTGACATGATGGATTTAAATATAGACTTCAGATTCGGATTCAGCGGCTCAAAAAAATGCTATAGGCATAGTAAAAAACCGAAAGTCCGGATCTGGAGAGCAGATTTTTTTATTTGTGGACCAATAGATTGAAATTTGTATATTTGAAAATTTTAATTAGCAAGGCTGGATCTTGGATTTGACTGAAATTAGACTGAATATGAACTGAAAATATAAATGAAGAACGACGTCCCTTCCCGCGTATCGTTATATTTACCAAAAGAATAGGAGTGCTGCTTCTCCCACTCCCCTTAGTCGCGGTACGTTTGTGACGTCACATCAGGCCCTTCCTGAGGGCCCAGTCCGCAAGGTGGGGGAAAAGATAGCGGCGACAGGTAGAAGTATGTAGTTATGTCAAGAGCATCGTCGGAATTTTTGACATTTTTTTATTTCAATCGGGTTTATTTAACAATACAGAGATGTAAATAAAAATACTACAAAACTGAGTCAAGTTCATTTTGACTGAAATAGTTACATAGATAAGCGCATCAACTATATGAAGTTATTTCAATCATGACCTGTAGCAACTTCAGTTCACTGATAAGTCCCGAAATTTTAGTTTTCAGTTAACAAGAATCAATATTGATTACAGCGAGAAGATGAGTACAGATTGTCTGAAAAATATAGTTACATCTGGAGCAGCAATTTTGTACATTCCGTTATTTATAATAATAATGCTGAAAATAAAAAACAAATAAATTCTCCACTTTCCCCATAAACCAGAAGATTCCAGGTCACCCCGCGTATTTTCCTCTCTTAACAAATCTTTCTGAAATATGCCGTAACAAACGTGGAAGTTCTCCTTCTGTTTACATCTCGCATTTCATCGGTTTCGAATAATTACTCACGCATAAACGCGTTTTAAATTTTCACCGACCTCGGCGAAGGGCATCGAAATGCTAATTAGCTCGCCACGCAGTATTTTGTCATTTCGTACAATAGCTTTTTGCGCATTTCAATGCCCGAGTCGCTTAACCTTTGCTGATGGCATCCGTATTACCTCTTGACCGCGCGTGTACCAGTCTACTCGAATTTACATTTCATTCCCACAGAGCGCGGCGCTATTTAATAAGAAGAGGATTCCGCTAAATGTTCGGCATGTTACGTGGCTCGCAGCATCCGTCGTGTCTCGATCCTAACGTCGTCGTACAGAAGGGAATAAAGGAAAGGAGCCCACGCGAGGAACTAGAATAAGGTCAGTCAAGTGTTCGCAGTCATCGACACTCGGTAATTTCGGACCAAGACTTACATCTTTGCTCCCACGTTATGCGCGATCAGTATAGGCTTCGGGCTATAACATCCCCTGTAGTCATCACGGATTACGTGCATAGATTTAAACAATTTCTCGCCTCAACCGTGTCGTGTGCCCTTTTACCGTTCTCATATGTGAAATCTGCTTGGAGAATCTTCGAAAGGAGCAAAGGACGAATTTCGCTACCTAGCGTGGGAAGTCGAGTTTCCCCCACGGGGTAGAAATGTTCCACTTTGCGTCCTGTGGGAAAAGCGAGGGATTTCGCAGAAATCTGTGACCTTTCACGATTTCGCTTCAATTATTGAACAGCGTTTCGACTCGTCGCAAGCATTATAAAACGTCTGAAATAAAAATGTTTACATTTCACATTCGGAATTATTATAGAGTACGTGCTGATTAGAGAAATCTCGTCCTGGTACGAGACACAATCGTGCAAGAAATTACCAAAGATCTTTGAAAAAGTCGATTTCGCGCTAATCCTTTTGTCAAAATACAAGAGAGGACCACTCCGGATCTGTTAGCGAGGACACGCTAGGTCCGACAACTCGCGGAAATTTCGAGTTTGTTTGACTAGCTCGAATTCGCCTGGAATCGTGTCGCCTTCGAAATTTCACACGACCGACCTTTTGTTCTTTCCGGGTGCCTTCTTCGAGGTGCGATTCGTTTAATACCCGTTCCCGACGAGCATGTACCAGTGCGAAAATCACACGTGCGCTAAAAAGCGACGGCTAGTTTTAATGACGGAAGATTGCCGCAATAATGCGCCGCTCGCTAATAACGCCAATACTAATTGCGGTGCGTATATACGCGTTTTCATTATCCCAATGAAAATTGTATATAATACAATAATTCCTCGGGGAATACTCGACGGCCGCTTATTGGAGCTTATTAATAGATCACATTTCGTAAGATTTTCTTTGCAGGAGAGAAGTTTTAGTCGCTTATAAAAACATAAATTAAGGAAATTGTGTATGTACGTTATTTTATGTTAGGATGTTATGTTTTGCTATATTTGGCACTTTTATGACAATACTTTATTCTTTTTTTTTATATTTTAATTTATTAACTTGTAGGAATATTTTTTCTATAGATTTTACTATATGGACACGAATATTTTTTAAGTGATAACTCTCTTGAGCGAATTAAGATAAAGTACCAATCGAACCACTTTGCTAGAAAATAGTATATTATGTTACAAGGGCCTCATTACCGAGCATGGACGAGTGCGAAATCCCTCGCTTCGCTCGTGCGCCAATCAGACTCGTAGGATGTTTCACCCGTGTTCCATACGATATTTTTCAATACGACGGGCGTGGGGCGCGATAATTTTTGCCCGAATATTTCACTGCAGGGCACAAAATCGAGTTCTACTCCCGGAGTGTTAAAAATAACAATTTACCTTAATTAAAAGTGAATTTGTGCTAGTGGACGTACCACTCTTATTTTCTTTAACAGGAAAGTGAATTGCTTTCAAAATAAAGTGAGTTTTACACTATTTCGAATGTAAAATTTCATTTTATTAAGAGCAAAATCTCATGCAATTTTCCATTGAATTCTAAAAAAGATTTCACTTTTTTTTTAATTGAAAAATTTAATTTATTTCGTGAGTGGTCCTATATTTATCTCAATAAATTACGAGACAAAAGTGAAAATGTCACCTAATTTTATACCTGTATATTGTTGCGGACAGCAATGTCCGTTTGTAAATAAATAAATAAATAAACGTATAGAAATTCATTTTTCAGTTTCTCATCAGGGATTTCGTTATTTGTTTTAGGTTTGTATGAATATTGAAAGATAAAACCTATGAATTTAACGCCTTATTGCGATTAACTCGCGATGGAAAAATGTGATGAAAAAAAATAGTAACTATATACAGTTGATGTAACACCTGGTGGCGATAAAACTAACTAAGTTGGTCAATTTTTTCTAATGGCAATCTTATTTGAAGTGACTAAGTGTGTAGCATTAAATTTACAGTTAACTGTAAAATTATCAACATCTTCCATTATCATTAAACTTAAACGTATGTTGCAAGAATCCTTATTTTAATATTATGACAATGTTTTGTTTAAATGGCAAGATTGTACCCTTTCCGTAACATTGTCATAATGTAGGGTACTTATTAAAAATATTTATAAACTAGATTATATGCTAGTGTTGTTATATATAAGCGATTAATTTACTAAAAACGATCTTCATGTTCAAAATTATCATTATAATACAATAATTTACCGACTTCACAACTCCAAGTAATTTGAACACATTATGACATCTATAAAATCACAGCTCATTAATCATTTTTAATTTTCTTAATTAATTTACTAATTACTAATCATAATTGGAACGTCTTATATGTAGATTTAAAATTATCAAATTATTCATGTATGTTGACTAAATGACACGCACGCCACTGACAATTAACATAATAGAGTCAAATATAGAGCAGAAGACGATTTAATTTTAATTGCAATAAATTTATTCTAAACACACATTATAATAATTGGTAACAGCACATTAGTACACCTATGTAATATATAAATATATAAAAATGTATGGACATTTCGAGATTATTACACTTTCTATTTAAAAAACGTTTAATAGAAATTATGCTTGTATATTTAATAAAGTTTTATTACATTTACAAAACGAAACTCTTTTGCAATACGAATTACATATAGTGATTTTGTAAAAGTACATAGTTTATAATTCATGAAACCTCTATTAGAACTATAAGTAAAAAGCATCCCATTCACAATTTACTTTTAAAAACAACTAATATAATATAAATGCGATCGTGCACTGGTTGTCTACGACTATATCAACATTATTTTAATGATATCTCATTTTTCTAAGTCGGGTAAGTGCCATATTCTTTAAAGAATGGTATTCGTATGCATGGAGTTATAAATTAATTACTTTTTAATTGTTATTATGCGCACATGTAAGTGTGTCATACAAGTCATTGATTGCGCCATTAGATAATAGATGTTACGAATATTGGTCGACAATCAATTTTTATGTAATCACAAAATATAATTTAATGTAATTTATTAGATAAACGCAATAATCGTAATTTATCAATGATTCATAAAAGTTAAATTCTAATATTTTGGATTATAATAACATTTCTTGTTATTGTTTAAGTCGTATCTCCTGCAGCAACAAAGGCATTTATTATTGTTACATATTAGTATTATTATTATTATATTAACTGCTCTAATTTTTTTTGAAATTTGTTTCAGTACTTTTTTTCAATGCTTCAATTAATAATAAAGAATAGAATTTAATCGAATTGTTGTTTTAAACCTACAATGAAAAAAAATCTTAGTTGATTTGATTACTTTCTAACTGCTTAAAATATTTCAATAGGTCCTCAACGGAATTTTATAGGTTATAGTTACAACCATAAAGGAGTTAAATCGATAAAAAATATAGTTATGGAAACGACATTTTGAAAATTCTACTACATTTAAAAACATTTTGTAGAGTCTAAACTACCTAGTACACTAAAAACTATTTAAGATACTGTAAGTAAGTGGAAATATTTTTAGTGCAGTTATTGGCAATTGCTTTTTTATTATATTAGTGCATAACTTTTTCAGTTTTATGCATAGTATCGTATTTCTTGATGTTTAATCATTCGGAATACTTTTTCATTTACTGGGTTAATAATATTGGCTTAAGTAAAAATTGTAAAATTAACAACATCAACAAAATTATACTAACAAAAAAAGGATTTCTTTTAACTACTCTCGACGCAACTTCTCAGTGGTAGTTGAATTTGTCAAGTAATTTTTGTTCAGTGTACCCTTTAGAATATTATACATTATTTACACTAATTCTTGTTTCAAAATATCTTTTTATCAGCAAATTTAGTATTTTATATAATAATTCGAGGCATTTTCTTTCTAAACAAAGAACATTTATTTCTGATAATCATTACACGTTTCGTGACTATTGCTGTTGTTTTATTTGTCGATATACTCGTCATTTTTACTAAAAATAAATAAAACCCAATATGTAATAATATCAACATTTTTGTATACATAAGCAAAAAATGGAATATAACTGGAATAAATTATCAAATACCTGAAAAAGCAGAACACAATACAAGATAAAATCTGAAAATATGATTCTGATTTTAATTAGTAAAATCTTAAGCATGTCGATTCAAATTTTGATTTCTTGTTTTTTTATATAAAGTGTACAATTAATCAATTAATAGATCTCATCTGCGATATCATCTGGTGTTTATTCCTTCCGGATTATATTTATACAATGAATTAGGCCCATAAATATTACAAATCATTGAAATTAATTTTAGCATTATTTTAAATTTTTAGATAAATTAAGACATCGAGAACCACGTTATTTAATAGGGTAATTTTAATTAGAGGGTATACAAAATTTTGATATTAATTATTACCGAGTGTAATTCAACTTCATAAAATCTATTATGGCGCCAAATTAAAGAAAAAAGTCACAAAATTCAGAAATATTTATAGATTTTAAATTGTTTTTATGATCTATATTATTACAATTATGTTAAAAACTTTTTACAAATAATGAGTTTTAGTCTACTTCAACACAACGCTTTATTTCTGTCTATTTTTTGAAGTTTTGAAGTAATGACATCTCCGAAAATAGCAGAATCTGAAACAAAAATATTTTCCAAATCTTTTTAGTTTTTTTTTTGAGCTTTTAATTTTGTTTTTCAATTAGACTGCATTATATTGTCTCTATCATTTGTAATGTCTGTAATTTAGTAACGAATTTGTAATCAGCGATTCGAATAGGCAATGTTCCCAAAATTACTTAAGTTTTAAAATAGAATAAAACTTTTTAATTTGTATTTTCATAACTGCTTCAAACAAATGATAATGATTTCCATACTTTTTGAAACTTATTCATGAATTAGATACCGCATTCAATTTTCTACCGGAAAAACAGGACTTTTATTCATGAAATTTAAAATTTTTTTTTTATTGGGCATGTTTTATTTTTTACAAAGAGATTATTTTTCTTTACAGTAATACATCTCAATATAGTATGTCATCTCTATGCACATGATATGTTACATTTACAATTTTTACGTCTACTACAAGAAAGAAATAAAAAAAAGAATCAAGTATTTTTGGATCATACGAATATTCTGACAAGTAAAAATTTAATACTGTTAAAATAGTCGTAACTGATGAATATTTATAATTACGTTATTTATTTTTTATTTTTCTTTCGACGACGATCAAAAGGATAATTTTGTCGAGCTGTTGTATGAAATATAAAACCCCTTGTTGTTTTTGTTCAACAATAATTGTTATTTTACTAACCTTGAGTAGTTATATCAGAGTATTTCTGTTAAATAACCTTCTAAACAGCAACGATTTTTAGTGAACGCTTCGGCCACTCGTGGTCCATGTTTAGGAATGTTATAATAAAAAAGACTACATTGAAACCCCAATCGAAGTAAAAGAAGTTATGGCGTAAGTTTAAGTATTGCACTGTAAAGCGAACATAAATGAGATTTGGTTTATTTTAAAATTCACGTGTTTATTGACTGTTAGGGTTAATAAAATCTAAAAAAGAATATATTAAAAAAATATTTAATTTGTTCTGTAGGTACAGAAAGGTACCTTAAAAGGAGATATAAATGTAAACGGTAAATTTTCAAAAAAAAAATTATTTTTTAAATTCTCTTGAGACTTGTTGCTCGAAAGTTTGTAGGGCTGCAGATAAGGAATGCGAAATTATTTATTAACTTAAATTTGAAGAGTGTAATGCGGGTCCTAAATTATTGAATGAAATGTTTATATTGTACAATATTGGTCCTTTCTTTTATTATTTTCAAGCGGTAGGTATTCCCGGAAATTTGTTTACTCGTCCTTTGCACTTAAGTTGCTTTTCTTATCAAACAAATAAAAATTGTCTAAATACATCAAAAACGTTCTAAATAGTTTCCGGAATTACTAATTCTAACTTTAAAATAATTCCAAGCTTGATTTTAAAAAATTCGTCGTATACATTGTATACGCCGTTTTGTACTTTTAATATTTGTAATCCGCGACCCAAAAAACTCCAAAGTAAACATTATCAAACTAATCTGATTATAAACAATAATTGCATTCCACCAGTGTTACACCAGTTATTTTATCTGAAATATTAAATATAAGACAGGGGTAAATTCAGATTCCCCGAAATGGTCACATGACCTTTCAGTTTTGGTTCCTAAAGTTATGATTAAAATTTGTGATAATATGCCTTAATTAATTGTAATATATTTAGGCTTAAGCTGTCATCACCATTACAATTTACTTGAATATATAAATGTCATTTATATAGATATGGTTTAAATGTTTAAATTAGGTAAATAAAAGGTCTGTTTATTTAGTAATTTAATCATACTCCAGCATGATTAGATATATCGATATCAGTCAATTCGGTTAAATATAATCACGAACCACTTTACTCTTTCGAAATAATTAAAATAGATGCATAATATAGATATTTTCCAGTTTATTAGAAAGGGAAACCTGAGTAATATCACGAAAACGATTTTTAAACTATTTTTTTAGAGGTGATGAAATAATTCCATTAACTTTAGTCATATATTAATTACATCCTTTGAGTTGTGATGAGAATTCTTTACATTTTTTTACAAAGCAAAATGGAATGTTACGTGTGCTGCATAGTTTGGCGAATTTTTTGCCAAAATTGACTACCACCAATATGATTGTTCGAGTGGTCTGAAACAAAAAACAAAATAATGTTCCGATTATTTACGAATTTAAATAAAAATTATATTACAATATAAGGAAAAAATTGAATATTAGGGAGACTTTTTAATCAAACATTTTCGAATTTAGTTTTCAATAAAATGAATGGAATTTCGGTAAATTTATCTAATTCTGTCGTCTTCCATATTCAGAACAAAATAGTCTCAAATTAAGTAATAGAATTTCAGTTGCATGGTAATGTTAGTTTTAACGATTTCTTTCAGAACAGAATTACTTAAATCTCTGTAAATAAATTACACTATAACATTCGGAAACGCTTTCATTAATCCATCAAGTGAAATACAAAGTGCATTTATTATTACAACTGGATAATTTTAGTTGGACAAATTAACAAAGACAACTTACAAAATTATGTAAAAAGCATGTACGTATTTTTGCGAATGGAAAGTTGGTAACTTTCGAAATCGTACGAGACATCAGCTGTGATGTTATATAGAGCTATAAATAGTTTATTACCGAATGACTCTAAGAATCCTGATTTTTACGAGAGGAGTAACCTGTCATCTCAAAAGGCGAAAAGATCGGGTGCACATTCAGTTGCAATTGTAATAAGCGTTATTACTTGATTTTACAAATATTTGAGATTAAATACCGACGACTAACATCAATAAATTGTACCAATTCTGAAATAATTCTTAAAAGAAAAAAGAAAAATAAGCAGATAATAATTTATGTATATCCACTTAACCCAAAAGTCCGGAATTTGGACAGAACTTTCATCGCTGTAATTTTTGTTCCAAACGTCGTTAGAAAACATTTAAATAAGTCAAAATCGATAGATTTTGGACCTCTTCTTTCAAATTTCATGGTCAGAATCAGTCGGCAATTTCAAGGAAAAAAGTTATCACTTTTTTTGTAAAAATCCTGATTTTGATTGCGTTTCTTCGCAGGAATCGCGTTTTTTGATATTAAAAAGGGCAATGCTGACTGTTTCAAAAGATACTAACCGCGTCGTTTTGCTCAGCCCTTTCTTCTCCAGTGGGATTTTTTCAAAAAACAAAATGGCCACTTCAAGATAGCGTCTGCAAATTATAGTTTTGCATTTTATAGCACAATTATCAGTTATTTGTCCATGTAACGGTTGGCATGATGGAAAATTTGGATGAAAAAGTAATTATTATCACTTGTGAACATCTAATCTCATTATTAATCATTCATAACTTCAGATTAGTTATATATAATGGACGTTTACCTTCTTTTTCTTATTTTCACTCAATTTTCGGCGTTTCCGTATTACTTACGTGTGAAATTGAAAATTACCAGATACGATTGAAAAAATCAGTAATTTTGTCAATAAAATGATCATAAAATTTTTCTTTGAAGTCGCCTGTTTCTGACTACGGAATTTGAAAGCGGAGGCCCAAATCTACCGATTTTGACTAATTTAAATTTTTTCTAACGCCGTTTGGAGCAAAAGATACAGCGTTGAAAGTTGTGTCCAAAATCCATACTTTTGGGACGACAAGGGTTAACCAAATGAAACTTGATTTATAATAATAATAATAATAATAAATTGTCTTTATTGGCTTCCACGCGACATTATGTTTAAAATAATTTACTTTCTACATATTTTTAACAATTATTGTAGTTAATTAATTCAAAATAACAGTAATACAGTTTTCATACCCTCATTGCTTTTATCAACTGTTTATTATTTTTCTTGTAGCATCATCAAATGTCGAAACTGAACAAATTCTAACGAATTAAAAATTTATTTGGTATGCAATATCATATGTGAAATCAATTTTTTCATTCGTATAATAATTCTTTGGTGTATTTCTTTCGCTGGTTCTAGATTAAAAGCGACTAATTAATTTGGAATGGATTTAACAATTATGATAAGCCTTTTTTAACATTACGACGTTTTTAATCCGTTCATAGAATCTGATGCAATTTTTTATCTTGTTTCGTCAACTATTATTTTTTTTAAATAGATGACGTTAAACACTTTGGCATTAAAAAGCCCTTCATAGAATTTGTTATGTCTCATCCTCGATAGCGCTATCTATGGGTCCATTTGAAATGCAATAAGTTTTATGAAATATATTATCTTATGAATTTTTTATAACCTTCGGTAATTCAATTAAAAAATAGAACACGCTATTTACACAGGTAATGTTATATTTATACATATTCTAAAATATAATATAAATTTTATATTGTCCCAATAAGATCTAGCGATGGAGTCTCGATCTCTAAAGGGTCTTTTTTCAGTTCGTCTTGATTGTGTTATTTTCAAATTTGGTGTATTTTTGTGATAAATTAATAAATATGAAATCGTAGGTTAGAGTGTATATTCTTCTGGAGAAATAAATTTATTGAAATATTATAGTACTAAAATTTCATTAATTGTAATGAATATTCCAACGGAAATTTTAATAAACATGAATTATATTTTAAGACATTTTTAATAGTGTAATTTAATTAAGATTTATTACCGGAAATTGTTATCAGTTATAATATTTTCGATATATTAACAAAATTTCATTAAATACATTTTTAATGAAATTTGTCGAAATTTCTAATATCGAATGTATCAGCACCAAACTAAATCCTGGACGATGCTGAAAAAAATGTAAAATACAAGCGAGAAAGTAATTGTTTACACTTTAATTTACAAATATTAAATTCAATAATAAAGAAGTATATTTTCTCATATTTCTAAAAATAGACTCTGATCATTTTCGATTCTAGTTCTTCCATACTTCTAATAAATCAGATGAATGATGACTCTAAGAAAATTGTCATCTTTTGTTTTGATCTTTACGGTAATAAGACGTGATAAATGAATTTTAAAGTGCATTAAAGTTTCAGCCTGAAGGACGATTCTCAAACAACTTATCTTTGTTAGTCGAAAGGTATAAAAACTCGACATTTTTGGACAACCTATTATTATCTCGACATAGCGATAAAAACTTGTACCCCAACGATTACAATTTTATTAAGTAATTAAACTAAACGTAATGGAAATTATTTTTCTGGACTAAAAGCGCACTAGTGAACAGCGATAAACAATTTACTTTCAAATCTTGCAAATATATTTTATAATAATATTATCGAGGTTTAATAATACGTTTGAAGAATGAATTAAAATACTGTGGAATAACGATATTGAAATCGGATTTAAAAAATCTACTGATATAATTAAAACATTTTCTAACAGTAAATACGATTATTCGAAACGGCGATTAAGAATTTTCTCAACAAGATCTTGCTTTCATGATACCGATAATTATAAAACACCGTGCCAAGGACAGAAGGAAGTACATCGCTCACGGACGTTATTAAAAATCGAGTAACGACATGCATCTTAGGAGATAGAGTTACGTAAATAAAACCAATAATTTCTACACGCTTAGAACTAGAATCTTCATTAATTAAACACCGTCATTTTTCATTCACCTTTGACATCCGGTTTAATGAGGTACGCGGCTGCGACTTGAAGTTTTCGAAATGCAAATTACTAAACCAATCATTTTTTATAGTCGCATTATATAGGCCGCTGAAAAGGATCGATTTCTTCATACGAGACGAGAAAACGGTTGTGAACTAGAGTAGTTTTCGTGTAATTAATAATCGTAATTAGCGCCTTTCGACATCGACCTATTATGCGCTTTACCTTCGATGCGTTACATTAAAGACTTTTCGATTTCGAACTTGAATGATGGATTGATCGCATCTTTCATGATTTAAAGCACGAATTACAAATATTTTATAGGTTAAATATCCTCATATTGAGACTTGAATTTTTAGATTGGATGATGTCATTTTAATTCTTGCTTTGGAACGTTCGAAACATTTCAAATCGGTTTTTGCAAATTCACTATATTGTTTCGTACCATACTAAACTAAATTCGATAAAATTTTAATGCTAATTTCAAGGCGCTTACAGTAACTGTAAGATTATAATATTAACTGTAAAGTTATAAGACCAGGTAACTTTGAGATGAAAATATCAGGACTTTCCTGTAATTTTATTGTATATTAACTCGTATATTTCAAGATTCGATGAACGTTCGTTAACTGTTAATAAATCCTGCATTAAATTCTGTCGTTTGAACTGCGCATGTCAACAATGCGTCGAAAAATTCGTAGAAAATCGAATGACTTCAGGAGTATATGTTTGTTTATTTCGGTTTCGGTGAAACTATATGCGCGACAATGTACTACATGTCAAGTAATAATTCTAACATTTATATTTAAAATTATTAAATTAACTATTAACATAACACATTTAAACGAATCTCAGATTACGGAAACTTCAGGATAAAGAACCGTACCTCACGACCAAAATCTAAATTCTGTTAGCTTTACTGTGAAACTATTACCTTAACTGTAAACAAACATTTCTCTCAGTGTATACTAGGGACGCAAGAATATCACAGTTTTTCAATTCATCCATATAGACGTACCGATAGTTGTTGGTATTTGTGGGTAATTTTCAATATAATGTGTAGATAAACAATTTAATTAATTGGTAAATAAATTAAATCAGGACTAGGCATGGTAATAGTTAAAATAATTATTCTGAAATAGTAAAGTTTCACTATTGTTTCATGTTTTAAAATGCTACTTATCATAGTAGACAAATAGACTCAACTATTTTGAAATAGTCATTTCAGAAAATTACTACCTTCACTGGGAGAAAATGTATAAGAAATTATCATAAAAAATATGGAAAGAAGTCAATATTTACTTTTTAAAAATATTTGTAAACTATATATATCATAGCATATGAAAAGTCCACTTTTCTCCCATCCTTCTTTGTTTAAGATAAACAAGGAAACAAAGAGAAAAACAAAAATCAATACTGCTCTAATTTTGTGAATGTCACACTCTACCCAGTTATAAACTGTATTATGGAATGCCATTATACACACAAATTCAAATGTCGTGAAACTAGTCTATAGATGCACGTGCGTATACGACATTCATTATGTATTATCATCTCTTAACGTCCGACGGTCCTTCTTATGACCAAATGAAAATCCACTTCAATAACGGGAGCCACGGACGCGAAGAAAAAAGCTGCGAACGCCGCGTCGCCACCTGGCGTCATCAAAACACACGGAGTGCGGCAGTCTTTACTACGGATTTATAGTAAATACAAACTTCAACTATCAATAATAGTAAATATAAAGATTTCCTATGAGACGTAGTGTGAAATGAGGACTACACTAGATTATAGTTATTTTAACTATATTTGTCATATTTATTTAAATCATTCTACATAGCTGATTTTTTAACTATGGGGAGATAGTTAGTGTAACAAAATTATAGTAAAATCGACTACGGAAGTGGTAAATTTAACTATTTTTTATAATAGTTATAACTATATTTTCCAACTATGAGATATAGTCAATTTAACTATGGATTTTTTTCTTAGTGTAGAAAATAACAATTAATGCAAACGCCCATAGAAGATCGCCAAAATCGAAATAAGATCGACACAAAAAATAAGTACTGCATTACCATGAGGAAATCCTTAAAAATCAGGTATTCGGAGGAGAATGCAAAAAAGATGCAGCGTAAAATGAGAATTGAAAAAAAGTGAAAAATGTGACTTTTTCACTTTAACGAGGAGAATGTAAATTATTCGTTACATTCGTAATCAGGTTAGGTTCAGGCGTTTTTTAGGGATCGATCGGTATCTAAATCGGAGTGCAGCGGGACCTTTTTGTAGGGCGAACGAGGCGACGTACGGCAACACGAAAGGCGCGTCACGAGCTTTGTATATTCATGATCAATTGGCCGTACGTAATCCGGATATACTATCTACCAAGTCCGTTTGTCTAGTTGCTGGTCTCACCCGTGTGTGTCTGCTTGTTCATGCAGAAACGCATTCGAGAAGGCAGATGGGTCTAATATGAACTCGATTCTCAAAGAGAAAACTCATTCTTCTGCACGGCTTTCGCTCCGGGCGCGTGTTAGTGTCTACGGTGCGAACATTAACTCCAAAGGAGCTACGGACCGGCGGCGGCATTGTGCTCCAATTTTCTCGAAATATGAGTTATGGATCTAACCGCGATCCACGAAATGATTAACAGTCGAACGCTCCGTGAGCTTCGATTTTCAGATCTACGTTCCCATGTATCATTTTTTCACGCTTTGGATAACGTGTTTACGGGTACAAATTATTAGGCGTGTTTACGATCGACGTTACGACCGATTTTTTTTTATGCAAACGATTGAAATTGTCAAAATTTTGAGTTTGTTTTCGTCATGTAAACTTTGACAACCCTATGCCGTCATTTTATAGACGGAAAAGAATTTTGCATGAAAATTATGATTGTTTTTGAGGATAAGGATACACTTATTAACTTGCTCCTAACATGGAAGCTTGCTTTTGAAAACATGATCATGCACGCTCTTGTGCGAACAGTGACACTGTATTTGATATATAACAAATTGTACTATCCTGACTGGGACTTTAAGGGATCTGATAGGGGTATAATGATCTATTTATGTTAAAGGTACCCTTTAATAATTTAAATTGACGGATCCAATATGGCGGACAGTTTTTTGAGACCCAAACAAAATCGGTTTAATTACCCGGGGTTTTACTCAGGTTTCTGTTTACGAATTGGATGTCAGATCATTCAAGAAAAATCCCTGACTAACAAGTTTCAAATGGATTTAGTATGTTTTTTTAATAGCCGTCTCCCACTGGTCCGCCATTTTGTATTTTCAAAATCTGACTGCAGATTCATGATCAGCCGCCTCAAAACCGCTGGATAATTTATTTTAAACAGATTTTGTTTGATTTAAAAAAAACGATAAGCCATGTTGGAGCCGCCATTTTGAATTTTTAAAAATTATGTATGGCGAAATCAAATACCTTTTGGATGCGATATTTTAAGCTTTGAGGCATTGAGGAATGCTTATTCCTGTCGGAAAAAACGTACTTTAAAGCAAAAATGTTAAAAATCTAATTTTTGGCAAAAAAATGGCCATATTTTTTTGAATTTTCATTTTTTGCTATTCTCATTTCAGAATCTGAAAAAGGAAGCTAGATACCACAATAATTGTTTCTACCAATATTTTTGGCTGATCTGATCATAAAGAAATACGACCCTGAAAATGGAGTTCAAAATGTGTCTCTCCCGTCCTTAGAGGGTTAAAAGATGCCCTAGAGGGATGAAAATGACAATGTATGCATAAGTTCTGTGGGTTCTTGTTCGCTTCCGTGACGATATAGATTTCCGGTATAGTATTTTTGAAAAATTATTTTGTATTAATGATCAAAGAGCGCGGTACATCCACTTCTTCCATATTGATATTATTAGCAATAACTGGACATCACCATTTATACGCGATTTCAATTAAGCAATTAAATTTCGTCCAAAGCAAATAAAAAGAAACTGACTAGAGAGAAGGGGTCCAATTAAATCCTTTGAATGAATTTAATCGTTTTCAGAGTTACGCAATCCCACTTTACAATACGCAAGAATCGAAACCTCCTAAAAAAGAAAGATTAAGACGCGTTGGAAGGCATATTCGATTCCATCAATCCGTATGATCGAGGATCCACCGCATGGCACTTTTTCACGTGCTCTGTCTCACTTCTTTTATCTGTTGAAAGGCTGGAGAGTGTCGAGGCGATGATCGTCAGTGGAAATCAAGAGTGAGTAAATAGCGACCCAACATCGAGATCTCGTTGGAAGGGAATAGGCGAGGGACGGTGCTCGGTTTCTCGAGTTGTTAACACTGTTCGTGTCGGGCCAAAAACGTCGAGGGTCATTTTTACATGACGGGGAAACACGAGTGTGGAACCGAATCATTAATAATTTAAATGGGAGAAAAAAAAGCATAGGACCTCTGGTGGAATGACCTATGGCGAGTATCTCACGTGAGTTCCGCCGTGGGCGCAAACGCGTTAAAAAGAATCGGTCGCATCTCGATGAGTCTTTCTCGTCGGCCTAAGAAAGGATTTTTATGTACTACATGTGACCCGTTACTCGTTTCAATTGCAGCAGTAAGATGCGTACAAACAAAAATATATCAAATCAGATAAACACTCCATACAGTGAGTTGCGATTAAATTTAGACCAAAACTCTCACCTCGGAGTTTTCTTCTGATATCTATTTAGGGGTTTCTTTAAAATATTTTAATTTTTGTTTATTTTTAATGTTGCCGCTAATGTTTTCGGTATAATAAAGTTTTAGTATAGTTTTTTACTGCGATCAAGAATTGATTAGAATAGAACTAGCTGGTATACATCCTAGATAACCCGGTTCAAGTATTAACTAGATTTGGCCCGAATAGAAACCGGGTTTTGGATGGAATACCAGGGTAACCTGGTATGGTTCCGCTAGTTCAGTATCTCAAATCTGACCGGGTTCCAGTCAGGGAAGCGTGACAAACCCGATCAGATCCCGAACATGACCGGGATAATCAAACTGGAATCCGGTCAGAATTCATTAAAAATTCTACTCCTTTACAATATTTGTGCCTTAACATTAGAAGGACAATCCAGTACTGAACAAGATGTTTTTTATCAGACAACCCGAAATATAGTCGAAAATATGGAAATACGGTACTTTTTATTGATTTTTGTGCAGTACTCTTTTTCGACTTCTAGACGATGTCAAATATCTTTTTCTGAATTCCCCACAGCGAAAAAGTATACGGAAACTTATTAAAGTGAACTTAATTCCGAAGAATTTGAAATACAACAGTAATTTTCATCCTTAGGGCGCAAAATATTGAGCCCGAAGTATGAACAAAATTTTTTCTGTCAGGTTTAAGCAAAATCCCATAAGCGCTCCGTCATCTGGAGCATTCATTCCTATGGTTAAAACAGGAGCTCAAAATCGCATGTTGCTGCCCACTGCATCAAAGAAATTTAATATCCCTTGCATAGTTTCGAAGTTATAGATGTTTTAATTATGCATATATTGACAGTGATTTCGGTGGATAGGTTTCGATGTTGATTTCATCGGGTTTCAATCAATTTTCAGTTGTGAATGTCATTTTACTTTTGGTTTCAATACAAATTGGTAGTAAATACATACTAAATTAAATAAAATATGTTACAGAAAACGAATTGATTAAAAAGTAGCTGAGATATACTCTAGCAGAAATTTAGCCTCGGAATTACAAAAAGGTAAAAAATTATCTGATTGAGATTATATGTTTGGTCGGCCATATTGAATTTTTAAAAGGTGAGTTCAGATTCCTAATCAGTGACCCAAAAATCCCCTAGTAAATGGTTTGTCAGAAAAATGGATGTCGGAAGGGGTTAAGTAAATGTCACGTAAAAATGGGTCCTGCTGCAATTTAATCTGGGTTACCCACCATTTCTTCGTTGGTTTTCTGGACTATATACTTTTCAAAACACGATAAACAAGACACTCTTTGGTGTTGTGGTCATTATGCGCATTGATAATTTTGTATTCTACTAATTACAGTTATTATTAAATATAATTAATAACTTTTAAATACGATTATAGGTATAAATATATAAATTATTGAAAGTTACGTCTCTAAAACTGGACAAATGTTAGAAAATTTGTTTGTACTGGTACTAGGTTCATTAAAGGACGACATTAATTATAAAACCATGCATTTTATCGTTGACATCCCAACAAGTTATTTTATTCTGAAAGAAGATGTTACTTTCTTGAAACACATTTACATTGTCGCCTTATTTCATCCGTCAAACGTCTGACGTAATGATTATCCCCAAACGTTACAAAATAAATGGATACTTATAATGTATCATTTTTAATGTTGCGTGAAAATTATGTAACGGCTATTAACAGGGCGAGGATGGGCTTATTTTGTGCACCATTTCACGCATTTAAGAGGGATACGTTTAAAATTCAGATTAAGTAGGTTTGTTTTAGCTTTTTATAACTGCACTTTTACCTCAGAAACGGATCAATTAACTATAATTTAACTTTTTATTGAATTTTTGTTATTCAACTCTTTGAAGTTTTGAGTGCATACATTCATTAGTAAAATGGTCCAAAATATACGAGTTATTAATAAATTTAAATTTTGTAGTCATTTTTTTCTGAAAACAATTAATTTCGCTTCATTTTTTCGTACATTATTGTATACTTTGTAAAATAAATTGTTCAATACTGTTTTCTCGCAGTTTTTAATACTTTTTCGTATAAATTGCTAAAATAGTGAACACATATTTTTACAAGAACCTCATCAACTATTTGCAAGGGTTCCCTTTCGAATGGAATAGTTAAAATTGGTGAAAATTAGAAAATCACAATATTGGTGGCGAATATAGGCGAAAAAACTCGGGATTTTTTCGATGATGTCTTTTGCTTCATTTGAGTTTTGTATACGAAAATGGTTTTTATCGACGTGAAAACCCCTAAAAAGTGAAAAATGTTCACACTTGAAATATATGCCGTTGGATAATTTTTCTTTTCACGGAGAATACAAAAATTGGCTAATTATTTGGAGTTATTTTTCCGCATATGAATTACATAAAAAGTTAAAGATTGAAGAAATTGTAACATAGTTTAACTATTATTTGGGTCTTTTCGGAATTACAAGATATAAGTTTCATTTTAATAAAATGTTCAGCACTTTCGGCTTATATCGATATACTGGCTATCTAAAATTGAATTAATTAAGAACTAGTAATTCGTAAACGAAAAGTGGGTTACTCATTTGATTAGCAATAAATTTTGGCAAAAAAGTGAAAAACTATTGTTTCATTCTTCAAATATTATTTTTTACTACATGCTTATCACTACTTTCTAAGTAAAGGCAGAATAGAGTAATCAAAATTCCATAACTGTTTAGAGTGAATGAAAACCAATTATATCAAACTACTACCTCGTTCGGAATAGAGTTAAAATATTTCGAAAACTTACTTGGCAATTCAATCGATGTTAATACAATCAATTAACGATAAAAGAACGGACATTTTTTCGAAATTCTAAAATATTTTGTGAAAGAAGGTGTAAGTTTAGAAAGTGCAGTTAAAAAATTTAACGGTTTATTTTCGCCAGGACAGTTCGTAAACCAAATTATAGTTTTAAAATACTCAAAACATTAGGCAAGTATCGTAACTTCTTCAAAACCTTTAAACATAAAAGTATATGTCGTATACCGAGATCACTTTTGGAGGTCGTTTTATTGAAGCTCCTTTCTTCCAATCTACTTTTTATGGAAGATGCGTGAATGATATTTGTTTCTCAATCAGTTTTAATGTTCAGCATTGATAAATATGTTTGATTTTATTGACAAAACTACTAAATTTAAAATAGATATATGTTTTATTACTTTTTTTATTACATTCTTATAGTAAATAACTTTTACTATGTTTTAATGAAATCTGTTATGACGATTTTACGTTGCTTCACGTTACTAATAGAACTTATTGAGTTTATTTACTTTTCTTGCATATTCGATAAAATTTGATACTTCCATATATTTTTATCTACTTTTAAAAATCGTATACATCTCTTTGATATCATTGATTATCATTTAGTATACCCATTATTACTAATTTTATTAAATGAATGTTTTACATTATTTTTAACAATCAGCTAATAACATATACTTTTAAATATATTAATTATCATAGTAATAAATATAGTGTATCGTAACAAATAAGTAGGATACTTATTATCTTATATGTTTTGACTTTTTAAGTGTTCATTTAAATTCATTTAGTGAGCACAATTTTTTAAACAGTGACATATTTATTTACCCACGGTATTTATAAATTTAATTTCGTTTTTTTTTCAGTAACAAAATCGAAGTTTTTTCTAGAATAAAAAAATCTTTGTAGAGTAATTTACATTTTTATTATTTTTAAAAGTGAACAGTAATAATTTATTAATTTTGAGGACTTGTGGCAAGCTGAATGCACTTGCGGCAACCAGAAATCCATTTTCCGCAAGTGGAATAATCTTCTTCAACATATAACAAGAGGATTTCTGTTTGAGGCAAGAGGTTTCCGATTGCCTCAAGGTTTTAAGTGTGAACTTAGTTCTGTGTACATGATATTTTATTTTCTCAACGTTTCCAACTGTAAAAACTGATTAAAAAAATGTAATCGTAGAAGAAGTACAAAACTTAGGCGACCTAATTTAAAAACTATGCAGAAATAGTCGAATATTGAAAAAAATGTAGAAGAAAATATATCCACGAATTTGTAACATTTTCAATTTTTGTTAGATTACAATTTCAAATTTGTGTATAAGTTAGTTAGCAGAAGACTGGTCAGTCTTTAAGATCAATTTTCACCATAAATTAAGTTTTTCCATATCCGTTCACTAATGATTACATCTAAATAAATACAAGAAACATAAGCACCAGGAAATACAAGCATCACAATTTTTTAGACGTAATTATTGACGATTCAAATGTAAACATAGCAAACACTTAAAAAAATACTTGAGAACCTTTGACCCGACACCCATTGTGCCGGGACAATTGTATTCTTTCGAATCAATCAAATCTCTGGTATTAGTTTGCTCTCATGTACCCTTCCTTATGACGATTTAGTCGGTCGGTGCATAATAGGGGAGGACTCGTACGGTAAACTTATTAAAAATTCATCGTTTTCTAAGCTCATTGTCATGCGGACCCTCCGCTCCATTAAATTTAACGATTGATAGAGTATACAGCTTCCGTGTCATTTACTCGGTTGACAAAAAATAGACTTCTCCGAATTAGAATTTACATCTAAAAATGAAATAAAACGACTTTGAAGATTAATGTTTTCATTTCGAGACTGTTACTTGTAGTAATGTTTATCAAAAATATGATTTATGGTATTAAATGTGTATTTATTCAGTTGGTATGAGTATACAGGAATCGAAATAGTTTTGGATTTTAATTGTTTATTTTTTATCAATTTTTCTGAAAAGCGACATGATAATTATTACAGATACATAATGTTAATATATAAATAAATTTCTGATAACGCGATCTGACCTTATTCGTTGTGTAACTACAGAATTATGTATTTTGTTCTCTAGGGAAAGAAACTGCTACTTTGCTCCCTCTACACGGGGAGAAAAATTAGAAATTTATAAGGTATCTTAACAATGATACGAAGTATTAAATAATGTTTAGAAAGAATTATGTAAGTGATCTCTAAGAAGTTCGCTAGGCGGCACACTATCCATAAATAAGATTGAGCAGCTTATATAACAATGCTCTAAACTGAAATAAACAGAATTTTTACTGTATATTTCAAATAGTAAAAGAATACTTGATTAATAAAGTAATACTAAACTAATACCAATTCCCAATTTAAGAAACAAATTAAACGAATCATGAGCATTTATTATAATAATTTCAAATGATATATTAACTTACCTTCGTTGCTGGTATAATTGATTGACGAAGGCCACGATGGCTTGGAAAGAAAGTCCTGCCAATCATGCTGTATAGTTGCTATTGTGGCCGCTAGTTGCCGTCGTTATTCATGATTAAATATTTCATTCCCGCTACAGAAATGAGTTTCCTCTTGTATATCTTGTATACAAGGAAGTTTAATTTTGTTTTAGTAGTACGAGTTACTTATTTAGTCTATGTACCGAATTTTAAATAAGAATTTTAAAACTCAGAATGGACAATCCAATATGGTGCACATCAAAATAACAAAATTATGAATTTGAACAATAAATGTTAAGGTTTTTAAGCCGCTTACATCACAATTTTGTATTTATTAGTTTTGTTAGTTAATATTAAGTTGAATTGTTTGTATTTCTTAAAGTAACTTATTATAAATTCATTGTTCTTTATGCTATAGCTTAATTAGTTTTTAATTGACTATTTGTTTACATTTGGTATTTTATCTAAACTTTCATGAGTAAAAATTCTATTGATTTTCCATATCCCACATTTCAGCCTGTCATTACGCGAAAGTTCACTTCTAGTCAGTAAAAAATTATTAAATTTTTGGCAGTTTTAATAAAATATTTAGTTAATAATAACTATCGTTTATTGTTTATTTATATTATTTATATATTTAAAATATAATTATTATAATAATATAATTTTTATTGACTTTATAGTGTACATATTTTTTTTAAATTATAAAAGATAAATAACAAATATATTTCAAAAACATAAAATGAATAAAGTAAAAACAATATGGGATACAAATCAAGCTTAGCGACTCAAAAACCCCAAGATATTAATTTATAGGAATATTCAATAATTTTCTAAAAATTCGTCCGTCATATTGGATCCGCCATCTGGATTTTTTGAAAACTGAATTTTAATTTGTAATCAGCGACCCCGAAACACCTAAGAAACCAATTTACAGGAAACTACTTTTCTTTTCAAATTCATCCGCTTTTAAAATTAATAGTTTAAATATATTTTTTTTAAATTGTTGTGCTAATTTTAATTGCTACTAAAACATCCGAATAATTACACAGAGAAAAGTGTTTTTTACCCAGTATTAGAATGCTTATGCCCCGTAAAAGAGAGTATTTTACGCATAGGAATTGCCATCTTTCTATTACCTGTTAAAAGACGAAGATTTTAGATTATTCTAACCAATATGTCAGTTTATTTTAGCCTTTTCTCTTTAACTAATAGCAATTTTTGTTTATGGAAATTTATCTAGCAAATTAAAATATTAAAAATGCCTTCTTTTAGTCATAATAAAACATTCTTTTAAAATAGGAGAGTTTAATATAGTTTCGTATAACCTGTCAAAAACAAATGCTGAAAGACGGAGGATTTTACTAGTTATAATATTTCTTTTAAGGGCTGTAATACATTTTTTAAAAGCCAAGGGATAGTAACTAATAAAATACACTTTTATCAGTGTATATACGAAACCTTTAACCTTTAGTTTTAATTTGCATCTTATTAAATGTCTTTATGTTAATTTCTTTAGAAATTATTAACAAAAATATTTGACCGACTACAGTCGGCTTTATACACAGGAGGGATGTTACGTATAAAGAGAACGAAGTCGGAAACCATCGGGAGCCTTCGTAAAATATATCGCCTCCACTTTCTTTATCCTTTACAGAACCTTACACTAGTGACCCTCACAATTAGTGAAGTTTTTGTACTGGTGAATACTTTTTCCTAGTGTGAACCACACACTAGTAAACCATCAGCTGTCTCATTTTATATGTATATATGTATGTATGTGGACATACCGTAAAGTTGTACATGTATTTATGTATTTACCCCACACTGTCAAAAATAGCAATAACTTATTAAATCTGCGACAATCATAAAAATTTGTCAGTTCGCTAATGTGAGAGAAAAAAATAACTGAAGTGCCGACAGTTTCACTAGTGTGAGGTTCTACGGTACATGTTTCATAATCTATCACCTTTTTTTACTTCTGCTCCATCAATAATGTATACACCAGTAGAACGCAATCGCTTTTGGATTTCAGCGCCATCTAGCGGCATAATCAACAATCCATATCTGACAATTATTACAGCATTTCAATGGTATGGGTTAATTATTTCCAACAAAAAAATATGAAAGTCCTAGTCAATTGTTTTTTCAACAGTGCACTAGTGTGAGTGAAAGAAATAACCACAGTCCAGTCAGTTTCACTAGGTTCCACTGTACATGGTTTATAATGTATCACTTTTTGTCCACTTCTGCTCCATAAATAATGTATACAGTGGAACGGTTTTTAGTTAGTTTTTTTTTTATTGGCTTAACGTTAGGTTACATCGCCATCTACAATTTTTTTATATCTTAACCTAAGCGTGGGAAATACAAATAGTCTTAATATTATCTAACGATTACATTGTATTGCGGTATATTAAATGTTCCGCTTTATACTTAAAATAAATTTCACAATACTTTTAAGAATAATTTTGTTATATGAGGATAAGAAGGACGAAAGATAATAGGTCCCATATTTAACCTCTCTACTAATTACTTTTAACATTTCTTCTCTTCCCTTATCGAATAAGTTACAATTCCAGAAAATGTGATCTATGGAATCCTCTTCAGCCGCACATTCATGTAAGCTTGATTCTACAATGTCTTTGCGAAACAAACTCGCATTTAATGAGGAAGGATTGCTCCTCATCCTATTTATTGTAACAATGGCTTTCCTAGGCAGATTATATTCATGGAATCATGGCTTACTGAAGTTCGTAATAACATATCCCGTTTATTTTTTCGGTATTGCGGATTCCTATTTCGTGTTCTAATGTACACCTGACCTTAAACTGGTACAAAACATCAGAACCAGGGATCGATATATTCATCACATCCAGTGGAACGCAATCGCTTTTGGATTTCAGCGCCATCTGGCGGCATAATAAACAATTTATATCTGACAATTATTACACCTTTCAAAAACCACCATGAAATGGTACGGGTTAATTACTTCCGACAAAAGAATAAGAAAGTCCTAGTCAATTTTTTTTCAACAGTGCATATTTCTGTATAACTTCGAATGTAAACGGTCGCAAATGCGCGATAAATCAAGACGAAATAACCTAGAGATACAGTCGTAAACTCGAAAAATAGGATGCACGAGTTAAAAATGCTGTAAATGAGTGAAAAATTAGCTAAAAGAGTAATAAGTTGGCGCAACGCGTTAAAATTCCGAACGAAAGATTTGCATTTACCGCGGACGTTTCTAGTGCCTCAAAGTGCACTCGTCCCGCCCGTTCTCCATCAGAGCCTCTCCTATATGTCCACGTGCACGTAACTACGCACGTGTATCCGTACGTCTGTCCATGCGTGTGTCCGTACGTGTGTCCGTACGTACACGTATTTTTCGCCGCGCGAAAGATGAGAATTCAAATGTTCGACGCTTACCTCAACTTTGACCACAATAAAGTCTGTATAATAAGTCGTAGTATTGTACACAGTTTAGAATAAAGACCGACGCTACACACGTAATCTAATTGCTCTTCGGGAGGGATTTTTACGTCCCTCTCTCTCTTGGTGCAGCTTTACTGGCAAGGGCGAAGGTGAGACGTAAAGACGAGCGGCAACCGCTCTTGCAATCAGCTGCCCAGACGTCATCTAGTCGAAGACTTCTCGACGTACGCTTAATTGCGTGAGTTCTTGCCGTACGCTTGTGATGCCTGCCCGATGCTCAAACGTTAAACTCGCCCGTAAATACGTATCTATTTAAATTTAAGCGCAAGCGTTCGCGCGCGCGCGCTCACGATCCTTTTCGTCGTTTATCAACTTCGTACGTCCCAGGCTCGTATCTTCAATTATACTGCGATAGAGAAATTGGAGATGCCGGAATAATTCATAGTCGCGCGAATTTTTACGACGGACGAGTCCTTGATGAATGCGTATGAATTTGTTCTTCGATAAAAATCCGAATATAATGGTCGTGTATGCAACGTCTGCCTATCGGATTCCAAACGCGGTCGGCGATGTGCTTGTACTGCGTCTGGCAAAAATTTACGAGTGAAATTCACGGCTGGTAATAAAAAAAACTACATTTTGCTACCTAGGGCATTAATAGTTGGTTTTACTCCCTAGGGCGATAAGGGTCGCATTTATTCACAAGGATCAAAAGCGCCATTTTTACTTAATGGAATGGTACCAATCGCATTTTAGTCGTTTTTTCAAAATAGTATAATGTATGTCCTCAACATATGTTGTTTTCTAGATATGTATTTTATTGCTGAGATGAAAACTCTTATGTATTCGTTAGAGTATTATTCGATTCCCTTTAGTTTTATACATCTTTGGTGGAAAAGTAAAAGCTGGTATCATCGTGGATAATGAGTACAAATTGTAGTATAAGAAATTATTACATAGGGAACAAATTGTCCCTTTTCATTCCAAGGGTAAAGAGGCATCTTTGTTGACGAGAGAAATAGGGTTCGCAATAATATGATTTTTTCCGGAAAGAAGAAAATGTACTATTTTCTTGGTAGCGTGGAAAATTATATTTTTCCTGTGTTGATACAAACTTCTGTATAATTGCTGAAATTAGTAGGAACTAGTTTATTCCCTACAAGATGCAAGTTTCATTCGTTATAGATTATGAGTAGATTTCATCGTAGAAAACAAGTTATTTATAAGAAAATATCATTTTATTAGCTTGGTGTGTAATAGCCACTTTAACGAAGGACAAAAAGTACCTTCTTTACGTCGAAAAGAGATAGCAGTCGTATTCCCTATGTATATTCCAAATAGTATAATTTTTGTAGCACTTTTCTGTGTGTACAAAATGCAACATGTTATTTTTGGTACGAAAAAATATTTTAACGGCCGTGGGTGAAAACTACCGCATAATTGCTAGAATCCTTTTAGATTACTTTATTTCCTGTAAGGAGTTTTATTCGTCAATGGTAGAAAACCACAAAAAAAGGTAACAAATAACGTAATATATGAAATAAAATTAGACAATTTTATTACCTAGGGCGGGAAATGCCTTTTACTCCTAATAACAAAAACAGTAGCTTTCAATACAGAGAGGGAAATAAAATTCGTTTTTCTTTCCGTCTAATAATAACAATAGAATTCCTGGCCGAAAGTGAGAAATACAAAAGTGTTGTAAGGATGATAATTTCACCTCAAAGGACGAAAATAGTAGCTTTTACTCCCAAGAACAAAAATTTTTATTTTTACTGCCTTGGGAAATATTATTCATTATTTTGCTTCCGGGAACCATATAGAATAATGTGTGCCAAAAAGTGGGCAAAGGTTGTTTTTGCTCTCGGTCAAATATTGTTAACTTTATTAAAAAACAGTTGTATCTAATTACAAGAAAATAAATACCTGTTTTTTATTCAGATAGTTGGAAATGATTTTCCCACAGAAGGGTGCAAAGAAGTATTTTGCTACCTATAACGCGAATGCAATTTTCTCCCTGGGGAGAACAATAAATTTAGCTGAGAGTAAAATAAGTTTTTGACAATCTGTTGCCAAAATACTATTTTGAGCCCTAAATCGCGGAAGCAAAAAAAACACGTTCTCGTATAAGGGAATTATATGTGCAACAAGGGACAATGTATTTGGCTCCCTAGTTGCACAATGAACTATTTCCTTATAGTACGCTAGAAATTTGTACTAAAATGCGGTAAAAGAACGAACATTTTTCTCCAAGCGTTAAAAAGATGAGAGACAACCAAGAATTTTATAAAGTAAAAAATAACAAACGGTGATTTCGAGAATGACTACAGAACTTACCTTCAAAAATGTATAGACATTTATATAACACTTTTTCTTATAAATTTGAGGGAGAATTTTATGGTTCATTGGAATAAAAGTTGTGATTTTCATTGCCGAGAAAATAACGCAATAAGCTAAACAGTGATTGTTATTATTTATTATTATACAATTTTAAAATAATTGTTTTTCCTTCAGAATGAAAAAGTAACATTTTAGCCATAGGAAGTAAATGCGATTCTTATTTTAAGAATAATTAAAAAACATTGTTACCATCGGTTTTTTTATTTACTGCAATAGTACTTAACCATATTAATGTCTGATGTGAAAAAAGTCTCTTTATCTCCTTAGGACAATAATATTAATTTGTTTACAAAATTAATCTGTTTATATATATATTCATTAAGCTTAATATTATTTTCTGTATATTCATAACAGAAGAGAGAAACTCTTATTGCAGACGTGTAGAAATTATTATCATGACAATAAATATTCCACATTTTTATTTATTAACTCTATTTGAAATTCCTGAGTAATAATTTTATAGTAACAACTATAAAATTAGTAAGAGTACGTGGAAAAGTGTCGACAAATGAAATTACGTTCCCATACGGTATAAGAGTTTCCAGTCGGGATTTTAAAAGAAAATCAGCACATCGTTAAGAATTTCTACGAAAATAGATCTCGACTAATGACCTTTGTCACGATCGAATCAAATTTTCCTGTAAAAATCAGAAATCGATTAATTTGACGGTGAAGCGTTCAAAATATTTTTGAAAACTAAAAATCATTACGGATTGTCTTTTTGTACATTTTCCAGTTCATGTGTGCAAACGTTCCGTTCGTTACTATGGACGTACCTGAGAACGGAGTCAGTGAACGAGGCGTTATATGTAGATTGAGATTGACATCTAACATAATATATTATATTCAAAGAAATAACGTCAAGGTATTGAGTAACTATAGAAATAATCAGAGAGTCGATAGACCATTTTTGACTTTGATAGATCGAAAGTTAGATAATACAAGAAACTTGTTGTTCCTTTATGAAGTAATCGTTTTGTCGGTTGGACTCGGATACTATAAATAATATGACGGAAAGAGTTACACAAATAAACACCGTTTCAACCTGAAGATGACATGAACTTATTTGAACTCACATTTTTTAAAGTTCAATTTAAGGAAATACTTTAAATTGAACTTTAGTTTTATTTTGTTATCTCATTGAAATATATCATTGTCTTCAAATTCATGATTCCAAAACTTTTTTAGTGGGGAAAGGAGACATATTCTTCAACGGTTTCGTATAAAAATTTTACATCTAAATTTATTTTTAATAAGAAAATCTCATTTTTCTTTTGAGAGAGATGCATCTATTTTTGGTAAATTCTTTAAGTTCTTCGAGAAATGACATTTGGAACTAAATCGGTAAGACTGCAAACTAAATTTATTTAACCCAACTTTGATTTAGACATCTGAACTATATGCAGCTATAAAAACTGCAATTATGTTTTAGTTCATACTAAATAAATCGATGTACTTCTAGTAACTTTATTAATACGTTTAAAACGGTTTAATTTATGGTGAGTGCTTATACTAATACTGATTTTTTCAACCTTTTTTTAACTCAACGCAATTATTCTAGCAGATTTTTATGTAATGTTGTAACTTCACGTTTGTTTATAGCTATTAATAATAAAATAAAGTGGACCAAAATTCTTTAATTGCGGTTCAAAACATATCCAATCCGAAAGCGGCCTAAAATAGATTCTAATTTTTTAATTTTCTTGACCAATTTACAACTAAAATAAAAGTCCGTTTTGAATAAAAATTCGCTTTTTATTTATTTTAACATGCAAAATTCAACTAATTTATTGCTTAAAAATTGAACAAAAATGATGAACCCTCAATATTAAACTTCGAAATTACAAGTTTTCTGTACTATAAAATAACTGTAATATATAAAACCGAAAAATAAAAAAAATAATAAAATTAACTCAACTTTTAAAAATATTTGTTTAACTATTGATGGCCCATGGTCAATAATTTTGCTTTTGGTACATGAAAGTTACTTTTATTTCGAAGCAACGATTATTTCTTATTGTTCAATTTCCCAGCAAGATATGAATGGAAGTTGGAGATGATGAACTACAATCGAGAACATTAGAGTTCAAACCGCATCTCGGGAGGATTTTTTTTTAATATTTAGTTGGAAATAAATGATAAATTCATGCGCTGAGAAACAAAATGATTGACCTAATGAAATGCATTTCACAGAAGTCGATTTGAAGCCATAGAAAAATTATTTCATTAAATAATAAATTTTGTATGATAGGAATGAAACATGTACATGAAATCAAAGAAAATATTTGATTGAAATTCATTTTATTAGATGAAATAAATATTTCAAAAATACAATTCTTTAATCTTGTGATACTCCACAAAACTAGGTTTCGCTTTTTAATAAAAAAAATTAATTCAATTAATGTTCGTTTAAGTGCAATTTTGATAGAAATACAAATATTTCGTCGCATCGTCCAAAATCTTGTTAATAACATGAAAAATATTGTCTAAAAGATTCCTTTAGTAGATAGATTAGGTGCATATAACATACAGTTTATAAGATTTTTGAAAAACGAAAAAATTGAGCCTGAAAATCGATCTTTTAACCTCAAATACAGAAAGCTCAGACGTATAGGATGCCGGGTTTCTGACTCAGCGGCCCAAAATCTATAAAAAAAACCTATAGTTGCGTTTCTTGCACATGACATAAGTTTTGTTTTGTGGTCCGATGTAATTCAGCAGAAATTGATTATTTATTGATAACTAATAAATATTTATTCCGACACATACCACAATTTCATTTATGAACTGTTAGAAGCCCTCAAATAAATTGTTTCTTCAAGGTACGAAGTGGAGCGAGCAATACGAGTGTTTTTACAATGGAAAGTCTTAGAATCAAGTGTTAGATTACTTTGAGTACATTGTCCTTCGAAACTCTCATCCGAGAGACAAGCGTTCATCAAGGATATATATTATTATTCTATTTCTTATCATCAGTAGAGATAAGTTGCACAACACTAGAATAGAACATAGTGCAGGCTAGAACTTCCAAGAATACCTTGAAGCGTTCAAACGATCAGACGACATTTATATCCTATTAACTAAATATACTGATAAGCATCATGAAATAAATATCTTAAAAACTAAATCACCAATTGTGAAGTTTTCAAACTGTGTAAACAGATTTTAAACCTATTAACAGAAGACGACATTAACAAAGTTAGGACCACTCTTCATACTCTCTGAATTTGAAACAGTGAAAAGTTCACTATTTGAATCAGTGAATGAATACTCACTGCTGGGCCAGTGAATTATCACTATTTGAAATTGAAAGACTAGCATCGATAAAGATATTTTCAGTAGAAAATATTATCAGTTTTTGGACATTTTTCTTATCTCGAGATATTTTTCTATTAGATTTCTAGCATCAACATTCGTCAAACGTTGGAGTTGTTGAGTGAAAGAAATTCTTTCGTCTGAAGGGAGTAATTGCAGAATACAAAACTACGGCTTCAATTTTTATTTAATCCTACCAAAAATGTTATTTGCGGATAGAAAATTTCACCAGAAATGGTCTCGTTTTTTTACTTTTGTATAAGGATCTTTTTAAGCAACATAAAATAACATTTAATTCAGCTTCTTTTTGAGGTCTCACCTATACATTTGCGTGTGTCTGCAAACATTAATTGCATATTTCTGGGAATACCTACGCATATAGATGAACCATGAGGACATTTCTGAGACTATGTCAATTCTGATAAATGCATTTTTATGATTTTTTATTAAATATTGAAGCCGTAAATTTGATTCTGCGTTCAGAAACGGGTAACCGATAATAGAATGGAGTATCTTATTTTTGTCTGCATTTTTATGGACGCATATTAAAATCGGCTGAAATTTTAACTAAAGCAACGTACATTATATGTGGTCAAATAAAATTTAAAGATTAATTGTCACAGACATTAGCATTCAAATATAAAAGTGTGAAAATTGTATCAAGTCCATAAATTCTGATATTTGTAGAAATAAAATTTGTACCTCAAACATGAACCGTTTTTGAAATATTTTAATACCTTTACGATACTAGATTACGGCAATTTCAGGTATTATTGTTTACAGGCGTCGTACTCGACGTTGACACCAAATTTCCAAAGTTAAATGATTTGACACAATATTCATTCACCTAATTTTGACAGGGATTTCTAATCCTGGACGTCATTCAGTCTACCATGTAAAAAGTAAAAATTGCAAGTGACAAATTAGACGTTGCGGGAAGGAAGGGAGGGTTATTAATTTCTGATCATCCTTCTTTTCTCCAGCTTTTGATATTAGGTTTTGACATAACTTCGACTTTAAAGATTTGAATTGTTAGTTGACAACCATACATACGAAATAAACATATGATAGATATAGGTGGTCAATCCTAAAATAAGATCCTTGATACCAATCTAAATTGCCAATCTTCTCTAATATAGTATTTTTCCGAACTCACGAAATTACCAAGGTTATGATTGTCATAACGGGTAATGCTAATTACAAACTGTTATGCAGCGAAAGTTTATAATAATACATTTGTGGTCTGATTGACCTTTTCATGTAGAGTTGGAAGTGTAAAACCATACAAGTAACCACCATGAGCCGTTCTGTTCGGAATCTGTGGGAAAGAAGATAATGCGTGTTTGACATCTCTTTCTATAACATACATTTCGTAATCGACATATAGGTATTAGCCTGTCATCTGTAATTGGATTCTATGCGCAGTCTAAGATTTCCACTTGGTCTGCTTATAAGCGAATGAAAACCCATTCCTATAACAGGAAATACGATGGAAATTCGTCAGACCTGCGAGCATCGCGTACGCGCCTGACGGCGACAAACAATACTAGAATGAAGGAACATTTTTTCGACGACTTTCATTAATCAACAGTCTATAGCCTTAGGATATCGACTGTAGTATTCTAATGTCAACTGACAGTTTCGGTTTATAGTTGACTATAGTCGATTTCAATCAACTATGGTTGTATGGGATTGTAATACAGTTAGCCGATATTAAACATCAGACCCTAAAGTTCATTGATATGATAGGAACCAAATACTCATGTAGAAAAAATCATGGAGAAAGGTAGCACTTGATGTAGATTGCGGTCATATTTGTTAATGCCAACAAAAAAGCTACATTCGATTTTTGTCAATCGGACTTCGTTTAAGTGCTAATAACTACCCCTCATAAACCAATTCATCACGGTTTGATGTCTCCTGAGGAGACTTCTAGGAACTATTCCGAATAAAACGGTGACAATTGAGGGTCGTCGGGAGCTCCTGATGCCATCCCGGGATGATTTGTGTTGCGTGGCAGCTTGAATAAATATCGATGCCCTACAACCGTAACAATCACATAATGGAGTACCCATATCACATGATAAAGGTCATTTCATACCACCGACCAAAAACCAGCCCCTTGTAGCACAAACATCATGACAGCTACCTTTGATACTTGGGTCATGATTGCCTTTTTTGTTTAAATGATGTCTTCTGACGATCAGTATGTGGAGGCCTAAAATAATGGTCATTAACCGGATCATCTTTTGTTGGGCTAGATCATCCTGCCATTTTTTCAGTCCCATAAATTTCGTTCACGGGTTCAGTCGGGATGGTCCAAAAATCGTACTCCCATAATATGCTCCCAATTGTCCTTATCAGAGTTTGCGACAACCAGTTGACATCTTTTGCATCATCGAACCAAATTCGAAATAGAAAGTGCACCTGATTATGCATTTTCCAATCACGGAGACCACTTCGACGCCTTGGAATCACTCGTAACCCGTCTCGCTGACGGAAAAAGTCTGCCTTTCGTTTTTACGGTTTACGAACAGGTTGATCCCCGGTCCCCGGTTTGAAAAAAGCGTAAACGTAATTAACATCTTTTTGAGTTGAGGTCACATCACGGTCTCGGTGCAGCATCTCGCATCGGTTCTTTGGGGGGAAAGAATGTGTTAACGTATGTGGCGTCGGTGATGGTGGAGGAGGAGGCGCTGATGTTGTCCGTTGTGATGGTGGCGGCGATGTAGTGGGGGGGGGGTCGAGGGGGAGGAGATGCGTTGAATAGTACCATTGCCGAAGAAAGGAATGCTGATTGTACGACTCCGAGGTCGGCTCTGATTTTTATGAGTTCTAAATCCTTAAACCAGTTGTCCTGCAGGTCACCGCGCGTCGTCGGTGCGGCGCACGGCCGCGCCGCTTGACACGCCACACAAGTGTGGGAATACGAGAAACGCGTATTATATTGTTCGCCGGTTGCATATAAGCCGGCGAGAGATTCTTATTACAGGCCGATGAATAAGTGCACGCCGGTGAGGTGTACTTGGCGTGATTCCGATCTGAGCAGTAGGTATATATACACGCTCGAGTAACGAAATCGGAATACGAATTTCCGACGCGGGACTCTTCTCGATCTCGCTCCCTCTCACCGGACTTTATGGAATTGGCGAGGGAATAAAATTCGACCGGCCTGATACCGATCTGCGAGCGAATTATTTATGGCAGTTCAACGGGTTTGTTTTTCTAAGTGGTCGGATAACGAATTATCGACAGATAGATGTTTTATCGTTGACAAATGGCCGACCTGCTGTTTTATTCGCAAAATTTATAACGCTCATAAATTTATTGATAAGAAATAGGTACATGTTACATTCTATGAGTACTGCTTGGTCGCCTGTACCGAAAATAATTTCAATCCAATTGTTTGATTGGAGCAAAAAGTTTGTCTTGGTAACAACTCAGGTATTTTTCCAGGGTTGTTGTTACAAATAGTATATTTACAATTTTGTTTTATGCCAATGCAAGTTATGTTTTGTTGTATGGACAATACGTATTTAAACCACGAAAGTTGCCGCAGTAGCATTTCGACCTTTCATCTTAAAAAAAAAAATTAATTTAAATTGGTTCAAGTGATCAGATTTTCAACTATGGCTCTCATTATTGGCTTTGTTAACAAAATAGCTTTTACTAAGATTGATGGATCGATTGGCACCGAACAAACCGGTTATTTTTTTTTATGTTTTTTAATTCTCGTAAAGAAGACATAATTGTATCACTATAGCAATTTTGTATAGTTATACTACATCAAGTGATCGAATGTTCAACAATGACTCTCATTACTGGCTTTATTAACAAAATATCTTTTACCAAGATTGATGAATCGATTGTCACCGAACAATCCCGTATTTTTTTTTTGTTTTTTAATAGTATAGAAGACTTAATCGTGTCACTCTAGCAATTTTGTATAGTTATACCAGTATATATAGTTGTAATACAGGGATCTAGATAATCTGCAAAGGAACTATGGTAAATTATAACGATATGATCGACTACTAGCTTGAATAGTTGCGAAAGATCCGGTTGCCAAAAAAAAATAACGTTAAGAGCTTCAACTGAGCTCGAAAATAATATGATTGGACACCTGAATAGGCAAACAAATTATATTATTGTGTGATGCCTATGATAAAATATGGTGAAGGATCCTTTCTGAATTGAGGATGTTGAAGATTTCCGGATCTTTTGTAGATGGAATTTGTTATGAATACAAATTTAAAGTTTGGCGATGTTACGATTTCCATTTGGACGACAAACTCTTGGAGGGAAAAATACATTGTATCCAAATAGAAATAAAAATAAATGAAATATATTGATTGCCCACTGAAGACACCAGACATCATTCATCACGGGAGGGACTGCTGGAGCTCTGCTGATGAGCACAAATGGTAGTCCAGTGCAGAACGCAAATTTTTAACATTGCGTTTACCAGGCTGGTGTATATTTTGATGTAATTTCCCAATAATATAATTGGTTTTTATTGTATTTTACGGTCCGATATATTATTTGATTACGGCGCGTACCCCAGATCCAGTGTCGCATATTTTTGTTTCCATTTTCATATTTACATTTCCGTATGGTGACCAAAAATACTGAGAATACCGAAAAATAATTATTTTCTTCCAAACGTCCAATTATTTTTGTAATGTTTTGTAGTTATATTGATAACGAATGAAAATTGGATGTCGCGAAGCAACTATATTATTACCTGACTTGGTACCAATCACAAGGGGAACTTAAATTGTTGATAGGTCGCGTACAATGATGTAATATTATTTAACTGTATATCTGAACATCAAAAAATAAAACAAGAAATTTAAAGGTGGAATTTCAAATATAAAACTCTGGAGTATTGGCATGAAATTCAGAAATGAAGGATGGAATTCGGAATGACCACATACATCAACACGAATTGCATCAATATTAACTGTTATGTACTACGTCCGCCAGTACTAAATTAGCGCAAATATATTTAATAGCAATTAACAGTTTCTAATATTAACCAGTCGGCACTTCATTCCTGTACCTATGTTAATATCGACACTTAATTTCATTAGCTAGTTAATATGTTTGTCAAAAAGTACATAATTCTAACTTTCTGCAAGTATAACTAAGAGTGCGAAGTAAAACCCTTCCGCAAACAAGATTACACTAACATTTGAATCTGCTTTTTATGTACTCATTATAATATAAAGTTAAGTAACACATGACTACTAAATGAAAATAGGAATGTTGGTATTTTTTCAAAAATGGTACTTGAGAGTTCACGGCAGCATATTCGAACATTTTTTTACGGGTGATGGTTAAAGATCCGTCAAATCCGCTTTTAAAATTACTCAATTTCAAAATGGAAATGCGACGATAAAAATAAAACCGTACTCCGTAATTACACCAGTTTACCCACGTTCCAGACGTAAAGACTTTAATGGTTCTGAGTACTAAACAGACGTAAGTTATGGCATAAGGTGAAGGAATGTCACCGCAATCGTTGATTATGTCTAACCCTTTACTGGTACGCGCGACGTTCATTTTTAGTCCTAAATGACTCGAGAAACGGAAGGATATCATTTGTGGTATAATTTTTCAACTGACATGAAAGTCGCTTTTTGCCATTTTTTCTAAGGTTGTTCATTAATTTCAAATGTACATAAATTCTGTTTTTTGTATGAAATTTGCTTTTTATTATTTTATGCGTTTATTTTATTACTTGCATATTTTTACTATTGCAAATAGAAAAAAAAACACATCTGCAAAGAATTTTTGTTTGACTTTCTGAAGAGTAAATAGTGGATGCGTAATACTGGATCTAAAGGAAATAATCCAAAGAAAAAAATATTACTGCACTCAAATATCAGATTTGTAATCAGTACACTATGGTAATTTTTCTCCTTGTGGGTTTGACATATTTTTGTTTTGTTTAAGAAGCCACATATTTTAAACAAGAGATGTCAAATAAATTTTGAAATGTTTAAATTTATGACTGTATTTAATTTAAATATTTTTATATCAAACCGTTCAAATGTTTGAAATTATATATACCGCCGCAGGAGTCAATCCTGATGGAAAGATGCGGTTTGCGCTCTCGTTCTTCAGCTACATGAATGTCATAGGTTCAAGTCCCTTTATGGAAATAAAAATGATATAATAATGTATACATTTTATTATTAGTATATTCATAAAAATTGAAATTAAATGCAATATATATGCTTATCGCAAACTCTGTTTATATGTATTATATTTTGTTAAACTTTTATATTAATTTTACACAATTTTGTTTTATAATTATTATTACGGCAAATGAGTCCTAAAACTCAATAAAGAATAGGGAAAAGTGACACTATTGAATTCAAGAGTTGTCATCAAATTATGTCCCACCAAAGAATTTGAACTCGAGGCGTTTTGATATGGGAGTAGGAGGCACAATATGATTTTTACAGTACGAGTTTGTTATGAGCAGAGTAGGTTGTAAAAAGTTTAGACCGGGTTTCAATATTGCAGTAAATGTCGAGTAATTTAAAAACTTGCGTAATTTAATACTGATTCAAATAGGAGCAAGGAAATTAATTGATAAGCAAGTTTTATTAATTTGTATACATGCGTAATAAAATGAACCAAATATTTTGTTGAAAAAGAACTTTTTATATTGTACATCATTGTAACTGTAATAATTAAAAGAAGTTTAATAACTATTTCCGATCTTATATTTCCGATGAATTTCGTCCAGTTTCGCAGACAATCAAAAAATTATGTTCTCATTGTTATAAAAGGACTTTGATAGTGCATAAATAAATAGAGAATTATATAAAATAAACTAAAAAGTAAAAATACGCACTTAGAACACAGTATTAGTAGTTTTGATAGCTGTGTCCCGTTAATCTGATTCAGGTTTAGTTAATTTAAGTTGACTGAACTTCATAAAACTACTAAATATTTAGTTCCCGCTGGTTAATTCGCCATTCGATTAAAGTTACTAAATATTTTTCTGAGTTCGTTTATTTCCTTCACATGGATGGGTGGTCTGATGACTGTATCAAATAACATTCCGTTCTCGGACATATTAACATCTGGCAATTAAATTTAAATATTTATATCTCTCACTTTTATTAACTGAAACAATTTATGAAGAAAGTCTCAAATATGTATTGAAAAATGTTTCAGTTTTCTTTGCAAAGTCGACGATTATTTTTTATTTTTTACTTCTCTGATGTCAAGATCGTGATTTAGTTTAAATTTTACAGTCAAAATTTGTTTTACAAGCATATTATTTAAAATCTTTTTCCATACATGCGTCAATGATTAAGGAAGTACTTTAAGTGTGGGATCTGAAAATCCAGGATATAAAAATACTACTAAACTTACCGTAGTATAAATATGATATCCTTTGAAAACTTTGGGTAAATTGCTAATGTTGTTCAACGTCAACGATGTGTGCGAATATTAATTCCTTCACATGGATGACTAACAATACTTTCCTCGAAGTATTAAAACCTTAAAATTGTACTTAAATATTTATGTCTTACACTTGTATTAACTGACATTTTTGTACACCATTCAAAGTTTCCATGGTAAACTAAAACATTTAAATAATGTTTTAAGCAGTTCAGGTTGTACTTAAAATTTGGATGCGTTTCCTCAGTTTCAGACCTGGTTGGTAAATTTTCAAAAAAAATGCAGTCATTTTTAGAGATGGGTTTGCACTTTTTTAGAAGTAGTTTTAATAAGTAATTTTTTAGAAGTAATTTTAATTTAAAAATTAGGATTTCGTGCGAAATTACTTCTAAAATGTCTACATTGTACGATCTTATGTTTTTTTCAAACCTCAGCAAAAATTGGATCACCTACTGTTACGATGCAAGTGGTTTTTAAATTGTGCCGTTTTGGAGTGACTAAAAAAGCATACAGAAAAGAGAAGCATTCTGATTAATCTGTTACCATTTATTAATCCCATTAACTGCCAAATGTACTTCAATTTTACTCCGGCAATAAAAAAAGTCGGGAATACATGAATTTTCCATTTTTAGACACGCTCTAACAAACGGCTTGTGAAAATGTTCTAAATATTGTAATTTTCACTATTTTTGTTCCAAAAAAATGTAACAAAAAACACAATTTTGTCTCTAAAATTATTTAACGTTTATCTGTTATTAACTTTTAAAACGGTGTCCATTTATTTTCAGTTTTTAAAATTTGACCACAAATTTGTCTTTAGCGACCCACAAAACATGCCGATACTGAAAACAACAAACATCAAACTTTAATTAATATTTCGTGCCCGGCATATTGGGATTGCCTCGGTAGTCTTAAAGCCAACAAAAATTTCACCTTAGAAATATTTCGTCGTTTCGTACAGCGGCCATTTTATTATAAATAAGACAATAATTTAAAAAAATGTAGGATGGTAGATTATCCTTTAGTGGATACATCACCTGCAAATTTAGGATTCATTTTAAGTCCATAAAAACGAATTTCTACAAAAAATGTGTTTTTTACACGTTGACAGTGTCCATGAAAATAAAAAATTAACGTATACTCTCGAATTTTTTTTCATAATTGTTTATTAACTTATAATAATCTGTTTTTTAATTATGAAAAATAAACACTGATCTGGAGGTAAACTTCCAGTGAAATTGGGGGTTAATGAGTTAATAACACGCTCAGGATAACAAAAGTTTCCTACCTTTTATAAACAAAAAAAAAATTATAATTTTACCCAAAAAAATCCAAAATAATTTGGGTTTATGATAAAAATAATACATTTACTTAGTTATTTGTTATTTTTTATTAGTCATACGAACGTTTGAGGTAATGCTCTAATATTATACACAAATAAAGCAAATATTTTATGCAAAATTTGATCAGAGTTTTTTTGAAGAGTAGAACTACTTCTGGAATAGAAGTTCATTCGATCAAAGCATGACAATACTGTTATGCTCCTGATCAGGGCCTTAATAAATTTCTACTCGGGTTAGTATTATGTCACATTTCGTAACGTTATATTTAAAATTCCATGCCTTTAAATTACGATGTAATTATAACAAACTTATCCGTCTTACCAATGTTGATTTTTAAAATCTACAATATATTTTACTTTCCATAGAAATATATAAATTTTGACACTCTACGAATTAGTAAATTAACACAATGTTGGAAACTCTAACATCTACGATGAAGTGTTCGCCATTTGTTCGTGCAACGACTCGATTAATCGTAGCAACAAATTTGTTGTAGGCAAAGAAACACATTCGCCGAGTATAATATTTCCTACGTTATGCATTAGGCGTTGCAGTAAAGCGATAAGGTTACATTTTTCGCCCTATCCAATATCATCTTACTATCTGTATGGTTCGCTCGTCTTCCGCGGCGTACAAATGCTCGATGTCGCTGTGTACTGTTATATACTGGCGTTTAATCGAAAGTGGTGGTTATTCAGGAAAAATATCTCTTTCGCGATTAATCATGGTCTTCGGATAAAACATATTAGCGCAAGTTCAATGTTCCGAGCTTTATTTGTTTCTTGTTTCGATGACAGGAATTTAAACATCCACTGTCAAGATTCAAATAATACGATATATCTTCGTAGCATCATGCGCGGGCGGGCGTGAAATTAATGAAACTAATGCGTTTTAGAAATTTGCAAATGTTAGAGAATATTTAGTCAAATAGAAATATTGTAATCTGAAAGAAGATCGAGCGAGTAATATTTTGAGGTGCTGGTTAAAACACCAACAAATCAAAAAGCCGACAGATAAAAAAACAGGCAGTTATAAAGCCGACAGTCGAAAAGCCGACAGTCAAAAAGCCGATACATAAAAAAAATATACACATCGTCAGGAGGACAGTCATTTTTTACTGTCGGTTTTTTAACTGCCGGCTTTTGGATTGTCAGTTTTTTGGCTGTTGGTTTTTCGACCTATCGGCTTTTTGATTTGTCGGTTTTTCGACCCGCACCCATATTTTGAAGTCAAATGAAGAACAGCAAAAAGTGAAGAATTTTAAAATGTATATTTTGGACAAGGAATGAAAATACTTACTCTATATCTCGAAGAAAAAAAATGTGCAAAAATTGGGGAAGACAAGAGCAATCTCGAAAGTAAATACAGTAAATAATGTGGATATAAAACTCTAAAATAACAAATTACTGGAATATAATTGTGACATAAAAAATGGGACGATATAATTAGCATTAGGAGGCATTAATAAAAAGACACAGGTAACATTTAGCGAATAAAAATGTTAAGGGGTCTACTCTAATTAGAATTTTCAATAAAAATCAGTTTTTCAGAATTTTTTAAATAGTTTTGTAATATAAATATTGATATAAAAGTTGTTACACTATCGAAATACATATAAAAAATGTTTTTTTTTTGTACATTATAGTAAGTTTTCATACAGGAAAACGATAGTTCAAAAAAAGTGCTAAAAAAAAATTATATCCTCGCTGTTGATGAAATCATTGGGATGGATGGTCTGAAACTCAAAAATAAAATGCCGTTAGATTCAGTATGTTAATAGCTATAACGCATATCGAGCGATTTTTGATTTTTTGAAAATTGACGAAATGACGGACATTTAAAAGGTTTTTTTACTGTTTTTGGCAAACGAAAAGTAGTTAAAATTAAAATTTCAAAAATCTCTCAATATACCCTGCAGCTGTAGTAGTACAGAATATGTGGTATAAATTTCATAAGGATCGGTCGAGTAGTTTCGGAGATTTTATCGATAAGGCATCGGAAAACGTTGTTTTAAGAAAAACACGTGTAAAGTTTTTTTCAACGAAAAATCGTGAAAAAATATTACTTGTTCTTAATCAGCGGTGCCTGCAACATACATTATGCTTTCCTCTTCTTCAGAACGTTCATTTTCACTTTCAAAAAATGTGAAAAACAAAAAAGTAATTTTTTGAAAATTCTAATTAGGGTAGACCTTTTAAAATAAAAATTCTGGTAATTTTGATTCATTTTCGTTCAGCAAAAGTGCATTCAACGCAGCATTAAATTTACTTTCAAAACTTTAGTCACAAAAAATCTCAAAGATGGAATAATATGAAAAATGGTCGTCGAAATTGCAAAAATTAAAAAAAAAACGAAACATCGATTTCAACTGTAGTCTCGTTAGTTTCTGTTTCGTCAAAACGAAATTTGGACAGTCACCGAAAGGTATGCTTTATAGCTTTCAAATTAAAAATACTGTAAATTGGATGCAAATTAGAGTTGCTATAAGTGATTATTCACATGAACCGATCTAAAATGTGTTTTTGGGCCATAACATTAGCTTTTAATTGTGTATAAGTAAATTATAATACATCATTTTTCCCAGTTTGACTAGTGACAGATGGCTGTCAAATTGTGTTATCACAGCCAGATCAGTTCTTGATGAATATTCCCGCTGAAGGAAATGATTTCTGATCTCAAATAAAATTTTCAAATGGACCAGTAGAATCTAATTAAACAGGAAAGTTGTTACCATTCGCGAAGTCGACATCAGCATCTCACAACTTTTTAATGATTTTGGCTAATGCTTAAGTTCTAACGCATAAAATCTCTTGTTTCCATACAAGAAATCAATCTATGAAATTAATAATTTATTCGATTTCTCTAACTATTCAGGCGTTCTTTAAAGTAAAGCATTCATTGCATTTTTTATTCAAAATTTGTTGCAGAACTATTTTTTTTAGTTTTTTGAACAATAAAACTGCAGTAAAACAATCTTCATCGCAATTAGCGATATAGCAAACAAATCGTCCAATATAAATGATCTTTGTTGTAATTCTCATCGGCTACAGTCATCGGCTGCTCTTTTTCCTCGTGTTTGAAATCGGAATGCTTGACGCAGGTGAATTACAGCTCGGTGTACCTGCAGCGCCTAGAATCAAATGACGTAGCAATAATGACTCGTTCTGTTACTTCTTAATGAGCTAGATGGGAGATGTTGTTTGTGGATGAGTTATCGATACCCAACCTTTGCGACACGCGGCTCTCGTCGCCGTTTACGAAACATGTGCAGCGAAATCGAGCGATCTTATATGAATGCGTAGATGAGTATTTTTTTTTAGATGAACTCATTGTTATTACCGAGTCGCTGGAAAGAGAAGAATCGGTGGGAAAGTCGTCGCTGAATTTTAAAATTCCGAGATGCGCGCACGTATAACGCGTTAACAGTCGCCTCGTGTGTCGATTTTTACTCTGGCCTCTTTGAATAAGTACTCTCACATTTCGCATTAGATGAATATGTTCATCGATGAATGTGTTTCTCTTTTAACTTTCGATCCTCTCGTTGATCTTTTTTAAATTACCATCGTTTTTAACCTCAAACGCGAAGGTGACTTATGCTTCAATTGACTTTTTGTAAATTTTACACATATTTGAAAATATTTTAGAAAAATAAAAATAAATCGCAAATTACCTACGAATATCCATGTGAATTCCTTATAATTGGCTATAATTTATTGTTCAACATTACTATTTAGGTTCTTTTATTTACAAGAAATGTTTCACAAAACGTCAAGATTAACAGACTAAACTGCTTAAGGTAATGCGAATCTCCTAAAGCATCAAACTTTTCAGACTGTCTGAATAATTACACAGTACCAAAAAGAATTTTGTTTCGAGATCACTTGAAGCAGAACCAGTGATCTTATAGATTATTGGCCGCTGAAAAAGAATCCGTTATTCGATTTGGCCCATCACGTCAGGATTTTAAAATATCTGATCCAAAAAATATTAAAAAATATACTTTTTGGCAATTTAAGCTTAGGTTATGTGAAAAATCTGAAACGATAAGTTAACTTGGAAAAAATTCATTTTCAGCGACCAAAAATGTATAAGATCCTCCACTTCTGAGTCGAGTAGTATAAAAATAAAAATTGTTGTGTCTTGTGTTACACAGAACCGCAAAATTTTTTTTTTGTTCTCAGATAACTTGAATCAGAGATAGAGGGCCCTATAGATTTTTGACCGCTGACAACGAATTTATCTGTTCCGAAAAATAGCCAAAAGTATTCTTTTTGGGAATTTGTGGTTAGCATATGTGAATATTTTTTAATATTTTTCGGATCAGATATCTTAATATCCTGACGTGATGGATCAATTTGGGTAACAAATTCGTCTTCAGCGTCTAAAAATCTGTAAGACCCACTATTTCTGATTCAAGTGATCTTGAAATAATTTTTTGTTGTTGTCCGATGTTATCAGGAATGTAAAGTTAGGGAGTACCTAATCAATGGAGCTTCAGAACGCAAGCCTCATTTTTAGCTTCATGATCAAAAGACACTCATGAAATTATGATAAGAGATGCATCGTTTAATTTTGATCAAATCGTAATGATGCATTACGATTCACATTATTATAGGTTATATCTCGTTCAATCTTGATCAGGTGATGATCAGGACCAATAAAGTCATGTCAAAATATACCTGTTGGATATTAACCCATTAAGACCAGAATGGACATTTTTACATTATAGTTTTCAACGATTGTATTTTATGAAAAAGAGTTTCTAAAAAATATTCAAGCAGTCATATCTGTCATACAATTAATTCACTTTTCATAATTTTTTATTAAGTTAAAAAAAATGCAACTGTGGAAATCTATGTATGATTATTTCCAACAAAACGTGCATTCAAATTGTTTTACTCTTTATATAGGTTTTACATGGAAATAATTTCAAAATTTTTGTTTGAAGTAAAGAAAACGTGTACTCAAGATTAGAACTTTAAATTGTGCATATTAATGGTATGAAAACACAGTTAAAAGTATACAAAATGGCGGCTAAAAGACGAAGAAATTTGTTCGTCTGAAAAGCCTTGAGTTTTGAAAAGGGAATAAAATGTTTTGAAAAAATATCCGACAAAATTTTCGAAAATATTCGAGAAAAATTCGTTCCGAAATGATTCTGGGATTGTTAAAGATAAATTGTATTGAGCTGCATTTTAGCTACATTTTATACAAAACGCACATTTTGACACATTTAACCCCATATTTCCCGAAGATGGGACTATTGATAGCAATATTCTACTAATGACAGCTAAATTTTTTCTTTTTTTTTATAAGATTTATAAAAGGTTTCAGGTTCCTAATACTTTTTACTATTAGAAACATTATTTTATAAAGGCTTTGTCATAATTAAACTAACTTTTTATAATATATGTAAACTATATTAATGATACAAGGATTATAAAAGAATTCTTTTCTGAATCTCTCGAAAACTCCATAAATTTGAGAATTGAGAGTAACACGTATGCATTCATAGAAATTCGACAGAATTTCTACAAAACATTCGATTCGTTCCACTTCATTAAATTGGATTATTGTTATCGAAAAAGTGAGATGACTGTTACTTTTTTTATGAGTGTCACGTTTAATGAAGTGACATATAATCCTATAAAATGTTTTATCTGTACTTTTATGCTTGGAATTTTATTAAATGGAATAATAAAGACAAACTTGGTTGTGAGTAAGCGATACGGTGGATTCCGATTTATTCTTTTTAACCATACCTTTCTCTGAATGACAGTTTTTAAAAACAAGAATCGAAGTAGATAATAGTATAAATATTGTGGACACCTTTGGAATCTGCACAAAAGAATGGTGTTTTTAATGCTAAAATAGTAGATATTAACAAATAGGTAGATTCATAAATTTACGCTAAGCAAATTAATTAACTACTAAAACACCGTATTTCGATGTGCATAAATATTACTTAGACTAATGAGTAAAAATAAAAATATTTGCAGTCTAAAAGGAAAAATACCAATCTGCTGTTAGTTTACAAAAACTCGATTTTTATTTTTGCATCCACTAAGTCTGTTTTATTATCATATTCAGGCGACTTCGAAAACCACCTATAGTAGAGTCCCGGTATATTTGCTCGCTCGGTTCCTCGTCCCCGCCTCTCGTCTTCTTATATTTGTCAAAAGACGGGGAGTGCCGCTTCTCCCATTCTCCTCAGTCGCGTTACGTCAGAGTATAGGCCCTTGCTGAGGCCCGAGGGTGCAACGTGGGGGGGGGGGGGGAGAGCGGCGACAGACAAATATAACGAGACGCAAATATACCGGGACTCTACTGTACTAACTTTTTCAGTTTTTTGTTTCTTGTCCACCATTTTTAATTTTAATAAACTAACCGCAGATTCGTTTTTAGCTACTCCAAAAATGTCTAAATGACAAATTTCCCATAAATGTTTGTACGAAATTATTTTTCACAAACGATTTTTTGTACAAAAATCGGAAATTTTATGGGATATTTTTGTTCAGAATTAAGTAACTACAGTATTTTGATATGTGCGATACATTGCATTCGAGAAATAAACACCTGAAATATCCAGAAATTCAATAACGACGTAGAAAACACGAGAAACTGATTGTTAAATGTAAATAAACGAGCGGATTAAAAAAAGAAAAATACTTAAAAATTGATATCTCGTAAGCTTTTTGATGTAAACTAATGTAATACAAAAATACTATTTAAATTGTAATTTTACTTAATCTACTGTATTTTTAATTATTGTTTTCTATCTTTTCTCTGCTGCATCCACGACTTTATACCTCATACTTATAGATAAAAGAAGAGCGGTAACTGTTTTCTAGATGAAATATTGCTAGCTATTCGGATGAGGATGTTAAAATAGGGGAGCCCCCTTTTGATTCCGACACTCTCGAGGTGGTTACAAAAAATGTTGTGCTTGTATCATGTGGCAATTTAGGATTTTGCTAAAAGTATTTAAAGAGATCTTGTAAAGAGAGTACATGAGAAAATCATAATAGAGGATGTATATTTGACCTTTAAAACTCCATTTGTCATTTGGTTGAGAGTTCGACAAGGAAATAGAAATCCAACCAGATGCTGGATATTTGTACACTTCAGAAACCTTTCTAAATAAAATAAGAAAAAATACAGAATATTTATATCTTAGACGTTAACTTGAGTAAATAATTCCTTAGATATAGAGTAACTATTCTATTTCATAGTCGGATCTTTTGACCAAATAATGATTAATATAAATCTCAATTATGTTCCAAAAAATATGTTAGATGTTAATGAAGTCACGATATGGTAATTGCAACTTTTATGACTGAAACATTTTTAAAATAAACAAATCTGCATATGAAAATGGTGACTGTAGGGTCTAATGGCGAAGTCGAATGTTGCATAACTGTTATAGGTATTTCTAAAACCAAAATTTTAATTCAGCGGAAAAACTGAAAAAAAGAATAAAAAACGACGCACCCGTTTCTTTAGCAATCAACTATTGGATGTATCATAAATCAGTGTTTTAGATCATTTAAAATTACTCAACGACTGAAAATAAACTGATTCTATGTATTTTTCAATCAAACTTAATTCATTGTCACGTTATTTAAATTGCATATATATGAATCATTAGAAATAAAAAAAGCAAACAAAAGTTTTCTCGAAAAAATGAGATATTTTTTTGGAGATCACAGTTTTGCGGTTTTCAATTGGCAAATGTTTTTATATTTGCTCGACAAAGGATCATAATCATAACCTCAAATATGCGGCCAAGATACAAAGATCCGTTTTTCTTCTCGTACCTCGCCTTTATCGTAGCAGGTACTTTTTTTTCGAATCGTTTAGAAGAAGAACAAACAAAGCATGCGGTTCTTGCTCTAGTATTTTGTCAGCTCGTAAAAATAATCTCTTTTCCGTTACGCAAATATTTGGTATTAAATGTTCCAAGATTTTTTTCACGTTCGTTCACATTTTTCTGAAAACTGTCACTCAATTATTAGTTGAAAATAAATGATCGTTAAAATATACTAGTAAATTGAATAAAAAAGAAACGATGACGTAACGAACGAAAAATATTTTATCCTATACGTTTGAAGAAACTGTAGCCATTGTGCTATTATTCTCGATTCCATTGACATTTTTACGTTATTATTTATACCTGAAAGCTGAAGTTTTGTATTTTTTTATATGATAATGTTTTGAAACATTTAGTACCATTTCGTTTTGTATCGCAATACCTGTTATGCAAAAAAGAACCGAGTCTAATTTGAAAGTGCATGTATCGTCGATGTAACTTGCAAATTGCAGCTGGTTTCTGCGAACGAATAAATAACGCGAGAAGATACAAATCCGATTGACTTTATAAAGACCACGTTAAATTGCAAAAGAAGAACTTGCTTTAAAACCAATTAATTATGAGCTAATGAGATTTTCCGTATTGAGTAGAATTATTAGGAGCTTTTAAAACAAGGATGGATTTGTGATGTTATTAAGGTGATAGCATCGCATCACTAAAGCCACAGAAACAATGCAGAAATATATAAAAATCTGTGTAGACCATATTATAGTTGCGTAGTTTCTTTATAGATTTGGAGAAAATATTACAATATAAAAATAAATTGCACAATACATTTTGGAAAAACTGACTATTCTACGTCTATATGCATCAAATTTGTTCCGGGTCGAAATAACAAACTTGTATGAAGTAAAGTACACGTGCAAAATAAATCATTATTTGTTATTATTTATACACGTTTATGATATACATATATGAAGTTACCTTTGAATAAAATCTGAATGAAATTCATAACAATGCATAATTGTTTGTACGGAAAATGATGTATATTACAAAACTAATTTAATAAGTATCCTACTAATAATATTTTCAAACACAGAATGATTCTCGAATTTATATCTTTAATTGTTTGTTAGTAATCTCATAAATTTTAAATCGTTTTTGACGTCGAAATTTTTTGAGAAACTGTTATGGATACAAGAACAAAGTTAAAATAGAAGACACCACTATAGAGCGTCGAAAAACAATCTTTTATCCGAGAAAACAACAAAAAAAATGAAAATTATATTTACGGGATTTATTATCTATATAATCAAATATTTATATAAATTTTATTCCTCAGATTTAACACAAATTTTCAAAAAAAAAATCTCTTCCAATTTTGATACTGGAACATAATCCCAATATTTTTTCAATTTTTTTTTATCTTAGGCTTACTGTAAAAGTGGAGGACATTTTAAGAAGGCTTGTTTTTTTAAGAATATGCATTAAAAATTTTTGTAACAAATGACATGCGTAACATACAAAAAATACCTTGTTTAAAAAATACTATAAAAATTTCAAGTCAATGAGTAAAGAATTGAGCATTTTTAAAAAAAAAGAGCGGGGTTTTTAATTCAAATTTTACGACAAAAAATATGTTAACCTTATGAAAAATGTTCTATGGTATTTTGAAAACCATTAAGTTCCTTTTAAGCCAATACAAATTAATATTTCGATAATTCTAGAGTAGTGCAGCCCCTTAAAATAAATCAAAACTCGTGAGTTTTTTATCATAGATTTTGAATTGTAATTTTTTCAATAGCATATGATTAATACAGTAGAGTCACGTTGTATTTATCTACTAGCTTTCCCCTCCCTCGCGCTATATTTACCAAAAGAAGGGGAGTGCTGTTTCCCACTTCCCTCAGTCGCGTTATGTTCTTGACGTAACAGCAGGCTCTTCCCGAGGCCCCAGGCCGCAAAGTGGGGAAAAAAGACAACGGCGTTAGGTAAATATAAGGAGACGGAACCGGGAAAATATGCCGGAACGTAAATATAGCGAGACACAATTATACCGGGACTCTCCATTCAGGAGAGTTGTGACAAATAAAAATATTTCTCTTAATAGAGTATCCCCAAAATATTTTTTAAATGATATGAAAATCGTTAACTTCAGTGAACTTCAGTTATAAGTTACACAATCGTTATTATGCTAATAAAATAATAAAATAGTTGTAAACATTCTTTGTGTCTTTATATCAAAATTGGATGTCAAATTTATAAAACATTGTTGTATATTAATTCTTTTCGCTAAAATAACGTTTCGAATTGAAAAAATCTTATTATTTACCTTGAAAACTTTGGAGTAATTGTTGAAAAATCGATAACCATTGATAAACCGTGTAATAAAATGAAAATATGAAACATAAAAGTTTATTCATTTAGTTATTCTTTCACGGCGAAGAGATAAGAATCTGAAATTATTTATTAAAATTAATATATAATAATCAAGTAAAATTCACGGTCTTAATTTGTGACAGAATTTGCCCAGTGAAGTAATTAAATAAAAGATCAATTTTTCTAGAAACATGTTTTATCTGGATCCCCAGAGTTAAAAGTTAATATGATTAACATTTAGTTAAAAAATGTATTCATCCAGGAGGATAGCAAAAAGAATCCCAATGTACTGGGAAGATCTACTTTTGGATGAACAGTAAGTATGATTTACTCTTTACGTAGTGATTCTGACATCAAAATCCATCCGAAGCAACTGATGAAACTCCAAATATTCAAAATTTACAGATAGCCAATGATCACCCTCTTGTTTACTCTATATTGGGTTGAATGTTATAAATAAGAGATGGGAGCAATATTTGATGTGACGCCAGTTAATCTACTCGTTTGTGTCTATAATAGTAATTTAGAGATAGTTGCTAACTCCATACCAAATAAGAATTTCGAGTTGTCAAAAGTATCATTTGTGTGATTTGATCAGGTTCCGAATAAAAATTGTGCATTGCTTTGTAGGCTACAATAGTTTTCAGTTCAATGATTAAGAGTTAGATTCACTTGTTAGCGATGGGACTGGAATAATTAAATGAATCAGAACGTCTTTTAAGGCAAGACTTTTCATCGGTAGTGAAGCCCTCGACTGTAGGACTGTCACACTACATGATCTATCAAAAGTAATGAAGTGTATTATCCAAAGTGACTAGACAGAATTTCCTAAGTTCAATAGTTCCATTTCCCATAGAATACGACTAATTATCCATATAAAATTATTCCACTTCGAGTAATACACTTGGAAAAAAAGAGGAGAAAAAAGGTAAGAAAGTAAACATTTCAGAAATACAATAACAGATGGTCGATTAAATATTAATTTTTCACGATACAATCGGGTTTTATTAGCTCGGAAAGCTTCGATTTACTGGGAATTAAAATCGTTACGAGAAAGAAGATAAAAAGAGCAGGGAATAAAGGGTAAGAATAAATTACGCACAAAAGCATTCGCGCACGAAGGAAGGCAAGGAGCGAATGGAGGAAGGAGCGAATCGCGGGAGAGAAAACGTAGCGAAACGTTTATGAATGGGTTAACCTTTCGGTTGGTTTTTGTTATCTCTTTGTGGGTGTATGGTTATCGGGCTATCGGCCAAGTTAAGCCCAGGTATCAATTAAATGTGGGTATTTGATTCTGTTTATCCCACTTCTATTGCCAGCAGCACAAGGTGGCTCCCGGGTGGTCACCAATCCTTTTGCCGGCTATATCCGATGCTGCTTGACTTCGGTGATCTAACGAGAACCGGTGTGTCCGGCGCGGCGCGAGCAGGCAAGGCCGTTGACTCTTGAAAAAAGGAAAGGCCTGTTGAAAAAAGAATGTCGCAGATCAGGCAGAGGTGGGATTTGAACCTTGAACCTGGTGGATACCAGTCTTGGACACTATCCGCACGCTTACCAGGACCCTTTACAATATTTGATAAACATCGCCGTCGTATGCGCGCAGGGACTTAAATCCTAGCTCGACCGACCGATGGTTCCGATATCTCACGAAAAATTGGTAAAGGATACCATACAAATAAGAACGACTTTAGCCCATAAAATTTTGGTCCAAAGAAAACTTATGATATCCTGCCTCGCTTAAACGACTATTCGATGTATATAACGCACGCAACCAACGGCAACAAAGAGAAATAGATAATGCCTATGGGAAACTTACTCTTGCGGGGGCGAACAAGATTACATGAATCGAAATTGCGCGCCTCTCACGGTCAATTAATTAACCCCTACGTCCCTTCTATCTCTCTTTCCGCGATGTTTGCTTTTATATAGAATTTCCTTTTTTTATACGCTTCAATATTTATGTTAATATGCGACTTTGCTAAGTATAACTATATTTATTTCTATGCGGTATATCAATGGACCCTACTCGCCTTTCTACATGCGTGTGAACGACGCGGATGACCACTGTGGAAACAATATTTTTATGTTTTATGTATTACGGTCAATCATATATATTATTTTTATATTTCATTTAAGGAATTGTGTACGATTAAGAATGAACAAAGATATTTCTATAAAATATTTTTTAACCACTAATTCTATCAAATTAATTCCCTGAAACTGATGAGTCATTTGGAGACTCAGTAAAATGACATTTTTTGCATGTTGCTGTGCAATATTTGTAGATAAATAACTAACAAATAGACTAAAAAATAATATCAGTAAGAAAAAGGTAATAATTACCAAGAAAGAAGATAAACCTGTAACTCCAGGAAAGATAGTTTAACTTAAACCGAAAATTCAATTTCATGAAGCAAGCGATTATATTACATGTCAACATCGCCATTTCTCGATTTTTTTTTGTTAAAATATAACGGTGTATCAATTTTTAATAACAAATTAAGTAAACATTACGATGGATTATTTAATATTATAAATATTATCCAATTCTTTGAAAATTTATTTCAGAAAATACTTTCGTGACTTTACATTAAATTTAATAAATTTTTTTTATTCTTGCATTGTTGTCGGTTGTTGTGTTTCACTTCTTCTACACTGACAAGATCTTCTTTGCAAACATTCCCATCCTTTCTGGTATCAGCGGGATTTACACGAAAAATGCCGGTATAATTCCTACATTTCGTTTAATTCACGAAATTTGAAAAAACTTGAAATATGGGAATTTTTCCACGGAAAATTGTCTTTGGGTGTTTAGTTTTATAATGTTATTTTTACATTTGAAATCAACAATGAGTACTCCGATTTAGAATCCTTTTCTGAATTTGAAAAACGGTTGTTTGCGGAACACGTTGGGCGCCAAAATTAAAGTAAGGTGTACAAATGTAGTGAACTTTCATAGTGACATTTAGTCGAGATATAAGTCGACAGAAATATTAATAACGTACGTGATGTTATTGATGTGACATAACATCTGTTCAATTGATAATTACTTTATTAGCTGCGTCTGAGATTTCTTTTGTGATTCGGGTTGTTTTACATACATTTCATCAATTTCATGTAGCGTCATCGATTATAATATATTCTTCTTTTTAATACAACAAGGAGGAGGTCATTCGTAAAGAAGATAATTTATCACAATAATAAATTATTAATAGTATACTTTTTTAGAAAATTAACAATAATAAACATTGACATACGTGCGTCGTTAGAAATGGTTAAATAAGATTTAATGACTACTAGGTACTTCTTATTGATAAATATTTCTTGATTCTGTACCAAAAAGATATATGAAAATCTGTTAATCAATGTTTTTTATAGTACTTCGGAATGAACGGCAGTTTCTCCTCTAGAAATCCAAAAACTCGGTGATTTTCTCCACTGTTTTTAAGGAAGCAGACGAACAACTTCTATTAATCGATATTTATTCCCTCTTGTATACACTATAGAGTACAACATTTTTTTCGCATAAAAGTCTATTGAGAAGTGATACTCCTCAGGACTTAACGCAAACAAAAAGGTTCTCAAGAGGACTCCAGCTTACAGCATGTTCATGTCATCTGAAATGAAAAAACGAAAACGATTTAGAAATTATATGAAACGTATTGACGCTTGAACCTACTTTGGTAATGAAAAGTGGCGAACATGTGAATTTATGTTTATGTAAAAGTGGGAAAACGGGATAATATCACAACAACTTTCTGCCATGTTAAAAGAACGAATTGGGAAACTACAGAGGCTACTGTATATTGATATGTGATGGTATTAGCATTATGAAAAAATAAAAAATGTCATAAGCAACGGTTGAAAGATAAGAAAATATTACTAATTAATTTTATATTTCAATAACTGATATTTATAAATAAGGCAATTAAATAATTATTTATGTTTTAAATGTAGCCTACACTAACCTGAAAATGTTAATTTCCCAAGGATTAACAAGTAAATAGGATTCACGTTTTTCCTTTAATAATGTATGTTCATTTATTGTTTGAAAACTTTCTACAAATTTTAAAACATAACCTTAAAAATATAAATCAAAATGTGTACTCGAAATGAAACACACAATGCTTACTTAAAAATCTAAATTTGAGTACAATTTATTATATCAAAACTACCGAAGCAATTTAACTCAAGTTGCACTAAAAAACCACATATTTCGAAATCATGATCAACTGAAATGGTTAAATAATTTAGTTAAATCAGTAGAACCACATTCACTTATATGAATGGAACGGACTTTTATAAAATAATCAGTCATTCTACTCATTTGATCAAATCATTTAGTAAATTCGCAATATCATTCCTTGAAATTGGTACAGGTACACCTCAAAAACCAGGCAAATAACAAACCATACACTTCAAAACCCAGACAAATAAAAAAACATATACTTAAAAAACCCGACTTTAAAAAACCAGGCATTTAAAAAAACAGACATTTCAAAAGCAAACATTAGAAAACCGGGGGTGCACCTCAAAACTCAGACAAACCATAAAACAGACACTTCAAAAATCCGACTTTCAAAAACCAGACCTTTAAAAAAACAGACATTAAAAAACCAGACATTTCCAAAAACAGAGATTCATAAACTATATACTTAAAAAAACAGACTTTCAAAATATGTTTGCATTTTGAAATGTCTGGTTTTTAATGTCTGTTATTTTAATGTTTGAAATGTACCATGAGTTCTTTGATTTAGAATCCTTGTCTGATGATAGTATGAAAAACGGTTGTTTGCGGACCACGTTGCGCGTCAAAATGAAAGTAATGTGTACAAATATATAGTGAACTTTCATAGTGTCATTATGTCAAGATATCGATCGACAAAAATATCAACACCGTTCGTGATATTACTGATGTGCTATATATAGGTTTCAATAGCTGTTCAATTGATAATTACTTTATTAGCTTCGGCAGAGATTTCTTTTGTGATTCTGGTTTGTTGTTGTCTTTGAGTTTCTAAAAGTCGGGTCTTTGAAGTGTTTGTTTTGTGATTTGTCGGGTTTTTGAGGTGCACCCCTGGTTTTTTAATGTCTGTTTTTTGAGTGTCAAATATTCGAATGTTTTAACTATGCAAAATAAAAACGAATGTGAGCCAAATATTTCATTGAATCGGTCATTTTTTTCAGTGTATTAAACAGGTACTTAAATTTTTAAAAATAATTAGCAAAAACTATAGGTATTAATTTTTTATTGCTTATTTGAATTTTATATTACAGAACGTTGTGCCTATATGTTTCGCGCGGTGACGGGAGTTTGTTTTACGATACCGTTCGTGTTTCCGATTCTTGTTTGCAGTGCCCATTAACGCCTCGAGAAGAACGGAGGTGTTCGGATTACCACGTGACATTTATCGCGGGAAAATGCGATATCAACTCTCCACGCCCCTGGGTGGATCCTATCGCTCCAATACCCTTCATATTTGCATCAATTCCATGTCCGACAAGTATTCATTACAGAGTGCCGTTTAAATTGTTCATAATTACTGAGTGTAACGACTTTTCAATTATTTATTTACCTTAGTTAGTCGGGCATCTTTCGCAAAAAGGCAAAAAAAAAATTTTTTTTTTCCAAAAATTCCTAGGGTATCCTGCTTTTTTGTAATTTGGCAACCAGTACTTATTTATAAACAAAAATTTTTTTACTGAATCTTTACATAATATTATAGGGTGAACCTCAATAACCAGTCAAATCGCAAAACAGACACTTCAAAAACCTGACTTTCAAAAAACAGACACTCAAAATACAGACATTTAAAAAATAGTCATTAAAAATCCAGACAAATCACAAAACAGACACTTCAAAAACTCGACATTCAACAATTCGACATTCAAAAACTCGACATTCAAAAACCAGATATGTCAAAAACAGACATTAAAAAGCAGACATTTCAAAATGCAAACACATTTTGAAAGTTTGTTTTTTGAAATATCTGGTTTAAGAATCTGTGTTTTTGGAAAGGACTGGTTTTTTAATGTTTGTTCTTTAAATGTCTGGTTTTCGAAAGTCAGGTTTTTGAAGTGTCTATTTTTGAGGTGCACCCATATTATAAATCGGCCGGGGAACGATATAGCATGGTTCCAGCGTGATTTTCTTCACTTTGTCTATGAAAATTTGGCAAAAAAAAAGCAAATTAAAATACATTGGACTCTCGCAATATCGAAATTTTATCCTTTCGGCGTTTTGATTTTCGGAACTTTATTCCGCGGCCTATAAATCCCGGGTGCACCTCATAAACTCGACATATCACAAAACAGTCACTTTAAAAACCCGACTTTCAAAAACCAGGCATTTAAAGAACAAACATTCAAAAACCAGACCTTTCCAAAAACAGAGATTAATAAACCAGATATTTAAAAAAACTGACTTTCTAAGTGTATTTGCATTTTGAAATGTTTTTGAAATGTCTGGTTTTCAAATGTCGGATTTTTGAAGTGTTTGTTTTATCATTTGTCGGGTTTTCGGTGTACACCCTAAATCTCTAGTAGAAAGTGATTCCAATTTTCCCCAAAATGTACCCCAAAACTGGACGGATTTCTATCAAATATATCGAATTAAACAATAAAAAATGACAGTTCATATTAAAACACCCTTGTTTCCTTTTTTTGCATTATTGCTCAATTCTAAAGGTTTATATTTGTTAGCAGCGACCTTAGAACAAAAGAACCTGGGAAATGAATTTCAAGCGAATCCGATTAATTTAGAAAAATTGTAATCGTCATATTAAATTTGTATAAACTGATCTTTAATTCACCTGAAAATAATGGAATAACAAGGTTTTAAATGAATCCGATCGACAGTTATGAAATCATCCACCATCGTATATCCGCCATTTTGAATTTTTTAATTTGACATTCGCCATCTTCAGCAAAACAATATACTTTTATTTGACTAGTTTCAAACCTATTATCATCATGTTTTCGCTATCCGAACTAATTTTAAGCTAAAATATTTTGATAAATTAAGTTCTTCTAGCATAGTGCCTTACAGTTTGTAGACTAGTAGGCACGATCATTTTGCAACATACAATTACTTGAATTTAAGTGATCTAGTATACAAAGTCATATATATGTAATACTAGATTCTAAAACAGTTAACAAACAAGAAATATTATAAAAATTTTAATATTAAAGGTCCTACAATTTTATAAAGTATAGCTTTATTTTATAACTATTTATTTTAGTCTGGACTTAATTTGAAGACAAATAAATAAAAATGAAAAAAAGACAGTTAATATAGTGTTTAGAGCTTTTTGTTATTAACGTGACATACTTAGGCAATGGTAAAATAAACGTATACTCCTCTCATTGAACGTTTTTAGATATTAGAGTTTTCTTGTCTAATTCCTGTATAAAGACATCGGATTTTGAAAAATAAGGTTTCTTGTGTTGCGATAAAACTTTTTTAAGTGGACCCTAGAGACTACTGACCCGCGTATCCCTATGGTACTACTGCATAATAGAAATATAATAGATTTAAGTAGTCCACAGTGTCCACTTAAAATGAACCAAACAAAAATAAATAATTCAATGATATATCAATAAAAAACATAACAATTTTTTATATGGTAACTTTTAAAAATGGTTTCAACTATTACTCGTACATATTTTAATTCATTATATAAAGGTGTCTCATGGATAGGATTGCTAATGATTAATACACTCTCCAATTCATAATTAGGTGAAAAACATGAATAAAATATGAAAAGGGGTTACTATAAATTAGTCTGTATTTACCAATAAAGCGTAAGAGACTAATTTATCAATAAAATTCTGCTAATCTTGTACCAATTCACTATTTCAGATTAGTAAATTTTAGGATTGGTAATAAATAAGTAGTTTAGCATTATTTATTAGTTAGAAAAATAATTAATTGAATCAGTTACCACATTTTCGTTTTTTAATTAGTAAGTTTAATTCACACTTAGATAGTAAAACACCTAATCTGATCATTTTACGCTAAATAATTTTTGAAAATAAGTATTTAAATGAACAACAGTTCACCCTAAATTTCTTAGAGAGAAAATTCAGTCCTCATACAGTGAAAAGTGAGTCACACTAGTAAAAGAGTGAATAGTCACTCCACGACAGTGATTTTTTCAATGGAAAATTGTCATTAATTGACAGTGAGAAATCGTCTTTTTACTAGAGCTTAATTTTCACTCCATGAAGAGTGAATCCTCCCTGAGATTTTTAGGGAGTAAATGTGAAAATATGTAAAAAATTCTCAAAAAAATATATGTATCCAAATTGTTGAAATTTAGTGAAATGAATCATTTTTTATATATTATCTTAAATAAAATAATACTGCAGACGTAGAATATCAGTTATCTTTAGTTAATATCCAAATTACAAGTAGTTATCTGAACGCACTTTAATATTACTAAATTCACGAAGAGTTGCATTTAACAATTTTTTTAATTACCATACTAATGTAAAACAATGCACATTTATTAAAGCTAATTGTAAATTTCAATCACTGAAAGAATTCGGACAAAGTTAACAATTGTCAACTTATCATCAAGTAGAAACTAATGTAATAATAATGTAACGACTTTTTTAGTGGTATATATCTTATTGATGTGTTCCAACTATCTTTTACTATTTAGTCTAAAACTATATTACTAGATAATTTAGCTATTTTAGGGTAGTTATTGCAACTAACTACAGGACAACACATGAAAACACAAGTTAACAAATAGTAAGACGTTATAATTAAGACAGAATAAATATTATTATAACTTATGTTTAATATAGTATAAATATAAGATTTTATAGAGAATCAATTTTTATATGATAATAGAATAGCTGGTTTAGGAAAATTTAGAAGACTATACACATTATTTCACACAGATGCTCATAATGTTAATAGTTGATTACATTAAAGCTACAGACTTAATAATATATATAGATGCCTTTTATTACATATAAATTCTGTCAGTTACATATAATCATAAAAATACTCCAATTCGGTGAAAATGTACTACATTTCTACAAAATCGGAAAATTCCACTCTTCTGATTAAGATTTCGTAAACTTGAGACATTAATTTGATTTATTTACTGAAGACACTTTCTAATTCCTCCTTCAAGAAATTTTGACAGAAATATTTCACGAATTTGGACTATTTAATGCTAACTATGTATAAAATATGTTGAAATTTATAATGGATTAAAAATTAGCTTGTATTTTAAAAAGAAACCCAAAACAATTAAAATGACCCAGCAAAGATCATCTTGTGGTGCACTTCTCATTTAGTTTACTAAACTTTCCATGACCTAGACATCATCAGTACCGAGTAATGTATTCCAACTGAAGCGCATAACGGACACTCCACTATATCACTCGAAAAATTTAATTATCAGTTTGTCTGAAAAAAAGTACTAAAAAACGCTCTCCTTAGATTTGTTAATACATCACTATGTATTTAGTAAGTAGTTAATTCCAACAGTTTATTACTGACTAATCATTTGTTCTTTAATATCATGTTTCATTTGTGTTTTTTTCTGTTCGTATTAAGAAAACTGTCGTTATTGTATGATTAATTATATTCGTTTCAATTCGATTTCATTCTTTAAATACTAATTAGTTCGAGAAACCAAAATTTTTGCAGAATTATCGGACATGAATGTGCAAGAAATGTGAAATAAATATTGTGAAACTATTATTTAATGAAATAAAAAACATTTGAAATTATAGCAAGAGTTCATATTATTAAATATTATTTTATTTTAAGTCCATACTTCTTAATTGTGGTTTAGTTTAATCTTTGAACTATAATAAAATTGTATCTCGTTTTTTTATATAACAAAATTTTAATGATTCAATTTTTTTCAATTTCCTTTTCATTTTTGTCGATACCAATTTGTGCCATATAGTTTCATAGAGAAAAATAAAAATTTTACTATTATAACTATATAATCATGTAAATTTCATACATTTTTCATTATTTTATTATTATCGCCGGATTGGATGTTTTTTTAATTAAGTTTGTTTCTATTGACTCTAAATACATAATAATCAGAATAAATCAAATTCTATTATAAAATGTTTTTATCTCGTCTGCCGGTGAAATCTAAAAAGGTTAGAAGTTTCGTTTCGTTACTAGAAAAGTGCTTATACCTTAACTACAAAAGGTACTAAGAAGCAGGTTTTATGCATTCACTACTTTTGTGCTTAGTACTTTTATGTAGTTGGTGCGACTAATTTTTTGTTCGTAGCAAACTTTACTATGTCAACTAGAACTTCTGAGCCAATTATGTTAATATTTTCTATTATTTAGTACGTTTTCCTGTATAAATTGGAATGGACTTGCAGAAAAAATGCGAAAAACCTTTCCTAAATTTAAAAAAAAAACATTAAATATTTACTCAATTGTAGATCCTTGGAGTCCTTTTCTAAAATAATAAAGACTTGCACTGAAATATTTTCCATATCAAAACGTTAGACAAAAAATAAGAGCTTAGGAATCCTCAGCGTATTGTACGAATAAATCTGACATTAATACTAAGTTTTAGGTAGAATTCAATCAGCCCCAGGAGTTTGATACATTTTCATATTATACTTTCGTTCATTACAAAATATCGCAGTATGTAAAATTTATCTCACTGTCATACTATACTTGCTTATCAGAACTATTATATATAATTTTAACATGGTTCAAAAAGAGAAATGTTCGTTAAGATTTAAAATTTTCATTGAAACGTTTACAAAATTTATTGTATAATTTACAATAATAACTGTGAATATATTACAATTCGTATTGTAAATCTTAATGTACATTTCACGACGTATAAAAATGCATATAGATATTAGCTAACTTGATGAAGGTTAGAAGACAAACTAACAAATTTTAGGTAAAATTTATTGGAGCAAATCTAAGTATTACTCTCTAAACTTGAATTAATAAAAAACGACATATCTACAGCGAAATATGGTAATTCATTAGTAAAATTCTACTAATCAACAAGTAGATATTGACTTTTTAGTTTAGTAGTTTATAGAATTAGTAGTAAATTCGTAGGTTTTAACTTTTTATTAGCAAAAATAATTACTAATTTATTTGGTGACTCACTTTTCATTTTCTTATTCTAAGTTTTTAATTAATTCAGTTTTAGAGGGTACTTTACACAATCTATTGTTCAAATACGATAGAAAACAGAAATTAAATTCAGAACGAAAAATTTAATAAAATCTGCGAATTAATGGCTTGTTGGAAGAAGAGGTATTTTTAATCAATCAATTCTCGCATATCCTGGTATGTGGCGTTTCTATATATAAAATCCCCACCTTGATTTTCCCACTCAGTTTCCGGAAGTGATACGAGTCAGGGGCGGAGCAACACGTGCTAGGAAAAAGGGAGGTATGGTTTGTACCTAAGAGTGGGAGGTACGTAAGTATCTATCATACGAGAGGGTAAATACCACATACGTTAAGGGCACATTCTTTACCTTCGACCCGTGCCTAATCCAACAGTTATTCCAAATATTACTTGTATAATTTAAAAATATAGTCAAAATATTTAATTAGTGATTACAGTGAGATATATTGTACTAGATTTTTTTTATTCCGTTAGGACGAGTGTAGACCCTTATTTCGGGTATAGTAATTGCACTGAAAAAAGTAGTTATATTGACTAAATGAGAGGGTGGTGGTTAACAGCCAACTATTTAGTAATTTCAACTACGTTTTAATCGAAACGACTAAATGTCGTACAATAAGTACAATAATTTTGTTGGAAGAATTAGTTCTTGATATAATAACAATTTCATATAAAATTGCTTTTAATTTACATTCCAATACACCATCTGCTGCACAAATAGAAAAAATGGTTAATAGAACTACGAGGAAATGGTAGAAACAATTTTGACATATGTAAATAGTAGAATTAACAACATGAAAAGTTATGATTCTTGGTTTGAGTTATGTACGAATGTTTTAATTACCAGTATACAGTAAATAGAACAATTTTATTATGGAAATGGTCCATTTAACTACTTTTTGCGTTAAACGTTATTAAATTATAAAATGCTCCGATTAATTATTTTCTTTCTCTCTGCATGGTTCATGATTATATATAAGTTTCGAAAATGTATACCAATAACAAAAATTCTTCTTTAAAGGTCGATACATGATTGTTAAGATAATGCGTAAGATAATACATCTTACTCTCTAAATCTGAATTAGTTGAAAACTGCTAATTCAGAAACGAAAAGTGGGTAACTCATTCGATTAGTTAGAAATTTTGCTAATACAGGGAAATACTACTATTCCATTATTTAAATATAGTTTGCTGCTAGATTAGAATAATTATCACTTCAGTTTGTATTTTACTAATATATTAATGTTGTTTTACTATTCGCTAGTGAAACATTGACTAATTCATTTTATATTAGTATTAATTTACCAATTCAGATTTAGAGAGTATATTAATAATTGTAGTGATGACATTTGACGTATTACAAAATTTCGGTACTATTAATTCTAGTACCAAAGAAATATAAATTATAGAAGTAAACATAAACAAATGATTGTGTGACATCTGATATCATCAGGTGCTATAGATTTTCTGATAGAGATGATGGAATAGACCTGTTTTAAACGAGCTGTCAGATCAAGAATTACATAATTCCGAAGAAAATTCCAAAATGTTATGACTCTAACTGTAAATGAGGTTTTGCATTTAGTTCTACAGGCAGGACATATATATCACTAGTAATATTTTTACGTTTTCAAGTGCGAATATCAAAAATATGTACTGATAATAAATCTAATATGATGATACGGCAATTCGAAAACTGGAAAGAAATTCTTAGCGACTGCTTTTTATCCATTCTGAATGAACTAAGTATCATGATTAAAATATCCACAAAAATAGTTACAGGAATTAATTGAAAAAATAATTTGATTACTAAATTTAAAATGTATTTGTTTACTAAAATAAAAAATATTAAGATGCAATGATGAATTTCATACAAAATTAGTAAAATTACGTTATTATTTTTACTACTTTCAGGTTAGGAAACGATATTTTAATTTATCAGATAGAGAAAAAAATGGATAAATGGTTTCTATTACAGGAAAATATTAGGTAAATAGTTATTAATAGCATTTAACCTGGCTGTAGAACAATTTCTATACAGAATAGTTAAATGTCATATATAAACAGGGAAAACTTTAAAATAATAGTATACATTGACAGACATTATTCTTTTCGAAGTATTTGCAAGAATAGTAAAATTTACAATATAATAGTATTATAATAACTACTAGACTATAAGAAGCAGTGATAGTAGATTTTCAGGTAATTTAAATCTTGACAAATATTAAGTATTTTCTAGTATTTTCTCTGCAAACTACATATAAACAATGCTACCATTTTCCGTACAACTGTACTGATCCGTTAATAATTAATAAACTAATAATTTGTGTTATATATTTTGACATAATAAAATAACATGCGAATCTTTAAATAATTAAGAGTGTCATTTTAAGAGTTACCTTATTTAGTTAATTGTTTATTTATATTTGTTAATTGGTGACAACTACTAATTTGAAAACGAAAGATGAGTCACTAATTCCCTTAGTTATCATTTTTATTTATAAATAATGGAAAGCTACAAGTTTATTACTAATTTTAAAAACTACTAAACAATCTCTACTCCGATTGATAGAATTTTATTAATGAATTAGTAGTGCTTTACTATCTTCTTATACAAATTCATAGCAAACTTTTTATTTTAGAGAAGCAGATTTTAGTTAATTCATATTAAGAGAATAGGTTTAATGATCTTTTGGCCCTACGATGTACAATTATTTCCCATTTGATATAATAGCATAATTTGGTAATACAAGTACAACCATTTAAATAAATCTCAATAATAGTATGAAAATAAGAAATGAGATAAAAACACGCTGAAATGACACGTTACTTACTTTACGCCATCATTTTTGTATATTATACTAAATGCATAATAGTCCAAGTAAATATCGACAATTTATTAAAAAGATATTATTGATAAAATTAAATATATTAAATGATAAATATATGTTTGCGCAGCGATCTGGACGTCTTGTTTGAAACGATGCTATTGAAGGAGAATTTCGAAATTTCAAAGGAAGAGATTCCCAAAATAATATATTAAGTCGTTTTGCAGAAAGAACACAAACATTTATGAATCTTATTTGACAGGATGGTACGGTGGTTTGAAAATGGAAAATCGTAAGCAAAAATAGGCCTAAAGAATTATAATATTCCATATGGTAACGGCTAAATTTAATTTGGTGACCGGTAAAATTCACTATTATTTCTGGTAAAAGTGACTACACTTTTTGCCATATTTACAATACTAACAGTAAGTATTAAAAGACAGTTTAATTTTTACCATCATTTAGGATAAATATTCTTAAGAAGAAAGCGACATTCAATTTGTGAAAAAAGTTTTTCTAACGTTTCCCACATTCTCAAGATACTTTCGTTCTTACATTATTATTGTAATTATCATTAACATTGTAGATATTGTTGTGTATTTCGATTCCAAGATGACGTTCACGTTTTGACACTCGCGGTGGAACTAACTGTTTTGGTTCATCGCTGTAATTTGTTCCTGTGGTTACTTGGATAATCGTAGAAGTCGACTTTAACTATTTTAATCGCCCTATTAAATTCCAGTTCTTCCTATAAAATTGAAGGGTAAGGGTATTGGAATTATCTTCAGTAAGAAGAATAGGTGCAATTTCGTTGTTTTTTTATTTAATATAATAAAATGTGTGATTAAAATTTATTGTATTTTAATATTTTAGGTTATTTAATACAAAAATAATTTTCTGCTCAATTCGTTAATGAAAAATCGGGTGCACCTCAAAAACCCGAAAATCATAAAACAGATACTGGAAAAATCCGACATTAAAAAACCAGACATTTAAAAAAAACAGACATTGAAAACCTTTGAAACGTCTGGTTTTTTAAATGTCTGGGTTTTGAAAGCAGGGTTTTTGAAGTGTCTGTATTGTAATTTGCCGAGTTTTTGATGTGTCTGTTTTGTTATTTGTCGGATTTTCAAGATGTACCCTGTTTTTTTTTAAATATCTGGTTTCTGAATTTCAATTGTTTGAAATGTCTGTTTTTCTAAATATCTGGTTTTTAAATGTCGGGGTTTTGAAGTGTCTGTTTTGTGATTTGTCGGGTTTTAGAGGCGCACCTGAAAAATCTTTTCGACAAGTTCATGTTTGTGGAAAAAAGTATTGTTGTACTAAGACAAAAAATTGAGACAGAAACAAAAATGATCACTAATAAAATTATTGGAAACATACCTCATGCTGATCTATTTTAGACTTGTGAATCGGTTTTCTTATTTCACCACAGTTTAACTGTATATTTACCATAATTACGAATTATAGTTTTAGGTAGCATGGTTTTCATGGTAAAATTACCGCTTAATTTTACTTTTCGGAATGTCTGAGGAAGACTTTTAAGGAAGAGTTAGTTGAACTTTGAAAACTTAAGAAGGTTTTTGTTTTCGTCATAATGTCGACGGGATCCAAATATTTGTCTAGATAAATAACATTCTATCAGCAATGAAAATTGTAATTTTTCCTCTCGAAAACCCAGATTCCGTAATTTATTGGCTATACGAAATTTACCGAACGTAACATATCGCGCACGTATTTACGTAAAGTGAAATTTAAAAGTATGTCCAGAAAATTCCCGAGCGTAATCGTGAAGAGAACAATTTATGGAAGACCATCCCATTGAATTTTTACGGGTCGGTCGATTGCGTAAGATATTTCGGATCCATGGAAAACGAGAAAAAGTCATCCGAACTCATCGATAAATCTTTGTACGAAATAAAATGTACAATTTCAAAAGAGGTTAGAAAGTGTAATGGGTCGAAGTTTCACTCGACTTCGAAACATTGGTCGTATTTTAAAGTGCGTCATACGTGAGTACTGATTTACTGTTTTGTTTCAGTTTTTTATGCTCTCAAGCGATTCCGGCAATTAAAGTCTTAAAAAGTCGAGCGAGAGATTCCTTTCCGTTAGGTCAATGGGTTTTCGTTCTTTTTTTTCGATTTTATCGATAGTTATAGCATCCATTCCAAAATAGAATTTACTTCCTCAGAATTACTCATCGACGGATCGTATTTCTATTGGGTTGTTAAATTGTAACTTTTTTGTTTATGCAATTAATTTTTTGACATCTAGTGTAACTTTAGCTAATACCGCTTCTAATACCGTCGGAGCAGTGTCTTCTTGATATTCGCTGCAATGAAGAAATTATTTTCATTTAAATAAACCGTCATTTCAATACTCGCAAATAAAAAAATGCTGTATACAATACTATTTTAATTAACATGTATCGTATTTTCAGTTAATCTTATTTAATTAAACGAAAATTTATTCTTAAGGCGCTACGAATTGTATTTGTTATTTTTTAAATAAAAATTCTGTCGTTGAAAATAAAATTTAAAGTGGTAAAGTTTCCTAATATAGTAGTCAAATGTCCTAAAATTATTTTTTTTATGTTTATTTAGGAATTTATGTTAAATCATACACTTTACGCTAAGTAGACGTTAATTTACTTAAATGTATCCAGTAATTCTTCTAAATAAACAAAGTGATAGTTATAAATGATGACTTAAGGAACAATTAAATTATGCCAAGTAGTTAAAAATTTGTCAAATAATATGACGTACAATGTAAAAATAATACAAAATTTGTAATGAAAATAATTTAATTTAATATTCTCAGTTAATATTTAGCATCTAGTTAAATATGAATACATGCTCATTAAAATTTGTTTTAATCATACACTATTATAATTTTACCATAAAATAATATTACGTACTCAATCAATACCCTTCGATCGTAAAATAAGAGTACACTTGGACGGAATTCATTAATTATGAGTCTACATTCTTTCACGGACGAAGTAAGTACCGGATCTATATAACCAGAATATAATATGTGTCCTAGTTGCGTGTATGTAGAATCGAAGTTCAACAGCCATCAATAGATTTTATATATTTTGCCTATAAATCACATTGTATCAGAGTTAGGAATTTAGAAGTGATTTATATAAAAATCAATCGTTAGAATGATTTCACCGATTAGAAAAAGAGCGTTTTATAAATTCAATAAACCAAAAGAAATGATTATATTACAAGACATAAAAATAATAAAACTAGTAAAGAAATTATTTGTCCTTGAGCTCTTGTTTTTTTTACTATTTTATTAGTTTAGTATCATTTCGGTTCTAATAGTTACATCGGTAATGTAACATAATTATTTTGAAAGTCTGAATTGAAATTGAACTGAAATAGTTGTGACGAAGACTATAAATCATTAAAATAATTCTGTTCATTAAAAGTTTTCTATCAAAATAGCTCTAATAATATTTTATATTTATCGAATGTTTGATATAAAGATAGTTATGTCATATTTGTTCTAATAGAAATAACTATATCAACAACTAACATAATTATATATTATTAAATCAAATTTAGACAAAATCTTGTGTATAACAAGTATATCAGATTTCTCAAAAAGCAGGTAAACATGTATGTAACCTGTATAAATCTAAAAAACATCTTCAGGAAAACATTTAATCGACCAAATCACAGGCGCTCACGAGAATTTAATATGTGTCCCCTGTCGGAAAATATTTTTTTATGACAATTCTTTTTGAGCTAGTCAATCGCAAAAAAGCACAGTTTATGTAATTTTTAAGACTGATTCTACACAATATCTAATCGTTTTTTAACATTTAAATGTACATTGATAAGAAATGTTCTACATTTTTTGTTATTGAATCGAACATTTTTTAGTTTTACGGACGATTAAAGGTCAGTCTGTAAAGCAATTCTGCGGAACTGTGGCTCGCCTTTTGGCATTACTGTATTGACATTTTCTTTGTAACATTTTGTGTTTATATTTTGTATTGTCAATAAAGATGATGATGATTATAATTATTAATATTATTATTATAACAAATAGCCTAATTTATTTCTAGGAACTGGTCGCTTTTTATTTTTCCAATGTCCTGAAATTGACTCATCGTGTCATTTTAAGTAAGGGTAATTTTAAAAAACCATTCTAGCAATATAATGAATACCTAAAAGGAACATAAACAATTTTGGAATAGTTTAGTATCCCTTCTACTACGCACAAAAGGTTTCTAACAAACCCAACAAATTTGTCGATAAACAAAGGATGACTAAAACGTGGCATTGGTATTATTAAGTGAATATAACCAATTCGATAAAATTTGTTCAGAAACTGATAACCTTAAATTATAAGAAAATAAACATTTTCTCGTTTTGCTTATTTCGTTTACCGCATTTTTGCACAGTTCAAAGTTTATTGTTGGACTCATCTAATGAATATCATTCAGCTACTTTCAGCAAGTTAAATCGTAATAATTGTTATAAATAACACAATACAGATTGTAAATATTGCAGTAAATACACGGCGTAAAACTAAATGTTCAGAAATGGATAATAAAAATCCTAATGTATGTCTGTATCAAATATTTGGATTACTATCAAAGATTTTAGTAACGGTTCACTTAATGGTTTACTTTACGCAATTCAGTGACAATTTACTGAGATTCGGTGAAATTGCATTGTTTAATATTCTAGGAGTTCGCCATAGCTACATTGTAGATATAACTATAATAAGTTTAGAAAAAAACTCGATAGTAATCCCTTCACTGATGTACCCAACACACGCTCCTCGAAAGATGGCGTTAATAGTTACGCTTTAATTATTCCATTAATGCCTGAAATAAAAATCGTCGCATTTACGATGCAGGATAGTTACTCAAGCCTCTGGGACGATCTCTGCGTTTATCAATACATTTAGTATCGCGAATCGTGATAAATTACTATCGGGTGTCGAATTAATCAAATCAACTGGGTCGCGCGTTGTAAAAATGATTGCGCAAGGAAACATCTCGCGACTTGTCCGCTTAAAACATTAATAACGATTGTAAATAAACGCCGCGGTAGGCGTGAACAAAGACAAATTTGCAAAATTATCTTGGGGATATAATTGATGCCGGCCGTTGAGAGTACATGCGAAATCGATAGATACATTTGTAACGTGTGGCTTCGCTTCGTCACGGTGTCCATCTACATGCGTCCGCTCGAGATACGCTTAGTGCACGTCTCGGTACGTATATAGTGATGGTACGTTACAAAAGTAACGCACACTTAGGGACGTATCGCGTATCGATAAAAAGATCGAGAAACCCCGACGGCGAAATCTCGCTTTCTCAATAGTCACTTCGTAAATAGTTGTGCGCCTGTCAGGTCGCCATATTGATATTTGTAAAAACGATCCTCGACGAGACGTACCCACGAGTGAACGGATAGTCTCACGCGGTAATGCTGATGCATGATATTAGTCGAGGCTTCGGGAGGCCTCGTCACAGAATAAATAATTATTTATACAACGAAAGGTCACTGTAATCTACGGTAATGTTCTGCTTCGATACACGCAAGTCCGTTGTAAGTCTTCCGCGTTGGACTCCAATTTTACGCGCTTTTATTTCATTAGGTTTCACGCTGAGGCCCTGACATCCTATTCCGCATTGTGAAACATTTTCGCTCCGGTTATCTATGACGAGTCGTTTGGGATTCTTAGGAATGCTTAAGTGGCATTTCACCTATTGACATGAGTTACCCAATTATCACTCCAAGACATTCCAACAGATTTTATTTACTATTTCGCAGTCAATACTTTTGTTTCTAACCTTGCTGATGACATCTCTGGTATCGATAGTGACGGTAAATTCCTTGGATTGAAAATTAAACTATTTTGATATTTCGCTCTGTATGAATTAAACCTCAGTATTCAAATCTCAATGTTAAAACTGAATCTTGCAGAAGTGAAATTCCTTGTAAAATATAACTCTCATAGAAATGAAATTCCTATCCTAAATTTCGGAATGTAACTATTAGGCCTGCTAATGTAAAGCTCACTCTTGCAGATGTAAAATTCCATTTCAATGCAATTATTTAGGGATGAAGGATCGCTCTTGTAGGAGTAAAAATCTGTTTCCGAATATTAATTCCATCTCATCCATAACTCTTGTAACAATAATAAAATTCCTCTAGTAGACTGGAAAATATTGGTATAACTCTTTGTGAAACCTCATTCATTTACTAAGAATGCTGGTTCCTTCAGAATAAAAGTTGACTCTAATGAGCGAAAAGTTTCACTTTTATATTTTTATTTTCACTGAATTTACGCGAAACTCGTTACTAGGGGTTTTCGGGTCGCTGAATACGAATCTAATCCCAGTTTTAAAAAATCCAATATGTCGGTCAAGAAATTTTAAAATCGATAGAATTTGCTTGAAACTCGATACTCGGGGGTTATTAGGGTCGCTGAATACTACTCTGATAATCGAAGTAAAAAATTCAACATGGCGTATCTAATATGGCGTCAAATTTTGAATAATTTTTTAGATTTTTGCATGACTTGTTATCTAAAGGTTTCTGGAGTTCGTCATCACGAATCTGATATCAGAATTCCAAAATATATAAGAATGTATTGAATGTAGCAGACGTATTTTGTAAAAAATTTGGATTTTCATGTAAATTACCATCTGGTTACATCAGCTATTGGTATCACGGATAAAATGGATAATACATAATTGTAACTAAACTATACTTATATTGAATTAAGGTATACCTAATCTTACTCATTTTGAAATAATACACTAGTTCTATTTTGTACTCCGAAATTCTTATAATAGACTTGTCTGTTATACCATAATGTCAGCTACCACGAAATCCCCAAAGATACCAATTTCTTTCAAAATGCAATTTTTTTTCAAAATATGTCCGTCATATTGGAACCGCCATTTTAGATTTCGGAAGTCTGGTTCAAAATGCGTAATCAGCCAGCCCAAAAACCCTTATATACCAATTTGTAAGAAAATCCGACGGCGTGAAAAACCTGTAAGTTTGCAAAGCTCTTTTCCAGGAAAAATTCATGAACAGGAGTTTTAATATTTCTCAAATTTGTCCCAAATTTGCGTTTCTATAAAAAATTGATAAAATATGTATTTTGGCATTTTTTTTCAAGGTTTTTTTCGCAATGAAACAAAATGATTAAAATAGTAATAAGATTTTTAGTTGGAACATATCAAAAATTCCTCTCTTTCGGTGTTTAAGATCATTATAGTAAGTGAGTAAAAATCTACTACTTCAACATAAAATATAATAATAATAATATTATTTTTATTATTAAGCATAAATTGTACAATAAGGCATACATACCTACGCCCGATAAAGGGCGAGTTGCAGCTTTACTTGAAGCTTTAGAAACTGACCACTAATTGATATAAAATTACAAAAGAAAATAAATCATTGAATCACATACAAAGAGTACAATATAGGAAATGCATTAACCATGGAATTAAGAAAAGTGACAATTGAGAAATAAATAAATAATGCAAGTGAAACTTATAACAATAACAAACAATTAACTTCGATTCGAGTAATTCATTAAATAGGTATATGAATTTGGTCGGATACATATTAAATTTCCTAATATTTAACGGGAGACTGTTATAAATATTATCATTCTTTGTGCGTGAAAACTAAAATTTTTTGGGGTTAATATCAATTCTGTAAAATTTAAAGTAGAATGATGATTTTCATAAGAGTGAATTTCGATTACAGTGAACAACCCCCCTCCCTCTTTTTTCTCGTCCGTCTTGTCTGTCCTTTTCTAAACCTCCCAATATTTTCCTCGTGAGGGGCTAAACATTTTCTTACATCGCGCATGCCTGATGTCGGCACAGAATTATCGTTCCGTGAGAAGTGGTGGGGAAGCGAAGGGTAAGGCAAATATCCTATACTTTTGTCAAAAATTCTTCTTTTAGGAAGTGCCACAATTGTGTTTTAATCGCATGGCAGAGGCGAGGAACCTATCTTAGCAATAATGAAAACTTTCCGACCAAATTTTTTACTCCTACTAGGTATAATAGTGTTTACTCTTATTAGATTTGTATGTTCAAATGTCATCAATAAGGTTCTGGATTTATACTCTGGTACAATTAAGACAAAAAATCAAAAAGATTATCAAAAGGTTTCATCTTAATTAATGGATTCTATAATGTTTATAAGTCAGATAATCACACTAAACTAAAGTATGATTAGTTTTTAACCAATTGTTTACGCACAGAAATATTATAATTAGCTGTGATTACTTTAGAGTTGATTGAATTACTTTTCATTATGACAATTAGATGGACCCATTTTTTATTCAAAAGTACTGTGATATATACCGCTATTCTTCGCAAAAAATCTCCATTTTCATATTTTATTGTAAATTATAAAATAAATTTCGAGAGCCATATAAGTTTGACACGCACATTACAAAATGTACTCCTTAAAAATTCTTTTTCTCGTGACTAGGTTATTCTCGCTTTGACAGTTTCTTCCACATGGCACTTCAGAATTTTTATCTGTTTTATACAACGTAGTGCTTTTAACTAGTCTTTTCTGGCTTATAGTACAAGTACTCAAGATTGCATGAAAGTGAACAATCGTTAAGCCAACGATGGGCCTCATGCAAGAATAAACATGGAATGTTGCGCGAGATTTTTGTTACATTAGCCAGTTAAAGTATTTTTTAAACCATTTTTTAAATCTATTATTTTTTAAAATAAATAGACTTATCTTCGAAATATTTTGTACTATTAAAATAATAGTGTTTAGTGGAATGTTCATATTGTAATTATTTTCTGGAGCTTTAATCGCATTTTTTCAATAATTTCTTAGAAGAAAAAATTATACTTTTCAGAAACTCAACTGACCTAAACTTTATCTTAATTCCTGTTATTTCTTGTACAAATCACCGTAAATTTCCTTTCCAAATGGTAAACAAACATTAAAAAGGTGAAGTAAATTTTTTTTTATGGAATATCTATTAACTATTATCAGTAATTTTTGGAGTTGGTTCGTTTTTTAGTGGTAAGTAAAAAATATATATTTTTTAAAAGCAATTAACCAAATATAAACATAAATTTTTGCCGGTGTCTTCACGACTTGTCACTTGGGTCTTCAAAACTTTGTTCTGATTTTTGTAATTTATTCATTATGACATTATTATTAAATATGACAATATTTTCTTTAACGTAGACTTAGGTTTTATATTACTTAAAATTTTAGAAGGCGATTAAACACTTTATTAACACTTGGTATTGACAATTTCACAAAGAAAATGCTAAAAATTCCAAATAATTATACAATTTCTTAACAATTAATATAATATTATAAATAATTTATGAATTTCTTGAACGATATTTAAACCTGACTACTTTTTAAGTTTCATTCATTTCTTGAAAACTAGATCTCTTATAATGACTCTTACAAATATTATTAGACAATACACAGAAAAGATGACTTAGTGCGAGATAAAATGGTTGAGTCGACTACTTGTTTGACTGCAGTGACTAATTCATCACCCGGTGCTAAGCAAATAATTTAACTGATTTTTTTTCTCATGTCCTTTCAGGAAGTTTAATGATCGCGTTAGATTTAGGATGTTAGATACTCGAAACTATGAGGTTGCATCTTTTAAATTGAAAATTCGTTAGACTTTGAAGATGTGAAGATTACCAAACCAAATATTGAATTAAAGACAATAAATTGTTTTGATTAGGTTCTAATTTACGTGAAATTATTAATTAAGAGCATTTGTAATTACTATAATTCAATTTATTTTTAAATATATTACGATAAGCAGATATTATTCACAGAAGCAAATGAAAACTTATTGTCGAAAATAATACAAGAATTTTAATATAACAAAAATTTTTATATTTCGTAAATATTAGTTGTATTTATTCCATTCTAAATTTCAATTATACCTCAATAATACACTTTAAGTATAAATTAACATAATTCTTCAACAGGTATTAGTACATTGTTACCAAATAATAAGAATAATTATTACTAACAATTTCGAATATTCTGATAAAGAAAAAGTAGAAGTTCGTTACTAGGAAGTTTAGAGGAAAACGTCTGATTGTATTACACAGTTCAAATTAATTCTAAATTAATTTTTAAAAATAAAATTATAGAGTTTAGAGAAATTATGGTTTTTATTGCATTTTGTTTGAGTAGAAACAATATATCTGATACTAGTTCAAACAAAACGGTAATCTTTCTTAAGTAATAAATAATAATTTCTCTGGCACTTGCGAAAAAGTAGACTACGATATTTAAATATCGTGCCTGGCGGAAAGAAGAGTAACCAAATTACATGCATTAATTGCATAAATTGCAAAGCATATGCTCCGCTTTTAAACCGATTCATGTTATGAATTTTACAATAATTCAGGTGATGAAATAAAACTGAATTGCTATACTCGATACTAATTCAAATAGTAAAAAATCTACTTAGGTACTCATGTTTAGCAGTACAAAATTCCAAACAAATAACATTATCTTATTAATTAGTAATTTTGCACAATAAATGAGTTTTCCAAACTATAAATAAATACTGAACCGGAATGGTCTTCTACTATTCTAAATTAGTCTAATTAGAAGAATCGGTTCATCAGCTATTAAGATCCACCTTACAATTATCTTCGTAGTAAATTGTAACGTTCGAAAGACATCCAAAGTAACAGTTTCCATCCTTTCTCGTCTTAAAAATCGAACATCGAACAGGGAAAATAACCCCTGAAATTATCGGAATGGAAATTTTAAACGTTTCTTTAACTGAACTGCTACTCTTCTTACGTAATGTGACACGAAAGAAATAGTTAGTTACACGAAGCATCTTTCGTGACTACGTTCGAATTATTTCTTGAAAGTGATACCGATGTAATTTAGTACTATTTGAGACGTGGCCACATAAGATGATCCTGAGAAACGGTTGCCACAGAATTTTCCAAAGCAGCATTCGAAGACATGCTCGAAGCAGGGCAAGAATGCGCGATACTCAGCATGGAACATCGGAAGAGAGAGTGATCTCAGCAGATCGGATCTGTTGTCATTTTGGAGTTTCATACAAGAGCTAAGAGTAATGCTTTTCACGGCCTGAATAAAAGCATTATAAAGTGAATATCATGCAATTGTATCATGCACACTTCACTATACTGATCTTAATCTTTTCTTTGCGTATTTTTAATGTCTGGATCACTAATAAAGGGAGTATCTTATAATTCCCACATATCCATGAAAAATGGTCTATATAAAATTATCAAACGTCATTAAATGAAGGCCGACTTATCTAATAAGACTGATTTAAAAAATCCGTTAGTTCTGCAGGTAGAAATGTTACTATCTCTACAGCAATGTTGCTTAATGTAGCTTCATAGAAAATACGGTCCAAAAACAATCTTATTTTGAAAGAGACAACATCTAAAAGTTCACAAGAGATTATTTTTGCAAAATTTTTTAATTAAATTAAATTTGAATTTTTTTTTTCGACCGTATTTTGAACAAAAAAAAATTGTGAAAACAGATTCGTAACCCAAACAGCACAATCCGTCCCGGGATGTCCTGGGGAGCTCCCGAGAGGGACGTCCAAATTACGTCTGTGATATGTGTGATTTGGTCATTTTTTTCATATTTTCTTGTTGCATTTTTTACATTCTTCATTAATTTATTTACACATTTGGTGGTGCATTAATTCATTTATCAACTTTCCGAATTTGACCACTTTGGTCAGTGCATAATTTAAGGAGTATGGACACCCTTAACCCTTACGCCACGAATTTTTTTGGACTTGAATTCTTGTCAACTTTTGGTACTCGGGAGCTCCCCTGGACATCCCGGGGTGGATTGTGCTGTTTAGGTTTCAAATCCGTTTCTGATTTTTAAACATTTTGGATAACTTTTTGTCAACAATTCAAACTAGAGGATCCAATATGGCAGTGAAAATAAAAAAGCAGTTAGTATTTCGGGTTTCTCGACGTCGCCGATTCCCCTGAGGAGCTCCCGAGGACCAGAAGTGGACATTTGGACGTCCTCGGGAGCTCCCCAGGGGAATCGGAGACGTCGAAAAACCCAAAATACTAACTGATTTTTTATTTTATCCGCCATATTGGATCCTCCAGTTTGAGTTTTTAAAAGACAAGAGATTCGTAATCATGGAGCTAGGAAACCCCTTTATAGAAATGTTGACAAAAATTCAATGTCAAAAAAAATTCGTGGCTTAAAGGGTTAAGGGTGTCCATACTCCTAAAATAATGCAGAGACCAAAATTGTCAAAAAGTTGATACAAAAATTAATGGACCACCAAATGCGTAAATAAAATAATGAAGAATGTAAAAAATGCAACAAGAAAATATGAAAAAATGACCAAATCACACGTATGACAGACGTAATTCACGAAACTCGAACGTAACGGGACGATGACGCGAGCACGTAAAATGCGAAATAAAAGTCCAAAGTAAACGTATAACGTACATAAATGTGCAAGGTAATGCCGAGAGCGTAAAAAGAGTAGGTTGCCTTAGTCGACTAATAACGTCGATCGGATCGAATCTGTCGTTATTTTCGTGCCGATCGGATTGAAATTTATTGCGACTCGGGGTCCCAGTAGTCTCTGTCTTTCTCTTGGTTTGAAAAGTAACAATTCTAACGACCGCTTCCAGCAGTCGCTCTCGCGGTCGCCGGGGAAATCTACATCAAACAGAATGGAAGCTCAGCCGCTATCACAGGTCGTCGAATATCTCATCGGTGTCAGTCCCTCTATCCGACCGGTTGCGGTTTAAATGCAGCCATTGAATCGGTACGCACGTTTCCATACTATGCCTCCGCTCGCATTACGTATTCACGCGAGTATTTTAGTCGAATGTCCATCGGACCGTCCGTCCGTCTGTCCATACGTCCGTCCATGTGTCCGGTACGTGAGCATGTGGGGTATTTCGTGTCAAGTGGACCGCTTTTCTCTCCGACCACTTCAGAAAATGCCGGTAATATTTGAGGTAGTCGATTTCTGCTTCATTTTTACTCGACGACTTCCAACGCCGCCACCCAGTGTCAATCTTTGTCTGAGTCATGGAGTAACACGCACTTACGCTCCAGTGACTAATAAGAAGTACTCATGAGATCGGTTGAATATTGTTCCTAAATCTTTCTAATAGATAGCATCTTATCTTGGTATAGACTAGGAGAAATTTTAGAGCTACTCAAACGCAAAATGACCAAATGAAGAGAATTTACTACTTTCCTTCTAAAAATAGTCAAGTTGACTTTCTGCTGCTGGAAATAAGTCGAATTTGATGTAAGTATAAACCAAAAAAGGGTTCATACATGAAAAGTATAATTGTGTTCATGTGAAATCGAATTACCTTCGGACCGATGAAGGATCGGTGTCATTTCGACACTCTGCTAAATGCCGGAGCGATCCACGGTGTTTAATGTTTTAGCCTTTATTTATTCTACTGGAAATGCAACATTGATGTCTGATGTCCGTGTACTATTATAGATTCCCAAGCGGAAAATTATTCAGGCTGGAATCAGGTCCTGATCATGAAGCCTGTGAACAAAATCAGGTCTTAACATGTCTCCTTATCAGACCCTGGCATATCCTGTCACGCTTTTTCTGTTAATGCATAATATTTCGCATGCTTTCCAAATTTCATGGTGAAAATATTTACAATAGTATTACGAAACAACAAATTAATTTTTAATGATTTATTACTATCTGACAAGTAAAAAGGCTACAAAATAAACAAATATTATTTGCACATATATACGAACCGTCTACATATCCATCACATACAATGTGTAAAATATGCTGTTCCGAAACGTTCCTACAAGTATGCTAATATACAAAATATAAATACATTTCCTTAATAGGAATGAAGTAAATGCGCGATCACGCCTAGTGGCGTCTGAACGAATTACATAAAATTTAGAAGTTAAAAAATTCAGGCGTCCTTATCAGGATCTGAGCAGGCCCCCCGATCTGCCTCTGATGTGAAATTTCTAAAGCAGTTAGTGATTCCCGGAAATTGAAAATAAGGTAAGCCTTATCAATTCATGGGTTTCCCTGTATCAGTTATACTTTATTTTAACATAATCAGGGTTTAATCAGGTCATATTCAGGAAAACCTGATTAGGATAACTTACTGGAACCTGATCATGTCCTGATCTGGGTACATTCACGAATACCTGATCAGGAACGCCTTACTGGAGACTGGTCAAGCCCTGGTATATATTTAGGCTGCCTGAATAAATTTGCGCTCGGGTATAGACCAAAAAAGGGTTCATACACGGAAAGTATAATTGTGTTCATGTGCAATCGAATTACCTTCGGACCGATGAATGATCGGTATCATTTCGAAACTCTAAATGCTGGACCGATCCACGGTGTGTAATGTTTTAGCCTTTGTTTATTCTACTGTAAATGCAGCAACGCTGTCTGACGTCCGCGTACTATTATAGATTATGTCTTATAATATATACTTCTTGTAAATTTAAACTATTTTGAGAATATAAATAATGTCTATCATTGTTTACCGTCTCCCTTCCATCTCGATCAAGGTATTCCAAAAGTCCTGAAGAAGCTTGTCCGGGCACTGGTGAGTACAATTGCAAGAGCCGCAGGTCATCTTAGATGACGCTATACTATCATTTGTCGAGAATATAGGAAACTGCTGAAACCCACACAAGTGCAGCAGTGGTCATGAGGACTCCTGAAGATAACACCTCGAAATGTCAAACAACATCGTAGCGTGTCTTACAAATAACGATCTGCTACCTGAAAACAACTTCGAAAAAATGCCCAGCCGATTAATTTTGCAAAGTACTGAATGAACACTATGGTATAATATTTACCCTAGTAGAAAATGAATCCCGTTTGTGGCTAGTTTCTGTCCAGTTTTCTTATTTCCCATGTTAAAGGTATACGGAAAGTGGACAGTGTAACAAAAAATTGGACATATTTCTACCAGGGTATTCATATGTATGATATAATATGGTATATGGCACTAATTGGTGTGGAAATATCAATTTATGTATGCCAGGTATATATTATTAGGTACCCTCAAATTTGGATTACATTAACTACCGAAGAAGAAATTTTGATATGGCTTTATTCAGGTCCTGCTCAGGATACATACTTCATTCACTTTGATGCAATATTTCATTAGCCATTTTTGCAATATGTTAAGGTGGTCGTGCAGATAGAGTGAAGCTTGAGCAGGATTTTTATGTATTGTGATAATAACTGTGTCGTCGGCAAGTGTAGCTATTTTTTATTTGCAAGTTTTTTGGAGGTCTAATAATAAGTAGAGGATTGGCCCGAGAACACTGCCTTGCGGAATTTCAGATTTGATGGGAAGTAACCGGGTTTGTTCCTCATGTTGTTTAACGAAGAAATATCTGTTACTAATATAAGATTTTAATACTAGATACATTCTATAGGGTAAGTAAGATTTAATCTTATATAAAATACCAGGATACCAGACCTTGTCAAATGCTTGGCTAATATCTAGGAAAGCTACAGAGCAGTATTCCTTCTCCTCCATGCCTTTATTAACGTGTTTAACCACATAATGATTTTGTTCAACAGTTGAATGTCTCCATCTGAATCCGAACTGATGGTTTGGGATTATATGGTATGTCTCCAGTAGCCGCATAGGTCTTTTTAAAATGAGTTTTTCCAGGATTTTAGAGAAGATTGGTAGTATAGTTATTAGTGTATAAGATTTCACTTTTCCCGGGTTTTGACCAGGCTTGGAATCATAATAATTTGAGCCACTTTTCATAGCTCAGGGAAATACCCCACCCTTAGAACCTATATAAGCAATAATGAAATAAAATTAATATACAATTGTATGAATGTCACGTGCATATGCACATTATTATATTTAATAGTATGATCGTATTACACCTGTATATCGAATGCCACAGAATTATCGCTCCGTGAGAAGTGGTGGGAACAGCAATCGAGGGTAAGGCAATATTGGGAGGGACATAGTGGCAAATATTGGGGTGTATCAAATATTGTGCAGGCAAATATTGGGGGGGGGGCTGTTACTGTACTTTCTCCCACATGTCATAGTAACTGACTAAAATATATAGTTAAACTAACGCAATTTTTTAACAGTTAAATGCTAAATTGCGTTCAACTTTTTGGAGCGGTTAAAAAGGTTTAAAACTGATTAAGTATTTATTTTAGTGAGTGCAGAGGTCTAATCAATATTCAAACTTATTTATTTTCTATCCAGACAGCAGTCAAGGTTTACGTATACTCAGGTGCGGTTTCAAAAATTATCCACATACTTTTAGATTACACGAAGTCAATGCGTTAGTAATCTGTATTTAGAGTAGATAATATAGATAAATCCTTTAAGCGTGAGAACATTTGGAAAGAAAAAAATATTTAAGTAGATCAAATCTTATACATCAGCTATCAAACGAGTAAAATTTTTCAACTTATAGTTTTATATACAATATTATGCAACATTGTTACTTATAAATGGTTACAATAAGAGAGTGTGTATTATAATACAAAGGTATTACTTGAACGAAATGAAATTAAAATGTACTTCAGCAAACAAAAAAGAACAAAAGTCAAAATACAGGAACAAAATAAATTTCCAATTTCTTTCAACGCATTGTTCAATTATTGCTTTATATAATTATCTCTAATCGCATTTCTCGGGTGTCTCGAAGCAATAAATTCTCTAAAATCATCGCCGTGATTACGCGTAGGCGTCTCCTTTGCACCCTTGTAAAACCTGTTATTTGATATAATAAGTAATCGTGAATTATAGTAAGCAATACCGAATCGGTTACAACGGTAATTAATAATCTTGTAAATTATTGTTTTTAAGAACAAAGTTACAATATTTTGTCTGTACTATTATCTCTATTATATCAATTTTGTTAAAGCGCAAAAGTATTTCAGTTCTTAGGTAGTATTAAAGTTATCCACTGTTACTATTAGTAATAAACATTAGTTGTATTCATTAAATAATATAATTAATTAATTTTTAGTTTTAAAATACTCTGGTAATCAAGGTTTCTGTGTTTATTTCATGGGAGTACATGGTAATTGAATTAATTTGGGCTATCATCATTTGAAAAAATTAAATAATTTAAAAATATAATAATGAGAAAATTAGGCATTCTTGTAAAACAAGTTAGTTTGCTATTTTGCAGTATTTTTGCCTTGTGTTTATAAATATGATAACAAAAATTGGCGACGGGATTCGTAAGAGAAGGTCTAGAAATCGATCTTGCCTTATTTCAATTTTTTTATCGATGTTTGGAACAAAAATTATGGAGCTGAAAGTTCCATGTAAATTTCGGACTTTCCAGACGCTATAAAGTGTTTCAAAAATGTCGAAATTTGCTGTTTTTATGTACATGGAAGCTTTTGGAAACTAAAGTTAACCATTTACCAATTTTGTTTTAAGGATAAGTAACTAGGCAGAAATTGATGATAACTATAACAGTCAAATGTCAGTTTGTCGATACACTATGAAAGGTCTTTATTTACTTTATCAGATATGCTTCTTTAAAAGAAACATCAGATTGGTTTGGAATAAACACATTGTTTTTGTCTTTACCTGATTTTTCGAAATCCGATCTCCGATGTAAATCTGCTGCCATGTTTTCAAAATCTGAAACGTAAAAATCATGAATTTCGAAGCCTTTTGAAAACAATCACAGTTCTGATTCTCAAACCTTGTTCATATCAAACTTTATATGTGGGGACCAAAATTATTCTAAAAGATTGATGGTTAGTAGTTCAAAATTCATGATGGTGGTCTTCATCACCATCTACAGAATTTATAGCGTTATAATAAAGTTCCTATGTACTAAAGGTAAAGAAATTATATAAACAAATGATTCTATAAATAACAAAACAGTTCCCGAGCAGAAATTTATCAAGGCCCTGATCAGGCCCGTAATGCTGTGGTCAGATGGACCACATCTCCTTGATGTGGAAAATTTTCTACGAATTCGAAGATTCCTGGAACGAATGCGATTATTCCGTCGAAATTTGAGGAAATGTCTTTCCTTGTATCAGATACTTTGTTCACCAATAGTCACAACTATAATTTAGGTTAATGAGCTTGGTCCCATAACTCTTGCCACATGAAATTCGAAACACTCTTTCTTTACGACATTCTGGAATAATCAAGAGATACGGAAGAAACCAGGTGGAAGGTTTTATTAACATTTTTAAATTCTAATTTTCTGTGTGATGTACTTCTTATGGAGAATGAACCAATATCTGCGTTCTTGTCTTTCTACCCAGTCGTTAGTTACCCGATTTTTGACAGTTTTTATTCACCCTTCATAAGAAGTACATCACAGTGGAAATAAGAATTGAAACCAGTTAATGAAGCCTCTCTTTACTTCCTCCCAATGGTTTCCGTGTATCTAGAAGGTTAAATTTATGTGGTTGTGGGACCAACTGATAAACCTGAAATGACTATTATGACTATTGGAAAGGAATTACATTTCCGCAAACGGAATAATCAGTTCTCTTTCGGATTTGTTCCAGGAATCTTCGAATTTGTAGAAAATTTCCAATATCATGGAGTTATGGTCCATTTTCATTATGTATTAGTGTTCGATCTTCGAGTTTTCGCATCGTGGTATGGCAAAAATTTAGGGACCCAGTTAGGAATAGTTTAGAATGCATTCTGTAATTTCGGAAGCTTTCTAATATTTTATGTAGATATGTTGTTTGTGTTTTTTACATGCTCTGAAATAAGTAATACAAGGAAATAATATCACAGGTGAACGTGATTTTGATGTTGGAAAGCTGTGGGTCATTTCCGACGTAATTTTGTGCGTAGAACCAGAATCCGAAGTCAGAAGTGACCCATCACGGCAGGATTTTGAGATATTTGAGGTTATTTACTCAAAAAACGCGTTTTTGAGGTCATGTAGAGAAGACACAACATTTTTTGAGTTTTTCCTTTCGTTGGATCGTGTGGTACTACTCTTTTTCTTTAATACGAGATGCCCAGAATTCCATTACAACTTTTCTTTACCAAGATACGACAATTGGAAATTACGATATACATGTAAACAAATTTACCTTGAAATGCGCTTGGAAAACAAGCTCAAGGTCAAATTCAATGTCATGAAACCAATATAAATATAAACAACTATATAAAATATCGATCCTAATATCTAAAATCACGTTTCAGTATTATGACTGTTTTTTTGATAACGTTAATGGAATATATCTCGTAATTTCAAAATGGCCTTAACTTTGTAAGAAAAAATCTTAGGTGATCGAATAAAACCTCATTTTGAAGGGTAAAGGTAGCACTAAAGGATGCAAATAGTACAGAAGGCAAAAAGAATTGTTGCGTCCTGTACGTAACCCCAAAAAATAGCAAAATAACGCGTTTTTCGAGTACATGACCTCAAATATCTCAAAAACCTGACGTGATGGACCAATTCTGACATTGAATTTGGATTCTACGCATACAATTACGTCGGAAATGACCCACAGCTTCCCAACAACATCCAAGACCTTTTTTGTAGACCTATGTATTTATTTCCATTTTAATGTTGCAGAAAATGGTTAAAATTTTATAAACTTAACCTGGGTCCTAAGGATAAAATAATTTGTTTGACATCAACCAAAAATATGTAAATGCACGAATTCTATCAAAGAACCATTACATGCAGGTCTTTCGTGTTGCACTCCAGAGTAACAATTGGAAGGAAGCTCATAACTTAAAAAGACGCGTATAATAAATATATGAACGTACTCGAGTGCCTCGAGGTCGCGTATTTCTCGGACTGGAAGAAGTCGCTCAGCAGAGGGCATTGTTTAGGTTTTTAACACGTTGTAGGGAATCGCAGAAATTAATTCACCGATCGACCCGGGCGAACCCGAGCTGTCGGCAGAAAACTCGCGGGCCCCAGATTTCTCGCGTTTTATTTTTGTTTTAACACCAACCCTCTACCGGCACGCTCAAAATTCCATACTCGCTGCCGAACATATTCTCGCGCTGCAGGCGGTCATCGAGGGCACGTACCCTCGGTGTTCGTTTGCTCCCACACTCCCACACACGCACCGGGAAGAAGAGTCCAGGCACTCTGACTTCGAGTGGGAGAGAGAGAAAGGAAACGAACCCAGAGAATGATCTAGAGATCGAGGGAGAGAGAAGAGAGAGAGAAAAGATGCTGCGTGGAAGAAGAAGGCCCTCTCGGTCTTAGAGCGCAGCAAGATCTCACGACAGGCGAACGTTAAGAGTCATTGCTCTTAGCTTTCACACAGATGATCGCCAGCGCGGGGCGGTTGCCGTCCCTTTTCATTGCATTCCGTCCTTGCTTTTCAAAATCCACCTCGAGCCGCGATATTGCCGTTGTAAATAAATTTTAATTTACTAACTCGCTCGCCGTTAAAGCCCACCCGTCTCTTACCGCGATCGTTAATTATGCCTCCAAACATTTATTACGTCGCCTTTACGTCCCGAAGATCTCGCCTTTTTTCGCGAAGGTCCCATCTCAAAGGTCGACTTTTTCCGACCGATCGTCAATTAGCCGCAGTTTTTCCATCGGAGCTCGCACACACCGCGGATCGACGACTCGAAAAGTGACAGACAAAAACCGGCGCTCCTGTCGGCGGCTGTCGGCATTAAAATTCGATTGAACCGAGACTTAAGGCTCCTCTAAGGGCCTCTAAATAGTCCCGTAATGACCGGGCGGGAAACTGATTTAATTGTCTGGAATTTATTCCTGTCTTTTAATGTGAAATTATTCAAGTTGTCTCGGAATGAGAGACTTATTCCATTATGCTTGGACTTTATGGGTCTTATCTGGATTTTTCAAAACGTGATGAGCGTATATGTCCGCTAAAAGATCAGTTTCAGTCTCAATGTTGAAAGCGTTCAAACTCAAATGTTTTTGGGCTTCCTGCTTGCATTTCTCTAAAACGATTCTGGATTCCACCATTGACAATTTCCGACAATCATGATCAAAATGCCCAATTTTAAGGCTTTTCGAGGAATGCACAAATGCCGATTTCCATGTTATAGATCCTACTAAACAGTCAACTTCAAGTGTCAAAATGACATGAAACTCCAACGTCTTTAATTTGAATTAGCAAAACTCTAAGACCTAACAAATTTCGCTAATTGCATCAAGCAACATCTAAAACAAGAGATGCAGGTCTGAAACTTGGGGTGAAAAAGATAAAAATTATTTGAATGAATCCTTGAAAACGATAGACCATTTTCAAACCCAACCCAGTACGGTTGTGTTTTTTTTAACGAAAGCCATGTTCAATCTGTCATCGAAGGGTCATGGCGATTCTGTGTTCTTGATCAGATTCATATAATATTCTTTTTTGACTTTATGGGTTTTGGGGGAATTCTGTTTAATTTTAGAGTTGCTATCATTCTGATGTAGGGGTTTTAAGGTTCCCTTATTGTAATCTAAAATATTTCTCACTCCCACAGTTCTTTCTAAATTAACGATAATCATAATTAACATTCAAAACTTTGGAACTGCTCGGAACAAGATCAAGTACGGGTTTTCGTTTTGTGGAACCTATTTGGAAAATTGAAGACTTCTCCAGATGCGAAGATGTTCGGTTCACCCAGAACATTAAAATCCAACCAATTACCATATTTGGGTAATTTATTTTTACGGGAATTCCAAGAAATTCAGTGGGAAATAAGACCTAATTCTAATATGTATAATGGGAATGAGGAATCTCCTGAATCCTCATAGCTTACAAGACTTATACAGAATGAAAACATAATATAGTCATAGTTATGGTAGAGGAACTTGACGTGAAGAGTTAAATCTAGTTTGAAAGAGCCTAGAAAATAATAGACAATTTCCAAAACCATGACATTTGTGAGTTCGCGAGTAGAATCATATAATTATTCAAATGTCCATATTCGAAATTTTTAGGGTTGTGATTCATGACTCCTCGTGCAATGTTTATAGACATACTCTTGGTTAAGAAGCTTGAGATAAAAAAATGAATCGTTAATTTATTTCTCCGAGTCATATTCTAGTCCAGTCAATATGAATACAACTGCGATTACAATTTCGATTCTTACATTGCACAATAAGAGTTATTGGGTTTCCATTTGGTATAAAGTAAAGCTCCAACAAAATTTGATCCAGAATAATGATAGATCATTTTCAATATAGCCCATAGGCCTTCAGTAAAATTGTGGGTGTGGATCATGGAGTAGAACAAATAAAATGTTATCGGTAACAGTCAAAACAAAGATAGACCGTTTCCAATAGTATCCCTAATTCTCCAATTCCTTTTTATTTCAAACAATTTTTGTCCAATCCTAAAGTCTTGTCCAAGTTCCTTTTATACTTCCGCATCACGTGAAGGAAATGATAAAATGTGATCATAATTTCACCCATGGACTTTGTAGACCTCCAATTAATGTTAACGTGAAGAGTTCTATGTCAAGAACTTGGGATGGATAAGTTTCGCTTGCGTTCCACAAAACGCTATATTATTTCCAACACTCAAATCATTAGGTTTTTCTGAAAAAAGATTTGTCTAATCCTCGTAACACTCCAAAGATTCATCGTAGATTTTACGGATACATATTTGTCCACTCCTAGAAAATGATATAAGTGTGCTTCGAATTTTAATTTTCGGGTGTGTTAGGAGCAACCTTTAAGAGATTTGGGATACGGAATACGAAATAATTTACAGGTTTGAGAAAAATGATGTTCGATTTAGTAGGAAAATGTTACATTGTTTCCAAAATCAAAGTCGTCAGGTTTCTTCCAAATAGAGTTGTGACCCAGTTCTTTTATTCCTCCAGAATCTCATTGAAGTCTTCACGTGGTTATTTTCATGTCAAATGAATATAATTATATAATTACGGTTAGGATTGAAATCTTCGGAGATATCATGGACGAATTTACGACCCTTAAGTCATCAGTAAAAATGGTAGTCCTTGTTGAAAAACGTGGAATAGAAAATATAGAACCATTCTTTAAATAAGAGTAGAGAATGTTGGAGCAGTTCTAATACGACCTCAACAACTTTGGGCTTACTTTAAGTGTAGCCTTCATCAATCATTTTACTATCTCAATGTAACTTCTAATCTCCTAAATAACATAAACATATCAAGTGACTAGAAGTATATAAACGTGATCTATATTTTGACCTTTCCGATTTTTATGATAAAGTTCATGAACCTGTCATAGTGCCGCGGACGGGAAGGAGTGATTGGGGAAGTCGATGTCATTATACGATTTAATTCTGATATCTTTCTCTCCCTCCCTCTCTCACCCTTCCTCTCTCTCTCTCCCTCTCTGACTTTTTATGAATTCAATGCAAAACCTCGCAAGCAAATTGAAATATAAATACGATCAATATAAAGAGTAGTGTTTCGTCTCGGGCCCAATCGCGGACTCATCAATGGAGATGTGAACGGTACTTGACCCAGAAATCACCCACCAAACTGACACACAAAAATTAGTTGATACTCACAGATGGCCTACCAGGTCAAACTCTGGATGGTACCAGTATCAACCTCGCCTTTCTTGGATCATCGGAGACTTACTGTATCAACAAATTCACAAAACACGAATGAGCGATCCGCACTAAGAAAATATTCACGGGGAAGTGATTAAGGCCTTTTATATTTTGATAGCAAGGTACAACGTTTCCAAGAACCTCATATGAAATGAAGAACACCCGTATAATCTAAATAAAATCATCACAGCATCCATTAAGGGTCGTAAACAGATGACTAATTTCGTACTTGGTATGCGCCCCTCTCCAATCAGCAGAAACGGATATGTTCAAAGGTATCTCATCAACAATACAATTTGATTCAGATCACAACCCTTTGTTTACAATAGGATTATGGTTGAGGATTAATGAAATTGTGAAAACCCATCAACAATATGATGAACCGTTTCCAAAAGGATTCCAAAGTAGTAGAGACAACCCGGTGGTTGGTTCCCAGAGTTATGATACATCCTTTTATTTCTCCAATGTCACTTTGAATATTCACATGCCATTTCCTTGAATATAATATTAAAAATAAGATCCTAGGATAAACTTTTACTAATTTAGGACTAATTTCATCTAATCCACCAAATTTCATTTTAGTTCAACTCGTATGCGAATTTCTATTTGTGACTAGGACCAAAACCAAACAGTCAATAACCTTGATAGCAGGAGCTTTATTTCCTCCACATCCACTAGCCTTTCATTTATATTAAAATAATGGAGTCGATCAAATACCCATTATATGATATTGGAGGGATGGTCTCAAGGGAGATTCTGGACTCAAATCACACGCATTGAGTTCAAGTTTATTCGAAGGCTCTAAAAGTAGGGTCATAACGCCTAAAGCCACTTCCCAGTTATTATCAATTAATTCTTAAGTAAATGATTTTCTTTTGAACCAGAAATAACTAGCGAAACATAAAAAATCCGCAAGATGGAACTGGTATACAAAGCAACCCTTTTTTGGAATCCCCATCGAGGCTGATTCTGAAAGGTCGTATAAACAGTCACCACTTACGGAGACGTTTGGAATCGAAAAAAGTTAGACGCGACGCCTATCGATCGCCATTATAACTGGAAACGGCGACGCGTTCGCGCATTCCCGTTACGGAATTTATCCGTTTATAGATGATCATTTCGCACGTTATCATTTTACTCATTTTATTCGCAGTCGCGTACCTTTTGAACCGAGATCGCGCGATACGGTCTCCCCAGTCAAAGTTCCTGCGCAACTTTAGACGCCTACAGCCGCGTCACTCTCGGCCTGAAAACTGCAATCATCCGCCTCGCGTTTTCAGAAATTCGCGATTTCGCAAGCGCCCGGGAAGACCTTTATTGCTTATTACTCGTTACTTAGGAGTCTTTAGCGGCGCTGGCTCACGGTATGTTCCCAAGAACGTCGTTCCCAGCGGCGTCGACGTAATCCGTAGCAGTCCGACTGTAATTTTCGAAAATTGATCTCTTATGCTCCGATCTGGTTAACGCCGTAACGCATCGCGCGCCGAAGGGACGACCTGCCGTGTACGTGCGCTCGATTTTCGTTTCAATCTTTTGTTTTTTCCAAATACGTGACTTTCTGTTATTTTCTCGTAACGAATTTATCCGGCCTTCTCCTTTTTTAAAACTGATTTACAGAGATTTCGTTTCATAAATTCATTTTATTCCATTTTTCACTGCCAATTCCATCGCAAAGTAGTTCAAAACGATCTATAATTACCCAGGCCGACAAATTTTAGAACCAAGAACCAGAACATACTTTTCCAAAGGTGTTTGACGCGCTGAATTCGAATCCAACCTCAAATTAGACCCTATACGTCAGGTTTTTGAGATATTTTAAACTAAAAGTGCACAAAGTACGTTTTTTGGGTACATTTGAGATGCTGTAACTTCAAGACAGATTTTTTTTTTCAAAACGATCGTCACGGTATCCCAAAGTACTGGTGTTGCCCTTCAAACCCCGTTTTTAAAATTAGAAAAATCTTTATTTGTCACTGAGATATCCTCTGTTGAAGTTTCTGAGTTTGGAAAATCAAATCAAAATTCAGAAACTGAGCAGAATCAGATAAAGCTTCAAAAATAGAAAGAAATTAACCACAAAGATCTAAATTTCGAATGGCTCTTAAGATGTTCGGTGTTGCTGAGTAGGAATTTGAAGCCAGAATAACAAAATGCAAAATATGTTCTGGATCTTGCTTCTGCAATTTTATCAAATTTTGTCGGCCTGTGTTATGGTTTTTGAAACGAATAACAGAACTTTGAATTTTCACAATTACTTCGCCATTAGGTAAATTACATTCCAATTTGAACTGGAATTTGACTCGAAATTGCAAAATCGCGAAAAATGAACGCATCGATTTTCTCAGCAACTCTCGGCGCCGATAAATGATCGAGATCCCAACACCCCCGTAGCGTGAGAAGAGGATCGCGCACAACGGCGATCTTCGTTTCTGGAGCACGACTTGCGATCTCCAGGCGCTCTTGATGTCGAGGCGTTCCTTTATCGAGGATGACGTCATCGGAATCGTTCACGAGATTCCCGAAGCTTCAGAAGGCCTAGAACAGGTATAATCATGGATGAATTCGTCACGCTGACAGTGTTATTTCTTTACAAAGTATTTGAATACCATTAGGCCCGCGAATGCCATCGTTCGAATTGGGGCGTAGTTTCTGCCCGGTTCTGTATCTCCTGAGCAAATATAACCCGACCTTTTTAGTGCTGGATTGCGTTCGTCTTCGTTTTAATTTCACCATCGAAAATTTCGCTCTCATCTCGCTTTTGAATTCCTGCCCTTGGGGCTCTTTTTTCCGGTTCAAATCTTAAAATCGCTCGAGCCCGTCGATCTCTTTTGTGAAATGGCCATTTGCACTTTTTCGTTTGGGTATTCCTGATGGACTATTGTATCCTTTTTATAGACCATTTTTGGAACCAACAATGTGTTTGTGATTTGATAAATTTCACCTGACCCACTTGAATTACGATTAAAACTTGGATTCGGCTGGAATGTCATGTTGACACAGAGGTTCCAGTTTGAAATAATTCGTGTTGGGCGCCAGGTGAGACCACACGGTGTGCCACAAATAAAAGTATGTTTATAGAAAAGGTCAATAAAACGGGGTTTTGGTTTTATTTTAAAACTTGTTATAATTAGAAATCTACTGAAATAAAAATAGTATCTAATCTTATTCTCGATGTATCACATACATTCAGAGATTGTAAAAAACAATTCGAAGGGAGTCAACTTCATCAGAAATATTTTGCAATTTTAGTTAAATCAAACAACTCTATTATATATTCGACAAAAAAAGAACACTTTTTATACAACCTAAAAACTGGCTCATCAATCCGTTACACTTGCTTAAATTTAGAGAAGAATCAGTTTACACTGACTTTCATTTATGTCTACAAAAAAAAACTATGACATTAAGAATTCTCGGATAGTAGACCACCTCACCTACAATTTTGGTGTACATAAAACTAGTGATGTCACTTCCATGTGGGAATTTGTTAACCTTCATATATCACAGGTGTGTCAAATAACTTTTTTATATAGAAGTTTGATGACCTGTCTTTGGTCGCTCTACATGTGAGGTCAATATTTACCCGTGAGGGATTTGTGAAGTGTACGGAATGACATGTAAAATTTGTTTTACAGGTTGGAAACTGATACCTTGAAAACGGATTGTTTTTCACCCGCGAAGGTGTCATGTAATAATGACTTCTAGAAGACAACAAAACTCACGATCAATGACATGAAAAGCATCTTAGGGTGTCGCATGCCAGGATGACTCGTCGTTACCGGAGGATTGCTCAAGTCCACTTGAACATCCGAGCATTTTAAAGCAATGAATTACACGTGTTACTTTTTGACGAGGATTGCTCCGATTTATTATGTACATTGTTCTCCAATTGTGAAATGTGTAGTAAGGATTTTACCATTCATGGTTAGGTATAAGATTATTTTGTAATGCCTCGGTTTTATTTTATTCCATCGAAATAATTGCGGATGTATAAAACGATCTGTAAATTCCTAGTCACATAATATGTTAGTAATAAATCATTTGTACTATGTTTTCATCAAAAGGTCCATTGGAATTATCAGGAATAGGTCAATTCCCAAACTTTATCATTCGTCTTTAAAATATTTTAAAAATCAGACAGGAATATTTAGGGTAATCTTTTAACCTCGAACACAGTACAGAATTTTTATGATTTTTATTTAAAAATGGTTTTAAGTACTGAAACTATAGATATTAATAGCGTATTTTCGTTACGATAAAGCAAAAACATTATAATGTATTGAGGGATCTCTTTATAGCCTGTACAATGCCAATTTTCGAATTCAAATATGTGAACGAAATCGAGAAAGGCGTTTGCGATAAAGACATTCAAAACCAAAATTAAATTTGTGAACATAATAGTCATTTTTAAATTGAAGACACCGATCAGCATAAAGAAGCAACATTTACCTGCAGTGAGTAATTGCAAACGCAATGCTACCAACATGAATAAATGAATTGCGTATTTGTCTCTAATAGAATTAGTTAATAGCTGGATTTAATTAAAACACAAATACGGACGTGTTTGATACATACGTAAACAATTGAAAAATCTGGAAGAAAGTACGATGAAATTTGTACAAGTCAAATACAAAGGTTTAAACGCGTCCATTATGGCATTCGTAAGCCTGTTATTGATGCCAGTCATTTATTCAGCATAAAAGCTTATTAATGTTAATCTCGCGTAAATACATAAAACTGACTTTCAAACTGCGTACGTTCGGTATTGCGTCATAGAATTCAATAAATAAGTTCTCAATACGAAATAGAACGAAGATTCACATCTTCCTTTATTTTTCGTGAAAAACGGGAAAAGGTCCAGACGTTCGACCCCGTTTTTGAGATGTTGTGATTTGTGAAACCGGTTTTTGTGCCTGCCGGTAAAAAGGTCTTGTAAGTCCCGGTAAACAAAAACCCCACTTACTCGTTTCAACCCAATTACCTAATATCAATAATGGTAACTATAAATTTTCCTACGGAATCTACGGAGCGCTAAAGTCACTGAAAGGCCAAGTCCTGAGAAATGCGTAAGATATATTTCCGTTTTCGACACACTTCTCGTTCACGGATACTTAAACGTATTTCCTTGTATTTTCTTTTTAAAAGTCGGTATTCCAATAAGATTCTACAAATTAGAGTACGTACGATCATCCACACATACGGATATTTTTTTTTACTTTTATTCGGACCCTGCAGACGATTTGAAATGAGAGGTCAAGCGCGAGCGTTTGGTACGTTCCTGATCAAGATATTGCCTCCTAGTATAATAGGCTTGATTTGTCCCCTGGGGCCACCTAAAATAAAATCTCATTTAATCTTTCGATCTCATCAAAAAGTTTATACGATCGTCTTTGAAAATTTTCTTATTCTATTTTCCACTGCCAAATAATTTAAAACGTTTGTGTCGATTCTGAAATCTGCACAAGATAATATTTCTCTGACAATTATTTTTATCGATTTGAATTAATGGTACTAAATCATTTCGAGGTGTCATTTATTTTTTCTATCTGAAATTAAAGGGATAAATAAACATTATCAAATAAGTTTATAGAAAGTAAAGTTAGTCTTAAATTTAAAAACAAATATATCTAGATAATAATATACAATATATGGCCACTTACTAATTTTCAACATTGTAAATCATAGATATAATAATTTTTGTTCTCACTAATTAAATATATAAATGGTTATTTTAATTTAATAAATAACAGCTCTGAAAATAAACCAGTAAGTAGACAATTTAAATTTCTAATATCTGACTTCAGATACTTATCAGTCAACTGAAGTACGCAAAAATCCAATGATTCGTTTTTTTACTGCCGCTCAGTTTCCCACAGCACGAACGGGTAATGTTACATTTTTCTACGTGTTTCGTTTCGTTATATTTACTGAAGAAACAAGAACATCATTTTTAGAAGTGTGTGTCACTTTAAATGCAAAATGTTCAATAAACAATTAATAATTATATTGTAAACATGATTCATTCATGTGTTTCTATTTGAACTTAAAACATTTTTTGAAAAGTCTAATTAGTACAGTCTTCAGACTTCAGTGGATTTTGTTTTGGGGTCAGTTGCGAGTGTAAAATCAAGTTTTCAGGTCCGCAAATGCCGATGAACATCTCCCAGTTTGAAAATTAGGCTTTAATTTGTTTTTTTAACATATATCTGAAACTACAAGGCTACTTGTCCGAATTTCATCCTTGTTCTTATCATAAAATCTTAGATTTTTTATTTTTGATATTTTTGCATTTAAAACAGTTTCTTTTAATTTTTTATATTTTTCCAATGAAATTTGTTATTTCTTAGAGGAACTTGCTTGTAGCTTACCATCTACGAAATCGTCAATGAACATTTTTTACCATGTTAGTTGTTGTGTCGCATGGTGCAAAATTCTAGTTGTGTTATGCAATAATCTAAATCAAAGATGCATTGCGATGCATTAGTATTCACAACATAATTTCCGTTAATATTAAAGAAAAAACGGTACAAATGAAAATGAATGTGTTAAATTATTTATTAGGAAGCACTTTTTAATGTGCGCGAATTTTTCATGTGGTAAAATTAAAAATTAACCCGCTGTATGTGTCACTTACTACTATGTGATTATTTTTCGTTTTTGAAGCAAGAAACCGATAAGAAAGTAGTTTCTGGCGATTCCTAATATATTAATGAAAGTTATGTAAATCATATCTCTTTTTTTGCAATTTGAATATAAATCTAAATCTTTGTATAGAAAAGATATGGGGATCGCTGAATACGAATACGAATGACAATTTTTAAGAATTCAACATGGCGGATCCAAAATGACAGATATGAATTAAAAAATTATATCTTTCTGAAAATCATTATCTGGTTTTTATCCGTTATATTGTATGCGACATTTTGAAGTATGCGTAAACAGCAACACGAAAAATACTCTATTAATGAATTGTCGTGAAATATGAGGGCATTTTTGGCTTTTGAAAACTTGGTTTTAGCTTCTAAACTGACCCAAAAACAAGATGTAAATAAAATCTCCAAAATACACAGTTGATTTTTTTAAATGCCGGAATGACTGCATATATAAACTGTATAAAAAGAATAACACTATTTCCTGTTTTATTTCAATTTAAAAGCAATTTACTGTCAGTGATGAAATATATGAAAAAACTTAATTCTGTCAAAATATCGAAATTTATCATTCATTTTAATACAATATATAAACAAAAAAAAACAGTAAATAAAAGTTTAAAAAATGTTAGTAAAGTAATTACAAACTTTTACGATTCTGTAAATAGATATGTAATAGTAAAATAACTTTGACTGATGAAATTATTTTCAAAACATCTTTTTTAAAAATAGCATTGCGTTTACTAGAATGCAATTTTTATATATAAACAAAATTTGTATATTATTCGTTTCTAAAATTAGACCAAAGAATTCATTTGAAATATATGAGATCCATATTAAAATTATTTGATAATTAGAAATTTATAAATTAAAAGTTTTCTGGTGGTAAGATGGAGCGAAAAGTATTTTAAATGATTAAAACAATTGTAAAATGAGATTTGATTTCTATTTGTTGATTAGTAAAACACAGATTCTTAATTATTGCTAAAGGGATTAAAGTCAGTGTATTTGATACTAATGCAAATTTAGCTGAGCAGAAGATAATTATATACCATCGGAATTTATTTACTTGCTATTATATTTTCAGTTTGAATTATCGCCCGGCAATAGATACTGGGAAAAGTTATTGATATTAATAATACAATTAGTTACACCGACATTTAGGAACAAAATTTCGTTCTTTTGCACATGAATATTTAAATTAGATTCACTTATATGGACTTTGTATTATAACCGCAAATTACTAATTTATTAAATAGTAAAATTTCTGAACTTTCTACGAGATTCAAGTTTTATTCCGCTAAATTTTGAAATTATTATATTGAATTTCGTACCTAAATCTAAAAAGTTGTAACTCTATTATAAGAAGTTGGTATATTCGAATTTCTAAAATCAAATGTTGTTGCTATAATTTAAGAAAATGTTATTATAACGTAAATTGATAGAAGCAGGTTATTTCAATAAAATAAAACTTTAAAGACACTGACAAAAAAATGGATGATTTGCTGCTTAATTCAAATGTCAAATATTAGAATATGATAATATAAAAATCATATTAAAATTCAATACTAAAATAGGAGAATAGTATATATTCAATGTTTAATAAATTTATTAAAACATTAAAAAATTAATTAACAAATATATTGAAAAGGGCGAAACCAAACATGAAACAAAATGTTGATTATTCGATCTATTAGACTAAAAGATCCTTACGAAATAATATACAATTATAAACTGTAAGATGGAATAATTATTTTTAGCATCGAAAAATATTATTTTGATGTTCCGATTGTTAATTTAGAACAACATTGTAGTGGTTCTTGAAGCTTAGTAAGAATAATGTTGATATTAAATGACATATAATACAAATCAATATACACGTATAGGCATTTTTTATTTTGTTATTTTGATAACATTTTTTTTTAAATGTTGCTCAGTTTAAAATTAAAAACTGCAATTAAAACAATGATCACAAATTACTAAATTACACTAATAGTCAATGATTAATAGAAATTCTAACAATGGTTATGTATTGTGTTGTAAGTATATAAGGAAACTGAGCAACATTTAAAAAAATGTTATCAAAATAAGAAAATAAAAATTACCTAAACATGACCTACACAAAAAGAACGAAAAAGTAAATTACGTGATTATAAAAAATGGTTAAATTAACCATTTACATAGTAAAACAAATCAAAAACATTGTTCCGTTTACTATTTTCAGATACTTAAATATGCAGCATAGCACATAACCTCAAATGTACCATAACTTTACAGTTAAATAGTCACTCGAAATATTATTGACTAGAAAAATAGATTTAGTAAACGTGAATAACGAAAATAACTACTTATCATCATAAAAAGTAATTATTGTATGTTATATTTTACAATATTATGAATTATAGAAATAATATACTGTCAACTTCAACTTTTTACTATGTTAATTGTACTATTATAAAATGTTATAATCATTTCTTCCTTTTCTCCATGGTTCCATTAATCTTTTCTTTCTCTCTGTGTATGTAAAAAACAGATGAAATTAGATTAAACCAGAAAGAATACCAAACAAAACATATCCACAGCTTTTTTTTTATAATAAATTTATTAAAAATACTAATTTCTATTTTCAACTAAATCCCAAGTTGATCGTGGAAATTAAATTTTAGTAATTACTAAATTAATGGAATATAATAATCCCGAGTGTTCACTGTTACAGACTAAATCTGAAGTAGTCAAAAACTACTAATGACAGAGTGAAAAGTTGGTGAAAATCCGATTCTTGAGCTAATTAAAAATAAACATTTCACTAATCTCAAATTATTAATTGCCCTTTGTATTATATTTTATAACTAAAACAAATTATTGAAATTGTATAATTGGTATTTCTCTACTCTTTATTAGTAAATATCATTACTCAGTCAATTAGTTGGGATAGTCTTCACTCCATCATTAGCAGTTTTTGACTGACACAAATTTAGAGAACATATGACAAAAATACCAAACTTAAGTTTAAAAAATATTTTAATAGACCAAATAGTTTTAACGTTCACTCCGAAAGTAATTAATTTTTATTTATTTACATGCAAACTTAGTAATAAAAAATTACACTTATTAAACAAACAAGTAGTTGTTCACGAAGAATAGCATTATATTTCAAAAAGGAAACAAAGTTAAGAAGAAAACCAAATACTGTCAATACAAAATTTGTCAAATTGAAAAGGAGGAAACCGCAACATTTTTGTGGAGGCTAAAGTATACAAAAAAAAGGTTTACGACGACCAGTTACATTTGGAGCGAAAAGCAGCTTTAGAAAATAAAACAGAAAGATACACATTGCCATGCGGTATTAGTTGACCGAACATTCTTTGTATTTTCGTGAGCTACTAAAATTTACATAAAATCCCGGTTTGGCGAGTTATATGGTTCGCAGGCGAGAGATTTCCCTTGCGGCAAAATCGTAACTTACCGATCCGAATATAGCTGGCGTTTGTAAAACAGTAAACTGGGTCTTAGATACTGGCGACAGTTCAGTAATTCGGAACTTGGAATTGAAACAATCCAGTCCATTAGGGCCTATTCTTAAATTCTGCTCTTCGGTAATTTAGTGCGACCATTTTACGATACGTTGACAAACGATTCGACCAGACGCACATAAATGAAGGCGCCAGGAAGATCAGATTGATTTCGATCGATGAGAACAAAAATTTAATTACATAAACAGATTATTTTTAGGATTTTACCGTTTTCTTAAAAAGTTCGAAAATGGTTATCATTGTATACTCTATGAACTGTAAAAAAGTGGTTCCAAATGGGCATAGTTTTAATTTTTTTAAATATTTGGGAACACCTCAAAAAAAATATGTTTACAGAATTTTGGTGATAGTGGAAATAAGTACATTGGAAATTCTAAATGGACCCCTTTGGCTTTTTAAGTTTTGACCTACATTTTTGTAAACGAAAAACTAAAGTAACCAACAAGGGCCGCCCGGGTCGCGCCCTCGTAAAATCGAAAAGTACCGTACGATCTGTTTCGCCCCGGAAAATGTGGCGTGTCCTTGACGAAAACGCGTTTTCTTTGCTAAAAAAGGTGCTCCGATGCCATTAGAATCGAAAAGAAAATCGGAGAAATTTTTATACCTTTCACCGAGCGGTCCGACAAGGAGAAAGGTCCCATTTCGGATCGGAAGGCATTTTTTAAGTTTACGACCCCCTGCAATACAATAGAAGCAAACACTTCTAGGCCAATATAACCGGGGCGGATGCCCGCAAAAAAATCTCAAAAGAAAATAAAAAACGATGCACCAACGAAGAATGTTTTACTAAAAAGTTGGCTTTCTTCGAGGCGAAAGGTCGTAAAACGATAATGCTCCAAATATTGTAATCGAACTGAGAGTCTTGAGGATGCTTCAAAGCCGATTTTTTTAGGATCGGGTCATCTGGAAAAGTCGCCGTCGGAGCTTTTTGATCTGGGTGGAATGCATTTTATTGCTGCTACGTGTGGATTTGTAAACGTTGCACTAAAAGTAAAACAATTATTATCTTGAATCTTTCTTTCGAATTAGTGATATTTTCTGTCCTTGTCTCACCCGTTGTTTTAGTCCGCTTTGATTGATTCATGACTGTACCTATCCTTATATGTAGAAATAGTATATTCAAAACAAAGCTTCCTCTATGAGGAGCCAAAATTAACACTTAATTTCTTTTTGGTATTTATGAATAAGAATTAATTTTTTACTTTCTAACAATTTGTTAAATTTTTTAAGACATAATCTTATTTTCCAGATAAATACATGACGTATGGGGTGACTTTAATTCATAACTTTAAGTTATAGTATATAAATGTAATTTCATAGTTTTGCTTTTGATATTCATTTGTTCTTATGATACGCATTAAATGATTTTGGTTTTATTAACTTTAGTTACTGCTTTAGCAATGTTTAAATATTTTTAATGGCAACTTTATTTCAGGTTTTTATTATTGTTTATGACGTTGCTCCAAAGGTATTATTTAGCAATTTATAAAATTTATATTAAATACCCCTAAACTTCCTACAAATTTGTGTAAAATTTTGTTCATTCATTTTTTTTATTTATAATAAAGATGTTCGGTAACCGTTATATTTTAGAAATATCTAAGTTTTACTATGTATCGTATATTGTAATTATTTCACTGAAGTTTCTAACATAAAAAAAGCTTCTACATTTTTCATATTTTTCAATTATATTGTTCTTTAATAAAAAGTTAACATAAGTGTAATATTACCATGTTATGAAATACTTTTTGTAATTGTACCATACAATTAATCATACTTCCATTTTATTAAAACATACTTACAATAAATATGGATAAAATCTTGTTAACCCTTTTCGTGCCAAAAGGTCACGATTATTTTTTGATTTTTAAAATTTTTTTAGTTGTTTAACGAACTGGCAAATAATGTTCCCGTTGTCGGATCAATACAAGCGTCTGGATCCTGCAGAATAATAACCACAACTAAAATTTAAGCGACGTAGGATGTCAAAATTCAAAATGGCCGATCCAATATGGCGGCTTTTACACACATTTTTTACATTTTTTTAAATTTTATTTTATGTTGTTAGTCCATGATATTTACTTTTTTCAATAGATTTATTATATTTATTTCAGTTTGATATCGACTATAAAAGAAAACAGAATATTTTCCACTATTTTTAATTCCATATCATTTTGTATTGTTATTTTCTTGCATAATCGATATCAAACGGAGCCGTACATAATAAATCTATATAATAATAAAAATATAATATTTTCAGCCATTTTGAATTCCATATCAACTTCTATTGCTATATTCTAGCCTAAGCGGTATCAGACTGAGATAAATATAACAAAACTATTTAAAAATTAAACAGGGACTACAAACATACAAAAAAATGAAAAAAGATTAAAATTGCGCGTAAAAACCGCCATATTGGATCGGCCATTTTGAATTTTGACATTCTGCGTCGCTTAAATTTTAGTTATGGTGATTATTTCATAGGATCCAGATACTTGTGCCGATACGACAACGGGAACATTATTATCCAGTACGTTAAACAAATAAAAAAATAAAAAAATATCATGTTTTTTGTAAATTAGCCGCCATTTTGAAAAATTCAAACGTCATAGAACAAAACTAATAGTATATTTGAAAAGTACGGACAAAAATATGTCAGAAAATATGGTTTTGAAAGTTTTTGCTTATCATTATGCAGATAAATATTAACTTGATTTTTTTATGTAAAGAAAATTTAATGCAAAGTACAAAATGTTTCTTCTTCCACAAATTTCAATATTTTCTTTATATTTTTTGTTGTTTTATTTCTCAGATTTATTAAGAATATGGATCTTGCAAAATTTTAACATCGAGAAAAATTTTGAGTATCTTAATTAGAGAAAAATATTTAAAAATAATTATTTTTGTTCTTTTTCACATTAATCTTACCCAAAATATTGTTGGAATAAAAATGTTCAATTATTACTTAATACAGCTGAATATATAGGTTTGAACTGGATTATTCATTTATATTTGTAATATTTGATTATAATGTTTGAGTTGTGACATTCGTAACAGAGCATATTTTCAAACTGTGGCTGATCTGAACATTTTAATTCGTTTGAAATTAATAAAGAGGAAGGAAAAATTAATAATTCATTTTATCGTTAATGATTTTTATTTACATGTTACACACATTTTTTAACGAATTTTGAAAGTTTGTAATTGTTATTCGCTCCAAATAGCGAATGAAAGAACATATTTATTTATTATTCGAAATTGTTTGTTATTCAATTGTGTCAACGAATTCATTATTATGAATAAATATACTTCAGGTAGTGAAAAGATTAATCTTTGATAATATATATATTTTATTTTCTAAAATTGATAATGTTTTACTTTTTTTTATGACATTTATGAAATTCCAACAGACTAATTGACACAGATATATTTTCTAAGAAGTTGACATTTTGAAGAAGTGTGAGGTTACTTCTTACGGTTATTGTAAAAAACAATGAAAAATGAAAAATTCGTCGTTTCGGCCATTTTCAAAGTACCGTTATGTTTTTACGTCAGGACAACCGCAGATCTATTAAAAGCTTAAATGTCTTTTATACAATGTTTGTTCTTTCCGAAGCTGTTATAATGACATTTCACAATAAAATAACACATTTTTGCAACATAAACTTTAAAATTAGGATTTGTCATTAAAACTATTGCCATCGCTATTGTCGGAATTTTATAATATTTTAGTTGTTTAATTTCCTTTTTGCAGGACTAATATGGACTGTAGAAATTGAAAAATGTAGATTTAACTATTTTGAATATGACAAAAAAAGAAATAGTTATACTATCTAAATAGTACAATCCGGCATAAGAACGTTTTTTAGTTCGCTTTACTATTTACATAGTAGGCTTGGCTACATAATTTGTCATAATGCCACTATTTAAATAGTAACATTAACTAAAGTCGATGGCTTTGTCTTATCCTACCAACTAGTTAGTAGTTCTAACTTTTTTCAATTAAAATAAAAACAAATTAGATATATGGAGTTTCATGTAAAACCTTTTTTTAATTTATTTATTTCTAACAAATTTCATACGATACTGACAATATTTAAAATTAAGAATCGAGTAAAAAAAATGATCTAAATTTGATCAAATATGGCAGAAAGTAAATCAATCGGAAAAGTATCAAAGTAAGATCACTTTTTTCAAATAGTTCAGGATATGCCATTTTTCAACAATTAATGGACATTAAAATAAATTTGTCCTCAAATGAGGTCACTTTCAGACACATATTTGATCTCTTTTAAAATGTACGCAATTGCAAGGTTACTGTATGGTCCGGATGCGGGTCGAAAATCCGACAAATCAAAAAGCCGACAGGTAAAAAGTCCTGAAAAAAATTACGTACGGCTTGTGGATGTGTCTATTTTCTTAAGTGTCAGCCTTTTGACTGTCGTTTTTTTAACTTGTCGGCTTTTTGATGTATCAGGTTTTCGCCTGCATCCAAATTATATCATATATCGATCAGAATAGGATCACTTATCGAAATCCAATCAAATTCAACGCAGGTCGCAGTCTCATTTCGCGGACAAACAACATTCGATTATGATTTTGCGCTTTCCTGAATTTGCATATCTCCTTCTTGGAAATTTTAAATAACAGATAAAATTATCACACGAAATTTGTTGCACTGTAATAATAAAAAATATTTAAAAAGATCAGACGACATAATGTATTTGGAGATGATTCGCTTCAAAATAGGCCAAATAATGGACCTTTTCAGATCTAAACGAATCAAATTATATGGAACGCTTTATACGCGATTAGTTCCAAATTTCGGTCTATTTTGAATCAAATCGTGTCCAGTTACATGATGTCGACTGAAACAGCTGAATTTGATCGTATTTTGATCATATTTTGATCGATATCTGATACAATTTTAATTCATATGATTGAAAATTTCTGAACATTTGTAGGTGAGTGTTTTCAAGTGTGCTCTTTCAGAATCCGGGATGAACATTTTGAAAAAACCATCCCTTCCTACCTTATTTTTCAATTTAAAAAAAAAAACATTATTTTTTAAGGTCATTTTTTAAAAATCCTATTTTTGATCCGAAAGAGGTCTTGGCGATAGTTGAAACAATTTTTCTTCAGAAAAATCCGTAAAATACCGATTTTTTGTAAAAGTATTATTTTAGATGTGGTCGCACAACCCCTCTGTAACGAAAACTGAAGTTTTTGTCCGTATAACTTTTTAATTTAACATTTTAGGCCGGAGTTTTGGTCGTTTCAGCTATCGCCAAGACCTCTTTCGCTCGAAAATACGATTTAAACAAAAAATTACCTTGAAAAATCATGTTTTTTTTAAATTGAAAAATAGGATAGGAAGGGTTGATTTTTTCAAAATTTTTGTATCGGATTCTGAAAGAGCACGCTTGAAAATACTTGTCTACAAATGTTCAGATTTTGTTATGCATAAATAACTTAAAATTGACGTACAAAAATGGACAAATTGCGTCAACAAGGGTTAATTGTCGAAAAATTACAAATCCTGAAATACTTCAAAAAAATATTGAATTATTATTTTACTTATTTTGATCATTTTCTGATTCATTCCCTTTCGTCCAAATTTGATCAATAGTCGTATGATCAGAGTGTTTAGTTTTTATATATCGTGTTTCAACGCATCCGATTTTTTACGTCTTTTTTTTTTAGTCTTCCCAATCTGGACCAAAACATGATAAAACTCAAGATTCGAAAACGCATTCGAGATCGAGAATTGACCTTCGACAATTTCGAAATTTTGAGACGGAGATAGCTATTTAACCTTCTCCGGTCACTGGGGGTCCAGTGGACCCCATGATAAATTTAAAGTTAAATAATTCGCTTTATTAATTTCAAATTGGAAATATTGGAACACCTATCGGTAAATTAAAGTACTACCAATAAATGTCTGATAATGCCGTTGTCTGACAAACGTCAGAAGTGGTACGTTACAGAAGTTAGTCGATTTCGCGATGGGGTCTGGCGGACCCCAGTGTGACTATACGGTGTATACTTCGTAGAAAATAAAAAAGTTTTTATTTAATGATTCGTGCAGTATAAGAAGTTGATAATATTATGACACATATATTATTTATACATTTAGAGATTACTTACAATTTACGAGTTTGTAACATTCATAAATAATTAGAAGAGACTGAGGAAAATGAAACGATTGGCGGAGATGCTTAAGAAATTTACGATTATCAGAATGTAAATTACTTTATTTATTCAGTTATATACCTTATATTTAAAAATTCCGAATAAATAAACATCTGGGACGAAATGTATGTTTCTTTTTATAAAAATAGGCATTTTGCATTTATTTACGCTATCCTTGAGGAACACTGAAATTCTCGAATATGAAATACATTTTTCTACAGTATATATACAATCGATTTATAAAACTCAGTGGATGATAGCAATCACACTTTTCCCTGTTGTTTACCTCCAATGTTTTGATTATTCGAACCCAATCTCGGTTCAATTTTATTCATTTAGTATTTATATTTATATTTTTCGTCAAAAGACCATTTATAACCAAGAAATAGTACGTTTTCAAAATTTTATCATAATGATACACGGTCGAGAAGTTTAATTTTGCACATTTGTGCACAATATTATATATTTTATATGGATACCTAGGATTTTATGCAGTAACATTTATCTCAAACCCGAGATATGTTACACTATGACATAATTTCCGCTATTATTATGTTTGATATGCTTCCTCGCATATTTAACATAACTAAAATTACAAATAAATAACTATACATGCATCTAGGGCAGGATGTCCTGCGAGTGCCCTACTGAAGAGTCCATCGCAGGCGTCTGGGACGAAATGTATGTTTCTTTTTATAAAAATAGGCATTTTGCATTTATTTACGCTATCCTTGAGGAACACTGAAATTCTCGAATATGAAATACATTTTTCTACAGTATATATACAATCGATTTATAAAACTCAGTGGATGATAGCAATCACACTTTTCCCTGTTGTTTACCTCCAATGTTTTGATTATTCGAACCCAATCTCGGTTCAATTTTATTCATTTAGTATTTATATTTATATTTTTCGTCAAAAGACCATTTATAACCAAGAAATAGTACGTTTTTAAAATTTTATCATAATGATACACGGTCGAGAAGTTTAATTTTGCACATTTGTGCACAATATTAAATAAACAATGTATGTAGGTAAAACATATGTATTTTATTTTTTCGAAGATTATGTACTTTATTCATCTAAATAAATACCTTTTTTAAAATGTACATAGATTACTTTTCTACAAGAGCGTAATCTGCAACGTACGCCCAGTAAATTTCATTAAAAAATATTAAAAATATAATAAGTTATGATTTTTTAAGTAAATAAAGTCATTTTCTACACTTTTTTTATTTGTAATTTTCGTTACTATTTTAGATGTAAACTTAAGCAAATTGAAGAAGGAGGTTATCATGTGGGATGTTCGAACAATGTCTCAGAATTTTTGTAACTTGCTACGGATTACTTTTCTAATACAGGAACAATTTTCAGCATTGGGGTCCGGTAGACCCCGTGTGTCGTTTTTCGCATTTTTAGGAGCTGTAACCGGCGAAGTTTAAAGACATAATATAATCTAGTAAAACATTAATAAGAAACTGATTGAAATAAGACTTAAAGATTTTCAAATTTTTATAAATTATTTAAGTAGTTTTATTCTTATCGGTTATACTAAAAAATACGCGGGTTAAATCTGAAAATATCACATTCTAAAAAAATTCAATTTTTGGAAATATCAAAGGTAATCTTCAAATTCCATATAAACGATTATTTTTGTAAAAAAGTCGTAGCAAAATTTTCCTTCAGAAATGCGTAAAATGACTGACGGAAAAAAGCGACGTTGAAAGTGCTAATGCGCAATAACCCCAAGAGAGTAACCTATAGAAATCGTCCGAATTAACCGTATGAAATTTCACCACATGTAAGAACAGTTTCGAACGGGAATTTTTTTATTAAGGGGTTTTCAATACACGTCGGTGTCGGCAGACACATCGGCACGCGTGCAAGACGCATACACCCGAGATGTAAATAAGCGATTCCACGCCGCTCGTTGCCTTGGACATACACACGTATCGAAAAACTTTTTTCATCCTAGCGAGGCACCTTTGGCTTATTGCAAAAGTCGCACCCGTTGTATGAACCTATAACTCCGACAACGACTTTATAGGGATCTGCACAACTTTCCTCCGAGGCAAATACTTGTGATGCAATCATCACCTCGATTGACGTCGGTACGTGATGGGTACCGTGCCTTTATCTCTCGCGATTCCGCACTATTCGCAAAATTATTGGTTTGCCAATTTTCATAATTCTCAACTTTAAAAAAAAAATGTTAACCATTTTGGAGATCTAACTTCGCCGTCGGGGAATGCGGAGCAATTTTATTACGGTAGCCAGGCTTATCGGCTTGAACGCCTAAAAAACTTGCCTCCAATATTTATTTTACGAATTAACAACCTCTGAAAAAAATTTTTCGTTTTTTAAGACTGTCTTATATCGGTCTCGGCTTAAGTGCAAACAATAAATGCAGAGATTATTAGTTTGGTCTAGAGTGGACATATTACGGGGTTGCTGGGATAACGGTTCTTGCTCAAATCGCTCAAAACGAAGAATGTATTTTTGATATTTCTATCATTTTTATGTCAAACATAATTATAGCTATTATTAACATTTATCATTTTAAATTATATCAATCTTTATATTCCCAATGAAAAACTTTTATGGACATTTTGTTTCAGACATCTTAATTTTTTACTGATCAATCAGGAATATTTCGGAAATTTTTCACTATAATTTTTATCTTAACCTCAAATTCAAACTTTTGATCATTTTACAACAGTTTTTTTAATAAATCACTAGAATAAAATCTTAACGAAATAAACATGAATATATATTTAAAAAAATTCATTCGAATTCCAGCAAAAACTGAAAAAGTTCGCTATTTTGGATCCGCCATTTTTGGAATCCAACTTCAAATTCGTAATCAGCAACTCGAAAGTAGATGGTTTAGTTAAGTCCCGGTATATTTACCAATCGGTTGCTCTACTTCCCCTCCCATCTCCTTATATTTACCAAAAGAAGGGGAGCGCCACTTCTGCCACTCCCCTCAGTCACGTTACGTTCGTGACGTCACAGCAGGCCCTTCCTGACACCCAAACCGGCAAGGTGGCAATGACACTACATAGTTTTAAAGTACAACTATCGCAAACATGTTTCTGATACCTTTTGCGGTACTTAATACCGCATAAAATACAAGTGACAAACAATTAAGCTTAAAAAAAAAAATTGTGTTGCATTTTTGCAAAAAAAAAAACATATTTGTCGACATTCGTTTGCAATTTCGACTTCAAACCTGAAGTCCGTTTTTCGATATCACTTTCGATTTTATAAATATAGCTACTTAGACAAAAAAAGTGGATAAAGTGAAAACTTTTTAAGTAAACTGCCATTTTTATTATGAAGGATTTCCGTGATCGTGTCAGACCTCGTGTGGCATAATGAGTTTTACTAAAAGTTAGCCAATATCGCGATTTAAATTACAAAATGGCGTCTTCAAAATGGCGCTATTGATACAGAATTTTTAGGTTATTTGCGTTTTATTAAAATATTTCTGTCATCTTGTCGTGTATTTTGATTCTGGCTAATAACTCCTTAATTATCTTACCGGGTGCATTTAGAGAAACATCGTAATAAAGAAACGACGATATTTTACGGTTTTATTGAATTTTATAATTGGTTTGTCTTAATAAAATCCGACGTAATTCTTTATGTGAAGACTTTTAATGTCGGATAAAAATTAATAAAATGTTTTAAAAAAATACGATCGGTGGAATTTTAATCAAGTTTTTTCATAAAAAATTAATGTCGTCGACATTAGCAGTTTTCTAAACAGTCACTAGATGGAGGCTTAAACATACCTCTTTCTTAACAGTGAAATTGTTCTGTTGGACTCATAAATCCTGTTTATTTTAATGTGGTTTCCTTTGTTTACAATCGTTTGCGACCGATTATACCGCGAAGTATTTATATGCCGTTTCGTTGTTCGTATATGATAAATAGACGAAACAAATTCTGTAATAAAAAAGCATGCTTTATATATAGAGAGCTGATGTATGTTATACAACGTCACATACATTTGATAATATCAGCGCAATTCCTTACAAATTCGCTCGTGTCATTCCCCGCGTTAAAAAGTACGGTTGTTTACTTTTTTGCACAGGCCGCTGGGAAACGGTGACATCACAACAGCACGTGTCCGCGTATATAAGAAAGTGTTATCTTAATTATTATATGTATTAAATAAGCCATGTGCCCGAGCCCCATCACGCACGAGAACCTGACACTTGGCTCGCTTTGAGACAAGCCGCGTCGTGCTCGGTGAAATCGCCGCACGAGAGGAACTTCGAGCCCGATGGTTGAGTTACGTGTTTAAAAAAAAAAAAAGAAGGAAGCCTATAACCAAGGGAAGAAAATTAATGTTATAATCGAGAAAATTAAGCAATAATTCGAACGTTCTTAGATTACAAGAAAATGTTTAGCCTCGCTCACGTGGAACGACATCGCCGTGACGTTGAAGGTACTTAGGGTATATCGTAACGTCATCACACTTTTCGCGTTCGTTTCGCACCGAGTGAAAGAACCTTGTATAATAGGAATTATTTACTTTTCTGTAACATCCTTTAATTACTAATAGCAAACAATGTTGGATTTTTTTTCTTCCTTCGACATACGTTTATCGCATTAATCAAGAAAATTTCACTGAATGCTTTTATCACTCCATTTGTCTTTTAGGAAACTTGCAATATCTTATTTGATCTTTTTTCAAATGTTGTATACCAGATTTTGTAAATTTAACACCGGTGTCTTTTTAATACAGTCTCTCTAAATCTGTAATAAAAGAAAGTTTATTATTTCCAATAGTAACACAAGAGTTTAAGTTTAATTTTCCATCGCATCTGCAATATAATTAAATTTAATATTTTTCTAACAAAAAAATGAGAATATATATGAGATATTCTACACCAACTCGATAAACCTTTTGACACTTTTAATCGTCGAATTTCTTCATAAATTCAGAACAATTCGAAAAAAATCTGAAAAAATTCTAATGCGTTCGTTGATGAATTCTAAGCACATTGATTCCAATTTTTTCTGAACGTTGATAGTTTTTGAAGAAAATAACCGTAAAAGAAAAATTAGACGAAAATTGTTATCATTTTTAAGATTGAAGGTGTAGTTTATTTATCATATGCTCATCCATATTTGAAAATTAGTATTTTATATTTGCAATATCTGAAAATAAGCAAACTGCCTTTACTTGTTTTTTTTTTATTTTTCGTGATTTCCTACACCAAAACGGATTTTAATGAATGAAACGCATATATAAAAAGTGATCCCGATTGTTGAACATAAATTGATCAAATTTTTTTTAAAAGCAATGGCCGATTCAAAATGGCCGCGAAACGAAGCACGTTTTTTCAAAATTGGTAATTCCTTGCAATAGAGATCATAGAAAGTTTTTTTTTTAATTTTATAATGATTATATAAATATTGACTGGTTGTAGAAGAAAATCATAATAATTTTGAGTTGATAAATCCAAAATGGTAGATCCACAATGGCCACCTTATGTAAACGTACCTCTTATATATGCATCGTGGTTTCACAAACGCGTTTCAAAGTTTACATTCGGGATCACTTTTTATATATGCATTTCATTGATTATAATCCGTTTCGATGGAGAAAATTGTGAAAAATAAAAAAAAGCGACCTAGAAAACATGGCATTTTTTATTTTACAAAATATTTGCGGAAATAGTCGTTTTTTGTCCATTTTCTCGACGGAAATTGATAGAGCGTACTTCAAAACAGTCGGAAATGTATTTTCCAAAATTAAAGAAATATTTCTATTGCAAAACCTGCGCTGATTTTAGGCAAAAATGGGTTAAATAGGTTATATATATTTTTAGTAATGCACGCCAATTTGAAAAAAAATCGCAGTAAACTCGTAAAAAGTATTTGCTGTTAGTTTTGGCTTCATATCTTTAGACTTAACTTGAATCAGCTTCTGTGACTTTTTGAAACCTGAAAATGAATTTGTAGGGTAAATAGATGTCGTTGTTATCATACTCATGTAGCTGGTTCTTATGTAAGTACAGGTTTTCTTATCAATGCAAAACAAAAGTGCGGTGATCCATATGATTTGTCTCATAATGGATATAATCTCCTCTAATTGGGAGGAACTGTAATTATTTAAAGTCATCGGCTCATGTTTGAAAGTGAAAACAACGCACAAACAGTGCACCCGATGTATAGTATAGTTACTCGCGTTGCCGCTAGTCGACGTCGAGATTCGATTCTTGATAATTGAAGAAACGAGTTTTAAGCAAAAGAGATCTATAATATACACCCGTATTGACACTAATTTGTATATACTAACTTCTTAGACTTAGACTTCTTACTCAGGGAAATATAGCAAAAGACATCTAAAGGATATTCAAAGATATCTAGCGGAAAAACTAAATATCGTCTTTTGCAATGATTAAAAACTTAAAGATTTTTATAAAAAGTCGAATTGCGCATGCGCAAAAACTTATTTTAGTGCTTTCTCTCTCTGATACATTCATTCTTGCAGCGTAGCGTACTGGTTAAGGAGTTTGCGAATACTAAGCGAGAAACCCAGGTTCGATTCCCCGCCGGGACAAGTTGTTTCCTTATTTATTTGCCTGCGTTATTTGTTCATTCGTTTAAAATAGCATTTAAAATAGTGTAAAATAATATAAGATATTCTCATGTAAGCTTATAATACATAGATGTACAATAACAAAACTGATTTTAAAATAAACAGAGCTATAATAATTATCGAAATATGTTTATGTTTTTTAACCTGTCTGTTAATTTTCTTTTAAAATATACTTAAAATAGATTTGATTGCTTTATAAATTTAAATAACGTTGATATCCGGCGACCAAATGCTTTATGAACAAATCAATCCCATTTCGATTGCGGGAGCAGCAGACTCAAAAAGTACGGCGTGGCTGAGTCTAGTGGCGACAATCACTATATTGAAGATAAAAAATCGGTAAATTCAATTTACATAAATTAAATGTTCATTAAATTTCATATATATTGATGTTGTTAATTACTTGTATATTAAATTTTATAAACATGTATATTAATGTTATATTAATTTACCAAAATATTAGATTTACATATAACTGTTTAATTAAAAGTTAATTAAATTTACAAACATTTTTTATAATGCAATCAACATTTCGCTTTTTTTAATTAGTAAAAATTGGCCCTTGAGAAATGAAATTCAGTAAAAATCAGTTAAATTCCTAATGTGTCCAACTTACATTCTTGTAAATCGAAAAAGATAATTCATATGAATCTCCGTAGATCTGGTAAATACTAAAAAATTATAATGAAGAAAATGTAATAATGCCGAATGCCACCGAATCCACAACAATGTATTCGAACCTATCTATACGAATTTATATGAATCCAAAAATAATATAATCAAAATTAGACAATGTCAAATTTGGACTCAAAAGAATTAACGGAAATTGGTGTGAATTTAAACTAAAAAGAATGCATTCTAATTTAGTCAATATTCCAATCTATTGCATTCCATTCGATTTCTGAGATACTGCTGCAATGTTTTCTAAAATGTATAACAGAACAGTCCTCTTAAGCTGTGCTTCTCCAAATGTAGAATTACTTCTCCGAATGTATTTCTATCTCTATTTAAAGGTTCCTGTAATGTAGTAAATGCGGAAAACGATAACACAAACTACAAGGTTATGCTCGCTTGCATTATTAACGATGTCCACTTTGACATCGGCAAACACAATTTCTATTCTACATTTATTATGATCTATTCTGTTCTATGATCTGATCTATAGATTCTAATCCCAGAATATACCTGTAATTATTTATATTAATTGTTATTCCAGATTTCACGATATCCCTAAAATAACTTTTAACGACCTAAACTTTTGAATAACTTCCTCACTCAATAATTGCTCGCCATTACATGGACATTAAGATTACATGTCGTTGCGAAGCGTGGTCTAGTGAACGCATGCGCAGTCGTAAAGAGTAGGGGGTCTTCGTGCGCACGGAGCGATGCGCACACGCCCTGAATGACAACTCTATCAAATACTTCACGTCGTCGCGTAACGATGTGTGAATTTCCGCGCATGGGCAGTCTTTGGAATTGGATAGTCGTGTGCAGTCGCATCCGCAATTATGAGTTTAATGTATTAATTACAGTTTTGATTTAAACTCGCGGATTTAACTATAAATAGAGTTCCCAAGTAAGAAATATGAATAGGAAGGAAATCCCACAATCCGTGTGCTTCGTGTATCCGAGCAGGGTAGCGTAAAAAAATGCCCTGTTATAAATTAGCATCGCTGGCAAAAACGGACCTTCTCACGAGTGATTTCGCGATCACTAACGGCATGTATTTTACGTGCTTCCGTAAATAATTTTGAAGCACGACTCGAGATCTTGCTTATGGGTCCAGGAGCACCGGTGTGCGTGGAACCTCGCGTGCGTGTAAAACGTTCCGTGCCCGTATTCATAGGATCTCCCAGGAATGGATACGGCCGGATGAGACCACGAGTCCGCCGTATTTTACGTTGGCGAAACTGAGGTTAACAGACCTTTTAAAATATTTTGAAAGAACCTCGATTAGTTATTGCGCGAATTACATAACCTCCCAGCGGAAAAAAGTATTTTACGTGTTAAAACGATCCCGCTGCACGCGACGTATTGCACTTATTAGGTTTATTAGATATTGCACTTATTATCTCGTTGAAAAGTAATATTTAATAATATTTATCGAAATAGGAATTTTGAATTGTTTAATTAATTCTTAATCTTCCGATGATTTGGATGCGAATATTGATGACCTTTTATGCAATATCTCACTATACTTAACCCTTAAAGCGCCCTGGGGGTACGGGGAGACTCCACACATAAATATTACATTTTTTCCTTCTAAAACTGCACTTTTACAGCATTTTTTATCTTAAAGAGCTACATTTCGAGAGGCACAAGTTAAATTTTTAGGAAAAAATATTGAAAATTCGATGAGTTATGATTTTTTTTTTTGAAAAACGTCACTTTGGTATTTCATTTTTTATAACGGGCACCAATAATTTTTTTATCAAGATAACTTATCTACGCGGTAAAATGACTCTTTTGTAAGTAATTTTGTTGAAACAAAATAACGAAAACTGTCTGCGCAGGACGATATTATCTTCGGATTGGATAATCCCACGACCCCACTTGGTGCTTTGTGTTATTTTTATATAGGTTGGCGCTTTAAGGGTTAAGTACAAAAACTAGTAATTTCTGGTATGGTCCTAGTAGAAAATGAGTCCAGTTTTTTTTCTAGATTCTCTCTAGTTTTGTTATTTCCCATGCAGTACAAAAAAAATCTGGACAGATTTAGACAAGAAGAATTTTAAAAAGAACAAATATTTGCAATGTGTTAAGAAATATTTTGTATTATATAACTACGTTAAGGTTGTTTTGTAGGTTTTGGAATAAACGTAAACAAAACCCTTTTTCTAAACAAATATTTTGGTCAATGACGCTCAGGAATAATCTTGAAAACAACGAAACATTACAGGATATAGGTTCATAAAATAATACCCTCTTTTTACGATTTCATTTTCTGTTCCCAGGAGTGTAGAATATTTCCCAGCTAAAAAACACACAAAAGCTAAACTTTCCTCGAACTTGCAGCCAGAAAACGTAACCCTGCCTAAAATTCCGACTTTGACGATAACATCCCTAATAACTCTATGTTCTAAGAAAATTTAGGCTAAATGTATTTGGAAGTAAGATTTTCTAAATTCGGTCACGCAAAGCATACATAACCTCAAAACAATCCCGAGCGATACAAATAACTAAAGAGCGATATCGCATCCGAGAAATATATTAAACCGTACGCTACTTAACCTTCTCTGCAAGTAACGATTATCGCATTATGGCAGGTATATGAAAGGATTTCGAAAATCCTTGCATTGTTTGCACGACGTTCAAACCGCGTACATATTATTTCACATATATTATTAGCTCGTATTATATCCATCATCATATCGACGGGTGAATCAAGAGACGTGACTCATTTCTTGATGAGCTTTCGGAAGAAATTAATTTATGAATAGCGTTTCTCTTTCGATAAGACGGATTGTTTCCACACATTTCTTGTATTTCGAAAAATTCTTGTTATTAAAAATTGAATTTCTATTTCATTCACTCCAATGTATATGTAAAAAAAAGCAATTTCAGATGTCATTTAAAAACCGAGTTTATCGAATTTTGGACAAAAGAATAATTAAGGAGTGTTTTGATGAAATAGAATAAAAATAAACTAAACACTTTAAAGTGAAGAAATTCAACAAATAATAAATGTTTGAAAATTTATGATATAATACTTTCTTATAAAATTGTACACGTTGCAATTATAAAAATATTATATAAATGCCAGTTTTGTTTTTTATATACTAAATACTGAAAATATAGTGGCATATCGAGTTGCTATACTATTGTTTTTAATGTGTCGAAAATTATACATGTTTAAAAATATATGAGTAATATTTAGGAAAATTTACTATATATTGAGTTGACCTATTTTATCCCGACAATTTAATCACGTTAATAACACATTTGATTGAAACAACTAAATAATACTTGTTTTTAAGTAAATGTTTACTTTTTTGCAAATTAATGAAATATTTATTAAAATTGATACTTTTTATAAGCTCAACTTAATAGACTAATATGATTATCTTTAGAAAATATTTAGTAAAATTGCTACCTTTTACGACCAATAACTAAATCTACTGATTTCATTGTTTTAACGAAATATGTAATCGTTTTCAAATCAACGAAATAATAGGTAAAATTTATATTTTTTAGACCAATCTCACACATTGATGTGGTCCTTTTAAGTAAATATTTTGATGTTTGTTGAACGAAATAATTAGTTTAAAATGCCTTCAGAGTCCCTCTTTAGACAATTAAATAAGAAATATTTTTGTAAAAAGACAATTATTTGGAAAATGTTTCGTATTTTATAAAGATCCGTGCAAAAATTTGCTCGCTTTTTTACACGTTTGAGGACCATTAAGCATTTTAGATTCTGCTTTGAATTTCTGTGCATCTCATATCATTTATACCGATAGATCGCGTACATATTTTATCTTCTTAAACGCAAGTTATTAAGAAAACATACAGATTGAAATATCAGAAGCTCTTTACTTAAAGACAAATATATATTCCCCTACGTTCATTCGTCTGAGAGCGTGATTTGATTTGTTAAAAGTGAGAATTAATTCTTTTATAAAAAAACGCTTGATATATGGTGTTAAATTAAGTTTAAAGTAAATTAAAGTGACGTTAGTTTAATAATTTTATAAACGTGTGGCATTTGAAAACAGATTTACCCAGGTAAAAATGAGTTATATACATTTCTATACAATTGCATACAAAATGTAAATAGAATTATATACAACTGTATTACATTTTGTCTATGTACACTTGTACATATACAAACCAATTAATAATTGTTAAAAAAAGGACTTTAACGAAAAAGTATTACTAATGTGTAATAGTGCTCATATAAATCATATTACTACATACAATATTATATTCAATGAAATGTTTCTTGGAGAACATTGACTTATTTAATAAGAATGAACGTTATGTTAACTGTTTTTAAAGGTTATTTCTAAATTAATATGAAACGAAAAGTACTGAATTTCATAACTTTTTTCACGCACATTTTTTTAAACGTCTGTTCACCAGATTCTATCAAACTTTAGCAGATTCTGGCCAAATACCGTTGCCCCTGGGAGCAATTTCTGGCCAGAATCTAGGACATAATCTGCCCACCGTCCAGAAATGTTGCCAAATTCGGGCCAATATCTCTTTAATTTTCTTTGCAATCATATTCAATACTTTTGAAGCAAAATTCATATATACTTATATACAATCATATTAAAATTAATAGCGCTTTAAAAAAATATATTGAAATTAATTAAAATTGGATTATAAATAACAGAAATAAAAACGTCTTCATTGGCCCAAAATGAAGCCCAAATTGCGAGACACCACAACAAGCTGTTTTAAAGACATGTAATATGCAGTAATAGTATTTCATTATAAAAATTTGATGGAAAATCGCAAACGTTAAATAGTGTTATTATAAATGCTAAAATAACTATCGTATTCCTGTTATACAGATTTGTTTTCTTCATTTGTGTGTCAAACAAAATTGAAACAATAAAATTTTTACAGTGCATTCTCCATGAAGAGTGATTCAATGCTCTCAAAATTTGGAGAATGTATCGCTTAACATTAACCATTTATGACTCACAAGATTTCCTAATTTTGAATATAACTTTATGTGTTTAGTAAAGTGGTAATAACTTTCTTCATAGTCTTAAGATATTTACGAGGCCTTTACGAGTTTAAATATTGACGATAATCAAATCGTCCTAGAAAGATAATTCTTTTAAATTTATAATTACATAAAAAATGTGTACTTTAACATAAAAAAAAAACAACATTTTATGTTTGTAATTTGTTCAGTCAAACAAGAAGTGAAATGTTCCATTAAAAACCGCCCAGTTAATTTTATAATAAATAATTTTCACTCATTTATTTTCATCAATTAAAACACGTATTACCGTGACTCAGTTTCATCTTCATCAAGTGATGTTTCAAATTTCGTCAGCCATATTGGATCTGCCATTTTTAACCTAGAAAAACACGGAGGATTTTTTAAGGGACCATTTCTCGACGGATTAAGCAACTTTTTACATTGTGGCACAAAATAATATATAATAATAAAAACAGTTACAAATTTGAAAAATCGCGAATATGTTATAAAAACGAAAAACCGTCGTAAGCTCCGCCATCTTGGATCCGTTATTTTATATTTTATATATAAGATAGCGGCAACTTTCATTAAAAAATCTTCTCAATTACTGGTGAACTGTAATTAAAATCATGACTTTATCCCAAAGTTCGGTAATGTTTCAGGAGGAGTTCATAAATCTTGCAATATGTTCAATCATTAATGTCAAAATTTTCTGATGACCCCAACTTCAAAACATTTCAGTATTGAAGGTTTTCGCAGACAATTTTTGAAAAGACAGTATCGAAAACTATCCCTAAAATATAATAAAATATTTAAGTTTCTTCAATAATACAATTTATATTTCACTATTAAATGTGCATGTAGTCTACTTTGTGAAAACGAAAAACACATGATGAATTTTTGCCATTTACATCACTTAAAATAATAAAAACAACTCGGATGCTGGATTTTTATATGTCAGATATATTAAAAGCATCACTGACAAGTTAGAATATCTATAATTGCAAATGCAATCTTCATTTTTTCCAGATGAAGGAACGTGTAGATTTATCGTGTCACAGTTTTTCCATGTCATATCTAAGTTTACATCTCGAGTTTACATTGTAACAATTAGTTTTATCATCGATATTGTCGTGATCAAAATTGTTAGATGGAATTACATGAATTTCGATTAATAACGGGAATTATGTATGGGGACGTTTTAAAAACTATCAGTTAACTATTACTGTCCTCCGACCGGTACCGGATAGTCCTGGAGGATCCCACAAGATAACCCCTCAATAATTCCCAGTGTGGTTCATTTCCGTGCATGCCCGTGGAAGACCTTTGTGGCAGGATTCAAGAGGCGTGAGTCACCGCGAGAAGAGCTTTCGGAAGCAATTAATAACATCGGGCACAAGGAATCTTGTTATTTCTTCGCCTCGTAACAAGTAGGTGGGACCAGGTTGTCTTCGGATAAATTACGAAATTAGGCTGGATAGGCTTCGCGCCTAATTGATTGAACGGCGATCTCGCGCTTTTTGACTCGAAAATGAGTTATTCAACGATAATGAGTTATCATTGATCAACATCGCCGAAGATTCGCATTCGAGAATTCGCTAAGAGAGATAACGCACCTTACAACGACCTCTTGCGATCTCTCTTCCACTCGTAACTTTCTACGATTCCTCTCTCGTGTATATTTCCTGTCCACCTTGATCTTTCTCTGCCAGGTTTCCTCTTTCTCATAGTCGCTCGACGCTGGATCTGGTCATTTTTCTGCAAAGGATAACCTCTGCCGTATGCGAAAAGATCTACAAGTCTTTTTCTACAAATTTAATTCTTCCTAATCCCAAAAACAAATTGTCAAACAATTATGCAACGGAATCCAATAAAAAAGTGTGGAAACAGTACGCAACACGTTGAATTGATTTCCGAGTCGTCTTGATCGCATTCGATTTGTAATTGACGGGAATAAACGCGCGTGAATCATCCGTGATCTCATTTTTATTTTTATTGACTGTGGGAACCTGCATCGAGTATGTACTTCCGGGATCAGAAATAAGACAGAATAAAATTTTCACAGTAAAATTACGTCATAAAACTGGTATACGAATTCAATCAGTTCAATTCCTGTGAAAACCAGGGCATAAAATTACTGCTTGCGCGGTTTTTATACGAGATTATGTCATCGATGTTCGACGTAAAATTTTAGTACATGAATAAGTCATCGAATTAAAAATGACTCGCCTGAAATGTTTATAAGGAAACTGGTTTACGACGAAGGTAAAGAGGCTCTTAGAAGATTTTTTGCGTTCGAATTCCCATAAAGGTCAATTTTTTTTCAGGAGGAATTCGACCCTAACAATTGACTCGTGTCAGCTCTTATTATATTAATTTATAAAGTTTCTCCATTTTTAAGGACCGATTAGACGAAGCTTTAATACGATTTATAACCGCGAGTTAAATTTTCTTTGCGTCTGGGAGTACGGCAAACCGGTACAATGAATTAATAGACACCATAGAGCAATGATGAGGAAGGAGGCACCCATGGCGTTCTGTTAGCTGGCGTATGACAAAATTTACAACCTCAGAGGCGTGTTCGGTTAACCCCGGTGTTCGTATAGTATTGAGATTCTTCGAATCGCATCGTTCGGTACCAGCGGTGTTTAACTTCGTAAAATTAATATAATACAAATCCTTAATTAATGTGTAACTTACTATTTTGACTTAACAATTTTGTAATGAACAATGTTGCACTTAGCATTAATTAATTTTCTTGATGTAGTGCTTGCGAACCGCGTCTCGATCCTGCAGCGCGGTTCATAAATTTCGTTGCATAGGTTTATCAATATCACGTTCCCAAGTTCCCAGCAATATTTTTTAACGATTCCTTCTTCCACGTCTCTGAACCATCTAATTTTATTTTATTTTTTAAATCGTGAATTTTAATGTAATTTTTCTTATGATTCTTTTTGTTTTAATGCGCAATTTTTTGTTTATACACTAGCAGCAAATTTTTCGTACTTTTTTTAATGATTCGTTTCACTGATGTTTTCACTCAATTTACTTTATATCTTCGTTTGTGCCTTACGTGTATAATTTTAACATAGAATTTTGTAATTTTTAATTATTTAAGAAGACATCACTTTGTTATACATCACTAAAATCTAAAATATTACGTTTTTTGTATCAAATCGAATTCTGACCCATTTATATATAAAAAAATTTTAAAAACAACTCTGGGAACTTCGCTTCCGAAACTGTAGTCAATAATTGAAAATGAAAATTTCGATTCAACATAGCGCATGAAAAAATAAATCGATTTACTTAGAAATTGTAAACATTTAAAAAAATGGGATCAATACCTAAAAAATACTTCAATTTACAAAACACCATCAAACACGTAAAAAATTAAAATCAAGCAAAAGTAATACCATCGAGAAAAACTCGTTTTTAATATTTTCCTCCACAAACTCCCTAGTAACAGGTTTTAATCAAATACTGATAGCTTCTTATTTTTTGTCCACCATATTGAATGCACCATTTTGAATTTTCAAAACGTAAAACTATTATTTAAGTGCTCAGATTGCTTTGCGTTCAATAAATTTGAGTGACGTTCATAATAAGTTTAAAGTAACTACTTTTTTTGTAACCGATCTTTTAATTTTCAATTTTCCGGTTATTAAATTGCAAATTTAGGATATTTTATACAATAATATTTATTAACAACTGCATATTCGATGACTTCTTGACGAACAAATCACGATGTTTTTGTGACGAATATTTTTGATTTTCTAGCTAATTTTTTTCTGACGACAGAAACTCGTCTGCTGTAACAGAAACAATGGAAATTTTATTAGGAAAATTTTAAGATTTTTCGAAAAAGTTAGTTCCAACGTGGAAAAATTCGTTGCGTCAGGAGTTGAACTTTCCACTTTGTTCCTTATTTCTTCGAAAAATCTTAAAATATTCCAATCTGTCCATCCTTACCCTCATAAAAAGAAATTATGAATTTTTCCAGTAAAATTTTCATTATTGCAATTAAAAGTGTGCATCATAAAAATACATTTATTTGATTTGAACAACATTTACTATGAGTAATACTATTTACTATCACTACCGACTACGAAAATTTACTCTAATTAACCCTTAAAGCTCCATCGTGTGTAATAATTTCACGAAACACCATGTGGGGTCGCGGGCGACCCCGGGATATTATGTCATCCGGCGCAAGGTGTATACGTTGTTTCGTTCCAGAAAAATTTCGGGATACTCTCAATCTATCATTTTACCGCTCAGATAAGTTGTTTTGTGAAAAAAATAATTGGAGCCCGTTTTTAAAAATAAAGTGCTTAGAGAAACATTAAAAATAATGTTTTTTACAAAAAAAAAATCACAAGTCAGCCGTTTTTCAATATTTTCATCTAAAAATTGAACCAGTTCGTCTCGACATATAGTTCTTTAAGGTACAAAATACTACAACAGTGCAGATTTAAAAGATTGTATTTATATGGGAATTTGATGGGGGATAAATCTATGCTATCTAGATCTGCGCTATTACTGCGTGAAAAAATAGTGGGGTCGCGGGAGACCCCGATGATGTTAGTAGAGCATTCGACCGGCAATCGAAAGATCCCAGGATCGTACCCCCGGTGTGTACCGAATGTTCTTCCAAGTTCCCCGTTATTTTTTCGGAATTGCTCACACATTTTCGCGTTTTTTCATATAATTAACATGAACACTTAGTATTTCTAACATTTTTTATAAAAATGTTTATTAAAAAATGGCGCTGTTCGAGAATCCGAGTGATTCCATCAGAAAGGGCTGCAAAATAATTTCCATCTTCGAAATATTTAATTAAGTTAGCTACCACCACCGACTTTAGCAGGGCATAAGCTGCGGAATTTGTAATATATTTTGTAACATTGTTTGCTTTTATATGAATAAACACCGTAAAAATAAAAATATCCCTTTTTCTAATATACATGTTCAGGAAATATACGACGCGGTTTACATTATTTTGAATCAATGAAGTAAAATTCACTGGTATGATTCTGAAATTACTATTGAAGAGTACATATTGACCTATTTACTTAATTATAGTGCAATTACACATTAAACCAGTGGAAACTGACTAAATTATTTCAGTTTAAGTCTCTCGTTAAACTTAATGTGTAAAGAGTAAATGAATTCCAATACGTATTATGGGTAACTATATTTTTATGTTTGCTTATTTTATAGTTTTATTTAAATTCATTTTGCGAATAAGGAACCCAAAAGTCATATAGTCATATTCTATAATAAACCATATTATTACTGTATATTGGAATTCTAAATTACACATCAAAAATTGTTTTGAAAACAATCTTAAACAAACTTTGTGATAGAAATTAAAAGCCATATAAATCCGGAGAAATGTCCTTCCTGTTGGTCACAAACGCTGTTGACCCTTTAGTTAAAATGAATGAAATTTTATTATCTTTCTCCACCCGGGAAGTGACGTGTGGCTCGTTTTGAGTAAGAAAAATAACGGGATTTCTTTGAAAGTGAATTTAATCTAAATACCCAAAGAACGTATCGAGGTAGTAAATACCATAACCTCAAAAAAATACTGTCATATTATTTATGGATAAGACTAAACCAAGTGGCATAAAGTTCGCATCAGTTATTAGCCTCCTAATAACGGTACAGCTTAAAAAAGTACGATCAGTTTTTACCACTATTGAAGAAATGCGGCTCCCTTTTTGCATCGATCCGCGCGTACCTACTCGAGCACCGAAGAGGTTTTATAGGTTTACTCAGGGTTCGAATTGCCCGTTTTACACCATTTGCCACCATTCATTACTACTGTAGGCTAATTACCAAAAGAACCAAAATCGCTGGTTCGCAAGTAGCTGATGGACGCTTGCCGTGATGGCCTGTTAAAAAACGCACAACCTGCAATTTCGACTCGCTCCTCTTCCGCCTTCTGGGCTAACAGAATCAGAGGAATGGCTTCGATTTCACTTTTATTTCGACAAAACGATAGTGATTTTCTCGAAGTGTAAAGAAACACTTCATCATCCCATAAAATTAAAATTTTTTAATTAAAACTCGTTGACGTAATTGTTTGTGATTGTATATTATTGTTTGACTGTCTATTGAACGCTACAATTTTTCTAATCATTGGAATTGATATTCCGAATTATTTAGTTCGTGTTCTAGAAATAAATGATATAATTTCAATACTTATTGAATATATGGCTTTATTATGAAACTGTGTCGTACGGTCATATAATATGAAACTTTAATTTTTGATGCAATTACATATTTTCGAAATTTTTTAATTCATAAATATGTAACTGCTCCATGAGATATTTTGGAACTAGCCAATGTAAAAAGATTCACTCTACAAGTCTGCAAGACCAAATCTAACACCTACTATTTCAAATGGATTAATTGACTTCAATCATTTTAGAGTGTACATAGTAAACTCCGTTTTGGCGCCGCTGCGTTATTTTAAGTATCTAGACGGTTGTCCATAAATAAACCATGTAACGCTTTTTCAGGGCATTTTTAGCCCTTACCTCCCTCCATGCCGCTATCAGACCGATTCTCCTCTCCTCTCTCTCACTCTCCTTCTCACTGTCTGAACGAAATATTTTAATATGAAGTACGCAAAAATTAAAATATTTGATTAAAGTAGATGTGACATTTCGTATTTATGATGACTGGACTTTATTTCCCAGCAAAAGTTATTTCGTGGTCACAATTTCCCTGGACAAACTTTTCTTGCGCAGCTATATTATGAATATTCAGAGTTGTGACTGGTTAGGTTAGGTTAGTTTTAGGACTCGCATCAGCTTTTAAGTAATATTGCAGGAAGACAGAGCTCTGTTTGGTTAGGTTAGGTTAGTTTCGTGACGTTGCCATTTCCCCCTTCCCCCATTTTACTATACGAATTTTGTTCTAAAATGATTCTCGCCATAACGGCCGCGCCAAAAGGGCAGCACCAAAACGTCTCGTACCATCTAAACATTACCCTTGGAAGTGAATAGTAAGTCAGTAGTTTTCAATAGTACTAACCGAATGAAGATAGTGTCGATAATATTTCAAAATGACTATAATTTATTCACTTATTGCAATATTAATGCGAATCATTGTTGGTGTTTGTCAAAACAAAATATAGAATCACAATACCGATTTTCTTCATAATTGTGAGAGCAGTAAGACAATCTTGATGACAGTCATCCAGACTGGCTTTTAATCAGCTGAATTGATTACTTGACGACTTGAAAGAAAAGATAAACGCGATTCGGAATCGAACTGATTAGTCCTCGATTCTTTTAGAGTGAAAAATGATGTACAAATTAAATCTGAAGGAACCGAGATGGGTGAGAATTTTTAGGTTAAAGTTAGTCCAAGCCCGCTGCGTGATTGTTTATGAAACATTCATCATCAATTAATATCCATTCATTTAATTCCTAACAAACTCATCCAGTTCTATGAAATCCTGATACTATCATAAAGTTGAATGTCAGATTATCTGGAAAACTTCTATTTGGCTGGATTGTCGTAATTCAATCCGATATTGTTTGGGTGTTTCATGATATTTCGTTCAAAATTTGAGATTAATATGCTGAGCCACCATTGTGTCCAAATCGTGGCCATTGACGTCGAATATTAATCTTTTGGCTGGAGGTTAAGACTCCCTTAATACGGACGTCCCAACAATCCTTTTGAATGGTGGAGTTGTAAATTTCTGATCCGAAATGACTTTCTCATGTCACCTCATCGTGTTTGGTCGGTCACTAAGAAAAACAGCCACCGACAAAGGGCTTCGATCGAGCAGAAAGGCGGATTTTCACCAATCGCCGGCGCGTTTCCAAATTCGAATTGAATGTCTCGTTGCCGATGTCCAGGTCGCAGGGACTGTCACGGGACTCCGAGGGCCTTTTCTTCTCGTCAAGAGGCCTATTGATTTTTATAAAGAATGGACAGAACCTCAAAAGCCGCAAATCTAAACCGCACGGTTGCGCGACATTGAACCCGGCAACACGTCGCTCAATAAATCTGTGCGCTGTTCACGCCGGAGAATAATAAATGGCGTTCCGGACCGACGGGCATGTTGAATGCTTCAAGTTCTTCTGTCGACATGGTAGTCACAATATTGGGGGAGTGCCATTACGTCGACGACATTTTTTGCTACAGTTAAAGGGATAGGGGGAGCGAATAACTTCGATAGATCAGCAGCTGGCACTCTTTTGCCCTATTCGTAGATTTCTGTTACTGTTGGACCAAAAACTAACGATTGGCAATTCTAGCTTTCAGGAAACCCCGTCGAGCGAGAACAGATCTATTTTATCCTCGACGAAAACTCGAAACTTCATTATGCTGCTCATCCGTTTAATGGTCTTGTCGATCTATTCGAGAGCGATTTAGACGATTAGCAAGATCGTTACGTGTACACACGAGTTGAGGTTATGTCCAACAAATCGTCCAGTCCATATTGCGCAAAGTCATCTTTTTCATTTTCACTGGCAATTGTCAATATATTCATGAATTCCTTTCAAATAAAGTTGTGAATAGCAGTAGAAAACCGAGTATTGTTGTGTGTATTTTTTGTCCTGTTATATTTATTTATAATTTTCAAAAAATGTTATGCTAATATTATTGGTAGTCCTTTATCAATGTTAAATTTCAGTTGTAACACTTTAGTGTTGTAACCATAATATATGCTAAGTACTATGCAATTGCTTAGTACACAAATAGTACTTGTAGAATTGATCAAAAGCACAGAGTTTGAAAAGTAAGATTATACTTTTCACTACACTTTATACACAAAATAAATAGCTAGTTACTACACCAAGAAACGTGGATTTTCTAACAAAAATGAGCACTTGAGAAATTTCATGCGCCGGGACTCGAACTCGAGACTTTCTGATTACTGTTAGAATGCTCTATATTGACTTCACCCTATTTTACACGATTTTTCTTTTATACATCCCTTTAATGACGGGAAGGACACTTTTGGAACGCAACCATCGCTGTATGGAGAAGGTTACGGTCATTCAAAAACATCTGACCAGAATGTTTCTTACGTGAAAAAATCTGCCCTTTCATATTCTGACAAAATAATTAGTCCAAATTCGTGCCGAAAAGATATAGCGGTTTTTTTTCTAAAAAATCGCGAATTTTTAAAATATTGTTTTTTTTTTAATTTACAATTTACACCGAAAACATCAACGCGAAATACACGGAAATGCATATCGCTTTAAAAATGGCAAGAACTCAATGTAACTCTACATTTATGTCTTGGGGTCGCGGATTACAAATATGAGGTCACATTTTCAAAATTCAATATGGCCAATCCAATACAGCGGATTGCATTTCTAAAATATTAATAGATTTTCTTAAAAAATGGTGGTTTGGGGTCGCTGATTATAAGCATGGGGTCCAATTTTCAAAATTATTAAAATGGGTTGATTACAAATATGTACTGAATCAATGATTAATGGAAGTTGCCCGACTCTTTCCCGGTATTTTCTTGTTTTTATAAATATTTTTTTTAACTTTTTGGTTTTTATTTCCTTTTTGTCTGTGTTTTTATTTTTTGTATTCTTGCCGGCATTATTGTCCTGCTACATTTTTAGAACGTGTTTATTTTATTAGTGACACAAATAATCATATCAACGACCTCAAATATATTGCAATAACCATTGTGAAGAAAATCCGGTAATATTTTAGAAATGCCAGACGCCATATTGAATCTGCCATTTTGACTGTTGAAAATGTGACCTCATATTTATAATAAGCGACACTAAAAACACTTTAGTAACGAGCTTGAATAAAATCCTATAATATTTTAGAATTGCCATCTGCCATATTGGATCTGCCATTTTGAATTTTGAAATGTGACCTCATATTTGTATTCAGCGACCTCTGAAATATAAATCTAGAGTTATTGAGCTCTTGCCAACACGGAGAAAAATAATCAGCAAAATCAGCCGAAAAATCCGAAGATTCTACCAATTTTATCCTATAGGGACAGCTGTTGGAATTCCGTTAGGGATAGCCGATAATTTCAGCTAAATTTACTGAAAAAGTCCGCAAATTTAACGGAACAAATCTGCTAATGTAGCGGAAATTTAGAGCTAAGCGCGAATTGAGTAGGGTTAAGGCTACATTAGCGGAATCAAAACAGCTAAAATTGCATACATTTTTGGCAATTCCAGCCGAAAATTTTAGCTGATATGAATTAGCTAATCCAGCGGAGTCATTTTTCTCCGTGAATTTAGAAACTTCTATCGACTGTCTAACAAAGAAATAATATACAAAATCGGATTTTCCGCGCCATTTACCAGTCGCCAGTATGAAATATTGAAAGGGGGCAGTACCATTTTGAAAATGATAGATTTTGAACACGATATTTTGCATTTCCGTGTACTCGATGTTGCGGTTTCCGGGTATAAACTAGACATTTAAGATAAGTCTCCGTCCCGTCCTTACAGTAATATACGGAAAATTGTTCGGGTGGGCTACTCACTCAAATTCGGAAGAAAAACGGAGTAAAAAAGTGACTAGCTTAAGAAAATGTGATTAAAGGTATAAAGAAGATTATATAGCATTAATGTTGTTTTATCTCACCATAATATTATTTATGGAATATTTCTTGACTTTAAAGTTGTTTTAAAAGTTTACAAAAAATTTATTAATATTTTAAATTCTTGAAAAAATTTGATGGACTCAAATTATTGCATAGAGTATAGTCATTTCTTAACGATGAAATGAAACAATTGCAAAGGAAATTGGAACCAATTTAACAATTTAATCGCTTTTTCTTAATTCACCTGTTTTTACTGCGTGCCCTCAGGAATTGGGTCGAGTAGTGGGCCTAAATGTCTTTCCGCATACCATTTATTCTACCAGGGATGGGCACCTGGGTAGTAGTTTATCAAAATAAGATTCTGCTTTAATTATTAAACCATCTTCGCAAAAATTTAACATTTCTGTGGATTTTTGTGAATTTCTTTATTTTATTTATTTAAATAAATAATCATTTATTAAATAAAGAATTTTTAATAAAAATCGATGTAAGGACGTATTTGTATATGTTGTCAGATTTTCAAAATTCAAAACAGCTGATTCAAAATAGCGGATCCAATATTGCGAGCTGAAATTTTCAATATTTCTATAGGTTTATATGAATCTTGGCCCGAGGCCGAGAAATGTTCGCTTTATATTTTAGTTAGTGACCACCTCATCAAATTTCGGCGCGAAATTGTTTATAACCGAAATTGTATATATAATAAGGCTTTAACACAATTTTCAGATTCTAATAATTTTAAGATATATTAAAATTTATGATCAATAAAGCCTAATAATATAAATATTTTATTATTTTGTTGTATATTTACATCACAGTAATTAATTGAAAACAATGAGATTTGAATTATTTTCATCTGTTCCGAAAACGGCTGTGATTGGTCCATCCGCTCGTGACGTCACGATACTACTAATTTTAAATTTATGTATTGCTATAACGTTATAAATTAGCTTAGAAAATATTTTGCGCACAGCTAACGAGATTTTGCGCACCGGCAAGATTCAGTTGTTTCGGATGCCCATGAACGTTTTGCGAACTCGGGTTATGCATGCGTTTATAACGTTTATAATGAAAAACATTGTTCGACACACGAATTCCGACGGGCGTTTTGCGTCCTCGCAATGCGCAAACCGCCCGTTATTTTTTTCGAAAATATCTACCTGTTCATTACTTAGGTACATTGAAATGATTCTCACAGCAATAATAAGTTATTTTTCATTCATTCCTGTACGTCGAGCTACTTGAAACCATGATTTCCGACGGTTCAAGTCCCTTGGCACGTGAATGAAAATTTTGTCAGGCGCATTTTTATTTGTATTTTTGCACAAAGCCACAAAACAACACTTGTACTTACTCAAATCGTGATTTTTTTTCCAATAAATAATTCAAATCTGACGACTTTGTAAGACCGTTAACGTCAATTACCTTTAAAAAACGGAGTAAACTAGTATCGTGACGTCACTCACCGTTTCGGAAGACATCGTCAACACTCGGCGGTTTCCGGAGCTTTTTCGGAGCAGTTACATTATCCGATATTTTAATCATCATTTTCACCTATTTTTTTTATTATTAAAAAAAAAATTCTAGTAGTATAACATTACATTCACTATCGATTGAACGTATTTAAAAATATCATGTTAAAGCCTTATTAAATTAAATAATATAATATAAATTTACATCGTTGTTTTCCTACATCTAAGTAGCAGCGTTATTGCGGTTAAGGTGGAGATGGGCTGAACATTTTGCGCATCTTATGTTTTCTTTAAAAATGAATCACTGAAAGCCGATTTTAACTACATTTTCATCACTTGGCTCTTCAAGACAACTGTGAGTTAATAAACTAGAATCCTTCAGCAACTCACTACCAAATTGGATAACTTCGACAAACAGATATACGATAAATGTATTACGCCATTCTAAAGTTTGAAAGTTGGACAACGAATTATTTAGGATCCCAACAGCGCTGTACTTTAAATTGTTATAAAATCCGATTGAAATGTTCAAATTTTACTCCGTTATTTTGGATTTAATATATTAGTAATCTGAAACTAACAAAAGTTTCGACTTAATTTGATTCAATATACAAACAAGTTATATAAATAAAATATAAATTTTCGTGAAAATTGCTTCGTTTTTGTGCCGCCATTGTAAATTTGGTAACGTCATAGTAAATACAAGACATTATGCCATAGGATCCAAAAGTGTGATTCAATTGGATAACGACTTCATGTCATAAATTACCTTTTAAAAAACGATTTTTTTTTGCGTTTTCGCAATTCAATATGCCATATTGATAAGAACATTAAATGTATATGAAAATGTAGATTGATTCGGAAAGAGGATACTCAAGAACGACATAATAAGAAGTATTCAACAATATAATTAACCTTTTCTCTGAAAAATATTGACATAAAAAACTGTGTCAATTTGTACCGTTCCAGGTACTGCTGCCGGCGCGGCGTGGTGTCACTTGGTTGACTTTTAGAATATTAACTTATATAGTCATTGTCAGTATTTCTGGAACAAAATAATATTCGTTTACTAGTCTTCTTTCTTGTACTCGGATGATATTGGAAACTAAGGGTCTATGGAAAAAGGAATTATTTGATAGTCATATAAGGCGCTGACCTAATACTGGTACTCGGTGGTTTATCAGAAATGAGTCCGTACTATCTAAAACGTCACAAGGTACTGATACTGTACTAGCTATATCAGTACCATTTTCCGATATTGGTTCAATGCTCGAAACATCATCGCACTGCACTCAGAAAAAAAAGTAGTTAAAATGACCATTTTTTACTAGGAATCATAGAGTGCAATGAGGGCTAGGCATGGTAATAGTTAAAATAACTATTCCGAAATAGTAAAGTTTAACTATTGCTTCATGATTCAAAATGCTACTTATCACAGCAGACAAATAGACTCAACTATTTTGCAATAGTCATTTCAGAAAATTACTACCTTTACTGAGAGAAATTGTATACAAAATTGTCATAAAAAATGTGGAAAAGAGTCAGTATTTATTTTTTTAAAATATTTGTAAACTACATATATCCTAGCATATGAGAAGTCCCCTTTTCTCCCTTCGTATTTTGTTTAAGATAAATAAGGAAATAAAAAGAGAAAAAAAAGTTTGTGAATGTCACACTCTAGTCAGTTAAAAATTTTTTTTAACTATTAGGAGATAGTTGGCGTAACAATATTATTGCAAAATCGACAATGAAAATAGTAAATTAAACTATTTTTCATAGTAGTTTTAACTATATTTTTCCAACTATGTGACATTGTAATTTAACTATGGATTTTTTTCTCAGTGTGTAAAAATAAAGATAGGACATTGACATAAATTAAGATATTTCAACCATTATACATCTGAAATATCCATTATATTTATTATAGTGACATGGTGTTATTTCTTTTAGTATGGTGAAGTTCCGTCGCATTACTAACTACCAGTACTGACCTCCATTACTGACTTCGATATAAACTAATGTTGGTTCTTTGGAGCATTTCAGACAGTAAGCTGGTCAGTATTATTTTTCATTTTACTAACCGTCGGTCCAGGTCAGTACTAGCCTATTTCCGACTCCCAGTAAAACGATTATTGTATCAATGGCATTTATAATTGAAATAGTTCTTTTAATTATTGAAATCCCTAATAGTGCTTTTTTATATGTTAAGCCATTATCTCTATCACAATTCACTGCAGTTGTATGAGTTTACGTTTGATAAACTATACTACAAATGGAAAATACCCTAATATAAGGAAAAATACAGAGTTATTACAAAAATTATTTTTTCTTTCCTATTTTAAAGAAAAATACATACAATAAACAAATAATTCAACAATGAATAACGTTGAATGCAAAAGTAGAAAATACCAATTATTAATTAGGCCAGGTATTGGTTTTAATCGAATATGATCTTAATTTTAAAGTAATAAATAAATATAACAGTATAGAAATTACTAACATTACTATTATTAATTTTATAGTACCTATGGAATTTCTCGAAAGCTTACTTAACGAATTAGGAATTGAATAGTGAATAGTAATTCTATACTTAGATTTTTTATCAAAGTTGATCTTAATTATTGAGCAGATAATACTATTGAAAGTTTATACTTTTAATACACCAGACATGGTCCGAGCTTTAAAATTAGTAACAGTAGAATGTGTGGTATAAGGAGTCGTTGGATATGAGCATTTTTGGTAGTCAATTTCCCGCGATTTTACTGTTTGGTATAGATGTTTGAAATATGTAAAATAACTGATGCATTAATTTTAGTCAAATAGAACAAAATCCGTGACTTCCATCTCGAAAATTGTGTAGCTCACCTCTGAATGGTGCATATAAAAATGTTGGTTCCTACTAAGCAATTTTATAATACTGCCATACTTCTGCGATGCGTACAAAATTGTACAGTTTCTAAAATTGTTTACATTTTTCAAAGTCCAAAAGTGTAAAAAAATGAACAGTAAACACATAGAATCCTTCCAACCGGAAATTGACACGAGTTACTTGTCAATATATCTGATTTTATTGTGGCTTTCCTAGATACGAGTCAGCAAACCAAAATGCCGAGACCTTTGAATTTCTGGAACTCTAAAAATTATTTTGCACTCTTTACCATTGGTAAGTTTACCCTGTAGTTATTGATTATTGGTTATAAATCATACCTTACATAAATAAATATACCAGCGAATAAAAAACTGCTGAAAAAACATGGTAATAAAAGGTAAAAAACGCAAACCAGATATAGTTTTCGATGCGCACGACTTAAAAAAAGGAAGTATATCGTCGATCCCTAGAACGACATTTACCGTTACCTGCCCGGTTAATATTTTTTACCTGCTGGGAAAAGTCCTTTACACCAGGGGCTGCATAATGCTACTCGAAGGCCGTAAAGTGTTTAAAAACTCGTGCCATATAAAATACAATTATTGTTATTGCCGCGGCCTTGCGCTATTACGGCGTTCTAAAAAGTTTCATGTAACCACGTTTAAAAAGTATAGTAGGAAGTTGACTTTATTACGGTGAAGAAACATTTGGAAAAGTCGTCAGATTGGTGTCGTGCGTCGCTTGTTTTGACAAAACCACTGTCATCCTAACATCAATCATTCATAGCCGAAAACAAAGTTGCTAGAACCACTACAAACTAAATTCGAAAAAATAATTTTAGACTTCAAGTAAATAAATAATTATGTATGTAATGTTAACAAAAAAATTAAAATAAAAAAATTAAAATAAAAAAATTAATAAATAATTATTAGTTACCAATTTTCGATGTTTTAGTTAGCAGACTCTTATTATACACAGCTGTCTTTGCCGCTGAAATGAATATAAAATAAGTACTAATAATAGTAAATAAAAAAAGAATTTTTTCTCATGACAGAAAATATTTTTTAATGGATTTTGGAACAGCCCCGTTTTTTATGCGCAAAGCCAAATTCTTTTAAGCCGGAAGAAATCAACAAGAATTTAAGTTGTATAAAAAAAATTTTTTTTGTCGGCTTTTATGACTCACTAAACTTTCTATTTACTTTTCGACGAACTTCTCGTTTAATTTCAGCTGGTAAAAAAGAGAGACAAAGAAATGGATCACAGATCTACAATGCTTGAATGTTTCTTTGATGATTGGATATTTTATTCATAAAAAACTCAAGTTTTCATCAAATGACACGAGTACAAGGATGTTTGGAGTTCTTAAAAAATCGAGTTTAAATAATGTTTGATAGATATTTTATGAGATAAAAATGATAGAACGAATTTTAATAATTGAAAATACGTTTGGAAAATATATTTTCAAATCATAGAGATAATTTTGCTACATACAAATTCTCGACTTTGTTTTTAAATTGAATATTTTGGATTGAAATGAGATACTGTTAGGTGGAAAGGTTATCACTACGATGTTAAGAAAAAATGGTTTACAACTCACTCGTGTAAGCATTAGAATTAAAAAATCATTTATATCAAAATTTTTGGTTTAAAAAAATGTGCATAGTATAATATTTATACATTTTCTGTGGGTTGATATCTAGAATTCGTGTATGTTTCTACCGAGTCTGCTTCGAAAATATATGTGTCGATGTGTGAAATTTAACTTAATTATGCATTAATATTTAATCAATATTTACCATTGAAATATTTAAGCAAGTTGTTTTTTATCCATGACTAAAAATGCAATACTTTCTTCCAATTATTTTTATTAATAACCTGTGAATTCTCATTCCCCGGACCATATAAATGCATGTTAAGAGATATAAATTTGGTTGTTATATGTAAGCCCTGATAGTGTCATGAGGATTTTCTCTATTATTTGTTGTGTCCGACACCTTATGGGTGCATCGTGAACAAACTTTTATGACCGTCGATTTACACTAAAGGTAATTTTATATAAGTAATATAAACACCTGAAATTTGTTAGTTTAGAGTTTTGGAAGTCGCTAACAACGAATCTGGCGTCAGTTTTCGAACATTCAAACTGGCCACTTCAAAATGGCGGATCAAAATATAAACCATTGCATGATCCATATTGGATCGGTCATTTTGAATTCACAAAGTTTGTAATCTGATTCAAAGGCAGGACCAACAAATTTTCATTGAATTTCAATTATTATTTTTTATTTTGGTTAGCCATATTGGATCCGCCATATTAAATCTCAGCGGCATGAACAATAGTATTTTAGTACTGCAATAAGCTAATAATACTTTATAACATCCCCAAGAAAGTCCGAGACCAAAAACGTTATCAAATTATTCAAACTTTTATAGAACGATCTTAACCATTTTTGGGTATTTTGTTTTAAAATGTAAACATTTATTGCTTAGTAGGAGATGCGTAGGGAAGTGCGTAAAAAGTGCGCAAAAAGATGTATGACGTTAGAGTAAATTTATCTGATTGTAGAATATCCAAGATGGAGGTTTCTTTGGTTATAGTATTCAAAAGTTTGTGTATATCGAACTTCACAAAATTTTTTCTTCAGAGAATAAATGGCGAAAAGTATTTTTAACATTTATTTTTATTCTAAAAGACTAATGAATATGAATGATATTTTGCACCCATAACATCTGAATACTGATTTATAAAATACATTTTTTAAATAATTTATTCCTTTAGCTTTTATTAGATTATTGATTTTTATGCGTTCATATTGGATTCGCCATTTCGAATGTCAAAATACTATGATCTTAATCGCAATTAATTACCCCAAAATACCCGAATACTGAGAGATACATACATAAAAGATTGTGCGTTATTCTCCGCCATATTGTATCCGCCATTTTGAGGTTCAAAATGCTGAACTACTATGCGTAATCAGCTATTCAACAAACGCTTCAATACCAAGTTTCATCCCCTCCAAGGATATTTTGTATTTTCTTCTTGCATATCGCATCCGTTATTTTAAATTTAAACATTTTTATGTCGTACTTGTCCATAAAAAATGCTCTATTTTTGTAAAAACTGGAATGGAATCGGTTAAAAAAAAATCTAAAAGTTACAAATGATCAACGGTATCCTTCAATAAAACATGTTCTCAACGGCTCGAATTTCACATAAATTGTTTTCAAATATTTACTTCATGTCGGAAAAAATGGCCAAGTGCGAAAAACATTTGTCATCGGTAACGAGTAAGATGAGGGTAATAAACTGGCCGGGAACAACAAAAGGCGATTAATTGGAACCGTAGAAAATCGGCCGATAATCGCGTTGCATAAATCGGCAATAAATCGCGATCGCACATCGTCAACCCGTGAGCGCTCGATCAATCCGAACGAATTTACGATCGACGCACCGTCGGAAACAATCGGGGTAAAAAGCGAAGCTCGTGACTCCTCGTCGTCACCACCGAAGGGTACGCGCCGTCTTCCTCGGGGTACCGCACAGAGGGGGACACTCTCGAATTTCGATTCGCATTGTCGCAAGAGTAAACAGCAATCGATACCATTTAAGATTCGTCACTCTCGGGGACAATCGCTCGTCAACTGGTCGTCAAAACATCCCCAGAAGAATCTGTGACGAATCTCATTCCCAGAGGATAACGGGGCCAATAAACGATACGATACCGAGGAGCGTACAGAGTCTCCTTACCTTGACAATGTGTGACCGCAAATAAACGAGCGGCAGCAACAGGGGGCGCTAGCGAGCATTCACCGTCGGACAGGCTATCATTTGTCACGTCCTTCATGGTATCTAATGAAACTGCTTTTAGATGCTTCCTTTTTATGCCAACCCGGCACCTGGCACCTACTCTTTATTATTCTCAACTGCTTCCCCGCGTCTCGACGTTACATTTATTTTTTTATCTGCACCTTTGTATTTATCTCTCTCGCTCCATCATGCGTGTGCGGCTAAATGCCGCGCGACAAACATTTTCGAAAGGCCGGCAAAAAATCTTCGCCGGATATACGAACCCGCGAACTGGTTTGCTTTCTATTTATCGCGAGACGTATTTATGCGACAATTGAATTGATTAGCCCTTAGTCCCCTTACGGTTGTCCTTTTTTTTCTTGGGATAAGAGCCCTTGAAAAATGATACCAGCACTCGATTATTATTGGAGTTCATCTTCCTATCGCGTTCGAATCGTTTGATGGATTGTCTTGGGATAAATCATGTGTTACGCGTATGAATCGCAAGCGTTTCTGATTGATATTCGCACGAACCCTTTCTACATTCTTTGAGAAACAAACGAGTTTAACCGAAGGGAAAAACAAATAATAGTATTCCAGCGTGATGAAGTGTGACGAGGACTTGATCAATTCCGTCTACTGATTTTACTCCTGTAATTTGGTTTTCGAGTTCGAGACGCGATGTCCAACGTTAGATTTTGGAATATATGAAAGTTTTTGATGAAGATAGTATAAAGTTTTCTAGAATAGAAAAACATTATAATTAAGCATCGTCTTACTACTGAAAGCATAAAAACGTTGGATAAGTCTTGAACAGTACCAATATGATATACTACCATGCCCATATCACTATCTGCGTGTTTGATCCAGATCTTTCAGTTTCCGAGACTGATGAAGTGTGATGAAGTTGTATTCCGTGTACTAATTTTAGCACTGTGGTCTTGTCTTCAATTCAAGACTGAGACGAGATATCTAACATGACATTTTGGAATGCATCAATGATTTATATCAAAACGATCAAAATAAGTACCGCCTTGTTACTGAAAGTATAAAATAGTCTTGAACAATTTTGTTAGTATACTCTGATCAAGTCTGTCGAGATCCTTAATATGCTATTTTTTATACAATTTATTCGATTTATTAATCTGATACCAAATTTTTCTAAGAAAGAACTCGCTATTGAAATTGGTAAAAATCGACGTTTTAAGTAGGGTAGTCCCTAAGTCTTATTCTTAACTTAATTTCATTAGTAGCTTAAAGACATTATTATCAAGAATTTAGAATCTTTTTACAGTAATATTAATGATACTGTCTTATGCTGAACGCAAGATAAAATTACAATCTATTTTATAAAATTATTTTCAACCTTTTCATCCCTAAAGTTAGAAACTCATCTGCAAAATCTACAGGAATATGAACATATTTGTTTCGAAACAATTTCAATTGTCGTTTCATGAAAGATAAAGCTGAACTTACCTCTAAAACTGACTTTAATGCTTTCGTTAATTTTTGTGAACACGCCGAGCTTATAAAACCGAGCCGAAATTTTCAAAATCAATTTCTTGTAATAATCAGGCGCAAAATATTACACAAATTTGTAAAGACCAATAATTTTGGTCAGTTTAGCTTAGTCCAAATGTCAAATTTTGTATGGAGAATTATTTCCCGTCTTGTGAATGACATTTTCACGAATTGCTTTTTTATGCTTTGAACAATATCTTAATATCAAGTAATAGTTTTGTCAAGACTATTTCAATATTTCGTGACTCATATTCTCATCTTAATAAGTTTCTGCTTGATATTCGCACAAGCTTTTAAACTTGTTTGAGATACAAACGAGTATAATTGAAGGGAAATTACATAATGGTATTCAAGGGTGATGAAGTAGGTAGGGAATTGATCAATTCCGTGTGTTAATTTTAGTATTAATGTCTTGTCTGCATTTTAAACATTACTGAGATCTAACTTATCAAATAATTTTGTAAAGACGATATCAAGGTTTATAATTAAATGAAAAGAAGCGTCGTCTTGCTGCGGAAAGTATTAAAAATCGCTTTTCTTAAGATTTCAACTAATATGAGATAATAGTTTGACCACATTGTTGAGAAAATTATAGAAAGTCATATTCTTGTCTTTATATTGTTGAAACAATCTAATTATGATGTATGACGTGATGTATGACGAGGATTTGACCAATTCCTTGTACTAATTTTACATCATTTTGATTTTGTGATATTGTTACATTGCTTTAGTTTTGTTTTTGTTAAATGACAAAGACGAGAGCTTCACTCTGCCAGTCTAGACAGTATCGAATGTATCAAACAATTTTATCAATGCGATATAAATTTGGTTTGAAAGTAAGCAGTTGTGTCTTGTTAGTGAAAGTGTTATAAACTGCGTTTTAAACCCTATCGGTCCGAGTCGACCTAAAACGACGATCGATTTGTGCAAGGAATTGACTCAAAATTGATCGTAAATTGACCGGACGCAGGAGATATTTTGGTTAACTTTCGGTCGACTTTTTTGATTGTCGTAGTCTGTAACAGTAAAACGCGTAAATAAGAAAAGTTGTTGCATTAAATATTTCCATACTTACGTACAATAAAATTGTTCCATTTACTATTTTCCGATGGTTAAATGGTTCGTACATAACCTCAAATATCGACTCTAACCTTACATATAGTTAATTCTACTACTTAACAGGTTAAAATCGATTTCACTATTTTTTCGTGGTTCCATTAACAATTTTTTTCTCTCTGTGTAATAGTTTAAGATTCGTTTAAGGTAGTAATAGACTTTTATAAAGATAAGCGACCATAATATTTCATACTATTAATTCATACGCATAATTAACTCTGATTACGTAATATGTTAATATAATATAAAAACATAAAATATTTATTTAAATAATTAATGACATATTTATGGAATTCCAATAAATCCTTCACTTTCTATTTGAAATGGGTATTTATTAAAATTTTCGATTATTGTTTAGAGTCCAAATAAAATATTCACAAAACTACAAACATTAATTTTGTACCTATATATTTAAAAACCATTGATTCAAAATATACAAGATTTCCAAAGAAATCTACGAGGAAACCAAAACAATTATTGTGAAAGTTCCAATGTTTTCGTTCCATAAATCATACAACACTATAGATAATACAAAACGATGATTAAATTAACTGTACCACAACTGAAGCGAAAGAAAAGTACAAAGCAAACTTTACGGAATATCCACACTTGAAAAACTTTTGAAACGTGCGGTATCCTCTTTGAAAACATTACGAATGTGTGCGACGATCAATCATGTGCGACGTGAGATCATTTTCTTAGGAGCATTTTGCAGAATTTTGAAAAGTTCTGGAACTGGTTCTACGAATGAACTAAATCGTATGATTAATTATATATCTTTTATTGTAGCGGTGGTCCCGTCACAAATGAAGAAAATTGATTTTGTTTCAGGCATATATTTTACGTTATTTAAATTTTTCTATGCGTTCATTTTTCTATTTCAGTTTCGTTTTGCAAAATATTTGAAACTCGAGAAAGAAAAAAATCGCATTTTAATTATGAAAATAGTAGGTTTCATCACGTACCTATTGTACTTTAGTTACAATAATTTTAAAGGCACCTGAGCCCTTGAAAAATGATATACGAATATGTAAAGGAATTTTCTCTTTGAAGTAGTATTTGATATTTGAATCAAATCATTTATGGATCATATCGTCGAGAATTCTTCGGTATATGAGAATGAAATGATGATGAATCGAGTATCATATATGAATAATCAATTTTGATCATTTCATTTCGATACGGGCAATTTATAAAAGAGATGTGTTCATTTGGGTACTTGTGTTCAAAATATTCGACTAACGATTCGAGAGCAGAATAAATGTGTTTTAGTTTTTTTTTCTTTTTGATGTTGAAACATTTATTAAGAGGTGCGTTTGATGGGAATGTAACCTGGTATACATAAATCGATTTTTCTAATCTTTCATTTTTTAATGATTTATTTTATGTTTAGGTTTTAGATTGTGTAAACTCAATTTTTCACAGTGAAAATAATTAGTAGATTGAACAAAATTTTAAATTTGATTTAGTGCACTTTACTAAATTATTACTCGCGTTAAAAACGAGATCGAAACTATTTACTCAATTGAAATCATATTTATTGTTAGTAAAATGTACTCCAAAGTTATATACTCAAAGTCAAGAATTAGGTTGATGATTAAGTTTACTAAATGTTTAATTAAGGCTTAAATATATAACTGAGATTGATTTTCTTATAATAATGAGGTAATTTGCTTTTACTGTATTGTTAAATTTTTCATTGATTAAGAAACTGTTATGAATTTGTTTATTTTAATAATTTAGTTTGTATATATATTCCTGATGTACAGGTTTAATTAACATTATTAATAGGTACAAATATTTTCTATAATTTGAAGTTTTTTGGTCAAAATTTACTGAATTAGGGTTCACATCAAATGGTATTTAAAACAATACCAATATTCATTAATCACATGGCAAATTCGAATAGAAATAAAATTCAATCTAAATGAGAAACCAACACTAACTTCAATAATTATTATAACCTTAAATATCTCCAATTCCTTCTCCGGTTATGATAAAAAAAAATTATTTATATTTAAGAAGATAAATAAAAAACATCTATTTACGCTTATTCAAGTCTAGTGTTACATTTTGATAGATCTTGTTAGAGGGCTAATTAGATATTGTTATATTTACTAGCTGCTAGTTTAGCACAGTACAGATAGCGTCATATCAATTGGAAATAGGATATGTACCGGAAATAAACTCTCCTTGTTCGTCGATGGATAGTAATTGTTTATAATAATTTGTCATAAACAATTTTGATAAATGTCAGTCAATTATCATTCTCAGTCTCATATTGCAGCATCCAGGACTAAACCACGAGTAGTCGATGATCTAAAACCCCAAATTTTTCATTTTGGATTTTTGACCGCATATTGTTCCTTTTTTATTTTTGTACTTTGTGACTATTAACATCAAAGTATAAATGTTTTCTAAGTAATTTTTCCCGAAGAAACAAATAGCACAGTTACATTCCGTCTAAAACTACTTTTGACAATATTGTGTTTTGAATAAAAAACACGAGTGTTTTGATGTGGGCATATTTGAAAAGATCATTAATTTGTACGTCTAACTAGATACAAATGTACTTCATTTGAGATCTTAAGACATGTAGTTTCCTTAGAACTTCTTAGATGTCTGATGAGATCTACTCTCTAAATTTCTTGGAGTGAAATTTCACTCCAGAAGAGTGAAATTTCACTCTAAAGAAGAGTGAAAAACGAGCCACTACCCTTGGAGTGAATTCTCACTCTCCGTAAGAGCGAATTTTGCACTCCAATGATAAAGTGAATTATTCACTCACATTAAAGTGAAGTTATTACTCGAATTGGAGTGAAAGCTCACTTCCATTGGAGTGGAAGTTCACTTCACTTGGTGCGAATGAAGACTTCAATTTGGTGTGAAATGTCACTATAGTTGGAGCGAAGAGTCAGTTTAATTGGAGACGGAAGTCACTGTTATATACTAGGAGTAAAATGTCACTTCAATTGAAGTGAAAAAACATTAAATTGGAGTGCGAGGTCATTGCCATTAAAAATAAAATTCACTTTAATTGGAGTAAAAAGTCACTCTGTAAAATTGTTAGATCCTAAGTACTATGAATATATATAAAAAATATATAAAAAAGGATAAAGGATTTGGAATTGTCCCCCGCTTTAATGACTTAGATGTCTATTCGCGGGTCGGCTCTCGGGTGGAGAGGTATAGGATGGACAACACATATACATTATACATGACGGAACAGGACAACACACACCCACCCAGAGCCAGTCCCCCCTCCCCAATATCGGTACCACCAGCAGATTCGGCGGTCTGTGCCTTAGCGAGTACGACGCGGGGCTTATCCCATCTTTATCCGAGATAAGACCCACGACGTACCGTCCGCGGATAAGACGCTGACGGTACCGATAACTGCCTACGGGGGTCGGCAGCGGTCCCAAATTCGAACCTTCGGCCAGCAAAGTTCCCCGGTTATTCCACACTGGACATAAGCAGAGAAAATTGCACGGACGGGGATTCGAACTCGGGACCTTCGCGACGTTCAGTTCTAAGATTGACGCCTTAGCCCGCACGACCATCACGCCGACTTATATAGGTATATATATTCAGAGAGCAAATCGTTACTATTTCTGCCTATTCCGTTTTGAACAATAGAAATCGTTTCCAACATACTAATAATAATAGACCTGAAAAACACGTTAATATATTATATATAGCAATATATAAATAATCATTTTAAAGTAACGCAATATAAGATTAAGAATTAAAAATTTTTTTGTAAAAAGAAAACATGAATTATAAATGTTGACTCTTAGTCACAGATTATTTACTATACTTACCGGTGGTAATTTTTGTCTGGATATCTCAAGCAATACGTTGTCCATTATGTTTGTCAGTAAGGTTATGTGTAAATCTTTTAAATATTACACGCAGTATAGTAACAATTACATATATGTATTTATTATTTACTCTCCAAATTGGGCTAGGTTAACCAATATTTTGAAACGATCAACGAAAAGCTTCTTTTTTTAACGATACAGAATCAAATTCTAAAAGTCATTATCTCGTGAAAAAAATTCTAGAGAAGAAAATGTCAATTTCTTGAACATTACTTCGCTGAAAATAGAGGGAAATATCACTCTTTTTATAGTGATATCTCACCCTAAACTTGGAGTGAATATTCACTTTAATTTTTGAAGTGAATTTGTTCACTCTTTCATTTATAGTGACGGACCTCACTCCTAAAGAGTGAATTATCACTCCAGTTAGAGTGAACATAAGCCTCACTCCAGAATTAGAGTGAATATTTCACTCCAGGAAATTTAGAGAGTAGTAAAACCTTTGTTTGAACACTTTTTTACACGTTTAGATAGTATGTGTTACAATTGTCAAACAATTTTATAACCAAATTTAGTCTGTTCAAAAACATCTAGTGATATTTTAAAATTTTTTTCTTTCTGACCTAAACTCGCTTGTCCTTCATGGACAAGTCGCGACTTATTTTATCAAGTTCAGTCCTATTGTTTGTCCACAAATGGAGCAAACGTTGATCAAAATTATTGTATTTAAACTCTTGAGAACCCATTTAAAATAACCAGAAAGATTATACTGTCAAAAAATCATCCCAGGACTGAAGCATGTATGTACTGTAAAAATATATTTCAACAATAGATGGCGCTGTCTACTAAGCTGCTTACGTTCAGAAATAACAATTGAAGGTGCGATAACATATTGGTAATATCTGTCCTCCCGCCAGAACAGTCCAAAATTCTCACTTCTAAAAAAGGCTCATTGTTTTGTTGACAAATAGCACTCGACGCATCAAAAAAGCGGGATTGGCTCGTCACATTCGATTTTGTCAATCCAATTGACAAATGATTTATCGGGGAGTTTTCTAGTTGTATTTCATGGTTCGGCGTCTTCCGTTAGACTTGGCTCGCTTATTACGAGTCCAGAGAAAAAGCAAAACTCTGCGCTCATCGCGCATGTCACGTAGGGACGTAAGATACAATGATGGAAATGACACTTCTCCCTAAGGGTGAAGTAAAGGTTGAAAGGAAGACGAAGAAATACAGTGATGGAACTCGCTATTGAGTGGATTGGGCGAGACGAAGTTAATTTGAAAATTACAAATCTACCATTTCCGTCGAGGCTTGACGAACTTTTATGTCTTGCGCCGTTTTGACGTCGCGAAAGTGGATTAAGGTGCGAAACGAATTGCACCTTTTGTTAGGCAGGAATTCGTTTTTGTTTAAATTCAATTTTTATCTGCCAGACTCTCTGTTCAGATTTCAAAGAATTTTTGTCGGGTTTGCAATTGAATCGTGAGAATTTTTGCGTTTCTTTAATTTTTTAAGTTTGTGCATAATATTTATGTTCTGCATTTTTCCTCGGTTACTTTCTCACGCATGCACTCGAGTCAAACATTCAGGACTCGAATCTACGAATGATTGAAAACATCTTTTCGCAAATTCCAGAGCATTGTTTTTGCGAATCTTCATTATACAGGATTTTGTTGGGCTGAAAATAGAAGGCTTAGCCGCATATTTTTTAGTTACGGGTTTAGTCCATGGATACACCTGTAAGTCGATTGTATTTATAAATCAGGAGGATTTGACCGACGTTAACCAATACATTTGTAGATCATCTGCTCTTTTCTTTGGAGTAGCGGGCGGGCTACAAATCCGCCATTGTTCCCAGAATGTTCGACCACTTTGACCATTGGTACAAAATTTTGCGGCTGTTCCAGATCAACATTCATAGAACCATGACTCTCAAAATTGTCATTACCTGCACATGGTGGTGAAATGTTTCAACGAACTTCCACTTACCAAATAGATCGTTATTTGCTCCTAAAAAATCACTCCGTCATCTCAAAATCGAAAACAAAAACATATTTTTCAATATTTCGAAAACTAGAAAAAACATTCGAATATAGCATTTGTTATGAATATTTAAATACAGTTCGATTCTAATGTCACATGGACAATAACGGTAATCGATATTTCTTAATTAAATTAAAAAAAAATCCTATGCATTTATTGACGGGAGGTTTCAATCACGGAAAATAAAAGATTAAAAAAAAACGTCATAAAAATGAAATCTCGAAAACGGCTTTAGTTAGATAGCAAGAGAATCGTGTACTTTCTTTTTGACGGAGATTTTAAACGGAATTTGATTTATTATCTTGTGAAAGGCGATATTGCAAAGTTCAAAGTTCGATATTGCATCGATACTTAGACGCATGCGTGCGCCTATGCATGGAATTACTTAGAACAATTTATAATTTATGTCTACCTCTATTATAAATAAACTGCGAATATGAAATGGATGAAAACGATCTTCACCCAGGGATGATGCTTAAACGAAATTGTCACGTATAGTTGCGAAGTGTAAAATTAATGATCGTTTCCATTTTATTATACAACGATGGCGTGGCTCGAATTTCGATGAAAGACTTTATTTTCCTGCATATTGTGAATAATTTATGCATGCGTATATATTTATGTTCATATATAAATTATTCATGATTGTTATCATTGTAGTATAATAATAAATACAATTTTCATATTAATTTATTCTCATTTTAGAAATAAGGCAATGCAATAGTTTGTAAAAAATAGTAATGTAAAATGTCAATCGAAAAGACTTGTTACTAATCGCTGTCATTTGACGTATAACATAATTACTTTCAGCAATTACAAATAATGAAAGTAACCACACACTAATTTATTTTAATGATAATCAAAATATTCATATATTAGTTGTTGTTTAGTATCTCACTACGATTATTAACGTTGATGTTTTACTAAATGAGTATCAATTTACGAAATAAGTGATGCCTTACATCTTTTACCCTTTCGAATATTTTTTCTAACTTTACTTAACTCTGTAATCGTAAAGACGAGTTTCTGACGTCTCTGTGTGATTTCTCTGAAAAATTAAACTTTGAAAAAAAAAACGAAAATAGCCGTTGCACATTATAAAATAACATAATGAATATATAGATGTATATTTACACTGTTACAAAGAAATATATTAAATTTAATGAACATATGCTGGATGTACATTTCAATTCCGACATTAAACGACTTTTAATGTCACAGCTTAAATTTAATTCAAGAAATTGAAAGAAATTCAGTTTAAATATTGGCCAGTTTAGCAAACAAACTTGTGTACTGGGCAGTTTATGAGTAATAAAATGTGGCCAGTTTTCCATACAAAATATAATAAAATCTTGGGTTGTTTTCGATGCCTTTTTTAGATCAACTGTGGACAGTTTCTGCTTCTGTTTAGGCAGAATATTTAACACGAACAACATAAATACTTTTTTTGTCTAGTTTCTAGACGCCAATTTAGGTATTATTATGTAGATGTTTTTTTTACGATAACTTTTTTTACGAAAACACTTTTTATGGTGTTTCAGTTCAGTTTTTATCAATTTTTTGTAGTTTTGGAATAGACGTTTTTTGAGCATCACTATTATCAGGAAGAAGACTGAACTTCATTCCACAGCTTTAATAAGAGTATAATCTTCATCATTGTCTTCCTCGTCGTCATTTTCATCATCATCACTGCTATTGTTATTATTTACGTCACTCTTTCAGTTACTTCGTCTGAGTTATATCCTCAACAAAGGCACAGAAGTTTTATTCATAATTTTTTGAAATGCTTAATATAATTTAATCCGATTCTATGATCACTAGACGCAAAAAACAATGTAATTAAAGCGATCTTATTACCAAACTTACACAATGCGAACGAGCGATCCACACCAAGCGATTATTTGCGAGATAATGATTATTGACTTATAATTTAATAACAAGGTACAATTTTTCCCAGAACCGCGGACACTGGAAAGAATAACACCCAAGAAATGTAAACATACCTGAAGGATATAAACAGTTCGCTGAATTTGCTATGCGTCCCGCTTCAATCTACATGTATTTCAAATATAACATTAATAATTAATATAATAAACAAAATAGTAAACAAAAACATGAAAATTTCGATTTTTTTATGTATTCCCGCTTATTACGAAAAAGTACAATCAACCTATTGTTATTTTTGTACAATATAAATAAAAACTGAAAACAAGGCACATAGAAGTTAATCATCATTTTTATATTTTTGTCTGGCCAAAGGCGTTTTATTTTCATTTTTATTTATTTACATACACTCATGTAGCATTTGTTAATAAGTTTTTTTAAAAATACTTAATTTTTATACATTTTTCCAATAAAGGATTAATATATCATGCGATTATTCAATGGTATTTTTTTACGAAACTGTGAACTTAACTAAATAAAATTCAGAATCCAGAAAATTTATGTATAAATAAATTGTGCACATTATTATTATTACCGTGACTATTTTCAGTGTAACTCTAGTATTTTTTAATGTAATTTTTTTTTACATTGAGGATTTCTACATTGGTGAGATTATATGCAATAGTTCAATTAAAATAGTAAAAAATTAATATAATTGAAATAAAATGATGGCATCTTTCAAAAGCGGATTGTTTTTATATTTATTGTTCTTAAAAGACTTATTAAAGAATAAATAAGAAGTAATCCTTTTTGTGACAACATTTGTTATTTTATGGTAGGTTATTTTTTATTTATAACTTCCTTGTTGCTTTTTTTCGATTACTTTATTTTAATAACATACTTTGTAATTGTTATCTAAAATATTTATTTTCTAATTCATTTGTACTTTATTAAAATCAAATCGTAATTATTTATATTATTTTAACTTTATGAACAGTTTTTAATCTAACCTCTCCAGATTATTTAAAATAATAGGTATTTGTTTAGAAACAATAAAAAAAAGATATTTCATTTACGTTTTTTCCTTATTTGTATAAATTTTGATTTTCATATTTTTCGTCATTACAAATATTTTATTTAATTGTCATTAATAGAGTCTAGTTCACTTTTGAGCGAGGAAAACCTTGAAATAATTCATAAATTATAAGTTTAAAATGTTGACATATGAGTATTTTTCCCGAAACCGAAGGAGTGAAAATAGTTAGAATAACAAAAGGAAAGTCAAACGAAAAGTCAAGTACGGTATACATAATACGCCTTTTACAGTCCTCATTATTTGACTGTCAGACAACAATTCAACACAGTACATAACGGTTTGGGGTTATCCCAGAAAGTGACCCAAATTATAGAAGTCAAAATTGGACTATAGGGAAAAGGTGAGCTTCCATAGAAGAACAAATTGAGAGGGCTACTTTAATTTATGAATAACAAGACAGTAAATTTCCAACTGCAGTTTCGGCTCGTCTTCTTGACCTGGAAATGTCATTCCAGCCGACCCATACCGGTCTGGCATTTTGCCTTTTCTCGACCGCCGAGTTGGCACATCTGGACAAAAATCTGTTTTGACACTGATGAACTGATATTCAACACTATACGCGGACAATCGGCATCATTTAATATATCATTTTATTAATTATGATGGATTAAATAAAACCAATGATTAGTTTCAAAGAGGAATACATTTTTTTCAAAATTTTTTGTTTGAATTAACCACGTCTTTTATTATTTAATTTACTTGTAATATAAGAGTAATTTGTTTAGAAGAATTTTTAGACAGCCATTGTGAATTTATAGAAATATTTTTATAAGAAAAAAATTATAGAAATACTTTTATAAATTTCATAAACAGTAATGTTAAGAAAGCTGGTACGTATAGGTAAAGATATTGATGGTCGAAAATTATGTTTACATAAACATATGGCCCCAGCGGTCAGAAACTATTCAAAGGGTCGGCAATCGTCGAGACTGATACAGTAGTTTGCTCTGACTTTTCTTTTACATAGATAATCTAATTAGAAAAGTCAATGTACAATAGGTTTGTTAATTGTCAAAAACAATACAAGTCACTTTCCCTGAACATTTCATTTGTCACTCGACACAAGAAGGTATTTTTCGGTCGTGCGAGTGCGGTTGGGTTCTACCCAAGTTTTTCACGCTTTTGGGTTTCGGACTAAGTCACCTTATAACTGGCAGTTCTGAAGATTAAAAAAATGCATCGAAAGACAAATGGAAAATTACAGAAACTAACCACATAACGAACTTTATTTAGAATTGTATTGTAATTTAAAAGTTATCTTTTTATTCGATGGTTTTTTATGAAAGATTATTTTCAGGCATGTGTACGTTAGCTAGAATTGTAGTTATTTACAAATGCAGAGGTATTTCGACTAAAATTACTTTTATGAAATGTTCAAATACGATTCTTAAAACTCAGTAATATTATTTTTTGTATATTTTAAATAAATATGTTAAAGGAAGTTGTTTCTCGGCCAGAAAATAAAGGTAATAAACATAAATGTTATTCGCAAATCTTAATAAACGTTCTTAAATCGTTGCTGATATTCTATTTATTAGTTTTAAATATTTAAATCACTAAATGCCAAAAATTGCTCAGTATCCAATTTTGTATTTAATTTTTAATGCCCAAGAGATAAATTTTATACCCTTGTTAAATATTCCTGTGTTTGTGTTAATCTACTTCAATCATTTTAATTAGTTTTGAAATCATTCGTTCAAAAAGTTTCTTGCAGTTTTGTAATCCTTCCAAAATGTTAATTTAATTTAGATTATATTAATTTCAATTAAATAAACAGAATCTATCCAATAACTTTCTTTATGCCATTTTGCTTTTAATCAAATGTCCCGTGTTATTCATTCTCTAATATAGTTATTATCTTCGATTTAAATATGATTTTTTTTTGTACACGGAGTAGATTTAACCAAATGATAAGTTACCTCGTGGGTCTTAATTATTTTGTTGTTTTTGTAGCTGCATATAGTAGAAATAACTAAACAAAACTTGGATTAACTAAATATTTTTTTCAAAATAAATTTATTATAACAATTTGCAAAATAAGACCCCATTCTGCTTTTTCTGACATTTTCAAGTTATTTTCTAATCAGAAGTACATAAACCATACACTTAAAAATTGTGTTAAATTAAAAACATGTATTTACTTGAATATTTATAGCACATGTTTTACATAGAGTTAGTGAATTTCCTAAAATATTTATATTTCTTAAGTGATGTAAATATTTTACTTGCGATTTTTTAAACTGATGTTTACTTAAATATAGACAATTGTTTTTAGTGTGGATTCATGAAATTTAGATATGATAACAATAAAACAATGTATGTACATATTTTCTTTCTTATATGTTGTTTTTATTTAGAGCCAAAAAGTTCCGCTATTTATTTTTTAGTTCAACCCTAAAGAAAAGAAGTGCAGTTGTATGATATATAATTTCAACGTAATTTGTAGTTTCAAATCTGGAAAAAAATCATTTTATACTTTTTCTGGTGTTTACTGAATCAACCGATTTGATAAAACTTTTTAAAATTCTTTTGATAGTAATTTTGCGAAAAAATTCGGAATGATAAGTATTTTTTCTCGAAAACTTCATACTTACAATTAAATAACCACAGCTAGTTTTAGAAGTTATCATCGACTACAGAACATTTTATTTTCAAGGAAATTCCTGAATGTTTTTAACTTATAATATTAAATAATTATAAAACCATTACGAAACGTTTCATGCAAATATTACCACATTAATTCGTCAATCATGCATTTTATTTAAATAATATTATAGGAAATATTTACATCAATTTATTACTATTCTACATTCATTATATTATTCTACATTCATTTTTGCGACATTTCAGGAAGACAATCGTTCAATAATTGATGCTTTTTACTTAAGAAACCTTCGCCATCTTACACAGAGAGAAAAAAAGGTTAATGGAAACATGACGAAAAGATAGAAATTTTTATAACATTTCATAATAATACAGTTAACATCGTTGACAGCATCTTAGTTTCATAATTCATTATATTGTAAAATATAACATAAAATAATTACTTTTTATGATGATAAGTAGTTATTTTCGTTTTATCAATTTTACTAAATCTACTGCATATTTAAGAATCTGGAAATAGTAAACGGAACAATGTTTTTGTTTTGTTTTACTATGAAAATGGTTAATTTCACCAGTTTTTATAATCGCGTCTTTTACTTTTCTAAAATTGTTACATAACCTTTTTCGTTCTCTATTCTTTCAACATTAGTTATCAATAACTAATCACGGTACTTATAATAAAAGGTTTCATTAACTCGAATTCTAGGGGATTTTCACAATTTTATTTTTATTACGGTTGTCACTTTTTACTTTATACTGATAAAAATGTCTACCTGATTTATAACAGAAAATAATGCTTCACTTATTATTAGAATATTGTTCTCGAAAATCGTATAAAAATACGACTTTTTAGGTATCACGATTGAATAACTTTGCCAAATAACTTTACTAAAATGACTTATTAAATTAATATAATGATTATTTATTATAATAAAATTAATATAATACGATATTAAATTAATAAAATAAAAATAACAAAATTATTTAGAAAAAAATGACCAGGAAAAATAGATTAAAACAAAATAACTGTAAGAAAACTAAAATCAAGGGAAAATATTTTTGGGCAAAAAAAAGGTAGCACATAAGGTTCTAGATTGCTAAAAATAACTTTAATGAAAACAAAAAATTAGTTATTTTTAGGTTAGGTATGTTTTCAGACATTATGAATGACGATTTAGGTTAAATTAGGTTAATTTATTTGTTACACGAATACGATACGAAACGAAGAACAAACTACTAAAGAATTTTAAACTAAACCCACATTCATAATAATAATAATACTGTACAAAATATCAACTCATCGGAATATAAACAAAAACTGACATTAATTTCTTAGAATTTATTTATTTGTTTATTTATTTAGTTAGTTTCTTTATATACACCATAGACAAAATTAACTTTTAGCAGTACATTACAATAGTTTGCAATTGAGGACAACTGCAGAATCTAGTAATGCAAGTACAAAAATTTACTTCAAAAAGTGTGCTAAATAGTTACATTCGCATAATGAAACATTGCATACTTTCGATGATTAATTTTGTGATATACTAATTGAAAGAAGATTGCCAAAATATATATTATTAAATCATAAGAAATTATTTATAATTGCAAACATAAAATGTTTGGATGTTTTCTGTAGTGAAAGGATGATGAAAGAATCCTTTTTTTAAACTATTCTATTCTGGGAAAACTTCCAAAGGAACAGATTTCCAAAATTTTATCGGACTCTTGAGCCTTTGTATAGATTTGTTTTCAGAGGGCGTTTAATATTATAAGTACTACTTATACGTGTTGATCTGCAAATGGCAGGAGTTAGAAAAGGATATAAATCGCTGAGATAAGATGGTACACATATTTGGTAAATAGAAAATAATAAACAACTACAGAAATGCAATCACGTGATGCAACCATGAAACAATATTAATAATGAATACGAAAGTAATTAATTATGTTTGAAGTAGTTTTTAGCAGAAAATTACTCTTTCTGAAAATAATTTTTTGAAAGTTATTTCTACCCAAAAATATTTTTGCATCAAATTATGTATTTAAAGTTATTTTTGCTAACCTTATTTTTCGTTAAAATTATTTATCATAAAGTTATTTTTGTAAAGTTATGTAGGCGAATTTTATTATTTTTTATACCCACTTCTATACTATTATTACACGGTATTACACAAATAACCATAACGTATATTTTTGTATTTTAGGTTTTAATGAAGAAACTCCCTGTGTCTTGTTTATCAAGATTAGTAAATCTTGTAATGATGTTTTTTCATTATCTATTCAGTTACGCAAAGAAAAAATTGTTGATGGTATAATAAAAAAAAAAGGAACAAGAGGTTATGATAATAGTAAAAATACAACATAAAAAGTTGGCTTTGCTTTATGTTAATTTCCCTATTCAGAATATTGCAATGTATATCACACAATAACTACTTTATCTATAACAAGAGGTTAATTTTGTTTAATCATTGTACTAAATCTATTTTACTACTCAGGAATATTTAAAGTTATTATTTATGTGTATAACTGCAATGTATTTGAGGTTATGTAGTATGATAAATATCTAAATATTGGAAAATAGTAAACGGAACAATGTCACGGTTTTCTGTTGAAATAGTTAATTAAAATATTTTTCGTAATTCTGAATTTTTCTTTTGTAAAATGGTTTGTTTAACTATTTTTCTTTCTGCTAAACTGAACATGTCAAAAAGATTATGTAACTAAAATGGAGAAAGTATGAGCATGATAATTATTTTTAACACTCCGGGAGTAGAGCTTGATTTTGCACCCTGTCGTGAAATCTTCGGGCGTATTTTTTCATGCCCCACGCCTGTCGTGTTAAAAAAATATCTCATGCATACTATACTATTACATAATATAATATCAATTCCAATAATCAATTTGTTTACTATAAATTTTGCCTTGAATTGATAAAATTTTCACAAAAAATGCCTTAGAAACAATATATCGATGTGATAAATTTCGTTCTAAACAATACGCATACTTCAAAGGATTAAAATTCTGCTCTTTTTAGAAATGTGGTCCCCGGCATGACAATCCTTGACATATGGAAAACCAGAATTTTCTTTGGGATAATATCCACAATTCGTATTTGTAACGAACAAGCCGGACATTTGTCAACACACTTTCTGGAAATTCGCCCTGGAAATTCTTTTGCATACGCAGAAGACAACGGAGTAAAAAGTTAAGACTTCCGTAATCATTGTAGATTATCCTTGGTGATCATTACTCATCCACGGTCAAAAAAGTGCCGAAAAGTCATCACAAACCGTGTTTGTCGCAGAAAGGGAAAGCTTTCACCACTATTGGCTTTCTTCCGAATGGAAACGGGAGCGTTTTCGATTCATTAATAACAAAACCACTGCGTTTGCTGGGTACGGGTAAAGAGTTAAGCCGAATGGAAAAGCCGACTGACCGATGGTCAGCCACGTTCCACTCTTTAAACCACAAATTAGGTGTGTACACAACGATTCCGGTCGCTCTGGAATCCAACCTCTCTATTCGAGATTAGCCCGAAAGTATGGTGCTAGGTTTCGAACCCCTGGGTTCGGAGTGGCTTAAGAGGGAAAAGCGGGTGCACGCCCAATGTTCCAAAATTTCAATAGCTTGCGAGCAACCCCTTAGAGCGTGGAGGTGTGCGCCGCCTGTCGCGGGTGGTCCGACTTAATTTATGACACGGATCCGCGCTTTGACCAGATCCTGCGGGTAACCTCATCCCGCAGAAACTGTCTCAGCGTTGCACTTGCAATTACAGGAGCTCGTAAATCTTCCGCCGTTCTCTTCTTCGCTGGTCGCTAACGATTAAGGAACGATGTGAAAATCATCTCGACGAGAGCTGCCCGACTAGATGAATACCCCTCGAGATAGGTTTAAGCGCCCGAGCTGCTGAGTGCTCAAGTGAGGTGCACTTATTCCTCAACTGGCCATTCTCAGACGTGAGTAAAATGGCGCTACTTCTTTTTGCCCACTCATCGACTCTTATCGGAACAATCCTTTCCTTTTGTTTTTTTTTTTGTAATTGTTGTTTAATGTCCTCAGTAAATCAACATGATTATACCGTTACTCCTATCTGATAGGCTTAAATATCTAACAATACCAATTTTTATAATGATTAATCAATTGAATGGCACTTGATCTATGAAAAATTTACTACACTCAGAAAAAAAAGGAGTAGAATTGACCATTTTTTTACTATGAATCATACTGTAAATGAGGACTAGGCATGGTAATATTTAAAATAACGATTATCAAATAGTAAAGTTTAACTATTGTTTCATGATTCCAAATGCTACTTATCATAATAGACAAATAGATTCAACTATTTTGAAACAGTCAACTCAGAATATTACTACCTTCACTGAGAGAAACTGAATAAGAAATTGTCATAAAAAATATGGAAAGGAGTCAATATTTACTTTTTAAAAATATTTGTGAACTATATATATATATATCATAACATATTATGAAAAATCCACTTTTCTCCCATCGTTCTCTGTTTATGATAAACAAGAAAACAAAGAGGAAAAAAAAATAAGTACTACGCTAAGTTTGTGAATGTCACCCTCTAGCCAATTAAAAAATGTATTATGCAATCCCATTATGCACACAAATTTCAATGTCATGTAACTAGTCTATAGATACACGTGCGTATACGATATTTATTATGTATTATCATATCTCGACGCCCGACGGTGCTTCTTATGACCAAATGAAAATCTACTTCAATAACGGGAGCCACAGGATCGAAGAAAAAAGCTGCGAACGCCACGTCGCCACCTAGTGGCATCAAAACACACAAGGTGCGGCAGTCTTTACTGTGGATTTATAGTAAATGCAAACTGTAACTATGAAAAATAGTAAATATAAAGATTTACTACGAGATATAGTGTGAATTGAGGACTACACTAGATTATAGTTATTTTAACTATATTTGTCATATTTATTTAAATATTCTACATAGTTGATTTGTTTAACTATGAGGAGACAAAATTATATTAAAATCGATTACAAAAGTGGTGAATTTAACTATTTTTTATAGTATTTTTAACTATATTTTTCCAACTATGTGATATAGTCAATTTAACTAAGGATTTTTTTCTCAGTGTACTGAAGAAGAAATATTTTTTAAGGTTCATAAAATATCTTCTTTCATAAGTTTAAATATTTTTTGGTTTGGTTCTCAAACTCTTCAGGTTTGAATTTTGAGCAATTTTAACTTTGAGAAAAATTGGAATGTTCATATTAAAAAATCACCAATTTCAGACATGTTAAAATAGTTTTTCCAGAGAGAAAACTATCACGACCTGTCAAATATGTAACCTGCAACCGAAAATTTTCGACATGGCCGAATATTAACGATTCGCATGTATATTCGGCCAGTTTCGCGTGCTTTACAATATTGTGAATTTCAATAGAGTTAGATATAAAATAGCGGGCTAAAAATAGTATTTGGGCGAAGTAAGAGCAATTACAACTGGGCACTTCATGCAATAGTTGTTTCGCCTTTGATACACAATATACTATTTTAAAAAGTAAATAGTAAAAAGTAATTCTTCTTCCACCAATTTCAATGTTTTTTGACAACTGATGTTTTTTTTTCTGATACTCTATCCAGGAAATAAAGGTGTTGATTTTGCGACATTTTAATTTCGTGAAAAATTGCAGTGTACCAAAATGCTGAAAAAAACGTCATAATTTTTTTTTTAATATTATTACTCACTTAAAATAATGTCAAAACAATAATATTAAAAATTGTTTGAACTATTAGTTAATATAGAGCTACAAATTCAGGTATGAGTTTCCTTAAGGGATACACGAAAAAAAAAAAGAAATAGCTGGTTTTAACTATATAAATACTAGGATCTGGTACAACTATGTTTTCTAGTTGGTTTTACTATTTCAATAGTAGGATTGGCTGCCTAATTTATCGAGGTCATTATTAAGATAGTAAAATTAACTAAAAATGATGACTGCGTCTTATTCCTACCTAGTATTTAGTTAATAATTCCAACTATTTAATGTTTTCCGTATAAAGACATATCTCGAGAAATGCTCATTTACCTTAATATGTATAATTTTTAGTTACTTATTACAGTATATTCAAAGCATGTTATATTTATGTATGGTATTGATAAGATGATGAATCCTCAAGTACACCTAAGAGAAAGGAGGAATTTACTGAGTCGAACTCTAAGAAACTCAGAAATTTGAGGCTTCCATACGAAGCTCAATTATTACTCAAGAGTAATTGGTTCAAGTCTTTCAACGAGAATAAAATAATATTTGCGGCAAAATATTGTGGTGTATATTTTTATACATTTTCTTATGAGAATAAAACAGATGTATCCATTGGATGCAAAATAAATGGGAATGCGTTTCTGAGAGGTTAGCAGGTGATCAGTAACCATGCTCAAAGTGAAAATTTCATTTAAAAAAATATTTTAACTCAAGAATCGTTTTTTATTCAGTAATTTTGGAATGAAATATGTTAAACTTTATTTTTCGAAACTTTGATTAGCTCCATTGGGAGGACGATATCAAAACTAGTCAAATATGAATGTGCCCAATTCAATTTGTTTTTAAGAAATAAAACGATGCTTATATCCATGTGCAAATTGTACACATTTCTTTTTCTTTAGTTGATATAATCCTTTTGTTTCGAAATCAAGTGAAAACAGGGAGTGACTCACCAATAAAACACTCAGTTGCACGGTTCAGGATAATTTCTTTATTGTTTTAGAAACGGAGCGACAAAATCGTTTATGGCGATATCCGATACGCTAAAACTTACGCGGGACGACCGAGCAAATTATGGATGTACGACTTGGAAAACAATAAAAGACTGACACAACTCTCGAACACAAATTGAATTCCACCAAAACCGATTGAGAGGGCGACCTCTCGTACCCGCAAAAACCGGCAAGGACCGTCGCAGAGCTTTCTTGAGGGTGGGCGACCACCAGCCTTTGACTTCGGTCGTTTGGCGGAATTATAGAGCCGGGTACCGATGTTCAGACACACTCTCGTCCAAATCCGCGACCTTACTACCCGGAACAATCCACTCCAACCCGAAATCGAACTGATTACGACGAAGAGAAGTTTCGGTCGTCCGACGCGGATCGTTTTGCTAATAATTATATTTTTTGTTATCGCGGCCGTTGCGAAAAGTGATCTGATCTCCACCACGCCACCAAACAAGAACAATTGAATCCGTTGTCTAGGATCCCAAACCGTCAATTGTTAAAATGGTGGAATTCGGACATGGTAATAATTTAAACCCGTATTTTCTTTCTGACTTAGACAGATTTCGCCATTACCGACTTTGTCTCTCCGCACGGCTGCGGCCGATTTCCGCATGGTACCCCATTCGGTGTGCAATGGTGTAGGAAAACCGCAGAAAACCTACACCCAGTACCATTACAACAATCATACATATAGTTATTGCAGTGTTAATTCGCAACACCTTTAGTAGATTCAACTAAAAATTCAGTAAAGTGAAATTGATCTAATAAGTCCGTTAGATAGTTAGAATATTTTTATTCATCCAATGAATTCTATAGAATACTGGACAAAATTGGTCCAACCCATTATTACTAATTACTAATTTTGTCACTCATTGTCAGTAAATGTGTAAAACAATAATCTCAATAACCATCAAACTAAAAAATGTTAGAAATTTATAAAAGAGAACTTTAGTAGCGGCTACAGCTGAATCTTGAAGCAGTGCCTTAAGTGCCCTCCGCGTGAGACGAACTTCGCTCCGGTCGGTAGAGTACACGATATCGAATACACGTATTTGTTCATGAGCAAATACGAACGCCTCGCGATTAGTCAGAGCGCCGATACAGATGAGTATATTTTCAATTCCCCATACTCTGCGGTTACATAAACACCTCGGTACATTTATATATATACATGTTATATATATACAGGTATGCATATGAAAGGTCTGCAAATAGCCTCGCATCGCATCTCATCGCATCGCAAGTGAATGACGAAACTGCGATATTCGCATATATAACGACGAAGAAGCCACGATCTTGTATCACCGGATGATCTTGAACCAACACCTTTCAGGGCATATACTGCTATTTATTACGGACAGCGAGTTGTTCCAATAATTGCGCAAATGCTACGAGATTGCCTGCATACGTAAGCTATCGGTAATTGCTCTCAGGCACGAAGATCGCGTCTGTCTTTACGTTAATTGTGTCTGTTTGTTCGCCTCCGCGAGAAGATCCTGCCTGGTGTAGGTGAAAAATACCGAGCCGTTGGAAAATATCAAATAATATACAGCCACCATGCACGGACCAGAGTCGCGGACGACCATATGGGTATATATATTTATATACACGTATATACCCGAGCGATAATCTACGTATCGCCGATTTGAGGAATTGCGAGAAGATAGAGATCCTCATTGTTTCGATCGAGCCGGTCGTGTTCGCCTGCCTGCCTGACTAGTCTCTTAATTTCGAGTGGTGAAATCGCGTACGAAATGAACACGTTGGATATTTATTCCAGCGCATGGATACCCGGCACGCTACTATTACCTTAATAGTTGGAAAACTAGTCGATACTACGTTGCTCGATTGCGTACGATCCTCCTTAAGTCGGTCTTTGCTAACAATTAATGGCACGTATTGTTTATCACTAGATACCAATTTAGTGATCATGCATTAACGGCGAACTGATAAAAGGCATGCTTATTTTAATTTTGATCAGATCTTAATCAGGTCGTAATCATACGTACTTGATAAAGCGTGTCTCGACACTGTTGGATCGAATCCTGATCAACATCAGGTGGCAGGAAAAATTACATACATTATGGAACGTGCTGACGTGTGTATTTATGGCACTATCTTTAAGCAACCTTTTAGAGTTACATAAAAATATTGATACTTTATAGAATGACAAAGTTTCCTAGACTCAACTTGCTAGTATTTGTGCATGATGGCTGAAATGGCTATAACGTAAAGTATAACACATCGCTTCTTAATACAGTAGAGTCCCGGTATATTTAGTCGCTCGGTTCCTAGCTTTCCCCTCCCGTCTCTTTATATTGGTCAAAAAAAGGGGAGCGCCGCTCCCCCCACTCTCCTCAGTCGCGTTACGTTGGTGACGTTACAGCAGGCCCTTCCTGAGGCCCCAGACGCAAGGTGGGGGAAAAGAGAGTAAGAATAACATCTTTGGACAACCAAACCTACAGGAAACAATTATGATATTATTAAATTCTCAATTAAATCTACTTTATTCCAGCATTTATAAAATCTTAATAAACAAAGTTTTAGTAAATAGCCATGTTTATTCAAAAATGTTTTTCATTTTACGAACAATTGAAATCACTTTATTATACCTAAACATAAATGATAATAAATTGAATCGAGTCGATTTTATCTGTTTCTCGTTATCATACTGGAAAAGATTTGTTGCAGATGGCTCCTAAGTGATGGTTATAAAAATTATGAAAATAAAAATACCAAGAAATGTTACGTCCTTATAACCTAATAAAAGATCCCACTAACTAATTTCATTAATAATGTTACTAACTGTAATTAGCATTAAATAAGTTCATTTTCGTGTGTTCGAAATGTGTATAAATCATTGCTTGTGTCTTCCGCTTACTAATTAACAATATTCTTAAACGATTGCGCATCCGACAAAATCACGGATGCGCTAGAAAATATTTCCAGGACGATCTTCTTCTTCCCGCCTTTCTCTAATTGCGCGAGAGAGGCCTTGCTTTATGTACTCATCGGCGAGCTGCTGGAATGCAGGCGCATTTGTAAAGACAGATTTATATAGGAAACGACTAAAAAAAAGTACACATATATATATAGGAAGTGACAATAGCTTCTCTGTCGTTATATAAAATGCACTCGCAGTGTTAATTAATGCCGATGAAACAATTCTCACTCACATTAGTGCCACTCGATTTATCGAAGTCTCTTTCGCAATTATTCCACAAAATTTTCCCGCTTCACGAGCAATCAAATATTCGCACAATTCGATCCGAATTATAATTTATCTCCGTTGTTATGCACTTGCATCACGGTATTTATGCAACTGTTGCATATATGTATTTACGACATTTCCAATAAAGTCTCTTATAAAGTGAGAAAATAATTTACGCCAGTGATTTGTTGGTATCTTCAAATCTGAAAGAGAAAAGCCGATTGATAATTTATACACACGTACAATAGCATTGGTAGTCGCTGCTGTCCGTTTTTCAATTGCACTGGCGATTTAACGACTACCCAAAAAGCAGAAAGACTTGTTTAAGAACTTTTTAAGACATTTTTGACAAAGATATCTTAGATACTGTTCAGAATGAGCTCTTAAAATTATCTTTAGGATGGCGTAGCTACGATTTTTAGAGTACTATAAGACCTCTCAAATATGAGGTATCAGAAAAGTGCTCTATTTTAATTTAGTCATTTTAATTGTTACATTTAATTTAAAAAAATCTCTTTTGTGACTCTTAATAAAATGATATATAAAGAATTCTTTTGAAATCCTTGACAAAAATGTTGAAATAATTCTTTTTTAATTAATTAAATAAAAAAATTCTTTTTTAAAAAATTATGATACTTTATAATCTCTCTAAAAGTATTCATTCTTTCATTATAGGTATCGTCCATTGATACACCTAAGGAGTAAACGTCCTTCAAGTTCGCTTTTGGATACGATCGACACCTAGCGGCTGTATATGTAACACAAATTTTAAATCTAAATATCGCTTTTCTGAATTCAGATAAATTAAGATAATAAATTAAGATCTGAAAGAGCAGACGGCTTCGAGATTAATATTTTGAGATATCATAAGTATATAAGACTTCATTACGAGCTTTCTTATCAAGCAGTCACTAGGACCTCCCTAGGTCTTTATTAATACTTTAGAATTCATCTTTGAGTGTAATTTCAGTTTTAATTGAAATTAAAATATGGTTGTAACGCAGAAGAATTTAGATATAGTGTAGTAGGTGTATTACACGACGTTGCCACTAGGAGTTGACTTTTCTTACATAAGAAATTAGTGCTTATTCAAAAGACAACTACAATCTCTAAAATATCTTTTACAAATGACTGAATTATGAATAAATGTCATGAATTCGTTTTCACAACCTGATCTTCTTACCGCGAATATGACATGTTATTACTGAAAATATTAAAATCGATTTTATTTTTACCTATATTTACTCCGCTACGTATTACTTTTAGTAACAGCATTAAATTTTTAAAATTTGATACAAATTTATTATTCAAGAAAAGCGAAGCTGATTATTAAATGCGTGAAGAACTAAGAGGAACATTTGCCTCCTATTCTTGTGAATTCCATCTCGATGTAAGAGAACTGCCTCGTTAATCTGTTGATGATAATTATAGATAAACGAGCGGAATTTTTACTGCGTTCTATCATAAAATAGTAATATAAAATAACTCGATTTGAAATTCATAGGTATCCTGTAGAATCCTTTGTTTTTATCATCGATTTTAAAAATTTCGTTAAAAAACACGAATGAGTTTGATAAAAAATGACCACAAAAATTTGACCATCAATTAAACTATTGAATGTGCTTGTAAACTGCAGACTTGATAATTAATTGTAATTCTATGGGTTACTCGAACTCAATGTAATTTTCATAGTTACATAAACACATTTTATTTTATTCAACAGGATAATTGGCCACTTACGAAAATCTGCTAGTGTAGCGCCATCTATTGGTAGTCTTTAATATTTTCGTGTTGTTTCCATCATACGCTTATCGCAACATGTTACATTAAATCAGTGCCTTTGGTACGACTATAGTATTAATATTAATATTGATATATCATATTACAATGCAAATTGTAAACGAAAACTCAATCATTTCGGTGTGACCTAGTTTACTTAAAAACTGTTCATTAATGGCTATCCAATTTTTTTTCGATATTTAAACAAATGTTGCTTATTTTTACGGCTGAAAAAAATGATTTAATTTACAGAATGATAAAAAAACTAGGTTAAATTTCGACACCTCAGATCTGATTACAAATTATCAAAATATAACAAAAAAAGTCTTCAGGATAAAATATGCATCAATATTGCATTTTGCACAAAACAAAAAAGGTGACATGCGCAAGAATTTAAAAAACAGTGAAGATGTAAGGATCAGTTTTGTTACTATAGCAATTGCTCAAGTTATGTAAACATTTAAATACGATCATAATCTCAATATTTTAAAAATATTCAGCTGCAACTGGAAGTCATTTTTATCTGTGACGGCTGTCTGTTTTCATAATTCTATCCTCGAGATCAATCAGCAGATATGTTATTGTGGGTCTTTTCGGCAGTGATACTTGGACACTATGAAGTTATTCAGTAGCTTAAATAAAGTTAAGCGGAGTTTTAAATATACGTCATGTTTTAATCTGTTTTTTTGCATTGATCTTCATACAGTTTCGAATGGTACTGTTTATCAATATTTTACTCTTGTAATTATGGTATAAACATAATAGTAAAACCTCCAAAATTTTTAGTGATATTTACTGGATATTAATGTAAATGTTAGAATGTACTTTTAAAGTAGCGTTGGTATATTTATGCAGATTGTAACCCAAATAAAATAGTTATATAAATTCTTTACAGGTGACAAAAACTGTAAAAAATATAATATGTATACATAAGAGTATTTTATAAAAGAAGAGTTACTAGGGTGCCAAATTTATGTGCGATTTTGTATATCTTCTTACGAAATTGACATTTCCATATATGACAGATTCTCGACATTAGAAATGATGATGAAGACTTGTAACAGGAGTGACAAGGAAGAATGAGAACCCGTAGATATACTATGGATTATAGAGCGATCAAAATCCTTTGAAGAAAGATTATACTCTTAAAAAAATAAAACTCCGAGTCTATATTTCGTGAATACTTTCATTTAAAAGATGAATACATTACATTTCTCATGCCAAAAAGTAGCCGCAATAAAATATAAAAAAAAGTTAATAATACACTTGAAAAGGCAAGGATTTAAATAAAATATATTTTCTACAATTAATGCAGACTTTTAGTCATTTGTAAACATTCATTTGGTAATTTTCATGCCAAAAAACCATAATATTATTACAAAAAATATTAACAATTACAAATAATAATTTCCAAAAATATTTTTTAAACAAACTTTAGGGTAAATTAAACCAAGATTTAGAATTCGGAACTTTATGGGGTTCCTGATTACGAATTTGAAGTCCCTTTATATAGTTCAGAATGGTGAATACAATATGGTGATCAAATTTGCAGAAAACTATCGGATTTACTTGAAACTCGTTACCAGGAGTTTTTGGGAGTTTTGCGTGTAGCTCATTACAAATGTTGACATAAGTTGAATGACAATTTCAAAACCAAAGCCAAGAAATGAAATGATTGTTGATGTAGCAATGATAAATATCAATTATTTTTGGCTTTTAGATCCGACATTTTGTATTTTTGAAAGCTGACTTCAGTTTCATAACCAGAAATTTCAAAAACCCCCGAACGATGAATTTCAAGCAAATTAGATAATTGATTAAAAATAAACTTTGAAAAACGCCGCAAAGATTCTTCAGTTGATAGATAAAATCGCTTCCAAAATGTCGATACATACACATTTTTGTTTTTATACTGTAAAAACAAAATGTCTCAAAATGACTTGTTTTAAAAGAATTAGACAAGTGTCTTAAAATGAAACACTTTCATGGTGCATATATGTGATATGATTGGATCTATTGTTTGTGATAATACAAAGAAATATTCATTCTAAATTTGTTTGAGTGAAAATTTGCTGTTTTAGATAACAAAATAAAACAATGAAAGAGCAAATTATCTGTATAAAAGTAGAATTTTAATAAATGCAGACTGAGTTTGGACTCATTTTAGAGTGAGAATCTTCACTAAAAGAAATTTAAAGAGTACATGGTTAAAATGAAAAATATATATATATATATATATATATATATATATATATATATATATTTTTCATTATAATTTTAATAAATGCAGACTGAGTTTGGACTCATTTTAGAGTGAGAATCTTCACTAAAAGAAATTTAAAGAGTACATGGTTAAAATGAAAAATATATATATATATATGAATTTCAAGCAAATTAGATAATTGATCACCCAACCTAATCAACTTACAAAAAGCAAAAGAAAAAGGCGAACGTACAACTGCTCATCCGTTTATTCGTATTGAATGCAATTTTCCAAAGTATATCAATCGCGCCGTTCTCTTGAAGGCGATGGTATATATATATCAATTGCATTAAGGAATTATATTTCATAATGTAACACAATCTTTTCTACACCCATCCCGGCTCCATTCCGCTCGTCGCTTTAAAAGTCGTTCGTACCATTTTTTCAGATCGAGCTATTAGAACGTCGACGAGTTAACGGTGAAAGGTCGGAAATCTCAGCAATATGATACGAAAACCGAGAGCGTACTCTGGTGAGTTCAAGGAGATAACAGTCGCCCTGGGCGTCTAAACTCGGAGACGGAGGATCTAGAAAGAGACCGACCTTAAACGGGAGTGAGAGAGACAGAGGGAGTCCATTCATTCAGGATCGACCGACGCTCATAAATTTCACCGCCAAGTCGATAACTGTATCGGCACCTGCGACGGGATTCACCAGGCAACCCTTCGCGCAAGCCGACACTCTGCGGGAGGGAAGTCGCACAGATCCTATTCTAGATCCCATTCTAGATCCTCCAGGGAGTAACGCAAAAATACGCATTTTGTCCGCGATGTTAAGCTCCCACCAAATAACACAAACAACTACCAGAGTTCGTAATAAGTCCTAAGTGAAGAGACTACCACCCGTGGAGCGGAGTCCCTTTCAGCGTCAGATGAGAGAGTTCCGCGAGATTTAATGCGAAAATGAAGAAAAGTCGGCGAGGAGTGACGTTTTGTTTACCAGCTCAGTGATCTAACCGGAAAAAACGATTGCCGTAGGATTTTGGGGAATGGATGCGGCTGGAGCAAAAGAATGCTTTTTGACACCATCCCGAAATTCCCGTGTGGGTAACTTCTCACATTATCTTTAACATTCGCTTCTATCGAAACTTCTTTTGGAATGTTGTTGATGGGTAACATTGAGTTCAGTCTTGCTAAATCACGAGTTCCGGACTTCCCGTGCCGTAGTCGGACCTAGATCAAAGATTGTCTTCTACAATATCCGAATGGAAATCGTCTTAAACATCTTCGTGAGTTGTAATGATTCCTTGAAGGACTTTAAGCACTTCTCTGTACAAAATGGTCCATCGAGGAGGAATTCAGATAACCAAAAGTACATCAAAACCTCGATATGAGAACCTATCGTTATAAGGACCAATCGATATAAGAACATTTTTATGATCGTTACGGTGACGTTCTAGATATATCTCCTCCTCACACTTTTGGACGGTAAATGTCTTATGAAATGAACGGGATGGATTGTCCAGCCAAGGCGTTTAAGAGAGAGAAGGGGAAACTTCAATTACCCTCTCAAGATTCTTACATAGAAGTTCGGAACGGAAATAGTTCTTACATCGAGGTTCTGCTATATCTTCAACAACACAAATGTAGAAGTTTTTTAATGTTCAGTAAGTAGACCAGTAAAAGCGTGGCTCTTTTCTTGCATTATCTTATTTCAGACTCTTCAGTCTTTATTTGTATTTAGATACTTGATAATGTACTTTGTTGGTTATGGAATAAATTGATTGTCGTAATAGTTAGTTCAGTGCTCTGAGCTCCGAGCTATTTATTGATTGGAGGACATATGTGACTGAAACAAGGGTCTAGTTTCCCATATAACACAAAGCTCCCATAGAGATCCATCAGAGTTCAATTCTGGAAACTTCATGAGAGCTCGCACAATTCATTCGCACGAGTTCCTTGGTAGTTTTCTCAGTAATCTCATAAGAATTTGCACAATCGAAAGTCTCTACAAACTCCCACAAAGCTTGTGTGAAAGCTCCGGTGGACTTGATTTTAATTATCTAAGAGCTCTTATATTGCTCTTTAACCCTCCTGTGCACAAGGACGAGTATTCTCGTCTAAACTCCTGTTGTTTGTAGTACATTTGGGAAAACAAAAGCTCGTGATCAGGAAGGTTAAAAAAGCTCCATGGAAGCTTCAACATGAACAGCGTGGGTTTCGTGTATACTGATATAAAAAACCAACCACTGAGTTGGATGTATACATTGTTCATTACATATTAGTGAATTGTAACTTTGCAAACTGATGTAGTATGTTTGCAACAATAGCTCAGGTTTCAATTATAAGATGAACACATTTCTAATGATCATTTGAACTGTTTTTTGAAGATGGAGGATAAGCATAAATCCAATTGTATGAGCAGCAAACTCAGTTGAAACATCTCCCGCTTTAGGCCTTTGTCAAAGTTCCAGACGAACTTTGACTATCACGTCAAAGACCCCATAAAATGCGCTCTGAAGTCAGAACATCCGAAAACTTGGAACGGTACATTCTATGAAAACCCCATAGGCCTCAAATTGGAAATACAAAATAACATCACCGCTAATCTCTAATACATAGATCGCTTGATTTATTTGTGCAGCTGTAGCAATTTATGTGTGGCACTGAAATTGGAAAAGGACGATGGACTGAAATGAACTATGCCCTAACAAGATTTTCTCACATGGGTCACATTATTATTTAGGTTATGTATCATTTTATGTTGCTGCTCATTCATTCTCTTTGAATCAGACGCTGGAATATGGAGAAGCATAACCTAAATAAAAGTGTTGTGGAAAATTTGCATTTTGCTAATCTCAGTAATCTCTTGGGTACAATAATTTGTTCATATTATCCTGCACTCTTCCATTTGATATTTTCGTTCATCAATTAGATACCAAGATGAAAAACTTTTGTGCATACGAGGATAAGGTGTAAGTATGCTTTGTATTCGCCTGGCAATATGTAAATTTTTCAAACCTTGAGTTTACGAGTATCAGGCGTTTCTTTGAGATAACCCAGTTTCCAACCACTTTATTCAAATAACCTTTCCCCTTTACGTAGTCTGCACCGACTAAAAGCATGTTTTAGGAAACTGCTGGAGGCATTAAAGTCCCTAGCAACGAAAACTTGAATGCTGGAACAGGAAAATACGAATTGCCGAAAGAGAAGCATTAGTGACATGGACGTCCGCGTAAGTCGGTGATCTTCGACACGTGCGATTGGCTCGAACGCAAAACGTCGTCATACAAGAACTAGAATAGAGAGAAGGGATCGGACGATGATCTTTCCCAAAAGTAACGTTTGACCCAGAATCCGATAAATGCGGACGCGAATGATTCGAGGATGAGCGCTGGCCTTAGGCCACACTCGTATTCTATTCATTGCCGGGAATTCGTGATGCGAGCTCAACCCATTTACATATTTGTGGGACAATTTATCTCGAAAGAAACTATTAATGAGATTTCGCCTCCACTGATATGTTGCTCGGACTCTCGAAAAGACATGATATAGAACGACATCGCTCGACCAACGGCCAAAAAATCATTTCAATTTATTATTGTCATTATTGAAGAACACTTTTTTCCATTTTTATTACGTCGTTTGATTTAATTTAATTCAGGTAATCTATACCTCTGTAGAATTTTTTTCGTTCATTTTATCATTTTTGATGCCATTTTTTAAACGCGTGTTATTACTTCTTCCCATTCGATGCTTTTTAAATGTTGAACTATTATAACGTTTTTCTGGTGATCTCTTTAATTCAGTATGACAATTCATGGCTTTCTGATATTTTTGTTTCATGTTATAAATCTTTGATTATCGATTTACGGAATATCCAATAATAGAGTTTTGCGATGGTCGATTGTTCATTTAAATGATTCTATATCATTACCTACATCGATTGTCGATTCCGACTACTTTCTTATTGTACTCCTATAAAGCAAGAAGAAAACGGTCGATAAGATATAAAAACGAATAGAAATCCAAACGTGTCTCATACGGAACTTGAATGTTTTCTCGTTTATATTAAATAATAAATTGACATGTAAAACCCAAAATTATTATACCATTTTGTTATATATTTATTAATTATTTAGATAATAATGTTTTTAAACCCATTATAAATAACGCAACGATTTGAGATTATGTCACGTGAGTTCGAAGCCTGAGGAGCGATTCGCAGTGGCTCCATCTCTTGGCATATTTCGAACTAACTACGCTGCAATACTTTGTTTACAAAGTTCAATGTTCCGCTCTCCGCCGTAAGATAGAGCCACCGTGAAATGCTTCTCAGGCTTCTCCGGTTTCCAAGTCACGTGACATCGTATCATATCGTCCTGTAATTTTTTTTGTTGTATTCCACTAAGTTTGAAAATAAAAAATGATAAAGATGGTCAGAACTGACATCTGATTCGATCACATGAGATCCTAGAATTTTATAGCAACTTTGACAGGTTTGAAGATTTTTTTCGTTAAATTTTTCCATGTAAATTGGTCTCATTTTTCTTATTTTCTATTTTCAATAAAACATAATAGCCAAACTATTATTTTTCACAGCTTCCCAGTATTTTCGAGCATTTGAAAGATGATAATTTTTTTTCGTTTATATTAAATTTTCAATTAAAAAAATTAACTAACAGCCAACCAATTGTTGTTGCACTAGAATTCGAAATTTTCAAATGGACATAAAGTTGAGATTTTTTGGTAGTTCAAGTTCAAAAATTCAACCCGCTTCACACAATTTCGCCTACAATTTCATAGATTAATCAAAGTTTTTTTTGTCTGGAATCGGAATTTGAAACGAATGATAAATTTTCGCAATATCACTAGTGAAATCATAGGCAAACCTGTAAGAATAATATTTATTAGCAAAAGAAGATGAGACGTTCGTTTCTAACATTCGTAAATCATAAACGTAGAAACAATTATTGCAACCGCCGTAATAAGAAAAGATGAATAGAATAACGAGATATTCGTATTGAATAATTGCAAGCACGGCGTAAACCCGTGACACGTAAATTATACAATAACAAATATTGCAACTGATTTAACGATGCGCGTATAGGAAACGTACCGTCTGGTGAAATTATATATACATTTACGTTCGCATACTTTTTAGAGGCATTATATTCCCGCGGGACGACCATGCTGCGTGATCGGTCCCTATATAATTACATCGCTCTATCGTAGTGATTAGAGCCTTATATGTATAGAATCATAGAGATAATATTTTCGTTCCTACAACAGCGAGTTCTGCGGTTAATTATTAATTCATTTTTGACGTGATAGATGAACTCCAATTAAGCTTAACGTCCCGAAGAGCATCGCGAATCGGTATGTAACCGCAATTTCGAATATTACACCGGCTTTGTACCGGCGTTATGCAATGCCTTTATTTAAATGTTTCGGACCGGTAAAACGGGTTTCGTACTTTCGTAATGTTTGCGTTCGACTTCATTTTGCGGTTCGACGAATAATTTTACATTGTGATCTTCTGTAATTGAGTAGAACGCTCGTGTAAATCCGAGCTGAGATTTTATTTCCGTGTGATGATTCGTTTCAACTTTTCAACGGGTGTTATTGTTTTTCTCGTGTACTGGTTGTCTCAGATGCAGCAAATGAAATCTGCAACAGAAAAATAGCGATGCATTATTACAATGATCAATTTGTTTATGTTATTTCAAGACATTAGATTTTTCATAAATATCCTTTCTCTGTATTCGTAAATTTTGTAAATTTACAAAATTTACACACAATGTAAATAAACTGTAAACGTATCAAGAAGTGTAATTAAAACTTATTAGCTTACAAATAGAAGATGTATTATTGATCCGAGTATTTTCGGAAATATTCGGAAAATCGGGTATCCCACATCATTTGTTTCACACATCTTCACATATTTTAAATACATTTTAAATTATTATAATGACCGAATTGAAAAGATTACATTAAATAATATTATGAAAAATTAAATATTATTATTACAAATCAAAGAAGTACATCATCTTACTAATACTGCGATTTTTAACCATACCATTTCGATATTATGTTTGCCTATTTTGTTGAGGGATTAAAAATAATAAACGTTTCAAAGCGAGTATAAATAAAATTACTAGAATTATTTTTGATGGCGAAATATTTCATTTTTTTAACCGATTCTTTGTTTTTTAAGCCCTTATTACGAATCTAAAATCAAAATTTGAACATTTACAATGACGAGTGAAATATGACGAAGAATTTTTAAAAAATGATTGCATCTTAATAAATAATTATATATAAAAATAAGTAAATTGTATACCATGTCGACAATTTCTACAATGGTATTTCTATTTACTTCGAATGACTGTAAAACGGGAACGCAATTACAGTATCACTGTAGAAAAATACTGCGGTAGATCTTATATCCCGTATATGAACTCCAACGGAGGTCGCCTGAACTTCTTAATTTTCGTCGGAGCTTCATTTTTAATTACCATTAAAGTCACACTGAGTTCCCCAAAAGCCCCTATGTCTGCTATTTCGAACTCCTTTAAAGGTCCACTGTAACGCACTGGGAGTTCCCAGGAAGCTCTCCTGGAGCTTTATAACCTCACCACGAAATTGTTTTTGGTAAATTGAATTTTATTTTGACTGCATTAAGAGACAGGCAGAGCATTTATACGGACCTAACATGACTACTTGTGTAAACGATCGCCTACGGTAAATACATAGAATGCATGCACTCAACGGAAATCATGATGCACCACCACTCGACGGGCATTCGAAACTAATAGGAACTGCTCTCTCGAGCGCCATCACCCGGCTTGCGTTCGAAACGGATACTGTTCTCTCCAGCATCATCACTCGGCTGGCGTTCGAAACAGATAGAAACAGTTCTCATAAGAGACAGTTCAAAATGGCCGTGTAAACAAAAGCACTCTATACTCGAAAACTATTTTGCGTTCTAATTGTGCCTGCCCATGACATTTCGTACATATGATACATTTGCGATGTGTACACTACGATAATTAAAATCAAGACCACATAAGCTCTCACACAAGAATCTTGGGAGTTTGCAGAGGTTTCCGATTGCCCAAATTCTTATGAGATTACTGGGAAAACTCCCAGGGAACTCATATGGGTGAATAGTGTGCGCTCCCAGAAAGCTTCCAGAATTGAACTCCGGTGGATCTCTATGAGAACTTCGTGTTATGCGGGTTCAATCACCGCTTATAGTGAGCAGCGCGAACCGAACCGTACGTAGTAAGATTCGTCATTGTAATTTACTCTGGTGGCGAAAAATGGAACTACTGAGAAGGGTTTCACGTACAGTACACGAATGAAGTTTTCATCTCAGGAGTTTCATTTTTCACCACCAAAGTAACTTAACATGGCGAATACAACATAGAATACATGCTGCATACAACAAAACGCTTGAGGCGCCACCTCTCGGCGGGCGTCCGAAACTGCTAGGAAGAAGCGACAGTTCAAGATGTCCGTGTAAACAAAATCACTCAACTGGAAAAGTAACCGGAAAGTAACAGTTATATAGTAATATTAGTAACAGTTATAAGTAATATTATGTAATATTTACGTAATTGTTACATTGTTACATAGTTGTTATATAACTGTTACTTTTGTGTTTGCAGGCAGAATTCTGCTCTTAATACTGACATTTCATATACATAATACATTATTAAGATAAAAGAACCTGTGAAGTGTAATACGTATTCGTGAAAATGATTCCGAATTGTAATTTTCTCAATCTCAAAATCGATCTTGTGTCAAATTAATAATCTCTTTCTCCATATTCTAATTCCAACAGGACCGGCAAAATATTGCTTTTCAGAGTAATAAATCTGGAATAACGCGTTTCGTTTTGATAAAAAATTATTTTCATTTAAATATTTGGTCTGCAAAATTAATAAAAGCGAATCCTTTTATTGCTAGACCGTCGATTTCGTGTTCGTCGTGTCGTAATGCAGAATTTTCTCGGAACACCTTGTGGTGTTCATGATAAAGTTACCATGCAGTTTCTTCCAAGAGCAACATTACCTCTAAGAGAACTAAAATCAAATTCTACAATGAGCTCTCACGAAGCTTCATGGGAGTTCGCAGGCACTTGAGATTTTACAAATTTGTATGGGATTATTGATGGAACTCCCAAGTGGCTCGAATGGAGCAAATGTTCCAGCTCCCAGGAACCTTCTACAATTGGGAATCAAAAAGGCTTACGCGTCGATTTTGTTGGCCTTTAGGCGACATATCAATAATAGTAAGCCAGGGACCAACAAAAATGACGGGTTATCCCTTGATCGCTGACAGTTTAATTAAAATGCGGAGGAAATCTGTGGGAGCTTTGTTTTGTACAGGATGGTGCTGGGTCAGATATAATGTCTGTCCCTTACTAAATGATGCAAATAGTAATGAAGGCCAACAAAAATTGTTAAATCCAATACAGAACCTCAAGACTTATAAGGCCGATTTTGAGCGCGGATTCGGTTTCTACCCTGCTTCCGACCGTAGAAATATAAAAGGTTTGGGAGGTTATGGTTTGTAATCGGAACGTGTTGGACAAAAACAGCAAATGTTAGATAAGCATCAGAGTTGTCTTAAAAACACATTGTCCTGCAATTCACGGCACTGGGAACTATAACCTTAGACAAATTTATATTAACTTCGTTTACGTTGTCATGTTCGATTTTCAGCGACGCACGCGTCATCTGCAGGTAAATCGACTGCACCTCGTTTATCGCATGAGCAAAGCTTTGTCACACGGCAGTGTGTGCATGTGTACATTCCCGGTATTAAACATGACTGTAGATACAGCAAGCCCCGTCCTAAGCTATGCAACCGGTTCTTTCAAAATGGCGGAAGTTTGTCCAAAGGTATAACCCCTCACTATCCGCACTTTCGTAACTCTGTTTATATCCGTGCAATGAGTGCTTCTGTGTGTAGTATCGCGAAGCGAGTGTGGCTCAGCGAAACAACATGGTGGAGGATACAGGGGAAGAGAGTGATATAACTTTGGACAAGCCAGATCTATAACTTTGGATCTACTTACATCTTTGGACGGTACATAGGGCTGGGCCTACTGTATGGATAACTCCATGCGCATTTATTTATGTTTTTAAAGGAATATTATATGTTTATATTGTGCAGAGTAAATCCTCATTAGAATTTCTACAATAAAAGTTGTGTTTTTGAGAACCCGTTTATTTGTGTTTAACATAAACTTTCAGGTTTGTGATAATCTAGTTTGAATAGAGCGCTGAACGTTCAAGGAAGAATCCATACAATATTATTCCGTGTACGTTGATCTGCATTCAATGCAAAAAATAGTGCATCGTGCAGTTCAAGTCGGTAGCCAAACCCATTCAGAACTTAACAAAATGATAACTTTGTCGTCGCTATTTAATTCATTAAGTCAAGCGCCAATAATTTACGATTCAACAGTAAGAAAAAAAGCGTGTACATAGTTTTCGGCCTCGCTGAGCAGGTAAAGAATTGTCATCGATACATTCCATGACTTCTGAAGTTGCCATTGCTAATCACGATCGAAAAATGATTCATTACGGCGTGTATAGGTACGGTATGTTCCCGTGTCTCCTTACGACATCGAACTACTTGGGTACAATCGATCCTATAACCGTGGAGCTTATATATCGCGGCTGGAAGAAGAAACGCAACCCGCCTTTGTTCAGCGCCAATGTAGATCGTACGTTAAAACTGGCACGGCGCGCTGCAGTTTAGGAATTTAAACATCACGAGATGTGTAGTTATTGCAGCGAATATCTTCCCACAGTAGCGTCGTTGTGCCGTGGATGCGACTATATAGCTTCGCCATGGATAGAGCAATAGAGAAGGACGGAAACTCGAGGTCGATGATGAGGGGGCGAGTGGGGGCGCAAGGGTTTCATTTTCATTACCCGAGCGCCGACTATTCTCCGAAGAGCTGCGCGCACAATCGACCGCTCGAGAGCTGGCATCCACCTTCATTATTCACGGTAAAAGTTATAACTCGATTATGCGTATAACTGGCAATTTCAATACTATTAAAAGTCTGACAGCAGTACTCTTCACGGCGGGGCCCGCTCGGTCCCGCGCGAATGTTTTGTCCGACGGCAAAAAGTTCCACTTCGACCAATGGTGTAAACCCGGAATTTTCCGTTAGAAATTGACGTTTCTCGTTCTCCTTTTAAGGGATCGTGGAATATTTGTCATTTCTTACTTAATGGGTAATCCCGGATAAATTCCGTCAGTAATGATGTACAATTTTGAAATGTCAACTATGTTTGCTGTCATCTACAATGGTCCTCCCCATATTTTAACCTTTCGAGTTAAAGAAGATGGCGGCTTCTTCCCTTAATTTAACGTTTCCCCACATCCCTATGACTGGCAGTATGAGAGAATATAAACAGAAGACATGGAGTCCTTCTCTACCTGTAAGCGCAAGCGCAAACAGCAGTGCGCATTCTGTTGAACACGTGTATGTGCATATGTAGTCTGCTACTACAAGCGCATGACGAATGGTGGGGGAACTCGCGAGGGGGAAAGTTTAAAACAGACGGAAAAAAGTTAAAAGAAGGGACGCAGTTAAAATAAGAGGAGTTAAAATAAGGAGAGGACTACTGTAATAGAATATCAACAGAGACGCCAATTCCATTACGGACATTAATTATGGGGACCGGCAGGAAATAATTAAATGGTTTCTATAGTTCTCATTTGATAAGGTAGTAATCTAAAGCTGAAAATATGAATAAAAAATGACCCAAAACGGTATTGCAAAATTCGGGGTCTGTAACCATAATTCCAACTCCGATAAAGGATCTCCTAAAAAATACCATAGAAATTTGTAGAAAATTGACCAATAATCTTTGTAAATTGAAGATTTTTGCTTATTTCCGAAAATTTTTAAGCTATTCTTAGCGAATTCTTGAATATGTATACTGCGAAGAGCTCTAATTAAAAATGCGGAATTTTGAAAAAAAGCTTGTGTAATTTTTAATTTCGATTTTTCAACGTAGAGTACTACCTTATCGATTGATGACTTTAGAACCCTCTTAAAGGACTCGCCTAATAATAAGTATGCATGTTGTTACAATCAATTGGTAATGCAGATGCGCCAATCACACGAGAAACAACTTTGAAAATATATTTGTATGTTTGATACCATTACATGATTAACTTAAACTTCAAACAATATTATCAGTTGGTAAAATAGGCAATATAGCAATGATATAATGCTGTTAAAGAAATCATACAATATAAACGAAAATTTAAGATATATTGCATGTTCACCGGTAAAACAGATTTCAGTATGTTAGTTTAATTTTTATCACAGGTAATTTTCTACTTTTACCGGAATATATGAAATATCACCAAATATAAAATAAAAGAGCTTTAGATTCTGTTACATTCTATACTATACAGTAGTCGTTAGTTAATGTTCTAATATGTCGATAAAACAGAATAATCATTGGTAAAAATGTTAAGAATGGATTTTAGTTACATTTACTTTATAGAAAGGTGCATAAACCGAACGCGGAGCACATGGTTTTAACCTTCCTTTAATAATCATGAGTAATAATAGTGAGTTCATAGATTTTAACTTTTTAAGTAACGGTTATGTTTCACACTGTCGATAAAACAGAATACGATAAGTGCAAAAAAAAACTGATTGTTTAAATTAAAAAGTTCGAATGTATCTGGAAGGGTAACTGTCGTTAATTTTACAAAATATATAAGAACCCGCTAAATTCGTATTACTATTATTGACAAGTTACCACGAACTGAATACCAACAGTCGGTAAACAAGAACATTTTATAAATAAAGTAACGCAACGCCCTCTCAGCCCTAAATGTACCTCATGTACGTCAGTCGACAATGTTGAGATAGTTAATTTTATCATTTAGGTCATAACGCTAGAATGATATATGTGCCTTTTCCACACATTCAAAACCACTTTGAACAGAAAATTGAAATATAATACCAGCAGTCGGTAAAGCAGTCAAAAGAATGCAGTAGCAATTCAATGACTCTTAGGTGTGTATGTAGTGAAGCTCATTTCATATGATTTTAACAATGATTATATAATATCAACCGAGTAGCTATAGTTATGATATTTTAGAAGGTTTTATATTGGTAATTCCCAATTTTAGGTTTATTCCTGACAAAATTCGGCATCAGTTTGAAGAAAAATATAGTATTTTATATTGTAACGCAATGGTGAATTGCAATGACGGCATCTGATTGAGGACTTTTTGAATATTACATTTACTTTACCATCAGTCGGTAAAACAGAATAACTCAAAGATGTAGATTTTTATATGAATTATATTTGTACATGACATATTGATGCACAAAGACAAAGTATTGATGTGCAACGAGTGTAATTGTGTTTGTTATCAGTCGATAAAACAGACGGGCAGTTTTTTATCTGTTGATTGACAAAATTTAAGAGATATTTTATTGGTATTAGTCGTGATGAGATAATCTTATGCAAAACGAAATCTGAAAACGATTATTAGGCATACAATTAAACCTTTTTCAAAACCTAAACTTATTTTTTGTTTGCAGGAAGCAATATGATATTAAAAACGACCGACGAAACGCATGATTAGAAAAGGCACACAGTAGCGGGTTTCGAAGACAGGATTTTGCTTTCGCAACACTGCTCGTCGGGGTCCCGATGCCGGACGGTCAATAAATTCCCGGCCCCGACCCCCCCTAGCCCCCTCTATCGTTCTCTCTCTATAAAACGTGTAATTCAAATGGACGCCGCGAATTGAATTCACAGTAGCAGATACGATCCATTTCTTCCGCTGCTCCTGCTCTCTTTCCGCAGTCTTCTTGTTTATTTACAGCCGCCAATTTCCCCAGCGTGCTTGCGAATTGAATAAATAAGAGAACGAAATTAGAGGACGGGAGATGGGGTTATTGGGCGCTCATCTTTTCGCCGTGGCTCAAACAAGGAACGACGGCGTATTACCTGCGCGGAACAGAATTTCTCCGGATCCAATACTTCCGTTAATGACAGTAATTATTATGGTTAGCGTCGATCGACCATTATTTCCCTCGAATTGAAATTTTATTAATTATTTATTGATTTTCGAATCGTTTTTTGATTGCCAATACTTTGTCTCTTCGTGTTTTTATTTTTTAATAAAGGTTCATTTTTTATTTCTGATGGTTCGGGAATGATGATGTACTGATTGCAGATCTTCTTGATTCGAAATTAAAATATTTAATATTTTGTCGGAGATTGTGGAAGATAAAACATTTGATTATTTACAAAGGTTTTCAAGTGTCCTATGGTTTTTAGGTATGTATTAATGCGAGTATGATTTTCAAATTTGGATTATTCATGCTATCTAATCAGGATTTCGATCGATTCATAGCATGTACTGGAAGAAATAATGTGGCTAGATTGGTTCCCATTTTAATTCATAAATATTCTTTAGATCGTTACCTCCACCGTCATAATTAATTATCATATCAATCCACAGAAAAAAATAGTGTTAACAATTTCCCTGGTCACATAGTGTCCAAACTGAAGTCCTTGATAGTGCAAAAGAGATAGAAGAAGAAAATTCGTAGTGGAAAACTGATGACACCCAAGCAGCAAAGGAATAAATTTTGACCAGCCTTAGGTCAGATTGCCTTATTTCGGTTAAAAATAACCAAATTTCGACCTTCAAATATGCCTTATAAGTAAAAATGTATTTAAAGTCTTGGGATAATATTACCAAATTACGACTTAAAAATTACTTCATAGTTTTTTACTTGAGGTATCTTTTGAAGTCAAATCTTGCTAAATTTCGAGCTCTGTTCTGACTTGATACAAAGGGGCTTTGAAAGCGAAAATAGGTTGTGTTTTTTGGTAAATCTGATCTCGTAATTTCCTAATTTCTACTTAAACGTCAGAATTACCAAAAACTTAGAATGATGCTATATTTTACTTCTGCGCCATTTACACTTAAAAATTAAGTCCTTTTTGTCCCCACTTACTTCCAAATAAAGTCGATTGGAAGTAAAATAACTCGCGGCCGTTTGATCATTCGGAACATTCTGAAGTCGAATTTACCTGATTTTCACCTAATTTTTTTTGTGATTTTATTTTGCTGCTTGGGCAGCGGATAAATCATAACGACATTGGATGGTGATGACATCGGATGATGATGATGGCAACGCATAATGATGATGTCGTTTGTATTTATTATTTATACTGAATGCTAATAATAAAAATGGTGATAAATTCAAATAGTTATAATACTCGTGAAGTCTAATAGTTATGATGTATACAACTTTGAATAATTTTATTGATGATGGCTTCAAATGGTTACTATGCTGACGATCTTTGTTGATTCTCAGATAAATATCTGATGATTATATAAGTACTCTAATTGCATAAATATAGCGAAAGTAATTTTGGGAGACGATGATAATCAATGATGTTTGATCCGAACTATTATCATTAAAATGTCTGTATCGAATTTTCGGCGACTTTGTCTTTTGCATAATAACATTGAAAGGTAAAGAAATATATTTCGATATGGCAAATATAATGGAATTTTAGAGCTGCTGACTCTGAAGATATCATTTGTGAACTCAGGTTTAGCGATTAAATACTTGATTTTATATTAAATTCCAAAATCCTCCAGCTATAATGTCCAATAATAAAGTAGTATGTAGCATTATTCATTTTATTTATCAATTCTCTTGTGTTGAAAATAAAATAAGATTCAGTAACATTCAAAATTTTGACTCATTACTTGTTATAGATTACATTCCTGCCCGAATTATTTTTGCTTACTTTATATTAATTATAATATTTGTCTAAATTACCAACTTAAAATCATCAAAAATTTACTGACGACGAATTTAAGTAATATTGTAGTAAACTCCTGCAGAATAATTTTAAATAAAAGTATGAGGAATCATTTTCCGGTAACATGGACATCTATTAAACATAGAAATGAGTGCAGAGACGTCGCGAAGCACTAGGTGGCGCCCTAATCGAAAAGTGAAGTTTCAGAACATGAAGTTGGAAGTATGGATCTTATGGGTAACAAAAAAGAACCCTCAATTTTTGCTCTCTCAATTTGACTTCACTTTTCGTAGAAATAAAATTAGTTGAATTGCTATCAAAATACTATAAAATGTTTATTATTATTTTTATTACAATAGACGCAAATATTATACCTCAGATTATGTTAACTTTCGAATGTATTTTTTCTATTTTACAATTCTGATAATATAATCGGGTGTCGTAACCTTTGAATAAAAGAAGAAGTGTAGCGGGAACTTTCGAGCAAATCGTCAACATTATGACAGCGTTTCAGTCACACTAATATAAATTCAGACAGCAGCGCCATCTATGTGACACGTTTGCAGGTTGGTGTGGTATAACCTCTCAGTATAGGACCGGTTTCCTTTAAAAAAGTCTATTATTATTAATTAATTCAAAAACCTGTATTACAATTTATGTCTAAACTTACACATTTACTGTAAAAAATCTCGATCAATCTATTAATATATACGTACTTCGGACAATAATTTAGTATTCATGTTAATATCGGTAAAGTGACGTGAGTTACACTCTAAAGATATTGGAGTAACTTGTTCATCCTATAAAAGAGTATTTACGATATTTGAATAATTGGAGTATACTTTGAAACCCGTTTAGTACATCATTAATATGAATACGAGTTAGAGTTTACTCGTTTTCGACCCACAGAAAATTCAAATTAGACTTTATAAATTGCACATCTGTAATCATTTTCAAGTGGCAGGACATATTTGACCCAGGTAGTGGTAGTTGAAAAGACTTTAAAATAGCCGTCGGAACTAAAGGTTAATATTTCATATAGAAAATTTTAGTACATTGTTAAACCTACTAATATGTAAATAAAGGAAAAATCAATTTTAAATTGCGACACTGCAAAGAAAATTAGTGATTCTGGCAAACGTAATTCTAAATCTGGCATATATCTATGAATAATTTGACGTAGTTAAAACAGAATTTAATTGAAATTTCTCTATGGACAATTCCCCTGGGAATGCATCAACAATATCTCATTAAAGAAGTTTGCAATTGCCTTAATAATAATTATCCTTTTCCTTCTCCCTAGTGGACGCTGATGTCAAAAGTTGAACCTTACTCGACTTTATTTTCAGATTTCAGCATCACCTTGTGCCCGAAAAAGGTACTTTTTTGAACTGTCTCACTGCTGTATTTGTCGTTCATTAGATTCGTACTTCATTTACACGTTACCAAAATTCATATTTGGACTAGGACGCTACTTAGTTCTTGAATCGTCATCGTTGTTTTCAGTGTTTGGCAGAATTGTTACATTCACGAAAAAGAATTCCAAACCTTCTTAAAAAATGCCCCAACATATTCTAATCTAACTTAACTTTAAATTAGCTAATGGTCCATGAAGATTCTTTATTGTTTACCATGTTTGACACCCCTGTTTATGTCAAACTCGCCACCCCTAAATGATTATTTGTAGTACACGTGTGGTACTTTTTGGAATATGGTAACATTTGTATCCACTTGTAGTGCAATTTTGGTATCGTTTAATGTAGTGCTCATTTTGGTCCAGAATAAGGCTCTGTCTTTCACATGTATCTTTCCATTTTTAATCTTCAAAAAATCGAAGTACAGAAATCTGGAAGTGTACACTGTATATATATACCTATGAACAAATTTATTTAAATTTGTTGCCAATTAACAATACACACGTTTCCAATAGAAAGGGCCTAAAATTTGGTTAAATTCCTTATTGGGACGCCACCTTGTTACTCGGAATGATACCTCCGTTTTCATCTCTATCGAGTTCTCTTCATTGGAGAATAGTATTTCTCATGGTTAATACAAAATATCAGTGCAGTCATGATAGTTTTGGAACACCGTAAAATTCTAAGACATTTATACTGGAATTTCTCAATTAGTGTCCTCAAAATATCTATCAATGCATTTATTTGATTTAAATTTTAAAGATAAACATATATTCTTACATCCCAACAATTTTTGTCGGATATTAGGTCTGTAAAAAAGCCGCTTTAATCGGCAACCCACTTGAGCATCCAATAATTTCGATGAAGCTCAACTACAGCGGCGATGCTAAACGCGATAGTTCATTAGAGAATTCCGCTTTCCTAAAATGTTCGAGAAAAGGCGAGAAGGCGAGTTTTATCGCAAAATCGATTTCACCAACATATCGAGCGATCTCGATTAATCGATTTCACGCGCAGCGTCGAAAGCGCGAATTTAATTAACGAATTCCACGAAGTACACTTAAGTAGGTGGAAAGACGTTGCCGAGCCATACCGTCGTGTTCCAAACACACCTGCACCCAAACACATATATGTGTACGGGAGTGCGTGTGTGTGTTTGTAGGTGTTTGTAATATATGTATAAAGGAACGGTCCGAAAGGCGAGCAGTTCCTTTAGCGGCGGATCTCAATCGGCGCGAGGCGATATATAAAATGCATTATTTTCTGCAATGCGTCAATTCCCGTGGAAAAATGGTCAGGTTCGCGTCGCCCATCGAGGGAAGTGGAGAGAATACGTCTCGTTGGTCGGCTCTTGTAATAGACCTATACCTGCCTCGGAATAAAATCGCTGATACTATCTCTGCTCAATGAACTCTCCCACGCCTAGGATGCTCACGTGCTCGTCCACCGGCCAGTGGGTGTCGTATGTATCCTATGCGTGTGTGCCAGGCTCGTAGATATGCCTTATGCACCAAACCCCAGACACAAGTACACCGGCGTGTACGTACGAGTACTTTTCCACGTAGTCCGTTCATGCGATATTTATCAACGAAAAGAATACGGCATTTTTCGTGCGCCACGGTGAATATGACTATAAATGAATATGACCCTGCTCCGTACGTATGCGAGTGTACTTGGGAGAAGCACCCCGTGTATATAGTTGTGGGTTTGGGTATGTGTTTGGGTATCGGAGTGTGTTTGCGTGAGCGGCTGCGTTCGTTCGTTCCTCGAACGAGGAACCGGGGTCTCGCGGGGTTCGACTCCCTGACCCTGGCACGTATTTGCCACTCCCGCACACCGTTGCTTATACTTAAGTCGCGAAGATCTATTTAAGTGGAGCCTTAGAGTATATACCGGGTACAAGCATCTCTTCTCCTTCCTATATCTTCCCTCCTTTACCTTTACCCTGGCTGTTACTTTCTCTCTCCACCCGAGAGAACATCTCGCTTCTTCTTTCATTCTCACCCTCTGTCGGTCCTTGTTCCATGGTTCTCTTCTTCCTTTGACTTTTGCCTCTTCTGACTCCTTCTACGCCACCTCTTCCTCGTTTTCTTCTTCTTTCGACCGTTCTATAACATAGATATGGATGTATACACGAGCGAAATTAATAGTTGGTTGTCGTGGAAAAAGTTGCGGTAATGCGATTACGGCGCTGTTTCATTTCTACGTTGACTTCCTTTATAGAAAATAAGTATTGTGTGTGAGAGTGAAGAATAGCTATTTCCCTTTGAATTAATTGCAATTAACGTGATGAATAAACCAACGCTAATCTTCCGTGTATGACGCGATCGACGGGTTTCGGCCTGCGATTGGGATTCATTGGATTTACACGAATATTTTTCTTTATTTAATTGAGGTAAGGTTTTCTTATTGAAAAAAGGTGCAACTAGTAAACATATATTTATCGTGTGGAATTGGCGATTCTTAATTACCGTTCGTCCGTACTGATAATTTGGAATTTTTAAAACATTCCGATAAGACTTCAATAGGGAGCACTTTTTAAATGTGAAGAACTTTAGTAAGAAGAAAAAGGATTTAGGAACCAAATGTATAGTAATCCTAATGTTGAGAAACTTCTAATCAAAGAATGAACCCAATTTTAAAGTGAGTTCAGTAAATTGCGATTCGATTCCTTGTTGATGACGTTTATGGAGCACTTTGTAAATTGTCGGTAAAATAATGGTCCAAAACAATTCCTTTTTAGAGTTACTCGATGATTGAGATATCATTCAACTAGATATTCGACCCAAAATTCTAGGTTTTCGATAATTCCGAAAAAGGTAATTCGAAACCGACTTCGAAACCGACTTCTCCATAATCTGTAACCAATCCCCTATTTCTTTTAGCAAACTGCAAGAAGTAGTTTAAAGTTCTCATGATAATTTCTAGGAATAATAAATAAAAACGGTTGATAATACTTCGCCACTAATGTAAATAGTAATAAAATACTCATAATATTTTACCCCTTGAAAACATATTATAAACATTTACTATGTAAAAATGGGAGTATGTATAGTATACATCATTTCGATGTGGCAATGGAATTTTAATCACTGGTTTTAAAACGGATGTAATGAATATTAAAAAAAGTACGTTTTGTTTTTTTCTGCAAACAAATAAACACTACTTATCACGGAAATGAATCCTCTGTTGTAAAAATATAATCGGACGTGATAGCCTTGTCGAATAATATAAGAAGTGTAGACGGAACGTATGAGCAAATCGTCAATATTGTGACAGCGTTCCAGTCACACTATTATCACTTCGGACTGCAACGCCATCTGTAAGGAACGCCGGAAGGTTGGTATTGTACGACCGGGCGGCATGTGATCGTTTTCTCATATTAGACAGGCCAAAAAAATTGATACCAGAAACGGTTCTTTGAAAAAACGAAGCTTCGATAACTCGATGGAAAACAAATGGTATCGGAATGACTAAAAGAGCATTTTAAAGCTGATAAATAAGAAATTTTTGCGAAATTGTAAACAAATTTGTTTTCTGAACCGAAAACTTACTGAATAATGGTAAAAGTGGTGTTTTAGCATTTTTAGGTTAAGATTTCTGACAATTCTGACGTGATCGAACTATTCTGCTTCAAGATTTTGATTCAGAGCATCGAAAACCTTCGGAAATATACAATCTGATTTCTGAGTAAGTAGGTCTGCCTCAAGAGTTATTAATTTAAATGAATTTTGCATATTTATATGATTAAATTGTAGTATGGTGCATCTATTGATTAATACACTTTATACATTGTAATAGTGAATTCTGTCTCATTCACCACACATTTTAATATTACAATACTCGAATTATGTATCATTACAGAAATTTGTCTGCAGGCAGATTCTTGAATAGTAACCAAATACTTCATTATCTTAAGTACATGATTATTTGCATGATTATTTGTTATACATTGTTAAATTTGACTTTGAATTGTCATTATTATATGACGTGACATTTTAATAAATACATTTGTACACCTAATTAAAAAGTTTTCCTTTTGAATAAATTTGAAAGTAACAAATCTTTATAATTGACGGCAGTGATACCGGAGTCAAAAGATAATACGGTTTTGTAATCTCACAGGGCAAAAGAAGTACTTATATGCAAAATCAGCCTATTTTTACTTAATAATTATTTATTAAATAATTTGTTAATTAATGATTGTCCACGATACAAGCAAACAAAGTGATCCTTTAATGACTGCCTAATGTACTTCTCATTTTATGTTAGACAACAATTTTTTGTAGATTTTAGAGTTTTCTTCGACCACTAACAATCATTTGTATGAAAATTTAACATGAAACTTGACTCCTGGTAGAATTTGTTCATTGCTTTCTTACACAGTCCAATTTCCCTATACCTTTAACGTGGTAAATAAGAATGTTACAAAAAATGTTTTCATTTCTACTAGGGATATTATTTTTTTATATTAAAAACATAATGAAGCCAAAATTGGAATTATAGATTAGTCTTGTGGCGGAAATCTCGATTTTTCAAATAAAATGTTAGAAAACATAGGAAATTTGAAAATAAACAAACTATGTACAATTATTTTGTTAAAAATTACGTTTCCGATATAGTTTAAATTGTCCCCAAACTTCACAATTCGTCCCGGGATGTTCTGAGGAGCTCATGAGGATGTCGAAATGTCCGCTTTTGGTGCTCGGGAGTTCCTGAGAAACTCCTGAGGACATCCTGAGATGGGCTTGTGTTGTATAATTTAATACTTTTTTTATAATATTTTAAAATGATAAAAAAAAACAACTTTTATGCAGTGACATTTATTTTTAAATATTTCTTGAAAATTGAGTTAAAATGTCGCCAATAGTAACATCAAAATCTGATATTCGTGTAAAAAATGGTAAACTGGAAATAGAATTGAATAAACATTACGAAAATTTTGATGTTCTATCTAAAATTCGCCGAGAAGCCATTTTTGTTTGAACGCTTTTCATTAAGCGACAATTCGTTTAATTGCGGAATTATGTAGTCTAAATTTTTTTAGATTACAAAAAATGACCTTTAGGAAGTTGAAAGGAAGGTAGTAAACAGAACTACTTTTTTAGTTAGGATTAACCTTTGGATGTCAGTTTTATTATTTTACCGTTTAAGTTAATAATTAATAGTTAAATTGATGCAAGTATTTACTCATTTATTGAAGATCAAAAAATGCGATACTATGCAATAAACTCGAAGTTGCCATTTACTAATGTGATAAAAAAGAAGGAATCGCCTAAAGCTTCACTAAAAATAATTACACTAAAAAGTTGAATACAAATTCATATTAAATTCAAGTACTTTTCAACTACTCAGCGGGCTCAACAAATAAAAAAAATGTTGCAGTTACGAGCGTAAAGAAGTTAAATCATTTAAAAATGTAGATCTGAGATAAATCAAATAAAATTCAACTAAAAATCTTCATTCTGCTTTTTTACTGCACAGTTAAACTCCGGCAAATGGTTAAAATTTAATAAAATGGACTTTCAAAGCTTCATTGCTCTAAATATATACACATTGAGCAGTTAAAAAATAGTCAAATTTACTAAGAATTATTTTGCAGTGTAGAAAATCTTTGCATCTCTACTTAAAATCTAATTTTCGTCCGTTGGATTTTTTCCTTTTAAAAATCAGTATTTTATTTCTGTTACATTATATTCTATTTCCGCATGGCTAGAGACATTTGTCTAACAACTTTATTATATAATAAGCAACAATTTACATACTTGACTAATTATAAACAACGTAATACTAAGAAACCCTCTTCTGGGCAGTTAGTTTTTAATTTCTAGTCAGATTTACGAATTTAAAAGTGGCTGCTCTAAAACAGCTGACCAATTCTCCAAGTTTCTATGTTAAACCATAGAAAAGAATGTTATCGAATTCCAAGCAATATTGTCAACAAATGGCAAAGAGCATGTTGATATTTAGACGAAAATCACAAAAATTTTTCTCTTGGCAATTTTGCTTAGAATAAAACCATATTATTTTCATCTGCGAAATTTGATAATTTAGTGATGGACCTGCCATTTCGTTTTCGATGTTTTAAATTTTTAAAATCAAATCAGTAATTCGTTATCATCTACTCCATAGAAATTTAAAATAAATTTGGGGCATTATGCAAATTATAATAGAAATAGTTAATTTCTAAGTGACAGCAATATATTTTTCTACAACAAATTTATTTTACTTTTTTAACAAAACGATTCCAAGAATGCAAAAATAAAACTTATTACCTGAGATCAATTATGCGTATAAAATGCGCCGTGCATGATGCGTTTTATCTCACGGCGTTGAGTAAACATCGTAAACATATGGGACGTAAATACGATATAGGAATAACAAATCGAAACACCGAACGCCTGTACGGATGACAATCTTGAAAAGTCCTGCATTAGGTTACCCACCATCACTCCTGCCGATGCTGGAGGAAATACACTTTGTAAATGTTGTATAAGCAATGCGGAAGATGGCCGTATCTGCGAACCAGAAAATTCCCGCACCCACCCGTTCCCTTTAACCCCGTACATTTTCCTTCACCTTCCCAAGAAGAAAAAAAAACGAGATTCTTTATTTTCGCCTTCAGCCATTTTTATTCACTGCGGTCATACAATTCTGCGTGTCGTCTTAAATGCGTCTATTTATTTTCTAAATATGATGCTAATTTTCCTCGAGACATGGAAACATGTGTTAGATTTAAATGTCATTTATCTTCACTTTATTTTGTTAATGAATTGTTATTGTTATGAATAATAAATGTAAACAATCAATTATTTTAGAAAATAATACACATTTTTATTAGAATGTTACCAATTGGGTAGTAAAAAATTACGATGGCTGAAATGCTCGACATTTAAAATGCCGTCTTTCTAATTCAAATGTCAAAACTGAAAACTTAAAAATTTAAGTCGGATTTTTTATTGTTGTGGTTTGATAGTCGGGAGAAACTGTTTATTCAAACTGCAACCAATTGTATATTATCTGTAGAACGAACATTTCTTCTTACCTCTCTTGTCATTATTATTCGTCATATTAAATGGTTGAGAAGGAAAAGAAACATTTTGTAAGCGTCGAGTATACACCTGATGACGGGAAACTGAACTACATAGCGCTGTCGCGTTTCAAAATTAAACTTGGTACCATCTAAATGTTACATTAACTATTCTAGTCAAAATTTGCAATTAATTATCATTCACAATTCAGAAATGTCAAGCAATTGGTTGCATGTGGAACTACAATGAAAACATACGAAAAAAGCGTTTGTATTTTGTTGTAAATTCTATCCAATTGAACTTTTCATTGAAATTATTTGTAAAGGTGCTCCCCTATCAGGTCTGCTGCATAAACTGATTTTTTTTTAGTTGCAGTGTAGGTCCATGTTTGAACGTTGTTATTTTCGAACTGGACGTTCTATTCTTTAGCACATTGCAGTAGATTCAAGACCTCCTGTGATCTTCATCTATCCACCATCTCCGATCTCTAATTCTGCAAAGATGTCGAAATATGTACGATTCCTCGCCTTCCCCTCCCGACTATTTATATTTGTCAAAAGAAGGGGAGCGCCGCTTCTCCCACTCTCGTCAGTCGCGTTAAGTTCGTGACGTAACATCAGGCCCTTCCTGAGGCCCCAGCGCGTAAGGTGGGGAAAAAGAGAGCGGCGACAAGCAAATATAACGAGACGGAAGTGTGCAAATATGGTAGGACGCAAATATAGCGAGACTCAAATATACCAGGACTCTACTGTACCTATTTTCTTCCGGTTTTCGTCCTGATAACATCCAATTGTCGTCCAATGGATTCACTTTATTTGGAGAAAGAATGATGGACCAATATTCGGTTTTTAACAGACGAATTTTTGTCAAATATAGGGTGAAAAATGGAAGAACAACCTTGGACAAATAATGGACAAATCTCGGTCGAATAATGAAACAAAACAATGTGTTTAATTGTAAAATTATGTCCACAGCAATTGTATTTTTACGTCAAATATGCAAATTGATATTAATAAAATTTACTCAGTGAGTGAACATTAATAAACAAATTTTGATTAATATAAAGTACGTTAAAACGGAAATGAACAACCGACCAATGTTTTTTATTGCAATTTAAATTTTCCTACCGCTATCCTAAGCCTTTATTAAGTTACCTCAATTCTCAAAGAAGTATATTAACGAATGAAATAGCAGAAACTAATTCAAAATGCCATTTCGACGATTATCGAAATTGCACGAAACTATTAGACGCAAGATGAACGAACCGTAATTTTTTCGAATCAGCCACGGTAATTTGAAGAAGGGCGCAATTTATAATAAACGACTACTGGTGTTCCCGCTACCGATGAGGCCGAGTGCATAGGCGTATTTTTACTGCCGTAGTAGGCATAATCCACGAATGTAATCAGAAAATTGCACGGGACTTTCATTCAACCTTCGATCGTATTGTTGGTGGTACGCAATCATTCCCTCGGCTACTGGTGTATATATATACCACAGTCGTTCATCCGAAATAATGCCCCTACGTTTTTTAGTGCCTATTATTTATATCCAGAGGTAAAGTAATGACGAACAAATATTGTTTATAGATGAAACTAATTAAGATTTAATTGTATAGTCGAGTATTTAATTTTTTGTTGCTTTAACATTTAATTATGATATGAATATAATTGTACTTTGCAGATTTGTGTTTTTATATTTTCTTAATAAATAAAATTCCTGACAACATTAAGAAATATTAGATGATACGCTGTATTGTATGAAATTAGACATCTCACAGATATTTAATTACGCAAAAATAAATTATTATCGTAAAATTTGAAAGCCGAGGTTACGGTAATTGTTGAACTTTACTAACGTCGTTAATTTATGGGATTTTTAGTACGTAAAATCGTTTTATTATTAAGTTTGAACAGGATATTTATATAAATCATATATTTTCACTGGTAATATAATACATATACTTTTATTTATTCGACATTTAAAAAATGAAATATTTCATTGTACTCCTAACCTTTTCCATCCCAAATAAGGGGTGAAATGTGAACATTTCCAAAAATGTTTTCAGTGAAATATGTTGTACTTTAGGATAAATAAGGAAGCCCTTTTTTGTATCAAAAAACAATTTTTTATAGAGTAATTTACAATTTAAAATCAGTAATGAAAATCCGATAAGTCTAAAAAATGGTGTGTAAAACTTTTTAAAAATGATGTATTTTTTAAACTTACATTTTTCTTTGGTCAGAATGTGCGTTATTAGTATTTTATCAATAAAACTAAATGGACAATTTTTTCAAAAAATATGTGTTTTCTTTCATTGACCTTAAAAAAGATTTTGATTGTGTGATTTTTTCAGAAGATTAAAGGTATTATTATCCATAATATCTGAGTAGAGTCATGTGCGCTAAAAGACGCTACTCCGTTTTTGACGTGTCGGCATTTTTAATGTTTTTTATACGTTAGCGAGTTTTTGAGGACTCCAATTTTTAGATATAATATTTTCGAAGTTTCGTTTCTTTTTAATTTCAAAACTGTCACAATCCATGGCTCGCATTTTTCTTTATGTATAGTTAATTTTACCGCCGCCAGATAAATGGCTTGACCGCTACTCTAGTTAGTATAAACGACTAGTTAATTAGACAAAGTTAACTGATTCAGTTTAGTAATACACTGGTAATAAGGCATAACTAAGAAAATGACTAATTTTATTTTACTTGACTAATTAATTAATTGAAACTTTCTACTGAATAGTAAAAATAACTAAAAATGATTACGAATTTAAGTAGTCACCGAATTTTTACCCCGCGATTAGTAGTTCTTAACTAATGTCTCTGAATTCAGAATAATGCATAAGCTAAATTAATTTTCTTTTTGGTATACATGTCCATAAAGTAGGCAGTTTACGGGCTCATTTCAGTAAGCAAAGTGCAATTTTACGGACTTTGTCGTGTAAAAGCGTTCGTAAAGTGCCTACTTTGCGAATAGTGTATTAAAAAATTTGTTTCACTCACCGGCCATAAGAGTTTACGACCTATTTTGTAGGTTGTGAGATCCTCGAACGCACAAACTCCACTTGGTCCGTAAAATGCAACTTTGCGACCCAGGATTGAAAAGTACTATTATTGATTCTACCTGTACATGCTACTGTTACCCTCATTTAAGATTCATAAAGTATGTATCTATCTACCTGGAGACTTAACAAAAGGATAAAAAATTTAAAAATTACAAAAACATTTTCTTTATCGAAACTGTTTAATGAAATTAGTTACATGGCTGCTCCAACCAACTTCAATTCCAACCTGCTCCAATAATTTGCTTCGTGTTGCATTGACTGAAAATGATTTTATCCGTGTTTCGGTTATCTTGAGAATTTGAATCAGTTCTTGATACAAGATTGTTTTGAAAATATGAAATATGTAGAATAAGATGTCATCATTAGGTTTCTTTTACATTTTTTCAAAAGTTGTTGGTGCTTGACGATAGATGTATGAAATATGAGATGAAAAGAGCTGATAAGGAAAGATAAAATATCACTAATTGATACAATTATTAATTCTCTCTTTAGTAAATATTTTAATCTGTGGCATTGAAGAGATTATTACAATTTCATATATTGTTCCAAACCTTTTGATAGGCCTTACAAAAATAAGATAAATGTAGTAATAAAACTTGTAGCAAATGCAAAAATATATTTTTGATAATTTAAATATTGCTAGTAAACAATACTAGGTATATATTTCCATACGTTTATGGAAAGATTTATTCTCCTTTTAGTATGCGGGAAAACGTTCTCTGCACTCTAAACTTTGCGGGGAAAAAGAACTTTTCCTATAATATAAGAAAAAAGTTGATTTCATAACAAGTGCAGGAAATGGCAGCAGCTTTAACAAAAGATATATTTCATAAATAGTATGCACAAATTTCTTGGACAGTTTTTAGTTCCCATATACGAATGCGAGAAAAAACATATTCCGTGCCACGTACTATTAAGAAAAAAATCGTTATACTTACGGACTTTTCTCGCACTTGTAATGAAATATACTATTTTGCACATGTACCGAACAATATTTTGTGAGGTGTAAAATGTGACAGAAAAAAGTTGAAAATGTGTAAAATAGCACTTTACATACATTGTACAATAATAATATTACGAATCAAGTATTAATTTAAAATGTTGTTTACATAAGTATACTATTTTGTAATTTTGTTCTAAAAACAGGAAACTCTTTTGCCTCTTAATTAACGCCGTTCATTATGTAATTTTAAATCGTAAATACTTTAGAAATTTCTCTAAAGCTTGATCTTACAATGTCGACCTCCTTTAATTAAACTCAATCGATATTATTATTCTGAACTGCATTCCTATCGGCTGGAGTATACGATTACACCCAAAGATAAAAGCTTCATTTTCAGCAATTTTGCAAATTCGCCCATTTTGCACTTAACGGAAAATCCAAATTATAAATAGATCACGTAAGTGTTCCGAATACTCTACCAAGTTGAGAGAAGCGTTATACTAAATGATTGACGAATGATTACGGCCATTTTCTGAATTCGCGATTGGCCGATGGATGGATGCGAAAGGTCGTCTTTTATCGGTCCCATTAGGCGCGTTGGCCATTCGTTCCGTCGGCCAGGATATAACCACCCTGAATAACGTATATAGAGTAGAATATCAGTAATGTTGCAGATAAGGAACAAGCAGGCAGGAAATTGCAACAGTGCAGATTCATCCCACTTTAAACGAGCTAAATTACGTTCGGTACGTGCGGGCATGCACGCCGTGAAAACTTTTGATGCGTCAGGTGAACCACGTTGCATATTATTTGCAATATATTTTCGAGGCTACTGATTTTTTCTTGGTTCTGAGTGGTACGATGGAGTAGGATGGAAACTCATCCCGTTTATTCTCGAGACTTGTTCTCACACGAAGAAATGTTTCATGGGATATTTTACTGTACCAGTTTGATACGGTACCTGACGGATATTTCAACGAATTATGTATTTTGTAATAAAAGAGAAAGGTCATTTACTTCTTCTGAGTGTCATTCAAGTCAACTATAAAAGAGCAGACATTTCATTTCTACATCAAAAGGATTAAATATTGTAATATCAAACAATATATTTCAGACCTTTTTTTCAAAGGCGATATATGTAAGCATTCGATAGATGGCGTCTTTCTCACAAATCCATGAATTCGAGTGCGTTTGGTACATCAACCTCCTACAATTTATTTCAAGTTATCAAACGATGCCGCTACTACTTATTGAATATTATAGTTGCATCAGCTTTTTTTATGGTAGTAAAAATGAATATAGTGGAATCACCTATAGTAGAAAACTATTTCATGTATCTGGGAAGAAACAGATGTTATACTACTGTTACATAACAGTTTGGAAAACGTTATGGCTGGGACTATATTTCACGATCCTTCTGTACATAGTTTTCTTTATTCGTAGTTACTGAGAAACGACGAATAAAGTGCTTAATGGCAATGTTTGCACTGATATACATCAAAAAAGGAAGTCTTGGATCATGCCTTTTGAAATTTTTTCTGAATTCGCCATCGAAATAATAGAGGCCAGACGTCTACGAAATTGTGTCACGATGTGTATTACGTCCTGCAGGGATACGTTTAACGTTTAATTACATAATATATAAGTAAGTACGTATTTCAGTTGCATGTATCCAGGCGTGCATCTCATTCAACTGTGCTGATCATCTCCAGCATGAATTGTTAGCGGCCGGGGGCAAAGAGCAAACTGTTTGTCGGCAAGATAGCGCCTGTTCTAAATTCAAAACAAGGCGCTGCTTAGCATATACACATCCCTGGCTCAGCCACTGCAGCACGCTATGACATTCGCAATTCAAATGGTACATTTCTATTACCGCATAATTCAAGAGTAATCGAAGAAATGACCTACGACCGTGCGCCGGATGATACCGGCGCCGCCACCAGGGGATATTGTTCGCGTTGACGTGTGCCAGAAACTGTTCCGGACCCATTGTTTCAAAATTTCTTAGCGGTACTTCGAGTCGTCCATTAAACTCAGACCACGGCAAAAATGTCGTAAAGGTACCGATTCTTCGTTCCCGACGAGCGATAATCTCTGCGGACGGTATCCACGGAGGGTCATTCGATTTCTGCGGTAGCAGGAAATGCTCGTACGTTGCATTACGCATTGAATAGTTGCACTCGGAAATGGTAAAGATGCGAGTAGTAAAATAGTAATGTATGCACTTTTCTCGTGCTTGCATTTCAAATTCAAATCAAAGACATTCCGTTGATTCAAATAATCTACATTTCATTTCCGAGAGAAGAACAATTACATCTGAGTAATTTAATGCTAATAGTTAATTTATTGGAAGTATGGAAATTGTTCAGAGACGAGGGTCAGTTCTGGTTTTAATATACCGTAACAATTCTATCGGTTAATGCTACCAATTGGTTAAGATTGGTTAACTCCCTTCGTCCTAAAAGTCTACAATTTTCATCCAACATTAATCCCTGCAATTTGTTCGATAGTTTTCGAACTCCGTAATCGAATTCCATGGTTAAAATGAGTTGACGATATAGAAGAAAAAAGTAGTGGTAAAAAGTATTTTCACGCACATCTCTATCGTTATGGACGTGTAAAAGTTTAAAGTGACTATAGTAGAGTCCCGGTATAATTGCTTCTAGCTATATTTACATCCACCATATTTATCCGGGTCCGTCTCGTAACATTTACCTGTCGCCGCTCTCTTTTTCCTCCACTTTGCGTGTTCTGTCACGTCATGGCCAAAACACAACTGACTAGAAGTGGCAGTCACCTTCTTTTAGTAAATATAACGAAACGAGAGGGGAAGACGAGGAACCGAATGGGTAAATATACCGGGACTCTACTGTATATACCTCCCAATTACAATATTAACCCCAAAATGCGTGGACATGTCACCTCTACCTCAACGGTTATTTCTCATGCGAAACTGGTATGAAAAAAATTGGGAGTACACGGATTTCCCTTTTTAAAAGTCATTCTTTCGTATGGAGTTGAAAAAATGTTTATAAAAAAGGCTATTTTCAATATTTTGTGGGAAAATGTTTTAAAAAACACCATTTATTGACGTCATCTTTTTATTTTGCTTTTCACTCATTTTATTGTCAAAACGCATTTCCGTTGACTCAAAATTTATCATAAAAGTGTACTCAGTATATCCACTAAAGGAATCTATCGTACACTTTTTTGTACTTATCGTCATTACCAAAATGGCCGTCACAATGATGAAATCCTTTAAAAATCGAACTGAATCAAGAGCGAATGCAATTCTATTTAGAAAAAACTCATTTCTCAGGGATTTTTCAGGGCGCTTATTACGAATCTGTGGGTAGTTCTGTTAAATTCAAGATGGCAGATCCAATATGATGACTTAAAAATATTTTTGTATTTTAAGAAACAAATTATTTATTTCATATCTAACTTTTCTCAGACTGCGGGAAAAACGCAAATAATCATGATGATATAAATTAGACTAACAAATTCTCGAATTTATGTAAATTAAAACCAAATCCTTTTCCAGACAGCCTAAGGTGTACTGAATATGAAAACGTTATCCATTTTCATAATTTCTGAATATAGATAAAACTCCCCAAAGATGTCAGTTTTTACGATTTTTTCAACATCTTCATCGTGATATATGCCATTGCGTTCGATCAATTTATGCGTAAAATGTTCATAGAACCACTTGAAATTTGTTACTCGATGGTTTTTGAGGATCGGTAATTATGATTCTGGAGTAAAAATGTTGAAATTCAAAATGGCGGATCCAATATGGCGGAAACATCTTTCAATTCAAACAATTTTGCATGATTGAAACAATTACAAATTTGATGATAGATTTTGAAAATTTAAAATGGCAGGCATAATATGCAGGACACATTTGTCAAAAATCGAATCTTTTTGCTTGAAACTTGTTACTCGGGGATTTCAAGTTCGCTAATTATAAATCTGATAATATATTTTGAAAATTCAAAATGACGTATCCAATATGGCGGACAAATTTTGCAAAAATCGAACAATTTTCAATTTTCGGGGTTGCTGATTGCGAATCTCAAAAGCTTGGGGAGTGGAGCTAAATTTCTCGTATTGGAAAAACCAAAAATAAAGATTTGCAGATGAAGATTCGAAGAAGTTTTAGGTACATTCAGAATAACGATGAGAGTTTTTTCAGAATAACATCGTTCTCAGGCAACAAAGCGAAGAGTTCTGCGCTACGGTAAACTTATAAATAAAAAATTGACGCTATTTTGTTGCCATAATGAATCCGCTATTTTAAATTTTCAAAATCTGGTTTCAAATTGGTAATCAGCGGCCCCGAAAAGCACCGAGTAATAAGTGTCTAGCAAAGTGATATGAATTTGGAAAATTGGTTCGTCACATTGAAACCGCCATTTTGAATTGCCAAAATCTTCGTTTCAAATTCGTGATCAGCGACACAAAAACCCCTTATACGCCGAGTTACAGTTAATTCTTACAATTTCGTTATCCCGTATTTTGGGTACTTTGTATTAAATTCATTTTATAAACCCTTTTTCGAAAATTAAAGGGCCTAGCAGAGTAAGCATGTAAAATCTGCCCCGACCATACAGAGCTGAGATTAATGTCACTAGTTAGTACCAATGCGACAAAACTTTCCACCAAATATTATTTTAAAAAATTCATTTTTTTAGGAGTTATGGGGGGAGAAAGAAAAATAAAGAAATGTATTTTTTTCGAACACCACTTGACCGAATTTGATGGAAAAAATATATGTTATGTAGACTAATAAAAGTAATTAACAGTAAAAATTTCAAAGATTTTTGCCAAAAAAAAGACCAAAAAAAAAATTTTTTAATTTTTGAATATTCTTTTTGAGGGTATCATCTTAGAGGTACCACTTTGAAATTTTTACGAAAAATTCTCTTCAGTATCCACTATAACATATATTTTTTTCATATTTTTAAATTGGTGGACCATAGTTAAAAATGCGAAAATCACTCAGGCGTACAAACAATGCCACACCGCGTTGCAAATGTTCGATGTGACTGTATATATATCATTTCGAGATTAGGGGTTAAAAAATAATATATATTACTATTTCGTCCCAATTGTTCAGGTTTTCGACCGTTCCGCAAATCGATATTTGCGCGAAAAAATGAAAAACTATAATCAGCAAGCGCTACATTGGGGCTGCCATTTCGTTTGGTGAAAAAATTTTCACGACAGAATGACAGTTAAAAAATACTCTATATTAGTATTTTTCGCAATGACAGTATTCCCTTCGCGAATGTCAAAGTGACATTTTTTTCGACACTATTTATGTTGTATTTTTAACTATGTTCTACTACCTTTAAATAATTTTTTTCAAGTCTTCGTTATTGTGGACACTTAAATTTTTTTTTGTGGACATATATTGTGAACACTTAAAACGTTCAGTTAAAATATCAAAATGGTACCTTTAAAATATCATCCTCTAAACTTTTACGCTCTCTTTTTTGGGCAAAGTTTTGGACTTCTGAAAATTATAATGTCTTCTCTCTCTCTCTCTCTCTCTCTCTCTCTCTCTCTATCTATCTATTATATATATATATAAAAGGTTCTATCAAAGTCACATCGAACATCTGCAACGCGGTATGGCATTAGTTGTACGCCTGAATGATTATCGCATTTTTAACTATGTTCCACCATTTTAAAAATTCTGAAAAAAATTAATGTTATAGTGGATACTGAAGAGAATTTTTCGAATAAATTTCAAAGTGGTACCTCTAAGATGACACCCTAAAAAAAAATATTCAAAAATTAAAAAATTTTTTTTTTGGTCTTTTTTTTGGCAAAAATCTTTGAAATTTTTACTGTTAATTACTTTTATTAGTCTACATAACATATATTTTTTCCATCAAATTCGGTCAAGTGGTTTTCGAAAAAAATACATTTCTTTATTTTTCTTTCTCCCCCCATAACTCCTAGAAAAATGAATTTTTTTAAATAATATTTGGTGGAAAGTTTTGTCGCATTGGTACTAACTAGTGACATTAATCTCAGCTTTGTAGGATCGGGGGCAGATTTTACATGCTTACTCCGCTTGGCCCTTTACCAACAAAAACCGATATCAGCGCCTTCTATGCCTACCCATACAGCACAGACGTTGCAAATATGTAACGGTTATGTCACAGGAATGTAAACATGTCCGGCTTCATAACAGTTATATATCAGTAACGTATTTGGTATGTAACAAAACATTTTGTGCTGTCTGGGTAGTGATTTGAAGACAACTCTCTACCTTCTAAACGTGTCCCTACTCGACTAATGTTGCCATTTTACGATTTTGATTCCTCATCGTATTTCTCGTAAACTTTTTAAAAAATCGAATTACGTGTATCGACGTTTTTCGACATTTTAATTCTTTGTAAGAAATTTGAATTTTGTACCGTATTTGTGGGGAACCTTCGAAAACTGCACCATTTTTTGAAAGATATTTAACAAACTGTACAGTATTTAATTTGATCTGTTATGAATTATAAGCCTTCATTACTGCTTATATATCTAAATATTTAACAAAATAGCTTAAAGTAACTAAGTGCTCTTTTCTTATTTAATTCTAAATCAAACTTGATGGAAAGGAAAAACGTATTACTATATGCTTTTCGAAATCTTTATGGGCATCAAATTCGAAATGTGTAGAAATACATATACTTGTAATATGATGTAATGCCATATATTTAAATAAAATTGCACAAGTGCTTTTATGATCCTTAAAATTATACTCATAAATTCAAACAATCGCACAAATTTACAGCGATTCGACCAAAACGTGACTTTTACGTGAAATTAGTGTAATAAAAGTATATTTGTCGTGCATTTTATATATCGTTATTCCGGCCGAGGAGATCTCAGCATCGATAATGCATTCATTAAGGTCGATGAAAATTTACTCTTCTTCGTAAATGACATTTATTCCACACAAGCATATTTATAACTCGGAGATGGAGCAATGAGAAACGCGTTTATTAAAAAAGTTTTCAGCAACGCCAAAATAGATTATCAGATTTTGAAACGATTTTGGAAATATATAACTTTCATTCAATTTATAACGAAAATATTCAATATAAAAATATAAAATTGCTAATTTAAAAATCGAAAATCTTTTCAGATCGCACCTACTGATGATTGAAACATGTTATTCTGGAAGTACTAGACGTAAATGGCAGTACTATATTATATTTGTATGGTACAGGCCATTTTAAACAATATTCTATTCAAAAACATTGCATTCAACATATAACTAATACAATTAAGCACTGGTTATGAGTGGAAGTCAAAATGGTTACTTCTATCAGTAAAGTAGAAATATGTAAACAACTCTAGTAATTTTCCCGCTTCCATCTTGTTATATTTACCTGCAGTCGCTCTCTTTTTCCCCCATCTTGCGGGCTTGGGCCTCAGGAAGGGCGTGCTGTTACGTCACGAACATAACGCGACTGAGGAGAGTGGGAGAAGCGGCGCTCCCTACTTATATTGTTTTTTAATGAAATTATATGTTACAAGAAGAGCATTCGCAGTGGTAAAATTCGAAACAAAACATAGATTGTAATATTTAATAGTGGCTAAATGAATTTGCAACTCATCTTTCGGCGATTTTTCCTTCTTCTTCAAATGTGATATGAGATCAGAAATGGTAATCAGAAATCGGTAGAATACTTTACAATTCAAAGAACACACATTGAGTTTTATGAGCAATCATTAAAGATGCATGTGTAATTTCAGTTTACTGCAGGATGCAGATTCCTTGACAATATTGCGCCTTTAAAAAAATGTGCAAAAAAATGTACACACGCGGGATTACAATTTACTGCAACATACTTAATTCAGTGAAAAATGTTGATTTTATATAGAATTCTGGTTCATGAACAAAAAACATTTGTCCTAAGTTAATTGATAATGAAACAATTTTTTAATTGTATTTTATTTGAAAAAAAGGGAATTATGTTTATTAATTGATTTATTAAAAAATCTTTATATCAAAGTCTTTACATCAATTTGATATTGAAGCATTCAGTATTTCTGTGTAATAAGTATACGTAACTCAACAAATTCGAGAACTATCAATTTATGCAGTTAAAATGTTTGAAATAAATGAATCATTAAATTGTAATTAAAATCTTTTTACTGTGTTTTGTATTTTATTTCTTTCAGTCGATTTTAAAACTAAATAAGTAAGAATGCTAATTAGTGAAGCGTTTCCTACGTGAATACTCTATTTGAGTTCTCTCAAAATAGCAACAATTAAGTAGTTAATTGATTTAAAAAATATTACTAACCGGGAGTAACATTTAATTCTAATTGCAATTAATTGTTCTAGTTCATACTTATTAAATGTTTCAAAACTAATAAAAATTAAAAAATAAATATTTCTTTAATATAATGTAAATCATTTAATTTATTCATATTCCTTTAAAAAATCTAAGGAGAAATTCATCTTACTTATTTCTTATGAATTTAGGGTATCTAAATTTGAAAAAATTGCCAGCAACAAAATATCTGAACAAATCTCAGCTGAAAATTGTTAATTTCATACATCATTAATCATTACCCAAAATGATTTTCAATGTTCTAATATCATATAGGTGTATTGATTGAACCGAAAAATATATAAGAGTAAATATTCAAATGAATTATTAACGAAGAACATATTATTAAAAGATAAAAATATAAAAGTACATCTATATAAATACATATAAAAAAAATAGAATTAGTGAAATTTTGAAAAACTTTAACTAATCGAATGTAACAGACACTGTAAATGTACAAATTATAGATTATATTACAGCGTTTAACTTAGTATAGATCAACGTTTAACTGATAATTCTAAAAAGCGGAGTATATACAATGTAGCCTAACCTATCCTAACACAATAATTTTGATAAATTTTCCTTCTCTATTGTAGATTTTTTAATTCAAAATACCTTATTTTTTCAGATATATTAATGAAAACTAGGTGACGCGACTATTCAACACAAGTATGTTGTCATTACAAGACAACTTCATCATAAAATTTTTCAACATAATATATTAAACTTCTGAACAAAATAAGTTAGGTTAGGTTACGTTAGGTTAGGTAACAAAATACACTACATAATTCGCCATGCTAATGAAGTTTTCATCATTGTGACTGTATGTGAAACCCATCTCAGTAGTTCAAATCTGGTCACCAGAGTAAATTAACGTGGCGAATATGATAAATTATACATTTTTTACGAATCCGAACAAAATACAGTTACAATTTAATATTAAGTGATATGCCTCGTAAATAGGTTAGGTATGGTCAGGTTAGGTTAGGTTAGGTTAGGTTGGATTTTTATATTATTTTGTTTGTCAAATATATAATTATTACATTAAATTAAAAAAACAAATTTTGTTGTGTGTTGAAATGGTTGTACGTTGAAAAGTCTTATGTTAAACTGCCGTAAACAATAATTTTTTGTGATGAAATGTCCTATGTTTAAAAGTGGTGTGTTATATAATCGTAGTACCTGATGACTAATGTAATTCGCGAGTATGAATGATTATATTACTTCCATCAATAACTCATATTTAGTTATAAAACTACCGAGTATAAATATATTCAGGCCGTGATTAGGGCCTGACCACATTGTTACGGGCCTTAATAAATTTCTACTCGGATAAAGAAGTGGTAAAATAAGTTTTCTTCAAAAAAATGTTATTGTGTACTTTATAATTATCTCATTGTTCGAGGATGCAACTTAAGCAACCGTGCTTTCTTGGATAACTTGCTTAAAATAAGAAAGCTTCAAGATTAAAAACGTTGAAATTGAAAAGTTTGTTCATATTCTTCGAAACATACGGAACGATTGTGATATGATATATTCTCGTTCCGTCATGGAATATATTAGAATTTTTGAGAGCTTTTGCAACGGATGATCTTTTCAGGAAAACTTGAACCTAAACAAGATAATCTGCACATGTTAAGTTACTGTCGTCTTTTAGGCGAAAGGATTACCCCAAAAAGCGCGCTTTAGATTATCTTGTTTAGGTTCATGTTTTCCTGAAAAGATCATCCGTTGCAAAAGCTCTCAAGAATTCTAATAAATTCCATGACGGAACGAGAATATATCATATCACAATCGTTCCGTATGTTTCGAAGAATATGAACAAACTTTTTCATTTCAACGTTTTTAATCTTGAAGCTTTCTTATTTTACGGAAGTTACCCAAGAAAGGACGGTTGCTTAAGTTGCTTAGGAATCGCAGCAACTGACCACTACTAAAAATTCTACTATGACGTTTGACCAAAAACAAAACAAAATATGTATATAACGTAAAGTTAAAAGTTTTCAAGATAAACAGTGTCGAAAGTTAAAAAATGACCATATTTAAGATAGTTTTTCTCGAAAACTATTGGCCGAAATGACATGAATAAAAAAACGTTTGCTTAAAAAAATGTTTGTTTTTACTACATCATAAAATTTTATCAGATTTTTTGGATTGATTTTCAGATTTTTATCTAAACAATTGTTAATAACTTTTTAATGACTGCATGAAAAACAACCGTTCAAAACGGATTTTGTTATTAAAAAAAAGAATCAAATACGTGAATTATAGCCACTACAACTGTCGGGGTCAGTTAGTGTCATTTTTCCGTGGGTAATCCTCTCGCCTATTAGGACAAATAGGATTACACAAATCGTCTAAACGTGTAAAACTTTATCCGATGTTATTTGTCATAGGAAGATACAATTTTAATACACATCTGTCATTCTGTGTGTTATTCTCACAAAATAATTTACAATTATCTGAATAACACGACAACTGCATCTGGTAGAAGCAAACAACCTAGCAAAAAATCAAAATTATCTAAAAAAAATCTAAGGTATTAAAATATTACTCATGTAGTACGGAAAGAGTGGGTGTAATAGTAACTTTTCAGTCGTTAAAAAGGACTATTAATTGATGAATTAACAGTGAATTCAATAATGAATTAGTAGTTTTTCAATTATAATTAGTAAGCATTTTTATTTATTGAACTAGTTACTTAGTTTTGTCTGTAGTTTTTAATAACACTGAATAAATATACTTAGTAAAATTTACTGCTTTATAACTATTTTAAGTAGTTCAACAACACTTGAACTGAATTTTATCAGCAGTGTATTAACTACCGTAACGTAGTTAAGAGATCTAATAAAATAGTTAACTAAATGAAATCGAGAAGTTACTTAGATTGAGTCTTTTAAGTCAGTTTAACGCCATACACATTAATAAGTCTCATAACTAACTCAAATAAAAATAGTAAACAACATTGACACGATTTGTGCAACTATAAATGTATAGTTTCTATTACTTCTTCCTTGGCTATCTAACGACAATTGAATTTATACAGTATATTTTTCAGTGAACAATTTTTGAAATTTTGCTATATCACAATTTGCAGTTTACGTCATTAAAATATTTACACGTACATTATTGTTACTGCATCCCAGTCTATTTTTCACCAATAAGATTTAGAACGGATGATATGTCTTATTTCTTTCTATATCACATTTCAAGTTTTAGAATATCAAATAAATAAAATAAAGTTTATTGAAGCTTAAAAACATAATTTTGTATTACTTTCAAGTTGCATTACTACTATATGTTTAGCTTCTTGGCTATTAATTTGTCCAGGTCACTATTTAGATAGTAAAATTAACTAAAAACGATGAATGTGTCTTAATCTACTATGTAGTTACTATTACATTAAACATTATTGGCGATAATCATCAAGGTTTAATATAATTTTCAATCATTTTTGTATAGTTTGAATTTTTTAGTAGAAATCAGAAAGACGTAATTACGAGGCTGTACCCTGGCAATAATATAAGTTCCTAACCTGAAAATGTAAATTAAACAGAAAAAATGCATATTTTCAAGTTAAAATCTAGTTTGGGGTTATTTTACTCATTTTTTATGAACGCATCCCAAATTACGAGTTCGGTACATAACTGGATGAAAATTCGCAAGAATAAATCGTTTATAATGGTAAAACAGTTGGTATTCTTTCCCGTTATTTACTTTTGCCAATTCTCTTTCGTTATTGTTTTAATAGTTTGTAAAGCCCCAATGATGTATAGTAGAGTCCCGGTACAATTGCGTTCCGCTATGTTTACGTCCCAGAATTTTCCCGCTTCCGTTTAGTATACGAGGGCTGACAATAAAGTAAGGTCTCCAACGCTGCAACTTCACCGGATCACGCGCTAGGCGAAATCTGGCAACACCGCCGTGTTCCTTGGTTCCCCCACTACCACTTTGCTGCTGGGTGAGGCTTCCCCGACCGCTCAGTCTTGCCGCTCTCTTTTTCCCCCACCATGCGCGCTGGGGCCTCAAGAAGGGCCTGTTGTGACGTCACTAATATAACGCAACTGACGGGAGTGGGAGAAACGGGGCTCCCCTTTATTTTATAATAAACGTGTGGAATTATATTTTATATTTTGATCATCATTTTGTGATTAGATTAAATTGTGTTTTTGACGAGTTAGAATAAAAAGACGAGACTATTATTCACACAATATAAATAATACATATTTAAATTTTATTGTATTCATCAAATCATCAAATCTCGATAAAATGGGAAATTTGTTTTTGTTTTATATCAATTTGATCTATGTCAGAAACTCGCATGAATGTTTAATAAAAAAGATTTTGTAAATTGCACTAAAAATTTTTAAGGACATTTTTTTTTTTATTTCTAACAAAATAAATGCATTTCATACGTTGCATTTATTTATCGGAAATCAATCATGACTCGAGTTTACAATTACCTAATTGTTTCAACAACTATTAAAAATACAACAATGGAAATAAAATAAGAATATAAGTTTAAGAAAAAAAATAAAAATATTTTCGCTGCGGGATTCAGGCAATTTTTAATAGAATTCCAAGCACGCATTTAACTTTCGCACCATCTCAGTCGCGTGTACATCTGATCTTGCAAACGATGCGTCGTCGGGGTTGCGTGTGCGCTTCCTTCGTCGTGTCTACTATTAACCGAAAAGTTAATGAATGTATTTAAACAGATTCGCAACATCGATTGCAAATCAATGACAGTAATCGATTAAAGAATGTTCGAGGAAAAATTCATTATTTCAATACTGCTGCTGCGTAGGAAACTGCCTTCATGTTTCGAAATTGTCGCTAAACAACTGTTGCTCGACACAGTAAAAATTTTAATCTTTAATTATTCATAATAACACAATTTGCACATTCAGATTAAATATGGTAGTATCGAACATTCTTGTCATTGCCAAAAAAAAAACAAGCAGAAAAATTCTTCAAAAAAGGACAAACGTCATTTGCCAATTTAAAAATTTTTTTGATCTTATCTATTAATACGAAAACGGAAATTTACAGAAAACAATACAAACTGAGTTGTGTAGTCGGAGTTTAAATATTTGATATAAATATTTCGGCCTCAAACAAATACAAGGATATGTTGAATATCGGCAACAATTATTCCGTCGTAAAATTCTTAAAAAGAAATGAATTTTGAGCTATTTTTCGATCTGAAAGTAGGATTTGTCTAATTTAATATAAAAAATTGCTTATGACTTTCTTTATTGACTACTTTACGCTATTAGTCTAAAAAGTAGATCAACAGTAATTTTAGACCTCTGTTCCAGTGGTTTACAGCAAAATGCAAAAATTAATTTTTGTTACAATCGAAATATGTTTGGAACCTTGGTATAATCTATAATATCATCATGAATAGTAGCAATAATAACAATAATAATAATTTATTTTATTTTCATTTGTTACAGTTGTGTTTAGTGGTTGAGGGGGTTCAAAGTGCTAGGCCGATAAGGTAGGAATTTTCACTAAAAACAGTAAATAAAAAAATAACTGAATCAATTTTTCAAAGTTCAGGCTCTGTAAGGGTGAATCTAATTACTACAGACGGTATTGTAGTAAATGCCAAAGAAATTAACTGAGAACTAACTGAAAATTTTGGGAAATAAGTGTTTTTTATTTGTTTCCGAAAATCTTCGGTCAGTTCTCAATTAATGTCGTTGGTATTTTCGAGGAGACTGTGTATAGTAATTAGAATTGCCTTTACGGAGTCCGAATTTAAACAATTTTATTCAGTCGTCTTTAATTTACCTTTTGTAGTGAAAAAACCCTACCGGTGGGAGACTTTAAACAGCTATTGGAGTATAAATATCACTCACAAGGAACTGTTTGCCTGTGGGTAAAAGGATTTTTATTAATATTATATTAAATGACGTATTTCATGCATATATTATAAAATGACAGAATCAATGTTTTAATTTAATGTGAGAAAATGTGATGAAATAGTACAGACAATATGCGTATATAATTACTGTTGATGTAGCCTAGTATCAAAAACTAGTCATTACGGATAGTCATTGGCACGCTGTGCATACTGTGACTAGTTTTCTATTGATATTTACGACGTCATAAAGAAAAATATAGTTAATCGTACTGTTTTAAAATGTACAACAAAGGATTACGAAAAAATAGTTTAACTAACTATTTCTGCAGTAAACAAAACAATAATATAGTTTCGTTTACTATTTCTCGATAGTTAAATACGCATTAGAATTAATAACCTCAACTCTTCTGCAGCTTCATAGTTAAATATGAACTTTAAATAATTGCTAGTAGTAAAATAGATGATAAAACTGATTAAATAGAAATAAACTCTTGCAATCGTAAAAATTGTTATTGTATGGTATATTTTACAATATTCTAGATTATATAATTAACATATAATTAACAACAAATTTTCAGGTTATTAGGATATTATTATTACATTTTACAACTATCTGTAACTGTTTTTTTATCGTTTCATTAACCCTTTTTTCTATCTCAGTAGATTTTGTAATAGTTATCGGTAATATACGTTATTTGCAATTTATGAAATTGTTTCAAATATTGCCAGCATGTTTAAAAATATTATGGATAACCTGTAACGCACTCTCTAGATCCAAAATAGTAACAAAATAGTAATTTGAAATGAAAAATGGGTTAGTCTGAATGAATCAATTTTTCACCAACTAGTAGAAAAAATAATTATACCTATCGAAAAGTTTGTTCTACTAATCTATTATTTAAAAATTATATTTCAGACACTGATGAACTAATTTTTACTCTTATTTGTTATTCGTGAAATTGATTACTAATTAAATGACCTACTCTCTTTAGTTTTACGATTTAGTGGTTTCAATTAATTCAAATTTAGAGACTAGAAATATTACACTCGTACCAACTGCATTCTAGTTGATATATCCAATTACATTTATTTTTTATGCAGTTACTAATCAATTAAAAGTAACTGATGCTGTAACTATTAACAATTGAATAGTTGCATCTGTCGAATCCGCAATGGTATATTGCAAAAATAGGGTAGATACTCTTTGAATCTAAATTCTAAAATAATGTTTAATAATAAATAATACTTGTTCACAACTCTACGTAATGCAAGAGGTTAATTTATTTATTCAAGTTTCTAATGAACCTATTCAGCCTTTCTGCCGTACCACTACTTTGCAAAATCTGTGGTAAAAGAATTACTTTAGTGGAAACAATGCATTATTAAGACAGGTCCCTTTGCTACCCTTTTCCACAAGAGCCGTAACAAATCGTTGAAAAGGGACGTTATTTCTAATACATATAATCTAGTAAAAACTTGAACGTGACTTCCTCTAGTCACGTTTCTCTATAGTATAAATGTTTATAGTATTTAATTACAAATTACACAGGACCTCAAAAAAAATTGTTTCGAGATTACTTGAATCAGAAATAGTGGATCTATATTCGATTTGTGCGAATCCGTTATTCGATTTGGCCCACCACGTCAGGATTTTAAGATATTTGAAAGAAAACATATTCAAAAATATACTTTTTGGCAATTTAAGGTTAGGATATGTGTAAAATCTGAAACGATGAGTTAACTTGGATAAAGAATTCGTTTTGAGCAACCAAAAATCTATATAAGATCCTCCACTTCTGATTCGAGTTGTGTAAAAAAAAAAATATTTACGGTTTTGTGTTATTTATGTTGAGAAGTATCTGCAGCGATTAATTACACATGATCGCAAAACAATTCTTTAGGGGAGATAACTTGAATCAGAGGTACTGGGCCTTATAGATTTTTAGTAGCTGAAAATAAATTAATTATCCATTTTGCCAAAAAAGATACATTTGACTATTTTTCGGAACAGATATCTTTAAACCCTGGCGTGATTGGTCAATTTGGGTAACAAATTCGTAGTCAGCGGCCAAAAATCTATAGAATCCACTATCCCTGATTCAAGTTATCTAGCAAAAAAAAAAAAAAATTTGTGGACATTTATAACATAAGATCGCAAAATTTTTTTTTTACACAACTTGAATTAGAAGTGCAGGATTTTCTAGATTTTCGGTCGCTGAAAACGAATTCTTTGTCCAAGTTAACTCATCGTTTCAGATTTTTCACATATCCTAACCTAAAAATTGCCAAAATGTATATTTTTGAATATATTTCGGATTAGATATCTTAAAATCCTCACGTGATATATCTGACACTATTTATGATTCAAGTGTTTTCGAAACAAATTTTTTGTTGTGGTCCTATGTTAATAACTTGAGTTAAGCTGTCATTTTCTTTCTTTCAGTTAGATAAAGTTTTTACATAGAAGAAGTGAGAAAAAACGCTTGCTTATTTCATACTTTAAAAAAATATATCATTTTTGTTACAGTGTTAAAAATAATGTCAAATATTAAAAAAAAATTTCAGATACAATAAGAAACAATTTCTTTTGTCAAGTACGCGTTTTTTAGTCTGGAACGAATAAGATAAAAGAATATTTTGAAAAGCATTTCTCTGAGAGTAACGTAAAGGGATGAGCGCGTAAAGACGAGTATAAATTATGCAATCGTGAGTTACACGTATTGTTCTCATCATCACCAGACATTGTTAGGGTAATAAAGTTTTGTAGGTTATGTTGGGCGGAACTCCTGGCGCGAATAGAAGACGTACAAACTGCGTATAAAGTATTGGCAGGTACCGAGAAGAGCCCATTGGATAGACATACAGTTAGAGAAGAGTTTCTTTATGGGTTAGGTGTAGCATTATCATAGCAGCTAGCAAATAGATAGGTAATACGTCATAAGTAAGTCCAAAAAGGATTTCAAACCGGAAATTTTTAGTCGTTAATTTCCCATATACTACACCTACTGAACATAAAAGAAGAAATTATTACAAATATAGTCACGTATGAACTTTTTATAAGAGTTCCAATTGTTATTCAGTGTCAAATTTTTGTTAATGTTAACATTCTCTTTTAAATTATGCATGGTAAAAAAATCAGGAACGTTGCCACGCAAGTTAATCATTTGTAATCAATAATAATTGGTAATATATTATAAATCAGTCAGAGGATACTGTTATAAAACAGATACGTTTTCAAGTATGTAGCACAAAATTTATGAAGACGCGTTGTTGCCGGTTCAGCATCTTTTACTGTCGAGAGTAAAATAAGTTTTTGCATATCGATTAATTTTCTTGGGTAATTACATATTTCATTGCTGATTTATTAACGTTACGAATTAACTGTTGGCATGCAACATATCAACATCATTTTTATATCAACTAAATCTGTTTTTTTTTTATGTTGGACATGGTATTTCGCGCAATTAAACTATTTACTTCGCAAGTTTCGTTCTTGAGAATTTCACTAATTAATTGCGAAAACTAGGAAACCCTATGATTTTTTATACTATTAATTTACGTTTAATATTTGAAAAAGAAACGGGTATTCCTAATAGATAAATGTGTTTTAGTTTCTAATACAAAATATAAACATATTTCCTAAAATTAACAAAATATTTAAATTTTTTTATATAAATATGTTTTGTGATTTTGTCAAAGCAAATACATATATTACGTAATTCATCTATATGTGCTCAGTATATTTTCGTGGTTGCTTTCGTTAAGAAAATCTTAATGGTTATATTATTAGAATTTGGTCAAGATAAGTTGAAAAAAGAAAATTTTACATAATTCTCCACGAGTTACGAAAAACCTGACATCTAGTGCGTAATGAGAGCAACATCATCATTGCGATCATATGCAAATGAAGAATAACATAAAGTCGGAATTATCCATACCATATATGCACTTTCATGCTTCCAGCTTTTATTTTATCTGCATATTTAGAAATTATTAATTTTTATTAATATTATTTCTTTACTAAAAATGCCACAAAAATATTAGCACAGCTTAAACTTTTGTAACTAACTTTTTTACTAACAAACTTAGGACGAATTTAAAATACGCACGAAAATAAACGATTTAATGTTTGTTATATATTTTTGATAAAAAATTATTTATTTATCGTCACACTTGTATTTAAAATAAAAATCATTTAAACATTTATAAACATTTGTTGTGGCATCAGTGACTACTTAGTTCATCACGAAACTTAAAAAAAAAAAAGTATTAACTGGTTAAAAATCAAATTACAAATAAAACTATTTCACGCAATCCATGAAAGAAATGGTCCTGTCTTTTTTATAATGAGCATCGTTTATTAACGTCGAATTTAATTTTAGCCATTCTTATAAAAAGTATCATAACGTATTCATTATGTACGAGGATATAACTCAATTCGAACATAGTCAAAAGTAAAGTCGTAAGCATAAAAAAACACTTTCATTGGTGTATCGGATTTATAAAAAAGGAACTTTTAAATGACAAAAAAGGACGCGGGCTATTGATACCGAACAGACTTTCACAAGAGCATCGAAATAGAAAAATTAAAAACAAGTCCCCAATGAGCCGTGAAGCTGGATGACGATTTTTTAATTTCACGGCTTTTTATTTCAAAATACTCGGAATTTGTCACCTAAAAAGTTGGAATCTATACTGATCTTCTTCTTGACGAAATGTAATTTGTCACGATATGATTGATCGATTTTTATATTTTTCGTGGCTAATTTCCAATAATTTGTTGTGATTTGCCTGTCATTTTTTGAAGGAATTATACATATATACATAATTTGACTCTGTAATAACTTATTTTATGCTCAAAAGAGTCAGTTCCATGTCTTTATTTTTGAAAAATAAAATAAATTTTTTAATTAGATAATATTTAAATATCAGAAGTGCTTTTATCTGCAAATTAGTTTGCAATTACTTAAAATTAACGTATACAACAATGTATTACAGTAATATATTATACGTTTCGTGACTATACAATTTTTCTTTCATAATAAACTTTCGCAAATGTCAGCGTGTACATAGGCACTGAGACATTGAACCTTCTCACAATCTTGAAACATCTTTTGACCGACTTTCAAACATTATTACACAAGCAGTGTTTTCCGGTTATTTAATTGTGCAATTTGACACTGATTTTCATAGCGATGAAATCCATATTACCATTCTGCCAGTGCCTTTTCCAGTAGAATAGACCTTTCACACGGAAATTATGACATGAGATACATTTAGAGATAATGGAATTACGAATGGAAACAATGTACTGATCGATCGTTTGGATTTATCACTGGAGCTTGTATACATCTCGAAAGTTGCTGACATACCGACATTTGATAATGATTACCGATAGTCGGTAATGCTCGAAGTTGGTACGTTACCAATGGTAGAGAATCGGTCGGTATCACAACAAATTTCTTGTACGTATGAAGATTCACAGTCGGTACTGCAGGTTTCTCATCGACTGTTGGTAAATAATTATCTGATTATAAATGCTTTATAATAGTATATGTCTATATAAATTCGAAACTTAATATGTAAGAATAACGAAAAAAACTTGTGTAATAAAAATAGCATAGTATGTAAGGCATTTCAAAAAATTACATAATTTAATGGCAATAAACACGGATAGAGTAAAAAGTGTGCATATGTAAAATAAAAATAAAAAACTAAACAAAAATTTAAATATTTCAAGTCTGCAATTACTACTACTGTACTAAAAAAAAAAGAATTTTAAAAATATTAACATTTTAAACCGTCATCTTTTAAACTATCAACTAAGTCCGAATTATAATGTTTCTTAAAAATACTTAATCATCTTAAGCCAAGTTTTAATAATTATTTAAAGTAATTTTAATTAAATAAATGAAGAAATTAATGTATGGCAACTATTTTTTAAGCTATTTGAGATCCATGTAATGGAATCATTTCATGCCATGTTTTAATAACAGTTTGAAGTAATTTTAAAGAAATAAAGGCAGAAAATAATGTTTGGTCACGATTTTGAAGCAATTATAAATCATAAGAATGTTCAATAATTAAGTTTTCGAGTGATTTTGTTTAGAAACTCAATATTTTATTCAAATCTCATATTTTTTAAGGAAATTGTTTACTTATTTTAACTTCTGCATTTGTTAAGTTAACAATTATGAACATTTAATAGTTTTATTTCATTTGACTCTTTAATAAACATAATTTCTTTGAATGAAGAATTCAATTTAACAAAGGTTGACTATTTATTTTCGATTGTATTATTAAATATAAAATTAGTATTGAAATTTTTCACCATGTGTAGATCGCAATTTAGTGTTGTTTTATTTTAGAGTATTTGAAAACAAATAATTTATTTATAATGCATCTTTATGCAATACATTTTCCGCATTCAAATATTTCAAAAGTGACATTTTATTGGTTAGTGGCGGACTTCATTCTTTAATACAGTTTATTTAACTGGTTCATGTCGACTAAATGTCGAGATGAATTTCATTGTTGACATGTTGTAAAATGAAAACAAAATCGTCAAAAAATAATGTCAACCATGGCGATAGAGGAAAGAGATTTCTCGATGCCAGCGATCGATCAACGGATCGGGGATCTACTCAAGAGACGAGTTGGTACTACAGAAGGTCCAGTAGAAAGTACCAAGGATCTACTTGTAAGTAAAATTTAGTGAAATTTTCAATTTGTTACATGTTGATTTAATATATTATTGTTTTTAAACACGATCGTTTTAAAATTTCAATATAGGCTAAGCACAAAGAAAGTAGAAACGTCAGACAATCATGGATAAAACCGACTCATCGACACGTCCTCGAACTAGCGGCGTATATGTTTGATACAGATTTTGCAAATCTCGAAGAGGGAATTATTGACAAACATGAATATATTAGCACACTTGCAAGCTTCTTTGCTAAAGGTGGAAGGAAAGCAATTGCACTCTATCATCAGCCCATGCCCCCTCCACCTTTTGGTAAATAGAGTATTATTACAGTTTAAAAAATACTATTATTCAGCAGGTTTTAAAACTATTAAGTTTTTTTTATCCCATTTGGAAACTTCTTTTTCTCAGTTTACAAAATCAATGAACTTTATTTATGAGAAATATAGTATTTATTTTTTGTTTGTTATATATTGGCAAACGACTATAATTCTATTCGAGTTATCAACTTTTAGTTGCCAATTTTGTCTATGAAAATAATGATCTATTCAAGACTTAATTAAAATTATAGAGTAATTTTTATAACATTAATTAAAGCATTAAATAATTTTAAAGTACGTAAGAAACAAAAGTATTTTCAAGTTTATATTCATTCAATTTAATTTAAAGTATTGAATATTACATTATGTTATTCTACCTACAGTTATTGTAAGAGGTTCAACATCATATAACGTTCACATTTGCAATTAAAAAAATCCATTTGTGTTAATTGTGTTTGATAAATAATGAAGAATACGTTACATTTTGTTGGGGTTTAATGCAAGTATTATTATTTCTATGAACTGTCAAAAAAATAACGTTGACAGTAACTAATTTTATGAATAAAAATTTCGATTTTACACCTAGAGTTGCTAATACTAAAATACTTTACATAGAATTATTCTCTTACAAATGAAGACACGTCAATTTATTGAAAAAAGCTCAATATGTTGAAAAAATAACTTTAACTTATTTTAATCCTATGCAGTTCGAAAGATTGTAACTATATTAGTTTATGTAAAACGAGACATTCCTCTAAATTTTGAATTAAATGTAGAAATGTAAACTTGATATTAATCTTTATATTGTTGTTGGACATCGTAAGATAACGAATTACTTAGTCGCATTGTGATAAAAGTAAAAAACATCAGATAAAAGGTAATTTGTCATTTATCAGTCTTAATTTGCAATAGGCAAAACATCAAATAAAAAACTTGGCTATTTTCTTTGCAGATTTTTTTTTAAATATTGTACTTCATGACCGAAGCAGATAATTAAATTCTTACAATCAATCATGTTCATAGCATTTGGATTCATATGTTTTTTGTCACTGCTTACATTTGGTAAGGAAATTACTTTACATTTTTAAAGAAATAGACCGATGGAGTTTATTTTTGACGGAAAAGTAAAAAGCAATATTAAGTTACTTAACAAATAATTCCACAAAATATATATGTAGAAAACTCTTCAGAATGTCCGATTTCACATAATTTCATAAAATATTTTTCATAAATGGGACTTTTGGTCTCTACTATGGATCATTCTATTTAAAAGGATTTTACTTGAAAACTCATTAAATTAACAACCAAATTCTATTAAAAATTTGTAGTTTTTTTAATAAAATTTTTGTTTAAAGTTTTTATTAAGGACTTATTGTCCGTATATAAATAAAATAAATAAATAAATAAAGATTTTTTTTTTCTTTTTTTTTGCACTGATATTGCTATTAAAATATTAATATGTACATCGACATGTTTCGTTCTCCAGCAGTTGGAGTAATTTGAGAGTATTTTTGGCCACATACTTTTTTCTGATTGTGCGTAATATTACTACACGGAGAAAAATAATCAGCAAAATCAGCCGAAAAATCCGCAGATTCTACCAATTTTATCCTATAGGGACAGCTGTTGGAATTCCGTTAGGGATAGCCGATAATTTCAGCTAAATTTACTGTAAAAGTCCGCAAATTTAACGGAAGAAATCTGCTAATGTAGCGGAAATTTAGAGCTAAGCGCGAATTGAGTAGGGTTAAGGCTACTTTAGCGGAATCAAAACAGCTAAAATTGCATATATTTTCGGCAATTCCAGCCGAAAATTGTAGCTGATATGAATCAGCTAATCCAGCGGAGTCATTTTTCTCCGTGTAGCTTATTTCGCTATTAAATACTAATAATGTCTGGCATTTGGCGGATAGTGAACCGAACCAATACTTTTCAAAGTTCATTAATGATTAATAATCAAAATTATTAAAAACTTGGGTCACGATTAGCACAACGTTTTAGTACCATTCGGCCTATTAACCCGTTTCGTCCCGTAAGTCTGGAATTTGGATACAACGTTCAACGCTGTATCTTTTGTTCTAAACGGCGTTAGAAAAAATTGGAATTAGTCAAAATCGATAGATTTGGACCTCCTCTTTCAAATGCCGTAGTCAGAATCAGACGGCAACTTCAAAGAAAAATATTATGATCATTTTGTGGAAAAAAATACTGATTTTTTCGATTTATATTGTTTCTTCGCAAGAATACCTTTTTTTGGCGTTGAAACGGGCAATGCTGACCATTGCAAAACGTACTAATCGCGTATTTTTGCTCAGCCGTTTCTTGTCCCGTCAAATTTTTTTTTAAAAACAAAACAAAAAACTAACATAAGAAATATTCGAATGCTCCCAGGTACAACTGCGAACTGGTGGAGTCATTCTAGCATTTGAAAACCCAACAAACAACTAAAGAAATGTATTAGTTGATTTGTTAGGAATTAAATCAACAAGAATTAACCCCTGTAATTATCATATTTAATTGAGCTCCGTATAAAGAGCTGCATCGTTCAGGCGCGGTCATTCTTACGACAATACCGCCACTTCTTACAATCGAGCAAAAGGAACGGTATAATTAAGGCGCAGTCGGCCTTACGATTGTTATTAAATTCATATTAGGCAATATAGATTGTATGCAGTGTATAGCGTATATATAAACATTTCTGTAAAAAGAAAGAATATCTTTAAGGCGGTTTTAAAGTGCTCAACTGATAAGGTAGAAATTTTCACTCAAAACCGTAAATAAAAAATTACTGAATCGCTTTTTTTGAATTCGGGCCTTCTAAGGGCAATTTCAATTACTATACACGGTATCCTAGAAAATACCAAAGAAATTAATTGTGAACTGGCCAAGAATTTTCAGAAATAAATAAAAATCACTTATTTCCGAAAATTCTCGGTCCGGTATCAATGATTATCTTTGGTATTTTCTAGGAAACTGTTTATAGTGCTTAGAAGCCCGAATTTTAAAAATGTTATTCTGTCTATTTACGTTTTTAGTGAAATTTCCCACTTTATCGATCGAAAGTTACTTCTTTTCCTCCCTGTCATGAAGAAAAATCGTATACTTCCCTCGGGAAGTAAAAAAGAATGCCTCAGACTGCGTGTAATTTTTACCCGAGGTGAAGCCGAGGGTGAAAAACATGTAGTCTGAGGTCTTTATTTTACCTCCCTCGTTGAGTAATATACTATTACACACACACACACGTGTGCCGAAATATTGTTTACGTATGGCTTTTTCGTGCGTAAAGTATAATCGAGTGCGTAAAGTTTACTTTACGCACAAGTTTACTTTACGCACCGAAAAGACGTACATAAATATTATTTCTAACTTACCTACCTCTCGAGTCATAATTTATTATTTCCCTTGTAAGTTTCAATTGGCATGAACCGATATATTAGATACGCTATATTTAATCTGTCGTATTAAAACTCAAAATTGTGAGATCAAATGAGGTATAAGCAATCTCCTGAGCAAGTTGTAAGAAAATCGCGAATGAAACGTGTACTTTATATATAAATCACGACATTGAAATTAATAAAGAAAAAGTTTCAATATTCCTAGGACTCTTATTCGTTTTTTTTCTACTTATTAGTTTACACTTTGATTTATAATAAACCTTTCCGAAATAAATTTGGACAAGAGGTTGAGAATTGGTAAATATTATATTTATAAAATAAAATGTTATTGGATGAAGTTTTTATGTTTTACAAAAAGAAACACATTTTAGAATGTATTAGGGATTCAGATTAATTAAAAACTAAGACTACTGATTCAAAATCACTTACCAGGGGACTGAGAATTTGAGTGATTCGTAGGATGGTCATTTGTTTATAGCATCGAATTTACCGAAATCCTCTGACGGCTTGGAATAAAATAAATTAATATCAATAACATCATATCAAATATTTTATTTCCATCGGAAATATAAATGGTTATAATTTTGTTGTGAACATTTTATATCAGAACAGGAACAGAAACGCCAATTATAAAAAATACCAATTAATCTGGGATTTTAATGAAAAGTGGTATATTAATAAAATAAATATCATTGATTTATATATATATATACAGGGTGATCGGCCTACCATTACCCAGCGGCTAACTCTAGATTCTACAGATAATTCTGAACAACTTTTTCCTCTAAAAAAATGTTCGGGAAGGTAGAGTTTTTAAGTTATTTAACACTAAAATTTAGGTGAAAAAATCACATTTGTTGAAATTTCTCGACCTCGGTTTGAAGGTACCTTAACGAACCGGAGCTCATTTTAAAGATATTTTAAAACTATAAATTGTCTCTATTGGTTTTTGATCTACAATGAATATGACTCTCGTTATAGCCATAAAAACGGGATAAATGCCGATTTTTCAGGATTTACGCGTTTAACTCGTTTCGACACATAGTTACCGAAATATCACACAGAAAAAAGTTGTAGGCCTTGAAAAAACAAAAATTTTTTGTCCTCTAATATGATGCGATTAAATTAAAACTGAACCCTACAAGAGCCTCGTAAAGTTGACAAAATACAGTTCGACAAATAAATCGATATTAATAACAAAATGTTATGAAAACGAGTACAAATAGGGTTCAGTTTTAATTTAATCGCATCGTATTAGAGGACAAAAAATGTTTGTGTTTTGATATTTCGATAGCTATGTGTCGAAACGAGTTAGACGCGAAAAACCTGAAAAATCGGCATTTACCCCCGTTTTTATGGCTATAACAAGAGAAATATTCATTGCAGGTCAAAAATCAACAGATACAACTTGTATAGCTTGAAAATATCTTTAAAATGAGCTTCAGTTCGTTAAGATACCTTCATACAGAGCCGAGATATTTCAAAAAAAGTGATTTTTTCCCCGTAAATTTTAGTGTTGAATAACTTAAAAACTCTACCTTCCCGGAAATTTTTTCAGAGGAAAAAGTTGCTCAGAATTATCTGTACAATCTACAGTTAGCCGCTGGGTAATGGTTGGCCGATCACCCTGTATATATATATATATATATATTGCGAAACGTTAATATAGTTAAAAGACTATTACGTAATAGGGAACTTTTCAGATGAAATGACAATTTTATACAATACAATCTACAGTCAATTTTAACACTTTCATAACACGATTTTAATTCGTCCTTTCATGGAATGGAAATTACTTATTTATGCCTATAATTTGGGAAAATATTAATCAACACGAATGACTAATTAATACTTTCATTGCAATCGACCATCTATAATTTGTGTACATTTAGGAAATCTAAACGTATTTTGTCGTATTAAATATTTATAAATTGAATATAAATTTTAGATTCCGGACGTTGGACAGAAACTCTTTCACATGAAAAAGAAATTATTCGAACTTGTGTTACTGATGGATCAACAGAACCACTGTGCGGCAAATGCGTCATTGTCTATCGACTTCGGTCAAATGCCGACTTTGAAATGCGACAATTGCTTGATGTAAGTATTTCTAGTTGTGGATGGAAGTAGCTTAGGTTTCAAAAATGAAAATAATTAAGAAATAGAGATAATTTTTTCACCAAAAGCGGCAATATATTTAACTCTGAATATGTAAATCAGCATAAGAAAATAAAATTTATACATAATTTTTAAATAAATTACATTCTTTTCAGCATGGTATTCTACAAATAATAATTACAAAATTAAATTCGGTGTTTTGTGTCCTGCAATGACAACAGGTTGCCCTAATTGTATTGATTAAACATTGGGGATTGTTGAAATAGTTTCATACGCCCTCTGTCGAAATTATTCCAATTCCCGAAAACCGACGTTTTTGAAAAACATTTTTCAAAGAAAATTGGTGTGGGTATCAAAACCGACAAATCAAAAAACAGACAGGTCAAAAAACCGACAGGCAAACAGCCGACACGTCAAAAAGCAGATAGAAGAAAAACCGAATGTCATAATACCGATAGTCTTTTATCCTTTAATACCGATAGTCAAAAAACCGACACAATTAAGAAACCGATATTCAAAAAATTGGAGCAGGCAAACAGCCGACACGTCAAAAGCAGATAGTTCAAAAACTGAAATTTCATGATACCGACATTCAAATAACCGACATTTTGAAGAACCTGCTGCCAAAAAGCCGACCATCGAAAAGCCGAAGTAAAAAAAGTGACACTTCAAAAGTCGACTTCCCGCTTGTCAATGTGTCTATTTTTTTATGTGTCGGCTTTTTGACAGTCGTTCGAAATGTCGGTATTATGACAATTCGGTTTGTCTACTGTCGGATTTTAGACGCGTCGGTTTTTGGCTGTCGGGTTAGTTTGCAGATAATTTTTCTATGCGTTCAGAGTATCATTCGTAAATAGTCATTCGCACTAAAATATTGACGAATATACTGTGGAGATATAATAATAGTGTCTTTTTGTAAATTTCATTTTCAGATTTTGAGCTTCATAAAAAATCGTCAAAATATATGGAAATTTGTGTTGTTTGGTATTCTATTAAATACAGTAGGGGATAAGAATTTATCTTTAAAATCCGAAGGGAGGAAGTTTTCTTGTCTGTGTAAAGTTGATCACTTTCATCGAAAAAAGTAGCAAGTAACAGCAGTTGCACTTTACTCAGCTTTGTAGACATTAGTCATATAACAATTCAGGTAATTCGTCGTGAGCATGGTCCGAGAACCGAATAAATACATCAGGCCTGGAAGCCGACTATTATATTATGGGCAACAGAATCCGACTAAGTACGGTAATTCTACGCAATCGATAAGCACGTGTAATAGCGGTAATAAACGTTTCGGGGCTTCAAGTTGTCAGTAATAGTTTATATGCATACAATTTTGAAGCTAATACCTTTTTACTATTGTAATTATTGAAATAATGATTTATATAAATCTACTTTATTATTGTTAGAGGTGTCAAACTTTTATTTTGATTAAAGCATTTACATGGAGAAAAAGGATTTAGATTTGTCACATGCAACTTAGTTCTATAAAGTTGAGATATTCAGTAGAGTCCCGGTATATTTGCGTGTCGCTATATTTACATCCCAACATGTTTGCCCAGTTCCGTCTCGTTATATTTGTCTGTCGCCGCTTTCTTTTTCCCCCACCTTGCGCGCTTGGACCTCAGGAAGGGCCTGCTGTGACGTCACGAAAGTAACGCGACTAAGGATAGTGGGAGAAGCGGCGCTCCCCTTCCTTTGGCAAATGTAAGGAGACCAGGAACCGAACGGGCAAATATACTGGGACTCTTCTGTAATAGACTGACTAAAGACATTCATTATATTTATTTAATTTTCTAGAATAAACAAAGGTTCTTACTTTCAATAGTGTAGTTTATAAAACCCGTATGCTCAATGAGAAATAGTTATTAAATTAACATGCAATGTTTAAACATTAGAAGGATTATGAAGACTGATAAGTTTCCGAATGTATTCCGAACAATTTTGTTATGCGAAATATACGGCTGGCTTCCTTTCTGACAATCCTGTACTGAAGTAGGGGTATAACACGGATGTTTGGTCATGATAATTTGGATAGTTACTATTGACCAAATAACTTGCGTAGCTACTAATTGTTACTGCCAAGTGAAAACACCTTGGGTCTCTAATTACTACACCCTATGCTAATATACATTTAAGTTGCAGTTTGTGGACTAATTTAGTGAGGCCACTTTAAAAAAAGCAAAACCCATTAAGCTCGATAGAAATTGTCAAGGGTTCCCAAACTATTTTTTAATTTTTGAAATTTCACGAAGAACATTTGAAATGTTCATAGAATTATAATACTATATAGTACCGCATTCTAATAGTTTTGTTTTTATGTAAAAGTTTGACTTATTTCAAATTTGTATCCCTAGTGTAGATAAATTATTCCATCAACTTGTTCATCAGTCGTTTTTCATTGGATGTTTCAGGAAACCTACTTTGCTTATGCTGATGCTGATCCCAAAACGCGCAGCGCCTTGGGAGCAATATCTAATCTGGTTTCGCGATTAAACGAACCTGCAGTAAAAGCAAACATACAGTGGGGTGAATTGACGAAGAACGAAGCTGGACTGAAAATTAAGAACGCATTCATTGGCGATTTTGTCGATTTCTGCGAATTCCTTAGAAGTAAATTTTTTAAGGGATATGATATAAAATTATAAAGATTGTGTTATATGACGAAAATAGTTTCTCGTCAGTATAGCAAGCATCAGAAAATTTAAACACATTTTTAGAGGTTATGTTACCATTCATACTTACTTTAAATGAATGAAAGGTATTTTTACATAGTTTTTTTTTGGCACAAATGCCAAAAAGGCATGACTTTTAATATTGCAAGAGTTTTGTAGTCGACAGTCATAATATTTTACTCTTATAAAACGAAGATTTTTGTATTATAACATTAAAATTTGCTTGAACCCTTTAAGTTATGAAAATAATCATGGAAATAACAATTTCTAATCTAAAACCATTTCTGCACTTCTTTTAAATTGAAACGTTTATTAACTACCAAAGTAAATTTCTACATTTTTTGAGCCTATGATTGGGTATATGGTAACAGTTTTTAAACACACAAAATGAGAGACTGAACAAGGAGCTCAAAATTCAAACAATTCGGACTACTCGGGGTAATTAGTTGTTATAAATTGGGCGCCAAACGGAACACGCCATTTTGAATTTTAAAAATTGGACCCCATATTCGTAATCAAAAAACTCGCAAACCTCCAAATAATGAGATGTAAGTGAATCCATTGAATTAAAAAAATGTGAGTTACAAATATATATTTCTTTATTAAAAAAGAAAAGTCAAATTGTTTAAAAAAAAGACTGCAAACTTTACTTAAAAGGTTTTAAAAATAACTTTAGACATTTCTAAATGTGACAAAAATTTAATGATCCTATTTTCAATAAACTGCATTTTTAGTAAAATAATATATACATATTTCGACGATTTTTTAATATTCATTGACTTTTTTACTTATTATATGCTTGAAAATCAATTGAATAGAAATTACTTTAATTTTGGCCTATTTACGAACTAGAAAATTGAAACTAAGCGATACAAGAAACCTTCACATTCGAATTTGATTATACTTTGGCGCCTTGCAGGCCTACATCGCTCTACACTCGGTGGTGAAGGGAAGATCTTGTTCAGGGGCATTTGTATAAGCATTTATGAAACTAGTCAATTATTGGCTATAAATAGTTTTTTAACGGATAAAGACATATTATTCATAATTATAAAAATCGTTGTTGTATATAATACCTATTTTTTTCATTGCAAAATTAATACTAGAATAATTCATTGTCTACAATCGTAGAAAAACCAGTGTATCTTTAAACCTTTTTTAACTATTCTAATTTTCATCGTCTGACAGAAGTTTAGAACATAATTTTCTGTTTAAACGCTATTTTTGAAAATGAACAAACTATTTCATTTAAAATATACAATACACAATCTTTTTTATATGTTCATGCAGTTGTTTCATTCACGTTTTGTTTTTCGGTGCAAAAACGATTTTTAAATTTTACAAACGTTCATCAAGAACGAGAACATTTTTTAAATTTAAGAACAGTTCTTTATGTGGATCCCGACAGATAATTCGATATTTTAATTTTCCTAATACTATGGGGGAAATCCTTATTTCCCGCACTGCTTTTAGTGCGTAAAAAAACATCGTTCGTTACTAGAGCGGGAAATGTCATTTCCCGCAGTCGAATGATTGACATATCACTCTTGCCAATTCAATCGTAATCGCGAGGGAAATCACCCTTCCCGCACTAGTAACGAAATGTACTATTATTTTAAGCAAATACCATATCACAGCCTTTTTCTGAAATATAAGTGTGTTTTTACGATAGTTCTGCGTTTGAAAATATTTAAATTAGAATAACTAATTGCCACATTTATTTGAATAGTGCCAGTAAAATTTATATCAAATTGTTTTAGGTGACAGAGTAACTTCATAATTTTAAAATAAATTTATAATTCTGTACAAAATGACGGACAACCTTTTAAAAATTACTAAACTTTACGATCCATCCCAATTTTAAAAATGTTTATTTTTGTTGGCTGTAGTGACTAAAATCGACTTGGATAGTGCAGCAAGATTCGAAGTCAATTGGGAGTTCTACAGTGCACACTTGTCCACATCGGAGGAAGTGATAAAAAATTTACATGACGTCAAAGTACTACGCACAATAGAGGAAACCGTAAGGATATGGATGAAAACCATGGAAAGAGTAAGACAGCTTATTTTAGAATTAGATGTTGGATTATATCAATATGAAATGTTTTCCTTCTAAAATATTTTCTGTTTTGGTGTGTTATTTACCCCTAAATAGAATTGTAATTTTTTAAAAATATTTACTTACTACTTGTTTAGTGCACTAAAATGAAGTAACAAGAAGAAAAGAAAGTGTTAACTAGAACAAAATTTTCTTAATTCAAGTATATACTTTACGATTATTGGACAACATATTTACCTGAACAGACACCATTTTTTCGGTTTATTAATTATCATTACTGAAATGCAAATAAGGTGGACCCTTTGAAGTAGTAAAAACAACATTTTAACTCAGATTTTGCAAAATATCTGTTGCAACATAGTTTCAGAATTGCATAAAATAATAAAAAATAAAATAAAGTGACAAACGTGGAAAATTGAAGTTTTATATATGTATAATATGTCTTAACTTAGTAGCATCCAAGATAATTTTATTTTAATCTAAAATATTGTCGAAAGTCAGTATTCGATACGAAAATAAAATTTTAATGACAGTATTCATTGCAATCCATATTTTCTTCTGGGTATTAGTAATATTTATGGATGATTATAAAGAGGAAGGCATTATCCCAAACTGAAAATTAAAACAATTTTTTTTTCATCGTTTCTAACTTATGTTGTTAATCTATAATATAAGCAAAAGTCATTACTATGGTAATAAAATAAATAACTAATAGTAAAGTTAAATTATTTGTTTTTATCGAAAATATATGTCAATAAACGATAAAACTCTTTGTTTGTAAGAATTTTTCAATCTTTGTAGGAAATGAACAAAACCATTATTTAATTTAAGGTTTTTTATTTATAATTAACTATAAACTCGTTTATAACTTCACTAATGCTTGCTCTGGACAAATTATGTTTACTGAAAAGAAATAGAAATGCATAATTCATACATTTTCATTATTGTCATGTAGGTGCGAAAATAAATATTTTCTATGAAAATTAATGAAAATAAACAAATTAGTTTTCAAAAAGAATGTTTCGGAATTTCACTATGGAAATATCGAGAGATATAAAAAATGATTTTTTTTATCAACAATACGAATATTTTCGAATTAATTGTTTATTTTTAAAAATGTTTATTTTGATTACATTCGAATGTACTCATTATCGAAAATTGAAATATAGTGATTTTTTTTAGGCTATTGTCGAATGTCATCAGTTACGCAGAGAAACGGAGACGGTAGGACCAATTGCGGAGTTGGCATACTGGAGAAGAAATTTAGCTCAGTTCTCAGCAATCGTAGAACACACAAAAACATCACATGCTCAAACGTTTTTAGAATTTTTGACTAAAACCAAATCGAAACTAATAAAGGTAAATGACAGGCCACTTTTATAAAATTACATAGAATTCTAAGAAAGCCGTTATTCATATAAATATACAGAACGTTTTGTTTTATAAAACAAAGTCTAAATAGTTCTCAAATGTCTAACATTTAACAGTTAATAGATTTAAATATTTTTAAACATGTATTTTTAATAATTAATATGATCAGATAATGTTTTGTAGAGATGGAAAGTGCTGGAGAGCAACGTTACAGCATTACAAATCCAAGCACAGGATAATGTAAAATATTTGTACGCGTTGGAAAAGTTTCTACAACCACTCTACAGATTAGACCCGACAAAAATTGGAGAATATTTACCTGGAATTATGTTTGCGATACGCACTATATATTCTACATCCCGGTTTTTCAACACTAGAAGAATGGTGACAGCAGTATTTGTGAAGGTATACGTTTACCTTAATTTTTTAGTATTGACTTATTTCTGTAGTCAGTAATTAATTAATACCAAAAATAGTACTGCTAATCGGTACTATGTCATTATTTCTATACATATCGCAGCACTAGCCTTTTGTATTGTTTCTTTGCTGATTTGCTCCGTTAGTCAGTACTCATTTAGTACCGAATAGATTGCTGGTTGCACGTAATGGTCCAGTGCTTTGGCGGTATTATTAGCAGCTCGGAGTCAATGTTAGTATTAGTACTGACTAATTTCCAATACAGTAGAGTCCCGGTATATTTGTCCGCTCGGTTCCTCTCCCTCCCCTCCCGTCTCCTTATATTTGTGAAAAGAAGGGAAGCGCCACTTCTCCCACTCTCCTTAGTCGCGTTACGTTCGTGACGTCACAGCAAGCCCTTTCTAAGGCCCCAGCGCGCAAGGTGGGGGGAAAAGAGAATGGCGACAGAAAAATATAACGAGACGGATTTGGGCAAATATGCTGGGACGTAAATATATCGAGACGCAAATATACCGGGTCTCTACTGTAATTAGTACCGGCTGTCAGTATTCGGTCAGTATTTTTCAGTTGTTTTACATACATTTTTACCTTGCACATTTTTATTTACATGAATACAATTTATATTATCTTCTAAAACAATCAAAATTTAATACCCAAGATATTTACATTTTAAAATAGATATTTTACACATATGCTTATAATTTACCTCGATAATTTTTAGATGACGAATCAAATGATATTATCTTGTAAAGCGTATATTACGGAAGATGGTACAATAACTGTGTGGGAAGAAGCGAAGCATGCCGTCATTTCTAGAATGGAGGTAAGTTGATGTTTAACTCTATAGTTAGCAATTCATATAATATTTCAAAGTAATCACTAACTATACACAGAGAAAATCAGATATTGAGAATTAAAATAAAGTAATCAGCTAATAAGATATTAGATGTTACCCTTTATATCTGTAGATTATTTATTGTGAATAAAGTTATTTAGGATTTTTATCTTGTGATAGAAAGTCGCTGATTTTAATTAGACGATAAAATATGATTTGTATTTCCAGCACCGATGCATAATAAACCATTATTACAGTTAAAGAGTCATTTCACGAAAGAAAATGTAAGGTGTGTTTAATAAACAACAAAAAATAAGACGAAATGTCCTCATGCACTTTTTAAACATTTTTCATTTATCTACAGTTATTGCAGATCAAAGTTGCCCTTTCATGCGCAATTTATATACACCAAAGATACCAAAATATTTCAGAGTAAATATATCTTAAAGTCGAGAAGATATACTTATCTATTTAAACAACGCTTTTTAACAATTCCTTAATAATTGCATGTCGTACTGATAATTTAGACAAGAAGGATCGATTTTTTCTACGAATGCTTTGTTATAATGTTTATAATCTATGTTTAAATTAACTTAAAATAAAGCACGAGTCTGGTAAACAATCTTTTTTTCGTCATAGGGCATGTAAAATTCGAGTTTATATCGAAATGCATAAAGTAATCAGCAAATAAAGTATGATAGGAGTCTCCTAAACTTTTGAGCTGCAAATTTGAAATAGATACGCAAATTTTACACACATTATGACAAAAAATTTTGTTCGTGTCACGAGAGTAAACTTTTACTGAACGTCTTCGCAGTCCCTCTGAAACGTTGATCGCCTGCGGATAAAAAAGTTAATTTTATGCCCTTGTTACGAAATAGTATATTCTGTACTGAGGGCGCAAATATCCATCCTTAACGAGTCTGAAGTTTGTGGCCCTACCGAAGCGAGGACAATAATCACACTGTATAGAAATCATTATTTCGCAAGAACAAAATACGATATTTTTTAATATGATGGGTTTGGAACTTGGAGATAATTCGGACCTGAAGTTTTCGCTATAGGACGCGAAATCGTACTTCGTGCCCGGAGTGTTAAAAATATCGGGTTGAAAAGTCAATGAAGCACACTTTGATCGTCTTTATCTTCGCCTGCTTAAATTTATCAAATATGCAGCGTATAAGCTTTTTTATTTGTAACTAACAAGGGGAAGGCACACCTGGCACATCACTGATTGAGCTGAAAAAAATCAAGGTGATTCCTGGAGCAAAAAAAATGAATACGTTTTTGGGGATTTTTTGCAATAGTCCTCTGAATGGCTAAAAAAATAAAAAATAAAAATAATTTTATTGCACTAATTCTTTTAAGCATGCACTTTTCTTTTCATTAAATTTGCTTGAAATACTATACTCGGGGGTTTTCAGGGTCGCTGAATACGAATGTGATGTTAGTTTTCAAAAATTCAAAATGGCGGATCCAACATGGCGGTCGACTTTTTGAAAAATGGATGAATTTGCTCGAAACTCGTTACTCGAGGGGTTTCAGGGGTCGCTGTTCGTTACGGCCAGCGTTTTTTATATAATGTCAATGCATGGGACACAACCTTCTGTTTCTATGTAAATATGCTCATTCGAAAAGTTAAAAAAAAACTAACATCAGATTCGTATTCAGCGACCCCAGAAACCCCTCGAGTAACGAGTTTCGAGCAAATTCATTCATTTTTCAAAAAGTCGACCGCCATGTTGGATCCGCCATTTTGAATTTTTGAAAACTAACATCACATTCGCATTCAGCGATCCTCAAAACCCCCGAGTATAGTATTTCAAGCAAATTTAATGAAAAGAAAAGTGCATGCTTAAAAGAATTAGTGCAATAAAATTATTTTTATTTTTTATTTTTTTTTAGCCATTCAGAGGACTATTGCAAAAAATCCCCAAACACGTATTCATTTTTTTTGCTCCAGGAATCACCTTGATTTTTTTCAGCTCAATCAGTGATGTGCCAAGTGTGCCTTCCCCTTGTAAGCTTGTTTTTTGTTACAACTTGAAAGTATCCTATCGATATTATTAAATTAAGGCGTTTTTTTAGGCAGATATTAATTTTAGGTTATAATTTCAAGTATCATAAAACCCACTTCATTTACCGAAATGGCTTCGCAGACATATATGGTGTATAATTTTTAATAAGTTTCTGAATCTCAGTAGATACAACAAATTTTCCTACTAATTATAAACTTTTAATCGAGTACAGTAACTAATCAGCAATCATTTTTTAGTTATAAAGACATCGGCTTCACTTTAGAGGTGATAATTGAAATGTGATTATTTACTTCCGATGTTGCTTAGAAGTTTATGTATTTAATTCTAATAAATATCCGGTGTCATCTATAATGTTGATTTTGCATATTATTTTTAGACATACCGAGTTAGAAGGCATGTTTAAATACTGCTTGATTGTAGTAAATTTTATTTGTTTTGCAGGACTGCATTAAATTGTGTGACGAATATTTCAAATGTTACCAAGACATGCGAAAAGCAGTGTTGAGTAATCCAGATGAAAAACCATTCGAAGTCTCCGAAATGTACGTTTTTGGAAAATTCAATACCTTCAAGACGAGATTAGAGAAGGTAATATTGATCTAGAAATTTAACAAATGATAAAAATCTGTATACATATAAAATATCTTTCTATAATAATATTCATATTTTCGCAGCTAATCGATGTCTTGAAAACGGCCCTGTTATATTCCGTTCTTCAGAGTTCAACCATTGAAGGCATTGATGTATTTGCCCAAAAATTCACATCATTTTTTGATAAAATATCGACCCAAACATACGATCCATTAAATCATAGAAAATTATTTTTCGAACCCGACTACGAAGAATATAAAAAAAGCATTTCAGATACGGAAGTTGACCTTCGGAATTTTTTTATTAAGTCCATAGCTGAAATGCCCACGATCGAACGAGCACTAGCACTTATTTTAAGGTAAAAATAATACGAACATCGAATTAACTATATATCATTAACAACAAATTAATAACTAAAATATAATATCGATATCGTTTGTGAATGTTTACTTAAACGTTTACTTGAATTTACATATTTGCAGATTTCAAAAACTTAATTTTAAACATTTGAAAATCGATCGACAGTATCTTGAGCTCGTTCCTAAACTGCAAACGGAAATTGAAGAAATTCGCGATCGTTATAACGAGGACAGGGCAGAGCCGCCTTTAGCTAAAAATACTCCTAAAGTAGCCGGACGAATTTTGTGGGTTCGTCAGCTTTTCAGTCGTCTTGAATCGCAAATGGAACTTTTTAAAGTCCGTCCACCAGTCATAGGTCACGAAAGAATGCAAAAGCCTATTAAAATGTACAATGCCATAATATCCGTACTTATTCACTACGAAATGATTCATCACAAAGCATGGTTTGACAAAGCCGAGGCAGTAAGTTGTCAAACATTTCAAAAATTCAGAACTGTTTTCAGTATAATGCATTACATTCAGTATTATTTAATTTGTAGGTTAGTTTAGCTATAGCAGCACCCTTACTAGTTCGTCACCCACAGACGAACAAGTATTGCATGAATTTCGATCCTCAGATTGCTGAAGTAATTCGGGAAGCTGAATTCATGTTCAGATTTGGTTTGGAAGTTCCAGATTATGTTCAAATCATAACATTTTGTAAACGAAAAATTTACAACGCTTACAAAACAATAAAAACTCTAGTAGCAGAGAACGACGAGTTGCGGCGTTCTGTACCGATTCTTTTTATCAACCTAATGAAACCGTGTTTTGTCCAACTAGAGAAAGCTTTTCAGCCATGTTTGTCAGTTATTACGTGGACTTCTTTGCAACTTTCCCCTGTTTTTGAAGAGATCCGCCGAATAATTAAAGAAGTAGAAACTTTTATCAAAGAAATGAAAGATATGAAGGAGGCTCGAGTTGACGAGGTCTTCGAGTCCATCGCTGAAACAAAATTGATAAATTTAGTCCCGTATCCTCAAAATGGCGAAGAATTTTCCGAACATAATAGAATCTTTAGGGACAAAATGGCTATTGAATTACAAATCAAGTCTAAAGCTGCTGAAAAGTCTGTTATTACTATCATAAACCGAATGGTAGATTTGGTTACTGACCCTAGTGTTGCCGAAACAAAATATCAGTGGATGGACCCTGATAAAGCTACAAAGCCTGTGGGTTCTCAGACAAAGTTGACGAGTGGACCATTCGAGATTGGTACGTACCCAAATAATAGTAAGATTCTACTTAAACTAACATTAGTTTACTACAGGTTTTGGACAGATCGACAGAGGCAATAAAGTCAAGTTGTATATTTTACATAATGACTGTATGGAATTATTTGCATACTTTAATTTTAAACTCATCGACTCGTTGGTGAAATGTACGAAATTTTCTCTTGATATGCTGAAGAAAAGAATCGGTACATCCAGGTTAGTAAAGTCAAATAGCGAAGTTAGAATGTTTCAAAATATTTGAATAATTTTCTTTCTATAATTTATTTAGTGTTTTGCAAAAGCAGAGTGAAGCTACCGAAGAACCGGTCATGCAAACTGAATTTATTTTGAAGATACCTAATATTTCCATCCAGCCATCTATTGAAGAATTGCAAAATCATTTTGGTACAGTGATTACGAATACCATTATGACCCATAAAAGTATTGATTTGTGGGGCCGGAGTCGCGAAAGCGAACCTTATTTGGCGCCAAGAAAATCGAATATAGATCCAGGTATCGATTTTTGTTTATCTTTCTTGGACGTGAAAGTAAACAGTTTCGGTTTTATCTGCGATATATTTTAACATTTCAGAATCTCTCCAACCAGTTCGAACTTATGATCAAATAATATCGGAACACAAAGAAGTTTTCAGAAGTTGTTTGGGCTTACAAGGTGCGATGCTGATGCTGAAGGACGATATTACGATGCTAATCAACGTATTTCATTAAAATCATTTAATACTTTATTTACTATTAGCGATCAATTATTCTCACAAATTCTCATTTTCTAGTCGTATATGAAATATTCTTACCTTTGGGAACAAGATCGAGATGCTGATATCAGAAATTTTATTGAAAAAAATCCACATACGCAAGATATAAAGGACCGATTTGTTAAGTATGAAGAGCTTTTCGTTGAGATTGAAGCTATTGAAGAATTTCATATAATTGGATCACTGAGAATAAACATGAGTAAATTCTTTTTTTTCCATTTGTTTCAAATGTTATGAAATCAAATTAGTTGTTCTATACTTTCTTCGTAGCAAGCTTCAAATTGGCGTTAATGATAGAGGCAAAGGCATGGAAGTCCACGCTTGGTTCTGAAATTTGTATAACATTTAAAGAAAAGTTGAAGACAATCACAGACTACATTAACGAAAAAAATAAAATATTGACAAGGAAAATAAAAGATTTGGAAGACGTCCGTCTAGCGATGAGAAGTTTGAGTGAAATCAGGGCGGATTTTATTACCTTCGATATGGATTTAATTCTGATTGAAGAAACCTACGGTCTGTTAGCAAAATTCAAACTAGACATTTCAAAAGAAGAGCAGGATATAGTGGATTCGCTGCGTTATAACTTCACAAATATGCTGCTCTTGGCCAAAGAAATTCAGGTCAAAATTTGTGAAATGCAACAACCATTGAAGAACGAACTGGTCGAAGGTATTGCAGTGCTCGTAAAAGATGTTGAAGCTTACGACATAGATTTTGACGTTAACGGGCCAATGGTAGAAGGCTTGCCAGCTAAAGAAGCTAGTGAAAGGTACATTTGTTATGATGTCTTGATACAAAAGTAATTTAATATAATTGTTTATAGATTAGTGTTATTCCAAGTACGTTTCGAAAATTTGTGGGACCGTTATGAAACGTACAGCAGTGGTGAGGGCTTATTCGGAATTGAAATAACAGAATACCCAGCGTTGGATCGCCGAAAAAAAGAGATCATTCTTCTTCAGAAATTGTATGGGCTATATTTGCAAGTGATGCGTTCTATAGATGGTTATTATGAAATTCCATGGGCGGAAATCGACATCGATGCTATTGTCGCCGAACTTTCTGACTTTCAAACAAAGTGCGAATAATACAATTTAAGAATGTCTATATATTTTATTTTACGTCGAATTATTGAAATAAAATGATAAAAATAGATGCCGAATGTTACCGAAAGCGATGCGTACATGGCCTGCTTACATAGACCTGAAAAAAAAGATAGACGACTTCAATGAAACATGTCCTCTGTTGGAAATGATGGCCAACAAAGCTATGAAAGATCGTCATTGGGAAAGGATGTCCAAATTATGCGACTACTTCTTTGATGTTGAATCTGAACATTTTACTTTGGCAAATATAATGCAAGCACCTCTCTTGATGTATAAAGATGATGTAGAAGTAAGTCTAAGCTCACTTGTCTATGAGTAGAGATTTAGTTTAAATAAATTTGTTTCTAAATTTAGTAATAATTGCCAACACAAAAAGTTCTTATTTTAGGATATCTGTATTAGTGCTGTAAAGGAAAAGGATATAGAGAGCAAGTTGAAACAAACTATTGCTGATTGGGCAGTTGTAAACTTACAATTTGCGCCTTTCAAAACGAGAGGAGAACTTCTTCTGAGAGGCCAAGAAACATCGGACATCATAGGGCTACTGGAGGATGGCCTAATGGTTATTAGTTCTCTATTAGCAAATAGGTACAAGTTATTAATCACATTAATATTATAAATACAGACATAAAAATAATTTATACTAACGTTAGGTATAACGCGCCGTTTAAACGAGAAATTCAACTTTGGCAGAATAAATTGAGCAATACTTCAGAAATTCTAGGAAAATGGTTAGTCGTTCAAAATCTGTGGGCATACCTAGAAGCTGTATTTATTGGTGGTGATATTGCCAAACAATTACCAGCAGAAGCAAAACGTTTTAACGTATGTTTATGTATTAAAATTCAATGATTATTTTATGTAATTATTGTTGCCAAGAAAACTACATTCTAATAATTTTTTACATAGAGCATCGATAAAGCGTGGGTAAAATTGATGTACCGTGCGCATGAAAAATTAAATGCCGTGGAAACCTGTACAGGAGACGAAACAATGGGACAATTTCTGCCTCATTTGCTCGAGCAATTGGAGTCGTGCCAAAAATCGCTTAGCGGGTAAGAATAGTTTTCCATTTTGATAGAACGTTACATTTCAAAAGAATTAAATTTAATCATTTTATTATACTCCAGATATCTAGAGACAAAGCGCGTTATTTTTCCGAGATTCTGTTTTATATCGGATCCTAGTTTGCTAGAAATATTGGGTCAAGCAGCGGATTGTCATACGATTGAAAACTATCTCGATGGGTTCTTCGATAATACCGTTCGAGTAAGTTTTTAAAATATCTTTCTCTCAGTAAGTATTCGAATATTTAATAAAAATATAATTCAGATCTTAAAATATAATATAAACGGGAATGTTATTCGTTTTTATGACATGATAAACAATAAATTAAACAATTATGTTTTCTAGTTGGAATTCTCAGAAAAGGAGTACGAAAAGATAATTGCAATGTACTCAAGAGAAAATGAGAAAGTTGTCTTTGAAAAGGAAGTGTATTGTACTAATGGAGTTGAAAATTGGTTAAATTCACTTTTAAAAATGCATCAACAATCTGTGGGAGCTGTCATTTCCCAAGGATTAGTTTTAATGGAAAATCCGGAGTTTGATGTAATAGCACTCATTGATAACTCAATTTTGCAGGTAAACTTTTGAATTCTATATCTACACTTTCACATGTGAGTACTGATATATCTGATTCATGTAGGTCGGTTTATTAGCAGTTCAAGTACTTTGGACGGTGAATTCTGAAATAGCTATAGTTTCTTCGAAGAAAGATCGAGGTATTATGAGAAAAACAAATCAGGATTTCATGGATTTGCTAAATCAGCTGATCGAAGTGACGGTCAGGGATTTAACGAAATATGCCAGAACTAAATATGAAGCTTTGATCACAATCCACGTACATCAAAGGTATAAGTTTACCATCGATTTAAAAATAAACTGACTGACAATCTGCTTTATTTTAGAGACATATTCGATGATTTGTGTCGCTTGAAAGTAAAATCTGTACAGGATTTTGAATGGCTGAAACAAGCAAGATTTTATTATGATAATGAATTAGAAGAAGTTCCGATTAGAATTACCGATGTTACGTTCATTTACCAAAATGAATTTTTGGGATGTAACGATCGGCTTGTTGTTACACCATTGACAGATAGATGTTATATAACTCTTGCCCAAGCAATCGGTAAATTATATTATATTTCTAAACAATAGATTGAAGAATTTACACCCTTACTATTTTATTTGTAATATACAATATAGGAATGAATTTTGGTGGAGCTCCGGCTGGTCCTGCCGGCACGGGGAAAACAGAAACAACTAAAGACATGGGGAAGGCTTTGGGTAAATACGTCGTCGTATTTAATTGCTCTGATCAAATGGACTTCCGTGGATTAGGAAGAATATTTAAGGTTAGCATGTTAATGAGTCTAAGTGTAGTAAAGTAGTCTAAGTGTAGTAGTTATATCAGAATTAATCAATGATAGGACATTCAATAAACAGGGATTAGCACAATCTGGATCTTGGGGTTGCTTCGACGAATTCAATCGTATCGAACTTCCTGTACTCTCTGTAGCAGCACAACAAATTGCTATTGTATTAACGGCTAGAAAAGAGAAGAGGGCTAACTTTTTATTTAGGTGAACATTTATACTGATATTCTAAAATTATTCATGTTTGGAAATTGTCATAAAGAAAATGAACATTTACAGTGATGGTGAGATATACACTATAGATTACGAGTTTGGTTTGTTCATTACTATGAATCCGGGTTATGCTGGTCGACAGGAATTACCAGAAAACTTGAAGATCATGTTTCGTAGTGTAGCTATGATGGTACCAGATCGGCAGGTATGTAAATATAATTTCTAAAGTTTATTCTTATTACAATTGATAAAGTAACGACTGTTTTCTACTACTATACAGATCATAATGCGCGTGAAACTAGCCGCATGCGGTTTCAAAGAGAACATGTTACTATCTCGCAAATTTTTTACTCTGTATAAATTGTGCGAAGAACAATTGAGCAAACAAGTCCATTATGATTTTGGTTTGCGCAATATTTTGTCTTGTCTACGTACTTTGGGAGCTCAGAAACGAGCTCACCCATCAGATTCAGAAGAAACTACGTTAATGAGAGTTTTAAGGTAGATATTACTTATTGATATAAGTTGTCATTAATCACTAACGAAAAGCATTGTTATACAGGGACATGAATTTATCGAAATTGGTTGATGAAGACGAACCTCTATTTTTGTCTCTTATCGATGACATGTTTCCAGGAATAAAATTAACGACCCAAACATACAAAGATTTACAAAAAGCATTTGCAAATGCAACAAATGCTCTAAGTATTGTAAATCATCCGGAATGGAACTTAAAAGCCGTTCAGGTAAAGATTACTTAGTTATCTAGGTTTTGGTAATGGCATCGACTGTACGTATAATTAAAATAATATTGTTTATAGCTTTATGAAACATCTCTTGTACGACATGGTCTTATGATTCTTGGACCAACGGGATCTGGAAAAACCCGTTGTATGTGGGCTTTAATGAAAGCCATGACTGAACTAGGTATGCCTCATAAAGAAGTGAGAATGAATCCAAAAGTAAGTTATTCAAATGCTTAAATACATTCCCGTCTTGTGCGGTTTTATTTAATCTTCTATTTTAAATTAGGCAATTACGGCGTCTCAAATGTTTGGAAAATTGGACGTCGCAACCAATGATTGGACTGATGGTATATTTTCCACCTTATGGCGTAGATCGACGCAAATTAAAAAGAATGATAACTTGTGGATCGTTTTGGATGGTCCGGTGGATGCTGTGTGGATAGAAAATCTTAATTCTGTACTGGACGATAATAAAACACTAACATTAGCTAACGGTGATAGAATTGTAATGGCAGCTAACAGCAAATTGGTCTTTGAACCCGACAACGTAGATAATGCTTCACCTGCTACAGTATCACGTATGGGGATGGTATTTGTCAGTGCATCGGTCTTGAAGTGGTCTCCAATTCTCGAGGTATTATTTATTTCAACGTGCGTCTAAAATGCAGTGTTATACATAACTGATTTAACGGGTTTCGATTGTTAATGTATAGGGATGGTTAAGAAGACGTCAAAAACACGAAGGTGATGTTCTACGTGATTTATTTAAAAAGGTTTATGATGACGCACATACCTTTGTTCAAACAAAGCTTACCACAAAAATGGCTTTGCTGGAATCAATCTACATTAGACAATGCATAGATATCTTAGAAGGATTATTAATGCCAGAAAATGCGGATGCAGGTATTATTAGTAAACATCGGCACTTTGCAGTTTTGTGAATGCTCATCAATTCATTCTATTTTGTTACAGTTGCGATGACAGTACCAGATTATCATCTAGAAAAATTCTTCTTATTTTCGGTGATGTGGAGCTTGGGTGCTGTTCTCGAGCTGGATGGACGGCAATCATTACAAGAATTTTTGTTAAGGCATCCATCAAGATGTAATTGGCCTAAAGTTGGAGTTAGTAAAAACACTTTAAACTGAAAAGAATATAATATGTTAGTTATATTATAAAAATCAATCATTTTTTAGGAGGATGAAACCATTTTTGAATATTTGGTATCTCCAAGGGGTCAATGGATGCACTGGAACAATAAAGTTCCCAAATTTGAATATCCGGAAGACAGTGTTTTAGAATATTACACTATTTTAGTTCCGAACGTCGACAATACCAGAAGTATGTTTTTAATCGAACTTATAGCAAAACAAGAAAAGTCCGTTCTATTGATTGGTGAACAAGGAACAGCAAAAACTGTAATGATCAAGAGTTTCATGTCAAAGCATGATCCGGATTTTCATTTGAATAAATCGTTTAACTTTTCTTCAGCGTCGACTCCGAATATGGTTCAGGTAAAAATACTTTATATTGTCTTATGTAAAGAATATCTCTTAAACTTTGAAAACATACAGCGAATTTTCGAAAGCTACGTGGAGAAAAGGGTTGGTTTGACATACGGACCTCCAGGCGGAAGGAAGATGTCAGTATTTATCGACGATATCAATATGCCAGTGATTAATGAATGGGGGGATCAGGTGACGAATGAGATTGTTCGACAATTGATGGAATACAAAGGCTTTTATTCTCTTGATAAACCGGGAGATTTCTCCACAATCCAAGATATTATGCTGCTAGCAGCTATGATTCATCCTGGAGGCGGTCGTAACGATATTCCACCACGATTAAAAAGGCAGTTTAATATATTTAATTGTACACTACCATCTAACAAATCCATGGACACGATATTCAGTGAGTTTTTAAAATCATTGTCACATGTGATTATTTTATTAAAAAATTATCAATTCATTTTTAGGCAGCCTTGGAGAAGGATATTTTTGCGATAGTAGATTTTCAGACGTTATCGTTAATTTTGTACCCAAATTGATTCCGCTTACTCGAATTTTATGGCAAAAAACGAAAATAAAAATGTTGCCAACGCCGGCGAAATTCCATTACGTCTTCAATTTGCGTGATTTGTCGCGTATATGGGAAGGAATTTTGAGAATTGAATCAGAAGAGTGTCAATCTGTCGAAACACTCTTAAAACTTTGGGAGCACGAATGTACTCGAGTTATATCAGATCGGTCAGTAATTTATGAACATATCAGCATAAGATGATAATCTATTATTGATGAATAATCATTTGATTAATGATGTAGATTCACTACGGAAGCTGATACGGAATGGTTTTTGAAAACTTTAAGAAGTACGGCAGAAAGTATTTTAGGTCCAGACTTTAGCTATTATTCGCCTGTAGAAACGTATTTCGTAAATTTCTTACGAGATCCTCCTGAACCGACTGGTAATGAACCTGAAGATTTTGTCTTCGAGGCTCCTATGATATACGAAGAAATTCCAAGGTAATGGATTCATTTAAAAATGCTTTTGAAAACATAGGACTGTAAAAAATCTGAAACTGATAACTCTATGTTTAGCTTCGAGGTGGTTTTGGCAAGAGTTCATCAAAATATGGAAATGTATAATGAATATGTCCGAGGAACATCCATGGACATGGTATTTTTCCACGATGCTTTGGTTCACTTAATCCGAATATCCAGAGTTCTAGGAGTACCTAGAGGCAATGTTATGTTAGTCGGTGTCGGTGGCTCAGGAAAACAGAGTTTAACAAGACTTTCATCCTTTATTGCGGGTTTCAACTTTTTCCAAATCATTTTGTCCAGGTTTCTACTCATACAAAAATCTTACACGTTTATTTCAAAAACTAATTCTACAAACATCTAAAATGTACTGAATGTTTCTAGAACTTATAACGTTACAAACTTAATGGACGATTTGCGTAAACTATACCGTGATGCTGGTACAGGACCGAAAGGACTTAGTTTCATATTTACTGATAACGAAATAAAAGATGAAGGATTTCTGGAATATATAAATAACGTTTTAAGCGTTGGCGAGATTGCTAATTTATTCGCGAAAGATGAGTTGGATGAAATAATGACTCTCGTTACACCTCTCATGAAAAAGGATGATCCCAAAAGACCTCCAACACAAGATAATCTTTACGATTATTTTATTTCGCGTGCAAGGAATAATTTGCATATCGTCTTATGCTTTTCACCTGTAAGTTTTTATAGATTATTAAATGTGGATACACCTTACTTACTGGATTTCATTTAGGTTGGTGAGAAATTCAGATCCCGATCATTGAAATTCCCTGGACTCATTTCCGGTTGTACTATGAACTGGTTCATGAGGTGGCCAAAGGATGCCTTATGCTCCGTCAGTGAACACTTCTTAGGAAAGTATAAAATAATTTGTACTCCTGAGATTAAACAGCAGTTGATACAAGTGATGGGAGATATTCAAGATGATGTTAGCGATACTTGCACTGAATACTACAATAGGTTTAGAAGACAGTCTTTTGTCACTCCTAAGTCGTTCTTATCGTTTATTGATTCCTACAAGAACGTTTACATTCAACGATTAGAAAATATAAATGTATTAGCATTTCGTATGAGTAATGGTTTGAATAAATTGGTGGACGCTGCTGCACAAGTTGATGAACTACGTAAAGTTCTTGAAAAAAATCAAAAAGATATTACGATAAAAAATGTTCAAGTAGAAGCTGTACGTTTTCTATATTCTACGAATTTGCAGAAGCATGTTCAAATCCTATGTAATTGTATGTTTGTTTTTAGATTTTAATTACCGTAGATGAAAAGAAAACAGAAGCTGAAGCTGTCAAAGCACAGGTACAAGTATCTAAAGACGAAGCTGAAGCCTTAGTAAAAATCATTATGAAGGACAAAAGATACGCTGAAAAGAAATTGCAAGCAGCAGAACCTGCTCTTCTTGCAGCAGAAGCTGCTCTTCAAGTAAGCTTGATTTTAGTTTGACTGCTCAATAATTGTTGAAATAATATATTCATTATTGGAATTGTATTAACAGACAATCAAAGCTGCCGATATTGCGACTGTCAGAAAATTAGGAAAGCCGCCGTATCTGATTACTTTGATTATGGACTGTGTAACAATTCTATTTGGAAAAAAATTAGATTATGTTAAACCAGATCCCGATAAGCAATTTCTGGTACCGTCTTGGGCGGAAGCTTTAAAGGTATATAAAAATCCATTAGCTCATCCAATGTAAATACCGTTAACATAATATCTTGGAATCATTTCTTCAAGGTCATGGGTGATACAAGATTCTTGTATAATCTTCAAAATTTTCCGAAAGATAACATAAACGGTGAAACAGTCGATTTGATGCTGCCTTATTTAGACTTTCCATTATATACATATGAAAATGCAAAACAAGCTTGTGGTAATGTTGCTGGTCTCATGCAATGGACAACTGCCATGGTCACATTTTATGGAATTAATAAAGACGTTTTGCCTTTAAAAGTAAAGAAGCTTTCAAACCATTCGTCAAAAAGTAGTGTTTTAGCCGTATCACTTATAATTATTTTTTAGGCAAACTTAGCAATTCAACAAGGGAAGCTAGATAAGGCTAATCGAAACTTGCAAGCAGCAGAAGCTATACTTCGAGCTAAAGACGAAGATTTAAGAAAAATTCAAAATAAGTTCGATGCAGTTATGGCGGAACGTCAAGTCAGTGTTTTGGAAATTTAATTTCGACGTGTCCCTAGAAGCAAAAATAATAATTTAAAATTATTATTTACAGCAAATAGTAGACCTTGCAGAAGCATGTCAAATGAAAATGGACGCAGCGACAGCTATGATAGATGGATTGTCAGGTGAAAGAGTGCGGTGGACTGATCAGCTCTCAACATTCAAATCTGAGACCGATAGGCTCGTAGGAGATGTGCTTATCCTGACTGGATTTTTATCTTATTGCGGACCATTCAATCAGGAATTCCGAGTTTTATTGCAAGACAAATGGTTCGATTTCATTCAAAATAGAAAGATTCCTATCTCTGTGACAATTAACATAGTTGATTCATTAACGGATACAGCAACTGTAATTTACTATTCAATCTTATTAACAGATGATGTCTAAACAAATTCTATATTAGGTCTTATTATTAATAGATTGGAGAATGGGGTTTACAAGGACTCCCCAGCGATGAGCTTTCAATTCAAAATGGTATTATTGTGACGAGAGCTTCAAGATACCCCCTGCTTATTGATCCACAGTTGCAGGGAAAATCATGGATTAAAAATAAAGAAAGGGAATTCGAATTACAAGTAACTATTATTTCTTGTTCTTGTATCTCCATACTGCTTTGATATTTGGAAGATAATTTCTCATTTAGTGTACGGGTCTAAGTCACAAGTACTTCCGAAATCATCTGGAAGATTGTGTTTCATTGGGTAGGCCATTGCTTATCGAAGATGTTGGCGAAGATCTCGATCCAGTTTTAGATAATTTGCTTGAAAAGAATTTTATAAAAATTGGAACGTTGTGGAAGGTATGTAATTCTGTTAAGCTCTTCAATCAAATTCTAACCTGACTCAATTTTGCAGGTAAAACTAGGTGATAAGGAAGTCGATATCAATAACGAATTTCGACTTTACATAACAACGAAACTTCCGAATCCATCATATACACCCGAAATATTTGCTCGAACTTCAATTATCGATTTTACTGTAACGATGAAAGGTTTAGAAGACCAACTTTTGGGACGTGTAATTTTAACTGAAAAGCAAGAACTCGAAACTGAAAGAACTCAACTCATAACCGATGTTACAGCTAATAATAGAAAGATTAAAGAATTGGAAGCAAATTTACTTCATAAATTGACAACAGTTCAGGTATAACTCAAAAACATTTTCTGATATCTAGTATAGAATAAATGAAAAAATCATATTTCTGACAACTGCTTTACAGGGTTCCTTAATTGAAGATGTTGAGCTCATGACAGTGTTAAATAATACAAAAATAACAGCTGCTGAAGTAAATGAACAACTGGAGATTGCTAAGGAAACTGAAATCAAAATTAATACCGCTCGGGAAGAATTTAGATCCGTTGCGACTCGAGGCAGTGTTCTCTATTTCTTGATCTGCGACATGGCGCAAGTCAATTGCATGTATCAAACATCATTGGTTCAATTTTTGGAACGATTCGATATTTCAATGGAGAAGTAAATAACATACCTACTTGTATTTTTGCTAATTCTAAACCATTCTTTTAATGGCTTTTTATTTTATTCAGATCTGAAAAGAGTCCGGTTAACCTTCGAAGAATAGGATTCATTATTGAATATTTAACGTACGATATATTCCGTTACAAATCTCGAGGGCTCTACGAAATTCATAAGTACATGTTCATATTATTGATGACACTGAAAATAGACCTTCAACGTGGTGCAATTACCCACGAAGAATTTCAGAACTTAATAAAAGGCGGTGCAGCATTGGATTTAAATGCAGTTGCTCCAAAGCCTGGAAAGTGGATCACGGATGTCGTATGGCTAAACGTAATAGCTTTGTCTGCTCTGAGGCAATTTCAATACATAGCATCTCAAGTAACATCATCAGAAAAGATTTGGAAAGCATGGTTTGATAAAGATGCTCCCGAAGAAGAAGTGATACCAGATGGATATCACGCAGTTGACACATTCCGGCGTCTTTTGATAATCAGGTAAATTTTGAAGGTTATATTTGAGGTATTTAATATGTTCAAACACTGTTTGACTCACTTTTAAACTATTGCAACACTCTAGGGCATGGTGTATGGACAGAGCTTTGTCACAATCAAAAAAATATATAGCCAGTTCCCTCGGTGCAAGATATGCAGAACCAGTTATAACCATGTTGGAAGCTATGCATGGGGAGTCGCGACCATTGACGCCAATGATTTGCTTTTTAAGTATGGGATCAGATCCTACTCCTAGTATTGAACAACTTGCTAAGAAAATGGAGATTATGTGCCGCAGTATTTCTATGGGACAAGGCCAAGAAGTTCACGCAAGAAAATTGATGAATAGCGCAAAAGTTGACGTAAGTTATTAAGCTTTCGGAAAGTTTTGGTGATCTACTGGAAATTCACAATTCATTCCAATCCTTAGGGATATTGGGTCTTGTGTCAAAATTGCCATCTGGGGTTGGAATACATGGTAGAACTAGTCACGTATATTCAGGAATTGGAAGAGCCACATGAAGATTTCAGAATTTGGATTACGACGGAACCTCACGCCGGATTTCCAATTTCCCTTTTGCAGATGTCAATCAAATTTACGTTTGAACCGCCACAAGGTTCGGAGTCGATCTGAACTGCAATTTAAGAAAGTTAAAACATTGTACTACTTTATTTATTTCATTTTAGGAATACGTGCTGGACTTTTAGCAACATATAGCAGCATGAATCAAGACATGCTTGATAATTGTGATGCTGTCCAATACATTCCTTTAATATACACTGTATCTTTTCTTCACACGGTCGTGCAAGAAAGACGAAAGTTTGGACCATTGGGATGGAATATTCCATACGAATTTAATTCTGCTGATTGGTTAGCGTGTTGTTTATTTATGAATAATCATTTGAATGATTATGACCCTGCGAGAGGAATCAGCTGGCCAACAGTTAGGTAAGTTTTCTAATGTTCACTTGTTATTCACTCGAATAATTTATATTATTCATAACCCTCAATGCTTTTTCAAATTTACAATAGGTACATGATTGGTGAAGTACAGTATGGGGGAAGAGTGACAGATGATTATGATAAGCGTTTGCTGAACACTTTCGCTAAAGTATGGTTTGCTGAAAGTATCTTCGCTGAAGGTTTTGTGTTCTATAAAGGATATCCTGTTATAACATTAAAACAAACAACTGATTACATACGAGTTATTGACGAAATGGCTCCAAGTGATCCACCTCAAGCATATGGGCTACACCCTAATGCCGACATTACGTTAGTCTTTATTTATATGTTTTAATTTATACGCTTTAAATGGAGTGCCTATTAAAAAGCTAATAAAACGAATATTATAGAATAAGCTGCAGCATTTCTTACGAGCTGCACTAATACAAATTAGTTACACAGTGATTTTAAATGAATTACAGATATCAAAGCAATACGACGAAAGATATTCTAGACACGATCTTATCCGTACAACCCAAGGAATCGGGCGGAGGCGGCGGTGAAACTAGAGAAGCTTCAGTCACGAGACAGGCGAAAGATATGTTAGAGAAATTACCATCTGCATATGATCCATACGAAGTGAAGAACAGGTAAACAATAATAAGCTACATTAAATTTTCTACGAAGTTTTGACATATATTTCTTTAATTCCAGATTACGTGCTATGGGAATCATGGAATCGATGAACATTTTCTTAAAACAGGAAATTGATCGAATTCAAATTATTATTCTTCTTGTGAGATCTACTTTGACTGATTTGTTATTAGCAATCGAGGGTGTCATTATAATGAATGAAGTAAATAATTATCGTTGACTTTTACTAAGTGTTCATTTTTCTTTCGTTGTGTTTTGGACGATTCCTAACATTTTATATACACATTTTAGCAATTACGAGATGCTTTGGATAACATATACGATGCTCGAATTCCGGAGGTTTGGAAGGCAAAATCATGGGAGTCTTCTACACTTGGATTTTGGTTCACAGAACTTATCGAGCGCAATCAGCAATTTTCGACTTGGTTATTTACCGGAAGGCCGGTTAAGTTTTGGATGACTGGTTTCTTTAATCCTCAAGGTTAGGCGAAAAATTTTCATTATGATTATAATAATCAGGAACTAACAGTGCTCAAGAGTGAAACTTTTTCGTTTTTTAATTTAACCATTATTTCATCAATGTAATGTTTAAAGAATCTTCCCATCTCATCATATTCCATTACTTCGAGTTCACTTTTTGAAAGTCCAGGATTGAAATTGAGTGAGAGAAATCAACAATTTTTCTTTAATACTGTGGGAAATTGAATTTCGAATATGGAGCCAATTCTAATACCGATTATAAAAATATCTTTATGATAATATACGACAAATTCTTACTTGCTACTGGATTTCACAAATTATCGAACAACTGAAGCATATGTGAAAATTTATAACATAATTAATGTAATATGCAGGTTTTCTAACTGCCATGAGACAGGAAGTAACTCGCGCTCATAAAGGATGGGCTCTTGACAATGTAACTCTTCACAACGAAGTTACAAGAATGTTGGCTGATGAGGCGAAAGTTCCACCTAACGTAAGCTACATTTCGCACAGTTTACAAATATAATTATAAAAACAGTTGTAGTTTTTAAATCATTTTATACGTAATTTAAGAAAAAATTACATTTAAAATTAAACGTATTTATATTTTGCTATATTTTAAACTCCCAATTGCCACGAAAATAAATATTGAAAAATTAATAATAAGTATAACGAACAACTGCATAACATAAAGTTCGATTCAAAATGTCCAGTGAACTTTGAACGAAACAAGTCCATCCTAACAGGCAGTTGACGAACGTATTTTATGTTTTGTATTTTTTGTCAGATTTTTTTGTTTGTCAAAGAATATTATATCTAATTAATGTTAAGTACTCTGGTTCATTTCACTCAACAGAAAAATTTGCATGCGTCCAAAAATGATAAAAACTGCATGAATGAAAAAGATAATTTCGTCGCAAAAATATGTAAATGGCTTTTGGTTTTGAGTTTTTCTCCAAATAATATCAAAAGGGCAACCAGAAACTATTTGAGCCAGAGAAAAAAATAGTTTGTATTTTCAAACAAACATTTATTTCAATAGTCGCACGTCAATATTTGTTGACGTAAGGAAACATTATCTTAAAATAAGAGATTACTAAAAAAAGGAACATGTGTCAAAAATAAAAACATATTTTGGTAATGTAGGCAAAATTATTACGAATTTGGAATTCTTACTATAAATTCATTCTTAGCGAACCAATAAAAAACATTTAAATACAGAAAATAACAAAATTTAAGATTGCCCTTACACAGCCCGAATTTTGAACGGGTTTTAATGAAAATACCTACCTTAAAGGTCCAGCAGTTTAGAACCCCTTTAAAATGAAAGGTTAATTAAGGCTACTATAAGTTAATTAATTTTTCACCGATAAATAGCAAGAAGTTATTAATATCTTAGTAGAATTTATTACTAATTGAATGAGTTTTTGTTTACCAATTAATAATAATCTAAAATTGAATGAATTCATATTTAAAGAATAATTATTCAATTTTCATATCGACCATAGATTTATTCCGTTACATTGTTAACTCAGTAGTAGAATATTCACTTGCTGATTATTCTGGTCAACTGTTGTCTTCAACGTTCCAATACACAAAAAGATGTCTTTGAGATGTCTAAAAGATATCCTTCAATCCGTCAAAGATATCTTGCAACTGTCTAAAAGATCTTTGAAGGACATCTTTTAGATATCTTATGCAACTATTGCGGATATCTTTTAGACGTCTTTTAGACATATCCAACATAAATTTTATGAGAAAATTAACCGACAAATTAAATAACGTAAACAAATTTGGATAATTATTTTATCTCTATTTATTTCTAAATCAGTTTAATATTTTTATGCATTATAAGCTTACATGAGAATATTATGATATTTCTACATTATTTCAAACGCTTTAAACAAATAACGCAAGCAAACAAATAGGAAAAAAAATTGTCCCAGCGGGGAATCGAACCCTAATGCTAAGGCTAACGCTGTATACGTATAGAAGAGAGATAAAGCACCAAAAGAATTAAGCGTTCTCCTATAATAATGTAAATACAGTATAATGTTAAACAGAGAAGGTAAAATTTGTGAGCATGCGCAATATGGGCGTATGGCAAAGACCCTTTAGATATCTTTGTAAAAGATGTCATTTAATGCATTTTCACGAGATATGTTTTAGATGTTTTCTTAAAAGACATCTTCCGAAAGCATATCTTTTTTAGGTGTCTTATGCAAAATATCCCCGTCAAAGATGTCCAAAAGATATCTTTTAGGCAAGCATTAGTGAAAATATTTATTGCGGCACATGTACTTTTAAAACTATTCGCAGCATAACCGATTTTTATTGGTCATTCCTTGAATATATTTTATTCCGCCTTGTATTTATTTAAATATTTATAGAGGCTCTCATTATTATCATTTATTTGTTTACATATGTATGGTTTTAATAGGAAGGAGTGTTTGTATATGGTCTATATTTGGAAGGCGCCGGATGGGACAGGCGAACGAACAGGTTGATAGAAGCGGCTAATAAAGTCCTATTCATCATGATGCCAGTGATACACATATTTGCTCTTTACAACACGCCTGATAAAAATCCAAAGTTATACGAGGTAAAGTTTATATCATATAGATACAAAAATTATATTACTTATCCGTGAATAGCTAAAAGTAATTATTTTCGCAAAATTTCGACCATGTTATAAACATTATAAACTCTACGTATTATAGAACTAATGCATGTTTGTTTTTTATGTAGTGTCCTGTTTATAAGAAGCCACAAAGAACGTACGTTCTCCTCATAACACCACTTTGGCTACACACAGCTAGACCTCCAGAATTTTGGATCTTAAGAGCCGTTGCAATGCTTTGTGATAATAAATAACAAAGTTGCATTAGACAGATATTTTATTTATAAATAGATATTGTTAAATGTATAAGTAAGAAGACATTCTTTACCATTCAACACTGCCTTCGGTTCATTCCTGATTATTAAATTATGTTCATTTTGTATTGATTTGTAAGACAATTCTTAAACCTGAAGACACCGTTTTTAAATTGGCAAAAAATCATAATACCGTTGAAAAATTCGTACGAATTCCTTTTATATTACTGCTAATTGCGATTAATACTTCCTGTTGACAGGGAATAATATTATACTTGCATCTTTGGATAGAACTAATATAATAGAGACATTTTTAGAAAAAATTATTGAATAACCGTGCATCTCGTTATATATTGGACATAAATGATATTAAAAAATAGTATCATGGCCATTCCTTTATATTTAAATTCAAACGTGAAACGACACACCAAGTTTTACGAAAATTTGTCAATTTTTCTTAAAATTTATCTGCCATATTGGATATATCATTTTTAATTTTTAAAAACTAAGAAATCCCCTCAGGTACAGTTTACAACCAAATGGACCGAGTTTAAGAAATTCTTCTCTATTTTTGGATCCGTCGTTTTGAATTTGTGTCATAGAGGACCTCAATAAAAAATCCCTCCTATTAACATATTTTAATCGTTTTATATGTCTGAAGTTTTTTGGAAAGTACGGAGACCAGGGTTATGCAGTAAGTTATTAAAATGTATAATATTTTCATATCGAATCTTGAAATATTAACTTAAGAATTGTTATCTGCTAACCTAAACCGCTCACATAACAACTTATATAAAAATTCGATTTTTTTTACAAATTAATCTGCCATATTGGAGCCGCCATTTTGAGTTTTGAAATTTTAACACCTGATTCGTATTAGATCACCAAATTTCTGGGTGCACCTCAAAAGCTCGACAAATCACAAAACGAACACTTTAAAAACTCGACATTCAAAAACCAGACATTTCAAAATGCAAACATTCAAAAACCAGATATTTCAAAATACAGACACCTTCGATTGGTGCTCTTAGTACATAAAAAAATAATCTGGGGTCGCCGTCCTTGAGGTTTCACTGGAAGGTCATTTGAAGGTCAGATAAGTTTGATCTCCGTATGATTTATTAAGCACTTTTAGACGTCAATCATTAATAATTGAGTGCCCGGATGCAAAACGCCTTAGCCGCTCGGTCTGACTCGTCGTAAGTAGTAACAGCCGGTTTCGCAGTTTTTTGCATTTTATTTCGTTTTGCTTGATAAATAGCAATGTACCGCCAATTACAAAGTTGTAGGTATTGAAAATATCTTTAATTTGAGCCGATACTCGTTCCAATTCAATGAAAATTGTGCCCAGGGGAGTCTTCGGATGTCGCTTTTTTGCCATCTGAAAGTCGCCACAGCTCGGCGGTGGGAGGTAAGAAAAACGCGACTTCCGAAGGCTACCCTAGACACAATTTTCATCGAATCGGAATGGTTGACGGATCACATTAAAGATATTTTCAATACCTACAACTTTGTCAGTGGCAGTATATTGCTATCTATCAAGCAAAACGAGATAAATGCAAAAAACTGCGAAACTGACTGTTACTACTTACGCTGAGTCAGACCGAGACTCTGGCATTTTTGTATTGTATTTTCAGAATATGTACATTTTGAAATGTCGGGTTTTTGAAATATCTGGGTTTTGAATTTCTGTTTTTTGTAATGTTTGGTTTTTGAATGTCGGGATTTTGATGTGTCTGGTTTGTAATTTGTCGGGTTTTTGAGGCGCACCCAAATATCTCAGTTACTACCTACCCACAACCGTGGGCATTGTATTTTCTATATGGAATAGAAGAAGTAAGTGTCTAACTAGTTAAAGAATTGTACATTTTAATAATAAGGCAGATATGTCCTAAAAGACCTAATGAGGACAACAAAATTAGTTATACAATTTCTCCAATAGTATACAATTTTCAATTTCTAATTCATGTTTTCGGAATTGGATGCTAATAATTTCTGTAACTGACGGTATTAGTAGGTGACGTGCGTATTTAACGAGAAGCGTTTCGTGAAGTAGATAGTGTCCATGTGTTATCGGACAGGTACTTCGAATGCTGCGACCTACACCACTTCGCCGATACGTTTATAGCAGGCAATTTCGTGTTCCCTCGGCTAATCCGTGTAATTGAGGCAATGCGAGCTAATCCGAGTACGCCTCACTCGCTATTGGTACAGACTAAATGTTATTTATTGTCAAAATTGCTTTATTTTTCCCTGCGCGTTGTTAAACGTGTCAATTCGAACACAGAGACAGGTTTAATTTATCTTTATAAACAATCCTCCTCCCGTTTACGTGATCAACAGCAGCGAGCTTGATTATATTTAAATATTTGATGGACTTTTATCACAAGGGGTTATTGAGGCGGAGAAATTAATTTCTTAAATTTAGACATCATATAAAGTAAAATAATTATAGAGGTAATTCGGTTATGGAAGTAGCAATATCGTGTAAGCTGAAATATAGTTGATTTAAATTTAGTATGTTCTTAATCACGATCAAAGTAATCGTATATTATTTTTGTGAAATACGATATATGTTTATTATATTGTAATATATTATGAAATACATAATGTATGTATCCAGTGTTTGTCACGTTCAACAAAAATTAATAATGAAATGTTAAAAAAAATCAATATTTATTTGCTACTATTCAACAAAATGTTTATGTGAATTCTAAAAACATTGTTTTCGGTATAGTACTATACTATATTTGTTTAAAATATATTTTCTTATAGGCTCTCCAGAATAAAAATATTTTTTATGCAAATTATCCTGGCAAAAGAATCGGATAGAGATTTAATGCGACCTAATCCGTGGCAATCCGGATTTTAATGAAATGAATAATGTCGAATTCAGTTTTAAATAAATCGAATGGCTCTGGCTAAGTCGGATTCGGCAAGATTTGAATCAAGCGAATAACTTCGGAATAGGTCGGATTAATTCGGATTCAGCAGGATTATCATTAATTTAATAATTTCGGAGTAGGTCGGATTAAGTTGGATTTAGCAGGATTTATATGAGTCGAATAATTTCGGAATGGGTCGAATTCAGCAGGATTCTAATTAATTTAATAATTTCGGAATTGGTCGGATTAAGTTGAATTCAGCAGGATTTGAATGAGTCGAATAATTTTGCAACGGGTCGAATTCAGCAGGATTAGCAATAATTGAATATTTCGAAATAGGTCGGATTCAGCAGGATTAACATTAATTTAATAATTTTTGAATGGGTCGGTATAAGTTGGATTTAGCAGGATTTGAATGAATCGATTAATTTCGGAATTGGTCGGATTCAGCAGGATTTGAATCCATGGAATGCCTTCGGAATAAGTGGGATTCAGTCGAATTCCAATGGATCGAAATCTATACAGGATTCGCCCGGATTTACCCGTATTAAGTAATTATCAGGGTAAATCTCGGATTGCATTGGATTGAGTCGGATTTCATTTTTGGATTCGTTTGGAACGACTAGGATTAGATAGGCGACAAATTGCGGATTACGACGGAAAGAAATTCTTTCCATTTCAAACCAATTTTTTCTCCAGGGTAACAATTGACAGTTGATAAAATAGATCCAGTGTCGTATGCTCAATTTATACAAATATTTTTAATTACATTATAATTGATATGGAAACATGTTGAACGAAATAAATTGGACCTTTTGTGTCGTAAGTGTAATGTAATATGTTTGTAGTTATAATCTATTTCAATTTTTATCACGTCCCATTGCACTAACTACACCCTTAGGTATTTCAACTTTTGACAGTTACAACAATAGATACAACGCTCTTGAGGAACAATGTATTCAGCCAAGTAAAGTAGTTGGAAAGTAGTCGAATCTACTTTTTAGAAGTCACATTTAATGTTAGGCAGATTCGTTTCGTTATTCTCAGGACACGATATATCGTTTTCTGTGGTTACGTCTCTTGGGCACAAACCTTCTACAACTACCTACCTACAGGCATCCTCCAAAGGGTAGAAACTTTTGAAATATGAATGCAGGTCCTCTGGTATAGTTAACCGTAGCGGAAAGCAGCTATTGAACACGCCAATACTAATATCCACATTCACTACTAAGTACATAGCAAACTAAGAAAGACTTGATTTATATTGTAAATCCAAATATAGTGTATCAAATAACAAACAAAAGTAGGGTCTGAAAGAGTACTTAAACATTATTTAAATTACGAGAGGTGTATGTTATGAAGGTTATTAAATACAGTTTACTTATTAGAATTGTTATTGATTAAACATTTATATCACTAAAACTTTGTTTCATTTAATTATCAACTTGTCGTTCAATAAAATTTGGTTTCTCTATCTTTCTTATCGTTTTCGTATTTCTATGTTAAAGAACGTTTCTTATAGCGTTTATCTTATTCGAAATTCTACAGAATATACAACACTAGATAATATAAGTACTTTTCTGATTTTTCTCCATTTTTTAGAAACATTGATCCAGTGATAACAATGACTCTAGACAGCATCGACTGAAGTAAAAAATAAAAATGTCAATTGAAATTGCTGTACAAAATTCTGTAAAAAAAGGCGATACTGCCCGTTAATAAGATTAAACAAAAATTTATTACTGTTGAAACATTGCATACAATTAAATTGGTTGTTTCATTTTTTTGTGGCAAACAGATCATTTGTCCCTAATATGAAAATAAATGTTCTTTCACGAAAATGCCATTTATAAATAATCATTTTTATGCATATTGCAACGTTACTTAAAGTATGAAAAACTATAATTACAATTATATACATTTGGAATTAAAACAATTAACATTAGTACCGCAATATGTGTTTTATTTGGTACTAAATAGTGTATTGTCATTAGGGTTTAGTTATATTTCTAAAGCAAATCATCGAAAATTTCCACCTCCCGACTAAGTTATAATATTAATAATATCTTTCATAGTGAACTAATATTATGGCTGAGTATTTTAGTACCAAATCGATTACCCAAAGTATCGTACACCCGAACTATGCTATATTGTTTACAGTTTAGGGAGAAGCTTTATAATTTTCACTTGCACTGTGGCATGCAAACGATGTACGGCACTTGGGCTCAAATGTACTTCAAGGTGATAAATAATTACGAAGGGTAGTACGAGACGTGTATCCGTATACACTCGGTGTCCCATTAAAAATATTCTGTTTCACGATGTAGTTCAGATATCAAGTATTTCTAATTTCTTATAAAGTGGATTAAATTTTATTTGTTCTACCATCACTTTTGTAACATTACCTAATACCAAGGATGTTAGATTTTATTATAGAATCTGTCTATGTGGATTCTCACTTCTCTGCCATGAAATCTTTTGACTTTCTATTCTTTACCAAAGAATATTTACCATCATGTAAAGATCACGTCGTTTAATATTTATGCAAATAGTTCTGTTAACCCAGTAAGGCCCAAGTGAACTAATTATTTACGTTGAATTTGATCACGTCATGTCATTTATATCATGTTTCTGAGGCTCCCTTTTCGAATGACGCTGAGAAAATTTTGAAAACATTTTTTAAACAAAAACATAAAAACTCCGAATTTGTGTTTTTTATAAATTCCGACTTTATAATTAGAAAGGATTATTTTCTTTCCAAAGTTAATCGGAAAAGTGATCTCCATATCCAATAAATAAGATTATGCTCCGAAAATATAGTTTTCTCAAGATGGCAGTATCAAAATGGTGTCTTAAAGGATTGTTCTTTTAATGGATTTATAAACTCCAGGGTTTAAAAGTTTTCTTACACATTCTGGAAGATAAAATATCACGTATGGGGGGTTTTGATGTCACTGATCGTGATTCTGATGGCGGAATTACAAAATACAAGATATCGATATCCAGAATCATCTTTTTTTGCATTGTTGGCTTACTTTAATTATTTATCTGTTATATATCCAAAAAGTTCATTGAAAGTTTTGAAATAAATATAACAATACTATCATTTACATTGTTGACATAATTTTCGACTTCACATACAGCAACTTTTTGTGCAACAACTTTTTTAATTTGAGGTAATTTAAATTTTAACGGGACATTTTATTACAGGATAATATCGGCCATATTGAATCCGCTTTCTTGTATTTTTCTATTCTGGCTTCAGAATCTTGATCCACGATCTCATAAACCGCATAAATACCTCAGCAAATTGTTTAAGAAACAACGAATTCAGCCATATTGAATCCACCATCTCCAATAAATAATTTCTGGTCATCGTCTTATTCCTTGGAAATCGGGATTACTTTTCTGATTGATTTCGTAAAGAAAAAATATCCTTTCCTATAAAAATGTATGAATTTATTAAAAAAATATTAAAATTCGGTATTTTTTAATTTTTTTTAAAAAGTGAGGTTAAGTGACGCGTTTGCGTAATTTTCTCAGTGGTAATAAAAAAAGCAACCACAGAAACATAGGAAATTATAGGTTGTCAAAGTACACATCTATTTTTAGAAATGCAGTAAACAATCACGTTCAACGTGAAAAATCAGTTCCCTTGAGGCTTAATGGATTAAGGCAGACGAGTTACGTTATGAAAAGATAACTATTTAGAAAAAATTATGAACATTTGTACAATATAGTAGATATTACTCTCTTTAGGTATACTTATTTATGCACTTAAAAACACGGAGAAAAATGACTCCGCTGGATTAGCTGATTCATATCAGCTAAAACTTTCGGCTGGAATTGCCGAAAATATATGCAATTTTAGCTGTTTTGATTCCGCTAATGTAGCCTTAACCCTACTCAATTCGCGCTTAGCTCTAAATTTCCGCTACATTAGCAAATTTGTTCCGTTAAATTTACGGACTTTTTCAGTAAATTTAGCTGAAATTATCGGCTATCCCTAACGGAATTCCAACAGCTGTCCCTATAGGATAAAATTGGTAGAATCTGCGGATTTTTCGGCTGATTTTGCTAATTATTTTTCTCCGTGAATGTTATGTAATAGTTATATTGATTTTCATAAATATGTTTAGTATTTCATGTGGAATAACACTAAATTAAACAGATTATTTTTAAATAATCTAAACAATCGTAATTTGCTGGACACAGTATTTAATTAAATGTAATCTTCTGTAAAACGGCCGGTTTAGAGCCACGTATATGCACATAATATTTCAACGTAAGCAAATAAACATTTGAAATTAAACTATAAATAAATACAAACGACGATACACGATATACTAATATTAAGGCCTATAGATCCCGGCCCTCATAAAGTTTAATTAATTATTTTAATGAACAAATTAGAGATATTCATTAAAGCTCACCTAATCAACCTTGGTTGTATTACTAAAAATGGTAATATGTATGTTACAGGAGAAAATCGTGATCCAAATACTGCAATCAGGGATGGAAGTTTATGCAGCTCATACTTTATTTAATCTTAATATAGTCAGATGATGTTGATCTTATCGGACATTAGGTCCTTTGATTTAAGTATGGGTTTGTTGGAGTTAAATTGAATTAGAAAAATTCTACTCATTATTAGTCAAATTTTACCGTTTAATTATAGAGACTCGGTGACTAACAATTAGTAGAAAACTACTAATTCAACGACTCGTTTTTAGTGACTAATTAAATTCGTTACTTTTTTATATTATAAAAACCTTTCAATTTTTGTATAGTCTTGATATCAGGCGAATAAACTTCCTCCATAATTCTATAGGTAGACAAGTTTCGATGAAGATGATTATCAAATCACCATAATACAAATTTGTACTAAGCTTTCCAATTTGCTTAAGTTGCCAGCTTTTTAAATTCCTTAGTAGGAAAATTCTTTTTCAAGAAAAGAAAATGTAATAAGATTATTATTTTAACGTTCTATAAGACCCATATCCCGCGTGAATCGGATCAGCCATGTCTCAAAAATTACTCAAATTTTATATAACACTAATTTTCGACAATATAAAGCAATGTGTAATAATTTTTTTTGAGGTTAAAAAATGAAAGGTTTTTTGTGGTCTCTCTTTTAAGTGATCCTATCAAAATTTGTCTAAATTTGCAACGAATTTATGACATATATATTTAAATCTTACGCTGATAGATTTTTTAAATTCATGATGGCATAATCAAAATTGCGTCATCAATGAAAATTACTTTATAAAATTTCTGAACGCTCTAACACAAAAGCGATCAGTTTTCGTAAAAATAGATAGGATTGAAAAGTTCTTAGAAACTACTGGTTATAATGAAATATTTTTAGATTTTTTACAAGATATTTTTTGAGAAATTCATTTTATAACTTTTTTCAAAATTTTAAATTAGTTACGAAAAAATCTTTATAACAATCTTCTGAACTTCCAGAATTTCATTAGTCTAATTGTAGTTTTAGTTGGACTAACCCCTTTGCGATCGTATAACTTATATAAATGTGTGGTTAAACATACTCAAATTTACTAAGCATTTTCCAGTCTAATAGCGGATCTAAAGTTGATATTAAAAAATCAGTTAAGAAAACAAAACATACAAAAAAACAAAGTATTACTTCGACCCAGACTAAGTCTGGACGAAGTATTGAATTTGGTCACTTCGGGCAAAAAAATTACCCTACAGTTTTTCATCAAATGTCGACGTTTCAGACCCTAAGGAACCCAAAGCAACAATAAAAAAATTGGTGTCCGTTAGGTTGTACGTCCGTCCGTCCGTCCGTCCGTGGGCAAAATTTTGTATACGCGATATCTCGCGACTGGCAGGGCGAATTTAAAAAGTACAAACGGATTTGGGTTTCTCTTGGCCAAACTTAGATCTGATTAGTTTTTGGAGACAATGCATACTAGATTATGGGGAGGTTTAACAAAAAAACGATCAAAAAACACGTTTTTCCATTTTTTAACAAAAAATACAAATCGTACAAAAAAATGTTTCAAACAAAAAATATAGAACATCGAATTCTCTACAAAAAAGGTTATATTCATTTCTTCGTAAAATCAACGATAATGCCGTAAAAAGCAAATTAACTTGAAATTAACATAAATTGTACATACACATATGCAATATGTATGTATATTATATACGTTACATGAAAAACAGAGACACAGAGGAAGCAGGGGAGTGAGGCGGGTATCAGGGGGGGAGGGGGTAACTTTAAAAATTTGATTAAATTTTATTTTAGTATAAAAATTTCATTAATTTTTGTTTTTTTAAGCATCAGTGTGAACAAGACGTGCTCATTTATGAGTGCTTCGGCTGATCTGCGGTCGGGGTCGAAGTTTTGAAAATTTTCAATTTTAATATAGAGTGAATATGCCAATGAATGGACGACTACCAATGAATGGACGATTTTCTACATATTTCTATTTCTTATGAATGTATGATGCACAACATGCACCAAAATACATATTTTTATGTTCTTTGAACATTAAAAACAATATTTACAGTACTATTGATCTTCCAGTGTTTATTATTTTGTAAAATCAAAGCAAAGTTTTAAAGCCATCCAAAACTGGTACTGAAAACGTCCCATTTGATTTAACCCGTCTATTCATTGGGGTTTAGCGGATTTTTTTACAAACGTATGAAGACGAGGTTAATAATTAAATAAAATCAAAGGTTGAACTACACGGTCATAAAGAGCAGAGTCTAACGATTCTAATGGTGGTATCATAATTAAATTTTCATAAAAGAATTCAAAAGTTACAATCGATCAAAGTGTGAAAAATGCTTAACCGTCCATTCATTGGCATATTCACCCTAATTAAGGAACAAGATATTGTTACAATATATGTATAGAAACTACCCGAACCTAACGATGCTAGAACTACCGTCTGCCGCCTTCTTTCCTGGCAGTGTTAAAATGGGAATATTCCCGGAAGCATCAGCCTTTCGTCAGGGAACTGCAATACGAATTTAGCCAAAATTGTAGGCACCCGGGTCGAAGGCATCTAGTTTTATTAAAAAACTTATCTTTCTTTCTGCAGTGACGGCGATTTTTATACTCAAAATATTTAAATTTTTCCAGCGTCCTTAGAGAAAAACCAATAAGTCAAATCATTTTTAGTACCAATAGAAAACTTATGTGCAGCTGATAGTTTGATATATAGAGTAACCTCTAATTGATAGAAATTATAATCAATTTTCACATTGATCGATTAGAGTAAAAGAAACTGCAAACAAAGGAAAACGGTTGATTATCACACGTTTTTTTAGCTTGAGTTTAAAATTTGATTTTTGCAGCTATTTTTCAAAATATTTTTTCGCAAATATGTGTTTATTCAAAATAATTCAAACTTTTTGTGAGCTATTAAACTCATATACGTCGGAAGTATTCAGAATTGAGTATTCGATTTACCGCTTAAAATCGCGTCTATACCAGCTGTGATGCGTAAGTGTATGGAGGCATGCCGTTGCTACAATCTGATGTGCATCCTTGCAGGAAACTACACTCGGTAAAGCTTGGGAAATGTCGCACACAAACCATATTTTCCGGTTCCCTTATTTTATCCTCTAAGTAACACCCTTATTCCCTGTTACCACACGTGACGGATCATAAGTTATGAATGTAATACTCCTTGTATTTATAATTTAATAAGAAATGTGGAAAATAAGTCCACGTTACGGAGAAAACTTTCAGTCTGAAACTTTTTTAGGTTCAAAAGAACGGTACGCTATACCGTATCACATCAGTTTTCTGTGACGTAATAAAAAATCTGCAGATTAGAATTGTTCCTGGTAAGTCGTGATTTCTTGGAATACTTTTTTAAATAACATATTTCTCTACAGAAGTAAAGTATCAGTTTTGTAAAATAATGTTTTAAAAATATTTTTTTTTTTGCTGCGATTGGAAATATAAAGAATTTAACATCGAATACCTCAAAAATTCTGCAGTATTTTTATCCTCATCGTAGCTCAGCAAAACTTATATCCTTGCATTATTTTAGTGATAAAGAGTAAACTAAAATTCCGTTTACGTTTTAAATGTTGTTACTTCGTTAATTGAACAACAAAAAAATTACATACAATTGAGACTTAGAACGTTGCGGTTAACGGAATAGAATAGTTGCCTTCCATTTTCATTGCATGTGTCGTTAACATTTAAGATAAGTTAATTTTAATGGTAAAAAATAAACAAACCACACAAAACTCTAAATTTTTCACGATTTTTACCGCTAAAAGGGTTACATGAGTCTTGTGGACTAAAAATGTCGTGTGGACTAAAGATACAATGTAATTAATACTTTTTTTGGAACACTCCGGGCATAAAATTCGATTTTGCGTCCTGCAGCAAAACTGCGAGTTGATAAATATATGCGCAGGTGTATAAAACCTCCATGTCACACTTCACACTCAGAAAAAAGCATTGTTTTTTATTTTTAATTTAAAAAATAGGTTTATAGACATTTTTCAAAATAAGGTAAAATCTTGTTTTCGCTGCAAAAATGTTTTTGTAATTTAAAAAAGTGAAGAATTAGGTATAATAAATTGTTTGGTGACATGGTTAGTTTTTTCAAAACAATTCTATTTTAAATCAACAATGTTTTTGAGACGGTGGTTTAAAAGTTAAAAATGGTAAGCAATGCTTTTATTTATTTATGCTCAATAAATTGTTAATCTTTCTTTTTTCACTTAATCTCATAATTAATTGACTGAATTTTCGTGTACCCAACAAACAAAAATAATAATGAATTAACTATATTTCGTTTCGAATGCATTATTCATTTTCTGAGTATGTTGATGCATTCAAATTTGATCAATTGAATGGTGTATTCCTCTACAATACAATGAACGTCTTTGCACATCTGTCAACCCAGAATTGATTTAGTTAGGATTAAATTAACATGAAAACAATATTAATAACATATATCGAAGTCATTTACGTAAAGTTTAAAGATTCTAATTTTATAGTGAGGTTGGCCTAAAATAATTAAGTTTTAAGTCACACTTTTTAGAAATCAAATTAAGCAAAAATTACTGATAAACATAATTGGAAATTGTAGTATTAGTGAAGAAATGTTTACAACGATCTTGCTTGGCGTTAATCGATAGTTTGACGAAGCTACATAAATTACGATTAATATGTAATAAGTTTCTATTTAGTCATAATGTTCTTGTTATTAAGGTGCTATAGTTGAGTCAAATTATGGTATTAACTAAGTTCATATATTTAATTTTTAATATAATAAAGTATACCATGCGTTTTATTTATAAACTAATATAACATAATGCATGTAAAAAAAAAATTTGGGTTAGATTTACGATAACCTGAAGGTTTTTGTTCAAAATTTCATTAAAAACAACCATGTATTTAATCTGTAAATTGTAAAATGATTTTAAAAATAGTTATTTTTTATAGCGTTGTATTTAAGTAGTGAATTTTTTATTGACATAATTTTTTCAAAACTATCTTAAAACTCCTGACGACTACAGCCTATACTTGTTCTAAAAAGCTTACAAAATTCTCAAAATTTTGTACTTCCGAGCTGTCGAAATTGCTGATTAGGAATCTGACATTAATTTTGCAAAATTCAAAATAACGTATCGGATATATGTGGAATGATTTTTAAAGGTTGAAATTATATTTCAAAATATATTGGATTCGTTTCATACTAGGTATTTAGTCATTATATATGCTTCTTGTTATAATTTTAATGTGTAATTTTAAAAATAAAAATGCTAGAGTTTCATGAAATTAGATATTACTGTGATTCTTTTGTCCTCTGAATTCTAATGTAATAATGGATTTACGTCATTTTTGTATCTGGATATATTATCGGTTCTGAATATTTTAGTAGTTTTTTCAAATTATCTCTTTCAATTTTAAAAAATATGTCTGATTCATCACCAGGATCCCCGCAAACCCCCAACTAACAAGTTTCATAAAAATGCATTACAAATTATTAGAACTTCAGAATAAGGCTGCATCGAGACGACATCCTTAGTCCGTCTCGGGAGGACTTAAGGATCTCGAAATTATAATAAAAAAATAATGCTGACGCGAAGGAGATTCGAACCCGCGTCCACTTTGCCCGCACTCATGATACCGGCATTTTCAATTTTGGAAATCTAAAATCAGATTCGTAATCTGCAATCTCGAAAATACTAGACTACCCAGTTTCTGCTCGATGAGGTTTTTAGATTTTGGTGGTTCATATTGAATCCACCATTTTGAATCCTCAAAATCTTATGTCAGATTTGCCATCATACACCCGAAAACCCCGGAGTTGGTACTCAGTTTTATAACTCGATCAAGTATAACTTTCTACATTTTGTACATTTTTCAAAATTTGAGGATAGATTCAAATTTTAGCATGAAAAATGTATGCTTCAAAGGGTAAACACGCTCCGTAACTGTCGTTTATGAACGTCAACGACAAATAAGGCCGATACCGTTCCCTGATTTCATAAATATTGTTGGTACAGCAGAGCGCGAGTTTATGATTTGCAAGTTAAAGCATAATACAGTGGAATCCCGATATAATTGCGTCTCGCTATATTTACGTCCTAGTATATTTTTCCGGTTCCGTCTCGTTAGCTTTACCTGTACCCGCTATCTTTTTCCCCACCCTGCGGGTTGGGGCCTCAGAAAGGGCCTGTTGTGACGTCATGATGAACATAACGCGAATGAGGGGAGTGGGGGAAGCGACCCTCCCCTTCTTTTGGTAAATATAACAGAACGTAAGAAAAAATCGAAGAACCGATTGGGTAAATATATCGGGATTCTACTGTATATATGAATACATGTATATGAAGTATGCAAAGAGGCAGAGTGTCATAATCTTGGGCGTCGGGTTGCTGAATTGCAAAATATACTTTTTTACGAATGAACATTTTGAGGACACCCAAGTATCGGATATAAGATTCTTAGGCCGATTTCAGGATATCGCACAAAAATTGCGCATTTTATGCATTTGGAGTTAATATTTGAAAGCAAATTCTATTTACTATATCCCTGGTAGAAATTGTAAGCATCTTTGGATGGATTAAAACTAACTTTTAGGCAAATATGTTGGTTAAAAAATCTATAAAATGAAAGTGTCTACAAAATGTCCAAAAATGGTCTAATATTAAGTAAATCATACCGAAAAATTCCTACATTTCTGTCCAATTCTTAGGCATGAAAGATGTACAATATTTATGCAGAACATTTTTATCTATTAAATGTACATTGAAACTGTTATAAGTTATGTCCATTTCGTACCAATTAGGAGGCTGACAGGATGAGAGCGGGAATCGGCGTGCTATTGTTTCTTTTTAAAATATTGTGGAAAAATTGTGCAGAAAATACACAACTTATGATCTATTCGGACGAGATGACTCAAATAATTTCGATCGAACTTCGCAACAGGTAAGTTCGTTTGGTCGATTAATTATGTCCATTTCGTACCAATTATATGTTGGACGTGAAGCTTGGACTTGAATTGCTCAAATTTATTTTTTCTAATAATTCTATAAGAAAATTATTTTAAATGACGCTATAGTGACTTCTGACATACGGGGCAAGAAAGAAACCTAGTAATTGGAAAGCTATTTTATAAACTGTCCTGTTGTTTTAAGGTTATTTGCTGATAGCATTTCTGATAATAGTCCGTTAAAAGACTATAAACATATATTTTTAATATTTCTAACAATAAGAATATTTTTTATTACAAATTTTATAAAACATATTCTTTGTTACGTTGCAGTAATATGCATTTCATAGAAAATGTTCCTAAACAAAATTATAATTTATGTACATTATTATACATTTTTGTAGTATTTTACAAAAATGTATCATGTTTCCAGAAAGCATTCCCGCGTGCAAATTATTAGTATGGCAGCAGTAGGTATGTCTTTAGTATTGGAAAGGGTATGGCTATGATATGGGTGTTATATGCCTTTGGAATGGGTCAAAGATATGGGATTAGTCTGGCGTATGAGCGTTCCCCATACTCTTATCCATACTATCGCCAGATAAATTCCAAACTGGTGCTAGACGATTGCAAGACTTTATTTAGAAAAAAATTAAATTTAATTAGGCACATTTTTTTATTCATAAATATTTTATATTAAAGTCTCGCATTAGTTATTTAATTTTAACCTATATTTTCTTACAATTATTAACGCTCGCAATTAAATTAAAAAATCTTTCGCTCAGGTGATATTTGAACTTGCGTCCCTACACGGAGAAAAATAATTAGCAAAATCAGCCGGAAAATCCGCAGATTCTACCAATTTTATCCTATAGGGACAGCTGTTGGAATTCCGTTAGGGATAGCCGATAATTTCAGCTAAATTTACTGAAAAAGTTCGCAAATTTAACGGAACAAATCTGCCAATGTAGCGGAAATTTAGAGCTAAGCGCGAATTGAGTAGGGTTAGGGCTACATTAGCGGAATCAAAACAGCTAAAATTGCATATATTTTCGGCAATTCCAGCCGAAAATTTTAGCTGATATGAATCAGCTAATCCAGCGGAGTCATTTTTCTCCGTGTAACATCGCAAAGCACGTACGGTGTTTTTACGAGAACAGATTAGAAATATCGAAACATCAAATAAAAATATTCCATCGTTAATTTTCAAAAATGGTTTAGATGAATTTATTTCCAAAGATATTCAAATTAATAACAGTTTACTCATTGATCTTATTCAAATTATTCAAGGCTTCTCCTTTTTGTCAAAATTTTGTAATAAGGAAATAAAACTTATGGGCTTATTCACGAGCGCGTCGTGAAAGTGAATAAAAACATGTCAACGAAAACGATGAAAATTTAAGCGGAAAAGATTATATATATCCAGAACATAAGAGACGGACGTTTATTTTCTTGGTTGAAGTTTGAAAATAAATTTCTTCGCTGGGAGGATTTATCGTTCATGCTACGCATATGTGAAAAGATCCCCCCACTCCGTCTTTCCGTCGCGTGTGACCATGCGAATATTCTCGAAATGAAAACGATCTTTTTAATCGCGTCGACGTAATTTCGCATGCGTAAGCGGTGCACCACGGACGTAAATATTGCGAAATGCTTGACGTGAAAAGGAATAGGAGTCCCATACAACAAAAGTTCCAGGATTCCGCCACGGGTGCGCGTGAGGGTGACATTTGTTATCTCGCGAAGGCATAAGTGTCTACGAAAGTTTCCACTCCTGGGCGAGGGCGCCTCTAGTTTCTTTCCTTTCCAACAAAGTTGAGCATTTACTTCCGCGTACGGGTCGGACAACTTTTCACCGATATAACGAAATGACTATCCCAAAGTACGCCGAGGAAGCTTGAGGGAGAGAAACGCGAAGCTAGAGTTGCATTCTTTTAAGTTGAATTTTTGAGAGTCAATGGACTGTAAACGTTGTTGTCTTTCAAACAACTTAACGTACTTATTCTATTCATTTTTTATGAATACAGAGACGTATCGTTTCAGACTTCGTCATTTCAGTACTTATGTTTTCACGTTTTTCATGAAAGTATATTAATTATTTTTAATATTTTACAAAATTGTATGTGAAGTATGGTTTTGCGCATTATAAACCAGTTTTTGATTATAATGAATTAATTTAAAGTTCATTCTTTTCTTATATTCCAAAATATTCATAGTTGACTTGTATTTTACTATCCAAGGAGCAAAATAGAGCAAAATGACCTCTTTTCTACCTTCCATCAGGGCAAGAGATTTTATCAACGACGACTTATTTACATGAAATAGAAGTCCAATTCCGGTAAGTCGGAACATAAATGGAAGTAATTTGACGGTCGAAATTTGGTAATGGAAGGTAAAATGGACCTATAATAGGTCGAAAATTCGTAATATTTAGGTAATTTTAAATATGACCATTTTTTTATTCCAACCTACTTCTTGGACACATATGTAGCCAGCCTATTCTAAGTACTTATGTGATTATATAAGATAAGAGTCGGAACTATCCCTCATTAAGACGTCGTTTCATGTCCTCCCCTCCTCCCTACAACGGCTTTCTTTCTCAGTGCTCTCAACAGATGGAAACCTAACCTTACGCAAATTACGTACAGTGAGCGATCGTCGCTGCGCATGCTTCTGCGCAGGTTTGGGAAGGAGAAGCTTACTTTCACTCACGAATGACGTATATCGAGATGCAAGAGGGGAAGCTGGAACCGACCACGACGTATTATCGAGTTTTGTACTGTACCGCGATACTGTAATGCGTTAATCAAAGCCACTATATAATAAATAGAATAAATGTACAGAAGATGACCGTTTTGTAAAGTAAAATTTAATACTACAATGTTAAATTAACTCGTCGCCAGCATGAGCAACTTCGTTAAAAATCTTAGATTTTATTTTGTGTACGAATTACTTTCGAGTAATTTTTTTTTCATCTGTGTACTAAACGTAACATAGAATCAGGTTTCCTTAAACTTAATATCCAATTACTTATTAAATAGCGAATTTTTTGAGGTTGTGCTATCTATTAATGTCGACGCATCATTCTGACTTTTGACCTAAAAGTAAAATATTCGACGTGTAAGTAAAATTTCCTTATTCAGGTAATTTTTACCTGAAAGTTGTAGACGTTGAAGTCCAAATATCGACCACTAGTAATTTTTTTTACATTTTCTTAAAACCGGTCCAGATATCGACCTTTAAGACATAATTTTGGTTATAGATTTGGTGTTTTTTAATCTAATATATGAATTTTAATACACTGGACTTTAAATGTATTTTTAGGTTACACTTAAGTTATTTTCGACCTGTATCTAAGTCTTGAAAGTGTATCAGAGTTATAAGATATTTTTTGGTCGAAAAGAGGTAAATTTTACTCAAACGGGGCATTCTGACTTGACCATGGATGAAAGGACTTCTTTTGCTGCTTGGGTATGCATAATGCGCGAGTTTAATGATTTTTTATACATCACCAGATTAAAAGCTACTGCGTGTGCTTTCAGGTGTTAGTTCTCGTGATATCTAAACGCAAGGCAGAAATCACCTATAGATAATCATAGGCATCATACATTCTGATTGAAAACACATAATCAACTTTTCACAATCGTTGAAATAAAAAAAAAACATGGAACACATACAACGAATAATAAAATAAAATATCTTTGCGGGAAAATTGTGGTGTGGATCGAAAAACGAACAAATCAAAAAGCCGACAGGTCAAAAAACCGACATACAGTCAAATTGTCTTAATACCAACTGACACTTCGAAGAACCGGCTACCAAAAATCCGACACATCAATCAGCGGGTAGTCAATTTTTGAAATATCATTTTTTTTACTACCGGCTTTTTGATAGTCCGTTATTTGAATGTCTGTATAATGACATTTAAATTGTTCAACTGTTGTTTTTTTTTTATGCATCAGGCATCTGTCTGTCGGTTTTTTGAATACCGGTTTCTTGATTGTGTCGGTTTTTTTACTGTCGTATTATGACAATTCGGTTTTTCTACTGTCGGTATTTTTACTGTCGGTTTTTCGACCTTTCGGCCTTTTGATTTGTCGGTTTTTCTACGCGCACCCCAAAATGTAACTTAGATTATTACCAACACCGACAGTTTACAAACTAATTCTGGATGATCAGCAACATTAAAAAAATTTACCGTTATGCGATCTAATTGTTTCTATACGTTTCTTACAGACATTCGAAACTTCTGGAACTGGAAAAGCAAAAACGAACCAAAATTAATATTTTATCGATGTATAATGACATTTAAACTTGATGATTTAAAATTGAAAGATGAAACACAGATAAAATAAAGAATGAAATGTTGAAACAAAATTGAAACAAAAGGAAGGAATCAAAATGAATAATAAAACAATGATTCGCGTAGAACAAATCTATGAAAGAAATTATTTGAGATTATTTTTCTTCAAGAACCTGCGTAATCTATAATTTTTATACTTTTAATAGTTTGAATCCATAAAAGCGAAAAATTATTTTTTAATACGAAAGCAAAAGTGTTATTTTTTGCTGAGTGAGTAAAGATTCTTAACTTGATTTCTCAATTCGATCTTAAACTCGGATTTTCTTGTGTCTGGTCCTCGGAACACAATATCATAAATAACCGAAAATATAGATAAGAGACTTATTTTTGGTGCATAGCGCTTTGGGCTTGAATACTGAAACAAATTTGTCTAAATGTAACATGTTCTATACGTTAAAATTGGCAATCACAATAAAAGCTCTGTAACTAATTCCTTTATTTACACTGCAACCTTCGAGACCTGAATAAAATCGGATATATTGGCCGCAATAAATCGATTATGTAGACAGCGAGCGTGATTCCTTTTGGTGAGAAATAAATTAAATTTCATCTTTTTACAGACTAATAACTCAAATTAAAAATTATGATGTTTATTTGAACATTATTGCGTCAAAGCTAACATATATTATTACGAGTACGTTTACTATTAAATAATAAATAATCTACATTCCTAAAAATTCTCATCATGTTTCGAAGTTTTGTTTTTCCCACTAGAACAATTTTTTCAATCTATAAAATTAAATTTTTTAATTTAAATTAGTTTAAAATGTATATACTAGTATCGATGCAGTTAGTTAGTTTTATATGGAACAGTCAATGTCCTTGTCATAAGAGATGCATTTCATCAATATTAAAGAGGCCATATGAAAGAAATGAAGCAAATTTATGTCAAATATCAAAGAAATTATGACGTCACAAGAACTTCACCTAAATCTTTATTGGACGTAGGGTCAATGATTGGGAGCGAAATTTCGATTATACAAAATCCATTTCTCTGAACGGAATCCATTTAGTCGAAAAACGATTGCGTAAATTCAATTAATATTTTCATTCAACTCACGTTCTTTACGGAAATGGATTCGTTAAATTATATTTCGTAATTCCAATCATTTAACAGGCAATTAAGATTTATACATGGAAACCACAATATTTATATCTGCATTATTTTAACGTTACAGTCAATTTTTTGGTACAATAATGCGCAACAGGCTAAATAACATTTTTTAATCGTTGTAGTTCTATTTGTTGTTGAGGAATCTTATATCGTTTTTTAGCATAATCAATATTTATATATATTTATTTTATAATATTGTAAAATGAAAATATACATACATTTCACATATATTTTGTACTCGGAGATTTACATTTTTTTAAAAGTTAAACCTAAATTTAATAAATATTAATCTTAAAAATATGGTAGTATTGAGATCTAGAAGTGTCTAAATATCTTCAATATGAATATAGGTACTCCTAAATAGACTTTTTACTGTTATCTTTCTTGACTCATAATAAATACGGTCTTAGGTCTGATAAAAGTTTCTTTAATAGGATCTATTATCAGAACACCACATCTTTGGTAAAGAAAAAAGGACATTTTGTGGGTTATATTGAAAACTCTGAAATTATGGGGTAAAATCTAGGTAGATTTTTCTAGGCCTTACTAGAAATTATGATATATTGGAAGATCAAATTTAATCTACACCCTGGTAGAAATGAAAACAATTGTTGTCATTTTCTTTTGGGTGAAGTGTCGTTACTTAAATTTGAATATCGCAAATATAAAAAGTGGTTGATATTAACAAAGTTAAAAGTAGGGGAGAGTGGTGTAAGTTGGCACGGTGTTTTTCATTTTGCTACATCATTTTTTCAGTAATGAATTTTAAAACGTACTATGCGGCATTCGAGTCACTTTTTTCAAAAGGTGGTGTAAATTGGCAAATGTTGAAAAATTAAGGATAAAATTATTAATAAACCTTAGAAAAATGGTAAACCACGTGATTTGGTGCTACGGTATGACTGCTAGTCTTATTATATTGTTGTCTTATTCTAATCTTATATTAATTTATATAAATTTTGTTATTTTAATTGCTCCACGTGAATGTTAATATTTCATGTAAAAAGGGTGTTATCGCCTGTAAACATGTAGTAAATAAAGAAATAAATAATACAATATATATTCATATATAATATACATAAACAATACATGCCAACATACACCACCTTCCATGTGCCAACTTACACCACATGTATATTTTTTATATTTTATGTAATAAATTATTTACCCGATATTTTTTCGTAAGATAACAAATATCAATAAAAACAGGTTTAAAAATAAAGTAAAACACAAACTTTCCTTAATTAAAACTTGAATGCAAAATATTCTTTTACGCCCATTCGACGACACAAATTGACACTTTCGAACTATCGAATATTGCTTGTATGTCGTATTGCTTCGAAGGAAACAAGTAACAACGACTACATACCATAAAATGGTGCCGTGTATTAAAGTTATTTTATAGTATAGAAACGGTAAGTCTGGCAATACTGTAACGCTTAAAAATTGGACTGTGCCAACTTACACCACTGCCAACTTACACCACTCTCCCCTACCCATACAGCACAGACGTTGCAAATATGTAACGGTTATGTCACAGGAATGTAAAAATGTCCGCCTTCATAACCGTTGTATATCAGTAACGTATTTGGTATGTAACAAAACATTTTGTGCTGTCTGGGTACTTATTTCAAAATAGAGAAAGTTATAAGTAGGTACTTATTTGTAACTAAGACTCGATAAAAATCGGAGGAGACACGATCGATCTCTGAGAAGATCGAGTTCATTCTTGTTCTTCAGTATTTTTTCTTAATTTCATGAGATAGACGTAGATATATCCAGATATTTGGAGATATAGTCATAACTCAGATCTAATATAGCTGGATCCATTTACATCTGGCTTTTGTTCGCGGGAATAATTCTAGTAATAACTAAGGATTGTACTGTAAGTCGAAAAACCTGATATTGATAAACCATTATAAGATAAATTGATTAAAAAATAGGCATTCTTTTGGTAAAAATGTTAATAACTTTTTTCTTTGAAATTGCCGGCTAATTCTGTGCCAGGGATTTTTAAGAGTAAGTCCAAGATCACCAATCTTGTCTTACTTAAAGTGTGTTAACGGTACTTGAAAGAAAAATTACATCACTGAACATTATATATAAATTTCACAACGAAAAAGGTTATTCGCACTAACCTGGTTGGATCTCGGCTTAAACCCTGTTTCGGGTCCTATCAGGCTAATTATACTCGGCTATCAAATGAAGTATCTAATACAGAGTGTATGAATAGTTTTGGAACTGTCATTTAACTTTAAAAAATGTCGAAAATCACCAAAAAAAGTAAATAGATTTTAAAAATGTTATGTTTTGAAGAGGGCAGCAACCCTTTAATTCCAAGGGGTCCCAATTGAAAACTATATTTGAAATGAACAAAATATACTAGGCGTGGGAATATTGCTGGAAACCTGAATCAGTAGAAATCAATAACAGTATTTACTAATTAATTAAGAGTGAAATATAAATATTTACGAATTTGATTAAGGAATTAAGCAATTAAATCCCGATGACCGATTCCACTACTTGCAATTAGTAGAATGATTTTAATATTTTATTAGTAACTGTTATTCGTAATAAACAATTTTACTATTTGAAACTATTGCTGACACTAATAAATTCACTATCGTTTTTAAATTTTAATTATTTCTCCTTCCAATAAGCAGTAAAAGCGTTTTAGTTTTGTGTTATTCAAAAATAGAAAATTTGATATCAATGTTGAAACGTTACTGAACAGGAATCATTGAAAATATAACAAGAATAAGTATCTTTATTAACTTTAGAACATAATACAATCAAACTAATGACACTCGTGGTACTATATTATTCTATTGTTTTAATATTCAATATCGTTTTTGTTTTAACTGTACTAATTTTACTGACCATTAATACCCAGAGTTTAACAGTTTTGAAGGTACACTGTCTTCAGAGTAAATATCTAATCTTGTACATGTTATTCTTACTCATGTTTCAGGATGGTGATTATTTTATCAAGAATCCTAAAACATCATTCGTCAAAATCTAAATTATTAGAGACATTTCGTAACGATGCATATCATATTTTTCTAAGAAAAATGTCTTCGAATGCATATTTTTATTTATTTAGTATATGATAACTCACTTTTTGAATTACACATATAATGAAATAAAAAATAATAAGGTTTGAATTGAACTGCATACCAACGTATTTGAACACGCTGCCCTTCGTAAATAAGTAGAAATATTTTACAGACACTCTTATCTTAAGATAATAATGCAATTATGTGGTTGCAAGTCAATATAAGGTAAATTAATAAAACTTTCAATAAATTGAAAGACTCTAAAGCGTTAAACCCCTTTAAACTACGTCATCTTGAACGACGCGGCGACCTCCTTTAGGCAACTTCGAACCACACTTCCCAAATCCCCAAGGGGAATTTCTGTTCCTTTGCTCTATAGTCGAAAACCTTGGAGGCATCTGCGTAGCGTGCGGTGGCCAAACAAGTCACAAGAGTATGCAGACCCGCTTTGGCAATGTACTCGAGATAATCGGCCTTTGGACTTGCACGTTAGCGGCCAACATCGGTGATTTCCATGGCAAACGATCCTGGAACGTGACCATCTCCACTAAATTTTTGCATTTCGCAAAGGGTAAACATCACGTTCGTTTTACGACAAATGCATTTCGCAATGTTCGACGGGGTGAGCACATTTATCATGCACAACGCGCCAAAGATTTGTTTGTATCGCAAATAGAGGCGTGCTTTAAAATGAGTTGATATTTGGAAAGAATTTACTTCACGAATTGTGAATGATGAATTTTCATCGTCCTGTTTATGGAAATTCAAAAATTCTTCTTCTGTAGTTTTAAAAAGTTTACATTTTTATATCCTTCACTTCTTCAAATTTTGTTAGCAGACTTGGTGATGACATACCCACACAAAACATCTGTTGTTATTGTCTATAGAGACGTCAGAATAACTAATTTCTCGCATCGCGTATTTTCACGGTCCCGTCACGTTTTATTTACCTGTCGCCGCTCTCTTTTTCCCCCACCTTGCTAGCTTGGGCCTCACGAAGGGCCTGCTGTGACGTCACTAACATAACGCGACTGAGGGGAGTGGGAGAAGAGACGCTCCCCTTCTTTTGGTATAAGTATTTAACGAGACAGGAAGGGAAGGGGAGGAACCAAGTGGGTAAATATACCAAGACTCTACTTAGCTAATTTATCTATTTAATAGCATTAAAAAATAATATAATTACGAAAAAGCCGCAATCTATTTTCACATTCCATTCAAAATGTTAAGAAGGAAAAGAAGTAAAAACTTCAGTATTACATTTTCCCAAATATTATTAATTATTTATCGTTATATTTCTGATTTTAGTAAAACGCCAACACTAGTGTAACTACGAATAACATAAAATACCCGACGCACTATACGAATTTCTCGGGCAGAAAAGGCGCAATGAATGTTGGAACCGAGATGAGTCCGCGCAGGAAACTTTAGCGTGAGCGGGCAAGCTCCATGCCATCAAAGTCACTAAACTACGTTCAACATGGGTTCGCCCTACGGCGATACGCCCTTGTTTATTTCAGTTTGAGGAGCCCGGGAAAGTGACATACACGATGATGTTGCCCTGCACTATCCAACTGAGACTTAATAGCTAGAAGGGTCGAACTCCTTCGTTGCATGCGTAATGAATCTTGTAGATCGCGTTTCCCACGGGTTTGTTGTTTTACTATTTCAACTAGTACTTCTTGCAAGGTCTCTAAAACTAGATGCAATCATTTTAAAAATTTACTTTAATGGTTTTTGAACCCAGCGAAGATGCTTGTATTATTGATGTTTGAAAGCTGGATCGCAAAGGAGCTGAGTGCACGGATAGGTAGTCACAGAAAACATAATATTGGTCAATCCATCAGGTACAAGTTATTTTCTATTTTAGGAAATGGGAACCATTATCATTTTCGACTTCTATTCATGTTGATGTGTTGATATACTACTTTTTCTGTGTGATAGGCAACAGTCCATCGATTTATCCATGTCGTGATAATAGATCGCCTTATATCAGTTACTGTAGTCCATTGCAAGTTAGGAATTCCGATATTCATATAGTTAACAACATATACCATATTTTTGTATTCTTTCTAGGTATTATACCATGTAGATTAAGCGCCGTGGCTAAAGCCATATACAAACATCAATGACCTAACATTGTCATTAGATAATCAGACCCAGTCTGTCTGGACTAGGTAAAAAAAAAGATTGATTAAAGTTGTGTATGAACGGAGATCCCCAAGGTTGTTTGAGAATGGGTATGTAATTCAAAAAATGTTTTGCTCCGGTCCAGAATAAATGTAAAATGCTAGCGAGATTAGATCAAAGGGATAATGCCAGAAGTTTAGTTCTAAGATTACCCCCCATAAAGTAGTCCCTACTGGAAAAACCCAATAACCTGTTTTCATTCTTCCTTTGAGAAGCAAGGTAAGCATATCAACGGAGATGATAAGTATCATTAGGATTTATTGCTAACGCAGCCTGATAGGTATGGTCAAACAGGTATACTCAAGGTATTGTATGTTTTACAACGAAAATTATAATAATTTAGGTAGGGTTTAACAGACTCATTCACAAGCGTACATTTTATGTTCAGGTAGAAAAAAAACCCTCAGAATTTTAGGACTGATGAAATCAATAATCCTACCTAGGTATTCTAAATGAGCAGAATAGGTTAATTACTTCTGTGCTCACCATAATTTGTGGAGCTGTTCGGATCTTAACATTATTTTTATTATTTTGTTTTTGTTAATTATTATTTTGTCGGTGCTATTATAATAGCCTGGGTCTTTAATGATTTAGGTTTAGGCCGTTTTCAGAAGACCATATCACTAAGGCATGTTAGTTATGGTATGGACCTTGTCACAACAATGTAAAATTGTACCTCCTAAAATTCGGATCTGCTACTTGCCACGCGTAGCTATGGAATTTTGTGTAACCTTATTGAGAATAAAAATTGAGGATAAACTAATCCGCATAGTGGTGCTATTGTCCGTTGGGTGCCTACCACAATGTTCAGAAATTACGTACCTTCGTACTTCGCTTCTAAAATGGGACAAAGGAGTAGAGGAGGCAGATGCACAAGATGTAGGGAGCTTTCAGGTGATACTGACATCATTGAGCGGCATTATTCTTTAACATCAATAAGACCGCACGAAAACATCGGGAAGTGTTAGCTCCATATCCTGAACCCATGTCTGCATATTCAAAACTTGATGTACCCAAGCTGCAGCTTCTATTATCAGCTTCGATATATTTATCAAACTTAACGGGGAGATAAATCACAGTAGGAACAAGTGAACCGTAGCTTAGCTGAAACAAGACGCGGCTTCAAAACTAGCACTAATGGTGAAAACGACGTCCGGAAAATCTCTCCTAGTTTCATTCGCGTGCCTGGAACGTTGAAACACAGCGGCGCGAAGTGAAAATTTGAACTCTTTGCGCGTTCCGGCATTCTTGCATTCCCTTTTTCGGAACCTCGAGCTTTGACGCTTTATACGTTTCCGTATCGCCTTTTCACCGGCCACCGCTTCAGGCGCAAGGCACAAAATAACTCCCAGCAGTGTTGTCCCGCATTGTGGTTCATTCCTCCATCCCTAGACGCGATGTTACTTCATCCTCGTTCTCCCCGAGATAGACTTCGCATTGTGCGCGAGACTACCATGCCGCACGTTTCGGGACGTACCGATCTCATAATTTGCGGGCTGAAAACGTCGCTTGTGTTCTGCGGATGTCTATTTTTTTCCTCTGTTGGTCTTTTGTTTGTCTTTAGTCTATGTTATATTATAATGATGACCATGCGCTTTTCACGGCGTTATTATTGCATGGAAACTGCTAAAAGATAAAATCCAACGAAAATAGATCCTATGCATAGGGAAATGACCTGTTGCTAAGCTTACATCTAGACTATTTATCATAAATACTATTTTGCTGTCAGTGTCGTGAAAGACTCAATGCTTTTTGATTCCATGGCTAAAAAAATACTAATATATATCGTCAGCATTCTTTAATGATGTTCACGAGTTTTTGTTCAATATTTATTTATTCCTAATACAAAATTAATTGCCTTTGGTGATTTAGCTATTATGCTAGAAAAAGTCATGTTGTACATTACAACGGATTATTAAATTACGAGTCTATATTATTTTCATATGACATAACTACAGCATCATTTGCTACGTTTCTTCCCTCCCATTAAATCTTTCCTATTGCGGATACTTCATTACCTTCCAAACTGTACTTCTTGGAGACTTCTATGTTTTCAATATTTGAGCCACAACACAGTTTCTGCTTTATATAATCTCTGCAATATGCTATTTTCCAGGTACTTAGCTTTTTGAGACTACCAGAAAGTATTTCTTCGTCCACTCCACTATCTGTTTTACGAAACGGGAGATTTTAGTAAAATTGACCCAACACAACTTATTGATAAATAATTAGAACCAATATCTTTTGAAAAGACATGAATGCAACATTAAATCCGGTGAAAAGTTTGTTTAATTATTTTGAGTACGTAATGGAAATGAGTAGTTAGGTTCAGAGATAATTTTGCCTACTAGGAAATGGTAGTGCTCTCGGACCTACCATACCTAACTATCAGATATGCTCATAGGTCACTGATCTTCCAATGGATTTTGCACTTTTAGTGTACCCGTCCATTTTGAAAAAGAGGATGATGCATGCAAAAGAATGATGCCCAGAGGAGGTCAGGTGATTTCCATCTTCAAGATGGAATATCTAAAACTGATCCATTCGGGTGGAGGATGATGAGACCCGACATCTAGCAATTTTGCGTTTTTAAAGTTTTCGCAAGCATTACCCTCTAAGTTTGTGAGACCCAAATGAAACAGAAGGTGTACAGAGAACACAATTGTGTATTGCCCATATGGTCCTGGAACTCTTCTATCGGGAACTCCTCACATCAATTGAGAGATTACTTTCCATAGTTTCATATGCACTGAGGGACGTTCGATTAAAGACGTCCAGTAATTGACACTGCTTATTCCAGGTTCCAAACCTGGATTAGGTGATAAAAGTAACATTGTTTAATCTCCATCTCGTAACCAGTTCTATGGTCACAAATGATCGAAGTCACAAAATACAGAATTATAGTAAAATTTTGATATTTTGATAATTTTTTGAGGATTCTGATCATGCTCAAGGGTTAAACTAGGATACCTAGACCGGTGGCATCACCACCAACTCGACATCGATGAAACGACATGCTTTCGGAAATGCAGCGCAGCAGAGATATGGAATAATCAGATTAGAGCTCAGTCGAGTGCGCGTCTGAACGACGAATGACAATGAAAACGAGTCGGCACTCGTTTCTACATCCACAGGTGGCCAATTAATTTACAAGCCACGCTTTACGTGACGGCGATTGATACCCGGAACGAGAAGTCAATCCGGCGAGAACGATGGGCCTTTTCGCGAATCTCTTCTTTCCTATCCACTTCTTCCACCCCCTGCATCCCTGTGTTATCTCTTGAAGGCGAATCTCATCGAGCGAAAGGTTCGTACTATCGTTGGCGAAATATCCCACTCGCTCTTCTTCGCTAACAGAGACCCCACATAAAATGCAAGTCCTCCTGTTTTCAACCCTTATCCTTACCATTACGGTAAAGCCCCTTCGATCGGCAGTCTTATCGTCCAACTACGTTTCTCGTATCGGAAATCATTCGGCGCTCGCTCGAAGAGGGCTCCTCGAAATTCCTTTTCTGATCTCCTCGGGACGCACGGAAGAATGCGTCCGATTGTCGTTTCATTGAACAGATGTGTGTTCGTCGAATCATCGCTGCTCAATCCGGATTACGGCATTTTCGTAATCGAGCCTGGCACATTCTCCAGGCGAAATGAGGACATGGAACGGGAATCGTCATGCTGGTTCAGAATTCAGCTAAATGTTTGCGCTCGTCATAATCCATGTTTACAATTTGTATATGAAATATACAATAAATGGTATGCCATTACTTGCGAAATGGGATATAAATTTGAAATAGTATTGTTTTTAATCTTTCAAACAGAATAATACTTGCTACTTTATTAGTAGGGATTTAGTAAAATCCTGTATATAATTCATTATTTATTCAATTGAGACAACAGTGACACCATGTCAAGCCCAAAATGCTATTTTCGCAGTACTTTCGTTAAAAAAAACAGAAGCGATCATATTTGTATGACCTTTTTATATGCTTGATCTAATAGTGATATCACTACACGTTTGAATATTTTTGTCAGTACAATTCTGTGAATACGAAAACATTTTCAATCGTTCACTGAGGGCCCTATGTTTGCTTTTGGACAGCTCGGCATCATCTGGACGCACTTAATAAATCTTATCTACTTTTGAAGCCGATACTTGTATGGAATTTATTCTAGTTTAACCCATCTATTAGCGCGGCCCTATATGGGCATTATTACACAGCTCCACAACAAAAATGAAAGTCCAGACGAGGAGGACAGACTATGCCTTAAATATGTTATTTAGGTCGCTGAATCAGAATCCGAAATCCATTTAACCCCATCACGTCAGGTTTTTGACATAACCTCAAAAAATCCTAGAATTCGACCCTAAAATGTTAAAATAATGAAAAATATTAGCTTGCAAATTTCCGTTATTCTATAATAGAGTCTAGTACAATCCAGTATTGTTCAGTATATTGCAGTACTTCCATTATTGTCCAGAACTATCCAATATATATTTCAGTAGTGTCCAGGACTGTCCAGTAAACATGGTATGCCTTCCAGGCCAGAATTTGTCTTTATTTTCATATTTTAGGGTAGATTTTTAGATCTCTTTTTTAGGTTATGTCAAGAACTTAACGTGATGGGGCTGAATGGGCATCGGATATGGTCTCAGCGACCCCAAAAACAGATTATAGACATAGTCTGACCTCTTGATCCGGACTTTCGTTTTTTTTTGTGGGGCTGTGTTATTACTAAATTCAATGAATCGTAAATACGCAGTTTAAATCAATGTACTTTTTAAAGTATTATTTTTAGAACCCAGAATCGGAAGGCCGTGGCAGGGGTTTGCGCTAACTCCCAATGCTATAAAGTTGGTTTGATCTAAATAATTAAATGTAAAATAGAATTTAGTATTTCTAATAGCATTATGCCTACAATTAATGTGTAAAATATTGATTCGTAGCATCACTTATGTTCTTCCTGATTTAGATATACAATGAGATGCGAGCGTTATAAGACAGATGGAGACTACTTTGTGATGGGAGAAATCTACCAGGGGTCTGATTCAATTTTTTCAGAAGGGTAATGCCCAAAATTCCATAATATATTACCTGATTTCATTGCATTGAAAAAAAGGGTTATCGTCGGAAATCAGCGCTAAATTTAATACTGTTTTGAGAATGATGTTTCCGAATGTGAAGTTTGTTTGTTCATGTGGAAAACAGATTTTTTAATATGACATAACAAATATACGTCCTGAGTGAGCATTAGCGAGTGAAGATATAAAGCTAATATATAATAAAATATGAACGTATTATTGAAGATATTGCATTTATTTAAAAATAGATTAACGAAAAATGAAAGATTATTCTAAAACCGAGAAAAAGGAGGACATATTCATTGGATCCTGAGATTCCGAGTCGATAAAAAGGCTAGTACTAAGCTGGCAGAGAGACAAAATTTTCACGTCGTCTTTAATCAACAACGAATGATAGCTATTAGTCCGTAGTTTTTTGTCAATTCCTATCAAAGAAATGACCAACTTTCGCAACCCAGTTTCGGTCACCCAATAGAATCAACATTTAGACGAAACTGCTACTCCTGGATAGTTGTTCAACTAGATTAGCTTGTTACTTAACAAAAATCAATAAATAATTTTAAAACAATGCATAATAATGGAATTGTAAATTATAATATTTTAGGAAATCCCGTAAGTATCGAAAAAATGAATAAGTCAATCGACGACCTTCAGATTAAACAAATTATTTTTAATATTTCTTTAATTAGTTGTAAAGTGAATTATTTTTTCCATTATTATTGATTGTTTCGGATGATTATCCCTTACAACTTCAGAATACTTGTATTGAAGGAAAATTAGTAAAATTTCCTTTTATTCTAAACAGTTTAAAAGTTTCCGCCAATTCTGCCTCACTTTGGTTACCCTTATACAAAAGGAAATATCTTGGCGCTATTATTCGAGTATAATGCATTAGCAACAAAAGGTATAACGTTGTCTTTCATTGTCAACATTTCAGCGATGTAAAATCCATATCGCTAGATGTCTACGTACTTAATTATTAGTATTGGAATGTTTTTTATCCACAAGTTTACAAGTAAGCATGTCAGTTGTATGAATAAGTAATACTGTAGGCTAAAAATATATTTGTTACAAAAATTACTTTAACAATAATTTTAGAATCAAAGGTATTAGAATCATTTCATTTTTGAAACAATTTTTAACGAAAATTTCTGTATTAATCCTCATGATCACGAGTTATTTTTTGCCCTATGGAAACAATGTTTTCTTGACGACTATTCCAAGTGCACAGGTTAGTTAAATAGATTTTTGTTTATTTAAAAATTAGTGTAATTATCGAATCTTTAGATGTTAATGATTAATAAAAAAAATAACTTCAAGAAAACTTCGTCATACTGTAACCAAAAATTTATTATTCGTCATAGCTTTCAAATTCTGGAAGTGCATAATTTCATTCATAATGTTCCTTCAATCCCAATTAATTTAGTTCCTGTACAATAATGTGCTAAATTATAAATTCTCCAATATTCACCGTGACTAAAATAATTGTCAATTGTAAGTTTCCATTTAACACCATTAGAAATTTAAATCACATCGCAGTTTAATGGCATTTCAAGAACTGATAAAAATGCATTTTGAAAACAAATTTACTCTTGTCTTGTTTCCTATAACCTAAAGATGCAACAAACAAGTAAACTTTTGATAACAAATCGATTTCTTACAACCCACCCTTATTATATCATATTTTTATATCACATTTGCTTTAATAAGGGCAACTGATTATTTATTAAAATATTTTATAAATTACTTTATAAAAATATTCTAACATGTGACTGCGGTCGACTATCTGATATGTTAAGAATTCCATTAATCGTGCACAACTTGTTCAAGTTTGATCTACTTTATGTTAATTTTCCACTCGGTTTATTTCAATATACATGCCGCCGCAAGAGTATGGAATTTCGAATACATTGGATGAACTAAGGAGATTTCATCTCTATGAAATTCCTTTACCCTTATTGCACTTCATGCATTCATTTTCATGTCCTTTGATCTCCACAGGAAAATGTTACAAATCTTTAATCTTGTAAAAAAATAGTTATTTCAACAATACATAACAATTTTGATATATAATAATCAAATTGGAAGCTGTCTAAGTACAAAGGCAAAATAATTCGTTGTACTTTATAGAAAAGTACATAGATTCCGTACAAGCGAACATTTTGTAGCCAGACAGAACTAAGTAAATCGTTAAAAATGTGATCTCTAATTAAATTCAGTTCTGAATAAACTACATGAAAAATGGCTATACCTTTCAATCGTACTTGATATGCATTAAATTAAAATAAGTTTTAAACTTGCAATGTCTTAAAATGTATATGTGGTAGATAGTGTATCCGTCATTTTGAATTTTGAAACATGATGGTCGGATTCCTAATCAAAAACCTCAAAAACCCATACACACCAAGTTTCGTTAAGTTTAGTTGAAGTGATAACGATTGATCCAGCATACTTGAAAATTGAAAATTTTTTTACAATATCCTCAATTTTCAAGACGCCATTTTAGATTTTCATTATAATCTACCACACAATTTTTACGTTTCAACAGTTTGTGTTAGTTTGTGCCACATTATTCAGTATCAAAATTACGTTTTCTTAAAAAAATGTTGATTTAAACTTAAAAAAATTGTTGATTTTTCCGCACTTTTTTACAATAAAGCCGCCATTTTGGTTTTTTAGGTCAACAAAAATGAAATCCGACCGCGGCATCTTGTAGAATGCACCCAGAAATATAATAAAACGGTATTCACATATTTTTCAAGAATTTTTTCTGCATCTGACATTATTTGAAAGTACCACTATGATTTCAGGCTTTTTTCGGCCTTAATGGGTTAAGTAAAATTATGTTTAGCTACTCTTCTTAAATTAATGACTAAAAGGTCAGAGTAGATGAATACTACTCGACTAGTCAATTAAAATACTATAATAATAAAACCCTTATATATTTGTACAGATTTTATAACGCAAGTACTACCAGAAACAGATTAGGTCAAATATAAATCGTTATCCATCAGTTTCGCCAATAGATGCAAACAAATTAATTATTTTAAAATTTCGTATTGTTTTATCAAATAATACATCCTATAAGAATAAATCGATTCTCCAATTATGTAGATTAATCTATACACATTTGTAATGGCTGAACTTTTTGTTGCTTTTATAAAAGTATGTTCTTTCATTGGAATTATTGAAATTCGAAAGTTTTGCGAAATTCTCGTCCCGATAAAGAAATGAATGGAGTATTAATATGCCCTGACTTTCTCTCTGTCTCTTTCCCTCGAATTCAAGGCAACGAAATTTTAATAATACATAAACATCCGGCGAGTTTTTGATGGCAATTTGCAACTGGAAAAGGGTTTATATAGTCAAAGAGGAAGGCAGAACTCGTCGGTTCGTAAAGTCGTGAGGGGAATAACGATTTTCCTTTGAATTTTCAACCATTCCTCGCCTAGTATAGCCAGGAAAGAAAATTCATGAGTAGCAAACATTGTTGTCAAAAGTGTGGCTTAAAACATCGTGTTCACGAAATTAGCGAATAAAATATTGACTTTCTGATTTATTTTAAACCCAAGTGACAAAGTGTATTTATATTTATTAATATAAAGAAAGGACGTTTTCATGCTAGAATAAAATCAAATCATTTTTTGTCCAGCTAAACTGTGGGTTGGACTGAAATTAGTGAATATTTGCTGATTTAAAATTAGAGGCTTCATGCCAATGTAATGATAACCAACGCCAACGAACAATATTTTCCGCGATTGCTATAGACTGTTTTCACAGTTTATGAAAGACGTGTGTAAAAAAATAGTCGTAATCATAGTTTAATGGTATCGTTGAATTCAAAAATGAAAATTGTGAGATTTATACTAATTAGAATCAATTTTCAAAATCCCTGGTAGAAATTTGTCCATTTTTTCTTAGACTGGCCATTTCCTCTATACCTTTAACGTGGTAAATAAGAATGTTATACAAGAATTATACAAAAAATATTTTCATTTCTACCACGGATATTTCAAAAGCCATAATATTCCTTTGCCGCAGTGGTTAGTATTTTATCATTCAGATATTCGTAAATGCTTTTACTACTGGTATGCTACAATAAACTTTTAGTTTCAGGAAGTTTAACAAGGAAAGTAAGGGTATTTATTTAAAAAAAAATAGCTTGATATGGTTGTGATTGTCAGTCATCAAGTAAATTATCTCCGTTGGCCTCAAGACTACTCCACAATTTTCGGCACATAAATTCTCTAAATCTAAAAAAAAACTTCTGGTTGATTTTTATATGACCTTATGTAGTTCACTTGAAATTTTCACTTTGAATGTAAAATATGTCGTTGTTTCCAAGTCCGATGTAAAAAATTGGAATTCCGTTTAAAAGAAAATCAATTTGACTTAATAAATTTGTACATTAATCACATAATCATCAATGCATAATGATGGATCCATTATCTAAACAAGTTTGATTTCGTCGTATTTGGTAAATTTAATAGCAAATTTGGTGAATCGAAAGTTCTGTATATGAAACCCTATATAATATAAGTTTATTGCACCATGAACAGTTCTCTACCTTCGTTATAATTTTTGAATTTTTTCGAGGATTTCTGATATCCTGGTTTGAACTTCCTTAACTTAACCCACCTACAATTAGTAAAGGTGTTCAACATAATTCTACAGTTATATATTTAGCCTCAAAAGAAACATTTAAATTAAAATATTCTGCAATTATTGATACTTGTCATATCTTCTTTGTTCTTGGATATGATTCCTATCAAACTTTCAGAAATTAGCACAATTTAAAAGAGGTAATATGTAGACAGCTGACCGTTTAAAATGGGGTGTTTTAAAGCGTTTTTTCATGAGAATCAAATTTAATTACCAGGATGGTAACTGCGGAGAGTTCGCAACTTTGGCAGCAAAGAGGAAACCGAAAAATAATTTGGAATACGAATTGATTTACATCCTAATCCCCGATCAATTACCGTAAGCAAATATCGGAGTACCTCTACGGAACGCTCAGATACGCTCGTCGGATCTGGAGTTTTCATCACGCTTGTATGAGCATATACACTGTGTCTATCGATTTATGGTAAACTGGCAGCTTTCGTTGCACTTAAAAAAGCGATGGGCTCCACGATGAAATTCACGTTAAATTGCTGAAGCTCGCGATGGAAACATTTCGTTGAGAAACGGTCGGAGGTTGGCGTCCGGTACGAAAAACATTACTGGAGGATCTTTTTCGTCTTTTCTGAGGAAAATTTCGTGGTATGTCTTCCTTGGAAAAACTTATAATGCGATGACAATAACTAGGTATATAACTGCAACTTAATGAAATGGGAATAGTAATTGGATAGAATATGTAAAGAACTGACAATGGCGACCAATGTACTTCGAGTTACTATATAGATAAGAATCAGTATACAAATTATACAATTTATGCGTTGTTTTCTCGTTATAAGTGTACAACATTTTGCTAAACAGTGCATTTATCACAACAAACAGTTATCTCGATTTTTGTGAAATTTCGATTGCGAGTGTACGAGTTAGATTCTTGATGTCCGTCATTTTGAATGAGTCATTTTTATTTTTGCAATTATGACTTCAGATTCGTATTCAGCGACCTCAAAAACTTATATACGTTGATTTTTGTGAAATTCCTATTGACCGTATAAGAGTTAGTTTCTTGCTATCCTCCATTTTCAGTCAGCCACTTTTAATTTTGCAATTTTTACCTCAGATTCGTAATCAGCGACCTCGAAAACTTATATACGTCGATTTTTGTGAAATTCCGATTGACAATGTAAGAGTTAGCTTCTTGATGTCCTCGTAAACCAACTGTCATTTATATCGAACGTTCGGAAGGTTGATTTGCCCAACTGGTTCGTTGAAAGACATTATTTCTATGTTTGAACCGCCATATTGGATCAGGTGTTGGAAATTTTACAATTCTGGCTTGGGATTCGTGATCAGCGACCCTGAAAATCATAGGGTACATAGTTTCCATAAATTAAAAGTTTGATTCTAACGGTTACGAACGTCATAAGATAGTATGCGCTAATAGGTTAATGACTAGCACCGTCTTCTTGCCACAATAATAGTAGAATAGTAATATTTTCTACTTTACCAGTGTGTATAAATACATTGACTACACATTGACAATACATTGACGATATTTAGTACTTCAATGGTGATCTCGAAGAACAAACAATGATGAAATAAAACAAAAACGAAATAGCCATGGTTAAAACAAAAATTTACTTCCGTTGAAAATCGATGGCATGTGGTTAAACAATTACGAAAAGACATATTATGAATAAATAATTTCTATTAATAGAAATTGTTTCTTACTACTGCGATTCCTTGGACGTACATACTAACATTGATTGAACCACCAAACCGCAATACCATTCAATTTGAAATATACATCATTCTTGATCTTATTATTTACAATACATTTATATTATTTGATTTGGTAAAAAACCTTCCGTTCTCTATTAATGTAAATAATAACTCTTAACTACTTTGGAATATGTTCTGAGTCCAATTATAGTCAATACCCAATATATTATTTAGATTCAGTGGGCATAATATGGTCATTTTACATCTCATTTTCATGATAAAATACTTTAAAACTCAGTTGTAATCAGCAATGGTTTAGGTCTAAATTGAATAAAAACTGAAAGTACATCGACACCTCAATTTAAAGCTCTTGGAGCTCTTATTATAATTTTAAAATCATTACCGTTACTTCAACTATATTTAATTTATTGTAAGCTGCAATTCATAAAAGTCAACCCAATCGAATGCTAAGTATGGCTTGCGGGGAAAATGAATGCTTGGTCGGATCTTTATTAAAATAGACGTTTTCAAATAGAAACCCGTGTAGTGAAGTACCTAATTAATGGTAACTTGAAAATCGTTGTGGCTAAGTATCGAATCTCGCAAGTAATACTAGGAATTTCCTGTAGAAGCCATAGTTAACCAATACCGACTCTAAAATAATAATTAATACTACGATGTAGCACAGGGATAATATTTCATTACTGTACATAAATCAATTTGTTAATAAACATATGATTAAGAAAATATACTAAATTCGCAAAAATAATTGTTAGTTACTCTCCCGTGAATGAAATTGTTTTACGAACCGAAAATTATTGTCTTTTGTGTTTACTGAAATTATTTGCTTTTGGATACCGTAAAATGGAATAATTAGATCAGTTTATTCAAGTAGAACATTAACGAAGACACATGTTGTGTTCAGCAGTACGCAGTTATTGAAATATTGAGATCTCAAGGGACCGAGAAATAACATCGTAGATCAAGAAAGATTGATTTAGTCTGGACCAAGTCCTTATTTTATTAATATTCAGGTAGATCGGAATACAAACTTAAATGTTTCTATCTATTCAGAAATACAAGGAACTCCGATAATTTAAGAAAATTTCATTGTAGCGCGAGTAATCTTTAGAATTAAATGATTTTATTGAAATCGAATGATAAAATGATTACATTAACTTGGTTAAACACACGGAGTAACCGAAATATTTTTTATTATTTTGATTTAGACTTTGGACTTTGTAGTATGATAATCTATAATTTCAAAAAATTTTTACCTATTTTGAGGTTATGTATGAACGGTCTCTGTTTTTTACAAAAAGGTGCACTCGGAATTCAAAAGTAAAGCCTTACTGCTTCAAAAAGCTTTAAAAATGCTCGAATTTCTTTTTTTTTTGTTGAAATTGTAAAATTTTAATTTCCGCAAATTTTATACTTTCCTATATTTATAAAAATCGTGAGAACATTTTAGGTTACGTTAAAAATATAACTCTTCAAATATTATTTCTTAATTAACGTATTTTCATCACATTACATTTAATCATGGAATCGAAATTCAATATTAAATTTTCTAATTTTATGGGGGTGGGGGGGGGGGGGGGTGGGGGGGGGGGGGGGTGGGGGGGGGGGGGGGTGGGGGGGGGGGGGGGTGGGGGGGGGGGGGGGTGGGGGGGGGGGGGGGTGGGGGGGGGGGGGGGTGGGGGGGGGGGGGGGTGGGGGGGGGGGGGGGTGGGGGGGGGGGGGGGTGGGGGGGGGGGGGGGTGGGGGGGGGGGGGGGTGGGGGGGGGGGGGGGTGGGGGGGGGGGGGGGTGGGGGGGGGGGGGGGTGGGGGGGGGGGGGGGTGGGGGGGGGGGGGGGTGGGGGGGGGGGGGGGTGGGGGGGGGGGGGGGTGGGGGGGGGGGGGGGTGGGGGGGGGGGGGGGTGGGGGGGGGGGGGGGTGGGGGGGGGGGGGGGTGGGGGGGGGGGGGGGTGGGGGGGGGGGGGGGTGGGGGGGGGGGGGGGTGGGGGGGGGGGGGGGTGGGGGGGGGGGGGGGTGGGGGGGGGGGGGGGTGGGGGGGGGGGGGGGTGGGGGGGGGGGGGAAAGTTGTCGTTGTTTTGATTTTAAAGCATCGGCGAGAAAAGAGCGATCATATTCTCGGTATCATTCAAATATCTCCAGATTGAATCGCGATTGAGTAATGAGTCCTTCGATGTTTTCAATGCAGAATAGAGGACTGTTGTCGTTAATGTTCAAGAAATGAAAACGTCGTGTAAATACTTAAAGTAAAACAAACATTAATTCCATGCAACCCACAATGATTAGACAACTTTATCTAATTATACTTATATATTGAAAATGAAAATTTGGTCTTAAACTAATTCATTTTATAAGCTAAATACAGTCCCTAAAAATGATAAAAAGCAAGCTTCTGAACAATCGACAATTTATGAATATATTTGTCATGACGGCCAATTTTCCTGCGACGTTGAAATTTTAAAGTCCAAAGAAAAGATATCGTTGGTGTGGGCGAATGCCGAGAAATTGTTAGATGCTATTTTAATGGAACGTGGGCTTCAAGGCAATTTTACAATAAAATTAATGGCTGATCGAGGTCAATGATTTTTCAAAGTTTCTTTATCGATACTTTCTGAAGATTATCTTCAAAGGGAGCTAGAATCAGATGTCGATGAACCGCCTTAAAAAGATCACGATACTCTGAAGGGGGTTCTGCAAGCACCGTTCAAAAACTAACGAGTGTTAATTAACTTATTATATTATGCATGGTTGCAACAATTAAAGAGACATACGAGAGTCTTGATATTCTTTTTAAATTAATGAAGTTAAATGTTACTGCTTGTCATTAGTACCTAATTTATTTTAGAAAACAAAACATTTAAAATGATTAAATGTGCCGTGATGAAAACTCGCATCTTGCTTTTTTAAAATTTTGTATTTAAGTTGGATTTTGCATCGAATTAATGTTATATCTGCTGCAGAATGTGAGAAACTCTCTATGAATGGATTCACCTGCCTGTTCAGACCTTATAGCTAGACAATTTTTTTTAACGAAATGTAACCATTATTTAGTATGATTAATTATCACTTGTATTTTCAGTATGTCTGATTGGTTGGTTAAATCAAATGTCACGTGGTATCCGGTTGATCTTCATTCGACGAAAATAATACTAACATATATAAAAATTAAAAATAAATAAACCGCAGAATTTATTACATCTTCAACTCGAATCCACGAATTATTTGACATCACTTTAAATATTTGAAAATTGATATCACACAAAGTTCACTAACGTCTCTTTGAACTTCCTGTTAGTTTCAGATGAAACAGTAATCTAATTGGAAAATTTTCCTTCACACTTTACACAGGCTGAGGACTGTCAATGTTTCATATTCGTCAACTAACATTTGTTGAGGAATATGAAACACAGGCGTGTTTAAAAATTTTTTTTTTTTTTCTATTTTTCTCATTACTCTAGTTTTGAATTATTTGCCATAGCACCGGTTTTGGAAGCAATAAGCTGTACATTAGTCTTCGCACCCATTTCTGTCTTTTAATATTATTCTGGCAATTTGGTCTGGTGTATGGCCGTTGTTGTTTTTCACATCGCAGTTGCAATGATTCTCCAGCAGCATTATCCCAGCCTCGTTGTTCTCCAGGATGACGGCCAGATGTAACGGTGTATTTCCGTCCTCGTCGGCTGCGTCCAGGTCGGCACAAAATTCGATGAGGAGTTCCAAAATGCTAATACCCCAGTTATACACAGCTGCGTGTAATGGCGTCGATTTGTCCGCTCTTGGTGTGTTAACGTCGGCCCCGTTGAGCAGTAACTCCTTCACCTTCTGCAAATCTTCAGCGAGCACTGCCTCGTACAAACTGCACATTGTAAGAACGTCGTATGTCCACTTCGGCTGTTGACCAGAAACTGGTTGAATTCTTGTAGGATTCTAACCAGATGACTTGGGTGTGGGTGGGGGGGGGGGGGCATATTTTGTTCGCAGATAATCGTCTATCCCTATAAACAGCTCGGAAAGCTTCTAGATAAGTCTAGGTATTTGCTAATGGTTCTTTTCCGAATGTTCGGTCTTTCACTTTTCAATGTGCGATGTTTCTGTTTCGTTGGTTTTCTACTGTATCTAGAATATATGTCAAATTGTAATACACTTAATGGACATTTTTGAGTACTAGAACTCCGTTGTATAAGTAAATTGGGAATGTATTTTACATGTTTATTTTGTTTCATTAATGCACATTTAGGACTTTTGCATTGTTCTTTTGCATCGTTTGATACAAATAGGTATGAAGAACATTGTTATTGTAACAAACAATTGTATGAAACAATACCGCAAATTTGCTGCATAAACAAAGGCTTTTCAAAATACAGTCATAAGAGCGTTAAGATTGCCGCAAGAGACTTCAATCAAAGTTGTCGTTGTTTTGATTTTAAAGCATCGGCGAGAAAAGAGCGATCATATTCTCGGTATCATTCAAATATCTCCAGATTGAATCGCGATTGAGTAATGAGTCCTTCGATGTTTTCAATGCAGAATAGAGGACTGTTGTCGTTAATGTTCAAGAAATGAAAACGTCGTGTAAATACTTAAAGTAAAACAAACATTAATTCCATGCAACCCACAATGATTAGACAACTTTATCTAATTATACTTATATATTGAAAATGCAAATTTGGTCTTAAACTAATTCATTTTATAAGCTAAATACAGTCCCTAAAAATGATAAAAAGCAAGCTTCTGAACAATCGACAATTTATGAATATATTTGTCATGACGGCCAATTTTCCTGCGACGTTGAAATTTTAAAGTCCAAAGAAAAGATATCGTTGGTGTGGGCGAATGCCGAGAAATTGTTAGATGCTATTTTAATGGAACGTGGGCTTCAAGGCAATTTTACAATAAAATTAATGGCTGATCGAGGTCAATGATTTTTCAAAGTTTCTTTATCGATACTTTCTGAAGATTATCTTCAAAGGGAGCTAGAATCAGATGTCGATGAACCGCCTTAAAAAGATCACGATACTCTGAAGGGGGTTCTGCAAGCACCGTTCAAAAACTAACGAGTGTTAATTAACTTATTATATTATGCATGGTTGCAACAATTAAAGAGACATACGAGAGTCTTGATATTCTTTTTAAATTAATGAAGTTAAATGTTACTGCTTGTCATTAGTACCTAATTTATTTTAGAAAACAAAACATTTAAAATGATTAAATGTGCCGTGATGAAAACTCGCATCTTGCTTTTTTAAAATTTTGTATTTAAGTTGGATTTTGCATCGAATTAATGTTATATCTGCTGCAGAATGTGAGAAACTCTCTATGAATGGATTCACCTGCCTGTTCAGACCTTATAGCTAGACAATTTTTTTTAACGAAATGTAACCATTATTTAGTATGATTAATTATCACTTGTATTTTCAGTATGTCTGATTGGTTGGTTAAATCAAATGTCACGTGGTATCCGGTTGATCTTCATTCGACGAAAATAATACTAACATATATAAAAATTAAAAATAAATAAACCGCAGAATTTATTACATCTTCAACTCGAATCCACGAATTATTTGACATCACTTTAAATATTTGAAAATTGATATCACACAAAGTTCACTAACGTCTCTTTGAACTTCCTGTTAGTTTCAGATGAAACAGTAATCTAATTGGAAAATTTTCCTTCACACTTTACACAGGCTGAGGACTGTCAATGTTTCATATTCGTCAACTAACATTTGTTGAGGAATATGAAACACAGGCGTGTTTAAAAATTTTTTTTTTTTTTCTATTTTTCTCATTACTCTAGTTTTGAATTATTTGCCATAGCACCGGTTTTGGAAGCAATAAGCTGTACATTAGTCTTCGCACCCATTTCTGTCTTTTAATATTATTCTGGCAATTTGGTCTGGTGTATGGCCGTTGTTGTTTTTCACATCGCAGTTGCAATGATTCTCCAGCAGCATTATCCCAGCCTCGTTGTTCTCCAGGATGACGGCCAGATGTAACGGTGTATTTCCGTCCTCGTCGGCTGCGTCCAGGTCGGCACAAAATTCGATGAGGAGTTCCAAAATGCTAATACCCCAGTTATACACAGCTGCGTGTAATGGCGTCGATTTGTCCGCTCTTGGTGTGTTAACGTCGGCCCCGTTGAGCAGTAACTCCTTCACCTTCTGCAAATCTTCAGCGAGCACTGCCTCGTACAAACTGCACATTGTAAGAACGTCGTATGTCCACTTCGGCTGTTGACCAGAAACTGGTTGAATTCTTGTAGGATTCTAACCAGATGACTTGGGTGTGGGTGGGTGGGGGGGGGGGGCATATTTTGTTCGCAGATAATCGTCTATCCCTATAAACAGCTCGGAAAGCTTCTAGATAAGTCTAGGTATTTGCTAATGGTTCTTTTCCGAATGTTCGGTCTTTCACTTTTCAATGTGCGATGTTTCTGTTTCGTTGGTTTTCTACTGTATCTAGAATATATGTCAAATTGCTATACACTTAATGGACATTTTTGAGTACTAGAACTCCGTTGTATAAGTAAATTGGGAATGTATTTTACATTTTTATTTTGTTTCTTTAATGCACATTTAGGAATTTTGCATTGTTCTTTTGCATCGTTTGATACAAATAGGTATGAAGAACATTGTTATTGTATCAAACAATTGTATGAAACAATACCGCAAATTTGCTGCATAAACAAAGGCTTTTCAAAATACAGTCATAAAAGCGTTAAGATTGCCGCAAGAGACTTCAATCAAAGTTGTCGTTGTTTTGATTTTAAAGCATCGGCGAGAAAAGAGCGATCATATTCTCGGTATCATTCAAATATCTCCAGATTGAATCGCGATTGAGTAATGAGTCCTTCGATGTTTTCAATGCAGAATAGAGGACTGTTGTCGTTAATGTTCAAGAAATGAAAACGTCGTGTAAATACTTAAAGTAAAACAAACATTAATTCCATGCAACCCACAATGATTAGACAACTTTATCTAATTATACTTATATATTGAAAATGCAAATTTGGTCTTAAACTAATTCATTTTATAAGCTAAATACAGTCCCTAAAAATGATAAAAAGCAAGCTTCTGAACAATCGACAATTTATGAATATATTTGTCATGACGGCCAATTTTCTTGCGAAGTTGAAATTTTAAAGTCCAAAGAAAAGATATCGTTGGTGTGGGCGAATGCCGAGAAATTGTTAGATGCTATTTTAATGGAACGTGGCTTCAAGGCAATTTTACAATAAAATTAATGGCTGATCGAGGTCAATGATTTTTCAAAGTTTCTTTATCGATACTTTCTGAAGATTATCTTCAAAGGGAGCTAGAATCAGATGTCGATGAACCGCCTTAAAAAGATCACGATACTCTGAAGGGGGTTCTGCAAGCACCGTTCAAAAACTAACGAGTGTTAATTAACTTATTATATTATGCATGGTTGCAACAATTAAAGAGACATACGAGAGTCTTGATATTCTTTTTAAATTAATGAAGTTAAATGTTACTGCTTGTCATTAGTACCTAATTTATTTTAGAAAACAAAACATTTAAAATGATTAAATGTGCCGTGATGAAAACTCGCATCTTGCTTTTTTAAAATTTTGTATTTAAGTTGGATTTTGCATCGAATTAATGTTATATCTGCTGCAGAATGTGAGAAACTCTCTATGAATGGATTCACCTGCCTGTTCAGACCTTATAGCTAGACAATTTTTTTTAACGAAATGTAACCATTATTTAGTATGATTAATTATCACTTGTATTTTCAGTATGTCTGATTGGTTGGTTAAATCAAATGTCACGTGGTATCCGGTTGATCTTCATTCGACGAAAATAATACTAACATATATAAAAATTAAAAATAAATAAACCGCAGAATTTATTACATCTTCAACTCGAATCCACGAATTATTTGACATCACTTTAAATATTTGAAAATTGATATCACACAAAGTTCACTAACGTCTCTTTGAACTTCCTGTTAGTTTCAGATGAAACAGTAATCTAATTGGAAAATTTTCCTTCACACTTTACACAGGCTGAGGACTGTCAATGTTTCATATTCGTCAACTAACATTTGTTGAGGAATATGAAACACAGGCGTGTTTAAAAATTTTTTTTTTTTTTCTATTTTTCTCATTACTCTAGTTTTGAATTATTTGCCATAGCAGCGGTTTTGGAAGCAATAAGCTGTACATTAGTCTTCGCACCCATTTCTGTCTTTTAATATTATTCTGGCAATTTGGTCTGGCGTATGGCCGTTGTTGTTTTTCACATCGCAGTTGCAATGATTCTCCAGCAGCATTATCCCAGCCTCGTTGTTCTCCAGGATGACGGCCAGATGTAACGGTGTATTTCCGTCCTCGTCGGCTGCGTCCAGGTCGGCACAAAATTCGATGAGGAGTTCCAAAATGCTAATACCCCAGTTATACACAGCTGCGTGTAATGGCGTCGATTTGTCCGCTCTTGGTGTGTTAACGTCGGCCCCGTTGAGCAGTAACTCCTTCACCTTCTGCAAATCTTCAGCGAGCACTGCCTCGTACAAACTGCACATTGTAAGAACGTCGTATGTCCACTTCGGCTGTTGACCAGAAACTGGTTGAATTCTTGTAGGATTCTAACCAGATGACTTGGGTGTGGGTGGGTGGGGGGGGGGGCATATTTTGTTCGCAGATAATCGTCTACCCCTATAAACAGCTCGGAAAGCTTCTAGATAAGTCTAGGTATTTGCTAATGGTTCTTTTCCGAATGTTCGGTCTTTCACTTTTCAATGTGCGATGTTTCTGTTTCGTTGGTTTTCTACTGTATCTAGAATATATGTCAAATTGTTATACACTTAATGGACATTTTTGAGTACTAGAATTCCGTTGTATAAGTAAATTGGGAATGTATTTTACATGTTTATTTTGTTTCATTAATGCACATTTAGGATTTTTGCATTGTTCTTTTGCATCGTTTGATACAAATAGGTATGAAGAACATTGTTATTGTAACAAACAATTGTATGAAACAATACCGCAAATTTGCTGCATAAACAAAGGCTTTTCAAAATACAGTCATAAGAGCGTTGAGATTGCCGCAAGAGACTTCAATCAAAGTTGTCGTTGTTTTGATTTTAAAGCATCGGCGAGAAAAGAGCGATCATATTCTCGGTATCATTCAAATATCTCCAGATTGAATCGCGATTGAGTAATGAGTCCTTCGATGTTTTCAATGCAGAATAGAGGACTGTTGTCGTTAATGTTCAAGAAATGAAAACGTCGTGTAAATACTTAAAGTAAAACAAACATTAATTCCATGCAACCCACAATGATTAGACAACTTTATCTAATTATACTTATATATTGAAAATGCAAATTTGGTCTTAAACTAATTCATTTTATAAGCTAAATACAGTCCCTAAAAATGATAAAAAGCAAGCTTCTGAACAATCGACAATTTATGAATATATTTGTCATGACGGCCAATTTTCTTGCGAAGTTGAAATTTTAAAGTCCAAAGAAAAGATATCGTTGGTGTGGGCGAATGCCGAGAAATTGTTAGATGCTATTTTAATGGAACGTGGCTTCAAGGCAATTTTACAATAAAATTAATGGCTGATCGAGGTCAATGATTTTTCAAAGTTTCTTTATCGATACTTTCTGAAGATTATCTTCAAAGGGAGCTAGAATCAGATGTCGATGAACCGCCTTAAAAAGATCACGATACTCTGAAGGGGGTTCTGCAAGCACCGTTCAAAAACTAACGAGTGTTAATTAACTTATTATATTATGCATGGTTGCAACAATTAAAGAGACATACGAGAGTCTTGATATTCTTTTTAAATTAATGAAGTTAAATGTTACTGCTTGTCATTAGTACCTAATTTATTTTAGAAAACAAAACATTTAAAATGATTAAATGTGCCGTGATGAAAACTCGCATCTTGCTTTTTTAAAATTTTGTATTTAAGTTGGATTTTGCATCGAATTAATGTTATATCTGCTGCAGAATGTGAGAAACTCTCTATGAATGGATTCACCTGCCTGTTCAGACCTTATAGCTAGACAATTTTTTTTAACGAAATGTAACCATTATTTAGTATGATTAATTATCACTTGTATTTTCAGTATGTCTGATTGGTTGGTTAAATCAAATGTCACGTGGTATCCGGTTGATCTTCATTCGACGAAAATAATACTAACATATATAAAAATTAAAAATAAATAAACCGCAGAATTTATTACATCTTCAACTCGAATCCACGAATTATTTGACATCACTTTAAATATTTGAAAATTGATATCACACAAAGTTCACTAACGTCTCTTTGAACTTCCTGTTAGTTTCAGATGAAACAGTAATCTAATTGGAAAATTTTCCTTCACACTTTACACAGGCTGAGGACTGTCAATGTTTCATATTCGTCAACTAACATTTGTTGAGGAATATGAAACACAGGCGTGTTTAAAAATTTTTTTTTTTTTTCTATTTTTCTCATTACTCTAGTTTTGAATTATTTGCCATAGCACCGGTTTTGGAAGCAATAAGCTGTACATTAGTCTTCGCACCCATTTCTGTCTTTTAATATTATTCTGGCAATTTGGTCTGGTGTATGGCCGTTGTTGTTTTTCACATCGCAGTTGCAATGATTCTCCAGCAGCATTATCCCAGCCTCGTTGTTCTCCAGGATGACGGCCAGATGTAACGGTGTATTTCCGTCCTCGTCGGCTGCGTCCAGGTCGGCACAAAATTCGATGAGGAGTTCCAAAATGCTAATACCCCAGTTATACACAGCTGCGTGTAATGGCGTCGATTTGTCCGCTCTTGGTGTGTTAACGTCGGCCCCGTTGAGCAGTAACTCCTTCACCTTCTGCAAATCTTCAGCGAGCACTGCCTCGTACAAACTGCACATTGTAAGAACGTCGTATGTCCACTTCGGCTGTTGACCAGAAACTGGTTGAATTCTTGTAGGATTCTAACCAGATGACTTGGGTGTGGTTGGGTGGGGGGGGGGGGATTATTTTGTTCGCAGATAATCGTCTATCCCTATAAACAGCTCGGAAAGCTTCTAGATAAGTCTAGGTATTTGCTAATGGTTCTTTTCCGAATGTTCGGTCTTTCACTTTTCAATGTGCGATGTTTCTGTTTCGTTGGTTTTCTACTGTATCTAGAATATATGTCAAATTGTTATACACTTAATGGACATTTTTGAGTACTAGAACTCCGTTGTATAAGTAAATTGGGAATGTATTTTACATGTTTATTTTGTTTCATTAATGCACATTTAGGAATTTTGCATTGATCTTTTGCCTCGTTTGATACAAATATGTATGAAGAACATTGTTATTGTAACAAACAATTGTATGAAACAATACCGCAAATTTGCTGCATAAACAAAGGCTTTTCAAAATACAGTCATAAGAGCGTTAAGATTGCCGCAAGAGACTTCAATCAAAGTTGTCGTTGTTTTGATTTTAAAACATCGGCGAGAAAAGAGCGATCATATTCTCGGTATCATTCAAATATCTCCAGATTGAATCGCGATTGAGTAATGAGTCCTTCGATGTTTTCAATGCAGAATAGAGGACTGTTGTCGTTAATGTTCAAGAAATGAAAACGTCGTGTAAATACTTAAAGTAAAACAAACATTAATTCCATGCAACCCACAATGATTAGACAACTTTATCTAATTATACTTATATATTGAAAATGAATATTTGGTCTTAAACTAATTTATTTTATAAGCTAAATACAGTCCCTAAAAATGATAAAAAGCAAGCTTCTGAACAATCGACAATTTATGAATATATTTGTCATGACGGCCAATTTTCTTGCGACGTTGAAATTTCAAGGTCTAAAGAAAAGATATCGTTGGTGTGGGCGAATGCCGAGAAATTGTTAGATGCTATTTTAATGGAACGTGGGCTTCAAGGCAATTTTACAATAAAATTAATGGCTGATCGAGGTCAAGGATTTTTCAAAATTTCTTTATCGATACTTTCTGAAGATTATCTTCAAAGGGAGCTAGAATCAGATGTCGATGAACCGCCTTAAAAAGATCACGATACTCTGAAGGGGGTTCTGCAAGCACCGTTCAAAAACTAACGAGTGTTAATTAACTTATTATATTATGCATGGTTGCAACAATTAAAGAGACATACGAGAGTCTTGATATTCTTTTTAAATTAATGAAGTTAAATGTTACTGCTTGTCATTAGTACCTAATTTATTTTAGAAAACAAAACATTTAAAATGATTAAATGTGCCGTGATGAAAACTCGCATCTTGCTTTTTTTAAATTTTGTATTTAAGTTGGATTTTGCATCGAATTAATGTTATATCTGCTGCAGAATGTGAGAAACTCTCTATGAATGGATTCACCTGCCTGTTCAGACCTTATAGCTAGACAATTTTTTTAACGAAATGTAACCATTATTTAGTATGATTAATTATCACTTGTATTTTCAGTATGTCTGATTGGTTGGTTAAATCAAATGTCACGTGGTATCCGGTTGATCTTCATTCGACGAAAATAATACTAACATATATAAAAATTAAAAATAAATAAACCGCAGAATTTATTACATCTTCAACTCGAATCCACGAATTATTTGACATCACTTTAAATATTTGAAAATTGATATCACACAAAGTTCACTAACGTCTCTTTGAACTTCCTGTCAGTTTCAGATGAAACAGTAATCTAATTGGAAAATTTTCCTTCACACTTTACACAGGCTGAGGACTGTCAATGTTTCATATTCGTCAACTAACATTTGTTGAGAAATATGAAACACAGGCGTGTTTAAAAATTTTTTTTTTTTTTTCTATTTTTCTCATTACTCTAGTTTTGAATTATTTGCCATAGCACCGGTTTTGGAAGCAATAAGCTGTACATTAGTCTTCGCACCCATTTCTGTCTTTTAATATTATTCTGGCAATTTGGTCTGGTGTATGGCCGTTGTTGTTTTTCACATCGCAGTTGCAATGATTCTCCAGCAGCATTATCCCAGCCTCGTTGTTCTCCAGGATGACGGCTAGATGTAACGGTGTATTTCCTTCCTCGTCGGCTGCGTCCATGTCGGCACAAAATTCGATGAGGAGTTCCAAAATGCTAATACCCCAGTTATACACAGCTGCGTGTAATGGCGTCGATTTGTCCGCTCTTGGTGTGTTAACGTCGGCCCCGTTGAGCAGTAACTCCTTCACCTTCTGCAAATCTTCAGCGAACACTGCCTCGTACAAACTGCACATTGTAAGAACGTCGTATGTCCACTTCGGCTGTTGACCAGAAACTGGTTGAATTCTTGTAGGTGGGGGGGGGGCATATTTTGTTTGCAGATAATCGTCTACCTCTATAAACAGCTCGGAAAGCTTCTGGATAAGTCTAGGTATTTGCTAATGGTTCTTTTCCGAATGTTTGGTCTTTCACTTTTCAATGTGCGATGTTTCTGTTTCGTTGGGTTTCTACTGTATCTAGAATATATGTCAAATTGCTATACACTTAATGGACATTTTCGAGTACTAGAACTCCGTTGTATAAGTAAATTGTGAATGTATTTTACATGTTTATTTTGTTTCATTAATGCACATTTAGGATATTTAACATATTTAGGACATTTAGGAATTTTGCATTGTTCTTTTGCATCGTTTGATATACAGTCATAAGAGCGTTAATATTGACGCAAGAGACAATCAAAGTTGTCGTTGTTTTGATTCTAAAGCATCGGCGAGCAAAGAGGGATCATATTCTCGGTATCATTCAAATATCTCCAGATTGAATCGCGATTGAGTAATGAGTCCTTCGATGTTTTCAATGCAGAATAGTAGACTGTTGTCGTTAATGTTCAAGAAATGAAAACGTCGTGTAAATACTTAAAGTAAAACAAACATTAATTCCATGCAACCCACGATGATTAGACAACTTTATCTAATTATACTTATATATTGAAAATGAAAATTTGGTCGTAAACTAATTTATTTTATAAGCAAAATGCATTTCCTAAAAATAATAAAAAACAAGTTTCTGAACAATCGACAATTTTTGAAAATATTTTTAATGACGTCCAATTTGCCTCCGACGTTGAAGTTTCAAAGTCTAAAAAAAAGATACACAATTCACAAACTAACGAGTGTTAATTAACTTATTATATTATGCATTGTTGCAACAATTAAAAAGTCATACATGAGTCTCGATATTCTTTTTATATTAACGAAGTTAAATTAACTTATAACTGTAACCTTTTATTTATGTCCTATTTGATTTTAAATTAATAGTGATAGTTAACATACAACAAACTTCTTCGTCAAAGTTTCCTTGCCCTTATTACTATGAATCCTTCAAAGATCTAAAAGTAGGGTGTAAAGAATTTACCAATTGTGAACGAGGCGACGTCTTAGTATGATCACTTTAAAAAAAAAATTGCACTGTATTTTTTCACTTAAAGTTGACATTTCAGATCCTAAGTAAATAAAAAATGCAATCAAAAAAGTTATGTCTCTGATCTTGTACATGCGTCCGTCTGTTCGTATATATGTCATTTGGTTTTGAAAGACCTAATTTATATCTGATATAGATTGCGGAGTTAATCTATATATCTGTAAAAAATTTTTTTAAAAATAACCAAATTTTCTCCACGGATTGCATATTTTTTTATCGAGGACATTGAATACGAAGACAAATAGTACTTTACAATTATTACTGCGACTTAGACCATAGGCGGGTCCGGCTATAAGTCTTCAAAATGCTCATTTTTAATTTTAATTCGACCCAGGCGATAGGTAACTGACCCATGGGGTTTTTCTTTTTCCGAATATCATCTGTCAAATTGCCTTTCATATAACGGACTTTTCTGAGGAGTAGATGTCAATTTTATATGTAAAATCTTTTATTAATAAACATATAAATTGTCTGAAATGTTTTACAATTTAATACGCAAAATTTATTTTATTTCGAACTTTCAACATCTTTTAAAACATTCTAGTTTTAGTGCAAGTCCACTTTTGCTTAGTTAAGGTAATGATGACGACATATGAAAGAATGTGCTGGGGAAGGATGATTTATGATTCGTCAGATATCGTACACATTATAAGATCAACAAGAAAAATGATAATGAATGTTAATTTCAATGTTTCGTAACAAAGTTAAATAGTATTCTTCGAATATTTTTCTTAGCACTTTCTTAGCAACTTCCTCACTACTGAGGAAATTGACAATACGATCAGTTTTGTTGCTGCACTCATTTTGCAGAATTTTATATGTGGCATTGTTATTACCATACGTGGTGTGAAAGTTAAGTAGTTTATTAAATTGCGTCTGTAAGCTTTGTGGACATTTTGGGTTGTTTTGTGGTATGTTCTGTATACACGATGGTGGTCTGAATGTTGACGTTTTTTATGTTTACTGCTGTATGACAGTGTACAGTCCTTCCGTTTGGAGTGAGATATTTTTCGATCTTTCATATTGAAGTAGCCGTCATTACCAGAAATACAATTACCATAGTGTCGTGTAGTCAATCTTAAATGAAACTCTTATTTCACATTGCTTTTTGCAAACAGTTGAGATCAATTTCACTTTATTCATATAGAATACCCGATTTAATGCTCTGCATTATTTAGGATTCAGGTGTAATTTAATAATAGCAAATATAACTTTTTATTACTATATTATAGAAGCGCATTAGAAATCATTCATATAGCTAAAGAAAGTTTAGATATTCGTTTTACAAGTAAACCGGGTTACCCGTATGAGTGTTAATGATGCAAAGTTCATTTCTAAAACGCATACTTAAAGTACATATTTCTAGACGGAAATCCATTACCTGTAACCATCTTACTTATTATTAAATTATATTATTCGAAAGTTTTTAGAAAGTTTACAAATCCCAGTTATTGACACATAACCTACAAATGTTATCACAGGTAGAGAAATTAAGGACTCCACATAACATAACCAATACGGCTTTCGGAGCATACAGTTTTCGGATAGAAGCTGACGGAAAAGTCATTTGGCTTATGAATATTATAGATTTTGATATTCCATTTGTGTGTGAAACGTATAAGAGACATTCTTTTATAAATCGCACACTTTTTTTCGAAATTTTTAAATCGCTTGAATTTGTTTTTACCAATTGTATGTATAATGTGAACCGAGGATTAAGTTTCATCGCCACTTCGCCTATTCAACAGAACAAAACTAATCAAAAAAAAAATACGGTACAGAGAAAATGAGAAATATTTCTGATCCAATAAAAAAAAACAATTTTTGCCTGTAATACTAGTCTTGTAGATAGCGACGAAGATGATGATAATGATGACGATGGGCAACATGTCTTAAATGCCTTGCGGAAAAGATTTACTAATGCAACAGATCGCATAGTCAAAATACAAATCTTAACAGTAGTTCACCAATGATTTTATCTAAAAACTTTAAAACATTTTCCTAGTGCCACACATCCTATTATTAAGATAGCAAAACAAATTGCAATTCAAACTAGTGTTGGCGTGGCGCCTCGCTCGCTTCGCTCGCTCAGAACCTTCGACCCAGTAGAGAGTCGGCTATTCCTTAATACTCGTTTATTTACTAACAGCTTTCAATTATATTATAAAATTATATTCATATTTGGGAGTCCAATCATATTTAGATCCAAGTGGCTTCGATAGATATGTTACAACAATATAGTGTTTCTTATATGTATGCAAATTGAAAATGAGCATTTTCAAAACTTCGACCCCGACAACAGGCCAGCCGAAGTATTAATAAATAAAAGTTGCAAAACACTTACTTCAAGCACTTCTATTGAAATAGACTATTCGATGCATATTACATGTTTACAGTGTTTTACTAATTACTGTCTGTATCATTCTGATCTTATACAGGGTGATCCAAAAGTCCCGGAACAGCAAAATATCTCAGCGGGAGTGCATTTTCGGGGAAAATGTTTTAGACAAAAGTTTAAGGATTTTTCCCTGGCTATTTAATGGCGATATTGAATTTGACCTTGAAGGTTATTTCAAGGTCAAGTTAATTTTTTTAAATGGCAACCCCTATTTTTTTTCACGGATTCGGAAAGAGCACAAAATTTTACGTCCGAATATGCTATGGCCGTTTTTTTCGGCAAGGTCATTTCAAGGTGAAACTTAAAACTCCCGTGACGGCGAAATATCTCAGAGGGTGTGCATTTCTTTGGAAATTGTTTCAGACAAAAGTTTAGGGATTTTTCCCGGGCTATTTAATGGTAGCACAGAATTTGACCTTGAACATAACCTTCAAGGTTATTTCAAGGTCAAGTTTGTTTTTTTTTAATGGAAACTGCTATTTTTTTTCACGGATTCGGAAAGAGCAAAAAATTTTACGTCCGAATATACTATGGCCGTTTTTTTCGGCAAGGTCATTTCAAGGCCAAACTTAAAACTCCCGGAACAGCGAATTAACTCAGCAAGAGGTCATTTTCGGGTAAATATAAAACGGTATTTATAAACGTATCGGATGTAAAAAAAAATGTATATTTTTATCCGGGAACAATGATAATGCATTGCACTCTGGAAACTCTGGAAACATTACGAAAATGAAACGGGGTTCCAATTAAAAAAAAATAGTCTTGAGCTTAGAATAAGCCTCAAGGTAATTTTCAAGGTTAAATTCAATGGTGCCTCTTGCTGAGTTAATTCGCTGTTCCGGGAGTTTTAAGTTTGGCCTTGAAATGACATTGCCGAAAAAAACGGCCATAGCATATTTGGACGTAAAATTTTGTGCTCTCTCCGAATCCGTGAAAAAAAATAGCAGTTTCCATTAAAAAAAACAAACTTGACCTTGAAATAACCTTCAAGGTCATGTTGAAGGTCAAATTCTGTGCTACCATTAAATATCCCAGGAAAAATCCTTAAACTTTTGTCTGAAACAATATCCAAAGAAATGCACACCCTCTGAGATATTTCGCCGTTACTGGAGTTTTAAGTTTCACCTTGAAATGACCTTGCCGGAAAAATCGATCATATCATACTCGGACGTAGAATTTCCCGCTCTTTCAGAATCCATGAAAAAAATAGGGGTTCCCATTTAAGAAAATTAACTTGACCTTGAAATAACCTTCAAGGTCATGTTCAAGGTCAAATTCAATATCGCCAGTAAATAGCCAGGGAAAAATCCTGAAACTTTTGTCTGAAACATTTTCCTCGAAAATGCACTCCCGCTGAGATATTTTGCTGTTCCGGGACTTTTGGATCACCCTGTATATACAATATATATATATACGTATAATTCGTCAAAGATATCTTGAAAGTGTCGAAAAGATATCTGACGGATATCTTTTAAATATTATAAGATATCTTTTAGATATATCGAAATAGTTATTTTCGTATCAAGGGCGTAAAAGAACGTTAAATTTAATAAGAATAAAGTACCAAATGTTAATTATATTATGTACTTTTCTGATGGACCAACCGTGCAATATAAGAATAAGAAAAACTTTATAAATTTAACACATCATTCCAAAGATTTTCAAATATCAGCTGAATTGCATTTTTTCCCCACGTTTCACGGTGAAGGACCATGCGACGGTTTGGGGAGAACGCTAAAAAGACTTGCTGCTAGAGCGAGTTTACAAAGAGAATACAGTCCAATACAAACACCTGTAGAATTATTTAAGTGGGCTACCGAAGCACTTCCGAATATTAATTGTAATTTTTGTCAAAACGAAGAATATGAAATAGAAGAAAAGAAACTAGCGATGCGTTTCGAATTGACAAAAACTTAAAAGAAACTTTTCATTCCATGATACCTGCAACAAAACTACCTTGCACGGGAAGCCTTTCTCATTGTATGAAAAACTATCAATCGTTAAAATAGTGAAATAAAGGCATTAAACATTATTGTTCAATCAACTGTAATAAGTACTTACTCTATACCTATCTACACAGAATACATGAATATTATTTATTTATTTATTGTTATGTTAAAATTTCGAAATTAAATTTCAATAAGACATATCAATAGAAATTAAATATAATTTTTTATATTTAATTCCAAATCTTCAAAACTTAAGTGTTTCAATAATTGAAAATATATCATTGTCATAGAAATGTTCTGCGGTATTTCGACTAATGATTGATTTACTGATTTACATACATTTAATTATACCACGTCAAATAGGGATGTTTCATTACACTACACGTCGATGTAATTGATCTTGTAAAGTGACAAACTGAAATTATAGTAAAAGACATGCAGACATATTGCAAGAGCCACCTCGCCGCACGGAACGTGAAACCCTTGGGTTGCCGAGCTATTTAATTCATGCCCAGGCGATTTTAAAAAATGCCATTCTGAAATTTTGATATTTTTTAGGAAATTTTCGAAGGAATCCAATAATATTTTTTAAAATTAAATTACTTCCGGGTGCCATGGCGAAAATTAACTTTTAAGATTTAATTTGCAAAAAAAATATATTTGTTTAAATTTGAGGTTAGGGCGATAATTTCATCAAAAAGTTGAAGAAATTCCGTTTAAAATGAAAAAAAAATTGTTCTGCGGTAAAAAATGATGGAGATACGATGATTTCAAAATTACCGCAACGTCCAAACACTCAAAATTAAAAATCGTTATATGTTCGAAAAGAAGGGATAAAAAAATCATGATATACGTGTTCGCTAATTTTATACCTACTCTATTTAAAAAAATTCAAGCGATTTAAAAATTTCGAAAAAAAGTGTGCGATTTATAAAAGAATGTCTCATAAGAGTTTAAATCGACGTTATTGTTGTGAATTCCATCTTAAAAAATGTACAAATGCTGGTAAATATTATCTCATTGCAATCAGTTACCTCGCATCGAAAGATATAATACTTTATGTGATTTTCTTCGTAAAACTTCTGAAAGACGCCTTGTTCTCGGGAAAAAATCGTAACTTGGTGTTTCCGAGGTATTTTTGTTTCCTTAATCAAAATATGATGATAACATATGACAATCAGATATATTAAAGTCGTCATCTTGACAAAAAAAATAAAAAACAAGATTTATTTTAGTTTTCTGCATTGAAATTGAAAAGTATACGTTTGACGAAGAAATATGTTTAAAATAAAAATTGTAGAGCGCGAAATTCTCTAGAAAAATGGTTTGTGCAATATTTTCATAAACTCAACTATCCCGCAAATGAGTGATGAAATTATCCATAATGAGTTTCTACAATATATTACAGGTAAGGTGTCCAAAAAAATTGGGTTGGTTGCTGATAGGGTAGTATAAAAAAGGGGAGTCTGGAGGTCGGAGCCTCTTAGCACTCATGCACCAATTTGCCACACACCTTGTCTCCGAAACGTATCAGTGATTATTTATTACCTTCATTTTGGAGGGAAATTTCTGTACCTCAGGGGCATTTTCGTTAAGCCTCTTTTTCAGGGGAAATCTTCTATAGTAATTAGAATTACCTTTACAGAGCCGGAATTTTGAATACTTTATTCAGTCATAATTAATTCACGTTTTTTAATGACATTTCCTACTTTATCGACGGATCATGTATAATGTTTTGTTCTAATTTAAGTATGTATAATATTTATAATTAATTTAGCGTAGTAATATGGATTTTGTGGCGAGCATCCAGTACTCTGGTGCAATTCATTATTTGTCTTAAATAAACCAAATAATAGACTGAGTCAAGTGTGAAAAAAGTAAAAATTCTATCATTTTAGTAAGTCAGATCAAGTATATGGTTGAAGTTACGTAATCCATCAAAGTTACATTTCTTTAAATGGATCCTCCGATATTAATTTTAAAGGTTTTACAATTTGGCGGAGGCATACCTTCGGTTAAAAGTTAATACCGTTCGTTTCAATGTTTAATCTACCCACATCATATTTTTAAAGATTGAAATGAAGCAATATTCGACTTGCACCGAATACTTGAAAGCTTATATCTAACTATTTGATCGTTTTTTCTGGTCTAAAACCGGTAAAGTTTGAATTAAGCAGGGTAATCCGACATTGCCTTGTTCACGAAGCCCATCTCTGCTGCTTGGGCTGATGTAAATAATTTAATTTAATATTGTCAGGTATTTTATAATAGTGTTCAATAAAGTAATTCAATATCATCCCTAACTAATTATTATCTAATCATTTACCTCCTTGAATATAAATTGCATACTTTTTTCTATAAAAGCGATGTATTTTCTTGTCAATGTTATATTTCTTCGTTTATTTTTACTCTCAGTTGACATTCAAAAGGTAATTACAACTTTATTAGAAATCATTAAACTTTGAATTTTGATAAACATATATTGAAATAATTATTCGGTATTTACAAATAATTTGCAATATATTGATAATTAACATAGATTTACATTTGACTTACTCTAACTGTGATTTCATTACTGACTGAAAATTATTGGATATAACGGGAATATGAATTCGTTTCAAGCGTCAAATAGTTTCTGTTTGAATTGCCGTTAAAATAACACCGACGAAATGAAATAGAAAGGACTTCAGATATTAAAATTATTCTCTCGCCAATATTCTATTTTTAATTCACTTCATATTTATTCTCCGAAAAATGAAAAGTTATTCTTACCGGGAATAAAACATTTCCTAAAGTATAAAAACGATGCTTTCTTTGTTGCGGTACATAAATCAATCGACAGGGAGTTGCATTCATTTTATAATCTTAGTGTTGATGTAAAAATTATAATATTTTCACTTGTATTAATTATACAATTATTATAGTGCATTTATTTAATATTCTGTAATTTTTAAGTTGAAGAAGAAAGAATATTTCCTTCTCTCCTAACGACAGCAGAAGAACTGAGATTTTTGTTATATTTATTCTTAGGCAGTTTTTCAATTTGTCAGGTCGGTAACATAATTCTTTTTTAAACAAATTGTTAAATACAACAATATTTCAAAAAAGATATCAGGGGTTTTTGAATTATTCCATGATCGAACAATATAAAAATATTTCACCGCACTGCTAATAGTTGTCTATTCTGTAAAAATGACATTGGTATCAAGGCATTTAGATTAGCTGATATCGGGGATATTTAAGCAAATCATTAACGAATTTTCTTTATAGATTCATGTAACTAAACCCAAATAAAAAGTCTTGATAGTTAACTCCTGATCTATTATTATTAACAGTCTAATCAAGCGCAATGTTTTTTCAATGTCTTAAAAATTGTGATACGGTGTCGTATTTTCAGGCATTTAATTAACTTAACGGTATAATTTTTGTTAGCTTATACTGTACTTATGAAGTATTAAAAATTATAACTCGAGGGAAAATCGAGTGACTACATCGATGAAGATAGCGTGTCATTTTATCAAAGACGATAAGCACTTTGCTGAAGCATAGCGCGGAATAATGAAAGAACGGACTTGAAGGATCCGGAAGCACGGACCGTGCAGCCATTAACAGCTCCAATAACAGAATAAGTCTTGACTAATACAAATGACTTGCTCATTATTAAGACGCTTCGTAGAGTTTCATTTATATGTCTTAAGACGCCTCGTTTTCTTACCGAAACTTTTAATGACCACGAAAGGACTTCGAAGTTTTAATCTTAGTAGCAAGTTGGGGCGTATACCGGTTTATGAAGAGGTACCAAGGAGTCGCCTTGAAAGTCTAATTTTCCTTTCATTAATACATTGAAGGAACAGCTCGACCGAAATTCACAAAATTGACACCGAATTTCAAACGCGTTTAACTTTTCTCCGACTGAAACGACGAACTGTTCTCTTGTAGTTTAACATCTGCGTATGCCACGATTAATTATAAACTATAATTGAATATTTAATCGCGCTCAAGTTTATCTTTAAATAATATAATAACAAAGAACAAAGCTTACTTTTCCACTTAAATTTCCAGCAGATCTATTTGCGCAGCACAGAAGAAAAATCAATAGAAGAAAATTGAAGCGAATCAACTGATTTTCATTCAAAGCCATACTGGTATTTTCTGTCGGATTACGAAAATGAAATTAAATCAAGTATGAGCCATAAGGAACAAAAATTTCATAAAAGTCTTTGGCGTAGATATTCTCCGTCTACTGGCAAAGAACGTCCTCCAATCAATTAAGGCTGGGAAATTCGAGTTTTCAAAGTTTTCGACTTTGCGCCGAAGTGTTTAAACCAAACCGGTTGTTTTACTATTTGCGCGCCATTCGTTTCGTACAGAGATCGGTATTATTGACCTGTTTTGTTTTTCCGGTTCGAAATTTACGATCGCCGGACCACTCTACGAAATTGAACGCGTAATTTTACAGGGCGGTTCTCAGAGCAGTCCGCGTATTCAGTCTTTAAGAGCACCACGTAGGGACGCCGACTTCTTCGACTTCCCTTAATGGGGTAAAAGCCGCATAAATATTCTCGATATTTATGTAAACGGCGAGTGTTAATCAAGATTGACAACTAAGTTACAGTCCATCCCACGAGTCGTAAATTTTTGACATTTTACGCAATTGACGCGAGTTGCGAATAGAAAAGGCAAATAAAAGTATGAAATATGAGTCAGAGATATTTCACTCGAGAGTTGGAAATGAAATATATTACGAACAGAAACGAGAGTATACAGCGAGTAAAATTAATAGTAAAATTTACCGCTAAATTGAAGTAAGAGTCGGTAATTAGAATTTACTCAATTTTCTGAGAAATGCTTCTTACAAATCTTGAATGTCTACCGGTAAAATATTTTATTAACCCTTTTAGTCCAAAAAGAACGGTATTAGGACAGAACTTTCAACGCTGTAATTTCTGCTCCAAACGTCGTTAAAAAACATTGAAATCAGTCAAAATCGATAGATTTGGACCTTCTCTTTCAAATGCCGTGATCAGAATCAGCCGAATATTTCAAAGAAAACAATTGTAAAAAATCCTGTTTTTTTTACGTTTCTTCGCAGGAATCGCGTTTTTGAGATCGACCATTTCAAATGTTACTAATCGCGTCTTTTTGATCAGCCTTTTCATCTCCCGCGGGTTTTTTTTCAAAAAACAAAATGGCGGCTTCATGATGGCGTCTGCAAGTAATAATTTGGATTTTCTCGCACAATTATCGATTATTTGACGACTAAACGGTTGAAATCATGGAGAATTGGGATGAAAAAGTAATGATTATCATTTGTGAATACTAATCTAATTATTATTCATTCATAACCTCAAATTAGTTATATACAAAGGAATTTTACCTCCTTTTCAAATGTTCACTAAATTTTCAACGTTTTCATACAACTTACGTGTGAAATTGAAAATGACCATACACGATTGTGACTTCGCAATCCTCCCTGGTACTATAATGTTTGCAGGCTTATTAAAAGCGACTATCATAGTAAACTTCAAAAACAAAATTTAAAAATTACTGAAAAATAGTAAAAAAAAATCACTCTCCGAGTAGCGTTTATTTCTCGCAGTAAGAGTCGGACAACGGCAAAATATGTATTGACGACTAAACAACGTGATGTAAATCGTTGTTAATTAGTGGTGTGTATGTAATGTATTATATTTATCATCAGGAATAAACAACTTTGAAATTAGACATTGGAGGATCGATGTATTTATTCCGATATTCACGTTTATTCAATCTACTAAGGTCATAGTATCAGGTAGCAATGCGCACAAGATGTGCTGCACTCCATTTTTAGGTTGTACACCAATCACTGATAGGACACAATCGTATATAGTAATTTTCAATTTCACACGTACGTAATTATATGGAAAAGTCATAAATTGAGTGAAAATCAAACAAAAAATCGATAAAAACCCATTGTACGTATCTGAGGTTATGAATGAATCATGATTAGATTAAGTTTTCACAAATGATAATAATTACTTTTTCATTCGAATTCTCCATTATGTCAACCGCTACACGGTCAAAGACTAGATATTTGTGCCTCAAAGTACAAAATGACAACTCGTAGATGCCATATTGAAGCCGCCATTTTGTTTTTTGAAAAAAATCTGACGGGACAAGAAAGAGCTGAGCAGAAAGACGCGATTAGTACGTTTTGCAATGGTCAGCATTGCCCTTTTCACCGCCAAAAACAGCGATTCTTGCAAAGAAAAATAGAAAAAATCGATATTTTTGTCAACAAAATGATCATAACATTCTTTGAAGTCAAGGGCTGATTCTGACTACGGCACTTGAAATAGGAGGTCCAAATCTATCAATTTTGACTATATTTCAATTTTCTACCGCCGTTTAGAACAAAAGATACAGCGTTGAAAGTTGTATCCAAATTCCAAACTTTCGGGACGAAGAAAGGTTAGAAAAGGTGTAATTTGTCTATACAATTTAAGATGCTTTTTTTCAATTTAATTTGTTGTTTGTTTTTGCTTATGTCCATATTTGCAACGTATTATATGAAGGTTACATTTCAGTCCGTGGAAAATATAATAAATTTTAGCAGTTAGATTCGATAACATTTTTTAATTGCCTATTCAAAATCGTATGCTTATGACCAATTAGTTTAGATATATTTCAAATATTGTAATTGTATAACGAATAAACAAAGATAGGATTGTTCTAATATTGTTTTTATTATTATAACTGAATTCCATCTAATCTCAATTTACCCTATTCGAAATACTGTTAATGAATGTACATAAATTGCATTTTTTTCTTATGGTAAATATGGAATTTACAGTATTGTTTATTGCTTTTTATTCTTTGTTTTTTGTACAATTGTATTTCATAAAATATTTTTGTAAGCCAGTCTAAACAGTTCCTATTAGACACCTCCAAAGTGTAGCCATATTTTAGCGTGTATAACAGCTTATTTACTTCACCTGCATACTCAGCACCTATTTTCCTATAATATAACTAGGTGAAGTTAATCGCAAGACGACCATATTGCGAGTCGTTCCTGTATTTACTCACTAAGTAATGAAATTGTTATTTTCTTGCTTTACAATTTGTTAAAATTATTCACCACTTTGGTTACTAAATCTCGTGTTTTATGTTAGGATTAATAAATTGAAATGAAATATGAATTTCATTTAAAAGAATCATTGTTTTGCTACGCTTTTTTATAGTCAAATTACTCTTGTAATAAGTAATAACCATTTTAATTTTTGGATGTTCTCTTCAGATCATCCAAGAAATATAACGAGTTACTTTTCTTATGGTTTCCAGTATACAATCAAAATTACGTAATAAATCAATAATACACAAATTACTATTGTAAATTTAAACATATTAAATTAAAGAAATTTAGAAAATATTATCATTATGCTTAGCAGTTTGCCTTATTCGAGTTTATCGATTTTGATTGGTTATAAGCTGATAGAATAATAACAGAAAAAATGCAAATAACTAGTATTTTTAGATTTTAAGGGCTATATTATGAGGCGTTCAAATAAGAATAGCACGATCAATAATGTTCTTAATGAAGTATAATTATAGTGCTACAAATGTGTGTTTCGCGAGGTGTTGTTCGTTCTACGGTGTGTTCCCGACAGCTCGAAAATTAATAAGCAAATTCTTATCCCCACTATCTGACATGCTGGATTAACTATATCGTTTAATTATCGCATTACCAGCATGGCCAATGTACTGCGCATGTCTGCAAATTCAACAAGTATATCTCGAATATGGTCCGCCGTGTTACAGATTTTAGGCTGTAGCAGAGTCTTGTCAAAAATCAAAATAATTTGGTTTACATGCAAGATTGAATTGAAATTGAGGATTTTCGGTAGAGACGGTCTGGTTGAACGTTTTTAAAATAAACTATTACACTTAGTTGACGCTTCGGCCGTTGATGACAGCCCTCTTCAGAAATTTATTGACACTTAAAAAATATATAAAATAATTGAATACACCATTATAATAAAATGTAAGATATAAAAAATCATATGAATAAAAGATAAATTTATAAAGTACGAATAAAATTACAAAAATTATTTAGTAAATTAAATGTCTTACGTCGTGACAAGGTAAATCGAGACTGTACCGGGAACCCGTTCTATCGTTGCGGGTGTATGTATATTATATTGTATTGTTTGTAATACATATAAGCCTTTCTAATTTTGGCAATAGCATTCTAAATTATAAGCGCAGTAAATTATTAAAATTAAAATGAAGTCAAATAAATGAACTTATTTTTAAACAAATTATTTTTAAAATTAAAATAAAGACAAATAAACGAGCTTATTTTTAAGCAAATGCAGGTATAGCATATGAATCATAGCATTGCTTATTTAGGTATATGTAATATGATATACAGGGTGATCCAAAAGTCCCGGAACAGCAAAATATCTCAGCGGGAGTGCATTTTCGAGGAAAATGTTTCATACAAAAGTTTCAGGATTTTTCCCTGGCTATTTAATGGCGATATTGAATTTGACCTTGAACATGACCTTGAAGGTTATTTCAAGGTCAAGTTAATTTTTTTAAATGGGAACCCCTATTTTTTTTCACGGATTCGGAAAGAGCACAAAATTTTACGTCCGAATATGCTATGGCCGTTTTTTTCGGCAAGGTCATTTCAAGGTGAAACTTAAAACTCCCGTGACGGCGAAATATCTCAGAGGGTGTGCATTTCTTTGGAAATTGTTTCAGACAAAAGTTTAAGGATTTTTCCCGGGCTATTTAATGGTAGCACAGAATTTGACCTTGAACATAACCTTCAAGGTTATTTCAAGGTCAAGTTTGTTTTTTTTAATGGAAACTGCTATTTTTTTTAAAAAAAATTTGACCTTGAAAATTACCTTGAAGATTATTCTCAGGTCAAGATTATTTTTTTTTTAATTGGAACCCCGTTTCATTTTCTTAACGAAGTTATGAGGATCTTCCGGTATTGAGAGTGGTTAAATGCATTTTGTTCAGTCGATGCTATTACTGGACGATCTGCTCTAGGGAGATCCTTTACAGTGCCGTAAACTTCGAAACAATTTATTGTTCTGCCAAAAGTCGATTTAGGAATCAGTTCCTGTCCCTCGCTTGTCCTCTAATTTTGTAAATAGAATAATAAACTGTTTAAAAAAAGTGTATACATACATCTTACGCAACACTTGTGCAAAGTGAACTTGGGCGCGCGAACAGCGACAGAGAGCACGAGTCACCAGCGATACATTCACATTGAATTTATACATACGTGTACAGTCTTATAAGGTTACATTTTGGTCTTAACTTTATCGTTTTGTGAGATACATGGATTTCCTATCTAAACGCCTTTCCTATCTAAACGTATTAAGCATCATTTCAGTAACAAAATACATACGTATATTTCGTACAAAGAGCAATGGCTGCGCTAAGTGAACGAGAAAGAATAACCATTCTCATGATGAGAGGCTGGGGTGATAACCAGCGATCTTTAGAGAATGTGCGAACCTTATTTAACGCATCATTTAGAGAGGGACGAGAACCGATTTCTCAATCTACTGTTAGCAGAACAATAAATCGTTTTGAAGTTCACGGTACTGTGAAGGATCTCCCAAGAGCAGGTCGTCCAGTAACAGCATCAACTGAAGAAAATGAGTTGAATGTCGCGCTGTCAATAACGGAAGATCCTCATACTTCCATCAGGAAAGTTAAACAGCAGCACGACTTATGTTACGGTACAGTACAACGGATCTTAACTAAAAACTTAAAATTTCACCCATACAAAGTTAGACTCGTACAACAATTGAATGAAGACGATCCTGATAGACGCCTACAGTTTGCGGAATTAATGATGAATCGAATAGATGCTGATGCCGGTTTCTTGAATCGCATCGTATTTTCTGATGAAGCTACATTCTTCTTAAATGGGGTAATCAATAGACATAACATGTCTTATTGGAGTGAAACCAATCCTAATTGGATGGTCGATAGTCGTTCTACTCAATATCCCGAAAAAGTAAACGTATGGGCAGGTATTATAAACAATGCGGTAGTTGGGCCCTTCTTCATCGAGGGTACCCTTACTGGTCAAAAATACCACGATATGTTGAGGGACGACATCATCCCTGCTATTCAGGTTATTGTAGGCGAGGATTTCGATCAGACTTGGTTTCAGCAAGATGGTGCAGCACCCCATTATGCAACAGATGTTCGCATTATTTGAGTGATGTATTCGCAGAACGGTGGATAGGTCGAAGGGGTGTAATAGAATGGCCACCAAGATCTCCGGATCTTACGCCCCTTGACTATTTTCTATGGGGTTATCTCAAAGATAGAGTGTATCGAACGAAACCGGTGAATATTGAGGAAGTAAAACAACGAATACGGGATGAGATCGCGGCTATAGAACCAGATATGATTAAAAAAGTCGTATCGACTTTTTATAATCGCTTGGGATATTGCCAAGAAGTTCATGGCAATCACTTTGAGCATAAGCTTTAGTAAGATACATAATTTCATCAAAATCTTAGTATACCCATCTTGCCTTAACTGTCTGGGGACACACACACACACACACGCACACGCACACGCACACGCACACGCACAGGTGACGGCGAGGGGAACCACCTGGACAAAGCACCCCGAAGAGGTGTAAACCCGACCGTGCTACCTCCACGCGGTACATCTTGGGTAATGCTAAAGCCGGCGGTAGCATTGGAAACAATGTAAAAATGTTACCCATAGATACGGTATTTATAAACGTATCGGATGTAAAAAAAAATGTATATTTTATCCGGGAACAATGATAATGCATTGCACTCTGGAAACTCTGGAAACATTACGAAAATGAAACGGGGTTCCATTAAAAAAAAATAGTCTTGAGCTTAGAATAAGCCTCAAGGTAATTTTCAAGGTTAAATTCAATGGTGCCTCTTGCTGAGTTAATTCGCTGTTCCGGAGTTTTAAGTTTGGCCTTGAAATGACATTGCCGAAAAAAACGGCCATAGCATATTTGGACGTAAAATTTTGTGCTCTCTCCGAATCCGTGAAAAAAAATAGCAGTTTCCATTAAAAAAAACAAACTTGACCTTGAAATAACCTTCAAGGTCATGTTCAAGGTCAAATTCTGTGCTACCATTAAATATCCAAGGAAAAATCCTTAAACTTTTGTCTGAAACAATTTCCAAAGAAATGCACACCCTCTGAGATATTTCGCCGTTACGGGAGTTTTAAGTTTCACCTTGAAATGACCTTGCCGGAAAAATCGATCATATCATACTCGGACGTAGAATTTCCCGCTCTTTCAGAATCCATGAAAAAAAATAGGGGTTCCCATTTAAAAAAATTAACTTGACCTTGAAATAACCTTCAAGGTCATGTTCAAGGTCAAATTCAATATCGCCATTAAATAGCCAGGGAAAAGTTCTGAAACTTTTGTCTGAAACATTTTCCTCGAACATGCACTCCCGCTGAGATATTTTGCTGTTCCGGGACTTTTGGATCACCCTGTATGTACACCGTACATTAACTCGTAAATAAACACAAAAAGTAGTATATATAAATATAAACAAAGGCATTTAAACGTGTGTCATAATATCAGTGGTTTAGATTTCTTGATTTACCAGAGATGTATAAATTGACGGTAAATTCGATTCTTCAAACCGTATGTTTACTGGGCGTGTATTAAAAAATGTTATAAAATAATTTTCAATTTATTTTCTTTTTTTAGTATTCAATTCTGTTGCCAAAATTTTAACATTCTTAAAGTCAAAATTATGGGACTGTCGATTCGATGTATTGTTAGGCCCGAATAACGTTCTTCTGGTCCAAGAATGTTCTTTTGATGTTCTTTTAATCTTGTTTCGAGAAGTCTACTAGTTTCCCCGATGTAAACTTTGTCACAATGAGCACACGGGATTTGGTATACAACATTACTCATTTTGTTTATTGGTAGTTTGTCTTTTATTGGTTTGATTCCTGCTAAATTGGTATTAATTGGTATATGAACGACTCTAATCTTTTCCTGAATTAAATTTTTTGCTAATTTTTCTGATAACTGTTTGACGTAAGGTAGTGAAACAGTTTTCTTTATATCTTGATGAGTATTATTATTAACTATATAGTTGTTATTGTAAATATGATGAACCCGTATTTTTATGCACCTTGTGACCAAGTCATGGGGGTATCCATTCTCGTTTAAGATTATTTTTAACAGTTGCAAGTTTTTCTTTCTGAATCTGATTTCTGAAAGTTTAATGGCATGATCTATTAGTCCTGTGATCACTCCGATTTTGTAATTGATAGGATGTTCCGAAGCAAAATGTAGGTATTTTGCTGACCACGTTTTTTTGTGGAACCAATCAGTGTCCAGGAAGCCATTATTTTTCCTAATAACCAGTAAATCAAGAAAGTTGATGCTGTTGTGTTGTTCTGTCTCCATGGTGAATTGAATTCTATTTTCCAATCCGTTGATTTTTTTAAAATTATTGAACGTTTTTAATATTGAGTCAGTTTTGTCCTCAGGTGCTGACAATAAAATATCATGGACGAATCTGATGTAAAATCCAGGCTTAAACTGTAGTTTCTTAATTAAAAACGTTTCAATATATTCCATACTTAAATTTGCAATTATCGGTGAAAGAGGGGAACCCATAGGCACTCCGAATACTTGCTTATAAATGTTATCATTAAATTTAAAATATGTAGATTTCAAAATGATGTCTAATCCTTTTGTAAAATCTTCTTTTGGAATATCCGTGTAGAGACAAATTTCAGGCCATTTTCTTTGAATGATTAATTTCACTAGATCGATTGACACATTGGTGAAGAGCGATGTTACGTCTAAAGATAGCAAGATATGGTCTTTAGGAATTTTAAAGGATTTTAACTTTGTACGGCAATCCCACGAATCTTTAATAAAACTCGTCGTTTTGCCCACTATATTAGTCAATATTTGAGTATAGTATTTTGCTAGATTGTAGGATGGTGAATTAATCGCTGATACTATATAGTATATATCTAATAGTTTATTTTAAAAACGTTCAACCAGACCGTCTCTACCGAAAATCCTCAATTTCAATTCAATCATTAGCGGTCAAGAAATCAGCATCATAATGCGTCAGCATGAAATTTTACATGCAAGATTCTGTAGAATCATAAAATAAATATAGGAAACGGTTAAGAAGTGAACATTTTCAAAATTGTCATCACAAAGCCACGCAAATATGTTCGTCCTATACTTTTATGTTTTCTTTCGACGGGATGATGTTATATTTTAACAATCTCATTCCACTAGTTTGCTCTCAATGAAAATCAACATGTTTTTTATAAAAATATAATGTTTTGCAGGTAAATAAAAATTATGGAACTATCATTGAAATGAAAAGAGAATGATCACGAGTGTAGGTTATGTCAATCTTAGAGACGGAAGCTCGGAAACAGATAAATTTGTTTAGAGTATCATCAGAAGAAACATCTAATGTTATTATTATTATTATTATTATTTCGTCTTTATTGACATCAAAGAGAGGTACAATACTTTCCCTTTAGTACAAATGGCGAGCTACAGCGACAGTGCTGCTTTTCAGACTGACCAACAAATTAGATTATTTTATCAATTGGGAAAGTTGAAGAAATCGTTCTTGTAATTACGGATTGTACATAAGAAAAATCAGCAATTTCAGTATTTACGTTCCACTCCTATTGTGCATAAAAACCATTAATATTTAGATTTTTCCATTTTCTGCGTGAAATCAACAAAATTCAACTTTCTCACGTGATGAACTTATCGAATTTACTATTTATTTATCACACCGCACCCTATTGTAATTTATCAATTTCAATCTCAAAATTTGATGTATATATAAGAGTATATATTTTGCGACAATATCAAATAAGTAATGTATTGTACTGTTCCTCGAGAAAATCCCATATTCCCTTTTAAAATTGTTAGAAACAAAAGAAAGAAAAACAAATCTCCCAGTTGAAAAATTTCCAGTGAATTTCAGTAAAATTTTAATAAAATAACTCTGATAATTTTTTAAAAAAAGAATCGTAATTTTCAACTTGCACCCAAGAAAAGGCGAAAATACTGAAAATTTGGAATACGCGCATTTAACTGAATCAAAATGCCCCAAGAGCAACTCCAAATTACGAATACGAGCAGAAAGAGGATACCCGTGCCTCACTTATGTGCGCTTGTGAGTCTGCCTGGGAAAAAACGCTACGAACTATTACTCTTTGTAAGTATGCATATGCATGTTTTCGGCATATATTTCCATATTTTCCCTGCGCTTCTGCACACTCTATACGTATACTTTACACATATTTTTGCATAAACATCTCCAGCCTATACGAGTCGAAAAGTTTTCCGCGCTGAAAAAGCATCGTCTTCAATTTGCCCGATCATAACTCATGTATATCGTAAGGAATAGAAATCATTCCGCGACAGAGATATTCGATATTTCTCTACGGATTTCAAATACGAGCTGAAAGCAACCGTTGTTTACGAAATCTTCTACAATATTTTTATATGGTAAAAAGTTCTGTTGATTTTGTATTTGTTCCACAACTGAATAATTGTAATTAGAACTACATTAGTTATTTTCGATAAGCCACTTCCACCATTTGTTTACATTTATTAAAATATGAAATTCAGTATCTGCAATTTATCATAAAAATATGCAAAGTGCCAAGAATGTTTACAAACATTAAAAATAAACAGAATTTTTTTAAATTACAATTCCTCAAATAGCACCGGACTTTCAATACAGGTCCATGATTGGTCCAAATTACGTCCATTCGTCCATAGACGAAAAATGAACGTGAAATGGACTTTCAATGGACGTACAGGACTGGACGTCCAATATACTTACATATTTGGACGTCCAATGTACGTCCATTATTCGTGCATTTAAGAGAGTTTTTCGTAGTCCTAAAAATGGATGGAAACTGGACTTCTAATGTACGTACATATCTGGACGCCCAATTGAAAATTTTTCACAGTTCTAAAATGGACGTCCAGCCCTGTACGTCCACTGGACGTTCACTATTGGTCCATTTAGGAGAGTCTGTTATGGCTCTAAAATGAATGTAAAATGGACGTCCAATGGACATACAGAACTGGACGTCCAATGTACGCATATACCTGGACTTCCAATCTACGTCCATTATTCGTCAATTTGAGAGAGTTTTTCATAGTCCTAAAAATGGATGTAAAGTGGACGTCCAATATTCGTACATATTTGGACGTCCAATGTACGTCCACTATTCATCTATTTGAGAGAGTTTTGTACATACCTAAAAAGGAACGTACGGTGGACGAACTCAACTGAACGTCTAATGTACGTATGTATGTGGACGTCCATTGTGCATCCATTATTCGTCCATTGATGATAGTTATTTTGCAACGATTATAGAATGGACGTATGCTAGATATCCATGCCTTGGAATCCATTTTACAAATGGACTCTGCTTATCGTTTCTGTCGCCTTAAGTTCTATTTCTGACTTATTATAGTTTTTATTACATTGTTTACTGTATTATATTTAGTTTATACCGCTATCTGCCGTATACGACTTCAACAACCAATGGGAGCAACGCCTATAAGGGTTTTACTTTTAAACCACCCATCAAACAACCAACCTTTCCAACAATTTGCTAGCGTAAAGTTGAGTTTCAGGCCTATTAGGCGTAAAGTGCACCCTAGGGCGCAATGTGACCCTCGACGGCAATCGGGAATGATTCTCGACCCGATTTTTTGCAAATTGATTTACATTAGGCATTACAGCTAAAATATCTTACTATGTCCGAATTAGACCACGTGTCCCAGTAAACTTTAAAAATTTTCCTTAAACAATATAGATGGGTACATTTTTTTTTGTTTAACCTAACCCTGTATTAGTGTTCTATTTTTTAATTTTCTATTTAACTATCGACTTTAACATTTTCATCTTTTATTAAAATTACTGTCTAATTTGCCGTTTACTGAGTTCTGTTTTTGTATGTTTAAAGTAATTTTCTTCCCTTTATTTCAGTTTTAATCGACAGATAAAACAAAAAATATTTAAGTCGATTTACATTATTCGAACGAGTCGTTTACTTTCATCAAGTACTATTGAATGTTACATTCTTGTAAATTCCGGAAAGTACTTTTGTAGATATAATTTTCCATTTTCATGTGAGTATGTACCGATATGAAAATTCTTGTTGAATATTCTCGTACCGTGATTTCTATTTTATTTTCAGATTTTAACAACATTTGCGATGACTCGTAAAGCTGTGTAAACTAGTTTGATGTTTTGAAACCTTTGTTAACCTCGAACCACGCCTTTGGATTCGCGATCTTCTTCTCACGTATTTTATTCTTGCCTATTCGCCTTCTTTCCTTTCTTGTTCTTTAGCATGCTTTTCCGCAAGCGTCAGCGCGAATTGATGTTTACCTCCATTCAAGCAGGGGAGACCTTCCTTCCTTTTTATACCATTTGAAGAACCCCCGGTAGTTCTTTTATGCGAAGACGTTGAAACGTTCTGATATTACAGAATCGACGAGAAATCCGCAATGACGTGTCCCTCTTATATTTTATTTTCAATATTTCTTACGAAGGCTGACAAAGCGCAGTTCCAAATCTCCGAAATATGTGCCCTATACGGGTTTATGGTCCAAGCTCTTTTTAGGATTTTCCGGATTTTTGCAAACTGACAAATTCAACATCAACGATGTCAAATAACTTCTTGGGATCACAATTTATTTTCAGGCGATTTCCCGATTTCGTGAGTTACACAATTTGTCGCTAATTCTGTGATTAAAGTCGAAGCGACGATAATAGACCCATGAAGATAAGAAATATTGACCTTGTTAGTAATCACCAAGTTTTACATATAATTTTTATAAATTATACGTGATCTTTTTATGGAAAATTATTATTTCAGTTAAATAAAAAATTATTTATAATATAAAGACCCTATTTTTAACTAGCTTTGTATGTGCTGCAAATTTCAATTTTACATATGATTAAACGGTTAATCAGTATAAATTTTGACAATGGGAGAAAAGGTTGAGTAACACTGATTGACATTTGAAGATATCCATAATGTTAGATGCTATTTGATAAGTCGATTAACGTTAGGTTGTACGGAATAAAAGGGCAAATGCTTATAAACATGGACAACCACAAATCCAATAATCAAATTACTGACATTCAAAAACCGGACAATTAAAACATTCGACAATTAAAGACAAATTGTAGGGTTCTTCTTGCCTCTTTTGTAAGGTGTTCCCAAATGATGTACGATCTACTTATGTCAAATGGTGTAAAATCGTGCTTATACTTAAATATCTGAATGATGTTACAACATGATATTATATGGGAATACGTGGAATAATGTGATAAGATCCGTGTAATATATTCTGTTGTCAAATAATGTGGAATTATATATATGGAGAAGCCAAATCTCATAGCACTATATTTGATGATGTTAGATGTAGTTAAGATGTTGGGTAACGTGGAATGAAATGAGATGAAGTGCAAAAATGTCTAATGGTCTCCTTTTTAATGACATGAAATGTGAAAAAAAAATTGTTGAATGAGAATATGAATGCATGAATCAGAGATGAGCATTTTCACACTTTCTTCCACCGACCACACGTGTAACTTTCGTCAAAAAGCACATACTAGGCAATAACCAACCGAAAATCCTAGATCTGTATTAGCGCAAGACCAAGTCGGTGGGCAACTTCCACCTGGGATGGGAAAAACTACTTTTTACCAACGCATGGATATCTGTCGACTAAACACCCGCAGCGTATATCATGAAGCATGAAATATACACTTGACTTGCGCCATAGATCAAATTTTAACTTTCGACCGAACGGAGCTGGAAGGTTTGTGCATTTGACCTGTAAAGATTAACGTGCTGGCGCATTGTCGTCTCCTATTACAGTCGAGTGGACGCGTTTAGCTACGAAACTACTTTACGAAAAGAAAAGAATAATACGATGAGAGGAGAACAGTGAACCCGCCATTAACGTCCTTACATATCTTTTCGTGAAAAGAGGACATTTGGATAGTTTAGTTTTTTGTTTCGTACATTAATGTTTAGAGACCGTTGCCTTAAATACAATGTGCCAACAAATTATTTGTATTACATTTTTTTCAGTTTAACATACCTATTTTTACATGGGTATTACATTATAACATAAAAATGAACATTTTAAGCGTAGTCCGATAAGTGTGCTGTTAATAATGTGTGAGCAGCAGCTGTTATTAAGTGATAGTCTGATTCGTAAACAGTTTCAATAATTCGATTATTTTAATAGCACATCAAATGTACCTAACTGACACAAAAAGGCGCGTCAATATTGTATGCAGAAGGAAATCACTTAAGAAACTTTTTTTAAAATTGACCTATAGATAATTTGTTTTTCGTACAAAATCGAGTGTATCCCGTTACTGCATTGAACCCCCCAGTAATTTCGACTTCCGAGAAGAAACAAAATTTATTTTTGAATTACCCACCATGTTCTTCATGTAATGTTATATTGATCTTGTCCGCAATTCGCTCTTAACCCTTTTAGGGGCACTTTATTTTAGTCAATCTTTTATTATTATTTTTAGTTTTCTTTTTGGGGATATTAAATAATGATCTTGAATACTAACCAAAAGTGTGCACCAAAGCTTATGAGTGTGCACTCATTTTTTTTTTAATTTTAACAAGTTTTGTGGATTTACCCATATAACAATTTTATTGTTTTACGAAAAATGAGAATATCATCAGAATATTTTATTGCTGTAATTGTATGCTTGACATAAATTAGTGTGGGGATGTCTTTAAAATAATTCACTTTTATCATGCTTATCATGTGTTTTTAACTGTATTTATAACTTGTTGTAATCGTGGTCATTTTTCCACTATAAGGTGAGATTTTTTAATCAAAGAAACTCGGAATTAAGGAATGAAATTTTATTCATTAATTTGGAATTATGTTAGACTTCAATGTACAAATGTTGGCAGATATCAGAAAATAAAATTATACCATTGAAAGTCGCACGATAATGACGAATGCACTTTGAAAATAAACGTATAATTCGAGGAATATTTCATTTGACATATTTGGACGACGTTTTTGAATCAGTAGTCATGTCGAAAATGTGTGCGATGCGTAGTCCACGAGAGAAAATGTTAATTATATCATGAGAGATATTTTGCTGAAATGTCATTTTACAAATAGTTCCAGTTAATATAGCAATGTTTTACGTCATTTTTTCATATTAACATAGTAATTTTTTAAATTTATAATATTTTGAAACGATGCCATTAGCGGAACAATAGGAACCAGAGAACTATTTTCCTCAATATTGTCAATTATCCAGTAATTTTTTTATCTGGGGTTTAATTTGTTCAAATTATTTACCAGGTACTAGTCATTAACAGGGAATCGATCACTAATTGGAATGTTTACATTTAATTCTTCAACGCTTGCTATTAATAATACATCCAATGCATTCCATGCCCTCAGCATTTTGTATAACTCGAATTAAATTATTTTAATCGCGGGATTATACATCTCTTATTATTAATTTATATGCAGGATTTATATTTACAATGTAATTCCATTATGATTTTGTTATGACCTCCAATGCTGAATGTCTATCGTGCGCAATTATCAGAAAGTCGGATATAAAATGTGGGGCATATTACGGGTTATAATGAACCGACAAATGAAGTGTACACTTTGGATACCGTAGAAAAGAAAACAAAAGAAACTAGTAATACGATAATATATCGCCACTTCGTCAACTTTCAATAGACATTTTATTCTCTTAGACTTTTAATATGCATCAGACACAAAGTAAACTAATAATGTGTTCCATAAATATACTTACTTAACTGCATTATAATATGGCTGGCCAATAATAGTATCCTTAAATACTTAAGTTAGAATGATGATTTTATGGTGCGCTGTAAACCGTATTAAAGTTTAATATTTTGGTTGTGTACGCTGTCCATACTATTTATTTCTATTGTATGAAATTACGCAGACAGCTATTAATCCAGGTTTTATTAGTAAATTAGAGTTCTCTTTTGTTGTTTCTTAAAAATTGACTAACTATTGGTGTTATCCAGATTTATAGAAGACGATTCACAATTTTCTTTGGACATCTCGGTCATTTGGATTCGAAAGATTAACCTTAAAAGTGCACCTAAAAATATTCAACCTTTATCTTAAAACAATATGTTTAACTAAATCAGTTTCAAATATAAAAATACAGTAGAAAATATGATAGTTTAGCTATAAAACAATGTATTAATATTCTATCCTATATTAAACTTTAACAAATCTTCTTTATTGTTAACAAATAATTTATTTCTCCGTTTTAAGAGAAATCTATTTTTTCAGTGCATAAATCTCAGTTTTTATTCTTACAAGAATCGCAATAAATTTCGTAAAGGAATCCTGTAGGTCTGCATTCTAGGCGATTAATTCATCTTGATACTACCGAAAACAATCGTACGACAGATCTCTATTCAAATAATCCCATTGTTATTTAGATTCGTTCTCTCGGTGAAAATTAATTGGACAGGATGTAATTAAGAAATGTCTAGATTATTTTCCAACTTTATTAACGTTTTTCTTATTAAAATTTAAAAAGGAATCTAATGCATTAAATGCTACCAGATCATTAAATGAATGACAACACAATTTTCGAAGCTTCTAAAATATGTAAATTTCGTTGTTTTATATAAAGAATTAAAAGTTTTGTCAACAGAAATTTTATCTATAATGAAGTATATGAAACGTTCCTTTTGATTTCATTCTAAGTATAACATACAGATTTACATCAGAGTATAAACACACAGTGATTTAGAAAATTTAGTTGAAACAGAAGATTTTGTATTTAATTCAATTAACAATACAACTACAAAACGTTTAAAAAAATTATTTACATCCTATTTGGAAAAGAGAATAGAAAAGAAATAAGTGCACCAAATTTTACAGAATTCGAAAATGTCCATTTATCAAGAGAATATACTCAATTATTAACAATTTCAATTAACGAAGTTTTCCCTTCGAAATATGCTATAATGTCGTTTATTATTTACGCAAAAATCTATATTGGACGTGTTTTGTGTTGATTTTTTCATAGTAAGACCATCTGGATATGATTTCTAGACGCAATTAATTTTCGACTGTACTGACCTTAATTTATAAAAGGAGTTTTCCCGTCGCTAAAAATTAAGGAGAGAGTACATTTGAATTTAAAGGACAATTTTATGGAAATAAATCGCTACTTTAGATGGAAAAATCTTTGTGTCTTTAAGTTAATGTAGTGCAAGATCGCATAATATTGTACTAAGCTAAAAATAACTTTTATTGTCATTAGTGAAATGAATCGGTTTTCTGAGTCAATATTAGAGTTATTTCAGTAAGTTACCATAAATAGGAGTGCCTATTTTATTTCAGTGGAGTGGAAGTTTAAAATGAGGGTAACTTTTAGCACTTTACACATTAAGAATAAATGTGTGTTTCTAGAAGAATATTAAGAAACCGAAACGGTACAATTTCTCATTGTTTAACATTCTTGAAGTAATGGTGACTATATTTATATAATATAGTGGAATTTCATTGTTACTATACATTCAAATTTGTGAAAAATAATATGAATAGTTCCATTATCCGTAGAAAGTGTGTGAGAAATGGATCTAAATGAAGTCAAGATTAGAAGATAATTATTTTTATACTTAAATATAATAATATATACTTAAATGTAAAGAATATTCATTCTTTCCTAAATATATTTCGTCGAATTATTTTTCTTCTTATAGACTAGATTTTTGTAATTTGCAATATCTATAAAAACTAAAGCTTATTATTACCATAAAAAACATCGCTTAAAAAATAATGACGTAACTAATTTAGTTATAGTGTTTATTTAGCATGTCAAACGATATTCGTTAATCAAGGAGTTTCTGGATTTTTGAACATTTAATAAATAATTCATTTTAAAATTGGACGATATAATAAAATTTACCATATATTTAAGTTTATTTTTCTGAAGAAAACCTAAAATAGAATTAGTCGAAACCTTACTAATTTAGTTATGTGTTTTATTTTCCATGTCAAAAGACAACCCTTATACTAAGGTTATTTTAACACAAAGTTATTTTCACTTATGCAAACGCTTTTAAAATGATTATTTGTAGCAATTTTTACAGAAATCATTTTCTTAAATTGTACATTTATTAAATATAAATGTAAGCAAACATTACCTCGAAATAAACATGAATTTGCTAAAACCAAAAATCAGTTGACTTTATTACAAGAATTCCATTTACGTAAAAACTAAAAAGATTATTAAGAGGTATTTGAAACTGAATTTCGAGATTTTTGAATGAAAACATGACTTTTTAGATTTGAAAAAACTGTTTAGAATAAACCAATGTTTCTAATTATATGCTTGAAGAAATCATTTTTATAGATTAAAGGTTGTATTATTACATATTATTAAAAAATAACTTATTAAACTGAAATAATTTTTTATTTTATTTTGAATAATACATGTATGTCTCCGGTAAATATTTGTTTAACTGAAGTATTGTTTTATTCATTTAATTTTTATTGTGTATTACTTTTGTGTTGAACATGTATCTAAAAAACTGTATTATCTTATTTCAAAATTGTTAGATTATTGATCATGGTAAGAAGAACCTGTATTAGTCTGTTTTGTATTCTTTCTATAATATATGCGATAATGCCATCCTCTTGGCAGGATTTACGTGTTTTCGTATTAATTCATGAATCCAATAAATCGATAAGTCGGTATGTAACACAAAAACGTGTTAACATATTATTTCATTTATTTTTTCTTTATCAAGTTCCTTTAAATTTCGCTTCCGTTGTTGTTTGATGGAAATTCCATTGTGTTTCCCCAATAACTCTGTAATACTCAATGTAATTTTAAATTTTATCAGAAAAGGGAAAATGTTTTCGTAATATGTAATTTTATACACTGCATATTTCAAACTGAAAATAATATACCGGCAGTTCGCAATGTACCTTATTTACTATTTTCGAGGATGCTATTTCGAATGGTGACTTCAAAACTTCAAAGAATTAAGTATCTTCCTTTCATTTTGGCAACGATATGTGAAAAAAAACTAATTTTTGAGAGTCATTTTTTTAAAATTTTTATTTTCATCTCGATACCGTAATTTGTATCATCAGAAAAGTACATAAAAAGTGCATCAAATGTTTGAACTCGAGGGATATGCAGGTAGGCATTTTTATATCACCTTGAAATATCCCAAATGGCAGCTTATTCCAAGAAAGTTTAACAAATTTTTGGCAGTATGGAAATACAGTAGAACCCTCTTTTTACGACATGGGTCGGTTCCGCGATTTCCCCTCAAGCTCCCGTTTATCGACTTGCCACCTAGAAAAGTGCGTTCCCCCACCGCAACCCATCGACAAGCATGCTAAAGTGACGTCACACGTCACTCGACCAATATGGTTGTTTCGCGGGCTATGAACGTACACATGCGCCGTCTGGTGAGGAAAAGCGTTTAGACGTGGTGGGGATGACGGGAATCGCTGGTATGTCGTTAAAAGGGGTGTCACTAGTGTCGTAGAAAAGAGTATGTCAATAAACGGAGGTGGCTTTAAAAGGGGGTTCTACTGTATAGCATTTTAAATAAAGTTTTAAATAAACTGTCTATCATATAAGATGTTTTTTAGTATGCTGATCACGAATCTGAAGTCAAAATTACGAAGTTCAAAATGGCTGACCCCATATGGCGGCCATAGATGAGAACCTTTGGAAGTTGTTTCTCGACATGCGGAAAAATCTGTAACTGTACGTTTTCGAGGTTGCTGATTACGTATATGAGGTCAAAATTTCTAAATTTAAAATAGCTGACAAAAGACGATGTCCGTGTCGTTGCTAAGTTTAATTGAAAATTGGTTTAAAATGCTATATTTACATACTGCGAAGATTTTTTAAAAATTTCTTGTCATAAGCCGCAATTTTGGATATTTTAAGGTGAAATAAAAAATGCCTACCTGCATATCCTTTAAGTTCAAACATTTTATGCAAGTTTTATGCACTTTTCCAGTAAAAAAAAACGCGGAGTCGTAATAAAAAATTAAATTTAAAAAAGAAGACATTACAAATGTGTTTTTTTTAACACACTTTTGCCAAAATCCAAAGAAAATACTCAATTTTTTCAAATTTTGAAGTCACCATTCGAAAGAGCACCCTCGAAAATAGTAAATAAGGCGCATTCCGAGCTGTCTGTATATTATTTTCAGTTTGAAATATGCGGTAGATGTTGTACATGGGAAACGAGCAGTCTGGACGTTAAAGGGTTAAAGTATGTAGAAATTAATATCAAACATATCGTGATTGACGTAACTAGATTATTTTAGTTAAACTCTAATTGCATTTGGAGTTTACTTTGTAATTAAACTAAAAAAATTAATTAGTTCATTAATTTCGACGTATTTTAATATTTCTTATAATATATTTTTAATTTGCAAAATTAGTGACGACTGTTTTTTTCATATAGTGAAATAGTATATTGAATTAACTAAGTTTAATCTAGTAGTTACAGCCCACCTAGTCAGACATTTGTCGACAATGTAGTCATGCCATGCATTAGTTCGTTGTAAGTTAGGTCACGATATTACGGAATATTATCGCTTACGACTTTGCAAGAATGCGAAATATTTCAAAATATGTTTATCCAAAATACGCCATAATATAGTAAGTGCTCTTACATGAAGACATTTATAAAGTCCATCAGACATACAGGTTCGATTGTTGTTTATTGTAATGTGCACAGTTATTACCGTCGTAACTGCAAAGCAATTAAGGGACTAATTACTAAATTCAACATTCTGTTCTCCACTTGAAAGTCCCGAAATCAAATAAGGGGGAAAGCTATGCAGATATACGAAAACAATATATTTTTTAATATTTATTGTATAGACGTTTTAATTGCATCACTTTTAAATTTGGTTATATATTCATTACATCTGTCAAGAAGTGCAAAAGATTTTTTATATTTTTTTACACAAATATAAAAAGGCGGCACTAAATGTTTGGCTTCTTTTGTGGGAGAAAATACGGCTACTATCGTCGGGTTTTTTCTGTCGAAAACAAAAAACACACAAATATTTCGATTACTTAAAAACTTCGGCAAAGCTTATTCCTGCAATATAATAAGAAAATTTAAAATTAAATAATTCGTAGGTCCTCTAATCGAAAATTCGAATTTGCGTTTTCATTCCAGAAAAGTAAACTCTTTTTCGCGATATTCTTACAACTTTAAGCACCATTAATATTATAGGACGACAGCTCCCAAAATGTCACTGTGATCGATCAACAACGTTTTGAGGTACAGCGGCAGCAGTTTTTGAAAATTCAGTTTCGGGATAATCGCGTTTAAAATTTCACTAGCATGCTCCCGGCGACGTTCGTCTTGACAAAGGACGATAATCCCGTAAATATTTCGAATTTCAACTTCTTCTTTTTCCGAAATTCCTTCAAGATACTATACTTTCGAAATATTAATTTTAAAATTCGTTTTTAAAACATTTTACCTGTCTCCCCCTCTCCTTGAATTAATCGATCAAAATCAACAATCGTGTGGTTAGTTCCTGATATGTAGGATTGTGTTAAAATACATAAAAATTATTGTTGAAAAATGCCTGACGTAAACGTTAGGTATACCACTTAAACTTTTCTTTAAGTAGAATTTTATGTGCGATAGTAATAAATATTTTTCAAATGAATCTAATGGGAATGCTTACAGTTTCGGCAGAATAATTTTTTTTTTTCATCCTGTATCGTTGCAAATTTTTATGCACAATTACATGTAGTCCAACCAAAACGGTTTGATTATGAAATTGCCATGCACATAAGATAATAAATTCCCAACGTAATTCGAGATTCATTGAGTAGTTTTGGTTTCGTAAATTAAAAAATAGTAAATCAAACCATTACGAATTAGGATGGACAATTTCAAAATTCTGAAAGTCAAGGGGAAAATTACAAAAACAAAGGTCGTTTCATTGTACGTAAATCCAAATACGTCCGGTTCCTCGATATAATAATTCAAATTATACAGATGGACGTTGAATTCAAAGGCCGCATAAACAACAGATTTAACCTTTATAATAGTTCAGCATCTGCAAATCTAATTAACAAATTTTCAACATTTTTAAAATAATGCTAATTCACTAAATCCTTATGGTCAATTTCTAGTAATTCATTGTAACAATTTATTCTCAATTACCATCTAATATATGTTCAAATAAGGTAGTACAATATATTAAAATGTCAAATTCTGCATTTCCTCTGCCAATATTGGCCTTTTCGAAGAATTCTAACCCTGCGTCATATTTAAACTAAGAATCTTCTAGATACGAAAAGGAATTATAGTGGCGTATCGCAAATTTCTTGTTTCACTTGACGACCTTCATAACGAAATAGAGGGCAAATGTCTTACTATTGTGTTGAAATAAGCACGTGCTCTTATAAATAAATGACATTTCAATGACAAGATTTTTATAAACGCTTCCAACTCTTTTACCCGTTTCCAACGTCCACGTAACTTGTATAGTTGTTAAAAACACTGCCCTTATAAAGAAACAAGTTAGACCTCAATATCAGGAAAATGTTCAGTTTCCTGTGTTTTTCTGATCATTCGAAAAGATGATGCCCACGAGTATAAGTGATTTCCGCCCTCGGGATGGAACCTCCGAAACTAATAAATTAGGGTAGAATAAGATTAGAACTAACACCTAATGAAAAATTTGAATGTTTTATCATCTGGGAAAGTTTAAAAAATTGTTGTCAAAGTCGTGGATTATACATAGAAAAATACTGGATTCTAAGTAGTAACAGTCCGCATCTACTGCGAACAACACGCAGCGCTGCCTATTACTACTGAAATGACTGCATTTTCCTATGTATAATCCGCGGATTTAACGGCGTTTTTTAAACTTTCCCACATTATAAAACAATCGAATTTGCCATCAGATGTTAGTTGTCATCATACTCTAACCGAATTTGTTAGTTTCGGAGGTTCCATCCTGGACGCAGAAATCACGTATACTCGTGGGCATCGTCCTTTATTAACTGATTTTATTCTTGGAAGTGATTGGATGATCTCAAATGACAGTGTAATAGACTACAATCAGCAGGACTTTTGTATAAATAATCAAACAAACCACTCCAGTCATAAAATAGTCCCAAGTACTTCCACCACGTTCAACGAGATTCACAAATGTTCAAGTCAGGAAAATATATTTAAATGTGGTCCGGTGCATATATTTCACAAGTCTATTATGAGATACTTCGAGATTTCCAAAATTTGTCTGAAAATCCTTCCCGTTGGTCTTATATTGGAGGCTGGCAAGAGAAATGTGTGATTTAGTTACTTTATGATTCCAATAAATTTTTTGATAAAAAAATTTCTTGCAATATTAGTAAAGTATATCGGCTACAAAACGAAACGATTCTAGAAAATACGGCCCTTTCCCGAAAGTAGGTACTGGACACTTTCCAGGAAGCACAACATCCTGGGGGAGTAACTCTTCCATGCGTTTTGTTGCCGCTCTCGCAATCTCGTTCTTCGAAACGGAGGTACATAAAATTTGCGTTCCCTCCTCCTTAGTTGCTCTTGCTCTTTCGCTATCATCAGTCTTGAATGCACGATCTCGTTTCTATATAGATCGCACGTACGCGGAATTTCAATAGTCGGGACGGCACGCGCAGACACGACTACCAGGACGCCAAAAGGTATACGAGGGAGGCTTTAAAATTACTCATTCGCCTCGCAACTTTTCTTCGAATTTGTTTATTCCTGGCGTCAAGAGACTTATTGTCCGACTGGGCTGCTGCCAAACTTAGTATTGCTTCATAAATTCTCGCCAAGAAAGCCCTGCATCATCTCCGGTGCAATGTCACAAATAGTGTAGCGTCGCTTACCAATAATCGGATACGTCCGCCATTTGATTTATGACCCGAAGGCTTAGGATTAATAAAAAACAGACGGGGATTTTCAACGACCCTGTAAAGAGTATTGTGGAACTGTGATGTCAACTTTATTGTCTTGAGTACTGATCCATATTCAAAATTTCACATTGACATGTCTTAAAAACAATGATGTTACCTTTTTATTTCAGATAAAATAAGTGGTGCAAACTTAAATATAGTCAGAATTATAAGAATTATTTATCCAAATTACATTATGTAACTTTTATAATTAGGATTCAGATAACTTGTATTTATATTTATTCTATAATATGATTTATAATATATTATTATCTAGCTACTAGCTATTTTTTAAAAATGCTCACGTAAATGCATTTTTGTCAATCACCTTTTTGACAAGACGTATGAATTTCACCTCCTTTCATTTGTTTTTTTTTTCTTTCTAACTTTGATGTACAATAATGGATAAACAACATTTCTACCAAATAAAGAAGTGTTTACAATATCTCTTGCAGAAGTCAAACTAAATTCTTATTGTTTCGAGGGTTACATCTTTCGAAAGAAACGAGTTAAAGTTGCAATGGTAACTTAAATTTTGATAACAACTTTCATTTTAAGAGCACTAATTATGACAAGAGTCATTATTATATTAATCTATCATTGATCATTTATTTATATGGGAGAAACTCGAGTCTGACAAATACAGCACGTTACTACTTACTAGTCTCGACCGACCTGTTATATTTCGGTGATAGGTCATATTTGACCTTCACATGATCTTAACCTATCTAAATACTTGGAGACCTAATTTCCATTCTATGATTTATTACGATAAATGTAGATATTTCCTCAATATGTACGCTATTTCTTTTCGACTTGTGGTCGAACAATTAATAGATTATACAAAGTCAGTGTTAAATCCAAATTGTAATTTTAGTTAATTGTTCATCCAAATTTTGATAATCAATATGAATTAGATATATGTTCAGTGTACATCTCACCATAAATAAAAGACAGTAACTATAACTGCGGTATTAGTTCACTCAATATGTTATTTTATTTACGTTTTATTGTAATTAACCAAAATTAGTTAAATCTACCTATTGAGTGGAGATATAACTAATATCGAAAAAATAAATGTCTGGAACGATCTACCAGCTCCTTAGATCTCACTGTAGCTCAATAAATGCAGTCTCAATTGAGATCAATGCATAAACTCGATTCGAAATATGTGACCAATTTTTTCTTGGAACGTATACAGTCTATTAGTAAATAGTTATGCTATTATTAGTACAATTGCAGTTCCTGAATATAAGAGTAAAATGCATACAATGAAATTGTGCACCAATAAATTTTCATTGTAGTGTACAAATACAGTAATGTCATGAGATCGACTGTTTAAAATGTTTTTCTGGTATTTTAATGAAATTCAAGTGCAAAAAAGAATTTCAAAAGAATGTTTTGACCACAAAGTTATTTTAGCGTGGTCGATGTACCCGGCTTTAATATTACGTAATCCTAGGTTATCCATCAACGTACGAAATGAAGGAAAGAAAAAAACGGTTGTAGGTTTAAGAGCGGAAGAATGTGCAGAGACGAGGGATAAAAAGGGAGGAAAAGATTGATTGATTAGATTTGTAAGCTGGGAATAATTAACTTTTTAGAAATGATGACGTACTTATTTGAAATTCTGACAAGAAATTTAATTAGAAAATTTACAGGACTGATGGATGTATGTTTTCTTGTGCCAGTGTAAGCATAAAATATAGGCCTTTCTGAAATAATTTGTAATAATTTTACAGCCAATAAATAATACAAAAACTTTCAATTCATAATTTCTTTATTGCGAACAATTTTGTAAATTTTAGCTCTGACCCATTTAATATATGTAACTGTGAATAACGACGAAATTCAAATATGTGCTCGCATTAACCGTTTTCTGTACATCCCATCGATTCGTTAGTGATTTAATCATATATCACGTAATAAGTGTACTTTACTGGTATATGAATTATTAAAATACCTCCCATTATTAATATGTTCATTGGGTGCAATTTATGGACTTCACATTAGCTTATAATTTACTAAAAGGAATACGACTAAACAAAAAAATGTGAAAGTCCCAAAATGTAAAAAATATGTAAATCAATTCAAAAGTTAGTAAACATATTTTTCATCTGAATTTTATCTGAACGTAATTAAAAAAATCAGCAATATGTCCTTACGTAATATCTCGGTAAGAGACTACTTGTACATTATGAGGACTAAAAGCGAATCTGAAACTTTAACACATTTCGGGTTAGACTATTCATTGTGGGTTCAATGAATGTGAATCTTAAACATTAAGCATAATGTAAGATAAGCCTACAGCATCTAGTTTAAGGTTTAAATTCGTTCCACGCATAATGAAATCTCAAACTCGAAAGGCGTTAAAGTTTAAGTTTCTGATTTAAGGTTCTATTCTGGTTCTGCATACAGTCATTTAGTCTCATAATATCGTAATAAAATACGATACTTAATACTCGATTGAACTTTATTTTTATATGAAGATAAAGTTATGAACATTAAATATTTCCTAATGCATAGGTAACAGATAAATTGTACGGATAAATTTGTAGCAATTATAAAATAGTTAGAGTAATCTTATTATGGTTACGATAACTATAAAATGATTAGCATTATATAATATTATTCTAACTACTTCGCAGAACAACTCCCTAAAATATTTAATTTTTTTTCAGACTCACAAATAAAAAAAAAACGTTCTAAACGTATTTTTTTACACTAAATACGTAAATAATATATGATGTAATAAGATTTTTAATAATTCTTGAACCTAAAAGAAGAATTTGTTCTAATTTCTCATATTGGAATCGAATTTTAGGTATGCATTGTTAAAATGTTTCTTTGCTAAAAATGTTATCACTAATTTTTGTACTCACAATTTTTTTTTAAATTTCGATTTTCCGAATTGGAACACCTCTGAATTTATAGATAAAAATTCGATTGATTTCTTCCATCATATTGAACCGTTTTGAACTCTTTTTAGATTTGTAATGAGCCCCAAAGATAATCGGATACGAAGTTATCCCCAATTCTAATAATTTCTTGTTTGTTTTGAATGCAATGCTATTCACGTACAGGGTAATTTATTCCGTGGATATCCGTATAAGGACCTCATGATGTCCAGAACATCTCGGATATCCTTAGGGTATCCAACGAATCTCCAGTCATATGGACATTCTAAGAAAGTGGAATTTTATATACCCCTAAGATATCCTCGCAATATCAGATGATGTTACTTGGACATCCCCAGAATCTCTGGCAGATAACTTGAAGAATATCTCAGGGATATTTATGGATATCTCAGGAAATAAGGGATATATTTGACAATTTTATAAATTAAATACATTGTTTTTAAAATTTTTATACTACTTTGAATAATATCTTTAGACTCCGATTTTTACAGGAGGAATTCAATATATTTTAAAATAAAAACGGGTTCCTCTTCCGGTCCAGATATAACCAGTATCGAACAGATTTTGTTACCAAACTCGGATTTAAACCCAATTGATAATTTTTTGATGAAATAGAAAATTCGCAATTATCAGAAATTTTGACATTAAAAATAAGTATTTAAATTTAAAAATTACAAGGCGAAAATGCAACAATATTCGAAAGGTTAGAAAAAGGGCAACATTTGACTTTCGAAAACGTCCACAAAATGAATAAAACCTTACGATATAAAACACATAACATTAGTAAAATCGATGGTGAGGATTTACAAATTCGATAATTTGTGCAATGTAATTCTTGGCCGCAAACTGGAACCCTCCAATGTTGGTTGAGGATATTGTCGGAATTTCTGAAAAAGAAATACAGAAAATCACTGCAACCCGAAATTATGTAGGTTCCTACCTAGCAAGTTCCAACTTTACAGCCCATATGTAACACGAAAAAAGAGCTCAGAAGTTTGATGTCAAAGTCAATTATAGTACAGTGGAACCTCACACTAGTGAAACTCACACTAGTGAAATTCTCGCACTAGTGAACATTTGTCTCTATCACTAGTGAAACATCAACTTCCCCTCGTACCCCCACTCTGCCACTTTCTTATGCATGTGTATGTATGAACATACTCGAAAAGCTGTATGTATACATATGGGTATTACGTTTGTATTTACATCTGTAACACATTACGATTTGTGTATTATTTATTGTAATTAATTTAGTATCGGTGGCTTGGAATATCATGTGAAAATAATTCTACGCTTGAGAACCTAAATGCGGACACAAATGTAAAATTACTGGCAAAAGAGGTTAAATAGAAGTGTTATGTGGATCAACTCATTTATTATTAACAAGTTTTACCCTTTAACCGTTAACATTCTCCTTGTTCTCCATATTATTTTAAAATTGGCATAACCTCTTTTGAGAAAGCGAGAAAAATACAAGTATTTTTGGTTATGAACGTTATGAAAGTGTGTAGACATATGTATGCACATGTTTGCACATCTGCCGATGCGCATGCGCTCGCAAATACGATACGTCCCTAGAGAGGGGGTAAACATTCCACCCCTCCGCATCTCGCTAGTGTGAGAAAAACAAAAAACCGCTGGTCCCGACAGTGCCACTAGTGTGAGGTTCTACTGTATTGTTTGTACTCTATGTATATTTCGAATAGGTTGGAATTTCGGAAACTGTCAAAGAAATCCACGTTCCTTTTTTTCGAAGCGATCGTGGTAACAAAATGTGCAGCGTTTTTTGACAGTTTTCCTCCAACCTCCGCGTAAAACTCATCATTTTGAAAAATAATGTAGAAATTGATAATAAAATTCTGCGCACCGAACAAGTGTTCTGTATGTGTTGTGAAGCAGATATAATTTCGGGTTCCAGAGATTTTCAATTTCTTAGTTGCAGAAATTACTACGAATTCCTCAACATCAGTGGACGCTACCAGATGGGTTTCAGTTTACAGCCAAAAAATACTTCGCAACAGTTTTTAATTTTGTAATCCTCACCAATGATTCTAGAAATTTTGTACGTTTGTGTTGAAATGTTTCATTCATTTTAGATGTTTTTAGATGTTTTTACGTAGGCGTTTTCAAGAGGCACTGTTAGACTCTTTCTAACTTTTTCGAGACACCATTCCCAGAGTTCGTTTTGTTGCATTGTCGTCTTGAAATTTTTAGATTTAATCGCGAATCTTATTTTCACGAATTATGAATTATAGATTCAAATCTGATTTAAATAAAGACTTTTCTAGATTTCGATTATGTTTGAACCCAAGAAAGATCTGGTTTTGAGATGTCTCATGGATGCCTTGTAGATATCTAAGAGATATTGAGAAAGAAGGAATTTGTTATATCTCTTGGATATCTTAGAGTTATTTAATACCTCTCCCGTTAATCTCTAGGACAACTGTAATTTTTTCTGGAGATCCTGTGACATCATGGGGATGTATTTTTCTTTTATGGTATATAATAAGTAAAAATATAATTTTATCGACATTTTTGTCCACCATTTTGACATTTTTTTTGTGGTATACCCGAATCTGACAACAGTTCATTTTTGACACATTTTTGAGCATTAGAGATATTCCAATGTCATTCATTAACCATAATAAAATTCAATAAATAGGAAAGAAATACAAAAATATTTTTTCTTTTTTGTTTATAGAGAAACGCATATAACTTTTTGTTGGAAAATTGTAAAAAATTGGTTATGCGCCATTGAAAAGATCGATCTTTAATCAATAAAAAATTATAATTGCTGCAATGTGCCTCTAAGTTAAGTAATAAAAGTAGTGCTAAACAGCATGATAAAGCATGATATATTTGGGCATTTGAAAGGTTTAAATAATGATTATTTTCAAAGATTCTTATCACAAGAGAAAGATTACTCTCTTTTGGAAACTTTTTGCTAGCTGTCTGAAATTGTATTTCTGATTTTTGACTCGGAAACCTAATGAAATTAACCATTGCTATCTGACGTTTCCTTTTTAAACTATTTTTTCTCTGGGTATAATGAAGTAAAACTTCTTGCAAAGTAGTAAAAAGAAAAATAACTGAAAATCGTATATCTTGTAAAGTAGAAACGGACATTCGCTATTTTTGTAATCGCAAAGAGCACTCGTTTAGAAAGTTGAATGTTAGCCCCACTCCAGAAGCACACTCGTGTGTACATTTTAAAATGCTTTTTATTCTTTAAATTGGTATGAAACAATGAATGGAAAAACGTGAAAAAATATGTACATATTAATATACGCGTGCAATATGGTGTCGCAAAACACAACGAGCAACAGTGCAGCGGATACACGGCGGGTGTATTGCGTGCATGAAATAAAACAAAAGGTTGTATACAGTGGCGGAAAAGTATAGAAATACTGGGAAGGTGGAATAAAGAGCGAGGAATAAAGAAAGAGATATGTGCATAAAGATGAGAGAAAACGAGGAGTGAATGAGAAAAACGAAACGAAAGTCAGAGATGGAAAAGGACCGAAAGGATGTAATAGCAATAGAGAAACAAATGAAAGAAAAGAGAAGGAAAATCGAATGAGAGAACGGTCTGCAGAAGAGGGGGGTGGTACTGGCGACTATAGATAAAGTGATCACTTTCAGTATCCAGACTCATTCAAATCCTTTCTTTTAATTTAGCCAGTTCTTTTAGCGCACCCGGGGGTTGAAATTGTGATAAAATTAAGCTCAGCTCGGCGAAAGATTTACACTGCAGTCAGCACGTATACGGATTCCCGTATATAGAAAAGCTCGGAGAATTTCGGCGCTTTTATATTTTAATAAAAATACGAGGTATTTCATTATGATGAGATTCACGTTTCCAATTACTTTGTTATCGTATATAAATAATTCATAATGACAATCCAACTAGAATGATGAATGATACAGAAGGTTGAATTTATGGTGCAGCAATTTCATTTTTTAATCAAAACTGTACTTTCCCTACGTAAGTGAGTTCGTGTTTTATTTTCGTTTATAAACGATTTTGTATAATGAAACTCAGTGATGTTGATTAGTCGCAGCCACCAAGCATCGACTTAAATTTGCGAAATAATCAAAATGCGACATGAGGTATCTTTCCTCGTCGAGTTATGCAAAAGTCATTCTCTCCATTCTTCATTAGCATTGAAATAGAAACTCATTACTGTCACGTACAGTATTATTCGAAATATAAACGCGGTTTTACATAACCAATGAACTGTTATCAGTAGTTGCAAATGTTTCCTCCTTCATTTCCATTCTATTTCATTTTCAAGTGACAGTGTACACAATTACTTGTTTATTGAGCTAAATATAAACCAAATTTGATTATTCATTACATATGGCATGCAAATGTCGCTTATAAATTGTTGCATTAACCTCTTTTAATTAACTTTGCTACTATCTTATAACGATGTATGTTTTCGCTTCGAATATATAGTATCCCTTGTATTGTGTACTTTCCATTGACTGGTACATTCTCGTATCAATTATCATTTTAAAATTCAACTTATAAAATTAAAAAAAAATAGAAACTGTCCTTTTTAATTATAACGCATTTAAATTATTTTATAATATTCTTTACAATTCAAAATCTTAAACTGACGGCGATTTAATGTCTGACACGAAACGTCTGTTTTCACTTAATTCGGTATTCGATTTTCAACGGTTTAATGACATCTGTATTTTAACTATTAAATTCAGAATATCGATGTTGAATGAAACTTCCACTTCATAATTTTCTTAAATTGAAATATCAATCTTCAATATTGCATTCTTGAACCCATTAACGCCGGGACTAAAATAGCACAATCCATCCCGGGAAGTCCTGGGGAGCTCCTGAGGACGTCCAAATATCCGCTTTTGGTCCTCGGGAGCTCCTCAGTGGCTCCTGAGGACGTCCTGGGGTGGTATTGTACTGTTTGGGAAAGGGCATTTTTGCACTTCAATTTCAATTAAGTATTTCGTATGAAAATCGAACATCAACAAAATTACAAGGTATGTATCGTACTGTTTCCAAGGTTGCTCTTTTCAGTGGCGTTATCAAAATTGAGCTATCGTAATTAAAAAATTAAATATAGCGGTTTAAATGTAAAAATTATTACTAGTAATTTTGTTTCTCAAAAACTATAGAGTAAATCTTTTTAGATCAAAAATATTTTAGAATTATGTCAAAGATTACTCTCAATTTTATTCAGATTTTTCAACGACCTTTATCACAATTTCGATTTTATTAATTTTTCGAAAAATAACATAATGTATCAACACATTCTGAAAAATATTTAGAATATTCTTTGACACGTTCTAAGAAACGTTTGTTCTCACAACATTTTTTGTACAGTTTGCAGTTTTCATGAAAGAAATTTCTTAAGTTTTAAAAAGAAAATTTTCACTGCTGTCGCCATTTTGTGATCATGATATTAGTTTTTTAATATTTAAAAAATATATCTTAATACTAAAACTATTTTCTTCACCTTTAACGAAAGAATTTTGTATCGGCAAATACTCTTTCTATGAGAAAAAATGTTTTATAAAAAAGTATACCGAATTTTTTGCGTTTTTTTTACATTTAAACCATTATAAATTTAATTTTATAATTAAGATAGCTCGATTTTGAAAATTCCATTGAAATGACCGATCTTGAAAATAACAAGACACATATATTTTAATTTTTTGGAACTTTAATTTTCATATGAAATACTTAATTAAAATTGAAGTAGGAAATGTGTCCTTCCAGGCGTTAATGGGTTAAATTGAATACCATTTAAATGGATTTGAAATTGGTCAATTGCTTTCTAACAGTTTTTCGCACTGTTAAAAGACCTTAACTATCAGTTTTGATTCTAAATAAGTCTCATAAAATGGTAACTAAATTAATATAATAATTACTTAACTTTGTATTTCGATATTAGGTTATTCTGGTTCCGAGTTTTGACTTTTAGTTTTTTTACCTCTGACTATTTTGAATCGAATGTGTCCTTTAGTACAGTCAATCTTTGGATTTTTATGGAAAAAATACATTACTCGAGATTATTCGCAAAAATCGTTAGTGGTACATGTTTCATAACTTTTCATTCAACATATGTCAAAATTTGCATTGTATATACGTATATTTCGAAATATTGTTTGTTGTCACTCTTGAACAGTTTTTGAAAGAGGTTTTGAAAGTTATTTAATTCTTTTATATTTTCATATGTTGATTATTTTAGAGGAAAAATCAAGGAATTGATAAATTTTCCTGATAATAATTTAGCGTTAGGCGGATAAAGTGTCTAGTTACTAGAATAAAATGGATTGCATCATTTGTTGAGCTAGTACCAGTCTAATCTTACACTAGAAATATTTGAAAAACTGTTCTCGATTTTCGATCTACAGTGCAGGATGACTACGGAAATAGAAGTATTCAGTGTATGGAACAAAATTTAACCCTGAAATTATGCTGAATTTTAGAATTTCGAGCAAGAAGTTCGTGAAGAAAAATACAGAATCTGAAATATATGAAGGTAAGTCTTCAGCTTCATGCGCCAAATCGAATAATTCTAGTAACTGGCTAGTTTCTGCGCAGTTACTGTCTAGAGACTAGATATGGGTGTCTGGGCAGTTTGAACTTCAGATTAACTGTTCAGGAACTGGTGTAATTCAAGCAAATCTCGTTTTAACTGACGGAATTTCTCACTAAAATGCAGTTAATTATAGTTAATAAGTTGGTCAATTCATAATCCGAAAAATTATCAGTGAGCTATTAAGAGATCCTAATAAATTTGCGGAATTCAAATAAAATCGTTATGAGAAAAGCCGAGGTTTGTTTTTATCAAGAATTTCTATGAGACATGAGAGATATACGAATCGAATAAACGTTAGGTAAATAATCATCAAATACTCTATCTTTATAAAACTCGTACATCTAACGCAAAACTGCACTTGGTTTATTAAATTTTATTTAATCAAATCTCTCACTATGAACAACTACAGGATCGGTTTTTATATCTGAAAAAAAAAGTTTATTAAGTCAACATTGACGAGCAATAAAGGTGACCTAATTCTCTACGACCGAATTACCTTGATAGCTGTCTGAATGTTGCAATGATTTTAATTATTTGAGAAGGATATCAATTTCAGACTTTCAAAATTTTTCCGAAAAAATTATAACCTTGGTCAAAACCAGAAAATATTTTCATCTATTTCATTCTGAAATATTTCATTTAAGTATAGACATTTAATATTATATGAAAATAATAAATTGCAATCTAAATTCTTTTGCATTGCTTAGTAGACACCCAACCTATAAAATAATTAGTATCGCATAGAATAGGTATAAAATATTTATTAAAAATTAAAATGTAGTCTTGAGAACAGTTTTTCAAAAGTGTACACTGAAAACAAAATAATATGAACTAAAAAGTGGTTCCCGATTAGCACCTATATATTTGAGAAGTTCAACTACATATTAAATCTCCCAACTGAATCATGATACCGATTGAACAATATCAATCAATTAAACTAAAATGTAGAAGAAACTACGCTGTATCAGGTACCCACATATTCAGTCGATATTACTACATTTCTTTCTCAGTGTACTCTAACATAATATAACAATTTTACAATATTTCTAGAATGCCGTAAAATTTTTCATAAGAAATATCCATTTACTCTCGATCGGATGAAATTCCATAAATTATTATGGCATCATTTTGAAAAGAATTCTCCGACCTCAGGAAAAATGAAGATTGCTCTTAACTTTACGGTTTTCTGGATCGAAAATAATGCATATTCTAATACAGTGAAAAGTTTAGAAGAAAATATGAAATATGCTCGATTATGCACGAACACATCCTTGTATTAAATATTGCAATAACCTAGTTCTAAGGTACAATAATTGAATAAGGCAATCTCGTTGCGAATTCGGAATTACGTGATCCACTGCGAATTCGGCGCGAATCTTCCGAAATCCCGGCTAAGGCTTTGCAAAGCTGCCATAAAGACCCGAACGAAGCAGATTAGAATTTCTAATTCATTCTAGGTATAAGAGGAGCTGAAATATCATCCTGGAATTACGGACGCTTAAAAATTTACCTGCCCGCGTTGGCTAATATAAAATGCTTTACTGCGTCTCGAAGTTTTACCCCCCTCGCGTCCTCTCAGCATCCCTTGGCCCTTTTCTTCTCGTCGGGCTCGGGGGAACGACGCCCCAGAAATTTTGTGCTTCTTGCATATATTCATGAACCACCCACGGCCTCCGTAACCGTTTGCTAGAGTCAACCGCATTTTAAAATCGAAGTGAAATGTGCCCAAGTACTGGCGTTTATGCGTAGCCCTTTTCATCCCCCTTCCTCATCCTCTTTTTTCAAAATCTCTCTCCCTCTCTTACTGTTTATAACTCTATATGTGTCTCATTCACTGTAGCTATAGAGGGATGAGCTCTTCTCCAACATGTTGTGCTAGGATTCACTCCTTATACTCCCTACTCTAACACAGACATCTTCGGTCGACGAGCCACGAAACGCTGGCAACCTCGAGGTTTATATACGGTCCATCCTCTTCCCGGGAGTCTACGCCCTACGCGTTTCGAATTTATTAACCGATCATGCTCCAGATCTACACGATACTACGTTCATCCGGGCGGACCTCGTTATTTTGTCTTATCATGGCTCAATTTTTATTCCTATCTCGGAAGGTGGCGTTCACGCCTGACTTCGAAAAATACCATGTAATTTTTTTAAATTTTCTGAAATAGCTTTCAATAAATTTACCGAAATTTAAACATGTTTCTAGTTGATTCTCCAGCTTAAAATAGGAACATGTCGGGAAGAATTAGTAAAGATTTTTATATTATTTATACAAATATTGTCCTGATTTATTTAATTCGTGATCATGATTAATTTGTAATTTATATATAATAATGTACGAATAATTACACCGACCCACACAAAAAAGTTATACAGATAAAAATAGCTAATCTTTGTTAATTTTGGGTCGCTGAATCCGAAACCGATAGTGAAATTTTTTTATCAGCTCTTGTTTCCATGTAGTATGGGGATAAAATTCCAAAAAACGTAATTTTCGCGATTGTTCGAGGAAGTATATCTTTCAATAGAAACACAATAAAAGCTTCAATCATAGCTTAAAATGACGGTTATAACTTCTATTTTACGAATAGGAAATTATTATACGACTTAGTAACTAATTATTTTCTTAAATGGGCATTTGTTTTTATGCCCAAAATGTTTTCTCACCAAAAATACCTATTACTACTGATCATCTTCGCCACGCTGCCGACCAAAATTCTGGAGAAATCTGACTGTCTGAAATCGAATGTTAAAGGTGCAAAAATGCATTTTTATGTAATATAGAAGTTATCCGCACGCGGCGTGAAAATCAGCAGTAGTAACAGGTAATTTTGGCGAGACAACAATTTGCATATAAAAACAAATGCCCATTTAAGAAAATAATTTTTTGCTAGATCGTGTAACAATTTTCTTTTCATGAAATAGAAGATATAAGATTCATTTTAAGCTATCTTTGAAGTCTTTATCATGTTTCTATTGAAAGATATACTTCCTCAAACAATGAAGAAAATTACGTTTTTTGCAACTTTATCCCTATATTACATAGAAACAAAAGTTAATATAAAATGTTCACTATCGGATTCCGATTCAGGGACCCAAAATTAATAAAAATTAGCTATTTCCATCTCTGAAACATTAAATTGTCTGAAATTTGTTGACCAGTGTTATAATATCAACATTCTATTTATAAAGTATAGAAAAATTTACAAATGAATTGTAAATCAGACAATATCACAAAGTGAAATTAAAATGTTACAGATTTAAAATCACATAATTAATAAATTAAAGAAAGAATTTAGCACTTCCGATAACGGATTTCGAATTAGTATGCACTTGATGTGTTCAGCAAGATTTGGTATAAAAAACTTCTTAAAAATCTTCTGGACCACTTCATGCATGAATATAATAAAAAAATTCTCAAAAGAATTTCGGGAGTCCTCGGTATGAAGGTCTATAAAAAAAAAAACAATGCAGTTTCTGAAGTTTTTTGGAATGGAAATGTTTTTTGGTGATGGTCAAAAAACCGACAAATCAAAAAGCCGACAGGTCAGCAAACCGACAGACACAAAACCGACACTTTAAAAAATTACTGTTCGCTTGTCGATGTGTCTATTTTTTTTATGTGTTGGTTTTATGACTGTCAGCGTTTCGACTGTTAGCTTTATTACAGTCGGCTTTTTGACCTGTCTCCCTTTGATTTTTCGGTTTTTTGGCCTGCACTTCTAAAAACAATTCCCAATCCTTAAATACTATAGCAGTTGATATGCTTTAACGTAACATTTGATAAACTATTTTTCAATATACATTCTTAGAAATATCAATTTAGCGATATATAGATTTTTTAATTAAATAAAATTATCCACAGGTCCATGTCATATTTTGAGCTTTAAAAATGTTTAAAAATCAATTAGCATCCAAGTTTTTTCTGAAATTCCTTCCTGAATTTTGAAACGGCATATTACTGGGAATTGACCTGAATAGAATTTCCATTGTTTCCTAAAGTAACTATTCATAATTTAATATCCAAGAGGAATAGAGAGAAGGACTATAAGATTGATAATAATATTCAGCGACAGAGTGCAAGAACACATCTCTAGTTACAGTAGACCGGCATGCTACAGTGCAGCATTTCGTTTGGGTTAGGTAATATGCATATCACACGTCGGGAAGTCCTGCGATTCTCCAAAGTTACCTACTGACCAAGTTAGATTTATTACGTGCTACGGACTACAATAAATTACTGACTTTTCGAAAAAAACTTGGTTAGTTTTTATATTCTAACCGTAATACAGTAGATCGTACATTTCACTTCTAATTTCAATAAAAAATGTTTAATTAAGTCATATTAATTAACTAATTAATTAAAAAGATGTATAATATTTTTCAAAATGTTTTTAAATATTTTATACTCATGGATATAAAAATAATTTTTTAAATTCTATATTTTATTATGCTTTTTTATCCTTTCAAACGATGTAACGGTAGTTAGTGGAGGATTTACGAATGATTCCAGCGCTTGATCGAAACACTAGTTTTACTAATACCTCCTTGATTGAAATCCCGGCTTACTGCGTATCATTCACTTTTTGAAAAGGATATTAAGTAAACACTACCAGGAATAGTCAGACGTTAAAATTTCAGGGCAATTTCCATCCATTTTCATCAGAGAATCGTCGATTTAAATTTTTTAATATTCAGTTTTTCTGGACCCTTTGATCCTACTCCAATTACGTCGATTATATATTGAAGTATTTCCGGACCACATGTCACACATTCAACATTCAGTCACATTTCAATTTCAAAATTCAAATTGGGAACGCTGCAATGCATATCTAGCTAGTAAGAAAGCAGAATATTAGAGAGAAAGGGATGAATTATTGGACAAAATAAAGTCATTTATAAGACTTTTCTCTTACCTTTACTTCTCCGAAGTCAAATTCTGACTAACGGTTTCCAAACATGTAATATCAGCATCGTTCATAAATTTTTCCACCATTTCATTTTCTTATTTATTCCGTGGAATACACCTCGTTTTAAGTTGGGACGGAAGTTTGGCACGTAAACACTTGTCAATATTTCAAGGAACCTCAAGCACCGAAACGTTTTCTTTTGTTCCTCGTGATATTGCATTTTCGACGAACATGGATGATACAATGCTTTTTTAATGTGAAAAACTTCAGATTCACATAAATAAATATAAAGGATATAACATAGACCTCTAAGAAGAATAAATAAAAAAATAAATAAATCTATTTATACCTCCAAGAATACCAGTCAGGATATCAATTTTCGATAGTACATCGATAATAAGTGACTTTACTTTCAATTAGAGACTGCTAACATACTTTCGCGATTTACCTGATTTTATTATTTTGAAAAAAAAAATAAAAATTCATTCTCAAATAAATGATTAAAATTGTAAAAAATTGACACAATATATCTTAGAGGAAAAAGTCGCAATTTTTCGAAAAGAAATATCAAAATAAATTTTAAACAAATCGTCACAACGCAATTTTTAAATTAAAAGTGACAAAAATCCCTTTTTTCCAAAGTTTTGCATAATTTTTGTTCTTCTTTTACTTGAAATATAACGTTTTTTTTTTGCATTTACTAATAAGCCCCTCTCCCCCTCTCATAGCCATCAGCCTCAAATTTTAAAATTAAGGAGGGGAAAAACATCTAAAAAAATGGACACGCAAAGTTTCGTCGGAAAAAATCTTTATTTATAAAAAACAAAATAAACAATTTAAATCTCAGCTATTGTTAATGGAAAAAAACTTGAAAATTTTCTTTTTGAGGAATCAAAAAAGCCTGCTTCCCAAACTTTTTTATTTATACTTATTTTACTTCTATGATGAAACTTATCTTTCGTTTAAAAAATATAAGCCTTCGTCCATTGCCTTCATTTTCTAATATTTATATTAAATTATTATAAAATCGAATATATACGAACTAGTTTGTTTTCCAAGGGCTATGATGCCTCTTTCGGAAGATGGTTGGATTTATAATGAATTGATCCGGATTCAAATCCATGCTAATTTATAAACATTTTTAGATTTTTAAATATATTTCACGACTGTTTAGTATATGTTTTATGGATGGTTTTGTGAATTGCGGTCAAAACATATCTTCCCCGTGAAAAAGTAAAATAACTCGTACAACCGCGAACTTGTTTCATGATACAATAAACAAGTTAAAAGGTGTTTCATTTTCTTTCAGTTTAACATTTTACAGTGCAGCAGTTCATAAAATCAGTGCAACAGCTAATAAATTCAGTCTATAAGTGAAATCGGAATTTTGTATCCCATCAAAATGAAAAGAAGTAAAACATGCTTCAACCCATTAAGGAAGAAGCATTCCCATTTAAATGGTTTCATTAAACAGAAAAATTGGGTTTTGTTTATTAAAAATTGGTCAGATTTAAATTGTTTATTTTTTTTTTATAAACTAGTAAGAATTTGTCCGAGGAAATTTAGTGAGTCGATTTTGACCCCTCCTTAATTTAAATATTTATGAGCCAAACCCATGGAGCGGGTAGGAAGTTTAAAAAGAAAAGAATAATTCTGAAAAGGTTTGAAGAACAGGGATTTTTTTCATTTCTAAATAAAAAGATTGCGTTTTGACCAAGAAAAATTGTTCAACATTTATTCTTATTTAATTATTTTGTTTTCAAAAAATGAAAATTTCTCCGGCAACATATGTTATGTCATATTACTTCTTGTGTAATGTCACTAATTATCGAGTACTAAAACACCGAAAATGTTAGAAATCGGAGAATATACGCCAAATAATAATTGTAGAATGAGTATCCGACGTTTTAAAGGATTTCGCGCATTTATCGTGATGTAAAATTTTAAGTTCCTACAATTTGATCAAACCGAGAAAAGCCCTATTTGAAGCAGAAGTAGAAAACTTTTTTCAAGAAACAAATTTATAAAGATACAGTTCTTTTCTTATCTTTAAGGGGGTAACCCTACTTTGAAACCAAAAGAAGGTCATTATCGTGGACTCTTCAATCGTATTGGTTATTTTGAATGTAACATTTCAAACGCTGGTCTCTCATCAAAAGAAAATTCTATTGGAAAGACTTTTTTATACCTCTTTACAATAGAAAAAACATGAAAAAGGAGGTTCCAACTTGCATTCACAGCTCTCTGTATGGATAGTCAAGATTATTGTTCCCTTTTCTTTTTTCTTTATAAATTATTGTATGGAGAATAAAATTATATTATTTTAAACGACAATATTATGAATTACTACAATATTCCAACTTAGTAGATGCAACTCTTGAAATCGATCGAGGAAAATTCCACTTTTGCCTGACCCAAACATAGGAAAGCATAAGCAGGTATGAAAATATATGCAATACGCATTCGTAGTTCGTCAATCCATCTGTTTCATCGAATGGCATAAGAGATGGTAATCGAACCATCATGGTGGCTCTCGTGGATTTCGCCGAGGCCCGCCCTCGGGGATTGGAAACAGCGATGGGGGATTTAGCCGAAGGAATCCCAAACGAGGCAAGATAGAGGGATGAGCTTCTCCATGTGTAGAAGAATAAAACTCGATACGCCGATGAAGCAAGAAGGTGAAAACCCATAAACAAAAGGAATGAGTCTCCTGTAACGGTTTTACTGATTTCTTCCTCAAGAGAAACAAAAAAGCAAGAACAGCGAGAAACTTCAGGCTCAAACTAATTTGAATTTTTTCTAGCTATTAATTTAAATACTTAAATGTAACCCTGGACCTAAACATTTCGACCTTTCAAAATACTGAACTCGAACGATTTACGTAAATCTTTCTTTGATCATTTATCACCGAATGATTGATCCTTCTCTTTCACGAATCGCGAGTATCACTTGGATTTCGTTGATCAATTCCATTTACGAATTCGACACCCGAAGGGCGATGAAAGACGACGAGGGTAATGGAGCGAAATAAACGAGGATAGCATGAGCGAAAAAAAATCACCGCTTTACCAGTAGTACGAGGCACGTTTCGAATCCAACGTATCGTGCCAGAATTTTGGGGCGAAAATTTGGCGGATTCGGCGCTTAACGTAGTGGAACCAACCAATGAACACTACGCTCATAATGAACGTCGAGTCTCTGTGCTGTTGACACTCTAGAACGCGGAAAACGCAACGTACCACGCGAGCAACGAACGTCCTTCGCAGAGACCCGCTGCTGAAAATGAAAACACGTGCCAGCTATAATTTGTGAATTCACGTGCTGGATAATCCTGGAAAATTATTTCGTCGTCATTAGAAATTTCCACGCACGCCCGAAATGGGTGCTGAATAGGGGGAATGTAGTCATGATTGTATGGAATAGCGTTTTTTAAAATTGGAAAGTTGATGCTGAAAATAACACGAAGCCAAATACAAAAAACAACAATTGGAGCAGTTTTTGGTATAATCATTTTCATCGCGGTGGATCTCGCCACGTGACCTTCATTAAAATACTTGAAATTTTAGATAATATTCACGTACAAACCAGAGCAAGAATTATTCTGTTGCTTTAACTGAATTTGTAGTGCTGCACTCCTTCACAATAATATCTAGATTGATAAAACTTTAACAAAAATCTGGAAGTGGTGAATTACAAATCTTATTTCGTCCAATCTTTCGGTTTTGAGGGTATCACTATTCGATCCCTTGCGGAATCCAGAAATTTAGGCCGATGCACTTTATTAGATATAACATGAGTTGACTTTCTACACTGATATACGAGAAAGTACATTTCTTTTTTTGTCTACTAATAAATATTTTCAGGACACAATTAATTGTGTAGATCTTGTCACTCGTTTATATTAGCCTCACAATTTGAGGAGGATAATGTGGCATGTTGCAACACAGAAACAAAACTTACTGAGTATCAAATAAAAACCTGTTTCTGTAACGAGTTGGAAGTAACGCTGATGGCACTCATGGCGGTAATAAGACGAACAACCCATATGTAGAACTGAATGAGGTCATTGACCTGGTTTCGATCAGATTAATTCCACTTCTATTTAGGACAATTATCTTTTGGGGTTATAACCCGACTGAAACCCAGATAGTGTCCATTCGGAACAACTGACAAAAACGTAAACGATAGAAATTGAAAGGCAATCTGACGATGCGCATATTTCAGCATCCTGTTTTTTGACACATTTTACAGTGACATAAAAACCTCAAGGTGCCATCATCGTGAGAAAGCAACAAAATAATATACTTCCATCGAAAGTACGAAAGTAAAAATGATGTTTCTTCCTTCTAACTTAGTATAATTAGGCCTTGTGAATGTAAACTAAATTGGTCTGTGTTTGCGTATGCATTTCCTACAGATCCATTTAAACTGTTTCTATTGTGCTATTTGAATTTTTATATATTTTTGTTTGCAGCGTCTAGTAATAATTGGCTATCTTATGAGCCAGAATTTATGAACTGGTCCCCTATTCCACCAACATTGGTGAAAATTAAAAATTGATCTATTTTCAAATAGTATTAGACATTAGAAATAAAATCTTAAAAGGATTTTTCAAAATTTATTAAAATAAAAAATACACGTCACGAAAATGTGCTCTGCACTCGCCGTGTCGCACACAAGTCGGAGATCGAAAAAAGCTGGCCAGAACATACTTATAAAATTTTTTGTTTTTTATACAATAAAATCATGAATCATAATTTTAAATACAATTTCTCGTTAATCATGAATTTATTACATATACGTGGAGAAATCACGTATTAAGCGCAATTAAGAAAAAAAATTATTTCGCAGCCGTGGAACCTATCAAATACGACAGATAAACAACGAAAACACAGGCCAATAAAATTTATACCCAGAAATCGGACTATACTTTTCTGAAGGTTTTCGGTGCACTGAATTCAAATTTGACCACAGAATTGTTCATTTACGTCAAAATATTAAAATATCCTTACCTAAAAATGCCAAAAACACAGTTTTTACCTATTTTCAGTACGTTTTTGTGGCGGAAGAAATTTTTGTCCATAATTTGACAAAAATCAGATTAAAATGCATTCATCAAAAACCGGAATATATTTTTCGGACGGGTTTCGATGTGCTGAATCAAAATCTGGCCGTACAAGTGCTCTACGTCGTCAAAACTTTGTAATATCCTAACCTAAAAGTACAAAAATCGAATATTATAATCGGGCCTTAACAAAAACTTCGATAAATCATTGAAAAAAATCGTACGAAATTGCGAAAAAAAGCATTTTAAAGTGGATGAATGATGCTTTAATCTGGTTCATACCAAAGTTTGAACAAGCAATTTGTTCCGTCTCAAAAACTTAATGAATATGAACATAAACAGTGTTTTTTGCACGGAAAGAAAAATGAAAAACGCACATTTTCACACATTTAAACTGACTTTTCTCGAAAATTTGACGTGATTAGAAAATTCTGCTGGCACCATTGGTTTCAGCACGAAAAATCCGTTCGGAAATGATACTCCGATTGTAACGGCGAACAAAAAGTAACATTTAGTCGATCAGTTTAATTAATGTGATCATATTCCCAGGATAATAGAAATATTTTCTTGGACATATGTCATTAGCTATCAGAACAACAAATACTCTGAAATAAATGAAAACAATAAAAGTTCAACATTCTTCAAATTTAAATGTCAGTGTAAACATAATTTTAAAATGTGTGGCGGAAATAAAAGAGCCACTCTAAAAATGGTTTAGCAACACCCTTCCCACCAGCTTTGCATATTTGAATAGAATAATTTTAACGTAGAAAGAAAGTAGCGAATAAATTCATTTTTAACTTTTTGTTTATCTCTCTGTCACGAATTAAAAGTTTTGAGATGAAATTTGGCAAGCATTAACAAGCTTTACTTTAGCAAATTCCGTAAATTGTAGGAAGGAGTGAATTTTTACTTAAAAATCGTCGTTTAAATTCCTATAAAAACGCAAGACTCTCGTATCTCGTTAGGAGAGACTACGTCCCTTTTTCGTGACGTCGCATCTGGGAAGTGTATGACAAAAATGTAGGTCACGAAGTAACGTCTGAAATATTCGAGCAGGGTCTGAGTGATACCGCTATTCGCATTCCGGGCTATAATTATATATATAGGTATATATGTATGTACGTAGGTATATAGTGAAGGGCAAACCTGACAGAATGCTTGGGCTAACTGGCATGGTGCGGCCAGGTCCTACCCTGTCGACCGCATACTCTCGCGCACTTGGCCAAATTGATAGGCAGTACGTATGCAAATATTTTCCCGCAGTGCACTCGACGTGCGATTATCATGCGTCAGGTTTCAAAAACTGATGCAATGTAATTACGCGCGCAAATGTATTAAGCCAATAGTGTCAACGAGTTCGCGAATTGGCGTACTGTCCTCGCCCTGTGTATCCAATATGGTCGAACGCTGACGCATTTCAAAGTACACTTTTGAAATTTGCATTTTTCAATTTTTATATTGATCATAATTTTAGATTTAAGCTGAAAATTAACGTCGAAATAATCATGATATATTTAGTCTCTATCGATTTATTAAAAAAGTCTTATAATAACTTGCAACTAAATTTACACAATTCCATCAACCAGAGAAATGAAGATTTGCGTAGTAACATATATTACTAATGATATGTATCTTTGTGATACCAGAACATGTTAGACGGTTACCAATTAAGAAGCAAACATGGTTAATGCAAATATTGGGTGTGGGTCGAAAAACCGGCAGTCAAAATACCGACATTCAAAAAGCCGACAGGCAAAAATTCTACACTTTAAAATGCCGACAGTAGAAAAACCGAATTGCCATAATACCAACAGTCAAAAAACCGACAGTGAAAAATCCGACATTCCAGAAAAAGACAGGCAAACAGCTGACACGTCAAAAAGCCACCAGACAAAAAACCAACTCGTCTAAAAGCCGACAGTAGAAAAACCGAATTGTTATAATACCGACAGTCACATAACCGACATTTCAAAGAACCGACTGCCAAAAAGCCAACACATAAAATCATAGACACATCGACAAGCGGGTAGTCAATTTTTGATGTGTCACTTTTTTACTATCGACTTTGGGCAGTCGGTTCTTCGAAATGTCGGTTATTTGAATGTGATTGTTGTCATGAAATTTCAGTTTTTCAAGTGTCTGTTTTTTGACGCGTCGGCTTTTTGCCTGTCGGTTTTTTAATATTGGTTTCTTGATTGCTTCGGTTTATTGACTATCTGTATTATGACATTCGGTTTTTCTATATCCGCTTTTTGTCTGTCGGCATTTTGAAGTGTCGGTTTTTGCCTGTCGGCATTTTGAAGTGTTTCGTTAAAAAAATCGTTATTTTGATTTGTCGTGTGTGTAGCAAACTGACGATTAAAATTTGTAACTTGCTTTTGTCGAAAATAAAATAATTTTCCATCTGCCTATAACTATATGTCTATTGAATATTTTGTGCGGAATTCATAAGCAGTTCAGGAGTACATTTTTACAGACAAAATGCATCAGATAGCTTTTTAGTAATGTTTATCCAGAATACTAGAAAAAATGTCCTAAAACTGAAATATTTGGACAATAAACATCAGTATTAAAGTCATCAAATATATATGTATATGAACCTTTTAATACTTACGAGTAAATATGAAATAATATTAGTTATTTCATAATAAAAATTGGATTACTTTGTATCATTTACAGCGAAACTCTTAATTAATTTTAGAAAGATGTAATCTGATACTAAATGACGTGTAATGCAAGAAGATACTATCTGTTTAAAAGTAATAGCATTTTTCTGCGATATTAAGTCTAGTTAAGTTCTCAGCAAACGAGCAATATTACGACAGTTTTCAATTACGTACCATTTTTATGAACTTTGAGGTAGATCAAATTAAACAGCTCACGCATTTGATCTGCTTTGTCGTCCGCATCGCTAACGTCCGTGCTGCTAATAACCATTTTGCCGTTAAAACAGGCAATATAATGAAAAACTTGAACTTGGACGGAGCCTTTACGATTTTTTTTCAATTTCACTTCAAATAAATATCGAAAATTTATTATAGTTGAATTAAATTATCGTTGCATGTATTTTTTATTTTTTCTTTTAACCAAATTGTAACTATTCAGTCTCGCATATGGCAGGACGCTAAGTACCATAATATCGATCCAAAAACATTTCCTTATACTGAAAAACATTTTACTGATATTGTATAGACACTTAACTATATTAAATATTGTCAAATATATCAATCTTACTTAAACTGAAAGGAGGTTTTAGAATTGGTTCATTTTGGAAACGGTTTAGTGTAGTTGCGAAACTCGCGCTGATATTAATTATGAATGACCATAGCATTGATTGGTTGTACGACAGAGTTTAAATTTAATACCTTACACATAATTACAGAAAAAAATTGATACATATTTAATAAAACCATCGTATTCTTATGTATTTTTACCATCCGAAACCAAGATCGGTCATCTTACATCACGTCAAATTCAAGGTTATTTAAAGGTCGAATTCAGACAAAATATGATAAAAATGATATTATTTTGGTTTTTGCGGATGCTGAATACGAATGCGAGATTCGCGAATCTCCACCATATTAATCTCAAGGTCATTTGAAGGTCAAATTGAGACATTGTCCAGAAATACATTTGATAAACTATGACAGTAAAAGGATATTAGGGTTATTACGCGTTTTGAGATCGCGGAATCCGAATGTAAGGTTTATTTAATCCTGAAAATCGGTGAGAGGACATGCAGAGGTCATGCCAAGGTTGCGATTGCTATCGGTATATTGATGGCTTGGCTATAAGTATTTCTTGTCTGGGAAGCCGTTTAATCTGTATATCTGAGTTACATGATGGATAAAACTGGTTACTATAAGTTTCTTATAGTTTAGAAATTCCAATAAAAATATTGCTCAATGTCGAATATAAGTGAAGAGGTAATGTTGCATTACCTCCTTCCGGTATGGCGGAAATCTACCATACCGACAGTGGCGGATAATGCAGACCACTGTGTCGATCGTTTCGTCCCGGTCCCCACTACTGGACTCGTCAGTAAGGCGACGTAGTGGGGCCCTGCCTTATACGATCCGGAGGAAGAGTGGAAATTGCGGATTTATATAGAAAAGTTGTGCGATTGCTGTCGCTTGCGAGAAAGGAGTTCGACGGCAGTCGCCTCATAAGCTTTAATTCACTCAAAACTGCATGAAGACTTTTGACTTTGATGGTTTTGTTTTTATATATCGGGTTTAACTGCCCCTTCGAAACATTCCAAAATATAATCGGGAATGTTATCATAAAAATTAAAGTTGTTAAAAATGACATTGTGTTTCTTACGAGAAAAGCATGTGTTGCGTACAAACTTCGTTATATTTCAGTGCTGATAGGCTCAATTTTGATGGTGAATTTTTCATTTATATTTGGGATACTTAAAACTGATCGAAATCCGATAAAAAATGGAAAATAACTAAAATCAGAAGCTGCCGTCAAATTCTGAGTAAATTCATTACCACAATAGGATTTCAACCCGGAATGTTCTGGATGGATGTAGCATGGGAGTCCAACTTACAACTATATAGTATTTACGGCGTCCCAGCTTTATATTCCGTAACGATTCGTAATTTGACATTGAAATAACCTTGAATTTTGACTGCTGTAGGTTAGCGGATCTTTGATTCGGAATCAGCCACCTCATAAGTATCGGTTTTCTCAGATTTTTTAGTAGCGTTTTCTGAATTTGTATTTACGCGACTGGGATTGACGAATCATGAATTCGGATTAAGGAACATATAAAACATGAGCATCATTTTTCTCAGAGTTTTTTCAATTTGACCTACAAATAACCAGCATTTTGAGATGATAGAGGAACACAGATCGTCGATTAGAATTCATGAAGTCAAATACTTTTTGAATACATCAAGTGGTAAGAAATGTTTCGAAATAGAAAATTACAATTAACCAAGTCTGATCAAAAATATCCTTGTCTTGAATGCAGTACGAACTGTCACGAGCGCCGGAAATCCATTGTTTATGTCGCGAGGATGCATCCACGTTACACATCTCGAGGCTTTTGACCAGATGCAGACCAGGATGAAGCATAATATTCATTGTACCAACACCAACAGTAAATGTCATAGTCGAGCAGGTTGCGAGTTTCCATCACGTGTCCCAATATAAAGCAGGTTGCCTCATGCTCCCCGAACATCCCGCGCCGACTCGATAGTTCGCGGGTGCATATCGTTCTCTCACTTTATAGAAGAGCTGAAAACAGAACGGTAGCTCATTAGCAGTAACAGGCAGCAACGCGAGGGAGGAAGCTCGTTATCCACGGATACACAAACATTGTGCGTACTACTTCCTTCATGATCCGTTGCTCGGAATCTACACTGCCGGTTGCATTCGAGAAACGGCACCATTAAAATGTCTGCTTAACTTATTTCATCGCGAATCAAGGAGATTGCTAGGCAATGATGACAGGACGTAATCCGTTATGTGCACTTTGATCATACCTTAAAGAGGCATTGTTAGCATAGCCTGCATTTTTGGATGGTTGGATAGGTCAAAGAATAGGGGTGCACCTCAAAAACCCGACAAATCACATAACAGACACTTCAAAAACCCGACATTCAAAATGCAGACTCCACCGATTGATGCGTTCATTACATAAAAAAATGATCTCGGGTCGCCGTCCTTGAGGTCTCACTGCAAGGTCATTTCAATGGCGAAAATGTTTGACCAAGGAATTTTGTAGGTCACTTGAAGGTCAAATCAGTTTGACACACGGATTATTTATTAAGCACATTTAGAATTCAATCCTTTATTACATTTACAGAATATGTACATTTGAAAATATCTGTTTTTTTATGTCTGTATCTTGAAATGTCTGGTATTTTGAATATCTATTTTTTCAAATGTATGGTTTTTGAATGTCGGATTTTTGAAGTGTCTGTTTCATGATTTATCTGGTTTTTGAGGTGCTCCCAAGAATAGACGTTCTAATGATTTTATAATGTGCTTTTAAGATATTTCTTGCGTTCACTTAATTCCAACAAAAATGTCAGAGTTCCTTCCTAGTTTAACTACAATCGTGAATTTCGTAGGACATCTTCGAAAGTCAATAAATGCACTAGGTTTCGTAAATCAATCCTGAATTTTAGAAACAATATATTTAACAACTGTTTCCGGTTGATAGATAAGTTACACGAAATGAACAAGTGATTTATCATTTAAGGGAACGGTAGTGCTTACCCGATTTTGGAACCTATGATGCCCCAAAATTAAGGGACTGCTTTAGAGGCAAATGGTTAGCGCACACAGCACCTTATTTTTGAGAAGCGTAGCTCCCAAAATCGGGCAAACGGTATCTTCTTTACAAAAGAGGGATCTCCCAACAGGTGAGTTGTTTCTAACTTCAAAAGAAAAATGACTGCTGAAAAAAAGAATCAATTCTTAACAAAATTCCATCCACCCCGATAGAAACAAGGCCCGAGCTGGGATACGACCTGATTAACCTGATTAAAAATTCGTTTCGGATTCTGACTGGAATCCAGTTGGGCTAGTCCGATCCCTTTGAATTCTAAATACAGCGAGGGTAACCTGGTCGGGATTCGATTATAGCACGGTCAGTATCTCCAATTTGGCTGAGCTGAAGTCGGGTAAGCGTGACATGCCCGGCCAGAACCCGGATACAACCAGGGTAACCCGAAATGATTCCGGTCAGAGCCCGGTTGCAATTTCTAGTTAGGCACTAGTTAATAAAGCAGTTTATTACATCATTTGTATTTAATTATTCACATTCATTGTTTCTTTTTTCGAAACTTTTTAGCTATTCACGAATGAAAGCAGAGATTTTTAACGCAAGAACTTCATGTAAAAATGCATTGCTGCAACCAAGGTAAGCAAGAAATACGAATAAGAATATCCATCAGTTTCATGAAGGAGTGATGCGAGTTTTTAATTGTCTTTTGAAAAGTCAAGTCATCTATTTTTCGCTTTATGGAAAATACGTATTTTATCAGCATTGAATACGGGAGTTTGAAAATCATCCCCAGTTACACTTATCTCATATTCACACACTATATCCAACCCAAAGAGCAAGGTATTATATGTCACACCCGTTTAATCATTCCATTTGTCATTCTAAATTTTCGTGACCAATCGCTGCACATCCTACGATAAAGCTTGACATTGAAAATGGTAAGCTCCATGTTAATCCATCAGGAAATTCCGAGTCAAAATAGAGAAATGTCCTACATGGACAGCAAAGCGTTAGTTTCACCAATGCGCAATATTATAGTAAACCGATCTCTAATTCCTATGATGAAATTCTGAAATGCGTCTCGCTCTGTCGCGCCCTACACGAATTGCTTTTGCCTTGTCTATCGCTCTCATTTCGAGATCCAATCACGACCTATTGTGTACTCTGTTTAGTGGGCCTTTCGGCACCATATCGATCCTAGTCGCGCGCCGAAAGCACCGGCTTATTGACAAATCACATATTAGCTAATTAGTCGATGTTCGTCATCGTATCTCCGTGTGCGTGAAATCCATCGCATTCACTAATAAGGGGGACCCTTCCTTGTATGTTCATGGAATATCTTAATACCTGCACCGATGCGCACTGTTAATGTTAGATGTTTATTCGATCAAATATTTGAAATTACTTAATCTTGGCATGCCTTCGTAAGTTATGCCGCGCAGGATTGTGTAATTAGTATGGATATAGTAAGACGAATTATACAATTTGACTAGCTTAGCCGCGTGAAAATGAAAACTATCTCAAATCTTTTGGTGCAGTCACTATTTGTTGGTATATTATGTACAGTTATGTTAATAAGTATAGTGTTCGGCGATTTCACATCCAGTATATTGAAATTTGGTATTGGTATTTCAATCACAAACCGAATTATTGGTTCTTTATGAACTATCCGGATTGTATTTAAAATGACAGTTTTCTTTTAAATATTTGTCTTGAGTTTACGCTCCGGATTCAACGGAGAACAAATGTTTAGTATACTGTGAGTCTTTTATTTACGAAAATTGCTCAAATATTTTCAGTTTAAGGGTAACCAGAATTTTCTGGTCCGAATATTATACTTTTCGCTGTTTTAGATTGAAAAATGTATGGTGTTCGGTTGTCAATTTTACAAACCTCAAAAACAAAAATTACAGAAACTGGACAATACTAGAGAAGAAACTGTCTGAAACTGTCATAAAACAGTGTTATAAAACCAATGTATGTTTTTAAAAGTAGCGTGATATAATTTTATTATTTGTTTAATTGAAATTTTTTATTTTTGTTTAATTAAAATTTTCGATTTTTGTTTAATTGAAATGTTCCTCAACTTTGAATTTATTACACTTGTATGACTTCCCGCGTAGAACTTTCTAGTTTTATCATTTAGGGCGCTGACAAGAGCCTTACTTTTAATAAGGGATGTGGCCAGCATCCTAAATGTAACACCAACATTTCGGAATTAAATGTTGTTTCTATGATTTAACCATAATTTTGAATAGCTTTCAAAATTATTTGACCTAAAAATCTTAATTCTACCAACGGATAAACTCACAAAAATTAAACTAATCATTTAATTTTCGAAATAATTGGAGACTATTTGAGGTTATGTACTCTTTAAAAATGACGTTTGTAGCTCTCTCTCTCTCTCTCTCTCTCTCTCTCTCTCTCTCTCTCTCTCTCTCTCTCTCTCTCTCTCTCTCTCTCTCTCTCTCTCTCTCTCTCTCTCTCTCTCTCTCTCTCTCTCTCTCTCTCTCTCTCTCTCTCTCTCACTCTTTAATATGAGAGTCGTGGATTTTAATTTCGACGTTTCTTCACCAAAATACGTCTATTTGAAATTACCATACAAATGTTAGAAAAAATTACCTTGAAATACCCTTGGACGCTAATCTCAAGGTCAAATTCAATGGTTTTCACCAATTTCAGTAAGGTTTGCGACGGAACAATATTTGTATTGGCAGTTTGGCAAAAACCACATTAACGTGCTATTCACCAGCTTTGGAATGCGTCTTTAGTCACAGCGTCGTTTTTAGTATTCAAGTTGTTATCAAGGCACTATTATAATTTTCGTTTTTTGCATTTTTAGTTTATGATGTCCGAAAATCTTGACTTGATAGAGGAATTTTGCTACCAGATTTACATTTAGCACATCGAAATCCTTCTCAAAAATATATTCAAAATTCTTATAAATAACACATTAATCTGGTTTTTCACAAATTGAGAAATTTCTAAAAGTCCTCCTTTCCCGGACTTCGCTTTTATTTTAGGAGTGATTTACTTAAAAATTGTGAAATAAGCTTAATGCGTTTGTGTTCGGAATGTTTTACGTTGGTCGAACTGTTTACAACGTCCTGGAAATGAAAATACGGTATGTCCATTGACATCTTCTGGCTGGAGACACTTAATAATAATGTACCATCTCTCTGATATAATTTACGGTGTAAATATTATGGTATATGAACAATTTTATTATATCACTTATCCTCAATATTATGCTTAAATGATTTACTCCGTAAGTATTATCTATTAAGCACATTTAAAACCTTAATTACAATCTACTAATTTTTCAGATACTTCATTACCCATGCGCATTTGCTATCTGGTTTTCGAAAAATGTGACTTTATTGGAGTTCATCGAAATTTTGATTCTCGTTAAGGTCTGTTGATCGTGTGACGGGTTACACGTTTGGGAACACATGTTACAACGCATAGATATGTCGGTATGTACAGATAATCTGTAACATGCGTTCCACAAATTCCCTGTCTGTAGAATCCTCTAGATGGGACACCTCTACGCGTACATGAGATTTTGATTTGTCACATTCAACAGCATAAAATGTTTCGAAAATCCAAATTCATTTCAAAATAACTCTTTAATAAAGTATACTACAATATTTCTATGTTTAGAAATTTGAGAATATTACGTGTCTTATACTTGTCCTAATTGATTTGTATTGATCTATGTGGGAGGACGAAACTAACACGATTAATAAGGAAATGGTAAAATTAAATAGTGTCAATATTAAGATTTAATTAAAAAATGGGTATATGGCTATAGATAATAAATCATAATTAATATACATTAGTAAGAGAAATATTTATTTGTGCACGGAAAAAAATCTTTTGTAGATTCTGCCGAAGTCGCTTAAGTAGAATCTGCCGAGTCTGAACTTCGGCAATATTTGCCGAGTTTTTTCTAAGCATTATGCTTAGCCAGTCTATGTAGATTTTCGTGGACTGCAACTTTAGCGCCGCGCCACTGTACCCGCGACGTCGGTAAATTAGGGGCCATTTTGACGGAGTAGTTTCTTCCTTTACGCTTACAATAGAAACAGAACACTGTCGGTCGAGATTTCTTATACAGCGTCCTAATTGGTTCTAACTAAGCGTAAACATAAGGAATTTTAACGGCCGGGGAACAAAGTTCCGAAAATCAAAACCCCTAACGGATAAAATTTCGATATTGCGTGAGTCCAAGGTATTTTAATTTGCTGTCTTTTTGCCAAATTTTCAAAGACAAAGTGAAGAAAATCACGCTGGAGCCATGCTACATCGAAATTTTGGCCTTTCGGTATTGATTTGCGGAACTTTGTTCCCCGGTCATTTTAACGAGTGCATTTACACAAACATAACAAATATAAATTCCATTCTACTGTAGCGACTGAGTGGAAAGGTGATGTTGGGTCTCGCCGCGGAATGGCGCTACGAGCGCCAGGAAAGTTCTGAGAGCGCGTAGACAGCACAGCTGATCAGTAAAAGTTGAAACTCGGCAAGTTTTGCCGAAGTTACTAAGTAGAATTTGCAGAAAAGTCGTATACGAGTTATTAGGTACATTCTCTCGACATTACCAAGCAAATATTGCCGAAGTAACAATATAAATTTCACATAATGTTGGTTATTGAATTTCTTAGGCAAATTTTACTTGAGTTTTCGGCAGAATCTATAAACATTTTTTTTCCGTGTGGTCTATACAAGTCGAATATTTATTGTGATTACTGTGTTTATTTAGTAACTCTTGTTTTCGGATTTTTGATTTTTATTACCAAGTTTTTTTATAAGAAAATACATCAGCTTAATCTTTATTCCAATTATCGCTATCCTTATAACAAAATTTGTCACGTCATAAAATGTCGTTTTTTTAAAAAACAATAACGACAAGTACATTAAAATAGCTATCTAATGATTTAAGATGTTGAGAGACCTTCGGATTCTTTCGTATAACATCTTACGCAATCCAGTTACATTCGACGCTTTCGTGAAATGTCGTTCATCCAAATTAGCTGAGATAAAAATCACTTAATAGTATCATAATAGAAAAATTGGCTAAATATTGATAGTCGAATCGTACCAAATAGAGAGAAAACTTATTATTAATTTTTAATGTATTTTAAAGTAACTGTTTATCTTTTATTATCGTTTTACATTTAAACCTTTTCAGATGTACGAATCATAGATTCCGTTTCAAACACTCATCTCTTAAAACTGTTCACTGTAATTATAATAATAAGGATAGGCATGTACGTCCGAAAATAGTGTCTCTTTCAAGTAAGGTTTTCCCTTTAGGATGATAAGAGCATTGGGTTTCAAGTAGTAATTTAGCGGAAGTCTGAAATGACTTACGCAATTACTACTACTGTTACTCTTTCATAACATGATATCGTAAAAGGCACACATAGACTTTTCCTAACCGTGAAAGCCCTCCGGGAAAACCCCGTATATGCCGCAGGGACTGAAAAATGTGATCTGAAATTACAAGAAGCACTTGATAATATGATATTGAGACTAAGAATTCATTGATTGTAGCTTGTTTAATTAACTTAATAAATTAATGTTTACTTATTGACCAATAAATACTCTTCAGTTTCGTGCAATTCTCGTGAAATTGGAATACTAATACGTGCCAATTAAACAATGCCGCCCATGAGGGAATTCATGAATGGGTACTTGTATATCTATATAAAGATGAATGATCTTGTTATATGTTATTGTTATAGTACATATTAATCGTTTATTAAATTTTATTCACTAATTTTATTTATCTTGTTGTGTTTATTTCAAATTATTTAGATAATTCATCTCACTTTTCATCATTTGTATTCCCAAATAGCACGCTTTATTTCTTAAATATTCCTGGAATATTCATTGGAGCATTGGGAATATTCCAAAATAATATTCCATCCATATTCCAGGAACGTTGAAATGCCCAACGATTGGAATATTCCGGTGGAATATTGCAGGGACATTAAAATTAACTAATAAAATTAAATAAATTTAAAAAGAAATTATTCCGAGAGTCCACACATTCTGTTGAAATAATTTGCAAGAGTAAGTAATATCATTTACCGGGATTCAATAAAAAAAAGTTCATGTATATAAATTGTTTCAACGAATTAGGTATGAGTTTCTATGGAGCGGCCTTAATCGAAGCAAAAATTAATAAATTCTTAATTTATTTCAATGTTCCAGACATATTCCAAACGTTGGATATTTCAACATATCTGGATTATGGATGGAATATTACTTTGGAATATTCCCAATGCTCCAAAAGAATATTCTAGGAATATTGAGTGAATAAAGCAAGCTACTTGGGTTAGATTTCTTGGATGGTTTGATGTAAGACCTTAGATATCGCAGAAAGTTGTCATTTGAACTTTGAATAATTCTGGAGGATATAATGACTATTTGAATATCTAGTGACGTTTAAATGAACTGATGAATTGATTATAGTAAATAACCAAATTTAATATTAATTAATTATGTATTTTTAATTGTTAATTTTTCATTTTCGTTGCGGCAATAAATTAATCGTGTTTAAAATAATCAAATGTGGACTATATGTTCGTTATTCGATTTGTGAATGTTCACTTCTGTTCGGTTAAATACGAAGCGCCCGATTTATAATAGAAATCCGCAGACATGCACATTACGCATAATTCAAATTGAGTACAAATAGTTGAGAGTAATTTAGACTTTCCTTATCAATTGCAAAGTAAATAACTATAGTGCAGTTAAACAGGATGTCCTAAAGTTTGGAACGGTCTTGTAACTTTTGAAAGAAAAAAATGTTCGGAAATCGATAAAACGAGTTTTTTTTAAATTTATTTGTTCTGAGGGTTTCAGCGATAGTACTACGCGATTAGGAAAAAATTGTTGATATCAAATTTGATGTCAGTTTTTTTAAATGAAAAATGGGCACAAGAACTTCAAGTTTTAATTCACCTAAAATTTGGTGCTTGGAGGTTTTTTGGTTGGCTGATTGCAAATATGTAGTCAGATTTTGCTCACATTGTGTCATGATTTCATTACAAATTTATATCGAGCGATTTTATATACTCTATAAGTAGACAATGACAATTTATTTACCACAATTATAATTTTGATAAATAAATCCATTGATTTACAAACCTTATTTGAACACATATTGGTTTCTTTCAAAGTAGCGTTTGATTTCTAAAGCAATGACAATTTCTAAACTACGTACAGGTGAATCCTATCTATTTAACATAATTCCATTAACCATATTATATCCGCAATTCTACATTGCCTATCGGGTCTATCATTTTGGAGTTTTTAAAACTGTCACCAGATTCGTAATCAGAGACCCAAAAAAAAATCCCTAGAAAAGTTCAAAATCTCAAGCGAATCTGATCAGTTTTTGAAATTTCCACAATTTTTGGTCTGTCATATTGGATCCGCCATTTAGAATTTGAATTTTTTTTTCAATTTGAAAATAATTTCAATCCGAAACAATTTTCAATTGATTTGTAAATTTAACTTTTAACTGGTAAACCCGAATCACAATTACAAAAATATTTCGGGTTGTTTCAATATTTTACAAAAGGTGCCGATAAAGTAAGTTTTTTTTTGGTTATGAGCAAACAAATCAACTTGTGAATTCTGATTCTGGATTCGAATTAAGCGACACAAAATACGTAAGAAATGACTAGTGTAGTTTTTATTGTAAGTTTTTATTGAAGTGCTGCTTAAAATCTTCGTTAATCTAATGCATAATATGAGACTAATTTGTAGTTTAAAGTCAAGTTTAACATTTTACAGTGATTACACCTAAAATTGTATCGAAGTAGTTCGAAATATATTTATTAAATTTATTTTATTTAATCAGTAGTATTGTAAATTAAACATCATTTACTACAGCGCCACGAACGTTCAACTTGGCACTGCGTAGGTTCATACGTTTGTGTAACTTATAACAACATTAGTTCAATTGTTTCTTTTTTATACTGCTAAAAAAATAATGTAATTTATATAGATTTTCTATTTATTGTAATTACACTAAAAAAAATTGCTTACTCCCGTGTGCAAGGATTCAATGAGGTTACGTTATTGAATACGACCTCAACTATTCATTCTTTGTTAAAGTAACAAAAAAAAAACTAGTTACAGTAACGGGGAAATTTATTGTTTTTTTGATTCATTTAACAATAAAAAAGTAATATTATGACAAAGACAATATTATTCTTTTAGTAATGGTGCTAGTAGAAGTAAAAATAGATAATTATTTGCAGCAATGAAGAATATGTTTATTGTTTAATCATTATTTTTGAAGGCACAATAATTTACCTTGTTTATATTATGATATAAATTACGATATATATTACGATAATAGAAATCATTAAATATAATTATTTCTACTCGTTATCAAAAGCAGAAATGAACGAAAATATCAGTAGAAAACACATTTATCTATCACAGTCATTGACTGAAATGTACTAGCTCCTTAGATGAAAGTTTTGTTATTACCACATTAAAAAAGTATTTAGGTCACAAAAAATTAATCAGTAATGAATTTACATTAAAAATTTTATTATTTTTTGGCCTTCGTAGCTATTGCAGCACACCCGAATACTCAGTGTAAGGAATTAATGATTTGCATTTTTCTGTTGTGAAGATCCTTTTTTAATTCCTTTTTATAGCTCTATACGATTAGGGAAATATATATATATATATATATAAGGAATACATTAAAAAGTATTTAAGTTTATTAAAGAGTTGTGAAATTTGTCTTTAAACTTTTGCACGTCTAAAACAAATGTAAGTTAAATCTTAAAGAAGTGTTGTTAAAGAAAAGTCGAGTTGGTCCCCAATTTGGACATCTTTTTTATTGAACATTCTCTCGGATTACAAGTTATGACATTTGATCCAATCAAATTTTTGCAGGCTCATGAGAATCTGACATAACTCGAGACAAGGTTATAAAGTAATTTTGAAAATACATAGGAGGAGATATAATGAGGACAAATTGTGTCATTTTTCATTATTGTTGAGCATACGTTTTATATTTATTTATTTTTCTTTAATATTATAATTAGTTTTCTGAGAGCATTTGATATTATCAGTTAAATTGGCTCAAGTCTACTATAGCTTAGAAAAGTAATTTAATATTCTTTGAACAACATTAAAAACATTAAAGCGTATACAACAATTGGAGAAAAATGCCTTAATTTGTCATCATTGTATCTCCTTCAATTTCGCATAAAAATGACCAATAACCTGGTCTCGACTTATGCCAGAATCTTAAAAGCGTGAAAAAATTGATTGGAACAAATTGCATAACTTCAAGTAAGAGATAATGCTAATGAAAAAAAAGGTCCAAATTGAACACCAATTCGACTTTTCGAACGCTTCCCAAGTTAACCTGTTAAATTCGCTTGCTAATATATCACTTAAAATTAACCTAAATAAGAAATGATGGGTTTGAACTAAATTTCGCCGATTTTTGCTAGTAGGAGGGTAGTATTTCGATGAAATTCGTAAGACATATTCGGCACACAGTTGCGATTAAGAGCCAAGATAAAATCGATTCTAGTGAAAGATGAGACGGGACTATCCAACCGCGTGAAGACTTCCGCTCCAATATTTACGCCCCAGCAGTCAAGGGTTAAAATGTCCGAGTGATGGGTTTTTCTCCAGGACGTTTCGCATAGATAGGCAGAGAAAGAAGTCGGTATACGCGGTAAGAATTCGACGTCTCAACATAGATTATTTCTTTTATTCCCCACTATTCTTTTTATTTTACGTCGTCTCTCTATTTCTGCCATTGTATCTTATCGAAATTTTAAATTTATCAGCTTCATTATCAAGAAATTGTACACTAGGTAAAGCACGAGCGCTTCAAACATCCTGAAATTTTGAGAATTTATCTTCATTGCTGTGGGTTACACGTGTCGTCCCATATGTTATGAAGGTCACTAAGTATATTGTAAGAGAGTAGTTACTGGCATTTTTATAAAAAATTAAGTTTTTCTGCTAAAAGCGATTCAATTTTTTAATATTATCTTCGTGTACCATGACGCAATTAGTACAGAGTTATCCAAACTTTTTATTCTGGGTGAAGTAAAAGGTTTTCCCAAGTTCCTCGAAATAGACATTAATTTCAATGGTGAACATTTATGGAAGGGTTTTTATCAAAATTAATTAATTTTTGCATGGAAAACTAATATTTAAATTATAGTAAATAAATATTTGATGTACACCTGTCTAAAAGCGAATCCTAGAGCAAATCACAATATTTTTGTTTGCATACTTTTAATTTTTTAGCTAATTTTTTCTGATGACCGAAACTCGTCTGCTAATGAATCTAGGGCTAATGAATGTAATATTGTGTACATATGAACTTTGAACTTCTATTACATAATAAACTAGTGATAAACGCATCGCGTACTTTACACTTGTATGTGTTTCGTATTTTTTGTTTCAATTAAGTAACAGTTTTATAACCTTAAATAATGTTAAATTGGTTTTCGAAATATCACCCTTTTGTGAAAATCACCCATAAACTTTCAGAGTATTAAATATCTTTCTTTTTTCATGTAAATTTTATTTTCTAGGAATCAATTGAACATCATTGGCGTAATACTAATATAAACAAAGTTGAAATCCTTCCACTAAAGCAGTTTTACATACTACGCCGAAAAGAACAAACATTACTTCCTTCAACTTCTCATCTTATCTATTGTAGCTACGTAGACGCAGTTGTAAAATACCTGTTTTTGAGCGAGAAAGTTGTTCTACACTTATCGTACTGGAGTTATTCTTTTGGTGTCTCCACTAGCAAATATTGCAGGTAGTATTCTCTTGATGATCACATTAGAGTTTAATATAGACAATAATAATGATGTCTAAACACTCTTCCTACACTTTTAATCAATTAAGAATATCATACGAAAATGTAACAATTTTTTGAAACTGAGTAGAGTCACCATAAAATCTTATTATATATCGTGATTTGTTATCCGGTATCAGTGATAGGGATGTTTTACAATTCCTTGATATGCTGCATTAGGCTAACAAAATTGTTTTCGAGCATACTTTTCAGTCTTTATAACAGTAAATTACGTGCAATTTGGAAATTTTCATTCAATTTCAATTGGCTCTGGAGTAGATTTCTGTTACTTATTTTGGTCATTTTAAATGCAAACATATGTGATTTTCATAAAAAGCACTAACTTTTAGTTACAAGAAATGCTTGACTGAAAGTTTAAAGAAAAAAAATTCCTTTGTTTTTTTCTTACAAACATTGCCAAGTACTATTCATATTCGATTCGATAAGTCATGTTTTCGATAGAGTACACTGAAAAAATTTGCCATGCATAAATTTACATACTGTCTGGTTTGAGCTGCATATACTCTGAAAATGAAGAAATTTTCTACATTTTTCTGAATTAATTAGAATACCTCCACACAAATTTCCTCGACAGTATGGGAATTATTTCATTGAAATATAGAAATTATCGGCATTTTCTAAGTATATCCGACTGACACCAGATAGTATGGGAATTTTTCCAATGGGAAAATTTTATTTATTGTTATCAAAATCTTTTATTATTAAAAATGACTTTATAATATTTATGAAGTTCATACCTATTGGACAGTTGATTTCTAAATGGAAATCATTAATTGTAATTAAATCGCAAAACTAAATGCCACAAAGAAGTTTTCTTTATTGACAACAAATTACTATTTTTGTACTATGAATCATAGTGTTAAATGAAAACTGGGCATGGTAATAGTTAAAATAACTATTCTGAAATAGTAAAATTTAATAATTGTTTCACGATTCAAAATGCTACTTATCATAATAGACACATAAACTCAACTATTTTGAAATAGTAATTTCAGAAAATGTCTACCTCCATTAACAGAAATTGTATAAGAAATTGTCATAAAAAGTATGTAAAGGAGTAAATATTTACAGTTTAAAAATATTTGTAAACTATATATAATATATATCATAGCATATGAAAAGTCCACTTTTGGATAAACAAGGAAACAAAGAGAAAAACAAAAAATCAAAACTGTGCTAAGTTTGTGAATGTTACACTCTAGCCAGTTAAAAATATATTGTACAATGCCATTATACACACAAATTTCAATATCGTGTAATTAGTCTATAGATACACGTACGTATATGACATGCATTGTGTATTATCATATCTTGACGCCCGACGGTCCTTCTTATAACCAAATGATATTTGTCATATATTTGTCATATCTATTTAAATCATTCTACATAGTTGATTTTTTTTAACTACGAGGAGATAGATGGTGTAACAAAATTATAGTAAAATCGCCTATGAAAGTGGTAAATTTAACTATTTTTCATAGTAGTTTTAACTATATTTTTCTAACTATGTGATATTCAATTTAACTATGGATTTTTTGGAATCAAAAGCATTTATTAATAGTTAAAATACATGCGTAATAAGTAACGTAATTTCTTCTATAGCAAGAATATCTTAACAATTAATATGTTCATTGCATTCTTACAGCTGCTATATTTCGACTTATTTAGAGTGGCCTTCTCTTTTGAACAAATAAACCGTCTACAGAATCCTTATGTTTGATTACTTAAAAAATTCATGTTTTTGTTTTACTCGGATTTATAAATTAAAAACCGTTACATATTTTCCATTAAATCTGGTAACATAGCCATTTTTTGTCACAAATTTTCCTACTGTCGATTAAATTCTTTGAATTCTTTTCAAATAAAAGTTATGTATTTACATTTGAAGAAGTTTTTATAACAGCGCGAAGTTCTCCATTCGCAGATTACAATCATAACCTAACCTACCTATTTTCATTTTAGAAATGTAAATTGTTCTTTTTCACTCATTCTACTAAACAAACCATTACTTTGATGATAAATTAATTATACTTTAGGATAATCTACAAACCCACCACACTCCATTAAAACCTTAACTAATGAAACAATAATTCTTTTGATAAGTGGAACAATCAATTTTTTACATCCAATAATGTTGAAGTAGCGAAGTCTAAAAAGTTCGGGCCCTTGCGTTGGAGTTTGAGTACCGAGTGACGGTCGCGTCTATAAATAATGCCTGGAAATGGTGTGTCCAGCATAACCAATAAATCTGGGTATATCCTAGACGGGGGATAAAATAAAGTTATAGCCATACACCGATACCCATAAAGAGGCCAAACAAAGAAGAAAAATCGAGATGAAATAGAATGCAAGGAGAGACCGTGTGTTACAAGATAAAAAAAAAATCATTAAGTCAAATCCTGAATTCCTTGACTATGCCATTGACTGGTAACTCGTACACTCCTTTATTGGAAAATAAAATGAGCTTTCATGACGACTTTAGAGTGGATGCTGGTAAATCCGAATCTTTGCCTAATCGTCCATAAATAAAATATGCTAGAAGTTGAAGAACTTTTGATTTGTTGTTTTGGACATTCAGCAGACTTCTCTGACATGGCCCACAGAGGGAAAGACCGGATTGTTAAAACATAAACATTTTTAAAATGTACCACCGGGTTTTTCGTATGGCCCGATATAAAGAAGAGAATGAAATGTCTTCAAAATGTTAAATACGGAGAGAACAAAAGTCTAAGGCAAACTAAGTTTGAACTAGGTCCGAATTGAGTGGGACCAGGGAAGCTCCAGCAGCTAATAGTCTAGTTTGCACATGGTGCATTGCACTTCGACAACCACAAGTGACTCAGATTTTGTCGGTAGTATAGGAAAATGTATTATTTCGTTGACGTATGCGCGTAAGCTAGAATACAACCCGCAAGAGAACAGTGTAACCATGTCGTATTGTTCTCCTCTTTTCCCGTACTCTCTCTTTCTCTGTTACAAAATAACACTGCCTGTCCGCCTATCTTTATTTCCCTCACTCCTATGTCCTCTTCCTCTCTCGGATGCATTTGCATCCTCTTTCACTACCGCCGATATTTCACTAGTTGCTATCTCTTTTGCTCGCACTCGGTCATTCTGGCCCTGTTTTTCCGTGTCTCCCGTATGCACCATTTGTTCGCCTCCTTTGTGCCGAAGGTATGTTCCCGTGTGCTCGGCGACACGTCTGATATATGCATGATATATAACGCATGTAAAACGCTAAAGGAGACGCGAAGAAAAGTCAGTAGCTGCATGTCGCGCGTAAACAACGGATGTCCTGTAATTGGAGGGAACACGGCAACTGCTGCGCCGCTACAGCACTGCTTGCCAAACACGTTCCTTACGGAGCTATTATTCCGATTGTTGGAGGAAAAATACTGAGATTCTCGTTTGTAATTCGTTCCTTGGACTTAGTACGTTATTACATTTTCCACTTTTGCATCTTCCACCGAATTGCGAAGTAGTTATGATGTATGAGTATCTTATTTTGCATGTTTTTCGTAGGTACTTGCTGAGATATCGCCTGGCAGAATCAGCTGTTTAATATGAAATGTTTTTCCAAACAGGTTATATATGTATTGGGTGTTTCCACGTTTTCTGCAGTAGTCCTACCCCATTGCACCATGACTGGCTAGTTGTACTGGGGTCTAACAGCTGGCGCTGTTGTCTACAAATTCACAAGATTTCAAGTATGATGGTTTATGGTGGTTGACACCATATTGCCTGATGACCCAATCAACTGTCTTCAAATGCAAGCTTTGAAAAGTTTGAAAAACAGCCACACAATGTATAGGGTTATGAGATACGAAAAAATGAAGATATTATTTAGGTTATAAACTGGAATATGTAAGGTCCACAAATAGGTCGATTCTTGGGTTTTGAACGTCCATCGATTAATCTCAAGTATGTTATGTCGGAATGGATAAGTGGGGTAACCATCGAGAAAATTATGTCAATAGTACTCAGATATTTGGCGATATATATTTTGTATTGAACAGCACGAGAGAGCCATAGTTAGAATTAAGACGGGAGTTTAAGTCTTGAGAGACTAAATTAAATATCAATAACCACTTGTCTCTTGGTTGACAAAACTTACTACTAGGTCCACTATCTGTGTTTTTAGACCCAACTAAAAATGAGAAATTTCTGTATTTATTAGAAATGATATCAACTGCGGATAGTTAATTGACACTCACCAGTTGTAATTCACGGACATATTAAACACTAATCTGATTCGCTAATGGGAACTATGAATTAATGAATGAAAAACTTCATACTGTTTAGTCACTCCTTTGTTAGGGACATTTAATTTGTCATGTCGTTACTCAATGTTATAAACCATGCAACGCTTGCGATGTATTGTAGAAAGAATGAAATTGGTCACATGAGCGCTATGAAAGACGAAACGTGAATGGACAAGTACAAAAAAACGAATATAAAACATGATTGATGGACTTACAACTGGAGATCCTAATAGTTGGTTATTCATTTTTAATTTTAAAAGTACAAGGAGCCAATATTCTAAATAAATTTTAGTTGCTTCATCGATTATTCCGAACTGTTTACCGCCCACAATTCGAATAAAGTAATAGACTTAATCTCTAACCACACAATCATGTGTTAGCCGACCCGCATGAAGCTTAGACCTGTGATGAATTGTGGACGGCAAATTGTGAGCCGTAAATGGTCCGGTGATATATTGTTGGCGACGAATTATCAAGTGGTAAATTGTGGGCGATGAATTATGTCAGGTAGTAAAGAGTGAGAAGTAAAATCTGAACCATTAATTGTCAGGAGTTAAATAGTCCATCGGCAAATATTGCGCGGTAAATTGTCCGCAAATGGATTTTCAAGTATTTTGACTCGCATAATACGAATTTGCAATAAAAAACAGGAGTTTCCCGATCACTCAGGTCATCAGTGATCCACGGTTTGAGCAAAATCATTAAGCATCCTATTGTTGAGCCCGACAAAATTGTTTAATGTCTGCTGCATCTCAAACTGAAACAATTTTCGAATTTTTTAAAAACCATCAATTTATCTCGGAAATTAATTGACGATCCTTGAATCTTTATATCATTTTATGTTTGGAATATGTCCAATAGCCAATAAAATTCGCGCACTGAATAAATATTGAATATTGACATTGTTTTTAGACAATCGTTTCCCCAAATTTAATTAAGTGCTATATTGAGATCTAATCTCAAATCTTTAAAATTATTGCTGGTTATTGCACGGATCACATTCCAATTTGATGACATTCTTCGACTCGCTTCTTTTGCAGCGAAATCTCTTACACTTATCAGTTCTCGAATCAGGTACAAGATAATGTTACCGTGATCCAAAAACCGTATACACGTGCATACCATCTGAATGTCGTTGAATCGAGAGGGGCACGGTTGGTCAATGCAACCGCAAAACAGATTGGCAATCTGTTCGTTGCTCGCTTTCCTGTGACTGTTCTCCCTTTTTATCACTCCCTAGTGACGATAAAATCGCCAATACAACAAGATCGATATCCCTCAACGCGGTACGAAAGTTTTCCTCCAAAATACCACATAGATGACAGAATATTGCCCAGAGCGTGAGAGATTGTTAATAAGCTCATCCTACAATCAATTTCCGAGGTGCAGTCAATTAAACATTTTTGGGAGGGATAATTAATAACAATATTTTGTTTAAGATATTCTATTACGAACAAGTTAAAAAATCTATTTTTATTCTACAATTATTATAATCGATGATGAGATGATCACACCATTTGCTGATGCTGTAAAATGGTTTGCTAATTAACTGGTGATATGAAAAAAATACAAATTGATACCTTTTTGAAAATATTACATCAAAGAAATTAATTATTAAGTTCGAATAAATATACTTTTATGCTTGTGAGTTTTAATCCATAAATAAACAATTGATGTATGTCTTTGATTTGATGTTTTTGTAATGTAATACTTTTTATTTTTATAAAAATCCTTTCTTTTTACTTGTTTGATTCTGATGTACAGTTTTTCTATTTCAGAAAAAAATCGAGTTCCTCGCGGATTTTCAACATCAATAGTGTATTATAAATATTTTTTAATATTTTCCGTCCATTCTGCAATTTACTATCATGAATTTCGTTGTGGTTCTTTAAATTTGGTCTAATCTTTCGTGAGATATTAGTTTTTGACTTAACCTTTTCAAAATGTCGTACTGCTTCCGAAGAATTTCAAATTGTGGCTGCTGATCTGTTTTAACCAACGTTAATCAATGCTAGATGAAATTATAAGTAACTTTGTTTCTTACCTTCCGTTGAAATAATCTTTCATGAAATCCTGCAAGTATTGAGGAGTAAGTAAAAAATATTTTCTTATTAAATATGTTTAACAGTTTTTCTTATATAAGATGAAAACTATTTATTGAATCACCGTTGCCCATTGGTTAATTTAAAAAGAATAAAAAAAAGTTTTAAAATGAACACTCATACATTGAAATAACTCTAATAGAAATCAAGTACAAATAAACTAAATTTTCATGTTTTTTATGATGCTACATAATGCGTAGCTGAAATATTGGTGGCAAACATCAAGATTAAGCTATTTTAGGTCTTCCAAGTCTCTCTGAATAGGTTTCATTGATGAACATCCACTTTCCAGGTTAGTGCTATTATTTAGCTAAAATGACTGGACTAAACAATATTAGGTTGACCATTTGACCAAGCAGCATATATATAAACGTTTTTGATTATGGTTTTCAAGATATCCTAACCTAAAGACCAAAACGGCGATTTTGCCTATCATTAAGGTTTTCTACCATTGTATTTTTTCCTTTAATATAAAAACTATAAACTTCTTCATACGAAGTACAAACAATATCCTACCAAATTCAGTTGAGATTCAAAATTTTTTACAGAGATTTCATGTTTTTAAATTCATTTTTATGAATTCAGATATCTGCCTATTAACGACAATCAGGACTAAAAAAGTGATTAAGTATACTCTATGATATTTAATAGGGCAAGGCATGTCATTTAAGATATTTATAAATTTTTGTATGTGAAACAAATTCGGTACTAGATAACCTCAACTCAAATGGAGAACCTCTAAGAAACAAAAAAAAAATGACAAAAAAAAATGCTCTGGTTTCGCTCTTTTAGGTTACGATATTCGGATTTGGAATTTTACTTTGTCATATTTTCGAAATAAATGACCGACAATAAAAAGAAAGTCTGATTGTTGATTTTGATGATGAAAATGTATACAATTGGTTCAATGTAAATCTACTGATAGAACAATAAGTTGTTAAATATTTATTTTCATACCTGTTTAACTCTCATAACTTCTATATTTTGATTGCTCTAGGAAATACCACACAATTGAATATGCCAATAATGCAATGATATCATAACAGAATGAACTCTGTTATTGATCTTCAGAAAATGCCAAAGTCCATGGACGTTGACTGTATCGCTGTACTCTGTACTATAGAGATGTTTAAACATTCAGTTTCAAATTATGGATGACTGGTAATGAAATGTGATATATGAAATTACATTGTTACCATCGAGTCCATACATTTGATAAGTTGGTTTGTTAATTAAATGATATTATTATTATTATTAGTACCATATTATTTAGTGAATTATTATTAGTAATTCGTTAATGTTATTGTTACTGGTGATGGTTATTTAGCAGTACTGCAGCTTATTTTAGGTAAATTATGAAATTGAAAGGTCAAAGTTAATAATATATGGCGCGTAATGCTGAGTTTATTTGAAGCGTACACTAAAATCTATTTGAAATTAAAACAAATACGTAATAAATATTTTTAACGCCTTTCTATGAGTATCTTTATTTTGTGTAATTAGTTTCATTCTTGTTTTTGTTGATCACTTAAAATATTTAATGACAAATTAGTGTCTTATTAAAAATTCTATAGCCAAGTTTCTTTCATAATAAATCTTTCAGAATTTCAGTACATACTTTAACATCTTTTATTAATTAAATACAAGACATTACTTTATTCCAGTAATAACTGTACGAATATTAGTAGTAAAGTTTTGCTTTACATTAATAGTTTTTAAATGATCCACGTTCAATGTTTACCTTTTCAAAACGAGCAGATGATTAATCGCAATTTGGCTATCTAATAATTTACTAAAACTTTAGGTGCATTGTAAAGAATGAAGCGATGTAATTTACGTAACGAGTGATTAATGGTCGAAAAATAATTTTAATTAAGACTTTGTTTGCATAAAATGTAAAAATACTTTGTTACCAGCACGCAAGTATGACAAATAACCGCGTTTGAAACTTTAGATTAGGTTGACAGATAATAACTCTATAAACATTTAGTGTCCATGATAAACACTAGTAATTAATTTCGTTGATTAAGCTATTAATTGATAAACCATATGTGTGGAAGTGTGCATATAGACGATCATTTTTAGTATAAAAATGTAATATTTTTTTTATTCTGACAGAGCATTATTAATGTCTTTTGCATATTAACTGAGTCGATAATAAATTATTAGTCCTTTATTGCCACATGCGACCAGTTTAGAACATAATTTGATAAGCCCTTTTTTAAAGCTAATTCATAAACTGCAAAATATATTTTAATGCATAATAGCTCACTATTTGGTATGTTAGTTCAACATTTCACGTGTGGATTTTGAAAAGAAAACCGAGAAAGAGCTCTTTCTGGTTATTTTTGTTTTATCTGAGGAATAAAATGCATGATTCCAATTACACGACTGTCCGATGTTTACTGTTGCCAAAGGTTGTTTATTTTCATTAAGAGGACTAGGAGTTCTAAATAATTTGTCATAAATGCAAATTGATATAATTTAGTATTTTCATTGCATATCAAATAGAATTTCGTTTTTCGAACAAATCAGTCTAAAGCTTGTAACGTCACCAGTGTCTCGTTGTTTGTCAATCGTTTCTAATTTACTGACTTTCTCGATGATTTGTGCACGGGATAAATCTGCCAGTCGAAAAAAAGCAATAACCCACGACGTTCAGTTTGTTCTGCCGATATATTATCAATCGATAATACGACTGAACGACTCATTCGTCACGATCGGTCTGTTGAACGGGATCCCACGGTGGAGCTCTGCGGCGCATTTTTATTTGGATTAAAATAGAAAAAGCTTTAGAGCTTGCACGTGTTAAAACTAACGCTTGCAATTACACGCGCGGTTTAATTAATAACACTCGACGTTGCTGCATTTGCTTCGCATGTAATAAGTTATCGCGGAGGGACCAGTCCCTCTTTCTCCTGCGATTTAGGAGATTATAACTTTGGCGCAATGGTGATTACTTTTATCGTGAAAACTGATTAAGCCCGCTGATTTATGACACAACAGCTGAAAAAAGAGTGGTCCTATCCTAAAAGCGATTGCTTTATGTCGTCGTTTTAATAAAATTTGTAACAGTAGTGTGATTGTTACAATATCCTTGGATTCATAGACGTTGTTATCTAATAATGTTAGATAAATGACACTTTGAAGCAAATTACATAATCTGGAAACAAGCCGAAAATAAGTCCAGAATAAGACCTATCTCATCCAAAATTCGGTATACGTATATGTGATGGTACATAATTGTGGTCGGTGATTTTCGAACTGTGAGTTGCTATTCTGCTATATTCCAATTGGGAATTGCGTTCCTCACGAAAAGGAATAATTACCGACGAGCTTAACTCGAAATTAACGAGTTGCATTAACTCTAACTGGAATGAATACTTGTAGCAAAAACAACCTACGAAACTGGTTTATCAGTTTACGATGACTAGTTTGCAATATTCTGAAATGTCCAAATAATTATAACGTTACTTTCCGCTGGCACCTAATTCCACATTCGATTTATATCGAATTTTCATGAGCGCGTTCGTGCAAGAATTCAACGCCCTCTCATGTAATATTCAAAGGTATTTTCCCTAAGATTCTCCATTAAGAAATTCGGAATAAAGGCAAAAAAACCTTAGCACAAGTCTCGAAACAAGTAAAAACAACGAGTTTCTAGCATTTCAATTTACACCAACGTCGCCTACGTTCTCAGTGGGTGGTAAACGGATTAAAAGTTAGTCAAGGGCGCTCACGTTGCCTGCGCGTTTAAAAGTTTAATTAACCTAATTCATTTCTAGAATACGCACGTGAACCGGATAACACGATAATAACGTCCGCGATGAAATCACGAGGCCGTTTCCCTCCCATGAAGTGCTCGTTCCTTCTACCCTCGTGAAAATATATGAAAACGGGATAGGGAATATTTCATACGACGCAATAGCGTTCTTCAGTCGAACCGAATTTAAAAGCCATACGTCATTAGTGGGAAGAAGAGGTTCGTTGAGAATCCGAGTAGATATTTGCATGCATTCTTCGAATACGCAGTCGAGGAAAAGATTATGGAAATCGCACCTTTGGCCAATCCAGCATTACAACCGTGGTGGGGAGCTTTTTTTTGTCATGACTGAGTTTGGTGCTCGTTTTTCCTTCTCGGTACGATCGTGTCGAACAGAAAGAAAAGCAGGAAATCGGTCGTCTTTGCTTTTTCTCTCCATTTGATGTGCTGCGATCTCTCTATTTTTGTCAGCGACGCGATTCGATGTAAGAAAATATTCGATATTCAAAACGCTAAAAAGTTTAGCGGTTCTCATAAATGCGTAAGACGATTTATTTGGTTATCAGGTTATCGTTTTTGTAACTTCATTTCTAGAATAATCATTCTGCACATTAATCAAATGTGACTCCTTTTGTTGGGAATTTTTAAATTATCGTTCGAAAATTTCACGAAGTTAATATTTGGGAATCGTCAAGACTCACTTGCTAGAACCATCGTTTTCCTCCTATTCCTGGATTTATGTCTATAAGAGGTTTTCCGACATTTGAACTTTTTCGAAAGAATTCCATTTCAAATGATGATGTTTTAATAATCTGAATCTTCAATTCCTTGCTTTAAAATCACTATTCCCTATGAATACAAAATGATGCGTCCAGACACATCAGTCACACATAATGGATTTAGTTCTACTCTGTGAAGTTTTCTGTTATTTAGCTTCAAGTTTTTTACGGTTTCTTTGTCCGTATTCGCAACCGAACAAGAGGAGAAATTGCGTAGTTAGAAATGTAATGGCGTCTAATGTATCAGACACGTTTCAGGGGGATATGCGCTCGAAGATAATAGACTCCGAGAGTTAATTAATGCAGCTCATCTAATTATGTTCCGCTCGCGATTAGTAAGAAAGTGCCATTCTTGACGGCGATATTACGCGATCGAATTTCCTTACGCCATGCTAACAAACTTTGTGTCGCAGGTGAGACGTTTGCTTCTATTGTTGACTGGCTCTTTCTTCTAATTAACAAACATTAATTTGAAATTATCGTTGAATAACGTTCAGAAATTAGCGGAAAATATTGTTATAAATATGAAAATACATGCGTACTACTTTCTCATTGTTGACAATTATAGTCCTAATTTGCGTAATGAGATTGTTGTATCAAAGATGTTATGAAGGGTGTACATCACGAATTCTTCACAAGAATTGAATTCGGATCAATAGCCCAAATTTTACAAAAAATATATCACAATAGGCTTGATGTTTGCTGCTGATGCTTGAGAATCATTGGCCTCGTTGAAAATGATGGATTAGGATTTGTATCCATTTTCTCCATGATAATCAAGCATAGCATCACCAGGCGTGATCAAAAATGCTCCATGATTGGAAGATTGACCTTCAGATTTTAAGAACTGCTGGGAATTTCTTGGTTGTCTTTCATTGCATTGATGACAGACATTTCGTGTCTTTATTGTTGAACATCATTCTCAAACCTGTCGGTTGGAACATAATTCTGCTGCTAAAGTCGGCGTTTAACTCTTCAAATCTGCAAACCTCCATCTTCTATCAATTTGTGTTGGCCATAAATAAATGACAAATGAAAAGGTTTGATGAGAAGATTAATGACCTCCATATTCCAAATCATTGCACTAAACAGCATTGTCTACGATGTACGCATTTAACGGTATTACAAATTTGGGAAATCTTGAAACATTTAGCAAAAACAATCCCATCTGTTCCCAGAAGCATCCCATATTTGATATGCAAATCTGGGAAAAGGTTTTCTCGCGGTGAGTCCCGTGACGTTGGTACACGGAAGTACTCGTGACTCATTAGCGACCTCATTGACATGATTGCAACCTCCAGCAAGGCCACAGTATATTTTAGCTGCATCGCGCTAATGCAATTCTCGGCGCTGCGTTGCATTATTCACCGCGAAGCATAACTGCTCGATCCATTTACGTATCATCTAGGTATTATTACAGGCCACGAGTACTTTCGACCGCGTGCATACAGGCGCCGATAACGGTCGAAAGGGTTATTGACTTCGGCGTGGATTTTCACTAGTGCACTAGCTAGCTGCTTTCTATCCCGTACATCACGGTAACGTTCAGCCGCTCTGTGCTGGTGGAAACGTCACGCCACTCTCAACATTGATTTGGAAAAAAGGTCTTTGCATCATGACAGCCAGATATTTTTACTTGGAATGAATTGAGTTCGTTTTGAGAATGACATCAATAGAATTTGTAGGACCTGCGTTTATTATTAAATCAATGCAATTAATATCGACGGTACTTTGTACTTTGGTATAAAAAGAAGCTATGAAATTTAGATTCAAAGCTGTATACCTAGCAAAAATCGAAGTAGGGATGAATTTATGATATTTCATATGATAAGAATACTTAGAGAACAGTAATTTCTAGTAGATCATTATCATTTATCTAGGCTATGTTTATGATTGCCTAATTGTGATCAGTACTTGATTATTCGAGATTGACTATTATCATGCTGTGGATAAACTCGACTTAGGAGATAAACTCGAGTCTACTCAGAGTTTACATATACCAGTTAACCACATTTTTCTTATGTGGAGTTAGAATTAATCGAGATTGTCCATTGAATACGTGCAGATGCTGTTTCAGGTCGTTAAGGAATGAACAATTAACGCAGTTAGAGGATCAGTGGACCTGCATATGTAAATTTTTTACATGACTTTTCATTCTAATTTCAAGTGACCTTAAGAAATGGTTCTTCATGGAGGTTCTATAGGTAAGGAATGGTCCATAAACAGAATTGTTTACAAATGTACTTGTGCTCCTCCTAATTGTTCGAAAATCATTACCACTTAAACAAATGTATCTTCACGGGTAATGTTCATTGTTCAGCTCATGCAGGTATATCTATAGATATCGATTGTGCATCCATTTTTTTACCGATCGGAGCTTCATTCCAATGAGATATAGTGGATATGCAATGCACGTACCCAGGTAGAACTTAGTACCGGAATAGTACCGGCATGGTCCTGACATCGTACTGATTGCCGGAGTTGCAGTACTGACCGCCAGTACTGGGCTGGTACTGGGCCTACACCGGCATGTAACGCTGTCCAGTACTGACTGCCGAAATACAGCAGTACAGGACCAGTAATGACCGGCGATACTGGAGATGATTACTCAGTTAGTACTGATTTCCAGCTCGAAATTAATAATGGACCAGTACTGACTAGAAATGCTTTCGATACCATTGATATCAATATGCACAACAAAACGTAAAAGAAACTTTACAAATGCAGTCCAATAAATCTTATAAATATTATATGATATACAATAACTGTTATTGGTAAAATATTTATGTATATCTTTATGATACTTTTACACCATTACCTTAACCTACTCGCATATAAATATGTAATGTTTGCAAACAAATCTGAAAAAAAAACTCGTCCCGACGGGAATCGAACCTGAGTTTCTCGCTTACTACGCTAACGCCCTAACAATGTAGAAAAATTTACAGTCTGTTCGGATGACGCAGTCTATGTTAACATTGTTCACTAAGACACAAAACATTTAAATATAAAATATTTACAAACAAAATAAACTTCAAGTTTATCGAGTACAGAATATTTTGGTTAAATATCCTGTTTTCTTTTAACCGACAAATAGTCATAAAATAACTATAAAACGAAAGATAAGATAAAACATTAATGTAGGCCTTTTAATGTATCGACATAATAATAATACATCTTTCGCAGCAATATTAAGCAGTTTTATTGAACACAATATGTCAATAACACCTTATCAATTTTTTAATTTCAACAATTTCAACGAAACGCAATTACTTTTAGTTACTTAAAAAAATGTTATATTCGCACGAAATAATGTTTTACTCGCTCGCACTTTCGGACGACGTCGAAGATTAAAAACTTTAAATTAAAATTGTCAAATATAAACACAAATAAATTATGATATATTTACGCATTTCCTTGTCTTTGGTATATCTTCTTGGTTATACATTTTTGGTACAAAATTCTGTAGTGGTACGTGTTTGGTATAAAGAATAATAAAAATTGTAGCTAATTGATGTAATATTCAAGAAATTTATTTTGTACAGAATGCAGCCGATGTGCCGTTAAATGGGAATTATACTCGGATGCGTCGAGATATCAATATACGCTATCATTCTTTCAGCAAACAAGACGTTTTTGGTGTCTTTCAAGACGATGTTAAATGCGACAAAGAAAAGGAGAAAGAAAATAAAAAAAATAAAAAGGAATCTTGCGTTACCGGTAATTATAATTCTCAATTTATCTACGATGATATTAGTTTATACTATTCTAGGGACAACAAACTTTGAATTAAAGCAAATTCTGTTATTTATTGTTTATACTGCGTAAAAATTATGTTTTCCTATGCACAAGATCTTCGTCTACGTAAAACTTACAAAACATAATTTACTGTTGTTCAAAGTTTATTGTCTTTAGAATAATTTATAACTTCCTCCTCTTCAAGTTTCATAAAATTTCTTAACTTTGTCTTTTCGAATGAGTTGAAATGAAAATTTTAATTAAATTCTAAATTGATATTGGATTAATATTTCCTAAATTACTATACACTATACACATAATATAGTAAAAGATCGTGTTCATTTTTTCCCTGCACGAATTATGCAACAAATTGAATTAGAACTGATTCAAAAGCAAACATGAAGACGATAAATTGTTACTTAGTTTTCTTTACATTTCTTTTCGATTAGAATGAATTAATATTCTGAAGATTAATTTTCGTATAATTAGACTGCGTCATCGACTTAAAAAATATGGACCTTCTGCAGCCGCTCCTTTTACATCCAGATAACTGGCAAAAGTTGTATATGCCTGAAGAGAATCGTATCAATTTGAAATCGGGGGACGAACTTATTGTATCGTGCACGTCGAAGAACAAGCTTACGCTGAATATTGATAAACAAAAGAGAACTCTTGACTTTTCATCAACATCGATTAGATGCACGGAGAACAATCAATTTGAGATGGTTGATGATGATGCAATAACCGATACATTCTCATTTTTAGACTTAAAATGCGATGTCGTTTATGACTATGAGTTGCAGATATCTCCCGACGAAACAGACAAACTCGAAGATGGTGTATACAACTTGTTTAGAGTTGGATTTCCGATAAACGACACAACTTTTGTTCCAACGTATGGTGGGTGGACTTGTTTGACAACTGGAAGAACGGCTTACGTTCGGTCAGTTATTCAAAAGAACCCTTTCAAAGAACCTACGAACAAAGATGACAATTGGTCTGAATTACCTGGTGACTTGAACCCAAATAATTTGCAAATCAATCTTTGGTTTAGACATACTGAACAGATTAAAAGTCTAGATTTCCAGTATGGATGCGACGGAACTGATAACTCTGGTGACTGCATGTATCATACTGAAAGTGCATACCTCTATAATCGCGGACATCTTACACCCAAATCATCATTTATGTACAAAGTAGCTCGCGTGTCTACATTTACCCTCCCAAACGCTGCACCTCAAGTCATTCATATAAATAATGCGAATTGGGTTGCAGTTGAAGAGCAAGCACAATATTTAGCAAAAAATGCTAGAGGAGCTAAAGCATTAGAGGTTATAACGGGTACGTACGGGAAAATAAAAATTGGGGACAACAAATATTTGCACCTTCACGCTACAGAAAGCGAATTGGCGTTGCCGGTCCCACTATACTTTTGGAAATTGATATACCAAGCTCCTGGTGTGATTGGAAAACAAACCGGAAAAGGAATTGTTTTTGTAACATTGAATAAAATACTACCACATGTTGATTATGACACTGTGCTGGAAGAATATTTATGTGAACGCCCGTTTCAACATTTCGATACAAAAAATACGGATGTTGGAGAAGTTGTCAAGAAATTCAACCTCAGTGAACCAACATATGGTTATACCTATGCATGCCAAGTAGCAGATTTTCTTACGAAAACAAATAATTTAGCAGACATGCCATCACTCCTAGCGCTAAAAGATACTATTAATTCGAGGATTCTCAACGATAAGGATCTTGGTTTACTTTCAATCCCAAAAAGACCTCAGCAGACTAAGAAGAGTACCCGTCCATAGCAATGAGGGAACTGAATATGGTAATTAAAATTATGAAATAAATATTAACTGACATTTTCTTGATATGTTGAGAGTTTTATTAATTTTCCCTTTCCTCAGAATGAATTGTTCTATAATTTAGAATTCCATTAGCATTCCATTATGGCTGATGCGATATGAATAAAACCATCATATATTGATTCCAAAATATACATAATCTCTAAATTCGATTGAGTGACAATTGAGTGACTCTTTTATTAGGAATGCCATTTAACTCAATCCAGAGTAAAAGAAAAAACTCACTCCTAGAAAAATGAAACATCACTCTCAAAAGAGTGAATATTTCAGTCTTTGTGAAAGAGTGGCTCAATTTTCACTCCAAGGAATATAGAGAGTAACAAATACTTGATCCAGGTAGAAATGGTGTATCAATCATTTTCATTAAATATTCACGGTACTTTCTAAATTTCTTAGAGAGGAAGTTTTCTTCTGAAGAGTGATAATGCACTCCAAATAAGGTTGAAAATGGAGCCACTTAAATGGACTAACGTTTCCTTAGAGTCAATTTTTACTCCAATGATAGAGTGCCTTTCTGAGTATAGTTGAAGAGAAAAATGAAAGTAATCGAAAAGAAAATCATCTCAATGAATTTTGAAATTTATATAACATTAGAAATAAAAAATATATTATTTGTTAACCAATAATACAGTTAGTTTAAAATTTCGAAACGAAAACCTCTTTTTAAAATAGCATTCACTGTACGAAAAAAAAATTGTCACTGTAAACAAACGTGTTTAGAATATTATTAAAACATTATGTTTGCATATTTTATAACAGCAAAACACACATATTCTGGAAAAGGCCGATAATTTAAAGTAACTCATTTGAACTTTGGATGTTTCAACTAAGTCGAACCAAGTAAACGGTTTCTCCAACAAATTTCTTGTCTACATCACAGCGTATTAAGCCAATTGTTTGTAATAACTAATTGCTTAGTTACCCTCAGCTTTTCCTTGTTTTCGTTTCCAGTAAAGTTTAGGTGGTTTTTTTTAAATTATTCATGTTGGATTTGCCATTTTAATTTTTGAAAAATTTACATCGGATTCATAATCATCAAATCCAAAAACCACCGGATAAGAAGATTGGAACAAATTCAATAAATTATTTAAGAATTCGTCCGTCATATTGGATCCGTCATTTTGAATTTTGCAAAACTGACATCAGATTCTTAATCAGCGACGTTTGAAAACCCCTGTATAACCAACTGTATAAAAATCCACCCATCGTTTTTTATATAGTTGTTAATTTTGTGTTAGTTTAATGGACTGCAACTAATATTTAGGGCTTTGTGTCGAAAAATCGACAAATAAAAAATCCGACAGGTGAAAAAATCGACACTTCTAAATGCCGACAGTCGAAAAACCGAATTGTCATAATAATGACAGTCACATAACCGACACTTCGAAGAACCGACTTACAAAAAGCCGATACATTATAAAATGGACACATTTTAGGTTAGTCAATTTTTGAATAGTCGGCTTTTTGGTAGTTGGTTCTTCGAAATGTCGGTTATTTGAATGTCGGCATCATGACATTTCAGTTTTTCAACTATCGGTTTTTTGACGCGTCGGCTTTTTGCTGGTCGGTTTTTATGAACATTGGTTTCTTGATTCTCGGTTTTTTGACTATCGGTATTATGACATTAGGTTTTCCTATTATCGGCTTGTTGACGCGTCGGCTGTTTGAAAGTGAGTATTTTGACTGTCAGTTTTTCGACCTGTCGGCTTTATGATTTGTCTGTTTTTCGACCCGCACCCATATTGAGTATCAAATGCCTCTTTTGATGTATTTTTAAGCAATGACTATTTAACGAAAAAAAAAAATTTTTTAAGATTAGTCGTTTTAATCTAGAGACATAAAAGTGATATCGTGTAATACGCAGTGGTATTAACTTATTTTATTACTCACAAATGTCGAAAAAAGCATACGATTTCGTAGCTTGGGCAAAACATAATCCAACTTATTTTTATAATAATTTGCAAATATATTCTAATTGAAAAAGCAGAATCTTCGACACTTTGGTTCAGACAACAATAAAAAATATATACATCTTACAATTTCTAAAATGATGAACAGAAATTAATTATAACGTATTTCTGTACTTTTTTATTGTACTTTAACCCATTAACGCCGAGAAGGACACTTTTTGCAATTTTAATTAAGTATTTCGTGCGGAATTGAATATCAACAAAATTGAAAGGTATGTTTCTTACTGTTTACAACTTTGTAAACAAAATTAAATATAGCCATTTAAATGTCAGAAAAACTGAATTGGTTATACTTTTGAATAAAAGATTTTTTCCTCATCGAAAGAGTATTTTCCTTCACAAAATTCCTTCACTAAAGGTGAAGAAAATAGTTGTATATTATGCATCGAATAGTCTATTACAAGACAAGTGCATGAAGTAAGTGTTTTACAACTTTTATTTATTGATACTTCGACTGGCCTGTTGTGGGTCGAAGTTTTGAAAATGCTCATTTTCAATTTTCATACATATAAGAAACACTATATTGTTGTAACATATCTATCAGAGCCACTTGGACCTAAATATGATTGGACCCCCCAAATATCAATATAATTTTATGATATAATTGAAAGCTGTTAGTAAGCAAACGAGTATTAAGGAATAGCCGACTCTCCACAGGGTCGAAGTTTCTGGGCGAGCGAGGCACCGCACCAACACTAGTTTGAGTTTGCAGTTTTCATGAAAAAATTAGTTAAATTTAAAAAAGAAAATTCTCAACGGGGTTGCCATTTTATGATCATGATGTTAGTTTTTTAATGTTTAAAAAATATATCGCAATACTACAACTATTTTCTTCACCTCGAGCGAAAGAATTTTATGTCCGCAAATATTCTTTCGAAGAGAAAAAAATATTTTATAAAAAAGTTTACCAGATTTTTGCGTTTTTATTTTATATTTCAATTTCAATTATAAATTAATTTTTTAAATAAAGAAACTAATATTTGGAGAAATCATGAAAATATTATAAAATAATTCAGTAATGAAATGTTGCCAATATTTTGGCAGTCAATACAGACAATGAGGGCCCGGTCTTATTTACCATCCAGCTAATTATCGTTTTCGCCACAGGTATTTGAATTATAACCGCCATGAATTATTTTGAATATACTATTAACTTGTGGCCCAGATGCCGATATTTCAATAACCGTCTAATCGATACCGCTGATAGCGATTAACACCGATGGACTGCGGTCAGTCTCGGCGTAGCCGGTCGTTGAGCATTATTAGGATAGTACGAGGTGATTCGTGCCTGCGTTTGCATGCGTCATAGCAAGCGCTAACTCGAATTAGAATCTACGAATACTAATCGGGAAGATAAAGGATTTATTGTATGACAAACATGTCATCTATACCGGAAACATCGATCAACCGTGCGATACTTAGGATCATTTTATAAATTAATTAGACAAAATTACATAGATTGGGTTTATTTTTTTTTAATTTATTATTACCTTCTCTCTTATCTATAATCTACTGTTATTAAATCAAAATAAAAGAATCATCGATTATGTGATACTTGACACAAAATTACAACTTGCGCCATCTGTTGCACATTGTTGGAATTATACCACTTTTTTATATGAATAATATTCTTAGTATCTCAAAAGATAGCACCAATGAGACGATTGTCTATCCTGATCTGCTAAACGTTAGCAAAATATAATTACCATTTAGAAAAAAAGTTCTCTTAAAAAATATCAGCGAAAAGGTATAAAAGCTTGGATTCTATACCACAGAAGAGAAAAACATCACCTGCATCGTTGCATTACGCGCCTTGCAGTTTAAAGAATAAATTACAATTTCCGTTCTATCTTTCTCTTTGTTTTTCATGCTTTTCCCAATTTTCATAACGAATAAACTTTTTCCAATTACGCATAAAACCCTAGTCGCGACTTCACGACGCACTGTCCATTAATTCGCCCCGCAGTTCTGAAGCTATATTTCGATTAGGTCACCGATTCTTTTTTTCGCATTTTTTTTTCGCAATTAGCGCAAATGCGCTACTTTCGTTGGAATCGCCGTATTTACCGCAACGCAGTTTTTACGTCCCTCCCCCTGCATCTCCTCAATTAACGCTAAATGGATTTCTCCGCCAGTCGCGTTTATATCGCCACTTTCGAATTTTACTTTGAGATTCATAATGCGTTAGTTAGTTACGCTGCGCAAAGGTCGAGCTAAGTTACCTTATAAAATATTACGTCATACGCAAAAACGTGTAAAACTCAGGATTTAATGGAAGTCAAAATAACTTCCTTGATTTTGTAAGATCGTTACATATTTTATTGAATTTAGATGGGGAATTTTTTGTGACATTCAGATTGTTGAAGTTATCATTTTTATCAACTTTCTCACTTACAATTGAGGGCTTTTTGATATAATGTTTTTTCTCATAATGTCATTTTACTTTTCAAGCTGCAACAGGAATCTTTTAGACTAACTAAGCCAAAGTTAGAATGTCCTAATTAAGTAAAATTTATCATCATGCGTAATTATCTGCTTTTGTAAAAATGTAAAAGTTAGAAGCCGGGAATTAGGAGGCTCTTGTTATTAATATAATGTAATTTGAAGTAACGAATGCAAAATCAAAATCAATTTTCGGGAAACGTTTGAAAATTTTAAAATAGTATTGCGTACCATCAGTTTTCCGAAATTCGTTGGATTGGACTATTTTCGCCCACGATATACGATTCAATTATATTCTGCTGCTGCCGCAGGGAGCGTGAAATATTTCGTAGATAAAAATCGTATTTTACTTCAGCAAACAACGCTTCGTGTCCGGATTATTCTTCTCGATTTGTATTATTACGAGAAACTCTCTCTTCATTAATTCGCCCTGATACTCTCGATCACGGGCTTGGAGGAAATCTGAGGAAATCGTTTCGGTGTTCTCGGGCAAAAGAAAACCGGGAAAAAGTTTTCAAACAACCTTTCAGATTAAACTATTATCGTGTTTTATTTTGCAAGTACTCGACATCTGAGTTTGTAATTTACTTATTTCTTTCAGATGATCGAAATTACATTTTGCTTAATTGATTCCAATGAAAAAGTTGAGTTCTTGAGAATGTAATATGCATTAAATTTAAAAATTGATAAAAATGTCAAAATTATCCATATAAGCCTTACATAATTGTCCACTAACTCTTTTATCATAATGCTCTCAGTTATTAAAATAAAATAATTATTAACATGTTCAACAACTTCAGTAATTTGTGATGATAAATTAGGTTAGATATAACGATAACTTCTGAATATTTTTTCCTTCATATTATGTACTCTATCCTTATAATACCATACCCTAACGTAACCTGTCATTGGTTAATTCAAATGTTTTAATGGTTATATCAACAAAAGTATAGATGTTTTTCGTGAACAACTACGTATGTAATTTTATTACATCCGCAAAAGTGCTTACAAAGACTTCCTTTACAGAAACAAAACAGAATTATACTCACAAATTGGTTTAACAAAAATAATTTCAATTTAAAAATAATGTCAGCATTCCATGGAGATTGTTGTACCATTTCCTGGTAGACTGACCAACGGATTGAAGTGGTTCACAAAATGTTGACTGTATCCAATAGGCACTTAGTCCAGAAAAAATGTCGTCCTTAAGTCGATTATGTTGTGTCATCTCCTAGCAGATTGGTCAATAGAGACTTGGACTGCAGTAAGCTGAATTTTAGTCTTTTAGTCCATTGGACATCCTGAGGCGGGACTGTGTTGTTTGGGTATACTCATCTTCTATGTACGTCTCATAAGGTTTATTTACGTTTCTTCTCGTTTTTTACAAGTAATACCTCTTTCCTAAGATAACTTCCGTTGCGAGCATGTCGTATCGGTTAAGGTGACCGCGTACCAAGCAATAGACCAGGATTCCAGGATTCCTATTCCAGACGGAGCAACGATGTTTTTTCTAATTTCTAGTTCACTGATTTTTTTGCCGTCATTCGGATATTTAAAACAGCTCAAAGAAAATACAAATAGGCTTGCCTTCATAAATAACACAAAAAAAAACCCAACAGGATATAGTCGGCATTAGTCCAATTTTTTTCGCCTAAAATAAGTGAGACATAGTCGTCTTTATGACACTTTTTAGCCGACTGTTTGTCTGAAATTCGCCCGTATTTATGCCAGCAGTTGATATCGTCTACGACTTTTCGACTAGTTTTCACCGGCTTTTTGTTAATTGATAAAAGCCATTTATTTTATTTCGACTTTTTAAAACTAAATTGACAGCATTTGAAGATGTTGCGTCAATTTTATTGATATTTTCTGTCGTTAGTAAAATATTTCTTCCTGCCTACAAAGGATCTACAACGAAATTCAAATATAAAGATGTAAATAAAATTGACTGAATATTTTCATCAATAAAAGTAAATGATTCAGAAGGTACTGATACGTATTGTGTGTAGAAAAGTCTATAAATGATCTATAACGTCACCTTTATAGGTTATTCGTTCGAAGAAAAGAAACAAAATGTGTTATGTTTCAATTATGTCGTTAATCGTATAAATTATAAGTGATACAATGTTGCAACATACTTATTACCGATAAATTTTAATATTAACACAATGATAGGTCATTTTAATATGACCTAGATAGCCCTATAAGTTGTCTTTTTACACTTATTTCTACCAAGCATAAAAAGCTAATGGTTAATACCAATTCCTTTTTAAAAACAGGGTTTAACGTATGTGCTATTCAATTTTAAATGAAATATTTTCTATTGTTTACAAGAAATTTACCAAAATGTGAAAAATGCAGAGACGTATCTGTTATTATTATCTAGGATTATCCTCGGTTCCCCAACTATTTGATGTTGTTTTCAGACATATCCACTACTACAAATATTTAATTCTACTTATTTTTCTTACTAAATTCTAAGATTAGAATCGGTTTGTGCCAATTATTAATATTTTACCAAAAAAATGTGAAATCATTAATCATATTAAATAATACACAGTTTTAAAAAATCAGCACTTTTCAAGGTTTAAAGAAAAGAATATTTTATTAACAAATTTCAAAAATCAAATTCATAATTCATTAAATGAATTATTTTTCTCAAAATTCAAATTCTACCTAACCAAACTAGTGTTATATTTAAAAGCATATGTTACTTAAATGAACAAAAATTGTAATTCAACTTTTTCATTTCACCTAGGAAGTGTAATATTAGATAAATAAATGTTGTCATGTGTAAATAAATATCGTTTTCTTTATAATAATTTCACTGCATTCATCTATTTTTTTCTTCCGTCAATTCTCCATTTCACGTGGAATGCCACAAAACGATAATTTTATTAATAATCATTTGTTTTTTAAAAAACGAAATAGTTTATCGTAGGAACATTTTTTTTCAATAATTAATTAAAGAAATAACCAAATATTTATTCTTCGCATACTGTTCAAAAGTGTCAAGAACAATCACCTGGGGGCGTTACTATAGCTACACTCTCGGCGTATTTTTTCCATCGTGAATTAGTAAAATTTGGAATCAATTGCATAGAAGTTACATTAGCATAAACCCACTGAGCAAAATAAATTAATTGCTTGTTGTAAGACACTACAAGAATTTTACTACGCTATTTTAAATTTCAAAAAGCGGGCAATGGATTCTTAAGCGGACAAAATATTGAAAAATTGTCATTTACTATTTTTGATCGTAATTAATAACAAATAAATAAGTATATTTTCGAGAAACAAGGGACTAGAATTATACAAAATTGCTTTATTTTGCAACCTTTTATGCTATTAAATCAGACGTTAAATGTGTTAATATTAACCATATATTTGTCTTTAGAGATTACTGAACTAAGGAATTAATGTACTAATTTTGGTAATTAAAGTATAGTGCAAACGCTGCATTTAAAGATAATTAATACACAAATTCAGATATTCATATATTTTCAAAGTAGGCCAGAGGTACAAAGTCTCGAAATGCAATTCTTTTTATATAAAATGAAATCTACTGATATAGTGTATTTTTGAAATTGTATAAGGAACATTCTTCAAATATATACTTTTTCCAAAAACCGATCGGATGCATTAAAGAAGTATACTGTATAAAACGCTAAGAGGATTGGAGGAAAGTCTCGGCGTCATATCAATACAAGGATTGTGCATACAATGCACTCAATGACAATCGGTAAGTAGACTAGATATGGAGGGAGAGTTAATAAAATTTCATTTCCATTCAAAAATGGCAGGGACATTTGTGATTACCATGAAAAATTATTCAATTCTCCCGTTAAAATTTTCAAATAACTTAAATATTGGAAATGTTTGGTTACGTAAATGCCTCAATAAATTTTAATAAATCGGGATTAAATTGATGATAATTGATGTCAGTGAATATCTGGAAGGTTTGCTATTTTAAAACAAAGCATTGTCAAATTCTATCAATCTTAAAATTAAAAGTGGTCAAGAGTTCATTGCATTAATACTTGGTTAGGACTAACTGAGTGTCCGGATGCAAAAACGATTTAGCCGCTCGGTCTGACTCGTCGTAAGTAGTAACAGCCAATTTCGCAGTTTTCTTCATTTATCTTGTTTTGCTTGAAAGATAGCAAATTGCCGCCACTGACATGGTTGTAGGTATTGAAGATATCTTTAATTTGAGTCATCAGTCGGTCCGATTCGATGAAAATTGTGTCCAAGGTAACCTTCGATATTCGCGTTTTTCCTACGCTCGCCCCACCAGCGGCTGTGGCGACCGTAAGATGGTGAAAAGGAATAGGAAATACGCGACTTCCGATGGCTGCCCTGGACACAATTTTCATCTAATCAGAACGAGTGACGGCTCATATTAAAGATATTTTCAATACCTACAACTTTGTCAATGACGGTACATTGCTATCTATCAAGTAAAACGAGATAAATGCAAAAACTGCGAAACTGACTGTTACTACTTACGATCAGTCAGACCGAGCGGCTAAGGCGTTTTTGTATCCGGACACTCAATTATTGATCATGGAACAATTCTTTCGTCCATTGGATACATACAAACTTGAATACAATTAAAATATGGAGCATTTTATAATACGCTGCTAAAAATAACTAACCTCTATTTTTCTTTTGCAAAACAATGAATATACTTCAGTAAATGTCGTATTAAAAATTAAAACTTGTAAACATCTTTTTCAATAATTCCATTCATATTTGATAACGCCAGATATATTTGCAGGCCTAAATTAAAATTGTAGTAGCTTTGATTAAGACAGAAAAAATGGACCTCATTCAGTGTTGGCGCACATAACTTGAATCTGAAATGACGTTGGAATGAGGATCTTATTTTATCGCTTTCTTCAGTTTCTTCATTTTTGCAGGATTAAAAAGAAAACAGCGAAAGAATCCGGCAGTGGTTTTCGTAGCAAGAATAAAGCTGACCTAATATTCACGGTGTTGTACACCAAGATTTGGTTCATCCATTCTTCTCGTTTTCTTTCTTCGTCTCTCTCTCTCAATACGACTTTCTTTGTGTTTATCAATCTAGTTCTTTATTCGCTGCTTATATCATATTCCTTTTCGTATCCATCCTTTCATTTACTCTTCCAGTATTTTTCTTTCTTTTTTTTATCCAGACATCTTCGTATCTCCCCTTCTTGCTGTCTCTCATTTTCCTCTTTGCACATGTATCTTTCTTTGACTCTTTTTGGCTCTTTTTCGTCTTTTTATCGTCGTCATGCGAAACGAGGACAATTACGCGGAGCGTAGAATAGTCTGGAAATTGGCCGAGTCCTCGCCTCGCTCCTTATCTATTGCGTGATTTGCGGAAGCTGAACATTTCCCAACGTCGAACGTATTTTTCGGTATAAAAAGCACGTTTTTTACAGAACCCCTCGTAAAACGTAACGAGCGCAATGTTTCTGAAATATCTATTCCCCGCGCTTGTATGGAAAGGAGAAGTGTATAATGAACTTTGTCGCACTTACCTATAAAATGACTTCGCTCTGAAAAGGGACCTTACCTGCATTAATTCTGAATCCCTCGTTGCGATTTCGAGTTTCGGCTAATGGCTGAAAGCGAGTCGAGCGACTTTCCCAGAGCTTCATCACTGTTCATGTAGTTACCTAGAGACTTTTATTTAAATTTCATTTATATCTTATAGTTCAAATTTTTAAATTTGCTATTTTTTTTTCAATTGGTATGATATATCAATAATCACACGAAAAGTTCGCATCAACAATCTGAATATTTTTTTTACTGTAATTTTGAACGGTTGTAGTTTCTATGAAAAAAATTAAGAAAATTAACTGAACATTCAGTACCTATTACCACCATAAAAAAGAATTTTCCAAATGTATTGTTTTTTTCCTTTTTTGATATTTCAATCCTTTCAAAATTCCAGTTAGAAGTAAAAACATCGTATCACGACGAAAACAATATGGCGACTTGAATCCAAAGAAATCTGCGATAACTTTAGAGAGTTTCATTTGAAAAATGGTATATTTCCGTTGAAAATGTTGCGGAACAAAATTTCTTCGAACTTATCAATGAAATCGTCCACATCTTGACAGAATTTTAACAAGAAAAAAAAACGTGCTTTTTCCAAAAATTGTCAATCTTTTTATAGACCAACTACGAGTTAATTTTGGCAGCTGCATTTTTTTTAAAGTCCATTAAAAAAGAATGGATGAAGAAAGTTCAAAATATTGGGAAATTAAAACATTCCCTAAAAATGTCACCAAATTCTTTGCGAAATGTTTCATTATTTTCAAATAAATTTTATTCAACTTTTTGCCAACTTTTCACCCGTATTTTTATAATGATAATTTGAATATCTCAAAATGTACTCAATGTTATTCATCGATTACTTTAAATCTTTTTTTATATACCCCGAATTTTATCTTTTTTGAAATATTGCTGGTCTTCGAAATAATTGACAGACAACGCATTCCATCACAAGCGTCAACCTGAAATATAGAACAAGACAACAGGAATATTAAACGAGGAAATAAATTGCACATGTAATTTAATGAATTATTGTATTTTCATATTTATTAATAAAAGTAAACAATTATCGCTGGTAAAGGAAATTCGACATATAATACAAGACACACGATACGTAACAGCACATAATTGCTCAACTACCGCAATTGCTTCGTGAGTTATCGGAAAACGCCGCTCCAATTTCCCGAATTACCAATTACAATTGTAGAACGAATGAGAAAATAAAGAAATTTTGAATATTTCGAAGCGTTTTTCACTCGCGCTATTCACACAGTCCGTATACAAAACCTGTCGATCGGACAAGTTAACTCGTCGATAAAACTCGAAAATACTCCAGAAAAAATCGAGAAAAGCGAAGGGAAGAAACGGAGCGATCGATCGCTTCGGGTAGTATTTCAATAAATCATGAATTTCTCCATTATTTTACACGATCCGCACAACACAATCACTTGTAATATTTTCAGTTCGTACTTTTCTATGCCTTAAATCGCTAAACTCTATCACACCCAACGTCCCGCTGTTTCCGAACTCGTCTAGGATTTTTAGTCTTATCATTACGTTAACGTTATATTAATCTAATTAACATTATGTTTATCCTTAAAAGTACGTACGCCCTGCATCGTCGAATTCAATGAATTACAAAAGATATCCTTATTAATTCTCAATTTCATTAGCGACGATCCTCTCGACACTCGCTAGAGAAAGGAACAATAATACAAAGACGCAAGTGAGGTCTCGTTTCTAGCCGTATCCCGTAATCTCGCGTTACGGCCTTAAGTAAACGCGTTTTATTAACAATTTACATCAAAAGATAACATGTTCAAAAGATCAATATTAATAACTGTATATTCACGTTCGCACCGCGCGCCGTCGACGTAGTTATCGTCGTTGATAATTTTTATCGACCCCCCACACTCGGCTGTTGTCCTGTTGTCAAAGTCACTTGACACGTTACGTCACTTTTGACACGTTACGTCGCTTGAATAAAAATTATTCAACTATCTACTCCATCGTACATAGTAACATACATAACTGGAAGCCCTAGGCTACTAGGTTTTACATGGACGATGTAATCGGGTCAGACAGAGGCAGCTTGCGACGCTCTATGACTCCTGGAACTACCTCGTAGCTGTTAGACCCACCAGTAAGAGAGTTAGAGACATCATTGTCGCTTCTCCGGGCGCCGAGAATAATCTGATGCGACTGCAGCCGCTGGATTCTGCGAAACATACAAAGGTCTTATATGATCCACCGCAACACTGTCTGACCTAACTTGGACGTTACTACTGCGGGACTAAAGCTAATTGTTACACCGGCATGCAACGGCGTCCCTCAAATAGATTTTTCTGATCTTACGATTCTGTTTAGATAATGTAAATGTTGTAAAACACTGCAAATTTCATAGGGGCGCTATACTATGTGAATTCGTCAAGTCGAATCTAAGAGAAAACTGCATTAAACTTAAATATACCAAGAGAATTAATTGAAGTAACAAAACTGCTTTCAGTTTCAATTTAATGAAATTTCAATCAAACATTTAATTGTGTAACTTTTACAATATATATAGAATAACAAAACATAACTTTATGAAGATTTTTTAACAAATTTACGATGTCCTACAGACAAGGAGCGTTTGAAAAAGTGTATATAAAAAATATTGACAATAAAGATATTTGAATACGTCGAAACTGATCAGAAAATTCAAATTTAGCGGATAATTTTTTGAATCTTTTGTTTTTGAACTGTTTTTTACCAGTTATTGAATCTTTATTTTTCTGTCTCTCTTGGGTTATATTATGACTACGAATTATGTATTCTGAGCTCTTTATGGGCATTCTGTTTTCATGGATTTTATGGCATTTTAAATTTTTTGTACTTTACTTATAATTACTAAATATTCTTCTATTAATCAATAATATTAGTAAACATATTTATCGACAACATCTGTGAGATGGGTCATCTGCAAAATTTATACCCAATATAAAAATGTGTGCATATAAGAAATACAATATTTCTAATCAGAAGAATGCATTTTTTAGTTCCAATCATAACTGCACTGATAAAAGTATATATTATAAATAATGATTTTTTAAATATGACGAACTAAATAATTTTCGAATTATCAAAATGGATTTCTTAATAGTTAGAATCTAATATTTTAGTTTTTAAACCATATGTTAATATTAAAAATAATACTTTTTAGTCTAACAGATTTTGTTTATTCATAAGAAATGATTTATTTCACGATATTTAACTGAATCTATTTCTTTCTGTAGTGACGTCGTCCAATCAAGAATTTTTATTTTTTTATAATTACTACCTGAAATATACATTTTGTTCTATCATGTAGTTTTAATATCCTACAATATATAATTCAAATTCTTACATTACCCAAAAATACAGATTGCCAAATTAAACAGTTTTCTCTATAAATCGACTTAAAAACTTACAACTATTACTAACTAACAACTAACTTACATATCGTGCATATGTTATAACACAGTATAAATATTTATTCATGAAAATAGAGATAGATTAAAATATATCTAGACCAATTGAAAAAATATATATATATGAATCAAACATCATCCCCATGTTTTTTGCACAAGTAGTAATTGTCGGTTTCATTCGTGTTTTGATTTCGATAGACAATGTTTTTCCAAATTTTCCCAAACTGATGAAAATTAGTATGTACAATAGTATATAGTGATACTTATTGATGATTCAATAAAAGGATAAATTAAAGCCGATTTAATATATGCCAGTTGTAGGCGATTTGTTTTTTTGAACTTTTGTAATGCAATTTACATCAATCTCAGTTCTAAAATATAATGCGTTTAAAAATATTCGTTATATCCGTTATATTATACAATATTTTATTGAAAAATTTTGCCTCGTTCTCCACTTTCAGCCATATTTTTATTTTCTTACTTTCACATTTTCTACTTTAAAATATTCCTAAAATCACTTAACATTAGAAATATACGTGAAATAAAATGATAGTAATTACTTTGGGTCCCAAAATATGCCAAATACATGATGCAAAAATTTTGAACAAAACTGGTACGTAGCAGAATTTATAAAGGTAATGCAGCTAAAAAAGTGGAATTTATCAAGTACTGAAGTACATAATAACAGCAATTGTTTTGCAATATGGACTTGGGATATTTTGACTCGCAACATTGACATTATTATTAGATATTAACTATATAATCATTTATTAAAATAAATAAAAAAAAATTAAGTCCAACAGTAATAATCAGAAATTAATATCGTTGAGAACAACAAACGAGGATATTGTTAAGTGGAGCCTTATTTAATGTTTCATTTATTTCAGAAATTAATATTTGCAAATTATTTTTCATTCAAAGACTTGCTTAATATGCTAATTAGTACATGTACTTAAATTTATACGGTTTACTCAGTTTACGATTTTTTTGTACTTTGAAACTCATCGCATTAATTTGTTTTGTTGAAAGCTGTTATCGGGTTTTAATAAATTTCGTGCTGCATATTAGATGGTGATCTACTTAACCACCCATCATCTTTGTTAACGGGTAAGTCTTTTCGTGTCATTAGTCTTAATCTTTAATCAATATTAGTCTAAAACTTTAAAGTTTCTCCTTTATTCATTGAGAATAGTGTAATCATTAAAACTTCTTGCAATAAAAATAGTTATAGTTTTTATTTCTTTCCAATTTTTTATTCTCTACATTCTCAGACCCTTAATACACCTTTCGTAAATTAATATAATTGCTGGAGAACCGGAACTTGCTATTTGGTCATTACACAACGAATGCAATGTGGTTTCCGGTTTTATTAAATTTCGTAAATAAGGGGATATTTTTCCCGTTACATTTACAGAATACAATAATGGTTTGATCACTTTTCCATAAATTATGATAAGTATAATGATCGTACACAGAAATAATTTAAATATTTTTTAATGTCTTTAAGAAAAAATAGCGATATGCCGAATGAGTTTCGAATTTAAAATTTAACTCAACATAGAAATTTTATTCTTTACATCATCGTTATTCAGCAATTTAGTTTATAATACTACTTAATCAAACCTAAAATTTCAGTTCTAAAACTTTTTAAGATGCTTTGTTAGAGTTATTATCATTATGAATAATATTCCGAGAACTGTAATGATAATTTGTATCGCATTAACATAAAGAACCAAAACTTACCGATTAATGATTCTATATTTAATGCATCACAGAGACTTTAATTTCTCAGTAACCATGTGTTCCTTTTAATTTTTAAATGTATTGTGTTTTTTAAATAAACAATCGAAAAATCTCATTTCCATTTACACAAATCGGGGTTTCGCATCGATTGTTTACTTTCCAATTATTTAACAATCAATAATACAAATTTGAAATCTACGTGGTATAAAATCTGATAAAAATCTCTATTAAAACAAAATTGATTTTAAAAAAAGTTTAGAAAACATTGTTACGCACAATAAACGTACCAAAAAATATTATAATACATTATTTTCATCTAATGATTAAAAAAAATTCCACGACGCAATTTGAAGCCGATTTTGGATATGTTTGTCACATAATTTTGTAACATTTTGAAGCATACATTTTTATTTGCAAGGAAAATATCTGGAACTTGTTACTCTGTGATTTACGGGGTCGTTGATCACGAATCTGACCTCAGATTTTCAAAATTCAAGATGGCGGACCCAAGATGGCCGACAAAAATTTATTTGATCGAAGTGAAAATGGGTACTCGGGGGTCTTCGAGATTGCTGTTTACGAATCTGGTATCCAATTTTCAAAACTCAAGATTGCGGATCCAAGATGACCGCAATGTAAAAATTTATTTCATCGGGACGAAACTGGGTAATAGAGAGTTTTCGGGATCTTAGACTACGAATCTAATCTTAGATTTTCAAAATTCAAAATTACGGACTCTATATGACAGCAAAATGTAAACATTCTTCGAGGTCGTAAAAGACGAAATATGAAATTTCAGCATTCGTGACCGCTTGTTGAATTTGCTAAATTTTATCTTGAAAATGTAACATTATTAAGTATTCAGTTTGATTTTGGTCAAATAACTTTTTACATTTCGGACCGTCATTTTCAATTCGCTTGAAAACCCCCGAGTACCCCGTTTCACCTCTATCAAGTAAATTTTTACATTTTGGTCGGCCATATTGGATCCGCTATTTTGAATTTTGAAAATCTATGGCGAGATTCATAATCAGCAACCTCGAAAACCTCCGAGTACCGAGTTTCACCTGGATCAAGTAAATTTTTATTTTTCGGTCGGTCATCTTGGGTCCGTCATTTTTAATTTTGAAAATCTGATGCCGAGTAACCAGTTTCAACGACGGTTTCTTTTCAGCATACATTCTGTGTAAAAAAAACACCTAATTTTTATACAATGTTCGTCATTATAAACAATTAAATATAATAATTCATAATAAATATTAATTTTTTTAAATTTAAATACATGATATCGAAGTACGGAAGAAAAAATATGCACTAAAATTCAATTTTAATCTACTGAAAAATAAAAAAGATAAATTACAAAAAGGTGTCTACAGAAAGGATATTCTGAATCAAAGGGTTAATACATTCACGCTTATTTTTTTTTCGATTTTAAAAACCCTAATCGTTAAGTGGATTAATAACAGAAAATACTATATCTAGTTCAAAAACGAAGAGTTTATATAACAAATCTTAGTGTAATATTAAATATGTTAAATATTTAATAGATTTGCTGAGAATTTTCCTAATATATAATGGAGATTACAATTCGCCATTAAAATTCTATATTCATTATATCAGAAATTATAAACCGTAGGAAAATCATGAGTATATGTTAAAAAAAATTGCAAATCTCTGTGGAAGATGAATACGCGACAATATCAGGCGAATAAAAAATATGGTAAATTTGGAATGATCGCGTCTTAAATACATGCGACAGCTCAACGAATAAACCCGACGGCAATCCGCCAGGACGACAAAAAACGCCGCGCGCGCATAGCGCCCGGAAGAATCGCATTAAAGATGACGTAGTTTTGGGATTAAATTTCCAGGTAAGAAGTACGCAACTGGCGTAAAAAAATTAAATTACTGTTCGCCGGCAAAAAGTTTTTCTCGCATCGGCCCCCACCCCCTCTGCTGGTTTCTTAGTGCGCGCCCTTCTTCCTATCGTTCGAAGCCGATGTTGGAATTCCCAAGACTTTTTTGCCACCTCCGCACGACGCTTGCCGTAATTACCATTCGGAAAAAAGGCAATTGAATATACACGAATTCGGAATAAAACAAGAAAAGCGGCGATGAAATTATTGACTCGGCACGCGGCGTTAACGACGGTGGCTCTTATAATTTATATAAGTGTTCACGAATGAATTGTTCAGAGATTAACTTCTACTTATAATTCGTTTGCTGCTTGAATTGGAAATTTAAATAAAAAAAATATCTGATGTGAACATAATTTTATTACTTTAACCAGAATTTTGGTTAATCTGATAAAAATGTGTCATGGTTTCCAACTTACTTATTTGTATATAAAAAAAGTTACAGCTAATCATTTCAGTAATTTCTTTAACTATAAAACAAAAGCATGGACAATTTGTTGTCACTATAAAAACACATTTATACCAAGTTTCGTGAAATTCCCTAAAAATTTTATTACTTTGGTCCTCCATATTGGATCCGCCATTTACAATTTTGAAAGATCATGGTTGGATTCGTAATCATCGAACTTTAAAAACCCCAACATATTAAGTTTCGTTAAGTTCAGTTGAAGTGATAAGGTTTGATCCAACATACTTGAAAATTGCAATTTTTGTTTACAATATCCTCAATTTTCAAGACGCCATTTTAAATTTTCATTATAATCTACTGCGCAATTTTTATGTTTGAACAGTTTCTGCCATTTTTTTATACTTGGTTCGGTGTCACAATTACGTTTTATTAAAAAAATATTGATTTAAAAAAAATGATTGATTTTTCCGCAATTTTTTACAATTTAAATCCACCAAATTAATATTGGTTTTGTATGCCAACAAAAATGAAATGTGACAGCGGCATCTTTAAGAACACACCCAAAAACATAATATATCGGTATTCACATACTTTACAAGAATTTTTTCTGCATCTGACATTATTTCAAAGTACAGCTATGATTTCAGGCTTTTTTGTCGTTAATGGGTTAATTATTGAACTGTTTTAAAAATTTGACAACAAATATACTGTAGCACTGTTGAAAGATAGAATGCAGAATTACGGAATAATATAAAAATAATAAAAGTAAAAAAATTACGAAGCATTACAATGCTTGGCAAAATAATTTCGCGGGTAATTACTAAAACGACAATCATATGATTCCATTACAAATCATACTGTGGAAGTAAGTATGAAATTCAAAATCAGATTTTGTACGATTTAATTGGTTATTATTGTATAATATATAATCGGCGGATATTATCAAAGAATTCTTTTCTGAAATGTATAATAGGCTTTTGTAATATCAGTGCAACATTACCTTTTACATAATTATCTTATTGGAAAAAAGGGAAAAGTCCCTACAAAACGAGTATGACTCTTTTAAATAATTGGATGGCAGTGATTTTGATCTTTATTAAAATATTTTAGATAAGTGGGAGATCAAGTAATGTATGATAAATATACTCGTGATTATGATTTCATATTTTCAAAAATAGCAAAAATATACGTTAAAATTATGGTCAACAGTTTTCGAGTGTCAAATTTTTCTTAAAAAAAAATTATAGGAACTTGTTTACTTCTTACCAAAATAGGCCAATATAATCTCTAAAAATTGTCTTTTTTTTATGGTTTTGAAATGGGTTTATCTAAAATAAATAAAATTTCTTCATTCAAACTAAGAAGGAAATAAATCGATTTTGATTTTCAAACTTACTTGGCAGCCATTTTTCAATGAATCGGTCAAAGAAAATCGGTCTTTATTTTATGATTTAATTGATTAACTAAATGATAGTTACATCACCTAATTAATGCCTAATAGTAGAATAAATACTAGTTTATAAAATAGGTCGAATTTTGATGTTAATTTGCCGTCATTTTAAAACCACCTGTCAAAAGTGTGCTTCGGATAACGTATTATTTACGTTACATAGAAACGTTTAAAATTCTAATAATTTTAAGGATTTTTTAAAAATGAGTATAATTTTTTGTAGGTTATGTTTATTTTTCGTACCACGACGGATATGTTCTGTTTCCGGAGTATTTTATTATAATTCGTTTATTTTTACACGTGATAAAGGTAAAACATCCTATAACATTGTTCTGTAACTAATTGTGAATATTTAAACAAAAAAAAACAATTTAGTATTTAGATTACATGAAATTCAAGGATGTTGCTTAACAATTTGGGAAAATGATACTCAAGAATATAATCGCAGATTTCGAATATAATTTCACACGGATGACGGCGTTTAAGGTTTTATATAAATGTAATCATTGTTTTCAGCAAATAATAACATTTTTATAAGCATATTTGTATCTACGATGTTTTTATTAATACGTCATTTATTAATCACCCTAACTGATAGTAGGATAGTTTTAGTTTTTAATGATAAGTTTGTCTTTTTGGAACGGTTTCAGCAATAATTTTAACATATGGCTAATCATAGTTTATATTCAAAAGTCCGTACCTTTTTTTATGTCAAAATAATGCACACAAATTTTAAACTAAAAAAGAAAACGCAAAAGACATGCAGTACTTTTAATATTATGTTTAATTTTCTTGCAGTGAAAATTCATGTGGTACAGAGTTAAAGATTAGCTCATTTCCAAAAGAAGTGAAAAAAGATGAAAAATTATTTTAAACTGATGTTTCATTATTCAAAAGTGAAAATGCATTCATTCAGGAAATAAATTTACTTTTTATTTCAAATAAACTAATTTTTCCAAATCAGGAAGCATTAAGCTCCATCCAATAAAACTACGAATTTTGATAGATGATAAACTTTTCTCTTGAGTAGTTGCCAATTAAACGCTTGAACCAATTTTATATCTCGTTTTCAGATATGAAGGCCATCCAACGATTTAAAAAGTAATTTAGTATTTAACTAATATAATTTTTCGATAATAATATTACGTATGCAGTCATGATAAGAAACACTTTAATATGGATTTGTAAAATTATCTCAGTTATGTATCTGTTAATTATTTCCAATAAACGAATGAGAAATGTCCAATTACCGGTGGAAGTGTAGAGAGACTGTGAGCATAGCTAAAATTCTATCCTAAACATCGAAAAATATTTTCGTATCAAAGGTAAACCCGACGGCTAACTACGAAAATAAATCAAACATTTTAATTACGACAAACAAATGGAAATAGTCCGAAAATCTGTCGTAACAAAACGAATATTACAAAAAAGTATAGCATATTCTTCGAATTAGCAAAAAATGTTGAAAATTCTAGGAATAGCCGAAATATTTGGAGCTCATAAATATGTAATGAAAACAAATAAAAAGTTAAATATGACTCGGAGAATGTAAATAGACTAATTGACAAACACTTCGATGTAGATGAAACAATTGGGAAGAGTTTTTACTGAAATTCCCATAAAGACAATTCATCGACCGACATATAAAATGACGAAAACAAGCAGCGATACATTCGAACAACGGCCATTTTTTATATTTTGAAAACGGGTGTACGAACGCTGCGGGGTCATCCATTAAGTCCGAACCGAATACAGAGGTATCCTATTCGGTGCGACACGGAATACCCGCGATTTTCGACGGAATAGAATTTCCCTCGCTCGAAATTGAAATTTTCAGCATGTGACGAAATCGAGAATAAAATAAAGCCCGAGAAGGGCTACCAAATGGGATTTTAAAACGCGTCCGGAGACTTTACGTTCGTTTTACTGCGGAGTAATCGTATTGCAAATACACCGAGCGGACTTAGACGGTACGATATGCCGTCAGTGTCGTTTTATTGGATTGTTGACCGGTGCGAGGACATCCTGTATATATCTCCAGTCGGCGGGCGGCGCGCCCGTGAAATCTCGCCCCCAGCCCCAAACACCCCCGACCCCAGCTGCCCCCAGACCCCCTCGATCGTACTACGAGGGATGTAAATCATCCCCTCGCACCCGACATGGGGGCTAACGAGACAGCCGGGGGATCGTCTATCGACCAGATCGTTGGCTGTCTCTCGCGATGAATCACGCCGCGTGCAAACTGTTACTTATATCTGTCGACGGTAACTTTCCAAATTTCCTATTGACGCGACGGCAACGAGGACGTCAAAGTCAAATCGTGATCCTGCATATCGATGAATTACGTTTGTGAAATGGCATTCCTGTCAAATGTTTACAATTTCTTCGTTGCGATCAAGGGTATACGCTGAACTTTTTATTTCATAAATGCGTTTAACGAGAGACATGGATTTTCATCGAAAAAATTATCTGACGGGTACCGGAATCTTTTTTTGCTTACCCGAAAACGAAATGGATCTTCGGGAAAGTTATTGGTAAAGTTATATTGACGTAATGGTTTCTAAAAAATCCTCGAATAATAAGTTTCAAGACAACCAGACTCATTTTTAGAGAAAATGTCCGCCATCTTGGATCATCCATTATGAATTCGGTAAAGCTGATATTAGATTTATATTCAGCGACCCCAAAAACCCCCGATTAATAAATTTCATGAAAATTGATACAATTTTGAAAGATATTTTGGCCATATTGGATCCGCCATTTTGAATTTTGAAAATCTGTAACTGAATTTTCATTCAATTTAGTAGAAAAAACGGGATATATTAAATATTTTGATACTTTTATTGACGATAATCGTGAGAAAACTTTCTTTTACCGTTACCCAGTCGCCATATTGAATCCGCCATTATTGAGACATTCAAATGCACTGCAAAACGACTGGAAATATTTAAACAAACAAAATTTTATACTTTGGCGGTCAAAAATTCATTTATTGCTGATATATGTATATGAGAAATACTCAGAAAAACAGGTATTTTACGAAATTTTCTGTTTTCCGCCATTTTGAAAAGTTAAGCTATATGAATCTGAAAACAAACTTTTTTTTTCGTGAACAAAAACTATTTTGTTCACTTTTCTTCATAGTTTAAAAGGAATCGACATCCGTTATGAATTTGAAAAAAATTGATTACTAAAATATGTTTCTAATTTTTCTGTAGTTTTTCAAATTAAATCAGCCATATTGCTTTCCTACGGTATAAAAATGCATTTTTTACTGCAGGAATCGAAAGAGCACACTCAAAAATAGTAAGATAAGTTAGTTCCGTTATGACCGTTTCCATTTTTCTATTCAGTACTGAGGCTCGAATGTGAGCTAATAATTTGAGGTTTCTAGGCATTAAAACATTTCAGTGTTCATCGCATTTAATTACAATGAATAATTATGGATCGTCTAAAAATATTTTCAAGATTACTTTAAGATATTCTATTAAGGTTCGTAGGGATTTTAATTTGTGTCGGAACGTTATCAAATTTATCATAATTCATCTCCAAACAGTTTCAAAAAATTTAGACATTTTAAAAATGATATCTAAACGTCTCCAGTACACCTACATTCCAATAAGAACGTATTAGAGACCTACTATTTTGCATATTTCAAGTACTCTAAGTAATAGTACATTGTGTACAACGGGCCGAAAATATAACTTTTTCTACTCGCGGGAACTTTGGAAGAGTAAAAAATACACATGGCCAAAAAAGCAAGAAATATGGAAGTGCAACCTTTATAGCGTGAATGAAACGAAATATTTGAAAGTACTGGTATTTAAACAAATTGAAGGTCCTTTGAACGAAGGAAATTTGTAAAACTCATATCAATTTAAGTAGAAGTGAAATAATTGATTAGACATTACGAATTTTCTAGGCGATTTTACTGGGAGGATTTCTTTTAACTACTTTTCTCTGGATCAATCTAACTTTTTTTTTAGTTTGAATAATAACTTTAAGGCTGCTTTTTACTACTATAGTTTTTACTACTGGTATAGAATTAATGATGTCGTCGCGATTATAATTAAAATACTTGCATCGAATTTTATTACAATGAATGATACAAACTTTATCAGAATAATTAATTGACAACAACAACAAAAAGTAACCAAGTTTCTATTTTTAAAACATGTCTCGAATTGTTATGGACCTTATTTAAATGAGTTTTCTCGAATGCAATAAAGACAAGAATCTAATGCTACAAATAATCTCAATAAAAGCCTATTTCTGTTTAGCGCCTCTAAGCAATTCATAATTTGATTAAAAGCACATCGTGAGCAGTGCCTTAATGTGATTTCATCTTCGAGTTTCCCTTCTTGAAAGTGCACATAAATATCCGTGATCGGGACAGGGAATCATGATTCACAAAATTCATGGATAGGGGTGCTAGTGCTGACTAACCAAGGGTTTCATATCCTGAGATTGATATCATAACAAAGGAATCCCGACTGCGTCACGCGCAGAGATTGTCGTTATGACCATTAGAGTGAAAATTGTCAGCACCATCGGAAAAAACGCGTCATTCTAGGATTATTTTTCAGCGAAGATTTATGATTCGACTTAATTTTTTGCCGATTACGATGGTAGACATTTTATTTATTGCTTTTTCGTTTTTATGCATAATTTGTTATGATGATTTATTATAATTACAGAATCTGAATAGTCATTTTACTAATTTCGAAATATTTGCAAAAACTTTGGGTTCGTGTAGATTTGATTTTTATGTAAACTTTTGTTGTATATTAGTAACATCGGCAGTATATATAACTTTCTGAACTTTCTGAAAAGTCGTTGCTTTTTCTAAGTAAGAATAAGTTACAGAAAACGGTAATGCTATTCAACAACTAAAGTTCTTTTATGAAAATTTAATTAAATATTACTTTCCGATTCTTAAAAGGTATTTTAATTTTCTTGACTTTATTACTAAGTTTCTTAAATCTTTTAACGAAGTTTAAAAAACTAACTTTAATGGATGTATATTAGTGCAGTGATCGATCGAAAACTCATTGCATGTCAACTTTTTTAAGCAGCGATTTTTTCAAAAGGATTTTTAAACTAATCTATTATTTTGCCGAAGAATTATTTGCATTTTCTTGATAAGTTATTTGATTACTCAACTTTGTCTTTGATTTTAGTCTATTTTAGTTTGGCGACATTAAACTGTTCACTTTACTAGTAAAAGTAAGGAAAAAAAGAAACAGATTTTATGAAAGAGGTAATTGTAGAATCGAGATGAATCGTGAGGTCGAATCTGCAAGTTAATGACTCGAACACTTTAGGTATAAATTCAATTCACAAATCGCTTTAGCGGTACTAAATTGGCCTAAAACTAATAAGTACTATTAAATTCGTACCATGCGTCGACGAACTTGGAGAGCATGATCATCTGGGCGGAGTTTACGTTAGATCCATCTCGGCAAAGTTACGCGATTTAGGAAACTACAGAACACGCCTGCAAGGCGTGCAGGGAAGTTCCGAGTTCTTTCTCGTCGATTTCGTTTCGATCGATCATGTCCTGCTATGTTCCTGATATCGAACAAATAACTTTCTGCACTTTGCAGAATTTGTAGATAAATTGTCAATCTTGAAAAATTGCTAACACCCAATCTGTTTTAACCTTGATCGGAATGGATTTCAGGGCTCGATCACTTTCTTTTTCCCGTTGATTAAATGCAAATCGGGTTCGTTACAAAAAGTTAACTTATTATGCCTAAATATCGAAAAATTGTTTAGTAATTTTGAATTAAAATACGCGACCAAAAAACTTGCCATTATTGGTGATCTCTTTAACAGTTAAAAAAGGATAGAAATGGTTGTATATATAATAATAGTAGACTTAACAACGTGAGGTTAAGTTACTGTTTTCGTTCAATAATTTCTGTTACATCTATTTTACAATCTACAAATGTATTAAGTGACTATTTATCTATCAAAAACTCCTGTAAATTTGAGGTTATGTACTTTACTGGATATTTAACGATCGCGATATGGTAAGCAGAACAATATTATTTTCTTATTTACTGCAGAAATATTTAATTCAGTTATGCCCTATGTATAGAAATGTATTTATGGAACAATTTTACAACATTAATTGGTTAATTCAAATACTTTATAAAATTCTCAGTTTTTTGTATTATTTCTTCACCATACGGACATTTTCTCGTATTCGAAGAAATTTTAAAATCCAGCACGAACTTCATGTCCGTTCCACCTGGATAAAGTTCGATTTTACTGCTTTCACGGAGACTTTTGAAAAGTGGTCCATTTCGCAAGTGTAAATATCGAGAAGAACAAAATTTTTTCAAGTAGTTACTTTTAGCATTGATAAAACTAAAATTTGTCTGATTTTTACGAATTATTGGATGCAATAAAAAATGGATTTAAATTATTTTAAGCCACACGAGGGAAGACTGAACGAAATCGCTGTTCCTGCATATATTCGAATGCGACTTTACGAAGGTTCTTTGACGAAATTTCAGTATTAACGGGCGAATTGTCGGATTCGGTCCGCTACTTTCGCGACCATCTCGAAGTTCATTCGTCGCCGGAATCGAGCCGAAACGAACACAATAGCAGGGAGCGTTGTTCGACGAAGACGTGGCTAGGAGAGTCGATAAGAATCGCTCGTTCCACGGTATAATAACTTGACTTTTCCAGAACTTTATCGTCCTTGGCTGGCAAGACTCCCGTTCTCTCCTCCCTCCTGCCCTAACCCCATCGCCTCTTCTATATACATACATATATATTTTTACTCCTTCACTTTTCCAAGCAGGTCAACCGGTTATCGTGGAAACTTTAAACCGATCTTTCCATCAGATCAAAATAGCAGACATGCTCGACTTCCGCGTGATAAATGCGCTAGTTCTTAGGATCAAGGGCCAAAATGACACAATTATCCCAGATTATGGCCGACATTCCGATTCCAACTTGGGAAACTACTTTTTCAATTAACGCAGCGTTTTACTAAATTTTCTTTTTTGACGGCGCAATCTATTCACTGACGGAGGTTTTTTTCTTATGAAATTTTTCCGTTATTACAATAAAGGTGATAATTTTTCATTTATTCCACAATTATCTGTAATATCCCGAGTAGAATCGGCCCGATTTAACCCCAATAAAAACAGGACTCCAGCTGGGATACGGCCTGATTAACTCGATTAAAATTTCTGGCCGGTTTCTGGCTGTAATCTAGCCGGGCTAGACCTATCCCCTCGGAATCAGAATACAACAAGGACAACTTGTCGATGATTTTGAATATTATATTGTATTTATATTGGATAACTGCTTAGTATATGCATATGCAATAAAGGTAATTCAATTTGATCCTAGTTATCTAAAGCAGATATGCGTCGTTGAAAACTCAAGTGGCATACCGATTCCACATCGATGAAATGATAATACAACCAATCCTGATTTAATATAGTTATAAATTAGGACTCGACTACACGTTGAACACGCTGAGAGTAAATTATAATTAATGATAATTAAGTGTACGTCTATCCCTGTAATACGTCCCTGACTAAGCAAAGCTAAAATACTTGGGCATTTTTGGGAGGGAGAACTTTAATCGAACAGAGAAAATCTTGATATTGTGTGCGATTCGTTCTATTTATTTTACGTTTTCTAATTAGATCCATATAGATAATTATATACAAAATATGGAATTTGGTTTAAACCGATTTTCCAATTCTCTGATAGATAATTTAATAGTAAATATTTCACAATACCCAGCATTTTTGTAAAAATACGAAGAGATTGCAAATTTTATTGATTCATTTTGTCTATCGTCAGATTTACACTTATTTTTTGTAATTATTCGTAGATCAATCTCTATTAGAGTTAGAATAATATACAATATCGAATTAAGTTTGATATGTTTTTATTATACCTAAAAACCTTTTAAATATATTATATTCAGTAGTCAGGTTCAAGCATTTGCATGGCTATAATTCTAGCCCCTTTAATCAATTATCTTTAATAAATAAACTTATTTAAAAACATATTATAGCAAAGAAGTTTAATAATAGAACTTAATTTATTTTAAACTATTGTAAATATTATTTAAATTATTATGGTTAATCAGGAGAAAGCGGGATAATTCCGACCTATTTAAGTAAAAATTATTTTTTCACTGTATGTTTTTTAAAAAAACTTTCAGGTTTACTATCTTTTTAATTTTGTTTTGTTTAGAGACACAACTACATTTAAATATCATCAGATTCTTTCAAACCATGAATAATTCTGACCCCTGCCGCTTTCATCGACTAAAATGAAATGTAAGGTATTGAGACTCTTGTGCATAAATATAAGTTTTGAAAGATCTGTTGTTAGTATTTTAAATGTGGAATATGCAAACATTCTTCATCGCGTAAATACAAACAACGAACTTGCAATAATAAATACAACGGTAATTATTTACTTTAATATATATGTTTAAAAATGACTGCATGATAACTATACGACATTGATGATATTAAACCGAAAGAGTATGTAATATCAAAAGTAACGAGTAACTAAAAATTGGCCTCATTTTTCGCAGATATTAAATTCCCTTTATTCAAAATAACCTTAAGTCTTTTCAATTCACTTTGTTTTCTGAGTTTACACTCTGCAAAATTATAGATTTTAATTAACCCACTAAAGCCTGAAATCACATTATTTTACTTCAATTTCATTCAAGTATTTCGTATCAAAATCAAAGTTGAAACAAATTGAAAAGTATTTATACTCCTACTATTTTCAAAGTCGCTGTTTAATATTCTGAGTTCAAAATTGAGCAGATAGGAATGCTAATATGGCATCAAGTTTGTAGAAAATTTCGAAAAAATGACGAAATAATAAGTCTTATGAATTTTATTTCCAGCTATTAGAATGTTGAGATTCTCTTGAAACTATAGACAAAGGTTAATAAAATGCTGGAATATTAAGAAAAAAACACTTCCTTTATAATCTACATTATTAGAACGACCATAAAATGACGTCACAGGGAGCATTTCTTTTGAAAAATTGATGTATGCTATAACTAAAAGAATGAGCTACTTTAGAAAAATGTTAAACATTAAAAGTATTTAGAAATCATCGAGGAATGGACTGGAATTTTGTCAGATTATTTAAATGACATTTTGAGAAATTTTGTATTTAAATATTTTAACCAAAGCTTAAAATTGATGAAAATGTTGTTTTTCTAATGAATTCTAAGCATTTTTTGTTCTTTGCAATTTTTCGAAAACTTAAGTTTTTGTGGAAACGAATTTCAAATTTTATAGTTTTAGATGTTTTCCTCGTGAAGTAAATATTTAAAAAAAAAATTGCAAAGTCCAAAAAAATCTTAAAATTCATCAAAGAATATGCAGAATTTTTTTCAGATTTTTTCATTAAATTCTAAAAATGTGTTAAGCGATGCAAATAAAAAATTTTTAAAATTGTGGTTTAAAAAACTCCAGAATATATATTAGTAATTTCCAAGAACTTTTCATTCGTGGTATTGTTTTAAAAATCTCATGGCTTTTAAGTTGGAGCAGGCAGAAAATTTTCAGGAGTATTCACTCTGGAGGCATTTTAAGGTAGATTCAATGAAGTAATTTAATTTAATTTGTTTCTACTTTGATCTTGATACGCGATACTTAATTGAAATTGAAGTAAAAAATGTGATTTAAGGCGTAAAAACTTAAATGTAGATGATACACAAGGCATTCGAAGATAAAAACATTACTGTTTGAGGTAAAAACTGCACTAATAAAAAATACTTCCAGCTGCATGAATAGTTTTGTTTCTGGAGGTTATAATTGGTCTTTCCCTACATAAATTTAACTAAAAAAAATAAAATTAGGAGGAATTTTATAACGTATTAAGGAATATTTGTGAAAAAAAAACTATTGGCCAAAGAAGTTAAAAGACTTGACTAAATATTTCAATATTATTTTTCAGTTTCACAATAAAATACCGTAGATTTCTTTATTCCTTTTATTATAAAGTAAGATATTATATAAAGTGCAAACAAATAATAGATTAGAAGGAACAATGACGTATTGGAAATCGAAAGTTCACACATATATGTAAAACGTAAAAATTCTTGTTCGTGACAAATCGCGAGCAATAACACGGGTTCTAATAATGCTGCCGCCCATTGAAAATCTCATACTCAAGCTACGGACGTAGAGAACATACTCCAAGGGACGACATTTAATAATGGTAGGTATGAAGTATAAGGCGCCATTTATCAGAGACGGAATTTTTCTAAAATTTGTAGGTCAGGCCGCTACGGCTGATATCCTATCGTGAAAAGGATAGAATACGTTTTTCCGCAAAATATCGAAATCCTATCGATTCCTTATTGGTCGGGATTTTCATTTACGGGTACAGGGAGGTCGTCAATATTTTCATTGTTCTATGTAAGCTTTTGCTGGCTGATTCGTCGTTAAGGAACTTGTTTGAAACATAATTTCTGTCCTCTTAAATTACTGGTAATAAATATTTTACTTCGCGTTTTTGAAAATATTGATGACGAAAAATAAACATTAAGTTATTATTAACAATGAAACTAAAAGAAAAGCTTCTATCGTGATCATTATGAATGTAACAAAAATTTATGATGATTAAAGTTATTTAAAAATAACCACGAAGTTAGGAAAAACGTTAAGAATGTTAGGAGTAAGCATTAAATCTACATCAATGTCGATTAATTTCGTATTCGAGGAACAAAAAATAAATTATGTAAATGTCAAATTTTTCCAATAAATGCAGATTTTGATCTTTTTATAGTCGAAATCTCGGACTAGGAGTAACCTCCTTGGCTCTTCTTTGGTTCTTAAAACTTTTATACAAAGAACTTGTTCGAAACAGAGTTATAAAGAATGCCTTCAGACTATAAATTGCTTGTTTTTATTTTCGTTATTATTCATGAAATGCCGAGAATATATAAGAAAGAGAAAAGAAAAAATGGTAAGATACACCGTAGATTAAAAAACATTTGAGGGCTTGAAAAAATCAGCAGCATAATAAAGAACTGGATTGTTCTGAAATATTCTCAAAGTAACTCCAAAGTTTCACAGATAATTTGTAACTCCATAATATTGTGATTATATTTTATTTTATGTATTTCTAGAATATTTTTATTGCGAAAATTGTTGAAATTTATTGAAAATATTTTAGAAACGTTTTAGAGCATATTAATTGTATCAACTATTTACACAATGCACTAAACGATGTATTGATGCTAGAGTAGTCGATGAAATCCGAAGTTATCCGAATGTCGTGACTTTTCCAGAATCTCGAAGGAGCTTGCGTCAGACGAATTCACCGTCTCTTTTTGTAAAGCTTGGGATGAAGAGTGAAATCACGTCATATACAGTCGAATGAAAAGGGGCGGAAATCGGAACGCACAATGGTTGTACCGAATTAGAACCTGAGTATCGCAACATATAACATAACCAACTTATTTTTTGTCGCACAAATATATTTGCTGTTTGGTTCGTTCACTCAAAACGCATAAAAATTCAATTCCATGTTTTCAGTTTCAATCTCTGCACATCCGCCATTCGTAAGAGACTCGAAAACCTACAGTACAATCACGTAGCTCACTGATACGTGATAGAAATAAATAGAGAACACATGTATTGTTGGGTAAATTTAAGAAATTCCGCAAATTGTCTGTAATACAATATAGAAACATTCTGTCAATTGCAGCTATTGTTGAATGCACAAATATTTCATAAACTTAATTCCAATTTCTTTTTATTGTGGTATAATAGTGATAAACCGTAGATTTCATTTCATAGCCTGGTCGTAGGTATAGAGCAAATCTAGCCGAGAGTTCTCTGATTCGATTTCCAGAGGACAAATATTGTTTTTTGTAAACATATTCGATTCTCGGTAGGTATTCGAATCCGCCTCCGACCACTAGCTGGTTTCAGCTGTTCGAGTAATTGTTTCGTTCTACCCTCGACTCGATACCATTTGCTTTGTACTGAATGCCATGCCATACCGTGTTCGTATGTTGTTTCTAGATGAGCGATCATTTTGTCAATAGACCAGTTCACAATTGCAGGTAAACAATAATAATGTAGCGATTGACTATAACCAATTTTCGTGTCTGGCTTTAATGCAAATTATGTTTGCCAACACTATATAAAATTGACTGATATTTTGCATTGGTGTAGATATGTAGTAAATAATGTCACATCCCATTGCTATTCAAGACATTCAAGGACAAAAATGATAACAGAATGTTTTAAGTATTTTTAACTATCCTACAAATGGCACTTCCATTAAGTTTTTATCGTGAAGCAAGAAAACGTTTCTGTAACATAAATTACGATCGACAGAAAGTTCCTTAAGTAACGTCACCGGCTAAATAATTCAGGTCAGTGACTTTTCCATTTGTCCGAAACTAAAAATCGGTTTTGATCAGATTCCAAATGTGTTTTTTCAATGCAATTGTGAACAATTTTACAGAAACGTTTTTGTGATTTCGGACAATGAGTGGCTGTTACTTGTTTGGCGCAGATACGGGTGACTCCTCAAAACACTTTCTTCTAACCATGTAAGAAATTCCATTCGTTATGCCAGCACTTTTAACACGTACCGCATTTTCGAAATTAACAGAATGGAAAATATGTGTAACGATTCTGGAGATTGAAACGATCATGACGTTCCATTAACTTTTACTGAATTTCTATGCGGCCAAGCTGAGAGGAAGTAACAACTGCATGTGCATTTTCCATTGTGACGAAAATAAATGGGAATAAAAAATATATTCCATTAAAAATATTGGCTGAAAACCATGATTTATGAAATCAACGATGATTTTATCGATGCGATAGAAAAATTCGTGCGTATATGGAAAATTGCCTTTTGGTTTTTAATCTCGTGACCAGCCCAACAGCTGATTGGATAACCAACAGTGCGTCCTGATTGATCAATACCGCTCCAGTTGGGTGCACTGAATATTAAATAAAGGGATAACATTGGTTGGCTCTCCTTTATTAGAAGGGAAGAGATATAAACAGAGAGAGTGATATACATACTGAGAGATAGATATAGTGATAGCGAGAGAGAAAATGAGCGAGATAGAGAGATACCACTAGCAGGAAACTCCAACGTAGCAACACGTCAGCGAGTGCACAACTCCCATAAATAGCTTTAAAGAGAGTTTAAAGTACCAGTTATCTAATTTTGAACTCTTGCATAATGTTCGAAAATTAACCAAGAGAAATTACACGAATTTAGGATCATATTTTGGAAAATTTGAATAAGTAAACTTGTCGCTACGCAGCAATAAATACTAAGAATTAAATTTCTCGGAAGTGGAGTACATCGAAGATGATTTTTCAGTATCTGATACATAAAATACGTCTGTAGTTTTTTAATGTTTCGGTCCACAAAAAAACGTGTTTAATCAACGTGTATTAATTTAAAACATTCGAGGAAAACTTTAAGAATGTCGGTATGCACGTTAAATCTGAAATTCCGAGAGTTTATGAACAACACATTCGAAACTTTCTGGAATCCATTAGTGAGGCTTTGCTTAAGTACGATGTGTACAAAAATTTAATAGGATACATGAATGGTTAAAGTTGCTTTATACCTATGATTTGAGGCTTACTAATCAAACGTATATTTGTTTCATTGCAATAGTGAGCGGAGCAGTATTAAAATTAATTCTTGTTTCATGAATTTATAATTTAGTTTTACTTCTAAATTAGATTATATTAAAAAATTGTATAACTTTTATTTCAGCTCGAATTTGTCGGCCTGGAGCCAAATTTAATAAACAATAATAACATTCTTTTAGTTATTATCTGAATTGTTTGAAAATTGCCGAAATCAATTAGTGAAATTAAAACATTTTTTAAATGTTATTTTTATTGCATACCATCAAAAATAGCGTGAGCAGCATTGTAAAAGATCCGGCCATTATTGAAACTCATTCATGCATAATTTGTTGATTATGATGATAACAGTTATTCGCAATTTATATACTTCTACTGTACAACATTTTGAGAAACTATGCCCATACACACGTATTGGGAATGTTTTTTTTTTGCCCACCGCTAACGGCATACAATAGAAAGATGATAAAATGCTTGAAACTAGGATCATGAAAATGTTTACTAGTGGGTTTTGGGGGTCGCTGATTATGAATACGAAGTCAGATTGTAAAATTTTTCAATATTCATAATGGCGAATAAAATACGACGGGAAATTTTCTTTGAAGTGCAATTATGTTTTTTTTTTTGGTGTCGTTGATTATGAATCTAGGCATTTCAAAAAACATTTAGGCAATAGTTCTAATTATTAGCGCTAGAGGGATATTTATAACATTAAATCCAATAGTCTGTAATTCACAATTTTTACACATAAGTACCGGATTATTTATTGCGCTAGACGTGAATCCCAGTTCTGTTATATTTTTCTTTGTTTACATTTTGACAATTAGTACGAGGCCTGAATTACCAAGAAAGACTTAATTGTTTATTTAATATAACCAACCACTGTTAATTACAATTAATAAAGACAAGTGATAAAAGTGGAGATGTTTTTAATAATTTGTTAATCAACTGTGATCCAATTGTTCCGAGTTTAACTTCACACAATCTTAATGAATAGTTACATAATATTTTTCTAGAAGCAAAACATTTTTTCGTAGCACAATAAATTGAAATAAACAATGCAACAAAAATAACAATGAATAACATTCATACAAAGAAAATTATAAGTTGCAAAACATTTCAACGCAGGGTACCTCGGAGTCTAATATCTTATAATACGAATATATCAGCTAATATAAAAGCAAAATATTAGAGTAAATTTAAAACAATATGGCTAAATTATTAACAAAAATTATGATGGTTGTCAACTGTCAATTTGCAATTTTTCCACCAGAAATGAAGCACTATAAACTCACATTTGCATTTATTTTCTTGTCGATCATTAACAATCATTGTGGCCGTTGTCAATTACGGCGTTGTAATTTTCACATCCGAATACCAGTATATAACCTCAAAAATGTATAATTGTATCCATTAATCAACTTCAAATATATAATCTTTTTGTAAGACGACGAATGTTCAACTGTTCCTTTGTTATGTTCCACAGTGCCACAGTAGGATACGTCTGACTACTAATGATTTACAGTACTTAAGGAGAAGTTACCGTTCATATCTCCGTATAGTAAGTAGTTTAAAAGCAACAGGGTTCAACAATACAAAATTCGGTGCAAAGACTGACGAATTCTACATTACTCCAGTGGAGAAAAATACATAAAAATTGTTAAAAAATTATAATTCAAAAGATCCTGAATGAAAAAAGACAAACAACAATATTCGGTGCTCAAGAAGATTCCATATAACGGTGCTGCCATAGCTTCTGAGACGCAAATATAAAAATAAAACGAAATGCGAAACATGCTTTCTAATGCATGAAATTTTAAATTTCATGAAACTAAAATTAAAAAAGAAAATAAAATAAAGGACAATGTCCAGGAGTATAGGTGATTTCTGTCCCCGAGATGGAACCTCCGAAACTGACAAATTTAGTTTGAGCATGATGAAAACTAACTCCTAATATCAAATACAATTGTTTTATCATGTGAGAAAGTTTAAAAAATCGTATTTAAATCTTCGGATTGTACATAGGAAAATGCAGTCATTTCAGTAGTAATAGGTCGCACTGTGTGTCGTCGCTGTAGGTGCGGACTGTTACTACTTAAAATCCAGCATTTTTTTTCTGTATAATCTGCGACTTTCAGAATGATATTTTTATACTTTCTCACGTAAATAGACAGTCGAACTTTTTATTAGGTGTTAGTTCTCATCACACCGAATTTGTCAGTTTCGGAAGTGCCATCTAGGGGGCGGAAATCGCTTATGCTCGTGGGCATCCTCCTTTAATTTAGAGAGCCTGCAATAGATTCTTTTGAGAAATGATTTACTGCAAACCATAATTATTGAACGTTGATGACTAAAAAAGGGACTTTTCTATATACTCTTCTTTGTTTTGAATATAGATGCCCGAGTGGAATTTTATTCAGGCAGCCTGAATATGTGCCAGGGCCTGCTCAGGCTCCATTAAGGCGTTCCTGATCAGATACTCCTAAATATACCCAGATCAGAACATGATCAGGTTCCAGTAAGTTATCCTGATCAGGTTCCCCTGAACATACCCTGATTAAACCCTGATTATGTTAAAATAAAGGATAACTGATACAGGGGAGCCTGTGACTTTCCATATCAAGACCCAACCATGAATTTAAAATCTTGCCTTTTCAATTTCCATGAATCACTAACTACTTTAGAAATTTCAAATCAGGAGGCCTGCTCAGAGCCTGATAAGAAGGCCTGAATTTTTTAACTTCTAAATTTTATGTAATTCGTTCAGTAGCCACTAGGCGTGATAGCGCATCTACTTCATTCCTATTAAGGAAATGTATTTATATTTTGTATATTAGCCTAATTGTAGGAGCGTTTCGGCACAGCATATTTTTACACATTATACGTGACGGATAAATATACGATTCGCATATAAGTGTAAATAATATTTTTTTATTTTGCAGCCTTTTTACATGTCAGATAATAATAAATCATTAAAAATTAATTTGTTGTTTCATAATACTATTGTAAATATTTTCACCATGAAATTTGAAAAGCATGCAAAATATTGGGTATTGTAAGATCCTGATCAGATTCTGTACTTTTGTCTGATCAGGGCCTTAACAGAAAAAGCGTTTCACCATATGCTAGGGCCTGATGAGGGGACATGTCAAGACCTGATTTTGTTCACAGGCTTCATGATCAGGACCTGATTCCAGCCTGAATAATTTTCCGCTCGGGTGAACAATGAACAATAATTTGCATTTTTTTATTTTTAATTGTCGCAGTTAAACACAATTATGTACCGAACTCGAGAGATTGGATGTTCTGGGACATGAACTCTGAATTCATGAACCTTATCACATATGTAGCATATAACGAACGCAAATGATCAATTATTAGATTTAATAAAAGACGAATGTTATTTCTCAAATGGCACTAATTTTTATAAATCTACCACCTGTTTTAGTTCTACTGGCAATTTCATAAAATGCTTATTGCACATGCAAACATATCATGCATGGTGAAATTGTTATTATTATAAAATTTCTTAAATACTCTTCAACATTATAATAATAAAAGTAGCAAAATTTTTTTCTGAGTATTTTTTCTTCAGGCCAAAGATTCGGAACATACTAAAATGTTTGAATATTTAAAAAATACAACAAAACAGTTTTCCAACAAAAAAACTGAATAAAATTAATTTTAAATGTTAAAGTGCCATCCAACTCATTCAATGTCTGACTAATACTAACTGCTTTCACTTAAATTTTATATTATTCACGTTTACGTGTTTTTTGAATCTCTATTCTTTAATTTCTAAGTAGTCGTTTTTTAAATTACTTCATAATGATATTTTAAAATAAATTCAATCAAGTTGAGGACGAGAGATATTAGGATAAAATTAAATTCATTCAATAAATAATTTCTTATCATTAGTCGTGCCTTAATAAAACCATCAATTCCCTGCACTGCATAAACTGCTTGCTCCCGTTTATTTAAAGACTAGTTGTCATTAAACGTAATTGAATAAAATTACCTTCATTACGGTTACTCCTCATTCCATAAAATGAAAACTGTTGCGGAACGTTCTCGCCTCGCCGATTACTCAATAACTGCGAGGCGGCGTTTCTTTTTACGACGAACGCATTTCCTCTAGGTTTTTCGCATCTACATAGAGCTCGAGGCTTCAGTATCGAAATGCCGTGAATGAAATGCGAAAGACCCACCTCCCGTTTACGAGGACTATTCATTAGCGCCGCAGTTACATGGCGCATCTTGCAATTTTTACACCGATTCCGGGGACAAAGAAAGCGACATCCGACTATAAAATAATCGGAATTAAACAAGCGAGCGTTAATCACGCGCGAGAACGATACGCAGCAGTGATAAAGATTCGCCAGGAAATTTATCCTCGCAAACGCTATGCCGGCATGGTGAACGAAGAGGAATGCTCGGTTCATAAAACCGTATACGGCTAACGCTGAATCTCGTGACAAACGCGGCAGCCATTTGTCCCTTTGCCAGCCCCCTTGAGAGGGATAGAAAGTGCGTAAGTGTATGTGCGTGTGAGATTGTGAGGGAGTCAGGAACAGCCTGTATACCCGCTATCTGGGATATCGGCGAAGCGAGCTTAACGAAGAATCGCGTTTGATATCGAGCAATAAATGCGCGCGTTAAAACTCGCTCAGTCTTACGCTGGATCGAGTCTTTCCGATTCATATTGCCATTCTCTATTGCATGAATAAACTTTTCGTTTAAAAGTCCCTCAATTATCTTTTATTATTACGTGTTCCCTTCATTGCGTGATTCCATCGAGGTGCACCAATCAGGAACATCTGAATTCGAAGAAGTACTTTTAAATTTGATCGATAATTTGACAATAAAGTTCCGAAATATCTTATATTGTTCTTAATACAGTTTTTTAGTACAATCATGATCAGATCAAATGATACGTTCTTGATCAGGCCTTGGTGTTCTCTCAGGTAACCTTGTCAGTACATGTAAAGTTTTGCCTGATTAGAACTTGAACAGGTAATAATCGGATGCACTGGACCAGCCTTGTCTTATCACTGTCAATGATAAGATCAATGTTCAAATAGTCTGAAAAAAGTTATTATCCAGTTCTAACGAGCCTCGACGAACGTTGTAAATGAGGAAAACTTGTATAAAATTGATTTATTTCCGTAATAACTGACATTCGAATAAAAGTTATTATTGTCAATTGTTCATCACTTCATCCGAACCAGATAGTAGAAATATCCTATTAGCCTTAACTCTAGATAATATGGGATTAATGACAGGAAAAACATCATATTTTGCGATGTTTGATGTATAGCTGCTGATCGAAATTATATAAATTTAACACAAAAATTAGTTCGTTTCGGAGATGGGGAATTTCGCCCAAAATTGAGAATGTCTGACCAATTTGTATGTTTCTACTTAAAATGTTCAGATAAATTCTTGAATACCCCATTCGATAATCTGCCCTACGACATCAGTAAGACAGTCATCAGCAGCTCCTCAGGTCTTCCAAATATCTGGTATTATTTCCCTAGATAAGAAATCATTCTATGCCGCGATAGTCGAAGGCCAACGATTTCATGACGCATGTCAGGAACAAAAATTGTCACTTTCAATTCTTTATAAGACAGTCCATTTTGAAAATTTTGAAACAAATAAAACAGGAAATTGATCATTAGAGTTTTGTGCACCTAGTAAAAAAGTTACACACATATAAATACGTGTAAGTCCTTTTCGAGACGGTTGCGATGATCCGAAGCTATTACAGCCACGAATCGGATAGGTTTGGCCTAAAATGTTTTCTTCTATTTAACGTCACTATTTGGAAGTTCTGAGGAGCTTTAGAGACTAACTCCAATCTTTAACTGGTAAACTTTCATTCTTTACTGCGCATCTTTTGTTTAAATAAGAGTAAACGGAAAAAAGTAAAAGAGTAAGTTTAAACTTCATAATGGGTCACCCAAAAATAACGCGCAGTAGTAACATGCGTTTTGAGCAGACATGTTCTTTGCATAGTGGCAGAGTCCCTGTCGATTAATGATATTTTCAGATGTCTCATAACAGTGACTCTTTGTAAAGATGCAATTGCATAAAAGATCGAAAATGTTTTTTAATAAATTTAGATCGCATTTTTGAAAAATGTCCCCCAAAAGTTCTAGTGACTGGCTAATTTGTCTGTATCTACGTAACATTTCTAAGGACCTTTATTCTTTTTTACGTTCAATATGTTCTACAGTTTTGTATGGAATTCATACGTACTTGTTTGAGTGGTTTTCTACAAAGCGCATGTCTGATAGATAAACAGTTTATTACGTATTCATTTATTTCGGTGTAAAGTCGATAAATTAATGTTGCTTAAGTTGACATCAAGCAACGGCGAATGTACGCCAAAATTGTATTCTGTGTGATGCTGCACAATTAAATTTAAGTTTGATTTGTAATTATCGTGGGTGTCGTAGCTAACTTTTAAAGATGAATTTTTTTCAAAAATATATTAAAAAGAATTAAGTCCAACTTAGTCGCAATTTTCACTGCTAACAAATTTAAAAATTGAAGAGAAAGTAAGAGAAAAACATAACATTATCTGGTTTTTCACCAGAGAGTAGATGATTCTTACATTTTACATACATATAAGTACACTATAGCACTATACTTAAATAACCTCTCAACCGCTGGCGTAAATTTGCAATTTCGCACATTTCTGAAGGTTAACCTTCACATTAATGTGGTAAAAAGTTATTGACAAAACTTTTCAAATATAACTTACCTCTAAAGAATACTCGACCTTATCCACTTCTTAAAGAATAGTTTTCTCCGTTCGACAGCTACTTTACAGTCATTATACTAAGACTTATTAAGAATAATTGCTTTGAACATTTAATTTGAAGAAAATAAATGGTCTTTTATTTACACGCGGTCTGACCAGAAAGTATGTTACTACTGCGCACTGAAATGTCTTTTTAAAGAATTCTGGGCCTTTTAGTGGCTTCTAAGAGCATTCAGAGGATTTTGTTTAAGATTCGTAATTAGCGACCCCGAGTAACGAGTATCAAGCGCATTTGAAGATTTTGAAAAAAGTGGTCCGCCATATTGGATCCACCATTTTAAATGTTGGAAATCTGACTTCAGATTTATAATCACCAACCCCAAAAACCCTTTAGTAGTCAATGTACCAAAGATACATTAATCCATTCACCTAAACGTCCATGACGTGTGTACACGTCATATACGGCGAAGGGGATAATATTAAAAAAGAGTATATATTAGTCTATGAACTATTTTTTGATAACTTTGTATGTAAACATTAAATATATTACACATGACTTTTAGTGTAATGTTTCTAGATGATTTTGCATGTCATAGAAGATGCTCTTAAGGTCACCGTAAAGTTTATTACTATTGAAGCAATTTCAGTTTATTATACTCTTTCTGAAGGTTTATGTGCTTTTAGAATGCGTATACATCTGTTAAAACATTCCAATGTAAAGAAATTATGTATAGAACGCAAGACAATATTTTTATATGAAAATTCATGTTTAAACGATTTTAAACAAAAATTTAATGCTACGTCAGAATATCTAAACTGTTTACATAAGCTTGAAGTATTTTGTTATGTGTACGTTATTTTAAGTGTAATTTATCAATACCTATTAAATAAAAAGATATTTGTAGACTTTTTAAGAATTGTACTTAAATTTTACCAAAATTGTAAACATTTTTATCATTATGAAGATATCATTAGTAGACAAAAATCTTCATATATCCAAATGCTTACTTTTTCAATCTAGCTTAGTAGCTTGTCCAATAGTAATTCGATCCCGAAAATATAGTTTCGTTTATGTTTTAAATTTTGAAGAAAAAAATATATAACGATGTAGAAATCGGCTGTGTAATTAAATATTAAAAAATAACTTTAATAATTTTATATCCATCGATGTGAAACTAAAAAATCAAAATATGCTAGCCTACACAACGTTTTGTACGTTTTGTCAAGAGAATGGAATGGATCCCCAATAATTAATATTGGAAACAAAGGGAGTGCCAAGAGTCTCTACTTCAGAACGTCGGGTCGGATTGATATTGAAAAAGTCATACACCCTGTGTTTCCGATATCGGATCTAGACAAATTTAAAATATCTTGAGAAAAGAAGATTTTGAAAAATACATGTCAAAATTGATTTCGACGAAGACAGATTTCTGCAAATAAATTAAAGTGACAGTGAAAATTACTCATTATAAAAATACTAGGATTTAATACTTACTTCGTTGTGAGTAGTTTGTATTTCGAATAGACTGGGCTCATTACAGTACGACTTTTTAATGTGTTTAATTAAATGATTTTAAATATATGTTAGTCATTAAATTCTTAACAAAGTTAACAGATAAAAGGTACTTTAAGAACGAACAAAATGCACCTTGGGCCTAATAATTCAGTCCGTATTTTCTGGTGATACCAAAGTTTTGTGCTATGTAAATCTAAAGTTTATAAAGTTCTATTAGAAACTTATAACATATTTTTAAGCAAATCTCTAGTTATTGAAAGGAAAACGTTTAATATAAAATAGTTATAGCAGAAGCAATTTCTGAGCAAAATCGAAACTGAATTTCACATTGGCGAAACAAATGAAATAATGAACCGAACCGTTGAGCGCATAATGTCTTTCTCGAAGACCCGCTTTCTACCAGGTTCTGAAATTAGAACGCAATAATAGAATCCGTGGACTTGTTTGGTTCTCGGCGCTATTTCAAATTTAATCTGTTGGAAAACGTACCCATAGACTTCATCAATTTAATTGAATTCGTTCAAAATATAATAACGTCAATACTCATCAAACTCTAGACGGTTTAAAATTTCTTAAGCATTTTAGGGTTATAATATTTACATAATGATTGAGATTTAGAAAAGCTGGTGATAACTCAACATCCAATTATTTTATCTTTGGGAATAATAAAAATATAAATTTTGACGGCGGAAATCGAATGGAATAGTTGGGACATGTAATTGTATATGAACAAAGAAATAAGTTTGTGGTTTAAAATCCAAATGTTGAATCAATATTCTTTCTTATACGAACTAGTGTATGTATTTAAAAAATGGAAGAAAACCAAACCCAATTTCGTAGTTTGCTCTAGAACGTGTCAATAATAGAAATTGTTTAGAATTTAAAAATTTCTTTAATGTAACAAGAAATTACGATTAATTAAAAGTCTCATCGTAACTATAGGTGAAGATTCTTCGACAAATGAAAATCATTTAAAATGGATTTTGTACTGCCTGACCATTAACAAGTGGTACCTACTACTGAATTTCTCTGCATCGGTCAATGTGTGGCGTTCAGTAGGAACATTCTTCATCAAAGAAACAACTGAATTGAAGTGATACGTTTTTTTAATACGTAGAAAGAATCTTCAGTATTTTGTAACAAATACGCTGAAATGATTCTGCACTAAAAGATTCATCTGCTAATAATGAAGGTCATTTTATTTTATGTAGAGTAACAAAAACAATATTTTTAATAGAAGGCACTGAAATTACAATTTGTAGAGTATTTGTCGGCATTTTGACTATGAATTATAGGAAAAATACAAAAATAATGGACACATTTTACTGTATAATACTTATTTAACATACTCCCTAACTTTATTCTATCTATAGTATGTAGACAAACGTAAATAAAATGATTACCGAGATGGAGAAGCGTTTGATTCATATATCATTCTTATACTGGCCCCTTAAATACTACTTTTATACGTCACCATTCGTAACGTCTGAGTTAATATTTCGTGTATATTCATCCAATCTATTCTAAATAATTTTTCAAAAAGTGTTTCATTCTAAAAATATACAAAAATTACTTACGGCGACTATGCGTCGAGGCATCTCCAGTTATCGAAGCGATCAGGGGGATGTCTTCGGTGATCTCGAGTTCTGCTGACGCCCGATAGACCGGTGTAATGTGTGCAAAACACCTCAAACTTATTTTGCCATCTTGAAAAAGGTTACTGCTAAGCTTTATCGCAAGACTCGACTGCGTCTTTCGCTTTTCTGCACGAGCCTGAACCGTCTTCGATCGCTCCGTAAATTGCATGTTCTTGCCGAGCTGTAACAAAAGATCAGTGGCCTCATTGTTCCGTATCTTTCATTTTTTTTGGCTCCCTCCCTGTGGGTTGGCTACGACTTTTCCCTTAGTTGCTATGTTTTTCCCTCCCCCTCCTTTCTCGAAGAATGTCATTGCCTGCCCCCAAACTAACCCACCACTTTGACCTGGTCCAATTTTCTGCAAGGATACTCTTTTTTTTTTAAGCCACGTATCCTAGTCATGTTTCTTTCGTTGTGAATATATTGAAAAATGAAAAAGGGTCGCAGAGAGCAAAGTGGAAGACACTCGGCGTTATTACTTCTCCAAAGAAACAAGGGGATGTATCATAGCATACTTAAGAGTGAGCTCATTCTTTTTAAAAATATTAAAACGCCGATATTTTATTGTATCACATAAATTTATACATGAATTAAAAGACAGATCATAGGATCTGGAACCAATTTTCAAGCTGATACTACTCAATTTTTATATAATTTTGTCATCAATAATTCGTTTTAAACATTATACTTCAATTCGAACCAATCGAGCTTGCTGTCCCGTAAAACACGTTTCTGACATCGTCAATTATCGAAGAAAAGGATAACGACGATGAAGTAATATATAGGTAAAGGAAAACTTTACGAGGAAGAGTGTGGGAGGATGAATCTGTCTTTGGCACTGGATCAAGCGCGGCGCGTTATATCCGTAAAAGAGGTTTGAGGGGGTGAGAGTTAGAGAGAGATGGAGATAGAGAGCGAGAAGAAAGCGCACGGACGATCGGCGAGTGGACAATCCATGAAAACAATTTTCTAACTCAGTGCAGCTCCCACGGCACACACAGGTACACTTTCATACTAACCGCCTCTCGTCGAAGCACTTCCTCCTGCGAGCCGTTTACTTCCCCTAATCGATTTCCGAACACTCGCGCTTATCCCTAACGGCCAGCGAGTTAGTCCGGAACCGGACACTGATTTTCACGACACTTTTTTTTATCAACTTCTTAGGGAAATCTATTTCCTTAGAATGGTACTTTAATGTGATGTTATACACACTTAAAGTACGTCGTACAAAATAACTACTAAAGAAAATAATATTATCAAAATAATGAACACAACCTATTACAACCATGTGTTGTTGGTTGTTTCATATCGTTAAAAATTATGGTTTATGCTCTAATGTAATGTATAATGAATTCCATGGCAACAGCTGCTCCATCATAAAAAATAGTATTATTAAAATAATTTGTATTACATGCATTAAAAGTTATAAATCTTAAGTAGAAACAGCTGGACATGATCAGACATGGAAAAATACGATTTAAACTACGGAGTCAATTTTGATGTAATATCAACGAAAATTGTAACCAGCGTCATTATTCAGTTGTAAATCTGATAGTTATATTTGAAATGCACGCACGGAATGATGGTGGTACACAAAACTGCATTTAATGATTGGCACTCGAATAGTTAATTGAGATTAAGCGAGTTAAATAATGCTATCATGTAAATATTGATTCGTTAAACATTTACTCACTGACAGAGGAAATATAAAGAAAAATAAATAAATCCGAAAATCAGCAAAATAATACGATTGTAATCAAAAAGGAAGTTTTTAACAGCATTGACAATATTGTTGGAAACGAGCCTGCAAAAAACATCATGGAAATTTACGTTAGTCAGCATACAATGAATTATACTGGGATTAATGCCACCACGAGTAACGCATGGTTAAATTGCCGACAGATTCGAACGTTAAACTACGGGCAATAACTATACTCCCACGCGTTTAGTTTCGCGGCGGAAGACTGCTGTAAATACGTTCAATCTATCGCACCATTGGTCCGTAATGACAGCCGATGCGACCGTTGATGTGATTTTCAAAATAAACACCATGGGTCATCCAGACTTTTCTATATACGGACGCGCCTATTCGCGTGCGAATGTCCACGTTGAAATCGAGCTGAGGCCCGCCATTTATTAGTTTACGAATGAAGGACCAATGCATGGGATGATTCTGGGAGGAATAGGCAAACTCTATCATCCGAATTCGATCTCTGCACGCATATGTGACAGTTTCAATAATTTAGTGTAATCCAAAGAGGATTATCGATAAAATCGTTTACTATACGCGTCACCTGATTCAGCACGCCGAGAATATTCTGTCAACAGGGTTGTGTCTAACGCAAGCGTATTACACGACCGAATCTCAGAAAGAAATTTGTTTTTCTTTTTTTATACAATTCAATTTACGCAAACTTGGAATTAATATCACGGTTATAAAACCTTTCGTAGAAGACTGCTGGCCAGCAATTTGCATCGCTGATAACTTGCGCGGGATTATGCGCCGGTATAAAAATCCGAAATGAAAATTCGCTCGACTCCCGTAATGCTTCGCGTCTCAAAGGTTTTATACGATGTCGAGTATCGAAGAACTATGTACTGCTCTTGAATTTTTAATGCATTTAAAGAACTTGTTACTTATTTTTAAAAGAATAGAATATATTTAAGGACAATCATGTTATCAAGGTGACGTCTGACTATTAAATGATATTACTACTTGCGGAGTTGTTATTGCATTGAAAAAGGAAGTACTAGACCGTTACTTTCATAGTTATTTACATTAGTAATATTCTTACGATTAAATACATAATTAAGTTGCCTTGGTTCTTTCGTGAGATCAATTGAAGCCAACACCAATAACCCCAATGCGATACATGCAATTGTTATTTAAAGAATATTTGATATATAAATATTGATTATCTGTAAGATTATCTGTTACTACTTGACCGCTAACTACGGCTTTATCTCGTAAGTAGTAATATCCCTGCGCAGTATTGAACATTATATTTTCTAATAATGATTGTATTATATTTACTCTTATTTAAAAAGCTCAAATAGATACGAATTAAAATACAAAGGAGCAGGGTCTTAAAATATAAGCGAAGGGAATTTTCCAATTGACTTATATTCATACGTATTGCAAATATTAATTTTGATTTATACATTTTTCAGTGGCGATTAACTTGGTTACATTGACCCGGCCACTGTGTATCAAGATAGATTTGGTCAGTTACAAATGCAATTTCATTCCTGTACTCTTAGTAGATTTTATGTATATTATGAAGATTATATTATTAAAATTTCGAAATTCTGCAGACAGATTCGTTGTAAATTTTAATATTTTACTTTAATATTTAATTATACTAAAATTTGACTCTCAATTTGAATATTCTGTGAAAACACGATACTTTAAGTTACATATTTCAAACGTGTGTAATTTTAAAGTGATTCACTAAAATAGGAAAAATTTCAAAAATCCAATATCGTGTTTTAGTGGTCAACGAAGGAATGTTGTTTATTTAAGGGGATAAAACATGGTGCGGATATAATTTTGCGTTTAATGTTGCGACTATAAATTATGACCGGTGCGGTTCGGAGACCACCTCGGTACTTCGATTCCAGAAGTGTTACATTCCGGACGCCTGCCGTAGATTCCATGTAATTACTCGGTTTTCGGAAGAAAATTAATTAAAGTAACCAAAATGTAGTAACTTATTGGATTATGCAAGTTGCATTTACACGAAATGCCTTTTTTAAATCTTAAAAAATGATCGAAATAATCTAAATCTTTTTATACACTTTTCAAACCATCGAAAAAAATATTTCAGGAATAATTTAACATTTTATACTAGAGTTCTATTACTTAATTAAATATCTATTTTTCTTTATTAATAATCTGCATAATTTATTTTGCACTCATTGCAATCAAATTTAAATTTTGTTTTGAACTCATTTGTAAAGTCATGTATTTTTTATAAATATTTTTACAAATATTTATTATATATTTTTTAAGAGTTTCTTTGAAAGAAGTATTACTTTCTTTGAATGTCTACTTAGTATCGAATACAATGTTTTGAAGTGAATTATCCAAATACAAATAAATAAACTAGATGCCTTCGACCCGGGTGCCTACAATTTTGGCTAAATTCGTATTGCAGTTCCCTGACGAAAGGCTGATGCTTCCGGGAATATTCCCATTTTAACACTGCCAGGAAAGAAGGTGGCAGAGGGTAGTTCTAGCATCGTTAGGTTCGAGTAGTTTCTATACATATATTGTAACAATATCTTGTTCCTTAAATAGGGTGAATATGCAAATGAATGGACGGTTAAGCATTTTTCACACTTTGATCGATTGTAACTTTTGAATTCTTTTATGAAAATTTAATTATGATACCACCATTAGAATTGTTAGACTCTGCTCTTTATGACCGTGTAGTTCAACCTTTGATTTTATTTAATTATTAACCTCGTCTTCATACGTTTGTAAAAAAATCCGCTAAACCCCAATGAATAGACAGATTACATGAAATGAGACGTTTTCAGTACCAGTTTTGGATGGCTTTAAAACTTTGCTTTGATTTTACAAAATAATAAACACTGGAAGATCAATAGTACTGTAAATTATAAATAATTTATTATTAATATAGTTTTCATGTAATGTGTATAATATACATACATATGCATTGTATATGTGTTTGTACAATTTATGTTAATTTCATGTTAATTTGCTTTTTACGGCATTATCGTTGATTTTACGAAGAAATGAATAAAACCTTTTTTGTAGAGAATTCGATGTTCTATATTTTTTGTTTGAAACATTTTTTTGTACGATTTGTATTTTTTGTTAAAAAATGGAAAAACGTGTTTTTTGAGCGCTTTTTTGTTAAACCTCCCCATAATCTAGTATGCATTGTCTCCAAAAACTAATCAGATCTAAGTTTGGCCAAGAGAAACCCAAATCCGTTTGTACTTTTTAAATTCGTCATTCCATTCGCGAGATATCGCGTATACAAAATTTTGCCCACGGACGGACGGACGGACGGGCGGACATACAACCTAACGGACACCAATTTTTTTATTGTTGCTTTGGGTTCCTTAGGGCCTGAAACGTCGACATTTGATGAAAAACTATAGGGTAATTTTTTGGCGAGAACTAACCAAATTCAATACTTCGCCAGACCTATGGTCTGGGTCGAAGTAATAAATATAATAAAATATCAAGATAATATTTTTAGTGAAATATGTTCCACTCGCGTTCTGAAAGTAAATCTCGGAAGTTAAGAGGAGTATTTATATTGTGAGTCTTCTTCATGTTTACCACTTTAAGTTATCATTTCTCTTAAATCGAAAAATTTTCCTTCGTCATCCTGAGTAAACTGAAAATATCACGTTTATGTACTCGAACGATTATCCGTTGCTGTTGTGGGTTATTCGTGAAATAATCCATAACCCTCAATAGTTTTTAAAATATAATTTAATAATTGGATTATATATTGACTGCTTTTAGTAAATTATTGAAATTGAATAATTGCACATGTATTAATTACTGACTACTCTAAAAGAGTTTGTATGTAACTAAAAGCTCCTTCTATTTCTAAAGTACAAAATCAATGAATATACTTCGGTACTTATAGGCTGTAAATTACTACAGTTCTAAGTAGTAACAGTACTTATTATATTCCGTGTCTAGTGGCCCAAATCATCAAACTCTAAGTGAAAAATTTGCTTTCTAGAGAATACTAGAGAATACCTACATCTTTTCTCTGCAATTCGTCACTCAATACGGAAATAATAGACGAGAAATCTCAAAGTTACGTTGTATATTGATAAAAAACTGTATAGGCAATAAAACTTAAATTTTGCAAGAAATATGGAGCTTATACATTTATTTCGCCTGGTTAACTTAAAAGCTTACCCCAATACCTCATATATATAAATCTAAGTAGAAATAAATATCTTCTCTTGCATCTGATACTACATAATCCTTCGGTATCGAATAATTCATACACCGTAAGTAGTCATATCTCTGTTGGTCAGACATATAACCATTGAAAGTATTGTCACATTTTTCATCATTTTAATATAAAATACTTATAGCGAGATAACTCTTTACAGAATAATAGTTTAATAAACTCAATTCCTCTATTTTATGTTTAATAGATATAATTGTATAAAGTGAAAATTCTAATAAACATATTTTAGAACTTTCATATTTATACGTCCTCGGTATTATTAACAGTTATTTTTCAAAATATATCAGAAGAAACAAATATAGAGCTTGCGGTTTCCGTACCTTTCATTTTGTTTTCAAACTTCCATAATACCTTTTTTTCAAAAAATGAAATTCAATTTTTATACAAATTAACATAAATGCATACAATTCTCATATTGGTTAAGGAGTTCAATTAACACCATAAAGCTCGAAGCTTTTACGGAGAGTTGCTCGTACGAATATGTTCCCGTCTCTTCCCTCGTTTTAGTCGGACGGTGACACGCGTCAAGTACAATTGCGTTCAGTGGTTCCTGCAAAATAATATAAAAATCCTTCCTGACCCTAGTCGAGACCGATTCAGTCGAGCGATTTGCGACAGTGCGTCCACGGTACTACCAATTACTATCCGTGGTACTCGAAACGCGTATATTCGTTACTGCCGCAATCAACGGGTCGGGCGTATCCAAAGCCCATCGAAACAAAAAATCGATACTTCGGATGGACAAAAATTCGGTTTTTCGCATTCGATAGTCAACTAGGGGGTGGTAATTTTTTGATAGAAACAAAATTTAATTCGATGCAGCTGCCGGATTTTTACATCTGACGAACTACTCGAAATGAACCGTGCGAGCGTTTATCATCAATTTATGATTAAGCGGATAATGTCGAAATTTTACGCACGATTGTTGCCTCGGGCAAAAGAATCGCAGACTCAACACTGCGGAAATCGTCCGGTTTCGTTTTTATACGTTTTTCAATTAAATCGCGTAGCAGTGTTCGATTGGTCAATATTAAATAAATTACACAGAATATAGGCTAGGCACAATTAATATCGTTTCGGTATCAGTGATTCAATGTGAATATTTTATTTATTAAATTAATTTATTTAAATTTGGAAATAAATCAAATATTTGTGCAACTTTGAAACTCAAAACGCAAATCCGGTATAGGTGGAATTATTAACCCGTTTCTGACTTTTTATTACCAACTGGATGTGGGAATTTGTATGGAATGAATTATATGCAAGTAACTCTATTGTAGAAGAGGTTTAATTACGTATTATAAATGGTAATTTCTCAAAGTATTTCAATAAGAAACTGAGCTCAGCTTTTCAAAATTCAAAATAGCGAATTCGAGGTGTTGGACGTAATTTCAAAAATGTTACTCAACTGAGATGAACATGGGTATTAATTGTATCATTGCGATATTTCTTAGATATTAGAACAGCTATTTTGAAGGACGATAACCACGACAATAGGTAATTTCCGCCCTGGAGATGGAACCTCCCAAAACTGATAAATTTAGTTCGAATCTGATCAGCACTAATACATAATAGGAAATTCGTTTATTTTATCTTTCGAGAAAATCATTGTTGACGTCACGCATTATACATAAAAAATGCATAAGTCTCAGTAGTATCAGTCAACGTCTACTGCGAACTATCTACATTTCTATGTAAAATCCATGATTTCTTCATTCTTTACATACGAAACTAAATTATAAACTTGTTTTACACGATTTTCACACAAGTACTGGTAACGTAACGGCTTGAAAAAACATATATAATAAAATATACATAAAAAGCTATTGAAGGATTATTTTTACACAAGTCGCAAATAACAATTTTATTTTCTGAACAATCCAAATATCGATTTCTGCGACTCGGTTGCGCGAAAAGGGAAGTACCGAAGGCAGAAAGTAAAAATCCGGCGGATGAAATACACACCTCGAGGAACTAATTTTTACTAGAGTGTAGCGCTAGAACTGCACGAGCCACAAATTGGTAGTGCAGGTGCTCTTGATAGTCAGGAAATTTACAGTTCAACGGCGGTGGGTATTACCGGCCTGGTTGCGACATTAATTTCACTATAGCCCAAAGTAACCGCGCCGTCTTCGTGCGAGAATGTCGGTGACGTCTTGATTTCACCAATAACATTTTGATGTTGTGAACTAATTATACTCGAACTATGTGTAACTCGATAGGTCGACCAAGAATATTTGATGTTAAATCTGATTTACTTTTTCATTTTCCTTTTGTGTTTATGAATCTTAAATTAATTGTGCCTTTTTTTGCGATTTTGCTGTTGGACCCATTCTAAGTGTCACAATTTTGCAATTAACATCTTGTAAAGTTAAAAAAGAGAAATTTATTTGCAAGCGCCATTTTGATTCTACACAGAAATTTCTAATTTTACTTACTGTATTTGTTTTAAGGGGACACGATGCAATACAATTGGAACAATGAGAAAAACGATTTTTGGTTTTTCCCTTGAAAATACGATGGTGAAACTCCAAAATAGAAATTTAAAGTTCTTTTTACGGCCCGGAATTGCAGACTACGTCGCGATTCTACATTTCGAAGTTCTCGAAACTTTAAACTTGTTTTTTATAAAAAAAAAAAACATTTTCTGAATTGGTGTAAGAGATAACTAAAAATGTAATTAAATTAACTGATCAGGTTGAAATTTTATAGATGATTCGTTGAATATATGCTTATAATAATGCGCTAACAATTTGTATGTAAAAAAGAAGTTAAACAGTTATTTATTGAGTCATTCCATTTGTATTTTCGTTTTAAGTTTAGACATCAACGATGCTTAAATAAGCATATTTCCGGAAATGAATGATTTTTTGCTATTATATTTGAAAATTTTGAAATGTAACCAATGTGAAATTTCAACAATTTGAATGTTGATAATCACCGAATTTTCAAAACTATATATGTAGTACGAAATATCAGACAAACTGACAGTTTTTTTTTTTCAAGATTTTGGTCCGCCATATTGGATCCGCCATTTTCTTGAAAATCGGTCGTGGAATTCGCAAACTAGCAGATTAAGAACTGTTGCGTATCAAATACAAGACAGTATTGCCGCTGGTAAAATATTAGGTAAGCCATATTGAATTAGCCATTTTGATTTTTGAAAATCTTTCAGCGATTTCGTAATTAGTAACCTAAAAAACATTTAGATATTGAATGTAAAAAACATAAAATTTCTAGGAGAAAGGTTGATTCAAAGTGTTAATTATTCGCTGTAATGAAAAGAAACAAATGGAGGATATCTAAAAAGATATGGTGACATAAAGTTTCTATAATTAGATTAGGGTTCAGCGCGTACACATTTTATAAAATAGTATTAATAAAGTAAAATAGAGTTAATAAGATATTCGAAATTTTTTAAAAATTCTTAATTTTTACGTAACGTAAAATGTACTCATAAACATTTTAAAATGGTATAACCAATAATGAGAATTCTTCTGAAAATTGTATAATTATCTTAAAATCGGTAAGAAGGCTTTTCACGATGAGATTCTGACTAATATTTAATAAAAGCTTATAAGCAGCTACTTATTATTTGTGAGTTTCTGACACAAATGATGTATGTTGATGTACACATCGAGTGCCTAAAAGTGTCGGTAATTCACAAGTAGATTTTCTTAAAGTATATTGACACACTCTCAAAAATCACGCAAAGTACTGGCGCACCTTCCTTAAGGTGAACTTGCAAAAACTAACATAAACATCTGGTTAGCGCAAGAAGTTTCGAGTGTCGTCAATCTCGGCGAAGTTGTCTTGAGACGGTGGACGCGAAGCGCTTGTACTTTCGAACGAGTGAGTAAATATGTCCTCGCCTTCAGCTTTTTCCGACCGCCATTCCTTACCCCTCAAACACCGTAGGCTATACTCGAACTACAGATTCCAGATTCCGCTTTCCATTTTCCACTTTATGTTTTCTTGCCTGCTTTGGCCCTCTTTTTTTAATGTTTGTACATCATTCTTACGTGCATTCCTCTCTATTGAGCTTTAATATTCTACAGAGGGGAACGACTAAAGAAAAGAAAATTTAATCGCGTAAAGTAAACAAAAAATCTTGGCACATTTCAATGTGCCACGTCCTTTCTGTCCAAAATTTATCAATTTTTACCACTTCTCTTAACGTTGGTATTAGATTTCGAAAGTAGAAATTTGCAACAAATTAATAAATAATAGATTTACTAGTAACATAGCTCCGTAGTAACATTAATTCAGTAGTAACAGTAGTTCAGTAGTAACATCAGTTCAGTTGTTCAGTAGTTCAGTAGTAACATCAGTTCAGTTGTTCAGTAGTTCAGTAGTAACAGTAGTACTGAAGTAACAGTAATTCAGTAGTAATAGTAATTCAGTAGTAATAGTACTTCAGTACTAGCAGTCATCCAGTAGTAACATTAATTTAGTAGTAATAGTAATTCAGTAGTAACAGTAATCCAGTAGTAACATTAATTCAGTAGCAACACCAGTTCAGTAGTTCAGTAGCTCAGTAGTAACTGTAGTTCAGTATTAACAGTAGTTTTGAAGTTCAGTAGTTTAGTAGTAACAGTAGTTCAGAAGTAACACGAATTAAGTAGTAACAGTAATCCAGTAGTAACAGTAATCCAGTAGTAACAGTAGTTCAGTAGTACATCAGTTCAATTGTTCAGTAGTTCAGTAGTTACATTAGTTCAGTTCTTCAGTAGTAACAATAGTTCAGTAGTAAGAAGCAACTCGGTAAAATGTCTTATTAAACAAATGATTAAAATAGGTTGAAGCAGTAAATAAGTTCAAGTTTTATGATGAATGCGTATAATTGAATTTTCTATTTTCAAAGTAATTTTGCTTAGAAAGTTATAAGGGTATTCGGAACGAGCATTTATGAACTATGCTATCATAATTTCGGAAAATACAAACCTTGGAAATTACGAACTTTATACTTTGTCATAAGTATGTCTAGAAAAGTATAATGAATTATGCAATTCAGGTATGTTGTTTATATCAATTTTAAAATCACAAATATCATAAACAATTTTTTTCATAAAATCATGTCAATTGAAAATGTTAAATTATTTTAAAATTTTGCAGACACTTACATACGTTTCAAGAGATTTCAAGTGAAGGTTGAATACAACGTCCGACATATTTCAGGGTACTGCGAAGTAAAGAATTTTCAAAGAAATACATTCGTTTACAAACACTTTCCACTCGGCATTATTCTGATACCCAATTCAACGAATAAAATGCAGGGTTGGGCTTTGTCGTCTTGGCCGTTTTTGATCCTCCGCGTCTCGGCTCGAATGCGATTAAAGGAAACATCGTTAAAAGTGAAGTGTCCAAAACGTATTCACGAAAGTCCACCAATTTAGTTTCCTCTCCTCGAAAGATGAAAAAAGAAAAGGACGGCGACTAGCGAGTGAGCGTAACGACATCCTGCAGAAAATAGGACCCTACAGTTTGAGTGTAGATTGCTTTCGCTCTTCGGGTCTGCGTTCGCACGCGAGGAAGGCGAGGCGATCGTTCGATCGCAATTCGAATTTGGAATCTCACCACCCGGTCGTCTCTGGAGTAGAGGCACTCGTGGAAATTCGAGGGACTGTATTTCGTGATTCTACAGTAACGTGTATATAAATGCGGTCGATTCGAGAGATCATGTCGAGACTAGTGCGAGGTGGAAATCTGCGGAACAAACAAATAAACATCCGTTTCGCGTCGCTGAGACATTGTTGGGATCATCGATTCGTCGAGCCTCCCGAGAATTTCAACTCGAGAGCTTGTATCGAATCCGCAAACGAGAAATGGAGCGATTAATTCTACGCGTGACGAATAAGTTTCTTGCGTTAGCATGGAGTAGATCGGTAATCTCTATGTCCAAAACATTCTTTGAATTGTCCGAGTGATATGCAAATATAATCTCAATTCTTTTCCAACTTGAATTGTAACCAAAATGTTTAAATAAAAAATTACATATCTTTTAACCATTTAACGTTTAACGTGTAGTTTTAACAATCTGAAAACATTTTCAGCTTTTCAGCCCAGAGGGTATAAAATATTACATTTTTAAGTTTAAAACATTTTGGGCATTAAAATATATCGTTAACTTTTGAAACGTTCTTTTGTTTCTTAGTCGAAAAAAACACATCGAATTATTGATGATAAAAAGAAAATATAGTTAAGTTTCCATGCCACTATCTTGGGTTTATTTCAAAAAGACAAGCCCTTAACCAGAATGTTGCAAAAGAGTTGAACATCGGGAATTCCACGTTTCAAACTTGAGTAAGAAGAAGAGACAAAGGCGGAATGGTATGAAAAGAAAAGGACTGAAGGTGCCGGAGAAAGATAGAGGAAAAAAAATAGAGGCGCAGGGTAAAAGGACAGGCAACTGTAGCAACTTTAATCATCCAGTAAGGTCACGTAGCTTTCGGAGGTGAAGCGAGGTGATACTTACGGGTTCTCCGTTGAGGGTCCACGTAATGTTAGGGGCGGGAATCGATGCGCCCGATGTGCAATTCGCCCGAAGTGTTTCGTCGGCTGGTAAGCGCGTCTTGTCGACGGCGATCCTGGGGTCCGTTTCTGGGACATCTGCCAATTGTAACAAAATAATTAATCTTTAATATCTCTGCCCAAAATGAAGATTTGCCATTTTTTTTTAAACCTACAATTGAATTTATATCAATTTTGGAAACAATTTTAAGTGTTACAAAATCACAATAATAATAACAATCATAGAGGTAGTTGCATGCACTTAGAAAATACAGAATATATTTTGGAAATTAATCGGACAACTAAAACCTCCGTCTAAAGAGAATATAATTTCACCCGATTTACTGTGCTTTTGAGTATTTAACAATTTTGGATATGTTAACCCGTTTCGTCCCAAAACGACAAAATTTATCGCCGGTTTTCCTCCTCCATAAGTTTATGAATATCTTTGAGATATTGTTATGAAATGAAGGTTTCCGATAGTTCTTGGCTACGCTTTTTTCGAAACTGAAGTCCGTTTTTCGATATCACTTTCCAGTGTTTCATTATGGCCATATAAATGAAAGAAAACGTGAAAAAAAAAACGAAAACTTTGTCAGGGAACTCCAATTTTTATTGAGAAGGAGTTCTGGAATTGTGTCAAGCCTCAGAGTCCTGTGACATAATGAGTTTTACTAAAAGTTGGTCAATATTAAGATTAAAATTACAAAATGGAGTCCTCAAACTGGCGCTATTGATTCGGATTTTTGTTGTTATTTGCGTTTTATTAAAATATTTCTGGTATCTAGAAGTGTACTTTGATGAATATGTAGATTGTTTTTGAGATGACTGAATACTACTTTATTATAAAATTTTCCAAATTCAAAATGGCGGATGCAATGTGACTTTCAAACTTTCTATTTACGAAATACCAGACAATTTTTTAAAAATTTCGGATAGTCGTATCGGATTCGCCATTTTGAATGTCTGAAATTTAATATCGGATTTGTATTCATCAACTTCAAAAATAAACCACCAGAACATATTCATCAAAATACATGACAAAATACCTGAAATATTTTAATAAAACTCAAATAACAAACAAAAATCCGAATATATAGCGCCATTGTGAGGACGCCATTTTGTAATTTAAATCTTAATATTAACCAACTTTAAGTAAAACTCATTACGCCACAGGATTTTGAGGTCGTACCTGATCCCGGAACTCCTTCACAATAAAAATTGCAGTTTTCTGAAAAAGTTTTCGCTTATTTCCACGTTTTCTTCTGTTTAAGTGGTCATATTTAAAAACTGGAGAGTGATCTTAAAAAACAGACTTCAGATTCGAAACGAGCGTACCCAAAAACTATAGAAAATCTGCATTTCGTAACAATATTACAAAGATATCCATAAACTTACGGAGGATGAAAGCCGCAGACAAATTTTGTCGTTTTGGGACGAAATGGATCAATCTTGATCATAGCAGTTTTTATGACAAATTTATGCTGAAACTCTTATTAAAGGCCGTCCATTTGGTCCTCAAATACAATATTAACATATCTACTATTTTAGTTGAAACCTCCAAAATATGCTTGGACATTTAAACAAAACATTTCTTACCGTATTATAATATATTATGTAGACTATAAACAAAGATGTAAATGTATTGAAACTGTTGGATACTGCTAATTCACTTTTTAAAATTGGATATTTCAGTAATTACTTTGGATATTAGTTATTATGTTATTAATTGATTTTTTGATTTTTTTGGATTCTTTACATAAGCATGCATAGTCATTTTTAAGTGAAATAGGCTTTCTATTTCTCAAGTACAAACCTAAAAATGTCGTTTTTATTGTCAGAAGTAATTAAATGTACAAATTATTATAATAGGTAAATTTAATAATATATTTTGGACAATTATTTCAATGTCTACTAATTTAAAAACATTTTTGCAATGAGGAATTCGTTGAAATGTTTCAAACGATTTTTTGGCATAGGACAGAATTTTAAATTAAAATTTGAAGATTGAACTTAAGTTCCAAAATATATTGAGCACACTTACAAGATGAAAATAGCATCGATCCACCTTCAGGCAATCATGAAAATCTACAGCAATTATGCTGAAATCATTATTTCAATCTATTATTTCAGGGTATATGCCCAATGTATCCTACCAAAACCATATGTTTTTAAAGAGTTTATATATAAATTTCAAGAAAATATTCAGAATAGCATCAAATTACTCCTTTACAAAACAAAACAAACGTTATTGTTGTGAATTCTAAAGCCTTATAAAAAGAAGAATGCACTTTCGTCTGAAGTGGATCAAGTTATTTTCGTCATCAAGCATAAAGCATTACGTTTGCGAAGAACGTTGCGGTACGAGAGAAGAAGGAAAAGCTCCTTAATATCTCGCGGGGCGAGTGGCATAAAAAAACGGCGGAAATAAAAAGCTTAGTGTTATTTGAATTTTAGAGGGGTGGAATTCAGATCTCGTAACTCACCGACTACTAGCATGTCTCCTTGCTTGATCTGGGTGTCGTACAGAGGGGCGTCCTCGGTTACTTCGCATTTGTACCTCCCAGTCATGTCCCTCGACACGTTGACTAGCGTCACGTCCTGCATGCCCGAGGTCGAGACCTGCGGATGTCAAATCTAATGTACCGTGTTCTTTCCATCGGTATCTCCTTCTTACTTTCAACCCAACCCTATCTTTCGCTTTAGTCCCTTAACATCGTCTTCTAAATACCTTTGCCTTACTGACTTACCACTTCAAATCAAGTAATTCGATTTATTTTCTTACATACATTTCACTGTTATCTTAGTTTAAATTAATTTAGAAAAATTGGTACTAACTTATAATGGAATTTATTCTGAATTTTGCATAATCAACTAGGACGTGAGTTAGATCCCAGACTGGGCAATTTTTCGAAATTGTTTTCGGGCAGCAGTTCGCTATGTGTAAGACGAACCACGCTGTCTGTTTGGCATTTTCGAGGTATTGTCTTCAGACGAAAATCGAGCCGTGGCCGATGCTGTACTTAATGTGGGTTTCTGCAGTTTCCTACATTCTCGACAAATGTGAGTATGGCGCCATCTAAGACGACCTGCAGCTCTCGCATTTGTACTCACCTGTATCCGGACAAGCTCCTTGAGTGAGAACCATTGGGACACCTCGATCGAGGCGGAAGGTAGAGGGTAAAAAAAACTCATAGGACCATAAACAATTTTGATGTAACATCATTTGAAACAATGTTAGCGGATCTTATGGCTGCTAAAAAAGGATCTATTACCCAATACAACGACGGCAGATTTTTAAGATGTCCTAACCTCACATTGACCAAATTATTACTTTTGAATAGTTCGTAAAACACTCTAAAGGAGAAAAGAAATGCACACTTCGCGTAGAGTGAAAATTCACTTTGTGTGCAGTTTAAATTCACTCCAAAGACAGTGAGACTTTGTCATTACTGATATTTTTTTTTAAAAATTGATTTTTATATGCACTGAAATTTAAATTTAAGAAACGTGATTTAATTTTCGGCATTCTAATGGAATATGCGTCCATTGAAAAATATTTTATATATTCTGCGAATATTATTCTAACATTTTACATACTAAAAAATTGTTCAAGTATTTTGTTAAAATTAAGTTACATGGAAATGACTTTTCAATGGCCAAAAGCTGAAAAGAGATTTTATTACAGCGCGAATCAATAGGTTCGCATTATAATACACCTAGAAGAGTGGAATACTCTATTAATAAAATTATTAATTTAACGGGATGAGGCATTATAAACTGATACGTTATGTGTACCAACATCGAGACAATTTCATGGGAACCAATCGCATCTCTCGGAACCAAAAGTCATTAATTTTGAAGTGCTATACAGCTGCACTTGTAAAGCCGTGAATTATTTTGCTTGTCGTTATTCTATAGGTATTATATATTTCGTTGAAATGCATTTCATCTCTTTCAACCAATTTTTTCTCAAATATTTATCATTTATCTGATTACGTGAAGGGCTCGCCGATTTTTTATCTGTTTTGTTCTACTTGAAATATTTTCTCATTATACTCTGTCAATCATTGTGATGTGTTCGTAATTTTCTACATAATTGCCGTTGTTGTTTAACTTCCTGCTAGTGACATATTAATATAATATAGCAGTTAAAATAGATCAAATTTGAAATGACATTACCACATTGTTTTAAACAATATTGAGTTGGTTATGAAAATGCGGTTTACAGCATTTTACCGTACTAGTTTTGAAGATAATTTAATTTAATCAGATGCTGAGACTAGTAAAAAATATTTTACATTCTTTTTCAATGTTAAATTTAAGGTTTTAAATACGCTGCATCTATTGAACTAAAATTTGCTTCGAGTATTCTCATCAAATTTGTCTTAAGTTTTAAACTTAACTCATAATTAGAATAGGTCCAGATACTTTTAGTAAACTATTTTCTGGTGTTCTAATTTTTCTAAAATTAGTTTTCATTTTTCAATTAATTCATATTGACATGTTTTTTTAAGTAAATTTTGTGTAAAATATGAAAGTTTCACATTTATAGCAATTATTTTATTGCTTTCGAGTTTGGCTTTGGTTTAGTTACTTAGAGATTGCTAAGTTTTCTGATTACAAAACCTTATATTCTTTAAGAGTTCTTAGAAAATCTTTTTTGATCCAGTTAAATGGTTTCTAATATCTTATCGTGTTGAATTGATGTATTATATGTGTGCTATATCGGTGCTCTGATAACACTGGTCGAAAAATTTTGTCAATTTTGGGTCGCTGAATCCGAATCCGATAATAAAAAAAAATTGGATTAGTTCTTGTTTCCAAGATATATGGGGTCAAAGTTCAAAAAAACGTCGTTTTCCATCATATTTGAGGAGGCATACCTTTTGTCAGAGACGAGGTAAGGACTTCAGTAATAGGGGAAAAATGCAACACAATAAAAATAAAACTTTGCCTTGAATGGTCATTTTTGTATCTGGCTGAAATACGGGTCTGATCTTGTATGGATGTAACTACTGCAATTATTGTGCTTTAAATTAAAATATTTGACGAGCGGGAACTTTTGCGGTTCACATTTTTGTGATAAACCGTTTTTAATGAAATTTGGTATACAAGAGATTTTGAGCGATCTCAAAAAAGCCCAGTGTACAATTTTAATGAAGAATAGTAACATTTTAATTTTTGGCCGCCACCATGGATCCGCCATTTTTAGTTTCCAAAATTTGAGTTGAGATTTCTAACTAGCGACCCCCAAAATTGGGGAGTGAAAAATTATGGGCAACAGCAGATAACATCGTCTGACTAAATTCACCTTTTATCACTTACATTCTGTGAAAGTCTTTCTAAACGTATCAAACATAAATCAATGAATGTATTTTCCGGCATCAGCAGATTAATTTTTGCTCATATTTTTTAAGCCTGCTATCTCTATGTGTTTATTACATATTCTATTTTTTTATTATTACTAATTTCAAAAATATCAACAAAATAATTTTAATTAATGAGAAAAAGGTATCTTGAAGAGGTTTCTACACCACGGCGTGAAGTGGGCATTAAAATGTGCAAGCATTCCACCGAGGCAGCAGTAAAGAAACGTGAACGTAATGTTTATTTCAGAATCGTTTCCTCCCTTTCTCGACTGAAACGGCACCTAAGAGCCTCAGAGCATCGTCCTCAGCTCCATCGGCATGATCAGGAGCAGCTCGAGTTTCAGGGTACGAGAAGGCCAACCGGGGGAAAGAAGATAACCTCTTTTTCCTTTCTCGCACCGAAGACATTTATATGCATCGCGATGCTTTGCTCCTCCTGGACAAACTCGTAGTCGTCGTCGGGACGCGAACCAGGATTCACCTCTCGCACGATAGTGCAGCGAGGGGTGTATCAGCAAGCCACTGCTAGCAAGCTATTACGTTTTGAGTCGATTCCTGGAAACAGCCACCCCTTCCAAAAAATCTCCTCGCTTATAGCCCCTTCGTCCCGGTAGGACGAGAATTGCCGAGAACGACCCTGGTCGGCCACTTTAGCCATTTGCTCGAACTGCCTTTGTTGTTAATTTTCTCGCGGAAACTTAGAGTTCCCGTTACTTTCCGCCTAGCGACTTTAAGGGTGCGAAAAGTTTTGGGAACCTTTTGATACATTTACTGGTACTGCCTATCCTTCGACATTTGAAGAATTGGTTAGACGCTTAACTTTTTCCGAACACCTGGTACGAAGAAACATAAGCGGCTAAGACCTCCATCGTGAGTGATCGATATTGGAATTTAATTTGAAGGCATTCAACAATTGTATAAACTAAAATGATTACTCAAGATAGGATATGAAAAGTAAAACAAAATCTTAAATAATTTTGACAAATATGAATTTAACAAAATGTAGAAGAAATTTTCCGTTAACGAAGTAGAAGTTTTCGAAAATTATGTCTTTTTATAAGATATCAAGCGAATTTTTTTATCGGCATACTTGCACGACTTAAGACCAGTTACTAACTAATGATAATTTAAAATACAAGAAGATAAAAAAGAAAGGCGGATGACCAGACCCAGAAACGGAACTATACTTTTTGGAAGGTTTTCGATACGCTTAATTCAAATCAGCCCGCAGAATTATTCTGTCACGTCAAGATTATAATATATCCTAATAAGCTTTAAAATGCTATTTTAGTAATTCCGATTCGATTTTTTTCATCGAGTTATCGAAGTTTTTGTTAAGACACGATTATGATTTTTGTATTTTTGCATTTTTTAGTTAGAATATCTTAAAATCTTGACGTGATAGAGGAATTCTGCTACTAGATTTGTGTTCAGAATATCGAAAACCTTCTCGAAAGAGTTACTTAGGTTTCTGACGAACCAATCTGATTTTTGAAAAACTGCAAACAAAAATGGTCCGCCAAAAAAAGTTACGAAAAATGTGCAAAAACGATGTGTTCGGATGTCTTAAAATCTTGACGTAGCAGAAATAATTCTTAGCAAAAAGTTTGGTCTCATTTTGTTAACTATTTTCATGTAATCACACATTTACTAATTGGATACAAATCATATTTATACCTTGACAAGAACATCCATAACTGAAGCTGGTGGATAGCATTTTAATCTGCGTTTCACGAAATTTTATTCCCCCACAAAAACCCATTGAAAAAGGTAAAATAATTGGTGATTTTTGCATTTTTAAATCGGGACATGTCAAAATCTTGACGTGATAGAATAATTCTGCGGCTACATTTCTATTCAAAGCGACGAAAACCTTCGAAAAATTGTAGTTGGATTTCTAGTTATAAATTATATTGGCCTGTGTTATTATTGTTACTACTTAATTTTATGTAATCAAAATTCAACGTCATTTTAAGAAAGTGAATTCTACGCCCATCCAAAAATTTGGCTCTATCATAATATCATATTAGTCAAATTTCTATAAAAGCAGAAATAATAGTTAACAGAATTACTTTGGAAAAGTCCATCGATGTCAAAGATGAATACATTTAAGACTCATCTCGTAAAATAGATCATATAAAACTAAAATATTATCATTTGGTATATATAAACTAAAATATCGCTATTTTTTAGTGCAATTAAGCTAATAAAAAGATATGAAAGTAGAAAGGATCGTTCATTTGTAAATTTTGCGTATGATTTTATGTCGATTTTATGTATCGCCACATAACTACTTCAGAAGTCATACAGGCAGAATTTTAATGAGATTCAGCGTCTGGTTCTAAAGTAATTAGCTTTCAAAGTTGATTTCAATATGGAAATTATAGGACAATTTTCCTCAACACCATGCTTTGCATAAAATTGGTTTATTTGTACATTTAATTAATGCCCAACCCGATGAAATAGTTTTTCAATTAATTTTCAAAAAATCAAAATAGGGTTTTTATTAATAATTTGGGAAAAGATACAAGCGAACATAATATCATACGTTAAATTGGTGATTAATTAAAAGTTATTGCCGTAATTCGTTAAAGATAATTTCGTACTCATGAATTCAACTAAGTTTATAAGGTTTAATATAAATATAATCTTTGTTCTTATACAATTATTTTTAATATATTTTCATAAACAATAATGTAACGTACTATTATTTTTCAAGTAGTTCAAAACACAAGATTTAATAAACAGAGTACGTCTTAAAACGATTAATAAATGCCAAAAGTGTCCTAATTTCTCAGTTTACGTCGTACGCTATCTATTTTCACTCGGATAAGAAGCGATTTATTGTACTAATCGCAGCACCTATTGCAGTTCCGCCATTTGAGTTGATGTTCGGTAATTTCTACTCGGCAACGTATAATCGACTCCCGGTCCAAATTTCGCTCTTTGTATCTACTTGGTATTTCGGTTAAACTGAGATGTAAATCCATTAACGTCAAGAAGTTGCTATTATGCATTTAGACTATTGTTTCGTGCTAATGTTGAAATATCCATTTACATTTAAGTGATATTTATTGTTTGAAATTTTAATGAGAATAATATTTCTACTTACTGAACATCATATTTTAGCATCATGTAATTAAAAATAAGTTAAAAAAGAAATTAAATGTCGAACATGAAGTAAATACTAATTTAAATATATAATGGTTAAAAATTAATTAATAAATGATTTTAATATTCTCGTCATACAATATTACAAATATCGTTCCTACATTTACTCCAATATTTAATAAAAATCATATTTAAACTTTAATAAAAATAGGAGCTTTACTTAAACACAAAACAAAATAAGCTTTAAAATAAATGCCTAACTAATTACTTCTTACAACATTCGTCCAATTTTAAGAGCCATGCATCACAGTTCACAGAAATCATATTTCATCGTTTTTGTTTACGTCATATTGTAATTGCACATGTAATACACGTTCATAAAATAGGGAACAATGTACTCTAGTTGTTATAATTATTATTATTACGCATATACGTCAGTATTTCCCAAGCATACAGAGACCTCAGTAATTCGCGCTTACTTCGCAGTTCCTCCCATCGTACATTCCACGCATACGTGCTTGGCGCCCTGTATTCCCCAAAGTGTAAGGACATAAGCTCGAACCGACAGCAACGACGTATACTGGCAAACATTTCCCTCCCAAATTCGGTTGAGGGTTGAATTTTTAACCTTACTTAAATGCCTGTTTTCGTATCAAGTAAAGTATAATTTATCGCCACGTAGATACAAAAAATCAAATCTACTTTTGAATAAGTAAAAAAAAGTTGAAATATTCAACTACATGTTCCCAATGGAAAAAATGTAATAATTTGCACTCCATTTCGAAATACAACTGTTATGTGTGAAAATACTAAATCTATAATAATGTGAGTAGGTTTGATCCCTCATTAGGCGCCAAATGTTGATCACGTTTCATTACTTCAGTTAATCAGTTTTTTATTTAATTGACCTTAAGGTTAGGTAAAATATTTATCCGTTCTCAGTTATATATTCCACCCATATTTATAAACGAGTAATTTTCATTTTTGTGATTTCATTCGACTGCATAAATATTTTAGATCAAAAAATCTTCGCGCATCATTGACTCAACCTAATCAAAGAAATGAAAGCCTTAAGATATCCGGATAGAAAAAGAAACTGAACTAGTCTGATAGTAAAATATTCCTTCCTGCCATTGCACGCCATTTTTCCGGCTGTAAATTCGAAAAGTGGTATATGCACGACCTCGAGGTTCGATAGAAATATAAGGAGGTGTGCTCTTTTATAAGCGGCGAGCTAGAGGCATTGCATATTATGAATACGCTGCGTCCATATACAAAAGCTCTCCCACCCCCGAGCTTCGCCCAGGAATATTTCGCTGACTGGTGCACGAAACGTACAAGCTCTGTATCCAGATGAGCTGGAATACTTACCCTTAAGAACGAAAATCCTGCGGATATTCATTCGAGTGGCAGATGTTCGTCCATCGAAGAGAAAAACCAGTGACGATAAGGGCAATGTGAATGACAGGAGTGGAGAAAGCTCACTGAAGTAGGGCGTTGGGTTTACGATCCATATTCGTCCCTGATCCTGGCTGCGTTTTTACTGCGCTTTTTATAAACGACACCACCCTCTTTCAGATGGCATCGACTGTCGGATGTCGTTAACTTAATACTACTCACTGCAACATGTATTGTAGTGAAAAGAAATCATACGATTCAACCCTCTGACGCGGAATAATTCGCTACAATTTATTACTATTTATCCCAAAATAAATTGAGTAATGTAAATTGAAGTTTTAATTACGAAAATCTCATCTGGTGAAATTAATAATCTTTTAGCTACGTAATTTAAATATGAAAACAAAATTACAAAATTACAAAATATTGAAGTGTACTTCTAGGTGCAGAAACAAAAATTACCTAATAACATGTAAGTAGGAACATCCAAAATTCTCAGTACTTACTTCGATAAGAATATACCAGCACAAGTTTTAACGGTCGGTTGACTTCAGACAATTATAGTGGATGCGCAAAGGTATAAATTTCAACATATTCTAGTAGGCTGTAGCAATTCCAGAGATTTCGTTTTCGATAGTATCCCTCTTAAACTGAATACTCCCGTTTCAAAAAATTGTAAAAATTCAAAATGAACAAAAGCATTTTTGAACTTTTTCATCATACTATTTTGAGTGGAAAACGGTGCTAGGTGCACCAGCTTGAGGGTACACCCGGACTGTGGTACAATGTGATATCGGAGATCTATAATGGAGTATCAAGGGATTTGGTGATGTATATGTCATCCTGTGGCAAGTTTCCTGCGAAACAATGCGAGTTCGTGTACATGCGGGAAGTCCAAGTTTCACGTAGTTTGTGTTAGGTGTTGGGAAACGGAGTCAGGAGATTTTGATTGAATATAATTTACGACTTTGTTTCCTTCTTCTAGTTTGATTCTGATATATTTTTATCTTACGATTGTCCTTGTTTTTGTTTTCAAAGTATCTTCTAAGACAAATATAGTTTGTTTACCTTCGGATATTTATTTAAGTTTTTTAATTGAACATTATATTTCGCAAAATTTCTCAAAAATTCCGTGGAGTATTATCGATGCAGGACAACACTTTAAAGGTAAGCGGTGCTTTCCTCTCACTTCTTTAGAACTTTATTAATACCCTTCAAAGAAACTGGATTACGCCAAATCTAGGTTATGCAAATTATATCGCAATCTTGCAAATCCTTTTAACCGCTTTTGGTTGATTCACACTATAACTTGGATTCAAGGATTTCATTTACAACATTAATAAAAAATAGATTCTTGCATGAAGCAATGTTTGCAAATGCATAAGTCATTGAGGCAGTGAATTTTAATTTTCGTCAATATTCAAATATTCACAAACTGACAATTCCTTTAGGTTTTGATTTTGGAAACATCTCGCGTACTCTGTGTAATTTCTAGTAATAGTTTCGATAGATTTTTGGGCCGTCTCGATATTCTGACACGCCGCATTGGACGAAATAATGCTGAGGTGTGCAATGGGAAAATTCGCCAAAGCGGGAAAGACTCGACGTTCCTGAAGGAAATTTTCAGAACGACCGAATTTATCGCGTGCCGTTTCATCAAATATTTGCCATTCGAGGCTGTCAAATCGAGTGGCACGTTTCTCTCACTTTCCACACTTTTTTTTCTCTTCTCGCCTCGTCCGCCCCACACAGGTTGCAGCAAATGAAGCAAAGAGATAAATAAAAAATTAACGTCGCACCTCCGTCACGCGCATTCGTGCCGGTCGAAAACACTTTTCAATTTAACCATCATATACTGACAACTTTCTGCGTATTTCCAACCAGTTTCGTTTATGAATAAATTTCAAATTACAACCATACTTCGCAAAGAAATTGTGGAGCTTTCTGCCATCGATTTCCCTCTAGTGAATAAGTGCTTATTACTTTTGTGGTTTTCGGAAGATTATGAGTTTTAATAGCAGGAGGTTATTTCAATAAGACCTGCTGTTGTGAAAGTTTCATAACATGTTTAATTATGATGGAATGTGTGAAAAATACAACAGAAAAATATATGAGGAATTGTTGGATCGCTCTTTACGATGCGTCGACGACGACTGTATCGGGCGTCTCAAACCTCTCAGGTGTGGTGTAACATTTCCATTTGCCGGAATATGGCGTGCCTTTGTTGCAGCAGGACTCGGCTGTATTCTTCGCTCGCGAAATTGAAATGGAATATCGATGTAACAACGCTTTGCGAGTTGCTTATTGCTACGTGTTCTTTGAGAGTCGAGGAAGGAAACGCGATCCCTTCTCTGTAACATGTTTCACTCGTTTTGCGTAGATTTGCGTAAACCTGGAATAGTTTTCGAGACGTGTCTCTCGTTATAGAGTCGTATCTAAAATGTAACTTGTTGCGAGTCTCGAAAAGACGCATTTCATCAAGAACTTTTTTCATTAACAATTTGTACCGTACGTAATATGAAACTCAAATGCGTTCATGTCTGCATAACTGTAGTTGAGAATTCACATCAATCAATGTCTAGTTTTATAATAGTTTTAGTCATGTTCCATCACAGAATTTAGTGATCTAATAATTCAGCAATATTGTTGATCAGTTACTTGTTATGTTGTTGCGGACTATGTTTTATATGTCACATTCGGCATGTACTAAGGAAAGTTATAAGAAAAGAACTGACAAAAAAAAATTTAAAAAGTTGTAGGAATCGCGCTTTATACATACTATAATATGGGATTATAAGCAGTAACAGTCCGCACCGTGAATGGGTCGCAGGAGATATAGACTATTACTACTTAGACGTTTCGCTCGCAGTAGGTACAGACTGTTACTACTTATAATATCATATTTTTCTATGTATTATGCCCGCCTTTAACAACGATTAAATTCAGAGGAAATCACCATACTTGTGGATATGATTATACATAGTAAAATCGCCGTAGTTTAACCTTTAGGGACGGAATGACATTTTTCAACACCGATTTCAACGTCGATAATTTGTATATAAACGCCGTTGGAAAAATTTTACCTCCACGGTTTCTAACGTAAAATTGTATCCTCTTTCAGAATCTTTTAATAAAATTTTGATAAAATGAACCGCAAAAAAATTATACAGGTTTTTTTGTAAAAAAGCATGTTTTTTTACATTTTTTTTATTAAAACATCATTTTCACCGCGAAATGGCATCAGGAAACATGTCTATGGTGAAAATACTGCGTCCGTGGACCCTCATGATTAATATGTACCGTGCGCCAATTTGTATTCAAGATGGTATCTTCCAAAATGGCGCCTGGAAGCTCGAAATTCCTTTTAAAACTTTTCATTTCTTGAAAACTATCGACTTAACAAAAAATTTTCTAAGAACAATAATGCTTTGAAATGAGTTAAAGAATGCTCTCAAATTTTATCAGAGTAAATTCATACACTTTCTGATTTTTCAAAAATTTAAAAAATCAAAATTTTGAAAAAGTCGTTTAAAAAATCTGAAAAAATTTGATAAAGTTTACCAACCAATTCTAAGACATTTTTGTTGTAAAGGCATTTTTTCTACAGTCTATAGTTTTCGTGGAAATAAATCAGTAGTTTTGACATCAAGAAAAGTTTGATAATTTATTTTCATAAAAACTATAGACTTTAGAAAAAATTTCCTCAGAACAAAAATATCTTACAATTTTTTGAAGAATCTTCCCAAATTTTGTTTCAGATTTTTTAAATGACTATTTTCAAAATATCGATTTTTTGATTTTTTGAAAAATCAAAACATGTATTAATTGATTCTGATAAAATTTAAGAGCATTCTTTAACTTATTCCAAAGTATTATGATTCTTAGAAAATTTTCTGTTAAGTTTTTAAGAAAAAAATTTGTTAAGTTTTAAAAGAAATTTTGAGCTTCCAGGCGCCATTTTAGTAGACGCCATCTTGAATTGTAAATTAGCGCATGGCATACTTTAATCCTGAAGGTCCACGGACGCGATATTTGCATCATAGACATGTTTCCTAACTCCATTTCGTGGTGAAAATGATGTTTTGATAAAAAATAAAATGTAAAAAAGATGTTTTTTTACAAAAAAAAACCTGTATAACTTTTTTTGCGGTTTATTTTATCAAAATTTTATTAAAAGATTCTGAAAGAGGATAAAATTTTACATTAGAAACCGTGAAGATAACATTTCTTCAAAGGCGTTTATATACAAATGACCGACATTCAAATCGGTGTTGAAAATATGTTCCTCCCGTCTTTAAAGTCTTAAGTACTAACAGTCTATACCTCCGCAACTAAAACATGGTACGGACTGTTACTACTTAGATGACTGCAATTTTAGTACGTATAATCATGTCCACAAGTATGGTAAGTGCTTTTTATAATTAATCGTTGTTAAAGTCACTCGAGAAATAGTAAAATACGGTATTGTAAGTAGTAACAGTCGGCACCTACTTCCGACGAAACGTAGTTTGGAGTGTTACTACTTTATTTATTGCACTCAACTAAGTATAATGGGCGGCTTCAACAACAGTTAATATTAAGCGGAAATCACCTGTAGTCAACACGTCCTTTGGCTGTAAAGAAACTGACAACTAAAGATAAATTTCATCATGCACAGTAAAATGGAGTTCTCTAAGTAGTAACATTCCATATCTACTGAGACAAGAGACGTTGTGGACTATTTCTACTTTTACTATGCAACTTCAACAAATATTTTATAACTTTCTCACATGATAAAACAATTGAATTTGTAGCTATCTCCATACTCTGACCTAATTTAGCAGTTTCATAAAGACTTGGAACTTGACAGAAACTTTATTAAACTTAATGTTGAAAAGCCCAATCAAGAAAAACAAATTTCGTATATTTTGAATCTTTCAGTTTTCCGAAAACCCAATATCTGCTAGTAGGTATAGAACAATAGAGTACTTGACTACCGGTCAACGGATTTCTACGAAGTTACGGAAACGTAAAATCGGTCAAATTCCGAAATGAAAAAAAGCCATTAAAACGGATAATTTGACTTTCTTGTACCGGATCGCCATTGAGCACTCGACCTAGATTTGGATTGGGCGTTAGAAGTTTCGAAACCTGAGCCGTGTCGATGAGTGGAAAGAGTTAGCGCTGGACCGATGTGGGGATTTAGTCATAAATCAGTCCCATCGATTTTGCCCTTCAACCAGGCAACTCTCTCGCGTGTTCCGAGGGACGTTTCGCGCTGTGTCGACTTCACAGTGTGGACAAGAAAGGCCACAAAAAGTGTCATCTCCGAACAGCCGGCTCCGAGTCTGAAACCCTACGAGTCCTTTCGCGCGCTCTCGCGGTTCCTTCGTTTTTTGCGTTTTTTTCCACTTTCCGTCTTTACCTCAGACATTCTCGCATTTGGCAGTTACGTTATGCAATTACCGAGAGATCCTTTTATCTCGTGTTTTACTCCCGACGCTTTGTGTTCTTTATCAAATTCTTTAAAAGAGGTAAACGAGTTGGGGAATCTTTAATCCAATTTTTAATTCAATACACTTCCATCACTCTTCGTTTGTAAGATGAAAATGTTCTGATTTCCCATGTTCTACTTCAAGAAATTACTTTTCTGAATAAAATTGATTTTAAAAGTTTTTAATTGAATCTCTGCAGCAGTATTAAGAATCTTTCCATTTAACCCTTAAGTTTAGTTCATTTTATGATCTTGGCTCTCTAGTAGAAATAACCACCGCTAACCATTATCCTTCATCATCTCTGTTCTATTCAATCATCACTGTTTAGTTGCTAATTATTATCATCCATCTTCATCGAGTTTGAGTCATGGCTTTAAAGAATGGTAACGTATAGTCCATAACCGCACGTTATTAACCAACATTGCTTTGTGTTTCCTCATTGAAAGGGTCAGTGGATTCCAAAGAACTTACATGGCATTGGCGACTGCTTAGAACCCAAAATGCATTAATAAACGAAATATCTTATGATTAATCTTATTTAACATCTGCCAGATTTTTAATGTTGTCGATTTAGTGATCCTTCAGAAAAATCGCAATAGGTTAAATTGTTCTTGGTAACGTTATACTGATTCTGGATGTCCTTAGGAGCTCCTGAGGACGTCCAAATGTCCGCTTTTGATCCTCGGGAGCTCCTGAGGAACTGTTGAGGCCATCCTGAGAGGGTCTTGTGGTGTTTGGGGGTATTACATTTTCAAATCCCGATCAGAATCCAACTTTTGTTAATTAGCTTCTTGGTAGTTTTATTCAAAAAAAGTATTATGGGATTCATAATAGCTTACTCGGATTAAGATTATGTAACATGTTAGTAACTTTTGGAATATATCGGTCTATTTTGATCAGCTTAAACTAGGGAAACTAATCAGATTATTCTCATGATCCGTGATCCGAGAAGTTTTTCGAAAACTAACCACGTTTAGATCAGATTTTGTGGAAATTATCATATCAGCTGAAATGTGGCATGATTAGTATCTAGAATCGAAATTTAAGATAGGAATAAAGTCTGTGTATAATTTCTTGGAGGCTTTGTTCTAAGTTCGTTAGTTTTGAATATCTTCATGACGAAGATATTTTTAAGATACAAATATGATGCAAGGGATTCAGAGCTGACATCCGCTTTTCACCAATCATGTGGGATGTTGATACAACCATTTTTTTAACGCCTGAAATGACATATTTTATTTCAATTTCAATCATGATTAAGGTAGAACAAAATTGAGAGGCACAAAATTATCTTTTAACCATCAGTAACTTCAATATGGCACCAATTTGAAGGAAGTTGTCAAGAATTTTTGAATATTTGTTCGTATAACGGTTTTCCGAACTATTATAGTATTGGGATTGTACTGAAATTATACACAAAGGGGGACAAAATATTTCAATTTAAAAAAAAAAAGTTAAGTTTATACCTTACGTCATTGGAAGGACCTAAAAAATAACATTACAGTGCGCATTTCTTTGTAAAATTGTTGTTCTCGAGAACTCAAAAAGTATCAGTTTCATAAAAACAGCCTGGTATACTGGAATTTTCGTAGATTAAACAATATTTTAAGCAATCTTTTATTTATATTTTTTAACAAAATTTTAAAAATTGAAAAAAATTAATTTTTTTTGTTTTTTGCAATTTTTTCCAAATGTTTATATTTCTCGAGGAAAACTATTCTAAACGACAATATTTGCAATTCATTTCCTAAAAAAACTGTCTACTCTTGGGAAATATAGCAAAGAGCAGAATGCTCAAAATTTATTAAAGAATACATCAAAACCCTCAATTATTTTCTTTAATTTATTTAGAAATTTAAACTTAAAACTGTCTTTGTATTATTAGCACTTTTTTACAAAAGATTATAATTTCTGTTTTGCAGCGTCCAGAAATTTTAAAAAATGTCACGTTATTTTGAGAGAGTTCTAAAGAAGTCGAGTATAATTTTTTCAAAAATTGAATTATTTTGTCCTCCTTGTCTTAATAGTTCGAAATAAAGTTCATAAGAATAAATATTTGCACATTTTTTTCAAATATGACACCATATTGGAATTTCTGATGTTTTAAACTTAATTTTGACTTCAGAGGCTTTAAGACTAAACTCGAAAATAGTAGAGTACGTATACCATTGAATTTTTTCACTTTGGGTTTGATACGAAATATTTGATTAAAATTGACATAAACTATGTAATTTCAGGCGTTAACTTTCAGCGTTAACGAGTAACGCTGATTTGTATGTGTATATATTTTCAAATTTCCCGTAACTGATTTGTAAATCTAAATATGATGCGATTAGTAATCTCATTTATCACAGAATTTAAAGAAATTTACATTGAACTATTGTTCATAAACTATTGTCAATGTTAAAATATTCTTTTATTCGGACGGCATATATACAAAATGTGTTCTAAATATTAATTTCCGCGCATTCTGACTAAATATACTTCATACTTTCACAAGACTAAGTCTTTATTTTCTATTTTCTAATTTAAGATACTGCTGAGCAACGAACCCAACATTTCAGAAACTTGAAGTGATTAATGTGATTTAATGATCCTATTAGATTCCTATTTAATCTAAGTAATGAATACAGGTCAACATCGTACTACCGAAAACTGAGATGTCTATCATTAAAAGTTTATCTGTGATAAATATCAAATTACCCGTATCATGTATTTCATCTTTTTAGTTTACACTTGAATAGATCTCTAAGAGTTGCAAGAGAAACTGAAAGTCCTGAAAGTCTCATGAACAAAAACCACCGGATACTAGAAATCAGTTTCTGCCCTTGAAGTCAGAACCTGGGATTAATTTCGTTTTGATTTAAAGATCGTCTCTTCATTAACTTTCATTTATTTGTCATAAAAATATCCTAATTGCAAGAAATTGAACTCTTAGACAAACTGTTTAGTCAAATCTATTTGTTATTGACGATTGAAAATCGAGTTGAATTCCTAAATGAGCAAAGATATTACCAAAAATAAAGACTATCTTGTGGAATATAATAAATTTCAGACACTAGCTAAATGCTACATAATATTTTTCTAGAAAAAACGTGCTCCTAATAGCCGGACATAAATGATCAATACTCTTCTTAAAAAGAAAAGGATTAGAGGAATTTAACCCAATTTCTTTATACAGAAATATATACTTATATACCTTCGATATTAACGTCATTTAAATAGTCTAAAATACTAAACCAGTAACAAATTTTCCTTTCATCTTGACTAATTGGTTTGCTTTTAACGATAACGTTTCTAATGTGCAGAATGTGGAAACGGGACTAGTTTGAAGTATATTACGGCATGTACCTTCTTAATATTGCGATCAGCTATGTGCCATTCCTCTAGTCGCTGTTAAGTTTTGAATTAGTCAAAGCATGCGTATAAACCAATCCCATTTCACGAATAATTTAAAAGTTAGCCGCAAGCGGGCGCTTGGGAGATGTAATCAGAACTCATGTCGACATGTAGCATACTTGGGTTTATAGACCTGCAGCCGGTATTTTCACATAACCCCAAGTTCGAAAGTCTTGAATTATTTCATACTACTATACATTTTTTTCTAAAATCAATAATTTTGTTACTAGGTTCTTAAGAAAAATTGGTTAACAGGAAAACATGAATAATAAATGCTAATAATAAACATAAAAAATAAAATAATAAAAATAAAAAATGACACATAATTTTTATTAACTCATGTTAGAAAAGTGAAAAATAAACGTAATTAAGTATTAAAAATACACATTTTACTATTTAAACTATGAATATCACTAAACTTCTGATGTATTTTAAAATTATTATTAAAATTAAAAACATGCAAAATTTTTTTTTATTATTATGTACACCGTTACTGTTGTGGAAAATTTAATTTGCAGAAGTGGAGTTTTGTTAAATTTATGTTTCGCAACATTAAAATTCATATTACTCCCATTTACGTGTTGTAAACGACTGGTGGAAGGGCTTTTTAATAACACACACGATTTGATCGGCCGAAAGAAAATATAGACTATTTATTAGCGATCAACCGGTGACGATCCGATCGCGACGCGGACTTCCTAACGCTCTTACGTTCCGGAACGTTCTCTCTCCACCCGATCGTCACTTTTTCACATCTTCGTTCGATCTTTCTAACTCTAGAACATTTAAATAGACTACGACGTCATATTACACATCGATATCATACTATTTGAATTACAAATAATTGTATCGAGATCGTCACAATTTCGAAGAGCCTTTTACATAATTTACCTAACAGGCCTGCTTCATTTTGAGAGGTACCCCCATTCGGGTGTGCAATGGCGTAGGGAAAAACACCTTTGTGGGAAAAAACCTACGCCGGGTACCGCAGTCGATAAAACATCGATTCTGTCCGTAACACGTGTACTATTGACAAAATGCTTTTTTATTATAATTAAAATATATAAATAAGCATACTTGATAATATGAAGCTAAAAAATACGCGAGGTCCCTTTAACATGATATACTAATTTCGCAACAATTACTGACGACACAAAAATTAATATTGCTGGCCATTTATGGATCAAAAAAGAATTCAGATATTTCATAAATAACAGTTAATAATTATGTGAAATGTAGCGCACTCGTCGACATAATAATTTCGTGTCTATTTCACTTGTCTGATGTAATGAAAAAATATTTCTCTGCATTGCTTGTTGCAGATAAATTGATGTATATCGTATGTTATTGCTTTATTTCGCATTCGTTGATATTTTTAATATCATCAGAGGCAATCGATTGGTTACATCCACTGGAAACAAAATACCTGTAGGATTATTCAAACTCGTACATTATGAGTGTAAGTATTGCTATCCTAAACAGAATATGTTTTAATTCCATATATTTAGAAGGAACATTTACAACTTTAATTATTAAATAATTATTGACTATATGTAATTTTTATTGTTTATTTAATTTATGTCTATTTGACATTATCATTTATTGAAATTTGACCACGATTGAATATATATCAATTATTTTAACAACTTCCAAAAATAACTTGACAAAAATGAAACAATAGCTACACAGAGACAAAATGTTATCCATATTTTTGTAATACTAGTAAAAATGACTTTTTTTACTTTACAAATTATTTGTTGAACCTCCGAATACTGAACTAAAGTCAGAGCCTCGTCCGTACAGTTTACAGTTGCATGCAAATTTTGGTTTCAAATTTGTAGTTTAAAATAATTATACAGTTATTTTATTACTGCAGTTAGTGTTACATTCTAATGTAAAGCATGAATGTTAAAAAGTATCTGAAAATAGGTTTTATGCATTTCGAACTCCATTACGTGTTTTTAAAATTTTGCGTGAATACGAAATATTTATCAAAGACCAGGTGAAATGTATCATGAATGTCATCCATGCAAAGTTATAAATGCTAAAATATGCATTTTCAAATTTATGCGGTAAAATTCACATTTAATTTGAAACTGATTTTGTGGACATTTTTTCCTATATTAATATAAAAATGATATGTTTTCGAAATGAAACTTTTAGAACATCAATATACGCTACATTATTAAAATTCGAATTATAAAAGAGTAAGAAATTCATCAAACTCGCAGTATTTGGAACTATGGTATGTCCCAAATAGTTTTAAATATTTGTACTTTGTCTTTTCTGTCGTTTTGTTTTTATTCACACTTCGCTTGTATTCGGATTTCTTTGGTGTATGTCAAAATTCTCAAGACAGAGTATCTTTTATGATTTTTATGTAAATTACGTTGTGAAACTTATAAAAAAAGTTATAGAATTATTAAAATACAAGGTTGCATCTATTTTACCAGTGCCTGACGATTCTGATAAATTCGATTTCCTTGATGCCGGTTCAGAAAAAGACTAAAAAAACATAAAGATACTGAAAACCACAAAAAAATTATAAATATTCAACATTTTGGATCCGCAATATTGAATCCAATTTAGTGCATTTATTCAAAGTTCACAAATATTTCATTGTATTGATTGCCATTTTGTTAATAGGCGAAAAAAAGTGAATGCGGCGGTTATTGGGTTAAATGAGTGGCATTATTTTATCTGTGAACATTTTAAATTTTAGAATGCACGTCATTATTTTTGGAATGCAAACTTCTAATAAAATATGTAAACAAATGTTAGTTTTCGATATTTTATATTCATATATTACAGATTAGTTAAATAATTTAATTAGCCGAGGATTTAAATACTAAAATCGCTTTAATATACATAAACAATACAGGTAGGAACGTAATATTTCGCGATGTTCACGTTTCTGACGTTCATCGAGATGCATGAATTGTGTTTATTTATGTTCCCTGCTTTGTACTCATTAAAATTCATATGTATTATTATTATTACAATATTTACATTAATGGTAGGATATATATTGCATGTTTAGTACTACTGTAAACGAACTTTATTACGTCATAAATCATGGATATTTTATTTTTAGATGAAAATCATGTTTTCTTTCAACTAATGTAAAATGCAAATCCGTGTAGTACATAAAAAGCGTATGCTTCATAGTATAAATGTAAATATATTTATTTCAGATAATTAATTATACCTGGACTTTAAGTATAAAATAGACGAATTAAACTTTAAACAGGGAAATTATTTCGTATGGTCGTTTCTCTTTGCGGATCTTAAAAATTGATTAATTTACAGTATTGAATAAAACCGCGACATTTAATACAGGTGCACCTCAAAACCCCGATAAATCACAAATCAGACACTTCGAAAACCCGACTTTCAAAAACCCTACATTCAAAAACCAGACTTTTCAAAAAACAAAAATTAAAAACTGGACATTTCACAAAATAGGCTTTTAAAATATGTGAGCAGTTTGAAATGTCTGGTTTTGAAATATCAGTTTTTTTTAATGTTTGGATTTTGAGTGTCTGTTTTTTGAAAGTCGGGTTTTTTAAAGTGCCTGTTTTGTGATTTGTCTGGCTTTTTAGGTGCACCCCACCCGTTTGTGGTTCAGACAATGATAAATTTTGTATATATGTATATAGTTTAATTTGTTATTTAGCTAAATATTACATAGTCGGAACACTCCAGTCATGACTTTTAGTGTAAATCCACCAGTAACCCAGTCAATTCTGGCTTACACAAAATTGAAAAATTCACAAATGATGGTTTTAATATGAATAAAATGTTGTCAAAATTCTATTCAATTTTTCCCACTGAAAAATCGCTTGAAAATATAGCCTCTCCCTATTAAATTCAGTTGATTTTGGGTTTTTGCTAGTATTATACTTTTATACTTTTAGTCAATACTACTCTATAAAACTGCTCGATTTTTAGAAGTAAAATAACTATATTTTTATTTTTAATGCGCTTTTTTAAATCCCTTTTTGAAATAAAAAAAAAGAAATTGAACATAAAATTATTAAAAATGTTTTAAAATGTCTATAAACGCGAAATACTTTAAAAAGTAATGAAAGGATCAATATTATCGAAAGAAATCACTTTTTGTATTATGTCGATATTCGTATACTCTCGATATTCTCAACATTGTATTTATGGAATTTTTTTAAATAGGGCTGACAAAGTTTAGGGTACGGGTCGAAAACCCCACTAATCAAAAAGCCGAAAGGTCAAAAATACCACAAAAAAGAAAAAGCCGAAAGGTAAAAAAATTTGACATTTAAAAGACCAACAATCGAAAAGCTGGCCGCCAAAAAACCGAAACTTTAAAATACAAATGTCAGCTAGTCGATGTTTCTATTTTGGGTGCGGTTCGAAACCGACGAATACAAAAACCGAGGGTTTAAAATCGACAATCGAAAAGCAGGCAGTTAAAAAACCGAAAAATAAAAAATAGACACATCGACAAGCGGATAGTCATTTTTTAAAGTGTAGCTTTTTCAACTCTCGGCTTTTTGATTGTTGGTTTTTTGACCTGCCGGCTTTACGATTGTCGGTTTTTTGACCTGCCGGCGTTACGATTGTCGGTTGTTCTAACAGCACCCTCTATTTTTTTATGTGAAGGCTCTTCAACTGTCGGCTTTTCGACTGTCAGTTATTCAACTACCGGTTTCATGCCTGATGGTTTTTTGACCAGTCGGTTTTGTATCTATCAGTTTCTCGACCCACACCCAAAGTTTATAAAACAAAAATCTCTTCATTTTTTATACTAAAAAAATAAACACAAAATACTCGTATCGAACTGAACAATGTCTTCCTTTATTACATGTGAGCATTACCCATACAGTACATCCTCTTGAGGACATCCACCCAAGCTCCGCGAGATGACCAAATGTCTGCTTTTATGACTTTAATATCACTATCCTCAGGAGATCCTTAGTAAATGATCAGGAGGTTAGATAACGTTCAGGACGTTTACCAAACATTAAAAGCAAATTTTTGTACGAGCTCTTCAGGACATCGTCATGAGGATGTGCTTTATAATAACTGTAATAACTGTGGATTTATATTGGAAGAAAGTTATAGTTTCTTTGAATTCGAAAGTAGGTCAATTTTCACTCTTCGCCACCTCGTTTCACTCTTTGTTACGAAGTGAAACGCCTACATGTACAAACAAAAACGTAGAAGCTTCAAAATATCGAGCTTTTAACGAATGTGCTTTCCTTCGCAAGCTCGCTATGGCTATTTTTCATGATATTTCATCGATACGAGTTGTCGATGAAAGGGACTAAAGCGAGATGGGCCGAATGTCGAACGGCGATGTAAGCTTGTTGTGCGTCAACTTACGTTCACTTTTATGTTCCTCTCTGGAAAGGTGACGTGCGGTGGATCCTCTTTGGGAACGTACCGATAAAACTCACTCTCGTCTACGTACCACTGTATCATGTATAGCAGCGCACTTTCGAGGTCGTAACTGCACGTTAACAAGGCCGAATCACCGATACGGACCCTTTCCGGGACTGTTATTTTCAGATTCTTCAGCCCCGTTGCACCTGCACAGAAGAACAAAGGATATAAGCATTTCTGCCGCAATGTGTTCGCAGCGATGTATTTTATTCATATTATTATGTGATGCGGTTGTAGGAGTATCTAGTTTCAAGTATTTTACAAAAATTTTCATATTCCTAACATCGTTTATGATCTATACATTTTTTAAAAATACGCATAACAAAATATTAGGTAGTTTCTACAAATATCTTATTTACTATATTATAACCTTAACTAACATGTATACTAATATAAATAGCCATGGATTATTAGATCAGGATCGTTGTTATAAATTTCACTTCCAGTCATCACTTCAGATCATACTTTTGGTTAGTGCAAATATAGACTATGGAGAATACTAAAATCAGAGCATCTGTAAGATGATTTTGAATAGATAAAAGATAGCATTGTAGTGGTGCACCTCAAAAACCCGACAAATCACAAAACAGACACTTCAAAAACCAGACACTTCAGAAAACCCGACATTAAAAAACCAGACATTTCAAAAGCAGACATTAAAAACCAGATATGTAATAAAACAGAGTTTCAAAAACCAGACATTTCGAAAGCAAACATTCAAAAACCAGACATTTAAAAATGCAGACATATTTTAAAAGTCTGTTTTTTGAAATGTCTGATTTTTTAGTGTTGGGTTTCTGAAGTGCCTGTTTTATAATTTTTCGGGTTTTTGCGGTGCACCCATGAATAAGATATTTCACCGACAACCGGATCAACAGTGATCGTAAAATTTAGTTTAAACTATTAACCTCCAACAGCACACAAAATTTACCAAGAATTCAAGGATATTTTTGGGTGCAACTCAATAACCCGACGATCGCAAAACTGGTATCTCAAAAACCCTGCACTAAAAAACCAGACATTTAAAGAAACAAAAGTTAAAAAAAGGAAGATTCAAAAACCAGACATTTCACAAAACAGTCTTCCAAAATATGTCTGCATTTTTAAATGTCTGGTTTTTTAATGTCTGGTTTTCAAATTTCTGGTTTTTTAGTATCTGTTTTTTTAAATGTTTTGTTTTTTAATGTCTATTTTTTTAAATATCTTGTTTTTAAAGGTCTGTTTTTTTAAATGTCTGGTTTTTGAATGTCGGGTATTTGAAGTGTCTTTTTTGCAATTTGTCGGGTTTTTTAGGTGCACTTATAAAATTAATATTTTTTAGTAATATAAAACAACAATTGCTTTCTTTGTTTACGTAAAAATGCATATTTATTTACAAAGTACATTCAAAATCAAAATTCAGTAATCACTGCGCATATTTTGTAAAAGCAACAAATAGACAATAATAACAAAATAAACGATGGTTTGATTTGGAGAATGAAAGTTCCATTTCTGAAAGCTCCACATTTTAATGTTAAGCATATCCCACTTGATGGAAGAATATCTTCTTAAATATGCTGCAAGAAACTTATTAAAAACATACCAAATATGTTTTTAGTTTTACCTATGGGTTATGTGGAATTGTTTTTTATTTTAATTTAATGATTTGAGGTTAAACAAGAAGCGTACAAAAATAGCGAATTACAGGGCGTAGAGTGGAGTTAAAGTATACCACTTGACTAGAGAAGAAACATTCTTTCCTATAACGCCCTTTCCTAAATGCAGTACTCTAGCACTACTCTACGGGCATGAGAAAATACAGATTTTCCGTCAGCATTACGTAAAGTACAATCCCTTAAAAACACTTTTTAAAACACCAGGTATTTGTTAAAAAAAAAAAAAAAAAGTAATTCTTTTTTAGGTCAAGAAACATACTTTTAGAAATGAAATCATTATGACATAATTTTCATTTTCACCGACCGGAAAAATGTTGATAGTATATATTTAAAAAATCGAAATATTTCTTCATTACCGTCTGATGATGTTCCCTACACTCATTTCTGGTTAATGTGTATATATAAGGAGAAAAAATGACGCCAAAACTTAATTTACTATCAAAATTTTATTTTAAGTTTTATCGTAACGTATGATTAAGTTCCATTTCTTATCTTATTATAATTAGAACCTCCTTAAAACAAATAGTAAAAGTTTTTTCGATCAAATTAAAAACATCTCGTTTGTTTGTGAACAATAAATCTTTAATCTTCACTGTAAAAAATTTCTGTAGCAATTTCCTGAAAGACTAACGGAAGTTTTTTATCGTTACGGATTCAGAATCTTACGAAACAGATTTTAGTAATTTTCTGAAATATTTTGGTAAATTTCTGAAAATGTTTCATAATTTTGTTTCGTAAACTTCTGAAACGGTAATAGTAAAAGACTTCAGTTACTATTTCAGAAAATTCCTAGAGAAATTTTCAAAAACAGTGTTCTTTTAAAAACGAATATAAGAAAAGTTTATTCAAAAGACATTAAGTATGAAAATAAACAATTAATTTAAATTTACCCCCATACAATATACAATGTGGATAATTTCTATATTTGTAAATGCAACCAACATACATGACATCTGAAATACGTTTATGTCGTTTGGGTATATTTATACTTGGCATAATGCTTGCGGCTTTGAATTCCCTGTAATAGAATGACACTTTAAAGTGTTTCTAAGCACTTAATGCCGGATGCTTAAGCATTCGCGTAAATCGTTTAAGTTAAGCTTCTCGGTTTAGAGATTGGAATATGTACAACACGGAATGCATGTTGCGGAGCGAAATTTGAATCTCCCGTCGTTACCTTATGGTATGAACGTAACATTCAGTGTAAATTTTTTTGTTTTAGAGAACTAAATTATTTAATTATAATTTGGTTTATTTAAATACGAATTATTTACATTCTATAGTTTTCTGAACTTTACTCACTTAGTTGTTTCTTTAATTTTCTTCACCTATACTAAATAAATTATTCGTGTGGATCTTTTTCAGAATTCGTAGGTAAATTTATGTTAATTTATTATCGTTTTTAATTTTATGAATGTTATTTTTATTATTTTATGGTTGAAATATTTGAATGTTCGATAATCGTAAAAACGGTAGTTCGAAATCGACCTTCCCTTTATCCATAACCAATCCCCTACTGTTTTTTTGAAAGTGATAAGTAATAGTAATTTCTATATTCTGAAAATATTAATTTTAATGAAATAATAAAGGAATGTAGGTTAAAATGATTTTATAAATAATGCAAAATATATTCATTACTGTTTTTCTATAAGCAAATAAGCACCAGTAACGGTTTTACTAAGTAGTAACTAATTCTCCTTGATTTCTGAAGTGAATTCCGCTGTTGTCGAAATGAGAACGCATGCCATAATCCTCTCCTTAAACGAGAAGCGTAGACGGAACCTATGACCAAATTCGCAGCATTATGACATCGTTCCAGTCACACTCCTATCAATTCGTCCCGCTGTCTGCGAGAAACACGGAATCGGAGGGATGGAACTATGTTCCCTTAATAAAACGCAGAAGAATTGATTCATTACAAATTATAATTAAAGTAATAGCACGGTTTACCTAAATGTTATTTAAATCAAAGGTGAAAAGCATCGCCTTTTCTTCTTCAATTGGATTCCAGGACACTTATAAACCATTTATTATATTTGAACAGAATTGTGGTAACTTATCACCTATTTTCTAGTGATGTTAGTAAATATTCCAAAAAAATTTTCGTGTAAATAATAGACTTAACAAAATACCTGAATATTCGAATACAAAATTTACGATACAAAAACCAAAATACATAAACTTCACAAGAAGTTATTGTATAAAACGCCCCGTTTGCGATTAGCATAGATGATATTTTAGAAGGTACTGTCACCGGCACGGGATACTTTATAAACCATGTCTTTAAAGTATCCTCCGAGGAGACGAGCACGAGTCCCATTTCACGCATAATCGGTCACAACCATAAAATGCAGGGGTGGGACGTCACAGTGCAACGATAAATTTACATTAGATTCCCCGCATAGTATCATTCTGCAGTATATACAGCTACAATTTATATATATACGTGCGAAAAATGTCACATTTATTCTTCACCCTTCTTTTCTTTGGAGAAGCATTAAAAATATTTGTCGTATATTCCGCGATTCTTTCCTTCAATGTCAGCGTAAACAATGGATGCTCCTGGGTCTCGATGAATGCATCCATTCATGCGTAAAGAACGGTGTACTTTTTTTATCCAGGCAAGAATTGCTTTCATATATATATAAAAACAATAGCGGATATTGTGCTGCGCAATCAGGAAGCTGGTCTTCCTGCAAAATATAAACGCTTTGAAATTATACTCACATTTTTCATATGTGATGTTTAAATTCAATTTTAGCTGTAAATTATCATTAAAAATTAACTTTTGTGCACTGAGAAAAGTGTAAAATATAAAATTATGTATATTCATGAATCTCAATAATAATTTTTTATGAATTTATTTTATTTCTGTGTACGTAGAATTTTGATACAATGAAAGAAAATCATTTTCAGACTTTCTATTCATCGATCTGATTTATTTTTAAGTGGTCTAAATGCAAAGTAAGTGGAAGGAAGGTGATGATCTAGGAACCTACTATAATCAGTTGATTGTGTACAGATAATTCCAAAAATTATATTTTTGTTTATAGTAAAGCTTTCTAAATATCAGGCAACACACTCATAAAATATTTCTGAATAAAAAAGTGATATCGAAAGAAAATAGATTAATTTAAAACTTCAGTATCTACTAATATAATAACAAAAAACTATAAAACTATTTTTAAAAAATAACATTTTAAAAGATAAAAATATTTCTTCATAAAATTATTCCTATCGCGATCGTTGTTAAATAAGATAATTATTTGTTTCAATCAAAATTAAATAAAATAAAAAATTTGTTAAAAAAAAAAAATTAATTTAAAAAAATAACTGACCTAAGATGATAATAACGATAATTTAATCCCAACCGCCTTCGTATTTTCATTTACTTTATTATCTACAGAGACATATTTTGTCATCAGTTATTAGGAAATTTATCACGTCAAAGTATACTTTCTCGCTTCGTACGTACAAATAGTAACACTTATAGTGCAATAGAAAGGTTTATGCTCTACAAGAAAGTTGAAAAAAAGGTTGCTTCAAGTTTTTGTCAAATCACGGCCAGCTTCAAGAGGAATCTGTTTTTATTTGTTATTATTTATTCAACTGATCGACATTACATCTTTTTTTTTATTTAGATGTATATATAACGTTTGTGGTGATTATACTGTTTATTATTCTCTTATATTGTCTTTTAGTTTTAATTTTGAACGTAATCACTAATTATTTATTCCGTTTTTGTATTCGACTCCTCCTATTTTCTCTTTGCTATAGTTTTAATTTCAACGGTATTGTCGACAAGATTTTAAACTTCTGTGTTAGTTGTAAGAATTCGCATACTAGTCTTTTATTACTTTTTATTTTTTTAGTACTCATTCCTATTTCATTAATTATTTTATTGTGATTTTTTGTTCTTATTCAAAATGTGGTTAGTTTGTAAAACAGCAACTCAGTCATCTGAAATTAACTAAAAAATTTAAATATTATAATGAAACTTTTTTAAGGGCTAAGGATTGCAGAGTTAAAGCATGCCATCAATTTTATATATATTTTAGCATACAAAAATTTACAATTCTTTATAATAAAAAGATCACAGATGAAAACCAAAATAGGCTAAAATAAAACGAACGGATGATGTAGAAACTCATAAAATTAACTTAAAACTATGGTTGTGTTTTATGCTATTATCTTACTATCTACTGTCCTACTATCTATAGTTAGTAACTCCAACTTCAATTTTCTCTGCTCGTGTGTCGCTGTTCAAAAACTCACATAGGACGAAGTAGATTTGAAACCAGAGAGCATAAAAACGTAGAAGTGTAACAAAAAATCCACGGAGTTGACATTACACGCTAAAAAAAAGTTAGCCGTGGCTGCTAATTTTTCGGTTCTACAGCGACGGTATGGCAGTGAAGGCTGACTGAAGCTAAACATAATTGTGAATATAAAATTCCTCTAAGAGAAACAATAAAAAAGAAAGATAATAGAAAATGTGTTTATTAAAAAAAAAGTAGTAAAATTTATGTAAATATTAGGATAAGAAATTAAATTTATTTAAAATTTATAACATTTTCCTATAATTACATAGTCCGGTGTTCTCTACTTAATTACTACGATATCAGTTCCTTATGCATCCAACGTAATTGTTTGCTCTTTCTACATCACGTTTTATATTTATTAAACTGCAGTATGAAAATATTTCAAATGGATTTCATGGTGGCTGTGAAGTATTTATGTGTATTGGAGGAGCAACATATATTTTTCCATCTCTTTTAATAATTACACTGATGGCCAAAAGTTCGTGACTATTCCGAATTTTCAAGTTCCTTAAATAATGTGTCCTATATCCGAATCCCTTTACGGTATTGAAAAAACTCAATACACACTTTTAGTTCATCTGTTATGGCTGGGATGGCGGCCGAACAGGGACGCCATCTTTCTGCCGTGAAAGGGCCAAATCGACCAGACGGGTCGATTTGAGGGTTCTTTTTAGGGTGGACGGAGCCGCCGAGTGTATCCGTTCAAAAGGAAAGGAGAAGGGTGAAAATAAATAATGACTCGATTTTCTTTTTCTTATAGGTTTTTTTATTTTGTGATCATTTATTTTTTTTATATATTTAATTTATTTTTTTTTTGATCGCGTTACGGCGCCGATATTCCTCCAGCGTGATTTTTGTTTTCTGCGGGGGAGGAGGCTGGTTGTGATCGGGGGTGGCTGCTGGCTGCCCTTCTCGTTGGGCGCGTTGCTCCACCAGGAATTTATATAATTTGCGGGCTCGCTCCCGTTTGCGACGCCGGACACCCTTATTATTTCGGGGCACTATAACAAAATGTGGACAAATTTAGTTTCGCGGAAGGAGAAACGCGGGAACTTATAAAAAAAATAATATATTAAAAAAAAAGTGAAAAGGCTATGACCTAATTCCCTATGGGTCGATTCCGCATCGGCACGTGCCAATTCCGGAATAAACCGAGGAAAGGGTTTACAAGTTCTTCGAGGGAGAGATAGAAACGCCGGGCCAAAAGATTTGACCCTGGTCCCGAGCTCTGTCCCTTTTCGGAAATAGTTTACCCCCAAAAAAAAATATATATAAAAAAAAAAGAATTGCCGCGGAGACGAGTTCGCCCGTGCCCGGAGGGATCGAAACGCCGGGCCAAAAGATTTGGCCCTGGTCCCGTGCTCTGTCCGGGTTCAGGTTAGTCGCCTGATCTTAACTAGGGGAAATACTTACTTATGAGATCCTGGTTCGACGACTCCCGGAACCTAGGCTGCTGGGCTGTCTGTATCCAGTGGTCCAACTACTGCTGGAGCTTAACTGCTCGATGTTGACTGCTGAATCTTAACTGACTTTTTTTGGTCCAGGAGGTGCTGTTTTTATACTGGATACCGCCCGTGGTGCCCAGTTCCGTTTTGAAGCGTTGCGTCGTGTCACGGATTTTTTTATCCAAAATTCGTGTGAATGCAAGATTTGCAGCTTCCGTCCGAATTGAATAGAATCTTTTTGCGTGTTTAGACAATTATGTTAATTTTAAGATCGTACAAAAATGAACGGTAGTTGTATCTTGTATAGAACTGGAGATATTTATTTGTTAATATTTACTAAATTAGTTTTTTAATAATCCGATAGATTTTATGCAATTTTGATATGCCGTTGTGTTGTTTTTAATAGTAAATTTGTATTTTTAATAAACTATTTTGCATTAATTGTTTTAATACAACTGTTGTTGATTTTTGTACAATTTAACATCATTTTAATCGAAGGTTTATAAGAGCAATTTACATATAGTGATATAAAGCATGAATTTCGTACAAGAGATGAATAAACAATGAGGTATTCTTAAAATGATTGTTTGTTTTTATAAATTTTGTATTATTGTAACATTTGAGAACATGATTATCAAGATACTAAATTTTAAAGGATGTTCAATTTTGTAATAGATATAAATATATATATAAAAGCTTCATTCTTTATTCATGAGATGGTGTTTACAATGTTTTATACGCTAATGTTTATTTGTTCGTTTGTTCGGTACCAGTTTGGAAGTTTGACTAATGAAAATTCGTGGTTGAATCTATTGTAATAAAAGGAAAAAACGGAATTTGTTCGTAATTATAAATAAACGTTTTATTTTATTTTATAAATGTGTTTTCTGTATGAGATACTATTTATTTCTATCTAACTAATCCGACCAATGTTATCATTCTATTGTTCGTTAGTTTTGGTTTATAATTTTTATATTATATGAAAAGCTATTTTGAAAAGAATTTTCTTGGAAAAGAAAAGTATGTCATATAAGCGTGTGCGTGAGAAAGCGGATGTACTTTGGAATTTTTATTACTTTTTTTAGAAATAGATAGAGTTTGTCAAGGGTACGGGTTGCTAGTCCGGTTTGCTACACTTTCTAAAGATACTTTTAGATTTTCCCGTACATTTTCCGTTGAGACTATTTCGGAAAATAATTAATGATATTATTACTCTCTACTGGTAATGTAGGAAACTGTGAGTGGGAGTGAAAATTCAGGAATTATAGGGTTCTCTATTTTCGATCGGTATCGGTAAGTTATTTGTTATGAGGTTCAGTTAGTATACGCCGGGCGCGCTATTGCATCGGATATTTAGCCGGTATTTTTGAAATAAGGTGCGTTACGTAGGACGTAACACCCCCCTGCTCGGTCGAAAGTCGGCCCTCCGACTTTGTGAGTACATGCGTTAGTAAGTGCGTTAGTGCGGAAGCATTGTAGCGTGATGATTAACTATCATGAGATTTCCACTGGTATTACAAACAGCTTACATTATAGTCGCTTTTTGTTTATATTTTTAATTGTTATACATGAAATGTAATACAAAGAATTTAGCCTTTCGTGTGTCTAGAACATTTTGCTCCATGAATCCTTAGAAGAAATGCAGTATTTTATTACTAGTAGACGATATCTTCTTTTGTGTGATTAGGAATATTGATGTCATCTAGGTTGTTCCGTAGTTTAAATCGATACATTTTCCTTCCTTTTATGTGTGGAATCCATATTTGATTAAACACTTTATGCGATCTGTGAGATTGTTTAAAGATTTCATGCAAGAAGTGGTTGGTTTTCTACTAAGTAGTTATTTGTCGTTTGTTAATGAATCGCCTGTTAGTTTTATTGTTTTCGTTTCTTTTTGTTGTAAGGTAGATTCTGATAATAAAACCATTCATCTTTGTCATTTGTTTAGACATTTTCCATTTGGTTGCATGTTTCCATAGTTATACAAGTGTTGATGCCATATATCTCGCATGGCTATCATCATAGTGTTGATGAATATGATCCATGGGTAATACATCTCTGTTGGCAGCGAAAAAGAAAGAAATTCTATTGGTTTTTGTGTGTGCTTTTTCTTTTGTTTTGGCTGGATTCGTCCTGCATTTGATACATATTATTATTTGAGTTGCTGGATTTCTCCTACGCTTGATATATATTATTGTATGAGTTGCTGGATTCCTCCTGCGTTTAATGATAGAATTCTCTGAAATTCTTTTGTGCTCCATGTATTACGGACATTGGCTGGATTGTCCCTCCACTTGAGTATGGTTGCATGCTTTGGTTTATTATTGTGCAAATTTCGTGTAGGCGTAACTTTTGGTTGTTTTGAAAAGTGATGAACAAATAAGACTTGTCATTTCTGTAAGGGTTAACGGATCAACCGGTTCTAGTCATTGTAGTTGGCTTTACAAATGTTTACATAGATTATTATTACAATTTTTGTAGAGGCGGGCTAGTGATAACGTAATTGTTACATTGGTATTTTTCGTAGTGAATCGAATGAGCAGTATAAACATTTTGATTACTTATTTTCGAAATAAACGCAATTCGCATATTTATGTTTAATAATATAGTGTCATTGTTTGTTTTTTTTTTTTTTTTTTTTTTTACTGTACGCATTTGTTTATTAGTTTTGTTGTTAGTTGTAACTTGACCTCGTGCAATTATTTTATTTTGTTAATTGTGAAATGGCATACATGTTATTATCAAAGGTATTTCTTATTCGTGCAATTTGAAAAATATGAGAGTTCATATTTTGAGTATCTTAAAAAAAAAGAAATATATATATATATTTGTATGAAAATTATTGAAAGAAGAATAAATAATAATTTCAGTTTTATTAGTGTATATATTTTTTGTTTTTGCTAGCATTTAAGTTCTAATAGTGATTTGGTAAAATGAACATGACTTATTATAATCCTTCTTAATACGTACATTTCTCGCTCTCCACTTAAAATGTGGCAAGCCTAACTTAACGGCGAGTTTCTTAGCATTTTTTATACTCTGATACTGGAATTTCCTAGTCTCATTTCACTCCTTCTCGAATTTACGAGGTTGACTTTATTTTCTGGTAAGCCCTAAGGAAACCATACAAAGTTTATTTACTCTACGAGAGTTAAAAATGGTTTTGAATTTTTACGTACGTAGTGTAAGAAAAATATATGCACATATATATAAAGACTAACTTAGTTTAATACATTATTTTTCTCGCACTCCACTTTAAAATGTGGCAAGCCTAACTTAACGGCGAGTTTCTTATCGTTTTTCTGTGATGTGAGGTTTGAATCCTCTAAAAAAATGATTAGAAATTAATTAAATTTGTTTTGATACTAAACATTTGTTGTGTCCTTTATACGTTACATATATATACTTTTTGTTCATTTCATCAAATTCAATGTTATGCAGCACAATTGCAGAATATTATTATATACTTTTCTTTTTTTGGTTATGATTTAAAGAGGAGAAAAAAGAATAAAGATTCTATAACAAAAAAAAAAAAAATTTGTATTTATGAAAATTTGTAATGATGTAAATTGAAATCTATTGTGCTTGTTTTGTATTTGTTTATTTTATCTGCCGTGTGTAGATAGTGTTCCTGAAACAGATTTTTCATATACACATATGCTGTTTTGCATTTATGTATATGTAGTCAGTTATTATTAATATTATTCATATACTTGTATGAGCGAATATATATAGATTTATATATATTTATCTTCACTTCTTTTACCCCCAGATGAGAAATATGCTATCCCTTGTATGCTTTCTATTGTTGTTTTTTTGTAAAAAATAAAGGAAGAGAAGAAAAAAAAAAGGGGGAAAACAAAAAATTTTTGTGTTGCGGAGTTTTCAGTTTTCTTCATTGTTATGTAGAAATATGTTATTTCGGTTATACCAATGAGAACTTGCGCACTACCTTCTCCCAAAAAGAAAAAATATGTATCTCTCTTTTGGTGAGGTAATTTTTACCAGCCTTTCGGCTTGGCTCCATCTTGCAACGCTTATAACTAGAGGATATGATATGAGAAAAATAATACTAATGAAGCTAGGGAATTAAAACAAAAGAAGAAGAAAGAAAAACAAAAGTAGTACAGTAATGTGATGGCATGGATTTTCTTATTAAAATAATAGAGTTAAAGGAGAAATGTCAGGTGAGAATAAGGTAGACTTCTTTAAGGATTAAAACAAATTTATTACATTTTTAACTTAATTTTGTAATTCTTCATTTGTGCGTATCATTTCAATTTTAGTTAGTTTTGTAGTTGGTTTAGGTATGTCATATATGGGTTCCTGTCTTGAATCTTCTTGAATAGGAGTTAGAATGAATTGGATGTTATCAAAATTGTCGGATATTGGTTCATCTTGTTTTGAACCTGTATGTGTCATTATTTCGATATCGTCTTGACTAAATTTTACATACGTGTTTTGTTGGTTTGTAGGTTTGTTTTTATTTTGTTTACATAATTTTACTATTATAATAGTTAGTAGTATGGTAACGGTAAGGCAGTAAATCCCAACAACTATTAGTGTTTGTGATGATAAGTTTTCCACTGTTGGTGTATCGTTGTTATTTGGTCTCATACCTTCGATTATTGTATCGTTATCGCTATTTTGTATTATTTCTGTAGTTGGTTCTATTTTGGGATATGGTGTCGTTGTGGTAATTATTGTATCCCAAAAGCTGCCTTCATAGTCGTCGGAGCATGTTTCATTCACGGGGCATTCTTGTCCGTTATATAGTATTATGTTATTATTTTCTAATAGTGTTTCATATTCTGTTATTATTGCTGTTATTAGGTAGTTTGTTACTTCTGTGTTAACTCCATCATCTTTGCAGTCTTCAAATGTCGTTAGTTCTTTTTCTGCATATTTGTCTATTTCTAAATCGTTGATTTCTACTCCAAGAAGTTGTATTTTGCGAGTCTTGTGCATATTTTTGCAATATTCTACTGAGATATTGACTTTTTTATCGTTTTCTACTATTAACGTTCTGTCACATGAGTCGATTGTTTTCATAAATTTTACTTCACAACTTTTTACAAGTATCGTTTCGCCTTTGATTCTTACTCCTAAGGTTATGAGTAATAAGTAATGTAAAAGTGTGGTATTCATTGTTCTGTTTTTTTTTGTTGATTCCTGTAGATAGAAAGGAGTTTTTGTAGTAAATATTAAATAAGGAATATACTATTATTATTTTTTTAATGTAAATGCTTTGTTTTCTCTATTAGGAAATTGGTTTTTTACATTTAATTCCGTCGGTTCGTTTTGAATTTCTATGGTTTCTTTGTGTAGGTTTGGGTATATTTGGTTATTTTCGACATTTCTTGTGTCTTGTGATAGGTTTAAATTAGGTGTTTCGTTTTGTTCAATTTTTATTTCTTGAAGCTCGATTTGGGGAATTTGTTGGTAGTTCGTATCATTGTTATTGTTTTTGTTATTGTGTTTCCTTGATAAGTGTAGTAGAAGATGAGTTACAGAATCCCAAATAGCTCCTAATAAAAAGATTGACCATCCATAAGCATTATGTAGTGCGTAGCCATGGATTGCTGTGTCTATTATAGATTTTATTATTTTTACTATTACAAATATTCCCATTATACCAGCTGTTGTTGATCCGAATATTATAAACTTTTGCCAAGTTTTGTTCCATGCTGATTTTATGATTTTCCCTATGGAGTTTTCGTCTAATAAGTTTGTTACTGATGTACCTTGATAGTTTGTTTGTTGTCCTGTTAAACCTCTTGCTACAGTATTGAGGAGTGCTGGTTTTTCGGCGGGGAACATTATATGTTCTTTTAGTTTCTTGAGGTCTTCTTGGCTGTAGATTCCATTTGTGGCTAAATTCTGGGGGTTTATATATGTCCAAGTTTGCTTCGTTAGAGGTTTTAATTGTTCTGGGGCTGATGCCTGTACTGGATTTGGTAGGAGTTTGTACCAAATATTATTAACTGAATACATTGGTGGTACTAGACTATTGCATGTTATTTGATTTCCTTTATTGATAATTATTCTTGTCTTGGGCGTCATATACATTTCTTTTTCGATGTATGTAATTGGTAAGTGAGAGTAACATTCTTCTGTTCTTCTAATTTTTACTTCAACTGGGATACATTTCATTATATATGCTACTTCTCCTGCTGCTAATGCCATGTATCCAGGGCCTTTCATGATATTGTAGGCAAATTCATCTGGGGCATGTGTTGCTAATGATAGAGCATTGTGGAGTACTTGTTTTTCTAAGGCACATCTCTGTACCAGCATGTCATAGTAAAGTTGTTTTATCTGATGTCTTACGTGTCTTTCTACATAAACAAATTTGGAATTTACATATGAGAATATATCGAGGTTCCATGTTTTTATGGGGCGTTTCTTGAAGTCTCCGTTATTTTGTGATTCAAATATTATCAGTTTAGGATGTTCTGTCAGTGTTAATTCATAGCCACATATATTCTTCTTTCCTTTTTTTCCTAATGCAAAGGTTATTTCGTCTGTTGTGAGTGAATAGACTATTGTTTTGTCTTCATTATAAGTCTTATCAACAAATCCTTCGTATAATACGTCATATTTGTTAGCTCCACAGAAGTCTTTCGGGATTGTGTCCCAGTATGTATTTCCTCCTTCGATGTCTAGGCAAGATTTATCTGTTAAAGGATATGATATTCCTGATCTTAAGTGTAGTCTATTTTCATTAAGATTTATTCTAGCTTGATATTTTTGAATTAATATTTTTGCTGTTGCATGTACTACCACGTTGCTCCATGAACCAAACGAATCGCTATATTCTACTCCTTTACAATTTCCATCTACTTGAGATGTACCAGCCATGTTTAAACTGCGGGAGTGAACTTTGTTAGGTGTTATTTGATCTAGGAATATATTGGAATTTATAGTTAACGTCCCTGTGTTGTGTATTTTGTCACACTCGTCTCGTGATATTTCTAGTATATATGTTGCTAAACCGTTTGATACTGTAGACATATGTGAGTGCATTCCGCAATATTGGATGATTCGGTTAATTTCTATTTTACACTGTGTTACTTGGATTTCTTCATATTCTTTTAGTTGTAATAGCTGGGCTTTAATTTTTTCAGATTTGATTGATTTTTTTTCTATTTCGCAATCTTGTGTATTTAATAGTGAGATTGTGGATATGTTTGAACTCTGTGCTCCGCAATCGAATGCTATAAATGCTTGAACGTCCAGAATTGTTATAAGTAGTAGAACTGTGGTTATGAGAGTATTCATATTGTTCGTAATATTGACTTCTGTTCTTCGTTTGTCTCTGTTCCTGTTAAACATATATATATTTATGTTATTATTCTTTTTTTTTTGTTTTTATTGTACGTACTTAAATTTATTATATTGGTATTTTTGATAATTTTAGTCGATTCGCATGAACTATTTTGTCTTCGTTTTTTATTCTTATTTTTATATTTCCGTTATCAAATAGTTCGAGTACTTCGAAGGGGCCTTGATATTCGTCATCGAATTTGCTAGTTTTGTGATTTTTTTGAAGAAAAACAGGGTCTCCTATATTAAATGTAATTGGGTTAATATGTTTGTCGTAGTAATGTTTTGATTTTAGTTTAGCGGTTGTTATATTTTGTCTTGCGAATTTCTGTGTGTCGTAAAGTTTTGAGGCTAAGTTTTGTACATAGTCACTGTATGTTTCCTGGGTTTCGTTTTCGATAAGTTTTGATGATGGTAATTTTGCTATTCTACCAAACATTAGTTCAAAAGGTGTGTATTTAGTTCCCTCGTGAATGCTAGTATTATATGAAAAACTAGCTAATTCTAGCCATTTATCCCAGTCAGAGTGTTTGTTTGTGAAATGTTTAATGTATTCTTTTATTACATGATGAGATCGTTCTAATGAGCCGTTAGATTGAGGGTGAAATGCTGTGGTTTTTATTTGTTTTATATTGAAGAGTTTTGCCATTTTTTTCATTATTTTGCTCAAAAAGTTCTTCCCTTGGTCTGTTAGGATGCTTCTTGGAGTGCCAAAAATGCATATAAATCGTTTTGTTAGTGCTTCTGCTATGTCTGAGGCTGTGGCTTTTTTTAAAGGTATAGCTACTAAATATTTTGTTAGATTGTCTTGGATAGTTAAGATGTTTTCATAGCCTTCTTCAGTTTTATTGTTTGGTATTACAATATCCATTGCTATTTTTTCTAGAGCTTTTCTTGGTGTGTCGGATATGACCATTGGTTGTTTGGTTTTAATTCTACTTAATTTTTTTAATTGGCAGGATTTGCATGATTGAATGAATTTTTCTATATCGGATTTCATGTTTTCCCAGTAATGATTTTGTTTAATTCTTTTGAGGGTTTTATTGATTCCTTTGTGTCCTCCTACAGGTGAAGAGTGTAGTTCTTTTATAATGTCCTCCCTGTCGTTTGCATCAGGGTGGTTAATTGTTCCGTTGCAGATTATTATCTTTGTTTTGCCGTTTTTAAAATTTTGTTCTAAAATATCTTTCACTTTTGTCCAGTTTATGCCTATTATGTTCTCAGTTTTTGAAATGCTAATTGTGTTTAAATCTAAGTTATCTGCTTCTTTTTTTAAAGATTTTATTACAGTTTTAATATTTTTTAATATTGTTAATTGACTTTCTCCTGTGTCTGTTGCTATTGGAAGTGCAAAATGGTATTTATTTTTTTGTTTTGATATTGAGATTTTATTCAAAGTAAGGTTTTCAAATTTTGGGAGATCGTTCCTGTTTTTGTGTTTTAAGTTTCTATTATCGCATAGTTTCCCAGTTGTGGTTACGAAATGGGCTACGTTGTCTTTTTGCATATATATATAATTTTTAATTTCTATAATGTTTTTGTTGCAACAGCGTTTATTATATTTGTTAGTGATTTCTTCGTCAGTGTCGTTGCTTTCGTTACTTGAGTCTAAGTCTATATTGTCGTTATTTAGGTTGTAATTTGTATCCTTTTGCTGTGGTTTTCTGGTTGGTTCCGTATTTTTTGTTCTAGGCCGTCCTCTTTGTTGGTGCTCACTTTTATATGAGTTTGTCTGTTGTTGTTTTTTATTATTTATCTCTAGTCTTTTGGGAGGTTGGATTTTTCTTGTACTTCGTCTCAGGCATGCTGAGTCTGTGATATTTGCGATTTGTTTACATTCAGGTTCTAAATTGTTTATTTCATCTTTGGTATGTTTTTCGGTTTTTGTGACCTTTTTCTTTTCGTGTGCGAATATTCCAGGACAATTTATTTCTATGTGATTTAATTTATAACATTTAGTACAGAATGGTATTACAGCCGGAAGGTTGTATTTTGGCCCTGTGTAATTTACTTTATCGTTTCGAGGTTTTTGAATATTATATATTGGACTGTGTACTAGTATTTGTTTAAGAATTTTGTTCTTTGCTATTGTATGTTTACTTTTAATGAATTTAATTGGTTCTAGTGCTTGTGCATCTTGGTTGCTGTAATTAATCCAATAATTACTGTCTCCATTAAACCCTAGTCCTTTTCGGTCGGTTTGGGTTTTAATTCTGATTGGTTCTCTAATTCCTTGATTATATCTGCCTATTCCGGCTCCTCTCCACCCCATATTTTCCATCATCTTAGTAATGGTATTATTAAGGTATGCTCTTTTATTTGATTCGTTAATTTTTAGTATTTCTATAGGATTTCTGGATAATGCATCTGCGTTGACGTTTGATTTGCCTGCTTTATGTATTACTTCAAATTCGTATTCTAATAAATTGTACATCCATTTGGCAACTCTGGAATTGGGGTCTTTTTTTGTTCGGAATGATGTGAGGGGTTTATGATCAGTAACTACCGTAAAATGTTTTCCATAAACGTAAGGTCTGAAATGTAATATAGCATAGTATATTGCGAGAGCTTCTTTATCATACGTTTCGTATTTCTTTTCGTGATCGTTTAGTACGCGAGAGGTATAAGCAATAGGTCTATCTTTACCTATTTCTCCTTGAGATAGTATTGCGCCTATCGCATATCCTGATGCATCTGTAGTTATTATAAAAGGTTCATTGAAGTTAGGGTACTGTAGGACAGGTGCGTTGCATAATTTTTCACGCAGTGTGTTAAATGCATCATTTTCTTCTTGTTCCCATTTGAACGATATATCGTTTTTTAGTAAATTTGATAAAGGTTTGGCTATAGATGAAAAATTTTCAATAAATCTACGGTAGTATCCTGCGAGTCCGAGAAATTGTCTGATATTCTTCTGATTTTTCGGTATTGGAAATTTTTGTACGCAATTGATTTTGTTCGGGTCTGGTTTTAGACCTTCTTCGCTGATTATATGTCCTAAATAACAAACTTCTTTTCTTAAAAATTCACATTTGTCCGGTTGTAATTTAAGGTTTGCGTTTCTTAGTCGTTTCATTAATTTCTCGCATTTGGTCTCATGTTCTTCTAACGATGATGCGTATATCACAATATCGTCAAGATACACAAAAAGTTCGTTACCTTGTAGGCCTGATAAGATTATGTCCATTAGTCTTTGGAAGGTTGCAGGTGCATTTTTTAATCCGAATGGCATTCTATCGAATTCGTAATGTCCATGTGGGGTAGAAAAGGCTGTTTTGTGAGAGTCGTTTTCATGCATTTTTATTTGCAGGAATCCGGATGCAAGATCAAAAATTGAGAAATATTTGGCACTTCCAAGTTGGTCTAGTATATCGACAATGTTTGGAATAGGGTATGAATCGCCTATTGATTTGTCATTTAATTTTCTGAAATCTAAAACCATTCTCCATCTTTTGTTACCTTGAGTATCCGTTTTTTTAGGTACTATCCATATGGGTGTGTTATATGGTGATTCCGATGGTTTTATTATACCACTCTTTAATTGTTCCGATATTTGCTTATTAATTTCTTCTTTATGTATAGGGGGGAATCGGTATTGTTTTGTGTTTATAGGTACTTCGTCAGTTGTTATTATTTTATGCTTTATAAGTGGTGTGAAGCCTAAAGGCTCGTCTGGTAAGTGAAATGTGTCTGCATTTTTATTTATTATTCTATTTATACTTTCCTTTTCTTCAGTGTTTAGATGATCCATTCGTAATAGCTGTTTTACTTGTTTTGCTCGTTTTGTTTCTTTGGTTATGTGATATACTTTAGTTGTTTTCATTCTTGTTAGGGGTTCGTTTAAATATTCTGTGTATGTAAAGAGTTTTTTTTGTTTATTGGGATGTTTGTTTGGTTCTTCTGAAGCGTGTATTATCATATGAGTATCCCTTTTCGTAGTTGATGTTTCGTTTGTAATATTTACATCGGGTTTATTTTTATCTTTTTCCTTGTATTCGTGTCGTTTCTTTGACGGGTCTTGGTGTTCTTTGTTTATTTTCCATTTTTGTAAGATTAGTAATTTTACATTTTCATTATAGAAGTCTTGATCTTCCTGTATTGAGGAATTGAAAGATTTCGGTAAGTGTTGTTTTATCATTTGGTTAATTTCATTTTCGTTCGTTTTTTCATTTATTATTTCATTTTCATATTGGTTTTCATTTATTATTTCGTTTTCATTTTCATTTTTGCTTTCATTTCTTATTTCGTTTTCGTATTTGATTTTATTTTCATTTATTATTTCATTTTCGTATTTGTTTTCATTTATTATTTCATTTTCATATTGGTTTTCATTTATTATTTCGTTTTCATTTTCATTTTTGCTTTCATTTATTATTTCATTTTCGTATTTGTTTTCATTTATTATTTCATTTTCATATTGGTTTTCATTTATTATTTCGTTTTCATTTTCATTTTTGCTTTCATTTATTATTTCATTTTCGTATTTGTTTTCATTTATTATTTCATTTTCATATTTGTTTTCATTTATTATTTCATTTTCATATTTGTTTTCGTTTATTATTTCATTTTCATATTTGTTTTCGTTTATGTGTTCTACATTTTCCTCTATTTCTTCTATTTCGACTGTTGGAATATCTAAATTTAATACTTCATTTGTTGTATTAAAAATTTGTAAATATGCTTTTCCTTCATTATTTTTAACAAGTGCTTCGCCCAAGAATACACCTTCTTTGATATTGATCTGTGGTATATACCCATGTTGAATGTTATTGTTTTTTATTTTTATGAACATTGTGGATACTGCTCTAGCCGGAATTTTTATAGTTTCTGGGCTGTTGAAATATTTTGTGTTATTTTTCCATTTAATAAGGTTATTTTTGTAGTCTATTGTAACTTCATTACTTTTTAAAAATTCTGATCCTAAAATTCCTTCGCAATCTATTGGGAAGTTGTTTTTAACTACGTGGAATAGTGTATCATGTCCTAATATCTCGATTATTACTACCCCCATTGTAGTTACTGGTTGTTCCGTGATTCCTTTTAGATCTATTATATTGGTTTCGTCTATTAATGTTTCTCCTTGTACACATTTTTCTTTAATGATGTTTACGCTGGCTCCGGTGTCAACCATTAGGTTTATCATTGTATGTAAATCTTTTGATTTTATTTGTATTAATGGGGCTTCATGTTTATTTAGATTGACTGTTTTTATTTCTCTGGAATGATTTCTGATTTTGTCACAAGATTCATTTGGCGCTTGTTTCCGGTCTCCCTCTGTGCGCCTGTTCTGAAGAGACCATTTTCGTTTCCCGGATTTGTTGAGTCTTTTAATTCCTTGATTAATTCTGCTCGTATCTGTTCCTTGAATTTTAGTTTTCTACATTCTTGCCATATGTGTCCAATAGACTTGCAGTATGTACATTGTTTTGATTCGTTAGATTCGTGGTAGTTGTGATGTTTAAAGTTTTGGTTTTGATTGTGTGGATTTTGGAACCTTTTTGGACGATTGTAGTGTTGTTCCGGATTATAGTTGTTTGTATAACGTTGTGGTTGATTTTTTTGATGATTTGGTTGAGAGTTGTAAGATTGCTTTTGATAGTTTCGAGGTGGATAGTTGTTTGGTTTGTAATTGTTTGATTGAGGGGTGTTCTGATGATAGTTATTCCTTGGATATCCGTAAGAGTGATAGTTGTTGGGTTGAAAATTTTGTTGATTTGAGTTTCTGAAGAGGCACGTATCAGCTTCATGTCCTATTTTTTTACAGATTTGGCATTTTTTTTCTGTAGTTAATAATTTGATTCTTTGTGTTTTTGGTTTTTCTTCGTTTTTTGGTTCTTCAAGAGGGATTCCTCTGACATTGTTTGCGAGTTTTAGTCTTCTTTCTATCTGTATTGCTTTATGTATACCAGCTGATAGGTCTGTTAGTTCTGAATTTAATAATCTAACTTCTATTTCGGGTTTTAATCCAGTTAAAAATGTCTCTAGAATTTCTTGTTCGGTTCTTTCTTTGTCTATGTCTGTTACTTCATCATCTTCGCTCAAGGCTTTGTAAATTTCTAATATTCTATCTCCTGCTTCTCTGATGCGATTTCCATATTCGACGACACTTTCAAAATTAAATTGGTGCATCCCTATTAATTCTTGTCTGATTTCTGTTATTGAATGTGCCGGGGCATAAATTTCTCGTAAACATTTAAGCAGGGCTGATACGGTTTCGAATGTGTTATTTTTTACAGCTCGTCGTGCTTCTCCTTTTAGTCGACTTTTTATTAATTTTACTAAGTCTACTTCTGATTCCTCGGGTAGCATATCTTTTGCTTCCTCGCAACCGTCGACGAAAGCGTAAAAAGTTTTCGGGTTTCCGTCATATCTGGGTACATTTTCTATAGCGTGGTTAAGAGTTAGTTTGTCTTTGTAGTTCGCCATCTTTGATATTTCGTCTTCGAAAAAATATGGATTCGAGTTATTTATTGTTCTGAAGGTGTCTTCACCTTCGCTTTCGATATTATGATTTCCTATCTTATAATTAGTACTTTCATGTACGGGGTTTTCTTTAATAATCTGATATTCTTCGTTGTTGGTTCTTTTTTTGTGTTGCTCGTTTATATTACTATTTGTTGGGGTGCTGGCACAGAGCGGTGTATGTTTTGTGTACCAGTCTCGGGATTCTGATATTTGTGTATTTTTTTTCTCTGGAGTTTTATCTATGAGACAATCGAATTCTGTAACTAGTTCGTTAAATTTACTTCTTACATCGTCGATGTGCGTCTTTCGTGAGAGTGTATTTTGTTCTATATTGTCTAGGTGTTGTTTTAGCGTTTGAATGTTTTCGTTTGTCTCTAGAATATTTTGTTCTACGGTTTGTGGGTTTTCGGAGTTTTTTGGGGCTAGTTCAGGCTCTATAGCTTTGTCTTCTACAATTTCTTGTTTTTCCGTAATATTTTCTAACTTTTCAATTGACTGCTTTTTTGGTTTCCTATCGGTAGTTAGTCCTGTTCCTAGTAATGTGTTTTTATCGGTCGTATTTAAATTTTGTGTGTCTTTTCGAGTTATTCTTTTGTTAGACATTTATGAAATATTGGACATAAAAAAAAATAAAAAATGTTTTTTTTTTTCATTAGAAGTTCGATTATGCAGTTTTATATTTAGTTTATGTAATAGAATCTGCATTTATAGGGAAGCATCTTTCTACGAAGAAAAAAAAGTGAAGATTTTTTACAACGGCAAGGACAGCCAGCTTATTGGGTACTTTCTGGTTGAATGTACTCGCGTTACGCCCTAACCAATTGTTATGTAACGAGATGGGATAACTACTTTCCTATTTGTTGGACACATTCGGGTTCCGCCCTAACTTCGCTGTCACCAATTGTTATGGCTGGGATGGCGGCCGAACAGGGACGCCATCTTTCTGCCGTGAAAGGGCCAAATCGACCAGACGGGTCGATTTGAGGGTTCTTTTTAGGGTGGACGGAGCCGCCGAGTGTATCCGTTCAAAAGGAAAGGAGAAGGGTGAAAATAAATAATGACTCGATTTTCTTTTTCTTATAGGTTTTTTTATTTTGTGATCATTTATTTTTTTTATATATTTAATTTATTTTTTTTTTGATCGCGTTACGGCGCCGATATTCCTCCAGCGTGATTTTTGTTTTCTGCGGGGGAGGAGGCTGGTTGTGATCGGGGGTGGCTGCTGGCTGCCCTTCTCGTTGGGCGCGTTGCTCCACCAGGAATTTATATAATTTGCGGGCTCGCTCCCGTTTGCGACGCCGGACACCCTTATTATTTCGGGGCACTATAACAAAATGTGGACAAATTTAGTTTCGCGGAAGGAGAAACGCGGGAACTTATAAAAAAAATAATATATTAAAAAAAAAGTGAAAAGGCTATGACCTAATTCCCTATGGGTCGATTCCGCATCGGCACGTGCCAATTCCGGAATAAACCGAGGAAAGGGTTTACAAGTTCTTCGAGGGAGAGATAGAAACGCCGGGCCAAAAGATTTGACCCTGGTCCCGAGCTCTGTCCCTTTTCGGAAATAGTTTACCCCCAAAAAAAAATATATAAAAAAAAAAGAATTGCCGCGGAGACGAGTTCGCCCGTGCCCGGAGGGATCGAAACGCCGGGCCAAAAGATTTGGCCCTGGTCCCGTGCTCTGTCCGGGTTCAGGTTAGTCGCCTGATCTTAACTAGGGGAAATACTTACTTATGAGATCCTGGTTCGACGACTCCCGGAACCTAGGCTGCTGGGCTGTCTGTATCCAGTGGTCCAACTACTGCTGGAGCTTAACTGCTCGATGTTGACTGCTGAATCTTAACTGACTTTTTTTGGTCCAGGAGGTGCTGTTTTTATACTGGATACCGCCCGTGGTGCCCAGTTCCGTTTTGAAGCGTTGCGTCGTGTCACGGATTTTTTTATCCAAAATTCGTGTGAATGCAAGATTTGCAGCTTCCGTCCGAATTGAATAGAATCTTTTTGCGTGTTTAGACAATTATGTTAATTTTAAGATCGTACAAAAATGAACGGTAGTTGTATCTTGTATAGAACTGGAGATATTTATTTGTTAATATTTACTAAATTAGTTTTTTAATAATCCGATAGATTTTATGCAATTTTGATATGCCGTTGTGTTGTTTTTAATAGTAAATTTGTATTTTTAATAAACTATTTTGCATTAATTGTTTTAATACAACTGTTGTTGATTTTTGTACAATTTAACATCATTTTAATCGAAGGTTTATAAGAGCAATTTACATATAGTGATATAAAGCATGAATTTCGTACAAGAGATGAATAAACAATGAGGTATTCTTAAAATGATTGTTTGTTTTTATAAATTTTGTATTATTGTAACATTTGAGAACATGATTATCAAGATACTAAATTTTAAAGGATGTTCAATTTTGTAATAGATATAAATATATATATAAAAGCTTCATTCTTTATTCATGAGATGGTGTTTACAATGTTTTATACGCTAATGTTTATTTGTTCGTTTGTTCGGTACCAGTTTGGAAGTTTGACTAATGAAAATTCGTGGTTGAATCTATTGTAATAAAAGGAAAAAACGGAATTTGTTCGTAATTATAAATAAACGTTTTATTTTATTTTATAAATGTGTTTTCTGTATGAGATACTATTTATTTCTATCTAACTAATCCGACCAATGTTATCATTCTATTGTTCGTTAGTTTTGGTTTATAATTTTTATATTATATGAAAAGCTATTTTGAAAAGAATTTTCTTGGAAAAGAAAAGTATGTCATATAAGCGTGTGCGTGAGAAAGCGGATGTACTTTGGAATTTTTATTACTTTTTTTAGAAATAGATAGAGTTTGTCAAGGGTACGGGTTGCTAGTCCGGTTTGCTACACTTTCTAAAGATACTTTTAGATTTTCCCGTACATTTTCCGTTGAGACTATTTCGGAAAATAATTAATGATATTATTACTCTCTACTGGTAATGTAGGAAACTGTGAGTGGGAGTGAAAATTCAGGAATTATAGGGTTCTCTATTTTCGATCGGTATCGGTAAGTTATTTGTTATGAGGTTCAGTTAGTATACGCCGGGCGCGCTATTGCATCGGATATTTAGCCGGTATTTTTGAAATAAGGTGCGTTACGTAGGACGTAACACATCAATGAAGCTTCTAATGGTGCACTGGATGTTACGCCATATGTTATTTTCTTTAGTTTTGTATTTTCAAAATGTTTCATTTTTCGAAGATTATCTTTATCTACAAGTTTGAAACAAGTTCCGGACCATGGGTATGATTTCTTTCTAAATACTACAAATCCAGACATTCAAATTTACTTTCAGAAGAAAAAGAAATACGATTTTCTATTCTATTGCTGTTATTTTTTGTAAATATTGTTAATTTTACTAGTTGAGTGAGAATTCTTTGAAAAATGGATAAAAGTTCATAAATATGCTGTTTATCCATTATTACGAACTGCAATGATTGCTTTTTAAGATTCAATTTTTATTGAAATACACTTTTTAAATGTAAACTATGATTCAAATATATTTGTGATTAAAAAATTTGTTTTTGAATTTTATCATGTGACTTCTAATATACGATTTCCTTAATTATAATTTGACATGACAATGTATTAATTCTTTGTTAGTTGTATCAAATTTAAAATAACGAATCCAATATAGCACACAAAAAGTTTTTTAATGTCTACATTTGAAAAAACTTTTGTTTACGGGTAGGCAGAGTACAAATTCCATGTCAACTTTACCAAATTAAAAAATATAGGTGGAATACGACTGAAATTTTTTATTCTTAGTCTGAAAGCCCACAGATATGCAATTTCACCTACATGGTTTATTTTACACATTTCGATGACCCGGATATTGAATCCACCATTTTGTGTTTTGTATATTTCTCTTCCGATTCCTAATCAGCGAATTTTTCATACCTTAATAGCAGCCATATTGACACGGCCATTTCTAATTTAGCAAATCTGGCTGCAGAGTCGTGTTCGGCGATCGAAAACATCTTATCAAAAAACAAGTAATTATTTTGAAAAACACCGTCAATAATGAGTTTTTTTCGAGAAAAATTAAATCAGACCTAATAAAGAAATATTGACTTGAATGGTCATTTATTTCATGCGTCAAATGTCATCTTGCTCGAACTATCTGTTACTACTTATCACCTTTGTTGCGTTGCCGATCAAAGCTTTATCTAACGGCTAACTCTGTGAAATCGGTTGTTACAAGTGCAAAGATATATTTTTCTTTGATATAAATATTTTATAACTTGCTTTTGCGGTTGTAAATTACGATTTCGGTGTTAAAATTAAGATTTAACATAACGGTCGATAGCCGATTTATTCTCCATCAAGTACGGATCAAGGGAACATTATTTTTTAAATATAAGAACATGTTTACGAACGGTTGTTCTTTTTTCAAAGAATTTTGAACCGGCAAGTGGTACTGACAATTTTCAGAAATTACAACGTTAAAAAATGTAATCGTATCGAATGTTTATTTTTCTGCTGAACTTGGTGTAGGTTCCTGCAGTTCTAACATTTCCTTCAAAAATGTGAAGTATGGCGCCATCTAGGAAGACGACCTGCAGCTGTCGCAATTATCATGGTTGATTATTATGCCAAAATCTATGCAAAAAGCGATGCCGCGCTTTAAATAAATAAATTTAAAAAAAAATATTCTTAAACCCGAATTTGAAGGTCTTAAAATTAAAAATAAAAGTCGAGAGAAAAAATGTCCATTGAGTTTATTGAATGCTGTCAAAGGATTCAAAAATATTACACATTATTTGATAAACTCGAAAAAAAGGAGCTTTCAGAAACTTTTAGTTGGTCGTATATAATAAAATGATTCCATTTTTGTTTAAATTGCAGTAATTACAATTTCCTTTATGAACTTTTTCTGATGAGGGGTACACGAGCCGAAAACAATGAAAATACATTTTTAGTTTTTAACTTTTCTATTAATCTGGTGACAGACTACATACTCGATTTTATATACTTTTTATTCGCAGACCTCAACAATCACGTTTACAAGAATTTGAAAGGAGTGACGACTTGTCCCACCGCTGTCACTAAAGTCGTGTTCCCTTTCACATGTAAATAAACATCTAGGTCCTGGGCTCGGAAAACGCGACTGGTAGTCAAAACGTCAAGCCGCAGAGGCCACCGTCTAAACTTAGTTCCATGTACTGATCCAGCACATACACTAACCCGCTGTGCACGAACGCGGTTTTAGGGTAACTAAAGTGCATCTGGCACTTCAGGGTGCGAGACACGAGACAGCCTCATTCCTGAAAATCGCGCCTTCGGTGCTGTCTAATGGCGAGATGCTGACTGGTGAATGAATATTAACTTATCACTGATACACCAAGCCTTACTACAAAAATGACACTTTAATTTTAGGTTGAAGACGTAATCGTTTCTGAAATTTAAAATTATTATTTCTATTCCTAAAGCGGTACTTCTGCTTAAAATACTAATAATTTGGGTTTTATAAACGATCTTTTACGTAATGATTATGTCAACACATCGCAATAAAATATAAATTTAAATTAACTGTTTGGATAATGCAATTACAACAATTCATAAGAGGAACCTAAAATTGATACGTATTACTCGCTGGAAATTACATAGATAGCACATTCAGCGCTGTTATATTTATTACCGCGAAAATAAGCTCATTCAGAGGAACTAACACACTTGTACTGTGTTTCACGCTAATCGTAAGCTCCACAGATAATGCACGCACTACCTACGTTGCCTCACGTACGTGCAGTTAATTCTCCTATTGCGAATTTTGATGTTGGAATATTTCAATACTAGCGAATACTTGCATTCATAAAGGAATAATCGTGAAATATGTATTGCAATATTGATCTATTATCTCAAAGGTGTTCAGTATTAGAAATGAGAACAGTTTTTATTCTGATACCTTTCATGATTATTATTTACATCATTCCTATTTGAAATATAAATAATGAACATTGCGTTATAAAATGAACATAATTTCTTAGAAAAATTTCAGGAATATTTAGTACAGTAAATCCGTCATCACTAAAGGTGCTTATAACTTAAATATTTGAGCTTTAAATTCTCAATTTCTTCAAGGGAATAAATCGTTTCATTTTATTTTTCTTTACGAATTATTTAATTTGTCCACTTTTACATTTTTAAATGGACGGTCGGTTGAACCGAGTAGCCACCCAACCAAGATAACGTCTTAGAGGATTGCATCCACCTTGAGAGCGACATCCGGTAGAAAAGCATAGATCCCAAGAGGCACCGGCTGCTGGACATCCTGATTATACTTGGTGTTGAACTGAAACCCCTTCTTCCTACACCCACCTCACCCAAACCACTCCTTACATCTTCGCTTTGCTGTTACGAGCAGAAGCTCAAAGGCTGAAGTTATAAGGCAATCGATATTTTCGTTAAAGAGCATTTTATTACTTTTCTGTCAGTTTATCATCTATTTCTACGTCATATTAACACATTTTATCGATCATATATTGCGTCACTAAATAATCATTTTCATATTTTTATAATACAACTATTCAGACCAATCGAGTTTTTCATGTGCAGTGATGTGTAAGTAGTATAAACAATTTTGGTCAGGCGGAGTTTTATTTCGACTTCAAAATTGAATTATTTCATATTTTCTTGCACTGATTGTAATCGATTCAAATTTATTGATTCCGAAAGTATCTTCAGCAAAAAATTGTTATAAAATAGCATTTATTTAGATTTAAATCTCGACTTTTCCGTTCAAGTCAAATAATTTATTCCATGGCATTATTTCATATTTTCTTCCACTGAATAAATTTGATTAAAATTTATTGAGTAGGAAAGTATCTTCTTGTTAGCCTCGATGAATTAACAATTTAAATAGGTATTTTAAATTTATCTTAAGTGTAAATTTAGCACAGGTACATGCTATGAAAGTTAAGTAACTGTTAGTCTTTTCAGTTTCAAAAGTCATATTAGTCATGAGAGGAATATAAGTACCTAACAATGTGGCTTGAATGTCTTCATACGTGGGTAGTCAATTACGACTGAAGTGTCTGCATTTTGAAGTGCATCACAGTTTTATCGCAGTCATTTGTTGCAATTATACAACATGCATTGACTTGCGTACAATAGTAAAGAGTGTTTCTTAAATTATTGGAAATGATGTGGTTAATTTGTTGATTTTTTATATTTAAATGAATTCAATTCCTCTATTTAGTCGTTCTAGTATATTTAAGAAATCTTTGACACTTTTTAGCAATGAGTCAATGTGAAATTTGATTAGTAGTTTTGAATAAAATGGAATTACTAGTAAACAGCAAAAGTAGTATTTGTTAGCATTGAGCTTTTTAATATTTATTTCAATGGAATTTTGCTTTGAGATATTTTTATTGAAATTTAGAAAGGTAGAAGTTTAGAGGTTATCGCAAATAATGTTTTTCAAAAGTTGAAGAGATTGATGAACTACGTTTGGGTAGTTTTTCTTAAATTGAAGACACATAAATATAACCAAAAGAGGACTTCAAACTACTCATTCAGGGTGCTTTTCAAATCTAATCTAAACGTGATCTCTGTGTGTTATTCAATAGTTATGAATTTCACAAACTGGACGTAAAGAACGTGCAATTTTAGTAAGATTTCCTAATAAAATGTCAATATTGTCATTATAAAATGCGCTTCTTATATGAAGAAGTATAGATAGTAGATCTTTTCTTTACGACAATGATTCAGTAACATGTAAAGTAAAATTATTTAAATTGCCAGTATTGTGCTGTAATTTTTGAAAATCTGTTTCAGTTAATTTGAGCTGAATTTTGAAACTTCAGTTTAACCTGTTAGATTCAAACTTTGTTTATTTAAAATGCAATCATATTCGGTTTATTCGGAAAAGCATTATATTAAAGCATATTTGTTTCCATTGAGTCTTCGCACAGTAATTTCTCTAAACATGGAGATTCAGTAAACAGTCGACTATTGAAACTTTTACCTCTTTATTATAGCCTCGTATTGTGACCCTGGTAATTTTTTTTTAAATAACTGTAAGATAAATAAGATTTCATATGGAAACATGTGAAAAGTTCCCGTGTAAAAGAGATCTTCTTCTAACAAACGAAAGAGTATACAATCTGGAATAATCCTGAATAGGATGATGAGGGAATTAAGACTGATCTAAGGCTTGACTAATTAGGTTAAAAACAGCCCATAATCTATAGCTTTACTTAAAGTTATAAATCCATTGAAAGTAGATTAGAGTGTTATTGCATAACATTTTAGAGTTATTAATATCATATAACTGTTTAGACTTAATATTTGCGTATTGACTTAAATGCTACGTTTTTCGGCAACTGTAATCTTAGAAATCATTTATTGAATTTTATGAGATCATCAAAAAGGTCGAAAAGTTGTGAAAAAATCTTTCTTATTTTTCTATATTATAAAATAACTTACTAAATATTAAAGAATTCTTTCTTGTTTGACAGTCGTTGCATACACATTTTTCTTCTAAAGCACGAATTATTAATCTGCGACCCTAGAGGGTCATAGAGGAGCCACGGCAGTACTACATCGTTTGTTGGACTATTAGAACTTACACAGATGTTCAAGACGATGATAACCACGATGAACATGTTGATGAAGAACATTAAGATGTTCATAACTTATCATGAGGTTGCTGACAACGGTGATAAGGATGAGAATACGAACAATGATCATTATGGTGATGACGATGTTGATGATAAACATAATCATAATTTTGATATCGAAGTTGACAACGATGATGAGGACGATGAGGACAACGAGGACAATGAGGATGATATTGACCACAACAACGCCGACAATGCGACGATGATCACGAAGATGATGACGATAATTATGATGAGGTTGATATGGTCAATGACAATATTGACTATGCTCATGAAGATTATGACGACTATGATAATGATCCTACCAATGATGATGATCCTCACGATGATGATGATCGTGACGAAGATGATGATGATAATGGACATTAAGTTGATGACAACGCTATAAACTCGATTTATTAGCGATTTGAAATGTTCCACGTATATTATATCAATGCTTCAGAAGAGGTATAACTGAAAATAACCTGTAACCCAATTGTTGGTCTCTTATCGTTTAACCAAAAAAGGTTTTGATTTGTAAGATAGTTTTGTAAGAAATTAATATATTTCTGATTAATAAAATCACGATGCGAAATAAAATTTACGACACGTTTACGTTCCACTTCAAAAAACTTTCGATTCCTTTAGTTTTGTCGCATGGACAAAGTCCGGTGACGTCATTTTGTTCAGTACCGGATACGAGGGTTTGGGTTTTTTCCATTACGTAATAGGCTTTACGCCTACACGCACTCTTCCCATTCTTTCGAAGGAAATTATTACATGCAGTCGCAGGAATGAAACGGTAGAACAATAATGGATCGGGATGATTGCGTTCATGCCATTGTTCGCACGGAGTGAATAGTCTTGTCTCGCTTCGAGGTTCGGCTTGTGGATGGCTCAGCATTCTTTTTACACCATGAAAATTCGTGGTGCTCAGTCTCGGCATAACGTTGCGGTATTTCGTGGAGTAATTTACTTTGATTATACGAAAACGGGATTCCAACGTTTCGAATTAATTCCGGAACGAACAGAACGATACTATTGGCGCGATTCCATTATAGAAAATTTCGAAAAAATGCGGTTCTTAATTTCACGTATTTTGAAAGAATTTGTGTTTTTTAAAACGGGAAAAAATTTCATTTATTTATGTAAATGATTTTAATCCAATCGTTTAATAATTTATTTATTTCAACTTAATGGCTTGCATTATAACTAAACTGAACAATTATTCTTATTGAATAAAATTGTATCCAAATATCATAGAATATTTAAAAACTTTTCTCTTGGATATAATAAAAAAAATTTTAATTTCTGTTATTCACCATCTTAACATTATTGAAAATTATTTCCAACCACAAATTTGCAAATAATTATGAGTTGTCGACGAGTTTTTGTATTGAAAGAATGTAAAGTAGGTTAAAAAGAGAAAATTTTGTTCAACATTTCTCTGTTAACTGGGACTTATTAATTGTAAAATTGTTTAATCGTGTACTCAAACTATTTTTAATAATCAAGTAAAGAGGGATATGTTCATAGATTTAATCTGTTTATTATACCTCAAAAGGTCAGCATTAAAGAAATCGTTAAACAACAGATTTCAAAAATCTCAAGCAGAAGTTCACATTTTTTATAAAGATCTTATGCAGAACTCATAAAAATTATAATAAACAGCCAGTTTGGAAGTCTTAAAAAGTACTTCAATATTCCTTTTTAGTAGTTTTGTAAAGTCTTTCTTTTTAAAACCTTTTGTATTTTTATACAAGATCTTTGAACTAAAATACCTTTCGCTTATCGAAGATTTATTAGTGATTAATAGGGATTCGTACTGGAATATTTATCGTTTTATTGACCATCGGATATTTATGTGTACCTTTTGAAAAATTATTAATTTCAAACGAACAGAATTCGTCAAAATATATTAATCGTCGTTGGAATATTTGCAAAACATTTTAGTTGACAAAACTAAATAAAAACTCATATCATTTAAATTAAAAATCCCAGTTTTTGAAATACTTAATTCCCAAATTTATTCTAATCATGAAGTATTTTTTAAATCATGTTTGAAAAAATAAATAAAACAAAAGTTTACAGAATATATACTTTTTGGAATAAGTTTTAATAAGAAAAGAGAATTTTCCGAATAGAATGAAAGATTAAATAAAAGTTAAATTTATAGAAGGAAATTCCATAAAATATTGAAAAAAGTCGAGTTTTTCGAAAAACGCTAGGTGGTGTTTCAACCCAAAAGTGAAATCCATTGAAAGACAAAAACGTTGAGTGGAAGAGTTCTCTACAAAATTCGTAAAAAGAGCATTGATATCACGAATGAAGCCTTGTTCCATTTTTTGGAGAATAAACCGTAGTTTTATCGATAATTGCCTTAAACTTGGAAGCGACTTTGGTTTTAGAGTGCAGTACCATCTAGCATCCAAAAAAAGTAGTATTTTATTTAATCTATTTTTTTTGTCTTATTTTCACATAAAATCATGTTAGTACATTAATGATCTCAATATATATTTCACGAATTTTTAGATTATTATTGGATACATTGTAGAGGAGGCTAATTTTCATTAATGAATGTATTAAAAATTTTCCATTTTATGGTATACAAATTTTCTTATAATGGGAAGGTAATGGTTAATATCTTCGAGTAAAAGCATCGCAAATTCCAGTTCATTTGCCTTGCATGAGCGCATTACTTTTTCAGCAATTTTCTTTGTTTAAAAAATAGTTATTGTAATCTTTTGCTTTGCATGAATCTTTAGTTTGTCGGAAGCGATGAACTCATTACAGAGAATAACGAATGCATCGAATTATCAATCTTGGACAAGACGTAAGTGCATTTTATCCATTCTCTCGCGCATAAACCCCTCGAGAAATTTCATCGAAGAATTGTTTTTACGTTAAATCGAGTTTCCCCATTACATTCGAAATAACGGGTAGCTAACACACGGACTAGGGGAATCATAAGTTAACATTATCTCCTTCCCCGAGGAACTAAGTGATACTGTTATTGGCGTGTTTCGCATGTAATAAAGGAGATTTACTAGTGGACGGTACGAAAATGCTATTTTGCTAATCGGCCCCGGTCCACCGGATTGGCGAACGTAATTTATTCTATTTCCCAGTGTAATATACAGAGCCGAAACGTTCGCATGATCTACAGGGTGCTGTGGTTTCTGTGATAAATTACACGAACGTCAAAATGGTACTTACCAAATTTTCAGCATCGTGCGAAATAGAAAAGCTCGATTCTAGCTTTGAATTTATTTATTCGGATCTAGCAATAATAGGAGTTGACAATTGTAAACAATAATTCGTGAATTCGAATGCTTCTAAGTAATTTCGAATTTTTTAAGTGTGCTAGGGTCTAATTAAAAAAGGACCGTTTAAGGACCTGGTCAGGACTCTGCTAGGGGATGCTCACTCGAACTTTTACCTAACCCATGAATAAAAAGAAAGCTTGGTCAAGACCTTCACGAATGAACCAGAATAACTGATAAGGAATGTCTTATTGTTGCTGACAAGAATTTCGCGTTTCTTGGGGTTAATTTGTAAAAATAATTTTTTATCGGATTCGATTGTTCTTGCCTTTAATTAAAAAAAAAACTTGCATCAAATTATTTTACAGGCTGCCGGCGTTAACGAATTTTACACAGAAGCAATTAATATTCGGGATCGAACTCGTTCCGTGGTGATGAGAAGATTTTTATCGAATCGCGCACGCGTGCATCGAAAATGCGCTTTAGCTGACGTAATAATATTATTTCAACAGAGTTCCAAGTACATTACAAAATCGTATTACGCATTCAGAGTGCGTTCGTACGTGCAATATTAATCGGAGCGGTAGTCTATAAATTTTCGTCGATCCTGCCAGAACGTCGTTGCGCTTCCGCAAGGCGATTTAATTTATCAAAAACGAAGCGGTGCTCTTAACGCGTTCCAACGGGCCGCTGTTTCAGATTCGCTCCCGTACATTTTTACGTCGAGACGATCGTGTAAGGATTTATATCCCCAGCGAAATTATGCCGGTCCGTACGATTTTGAATAATCACATTTTAAACGGGACGATTTGGAAAGAATAATGTACCGGTTTGAATATCTACGAGCGACTGATTTTATGAAATGTTAAACTCGATAATTCAAGCTTTAACAGCGGTTTCAATCCAAGTGATTCGAAATTAAAACGAAAGCTTGGATATTTTAATTCAATTACTAAAATCGTCAATTTTGGTTCTGATTCTTTCCATTAGTAAATTAATTCGTGAAATAATTCAGTTTTCATGACATAGCCTGAAATGAGAGACGAAGAACAGCTTCCAGGTGAAAATTATTATTGTCCTGGATACATTTTCCCCGGGATATATCTTTTTCTGGATTTACGACGCTATTATTCTCGAAGGTCTCACTGTGCTTTAAGGCCACTCTGGCAGTCCGCGAAAAATATCTAGCAGAAGATCCTCATGACGAAAGTGCACACATGTCTGAGTACGCTTTTATGCGCGCACGTGTTTACGCGTGCGAGACGTGCAATGGAAAAGAGTTTATCTGGTAAGGAAGAGAAACGAAGACAGACAGGAATAGAATCGTCGAATCGAGAAGGATAGATTGTTAGGGATATACAGGGGGATATTGGGAGAGAGAGAATGTTACGCAAGTAATACGATGCAACTTAGCTTCTGTAGCCCCTATCAATCACGAATGATCTTGTCTGGATCCAAACATCTCAATTCTAAACGACTAGGATACGGTTCACTGGATTGTACCATGTGCACCATATGGTTCCAATATGAAGTAACCCTTCAGCCAAGAGTAATTTCAGCTGAGGTTGTTAACTTAATATCCCTTACTGATGCACAATTTTGACGTTGGTAGAATAACTTCGTTATAGGCAAAACTATCTATAATGGAACTGTAAACGCTGAGTTATAGATTGTCAGCGAATTGAATTGTATTACTCTCCTGGACTATGCAAATTGATTACGTCCGAAAGAATATATAACACCAAAAGTCCAATTTGAATTTCATTAACGTAACGAATGTAGGCCCATCACAATTTTTTGAAACCTTGTGTACAATCAAACAATAGTGAATCCAGACAATAAGTTTATATTATACAACTGAAGAGGTCAGGGCAACAAACGGTCAACGCATTTTTCACTTGGCTGTTCGTTCAAATCTTTCAATAATTGGGAGAAACAAACAGTCAGTAAAAGCAAAACCATTCCGAGCAGCAAACAGTCATCCCTACTTTCTGTCAAACGTGACTGTTTCTCCCTAAGGAATAATTTGTTTCTCACTAAAGAAGAAGTTCGTAGCAACAAACGCTCACAAAAGTATCTTCGAAAACTATAACTATATGTTGCTCTAAACAGTTTAAACATTTATTTTCTGCATGGTCAAGTGAAAAATTAGATGACCGTTTATTGCTCTGAGCTCTTCAACTTTTGGTGGTTCGATTTTAATGCGATGGTTTGCATCCAAAATCTAACATTTTTTACTGGTGTTAATGTCATGTATGGCAAGTGTTGATACATGGGAAAGTGTTTTGATGAGACATAGAGTGCATAGAAATTAAAACATTTTAAAAACAGTTTTATAATAAATATAACCCATGGTCTGCAAGGTCGTAATTCGTTTCTAGATTATTTAAGACAATTTGACAACAAAAAGGGTCTGAGCAAATAGCAGAATGAATGACAGGGATTAAAATTACGAATACTCATTTTTATGAAAGCGATACATTTTTTTCTAAAAGTTCATGATACATTGGCGTAAGTCAAAATAAAAATATCTGATGATAAGAGAGATACAAAATACTACCTTGTAATGACCATTAGGTTTAGCTGATTACATGTATTTAGCAGATATTATCACGAAAATACCCCAAAAAACTGCGGTGAGAAAATTAGTCAGAAAGTTTGCCAGCTCCTGGACTAGACCATCCAACGTCCAAAATAACAAAACATCTATTTTTTACTTTGATTCGTAAATAAATAAACAAAGCTATGTAAATATGTTCTTATATTATTCACTGAGTTTTTGTCATACCAGCACAAAAAGTCCATCTTTCTGCCAGGAGAAAAGGGCGGAAAGTGCCGGATTTCCTCCCGGTCTGATAAAGATGGGCGTTACCGGGCGGAAAAATACTTTTTTCCTCTCGTTTACAATCTGTTGACAGTCTTTCATCGAAAAACAGTCTTTCACGCTGTGAAAATAATTGAATGTGCTTGACAACCTAGGACCACTTTTCACGCCCTAAAGGGGAGTTGGACTTGTACGGGTGTGACAAAAAATAGTGTTCGCATCGCGGGCCAAAACACGCATTTCAAGCATCAGGCGACGATCGTGACCCTCGCTGCAATGCCTCTGTTTCCGCCCTAGATACGTAATATGCTATTTTGAAGTCGTAAAATTGACTAGACGTCAAATAAACGTGAAACAAATAGATCGCCGAAGACATTCCGTATACCATTTACTGGATTATTTTTATGCGAATTTGTAAAGATTTTTGACGGCCTAAAATTTATTTTAATGGTAAGTACAAAGATGTCATAAATTATGACAGTTTTTAAGTAAATAGTTTTCGCAGAAAAGCTGCAGGGAAATGTTCGAAGATTTGTACATATAACCCGGGAAAAAATGGATTATATATAATTATATATAAATTGAGATGCAATTATATATAATAATATATAATTATATATGTTTATATACGATTATATATAATTATATATAATTATATATGGATTTTGGCCGTATATAATTATATATAATCGGGAATACATTTACTTGTGCAACCTTTTTCTGAATCTGATCTTAATTTTTAAATAAATGTAACATTGCTGCATATGGATACGTCAGTAAGAAAATTGGTGAATCAAAAAATAATTATAGAAGAAAGTATCAGAGATATAATTGATTACAATATCACCCGTGAATACTTTTTTCAAAAAACCATATGGACTTCAAGGTAAGGAGAACTTTTACTTCACTATAATATGCTGAAAAGCTATTTGAACTTAAATTTTATAAACAAAAAATGTTATTACAAATTTTTTATTGATGATACTTGGTTCTAGTTAAATTTTTAAAAACTTTTCTGATGGAAATCTTATTAAATAGGCTGAAACATTAAAATTATTACTTTTTATTTTTTTTATATTCGCGACTCCAAGAAATAACGCCTTTATAAACATAAAACGTTGTCCCTTACGAAAAATGCAGGGATGAGAAGAATCCACGTTGTATATTTTCTAAATCCATTATATAAAAACTCATTCCGTGAAGAACCTTATCAAATAATTATTCAATTTAGACATTTCTACTACACGAAATTAAAAGTTCAATGCATATTGGAAAGCTCCTTATATGTATGACAAAATAAATAAAGCTTGTAAATGTTAGAACTTCGATTATATATTGTGTATTATATTAGCATGGTTTAACGAGGTAAAGCGACGTCATTTCTACACCAATAGTACTGTTCATTAATTGTATTATATTGTATTATATTTTAAAGTATTACTAAAATAACCCTCGAAGTAGATAAAAGCGTATTTATTTCAATTCATTTTCTGTGATATCGACAGGTATTTTTTATTTGCTTAATTAGGCGAACTACAAACAATTACGAATCCAACAACAAAATAACTGCGATTCATTTCGAATTTTCCAAATGTGCACTTTACTACCTTATTTTAAATATTGCTCTTACAACCAAGGGCCCCGTAATTACGTCAAAAATTATACTTGCAAAAATAAAACCTGTTACGAACAACGACCATTATGAAGTTAACCGCAAAAAAAAATGTCAAAGTAATCGGATAAATGGTTCTCGGCTTATATTGTCGTGGGGTGTGAATAATGCGGTTTTGAATAAAATGCTTTCTAGTAAAACTCCGCATAATGGACGAACGAGCACTTTGAATCTCTTACCGGTAAAAAAATATACAACTTACTCCATTTTACTTGCATCGGCAATTTTACGTTGGTGGAAATTGTAGTGAAAAAACGTAAACTTTTATGTTGGAGCTACAGAAATAAAAAAATCGTTTTAAATTCTTTCGACGGTTCACTTAAATTGAATGAATAGGTTCTCTAAACTTTGAGCTTTGCTTACGATTTGTTTTATGGTAAATGAACCGTGGCTATTATTTACATAGAAATTAACTGTGTTACTTTAAAGTCAATTCCAAAATAAGTAAGAGAACGTAAACAAATATATACTTGGGTTAAAAATGTAATTTAAAATTCTTGTATAAAAATATCTACAATGAAAATAGAAAGTAATGACGAAAATCGATGTGTATAATAATGTAATAGTCTTTTTTGTTAACATAATACAGGGGATTAACTTAAATTAAACACAGTATAAAACGTGTTGAAACTAGATATTACTTATGGCTTTGACACTGTTACTACTTAAAAGGTGAACTACTTAGTCCAAATTTGGACTAGTAGAATTTAAACATTTAAATATTCATCTTAAGTACTTATTTTTTTTTTATAAAACATGATGCCCATTGGCAATAGTATACCTTATCTTCAAATAAAAGTGTTTAATAGAATAATATTGCGAATAATGTGGGTCGATAAACCGACAAATAAAAAAATACCAAAAAGTCAAAAAGAATTTTGCCTGTCGGTTTTTGGAATGTCGGATTTTTCACTGTCGGTTTTTTTACTGTCGGTATTATGACAATTCAGTTTTTCTACTGTCGGCATTTTGAAATGTCGGTTTTTCGGCTGTCGGCATTTTGATTTGTCGGTTTTTCGACCCGCATCCTGTTATTGCAACTTTGTAATATAAATCGATACGTAATTAGTGACCATAGAATATTTTGAAAAAGTAACCGTTCGAAAGATTCAAATTCCTATAGAAAAGTGTTAAAACCACGTAATATGTTACGTCACTATGTATTTAGAAAATTTTAAATAAGAGAATCCAGTTACACAATTCCCAACACATTTGCATTTAATCCGAGTTTGTTTGATTCTGTATCCAGTACGGGTAAGCAGCGTTCGGCGAGGGCCAATAAACTTTACTCAAAATCCCTAGGACAATTTGTGGGGTGAACGAGAGGAAGTGGACAGCGTATACTAGATCGTTCGAACCGATTTAGTTGAAATGGCCTGAGATTAGAACTTACCAAATGCGATACGAACGGATTGTTTAATTTCTTAAAACAAGAATGTTTTCTACACAAATTACAGACAAAGTACGAATTTACTTTTAAAAGATTCATGCAAATAAGTAGAGTGTTATTTGTTATTCTATCTTTGGGAAAGATTGTTTACTTGGGCCACTATTTCAGTGTAAAACTGCTGTACTAGTCAGTAGGAAGATTTATGGCGAATCGTTTGGTAGTATATCTGTATTTTGAGGAGAAAGTAAATTCCAGAATTAATCAGTAATAATTTATTATGTTTTCTTTCTTTATGGATATTGATTATATTAACTATACTAATTATATTAATGCTGGCACGTAGAAAACTAAATGTTAAGAAGAGCATAAACAGTTCGCCATTGAAACATTTATATTTACAATGTGCATACAAAATTATATAAATCCTAAGTAGATGCAAATATTTAATATCATATTATAGAAAGCATTGCAACTATACCCACAGTAACGATCATATTTTACAGTCACAGACTACATCTAGAATTCACTTTATGTAATATTAATTCTGAATATGTATTAGATTATATCCTAAACAAATTTATTCATCAATATAATCAAAAATCAAAATAGAAAATAAACTCTACAAGTCTGGCAATTCATATTATTGATAACAAGCTATAAAATGAGTATTTACAGTTGGTACAAGCAGTTCAATAAAAGAAACTGGCGTAAGGGCTATGGTTTCAGTAATAGCGAAATATTTTTCCTAGTAAAACAGTGAGAATTTCATTGAAATGTATTCTGATGTTCTTTTCGAGTAAAGTGAAATTTTATCGTCAAACTCGTATTTTTGCTATAATAATTTTATTGGGTACGTCAATATGTTACGATTAGAGTGTTTTGCACTACAATAACATCGTGTACGTATATTTACTAACATTTCAGTCGATGGTTACGTAATCAGTATTTGACTTATTGAAATTCGGGATATTTGGTATCTTAGGTTAATTAAAAGTCGTAAGTTTCATACTAAAGTGGTTTGAAAACATAGCATTGGTTGATAAAAAAAAAAAGGACAAAGGACAGGTTATTTTCCCCCGCGTTAATGACGAATATGTCTGTTTGCGGGTCGGCTCTTGGTTGATATTTGATAAATTTGTTTGGAATCAATTATGGAAGAAATTAGAATTCAATTTCATTAGAGTGTGGTAATTACTTATATCTACATGAATAATTTACTAGTTAAAAATTACAACTATAATTAATAAATCAGTTCATAACAGTTAAAAATAAAAAAATTTTATTTTTTGATAATCGAAAAGATAAAAATGTAATTAGTAGATGAAAATACTTCAGAACATGTTAATAATTTCTATCCAAGACAGCGGTATTCTTCAGATTACAAAATTTTTAAGGATTTAAATAAATTTGACATTTCTTTTATCGAATTTTTATTAATGATACATTATTTATTTTCAGCAAAAAATAAAACAGATTATCGGAGATTAAATTTAGAAGACGATTTTTCTTAACCAGTCTCAAAGCAAATTAATTTTGTACTTTTTAATTTTATTTCAATTTGACTTATAATAGAAAGGTTACATCTTAAGAATATTAAGATCCTCTTGTCACGGATATTCTGCTTCGTAAAAAAGAATATTATAGGGCCATTCCAGAGCAGTTTCATAATTTAACACTCTTCCTACAGAAAATTTGCAAAAAATATAAAGTGTATTCTCGAATGGTTTTAAATAAAAATTTTTCAATTTTTTAGGTATATTGTTAAATACTTTTATCATAATTATAGGTTTTAGTCCAAACTTATAAATAATTAAAAAATGAGCAAAAATAGTATATACATGAATCTATTGACTACATTTCCTAGTAACAATCTAAGATATAGTAGTTACGACAATAATAGTGAAAACCGTTTATACACACAGAAAAAAATTATAAATAGAATTTGAATATTTAGTTATGTGAAATTTTCCGAATCTCATTTAAAAGCAAAATTTCTTGAAAAATATAAATAAATAATATTTTAGTATTTAAGCAATAAGTTTTTAACTGTTAATAAATTTAAATTTGGTGGGTTCTTCCTGCAACGCAATTGGTCGTGATTGCATCAATCGAAACATTTCAACATGGTTGAAATATTTTCCAAGCGCCATCTGTCGGAATCCTTCCGATTCCCGAGCCAGCGGCTTTTCTGAAAAAACATTTTTACAGAAAAATGTTAAAAATGCTGATTGGAGATGTTAATTATATGAAAAATATGAAGAACCCGAAAATATGTGAAAAATTCAGAAAAAATAACGGGGAACTTGGAAGAACATTCGGCAGATACCAGAGTACGATCCTGGGACCTTTCGATTTCCGGTCGAATGGTCTAACCAACTGAGCTATATCTCCCCACATCCCTCCGCTACGTTAATTTTTAATTAGTCCCATATTTCGTATTTCTTCATACCTTTCATATTATTGCATTTGACTCTTTCGCACCCCGAGTCCGTTCGAATACGAACAAATATGATTTTTTTGCAGGATTATATTACACAATTAATAAATTTAAATTTGGTGGGTTCTTCCTGCAACGCAATTGGTCGTGATTGCATCAATCGAAACATTTTTAGAGCATTCGACCGGAAATCGAAAGGTCCCAGGATCGTACCCTGGTATCTGCCGAATGTTCTTCCAAGTTCCCCGTTATTTTTTCTGAATTTTCGGGTTCTTCATATTTTTCATATAATTAACATCTCCAATGAGCATTTTTAAAATTTTTCTTCAAAAATGTTTTTTCAAAAAAGCCGCTGGCTCGGGAATCGGAAGGATTCCGACAGATGGCGCTTGGAAAATATTTCAAACATGTTGAAATGTTTCGATTGATGCAATCACGACCAATTGCGTTGCAGGAAGAACCCACCAAATTTAAATTTATTAATTGTATAATATAATCCTGTAAAAAAAGTTTTTAACTGACTTTTCATTATACATGAACGAAAAACTAGATATTCTATAACAGAAAATTGACACCAGTTATATTAAATATAAAAATTATGTGAATTTGTTTACTTGGAAAAGATTTTAATACATCATTGGCGTTAATCAAGCATTTAAAGATAAATTCCAGATAAACTACACAAAATTAGGATTTTTCTTTTAATTCTTTTTATTGACAATGGTTAATCGACTTTTTCGGCTAATTTTATTTGCATTCTAGGTAGAATCCACTAATTATTATTTTCTGTGCTAGAATATAAAATAGTCAGATGTGAAAATTACGTAAATATTCAGATGCATTAACTACTGAATCAAGCGTTAGAAATTGTTATCTTATATTTGTAAAATGTAGAAATAATTCTGATTATACTAACTAATTAGTAAAAGTGAAAGGGGTAACGATAGCTTAAAGGAAGTATACTTCGTACAGTCTACTACTGAAGTCACACTTAATCCTAACTTTACTAACTAAATTGTCCCCGAAAGCGATGAAGTTCATAGGTACAACTATATATTCCGTAACAGCCCGAAAATTATTAGTCAAATTTAAACATTTTTTCAAGTACTGAAACAAAAATATAATAGACGGTTCGTAATGCATTGAATTGTAATTGGTTACTTATACCAAATTTCTTAATTTAATTGAAACTAATTGAACTAAAACATTCTATGCTTAATGACAGAAAATTATTTCAAACAAATTAAATATAAAAAATATATACAAAGCTAGAATATTGCTTCTTAAATTTATTAGCAACTTGTTTGTCTTTCATTTTACTACTACCGATCATAAATATTATTATTATAATCAATATATCCAATCAGCACTGCAATGACCATGAAATGGAAAAAATAATAATAGTGGAAAGCGGATATATAATATCTATTTATAGGTAAAAAATCGGCATTCGTTACTATTCTCGTTTTGTTCGGAGAAATTGAATAAATGCAAATTGAAGTTTTTTATCTATTAAATATTTTTTATGGAAGTAAAGGGAAATTGAAAGCCTGGATATATATGATGACTAACTAATGACCAGAAATGTATATCATAGCATTGGACGTATAGTTAATAAACGGGTTTAAACCAAATAGGATCATATGATTGATTATGACACTCAAATTTTTCTTAAATGTCGTGTTTCAGAACTTGACATCGCCATTGCAAAGGTAACATCCGATATCACTCGCTTCTGTCAATGGGCGAATAGCAATGACCTCGTCCTTAACTTTGAAAAAACTAAGGCATTACTTGTCGGCAGTGCTTTTTATCTGAACACCTTTAATACTGATTCGATCACACCGATTGTTATTAATAATTCGGTCATACCGTGGGTTAAATCGGTGAGGAACTTGGGTCTCGTGTTTGATGGAACGCTCTCGTGGAAGTACCATCTTATACAAATGTCCAATAAAGTCTTCTCCACTCTACGTCAACTACGGAATAACCGTGCTCAACTACCAACTGATGTTAGGCAAACCCTTGTTTTCTCGTTGATTTTACCCTATTTCGATTACTGCTGCGCAGTTTACAACGACATCAATGTAACTCAAAAAATCAGGGTGGAACGAATGTTTAATGCGGGCATTTGTTTCATCTTCGATCTACGGCGCGATGAGCACATTACCCCATATCGTAATAAGCTTGGCTGACTCAACACCAAATCGCGTAGGTTATACTACATTGGTATCGTCACCTGTAAGATTATTAAGACCCACGTACCCCACTATCTTTATGAACGTTATCAGTGGCGTGAAGAATCTACATCCAGGGCTCTTCGACCAGGCTCTATGCAAGAACTTTGAGTACCGACACATCGGCTAGAATCCTATTCCAACTCTTTTATTGTCACTTCTACCCGGTTATGGAATGAACTTCCAGTCGAAATTCGCGCAAGTGAAAATGTGTATTCGTTTAAAGTAAAACTAAAAAAATTCCTATTAAGTCGGACTTCAGTGTAATTATTTTGTATTTTATATTTTAGTATTAGCATTATTAGTATTAGTATTAGTATTTTTAGTATTTAACATTAGTATTTTAGTCCACTTTTACTTCTGGTATGCGTGTACCCTACCCTACATTGTAATCGCTCGACTATTATTATTATCTATCTATTTTATATCTACTTTGTTATAGAACTAGTATTGCGCTTTTATATGTATCTGTTAGTATGCCTTGTTATATTAAGCTTAGTTTTAGTTTTAGTTATCTGTATGTATGCTCTATATTGGTTGGCCTAAGAGGTAATACCTCAAGCCATAATAAAGACAATCAATCAATCAATCTCTCTTTCTCTCTCTCTCCCTTTAAATGCATACTGATTTGATCCATCACAAGTATTGTGGAATTGTTTGAATCAATACCCATGATTATTATTCTCTTTGAAGAATATTACCTTACGTAGAGAATAAATAATGGAAACGATATCTAAATTGTAGTTCAGAATATGAAATCACCACTTTCTTTTTCACCTTGCCTTTATTTTTAATAAGATATAAAGAAGTAATCACTATTTTATTTATAATAAACCTTCTTTTATGTCGGTCATCTTCAATGGTAAGTAATATATTAACTTTTACAACCAATTCATTCTAAGAATTTAAATGAATAAAAAAATAATTTTAAATTTATGAAGTTGTTTTCAACGTTACGGCCTCTTGTGAGTCTTTCGAACATACATCCAATACCAATTGACGACAGATGACTTTCCACATCCTCGATCACGAATCACTTTTCAAATTTTCATAATTAAAAAAAATTTCGGATCAAATATGGCGGTCAAAATATTGAAATTTTTATAAATTATATGAATTATGTGATGATATGAATTTATGAAATTTTTATGAATTGTAACATTCATGGTCTGTGAGAGTAGTTGACAACATCGCATTTTCAGCCGTTTGACATTCTAATTTGCCGATTCGTATAAATTAGAATCTAATACCTGGAGCAACTTTTAGACCAAAGCATTAAAAAACAAACTTGAACGAACAAAATCCGTCATTTACTTTCACAAGAGCTTTAAAAATGACACTAAATAGCTACAGTCTATAGGTTATGATCATCTCGTAATCACAAAGTTACATAAAAATGCAATAGAAAACAAATCTATAATCTGCCTTTTAGAGCATACACATCTCGAATGTTTACGTCATAAGTCGTCGTAATAACAGATTTACGTACACCGTGAATAGAAGGATATATCGGGAACTCCTTTTCTGACTCAAAAGAAGTACTTTTTCAAAAGTACTCTTTAATCGGAGTAAAAAGTGTTTAAACCAAGCGAGCAACATCCCGCACGTGAACCGAGTCGCGATTGAAGAGAAGATCATCGACATAAATAATTCCCTGATAAAAATGCGAATATCGAACATCGGCAGAAGCAATAATCCGTATTCCGGCCGCTGAATGCTGAATTACAGTGGAAAGATAAATTCGATACGAAATGCCTGTCGCTAATCCTATACGCGTACATGTGCAGACAGAGAAGGAGAGGGCTACAGCTCGTCTTTGAAACGAGGGGGTTTCATCTCTGCTTCTCGTTCGTAAGCGGATTTTTCTTTTTTAATGTGACGGTAACGAAGTACAAAGGAAGCGCACTCCCAGCCGTACGTATTATTAGCTGACGTATACGTATTTCGCCACGATTCAACCCCCTTTTTAGAGGTCTGGACCGACTTTGCCAACGACTCAGCGTGTAAGCGAATCGAAAATTGAATTCACCCCCTCCCCCCTTCTCGACCCTGTTCGCACTTCTTTTCCAGCAACCTTTTTGCACATCTCCGAAATTTTTAGAAATCATCATGGATATATTCTACCAGGAATGAAATTATTCGAGTCCTTTTTGGATTTGAAGGATGCGCCCTCTTTGGGACGACTTCTTTTGGCAACAACACGCAGTACGACTTGGAAGTACTTGCCAAACGTTTCATGCGAACACAATACTGTCTTTATTTACTCCGCTTGCATAACTTTAACGGACTTGACGGCTCGTCCATATTTCACCTATTAATTTCCGAAATGCCGAGCAGTTGCTCCCCAGCTGCCAGGCCAATGACGTCTACGGTCTTTTAGAGAACAAAACTTAGGGCGAACGCACGGTTCATCGCGGACCCGTTATGACGATTTACTGCAATGACGATCGGATATAAATTTGATTAATGTTACGATGTACAGTTTACTTTATACTAGATGGCATATACTGTGATGAAAAGTTCCAAACATGCTAGTCAAAAAGTAGGATAAACATTTCTTCTGATGGCGAGAATGCATCTCGATTTTAAACACATTCCATAGTCGAAAAAATGTATAATAAAATACAAATTTAGTCTTAACAATTAAGAGTAAAAATTAAAAAAGTTTCAAAATTAATTCTGATCATTTACTCTATCCTAAAGGAGTTACTAGTGACTTCATACTTTACGGCACACTACGTACCTTTATACAATTTCTAATTAATTCAAAAAATAAACATTGAAAATTAAGAAAATTTGCCACTATCACATTTTACAAAAACATTTGGAATATTTTAACCTTTCGATATAAATAGAAACCACGAAAATACTGGAGCGATTAAAAAATAATCTATGGAATTGAACAAAATAAATACAATTTAAAATTATATTTAAATTTATTTAAAAGCGGCATCATAGATTTGGCGTAAAACCAATAACGAAAATTTGATTTAAAAGCGATAACGTAAAACTCCGATTCCTATAGTAGATTTTACCCTTTCAATTACAATTGAAAAAATGTCAGTTCGTGACAAAATCCGAGCTATATTAAACACAAACGTTGGAGTATTGAAAAAACACACGTCACGCAATTATTTTTTCCGCTATTCTAAACCAGTCGAAACTGCACTATCTACCAATATTGAATCAACATATTTTCATTTTCTACTCTAGCTTGTTTAAAATCTATCAGCCGTTTATTCATTGATATGAAAATAATTCCTCGATTAAATTTTTGTTTGATGTTGAGCTATGATCAAGATATTGATACATTCTTATTATATATTGTTTAGTTTTGAAAAAAGAGTTTAATCAAAATGGAAATTGGAATTTTTAATGTTTGTCCAATGTTTGCAAACCTTATGTCAGAAATTCGTCGGTACAATTCAGAGTTTTATGCAAATTTTTGTTGGAAAAAATTTGTTGTCAATGACGGAAAATAATACTAAGTTTTTAGATTTACTTCTAATTTTTTAAAAGAAATCACACCTAACTTCAATTTACTTCTAGCGTATGGCGGAGCACAGCGCCATCTTCAAATTAATAAATTATCTTTAAATACAAATGTGATTAGATCTTTTTTGGATCATGAAATAAATGAAGTCTACAAATTTCGACCTTCATTTTTTCGTAAATTACAAGCCTGACTTTAGGGGTACAAAAGATGGGAAACAATGAAAAATTGGAATTTACGTCCTTAGTTCAGAATAAGGCGTTATTATTAAGAGTAATAGGTAGGGAAATTTAAGTAGGGTTTTCGCGGGTTCTTGACAGTTTGCCACGTTTATGTTAGGGCTTTGAAATTGTCGGTATATCTGGAGCCCAAATAGATGCAACGTTTGGCTAGCGATAACTCTATCAGTACCACATCAGGGTCCTGATTATGAAAATGAGGGAACTATACCTTAGCGTTTTATCCCGATCTGCACCTTCTGGAATCATCAAGGATCTTCGTGCAGATCTGACTTGTACGCCGATTACTATTTTTCACGATGTAAAGTCTTTTGTTCTAAATAGGCTGAACTTTACTGGATGCGAAAATCCAGCCCTCGTACTCAAGACATCTGTCGACGACCTAGCAAATGTAAATGACAAAGAACCACTCACTCGACAAGGTAGACCGTGACATTATCGTCTGATGATGATAAACAGATGTTACCGATAACCTTTTCAATTGTTAAAATTCTGCATTTTTTCTCTTTCTCGCCCAGAGCTGATTATAAGAATGAAACGATGTAACGTGGGTCGGTATTTAACAGATTAAATGAAATATTACGGCTTATGACCCACCAATGAAAAATCTATATTCTATTTGTATATTGATTTGTTAGCATGCAAATATAATTTAAAGAAAAAATATAATAAATCCAAAAAGAAAGAAAAGGGAAAATAAACAAACTTTTTTTGTTTTCTTGGTTAATTTTTTGATGTATTATTTACCTTTTTCTTGCTTTTTAGATTAATTATATTTTTTCTTTCAATTATATTTGCATGCTAACAAATTATATTCATATACCAGTCCGTTCCAAGTAACTGTCAAATCGAAATTTTATTAAGTATTTTTTCCTTTTTTTCTTTTTATTTTTTATTTTTTGTTAATTCCATCATTAGTTGAGATTGTAAATGTTTTAGTAGACCCTAGTGTTTTGAGCAAGGTGTTTGAAATATTTAGAAACCCTCAAACTATAGCATTTTAACAACAAATGCAGGTATAAAGCCGTTAACTATATTAATGTTTAATTGTACCAACGTTAAATTTATATTTGAATTTCCATCCATCGAAAGTTTGATTTCTAAAGCGCACCGTATTAAGTATTCACTTCTGATAGGAGAAAGGTTGCTTCGACATTGTCTTCGCCATGTAGAAATTAAAAGTATACTGATATGGTATGGGAAGCGCATGGGCTAATGGTATTTCAATTGTCTTCAAACAGTATAGGAGATGTATAGGTCAACAGTATGGGAAAATTCCGACGTATGACCGCTTCCTGTACTACATCCCACACTACTGCCATACATTCCTACTTTGAAATTCGACATGGCTGAAGTACGGCTGGATTATGAGAATAATCTGGTGTTTAAAGTTATGAAATGACAGAAGTAGTACAGCAACAATTGATTAGAGTATAACACAAGGAGCGAGTAATTGAAATGATATAGGGAACGTATATCGGGTTACAATTATCGTGATATACTTGTAAGTGGTATGTCATAAGTATGGTCACAATATTAGAGGTTTTATGTATGTTTATGCGTAAATTATATAAGGAGAATTTACTAGAAAATGAGAATAATAGCAATATTAGTAAAGAATGTTTGTATGTTGAAAAACAATATATGCTGTAAACTAATATTATTACATTTTAGTTATTTACCTTTTTACACGGAAAAAAATTGTCTGGGTTCTTCCCAAAAACCGGGTCTGTGATAATCACAGACCGAGAAGTTTGTGTTAAACTCAAACTTACATGTGACAATCGCAGGAAAGTTTGTGTTACAAACAAAAGCAGGTTGTGATGATCCCAAACCTGTGAGGTTGTGATTTCACAGACCTGGTTATTGAAAAGAACCCAAACAATTTTTTTCATATACGAATATGCAGCATATTGTGATGAATATTTTCGCATATATCATTACAGAAGTTAATTTAAGAACACCTTATTCCAAACAAATTTTTTATAAAATTGTGTTATATATTTTTGATTTTTTATTATCAGGATTGTAGTGCAGTAATTTGTATCAGAACTTGAATTTATTTCGAAACAATTGAAAACAAATTTAGTAATTTAGCGAAAACCTTTTAGAAATTAACTTTAGAAAATTGACACGAGAAGTTAGACTGTTGCACGTAACAAATAACATCATAATGCACTTATTAAATACCAACATGATTTGTGATGCATTGAAGTTTAATAATAGCATAAATTTCACTAATTCGATGAATTAGACTTTAATGAAACAAGTTTGCGACGCTCGCACCCGCTATATCGATCTTAACTTCAATTTTCCTTGTGTGCTCGGAGAGCTTTCGTGACGTCGCTAACGAGACGCGTGTCGCGTTACTGAACTTGCATTTACTAGCACTGAATGGACGGTATTGTTTCTAGTTCAATCACTGGACAAACTGTTCCTGCTGAGAACGGCTGTGTGGCCGATGGAAAACTACCTCAACTTATACAAAACTCGAAGTTCCCCGTAACCGTAATTCGAATGCTTGAGGCTTTAAATTCAAATGTTGCAATTTCTGATTTTCCTAGCAAAGTTCAGATCAACAGGCGTAAAGTTCGAACCATTAACTCTCCAAGTTAAATGTATCGAATTGACTATTGGGATGGAAGTCTCTGTTTGATTTTGAAAGTTGATTTTCCGATTGACGGACAATTGTAATCTTTTTGTTTTAACTATACCCACATCCACGCCAGAGGGTCTTTAGTATTCTGATGGTGAGCAATACATTGCTTATTGTCTCGTCACGTGATCAACAAAAAAAATATATTGACATTCATCAGGTTGTCTAGCGATTCATTATAAAATTACGTAGTTCTTAAAGAAGCCAGGCATTTACTTCATTACATCATGTAAGAGGTTATGATACCGATTATTATGATACATATATCTAAATGGAATTTCGAAACACCAATTTTTGCAGGATGAAGAGTATTGCTCAAAAATTGAGCATCAAGTTGGATAGCTTTAACATTCGGGCTGAAAGAAAGATCCATACAAATAATTCTTTTGAAATCGTTCGGAGGAGCTTTTGAATAGGTCAAAATGCTTTTATTTTGCTGTTAATAACGTCAGAAGGATGCCTAAAGAATGTCGAAGTAAAAGTGAATATTTGAACTTCTTCAAGAACTCCTGAGGAGCTAGAAGTTTGCATCGTATAAAATATTTGTATATTAACACATTTTCAAATTCATTCAACTCTGAAGAGTTAGAACATTTTTAAAATATAATCTAAAGATCTTATTGAAGATCACATTAAGAGCAATTTTAGGACAGTATTTCAGAGCAGTTGAGATGACTTACAAATGTCTTAAAGATTTCTTTTCATTGGTTGACTTTGAAAATTGTAAAACGAAACTGTATAGATTTTCATCGGGGGTATTTAGTTTATGCAAGCCTTGGTTCTCAAATAATGGTACTTTGCCTAACTAGAATATTATGATGCAGACGACTCATTTCAAAGGTTAGTTTGCCATAAAGAAGAGTCAGCATCATCATCTGTTGGATTACGATAGTTTTTGTACCTTTTTTTTGATGGGTGTTCCAGGATATATAAAATAGCTTCACCAATACATGGATTTTATTTCTTGAAAACAAATTACGGTTACCTTACGGATAATCATGAATTAAGTAGTAGTTTTTCCAAATGGAAACGTCTCTTTTTCTTAAAGATAACTAAACACTGAAACTTTGAAATAAGTACTCTATTTCAGGGATTCCAAAAAAATACACAGCTGAGTGAAATCTTGTAATACTTTTTCACATTCTCCCTCACTTCAATCCTTTTATTTTATAGTATCATTTTATTTTGAATACTCTGATGTATATCCAACGAGGAAATCAGTAATGCAAAAAATTACAGATCTATTTATTGAATTAAAATAACAGAAAAAGTATCAGTATCAATTCTGAAACCATTAAAAATGGATTAATTAAAATAGATTAGACTCAAATTACATTGGAATTAACAGAGATTGCAAAAGGAAATTCAGCAGCAGATAATTATCTGTTATTTCAGAGGGAAATACGACATTTAAGTTTTCTAAATTCTTCTCAAATTTCTTGGAAAATAGAAACGGGTGCGTTTCTAGATAGAAATAATTTGATTTCCTTTCCGATAAAATAATCCTGTCTTATCATTCCATCCCGTTCAACATGCCAATCTTCCCTGGTCGACTCGAAATCCTTATACTATCGTCCCCGAAGGACCCTCATTAAACTCGAGGTCTTTGATGCCATTTTCTAAACACGATTGAACAATGTTTTAATAAGTAGAATTGTGGAAATAAATAAAAGTAATAAAGTAATAAGTTTATTTACAGTAAATACGTTGCAGTTGAAATTTAATGTAATAAATGGAATGTCCATAAGTTAATATTTATTATTAAAACATTCTAAGCTTAAATTTTAATAACATTTGAAAAGCTTTGTTTGCTAAAATTAAAAGAATCCAGACAAATCAAAAGTAGTTGTAAAAGATAGGCTTCTACAATGAGTATAATAATAACATTTGCTGTCAATTTTTGAAACTTTCCTCATTCTCAGATTAGTTATTGACAAAGTAAACTTTATTGAACCTGTCCTTACTTAATTTTCTTTAAGCAACTATTGAAGTGAGTTCAATATAGAAATTAGTCGAAATAATACACAATTTAGAATAATAATGATATAAATATATTGTAAAATATGTTATGACAGATACTTCCAATTCTGTCGTTTTCACTTTCTTTCTCTTCCAAAATTTTATGTATTTTCCTGTTCCATTGTTCCATTTCCATGTTCATCTAGATTTTAAAAGGTAATCGGTCTTTTTTCATGTATTCTTTAGACCGTATTGACCCTTCTGAGGTGTGCTTTATTGCTTCTATTAGAATGTAAATTACATTCAATCCATCGTCAGAGTACGTAACTTTATTCGAAAGAACAGCAAATACTCTTATTTTCTACAATTATGGGCTGAAAATGTACTCCAACAGTGCATTGTTAGAGTTCTTGTGCAACATTATTGGAAACTGGTATTATATCTTAAAACAGTGGATGAGAACAATCGGACACCAAAAAGTTCAATGTACACTTTTTAGTTATTAAAATTTTCAAAAAATCGATTTTTTGTTTTTTACATTTTTTGAAAGTGAAAATGAACATTATGAAAAAAAGAGAAAGGCATAATGTATGGTGCAGGCAGCGCTAATTAAGAACAGGTAATATTTTTTCACGATTTTTCTTTGAAAAAAAACTTTAACCGCGTTTTTCTCAAAACAACGTTTTCCCATGCCTTGTTAATAAAATCTCTGAAACTACTCGACCGATCCTTATGAAATTTTTGCCACATATTTTGTACTGCTACAACTACATGGCATATCCAGGTATTTTTAAAATTTTAATTTTAACTCTTTTCCTTTGCCAAAAACAGTAAAAAAAACGTGTTTCTTTTTCGAAAAATGTCCGCCATTTTGTCAATTTTCAAAAGATAAAAATTTGATCATTATGCGGTATAGTTATTACCATACTGAATCTAACGCCGTTTAATTTTGTTGTTTCCGACCATCTGTCTCAGAGATTTCATCAACAGCATGGACACACCTTTTTTTACGACTTTTTTTTAATTATCATTTTCATGTATGAAAATTTACTAAAATGTACAACAAAAAATTTGTTTATCTATTTCGATAGTGTATTAATACAGTGTAATAAATTTTCTAACAATATTTATATTACAAAACTGTCTTTTATTAAAAATTCTGGTTACAGTAGACCCCATAATGTAACGGCGACTTTTGAAATAAACAAAAATCCATTTTGACCTATAAAAATTTCCAATAAATATGAAACCTTCTCAAAACAAATTTGCAACAAATTTTATTTTTGAAAATTTTCCGAATAAAATTTCTCGATTACCGAGTAGACGGGAGATGAAAAAGAGGTGGCGAAGCTGAAGTAGACGCGAATGATTTACACAAGAGTTCGCGCATGCCACCAACTATCGCGCTTCCACCTGCCAATAGCAACTTTTTCGAGCAGCCGGCATACGTCTTTGCTGGTCGATTAGGAGACGCGTATCGAGTAGCCTTCAAGTATCTCTTTGCTCTTCTGCCACTGCCGCTTTTCCGATTTCGCGCAAGCGTGCATCCCTTACGTGTGCCCGTATACGTCTTTGCCGGAAATTGTAAAAGCTGCAATTGCTCGTACACTTCAACCTGAATCAATAAGTATTTGACGGATGCCGCTTCCAGCTTCGTCTTGCTTCACGATGTCTAGTTTTTTTTTTATCGGGTCGACATTCGCGTCCTCGGTTTGCACATGTCATATAGTGAGCGCCTCAGAAAACGCGAATAGAATACACCGAAAGTCTAGTTTTTGGGTGTGTCAGGTCTTATTCCATTACCAAATAGCTTTTAATTTTAGCACTTCGGTAAGATTGGTCTTGTTAGCTAATAAAAACAAACTTTTCAAGTTTCATGATAAGTGGTAAGTTTTGGAGGACCATTCAATCATGACAATCTGACAGGATACTAAAATACGTTTAAAATTTAAGTTCAGTTGCTCTCCAAGTATGCAAACCATCAGCACTTGAAAACCAGTATGGCCAGTAATTGGTAATCAGTTCCATCCTCGAAGTCTGTCATAACCTGTTACTTTCAACTAAGGAATGTTTAACAAATAAACAATGAAAACGTTCTTTAACCAAATATTTCATTGAATTGAATGCAGTCAGGTGTAACGTAATCCGCAACTCTTTTCTTCCGTGTAGGCATCAGTAAAATGAAGTGGCTATCATTTTCATAATATCGGAATGATGTATGTCTCTTTTATCTTGTTCCTGTCAGAAGCAAAAAACTTTTCTACGACCACAGTTTCCTTCTCATTTTCTTGCAACTCTCGAGTACATTCCTTTTTCCCTTTTCCGCTACTAGAACCTCTTGCGAGCTGGTTCAAACGTAAAATGTCGCCGAAAAGTTCAACTTTCAGCGTGAAAATAATCGGAAGCGGATGTGAAATGCGAATGTGCTCCAAATTTAACTTAAAAGTACGTTTCATTCGCAGAACAATTTTTCAATTTCGTTTATGCTCTTAAAATGTTACAAAATTGTTGCCAGGATATTTAACTAGTATACCTAATTAAAAATGTAATTATGGCTTCAGTTTGTTTAGAAATGAAATAGAAGATGAATGACGTCTGCGACAATATGAATAATAACAATACTGCCCAAATTTCAATACCAAAAATCAGTACCAAATTAGTTTCGATTGTCAGAATGAAACTGTTTGGTTTTGATAACTGAATAGTTTGGTTGATTTATAATCCGACATACAAGGTCAATTTAATAAACCGATCTGGCTTGATTGCCATCTGTTGATCTGATTGACCTGACCTGTCCAACCAAACGCCTTTAATACCGTGAAATCAACTCATTTAGCTAGTAGTAAGCAGACTATGGAGTACCAGAAACAAGAATGCTGGATCCATCAACCAAACCTTTATTTAGATGCATAGACCTCTATCATTGTCTAATTAAGATATGATATCAATTTAGGTGCGATTACTTTTGAATAAGTGGCTCACGAGGAGCGAAATTGCATAATACCTAGGGACTACCCAGTTAAACTGCTTGTACTGTTTAGTTAGAAGCGAAACAGTAAATGATATTCTCACCTGCGGAACGTAAAGTCAATTAACATTTCATCAACGACTGCAAGAGTCTCAAAGTCCACGATTTCGATGCAAAAGTCCTAAATAAATGTTAAAGGCGATTTGATTAAATATCCGTGGTGCTTTTCGCAGACCTGTGGAAAAATTGGAAAGCAGCAATCCGCGCGACATTACAATTGCATGTAAATCGACATGGGACTCTGCGAATTTGATTACATTTCTCGTCAAATTCGCATAAAATTTCCCATTTCGTACCGAAATTCAGCCGAGAATGGCAATGTACAAAGCAAAATGATGTCTGGGATACAGATTGTTGATTAAAAGACGGCTTCTCTTAGAGCCGACGCCACGAGAATCCCAATTGGGTGTACGTCCCGAAGGAAGAGGGAAAGAAGAAAATGGAATTCGACGGCAGCATCTCGCCAGCTCGGAAGTACCTAGGTAAAGTACTTGGGATTTAATCTGAATCCTTGGCCGAGCGACGAGAAAAGAAAGTTTTCTCGTTAGAAAGACATTCGGCAGGTATGTGTGCCATCGGCGCTGCGCGAGCCGATTATCTTTTCAAAATCAGAAGCAAAATTAATAGCTGAGAATAACGCGTACCCTACGTCCATGCTGCTTTCAATTCTTTTGATAAATATACGAGGAAAGTTACCTGCTAAAGAATTTGAATATCTTCGCCAGCGCATTCGTGCAGCTCCCTGCATTTTTCAAGTGCTCCAGTCACTTCTTCTTGAATTATGCCAAATTTATTTGAATTCAAGTTTCACCTTCGTTACTGTAAGTGATATCTTCAGTTTCCTATGGGAGTCATGTCATGAAAAATATAGTCTGAATGAATGAAATGAATAATGACGGTACTACCTTCGGTTACATTGTGCAAAGGGTAGGGTTCATTTGAAATTGGAACACAACTGAACCAGGTTCTTATTTCTTTACTCCTCGAATTCTAACGCATATTACTGATATCTGATACTTAATCTGTCAACAAGACACAAATGTTACCAAGAATTGACATGGGAAAAAATACTCAAAAATCATTTTTATCGTAAATCTGATCTGTCTTTTACATTCTGTTCTCAAAATTTGATTCTAATAAGTCCGGACAGAAAGTTACCAGATCAGTTCGTGATTCCGGGTTAGCTCCACATTAGACTTCTATTTTACTTAAATACTAGAGTTAAAATGTGGATGGCTGGAAGATGACTAGAATTTGTTACGAGCTGGCCTGGAAAAAATTAACCTAAAATCGGAGTTTGAGGTTATACATCTTAAACTGCCTTACATCTGACAACACAGCATCCATTATGTCAGTCATTGTTTTGCCTCATTTTATTTGATAATAAGCTGTACAAAATAAGAACAGAGTCCCGGTATGTTTGCCCGCTCGGTTTCTTGCCATCCCCTCCTTTCTCCTTACGTTTGTCAAAAGAAGGGGAGCGTCGCATCTCCCACTCTCCTCAGTCGCGTTATGTTCGTGACGTCACAGCACACCCTTCCTGAGGCCCCAGCGCGCAAAGTGGGGGAAAAAGTGAGCGGCGACAGACAAATATTTCGAGACGGAACTGGGCAAATATACTGGGACGTAAATATTAGCGAAACGCAAATGTACCGGGACTCTACTGTATTGTGATTGTTTATAGCGATTAATTGATAATAATGTATACTAAACCATCATACTGCATTCTGGAATATTACTGTCCATTCTTGGAAGCTCCCCACTAAATCTAGTTAGCGCCACTGCTGCTCTAGTTCCTGTCTATTGCTATAGTTAGCACAATATTTGACTGAAAGAACATAGTTGTTTAACGCTAACTGGCGTGCCATTTTAACTCCCGATCCCGAAGGAGAAACTGGATTAGGTACAATGTAACGTTATAGTAATTTTCTACTAGGAAGAATATTTTTTTGTAGAAAATATTTCAATCAATATTTCCATGTCCACTAAGAAAATAAATCATGCTAAAGGTTCAAAATACAGTATCATTAACCCATTAATGCAAGGAATGACATTTATTTCACTACAATTTCAATCAAGTATTTCATATCAAAATCGATGCTGAAAAACATCAAAAGATAGACTTCCTACTGTTTTTAAGGCCACTCTGTAAGATTCTGAGATCAATATTAAATTTCAGCAGATAGAAATCACATGGCAATAAATTTTTGATTGTATCCGAACTGTAGTTAAAAGTAGAAAAAACTCAATTTTTTACATGACTTTATTGTAATGGCCTCAAAATGGATTCTCAAATAAAATTTTTGAACAATTTCAGTATACTGTAACTTAAAAAATATGAGCATCTAAAAAAATGCTAGTAACGAAATATTCTTAAAATTCATCGAAGAATATAAACGAATTTTTTCATATTTTTTTAACGATGTTTTCAAAAATTTTGTATTTCTATTTTAAAAAAAAATCCCAACATTCTGAATAAATGTTGGTACATTCTTTGACGAATTCTAAGCATTTCTTGTCTTTTGCAATAGAATAGTTTTCGAGGGAAAAAAATCCAAACTGTAAAGAAAATGGTATGCAACAAAAAATATTTAGAATTCATGAAAGAATGTACCGGCATTTATCCAGAATTTTTCGAAAATATTTAGAACTTTTGTTAAAATTAAAATAAAGAATTTTTCAAAATATAATTTCAAAAATCTGAAAAATTCCAGTGTAGTCCAGTGTATATTTAAAAAGGAACCCAGTTTTTTAATTAGTAAGTCCAGAAATTAAAAAAAAATTCGCTGTTAAGTGAATAGATCGTTAAAATTAAGTGGGCATAAGAGTAAAATTTTTCTCTTATGTTCAAATATTTTCTTCAGTTGTGCTCACAATTTCGATTGAATCCCAATGATCGGATTATAAAATTCATAATAATAATATTTTCCAATTTTGTTCAAATTTCGCGCCACATTCGAATTCCTAACGCCTGAAACTCTATTTTGACCTTAGAATTCTTCAAAATTACCTCAACACGACAAAAATGTCGAAAACAATAGGATGTACCTTTCAATTTTGTTTAACTTCGGTTTTGGTGCAAAATACTTGACTGAAATTGAAGTTAAAAAATGACTTTCCCAGCGTTAATGGGTTTTCACCTAGAAATATTCGTTATGATCCAAACGAAAGTTCAAAATAACGGCTGCGAGATGGCTACTAAAGTGAGTTACTGAGTGTATAATATTAGTCTACTGACCAAAGTTCTGACTGGGAAATGAAAGAGAATTAAAAAAACCAATTTATGCAGAATGGATGAAAACTGTAGAGAAGATATTTTTTATAGTAATTCATAGGGAAATCTTTACTTAATATGAGTGAAAACCTAAAATTAACCGTCAGTCCCAATTAAAATAAGTTTGAACTTAAATTATGAAACTTGTTGATACTGGACTGTAATATAAATACGAATTTGAAATTTAAAATGAAACAAAGATAGCATTATGAATTAGTAAAATTTTACCGAAACCCTGATATTTTTGGAAATCACGTAAAAAAATATAAGTTCATTTGAACATTCCTATAGGAAATCGCAATATTTATAAAAAGGTATCATAGGCATTCGTAATTTATGAATTTATGCATTTTTGGTGATAGAATGATTGTTATATCAATTGTTAATTGGTAAGTTATTTGGATTTGTCAATATTACCATTCAGAACATAGATTGATGATCACGGAACCAAAACCACTTGGGAGTCAGATTGATATTAGTTCATGATACTTTCTGATTCCCTAGATAGTAAACATGGAAGTTGAAAGTGCAAAATGATGATCAAATGTTATTTACGCTATTCTGAATTTTCGATTAATATTAAAATCGACAAAATTTGAAATGGACGTTTTGTAGAATTATATAAAAAATTATAATAGCTTAATGTTAGAAAATGATAATAATCTCGAAAATATGAGACAATCAACAAATGTGCTGCCTTTAATACGTCTATTTACGCTTTTTGAATATAAGCATAATTTTTTAGGTTAACATCTTATACAACAGATTTAAGTGGTTAGAGAACTGTTGAATACCAACCAACTAAAAACATACAATTCTGGTCAGAAAATAGACATCTTCTTGTTCTTCTTTTACCTAAGCCGATACCATAAAAACCCACTCCTATTACCAAACAATTGCAAGATTGAGAAATAGAAAACAACACATATGAATCTAATAAACATTATCACAGATGGTTTCTATTTTACAAATTAAAATTGAAACCAATTTTAAATTATGATATTTGATGTGGAAACCGACTATTGAATATAAAAATAATTATCGAGAAAATTATAAACTATGACTCGGAATATAAATTATGAACCTGTTAACCTCAAACAGTAGGTCGTTCTACTTTGTAATTGCTTCCTGAAAGAGTGTTAATATATTTGCTGATTAAAATACTTCGAATAGTGGTTAAACTTTATCGAATTTCGAATTCTTGCTTAAACGGAATTTTCGAGCATTATAGTCCTATTAAAAATCTGTTCGGAATTCGATAGAGTTTCTTACATTCTGGTATGCGCTGAAATATTCCCGGAGAGCCTTAAAACCAAAAGCGGCGCATTTTTTTGTATCGAATGTTTTGAAAAATGCTGTCTGAGGACGTTATGGAGGAATAGCGGTATTTCCTGATGAAACTTGAAGCGCGAGTATACATTCCGTCCTTATCGAATTCGCGCCCGATCTTCTTGCTCGTAATTCATACTCGTAATTAATAGCCGTATATCACAGACGCCAATAAACCCTCCATGTTCCACGCTGTGGTTCCCAGTTCATGATAGAATCAAAATCGGATAGAATGGTCAACATCAATCAACCTATTACCAAACGATTACATTTATCAATTAAATTTGTAATAAATGTACTAAATTCCAATCATCTCATACAATCGAATAGTATAACATGTATCTAGTGCGAGATTGTTGAAGTCGAAGCGTTGCACGTATTACAAAGTGTTATTATTCGCACTCAATGGTTTCGCACTAGGGCGCAAAATCTCGAAATATTACCGGAGTCTTAATGCATGATTTAGATCACATCAGAAACCTTTCTACTTGTCATCTTTTCAAAATCGAAATTCGCCTCCAGTTTTCTTCTAATGGTACCGCATAATCGACTTATTCAACGTTCTGTAAACGCTGAGAATTTCTTGGAGCTTGTATCGGACAAACAGCCACAAACGCACCTTCTATGTAAGGACACATTCACACACTTGCTTTTCCATCCCGCATTTGAGGCAAGGTCTGAATTTCGTGTTGTCTCCGTACGGACGATTAGACCCAGAGAATGCTGCGATCAAGAGTGTCTGAATTGCCCGGATGCCATTTTGCCGTAAAACCGCGGACCCTCCTCTGAGACTAACGGCCAGTTGGTCTCTGTATACCAACAAGCACAGGGTCAACGGAAATATGATTATTCCTGGTGGCATGGTACATCTAGTTAATGAGATGGAGATGAGGTTACGCATCGTGTGTGTTAGCCACAGTACAATAAAAGGGACCTTGTTCCTTAATTATTCTCGTAAACTTTGCAAATCATTAAACGATAACGAGTGGCGGAACGTCGTTGGTGCTAATATTTAATTTGTTATACCTGAATTAGTTCAAAATTCCTACATCTTTCCATTCAATTTTGTCAGAAATATCGAAATTTAAAATGGAAGAGGCAGTATGGCTAAAATATGGAAGTACATTGAAAATACGTAATTTCTCCCGTAATGTTAAATTGACCATAAAAAGCCAACAACAACAATCAATGTTCCCAAAATTTTGCAATTATCCACATGGAAGTTGAGAAACGATGGCCATAAGTGAAAACCAAAATCCCTCACGAGTTTCGCTACGGAAAATATAATATAGGAAGCAACATGTGAGGATAATTACATTAGAAATAAGTGCGAATGCATTGTTCACGACGGTATGTGGCAACGGGTTAGCAAGACTCGTAGGAAGCGTCGTGCTTTCCAACCCGGTGAAACAGACTTAATTAAACATCGACACTAGGAAGTAGCAAATGGTGCAAACGCGTTACTTGGACAAAATTGAATAGAGCTAATAGCTTCGTTATAAACAATCCCACCATATTACAGCACTGCTTTGCTTGGTATTGGATACAAGTTGAAGATATAAATTTATTTATAAATAATTCAGAAACTTTCAAACAATTTCAATAATTAGAGGTGTAACATGATACACGATGGTGTGATTGATTTAATAACTTATTGCGAAGGAACTGATGATATCAGAAATGGTATTGAGATTAGTAAAGTTTTCACCAGAAACTTCACCAAGTTTTTATCTGCAATCCTCATTAATCACTTTGAACCCGAAATTAAATGAGTTTTATCTGTTACAAAAATCGAATTAAACAAGGATCGTTCGTTAGGATAAGTAAGGCGACTGCTTCTAAACGAGGGGTTAATTCTCGAATCTCAAACCAGAGAGAGAATCACGATGGAAATTTGCGTTTGGGTTACGAAGTAGTTTATAAAGTTATTTTCATATGTAATTAAGGTTTCTGTGAAGTTTATGTTGGATATTTTAGAAGGAAAAATATTTCTCTGAAATTACTGATATATGAAAGTTAGTGAATCTTTGAGACACTCTCTGTTTGCAGTAGAAAAACTCATTAGGGATTCAGGTTTTACTTCAATCAGTTACGTAGTTTGTTCAGGGAATTACTGAATATTTATTGTGTTACCGCGTGTGTAATAAATTACTGTATGAACTTCTGGAAATGAAAATGTACACTTTATCAAGTGAAAGATAAGCCAGTCAAGCAAAAAGGTGAATATTTTTTTTTGATTAAAGACTTTTTTGGGCATGAAACCGAACGGCAAGAATGTAGGAAACTGCAGGAACCAACATTAAGAACAGCAGCGGCCATGAGTCACTATTATGAGTGAAAACTCACTCGGCATGTAAATAAAATAGCAACAAGGTCTAACTTAGAGACTCTAATGAGGCCTTAGAATTTTCATTTTCTTTCAGGCCAGACTTCTTGAAAAAGATGAAATCCAGATTTGGACTATTTGAAGTGCAAAATTCTGGAAATGCCTGCTGCATTTATAAAATCATCCCTTCCAGTTGGCATTTAGGGCTCGAAGAGAATGTCGACGTCGAGGAAGAGATTGTTCCACAAATGGAATGTCGTAAAGTCAGGAATGAAAGCATCACCGGTATAGGCACCAACACATACGCGCCCGCCACAACTTTGCACGAAATTGGATTGGCGATAGAGAAGGAGGCACCCTATTTGTCTCGATGTATAGTCATTGTCGACGGCGCCAAAATCGCCAACGAAGAACGTCGAAGCGTCTCGACGTATACGTCTTTTTTCTCGGTAGGGCGCGCTCGGTTTCGAAATGGTGACCCCCCTGCAAATAAATTATACAGGAATCGTAATGCTATATCCACTTTCTATGTTTATCCGATTAGAAACTAGTAGAATTGAATTTGAGCTGAGATTTTCCTTTTGTTTCAAGGCACCAGGCTTTCACAATGACTGTTACGATGATTTTATAAGTATTGGTGAAATTAACCCCTCCTCTCACCGGGCGCAAAATGTTGTTTTTATCGCTCTCTTGTATGAGGGAGAATTGATATTGGAAGAAACATGCGAATTGCTGACCTCCCTTCGTTTGGGCGCCAAACTCCTCCTCGTCGCAAACACCTATTTTACTCCCTAATTGCACAATGTACTATTTTTAAAATCCTCACTCTTTTTCGTATGTTTTTAATAGGACAAACTTAATTAGTTTAAACACAATTTCATCAAACTACAAATAATTTTCCCATATTTGTCCATAGTTTGAAATGAATGAACAATTTTTACTAAAAATAAATTTACACAAGCAAATGGCAATTTTTCTGTACTTGTTCAAGTAGAGTCTACTACATTGTTTCTTTCCTGTATAGAAAGCTTAATTTGGACCTATAAATCAAAAGAGGATAACTAGAAATAGTAAAATAAGATGGCTTGATCAAGATATTTTTATTTTTGGATTTAGCAGAGAGATTTGAAAGTAAGCGAAATATTCTGACAACACAGATATTAATGGGTTAAGTTCATCAGTATTCCAAACTTTTTCAATTATTAAAACCTTATTATATTTACTTTGTTCACTAATTAATTCAAGCAGTAATTCGCAACGAATGAAATTTTATTTGCGACCTAATTACATGCAATCGAACTTATTGGCTAACGAAATTATCGTCAAGTAAAAATAAATAATGAAAAGAGTATCAAGATTTTTGGAAGCAATTCACAATTCACCGATAGAGCAACTATCAACTACAGCAAAATGTTTTATCATGACTCGACCATCAAACTTCCAATTGAAAAGGCGATGTTGCATAGGATGAATACACTATTACGGGTAGGCAGGTACATTTCTATCAATTATTTATGGATTTTCAAATTTTCACCGAAATATTTTCAGACTTTATTAACACAAAGTTTAATGTAAAGCTATGAGCAAATTTTGAAAATGACAGGAATAAAAGCTATTAAACGCTTATCAAGTAATGCCAAATAGATATGTAAAGAATAGTTATTCTAACAATAGATTTTAGGATTAATTGATCCGACTGCTTTCGAATATAACCTATATGTCTGTTTCGACGTCACGTGAGCAGGAATGGATAGACATCGTGGTAACACGAGCCTTGGTAGGAATCAGATACTCGGGTTAGACGAAACCGCTAGATCGGATGGAATATTCACAGAGTTTCAATCTGACGTATTTTTTAAAGTGTTCCATTCACCAGAACAATTCCCAAGTATTTTATTTAAACGAATCGATTTCTAGACACTGGTTTCATGTGGCATGGTTTTCTTTAATCAAGTGAAATTGAACTGGCTCTTATGATAGGATTCTGTGTTCTGCTATCTATTGTATTGGATATTGATCTCGATCTATATCGTAGACCTTTTGAAATACCTAAGTAATTTTGTCAATTTTTGAAATCTCCATGAATCTTAATATGAACAAATAATTTCTGAAAAAATAATGATAAATTCTTTAAAATCTTCTTAAAAATTATAAACTATTCTTTATCCACTCTTTCAAACAAAATTGTTTTAGCAATTTGTACTAATTTAGTAACTCATGTATATGCAATTATTTTGCGAAAAGTAGATTTTTTCAAACATTGTGATTGCCATGATGTTAACATTTTGCCTCCTCGAACGCTAAACATCAGAACCTATTACTGGAAAAATTGAATTTCAAAATGGCGACTTGCAATATGGTGTCTTAAAGCCATAAATATCATGCCATTTTTTATTTGTACTTGTGTAACGATTTAAAATGATACATTTCTTCTAAATATATTTAGGATGTAGTTTTTAGGGCAGTTGATAACCATTCTGATGCAAAATTTTCAAAATTCAGCAACACATCCAATATGACGGATGAATGTTTTGCAAAAAAAACGTTATATAGGAGTTTTAGGAACGTTAATCACGATTCTAACGTTCAGAATGTCGGATCCAACATGGTAAGTTGCTCAAACTCCAATATTTAAACGATTTCTTTGTTGCTTTGCAACTTATTATAATAATGCATATAATTCAATCTCACCTAATGAATGATCATAAGACTGTAAAAAGCACTAAAGCAGTAATGATGCAGCATGTTTTCTCATCGTCCCCCACATTACTGCACACCACTGGTGTCATACTAGTATACATAAAGTTATGAATAATGATATTAAAATATTTGTTTCGGTGTTGGAACTCATATCCCTCGGTGTCTCAGAGGTGAAAATTTATCGAAGCACCAAGTGCGTCTTGATAGGAGGGGAGGGTATGGCTAAAACGAGGCGACGGTCGGCGACGACGATGTGACGACGGGTAGGATGTTAAAATTTGAAGTTCACGGAATCTTGGGAAAATGTGCAGTGTTAACCGTTACCGAGGCTCCAACTTACGGCGTGGCAGTTTCAAGTTTAATTAGGAAGTCAGGGCGCGCGAAGCAAGCTACTTTTCAAGATAAACTTACTACGAGTGAGTGGAGAGTATGGTGTGTGTCTGCCTGCTGTATACTAGGTAATGCGCATCATAGCGTTAGTTTCTTGCGTAAACATACTCTTAATTTAAGGATTGTTTGCGCCTCAGCTTAAACCAGGCTGACTACTAACAACTATGTACGTGCCTCGACGAACTCGTGTAACACGCCAAGATCCGCTCTGTGTCCCTGATATCCAAATTTTAATCATCCACGAAGCTTCAGCGATTATTAACTTTTCTTCTTGTTAGATGGATGTAAATGTCGACACCCGTAATTCCCTAATGGATTACTCGTACCTACATACATTATTAAATAACTTTTATTTCTGTAGTTTTTAAACCGTTACACAATATATATGCCACGAGTTACTTTTTGTAAAAGAAGATAATGCTTAATTTGATTGTTCGCTCGGGAACTAAGCATGCCTTTGTTATACATTTGTTCACCACCGCGTAAAGGGATTGCTTATGCACATTGTTTGAGACCCAGTTGTGAGTTCCTCACAAACATTTAGTTAGTTTCCGACATGGTATTATTTCATTACGTAAAATTTATTATTACACGATAGTTAGCTTTAAGTTTTAGTTAGCATTAGCAAATACATTTTCATTACAGAAATAAATAAAAGCATCATACCAACTGATTCTGGTAAAAATTGAAATTATCGAATAAATATAATACGAGACAGCGCATATTGCATTTCGTACGAATATTTCACGATTCAGACGGGGAAAATTCGTCGTACTTGACGATCAATCGTTCGAATAAGCTTACTGACAGATTCCGGAATCGATGTTGAGCGATAGATAAATTAGTATTCCGGCATTGCTTCTCTTGCCGTCAGTCAATTGACGTAGCAATTGCAACATGATCTCGCTTACGGCGTTATTCGTGTGCACACGTATGCTGTTACATCACGTACGATCTACATATTTGATGCTATAATTGTTTCAAGCCATCGATAAATTAGTCTCATCTATTATCTCGCGCATTATGGCTGGATCTTAAGCCGCTTTGGTCCATTCGTTACCATATCGATCAATCTCAATGACTGCTAGAAAGCCTTATATTTAGCTGATTTCGTAATGGATGTATTTTGTCAGTGGATGTATAACTTTTTTGTATGGTATTGTTTTCAGAAACTAGGTATTACAAACCAGACTCATCATTTCTTTTGAAGTTTGTGGATACAATTGACAATGAAATGATACATATGATCGATCGAAACTACCGAGGGGTTTTGGAAATGGAATTGATCGCACTATAATCTCTCCTTCCGTGTTCGACTGTTTATGTTATTGTTCATGTGTGAAGCACGACACAATTTGTATCTCTGACAATGGTATACTTGTTCAGATTGTTCATCGTTCTGGGGCACAGTTTTATCCGCGAAATAGAATCGGAATGATTTCCAGCCCAGGATGGAGATGAGAGCATATTGAAAGTGGTCGGAGTTAATTAAACACCGAAGATTCGATTATTAGCACTGTGATTTCCGTTTTTCTACAATCTTGAGAGTTCCTCATTGGCAAGGGAGTTGATTTGCTACCGGAAGTATCGATTACGTCGGTAGAGGATTCCCCACCCAACAAAAGTAATTTCAGTTCTACTCGTGTTATTCAACGTTAAGATCCGTCTCACTGGCCTGGAACTTCGTTCCAAGTGTCACAGCTGCCGTCGTCGATGTCGTTCACTCGCCACTTCTCCAGAAGGAAACTACTTTCCGTTCTCGATAATTTTCCTGTCACTGATCGCCACCCCTCGAGGCACTGACGACCAGAATCAGGGTTAAACCATCTTGGAGTCTGGCGGAAATAATCGCTGCGATTCGTTAAGATGCCCGATTCTAAGTCCCAACACAAAGGGAGCTCCCTCCACCACCTGCAAATCTATGAGTACGCTTCAATAATACATCAAATATCTTCGCGGTACGTAAACAATTGATTTATGTAGTGTCGCAAAAGATCCACCTAATTCATCAGAATATTTCTTGAGGCAGGATTATTTTTATTCAACGTCAAGTAAATCCCAAGTTATAATTTACAGAAAAAAATAAACTTTTCTAACTAAAAAAGTATTTCTAAACTACCCCTGCACGTCGAAGAAAGTAGAAATTGAGAAAAGGGCGGTGACTTTAAAGTTGTTGACCAGTATTCATCTCGCCTACGAGTTCTCGTGAATAATGCAGAGAAGGTGTTCTGAATATAGGCAGTAATTACCTTCATTGCCATCGGAAAGAACGTGAGTTCTCCGACAGCTTTGATCGTGTGAAAATGTATGGAATCGTCGTGTGTCGAATAAAGGCACTTTTCGCGAGATAAATTCCCTTCTTTATATACATACCATTCTTTCTTGATTTTATTTCTCATAATTCCCATAACCATGTTAAAACATTCGTAAAATTTGTTTTTGGTTCCCAAACTAAACAATTATTAGGTGTCGTCGTTTGCTCTAAGTGATAAATTATGTAGTTGGCAAGAGAAAGACATCATTCGTAATGTACTTAGAACATCTTAGAACTAGTCCCCTCTCTTGGGATTGTGATTAACATATACACTGACAGCGGAGAGACACTAACGACTCTTAATCGCACCATCGTGAGAGCCAGGCTGGCTTGGGAACGCATTGATCTCCCCAATGATGTCACTGCGGGGTGCAGACAATTGACTTTCCACAAGTTACCACCTCATTCGAGAACCGCCAGATGTCTAGATCCCAGAAATTCGTGGAAATTCATCTTTGGAAAAACTTATATGGATTATGAAATTACTAAATAAACTTGGTAAATAAATCTTTTACAAACTTCCTTGCTTACATTGTTAGGCCATGAAGTTTCATTACATGTCATGTTTCTTTCTATAAAGGATCATCGTGATTCACTGGTCTATATAGCTGGCTAAGATTAGTGGGAAATTAATTCCTACATTGTTGGAAAATGGTCTTCGGCTACCTCAGAAAATACCGCTAAATGGGCGTTAGTCAAATGACATTTTATCATGTCTTTAAGCATTTCAAAAGTTATTTCACGTCATCTTACATATTCATGAATATTGTGGTTTGTGATTGTTCTGAAATTATCAGTGAAATCACTAAACGGGATAAGAATCTGACTGACGGTTTGATATTTTGGCTCTCGAACTCTTCATTTTCTCCCATGCCACTATCTGTGTGATGGACTCCAATATAATTTTACGTTTCTCGACCTCTTGCTAATTAGACTGCCTATTGTATTTTTCTAAAGTGAAGAATTGGTTTTGATATGCTGATGTTGATTTTCAAAAGCTCGATGCTCTGGAGAACACTTAAGAAATCGAACAGGTTGTTAAGGTTGTTGATGTTTTCAGTTGTGGGCAGTGAGATGCACAGCTAACCGATAGGGTCTCAGTTACTTTGCTACCATTAGTAATTATATTGTATCTTTCCTATCCTCCAACCATCTATTGCTTCATTGAAGTAAACATCAGCAGCGGTACTTATTTGAGATCATTAAGACGGAATAGTCCTACTACCAAATATTATGCTAACTTCTAGTTCCAACGTCCTGTTTGCTTAATATGTTTTTGGACGAGATATATGAAGACATCGATCTAAAGGATTATTTTGAATTGTTATGTTTGCGGTTTCCACGCGGTAGATTGACTTCCAACGAAGATTGATCGTGTACCCAACGTTAGGGTATTTTAAACTGATTGCTGTCGCCACAGTTATGTAGTCACGAAAGGGTACCAGAAAAATTGTTTTTCATTATCGAAAAATTTGTTTCCCGGTGAGGTAGTTTATATTTGAAGGAACTAGATCAGAAACATGGAATATGGCGAGAAGCTAGTGAAGCCTTTGATCCATATCATGTAATGCATGACTGCTATCATCTTGACAACAGAGTGATTCACAAGTCGAAACCTTAAGAAATGAGAAGGAATGGAGCGAGACGGGTATGTTAGAACGATGGGACTAGCAATTGACACATCATTACGTTATATTAGTTACAATAAAATTATCTTGATCAGCAATTTTGACAGGTACTACATGTATAATTGTTGATTAGGAATTATTATATAAATCAATAATTTATTCGTCCTTGTAGATGAACACCTTTAAAATGAATTGGCCTCACCTGCATTCTCAAATGACGCAGAAAAGTTGCTATCCCTACGTTGCTTAAGAAAATATCTAAGGTAAAATTATTCGGCAAGATAAAATATAAGGTACGATATTTCAGGAAACGGGGGATTGGATAGTAGCGCATCGAACCTGAGGCTGTTCAAATAGCTTAAAATTTGTGGAATAACACCGAGAGATACTTTGAGGATTAAGCGAGCCTGGTAGTCGATTATTCTCCGACGCTTCCTAATCGCAATTAGTGACGGCAAGTAATGTAATTTGCATTTATTCGGTAGCGCGTGCAGCAACTATGCCAATTAGGGTAAACTCGACGTTGGCTTCGGGAGAGAAGCGCTGCTCGGCCCATGGAGCCTTGCAAACCGAAAGGGGAGAGGAGGATCGTAAACAACCCTAGGAAGCCGGCATTCGACAATTCCGCTTCGACCGGCAGTGCGAGTATTGGTAACTTTTCGACAATGAGTCGAACACAGCTTCAAGCTCTCAATGTAAAATCGCTGCGTTTCAAGGGCTTCCGCGTATTCTATTCCAAAAAGCGCTTTGTTCCAGGAAAGAATGCTAGTGAAGTCAATTAAATCTACGCATTTAGTAGAATGACGTACTACAGTACATTTGTATTTATTGTCACTGTATTAAGGGATTCAGATTTAAATCAATGCGATATTGTACCGATTGAGATCATCATCAGTGCTACTTTTCAGTTAATCGGTTTGTATTGGTGTCAGCCAATGATCACCTATCTGGATCGAATGGACATCACTGATGTTTAACTGACTGTTGAAGATCTCCATCTGATGATCATCCATGGATGCTGACCTCAAATAAATATGGGTTATTATTCAGATTAGATGACCGGATGAGATCTGCAAAGGATCATCAATAGACCATCTGTCATAAATTGAATAATCTTATTAGAAATTCACGAAAATTATTTTAAATCTGAGTGGTACGCTTATGCAAACATTATTTGATAATATCTGAAGCACTTATATTATTCATGCAATATCGCTTAACATGAATATGAATAGATGTTAACCTTTCACTGGAAAGAGATTTCTTAATACATATGTCGATGAAATGTTAGGTTTCGAGGATTCTTCTACCTAATTAGTCCTTCTTGCAGCAGAAATTACGCCTGAGGAAATTTAGCCAATACTGCAGGGGAATCAAGCCGTAAACCTTTCGTCATAGGTTGGCATTTATATCTGAGAGACATAAATGTTTTTCTGGATTTCACGAATATAGTGGTAAAGTACACCGTTAAAAACGTAGCCGCGTAAACTCCACGTCAACAGGTCTGCAACATCAAACCTCTATTTTTCGTGGAAATATGCATTGTTGGTTTTCGCGAATTAGTCTATGTTTACTTTGTTATAAATATCAGGGAATTAACTACAAATACCAGAATACAAAATTGTGACAAATACACGAAACCAGATCCAGGTGGTTGCGGTAGTTCTAAATGAGACATTTTCGACGGAATTTTAAACGAGTTTGTTCGTTTGGGAGTCTATATGTTACTCATTAAAATTTTGAGATAGTTGCTGAAATGAGGATACTTCTATGTAACAATATTTGTAAATGGTATTCCAGGTTTGAAAGGACTTTAAAGTCATTACAATTTTAAATATAGCAAAAATATAAATGGAGGTAAAATTATCTTTCTTGGAAAATAATATTTTGTATTGTCATCATCAACAATGAATCTCGATTCCAAAAGTGCCATAATTTATATTTTTCTGATTTATTTTTGATAAAATGGAGACTGCCATCTCATGACACATTTCATCAAAAATGGTAGTTGTAACGCCAGGTTGCTTTCAATCAATATTAGCCGCTTAAAATCCTGACCAATCTTTTTCATGTACAAAAAATTAGTTTTACAATTATTCGTCCGCCTTTGGTAATCAGTTATTTAGGTGACCTTATATTACATATGATAAGTAATGGTTTTCAAGGTGTGTGCTTTAATAGGTCAATTGAGTGATGTGACCTTATGAACATTTCGTAATATGCATTCAGCAAATTGTTAACAAATGCTGTTTTCTTAATTGTGCTAAAAATAACATCGAGAAGAAAACAAGATCAGCAATGCATGGCAAAATCAACATTGATTTTTCTAGCTTTTCCTTTGACATTATAGGAAGGACACCAGTTGTTCTTGGGTAATGTGGTTCCAGAAAACCTTGCCCAGAGTAGAGAAGAGGGATAATTGCTGCCATTAATGATAAGCTCGGCGTTTCTTATTAAAAATGTTGATTTAGTACATGTTTACGTGGCCGACGTACAGTGATGCATTGCCATTCGCCTGCACATTTCGGTATCATTAAACGGAGGTCTCCCGACAGTGCTGTGGGAAGAATACACATTGTCGACTCGGCATCCACGCTACTAATTACAGTTCAACTCATTACACTAGTGTTTCTTATGCCGGAGGAGAAATGGAGATAATTGGACGGCTTTCTGCCGTCCGTACACACGTCGTTCGTTTTTCCTAATTAGAGATCCGCGTTTTTCCTCCGCCATTATAAACCTAAAGAGCATCTCTTTTTAAGGGTTTAGCTTCCTGAAGAGCGCGAAACAGATCGTAATGCGATTTTGCATTACACGCCGTTTGGTGGAGCAGGAGGTTTATGGAAAACTTTACCTAACGGTACCTGCACAGGTTTTCCCGTGTCCCTACTCCTGCGGAGCTTACGCTCATTAAAACTGTTACGCAATGAGCAAACTTGCATTTTCATTTATTTTTCGCTACTGCACTTGTGTTGTAATGCTCGCGTGAATGGCTATTGCCGAAAATCGAAATTCTGTATCCCTGGAAATAAACTTTCTCAAATGAAAAAGTTACCGTTAATGAATTATGCTAGTTCATTTCATTATTATATTTATTTCTATTATTACCAAATAATCATGTTAAATTTATTTCTTGAAGGACTCCTATTTTTATAAAAATTTGCTTCACTTAATTTGATAATTATGGTGATCATTAATTCAAGTTATATTTAGACAATTCAAAATGAACAAATAAATATGATGGATCAAGTTTCGAAAATTCATTACATTGACACGAATTTCATTACCTTGGGGTGTTCTAATTTGCTATACTCACTTTCAATTTCAAAATTTTAAATGGCAGTTCATACAGAATGTTCAGCCTGTTTCAAACTTATTGAAATACGACAACATGATTTGTAAAGTATTTCTACAATTTTTATATGTTGAAAAAAAATATGAAAGAAAATCGGAGTTTCTAAAAATTAGTTTGTTCCTGAATTTTTCATCTATAACATAAAATTTTTTATTTTACCAGGTCATTCATGCCTCGAGCTCTAAACTGGTAAAAAAAACTATAAAAAGTCAGCCGTGTTTTACGTACGTTCCTCGACTCCCGACACGATTTTTGTGATTCAATAACTCGCGAACGTATAACTGTTTTTTTAAACAATAATACAACGACTACTGCTAATAAATTATAGCTATAGCCCATGTTTATATCCAGATTACGGTGGTACCCAATAATTGATCTCATGAGATTTACTTGATCGTACACCCACTTGATTAGATTAAGATTTGATATGGTGTAGTCTTATTAGAGAAGATTTAATCAAATTTGCTACCTCAATAAATATAGATTTTGATATCGTACCCAATCCAGGTGGAAATTTCTATTGAAGCAAGCAGATTGCATCGGTCTCAGATATCGCTACTAAATATTTAATCACTAACGAGAAGCAAACAATATTAGGAAGGAGAATCCCTCCTTCGATTGGGTGACTCAATTTTCACTAGAAATACAGGAAGTATCGAATAGAATAAAACTAACATTTCGAAATAGTACATCCATTCCAACCAAAAGAAGTTATTCAATGCAAGATAGTAATAAAAATGTTACTAATTTACTTCTATGTTTTTTTCTTTTTTTTTTAAATTAATGCATTTAACCACAATATACAAAATCTTAGAAATAGTTGCACACTATACAATTAATGTAAATCTTAATATTAGATTTAAATGGAAATGAGAATATAATTTTTAGCTTCGGAACATCTGATTCCTGTAGGAATGCTGCTGCGATGTATAGTTCACAACATCATAGAATTAAAACATCAAAATAGCCTTCAGTAATTATACTGAGGATATTAAAATTGCATTGTATTTTTCAGAATTACCAACAATATTTATGGAACTGTTTAAAATAATTACTTTTTTCATGGTGTAATAAAATTAAAATTGTTAAGACTAAATTTTACTTTATCAACAGAGATAATTTTAATGGTATCACCGCAAACCACGTATAGATTACCAGGTTTTAATTCTTTTCGATCAATGCCGTTATAACGATCAATATTAAAAATATTTTTATCGACAATAAATTCTGGCTACTGGAATATACGGATTTCCAATGAAATTTTTAACAACCGATTGTGGTTTTAATACCATATATTGAATGAAATAACTGAAACATGAAAGAAAAATAAAAACCGCTCTCAATTCGAAATCAAAGTGCACTTTTTTGTCGCATGGACTTTTATTTATTATAACTGATGGAAGCGACCACTTTCAGAAATAAACCGACCTCGACAATCCCGAGACTTTCGAAATATACATAATCCTACATTTTACGTAAAAATGAAATGATATGCCGTTGAAATTCCAGCAGATATTATATTCCATTATTATTTCTAAAGTAAATTAATTGAAATTTTAAATCAGTACAAATTATGTTAATTTATGATTGTTTACAATAATAATTAATCTGAATTTTGAACTGTAGGTTATGAAACAGTGACTCGTTTTTAGTTATTTTCAAGTTATTGTTAAATAATTATGATAATATTCAGTTAATAATTTATAAATGTCTGGTATTTCAAATTCTATGGAATAATATGTCTGTGCCAATTGATGCTAATTTCATGCAAAATTTCTGTGCTTGTTTTGGTGAATTAAATCGTATAAGGAGGCAATCGATTATTTTTAACATTTAAGATCATTCCATTTTTAGTCGTTTTAGTTCTTTCGGATTAGCAATTTAAAGAATTGACTAAGTAAGCAAATTGAAGCTTGAACCTTGTACTCTATGAAATTATGCACTATGCAACTCCGTCTTGACTACTTAGCAAATTTGACTAATTAACGAAATCCCTATAGCGCGTAGAGTTCTCCAGGCACTAATTTTCAAAAATCCTTTTGATTGTGAATTTTGACGTTAATGATGTCTTTGAAATATGGTTTAAAGAATTTTTTAATTACAAAATTATAGTGTCCTTTGAAAAAAATACTAAGATTTATTTTCTTTAAATGAACACCACAGTTACTCTTAGAGAGATTCAGGCATACATTATTTACGCTCGATTTATAAAATAGAACATTATTGTAGATTAATTAAAATATACAATACGAATAGATTAATTAAATTGAGAAAAATATTACCTATATAATTCATAATAGTACTTAACGTCAGAAGGACAACGAAATTTCATTTTCACGACAATATCTGTATTATTCTCTTCAAGAATAATAAGTACTCCTATTAATTATTTATGTAATTTAATGTTTTTATTGTGCAAATTACTAGAGAAAATGGAATTACTTTTAAGTGCAAATTTACCTTATCTCTTATTTGCAAGAATCATTTACATCACAACGAAGTAAAATATTTATTAAGGCCTCTACGATTCCAACACGAAATGTTTTACATTTTCATATAATGTACGGTAGAATGCAATGTTTTATGCTTAATTTGTATTTATTAAAAACTTGACTTGTTCCTAGCTTGTACGGCTGTTTACTGCATATTTTATTTTAGTAATTACTTACAGGCGTATGTTGCTAAGGATTTAAATTAATCATATTTCAAACTTTTTTGAAATAAACGAAAACAATATTTTAATAAGTTTAGTCGCAAATTGGCGAATTGTCAAAACTATGTATTTTAAAGTTATGTATTTTCAGATATAACAACTTCAAACGATATGTTTGCTGCGTACATTTAAAACAGTATTACAAAACTTTTCATACAGAAAAGTAACGCAGAACTGCCTATATAGTGACATTTATATAACCATTTTTAATTCATCAAATGCGTGGGATGAAATTTGGTGCTCATATATCAACTTATTAAATAAAAGAGTTAAAACTAATCATGCATTTCTTATCTTCCATATTGAACTGAAAATTATCCCAACTGGAATTTGTTATTGGAAACTTACCTGAAAAAGAAGAAAGATCAAAATTACTATTTAATTTAGCACCAAATTAATTTTGTAACATAAATAAATCGAATAGCGAAATAAGAAAAGGTCTTACTATACATACGAAATGATTTATATATTTTAATAATTACTAAGTAATAACTAATGACAATAAACATGAGAATGATACGGTGTATTAGTGGGAACAAATTTTTCTGATAAGTGTGTTGACACCTTAAAAAATATTTCAGTTAAGTAAAATGCGTGATATTTTTATGAACTGAAACTTTTGGGCTCAGCTCTGGTGTATTTAAATATTTCATTGGACCATTTAATCACGTAAAATGGTAATACGATGTCGCATAAATGAAGTGTCATACATCTATAAGTATATTATAGATATAGTAAATGTATTAACAAATTACATTGTATTGATATACATCCTGAATTTCCATTCAAGAAACTTAAATTCAGTCAATTCTGATCTTTGAAGAGAATATTATCACACTAAATCGAGTAAAACCTCAGTTAGAAGAGTGCAAATTCCTCACGTGTTTTAAAAAAATGGTACATTTTTCAATTTCTCTAGTGAAATTTTAAAATATCTGTATCCATGTTCTTATTTAATAATGTAAAAATATTATCGTACCATAACTTCTCCAGACAAATAGCTTCTTCAATCGCTTTCAGAATTGCTACAAATTGTGTTATGTGGAACAATATCTCTCTAATACTTTGGTCAGATAATTAAGAGACTCCATTAGTATATTAATTCTATATTTTACAGTGACCATTTCTTAAAAATCTGACTGTTATTATACAACAGGAATTATGTAGTAAATAAATATACTCGTCAGATTTTTTTTTCTTTTGCAAATTTCTCATACAAAACAAGTCCATCTCAGGATGTCCTCAGGAGCTCCTGAGGAGCACCCAAAGACCAAAAGCGGACATTTAGACGTCCTGAGGAGTTCCTCAGAACATCCCGGAATGAATTGTGCTGTTAGGGTTAAGATGAAGGTTATGACTGAGATGAATGAACGGGTCCAGATTGTTTACTAAAAACTGGTTTGTTTCTGAATGAAAATAATAGTAGTTTTCGATACAAGGACGTAAAAGTTGTTTTTTTAAATGGAAGAGAAGCGAGGGTTACATTCACATTCGGTCAAAAAACATTTTTGCACATGCGCTGAAATATATTTTTTGTCGTAAGGGTGCGTAAAGTGTCCCTAAAAATCTGAAAAACATTGTAACAAAAAAACTTTAGAAACAACATCATATTCATTTAATGTACAAAAAGCAATACTAAATAATAACTTGAAACGTGAAAAACAGATATTAATAAAACCATTTCTGCCAGTATATTATGAATGATTTAATTGTGAAACTTTTTTATTCTACAAATGCAAGAAAAGTTGTAACGTTTGGTGTTTCCTGGGAACTTTTACGAGCCTTCGAAAATTTCGCATACCCCGTAGAATAAACCCTTTTTCCGCGACGAAATCGAAGGAACAGTAAAATTTGAATTTCAATCGGTAAGTTCGCACTTAAAAAGTTTTCGTGCTTCCTCAAAGTTTTTATCCTGATGGAATCTTGCCACGATCTCTTCTAAAATATGAAGTACCGAGTTGCATTTTTGAGTTAACGTCGGCCCTTTTGCGTCCCTACTCCAGAAGTCCACTCCAACGATCCTCTTTCTGGTAAGTCCTTCTGGCTGGGTAGTCTCTATCGCTTTCGCCGCTTTTTAAAACCAAATTTCGAGTAAACTTTTCTGCGTACGACTACTACCCTTGTGCAAACATTGCTCGGCTCAAAATCGCCTTTACCCAGGGCTCATACCTCGCGATATTGCGTACGCGCATTCCGACGACTCGTTTCAAGTTTATGAAACGGGAGTTTGGTATCTGCAATAAAAAATCATCGCATGCGCAGGCTTCCTCCGATATGGATGGCTGAGATCGCGAGAAAATAAATATTTGGAATTCGTGTCGATCTATGCGGGTTTGAGGACGAAAGTGCCATGGATAATTAATTTTAGAGCTTGACTTTATCCCAAGTTTCTAATTTATTTTTGGAACCTACGTGAAGAATATATTACTTTGAGAAAAGCGAATTATAAAGGTTACTAACAATATTTTCTTGGTACGGCATTTATTTACGTTAGTGTTTGTGTTTAAGAAACTCCAGTATTCAACTTTAAAAATTGTTTGAAAAAAAATCTACTGAAATTATCTCACTCCATTAATCAATATAAATTATGATTTTATCAAAGCTTTTTTCTTTTTTCTTTTTCCAAGCCTATTTTCAAACCCTGTAGGCGATTAGAAAATACCAACTAATATTAGAGATACACATATTTATTAATGCCATATCTATATCACACATTATTTAGAAAAACAATGTTAGAATTAAACGAGAGTAAATAATAACTTCTTTTGATGATAGTCAACAAAAATTTGAGAATTTCATATTGACCTATATTAGTGAGTCGATTCTGGGAGAATTTTAGTTTTGGAATCAAAATGTGTACATCAAAAATGCCAGACCAAATTGAAGATCAAATGGGTCCACAATCATGTTTTGGACATTTCTCAGATCTGTACAATAGGACGCAAAAAACTCAAGAAATGCAAAATCGCGGATCTAATCGCTTCAATCTCGTTATCTTCTTGGCTACTTTTTGAAACAAAAAAAAAACAGAAAAAGATGCCCTCACCACAATATGCTACCCCTCTGACGTTAGGTTTGGGCAAAGAGTAGATCCAATTCAATATTTTGGTGTTCATATTTTGATTTAGCGGGAAACATCCTACCTGAATTGACTCTTACTGGTAGATCAATAGCATTTTTTAGTCTTTGAATAAATGCTCAAATTTTTTACCTTCAATGTCTCAGAAACTGTAGTCAATCGCCTATTTTAACTGTCAAATTCGACAATGATATAGAGCAACAAGATTTTGTTGGGCTGTGTCATTGTGAATAATTATTCAGATTGTTTTATCGATATCTTCAAACTCTGCTCAGGATTTCCAAATGCCTGCGTTAAATATCAAATTATTATTCTTGACATGAACTTAGGACAAATAACGACAACTTGAAGTCAACAATGCGACGAAAATTGCCATTTTAGAGGTATGAGGGAGCTTTGAAGGATGTCCTCAAGTAAAAGTGCAAACAATTTTTACGATCCGGTGACGCTCATCTTTATCAGACCGGGCGGCAAGCGGGCTCTTTCCGCCCACTTTTCAGGGCGGAAAGATGGACTTTTTGTGCTGGTGTGACAAAAATACCTTTATTTGAGATGAAAAGTCTTATCTAGAATTCGAGTAAATAAACATATAGAGAGTATGTTCTCTGTTTAACTGAAATGATCAGAAATTGATGATGTCAACCAATTTTTAGGGGTTGTTGTTGGTAATATCTAAAAAACTGCAGTAACTCTTTTTTAGTTACTGGTGGCTTTTGAATAATATTTTTTATTAAAATTGTTCAACGGGAGAAAATGAGTGATATTAGATAAACTTCGTTGCTGCAAAGCATTGGAAAATATTTGATTTTCAATGATTAAACAAATTTATCTCTAATATTTCTTGCATTTCTTGAAGATCCGTGTAAAATTGTATGTTTTTTTTTAACTCTGGTAACGCTCGGAGGCGCTTAAGAAGATTTGTTAAATATTAACCAATCTACTTTCCAGTCAAGAGGATTTGTAAATATTTTACGAAGTTTCTCAACCTTATAGAAAAACTATAGTAAAAAATTGTACCAGAAGGAGCCGTTACAAATTGTTAAACTTAATCTTTATATGTTATTAGTGCAAAACTCGAAGAACCAAAATTCATTATATTTCTGTAATATATCTTTTCATGCGCATACAAGTCACAACACACAAGTCGTGTAAGTTATGAATATTTCATTTCCCTCTTTGAAGTTCCAGGACGACTATAACTGCGCGACATGTATAATGCGCAACGGTATTATGTCAGGGCATTCGACTTTCCTCCTCGATTTCGCAGAGCAGCCATTTCGCTTAATCTCGATAAAAGTTTTTGAATGCTGCCGAAGCACCCTCTTTCCCCTTCGTCGATAAGAGCAAAGGAAGAGGAGAGTGCCGGCACATTTTGTCGTTCTGCGTTCAAACGCTTCCTTTTGTCTCAAGTCCTCAGCATCTCTACCTCTGACATTCACTCTGAGAAGATAGAGTCGAAGAAAATCGAAAGATTCGACAGTGATGAGGCAAGATTGCCGTAATCGATAGCTCCATAAAATCGCTATTAGCGTCATCTACTTGTATTTATATTAGTCGATATCATAAACTTGAAATGGTAATCAAAATATTTGGGTGATATTGGATAAAGTTTTTTTCTGTGATTTCATAAAACAAGTTGCGGAAATGGATTTTTTTTTTCATGTTGACATGTTTGAATCATGAAATTACCATCAGTTACTACTGCAAATCATAAGCCAGCCAAATTTGAAAAAAAAAAATCTTATTTAGAATATGAATACCATTTCGTGAAAGAAGTTTGATATACGTATTTGATTCTTTCCACATGGTTTTTCTTCTGGAATTAATTTGGAACAGTTAGAACTATTTGCTAAGCAGTAAGAAAAATATGTCTTTATGACAATAATGGCAGGACGGAATTTTTACTAATGTTTTTTCTATTATTTTATTTAGAAACAAATTGGACCAAATTTGACAGATTTGATCCGTCGGAAATTGAGAATTCGGTTGCTGGTCGAATGCTCTCCCAACTTAACTACGCTTCTCCCACTCCTCTCAGTCGTGTTATGATCGTGACGTCACAGCAAGCCCTTCATGCGGCCCCAACCCGCAAGGTGGGAGAACAGAAAGCAGCAAGAGGTAAATATAACGACGAAACGGAGCACTGGGACGTATTTTAAGCGTTTGTAACACTGCAATTTTTTAATGTATTTTCATTATTTATATTTAAGAAATGATTTTTGTTATTAATATTTATAAATAACGGTCAAAAGTTTCACCAGGATATCCATACTATTGTACAGTGATATATATTCTTTTTTGAAAATACAAAACGTTGGAAACTGTATTCGATTTCTCATCAGAGAATCAAATCGAATGGAGAACAGAAATCAAAGTAAGGTCTAAATGTATTTCAGATCAATTCTTGTAATATTGAAAATCACAAATTGAAATAAAAGTACATAAATATTTTTTATAAATTTAGTGGAAAACGTAAGAAAAAAACTAGAATTTTGTATTTTCGTAATTTACTAACTGATAGGAACGGTGTATTAATTAATATACTTTTTTCATTAAAATCTAATTTTCTTCGCGAAAGTCTGAAATCAGAAACTAGACCTAATTGGCTATCTTCAATTTCTGCAAATAAACAAATACAAATTTATATTGATTGTGTAAAAATGTTTAAACTTTCTACCACGAAAGAAAGATTTCTTTATAGTAAATTTAAATTTAAATTTAACCCCTTTTATTATCACCACAAAAAGATTTCATTTTTAAATTGTACTTTGGTATCGTATGGACTTAAAAGTTGAATTTTCGTGTTTCCTGGTGCTGAAATTTAGAAAAAGTCGGTTTGCTTCTATATAATACGAAAAATCTACAACGAAATATGTGGACTAACGCTGTCGCTAGAGCGAAGAAAACATGATTGTGGAAGAAAGGAACAAAGTACCTTTATTTTGTGGCTTATGAATTCTGTAACACATTCTTTTTCGATTATTTTTTCCAATTTAAGAGAATGCTGCTTATTGAATTTGTTATGAATTTCCTGTCGATTCTTGTGATTTTAAATGTTGTATATTAACACTTCTATTGTTTTATTTCAACTTTTTATTTTTCATATAATAACGTTTCAAAACTAATATTCTTAAAAGTGTAAGGTTCCCATGTTATTTGTAGTTCAACTATTGCTACCAACTTTAGTAAACTCTGATGATTATTAAATCTATAAAAATATTTTTAAGTTCATATTTTACTGAATAAGTAATATGCAACATTAAGAGCTCTTTAAGAAGTCTTAAAAATTCTAGGATGTTTAAAATACTTCTCAGAAAGAAATCTTACAGTGGTCTTTAAGAAGACTTATGAGTTGATTTTAAGAACTCTACTATACCTCTACGAGACCTCTCAAATATGAAGTCTCTCATTCAAGAGCTTTAACATTCAATATGAAATAAATAATATAAATGAACAGCAAATTTATGAGAATAAATATCGTAAAAGCACATATTTTTTCGTTATATCTTATCACTCATCGGTTTGCGTATGAAATAAACATCGCGCGATTTCATATTTGGACTCAATAGCTACCTAGTGGCTCTCTAGGAAACACAGTTCTCAACTCTAGGGATCCCTTAAACAAAAGAGAACCGAGATAGATTTAAGACCAAGAACATTGGAAACATTTTGGATCCACTCTTGTGATTCTTTTAACAAATATTGTCCGCCATTTTGGATCCGCTAATTTCAAAATATTGACCAGAGATTCGTAAACAGACTCAGCAAATATTACAAGACGATATTCATTTGAGAAATTGCGAGTCTCAAAGGGTTAATACATGTGTTTGTCGTATTGGATCCGTCATTTGTAATTTTTAAAAACTTATTTCAAATGCGTAATCAGCGACCCTAAAATATTCGAATAATGATTTTTAACTTATAATAAACATTATCATTGGAGTATAAAACTTAAGCTGCTTGTTCATTTTATGCAGGATTTATTAGGTTAACATGTTTTATCATTTCGAGTAAACAATTTTTCAAAAATTGAGATACCGAAAAAGCGAATTTTTGGCAAATGACGCCAACATAACGACGGAGAAATGGTTACAAATTCATCGCATTGGTTTAAAAATCGTTACTCCGAGTTTTGTGATCGTTGATTATGAATGTGGAGACCGATTTTTGAAAATTCAAAATGGTGGACCCGATATGACTTAAATCACCGCGATGAATTTGGAAACAATATGTCTACATATTACACATACGCGACATATTTTTACAAATTAAGGTACCGAAAATGGACATAATTTGGACGGAGATTTTTCTGCAACATTTTTTTGTTACTTCATGCCAGATTCCAAAATAGTTCCATGTAAATACGCAAAAAAATGATCGTCTTAAAAACATAAGTAATAATCTTGAAACTTTGGAACTCGTCTTATATCAGTTAACGGGATGAGGTTTTTAATATAACATGACTACTTGGTGTAGGTTTCTGCAGCTCCTATATTTCATACACAAATATTAATAATGGCGCCATCTATGAAGACGATCTGCAGCGCTCGCAAATTTTAAGAATATAAATTGTCTGTGAAATTCTGTATAAAGGGCAATATCGCCCGCTAATATGATAAAAAAAAAGTCTTCTAAAAGTGTTGAGTGATCACTTTTTTTGTTAAATTCTCAATTTAAATTGCAAACTCCAAAACAAATCTCAAATTTATACAAGTAAATATGAACTAACTGTTCGACGAACTATAAACTGACTCTAAAATTTCCGAAATGTATTGTTAACACGATTAGCATTGACGAAGTCCAGGACTTTATCAGTTTAAAACAGTATGTTAACTAGCTCCAGTGTACTAATAATTATTCCCCTTTCCAAATTATTTACCTATGCACGTCGCTCGTATTTCGGAATATTTGCGTAGGTGGTTGGAGTAATAGAGTTCAGAGACATTCGTTAATTCATTTACGAATCGTCAATCCCGCGATAGCATCGGGAGCCTAGGCTAGCAATTTCTGTCCCGGCCGCAGACTTGTGCAAAAGTGGCGTTATCTCTCGATTCGCGTTTCAATTTCTGATTTTCATTCATTTGTGCCCATTCTACGCAATCACGGAATACGCGGGCGACAAACAAGATCTAATACCAGCTCGAATTCGATCCGACCAGCCGCAGGGTATCTCGACGTTACGGACAATTGCGGCGGTCGTAAAATTGACGCCGATGCGTCTACGCTTTTTCGTTTTACTTGTTGTCACCCTCTCGCTCAATCTTCGTCCCGTCCTTTTATCTATATTTTCCAGCTCTCTGTTCCGACTTTTTTTTTGCTTTTGTTTTTTGTCGGATTCTTTGTGTCTCTGTCCGATGCAGAGTTTTCTGGTTTTCGTTTCTCTTTTGAGTCACTTCTTTCGCTTTAGGCGGACTTTATAATGTTGTTTTCAGAACAGATTGATTTTTTATGACTTTTTCGGTTTGAACAGGATGAAAGTATGTAATTTGTTACATTTTTGAAAATGGGCTTTATGTATGTTTTTTTAAAGATGATTGTATGTAGCACAATTTTTTAGTTTTACTTTGAAAAGGACTCCAATATTTTTTTTTTATTTTGTGTCGTATTAACTGCTTGATCATGAGCGACCAGGTACATTCCAAATTGGCTATAACTTGTTTAGTACATTAACGTTTTTCAAAAAGCTTGTAATGCCGTTGAATTTACCAAACTATTAACATCTCGTGGCATTTATAATTCGAGTCTTAGATATTCATATTGTTGATATTTGATTAGTGGGTGTTCTGAGGTGAGATTTGAATCGCAATAATCACATGCTGGTGGTTTGTTCTTATCTAGTATGTACGAATCTGTTAGTGCCGAGTGTCCAGTACGTATTCTGGTTATAGTGATCTGATCACGTCTTGTAAATTCTAGAAGAAATTGCTGCCGACTTCAATATACTGGAGATAGTTTATACTTTGATGGGCAATTATTAGTCAGCAGTTTGGTTATTATTTCTTTAAAGTATTTTATGATATATTTTTTAAGATCGTTTAAGGTTGCAATATTTCCTGTGGAATTTGTTACGGGATATTTGGTAGCTTGTTTAGCCGCTAGACCTGCTTTTTCATTGCCATTTATCCCTGCATGAGAAGGGATCCATGTAAGGGCTATTCTTTTTTTTGTTTTTACTTGGGTATTGTACATTGCTTGGATGAACGGCGTGAGATTGTCGAATGATGCAGTGTTGCCAATATTTTGAATCGTACTTGGACTCACAGAATATGACAAAGTTTTTATCTTGAGATATGCTAATGATTTCCGTCGCTTTTTTCTAGCCATCAGTTCATTTGTGTGTACTGTCGATATTTTGTTTGTTTTTTCTCATGTTATTTATCATTATATTATTTACTAACACCGCAAATCCGGTGCCACATTTTGTTTTTCCGACCCATGGCCGCTACTGTACTTGATGTAAGTTTCTGCAGTTCCTACGTTTGTCGTACGTATAAATCTGAGTTGAAGATGTGTACTTGTCGTATAGTTTTATTTTGAAATCTTTTAGTTTTCTAGGGCTTAGATCAATCTTATTGAGGCCAAATGAATCAGTGTCTATTGTAATTGTAGTGTTATAATATGGAGGTGAGCATGCTATTAATCGCTTGTAATTTTTTTTAAATTTATTATTTAACGGGCGGAATTACTCTTTGACACAGTTTTTTGCATATATATTCAATTGTGATATTTGCGAGAGCTGTAGATCGTCTTAAGAAGATTGCGCCATACTTCACATTTATGTATGAAATGTAGGAACTGCAGAAACCTACACCAGTACAGCAGCGGCCATGAGTCGATTCCTGTCTGATCCACAATACTTCGAAATAAAAACACAATAACATGGCTCTTCTTATATATTGCGAGCTGCTACTAAGAATGTAATTTCGAAAAATTGTTACCCGGGGGAGATCGAACTTACGACCTACGACTTCTAGTCCAGTATGTTACCGCTTGAGCCATGAAGCAGAATTTCTGGAAACCGTATGTTGATTGCTATCGTTATTGCATAGAACATTTGGTATATAGACTGGGGCAGATGTGGTCGATCTTTGTATTTACTTATATATCTATTTGTGAATTTGTAAAGGTTGGGTTCGAAGGTAGTGCACTGCAATGGCAAACTTCAAAACAAGGAGGTTTCTACGGTCTTGGAGTTCCATTTCACCCGACTCCTGAAGAATACTTTTTATAGGCCAGTATGGAATGCTCCAATTGACAATCGTAGGGCTGTATGGTGTAAATGATCTAGTTTTCTTCGAATCTGGGGGTTGGCTGAATTATAAATTATTGATCCGTAATCGATTTTTGCTTTAAAAGCGATTTATACGTGTTTAGAAGAATTTGATAATCCGCTCCCCACGAGGTAGATGTTAATGATTTAATTATAGATAGTCTCTTTGTAATATTCATTTGAACGCAACAGAGTTTTCGCAACTAGTAAATCGTGTTACATAGTCTTACCGCAAAGCTATTCAATGTTTTGGACTATGTTGTGAAAATTGATAAATATGTGTCTAAAATACACAGTATTATTTTGGAGAAATAATGTAGATTGTACAAAAATGTACAGGAAATTTCCCATACTCTTATTTAATCAGATATTTTAATATTCTAAATAAAAACGGAACGATTTACTTTCAACATACAAATATAATATATCTCTCGGGCATAAATTACCCGAAGGCGTAAAATTCTAGCTTCGAAATCATTCAGAACTCGGCCTGTGCTAGGGAAATATGAAAGAGTTTCACTCCTGCAGAAGTTAGCACTTGGAGTTCGGCATTTCATTATCGACGGCCATAACCGTAAAGTTGTTTGTTCGAGAAAACTTTACTACCCTTATGCCACGAATATATTTATCTTCCCTGGGATGTAAAGTCACTGCTGGAAAAACTCTGGGAAAATGAATCTTGGACGTCTTGCAGGTGAAGACAAGTCTCCTAGACAATGTGTCCTGAAATGCGTGTCGAATTGTTGGATGAAACCTGGACTTTATGATATCACACAATATTTATCTTGCTCTTGGGTCTGTGAGATTAAGCAACGTTTCATTAAATAAAAGGAAGTTTAGTCACAATGCCAAAACATGCTAATCTCCTCATTTCTAGCAAGAATTTTCTTCTCTAGTTACCAGAAAGGGGAAAATTTCAACATCTTGAAACTATGTGCCATTTCGATCGTCATTAATTGTATTATTTGACGTGTGATTCTTGGACATTTTCCTTTAATTTTTCCATTTCAAATAAGCAAAAACGGCCAGAATATTTCGGTTTAAGAACATAAAAATCTCTTGCACATTTATCAGAAAATATAGACAAAAATGTATGGTATATTGCATTTTTTTATGTAATCGAAAAAATGACTAAAAACGAGTTTAGCTTGTTCATCTTTCCCAAGAAAACGGTCGATTCTGTTAAATAATACGATTTGTAGTCTATTTTGTAGGGAAAATTCTCGTCGACGAGGCGACGACTCGACAGGATAAAGTTTCTTGCGCCCTCGTACAATCGCGTTTTCGTTCTATCGACCACCACCACGATGTCATCGCGCATTATCGGAGTACCATGGCCGGAAACAGGCAATGCCCTTTCGTCGTAGATTACGACACGCGCCGTTGTCTTAACGCGCAATTTGCAGCCGCGCTCGTGTTAAATTTGTGTTCGAGTCAGTGTCGATCGACCGAACTTTTACTCGGCAGTAAATATAGAGCCTACTTCCCAATTTTCCTCCACCTGTCGGATTTTCCACCAAGAAAATATTTTCGCCCCTTCTGCATAGATTTCCACATTTAGCGTCCGCGTGTTTTCAATTGCTCATGCGGAAAAGTCGGTTCCGTAAAATATCGAATTTTTACATACAATTGATATATTTTTTCATAAAATTTAGACATTCACGTGGTAAAATTTTCGGGTCGAAAAACCGTCGGCTTTTTGGCGGTCGGTTCTTCGAAGTGTGGATTATGTGACTGTCGGTATTATGACAATTCGGCTTTTAGACGTGTCGGTTTTTTGTCTGTCGGCTTTTTCCCTGTTGGCTTTTTCCTTGTCGGCTTTTTGAATATCACTATTATGACTGGTTTTTTTGAGCTATCGGCTTTTTGAGTTGACGGTATTTCGACCCACATCCAAATTTTGACATCTACATGTATCATTTTAGGCATAAAATGCAAACTTTCTTATGAAATGCCAGATAAAAGTTATGACAGGTTACTTATTATACATATTAGCATCCAGTAAACCTAATATAATACTCGGATAAAAGGAGCAATTTTCTTCAATCTTTGACTGATTCTTACTGAAAATTCTTACTTAAAAAAAAAACGAATGTTTACTTAACCCGTAGGACGATTACCTCATTCAAAATGTGAAAGTACAAAAAAAGGGATTTTTAGGTTAGGTCTGAATTATTTATTCACATCTCTTTTCCGCTGTAACGCGAAAAACTTTGTGGAATCGTTAAACGTTTCAAAAGTACTCACGGAAATGCCTTTATGAACCCATTAACGTCCACGGCGTCCAGATTTTTAGCTAATTTTTAAAGCACTGCAGCAGATAAAAAAATGAAAATATCGTAATAAAACCAATTTATTTTACTATTTTTTGGTTTGCTCTATTGATTTACGGGTTCAAAATTGGATTTCCTTGCCGCAAAAAAAAAAACAATATGGATTTTATCTGAAAAAGTACCGAAAAATCGGAAAAATGTTTTTTTCGACGATGTTGTATAATTGGAGAATGGATGGTGCTCCATTTCAAACTATGGATAAACGTGGACAAATAAGTTGCAGTTAAAGGGACATTTTTGTTTAGTGAGCTCCATTCAGTTAATCCTATTAAAAATGGCTGAAAAGTGTGAACATTTCTAAAAACACGTGTTTTTCCTAAATATTTCTGAAATAAATCGACATTAATCAAAATTTTGTTCTTAATATGGACATCCTTTCTGAACCTTTACAGCAATAAAATACGGAACGCCTTGTTGTATTTATTTACTTTCCTGAATTATATATCCGGTGTAAAATACCTACACTGTAACTGATTGTTCATGAGAAGAACTTTCATAATATATTAAAATTATTACAATTGATTTTTCGAAATTCAGAACTTGCACACATTTACAGTTTAACTTCCGCTACAGCGGGTAACTACCGGAATTGGAATTATGTTCCCCCGGGATCTATGACTGAGAAGATTTTATATTACCGTATTACGAAAAGTTCTTGGACAGGTCGAATGTCTTTCAATAAATATCGTCATCATAAACAATCATTTTATTAAAGAATGGTTCTACGCTATTGTCGTTATTCGATTTAGTACCCAGTGCAGTTTATTCACTTCTTTACAACGGTATTGTATATTTTGATACAAAATTATAAGTAATATTATTTAATTATTTACAGTAAATAACATATTTAATGAAGATATTATTTTGTGTTGAAAGACTTTGGATACTACAACGCACCAATATTTCCATAATTCACTGAATTAATTTGGGAAGTTATAGTAGTAAATTAAAGCCGTTTCAATACCTCACGCGTTTCTTATGAAAACAAACGTTAATTTCAAAAATACAAAAATTTACACATTTCAAATATACAAAAATAAGTACAGGGAGAAGAACTTTCTTGGAAATTTTACAATTTCAAATGGTAATTGGATAACAATGACAATGGTAAGAACGTTGCCTTTTTTTTACGGAAATGATGATCAGTTCTTGGAATTTTTACTATTCAGACACTAAAAGTTAGAATAAAATTTGCTAAGTTTTACTAGGAAAAATGGCAATTTTTTCCATTCTACAAGTCTGTCCTAAAATTACCATCTGAGATGGTAAAATTTCCAAGAAAATTTGTCTTCGTGTAAATAATTGAAAACAAGTTAAAGCAAAGCATATTATAAACGTTATAGAAACTCGTTAAATCAATATGATTTGTACCCATAAGAGACTGATTTTAGCTAGTATTATTTAGTATTAAGGAATGTTACTACTTACTCCGGAGTTTTCATTTCTTAACAAACTGGAAACTTTTGTTATCAGTAAATCATTGCATCACTTCGCTAAAATCTAACCTATTTCTGTAGGATATTATGTTATGAAAGAACGACAAAACATTAGAGATATTTTATTGATTACTAATAAAATTTATAGTAAATATTAAGTAATGTTCTGACAAAAGCATTTAATGTTATTAAATAAGTTAATATGCTTTAAGTTTTTAAAGCATGGCTAGGTTTTCAAATTCTGTTAAATTAAATATATATTTCAATCTATTAGATCACAAAATCTATTAAAAATTCTGTATTTACTCAGAACAAAGTAAATAATTTACGAAAAATGCATATATGACCGAGTATTAGTCTCTTTTAACGGTACTTCAAAGTAACGACATTCATAATGTTATCCCAAAAGGACGGTGTTTTCGTATACAAATCCGGACTTATATATTTACTCTGAGATCACGGTATTCATTAAAAATGGTTAATCTCGAGTTTAAAATGTAATCCGCGACTTTAGTTATGGAGATTATAAATAAATTAAATTCGTACACAGGTCTACATTTCATTAAAGCAGATTTCCCGTTGATAACATTTATTTCCGTCGCTGTTAATAATTAAAAGTTCATACTAAACCCTCACAAAATACTAATATTATTAGTTCGGAAATGAAAATGTTTCCTAATGATATCAGTTTTTAATAATAAATCAAAGTAGATTTTATTTAATTCAAATTTACGTATTTTTATATTTAAAATATGACATAACATTTAATTAAGTTAATAGAAAAGATATTCTCTTTTAAATAATTTACTATACATATAATGAAAAATATTTGAAAAGTTTAGAAATTGTTTAAATTTTTATATATTTTTTAATTACGTTATTATTAGCTGAAATTGAGATGATGTAGAAATATTTAGTGCAGGAAATGACTGCAGACATTTTTTAATTTTTTTTTTCAAAAGGAGAATGACGTTTTTGGATTAGTTTCATTTATTTTTTGATGTTTTAAAATGTTCCAAGCAAGTCTTTGTAAAATACTGCTATATGAATTAAAATTTATTTATAAATTAAACAAAAACGCAATATTTAAACAACTGAATGAAGCAATTAAAAATAAAATTTCCCATCAAAATATTTGTTAATTTCTGTAATATATTTTCCTCTGGTAATTTCTGCAAACACATGATACGAAATTTATAAAAAATACCGCATGTTTGATTTTTATTTAAAGAAACTTTTAATAATGAAAAGCTTTTTTTTTTGTACATCCAGTTTGATCTAAATAGTAATTTAAATTTGTTTAAAAACCGCAAGAATCATGCTTGAAAATTATTGTTCTACCTCAAAGTTCTACTTAATTCTAGTAACAGTTAATGCAGATTTAACGATGTTTATGAAAGTAATGCTACATTTTTCTAATTGCAGAAAGAAAATTTCAAAAATGCATGTGTTATTAAAGAATGATACATTCGTAAATATTGGCAATTATATTTGCACACGATACAGAAGCGGCAAAAGTAGCGGAATATTAAATATTGACGAATTTAATCTCAATATTTCGTAATATTTCTGAAATCGATTTCAATTTGTATTCTAAGCCGGAACTGTTAAAGTCCATCAGTCGAGCAACAGCTGATTTAAATAAACATAATTAACCTAGAAATAAAATTTACTTTTGAATGTATTACCTCTGGAAATCCAGAAATGAAAATTAATTTTGTTCTTGTTTGAAATACCAACGATAATATCGACATATAAATTGCGTAATCGTAACAGACAAAAGGCGTATACACGTTTAAAAACCAAACCTTCAATGTTACCACAGTTTCAATAATCTACTTATTTTATTTCTAATTTGAATAATAATGTGGTAATTACTATAAATATTTTATATATTTTTCGTACTTCATTGCTCAATAACGAGATAAACATATCTAAAAAAGTTAATTCGAATAATATTAACTTGAGAATTTCCGACATCTTTCAATAATTCTCTTGATTGCACTCAGAATTCGATTAATATTTATTAGCAATTCACAACTCATTAATTTACTGATTTGTCATGAACGATTTTGTGCTTGTTTTTATGAGATAATATCGAATTTTCGCGATCGTCAAAAGTGCACTTTATCTGATTTAATCACTTGGCGCAAATAAACAGAATTATCCAATGTACATGAAGTTATGAAATTCATAACTAGTGGCCGTGTTGGTCAACTTTCAGTTCCCGAGGCTGCCACTGGAACTAAAATTACAATCCCTATGGAATCACGTCTATGGAGACGTTACATTACAGAAAGTTCATAGACGTGACAAATTTATTTGAATAAATGTCGTCAGTGCCATTACAATTGTAAGCTCACATAGATATCATGTAAACTAAGGTGAATGGCTGCATATATTTTCATTTATTTCACAAATAACGTTGACGTACGTTATTTTTTGAAAAATAATGTAATAAGCCAGATTAAGGATTATAAAGTAGCGTGGTAAATATTTAAGACCGCTTTAATTGATTACTCTTTATTTTTCAATTTTATTGACATTTTGTGTCCACCATTTTGAATATTAACTTTCTAAAATTCGCTTATCTTATAGCGAATTCATTTTTTATATGATATCTGTGACTTTTAGAAGTATTTGAATGCCATTACTCATAATAAAAATCGATAAATTAAAAATAAAACCAAAAAATGTCATGATTTTTTTAAGAAAAAAAAACGTGTGTAAGTTTTTTATTTCGATATTTTAAAATGTTGACAAGTACCATTGGAAACAGCGAATCTTGGACAATGAGAAATGAATAGTGACAAATTTTTCTCGTGGAGTTTAAATGCTAAAATGTAATGTGAAACTTCAGGAAAAAACTTTGTTCATTTAGGCGTTAATGGATAAAACAGGAACCAATTTTAAGATATTAATAATAAAAATGCAAACAAGGAGAATGACCATAGCATAAGAAAAAAAATCCTTTAATATGAATGCTTTATAAGTAATAATATGGGAGAGGTCAGAAGACTTCCAAACATATTAAAATCTTTAAAGTAAAAGAAGTTTCTAAAACCTGCCCTTAAGTTAAGTGTCTCGCCAAAAATGAATGTTACTACTTAAATTCATTATGTACCGACCGGTTTTCTGATAGTTGATCAACATGAAAAAATATGGACGCATCATTTGTAACGTTAAATTGATCGAGCTTTTCGATGCTATCCTCAAAATTAAAGAAAGAAAATATCGGAAGAAGATACATGGAATTATTTCCCAAAAAGTCGCAATTTTTCATCCAAACATACTTTTTGCAAATAAATTTAGGCCAAAATCAGTTAAGCAGATTGCTAAGAGCGGACATTTTTCGTTCTTGGACAATCAAATATAAAATCTATTTAAAAATTGAATTTCCGAATTTGAAATTAAAATGTTGTACAATTTTTATGCAATTTGTATTCAGGGCTTTTTGTGGTCACTTATTACACATTTGATGTCAAATTTTCGAAATTCAAAATGGCGGACGATTCAATAAATTGTCTTCATTAATATTTCCTTTCGCCTCTTACCATTCAAATGTTCATTAACCATCCTACTCACATTTTTCCTGCGGCTTAATTTAAAAATGAGCCAGTACATTACGGTTTACGGAGTAAAAATGATTAGGTTTTTAAGTAAAATTTCAGAATTCGAAATGGTGGATTCAATATGGCGGACATAAATATGAAAATTCACTGAGTTTGCTTCTATCTTGTTTGTCGAGGGTTTCTGGGATCTCTGATAAGGAATTTCAGGTTCAAATTTTAAAAATCAAAATGGCGGATCCAATATAGCGGATTAATTTGCAAAAAATTATTGAATTTTCATAAAAATTGCTACCACAAATATCCATTAGAAACAGAGACAATAGATGAATGTTTCGGACAACAATGTATTGGCTTTCGTGAGTCATGGCTGGTATTTTCGCGGTGCAGGACAGATAGGACGACGAGGTTTAAGCGCAAATTATCGCCGATTACATAAGATCGAATTAGATGATATCGCGATGGCGTGGGGCAATTCGGCGACAATGGCTGGGTATTTGCTTGCGGCTGTGACTGAGAGGACGAGCCGATACATGATTTAAACTAACAATCGAAGCACTTCCCAAAGCCGTTGGGCGCTTGGGCGGACGTCTCTTGACCCTCTGTAATATAATCGCTGAGACGTCAGCCGCCGACGGGAAACGGATGACAACCTTTGTACCCCGGGGACGTTCGATACGTCGGATGGTCGCATCGTCTCTGTCGTCGGGGCCTGCTTCAAAGCGCGCCTTATTGCACTGCTCAATTTACCTGTCTATTGGCTTATATCGGCCTTATTTGGATTTACGTCCGTTATGCCTAGCTGGCTTCCGACCTTGCCTCTTAGTTTCGGATGCTTTGTCAGATTTGATAACATCGAAATGATTACTGCTCGATATCCATGCCTTCGAAAGCTCTCGACCAGATAACGTAAGGGGTACTTTGTTTTCAAAGTGATCCTGGACTATTTACAAGTTAGCCTACCGAAGTGTAAATCTCCGATTTGTATGAAATTCGGATATGTTATGAAACATGAAAAACTAAGACTTGCGCCTTTTTTTAACGGCGGAAAATCATATTTAAGGCGTAAAACAGCCTCCCCAAAATCATTTTGGGGGTAGTTTACCCTCTAACTCTCATCCCCCTTTCCAAATGTCTAGGACAATATTCTTCTTCTATTGTAAGATACTTTCCTATTTTGGGGAGCTCTTTCACCTCCTACATATTTTTTCCATCCCTAAAACATATCTAAGTTTCATAAAAATCAGAGATTTACACTTCGGTATGTCTACTTCTTAGTAACTATCAAAATATAGTAGATAAGTACTCGACAACGTCATCGGATAACATTTCACTTGCGCTAACTCTGGTTGTCCTGAACGTCCAAAAGATGGACAAAACTTTCAACGCTGTAACTTTTGATCCCAACGTTATTCAACGAATTTAAATAAGTCAAGATTGATAGTTTTGGCTGCTAGAAATTGAAAAATCTTGGTCTTCAATAAATGTTTTAGTAACACAGTTTGAATGTGCAGTCGAACCTCCTTTGACGAATATTCTGTTTTAGAATATGCAGACGTTTACGTTAATGAATACTTTCTCTTACGTCGGTATCTCCACTTGAAATCTCTCTAGACATTTTGAAGATTTTAAGCTTGTTCATCGGCAGAATACGTGGGGAGTCGATATTTTCTCCTCAAATATTTGTTACCTGAAATTTAAATGCTTCGTGTTGTCCCGATCGTATTCGTTAAAGGGAGTTCGAAAGCTGTAATAAAAGATTATAAAGCCAGGCACTGGCAAATATTAAGATAAAAAAATAATATTAAACAATTGTTAAAATAATGGTGATAATATAAAAGCTTCTCAATAAGTACTATTTCCGAGAAGTTGTACACCTGCCACTTCCCGTACATTTAGTTTCCATGAAAAACAAATGGCACAAACTAAAGTAAGATAATCAAATATTCACTATAATTATCGGAAGATCCCGGCTGACGTAAATTGATTGTTGTATCACTTACGATAATTGTGACGTAATCGTTTGCATATAATCGTACTCGATTGTGAACAAATCCCTTATCCACGCGATAATCTGTAAGTGACGAGACTATCATCAATGAATCACGGTGACCAGGATAAATAATTATTTATATCGACATAACGAGCCAATGACATATCTCCGATACGTCGAGGATAACTGACGTCGTATCGAACGAATGTCGACTGGAACCGCGACATTGTATTTTCCTCTCGTGTCGGTTCGGGTCATTTTTAGAAGCGTTATTTCCAAAATTACCGCAATTCCACAACTATATAGCTTCCAGTATTCGGAAGTTGGAGAATGTTTCTGGACGATTTGTTTTCGATGTTTCAGTAATTGATTTAAAACGAATTGAGGTGGTTTAGAACAACGTGAGAGCCATTAAGTGAATTGATGATAAATATCATTCAAAGTCCGACAACCGATAAGAATGTGGAATACTCCATTCGTCGTAGCTTCAATCGGCGATTGCAGTTTTATCTTTTGATTAGGAATAGACAAGGAAAAAATGGTTGAGAACAAATTGATATAATGTCATCCACATGACAAATTATGATTTCAGGATTTTAAAAATAAACTACAAATGAGCAACGGATATAATGAAGCCAAATTTCTAAGCTTATCCAATGTATCTCTCCGTTTGCATTCAAAAGTTATCGCGACTTCAGAAAGGCATCTTTCAAAATACATGATTAAATTTCATGTCGTATGTTTAGCCAATTTTCCGTGAAATCAGCGAAGGCTCTGTAATTTCATTATTTTTCTGTTGATGTCGAGACCGTAAAAGCAAGATGTCTTTAAATCATACAATCCACGGTTTAATAAACTCGTGGATGTTCAGAGGCAAATACGTTCCTTAATGCCCTCCGAGTTACATCTGTGTTCCAGAGTAAGGGACTTTACGACTGCACGGGCGTCGTAATGAAACGACCGTAAAAGTGCAAGCACACCGCAGATATGGAATATTACTTCGTAACTGTGTGCTTCGTGAACAATAAGTATACATAATATGCAGCGCTGCTACTTTCGCGCATAATTCATGATTCATGGATCTCGTTCGATTTCTCATGGAAATTTTCTGTTGTTGTTGCCAATTTATAAAATTGCTTATCCCTATACCTGTATAGCACTTTAAATTCATGTATAAAGGAGTTGGAGCAAACTCTACAAAACACATTGCGTCAAGTATTAAATACATTATTTTCATTTTGTATTCTGGCATGTTCTCGAAGAGGGTCCAAATTTCTTTCTACGTATTAAAGGCTTCTGGAGATGAACCATGAGTAGTCCCATAGCTGAGATCGAAATTTTCAGCTTCACCGTCAGTGGATGTTCCTGAAAGGGATCGTACAGGAAGTCGTACGACATGGTGGTCTAGGTATTCAACGAGAATTTGAATCTGACCGAATCGTGATGCAGTAGGCTGCGGGCAATGCGGTTCGCTCGGCAAATGGAGAACTTTGCCCAGGACCCTCAACGCCGCTCTCTTGTCTGCAGGTTACTTAGGGATATGTAAAGGCTTTCGGTTTTCCTATCTGAAGGAGCTGCGAATAGGGAAATTCGTGCAAATATCTATGCAAATAAGTCGGAGTCAAGATATTCCGGAAGAAGCACTAGGCCCTTCCACCCCACAAAACTTTCTCCGCATTCCCTTCATTGTCTGGCTATATCATGACAATACTTTATTGTTGTCTGTTTTATTGATGTAAATTGAAATGGTATGTATCATTGTTACAAAATGTGTCCACTTGGTTAGATATTTCAGTGGAATTGAAGCTCAAAGAACGTAGGTTCTTATTAAATCCAAATTTAACTAAGGCAAACCAAAGATAAGGTGCAAATAGCTTTTGCGATAAAGGTAACCCGCAGAACAATTAGATTTCCCAATTACAATCAATTCTGCAATTTTTACCATCGCAATGAATTATCATTAAAATAAACGGAATTCAACTCCTGCTATTATTCTGTTCAAGTCGAAAATCTTTCCGTAAGTCATTTACATTGCAATGTATAAAAGATCCAACGATTTCATCGACGTCGAATCGGAGTCATTATTGCTTATGTAATGCAAATAGGACTGATAATAAGCACCGTACTATTCCGAGCAATTGGTCACGTGGGCCGATATGAATAATTCACTGGAATGATTAATGGAATTAATTATTCCGTACTTCTCGCAGTACTCATTTATCCGCGAAATTATTCTGGTATTCCTATTTCGTACCGCTATTACTTATTTAGCGCGACTGTATGTGGAGATGATCCATCGAACGTGGACAATCTGGAGAATGAATCGATCGACGGTTAGCAGCGAAATAATTCTATTCATTTATAAGTCCTCAATACCTCAGATCTGCATATATGTAAATATTCCACAGGGTCAAGCTTCCATCATGGTGGTTTTGAAACTCCAGGATTGCGGAATTAAATCAGTAACGGTCGATAAGTGCGGCAGCCTTTTGTTTCAGCTACACCGGGTCATTTTGCCGATCCAATAAAATTGCGACGGTAACGATGCGTGTACACACGTATAGCCATCGTCGATGGTATTGCAAAAATATGCCACGATACGAATATTTTACAAAAGAGAAACTTGCAATTAAATGTCCGCATTAAATACGAATAAAAACTCTTCGCGGAACGAAACTACTACAGGTATTGATCGAATAAAAATCGCTGCAAATGTTGGTGCTGCAAAAACGGCGTTGATGAATAAACTCAAGGTTTGTGCTAATTTTTTTAAGTGACTTTATATGCTTTCAAATAAATACGCATGAAAGAAAAGGTAAATTTCAACCACTGAATATTATATTAACTTCTCTTTGATTTTATACAAATGCACAGAACTTGAAAATCGATAATTAAATGCAATGTTTCAATTTAAACTTTGTCTATTAAATCTGCATTAGTGAAACATCACACGAAACGTTACAAAGCAATGCGTGCGAACAAACTTCTTCATCCCTTGAATATTATGACAACAGTTTGTACTTGTTCATTAATTAATTTCCCTCAAATCTCCACTTATAAGCTGCGAATTTATAAATAAAAAAGGCATATTTCAACTCTTTCAAGCAGGGGAATTTCGTTTGAATATAACCTCGCGATTAATGTTTGATATGTAATCACGGATTATCTATGAAGTTTACATGACGATTCAAGAATGCCGCATTGGAATAATGCTGATAGATGAATGTTTTAGAAGCTATTCGGAAGCACTTCAATCGCGAGTATGATTGCACTGTATGTGGTAAAACTAGTATAACTGCAGAAACGGTTAACTCCTTCATCGCTTCGTCAATTAAAGGAATCAAGTAATTTTCAAGCACTTTATTAATTATACCTATCTCGAAATTTGAGATGTTTGAAACAGCACAAATCTCATTTTTTACATAACATAAAACAACTTTTCAACACTTGCTCCTAATTGGTTATGTAAATTACCAGAATGTATTTCAGTCCTCCTCGTCACTGACATATTTCTAAGAGGATCTCATTACATATCAGTTAAGTAGGTTCCGCAAAGTTTGTTCGGGCTAACCCTTTTGGATGTCGGCCAAGAGTCTATTTTCATTCTATCTAATTCGGACTAATTTTATGGTGCGTGATCCATGCGAATATAATTTACTTCTAGGGTCCTTTCCAAGACCAATTTTTTCTGTTTACGTAAACTCATTACTTGCATTATAGTTGCATTGTTTTTGTTTTTCTATTGATCAATTTGATTTTCAGTGTTCTGCAGATTCCGTCGACACAAAGCTTTTCCAATTGAATCTCTTGATTAGTCATAAACCCTCATAAAAAGAAGGTATATTTTATGGTATATCCTGCTTGAAACCTAGAACTTGATCTTGAGATTCTTCTGAAGAGCAGCTACTAGTGATTCGATCTCATGATTCAGGAAAGGTTAGAATTAAAGGAACTTGTACTTTTAAGTGGAACAGGAAACATGGAGAATTAATGCTAATTGTAAGTCTGAGGCTCTATATAATATAAACAACTCGCACATTCAACAAAGATAAGTCAACATTTAGAAACATGCTTTGAAAGCACCTGAAATTAAACGGAAATTGCAAAGAGAAAACATGCCTATCGCTGGCGTGCAATTGTTTGGTTCAGCGGTAGAATAATCGTTTGTTTTTTGCTCATCAAGCAGTTATTACCTAACGTTCTGTTCGTCATCCTAACCATCATAATCTTAAACTAGTGATTGAGGGTTTCTTTATAAATTACTTAGTAAATCCTAATTAAGAAAATTGTTTACTTTGAAATACAGATTGGGTCCGCTGGGAAGAGAAGAAAAAAACTCTCATTTCCAATGATCATTGAAATTTTCATTTGGCGAGATGAAGCATCATATTTCTGACAGGAGCCAGCAATGATTCAAGCACCTGTTTGAGAACAAAAAGCAAACAAACTGCAAGCCCGTTCGTGAAGCACCAGATCGAAACTATTATACAGGCAAGGCGCATTTTTCCCGTAAGTAAACTATTATTCCGTTTATATTATGCATGTTCCATAATTTAACAATCTTCTAGACAGACTGCAATGGCGCCCGAGGCGCGTCAACATGTAAATAAGCGTGAGAGCCGCGGCACAGTTAATTTCGCAGCGGTTATCAATTTCGGCCGGAAAATAGACGCGGTGCAGTCTTCCCGTACTCATTCCAGCTTTCGAGCACGCGCATAACAGCAAGCCAGGGAATTAGACGGAGATAGAGATGCTGGAGTAGGGTGTGAGAGAAATAGTGAACTGCTATAACAAAAGATGGAGTTCCTACGTACTAGAGCTGGAACCTATAACCTGGAGAGTTACGGTCCAGCGGTGCGAAAATGCGCACGGTAAACGAGAGGCATAAGTTAATTACATGGAATTTATATTCACTTTGGGGCATCGTTATCGGGACGTGGTATGCTGGCATGTTGAAAAAGAGAGAAATTGCGCGATTGGAATGCTTAATACACTGACCGAGTTTACACTTTAATTAATTCGGTATGGCAACAGAGATGTGGCACACGTCCTTTCATCTCATCCCTGCCACCAATTCCCTTTTCTTTCCCACCGCTGTCACCAAAAAAGAGCTCGAGCTTGGTTTCGTGCCGGTGCTAATGAATCGTTTTTCTTAATTAATCCCGTTCCAATTATGGATCCAAAGAGCAATTTAAGACGTTCGGTTCTTACGGAATAGTCCTTGTGCTTTTATGAAATATTGAAGCGGTATTTTGAAACTACTCAGGAATTGTTATTTAATAATGCATTTGTCAAGACGCTGCATTTTTATAAAGTCAATCAATGACAAAAAGTTATTAATTCCTCATTAATGGGATGATGATTTTATGACATAAGGAAATCAGGAATTCTCAATACAATTATGAGAATCATTCGAAAATATCGTATCTATTTTAAAGCCAGATGGTGCTCAAGGGAAATAAGAAAATAGGAGTTTAACCCAGAAAAGAGTAAGCCTGAAGGGTATATTGTAACCACGAAGCTCTGCAAATATGGTATGTGTGTATCATAAACCTTGTTTAAATATGCAGCCAACTGACTTAAGTTACATTAACGACCGCATGTGGAGTTATTCAAACAAACTTCATCAAAATAAACTGTTTCAATTCTTCGCGTACAGTTTATCCAACAGCATCGTGCTCTTAATTCGATTTGCGGTTGATGATTCCGAGTGATAAATCTATTTTGTTTTTACAAACTTTAAACCTCATTAACGTCACTCGCAGCTTTCCGCTGGGTGAACGTGCCGTACATTCCGTTGATCCGGGTCGTCGGCTGCTCGGTATCTATAAACGTACGGTACGTCAGAACGAGACAAGGTCATTTAGGATGCAAGCTGGGTGATCGTGTGACGAATTCAGTTCGCCAGCGGGTGGGTGACGTTTGACCGGAAATTCTCGATATTCTCTTCCATTTGTCATGTAGATCTGCTGAGTAGACGGGGTTCATTAGAAGCAGCTTGTATAGAATATAATATCTCCGTCGCGAGTCAGGTAGTATAAGTGCCTATATGGAGCGTGTATCGCGCCATAGATTATTGAATAGTCTGCCGAGGTCATTCGCACTTTATCAATGTACCAACTAATGACGGAATTTAGTAAGCGTCTGAATGTATTTTCAAACTTGCGTGAATGTATAATTCGCGTCGCGAAATTAAGCATGTAAATCGATCTAGACAACAATTTGCATAATCGATTAGGGAACGAATCTGTTTAGGCAAATGCCAATCACTTCAAAAATTATAGGGTTTAGGTAATTATCGATATGCACTTCACTCAATGTTCTTGGATTGGTTATTTTTATTACTAGCATATTTATCACGCTTTCAAACCTATTACCCGTTGGGCGCTGATTTACTCGAAATTTACAGTCGATTAACTACCGAGGGGTTTTTTAAGGCTTTTTGCTACTATACCGTGATAATCGAGAATTTCTCTAATATCCTGCAAATTGCGAATTGACGAGATGAGGAGAAAAAGTGCAGCAAGAGGCGGTAGATCGGGTGGAGACAGAAAGGGGAAAATTAATTTATTAGACGCGAGGTAGATGAAGGAGAGCTGGAAGGAAGAGGATGAGACGGAGCCAGAGGGCGAAGAGCTCGCCCGCTCGCTCTCGCGCGTACTTATTGGTTCGTAGTTACTGTGCTTGATTTATAGATTTGACGCGAGCTGCACTGTCGAAGAAACCTCCTCGAGGGGACGTTCCTTATGAAAATTCATTTCGGCGTACAAAACTTTTTTATCCGTAACTCCGATTGTTGACTGAAGTACAGACAAAGTTGTAAAGAAAATCTACACTAAAGTTTTGTGTGAGTTAATGAGATTACCTAACCTTTATATTGGCATGCTTCGTTTTAAAATAAGATCTCAAAATAAGGTTGGAATGATCTTGGAATGTTAAAAGCCATGTTTTTTTTACTAAGTCTGTATATTTAAAGTACAACTTGAATGCTGAGTAAAATGAAAAGCCGTTGGTCGTCTTCGAATGTATGGAAAGACTAGGGCAAACGGCTGAATCACATAGGCGGCCGACGTGTAATTTCCGGCCCAGTCGTCCTTCTCGACATTTACTGGCAAAACGACTTTTCTACTTCTTTCTATCAATAATAGGAAAGTTATCTCCTTCATCATTCCATTGACCACTACATCGATGTTAGATGTATTAATTACATTTGTGGCAACATACATGAGCAAAACACCGCAATTTATTAGTCAGGTTCTGTTTGGAATAGCAACCACAAATAACATGCCAATCAAACCAGATGACCAACATCTTTGGAAGAGATTTTACAAAACATAATTCAATGGCGTTTAGGGCTGCAGGTAACTTCGATGGTAATGTAATAAAGTTTCTCCTTTTCAAACTTCCCTGCAAAGGTTTTTATAATGAACATCTATATTTGACAGGCTATATAAAAGTACGCGCCCTGTAGTTCCTGCTCGTTACACCTCCTTTGTAACCTCGTAACCAGTAGCAGTTATAAACCTTTAAAGTACTACCAAGAAGTTCTAATCCATCATTGTTCACAAAAGGCTGGTATCGACGAGCTTTTATCCGCTCAGCAAAATTGAAATAATTGACCCGATTAGACAGCTTCGCGTTGGGAGTACATTTCGATGTTAAGCTCACAGCCTCCCTGACCTGTATAGTACTGTACTCCCTCTTACATTGCGCCATCGCTGATGTCGAATTATATGCCGATTCCCAACTTCCACGAGAAAAAGCTCTGCTTGATTCATTAACAGCTCCTTCTGTCTTGCCTGTTCCCGGGAAAAAAATCTGTCCTTTTTCAAGGGCTTTAATTGAGCACTTCAGGGAAATATCAGCGCATTTAACCGATTTATCGCTGAATATCTCGTGATTTTCTTATTTATATATCTGCCTCGGACCTTCAATAAAAAAGGAGCTGGAATGAATAAATAATATGCGATACGCGTGCTCGCGATGTTTGCGTTTATTTGTCTTCTTTGTGCGGGTAATCTACTTCTCCGGAGCGTCGCCCAGAGTCGCTCCTGGTCTCTCCCGTGGAGTCGCCGCGTGAATCCGTACTAATTAACTTCCGGTTCCCTCGGGCCAGTGAACAGTTACTTGGCATTAGGGCGAGAATTTCCCAGAGTTTACATCGAATTCTGTTCTTCGCTGGGCCGGTTTCGCGTTTGCAGCTTTCGAGAGCCGCGATAACGAAGTGACGAATGCACGTCGGCAATTAAAATATGCGCCAATTAATGCCAACGACCTATGGGGATGCTTTTCCCGCACACGAAGAACGAAAGAGGAAAGAGGAAATTTCATGCTTATTCTAAGCATCTCTGCATATATTTTTTACTTACACTTTTGCAAGCTCCCTGTCAGGTAACAAGAAGTAATTTACAAAAATTTAAACAGCATATGTGACAACGATAGGAATGGAAATATGGTTAATCTTACGTAATACATCTGATTACTACCGCAAAATTACCTCTTTTAGTTGAGACATCGAAAAGTCGTAAACAATCCGATAAAAATAGCATAAACGGGACAATGCTCGGTGGAAAGACCTCATTTCGCTGCTAGGAATTAAGTACGCCCTTGGTTCTCCGTATTATCACCATAAACATTCAGGAAGATCCATCTCATCTCAGACTTGCTAGATTATGCATTTTATCCGAACAGTCTAACGTTAGCCTCGTCTTGTTGAGTCTGTGTCTCTTGTTTTATGTCAACTGGCAACTCTGTTTATTAACGATTTAGACGACGCCTTTTTCGAAATATATAACTCCTGTGGTTCGACAATGCTACGTGTGGAGTATTCATTGAACTTCTTTAAAGGCTGAAATGGATCGCCTTACAAAAAGTGCCTTCTTCTATCGCGAGGAAGTTTGCGTGAGACGAGAAAGAAATCCATTAGGAAATTGTTGGAGAAGAATTTTCGATTATAGATTCAATAAGTAAGTTTCCGTTAAGGTAAGATGGCGTTAATTATGGAATTCTTTCAATTTGTCAACTGGCCAGGTGATAAGAACCCCAATCGCCGTGAGTAAAATTTTCTGTCTGTTTCTTTTCTTCCCAGTCTCATGAGATTATAAGTTAGGATCAATATAATCTGTTCATCCTTAGCTATGGTATTCATCATACGGATTGAAATTATGGGAGAAATTTGGTTCTGCTTTTATTACGTTTTCATAACTAAATCAACCGACACTCGTAGTTTGGAGAGTGTGAGCTCAAAGTAGGAGTTTGAATTGCATTTACCAAAGCCATGTATGTAGTACTCTTCCTAATAATTGCCTTCCTGGTTTACGCTAGCAAACCGTCTATCACTCCAATCATTTTATTAATATATTTCAAGCACTGTCTTTGTGTGAGTTCGAAAATTCACCCAACAAGAAGTCTATTCTAAGCTTTCATTCTGATATCGTCCTTTTGATCTGATTTGTATGATTAGTATTTTTTTATTTGGAGTTTTGGTATGTGAAATATACATGCGTACCGCTGTCCCCCAAAAATGGCTAACTTCTTCTTGTTATTACTACTGAATATTAGTGTATTGCAATTTACACAGGTTCCATTGGATTTGATTAAATAAGGCAGGCCTTCTGGGGTTTCCCAGACATTTAAAGCAGAGAGATCAAAATGTAGAAAGTCCCCTATAAGTATAATGATTAGAAGTAAGGGGCTGCCGATAGAAGCAACGACAAAAAGGCCTGACAATAAGAAAGCGGGAGAATAACGATGTCGTTTTTATGTTCCTATTTCATTCCGCAGTTACGCAATCTACTTTCTGGAGACCCCAACGCTCTTTGTTCATTACTGGCAGGGAAGCAACGTGCATACAGCTCCACCGAACTGTCTCTTCTCAGAATCCGATAGCGTCTGAGGCGAAACGTCTTATTTCAGTAATATTCTGTGACTACCGCATCGAAATGTCATACGGCTGTCGACAATATTTTTTTTCCCCTCGTACCTGGTGGTGGCATGAAAAAAATTCTCCTTTCCAGAGGAAATCCTTTATTAAAGTGACGTACCTTACGAATGAGTAGCAAGAGTATACTTACGGCCACAAAGCACTCGCCTATGCCCGGGTCTGTATTTTTATACTAGCACACACGAAGCTTTGGGAATTATACTTTTAAATTTTCTGCGCGCTCAACCCAGCGTGAACGAAAGTTCAAAACCTACTAGGCGAAATATTCGGTACCAACATGTATAAAATAAAAGTGAATAAAATTCTTTCTCTTTCGTGTTATGCCACCTAGATGCAGGACTCGAATTAAATATTATGCAAAGTGTTCTGGCAAATTTGCACTTTCATTTCATAGTAATAAATGCCCTTTCAGATTTCGTAATAGAAAATCTAACTCTTGCTTACCAGTGCGAGGATGAAATAATGCAGACCTGGCAATTTGTCGAGACTCAATCATTATAAATTTTAGCTTACAATGAAAGCCCGCAGTGCATTTTTATGCTGGCATCTATTATTACAAAATTAATAATAAATAAAACCATATTAATTCAACAAAGTAGTTATTTCAACCTTTTTAAAATACCTTTAGTATGTAAATCGACCGCAAAACAAAGCCGGATTCCTCAGTCGGCCGGAATAGTTACTTCTATCACTGAATATTCTCAAAGACAAGCGATGTTAAACTAACCCTTCGAAATATGACGAGATTTTATTTTTATTCAAAAGCTGAACTTTCATTCATCATTTTTATTGGATTCGGCGCCAACGAACATTGTTTCCTACTCGCATGTAACAATCCATTTTTAAACCTTGATTCAGCTTTCGATTGAACTCTTGAAAACGTGATGTTGCCAATGCTAGTTCGTCAATCAATTTGTTATTTTCGGATATCTGAAGAAATAAGTGAAAAAATTTGTTGAGTATCTTATTGAAGGAATAACATTGACTCCTTTAAAATTAACATTATCTGTAAATGTTTATTCGTGTACATTACACTTTAGTGAATACTTCAATAACTGTAGTATGACTAAATTCAAGCCCATACTAAACAGCAATATTTATCAGCTTTGTACTCAACAAAGTACTCACTTGATCCATGGCTTTGTTCTAATGAAAGCATTCAATTGCCAGTAACACCTCCATTGAGCTACACCCCAAAAATCATCGACATGTTTCATTTCCAAAACGCTTTGTACTGAATTAAATAAATGTTGACATTCGAATAAGGATGATTTTTAAAATATCATTTTTGTGTCCTGACAAAGAAACTGGAACACTGTTTTCTATACAATCAAAATTACGTTAGTCAATTAATTTCAATAATTATTTGTTTTTATGAAATTCAAACTTTCAGTCGCCAGAAAACTTATATAAAATATTCTCACTTATTATACAAATTTACAAAAACGTAAGAATCATACATTATAATTATAATCTCTCTTTCTTAAAAGGGTCAGATGACGCAGAATGTCAACGATGTCCCCAAAAATTACCCTGTCTGACATAATAGGCTTTACTTTTCGCCTTTGACGCGTAAAGTATCATTTCCGAAATAGTATTTATTGAAGAACATAATGTCGTTCTTAGAATTTTGCTACCGTACATAATTTTTACAAAAACTCGCGCTAAATAGGTACAAATCTGTACTATGGACAAAGTTCTCAATTTCTTTTGTCAAAAAGAAAATTATGTTGTAACATGAAATGGGTGAAAAATATTTATTGATAAAAATAGTGCCATAAGATTTTCGGTATCAGGTCGTATATTTGTGAAAAATGGGGTTAACACATTAAGGAAAAATATGTACGAAACTTTAACGTGAAGTTTCACAGTACTGTTTAATATTAAATCGCAATGAAAAAATTGTTGTGGTAAATGTATTTTATGGCTAACCTCGTCCTTTCAAAAGTTTAAATATAAAAAAATTACGCTTAGTTGATTATTGAAAATCATGTTTGTCACATTTTTCAAGGTTTCTTTTTCACTTATCGTTACTTTTTTTATCATTTCCCACACTACACTATCCTAGAGGGATAAAAGTAATACGTAAGAAATGTTTGGGATTCAACATTACGAAGCACATTTTCAAATTTTCAATACGTCGGCCTCAAAATGGCGTCGGAAATGAAAATTTGTCAAACAAATTTTAGGGTGCCCTGACTGTAAATCAATCAGCTTTCTCGAATAAATCCTAAGTATGAAAAGCACTTAGAATTGAATGAGGAATACTATTATAGAGAAATAATTTTTTCAGATTTTTTTTATATTTAAAGTTTTTGAAACTTTTAAACAATTTCCGAAGAATTCTGATAAAATCCTAGTATATTCCTAGATGAATTTTAAGATCTGTAATCTTATAATATTAGGAATGTGTATAAAAGTTGCAAGTTTTACAGGAAAAATTAAAAATGTACGTACATATGCATAATTTTTAGATTTTTTCCTCGAAAGGTAGCAACTTTTATAAAAACTGTCAACAACAAACTAAAAATTCGTAAAATTAATCAAGAAATATACTAGAATTTTTTTTCAGAATTCTTCCGAGAATTTTAGATAACTTTTTCAAAATTTGAAATAAAACATCCGATTTGTTCTTCATTGAACTTTTAATTCTGAGCATTTATTTGAAAAAGTTGCTTGTTTTAGAATTAGGGCATCCTTTTTTCAAATTAATTTTCATTTCGGGTGCCATTTTAGTGACCGCCATATTTAGGCCCAGACACTCACGCATGATTTATACCTGTCTAAAATATTCTAATCCAGGAAATTACAAAACACAATTGATAAATAAAAAACAACCCTTGTAAAGTTTTTCATTCATTAACAACGTATAATTTTTTATTTTTGAATTTTTAATATTTTCCGATATGCCATTCAAAAGATTGGGGCTTGAGACATAAAAAACGTCTTCCACAACATGTTTTTCATTGCGTTTTAATACTAAAAAGTACTGTCAAACTTCTTATTAAATTTTTGTACATTTGGCCCCTAATGGTTTAAATTTAAGAAAATTTGCGTTTTCGGCAATATTTCGATTTTTTTGGAACAAACGAAAAGATGTTCCTTACAAGTGTAGTATCATCTTTATCTGATTTTGTACTATTCTGAACAATGATGAGTTCAAAAATCTCGAGCATTTGCACAAAAAGGGAGATTAAATGTGTATAACGTATCTTTGACGATATTGTGGACTTTTTTTTTAAAACAAAAAATATTTATTAGCAAACTGTGGGCCATTTTCTAAGCATTTGTTACTGCTGTAAACGATGGTGCGCTCTATATTTTCCAATTACGTCGCATTTTTGCAACAAAATGGAGTTGAATATTATAGAAAATGCAATATTTTGAATTTTTTACAACAAAAGTAAATATTTTTTTAACCAAGGCATTAACATTTACGCATTTGGTCATGCAAAAGATAATGTTAACCTCAGAATTGTTCGATCAAGTCGCATTTTCATGACAAATGCGCTTCACAGGGCGCTTTTCACATTTTTGCGCCCGCTTCTCCTTTTTCATGATTTCGCACCCGCCGTGTACTTCACGGACATTATAAAGGCGTAGTTTTTTGGCCAGGGAACAAAGTTCCGATAATCAACAAAACGAAAGGCCCAAATTTCGATATAGCATGGCTCCAGCGAGATTTTCTTCACTTTGTCTTTGAAAATTTGGCCAAAAGAAAGCAAATTGAAATACCTTGGACTCACCCAATATCGAAACTGTAGCCTTACGGGGGGGCTAGTTTTTTATGTACAGGTTGGGCAAAAAATATTGTGTATATCATGGGCGAAGATGAAGGAATCGGAAATAAGCTCCTCGTAGTCAGGACACCCTCCCTTTCGTCCATCATGGTACCGGTCTCCAATACCTTCCTTTGCGCCCTAGACATACAATATACTATTCAAATGTTCTTAAACCCGATTAATTATGTTTTTAAAGTAGCTTTTGTTGGTATAAGTGACATGATTAGGTTTTGTTAGGTTCATGTATTTTTTTTGCCATCATTTTTGTGATATTTAAATTTTTTTAGCATCACTATAAAGCAACACGATCAGAATTTTTAAAGTGGAGCTTTGTATCTGAAGGAATTTGAGGATAAGATAACCACGTATAATTCCCTGGTGGAAGTTCGGGTCGTTTCTCATCACGACGAACGCGGCGGAGAACGGTTGAAAAAAGAAAAGGCGTTAGAGGCGATGCCGGATGTAATTTTACGAATACGTTCCGGTTACTCGGATACGGAGGCTGCAGCAGCGGCCAGTCCGCGCGAGATACGGCTTTTTGCAGTTCACGGAGCCAGAAAATGACGATTTTTTCCCAGCGCATGAGAAACAGCGGGTTTCCATGCCGGCCACTGAGATAATTTCATCGAAAGCCAATTCTAGAGAGACTCGCCGGCCCGTGTCGGTGTACAATTGAAGAAATTCCCTTATTTTATAGTATGCACCATCGGCAAAAAAGCGAAAACTGCTTTCGCATTATTGAATAACGAGCCCATTGTGACAAAAATTGTCGCTCTGCTTGATTTAACGCTCTACGGGAAGAAATATCGGTTCCGGCAAAAACGGAATTTACATATAGATTGCGATGTACAGGTCATTTCGACAATTGGGACGTACGTGCTGAGGGCAATTAAAAATTCTATTTATGTGTGAAATGTCAACAATATTCATGCAATTTTTTAACAAGAGGGGCAGAGAAACGTTATTAATTGAGAATTGAAGCAAATTATAGCATAATCGAGTTACGAATGCTGTTAGAATTTTGAAATTCATTTTTATTTGATTACTTCGCGCTCAGGGAGATTACATGGAGGAACATATCTCGTATGAACAAATTTACTCCTAAAAAAGGCTTTAATTATTCGTTGAAAATGCTCTAATAAATTTTTATTGACAACAAAGGAGGATGCCGACGGGTATAGGCGGTTTTGTGCCCTGGAGATTGAACCTCCCCGAGTAGAAATTTATTATGGCCCTGATCGGGGCCTGACCAAAAGCGTTATACCCTGATCAGGGCCTGAATAAATTTCTGCTCGGGTCCCTAATTGGCATATTCGATTAGGATATGATGGGAGGTAATATCCCTACCACATTCGATGGCCCAATCATAGCAGAAGCTCGAGAAAATCGCTGCAGAAGTCATGGATTCTACATAGAAAGTGCAGTAACGTAAATAGTAATATGCCGCACCGTGTGTTGTGTGTACTGTTACTAGTTAGGTTCCTGCATTTTTTATGTATAATCCGCAATTTCTACAGCGATTTTCTCGAACTTCCGGTATGATTGGGCCATCGAATTCGGTATGGGGTGCTACCTCCCATCATACCCTAACCAAATATACGAATTAGGGAGGTTCCATCTCCAGGACACAAACCACCGATACCCGTGGGTATCCTCCTTTTAAAAGAGAGGAAAAGTCTGTTTCAAAAGATATTAATCTAAATCATAACATAAAGTATCTTTATAAAATCTGTGCTGATACTTTCGGAAATCCCATCATTATTCAAAACTAGAAGATCTTCTTTTATATTCTGAATGTAACAACCCAACATTGGGTGATTTACAAAATACTTTCGAAAATGGAGCAGTCCGATTCACCACAATACTATCTGATATTCTGAACTTGAGGATTCGTTCCAGTATATGTCCAATATCGCAATATTTGCCAATCGCAGTAGGGATCGGATCGAACCCTCCAAAGGATTATACTAACACGGTCGTGCAGTAGTACTTTAAGATTATGGAACTCGTGTCGGTTATCTGCGTAATAACAACGAATGTTGGCGACCAAGATAACGCCAATTCTCAAATGTTTATTTACTCTTAACATTTTCGCAGTTCAATAAATGGGGTACATAATACATGTTTTAGGACGAGCTTTAGATTGCTTCTAATTTTACAGTATTCAAATTTAATGATCTGATATTTCTAAGCGGGATAATAATCGTGTTTTAAAGTAATCCCGAATCGATGAGCTTACAGATACCTCCCAATTCCCCTTGGTATTTCATCGGTCGCTATTAAAGCCGCCCGGTTGACATTTTCCACCTCTCTACATTTTCGTCAAACAGCTTAAGGCGAAGCGCTTAAAACGATTGCATCCCGACAGTGACGAAGGAGTGGCGGTAAAAGAGTCGTTAAGGTACTTCTTCAGTCAAGCGGAAGTTCCTGGCGATATTGCGGCTATCGCGATGGCACGAATCGAGTAACCGCCCGTGAGTTCGATGTGAACTTTCAAGGAAATGGTGGGGGATGAAGTGTCCCGCCCTCGAAATCTATCTATGTCTTGGACAGACCGATTGATTAAAATAAAGGAAAAATAAGGAAGAGACGAAGCTGTATCGGAAAAGTTTTCGTCACGCCAAAATACGACATTTCCTTCCTGGAAGATTTGTAGCTCCGACCACCTCGTTATAACCGGACGAAAGGAGCTTACAAGAATTTTGTGAGTGGAAAAGAAACAATAAAAGCAAGACAAAGCTGGCGACTGATTTTCAGTCCTTTTACGCTGATTGTTCGGACTTTCGCGAAAATTGTATGCCAGGGAATTCGCTTTTACTGCATTGGTGGATTGCCCGACGGTAAGATTTTTCAGCGTTTGCTCCTCTAATAAATGGAAATGAAATGAAAGGACACATTCAGGCGTCATCTTAAAGTAGTCTTAAGTGGCACCTATATTTTTTATGACGTACTTTGTTTCCGAAAGTGTCATTCTGAAAGTTTTCATCTCAAGAAATAAGATGTCATTGTTACGTCCCCGCAGTCATCTTTGATTACAATATCGATTACCATTCACTTTCACAGCTTCAGTCTGTGAACTCTCATGGTGCCATCCACTTTAATTACAACAATATGTCAAAAGGGATCTTTTACATAATGAAAATTCTTGATCTAACCTTCATCACCTGTCACGTAACATACAATTCCTATTATTCCTTGGATATAAAGTGGAAGTTTCATAATTACATTTCGTATAAAAATAGTATAAATTCCGTTGGCAGAAGTTACATTTTATTTCCTTCATAAGATGGAAGATGGATTCTAATTGACAACGCTAATAAAAACGTGGCTGAAGTTGACATCAAAGTTACTTGGATATAAAGCTTGAAACGGAAGTCAAATCAAAGTCTCAACGAGACCAATTCAGTAAAAGATAAATGGTTTATGGATTAGTCGTGAATAGAATGTACCTAATCTGTTCGGTGAAGTCGTCATTTGGGTCCTTCTCCTCGAAGCTTCCCTCCTCTTTTATTCCAGAATAAAAGGGGATTTCGAGTCTTGGTGAAAGATTTTACGGTCTTGGACACTAGGGCTTCATCCTACCCAATAACCGCGTTAATTTTAGCTCTTCTGCAGCCTATGGCCATTCGCGCTTCGACCCATCCCGCGGGGGTTTATCAAGTTCCATTATTCGCGGTGGAGTGCTCTCGAGCCGACTCGCTAACGAGTGAATCGAAATGAGGTAAAGCTGTAATAAAGAATACACCATCGGATGGCTTCAAGTAGCTCATCGTGCATGCAAATTACGACAAAAAGAAATTTCACCAGGCCATTAGCGAAAGCCAAATACGTGGAACGTGTCGTCTGCCTTTAAAGTGTTGTTATTACTTGCTGGTTTTTCAACGAATTAAAAGTTATCGTCGTAGATAGTGCTCTCGAACAGGGAAGTACCATGTTTAAATCAGTGACTTAACATTTTTTTGCATCTACATCATTATAATGCTTTTAATCTGAAGCAAATTCACCGCGGTTAGATAATAATAATGCAAATCTCTTTAGCAAGATCTGCTGCATACATAGTAACATTATAATCTACTTTAGTTTTTAATGGATTGTATTTTGTGTTTTGATGGAAGATAAAGAAAAGTTGATTTTGTATCACACTAATGTATTTTGAATATAATGACCATATAACTACATATTTGAAACGCGAATTTAAACATATACCAATTGCTCGAAATGGTATTGTTATTGACAAGACAATCAGTAAAGTTTTCAATGTACGAAATATTAATCATGTGATCATGAAAGTTTTATATTATACGAAACTCGACCCTTGTTTATAGAAATGTTTAATAACAAACATCCAATATCGATTACCATTACTGTCCCAACAACAAGTGTATTAATTTTCAACGACCACACTGGTTCACTAGCCAAATGTTCGCCAGTGGAAATTTGAACTTTAGGTACCTAAATAATACCTTCAAGACTACCTACTAAATATCGGCATTAAAATGACAATAAAGTGGTAAGGACTATCCTTAACTATCAATTGTTAAATGGAAATATAATTTGTGATCTAGAGCTTTTAGTCTTTGCATTAAAGAGAAACTTATCTTCACCAAAGTACGACCATTAGACACTGGGAAAGAAATCTATGGTTAAATTGACTATATCACGTAGTTGGAAAAAATGTAGTTAAAACTGCTATAAAAAATAGTTAAATTTACCACTTTCATAGTCGATTTTATTATAATTTCGTTATACCAACTATCTCCTCATAGTTAAAAAATCAATTGTGTAGAAGGATTTAAATATATATGACAAATATAGTTAAAATAACCATAATCTAGTGTAGGCCTCATTTCACACTATGTCTCGTAGTAAATCTTTACATTTACTATTATTCATAGTTAAAGTTTATATTTACTGTATAAATCCATAGTAAAGACTGCCACACTCCGTGTGTTTTGATGCCGCCAGGCGGCGACGCGGCGTTCGCAGCTATTTTTCTTCGAGCCCGTGGCTCCCGTTATTAAAGTGGATTTTCATTTGATCATAAGAAGGACCACAACATGCATTATGTATTGACTCCTTTACATATTTTTAATGACAATTTCTTATACAATTTCTCTCAGTGAAGGTAGTCATTTTCTGAAATGACTATTTAAAAATAGTTGAGTCTATTTGTCTATTATGACAAGTAGCATTTTGGATCATGAAACAATAGTTAAACTTTACTATTTCAGAATAGTTATTTTAACTATTATCATATCTAGTCCTCATTTCACACTAGGATTCATAGTAAAAAATAGTCATTTCAACTACTTTTTTTCTGAAGGTAATTACAAATATCTAAAATCAACTAAAGACTTAGTCTGGGTCGAAGTAATTTAAGTCAAAAGTAATATGGTATGTGTTTATAAATGATATCTATAGTATATACATGTATAGTCAAATCAAATTAATTTTTTCCGTTGACAATCCTCGTGGTGAGGTCCCACGAAGCTCCAAGTGAGCTTCCCAGATATTAGAATGGACATTAATTAATCTTGAAGAGGTCGCTCACCAGTTCAATGGAAGCTTCCAGAAAGTTTCCGAAGAAGTTATGTAGGAACGGAACTTCCAGAGGGCTTCCAGGGAGCTTCCAGAGAGCTTCCAGAGAACTATTGTAGTGTTCAGAAAAGCGGACATAGAAGCTTCGAGGGAGCTTCATGTTACTTTTATGGTTACCACAAACGAAGCTCCCACTGTGAGTAATAAGATTCTGGTGAGCTTCGAAAGAGCTTATTGCGTTATACGAGTTAGATATACGATCGTTAACATTAGTTAGAAATTGAAGATTAAATCATCTGAGATCATTTCGATAGTCAGTGAGCCTCATTGTTGACATTCCTTGCTACATTCTTTATTAAAGTCTGCTGGCTAATCGGAAATGTTCAGTAAGTCATCCAATGATCTGCAATCCTCGACTAATTAACCAATCTCCTTTTTCTACATTTGTGTTGTTAGAGAGTAAAATTAGCTGCTCTACTCTCGGAACGACTTCTAAGTGGCTACTTTACGTCAGATGATGTGCAAGAAGCAATGACGATGACAATGATCGATGCAGTTCCTCAGTATCAGATCACAATAGCTCCGATGAAGAAATCAGTGATACTTGTGAATTATTACAACCAGTGCAAGAATTTTATCGAACGCAGCACAAAAATTAATGAAAAAATCTCAATTCCAATAGTTGACCAATGAATAGAATTAAAACTTTTAATCTTTAGAAAGTATGTAATGAGAATGAACGCAAATGACAATAATCATTATCATAATCGTGGCAACATAATCATAAACGAAGCTATACGTAATCTGCTCGTTGCAAGAATCGCACGTCTCTAAGATCGTCTAGCAGAGAACATTAAGGTGAAATCGCGTCGTTCGCTGGTCTAAGAAGAATAAAGCCTCCAGTAAGCGGGCGCAAACGACACCGCGAGTCATCCAACGGTATTTCTCGCTCTCGATCGCAACGCCATGGGCACGAGCGACCTACGAAGGCACTCTGCGTAATCTTGATTTCTCACCACCTTTATGCGAGATGCACCTTCGACCCTGAGCAATAACCGAGCAGCCAAGCGACGTAGATAGGACCAAAGCCCGAAAGAAACGTCGTCCTCGAGAAAAGTGCTCCGATATTTCACCCTTTAAATTTTTAATTCTCGAAACGACATTCTCGGTTCGATATTGTATATCTCCTGAAAAATATAGGACTTTCCAGAAAAAGATCGGCTTAGAATACAGAACACGATCTATTGAAATATTTCCAGTTACCGAAAACGTCTATGCAGCTCCTAATATGAAGTTATGTGAGCTGGATCTTGGACCAAACTCATTTTGTCAAATTTATAACAACCAAACTTCCGAATTCGGCAGAAGTTGCAAAAATCGTAATATTTCAGCAGGAATGAAGCTTTCGGCCGGTGGTCATTTAGGACCAAGTGAAATCTAAAGTATGAAGCTAGCAAAATAACTTCCGAAAACTGCATTTGTGACCTATTAATGTTGACCTAATCCTGGACATTGACGTTCAGTTTCGAGGGAAATGGATTTTTATGGGAACCCATATCATCTGGTAGAAAATAAACTAGGGGCATTGACCCCGGAATTCGAACGGGTCGACAATTAGTGATCCAACCATTATTCATAATTTTGCCAGGATAGGAAGAATATAAAAATGTCGAAATCTATAAAATGCATATGGATCATTCGCTGAATAACCACGAAAAGTCCTCGACTTGAGGACCACTTTGTATATTTATGATGCCAGGAAACCTTTCATAATTTTTCTCAAATTTCTCAACAATACAAAATTGTACTTATTTAATTTAAGAACGAATTAGTTTCAGTCCATCATTATATAAGTCCTGAACATCTGTTAAAAGTTTGGACAAGTCTTCCCATTTTAAAATTTAACAAAGAAAACCAAACAAACAGAGACGTCCAGAACCCCCACTGTCTATATACTATGGAGTAGCAGCTAGTCTCCTGCCAATCATGGAAGACCTACGAAGCTTCGAGCTTTTCTGTCTTGATATTACGTTCGTAAATCGATTATACGTCCACTTCACTTTTCTATTTTCACGATCCGTCGGTAGGTATAACTACTCGCGATTTCGCTTCAATGCCGAGCGATCGCACGAATGGAGGGTCGTTATTGGCAGATTTCTTTTTGCCGATTCGGAATATTACGCTGAATGGCTGCCGGCTTGTTTCTATAATGGACTGGTAATTAATTGTTCTATAGATTTGCGAGCCCTCGAAGCTCGGTGTTTTTTCTCTTCTATTCATCGCCGACGCTTTTCTTCGATCTTAGTGCCTCTTGGCGTCCAGTTTTTCCAACCGTTTTATATTTTCACCCTCGGCCATTGTTAAAGATATGATAAAACAAAGATAATGTTAGAGCCTTTGTCAGTAAAAGTTATTCCATTAATTCTCAATACTTTCCTTGTTATTTCATCATTATTTTCACCTTTCTCAATTTAAGAATTGTTTCGAGTTTATATTTCTTTAGTTCATACTAATTATAATTGGGAGTGCAATATAATAAAATTAATGATCAGTAGGTATTTTTCAATTTTGAAACCGTATATATAAAGGTATGAAATAAGTATAATGGAGTGAAAGGAGTTTTCTTTGTAACAAACACAAAACTTTTTTTTTAATTTATATCTGTAGAAAACACATTTTTACCGGAGTAAAAATTTCCTAAGGCCCCGATCAGACCCGTAACACTTTGGTCAGGCCCTGTTTAGGGCCTTAATAAATTTCTATGCGGGATACTTAATAAATAAAAACCACTTTATAAATATCATATTCAAAGATATCACGATAGGCTTAATTTTTTTTTTTAATATAAATTTTAAATAAAAAGTCTTCCGAAATATCATTTTCTTGTTGATTCTGGTATTGGTGACCCTCCTGACTATTTCCATTAAAAAATTTTAAAAATCGGTAGAGCCGTTTTGTTCAAAATTTACTTTTATAGTAAAAATAGAATATTAATAAAATTGTGAGCTATAACGTATGCTTAAATATTTTAAACCTACATTATTTTATTTGTAATGATAGGTTATGAAAAAAACAATATAAATTTCTGAATATGTTATTCATCTATCAGGAATCTACATTCCTGTACGCAAGAATGCGAGTTTACACACGAAGATAAAGTTTTGTTCAACGAATAATGTTTATCTGCAATCATTGAAATAATAAATCATTAGTCGTTCTTATTTTAATATTTATTTACATTTTAATTACATATCGATCACAATCAATATTAAATGTCAAGATTATTGCAAGATTATTAAAAATACATAACTGAATAATTTTATAAATGTTTTGACCCCATTTTAATGAAGAAACAGACAAAGCAGATCAATACGGTCGCATTGTTTTAGCGTTTTCTCCATGTAAATAGAACGTGTATTAAGGTTTGAGGTAGAATTGCTGTTTGGTCAATTGCGCGGTTATATTACCCAGCAGCAGGTTGCAATATGTAAGGCGGTGCAGTATGTTGTTCAGAAATACGAAAGAAAATATTGACGAACCAATGTTGCCAACTCATTTGCCTTGGTCAATAATAGAGCAAACAATTCAAATCGTTCAGAAACTTTTCTCGCGACATTTTTCAGTAAACAATTTTTCAATATTGTATACACTAATCGTTATTGAACAAAAATAGAGATGTTATCATATAGTCATAATCTAGTAGGTTTCAGTTTTAAATTCACCTGATTTATAAAGAAACGGGTCATCGGTTTTTCAAAAATGTTATATCTAATTTACACTATTTGTCCACATTATGCATTTTCAATATTCTGGTCTTTTGGAACTTAGTTGATATTCAATGGAATAAATGCCCAATCGGAAATATTAGAAAAATAAGCAAATCAGGGTACAAGACAAATACTAATTTTATTAAAACCGGAATTTCGTTGGACTTTCAAACAAAAAAAAAAGAAAAAACTAATTTGTATGATTAAGATTACACATTTATCTAACATACTCTTTGAAGGATTTGAAATTTCCAATTAATTATTAAAAATTATTTAGTTTTGTAAGCATGTTTACCTCAGGGAACATTGAATAATAAAATTTCTGTACTCTCATCAATACTAAACATTTTTGAAAATCGTTATAACCAACAAATCTTATCAAATATAACATTAATTATGGAAATAAACAGTAAGTAAACAATATTGAACGAATCAAATAATTAATATTTTTAATTTATTAATTCGCAATTTATTGTTTCGCAATGAGAAATTATCTGCTCAAAATTAAAAGCGAACAAGCAAACTAATCAAATTTAGTACGCGATACAAACTGCACTTAAGGGACAGTGGGTAGCAAGTGGTTTTTTTTTCTCTTTTGCATGCGGTTTTACGCCATTCTCTGGATGATGTAAAACAGGAAAAATTTTTAGCACCGCGCTGCTCGACAGCCTCTAGAGACTGAACGCAGTTTTCCCATTCTCGCGTTTGTTGCACCTAAGCGCAGATCGTGCTACTCCACCAATTCGGATTTATGTCTTTATTTCTGTGTTCATGAGACACAACTGTATGATAATAGCGAATAAAAGAACTATATAGGTATATATTCTTACTGTCACTTCCGCACATTATGTGACAGCTGGTCCAGAAATATCAATAAGTATTTTAGCATTAGTGAACAATCTCGTTTCAGACTAAAATAATGACTTCATGTCCAATCAATTGTTTACTTAATTAAATTATTTCTTTTATAAAACCTAATATTCTCTAACTTTATTAATGTAAAAACTAAGCAAATATTTGACAAACAGTGGAAAAGTCCACTTAATTAAAAGGTGCTCTTCATTCTAGCAAGCGTCGTATATTATGCTTGCGGAAGCAAATCAGTTATATTGCGCAGGCTTATTCGATTTTGACATAAGAAAATGTACATAGAAGACGGAGATAAAAAAGTAGTTTCGTTTACCCTTCAAAAAAAAACCCTTAACAAAGTGGTAGAATAATCTACACGCTTCGGGGTAAGAAATGGGGAATAAGTCAAATGTGTTACTCTATTCTTTACTTCGAGATTGTTATGAACTCCATGCAATAATCTTTACAAGACTAAATGTTAATCGGGGCCTGGCAGTTATTGAGTACTCCTTATTAAACTCATCCTTTCGTTACCTCATCAGAACCTAAAGGAAATTCAATAAGATGCCATAGATCATTTATCTAGATTAGAGTAGTTGACGTAATTCAAGAAATAGTATATATAGTCGAAGGCACTTAAAACTGTGTAAAGTAGTTAAAAAGTCAAAGTTACTAAGAATGTTGTTTGTGTAAGAAAAACAAAAAGCTACAGAAATATACACAAACTTAATTTATCGTCTCATAAAATAATAATTTCTTTTGCAAAATATTTATTAATATAACAAACCCAAATGAAATTAATAAAGTGATATTATCACCGTAGAAGCCTGTCTCCGAATTCTGAAGATACGTCGACTAAAAAGCGTGGTTATGAAGACGTTACTTTACAATATCAAATTAAATAATTTCGTAATTTTCCTAAATTAACCAATATTCTATAAGAATTTTGTTCCTGTTTGGTTGTTAGTTGGTTAGTTTGTCAGATGTTAGTTCATTGTTCGTTAGTCCGTGAATTCACTTGTTGTTAGTTCGTTAGTTGGTTAGGTGGTTAGTTTCTGTTGGTTAGTTTGTTTATTTGATTATTTGGATGGTTGATTAGTTCATTAGTTGGTTAGTTGTTAGTTGCTTAGTTGATTACAGTTGGTCGATTGGTTAGTTTTTTATTTCGCCTATTGGATGTTTGGTCAGTTGGTTAGTTGGATGGTTTGTTAGTTAGTTATTTGGTTAGTTGGTTAGTTGCTAAGGTAGTGAGTTGATTAATTCGTTAGTTTGTTGCTTGTTAGTTGGTTAGTTCGTTAGTGTGTTAGTTGGTTGATTGGTTGGTTGGTTAGTTGTTTAGTTGCATATTTTATTAAATGGTTAGTTGGTTGGTAGATTAGTTGCATAGTTTATTAGTTAGTTATTTCGTTAGTTGGTTGGTTGGTTAATTCGTTCGTTTGATAGTTGGTTATTTGGTTAGTTAGTTACTTAGTTGGTTATTTGTTTGATGGATTCGCTAGTTAAATAGTCAGGTAGTTAGAAAGCTAGGTGGATAGTTGTTTGTTGATTAGTTGGATAGATTGTGAGTTAGTTATTTGGTTAGTTGGGTGGTCGGTTCGTTGGTTACTTAGTTAGTTGGTGAATTGGTTACTTGGTTAGTTGATATGTCGGTTACTCTGTTAGTTGATTAGTTGGTTAGTGGTTTAGTTGCTTAGTTCGTTAGCTGGTTTGTTGGTTAGTTCGATAGTTTATTAGGTGATTAGTTGGATAGTTTGTTAAAAGAGTTATTTGCTTAGTTTTGTGGTTGGTTAGTTGGTATGTTGGTTACATTGTTAGTTGGTTAGTTGATTGATTAGTTCGTTGATTAGTTGGTTGGTTAGTTGACTGGTTGCTTAGTTGGTTCGTTGGATTGTTAGTTGGATAGTTAGTTTTTATTTGTTGGATGTTCGCTTGGTCGGATACTTGGTTAGTTGATTAGTCGGTTGGTTGGTTTCTTGGTTAGTTAGTTGGTGGTTGGTTGGTTAGTTGCATGATTATGTAATGATAATAAAATTAAAACTCCCTTTTTCTAAAAGCATTACCTATTTATGCAAACTTAATTTATCGGGTCCTAAAATAATATAATCTATTGTAAAATGTTTATTAATATAACAAACTGAAATAAAATTAATTATGTAATCACAGTAGAAGTCAGCCATCGCATTCTGACGATATGTCACGATAATCTCTTCATTTTTTTCGTAAATTTCGGGAAATACTTGATAGCAAGAACTTACGATGCTGCTAAAATAGAAAACGCTGACTATTCGATGAATTAGAAATATATTACAAATAAACATTGTATATGGATAATATCAAATTTTAAGGATGATAAAGAATCCTTTTATTATAAATTTAGAAAAAATGCATTAAAAATAATCCTAAATTACATTCGTAGATCCTTAAATACATTAATTTAAATACGTTATTAGACACGTTTTATATATGGCAACACATTTAGTAGTTTTAAAATATATTTTAATTTAATTATTTCACTTGTTATAAATGCGTTCTTTAATCAAGCGTGATATTGAAAAATATACATGTTCCTTCCAAGTAATCGATTTTTATGTATACATTATAAATAAGGAACAGCTGGAAATTTGTGTTAAATAAGTTACAAGAGTACTAGGAAAGAGCCCGGTCAGTTTTTAAATGAAGTTATTTTCAACGTATGAAGAGAGTAATTTAAATGTAGAAGATATTTACAAAATATTTAATTAATTGAATTATAATTGAAAATTAAACTGTGTAGAATACGCAGAGAAAATATTTCATCATGATTATACCAATATGGTAAATAACAGTAAAATAATTTTCTTGACACCCAGTTAATATTATTAATAAGCCCCTACTAAATATACATTTATTTAATGTTCAATAAAACATTCTTTCGAAATAAGTCCACAACAAGTTATTTCCGACAGTAATAGTGACATTTGCCTGACCGATGTTACCGTGCATATTTTTACTTCGGAATTATTTTAGAAGTAACGCTAATAAAACCAGGCGTAATAATCTGATAATGGTAATAAAAACGCTATTCTTCATGTTGTATCACATAAATATAAAAAAGTTTTCCTGTTTTGAAGGAAAGTTTAACGAGATAAATATTAACAGAGAAAATTCAAAATTGATGACTCCATGCTTGATTAAATTATATAAAGTTAAACCGATATTTCACAATTTAAATTAGGTAGTATAAATTTATTCATTTTCATTCATGGAGTTTACCTTATTCTGATAAAGTTTCATAAAAACATTTGAAAAATTAATTTATTCTACAATGTTTATATTATGTGACGTAATTATGAGTATAATAAGAAAAAAAACTTTTCTTACACATATATGATCTGATATTAAACTAACTTGGCAAATGTAACATAAATACAAGAAAAGTGCAAGGATTCATACATGTTTTTGTCCTGATTATCCAAATAAAAATTAGGATTATTTTCCTTCAAAATATTTATGTGAATTCTTATTATTTGTTACATATTTTAAAGCAAAACAAATATTTTTTTATTATATTTCGTTTGTTCTTCTATTTGTAGTAAATATTTTAAGCAGTAATAAAAATACCAAATCAATTTAATAAATTCAGATTCTCAATTTTTTCACTATTCATTTTGGCTAAATACCTTGTACAAAAATGGTATCGTTTTACGAAATTGCATTATTTAAAAAAAAATTTACATACAGACGTTTCGAATATCATGAATATTCATCCACTGGGCGACAGCTTACATTGGAAAAACTTATAATGAAAGATCAATATACTATTATTTCATTGTACGGGTATGCCCAGAAGAGCAAAACTCCACAATTAGAAAAGTAAATTGAGGGATTCAACCATATCATATTTTTTTATTTAATAATTTCGAATTCATTCATGAATTAAATAAATAACAGGTCGTCATTTTCTAACATTTGATTATATTAAACTATAAATATTTGTAATTGATCGATTGATTAATTATCTTATTCAAAGTAATTAATAAAATGATCAAACGCCATTTAGGAATTACTTTACTTTATTGTTTATTTATTACGATGTTTTGAATAAGAAATGTGGTTAAATGGACGTTAATATCGAATTAAATAATTTAGTAATATTTTCTTAATTAACCAATGGTCTATATATATTTTGCCTAATATTGTTAAACAATGATTGATCTACTTTATACGATAGTGTAAAAGCATCCTTCAGAATTATTATAAGTAAAATTTAACAGTTAAAAATAAAGCAGAAAACAACAAGCAATATGCAGTAAAATAATGATCTATTAATGATAGTAAAATTGTTTGACAATACGTAGAGCTTTTCTGTTTTTCGGGAAATATACTTCAGCAATTTAGTTAGTTGTATAGTTAGTTAATTAGTTATTGGTTGGTTTGGCCGGTTAGTTGGATAGTTGGCCGATTGGTTGGTTAGCTGGTTATTTGGTTGGATGATTCGTTGGTTAGTTGGTTAGCTGGATAGTTCTTTAGTTGGTTATTTGGTTAATTGCTTAGTTGGTTGGTTGATTCGTAAGTTAGTTGGTTAGTTACATGGGTAATTGGTTAATTCGTTAGTTTATTATTTCGTTAGTTGGATGGTCAGTCAGTGGGTTAGTTGGTGAGATGATTAGTTGGTTAGTTGGTTATTTGGTTAGTTGGTTCGTTGGTTAGTTGCTTAGTTGCTTAGTTGCTTAGACAGTGAGTTTGTTAATTCGTCAGTTTGTTAGCTTGTTAGTTTGTTAGTTCTTTAGTTCGCTGGTTGGTTAGTTGATTAGTTCAGTATTTGGTTATTTCGTTAGTTAATTAATTGGTATGTCAGTTACTCTGTTGGTTGGTTTGTTGGTTTATTGGTTAGTTGTTTAGTTGCATATTTGGTTAGGTAGTTAGTTGGTTAGTAGATTAGTTGCATAGTTAGTTAGTTATTTGCTTAGTTAGGCGATTGGTTAGTATGTTAGTTGGTTAGGTAGTGAGTTGGTCATTTCATTAGTACGTTAGTTCGTTAAATCGTTGGTTTGTTGGTTGGTTATTTGGTTAGTTAGTTACTTATGTGGTTAGTTGGTTGATTGATTCGTTATTGAAATAGTATTTAGATGATTAGGTGCATAGTTGGTTGGTGGATTAGTTGGGTTTAATTGGTTAGTTGGATAGATTGTCAGTTAGTTATTTTGGTTAGTTGGTTGGTTGGTTAGTTGGTTAGGTAGTTATTTGGGTGGTTGATTAGTTGGTTACTTCGCTATTTCGATAATTGGAGTTCCTTTGTTGGTTAGTTGTTCAGTTCGTTAGTGCATAGATGGGTAGTTCGTTGGTTCGTTAATTGGTTAGTTGGTTAGACGGTTAGTTCCACAGATGCTTAGTTGCTCAGTGGGATAGTTCGTTAGTTCCTTAGTTGGTTAGTTGGTTAGTTGGTTAGTTGGTTAGTTGGTTAGTTGGTTAGTTGGTTAGTTGGTTAGTTGGTTAGTTGGTTAGTTGGTTAGTTGGTTAGTTGGTTAGTTGGTTAGTTGGTTAGTTGGTTAGTTGGTTAGCTGCTTAACTAGTAAGTTGGTTAGTTCTTTTTTTAGTTAGTTACTTATTTCGTACTTTAGTTAGTCATTTAAGAGAGAAATTTCGTAAAAATGCTTGTAATTTTGAATTTTGACAATTAACAATATGGTCGAAATCTCATTATTTTTAATTTTTTATTATGTAGCATTTAGAATAAGTTCTAATTGATTCATTTATTACTATTTACAAACGGTTATAAAAAATGACTCATTTTAGACCATATACGTAAGAATCTCCCTTAATTATTAAGTTTATTATCTTGAAGGCTGATTATCTAAATGTCAGAACCTCGTTTCGTCAATACTTTCACCCGCATCACTAGCGTATATCTCGTTAAAAACGGTACCAGAACACCAACAAAATTGTTAAATTTGTCCCCATTATGCTTAATTAGCATCATTCAGCGAGGAATCGTCGATGATAATGAAAAATGTAGTCCCGTTAAATTAAACGTAAATCTTCAGCATGCAGATGTGGTAATACGATAACATTTTTAAGCCGGGGGTGTCTACCGTCTTAGAAAGTAAACGAGGAGAGGTGGAGGTAATTCAAGCTCGTCAAACGAGGCGATTCTTGTGTTTCTCTTTTGGCGAAGCTCGCCTTTTGTGTTCCTTCTTCCCCAACCACCCCTGCCCCCAACCCCACCGGAGGCTCCAGAGCCTTTCTTATCCTTGACTCTTTCCGCTTCCTCCGTCAGAGTCGGAATAAAATCGTCTCCGGGCCCTAACGAACTAATTGACTCGGACCACCCTCGTTACTCGTCTACCCTGGCTACGTCGTTGCCGCCCTGTGCCTTTTTGCCTTTTTTCTGCCTTCTCGTCCTTTTTCAGTCATGCCTGGGTCGGTCGGTACCCTGGAAGATCAATTTACGAACGATGAATAAAGAAAGAAAATCCCCGGGAAATGCGAATTCCTATCCCATTACGACTACTGCGTGCGGTTTGCGACGTAACGAGGGCCATTCCGCGTTATTGTAGCAATTATATTGCGGTTTCTACATTATTGCGAGATGAAATTGCGTTATACCTATCTTTTTTCATAACTCGAAAAATTAATCGACTGCGTTGTTAACGAGTTGAAAAACGATCAAGTTACAGTGTTCGTAACGTTCATGTAATCAAAAAGTTACATTTATAAAGCATCGTAAAATTTTGATTTCCAGAACTTTATTAATGTTATTCATCACAGTCTGGTGCAACACTGCCATAGGGACGTTGTTCAATCGTTATTTTAAAAACGCTTTGATGATTACTGAAGCTATTGAGTGAGGTCAGATAAAATTGGGTTGAGTCAATTTTAGCTGAGTCGAGCTGCAAAAAGTCAAAATCGAGTCAATAATCAGCAATGGATTTAATAGGAAATTTACCACATTCAATATTATTTTATTGGTCGGTAGTAGGTAAACTGATTACAGAATTATCGACTCATCAGTAATGAAATGCACTGAGCAAAATATCTGTATCAGCAGTTTCTTTAAAATGCTCGTTTAACTGTATGAAATAAAGGTAATATTAACTAAATACCTCCCATTCCATGAAATCAACGAAATCAGAATCATAAAAAATACATTTGAAAACCAAAGCTTGATCAAATAGATTGAACTACAGATTTGACATAAACTCAATTAAATAGTTCTTTATTGGAAATCAGTTTAGCATTGAACAATCTTTTAGAATGTTAGATCCTTTTGGATAAAATATTTTCCTGGATTTGTATAGCCGCAATGTATTCAGATACATTGCAGACCACTTAATATTGTGTTCGATGAATGTAATTCGATTTTTTCTGTTCTTATTTTTTCAAATTTTTAGGACATTTCAATGTTTTATTCAAGGTGACTATTTTTGTATATTGCTTAGAAATAAAAGGAATCGTATACAATGTTTTGCAGAGCTTTTGAGTTTATTGGTAAGTAAATAAACACAGATAACCACAATTTTTAAGTTGTAATTAAATTCGTCATTTGAGCAAATAAAAGTTGGAAGCAAATCGCATTATATACAAATTGGTCTAATTAACGCGAGACCTAGTTGCAATCGTGTTCGTCCCCAAGATGAAGTGGCCAGGAAAAAAGGTTAGATCAAATTAGATGTTGGTTACCACTATATCTACGAAAAGACAGCTAGTCTAAGTAAAGATTACCTAAAAAGCGAATTTGTAAAACAGAACTTTTAAACTCAGATACATCTTAATCTGCTAGTTGATCTATTTCTATCTAGTTAAATTTTAAATTAAAGATCTGTGCAGATACGAACACCGACATCTAATTTGATTTGAGTAGATCTAACATGATGATATAAATCGTTTGGTATGATTTGTTTTACGATTTCGGACTATGCATGAGTGAAAAAATAGTCAAATCCTCCTGAAAAATTAATACTTATTATAGTAAATTGATAGGTTTACTATTGAAAGTAGTAACATTTTTTAAGTTTTTATTTTAATATAAATTTTGGTTTTCTTGTGGCCGCTGATTCCGAATTTAACATCAAATGTCCGAAATTCAATTTTTTTTTATTCTATATAAAAAGGATGTTTTGAGTCGTCAATGATAAAACTGACATTACAACTTATGTGTTGTAATGCAGCATAAATGTTACTAACATTCCTCGTGACTATTAACATTTTTATCTGAGAACACCATTCGAATTACCTGAAAAACTATCCGGTTCAAAATACAAAACAGTTAGACAGTTGGAAGCAAATATTTCTGAAAATTCAAACATTTTGAAAATATTTGTCTACCATGGTGAATTCGACATTTTAAACAAAATTTGTATAAAAAATCACTTTAAATATTTTTAAACGCCATATTTGTATTGCAACCTTTAATTTTAATTTTTAAGTTAAAAAGACTGAAATACATAATATTGTTTTCATAAATTTTCCTAAAAAAAAAATTCAGGTGAAAAAATCCAGTTTTTGATTTAACATACTTAAACATGAAAACAATAGTTATTATTCAAATATGTATTTTTATCAAATACATATAAACAAAACTCTGTTATTTAAGCCATTGGTTATATAATCCTTTTGCAAAATTGAATAAAATGTTAGTTATATATTTTAACCATTTAACGTCCAAATATTTCAAAAGTACTTTCATGAAGTTTGACATTCTATTTTAGCTTTTTAACTTCACTAGAAATTGTTGACCATAGTCATTTCTTATTGTCCAAAATCCGCTCTTTCCAATGGTGCAAGTCGATTTTTTTCAAATGTTGAAATAAAAAGTCAAACACGTTTTTTTGTTGGTTTTGTTTTTAATTTATTGAATTTTAAAATGGGTAATGGCAGTCGCATACCTCGGAATGTTACAAAGACTATTTCGGAAAATAAAAATTCAAAATTACGATAAAAGTTATTCGTAATATCCTAGACATTATGCATTTAAAAAAGCTTAGAGTTATTCTTTACAAATGTGTATATTTATGCATCTGTTTAAATTTTGTCGGTTTAAAGGTACTTATTTAATATAATATTAAACTATGGCGAGAGTAGGTGAACATTGCATTACCGACAATAAAAATCGATTAATTAAAAATAAAAAAAAAAATGTCATGGATTTTTTAAAAATGTATATAACTTTTTTATTCAGAATTTGAAAAATATAACATGGACGATTGAAATAGTCGATTCTTGGCAAATATGAAATGATTATTTTTCTCGTGGAGTTTAAATGCTAAAATACAACCGCAAACTTGACAATGAAATTTTGTACATTTGAGCGTTACAAAGATAAGATGCAGCAAGATTTAATGAAACTTACATAATTAAACTACGTCTTAGATCTTTGTAGAATGAAAACCTTTAATAGAAAAAAACTTTCGGTAAAGAAGTTAAAATGTTTATTAAGATGAAAAATTCCATTTAACGTATTTAAAAAAGCTTAGAGTTATTCTTTATAAATGTGTATATTTATGCATATGTTTAAATTTTGTCGGTTTAAAGGTACTTACTTAATATAATATTAAACTATGGCGAGAGTAGGTGAAAATTGCATTATGAGTAGTTCCAGAGTTCGATTTAACTTGCATTTGTAATCTCCGAGAGTTTGCCACTAGACTTTCGAAAGTTTTAACTCATATTTCCAAAAGTATATAAAACAATAATTAATTGCATCACAATTGTAACTAAAATTGGTTACTTTTGAGTAGATTCTAATGGACACAAAATTAATATTGACTGGAAATAAGAGCAGTTATAAAAGTTTCCGTTCATTTTAGGAAAATGCGAAAAATTAAGATTGACTTTATTTTCATCAATAGGCTAATTTTTCCAGCTTTGTCTAACTTCAATTTTCTTAAGTGATTTCTTTCTGCTGCATGCATGGACTTTTTAAGAGCCTTTATTATTTTAGTTAAGTGGCCCACCTCAAAAAACCCGACAAATCACAAAACAGGCATTTCGAAAACCCGACATTAAAAAACAAGATATTTCAAAAAACAGACATTCAAAATGTACATATTATGAAAATGTAATTAATGATAAATTTGCTTAATAAATAAGCCGGGCCTTAAACTAATTTGATCTTCAAGCGATCTACAAAATTAATCCCTTGGACAAACATTTTTGACCTTGAAATGACCTTCGAGTGAGAGACCTCAAGGACGACGACCAGAGATAATTTTGTTACGTTGTGTAAGCACAAATCGGAGGTGTCTATACTTTTAAATGTCGGGTTTTAAATGTCTGGTTTTTGAGTTAGATGTATTTTTAGTTAGGTATATTGGGCAGTTAAATAAACTTCAGCTAATAAGATGTATTAAATAGTTTTCATCGGCTATTAAAAGAAGAGAATTGCTGAAATTATTAATAATTTTGACATCAAATTGTGTTAGCTGCTAAAATATTCCGTTTTGTAATGAAATAAAAAATTTAGTCACTTGATTGATTTACAAAAATGGCGTGCACGCAAATCTAATAAGAACATCGAAAAATTATTAATATGTTTCATAAGTAAGCAAGCAAGTTTTATTTAAGTTTGTTGAAGTTTTGATTAATATCATTGAATAAAAATATTGACATTAAACATAACCAGTGGAAAAAAACATACGTCTTATTTCAACATTTGTTATGTCTCCAATGGTTAAAATTTTTGTGGATTTGACACATCATCGCATTTTCTTACGATCAATAATGCATGAGTAAGTAAATCATCAGGAGTGATGATGTATGAATGACACCAATAAGTGATTAAAATATTTACATATAAAAAGTATTCGAAAAACATAATTCCTACAATAAATAGAGAGGTTCCAGTATCATTCACGCCGCGTGTCAGTGCTTCGTTAAATTGCTTCTAAACGATGCTTACAAATAGGCGGTGATGTTTTACTAAGAGAGAAGCAGCAGGAGGCACCTCAGGGTTCCTTTAACAATCCCCATCCGGATAAAACGAAATAATAAGTCGCAATCGAAATGCCCTTCTTTGTTAAGCTCACCCTCCAGTAGCCACTGTCGTTCCCTCTCGCTTTTTGGATGAGTCATCCTAATGGTGCCATCCCCTTTCTACACTACTGGCACGCTTTCCAAACGGAAAGGGTCGAGATTTTCTCGGCGGCAGCAGTTGTCATAATCCTTACTTGAAATACGGATATGAAATAATAACGATTTCCATCCTCCGGGTTGCTAGGGAATTCCACTCCCATTTCTACTACTGTCGTTGTTGCAGAACAACTCGAATGGGCAAAGTTCGCACGCGTTCATTTGGAACCGAGCCACGAGTTGCTGGAAGTATCGGTTTCTACCATTTTTTAATTAACATCGTCACTTTTAATAAGTACAAACCTTTATTGACTGGTTATTCATAAACCGTATACCGATTTTTCGTCAAGCTAAATGGTTTTCTAAAGTCAACGATTTTATTGTTCTACCTTTCAGGAGGAATTAACAAATATTCTTAGTACGAGGATAGGCTTGCTCGTACACAAAGTTGCTAACTAATATTGCTATATTGAAGAAAGTAAACATTAACCTATTAAGGCCCAAAGTGCGCTATTCGCATAGTACAACTTCCGTGCTGTAAAAAATTATTGCAAAGAAGCCGGACAAATATTTGAACAGTACCTTGTAGACTATTTCAAGAGTACTCTTTCGAATGGCGCTAATAAATTAGCACAACAAAAAATAAATTCGCCTTGATATTATCGAATTAATGTTAAGAAATGTGTTTTTTTTTTCATTTCAAATTTTCTACCCGAGAACGGAATTTTTGACAACAGGGAAGTACATAAAAAAGTTTCATCATAAAAAAAAATAATAATTTGGATGTTTTTAATTTTTATTTAATAAGAAACAAGCATGGCCATAGGAAGTCCTTTTGAAGAAATTTCTATTTTGAAGTTATGACACGATAGTAAGTCAAATATAGCATCGAAAAAAAATCTGACAGATTTACTAAGTTGTAAATCTGACGTAGAATTCCGTATATACAATTAAGTTTACTTTCTTTACGCAAGTTCAAACGAGACCTTACGATTGATCTCATCCATGAGAAGCCTAACGGTATTACGGTTATATCCAAGTTTAATTAATATCGCATATCAAGTGATATCAATTTCATTTAAATATACTCGTGTACTGTTTGATGGAACTCTTCAGGAACAACTTTGAATTCCGATATTAATATTAATCGAGAGTATTCGTGACAATTAAACTATTTGCATAAAAAAGGTTTCTGTACAGGCAAAGTACTATAACAAAATTAAATGACTTGGAAAATCTAACGAAAAATCAGGCTGCAAAGGTAATCAGTGACAAGTAGAACAAGATATCGAGTAAATGCCCGATATCGAAAGAACGAATCTATTTAATAGCGGTGGAGAGATTTGGATAATACTACCAACCGCTGCCTTTTCATGTCAAATACGGCTTACCCTTATGGCGCATTTTATAGTCCCAATGTTCGGCACGCCCTCGTTTCGCCCCCTCGATCTATGTCATTTATCAGGAACGGCAATTCGCCGGACCGAAATGTCAACTAGGAAAATTACCGTCTTAAGATAACGTACGTGCATAAACAAATGTTATCTAGCTTTGACATGACAGAATCCTCGTATTCTTAATTTGAAATTCGTCATTCGTACAGATCTGAAAGTCGCTGTTATTTATGGTTTCGTAGGTTGATGGTAATTTTTGGTTATTTCATCCTGCAATTAATTTTAGTAGGTCGATTAATAGGGGAGCAAAGCTTCCAAGTATTGTCCTCTCTAAAATATTTTGACATTATGTGATTGTTATTGTCGCAACTGAAAATAACAAAAATGTCGCCGTTTACCTGTCAAAGCGTCAGAAAACAAATAATTTGCAAAAAATGCAAGAAATTTTTACTGTAACGTGAAATAATTAAGGTTATATCTTCTTCTTAAGTTTTCTGATAATGAAAACAGTGCTTGCGTAAAACAATTTTTAATATTAATATGTTTTTCATGACTTTATAATGGATAGTAATGACGATAAGTCAAACGTTTAATGTTTTTCAATGAAATGCAAACACGTAATTGTGTGTTAAATCATTTATTATTAAAACGATCCTTTTGTGTTTACTCTTGTCCAAACCAAAATCCAGATTATGTAATCATCTAACATCTATAATACAACAAAATTTCCCCATTGTTTATTATTGAAAGACATTTTCGAAAAGTGAAAAACAGTAAATTTCTACAAATTTTTAAACTCAGATGTATCTGCGAGATTCTTTCCATATTTGAAATAATTTTTCAATGTACAGCAACATTCACCCCAATTAATTTTGTAAAATTTATGTCGAAAAATGAATCATTCGTTTTGAATTTTTGAAATGTATATTTAGTTTAATTGCACCAGTAATTTCGAAAACCTAACAATGTCGTTTCAATTGTAAATCGTCTTGAACTTTATGAAAAGTTCCCATTTCAATGTTTAAAACATAAATTCAAATGATATTTAAATCTCGGATCCTAAGCGAAGGTTTTTTAATTGAAATTCAATAAAATGTCCTAAATATTTTATTTCTCTTTATATTCTTCCTAATTTTCTTGACATATGATATTTATGATACCTCCTTTACTTGTTTTTTTCATGCATTCAGATGTTTTTCAAAACGTTATTAATCTTTGCAATACTTCACAGAATTTATCCATCATATTAGAATTTCCATTTTAAATTAGACATAATTATATTAATCATCAGAACCCTGTTAGAAATGTCTGCAATGTGTTTCAATTCAGTGTGACAGACATTTTACGCAAATACTCATTTAAAAAAAAATCATTCAAAACTCTGATAACAAACAGAAAATTGCCACCTCAAAAAACGTTCACGTTGATAACTTTGTTAATAAGAAAACAGAATATAAAATAGACGAAAGTCAAAATACCCCAGTCACTAACTTTTATTTCGAAACCATTGTTAGATATTTGGATTTATAAGCATTCCATAAAATTAAAATATTGTATATATATTCCAACATAATAAAATGAAGTAAATGTAGATTACCATTCCGAGATTTTTAAAAGTATTATAATATCTTCGTAACTGCGGATATATTGTCAAAATTAATGAGCCTTAAAAATACTAAGGAATTGTTTAGTATTAAAATTAGCCCTGCAAACACAAAAGAGGTTTTAATATCTTTTTTAAATAATTATTTATGCCTGTCCCTTATTTTGTTTTTACTTTCTGCAAAACACCATTTTTACCAAACAGATTTTTACTGTTCATAACCACTTTAAAAATAACAATAAAACCATATTCCACAATGAAGATTTTCTAAAGGTATAAGAAGAAAAATTTCATTTTTTTTATTTTACGATTTTCTTTTATTTTCATAATAATTACAATAATTACATATATTAATTTTATACTATTTCTTTATATAAAAAATTGTTAATATTAAAAAAAATGTTTGGGCATTTTTGGAAATTTCACTTTATAAATAATTTTTCAGTCTTTATTATTTTTCTTTTAAACAAAATTGAAATTACCTTTTGTAACATTTCTATATTATATAATATGAACAACAACAAAATTGTCTTTCCTTTATTCCGTTTTTGATTTCCTTTCTTTTCTTTATGTTATTTTGACTTTATTTCATCAATTCATTTTTCGTTTTACTCATTTTTTTATAAGAAACTTTTATACCATTTTCCATTTTTCATATAATTTGCACAATATTAATTTTTTTACCGGATTATATATAATTTTAGATTAAACATATTGTGAAAAGGACCAAATTTCCAGTCGAAACTTTTTCTGGTTTTTTTATTTTACCCTGTTCCCAAGATTTCCGTTATCCAAAAATAATTTTGTTCACTTACGAAACCTCAAAATACGGAAAAGAAGATTTACTATAATTACATTCTTACCAAAATTGACATTTCAGTAATTCGGTTGATCTACGTTGCTGTACCAGATATTTACAGTAAATCTACAAATACTTCATTGTTTTTTGTACAATAAAAAGCGATTATAGTCTTCGTATGAATGTGCTATCAATGTAGTGAAACTCATTGTTAGAAATTGTATATAGCGAAGACAAACGCTGAATTTTGCCTCTGAAGACTTTGAAATTAGAGAAAAGCCTTCTATATTACAAGAAAATACTAGAAATTTGTGAATTTCCGTTAAATAATGTTAAATAATATGTACGCAGATCAGTCAATGTATGCAGTTCAAAGTATATTTGTTAGATATGGCATAAATTTACCCATTTAAGTAGGAAGTAATTAAAATGATAGAAGAATGTTGTAAAACAAATGCTGAAAGATGTACTTATAGTTCTCATAGTTGGGGTCCAACAAAAATTGACAACAATTTTTTTTCTACATCTTTTTCTATAAATAAAAAATAATTTTCAGTTTTCGTCGCTATTTCGCGTTCTGTATTTCCCAGAAAAGTAGCATATTTTAATAAATTCCAACTGGCAATATTTTTGCAGTCGTACTATTACATAAAAAAACAATGATATATTAATTCTTATAAATAATTGTCTAGTTTATATAATTAAAAATGCTTATTTTCTAGCTCTGTACAGTATAATAAAACACGTAAAGTAATTTATGTATTGAATGATGTCAATTATTTCGTCATAACAAACAAAAAATACAGAAAAGAACAGTTGGACTACGTTAAAAAAAAAAAAATTCGTAAATTAAAATTAGTGGAAGATAATAAAGAACAATACACTCGTTCTTCTTTGCGATTTTGAAGAAAGGATTATATTAAATTTTGTTCTGTTTATCGCACAGTGTTAAGTCCCATATTATTCAAAAATAAAAATAACAAATTTATATTCCAAAATTTAAAAATTCTAAAGAGATTAAATTTGATATAAAACGTACCAACATTTTTTTTATTTTTCGTAAATATTTGAAATTAAAAAAAAATTGATATGAAATATTTCTCAAATTATCGTATACAAAATCCGGAAAAATGTCCGTTCTTCGATGAAATTTACGAACATTTTGTAGGCAGGATTGTTTGTTAAACGCTCATAGTTTATTAGTTAGATCATCAGGAAATCTTACAAATAAATTTTCAATGGAAACGCTAATTTGAGGTTGTTAAAGTAAAGTGGGCGATAAAAGCAAAACATTTTCTAAAAATTCAAATATTTTCTTCACTTTTCTTCAGAGTTTGAATCGAATCCCATTATTCTGATAGTTGGAGAAAAACTGATAAAAATGAATATTTCCTAATTTTCTGACATTTGACTTTCCTTTACAAGAAAATGACAACCTACAGATCAACAATTCGTCGAAATTAATTTGAAAATGTGGCATAAATGCATATATTAATTGATATTTCAAATGATTTTTCATGCAGATTATAGGATCTTTGTGCAATATTATGTTGATACTAAAATATTAAAAGACGACCTTAGAAAAAATGCTCCAGCGTGCCAATCCGTAAGCTTCTTCCCAGCATATTAGTAGGAGTACTTTCAGAATTTTTGAATTATTGGAAAGAATTGATGAATATCATTTTCATAAATTTTTGGGGGTAATAAAAAATATATTACCCAACACTCAAGCTACGAAACTGAAATAACCTGAGAAGTTGAATATAAAATTGAACCGATACGCTAACAGCCAAGGGACAAACATAAAGTTAGGCCCCTGATATTATCAGCTATCTTCCTTAATACCAACCGCGATAAAAAGGTCGTTTCAAGTTTTGCTCATCGTCAGCACTTTTGAAATTGATTTAGTTAACGCAGAATGCCAACGGGAGTGCAGAAATTCGACAGTTCTCATAGAGGCATGTTGTCGATGTAAAAACTGAAATACCCCTTTAATCCGATTGAACTTTGAAGTTTGGGTAATTAAAGTTTGGCGTAAACGTCGATTCGCATCATTGCGCTCTACGGACGCCTCAGTTTCTTTAATCGTTTCTTCAATAATTTTAGAACAAATTGCAATGTTTGCGAAAACAATAAAGTTTCCGAGTTCCCGACCGCTTTAATAGGAAGCTATTTACGATCGTCGATTCTATTAAACACTGATGTTAAATTCATATGTAATTAACGTTCGGTTTAATTGGAGTGTTAAAAAGTTGAAAAAGGAACGTTAAATCATTTGTTTTCGAACAAATTCTTGACGGCGTAAATCTATTTTCGTTACAAAGACAATTAATTATGTCTGAACAAGTTTTCTTTTTTACTCTCCTGGTGGTTGGACTAATTAAACGATGTAAAAGTACGGCATAATTAATTTAGTTAAAATATTCGAGAGAAAATATCCATCTTCATTTTTTATCAAAGTTAATAATGATAGACAAGTTATTTATATAAAAAAAAATAATTACCTGCAATAGTGAAATTAATACCACCACATGAGGTCAATACAGCAATTATAATTATGAACAGTGCCATTTTAATCAAAGTAATTGAATGTATAAAAGATAATCATATTCCAGTAATAATTATGAATTAATGACCCGTTGCAATTACGATATCATTCCATGCAGCGAGTTCATTTTCTATTCGAATTAATGTAATTATACGATTAAAAACTTTCGAGCTCTTCGCGTTTCTGTTTTTGAGTTTCAATTTCAAATGTGATATTAAATTTAATTCGAACAAAAAGTTCTTATAACCTATTTTTAAAGTATGCGGAACTTCCTACCAGACTGACTTGTTAATGTTTCTCGACATTGAATTAAATATGGAATTGAATTAAAACCATGGTTCTGTTCAAAACGTATTTCGAAACGTTTTTATACTTCGAGTTTTTTAATTTCTAGGTGATTTTATAAATTTTTCTTAATTTACAGCGGTTTAAAACTTGACAATTTAACACGAGTGCGCCAAGTGATACGGGAAATTGATAGCGTTGTGACGCTTTGTTCCTATTCTTTTAAAAGGAAGTAAAAGAGGCGATGATTAATTAAATTGCAAAGAAAGTATGCACCGAAGTATTTTGAATATACTATGGAACTTTATCCTGCCGTGCTTGTTGCGATAGCAACTTTGCGTGTTGTTAAAGTCTTTTCATCTTTTGTAACATTAAAAAGTTAAATTCATTGCACACTTGTATTGTTGAGAATTAATGAGGCAGGATTATTCTTCATTTCGTACAGCTTTATTATACGTCATTTTTTTAGAAGAAATTTCGAAAATGTTCATTTTTTATCTGCTTCCGTGTACCTCGGTATCGACCAGAATGATAAGGTTAAGATATTTTTCTTGGTAACGCTGAATCGCGATTGGCTGAGAAGAGCATAACGATGTAATCATTATTGTTAACGAGTTGCGGAACCTCGGATCTACAACGATGTTGCTGGGAATAATGGTCAGGAAGATGATGCTCAATATCGTTGTACTGCGGATAACTATCCAAATGTTCTTTATTTATGCAGCGACGTCATAAAATGAAACAATACTGAACTTATTACCAGTCTTTTCAATTCAATGTTTCCAAAGTTAATATTCTGTACCATGAGGTCGAAAATGCATAAAAAATTGTAGTTAATTTTGAAAGTCAACATGCAAGTAACTCTATGAATTTTTGAAATTAGTTGCTGTGATCCTATGCAATCAATTTCAGGAACAGAAGCTTTTCTTATTCTACACTCAGAAAAAAAGTATTTGAAATAACCACTTTTTTACTATGAATCATAGTGTGAAATGGGGACTAGGCATGGTAGTTAAATTAACTATTCTAAAATAGTAAAGTTTAACTATTGTTTCATGATTCAGCATGCTACTTATAATAGACAAATAGACTCAACTATTTCGAAATAGTCATTTCAGAAAATTACTACATTCACTGAGAGAAATTGTATAAGAAATTGTCATACGAAATATGGAAAGGAGTCAATATTTACTTTTTTAAAATATTTGTAAACTATATGTATATATATAGCATATGATAAGTTCACTAAGGACCAATTCTATGCCTCTATTCGGACTCACCGCCCCAAAATCTACAAGAAAACCCTAGTTTTGTTCCATTTTACAGTTTACAATTTCTTTTGGAGTAAATATGTAAATTTTCCTAAAAAAAAGAATTTTTTTGCACTTAAACCTCAAACATAAAAAAACTCATACGTATAGGATAAATTCTGTGCCCGAGTTCGGATTCAGCGGCCCAAAATCTATGAGAATGACCTAGTTGCGTTTCTTACATATAGCATAAGTTTTTTTTTGTGGTCTGGTATAATCAACATAAAGTAACCTTTATGCCAATACCAATGAAACATTTGAAAGTATTAAAAATTTGAGTATTCATCCAAGTGCGACAAAATATGTCGAAGTAGTAATTTAACACTACTTTCCAGACATAGAAATACTTTAATTTCAGCATTTCCTCGACGTCTTTCGACTGTTTACTTGTGACGTAAAGTGCCAGCAAGTATTCTAATTCAGTTCGCGTTTTCTTTTCTGAGCATATCCTCGGTTGTATTTCTCTTCGTAAATTCCTTTTCTTCCTACCGTCTCGTTTCGTCTTATTCAAACGTTTTTCATTCCACCACAACCCCTTCATCCTGCCATTTCTCGCACTCGTCCCGCAAACAAAGATATATTCAGAGGTGAAAGTGTAATGTCAAATAAAAGGAACAACGACGGACGGCTACGGAAACTGAGTAAGAAAACTGAAAACACTGGAGAGAGACAGAGAAAGAATGAAAGGGGGTGTCGGTTTCCCGGTTGCGGACGCTCACTCCCAGCTTTCTTTTCTACGGCGGAGATTACTGCGATTTTCCTGCCAGCTCTGTGGCTTCTCCTATTTATTTTTCATTATTAATTTCGCCGCTTAACTCGAGCGGCCAGATAGGTACCAGCCAGCTTTTCCAAACGGTCTTTCGAAAACGTGACGTTATCTCTCTCCCGGTTGAATGAAAGTCTAGGCGACCCAAAATCAAGCAAATTTTTGAAATGTAAAGTCTTTAAGTCATTTGCAGATCCAAGAGGATTTAATAAAACGTCTTACGATACCAGATGAAATATCTTATCTACACATCCAAACAGCAAGACCAATTATTTGTTAGTCATAATCAACGTTTAATATCAAGAAACAATTTTCCGGTTAATCAATATTGGGAAATTACCATCCTTGAAAAATGGATAGCCTAGAATACAAACTCATTTGTAAATTGCGAGGATTTATTGGACTTGATTGCTGAAGCATTGTCAGGTTTTGGTCATGGGAGAATCATGTGGATTTGCTACCGCCCTGATCAAGGTCCGAGGCTACACTCATCTTATCTGGTCTAGTGCACATCTATTTTTCTGATTTGTGTACATATGCATCCTATTGTACAATTGTTCAATATACATTCAAACTTCACCTTTTTTTATGAATTATATATTCTACTTTTCAGCCGATTTAGCATCGTTAGAGAAGTAAATGCGCTGTCTTGATTTGGCAATATCAGAAACCTAAGATGAAACCACATTATTTCTTCAATTAGAAAACTGTTGGTATTGATGTTGATGTTGATGTTGATGTTGAAGTTGATGTATATTGATCAGAATTCTGGAATGGCTCGATCGAATTTGTGAAATTGGGAAAGCCACAATTTGGCCCAGCAGGGAGTTATTCCAAATTTCCGATGATTCGAACAGTTTTTATATTAAACGATCTGAATGAGGCCCTAAAATATAATTAGGTATTTTGATCTGAGCTCGATCAGGTACGTCATTAATTAACTAATGGAGTTCAGATCTGTAAGGTCAGGTGTTTTTTTAATCCAACCGATTGATATATTTCAAATAACCATATTTTTCTTTGTGTCCCTTATGGTTCCAACATTTTTTTGAAGCCTTTCATTAATGGCTTATGTTAACGAATTGGTTTACACTATCTTATCAAAGTTGCGTTATATATTAAAATGTACTATTCAGTTATTTCCCAATATTTTCATTAGAAACATTACCTAATCAAGCAATAAAAAACGCCCATTGAAAAAAGATAACCTACCCATTAGTTATCTAAAAAACCGTCGAAATAGCCAATCACGTCATGAAAACTAGTTCAACATTAATAATTTCTCTTTGTTATTTTAATGTTCCGAACGAAAAGTTTTATATAATCGATTCTCGCGAACAATTTCCCGCCTCACTCGACGGGATAATACCTAAAGCAAATTTTATTTTAAGGCGTAACAGGTGTTTCATTTTTATTTTTCATGTTACATGAAATAAAAGCTGGAAAACAATAGCGCGATAAAAAAATGAATGCAACGACTGCAAACAGAACATTACATCTGCATACATGCGTATGCAAATATATGTTTGCTTTAATACTTAATAAGCGTCTACGTTTCATCGACCTATTTAATGTTTTGTAGTTAAACACTCGTTTCGCTAATCGTTAAATGCTAGTACGTAAATCGCATTTAATTCATACGCACAGGCGTTTCATATTCTAACGAGTTAGGTCGAAAAATTACTGATAACGAGGCTTTCAATCACGAATATTATGTGCATGCAAATTGCTTGGTTGCTACTCGTCTGCTTTAAAAATAGGATGATTATATTTTAATTCGGAATAAAATTTATCCTGGAAATATCGTCCAAAAATATACATTTGTTAATCCTTCTGTACTCTCATTTTTGTTCTGATCATAAATATTTTACGTTCCAAGAATCAGAAAAAAAAAACAGTCCAGTAGTGAAACAGCTGTCATCGTGAAGACGACGCCTACCGACAAAATGATAGTACTATTTTATCGTATTATTTGTAAGTTATCAAGATGAATGTTATATATTGAAACTACAAATATTAAATGACTGAATTTTTACTCCAAGGAATTTAGAGAGTAGTAACCGGGTTTTTGTCTAATTCCCATAAAATTCACATTAGCAAGTATTAAGTGTATTGTTTCTTCTACTGTATCTTCTAGTACTACGACTATACAACACACCATTTTTAAATCTTACGATATTTCATCACAGAAATTCAACATACGACTTTTTAACGGACAATCATTTCAACACAAACATTTCATTACATGATCATTTCATCATATGATCATTTCGACACGAACCAAGAACAATGCATTTAAATAACATAATGGAAAATAGAAATTATATATTATAGATGCAAAATAATACAAAAATCTGTCCTAACCTAACCTAACCTAACCTAACATCACCTAACCTGACATGACCTGACTTAAACTAACCTAACCTAACCTAACCTAATAATATAATCTACTCTAACCTAACTTAATCTATTTTGTTAAAATATTTGTTGTGTTGAAATGGTCATTTGTTAAAAAATTTTATTATGAAATTTTCGTGTGTTGAAAAGTTTATGATGAAGTTATCTTGTGGTGAAAACATACTTGTCTTGAAAAGTTATGCATAGAATAGTTGCGTCACCGCATCTTCTCAATGCATTTTAATGTTTTCTAATTTTAGCCATATACTTTACTTAAATACAGTTTGAATACAGTTACGTCAACAAGGATACTTCATTATCTATTATTAAACGTTGACATTAATCGCAAGCACAAAACTAGAGAGTACCATATTATATCGATAGTTACAGACACAAATAAACTTTCATTATAAATAAGAATAGATTATTTGGATCACCTGTTGACTATCCCAGAAAACCAAATTAAATTTACATCTTCGTGTCGATTCAAAATGAATTATTGCCATCTCCTTCCTGTCGACTTAATTTTAACCTCCATCAAGATTTGATTAAAAATCGTTTCCAAAGCCTGCGACTTTAAATATTTCAATCGATTCTTGAATAACCTAATTTCTACTAATTTTGCAATTAACTAGCACGGTTATCAAGAATCGTCTATTCCGACGTCAACATTTCCCATCCCGCAAAACGTTCAGTGGGTGCAGTCGCAATTCCGTTCATTGTCGACGTATTTCATCGTGGCTGTTAGAGAAAGGCAGAGGGAATGAGGTAGGGAAAAAATCAAATAAAAAAGTGTTCGCACGCGGAAAAACGCCACACTCGATTATCCGACAAACCGGCGGCTTTTAACGGGTAATTGCACCTTAGTCGGCGCCGATGATAATTCGATAAAAAGAGAGACGGAAGTACGCGTCGCCGATAACGGGACGCGTTTCGACTAGCGTAGTCCCTTCGGGCACCGGAAATGTGCCCGTGGATAAATCGGCATCGGCGTCCAATCCGCGGCAACTTGTTTCCTCCTCGCGGTTTTTCTGATTGCACCGAAAGGAAACCACCCCGTGACTGCATACATATACGTATAGTATATCTATAGTGGTGTTTCTGGCTCCCTCGATTGTTCGATGCCTCGGGGACTGTTTTAATTTCGCCGACTGCAATTCGCAGAAAATACACAAGACAACAAAAATGACTGAAAGCCGACGCGTCGCTTCTCATCTTTTTGTCATAAACGATAACTCCAAATTCCCCAATGTCACCACTGTCATTAAGTTTAATAATTGCGGGCATTTTTCGGTGCTATTGTGAAAATACTTTTTCTTGGTTATTTGTCTCTATTTTATATGTTAATATATATTTTTGAAGTTCTACTTTTCTAGTACTGCTTTAGTACTTTACGAGAAGTACTAAGGCACTACTGGCCATAGATGAGGACAAAACTATTAAATAATGTTGCCCAGTACTTATTTTATGAAGTAGGAAATCAATGGTGTTTCTAGCACATAATTCTAGTATCACTGCAATATCGTCGTTCCCAAAGAATCCTTTGGGGCATTACTGTTTATTTTGTTCTGTATTTGTATATTAGTGATCGCTTAATTAAATAAATGACATAAAATACATTAAATTTTATTACTACTCGGAGCTAAATTTAAAACCCACTCCATAAATCTAACTTAATTAAAAACTACGCATAAGAAAATGAAAAGTGTGTCATCAAATTAATTACTATTAATTTGTGCACATAAAAAGTTAAAACCTAGTAATCTATTACTGATTCAAGAAACTACTTAACTAAAAAAGTAAATATCTACTTGTAGATTAGTCAAATTTTACTAGTGAATTAGAATTTTCGTACTATTTGTCAGTAAAAAACTTACTAATTGATGGTAACCCACTTTTCGCTGTAGATAATTCATTTTTTATCCATTCAAGTTTAGAGAGCATGTAAGAAAAAAAACAGGCCCGGGGAAAATTCGAACTTCAGACGATACAGCAAACGTGTCTTAATCACTAAACTATAGTTGTTAATTTTTAATAATTAATCACCACTTGTAACCGGTGTTGCAATCGAAGTTCGTAAAGTACAAATACCAGTATTGAACTTATTTATATTATTCGTTTGTATATTCGAACAAGTTACGATACACACCAATAATTTATTTTGCCATTTCGTAAATATACACAGACTATACATGCAGAAAATGTGCGTAATAAATGATATTGGATCAAAGTTTGCCAAAATGTAATGAAAATGTTAATTAATTTAATTATTAGAAGTTCATCGTATATTAGTGGTAATGTTTACATGTATCTGTCAGATAGTAACCAATAAAGGAAATAGCTTATAACATACAAAGATGGAATTTTTTGCAAATTTTCATTAATTTGTTGCTTCTGATATCAGAAACTTGTTTGCATAATTACTGTTTGCAATAAAGTCAGAAAAAAATCATATTTAGGAATAATAGAACCAATGTCTTTTTTTTATTATTGTTTTGAAATTAAAAAAAATGAGCGACAAAGTAAAGACTACCGGTCGAATGTATTTCCTACTGAATAATTAATGAATTAAAAAAAAACATCTTTCTTCATTACCAGGTATTTCCACTCTTTAATATATTACTTATCTTCTATAACTCATTTATTGGCGAATTGTTACATTTACTTTTATGGCTCACTTATGTAACAGAAAGAAAATATTCTTCACTGGACTATATTATAGCTTGTTAAAACAGCAAGGTGATCTATAATTTTTCAGAATTATTTATTAATTGTGGCATAATAAGTCCATCGAATGCCTTAGAATAGTTAGACCTCTTTCAAAATTAATCGGTTGTTTGTTAGTAAATTTCAATCAAAGGCGTCACGACCAATTTAAGGAAAAGAAAAATAGGTAAAGATAATGTCTGGAAAACAAAACGGAACATAATCTGAAAGTCAATACTATGCGATACCAGTACTGACCAACTCCCTTAAGCAGAAGTGACTATCCCGAAAATAGTTCAGTATCGCAAGATATTAAGACGTAAGTAATAATTTGTTTGAGTAATCATTCAGTATTGAAAATAGTACTGTACTTCCATAATAATAGCCGGAACACAAGAGTTTGCTGGCATGATAATTACGCTAAGAGACCTACAAAAGAGTTTGTAATCAGTTATGAACTAGTTCGTAAACTCGATTACTTATTGATTAGACTAAATATAGATCTCTTTTTTCGTATAAAATTTGTCTATCGGTCGTCATTTTAAACCGTAAATATACATTGAATGTACTGTTTCCATATTCGACCAGTAGCTAGTCAGTAATCATACAAAACAAACAGCAGTTTTAGCGATCTATAATATGAGACTATTTAGCTGGTATTGTTAACGGTATTAACGCGATTCTTTAGAGTTTTAGTTTTGTTTTAGTTATATACAATACAAAATCAGGGGTCTTAATTTAAGACTCTTACGGATCATATTTAAGCAATTTCTTGGAGTCTTACTATATACTGAGAAAAAAATGCATAGTTCAATTGACCTACAGTTGAAAAAATATAGTTAAAACTACTATGAAAAATAATTAAATTTACCACTTTCGTAGTCGATTTTACTATAATTTTGTTACAGCAACTATCTCCTCACAGTTAAAAAATCAACTATGTAGAATGATTTAAATAAATATGACAAATATACTTAAAATAACTATACCCGGGAAAAATGGGTTATATACAATTATATATAATTATATATAAATTTAGATGCAATTATATACAATAATATATGATTGCATCTAATTATATATGTTTATATACGATTATATATAATTATATACAATTTTTGATACAATTAGATCCAATTATATATTATTATATACACAATGATTCATCGCAACGGGCACGAAAGTCCCGAATGTTTCTAAAACGTTTTTAGAACGTTCCAGAAACGTTCCTAAAACGTTAAATGTCTGCAACTTTTACGGAACGTTTTATGAACGTTTCATTCATGTTGCAGACATTTAACGTTTTAGGAACGTTTCTGGAACATTCTAAAAACGTTTTAGCAACATTTGTGTCCTTCGTGCCCGTTGGGATATTAAAAAAATGGTCATTTCAAATACTTTTTTTTCTGAGTGTAGGTGTCTTGGAATATAAGACAAGAATAACTGACTAAACTTGGCGACTCCTCCCTCCTCGGCGACCGATCGGGAAGGGTCATGGATTATATTGTTAAGAAATATGATTATTTTCATTGAGAGAATAAATAGTGAAATTTAGTACCTAATAGATGAGATTACTATGTGCGTAGTTAAATGAATTATTCTCTACACTTTCAGGTAATGCTAAGCTATTTTACATTACTAAACAACGGTCATTTATACTATACGAATTCTAATAAACGAGATCGTGTGCAAAATTTTCAGTGATTTCCTGCTTACGTTCGATTTTTTCCGCTTTCGAATGAAATTTAGCAAATTTTAATACGATGTTAAACATTTTTAACTGAATATATCGGCAGTGTTAATGGATAAAACTTTAAAAGTTTGAAGTTATGTTCAATGTAGACCCGCGAAAACCGTTAATTTTCGAATGCAAATTGAATGAAGAACCAAATTAAATTGAATGAAATATTATTCATTTCAAGCAGGCTATAATAAAAGAACGTGCCACATCGAATATAAAATCGTTTTGTCTTATTTCGCGATGAATTGAATGCAACGTATGACATTTAAAATCCTATTAAAATTTGTTGAATTTTGTTCGAAAGTGGAAATAAATGAATGCAAGCTAAACTACTGAAAATTTGGTACATTCCCGTTTAGAGTAAGTAGATTTTACTATTGTCTTCTCTGAAAACCTTTGATATTAATTATCGTCTTTTTTTCTTCTAATTACGTTATCAAAAGTTTATGTATACGTTTTGTTACTAGTGCTTTTATTCTATCAGCTATGTTTTGAAAGTTTTCTTTTATTGGACATTTTTATTTGCCGATTCTAAGGGAAAAAGTGTGCCAATGTTTTATTGTTAAAAACCAAAAATAAAAACATTCCAGATATATGTCCATAAATATAAGCTATTTCAAATACCCAGAGCAAACGGTATGCGAGATCCTAGTAGAGGTATAGGAATTCTCTCCATGTTTGAATTCCACCAAGTCTTTTAACGGATGTGGTATAGTTGATCACTACAATTCAATTAGAATAATAAAGTTATAAAAAAGAATAATAGTAATAAAAAACAAGTTGATGAAATTTTATTTTTTTGTCCGCAGCAAAATCATTTATAATTAATTACAATTGAAGTTATGGATATCAGAAAAACCTCTTCACTAAAACTATTTAATTTGTGATAAGACAACGAACGACAGGAGTATAAGATATTGTTTTCCTCCTCTCTAAACCTGAATCAGAATAAAAACTGCTGATCAAGGACTGAAGAATAGGCCACTAATTGAATTAGTAATGATTGTGGCTAATAAGAACTAAAACACTATTAATTGATTAGTCAAAATTATCTACTTCATTTTAGTAATAAGACGTAACAAAATACTAATTTTAAATATGTACAACGTAACCTACCAATTGTCGTTTTTACATTTTATTAGTGAAAATCGTCACCATTTCAAATAGTTTCACTTTCTTATTAGTGTTTATGGACTTGTTCAAATTTCGATAGTATAAACCGTCTAGAAAGCAGCCGAAAAATATGACATTTAAAAACCATACAAACATCATTGTAATGCTGCAAACTGTGATGATGTAGTGAGAAAGTACAGGGTACAGATCCTTTACATCCGTAATGGACAGTTTCATACACGGGCGTTTTTGCTTTTTTCCAGATATCGAGTTTTTGAAAGTTGCGTTGTTGGTGTTCCCGCATTCGCTACTAACATTGTTATCACACTGTTTCCGTGTTGTTTGCTACCTTTCCTCTTTAAAATGTGTTTATTCTCAACATGCAATACAAGCTGAACTCATACTTGTCATTCCAAACATACGAATGTGGTATACGGAATAATTTCGCATAGGTTTTACTCAAAAAGCAGTATTAAAATTAACTATACCTTAATAATACCATATACAGATGCTTCTACTCTCTAATTCTGAATTAGTAAAAGAAGTACTAATGTAACACGACAAAATGATTACCATTACTTAGTCAATTTTTCGCCAACATAAAGCAAAAGGATAACGTGTTACTAACATTATACTATTCCACGTGTTGATGTTACTTATGTAACCCATTAACGCCCAATAATGGCCAATTTTCTACATTAATTTCAATGACGTATTTCATATCAAAATCGTTGCCGAAAATTTTTGAAAGATGTATATTCTGCTATTTTCAACGTCGTTCTTTAAAGTTAGTAAGTCAAAATTAAGTTTCGGCAATAAGAAATTCTAATATGGTGCTAAATTTGAAAACTCCCCACTTCACTGTAACGACCTCAAAATGGTGTCCTCAATGAAAATTTCTGTGAACAATTTCTGACGATTCGAACTCGAAAACTATGAGAGTTCTTTAAAAAATGCTGAGAATGAAAGTTACAAATTGTTCAAAGAAATTATCATTGACGTCCATTTGTAGTCGTAAAAATTAAGTGGGGTATGAAAGTAAAATAACACAAAAAGAAAACTAAGGAGATTAATTATTTCTACAATTTTTGGTAATTTTTATTCCTTTCTTGATGCCGGAAACTCAGTTTGATCCAGCAATCTTTCAAATTTTTTCAACGTTGATTTTAATACGAAATAGTTGTTTCAAATTGAAGTAAATTTTTATTGAACTGAATTCGTTGAAGAATTAGTAGTTTTCATTTAATTTCAAAGCGGATAAGACTTGGTATAAAAGTAACCAAATATTTCTCATAGAGTAGGCAAGAATTGGACTGAACTGTTATAAAAACTTATTGAATTCTCCTGTAAATATTTCTTTAGAAAGTTAAGAAAATGACGTTTTTCTAAAATACACGATTTCAAAACTGTTTGGTAATTTAGTAGGAGGCATATTTTCTGGTTTAGTTCTACCAGGCCTAAACAAAATCTTTATGAAAAATGAATAGCAGAAGAAATATTTCCTAAGACCAGAAGATCCACGAAATTTAAAGACGTAGATTAAGGACAAGTAATGTGGAATATATTTCCATTTTTTATTTAGAAGCATCACTAAGTTACAAATAATTTAACTATCAAAACGTAATAAAAAATCGTTAATCCATGATAGAATATTCAGTATTTCATTGAATTTTAGTAAGTCCTTCATAAGTAGAAAGTAAAAAACTTCTGAACAAAAATTGTACTAATTTAATTTATAATGTAAAAATAAATGAAAGTTTTATAAATGCTGTCCATTTTTATTGTTTTTTTATACATAAATATATTCATTATTATTATTATTATTATTATTATATATTTATATATAATTATTCCATGGTTAAATTCAGTTACAGCCTTAATAAAACCACCAGCTAAGGTATTCATATCAGGTAATGTTATTGTTCGTGCCATTAAAAAACCTATGAGGATACATTTTTAATATACCATAATTGCAATGTCATACCAGAAAATGTATTAAAATTAGTTGAACATTTAAACTAAAGATGTGTAGTTCATTTGTACTTAAATTTAAGAAGTCCTAAATGACTATATTTACATTTTTAAGAGTCTGACCATTCTCTCACTGATTGGGGTCTGACATTTCGCGTTGTTATCAACAAATTTGCAAGCTTTCAACCGCCATATTAGCCGATGGCCCAATCACCTTTCTCAAAATGCAAGCTTTGAGTAGTTTGAGAAACAGCCACCAACAAATGACAGATCCCAATAGTCACTAGTATCACCAGTTTTAAGTATGACAAAATGGATCGAAAAGTGAAAAATGTTGAAACGTTGAACATTCATACCCCTTCCATTTTTCGGACATCGAACAATTTTCATGATGAAATTAGTCTCCAATTGAATTAAGTATTATAATAATAAGCAATGATTTTACAAAATTTGCCAAAAAACTTCAAAACTTGATCGTTTTAAAATGGAATGACGCAGCAACGTATTTCAACACTTCACTAGATATAGCAATAAAGGTGTTTGGAAAAAGCATTTTTCCTATGACTATGAATTCTAAATTCATGTAATAAGTATAAAAAAAAATTAACACAATAATTTTTACAATATGGAATTACCAAAGGTAAATTAATAAATATCACTCTGGAAACTGTAAAACAACACTTTGCAAAAGTTACTGCTTTTCATTCCAAAGATAACGAATATTCAGTCCAAGAACATGTCAAAGAAACCTACTACATGAGGGAAATAAGAATTCATATAAACAAACTCTTTCATTTTAGTGGTTACCTGTTAAAAAAGAATTCATTTGCCCTATATTTTTTTCAGAAAAGAAGAATATTTGAGATATCTGCAATCATAAATGCACGGAATAACGTAGCAAAAACCCAGCGTTAACTTCGACAAGAAAGTTTGTAATGTTATCGATGATAATATTCCGTGTGCGATATTCTCGTAAAATTTCATATTCGGAAAACCGTTTCGCGGGGAATAACAACTTTTATTGTAATGGAAAAGATATATACGTGCTTCAAACGTATTTCTATAGTAAACAATTCTATAAAATTATTATCAGATACTAGTTGGCATTTATATCTGGAATAATGCGGCTTGTTTTCAACTATTCAAATCCGAAAACACGAAAAAAATACATGAAAAATGTGCAAATCGAAGCATACTATTGACTGTCAACTACGTTGTAACTAATTTTAGACCTTGTAATCTACATTTGGTTTAATAGTTCATACAAAACATAAGTAAAAGACAAAGTATATTTACTGTGACCGAGAAAGTAGAATAGTATGCATTTATAACAGTCTTAATATGTTGTAATTTATTTAGAAATTGGTTGAAATTTATTTGGTATATCATTTTTTATCCTTGAAACTAAGTATTTTATAAATTATCATCCTTAAAAATGTCATAATAATATAGGAAATGCGCGTTGCAGTAGCAGAAAGAAACGTTTCAATTATATTGATATGGATATTTGCGGTTAGTATGTCATTGAGGCAGCAATACTTATTTAATCCCATTTATGGTTTAACCTCCCTTACTAGCCTGAGATTAGTGAATCTAATCTGTTGTATAGAGGGAGAATATATTTCGGTTAATATATAGCTTTTCTGGAATGTTTACTAAATGAAAACCATCAAAATAAAATTGATTTTTACTAAATGACTAGTTATTAAGGGGCAATAACGCAGGCACCTGTAGTACTGTCACTAAAAATTAGTGTCTTCGGGAAGAGATTTGTGGGGTCATTTTTAAGGAAATTGTTGGTGTCTTATTCTAAGTGTTTTCGCTAATTCTAAGCTACCTATAAATGACTAAAAGCTGGGCCTAATGATTCATGATTTATTTAAGAAATGCGTATTACTCCAATTCTACGCGTTATCTCTCGATAACAGCATATTTTAGACAAATTATAGGGTTATGTTAGATTGGAAATTTTGAATTGTGATCTTGATTAAGCACATGTATCACTAATTGAAAATGTAAGTCTTTTAATTTGCAACTTTCATTAATGTTTCGCCCGAAAATTTATAGTGGCATGAAAAAGGTTAGTTTTCATAGTAACTCAGAACATAAGCCTGCCATATATCTATTTTCGATATATCTTCATTTCGTAAATTACTTAAGATTTTCAGTGGCTTTGATGCCAATCGTTTTCTGTCGAATAAAATATCTTAGAAGACACAATTTGCATCTACCTAATGTATCTAAATTTTCGAAATAGGAAACTATTATCTTGAATTGCAGTAGGTGCCAATGATATATTCGATTTTTAGTTATTTTGTTATCAGCGTTTAGCAAAAAGATATCTATACGACGCCCGATTATACAATATTCTTATTACAAGTACACATACTTTGTTAAGGTATAAAAAGCGATCTACTGCTAAACGATTAACTTAGAATGCTTTAATGGATGAAACATTTTTTAATCGGGGGATTATTGCATAAATACTTTATTTTACATAGGATATCGTGTACTTATACCGATGATGACCAGCTATTAATGTGACTGTATTTACATAATGTAATTGTGATTTTTAAATACTCCTTGTTATGACTAATATTATACATCTAATACGTGTATAGAATGCAGTGAAGTAAATTTTGTTTATGCAATTGATATGATGTCAAATGTCATTGATATCTAAAACTTTACGACAAGTCTGTCTATGTTTAAGTTATAGTAGAACTAAGTAAATAAATGCCAACTTCTTAATTAACTGTAATGTCAGTTCACTTCTAGTGCAGTAAATCAACCCGTACTTATATGTACAATTTTAGAATCACCTAATACTTGATTAATTATGAGAAATCGTCCCTATATAATTTAAACTATAAATCTTTTAATATTATCGCTTCTATTTTGTTTTTTTTTTGGGTAACATTCGTATCCTACACATTACATTTTATAACATTGCTATTTAGTCAATTTAGATTTTATTGCGATAATATCGGTCTGTTTCATCTTTCGATAGTGAAGTTTTAAGCTCAACATCTGTATAAAATCACTGAAATGTAAAATTTTACTTTCAATAAAAACGTTTGAGTGTCACATTTAAGAACAAAAAGGTCCATTTCCAAAAAGGTTCAGTTTTTTTCAAACCTTATATTTTATCAATTATTCCTAACTTTGGTATATTATTAATTATTCTTAATTCTTTTTAATTATTCTTAATTATTTAAAATCACTATTTCATTGTAAGATCACGTTACTACTCTTTTAAGAATATGTAGACTATCAATTTTTATTAAAATGAGTATGCAATGATTTAGTTTACTGTCATTTATTTCAATTTATTTTGTATATATAATTGAGTCACTGGGTTCAACAAATTTTACGTCAAACGAAACAAGATATAATAATAAACCAGAAAAATACAGACTACGTATAATTCTTTGTAAGTTTAGCAAGCATTACATACATACATAAAAAATCAGGATATAAAACTAATCTATTTATTAATACATAGTCTGCATACTTGCAAGTGTTACCCATGAACCGTTTTTTGCATTTTTCTAAAAACTCATTGTGAAAAACGTATCAAACACATCACATCTTTGTCTGTCCATATAAATAATACTTTGAACAATAAGAAAACATTCTTCTCGAGTTTAAACATATTTTATTTCAGTTAATATATTCTTCCTCCTTTACTTTAGATAAGGAATGCAGTTTTAGGTTAGGTCGCACCACACTATTTTGATGGCAGCAATGTTTTGCTCTATAAAACAATTTCATGCACCAAGCACTGGATTAAATAGAAAAATATTATTACTTAGTGTACTATGAAAAATAGTAAAGTTAAGTACTTTTCATTATAAACCGTTTGACCTTTACGAAATGGTGTGATTCACGACGATTAATGTGAATAAATATCATATATATGATCTATGAATGGATAAAACCGTAGTTTTTCTATGGTACTTGTACGTTTATGATTTCGTTACTTATTTCAATATGCAAATGTTACAATTATATGTACTGTCATTTCTTTTTCATTGGCATGGATTTCTGTTTAACAAAGAGAAATTTCAATTTAGTTTAAAGTCGAATTTGACGACTAGGACGATTACTCACCACTAACTTTTGTGAGAGAAGTTTACAAAACTGAAAAAAACACATTTAAATTTGTACTTTAATAGTAGCAAATACATATTTATTATTTCTCAAAGACATGAGAAAATTATTTTCTGATCCAAGGATTATATATTAGAAGCATACGTTTAATATAACAAAATATTACGTTGAATCAAGAAGTATAAACATATATATAAACTTGCTACTGTTGAAAGAAATGTTTGTTTCTATACATAACACTTTTTGTTACAGAATATATTAAATGATGAGTGGAAATCTAATAAGATGAAGTTATTTTCCTCAGAAGAGTATGTATAATATTGTTTAAATCTTCAATTTACACAAAAAATATAATATAATGATTAATAATGTTAAGTATAGAACCTTATATGTTAAAATTTTTGAATTTATTAGTATTGCTAAAATAATCTAGCTTCTGTGTGTTGACTAACAAATAAAAATATCTGATAACAGTTATTGGATTGAAAGAAGAATAGAGTGAACAATATGATTTCATTTGTCACGAGTTTAATCTTTTATAAATCCTATAAAAATTGAGGGACGACAGATACGAGAGTTTCAATAAAAACGCATGTGTTTTGAACAATCATAATTGAAACGTTTCAACCGCGGTCTAAATTATTCTCGAGACCATTAAGTATTCTGAAATCTTACTCCTAGCGTTGGTAAGTTATCAGACACTCATTTGCATTAAGAATTTTACACGCATTCACTAATTGACTTGTAAAAAGTTCTGAATGTTATTCAATATTATTATTTCTAACGAAAATTTAGTTGTAACAATTTTCAGTTGTCAGAAACAAAATTACATAAAATGTCAATACATGTACATAGATATATAAATATTATTATTAAAATATATATTTTATTTAATTTTGTTTGTTGACAACTGAAAATTGTTACAGTGGCGCCCAACGTGGGATATATTTGATCTCTCTCTATCTGTTACGAACGTCGCGTTACAAAGTTTAAACAAATTTAATTATTGTCTTATATATTTTGTGCAAAAACGAATTAATCCCATGAATTTTTTACGTTATTTACTATCTGCTCAACATAATCGTTATAAAGATAACTGGGTTTTATTGATAAAAACTAACCGTGGAAATTGAAGGGATTTATGACAAAAGAATAGTAAAATAAACAATTATTGATTTAAATTTAAAAAAAATAATGATAAAAAATTGTTCGAACAAACAATAAACAAGTTCCCACTATTAGTCAGAAATGTTAATAAATATACTGTTGATATAAAAAAAATAGGTAAAATAGTTGTGACTATAGCAGAATCGTTTAAATATTCAAACTATTTTGATAAGATCTTATGATTAATATAGTGGTCACGTGGTTACTATTTATCGTACAAGTTAGTACGGAAATACTAAAGAGAATTATTTAGAAGATTGAGCAAGACTTTAAATTCGTAGCAACGTTTCTCCAACAGAATCGAGCATGTCGCATGCGACAGAACGACAAATGAAAAGGAACCTCTGGTGATTGCTTAGAAAGAGAAAAAGTGAGCAAAGTCAACCGTTCGTTCGATTCCAAAATTTATCATGACTCTGGTCAGAATGAGATTGAAAACGTGTAGTATGTGCTGGATAAGTATCTGATTGATATTCTGACTTCAAATAATAAATCAAATGAAAGTTCAATCCCTCCCAACATTACACTTGTATAAAATTCTAACTACAATCCATGAAAACTATTTAGATTGATATGCTCGTAAAAGAAGTATGAATTTACAAATTCTGGCATGCAATTAATCATCCGTACAAAGAAAAGGTTTAAAAATAAGCTGAAAGTAATTTAAGACAACATTTGATTCATGAAGGTATTAAAACTTGAAACGATTTAGATCCTGATTCCCAGTAATGAAAGTCAACGTTTGAGTCGGCATCTACTCTTTAATTAACCGTTTTATAGGAGTAGACGCTCACTTAATTTTAGTAATCCGCTGTAATTGGCGATCTTGTAATTAGCTTTAGCATTGATTAAATTTCAATTAAAGTTTAAGCCATTAATCGACTAATCATGCTTGCAAATTTACGTAATGATACCTGGGATATCGGTATACAGGTCGAAGAAATCTGTGTTCAAAACTTTCAAGTTTTAACTAACTGACATCAAGATTATTTATTATTTTGAATTATGTTTAATCTATTAATATACTCAAAATACTTGAAAGTGTCGTATGTTTACAAAATTACTAATTCATCATCAGTTTCCCGTGGTTAAAAGTTCAATGATTGACAAATAAACAAAACGATTTAGTTAGTCACGTGCAATTACTAAATGATCGTAGAAGCTAGTTCAAGGTAGTGTGTTTTCACTTTACGATGATTTAAGTAAGTCATACAAATAATTTATTCCACAAATACATGACCAAGACAGACGTCAATAATCGTCCTCATTTGGAAATCCAATAAAAATAAACATAATACAATAGACTGAATGTGGAATAAGGTTGAATCGAACTTGAATGCTTGCAGCAGCGTATAATTGAATTTCAATCACACAACGAGATAGGAAAACATTTCTTCAGAAACCCACTATGATTCATGAATACCACATCTTATCACTTTTATATTAGGTCACTGGTAAATATTAGAAATTAAATCCAAAATCGAAGATGAACAAATCCAAGAATTGTTGTAGAGGATGGGTCTATTCTTTGTCCCAAAAGTAACACGACAGGGCCAAACTTGTCAAACGAAAAGGACATGAATGAACTGATGAAGGTATGAAAAAGGAATAGTTTGGCTGTCAATCCCATCAGTTGCTCCAAACATTTTGACAGGTCCATCTGACTCTGAAGGGCGATTCCGCTTATGGGGTCATTAGGTTTCGATGTCATTCAAACACGAAATGTGACAACTCCTCCAACATGAAAAATCATAAATTGTTGAATGATGTCTTACCGCCGACAAGCATCAGCAGACATAAAACTGCATTTCGAAGTTTCCCGCCGTATCTGGTCATCTCGGAGTAGCTTCGGATCCTGTTGGAATTCAAAAACTGACACCGGCACGGTAAACTTGGCACCCGTGACATGGAGCACGTTGCCGATTGTAACAACTTCAGTAACCGTGAGAGCACCTCTCAAAATCACCCATAACAATATCACTGGATAATTCCTGTATAGGAAGTACTCCAATTTGGAGTGCTAAAACGCCGGTTTCATCGTCACCACCGGGACCGGAACCTACCGCACCGGACAACACACGCACGACTTCCGAGGCTTTTGGCTGATCGGTTGTAGGTTGCATAAAACGAACGCGACAATTTCTGAGTTGCAACTGACGGGGATGCTGCACGAAGAGTTTGCGCCAACCTCACGTGCCCGCGCGCAGAATCCTTATTCCTCCCCTTCTGCTCTCCAGCGTTATCCCACTCTATGTAGGTCTCTGTCGCACCCTCGTCCTGTCTCCTATTATTTCCCTTGGTCTTTCTCTCTCTCTCTCTCAACATTGTACAACCTCTAAATCCAACCCTCCACGACTTTCCTTTTCCCCTCTTTGTCTTTGGACGCCCCCTATCTCTTTCTCGCTCCTTGGCGGGCCGATTCAGTTTCGTTCCTCGACCATCCTGGCACCCTCTTCGTATCTATCTGGGCCCTCCATTACAGTTTTTCCCTGTCCGTTTACCCTCACGGTCCTTTCGGCGGCTGTATCTCAAACACTAAAGAGTTTCTTACAAAATTGAATTGAATCTCGTTCTCTCTTTCTATCCATTTTCCCAGTGACTCCCCCCTCGTGGCCCTACCTCCCTACTTGTGTCACGCGTAATCTCTCTCGCTCGCTCGCTCGGTAATCGCTCTTCTGAACTGATTGTCCCGTTAAGGCAGCAATTTATATGGTAAAGGGCCGAATCGCTCCAAAGTCATGCATATCCTCGGAGTGCAAAACTTTCCCCGCTCTCGCATATCGCCAATGTCACGATGCGGAAAGCTCCGCCCTGCCTTCATCCTAAGGAAACCGTGCCCTCGATAGTTTACGCGTACTTGGAATGTTTGCATAATTTCACTTTTTCCAACTCGATGGCTACGAAGCGAGTCAAGCCACGCGGCTCTGATTTGATTTTCGCGTTTTTTCAGGGAAACGAAAACTTTTCATTTTCCCGAAAGAGACAACTTTTCCAACTGCCACTATTGCTTTTTTTTTATTCCCAACCATAATTATGATTAATTTCATGCGGAATGGCATGGTGCGAATGTTTCGAAGTAACTGCAATTTCGTTTGACTGAAGATAGTAACTTTTTATTTTATAAAGGACATTTTCACAAAAAGAGATTTCAGTAAAATGTACATAGGAGTATATTAAAATAATGTGTCAAGTGAAACTGCTATGTCAGTGTGATGCTAAATAAATAACATAATTTATTTTATGCGCTTGAAGATTAAACTGTGCTAAAACTAGGTGTAGAACCTAAAAATACTTTTAATAGGAGATTATAGAGATTATACGTCATAAATAACTGGAATTGCATGGATTTTTCACACCAAAATCTCATTTCACAATTAAATAAGCTTTTATATTCTAGACTTATTTATGTAATGATAAATCTATTCATTTTTATTCCATTTACTATATTTTCGGATAAAAACACAAAAAACATCATTTTTCCAGAACTTAAGTACATCTTAACATTTTTAGTTTTAATTGAACATTTTCGTGTCTAAGAGCAATTTTAATATATTATGTTAGTAATATCTTCTTAACCGTATCTTGAAAGTTATTATAATTAAAAGTAATTATTTAAAATTCTCGACGGTGATAAATTATATAAATAAAACTTAACATTAGTTTAGTAGGATAACCTTATTAACTAAGGAGATATCTATTATCGTCAGTATGATTACTAACTAAACTGTAATTAACTATACGTAGTCGATTGAAAATAATATTATTATAGTAAATCATTGTGAATTTCCGGAAGATTACATTATACAAATCTGATATTGACAGTATTTTCAACATTTATCTAAAAAAAATATATTTAAATTTCTTTTCTTTTTTGTTGTTTTGTTTTGTACTATAGTATTGTTAATTCATAGTAACGATAGTAAATACCTCGTTATTAGCAAAGTTACCCCACTAAACTAATTGGGTTTCAATTGCATATAAGTAATGAAAGTTCTTTGCTTGAAATAAAGAAATCTTGACCTTGAGACTCTAAAATTAAAATGTGCATGCATGTACTTTGAAAATAAAAGTGGAAGCATCTAACATAGCTGCTCAAACTTAAAAAAACCGTCGAAGTGTTCCGGAAATTGTTATTTGAAAATGATAGAATATCTGAAAAATGTCACTTAACAAAAAGTTCTTACAATTGAAAACAGGCTAATATTTTTACAGAATTTTTTAAATGCTTTTTTAATTTTGCAGAATCCCAACAAAAAATGTTATTAGTAAATAAATTTGCAATGTTTACAGGATGGCTTGAACACTTTTGAAAAAATTCTTTGACAAATTCTAAGAACTTTTTGTATAACTTTTGTATCAAGATGAAAAAATAACATAAAATAGAAATACATTTGAATAATCCATAATATAAAATTATATTATTACGATAGATTTTTTTTTTGTAAATTAATAAATAATAATTAAATTGATTTTAAACCGGGCTTCTGACCTACCAGGGTTATCGATCCCGGATGAATAGAAGCCCGGTTTAGTTATTATTTCTTAATTTACAAAAAAACCTATCATAATAACTTAATTTTATATTATTGTTAATAGACTCTGGGCGCGAATGAGTCGTCAACAGTAGTTTTGTCTTTAAATCCTGGTAGGTCAGAAGCCCGGTTTAAAACCAATTTAATTATTACATAATCCATTTTTTTTTTAAATCATGTACAGTTTTTCGTAGTTGCATTTTTTTTTTATAATCAAATTACAAATCCTGAAAATTGTAACTATTCACTTTAGAGCCTTCTCAAGTAGAAGTTTTTCAAGGCCCTATTCCGGGTCTGATCAAAGCGTTAAGCACCTGAGCAGGGGCTGAACACATTCCTACTCGGGTTTATGCCTATGCAGGATTTAAAACTTTATGAAGGCTGGTTTTTGACAAATGCACTTTTAATGCATTCAAAATTCAGAGAAAAATTATGATTCAGATTATGACAGTTCGATTGAACAATTAAAAATATTATGCGTAAATCTGAATTACATTAACCGTTTAATTTCTCTATAAAGATTAATATCGACTGTTTATATATTGAATAATTAGATAATAATATTGATTAATAATCACGATTTTAATGCAAAATTTTCGTCGACGCTTTTCAGATGTTTCTTTAAAAAGCGTTTACCTATAAACTAATCTAGCTATTAATTGTAATTTACGTGTATATTATTTTGTGAAGAATAACTCTAATTAATTTCTGGAATCTGGAATTCAATTTTTAAACAAGAAATTTCTATAGCTAAATGTAATTGAAATTATATTTTTTTATTTATTTCCGGTTAAATGTGTCACATTTATCAGTTCATTTAACGGACAAATCAAATGTGAGATTAAGATTCAACTGCACTGTCTGCAGTTTGCAACTTCGTAAAAGATTACAAAGAAGATGGAAATATATCGAAAAGAATCTTGTCGTTTATTTTCAACTGTGCTCGTTATTACAAACGGTGGATTAATTTAACAACCCGTGATTTTTTTATTTCAAATTTACTACACAAGAAAGGTATCTTTAGCAATGGGGAAATGCAGTAAAAGTGCACAAAAGATTCATACTTAAAAATATAACATTCAGTTAAACGCTGAAACACGTGAAACGATTATTTTTTTAAATTTATCTATTTGGAGGGTTGCGACTCTTCACCTCTAAGGGGCACCAGGGGCACGAGGGGGATCTAAAATCTTCAATGACAACATGGGTCGAATGAGGGCTCATTGGAAAGGTCTTTTCTACACTAATAGAAAACACTAGTCATAGTGGCGCTGCAATCAGTGTACGCAGAATTATTCGACTACGCTGTTACAGCTGCTTTTTCGGGAACTTGTTTCACGTGTTTCGACGACTTTTGATGCTACAAATTTACTAGATTAAAAATTTTAATAGTCTAGTAATTATTCGTGGTCGCAGCGCCATCTACGACTAGTATTTTAGATTTGTCTCCAGTACCTTTCAAATTAACCCCCATTCGACCTACGTTGTTATTTCTGATATTCGATCCCCCTCGTACCCCATGTGTCCCTTATAGGGTGGTGGTCGTAATCCTCAAAAAACAATTATTGATTTTTTGAAAAATCTTTTCGCGTGTTTCAGTGCTTTTTAAATATTAATGGTTTTTTAAATTTTTTACCGTTCCCGGATTTTTTTTTCACCACTATCGAATGTCTAATGCCTCATATTATGAAATAGAATTTTTAATGACAAATTCGGAATTTGTATGTCTGAGGATTGTATATGACATTGAGGATTGTATATGACATTGAGGATTGAATATTTCAGATGATAATTCAAACAGATTGTAATTATGCACACATTTGCTGTAATTTATGTTTGAATTTGTTTGGAATATTTAGAGATGTTGTAAAATTTATTACATATTGGTGGCATTTTCGTAATATCGATATTAAAAATCAGAGAAATTCTTGTAATTTTTAACGAAAATGACGAAATTAAAGCATATCCCTAAATAATGATTAGAAACGGTAAAATATAAAAATATTTTATATTGTCAAGCTATACATGGATCTGTAGTTCTTTGGTCGCTATTTTAACTGCATACCGTTTTAAACAATAAAAGAATACAAATAAACCGTTTGAAGAACAAATTATAAATGCGTTTAGGATTTCGCAGCGCAAGTTATATTCAAGATAAAATGTAAATATACACGAAATAATTAAATAGTTGGAACAATAAAATAAATGGTAACATGGCCCACTGCATGTTTCTTAGATTACTGTCTGATTAGTGACTTCAATAATTGGTAAATAATCTTACTATTTAAATAGTAAAAGCAACTATTTATGTTTTTTCCTTTGAATATTACTCATTTCGTGTTTTACAAACTTATAATTTTATAGTTTTTGAGAGTCCTAATAGAATATATAGTATAATATGATTTATCGAAAAATAGACATGGTTGCTCGTACAACATAAGCAATTTCTTTTAGTATATCTCGGTTACTTGAATAGACACCACCAAATATTCTCTTCAAGTACAGAAATATGTAGATTAACTATAACGAATAAAAATGAAAATGTATTATCTTAATACAAGTCCATTTTTTAATTGCAAATATTGAAACACAGAAATTTATTTTGTAGTTTTTATTGGACCGATATACTTGAAAAATAAAAAAGTTTTCTGCATTTTCTTAAAATATAGCATTTCTATCTAATGTCATTTGGCTATAAAATCGAAGATAGTACATTTTACAATTTGAACTAGATTTGCCAATTTATTGCAAATAATGTAGTAAACGTGTCATAAAGATCGCATTGAAAAGAATATGTCAATTCCTTGTGTCTTTTATTAGGCATTCATAATATATTTCAATAAAAAAATACAAAATATTTTTAAACAATTAAATAGATATATTCGTTAGTTTTATTATTTTTTGTTTTTATACGAGAGATTAATCATATTGCATACAATAATCAACGCCGAACAGCAGTATATATATTTTTAGTGTAGTTTACATCCCTGGTTATGACGAAATAACACAAAAAAGTGAGTATGCATATTGATTTTATCTGTTCTACTGAAAATCATGGTAAAAACGCTACAAAATATCCGCTTTGTTGTATTCTATCTGCATATATAAAAACCATCATAGAAGTTAATATTGTCTTTTTTCATTTCAGTGTTTATATTTAAATAACATTTTATTCAATGTTTTCAACTATATTTCACGCGAATGTTTTATTGTCACAAAAATATGCAAAGTTTAGTTATGAAAAATTATAATTTCTCATTTTTGTATTTTGATTGAAAACTAATCCAATTTTTGTCTTTAAAGATCCAAAAATGGTTAATTTGTTCATCTCATGTAATTATAATTGCGATTGTTTTTTGGTTGTAAACGCGTCCAACTTTGGTCCTGGAATGTCTCAAAACTTGGACCTCTTTTGGATCATTTTTGGATCTGACCGATTTTGATTAAAATTTCATCAAAATTTCATCAACTTTTTTTTACTCGGGATAGAATAAAATATTAATTACGCAGCGTCAGAGGATGCTTATTTCAATTATCCATAGAAAGTATTTACATATATATATAAAGAATAAAATTTCCTGCTTTGTAAATAGATAATATGCAATCATATTAAGAAAATAAATTTAGATGAAAAAAGACACCGATGAAATTTCATTAGCAGTAATTAGGCACAACTCGTGGCATTGACAGTTTTCCAGTTTTTTCTTTCATTATTTCAGACGTATGTCAATGCCAATGTAGTATATTCTTAATTTATATCAATATCAATCTAATAGACAACAAGCAATCGTATTTAGAAATACAATAATTAATCATAATCCGTTTTACATAAATTTCCGAATTTATTCTTCGTCAGTAGGTACTAACCTAATGGGACTAAAACGTATGGTTTAGTAAAATAAATTGTTTAACATTATGCTCTACTACAGATAATGGATTCGACATATATTGACAATATTGCTCATATTTTCATTAATGACACATTCCGGATCTGTAGATCGGACTACGTCTATAATATGTTTTTTAGATCGTTGAATCACAAAAGGAAAAAAAATCCTATAATTAGGCCTCAACATTTTAGAATGAAGAATAACTTGCACTTAAAAGTCTATGCCACATTTTCGTTACGTTTTTGAAGTCGGACTACATCTAATTTTAATCTCAAAAAACTTTAAAAAATCCTATAATTAGACCTTAAAATGTTAAAATAATGAATAATTTACAGTTAGGAGTCCCTGCTACATTTTCGTGATGCTTTTGGGGTCGCCGAATCCATATCCAAAGTTTATTCCGCCCCATCATTTTATGTTCTTGACATAATCTCAAAAAGAAATCTCAAAAGCTACCCTAAAATATAAAAATAACGAAAAATTCTATTCTGGAAGGCAGACATGTTTCTGTTATATTTTTTGGGCCGCTGAAATTGAATTCGAAGTCCATTCGATCTCGTCAGGTCAGTCTTTTGACACAATCTCAAAAATATACTAAAATCCACTCCAAACTGTTGAAATAAAGGAAAATTCTAACCTGAAACCCATACCATGTGTCTTTTCTGATCTTCCGGCCACCGAACCCTAATTCGAAGTTCATCACATGTATAATAGGTTTCGACAACTTGTCCTGAGGAATTACTCCGTGAATTGTCCGGAGTAAACGGAACTGTCATCTCAGCAGTACTGGACTTGACTGTTCTGGATCGCACTGGAGAATACTGGACTGTACTGGGATGTATTAGAGGATAGTTCTCCACAATATTGGACTGTTCTGAAAGTACAGTATGGATGTAACCATGGTGCCTTGCTGGCCAGAATGTTTCCTTATTTTAATATTTCAGGGTACATTTTTAGATTTCTTTTTGAGGTTATGTCAAGAACTTAACGTGATGGGGCGGAATAAACTTTGGATATGGATCCCGCGACCCCAAAAGCATCACGAAAATGTAGCAGGGACTCCTAACTGTAAATTATTGTTTATTTTAACATTTAAGGTCTAATTACAGGATTTTTTAAAGTTTTTTGAGATTAAAACCGGATGTGATGGACTTAAATGTCTTCGGATTCAGATTCAGCGATCTAAAAAAAACATGTTATAGATGTAGTCCGATCTGCAGATCCGGACTTTCGATTTTTTGTGGAACTGTGTAATCTTCGGTTGGTGTCACAATTGTCATTACTGCTTTATTATATTCATAACTAATAATTTCTTTAGATCCCATTTTCACAAATTTCAAAATACAGTAAAAATTAGTGAGAAAACTGTATTCCGTGATTTCTTTCCAGATTAAAAAGTAAAATCAAAATGATTTAATCAACAAAATTAATCATCAATGTTCGTTAATATTTAATTGGGTTAGCATTTTTAGAGCATGTTAAGTTCTTCCTTCTAATTTTCTTTCTATTATTGTTAAACAATGGTTATTTCCAATTTAAACTCAAATTCCCAGAAGTGGCCCATGATATGTTATAATTATCCTACATGTCATTTGAAGTAATTGGAATTGAACATATTTTTCTTATAGCCATTTGAATCAATTTCTCAATTTTGTAATTGTAATATCTCCATCATATTATTTCTCAACAATGACATGTAAATATTTTGAATATTTCCAATAAATCAATAATTGTATGCAATTCAGACAAATATATTCGAAGTAAATAACTGCTGCAATCATCAGTTTCATTTAATTGTTCTGGACATACCGTAAAATATTAAAAAATAGTAATCAATGATTTGTTAATTGTTGTTCTATTTATGTCGTCATGGTATATTAGAAATTACGTAGAAAAATATTTGATTTCTTTTTGTTTATTATTGTTCAACTCGTAAAATTATTTACATAATCTGCACTAATAATCTTTTAATATTTATCAGGTATTGTAGACGATTTGCACACCGAGAAAAATTTTCTTAACATTTTCACCATTTCTAATGGTAATTTTGGGACATCATGCTGAATGAGAAAAGTTACAATTTTTTCTGACATTGTTTTACTGTTCAGCTAGTAAAAATCATAATAAAATCTAGTCATTTTTAGGATAAAAATGGCGTTTTTCACCATTCCACAAATCTCCTGAAGTTACCATCAGAAATTGTAAAATTTCCAAGAAAATTTGTCCGGGTGTAATATGCTTTCGATACGTATTATTTTATTTACAATAATTCTTTTAAATATTAAAGCAAGTCTTTTACGATACATTTTTCTCCATGCAACTGATATTTAAATATTAACATTTCTATGATTAGCACGTAAAATACCAGGGAAAATATATAAGTTTCATTTCTAAGGATTTTTGTTAAATTATAAAACAATACCGAGATATATGTAGGAGCTTCCGTTCTTCGACATTTCTAACAGATACGTGCTTTAGAGTTTCTGTGTTCCCGATTACGATGTCCAGGTAGTTCGCTATTAGTTTTTCAACTTGGTAGAATACGTGAACTAGGTCCTTATCTCACCTTCTAATACGACGAAGAATGCCTTTTGAATATATATTTTGTTACTGTGCATGGCCTAAGTTTAAAAATCGTCTAAATTCGTTAATACGTTTACAGTTTCTAGAACATTTAAGTTATATTATTTTTATCTTATTATAAAAAAAAACGGAAGATATCTCTAAAAGGACAAAATTATTGAACATGAATTTACTTTTAGATATTTCATGGCATAGATTCCTATAATAACTTGCTGGTGGCCTTCAATTTACCTCGTATTTTTTCATCAACCATGACAGACTTCGTAATCCACGTGGCTAAGATTTGTATTAGAACAAGATGTATGGATTTTCTAAGAACTTTTAGTAGATAAATTGCAGTCTGCATAGTGTTTTCGTGCACACTTAAAAAATAAATCATTGTTAATGACTGTTATTGGTCAAAACTCTTCTAAATTAGTATATTAACTATTTTCTTCAGCTAGTGTGATAGTTCTTGACTAACTGCTATGCAGTCAGAGTATTTATTTTCGTACTTACAAAATTCACTGAAATATGTCAAATGATGAAGTCATTAGAAAGTGTTAATTGAAATCAAATTAGGAAGCTTTAAATTATGAACACTTAACCTCCTACTAAGGTTTTAAAAGTTTACTAATGTAACTGTAATACTGCAAACATTTCAATTCAATTGTGGTTGGGAAAATGGTAAAAGTTAATAATTATCTTGGTAAGGGATATGAAAAAATTTAATGTTTGCGACTTTTAGGTTAGATTAGTAATTGTGAATTTTAGTTAAGTTATCCAGTTAATATCATTCTTTTTGCACTTTACGTTTATTCAATTTTAAATCTTTCGGATTTTTCATGGCTACAATTTTCTGATAGAAGGCGACACATTAATTCTCAATTTCCCACATACTTTATATGTAAATGGGTAGCATATAACTGTGTTTCTTTACATATTTATGACCATATAATTACAAACAATGCTAAATAGGCACAAAATCAAGTGATTATCACTTTGATAGGTTATACTTAATAAGTGAATGTAATATCGCAAAACTATCAGTAGCTTTACTAAAATTATGTAAAAATAAACTCATCATTGTCACTTATATCAGAACATTATTGATATAACAGAAAATATTGGCAGTAAATTTACTGAAATAAATCTAGCAATTACATCTGTCATAAAATTCTTAAATACGGAAAAATGCAATACAATTTATGTAATTATTATTAAATAAAACAAATCATTAAACGAATTAATATTGGTATTTAGACTATTTTTAGCAGTAGCATTAGCCATTTTTAAATTATTTTAATTACATAAAATGATATCAACTTTTATGGCTAGAAAAAGAGGAGCAACGTTAAACATGAATTAACTAATCCAAATAAGTATTGTTAGCTATGATGCCATTTCTGCCGATTATTAAATAGTACAATCACAATATTAATTGAATTTACTCATGTATTAATTACATAAACTAGTTTATTTCGTTCCATATATCAAATATTAATAGTGGATATAAATAAACTATTTCTTAATATCGAAATTATTTGTACTTTATTTTAATATTCCTATAATTTTTTATGAAGAGGTGTTATTTAATTTTCATTTTCGGACACTTCAAGACTAAAAAAACATATTGTTACAGATCCCTTCCAACCAACTTCTAAGTAGTCTCAATGCGATATTATATATAATTCAGGCACAATTACTTCCCACCCTATTTATCTGAGTTGTATAGAATAAATGCCACTTTGAATTGTGAATGAGGTTTGAATCCTTGTTTCGTTAAGTTCAGCCTCATTCTCTTCAGACTTGTCTTCATAACTTTCATGTTTCTGTTGACTATAGTAGTGGCACTAGTAGTGGTGATTAAAGGTATGCTATGTTGAAGTCCCTAACTTCGTTGTCATAGTTCAACAGCTCTGTTGCTTCGTAAGTTGGGCACTTGGTAAGACGATGTACCATCTAGACCCCGCTAATGGATTTGTGAAAATGTAAATACTGAAACTCAAGATATTTTTCGATCGAAATGTTATGGAATGTGTAAACGTTTCATTAGAATCATTCTATTATTAAACAGTTTGGTATTATTTCGGACAAACGATGGAAAGGTATAAATGTCCTCATAAATGCCATTTTTCTTATTTCATTTAAATAGAGTTGATTCTAACATTTGTAATATGAAAATTTAAAACAAAATTATTATAGTCAGGAAATTCAAGCCTTCGTATAAAATTAATCATTCATGATTTGAGTATATTTAATTCATATCTTTATAACATCAAAAACAATTGCTACGATACAAATTTATGTGAAAAACATTTGGTCTTTATTGGGTACGCTAATATTGAGAGGGACTAGTGTGTTACATTTTCATTTCCTTCCGTTTTTATTATGGATTCGTTAAACGGCTTATATTACAATAATGTGAATCATATTGCACACACAGTTTTGTAATTTCTGTATCGTAATTCTTTGACAACCGATTTTTTTAACACAATGTAGTAAGAACTAGGCTGTGTATAATTTTGAATATCCTTTTTAAATGTATTATTTTATTTTCTTTACTTTTCGTTCTAGAAAATATGAAAATAAATCTTTTTTGTGTTGTTAGGCAAGAACAACGGATTGCTCTGTACATTGTCATACATTATTTGATAATTAGCTTTAACAATAATAAATCTGAATGCGAATATGCACTGGGTAAATCTTATTGTTAGTGGATTTTGACAAAATATTTATGATACTGAAAAATTGGAATTTTCTAAAATTATTTACTTGATTCAATTACATACTCTTTTAAGATAAGAGTAATATTTAGAGTCAAAATTATTTTTGGTTCTTTATTAAGAAAAGTTAACAGCATAATGTGAGAATTAAATGGAAGATTCAAAGAATAAAGGCAGATAATTGTATTAAATACCTGTTGGATGGAAAACAATGACAGTTACATTTTAAAGAATTCCATAAAATATAAATAATAGTTGAGTTTTTTAATGAACCCGCGATGTTGCCCCAATTAAAAAAGAATTTATTTTAAAAAATTCTTATACATTTATTTTAGAAATTTGCGAATATTTAATACTCTTATAATAATTATTGCACTAAGAGAGGAGTCTTATACCCGTTATAATTCCTTGTCTATTATCCCTTCTGAGGACGAGTTGTTTTTCTTCCATACTGAAACAACATACAGTAGAGTCCTGGTACATTTACACACTCGGTTCCTCGCCTTCTCGTTACATTATCCAAAAGATGAGGAGGGCCGCTTCTCTCACTCCCTTTCTGAGGCCCCAGCCTGCAAGGTGGGGGGGGGGGCAACTGGTAAATATAACGAGACGGAATCAGGCAAATAAGCTGGGACGTAAATATAACGAGACGAACTTATGCCGGAACTCTACTGTAGTTTGGACAACTACAGTTTTGTTCAAATGTTTAGTATGCATATACATATAACAGATTATGTCAAACTATCAAGTTATTACTCTTAAAAGGCAGATTATTAAAATTTCAAACATTTTTCTATAATCTATGGTCTTTCAACCGCTAAAAAAAATATTGTTTTCCCTATATGGTAAAAATGTTTTTTAACGGTCATAAGAATTCTCATACCGGGTAAAAGAAATTTCACTCAATGTGTCACTTTTCAAATACTTCGTCCCAATTTGGATATTTTTCGTGTAGACTCGATTTATTTCTAGCCTCAATATTTTTTATTTATTTATTAAACAGGCCTGAGGCCCTTATAACAAGTTACAATATATTGAGGTAGTGTACATAGATGAGTTATTTAATTGAGGTTATACAGAGTTCATTGAAAGCAGTTTAAAGAAGTAAATAGATAATGAGTACGAATGAAATGATGAGAATAAATTGTGTTAGATTAAGCGTATTCAAGTAGATTCGATTTGAGGGATTTAGTTGCAGTAATAAAAGGTAGTTGAAAAATGTTGTTACAGTTATGTACCAGGTTATCAGATAATGAGCATAGTCTAGAAGATGGAGAGTTGTAACCTAAGTTTGTTCTGTAATTAGAGGCACGATATATTGGTTGAAATCTTAATGCATATGCAGAGTGATATTGTGGTAAGATTGAACTTAAATTAGGAATCAGTAGTTGGTTATTGTGTAATTTATAGAGGAACTGAGCGTCTGTAAATTGTCGGACGGACTTTAGTGTAGGTATTTTTAAGCTACTTGAGATCGACATATAATTATGCTCATTGAAAGACATTGGAGCACCTATTTTGTAGGATGCATATCTAAAAAATTTATGCTGTACCCTCTCTAGTCTATTTATGTGAATATTATAGTAAGGATTCCATATAGTAAGGTCTCTTTGTATTTCCTCTGAGCTTAATACACTTATTACGGTATTGTAAATTTTCAAATCATCTGCAAATAGCATAAAATTGGAATAGGTTATTACGGAAAAAATATCGTTAATAAATATATTAAATAGGATAGGGCCAAGGTGAGATCACTGAGGTACAACAGAAGATGCTTTTATTTCCCTAGATTGAAAATTTTTATATCTCACTATTAGCTTTCTTTGGGCGAGATAATTAAACATCCACGCTAATAGGGATCCCGAGATTCCCAATTTTTGTAGCTTATATATTAACATGTCATGGTTGACCGTATCAAACGCTTTCGAGAAGTCAGTGTAAATAGCATCAACTTGAAGTTTCCTCTCTATAGCGTCGATAATGAATTGTTGATAAGAGACTAGATTCGTTACAGTAGACTTCTTTGGTACAAACCCATGCTGGTTGTCTATTATATAATTAGATAATTTTAATGAAATAAATTCACTCATGATCAAATCAAAAAGTTTTGGAATTGCACTTAATATTGCGATAGGCCGATAGTTTTTTATATCTGTTTTGTCGCCACTCTTAAAGATAGGCGACAGAAAAGACATGTGCCATATGCTAGGCAAACTCCCTTCATTAATGGATTTATTAAATAAAATATAAAGAGGATAACATAATATAATATTGTTCGAAAATAAAAATTTAATTTCTAAATAAACTGGAAATACTGTAAACTTTTACAATAAATATTTACCGTATCGTTATGTAACCTCTATTTCTACGACTGTGTTACATAAAATCTGGAGCAGCTTTTAGAGCGTACGAAGCATAATCATCGCATTTTTAACGATATTCATTGTCTATTTTCTTTTTCAATTTTTGCGCTTATGGAAAAGAAATGTTATAAATATAATAATAATATATACTTTTTGGTTTCTCAGCGACTTTTAAAGTTAATCACATCCAAGCAATCTCGCGTGACAAAAAGTTTACATAATCTGTTTAGAAAGATCGACTTGAAAATTGTATAGAACACTCAAGTGTGCTGCAGACCTTGTATTAATAAATATGCACTGACTGATGAAGTACTTATCTGTCTGTCATATGGCGATATACTAAAACAAATAAGGAATATAAACGTGAGAAAATAACTTTTTTATATAAAAGCGATATTAACAGATTAAGAAATTATTAAGAATTACTGTGAAATATTAAATAAACTGTTTTTTTTTTATTTAATGTGTATTACACAATTTACTAAGGAAAAATGGCCAATTTTAGATAAATCCATAAAAATAAGTAAAAGGCTTAAATTTGACCACACACCTTAGCGTCTTCTTTTTTTTAAATAAATAAATTTAATAAATAGAAATAAATTTAAATAAATAGAATCACTGAAAAATGCAAAATTACCAAACAGTTGCACCCTCAGAAAGGGCTTGCTGTGACGTCACGAACATAACGGGATTTAACGATAACAGACATATTTAAGTCTGGTCCGTTTTACTACTCGAGTAGTAGAGCCGACTATATATTTTTTCCGTGCAACTGTTTGGTAATTTTGCATTTTTCAATGATCATATTTATTTAAATTTATTTCTATTTATTAAATTTATTTATTTGAAAAAAGTTGGCGTTACCATTGAAATGGTTGGCCTTACTATCTAAATACAGTAGAGTCCTGATATAATTACATCTCGCTATATTTACGTCCCAGCATATTTTCCCGGTTCCATCCAGTTATATTTGCCTGTCATCACTCTCTTTTCCTCCCGCCTTTAGGGCTAAGGCCTCAGAAAGGGCCTGCTGCGACGTCACGAAAATAACGGGATTCAGAAGAGTGGGAGAATCGGCGTGCGCTCTCCTTCTTTTGGCAAATATAACGAGACGGGAGGGGAAGGCGTAGCACCGAGCGGGGAAATATATATCGGGACACTACTGCAGTTATATTAAAGTCTCGATCTACATAATGATCTAATTTACTTGCAGATACGAATATCAAGATCATTAGACGGCGAATGTCATCTGAGTACCTTATGACCAAATAAAAATCCATTCTATAACAGGAGCAATGATCGCGAGAGGGTTTCGACGAAACCTGAAAGCAACAAGCCTACCTAAAAGTATCGAGATTCTATAAAAACTCTGCATAATTGTACTAAATATATTCAGGACTGTAAATGTGTAGTTTTAGTAATATAGCTAAGCATTGCAGTAACTGCGTCGTTACTATACAGTGAGTATCATTACGTTTCTCACACGGGATAATCGATAGATGTTGTAGAAAATTGAAAATTACCAATTGCTGACACCATCTTGTAGATGCCATTTTGTCTTCATAAAAATCCGACGGGACAGACAAAGAACACAATATTGTAGCATGTTTTGACATTGTTAGTATTCTCTTTATTTCCATTGACCATATGCGCGATTTTTACGAAAAATATTTTATAAAATCGGAAGCTCCTTTTTAAATGATCATAACTTCTTCCTCCACAATTATAGGGTGCCTCCGTCCTCGGGATTCGACCGAGGAGGCCCAAAACTATCGATATTGACTTATTTATATTTTTGACTGGTGTCTGGGTCATTAAAGCTGTGTCAAAATTTTGGACTTTCATGAAGCTAGATAAGACTGACCTTTACTGGATATAGTCCATAAATAAGTAATAATTTTCCGAAACAGTGAGAATCATACGAGGAATTAAAAAAAGTGTCGAAAAGCATTAAACAAACCGGATCTCAGGAGCAAAATCGCATCAAGATAAGCAAAGTGCTGGTTGTATATCCTAGTTGTTTTACGCAAGCGCACTTAAGGTAGTAAGCAGTTTTTGGTTTTCGCTCATGTGGTTGAAAAAGACGTTATCACCTTAATCCCGCCAAGACGAGTTCCAGAGAGGACGCCGATAGTGACGCTGAACGAAAACGCCCATTTGCGCTTAAAGCTAACGCAATTTTACGTCGCACCGTGAGGCGAAGTAGGGTGAGGCCGTAGTGAGGGAGTAACTCTCGCAGGGAAGCTTGCGACCTCCAAGTTTCGTTCGTTAATGATTTCGACGCATAAAGCGGTGCCTGCAGTCGTCTAGTATATACGTACTGAGGACCGTATTTACGTACAATCTTAAGTCGTTCGAAGACGCTGAGGGGGCTGGGGGAATCTGAGTGGGTGGGTTGGGGCATGGGGGGAAGACGAAATTGAAGTTCCGCGGGGTGGTAAACGCAGGGTCGCGCGCCATGCCGCACAGCGCCGGGCAGATTGCCTGTTTCTACTTTGTTACTGCGAGTTCGGTTTATTAGATTACTCCAGCGAGCTTATGTAAGATTAAGTAGAGCTTCGCGGCAGCGTTAATCTGACGGATCTTGACGCGAATTAGATGGTACTTTGGGAGCGCAAGTCTCGCGGTAATCGCCACATCCAGATTTCACTGTGTTTATTAAAGAAGCTCGTTCAGAAAGGTCGAGACCGTCACTAGGTATCATCGTCACACTACAATGATAGTTGAGTCTATTTTACGATTTCATCCATAGCTCGCTGTTTTCTTCCTATTTCTGAAAATCTTTCTCCACATTCTCGTATGTGATGTTCAGCCAAGATGTGATGAATCATAATGTTAGCCTGTATAATATCTCCACCATAAGATATTTAAATTGGAGGTGTTGAGATTGGGAATCTATATTTACAATGTATGTTATGTGTTTCTTGTACCTCGGTAATGAAGTGAGAAGAAAACACAGCGTACGAGATAAATTGTTTTGGATACTTACCAAAGTATTGGATTGAGTTCGTAGAAAAGTATTAACATGCATTTCTCAATACAATTTTGCGTTTATGTGGGAGAGTATAAATAAAGCTCACAGCAGTTCGATTTCTTGCTATTCTTTAATATGCTTTTGGCATCTAGGACATGCTTCCATTGTTAGATGTCACTGACGACTTTAATACGTCTGTAGCTGATTGAAATGCCAGGAGTACAATACAAATAATAATCTGACATGAGGGATAAATATTATTTATATATTTTATCATTATTTTTAATGGACTACACAAAAAAAGGACTATTAAATGAATGATAATTTGTTTATTATGCATTTAAAATCACACCTTAGCTAACAGTCTACGTTAATCCGTCGATTGATGAAATAGTTTTTTGGTATTGGCTGTTGAAATGTATTTAGAATCGACGTTACGGGCTGCTTCGTGTAATACATCAAGTTGCAGTGGTTTTTTCTTACAAATTTAGGTTTTCCCAAGAGGTAGTAATTACACAGACATGAGATGAGATCGGTAGAGACTTGGTTGATGGTCACGGTCTGTCCATCAGCCACAAAATTGGTTCTCTGCAACTAAAGGTTGATAGTACAATACATGAGTAGATTCAATTCACATCTAAACCAATCTCATTTGATCTAAAAGTAGTAAATCCTATGTTACATTATCTGTAACCATGTTGATATATTTAGTTAAATGTTTTATTAATTACTTTAATCCAAACAAACAATAGAATATTTATTACTGCAGCAGGAAGTTTATACTTTCATAAGTTAAATTCTCTAGCTTACTAACTTCTGATGCCTTTCGTTCAGCAATAGCTGTATTGCAGTATCATGTACAATATATCGTCATCAGCAAGTATATTATGTAGATTAAATATTTAATTTCTGAATTAAATATTTCCTTCCAAGAAATAATAACTCGCTGTAAAATAAATATTATGAATATTAATGTACCACTTAAACACACCGTTTCTCACTAGACATGCAAATTTCAAAAGCAAATTGCTCCAAACTAAAATGATCTTGAAATATACCTACCACATGATGTAGTAAAAAAAGTACTTGAAGAGAGAAAACTCTGCGTCAGAAACGATCTAAAATTTGTTATGCTTGATATCATTTGCAATACAGTAAAAAAGTCTAAATTTTCGAAATGGGTACAAGAAGTGCGTGTTTGGTAAACATTTTTGTTGTATTACTTTAGACTAAAACGAATACCGATATAGTCTTTATGTAAATATCTTTTCATTTAAACAAAAAATCCTTTATACTGTTGGATTTCTTAATTGACAATTCATTTCGAAACGTTTCAAGTAATTACACTAAAAAAAGTCTTGAAAAATATTTTTGATCCTTTAAAGGATATATGCCCATTAATCCATTAACGTCCACACGACGCAATTTTGTCATTTGAGTTAGGTATCTATTTCTCATTTCAAAATGGCGTCTGAATGTTGAAAAGTGTTAGAACTGAAGAAACTGCTATTATTTCGAATCTGCTAGGTTTTCTTTGGAGTAAAATTATAAAAATAAGTTATTATGAGTTTTGTGTGCCCTATTTTACCCTAGTTTTTTGTGCCTAAGGAAGCAGTAATATCCGATAGATTGTAAATTGGCAATACACATATTTCTATTGAGCACATGGCAGTCTCCATCTTGAAATGAGATTTTATGGGGTATTACTGCTTCCATAAATCAAAATAGATAATGCAAAACTCGTAATAACGTATTTGTACGATTTTACTACAAAGAAAACCTAGCAGATACGAAATAACAGCAATTTCGTCAATTTCAAAAACTTTCAACGTTCAGAAGCCATTGAAATCTTCATTGAAATGAAGAACAAAATAAATCAAAATATGTGAATGTATAATTTTGAAGTAAAAAAAAAGGAACACGTTTCTGATAGGTTAGAAGGTGATCTAAAATCGTATTTTTTTTCAATATTTTTGTAAAAAATATGTGGTAAACGTCTTTTCTTGAAAATTTCAGTAGCTCCAATCGAAACAGCACCTCAAAACTAGTCGGATATAGATGTTTCCATTTTTTTTAAATTTTATGGTACAAATAAAACGATGCTGAAACCCGTGCGCAAATTATGCACATTTGGGACTTAAAGGATTAACTTCATTCACGAATCCCATAATTCCGTAAACACACTTGAAAAATTAAAAAAACATAATGCCGAAACCAGCAAATAGCAAAATAAATTTTAAGAATAAATGGTACTGAATAAGGTACCATTTTTTCCCGTCCAGGTTCGCAAATAGCATTCGACATTTCCAATAAATTCAATAACATTGGTGCTGATTTCAAAGGTTACAAGAATCTCAGCAAACAGGTTCGCGGTGAAAATAATTTCCCTGCGGCAAGGATCACTTAACTTAAAATAGCAATTTGAAATGGGATTTAGCACTGGAAATACAATTCGCTCGAACTCTAGAATTGATTACTTTGAGCGGCTTTCATAACACAGTGACAGCATGCGTACATTGGAAGCTGGGAAATCCATGTTCGATTTTCAATCCAGTCAAGAACTTCACGATTGTTGTGCTTATTGTTAGGAGATAGATTATAATTAATAATAAGGATAGTTTGCGAAGTGAATTAAATAATCTATAAGTGAATTCATTTGATACCTCTGCTCTGACATTTATGGTAAATCGGATTAATAGTAACTTTCGTAGAATTATATCTATAATTAGTAGGTGTTAACTGACATAGCGTATCTAAATATTTGAATTAGAATAAGAAATATTTCGCAGTCAAACAATGCAATCAAAACTTTTTGAGCATGAAATTCATTACCCGAAAACGAATGGTTTCTTTCTAAATTTCAAAAGCCGGAAGTACAAATATGAAACCCGTAATCAGAAAAATTGTTATTAAATTTTTTGAAGTAAAAGGTAGCTCTCTTATTTAAGAATAACACAAATTATGAGAATTAAACGCTTTTGACTTTTATACCTTGAAGCGTTACGACTTTCAAAATAAAACATATTTTTTGAAGCGAAGTTAATAAAATAGTTCCAACTAATCCATACACTGACAGATAAATTCCTAAAATTACGATAGACATTTTAAATCTAAACTTAAAATTTACGTTCTGAAATAATCAATTACGTTTAGCGCATATCCAATCATTTTAATTGAAATGAAATAGAGAAAGTTCTACGTCGATTTTATATCCGCTAAATGTCAAATTTTCTCGCTTCACTATTCGAGGTGCATCGGGAACATTGCGCAAGCTGGAAAATGCTCTTTCGGGAAAACGTTGCCAGTTGTTTTTTTCGTGTACCGTAAAATTTGATATAGTGTTTTAGCACCTACGAAAACGAATGTATCGAAATGTTATAAAAATACAATTGATCTGTCGATTTACGGACGGCTTTGTGATCAGTTTAAAGATCATAAAAACTATTTTAAGAATAGAATTTTATACAAGTTTCCTTTGGTCATTTGGGATCTTGGTAAGCAGATGCGAATGCGAAAAGATCAGAGGTAGGGTAAGACGCGGTTTAATTTACCAATTGCGACCTACAAATTTACTTATCACACTCCTACCGTCGTACAACATGTTTGACGAATTTAGGTTTAATCGGGATAGTTTCTGAGCCAAAAGAATCAGAAATAAGTAATTTAGAAACTATAATAGTGTCCTAGGATGTGCCACTAACTAGACAACTATGAATTGAACTCAGAGTTTAACAGTTTTCATGCCAAACGGCCATAAAATTGTTATGTTTTTCAAGTGGATATTTTTCTGTGTAATGGTAAGCAAACAAAATTCCAAATCATATTTTCCGAGGTATTTTTGTCCGCATTTTTTAAATCTGCTATTAGTTTTTTTCTATGACGTTTCATTTTTTCAAAATGGCGGCTAATTTACACAAAAACGTACATTTATTCATTTTTTAACGTACTGGCTAATAATGTTGTCGTTGTCGAATCTATTCTATCGACAGGATCCTGAGGAATAATCACCGTAACTAAAATTTAAGCAGTGTAGGATGTCAAAATTCAAAATGGCCGATGCAATATGGGGGCTTTTAAAAGTATTTTTCACGTATCTTTCATTTTTTGTGAGTTTTTAGAGCATGACGTTTACTTTTTGAATGAATTTATTATATTTATCTTACATTGATATCGCTTTTGCAAGAAAATAGGAATACAAGATAATATGGAATTCAAAATGGCGGAATATATTATATTTTCCTTAATTTTATCTTTTTTTTTCTTAAAAATTCACAAGTTATTGTCGTTTATATGTTGTTATTTTGTTGTTTCTTCATTTCCCAAAACCCAAAGTTATATAACTAATGGAAAATGTATCCAACCACCTAATTCAAAATGGCCTTTCCAATATGTCGGCTTTCATAAACACTTTTTTTTATTTTACATTGAAGTTTTCAAATTTTGAAAATATGACGCTTATTTTTCAAGCAGGTTTGTTATTGTAAATAATAAAATTATATATTTATACAATCATTTTTTGCATTTATAGACAAATTAAACATTAATTTAATATTTTTAAAACCGTTCGTTGGCGTAATTTTTATGTTGCATTTTTCTGCACCTATAAATCAAGAGAAGGTTCTTAGTAGGAAATCAACGGCAGTGAAAAGTCTATTATTTCAAAAAAATTTTTTTTTCTTTATGTTTTTAATGGTTGATTTTGTTTTTTTAAGTTCTTTATTTTTTTTATAATTTTTTTAGTATTAATTTTGTTAGTCAAATTTAATAGTCTTCTGTTATTTTCGATTTTAAAAGAAATTATCACAAATTAATTAACAATTTTTGCAATAATAAACTTTACAATTAATGCATTATTTAGATGATCGTTGAGTATCATTACTAGAAATACATAAATGTCTTTCTCTTGATTCAGTTTTGTGAGAACTCATTTTGTTTTCTATGATTTTTCGATGTAGAACTGATTAATGTTTCTACACATGGGTTTCATTCGTATCTTTTTTTCCTTTCATTACAGCACATGTTCCATAATGCAGTTGCATTTGTAACTGATGATTGCAAAATTTTAACGAAACTAAAAATTTAAAGAATAAAATAATTATAAATCGAAATTATAGAGGGAATGTCAAAATTATAGGACTATTTTTCTTGACATTATTGTTATGAAACTGAATATGTTTGAAAAATAAGTGTCATATCTAAAAGAATTGAAAAATATGAAAACCGCCATATTGAAAAGGCCATTTTGAATTGGGTGGTTGGATACATTTTCCATTAGTTATATAACTTTGGGTGATGGAAATAAAGAAAGTACAAAATAACAACATATGAACGACAATAACTTGTGCACTTTAAAAAAAAAAAGAAAAAATCACGAAAAATATATTTTCCGCCATTTTTAATTCCATATTACCTTGTATTGCAATTGTCTTGCATAATCGATATCGATTACAATCTTAATATCCATTAAGAAAGTGAATGTCATGGACTAAAAACACAAAAAAATGAAAAAAAACGCAATATTATATGCATGTAAAAGCCGCCGTATTGGATCGGCCATTTTGAATTTTGACATGCTACAGCGCTTACATTTTAGCTATGGTAATTATTCTAGAGGATCCAGACGCTAGTACCTATTCGACAACGGGAACATTATTGGCCAGTACGTTAAATATGGAAAAAATGGAAAAAGTTTTTTTTGTACATTAGCCGCCATTTTGAAAAAGTAAAACATCATCGAAAAAAAACTAATAGCAGATTTGGAAAGAACGGACAAAAATACATGAGAAAATATGATTGAGAATTTTTGCTTACCATGACACAGAAAAATATTCACTTGAAAAACATAACAAACTTATGGCATTTAAAGGGTTAATTTACATGGGCCCATTTAGTATGAGTTTCTTTCCTGATCACTCAGTAAACTAACGAAATAATGGGTCATATAGATCCAAGTCGAAACTTTGAAATTTCGAGTTCGAATAGAGAAGTTCAGTACATTTCTCACTTTCCAATCCATTTCTCGAGTTTTTCAGTGATCAAATTGTCAGCCGTGCCGTAGGTTGCTGCGGGGATATATCTGATCGTAACTAAATCAGTAAATCGCTTCCAACTAGTAGATATTACCGCCCTTTCTCTTCTACGACGGTGCTCGAGTTTTTCTCTAGATTCGACGATGAGCGGAAAATTCATACGTGCCCCGTGCGTTAAGTTAAAACACGCCCCAATTCATTCATTCGCTCGAGCTTTTCCGGGAGTGCTTTTTTCCCCAGTTCCGTTCTTCCGTCCTTTCCCACTGTTCTTTTACAGCCGTGGCGAAATTTACGGGCACGATTAGCTCGACTTCTCGCGCTTTCCCGAGCCCTGTTTCTCCGATATATTCCGCTGCCGCGATATCGAATCCGGGGTGATTCGGCGATTGTTTATGGCCGAATTCCCGCATCTCGTTTTTCACCAACGACGAAGCTTTCTGCCCTGGACGGGAAGTTGACGAATTAAGTGCAGGTGTCGTGAAACGGTTTTTTGTTTTCAGATCAAATGAGCTAATATGCATATCGTTGATACATAGAAAAAAATAAGTCTTAAAATTGTTACATCTTAAATTCGTCATCCGGTAAGGCTTAATTTAAGCCCGAAATTGCGTTAATTTTCTTAAATTCGGTCCGTGTTTTGGCTTAAAGTCTTACTTTCAGTTAGCAAAACTGATTTTAGACGATATTTTGGCTTAAAATAAGATTTACTTAGCTTATGGCATCTGAGTTAGATGAAATTTTCCGATTTGCCACTTGGCATGTCCCGGATTATCCTGCTTTTTTGTTTACCCCTAAAAAGGGAATGATCCCTGCCTACATCCGAATAATAAATATGGGTCTATAAAAATGTCTTGATCGATGGAAAAAGTCGAATGAGATAAAGTATACTGGATAAGAGTCGAATCGTTTAAGTGTTTTGCTTAATAAATTACAAAATAAAAAGCTTTGGCTTTGACCAGTCTTCTCCTACTGGGCCTACGTTAAAAATATATCAAAATACGCCAACAAGATTCATTTTTACAATCTTTGTAAACTTTATTAATTAAATCATTAACGCCCGACAGTTCATATGTTTAACTTGAATTTAACCAATTACTATAGTAAAGAAAACTTTGGACAATTTCTATATATCGTAGAACCTCGTTATAACGACTGCGGTGAAGCCAGCCAGCTATAGGAAATTCTTCCGGATGATATAATTTTTGTTAAACATAGCATTTTTTGACGATGGAGTATCCAGAAAAATGATCCCACTTTGCTCTGCCCTAAGAATCACCTCTACATTTCTAGCCTAACCCGTAACTGTAGGGTTAAATTAATTTAGTTTGTTACTTGATTAAGGTACTTTACAGCAGTGTTATAACGAAGGAAATTCGGGGACCAAAGGAAAGCAGAGGGGATAGATCTCGATTGTTTAAATTCGATATACGGAGATCAAAACGTTCTAAATATCTAGCTATCCATTTAAAGAGGGTAGATATAACGAGGTCCTAATGTGATTCCACATCCTAACTTTCTCGAGATCATTCTTCAATATTCCAAAGTTAAAATTTATTTTCAGCCAAGAGAAATTTCAATATAGCACCAAATTTGAAATAAAATATCAAAAAAAGTTGACAATTTTTATTATTATTAAATTTTGTTGAACTTTTAGATAAAGATTAATTTTAAAAACAAGACTATTTTACCACATTGTAACATCTTCAAAATGTCATTCTCAATGAAAATTTATTAACAAATATTTCTCGACGTTGTGACTCAAAAACTATTAACTTTTTCCAAACTATTGAAAGACTAAAAAGATCGAAATCGAAATAGCATGGATTAGTATATTCAAAAAGATTGCCTTAATGTAAAAGAAGGAAAACCAAGTAATTAATTAAATTTAACAATCATTTTTAAATGTAATCGTTTAACAATTTCTATGCATAAAACTTCTAAATATTTCTAGAATTTAACGAAACTTAATAAACGAGTGTCTATTATGAATAGTATATGAAAATTAGGGGATATTCTAATCTAGAGTATAGTTTACACCTGCAGCCAAAAATCGATAAATCTGCATTTTGTTTACAACGATAGACAAATATCAATTGAATACTAAAGTTTAGGGTGACGGCATTCTCTGAAAATATTTTCGATGCCTACTTTCCTTTATTATACATTCTAGGACTTTTCTTTATTCTATTTGAATCAATTATCTGGTTCCGATGAAAATTGTATTCGTTTTCCAATTTTTATGTAAAAAGATTAATATAACTATACCATGTTAAGTACATTTATAAAAGGGCTTCAGGCATGTTTAATAAATTAAATAAATAAATAAATAACTAATTTTTTAAATTTGAATTTGAATTGATATATATTATATTATCTATTTATATTTATATGTGTATATGCGTGCGTATAATAAAATTGCTTCAATAGCGTCCAACACGTGGGGCATTGTTGTCATTTTATTGCACCGATTTTTCGCTATTTATTCGCGAAATTTTCCTAGTTTTTTTTAATCTTTCTCTCCCTATTCGGTACGAACGTCACATTACATCTGAAACTCTAAATAGAATTTATAGAAATTACTAAACAAGATAAATTAAGCCAAACTAATAACAAAATCGAAATCGAAAAATTACAACTTTTAAGATAATTTAACATCCGCCAGTTATTCAATAAAGTCCTTTAACATATATAAATTCACATTTCTGCTAAAATTCAATTCATATAAAAAATTACATTTAAATAGAACCATTCTTTTTTGTTAATTATCCTATAATTTTCAAATTATTCGTAATTCTATAATCTGAATATCATTAATTATCATAATAAATCAATTTTATTAAGAGTATAATCATATTTCAATAATTTGAAATGATTACGAATTTGATTAAAATATGCAGGACGCCTTTTAAACAAATTTTAATGGTACGGAATGTTTTTAATTGCATGTTTTTTTAATATTTCAATTATTCATTGCTCTGAATGAAAATACGGCATACATATAGCAAATAACGACTTTGTGAATGAAATAAAGATGCTACAGAATTTGTGCCGCATTTGTTCTGATCGCGGTAAATAAAAAATAGATTTATCGATATCTCACTGAAGGTATGAAATGTTTATTGTTATTCGAATATCCACTAATTCCACAGGTGTTATTATTATTGAACGTCGATACTCGACTATTGATGACTTTTCACTTTTATAACAGTCGACAACAAAGGAACTTCAAATTTAACTGTCACTTGATTTATTATCTATTTAGTTTTCATTTCGTAAACGTCAAGTAAAATTATTCAATTGTTTTATTCTTGTATATTAAATTCTTTTCATCGGACCGAGGTATAAAATTCTGTTGAATACACGAGAACAATAAATGTGATATGAACCTTACTTTCTAGTTATTTTAATAAATTAAATGATTGGCGTGTTTCATGAATTCATTACTAAACAATTTTTAACCTAAGAAAGTAATAAGTTGTTGTTAAGACCATTGTTTAAATTTAATTCAAGTTGATTTTTTATTCTTTAAGATAATATTTTTCCCAAGATAATTTTTAAAATTCTTCATTACTTTTTACAAATTTTTAACTATGTAGTTTCGCGATTAATTAATTTTCGAACTGGTTAATATATCAAAAAAGTCTAGAAATTCACATACGATGATTAGTCTCTTCTTATGGATGTGGAAAATATATAACATTGTTTTAGTATCATAATCTTTTTTAATTTATATGTAGTCACATATAAGTGAAACATTAATAAATACAATAACAATATTTATATTAATATTTATATTAATATTGTTTTCCAGAATTCGAATTGTATTTTGACGTATGAATTAACAACTCATTCTTATAATTAATGACATTAAATGTAAAATAATCAATGTGGAAAAAGTAAATATAAAGGGCTAGAAGAACGATTGGCCACTTCGCAATATTAGAAAACATTAGCTCCTGCATCATTCTATGATATTTTAGGTCTGAATGATATGACCGCAAAAGATTTTTTAAAATCATGACAATGTAACCACTACAATGTTTCAGACAATAAAAAATACTTTGAAAATGACGCTAGGATTGTCCAAAATAAATTCTCTTTTGCTACACGGACAAAAATTGTCTGGTTTCTTCCCAAAAACCAGGTCTGTGATAATCATAGACCGAGAAGATTGTGTTAAACCCTTATATGTGACAATCACAGGAAAGTTTGTGTCACAAACAAAAGAAGGTTGTGACGATCCTAAATGTGTGAGGTTGTGATTACTACAGACCTGGTTTTTGGGAAGCACCCAGACAATTGCCAAAACCGAACATTTTGAATGTGTATCATTTGACGATAAAAACAGCCCTTTAGCATTATAATAGAGAGATAGCAAACTTTTAGTTAAAACTACACGGAAACAAAACAATAGTTTTTCTATTTGAACATTAGGCTTAAATTTCTAATTAATTGGGATCCCTATTTTAAAAACAATAGCTCGGCTATAATCTATTACCCAGTTAATATATGATTCCTACTGTATGCAATGTTTGCCAAGGATAATACTGCGGCAACAAAACAAAACACCAAATTCTTTTAATAAATGAATGATTTTTATCTAGCAATTACATCGTTTCCCAAATATATATGTATATTACACCAAAAGCTACCCAAATTAAATACTAATTAGAAAGAACTCTTAAAAAAAGCTTTAAGAAGACTTATGCTTTAAGAGCTCTATAAGACCTCGCAAATATGAGGTCTCAGAAAAGAGGTCTTATTTCTGAGCTTTGACATATAAAATAAATAATATAAATGAAAAGAAAATTTCTGAAAATTATAGATTTTTGTACCATAATTATTATATACTTGGTACCTGAGTTCCTATTTATTGCTTGGATATTTATATATTCGATAGTGATAACATTCAATAGAATTGGATCATGCAATAATAATACAAATCGGTGATAACACTGGCTAAATATCGTAAAGGCACTTATTTGGTCAGGGCAGCTTATAATCTATCGGTGTCCATATGAAGTAAATATCGCGCGATCTCATTTTTTATTCAATCGCCACCTAGTGTCTCTGGAAGACCACAAACCTCAATAATAGGGGTAAACCTTCGTATGACGCACTTGTTTGAAATAAAAAAATCGGCCACATGTTTTCGATGTATTTTAGCCTCCTCTGATAACGAATATCGCAATAAAATTTGATGGTCGGGTGTATTAAAGCCGCTATCTCGAGAAAATATCAAAAAAAACTTGTTTTTTTAGTTTTTTGCATTTATGTCGAAAAATACGCATCGGACCAAAAAATATTTCTAACAAAAGTTGTAGAGCACATAATTGTCGATAAAAAAGGTTGGATACATTTTGCTTGTAATTGCGACAGCAATCCCGTAAATGAGGGATGAACATTGATATGAAGGGTTTCTACCTGGTACTAGGTAGAAATAATTTCCTAATCGATTAAAACTAACCTCCAACCATTCAGATAGCACGTGGGTTTAATTATCAGTCATACCTCTGTGGTTGGGGGTTAGGTTAGTATAAAAAGGGGGGTGTGGGGGGCGGTGCAGTTGATTCCTTCCTTTAGTCAAATGACGACCTTTGCCTCAAACAATACGTGGACTTAGGGATGCTTGCGTGCTCCCCCCCCCCCCCCACACTAACCTAACCTCAGACCACAAAGGTATGGATGGATGATAATTAAACCCATATGCTATCTGAATGGTTGCAGGTTAGACTAGACTCCGCCTCCCAGACCCCCTCTTTACTACAAACATAAGACACCCAGACGAATAATTATTCACTTTCATCACTATTTTTCGGGCTTCCTGTTGCGATTAAGAAACAAATGTATTAAACCTTTTTTGTACAGAATTTCATGCTCTACATTTTTTGTTTGACACATTTTTTGCAAGGTTAGTACTTTTTATGATATATGCAAAAAACTAAAAAAAAACGCATTTTTTGGCTGTTTTTTCGAAACAGCGGCCAAGATACGGCTGAGCGCCAAATTTTTATATAATATTCGTTTTCAGGTGGCCAAAATACATCAAATGCACCTTGTTGATTTTTCGATTTCGAATAGGTGCGTCATCCGAAGGTTTATCATAATAGGAAACCCTTTGCTAAAAAAGAGATGATCTAAAATGAGATAGATTTAAGACCTTTAACACAAGACCTCTTCGAGATTACGACTTTAAAAAGTCGTAAGTAAGACATCTTTCAGAGTTCGTTTTGCATATAATCATAATTAAGAACATAATTCAGGAGGTCTTTTTGGAGATATCTTTGGACTGAGCTCTGAACGACCTCGTTAAGAGATATATGCCGTGTGGGTACTAACAGAAATACCATGATGTTGAACTTGTTCCTCGTCCACGAAAATATAACACCGAAATATGAAAACAACTACCTCTATTTTATAAAAATTATTGCGTGTAATCATATTCCTTTCAAATGTTCTATTTTTCATTAGTTACTATGCAATCATTTGAAAACGGCAACATGATTATATCCCTATAATTACTTTTCTGTCGGCCTCCCACACGAAAATTTCTGAATAACAGCGCTCGTTACAATCGCATAATTTTTAACTTCGCTATAGACCATTCAATGGATATTTTTTTTTCGCGAAATTAACTGACCTATTATTTCTAATTTACATCATTATTTGAAGTAAAGTCTATCATTTATTATTATACAAAGCCTTTATAAAATAAAATCGCTATGCCTAGATTTGTTTGCGTTATGTAATATATTTTTTGCTTTAGACCGTGGAAATACAAATTTAGAACCGATGACGTAAATACAGTAACTAAATAGTTATTGCCATACAAATAAAGAAATGTGTTAAAAAACAACATGATGCATACAAAGGCATCGATCGAATAAACACATGCCGTTAGAATTTCACATATTGCTCGGATAAACGAGTTTGATAAAAAATGCTCTAAATATATCCGACGTTTTGAGGTAGTATATCCCATTCATTAAGGTATCTTGAGTTTCACAGGACAACTGATAATTTTATTTATATATTTCTTCTATAATCGATGCAGATTTAAGGTTATTAATATTTGAATGTATGAATGAAGCACTTTGCTCATTATCACCGTCTGCAGACTTTTAATTTGACAAATACAGATATTTATTAGCATTTAACAATCGAATTTAATATATCTGCAGACAAAATGATTTTCTTCCATTAGTTTTTAATATACCTAGGTCGGTTTAACGGAATAAAAATGAAAATAAAAACATTTCACGGAAAAAAAACAATTTTCAATTATTAATTAAATAGATAAGACGCAGCCATCATTTAAAGGAAGAGATACTCAAAAACCTGACCCTTGTCTAAAAGAATAGACATTAAAAAAACAGACATTAAAAAAGCAGGGGTGCATCCCGGAAACCAGACAAATCACAAAACAGACACTACAACAACCCGTCATTCGAGAATGAAACATTTCAAAAACAGACATTAAAAAAACCCACATTAAAAACCAGACATTTCAAAATGCAAACACATTTTGAAAGTCTGCTGTTTGAAATATCTGGTTTATGAGTCTCTGTATTTGGAAATATCTGGGTTTTTAATGTCTGTTTTTTTAAATGTCTGGTTTTTGGATTTCTGATGTGTCTGTTTTGAGATTTGTCGGTTTTTTATGTGCACCTCTAGTTTTTAATGTCTGCTTTTGAAATGTGTGTTTTTTGAAATATCTGTTTTTTTTAAATGTCTCGTTTTTCAGTGTCTGTTTTTTGAAATGTCTGGTTTTTGAATGTCGAGATTTTGAAGTGTCTGTTTTGTGATTCGTCTGGTTTTTGAGGCGCACCCAAGAAAATTCCTTCATTTTTTAGAGGAATGCATCAGATTTATCCTGCGCACTGCTAAGTAAAAATTTCCGGATTATAACGACTTGTAACGTTCTATCGGTTTTATAAAGCACTTTCCGGATGCAAAGGAAATTGAATTCGCGCCTATTTTCTTTGCTCTGATTAGTCCACTACCCGCAAATAGTAAACTCCTTGTCAAAAAGCTGAACTCTCGGGTCAGCGGAAATTGCCGGCAGTTAATAGCCGGAGTTTTTCAGTAGTTCCCAATAGTAAATTTCCGTAAGCTTTCCCAGCGGCGGAGCAGCGGTCTGGAATGAAAACGCAATGAGACTGCCGTGTTAAAAGTTGAACGGATTACCGGAGTCCGCCACGACCACCACTACTACCAAGACTACCACAACTATACGACTACCACTAGCAGGGGTATTTAAAAGGCGACGTTGCATTCGATATCACCCTCACTGTTCGATCGTTGCACCTAAGGACGATTTATGCCCTTTTCGCGAGGTATCGGCTCTAAACGACCCTCGCGAGATCGATCGTGAGCCTCGGTCTTTCTCTTGGCTCTTCCACTATGTCGCACCGTGAAAAATGAGCCGCGAATTTAGCCGCACTTGCACACGACTCGTAAAATACCCACGTGGCCATTCACACGACCCAGCACAAATCGGACCAGTTGAGCGTGACAAGTGTCGAAACGACAAAATTGTTTAGAGCCACTCTTAATGATGTTGACGCATTTATGTATGGTGTAGGGAAGGATCAGATTTTCCAAATGCTAGGATTTTTCTGATTTCCAATATTCGTGAATTTTGGGCAATAAAGAAAGAATTAATCAGACACATTACAGAGCATGGTTCTTGGACCACCAAGTTTTTAGGCATCATGGTATTCAGCTCAAATTTCGACTGAAAACTTTAACTACTGTTCACTAAAGACACAAAAAAGTTCCCTACATTGACCAGTCATCCAGTCACGCTAATACATCCTAGAGCTACAATATTGCTGATATATTCACTCAAGTAACGTCATAGAAGTTATTTTACAACATCGAATATTTCATGAGATATGCGCACAGATTGTATACATCAGGTCGCCGCGGATTGCAGAATTTTGAAATCTCGTTCAATGACAGTAGCAACAAACAAGTTTACTTAAAATTTTATTATTCCGTATATACTAAATATCCTCATCATCATTATATTTCGTGGAATAATTAGTATCGTTGCGCTGAATTCTACCCAACTAAAGGACCTCAACATCAAACGGGAATGGAATCTAATTGTCCCAATATCAAACACGTCGTCTTCATGGGTGAATGATATCGTGATTGAGGCATGCTGATATCCAAGATAGGCATCGTGTTCACCTACCTGCACTGAAATCTTAGTAACTTCCATATATCAGAGATAGATCTCACTAAATCGCTACAGATCCAATACTACTTCCTATTACAGATAAGACAAATGAAGACACATCAGTGGGAAGTGATAAAATATTGCCATGTTAAACTCTGGTAATGGAAACAGGCAAATTATCAATGAACAATGAAAGCTACATTTAATTCTGTAAATAATTTAGAGGTAAAATTTCTATAAGAAGATTAAACAAAAGTTGGAAAAATAAATGGGAAAGTGCTTTGTAGTTATCAGTAATTTCAATACAGTAATTTCAGTATGACAGAACATCATTATATTTACAATGAATTTAGAAATTACGTATACAACATGATCGAAATGCAATTTTCTACGCAAAAATGAAGTTCAATTTAATCCGGAGTCGAACAGAAATCGAGCAACCCCAATATTACTTACCCAACAAATATCGCACTCTGACTTTCATCTTATACGGGTACGAAAAATTGATACATCCAAAACACGCCAATCCCGTAATTTCGAAAAGGCGTGCGAAAAATACTTTCCGTAACTTTCCACTTACGTATTTTCTCTCGACTCGATGAAACCACTCGAAGATCGAAGAGGTGGGATACTCATCGTTCACATCATACTACTAAGCTGAAAGATTTTCCCCATTTCTTTGAGTCCTTCTTTCTCTCTAGTTTTCCCTGTGTTCCTGTATTAAGTGATTGGTCATTGACAAATACAACGATAAGCTATTCATTATCACATATTTCAATTCTGACCTATCCACAGAATGTTTCTTATCTCTTAGTCCATGGGAGAAGTACAAAAACTTTTTCAACGGTCGATACTGAAAATATAAAATGTTTTTCCAACTCATGCATAGTAAATATATAGTTTCCTATTTCATTTATAATAATTTGTACCAGTTTAGTGGTAAAAAGTACATGGAAAAAAAACTCCAAGTACAAAAGTAGTTCGTACAAGAAAAAGTAGCAAGAATATCAACTAATCAGAAATAGTAAAGCCAACTAAAAAATATGGCTTGGGGATGTTTACTACTTTTTGTAGTTGAAGCCATAACTTCTCCCCTTATGCTGATTACTTTTATTCACATAGGTTTATTAATGAATGAAAAAGCTAGAAAATATATTTTTTCAGCTCCGTGCCCAAAATTCGATTTTGCACACTCTTTTTAGTGCGCGAAGTGATCTTCGTGCTGCACTTGGCACACTTAAAACAGTGCTTGATATAGTTCGCACGCTCAAATCAGGGCACAAACATTGATTCACTCGTACAACAATCACTTACATCGCGCCCTTGTATCGTGATGCATTATTTTAACACTCCGGGAGTAGAACTCAATTTTGCGCCCTGCAGTGAAATTTTCGGGTGCAAATTATCGAGCACCACTCCCGCAGTATTAAAAAATATCGTATGCAATCTGTGCGAAATATCGATCTCCAACCAGTGCGATTATCACCCCCTCGCTTGGCTCGCGCGACAAACTTCGCACTCGTCGAAAATCGATAGTTGCGCCCTTGTTACATAATTACTTCGACCCAGACCATAGGTCTGTCGAAGTATTGAATTTGGTCAGTTCCCGCCAAAAAAATTACTATAGTTTTTCATCAAATGTCGACGTTTCAGGTCCTAAGGAACCCAAAGCAACAATAAAAAGATTGGTGTCCGTTAGTTTGTACGTCCGTCCGTCCGTCCGTCCGTGGGCAAAATTTTGTATACGCGATATCTCGCGACTGGCAGGACAAATTTAAAAAGTACAGACGGATTTGGGTTTCTCTTGGCCAAACTTAGATCTAATTAGTTTTTGAAGAGAATGCATACTAGATTATGGGGAGGTTTAACAAAAAAACGCTCAAAAAATAAGTTTTTTCCATTTTTTAACAAAAAATACAAATCGTACAAGAAAATGTTTTAAACAAAAAATATAGAACATCAAATTCTCTACAAAAAAGGTTGTATTCATTTCTTCGTAAAATTAACGATAATGCCGTAAAAAACGGAAACCTAAGTATCCCACATATAAAAAAATTTATTTCCTGCAACCCGACCTGTCAAAAACTCGACTAAACCGCGTTTTTTTTAAGCATCAGTGTGAACAAGGCGTGCTCATTTATCAGTGCTTCGGCTGGCCTGCGGTCGGGGTCGAAGTTTTGAAAATGGTCATTTTCAATTTTACTATAGGGTGAATATGCCAATGAATGGACGACTACCAATGAATTAACGATTTACTACATATTTCTATTTCTTATGAATGTATGATGCACAACATGCAACAAAATACATATTTTTATGTTCTTTGAACATTCAAAACAATATTTACTACTACTATTGATCTTCCAGTGTTTATTATTTTGTAAAATCAAAGCAAAGTTTTAAAGCCATCCAAAACTGGTACTGAAAACGTCCCATTTGATTTAACCCGTCTATTCATTGGGGTGTAGCGGATTTTTTTACAAACGTATGAAATCAAAGGTTGAACTACACGGTCATAAAGAGCAGAGTCTAACGATTCTAATGGTGGTATCATAATCAATTTTTCATCAAAGAATTCAAAAGTTACAATCGATCAGTGTGAAAAATGCTTAACCGTCCATTCATTGGCATATTCACCCTATTTAAGGAACAAGATATTGTTACAATATATGTATAGAAACTACTCGAACCTAACGATGCTAGAACTACCCTCTGCCGCCTTCTTTCCTGGCAGTGTTAAAATGGGAATATTCCCGGAAGCATCAGCCTTTCGTCAGGGAACTGCAATACGAATTTGGCCAAAATTGTAGGCACCCGGGTCGAAGGCATCTAGTTTTACTATTTTAATATACTCAAAGGGAAGAATCGACGATTTTAAGAAAGCATGCTAAATAAATAAGAAAGCAGTCAACAAAGAGACACGTTTGCATTTTCCTAAATAGAATATAGCTTTTTTTTCTACAAATTTTAGATCAAAGAACACCTCAGAAAATAATTAAAAAATAGCTCTTCATTAAATTTTTTTAAATTTTGGTTAATTATAGTTCTTACTATGTAGATAAACAGTTTCAATGGGCACAAAGTCCACACACTCATATTTTTCAAGCTGCAGCCATTGTAAAAGCAAAAATCGACTTCTTCTGAGGTGTATTTAAAAATAAAGAAACAATGAAAAAGGGAAGAAGGCACCAAAATTTTATGTAATATGGCGTTATGTGAATAATTTCCACATACTTTTTACTCTTTTATGCAGAAATGAGAGAGCCAGTCATTTGTTCCTTTTTTATGATACGGTTTTGGGATAATTCTGATCAAGATCGCCTTGCTGACGTTTAAGGATACTCACTTCTCCGTTTGATGGAGCATTTTTTTTTTTTAATTTGGTATTAGACATTTCCGATGGGTTTTCAACTGATAACGTAGTGAAAAGCTTTAAAAACTGATAATGACGAACATGACACTTTTAGTTCGAAAAATTAAAAATCTTTTTAAAGATTGCATTATTTAAAACTTTTATTATGAATGTTATGTTAAATGAAAACAGATGACATCTACGCAACATTAGACTACTATTATATTAACTACGTTATCAGAAAGAGTTAATGTTTTATGCTCAATATCTCGAAAAATGTCCATTTTTATAATTTGCGCCCACTATAACTTTTCAACTACATTATACTTTCTATCGCAATCATTTTCACCGGGAACTTTTTTACATTCAAAATACGCGAGTCCTTTTCCCCAGATTTCTTTTTCAAGAAGCGGAAATTGAAAGTGATACTGTAATACTAAACAAATAAAACAATGTTAAGATGGACTTATGCTTTTATGGTGTTAGGACCATATCATGATTAGAAAATGACAGAAATTGTCTACCTATAGACAAATTTGATCAAATGTTATTTCAACATATTCATTAAAGAAATATACGTTTCAATTGGTAATCCAGTAGACGTGGAAATACAGTTTTAAATAGATCTCTTTTGGCAAAACTTTACAAATCTATTTAAGGGGTACGAGCCGAAAAACCGACAAATCAAAAAGCCGACAGGTCGAAAAACCGACAGTAAAAATGCCGACAGTAGAAAAACCGAATTGTCATAATACGACAGTCAAAAACCCGACAGTGAAAAATCCGACATTCCAAAAACCGATAGGCAAAAAGCCGACAGTTGAAAAACTGAAATCTCACGTTACCGTCATTCAAATAATCGACATTTCGAAGAATTAAAAAAAGTGACACTTCAAAAATTGACTACCTGCTTGCCGATGTGTCTTTTTTTTATGTGTCAGCATTTTGACTGTCGGCTTTTTGGCAGTCCGTTCTTCGAAGTGCAGGATATGTGACTGTCGGTATTATGACAATTCGGTTTTTCTACTGTCGGCTTTTAGACGTGTCGATTTTTTGTCTGTTGGCTTTTTGACGTGTCGGATGTTTGCCTGTCGGCTTTTCAAATATCGGTATTTTGACTGTCGGTTTTTTGACCTTGTCGGCTTTTTGGTTTGTCGGTTTTTCGACTCACCGTATTTAAGAACCCAAAATTATAATGTAACGCTGCATCAAATATGTAACCCATTATTGTTTCCAAAATCTTCAAATTCGAAAAAGTTCACTCAAAATGTTACCAACGGCAGTCGCTTCTACCGTCTTGGTCATGTAGTCTTTTCGCGGCAAGGAAACGAAATTTATTTAAGCCGGTTTAAAGTTCGGCGTGCCAATAGTCGGGAAATGGTGTGCGAGTTTACAGGTAGTTGCCAGTGCATTAACTAGTGTGTGTACATAAACACCTAGGTGTTTTCGCTTGAACAGCTACCCTCATGTGTGCGCAGAGTTCTGCTGGTGAGACTGTCGAGAGAGCACCGTGCCGTAACCGATATACGGGTAATGTAAGTAAAACGCACAAGGTTCCAAGTGCGGAGTGGCCTAAATAAACCCCACTTAGGTCGGCACTACGTGTTACGACCAATAAAAGGGGGAATAGAAAGATCCAGGCTCTCCGCCACTTGAGAATGGAAACTCTTCTCCCTATTCGAATCATCGGCGATTTTACACCCCCTTTTTATCCGGAAAATGAGATCACTGAAACATTTTCCTGCATTCGCATATCTCTAATGCACCTTGTCGATTGCCTTTCATCTAGAGTAAATCTATGCTTTGGATATGCCACTAATTAACCCTACTAGTTTTCACCCTAAAATCAGTTACTAAATGCATAACTTTTTCGTGTAGTTGGGTATTTATGACATTGTGTATCTAGGGATTTTTGGGTAGCTAATAAACACACGTGGGCGATTTCGGTGAATAAAGACGAAAACAACAACACATCACCGAACCGTCAAACCGACAAACCGTCACCGAACAGGAATGTTGCTGTAAGGTAAGAATAACCTTACAAACATTAGTGTGTAGCATTATATGGGGGATGAAAAATCTTATAATAGCTTTAAGCTAACATTTCATTAATGTAAGAATAATCGACGAAACTTATTACATGGAGCCCGAGTAGAAATTTATCTAGGCCCTGATCATGATCTGACCACAGCATTATGGGGCGTGATCAGGCCCTTAACCCTTTAACTGTCTGACGAAAATCAGCTGTGCGTGCTATTTGGTATTCGAATAAAATTTGCATTGATTTATCCTATAATTTTAGTGTTATGGTTTTAAAGGTCGCTGAACCCGAATCTGAAATCGGATTTTCATAATTCGAAATGGCTGATCCAATATGAACGCAAGTTCGAAAAATGATTCGATTTTTATGAAAGTGTGCGCCTTAGTGTTTTTGAGGTTGCTGTAATTAAATCTGAAATCGGATTCTTAACATTTAAAATGGCGGATCCAATATGACAGAAGCAAATTCAAAAAATGAGATCTTCTTACGAAACGATTCACAAGACTGTCAAGTGGTACTACAAATTATACTTTTAATTTGCGATAAATAATTTTGTAAATTGTATTCGTTACAATATATCCGAGCTTCAGAAACTTAGAGCCAGGACTCAAATTCTAAATTCCCCATCACGAACATCTATTTTTCGAATTTGCGTCCATCATATTGGATCCGCCATTTTGCATTTTAGCAGTCCGATTTCAGATTCGGATTCAACGACCTCAAAAACCGTGATTTACCAAATTACAGTCGAGTCAATGAAATATAAACATGTTTTTTTTATGCGTCTTGAGACAAAAGTGCGTCACTGACATTAAAAGGTTAATAAGTTTCTGCTCGAGACGTTGTAGGATAATTTTAAATTAATGTTACATAACTTCCCTATGACAGGCGCCGCTTCTCCCACTCCAGGCAGTCGCGTTCTCTTCGTGAAGTCACAGCAGGTCATTCCTGAGGCCCCAGCTCGCAAGGTGGAGGAAAAAGATCGTGGATTTGTAAACATAACGAGACGGAACCGGGAAAATATGCTGTGACGTGAATATAGCGAGATGCTAATGTACCGGGACTCCACTGTTTAAGGTTGGCATATCGTGAGTGTGACTAAGTTTGTAACTTAACAAAGTAAAGTAGCAAAAAAATATTTGAAATTTAAGCTCAAATACATTTCTACGGTATTATTTAAATATTTAGGTTAAATTTGAAATTTAATTCGAGCCGCTATGTTAACTAGTTCAAAAGTTTAAGCAAAAAAGTTTCGCAAGTATTCTCGTGAACGCGCAAAAAGGAAACTTTAGTGTTTTGACGAATATTCTAGGGGTTAAACTCAAGAGGGTTATATATTAATTTTAATTTTTTACTGAATTGAAGAACTACTTTCATCAAAATCTAGTATATTGTGCTACTAGTATATAAAGTGGTACTTTCGCACACTAGCCGAAATTTCGCCCTGTTGCTTACTTCTACGCAGCGCAAAAGATCCGCTTTCGTCACAAAAATTCAATTAAAAGGCAATTTTTCGCATTCGTTACAAAAATGTAGAATGGATGAAGCTCGATTTTACGCACTGCTTTTTAGTGATAGTAAATAATACGCATTCATTTACAACAATTTGCAATTTTCTCAAATTCATAAAATAAAACTCAAAAATCTCACTTAAGAAAAGGATTAATTAGATCACTGTGAATTAAAGTGTGTCTTGTATATCGTGACATTTAATGTTTACTTAATGAGATATCAAAGTTTCCTCCATCAGAATTTTAGAGTTTAAGCTATTCGTGCATGACGTACCACTTAACTTGCAGGTGGCATGATGTACTATTTTACAATGGAAATCATAAAGTTCGGCACACGCGATGTTAATTAAAGTAAACAGCAGTGCTTAGAAGAAAACAGAGCATTTAAAAGTAAACTTCGTAATTTGGCGAACAAAAACAAGGTTTGCTGTTCATGCGTAAATATACCACTTTAAGCCCTAGTGGCACAATGAACCTAAATTTAATACTTCGCGTATGGAAGTAAAATCTTACAGAAAGAATGAGTAGCATAACAAATATTAATCGTATCGAGTAATTTTCGTCAACAGAATCACCAATTGTACGGTTTTTAATAAATACTACTTCTGGAATTTCTAATTTTTCTGAAATTTATTGAACGATGGAAATAATTTTTGTAAGAAAAGGAAGAACCCAGGCAATCTAATAACGGGAGTAAACTTCGCATTAAATTAGTCCCCATTCTGGAATGACCATTTTTACTTCTAGATCTATTACATTAGATTTATGATCGACGATTAAAAACCGATAATAATCTTGATCGCCCACATTACGGGTATTTAGACATAAATTTCAATGCATTTAACAATTTCACATCTGCCTTAATGGATCCCACATTTTGTAAATTATCATTTTGACAATAGATTTAGAATCAGCCACCCAGAAAACCTTGAGAAATTGATGGCAAAATTATCGCCGAAGTGGTTAAAGACGTTTTAGAATAGGCTTATGTCAAGTTCAGTTTGTTCAATTTGGGTTAGATAAAGCAGAAGAAAAAGTTCAAATTATACTATGTATTAATTACGATATCTACGTGAACATGACCATATCAAAGTATAGATTCATTAGATATACAAAACATAACTTAATTACAGATTTGTTAAGATCTAACACTAACTGTATGTCTACGCAGTAAGATATAAAGTTTAAAGATCTACATGGATATGACCATATCCAAAGTAAAAATGCTATCAAAATATTAAATTAATCAATATACATATATATTATTATTTTGTTCAAACGACTTCATAATCTCTCATATTTTGCGAAAACAAAAGGCATAATTTCATGTTCTTGATTTGGGTTATGTTCATGTTTCCCATATTAGATTTAGAAATGTAGGCGCTAATTAATAATCCACGACGTTCTTTGTAAATGTGCGTCAAAAATTTCACAGAGGCAAAATCGGTCACTTTCAAAACGAGAACGAATTTAATTCTTCAAAAAATTATTGATTCACCCCACAAAGAGAATTAATAAAATGAAACTCAATGCGTCAATATCCTGCTGGTCCAATTTCACGAAAAATAACGTAAATATCTATTGAAAATTTTAATTAAAATCCGCACAGATACATACATGTTGACAGATCCTTCTTGAAATGATACATGAAATAAAAATTTGCGAATGCATTTCAGTTCTGCTGCTCTGATGACATCGAATGCTGTTTTCTGGTTCGACTACAATAGTTCCATTCAAATGTATCGGTGGTATGCGTTTTGAATTATTAAAGGAAGCGAGGGAACATATAGAAAGATCGAGGCTCCTCGTCTTTCATCGGGAGCACTACACATGTCGAATCATCGAAGGGTTTGTTTTCGGGGAAATATTTCATGTTGGTAAATTATGAAGAGAACGAGAACCCATATACGGAACTTGCAACGAATGTGCGGAATATCACTTTTTCCAATTTCCGAAGGTAATCCAATTTCACGCCGAGTTTTATTTACACCGCGTACACTGCATTTTTTACTTTGGAAGATTATAAATTGAACGATACAATGGCGAATTATAGTTTGTTACAGTGGGTGAAGTAAAAGATGATTAAAGTTATCGATAATGAAAAATATCTAACATTGTTTATTAGAAGTAGAAACAGTTTTGAAAATTTTTCATTTCTTCACCATTTTAAAACATTACTTACCAATTGACAGCACATCAACATCAAGGCCTATTTGTTGGAACTAATCGTTTTACGTTTCCTTTTCTTAAATGTGCATGTTCTTGCGATTTATTCATTTAGGAAAATATTGAGAAGGTATTTGATAAGTGAAGTTTCATGTCAAACAGCAAATTTTCACTGTTCGAAAGTATCTCATACAATCGAGTCCCGATATAATTGCCTGTCTCCACTCTCTTTGTCTCCTACCTTGCGGGCTAGGGCCTCAGGAAGGGCCTGTTGTGGGGTCACGAGCATACAAACGCGACTGAGGGGAGTGGGAGAAGCGTTGCTCCCCTTCTTTTGGTAAACATAACGAAACGGGAGGGGACAGCAAGGAACCGAGCGGCAAATACAACGGGACTCTACTTTACTATAAAATAGTTGAGTTATTTCTCTTTTTTTATTTAGGTATTCTTCTGAACTAATAATATGATATTGTAATAAAGTATCATCGAAAAGTCTTAAAATATTCACTTTACAACTACTTATTCTTACAAAAACGTATACTGCTAAGAGATGCACAATTCACTTTTTATGCGAAGCGTTGCCCGAATGAATGAAAATCGAGAGAATAAATTATATATAAAATAGAGATTTTGTTATTAAGACATGGTTTCTTTGATAAATTGCACAATCACTTAATATATTAAACCAATTCTAACTCTTCGAAAGTAAAATTTGATTAAAGAATGTTTGTACCTCCTACAAGTTTCGAACAATCGGAGTTTCATTTTCAAATACCAAAAAACAAACATAATGTTACCGATGAGGTTTTACATCCGCTTTTTTATACTTGTATGAAGCATTCCATGATCTCTCCTTGATGGTTCAAAAAAAAATATGCAAGAACCTTCCATTTCGACTAATCTTGGATAGAGATTTTCAGAAGTCGCCATTATGCGATTACTATCTTTATTTGAAAAAAATTGAAAAAATGCTTTCTTAACAAGAAAATATTTGTAGTTTTAAATATACTCGTAAAATTGTAAACAACTCTACTCCTACAAATATTTGGCGGATACCATTTAAATGTTTTTCTCGTTATGTTCAATCATATCATCGAAATGGCCTAATTTTTTGTGGAAAAAATTATCATCGAAGAAACGAATAAAAAAACAAACTTTACCGTAGTTGGTAATTTGTCTTACAGACCATATAAAACATCATCTTGCAAAACTCGTTGGCATGCAGAAAAAGGTTCAGCTGTTAGTGCTAACAAGAGTTAGTAGGGCAAGTTTGTTATCACACCAATAAAGTGGGAACTCAATCGGTCTCCTGGGTCTCGAAAAAAGTGGTCCGCAGTGTGCCTTCACAATTCTTCATAGCCAGTTTCCTACTTCCAAATTACGTCCATTTTTATTAAAAAAAAAAAACAAACTCGAACTCAACATCTTGTATAATCTCTGAAATATAGCAGTTTATAAATTTGTTTTTTCTTCCTTCTAGTAGGATATATGTCTTAACAAATTTGTTGTGAGTCCTTAGCTGCCAGTTGTTAGCTGCTAAAAGTTAGGTGCTAATTGAAGCTAACTTTTTTCCGCGTATGTATAAAAATCTCTCGGAGATTGTTGACAACTTGTAATTTTTATCAGCATAGTTAACGACTGCACCCTTTAGCGAGTACTTTTTGCACCTGTGCTGACTTTTGTTACGGTCATGGATAGAAATAAAAGTAATTTCTCATCAGCAGATTTAAAATCTCGAAATTCAGTGTTTATTTACGTTGTCTTTGTTTAAAAAAATGCGTATTATGGGGACATAAGTAATATAATTTTCGTAACCCCAATTTATAGTGTGTAGCAATGTACATCATTTTATAGGTTATTAAAGTTTCATCATAATAGTTCAGCCAGTCAATGTTATCAACACTTTTATAATTCATTGACTTTTCTGAAGCAATATTATCTTACCCTGAAAAACATGTCATTTTAAAAAAAGTGCGTCAGGTCGTTTTTAGACATTCAATCTTCATTTTAGATCTTTCCGAGGTCGAATAGGCAATTTGATGTAAAATTCTAGGCTCTTTCGAATGCCGAGGTCGAAAACGGGTCTTGCCATTAAAAAAACGTAGGTTACCTTGAACTAACCTTGAAGAACATCGTCAAGGTCAAATCAAAGGCCACCAGTATATCGAGCGCCAAAACTTACGACGGAATTGACCTTAATCTGGTTAAAAAATATTTTGTATAAAAACTTCTTAGTTTCGTAAGTTCTTCGTAAGAGAGCTATATAGAAATCAAACAGAAAACAGAATTTTAATGTCAAATATATACAAAAAAGCCAATAAAGGAAATGCTATTCAGCATAGCAAGAATAGTACCATAATTGCCCAGCAGATGGCTTAACTCTACTTAAATCAGTTTCGTAAGCGGTTATTCGTAAGCATGTTAACCATTTAATGTACAAATGTACAAATTTTTGTCAAGAAGCTTCATAGTACTTTTTGGTATTAAAGGAAACAAATTTTCAATTACAAATTTCTTATGGCTCAAGACATACCGTTTCTCATAGTGTATCTAAGTATACTGCAAATTTAAAAATAAACAAAATCACGTCGTTAGGTAATAAAAAAGATGAATTTTTATGATTTTCTTTCCACGTGGTTTAATTATCTTTTCATTTCCCGCATTAGAATATCTCAAATGGCTATATGAATAACGTGTCAAAAATGTCTAAGCTTCAATGTGGTAGTATTTACTTTTAAAAAATTCATCATAGAAAATCTTAAACGGGCGTCCAAGATTTAAATTTAAGAAAAAAGGACACTCCAATACGAAAACAATGTGTTTTAAGAAGAAAATGACAAGAGCTAAAAGTTGTTACATTTTATTCTATGTAATGTTTTTCAAAAGTTGATTGTATTCGAGGAAACAAATCTCAAGTGTTATGTACATATTTTTTAAAATTTTTAAATAATATAAAAAAAAAGGTTTTCAAAAATTCATTAAAAAATTGTTGCAAAAATTCCAGTGTATTCCGCCATGAATTCTAACAAATTTTCAAACCTCTTATTTTTTTAAAGCACATTGTTTTTTAGTCAGAGTGTTCTCACTTTTATTCTGAAATTTTAATATTAGACACCATTTTTACGATTGCCATTTTGATTTTATTTTAAAATAAATATTTCTCTATTCAAATATGTTAACAAGGATAATAACTAAAATGTACTTTAAAATAATCGTACATGGAAAAGTAACATTTTAATTGTCAATTAGATGATTTAATATTTCTTATTACTAATTAATATCGATTTTTTAAACCAAAAAGTATTTAATGTATTCATAACCGCAATTTTAAATTAAAAAATACATAAATTAAATATCACATGTGGTTAAAAAAATGAAATGCTATGTCGAATATTTAAAATATGTACAAATTATTAATTTTCTGTTAATAATTATGAAGTCTCTGTACAGTTTATTAATATTTACGTCACAACAAATTGAGAGCAATTTGAGATACTATTATGAGATAATCAAATTAACTACTCTATATTAAAAATCAAATGAAGTTTTTTAAATGTCAACAAGGGTAGCTCATAATTAATGAATTATTCGCGTTAATTCTTAGTAAAATAATATAAACAATTAACATCGTTCATTATTCCTTCCAGACTGAGATGAACTCTTGACATTGTCTGCGATTTTGAATAAATCAACTATTCAATAAACTTCAGCGACACTGAGCACATTTGACTCCTCGAATTTTAAATAACAAAAGTGAGAATAAGAGTAGCAATATTGTAAATTTAACATGACTTTCAAAACGAATGTCTAAAAAATCTTAAATATCAATTGATATATAAATTGTTTTTAAGGCACCATTTTTAATCGTGTTCATTAATTTCCAATAATGGATAATAGTCCGTCGATAAAGATATCACTCAAACCTAATGCTGGCCGAATTTTAATTTTGATTTATGAAAAAGTTTTCCAGTTCAGTTCTTCACATGTAATTTATCTCCATCGCCAAGATTTTGTGCTATGATTAGTCAGGGTATCCACTATATTCATTCTATGCTTTTTAATTATGGTTTTCTATCAGTCTAGTTCTTCTGTATATAAATAAACATGATTAGAATGAGTAATGGTAGCAATGCTCGACTACTTAATTTTTTCACCATTCTATTAGAAATTAGATTATGTAAACGCAAAAAAAGCGCCGGTTAGGTCATTGTGGCATTTCATTTTTTACTCGCGTGATTTTTCTAGGTGCTTAGAATTATAGTGAATAAAATTGGATGCGATTATACTGAAGAAATATAAATAAACAAAATGTTCATTAGCGACCATTAAATACGATATTTTCAGTTATAAATTTCTTGTTTTTAATTCATTTATGCGAGTAAATATTTCCAAATGACGTTTCGAAAATTAAATTGTACATGTATGACTATTCATTATTACTGAATATTTCGAGGTTTCAATTTTCTCGGTGCAGAAAAATTAGTAAACAAGAAATTCAATTTCATCCTCCTCGGCCGCAAAGACGATTTCGATTGTATGCGTAACATAAAGCGTAGGATTTGAACTAAAATTTACAACGACCACAATCGCTTGGTCGAACTCAAAGATAGTTCCACAAGCTCGATATTGCACGCTGCGAATAACCTAGGGAGTTTATCGGTGAACGCCATCTGGAATTTGGTCGGAAAGTCGCATGCTACTGATGTGTCCGCGGTTGCTCGATTCGTACAAAAGTCCAAAAAGTATACAGAACGATTTAACGCCATGTTCACATTCTCCAATTGCCTTGCCCGGTGTATTTTGAATTTACGATTGGAAAGAGGGGGAAAACGTTACAATTACATATTATGTAAATGTTTTCTGCTCATTTTCACAATTAAACCATCCTATTTTCTTGGAATTCCAAAAATGTTTCTTCTCGATCATTTTTCATCAGAAAAAATTGTCGCCGAAAGACCAGCGCGGCAGGAAAGAACTGTTAATTTAATCGTCGACCGAAGACTATAATTGAGTTCGGTACGTGTCTAGACGAATTCGACCGCAAAGGTCACAAATTGACAAACCCCATTTCCTCACCCAATAACCGTACGGGCATTTCTTGCTACGGCGGGAGAAACTCGGCGCCGGCAAACGGCACGGGTCGAATTGATCTGTAATTGTAAGGTAGCTTTTCTTGAAATATGTAACTCAACCCTCTAACACAGCAAACGAATTCGATACAAAATCAGTACTAATGCAACACAATACTTATTAAGTCACTTGTAATAAAGCTTTTCATCAATCAATGTTAAATTTCCTGATTGCAGAGTTATTGTCACTTCGCTGAAGCAATATTAATTGTACATTTCAAACAATGAAATGAAAATGTGAAAAATAAACATAATTTTCAAAAAACCACATTCTATGAACAAGAAATAAACTACTAATTAAATCGAACGATCGCTGCAATGCTAAAACGGTTTATTTGCGAAATTCTGGAATATTGGTATCGCAACGAAATTATCATAAAAACTGATTTCTCTGCTGGCCAAATAGAAAAATCTGATTAAAAAAGTTACATTTCGCAGTAAATCAAATATGGATGCGTCCGATGTCAAAGCACTGCAGCAATTGCACCGGATGATTTCGAAATCGATACCGATTTCGTTCGCATCCGACTCCTTTATTATGCAATGTACCATATCCAGACACGTGGCCAACGCTAGCCAACGTGCTGATGCGTTCGAAATGACTTTTCGACCTGGGTACTCTTGCTCGTTACCCGTCATCGACTATCCTTTATACCAGTCCGGAAAAACGTCGCCCTTGGATAAGATTGTATATCGGATTTGCGACGTTCTATCCATCCGTTGAATTTTTAACATCTCGCAAACCCGTTCGCGAACGTATGGGATGCGTTCGATGAATCTGAAGCACTTTGAGCGTAAAACTTTCAAGACCGAAATCAACCTACATCACTTTATCTTTTTTCCTTATGAACCTCGTTTGAAAATTTTATTGACTGAATTGTAGCTGGCTAAAAGTTACTTGATGGTTAGATGATTCCTGGAGTTTTAAAAGATACTGCATCATTCTATTAGAAGTTTATTACATAATGAACTTGCCTGGTTCAGAAATCTTGCCAAGTTCTTTGAATATTGAGCAGAACTTTATCAAGCGAACCAGGGTAGAGACCGGCCGAGCTCTAATCAGGATTTAATAAGAGCTGAGTTATCAGAAATTCATAGTCGATGACAGCATATGATCAATATTTAATGCAAAGCACATGTTATTACTCGCTGGTGATTACTATCTGATTAAGGAAAGATAAAAATTCAAAAAGACATTCGTCAAGATCAGGAGGAGGTATTCGCGGATAATTTATGTTCGTGGCCTGATCCTAAACTTTGATAAAATGGTAATCATATTTGCTGAGAATCTTACCGGGAAAACTGGAAAATATTGATTTCTTACTACAATATTCGTGTTTCTCGAACCCAAAACTATAAAAACACCATGTTTATATACATAATAACTAAACGTTCAAGTAGAACGCAAAATGTGTAAACAAACTTCTCATGCTGAACTTTCTACTTATTTGTCTTCTATTCTATAAACATCAAGCAGTATGATCGTGAAACCCGTATTGTTCTGTTTAGATTGATTCTTGACTTCTACGATTTTAAGACTATCAATTTTTTTTACACCATACTATGACACTTCTGATCTTCTGAATTAATTCTTGACATATTTGATAATAAGTTATTATTTAAGTGACGAGTTTGACACTACTGATAGTTTGATAGGTGAAAAGATCTTGTAGAAGAAAAAGTAGGTGAAACTATTCCGCGTAGCGGCGCAGGTGACAACGAGAGCCTCCTACTTCTTCCTTTCCGCTTTTCCGCATTGAATTTCTGATTAATCATCCCTCAACTTTATATTAAGTGCTTGTATTTTGAATTTTTATTTTTGGTTTTTGTGTTTTATATTTTTTTAAATGTCATCTTTCTGTAAAATGAAATCAACAATACGAAAAAACATGCTATGTTTGTTAATACAAAGAAATCATTATAATTTTCCTTAAAAAATAGTATTGCTCAACATCTTTCGGGTTTTGCGCAGATCAACTGTCATGGAGCTTTACCTCTGAGCTACCAGCACCTTTCTTAGATACTGTAATGCATGGCTTATGTTGTGTCGTTGTATTTGAAATAGTCTGTGGTCAGCATCCAAGGGGAAAAAACATTCGTCGAGTAGTGCGAGGCCCTCAGAAGTGTCAGATAGTCTATGCGGATTAGCTAACTGTCATCACTAATGTGGAGACAGCTAAGATCAGGCAGTGAGAGAATCGAGATTAAGGTTATCATACTGTTATTCCTGTTTGATGTTTTACAAATTTTATTGAAAAATTTAATGTAATAGGATTTAATAATATCCAGGTGTAGAAACTGCAAGTTTATGTTTAAAACAAATTTGGTCTTTTTTAAAACGAGTTTAGGAAAAACCCAATTTTGACAGTTTGAGCTGAAAACGAATTAGGTGAGGGAGGTAAGAAATAATGTTGTCATCAGGTAGACAACAATCATAGTCATAAAAATGTACAATTACTGGCTTCATACTTAGGTACTGTTTGAATGGTAACGATTGGCATTTGTAAGAATACGCTGTAAAAATATGTAAAAATGGCCCATTGAACGACTTGGGACTTTTGCAAACGCTATTGGAATTATCTCAAACGATTCGAGAATATTTTCCGCGAAAATGGAATAGAAATTTGATAGCGATTTGAGGGTAATTTTGTAATCGAACCATCAAACGTCCCGGTGGAGGGAATTAATGGAACCAACGGATAAGGGACCGGAGCGGAAAAAAGATACTCTCGTCGCGGAGTATGACTGGGGTGGGAAATGGAATAAGGACGTTACGATAGAGATGACTAATCGACGAGTTCCTGTAGACTGGAGATCAATAAATGGTTCGGCGAAATGCCATTGGAGGGAATCTCGTAAAAGAAGAGTAACGATATAATTGCACTTTTCCTTGTCTCCGGTCTGCTTCTGCTGCTGCGGGGTACAATCTTGCTCTTTACGGCTTCCACGTTTCCGTCTACATATAAAGCCCGGAACGCACGTACCAGAGCCAACTATAAGGAGTGAAGCCCGGCGAACGCGAACGTGGTTTCAGAAGTAATCACTCCAGAGGCGAAGTTCATACGAATAAATATATTTTCAGTGTCGGTGCGCGGTGAAATTCCGTTCTTAAATTATTTCTTTCCGGCGGGATTTATGAAATTAATTCTCCTCATTAAGGATACTGCCGAAGGAAAACAGAAAAATCGAAGCCACGTCTGATAAACTTACCAACTTGTTCCTCCGGAGGCTAAAGATTGACGTCGTAAATTACACGGAAATTTCATTGTTTTATTTTTTAATAAATTTTATTTTTTGCTCCTGCTATTGCATTGACTAAATTATTCCTACCTCAAATACTGAAAGTAAACTGAAATTTCATCTATTGTTGTCACAGTAACGTGACTACCTCTTAAATATCATCAGGATGTGTTGTTATTCATCAAATTTCACAAACCAGTAGTTTAATGACGATGAGAAAGGAGAATAGTAATATTTGATTTGCATTCCTCAATAGAAAATGAATCCAATTTCTATTGAGGAATGCAAATCAAATTTTAGGTTTTACCTAGTTTACTTATATTTTCCGTGTTAATGGAATAGGAAAACTAGGCAGTGTAACAATTTGGTCATAGTTCCACAGGTGTTGATGTTAATATATTGTATGAAAATTTCTGCAGCTTATGGATGACAGAAATCTAATCAGCGACCCCAAAAACACAGAATAGGAGTCAGTATTTCTCCAATCGGTAGTTGAACTAGTAACCTATACCCAGCTAGAATTGGCTGGTACAAAATGCCGAAAAGATACTAACCCAATACTGGCAGCCAGTACGGAGCCAAAACGGATTAACACAGATTCAGTACTGCGACAATACAAATAACTGACCCATTTATATCCAGTTCTATTTGAATTTATAAATTAATATTGTCAACAATACCGTCAATGTACCGACTCAGTGCAGGTAGCCATTAATCCATTCGCTAATGAAATAGTACTGACTGACGGAACAAATTAGTACCGACACGATACTTTTTGCCAGTACGGACATCAGTAAGAAGTAACGACCGAAATCGAAACAAAATAAATACGAGTTTTTGTCAGTTTCCGATCAACCTCTCATCGTAGTACAGCGCTCCATTCCTCTATAGTGAAGTTAAAAAGATGTCAATAAAACTTCTCTGTTCAGGTGTATTCTATTTCTACAGGTTACAACGATTAATTTTTTATCGGTGCTATGTGTAAAAGTTTCAGCTTACCACACTCCTGTTGGTTACATCGTTTTCGTTGTCTTTTCCATCTTTGTCGTCATCATTGTTTTTGGTGTTCTCTTTATGTCGTAAACTTTTTCACCAGGGCAGGACATACCAATGGACTTCCCTCGTACAGGAAAATATTCTGTGAACCATTGATTGTGTCCCGAAAGTGTTCTGAAAATATTTTGGTTTTCTCCTAAATGTGTTCCAGGAGAATTCTGGATGTGTCTCGTAAGTGTCCGAGACGTTTCCTGGAAACATGCCAGAAGTAAGTGTGCAGGAAACCTTCTGTAGGTGTCATGAAAGTATATGAAATGTCGTTTTGGAGATGCCTTAGAAGCGTTGACATGGTGTTGGACAAGTCCCTCATCTAATAATGGATGAAGTGTCTCGGATGTGTCTATTAGCATCACTAGGCATACTTGTACTACATGTCTCTGCAAGAACACCTCTGAGACACTTATTGGACATCATTTTTTATTACTCGGGACGTCAATACTGTTTTTACCAGTACTATTTTCAGTCTGAAAAATTTGCATTGCAGGCGGAATCAGGCTTATCAGTAGTTTCTAGACATCAGTAGATAAAGCCACATTATGTACATTTAAATTTCTATTTCTACTAAACTGCTTGCGTGAAGTTTTGGTGTTACCAGGAAGCTGAACGAATTACCTTAAAATACATTTGATTTACCTACTTCATTCAAAATATTTACGTTAAAATACAGAAATCCAGCGTTGAGAACATAGTGCATCAAAATTATATGTAGATATATCACAAAACAAATTTATAGTACGGAAGACCAGAATACAGTGATTATTACAACTTTGATTACGAAACATTCTTTATGGTGTTAATTCATACGAATTGTGGATAAATTTAATTACAGGTTTATTTCATTTCTACCAATGAGAATAATATTCAGGCGAAAATTATGCGGGGATCCACATGCATCTACCGCCTGCGTATCTGCGTGCAGTATTTCGCACTCCTCGTTTTCATTCAAAGAAATTATGGCGCAATTATAGAAAATGACATTCAACTGCAGAATTTAATGTGTTAAAGTGGACGTAAATTATTTCTGACTCATAATTTTGAGGAAAAAGTCAGGGCAGAAACAAAATAAATTTCTTGTACCGTAGTTGATACAGAAATGACGCTAAGCATTTTTAAAAGAGAAAAACATAAATGAGGATATAAAATAGATAACTAAATAAATTATCTTTCCAAAATATTTTACCTATTTGTTGTTTATCGTTATTTGACCGTACACTGAAGTAATGTTAAGAGTAATTAATTTCCCAAGCAAAAATATTCTCTTGAAAATTCATTATAAATATTTGTATAGTTTTTAATGTCGGAACATAGTAAAATCCTTGCATAGTAGACCGTTTCGGTTTATACATTTCGTAGGTCTAAAATTCTCCGTGGAATAAATTTCAGTTGAAAAGATAAATATTTCTCTTTTTATGACTTTTCTGATTTCGGAAAACTGAAAGTAAATGGAATTAACAATCACCGGAAAAATACTGCGCTATGGTTCCATATTTTCCACCGAATTTCTAAATTTCAGGAAAAAACAGTTTACATACTAAAAATTGACATTCACGGGATCAAAAGGGCGATATTTACAGAAGAAACACATGTGACTAAATACTCAAGCTTTCTATTCATACTTGTTTTTATGCTAACGACAATAAAGTGTCCGATATGAAACTTTCAAGGATTTCTCATTCAGATTAAACAATTTATGCCCAAAAAATTATTTAGTAGATTTATTGGTCCGTTTTATTATAGAGATTAAATCTTAGTTGGTCCAACTTTTGTTTAGTGACCTTCTATATAAATTACTTTATTTTTAATTCCAATTTGTATCACCATTTAATTAAAAGTAAATAGTTTTTTGTCTATTTAGGGTTATTTTCGAATTTCAAACTGAAAAGTGGTGTAATATTCTACTAAAAATAGCCTTTCCTAATAAGATAATCGAATTTTGTTGCGTTCATGATATAAAAAAAATTTACAACAGAAAAAGCACAAACATGTAACATGAAAAGATGTTCAAACTTTTACAATATTTTTAATTTCAGTTTTTCATTCCTAATTTGAAAAAAAATCCAAAAAGATTTGTGGGTGTTTAGTAATATTGGTTTAAAATTTTCTGATCACCTCAAATTCAAAACACCTTAGTAATTTGTATGAAAATTATTTTTTATGTGGCATTTCCACACTATAGAAATGAGAAACGAATTTTTCGTCAGTTGAGGGTTTTCAAATGTATCGAATCATAGTTAAATAGATAAACAGTTTTGATGAGATTGATTATTTCTTGTCATTCGTCCAAGACAAATTACGAAATAATTTTATCTTTTTTGCAGATTTAAATTCGTGATTTCGTGACGTGATCGATACCAAAGGAGCGATTTTGATCCGATTTTGATCATCTCTCTTTCTCTCGGGAGACAATATAAATAGACAACATAAATATAAATTTCGGCTTTTTGTTTGCTACTACCTACGTCCGTTATTTGATCAAATAACTAACTTAACATAGAGTTATGATTTCAAATAAACATGAAATTAGACACGAAAAGATTGATAAAAATAACGGTTGAGTTTGAGATTTTGCAGACAATTTAGGACTTACATTAATTAGACTTGATTAACTTTAACTTGCATGCGATAAATGTAACTTGGTGTAAATTTATTTTAGATTCAGCTGAATACAATATTTATGGACACAAAACCTATTCGTTAGCTCAAAACCATTTGACTAAAATTGATTAAAATAAATACAAAATATTACCAAGAATAATCAAATTAAATGTCCTTATCAACCTTATTTCGTATGCTTTACAACTGTAACTTAGTGGAGTTCATTTTTGTTTAAGATTTTGAACTGATTAATGTTCGTATAGTGTACTTTTGACATCACTTCGAAGGTTCATATTATTGTAATTAATAGTTATACTGGATGCACTTTCAGAAGTTACGGTTTTCGTTCGTTTATTATTGATATCAAACATTCATGATAGACATTTCATACCATAAACGTCTGGTTCCTTTGAGCAAATTAATAAAATCGATAACAAATATTTTTTCTCACACTTTTACAATTTAATTCGGCCCACTAGTAGTTCAGTTTTTAATGTTGCCCTAACCGAACTAATACCTAACCGATTTCTGTAACAGAAATCATATATATTTTTTTTTGTTTTAATCATCTATAGTTATTGGGATCATGCTTTTCGTATGTCAGCAGCTCTTTAAGTATCACCAAAGGATAATTATTATTTCATTTTCTTAATGGATTGCATTGATTTTCCTGCAAAGAGTACACTTTTTTCGAAATTTGCAAATACAGTAAAATGTAATATCTGTCTAGCACTAGATATTATACTTTTATAAATTATTTATATAATAGGTTGCGCGTGGAACCGCAAAAACCATCAGATAAAAATGCCGACAGATAAAAAAACTGACACTTCAAAAAATGACTTCCTGCTTGTCGATGTATCTATTTTTTCATACATCGGCTTTTTAACCGTCGGTTATTCGACTGTCAGCTTTATGGCTGACCTGTCGGCTTTTTGATTTGTTGGTATTTGGAAAACCACCTATAAAAAGTCGATTATCAACGACCTTTATAAAATATCAACAATTTTCGCAAGTAGACAATGGTCTAGTTTACACCGATGACCCAGGCCACGATCTGGGCCTGAAATTTGTCTGAAAATGCATTAGGTCTTATGGTGTAAACAGCAGCACGCGACCTACCGTTCTAGGTACCGCCCTTGAATTCAACGAGTATAAAATATATAAATATATATTCTATTATTCAATTTTAATTCGAATTCGACTTTTCTATCCGACAGAAGCTGTAAAAACTAAATTACTACATATCCGAGTTAAGTTTATTTACAAGTCTCGATAGTTTTACCAGGCTCGAGCCCAGGCTGCTGAGCCAGGACACAAAAATGGGCCTCGGTGTATCCTAGGCCAATGACAAATTCGGGGTGCACCTCAAAATTCCGACAAATAAAAAACCAGACATTTAAAAAAAAAGACGTTCAAAAAACAGACATTAAAGAAACAGACAGGTCAAAAATTGTTTTGACCTTCAAGTGACCTACAAAATGAATCTCTTGGTCAAACACGTTTGACCTTGAAATGACCTTCCAGTGAGACCTCAAACACGACGTACCCGAGATAATTTTTTCATGTCTTGAACGTACCAATCGGAGGTGTCAAAACGTAGGGTTCTTGAATTTCAATGTATTGTTTTTGAATGTCTGTATTTTGAAATGTCTATTTTTTGAGTGTCTGTTTTTTGAAATGACTAGTTTTTGGAATGTCTGTTTTTTGATTGGTTCGCAAATTCGCAATATTTAAACATTTTGTATCAAAGCCCCGGTTGATACAGAAACTCAAAGCGAAAGCTGGGATAAGCAAATAATTCCATTTGCAAACGCAAATATCCCTACAAATATTTTTCTGAACGATAGAAACAAACGAAATGACGATCAGTCCTATTAATTGATGTAGCCATTTCAGATCGAGCGTAGTACCTTGGTTTATAGGAGCGTTTGCCGCGCCGCGGTTACGCGCGTTGTCGTTAATCAGGAAAGTCCTCCTGATTGGTCCACCCAGTGCGTCGGACTATACGCATATGTAGCTATAAAGCGGCGAGGTGGTGCGCCGATCGTTTACAATGTAGCTGCGATTATGAACATCGAACATGTACGAGCAAACTCGCAGGACACGACACGACGCGTTTTCACGTGGAAGTATGTAAACTCGTCTGACGCGTATCGGTTTATACTCCGTACACAAGGCACTGGAACAACTGACCGCCTGTGTACAGGCTACCCAAAATTCATCGACCATATTCCTCGAATGAATATTTTGGTGAAATTCTAACAAAAAGGTCCGTTTCGCTAATTGAAAATGTGCAATTGGAACATTTTAGGACTACCAAACTCCGGAGTCCAAAGATTCTTTTGTTCGATTTATAGGTTACATTCAATGTTTGACAGAACTACGCATCACATGAACTGGCTCAATTAATACACTATATCTGAATTTCAAAATTTCTTGGATTGGCTGGTTTTGGACCAAAAAATTGTTGAACGCTTGATTCCTCCACGTGATTTTTCACCACTTTTCATGTATACTGTATACATCATTCTAGAAAACGCATATGTCGGAGGGGAAATGGCTCAGAGGTGCTATGCCACGAGCACAAGAGTGAGAGAAAACCATTTGACGAGAGGCAGCTGGGAGAACGACAAAGCTCCGAAACCTATATATCTACACCCCAAGTTGCGAGTCAATCCGATAAGCGCGCACCTGCCATTTGAATTACATCGAATCCACCCCCTCAACGCGGTTCGCATAAAATTAACATTCGCCCGAACATCAGTGCTTTCGACATTTCCAAAATCCTCCCTACTTCCGCCTATCGCAGTACGTGTAGATAAAACCGGCATACACGTAAACGGTGTAGATCGAGTCCCTAAAAATTTAACTCCCTGATAAACGTCTGCGTACATTACATTCTGCGTTACTCCAACAATGATATTAAGAGAATGTCTCGCATACACAAATAGATTATATGCAAATTTTTAATTATCTTCGGAAACCAATCAAGTTTTGTGAAAGGTAATAATATCAAATTTATTTCACCAATTGAAGGATTGGAACCAGACTTCATAAATAGCATTCTTAACGTAAATGGAGAGTGTCCAAATGAAAATCATTACAATAAATTATAACCTGGTACTTGGGAAATGATAAAGCAATGTATTGTATTGAAAAATTTAATCAGCCGAGACAGGACGGCGCACAGTAGTAACGTGCCGTTATAGTCAGACCTCGAATAGAAACAAAAGTTACGATATTTTTAATGCAAATCAACGTTTCTTATTAGTAAAATTATATTATGCTTGGAAATAGGCCTTCACTTTTGCTATAAATACTTCTGATGATTCGCACTTGTTTTAAATCTTTCGATTGTTTATGATCTCTTCAACCAAGAAAAAGGCTTCCTGGTATTACTGATTATCTGAAAAGATTTTCTTTTTTTCACTTTTTAACTTCAAAGTTTTAAACGCATTTTTCTATCTATCAAAAGTTTGCAACCAATCGAAAAATACATTATGACCTTCGGGCGACCTTGATCTTAAAGTCAAACTAATCAATTTAATTTACACTTTGCTCAAGCATTATGTACATTTGTGTTACCCAAAAAACCACGTCATTTCAGAAAAAATTCACCAGATCATTTTTCAGGCATTTGACCTTCATTTTTGACCTTTCTCAGGTCCCAAAAATAATTTATTCATAAGATAAGTTTGCGTCGTAAAAAATCGATTGTCCAATTGAAAAAACATCGTGACCTTGTGTACAATCGTTTTACAAATACGTTTTCGTAATACAATTTTAATTAAGTCCTTTGACTAAGAAAAATAGTTACAGACTTACCCGTGTGGGAAATTCCATAATCAACACTATATTTAGAAACTTTCAAAACATTAGAAAAAAAAGCTGACTACAAAAATACCCGTCAGAGGGAACAAAACCTAACCACGGATTCTGACTTAAAAAGTACGAATGTTTATTTTGAAGAATCGACATTGACGTCATAAGGTCAACATTGAGAGGCAATCAGATAACCTTAATCTGAATTAATTAGAAGATTATTCAAGAAAAAGCTAATGTTCTATTACCTGCCATAATGTCACCTTGGTTCTTTTGACCTCTATTTAACCTTTTGGATCACGTTGACTCTGCACTTTGATATTATATTTAAACCTAACATCTTCGATTTCAAACATGTGAGTTTCTATTCAAGAAACTGAAATTAACCTTGAAATAACCTTGAAAATGAGACCCAAAGTCAAATCCAAGTCACGAATCCTCGATGAAAATTAAATAAACATTGACCTTGATCATTTTTATTTGTGTTCTTCACTCTATGCATCATACGCAGATTAAATTGAGATTTTAATTTGATATAGGAAGTAATTGCGGTGTAGACTACTTCTATACATATCTGATTTTATTATTGTTGAAACATTTCGACAAGGATTAATTGTCACTTTTAGCATTGTTGAATTAACTATACAAATGTAGTAGTGCTGCTAAGAACGTATCTCCCGGAAATTAATTTCACAGTGGAATATTTTTGTATTTCTCACTACTTGCTTGCCATAATTGCGCGTGAGGTTTCTATCACACAATTTAGTTTGGTAAATCATTTTTATCATTAATATGCAGTATTTCATCATTAATAGTTATTTATTTTAATGAATTTAATAAGATAAACACCGTAATATATATGGTAAGAAATTTTATAGGTGTATGAAGTTATAACAGAATAAGAATTAAGACTTTACTGCGGCGGAGTAGCAAAGAACCTTTAAACAGAAATAAATGTATAGAAAATGGGAGTTTTTTAATCGCTGCAGAAAAGAATTTCGCGTGATCCTTAAAATGAGCAAATAATGCTCTTTGAAATAAAGGCAGAATGAAATATGTCCGATAAGAACAAAAAGTCGCGTCTTTATTGTGTCCATTATAAACAAACTTCCCTCGTTTTTAAAATCAGTTTAGTTTATACCGCTTAAGGAAAGAAAATGTAAATAAAAGCGTAAAAGGCGGGAGTGTCAGGATTCTTAAAGAAAGTTTAGTAAATGCGAAGAAAATACGCAGAAAATCAAGACACAACCGTGAAATGGTCAGAGAACCGAGGTAACCGTTGAGCACGACTTACTTTTTCCTCTTGCTGGAAAACTTCAGGAAAAGATTTTAAGTCTGCGAAATTACTGATGGTTGAACGCAGCATCATATCTGCGAATTTCCGGGATGTTGCGATTGCAATTACTGTTCGAGTTCTACTGTTTAGTTTTCCTTAATAAGTACCCATGAACGACGAAAACAACACTTTGCGAAGAGCGCGGCTTTTCCGTTATTTTATTTTCCTTTTGGAATCCTTTATATCGAATCCAAAGAACGAAGTACTCGATTCGACGAGACTGCAAAGTTTCGTCAATAATGTGTCGACAAAACGGAATTCGTCGCATTTTATTTCATATTTATTTTGTTGGACATCATAGATTCGGAATGTTTCGAATTGCAGAAAAGTTTGAATATCGGCAATGAGTATAAGGTTTTTACAGAATTTAAATTTACTTTTTTCAAATTGAAAATCGATAATATTTTCTGAAACTACAGAATATTATATTAATACCGTTAAGAAGACAATGGCTTGTTTAAAGGACCGTTCATCCAACACAAAGAATTGCTTAAAAGCAATCGGAAATTTTTATCTTGAATTCTAATAGCCCCCTTCTAAATTAACGATCTGATTTAAAATGATTTGCTAGTTGCTGCATCTGAATAAATTGTCTACAATGCAGTGTACATTGAAAATTAACAGTTAAACTATGAAATTCTGTTACTTATAACCTAAAAAGTATAATCATACAAGAAAGAACTCAGGAGCTTCTGACTTATGACCAGATGTCGTACCATTTTCATGGTCCATTTTGTAAAATGGCAACAAGACCAGAATCTTTTTAACCCAATTTTATTGAATTGATGAAGATGACTGAACAAGCTTACATAAAATGTTGATAAATTCGATAAGACCTACTTTCCAGGTAATAAAATAAGTTTTCATAAATACAATACTGTAAGTATTCTTCTTGCATTTCTTTCTTGCAGGTTTATATATAAAACATAACCTCAAACAGCTTCACATTAACTACATTAAATATAAATATAAGAGATTGGGAGTTATGGAGAAATTTGATTATGAAGCCTGAACCAATATTAACATTTGATCTGCACCACTGAACTGTACTATTCGTCGATACCAAATTTCCAACGAATTCCTATAGTATCCTTTGTGGAAATTTTATATTGCTCGATTATGAATAGAATTGCTCTAAATAGTAATCTCAAGTTATTGTTTCATACATTTTTAAATTTAAACATTTGGAGGTACCAAATGTTTTTTAAAATTGGCCATATAAGACTATTGAATGTTGGATACGGATTTTGAAGGTCTGTATGCGCATTTAACGAACCTTTGTATTATATCGAAATAAGGAAAGTAATTTTCTCGAGGTGTATGTAGGGCAAGATACAATTACATAAATCGAGGCTTTATATAACGGCAATTCGCTTCCATCTAACAGAATGTAGCGTACACTCTACCTCAGATCTTTCCTTCTCGTAACAATGAGTATCGACTGTTTGTTCAATGGAACGTGTTAAGGAGTTTCGTTAACTGGACTGCGAAAAAAGACTCGGCAAGCATTGTGATACTTTTTGTATTCTGTCTCATACTGTGTGCACATTCCATAGGTTTAAATTGTTTTCCACCTCGAAAGCACTGTACCACGATTAACTTTCGTACGAGTTAATAAATACGCATCCCTTGTGGAAGATTAAGTCAATTTTAAACCTACTCTACTAAGTGTTAAAAGAAGCTCTGACAAATATTAAATTCTTTTTATAAAGGGATTAATTTGAATCGGAAATAAAAACGTTGCCAAGTTCAAAAACTTACCATTCCAAAACCTGGGAGGTCCTTAAATTTATCAGGTCATTTAATCAATGATGAAACATACATACCAATATATTCCTGACATGAAGCTTTAATACACCATTAAACAATATAATTTTCGTATTCTCTAAATATTAGTTGAAAATCACGCTTGATTAGGTATAAACTACCCTTCTAGCGAACAAGAGAATTGTCACTCTTCGAGAGTATATTCTCATCCCAAACAGATTACGTATTCTCTCCATAAAGAGTAAGATCTCACTCAATAACAGCCAACAATCATTATTTTAAGTTATTCCAATTCTGAAGCACTCCAAAAAATGTAGAAAGTTTATAATAATATCAGACAATATGAGAATTTTTCAAGGAAAACCTCATGAGTGTATTTTATTTCAAAAAGATTTGAAAGTGGTATTAGTTGATAATATATTCTTAACTTTTTAAATACCTACGTATAATACGTCACGCTTTTGAATGTAGATATAAACACAATTAAGAGAACATGATGAATTTTCCGCGTGTACATACATATATTAAACAATAATATTCTTATTGCGTATATTCTACCGATCAAAAATATATGTTGATTCTGTGACCTTAGACTTGCCAAAAGTCTGGCATGGAATGACGTGAACTTCTGGAACCTTGGTTTGCAATCGGGTAACCACATGCAGCATATGTGCCTGAAGGAAATAGAAACGAAATGACCTTTGTAACCGATGGTTCGTTAAATTCCCGAATTTAGATAGTTGCAGAAGTAATCTGAGAAAGCCCTTTAGCTACAAATAATTGTCAAAGAAACGTTTTTTATTAAGAACCTCAATTTCATTTGCAAATGAAGTATGCACTCATTGTTGAAATAATTAGTAGGCAATCGAAAACGTGGCTTCTCCAATAAAGATGTTAACCATGACTATTTTAGTGTTAGTAATTGGTGTGCGGTTAAACGTTAACAGCCCTTTAAGATCGCTGCAGTCGAAAAGGTGCCCTACCATTCATTCACACGAAAAAAACAGTTATTAAGCGCAGGGGCAGAAGTTATTACTCCAGCTACAAAAAGTAGTAAACAGGCAGCAGCGACATTTTCCAGTAGGCGTTACTATTTTAGGTTAGTTGACATTCTTACTACTTCTCTTTATAAGAATAACTACTTTTCTACTTGGAGTTAGAAATTGTTATTCTTATCGATTTACAGTTTTTTTTTCACTCGATTTTGCCGAAGCACTGCAATTCCGAGTAAATATGTCTCTGAAAGATCTTTGAGACATCTCTTACTCATCAGTTTCGGAGACAACTCACTATTTATTTCAAAAGTGGTGTTCATTTCAACATTCTCTTTACGCAGGTTGGACCGAATCTGTAAAAAAATAATCTACTGGTTCGATAATCAGAATCGCGGTTGTTCACGTTTTTTGTTATTCTTGCTTTTGAACTTGTTTTCATGAATTTATTTTTAATTCATGTCTCGGGAATATTCATTTTGTTTTTTTTTCACAATTCCCAGAAAAGTGGATGGGTAGGAGTTGGGCAGTTTCGAATCTTCAAATGTGTGATCTACTGCATTGATTTCATCGGTTTTTGTTGGCGCACTCCAGTGGCTGATGTCAATGTAATGCAGAAATTTCGTTGCTCCGGGGTTTTCGACCATTTTGTTCCGTCCACTATTTATAAATTACATAATATTTCCTTTCTGCCATGCTCTGACGTTACCGGTTTATCTCACAAACATCTTACAGAGATCACTAAATTCTCTCTAAAAGAAATTAAGAAATCTTGTAAACATATCTCGTTTATTGCGGAAACGGCCTACGAATTCTTTGTTCGTCTCTTCGATGTCTTTCACGGAGAAAAATGACTCCGCTGGATTAGCTGATTCATATCAGCTAAAATTTTCGGCTGGAATTGCTTCCGCTAATGTAGCCTTAACCCTACTCAATTCGCGCTTAGCTCTAAATTTCCGCTACATTAGCAGATTTGTTCCGTTAAATTTGCGGACTTTTTCAGTAAATTTAGCTGAAATTATCGGCTATTCCTAACGGAATTCCAACAGCTGTCCCTATAGGATAAAATTGGTAGAATCTGCAGATTTTTCAGCTGATTTTGCTAATTATTTTTCTCCGTGTTCTTTTATCTTCCAAAGATCACAGTATTGCTGGCATAATTCGTCTCTCGTATGTCTCGTTCCATCTCATAATAGAGACGTCTGCGAGACTGACGAATCCGAGATCTCTCAAAGATCTTTCGGCGACAATTTTTTACTCAGATATAGTGCATCTTGCTAGAACGTCGCGAGTTTTTGAGAAAAATTAACAAAGCCAAAATGTCCAATTAAAAAAACGCAATTTTCGCAGGGAATTCCACTCTCCGAACCCCCATAACTCAAGATTAACATATATGCTTAATCTGAAATATGTACATCAGTACGCTATCATCAAAAATATTCATTTGTCATGCATTTTGATTCCATATTTCAATTCCAAAAAAACAGGCGATATATGAACTGGCTCTTTATGGAAGATGGCCACTAAGTGACAGACAGGGCCTCTAAAGATCATGAAATACAATGAAAATTCAGAATAATAACATTTAAATGGTTCATTTGAATTTTATTACTGGATTTTTATGGTTGCTGAATGAAATACTAACGTGAGATAAAAATTGAAAATGGCTTATCCAATATGTCGATGGACTGTTCGATACTATTCGATACCATTTATTGGGGTCTTCGTACTTTAGGTGTTTTAATTTTGTGTGTTTTAATATCTTCTTTTTGCTTTTATATTTTTTTCTCCGTTTTTGTCATTTTTAATTTTTGTTGCTGCTTTTTTGGCCACTATATTCTCCGCAACGAACCACTGATATCAGATTATTGCCGAACGAGAGAAAAACGGATGTACTAAGAAAACATAGAATAACAATTTTTGCATCTATATCTGGGTTAATATTCAGTATGAAAAATAAACAAGAACACACTATGGTAGTATGTCTGCAAAACAGTACCCCTTTTTGCTTGTAATCTGTATTTTGTAACAATTTTCCGAGTTTATGTCGAAGGTAGAGGAGCCACATCGAAAATTCTGAATGTCGACTTCGAATTCATCTGAATTTCTTTCATCTGGATTGGTTTTGTCATAGCAAAAACTTTCTTTTCTGTAATCATGGGTTTGAAGCAATTCATGAGAAATTTTGGTAGTTTTTTCAACTTCGGGTTGGGTTCATAAATGCATAGAAATAGACTATCCTAGTGATTTGGTAAGAAGTTGTTTGCCTTTAATCGCTGAATTTGAGGAGTTTTCTTAATTTTTGTCAAAAATATCGCAATACCAAGTTCGGATTCCGTGGGAGAAAGTACATGGGAATATACTATCCTAGAGTCTCGGCCAAAATACTTTTTTGGGGTGCCCCTCAAAAACCCGACATTCAAAATCCAAACAATTAAAAAACAGGTATTCAAAATCCGGACATTTGAAAAAATAGATATTCAAAATCAGACATTTCAAAAACACACATTCAAAAAGCAGACATTTCAAAATGAACACATATATTGAAAGTCTTTTTTTTTAATTGTCTGGTTTTTGAATGTCGTTTTTTGAAGTGTCTGTTTTTGTGATTTATCGAGATTTTGAGGAGTTCCTCTTTTTTGTGCATGTGTAATTATTATTTTCGTCTTTCACTTTTAATAAAATATACCATTATCAAATTAAAATGAATAAAACGGTTTATGTCTTATAAAACAATGACAAAAACGTTGCCTCAATAATGTTTCGGAGTTGTGAGCCATCTTGGCTCTTTTAATTATCTACAATACTATATAAGCAACGCTATACATGCAAACAACCCAAAATAATAAATATTGGTTTCATCAATGGTTGAAGCTTCCTAAAAAAAGTATGTCATAAGAAAAAGCGAACTAGAAAGCAGGGAGAGTACTTAAACGTTTCAGAAAAATGAAAATCGTATGGAAAAATATATAGGAAAAAGCTCAAGCTCAACGTAATAGTTCCGTAGGCTAATAATTTAATTTGAAATACGACCATTTTTGCCGCAGGGTACGGAAACGACAAAACGTCAGGTTTTCTTTAAACCCGTTCTTTTTAACGGTATCCGTCGTAATACAATTTTCCGGGAACAAGAAAGAATTTTTTAAAGTGATGGACGTGGAATATTATAAAAGCTGACGTTGCTACTATTACCAGTATATTCCGTGCTTGTAATTACGATAGAGGGGAGTTTAGAGTTACAACTTGAAGTTCCTGCTAGATGGCGACGGGTGAGACGTATCTCTTTCCACGGACGAGACCGGCGTGCAAATTCGAGGCACGTTTCGGCACGGTATTTAATTTGCGGCTTGGGTTACGTCGGACAATCGTGTCCTGTCCGAAAAGAGAGAAAGACGACTGCTACCGCGAAAGGAGATGTCGACTAGGGATTTCGGTGGGGATCGGTGGCAGGTTGCTTAATCGTAAGAGAGGCGAATACATGGTAAAATTTAATTGGCTGCAAAGTTTCCCGGTCGTAGAGATTCTTTTCTTCGATTTGCTCCCATTTTTCACGGCTGAGGTTTTCGCTACTTTCTGCAGCTTTAAAGGGGCACCACGAGTTGGTACGTCCGGTCGTACGTGTGGGAAATATTCAGTCTGGATTAAGAGAATAGATGCACGCGACTTTTTCAGAGCTTTAATGTCAAAGAACTTTTTTAAGCTTTTTTTTTATTTGTAGGTACTCTCGAAATTTGGAGTGAATACCTGGAGTCTGAAATGTGAAATCTTCAAGCTTTCAATAGTTTACTTCAATCCAAGTCAAGTTGTATCTCACTTTTAACAATTTATCATTAATATAATTTTATTAGTTTTTCACACATGATATTTAAATAGTACACTTTTTGATGAGAATGTACAAGAGTACTGGGTAATGCATAAAAAGGAGACCAGAGTTTAAAGAGGAAGGAACAGTAGATTTTTCAAAATTGAAACATTTTGTTATACCTAAAAGATGCTTTAAGGCCTTTGAAATCATTAATCATCAGAAAACAGTAGAGTCCCGGTATATTTGAGTCTCGCTATATTTACGTCCCAGTATAAATGCCCACGTTCTTCTCGTTATATTTGTCTGTCACCGCTGTCTTTTTCCCCCACCTTACGCGCTGGGCCTCAAGAAGGACCTGCTGTGACGTCATGAACGTAACGCGACTGAGGGAAGTGGAGAAGCGGCGCTCCCCTTCTGTTGACAAAAATAAGGAGACAGGAGGGGATGACGAGGAACCGAGCGGGCAAATACACCGGGAATCTACTGTACTTTACTATCAAGTAGTTTAGTTATTTTTCTTTTCTTATTTAGTGTATTTTTCTGAACAAATAATATGATATTGTAATAAAGTATCATGGAAAAGTCTTAAAATATTCACTTTACAACTATTTGAACTCTACTGAATCTCTCACGAGTAAAAAACTGGCGCGTAATAAGTTTTTTCGACCTTCTCTCAAGGTCAGAGATTTTCTCGATGACATCGTACTTATCTTAATTTGAAGTCCAATTCCGATGTGTAAAATATTTGGTAATACAGCAAATTTTTTTTTATGAGGCGTATTCCAACTTTGTACTTGAGCAAAAATTGTTTATATTATTTTATGAGTAAAAAAAAACGAGTAACTCTGATTGTATTGAATATTTTATTTTGCAAAGAGTGACATTACTTCACTACATTTTAATACAGAATACATCAGTCTAATAAAACGAGTGTCTTGAAAACTGTTATTTTAGTTCTAATAGATTTTTAATTTAATTATGATATTTTATTTATGAGTTTTCTTTGTTCCAGCAGAACTCTACTAATTCGTAATATAAAAGAAAATATGATATTCATATTCCATTCAATATGAATGCTGATAAAAGCTGTTAAGTGCTAAATAAATGTTAGCACAATATGCGAGTACCACTTACTTATCTTTCAGATGTAAGATGTACATCGCCGAAACTTTCTTTCAAATCGTCTAATATACACAATAGAAATGCATTTCCGTAGCGAAAGTAAAATAGAACTACGAGAGTCGCGAGCGCTCCTAGCGGCGGATAAGTTACTTGTGTCTCATCCACATTTATAAATGCACTATTACCGGAAGAGGGAAAATTCCGTCTCTTTACGAGAGTGAAATTATCACTTCAGGAAATTTAAAGATTTAATCATATTGAATTAGTGTAGTTTTGTTCTATTCAAATTCTAAGAGTGATAACAATATGGCTTTATGTAGTATCATACGTAAATAGTTACACTCCTTATAAAAAATGAAATGTTGGAATTCTTCATACCCATTTGAAAATAGATTTTCAATAACAGAATTCTTGTTAAGAGAAAATTTATACCTGTAACTCTTGCATTTTTATTATTAAGAAATGTTTAATAAATTCTGCCAATTAAGAGTACGGAGGTGACCTTGAATTGTTAAGCATTCAGAAGTATAAATGAAATATGGAACAAAGGGACCATTTTTAACAACAATTTAACAATAGATTCGAAAACAGTGTGAATTATAAGACCTGACAATAGAGACTTATATTATACTCTGCAAAAAACAGCTGAACATCTAACAACATTTCTTTGAAAATTAATATTTAATATTTTTGAAGAATAATTAATGAATTTGGAGTTTTCAGTCCATACGATACTACTTAATTCATTTGAACACTTTCATGTAATGGGAGAGTTTATTTTACGTCAAGTTTGATCCATTCGTTATTGAATTAGTATAACATTTAATACAGTATTAAGGAACTCTGAATGGTTCTGGTATTTTCGATTACTGAAACTTTTATGTTTTACATTCAATGCTTAAAAAAAATCAAATTAATGTAATTATTGATCATTTAAGTACTTGCTTTAATGTTATGCTTTTATAACTTACCATTTTAAACATGATAAATCACATAGAATATCCATACTAAATCAATTCGTTAAATTGAAATATTTAGTAGAAACAAATGGATTTAAAATACTAGTAAAGTGGTGGATAAACTGATGAATAGGAAGACTGATGAATACTAAAGGATTTCAAAACAATATAAGATAAGATTATATTTAATTTTATCTCAAATTTTATCACACAATCTCTAAATAAATTCTAGTTTTATTCTCAAAAATTATGAATTTGCGTTTTAACATTGGCATATATGTTGATGTGTATTATGCTAAAGCCAATTTCTAAATGAAAGACATTGGGTGAGCACACTTACCTTTTCTTTAAAAGTAACAAGTCGTGTTACAGATAATAAAAATCAGTTGCATGGAAGTTATTGACCGTTAACTTTCCGAATTCGAAATCGTTTTCGGCCGTAAATTTTTACGATTTACCGGGAAATTTACTGTTGGGATTAGTTTTAAAGAACCGTAAATTCTTCGTATTTATATTTACTCTTGAAATCCTTACATGTATATATTTTGCAAAAAAATACTGTTAGTCTCGGCTATTTCAAATGAATAAAAATTCGAAGTACGATAGTTATAAGTAGCTGGAAGTTGTCAACGTCAAAACAATAAGACGCAAATAAATATAAAAAAATTTTATATCGTCATGTAGAGAAGCGAATTCACGTCTTTATATTGACATAAATAAGTAATAAAAATTAGTAAATAATAATCATGCTATTATCTGAAATAAAATCTATCTAACCTGCATGTTACTGTTTATTTAAAATCTGTATTTATAAAATGTAACCTGTATATTATAATCATTATTATACGGTATCGAACATTTTTTTTCTTTTTTTTAACGACTCTTTCAGCCATGAAATCGAATGGCGAGGCTCAGCGAAACATCGCTGTTTTACAGATTGACCGCGATACTTTTTTTGTTATAATTAAAATTCGATTTTCTATTTTAACGAATTCTAAACACATCATTATTTTTTGTATATTTTACATATTTAGTTATGCGGATAAAGTAACCAGCAACCCCAACCAACCCCGATGAATATTTTCGTATTACATTACTGATTTAATTTAGATAACCCGTAATCTGAATGAAAAAGTATTTAGATCACTTAAATTCGTTTTATGATGAATTAAAAAAGGGTTTAAGAATCTCAGGCTAAAGTTCTGATGAAAAAGAAGGGTTTTGAGGCTTCGATATATCCAGGGTTGTTTTAAAAAATGAGCTCATCAATGAAAGGTGGAAAAACAATTTTTGTTCACTCTCTAATATTGGTTACTAGTGGAGTACAAAATTCGTTCACTGATGAACGGTGATTGCAGTAAAATTCATTTCCTATGTACAATACCAGTACCAAATTTACATTTGTATTAAGATTATGGGCGGTATTTACAACGTGAGCAGCATTCAATAGTAATCAAGTGGGTGGCCGTATACCCGTCGCGTTTGTTCGCAGCAGATCGTAAAAAGAGATTATTTTAAGAGTTCACTTTTTAGCTTCAAGACGACGCCGACGCAACGAAAGTATCCTAGAAAATTACTACAAAATAGTAAAGTAATTGCATTGTCGGCAAATGACATAAGAGTGAAAGGAAGGTTAAGGAAATTTTGCTGCCGTTTCATCAAAGAGATGCTCATAAGTAGAAAAAGATATACTATTTAAAAGCTGCACCTTTTGCGTTCATGCATTCAGTTCGATGCAAGTGATTACGTAGGATCTGGAGCTTTTGAGGTGACAGCGTAAGGGTTTTATTGTGTTTGATGGAGAAGTGAAAAAAAGATTAGTCATGATCTTAGCTATTAGGAACGGCAGCTATAATGGAAGGTTTACTTTCCCTCAATAACTCGAAAATGTTTTAGCTCCGAATATTACAATTTCTCAAACTATGCGTTCAGGCACTTATTTCAATTGTTTATTCAATATCAGATTTTATATCAGTTAATTCACGGCTTTAATGGGTAACTTCAAGCAGCAAATTCTATTCATTTTAAAATATTCATTACGTGTATTTCGAGTATAGAAATTTCTTTAATATAACAGGATATTTCGGTCTTAAACTTAAAAAAAAGCAGCGAAAATGTTTTTATGTACCGAAAAACATTTAAACACTCCAAAGGTTAAAAAGCACGTAAAAGTTTTTTGTATTTGATAATATCTGATCACATTTGATGTGGTTTGATCCATATGTCGTGTCAATAAATTTTTTTGTTTAATCTTACATATAGATTAATTTCAGCTTTACAGTGTTTAACTGTGCATAGTTTTACAAATTATAGAAAACATATTATTACAATGTAGTATCAACGCTCATGTAATACATAACACAAGCAGCAAAATAGGTCGAAATTAGGTAAATTCTACATACAAGGAAGTGTAAGTGGGGGCAACAAGGACTTAACGGAAGGCATTTTTACCTGAAAGCCAATGTGGTCAAATAGACCAATAGTAAGTCGAATATTGGTAATATATTGGTAATTCCGACTTAATTGCACCCTATTAGCCGTTCTTGGATGTAATATATATTGAAACGATCCACGTAAACTGATTTTCATAGATGGCGACTCTTATATAAATATACATATGTAGATTCATATAATGCGTATCATGTTCATAATGCCGTATAGGAACTGCAATGTCCGAAAAAAATGGATATGCATACATATATAACTAAATATTCCATTTTACACGTTCTTTTTGAATAGGTAAATATTACGAGAAACATGACGTAAATTTCACAACGAATTAAAATTTTCTGTCTATATTTTAATTATACATCATTAAAAATTAACAGGCTCAATGAAACATACACTTAACACTTATTAAATTTAATTTTCAATAATTTTATGTCCAATATTTACAAATCTTACTTATTTTGTTAATTGAAATCAATAAAAGGCAACAAAATGAATTATTTTTAATATTCAAATTTATAGGTTATAAATTGACTTTCTATGGCGGATGGATAATTTATGACTTATAGGTTTTTTCAACTTATTTGTCAGAAATACTTAAAATTTTAACTTATACGTCGAATTTCTTCAAAGTGAAGTCAAATAACTAAATATTTTTCCTTCTTTGACAAATTTACCTATTTGACACATTTCGACTTCTAAGGCTTAAAGGCTGTCAAGTAATTGATATCATAGTTAGGTAATTTCGACCAATGTATGTTGAAATTGACTTTAATGTTAGAGACATATAGTATATATGTACATTATACATCTACATGTAACTCTGTTCACTGTTGCATTCGTCACGTCTGGTTTGGATCTTCATCCACAAATGGATGGAAGCTATTTTTAAATTGTCGCTATAATTAAAAAACGTGGTTCCCTTACAGTGTTGGAGTATTGCTATATACCCCATTTACGGGTGACGAATAATATTTTAAAATGGTCAAAACGCAACTGTTTAGCTATACGTAATAATGCTTCAAGTGTCTCTCAAAACAATTGGGAGACATATAACTGCAAAGTAAAAAAAGTCTTCATAGAGCTGAACGCGTTCGCTGAAGTGTGTTTACTGTGAGCTCTAGTTTATTGGTCTTTTTGACCAAACATTCTACATATTTAACTTCATGGGCAATTTTTTGTGGTTATTTCGACTTTGAAGTAATAATAGAAAACGCCATCATAGTCGCAGAAGTAAAATATAGCATCATTCGCAAGTTTTTGGTCGTTCTAACTTTTAAGTAAAAATTAGGGAAATTCACGAGGTTAAATTTACCAAAAAACACGACCTATTTCCGCTTTCAAAGTCCGTGTGTTTATCTGAGTCAGAACAAAGGTCGAAATTTAGCATGATTTGACTTCAAAAAATACCTTAAGTATAATTTTACTATGAAAACATTTTGAAATCGTAATTTGGTAATATCCCAAGACGAAGACTTTAATTACACTTACAAGGCATATTTGAAGGTCGAAATTTGGTTATTTTTAACTGAAATAAGACAATTTGACCTAACGCTGGTCAAAAGTCTTCCTTTCCTGCTTGGGTAATACGTATTGTTAGTTACATATTTGTATGTAGCAGTCAATGAGAAACTTAAATATATATTGACTTGCAGCGATATTTGGCTTAGAAATCAATGATTCTATGTTCAATGGTAGATGGAGATTTATTTTTTTTAGACTAGTTCGAAGTTTTGACAGTAAATTATACTAATTCAAACAGTGAGTTGAATTATCTGATTGGAGCTGGGAGTCAATTTCACTAACTAACTCTCACTTTTTTACAGTGACGTCTTTCTCATTGTGATACTCAATGTCTATTGGCCTAGAATCAGTGAATTTTGATTATTTCAAATTCAGAGAGTATTTAATAAATTCGTTATGGTGCATGATAATAATAGTGACGTAGTGGTTACAAGAAGGAAAGAGAGAGTGAGGGATGGAGGATGGATATCAGTTGATGCGTACACGTCATGTGCATAACACGTATGTTCACTCGAGCTCAAACAGTGAACGCGAGAAGGAGAAAATGGAGGGTATTAACCTTCTGTTACTGTCACACGTAGATGCCTGCCGCAATTAGGTGGGTCAAGTCCTTTTCGTCCCTGTATTAATATCGGGCTGCCATGCATCGGTGCTCTGCAAGGAGGCGCCTCTCCGGTAGTCTGCCATAATCAACATTCATTACCTTTGTTCACCCGTAACGAATGGTGCTCGAGATTAGAGGAGATACACATTCACCAGTGGCATTAGACGTTCATGAAAGAGAAAGAGATGAAGTCAGAGTGAGAGAGACATGGGAATAGGGAACTGCGACTGGATTATCGATTAGCCGGTTAAAAGCCCGTTGTCGCCTCTGGGCGGCGATGGGCGCGTCACATTCCGAAAGGTCGGAAATGAATTATGAAAAACGTGAACAAAGAAGACACGCGACTCTCGGGATTCCATGCACTTCCTCGTCCGGTATATGACAAGACGTCATTTTTACGAGGGACATGACATTATCCGGCTCACTGATGCCTCTAGAGCTATCAGAAGCCTAAGGCTACTGACATTACACCGTTATGGCTTTTACGACTTCGGTTAAACCTTAAATTTCATGAAATATATCTTCCTGTTACAAGTTTCCTAGCAGTTTTCAAAAAACCATTCCATGGAACATGGCATCTAGTTTACAGTGCCTCAATTAACATAACCAATTACGTTTGTACCAGAGAATACTCTAAAGCAAGCCTTTCTACTTTTGGTTTCACAATCTTATCCAATTTGGTTTAGGAATAACACCTTACTAATTTTATAGTTGACAACTGATAACTCCCGTATGTGATGATGAAAAGTTAATCCTGTCAATTATTTTGATTCTGTGAAAAGAATTCATGTTACTAACGTTCCTGGACTGATCGCTGCTAACTCCTGATGTCCATAGGGAAAGCATGTCAGTGCCCGCTTTCTGATGAATCAGAGTGAGTGATATAAGTGTTTTCTCATGTATCGGGAACAGTTCAGTATTGATGCCATTGTTCCCCTTACCAAACATAAATTTGCCATTGTGTTTATTTCAAGACCTACAGATGAACCGACGTTTCTTTGAAAAGGTATTCTCAATTCCTTTGTCTGTATTTATGGAATATTTTTTAACCATTTCGAAACTCCGGTCATATCGGAGTGAGACTTCAGTCCATCTATGCAATTCTTTGAAAGTAATTTATAATTGCAACTGGTCCTCAGGATATTAAGTAATGTCACAATAATTGGCACTGTCCTACATGTCGAACTGCTGATTCTCATTAGTCGTTGGAAATCCCTAATGATCTATAAAGACGCAAAACAGGCCAAGCCAAAAACTTAGCAGTTCCATCACGAGTTTCTGCTGGGATTCCATTGTAGTTGTCTCAACCAACTCATTGGGTAAATGCCACTTGAAATGAATAATACCGTTTGGTTTACGAACTTGAATATTAACCCATTTTTGAATATTTATCTACATACTGGACTGGATTTGCACTGGAAGGATCCAACTATTCATATCATCTTACTAAATTAATAAAATAAATAGAAGAATTCAGGTGCTCAAAATTCTAATTAATGCTATCGTCTTCCATAACAACGACATTTGCAATTTCTCATTTCATAAACCAGTGCTCCGTATCCGTGCAATATACCTCGAATAAGACGAAGCATCGTGTAACCTTACTCGTTTGCAAGTGCTCCTTTCTCGATCGAATCTCCATGTACCTTAGGGGATTATTTCGCGCGAACGAAGTCAGCACTGGTGTGAAATTATTCGGTTCCATTCGCCTCCTTGCTAACTTACTCACTTACTTATAAACACAATTACCTGTCCTTGCACATTCATAGCTCTTACTTTGATGTATACCCTTTTTTCCACACCTTTTCTATATGTACCTGTAAATTCTGCACTTTTATGAGTTACATCGTACTGCGCAACCTTTGTGTTCCTTTAATATTTTCAGTTTTAATGTTTGTGGATCACACCCTGTCTTCTAACAGCCTCTATTTGATTGTTAGTTTTCTTTTCTCTAATTCCCTCCACCTGATCTTTTTTCACCTGGCTCGTTTCATCATTTTCTCTCTCCCTGCTTCAGTATAAGTCTCTCTTGGTTGTGCGCACGTAAAGTTACGAGGGCGATTCGCGACGAAGTCATTTAAGGGAACTCACTTTGGCCCACTTTCCACTCTGCATACAGAATAGCAAACACGTAGTGGAGAGATCGAGGTAAAAGTAGACGACAAGCGGGCTGCTCGTGTTCCCCCTGAGGATGTACCACGAGTTTCGGCTTCGTCTATGCCTGCATTTATACGCAGCATATACGTGAGCTGTGCAACCCTATAACAGGTTCGAGTCAATGTCGTTTAGGAATAGGACGAGGAGATTCACAATATGTTGCGTTAGAATTATTCTGATCTAATTGTTCTGCGATGATGTGCTCTTTATATTAAAAGTTTCTTCCAAATCAATAGTTAAATATGGTTCTTTTAATCCTAGTCGATTTAGGGTTTTTGAGCATCACTCTTGGTGACAGGTAAATCACTTCCAGTTAAAATGGAACTGAAACATTTCAAACCTTCAGCTATGGGGTAAATGGCACATCATTTGAGCACCATGTATCATTGGAAATGGCCATATAGAAAATGTAACGCTGGTCTGGTTAGAATCCGGCCAGCCTTCTCTATGTCTGACCAGGAAATCACAGGAATTGTAACGCTCTGCCGACCCGATTCTGACCAGGATAATCCTGCTTCTCCGACCAGATTCCGAGCGAATTCCTGCTTTGTCCGACCACAAATTTATTAAAAAATTTGATGAACCTAACCTAAATATACCTCAGTAAATTCAGTCAGAATCTTGTCAGATTCTGATTAGGATCCCTAAGTAGGGTAAATCTGACCAGATTCTGGTCAGGATTACGGAAAATTTGAGGGAATTTTTAAACGGGTGTTGTCAACCGTTACGCGTAAATTTCAGTACTCTTCGTTTCAGTACTGTTACATTAGTGGATCCTGGAATAGCTCATTTTAAACTTTGGTATGAGATTAGTAAAGCTCGTTACTATTTTAAATAAGTCCCATTCGGGATACAATTATAAAATCGTAAGGTGAGTTTAATAGTGAATTGATAATGTATGTCCACGAGAAATTTTGAATATTATGACCAGATGCCAAGAGCTAAACTTACTAGAGTTAGCCCGAGTCTTTAGTACATTATGATCAGTGATCTAAACTAGTCTTATATCGTAATTACGGGAGCAAATTTTACCGTTTTCAAAATATATCGTATAGTTCGTAATTTTACTATTGGCAGAATTTTATGATTGCAAGATTATTGAAAAAAGTAATTCGCGGAAATTCGCGCTCGCGCGGAATAATGAATAAGCACCGACAGCGCCGCCACGGTCGATGTATTAAATTACGAGCGATTTGAATTTCAAAACAGATACAAATTACGAGTAATTTTTGTAAGCTAGTTCATTAGTGCGCACCAGTTTTCTTGCGGAGCATATTCATAAGACAGCGGTGTTTATCTCTTCGCTACGAAATCGCTAGCAGCTTCAAAGTATCGGAGGAGGTATATAACGACGGTCGTTATTATACGGTGCCCCACTCAACTTCCTCTCATTTCGAGCCGTGGAGAATCCTTCGCTTCTCGGGGCGATTTGGAGCGAGAAGCTTTTGACGCTGGCGAAAGAATATTCGCGCTTACGGGAAATAAATCAAATTATAAACGGTAAAAGCATTGATCCACTCTCGTCTCCGTCTGTTCGAATAACCGCGACAACCTCGTTTTTATCCAGCCCTTCTCATCCTAACCTTTTCGTGAATGGGCGACTGAATTTTTACCGCGATTTAATTGACTTTTTGGAATATCTGATTTGTCGGGTAGATTTGATGCCGTGCTTTTAGCAATTATATGAATTTATCCACTGCTTACTTATATCGACAAGCCACAAGATATGGAAGATGTCATAATAATCAAGGTAGATGCACAAATTGAAAGCGACAATTTGTACAAGTGTTGATATGCTATGAGACCATCTGAAGTTTGTGGTGTAACATGTTTTGGGTTCCTTGGGAGTTCGAAAAATGTAAATAAACAAGTGGATTGTAACCGGGACACCTTTGCATTTGTTTATAAGTGTCTAATAAAGCCAAAGCTCAGGTGGTTCGGATTCCATCTTCATAAATTGTAGGTCCCATCGCGATTTAGTCCCATATGGGTTCAGAAAAGTCGACGTAAAATAAAAAAAAAAGTGGATTGGTTTTATAATAAGTTAAATAACTCTGACAACTTCGAAGACTAGGTTCCTTAATCATTCTACAATAATTCTAATAAGAGATTTCCGAAGATTATGCTTATTCTTTTAATTGGGACATGAAAGTAATACAACCTGGGGAGTTTACCTGTATTATTGGCAATGTGGATGACGTAAATGGACTTGGCTAGTTTATCTAGAGATCATTAACCGGAATCTCAGGCACAGCTTCCGGTCTGAATTTCGAAAAAATGATTCGGTATAAAGTAGGTTAAATGAATATATTCTGAGTGGTATGTTAACATTTTGTCTTTAACTTGGGATCGTTTTCAAGTATTAAATATACTTGTACTATGTAGTATAAGGGAGATGATCATTGATCAGCGTACATAAACCATAGTAGTTTAATTCTTGGAGACTGGATACTAGAGTTTAGCTTTTAGACTTTTCCGCAATCTTAGAAAATTCTATTTCCTAGTTCATAAGGATGTTTCTAGTTAGACATAAATCGTAATAGTTTCATTCTTTCTAGATTACAATAAATTCATCCCGAAAACTCATTGGAGGCTTTTTTTTAGTTCTCAAAAACAAATGGAATTCAGATGAGAAACATTCCAGAAATCTTACATAATTTCCTTCAATAGTTCCGTGGGAGCTCATCATTATTCGGTTAACCTAAATCCCATTAGCTTAATTTGTTTGGAGCTAAGAAATAGACGTCTTAGGAATCCACAGGAAGATCACTGAAAGCCTAGCTTTGGTTCTTGCAAAAAAAAACATCATGTTAAGTTCAGGAGCCATTTGAAGAATCTTCTAAAATGCTTTTCCGCAATTCCTAGTGAAATTATCGTTATTTATAAGTTACATAAATCCTAAAAGTTGTATTATTTTGGAGCTTATAGGTAAGTAAACCTATCGAAGTGAAAATCTCCGATTTTCATGAATTGGATATGTTACCAGTACTCCTAATTTTTTAGTGGTGGAAAACCATATTTCAGGGCGAACGAGACTCCCCCAATAAGATTTTGGGGATAGTGCATCCCATCATTTCCACTCCACCCAAGATATCCTGGCCTGTCTTCTTTTTCTTCACAAAGATAGTTTCCTACCAAAAATCATTCAAATCCCTTAACTATCTTCAAAGATATTGATATTTTTCCATTTTCGTCCCAATTTTGGGAGGTTGTTTCACGCCCTTAATATGTTTTTCAGCGGTTAAAAAAGTGCCTCTTACATTTTCATTTTCTGCAATATATGCAATTCATAAAAATCGGAGATTTACACTTCGGTAGGTTTACTTGATAGAAGAAACGCATCCTGCATATTTACTGGAATTTTATGAGAAGCTGCCACTTCTTTGGATGTTCTTCATACGCGTTTTCTGACTTTTGTAAAACTTCTTTAATGCTGCGTAAGGAATTTTTGAAATCGTGATATATCTATTCGTTTTATAAATGATGGTGTATGATGTGACAGAAAAGTTCGCTATTTTGTTTATTCTTCCAGTTACGTTGATCGATATTTCCAAAGCCTCTACTTTGTTATATTCACCGTATAAGTTCTCCGTGAGATTTTTTAGGTCCAAGGAAAGTTCCCCAGAAGCTTCGTAGAAATTTGTGGAAGTAAAGAATTGTGATATATGAGCTCTCCTCGGACTTAATGATTGCCTTTTAGCATTTTACAATTTATCTATAATGACCTTTCTATCCTCTTTGGAAGTATGGCGGAATCTTATTTTCGAACTCGAATTGCACTAGACCTATGAACAAAAATTATTGGATTTATTAATGGGTAAAGTATTTGTTTCAATACCCGTTTAGTGAACATAGCATAGAGGAAGTTAGCACTACGACGAAAGAGAATATTTGAACATCCCTAAGAATCTCCTGAGAATATCTTCAGAAGGACGTGTCACACTTTAAATTTTATTAGATAGGTTGGATTTTGATTCATACCAAATCTTCAAGAAATAGTAGAAAATGTAATCTCAGTTAGTTCATCTTAACCTAATCGCAAAAGGATTACATCCAAACTCGAATATGTATACGTTATGTTTACAAAAAAACTGACCATTTATTGGAAGTATTGGGTAAATCGGATGCTCCGTCTCATAAATCAAGCTGGAAATATCAGCAGGAGCTTCTCAGTATATCCTTATTTTGTATTGCCTTCTTTTTGGTGCTATTATTGTACTCAGGATCTCATCAGAACTTAGAACGTCTTCAGGAAATTAACAGTACAAAATGTTATTTCAATATCCTGAGGAGATCCTGAAAACATCGATTGGTGGTTATGCAATATGAATTATGTATCGATTGTGACAAACAGAATAATCAGTTCCTCTTTATTGGACTAACCAATGCGTCAATTGTAGAAACACAAAATCTCGCCTGCAGCTTGGATTAGTTGCCTCAACTGAGTCCAGTCCTCAATAGACATAACAACAAATAATTCGGTCAAACCAAATTTAGCTTAACTGGTCCCGAATAGATTACCCTCTCCAGATTTATATCACCTGAACTAGTTGAGTATTTCAATCAACTTGAATAAATTACCAAAATTTTCTAATGCGAGGATTTCGCGCAGTGAGCAAATTTTTATATGAAGTGAAATCTAATAAGTGATAGCGGATAGATTTTTCCCACGAGATGACTTCCAATAGCTCTCAATGGTACGCGAAGCGGCATTTAACGTAATTAATACACTCTGGCGGTGTAATTACGATATGGGGAATATGGAGGACGTGAAAATTGGAGGGTAACGGTTTTCAGCGCAGGCAATATTCGGTTAGCCGACTCGATTGTCGAGCTTTATTCTCATCCAGTTCCCATCCCTTCTCTTTTCTGCCATTTCTTCGTCCCTCTCTCGCAGCCTGTTGTTTTGCGCATTTCCAAGACGAAATCGTTCGTGGGAACCGTAAACGACGACGAGCCGTACTAATTTTCTACGCTGTTATCGCTTAACCTCGAATGGATGGCGCATGCGAAAAAGCGCAAAAACCGTAACAATCACGGTTATCATTAAAGGCGACTAAACGCGAATGCCTCCAATTTGGGGGAAAACTCGCTGGGAAAACGCGGATCACCAATACATGCAGGCTGCATTGCTGCATTAAATAACCGATGCCCACTTAGCGAATATTATCACGTAAATCGATTCGTAATATTCGTTCGTTCATGAGAATTTACATTTTAACGACGGGGTGTCGAGAGCGACGATTTTTGCGCCCGTAATCGCGACAATCACGAACTATTACTTCCCAATACGGTTATATCCGTGTCATCATTATGGTGAGAGATAATGAGGTTTGCCGGTATTAAAAACTTATAATGTATATACGTCTCCCAACAAAAAAAAATCAAATCTTGCAAATTTTTTAAATCCAACTTTCTGGTTGAAAGCAATGAATGTCACTGTGAATGTTTAAGAATGGTTATTTATTCTTGCAACTCTTCACACTTATCAAAATAGAGGGAAAATATTTGCCATTTATCGAATAGAATTCTATTCAGATGTAGCCAAATCTTTCAAATTTGTTGAAAATAATTAAGAATGTAAAATAATTGCAATGCATATCAAGAAACGAAATCCAGAAGACAAATGATGTACTGTGTTGAATTGCGACTTATTTTCGTTTCCTGGGAATTCTGAAAATTAAGTAAGTACAAAATTGTGTTTAATTCCTTTCAATATCAGCAATTAAATTAGGATCGAAAGATTCCCAAACAGTAGGCAGAAAACAGCATATTTGCCCGGTTCCGTCTAGTTATATTTTCCTGTCGCCGCTCTCTTTTTCCCCCACCTTGAGGGTTGGGGCCTCAGGGCTCCTTCACATGGAGCGGTTTCGAGCCGCGGATCGCGGTTCGCGGAAGGGCGGCGGATTGATTTTCAACCAATCACAGAAGATCAGCGGTTTTTGGCAATACGCTCCGCCGAATCTCAATTCCCGGATTCACATGGAGCGGATTTTAGGCGGAATACGCCGCGTATAACCAATAACAATACAGCTTTCATGTGGCGCGACGTCATTTTTAAATTTCTTGAGCTCATGATTGGTTATACGGCGCGTATTCCGCCTAAAATCCGCTCCATGTGAACACGGGAATTGAGATTCGGCGGAGCGTATTGCCGAAAACCGCTGATCTTCTGTGATTGGTTGAAAATCAATCCGCGAACCGCGATCCGCGGCTCGAAACCGCTCCATGTGAAGGAGCCCTCAGGAAGGGCCTGTTGTGACGTTACGAGCGTAACGCGACTGCGGAGAGTGGGGGAAGCGTCGCTCCCCTTCTTTTTATGAATACGAGATGGGAGGGGAAGGCGAGAAACCGAGTGGGTAAATATACCGGGACTCTACTGTATTCCTTTTTTCTCTTAGGAGGAGGGAGCAAGGGAAGGAATTATCTCCGCTATAATGACTCTTTGAAGACGTTACAAGACCATATTAGCCAATACAAGGGATGTCTGTAACCTAACAAGAAACATTCGTTATCATGTAATCATATTTTTGAGCATAATAAATGTACTGTGTGATGCAACTAATCAACAAGAACAAACACAGCTTTTGAATTACATAAAAAATAGTCCAAATCTGCATTTCCATGGACATAACCTCAGTTACCTCAAAATGATGAATTATTCATTAAAGTGCAATTGACTAGTTCTGACCTTCTATTCAGATTCGATACACAGAATTACTTAAGGCACTACAGATACTGCAAAATGTCAGTAGTAAACTTCTGAAACACGTAACTGTAAGTATTATGCTGTTACCCTGACTGAAAATTTCAATAAATGTTTCGTAATTTTCATATTCAATTTCGCAATTTTTAGTGACGGTTTCGCAATTTTCGAAAACTTTTATCTGAAAATTACCAAACCGTCTCTAAAAATTACGAAACGTGTATCACGAATAAGTTTTCAATTACATATTTCGGTTTATTACAGAAATTTCTTACAATTGTTAGGAAGGTATTGTTGTTTTATTTGCAACGGTATACTTGATCTATCTATACACTTTTATAAAATGCATAAATTAAGTATTGTTTTAGTATGCATGTTATTCTTTTAGGCTTCAAAGAATTTCAAATACATTCTTTATCCTACTGAATATTCTTATAAAGCGATAAATCATTGTTGTAAAAGTAAGAAATTTCGAGAAAATATATTTTATTTATGAAAACGTCAGTAAATTTCTGGTACTAAAATGTCGAAGCCGTTTATCGTCAAGTATGTTTCAAGAGTCAACGAGCTTTCGATGGCACTACGCATTCTCTGGAGATTTCTTCTGTGAAGAATATAAAAGTTGGCGTGTAAAGTGCTCTTAGTGTATTGAAAGTTGATTCAGTGTTCTGTTTATATTTACAGAACTTGGACGAATGGCATTCCAGATATTCAATATGAAAGTGATATCCTACTGCTACACAATCCCTCAATTTATTTATGTCTTTTATTTATTTGTTTTCCCAAATCGTCTCCCGTAGAAAGAAAATTGAAAAATGTGTTTTTTAAACATATTGACAAAAAAAATACATTTAAATGTAATAAAATTATTTATATTTAGTGTTCTTCAATAAACATTTGTCATGGTTTTTAACGGAAGAATTTTAAAATTGAAAAAGTAGAAATACACTCAAATTATGAAGAATAAAGTATTCTAATAACTTTCAGATTATAATTCTTTATATTTTTATATTTTCAAATAGAAGCCCCTAAGAACAACAAAAAGTTGGGATTAAGTTTTTGATACACTTCGAACTGTAATGGCCATGAGATAAAAATGATGTTTTTTTCTTTAAAATGTTAAATAATAACAATAGATTCCAACCACATAACGGAACAGCTTTATGTGCACCGTTTACATCGTGAAGAAATTTCAAGACTTCAATTCATGCATTTCTCTTTGTATGCGAAAGAAAAATTGCCATCATCGTAAGCATATGTCTCGATTGGGTACGTGTTCAGAATCCAAAATGCACTATTTTCCAACGCTTGGAAAATCCTCGCTCTGACCCTGACTGAACATACACGTGTCAAAATATGCATGTCGAGGATGAAGGATGTTAATCGATTTTCAGAAATGTAATTCGTTTTGCCTATGTACATTTTGGTTGTACGTTCTACTTCGACAAAATTTTATTACTAATCCTGAAATAAGTCTTGACGAATTTTAATAATTTTGTGCAGTAGTCATCGTTTATTCTTATAATAAGGTAAAATATTCCATCGAGAGGGGACAATTTTATTTATTAAATAAAAAATTATTAGTTTATACATAATTTGAAAATATAGGCAATAGATTTGTTAAAATTAATTTGGTGAATTTGTAAAGAACTTTTTTTTTCAGGAAATAACTGATATTCGTTCAAATAATTCATATTTAAACTTGTTTTAAAATTCATTTACGATGTGATAAAGAACTTCTAGTCTGTAAAAAAATATCATTAATTATGTAAAATAAAGTTTTAGAATTATTATAAAATATTTTCCGAAATCTTTCTGTAATATATGATATCCCAACGAACAATTACCGTAAACGTTTCGGTCACAAAATTAAATTGCATGCGCGTACGGATCCAACATGATTTCGTACAAAATAACCTTTTTTAATTACTACGTATCGAAAAAATGTAATTAATAGCACGTTAATAATGAAAATTTTAATTTTAGAACTTCCAATGTAAAAAGTAGTTCAGTTTTCCGATTCTTATAAACGTCATTATGAGCTAAACGCCAATGTTTAATATCTCCAAAGAATTAAAGTTCTTTCACCACTATTTTTCAGTATTAATATTTTCATGATAAATACTGACTAAATATGCTTGCTAAAGCAAGATGTAGAAATAGGGTTCTGGTTTTATTACGAACGTCGTTTAACAGCGTTTGACTAGTAAAGGTCCTATATATTATTTGTTAAATGCCTTTTTATGACTCCGAAGCAAACGGAAACAGCGTTCTTTTATTTATTTCGAAATGAAATTACACGTATAACATAGTACACCATTAAAACCGGCCGACTACCCTAACGTCTGACAGTAATTGTAACCATTTTACACTTAGGTCATTGCTAGTAACTAACGATGTGACCTATGATCTATTTTCTAAATAGCACAACGGTATTGTGAACTATGGCAATGAACAAGGATTTAACAAAAATTAAAACACAGGGCTATATCGGTTGATAAATGGATTTTTATTACCCTCTGTTTTGATACTGATTTGAATATCGTGTCTTTAATGTCTAAGCTATAAATATTCGTAATAACATATGCGAAAAATAAAGATGGCGGCTTTAAAATGGTGACTGAAGCTTTGTTTTTGTAAAATATTAGCTTAGTGTACCAAATCTTTAAAAATGATTCGATCTTGATCAAAACATAGTACCCCTACACTTTTTAAATCTCCGAGTACTAATTTCATGTTATTTATAACAAATTTAAAATTGCGGATCCAATATGGCGGACAAGAATTACATTTTTTTTTACAAATTATTATACGGAGGTGTTTTAAGTCACTGGTTATGAAAATGAAGTCATTTTTCAAGAATTTAGAATGACGAATCCAATATGGCGGTAGAGAATTAAAAACGCTGTTTTGTTTGCATGAAACTTGGTAAATTTTGAGTTCTCTATATTGCATCCACCATTTTGAATTTTTTAAAAATAACTTGAAATTCATACTCAGAGAGCCCAAAAACTAATGGGTACTAAGTTTTTTCAAGATCAGATGTTTTTAAAGATTTGGTACCCTAAGCTAATATTTTACAAAAAAAAAGAAGCTTTAGTCACCATTTGAAGTCGCATCTTTAATTTTCTCATATATTATTACGAATATTTATAGCTGAGACATTAAAGACACAATATATTGAGGTTTTGACTCAATGACTTTTCTTGTCGACATGGAAATATTCATTAAAAAATGTTTGTGAAGGAAAAAAACTCGTTTTTTTGTGAATAATTGTTTATAACTTTTTACACTTTTGTTATAGACAGAATTTCATAAAAAAATCTGAAAGAGCGATCAATTTTACGTCGAGAATGTTTCGTCTTAAATTTGTTGAATTGGTTTTTAATGTCAAGAAATATTTCGAAAATCTTGGTGAAATTTGTGTCCTCTTGGGTGTCAATGAGTTAAGTTAATCACTTCAGATCGTGAACATAACAAATGTCATTCGCATTGATCTTATAAATATACAGGGTGATCCAAAAGTCCCGGAACAGCAAAATATCTCAGCGGGAGTGCATTTTCGAGGAAAATGTTTCAGACAAAAGTTTCAGGATTTTTCCCTGGCTATTTAATGGCGATATTGAATTTGACCTTGAACATGACCTTGAAGGTTATTTCAAGGTCAAGTTAATTTTTTTAAATGGGAACGCATATTTTTTTTCACGGATTCGGAAAGAGCACAAAATTTTACGTCCGAATATGCTATGGCCGTTTTTTTCGGCAAGGTCATTTCAAGGTGAAACTTAAAACTCCCGTGACGGCGAAATATCTCAGAGGGTGTGCATTTCTTTGGAAATTGTTTCAGACAAAAGTTTAAGGATTTTTCCCGGGCTATTTAATGGTAGCACAGAATTTGACCTTGAACATAACCTTCAAGGTTATTTCAAGGTCAAGTTTGTTTTTTTTTAATGGAAACTGCTATTTTTTTTCAAAAAATAAAATTTGACCTTGAAAATTACCTTGAAGATTATTCTCAGGTCAAGATTATTTTTTTTTTTAATTGGAACCCCGTTTCATTTTCTTAACGAAGTTATGAGGATCTTCCGGTATTGAGAGTGGTTAAATTCATTTTGTTCAGTCGATGCTATTACTGGACGATCTGCTCTAGGGAGATCCTTTACAGTGCCGTAAACTTCGAAACAATTTATTGTTCTGCCAAAAGTCGATTTAGGAATCAGTTCCTGTCCCTCGCTTGTCCTCTAATTTTGTAAATAGAATAATAAACTGTTTAAAAAAAGTGTATACATACATCTTACGCAACACTTGTGCAAAGTGAACTTGGGCGCGCGAACAGCGACAGAGAGCACGAGTCACCAGCGAAGTAAATAAACAACATACATTCACATTGAATTTATACATACGTGTACAGTCTTATAAGGTTACATTTTGGTCTTAACTTTATCGTTTTGTGAGATACATGGATTTCCTATCTAAACGCCTTTCCTATCTAAACGTATTAAGCATCATTTCAGTAACAAAATACATACGTATATTTCGTACAAAGAGCAATGGCTGCGCTAAGTGAACGAGAAAGAATAACCATTCTCATGATGAGAGGCTGGGGTGATAACCAGCGATCTTTAGAGAATGTGCGAACCTTATTTAACGCATCATTTAGAGAGGGACGAGAACCGATTTCTAAATCTACTGTTAGCAGAACAATAAATCGTTTTGAAGTTCACGGTACTGTGAAGGATCTCCCAAGAGCAGGTCGTCCAGTAACAGCATCAACTGAAGAAAATGAGTTGAATGTCTCGCTGTCAATAACGGAAGATCCTCATACTTCCATCAGGAAAGTTAAACAGCAGCACGACTTATGTTACGGTACAGTACAACGGATCTTAACTAAAAACTTAAAATTTCACCCATACAAAGTTAGACAGTTTGCGGAATTAATGATGAATCGAATAGATGCTGATGCCGGTTTCTTGAATCGCATCGTATTTTCTGATGAAGCTACATTCTTCTTAAATGGGGCAATCAATAGACATAACACGTCTTATTGGAGTGAAACCAATCCTAATTGGATGGTCGATAGTCGTTCTACTCAATATCCTGAAAAAGTAAACGTATGGGCAGGTATTATAAACAATGCGGTAGTTGGGCCCTTCTTCATCGAGGGTACCCTTACTGGTCAAAAATACCACGATATGTTGAGGGACGACATCATCCCTGCTATTCAGGTTATTGTAGGCGAGGATTTCGATCAGACTTGCTTTCAGCAAGATGGTGCAGCACCCCATTATGCAACAGATGTTCGCAATTATTTGAGTGATGTATTCGCAGAACGGTGGATAGGTCGAAGGGGTGTAATAGAATGGCCACCAAGATCTCCGGATCTTACGCCCCTTGACTATTTTCTATGGGGTTATCTCTAAGATAGAGTGTATCGACCGAAACCGGTGAATATTGAGGAAGTAAAACAACGAATACGGGATGAGATCGCGGCTATAGAACCAGATATGATTAAAAAAGTCGTATCGACTTTTTATAATCGCTTGGGATATTGCCAAGAAGTTCATGGCAATCACTTAGAGCATAAGCTTTAGTAAGATACATAATTTCATCAAAATCTTAGTATACCCATCTTGCCTTAACTGTCTGGGGACACCCACACACACACACACGCACACGCACACGCACACGCACACGCACACGCACAGGTGACGGCGAGGGGAACCACCTGAACAAAGCACCCCGAAGAGGTGTAAACCCGACTGTGCTACCTCCACGCTGTACATCTTGGGTAATGCTAAAGCCGGCGGTAGCATTGGAAACAATGTAAAAATGTTACCCATACATACGGTATTTATAAACGTATCGGATGTAAAAAAAAAATGTATATTTTTATCCGGGAACAATGATAATGCATTGCACTCTGGAAACTCTGGAAACATTACGAAAATGAAACGGGGTTCCAATTAAAAAAAAATAGTCTTGAGCTTAGAATAAGCCTCAAGGTAATTTTCATGGTTAAATTCAATGGTGCCTCTTGCTGAGTTAATTCGCTGTTCCGGGAGTTTTAAGTTTGGCCTTGAAATGACATTGCCGAAAAAAACGGCCATAGCATATTTGGACGTAAAATTTTGTGCTCTCTCCGAATCCGTGAAAAAAAATAGCAGTTTCCATTAAAAAGAACAAACTTGACCTTGAAATAACCTTCAAGGTCATGTTCAAGGTCAAATTCTGTGCTACCATTAAATATCCCAGGAAAAATCCTTAAACTTTTGTCTGAAACAATTTCCAAAGAAATGCACACCCTCTGAGATATTTCGCCGTTACGGGAGTTTTAAGTTTCACCTTGAAATGACCTTGCCGGAAAAATCGATCATATCATACTCGGACGTAGAATTTCCCGCTCTTTCAGAATCCATGAAAAAAAATAGGGGTTCCCATTTAAAAAAATTAACTTGACCTTGAAATAACCTTCAAGGTCATGTGCAAGGTCAAATTCAATATCGCCATTAAATAGCCAGGGAAAAATCCTGAAACTTTTGTCTGAAACATTTTCCTCGAAAATGCACTCCCGCTGAGATATCTTGCTGTTCCGGGACTTTTGGATCACCCTGTATACAGTCACTACAGTCATTCGTTCGGGCGACTAATACCGAGATATTCGATTAATACGATTCTTTACCCTGCATTTTGTTATGGTCAAAAAAGTACTGCAATTTGTACATTGTTAATCATTTTGAATTTACACTTTGGGACAAACAAATCCATTTTCATCCATAATGCATTTCTATATATTCATACACATAGAAAATTTGAAATTTAATCCATGCGAATTCGTGTCCGATTCACTCTGGCTATGAATAGATTCTTTTCTATTACTACGAATTGGTGACTATAATTTCAAATACACGTGAATCCTTTCTTCAGATTTTAGAATAAGACAATTTGTATGGCAATCGTCAATCCAACGTACTATTTTAGAGAAAGTGCACGGTTAATCCGTATCAATCCAAATCTTGTTCGCACACAAGACTTTTCTACTCAATCTGAATAACAAAATAATATTGCCAAAAAAGAAGCTGCTTAATTGGTTTCAATACAAATTTTTTTTTTAAATTCAATAAATAAAGGACCAGAATTGATTACTGAAGAAGTCCGCTTAAATGGATTGACAAAATACTATTTGTCATTAATTTGACAATATCCTATGTACTGATTCTGAGTTTTAGCACTATCAGTAGTTTGTTTTGTTTAGGATGTATGATGTTGTCAATTCTTCTCAAGTACGTTTTCACAGTGGATTATAAAGATATCGAACCAACAATTTGTATCAACGAGGCTTTCGTTGGACTTAAATTTCATTTACTTATTTTGACAACGTAGAATTATCATGAATTGTTTAAGAATTAAATTTCAATGTATATCAACAGATTCAAAGTACGAATATTCTTCCTATTACCTAATAATAGTACTCAGCAAAAATAAGCTGCTGGGATGCACTGAAAACAAACACTGTTATAAAATACTACTTTAAATATTTCAGACAGTAGCATGACTGGACGTAGCAACAAATGCGTTATTTTAACTTGAAATTGAAGTATATAAGTCGTTTCTTGTATTTCTGTATGTCTACTTAATTATGTCGAATTTTGCTAGGTTGACTAAAATAGTAATCTCAATCGCTTTATTCTGGACAAGATGAAGAAGTTTCAGATCGGTGGACTTCCATCTACAAGAATAGCCACCGATATCATCATTCGAGCACATCTTGAGCCTTCGGATAAAAGCAAATGATACAAGACCTTATGGAAAACTCGAGATATCAGTTTATAAAGCAATTCCTGAGCGAATGGCAAACTGCATATTTGAAGCAAAATGTGAAGATTTAAAAGAACTTGCCGTGATACATTGTGAGTGGAAACTTACGGTGTAGTGATTCGGGCGTAGAAAGAGATGGAATTGGGGACGGGATCAGATAATGGGCTTTTCCGGTTTATCCTCGAAAATAATATGCGGTTTTGTGAGACGAAATTCCACTAGAAAATCGAATTCCTCTTTTCGCGCCTTCAGTATTTGAAGGAAATTGGTGGCATTCGAATCATTTACTGCATCTCGAATAGAACGCTTATATTGATCGGAATGTGGAAAAAGAATGATTTCTTAAATTACTCTCTTTGTTGTATTCTGAATTCTGTTTGTCTAGATATGTTTGTCTGCATTTCGAAAATCATATACACTAACTTTTCAATTGCTTTTCAAAAACTACACTAATAAAAATATAAAAAAATTTGACAATACTGACAAGAACCTCGAGAGGAGCTTGGAATTTAAGTACTTTTTAGTAAAGTAATATTAATGAAACTTTTAAGATCTAAATATTAGAATAATGTATGCAAATCTACAATAGAGTATCCTGTTATGAATTTGAGATAGGTCTTTATAAGAAAAGTCTTAAAAAGAATTACTATGAAATTCGATTTTATGGAAGGTTTCCTAACTTAACAATAAATTGAAACAAGACAATAAGAGCGCCAGAACTATTTTATCGTTGTTCAAATCTAATCAGCTTCAAATCCAATATCATCGACGCTTTCAAAAAGTAATTTTATTTGAAAACGTGATTTAATGAAAAAATTAAAATTCATTAAATTGTGAAGACTCATTATTCCTTCATGTTTTCAATTTTTCGTTACTCCGCTCTTATGCATTTGGTCTACCTCCAACTCGTGGAATAACGATCACCTTAAATTTCCCTCATTCACCGGCACGTTTCAACTTTTGTTATTTTTTCACATTACCGAACCATTAACCGGCATCAGAAATAACATGGGGCTCTTGAACTCTCGCAAAACCTTGAATGGAAACAGGACGAATTAGCATCACTATTTGAATATTAATTCCGCAGTTAAAGTTTGCAGTGTTTACTAATGTACGCGCGGCGTGGCGCTTTCGTCGGATACGGCATGTGTGTTCAGGAACTATCCCGTAATTACGCAATAATTATTTACCTTATAGCCCCTAGCCTGCAATATTCGTGTCTGTGCTGAGGTGCTGGTCCCTGGCTCGACTCGGCATGGTTCAATGTTTTTCTACTCAAGCATGAGCCCTCGGCCCCAAGTTGGATTGTTTTGTTTGTTTGGAGGGGTGTTTGACTTAGTGACGCTTTGACTTCCTATTGTTTATAGTTCCTCCAATTTTCGTACTTCCGTATCGTCACAATAAACAATCAGTTACTAAGAAATTGTATCAATTAGGCTAACTAAAGTTTTTGATGGATTCTACGTTTTACGGTAAAGGAACGTCCATGTTCGCACGTACACTGGACGGCTGAGTATGATGTACGACTATTATACGTCGGTAAAAACGAACTTTCTTACGTTCAAAAAATAAATGTAACAATGACCTTCGGCGTAAGTATCGTATCCATACATTGAACCTCCATAATACATCCATAGGCAATTCCTTTTAGTCTAACAATGGATATCCTTCGTACTTATAATAGACATCCGTAGAATTAACTAAATATGTATCATGGACGTAGAGTAAATGTCCAAAAATGGAGGTGCCTAAGATGTCCACAGATGTACAATGGATGTTCGCTTACGTCCATTTTTCGTTTTCGATGAATGGACATAACATGGACGATATACGTACGTATATTGGACACCTACTTATGACAATTTTTCGTCTTGGACAAATGGACATGAAATGGACAAGAAATGGACACGAAATGGACTGAAGATGCACGTCCATACGACGTACGTGCTGACCCGGAAGTCTGAAGCTTCCATAAGTTTTATGGCAAAACATGAGGCTTCCAGGAAATCATATACGTATACAAAGATTCAAAGTCAGCAAAAAACAAAACCGAAGCTAATTCTGTTTATGAAATATTGTCAAGTTAAGTTTTTTTAGGACGATGACTCGTCGAAGCGAACAAATTTAACCAATTTTAATTAATTAAAATATCGGTTTAAATAAACAGCTTAATTAACTCGTACAAATATACACATATACTAATCCTCCTCAATCTGCTTAAAAATGAATAATAATCATTAAAGGCATACTAATTTTCATTATTTATATTATCAATATTTAATCGTGCTTTTCACAATATTAGGTTTTGAAATAGATAAATCCAAAGTTGCAATTTAATTTCAGCGTACGTATAATTTAAATGATCAATAAATACATATTTCTAGTATTGATATGGCGGAATCAATATTATATTAGATGGTGACTCGAAAACTGATTTTATTAAAAATTAAAACATAGTTTGCGATAGTCACACAATATTAGTTTAGTAAAAGTAGTTATTAACTATAACCACAAAAATAATATTTACTTTTATAAAAACAATTTGATAAGTTGCAACATTATTTTATTCATTAAAATTTATTATACACTGCATGTTCTTATTATCAAACCAGTCAATGACATGCACTTCTCTGAATTTTTATGCAGAAAATAAAATGCTCTATATTTTTGGTTCGAAACATATTTTGGTCTGATTTATATTAAAAACAATTTTAAAAACCACAATAATGTGAGGTATTTGCTAGATAACGACTTCAATTTGTCGATCATTTTTATTATCAGATTTGGAACCAGAAGGCAAAACATCAGAAAAAATTGATTACTTATTCCTGTTGAATAATCAAATTTATCAGAAGATTTAGCATTTGGAAGTTAGTTTCACGTACAGAACTGTTAAATCTATATATACACGCAAAACTTTTAATCTTTTCGAAGTTTAAGATTTTCTTTCAGAACATGTGAAAAGAATACAAAGATTACATAATTGCGGAGAAAAATAGCATTTTACGCTCCGATAATGTGAAAAATCAGAAACTTCTGTGTTTTTGGCTCGCATTAAATAAATTCGGACAATGTGATCGTTTGCGTTGAAATTAAATTGAACAACTACTTTTTTAACACACCGGGCATAGAACATGATTTTGCGCCCTGCAATGAAATCTTTAGCCGCAAATTGTCGAGCCCCACGCCTCTCGCATTAAAAAATATGGCAAGTAATACGTGTCGTATGCATAGATCTCCGACGAGCATGAAGTTTGTCGTACGAACGAAGCGAGAGGAAGGGAATCACTAATTGCGCCCTTATTGAATAATATACTAGACGCTTACAATTTTTATTTATGATAATACATACACTAGTTGGGACACTTATTTAATGATGTCTATTTAACTTCCCAGAATAAAAATGTATTTAAACCACTAATTACTATCTAATTCCCATCTCTACTTGCGGACATTGTTTTCTATGAAAAAATAGACTTCTGTAGAAAATCTCTTACTAGCCTGAGAGATATCGCAATATTTCCATGTTCCCACTACTGTTTTATGGGAAGGACTGTTTTAACCACTAAATATACTTTCCGCAGCTAAAAACAATGTGTGTTTCTTAGTTTTCACGTTTTATAATACATCTAAAATGTATTAAAAACAATCTTTTGAGAAAAGCTTATACCAAAATGTCAAATAAAATATTGACTCTTGGGACATTGAGGGTCTCATTAATTGATATATTATCTTATTATTGACGTAGTATCAAACGTTTCTATTGTTTTTAAATGAATCAGTCCAATTGGCTACTTTCATGTAAAATTTTTCAAAATGTTCCACGAAATACGTTTTGGGGTAATGTTCATTAGACCTATGAAATATCTTAAGAAAATTTGAAAAATCCACGATAAGATAAAATGGACACGTGTTCTTAATTATTGATTTTAAGTGTCCACAAGTAAGATAGCCCAAAAGCCATGACTTAATCCACTGAGATTGATGAATTTCAAAAATACAAGGCCGTTTGGGGCGCTATACTCTTATATGGAAGGCAATCCGATTTTTCCCTAATAGTTACGTATAGAAAACACCAATTTGAAATGCCGGAAGTCTCTAGAATGACAACGTAAAATCGTTAATGACGAGAAATAGAATTCTGCATAGTCATCTTAGTCAACGTCTTATTCGGACACATGTAAAAATAGTACAATTCGCTACAATAATGATGAATGCAATCGTCAAAAAGGGATACATAAATGACACTAACGTCGCTAACGTTTAACAAAAACACGTTCGAGTAACAAAATTAATAGTCGTTTCGGGGTGCAAAATACTTTCACGTAACACTAAGATTAATCATAAAGAATTATTTGTAATCATCGTGATTCTTCTTTCAAATTAATTTCTTAATATTGAATGTCTTTCTGTTGGAAATTTTACCATTGTAGACAGCGAATTTTAGACAATGTGAAATGAATATCTTTTGGTCCATTATTAAAAATTTATACTAAAGTGGCAATATTTATAGTAATTTTTACTATCAATATCAATGAAATTATATCTGCTATCAAATTTTTTATTAATATTTTCTAGATTTACTTCATGATGATCTTTTTAAATTTTTAAACATAATTTTATTTCCTCGTAATCTTCTAAATAATTGTACACTGATAAAATAAAAGAAGAACTGCATATAATTGATAAGCATCGTTTACGTGACATGCAAATAACGTAGAAAATTTTAGTTTGAGAAGATTAATATGACAACCAGGCAGTAATCAGTCATTCGCCGGATATCGTAAGTCACTTTCAGCGCGATATCTATCACCGACGTCAATAATCCTATAGTAAAATCTATTCTGTATTTTGTGATATGGATTGCATTCAAAATAGGCAAAACATGGAAGAATTATAATTACGCAAAATGTGCATGTTACAAACAGAATGATAATTGCAAATTCCTGATGACAAATTAAAATACGAGACATTTCACATTTTGCTGCTAAGTAATAATAATAAAATGAAAATTTTCCTCTACTCCCCATCACTTTATAATTAAATAGCGCACTATAACTGTTATTAATTCGTGACTAGGAACACAGTATAATACAAAAATAATAAACTTTACCTACTATGTTTTTATTAATCAACTATAATAAAAGTGTAAAAAATTGTTCAAATAAATTTAACAAAGTGCATCGTATAGTAAAAACCACTAAATTATTTAAATATTAGACCAAACTAAAGTACAGTAGAGTCCCGGTATATTTGCGTCTAGGTATATTTACGTCCCAGCATATATTTGACCAGTTACGTTTCATTGTATTTGTTTGTTGCCGCTCTCTTTTTTCCCCACCTTGCGCGCTGGGGCCTCAGGAAGGACCTGCTGTGACGTCACGAACGTAACGCGACCGAGAGTGGGAGAAGCGGCGCTCCCAATTTCCAAACAGTTTCTTAAACGAGTTCGAAAGAAATTATGATAATAATGATTCTAAATAATCGTGTACATTTTTGTAAATTTAGCTGAAAAAATCAACATTCCCTTAATAGACTAAACTTACTAATTTGTTAATGCGAATAAAATTAGTTAATAATAATTTGAATAAATATGTAGCTTTTAATATATTTTTATAAGTAATAAATGATAGATCTAAATGGCCTTAAAGATGAACATGCAATATTTTATTTTTAAAATGTTTCCTAACTTTTCTGGAAATTTATAGAATTCTTTCTTGTGGACAATATTTCGAAATATCACAATAACAAATTAGGGAAAATTAAATTATGATTTATAATTTTTTTAAGTTTGGGGAAAAACGGGGTTTCAACAAACATTCCAAATAACTGGGAGTTATGCGGACGAGTTTTTGACGTCAAGGTAAAAAATTAAAAAATGTCAGATTGCATTTCCATATTCAAAAAAATATTTAGTAACTTTAACTAAATGTTACCCAGAAGGGATTAATTACTTTGTATTTGATATAACTGCATATAGTTAAACCTTCAGTTAAGTAAACGAAACCCGAATTACATAAATTAACGAAATATAAGATAAAAACTACTAAAAAGAAATAGACAAGGTAGTAAAAAGTTTCTTTTAAGTAGATAGTTAAACATTGATGAATAAATTCGTCGTTTCGTTGTTATCGTCAGTAACCTAAAATGGCTCATTACAAATATAATCGCTATAATGATGCAGTATTTAAATTGCATACAGAAGAAAGGTATACAGAAAAGTCAAATTCATGAAAAATATGGTAGGTCATAAAATTGCAAAAACGCACGTTAAAGAACCCCTTATATAAAATTCAATCTGAATATAAGTAAGGTAAATGATACGATGGATCCTAACACTGGTTCAGTAGAGAAAAAAGTTTACTAAATATATATCCCCAAAATGTTATTTGCGTTATGCTCAGATAACTGGTACTTAATGTGGTTTAATTAATACCATCGAATTAATCCATCCATTTTTTAAAAGAATGTATTATTATGTTATAAAGAAAAACACGGCAGTTTAACTGAACACTTGAAATTGAAATGAAATTTTGTATTTGTAAAGTGACAATCATTTTTTAAATAATCATTGCATTTGCAGGATATAGTGATTATTGACTGGATATATTTGAAACTTCGTCAATGTCTATTTAAGGCGTATCGAGCATATTTAAAAACACTGTCATTATCTACTTTAGTAAAATCGATGATTGTGATTTTACATTGATTCATAAATTTGATGGCAATAAAATTATTGTAAAATTTGCAGTAGTAAAATCTCTATTATGACTAAATGGATTTAAAATCTCAGAAGAGGAGTTTCAGAAGGTTGTGGTAATTTATTTATATTTGTTCTTGTATAACACACAATATAAACAATATCTCCACTATTTAGAGTTGCAATCTTACTTCGTCTTTTTAATTAATTGTACACTTTTCAAGTATCTACAACATTTTGTATATAATGGAAATTATTATGATAACACAACTTTTCAAAATGAAAATTTAATATTACACGGTGTGACAGCGATCTGGCACTTTTATGGGGTTCTTGTACAAAAAGCAGTCTTTTCGTTGAAAAAATAAAAAAAAATGTATAAAAACAAAAATAAAGCGTATTGGCCGTTTGTTTTATTTGTGAAGAGTATACCCAAAATAGTAGAAATACCCATTGATGATACAATATTTAATCGTTTTCCGTAAAAACTATGCATCTCAAAATTAAGTAAAATTCCTGTCCGCTTGGGAAGAAAAGGATTAATGTGTAATTGCCAGTGATGACTTAAAATGTATCTGAAATTTTCATTAAGTATGTTATAATCCATTGTAACAGTTACTCCAGAAATTTATATAATTATTAATTAAATTAGTTTCTTCTATGTTTAAGAAATATTTCGAAAGTGCTTGCAGATAATCGTGATTCTTATTTGTAACATTCCCTTGTGAGAAACTCCAACTGCTTGGTGTATATTTAGGTCATGCTGGTATGAATACCCTCATCGCATATGTGCCACGCGCCTCCAGCAGTAATTTGTTTGTATACAAACTCCCTTTTTGGGAATTTACCTTTTCTAAGTACGAAGAATATTTAATGTGTAAAATGAGAGAACATTATACTACATGCATTTTATTATATACATGTTTTTTTTACAATAAAAAATTATAACAAATTTTACTCCTAGTTTATTACTTGATGGACGATACAGCAAAACTATACGTAACGTAAAATAAAAAAGCTGAACAGTATGGTACTTTTATCCTTGACTATGATCAAGAACTTCCATGGAAATGATTCGTTACGAAGATCTGTCTAAAAAAAGATATTAAATACATTTCTATCAACCATAACTATAAGCATCTTCGTTCAAGACAAAAGTGTCTTGTTCCAAAATTCAAAGAATTTGAAGACAAATATTTTCTTTCAAGACAATTTTCAAAACAGTTTAAAACAAGTACATATCGATTAGTTTTAACTTTATGTTATTCTTATATCATAGAATTCACATACAATATATTGATATTTATGTTATATATATTTATCTTACTTCAAGCTACTAATCAGTTAACAAGTAAATTGTCTAAAACCACCTAAGATGATTTCTGTCATTAAATTGAAATGAATCATATTTTATTCAGGCTTATTTAAAAAAATAAAAACAAGGAATGGCCTTGAACCTAAAGATTGTTGCCATTAATAGGCCTCCAATTAGTATAATAGTAACCACCAGCAATAACATTGAGTTTATTTTCTAACGTTTCAGGCATATCTAGTTGAAATAGTTTTTAACATAAATTCTTGCATCCGATTCCACACAAATCATGCAATTTCTACCGCATTTCATGAAGCGCAATCAAATTATATGATAGAGAGATTGCAATGCCAAACGTTGCTTGGATATATGTCAGTGAAATATTTTCCTTCATCAGAGATATTATAACTTTATATTATCGCATTTCTATTCGTAAATAATAATATATAAGTACAAATCAAAGAAAAAATTCATTAAATTAAAAAAAAATGAAATCTGCCTTAACAAAAATACATTGGAGTTTTCTCATAAAACTATTTTATGCCATTCGATGCATAAAATGCTTTTTACACACTTTTGACATTTTTCGGTCGCATTTTACGCACTCAAGTGACATAAAATATCGTATGAAACATGTGCGTAAATGTTTATTCTGCAAATGTGATTACGACCCTCGCCTTCGGTTCGGGCCGCAACCCTTCACATTCGTAGAATGAACTTTTACGCACTAGTTTCATAATATACTATTTTGATATTCTATAATTTCAGTATAGTTAATTTCAAACGATAATGCATTGAAATCTACAAAAATCGCAGTTTTTATAATCATTTTTTTAATACTAGTAAGAATAACATTAAATTATTTCATGACAACTTAAATTAATTTCGGGTTTTAGCCAGTTTTGTTCAATATTGCTTAATAAATAGATTACTCTCCTTGTAAACTATTATTTAACTTCTTTTGAGATGCCACAACAAATTTTGGAAAAAATACTAATTTAGTCAAATGTCACTCTTAAGAGGGGCCACTCTGCATCTAAAAATATAATATAATAAATAAATAAATAAAAATATTTACAATGACGCCCAACATGGAGCTCGAGAAAGAAAATAATACTTTTCGAGAATCTAAAATAAAAACATAGAAAGATAAAGAAAAATAAAAATTTGAAGTGAAACGAATGGTCCGTGCATGGAAAAATATAATATAATAAACAAATAAAAACAATTATTTCTTGAAGTAATTAAGCAAATTTTCAACGATCTTTTTGAAATCAGAAGCTGTACTTTTTGACAATTTTATTTATAAATAAGAAAACAATTTAATTGGAATATAACAGTGTTTACTCGAGAATGTTTATGTTAATGTTTTGGAAATTTCACTGTTGTTGGTAACAATTAAACATTTTTTAAGTATTTACAATATGGCAATCCGCAATTTTAAAAATTTTGAATAAAACTTTTCAAGGACAGTTTTCAAAAATTACTATTTGTTTGGCCAAAAATACTATACTTTTTACAACATTGCTTACATATTTTGTACATTGCTTACATAAATTTTTAATATGTAACTTGTAGCAGGACTTTTTTGAATTTCTGAAACAACTTTCTTAAGTACCATTTTCATATAATCTGCAATTCGAGAAAGTTACATGTAAACGAAATTTAATTTATTGACAGGGATTGAAACATTTTAAAAATAATAAATTTATACTTAGATTTTAAATAAAATGGAATTTATTGTTCTGCACTTATTTGTAAATAAAAAAATTGTTAATGTTTTTACATAAAGAAGTTCGTTGAAAAAATATTAAAATAATAAATTTGATGTGGGTAGGGGAGAAGGGGGTAAATAGGCCATATTAAGGAATTTTCTCAAAAAAACTTTACAAAATCGCCCGGCACATTTGTATAATAGTTAACTTGAAAGTTTATTAATTAACGCAACTTTTTTCTCAGATCATATGTACTATATGAGCCGTTATTGTTCTGCTGCATTCAATATAAAAAAGTGTAAAAAATGGCCGATTTGCCCCATCATATGGGTAAATCGGCCATCCCATGGGGTAAATCGGCCACATTATTATTTAGTTTAAAAAATCAATTATTTGGTATCAGAAATTCGAAAGAAATGCAAAGTATCAATTTGTAAAGCGAACAGTTTATTATATAAAGTATGAAATTTAACAAAATATTAAACTTAATTAATATTTAAATATTAATTTAACAAATTTAATCTGATTCCTCCGCGTAGCTCGGAAATGATCGGCTGTTATTACGCGCAGAATAACGCATCGGTGGTCCAGTGCTACAGCTAGGTTGCGAAAGTGCTAACACTTTGTTGGAATGCTGTTTTGGTGGGCGTCCGCGTTTTTTTAGGTACTGCTTTTTTCTCGTTACTTTCAGCTCTTTTCACTTCCATTTGCTGCACATTTTCACGAAATTCATCGCTTGTCAATATAGCCGATTTTTGCGACTTTCTACCACGATTAGTTTTTTTCCGTGGTTGAGCTTTAGGAAGTGGTCGAATACTCATCAATTCTTCACGGAATGAAAGACTCGATGAAGTGTTTGTCGTAGACGTGCTTATATCAGCTTGTGGATTTGTGGTAACGTTCTCACTTAAATTTCGTTGAGGCGTTGACGAACGTTCGATGGAAGGACTGAACCGAATCGGGCTATTAGAGCGCCGATTTACCCCATCGAAAAGTGGCCGATTTGCCCCACATGCACTTTTTTTACTATTAATACATTTTTAAAGAAAATATGCGTAAATAAAAAAAATATCAATACATCAAAATTTTCTCCACAAAAAAAGCTTTCAAACGCACCACATGAAAAAAAATAATAAATCGTATATTTTGTTAAATTACCTTAAGAAAATAAAGAAAATATGACAAGGATTTTAGCAATGACAAAAACTCGAATTTTTCTTCGTCATTAACGCGAATAAAAAATATCCAACTGAATATATAAAGTATGCTGAATATAACTATTTCAAATTTGTATGCGCCATAATTCTTACTTTGACTAATACGAAAAATAATTCATGTGGCCGATTTACCCACATGGCCTATTTACCCCCTTCTCCCCTATTTATTTATCAACAATTTATATTTTGATTTTTAGAACGTTTAAATAAAAAAATAAATATTATAAATAGTAGTTTTGCATTCCAGCAAAATCAATCGTTTTGGTTCGGATATTCGATCCTCCTATTGTCTCAATTGAATAATAATAATTTTCCGTTCCACCCTGGTGACTATCGCTCTGAAATCTGGGACAAATATTAATAGGAAAAATCACTTCGGAAATGAAAGCTGATCACCTACATTTATTGATTTCGCGTGGGGGAATTTTGAGACGTTACGCTTTATATACGACTCATCCCCTGTATAGTAGCCTTTTTCATTGTCAATAGGACGACACACGATGACGTGATTCCTTTTAGTTTTGTCCCCCTCGACACGCGCTATGGTCCTTTAACCGACCATTTCAAAATACAGCCGATTTTACTTTTCGTCTGTTTGGGTTCTTTATGTCGGGAAATTCGTTTGTCATTTTTCAGCCATTAGTATGCAGTAAAATATATCACGTGCCAATGTGACTGATTGTTATGCGATAAACTGCCCTTTCAATAGGTGATCGCATCATTGCCATCTTCCAGTACTGTGGTGCATTAACTGCTTTCTCACGATTGTTACGTACGTTACAATAAATTGTCATAATAACGAAACAAAATGCTTTAAAAGTAATAACAATTGTGATATCCTCACACTGAAAAACAAACGGATGAAAATTAACTAACCCAGTAACGCCGGGAAGGACAATTTTTGCACTTCAATTTCAAACTATTTCGTACGAAAATCGAACATCAACAAAATTGAAAGATATGTATCGTACTATTTCCAAGGTTGCTATTTTCAACGGCGTTATCAAAATTGAGCTATCGTAATTAGGAGATTATATATAGTGTTTTAAATTTTAAAAAAACGCAAAAATCGGTTATACTTTTGAATAAAACTTTTTTTTCTCATCCAAAGAATATTTTCGGTCACAAAATTTCTTCACTAACGGTGAAGAAAATAGTTGTAGTATTAAGATATATTTTTAAAATATTAACAAAATATAATCGTGATCACAAAAAGGCGATGGAGGTGAGTAATTTCTTTTTAAAGTTATCAAATTTTTTTCATGAAAACTATAAACTTTAGACAACATTATCTAAGAATAGAAATGTTTTAGAATGTATCAAAGAGTATGCCCAAATTTTTTCAGAATATATTGATATCATTTTTTATATTTCAAATTTTCGGAGAAACGAAAATTTTAACAAAGATAATTTTGTTCTAAAGAAATTTTGTCTAAAGTATATAGTTTTCGACAAAAGAAATTATTATTCTTGAAATGTAGAAATGATTAATAATTTTGTTTCTCAAAAACTATAAAGTTTTGAGAAAATTTTCCTAGGGAACAAAAATATTTTAGAATTAGTCAAAATTACTCTCAATTTTTTCAGATTTTTTAAATGACTTTTTTCACAATTTCGATTTTCTTAATTTTCGAAAAATAACAAATTGCATCAACACATTCTGAAAAAAATTGAGAATATTCTTTTACCCATTCGAAGAAACGTTTGTACTCACAACATTTTTTGTAGAATGTGCAGTTCTCATGAGAAAAAATTGAAAATTTGAAAAACAAAATTCTCACTGCGGTCGCCATTTAGTGATCATGATGTTAGTTATTTAATATTTAAAAAAATATATCTTAATACTACAATTATTTTCTTCACATTTAGCGAAACAATTTTATTCTGGAAAATACTCTTTCTATGAGAAAAAAATGTTTTATAAAAAAGTATACCCGATTCCTTGCGTTTTTTTGACATTTAAATTGTTATATTTAATTTTGTAATTAAGACATCTCAATTTCGACAATTTCATTGCAATAACTGATCTCGAAAATAACAAGACACATACATTTCAATTTATTTGAACTTTATTTTTCATATGAAATACTTAATTGAAATTGAAGCAGGAAATGTGTCCTTCCCTGCGTTAATTGGTTAATATTAGTTAATATTCTTAATAGCCGTGCTAATTTGTTAACTATTAACGATATAACTGCAATGCTGGCTTTAGTATGTTAAGTGTTAACAATATTTCTCTCAGTTCAGTAAGATAATTAGCCTTATTTGTATAAACAACTTTTTAATGCAGTGCTACAATATAACAAATGTTCAATTCGATGTCCGATTTTGCAAGTTAAGTAGTAACATTTAATATTTGAATGTCAAAATTTAGTATGAAACAGTACATTTAAAACAACCGATTTTTCTGCGTGTAGCATGAGTTTTATGTGATACACTGAATCAGCGATATGAAACAGTCGTCTAAACGATACCAAAAATTATAGTAATTTTTTACGTGGAATTCAATGGTAATATAATTAAAAAAATATTTGTTTATCGAAAAAAAGAAATTTTTTAAAAACCCAACCCCAATTATTTCGAAAATGTATTTTTATCTTCACCCGAAGTATTTTTAATTTTTCAATTCATTTACAAAAATGTAATATCATTTTTTCGAAAAAAAAAAAATTATTTCTTTATAAAATATACGGGTCAAAATAACTATTTCTTTAGTAACTTTTGACGTGGATTGACACAAGTGCTAGAATAAAATATGTAATAAATTTTTTACCCCTTGTATAATATAGATTTTTTTTAATGGAATTTTTAAAAATCTATCCGTAATTATTTAAAAATGTGTTTTTATGACTCCCCTAATTTTTGTTATTTTTGAAATTAATTGAGAAAAGTGTAATAGCATTTTTTCAAAATAGTAAATTACGACATTTGCATATCACTTTGTGCTACTTTTCATTCAGTGTGAATGTTTTCAAAAGTTAAAATAACATTTATAACGTTATATCTAATTTTTAATGATTTTAAATGTTAACCATTCGCGCTATTTTTCATTTTACAAAAGAGTCATAATACGAGGCAAATGATAGATAGAAGGACGACTTAAAATAATGGTTGTAATTTATGAGTTTCATTCAAAGCGTCTCAAATAGTTGAGTGCTAAAAGTATGAAACCAATTCCCTGGTAGAAATGAAAATATTTTTTGTATAATTCTTGTTTAACATTCTTATTTACCATGTTAAATGTTTAGGGGAAATGCACAGTGTTACAAAAAAATGGAAAAATTTCTACCAGGTTTACCAAGCTTCAGCCAAGATATCAAGGATTTCCGATAACAAAACTACAAAACAACTCAACAGAAACAAATTTTTAGTAAATAACTAATTACTAATGCATGAGAATAACATTTTGGCAATTAAGGAAAGGATTGAAAAGATTGTAGTTCATTAACGAATTTCAAAGTCTAATTGAAAATAACCTAACTATTATAACTTTAATAAAAATTATTTATGAATGAATTACTTATGAAAATAAAACAACATATATAAAATTTTGTATAGTGTCTGACGATTAGTAAGTATTAGTTATCTTTTTGTAAACATACGAACTAAATCCTAATAAAATATTTTTCTTCGAATTTTTTGAACATAGGTTTTACATATATATTATAAATGAAAAACTTATCACGAATTTTAGTGTAGATGAATCTACAAATAAAATGTTTTAATAATTAAATTAAGGTATTTGTCGAATGCTATATAAATTTATGCATTTTTTATGACATATGAATGCTTTTGAATTAAAAAAGTAATTCCATAAACGTATGTTCTATGTAAGTGCATAATGAATGCAATAAAAAAAGATTATATTCGTAAATAAAAAATATACCTTTCAATTCATTGAATCCCGAAAATAATGTTTAGGTTTAGAGTAGCTTATAATTAAAATTTCTCAGTGACTAACTAAAATCCATTGATAATACGAATTAATTTGATCCCAAATTTTATTATTTCTCTACACTGGAAAACAAACTTTTATATAAAAATTGTATTTATTTTAAATTGCATTCATCGTTTCCCAAATAATTGTTGCATTCAAAGGCATTCCAATGTGACAAAATCAGGATTAAAATACGCCAAAACGAATATATTCTTAACAATTTTCAAAAATAATTCCTTTATTTGCAAAAAATACCGTAAAAATGTTTATATAATAAATACTATAAAATATAAGTAAACAATTTTCGTTATTTTATAAACATTGTTATAGATGTATTGCAATTCTCGTAAATGCAAATGTATAAAACTATATAATATTTTTATATAATCATAAATTTTATGATTTATATACTAACACATTGGATAAAAAACGGGATATGCCTTATGCATTTTCTATCCTTTTTCTATTTTTTATCATAAAATTATAAGAAAATCTCGTCAGTATACCACAGAAATTGGTACCAGAATTTCTACCACAATTATGATTTTTATTATTTATAAATTGTTACTACTATTTTTAGTTTGTGCTTATTTAAAATACACGACAAATATCCTGTTAAATTTATTTTTTTTTTTATTCTTCATATTATTTTCAATATTTATTTTCAATAAAAATATATCCTCATGAATAATTATTGCAATAAGTTGCGAGAATTAAGAACCCATCGATAATCGTTTTAAAACAATATTCTGTAAAATCGACACGATTTCCCCACCCTCTGTTAAAAACGAAACAAACAGAGACACTCTAACCTGTTCCACCCCTCTGGGGAACGTTTCATCTTCTTTAGGGTCGTGTACGCCCTTGTGATTTTGAAAGCTTGCTTTCGGGATATCCGAAATATTTACAACCATCAATTATGTTCATGAAAGTAATATTTCAACTTGGATATTACTCATATGAATTTTTTATTTGATTATTGAAATGTATTGCCCAACAAAATCTGGATCACGACAATAATTTAATTAATATATCCTTCGTATTTTATAGACATTTGACTGGCTTCATTGATTTTGATTACTTATTAATTTTTTATTTCATTATTTACTTTACTAATTTTTAACCATTATTATATTCATGGTACGCTACTCAGTAAATTTTAAACGTCGATTAATCGATAGAGTTGTGATTGATTTATGGCAACTTATGGAAGCTGCATATTGTGAATTCGTCCTGGTTTAAAATTTAAATTTAACATATTTTCGATGCTTTTTCGCAGCTGGCCATACGGAAAAATTTGGTTGAAAACTTTAATACTGTTGATCATTATTTCAGAGAAAACTTTTATGTCGAACATTTACATTTATTTGTATTAAAAATTATTATAAGTTTCAAAAATGTACAGATAATTCTGCATTTCTTTTTATTTTAGTAGTTTTTTAAATATTAAAAAAATTTCATTAGGTATAGAAATTATATTTTTTGACGTTTATTTCCTAATTTGGGTATTAAATACTCAAAGTTCCCGAAAATTTTACACTCAAATTATTCATTTATGAACACTTTTTAATTAATCTTATATTCTTCAAAATTGAGCTTTTTTTTATAGTTTGATTGGTCTCTGCGTAGTTTGATTAGTTTGCAAAATGAATGAACTTGCTTCTTTATTCAGGTATATTTATTATTATAGTTGTATTTACTAGATTTAATCAATGCTTTAGTAAACTAGTTAATTAATTAAAGATTCCGGTAAATTAATTAAGTTTTTTTGGACTACTTTGATAATTTACTAATTATCATAAATGAGACGTTTGTAATGAATAAGCTCATCTTTATATTATCAGACATTGCAACCAGTGAAAGTGGTTATTTGAAAAAAAATAATTGCTTTCAAATAACCATTAATTTGCACAAGAATTTTTGACTGGATGGAGTAAATATTGAGAATTCTAACCCTTCATTAACTTAATGAATCATTGAGTGTTTTAATACCTGTGTATAAATGGTAACACCATGGGCCTGTATTTTACAATTTTTGAAGAGAACTTAGTGAAAAATAATAGTATTAAATACTATCCATATGTGTACCATTCAAAAAATAATATTAAATAGTCCAATCTTTTAGACGGTTACTCCATTTTCGTATTGAAATAGTAATTCTTACTATAATTTTAACTTAATTTATGGTAAAATTTACTATCGACGAATTCTCAGTGCATTTCTATCGATCTCTTTGGATCTTCCAATATCTCGCAAAATCTAACGATATTCTGTCGATTGTTCTTAATCTCTGTATGTTTGTTAAGACCCTCTCAGTCTTTTTTGTCGATATTTCTCCAATACTGTGTTTATCTTTCTTGTTTTTTTCTTTATCCCTATCGACCCCACTCTCACACTTCTGCAAAGCAATGATCTACAATTGTGGTATTATTGATCTAAAAATACATTAGAATTGATATGACACTACAGGTAATTAGTAGTCTAAGTATTGAAGTTAGATTTAAATTTATCGATAACATTTCAGCAAATATCTCAACGTTGTATTCTTCTTTATATTCTTATGAATTTAGTTAATAACTGCATTCATCAAATGTCAACGCAAATAACTTTAACAAATTTTGTTTTCTTAATTGTTAGTCTACTAATACGCATGTTTTAAAGGCGTAGTTTGGTGTAAATCGTAAATGACGGGTTTTTGTAGATTTTTACCTTAAAATTATTACTTTGTTTAAGAATGTTTAATCATTACGTTACATTACATAAATGTACAGAATTTCATTTTCTTCTATAGGCTTAAACAGCTCTGTCGAAAGCATGATTTCGCACGTGAGGAGTACTAAAATCGAAGATCCCGGCATTGTTGCAAGAATTCAATTCCATGATCGTCAATTGCTTACATTATCACCGTACAGCTGGGATCAGGCATTTTCTCATTATGCTCGGAAGTAATAGGCTGACATCGGAATCGTCATAAACAACCCTGACAAACTCCAAGTACTAAAGTTTAGGATCATTAAGTAACTTTTTATGAATTATGTCCACCATATTGTATCAGCAACCTTCAATGTTGAAAAGTGTTATTTTTTAGTATACTTTTATTTATATCAACAAATTTACAATAAATAATCACTAATTGCACGTCGTTTTATATTCTTTGACATATTGCGATATTGAAATTCCAATCGAAATCTGAAAAAATGAATTAAATATTGTCTTAAAAAAAGATGCATAACAAGTTGGTAGAGATCCCATACCCCATGCCGTTCAAGTGCACAAGTAACTAGGAGATTATACCATATTATTCTGTCGCCAAAATGAACATATTCGCTAACTTAGTTGTTCTACTCTAGTGTACTCAACAAATTCGGAGAATCGATTCACAATACCGATCAGCACATTTTTTGTTTTGTTATTGAGAATCATAATTTTTATATAATATGTAAACAAAACTTTATTGATTCCTGAGAGATATCTTTTGAAGCTTGGTTAGGGTTATTTAAAAAATCACTACGTTAAACTCGACTTTTGTTCAATTCTTTACTAAGTACAATTTCCCTATTTACCCTCACAGGACATAACCTTACGAGAAGGCTGAGTAAGATTGACCTCAGGTTGTCAACTTACATCAACCTTATTTAAGTCCTAAGGTTCGGCACTGATAGGAATAAGACATTTAACGCTAGTGATCAAAATAAGGTAGGATTATGCTTTATATTTTTAAAGTGTCCACTAATTTTGCTTATAATTATTTTATCATCAAAGAAGCCTAAAATTTGATCAATGCTATCACGCCAAAGGACTTGGAATTGACATTGCTTCAACGTTTTAGATAGTTATTTTATTTTCAATTCATATTAACAATTCTCTTTTATTTCGAAAAAAAAAATATAATATAATATTCTATAATTTACAACGAAATAAAAATTTACTTAATTGGCCTAATCGATTATCTTGTAGCAAATCAAAGCGAGATCGTCATGTCGCAAGTGTCAGCGCCATCCAAGTTACGCCCTAAGATCTGCCTCAATTTCCCGTTTTTTGTATAATCAAGATACAAACTTTGCCAGTCGGTACTTAACGCAAACTGGCACACATGAGTTAACTGTATGATCTTCGAAAGCTTACTACGACCTTTATCAAGCATCCGTGTAGTCAAGATAACCAACTTCGAAGCACGTACCGTGCCATGTTCAAATTGCCGTAATTAACGCCTTAACGTCTGCGATGCGAGCGCGAGCTAGCGCATTTACTAGCAGGTTGACAAATCGAAAAGACGTTGACGTAACTTCCGCACCGATGAACACCAACCGAACTTCTAGAGACAGTTGAACGAAACTGGCAGCTGCAGACGCTGGCAAATTACCTCGCTCATGCATGAAAAGTCACCACTCCCCCTAGATTTATGAAAAATCATTATCAAGTAAAGATCTTGGCTCCATCCGTCGCTATTTGCCTCGTCGATTTACAAAACACCGTGCTAAATTTTGTGTCGCGCATTTAATCGGAACGATCTCAAAACAGATGGGTTTCGTTCCACCTCTTAGATATTTTACAGATGAGTTTGACTAAACTTTGTTTCGATTTTTCTAAAATTCATACTAACATGACAATGAATTGAGAGATAGTTGAGGAAAAATAAATAACGTGAAGAAAAAGAGAGGAGGATGGGGCACTTTGATTATAAGCAATATATAATTCATTATTTTATATTATCGAAATATTGTCAGTCTGTAAAGCTTCTCCGGCTGTGACTCGCCCTTTTATTGTTATTATTGTTATTATTATGTTTTGTACACTGTTAAAAATTTCGGTAGCAATTTCCTGAAAGTGTAACTAAAGTTTATTTATCGTTACGGTTTCAGAATTATACGAAGCAGACTTTAGTAATTTTCTGAAATTTTTGTTTTGTAAATTTTTGAAACGGTAACAATAAAAAACTTTAGTTATTATTTCAGAAAATTCCTAGAGAAATTTCTAGCACCGTAGATAGGTTTTCTCTCTTGATCTGAACCAGCGAAAAACTACTAATTTCAACCTGCGAACTCATATAAATTGGCTGGAATATCATTGAAATGAAATTACATTTCTGCCGCTTCAAAACAATGCCTATTTACTGATTAATTCAGCGAATCGGACTACAATCAATGAAGTGAAATCACGTGATTTACTGATCAATTAAGCGAATTTAGCTAAAACCGACTAAATGGACTGTTTATACTAAAAAATCATCAAGCTCCTACTGATCTTAAGTAATACACAAAGCTATTAAAGTATTTCAATTGCCATAAACACTAAATAGTTTCGCATGTTGCATGTGGTAAACAGAAGCTAATTTTCTAGTATAATTAATCTATTCAGTAAATTTAAACGAAATCTATAATACAAACGTAGCTAATATAACTTTATACACTCCCCTCAAACTATAGTAGCACATGCATGCAGTTTTAAAGGTTATAAAAATTGTTAAAAACGAACAATTACGATAAACATTATAGATAATACGTAAAACAGATCGGTATTATTCAATTTTTCGGTAGCATCTCCGCAGTATCTAGAATTTCGTGCGTGCATGGGCAACTTGAGAACCTCAAATGCGATTATGAAAACGCAAAAAACAACACAGAACGTTTATTTACGTTCCCCTTATAAAAACCTACACAAATTGGAGGAATAAAGTTCTTGCAGCCTTAAATTGTACATAGATGTTCAGTTTTATGTTGGATAAAATGAAATCACTGGTTATATATTCAGTGATCGGTGTTAAAAGAATGTATAACTGAAGAACCAGTGATGTAGTAGGTAGGCATTAGGATTGAGTTCTGGAGGAGTTTCAGTAAATATAATATTTCGATTGGTTAAATCGCGAAATTGACTGATTTAATAGCAAAAATTGTTTTCGCTAACGCATTTGGCGAAATTTTCACTAATTCAGAAGTGAATTTCATCCTACTTCGTGGGGAAAAATCAACTGATTTTTCTGTTGTTTTCTCATATCAGAATTATATAATACATAACCCTAGACTAAGAGAATTCTTCTGCCAATATTTGTTAAATTGGGATGGTAATTATAAAAAATATTTCCAATTTGAGGATAACCTGACCAAATACTCTCTGAATTTCTTGGAGTGAGAGTATTACTTTTGTACAGAGTGACTGCGAAATCACTCCAATAAGAGGGGATTTAGTCAACTTCAACTCTAAAAAGACTTAATATTTTCATTCTTTTAGGAAGAGTCAAAATATCTACCGTTGCATTAAGGACGAATTTATAATTGTGGAGGAATAGTATCATTGACCATAGTGACACATAATAGTGGCAAATAAACCTCTTAAAAAATCGTATCGTTGACAAAAATATTATTCGACACTTATTCATACTTCGACATATACCAAGATATTTATGTAAAACATTCATTCGAATATGAATTTCTGTTTTGTTGAACAAATACGAAGACTCACCTCTTAAAAGTACCTTTTTTGCGACTACTAAAACATCCATAAAAAAATAAAACAAGAGCAGCAATATAATTAATATATATACGACTACAATATCGATATAAACATTTGTAAACGATCTATACTTACTTTCTTTACTCTTCAAAGTGTAATTGAAATATTTGATACAAACGTTTGCGAGTAAAAAAATGCTGAATGGATTAAAAACACCTTCAAAATATTTTTATTCCTCTTGTAGCCGTACGTTGAATATTTGACAAGCACTTGAATTTTACCATTTAACCTGACCTTTTTTCCCTCCGATCAAAAAAGCGTATTATTATGTGTAAATAAAGAAATATTTTGTGAATGCACTGTACTTTTTCATCGAAAAATCATATTTTCGTGTAAATAATGGCAGTTTATCAGTGCCGCAAATATTAACGCGTTGCTATTCATAAATTCATTCCGCAAAACTTAATCAGGACTTCATAGAAATCTATCAACACATTCATTTGCAAGCACTGAACAAAAATAAATAGTCGCTACGAGCAATTAAGCGAAGAGAACGACATAAAATTATAGAAAGAATGTCTTATGACAATCTTTCAAATTTCTTCATTCACTTATTAGTGCCGGAATATTAACATCTGGAATAATAATGACAATCATAATTAATTAGATTTTCCTCTGTTACTGGCATTTTGATATCCTCTCCACCACGTCGTGATTTCATTAATTACTGTTATAGACCTGCTGTAGGAAAATTCTGACTTGTTTCATTTCCTATAATTATATATGAATATCCCGCCGTAACAGAACATTTATTGAAACGATTGAAAAGTTTAAAAATGGATTATAAATCAGGAAAATAAAGAATTAATACGTAACATTACAGAAATATTACTTCCACAATAATTTATGTGAAATAAACAATGTTGTTTACTGGATTGGACGTTCTACAAGGCAGCGAAAACTCTGGATTATGTTACTAACTTGACAAACTTAGGAATCACTGCGACTTTACTTGTAGGTAAACCTGCATTAAATTTTAACCCAATTAAGTTACTAACGAAGACATTCTCTTTCTAACACTTTTTAACAGTAAAGCAAACAAATGAATAGTAATTAGCATACCTATATTTATGTAATAGTGTCTGAACAGTTAAACTGGTTTATTAGGTGTCGCGACTATTCAACACATAACTTTTCAACACAAGTATGTGTCACCACAAGATAACTTCATCATAAACATTTCAACACACAAACATTTCATCATAAAATTTTTCAACAAATGACCATTTCAACATAATATATTAAAAATTTTAACAAAATACATCAAGTTAGAATAGATTAAGTTATAAGGTTACGTAAGGTTAAGTCAGGTTAGGTTTGGTTACATTTTTGTATTATTTTGCGTATATAATATATAATTGTTATTTTCAATTATTTTATTTAAATGCATTGTTTTTGGTTCGTGCTGAAATGATTTTTATGGAGTGAAAAATCAATTTAAATCATCAAATCTTTTATTGGAGGCATTTCATCTCCAAACCTTTTTATAAGACATAAATTGAAATAATAAATTGTCGTTAATTACAGCAATAAATTCAAATCAAACGTTGAAATTAAAGTTTACTGTTCAACTTACTAGGAAAGGCGGTTAATTAAATGTAACTAAACTTTTATTAACAAGAGACTCCATAATGTAATGCTCCGTTATTTTCCAAGCTGTAAACAGGAAAGTTCGGATTTCTGTTCGCTTACGATCCTGTGAAAAGCACCGCCCCTATTGTTATACTGACCTTCAGGTCGAAACTTACACAATAAACATTTCACGCTAATCCGTTTGCACAGGAATTTGGAATTTATCCTACCCTGTTAATGTTTCTATTCTGTTACCGTGCATATAACCAATCACATTTGAGTGGAGGAAAACAAATATTATTCTTTATCATATATCATATATATAACAAAAAAACATGGCTTCGTACTTTTCTCTAACTAATCGAAAATTGGATTGGGGATTTTGAAAATATAAGGTTCGGAAATAATTTTGTTTTGAAAGGAACACTGGTTTGTTCGGTTTCAATCTGTTTAAAGTATTAAAAACTTCGAAAAATCAGAAATATGAAATATGATGATTATGGAAATCAAATTCTTAATTTGCTTCAAAGCATATCATTTATTTAAGAAATAACAAATGTCCAATTTTCTTTTAAATTTTACCGTTTCAGATGGCAAATTTAGAGCAGACATGTAAAATGAAAATAATTGTCATTTTTTCTATTAAAAATTAATAGATTTTATTGTAATTTTTACTGTCTCAATAGTAAAACTTCCGCGAACTTATAGTCAGTTTTTTCAGAAAGAAAGGCAACTGTTCTTGTTCTGCAAAAGTCAGACCCAAAATTACCATTTGAAATCGTAAAATTTACATGAAAATTTGTTTCCGTTTGAGACACAACCGTATTAGTGGTTACTGTCTGAGTTGAAATTTTTACAAAGGACTCAATAGAGTCCTGATAGCGATTTATGTTTAGTAATAAATAATTTAATCTTCGTAGAAGTGATTTAAAACCAAAAGATATGAAAATGAGAAAGTAGTTCGAAATTCATATGAAAGTTAAGAATTATTATATATTTAATAAAACCAATTTTTAACAACTATATTAGTGAACTACTTTACACAATTATGCCACCAGTATCACTAAAGAAATTTAAACATTGTAAATAATCAATGATATTAAATCTAATAATTATCAATAGTAAATAAATCAATTTTATGTTACAATGTCATGTCAAGATTAAAGAAAAACTTTCAATTATTTAACTGCGTCGTATTTCGTGCATTAAACATATCTCTATTAAAACATTATCAATGCTTATCCCTGAGATGAATAATTATTACAATCATTTAATAACATATCTTTATGTAAATTTGCTCAAGCCTGTATAAACGCCAGTTTAAATATTCCTTATTATTAGAAAATCAAATAACAAATTATACAGGGAAAAATTTAACGAACAGCCTTTAATTATTCGTTTCATCCTCCAGTAAATTCAAAAAGATAACAAGTCTCAACTAATTTATGAGGCTCAAATATTGAAATTTCATAATAGTGTATTTATCCTCATTAAAGCGCAAGATAAATTACAAAAAGGAAGTCTAATGAATGAGCTGGTTAAGAAACGTGAAAAAAAGCGCTATGCAAACCAATAAATGTAAAAAGTACGAAAGACATGGTGCGGATAATAGGACCGACCGAATAGCTATAGTACATACTTAGAATTCTTCAAGAGATCATCTCTAGGGCATGCTTGTTTAAAGAATAAATAAAATAATTCCCGGACTACTAAAACAAAGTCTAACATTTAAGTAGTTTAAATCCAGAAGAAATAAATCGATACCTTCTTATAATCTTGTACGAGAGAAGAATTTACTATAAGTATAACAATACTTTAGACTGTATGGAATTGAAATTTATTCTTTCTTTTTTCCTTTTATGCGTTAAAAATATTAGAATTGAACCTAACCTATTTCAAACGAACAATTCCCCATTGAGTACCATTTTCGACAGGGTGTTAGTTGTATCTTCCTACATTTAAAAGTCAATTACATGAGAATTTCACATAAAACATAGCCAGATACGGTGGTCTTAAAGCAAAATAAAGTCGGTTCCTCGTCTTCCCCTCCCGTCTCGTTACATTTATAAAAGAAGGGAAGTGTCGCCGCTTCTCCCACTCCCCTCAGCAGCGTGATGTTCGTGACGTCATAGCAAGGCCCTGAGGACGCAATCCGCAAGGAGGGGTAAAAGAGAGCGGCGACAGGCAAATATAATGAGACGGAACCGACTAAATATGCTGGAATCTAAATGCATCGAGACGCAAATATACCGGGACTCTACTGTATTTCTATTTTAAAAAATGTATCGATTTTTTATAATGAAGAATCAACGCGTGACTCTTGACTCGGTACCAGGTAGAATATTATCTTAAGAAACTGAAATATTTTCAATGGTCCTGTCGATTAGTTGCAATTACTATATCGTAATATTTCCGATTACAACAGAATTTGTGATAAATGCTGTGTGAACTCTAATAATAGAAACCATGAAGAATACATTTTTGTATATGAAAATTTGTTGGCCTGTAAACTATTCCGAAAAAAAAACAAGGGTGTTGTTAGTTTAAAATGGGACTGTATTTTCTTCAAATATTCCTTTAAAAGGTTAATAATTACATAAGTGGTAAGTGATAATGAAACTATGAAACTAATATAACAGTTACTGTCATCAGACAAAAATTATGTAGAAAAATTAAGAATATGCATCGCAAAAACATCACGATTTGCTCGTTAAAGATGTTGATCAAGTGTTTATTTATGGGCTCATAATTACGAGCATAAAAATATATTTACGCCACTAATATAAAGGTATTATTTAATTTATAAAACTGATAAACTTAAAATTAAATACTGTATCTTCAAAACAATAACAAATTAATTCACGATGTTCAGGTGGTACACCAATTTTATGCATTTCAGTGACAAAGTTGGGAAGTTGAAAGAAAACTTACATTATTTGTTTTTTACTGTCTAATATAGAACATAATATATCAATTTTGCAATAATCGCCAACTTAACAATGGTTTAATGTGATAAAAGGGAAAATAATTTTGTCAAAACAACTCCTAATTCTCATTATCTGATTGGATCAATAATGTGGAATTTCTGCAATTACTGAAAACTATGGTGCAGACATGTAAAACGACAAAAAGAACATTTGAACTATATTAGTATAATAGGGTCACTAATAGAACAATTGACACGAAAAAGTTGATTGGCACATCCAGAAGAGCGTAGTCGCGCTCTTCTGCAATTTACTTTAATCAAGGTACTCAAAATGTGTCTTGCTCGTCTGAAGTAACAAAATGATTAAGGTGGAAGAGTACCCAAATATAATTGGGAAATTAAGCACAATTAAGATAAAGGTCCCAGAAACTGCTTAACTTTTTGAAGTATACATATTTCTGTACACGGAAAACAGTTGAAGTTTGTTACTCGAAAGTTTCTAGTTTGGTTGAATACGAATCTGATCTGAGATTTTGAAAAATGAAAGCGGTGGATCGAAATGGCCAATAGCAGACCAAAATGTAAAAAGTGATTTTATCAAGTTTAAATCGAGTACTCCAAGGTTTTCGACATCGGAGATTACGAATCTTACCTAGATTTTCACAATTCACAAAGACGGATCTAAGATGGACCACCAAAACGTGAAAAGTTACTTGATCGGACTGAAATAAGATGTATTTGTGGATTTTAAAGATCACATATTACGATTGTGATCTTCGGTTTTTAAAATTCAAAATGGCGGGTCCAAAATGAAAAATATGAATATCAAGTTAGAGATAAAAAATTTTAAAAACAAATGTTAAATACAGACAATAAATATAATTTTTCTGAGAGCTTTACAGCAATCACATATTGATTCAGGTTAGTAATAAGTATTCTTAAAAACATTTGAGTACTAAGTTTAGTTTAGTTTAGTTTATTATTAATGATACAGGATTATAAATCCCTTAAGTCAACCATCAAATCGTTACAAAGTGCTTACAATAATACGTATATACATGGCTAAATTGTTGCATCTAATTCCAATGAGTAATATCTCCATATGTGCCGCTTAATTTTGTATTGAATAATATATGTGGTATTTTAATAACACTCCGCAGGGACCTTAGTTAACTAAAAAATACTTAAAATAATAATATCGCGCCTATATAATGATAATTAAACATTTACGGGTAGCTCATATTGCACAGAAAGGAATAAAATGCCTGTAATACATCGCGGCCGGACGTATCAGCATCCCACAAATACTGGAAAAGTCTACTCTTAAAAGATTGTACTGTCGTATTAGCTGTGATATTGCGAGGGAGAGAGTTCCACAATGTGCTAGAAGTTAAAATGAAAGAATTAGTATATACCTGTGTGCGATGAGTAGGGATTCTTAATACTGCCCCTCTAGGCCGGAGCTCACGCGAGACGATGTCACAGCGCCAAAGATAGCGTCGATACAAGTAATGTGGTTGTTTGGTTTGCATGATCTGATACGTCAAGCAACCTATAAAATATAGCCTACGATTTGAGGCAGTTAACCAGCCAAGTCTACGTCGATAACAAGTAATGTGTTCATACTTTCGGACTCGACAAATGAAACGTATACAGGCATTAAACATCCGTTGTACTTTTAACTTTTGGGTACTATCAATGGCATTGTAGACTACAGCACAGTAATCAAAATACGGGAGTACGAGAGAAGTAATCATTTGACACCTTAAATTCTCAGGTAAAGCCCTCTGACTAGTATAAAGCATCCGCAGCGTACCGTAGACTTTACAAGATAGCTGAATAATGTGTTCACGCCATGAAACCGTCTGATCAAAATGTATCCCGAGGTTTTGAACAGTGACAGCCCAAATCAATGGCTGTCTACGAACTACGATTTTAGGAATATTGACCAAATCTAAGTGCCTAATGTTTCGTGATCCACCGATAATAGTAGCATTAGTCTTTTTAACATTAATTGCCAGGTTATTTCTATCAGCCCAGTCAGTCAATCGTTGCGCGTCAGACGTAATTCTCTCCACGCCTGTGGTAATGTTTTCAGGTCGACATTTCAAAAAAAATCTGTGTATCGTCAGCAAAAATAGCATGAGACGAATGCTGAAAAACAGAAGGCAGGTCATTGATGAAGAGTGAAAAAAGAAGAGGACCAAGAACCGAGCCTTAGGGTACTTTGCAATAGCAAGACATGATCAACAAGATCAAACGCTTTGCTGAAGTCAAAAAGGATCAACATAACGATCATGCCTTCCTCAATAGCCAAGCGGATTTCCTCTGTGACGAACAAGAGGGCCGTCTGAGTACTATGGTGTTTACGGAAGCCTAATTGGTATTGGTCAAACCAGTTTCTGCTGTTCAGAAATTTAGTAACCTGCCCATACACAATACGCTCTAACAGTTTAGAGGGCATGCGCAGAATCGAAATAAGTCTGTAGTCTGCGGCACCTAAAGGTGAACTAAGTTTTTTAATTGGTGTTAACAGGGCCTGCTTCCATAGTGATGGAAATGATGATGTCTGTAAAGACTGGTTGATTAAGTGCAACAAATATGGCAAAATTGCAGGTAGGCATTTCAACAGAAACGAGCGTGTAAGTCCATCCACACCTTTAGCTTCAGATGATATACTCTTCATATGCCCACAAAGAACTTCAGGTTTAATATACGTAAAAAATAAGCGATCCTGTGAGAAATTGGTATGGTAAATAAGCGGAGTAAGGTCTATTGTTGATATGTCCGTAAAGTTTTGTGATAAAGAGGCCGAGAACATATTAATTTCGTCAACAGAGCAGCATAGTGGTGAATCCTGAACTTTGCACTTCACCAGACCCATTCCTCGTAGTTCCCTCCAGAACACCTTGGAGTCTTACCTGAATCAAGAAAGTTTTTGCATTTTGGTCGGCAATCTTAGAACCGATGGCCGGTTTAAATTTCGTAAATAGGAGATTCGTTCTGTGGACATTGCGTCAAAGTCTGTAGTTACAAAAAAAAATATTAAACGTTTATGGATTTCAAGACTAATAATTAATTTTCTTGAAAACTACAGAGTTCAGAGAAAATTTCCTCAAAGAAAAAAGTCTTAGAATTAGTTAAAGAATACTCTCAATTTTTTTCAGATATTTTGAATGACTTTTTTCAAAATTTCGATTTAATTATCGATTTTTTTTTAAATAAAAAATTGTGGCAATACATTCTGAAAAAATTCGAGGGTGTTCTTCGACTTATTCTAGAACATAATTGTTCTTCTAACATTTTCTCTAAAGTCCACAGTTGTCAAGAAAAAAAAATTGTTAAATTTTGAAAATGAATTTGTAAATGCAGTGGCCATTTTAAATCTGACATAACAAATTTCAAATATACACCAGTGTATGTTTTAAGTACAACTATCGAGTGCACCCTTGCAATATATTTCAGCTCACACAAAGTAACATATTGTATCGACAACTCGATATTTGTAAAAAATCGTGTTTTTCTAGTATATATGTCAAAATCATATATAAATTTCAATTTTTTAATAATTTTCTTACTACCATTCGAAAGAGCAGTCTCGAAAATGGTGGAATGTCATAGTTTTTATTTTTTTCGAAATTTATTTCATATTTGAAATAAGCGTTGAAGTTGGAGTAAAGTTTCTGTGCATTTCGGCGTTAATGGGTTAATCTGAATTAAACACCTTTTTCTGTTTTGGTCCGCCATCCTGGAAACGCCATTTTGAATTTTTAAAAGCAATCCTAAAAATCCCATTATACCAAATTTCAAATGTCTATCTTTAATAACAATATCAATAATGAATCCCCTCTAAAAAGTCGTGATTTCTTTTGTATTTGTTTATTTATAAATCATAAACAATACACATGTATATATTAATAATTATTTTTATACTTTTTTTTTATTATAGTTACCTAAAATACAAAAAAGACCAATCTAAATTCGTTACAGGGATTTTAAACGAGCAAAAATCAAAGAAATCGATATTGTACCAGAATGCTTCTAAAGGTTAAACGATTAAAGGTTAAATTTTTGTTTAATTAAATTTCGAAACAAAACCTAACACTAGACTACAGAACAATAATTTGTCGTGGTTACTAAAACTTAGTTTTACGATTAATCTGGATTGATAATATTGTTATATATTCGTAAGTTTTTTTTATATATTTTTAAATTTAAATAATTTAACCAACATATAAGTTATGTCCTTCTTCAACAAACATAACGTAAAAATCTCTTCTGATATTAAAATTGCAAATATAAAAAAAAAAACATAACGTAAACTTTGAAAATCATTTGTTTTACTGCTTCATGGTACTAGTGAAACTTTATATTAATGCAATAATTCCTATTCTTGAATGAAATATATCTTTTCGTCACAGTAAGCGTGCAATTTTTTTATTTTCCATTCTAATTTGCGGAGGTCAAATCTGACAGGAGTTTTCTAACTTTAGGAGTTACAAATTTGAGAAATAAACTCAAATTCTAGGCTCGCATTGACGAAAAATATGTTCGTAATAAAGGTCACGGTACCATACTAAAATTATTAAAAAAAGTTTATTTTTACTCATTTGGGTTAGGATAACTCAAAATCTAGACGTGATAGAACAATTCAACGGCCAGATATAGACTTAGAAAACCTTCGGAGCAGTATATTGTAGATTTATAGTATAAATATTATTGGTCTATGTAATCGCTAATTCAATTTCTTAAAATGTAACCTTTCATATTCATAAAACGAAATAAGTCCAAAACTACCTTCATCAAAAGTTTCCTCAATATAAGATATACATCTTATTTTTCATCTCATATGTCATTAAACAATCAACCTGAACAAAGGATGGTATGCAAACTAAGTCATGAAGATAGTGTAATGCGTTCTGGAGTTAAGAAAAATCTTGTAATAGTTTATGAATTATAACGAATTTTCTTTAGTACAGAATCATCCGGTGCGTCATCGTCCATGATGCGAACATTTCGCATGTTTAGCGAAAAGTCGAACTAATCGATTAATCGATTTGAACACCACGAAAGAGTGTAATGTGACACGCTTCAAGAACGACCCCTGAAATATAATAGAGATTTCCACATCTGACAGATGGAAACTTTAACTACAGTTCGGAAATCGGATTAATCCACATTTACCTAACTCCCTCAGACAATTCTCATATTCTGCGTTTTATTTACCAACTTTTACTCTGATCTCTTTTTCTTCTGTATTTATAGAATACTATGTAAAAAATATTATTTTTAAGTATTACTAAACTACTCAACTTTCTACTCAACTATCAGAAAAAATCACTGCAGATATCAATACAAATTGATAAACTATTTCTTCCGATTAAAAAAAAAAGTAATTTTTGTGACATTTCAAGAAATTTATATTTTTATTATATTTTTAGGACTTGATTTTTTTGCAAATATATTTTTGCATTTACAGTTCAAGGCAAACAATTCTTAATAAAATTTTATTTTTTACACTAGTCGAGTGCAGCAAAAATATTTTAAAATGTTTTGTTTGTTTGTGGCGATTTTCAATGAAAATTGGCATTGCACTCAGCCTTATAATTTCTTATGAAATTGCAGTTCGCGGTATTCTTGTGAAAGTGCCTACCAAATGAAAAAAATTCGCCGATTTTTTTCATTCTTGTGGCTACGAAATATTACTAGTAAATATATTTCTGGTGTCATCATTCGAATTTTGTTCATAGATTTCTTGTTCTTTTTTTACTTATGTAAGTAAGATTAAAAACATTCTATAAACCTAAATAATTTGAATTTATGAGGTGTAATGAATTAACAACGGTATGTACTTTTTTTAGTAAAAACACAATTTTTTTCGATAGTTCATTTAGTCCTAAAGACGATGCCATTAAAGAAGAGAAGGGGCCAAAATGTTTACTTTTTTTTTTCAAAAATTGACAAAATTTTGTTGTATATTATCGGAGACGATCAAATATCAGAATTAACCTTAAAATATTTATTTTTGACGGCCGAGAAATGTTTAAAATTAATCAATCATCAATATAGAATAGGAAATATTCCTGTTAATAGTTTTTAATTACATGTAACTATATTTACGCGCATTGAACAAATCTGTAATGCGATTATAAATAATGCGTTATATATACATATGTGTATATATAATTCTATGCAATCCATTATTTCACAGATTACAAATTTACGCAAGTTAGCTATGTAATAAAGCAGCTTTAGCAATAGTAAATATATGGTTTATATAAAAAATAAGATATTAGATGGAAATATGAAATGACTTTAATAATACAACTTATTTTTTACTCTCTAATACAAAAGGAGGAAAAACAAATACATTTCCGCATTAATTGTACTTTACTTCTGAATTTATTTGCCATTTTTCGATACTCGCCACTGTGCGTTTTAATGCTCTTGACGATTTACTTTAGCGTGCAAAAAAGGAGCAATAACGGCCAAGGAGAAAAATTGGCGGCAAATAGATTTGTCCCTGCGGTAGACGTGCGGTCGTGACTTATGCATGCGCCTCTACGACGACGAAATACGTGAATTTATAACAGAATTCTGATACCGAAATACCAAAACACGCCACATTCGAATGATGCCTTACACAGGCGAAAAATTTACCACTAAAAATATGAAAAATCGTCTAGTAATGACGTTTATAATATTTAAAATATATATAATTAATTAACAATTCGTAGTAAGAGTTGTGAATTAGTTAAATGTTCAATGTATTATACAACATTTAACTCTTAAGTTGAGTCGAGAGTAGTTAAAAGAAATACTTTATTATAACTTCGTTGATGTTGTTAATTTTACTATTTTTACTCAAGTTAATACTATTTATCCAGTAAACTCAAAAGTATTCCGAATGATTGGAGATTAAGAAATGCGATACTATGCATACAACACAAAAAGGCATGCAATATAATAAAAAAGCAACCGCCAACAGCTGTAGTGAAAATAATTCAATTCTGATTTGATTGGATTACTTTTAAACTACGCAGAGCAGTTTGATACACTTCAAGAAAATGTTATAAGTAGCAGTTACTACCGTAAAGATGTTCAATCAACTAAATATGTAGTTCTGCTAAATTCAATTAAAAATATATCGCTCCAGTATATTGAATAGTTTTAAGTGTACTAGGTAGTTAGGCTCTAAAAAATGTGTTTAAATGTAGTAGAATTAACTGCCAAAATGTCGTTTCCATTACTATATTTTTTGTTGATTTAACTCCTTTATGGTTGTAACTATGACGTATAAAATTCCGTTGAGGACCTATTGAAATACTTTCAGTAGTTAAAAAGTAGTTAAATCAACTAAGAATTATTTTCAGTGAAGATATCCAAGATTTTTTTCTTTTGATTCCATAGTTTCATATTCAAATTCAGAATAGATTAATGTTGAGTTCAAAGTGACCATAAGTCTACCATTTTCCAGAATGATACTGCGGTCAAAATTGCACTAAAAATAATTATAAAACAAAAATGGCGGATTTTTGGTTATTTTTCGTTGAAAAAAATTTTTTATTGAAAAAAGTTATTTTATGAATTTTCTTGACATTAATGTGATGGAAATTATTCGGTGTTTGAACGAATTAATTTCTGTACATTCTACACTGACCGTGAACATTGAAGGAAATAAGAAATGTAAATTGTTCATAAAACGTAAAATTTCTTTCTATCCCATATTACCATAAAGAGATCAATAAATTCTTTCGTTTTAACCTCACTGTATTAATTATAATGAATTTTGTTTATAAAACTTTGTTTTTATATTTAATTTTATTATTATGTAATTGTGCAATATTTTACATATTACATCTTATATATTATACATATAATTCTAGTCTCAACCTTGTAAATTATTGGATTTTCGTTTTTAAGAAAGATTTATGAAATTGTTATATCGTATATGCATTTCATTGCAACAAAGGTGTATTTCAGTCGTTGATATCACGATCATAATATTAACAAACCCAATATGTATGATGTTAATTATGATAATATACCCGCTATATTGTAACGAGCCGTTGATCTCGACCGCGCGGAAGAGAAAGAGCGACGGAGAGACAGAGGGCCATTACAATGTATATCGACGCGTAATCAAGAAAATACCAAGGACGAGATGCGCGCTTTTTCCGGCCGGTCGGCCATTTTGGATCCCAAACCCACGTGGGATCCGAGCGCGCATCAATGGACAGGCGCGCGCAATGACATGGCGCTGGCGCTGGTGCGCCTCTACCTGCGCAGAAGAGGTGCAACGGCGCCCTGGTCGCGCAACCTGAAAAGTGGGCAACAACGGGCCGAGTTCCGAGCTCGGAGCGCATGTGTCGCCGCAATGGGGCGCAGGCGCTCCAAATTCAAATGAGGGGCGGGCTGTCAAACTCAAATTAAGCAAATGAGATTTAAATGTTTGACAGTTCCCGTCCCGATTCTTAGTAAAAATGGAACTCGGCGACAGGAATGGACATAGGGATACTTACCGAAGTATTATAAGACCTGGTAAGTATCCCTCAAACTCTCTTACATTTGGACTCTACGAGGAACTTCGTCTTAACTCCTGGTGACGACTCGCTGCCTCGACATCCGGAGGACCTGGCTGCTCCGGAACAGAAAGTGGGCCCACCGAGAATCACAGCCAGCATCACATTTAATTATGATGGAGGCGGCGAGGATAAATTTCTAACCAGAAGGACATCAAGCATGGACGACGGTACTCCGTTCGTCAAGGACACCAGGCTGCTGATCCTCTCCCTCGTAGTCGCGAGGGAGTGCGACACCGAACTCGGGTTCACCAGGTGACAGCAGCCTAATTCAAATCACGAGACGGATGGAGGACCCAAACAAGAGGAATGACGCCGAAGAAAGAAGACACACGTAAGCCTCTTTCTCTTCCGTCCGTTAATTAATAATAATGAACATGTGCGTTATAATGTATTTATATGTGTTAATTTATTTATGTGTACTTCGATTTATTAATGTATGTGTATATGTATGAGATGAATGTGTGTCCGGGTAATTTCGTGTTGTCTTTTAACTTATTTCCGCGTTAATTTATTCCGTCGTTGACAATCTGACAATTTTACATCTCATGACTTCACACACTTTACCAACGACTCGATAAATAATTCACTAATGACTCTTATTTTTATTTATATTCGCGTTTGACTTCGAGTGTGTTGGTATGTGTGTGGTAATAATTTTATTGTTATGACGAGTTCAATTATTTTATAAAATTCAAAGAAATACAAATATATCTTTTAATTGAACAATGACAAATAATATTGACTTTTATTTCAGCACCAACGATTCCAATCTATGATTTTAATATTTATTCATAATGCTAATGACTTATAATAATTGACTATTTTAATTTTATGTTTGGACGATCGGAGGATTTTAGCTACATGACTCCGATTAGGTTTAATGGCGCCCAACACATGGGGCACGAAAGAAGTTCAATTCTTTCGAGTGACCCAAATTTTAAATTGTGACTGATATGGAATCGTTTGGTGGGGAAATAATAAATAAATTTTAATAACTTTGAATTTTGTAAATAATTGGACGACTAATAAATTTAAAAAAGAAATGACGTTAGTCAACGACGATAAAGTCCAAAATATGTCGCCGCAAACAACAATAAATACGGCGAGCAAAGTTCAACAATTAATGCTGATGCTCGCCGAAATGCAAAGAGAAATTGACGAGATGAAAAATCAAAGGCGGCGACAAAACGAGGGTAACAGACAACAGCACAAGGAAACTCGCGAAAATAATGACGAAAATAAAATAAAAACACATGTAAACGAATTAGGTGCGATTTTTATGCAAAATTATAACAAACACAAAATTGACGTAATCGCACCTAAATTCGAAAACGAAGTCAAAACAGATCCGGTGACATTCCTGGAGGAACTGGATCGGTATTTTGACATAAAAAATATAAAAGGAATTAAAAGGTTATTGTTCGTGGAGGATACATTAGAAGGAATGGCGAAAATCTGGTTTATGGTAAAAAAAAACGTTGAAAGTTATCCAGATTTTAAACAGTCATTTATCGAAAAATTCCACTCTACGACAATTCAATTAGAAGCTAGAAATAACGAGATACAATATTCACTTGACCCCGCGAGCAATATAATAGGCTCGTATGATGACGAGGCAACATACGTCTCCGTCATGAATAAGGGGGATACAAAAAATTTTAATAACGATGATATAGGAAAAAAGGAGGATGTAATATATGATAATGAAACAAATGAAATATTAAATAATGATACTAATGAAGAAAATAATTTGATGAAAAATAATGAAATAATAAGATATATAAAAATGATGTTTATGTGAATTATGAAAATGATACTTGTGAAAATGTAAATGTTAATGTTGATAATGTTGATAATGATTGTTATAAAACTAATAGTGTTAATTTTGTTAATGTTGATAATGATGTTGTTTGTATTAATGTTAATAATGTTGATAATAATGTTGTTTGTGTTAATTTTGTTAATGTTGATAATGATGTTGTTTGTGTTAATGTTGATAATGTTAATAATGATGGTTGTGTTAATGTTAATAGTGTTAATAATGATGGTTGTGTTAATGTTAATAGTGTTAATAATGATGGACTATATTTGACATATATTTAATTTTATGTTTGGACGATCAGAGAATTTTATCGTTTAGACTCCGATTCGTTTCAATATAGTTATTTATATATTACCAGAGGAATCGTTTCGTGAAACATGGATTGGAATTATTTGTAGACTGTAATGTAATAAAATGACATTTTCGGTCACACGGTTGATATGTGTTGAAATCAACAACAATGTAAATGCATGAATTTAAGTACGATGATCTTATTTCATTATATTTTAATGTTTCGGTAGATTTTTCCTGCAATGTATTTTTTTAAAATGCCTCGATCTTTTGTACTCCTTTCGAATTCCTCATCAATAGGAAAATACAAACTAATAGCCCCTTTTACATACTGCTGTGAGGGTGGGGAGTAATGGTTACTTTTCATAATTATAATAATATAAAAATGAGTTATATACAATTGCATACAAAATTTATATATAATTATATACAATTGTGTAGTATTTTCTTCTCTATAACATTTTATATAAATGTTATTAAAAAAAATATTTTAATGCAACAGTATTATTAATGTTTAACAGTGCTCACATATAAATTATATTACCATACATACAATATTTTTGGGTAAATCTTTTGCGTTATGCGAGCCCGTTGGTGTTTGGGCGTTTTTGTGGATAAATATAAAAAATGCTAAAAAGTTTGATTTTATTAAATTTATATATGGTTATATACGAACGCATATATTACATACAATCATATACTCCCTGTAAGAAAATTTGGCCAGATATTGACCAGCATCTGGCATAATTTCTGTCCGGTGGGCATAATCGTCTCTCGGGGCGACAGTTTATGACATATTCTGCATTTATAAGTACTACTGTCTTATTTTATATAGCATATAATATTATGCAAATAACGTACACGGAGAGAAAAATTAAGTGTTTTCTACTAGGCACTCCGGTAATTTTTGCAAACTGTACAAATTACAGGAGTCTACTGTAAAGTAGACCGGGTGGCCTAAAGCAAAATTCGGTTTATACGAATACAGTAAAATCTATAGGATGTTTCAGCAGAATCTACAAAACATCAAAGAGAAAATTAGCAAATACTTTATACAACTTACGTATTAGATTATGCGCATTATAGATTATGCATATTATACGTTGATAAGAAAGTGATTTTACAACATAGAAATAATTGAAACTAAAATATCAGTGACAATCGAGGGAAATTTATATTTGGCTATATACAATTAGATCAAAATGTAATCTCACGTATGTGTTAAAAAATGCCAAATTACCGGAATAAGATTTCAATTTTCATAAAAGTTAAAACGTATTGACCTCACCTATACGTGACACTTACCCGAGCAAGTAAAAACGAAAGAACAAGTGGTTCAAATCGAAACATCGACAATTAAAATTAATGGGAGTCAATAGTTGTAATAAAATAAATATTATAAAAACAATAACAATCACAAGTCACCTGCGTATAACATTTGTAAAATTAAATCGTGAAATTAAATGTAATAATTTACAGTTTCAGTCCTTTTAAGAAAGTGACCAACATCGCAAAAAAGTTATATTTTGCAAACTGTCCAGAAAATGTTAATTACTTCGACTAATCAAATCGTTAAAAATGACGAAAATATATATACAAAAGGTTTTTATTATTGAAATGGGTCACAACTCTGCGAAAAACTTTAGGTAGGATTCTCATTAGAATCATATGAGAAAATTTCTCGTGAGAAATGAGAATCAAGTGAGATTCTACAGTTTTGTAGGTTACCGAAGATACTCCGGCAAAAATTACCGGAGTACCTAGTAGAAAGTACTTAACTTTACTCTTCGTGTATAACAGGCACGAAGTATAATTTATGTCGAATTTGGAGGTTAACGTCAAATTTCGTGATAATTAAAAATTAAATTGCCAATAAATAGAAATTCGCACATATTCATTTTACTCCGTTTATTTCGTATTATTTTTTTTTTACTTTTGCAAAATATAATATAAATCCGGTTTGAATGGAACATGAGAAAGTCTGTGCGGAGCACAAACCACTTCTTTCCGTGCTGATTCATGCCACAAAACCAGTAATAATGTGCTATCCACCATAACTTAAATTTGGATAAGATTGAGTTACCTTTTATTCGCAGGAGTTTACATTAAATCAAATATTATTTAATATTTAAACATAACATATCGAACTAATATTTTCGTTGAAAACAAAAACAATTTTGAATGGTAAGTATTGCAGTAATGAATATGGATACGTTTATTAAATAAACATATACGACTTGCAATCTATGTTAACCTTTTAAATAATAAATAAATCGTTTGTTTGCAGATGTTATGTAATAAGGTACATATAATGCTTGAAACGTGGTTCAGAATTAATTTTATAATTTTCAAACATTCCAAGTATTTTAATGGAGGTTGTCCACGATATTAATTTTTTTAAATATTATTTTGTAATTGGAGAATAGAAAATATTATTTCCTGCCAAAGTAAATTTCTTGATGCGTCAACAATTCACATAAGTCAAGGTTTAAAGACTTTGTTGTATGTGTATATGTAATTATTTGTACTAAATTACTTGTAATCTATGTTTATTTGTTTTATTTTGTATTTTTCATGGAACTGAATTACATATTTACCTTTTCATCTCTATTTAGTCCAATAAATTAAGAATTCACTTGTGTTTAGTTACGAGGCTCGTATCATCTCACTTATTTTTTATTAATTGTTTACAATCTAACAAAATAAAACAACAATTTATGAAATAATTATAAATAATATAATGTTATAAATAAATATAAATTATATTAAGTGACGTGAATAAATGTTTGTGTGTTTACGAGATTTCAATTTCCTTTTTTTTTTCTTCCAACTTATTCTGTACACATTTTAATGAAACTTTATTATCAAAGTTAGTATCTCGGAACTTCAGTGATACCGGAAAGTTGCAAAGGTCCAAGGTCTATTGCAACTTCGAAATGAACTATCGACATAAAAATTGAATTTCAAAGACTGGGTGATGCATATAGTATTGATTGACTTAATTTATATTCTAAATTAATAAAATTGTCAGATGAATAATTAATATTATTATCGACCGATAAAAGTCGTCTGCGGCTTCGCATATTACTTGGGATATTTATAGATTATATGTAGGTTTCCGATTATTCAAAAGAAAAAGTCTATTCAAATTCTATCAAGAAGAACAATTTTTAAATTCCCAAATCTATTTCTTTCAGTGCACAGTACAATTATTGACCTAATAACTGACCTTCTATTGAGCTTCTAACAGCTATTAAACCAGTGTTGTCAGTTTTTTTGTCTAAATTTGGAATTAAATGACCGTTAGTATTAACTAACAATGTAGACAAATAACAGTTTCTATTTATTTCTTATAAATTAATTCGTTTATATGTCTATCCCCAGGTAGAAATTTGTAAGAAAAACCCATCGACATGGTATTGACCTAATATGACCGCTACCATTACTGAGGCACGCAACGCTGTCCAGTACTGACCGGTGCGGAGTACGAAATTGGTACTGATTCCAGTACTGATATGTACAGATTGCGAGTCTTTAATAACGTTTGACAGTACAGTCAGATAACCCTATATTGCTGACTACTGTATTTATTTCCATGAGTGGCACACCTCTCACAGTACTGATCCAATACTGGCGTAGTACTGGCATACTGCCGATTAATTAAACAAATCGATAAAAAATTTGACGAATAACAGATCTATATATATATTTCATATGATTTCTAAAGTTATTATGTATAATTATATATATATCATAAGTTATGCAATTTCACACTCTCAAATAAATCTATGAACGGCTAATACTGTCCTGACCTCGGCATACTAAGGTTAGTACTGAATGGGTGCTGAAATGGCCGGAACGTATCGATTCAATTTGGACTACTATTACTGAATTAGTATTGAATAATGATTTTGCTGTTAATCCGACTGGCTGCCAATACTGCGGATTAGTATCTTGCCGGGATTTTACTCCGCCATTTCTATCTGGGTGGTTGCGAATTTCTCTAGGATCAAAGATACAGATAAGCATAAGAAATTCATTAATAACATGTCTAATATAGCTCGTTACAATTAGACATATTATTGTGCATTAATGTCAATTTCGCCCTTAAGAAAAACCATTAGGATTATGTCTTTCACCGAATAAATGTGATCGAAATTCACGACTGGAAATTGGTTGGTGTAACGTCTGTCGATTCACAAAATCCTGATAGTGAAAGAAAACAAATACCATTGGCTTATGTGCTGGAGATAAACAAGGAATGAATCGCCGATTCCGCTAGTATCGACGGGTAATTTATACTTTCCCTTGAGAACGGATTAAATGAAGAATCACCAATGAGAATCGCCCTATTAACATTAGAACGAACGTTTGATAATTATATGGTAGAACAAAATTTCTGGAAAATGGTTTTTAACCATTGAATACCGTAGAATATTAGATAATATCAATATATTAAAATGTAGATTTGATGTAATGGATAAAATTGTTATTATAAGGATTATTTTACACTGCCTTTATTTTATTAATAAAAATTATACATTAAATATTACTGATTAACTTTTGACTATTAAACTAGTAGTAGAAAAACGAATTTGGACGCAGAATTAGTTAAAATTCAGTCATGGTTAGTATGTGTTTTATACATGCCTTTCATTTTATAGATTCAAATTCGAACATTTTCATTTCTAATACTTAATAAAAATAAAAATAAACATTCGTTTTTAGCATTATTTCTTTTCTAACTCTCTAAAATGCTTACGGGAGTCCTAAAGTAGTCCTAAGGTAGAAACTTACGCTAAAAAGCGTAAATTAAAAGTGTCTAAATCAATATTTCGTCATTTCGACTACACAAATAATAATCTCGTTTACAGTTAGTAGATTTTACTATTTTCTTCTCTCAGTGTTATGAAATTTAAGTATCTATTACGATATCTCGCCACCAGGTAAAGCAAATTATGATGAAATTTCGCTTCTAAGATCAGGTTAGGTTATGTTTGCTTTGACATTTCTTTACGTCTTGCTTTATTGACATTATCATCAAATCCGTAAGTAAACATTTATGAAAGGACATGTTTACTGTGTGATTTTCGGAGAAGTTAATTCGATCTTCTTATGAAATACTTGAAAAAAATACCAGAAGAACGACTCAAAGTTAAAAATTAAATGTGTATTATTTCATCACACAGAAAATATCTTAAATTTTAGGACATTTCATTTTTAAGACCTAAATCAAGACAAATGTTAAAACAGGACACTTCTAAGTATCTTAATGTCTTCATTTACTCTCTAAATTTCATGGAGTGAGAATTCACTCTTTAATTAGTGAAAACCGAGCAACTCTCGTGAAAGAGTGAAATTTCAATCTAACAAGAGTGAAAATTCACTCTTTCCCTCCGAGTTGTGGAGTAGGCAACTCTGGAGGAAAGAGTGAATATTCAACTCATTAAGAGTGAATTTCCACTTAAAGAGTTGATTTTTACTCTTCTTAGATTGAAATTTCACTCTTAAAGCGTTAAATATTAACTCTTTCACGAGAATTGCTCGATTTTCACTAACCAAAGAGTGAATGTTCTCTTTAAGAAATTTAGAGAGAGAGAGAGAGAGGCACGCATAATACACCTGATTAAAGTGTAGATCTCTAACTTATTCTCCGGCTGCACATATTAATGCAGATGGCAAACAGTGGCCTTAAACGGTCTTTTTCCCATTAAAAATGTGCGTTTTATTGAAAAACCTATGTATTCTGAGGTTCCCTCAAACGACTCCGAAGTCAAATTTGTGAAATTCAAAATGTATTCATCTAACCAGTTAGCCAAATCTTCATTCCAAACCTTCTATGTGAATGAAAATAGATTTCTATAAGCTTATGTGTCGTTAAAATGAAACCTGAAGTTACAATTGCAAAACTTCATGGGCCTGATTTAAAATGGGAGACACAAAGAAGTCAACTTTTGCACTATTAATAAATAATTGTGAACTTTGCAATTCTTTTATTACATTCTTTGCAAAATCATTACAAAATTTCGATTTTTATTGGCATCGTAAGTTAAAAAGGTTTATTTATGCAATTGTATTGAAGATATAATTTTTTAACCGTCCTTTTGGATCAAACTCTTTGATTTTCGGTTTACCAAGTTCATAATCAGCGATAGTTAAACGAAAAGGTATATATTCTCTTTAAGAAAAAGTTACGTGGTTCTTCCAGATCACAATATTCCACCGTGTGCGTTAGAGGGGTAAATCAATTTTTGATGGACTACATCTACAAGGACGCTCTGGTAGATTCAAAACAATTTAACAACTTTTGCCGGAAACTCAATTGTGGCTTTGCGTAACAACTTACGACACGACGTGCATTATAATTCCACGGTAATTGCTCAAAATTTTGGACGTTGCTTTGTCCAAAACCACGCGGATGGTACCATATATTTCGCAAATACTCTGAAATTTAGGGTAAACCATGATCGCTCAACAGCGTCGCGTTTCTTATTGTCCGCTGGAGTACCGCGAAATATGATGCGTTTTCAAGCGGCGTTGCAATTAAGGGAAAATTGCACCAGCATATTTGGTGTGTTTCTTCAGTTTAGGTTGGCGGGAGTGTATTTCACGCTGGTGACAGACGAGTGCACGTACGTATCGTACACTTAGCTTGAGACAAGGATATCGCGGAAAACAGAGCTGGCTCACTCCAGAATGGTGCCGTAAATCCTGGATTAGGTTCGTCTGTGGAGAAACGCTCGATAACGAATGATAAACTCCCTTATGGGGGTGCTTGATAAACCGCACCTGGATTCAAGTGGCTAGATTGCGTGAAGTCGTCATCCGTCTTCCCTCCCCACACCAGGTGCAATATCATATCATAACAAAATGTAGACGAGAGCAGAAGACATGATCTTATTTGAAAACTGTAAGCCACTGCAAATACTTTAAATAAGGAAAATGTATAGAAGCTCGTAGTTCACGTCAGTTGATGGCAATTTTCTCTGACGTCACAACAGAACTTTGTGACTGAACTTTTCAGTTGTCTTTGTGCAAAATTCCGTGTTGTTAGACGAAAATTTAAAAAAAAATATAATTACGAAATATCTTAACTACTCTAAAACTTTGGATTGTTATTTTTAAGGTGTTATAAATTATTTATTACGAGCTACGCTACTACAGTTAGAAAATTTCTGGTATACATGTTACAATTTGATATAAACATTTTCGAAGCGTTAGATTCTGAAATCTATTCCAAAAAGATACATTTAGAAAAAAAAAGTTTTTACTGAACTATTGGAATACGGTATTCCAACCCTCAACATTAGAATCCTTTGGACTACAAGTGCAACTATATTTGAAATCTTATTTTGACATTCTTATTTGACATTTTCAACTGCTTAGTCAGGTGATTTATTTCGAATATACAAATTTGTATTAAAATGCATAAATATAATATACAGGGTATTGCAAAACGACTTTGAGACTGTATAATGTATGTCGTATGCTCTAGGAATAAAACTGATCCGCCAAAAGCCTTGTAAAAAGCAAGTAACCAGCTGTAACTATGCAATATCGAAAGTGCATCATACGGTAAGTAAATAAACGAAAACTGGCGCGTCAGAACAATATAAAATGTGTTTTTATGTTTCGGCTAATACAATCCGCCATAACTCTTTTCTACAAAATATACCTAATTTTTCGATAAAAACCGGAAAAAACAAGTCTTAAATTAAGACTAATAGTTAACTAATTTTAAGATGTTACAAAAAGAAGACTTGCACGACTAAAAAGTAGACATCTTCAAAAGTCTTAAAACTAGCCTACCATGCGAATCAAGTGCAGTATAAAAAATTAGATATTGCTCGGATTTTGGGCTTAAATTAAGATTGAACAAGAAAATAATAGTCTATAATTTTTTCCAAAACTCGAAACAATTTTTTATTAACCGATAAAGTAAAAAACCATTTTGTTTTTCATGAACTCATTCCAGTATCAAATTGTACTGAAACTAATTATTCTACAATATCCAACAATTATTTTTGATACTTTATTACTCCGTACAACATAAGAATTTGCTGATACACAGAATTGCTCACCCATTAAATTGCTCTAACATTATTGTTTCTTAAAGATCAGTATAAACATCAAGTATTTTATTCAAATTTGGTAATTCTAAATTGGCAGCTAATATAATTAATTTAAATACGATGTATTATTCAAAAGAAACTTGAGATACTACGATCCTATCATATTCAGAAATGTAATTGAGAAATGCATTGGTACAACGTTTCATTATTGAATCGAATTCTTCTTCCACGTTGTACAACTGATGTCATTTACTTAACGAGTAACTGCAACATCCATTTGCCAATGAGTGTACTTACTTAAGTATATATAAACTCTACTACCAACTTCGTTTCATTACTAATATGATGTTCAGACGTTCCGTACTTAAGTGTACGTTGTAACAAGCAGGATAATGGTTTCTCATAAACTTACGAGGAAAACTAGCCGAGATAAAAAATATTAGGTCGAGACTTCATGTGTACCAAAACCGAATCATGATGTTTTGAATTTATAACACAGTAAAGAACCAGATTTTTGATATAATAAACTCTAGAAAGAACGTGGTACAGCCTAAGCTCTTCAAATGCACGATTTGTATGAAGCTTTGAATAGTAAAAAATATGTAGTTTGGCAAATACAATATTAAAAGCAGCGACATTTTCACCAGAAACTTCATGTAGCTTACAGCAATAAGTTTACAGTGGAAAATTAGATGGTCGGTAAGAATCGAGAAACACAGTAGAACCTTGGGACTTTTAAATTCAGGACTTCTAAAGACCTCGGGACTTCGAAGCCACCAGCCTGGGCACTTCGAAGTCACATGGTACAAAATTTACGACACGTGGTATAGATATCGATATTGGAGGGAATGCCTCGTCAACCTACGATACTGAAAATTACGCAGAACACATGCGCACTAAAATTAGAAGTCCCGTGAATTTAGAAGCCCCGTGAACTTAGAAGCCCCAAGGTTCTACTGTAGGTTGTAATAAACTTTATACTGGAGTGGAATAGATTCTCTTTTAAATAAATACTAAAACTAACCAATGAAATGCCAAATGGATGCGTTTTCAAAACAATTTTCATTAAAAGAAATGCAAATTCAAATCGTTTCCTTCGATGACTTAAAAAAAAAATCTATTTTTTTACATATATCTGGTATCTTGAGGTACAGTAGGTGACTGATGACAAATCATGTTGGAGAAAAAAATGTAATATTTAAACAAATGTTCGTAACGATTTATATAAGCTTTATTTTTGGTGTCAAATTACATATTTTCTGACAGTTTTACCAAATTCAAAAGAGGGCCACAAAATGATGAACAAAAAATGTAATTTCTCATAAAGTTTCATAATAATTTATGTACCATGGTTTTTCATGTTGCTGATAACGAATTTGATGTAAGAGTAAGGGATTTTATTTTCTTTCTATTGTGCATAATAATTTGTACATCAGATTTTGTATATATTTTGCAAATTTACAGCAGAATCCAAAATTTAATTTATCATCTTGAGGCCGCCATCTTAAATGTAAAAAAACTAATAACAAATTCATAATCAAGGACCAAGAAACCCCTTGAATAAATTTTATCACAAACAATGAAGAAATGAAAATTTTGAGTTAGGATCGACAAAACTCGTATATAGACATTATTACGAAAATGTAGAAAACGAAATTTTTTGTTCTCTATTTTAGTTTTTTTAAGTTTAAGGTCCATGGATGCTTTTTTCATATTATGTAGAGATCTCCTTTTCATCATATCGATACCAATATCTTGCCGCAAAAAAATGTTTATTAAAAAACTCTTCGTAGATAGTCGAACGTAGTGACATGTATTCGCATTTTTCAGAAATTCCAATGGCGTAGGAATTTTAAATTTTAATTTATTCCTGTAATGTTATAGTGTATTTTATTACTTAAAAAGGAGATGACCGTTTATATTATTTTGACATCTATATGCAATTTATATTAAATTTGTCTACATAGGAGAGTCCGTCTTTTGTAATCCCAATAGTTAGCTCTAACTTGTCTCTTTATTGTATATATAGGTACTTGCTTTTGCAAAGTTACTTCATCGAGCAGTTGTAAATCCTCTACAATGTTCCTTGTTGTTCCGTGAACTTTCATGGTAACTTTGCACCTAATTCCGTCCAGGATGACGATCACTTGAAATCTCAAAGTCGGTACTATTGCCAAGATTCATATTATTTCTTATGTCTTTTAGACCATTCATTAAAGAAACTTTATAGACTTTCACGAAAGATTTTCGAAATTTCGAAAAATACTTTTGGATGCCGTATATAATATCTTTTAAGTATATCAGTCAATTCAAGTAATTATTTAAAATTATCTTTTAACTTGTCCAGTTAATAAATAAGTTGTACACAATGCAATTTTTTTTAAGTGAATATCTAATGTTTTCGGCTACATTTTTGTAGGCCATTTCAGAATGTACACCTAATTAGATAAATATGTACAAAAAACAGTACACAATACATTTCATTTTGCATAAGATCTTTATGTTAAAGGTGCCAATAACTTTTTCTCATCACGTCCAAAATTTAACATAAAATAAAGTGTAATTTATAAATAGATAAAATGCCCCCTTAAGTGTATTCCAGTTACCAATTAACATTTCATACACAGAAAAGTTTTATTTTCTTCAAGGGTCCACATTCTGCCCTACACATGGACGCGAATCCAAACAGAAGGCTTTAGAGTCATCAGCACAAAGTTACAGAGAAACCACTGTAACGAGCAGGCCGATGGCAAGAAGTATTCATAACCAAATAAACATTAATCTTCGTACATTTCCCATATTCCTTCCGGTCTTGCACTCCTATAACGCGTAAAGTATATTATGTCGGTTAATACACCGACGCCATGATAGGAGATATGTATATACTGACACAGCCACATCAGTTACAGTTCCACAGAAACGAAAGCGGATTTGCTGGAATAAGAAATCTGCAAATAAGATGAATTTCCTGTGCGCATAGTGCAGTGAGGAGTGTTCCACCCTCTTTGAATATAAAGTTTGCCCAGGCTCCCTCCTACAACTCTCTCTCTTTCCCGCTCTATCGACGCTTTCGATATCGTTTTTCTTCTTATTCTTAAGATGTTGCTTAAAGTCGGCAGACGAGTTGTTGGGTACTGCAATTCTTCACTGCCTGTGAAAGGGATACATTAAGCGGTATTTATTAAAAAAGAAAGATAAAGGAAAGATGTCAAGTTTACATTGATAAAGTATGTCTGGATATTGTGATGCATGTCAAAAATTCAAGGATATCTCTGATCAATTTTCGGGAGGTTCTATTCACATTTATATCAATTAGTCATGTTCTTTCTGCATCAAAAATGATATGGTGAAATTCCTCCCGGGAGCTGTGCTATTTAAAAGAATTGTTGCCAAGTCTTTCTGGGATGATTACGACATAACACGATGGTCCATGGAAACATGTATTATATACGATGAGGTACAGTCGAACCCACGTTATCGAATACCCTATTTTCGAATATTCCCGTTATCGAATATGCAGACGTTGCCTTTAACGAATAATTCCCCGTCCGTCAGTATTTTTAATTCGAATCCCATTAGGAGTTTTGACGATATTGCGCAAGCGTCGTGAAAGAAGACATCCCTAGTAGAAAATGAATCCAGTTTACATTTCTCCTATGTTGAAGGTATTGGGAAACTGAGCAGTGTAATAAAAAATTGGACAGAATTCTACAAGCCAGGTTCCCACGAGGGAGAAAAAGTTGGAGGTGGGAGTAGAATATTCTCCTCAAATATTCGTTAACAGAAATTTAAATGTCCTGCGTTGTCCCGACACTATCGAAGGGCTGAACTAATCCGCGCGATGTCGCTCCAAACACCTTGTGCCTCCCACATCCTGGTAAACAATTTCCGTCCCTCGCCTGAAGCTTTACTCCCCTTACTGCCTCACGCCAGTGTCTCCCATTACAAACGATTCGTTATGTGAAGTTTAAGAGGAAAACAGATAGGGAAGCGGATGACGAGCGGTAGTTGTCAGTGTTGTGGGAGGCACGAAACGCTAGACGCGCCACCATTTGATTTAGTTCTTCAACATCAGAATGGGATCACGGAACATCGATCAGTGCCACTCCCATGATTTAGATGCACTATTTGGTATTTGCATATATCTTACAAATATTACTTCTTCATATACGAATTAAATTAATTCATTTCGTGGCTACAAAATGCACCCGGAATGAAGATAAGTGCGGACAATTGGTAGATGAGTACTTACTGGTAAAGGCTCAAACGTCAAACATTTTCTGACAAAATGTCATAGCGTATGACCCCGCTGATAAATTGAAAGCACAAAACGAATAATCCAACGAGGACATAATCCGCATAACAATTATAGGCGCACTAAGTTTTGGGGACTGGTTGAATAGCCGAGGCGATTGTTGAAATCTCTCGTTTCCGCGAGTTCTTCTCAAGCCGTTCGCCGTGGAATGGCGAAATCCGATTGCAGCGATTTAAATCCTCGTGAATCCCGTTTCTATGGTGACTCAAACTCAACAAGACCCAGAAGAATGGTGCATCGCGACGAGGTTTCGAAAAGGTCCTTTGTTCGTTGTCGTTCATAACTGTCGGTTCGCGGACAATGTGCAGAGTCGGTGGATGATAAGATAAAGTAGAAGGGAACAGCCGTCACGAGACGTAAAAAGACGCATATGGGCCATCGTGCCTTTTATTATATGTACGCGATGTAACGTCAATAGGTGGACCTTCCGTTACGGAATGCAGTCCCTTTTCTTCTTTTACCATTTTTTAAATTAAAATCCCTTTAAGCAGACGAATTTATTTTGGAAGTCATAAATCGCCATTGTTGAATTTTTACAATGCATCCCTCTTATTTAATGATGAAGATTTGTATACTCGTGGTAGTATGTAAGTTATGGTAATATTTTTGATATTGGACCTTCTGGAATTTTTCTTTGACATTGTATGAGAAACATTTTGCATATTGGTTTATGAGTTATTTTTTAGCTATTAAACTTGTCTCCATATTTAAATTTCCGATACAAAAAGTAAATCTCTAAACGTCGTGATTTGTTATGCTTTTAATGACAATATAAATAAATTAACAGAAATAATGCTTTTATAAATTTGTATTCCTTTAAAGTCATATAAAATGAGAGTTTCTTTTTAGATAAGGCGCTTCATCGGAAAAGGGGAATACTTTGTACGTTGAATTATTGTCAGCGACAAATACCATTCTAGACTTGGCAATGATGCGTCTTTGCGTCTTCCCGATTCTTTAAGAATGAAAGAATAAATCCGTACTCTTACTCATGCCAATAAAGAGTAAACAGAACCTATTTGAAAGACTCTTAGAAATTGTCGATTTGTGTAACGACTATTTTTATTTACTCCTCTTTGGCGTTATGGTAAAAACAATTGTACTTAACCCAAATTATTTCGTGTACCCCATTATAAGTTTTTATAATTTCTATAGAAATAATAACGTTGACTTCTTACCCAAAACAAAAACAATCGATTTAATTTAACCCTAATTTTGTTTTTTCTAGTTATGTTTGTTTGCTCTTTTTCGTCTTTTCCTTTCTCTTCTTTATTTTATTTAACTTAACCCAATTTAGCTAGCCAAGCATTTGCAAAACCATTTTTGTTAAGTCTTTCATAGTTGTTTAAATTTATTGTTAATAACCAGTTTCTTGTTTGAAACTTTGGAATATTAAATCCTATTGTTAATTCTATTGCTATTATGAAATTGTACTATTTACGCTGTATTCGCTCTTCACTTTTTATAATGATCTTCTATAAACACGAATAATAATTTCTGTATATTTTTAACGAAAACGACAAAGAAATCAAAATATTTGTTTAATATTTAAAAACGATAAAATCAATAGTTTTAAAATCAACCGTTGGATTTTATTTTCATGCTCGAATAATAATTCTCGAAATTGATATCCTCAGTTATGTTCGCTTATTAAAGAACATATATTTGTCTTTTTATTATTATAAGTGTTGCTAAAATAAACCTTATCTGGCTTCATGGATAAATTAAAGTACAGAATCTACGGGTAGTGTATATAATAAGTAATATAAATAGTAAGAATTTTTAGCTGATTGTGCAGAAATAACTGGGTTTCGAAAATAATAAATTCAATTAAGAGAAACTAACCATCAAATACCAATCATTTGAAAACTTGTTATAATAAATATTTGTATATTCAGCCAATATTGCGACTGCAATTAAATGAAGTCTGTCAACATTTTCGAAATCGAAATTATTAAATAAAAATAAAATTGTCTTCATTTGTTTATACGTTTACAGGTTTTTTATTTAAATACAAATTACATATAAATTCAGTTTTTTCATCGCATTAAATCATTTGAAAGGTACGCGATGTCATAAGAGCGCACCGGAAAAGGGTTCTTTGCACAATTTTTCGTATTCTCAAATACAGTCAAAGCATATCCGTAATTTTGGAATTTTACGGATAAAGAATATGAAAATTTATTAACCTTCAGCTGGTACACTTAATTATCCGTTGGCCCCTATAAATGATATGCCGTAAAAGTCAGGGGCCAACTTGAGGTCTTCAATGACCCCATATGCAAAGATTAACATCGTATAGTATGCTCACAAGAACAGTAGAATTTTTGCATAAATCGCTATTTTTTAGTCTTGTTCTACTCGATTTTATCAATTAAAAAATGAAATATTTCGCTTATGGGCAACCATTTACTAATTAAAAAAAATAGATCACTTCTTACTGTATAAAGGTGATTTCCGGAAATAAAAATAGTGATTTATGTGCAAGACAAGTATGAGCAATTATACCAATACATCTGCAGATTTTGTTAGCAACGTTGATGAAATAAGAAATCTTTGTTGATTTTAGACCAGGTAAATATTAAGTATTAATTGGAAGAAAACAATTTTTGAGACGGATATAATCATCATTGTTAATTCGAACCGAAGATATTTGTATTATTCTGTTCAACATTTCGGTACCCAAGTGATATCTCATTACTTGTAAGACGTCGTTGGCAGTGCCTTTGGAACAAGATTATGTGGTAATCCATTTAGATTCGACTGATACGCTCCGAGTAGTGACGGTGTGTTAGTTGCATTAATAGTGTTATGCACGTGCATTATATTTCCGCCAGAATCTAGCTTTATAAGCCCACGCTCAAGATGCATCTGCAAACCTGGTCGCATAAAGGACACCAGAATCGACCATGTATATTGTGCTAGGGTATGCAATTAAAATTTACATCAAAGTTGTAATTGCTTCTTTGTATTTACTGAGCATTTTCAGTGATTTATTTCTGTCATGTTGTCTTATATCTGAAACGTTTAAATTTTAAGTTAGTCTTATTTAGGATATCTTTTAAATTACGAATAAATTATCTTTAATTCATTGTGTGGATAATTTTAATAAAAATACAAGCCTTTTTAAGCCTTAATGACTAATTAAAACAATTTATTAATTAATATCGTTTTTAATTATAAGTGAAAATAACATAATACATCATTTTATTTGACTTTTATAGCTTTTAGAGTAGAGTGTTTGGTAATGTTAAACTAATGTATATAGATGGACACATAGAACGTTTTGGCCCCGCCGTTTTACGCCGGACGTTTTGGCTCCGTCAAAATCATCAATTCAACATCATCTCTAGTTCCATGAACTCGCAAAAGTCAATTTATAAAGATTCGAGTGATTTTTTTGTAAAATCTGAAAAACCATGATTTTCCCGCCAAAGATGGTAAAACGTCGTCGCGTCGAAGAAATTGCCGACCTGAAATATATTTGGTCTTTGAAGACTAAGCAGGTGTTTCAGAAGAAATTTCACCGTTCATGTAATTGCCTTGTTTATATGTCATACTTATCGAACATTAATTCATTTTTCATTATAATATATCGATGTGAATTTGTTTCGTTTAAAATGCGATGACTAAATCTATTTAAATACTCGCTATAAGTAGATAAAACGATCCCCATTGAAGGGAAGAATTAAATTAATTATTCAATATCATGGATTAGGATTTGCCTTTGAAGAATTTCATTAATGCATTAACTTTATAAGACCGTATTTAATTTTGATTTTCCTGTAACTGAACTGGTATGAACTTTAAATAATTCACTAACAACCCTTTAAAAAGAAATAATCAATATATTCATATTCCAGGTTTTAAACAATGATACCAAATTTAAAAAAATATATTTTATGTACGTCTTTTCGGTGCGTAAGTAAACTTGTGCGTAAAGTAAACTTTACGCACTCGATTATACTTTACGCACGAAAAAGCCGTACGTAAACAATATTTCGGCACACGTGTGGGTGTGTAAAGTACTTTACGCATACGCCCTTGTATCGAAAACTACTATTATGCAACTAGTAAGTGTTTTTTGTGTTTAGATTTTTATATAAACACGACATATCAGGGGTCAAATCCTCGAACCTCGGTACTTATTTCAAAAAAGAAATTCTGTAACTTCTAAAAAACATACTTTTCTTTGTTACTAAAAAATTTTGTAATTTTGAAAAACACAAAAAAATAAATTTTTTCTAAGTTTACGTCTATGTTGTTCATTAAATAAAAATTCTGAAAAATGAGATCTATGCCTTCTTTTGTTCTTTTTTCATACTCAAGGGGAACAGTAAATAAGTCGTGCAAGCAAGTTCTAAATACATTTCATTTCATTAGTATAATAACATTTTTTCTGATACGAATGGCAAACAATTAGTGGCTCCGCATTTTTTGTTTAGCTTTTTTTCTGAAGTCAAATATTAAAAATTTCAGAGATATATATTTCATATATGTATTCAGTATTTCATTCATATATATATTCATAGATGTATATTATGATAATTTGGGTCTCAGCTTTCATGTAATTTTGTGATTATTATACATATTCTAAAAAACACCCACCACATAAAAAATTGATATATATATGATTTTAGATAATTTTATGACCCATTATATATTTTTAACTATTTATATCCTCAATGTCTATTAGGCATCTACATTCATTTATTGCTCTACATATTTTAAGCAGTCCCTAGTTAGTGTTGGAAAACTACCAATCGTTGTAAACTCGTCATTTAAAGAAGAATAACGTTCATTTCAGCCGTCTACGCAAAACCAACACATTTTGTCCAAATTGAATTAACAATTTCACTATTTTATTTTATTATTATTACAGTAAAACCCCGTTTATCCGAGGTAATATGGGGAAGGGGTTCCCCGGATAAGCGAAAACTCGGATAACACGGAAGATAAATAACATTCGTAAATTTTCAGTATTTTTTATATTTTAAACAAATATAGTAACATTTAAATATGAAAATTAAATGAACATTGAATAATCTTTGGGCCATAGCATTTCTATTATTAAATATAACTTATTATTAACGCGGCTGAAGAAAATGTTTAATAGAGGCTTGTTTCAACCTGCACATTCGTTTTTTAGCTGCAATATCTCGCCATCGTTTCATTAATAAAAGGTCGCTTGCAGTGCTTTCAGGCTGTTCCTCAATATATTTAAGAGCTAACTCAAGAGCACTTAATCCCACCTCATGGCTAACTTGCGAAGTTTGTACTGTTTCATTGTCATCTGTATCATCTTCGTTTTCTTTTTCGGAATTCACAAGATGACCTATTTCGTCTTCAGTGAGTTCCTGTTCACAACTATCACCATGAATCCATTCTTCAGTATTGTTTCTGTCGACGTCTTCGCAACCAGGGATTTGTTGAATAATACTGTGTAGATCTACCTCATCTGCAACTTCATCGTGTTGATTTTCAGAAGGCACGATTTTTGCCCATGACCTCTCCAGCGTTGACCTTTGAATAACGTCCCAAGCTTGAGCTATCCAGTAAATGACGCTTTTCATATTTATCGTAAGCAAACATTCTTTGAGAGAGCTTCCGGCGGTGTTTTTCTCAAGAATTTCTTGAAGTAAGTAACGTCTGTAATGTCGTTTTAACGTCTCGAGTACGCCTTGATCCATTGGTTGTCCAATAGAGGTTATGTTTGGTGGAAAAAACTTGACAATGATACTTTCACTTTTAAGAATCAACTCATCCGGATGCGATGGAGCGTTGTCGAGTAGTAGAACTGCTTTTGTAGGAAGTCCTTTTTTTTTCAAAAATGTCTCAACCGTAGGTACGAATTGTTTGAAAAACCATTCTTGGAAAAGATCACAACTCATCCAAGCACTCTTTTGATGTTAATGCGGAGCGTTCGGTGCCGCCAATCTGCCTCGGATAACGCGGAAGCTCGGTTAATCGGACGTCGGATAACCGGGGTTTTACTGTACCACGTTTTTATCAACTCGTATTCTTATCTGTCTGTCTGTTTGTCCGGTGCAAATCTTGAATTGTAAAATCTCGATTTTAAACTAACTTACCGATGAACTAGAGACTTGAAACTTTTAGGATAGCCCAAAATTGGGTGACAATGCATTCCTTTACCATTTATTACAAGTTTCAATCAGTTTTAAGAACATTTTCAGCAAATTTAAATTTTATATGAAAAAAAAAATAAGTTTCAAAGCGGGGGGCCCGGCGTTTCCCCCCCTTCCACCGTCGCGCTTGTCCTTTGTTTTCCTGTCGCAATCGGGAAAAGTCCTCTACTGACGTCATTAATTCCCTTGCCTATATATACTCATCCACGACGGCAAGTGGAGCAGTTCAGATGGCACAAGAGACATCAACACAGCGCAAGCGACGGCTAGAGAAGTTGGCAAGTGTAACGTGAAAATTCAAATAAAACTACATATTAATCTGTGGAAAGTGTAAACAAACATTTAGTGATTTAATTTTGTTGTGCATGATAAAATGTTCCATATAAGTGATAGATGGTACTATACGAAGGAACAGCTATGCAATACGCCGAGTCAAAGAGATGGCATTGATGCAGACAGAGAACTTTGCTACAGGAAGCAGTGTGGAATGTTTATGCAAGAGGTGGGACAAAAATTAAGACTGTCGTCATTCTGCATCCACACGGCCATCGCCTATATATATATCGGTTTTATATGGTCCATTCGATAGTACAGCAGAATACATATATCCTATATGTTCAGCTGCAATTTTCCTCTCCGCGAAAGTTTCAAATGAACCAAGGAATTTAGAAGATATCACTAAATTGGCTTATTTTTTGTATTCATAGAAAAGAACCTCCAAAAACCGGTTCAAACGTGCATCGGACATTAGTGAACGAGTTAAAGGATAAGGACATTCTGATGCTAAAAACATTCAAGTTTGAACTTACACACTCGAACTCCCTCATCATCAAGTTGTAAATATTTGCAAACGGGTAAACGCAAGTAAAGACTTGTCCCAAACATCATATAGTATGGCGTCCAACAGCTTGCATATGACAACAATGTGTCTAGAATACAAGCCAACAGTGGTGGCTTGTTATTGCATCCATTTTGCATGTAAATGGTCAAACTGGGAAATTCCTCGCAGCAGCGAAGGAAAACAATGGTTCTCCTACGTGGATGAATCGGTCACGTTGGAGCTACTGAATCAAATAGTTGAAGAGTTTTTAAACATCTTCGATAAGAGCCCGTCGCGACTGAAACGAAATATTTTGCTCATTTCCACTATGCAAAGTCCTAGCAATGGACCCACTGCAGTCAATAATTTCGACGAAAATCGATCGTCTTCGTCGAAATATCATAATCACATACCACCGATTCAAAACGGGAAACAAGACGTGAAACAAGTCGTTCCATCTACTTCACAAAGACACTCGACCAGTAATCATTCAAGAGATGAACGTCGTGATTCAAATCGTGAACAGAAGCGCCAACGAGTATCAAAAAAGTTTAGCATATCAGAAGAGAAAAGATACTGAAATAACAATTTATGCTATGCATAAGACTACAGATTCAAGACTTTAAGATCATAAAGAAAATGTAAATTATTTATATTAAAGTTGACGTTCCTAATGGGGCGTACTTAGAATTTGGCAAATGTCTTTAACAAAGGTATAAGCAAATTTATGTTCCTGAAAATTTTTATAAATAAATGTTTTTAAGACACACTTGTTTTTGTTTATTACTTGTTTTGATTCTAACTATTCACAAAATATCGAAATTTCATATTTATACTAATTACCTTTTTTTTACAATAGAATCAATTTATAAATTGTTTATTGGTGATTAATGCGCAAAAATTTTAAAAGAAAAGAATATAGGTAACAGAAATGACTCTTCGACGAACAATAACAAATGAGAAACTTATGCTTAAATGAACAATATGACACGCTAGTTTAGACATGCTAGTCATTTCTGTTACCTCTATTGCGCCCCACGTTTTCCATTTTAAGTCTTACAAATATTTTATTTCCTAATAAAATGAAAAATTATTGCGTATATATTTCGGCGTGGTATTAGTGACCTGTGTGGATGGGAAAAATTATTTTATCCTTTTTAGTTCATTTATAAAAACGTGATTTTTAAAAAGAATTTTTTATTAATTAATTATTTATCATTCAGTGTATTACGAAAGAAGTTGAAATATACCTTTGTATTATAAATTTAGTAAATATGTTAAATTCATCAGTGTGGAAGCGTACATCAGTTGTAGAAATAACTAATCATAGACGCATTCTATTTAACATAACTATCGTATATAAATTAAAACTTTCGAAATTGATAATTTTTTCACGTTATGATATTAAAGAATCGAGTTCGCAGGGACCTGTCAAATTTATGAATTCCAAACGTCCCGTTTCGGTAACAAAAACCAACAATAGCCGTATTACGTACAAACAATGCGCGACAATACTAGCAAAAAGAAAATCCAAAAATCTATTTTTGTTATATCGGAACAATTCACAGTTCTGTGGAACTATAACATTTCTGAAGATATACTTACATCTCATAAGTGAATTTTAATACAGTTCAAATTCGTGTCGACTAGAATATTATTGCTAGGATTGATTGTATCGAATTAATGAAACGAATGAATACGTTCGTAATAGTAGTCAATTAAAGAAATGAACGATGTTTTCAATTGTACGAATCAAATGTCGGATATTCGTCTGCAATTTTAAAACTAATGAACAAATTCCAATTACGCCGAAAATTGTGCAGCTTTTAGTCCACGCACTACTATCGGCAGCTATTTTTGCGTCAGTGAATAGCGGTCCCGTTAATTCGGTACTAAATTCTTCATGGCTTTAAAATCGATTCCACCAGCTGCAGGACACGTTGCCTGGCCTATGCTCGACCTTTATCACTTTTAACAGCTTTCATATAGCACGAGGTTTTAGTTTTACGGATATTATATCTGTTACACTCTGACTTTTTTCATTTTGAAGCATTTTGATGATGTCAACATTCACTTTACAAAGATTTGTAGGATCTGAGCCACTATCCTTAGTATCATGTAATTCCACTTCAATATGTAAGAAAAATTTGCTAGATGTAAATGTACTGATTTCCCTGATACCGCAAGTAGAAAGTATTTTTTATTTTATGAAATATATTCTTAACCTCGTCGAAATGAGCATCGAACTTTATCAGAAAGATATTGTTTACAGAAGTTACATACCTCCATTTTATAAGAAAGAGTCTATTAGAATGGGGTACTAACTTTGTAGAAGTATAAGTTTTTGAAAAAGACTCATTTTAATTTTCTAAAGAATGATAGGCTAAAATAACGTTTAAAGGACCTTTTGTTTCAAGAAGTACAATAAGTAATAACACTTTTGAACATTTTGAAAATATAATTTTCGTTAATCCTATACAAATAAGACATTTTCTTATTTATGTAAATAATGAAAAAATGTCATTATTTGTAAGATTTAAAGGAACAATACTATTAATGTCCTTAAAGGCTTTAATTTTTCTTCAGTTTTCATAGAAAAGTCTTTCAGCGCAGAAATGTTATTCAGTAGAAATGTTACTTTTGTCAATTCACGATGATCGATATGATTTATTGACTACCATAGAAAAGTGTAATAAAATTTAAAATATTTTAGACTTTGATAATATCCCTATAATCTTACACGTTTTTAGTAAAATATTAAAAATCTTATTATAAGATGCGCTGAGCGGTAATGTATACATCTACCTGACCACATATTTTAGTAGTACCAATCCAACTTTACGGTTTTATCGGCTTGAATTAAAATTTTTGTTTCATCAGGATGCGGTTAAAATCAAAAGACCTATTAAACATCATGTTAAAGTATAACCAATACCCTTGATGTGGACAATTTTCTACAAAATCGAAGATTCCTGGAACCAATTCGAAAAAGAAGTGGTTATTCTGGCCAAACGTTGCCGAAATATCTCTCTTTCCATCAGATAAACCACTTTCTGTTTGCTATTAGTCACAACTATAATTCAGGGCTATATGTAAGGGCAGACGAACAATCCAAAGCTGTAAAAAAAGTGGGGAAACTTTGCACCGTTTATATCCTATTTATAGATTCTGTTTTCAAAATTTCTGTACAGAAACCTGATCCTCATCGCAAGGGCTACCGAGTGAAGTAATATAGCCAGGATTTCTTCCTTGTAAGTAAAAAAAATCAAACCTGAAAGTTTCATGTGTGGCATAGAACTTGACAACTTGATAAAGAAAGAACAAACCTCAGAATTTGACATCAAACTTCCATGTTTGATGTTTCTTGTTTATAAGCTATGGATTCTAACTAAATTACTTCAGCCGATAACCCACGTGATCAGGAATCTATTTGTGTAAAGAAATTCTGTAAAAAAGGTCTAAAAACTTAATGGTTATGGAGCAAACTGTCCTCCCTTTTTGACAGCCTCTGGAATACTCGAGGACCCTTAATTCCAGCTTGGTCCTACATCTGTTGCCATATATAATACGAAACCGTAACACAAAAGTATTGCATTAAAAAAACGCGTTTCGCATTTGGCTACCAGTTATGCTCATCAGCAGGGTTCTGGCAGCATTACCCTGGACGCGATTGCAGATTTAAATTTGTAATTTTATAAATGTTATTGTATATTCAAGTTTCTAGTTGTATATTCAAGTGTAATAAAATATTGGATGGGTTTTTTCCACAATTCTCAATAGTAAAGTAATTTTGTTCATCCTTAAATTCTCCGCTAGTTTCAATAATTATTTGCGTTTACGTTCGCATTTTGAACGACGCATATTTATTTATTTACATTCCTTTTATTTACATGAGTATAATCGCCGTCTCACCAAGACTTCGCATATTGAATTATTATTTTAAAAAAGCGGCAAAGAAGTGTTTTAAGTTCTCTATATGAGAACTAAATATTGATAGTTATGGTCCATCTTCATTGTGCATCAGTGTTCAAGTTTCTAGATATATTTTATTGGAGTTGTTTCTACTTTAATATGCAGATTTATTTCAATGTTAATTTTGAAATAAATTTCGTTTTTATTTCACAGTTCCTATATTATATCATTTTTATACATTGTTGACGTAGGAACGTTATTAAATTTTTATACATTTCCTATAAAACTTTTCCACCCAGGAAGATGAACACTAAACAATTTTTGTCAGCTGTATTATTTTATTCAAGATCATTGTCAAACCTTTCGCTACTGCTTTGCATGATGAGATTTTAGGAATTCATAGCAGTATATATTTTATTAAGCAGGGAAAATCAGTAATGTCGAGTGCGTCGTATGAAATATGGGCTCGAGGGGTCGAGTGCAATCCTTTAATCTAGAAGTCCAATTACCCAGGGATCTTCCACGTGTTGGATCGAAGCTGCAGAGAAGTGAGAGATGGCAAGTAACCGAGTCGTTTGACCGTGACAGGAATAATGAAGTGAGGCGGAGTTTGAGTCGATCTGTAGCTGCCTTCGTGGGATAAGCAAGACTGATGAGGTCCTAACCCTTGTTTGCTCTCGCGATTCTTCTTTTTCTTCTAGATTGTACGCAGGTCAGTTAGTTTCGTGCACCAATAGGTGGACGAGTTAATCGCGAACCCGCTTCGATTAGTTTTTCTGCCGATCGTTCCAACATCCCTTCGGATGGCCTGCTGGAACGAAAAGAATTGCTAGGATGCTCTTGGCGATAGCCACTGAATGATGGTACAGGAGTTACGTAATAAATTGAGTTTCCTGGGTTGTTGATGGAATAACAGGATTTTTCTAGGTCGTAGAACGTTTAGTAATTCTTTAGCGATTTTGTGCATTGGATTTCATTCAACTTTACATCCGTTTGAAAATATCCCATACAGCACTTAGTATAGAAAACGATTGTAAAGACATTGTCCAATGGCGTTAATTTGTTTAAATAATAGTTATTTTAGTTACGTGGGCGTAAAATAAACGTTTGCGCCCGCAGAAGATTAAGGTGCCGATGCGCTATGAATCCATCACGAGGGAATCGAGTAATCGCCTCTCGGATGCGTACAAAAGTTTTCATCATAACGGATTTAAAATTAGATTCTATTCCTACAAATGGGGAAGTTCATGTTATTATTTTAAAGTAATAGGCTGGTATCGTCAAAATAAGTGTATACATTGAATTTAAATACATAATTACCATACATAATTAACTCCTATCGAACATTTGGTTACGCTTTGCTAATAAATTAAAATTTTTTATTTTTTATTTTTTTTATTTTTAAGTTTTTTTATAATATTTTTGCCATGACTTTCTTTGTATTATATATTGAATGATCTAAAAATACTAAATTAGAATGTTGTTCGTACTTGCTAAAGATAAAATCTTATAATTTTTAAATTAAAACGTTTCCTGTGGGAATGCCGTCGCGTGTGTAATTCATATAAAAATTGTACTTCAATGCCTCGTGCGTACGTAGTGTTCAGATTCGCTGTCAAAATACCACCTTGTAGTAACACGACTGTATCGTGGATTTCGCACTTAATTTTTCTTTTAATCGCATGCATAATAAATGCTGTACAAAACTTAAATAAAGCGGAAAATTTATGTGGTACCTAAACAAAATAATTTTTGACGTTACGGATGAAAATAAAAATAAATTACAGATAATAAAACCTCTGAAATAAATATTGAATCATAGTCTATTAAATATAACAAAGTGTTTTTAAAATACAGAAGTAATTATAACATTAAAATATTTACAGTTGAATATATGAGCCGAAATTTAAAACGATTAAGGAAGGTTGAATGACATTTTGAATTTTAATTCGTCAAAATGTATTTTCGAAAAAAATATTAACAGAAATATTGAGGATAAAAGTTGATGCATTTTGAATATATTAAATAAATTAAAAGAAATAAATCACATTAAGAATCAAAATGAATTGACTGTATCTGAGCTAATTCGATTTTTTTACAAACATTTTCGGAATCTCACATTGATAAATTTCCATTTAATTGATTTTAGTAAAAATCCACCATTATTTCACTCAGATCAGACTCTATCAAAGTTGATTCAAATTTTCCTTAATTAATAATACGTATAATATCACTCAGTTCCTTAATTGCTAAGATATATTATTGCCGTTAAAAAGATCAACAATAAGGTCAATCATAATTGTTTTTATATATTTCTGTCAGTATAATATATGAACCAAAATGTTCTCTCTTTTAACTCATAATTTTTTCCTCAACGTATTAAAAAATTAACATTGTTATTGACAATTAATTAGGAATTTTAATCTATAATACTTGAACATGTCGCAAGTTCAAGATCCAGACGAAAATTATCGCAACTATTTCTTTGGACGATAAAATTGTAGCCCGAATAAGTCATTATAATTTCGTAACATCGAGTAAAAAAACGTATTTTAACCATTTTTGCATAAGGAATTTAAACCTGCTTATCGTATTTTTAACAGGATAACTGCAGTTAAAAATATTAAATAGTAAATTAGTACCATACTTCCTAAACATACTTAAAAAATCTATTCTTCAAAGCTCATAATGACTCATATATCTTAATATAAACTATAAAAACAATAACAATAATCGCATAAGTCTATCGAATCTTATTCGAGAAAATAAATCTCGTGGAAATTAAATTTTTCGATTTAAACGCAGTGAAATAAAATTTCATAAAGAACGTGATTAACTGCTACTATTTTTCTCTAAATTAAGCTGTTCATCATGTCGAGTTTATAACAAGTCCATTCAACACCACTTTGAATGTTAAAACTTTTCCGCAGCTAATAGACAGCTATTCATATTAAAATGATCCACAAATTATAGGAACGAAGGTATTACCGTTTATAATAGCAAGATGCTTCTAATCAGAAGCTAATGAGCAACTCCCTGTAATTAGAAGCATTCAAGCGATATGAAATGTTGGGATACGGAACTGCGGGAACATCGACAAGTGTACCTATAGATTAGTCGGAAATGTTGACGCTGAAATTATAACGCTTTGTGCCATGTATGCATCGTTTTATGGTTTAATATCGTCAATATTTATTTATATTAGTAAAAAAAATCCTAAAGTTACGAACATAATCAAGAATGTTTTGAAAACCTACGTTAAGAGACTACATTGTCTTATTATCTTTTTGAACTTTTCTAATGATTTCTGCAATTATCGTGAGAAATACAAAATATTTATTGCGAAATTTTCGGCCCAACATAGCTATTCTAAAATAAATAACGTCTCCAACGACACTAATATTTTATTAAGCTTTTATGTCTTTTCATAAAATTCGCCTTGTCTTTTTGAATATATACTATTTAATAACACACCCTCGCAAAAAAATGATGTCGGAATCTGGAGGTCAGACTATGTCTACGATGTTTTTTTCGTCGCTAAATCCGAATCCAAGTCCATTAAACTCCATTATGTCAGTTTTCTGACATAACCTCTAAAAATATAAATATGATGGAAGTTCTTGGAATTTAATTTTAAATAAACGAATTTGCAGCAATAGTTGTAATCTTAATTTTAGAATGATATTTCTATATTTTTTATTTATTTACATTCAATATTATACCCAATATCTATCGAGTCAATAATTTAACATATATGTATATCAAAAAGTAACGAGAACCGAGATCCCGGTTACGTCTATTTTTTTATTTAATCATTTATTTATTTACCTTTGTACCTAGTTTTTATTTACAAATAGACCGATAAATTCGAAGAACTTCCATCATATTTATATTTAAATTAAACGGGCAAGAAATTAAAGCTGATATATAAAAACCTAAAAAATCCTACAATTCGACCATAAAATATTAAAATAAAGAATAATTTGCCATGTCACGTTTCCGTTATATTTTCGGCGTCGTTAAAACCATATCCGAATCCTATTCAGCCACATCACGTTAAGTTCTTGAACTAACCTAAAAAAAAATCTAAAAATCTAACCTAAAATCTGAAAATAAAGAAAAATTCTGGCCTGCAAGGCATACCATTTTTATTGGACTGTCCTGGAACTACTGGAATGTACTAAAAGTACTGAAACGTACTGAACAACACTGAACGGTATTGGAAACTATTATGAAATATAGAAAAATTAGTTAAATTTTGAAATAAACTTATAATTTTTAATTTTATACCCCGTAACATTAATGACCATTTTATGTCCCTTATATTAGATAGGAATTTTGCTGAATCATCATTTGTAAAACGTAAAAGTCTAGGGCGATGAGAGAAAACGTACTGTGCGCCTAATTTAGCGCGACAAAATAAGTAAAGATACATAGGAAAAGGCTATACAGTTTCAGGGTCTTAAAAATATAATGGAATATAATGTACCTTCCAGGACAGAATTTTTCTTTACCTTTATATTTTAGGGTACATTTTTGTGCATCGAATGTGGATTCAGCGACCCCAAAAACATAACGGAACATGGCATGGATTTCAAAGCCCAATTTAATCTTCATTTTAAGATTTTAAGGTCAAATTATAGGATTTTTTGAGGTTTTTCAAGGTTATGTCTAAAATTAGATACATTACGGATTCAGATTCAGCGACCCCAAAAAACATAACGAAAACATGGCATGGATTTCAAAGCTTAAATGATTCTTAATTTTTAGATTTTAAGGTCGAATTATAGGATTTTTTTAGTTTTTTCGAGGTTATGAGTAAAATCTGAAATGATGGGGGAAATATTAATTAGGGAAATTGAATACACTTCGGATTCAGATTCAGCGACCAAAAAAACATATTACAGACATAATTTGACTTCCAGGTTCGGACTCGTTTTTTTTGTAGGATAGTGTAATTCGTCGACTTGAAAATTTGGAATTCAATTTGTTACAGTACTCCAACTAAATTCTCTCATTTTGTGTAATTTACAACACTCTTTGTTTCAAATTAATCCGATGTATCAGCATTAATCAATGCATTTTTATGCACAAGTTCCATCAAGTTTATAATTTGCACTTCTAATCACAATGCACCTTCGTATATTGTTTAAAACGAAACTAAAATTTTGTAATAGACCTTTGGTATCACACTGAAGTCGAAGAAATTAGTGAGTCTCCATCGGGTAATATTTTTTGCAAAATTTATTTTCTGTGCGAAAGACCAGACATGTTGTTTGTTTACGTAGTGTTCTTTATTTGACGTGAATTAACCCATAAGCACTGATGTCCTTAATTCAGTTTACTGAAATTTTTTACAATCTCAAAAAAAACCAAACATATATATCATCTATGGTTCCTGCATATCTTCTATTCATTTCGGAAAAAATTATAAAAATGGTAATTTCAGCTTTCATGCGAGTTAAAAAGACATGAAATAGTATCTATAAAATAGTATATAATAAAATGCTATTTTACGCAGCGTTTTTTAACATGCGATTAAATAGGACCGGTGCGTAATATAAAAAATTGTACGCTTACGTATGTCAAAAATTAAATTATAACTAACTCGTGGAACATTTTCTTTAACATTCGTAATACTATGTGAAGAGTTTAGTTATTAAAGTAAACTGTTGTAGTTATTATTAACGTTACACAATAAAATAGAGCTTTTGGGTTATTGCATATAAAGCAAATGCAGTTGGTAATGTAGTTATTAACATTAAAAAATCTAAATTACAACTGCCATACTTTTTCTACCTTACCGCATTTTCGAAATAAGGTGAGGTTAAACATAATCAAACTTTGTGTTTTTACTGTGTTTTCCATGTTTTAGGAACAAATTGAAGCTCATTTCAATATGTCTTTCAGGAAATCACAACGTTGAGGCGATCTATTTATATTCCTCGTTTCTTTTTTACATTTTTTTTTATATTTTGATTTCTTTGTTTAATATATTTTTGTAAATTTTTACTTTTCTCAATGAATCGCTTTCCTGTTTTAGCGCACAGGAGTAGCAGCTCAACATGTTTAATACCGACTTTCTCTAGAAAATATCTCGACAAAATGTGAAGGACATCAATTTTTACTAGTTTATTTGTTCAGAAAGCAAACTCGGCTTATAATAAAAGCTCGGAAGAAGATAAGTTTCGGAAAAGCGCCTCTAAAATTTGTAATGTCTATTCAAATTTCCTGCTTCCACGTAAAATTTTTATTGTATTTATTATTAAAATTTCCTAAGATTTTTATGAACTTTTCATTCTGTAAATTCAATCAAATTTAATACGAGCGGAGAGATATCAAAGATTGCCTTTCTCCCTACTTATTAAAAAAATTTGATGATAAATTCTTGGAAGTGAAGGTCCATACTACCGTACTAACTACCAAACATTAAAACGACAGCTCCGCATGGTTCAGTTCCGGCGTAATACTTTCTTAATTAGCGTGCTGTAAATTTATAAAAATTTTAAAGGACGAGCAACTCGGAACAGTTACCCGAACGTCCTAACTTTTCTTGTTAAGTTTGAAATCCGAATCTGGTAACAAATAAAACGCAATGAATCGTAGACTAGTCGCGTCTCAATTTCGGCAAACCGTGACTGTTTCGCCGGTAATCCAAAACCGCGGGAAAAACTTGGAAAAATGTAGCTTTTTCGTTATTCGTCAAAGGAACCAGGGTCTGGTTATTACTACAATATTAGACGAGCGTCCCATTAATTTTCCTCCGGGTTTGCAGGACTCGGAAAACGCTGGAAGGAAAATAAGAAAAAAAAGAGGGCGCTCGGGTGCGCGTGTGGATCGCGAAGAAGAATGAGAAGTTTGCAATTCTTTTTGCGCAACGTTGCAGAAGAAGGAGCTGCCTGTCCGGCCACAATAATTTATGCTCCGTCTCGCTTTCTCGCGTAGTGCACTTCCTGGGTAGCGACACGGGAAAGGAGCTACTTAAAGCAAAAGCTCAAAGCTTCGTAAAGGGGTTCAAGATTTCCAAGCCGAACTGCAGCCGGATATTGGTTAATATTTCTTTCCTTCCGTGCTTCATTTTCCGGAGAACAGTTGCAAATTGCTCGAAAATTTATATGCGTAATCCGCGGAATAGCACGTCTCAAGGTCGTTCGGATATCATGTCCTTGTTGTCTAGACGTTCTAAAAAATTAATCTAATACTGCCAGATATTTAATACTTTTCCACTTTTTTAAATTTTACTCTTACATCCACCAATTGCATTAGTCACTTTTTTTATATATTATTTTACGTCGACTTTTCTGAACCCATATGGGACTAAATCGCGACGGGACCTACAGTTTATGAAGGTGGAATCCGATCCACCTGACCTTTGGCGTTATTAAACACTGATAAACAAATACAGAGGTGTCCCGATGACAGATGGTAGAGGCCGGGATCGGGACATCCACCAATTGCATTAGTCACTTTTTTAATTTGAATATTAATTCAAGTTATTTTGATTACGTATACACCCCAGAGAAGAAACATTGTTGATGTAACCAATAGGTTTGTATGACTTCTTGTTCTCCTTACGAAACCTCCACAACTGACAAATTCGATTAGAATATTATGAAGCTGCGACATTAGAATAAAAAACAAAAAATTATGTGTGATATACACCAAATTCGTTGTTTGTAACATACGGGAAAGCAGAAAAAGCCATTCACGTGATACAATGAGTTGTTACCTCTCATAATCGTATAACCCAAATCATCATGTTTGAATGTTTCAGAACATTTTTCCATTCCGTGACATCATCATGAGGAGCGCAGGCATCAGAAAGAAATGTTTGTATTGATGATAACTTTTATATACGAATTCATAAATTTCATTAATTATTTCCTTTTCCATTCACATAAAATGTCCTCATCTTTGATAGTTAGGTCTATTAAGTTGTAGGTAGCAATTAATTATCGGAAGACGTGCACGGGCGTTATCGCGGAAAAGCCAGAAATCACGGAAGACATTTGGGGATGCCTCGGAAATTAGAGACGATTAAATGAAAACCTATAAAAGCAGGTTGCATGCAAGCTGCAAAACTGTTCAGTTCGTAAATGGCGACGAAAGTACTCTGTAACAGCCGTTACGCGGCACAGAAGACGCGGAAACAGAAGGGACCGCGAAATACAACAATAATAGTCGGGTGCCAGAAATGGCGAGGGTTGATTGCGACAATTTCGATTTTGCATTATTAGGCGACTATAATGTGCAGGACCAACTGCCGAACAATGCGGCAGATTGCGCTAATGGGAACAGACATATTAAATCTAAGAGAACATTTTCGTAATGGTTTACGTGTTCATTGAAAGGATTTAATGGACATCTCACTTTCTTGGACAAATGAATTTCTACTTTTACACTATTCTATTGTTTCGAATGGTACCAAAAACTCTATTAGTCATGAGTGTCCGAAAAGGCAAGTTTGAAATATCAGTATTATAAGTATGTTATTTAGATATTTTATTCTGGTGTAGATACATTTCTAAGTATCGTAGAGTTTAGTTTTTGTTTGTGGCGTATAGTTTATTTGTCTTGTTGTTAATATTTATTTCTATCTACAGTAGAGTTCCGGTATATTTGCCCGCTCGGTTCATCGCCTTCCCATCCCTTCTCCTTATATCTGTTAGAAGCAGGGGAGCGCCGCCTCTCCCACTCTCCTCAGTCACGTTGCATTCGTGAGGTCACAGCAGGCCCTTCCTGAGGCCCCAGCGCGTAAGGTGGGGGAAAAGGGAGAGCGGCGATAAACACATATAACGAGACGGGACTGAGCAAATATGCTGGGATGTAAATATACCGGGACTATACTGGAATTAGTTTGTATGGTCCGTATTAATTCCCAACGTTTAGTTTCCAAACTGTTTCTTAAAATTACGAAAAGTATCAGAAATTTTTAGTATTAGTAACTGCATACAACTTTAATTACATTTTCTAGAAGTTTACTGCAGAAATTCTTGGTAGTGTGAAAGAAAACTCTGACAAAGACAATAAAAATATTAAAAGTTGCGCATATTTTTCATTAAATTGTATTTTAGTACTCAAACAATGAATTCCTTCATAGAGAACTTGTTTGGTTTTTTCCAACGCTAATTTTGTAACGCAATGTATTAGTATTTATCCATGTTCCATTCTTTATTATCACAATTCTTTGGTAAATTCAAATTAAAAAATAGTTGTCAACAGCGGCGATGACGACGTATCTTGAACATTACAGAAGACGATAAAAAATGTTCAACTATTTTAATGCACGCCATACAGTATTAATCTATAATATTTCGAGATTGAGGTTTTGAAGAGGATACCCGTCGAGTGAATGATCTCATCAAAATCAAACAATTCGGGTGGAAATACGAACGATGTGGGTTCGGTGTGAGAAGTTCTAAAGGATCTCCTGATTTATACGGGCCTTTTAGGAAACGTGTCAGTCACAAAGGACAATGGTTCATTCTTCAACAAAGAGGAATACTGAGCAAAAGAAACATTTCAACTATCAATTGCATTTAGTTCTATTCTGAATATCACTAAAATACTAACAATTGCAATTATACTTGTACATTTCCATAAAATCGTTTTTCATTAATAGGAATTTTTTTTTTAATTTATATTTGAAATTGATCACATTTCGAAAAAGTTTGGATTATTTTTGAAAATTGCACGAAAATAGAGAAGCAACATTTTCGTTCTGTTTATCAGTTTCATATTTTCTGGGCGATATGTATGTTGCATGTTTACCGGCATGATTACTGTAGAATTATCAGTTGATTAATCCATACGTAATATAGATTTGGTTCACGCAATAATGTTTGGACATTATCGTACTTGTGGGACAATACAATAATTACGTAATTATGCGAGACTACACTAATAAGTCACTTACGTCGTAAGCATGACATACGTGAATCTCAAAGGGTAAATAGGTTCGCAAAACAATATCATGATTCCTGTTTCGAAATGTAATTTTGGCGAATTTAATGTATTTATACCAATTTGTTATGAGCGTCTCTATACCCCATAATTGATACGATTTTTTGACCATAAAAATGCATTCTTTTTTTAAAAAATGAAATCTTCAAAATACGATCCAGTTATTAGGAGACCATTATATCTTGTAACCGATAAACATGAATGAAAAAATAATTATTTTCTGTTGACCCCATTTTAAAGACTTCGTATATTGAGCAAGAAGAAGTTGTATGAGTGATTTCGCATATTCTTCTAACATATAATAAATTATATAAAAATGATCAGTTCATTGTACTGGAGAAACAAAAATCTTTTTATGTATATGAAAGAAACGAAAAAAATATATAACCAAAGGTTTTGTTGCTGGAGAACAATTAGTTTCGTTTAAAGTAAAGAACCGAATATAAACATTGGAAGAAAACTGATGAAGTCTGAAGAGAGCTAAATGTGATATTGTTTCGAGGTGATGCAAAAAAACATTGAACAAATTTAAGTTCAAAAAGAAATCATATATGAATTTCTATGAATTTAATTTATTTTAAAAAATTCGTTCTATTCCTAAATCTGAGACTACGAAATCAGCTCGTTATCGATACTAACTTCCCTGCAACAATATTCTGAATATGTACAAGAATAATCTTTATTTGATATCATGTTAAAATTTTCTTTAAACAACAAAGAATAAAAACAGTCTAATTTCTAAAATTGTCCAGGGATGTTATAATAAAACAATTTGATTACAATATAATATTATTTTTCATTGCACACATTTTTTATTGTAAAATATGTTACTCTTTTTTGTTTCCCAATTGAGGCTCAGGGAAGAAGAACCGGTTAAGCGCTCGAAGCCAGTAGCAACAGACAGGAGTCAGACAAAAAAATTCGACTTCGAAAAATCGAATTGAAAAAAATACCACTATACAGAGAATTTCAAGCGGAACAATGTTTACATTTAACATTTTTTAATTCGACTTCAACTTTTTTAGGAAATAATTAAAAAGTGAAAAATGTCACCGGCCGCTAATTCACAACTTTTTAATTATATATCACGATATCTCGTGAACTATCAAACGAAACGACTTGAAATTTTAACTACGTATACAATATAGTAATACAAAAACGAATAGAAGGTTAAACAATTTCAATTTCTTTTTTTCTTAATACAGGCATATGTAAACACGATGCAACGGTATTCATGACAATTTTTTTTTCAAACGCTTGGGGAGTCGAGCGAAGTTTTCGGAAATGAAAAACTCAAATTGTAGCATTGTAGAGAAAGAGTTGAAAAAGTTTTCTGCGAAAACAGAATTTGGAAAAATGTACACAGTAAAAAACGACGAACGTTAATTTAGCGCTATAATTTTCGAGAGCGCGGTCGGCGTTTCCCTCTCGACCCGGGTATACAGCGAGCCGGACGGAGAAACAAAGACGGGCGCTCTCGAAAATTATAGCGCTAAATTAACGTTCGTCGTTTTTTACTGTGTACATTTTTCCAAATTCTGTTTTCGCAGAAAACTTTTTCAACTCTTTCTCTACAATGCTACAATTTGAGTTTTTCATTTCCGAAAACTTCGCTCGACTCCCCAAGCGTTTGAAAAAAAAATTGTCATGAATACCGTTGCATCGTGTTTACATATGCCTGTATTAAGAAAAAAAGAAATTGAAATTGTTTAACCTTCTATTCGTTTTTGTATTACTATATTGTATACGTAGTTAAAATTTCAAGTCGTTTCGTTTGATAGTTCACGAGATATCGTGATATATAATTAAAAAGTTGTGAATTAGCGGCCGGTGACATTTTTCACTTTTTAATTATTTCCTAAAAAAGTTGAAGTCGAATTAAAAAATGTTAAATGTAAACATTGTTCCGCTTGAAATTCTCTGTATAGTGGTATTTTTTTCAATTCGATTTTTCGAAGTCGAATTTTTTTGTCTGACTCCTGTCTGTTGCTACTGGCTTCGAGCGCTTAACCGGTTCTTCTTCCCTGAGCCTCAATTGGGAAACAAAAATGAGTAACATATTTTACAATAAAAAATGTGTGCAATGAAAAATAATATTATATTGTAATCAAATTGTTTTATTATAACATCCCTGGACAATTTTAGAAATTAGACTGTTTTTATTCTTTGTTGTTTAAAGAAAATTTTAACATGATATCAAATAAAGATTATTCTTGTACATATTCAGAATATTGTTGCAGGGAAGTTAGTATCGATAACGAGCTGATTTCGTAGTCTCAGATTTAGGAATAGAACGAATTTTTTAAAATAAATTAAATTCATAGAAATTCATATATGATTTCTTTTTGAACTTAAATTTGTTCAATGTTTTTTTGCATCACCTCGAAACAATATCACATTTAGCTCTCTTCAGACTTCATTAGTTTTCTTCCAATGTTTATATTCGGTTCTTTACTTTAAACGAAACTAATTGTTCTCCAGCAACAAAACCTTTGGTTATATATTTTTTTCGTTTCTTTCATATACATAAAAAGATTTTTGTTTCTCCAGTACAATGAACTGATCATTTTTATATAATTTATTATATGTTAGAAGAATATGCGAAATCACTTATACAACTTCTTCGTTTTTGTGATGCATACTTTTAGTTTTTCTAGCTAATTTTTTCTGAACACAGAAAGATGGCGCCTTCAAAATGACCACTGAAGCTATTTTTTGTAAAATATTAGCTTAGTGTACCAAATCCTTAAAAATAATCTTATTTTGATAAAACTAAGTACCCATATATTTTTGGCATCTCCGAGTATTAATTTTACGTTATTTTTAAAAAAAATTAAATGGCGAATTGAACATGGTGGCCGAAAATTTAAAATTTCATTTGAAGTTCTGGAAAGATCGAAAGATGATGTAAACAAAAAAATTATCACTAAGTAAAAACCCTCCCATGTCTATTTTTAAAAAAAGTGATAAAAGTTTTTAAATTTCATCCGCCAAACTGCATCTGACATTATTAATTTTTTTAAAAATAACTCTTAATTCGTAATCAGAGACCCCAAAACCCTGATTTACACAGTTTCATAAATATAAAGTAAAATTTTCAGCCGCCATACTGGATCCGCCATTTTGAATTTTTTAAAAATAACTTGAAATTCGTAATGGAAGATCCCAAAAACTTATAGGTACTAAGTTTTATCAAGACCGGATAATTTTTGAAGATTTGGAACATTAAGCTAATATTTTGTAAAAAACAAAGCTTTAGTCGCCATTTTGAAACCTCCATCTTCAACTTTCCCATGAATCAGTACGAATATTTATAGCTGAGACATTACAGACACGATATTTTAAGGTTTTGATCCAATAATTTTTCAAGTTTCACATGAAAATATTGATTAAAAAATGTTTGTGAAAGAAAAAATCGCGTTTTTTTGTCAATTATTGCTTGCTATAATCTTTTACACGTTTTTTTGTACACAGAATATGACAACAGAATCTGAAAGAGCGATCAATTTTACGTCGAGAATATTTTATCACAAATTTTTTGAATTGGTTTTTAATGTCAAGAACTATTGTGAAAATCTTGGTGATATTTGTATTCCCTTGGGCGTTAACGGGTTACTGGTATTGACGCCATAAAATACCAGCAAAGTATACACCAGAGTGTTTAAAATATTTAGACATTTTCAAACTATAGCATTTTAACATCTAATGCAATTTGTAAGTATAAGCCGTTAACTATATTAATTTTTAATTGCACCTACGTTCAATTTATATTTGTTAGAAGGTGTTGTAATTGGTAGGTGACTGGAATGAAATTGAGGTGTCTTGTTTGAGATATTTGACGTTCTTTGATACTACAATATCGTTTTAAGGTATAATATGAAACGCACTCTTCGCACCGTATCAGTAAATGTTTTCTTACAGTTTGATCTCACACTGCCTTGGGAGCTGAGAAACGGGTGGTTATACTGAAAGCATAAGATGCAAAGGAGCAAATAGTTTTCTCTCCTAAGTATCAAGTTTAATGCAATCTACTTCCGTAGGCTTTGATTTCGCCCAACTTGACTCACTTCGCCTTCGGTTTATTTGACTAACAGAACGTTGCAGGAGTGCTGGCTCGGTACTAAATTTCGGTATCAAGGCAAGATCACTTCCGTCTAGAGATATTCTTCGACACCCATTTAGCGAAAATAACGATGCGGATTTTGCCTTGTTTCTCTAAGTTTTACGTACACCGAGTCGATTGAAGTGGATGTTGCTTGCGGCTTATAAGACGGTGTAATGAAAGAAATAATCCCACTGTTTTCACTGAAAAATTACTTTTTTCCTTATTGCGGAAAGGAAAGTCGAGTATTCATCTCGTGGATTATGAATCTTTTAAGTAAATCTTTGGAACGCGTTTCCTTATTTCTTTATTACACGAAGAAACAGGAAAGATATTTCAATAATGCTTAGCATCCTGTAGCTTACTTAAGTTTGTGGTCGTATGCATAACTCTCAAACGAAAAAATTTCGTATCGTGTTGTTTTGCTCTGAATAAGATTAATTTAGCAAATATATAAAATACTGCATGAAATTAAATTTTAAAATCTGATCATCAGGCACATGACACAAAATGTATACCAAACTACCTAAAATCATGTTTTACAGAGAACAAACCAGCTATTTCTTATTAATTTAGTCGTCTTTTTTCATTTTTTTATTACCTCACCCACTAACAGATATATTTTAACCGTATGTTACTACTGCATGCTCTCATAGCGTCTCATAAAAAATGCGGGCGACTGTACATCGGTATGACATCAAATGTTATAAATAGAAATTATAAAATGTTTTTTGAAAGAAACGCGATAAATGTGTTCATGATAACATAGCATTAATCATTTGTGTGAATAATTTTGTATTTATTTTCTCTGCATCTAACTTTTCTCTGGTCTAACCTAAATGTTTCTTATTACTGATTTATATCATTTAGTGTCATTTATCAGGTAGTGTCCATACTTATTTACAACACATATATTATATTCTATTTATATAAAGAGAAATATCGTGGATTATGATTAGAAACGCAATGATAGCAATCAGTAGTTAGGGACATTTAAGTCAGACCAAGCAGGCCTTTTTTAAAAACACAATTGTTTGTAATATCAAAATTAGTCCTCCCCTCCTACACTCTAAATCCTAACATTATTTTATACACCTTTTTAACCTTACTTTCACCTCTGCCGTTTTAGGTAATGTAAACTTATAAAAATTATTGCCTATAAAAACGGTCTCAATTTTCTTAGGACATTTCATTATTTTTAGACACACACCAATATTAAGGAAGTTTCATGTTGCTTGGAAAGTAGTAAGTAGACACAAAAATAAATTTATATGTAATTATTGAGTGGCTTGCAAAAGTTATAGCGGTGACTTAAGAACTAAATTGTTAGTCTGAAAACAAAGTTTGAAAAATTGAATGGATTAAAATTTATGCTTTTACTTTTAAATTATATAAACGTGAGATGAAGTGAGTAAGTTAAATATTTTACTAATATTTTATCACATTGTTGTAACAAATACTTTGTGAAAAAGGTCTCCAACCATTCAGCCTAGTTAGAACGGTTAAATGATTTGTGAATTCACCCGTGTTGCATTTTTATTACTTTATAAGTTACATATTTAAGATATACATTAATATGTCTACAAAATAAAGATGTATTTTAGTGTTACAATATATTCTTCTTAAATCTCGATTTCAAAACTATAATAAAACTTAAATCTCGATGAATATCCACACATCTGCTCATGCAACATGTATTGATTTAGCCGACGCACAAGAATTAATTTGGCGATAAATGTTTAATTCACACCGTACTACTGAATTTCTATAATTGAATTATATATCTTATATCGATTAGTAGTAATATACTAAAATTAACTGATTTTCAATTAAACTTATTTTAGGGAATGAATTTATGCAATAAAACTAATTTTAGCACATTACATCTTATATTGAATCCAAAATATTCGTATTCAATTCTTAACGAGAATCCACTCAAAGTTAGAATCATTTAATTGAATACAACTTTACGTTGAACTAAAATTGAATATTAAATTACCCCATTGACCCCACAAGTAATATTATTCTACTTCAATTTCAATCACGTATTTCGTTTCAAAATTATGTTTAAAGATTGCAAAATACTTATTCCACTATTTTCGAGAGCGCTCTTCAAGATTTTAAGGCAAACAAAATTGAGTATCAGCCAAGAGAAATTCTACAAATTTAAATATAAAATTTATTATTAATATAAATTCAAATGTATTTAGTCCTATGAATTTTTTTCGAGCTATCAGAATATTTTACTTCAGCTAAGGACGAAGGTAAATAAAATATTTTAAGAAAAATTTTCTTTTACATCGTGTTTTATTGAAACAACCACAAAATGGCGCCAACCAAAATCTTTCTTTTGAAAATTTTGGTAGCTACTGTAAGACAAAAATATTGAGCATTTCAAACACAAAAATTCTAAAAACAAACATTTCTTAGAAATCACCAAGGAATATACTGGAATTTTGTCCAATTACTTCTAAGATATTTTTTGAAATATTTTATTTCTAAAAGTTTATAGGACTCGACGAAAATAATGCTATACTGTAATATTTGAAAATCATTTCCTCAAAATCTAACGATAAAGAAATGCTTAGAATTCTTCAAATAACATTTTTTTCAGAATTTTTCATACATTTTCAAAAATGCATTAAAAAATTTATTGATAAGATTTCAGAAAATATCATTTAAAAAATCTGACAATCCTGCAGCGTACACTTTATTGATTTCTAAGATCTTTCTCTGAAGGTATTTTTAAAATGAACTCACGATTATGGAGTTAAAGCATCCAAACATTTTTCAAATTTGGCTCTATATTGGAATTTCAAATAGCTGAAACTCAAAGGAGGATGCCCAGGAATATAAGTGATTTTCGCACTCGAGATGGAACCTCAAATTCAGGTAGAATATGATAAGAATACCTAATGAAAAATTTGAATGTTTGATCATCTGGGAAAGTTTAAAAAATCGTTGTCAAAGTCGCAGATTATATACAGAAAAATGCTAGATTCTAAGTAGTAACAGTCCGCATCTACTGCGAACAACACACAGTGCGGCCTGTTACTACTGAAATTATTTGATTTTCCTTTATATAATCCGCGGATTTAAAGGCGTTTTTTTAAACTTTCCTACATCATAAAACAATCCAATTTGCCATTAGATGTTAGTTGTCATCATACTCTAACTGAATTTTTTAGTTTCGGAGGTTTCATCTTGGAGGCAGAAATCACATATACTCGTAGTAATCGTCCATTACTTCGGAATCTTCAAGAGTGACCTGAAAAATAGTCGCAGCATACCTACTTCCTATTTTTTTTAAGGATTCGTAGCATTATAAGACTCTTACTTCAGTTGTGTTACGCGAGTCGATATATAAAATGGCAGTTATAAAAGTGATAATGCTGCTAATAATTAACGAGGCATTAGGATTTTCTTTCAAAACGTATTTAAAAGAAGTATATCTGCTTTGTAAATCTGATCGTGAGAACCCCGCTATTGTAGGTAATAATTATAAATTGTAATAAAAATAAGCATACGAAATTCTACAGAAATAATTGATGTAAAGAATATACCGACGCCTGGCACTGTTCCTTGGAAAACTTAATCGCTAAGTGGCGGAAGATGCTCAAAACCGCAAATTCTGCAAGCTCCACAAGTAAGATGACGATTTAATATCATCTTCATATAGAATATATCAGGGTAGGAATGTTACTCAGCAGAAATTGGCTGATTTAGCTTCTCGAAGAAAGGGGATAAAAGTTTCCTTACCGTTCGCCGGAAGCGGAAGAATTCGCGTGGCCTCGTTAATTCCAGGCTAAACGACTGTACGGGGGCCGCTGGAGGAACGGCGGACGCACTCCGCCTAGCCATCGCGGATTTCGCAAGCACCACCCTGGAAGAAAATCCGGAGGAATTCGATATCCCTGTTTTCCGGGGGAGAGTAATGGCCAGAAAAATATTCCAGCCCTCGCCTGTCTCATATGCGCTTGAGTCGCGCGCGACCGGATGTCCAACTACGCTCGTATTTCCCGGCGCGGGCCCGCCAGAACTTTCCTCCCCTCCTACAAAGCGAAGTAATTTAAAAAGTTTCTGCTCCATGACATCCCGCGATAACAAATTATCCCTGCTCCATTATCCACAAATGCGATTATGATAAGAAAGAACGGAGTGAACTTTAATGCAGTGGGACCCAGTTAGCGCGACGCAAAAGTGCGCTATTCGCGAGTGTATTGTAACATTTGCATGCTCGCAATTCACAGAGACGTCGTCATCGTTGTAGACACGGATGTACCTAAGAATTGCCAGCATTATCCGGACGAAGGAAGCTGGAAAACGTCCTGCAGGATCACCAGGGGGACTATAATTATTACGTTGTCGAGCACAAGCTTTCTCTGCTTCACAAGCGGAGAGATGTGGACCCACACTTTCATTCCCTCTTTTTCCTTTAATATTCTAACTATTACCGTGTCTCTATTTGTATTCTGCTCCAACAACATGTTAAATATCAGCACGTTAAAAACATCGCGTGCTGAAACTTCGCTGCGGAATACAAATTATTAATTGTAGACAAACATTATGCTAAACCCATCTAAGGATCCTCTGGCTCCTTTCTGCATACACAATTTTTTAACTTAAAGTCAAACCAGGACCAAAATATATCGATTTTAAGCAGATGCGATTTCTAAAAATAGAGGAATATTGGGAAAGTCTCAACATATTTTAAACTTTCTAATTTACCCTTTTTGATTCTGACAACTAACAAATTTAGGGTGTTTCGATATTCGTCACTTTATATATAATAACACTCGTCTTCATAAACAGCTAATTATCTAGATTACGTCTTATTCGAATTAAAGGATGATGCCCACGAGTATAGGTCATTTCTGCTTCCAAGATGGAACCTCCGAAAATAATAAATTCGGTTAGAGTTTGATGAGAACTAACATCTAATGACAAATTCGATTGTTTTATGATGTGGGGAAGTTTAAAAAAACGCCATTAAATCCGCGAGTTATACAAAGGAAAATGCAGTAATTTCAGTAGTAACAGGACGCGCTGTGTGTTGTTCGCAATAAGTGCGGACTGATACTACTTAGAATCCAGCATTTTTTTATGTATAATCCACGACTTTCACAACGATTTTTTAAACTTTCCCAGATGATAAAACATTCAAATTTTCCATTAGGCGCTGGTTCTGATCTGACTCTACACGAATTTGTCAGTTTCGGAGGTTCCACCTTGAGGGCGGAAATCACTTATACTCGGGGGCTTCCTCCTTTGTAAACAATCCGTCCACATTTATGTCAAACAAATTTATAGGGATGTATCATCGAACCCGTTGTTATTTCATCTTAGAATGCATCTTTTTTTTATAAGCTCATTAATGACGTAAAATCCCAACTTTGCAACAAACTATTTTGCCTTCAACCTGTAAATAAAAAAGCATATAAATAGTATATAATAATTTAGGAAATTCAAAACTTGAACATATTGTAGACAAAAAGCCATTAACTTTATTAATTATTGATTATTAACTAGAACCTGCATCAAATTTTAAAACAAAAAACTAATTAATTTCTATCATATTTTTATTTTAAAAGATGTGAATAATAATGTAAATTAAATTAGATTTGGACACTTGCTTACTTATTTTAATAAAGTTATAGCAGTGGTGATAGGGATTCGAAATTTGTAATGAAACCGTAATATTATAAGCGGAATGTCCTTAATTGTATAGAAATTAGTCGCGGAAATGAAGCTATTGCTCTGGGAAATTCGAAATCGGTCGTTATATTGCGATTGCTCGATTTCGCTGATGAGAAGTACTATTTTATGCAATTTCCTCGGCAAATGTATTCGTCTCAAATGAATTACGTAAGTAATGGGGTGCATTGAAAACGGCATATAGATTTTGGTACACTGTGGGATTACACTAATGGAATAAGATCGTATCATAAAGTTCGTTTAATTACGTCTAATATGACTAAATATTATTCTGTATTAGGAATATGCTCAAAGAAAGTAACAGCTTGTGTTAGATTATTTACATAACTTGGCATACAAATTCGAGAAAAAATATTATAATCTGTTCTTTATGTAGCATAAAACTATTGCAATGAGAACCCAGTCTGCTAATAATGTAGGCAGAATAGAAGGTTTTGAAGAATGGAATAATTTAGTATGCTTTTAAAAATTGAATTTCATTTAACAATGAAAGTATTAGACCATTACGTACTTAGAAACTAATATTTTTCTTCCAAGTCATCGATAACTGTAGATTTTGGAATGTAATTCCATAGGAAATTAACCCCTTTGGAGGAATAAGGAAAAGAAAGTAATTCCTGTTTAAAGAAATATATCAATAATCATTTTTTTAATAACAAACTAGACTAACTTTATTATTACAAATGTCTGACTGTGTCGACTAGTACTACTTATCACGAAAATAGGCTGTAAGTAGTAGTATCTTGCTCTAGCCAGATATTACGTTTTTAATAGACATTGCATTTATAATCCTGTACAATTAGAAACCCAAATTCGTAATTGACCTTCAATAACTTTTTACAATTCATTATGATCTCACAGGCTTAGAGATTAACCTATAAAAAGTAACATATTTAGGGCATCATAAGTCGTCAATCAATATTGACTACTACTTTTCACGAAAATTAAAAACAAGTGATAGTGTCAAATTATCGTCAGGCATTTTGGCTTCTAATAGCCAATGCCAGTACATTCCTTTTCTGAAACTCAAAGATCCAAGTTAATCGTTGATTTTGAATAAATTTTTAAAGATAAAAACGGTTTATCACATATTGATGTTCAAAATTACAATTTTACTATGATAACTTTCCAGACCATAACAACTGTTTCTACTTATCATAACGATGAACATCATGTTGAAATATATCTCATTATGATCAGACATTTTGGTTTCAACAATCATCTATTTAAAATTCTTTTCCATTCCTCTAATTTATCATGTTTGACACTGAACAGCTGATACCAAGTAGTAATATTTCATTTTCATCAGACTTTTCGTGGAATAATTGAAATTTCTCTTTCGGAATTGTTAAAAAATCGAATTTGAAAAATCGTCCTCAACATTTCACTTTTATCATTTTGATGTAAAATATTACTAATAATGCGAGAAAAACTTCAATAATTTGTCTTTTATATGTAAGAAAAATACCTGCATGGGTCTGTCTGAGGTGGTAAGAACGAGTAGCCCCTAGCAATGTAAGAGACCTCTGGCTTTCGGGCAGAGGAAATGTGAAGGCGTCACAACAGGGATAGGATGACACGACATTAATTCTATTTCTATTTTACACGAAAGTATCAAGTTGAGGTAATACACGCTTCGCAACCGTCGCGTCGACTTCCAAGCATCCGCAAAGTGAATTTTCCGCAACCGCGGATTTTGTAAAATGAACGAACTTCAAAGCCCTGAGGACGTGTTTACTTATCCGATCTTTCGCGCCACGTCGTCGATGGACGAACTTGGTTGGGTGATGGGGGACCTATTGAAGTGAGATAGAAGACCGGAAGGGGGCGCCACGGGATATTTTGCGGTCGGGACGAATAAATTTACCGCGTCGGCTTTTCTCGTCGTTCGCGGTCTCTTGCGCGCAGGGGAAGTTTGTTGCGCCCTGGGTGACCCTCTCGAGGCTTTTTGCCGACAAGCGTTCGTCGACAGTTCCAAGAAACAGGTCGAACGTTTAATGGGTTAAAAACTGGGTCAACAGCTGTTACGGTGCTTCTGTTCCCGTCAGAAAATAACCCATTGGAATGAAAGCTTTTCAGTAGTGGATGTAGCCTATTCTTCTTCAGTCGGCAATATATTTTAATGGACAGGTTAATCATGTTACACAAAACTGATTTGGACATGAAAAAATATGTTTAAGAAGCCACTTACAAAGATTAAATACTATAAAATATCGCTACGAATTGTAACTCGCTATTATGTCAGTATAAAAATACTAAGGTATACGTTTTAAAATTTAAACAGTAAAGGAGAATGCGGCTGGTTGTGCCATGGTGTTCCAGTCGAGATTTCTCAAAATACACGCCATCAATATTTATCATTTATTTATCAAATGTTGTCGTGTGAATTAACAACGTTTCTAATGTGTTTTTGTTAAAAATTGCATTTTCAAAAATAAGTAATAAAGGAGGAAGCCCACGAGCATAGATGTTTTCCGCCCCGGAGATGGAAACTGATAAATTCAGTTAGAGTACAATAAGAGCTAACACCTAATACCAAATTTGAGTGTTTTACCATGTGAGAAAGTTTAAAAAATCGTTGTTGAAGACGCGGATACTACGTTGAAAAAAAACAGTAATATAAGCAGTAACAGTCTATTTATACCGCCAAAAAAAGAATGCTGACTGTTACTACTGAGATTACTAAATTTTTTTATCTATTATCCGAGATTTCAAAAATGATGATTTAAACTTAATCTTATGGCAAAAGGCTCAAATTTGGTATTAGGTATTAAGCCGGGATATTTTAGGTTTATCCAAATTGTCAGTAATTAGTCCGAAACGGATTAGTCAGGGGTTACTTCTGACGTTAGATTTTAAACATTCAACGTAGCGGATCCAATATGGCAGACGATTTAAAAAGTGGTCTGATTTACTTAAAACTCGTTAGTCGGAAGTTTTTAAGGTCGCTGATTACAAGTCTGACGTTAGATTTTAGAACTCTAAATGGCGGATTCAATTCGGCAGACGAATTTTTAAAAAATAATCAGATTTACTTGAAATTAATGAGTCTGAACAAGAGTAAACTAACCCTTATCTCTGTTTGAAGTGTACGCAAATCGCTCCGGTTTTCAATTAATATCCAAATGAGGGGCAATGGGACTCGCTCTAACTAAACACCCCGAAGGGAGCAGTATCTATCATGTCTACGAGGCTGTTCCTCTTTAATACTAAGAGTAGTTTCTTTTGTATTGCATAAATAACTTACTCTGGTCCACTGAATTTTCCATTTGACGATCTGGACATCAAAAGTCATCTTCATAATGAGCGACTCCAAAAATCCATAAGTAACGTCGTCAAATCTAGTTATTTATGATTTTTTTAAAATAAATCTTCCACATTCCACCTACATGAACAATAATTATAGGTAACCGTGAAGAAAGTCATTTGCAATCCATCATAAAGTATGATAAATAACTTTGTAATTGTGCCGTTAAAAGTATGAATTTCGTTTATGAATCATGCAAATTCTCTTGATTTTGCAAGACTTCTGTAACAATACTACCCATTAAGTTCTGAATGGACATTTTTTCAGTGTACTTATGAACATCTGTATTTTTCGTAAAAAAAAATTCAGATTCAAATTCACATCCAACTAAAAATTAACTAAACTTGATTTTTTAATTTTTTTTCATTTAAGAACATATTCTGAAAGTTAGAATATGAGGAGTAAGAGATGAAGAAGAGTTATTTTTACGTTTGACGTGTCTTCTTATAGATTTTTTAGTCAATTGCAGACCTAAACTTTAAGAAAAAATACTTTAATTCGAAAAAATTATGGGAACACTAAAATTTGAAGTTCTAAAGAATTCCCTATGTATGTAATGTCAACTCTTCCAATTATTACAATAAATAATTTTTAAGAAAACTTTTAATACATTTAAACATTCATTTCTATGATAAGTATATTAATGAACTCATCAGTCATTTCTTATAGTTAATATTTGTGCCAAGGTATATATATTTACCCAAATTAATGCTGAAATTAATCAACTATTCTTATAGTCTCCAAAAACTTTGAATAGTTTCCACTACAAAGTTTATGGTCATTACGTGTACACTTCATCAAATTTTCAGGCTCGACTTAAATTTTGGTTGGGCAAGAAACCAAAGCGAAAGTGATACTTTTTCGCAGTCAAAGAAGGATGCCCAAGGGTATAGGTAATTTCTGCCCCCGAGATGGAACCTCTCTAATTGGGAAATTTAGTTAGAGGATGATGAGAGGTAACATCTAATACCAAATAAGTAGTAACAGGCAACCTACTGCGAACACAGACTATTACTACTTAGATCACCGCAGTTTCCTATGCAAAATTCACGATTTCAAGAACGATTTTCTCAACTTGCCCACGTGATAAAACAATCAAATTTATTATGAGGTGTTGCCTATCATCATCCTCTAATCGACTTTACGAAGGTTAGGAAGGTTCCATCTCCAGGAAGAAACTACCTATACTAGTGGGTATTCTTCTTTATGTTTTGTATGCCCTTTAATTACTTTTCTTGATCGTTAGTTCAATCACAGAATATTACTTGATGAACCACGGATTAGTTATTTATTTATTATTTTATTTTTATTTAGTTATTTTAATTGTCTACAATAATTTCCGGGTAATTTAGAAATAGTTTTATGCCAGGATGTGGAAGGATCTGACATCTGAAACTTCTGCAGGAATCATCAGGACTTTTTTGAGGTAATCAATAGTAATCCGTGCGCAGACGTATGATCTCCTGAGGATCCAGTGGGGTTTTTGAAAGTATTTTTTTATTTTATTAGTAATAATTTTATCATAGTTTAAGAATATCGATGAGTATAGTCTCCCTGGCTCATCTCCTTTACGTCTTATAGATTCGTAAAATAAATAACATGTACTGTACTACATTACGGTCTATTGATTGTAGACGAATTATTATATTGAAGATTTTGAGATTTGCTACAAGAGTTTTTGTCATATGTCGATTAAAAAAATTGTATTCCGTGGCGATCCCTCTTCGTGTATTATCAGATGTGATGTATTATTTTCGTAGAATATTGGAACAAATAAGACAGGCGGACTATTTGCTCCTCAAAATATATTTCCAAGAATGAAATGAGGGCTGTTGCAACTTGCCAAGTTTTAACTGAATTTTGTCACGCCTTTACTTTTATTGCGTTTCGTCTTAATGATCGACTCACATCCATAATTTTTTTTTATTTTGAAGAACTGTGATTAGTGAAGTTGTTTTTAGTATAGCGATATAGAGCAGATTATGTACTTTTAAACATGTCTATTTATATAATTTTGCATCTATGTATTTAGAAAATTGCATTCATTTTTAGAATTTAATGAAAGTTGAACATTTTGAAATTATACCTACATTTTTACAAGATACAAAGTCCCATCAATTTGTTGCACCTTTCATTTTGATTATGTATAAAGAAAAACTTAAAGAAAAAGGATATCATAATTGAACTTTAAGTATACATCGTTGAAAAAATATAAGTGTTTTACTATTTTTAAAACACGAATATGCCCATTTTTTATCAGAATTCTATTTCATCGCATTTGTAACACGAGAAAGACTCTGGGTATTCGGAAAGAGTTACTTGTGGAGAATTAGTTCTCAGATTGAATTATATCTCGGATGTCTACCACTAGTGCCGTTCTGCTTGTATCGCAAAAGCAAACTTTAGAAAAGTACAGTACATCGATCATTCGCTTTTGACACAGGAAAGTCGTAAGTGTATGTAGCTGCCGTATGCTCACCTTTTTCTTGAACGACCCAAGAGCAAGAACATTTTTTCCCCGACCAGCAGAAAGCGAGACATGAGAGTGATACGCTTCAAGTCGTCGATCTTATATTTTGCAAAAACCCTTCGAGATCTTAAATCGAGTATTACGAGGATACAAGAAATTATTATTTCCAAGCTGTGAATTACGTCATCTTAATTAATTGAGCATATTTTCCCAACAACACATATAAACGTATAATTAATTACAGACCATTGATTTTTGTAGCGTCCATTTCGGTCTATTTTAGTAATAAAAGTTTTAACGAATATTTTTATAAATATACAATATATAGAAAAATATTCCCTTTATCAATTTTGGGAATTAATGAGATTTAGTGATAGAATAAAAGGCAATACTAATTTAACTTTATTTGATTGTTTTATTTTGCATTGAATTCTGTCGTTAGATTAAAAATGATAAATTCTAATTTTATACTCCGAATAAATAATAATATTTTCATAAATCAATTGTTTACAATGAAAATATATTGAGAAACTTAAATTTTAGCTCATCTAAGTCGTAAATAGAGAATGTCAGATTTGGAATCAGCGACCTTCAAAGCACAAAGCACATTAATAAAATAAGGAGTAACGTGCAAAATTGGTCAGCAATGTACATTTTATAAAATATATCATATATAGCACAAGAATTTCCTCAGGATAGTATGAGGACGTCTCGACCCGTTCTGAGGACGTTCAAATGTCCACTTTTCCCATCCTCGGAACCTCCTCAGGACTTCCCGACGGCATACTCTCAGGAGCATTAGGGCGTCCTCCGGAAGTTCCGAGGTCATCTCCATTACTACCGTTATCAAAGCCTCTTTTATTCTTCCCAAGATATCCTGAGGAGCTCCTCAGGATGTCCAAATGGCCGTTTTTTAATCTTCAGTACTTCCTCAGAACATCCTAGTGGAATTTAAAAAAAATATGCTCTTTGTTTTACATCTCTAATGTCTTTTTAAATTGATTTTCTTACATCTAAATATACCCAGGTATTATTAATTCGCATTGTTTTGATGCGGTAATATATTTTACGTATCTTGCAGTTTGTATTTTAATAAACAGATGATTAATTAGACGTCATTTAATTATTCGAGTGTATACAGAATACTACGAAATGGTATATATCGTAGATTTACTGTCGCTTATAACTACAAATTTATATTAAACGAGGTATTTACTAACCCAACAATAATAGAATAATTAGAATATTCCAATTATGATGTATTGAGGCTCTATATTATTCTGAAATAAGAAGTAAATTTCACATATGCGGAATTCGTAATCTCGACAATGGAGTGCACGTACCAGTGTATACTATTCATGTACTAATGTTTACTCGGTATGATTTATTTGAGCAGTGATATAGTAGCTGCTAATTTATGTAGAGGCAGGTAAGATATTGCGTAGGATGAAACCCCTTGTCACCTAGACCATACGATATTTCCTGTACGCGATTCTAGCATGCCGCACGAATCGAGGGGGCGAATTCGCGAAACTATGCAATTCCAGAGCACAAACAGTCTACGGCACGTGGGCGCGGCTGTCGCACGAATTCGTCGCGGTTCGTATCAATCACTCGCTTCGTAATGCCTGCTATTTTCTTCTCCCTGACTGTTGGATTGGGTTGGGTTAACGCCACCCGATGCATTCAATTTGACGAGAAATTCGAGAACTTTGCGATTTGATCGTTATTGAACGATAAATAGAAGGTATCGAGAGTCTACGTACTCGTTTAAATCGATCAATATCCTCAGATATTTAAAAAAAAAAGGATAAAAAGGTTAATATGACGTTTAAGGGAAGGAAGAATCTGGTAATAGAAAAGAGAAGATTAAAACTAATAAAAAAAATCGAATTTGAAGCTGTGATAAAATAAAGAAATTGACTTTAGGCGCTCGACGATCTTAAATAAACAAATAATTCCTGGGAATATTGTGTAGTAGTAAAATATTAATATATCGACTTCAGGCATAACAGAAGGGGTCATAAGCCCCCCTTCCCTCCCTTCACAATTCAAACTTCGCTCTTAGGCAGTAAGTTAATTTGTCTAAAGAATTTTGTCAGACGTTCTTCCATTATCACCCACAAATTAACACAAGAATGAAAACAGTAAACAGTCTTTAAATTAATCCTCTACTTCACTACATCAAAAGATCCAAAACAAAAACACTGCATTCATGTCACCAATTTCACTTTTCACGGCCGCCACTGTTTGTAAATAATTCCTTTCTTTTTATTTACCACTTTATTTCATTGTCTTTATGTTTACTTTTATTTCCCCTCTTCACACATAAATAATAACATTGAGATATTTCTCCTATATACGTGTTTTGTTCCTCTGCAGCAGAAAATGAAAACAATATGTAAGTTTAATTTAAATCACACAAAAACAAATTGCAACAAGAGAAGAGGAGATAAGAGTTTTGGGACTACATATTGAAAACAGAGAGATGAAATTGGAGAGAGCGAAAAAAAGAACGAGAATGAGGAAAGAAAAAGGAGCGATAGTGTTTTCTCTTGTATTGTTGATTATATACATCAATTATCTAGTCACAAAGGAAATTAAAATTATTCACGAAATGTCCCTTTAATTTCATTATCAACGCAACTGTACATCTTCTCCACTTCTTATACACTTCTTTGGCTTTCACTTTCGCTCTCACTTTTCTTCTGTTTCTTCCCAGATCCAATCTTCTTCCACTCCTATCCACTTCGGTCCTTCTTTTTTCCAAGAACCTCTCCCTGATCTTCATTTTTCACTAAGCTCTCTTCTCTCCACCTCCTCGGCTACCCTCTCCTCTTTCTCCCGATTTCTTACTCCTCCCTACACTATCGCTCCTTTTTCTTCCCTCACGCTCGATCTTTTCTTCCCTCTCTCCAATTTCCTCTGCTTTCTATACTCCCAAAACTTTTATCTCCTCTTCTCTGTCACGCCATCTGCCGCGTGCTCGTTCGACTTTACTTCCTCTTTCGACTTCCGTTCATTTTCTTTCACTCAGAAGAACTCTGTAACTCCAACTATCATCTTCCGTCCAAACCTCAACTAGCTTCCCTGACATATCTCGACTCAATTTCCGTTATTCCCTCTTTCCCCTCTCAATTATTTTCTTCTTATTTGCCACGTGTTTTTTTGTAACCTCACTTTTTTTCTTCACTTTTTCTTTTTTCGATATAAAAATTCCATTCTCTTATTCATTTCTTCTCGTTACACTGTTTTTTCTTCATTCACACTACTTTCTCCCTGTTTCACCCTTTTCCCTCACCTGTCCCGTTCTTCCTAACCTCACTTTTTCCAGTTCTTTGTTCCATAATGATTCTTCCTCCATCCTCAAGTCGTACATTCTTCCCATATTTTTGGCATGTCCGTTCTTCACCTAAACTATTTTTCTCTCATCTTTACACACTTTTCGTTTCCTTTTCGTATTTTCTCGCGCGAACCACGAACACCGATCTATTCCCTGCCACAGCTCGTAGTCCTAGATAAGTCCTAGGTCGTGAGTTCGATCCCCGTGAACAATTTTTCGATTTTTTCAAGCAGCAGCTCGCTATTTGTAAGACAAACCACGATGTTTGTTTATGTCTTCGAAAATATATTTTATCTGGCGGAAATCGACTCATAACCGCTGCTGCACCTGGTGTAGGTTTGTGCAGTTCCTACACTTCATACACAAATGTGAAGTATGGCGACATCTTCTTAAGTCTATCTACAGCTCTCCCAAAATCTTACTATTAATGTGGCAACAATTTAGTAAAAGGACGATTCTGCCCGTTAAACAATAAATACAAAATATAAAAAAAAAATATTATATACAAGAAATTGATTTGGTTAGAGTATTATGAATACTAACATCTAAATAAAATTCCAGTGCTTTGTGACATTGGAAAGTTTAAAAAATCGTTGCTGATATTATACATGAAACAGTGCATTATTCTAAGTAATAACTGTCAGCATCGTGCTCGATTTGTAGTAGGGGCGGAATGTTACTGATTAGATTGCTAGATTTTATAGAGTGTAATGCGCGCATTCTGCAATGTAGGAAACATTTCTTTTGTCAGATCATAAAAATAGTATTATCCGTTCTTTAATTCTTCTAAGCAAAGAATTATATACAATTCTATAAATAAGATAACATATTTCTTGCATTAATTGTGTATCCTCTGATCAGGAACAATAGAAAGTGTCGATAGAGATTTGTTTGTTGTTTTCTTAAAGGGGAATTTTGTTAAATGAAAGGTTCTTATTGAGCAAATGCTTATTTTTATCCGAAAATGATTCTCCACTATTTCACTCCAAGAATTCTTATCCATTTTGTTCGGGAACTTGGTTAGAAAAGAAATGCAAAAACAACAGACTCTTAATATTGTCTACTGTTATGTGGAAGGAGTCGAGCAACTTTTTTGGTAGTTTATTGGCAATCGCTTACGGAAGTGAGATCTATAAGGTGGCATAAAAAAAGAATGAATGAAGAAGTCTAACGACTGTCGATATCAAATACCGCGAAAGCCTCAGAACACTTGCCACGTGACAGATCCCATAAAAAACAACGAATTTGTTTAGAAATAGCCACCATATTGGATTGGACACTTTGAATTTTGCAATTCTGATGTCAGTATCGTAAACAACGACTTCAAAAACCCTCTACAAATGTAATTAAAAAAAATTTTTTTTACAACATTAAAAAAAAATAAAACATGACCCGGAATTCCATATTTTAACTTCAAATTCAAATTCAAACGCGAAAAATACGAATCAGTTTTTTTGTGGACTTTTTCTGACAATTTTCTGCTATGAAAATACGTACATGGTATCACCAAAAATAACTTGCTCCTTTTATTTATGTTTAATTAGAATTTTCGATAAGTGGGTATTATATTTCTTTGCATTATGGGCCTACATAATTACAATTTTAATAGGTTAAAATAATAGCTTTTCGTCAAACGATATTCTGCATAAAGAATTCATTTCAATTTATTAAGTAGGTTAATTATTGTTATTTGCTCATATAAGTCATGAATTTAATCCATAGAATATAAAGAAGCAGACCTGAAATTAGATAACGCCTATAACGGAGTTTAAGTTTCAATCAATTTTGCGATTTCAAAAGAAATACCGCTGGGAAAATCTGCAAGAAAAAGATTTGTAATTAAATAATACGTCCTCTTAATTTAAACTTTTGAGCTAATCTCTTATCTTTGGGAAGTCCGTGGTCTGAAGAAACTTTTCTTTTCCCCGTTTTTCCAGTTTGAATACTTGATAGAATGCTAAAGTTACAAATTGAAATAGTTTAATTAAAGGAGCTCATTTGCGGGGATATTCTCGACTTTTTCATCTAAAACGTTTTCGTCACAAATAGCTAATAACTTAGCTCTGAATATGTTTCCATTTTTTTTAATATTTGTAACATCAGTTCAAAAGTTGGTAAGACAAGCCTGAAAATTAAAACTTTTTCAATATATATCTGATAGTAGGAATGAAATATATCATTTTTCCTGTAAACGCATGTTTTGGAATACCGAAATCGTTTCAGATAATAAAACATGTTGAAATTAAAAGCATTTTGAATACGAGCTGCTTGCGGCAGAAGGACAAATCTCTTTGGATATGGATAAATGTTCCACGGACGTTTTTCTTATTTAAATAAAACGCACACTCTGGCATATGCGCATATTTCAGCTCCTTGGCGAATTCAGTTGCAGCAAGTATCACATAATAGAGAGAAACAGAGGAGCATAACAAGTGACCGTGAGTCATAAATATCGTCCCTGTCTCGTAGATATGAACGCTAGAGGAACGCTTCATATATCTTGTCTGATAAAAGTTGTCGACTTTTCTTTCCTCAAGAGACGGATTACCACATTAACAATTATTTAATTGCACATTTCCCGTGGTATTTATGAATTTTCAAAGTAATTAAAAATACATTCAGGCTGAATTATGTTATGTAAAACAGATTTTGTTGAATTTCATTAATTATCAAAATGTAGAGTCTTCCAATTTAAACTTAAAAAAGGAGTAGTAATCTAGAACAATAGAACAATATAGTTATTACAGTATAATCATTGAAAAAGTAACGCTTAGATAACAAAATATGATATCGAAACCTCGAAGGAACATGTAGAAATAGTTTTAATTATATGTAATCTTATTTTATTCCTAAAGAGATAAAACAAAAGTACGTTGTGAATAATTTGTTTTTCTATATCTCATGATTATTTGACGATATAGCTATAGATTGGGACATATCGTAATGCTAATATTGTCTAAGTATATGTTTGTATCAGCTGTAGTCAATATTTGCTACACCTGATACCTGATGATTATGTACTAAATGAACAGCCAATTCTGTAACAGTCCCTAACGCTGGAAAGGAAATACAAATAATTTGCATTCTCTTAGGGAAATAATTTTTATATTTGAGATATCTAACCTACCTTTTGATACTTCGACCTGAATTATCTTAAGATGAATGGATAAAGATGGATTACAATTGATATGGAATATTATTCATCACGACCAATCTTCATAATCCTTCATCATTTATCACAATCCGATATCATCATTCATCATTATTCCTACGATGTTGCATCATGAATATTCATCATTTAGTATTATATGTTATAATCTTCTTTCTTCTACCATTCTTACCCATAATTTGTTTTAACCATCATCTTCAGTCTTTTTCTAACATCTTCATTTGCCATTGTTCATTACCTGGAGCATCAGCTACGATGATTCGTTATCATTATCATAGATAATTTTTATTATTATTCAGCATCCTTCATCATAGTCCGTCATCACCCCTCGCTAAATGGCCATTATTCGTGATTGTTTATCAGAATTTTCTTATTAAATTATCGTCATCGACAGACATTCATCATCATCCTTTATAGGCTCTCGTCATTATGATCCGTCATTTACGTCTGTCAACATTTTGATATAATCATCTTTCTTCATTATTCATTTTCTTCCTTCAACTACCATAACTTTGAATATTTTATATTGTTAATATAACTTTGTTATTTAAATTGTTCATCATAACTCTTCATTGTTTGGCATCTTTATCCATCATAACACGACATCATCGGTTTCGATTCACCGATAACGTTGATATCTCTTTAATCACGTTTTCATCAAGTCTGTCTCCTATTCTTTAGGATTCTAAATTTTAAGCTTCAAAGAGTCGTGGGAATTAAGGATCTTGGGGTATTATTCGATTCCAAGTTAACATTTACTGATCATATTTATGACCTAAGCAAAAGAGCCGATCAAATATTGGGTTTCATTATTCGTCATACTCAATTTAAAAGTATAAACACACCAAAAATGCTCTATCTCACTCTAGTCCGTCCCATATTATATTATGCATTAATAATATGAAATCCTTAGTATAATATTCACATAAATAGACTAGAGAGGGAACAGCAAACATTTTTTAGATACGCATTCTATAAACTAGGTACTCCAATGTCCTTCAATGAGCATAATTACATGTCGATCTCAAATAGCTTAAAAATACCTACACTAAAGTCCCTCCGACAACTTCCAGACGCTCAGTTCCTCTATAAATTACACAACAATCAACTACTTATTCTAAATTTAAGTTCAATTTTACCACAATATCACTCTACATATGCATTAAGATTTCAGCCAATATATCCTTCCTCTAATTACAGAACAAACTTAGGTTACAACTTTCCATCTTCTAGATTATGCTCATTATCTAATAACCTGGTACACAACTGTAACAACATTTTTTAACTACCTTTTATTACTGCAACTCAATCCTTTAAATCGAATCTACTCGAATATAAGTAATCGAATACAATTTATTCTTATCATTTCATTCATACTCATTATCCTTTCACTTCTGTAAACTGCTCTCTAAGAACTCTATATTACTTTAATTAAATAACTTATATGTGTACACTACCTCAATATATTGTAACTTGTTATAAGGGCCTGTTTAATAAATAAATAAATAATTAAGTGTCATGATAAATCCACGGCGGACAGGACGCCAAAAAAATGAAGAAAAGAACTGAAAACCAGAGATGTTATCAATGTCGATAACGGACAAAAGATCACTTTGAATCACGGAAATATCTTCCTTAATCGTTGCTATTATTTATGACTATCGGTCATTTCATTACATTTCATATTCTTACTAAAAAGCGCACTCATCCATATAGAGGATGATAGAAGACAAGGAAAATGAGTTTCATAAGCCTCTAACAAAAATGCCTTCTTTACTTTCACTTCACTGCATTTAAAAGTTCTACACAATACTTTACAGCAATATATATCTTTTTATAACGCCTAATGCAGAATGAAAGATGTTAATTGAATTTTTTAATTGTGTGATACAAATTATCCACAAAAAAAACATTCTTGTAATTTATTTTAATTTTTTGTTTGAATATTGAAAAGAATGCATGTTTGAACTTTCCAAATCAGATTTTGATCTGTCGTTATGAAAATGTCAAACTACATTTAATGAGAACTGAAAAGTAAATGAATATTAATTGGGATCCAGGTGTTTTGAACGATGTTAGGTTTAGTGATAGAGCGTTGCTTATGGTTTTTGGAAATAAAGAAAAATGAGAGAAATTAAAAACTAAATGAAATGCTATCATCGTTTTGGGAATATAAGATATGCAGACATTGTCTTCCTGGTATGAGTTAATTAATTTCGATAGAACCAGAGGCAAATTTCAGAAGATTTCATTTACCGTATAGCGTAACCGAAGTAAGTTTTGGAAGAGGGTATCAGGAACGTCATTGCTAATACACGTTCAATATTTGAGCACACGATCTGCCCTAATAAAACGAATCATCTTATCATGGCACTCTCGACGAAGAAAAACACCAAAGCGCCAATTCGGCAAAACGACGTTAATTCGCGAACACGAAACGGAAACTATAACTGAAAAGCTGACTGGCGATTTTCGAGCTTGGAACACGAATCCGGGACTTGTAAATTGACTGGAACGAGGTCGGTCGATACGGTCAGTGCTGTAAGGTAGTTTTTGTTTATATACCTTCGTTACACGTGCTGTAGCATTCGTCGAGAAATACAATGGAGTAATGAAAGAGACCGTCGCAGTTTTGGAGTTAATGGACAATTTTCCAAGTTGGCGAACGCGATGCAACTTACGCGAATAGGACAATTATCCAATGATCTCTTCGATATCACGTTCGGTCCACAGGCTCGATATAAGCGATACACGCTCTTATCATTATCAAGTGTTCTCCCTCGGCGTTAGGGGATTTGATGAGATACGACCGATTAAGGGTGTGTATGCGAAACGTATAACACACTGGGTCGAGCTTATGCACACATCGCCATTTAGCTGTGTACACGAACACGACACGTCGGCATTGGTAGCGAATGCCCACCGTGTGATGTAACAAGATGAGTAAACGATAGTAATGCAGGATCGAACGAAGTTCAAACTTTAATCACGATTGGTGATCACAAATCGAAAGATTAGGACAAATGTTGATATAGTTTGAAGGTCAAACAGAACCAAATCTGTCTGGATGATGAAAAAAATGTGCAAATATATCGATTAAGACCATTGAAGTAATATTTTTAAAACATCACATTATACTCCTGAGACATCTCTGATTCTGGGAAACATTTTTCATATTAGTCAGATACTAGAGATGTATTACAATTCCTATATAAGTTTGGTTGGAAACTCAAGCCAAACTAACCGACTAACTATAAGTGAAATAATATGATGAATGGTAATCAAAACGATATTAGTTTTTATTCGATCTTGATACGATTCCACATATCAGTGTCCCTGATGTGTTCACTCCAATATCGAGAGGAACTTCCAACTGTAACAATTCGTACCGTAGGTACATATTATTTTTGACATCAGCGTATATGTATATTGTCTTCTTCAAATGTCTAATTCTGATCATCAAAATCCGCTATCACTTACAACCGAAATCATTCTCATCTACCATCATTCAGTTACATGAAACAAACTAGGTCCAACCAAACAAATTTATGTCCAGTGGACGTCGAATTTTGGTCAATATCAGTACCACCAAAAATAGGTTGAAGAAGACAAGTGGACGATAACCATTTGGATGAAAAATGGCCGTAATTTGGACATCCATTGGACGTTCAGTGCTATTGGGTAACAATTATAAGTTTTTTACTTCACTTTTCAATCTTTGATGCGTATAACACTTTCCTTAGATGGCCCAGTTCTTATTGAGTGTACAATCTGAAAAATATGATCAGCTTTACAAAAATGGTTTCTTCTATCGCAGTAAATATTTTCCCACCGAAATTTCACATGTGAAAGAAGAAATAGACATTGGAGAATAGTAAACACGTGTTGATTTATACAATACACGAAACCACATATTTTCGCCTCTAGAAACGACTGCAACGTGATTAGATCGACGTCATTCACAGCATCCAATACGCCAGAAGTGCCGAAACTCGAAAGCGTGCTTTCCGCATTCATTTTTCTCTGCAGCTTCAAGTATTTTAATGCATCCCATAACCTGGATTTATCGAGTTAACATTTGTCAATCAACATGAATGATGCATCGGCCCACCAGAGTACCCGCCGTAAATCAATCGATCGACGTGGGAATTTCGTTTTCATCGTTCCTTCAAATGCGCGCCAAGATGAAAGGGAGAACAAAAATCGAGATTGTGACGCGTCGGTACGAATCGCGCCGGTCGGACACGTTACAGGGAAATCGATTGTACTCGACAGCCCGAAACGATTACTATGCATTCATACCGTTCGTGCGAGGAAAACGCTGAAAATTGATTTTTCGATCTTGATGAACGATCAAGCACTTTACGCCGCCCGAGAGTCAACAGGGCGATGATGAATTGCTCTTTGCGCGGTATGGGCGCGGACGGGGAATTTCAGTAACGGCTACCTTAAATACACGCGGTAAATTTCATTACACTCACAAATACAAATAAGCGCTTTTATAAATCGGTAGATTAATCACGCTCCGGTGTTTAGTGGTTTTCTCAAAACTGAATTAAAAGCTGGCTGTAATTGTTCGGTTTAGTCAATTCGGTTTTATCGCTAGTGCGATTAATAACTGTAAGTAGGTAACGATTCAAAATTTGCCTCATAAAGGTTTATTATTTGCAAACGGTGTACTGTATGTTTAAAAGTCAAAACACAAGCTTACAGGTGTTCGACTTGTCGTCTTAAAACCGACTAAATTACATCGGGAAACTATTAATTAATCTGCAAGCAGTTCTACTGTATGTAATAAATTTATAGAGCGGTACCTTTATGCCTTGAAGAGTTTAAAGAAACTATTTGCTACACCAACCAATCTAACCCACAATATGGTATGTAACGATTTAAACCCGGTTCCACCTGATAATATTTTCATATGTGGATCTTACGGAAAACCAAATTTTGTTATATTTGTAAGAATTTTTTAGATATTGAAGTAGATTTTATACTGCTAATACTGTACCTAAGAATACCAGTTATATTGTCGGTAATACTAGAAAATCTTTGAACCGACAGGAGCAGAACAACACAAACAGAAAGTGGGCAACGTGAATGCTCAACGTTAAAATACGTTGCTAATTCTGACATCTTACCCTGAACAATTGGCATGCATATATTAGACCAATATATGACTTGTGTAAGACAAATTTTCAAGTAATTTACACAAATGCGAAAACCTGCGAAATTTTAGAACATCAAAAACACAATAATTAAAAAAATTAGGATAAAGTGACGTGCTAATGACAACTTTTGTTGTCTTGTTCGGTAATCATTTCACGATAAGGATACGAAAGTTACGTACTCATCATCATGCAAATATTCTTGTTTTTATTTTTCCGAAAAAGTATCATCTCTAATATTTATTATAATTTTATGGTTTCTGCTGTTTTTTATGCACTTATTATGAATATCGTAATTAAAATCAGCTGCAAGATAGTTTTTAAGGGCCAAACTAAAAAACGCTTTTTTCGTTTTTCTAATTTAGTATGCAAAAAATACATCTCTATCGAAAAAGTTTCCAATTTTCATAAATATCCTGAAACTCCGAATCATATTAGAGGCTATAATGGACACGCCAAACCAATTATTTCTTGTTTATTTTTTATTTACGATACCCATTGAGAGAGCGAGGGATTTCCATACCAATTTTTGCAGATAATTCGATTCTTGATATTTTTTATTTGAATCATTTTTCAGCCTTTTTGTATTTTTGAAAATAGTTGTTAAACCCGAAAGTTTTGTTCAGTTTTGACATTGACAATTTCTCTTTCGCCAATTTTCATGATGAAATTCATAATATTGGAAACAATAAACATGTTATTTTTTATGAAATGAATATAATAATTTAAGTTAAAATAAAAAGTAAAAATAATAAAAATGATAAAAAATTATTTCAGCTTCGCATTTTTTCATATAATTAATTATACCTCAATCTTTTTAAATTTTATTATTGCCGTCGACATCTCTAGGTTTTATTTATTTTCATAAGACTGTACATTTCGCATATATAAAATGCATGTTTCGTACGTGATATGAATATTATCGTCTGTATTCAGCATATTTTTATAAAGTTCCTTAATAATAAGATTGCTTCTTGCGGTTTGTTGTATATTAATTGTAATTTAGCATATTATCTAATAATTGCTGAAATTCTATTTGCTTTATAATCTATGAATTGAACGAAGAAAACAAAGTAAAACTTGGAATACTAGCAATAAATGATTACAAGTACGATCCGTAGGCCGGGGAAAAGGGTTCCGAAAATCAACACACCGAAAGGCCAAAATTTCGATATAGCATGGCTCCAGCGTGATTTTCTTCACTTTGTCGTTGAAAATGTGGCAAAAAGAAAGCAAATTAAAATACCTTGGACTCACGCAATATCGAAATTTTAACCTTTCGGGGTTTTGATTTTCGGAACTTTGTTCCCCGGCCGATCCGTCATCAATATTTCAATGAACTATTAAAACGATTTACTTAGCTGCTAAACACTTTCCATTTCAATGAGCAGCTCCCTTTCAGATTGTAATTGCGTGGGAAAAATATATTCATAAAAGAAGAACCAGTCAAACATATAAAAGATTGGGTGTATCTAGATTTACTCTCCCTCTGAATATACATTTAGAAGGCATTAAAAGTACCTATTATATTCATCAAAAGGTCGATCGTTTATCATATCGTCAAATAAATAATAGAGTACAGATACAAAAAAAAATGTTTAAGAAGGCAATAAAAATCTTTCGGACATGAAGTAATTGTGGAAAATGGGAAAGTTAAGAGAACCGTGAGCATCACTGGATTAATTTTGGGTCTCGAGTGGTATTGGATGGAACGTTTAAGCACAAAAATTTAGAGAAAAAAATGTTGTGTGTCACTATTATTAAATATAATTTTATTCCGTAGTTTTCGATTAAATTTATTTACGTTCTAAGACTAAAAATTACTGACGAAGTTCAGATCAAATTTATGTACATTCAAACCTTAATGGGTACGGATCGAAAAACCAAAGAGCCGACAGGTCCAAAAACCGACAGAGAAAATACGGATATTCAAAAAGCCGACAGGCAAAAAACCGACACTTCAGAATGCCAACAGTAGAAAAACCGAATTGTCAAATACCGACAGTGAAAAATCCGACATTCCAAAAATCGACAGGCAAAAGCCGATGCGTCAAAAATCGGAGAGTAAAAAAATCGAATGTCATAATACCGATAATAAAAAAACCGATACAATCAAGAAACCTATATTAAAAAACCGACAGGCAAACTGTTCTCCTGATGATGTGTCTATTTTTTTATGTGTCAGCTTTTTGACTGTCGGTTATTTGACCGTCGGCTTTGTGAATGTCGATTTTTTGACCTGACAGATTTTTGTTTTGTCGGTTTTTCGACCCGCACTCAGTCACTGTACAAGGAAAATTCGCTCATTTACAGCAGCGTCTCAATTTCTACTCCAAAAAGGGTACTTTTAAGGTGACTTTTCACTCTAAAAAAATGCGGGTAAATTTAAAAATTGGATTTTTCAAAGGCATCGGTTCTGTGAAGATGATTATACGAAAAACATTTCACACATCTTTTCGAATCTTAAAATTAGGTGTGGAACGACAAACCGATGAATGAAAAAGCCAATAAGTGAAAAAAACAGATTCATCGACAACAAGCTGATAGTCAGTTTTTTGAAGTGCCGGTTTTTGGAATGTCGGCTTTTCGATTGTCAGTTTTTTCACAGTCGGTTTTTTTACTGTCGGTTTTTGAATATCGTCTTTTCAGAGTGCGGGACAAAAACCAACAAATCAAAAAGCCGATAGGTCAAAAAACCGACAGTTATCACGCCGACAGTCAAAATACCTATACTACAAAAATGACTGTCCACTTGTTCCTGTGTCTAATTTTTATGTGTCGGCTTTTTGACTGTCAGATTTTCGATTGTCCGCGTTTCGACTGTCTGCGTGTCGACTGTCGGTTTTTTAACCTGTCGGCTTTTTGGGACGAAGTGGCCGAGAGTTATTATACATGCTAGAAGGAAGTTTTTCAGAAAAAGAAACTGAATCTTTGGAAGCTGCCATATTTCTTCTATTTATGTACATTTCAACTAAACATTTTATTTCTAAAAAATGCTCAAAAGTGTTTTAATTGTCATGTTCTGACTATAATCCACTAATGCACTTAAAAAAAATCTTTCACGTAACTATCTCCAATTTTCCGATCCATTTTCAACTTTCAATCTATGAAAGGTGTAATAACGCGTCAATCCTCGTCTTGCTTCAGTTGCAGGTGTGCATTTGCGATTTCGGTGATGGGGTTACGCGCATGTAAACCTTCGAAGTACGATACACACGGGGCGAGACGAGTGATTGGCCCCGGAATAAATTGGTGGAATAGTACCAGTTTCGTGTTGTCGTTCCGGGCTGCAGCTTTATTTTCAGTGATAGCCTCCGAACCCGAAACATAATGTCCTTCTGGTGCGCGGCCATATACACGTTTGGTCCATGGCTCGCAAATGCACGCGCCAAACGGGATTATATTTCGCCAGATTCTGCACTTCTGAACGCCAAATGCGATCCCTGTCTCTCTCTTCCCTCCAATAGTCCATCCCCAACCCTCGTGTTCATGGACACGTTTTCTTTCTCTCTTTTTCAACGCAATCCCCTCCCTGTGTGAAACGTTATTTCGCGATCCCTCGCTCTTGAAACCCTGAAAATATACGGGCTTTTTATGACCGCGGATTTTCCAACTCCGAGGGGGGCAACTTTAGCCGAGTGCATCCATCTATTACGTAATACTGCTCAAATTGTTTAAAGGGTATAATCGATTGAATGGGGTTACTGTCTTCAGTTGGGAATCTTTATTAAGAGAATATTGATTATTCCCGTATTTTTTGGTTTTTGGTATCATTGAATATTTTCACATCAAATCAATATAACCCGATAAGCACACTTAAAAAAAAAAGAATTCATTAAGAACTCTTTAATGTCCGCTTTAAATCAATATTTACAATATTCAAAAAGTATTCAAAAAGTAATCTTTATGAGTAAATGTATGAATTACAGAATTAAAACTGTAATAAGAGTGTTCCTAAAGTGTTCTTTAAGAAGTCATTTATGAAATATAAAATACAACCAATCGTATGTGACATGTTGCACAGTTGCGATAGAAGTAGTCATAAAGGATACTTTATGGAATGAATACATATAATTCTTTATGGATAAATTTATGTGTCACACAGAATGTTACCTTAAAGTTCCGTTTAAGATATAATAAAACTATTCATGAATACTACAGTACTCTTTATGAATGCACATTTGTATCTTACAATTGTAGCGAACTCGTAAACTATTTTCTCGGAAGATTTGTCAGAGATAATCCAAATAAACAAGATTTATATAAAGTTATGTACCAATTTTATAAAATTGAATAGAAATTATACGAATTATATATAATTATATATATAATTATATCAACTTTCCATGCAATTATGCATAAATAAATATGTATATAATTTGTACATAACTCATAATTTTTAGCGGGAAGTGTATATATATATGATATGACATTTTATCAATGAATCGTACCTGAATTTATCAACGAATACTAAATGAAGTTAGGTGTCAGTTGATTGCATTTGTTTACGATAGATTTCAAAAAAGATTTATATTATATTATTGCTGTAAAACGTCGGTGCAAACTGTGCAAAAATCTAGCCTTCGGCTCGGGCTGCACATTTGTTGCAAAAACTTTTACGCCCTTGTATCAAAAGTACTATTATACAGGCGTATAATAATTATACTGAGTGAGTGAGATATACTGGAATATATGGAAATAATCCATGTTTAACCTAAGAATGTCTCTTTTGAACCTAGACAGTGGGTGTGTCTGTGTTCCACTCTCTATAACTCACCCGGTATATGTTTAAAAATGATAATTATATAACTATGAGTTTTTTAGAAATTAATATTGGTTATGGTTATTATTATTATTATTATGACTCTCTTAAAAATAGACGGGATAAATGCATGCTATATATAGTAAAAAAATGTCTTTATTATGAAACTTTATACATCTTTTAAAAATATTCATAAAGACATTAAAAGTATTCATAAAAAATATTTCATGATTACTTCGTCGTAATTTTTTTCTGGTACTACAAAATCTTTTTTTATATATCAGGAATTCTTTATGACAACTTATAATGTTAGACAGAAGCGGACATTCGTTACATCAAAAAATTATCATTAAGAATTCTTTTAAAGTACTTCTTACAAAAAAAGCATTCATTAAGAATTCATTAGGAACTCTTTTAGATGTCTTGATGCTTATCGAGGCACTTTTATTGCGAAGATTTCACTAACCTGCAATCTAAGGTTAGGATGTATTTCTCTCACTGTAGAATGAACATTGAATTGGTGATATTTCCATCTCAAATGTTCATCATCAATCATTGTGATAATATTTAAATTCACTTATTTTATGATAAAACAGCAACATGACTCTCAGCACGAATGTAATGACAGTAAATCTAACTTAATTTTACGATTGCGTCATATTTAAAATTATCTAACCCTTAATGGTCTAACTCAGGAGAACTTTGTCCCAAGCGAAACGTGATTTTGCAGAGGGTACATCCACTTTTAATACAAATTTATGTAGAAATATATTTTTGTTTTAATTACAACAATTTTTTAATTGAAGAATTAAGGAAGGTCCATGAATTTTTAAAACACTTTTACCTATCTAAAGAAACATCGAGTCAGAAATTCCCTACGTTAGACTATTGTAGGTGCCGAAAAAACGCTAGACCATTAAGGACTAAAACAAACAATTTCTTTGCTAAGTGCAAGCAACTAATATTTCTTTGTTTAATAACCTTACGACTACTAAACTTTCCAAAATTAAGTAAAAGTGCAATTTAGTTGACTTTCTTGATACCAAAGTAAATATTGAATAAATGACACTATTGAACGTTTTATAAAGAGAGAACTAAAAAGACCAGACTCTTAATTTGGATCCACTTCAGTTTTATTATGTAAAGTGAAATGCTCCCATGCTTTGTACACCAAAAAAGTAGCTACAACTATTTATTGCCCTTTGAAACGTGAGATTTAATTCACTAGGGAGATCGCAGAATGCAATGCAACTGTAGCCGGTATAAGGAAATACGAGCGATTGAAACGGCTACTTTCTCGATTCTAGTCAAGAGTGAGAAACTTTTCATGAAATTTAATGAAATATAAGGTAAAAACAATAATGCGAACTACGAATGAGATATGCAAAATGTACTCAAGTGTGGTCATTAGCCATATGCATAATTTCTTAATAAACTGAAGAAAACGTATGCACAAATGTCATCTATGTATTGATTACTGCATCGATAATTTCTTACGCTCCAAAATATTGTGAATAAATTTCAATTGCATGATAATTTACGGGAAAATCCATCGAAAAGATAAAAATTAGACGTAGTTTTGTGCATAACTGTAATATCGACATATAAGTTATAGTAAAATATATTTTTCGACTGAGCAGGCGTAAAATGGGCATTTTATACCTCTTGAGGGCGTAAAATGGCCATTTCTCGCAACCCGTGTATTAAATAGGGATGTCGCTAAATCCTGATCTAAAAATTGTTTCACACCTTCGGAGCCAACTTCGCCATATTTCAGAAGTGCACTAACCAACCGAAGTGTAAAACTCATATTTTACGCCCGTGATATTACATAAATATAATTTTTCATGATTCAACATAATTAATATAATTTTTTGATTCAGTAGGTGTGAAAAATGTACATTTTTTAATGATTTTTAACAATAATGTTTGACTTAGTAAAATCCATATATTGGTGTTTTTACGTCTACTGATTCAAAGAGTACTATTCTATCAAATGCAATGGAAAGATGATGCATGATTATAGTACCCATTTGGAGCGATTCGTTTTGAGTCAACATTCATAGAGGATTGTAATGTAACTCGCTGCTTCGATCTATATAAAAAACGGAATCACTGTAGCAAATAACCAATTTTCGTTTTCACATCTAAAACACGGTTTGTTAACTCGCCAATCCAGGTATAAAACTCTTATTTTATGCCCTTGGTACGAAAAGGTCTATTACGTTATAGCGTACGTAAATTGCTATTTTAAATATTTTGCACTTTTTTATAGCGAAATTTGCACACACTTCCAAAATAAAATAATTTTCAGCACACGTTTCGTTCATGCAAAGATGATTTTTATGCGAATGAGATTATACTCCTCGTCATCGGCTCAGACGACAACCTTCAAATTCGCAGAATAATCAATCAATATGTGAACACATCTTAGAAAGACCTGTTTTCAGAAAACCTGTTGATCTCAGGAAGCCACTAAAACTCCTATATTTTTATAATTTCTTGTTGTTCATTTGGGCAATCATTAACAAAATTTGACTGTTTCCTTTGATCCTATGCATGCACTCACTTTCCTCCTCTCTCTCTCTCTCTCCCCGTCTTTATTTGTCTCTCGGAGCGGATACGAAGTGACAATGAGAGAAGAAGAGAGAGAATGAGAGATGGATGGAGAGAGAGAGAGAGAGAGAGAGAGAGAGAGAGAGAGAGAGAGAGAGAGAGTAACGGGAGGGAGAGATATAGAGTGAAAGAGAGTGAAGGATAAAGAGAAATAATAAGAAAGAAAGGAAGATTGAGAAATAAACGAAGTAAGCAAGTATCTAATAAATAATGATAAAGAATTAGAGTGGTCCAAAGATATGGTCCACCTGCAAGAGTCTCGCTGTAAATTGTAGAATCTTTTATAAGGGTTTGGAAATGAATGGATTTTGGTAAAAGTTGTCGACGTCTACGCAATGTTTCGAAAATTTTATTAATTACCATTTTCTGATAAACTCGTTTGTTAAGATATTTCTACTGTATGTTTACCTATATTCTATTTAAAATAGGTATTTTTGTAACCCGCGTGTTATGCAGATGAATTTTGCAAATATAACTTCTTAATCGTAGAGCCGATTTAATTGTTGGCTAGTAGACCAGAAAATAGTCAAACTGTACTACTTTTTTAATTAGCTAAATCATTTGTATGCAGTAAATTTTATGATTTTTATTATAGTGAATGTTTAGTAGCGCTCCAAAAAATCCCTTTAAATCTTAAAATTTGTTGTTCGCTTTAGTCAAAGTAACCTCTATAATTCATTGTGCAAATACATGTTTAGTTGTTTTAATTACTTTATTAACGTAGTTGCTGCAGCTAATAAAACGTCGATAATCGATTCGCATTAGTAGATGAATACTAATCAAATTGACTGCGCATTTCCGTAGTCCCAAGTAATAAAAATCACCTGGAATAACTGCAAACGAGCCGCGTTGATCAAAATACAGCTAATGTTGGCTGCAACAATATTTAGGATGTATCTTAACTTTTATTATTCATATTTACCGTAAGTGAAATAAATATGTGTTTGAATGAAGCACACAAAATACACATTAGTGGATCCAAGCAAAGAAATTTCCATGGAGAAGAAAGCAGTACGGTCCATCGATCGATCCTTAGAGAAATAATAATCAAAATCCATCATTTTTGTTGGTTTTAAGTAACGTCTCGCAAGACCCTAAATTGTCGGAAAATGAGTGTTTTCTGCAATCAACATTTTTACAAAAATGGTTCATTTCGATGAAGTAATATAGTTACCATTAGTATCGAAATAGAGTTGAAAGCTTTTAGTTGTTCATAATACTGTGATTTTTAAGTAATTTAAGTTCAAGAACAAAGTCCATCTTACAACTCCCTAATTTTCCCTATATATTTTTTTTTCAACTAAACTAACTTAAAGGAAATTGCATAGGAACGGTTTTCCAGAGAGTAGAGTCCACCTCGTACTTCTTATCGAAACAAGATTCTGCAGGTGGTTGTATTTACAACTGAACGTTGCTTTTACTTCTTCTCATCGGACAATATTATCGGGCATCATGCATAGTTTGTGGAATTTAATTTTTTTATCCACGTGCTACACTGATGTAATGGTTTAATTGTGAGGATCTCAAATATAGTCGATATAACTATACTTTGAGCCTGCGGATTATACTTTTCATGGTCAGAAGAAAGACTGACTATACTTTTGATTTTCACAACTATACTGTTATATCAGTGTGTGTACAAATACAATTTTTATGCAATTAGTCAAAAAAGATGAAATTTTCGGAAAATTTTACGGAAATTTAACTCATTAAGTACACGGCGGAGCAGAAAGGTGTAAATCTGCGCTGTGCCGATTTGCAAGAACTTCCGAAGAAATCGACTACCGGAGATGAAAAAGCGTGCTACTCTAAGAAACGAAATAAAAGCAGCTCGAAAAGGCGGCAGATTTGTTTAAAGACATAAGCAAGACACTCTTTTCTCGTCGAGGATGATATTGCGAAACGTGACTACGCAGCTGGATTACTTTGTATCGCGTAGTAACATCACTATGACGACGGCGTCACTCTTCCTACTCTCACATTCATTTTATTTCAACCCACTGTCTCTCTATAGCTCTTTTACGGGATCGTACAAATGCGAACGTTCGCCGTGGCTGAAAAAGCCAGCTCCTACCCATTCAGCCGTTTGCAAGAAAAGTCGACGCGGAAAGATCCGGACAAAAATGTTCATTAAAGGAATCCGATGAATTAAGGACCGGAATCTTTTGCGGGGAGAAGACGCCGCCAACTGGGGATGGAGGGCTGAACCAACCCTGAAGTCCGAAGAAAAAACCTTTGAACTTTACGACTTTTCTCGATTAATCCATTTCGTGCATTTCCGCGAACGACGGAAAGATTTCGCGATTGGTGCAGTAATTTGCGTTGCTGGAATAGTGGTTGAAATTGGTACCGCTGGGATTTTACAGATAAGGGGGTTTTCTTCTTACGACAGAAAATTATATTGTGGAGGTTTGTTGCATCAAAAGTTGGCGCTCTAAGAACTATAAAGTTTTTGAAGAAATTCATTGCTTCTGTTTTAAAAATGGCAGTTTCAGTTATTTTCAAATGCTTAAAGATCAAGGGAAAAACAACATTGATAGAAAATTAAGCCATTTTCTGGCCAGTTTTTCTGGGCTCCATTAGTTATAGCAGGCAGACAAGACAAAAATGGCCAGAAACTGATCGCATTTTCTACAAGGGAATTCCATAGTTTAATGCACCATTCTTTTCATTTTTTTCATAAATATACGTATGAAGACATTTTTTAATATGTAGTGGAGAGGAACCTGTTGTACAGCAGCTCTGGTAGCACCCGTATTTCATGAGCTGTGTGTCTACCTATTATTATAAAATTATTGCACAGATTTTCTGAACGCAATATGTTTCTAAGATTCATTTTCTAACGGTTTACCAAAATGAGCTTGTTTATTATGTACATTAAGGAAAGAAATTAAGAGCGGATTATATTTAAAAACTTAGTTTCAGATCTATATTTTATCATACAACAGGATTTTTAGCGAAACAATAGACACAAACAGATATCTGAAATCATTTGCAAAATGACTAACGTTTCCGGTTATGCAGCATTCAAACATCAAATATTGCCCTTAAAGTTGCAGTGAAGCAATTCGTAGGTCAAATAAAATGAAGTCACTAAACTTTGGTAAGTAAAGAGTTGTAAATAAATTTCAAATAAACACAAAATTGATAAAATACGTTGTTTTGATAATGTAATACTTTTCCTTATTTATAAAAGTACACTCACTCTGTGTTTAATGTTATTTTATTCATTACTGGTAAGTGATTTCACTCAATATTTTTACAGTTTTAGCGGAGTTTTGTTAATGTTGCATAACGAGAGACAATTTTTTAATTCGCCAAAAATCTGTATTTCCAAAATTGACTGTGCTTTTTCTCTTTTACATGGAATCATTAAACTTCAAAGGTGAGAAAGTTAGGTATATGGGAAAATCCACAGAACTTTTAACTTTCAGCGTGGCATTACAAATTATCAAATAATACTACATCTAATATTGCCATACACCCGCATTATTTTTTTCCACTTTCTAGAACTATATAACAAACATCTCGTTTAATTAGGTGTATCAAAATGGCTTTAATAAAGTTATAAAAAATAAAGAAAGAATGAAAAATTGTGAAAATGGCTACGTGTTTTCGAAAAATTCTCAGCTCTTAATGATATTTTTTGGACGCCCCTTCGAATTTCGTTATACTCTTCAGTTTTTCAGATAGTCATACGCATAGTATAACTATTCGTAGTAACTCATATATGTGCCTATGTTTATTGAAAAGTTACTAGACCTCAAACATCCGTACCAATTTATTTCTTTTTTTCATTTCTCAGCAGTGTTATAAGATTTACTTGTGCGCCCTTTCAGATATCAACAAATTGTCTAAAGTCATTTCATTTCTATAGAAAATGGAATGTTTTGCGCGTAATCCGATAAGTGTGCTATCAATAATGTGTGTACAGCAGCCATTATAAAATCATAGTCTAAATCGTAAACAATTGCAATAATTCGATTTTTTTAATAGCACACGAAACCTACTCAATACTTTCAGTTCATACCAAGTGTAAATTCAGGTGTTCGATGTGCCTAACTGAAGCAAAAATGGCGCGTTAAAATTCCGTGCATACATAAGAAGGAAATACCTTAAGGATATTTTCAATTTTTGTTAGTTCTGAAAAAAGAAATAAAACTTGTTTGCAAGAAATAAAACACTATACGTATACGCTTTGGCGACCGTTGAATTTAAATCTGTGGTTCATATCATGGTGTAATAAGAATACACCATGGTTCATACGACCTCATCAGGCCTAAATTAAGGGTATTTTAAGGTGAAAGCGGTCGCTTCGATCCTGCGGTCTTTGGTTGAGTTCGTTTTTTGTGGATCTGACCCCAAATCTAATCAAATCTAAGTTGAGCCAAGACGCACATTTTAAAAAGACATTTGTTTATACGCCTATCTATTTGATAACCCGATTTTTTTATTTACTTTGCATTGCCAACTGCTGAACTTTACAAATGCAACTTGGAATTTTACAACAGCTGGCCATGGCAAAGGTATTGCTGATGGTACTGGTGGCACAGTCAAAGGGCTATGCGATAGAGCCGTGTCTGGTGGTAAAGATATCATTTCAGCGCAAGACATGATCGATGTTGTCTCGACACATTCAAAAGTGCACATATTTTTGATAGAAGAGAAGAATATAATTGACATGGATAAGTTACTGATAAACGATTTAAAACCGGCACCAAATTCTAGCAATATTCACCAAGTTATTTGGAGTTCTGAAAAAAAAAGAAACTTTGTTTTTAAATTACCTTACATGTTCTTCTTGTGTGTTACATCCTCCTTGTTCGCATTTCGCTCTTAAACCAGAAAGCTATTTCAGTGTTAATAATACAGCTTCAGACGAGAAGGTAGTGAAGAAATGTGCAAAAAAGAGAAAAACCGAAAATTCTAGCAATACTTCCTTGTCGAGTAAAGACCCGGTGAGTAGAAGAAGTGCCAGAATTAGAGAAAAAAAAATTATAATATTATATAAGAAAACATTTGATTATTTATTTGTTTAAACAATATATTTGTTACCATTATTATGTGTTTATCATTTTTATGTGTATTAAATAAATTTGTTCACCGTTATTGTTATTTTTCATTTGTTTCCATGACTGCTTGTTAACCTTGTTAAAAGCTTGTTACCAATAATTTTGAAATAAAAGAACATTTTTTTTACGTTAATGACGTCATAAATTCTGCGCCCCAACCTTAAAACGATTAACGAACATTAAATGATCATCTTATATGGTAACTAGAAGTGTTCACCAAAGCTGGTAAGTGTGCTCTCATTTTTTTTCATTTTTATTTTATTTTTACAAAGTCAAAAGTTTTGTGGATTTGCCCATATATATTGTGTCTACAATGGTAGCTCAATCATAAAAATTGAATGATCCAATCAAAAGTTATGGACAATAATCAAAACCCGCTGCACAACAGGTGCATCTCCCCTTGTATCGATATTTTTGACAGTTGTAACAAAGCAAAACTCAAGACGTATACTGATGAATCGTAAATTTTGATGTATTTTCCACCTGAGGAATCTGAGCGGTCTTTCGTTTCTTTGATTGGGCCTGAAAAAAATGCTATTGTATTAAGTCCCGTTAAATCGAAAATGATGTAAATCGGTAGTCAAATTAGGCATAAAAAAATTTATGTTGACAATTTTACGATTAAAATTATGGTTTTACTATTAATAGTGACTCGGCCTATTCTAAACATACATCTAAAAAGTGTTTCATATCATCCTTACGACAAAGCAGTTGTATCCGTTCAGACAAATTTATGTTAATACCACAGAAATTCATCACAGATCACACATTTTTTATAGTTTTACCGATATCAAGTGAAAACAAATGCAATATTTGTAGTATATTTTGACTTAAACTGATACCGCATTATCATTCTTTTAGTTTACTTATTTATTTTGTGGTTATGGTATGCACAAGTTACCCCACTGAAATAGTGGTACAAGGAATCCCACACGACTTTTTTCGCATTATATGATAAAATATAAATTATTGACTATATTATCACTGCATTTAATTAATTTATTCTTTATCCAGAGGTCCAAACGACACAGCTGAAGAGAATTTACTTTAATTTATAACTCCAAGTAGTATATTACCGCTACTTTTGAAGGTATGATTTATGAAATAAATTCCTTATCATTATTACTCTTATTAGAAATGATGAGCATACCAAAATAAATGATAATTTTGGGTCCTGTAGATTTCGAAAAATATCGACTGGAACAATATACCCCGACACCTCACCAGTCACTACCGGGATCAGTTGTGGTCTTCCGTTTTTTTCTACTAGTGAAATTACTTCAAAAATCTGAAAAAAATCATGGAGCTTGCTTGTTAAACCCTGCGACTAAAAGAATCAATTATGATATTATGGCAAAATTAATTTTTTAGTATATTTTTCGTATAAAAAATGGATCAACCTATGGAAAAATCACTTGTTTACTTACAAAATCATAACTTTCAGCCTAACATAGATATCGAAAGAAAAGACAAAGGAGATTAAAAGGAAGGAGTATACCTTTGATGAAAATAACACTGTATCCGATAATATTTTACCAACAAACTACATCTAAATTTCATTTTAAATAAAGGAATAAAAATTCATAATAATGAAATAAGTTATAAAAATGGTAAAAATTAGTAACGAATAAAGAATCTTAATAGAACTTTCTTAGAAAAAATATTGGGAACAGTCATAAGTCGATTTGCGACGTTTGGCCATTATTCATTGATAATGTAGTATTGGACATATAAATGGGTACGTTATGTCCGTGTTTTACCTATCTCTCAATCAAAGAAATTTCGCCACAAAATAAAATTGGATATGCCAAATAAAAATACAAAGAAAAAAGAAATATTTGGTTTTACTATCTGAATAGTAGGATCTGGTACAACTGCCTTTTCTTAGTTTGTTTTACTATTTAAATATTAGACTTGGCTACCTAATTTGTCGAGGTCAATAATTACATAGTATAACTAACTAAAAACGATGACTGAGTCTTATCTTACTATCTAGTTAGTAGTTCAAACTATTTCATTTTTCCGTGTATAATATTGAATATAAGCAATACTAAACAGAAATAGTAGCCTCGCCTTGGAGTGCTGACCATTTTAGTTTAAATTTGGTGGGCGGGTCGAAAATCCGACCAATCAAAAAGCAGACAGATCAAAAAACCGACAATCGAAAAGCCGACAGTAAAAAAACCGACACTTCAAAAAATGACAGTCCCCTTGTCGATGTGTCGATTTTTTGACTGTCGGCTTTTCGATTATCGGCTTTACGACTGTAGGTTTTTTGACTAGTCAGCTTTTAGATTTGTCGGTTTTTCAACTCACGCCCCAAATTTGAATAATAATTTAAAAGTTCTAAGTCAGGAATGCCTTTCGGTTTTGTCTAGCAAAAAATGATATAAAAACAAACATTTTTCCATATATCACGGTTTCACCTTATAGCATACTCTACTTTCCTGCTTTTTTTTAAATAATAATTCGTTTCAGCTAGACGGAGAGTGCACATGGGCTCAAAATGAACGATTAAGATATTTATAATCGGCTCGATTCTGCTTACTTCACATCCCACATGCGTTTGTCACGTAATGTCTTCAATTCTATAATTTTGGAAAGCTTTTCTCTTCCAACTCCAAGTCTTTCTTTAAACTTAATGGTAATGGTCAAAATCACTGTTCATGAAACCTGGAAACTACTTTTTTTCATTATGTTCTTTTACTAAAACCGACATGGCTATTCTTATTTACGATATTTGAGATCATACAATAAGTCATGGATGCACTTTTTTCATAATAAAGTAGGACATTAAACTTCGAGATTCACATTTTCAATCGAGAATTCTGTGATGATAAAATACGCCTCATATTGCCACGGTGCGTTTTATACAAATATCCAAGTTTATTGCATTCCATTAAGTTGTACTGCCTATATATGGACTTTTATATTCGACATCGTATACCTAATATTTTTCATAAATGTAGGAAGAACTAGCGCATTGTTATTCTCATAGTGCATAAATAACTTCCACTGAAACCCGTTTTGTTGTTTTGTTGTTGTGTTATTTTGTTTTCTTGTTTTCTTGTTTTCTGTGTACTGAATATGAATCAATTTTACGCAGACAATATTCGTTACAAAATGGTCAACAAAATTGGATATTAATAATATAATATCGTAACTGAAATCATAAAGTTTCATATTAACTTATTACAAATAGGAATAAAGTTTTATATTTGAGTAACTTCGACTTTTCCATAGTGCACGTTTATTTTAGTTATCGTCAAAAGTCAACAGTGCAGCAATAAGAACAATACATTTTTTTTACACTGTGCGCAAACTGAGATTTTACGCATTTAATTTAATTTTTACCCTCGCTTTACGCACGCTAATTGCAACTTCAGCGCCTTTGACTACAAACAAAATCAAACAAATATGACTTAACTCGCAAATACATGAATGTTATGGCTTGACAGTGGTGTTTCGAATGGCGATGAGCGAATTTTGAAAATAATTTTGTGAATAAAATAAATTAAAAAAAAAAAAAACAAGATTTTCAGCCGCAATTTCTTTCATATATTATAAGTTGTTGATTCAAAACGCATTTCCTGTACTATTAAATTTGTCATAAACATGTACCCAATGTGTTAATAAAGTCGTGGTTCGAATTGCGATGAGGAAATTTATAAAAAAGGTATTTTCAGCATTTTTGTGCATAAAAAAGTATAAGATTCTCACACACAATTTTTTTTGTATTTCATAAATTGTTAATTCAAAACGCATTCCTAGCGCTATAAAAAGTATAATGAACCCAATTTTCCCGCTAAAGGAATGCATCATCCATTTTTGCTAGTGTTTTGTTGCCCTATTCATAAAATTGCGGTCAATACGACGAAATTTTTGTTTTTCAAAATTGCACTACATCGGACACGAAAATAATTCTTCTTGATGAAAACTCGAGTTCATTATGGTATAGCTGATATAACAAAAAATCACAATAGATCATTTTTCTAAAGAATTTGACTTACAACTCGACTTTTTTTCATTTTTACCATTTAAAATTTTACATTAAAATAAAATAATAAATTTATTGAAGTATTTGTCATTTTCAAGCTGTAATTTTAATTTTTGAATATTCAATTATAAATTCTTTTGTCTTAACAATATGATGTCGATTATAAAACATTTTGTCATATCATCCGAATATGAAAAAACAAAAAAAAGGGTGTCTGAAATAATTTGTTAAGGCTGCTAAAGTTACTAAAAAACAGTCAATTGATTGCCATTTTCTCTTGCAATCTCCAAAAGATTTCACGAAGAACCATTAAAGTATCCGGTTAGTTGATTTATTATTCAATTAATAGTTATTAAAAGATTTCAATCGGTGGGGGATCAAAAAACTTAATAGATTTAATTTAAAATTAGATAAGTAATTTAGTTATTAAATTCCTGAATAATTTAATGAAAAAGAATTTTTAAACATTGCCATTTATAGAATCACTTTGTACTCAGAAATAATTTGCAAGCCTGTTTTAATTTGGATCTACATTCAAGTTACGACTTCAGGATGGACCTGTAATTTTAGTGATATATGTAGTCAAATAAAGAAATAAAATTATTGGATAATGCATTCTTACAATGGAAATGTTAAATAGAGAACAATTATACTTTCTTGACAGCTAAAAGTAAGTGAAAAAAATTATCCCTGTAAATTAATTTTTGATTTATTGTTGTATTTTTAATAACTGAATATTTCTTTTTAACGACAAATGAATCATGTAATTTCCAAATTACTTATCGACCGATAACGCGAATATAAATTTCACAATATTAAAGCCATAATCCCTTAAATATGGAAAATTTGCTTTAATGGCAGGTAATTTAGAATTCGAGCAAGAAAATTTGACTTACAGATCTAATATTTGATCATTAGGTCGAAAGTCAGAAGCTTTTTATATCCTCCATTAGTAGAAAACGTAACGTGCAAAATTTGCTATTTATTACTCAGTCAATTTTTTACATTCTTCATTTTATTCTTCTATTATTCTTGTCGCTTTATCTATTAAAACAATGTGAATATATAGGCATGAATATACATAAATTAATGCAAAATAAGAAAATACAGAAAAACATAATGTTATAATTATTTTAAAATGATGCAAAAATTTAGTTTGGATTGCTTTCGAGCATAGAGATATTCTATCAAATTTCGATAATGAAATGTCTACTCTTATTTTTATGTCATAGCGAGATTTTAGGTAAATAAGATGGAGCAAAGTAATGAATTCTCTTTTCGATTATCGATACAGAAATGACAATTGTAGGAAACAATAAACTGAAATGAACATAAAACGACAGTTATTGGATACAAAATATACATAATCTAGTGCATGTATAAAATTAAGAACCTGAAAATTACCAGAGATTTGTTACACTTGTAATAAGTATTATCATTTTAGTTAGTTTCAGCGTAAAACCTGAGACGTACTTACGTAAAGTTGAACTTATATTTCTGCTTTACATCTTATATTCTTTATTTCTGCTTGCCTGCGCAAATCATGAATGAAACCATGACGTACAGAAATACCTATATTTGCCCAGAACAAGGCCTTTTTAACATGTTTTAGAAGTAGTTGGAGCCATTTTTATCCACATTTTTCATCAAGAGTATCTTTAACTGGATTTAACTATTAAATAACTTTGTACTATGCAATTCAAGGCTTTGTTTATTTCACGCGATTAGCTTAATAAATATACTTTTGAGATAAATAAACGATATGCTAATTCTAATTCTCAAAAATTTGGAGCCACATTATAGAAAATTGAGCTCAATATAGGTTTGGTGACTATTTTATTTCATGCCCATTTATTATTGTTCAGGTTGAAAGACATTTTTATTAAATGATACAAAATCTTACCATCTATAATGATTTTGATAAAAAGCTAATAGATTTTAAAATGCAACTTGATAAGAAAGTTCATTTAGCTCATAGTTTTGAATATGAAAAAGTACGATCAATAATACTTCCAAAAGTAAATTATACATATTTCGCTGCAAAGTGAAATGCAATATTATCAAAAATACAAAGTTTAACACATTTAATTTTGTTCAAAAAGGCGACGTGATAGGAACATTCTGTCAGGACCATCATTTTTAAAGCAAACAAAAATTAAAGTTTGTCTGTTAACAATTAACAAAATAAGGCCGACCTTCGTATTCAAAATCGAGATTTTGAGATATCTTAACCTATAGTGTAAAATACATCGTTTTTGCCCATCTTTAGTAAGTTTGTATGGTGGAACAATATTTTTGTTCGCAATTTGGTAAGAACCGGATTAAAGTGCATTCATAAAAACCTGAGTATATACTTTTCGGAAGGATTTCAATGTGCTGAATCCAAATCTAGTCTCAGAATGGCTCTAGCACATCAAGATTTTAAGATACCGTAACCCAAAAGTGAAAAAAATGAAAATCACTTGCAAATAAATAAGAAAAAATGACCCGCGGGAGAATTGAACTGAAATCTCTTAAAGCTAACGCTTTAACTGCCACGCGATACTCGCTACTGCATTATTTTACGAAAAATAGTTACTTTTATTAAGGAGTAGAAGGCAATATATAAAAATCTCCTTCCATTAAGATATTATAATCATAATATTTCGATTATTCTACAATTAGCTAGATATTAGTTTATCGACATATTATAGAAATATGTATAGATAGTAGAAACTATAAATATAGAATAATTTACACGTGACGAATTGGCGAATATGTACTTCCACTTAACTAACATTATATAAACATGGAATATTAATAATGCATTTGGTTTTATTGTACATGAAAAGATTAGACTTTTTTTTAGGTAATATGGAACTGCATTTTATATAATATATATAATATGCACGTTTATAATTAAATTATAATATTACAATATCTAACTTGTCAAGACTTGATCAGGCACTTTATTGGGACATGGTTAAGGCTCGGTCAGGCTACGTTCAAGCACACCTGATCAGCAAACTGCATTGGACCTTAATCTAGGCCTGTTGCGAAATCGGACCGCCTAAACAAATTTTCGCTTTAAGGGATAATGAAGAAAGATGGGATTTATGCGCCTTAATATTTTGATTTGTTCTCTAATTATTTTATTCGTACTTACCTGGGACATTTCATTTGTCGGTTCAGGACGAGTGGTATCGATTATTTCAGTTCAGCCTGCATAAAAAAAGTCCTCAAAAATAAAAAAAATCATCAAAAAAGTAAACAAGTAACCTAGTTTCGTTACAAAGATTTCCTCAATTCAACCAATTTACAAATTAAAACTCGGTCCAACAAAGAATGCAAATTATTCTTTCATAAGGAATTCATATACTGTTGCGTTTTTTAATTAACAAGTTGTTTATCCAAAGCATAAATAGCTTATACAATTAGGCAACATAAGCTAGGCATTTAGGTTTTTATACCTCCGTAATAATACGGAACACGTCTACATACATTACTTTTGGATTCTTTATGAATCGCTTGAAAAACTACTAAGAAATTAAAGAAATATTTTTATAATATTTCAGAGTGACCACTTGACTAACAAATTTTCTCAATTATTTAGAAATGAAATGTAGTCAATGCGTTTTACGCGGTGAAGCAATTCTACAATTATAATTCATCCATTTATACCTGGAAATTTGCTGCATTAATAGTCACAACTTAAATAATGAATTTGACACTGATATTTACGATGGTATTTCGCAGTTAGCTGCTCTCCATGTAGCACGAGTAGGGCATATTGGCAAACTATCAGAACTCGGATTTGCCTTGAAAAGACCAAATGTCCAAACTAATTTCGTTGTCGATTGGTGCCCATCGAACGGTATCGTGCATAAACCTATGGCGGAATACTTCCGCCTACGCTCGATAGTGCCTGCATTTGATTTGAAATGCGTTATCTCGGCTTGAACGACAGATACGTTTGAATTTTAACGGACGTGTAGATCTAGATTTATTTATGCAAAAGATGGATTTTGAACATTGCATCCGATTATGCAAATAATGAAATAACTTTGAAAACCGAATATCCATTCGAATATATTCATAATTAAATAAAAGATTTATCTCCTATATGTTTAGCAACTTAATTCAAATAATTGAATTTACTGAAACCTTTATATTTTAACCCATTAACGCCGGGACGGATACTTTTTGCACTTAAATTTCAATTAAGTATTTCGTATGAAAATCTAACATCAACAAAATTGAAAGATATGTATCTTATTATTTTCAAGGTTGCTTCTTCCATTGGCGTTATCAAAATTGAGCTGTCGTAATTAGAAAATGAAATATAGTGATTTAAATGTAAAAAACGCAAAAAATCGGTTATACTTTTGAATGTATTAAATTATCAGGACATGAAATACTACCTTGACGAAAATTTGTCAACAAATTTAAAATCTTGTTTTTGTGAGCTCTGTGTCCATGAAGAGACCTTACCATCTAGCGATACTTGCGCAACATGAACATAATAAGACGTCAATACAAAAATTAGCAGTAACGAAATCAGTCACCATGAAGTCCGCCAGATCCTGGACTAAACATACAATGCGATACGAGATTAGTCATCCTGGAAAATTATACTATGTATCTATAGTGGTATTGTGCACTATCGTCCTTTGAATAGAGAACCTCCTCACCGAAGAAGACATCGGACTTCACGCTTTAAAGACACGCGCGTTACTGTGAACGTGTCGTCAGGCCTTTTGGAAATTTAGTATGTGATTTTTCCTGATCAACTCAAATATTGATCACTATAATACGAAGATATTCGTTTCCGTAATTCTTGGAACCCCTGCAGCTTCCCTCAACGATTTTGAAGACACACTACAGAGATGCAGTCATGAAGACAAAGGCATTATTATTTTTAGTGAACATCAATCCTCGTAAAATTACTTCTTTTAATTTGCAACTACGCTAATTCACTCTAAACAATGGTCTTTCTATCATTCCATTCTCATCCACTGACTATACCCAATTTTCCGATTCTTCGATGGACCACCGTTTGGTATTTGATCCTAAGGTGCATTGTAGCTAGTTGACTGTTCCCTTTATTGTTGCTGGTCATGAATTATTATACATAGAATATAAGTTCAAAGTACCGCCTGTGACCCGTGATGTAATCATGTGTAGGAATTATAACCCAAACAACACAAGTTCTGAGAAACTCCCTAGGACCAAAAGCGTATATTTAGACGACCTCAGGATGTCCTCAAGACATCTCGGGACGGATTGTAGTGTTCGGGAAAAGAATTGACGTTACCAAACTTCTGGTGATCTTGGTAGCATTAATTAGGCCGCGTTCATATCGTTTTTCGATATCAACTATATGTGTACCTTTCTAAATAATTCTCTCTTGAATGTCCTCATCACACATGCACATCTGCATTCTTTTGTTCCTAAACCAACTTCGGTCCCTTGCATTATAACTGAATTACGCAACTTGTGTGCTGTGTACAATTAGCTAATTTCCGCATGCAGGCGCACTCATGACCCAGCGGTTCAATCTCCATCAATAGCACATCGAAAAATTGTAGACATTTATGGAGAACCGCTAGGAACATCTACATTTTGTGGACATCACTGACCAAAAATTTCTATGTGGACAATTACTATAAACTTAAATTTCTATAAGGATGAATTTAGTCGATTAAACTAAAATGTAGATGAAATTACACAATATTTTGGGTACGACCCAGGGGTTTGGATTAAATAATTCAAATCAAATCAAAATATTAGGCTTCTAACAGGCAAAATAACGAATTCTTATCCAACAAATTCAAAGTTCGTCATTTCAAAAAAGTCGTTTTTTCCGGGTATATTGAATTTGTGCTCTTATGTACTGCCTCAACGGTTTCTTCGCATGAGTTGTAATATTTTTCTCGCGTTTCCTTAAGAGAAGCGCTGACACAAGCGATAATACTACAAATAAATAAACGAAAATCGGAACGAAAAATAAATTTTCTATTCAAATAATATTTTTGACGCCGTTATTGTATTTCCATAGAATTATTTGATAAATTTACAATTTAGATCAAATCCGATTCCCATTCGCACAAGTCCGCGCTGTTCGATTCTATTCATGCAATCTTCTTCTCGGAATTGAATATCGATCTTGAGAGAAATCTTCATATTCAACACGAATTATATTGAACAATGGGTGCTAACGTAGAGATTAACGTATGCACTGTGTAATATTCGTTTTGTGAAATAAGACGATCTTCTAATATGTAAAATTCAAAATGGGTTTATTGAGATCCTACGAAAGTAAGCATGTATATAATAGCATATGTATGATCAAAATCATTTGATTTCAAGGATTGAGCAGTAGGTGTATTTTAATAATTTTGCAATAAAAATGTGCAATAATTTGTTGTAAAAGTAATTAATACCCTTAACGCTCTTATGTCACTAGATGTGAATTTCATTCATGAGAACGATTTCATGCTGTCACTTGCCGTGAGACGCCTGCCGGGAGTTACGGTCTTAAAAAAATGATATCTTGAAAACTGAAGAAGTCTTCATCAGTTTTCTTTTTTTAAATGAAAGGTGAAACATTCGTCTACTCCACAATTAATCAAGATTTTTTGAAAAATCCCGAGAATGTTGCTAAAATTTAAGTTAAAAAATGTTTTCCATCAGTTTTTTTACAAATTAAAAAAGTTAATATTTTGTTTACTTTCAAATAAAAAGGTTTAATTTTCTGAAGAAAATAAGATTATGTGACAGACAGATATCACAAATCACAATTTAACGAAATTCTATAATTATGACGATAAGACCACCATTTTGAAAAATAAAAAAAAATACTTTACCTAGTTATTTTCCATGTAAGTGGTTCGGAATCCACTATAAACTGTAGGGCCTGCATATATATGCCACGATAAAAAAAAAAAAAAACCAAACATTAAAGACAGGAAATTTTATACAGTTGGAAATAAAGTCTGAGTAGATATATCACTGGTGTGCTGAAAGGCGGTGGATGGTGGGATGTGGTTTCCTTCAGAAACCTCACATGGGTGCCTTTTTTTTTGTTTTTATTTTCCATGTCTATACCTATCAAATGTCTCATTTTTGTTCCAAACATCAGGCACGACCCTCGCAATAAATTTATCATTTACAACGGTTTAGACATATTTTGTTCAGAAAGTAATCCTATTCTGATCGACATCTGATACAATTGAAACCCATGCTGAATCATCTCAATTCCGTGTATATATATCAGGGTGGCCCTTATTTTGGTCATTTTTTAATCTCTCGGCCTGACCCCCTAAAAGTGTGCCATTTTATGAACAAAAATCACAAAAAATTGGTACATCGAATAAACTTGATTAACGCGTGCCACTCGAAGGTTGAAATTTAAGATTGTTTTTAAATGGGAAAAAGACGATTTCTGGAATTTTTCTTGTAACTTCGACTAATTGAGTCCAATTTTTTTGATAATTGACAGATTTCTTATAAAGTGGTTCCGGAATAAAATGGAATACGCAAAAAATATTTTTTTAATTTTTGGATTGAATTATAACGGTTCTTCAGTCGACTATTTTTACGATGAAAATGAAAAAATTAGTTTTTTCCGTTTTTCTTAGCCTAACTCTGCGATAATTATTCCTAATTTTTTTTTACCAAACATGTTTGAGTTTGCGTATATTTTAAGAATAAAAAATGAGAGGTCATAGACCTAAATCGAGTAATTCGAAGCTGAGTTATACGATTTTTATACAAGCAATACTTTAAAGCAAAAATTAGGAAAAGAGAAGTGATTATATATATATACATATATTGAATGAAAACAGATCGGTATGTGTTCTAATTTCCATTAATTGTCAACAAATTTAAAATTCTAACATTTTTCAAAAAAATGATCTTGGTTTCATTTTCACTTTTTTTTACTCAGATAATATCAGGATATCTTATTATCATTAAAATGAAGTCATATTGGCTATTATCTATATGTAGAAAGTATTTGCTCCAATTAGTAAGTAAGCATTATAATAGATCGAAATAAAAATATCATAATTTCTTTAAGGCGACAAATTTCCTCACTCATCATCCGATTCAATCTATAAATCACGATGCACTTTAGCACAATTCCTCAAAAATTGATCTTCTATTCAAACTTACAGGAAAAGAAAAAAAGTTGGGCAAAAATCAAGTAACTGCATGTAACGTATGCATTTTCACTTCCTTTCATCAGAGCGAGGTGACTTCGGTTATCATATTTCTCCCACGGCTTTCCGTCCCATAAAATTCGTCGTCTGGGCCGACATTACTTTCTCGCTTAATGTATTTTTCAATTCTTCGATCCCGTGAGTTTCGCGGAAAGTTGCCGACAGCGTTTTCTCCACGCGCCGCGTGCTCGATTGCTTTTTCTATTTTTCGCAACCGAAGAATGAAAACGCTCGAAACGAAGGATGCAGACGCGAACGAAGAGAAGACGGAGCGAGAGGAAGCAAAATCGAAAATCGAACGTTGCTTGCTTTCTGTCGGCGCATAATACAGGGCCAATAAGTTTGTTCCTTGAATACTTGTTCGCAGCACACGTCCCGCACTACAGACGAAAGAAATTGCATTTGTCAAATTATTCCCGGTAAATCGAATTATGAATTTTGAATTGTCAGTTTTTAATTTCATGCTTCTGACACTTCCTTGCAGCCTTTCCTCAACTTCGCTTGCAACATTTCAACGGTATAATTTCGACGGAAATTCGATTTTCTAGGTAGATGATTCGATTTTAATCGTGACAGCCTTCGATGCAATCAACAGAAAGAATTCGTCATCTTGATTTTGAATTCTCTGCAGATTTTTCTAAAATGGCATACTATATTTCCTATCGGTACCATTTTTTTTTTAATACCACAATAATTCATTGTAGATTTCTAACCAATTTTTCAAGAACAAAGCTCAGACATCATTCTGAGGTTATGAACCTGAGAATAAAGATGATTTTGAGTTCCCATGAACAGAATTACCCAAAAAAAAACATTAACGACTAACAATAGGCAGCCGCCGAATGTCTGAAAGTAGTATGAGTCGATAATGGTCAGACGGGGAGAGTCTTGTATGGTGGGTTTGGTGATACGGGCCAGATCATCGCTCATCGATGATAGACGAGCCTCTTACAGCTCACTGATTATGATTCGTCGTGGCGCGATGAAGATTTTATTGGTTAACGAATTTATGCGGCGCCTGGAGCCCCCAGTAAAATCTAATATAACGAGACACAGTTGGCACGACTCGCCACCTCGTAAAACACGGACACGACACCCCCTGGGGGAGGTCGCCCCGTCTCCACCTCCAGGAAAAGGGGAGTACGAAGAGGTTCGAGGGTGGGGCATGCATCACGCCGCTTGACTACCACTCCTCTATCAATTTTATGTAAATAGAGCCAGCCCGGGGCAGGGTTTCTGAGAGGGCGCACGAAATACATGCATATATTCAGCATGCATTTCCCACGTAGTCGCCTCTACATGGGTTTTCAGGAATAACCGATGGGGCCTTCCCGACTGATGCTCTTTAGTGACCCCAATATATAAAAATATTTGTTTTACATACGGGTGCGGTACGGCGGAAGCGCGATCTAGGTTAACCGGTTCTGCCGCTTTACGATATCCGAAGCTCAAGTATACAGGAAGTGAAAAGATGAAAGTGGAGTAGATTTATTAAAATAATTTATTGAATTGTCAGAAACTGATGGAAAATACGTTCGTCGTTCGGATTTGAATATTGAGTATTTACTTTTTGTTATAAATAAACGTCATTTTTAAAACTGTATTTTACTTTTTCTGTACTGCTTTGTTTCATGCTAAAGTTTTCATTAGTAGTCAATCAATGTTTATCAGTATAAACTTGCCATTCAATTAAAACTGTCATTTTTACTATGCAATTCTCATCACCAAAAGTGCCATATGTTGGGACCGATACGTATTACAATGTAATTTGGTCATAGTTGCTTTATTTTAACATCTTTTGTTTTTAACCAAATAAGGGAAAGTTAATGGATACATTTAATTCACAATCAATTTAATTCAGTAATCTACTTTCAAAAAGTTAATTTTGATGTAGAATACGAATATCACGCAGAATGTTCTCACGCATCATATTCTTGAGAAACTTTGTCGAAAAACTTTACTTAAATAATTCTTAAATATTCAGAGACATTTAAACACGATACGTGCTATTTTAAAGTTATATTTTTCTACTGAAAATGAAAACTTAAATGCATAAATAATTACATGCCATAAATTATGATCATTTGAAACATACAAAATTACCCATACATACCCCTTAAGGAGGTCGTCCAGAGCTCAGTCCAAATATATCTCCAAAACATCTCCTGAAGAGGTATTAATTATGATCTATAAAATGAACTCTTAAAGATGTCTTGCTTATAAGCATTCCCCTATAGGGATTAAAATAGCAATCTAGAAGTGGGCTTATGTTCGAGGTCTTAATTCTGGCTTTTTTTGTGATGTCTCTCTTTTAGTAAATGGATCCGAAGTATCGAGATCTTTGTTTCTTCCAGAGACACTTGGTGGCGATTGAATCCAAAAGTGAAATTATTCGAAATTTACTTCATCTGCAGAGCGATAGATGATAAGTTATAATGAATCAAAATAAGATCTATTACGATATTTAGCAAGTGATATTACCATTTTTTATTATTGTTGTATGATCTCCATTATATTGAATGCAATCTCTAACAATTTACAATTATGCAAACGGTAAAAAGGAACTCAAGGAAGAATTATATAAATTAATAATTAACCTACAAAAATAAAATCTACAATAATTATTCGCAGAAACTTGCTTCTCATTTGTATTATTTATTTTATAAGTCAAAGCTCTCAAATAAGAGCTATTTTCTGAGACCTCATATTAGAGAGATATTGTAGAGCTCTTGAAATCGGCAGATATACCTTAATTATTAATTTATATACTTTTTACCTGAGTGTCTTTTTACCGTTTGTATATTTATATATTAGATGGTGATTACATTCAGGTCTTTTTGGAAATAAATATCAAAAATATCTTTGAACTGAGCTCTGGACGACCTCTTTAAGAGGTATATGCTGTATGGGAGTTCTATTGGAGAAATCTCTCTCCGGACCGTTCAAAATAATAATTTCGAAGGGGTCTTATGTTTGAGGTATAAAATCTATCTCGTTTTAGACTATCTGTCGTTTGGTAAAGAGATCCACAGAGCTGAGATTTGTGTTTCTTCTGAAGATACTAGGTGGCGATCAAGTCCAAAAAAGAAATCAAGCGATATTTTTTCTTTTCTTAAAGCTATATTATTTAAATCCACTCCATAACTAAGAAAGGGATTACTTTTAATTATCATAATCCTCTTCAGGAGGTCTTTTTGGAGGTATCATTGGATTGAGCTCTGAACGACCTGTTTAAGAGGTATATGTCGTGTGGGATATAAACGGTACAAAGGAACTCAGACAGGACTTAAATACAAACTAACTTATAAATACTATATCAGATGACTATATTTTGATTTCTTTAGATGTCGTTTTAGTTTTTACTGATATATCCATTAATGTAATTGCCCATGTTTTTACTAAAACGTTGACAGAAATGTCTAGAATAACTAATTTACCTAAAGATTAATTTTGTAAATAACTAACCTCAATTTAAGTTCCACATATTTTAAAATTTAAAATGTATACAAACACGTATTTTATGTAGCCATGGAGATCAGTTCATTTAAAATTGTGTTTCAAAATGTTCCAAATTAGTTGAGTTATATGGAGTGGAATTAATTAAAATAGAATAATGCAAAATAAACGGATATATAATTGTCTACGTTTCGGTCCTAGATTCGGGTCATCTTCAGACGGTTACTCTTATAGGTTATTATTAATAATGGATGATGATTATCAACACCAAATTAAAATATATAATTTGTAAAGCGGTCGAGTAAAATAATAAAATGAATACGAGTATTATAAAATTCTAAATATCTCGAGAACGGTAAGAGTTATGCGAAAGGTTTTTTTAATTTACTTACGAGCGTTAATAATTGTAAGAAAATAGGTAAAAATTACATAACTAATGCGAGACATTGATATACAACATTTATAAATAAAAAAAAAATGTAATACGATAAATATAATAATTTATTTTTACATCTGAATAATGTCTTGGATTCGTCTGCCGCCCGTCTGGAACTTGCCTGGCGCTAGTATGGGAAGCGGCCATAGACCAGAGTAATCCCATATCTTTCACCCACACAAAAGGGATTTAACAACCATATCATAGCCATACTCTTCCCAATACTAAAGCCATACCAAAAATTTCCACGCGGGATGTAACAAATATTAAAGCGGAAGTTTATTTAACAGTACACCTATAACCTTCTGCTTCTAAGTATGGAAATATTATGGAGTTACCATTAAGTGCAGATGACATCAACTACTCCAATAGAGTATTGTCCGAGTTATGGCCAAAATCGGTTTTTCCCGGTTGCAACTCATTTAGAACATTATTACTCTTCGAGTCACTGACCAGACTATATGGCCGGAATCTCGTTGGATTGCTTAATTGTGTTCGTCATCCAAGAGCAAATACTGGCCCAATTAATTAGGCTGAATACCGATAAGAAACCTGATTCTATTCGGTTTTGAATCAAGAGATAATTCTGTGGTTGTCTAACTCTTTCGGTCCACGGACAGAATCTGACTTCTGTTCAGATAAGATCGAGCCAATCCTTTGCAGAACCACAAGAATATCTCAATAATAAGCTATCCGACTTGTCCATGTTCTGAAAATGCACAAGACATCGATCACATAGTTTGGCAGTGCAGATTGTTTGATGAACACCGTATCGAACTAATCGAACATCTGAAAAAATGAAAGCTACTACTACCTCAAAGTGTAAAGGCTCTTTTATTCGAACCCAATACTGCCGCGTTCTCACTTATAGTTTAGCTTCTAAAAAATGTAAATTAAACGTGTAGAAATAATTGATGCACATTATCAATAAAAAGCTTATATTATTTTATTGTTATCAATAAAAAAAATAGTTTAGGATAGTAATAACTAATAAAATTTGTTGCTTACTCAATTTCCCTCTATATATAAAATTAAATCTGTAACCCCTTCCAGATTTTCCTATTTACCTACAATCAGGTATTTCCGGAGAACAAAGCTTCTTTCTTCAAAGAGAAAATAATTCCAAAAATAAAATAAAAATCCTAGTAAGAGTATCACAATGCCATTATCAAATGTATCGCTTTCTTCTTTGGAAAACCATGAAAATATACTACCATCCTCAAAACTTGAAGCACATTCGAGCCCCAAAGAATATTCGGCTGCTCTCGAGCAACGAGGCACGTCTCACCTTTCTCGGAGTATACTTAAGGAAATATTATTCCTAGAGATCTATAAAATAAAAGGGCGGATGCTGTGAGCTGCAAGCTCACACTTTCCGCAAGCTCCTTTCGACAAAACATGCAAATGAATGGCGTTCCAGTTGATACCTTCCCGGATTTTATTTTTTGTCCTTTTTTCGGACTCTCTCGTTGCTTCGACTTCCCTTTTCCACCTCCACTCTACCAACGCTCTTCTTTTATCTCGTTATCAATTGCACTTCATCCACTTCCACCTACCGTTTGCATTACATACACTGCTCTTTTCCCTTTTGCATCGCTCATTCAATTCGTTCCTTTCGTTTGGTAACTAGCATCAGGCCGCGTTAATTATCGTTGAAGGAAATTGCGTTCTGGCTTTATTCAGCCCGGCGATCCTTTTGCGTTGCTTCTTTTCCAAAGTCGACCACAGTTAACGACGATAGCAATTCTCGCAGGGTCGTAACGAACCTCGAATGCCCGCTCGTGAAGTCCTTTCGCACCCGTCGAGCGTTCATAATAAGGCAACTAAATAATTCAAACGGAAATTGAGTAAACGTTATTATAACAATAATTTCGACTCCCGCACTGGAGATGCAAGATTGTTTTTTGCGTTCGTGATATTGTTTTCTCTAATGTAGTACACACATTTACACGACTATTTGCCTTCTACTCGAAGTGTTTTATTCTCTTGAAAGTACTTTTAAATTAATACAATATAACAACAATTTAAGTATGACACTTTGTTTAGTATTAGTACATAAACAAATTTATTGTTATTTAATTACAGATGTCGGTCGAAATCACGAAAATAAAAATCCCGAAAGGCCACTATTTGGAATTAGCGTACCTCCAAGGTCCTTTAAATGTCATGTTTTTGTGGCGGTACTCTAATTAGAAATTTTGGCCTTTCGGTATTTGGATTTTCGTAATTTTGACCACCACCCGGAAAAAATGGAGCTATTGACATAGGTTTCACGTCCCAAACAGCACAATCCGTCCTGGGGTGTCTTGAGAAGCTCCTGAGGACGTCCAAATGTTCGCTTTTGGTTCTCGGGAGCTCCTAAGGGGATCTATCTATAATAATCTATCTATAATAATCAGGGTAAATTAACAGAAGAAATAAGGATCAGTCCGTGCGCTGAGTACTTACTCGTATATGAACTAAGAGGTCCGCAGGGAAGAAATTATGATTCTTATCTATTTTGACCCGTTGAATCCAAATTCGATGAGTCAAATATTGTGTTATAAGTCATTGTTTAAATCAATATTAGAAAACATTTTCAAAACCAGACTTTTTGGTTTCGGAGTTTAGATAATTATCTAAAGAATTAATTCTATGAAGAAAAGCATAGCAAGCTTATAACAAAAAAGCCATCACTTTTTACGAAATTTTACTTGGAGATTCGGATTCTAAGTGTCAAGACACGTAAAAAACGCTCCTTCAATTAATAATAAATAATTAATTTTGTCTCCCGCAATTACTGAATATTACATTATTTAAGCTCCAAATCAGGAGTCATATAGTATTGTATTAATACAAAGAGACAAACAAGCATAAACAAATGTCAATAAGAATCCGTGTTAAAAATGAAAAAAAAAACAAAATTAGTCAAAAAGTTTTTCTAAAATTTTAACTGCTTATTTCATATGACTTTATGAAGAAATATACCAAATTTGATTCCAATTTGTGTCTGCATGATATTACCTACAGAACTAGCTTAACCTTTTCCGGCACACATTTTTCTGTGAACCATTTTTCATGAAACTGTGAGCTCGGTTGTTTTTGGAGGGCCGGGGGGGGGGGCGCTGATTACGAATCTGAACTCAGATTTTGAAAATTCAAAATGATGGCTCCAAGATAGCAAAAAACCCCTAACACCCAGTTTCATCTCGATCAGGTAATTTTTCATTTTTGGTCGGCCATATTGAATCTGCCATTTTAAATTTTCAAAATCTGAGATCAAATTCCTAATCCAATTGCACATTTGCCAGCTATTGCATTTTTTTTTAAATGAAGATTTTTTTTAGTACTTTGTGTATAAATAATAATATTACATAAATATTGACTTAAATGCAATTTTAAGCACCTATTCAACTACCACTTAATAAGAGATAAGGAATATAGAAAATCGTAAGAATACTTTCATTAACAATCGGCGGACAAAACTCATGTAGTTTATTGCTAAAATGTTTTTGGGTTTCGTTAGAAAACTCAGTTGTCGTATTCAACCCGATCGATTTCTGGATCACCGATATTGATGAAAATGGGCTGCATATATAAATTTTTGAAATCGCTGAATTTCAGACTGCCGTTAGATTTCTGAAATTCAAAATGGCGAATACAATAAAATTGCCTGTATAGAAGTGTTTGGAATCGCTAGTATCGAATTTTGTATCAAATTTGTTAAATTCAGAATGATGGATCTAACATGGCGAATAAAATTTCCAAATAAAATTGAAAATCCAATTAATAACATATGTATACATTTTTAGAGGTGCTGAATTCAAAAAATTTAGAAATTTAACATGGCTTATAATAATCATCAAAATGTATTTTTGCTTCTGGAGTTTCAGTCCGCTATTTTGAATTTCTGTAGTAAATTTGAAATTATCATTCATTATATTTTGGAATACTATGCATTAGTAATATAGTATGAATGTAAAGTTCTTCGAATTACTTATGTTACGGACGGAATCGATGTTTTATCAACTGCGGTACCCGGCGTAGGTTTTTTCCCACAGAGGTGGTTTTCCCTACGCCATTGCACACCCGAATGGGGGTACCTCTCAAAATGAAGCAGGCCTGTTAGGTAAATTATGTAAAAGGCTTTCCAAATGGTGACGTTCTCGATAAAAGAATTTGTATTTCGAATAGTATAATCGATATATAATATGACGTTGTAGTCTATTTAAATGTTCGAGAAATTGAAAAGTCGAACTAATAAGATGTAAAAAATTGACAATCGGGGTTTTTTCAGTTCGTTTAGGGACGTCGTCGGGTAAGTAAGTCCGCGTCGCGATCGAATCGTCACCGGTGAACGGAATAAATTCAATTTTTAGTTTGTGTCTGATCATATTGCGCATTTTATTTACAAACCCTTCCACCATTCGTTTACAACTTAAATAATATTTGAATTAATAAAAGTTTTCATTGTTATTTGAACGTTTTTTCTTTTGGTAAATGTATTTAACATGTAATCTTGAAATATTTACTAAAAAAAAGTGTTTAACATGTCTCGTTATTGTATTCATTTTAAATGTAGAATGTATAAACTACTTGTAATTTATATCACAGATTTTATTTAAATTAAACGAACTTCGTTTCAGATTCTGAATAAATATGTGACAGGCTCGAAAAGGGTATGTAAGATTTGTTAAACGCTCGAATGTTTAGGTTGAATATTTGTTTCATACGTTATTCTACATATTACGTTTAATTCAATGTATACTGGTTAGACACGGAGAACTGTGACATGGGGCAACACATGTTAAACAAAACTTGTTGAAGTAATAAATTAAACATTTGTACCCATTGTCCTTTGCAGGCGTAAATGCGTTGTAATTAACTCGGATAGCATTCACACGTATTCATTAATCATATACTCTGTTAATTCGAAAGGAGAGAAATTTGTGTACACATTTTAAAGAAAAGTGGCATATATTTACCAGAAAATAAAAGCTATTTCAAAATGACATAACATATTTTTTAAAATTCCACGTTTTATTCTGTTTGTTGTTGTAAAAATTATGTTCACCAATTAACAAATCTCTAACATTACATTTCCGTTATTGAAATCTACTTTCGAAGGAAAGTCAGAATTTGTTGTAATTTGAAATTCCAACATTTTCTAAATACTCGTTTTTTCATTTTAATAAATTTGTTTAAATATTCTCTACTGCACATGAATGAATATCAACCATAACACAGCCCCACAAAAAAAACGAAAGTCAGGATTTGGAGATCAGACTATGTATATATTATGTTTTTTGGGACGCTGAATCCGAATTCAAAGTCCATTTAACTCAATCACGTCAGGTTTTTGGTCTTGATAATTGGACCTTAAAAATGAGGCCAAAAAGTTCCTGCTACAATTCAAAGAACAAACCAGAAACATGGTATGGCTTTCAGGTTAGAATTTTCCATCATTTTAACATTTTGGACTGGATTTTTAGGATATTTTTGAGGTTATATCCAAAGACTGAAATGATGAGATCGAATGGATTTCTAATTCCATTTCATTTCTAATACCTTCCATGACAGAATTTTTCTTTATTTTCATATTTTAGGGAAGATTTTTAGATTTCTTTTTCAGGTTATGTCAAGAACTTCGTGGGGCTGAATGGGCTTTGAATATGGTTTTAGAGATTAAAAAAACATAACGGAAACTTGGCATAGACTTCTAAGTGCAACTTATTCTTCATTTTAACATTTTAAGGTCCAATTATAGGACTTTTTGAGTTTTTTTTGAGGTTATGTCAGAAACTAATGATGAGATTAAACGGTATGAATTAAATAGACTTCGAAATTGAAAATTAAAACGACGATTTGAAAAATAAAATTTGGTTAAGTAGAATCTTATTCATCACACATCGAGAATACTTTTCTGTATAATGTCGGAATGACAAAAACATATTGTCCCTCAAAAAATGTAAAAAACGAGAAGTATAGTATTGAAAATTCGGTATTTTCTCCAACTTCCTTTGAAAAACAGAAATTAGGTGCCATTATTTTTTTATTTTTTAGCGACATTCGATTGAGCAATCTCGAACACATAAAATATAAATATTGCCGTAGATGAATACTACATTTTGTGAATATAGTTAACCATCAAAATCATCGCCGAAAATCGGTATACTTGGACCTATTACGGTTAATGTATTTACTAAAAACATTTTTAAAATGATATCATATTATTTGTCCACAACAATATAATGCAATTTATGGGTTCATACAAGTTAATTTTCAATACGGAATACCTATTTCTGAACTCCGTTATTAATTTAATAACAATAATAACTGCTTTAAAAGCCGTTAAAACATTGCTTATACATATTTAATAATAACCATTCTGAATGTATGACTTTTTAAAGTGTTCTTTAAATGTATTAAAATGGAAAAATCCGTAGAACGAAAAAACAGAACGGCCATCACGTCTTTTCTGAACATTCCGCAAGTTGTCCCAAGTTTTTCTATTACCGATTTTCGCGGACACATTCGTGCTAGCTTCGCACCCGGAAAATTCTCTCGGGTCCTTGAACAGTGTGGAACTTTACGACTGATTTTCCATTGGTAGCATCGGCAAGAGTTTGAAATGTCTTCACGAGTAAACCCCGGCGTCGGGAGTAGTGATTCGGGATATAATAAAATTGTCAATGACGAAAATAACCGAAGGCGTGGTACGGCCATTTTCGACGGTCAACGATATTTCGATACAATCAACAATAAAATGCAACTGTCTTCGTCGTAAACACTTTAACTATCTCATCGCTGCATTATTTTAATTGTTATAAAACAAAAGGTTTAAATCAATTATTTTTATCTCCCCAAGCAGAATCTATGATTTTCATTAATACTTTAGAGTACTAACGATCTTTCCAAGTAAAAACAATCCGAAACAGACTTGGAGAGAACTTTATGAAGTTAAATCCGGGTAAATTGTTGCAGCATATAGCGATGAATCAGTTGCAGGTTATGGGCTGCAAGAATTTGGTAAGCAATCACGCGAGTAAAGAGAATTCATCTGCAGCTCAGGTACGATAAAGCTAGCCTCATTAAACTGCAGTCCAATATCAATTTCACCATTGAAACCAGCGCAGAAGCTCGGATTAAGAGGGTTGTGATATCGCGTATAGTTAGTTGAACATATTGAAATCCGATTTCTATGGTGTTTCGATAAAGGCATTTAAGTGTCTACTGAATAAGTTACCGGATGCTCTTCCAACAACATCAAACGTTCTGTGTATTTTTCCCATTACAACAATACTTTATGCAAGTCGATTTTTGCTCACGTTCCATTTTCAATTTTGTTTCCAGCAGAGATTGATAAGCAAGTTGCAATCAACGATATAGCAGCTCTATTGTATTGTTTGAAACTATTTTAGAGCTGGACGATATCAGCAAGTGTGTCCGATAAGAACGACCTTTCGCATATTGTACGCCAAAACTTCGGCGTACTACACCGGTCAATAAATTAAACTTCGTATAAAATCGAAGCTTACATGTTGCCCAATCTAATTGATAATCAATGCAACTTTCGTGTTCGCCGTGGACCTAGCTACTAAAGTTAGACAGTATATCGTCATAACGGCTGTATTCTTCAATTATTTCTCACGCATAACCGAGTTTAATGGCAATATGCCATATTCTTTCCTCCCCGCGTAGCTAAATCTCTGTGGAATTTGTTCCCGTCAAAGTTTTAAAACAGCAGGCTTAAGCACGGATTACTGTGGTGCAATGGATTTGTTCGGCACTGAAATTATTTATAAGTTTCGAAAATTAAAACCAAAATAGTTAATATTTATGTTTTAAAGAAAGACTAATAATATATGAAGAATGTTGGCATCGTTATAATAATTAAATAAAATTATCAAAGTAGGATTTTTAATCCAGAATAGTTACCACGGATGGAAAAAAGTTGTTCAATCGTTTCGACTTCCGTGCCTTTACAGAGGAATAAGATATAAGACATTACAATAGTAACATTCTTGATACTGTGAAGGTTAAAAAACCCTGCATTATTAATTTCATTTAATTATTAGAGAAGTTATATAAAATAATTAAATCATAAATCCTAGTAAGAATGTACATACAAGTTTCTGAACTTCGTTTCATGTTAAAATATAGAAATTTAAAGTTTCCATTTTTATGTTATTTGTATTTCAATAATTTCATATTTTTAAATAAATTTGTAATTCATTGAAAAAACGAAGTAAAATTCATTTTCAGTATTTAAATTATACACTGATATCAAATATACAAATATGATTAAAATATGAAGTGTACTCCTTAAAATTGAATTAAAAAGATACCATTTCAAATATATTTATTGATTCAATATATTTGTTAATAATTCAATGAACGGTTAAAAGCTGATTCGACTGCTATTGTTTCTCATTTTTTAATCGTGGAATCTTACCAGCTATATAATAATTTTATATTCTTTATTCTGGCATTCGAAAGAGGAAATAAGAAATAAAGGAAAAATATTAAAAATAAATATTGAAAGATAAGACTAAAAATTACTCAAATTTATTTCACGAAAACTCTGAAAGAAGTGTTATTTAATTACTATAGAGAGTGATATTGCAAATCAACTCCGATTTAATAGTGCAGTTTTTTTTTCAAATTCGGACCATGAACTAATGGAAAAAATGTTTTGTATGATCAAATTTCCATTATCAAATTACGTTTACTTTCGTCACTACTTACGATAATTGGACTTATTACAGGTTTTTTATTATTTTACGAATAAATCGTGAAAATCTCTTGCTCTGATTAAAGGTCCTTGAATTTCACAAATGTACAAATCGTAGTCATTTATACGTGCAAATAGTACACCAGATTGAAAGAAGCGTCTTAATCGGAATTGATTATCGAAAGAGAATACAAAATTTAAAAAAAAATGCTTGAATTTTTTTCATATTTTTCAACTTTAAACCTGTTATTAAGAAAACAAGGAGTTGAAAACAAAAACTATGGCCAGATTTGAAAAGAGAATACCTAAAAATAGTAGAATACCAATCCACGCAATGTATTTGATCGTTTACAATAAAAATGATGCCTTTCAAATTGAAGTAAAATGCATGTCTATTTTGGCAGAAACGTGTTAATTTGTACTTTTTTTCATATTCAAAATATCGTCCAATTTTTTACCCTGCATGTCACGTAGTTATGAAACGCTTTTGTATTCACTAAAAATTGCCTTTTTCTCCAACATCGATTGATGACGACAAGGATGATGATTATGATGGCAGCTTTTGTATCATTTACTTGAAATTATTGTCGAAGTATAAGACACCTTTCAACTTTCTTAAACGCAATTCCTATCAACGTCCTGTCCACTTAAAGTATGCAAACATGCGTAGAAGATATTTATCATGCACTCATAGATAGAAAAGACTGAAGCTTTTAAAATAAATTGAAATAACGTTTTATTCGTATTAATGGTGGTTAGTCAACATATTTTTCAAATTTTAATAAATTTTGTTTAGTGTTATACAATTAGTGTCAAAATTTTTTTACAAAAGTCTTTACAAAATTAATCAAAAAATTGTTTGTGTCGATCGAAATTGCCTACAAATTACACATTTAATTACATTTTAAATGGTCTTTACATTTTTTAAATTCGTTTATCCATTAAAAAGTTTGTCAACTAGTGAATCTCCCCTATTTGTAGAACTTCCATGCAGTGTCAACCTTTTAATATCAGGAATGTCACATTACAATTTTGAAATTTATCACACAAATTTTGATCAGACCCTGATTAGGTTCTACACAGACTGTCTGAATATACATTCAGGGCCTGATGAAGAATGTAACAATTCCGCGAGCTGATCAGACACCCTGACGCGGGATGAGAAATATCTTTTTAATTTTTCTAGTTAAGGAAATTCTTCTTCTCGATCAGGAATAATGCAAATTTGATAGAAAAATTCACAATTCTTTTAACGATTATAAAAATGGAAAGGTTGGATTATTTTAAGATTTTCAAAAAAAAAAAAAAAACAGAAAGATTAAAGTGGAAAGATTGTCTTTCAGATCCTTAGACTGCCTGATCAGACCCAGATAAATTTTCAGGCAGCCTGATCAAATTCCTGCCCGGGAAAGTGTAGACATATTTTGTAATCTTCTAGTTTTTCTGACAAGTTTTACTTACTTTGGCGATTAGGAATATCTCTATATACATTTGTTTCATTTCTTTATTAATTTTCCTCTCTTGTACCATACATACTTTTGATTTATACATTTTAAAATGGAAGTAATATGAAATAAAAACGTTTAACTAACATATTGCCTAACTCTTATAAAATCCAGTTATTATTTTTAGTAAAATTGTAATAAAATATCAATAACATATAAACTCGCGATTAGTTAGGCTATAAAATTAGTTTCGTGCTTAATGAGGATGATTAATAATGTGCTTAAACGTTACTATATTATGTCTTGATTCAAATAAATATAAGTCATTTTACCTTAGTAAAGTAAACAATTACATCAGTCATTTATCAAAGTTGTCAATATATGTTCAGTAATTTTAAGATCTATTCGAAGGGATCTAAAGATTCTTATCTGAATATTCGGAAGGATTATGATTCCATAATTATCAGAATTATCAAATAACATGATTTTTAATGAAGACCACGTCAGTTATTTGATTGTTAAACATTAGTAAGAATAAACTTCATATCTTTCAGAACTCTTTAATATGGTAAAATACCATTTAAGTTGATTGACTCTAAAAATTATAAATAAATTTTCGACAAATCAGAATAATTATAATGAAATTAATGTATTTAATACACACATAAAATCAAAATATTCCAACATCGCAATTAGCATGGTGATAATACCAATTACTTTATCCCCAGTGTAACATCTTATATATTTACCAGTGACTCACGGTGTCCTAATTACTTACTCACAGTATTAATCTCCTTAAGTCTTACATCTTTAATGATAGAATTTCAAATATTAACAATAATAGTAATAATCTATGCATAAAAAAGTCTATTGAGTCTCACAGAAAGGTAACAAATAAAAGTTACGCTTATATAAAAGTTGTCTGTGATATAAACAGCAATGAACTCTTATGTAACCTATTCTAATTTTTTCCATTTTGTAACTAAAAATGATTGAATATTGAATTACCCATATTTGACTTGAGATTGACTTATGCCTTAATTTTTGGTAAGTGAAAATTGCTTCATCGTAATCTTATATTTTAACATTAAATTGACAATAAATTTACATACATCTGGCATATGTTGCTTTCATAATGCAAATTGAATTTGTGCTCACACATTACCTGCATGTACCATTTATTTTCCTCGGCTGCTCATGAATTTTAATGTTTACAAAGAATAATGGAAAATACAGCTTGCTGACTGAAGTAAAATAGTTCCAGATATTTTAATAAGTAACGCCAATTGGATTTACTGTTTCACTTTATTTTTAATATTAATAAAGACGAATATTATTATACACAGACGTGATATTTTATTTTTTACTCCTCAAAATTGGTTAATATTCTTATATAATTTATTCGGTGGTGACTTTAAAGGAATATTCAATTATCTATCTGAAAGCAAATCTGTGATATTAGTAAGGCATAGAATTTTTATTTATTTAATATTTATTATTACATTACTACGTGACATTTACAAAAATCTTCATGTTTAACAAATCACTAGATTGCAGTGTAAATTAATATTTATGATGAAATCAATTACAGAACATTTACTCGATTCAATTAAGTAGATTGTAATTTTAATGAGGTGTTTTATCAATACCAAAAGTTATTTGTAAATTATTGCGTAAATATCATTTGACTTACATTTATTTCATTTGAAAGTAATAAACATTGTATCTTTTATTTAATTTTGCATTAGTATTTGGGACTTATTGTAAACATAATAACGACCTCATTTTCTTGTCTGTGTTGAATGAAGCTGTGAAAAAATAATTAACAAGTAGTAGATATTATAGTTATATTTTAGTTTTTATTATAGACATGCATCAATATTAAAAAATAGTAAGGTCTATATTTTTCCAATAATACCAAATATAAGTCCTGATGTGTTACAGATATTTTGAAAGTATGAATGGATTAGAATCAAACGTAACAAATTTTACAAAGGTACAAAAGCCGGACGATAAAACCCCGATTATCCATAAATTTAAAATATTTTTGCAATTTTCGTTAATAAAAGTCTCTCAATTTTAACCTAATATATCTTAAATCTATTATTTCCTAGGTATAGGAAAATTTGTGAATAAGTAAAATTACGCAATCATTTCAAAAAAGATATTTGTGTAAACTCTTCACTCGAAAAATAAAATGTTTTGCGTCTGTAAAGACTTTTAAGTTAGGATATCTAAAAATTCTTAATGTCACAAACATTTCTTTGGCATATTTCTAAATTTGAATTAGCAAAGATCACTGCTGAAATAATGCACACTGATTCAAATTTAGGGAGCGTGAACAAGAATAAATTACAACAATAATTACGATAATACCTGATAATAATTACTTTTAAATGATGTTTGTAAGTAAATTATATTTGGTATTTTACGAATGGTTAGACAAATTGCGTGCTGAGCAACTGTACTTTTGAGACGGTTAGTAAGATGTTTCAAATGGACGTTTTAAGTTCGAGCTATTCCTGGGACTCGATTCTTTACCTTGCAGACATTTCAGACCCTCTTTATTCCATGTCGTCTGTATACGGAGTATGCATTAGTTGCAGATCAGCGGCCTGCAGGGGCAATTCTTCTGTAACATAAAGAAGATACGTGTAGGACTAGTCGTTTACTAAAGTAGATATCAATTTCAATGGTTTACATAAAATTTAATGTTACAGACATGAAATGAAGGCATTTGGAAAATAGTATTTTACGCTCAAAAATGATAATGCCTCCATATTTTTCAACCGTATTTTATTTTATGGTATAAATTAAAACTAGATATGTCCACTACGAGAAAAATAAACTGTTGAAAAATTTCTCTGTAGGTCGAATAAAATCTTAAATCTTTTAAAAGGATATTTTGAAGAAAATGATTTTACCTTTTATTTGCAGAAAAAAAAATTTGTGGATGCTTGAGTCTTTCTTACGATATGATTTTTGAAAGAACGCAACCCACTGTGCTGACATATGTTAAAGTAAACTTTTACATAATTACATTTGAATAATTTTTATGCTATGTATTTTTAAGGTATTTTTGGCTATTATTTACGAAAATGTTTATTCATTTATCAAAGAAGTGGCATGATATTGGGTATATTTTTATACGAATTTACAAAACAAAATTATTAGGATCCGTTTGGATTGACGATTTTTGTCAAAAAATGGTGGCACACGTCCAGTTTCTGGGACAAGTACCTCTTAATCAAAATATTTGCTGTAACTTGATGTCAGATATACTTTTATACACGATTACAACAACAAAAAATCGCTGCAAAATTGTCTGGATTAGCTATTTTTATTTTAAAAATAGCATATGCGTCCAGTTACTGGGACAAAAACCTTATTTATAAAAATATTTGCTGTAACTTGATGTCAAATGTACTTTTATACACGTTTACAAAAAATAATTACAACAATCCGTGCAGAATTGGCTGGATTGGCTATTTTTATTAAAAGAAACGTATGTGTCCAGTTACTGGGACAAATGCCTCATTTATAAAAAAGAGTTCCAGTGACATAATATCGAGTATCTATTTATACGAATTTACAAAACAAAATTATTACGATCCGTTTAGAACTTTTTGGATTGAAGATTTTTATAAAAAAAGGTGGTACGCGTCTAATTTCTCGTAAAAGCGCCTCATTTATCAAAATATTTGCTGTAACTTGATGTCAGATATACTTTTATATATGATTACAACAACAAAAAATCGCTGTAATCTGTGTAGAATTATCTGTATTAGCTATTTTTATTTGAAAAAAAGCGTATGTGTCCAGTTACTGGGACAAAGGCCTCATTTATGAAAATATTTGCTGTAACTTGACGTCAGATATACTTTTATATGCGTTTACAAACAAAAAAATTGAATTGGCCGGATTGACTATTTTTATTAAAATAAAACGTATCTGTCCAGTTACTGGGACAAATGCCACATTTATCAAAAAAGTCTCATTGACACGATATCGGCTATACTTTTATACGAATTTACAACGCCAAATTATTACAATCCATTTAAAACTGTTTGGATTGAAGATTTTTGTCCAAAAAGCCACCCGTGCATCATATTAAAAAATCGTATGCAATATGGGCGAATTATCAATCTCCGTCGAATGTGATTGTCACCCACGCTTCGCTGATCCAACAAACTTCACACCAAGATCGGTAATTACGCCCTTGTTACATAATATACTATTTTGTCGGTTTCTTGGCTAGTTTCAGATCAAACTCCTGCTACTTTTATGCATGTGTCTACCGTTATTATAAATGATTTGTCCTGATAGGGAATTCTTAGGATCTTATTGGGACCTTTGGTGGTACTTGCTGGTTCAAAGTTGACGATTACTTTCATATAAAAGCACTATGAGTGCGACCATCTTCAAATTCTGAGAAAAACGTTTTTGGATTGCTTCCTTGTCGTTTCCCGCAGCTTTCGTCGATTTCTGAAGTACCGAAGTAACTTATGCCTATCGGATATCGACAAGCAAGCACCCCATAGATTCTTTAAACCGATCTACCTGACAGAAATTAGGCCCTCCGGCGTTTTTGAAATCGAGGTGTCCGCATAATAACCAGCCTGGAGATGGTCCATATCGATTTCCCACAGCAACCGCATTTCTAGCCGCCGTGAAGTCGAGTCTTGACACTACAGTCACACCGAGCTGGATGCATAAACGTTTTATTACTCCGTGTTACGCTCTGGAGGAGCGAGGCGACTCAGGCGCGAAGGCGCGAACGAGACTCTCGCCGCTTCGTCGCAGTGAATTTAGGAGCAAATTGTTTTTGTTACGTTTATTTGAATGTATTAACCGGAACATGCAAATGCGACGAAGGATTTATGACCCCGAGATTACAAGTAGTGCTGCAGATTTGGCAGGTCATTCCAAGAAAAATTTATTCTATTAAAGTGTTAATCTGACAGTTTTCTGATGATATTGAAAATTTTATGGTAAATTTTGCAGGAATTCCGACATGTGAGAAATTTTATTATGTTTTTTTGTAATCGAAACTGAATTTTTAGAGTTTTGACTCTTTTTGAGAGAATATACTGGTTGTATAATTAACATAACGCTAGTGATCAAAAGGACTTCCGCGTGAACTACCCAAAACACTTCCCTACTAAAACGTATTTCCCATATTTATTGTTGAAAGTATTCAAAACTAAATTTTAATGGATTATATTAATAAAGGATAGAGGAACAAGAATTTTTGTAGAAATTATTTCCAAAAATTCTCTGTCAGTTCTCAATTAACGCCATCGATATTTTCTAGGAAACCGGCTATAGTAATTAAAATTGCTCAACAGCCAGAATTTTGAAAATGGTATTCAGTCATTTTTAGTTTTCGTGTTTTAGTGACACTTCCTACCTTACCGGTGGACTACTTTAGAACCCCCATAAGAAGCCATCTGGAATAAGACTGTTGTTGGTCACGTGGTACGGCGCGTCGCTCAGTCGACGAGTATTCAAAACTTGAAGTTTCGAACACTTACCGGATGGTGGTGTATGAACCTTACCGACCAACACATGCACCTTGCTTTCTTATATCTATTATTCTCGCAAGCGCTGAAAGCGAAGCATCGTAAATTTATGTACATTCCTCGCGATGACCAAGCGAAATGTTAGATCGTTGACTATAGGTAAGCAAGTAGAATACTTTAAATCCGTGTAATAATATTATTAGTAGGGGAAGACGGGGCGAAGCGACGAACGGGGCGAAGTGGTGAATCTCAAATATTTCCATGATCATACTGATTGTAAAATATACTATGCGGTTTCTTTATTTACACCATTTTTCACATTTTGAGGCATGCTATTACATTTTTTGTTTTCTAACCTACCTTTGGGAGCGAGAATCGTATATTACCTAACAAGGGTGTAAAGTGTACTTTTACGCACCGGGCGGAAACTATACATAAGAGGCGCCGAAGGCGCCGAGTGATGTGTAAAATTCCCGACCGATGCGTAACAGTTATACTTTACACCCGTGTTAGGTATCCTAGTTTTTGTAATTGGGTGCGTAAAGAGAGTGCGTAATGTTTTGATGCCTGGTTGAGTGCGTAAAGTACAACTTTACGCACGACCGTTCACTTTACGAATTTTGTCATCAAAAACAGGCATCAAAAAAACTTTTCAAGTCATTTTTCTGTACTTTGTTCTCAGATTGGTCAATATTTTCATTTTGGCAGTTTAATAATCACTATTTATATATTTATTCTAAAAGTATATTTTTTGGATTTATTTATAAAACATGAATTGTTTTTTTGCTGTATGTTTATAATGAGATATCGTACCTGGAAGTCCAAATGATACTTTGGGGTGAAGCGGCGAAATTTTTTCTCGGATGTTTCTATTCCGTGATTAGTTTTTAATTTAGAATTCCCTTTTGATGAATGCATTGAGTAACTAAAGACGAAGTGAAAATATGTGATCCTGATATAATACGAGTATTCAAAGCTTCCAAGATGCAATTTCTTTTTTTACTGTTGTTGGACACTTTGACATATCTGAAGAGGTTCATTCCACCAACGAAATTTTATTTTTATTAAAACGAACAATAATAACTTAAAAGATTATGACTTGCACTTAATTTTATGTTATTCGTCACAGAAACTTCTAAAAATAAGGATTCGCCACTTCATCCCCATATTGCCTCTTCGCCCCGTGTTTTCTAAGGTTTTTAAATTGGCCATAGCTGGTCATCTGTAAAACATATACCATAAGTAACATGCATGTAAATATTGACTATGAAATTACCTATCAAATGATACTTTGCATCATCCTAAATACGAAATTCAAGGAGAGATACGATACACGGAAAAATCCTCGCCGCTTCGCCCCGCCTTCCCCTATACTAAGACTTTACATTATATAAGTGATGTGTAAGATACATTAATTTTAATTTTTCTGTTTCTCTATTCAATGAAATATCTAATAAATGGATAGGTTTCTACAAAGATCAGATAAGAAAAAGATACTGGGTAACATTTGTATAATTAATGTACAAAATAATTTTCCTAAAAAATTGGGGTGCACCTAAAAAACCAGATAAATCACAAAACAGACACTTCAAAAATCCGACATTTAAAAACCAGACATTCAAAAACCAGACATTTCAAAAAATAGAGATTCAAAAACTACATATTTCCAAAAACAGCCTGTCAAAATGTATGTGCATTTTGAAATGTCTGGTTTTTTAATGACAATGTTTTGAAATTTCTGATTTTTGAATGTCTGTTTTTTTAAATGTCTAGATTTTTAATGTCTTTTTTTGGGTACCCCTCAAAGAAACGACAAATCACAAAATACACACTTGAAAACCCCGACATTAAAAAACTAGGGTGTCTCTCAAAAAGCAGACAAATCTCAAAACAGACACTTCAAAAACCCGACTTTCGAAAACCAGACATTTCAAAAAACAGACATTTCAAAAGTAAACACTAAAAAACCAGGAGTACACCACAAAAACCCGACAAATCACAAAACAGACAATTCAAAAACCCGACTTTCAAAAACCAGACATTCAAAAGCCAGACATTTAAAAAAACAGACATTAAAAAACAAGGCGATGGCTGGTTTTTTTAAGACAATATTTTGTAATTTCTGGTTTTTGAATGTCTTTTTTTTAATGCCTTTTTTTCGGTGCATCTCAAAAACCCGACAATTCATAAAACAGACACTTCAAAACCCAGACATTAAAAAACCACGGATGCACCACAAAAACGCGACAAATCATAAAACAAACACTTCAAAAACCAGACTTTTAAAAAAATAGAGATTAAAAAACAAGACATTTAAAAAAACAGCCTTTCAAATTGTGTCTGCATTTTGAAATGTCCGAGTTTTGAATGTATGTTTTTTAAATATCTGATTGTTGAATGTCTGTTTTTTTAAATGTCTGGTTATTGAATGTAGGGTTAGTGAAGTGACTGTTTTGTGATTTGTCGGGTTTTTGAGGTGTACCCAAAAATTGCCTTGTTTAATTATCTATTTCTTGTACATTTAAAAATAATTGTCGAATAAATGATTTAATTTCTATGAGGGCATCCAAAATTATTTACTTTCTATTCATACAGTACAGCAACAAGTTCCTATGATTACAATTTTTTGTTAATTATTGACTTTTTTTAATAACGAACCTCCTCACTTTATTGAATTATTTTAGTTGCAAAACTTCACCTATGGAGACTATTAAGCAACAAAAAGAGCCTTAATGGCTCCTTAATTTTAGTGCAATTGTCAAAGATTGAATCCATTTGCAGATTGGTAACGAGAAGAGAAATCTGGGTCTTCGTCGCTATTGCTCAACTCACTCTCTGCCCAAATAGTGGAATGACGCGGACGGTCGATCGTGATAGGGAAATTACAGTCGTGCGTCTCGCGAGAGACAGTAATTTATTACCGTCAACGATAAACGCGCGTGACATCACTTGTAAGCTATCGGCGGGCGCTGCACGTTTGTACGTTCTCGTTACCGTCGGGGAGTAGAAAAAAAAATAAAAAAACTCAAGTACGTGTTGCTAAGAATACCAAAACTAGCATTCCAAAGAGTCGATCGAAAAGTATTTCGGATATTTTACCGTCGGTCGATAAGCGTGCTGCCTCGATGATAAATCTACGTCGCTCGTGTTAGCTGACACTTAAGGAATACTCGTCGATAAGAAGTGCAATAAGAATGGAAGTGATAAGCTGTAAAACCGGACATTTATTCAAATTGGAAGAGGAATAACATACTTTGCCTATTACGTTTTTTCTTGTCCTTCACTGTTTTTATTCGCGCTAATAAAAGTGTGATACCAAGATGCATTTAACCGGATGATCTAAGCGTTTCAAAAAAAAAATCTTTATTTTCTACCATGTCGAACTTTATTTAATGAATGTGCTGTTGAAACATCTCAATTATTTTTTCGGTGTACAGTGGGACCTGCGAAACTGCCCATTCCAACGACCCCTAAACTTGACTTCAAGCTACGAAAACGTGCGAAGAGGAGGATCCCCTCTTTACGTAATCTTAATCTTATGTTCTTAACTTCGATTTGTCAAAATTATGATCAGTTTCAATCAATTGCTCATTTTTCATTAAAGTTAGCCAAAAGTAATTGCAATAATTATTTCTTTTTTAATTCTTGTCTTGTTTTAAATAATACATCAAACTGTTTCAGAGAAGAGCGGGAGAAAGAAATTCTCCTATGGCAGCCAATTTCAAGGTCTTTAGCCGAAACAATTTAGCTAGTCGGTCAGTTTTGAGGAGGTCAATTTTGCAGGTTCTATTGTATGTGGAGATTTTTTTGAAAATTTGAATTTTTTAAAGTGTTACTGATTTTTTTTTTATTTTGGGTTTCTTAACCTCGAGGTATGGCACTCAGCTCTATATAAACGTATTAAAACTGCTTAGTTCTTAAATAGAGATGTAAAATTTACCACCATCGTATAATTAACGTTAACAAATTAAAGTCGAATTCAATACATTATTGGTTCTAACAACGCCGACATACACAAGTAATGTATCCCAAAACAGTATTAATAGAACCCACATCGTTGTTTACACACTGAGCAGGAGTCAAATAAATTATATAGTCTAAACGTTTGTGTCATCATTTTTCAAATTTTGTTTCACCAAACCGCCCCTTGTAAATTTTATTAATATTACATTTAAATCTATCACCCTCTAATTTTACCTTTAAAATTCAAATAAACAATAATTGGGTCAGGGGCCTAACTCCGACCCCACGAATTGTATTGTGTAATGATAAAAAAAGCATGAATTAAAAACGATCATCATAATACTTGTTTCAATTAACCCTTTTTCATGCCAAACGGCCATAATTTTGTCATGTTTTCAAGTGAATATTTATCTGTGTATTGATAAGCAAAATAATTTCAAAGCCATATTTTCTGACGTATTTTTGTCCGTATTATTTTAGTTCTATGACGTTTGATTTTTTCAAAATGGCGCCTATTTTACAAAAAAAAAACAACGTGATTTTTTTCATTTTTTTATTTTGTTTAACATACTCGCTAATAATATTCCTGTTGTGGGATCGGCATAAGTGTATATATCCTGTGGAATAATCACCATAACTAAAATTAAACGACGCAGAATGTCAAAATTCAAAATGGCCGATCCAATATGGCGTTTTTTTGTATATTTTTAGTCCCTGACGCTTATTTTGTGAATAGTTTTGTTATATTTATCTCAGCCTGATACCGATTATGCTAGAAAATTGCAATACCAGATGATATGGAATTCAAAATAGTGGAAAATATTGTATTTTCTTTCATAATCGATAAAAGCGTGTAAAAGCCGCCATATTGGATGGGCCATTTTGATTTTTGACATTCTGCGTCACTGACATTTTAGTGGTGGTTATTATTCTACAGAATCCAGACTCTTGTACCGATCCGACAACGGGAAGATTATTAGTCAGTACTTTAAACAAATAACAAACTCACGTTTTTTTGTAAACTGGCCGCCATTTTGAAAAAATTAAACGTTATAGAACAAAATTAATAGCAGATTTGAAAAGTACGAATAAAAGTACGTCAGAAAATATGGTTTTGAAAATTTTTTGCTTATCATTACACCGATTAATATCAACTTGAAAATCACAAAATAATTGTGGCCTTTTGGCATGCAAAGGAAAGGGGTTTAACAATATCTTAGAAACTTTCTTGCCCCTTAAGCAAGCTTCTAAAATGTTCTTTTGTGAATAAGTTCTAACATAAAAACCTCCCTTTTTGGCATTTTCTAAAACCGTGGCCTAACCTCCACCCCCTTCAGTTTTAATAAAGAAGAACAAAGTATAATAATAAATTCTCAATGAAAACACTTGTACAAAATATTTTCATGAAACTGTATTATTATATACAAGTAATGATTAAAATTATTCTACTACTAATAGTGTACAATTATTCTACAATTAATTCGTCCAGGATTATTTTATGGTTTTACTTTCATGACAAAAAGTTATTATTAATACGAAATAAAATGAACCTCACATAAATGTATAGAAATATTTTTTAATTACTGGATGCGCACTATTTTACTCAACTACAAATATTTTCACAAAATATTTTTATTAACTCTAAACCAGAGTAAAACGTAGAAATAAGCGAGACACGGAAAAATGTATTTCACTACAAAAACGACTAATATACAACGGTAACTCTCTATTCCACATAATAAAATTTCTCATTCTCTGCATTGCTTCTTAAATTATAGTAATATATAAATTAAAATCTTCAAAATAAAGTTTAGTTCTTTATTCTGTAACAGCAAACTGTGTTATTCCATTTTTCTCACTATTGTAAGTTCTAAGATTTTTTTATATCCGTAATACAGAGCTTTGAAAATATTATAAACAATAACTCTCTTTTAAAATTAAGAAAAATATACATGTTATCATTTTTATGTACCGATTTTAATTATGGAATGTGCGAAACTGGTATTATTGCGCTTTACTGGGTATCGATAAATTATTGATAACTGGGTAAGAATTCCTGAAGTGTTAATTTGTTAAAATTCTCATTTGTTTAAAAGTTATTAACAATTGAACTTTTTTGCGACTTTTTAGAAAATGTTCAATATCTTGAAATTGGCAAAAGCGATTTTAATAAAATTTGTACTGCAGATTGTTTGAGAGACGGACTTTCGATAAATGTGTAAAATATAACCAAAAAGTGTCATTTGTTTAAACAAATTATATTTTTAATTTTTAATTTTATAAATAAACAACGTTCTCCCTCGATTTTACTAATTTTTTCAGCTGTATCATTGAGAGGAACCTTTTAAGATGTTATTGCAAAAAGAAAACAGTCTGATTCTCTAAAACTGCAGAAGTTGTCGAATTTTTAATCTCGCCGCGCGTGCTTTCCGCGTACCTCACGACGCGGCATCCATTGCGCTGTCCGATTACCTCTACCCTAGAAGAGTTTCTCACTACAATATTCAATAAAACTAACAATTACATACAGTTTGTAATAAATATTTTATTATTTATAATCATTATTTACAACGTTAAAACTTTCAACATTTTAATCTAACACTGTTTACATCATTGGAATATAATTTGCACATGATTTCACCGTTGTTTAACGGTTTGTAAAAGTGAAACTTTCTTGTGTTTTTAATAGTTTTTGCCTTGTTATTCCGAGATTTTAACTTTTTCTCATGCAAAATGTGCTGTTTTTTGCTGCAGTAAACGAAATCAATCTTCGTAAATGCAGTTTTTGTCCAATCCGTAAAACTTTTTGCAGAGTTTATCGTTTTTCTACTAACTCTTTGTAAACTTGCTTTGTATGCATGTCTTTCGACAATAGTTGCATGTATTTTGATTTTTCAAATTGTATTATTTCAACAAACATTAACCTATCAGCTACTACTGTAGCCACTATATATTTTTCCGATGGTTGTGGTGCCCAATACAAAAACAAATTTAATTTCAAATTTACTTGCACATGAAGATGACTTCAGTGTAAAAGCGGAGTGGAATTTCTTTGCGACCGGTCATTGCAAAGGAGCGTGTGAGGGCATTGGCGGTACTGCCAAAAGACATGCATATAAAGCAAGTTTACAAAGAGTTAATAAAAAAACAATAAACTCTGCAAAAAGTTTTACGGATTGGGCAAAAACTACATTTACGAAAATTGATTTCGTTTACTGCAGTAAAAAGAGCACATTTTGCATGAGAAAAAGTTAAAATCTCGGTATAACAAGGCAAAAACTTAAAAAACACAAGAATGTTTCACTTTTACAAACCGTTAAACAACGGTGAAATCATGTGCAAATTATATTCCAATGATGTAAACAGTGTTGTATTAAAATGTTGAAAGTTTTAACGTTGTAAATAATGATTATAAATAATAAAATATTTATTACAAACTGTATGTAATTGTTAGTTTTATTGAATATTGTAGTGAGAAACTCTTCTAGGGTAGAGGTAATCGGACAGCGCAATGGATGCCGCGTCGTAAGGTACGCGGAAAGTACGCGCGTCGAGATTAAAAATTCGACAACTTCTGAAGTTTTAGAGAATCAGACTGTTTTTTTTTTGCAATAAAATCTTAAAACGTTCCTCTCAATGATACAGCTGAAAAAATTAGTAAAATCGAGGGAGAACGTTGTTTATTTATAAAATTAAAAATTAAAAATATAATTTGTTTAAACAAATTACACTTTTTGGTTATATTTTACACATTTATCGAAAGTCCGTCTCCCAAACAATCTGCAGTCCAAATTTTATTAAAATCGCTTTTGCCAATTTCAAGATATTGAACATTTTCTAAAAAGTCGCAAAAAAGTTCAATTGTTAATAACTTTTAAACAAATGAGAATTTTAAAAAATCCTTTGGAGGACTTATCAATGGTATCATAGGCTATCAAAATATATAGGTCTTGTTAAGATCCCTTATCCAAACGAAAATTAGGGGACCACTTCAGGAATTCTTACCCTACTGTAAGGCAGTCTCCAAAAATTAATATTTTTTGTTATATTTCAGTTTTAATAACATGCAGATTTCAATATACCATTAGTTGGCATTAATTTTCGTAACAAACAGTATGTGAACATTTTCTAATGATCTGAATAACACTGCCATACAAAATTTGGAGTTATGAACGCAATAAAAAAAAATACACTTTTATGATATATTTGAGGCTGTGTAATATCAAGAGATAACAATTTATTATCGTCCTTATATTAGGCCGGCATATTCAATTCTCTAAAAACGCAACTTGACAAAAAATGCTCCACATATAGGCAAATCCACAGAATTTTTAACCTTTGCTATCAAAATGGCTGAATAAAAGTTTAATGTCATATTATTTCCACTTCACATATGTATATGTATATCCGCTAGGAGTAATAATCCATAGCTGTGCAACGTTTTTATTCTGAGTTATTTTGAACCCATATAAAATGCATGGGAATTTAAAAAGATTTTTATTTTATTTTGATAGTATAATCAATTTCATTGTCATTGATAGTGCTAGCAAAATGCTAGAAAGGTTTACGGTCCATATAATTTCTATCAATAAATGCTTAATTGGCGGAATCACAAACATCATATTAAAAACTTACAGCGTCCGACAGTTACTTTTCCTTTTACAATTTCATGTCGAAAACGATGGCGGTAACAGAATCTCCCTTTCACGTGACATTTTCGAGAAAATTACTTTAAATATTTTGCTATGAAATACAGCGAAATATAACCAAAAACGCACAGTTTTACACATTTAACCTCACTATTCTCAACAATGGGAGATGGTCCAGTACTCACATTTTCGCAACATGGCTAGATTTCTTCGTTTTTATTTCTGGTGCCAATAGCACCTATTATTTTTTCGGTTTATCGTGAACCGTATTACGAACCAACAAAATATCAATAAAACATGAAATTCACAAAAACCGTGCGCATATCAATGTAACTTATAATACTATTTTTGTGTATAGTTTAGTTATAAATCAATCATAAAATAAATGCCTTAACGTGAGGGGTGTTATTTTTAGGATAACAGGGTTTAAACAAATTATTTCATTCGAAATTTTACATTTTTCACTTGCCCAGTGCTACATACTTGCGATTTCTTATTATCTGCAAATGTTGCTAATAAACGTCTTTGTTGAAAAAAAAAACATAAGTATATTTTTTGTAATCCTTTGAAGCCCGGTTTCCTTTCTGTAGGACACCTTTTTGTAAGTCATTTTTTTATTTTTCAGTAGATTAAAATTGAATTTTAATGCAAATTTGTTCTTCGGTACTTCGATAACATGTTCTTAAATGTAAAAAAATTAATATTTATTATCAATTATTGTGTTAAATTGTTTATAATGACGAACAGTGTATAAATATTACGTTTTTTTACAAAGAATGTATGCTATAAAAGAAACCGCCGTTGAAATACGAAGAAACCGGGTACTCGGGGATTTTCTGTATCGCTATTTACGAATCTGGCATCAGATTGTCAAAATTAAAAATAACGGATCCATGATGGTCGACCGAAACGTAAAAATTTACTTGATATAAGTGAAACTTGGTACTCAGAAGTTTTCAAGGTTGCTGATTACGAATCTGACCATAGATTTTCAAAATTCAAAATAGAGGATCCAATATGGCCGACCAAAATGTAAAAGTTTACTTGATCTATGTGAAACGGCGTAATCGGGTGTTTGCGAGCGAATTCAATATGAAGGTCCGAAATGTAAAAAGTTATTTGACCGAAATCAAACTGAATACTGTTACATTTTCAAGATAAAATTTAGTAGATTCAACAAGCGGTCAGGAATGCTAAAATTTCCTAATTCGTCTTTTACGACCTGGAAAACTGTTTACTTTATTGAATTCGTCATTTTGAATGTTGAAAATCTGAGATTAGATTCGTAATCTACGATTCCGAAATCTCGCGAGTAACCAGTTTTTATCTCGGTGAAATAAATTTTTAAATTTTGGTAGACATTCTTGGATCCGCCATCTTGATTTTTGAAAATCGGACTCCAGATTCGTAATCCGCAACCTCGAAAACCTATAAGTACCCATTTTAACCTCGATAAAATTAATTTTTTAATTTTTGTCGGCCATCTTGGATCCGCCACCTTGAATTTTGAAAATCTGACTTCAGACTCGTAATCTACTATCCCGAAAACTCTCGAGTAACAAGTTTCAGCTATTTTCCGACCAAATACAAATGTATGCTTCAAAGGGTTAAATGTCTAACACTTTAATAACTGTATAATTATGAGTATTACACACAAGTTATAAGTTCCGTAGAATTGCTTTTTTATTTTGCACCAATTATGTCATGAAACTTACCATATTGACGTTGAATTACTTAAAACGTTTTTCAGTATCAATTACGATCTTGTTTCGAACAAAATACTACTTTAAATTTAAATTAATTATCCAGATACACAGAGAGAAAAAAAGTGTTAAAGGAACCACGAAAAAATAGTAGAATCGATGTTAACCGCTTAAGTAGTAGAATTAACTATATGTTAGGTTAGAGTTGATATTTGAGGTTATGTACGAACAATTTAACAATTGGAAAATAGGAAATGGAACAATTTTATTCTACCGTTCACCACGGAAATAGTTAATGCCACAACTTTTTCGATTTCTGCGTTTTACTATTACAAAAACGATCCGTTAACTATTTCCTTTCTCTCTGCGTAGACAATACCGCAATAATCTCATAATAGTTGAACTAATTTTTCAGCCGAAATATGAAATCGTGGTGTATATTTCCACATGTACCTTCCAAATATAAAGTGAAAAAGGAGGCTAACGAGCCTTAGCGATATGGATCAAAGGGGGAATATACACCCGAAAAAAGCGATGAAGGGATGAAGCGGTGAAAAACGAGCGACGCGACAGGTTAGTGACGTACATCTAGCTTGTGTGTATAAAAAGTAAAAGTGACTTTTTTACTTGTAGGGCGACGAGGACGGAGAGTAGGACGATGGCCAAAAACAGAGCGGCGGTGAGCGGAGCTTTCAGCGCCACGAGGCAACCCCTAGTGTTGAGAGACTCGTAAGTGAAAGCACGTCCCGGAGCGGACACTTGAAGCGGATCGTGATAACAGGGACCCACCACGTCCATTCGACAGCAGCTCCAGGGCACCATTGCTGACAATATACGACCCTCAGAATCGGCACATCTAAACAGAGCAATGGCCGTCACATCGTACCCGACCGATTACGCCAGGCGATAAGACCAGATCGTGATTCGATTTGTCTTACTCGAAAACCTGGACTACGTTTATATACGGTCGAAGTAGGCGCAAGGAAAAAAAGCTCGTATTCTGACAAATAACCTGTCGCCGTTTAATTTGTTTTTCCTATCAGGCTGTCGCGTTAATTTTTCTCGAAGCCAATTTCAAGATTCCATCGAATGAGGGTGAAGCCGAGACAAAAGTAAAATTAAAATACGTAAAGCTTTTGCATGCCCTTTGGAAAAAACGCTTTGTTACAGTGATATTTATCGACAATGTTGAAATTATTTGAATATTGGACTGTTTTGCTGAATTAGCTTTGTTTCAATTTCATTGTAAGATAGTGTCATAATAGAGTAACAGAATGTATAGTCCCGTCTGACTAAAACGAACATTATCTACTAACACGGGACGTCTCTGCGCAACTGCTGCATGACGAAGTGATAATTCAATTCCCAGATTCCATAATGACGGTATTTTCAGTTCTAATTTATGTTTAATCCTTTTCGGTTCAAATTGCAAATTTTACAAATACAGTTTTACTAAACTTCATGATTTTTAATTATGTTCATATCATGTTTAATGTTTAAAGTTAAATTAAATGCTCGATTCAAATTGCAAATTTTACAAATACAGTTTTACTAAACTTCATGATTTTTAATTATGTTCATATCATGTTTAATGTTTAAAGTTAAATTAAATGCTCGATCATTGTTTACGCCCAGAAATTTACTTGCTATTTACATTCTATCGATAAATATTTAGACTCAACAACCGTATACAGATAATGCGTATATAATTAATAATTTCTTTTCTCTTAATTAATATGGAATAAATATAAATAGGAATCAATGTTTCTTGGCAACCGAGAATAATGTAACTACGGTTTTTATAAAACTTTAAGATGATCTTATTTTGGCCTACATTTTAAACACGGATTTGTGTTTGGAGTAACTATCACCAATTTAAATGAAACTTCGACTTACTGTTAAGGTCGATAATAATGATTAGTAAATTTAATTAAATTATTTGTCATTGATCGAAAATTAAGAAACAATATGCATTTTTAAAAAATGCATACTGCTTCTTTTATGGCGTTTCATCTTAATCTGCACCACTTGGAGCGTGGGGTTCGATAATTTACGCCCGAATATCACACTGCAGAGCGCAAAATCGAGTTCTACTCCCGGAGTGTTAAAAATACTATTTAAATCGATTTCTACACTAATCTAACATAAATCTAAAAATGCCAGAAAGAATTTTTATAAATTCTGTCATTATGTCGACTCTAATTAAAAAAATAAAGAAAACAATAAGAAACGAACTGATGTCCACCAAAATCTCTAATTAGGTTTTTTAGCTAAAGAAACTTGGTTTGATTTATTACAACAACTTTTAAAAATATTAGTGAATATGATTAACTTGACAAATATAACCATTTTACGTAAATTTAATATGGTTAAAAAGTGAAAGAATTGTTAAACGACAAATTATCAGAAAAACTGATACGATAATTTTTTTTTGAAACGAAAAGTTACAAATTCTGATTTAAGTGTTATGATTACATATTATTATTTTTTTAACATATAAAGCTGAATAAAAATTAATGAGGTTTGTTCTTCCTTGTTAAAGAAGTAAAAATTTACAAAGCAAAGTGTTGGTAATGTCCACTAAAAATTCATTTCAATTTTTTACTAATCTGAAACATTAAACGTCACGAGGATTGACTTATATATGATGAGAATGCTAGAATGGCAGAATGCAGTAATATATATAGCATATAATAGTATTTTTCTTTACAACGCCGTAAAACCAGATTTCACTGCCTGAATGCGATACCAGCGTACGAGTACCAGCGAAGCATGAGGCCGTAAAATCTTACGGCCGTGTGTCCAACATTATTTTTCGGTACTCAAAACTGTAAAAATTGGATTTCCCGGACTGCATTTAGTCCGTATGGGTTATGTTTTTGACAGAGCAGATTCATGTTTCATTTCATCCGTGACATGTTATTTTACGATCTAAAAGTAGGCCGTAAAATCGGATTTTGCAGCTATAGTACCCAAAAGAATATCATATTTTGTAACTAGCGGGCAAAATAGGTGTCAAACCGTATGAGTCTGCAAACGCCTGCGATAGAGGTAGCAAAATATCATTTTGCACTCAGATAGTGAGAGAAGGAATTTTGCTTCCGTGAACACTTATTTTGCTCCGTACAGAGAGAAAGTGCTATTTTGCGCTTCGTATGTGAAAAATAAATATATTTATGCACTTTCGCTTGGAAAAACTATTTTTCATTAATAATTTTGAACCCAGGCCTTAATACGTTGTGCTATGATTTTATTTCGTACGGTAGAAGTAATACGGTTGACTTTAAGTTATAATGGACATCTTTTTGGCATTTGGGCACATGTCAAAAAACCGAATTTCTAAAATCCGAAACATTGAAAAATAGACATTTAAAAAGTCGACACTCAAAAAACGATGACTGTCAAAAAGCTAATGAGTCATGAAGCCTTAATCTTCTTGATGACATATTTTTAAATGTTGATTTTTCAACGTTTCGGACTTTTGAATTTCGGTTTTTTGACATGTACCCTCTTTCAAAAGACATTGCATATACTGTACTTAATAACATATGTAATATTCAGGTGAGTTTATCATAAATTAGGGTAACTAAAGTTTTTCAGTAAATCAGGTGTAGAGTTCACGTTTTTCATGTAACAGAGCCAATCGAGTAAAATAAGAAGGAAGTTGTAAAGCTAATTCATCTCTTATTTTACTTTTTTTTTTGTTTTAATTTATTAGTCGTCTGCTTAATAATTTATAAATATGTCATTCAAATTGCTTCGCATATATTAACTGAGTGTATTTATGTTGAGAGTGTACAAGATAACTTTTTCTGAACTCTAAATCTATACGAGGAAAACGAATATAATATACATATTTGTATATGGAGTTCGTTTTGTCTTATGCAGATAAGTAAATGGATATGAGGTTAAGAGGTACCATAATATAAACATGGGACATTATTTTACAAATTGGATATCATAAAAAATATTGATCGACATTTTTAATTTATATTTAAATTTTTTTATGAATTTCTTATACAAAATTTTTCGTTTTCACCAAAATTTTCGAAAATATGAAATGTTTAAAATTTGTAATACTCGCCAATTACATCACCTTTACAATGAGCCTATACTGAAGTCATTCGGATCAATAGCACCAAAGTCATCACAATTCAAAAAAGTGCATAATTGGCGGGTATTACAAATTTCAAACATCCATCATGTCACATTTTCAAAAATATTGGTTGAAACTAAAAAATTCAAAAGTAGTATTGACAAAATACAGAATACAACCCGATACATTAAAGGCGATTGTTTTATAAAGTATTTAGAAGTGGATAATATATGTGATAAAAATGTTTTTCATCCTTTCATTATTAAAGAGCAAAGAAATCTGTTGTTTACATTTGTGAAAGTTCTCTCTAAAATGTTCTATAATACGGTAAACTGATAGGATTAGAACTCATCCTAATCACATTTATAGCGATTATCCGCGTTTTCGTACCACCAAAAATATTAATTACCGGATTGGAGACCTGTGCCTTCATTCTGTAACTCGTTATTACGAATAACGTCGACGTTATGACAATTCCAACCAACCACGGTCCAGGATATTGTCGTTATCGACTGTAACGTTAACGTTATTGTTAATACCGACTAATAGAATACGGGCACTGGACTTCTTACATTGTTGTGAGACCCGTGAAAATATTGTTGGTATAAATTATTATCATATTGAGGATTTTGTTCTCTTTCAAATATTTATATACAATTATATTTTTTAGATTAAACTTGTAAAATGCATGTAATGCATTATTGCATTATTCTCTTACACTGAAAGAAGTCTTTCTTACACTGTTAATATTATATTATCAAACGTTAACAAAAAGTAATTCAATGATAGTTTAAAACAAACTGTTACTTGTAGAAGAAGTTTATTTTAATTAATGTAAAAACAGAACAAAAATGAGTCTTAAATATATTCCAATATATTTATTTTATTAGTAATTTGGGGTTTCTATCTACTATCCATCTTCCACCCTATTTCGACTACAATTTCCATGTTTGTATTTTTGTTTCCATCATGTATGTTTTTCTTACTAGTTACAAAAGATACAATATCTTGTTGTTACGAGTACACAGATGTTACAGATTACAATCCCGATAATGATTTATATATATATATTGTTGATATTAGTGTAGTTTATATGATGCCACATATTTTGTACTTGACTTTATGCATATTTTTTATGTCAATTTGAAGTCACGAATTCATTAAGTCACACATCCCTACAAAATAAAGATACTTGCAAAAAATTGCTTTCAAAGTTTCAAAATGCCATGTAGTTAATTAAAAAAACTAATTCTATAACTGACCAATGAAGATACAAATATAAAATTTAATCTTTTTTCAACGCATTCGCTTTCGGCCAAATTGGATCAAAGTCGGATGAATTTTTTTTACTAGGGATTGTTTTAAAAAATACCACGGCTAACACATTCCATCTGAACCATCCAATTGTTCTAGTGACTTCTACAAATCAGATTCAAATAATTAATATTTTCTGAGGCTTACAATAACTTTCCTGTTTAATATGTAGAGAAATGTTATCAAGAATTGATTAAGCTTAACAAAAATTACATTTCCATTACTAAATTTATATTTCATTTCCATTACTATCTCAAGCAGAGCCAACCATAAAGTGAAAAATTATTAATTTCTATATCACGCTTAATTCTATCTTGTTTGTTTTATATTTCGTTTATTACTATTCACTACGTACAAATTTATTTTGCATTATTGATACCTATTATATGCGTTCTTACTTCGTTTATTTTACTTTATGTATTTGTGTGTTTGTGTTGGACGGTCTGTAAAACAGCTGCTGCTGTGGCTCATCATTTGATAAATAATATCATATAATAAATAATTGATCAATAAAGCCGAACTAATAATAATAATAATAATAATTTCCTTGATACTAACAGAAATATCTTAAAAAGAACTTTTGATTAAAATATTATTTAAATAGAAGTGTCCCGCGTGATTGTTTAAAATTACCTTTATTTAAACCGTTATGCAATCGTAATTTTAAATCATACTTCTCTCCATCTTTTATTTTGAAAGTGATAATTTAGTTGCTAAGATAAAGAAACATAAATTAATATGACAGTCTTGAATTAAACGTTGTACCGAACACCCGTCATTATTTATTTATCTTAAAGTTGAATAATGTAAAATAAACCAATAAAAAATTAAAATTGCATATATGGATATTCGAAGAGTTGTATCTGTGGATATTCGATAACTAATGGGTGTTTAATATTATACCCACCCGACATTTTAAAATGAACAAAAATTAAGATCTAAAAATGTAGAAAAGTATGTAGAAAAAAATGTGGTAGAGAAGCATCACGAGGTCCTAAAAAAGATTGGTCAGTCATTACAGATATTCTCATTGTACTGATAGACAAAAACAGAAATATCATAATTTCAAGTAGCAATGTCCTACACATGACAGACGTTATGCTCAGTTTCCAATTTTTTATTTCACAAGCATATCGGTTACTACAATTTCAAAGTGATAATGTTAAAATAGAAATAGCTTTAAAGAGTCTAAAAATAATAAATACTCTAGTAAAAAGGTAGGTGTAATTGATTACTACTAATTACACACTTTTATTCGTTCAATTTACGTATAATTTTGAATTTTTACATTATCATTTCAAGCCATCATTAATTTTAATCATATTCTGGTAAGTAATACTTAAAGGAATTTCTTTTGGTACAGTGACCGAAAGTATTAATTGAATAACGTCCTAAATCGAGGTTGGTTTCAGTCTCACTATACGGCTTCTCTCTTCTGCATTATAATTTGTAGCGTTTCAATTATCTAAGAGACGTCTCTTTCATTTTATTTGTACCGTAGCACCAGTAGTGATGCATCGATTCCTTTTCGAAAATGCGCTACAAGCTAGTTAAAGGCGGAAAAGAGGTTCATTTTTCTGCGAGCTTTCGTGCGGTGCTTCATCGGTGCTTTAATTTTTCGACTTTGCTGGATAGCGCTTCAAAGCCATTCGTGTACGTTACATAGTATTCCGCATCTCCTGCAGGAGACACCTTTGAAATAGTACAGCTGCTGCTTCGTTTCTCGAGCAGAGCTACGAACTAGGTTATAGTCTGTCCGATTTTCCACATAAAAACTCACAAATTTCTATCTATCGCTGCAGCAAATGTAGGACCTTTTAGTTTAAAACTCAAATTTACTTACCTCTATTTATTTGAAAGTGATTTTTAAATTGGGTTTTGCACGAACGTTTTATTGAACTTGCGCCTAATTTTCCTAGTGCTACAATAACGAAAAAGTGACTGAAATTTCACAGAGTGAAAAAAGGAATTAGCAGTTCTCTATAACCGTGTATTGAATGCAAATTTTAATAGGATATATGACACCCTAATTGCAAAAATCGGTTAAAAATACGCCACGAATAAAACTGAACTATTCAAAACGAGTTTATCCCAATCAAAGACTTTTTTTACGTTCTGATGTTTTCTATTAGTTGAAGCTACTTTAACTTTCACCATTTCTTTTAATATTTTAACATTTTCAATTTAGATCTTTAATCGGCAAAGCAAATGCATTTAAATATATATAATATTCTCCATTTTAAAATTAGTGATAATTCACAAAAATAAAAAAATCTTAAAAACCTAAAAAATAAAGATATTAAATATTGTAACCTACAATTGTCTGAGGATAGTCAATATCCTTAATTATTTTAGAATACATATAAAACAGCATAGCAGAATATTTTGTTCGTAAAACAGAAACATTCTATGCATTATTAATTGTACATAAGATAAAAAAAATAGTTATCCATTTTCCTATAATTTAAACACTTGTTTTCCGTCTGTTAACAAATTGTGATCTGAAAATACTTCGGGTTAAAAGTTTTGTGGAATTGCCCATCTACGAAATTAATTTTCCCTTTCTCATTAAATTGTTTTAATCCTTTTCAGGAGCTAAATTGAAAATTTAACACCCTCTATACAGCGGAAGAATGCTTGGGATATTGCGGGTCCGGAACTATGGGAGTGTAATGCTTCACAGTACAAAGAGAAAATCTTCTATCGCTTTTAAATAATATTTGTGATTATTATTATTTAATACTAATTGCAAATGTCAGTAAAACTTTTAAGGTATCTAAAATTATACAATTATTTAAAATCAATTACTCATGATGAAAATTTATATATTTTAATTATACGAAAGCATGAATTATTATTTGATTTAGTTAGCTGCTCTGAATTATCGTTAATTATTATGATTTATAAAATATGTAAATGATTATAATTACAGTGCTATATTGTAAATATTACGAAACGTCTTTAGTCCTCAATAAATTCAGGAAATAGTCACAACAAATCCTAGTCTAAACATATTTCCATATAATATACTAACTACGATTAAGTACGATTTTACGTTCATACTAGTTACGACTAATCACTGACACTTTTTATAACTAATCTAGTAAGTATACCTCAAAAGATCAATTGCAAAGTAAAAATAAATAAAGATAATTATGTAAAATTTATTCTCATAAGGGAATTTTGACTGTTTCAGTTTTTCTATGCTGAAATGTAAAGATCCTTATACTTAATAAAGTTGTTGACATTCATGGTAAATGACACAGCAAATATGTTATTTATAGGTAATCACAACATCTCGATATTATAACTTTTCAGAAATACTTTTTTTGTACTAGTTTTTGTTTTACCCAAAGGTAATTAAAATTGCTGCTTTACGAAAAATTTAATATTAATTGCATTTTCAACTGCGAATTAAATATTTATCATTGTTCAAAAAATATATACGAAACAAAGTGTGTCTTATAGACAATTGTATAAGCTTTCAACTAGTTCGTATAACATTTTGTTATAAAATCAATAGCAACGAAGATATTTAAGAAACATAAAATTGACAAATAATTTCGCTTAAAATTTTCTACAAATGTTCAGATTTCAATAATGTATTTTTACAACATACTCACCATGTTAACGATTTATTGTATTTATTATCTTTCTATATAATATAAAGTACGGAATGTAGTGTAAAACCGATTTTTAAATCTTAACCGCAATTTTTAAACGAAAATCACAATTTTTAATAAAATGCGATTGTGTCATATAAAAAGTTATAAATATTCATATCTCTGTCAATATTAATCGTACGGGCATTGTGTTATTAAGGAAAATTGTTTGTAATTTAAACCCTTTACAAATTTTATTTGTAGCATTTTGCGATATGAATGAGCATTCACAAGATATAAGCGTATGATGGGCAACCTTAATAGTTGCCGTTACTACTTAAACCGTTGGGCCTTACATAAGTAGTAACAGCAACGAAAGTTCTCTGATCAATGTACTACTACTTACGTATTAATTATAACCAGATATATTTTCCGAGAAATTACGCAAGTAAAATAGTGTTTCCATCCTTATTTACCAAAGGTCATCACTTAGAAACTATTTTGAAACCAATGCAAGAAGTAAACTCCCAATTCCAAATGAAAAATATTAACTGATCGGCTGGCACCGACAGCCATCTTTTATTTCAACAGTATTATGTGATAGGTCTTGAAAGTATGTCTGTGGTAACATTACAGGATTCCGCATCATAAGAAGTTTTCAGCTGGTGGTATCGAAACGGAGGACCGCGGATTGCTAGTGTCAGACGACAGAAGCTCGTATTTCGAAAGTTCTCGAGAACGTTGACAAGTTTGAATTAGCAAGTTCCCAAGTTGCTGAATTCGATTGGCGGTCGTCCCGTCTGTCGTTGAATATCGTCCCTAGTAGCTGCACAGACTCGATTTATTCTTGGATTTCGTGAAACTAGAATCGGCCGGCTAAAGAAACGTCAGTAATTAAAGTGCTAAATCTCCAAAGAATCATGAACTATACTAAATAGGTTGGTTTCACCCAACAATTTGGTTGCTTTAAATAGTTTTACAAACCTCTACTTTTACTAACAGTATGTTCTTTATTGTCGTTTACTTGTTATTAGTAGCTTGCACATTTCATATCGGTTCAAGACATTTGACTTAATTGTTCTTTGTTCCTTGATGTTCCTGGAGGATGGGAGACAATCGCATCGCCAGTGGCTTCTTGATCAACTTGGGACTCACTCTCATGAGTCGAGTAAATGGATACACTTTGCAAGGGGGCGGGTCACCGTCGGAACCGGAAGTGGAACGCTCTCAAGTTTTAGCAGACCTAAGTGCATGCGAGCAATCCAAACGCCATTACACTTGCCCGCGGGGTACCCTCGTACGCTCTTGCAGCACGTGCAAGCTCGGAGTGCAAGTCGGCCGGCAAATATTTTCACAGACTACCGTTGCCCTTTGAAAGGGCCGCCGACGTGAACTCGCCTTAACGTTTTAATCTAGAAACGTGACGAGGGACTATAAGCCAGAATGTGGCTGCGCGTGTTAAATAGAATGAGAGTAAAAGAGCCAGATTAAGTAAGAGCCAAAAAGCACCAGAGAAAGAGGAAACGAATAGAGCAAGGCCAAGAGGGAACAACCGTAAGAGAAAGACAGAGTGTAAGATAAACAAAGAAAGTAAAAGGCAAAACAAAAAATTTAGAGAAAAGCGTTATGTAAGAGTGGAAAGGAGAATGTCGCATGCGGAATTCCAAAAGAACGCTTCTCGCTGTCGCTGCCATACTGCAGCTGCCGGCAAACATTTGGACCCCTGAGGCAAGGACCTCGTTACGTGTATATAGTCGGATTCTGCTGGTTTTCCCTCTCTTTCCCTCATGCTCTCTCCTTCCGTTCTTTGGCATCTCGGCAAGTATTTGACGTCACAGTACTTTGAACGATGCGTTACTGAATGTCATTACAGTGTTGTTTTTTTTTTACCCACAAAGGAATATTTGAGTTTCAGGCATTTCGAGGCCATCGTAATTGAGACGAGTTTTCTATTCACGTTTCTTTTTCACTATCCCTATTTAAAAATAGAATTGTCACATTTAAAAAAGTAACTTTATTGTACGTTAGAAGTTGCTTAATCGTGTCGTCAGTCACGACATAATCAAGGAAGTGGCAGTACGTCATTATAGTATCCTCTTATTCTCTTATATGCATTCCTGATGGTCGGTTTTAACACATATGATAATTACTTTTGCTATTCTCAATTATGTTCAGGGATGTGAGAAGAGTGATTCTAACGTTTTTTTCTTCTCTCTTCTATAATTCACGGTTTAAATTCGAAGAGTACAGTCTTCTGTAAATTTCAGCATTCTGACGTGGTCCATGAATCATTTGCGGTACTCGAAGAATATTTTCAAAACGTCAAATAATTAATAATTAATAATTAATCACATAAGCCAATAAGCACATATTGTTTATTTCGGAGTTATTGATCCTTTCACCCACATACAGTAGCGCTGTAAGGTTTAATCACAATAGCCTTGGTCACATGGCTGACACTGCCGATACTTCGCTATGTAAAGAAAGGTACAACGTATTCAAACCCACAAAATGGGAAGAACTATTCTGCACAGCGTCGCTAGTAATAACTAAGACCTCCTCACTTCTTCTTTGCTAGCTATGTTTGTTTTTAGTTCACCTCAAACAGTTGTCAATATCCCTTAACGCTTGCATAACGTTTTCTGTTGCTACTGTTTTGGGCGCGAATGGGCGAATGCTAGGTATTATTTAAAATTTTAGTTATATCCATTTCCGTGAACAGTGCATTTTAAACTATCGTTTTATTAATCATTGCGACTAGGTTAGTATGAAGAAAGAGGCCTGAGAGTTGGGGCATACGGCGGTAAAGAACCGTCCTAGATTTAAGCACTGAACTTAGAAGGATTCAAATGTAATCTAGACTCCTTATCACTGAAAATGTGTACGAGTTAGGTGAGAGGCCATAAATTACGTAGACATTTTTGATCCAAACTTCCGAACGCCCCACACCTCCAATTTTGTTGGAACTAAGTATAGCTAGACAAGCTGATGCGTCAATTACGAACTGAAAATTTAACAAAGTGAAAATAACCAAACACTCATGTTTAAGGTCAAAATTAAAAAAAAACGCGTTTTTTGTGTTTATTTCACATTTTTTTCATGGAACCGAGAACGTAACGTGGGTGAATAAGTACGACGATTCAAACCATTGAAACCAATGTAGAATGGTAATGTCACAAGATCTTGCCGTCATTTTTGGTCTTTTTATAAGAACCTATCCTTCAATCAGCAAATGTAAGTAATAAGATTAAGTATGTAGGGAGAAACGGGTTTGCCCCCCCCCCCTCGACGCCTCAATTCACATTTGAAAACATCTAACCCTTTGAAGCATACATTTTTCCTTACGCGGAAAATGGCTGAAAATCGATACTCGGGGGTTTACGGGGTCGCTGATTACGAATCTGAACTCAGATTTTCAAAATTCAATATGGCAGATCCAAAATGGCGCACCGAAATGTGAAAAATCTACTTGATCGACTGACTAAACTGGAATTATTGTCTCCATTTTTGTTTGTATTTTTTTAAATATTTTTGTTGTACTTTTAGGCAATATTATTTATTTTCGGTAAATAATTTAGAACTAAACGACGAATACAGGTGAGTTTTACAGCCGCGAACTATGACATTTTAACATTCGAGTATGCCATATTGAATTCGCCATTTTGAATATTGAAAATTTGCGTTCAGATTCGTAATCAGCGACCCCGAAAACCCCCGAGTACCCAGTTTCATATCAATCAAGTAACTTTTCCACATTTCGGTCCGCCATTTTGGATCCGCCATATTGAATTTTGAAAATCTGAGTTCAGATTCGTAATCAGCGACCCCAAAAACCCCCGAGTACCCAGTTCGTCATGTTTGAGTGACGTTTTCGTCTCGGCATATATTTTTTGTGAAAAGATTAATCAAATTTACAATTTATTAATTATTTAAACAATTATAACATAATAATTAATGATAAATATTGATTTATTTATGTTTCCTAACATGTTTTCTAAGGTATGAAGTAAAAAATTGCAAGAAAATAGATTAATAATTACCTGAAATGTGTAAAAAATGCATTACAAAAAGGTGTCTCTTAACTAGAGTAACCAATCGATCTAATTCTTTCCCTCGAACATTTATTATATATTTTTCTTTAATTGACATTAATTTTAAGTAAATCTATTTGTTAATTCTATACAAATCTCGCATATAAAAACTTGAAAAACGCCATTTTACATAAGATACCATGTTAATAGGCACAAAATGTTTTTCATAATTTCTCAACACTGAGGTATCCAAATGACTCAAAATTTTCAGGGAATTAATTTTATGTTCATATTAATATTTAGCAATTTTTTCGTCAGAATCTTAACCATACCAACCTCCTTAACCTTACAAGCACGGTGTCGATCTAGATCGACAAGAAAGAATTAGATGGATTGGTTACTCTAGGTAAGAGAACTTCAATGAAACTGTTGTCAAAAGTTCATTATTATACAGGTTAGAAGCCATTATTCGACTTCCGAAAAATCATAGACATCGAATTAAATTCCATGATGTCAACTGTTGAAAAAAAAGTAATCCTGTCAAGTATCCTACATAAATAAAAAAGCATTATTCGACTTCCGAACGGTACTGAACTAGTCAAAATTGGGCGCAAAAAGCACTTGACTCCCTACGTACCATACCAACCTCCTTAAGAGTATTTTCTAGTTTGAGAAACAATGCTTGTATTTAAGGAATACCTGGAGAGCTTCCCAGACCTCACTTTTTTATACTACTCTAACCTCAAATCAATAGGTAAAAATAGTCAAACCCACTTAATCATTCTTGTTTATTGTAACTATCGCAATGTACACAAGTTTGTTATTGACAATTTACTAGAATGCTGTAAGAATGTTGATAATACATAGTGTATTATTTACGCATAACTATCCTTCCATGACGGTTAGTACGTGGTTGTAAGTGTCGAGATCGTTCTTTCTGGTTACACCATCCGAAGTAGCAGGATTAACGAGGACATGCGGAGGGACAGGATACTGTGCGGTCGCGTGTTTAATTCTTGTGCTTATTATATAATTAATAATTCATTATTATTTTTTTTTAAACAGCAGTTTTTATTATACTAATTAGTGTAAGTAAAGCTCTTGTTTTCGTGATATCGTAATGGAGAAGTGCAAAAATACCAAATTTGTCCATATCTGACGTTATATTACATGCATACTTAATATTAACAGGACTTATTCGATGAAAAATCTTATTTTTACGTTTTTCTGTTTGCGAATATTAAAACAGGTAATTTTTCAATAATTTTAAGTTTATAAATGTTCATAATTATTCTTGATATTGTTGTAATTGATGAGTCTGAATCCTTTATGCAATAGAAGATGTTTTCAAAATTTATTTGAATTATTTTAAGAGAATAATTGAGGGGATGCGGCGAATAACGTAATAACTCGAAAAATGACGTTTTGAGAAAAACACAAAAAACGTAGAAAAGTACTTTATAAATATTATATCGCAAAACTGTTTGGCTGATAGGTAGATAATGATATTCTAGATTAAATCATTGTAGAATAATACAAAAAAATTATACACAAACCACTAAAAAACTGAATCGTAAATTTCGAGTTATTACGTTTTTCATATTATTGAAACAAATTTTATATATTGCACTTAGTTTATGGACGGGAAAATAAATTCTACATAATTATTCGGATTTTTAATGACAAATAAAATTTGTATTTATCACTTTTTTTTAACAAAATGATTATTTTTTAATATTTTTTTGTGAAATCTTATTTTTTTTTTAATTTTTTCGACAACGCACGATCGTTTTTATCCGCAGAATCATTCACTTCTTGCAATATGTTTTCATACCATAGACGCGATTCATTACTTATGTATTTCCAAACTCTAAATTTTTCATCTATTATTTTATGGTTTAAAAATGAAACCTTTACTTCTCCATCTGAAGTATAGAATAAACGATTGTAAGATTGAATTTTGAAAGTATTACCCTTTTGGGGTGGTTTAGAAAAGGCGTGCTGTATAAATTCCGAAAACCAGTCTTTTATGATTTCTGAACCACTGATCCCTGAAGTTTTTAATTACATGCATATTTTTCAATTACAAAATTTTGAATAACGGAATAATTCGAATTATACCGTTTTAACCCTTTGAGTCACGGTAGTAACCCACGTTACTACCTCGATTTCTTTGAATTTTAATTATTTACGTTCAAGTTAACGTATTCCGATCGGTCTTTTTGTTATTTTCTGTTACCTTAGTACTTAAAGAACATATCCACATGACTAAAAATACATAATTGTTTATTGTTTACTTTATATAAATAAACAAACACAAAAAAATCATGTTTTTTTGGAAAGAATTCATTTTTGACGCTGTTTTGAAAGATAATGACTTCGGGGTATATAGGTTTTTGGGGTCCCTGATTACGAATCCTGCGTCAGATTTACAAAATTCAATATGGCGGTCAGAAATATGTAAACAATCGCCAATTTTGATGAAAATGCGCATTAGGGGGTTTTCGGGGTCGCTGATTGCGAATCCGATGTCAGCTTTACGAAATTTAAAATGACGGATACAAGATGGCTGATTCAAGATGGCGGTGATCGAGATGTAAAAAAGCGCGAATTATGGTGAAAATGCGTGTTTGGGATTTCCGAAGTCGATAATTACGAATCCAATATCAACTTTACGAAATTCAAAATGGCTGTGTGCAAGATGTAAAAAGGCGAGAGTTTTTTTATGAAAACGCGTGTTAGGGAATTTTCAGCCTCACTGAATATGAATTTTATGTTGATTATGGATAAGATGTTATATTTTAAATCGAATTATATTTTAAATTTTTGTCCGCCATATTGGATCCGCCATCTTGAATTTCGAAAAACTAACCTGGGATTCGTAATCAGCAACCTCAAAAACCCCCGAGTAACAAATTTCAGCTAAATTCGATAAAAGGAAAAATGTCTGACTCAAAGGGTTAAAGTATATTGGAACAATTCGACTTATTCCGTTTTTCTGATTATCGCATTCAGTTTTGCGTTAAAAAAATTAATTTACACTCAAATAATTATAACAAAATATGCAGCTACAAGTGCATATTTCATTAATGCAATAATATAAAAAACACAATAATTCGACTTATTACGTTATTCGCCGCAGCCCCTCAATTATATCCTAGAGTTTTGTGTTAGAGAATTTCGAAAAATCCCATCTTTGATTTAGACTATGTTGCATTATTTTGTGATTGCATGTGACATAAAAGAACGTTGAGATACTATATGCTATTTTATATTATATATATATTAAAACATTCCTATGGAAGATTTTATTTCTCTAGGGGGTAAAATCTACGATAAAATACAATTTTTCTAAAGTAATAGTTTGTCACTCGCACTGAAATTTTGTTAGAGATGTTAAATAAAAATTGAGGATAAAAACGAGCAGTATAAATTCAAATAATTACTATAAAATGTCACTTTTAATTAAATAATGTGTCATGAAACGTAAGGAATTTTCGTCGGGGTTCAGTTTTTTCCGGAATAAAAGAATCATGCTATTTTACGGATACATCAATGAAAAATACATCATTTTTTCACGTGGATTCACGATGTAGTAAAACCACGGATTTTTTTCGTCAGGGTTGCGGATTATGTCCGATAGTCGCTTAAGGTTTACGTTTATGTTCATGGCTTACGGTTACACCTTTCAGTTTGGATAGTACTATGTTTCGGCTTCACCCATAGTCCGCACTATTACATTAAATCACGATCTCCAATGGGACGACGCGACGTCGCACTGCTCGTAGTACAGGACTATAATAGAATTTGGTCAATTTTCATTTTTTTTCCCAATCCGGATAATAGAATTTGGATACAATAATAGTTGGGAAATACAATTGATATTGCGATTTAATTGAAATGTAATGTACCCATTTTTCTACGAATTACATTGTATTTAAAAACATTTTATGAAATTCCGTGTTAAATTTGTGCATGCTATTTGTTTTAAATACTTACATGTACCTACAGTTATTTTTCAAAGCAAATAGAACTTAAAAAGAAACTTGTTTCCGAAAATCGATTAAAGCTTTTCTTTTGTAGACCTAATTAGGTGGAAATTATAACCTTCACGTAGCACTTCATCCATAATCGAAAAATTTAATTATTTAATAAATAATATTGTATATAGTATTAAACCATTCATTTAGTTTTAAATAAATATTAAAAATTCACGATGTAAAATATCCGTCAGAGTAAAAGTCTCGAAATAAAATGTTCCGAATAGTAAAAATCGAAAATGTAACAAATGAAATTGTCCCGAGTTTTGACAAAATAATTCATGCATATTTTCAATTTCAGCAATCGATTAAGAGCCTTAATTGTTGGTTAAGTATTTGTTATTTATGTGAACGAACAGTAAATTTCTCAAAATTGTTATTTGAAACATGTTACTCGTCGGTGTTTGGACCCCGGATTGCGAGTTTTTTCAAAATTCAATAAGACGGATCTAATAAGGGGTAAATATTTTTCATAATTATTGTCGATTTATTTGACATTTTTAAAATTATATTATCAAAATTAAAATGTCGGATTTGTATGAAAATTTGTACTGAACGAAAACTACAAAAAATGTCGAATTTACAATCAGGGATCCCAACAACGTCCTAATGACAAGTTTCATAAACATCTATTAGTAAGGTTAAGAATGCTTTAAGGAATGAAGCAAGGAATCATGCCCACGGAAGAATGTAAGTAGTAACAGTCCGTACCGTGTTTCAGTCTCCGCACCTGCGGACTGTTACTACTTAGTTTATAATACGCGACTTCAATGACGACTTTTTAAACTTTTCCCCGCGACTAACAATCAAAGCAGGATGCCCACGAGTAAAGGTGATTTCTGCCTCCGAGATGGAATCTACGACACTAACAATTTCGGATAGGGTATGATGAAAGTAACATCTAATGGCAAATTCGATTGTTTTATGAAGTGAGGAAGTTTAAAAAACGCCTTTAAAGCTGCGGATTATACACAGGAAAATGCATTAATTTAAGTAGTAAAAGGCCGCACTGTGTGTTGTTGGCAATAGTAACAGACCGTTACTTAAATTCCAGCATTTTTGTATGTATAATCCGCGACTTTGATAATGATTTTTTAAACTTTTCCAGGTGATAAAACAATCGAATTTTCCGCTAGGTGTTGATTCTCGTCATACTCTACTTGAGTTTATCAGTTTCGGAGGTTTCATCTCGATGGCGGAGATCACTTACACTCGTGGGCATCTTCCTTTGCTATTAGGTCTTAGATCTCATTATGCTCTCTTCTATCCATCTCATTATAACTCAATTCATCAATTTTGAATGTTCCATCAGGAGGGAGGAAATCACATATATCGCGAGCATCATCCTTTAAACCTGAACCCGAGATATAAAAATCTACAAATCGGATGATGACATAGATGGATCCTGTAGGTACTCATGAAGTCATGAACAAATTTAACACGAAACTCACAACTTGGATACGGTTTGTCACTGCATCATGAGCTGCATCATTTACATATCGGTACGATACTTTAATATTCTTATGCAGTGAACAGCGTTTGTGGTACATTATCGTAACACATTTCATATCGCGAATCCCGGTTTTCTAGAGCCACTGTCCCATTGGCGACTGCAGCGCTTTGGTCGTTATCGCGCTCGACCCACCTTTTTTGATCCAGTAATCCAATAAAAGTTTTTACTTCGCAACCAGAGAAGAACATCCGAGGACCTTGCCATGGAACCAGTGAGTTCTGTGCCAGTCGGAGTACGCGTCTGTTCCGCAGCACTCCATGTGAATTTGCATACGGTCCATAGCTCGTTTCCATGTCGGATCAGTCAGGTACTGCATCATGCCTGTAACGCGAGGTACAGCATTGGAGAATACGGGACGGGTTCTCTCATCACTGGACAAGAGAGATAAAGAGATAGAGATAGAGACAGGGAATGAACGCGAGAGCAAACGTGAAATGGTATATGGGTGAGAGAGACAGAATCTGACTAGGTTGAGGTGGATGTACCCACCGGCGGCTAGATAGATACACAGGGTGGCATGAGGGGTCCAAGTTATCGCGAAAATTATTCGAATTTCAGCGGGCAAATCGTTGCGCCGTATCTATTCATTAAGTAGATACTAAACGAGATTTCCATCAGTAATTTCCAGGGCAAACCGCTCTGTGCACGCGACGCCGATCTCCCACTCTCTATATCTTTCTCTTTCTATCTCTAATGCTCTCTCTTCCTAAAATTTGCATATTATTCTGTCCCACTAGCATGAGCGCGTACAGCTTGGCGTATCTCCCGCTTTACAATTTTGAACCAGAAATCTGCCAAAAAAGGTACCCGAAAAAAAAACATTCCATTCGGTTTCTAGAAATTGAATCGTCGTGAAACGAATCGCTTATTTGACTATACAAATCAAATAATCAGATAAAACTACCTGCAAAATAAATTTAATTGTGATTTTTTATTTTAGTGGTAAATTATTATTTATATCTCAGGCTCATTTTCAAGGATATCGTTTGTATCAATTGCATCTTAATTTTCTTAAATGACAATTAAGAATGAGAGAAATTGAAGAGAAAATAGTTGTAATAATTTTCTTTACCTGATGACCTACAAAGTTTTACCCAAAATGTAATATAATGTAACAAAGTTTCTGTGGGTCTTTAGATTTGAATTTGGAATGAAGAAATGAGGGAGTTAATAACATTGTCGAATTAGGTTATCATTGCATGAATTATGTTCGTCTTCTACTTTATTTAATGGGTTTTTAGAAAAAATGTGCATCATCCCTGTTACTCGTCCGAACCTATTTCTAACATTGAGTATTAAGACATCCTTCCATTTAAAGTCATGTTGTGTAATTATACTGTTTTGGAACGATAGTATCGGTATGTGATGCTCTTGCACCATGTTTTTATGCTCCATTGCTTTAACCCTTAGGTCTCTTTTGGTCCCACTTAGATATGATACATTACAGTGTTCGTTATTAATTTGCTGCATGACGACATCCTTCCATTTCATGTCATATTGTGGGGTGTAGGTCGAAAAATCGACAAATCAAAAAGCCGACAGGTCTAAAAGCCGACAGTAGAAAAACCGAATTGTAATAATAACGACAGTCACATAACCGACACCATGAAGAACCGACTGCCAAAAAGCCGACAGTCAAAAAACCGACAGATAAAAAAACAGACACATCGACAAGCGGGTAGTCAATTTTTGAAGTGTCAGTTCTTTTACTCTCGGCTTTTTGGCAGTCGGTTCTTCAAAATGTTGGTATCATAACATTTCAGTTTTGCAACTTTCGGCTTTTTGCCTGTCAGTTTTTTGACTATGGGTATTATGACTTTCGGTTTTCTACTATCTGCTTTTTGACGTGTCGGCTGTTTGCCTGTCGGTTTTTGGAATTATGGACTTTCCACTGTCGGTTTTTTTATTGTCGGCTTTTTGAATGTCGGTATTTTGACTGTCGGTTTTTCGACCTGTCGGCTTTTTTATTTGTCGATTTGTCGACGCGCACCCCTTAATAAAATCAAACATTTTCGAGTTATAGCTTTATAACTATAATGGACAGCATTTAAAATAAATATTTGTACTTATCGTAGCCTTATAATTATGGAGTAACTAGAATTTCAAAAGTTTTGGGGATTGCTGCATATATTGGATATTGGTTCCAAATTATGTGAAAATTATCAAAAATTCTTTTGAAGACAATCTTTATAAATGCAGGGAGATTTCTATCGCTAATTGAATCCATTACTGGTACGATTGATGAGCAATGAGAACTGAGAGGATGAATAAATCGCCATAAATAATTGGACACTTTCGCGTCCATTATCTTCTCTACCCAATTTTGATTTATTTCGACATCGGCTTACAAATCTGCATTTAGAAGAAATTAAAAACTTTGAACAGTCGAAGATTTTCTAGTCATTTTCTATATCAACATTTCGAAAATGAAAAACTCAAAATATGATATTGTGCGGAACTTTATAGATAATTTGTTGCTGTCAAAATTGATTTAGTAAAATAATGAAACACAGAAGATCTGAAATAATCAACGGGTCGCTATTGATTTAAAATCAGAGTGTACAATGACAATTATTACATGTTTATGAAGTTAGTTTTGAATTTATACACTTCCATAATACATAATATTGTCAGAGTAGTTTGACAATCACATATTTTGTTCAATATGAAATATAAACTCTTCCATTCGATTTTAAATTCTATATAGAAATTTCTCTGGTCGTTTTTCTCCGAAATTGTCGGTATATATGCCAGTACATAGTGTGAACTTGTCCCGTCAATTAAGTACCGGAGAATAAAAACGATCGATTTTTGAATGGATGCTCTTTTTATATTTCACCTCGAATGGAAAAGCTACGTTCATTTCACTTACAAAATATCGGGATAGTGATTCATAAAAAAAAGTGACCCAATGAAAAAACGCTTTTCTCCATTAACCGTTACGGATGGCTTATTTTTAAATTTATTGTTATAAATGCTAAATTAGAGGTATTAATAATAAATTAGTAGATTAGACTATATATTTAAATTAATAAACATTATATATTTGATTCATTTCGCATTTCTCTCTTAATATAAATCGTATAGTCGCTAATGACCTCAGAAGTTGATGCGACTTAAATAAAAAAAAAAAAGGTATTATAATAATTCTTTAATATAAATCCATATATTCTCTTCAAAAGTTTTTATATGTTTATGGAAAACCTGACTGATAAAAATAATGAATTTATGATTGCGGCCTTACAACAGTTGTATACATTTCGTATAAAGAATCATTTCAGTTCAAACTTGCGCCATGTTTTTGAAATAAAGCTAATGGTTATTATTTAAAATAATGTTTTAATTTGGAAAATAACATTGCAAAACTCCAGCAATGGTACCACATATTCAATACAATTTGTGGCAGTATTTATATAAAAAATATATTCTTCATTTCAATTTAACGTTTCTTCATTTCTTCTTTAACAAAATTAATGACGTAACGTTGAATTCTACTGCAAACTTCAAAGAAAATATCTTTGACAGAGTCTCAACTTGTCGGGACAGTAGTACAATTTCCAATAAATATAAAAAAGATATTACATTTAGCAATTAAATATTTACATTTTACAATCCAATAAACAAAGTTTTTTCTATAAGAAACTGACACTACGACAGATACCTTTTTTACCACAAATGAATAAAAATTGTAAACCTAATACAGAAATTAGTTAATACTTTCACCTTCGTTGAGCAATCTTCGTAGAAGTAATGTTATATTGCAGACTGTGATAAAGCTGACGTAAGCGAGGAAGGAAGCAAAAATGGCCAGAAATATTCCAACAAAGGTCCAGCATCCAACTCGACGGTACTTCCGACATCTACAAATAATTTATTAATCAAAACAATGCCAATTTCATAAATAAAGTAATTTATTCTAAATAGAACAAATAGTAATATTCATTATATACAAACACACAGTTACATTTTTTAAACTTTATAAATTCTATGATCTACTACTTAAAGATATAAAAATTATTACAAATGTTCAACTGTATTCAAACCGTACCCCATAAAACACATTCCGTGACGGGATATCCTGCATAGCTCCTGAGGACATCCAAGTTTTCGCTTTTGGTCCTCGGGAGCTCCGCAAGTTATATAGAGATGGTCTTGTGTTGATTGGTACATTTAACAAGAAGTAAGAGCTTTTCTTTAATTATTTTTTTTTGGTCTATCGAGGACTCTTATTAGGAATTTTATGGAACCAAAATAAATCATGGATGAAAATTGTAGGTTTTCGTAAGTATTGAACTAAAAAAGAAAATCCCATTTAGGTAGACTATTTATTTACCCGTAGTTAAAACACATCATGCCCAACATATGTACCTTTATTTAGTAAATCGTAAAACTCGTTACAAATAGTAAATATTTCAAAATCAATGTCAATGCATTGAACAGTAACACTTGTTCTATCTTTACTGTCACCAAAAGTCTAATTGGTAATATTACTTTTGCTTCATTAGTGTTGTAAATGCATGTAAATGCATCAGTGTCCTGGACAAAACTGTAGATTACAAAACTAATGCAGCAGATCAAGAAGGAAGTACTAATAACAACTCTGCATTAAATCTCTGAGAGGATTAAAAAAAATGCATATAGAAAAACAAACACCAGGAGATCCCTCATCGCTAAACAATCCGGACCTGCTCCATAGTCATTTCACCAGCCTACAAAAGCTAACACCCAGTGATAAAACACTACAATATTTTTCATCTTCTCGTTCCAATAGTTTACCCGATTTTGCAAGTTTTTCTTTTTCTGAAATTTCGCTAACAGACCTAATGTTTATTATTAATAAAATAAAGACTAATTCAGCGGGCTCTGATGGGATCTCCAGTAAAATGTTTCTGCGTGTATGTGGATATTGTCTTCCGGAGATTCTTCATATTGTTAATGACATAATTCGTACCAATACTTTTCCTAGCGCATGGAAACATGCTATGGTATATCCGATTCCCAAAATTCCCAAACCAACCACTTTTAATGATTTACGACCTATCAGCAGGCTTCCAATTTTTTCCAAATTGATTGAAGCGATTTTATATGAACAGATCCTAAAATATTTTAACCCCAATTTAAGCTTTTTCCAATTTTTCAATCTGGTTTCAGGCAACTGCATAGTTGTGAAACTGCACTCTTAGATGTCTCTGAGGATGTCCTTGTTGGTTGGGATAATAAGAAGCTAACGTTAATCGGCCTTCTTGATTTTACTCGCGCTTTTGATTCGCTTGATCACGATCTAATTATTTTAAAGCTAAAATTTTACGGCTTTTCTGAAGCGGCCTGTAATCTTATTAGATCATATTTTTCTCATAGATCACAATCTGTAGTCGTTAAAAGTGGTTCTGATTCTCTGTATTCCAATTCCATTTCTTTGACGTGTGGTTGCCCGCAAGGTGCAAAGTTGAGCTCAATCCTTTTCATTATTTACACGGCAGATATTTATAATGTTTGTAATCAAGTTAGTCTTAAAACGTATGCCGATGATACCAAAGTGTTATTGTCCTTTTTGCCAAATCATGCTACGCAAGCGTTTGAAAATTTCAACACTGATTTAGATAAAATTGCTAATTGGGCGGATAATAACGGATTAGCATTAAACCCCGCCAAATCAAAAATGTTGTTGGTTGGTAATGCAAAGCGTCGTGCGGAAGTATCAAATTCCAATGAAATTATTATCAAGGGTAATGCAATCCCATTCGTTCAGGAGGCAAAGAACCTAGGAGTTTTTATCGACAATGAGTGGTCATTCTCTAATCACGTCCGCAAGAAATGTGCCGTCTCCTTTATGCAGCTGCGTTTGCTGTTCCCATTCAGGCATATTTTGCCATCTAGTGTCAAACTAAAACTATGCGGATCATTGGTTCTAGTACATATTATGTACTGCCTTTCGGTATACGGTCCTTGCCTGAATGGTGATAGCAAACGAAAAATACAATCTGTGCAAAACGCATGTCTCCGATATGCCTTCGGAGTTCGGAAATTTGAACATATTTCTCCGGCATTAGCTAGCTCTGGGTGGCTTAAAATAGAATTTCAGCAACAAGTACGAATTTTAACGCTTGTTTGTCGGCTGCTTGCATCAGGGACTCCTGAATATCTAGCTGCGAAATTACGAGTGTTAGGGCAATCCAGGTCCAATCCGCGTCGCGCCATTTCCGCTACACTGAAACACCCTCGTTATAATTCGGCGAAATGTAAAGGTGCTTTTTCTTGTATAGCTGCTAATATTTTCAATGCTTTGCCTCTTGGAATTAGAACGTCTGTTTCATCGGCCAACACTTTCGTATCTCGTGTTAAGACACACTTTTTAGCACTTTAAAACGAGTAATCTTATTGTTTTAGCGTTTACTTATGTTAGTCATATGTTATCGCCACATATTAGAGTCGCCTTTATTGTAATAGTACTGTATTATAATCAATTATTGTTAGTTTAAATAGTTTCGTAAGTTTAATAGTTTTGTAAGTTTAATACATCATTGTATCTATGTATTTGCGCGGTTAGGCTGCAAAGCCGCAGTGAATTGCTGAGCCTCGCCGATTTGCTGTGTATTTTTATGGCAGTAAAGTCCTTTATTATTATTATTATTATTATTAAAACAGTCAAGAACTTATTTTTACCATCGTTATAATAGTTTACATACATTTTTTTTATTAGTTGTCATAGTTTTCGTCCTATGAAATGCTATAAACGACTAAACCAATGGTTTCCATTATTACTATCCAGGTTACACAAAAAATCTGCAAAATACACCGACTAAGACAAAATTATTTTGAGTCAGTATTTTTGATTTTTTTTTTATGAATTTGAAGAAATATGACAAATCAGGCGTTACAGAAAGTAGAAAATATTGTTAATAGTTGCTAAAAAGCACAAAAAACAAGTAGATTTACATCACTCATACATTCTTCTTAATATAACTTGTGCAAATTACGTTCTCTGAATAAGGAATGTTCATAAATCTTGTTTATATTTCGGGTAGTGTTGCTCGAATCTTACACTTCTAGTGCTAAAAATATTAAACAAATGTAATGTATGAAAGTTTATTAAATTATCTGTAAATATGAATATATTATCGTAACTCAGAACATGAATTGTTAAATAAACTTATTTTTGAAACAATTTTAACACATAACAGGTTTCAACAGAATCCAAGGATTTAAAAAAAATATGGGTCCGCCATTTTGAATTTTTAAAAATGGACTTCATATTTATAATCAGCTATCGCGAAAACCCAAGTGTACCCAATCTCACAAATTTTGGTAGCTTAAAAAATTCTTCACATTTTTGACCCACATTTCAGATTTTTTCCGCACAGCAAAGGGGTTAACGGTTAACATGCTAACTTTTTTAGTAAATTCATACATTATTAGATGAATTATTGTGAAAAATTAATGATAATATACCCACATTATGCTTAATTTATTATGCGTAATCATTTTTTAAATATTAATATCCAAAAAATTGTATATTGACTAATAATGTCAACGAAAATTAAATTCGTTTATTTCGTCAGTCACGGAACGTTACATTTACATTTTTAATTGATTTTTTAATACGTAAACGTACCAAAATTATATTTTTGCCTTACGTTAATATAATATAAAACATCACACATGAATTAGGCTTATTTTTAATATGTAATATATGTTGTAAAAAAAAGTAGCGATTTTTTTAGTAACCTGATCAAACAAACCAATAAAAATATTACTAATTTTTTTAAAGTTATTGCTTACCACCGGTAAAAAGATTTTTACATTTCAAAAAATGAATTGTAATACTTAATTTGTTACCAGAACAAAAGGTTATTTATTTCATCAATAAGAACATAAAATCGTTGATAAAACGTAAACGTAAGCAATTTTTTATGTAAAGATATTTTCGAAAACCGTGGCACATCTATCTAGGTCAAAAAATACAAATTCGAAATCAAACATGCATCGATACGCGTTTATACACCGGATGATATCGGAAAATGTTTCTGGTTTACGATTATATTCGATTACATCATTCGTTGACTAATTAAAATAAATAAATTGTCCATTTGTAAAATCACTGAATCGCCATTGTGTATCAGGTACACAGTGGTAAAATTACCCGAAAATCAAATTAATCTTATACATCGAAAAAACGAATTGAACATCTGAAAGGGCATATCCAAATGAAGGAACATAAAAATAGATCATTAATTAACGTAATAAAGTATAAAGTGTGGGCATTACAAAAAGTTCAAACGAAATCATCTAAAACAGACAATTGTAGTACGAGTCCTTAAAATTGACCTACTTACTATATCACTTAGGTTTTTTTTCTGAATTAATATAGACACCGAGAATCAAAATACACGATTTTTTAAAATCATATTTCATATCGACAATGTTTTATTCAGCTTTCACAATTCGGTTGTGAGACTAACAATTTTCACTGATAATAAAATATATGTTAATGAGTGCGTAACCCATTTTATTAGTTTTTATTAATAACTGTAATCAAAATAGCACTTCTTAACAAGAAATGAACTACAGCAATGAATTACTCATTATATTTAACCGCGACACAACGAAGTTCGCAAGAGACTTTCGCCACGGCCGAGTCTACCGGTTCAGTTTGGTCTGGAGTATCCACCAGAAATAAACAATCCCCTTTACTAGAAACACAATTAGCGAAATTAACTGTCTTCTCGTTTAAACTTCTCGATTCAACTAAAGTACAGTAAACAATAATAAGAAATAATATTGCATAAATACATGCAATAAAAATATTGTATAATCCAATGAATGTGCACTATTTTATTTTTAACCTAATCTATACTTACAAATGGCTACCATTTTTTAAATATTTAAAATAAAAAAGTTATGGACGTTTTGTTTAAGAAAAACATGTTATTGTTTTATTTTTAATTTATCGAATTTTGTTATGGGTAATGGCATAAGTATATCTCTAAAAGTCACAAAAGTCGTATAAAAAATAAATTTGCTATCACATAGACGTATTTCATAAAGTAACAGTCAAAATGGCGATAAACGTGTACTTTTAATCGTAATAAGCCTTATGTTTAAAATCGCATAGCTTAATGGATTTTTATGAAACTGGTACCTATTTAATAGTTTTTCTTAAATTGGTTTTCAAATTGCTGATGAATTTGGATTATTTTTTTTTATTTTCATTATTTTGATAAAATTTTTCTCGAAAACGGCTGCGAGAAAATGAATGCAAGTATGTTGATTCCAAATTTCACACGTAGATACGGGAGTATTTTTTATTTTGCCTGAATCGCTATTTTTTAGTTTGCGGTCGGCCATATTTAATCCGCCATATCTTTAATTTTTATAAGCTAATATTGAATTTAGATCTAATGATCCTGAGAGTTCATAAACCTATTGAATAAAGAGGTTTAAACATTATACAGTTTCTATAAAGCTTTGTGAATAAGTTATTTTAGCTAACTCATCATGGCCGCCATCTTGAAAATCACTTATATGAACTAATTTTGCTACTATGCATCCAATCTGTTTTCACGAAACTGACAAAAGTTACTATTCCCGCTAAAACTTAGATTAGACTTCAAAACTGCACATTACTGTGATTTTTCAATAATTTCGGGCATTCGGACGCCATTTTGGATTGGTTAACAATAAAAATCAGAATATCTAAAAATATATTTTGGAAGTGCCACATTCGGGACCCGCATCCTTATGAGTTAGATTATTCTTAAGTACCGACAACATAGTTTTAAAAATTCTATAAAAAAAACAAATCGAAAATCAGCGTTTTTATTTTTTTATTGTTAAAAAGAAACAATTTGCTGTGATTTATTGATAAATTTATCTATGCCATTCGAAAGATGAGACTTTTTTACATAAGAATATGTATCCCGATATTTTTTCCACACTGTTTATAATTGAAAGGAACGGGCTTGAAGTTGACGTTAAAATTTTGGCCATTTGAGCGTTAAGGGGTTATATGAAGTTTAAAGAAAGAATAATTTCAATTTTAATAGATAATATTTCTGATATATACTAAACGTAATTGTATCAGATAAATACACATTTCGTGACTATAAATTTAAAATATTTTTAAAATTACTGTAAGATAATACAATAGATTTTAAACGTAATTACTTTCCCACCTGATTTTTCTATGCAAATGGAGCAATTTCGTATAAAAGTCAGCGAGGCGAGAATAACGACTCAAAAATTATAATGAAAATCTCTAGAATTCTTCAATTTAATAGAAATCAAAGTGGCACGTAAAACGAGGAATGGGTCGGACTTATGTTCGAAGCTGTTCACATCGTAAAATTGGAAGTAATGGTGCTGACGATCGATCGATCGCGCAATACGAAATCAACTACCGGACATTGCAGTCATATCAAACGATTCGACGGTGAAGGCGAAGGGAAGAAGAGCGGGGGTGTGCACCAGAGATCCCTTCGATTCCGATGGAAATGCGATTTCCACCAGACGATAAACTCATCGAGTATATTTCCACATATCAGTTCTGCATTTTACCACATAATGCGGTTTCGAAATCGAATATTGACACCAGTTTTATTTTAAACCTTTGCGGAAAAAGCCTCAATAAATCATTTTGAACGATAATTAAATAAAAACCAATCGATGGCTTTCCATAACGGTGCTTTTGAGAAATTATTTTGGCGGTTGCAGAAGAAACGTAAAAAAACCTGCAAAACGATAAATTATCTGTACTGGTATTTTGCTAATTGACAATACTATGGTCAAACAATTCCACGATTTCAGTTGGAAAGAGCCTTTGATGATGGGTTTGTACATTAGCGTGGAGCGATTTCTCAAGTTTGAAAAAAAAAACTTCTTGGATACGTGGTCGAAACAACTATGATGATATAGGTCAACATGGTTTTGTTGTTGGGGAGCTGTGGGTCATTTTCGACGTAATTTTGAGCGTAGAATCCGAATCCTATGCCATAAGTAGCCCACCACGTCGGGATTTTGATTTATTTGAGGTTATGTACTCGAAAAACGCGTTTTTTAATATTTTTCGACGTTACATACAGGATGTACCTATTTTTGTTGACTTCTGTATTATTTGAATCTTTTATTACTACCTTTACCCTTCAAAATGAGCTTTTATTCTGTCACAATCATCATCGTTATCATCGTAACTCTCATCGTCAATATCATTACCGACGTAGTTATCATTGTTACCGACATAGTTATCATCATCATCATCTTCGAAACTGACATGATTGTCATGACGGTCAACATACTTGATTCCAGTTATAAAAAGAAGTTTCCATAAAAATTTCAGCCCGGACGCGTTTTGGGCTGTCAACATTTGGTGTTTTGGTATCAATATCCAGTAATTGTTTATTAGATTGTTTATAAAATAACAGTAGCATTTTTTTCAGTTTTTTCACTATTGAAAACTTGTTTCCTGACGTGAAATGGAGCTTCAGTAAAAATTTCATCATATTGCCGCAAATTCAGATTTATGCTAATAACCGAATATTATTTGAACAATGTCGGCGTGTTTTTCAATGCTTGTTTGCATTTATTTCTTATGTCTGCAGGAAACCTCAGCAGTAATTGCAAATGGATATCAGTGGCAATTATAACACTTTTTCAGAAATGATTCAGAACCACTGCTTTTTGGAATCTTACGCTAACTTTAGCGCCATTCGAGTCTGAAACTTATGTATTAGATGTATGACTACTTTTTAACAACGCAGAGTAGTTCCATATGCTTCAAGAAAATTTTCTAAGTTGCAGTTACTACCGTAAAGATGTTAAATCAACTAAAAATGTAGTTCTGCTAAATTCATTAAAAATATATCGCTCGAGCATGTTGAATAGTTTTTAGTGTACTAGGTAGTTAGACTCTAAAAGGTGTTTTTAAATATAGTAGAATTAACTGCCAAAATATCGTTTACATAACTATATTTTTTGTTGTATTAAGTCCTTAATGGTTGTCTCGCTAACCTATAAAATTTCGTTGAGGACCTGTTGAAATGCTTTCAGTAGTTAAAAAGCAGTCAAATCAATAAGAATTTTTTTCATTGTATCAAATATTTATGTTATCCTTGCTGTTGTGGTTTTGTGTTATTAATGTAATGGTAATTACTATTGCCATGTATTTTGACGATTGGATTAATAGATCTAACTGCCTCTTGCTGAAACAAATATCGAATATCCAAAAACCAAAGCTAATGATGAAATTGTACCAAGATAAAAGCGAAGATAAAAGATAAACATTTAAATGATAAATCAGAAAAGTAAAACATGTTTGAAAAAATTATAGTTGTTAAGAAGTATTTACAAAACGCTATGCCAAATCACTAAAGTAATTGAACATTCCATTTCGACCTTTCGGTCTAAGAAAAAACCCTACCTTATCCTTATTAAAAGGTGAGCACTCCGTTCGGCTTACCCGAGCTGGAGTAACACTAAGACCCATAGAGCGTTAAGAAGCTTCACAGTCTTGAACTCCAGGGCAATTTCGCTTCGCATTTCTATGGAGATCAGGTAATTTAGCTGTTGGTTCTCAATAACATTTCTTTGCAATATTCAACATTTATAATTTATAATTTTTTAGAATGGCGTGTTGCTTTTTTTCGTGTATAATCATCGGTATTTACACGGGATGCGATATCTACATAATAGAAAGATATAGTGCACTAATATCGAAAAATAATGCTTACGCAAAATGCCCATACGATAGAAACTTAACATTAGGGAATATTACTTAAGAGCGTTATTAACAATGGAGGCGAGAAGTCAAACTCGTCCGTTTTATGAACCCAAACCAAAACACCTTTATTTCGAAAAAAAAACAATTGGTGACAACACTAACCGAAAAAATACCTGCATACCATATCGCCCGATTTCCATAATCTAACACTAGTGTCGCGACTCATTTTCATCATTCCCCAAATTAGTTACATTCAACCAACATACCGATTCCATTGCGTCATCCGACCCCGAATCCACTTGCGTCAAGTGGACATCTGCTTACCACAAGTGGAATAATCCGCTTGATCTTATAACAAGAGGATTTCTACTTCCGCAAGAGGATTCCGCTTGTGGCAAAAGAACGTTTAAAGATAGACGAATTTCTGCCTTAGAGCGCAAATTCCATGTCGCTCGTTGTGTTTGTGGTGTCACGTCTAAATAACTTTTCAAAAATAGTTTTTCGAAAATAACTTCCGAAAAAGCACTTCACAAAAAATATCACTTTACAAAAACAACTTTGGGAAAAATAACTTTAAAAAAAATAACTTTGAGAAAAAATAACTTTCGGAAAAACTGTAGGAAAAATATATGTTTTTTTTTCATAAATAATATTAGGATCAAATTTAGTTTTTAAGGATCGGCCATCATATGTGACTGCATTCTGGGCTCTTTTTCTAGAGATTTTTATTTCAGTGGGAGGGGGGAAACGAAACATTGAGTTTAGTGAGAGTGGCAGGCGATATAAATGACGCACTAACCACGTAGGCCTTAAACAAGTCTTTATTTTACAATTAAATAGAAACAACAATTTTAGATATCATTATTAACATCCATAAACACCCATGGTCGATAACAATTTTTTTATGCACGATTTGACGCCTGATATTACAAGAAATTTTCAACAGTTTAATTATAGGGAAATGTTTTTGGAAATATCTCTTAGGTAATGAATAATTTGTCGATTTTTATACTATCCAACAACATTAAGCAGTCGTAGATCATATAAGCATGGTATTTAACTCGTTTGTAAGAGGAGATATCTCGTTCAGCTTGATGCTGCTCCAGCAATGTTTCCACCATACTTTGCTCCAATTTGATAGCATTGATGCATTTACCAATTGGAGGATGATGAATTTTCATGGCGAACATAATGAAATGCAACCTTGGGAACAAAAGCCAGTTCGCAATGCTTCAGACAATGACATAGAACCCAACAGTTTTCTTTAAAAATATGAATAAGGAAGAAAATACATTTTTTTAATAAAAATATCTAAATGTAACTCAAGAATAAACATTCTAGAATTATAAACATGAAGTTAGGGCTTCGCAAAATAATATAAACAAAATCGAATTATTAAAAAGGTTAAGATATGATTTTAGAATTTATCAACTGCATGTTTAGTCGAAATATCACTTGTTTGGTATCATATTAATGACAACATCATTCTTAATTAATAAAATTAATTATTAAATTAATACTTATGTATTTTTACTACCTACGGAGCACCTGAATATCGTAAACTACAAAGTACTATACCTGGATTACAAAAAAGAAAGTCGTACATAAGCTGAACATCTGTAACTATGCTAAGAAACTTCTAGACATCGATTGAATATTGCACATGACGTGGACAGAGATGGCTACAGCAGATTGTAATACGAGTTTGAAGGCAATCTGCAGCTAAATAATCTTATGAACTTACTTGGACACTGGATCTCAAAATTGTTATATCTTAAATTCAGCATCGTGTCAGCTTGAATTAATTTTGAAATTTTACTAAATTGCTTAAATTACTTAAATAATTACGCTTACAAAAATCGACCATTAACGAACAGAACTTAGGTAAATCATTGGTTCTAGATTAGGTTTTTCTAACTTAGATGCAGAAATTTGACAAATCCTCTTTTAACAAGAATTTAACTTAAGTGCATACATTTTAAGACTGACGTTTTTCTACGCACGAGAGGTCGCTAATGTGATTACGGGGCCTTTAAATAAAAATTTCAAATATGACATGTACAATGTCAAATTAAAAAAACTTTTTTTTTTATCCCACGTGTTTTATATTACAAATATTTATTTCTTATTCGTTATGAAGCAAACAAGGGGCAAAAATGTTGCTACTAATAGTTAATCAATGCTTCATAACTCCTTTACTTATTTCCTAAAAGAAAAATAAAACATATTAGTGGTCCAACAAAATGTATATTTATAGACGAAAAAATTAAATACATTGATCGGTTTCGTAATCCAATATCCATAATTAAATTTTACGTCTGTCCTATTATATCCTCCATTTCCAATCATCCAAGTCCTAATTCTAATTCGTAATTAACGACATTAACGACTTTCTGCACTATATTAAAAACAATGTTTTCTTTTGGTAAACATGTTTAATTAGTTAAAGATGCATTCAAATGTTATACGTGAAAAATTAACTAGTTTAAATTTCTCTAGGCAAAAACCCAACATTAATGAGTTACAAATAAATATGGTTCAAAAATTAAAATTAATCAAAATAAATATGATTGAGACTTGATCTGCAAACTAATCTGCACCAGATTCTGAAATACTTTCTTAACTAAGTGACTTAATAATACTAATTCAGGTAATACAATTTTCCAAAATAAAATTTGGAACTTGGAATTTCAAGGGACAAGGAATATTTGACATTATTTCCACTTGGGTTTTTACAACGGAAATAAAATGAAAATGGAAATTTAAACAACATATGGATTACACTCTGATGCAACCGCATTGTTTAAATAACGTAGCTATTCACGTTGAAAAATTAATCATCTGATTTCAACTTTTTACGAATGCGTTATTGCTGCATACAAAATGTATGGAAAAGTCATGCGTGAAAAGGTTTTCCGTATTTTCCAACCCTCGCACTCGCATCGAGTTTCTCTCGACTCGGCGCAATAGATACCGATAATGGGTTGCCGTTGACCGGACGAAATATATTTTTTAAATGACGCTTATGTACTACCGGAAAACGATAACTCGGAATTACAGCGAGAGGACTTTCCGGTAGCCGGAAATTTGTGGCGTGTTCTCATGCAGGTAATTCTCATAAAGTTGCACTTTGCATCTACGCGTTCGCACTAAATCACAATGTTTACGAGAAAATGACTGTAATCTGATTGCCTAGGTTGCGTATCAATTTGAATTCCGGTTCACAATGACCCAGAGAATCAAAAATGAAATAAAAATTCGTTACAATATAACCTCTAATTACTATCTTTTGTATTTGAACTAATTCTAACCTACCTTTCTGCAAAGTGGAAGTAATTGTGGGAAATTTTGAGTCCTATGAGACCCTGAATAACTACGCATAGTCCTAATATAGTTGCACTTCCAAAAATCCAGTTGAACAAGTCTCGATCCGCGTGGCACAGAAATTCCCCGACAGATGCTGACATGATTAATCCTATTATAAGAAGAGCTAGGCCGATGATTGTTTGGATTGATATCATGGTCATCAATGCACAATGTAGTCGTTGTCTTCCTATAGCTGTGAAACAAATCTGGCACAAAGGCATTGTTGTTTATAACACACTAACCTTTAAAATCAGACACGTTCACTGCGTTCGATGTTTCATATTGACGTCATAAAATGATGAAAAATAAAACATTTAGATTAAAATGTAATATTACTATACCTGTATAGAAAATTAGAATATTTAACCCATTAAGGCCCAAGTGAACTGATTTTGCACGTTCAATTTGATTGTTTACTGCATTTCCAAAAAATAATGTATGATTTTAAAACCATAGTCTCAAGATGCCGATAGAAAATTTTGGAAAAACGTCATTTAACCTCACTTTTTTAAGCAAATACATAAAAAATACTGAATTTTCATAATATTTCTTTTATAAATTCATATTTTTTGAAGGGAAAGGATTTTTTTACAAAATAAATCGGAAAATCAATCCCGATACCAACCCGATCCACGGAATAAGATCATGATCGAAAAATAATTTTTTCTCAAGATGTTGGTTCTAAAATGACGGCTTAAAGGATTGTTCTTTTTATGAATTTATAAATTCAAGGTTTTAAAAGTTTCCTTAGGCATTCTGGACGATAAAATATCATATATAGGAGATTTTGAGCTCACTGATCACGATTCTGATGTCGGAATTGCAAAATACAAGATGGCGGATCCAATATGGCCGACATATTCAGCTGAATTGGTTGTTTCTTATCCAGTTAGTTAATGAATTTCATTAATAGTTTTTCAGGTCGGTGATCACGAACCTGACATCAGACTTGGCGAATACAAAATGGTAGAACTATTATAGAGGCAGTCCAAACTAATTTAATTATTTTTTCTTCAACCGCACATATCGTACTTTTTTGGCATTTATTTTTTAGGAATTTAATCATTATTGCCTCTTTGCTGTTTGTCTATAAACGCTGACCGATTCTCATCAACTGAAGATAGACAATGTTCAGAATCTTTCCCTTTTTTCGCATTTTTTGTTTTTTGTATTTTTTGGCCTTAATTCATTTATTTATCTTGACACATTTTTCGTCTCAATTATAAGACATAAAAATATCTTATTTATGAAGGTTAGGCGCAAATCGTTAGTCTCAACTTTTAAAGACTTTCAAACTTTGCATTAAAGACACACGAATTCAAAAGTTTATTCTAATAAGCAATTTTCAAAGTCTCCAGTGTCCTAAAATATGTAATTTAGGAGACACGAGTCTTTGTATTGTAAACCACTTCATTACAATACCTAAAGACAAATGTCTCTTTATAATAACATAATTTCATTTCGTGATACAGATAGCGGTAGAAATGATGCACTTGATGACAAAATAAACATTTTAGAAGTTGAATTTGGTACTTGATTCGCAATAACTTTACTTAAACTGAGAGGTAGGTCGAAGAACCCGTTAAGCCGAAAGAAGCTTTTCAATCGATTTCCCTCTTTTGGTAACCATTCTTGGTTTTCCCTGAAAGCTCCTATGACGTGCTGACGAAGCTATTTTCTCATTTGATACTTCCTCTCCCTTTATTGGCCCGTATCTCTTCTCCTGGAAAGACTGGAGATTATACCAAATAATATGGAGACTCAAATTATACTTTATTTCTTTTTAAATGGCAGGAATATTAAAAGAGAATATCGAATGAAAACATTTCAACAGAAAGATGAGCCGACAATTATAAGTAATAAGGCATTTAAATAGGTGAAAATTAATTGGAAAGATTTTAAGTCATTAAATAAGTTGAACCCTTTCTTGCGTCTAATATCAGTATTTGCAGATATTAACTAAAAGAAAAATCCATTTTTCCATTTCCAATATTAAAGTAGTTGCATAGGAAAAACTCATTCATTTTTAAGATTTTTTCCAAAAATGTAGCTGTCTAGGGCTACTAATTCAGTAGTAAGATGACGGCCAAAGAACTTTTATAAATGCGGTTCATTACTGTAATATTATCCACACAAACTTCAGTTGTAACGAAAGGTCCATATTTTACACATAAACTCCAGTTCATTATTTTTTTCAGTGCTTTTGCATAATGTTAATTTCTAAATAGGTTCTGTATATGAATTGTTTCATATTAAAGAAGTAAATTTTAAGAAACTTTTGCAAAATTATTGCGTCTACTAATGCTTGCTATTTATCAATAAAAAAAATCCGTGTGTTTTTTATGTCTACTTTTAAAATATTTTCGGTCAAAAGATAAGTACAGTTTTGATAGTAAGAAGTGCAGCCTCGATAACTTTATTGTAGTATTTTTTACTATCCTATTGATTGACACTCTTATATTCTTTTTTCAGTGACGATAACGAAAAAAAAAACACTAGTCATTTAGTAACTTTATGACAAATAGTCTTGCTGCAAGCCTTTGTGGCAAAAATCTAAAATTTTTCCAAATTATGACTAAACTATTACGCATCACTTGATTACTACAAATATATAAATTATTGCTGATATTAAATAACAATCGTATGCCTCTGTAACTGCAAAATGAATACCGAAATTATTTTTTTTTCAAAATAAAGAAGGTAACTATTTATGAACAGAAGTCAAGAAATCAATTTAAAGAAATTTTGTTGTAATCATAAACTGGCGAAAATATAAGTTATTACATTCGTAATATTGTACAATGTGTTCAACCTATCGAAGTAATTAAAATTAAGCTTAAAATAAAAGCTTAATTATTGTTAAAAAGCAAGATATTTTGAAAAATTATTGATTTATTATTAAAAGTATATTTGACTTTGTAGAACAGCCATTCAGATATCACTTTCGATTTAATGAATGTATGTTTCGAATGAGGTTAATAAAAATTAGTGACCATTTTACATAATTAATTTTCATAATTACACGATACTCAAATTACAAAACATCAATCGTATCGATCCACAATAGATCCAAAAACTTGGCACCTCTCATACTCAAAACCTACCTAATTAAATCTAAACCATATCTAACTAAACAGCCAGTTATTGAACATGTTGATTGTCAAGTAAAATCAGTATTTTTATAGCAATATGATGAGATTTTGAATACCTTTAACTTCTTTTTCAATGGATGAGCATTTTTTTATTGCGCATACTAAATAATTAAAATGCCATTATACGCCTGAACTTGAATCATAAAACATGAAATGTTATACAATAAATGGTGTTGTTGTGTAGGAGTATATATAATAAAAAATACTAGGTAGGTAGGTTACTAGGTTACCTCTTCAAGATGAACACGAGTTTGTTCAAAACGTCGAGGGAAAATTTCAATAAATTAAATTTTATTCAAAGCCAACCTGCTTATTTATTTTTTTATGAAATGTTATATATTTTAATACAACATAAGAAAAGCCATAAAATATAACAAACAAGTCTTAATGTTATTGCATACGATAGTATTTATAAATGCGTTAATTTACTAATTAAGTACAGATAATAAACATATTTAAAAACCCATGGAAAGAAGTCCTTAGATCAATTAAAAATATGTTGTATTCAATTACTAACACGGCATACTATCCAGATGTAAGTAAACAACAATAATATACAGGTAAATACTCGGCTTCTAGACAGTCCGCCTAGAAGGAGGTAAATAAACACGCATGAAAGGACACATACCACAACAAATGATTTCTCAGCAAACAGCACATCCTTGTTTACTATTTAGATATGCAGGTAATTGTCACTGGACGGCATTGTTTACATATGAAAGACCAACTTCAACATGTTGTTTAGTTAATTATATGATACGAAATATTGATTTAAATAACTCGCTTATACCAAAAACTTCTACAAGGGGATAAAGAAAATCATTTCATTATATATTCGTTACATAAATAACAAATAAATAACGAATCGGAACAAATAAGGTAAGTGAAAAAGTGTTATTAGAAAATTTTCGGTTACAATCCAAACTTGTATTCCAAAATGATTTTATGAAACATCCGTAATATCAGGAAGACTTAAATTAAAAATGCTTTCTAAAATAATGCTTTCAAATGAGGCTTGGATGAAATAAGAATAAGAATTTTCATGGTAAAACTTCGAAATTCAAAAATCGATAAGGTACAACAACAAAGGTATAAGTAACACTACCTTCGACCAACAATTTTGTGTGTTTAATCGATCCTAAGTCCTTCAGTTTGAAATCCACTTTACTAAATAAATCCACTTTACTATAGAGAAACTTAGCTAAAGACGCCCAAACGAATAAATCGTCACTTTCATCACTAATTTGAGGACTTTCTTTTGCGATTAAGACACAAAGGTATATCACTTTTTTTTTGTATACAGAATATCATTTTCTATCTTGTTTGTTGGCATGAAATTTCCCCTCGCTTTAATGACTATTTTGCTCCCACTCTCTATATCGTTTAGCATGTAAGAGCGACCACTTACTATCAGCACTGGGCCAGTATTAATGCAGAACTGATTCGACTGTGAATTTCAGTACCGTCTATCGATACTAGGTCAGTACTCAGCTAGTAGTTAACTCCGGTTAGGTACTAAAATTTCTACTTGGGTATTGCCAGAAACAAACGGAATCCTGTTGATATAAAGTGTTCAGAAAACCATAATTCTAGAAAAAATTGTTACATTGATTGTGGAGGCTTTTTAGTCAATAAACATGATGTGGGTGAGTTTATAACCTACAATATTAATAAAAGGATGGTGGAATCATTTTGAAAATTGTCCTTATACGTTTCGGATCAATTGAAAGCTTCAAATTTTTACTTTAAATAAGATCCACTACAGTTTTTTAATAGCGTCAAGGAATACGGCGATATGTGTCATATAATTTGCCAATTTCAAAAATTTGACAAAATTGCATAAAATGTCTGCTTCTTATTACATGATAATTTTATTTTTCGCATGACTAACAAAATCCATTTTCACGGTGCTTTGTTGCCATGGCCGCAAAAGAAAGAGTAAGAGAGAACAAGAGAAGAAGACTTTTTGCAACTCATGTAATGTTTTCCACATTTATCTTTGTCGCACCCGTCCGTGTAGTACGTGCTCAACGACTCTCGTTGGATACATCATACTCGTTGCAAGCAGCTTCATTTCCTCTGTTTAGCACACCATGAACCCTATTGTAAATTTTCTGATTTCATGACATTTTATGTACATTTATAATGATTTTTATTTCCAGAAAAAATGAATCGCAGCTCCTTACACATGTCAATCAGACAAATGTATTGACGACATTGGATTATGCGAATCGACGCGTCGTTTGAACAGATTTAACGACAAGCAATCAAATCGTTGGGAACGACGAAAATGGAGGGTCCTCGAGTTCTCAAGTTTCCGAAGTCAGCTCGTCCATAGCGAATTGCCCGCGTGCGCACATGCACGTCTGGCTTGGAAATTCTCGGTCATAGGTAAATCGAGCGCCACGGAGCGCTTCGCTTCGTTAACATTCCGTTCTGATCGATCGATTAATTATCTTAGACGTTTAAGCTAAGAAAAACGCATAGATTCGTTTATGTGAATACATCCACAATTTTGTTCTCGTAAATTTATTTAATTCTCCTCGCCTATTCCTTAATTTGTCAAAACTCAAAAGTGTCACAATGGACACACCTTTTATTCCTTATGTCGAAAGAAATTTCCCTACGAAACTTCCCTAAAGTAAACCCCAGAGGTATTACGCCCTAAAACAACCGCCGCGCAACTTTTAAGACGGCTGCTGGTCCAAAATAAAAGATGGCTGTTATACCAACACTCCATTTGTACATTGCATGGCTGCCGTCCCCTTCCACTGGAACACTGGTTGTATGTATTTAGTACAACTGCTGCCCCAAACTAAGACAGCCGTCATCTTAATTGACGAACGGAAGCCATCTCCCGTTTTGTACCTCAGATATCTCTACAGCACATACGGGATCTTAAACTTCTCTTAGTGTAAGCACTTTTATGAATTTATTAAAATTTTTAAGTTTAGAATGAAAAGTTTTGTGTCATTTGCTTTAGAAATAAGACAATAATATAAAATACTGTCCTCGCAGATTGTCAAACTGTATTTGCACCAATTTTCATAAATGAATCATTAACCACAAACCCATTTTTCTTCTAATGATGATTGTGTAAGTAGCTCATCCGAAGGTATCTGAACATTCCTGATACAGTAGAGTCCCGGCATATTTGCCCGTTTGGTTCCTCGCCTTCCCCTCCTGTTTCCTTACATTTAAAAAAAAAAACGGGAGCGCAGCTTCTCCCACTCTCCTAAGTCGCGTTACATTCATGACGTCACATCAGGCCCTTCCTGATGCTCTAGCGCGCAAGGTGGGGAAAAAGAGAGCAGTGACAGACAAATATAACGAAACAGAACTTGTATGTGCTGTAATATGTAGTATTCTGGGACGTAAATATAGCGAAAAGCAAATATACCGGGACTCTACTGTATTTGTAAAAAAAATGTCTCACTTAAATTTTTGTTTAATCCCGCAGAGCTCTTCAAAGTTCAAGAAGTTGTCCAGAGGTCTTGCTCTGCAAGTCTTTTAGAAAGACACTAGAAGAGGTCTTGCTTAAGATGATTTGTAAAACCAACTCTTAAAGAGGTCTTGTTAATGATCTTCAGCAAGAAGACGAGTCAAGATATCATACATTGGAAGTCTTGAAATGATCTTATTTCAGATCACTTAATAAGGTCCTTAAATATATCTTCAAGATCTAGAGGTTTTTTTGCTGTTTGAGTTCTTTCAATCTTCCCGTATTATGTGTCTTGAATACTTCGTAAGTATGTTGGAGGATTGCATTACGATTATGTTTTTACGTGTTTGCAAGTTTTCTTTTGTTTTAAATTTGGGACGACTTGTTTGAGGCATCAATGCGCAGCTACATTGCACTGCTTAAAAATGTTTGGACATCAACATTTTGGAATCTCAGATTCAGACGAGGATTTAAATGAGTCGACTAAGAAAATAGTCACACTAACCATTTTATTAGTTTTTGTTTTCAATTAATTAGTTAGTAACCAATTTATTTCTTAGTGACAATTAACTTTGGTGTCCCAAACAATTTCTAATCCGGATCTATAAGCGGCCAGTTGCTGGCTTCAGAAATGCTCTCGTAGCGACTGAAATTAAGTGATGCAATTCAGAGGTTAATTTACTTGCATGAGGTAGGGGCTCAATCATTTTTAGAAGGATGCGCTCTTTTTTAGAGGAAATTGGTTAAAGCAACAAACTTTTTTCTCCATGTATTTTGAGGCATTCAATTTTGAATTTCACTATGTCGCAATGAGTCATGAAACGTGTTAGCGAAGTGACAATTTTTCAAGTTCAAGTCATTTTATCGAAGACTACGCTCGGTTGGTTCAATGTTTGATTAAACTAAAGGTTCTAGAATTATTAAAATTTCAATCCAATTTTTGGAAATTAATTTTAATTTCCAATATTGGAGGACCAAGTACTTCTCAAAGTCTAAAACTGATGAAGATAATACTTAGTTGATGTCATTATATCTTCATTTCCCACTTCCAATAATTAATAAAAGTTTAAATAAAGATACAAGACTTAGATATATACCTGATTCATCATAATGAACGTTATTTTAATTGGCTCTCACTTTGCCTTGTCCACTTTTCGCACAGTAGGTTTTCGAACGTCTAGGTCGAATTACGATTTCTGAAATATCTGCGAAGACGAACTTCTCTTAACGCTTGTTTAATTATTCGCAACGTCAAGCGAGATAATTTCGAGTACTGCAGTTGGAATCTTCCATTCAAAAGAACATTAATTTTTGCCAATCGACAATCCTCAGATTCCAAAATGTATCTTTATTCAAATTGCTTCAAAGATGATTAAAGCCATTACTGTTTTTAAATCAGTAATTCTCAGTGGCAACTCATTTTCAGTCATTACGTTTTTGAACTAAGTCATTTTTAATTTGATTCTTTTTATTCCATTAGTGCACAAAATATATATCAAAATTGACAAATATTCAATTACTTTGATTAGAAGATTGGTGAGATTTACATACGTGTTAGAGGTAATAGACGTAAAGACAAATATTGAGATGCAAAGCTTATACGCTTTGAGACGACGATTTCTGAAAGCAGTTTTCGACCGCTTCGGCCAGGCGCTAATTGAAATCAGTCCGATTGGTCATCTGGAAGTGATCAATAGGCGCGCTTACACGGTTCGTTTGCCAGCTTTATTTGAGTTAATACCTTTCCAGCGCATGTTTGCTACGGATTCCGGAGTTCCCAGCGATTTATGCACACATGTTTATCTTCCTGCACCTCGAAACTCGCTGAAATTATCCTATTTGCCAAAAATTCGGTAGTTGGTTCCTTTGCCCGAAAAGTATCCACTGAATCACCTAAAACAAAACAACAAACTTGTTATGTTTTTTTTGCACATTTTTATAAATGTGCCATACTTATGTATTTCATTGATCATGTAGAATTGAAAATTGCCGTATGGTTTGAATTTTTCATGAAGCGGAATACGTGTGAGAATAGGAAAATGAAGTTTAAAATTTGAATAATATCATAGGTTATTCCAATTAAAGTCTATTACATTTCTATCTCTCTTATTTACTGAAAATCAGGCATTCGTAACTCAATTTCCTACTGTGGGTAGACTTCGGTACATTTTGAATTCGAGCAGCGAATTTACCAGTCTTTAGGTGTGGTGCAAGTTATCTTTCACATAAGGGATTTGGTCTGGGTTAGGATGGAAAGTATGCTACAAAAGTGCTATTAGTAGTATTTCGTTCCCTTTTTTATATTTTACAAACTGACATAACTAATTGCACAGTCTCATTTACATGGATCAATGAACTTTCTATGTAGATTATATGAACATGTATTCAAAGGACTGTTTAGAATAGATCATGAATTTACAAATGTTAAGAAATATTTACTTAGAACGGGAATTAAGAATAAGCTTCTGCATTTTAATGGTAAAAAAGAAGTGCAATGAAGTCCTAGAATTTTAGCGAGACAATGTAACGAAGCTCGGTCGTATTCAATTTCATGAGATTAGAACTCGACATATTTCCGGAGATAATATTTGAACATATCCCTTCCTACTAATTGCAATTGCGGGAATTCTATGCCTGGTGCGCGCAAACTTCCCTCGTGTAAACATGTTTGAAAGGGGACTGATCGAGTTTATGAATTTATTTTTGTTCCAGGTTTAGTTAGAAGATGAGTAGTCAAAAAATATCTTAAACAAAAATCATGTTATTCCTCTATTCAAAATGGTACACACAAAGTTGATATTTGATGGACAGTATCTTCCAAGACTTCGTGATGAAAGACCAATTTAATTTATATTTTTTCCTAATTTCTTTTATAATATAAAGTAAGTAGACTATCCGTTTGGTTAATTTTACTCTAATGCTCTATCGTTGACCTAACCGATCATCAGCTGTTAATTACGAAGGAATTATCTTATTTTATCAGGTTTTCTAAACTTTGGAATATTAGGCTAATTTTAACAAATATTTTAAATTAGTCTACCTGCATGTAAAACGGAAACTGCTTATTAAATTGGGAATGAAAGAATTAATAGTGAAGATAATTTAGATTTATAACCGTCCATAAATGAGTTAAGAAGATTAATGTGATTTTCAAAGGGCATGGGGCACTATAACCTGGAAATTCTCAAGGACTGGGAGCTTTTCGATTGCCTTTGTCAAGTAATTCAGTACCTTTGTACCCGAATGCGGTTTACGCAATCCTTGTTTACCCAGAAGCTCTAAATGATACTGTATCGAGCCTCTCGTCATGTCCTTTCCTTTTACGTACTTTCTCTCTCTCAATATATAAGTATTTCTATCTCTCTCAGTGGAGTGAATCAATCGCATAATTTTGAAGTGGGTTTCCGAACTCCGTTCTCCTTTCCTTTGTTTCTTAAGCAAACGCGAAGTCCTTGATACTCGCTCTTCCTGTAGAAGCGTTCGTTTGGCACCTTAGATTATTCACGAATGTTGCTGCATGCGATTGTATTGGAAAACTTGGCGAAGATACTCCACGAGAAATCAACTTCGTATTGAAGAGAATTCATTTATTCCTTTATTAAAAAGTTATTAATGTACTTTATTCATTCCAACGCCATTAATTGGCGATATTCGGTAATAACTGAGTACTTTTTGAAACTGTTTGGTACTCAAAATTATATGGGTATATCTCTCGATCTTTTAACAATAAACACAACGTTTACTATAATAACTTGAAAATCATGGACAAATATTTGTAATGCCACTATTTGTTCTAGTTTAGTGTATTTTACACGTTATTGTAGCGTTAAATGCGATTATCGTCCACTAGCAAGCTAAAAATGATATTATTTGGTTATTGATGAGTTGAATAATATTATAATTTGTTTAGTATCTACTTAATTCGTCTACAGATATTAATGTCCAGGATAAAAACTACTTTACTGATAATGTATTATATGTGTACAAAAAAAGTGACATGACTGGTAATATCTTCAAGTAGACTTCGTTTTGTCGGTCTCTTATTTCGGAAGGACGATAAAATAAAAAACCGATTTTTAATTAATTTCGTGTATTTGTCTACGTTTTGACCTATTGTGGATCTTTGACAATTTGGTTATAAGGATCTATTTTTAGGATCGAGAGAATGATGAAAACCCCCAAAAGCTCCTTGAAGGAGAACAAGAGGGGAAACTTTTCTTTCCTGCCCTACGGAATGTCTGATCAGTTTGCTCCCGTCGAGAGACTTAAATGTGAATTCAATTAAAAAATTAAAAATATAAAACTAACAAATATTAATTTCTAATCATAATTCGACAGAGTATCGTTTACAATTTTCAAAAAAAAAAAGGATAAAAAACCAAATGTATACATATGAAAAGTTAAAATAGCGATTTATAAATTGAATCCAGAGCTGGCGAGTCTTTTTGAATATTGATTTTATTTAAGAAGATATGGATTTATTCTAAGTTTAATTTATTGCCGAAATCATGATCTTTATTAAGGGCATCTTCAGTTAATATTCCATTACATGGAATTTTGTACATACAACTAACTTCATCGATAATATAATCTCTGTCTTTTATGTTAGTGAAAATTCGAAAAGAGTATTTTCATTTTTAAAATAAACTTCAATATTAAGGTACCTTTTATATTTTCGTCTGAGCACTTCAGACAAACCTTGGGTATATGGTAGATTCAACGATTTCATTAAATTATCCATTTCAAGGGTTTTCGTGTGATAGTATTATTTGTTCTTACTAGACATTATGCTATTGTTTGGTCAATGATTACAGTGGTCTAGTCCTTATGTTTTAAAATCTGTTTAATAAACTGGATATTTTTGTTTCTAAACAATGAATAGGGCAACTTAACTGCTCTGTCGTCCTGACCTTTGATTAACCCATAAACGCCCAAAGGACTCTTTTTTTTTATCAATTCGAACCAAGTATTTCATATCAAAATGGAAGTTGAACAAAATTAAAAGTGACATATGCTACTATTAACATATGGCACAAAACTTGAAAACAGTAGCAAAAAATTTGGAAAATATTTAGGCTTTTCAATTTTTTTCAAGCTATTATTATTATTAATGTTTTGTATGATATTTTGAGAAATATTTTATCTATATTTTTTTCAAAATTTTAAATTATTTACGAGTAATTCTGAAAAAATGTTACTACCTTCTCCGATGTATCTTTTGTTGTTTGTAATTTTTTCTGAAAGTCGACAGTTTTTGAGAAAAATAAATCCTAAAGAAAATAATCAACATCCATTTCCTCAAAAACTACTTTTGGAAAATCATAGGTCATGAGGTCGCTGCTTTATGGTCGTTTCCATGGTGTGTGGTATAAACCCAAAATTTGTTCTTAAAATTAAGACTTTTTGATCACCTTTGTACATAGCTTTAATACAATCCCAATATTCTAATAACTCAAAAAAAATTGAGCAGAATAAATATTTCACCCTTTTTTTGCCAATTTTTAAAAAGTTTGGCGATAAAAATACTTTCTGACGACCAAAACTCAAATTTGGACCTCTTGAATCTTGAAGAGCAACCTTGAAAATAGTAGGATGTGTATCTTTAAACTTCTTTTCATACAAAGCGATTATGATACTTATAAAACAGCATACTTGATTGAAACTGAAGAAAAAGAGTGTACTTTGGGCATTAAATGGTTAACCTACTTTTCCGTGAAAATTCATTACGTGATTAGTCATTTAGATATCTACCGCACCAAGTCTTTTTATGGTTATGATTGATTATGATTGTCCCTAACATTTTATTTTTATGTCTTTATTCGTCAATACTGTTCAAGCTACGTAAAAAGCATACCTACATGGTTAAAATTTGAATTTCAATATTAAAAAGTTAATAACGTACTTTATTCGACTGGTAATGTTCATAAATGTACATCGTTAAATAACTTCCACAATTTTCAATGAATTTGCATAAAATGTGGTATACTATTCTTTTTTAGTTCAATAAATATGAACCTAATGTCATAATTTTACAATTCAATATGAGCGATCTAATATGGCTGCTACAATTGATATCCTTTTGAAGCAAAGTTCTATCTGCTCCTAGAGAGCCGATGAAATATGTTACTCGGAAGAGTTCGTGGCCGCTGATTATGAATCTGATCTCAGATTTTCAAAATTCAAAACGACTGATCTAAGATGGCCGACAGAAATAAAAACTTTTCCCCACAGAATGATGTTATCTGAGTTTTTTGGGATTATAGACGACGAATATAGTCTCATATTGAAAAGTCAAAGTGGCGAATGTAGCATGATGGTCCGAAATGGAATTATTTGATCTAAAATTATTTTCGCTCGCTATATTTTAGGTACTTTTGGTTGCAGAATCCGAATGTGCATCGCTATTGAAAAACTGAAAATGTTGGACCTAATATGATTAGAAAAATTCAAATAATTTTCAGAATCTTATATTGCCAAATCCGATATCAAATTTCCAAAATTCAGTATAATATATTCCACATGGCAGGCAGAATATTCAAAATGGTTTTTGCGTTTTTCTATTTTTTTTAATGTACTTATATATTTGGTTTTTAGTTCATGATTTTCCGGTTTGAAACATATAAACTGTATATTTTAAATACAAATCGTATACAATAGTGTATGCATTCGACCAGGAATTATGCATAACGTCACTTCTTCACAATTTTTTCGTACAAAACGTACAATTCGATTTTTTTCTATTTTTGTAACATACAACACATTTTTTTTGCTCGAATTAATGGATGCACGTCTGCCTTCTTATCTAGAAGTATTTTCTACAGAAAAACTGCTTCCAATATTACTGGAGGTTTTATTTTTCAGTACATTTTCATTAATTCATTTCAAATAATGTTCAGATAAACACATTTTTTATGAAAAATTATGTTTAAATATTGTTTTATTTCGTCCGATATATTGGACCCACTATTTTTTGTTTCTTATTTTGAATTTTATCTTCTTGTTCTTATCTTGAATGTTTTATTTCTTAGTTCATATTCATATTCAGCGACCCCGAAAATCCTCTAGTTAATATGCTCATCGAAATTTGATGAAAAGAAATTGTATGCTTCAAAGGTTAATCGTATCTCCTGAGGGGTTGAAGAGCAGCAGTGAGTGACTTTTGTTAATGTCAAACGATATGCTTTATCACAAATGAAACACATGTGTTACAGTTCCTTGAGAAGACTCATGAGATTGATAACAACTTAAAGATGAGTTACCCGAAGTATTTTTAATCATTTTATGTGCAATTAAGTAAACAAAAATATTTTTTCATTTTGATGAAATAATATTTAAATTACCACAATATATTACTTCCCAGTAGCGTAATTTTTTGCGCAATAACGTATTATTTCAGAAAACTGTAGGAAATATCTGTATCTTTACAACAAAAATATTATATTTTTTTTAATAAACAACCTTTACAAAATTCAATCAAATAGATTCGTAATTCTAGCCCAAACTTATCTTACGCATTACTAATGGTTCTTAGAAATAAATTATGCAATTAATACCCAAGACCCTTACTTGTTTCAGTAAACTTCAAAATCAACATATTCATAAGAAAAAATTAAATAAATTGTTTGGTTTTATATTTTACTATGTATTTCATACCCAGGTGCATCTTATATTTTGTAGAGTGAAGTTTTTACAAGTACGTTTTTGTATACTAATACCAGTGTAGCTACAAATATTGAGTGAACTTATTGAATTTAGAGATGTGTAAATTGAGTCTTATAGTCAATACATCCACTAATAACATTTCAGATGAGAAATATCATTCACCTTCTCTCCCGAATTATTACATGATATTTTCTGAAGACGCTATTAAATCTTTCAAAGTAGTTTTGCAATATTCGGAAAAGGGCCCAGCAGGAAACTTACGGGAAGTGAGGTACAGTTAAATAAGCTGAAACAATGCTATTTTGTCATTTTGTTAATGATTACGCGGGAAAAGTCATTTAAGCTTAATACGTAAATGAAGCTGTAACAATAATATTGTCACTACACAATACCTTGTGAATTGAAACTATAAAAAACACTAGTCATTTGTATAAAAATACGTCTGCATACTTATTGCAGTTAATGTATATAGAATACATGAATTCCCTTTAGAGAATGCATTTCTGATATTTCGTAGGTTAAATAAGTTCAAGTATACCTTGGCAAAAGGACGCGAAATGGCAGATCCTATTATAACTGTTGCAAGGGCTTTATATTGATAAATAGTTGACAATCTGAAGTATTTCAAAACTTATTTCAACGTATTTTAAGCCAAATTGTATATCACAGAAGACCACTAAAATTCGATTTTCCTCCGATGTTAATTAAGTGGTCAAATGTAAGTCGAGAGATGAATCAATTTTTGGTTGAAACGTGTTCGGGTGATTTTAGTCCATGTTATTACGTGCATTATTCCATACCACTTTACACTGCGTAAAAAAATGTTTGTCACTAAATTTGAAGAGTTTATGCACGAATTTCTGCCCATAAATTTACTGCATGAATATCTCGTAGAGACAATGTTGTTTTGTAATAAATTTCATCATCAAATAAATGTATGATAACCGTACCACGAATGGAGGTAATCTGACACGAGAAATTGATGAATACCATGACATTTGCAATAAAATTTACCGTGTGATAAATCTTAATAAAGTCGCTGCTCTTGATTATTTAACATCACCAGACAAACATAGTATAATAAAATTGAATGCAATCCGCTAATAAAGATCAGGAATTAGGAAACTTTTAAATTTGCTCTATGATAGTGCCCAGTAACAAGGCAGATTGATACCAAAGTTTGAAGTTATTTCTGTTTCCCCTCACGTGAAATTGAGCTGAAATACCAGATTTTGAAAACGTTTGCTATGAGAAATTTGGGTTGCAATTCCCTCGCGGATGGACAATTTATCGAATGGCGAAGGAAACGTAACCAACGTTGCTGCTGCACTGCTATCATCGGCTCTTTTTTTATTTTTTTTCCAGAAATCCAATATACCTCTGCTTTGTGGTGCTAGAATGAAGCGAGTGGAATGCTCAAAAACCTTGAAAAATTAATGTAGCGGAGATAGTTCTCAAAAATGTCAAACGTTTATGTTTATATTTTAAATATTTCTTTGATTAAATAGATGGAGTTCTATCACGGAAAATGTATACATTTAAGCAAATATCTGACTTTGGATATTTGTAACGTAATTTTGAGTTCGTTAGAATATATAAGGTACGGATCATGTTGTTTACTATCGATATCGAATATATTATGGTAAATATATTATGAGAAATTTTAAACATTTATTCATACTTACAAAATTTCCATGTCAGTGATCATCGTACTATCAAAAATGACTTTAATCGAGAAAACGAACGAAATGGTTTTAATTTTCACGAAATTCATTCATGTGCGTCTCACCAAAATATCGAATGCAGTATTATAATTTATTTTCATCATTGCTGAATCCTGATGAAAGCCATTAAATCATTTCTGCAGTAAAAGTATTTATGTATTTTAGTTCGTATTTGCATTGCCAATTCATATTGTACGTCCCGAAATCAGGGATATAAATTCCGTTATTTTATGTCACCGCGCAATAATAAAATATAAACGCTGACAGATAACAAATGTAAATATAATTAAATTGCCCCGCTGGCTGTAGATATTTCAAAAGATAATTGCAATATTTTACCCTTTCGTGTATCGCGGACAAAAATTGCGATATTTGTGTCACGCGTGCATTCTCAGGCTATAGATTTTCTAGAAACTGTTATCAGTACGTGTGTGCCCATTATGGTGTGGACATTGCTCGTATCTGGTAGTACGTATTATTCCGATGACATTTAATCCCTGCACTCAAAGTACGCACATCAGTTTCGTGGTTAGGAATGAAGGATTCGTCGAGAATCCGTCATCTTAAGAGCTGATCTTGAATTCAAGCGAACCATTGATTCACCGTGGCATATCGTGGAATATTGAGTAATTGACAGGAATGTGCATCAACGTCAACCGAACCCACTGCTTTGGCGTATTACTCGTAGATAAGAGCGACTATCACTTTGATGTGTTATGGCAAATTGAACCTTGATACGAACGTCAAGAGTCCTTAACACTGATCATATGCAGATATCAGCCTGACTCGAACTATACTGCATTCTTAGAAGGAATTCCGTCTTCGGCATTTTAAAGAAACCAAGGAGATTTGTCCAACAAAAAAGTCGAGGATGACAAATAATGTAGCACAAAAATACAGTGATGATAGTCACGACCTTTCCCTTAATTCAGGTAATCAATTTTGGAGGAAGTGGGGCTGATGGTGCAATTTTTTTTAACCGATATTAAATAACCTTTTTGTCATGTTCAGTCAGTTCATACAGGCATAAATAATCTAACATGGTATTAAGATCGTTTAACATCAGGTTCCATTGCTCAAATATTAATTTGCATAAAGAAAATTCAATTTTTATACATTATCATTAACATATTGTACCTCATGCTTAGTAAGGAAAGGAATTGTTCATAGCAATAAGGCAATATGTGCCATGTTTTGCAGATCGTGGTGTAATGTGTGACATGGCTTTTCCAGAAAGGTTATTAAACGTTATAATTCCTTGCATTGTTAAATATTTATTTAATTTTGTTTGGATATTTTTTGTTTAATAGAAAGATCAAAGAACTAAAAAATCGAATCCACCAACACTCAACAATCTCATATTGAAAATTGCACGCTTGCTTTTCAGATATTAATATAACCTCATACAAAAATCAATAAATTGATACCAGATTAATGGACATGCCCATTCTTGGCTTACCACGGAATCTTGCGATGCTAGAAATTCAAAATTATAATGAATAAAAATGCAGACCTATGCTCACTCCGGAAGCTCCGACGCAGCTGACCACATATATTTCTCAGAAACCTTCTAGCCGTTTGAAAAGATTCTTCTAGAAAAAATAGTGTAGGTACTGAACTGCACAATCAATCCCTCATCTATATCGAGATAAAATCTCTACAAACAGGTGCCGAAATAGACTTAGTTATTAGGTTATTAAGAGTGGTTCGGAATTCTCTATAGACTTTAAGGCCCACATTCATAGTCATCGGTTGCAGCTTACGTCACAGCTATGCTTGTTCTCAGATTGATAAGATTTGGGCATCGACTTAAACAGTCTTTAACCATTCGCTCTTGTAACGAGCTCAGGAGTTGGAACATGATTTACCATCCCTTAATCTCCAAGATCACACTTAACTTTGTCCATGTGTTCTTCGACGTAGTTTTTCATCATACATTAGTTCCCCACCGTTGTTTTTTTCTAGCTGGTGCACTGCTCCATACTTTTCATATCCAGGTGTACCGTCCAATTGTTTTCGTAGTCCAGATGTACCGTCCATAGTTTTCGACATTGAGGTGTACCATACTTTACATACGTAACTTTCTGGTCGCCCGGGTATACGGCTCTTTAGTTTATGGTACCCAGATTTACCATTCTGTATTTTTTATCATCCAGGTGTTCTGCTCCATAGTTTTCATCGACCACGTATACCGCCTCAAAGTTTTCTGCTGGGGATCTCGCTGCGTAAACATAATTTTCGGCATCGAAGCATTCCGCGCTGCACTTTTTGGTCATCCAAGTATACCACTCTATGCTTTTCTTCCTCCAGGTATACCGTCTCATTATTTTTGCAGTCTCCATATTCCACTCAATAGTTTTCATCGATCAGGTATACCGCTCCATAGTTCTCATCGATCAGATATACCGCTCCATAGTTTGCAACGACCAGGTATACCGCTCCATAGTTTTCAGCATTCTGTTTTATGGCTCCATAGTTGTTTGTCATCCAGGTGTACCGCTCCATACTTTGGTCATCTAGGTGTACCGTCCCATTATTTTCGTAATCTAGATAAATGACTCCATAGTTTTAGACATTTAGATGTACCGTCCTACAGTTTTCGTCCTCCAGGTGTTCAGCTCCATCGACCAGGCATACTGCTCCAGAATTTTCGATTGTTATAGAAGTGTTCCGCAAAGAAATTTTTCACCATCCCTGACTACGGCTCCACAGTTTCCAGTAACCTGTCTTATGGCTACACAGTTTTCAGTAATCAAGCGTACCACACCGCAGTTTTTTGTCATCCAGGTTTACCGTTTCATACTTTTTGCCATCGAGTTGTACCTCGCTATAGTTTTCATCGACTAGGTACACGGCTGCATTATTTTCATCAACCTGGTATATCGTTCCACAGTTCTCGGTCAAGATGAATGTGTACATTTCCATAGTTTTCTGAATCCTGTTTCATGGCTCCATAGTTTTCGGCATACACGGACGTAGGAATTGTGTTAGATCCACAATTGGTTAGCAATGCAAGGGAAGGAAAGAGTGTGTGTCCTTATGGAGACATACGCGGGCATTACTGCCCTTTTATCTTCTGTATGGACAAATAAACTACAATATATTACAGATCAATTTGACATAGATATGTTTATGTTATATGCGTGATCCTGGATGTTGGCAACATATACAATTGTCATACGATTACAAAAACTTTTAAATCTCATCGACGATAACGAAAAGTTTAACCCCACCTGTGCAACACTCATCTCACACGCTGCCCATCAATACCGATTTGAAATAACAATGTTGATGGGGAACCAACGAGGACTCTTCTATGGATTTACAGACATATCCGAGTAGGTTACTCTAAATTTTATCACTCGTCAGGATTGATATCAATCGAAAGCGGTCAGAAAATTGCAGATTTCACCTACTGCAATCGAATATTCCTGGATGTCGCCGCGCAGCGATCCTGGCGTCAAAGTTACCGTTCGCGAACGACGACGATTACCGGGAAATGCGAATGTCTCCGCTAGGGCTATGCCTTTTAATCTTGCAGCTTTCCCCTTTTTAATCTCGTTTTATCGATCTGTCCGTCTATCGCGGTCCACTGCAATTTCTCCTTCCGTTCATCCATCCATCCGTGCATCCATCGACCGGCCCGTTTTCCTGTGTGCAGGAAGAAAGGAAAGCTTTGGCAGCTTGCACGTACTCTTTCTCGCTCGCTCCCTCCTCCCCTCTTTTCCCACACTCTCTATTTATCTGTCTATCTATCCATCTCACTCGCCCACTCGCTCTTCCTCTATCTCTTTAGGTCTTTCTGTGTACGTGCATTCGTATAAGAGCCGGTACGTACCCTTCGATTGGCATTGAGATATCGTCCGAATTGAGATTGCAGCTTTCGTCGGAATGGAGAAGACGAGAGCGAAATAAGGACGTCTTGGGGGCGTAACAAGGTGAAGGAAGGGAAAATAAACCGATGGAAAAGCACAAATAAAGTCGAGAACGGGAAGGGTTCCATGTCGAAAAATACTAATGACTATTCTTTTGTGATCTGCGTTCGGGTCCCTGGGAAGTTTTCTAATGAAATCTAAGTATCTGGTAGACCAAGAGAACGATGTATTATATTTGTATAAAACTAATATATTCCTTAAACGGTCTTGGTCATTCCTGTTAATAACCCCGTTTTCATATAACTAGTACCAAAAGTAATGATTTATTTATGGCCAGATTTATTTTTACATTGAAGCTAGAAAAATAAATCGAACGAAATAAATTTACAAATTTTAATGCTTTTTGTCACTCTTGACGTTACGAAGATACACCAAATCATTCGAATGTAAATTGATTTTACTTTAAATAATAATACATTATGATACAACTGCGGTAAATTAATAGTATCACTGCACGGGTGTGAGAATCAAAACACTATTCTAAAGAGTGGGCAATAGAGTCCCGGTATGATACACGTCTAACTATATTAACGTCCCAGCATATTTGCTAGGTTCCGTCTCGTTATATTTATCTTCCGCCGCTCTCTTTTCCCCCACCTTGCGGGCTGGGGCCTCAGGAACGGGCTGATGTGACGTCACGAGCATAATACGACTAAGGGGAGTAGGAGAAGCGGCGTTTTTACTTTCTTTTGATAAATATAGCAAGACGGAAGGGATTGGCGAGAAACCGCGAGGCTAAATATACCGGGACTCTACTGTACTTTGATGCACGAGGCAGTTGTTACTAATTGGCGCTCGTATATTATACCATTTTTTAAGCATTTACAAAAAGAACGAGTTTTCAACAAAAACTGGGCGGCAATGTGCATTATCGCATGCGTTCCATACATTTCCGGCTCGGTTTCGAATTGAATGGTAATCGTTCATTTCCATGCATTCTTCCATACGGAAAATTATAATTTTCTCTACAGCATTCGAAACTAGTACATTGCATATCTAGGGCGGAAAGGCATGCATAACGGACCGAGCGATATTGCTATAAAATTCAAGCATCACCAGAGCGTGTAATACATTTCTGCACGATACATTTTGTCCCACTTGAATACAATAGTGCCAGCTTAGAGTTCCACCACCGGGCGATAGCAATTGCAAAACGCCCGGGCGCAAGTGCAGCTTTATCTTTTTCTGTCAACGGTAACCTTTCGTTCGCAATTAACATCAAATTAATCTTATCGTTCCTGCATATGTTTATCAAGTTTTTATAAATTAGACATTTTCAATAAAACAGAAAGTGAAGTACAACTTAGTTATCATTTCCACTACTTGAACATATTGTGAACTGAATAGGTCATAAAAACCGTAATAAGCGTATCTACGAAAAAAAATTGTTTTATGTATGAGAAGAGGCTATATTACTTTCCCCATTTTTCAGAATCTATGATTCGTGAAGAAAATTTTAGATGTTATTAGATCTCTAAAGTACGCAACAACGGCTATAATTTAAACCATCATATATGATTTCTTTCCCGAATTCCAAATTTTGCAACATAGGGAGAGAAACCGCCTCACCCTACTTGACTCTTTTTGTGTAGCTGAAAATTTCTTACAAAAAAACTCGGTAACCATGGTGTAATATTAATAAGTTACACACAAATAAAACTGGAATATTGTGTTACAAATTAACATTGAATACTCTAGAACCTCTTTTAATCCATTAACGCCGGGACGGACACATTTCCAGTTTCGATGTCGTTAATTTCTACATATATGCTTGTAGAGAAATTTTAGTAAAACTATGTCTAATGTAAAATTATATGCTCTTTCAAAATTTTTCAATGAAATTTCGTAAAAATTAACGGCAAAAAAGTTTCACGCATTTTTTTCAGAAAAACACAATTTCTTAGCTTTGTCTTTTTTCATTCCAACATCACTTTCGCCTTACAATAAAATAATTTTTAAACAAATTTCGACGATACAATTTTCAATGAAAAGTAAATTCTTGGAAACGTTATTATTAAATATGTTCCAGAAAACATACTATATCGAAGGTATTTACTACCTTCACATCATTCCCGAAGGGTGAGAAAGCATTTAAAGAATCGGGGCTCGAAGAAGGTTTCCATGTAATTTTTACCATCAAAATCAGTTCCAATTAAAATTGCAGCTTCTCCTTTTTCGAGGCATGTATCTTTTTTGAATTTTTGTTTTTATGATGGGGAGAATCCAACCTGCTGTATTTTCAAAGATGGAACTGACTTGATTTCGCACAAAATTCTCCTGAAATTTTATTGCAAAAGGATGTTATGAGTGATATGAACTGAATGATAAACTGTTCGCATACTAAAATGCATGTTCGAGTTATTGTTTTATCGATTCGCCGAAAATGTCTGGCATAAATGAATACATAGTTGATGTTAATTTTTGTCTGTTATTTATTTAAAAGTTTTCAACAAGAAGAAATGAGTTGTCAACAAAAAAGTTGAGACATGGCCCATGTCCGATATTTCGAATTAGTCATTTTTTCTTGGACTATTGACTGATATCCTTACGGCTGAAGTTAGTGTACAAGTCAATAATAAATTTAAGTTGATGAATATTATCTTTTCTGACATTTTAAGTGGGGCAGTGGCGGTCCCTGATGTCTTGATTGTATTAATTAATGATTAATGTTAGTGACATACAAGGTATGCAAACATATATTCTTCGGAATAAATAATATTTTAAAACCCAACTTCAAAAGACCTTTGCTACTTATTACACTGAATAGTTCAAAAACTCTTTTTTTCGAAACACTTTGACTTCAAACTCTACGTAGATTACAACAATTGTGATCTCTAAACGGATGTACTCATTATCAATTCAAACAATGTTAACGTTTATAAACTAAGAGCATAACAGAAGAAATATTGATAAGTTGGAAACAGATCAAGTATTCCATGAACTTCAAAAAATTGTGTTTGATCCTTTGGGTTTTTGCCTGGCACAAGAATTTGAAGAACTCGTGTTCCCCAGTACGCCTTTTATATCCACGATTCAGATACAATAAGATGAGCATAGCAATACACCCTGCAAGAAATTACATTGACCAATAGAAATGTCGAACCAATTCTATCTGCCAATTCAATCACCTAAATGCTGTAAACTTGTAAGTAACTTCCTAAAACTAAAGGCTAAGTTTATTTTTTGTAGAAAAGATTGAAATTAGAAACGATAAAAATACGGCTACTAGCGTTGTCTTCGGAAATGTCAATGATCCACTAAAGTAAAGTCCAAAGATCAGGTGCAGGGTGGCTGTAAAGAAAGCAGGGACTGAATAAATTGCACGGAGATAAAGGACTAGAATACTGAATGACCAGAAGACGCCGAAGATAAAAGAAAGCAGCCAGAGAATAAAAGATGAATGAAATAGATAAAAGGCGAGCTACCTCGCAATAAGAAGAAAAAAATAAAAAGCGTAACAGGCCAAAACAAAAAATTATCGAATGCGACTCACGCATTAGAGATGTTATTGTTGGATGAAGTGCACAATAAATTGTACGCAGTCTGCTTATTTCCAGCATTGAAATAAAATTCGGACCTTGCTACGTGGTATTTTGCAGCGGCATGCTTAATCCTTTTAACGTGAGTTTTGTATGCGAAGCCAGCACTCTGGAGGTACATGACATTGATGGGGTAACACGGAGTCTATCATGACCGGAATTTCTACTGCATACATGGAAGCTTCCGGTCCTATTTTAATCATTATTTTTTGCCCCATCTGTATTTACGTACGTGAGTATTTATATATACGAAAATATCCCCCGACTGCAGGCGTTCTAGCGAGGAAATTTGATAATGCTGAAATTCTGCAACTTTCTGCAGTTGGATCTGATCCAAGTCACGAAATCGTACAGCACCTTCAAGACACGAAATGACGCTAATTCGATGAGGGCGCGAATAATTTGGGAATGAGAGCGTTCATTCGTGGAACGTTAGCTTTCTTTAATACGACCCGAATAAGGGCAATAGATCTTTTTCCCGTAGCAGAAAAAGTAACGCAAGTTTCGCTCCAGCATCCCGCCAATGAAATTACTGACACTCTGTCACCAGTTGGAATTAAGGTTTTCTTCGTGCTCCGGAGAACGAAGAAATTACTTTTAGACTCGACTTCACCAACACTGACTGATATTATATCGTCAAATAAACTTCCAATGATTCTAGAAGTTACAATCATCGATTAAAATGAAGTTTATTCAGCTAATTATTATTCTTGATACAATATACCAGAAATATAAGGATAAATCTTAACAAGAGAAATAACTTTCAAACTTTTATTTTAATATTATTAGTGCTATTTGACCAGAGTTCTAAACGCAACTACTTACTACTTTAACAACTTCCTACTCAATCACAGTCTCATACAGACGCTTTCCTATTACCACTGCAAGTCTCTTTCTCACTCTACACGTTACTGGCTCTTTTATTTCATTTTATTCTTTTCTGTCGGTAACAGTCTCTTTCGATAGCCCTCTCTTTATCACTCAATCCCATCAGACACTGATGGAATACCTGTCGATCGATACAGACAATAATCGCCAATCCTTTCTTTCAAATAAGGACACCTATATGACAATTTCTATTTTCAAGGTCTATAGAATGTGCTAGTTGAAAAGGGAATATTTTAAAATCTCAACAAATATTGACACTTTTACAAAAGTGAATCTCATCCCTTGTGTGAGATATATGCGTGCCAAGAAACTAAGAAATAATCCAGCAACTAAAAATCACGCCTGGAAGCTAAGAGACTAGGATATAGGGCAGACATCCAAAATCCCCAGAGCCCCCCTTTGAGTATTTTCCGCCTCCTCTTTCCCTCTTGCTCTCTTGCCCTCTTTTGTCGGCACGAGCAGAAAGCACTGGTCCCGGGGGTCAGAGATTACCCGCATCCCTTCATGGAGGGGAGGAGGATGCTGTAAATCCCAAACACCTAGCTCTCTCATCTTGACGCGAAGATTGATATGTCCGCAAGCTTTAGGATTCAGCTTCTCCTGTCAAGCGGCTCGGAAAAAGCCCAATCCAACGTCCCTTCGGGACGAAACACGACATCAGGCTCGGAGCTTTCTCTGATAGTTTCTAGGAGGAATCATCCGACTGTACGTCATAACCTTTCTCGCCGGCCGCGGGAGCTGTCGCGCGTCAGGATTTAAAACTTACGGAGGAAAATATAATTGCCACGTTTAAAAAAAAATTAATTCGTTGACCTATTTTACGGTACAAGAAATGCCGACTATTTAATTCTTTGATAACAAAGGATCTCTTTTTTAAACGATTCTGTGTTGACTTTAATACTTAGTTCATAAATGATCATTCCTCTATTTAAATTTTATACAAAAAAAATTTAAATTGAACTTATACTCTTTGGAATTGTGGATATTAATTCAGATCCATTTATAATTATCTTCCACTATAAAGGTGCTCGTCTTCGTCTTTGAATACCACCTTCATCGAATTATATCAATCGCTGTGATAGTATAGCTACGTTATTCACTACAACGGCTGCGTTGTTCTCAGAGTTCCAATATGAACCGAACTACGTATTGATATATTGGAGAATGTGCATGAATACATATTCTGAACCAATTTACATGCAGAAATTGAGATAGAGGGATATCGAAGCTGTGTGGGCAACAAATATTGTAAAAAAAGTTGAACGCTGATTTGTTAAACAAATAGGGAGGTATCTAAATTTAAAAATAAATCAATGGAATATTTATTCTTAAAATTTCATTCGATTGGAATGTACTTTTGATAGATTCGTTTAGTTTATTACACTAGAAATTGGTCGTGTTGTTATTTTCTTGAAAATGATTTATTCGAGGAGGATACGTCACATCCTCATCGTAAAAAAGAGTTCGTCCGCAGCAATCCTTTCCAGGCAAAGCGTCTTCGTAAATTCTTGCCAAATATATGCAAATCTCGAAACTCGAGAGAGTAATCTGAAAGTAGCAATTGTTTTACGTGCTCCCGGAGAAGACCATGCTGCGAGTAAGCGGCACTCTTTATTTTTGTAGAAAACCATCCAACGCAGCAGCAGCGTCGGTGGCCACTAGGGTGGCAAATTTGGCACAGCCACGGCTTCGGTGTCAGTATGGTTCTAACTGAAATAAGATACAACCGGGCGAAACAAACGGCGAAAAAGGAAAAGGCGAAGAGCTACTTTCCAAGAAGTTTCCAGTAGCGCGAAATAGAAAAAAAAGCGGCGCAAAAAGACAGGGGGAAAGAGTTCCATCGCGACGGCGCAAGCACAGGGTCCGGAGAAAAATGCGCATAATTTATACGAATTTCAACGAAAAGCGAGCGACACTGAAATAATTCGTTATGGCGGCTTATATATTACATACCCGCGATGTAGACGTCATTGCCGGACGAAACCCCGGGGGGTCCATCGAGAAAACTGGGGACGTAAGAGCAAAAATTTTTATTTTGGTACTACGGATGGTCGCGCTATAGTTTTATCGGATTCTCGGAACTCCAAAAGAAATACCCTGGTTTTCCAGAAGGTTCAATATATATGTTTTTCCCAGGCCGGAGATGACCCGTGCGAAGATGGGAGCTTCTTTTTTTGGCGACAAGGCATTTTTACACTTGAACGCCTTCACGGTACAACCTCCACTAAGATACGTCCTTGGGTGACCGACATATACTTAGGGACATTCTTTCGTTTCGTTCACGAATGGTTTGTCTTTCGTTCCGATTGAGGGCAATCGGTCATCGACAATCAGGCGCAATATACATCCTACGGCAAATAATAAATTAGTTACACTCTAAATTTGAGTGAGTGACATTTTCATGCAGTAAATAAATAAAATCTGATTCTTAATTTCATAAATGAACACGGTGAGCTTCAATTAATCATTATCAAACCATCTACATTTTCTGCCAGGAATTATATCTAGGATAAAAAAGAAGATATTCTGGACTGGTATTAAAATACATACCTATTAGAAACCAGCCCGCTAGGAGAAATTCTTTCGAATATTATAAAAGTTAGAAATGGAATTTTTCGACGAGAGTATAAAAAAAATTGGTCCCAATTTGCTCCGCCCAAAAATGTCAAATTTAGAACTTTTGTGCTTCATAGGACAGAGCCGGGGGACGAAGTACCATCCATCTAGTAAAAACCAAATTAAAACCAACCCTTCGGTTATGGGTTAGGCTAGAAATGTCAAAGGTGGTTCGAAGGTTAGAGCAAATTGGAAGCATTTTATTGGATACTCTCGACAAAAAATTTCATGTCTAACAAAAATACGGATATCCTGAATTTCCCCTAGCGGGCCGGCTTCCCTGCGGTCCATGCTGACCATATAAATTGTGAGGAAATATAATTGATGAAAATGATAACGATAATGATAACCATGACACTGATGAAGATGATGACGATAACCATTGAATCTTCAAAGTTAATGAAATGGAATCAGATTTTCTAAAAATGAATAAACTCAAATTTTGGAAAAATCTCTGTTTCTGGCTCAAACTTCTACCATAAAATGTTATCCATATGCAGATGAATTAACATAACTTTTGAAGTGGGATAAACCATAATAAGAGAATTTTTTGTACTCTTTCAAAAACGTCGCAAACAAAAATCTTGCCGGCTGCTATTTTGTTAATTTTCTAAAATTTCCAATAAATTTTTATAGAACAAAAAGTCATTTATAAGAACAATCAAAAGAAAATTAATTACACTAGGTAGCAAAAAAAAATCGATTCTTGTTTATCTTAAAATTCTTACGTTTATTAAATCTTTAGGTTTCAGTGAAAAAAAGAAGTTACAAACCTTTTTTCATTCGGTCAGTTCAATGCAAATCGAGATGAAAGTGCGAAAAAAATTGCTTTTTTAGCATTTTTTTAATCCCTATGAGTAAAAAATGCGATGTGATTCAAATTTCTAGTAGGGCTTAAATGAAAGCGTAAAACATGAACTTTTAAACGAAAAATTGCAAAATTATTAATAATAGTGGGGGAACTTAATTGACGAAGCTTCTCAAAAAAAAAGGTGAAAAGAACTGATAGAAAACGATTTTCCATGATCAGATTTTTGTTAACTGGTTCTGTTATGGATTTTGTAGTTGCTGATGATGAATGGAAAGTTAGACTTATGAAATTCAAAATAGCGGACACAATACGGCGGACTAAGTGAAAAATATTACGCGAACTCGCTTGAAACTTGTTACTCGGATATTTTTTAGGTTGCTTATCACTATTCAAAATTCAAAATGGCAGATCCAATATGGTGACCGAAATAATTCTTATTTACTCGATTTTCTTTATGATTTTGTTATCCAAGGGATTTCGAAGTCTCTGATTACAAAGCTAAAATTTGTTTTTTGATGCAGTTAAAAATTAAGAAGGTTATAGTGTTATTAACATCAATTGTATTATTACATCAAAGCTATAGTATTTGAGAAACATTTATATAAAATACAATGCGAAATTTTCCTCTGAAATTTGCTACAGATAGAATTAAAACACCCAATTATTAAAATTTACAAAAACGACGATTATAGTTCCTCCACTATTAATAGTGGTTTTTTAATTTTTCTTCGAAAAGTTAATGTTCTAAGGTTTCATGTAAGCCCTACTAGAAATTTGTATCACGTCGCATTTTTGACACATAAGGATTAAAAAAATGGTAAAAAAGCACTTTTATCTCGATTTGCATGGAACTGACCGAATGAAAAAAGGTTTGTAACCTGTTCTTTTCTTCGCTGATATGTAAGATTCATTAAACATACAAATTTTAAAATAAATAAGAATCGACTTTTTTTTTGTTACCCAGGGTTACCTTATTCAGATAAAAAATGGCACATTTAACAATTTTCTAACGTGTTGTTAATTTTTAATTTTAACAATGATCTTTTTCCAATTGAAAAAATTACAGATCCTCTCTTATTTTCCATAAAGAATAATACACTAAATGTCTACCTTGCCCTCGCGCATGATTCAAAATAAACTTTCCCTAAAGTACGTTATTGGTTTTTTATTTTTTATGGGATTAATTAAAGCCTTCCCAGAATTATTATATCTTTTCATAGAATAATAACTCTTTATTGTAAACATTCCGTTAGCTCTTTGTACAATTCACATAAAGTATAGGTATCAATGGAACGAGAAAGGATTTAAGACGTTTCTGAATTCCATGAACCAAAAATTCCGCACCTTTTGTAAAGATAGAACTATTCTTTTTGCAACCCCATTTCTTGTGACTTTAAGGAGTTTTGACTCTTTTTTAGAGTCGTAAATTTCGCTCGTTCCGTATAGAAGAGGATACAACTTTCGGTTGAAACGGAACTTTATCCAAACTTTCGGTTGAAATTTTGCCATTTAGTGAACCGAGCAGCTGATTTTGTTTCCATTGAAAGAATACACCTAAAAATACACTTCAAACAGAATTAATTACTTCTCAATGTACATCTATACCATGAAGTGAATAACTGTTATTTTAAAAGTATTATAATAAAATGATGTGCTATATATTAGATGAAGTTTTAAACTTTTGCGGTGTAGAAAGGTTGATATTATGAGTGTTTAACAGATAATTCTAGGTATATTGTAAACATTTAGTGTCGTTTATTCACGTGTAACATTCAAGTTAAAAAACTTTAGAAATGAAGTTTATAATTTGTGAAGATGTAGCATTGATTTAGTTTAATTTTTCATTTATTAAAATGACAAATTTTGAATAAAAATATTTTTTTTGCCAGTGAAAATTAAAGTATTATAATCAAGGTAGATAATATACATATTCCGGATTCGAAATAAACATTACTTTCTATTCAAAATTAGTAACGCAATAGTAATTCTTCCCATGTCAGTTTAGTTGATAATACTCAAATCTTTCACAAATGTAAATCACAGCAATTATATATGGGTATTCAATTGGTTAACTACGATGTACATAGTTTTGCATATTGGACAAACAATAATAAATTCCAAATTAATGCTTTTATGCAAATTCTTTTGTTGTTACTGCATCTGTGTTATGGAATTCTCTTCCCTATAAGTTAAAGAATTCGAACATCTTAGTTTAATTAAAAAATAAATTATTTATTTTCTCTTAGAATCCGAGAGGGTAACTATATTATAAGTTGAAACTAAGGTGTTCGCGTTCATCAACTACATTCATAATTTAGTTCTATATACTAATACCACGATTACTAATTAATCTATCTTTGTATTTTTCTTTTTCTCTAGCGTTACAGTAATTTTATTTGGAATTTTAGTTTGTAATTATCTTTATATGATTGTCTTAAAGGGTATTGATAATCCTTGTATCGAAATAAAGAATATAATACAATACAATAATATGATATAGATCATACTTTTTATTAAAAAAAAGGGAGAATGTTTTCTTTTATCTATTACTGCTTTATTATAAAGTACAACTGAAATTTTATTAACAATATAGCTATGGTTTTTAATTATTAAAGCATCTTTGTGGGTGAATATTTCTCCTTTATTAATTACACCTTTATACTTTCTTTAATTGAAATAAGGACTAATCATGTGTCGCCTATTTTAAAGCTAGATTTTAGAACTGTAGTAACTTTTGTGACATAGGTATAGCATAAAACTTATATATAATCGTCTGTGAATATGTTTTTCTAAATATTTTTCATGATACTTTGATTTTGTGTGATTATATAAATGTGAGTGAAGACATTACAATTTATACATTCATTATAACAAATGTTCGGTGTCAATCAAAAACAATAGTAGCAAATATAGATGTTGACGTCGTAATATCGTCATAGTTGCGAATTTGGTACCATTTTAAGACGTCAGATCAAGTAAAATTAACAAGTTTGACCAATAAGTCGCCTAGATTGTTTCGAAAAAATCTAAAATGTGACATACTTTAAAATACAATACATCAAATCAAAACGACATTCGATTCTGGCAATACAATATATGTATAATAGAAGTGTTCACGTTCCGTCCTTTAAATCGTCAGAATTTACGTATAGTGTTTTTTTTAAATTGTAACTACTTTTTTTGCAATAACCAATTTTTCAAAAATTCTAATTTACAATTTAAGCGAATGTAGCAAAATAAATGCATTTAAAGTGCAACAAAAATTAACAATATAATAATTAATCTATAAATTATATAAGCATATTTATTGTATAGTTTTTTTTTTTGGACCACTTCTTCTTTTTAAAATAATCATTTATATTTCAAGAATTATAAATTGAAAGCTATTTTACACGACTTGTCTCATTACGAATTCTGCAATACCTAAATTCCAAATTACAAACTATATCTTTACAAAATAAAATTCGTTTATGTTTTTCGAATATTTTCTATACGAATCGATTAATTTAGTCTAAATTTACAATTCCATAATAGAATCTCTCTGATATTTTATTAGTGATAATATAATTTATAAATAAAGTAATACCATTTTTTAATTATTAAAGGAATAAGAAATGTTAAAATATAGAAAATAATTGATTACTTACTGGATCAACTTTAATTAAATGAAGAAATCTGAAATCTATAAATAGACTATCTTGTTCTCTTCTTACTATAAAAGTATGAATATTATATTGAAAATGCTTTTTTGATCCAAATTATAGATAAAATTTTTTTAAATAAACTATTTTTCAATTTTTCCAGTGGATTTTCTTCAGAAACCAAATATACAACCGGACAATCTAGAAATGTTACGTAAAAGCTGGTAATATCAATAATTTTAATCACAATATAATACAAAAAAAAACATTTTTTATGGAATGGAAAAACTTTATCAGCATCAAGCAGATAAAAACAAACGAATCTTGGTAACTAATAGTTTTTTAGATAAATTATTATGAACCTGATGTCATATATTCAAAGTTTTAAATGGCGAACCCAACATAGCCGGCCAAAATTTTAATTGTTTAGATTTTTCATGGTGTTTATGATGGTATAAAAGGTGTAGCTGCAATATTGATCCCAAACTTCAAGTGAAGCTATTTCGGGGTTCCCAAGTCCCCCTGAAAAGGTATTATCGATAAACAATCGCTTTCCAGGTGAAAGTGCAAAGTGAGTAGTCTAAATATTAAGTGGCATGTGAAATAAAATTGATATTGTCATTGCTAAATTTGCAGAATTGAATATATTTAAAACATTGATTACTTTTGAATGGTATAAAGCTGACTTCTATTCAATTTCATTTTTAACAATATTTGTTAAATTAACCAAATTGATTATGGCAACAAATTCCATATGGGAAAAGGCTACAAGGACCTAACCTCACGAAGGTTAAAAGTTTCATGGATTCGCCAATATATAACATGATTTTAAGGGAAAGTCGATTGTAACATTTTTTATGCGTGTGTATAAAAGATTGATAAAAACAGGAAATACAAATTAAATTAAACTGACAATAAATTCATCTTGTGAAATGAATCTTGTCATATTGAATTACTCAAAATAACCTGATTTCTCTAATAATCGATAATTTTGAAGAAGGTAGATCATTTTGCAGAAGAGTAAATAGGGGTTGGTAAAGCCCATCGCGTACCGTAATTACCGACACAGTACTTGGCAGAAAAATCACGAGGCCACAATCCGATCGACGTTTCGTTCCCTTTAATAGAAATACTGAAATACTCGAATGCCTTTCCGATATAATACCATCTTTTCTCAGAGCTACGAAGAAAGTTTATGAATGATCGCTCAATCTCGGCAAGCTGGAAAGAAAAATGGTGTGGGTTATATTACGCGCATACGGAGAAATGTCTAATGTTAAAATATGGACTCGCTGAATTCGTGATATTGTTAGCTGCTTTACATTTCGAAACTTTCAGTTCATTTGCAAACTTATTTCTCCAACAGAGAGAAGTACCTCGTTAGGTTCTACGATCCTCGCGATATCTCGCCGTCTTTCCGCAGACAAAACCAGACTTTTCCTTATATTTGTATAATTTTTTATTGAAATTTATGGAAAATTTTTATATATTTTAACGTATTTTAAGTTGTTCTATTTTTCAAGTGTACCTAATCTGCATTTGTTTATCAATTACTACATAATTATCTGTCAGATGTATTATGAAATGCCAAGGCAATTAACCGGTTAACTGGTGCAGCATTTCCCACTTTTCGTGACAATTCTGGTAGATACAAATCATCCACTAAAATACGGAAATCTATTTTGATGAGGTTTTTTTGTGTTCCTTCCAAGCTCAGTTTCCATTTTTCAACATCTTAAAGGGGTGAAAAATAAGGGTTGAGGGTGTAATTTTCAGTTTTTCTAGAAACTTAGATCTAAGGGTTTTTGGTACAGCTGATTCCATTTCCAAGCTTAGTTTCTATTTTATAACATTCTAAAGAGGTGAAAAATAAATGTTGAAGTGGACGAAAGAAGTGAAAAAATAAGGGTTGAGTATGAAATTTTCATTTTTTTCAGAAACTTATATCTATAGGGGTTCTGGTAACTCAATGAGATGACGTTGTGTCGGCATTCTTGATTTAGGTCTTTAAATCGAGGTTTTAGTGTACTATATACGTTATTTTATGTCTCATCACAAATTATGCGAAACTGATAACAAATTAGTTATCAGTGATCCCGAAAACCTCAGTGTCGAAATTTATGCTATACAGAAGGTTATCATTTTAAGGTTAGGATTTAGAATTTCAAAAAGAAATAACCAATTATTCAGATAGAGCATGCCGAAAAACGGCTTTCTACCAATTTTGGTTCAAATCGATTAAAATCTCCAAAAGTTATTCAAATGTGGACATATATGATACAGTACCTAACTATTTAATGTAGGTCGATCGTTTGACAATTAAAAACATCTCACTTGAATAGAAACGGTTCTGTAAAGAATTTTCTGTTCTAAAAATTAGTTTTAGAGTAAAATACATTAAAAATTTATAATTGAAAAATTGTTAACCGGATGTGTTTTAATCATTTCAATGAACTGAAATTTCGAGATCTACTCATAATTACAGTTACTATAAATGTCTGTCATTAATTTGTAAATCTGGTCCATTTGTAAGAAAAAAACACTTGCTTTCCCAGTCATTTAGTAATATATTTATATGTACTTTTTTTATTATAGCTTTCAACCCATTTAGGATTATTTAGCTTACATTCATTTATATCAATATAATACATAATAGTGTTTACAAAGTTATCACAAAAAAAATTAAATTCATAAATATTTATATGTACTCATTGTTGTTTTTTCTCATTCTGAACTATTGATAATATAATAATATAATATACTAAAATGTTTCACAATACCATAAATAAAATGAAGAAACTACTTTGCCACTGTATGTGCATCGATTTAAGTTCAAGATACCAATCGAAATTTTACTATCTAAAGTTTGCGATTCTAGAGCGCGAGTATAAAAATAAAATAGAGTAATAAAATTGTGTAGATTATCAGCTGCTGACTAGGTACCACTTGTCTAGTTTTTGCGATAGTCAAGAAGAAAACCACACCTATCATTAATAATACAGTTATCTGGAAGAAAGATTACGACACCTTATAAGTAGCTGAAGTATTGCAGTAGGTTAGCGCTTTTAAACCTTCGTCGTACCGATCAATCTTTCGTAAAATGGTATGATAAGAATTAAATGAATCTCATCATACACAGCACATACATGTTTATAATATTAGCATAGATAGCATAATGGTTATTAAGTATGTAGTTAAATTGTGCGTTTTTAAACACTAAAATTCAGATGTTTATCGGTTTGAAAAATGGCGTTCATGTTGCACAATATGCAATTTCGTGTTGAATAAAATAAATCTTTGTAGGAGTAAAACGAGTTTCCGATTCAAGTGCTTGCTATTAAATCAAAATAAACCTAAGCTAATCTTTGCACAGATTGATGATTTTCGTGGCTAACATGACATAAGCAACCCATATTTTAGACGTATGTTTTTTTCAACCATCTGTACCACGATTTATATGCATACTTTTATATCTACACGAAAACTGCTTCTTCTAAAGTTGCATCTTATCAGTAAATTTCGCTCAGCTAAAATTACGAACTTTCTGCATCCCATATAATGTACCGCAGTAATTATTTTTTTGCTCTTACTGAACATATTCCAAATCTAAATGTAAAAAAAGACACGTAATAAGTGCCTGAAAATGGATTTAAACATTTTCCCACGTTAGAAGAAAATATGAGACATTTCTCAATATTTGTATTACATATTTTTTTTACGAAATGTGTAATTTAAAATGAAAAAAAGCAATTGGTATCGAAACTTATGAGATTTAAAAAAACATAAATTCCCGAATTTAATACGCCGAGATCATCACTCGGACTTACAAAAAATTGTTAAAGTAAACGAAATGTATATTATAATAAATAAAGTTAATTATCAGATATATCTGAATTCAATGAATTCTTTAGACTTATTTTGATTAGAGTTTATAATTAACAAAATAAATAAAAAATAATAAAATAAAACGGTGTTTCTATAATTAGATAAATTCCTCAGAAGTATATTTAGATTATTATCTGCGGATATTTATAATTAATCAGTATTTAATTTTGTATTAATTCAAGCAAATAACACAAAAACAAAAACAGACTAACTAATTTAATCCAGCAGCCAAATAATTCTACATATTCTAGCCTCTTTTATTAGCTCTCTTTTACTATATACATAGTTAATCGATTTTCTGGATGAACGAAAATACTGACGGTAAAGACATATGTGTATAATAATAAATAAAATATAAAAAGATGTTTATGCATTTCAGGAATATCAGGATCATGGAATTGTTTAAAGAAAATTTATAAAAAATCTCATTGTCAATGAAAATTAAAAATCACGTAAACTTAACTTTAATGTGTTTTTGTCCTCGGACTCTGATGTGCAGGACAATAATAAATGAATTCATACGCATACTGTGTTAGCAATGACTAATGTTCAATTAAATATATTTTTATTGTATAAATTAAAATATTTACATTCATTTAATAGAAAGAAAACAGTAAATATTTACCTTTAATTCGTAAAAAAAGACAAATCAGTTATTCTTAGAGATCATAGATAGAACCTGTGTCGTTTCAAAGGTTGATCTCTCAAGGGATCAGGAGATCAACGAGATATGAGTTTTCTTTGCTTCTTATGAAAAAGATATTATTATATACGAACATAACAGAGCTAGTGATACGACAAATCTATAATACCCCGATGAATCGAAGAGACTAAGCTGCTTATTCGTTATGAGTATTTTATATATCATTTGATACCCATATATAAAGTGCATTCATTTTTATTATTCGTTTCATCCATTTTAATATTTGAATAAATCAAATGAATAAATACTTCCTGAGTAAATTATGTTAAATACGAAACTCCAAAAACAAACAAAAAATAAAATAATTTTCGAAATAAAATCCGATAACTGCATTTTTTAAGTGTTTTGGGGCTTCATATTATCGTAAACTTTAAATATCTCGATGGCCACTCCTTGTGCTATTAATAGATTCAATAGTTTGGATTTCAAATATTTTGAAAAATAATAATAATGTTTTATTTATTTGTATGCAAACGTACCTTGTTTTTCCAGCTTTGCACAACTGTAAAATTATTTTAAAAATGAATTTTTGTCGATGCAAAGTGGAGCATTGAAGCTTGATGGGATACAAGATGATAAATTCTCACTCGACAGTACGAACTCTTTGAATTTGTGTCTGAACATAAATCTCTTTAGCGGTGGAGTAAACGCTGATGCGTGCATAATTTGATAGAAATTTTAATAATCAAAATTTTAGTGATTTATTACGATATTTATCAGGCTGGTAAATTTATTGATTTTTAACATTTCCTAAAAGATTCCTATCTCACATTAAATAAAGTGATTGAGAAATCCCTTAGTACACTGTTGTTTAAAAAAAGAAAATTTAATAACATTTTAAAAACTATATTCATTTTCGGCAAAGAAATTAATAATTATTTTGCTTTTTAATGAGGTACAGCTTCGTTGTTACATATCTATCATACGTGCGAAGTACACTTTTTAAAGGAAATTAATGATTTAAGATAGTTTAGTAAATTAATATTGATTGACGATTGATTAATTAATTGATCGATAAAGTTATATTACTATACTATAATTGTATATTATGGATTATTAATAAATAAAGTACGTTCCAAAGTCTACTTCTTTTACATACACATATTATATACCATATGATGATTTTTGTTTATAAAGTAAAATAAAAAGTATTTGATTCTTAGCCATTTCTTGATTACTGAAGTAAAATCTCGGTGTTTTGAAAAATAAGTTTTAACATTTTTAGTATTTGTTTATCGTAAAGAACGTCAGTGCTTTTTTTGTAATATTGGGAACCATAAATTTAAATAGCTAAAAATGATCCCTGCTGGATTAAATTTTGTTAATTATTTTACTTGTAATAAACAAAAAACTGCCAATTTCGGTCTTTTTTTAATATTTTATACAATTCAGTTAATTTTGTATTCAAATGATCAAAGAAGGTCGTTGTGTACTTAATAAGTGGTAAAATGAGAATTTGGACAATTTAAATAATTCTCTACAAATTTGTAATGAAAGAATAACAATTTTTTATATGAGCTAAAATTCAACATTTACTAATATATTAATAATAGTACAGGATGATTAGGAAAGTGGTAAAATACGTCAAAAGTGGTTCTTTTTACGTGTAATGTCCCACATTCTATCTTAAATAGCTAATATAAAAGTAACAATGGTGAATTAAGGCAGCCCAAACTTAACATTATAAAAAAACTGTGTGAAATTTTATCAAAATTATACTTATTATACCATAATTAAATCAGGTTATTATATATACCATTTCTGATTGAATTCCAACGACTTTCTACATGTCCAGATTTATTAAGTCTAGGTTAGAGTAAATTAGATTAAGTTCCCTTAGCTTAGGTTCGATTAGATTTGATGAATTATGAAAGTTCCGATTTTTGATAGTGGAGATATTTTTGTTTTTTATTATTTGTCGTGTGATCAGTTATCTCTTGTCATACTATCAAATCCAGAGTATATAATAATGAAACTATCTTTATTTCATACAATAATTTTAGTTATTAATTGACACAAGATGTAAAAGTTTTGATGTTGATTTGTTGATCTTTTCATCGCATTCAAGTTTAATGTGGGAAATAAAATTACAACAATTAATTAAATCCGGAATAGAAATTATTATTTTTTATAATAAATCAGATGTTTCAGTATCAGAGATAATCACTTTCTAAAAATTGGTCGTACAAAAGAGTTTTTCGGTACTAGAGCCTACTTTTAGTCCGTAAAATGAAATTTTATGGATCACGCGTAACATACATCTGCGCTGAACCCATACCGACTAAATGCAGTCCACAAAATCGAATTTTTACAGCTTTCTGTACCTAAAAATATTGTTCGACACATGGCCATAAGATTTTACGGCCTTTTACCGAAAATAAATATTTTTCTAGTAGAGTACAGTTTTATGATGTGCCATATCAAATGCATGCTGTTCATTTTTAATTCCTAGACCATTTCATTGGTGAGAAATAAACCGAATATTTAGAACGGTTAGTCCACCTGGCGACATCAAATCTAAGTTTTTCGAAGCTCTGTATTTTCGTTGTATGTCTATTTTGGCTATTAATTATAAATGATTAGTTTAGGTCAAGAAATCTCCATTTGGTGTGAATGGAAATATGATAATAAAATCTAATATCTATTGGACAACCACTAGTATTTGAATACAAAAACAGTTTATTCATTAGAACTCTTGTCACTTTTAAGTGTATTGCATGATGATTCATTGTACCAAGATGTAAAACTGTGATATATATCACACTATTTTTATGCTGATAGTAACGGAGGGCTTTGAATCTTAGGAATAAACGTCTGTCACGTGCATACCCATCGTTTCTCACTTTTCATCAAAGATCGCCTCGCCCTCTCGAGGGAATCTGCAGGAACTCGGGTCGCGCTCGGCGTCTCGGCTTTTCTAAAATATTTGCCGATCAATCGGCGCGTCAGTCGCATTTTACAAAATTGCAATGGCGTCCCCCTTGGGACAAGTTCGCGTCGGAAAAGTAAGTTTCGAACAGCGGACCCGGGAATAAAAAAAAAACGCGACTAAGAGAGAGGATCGACCGACCGCCGGCGGCATAAATCAAAAACAGGGAAAAATCGTGAGCGTTGATAAAATGCAAAAACAGCGGAGAGATAAACACAAAGATAAGGCGCCCGCGGATCCACATCGCGAATACTTGGACGCCCCGTCCGATGACGAGGAGGGCGATGGAAGATGTAAGATTTATGGTTGAGTTATAAAATCAAAGATTTAGCATCACAACGATAGCTCTGTTTAGCATTTCACTCTACAGAAAACGATTTTGATTAAAATTTTGAAAAAAATACGAGTCATTATGATTTATTTAATACCTTTTTTAATTTTTAAAATGTATTTTATTGCGAACATTCTTATCTTTTATTTTTACTTCCACAACCGATTTTAGAGTAACTTCGACAATTGGGTTATGACGATGAAATATTGCACTACTAGATTATGATGCTCCGAGTTTAAAATTATTTCTATTTTATATGAAATTAGTGCAAAAGTATAATTTCTTGAGTTTTACCTTCAAACTACTTCCACGACTATATAATTAATATATCATCCAATCATCTGTTGTGTTTTAACAAGTGGTTAGGTTATTCTCGAAATCACTTATTTTGTAATCATACAACGAATGTACACTCGCGTGCAATGATCCTGTCATTTTTGACAGATCTTTCGTCTTTGTTTTTACGATACACACTTTATGTATAGAAAAAGGATAGATGATCATAACATGATCCGTAAAAACTAATTTATTTAAAAGATTCATTATGATGTTTATTTAATTTATCGATTTAATTCTACATAGTCTTTGATGGTCAAGATATTTAAATCAAATAATTGTTATGATCATGCAGTAAATTTGTAATTTTAGAAAGAATGAGTAATTAATAAGGTAATGAGACACAATCTACGTTATAAAAATTAACATTTTACTTGGAAATGATCGCGAACATCAGTTAAGAAGTAGCCATGCAATAAATTGATTTTGTTTTCAAATTGTGCTGGTTTAATTTTGATCGGTATACAAAAGACTGACAATATCGACGCAAATAATTATATTCGATATGACTTGAAAAAATATTACAACTTCCAAGGAAGCCATCAAATAGAATGACGCGACAAGACGTTACGAAAATTTCAATTTTTCAGATTGCATTCATAATTAGAGTTTTATCAATGCAAACATTTCTGAACTTAATTTAACCATTATTTGATTAGTAACCATTAATTAAACGTACGATATTTTTTATTACAAATCATTTATAACGATAACACTTCCCTGAAAGATTTTCTAATCCAAATAACAAATATACGTCAAAAAGTAAACTATTTTATTTTCAAAATTTCATTCCATTTCATACTTTCATATAATTTACAGCTTGTGAGTTTGATCGTCCTCTCTAAATTCATAATTCCTCCTACATTCGTATCTAATATATAAAATCACTTAAATTGTGAGTTAGAATTTTGACATCTGAATTAAAAGAAACTCTTAAAAAATGTTTCGGACCATTGCTATTATTTTTTCCAAACACCTTTCAATTCGTTTGTTAAGAAATGTCGCTACGAATTTTTTATTTCGAAATTTTGAAGTATTAATCTTTATATAACAAAATTCTTATTAAACGTGAGCTATAATTAAAAATACCATTTTTTATAATTATTATTTTTGTTGTTCAAATTTTGTTGTTTGAACTACAAGTAATCTATTTTGTAATTATAATTTAACATAACATATGCGATAACTCTTTATATCGCGCATATTTATTTGTCTGCAATTCAAAATCATTAATCAGGATTTTAAAATTGCACAGATTAAAAAACGAAGACTTGTACACCTTATACTGCGTTTTGATAAAAAAAATTCCATAATTTAGGAAAATTTGCCTTAAACGCGCACCGTCATTACAAAATCCGTTTTGTAGACATTCTGTGATTAAAAGGGCTCCCTGCGCAATCAATTTATATTTAAACGTAACGTGCCAGGGGTCCGATTATTTATTTTCAACTTCACGTATAACATCTTTTTACGCGATTTTCGTTATCAGTTTAGCATGAGTCAGACGCAGTAAACAGCAAAAAAGACATGTTTACCTTTTTGTATGGCTAGAACAAGGGAAATATTCATAGTAGATAAAATATTATTATAGTTGTTATTATTATTAAAGTCTTTATGAGCAAACAAAGTTCTCTACAATAACACATACATAGCTTTAAATTCATATAACGAAAGGCGAGTCACAGCTAATGCTGTTTTTCAGACTCACCTAAATTATATTGCAGAGATAAGTTGTACGGCTTCAAAAATCTTTGCAATGAGTACTCAATGGTCAAATTATCTTTAAAATCAGTCGAGTTATTACGAAAGAAATTATTGTTTTTTAAATTAAATTAATTATTAAAAAATACTGTTAAATGTAACTAAAATGTTTCTCTATAAAAGGCTTTCATTATATAAATAAATAATCGTTTTCACTCGTAATTTCATAAACGAAAATATTAGAATAAATATTTTCTGGTACAAACATACAAATACTAATAAATTTTGAAAAAGATCGCATTTGGCGTACATTTCAATACGGGTTTGTGTTAGTGGTATAACCATCACTAATTTTAATAAATCCAACTCGACTTTCTGTTACCGTCGATAATAATTAATAAATTAAGATAAATTATTTATCATCGATCGAAAAGTAAGAAACAATATGCATTAAAGAAAGGGCTTTCATTTTTTAGAAATTTTGTTTATTTAATTACTAATTATCCTAGTACCAGTAGTTCTGTTTTTTTTATTCTACATATATCTATTTTCTAAATCTATTATCTACATTATGTTAATACCGTACGATACCTTGCATACATACGTTATACTAATGACAACATGTAATTAATGCAGAGTTTTTATTTATTTCATGTTCAGTATCCGAAGGTGATGAATCCAATATCGATGCAGATTTCGTCGAATATAAACCCGAAGATCTTGCCATATTGGTGCGTATTATTATTCTTAAGTTACCAATTATGAGTTATATATTACCTAGAGTTATATATTAACCAGTAAGATAAAAAATTCATTTAATGGAAAAGGAAAACATTTTAAATATACTTTTATTTAATTTAAAACCGTCGTTAGAAAAAACATTGTCTATAAAATCTATGACGTTAATCTCTGTGAATTCTTATTTCAGAAGAGTGAAATCACTATTTCTAAAGTGAAAAGTGACAGAATGACAGAATGAAATAATACGAAAATGCACGATTTATTACAAGTGACTAATTTTTTGCTGTATAAAGCGTAAACGTTCACAATTTAAGGGAGTCTTTCATACGTGAGTTACTAATGATCACAATTCGAAACTTTCCAGTATGTTTGCATTATTAATTTGTAATATGGTTATGAACCTGTTTGTTAGTTATGGTCCTTTGTCCTCCACTAAAGACATCAGGTTTTAAATTATAGATACAGGTATCCAAAAAGTATTTGTACAAAGTAAATATTTACATAGACACACATCGTAAACACTTCATAAGTTTCCAATATCTATCATGCAAATCCGTTACAATTAGTCAACATTATCGAAAAATTTATTAGTGAGTCTCCTCTCCCACCCAAGCGATCGATTTGAATTTACGTTGAATTTCTATCAACAATAGGCAAGGGACATAAAAATATTTATAAAAAAAAAACTTAAAATAAACCAAACGAATTCTGTTTGCAAATTTTGCAACAACTGATTTGTATAATTCAATAAAGTAATAATATCTGTTGGATTTACAGATACTGTAAAAACCACCTGTTGGTTCAACAGTATTTATTCGTACCGATATTATGTTTTTTAATTTAGATACTATCAGTCTGCATATCTAATAACAAATATCTGTTAATTTATTATTTATTATGTCAACAATTATTTACAATTATTAATAAATATTTATAACAACAATTTTTATTGTTAATGTTGTCGATATGTAATCACGAGTATTTCCAATTTATTTTAGTCCTAATATTAGTTAATAAAATCAGAAAATGGGACATGAAGAACATTTACTAGTAAATTAACGTTTAATACTAATTTTTTTCATTTATAAATAATACATGAAGCATACATTCTTGGACTAAGGTTAGGAATAATTTGCAAATAAAAAAGTAGTAAAAGATTGTGATTAGTTAGTTAAAAATAGTGAGACATGAATGACATTTTCAAATTTCAATCGCGTTTTATTACCTGATGCGCGGTTAAAGATTGTAAATAGCTAATTATGTACCTCTCTTAGTATTTAACCTGAATGTCAAAAAACTGACTTGTGTTATGAGAAAATAAAAGCCAAATTGCAGTTTTGTTTCAAAATTAGCTTCACAACGTGATGAGACAAGAATTATAGAAAATCGAGACACATGAACATAGAGTGCAAAAACCCTGCATGGAAACATTTTTAATATTGTGATGGTTTTTTCAATTGCTTAATGTTTTGGGATGAAACACTAGAAATATGAAAAAACAAACTGTAAGAAAAACGAACGAACTTCAAGATGCGATAGTTTGAACGTGCGTTGCCATTATTAAAATAATTCAAGAAATTCATCTATGTTTTATAGATGTTAAAAAAAAAATTATCGACCGTTGAACATAAGTAAAGAAGATCTTGGTATTTTTCGGTCATTATAGTTAAGTGGACAATAATAATTGTTGTAAACAATAACATTGTAAATAATTGTATTTAATACAAAATTTTATTTTTTTGAAAATATCTAAATAACATAAATGAATTTCTTGAATTAATTTTTATTAGCCTACAGACCGCATCACAAAAGACTATATACTACGATACCAGTTTTATTTCTTTCATTTACAGTTAAATTCATCTTTCTCGTACGTAACTTCCGATTCCAGTGTATTAAATTCAAGAGATATAGCTGGTCCTGAAAGTATTTCCGTTCTTATCTTAGCAGTTTAAAAGTTGACAAAAGCTATCCGAAGATTTTCGGTATTTACGACATATGCGCATTCCGAGTTCTTAAAATTGTGCAAAGGCATGGAGTATTATGCAGAGATATCGAAAATTATGGAGCGGAACATCTGGACATCGAAAATTACGAAGCGGCACTGCTGCATGCTTAAAACTTATCAGAGAGTAATCTGAGAGGAAATTCACGTGCCGTTGGGTTTCAAGTCAAACTTTCGTACAAGCTGAAGCACAGGCACGGGTTAGAGTTCAAAAGGTTTGCGTGCCAGTGCGAGAAACTTAGTCCGAAAATCAACAATCATACATTTGAAATAATTCGAAAATTCCCGTAAAATAATATAATATTTAACAAAACAACTTTTTCATCACAATTAGTTGAAGAAAAATATAACCGAATTAGAATTGGCTAAAATAAATCCGTTTCGAACTATGATCCGAAAGGTTCATATGTTGCACAAAAATGTGACGCGTAGTAATATGATTTTGCTAATTATCATTATTAGAATTATATTTACGATAAACTTTTTGATGCCTTGTGAATTATTCAGTATATTTTATAAATCAATTTTATTAAATTCTGTTGAAAAAGGATGTAATAAAAGGATTTCATAATAAGGCCATAATATTTTTTATCTTTTTCACTTGAATTAAAGTAATTTGTCTTCATCGCAAGTGATCTCTTTAACAAAAACCATTAGGACCATACTGAACAAATTTAATAACAACTGGTACATAACACATTTAGGGTTCGAAAGAAACCATTTGAGGTTAGGTAATCACAATTGGTAATTATCGCTTTTTCATTTTTTTCATACTAATTCTTCATTCGGGATCTGAATGAGAAAATCATTGTGTTTTGGAAATGTATCGAGATACACGTTTTTCCCTTTCCAATGCTGAACTGAAATTTTCATTCCATTTTGTACTCACGAAACATTATTTTATCCATAGAAACATCGCACAATTTCATAATTTTACAATTGCTTTCTTCTATAAAAGTATCTAATAACTTCTGTTATGTTATTATTTTGATGCTGTTTAGACATCAACAATCCGTTTACTAAAAGCAAGCTTTTTGAATGGCCGTGTTTTATCTTCCTGGACTGCTTTTTTATGAACAGCGTTAAAATCATGACATTTTCTGGAACTTGAGAACTACACATACTGATTGTTATAATGAATCTGACAACAAAAATATATTTATTTACCATATTATACAATTATTTCGAAGTTTGACAATTTTAATCATATAAAAGATTTATTGAAAACTTTTGTGCATGCGTGTTAATACTCTCGTTATTAATAACTAATATATATAACAGTTATATATATGAAGAAAAAAAATAATTAACTCAAGCATCAACCACGCAATAAAAATAATAAATCGATCTAGTACAGATACGTACTCATTAGCACCACAAAAAAATGATGTTATTTTTTCTTTGTGTATCTCGATACATTTCCAAACAATTTTGATTTGGGAGAAATTAGTTTAGCTTATGATATTTCATAAACATATCATTTTTATCATCTATGAGTAGCTCTTAAGTAATTATCCTGCAAATTCAAAGGTGAGAAACGTCGTATATGAGAATAGTGGATCATATTTGGGCAAGTAAACAATCACTGTTATCTTTGTCTGGCTATATTTTCGAATAGAAGCATATTACTTCGACCCAGACTAATTGAATTTGGTCACTTCGGGCAAAAAAATTACCATATAGTTTTTCATCAAATGTCGACGTTTCAGACCCTAAGGAACCCAAATCAACAATAAAAAAATTTGTGTCCGTAATCTTGTACGTACGTACGTCCGTACGTCCCGTTTTTTTGTCTCGCGATAACTCGCGAACGGATAAGCGTATTGACATAAATTTTTTTTTTAAAATACGCGTCTTGGCATAACTTAGATCTGATTAGATTTTGGGGCAGATCCACCCGTCCATTACTAAAAAAAATTAGCCCCAATTAAGTTTCTTTGTAGTTTTTTGCATTTATTTTGAAAAATACAAATTTTATTTAAAAATGTTTCAAACAAAAAAGATAAAGCATGAAATTCTCTACAAAAAAGGTTGTATGCATTTTCTTCCTAAAGTCAACGATAATGCCATAAAAACTGGTTTAAAATGTTTATGGCTATTGTCTGAAAAAGTATTGAATTTGGTCATCGCGGCAAAAAAATTACCCTATTGTTTTTCATCAAATTTCGACGTTTCGACCCCCTATCCCCAAGGGGTAGTCTTTGCCAACCCCTCGGGCGTGGTGACCACCTACGGGCGCAAAGTTCTTTTACCCCCTTGATACGAAAATAACTATTTCGATATATCTAAAAGATGTCTTATAGTATCTAAAAGATATCCGTCAGAGATCTTTTCGACACTTTCAAGATATCTTTGACGAATTATATGTATATATATTGTATATATAATATCATAATAATACAGACAGTAATTAGTAAAACACAGTAAACATGTAATATGCATCGAATGGTCTATTAGAATACAAGTGCATGAAGTAAGTGTTTTGCAACTTTTATTTATTAATACTTCGGCTGGCCTGTTGTCGGGGTCGAAGTTTTGAAAATGCTCATTTTCAATTTTCATACATATAAGAAACACTATATTGTTGTAACATATCTATCGAAGCCACTTGGACCTAAATATGATTGGACCCCCAAATATCAATATAATTTTATAATATAATTGAAAGCTGTTAGTAAACAAACGAGTCTTGAGGAATAGCCGACTCTCCACTGGGTCAAAGTTTCTGAGCGAGCGAAGCGAGCGAGGCACCACGCCAACACTAGTTGTCTTATTGAAATTTGGTAGAAAGATAGCTCATTAAGTCTTGAAAAACAGATCCAAATTTGGCGGAAATATCGGATGGTCGTTTTGAGGAATTCCACTTTGAAAAAAACACTTTTTTAGTTACTCCCGTTTATCTCGAGGATTTTTGAAGTAATTCAAAATGGGGCAGAGCGAAGTTAAAGTTGATGAAATTCCGCATATTTTAAAAAAAATTCATCCCGATTGGATAATGTAGGACAAATTCGCGGCCATTTGAAAAAAATGGGAATTTTAAATCATGAAATACCGCATTTTTGAAGTAAAGTTTGGCATACCGCCACAGAGCCTCAGAAGCATTTTTAGGTCAAAACACGTGTCCCATGAAATTTGAAGTAGAACACTGTTGCAGAGTTACAAAAGAATCAAAAGACACCGATTTTTTTTGCTGGGTGAATCCATTTGGAAATGGCCGTGGATTTTTTTCCTTTGGAACTGTCCCACTAGATAAAACAATTGAATTTGCGATTAGATGTTAGTTCTCATTATACTCTAACCGAATTTATCAGTTTTGTTGGTTCCATCGCGAGGGCACCTATACCTGCAAACATTTTCCTTTCTCGTGATTTACATGAGCAAGTAGTAACACTACATTATAGTCAGCTATTTATTGTTTAAAATGTGGAATAATCCGAATTTTTTATAAAACAATTTATTAAAATATTATGGAATAACTATATACATTAAATGTATGGATTGGAGTGTTAGGGCGCGTGGATACTGACAGCGAATCGCGAAAAGCGGCAAGCGAAAAATTCCGCAAGTTTACAATAATAAAACTGTATTTATCGACATTTTTCTTCACACATGTGTAGATTTTTATATTATTTAATTCTGTTCGTTTAGTTTGCCATTATGTACGATTCGCTTACCGTTAATCCTAATTCGATTGTTGCATTTCGAGGTTAGCCGACCTAGTAAGCGAAACATAAAAATTAGGAAGTAAATCGTGAAAATGACGAGACTATATATAAAAACTTGAAAAAACAAGTGAATATAAACATTTTTAAAGAGCAATATCGAATTATGGACTTTTATTATTATAAAATTTTTGTACATTTCGCTTTCCGCTTTCGCGATTCGCTGTCAGAGAATATAAATTTGATAAATAAGTTTATTAATCGTCATTCATGCTGAAATCAAATCATATTCCCTTTGAATAATTGGAAACAAAACTAATAAAAAATTGCCTTAAAAAAAACATAAGAAGGACAATATATTGACAATTACAATACAGCGAAAGAAAAAACCATTAATACTAATTTAAAAAGAAAAGTAAATATTTTGCAGATATTCGAATGCGATTTTGGAAAACAAAGAATCCTTTTCATAAGTCCTTTGGACTATCAGAAAACGACAAAGTAAGCTTTTCGGACAAATTTAATGAAATACTCGGAAGTTTCGAATAGTTGAATTTTCAGTGGCTTAGTTGATCATAACAACGTGCGGACCTCGTTGCAAGCTCGAATTTCAACGGTATTTAAATTCTCGACAGTTCGCTTTAATTCATCCTTTTTGTAGAATGTCGTAGAATGTCGGGTTACAAAGTTATGTCGTACTGAAGGTCCGAGCGTTCGATGATACCGGATCCAGGGGCGAGCAGCAGATCGAGCAAGCCAGCGAATACACAATCTCATTTGTTTGCTCTTTCAATCACGGTTCGCTCGCTAAGCGAGTCTCCGATAACGAAATGGAATACAGAATAAATTTACACTTTTTAAACGATAAAGATACCGCGACAAAACTGTTTCTAGGAAAAATAACCTTATAAATTGCATCTTTTAAATTGAACGGAACTATTTTAGGTGGACTACGTTAAGGACTTCACGACCCTCAGTGGACTTCGCTCTGGTGACTGGAATAATTCATGCGTCACCAATATTCAAGAATTTTTCTGCAATACTCGAATCCCGATTCTTACAATATTTTATTTGAATGACAGACTCGTTACGGAATTTGAATTTCCATCTACACCAGTCTTCGAACTCATGTACTTCATTCGAGAATCGTCGGAACCGTTTACGGTGCAGAATTTTCCAGACGTTGTTCGTTTTGGTACTTTAAACACTCATACGGAAATTGCTGTTTTATCGTTTATTGAAAACGTGATGGCACCCGCATTTTCCAAGAATGATTCGTGGCCTGACAGTATCCTTTTTAATGCATAATAAATCTATGGGAGAGAAATATGTGTAAGTAGTAACGTGCCGTCCTGGTGAGACATCATCTATTCTTGTTTGTCAGTTCTCAGTCACTAAATCTTCAAGTCTTTTTGAAATTAATTAATTGCTTATTTTTACTAAAACCTTGACGGGCTTTTAAAAGATAAACAAGAATATTCACACATATACAACACTCATTGAATCTTTTATCAACTTTACGAAATTACAATCTCGATATCAATTAATTTGATTGCAAAAATTTAATTATAATTAGCGGCCGTATTTCTAATCAGCAATCACGAAATAATAAATTTGAATTATACAGAATATAACCAACAACTAGCCGTTGGCCGACTAGATTGCTCGCGTATATTCGGTGTTGACAATTTCGATCATACGTTCACGCGACCGCAGAATGTATGTTAAATGTCCAAGCTTGATATTCAATTAGTTTCATACTGTTATAACAAGCCACGACTAGTCGCTTTGTTTCCGCAAATCACCAATTTTCCCAATGAAAATTGAACGATAATTCTCTTTCACACAGTCATTTTTAAGCCGCCTTCTCTAGTGCTACCAAAATTACCAGGGTTAATTATGTTTACTTTAAATTTTATTGGATTTATTAGATCCCTATAAGTAATTTAAACACGCGGTATGTTTTATTCATATTCCATGGATGAAATTTCGGAGGCGAAATTATTTGCTTTTGTAAACAATTTTAGTTAATAACGAATTTAATGCATCATATATACTAAATAATTACTTTTATTATTTTAATAACTTATTTAAATGATACTGAATTATTTTGTTACAGCAATTATAATAAATAATTTACAATTAAAGTGGATCTGATTATTTCTAAATTAATTAAAATATATAGATATAAAATTTTATACTTTAAGCATTCTTTTCATATACAATGACGTCTCCCGAGAGGTTTTAAGTTTCTTCGTCAAGTAGGCTTTTTATAATGCCGCCAGACATTCATAATCTCTTTCTTAAAAATATTTAGTATATATTCTGCTGTGTTTTGTCTTAATTCGAGCAGTCTTTAGTTTACAATGACCAATTTTATCTCCTCAAGTAAAAAGGTCCTTTATCCATCAGTAAATTATATTTAATTTGGTGTAAATGACAAAAGAAGCCGGCAAAGCCGCTTGGATTACATCTTCCGATAATCAGTAGGCGAAGGCGTTTGCAGTCAGACATGTCAAATAGAAGGATAAGATTATTATGAATGTTGATTTATATTAATGTTTGGATTTCTCTGGCACAATATTAACCATTTCTCTCAAAATAAAGGTCAAAAGGGTCCATTATCGAAAATTCTCCTCTGTGCAGCAAACGCAAAAGCTGCAACCGCCACCGGCCTCATATCAGTTTCCGTGGGCAACATGACGTAATCGAGATAACAACAAATGCGCTGTCGTGCACGTTATAGATGCGCAATATAACTCGATGGCATTACTGAACAAATTTGTAACTTTGCCGCAATTCCGTTACCGTTGTCGGTTCGCCGGAAAGACTCCGCACCGCCCTCATACCCCATTTCTCCCACGACATCGCCTCTTTACCGGATTGCGCGAAATTAATATTACCATAATTTCAGCTAAACACATCCCTGGAATCACCTCAGCGCTGTTATTCCTCGAAATTATTATTCAAACCTCCAAAATTTAATCGCTGAATTAATTTCGAAGGTATTAAGTTATCCGCTATTATAGGGCCGGCCCACTCATCCGTTTCGCAAATGAACGTCGCTTAAGATATCGAATTATCGCCTAACCATCTTTCTATAAAAAAATCTCTTCGATTATATTTCAATCCATGAAGAATGGATTATGACACTTCTTATTTTGTACATTCATGTTTATTTAACGAAGTCAAGTGACATTTTGTAAACAATTTTCCTGAATATATAAACATGCGTGAAGGCTGAATTTTGCACGAAACTGCAGACTTTTCTCTGCAACCTTACCGATCTTAGGTATAAAATGCTGGGCTTAACGGTGATACATCAACCGCACGAAGGCTCTAAACTCACCATCGAAGAAGCGTGCGCCGATAAGGAGCTAATAAAACGATTCGAAGGGATCGTAGTTCACTGGACGAAGCAAATCAGACTGGCTTTGAGTGATCAAGATCAAAATGCTACCAACGAGCTGTTATGCTTTAGTGATGAATACAGCTTCTGGATTTATCGATGTAAGTCAATATATTTTTCCATCTCAAATATACTTTTATTTGTAATTAACCTCTTTCGTAGTTTTGTTGGTGATTTTGATAATAAAATTTTGAAAAAACAGAAAATAATAATAACAGATCGCAAAAAGAATTCTTTAAGAACTTTTTAAGTTGTCTTTAACATGTGTTTAAACACTGATAAAAAAACTCTTAAAGTGAACATTAAGAAGACTTATGCGTTCATTTTAAAATATGTATAATACCTCTTAAATGGAGTCTTATGAAAGAGGTCTATTTTACGAACTTTTAAAACTAATGAGTACTTTTTACTTGAATTATTTTTACCCAATCTAAAAAATTTGAGTAATCACTTGCTAAATGTCGTCCAAGTACTTATTATACACATATATAGTAAATATCGCGCGATTTCATTTTTGGATTAGATCGCCACCTATTGTCTCAGGAGGAAACACATTTCTTAAAACTGGAAATCGCGTCATCAAAGAGAGAGATCTAAAATAAATTAAAGACCTCAAATATAAGACTTCCTCAGGACTATTTTGTAATAAGTGATAAATAAGACGTCCTTAGGAATTCTTTCTTCAAATGATGACAATTAAGACCCGTTTTTTTCTATTTATCTTTGGAAATAGGTTTGAAAGATCTCTTTGAGAGGTATATGCTATTTGGGAATAATATAATTTTAATTGTAAATAATCTTAATTAAAAAATGTTGATATCTAATTATAAAGATTAAAAAAAGTAATAATAAAAATAAAAAAGGGGGTTAACACATTTATTACTATAGTGGAAATAATTGTATATTCATTTTATATTCTTTATATAATTCATACTCTTATTTATTGACTTTTGACTATCTCTGTGAAATCGAACTTTGATTTGAATTTATGTAATTAATAATACTGAATTATTTAAATTATTGCAAAATAGTTGATTAAATGATGAACATATTGCTCAATACCATTTTGTGTTTTATTTCCTTTTAAAGAAATTGATTTCATCACTCATAGATTCATAGTCAATGTGTGATAAATATATTTTGCAAATATCTACTGAATCAGCACCCGATAAATTGATGTATAAAATACGGAAATGACGTGCTCTGGAAAGTTCCTTTCACCATAAGCAACTCCTTTATCTTTTTGTACATGTAGATAATATTCGTGTCCTTATCTAAAGATAAACTTCCATCAGGGAACAGACTTTTACACCATATATATTACATATATATAGAAAAATGCTCGTGAGGGACAGAAAATAGTAAATAGATAGATGCTGATTTACGTTCATCATTTTCGTTGGGAGCATATTTGGTATTCTAGACATTGACCCAGTTAATGATGAGCATTTTTAATACGTTTCAACAAAAAGAAAAAGGAAAATTTCTAAATTTTTAATATATTTAGCACTTGGCATCTTTCTACGAAATATATGTTGATAATCAGCCACACTTTCTCGGAATTTCGATAAATCTTATAATTTTAGAAGAGATGGTATATATTCTCAATATATTCTACATGCATGCTGTAATCGGAAACCATAAGAGGCCAACTGATGAAATTTTAATTGCAATTTTATTCCCTAGTAGAAATTGATGCATTTTTTTCTTACACAGTCCATTTCCCGTATACCTTTAACATGGTAAATAAGAATGTTTTACAAGAATTATACAAAAAATGTTTTCATTTCTACCAGGATTTTCTTCGATTAATTAACATAGTTTGGAATCGATTTTAATGATTGGACATAAGGTAAACAACCTTCTTAACCATCTGTTTGACCCATTGATCATCCGTATGAAATTTTAGAATACTGCTTTGATTACAATCCATTTATTTATGAGTTATAGTATTTTTTGTGCAGAATTTTCATATCTTTTACACAAGTCCAAAAAATAAAGAAAAGAACATCTCTAAATTGATTTAATTTTGGAAAACTGACATCAAATTCGTAATCAACCACCTTAACCCGTAAAGTGCCAAATGGATATAAATTCTACCGTGTTTCGGTATTCGAAATTCTGATTTCAGATTCGGATTCAGTAACCTCAAAACCTATAATATACCAACTTTTGTTATCATCCAAACGCGTTTGCACAAGTTTGGTCCGTCATATTGGATTCGCCAATTTGAATTTTGGAAATCTGATTTCAGATTCGGATTCAACGACTTCAAAAACTGTAAAATAAAAACTTTTTTTTCCATATTTTTTTTATATATCCGCCATCTTTGATTTTTCAAAAATACCAATATAACCTTACAGTATAACAAAAAATTCCACCCGATACAGAATTTGGAACAAAACTAAGCTGTATAAATGAATGTAAATCGCGATTAATCAAAATAAAAATTGAAAATTAACACGTTTTTTTGTAAGGAAAACGCCGCCATATTGGAAAATCTAAGAGAGATAGAGCCTAATTAACGGCGTATTTGTGAGAGCACGAAAAAATACTTCAGAAAATGTTATTCAATTAAGATTCATCTGCGAATTGGATCTGAAGTCGTACCTAAAAAAATATTTTAATAAATTTATACCCTTTTGGGACGGTTTAAAACCCAGGAGAAATCAGTTTCGATCGAATCCAAGGAATTTATTAACAAATTGTCCGATGCATTAAAGCCACCATTTTGAACTTATAAAAATTCACTTTAAATTTGGAATAGGCGACCCCAAAAAACATACGCAGAATAATTACCGTGAAAACCCGATAATCTAAAAAATGTATACTGAAAATAGTTGAAAATAGAGTACATTTAACGGACCGGATGTTACTACTTAAACTGCTCACTTTGAAAGAATAATTCCTCGGTTAAACAAAATTCCATTAGGAATATGAACATTCCTAATAATTAAAATGATCTTAGATGAATATTAATTATTGTCGACAAATTAAATTCATTTGAAGCTAAGATGCTGAATAAGGAATAAGTAGTAATGTACCGTTTTGGACAGACAAGTCACTTTTAAATTCATACGTCTTTACAAAGTCGATGTGAATTTTTAAATAAAAACGATAATAAACAGGTGCAAGAAGAATACGTGGCTATTTTACAAAGTATAAATATTGCAAAACCCAAGGGGAAAACGCAGATAAAAGCCAGAGATATAAAGAAAGAAGGCTCGACACGGAGCAAAAGGCCATGGACCTTTTTCTCGTTTTTGCCTGGTGTGCTTTTCTTTCTCTCACGCCGATTCATCGACGTTTGTCGAGCTTCTTACCGAAGTGCCGGACGATCGGACAATATCGAAATTGCATCCGCCACCGAGAACGATATAAGAGGAGAGGAATGGTGGCAATAAAATCGTTAATCTGCCAATGACCACATCTAATGCTTAAAGCGAGTCAATTCGTTGTCCTACTTTCTGTCACACTGTTCCATCTATATATACCGCTCTTCTCCGTTTTTCATTTTTATGTTTCAAAAGTATATTAAATATAACTTCTCTTAACCAGATGTTGACAAAAACCTTATCATTTACTTAAAGTTTTTATAATACAGAGAAGCTCCCTTTTTATTATGTTTTTTAGCAGTAAGAACATATTATTGTAGGGTAAATTTACCAATTACTGCTGTATTAAAGGTTACATCGCAATGAAATGGCACTTTCGTTACTTTTGGATTGCAAGAACTGTTCTGTTTAGGATTTCGAGCTTAACTAAACAAACATTCTAATTTAAAAAAAAATGATAAACTACTATCATATTAGTTATATGGACAGATCTCGTGTCTCTGTGTATTTTTCTCATTAGCAGGTTATTTTAATGTTTTTAAAATCAAAAGTTCACAATCCAAACACTCCAAATAAATATATATATATATATGAATGGCCATAATGTATCATTTATTAGACGTAAGCGGACGTAAGTAAGAATTTCGTACCTTGAAAGCCGAAAATATGCCAAAAAAGAGAAATGAAATGTCACATCTCTAATTTTACTTTACTTTTTCTAGTGCAGTGTTTTCAGCATTTCTTGAATGTATCTGAAATTGATGCACTTAATAATAGACAAAAAATGGAAGAAAACACGCCCTAATATAAATATGTGCCTCTTTATGTAGGACTGAGAAAAGTACCTTCAAAATGTGTCACACGTTTATCAAACACAAGAAATTTGAAACAATTGTGTATACTGGAACAAAAATGATATTTTGATAAAATGTTTCAATGCTTTCGAAATTTAGATTTTTCCGATTTCCTGATTTCCGTTTCTGAAGTTTATGTTCCGAATTTCCGAATGTTCCTGATTTCAAAAAAGGAAATAAAACAAATTGATTTGATAGTAAAATGTGATTTAAATGTGTCTCTCGATACAAATAAAAATTTTCAAATTCTTTGGCGAATGCACATCCGAAAATACTCTTTCTCAACTACTTGTCGTGCTTAAATTGTATTAAAGATCATCTACACTTTCCTTGTAGGCATTTTGCGTTGGAACCGAACAGCTGATCCGTCGACAACAATGTTTGTAAAACATAAAGCGGAGTAAAAATAGCGCCAATTAGTCAAAATGTTAGGTGCTCAGTTTTCAATTTTGTTTGAAACAAAATACACGGTGTTCTAAAATAGATGTTTAAATTTTAAAAACATTTATAAAAAACACTTTTGAAAAACTAATTATATATCATTTATTTTTACATTTCAACTGGAAAACCGCAGCAATTGGTAAATTTACCTTATCTGTAGAAGAAATTTTGAATGAAAACTACTTTCGAACGCTTTCATTATTTTCTAATAATCTTTAACATTTTTCTAGATGATAACCTTTGTGGTTTAAATTACCAATTCCAACGACCAGTTATAAAACATGTCGTAGACATCTTAATAGCGACAGGATCGTCATATGTTCGACAGTTTTTAAGCGTAATAGACGAAATCGAGCAAGGAATCGAAAAATCAAAATCTAACATCAACTTTTTAAAAATCTTAACTGGACCCTCCACGGACCTTGACAATTGCGAATCTCCTGACCAGATCATTCATCATCTACCCAAGATCATACAGTTGTACAGAGTCATTTGGCTGCATTCGCCGTACTTGGGGAACCAGGAAAAAATGACGAGCTTATTCGATGCTCTTAGTAACCAAGTGATTGGTATTTGTCGGAAATTGATCGATTTACATCATCTATTTGCCGGAAATACCAGACATACTATTCAGATTATTAAGGACTGCATGGCTGCATGTGCCGATTACAAAAGCGTATATTTGAGGGTGAGTACATTTATTTTTAAACGTAACAAAATTGGCTATTCGGTAGAAAATGATTCTTAGGGCTCGAATTCAGTCGTAATATTTAAAAATATGTCACAACGTTCGTATTTAACAAAAACTCTAAAAATGTATAGTAATAAGTCTAACAAACGGTATTTATTGCGTTAATAAATAAGTACCATTTAAAACATTCGGGAAAGTTAGATATAATAATATGAAACTGTAGATAACGTACATTCAATTAGACAAGTGATTAACAAGATAGACATATTATTACAAGAAGTATAAAAAAAATAGTTGCTGTCTTTCTTCTGATTAATGGGTATAACAAAACCGAAAAATGCCATATTGAATGTGTGAATTGAATGAAATGGAATAAAAAAAACCATTAATACTTCTCATGACTAGGATACTTTGTTATTAAGAGTTTCATTAATATTTATCAGAATTTCAGCTCTTATATATTAAGCCTTCAGAGCCCAAATGTACCAAATTTTACCATGAAGATATTCAGTACATTTTTTTACACATTTGGGTATTAAATCGCAAAGACAACAATTTTGGAATAGATATTTCATATGGCTAAAAACCTGTCTTTACGAATAACGCATCTGAAAATACTAAACATTTAAATATAAACACATTACACGCTGTTATCAATAAGAAAAACACGATTTTTCTAGCCTTTTTTTCATTGGACTAAATTTTTGTTATAATTTCCATTATAGTCTCTCAAATATCATGTGTCAAAAATCTCTAAGCTTCAGTGTGGTCGTATTTATTTTAATAAAATTAAACTAGGAGATACTCAAGAAGGAAACCGACATGAAAATCTAAGAATAAAGTTAAGAATACTCGCAATTGTCAAACTCAAAAACTTTGTGCTTTTAAGAAAAAAATGATAAATGGAAAATATTTTTGTATTTCATACAGGAAGTTTTTCAGATTTTTTGTGAAATTTTGAAAAATTTGTCTTTAAATTTTTTGTTTATCTTATGAAGGGGCGATATTGCCCCTTTTTACAGAATATTTAACTTGGTTTTGATTTCTTAAATTTGCTAGAGCTAATCTTATAAACTTACTCTCTTTGAATGAATGATTTCCATCTTCGAGGGGGCATAAATCAACATCCTGTTAGTTTCGTATCTACAGAATATTAACAATTAACTCATAAACAACAAAAAAAAATTCACCTAGCCAAAAGTGGATGGTTGCCCACTGCAGAAATGAGTGTCTTCCGCAAAGGCATTTAGGTGGTTACTTTTCACTTATTTTTTGGTGTTTTTTTTTATAGGTCTCTTTGTTTGTAAGACACATATAAGAGACTTCACTAAATGCTTCTGCGAAATCTGCGAAACGAGAGTAAGGTTAGGTTAGCTAAAACGATCCTAGATCATCATCCTGTAAGTACAGATTTATGTTGCATATTAAGTTACACGAATCAACAAATCAGTTAGTGAAAATCGATTAGTTCCAGTATTTGCTTTATCGTTTTCGGCACATTACCGATGTCGTTTGCAATCATAAACTAGGTTATGTTAGAGAAAAGTCATAAAAATGTTAGCAAATGTTAACAAAACTTAACATAAGTTAAAAGAAGTTAAGACTGGAAAGAGCTTCTTTGTTTTTAGTAGACACCAAATAATGACTTGGATTATTCGACGTTTCTCATCTAAGACGTCTAAAACAAGACGCTTATGAAAACAGACGGTTCAAAATATCTTATTGTCTTCGATGAAGACACTCATTTCTGCAGTATAAGAATTTAATTAACGTTTCAGGAAACACTAATTACACATTTAGCATCAAGTGATAAAGGAGTCATCAAGGCAGTAGGTCAAGGGTACTATAACTCGCGGAACGTCATAAAACCCCATAAGAAAACAATAAAGAACAACATTTAGGATAATTGTGAAAATTAAATTTTAACTGCTCGGGGGGTCTTAAACGTCTTAAAGCGTATTTCAGCGAAACGTGACTTCATACGCGCAGAGCGTCAACGCGACGTGTGAACAAAGTAAAGATACACGTGTGCCTGTAGGAAGGTTTATGTCCGGGACGGATGATGAAAAAAATGAACATTAGGTTAAGTGTAAAATTTAAAACCGTTTTCTAATTGGTCGAGTGAAGTTGGAAGTCTGTGTACACGCATAGTAGCCTGTATTCTTTATGTCATGAAGCACTATATATATAAGCGTCACGCACATTCATTTAGATTCCGGATTATTTAATTATCCACTGCCGGTGCTGGTGGAACGTTCGCGTGTAAAAAGAACCCGACTTCATTCAGCGACTTAACGTCTCCCTTTGGTATGAGCTAATGTTTTTTTTTTCTTTTACGAGATTACTTCTCCTAGTATAACGGCTTATTGTTTATTCGCCGTGCACACAGATTTATAAGAGGATAAAACAAAGTAAATGTTTATTGCTTTTCTTTATGTTTCTAATTAAAAGCTGAATTGTTGAATATATATATGTCAAGAATTATTTGTTTACTTTTATATACATGGAATATACTTTGTTATTTATAATATGCAGAATAGATTAAACCTCAAAGCACTAACAAATTTAGCTAATAATTAAACTTTTGAACGTAACCTAGTAGCTACTTAATACCTTCTTCTTTGACTAGATGTAATAATATAAAAGAAATTAGTAATTTATAGAATGTACCCAGTGTAGACATTGATATCTTAAATTATTTAGTTAAACTAGACTGCCTAATATCAAGAAGAACGAAAAGAAAAGCAAAAAAAACGTACCAAATACCTAATATTGATGAGACATTGTTTGGAATATGACTAGTAACATATAGATTTGATTGACCAGGTCTTTGATTCCCAATCCTTATTGTTACCAACCCCCTATGGGATTTTTATTTTAATTTTATAGTTAGCACCTTTTCTAAGTCAATAACATCTATTAGAATACTGTCCAGAAAATTGATGATATTTTCCTTTTCGTCCTAAAATCTACACGAATAAAATATGAACAATTTTTCTTTTTTAATTATTTCTTTTTTACTTACCAAGTGATATATTACCGTAGTTGTGTGTAAGGGAAAATATTTTGTTGTGTAATAAATATTAGAGAAAAGTTGTAAGTTCTTGAACTACTTACAGGAGCACACATATTGTGTAAGTAGTAACAGCGATACGGGTCAGACGTCTTCAATCGTTTTTTTGTAATTTCCTTTTATTCGAAATCAACATTCACGATATTTCATCTTATTTGATGCCTACTATGTCTATTAGTTAATAGTTCATATTAATAACATCAAATAAAGTTATCCTTTATTCTAATAATATAAAATGTAAATTTCGTACTTCGAAACTATTAGAGGACATGACAAATGTCTCATGTAATATAAATTTTATCATAGTTGCTTTACTACTTTTTAATATTTTGACTTCTTTACTCTAATAAAAATGAAGTGTTTATGTGTAGAAGAACTAATAATTACAAGTGAAATAATCCTCAAATAAAGTACAATTAAATAAATAACTTTTACTTTTTTAGAAATTCTGACTATGTAAAAATCAAAATAATGTTTCATACAATCGCCCTTGAAAACTCTCCTTCAAAAAACACTGAGAATTAGCTTCAGAAACGTAAGTTCATTACAAGACGTTTATAGAGCTCTCAGTATGCACTTGGAATTTGCTTAGGGAAGTTTCTAAATAGCAAGATATTCTCGTAATTACTAATGGCCCTAGTAAGTTGGACCTTTGTCGATACTCACAGTCCAAGTTTCGCCCACCACATGGTCCTATTCATAATAACACGGACTTACCCGATCTCGTGGGAATAGATATGTTTCGACAAGGAAATTGCGATATCGCAAACATAAGCGGGTGTTCCGCATAAAGGGGTGCGGGCAGCATCGACCAATAAACCACACGAAGCTTAAAGCTGTCTAGATATCTGCAGGATGTCGGTACGGACGGTTCATTGGCCACGACTCGATCGCGGTGTTCCGAATTGCTGGTAAGTTGCTTTGCCAACTGTTGCGATTCCATAAATCACACTTTGCATTCGAACACAGCTGATTTACCACCTATGTACCATTTGCCTCCGCGTTAAAACATCAAATTATCACTTTTCTTAAATTTATAATTAATAAATGAACTGAGTCATCCATCTTCTATTTTTTTTACGAAAATTAAGGTTCATCATTTTAAACTAAAAATTTAATTTATTTTGTACCTTCTTATTAGCAAGTATTTATTCTTTCCAGTGATTACAATTTTTATGATGGATAGAAAGCCTATTGACATAAATTTTTGCATACTTTTTATCGGTTACCTGGCAAAGTAGATATTACTTTAAAATTGAAGATTTTTATAATAAAGATTAAAAAAGAACTATCCACTTCATAAACTAATTGGAAGCTCGTCCTTTGGAACGCGACCGAGAATCAGGTCTACTTTGCGGCGCATCGGTTTTCTCGAGTTAGCAAACTGCCAGCGACATACACTGACATCTTCGATAACAAGTTCGTACACGCACATACCCTAGGTTACGTTCAATTTTCAACACAGTTTACTCGACTTTTCTACATTACAAACTACCACAATGCAATATGTTTATCAAAAACAATTTAATTTGGACATAAACAAAATTTAGGCAGTTACTTGGAATATCAAATTTGGGCATCCCGCAACGTTGCGGTTCTGCTTATATAAAAATGTCCACATTTAAGAATCCGTACACGCTCGCCACGATGGGTCGAATCTCGTGTTGAATGTTTAACAGTCGGCCTTGCTTCAAGTTGATTTTGTACAAACGAAGGAAGGTGTTGCTACAAGTTGCAAAGCGCATGTAGAGTTAGACGATGCGCAAACATTTATGTAGATTGTCGGTTTATCGGTGAATCGACTACCCTTGCCTACTCTCGAACCCTTTTCAGATAGCTGCTGCGCACAATAGGCTCTCGAATCACAAGTGGGACTTGGATACCGAACGAGTGTTTAGACATATCGATATCTTCGTTGCCAGGTGCCTCAACTTGATCGAGATTTGTCAAGCGATGATCGACTTTGCCAGGTATGTCAATATCAATCATGATAAATATAAATTTATAAGGAGGAAAATTGCGCAAGTACAATTTAGAGATTTCCTTTTAAGTTTGTGATTTTAACTTTCTATTTTTTGAAAAATATTAAATGCTTCTGACGTGGAGGTAGAATATTACATTGTCTCAAAATTCCCCACTTTATTCTGTCAATAGTTCAGCTACAAAGGGAACCCACTCAATCGTGTTCCGGATTCGAATCAAACATGGCACATCGAAATGCATCATAGTTTGTGACAATTGGACCATAAACATGGTGCCGTAAATCATAAGAAACAAAATGGCGGCTAATATATGACAGAATATAGAAAAAATAAACAATCATGAAATTCGTTTGCAACTTGTTCGTTTAGGGTTGCTGAATATAAATAAGATGTTGGATATCAAAAATTTTAAATAGCGGACAATTATTTTATAAATAGCTCGTAATTTATGTAAATTTGTTACAAGTGGATTTTTAGGAAATGGATTTTTAATAATATTAAAATAGTATTAAAAACTTTAGAAATCGTTGGATATAAATAAAAATAATTGTTAATAAACTGTAACAAGCTATTTTTCAAATAGTCGTCCCCCATATCGAGTCTGCCATTTTTAATTATGGAAATCCAAAATCACATTCGCATTCAGCGGCCCCAAAATCTCCCCGAGTAACGGGCTTCAAGCGAACTTGTTGATTTTTTTTCCTGTTCAGTTTCCTGTCGTATTTGAGCTACCATTTTGTTTCTTGCATTTTGGAACTGAGTGACACATCTGAGAGGGTTTTCTTGTAAAAATGTGCAATTTTGGGACTCTGAGGACAAAGTTTTTTGTGTGCTAAGAAATAAAATTTTGTTATTCTTTACAGAAATTTTATAATTACGATGTGAAAAAAACTAATTTGGTTATCGTTCACAAACAACAATAAACTTGCATTCAGAATATTATAAAATAGTTTGATACGTCCTTCAAAAACATTTATATAAGGTTTATTAAGACCCACACCTGAATCTTCAGCTATATTAAATCATAATTAACATATTCATATTTGTATTCTGGCATTATTTTTAGTGCGAAATACCGTGAAAAAAATAAACTGTTTTTTTCTCCATTTTAGTGATTGTAATTTTTTCCAAAATAAAAATTTGTTATTGAGGGTTTGACAAATGAAATTAAAGAAACCAACGAAAAATATGGGAATTTGTGGAAGTAGAAGCATTTTTTATATTTTTAATTAAATTTTAGACAATATTTCCCAAAGGGCAACGTTTTCCAAGGAGAAAATACCTTCAGTCTCTTTAAATACTATGCTTACCGATTTAATTAGGTGCTCTCGTTAAGGACCTTAACCTTAATTATTAGAGACAGACGTTTGTATATTTAGAAAAATAATTTTATCATCCGACGATTGAAAGAGATTTTTTCTAGGGTAGAACCTTCTACTCTTCCAAATTCAACTGCTAAATTCATGGGACTGAGTGAATCGGAACTTCTAATTTTTGTGCGCGTATGTTCTGCGCAAATTTCAGTGCCGTAGGTTGACGAGGCATTTCCACCGCATTCGATATGTGTACCACGTGCTATATATGTTGTACCACGCGACTTCGAAGTGTCGAGGCTGGAGGTTCGAGGTCCTTAGAAGGCCCGAGGTTCTACTGTATTGAAAATAGAAAGAATCTCTTTTGGAATGCTATGAGTTTCGTTAATTACGAAAATATCACACCCGCACTTCAGACATCTGGCTTCCAACCTACAAGTGTTAATTCTATTGAATACTGGACCAGTTTTATAACAATATTTGACATAATGGGGTATTTTATCCCAGGTTCGTTTTCAGCACGAAAAATCTGTTTAAAAAACAGGTGCCATCACAGTCTGGATGAAAAAATTGAAATTTATAGAGTACTGTTATCATGCGATGAATTGCTTAGCAACTTATAAACCCCCTGGTTCACGACCTCGGATATTTACTGAAATTCTGATGATTTCCGCTGACAACATTAAAAACCTTCTTCACTAATAATATTTATATCTAAGACTCCTCAACCTAAATTAATGTTGATGTTAAATAAATAACTATAAATTGATCTACTCACGAATCAGATCATAAGCCATTTAGTTTGTATCCCATCTCAGAAAAAACATGAGCAATATAAAAAATCGCACTGCATTCTTATAAAAATCTGTAATAACTTCAGAAACCCCTGAGTAATAAATTTGACAATCCCTCGACGAAAAGATGGCAAAGTCTGATGAGAAACTAGACTTGACTTCCGTTCAGCAATTGAACTTTTAATGTACCATAGTTCGTCCATGTTATTTTTCTTTAGAGCTTCTTTTTCTAATCTTTTTAATCGTAGGAAGCTATCGGTTATTTTATGTGGTTCCAAATACATTCATGACAATTTTAATTTTGATGGTTATTTATGTAGGAAAAACTATATCGGTAGGAAACTTTTGTAGCCCGTGCAACTAGGGCAATGATAACACTCAGTAGTATACCAATGTCTGGATAACTTGTGTTATAAATGGTTATCACCGTGGTTTCTGAGTTGAGGACTCTAAAGAAAATAAAATGTTTCAATTTTTGAAAATGATCGTAATCTTATCAAGTTGATAACCTACGTAGAGAACTTATCTTTCCTTCAGAAATATCCAATATTTTGTTTTTCTAAAATTTTGACACCACACAGATAACTATTCGAGTTTTAAACGGCGAGTTTTCGCACGACAGAAAACCCGGTAAACCTTGGGATGGGCCCCAATTTCTATTGTCATATTCGTTTTCAGGAGGAAAAAATACATCAAATGTACCTTGTCAATTTTTCGATTTTGAATAGTTGTTCATCCAAAGGTCTACCGAAAACCCATTCCCAGCTGTGAGCACTTCTCCGGATGCTTCAATCATATTAAACTAAGAAATTGTCAGTTGCATATTAAGATAGCACTTGACTTCTAGAAGCAATACCGCCAATGCATTTCGACTTTGCTTCTGCATACATTTTAAACATTTTGTTGGATAATTGTAGACAGTACAAAAGAGACTCAGTACAATTTGTCTGCACCTTTCGGAGTTTTTTAATAAGATGTGATTAACGGAAGTCGTCACGGTAGTCTTTTGTTGTGAAACATCGTTTTCTTGGTCTAACAATGTTCACAGAATAAGAATTTCTTGGTTCGAAGTAATGGTAAACTAATTGCGGTTCATATTTTAACACATGGGGAACTCCATGCTTTCAGAATTGTCTAGATTTCCTCAGACAAATTGGGTCTTCGCTTCAATGTTACTACCAAATTACTTACAAAATATGATTTACTGCTCATCAGTATAAATTTCCCGTAAATAGAATATTGATAGCTCAGTGATTACAGCTTTACCAACATGAAAGAGCATTCGGCATAACCTATTTTGTCTGTGAAGGTGCAAGAAAAAACGCAACAAAAAGTAACGACAAAACACATTTATAGAGCGCGTGTCTCCGATCATAAAATTTCAATTAAATTTGATAGGATCATAAACTATCCGCTCACAGAACACGTATAATATACATTTCAAGCCTGCTAAATCCGTAACTGTCGGTAAGGTCTGCCGCTTTACGACGCCATGGGAATTTATACCTCCACGTAGCTGGACATTTTTTACGCTTAGCTCGCAGCAGTCCGTCAATTACGATTACAGTTTGCAATTCGCGAAAAATCGTAGCAAGAGTATAAATAACAAGTCGATTAAAAGTCGGAAAAGAGCGAGCTGAAGAAAAATAAAAGACATCAAACTACACTACAAAATATTATTCAGAAACGTGACTGAAATTTTTTTTGCGGATTTCAAGCCCACGACTTTCATTTGTAATTTTTGTTTATCAAAGACCAAAATCGTCGAGACACTTCCGTCATAGATTCTTGATTTCTGCTTTCTGTATCTTCACCATTTCAGGAAGAGAGTCCTCCTTTTCGAGTTTACTTGCTCCACCCCTCGTGCACGTGCAGGCGCGTTCACATAATCATTTCCTGTCTCTCAGTTTGTCTTTCCATTTTTGCCCAGCGAAATTTCGTCTCGCTCGTACTACGTTCACTGTCGCACTTCCGTTTCGCTCAACATCTTCATTGTTCGGTCAGGCACGTATCGACCAGGTACTAACCTCCGTTTGTTTACATCTCTCAGACAGAACGTACTCGCTACCCCTATAAAGTGGCAGTAGATTGCTTCCTCCTCTACTTTCTGATTCGCTCCATAGCCTCTAGAAGAAACATCAGAATTATAATTCGCATGCGCAAAAGTACTTATGCAACATGACTCTTAAAACCCAAAGTGCATGTAACAATTTTGGTGGTTTTCGATGTCCCTCAAATTTTTAGTAACATGACGAAACTATTGTAGTTTGTCAAATTTAGATCAAGTTTAAAGCTGACGAATGCTGGTAATGGATTATCAGAATGTACGATGATGGTGATGAATGATAGCACATGATGTAGTCGAATTATAATTGATGATGTCTAAGTTCCATCCCGATTTCTCAGTAATTAATCAATGGTAGTATTTTTGAGATGTTGTGTTAGACATTACTCTTTTTGTTCAGAAAGTCCCAAATTTGGACGGCAGTGTTTTGGACTTCTTCCGTCGTTATTTTTTTTAAAAGGGATCGTAACTATTGTCTTTGTAATTGTCGGGTGATTTTGACTACGGGATTCTATATAGAGGATGTCCAAAACTATCATGACTTATTTGAATTTTTTTAACGGACATTCCCGAGTGGAAATTTATTACTGCCCTGATCAGGGCCTGACCAAAAGCGTTACACCCTGATCAGGGCCTGAATAAATTACTGCTCGGGTTGGAATACAAGTTACAGTGCTCAAAGTTGCACCTAAATTTTGGACTTTTGGACGAAAAGGTTAAAACTCTAACTTCTACAAAATCAATAATATTGAGTTTGAAACAATTGGAGAATCGAAAGCTGTTGGTGTTTCATGTTCTCCGAAAAAATCCATAATCTACACATAAAGTACACACTTTTACATTAAAAAACGATAAATATGTCTAACAGAATTCTAGTTCTAACCAGGTCAAGTAGCTGACTAAATACAATATTAAGAAATATATCAAAAGCAATTTCATTTTAATGAACTGCATGTGGATTATTAACGTAATACGGGTGCATATAGGATGGACGAAACGACGCACATACTCAAGCCCGAATTCAGTGGCACGAATGGACCAGAACATAGAGAGGTTTGCGAGAAAATCGAGCGCCTCTTCATGGAGCATCTGCACGCAATAGAATTAATTTCAAACAAGATCCTCGACGTCCAACAACCGACTTGGCTGGATGACATCTCCCTCTTTCGTAGTCAGATGAAAGACCTTGAAAACATAATTGAGAACCTGGCTTCTGTTGTATTCAAAGAGGCTAGCAATGTGGAAGATAGCATCTATTGTCTATATAGATTTTACAACTACATGGGACGGGCAAATTTGAAGAATCTCTTTGATCAAAAAACAACGGATGTAAGTAATTAAATTCTTGACGAACAAACGATTTCACGACTAAAAAAATTTGTTAGCGTATTTCTAAAGTAATTCTCTGATCTTTTTACTTTGTACATTTTCATTCAGCGGATTTCGAGTTACCAAAGATTGATATAAAGTCGAACTATCGTGTTGAATAATAGTTCAATTTTATATCAACATTGGAGAGGAAGGAATGAAAAATGTTAAATCTGTGTTATTGGCACACGGATGCCGATAAAAATCTCAAGTCAGGTACGGTACTTACTTTTATGCCGCACTAAAGCATTGATTTTTACCATGCAGTTCTGAGGCTATCGAACCAAACACCGGTTGTTTACTGCAGAAACGATATCGGTGTTTTAATTTTTCAGCTTAACTCACTAACCCCTTCCGAATCAAAATTATTTTATAACGTCAATTCTTTATTTTTCCAATAAAATCATTTAATGCTTAAAAATATGCTTAATATATTTATGATATATCCTTCCAGTTGTGGAAAATGTTCAACGATGAGATCCAAAGGACCAAACAAGAAATCGTGGACGAAAGAGAAGAATATTCGAGTTCGACTCCGTACTACGCTGGACGAGCCTTACATCTCCGATTAAAAATATCCCGATTGAAGAGGATAAAAAAATTGTTCGATGAAGCGGAATGGTTACCATATTGCAACTTGAGCGATGAATGTTATCATCAATACGAGGTGCAAATTACGGCCATTGAAAACATTATACAGGATATTCATACGAAATGGCTTAAAGATATTGGCGACAGTCCGCATTTGAGACTAAATAGATGTCTTATGCATCGGATTGAGCAGAAGCAAAATCTACTTGAATGTAACGTTGATCCTGTCGTTGTTAATATTTGTCGTGAAGCTGACTACTGGCTCAATTTGCAATATGACATTCCTGTTCACGTACGTGTGATTCACGGCCGTTGGGATACTTTGCAGTTCGTGTATGAGAACGTTCTTATGGTGGTGTTGGCCTACAACAAAATACTGGAGTGTAAGTTTTGAATTTGCTAGTAACCTGCATAAGTTTCAATGATCATTGGTATTCGAATGGGCTATTGGATGATGCGCTAGAATGGTATTTGTCATTAGTCATATCGAAAATTAAATTCCCATGTTAGAAATCATCTAGTACGTAGGTAATGATGATAGTGCAATGTGTTCCAAGTCCATCTGCAATGGAACTTACCACTCAGAAAGTATTTGATGATTTGGTATGATGCTGGTAAGCTAACTAGCTGTTTCTTTCTGCCCATAGGTATAATAATTATGTTGTTTAGACTGAAGTAAGCAATTGCTACTAGCTTCTTTTAGCAATGATAGTCTTTAGCAGCTGCTAATACAACAATGCAAATCGTAATAGCCCGTGTACACATTATATGAAAGGACACGGCTTGGTATGTTTAAAGGGGTGAGTGATTGATAACGCTACTCGATCCACTTACCCAGACACAAGCAGCAGCTAGGAGTGCGAAGGCAAATGTTGGTCGGCCACTCGTGTCAGTGGTACGACCTTAACAGATTTGATCATCATTTCGGTACGTCAGCGATATGCTGATTTCACCGCAAGTCGAATGCAGAAGGCATTATTGGCGGTTTGCTCCATCTCTTCGAAGCACCTGTTTCATCTGTCCGTATCTATTTACAGTAGAGTATGGAGCGTAATTATAGAGAATAACAGCTGTTGTAGCAAGGGAGGGTGTCTGAACCATTTGCGAAATTCTCGCACTAATCATAGAGTGCCCTTGCATTCGTAATTCGCCATTCGTATCAATCAATATCCGCAACCTCAAGTGATAATATATTTATATTTAGATGGAGGATTTGATCTTAGGATTCTCCAAGTAAAATAAAGACCTAGTTTAATGTAGTCAGATAGAAGTAATGACTATTTCTTTCATATCTTGGGGACTTTTTCGATCCTAGTAAATTTTCAGTAATATTGAATCTACTGGTTGTAAAGATTCAAAATATATGGAGACGAAAACAATAGGGTTTATTTAAGTACACGCATAATCACTGCATAAAGGGATATTCCATGCCAAATATATTCCTTTGAGAAAATTATATTTTTTATTTTAGTTACGCTTATATCTATTTCAGTTATATCAAAATGCACAACTTTCAATTTTTAACCAATTTCATCCTAAAATGTCAATTTTGAACATCAATTTTCAACAACATATTATTATCTATTTTCATCCTCCCAAAAATATAGGAAAACATAATGTGCTACTTAAAAAATGGATAAAAATTTTCCGACCTCACATTTTCCTCAATTAAAGAAAAAAGGGTAGTGTTTAAGGGTATTTTTTTTTTAAAGTGCAACTTCCAGTCTGAAATACACTACAAAATGCACTAAAATGAATGAAAACAAGTCGGTCTAATGTAAAAACTTATGCCATGTGAAAGATATAAAATAACCACATAGCATTAGTTTTCAAATCAGACCTGGACAGTCTTGTTTGCTTTCATTTTAGAGCATGCATTGGAAATCCCACCTTACAAAATTCCCCTAAAAACTGCCCTTTTTTCTTTAATTGAAGAAAATCGGGGGTTGATTTTTTTTCAATAGCATAGATCGATAGAGAGGCCTCGAAAATCGCAGACTATGTCTTCCCACATTTTTGGGAGGGTGAAAATAAATAACAACGTTGTTGAAAGTCGATGGGCAAAATGGATATTTAAGGACGAAATGTGTTAATGTAGCTGAAAAAAAAAACTAGAATTGAAACTACGTAATATTTCGTCATTGCATAATTCGAAAGAGTTTTATTGTACGTTGCTCACCATCACGAAAAAAATAAAAATGTAAAAATTTATTTTATATGGATTTAATAGGTTTTTTACGAGCTTTCACATAAAAGTATCAATAAAAAATATTCACAATAAAACTTTAAAATTCACGTTTTTAAATTTTGTAAACCATTTTTTTTTAAAAAAGGTCAAGATAAAAATGAATTGAAAATTCATTAAAAAGAGGATTTATCATAATCATCAATATCATGAAAGTCTAATTTTGGGACTAGAGTTCATTGTATGTGAAAAATAGTTTCCATCTTATCAAAAGAAAAATAAGTCCCTGGATTCTACACTGTTAGAAATGACATGAAATTTAATGAAAGGTAAATATCCTCTAATACATCACAGACATTTTGAACATAAAATTCAGCGCTTTCTTGAATAATATAATGACCACGAAATGAGCACATAAAAGGTCCTTACTCTTTCAGATTCTGCCAAAAGAATTGGCCCAAAACCAGTTTTAAAAAATATATAGCTGGTTCTTTCCAAAAAAACCCAAAATTTTAAAATGTTACTATTCGGCAACTAATGAACAATAACATTTCTATTTTCCAATATGTATGTAAATATAACGTACAGTGAACAAGAGCAAAAACGAAATTGAGAAATATTTTTCTCAAAGGGGTCCACTTGGCGTGTCGCAAATGTGATAAGCTATGGATACTATGAAATTTCCTTATGAAATTGATTGCTATAAACTCACTGCTCCTTTGGAAGAACTGTTAAGAATACTTCAATTCTTCATTAGTTAAGTTACAAATTTTATGAAAAGTCTGGACTTTTCTGAACAGATCTATCCTTGAATCCTCTATTTTCGAAGCATATTGATAAATTCCTGGTAAAAGTAAGGAAAACAGTATCTGAGTGAAAAATATAAGTTGTTGGGCCAGTCAATAAAGTAATGAACATTTACAAATTAACTTGTCATATAAACATGGCATAGTTAACATTTATAAATAATGAGGCCAGCAATATTCAGATACTTGCAACGTCATCAGATTTAAGTGGTACCAATTACACTATAACAATATTTATTTTGAAAGCAGTATGATTTATCAATGAGCTAACTGGAAAGTAAAAATTATATGTGTACAGTAAGATGATCTATGTATTTAATCATTTACACCTAACCTCCAACAACAAACCAGTGGCTTGTAATAGCACCGTTTTTTATAGGTAGCAATTAGCAGCCATGTAAAAAAAGTACAATCTATTAGTTGGTCAAACTAATATACTTGCAAGTTACAGTCATCAGCCATAATAAAAATTATTATTCCATTTTTGTTACAACAAGCCGTAATTGTATAATTCTAGCTATAGATTTACTAACCTGACAAATGCCATTCTAACAAATGTTTAGTTATGATGGGACAACTTTTACTTTTTTCCATGCGAGAGTTATCGGAAAACTAACAATTATTATTGTAAATAGGCTTAAATAAAGTATATTTCCTTTCTATATTCATTACAATAATGACAAATTTCCAAACAATTTGTTATAGATGCTGAGTATCTCATTGACACCCTTGCATTTTATCAGTACTTGTTTAAATTGTCAAATTATGACATTTTCAAACCAAGCAATTATTTTAAATGAAATTCAAATCTATGCGCAGTGAAGTCTTCGAATACTCCATTTGCAGCTCTAGAAATACATTTCGTTCAGAAAAACAAAACAAATTTTATGAGAAATTGGTGAATAAAGTAACTAAGCTTATTATGTAAAAATCAAAGATAGATCAGTATAAGTGATTAAGAAAATATAAATTGTGAATAACAAAATTACTCATTTTCTTCAGCATTTCTCATTTTGATAAACTTTTTTTGCTGATTTTGGTATTTTATGCAATTAGTAGATTCGTTGTGCTTATATTCTACTATTACAAGTATATAATAAAAATTGTTATTAAAATTAAATACTTTAGTTAAAGTAGTAAATTTTGAACGGTTTCTTTCAAATCTGTTTATTTAATTATTTAAAATAATCAATTCTCAATACAATTTTCCGACGATTCAATTATCGATATAATTTCTCTCGTTAAAATAACTTTTGTTACTATGTTTAATTCCTATAAATTCTGCTTCCAGCATTATCACCTCAGGAAAGGCAGCTTTTCTACAATTTGATACATCAAGTAGACAAAAAAATACAACCAGGTCTCATGAAACTTACTTGGCATTCGGAATATATAGACACATATATCAAGGATTGCTGCACGACCACAGCTACTGTAAGATTTATAAATTTTAACATTCTATTTCTATTATAACTTATATTATTTACTTTCATATGTGTTAATAAGATCCTAGCATTTACTTTTCGATTTTTAGCTACAACAATTTGTGGATACTTTCAAAAAGTGTAATTATGAAATCATGAGAAACTGCGAGAAAATTTGCAATACACCAATAATCAAGATTCAACACAATCATACATATCATTTCCAAGAATTTCTTCAGGATTTAAGCAACGCAAGGTAACTGAAATTACTAATTAATTACGTTTGAAAAAATAATTAATTTTATATTGGTTAATTAATCAACTTTGCGAAGCTGTGAAAAATGTTTTTTTCTTTACTCTTTTTCTTTATTATTCTGAATTTGTGATCGAAAAATAATTAAAAGATTTTATTGATAATATTGTTATGACTCCTACATATGAGGTACGTTTCTTACTTCCTTGCGAATCCCAAGACAAAGAAAAATAATTCTTTAACAAAAAAATCACTTCGCTTGGGTCCTCTCTCAAAAACTTTACAATAAAAACTTTCGAAAGGCAATTATCTAGTTAAGCATCGTCTTTTTACGTCATTTTTTATCAACTTAAATATCATCAATTTATTTTTAATTTCGAAACTTAATGAATTTTATTATTCATTATAAATTACTCCATTCTTTGTAACCCACGTTACCATTTCGATTTATTTTTTATTTTTGGTGACTTAAATTTAAGTTGGCACATTTACAACGATGTTTTGGCTGTATTTTGCTTTACTAAACTCACAGATGAATGTATAAAAATAGTTATTAATACATAATTATCGATTATTTATGCATTATAAATAAACAAACACGAAAAATCACGATCTTTTGTGCAGCATTCAGTATTCTGTTTTTAGATAATCATAGAAAATTCGATGTAATAGAAATTTTGGGATCGCTGATAACAAACTCGGTATGAAATTTTCAAAATTTAAAATCGCCGTCTCCACATAACAGCCATCCTGACATAAAAATGCTATAAATTTGATCAAAATTGATATCTAAGGTATTTTGTTGTGTTCGCAATCCTATTTCAGTTGTAGCCATATATAATATCCCATTTGAAATTTTGAAAATCTGACACCGGATTGGAAATGTTCACGACTCCAAAATCTTCTAGAGACAAATCCCAAGTCATTTCAAAGAGAAATGTATAATTGAAATTGTTAACAAAGTTCAATTCTATGATTACGTACAATGTCATTTTCATGAAATCGAATTAAGAGTTATTTGATTTCCACAGGAACCTCATATTGAAAGAAATAATAGGAAGGTACCACATGATTATTCAGTTAACAATTGTCGTATATAACGGTTTCGAATCAGAAATTCACGAGGTAAGTTATGACATTTCATGCAACACTAACATAACATAGTTTAAAAGTAGTGATCGTTATTCATTAAATTTATTAAAACCTATAATATATTTCGTTTTGCTGAATCCATATTCCTTAATACTTAGAATGTTTTACTCACGTAAGCTGTTTTTGTAATCGCGATATATATTGTAGTTCATTGAACTTCCTGTACTTGACGTCATGAAAAAGTATAAATATTACACAGAAAAAATGAAATAGTTGAAACTATTAACTAGATAGTAGGATAAGACACAGCCACCGTTTTTAGTTCATTTTCCTATTTAAATAGTAACCTGGACGAATTCGGTAGCCAAGCGTACTATTTAAATAGTGCAACCAACTAAAAAATGTAGTTATGCCAGATTCTACTGCTAAGATAGTAAGTATCAAATATTTCGTTTTTCTGCGTAGCAATGGGATAAATATTCTAGTAATATTTTTACCTCTAATAAATCCAAAATACCATTTGTACCATTTTTTAGTATACACAAAAGCAACTAAATGGCTGAAGCAGACAGACTCTAAATTACTTTATAAAATTTATGAATTAGCCTATTTTTAATCACTAATAACGAATTTTTGAATAACATTTGCTCTTATAATTTATTATTTCCAAATGGTGGTGTTTAAAATTTCGTTTTATTTCACAATTGAAGGGCCGGATTGAATAACGCCTTCCGCGCTCGGGTCAAGCTGACGTGCCCCTGAATGTATGCAATCATCGATAGATCCGGAAAAATCATTTGCTATTAAAAAACATTAAAAAATCATGAACTCCTGCAAAACTGTCCGCGAGGAAGTTGTTGCTAGGGGTTCGAAGTATACTTATACCGATTTGTAGGCATTTTCATTCAGTACGTACAGAGATTTCGATAAGTATATAGTAGGTTATGAATTGCGTCGAGCCGAGAAAATCTGTAAGCTTGAAATAATGAAAAGTAATGATCAAATTGACTTTTTTATGTCGAAATGAAGCTTAAGATTACAATGGATACCAAGTTAGCCATTACATGAAGATAATTTTTCATTGAATTTATTACAACTATTACAGAAAGTCATTTTTTCACCTCATCGAACTACGAACATGATTTTGGAAATACATCTAGAAACTTACAAGGAACAAATTTTCAAACGTTGTATATTGCATTAGATGTAGAAATGATTATCCAATTAATAGAAATCATGTAAATAAAGGTATATACTTTTAATTCAACTAGAATATTTTATTTTTAATCTACTACTTTGTTGTTAAATTAACAATTTATCTTTAGTTTCCTGATTTAAATATTACTAATTTCAATTTTACTTGTGTATTTTTTTAAATTACGCGTAACTTGTTAAATTAACCATGAATTCTAGCACTTTTCATAATGTAATTTTAACAAGACGTTTTAGTAAATACTAAATGATTTTTTCTGAGCACGTTTTGTAAGTATTCTCTACTTTATTGTTCATGGTGTCTTGTATGTAAAATTTTGTAATTTTGTTATTTATTACTTTAAAATTTGGCGATCAATATACTAACTCTTGTCGAAAGGCTCTATGGCCCGTTTAATTGTGTAAATAAAAAATAAAATATAAAAAATACAGAAGAGCTGTTATTTATCATAAATTTTATGTTGCCAATAAAAATATCTTTCCGATATAAAAGGATATATTTCTGGTTAATTTAACAAGTTCCACGTACCTTTAAAAAAAATACACAAGTAAAATTGAAATTAGTTATATTTAAATCAGGAAACTAATGATAAATTATTAATTTAACAAGAAAGTAGTAGATTGAAAATAAAAGATTCTAGTTCAATTTTAAGTATAGCTTTATTTACAATATTTTTATCAATTGGATAATTATTTCTATAGAGATATATATGTAATGTTATGATTACAAGATTTTTATTAATTGGATAATCATTTTTATACAGATTTATATCTAATGCAATAAAACTTATAAACATTTTTTTCTTGTAAGTTTCTAAATGAATTTACAAAATCATTTTCTCAGGTCGATGAGGTGAAAAAATGACTTTCTGTGATAATTGTAATAAATTCAATTAAAATTATCTTCATGTAATGGTTAACTTGGTATCCATTGTAATTTTAAGCTTCATTTCGACATAAAAAAGTCAATTTGATCATTACTTTTCATTATTTCAAGCTTACAGATTTTCTCGGCTAAGAACCCAAACCCAGCCGCGCTGACGCAATTCGTAACCTACTATATAATTATCGAAATCTCTGTACGTACTGAATGAAAATGCCTACAAATCGGTATAAGTATACTTCGAACCCCTAGCAACAACTTCCTCGCGGACAGTTTTGCAGGAGTTCATGATTTTTTAATGTTTTTTAATAGCAAATGTTTTTTCCGGGTCTATCGGTGATTGCATACATTCAGGGGCACGTCAGCTTGACCAGAGCGCGGAAGGCGTTATTCAATCCGGCCCTTCAATTTATCTGTCTTGTCATGTATCAAAACCAATTTTCATGTATTACCCAAATCATGTATACTTTAGTTTGTTATTATTTCTATTTTTTACTAGCACGAGACAACTGTAATTAAAAATCATTAAAATGTTCCATTTATGGTGAATCGTTCGAAAACCGAAATCCATCAGAATCGTTTCCAGTTTAAATATTATATGGTTAAATCATTTTTGTTTTCGCTTAGGCGAACTTTTAGAATGGGTTATCGACTTAACTTTGCCGGAAAATAAAGTTTAGCTTGTAAATTTTAATAGGTGGCTTATGGGGAAAGTGCATGCACTTACCATATAATCGTTAATATCTCTGTAATCTATCAGAAATCAATAAAAAACGTGATTTTAGGTGATTATATTATAAAGATTGAAAATGTACATCGCAAATATGGCATTACCGGCAATTCTGAGGAAATATTGCCAAAGAACAATTATTCAAATTACCAATAAATACATGGGTATAATTATTATAAATTTAATGTTTCATCATCATAAATTGTTTTAATGTTGCTAATAGTCATTGTGCTTATGAATTAAATACGTTTCAAGTAAATTTACTTCGAAAAATATAGAAATATTAACACAGATCAGGTGGTACAGATCGAATGCCACCAATATCATCCATGAATTTCTAGTTCTGCACGATCGAGACACCTTAAATAAAACTGGGTGCACCACAAAAACTAGACATATCTTAAAACAGATACTTCAATAAACTCGTCATTCAAAATCCAGACATTTAAAAAAACAGAAACTAAAAAACCAGACATTTAAAAAAATAGACATTCAAAAACAAACATTCAAAAAACAAACATCTCAAAAACAGACATTTAAAAACCAGGGGTGCACCTCAAAAACAGATATTAAAAACCAGACATTTTAAAATGCAAACACATTGAAAGTCAGTTTTTTGAAATAACTGGTTTATGAATCTCTGTTTTTGGAAATGTCTCGTTTTTAAAAGTCGGGTTTTTTAAGTGTCTTTTTTGTGATTTTTCGGGTTTTTAAAGTGCACCCGTCGTTTTTTAATGTCTATTTTTGAAATGTCTGTTTTTTTAAATGTCTGGTTTTTGACTGTATGTTTTTTGAAAGGTCTGGTTTTTTAAAGTAGGGTTTTTGAAGTGTCTGTTTTGTGATTTGTCTGATTTTTAAGATGCACCCATTAAACTAAATACTCTTTTTCATCACCATCCAAAACCAAAACATTTCGTGATAATCTCGTAGTTCGAATAAATGTCAAACCTTTAATGAATGTAAATTTCGTCGCAACAAAAGTTCCATTTATTACTTGTCTCTACTTCAAGCAAAAAACTGTAAAAACGACTTAGTAAATCTAGAAATTTCTAGCACGTTTGATTTTTTACGTATATTAGAGCTCGGATTTTGATCATAACGGAAAAATTGTTCCCCTGACGATACCTTGACGGTGTCGCGACTGTACGATAAGTCGGCTTTGTTGTTTACATTCAGTGGCACAATTATGAAAATTTAACATTATTCACCAGAAAAGATTTTATGCTTTATAGAGTTACGCGGAATGGAAGCAATATCTTTTGAATTTGGATACATTATTGGAAGAAGCTTTCAGGCTCTGCATGAAACATTCAATAAATGTGATGTACGAAGCTTTGCATGGTGATGGAGCATCTCCGCCTTCTCCCCTGATTCGCCTTGAAGCTGACTTGATTGACAACCGTGTAAGTACCTTTTTTATTATTAAAAGATTTTTTTTAAATCTATACGTTAGCTTCGTGTAAAGGTTTCCATTCATGTTCTTGCTAATACACTGAAAAAAAATCTTGGTAAATTTTTACTACTACTTTTTAACTACTCAGAATGTTTCTATAGGTCCGCAATGCATTTTTATTTGTTAAATCAACTCAAAACATTTATTTTTTTAGATATTACATTTATTCCATGTAGCTTATTGTTTTATAAATAATACGATGATTGTCATTTCTGAAATGGACATTTCATTATCGCCTAGATAAGAAATCTTTGAAAAAATCCTGTATTAAAAATCCATTATATCACTAATAAGACGTGATTTCCGAAAAACAATTTCCATGAACTTCAAATAATTGAAACTTTTTGGAAAGTTTTAGAAAATATTAAATATCTTACAATTGACAGAACCGATCTCAAGAAATGTTGAACTTTATTGTGACTCTATCCATTATTGTGATATTGATTTCTTTACACTAACGTTAATACAAGAATTGGTATCCACTTGTTATTTGTTGTATCACATATCAAAACTAAATTATAAAATGTAATAAAATTGTAAATAATAAAATCAACTAGTGATAAATTCACCCGATGATCACAATCTTGCAATTTCTGTTATTCCTCAGATGTAAAAAATTTAAAAATTAATTTTATTTCACCATTCATCAGACTTCATCGAAATACATTTTTTCTATTATATTAACTTCAGTAAAATTAAGAAACAAGATTAATATAATTATATTTAATAATATTCTGCATTGTTTCAGATTGTTTTTCAACCAGATTTATCTGAAATCGTACAAGTAATTTCAGAAACCTTTGAAAATTTGCTTGAAACGATAAAAATTATCCCTCGTATTAGTAGAAAATTTGACACAATGGTGACACTTGAACCGTTTTGGAAAGTGTTTGCTGCCGATAACGATTTCGCACGATTGCAACAAATGCTGAATGCGGAAGTTAATTATTGCTTCGGACAAGTCCAGAATTACCTGACAATGTGGGAACCATTTAGAGATACTTGGGAAGTTGACAAAGCACTATTTATAGAAGAGTAAGATATTCAAAATTAATATAAATTGAACATAACAATGGAATTGAACGATTTTATTGTCATTCATATTCAGAAGCCTAAAAATAATTTGTAATATCATTATCGTTGCCTTCTTTCGTGTTGTTATAAAACATCAACTTTATAAAATTTTTAATAATGAATATAAATTTTGTTAAAAAAATCTAAAGATGAGTTCAATATCTAGATCTTAAATGAAGGTTCCCAATAATTAGTTCGCTTGCTAAGCAAGAACCTACTACAGTGGCAATATTTGTTGTATATTATTTTTTATTCCCCAAAACAACGCGTGAATAAAAACACGTATATAAGTGATTGTAGAAAACTATTCTTTATTCTTTTTGTAATAATTTATACGGTGAAATAGAATGATATCAAGCGCCATAATAACAATAATTAACTCCCAAATTTCTTGGTTTTGAAAGGTGCCTTTGATAACAAAATTTGAAAAGAAAAATAATCAACAATCATTGTCAAAATTACAATAATTATAAATTAGTTTAATAAAATGAACATTAAATTAGTTAAATAACAAATGAATAAATAGATTAAATTCATCGACAAAAATATAAACTGTATTAGGTATGAAAATTTTTTTATTTTAATTTCATTTTTTCTTAATTAATTTAACGTTTTTAATTGTCATTTTATTAACCTAATTTACAATAATCATTATATTGGTAAAGATTTTGTATTATTTTTTGTTCAAATTTAAATATCAAAAACACGACAAAACGAAGAAAGTTAACAATTTAAATCTGTTTATGCTTCCATGAGTTCTTAAATATTACTTACAACATTAAAGTGACAAGTGTGTAATTAAATAATAATCCTAATTTATTATAATTAACTGAAATATAAATAATCAAATCACAATAAATGATAATTGCGTTTCTGAAACATAAAAATGGTAAACTATGGGTTATCCGTTGGGATTCATTTGTACATTTTGTAGTACAAAAGTTCCGATGAGTATAAATGTATAGTAAAATAGTAAAAATAAATGTACAGTATAATTTTCAATAGCAACTGTATTTTTTAAACCTGACTCTTAAACTATTATGGCCATCATAAATAATTACTTTACTAAGTTAAAATTAACATAATTTCTCGTAGGTCTGAATAATTGGCACCATAAAGTTTGCTACAAGCTAAAGCTAAAGTTACCTTTTTTGACAATTACCAACGTATCGGTTATTAAATGTAAGGATTTAAAGTTTCACTTACATTTTCAAAATACAAAACAGTGAATCGAATATGCTAGTCCAGTTTTTCAAATATTAATTTTTAAATGATTGGGAATTAGTTATCTAATGACATTATCAACTGTTAAGATTAGAAATACAATAGAATGAAACGAGAAAGTATACAAATACAAATTCTTACACATTTTTACCCTTTTTGATATTTTATTTGATGTATTTTTTTTTATATTTATATGATGTACCAAAACAAATATGTTCTTAGGACTTCTATCGTTTAAATTTTTCATTATAAAATATTCTAATTTAAAAAATCTTCTTGAATTTCATGTGGTGAATACTATCTCCGATTATTTGTAAGGATTAGTTGATATTTTTGAACAATTTACCAAATATTTCTAAAAAAAATTTGAGATACTCCAGCCATGAAAAAATATTAAAAAATGAATAAATCCGTTAATAAATGTCAACATTTTACTCTACATCATAATTTTGACCATTTCAATTTTTAGAATAAACTTTTTGTTATGTAATTCTCATTTTATTAACTTTTTTCTAGGAAATTATAATAAACGATATAATTATACTTACATAAACAATCATGAATTGCATAACATGTGTCTTGTATGTTTCTAACCAGATATGAAAGTATGAAACCAACGGTTTCATTATTCGATGCAGACATCGCTCGATACACAGAGATAGCAGGCAATGTCGAATCGCAAGAAACTGAAATGACGGTTTATTTTTTGGAGATCAACGCTGCAAAATTGAAAACGGCTATCATAGATCATTGTTCGAACTGGCAAGAAAAGTTAACTCAACTTTTGCGTCGATTAGCTGAAAGTGATGCGGAACGCATTTATCATTATATCGACACCAATGGAAAAGCGTAAGACTTTATCTTTTTCACTACATTTAATTCTTTACCCCAATTTAGTTTATATATTAATTCAATTTGTGATCTACAGAAAAATCAAAGCTTAATTGTTGTGCCATAATTGTTAAGATTATGGAATAGTGATTTATTCGTGGTAGGCTTAAACGACTGGTAAATAAATAGTCCCCCTAGATTTTCTTTTTAAGTTCAACACTCCTAAGTATTTTGCACCAAAAATCAAAATAATTGTTACAGCTATTTTTAAGAAATCGATTTTTGTAGTGTACCATAGTAGCAACTTTTCGAGGCTCTCGTGGCGTACATTTTATGGAAGCAAAACGAATAACTGATGAAAATTGTAGGTCTTTTTTAATCTCTATAACTTTCTTACATGCAATTTCGCTAACTATTGAAAAAAAAGGTAGAGAATCCGCAAAAATAGACATTTTTTTTATCTGTTCTAACACGTTATTGCAACGTCATAGAAATAAAATTACTGTAAAGTTACAATTAATTATATAACACCACAAACAAAATGAATGAATTTTCTATATATTCTTTATCATGTAAAAAAAATCCACAATGGTAGTTTGACTGAAATTTCTAGGTTCCAATGACACAATGTTTTTAAAATTATCTATGCATTCATTCTAATCACGTTCTAATATTTTACTAAAGCAAGCTTGGACATATTGACAACATTGTTATCATTGCCTTTATGTTGCCTGACAACCAACGAACTGACAAATTTGACAATAGAATAATTTCTCTTGCCAGAATCGACATGAGAAGGAAAAAAGTATATTTTTCGCGTTTTTCCCTCTAACTCTTTTTATCAACAGATAACGAAACTGCATATATGATAAAGTTGTAGAGCTTGAAAATACCTGCAATTTTTATTGGTTATTTGTTTAATTACATACACAACTACGGTAGACTACAAAAATTCAATTTTTTTAAAAGAGTTCGAAAGATTGTTTAGTTTTTTGGTGCAAAATAGTTAGAAATGTCTACATTATTAAATCTGTGTCATATAAGATTAACGTTTAACTAACGTTTTATTATTATGTAATCATAATAGCCGAACATTTTTCTGTAAATCTCTTCTAACTAACTAAATAGCACGAAAAAAGCGTGAAATTTTCCAAATACACTATTTCAAATTTTTTTTTAAATGTTAATCTTAATTCGTATTTCATAGGTATTTTCTTAAAAAAAATTAAAATTAGTTATATTATATAATAAATAAAGAGTCGTTACGTTTTACCATAGTTTAAATTGCGCAATGTGAAAATCTAAAAAAAATTAGACCAAAATTAGTGTTTCAAATAGAGCCTCTTATATTTTCTTCTTCCAAAGTTACTATGGTATAAAGTGCTGAAATAAATCAGTATTACTTATAAGAAAACTTACTAATCAGAATTTAATAAGATTTACTATATGCTATATTCAAAAGTAAAATAACATATTCACTACTTTTTAAACAAAAAACATATCCTTTTCAGTGTGGAAACAGAACCAACCGATCTTATCAGCATGCAGAACAGTATTATTCTCTACGATAAGCTTATTTCGGAAATTCCAACTATGGAAGATGAATTCCCAAAGATTCGAGAACAGTACGATATTTTAGGTAAACGGCCATTTTTAAATAAAAAATATGTTTATAGTATCCTGAAAGTGGCAATTGTGCTACAAATTACCGTATAAAATATAGGACTATAAATAAAGGAAGCAATAAACAGTGTAAATAAATGATTTGTTTATCTTCAACACTGGAAACATTAAAATGAAACCGGATTTTATATCTTAACAAACCAAATAAGTTAACATAAAAACAAATGCAGTGATCCATCTATTGACGATTTACATAAATGAAAATTGTCTATTGTAGACACAAATCTATGTCTCTTATTATAATGCAACTATTTTCTAGATTTGTCCCTTACTTTGGAACAAATGCAATGATTAAATTAATTATTAATTAAAGTGACTTATAAGATTCTTATATCTTAAATATTTTGTTGACTTTGTTCAGAATCGTTATTGTACTCAGTCGGATTCTATTTTACGCAGCTCGATTCTATGCACATTTCTTGTGTATAAAGTATAACATTTATTGCACAAGATGCACAGGATGTATGACATTATATTGATCAGTAACTTTAACTAAATTTCTAGACAATTTGAACCGCACCTGTTTACGGGATATTTAAATTGGCTTCATTATTTTCGCAGAAACTTAAAATTGATAATCCTACATCCCACTTGTTGATTTGTTATTTAAATCCGTACATTACAAAAATTAACTAACAAAAATTGCAGAACCTCTAATTGAATAGACAAGTTTCTGTCTTTACAGGAAATTAGTTAAAAAATTAACATTATGTTACCAAACTAACATTATTATTTGCACGTTATAAAACGTAGATTTCAAACTTATTTATATTTAAGTAAAATAGGTTTGTTTGTGAAATTTTTATTTTCATTCTTTACTAGTTTCAAAGAACAATTGAGAATTGTGCATTTCTTGGTTAATATTTTCCTTGTAATCCATAATGTATTGCAATTATTTCTTATCTGTTTTCATTTCATTTTTAAAAAGAAGACGCTAACATTTTAAATATTTACATTTTTTGTAATTTGATTCTACTACTGACTCTTGCCGATGTGTGAATATATTTGAATGATCGGATTTACTAATAAGTACTATTTAACTTTAAATCTATTTCAGTAATTCCTAACTGGCAAGACGTACAAAAACTATGTACAAATTCATATCCTCAAATTAATTTATATTATGACTAATTCTGTTTCTAATTTTGACTCGTGTTATTTGATACATGAACCGTTTTGTCATAAATAAAATAATTTAATTTCAGGAGCTTAAGCATAATGATCTTATGCAGTATTTTTACTTTAAAATCATTATATCAAACGATCTTTTTAAGAAGTTTCAGTTTTTGGTCATCTACTACTAAAAATACCAATATATGAAAATACCTTATTATATATGATTATATTGTATTGTATTTGTTTAAACATTTTTCTTTATTCAAATGCAAAGTTTAACATGAATTTTAATATGAATGGAGTACAATACTTGAATTATATTTGATTATTTAATTAAACATTTTGTAAAAATAATTGAATCCTTCTTTAAATGCATTACATTGTATAATAGCGAAGTAAATATTTACAGAAAAATACGAAGTATCCATGACATTTGAGTTTAAACGAAGAGTACGCGATATAAATGTCACTTGGGCAGCATATTTAGAAACACTTGCAGCGTCCGAACTAATGATTGTAGAGAAAAAGGTATGTTTTAAAAAGTAATTCCAAGTACCGAATGAAATTTATACAAATTTTCAGGAAGGATTTAAAAATAAACTGCTTCGAGACGCAGGAATATTTAAAGAAGACACGATTAATGCTATGCATCTTTTCTACGACTTTGGTCCGTTCAAACCTGAATGGAGAACAAAAGGTATTTATTATCTTTTATTCCTAAGAATTAAAAATCTGCTTTATGTATATTTATAGATTAATAAATTTAATAAAATGGTTATTAGATGCGATAGTCTGGTTACAAGAATTCAGGGAGAAGGTAAACGCTATGGATGAAGTAGAGGCTAAATTAAAGGCTGATTTGTTGGTGTTTTCCATTCGCCAACCTGATTGTCAAGAATTGATTACATTGAAAAACGTAAGATTCTGATCATAAAATATATTGTTTTTTCCTTAAGGAGTAAGCGCAAAATGTAGCGCAACAAACATTGCAGAATACCAGTTACTAACTTTTTTTATTGAAAAATATTACTAAAAAAAAATATTTATTCTCTTACAAAATGAAGTTCTGAAATTATATATTTCTGCTCATAATTAAACAAAATTTCGAATTAAGTTAGCATCTGATCTATTGAAGTAATCTGTTTCTGTGCGGATCGAAAAACCGACAATTCAAAAAGCCGACAGGTCCAAAAACCGACACAACAAAAAATTACTGTCTGCTTGTCGATGTGTATTTTTTTATGTGTCGGTTTATGACTGTCGTTTTTTCACCTGTCGGCTTTTTAATTTATTGGTTCTTCGACCAGCACCTAACTGTTTTCAAAGTTGATAACTTTAACAAATAAAGTATACAAAACTGGTCGTCGGCACTTCGATTTTAATAAAATTCGTTTAGTTCTACATAAGGTAAACGCATAAAAACCCCAGAAAATTGTGAACATTTGATCAAAAAACTAATTTTCCATGTAGTTTATATAAGAAATCAGAAATTTGCAATCAGTAATATGAGAAACATGATAGCCATAAACGAAACCCCTGAACTTAGTGATTTATTAAAAATTAGTATAGTAATATACATTTTTTGATAATTTCACAATGTCAGAACAACTGCATTCGCCATTTTACCTAAATATAATCTTTTTATATACTCGTCATATTTTTATATACATTGGTGTACGTTGTTTTGACAACTGCATAGACGAACATTCTTAAACTGATTGTCAACATCACTACTGTTTTTTAACATGTGCTACAAATATTTGAGTTACTGGAATGGACATCTTGTATATTTCTAAAAATAAAACGATTTTCAGGACTTAGAAATGATAGAGCTTATATGGCAGCTTACTGAGGAGTGGGATGCGGCATGGGAACGATACAAAACGGGAAACTTCTGGACAATCAATATCGGAGAGATGGACACTGCAGGAAATGCACTCTTTCGTAAATTCTCGAAACTTAGTCGTGAATTGAAAGAAAAAAATTGGGAAATTTTGGAACATTCACGGTAACATCCTTTTTAAATTTCATTTACAAGCTAATAAAAGTTATAATATGCTGCTTGTTTTTAAATGCACAATTTATTATCGAACCATTTATTTAATTACATTAAATCATCAATACATTCAACAAGTGCAGTATTATGAATTTCACTACAAAAAGATTATTATAAGAAATCATAATTTTCTAAACATTATGGTCATTTTAAATATGGATTTTTGATTTGCTCCTGTTATTACATTTTATTTTTGATAAAGAGGACTAGTTTTTTCAACATGGTACGGTTCATCTTGAATATAGTATCCTACCCCTCACATTAGTAAATTTTACTATAAACAAATATAAATTTTATTTCAAGTACAACACTAATACATAAAATGTTCTTATTCGATTGTAATCGTACTAAAATTACCCATTGAATCGTAAAAAACAGATGAAACCAATTTACGTATTGAATGCAAATGTTTTCTACTATTATTTTTTATTTTTTTTTTATTTTACAATTTATACGGGCTAAGCCCTTACAATAAATAGAAATACGCGATAAAAGACAAAGAAAATAATTATATAAATAAATGATACGAAATACAAATTAAATAGAAAAACACATAAAGTTAAAAATAATCAATTTGAGCAATAAATACGCCTAATGCCATTTTTAAACTCACGGAGACTTGCACGCTGGAGGGTATAAGGAATAGAGTTCCACTGACGGCGAAGACGAGGAAGGGTTGAAAAAAAACGAAAGGATGACCTAGAAGGTTGCTCCACAACCGCTCTGACATGCCTCAGGTTATAGTCCAAATCTCGGGTTGAAAATAGCGATGAAATATGAGGAAGATTAAATAAATTAAACATGATTTTATAAGCAAAATTTAGATCAAAATAAGTATGAACAGAGGAAAGCAGAGGAAGTTGAAATTTGCGTACCAATGGGTCGTAATTATGATCCATAAAGTCCATAGGACACCCAGACTTCCAGGCAAGGTATCTTAGGAATTTGTGATGTACTGCATTAAGGAGGTGCCAATCAGTGCTGAAGTGTGGAGACCAAATAACGGAGCAGTAAGTTAGAACAGGCAATACAAGGGATTTGTAAAGATGAATTATGGACGAAATATCAGTGAAATTAATTGAAGTACGTTTAATAAAACCTAAAATTTTGTTGGCACGTATTGAAACCTCCTCAATATGTGGTTTGAATGACAGAATTTTGTCGAATCGAACCCCCAGGTCTATCACTGAGGAAACTCTAGAAATCTGAGAGCCGTTAAGCATGTAGTTGAACTCAAATGAACACGTCCGGGAATAGGAAAGAATAGAGGTTTTGGATATGTTGATTGGAAGACCATTTTGAAAGGACCACAGCCAAAGAGAATTAAGATCCCTTTGTAAGTAAGATGCATCCATAGGGCAATTAATTACTTTAAATATTTTGATATCGTCGGCATATAGGAGGAGCGAACAAAAAGAGAGTTTATTAGGAAGATCGTTAATAAAAATAGAAAATAGGACCGGCCCAAGATTAGATCCCTGAGGAACGCCAGAGCGAATATTGATGGGATGTGAGACACTGTCACCAATACGAACCCTCTGAGTTCTACCTGCCAAATACGATCGTAACCAGCACAAAAGGTTACCTCTGATTCCGATTGCATCACATTTTTGAATAAGGAGTGAGTGGTTTACAAGATCAAAAGCTTTGGAAAAATCAATGTAAATGGTGTCGACTTGGGTATGACGATCAAGGGCGGAGGAAACAAATTCAGAAAATAAAAACAGATTAGAAGCTGTTGACCTCCTCCGGGTGAAACCGTGCTGTTCCTGAACGAGTCTTGGAAATATAAGGGTAGAAATATATTTAGCTATTGTTTTATCAAATATCTTAGATAAGGTGCACAGTATAGAAATGGGTCTGTAATTGGATACGGCAAGTCGGTTACCTGATTTAAAAATTGGTTGAACAAAAGCAGATTTCCATTCGGTAGGAAAAATGCCGGCAGATAGAGAACTATTGAACAGAAAAAGCACGGGATCAATCAAGGAAGAGAGACATTTTTTTAAAAAATGAGGGGGAATATCATCAGGCCCACCGTGTGTGTTGTAGTCGAGCTCATTGAACGCGTTAATTAAGTCCGATTTCGATATCATATTATGAACAATTTTTTGAAATTAATATTCGAAATTACGTAAAGGAAATTGAATTAAATATTTTTTCTTAGAGTTCGATTGGATAAATTTCGTCGTACTTTGCCGCTAATAACGGATTTAAAGAATAGTGCAATGAGAAGACGTCATTGGAGAAGGGTTAAGAAAACAATTGGCAGGGACTTTGATCAAAATTCCAAGGATTTTACTTTAGATGCTATTGCTGACATGCAAATGCAAGAATTCGCTGAGGAGATTAATGAAATTTCTAATGCTGCTACCATGGAACTTGGAATCGAAATGGTTTGTACTGAATCTAGAAATAATAATAAGGTTAAAAATCAGAATCTATTTATAGGTCATTCCTTGCGAAGTGAACCACCATTTTTTAATTTTGTGTTTACCTCTTTCATATTAAAAAGTAATTAAAATGTAGTTATTTAGACCATGTAAAATAAAAAATTACCAATGATTAACGAAGGTATAGTTTATTTAATGATTTTTTTTTGTATTCAGTCGTTTGCACTATTTTTATTTTTTTACGCAAAATGATGATATTAAAAAATATGGCGTTACATGTTTTTTTTTTGTAGATTTTTTTGACGAGCTTTAGAACAACAAAAAATGTATTTTAAAATTCAATTGCACCTTAAAACAAAAAAATTCGAAAAATTAATTTTTCGAAATTTCCGGTATTTTTACAAATCTGAAAAAAATCACAAAAATACCAAATTTCATTACGAACATGATAACATATTGAATAAAGTAGAAACTGAAGAACATATATGTAAAAAAATACATTAAAAGTGGTTATTAAAAAATAAGTCCTCTGAGTATAGTACGATTACATGTAATACAGGGGCATTCTATTTTTCATTTTCATCCTTCCGTATCTCGGTCAAAAATTAATGAAAAATCTTTTCTTTTTTTTTCATTTTAAAGAAGAAAAATAGCTCTTTCACGACAAATTTGCGGATGATGGATACATTTAGAGCATACAATAAAAAATAAGATTTATTCAAATTTAAAATTATAAATTTATATTATATATACAAACAAGTTTTCATGCTTAAAAAATCTGTTTGTACTTATCTACATTCCAATATTTTTATATATGTTATATATTAGTATTGATCAAAACGAATTTCATAATATTGTTCATTTGAGTATTATTTCAGAATCTCAGACAAATACATGATGTTTGGAGAACCATGCCACTCGTAATGGTACCATACAAAGATGCTGGTGTTTATCGTATTAAAACGATTGATGAAATAGTACAAGTTCTTGATGAACATCAAGTCACGCTCTCTGGAATGAAATCAACGAAGTAAGTTTAAAAATAATAATAATTAATAACAATGAGTTAAGTGATTATTGTGATTTCATATAAATAGTTTATTATCTACTGCAGTAAAACCAATAATTCGTTTACAAATAAACATCTTAAAGTTATTTTTAAACAATCGCTTTCAAGTCTCTGTAGTGTACAGCACAGACGAAAATTAGGCAAAAAATAGTAACACTCTCTAATACATTAACAGCGTTCATGAAATAAAAATTGTTTGCCTTTATATTAATTTATGACATTTTTAAAACTAAATTTAAATATTTTTTTAAGATTCGTAGAACCCTTCATCCAAGAAGTGGACTACTGGGAACGAGCTTTATCGATAGTCGGAGAAGTACTGGAGCAGGTTTTATATGTACAACGGTGTTACATATATCTGGACAATATTTTTACGGCTGATGACATTAGGAAGCAGTTACCAAAAGAAACGGATGATTTTGATACCCTTACTTTCATTTGGATAAGATTGACATCAAATATGGCGACGGTGGGAAAGGCCTTGAAAGGAACATTGGAACCACGTAAGTAAATCAACTTGTTATCATACTGATCGACCACTAAAATTGGCACAGTTATTTACAAATTACAAGATAAAAACTTCAGAATATATAATAGTACTTTTCGTACCTAAGGCGCAAAATAGGTTTTTGTGGTGATTGCATGCCCAAGGAATGAGCAATCACCATCTGAGGTGTAAATTTGAGTCCGTAGCGCGAACAATATTCTAAAATGGCCATTTTATGCCTGTTGAATCGAGAATAGTATATTATGTAACAAGGGCGCAAATATCGATCTTCTCCGATTGCAAAGTTTGTCGATATTTCGCCGGTATTCCAGACGGTATTTTTTAATGCGACGGGCGTGGGGCTCGATAATTGCTGCAGGGCGCACAATTGAGTTCCACTCCCGGAGTGTTAAAAAACACTTTATTTCATCATGAAACTATGTTCTATAGAAAATGCAGTATGCGATCTTTGAGATTATTAATGTAATGTTCGAGGTATTAAAAAACGCTATTGACCACTTTTTTCTTCACCACTATTTTATTTCAAATTGTAAGTTGCGATTCGGAACAAATGACCGAGGAAATGTTATAAATCTAGTCGATACTTTTGGTATTTGATAAGACATAAATGTGACGTTATATTTGATAAGTAAATCCATATCCGAACACAACTCCTAATTAGGTGACCAATTTTTAAAATCACATATAATTACCAAAAAGAATTTTACTATATTTCTATATCTGTGTGAAACACTTGGGAATTACATGCACTACCGACGACAATGGCATTGTCTCGAAACACGTCGAATTATAAATTAATTTCATATAAAGGCACCCTCTTGGATTCGTTAAATCGTCTGAACGCAAGATTGGAGTCGATTCACAGAGCGCTGGAAAACTACTTGGAGACAAAGAGGCACGTTTTTCCAAGGTTCTACTTCATCTCAAACGACGATCTTTTAGAGATTCTAGCAAATTCAAGGAAACCAGAGTTGATTCAGCCGCACATGAGGAAACTCTTCGACAATATTAAGCTTTTGAAGCTCGACAAGGTACTTTCAAAAGTCTTTGTGCTTTATCGCTTCGTCAATAACCGACATTGCGCTAATGAACTAATTTCCACTGTCACTGATATCTGAATAACATATGCATTGCACTTTGCATATAATGTATAAAATTATTCTTAATTTGTTCGCACACAGACATATATTAATTTACAAACAGAATTAAAGCAAATAATCGTCATTGTATAACCAGTGGACGCAAAAATTTATATAATTAATAGGAAAATATGATAGTATTAACAATTTTATACAATTATTCATGGAGAATAGTAATTGTCTTGGATAATTTACTATTCCAGATGGTAATTTTAGGACTGACTTGTAAAATGAAGAAAATTGCCATTATTATCCCATTAACGCTCAGACGGACGAATTTTCAGCATTAGTTTGAACATCGATAATTTGTATATAAATGCCGTTTGAAAAATTTTACCTCCACTGTTTCTAACGTAACATTGTATGCTCTTTCAGAATATTTCAATACAATTTCGATAAAATGAACCGCAAAAAAGTTATACACGTTTTTCTTGTTAAAAAACATGGTTTTTTACATTTTATTTTTCATAAAAACATCACTTTCACCTCGAAATAGCGTTGGGAACATATCTAAGTTGAAAATATCAAGTCCATGCCCCCCCCCCCAGGATTAAAATGTACCATATCTGAATTCATAATTAAAAATTTTTCGAGTTTTTTAAAAATCAAGCAGTGTATTATTGCATGCTGATAAAATTTGAGAGTATTCTTTGACTCATTCCAAAGCATTGTTGTTCATAGAAAATTTTCTCTAAAGTTTATAGTTAAAAAAAAAAATGTTTAAATTTTAAAAAGAATTTTGAGCCCCTATGCGCCATTTTGAAAACTGCCATCTTGAATTATGAATTCCGATATGGTACATTTTAATCCTGCGGGTCCATGGACGCTATATTTTCAACTTAAATATGTTTCCCACCGTAGTTTCGAGGGGAAGTGATGTTTTAATGAAACGCAAAATGTAAAAAACGAATTTTTTTTAACAGACAAACGTGTATAACTTTTTTGCTGTTCATTTTATCGAAATTTTATTGAAAGATTCTGAAAGAGCATACAATTTTACGTTAAAAACAGAGGAGCTAAAAAATTTCTAAAAACATTTATATACAAATTATCGATGTTCAAACTGATACTGAAAATCCGTCCGTCTGAGCGTTAATGGGTTAAGGACTAGTTCATTCCAGATATTATCAGCAATTTTCCTCATTCTACCCTAATAAATTACAATCTGAAATGGTAAAATTTTTCTCCGTGTTCACGCATGTTACTTTAATTAAAATAAAACACACTTCTAACCTTCGATTCTAGTATTGTAAAAGTTAAAAAATTTCCTAGACTTACCGATCTACTTTACTATCTTTAAACTAATCAGACATAAACTAAGTTTAAAAATACTTTTTCCACAGCATATTTAGTTCTTTAATCATTTGAAATTACTCAAGGAAATCGTTATTCAAAACAATGAAAATAAATTAAGCATATAATAAATTAATTAGATTCGTAAATTTTTTGTCGGATTGTTAGCAAATTGTTTATCGTAAAAATAGTGTTGCAACATCCATTACCATAGAATTTAAACAATTTAATTGGCAAGAAAGATTTAAATAATTTTTGTATTTTTGATATTTTATCGAAATAACAAAAAAGGTAAAATTTTAAATACTAATAATGATGAAAAGTATTTGACGAGTAATTTTGAATGGAATTTTTAGATTTTTTTTTGTAAACATTTGAGTGACTTTTTAACGTGAAAAACTGCCCTACTCAATTAGAAGTATATGCAGAGTGTGGAGGCAACCATGCTCAGAAATAATGAATTAATATTAATAAATACGAGATGCAGGGCATATGAAAGGCACACTAAGTTGTTAAAGTTGAAATATTTATTTTGGTAAGAAATAAATTTAAAAAAAAAAATCTTTTAATTTTTGTAACTAATTTTTCTGTAATGGTAGAAATGTGTCTTTTGAGTAAAGAAATTGCACATTGTTTTTTAATTCACAATTTTGTTGGAGATAAAAAAATTGATACCATCTTTTTTTATATATGTTTACCAACTTTTTGTAAGTTTAAAACATTCAAATCCGATTTGAAATCCTAGTGTTCCACTACATTGAAAAAATAAACTGCCAATGGTGCTTCTATTTAGCAAGCCAAAATATCCTGGACGTGGTCAAGCCAGCGTGACCGACTTTTTCGACCATTCAAAGTTCGATTTTTCGCACATTTTTTTAATGCCCGGTTGACGTTAATGACCGGCAACCACTTTCGACCAATGCAATATCATTAAAAACAGTGATAAAAGTGTATAATTTATTTATAATATATAAAAAAATAAATAGTACACAATATTTATAGCAACGCTTAAAATATAGCCTCGATTAGCAGCATTTTCTCTCATAACAGTTTTCTTAAACAGATTTATTGATTAGGAGAACTAACTGCTTGAATTAGTCGAATATATTTTTATGATATTTCTAAAGATAACCATTCAGTTGTGACAAACGAATAAGCTAAATAGTCTTCCAAACAAACCTATCTATTGGAGCCCAAAGCACTTAGTTGGGCAACCATTTAATAAGATAATAATAAACTTAAATCAATTTAAATAAGGATATAGGGTGCACCTCAAAAACCCGACGAATCGCACAATAGATACTTCAAAACCCCGGCATTTCAAAATACAGACACTCAATACTCCAACATTTCAAAATACAGACACTCAATACTCCAACATTTCAAATACAGACAATTTATCCAGGACGCCACACAGAGGTCAATTTTCAAGTTATTGACTTTTTTTCTGACAAAAATACTTGCGGGATATCAAATTTCAACCAAACGGGACAAATTTTTTTTTAAATTACTTGTGATAGATTTTACATTGATAGGTCACTGCCGAAATGTCGAAATTGGACGGCATATGTTCATTATTCATATAAACTCCTAATATGAACATTTCTATAAACAAACTCGCGATTTTCACAATTTTATTTCTATTTTTTTTATTTTTTCTATGCGATAACACTATTCTAGGTTTCGAGGTAGCTGATTATGAATCTGATAATCCATTTTGAAGATTAAAAATGGCGGATCCACTATGGCGGAATTTTTTTTTAAATTAAACGAAATCGCTTCCAGCTCATTACTCGGGGGGTTTCGGGCTCGTTAATCACGTATGCCGTCCGATTTCGCAATTTGGGCAATGATCCATCAATCTATTACGAGTATTTAAAAAAAATGTGTCCCGTTTGGTTGAGATTTGACCTCCCGCAAGTATTTTTGTCAGAAAAAATATCAAGAACTTGAAAATTGACCTTTGTGCACTGCTCTTAAGGTCTCACTGAAAGGTCATTTCAAGGTAAAAAATGTATGACCAAGGCGTTAACTGTTTAGGCCACTTGAAGGTCAAATCAGTTTGACTCCCGGATTATTTATTAAACACATTTAGATGTCAATCATTAATTACATTTTCAGAATATGTATATTTTGAAATGTATGCTTTTTGAATGGCTGCTTTGTGATTTGTCGGGTTTTTGAGGTGCACTCAATGATTGACTTCGAAATGTGCTTAATGAATAATCCGAGGGTCCAACTGAATTGACCTTCAAGTGGCCTACAAAGTTAACCCTTTGGTCAAACATTTTTTACTTTGATATGACCTTTCAGTGAGACCTCAAGGGCGGCGTCCCGGATAAATTGTCTGTATTTTGAAATGTCGGGTTTTTGAGTGTCTGTCATGTGATTTGTTGGATTTTTGAGGAGCACCTAAGATATGAATACGGAAGTGCTACGAAAAATATTTTTTCATATTTCTTTATTTATAAACCTGAAATAATAAACAATGGTGTGTTTTTAGCCATTTTTAGGTGTTCTTCTTTTGCTAAATTAACAGAAAACAACAAAAAATATTGTTACAAACGTGCATTAAGTAGATTGTATATAATACAAATTGATACTAATACCGATGAGGCATTGAACTTTAGTAAGCACTGAAAGAATACAGCCACGATATTTTGTATTTGAATTCATGATTAATAAACCGAGAAACTCTTCGAATAACGATTTTAAACTAAACTTAATAAAATGAAAATTCATCGCTGCGTTTTAATCACATTTCAAGAAGTCTCAAATTTTATAGAAAACACAATTGAGCCATAATTTTAAATTACCGTTTCTGGAGGTACAACCTGTAATATCTGCTACTACTGCTTGTTATAGCAAGGTAGATTCTACTTTGCGATTACCAAGCCAAAAGTGCCTCAACGCGGAATTTTGAAGATGTCTACTTGGAGGGTCAAGGCTATAATAGCTTGTTTTCTAGACCTTTGCTGCATTTAATGTTGTTCACTGGAATTAAACATATATACAGTAGAGTCCCAGTAAAATTGCATCTCATTATATTTACGGCCCATCATATTTTCCCGGCTCCGTCTCGTTATGTTTACCTAGAACCGCTCTCTTTTTCCCCTACCTTGCGGCTGGGACCGCAGGAAGGACCTGCTTGACGTCGCGAAGATAACGAGACTAAGGGAGTGGGAGAAGTGTCGCTCCCCTTTTTTTTTGTAAATATAACGAGACGGAAGAGGAAGGCGAGGAACCAAGTAGATAAATATACTTTACTGTAATAACATTAAGGTATGCGATTATTATACGAAATACTTCATGGTGCAGCTCTTGTAGCACTCACCCTTATGAAATTTAAAAGTTCAAGGGATATGTCCATACGTTTGTTGAGCATTACTAAGTGTTAACTTGATTTCAATTTATAATTAAAAACGTCTTTTTATAACAGTCGCCGAATATACCTACATAACTACAACGGCCCAAAAATTGTTTTTAATTATCTCAAGCCATTGATGCTAAATTTCATGCTAAAATTATTGCTCCAACAAATCAGAATAATTTCGTCTTTTTAAAAATAACCAAATTTGCTGAGAGATAAGTGAATCGTTCCTTTTTTACAATTTTCAGTCAAACAGCGGGAAATATACTGCAGAAGGCATGTACTCGTCGGAAGGGGAATACGTGGAATTCCTTAAGCGTGTGAACATCGACGGCGCCGTGGAGAATTGGCTCTGCGAAACTGGTTCGTGAGCAGGAAAACATTTTGGTATATCTTTTAATTTTCCGCGCGGCTCCCCGTTGAATAACCCAGCTGCATTTTTTTTCTTCCTCCGCCTGAAATAACTGCAGAAAAAGCAATGCGCGATTGCCTGCGAGAGGTTTTACGACAGTGTCGAGCGGCGCTGCGAAAAATGTTGGCGAAACGGGACAAGTGGGTGAAAGAGTGGCAGAGCCAGCCAGGAATAACGTCTACTCAGATACAGTGGACCACCGATTGTACTCGCACTCTCCTGCACTGCAAGTGAGCTCTACTACTGCAAGTGGGGGGTCAAAAAAAAAGAGGGGAAATAAACGCTGGAAAAATAAAAGCGCGAAAGTCTCGTCGTACTTTCAGCGCTTGACGTTGAACGCACGATGGTCGGCGCTGAAGCTTATTTAAACCTCCCCTTTATTCCTCCATAATTGAGGTGGTTACTTAGATTTAACCCATCATAGTCAAAAACTTTTCTAATTTTCCAAGTTTTATATAATTTTATAATCGTTGACATCATATTTTTGTTTACTATTTTGTAAACACATAATTCGTGTACAAGTACTTCCAAAGGAGGATACCCACGAGTGGCCCTTCCACCTAACAATTAAATCCTCCGAAACTGATAAAGTCGATGGTAAGCTAAGAAGGGGTGACACTGTCTTGTAAGCGTGTCGCTCTTATTGAAGCCAAAAAGAACAGCATACAAACAAATCCGCAAGGTGTCGCGTCACATAGTCGAGTACACAGTGCTCGAAAAGCACGAACAGGTATGCCTAAAATGGATATGATAAGTATAACTTAGGTTATATTCCAAATTTTGGGCAGAATCAAATTAGGTGTACCCAAAATTGTATCGTTCGCAAGATATTGTTATTGATGTATCTTAAAACCTGTTTATTGGGGGTTTTCTCTAAAACTAGAGGAGCCCCGTTTTTATTCCAGATTCGTGTTCAGAAGGTCAAAATACATAAGAATAATTTGGTTTCGTTCCCAAAACCAGAACAGTATACTTTAGGCATATGTCATATTAATGTTGAATATTAATATATTTAAAATTACTTTATTTGTAAGCATCTATTTATATTTATACAGATATAAGAGATTGGAAGAAGGCTCAGTGGTCTCGAAAAGTATTTATTAATAAAATATATCAACTACATCATGTTTGAAATTGTAAGTAGTAGTAATTAATAGTAAATATAATTCCATTTTTGTAATACAAACAAAAATAATAAAATTCTCCTGTTGTTTTTTGGAATACATTTTGTGGTCAATTTTGGTAATTTTATATTTTGTCAAAAATTTGTGAAATAGAAACTGATATTTGTGAAATAGAGACTGTTATTCGTCACTCACCAGCTCTTTCTCAGAATTTCTTATATGTGTATAAATATAAATAATACATATAAAGTCATTTGAAAAATTTGAATATTCATCATCAATAGCACAGACCCAAAGTATAGTATTCTGGTTCTGGGAATGAAACCAAATTATTCTTGTGTATCTTGACTTTCCGAATACGAATCTGCAATAAAAAAGGGGGCACGCATCTCTAGTTTTAGAAAAAATCTAAAAAAAAAACAGGTTGATTGTAATGACAATATCTTACGAAAAGGGAATAATGTAATTTTGGCCAATCTAGATGAAATTCTGCATGATATTTGGAATATAACCAACGTTATACTTTTCATACCCAATTATTATTGAAATTCGCCGTCTCGTCGGTATGTTCTGTTACTACTTATTAGGATTTGACGCGTTGGAAAGAATTTAATGCACAACCGTTTATAGTGAGTAGAACAAAGAAAACCACTGATATTCGTGGCTATCCTCCTTTAGTATATGGAAAGTTCTCTTTAAGGTAAAGGAAATCTAGAGCATCTAACGGCAATGAATCTTTAATTTAGCCTGAAGGAAATTTCCTTCAGTGGGTGAAAAATTCCCTGTCCCTACTAATTAAATGAAGGAATATAATATGTTTTCTATTAACCCAAGAGTTTATTATAAACAATAGTGCTCTAATTACATAACCGACGAAAGAGTCACGTATACTTTTTAATGTAGTAATTCGAGGAACCCATAATTGCATCTAAAACCATTTCGAAAAAAAATGCCGCATTATATGACAATCATTCTTATAAAACATACCATTAATAAGAAAAATGAATTGTTACGTAGTCTAAAACACTCCAACCGAAAGAATGTGCACTGATACTAGTTGTAAGTGAAAGAGACCAGAACTGGTCAGGCACTAGTCCAGGAAAATTAGTCAGATCTATAAATAAATATCTGTAATAAAAAAACTAAAACAGAAGTTTTATAGCAACAAAAAAATGTTATAATTTACTGTACGACTTTTAGAAGCTGTAAAAATTAAAATAAAAAAAGGAAGAACAAAATGAATATCTCCTTTATTAAGAACATAAATAAACAAATAAATAAATAAAATTAAAATTTGTCGTAAATAAAAAATACCACGAGTTTCTACGTCATTAGGCTACATTTTCACAAAATTGCACATTACTAACGATAAAACTGCGTAAGTTAAACACTGATTGATTTTTGTTATTATCCTACTGAAGTACTAAAATCATTAAATGGCCCACTTAAGTTTAGAATTTCTAAAGCTACTACTTTTCTATTATCAGTGTTTCCGTATAATATCACGTTTTCAGCTAGAAAAACTAGAAACGTGTTTTCGTTTTTTGAACATTGAAAAACAAAAAATTTAATTATTGCAACTTTCAAAGAATTTACACATCAAAATACATATTTTAATGAAGATTCAATCCGGTTTAACATTGTTTCAACATATTTTACTAATGTTCCTGGACTACACGTAAAATTTTTATTTCCAATTACTATATATGCTTCGATTTTCTTCTTTAAAGCATACTAATGGGTAAGTAGGATATTCGAAAACTTAGTCATACGAGACCCTTCCTATCTGATAGTACTAATCTAAACAGATAAAGTTACGAATACTAGTCTAATTTTTATATAAATTTGCATAGAGATGAATTAAAAAAAAAGCTTTTTCACTGCTTTGGAATGGGGTTGAGTTCATACAAGTAATGTTAGGGACAATTTCCGTACATCGCAGTTGAAACCGTTTCAACCACAAAACAAAACTTGGCAGTCGAATAAAGGAAGGAAAAATAATATGGTCTTTGATCACTTTCCTTGTTGAAAGTCTTTTAGTGTTAATATTTTCAATGTTGCTTCCTTAGATATCATCGGATCTATCATATTTAATTTCATTGTAAAAATATTTGACACATATTTTTATATCGGCCCATTTTGCATTTTAAGGATAAGAACACCATTATCAATTAAGGGGGATGAAAGCAATATCTGAGAAAGTAGGGGAGACGGCCTGGTTCTGAACCGGACTGAGTAGTGAACCATCAGCACTTTTTTTCACCTAATTGACTGATATCGACATCTGTCTGTGTAAGTTTGTATTTTATAATGAGCCAGTTTTTGTGCTAAAAGAAAAGCATACAGTTTTGATTCTATTTTTCGATCCTATATGGGTTGATGTCGTATTAAGATTTTAAGAGTAATACTCTTTAAGAGTATTTTGTGTTTTCAAAATAGTGTCAAGGCTGGGTTATGTACCATCCGTATTTCATGCCAGAGTTGTATCAGAACTGTCAAATATCATTACATACATTGAAACCAAATGTTTTTATATAATTTTACATTATTTGTGTTACATTCGTGTTTATTGATTTTAATTTGTATCCATATCAACCTTACAAACCACCTCCGCAACACCAAAAAAGGCTGCCAAAGTAAAGTCATTGCTTTTTTACTTTCAAAACTTGTACTTTACTTGTTTCGCCTCTTAAAGTGTTGTAGATAAATGCACAATCCATTTTACATACAATTACGAATGTTTCACTCCAATTTTTCCGATTTTCATCAGGATTTGTTCCAACCACTTTTTTAAAACAGCCAAAAATCACGTCCTTCGATTTGCCGTAGAAAAGTACCGCACGATCAAAACAGAAATCTGTCAAAGTTGCGCGTTATATTCAACTTTCAAAAAGTTATCTTGCATTTTGTTATATCTTCATTCTACAAACAGTTACAGATCATAAACAAAACCCGGTTCACAACCCAGCCCTCTCCCCTTCTTTTCATTAATGTATTTACTGCGGGGTTATAGCAGTCGCTGATTATAACAATGATGTTAGATTTTTAACATTCGAAATGGCAGATTCAATATGGAGGGCTAACAATTAACAATTAATCGAATTTACTTGGACCTTGTTCTTCGGGATCTTTAAAATCGCTGAATTAAAAATCCATTGAAACAATTTTTGACAAGATAGTGATAAATGGAAAAAATTGACATTAGAATGTTTTGAAAGATGAATATATTTTGAAAATCAACTTTTTGCAAACCATTTCTCATACCGCATTTGCTAAACTATCATAGGTATATAGTGTATATTATATTTATTTTATATATGTGATTACAAGATTTGTGAAATATTTTCTGCTGTTTTTCATCCTTTAAAGTACCATTGAAAAAAAATAAAAACTGTCGGGTAAGAGGAGACACCATAAAAAAATGAAATTAAAGTAGTGTTTTGTTGAACTTTATTTATTAATAATAACCAAACCGATAAAAATAAACAATTTTATACTGAATTCGTGCAATTGCCTCGTTCATAGAAGGAAAATTCCATTTTTTTTTCGATTACAATAACATTTCCGTTTATATCTTTTTTTTTTTTGCGACTTTTTTGACCATGAAGCCGAACGGCGAGGCTCAGCGAAAAATCGCAGTCCTACAGACTTACCGCGAGACACTATTTTGTTACAACTATTTTGTTAATTCTGAAGAAAATATGAACAGAAATCAAACTTTAAAATTCGAAAACTCGACCTCTCGTTGAAGCAATATACAGATAAAAATTAATACTTAGGAATACGAAAGAAATTATAATTATGTTATTGAAGCGAGGAATGTAAGAAATTTAAACAAATACCTGTAACACAAGTTCAATGAACCCGATGAAAATCCATTTTAGGTGCTAATAAACAATTGGATAAACTTCCGAAAACGCCCCCAACCGATTTTAATGGAAATTGGCCATACTTACGTATTTCGGGGTGCTGATTACGAAAATGATAACGAAAATTGGCGCGAAAATTTTATTTTCATGGTGAAAACCTTAAAAAAACCACCATAATTTATGGTTTTTTGCAATTATCTCATAAAATTCTCAAAATTTCGAAAAATTCTTTTGAATAAAAGTTGTAGATTTTATCGAAATACACATTTTATGTTATATACATATTCCCGCCAAAATCGATAGTTTTTGAGAAAAATCGAAAAAACTACAAAACACAATTAAGGTCAAAATTCGTATAGTGAAATAGTGGAAGCAGAGAAATGGCAACGTCACGGCTCTCGTTAACACGAAGTTGTCTTAGGTGCTTGTGACGGTGGCATAATAATGCCTAAAAGCATATGCGTGCCCTTAAACTAACCTAACCTAACCAGTCAGAACTCTGCCTAGCCCTAACAATGCCTAAAAGCATATGGGTGCCCTAAAACTAACCTAACCTAACCAGTCAGCACTCTGCCTAGCCCTAACAATGCCTAAAAGCATGTGCATGCCCAAAAACTAACCTAACCTAACCAGTCAGAACTCTGCCTAGCCCTAATAATGCATAAAAGCATATGGGTGCCTTAAAACTAACCTAACCTAACCAGTCACTACTCTGCCTAACCATAACAATGCCTAAAAGCATATGCGTGCCCTAAAACTAACCTAACCTAACCAGTCAGAACTCTACCTATCCCTAACAATTCCCAAAAGCATATGTGTACCGCTACGTGGAATTCATGTTATAATTGATCGTTTTCATGGTGTTTTGTCGTTTTTTCGATTTTTCTCAAAAGCTATCGATTTTGGCGGGAAAATGCATAAAATATAAAATGTGTATTTCGATCAAATCTACAACTTTTATTGAAACAGTTTTTCGAAATTTTTAAAATTTTAGGAGATAATTGCAAAAAACCTTAAATTATGGTGGTTTTTTAAGGTTTTCACCATGAAAATAAAATTTGCGCCAATTTTCATTATCATTTCCGTAATCAGCGCCCCGAAATACGTAAGTATACCAATGTACATTAAAATCGGTTGGGGGCGTTTTCAGAAGTACACCCATAATCATTATAAATAGTCGAAAAAAATCGTCTCCAATGAACACGACACTGTCCGGGTATGGGTCAAAAAACCGAAAAATCAAAAAACCAACACGTCTAAAAGCCTTGCAGTAGAAAAATCGAATTGTCATATTACCGACAGTCGAAAAGCCGACACATCGACAAGCGTATAGTCAATTTTTGAAGTGTCAGTTTTTTGCTGTCGGCTTTTCCATTGTCGGTTTTTTGGCAGTCGGTTCTTCGAAATGTCAGTTATTTGAATATCGGTATTATGACATTTTAATTTTTTAACAGTCGGTTTTTTGACGTGTCGGCTTTTTCGACCATCACCCCAAAGCACGTCGTTTTTTGGGAATGTCGGCTTTTTGAATGTCGGCATTTTGACTGTCGGTTTTTCAACCATCACCCCTATGTCCTAATTCACTCGCCAACAAATGTCCCACCTCACCCGAATACGGAGCAAAAGTTTTCATCAATACTTAATAAAGGCTTTATGAGATATTGCTTTCATCTTAATTGAAAAACGTGTTTTTTACCCTTGAAATGCAAAACGGGCCGAAAAAAATACGTACATAAAATATTTTTCGATTTCCAAGTTTCAAAAAAATCGGTGAATGACACTTTGACATTTATAAGGAATATATAATGACGTAACTAAAAATAAAACTACTTAGTCTGTCTGATGTATATATATATATATATATATATATATATATATATATATATATATATATATATATATATATATATATATATATATATATATAAATTATTAATTCAGATTGAATTGAAAATAAAACTTAAGAATTAAAGACCGATATAATCGATAATAATTTTGTCCGCGACGACGTCTCATTCATTAAATATAAGGTAATAAGAAGCCAATTGTTAATAAGTTACGATTTTGACGATCATTTTTAAAAATAGCTCAAAACTAATTTTAGAACTATTAATTTTCGAAACATTTAAAGTGATAAACAGTATCGGAGATCTTTGTCGGAGCTCGTCGCGATTGCCATGATTCCACAAATTCATTTTCTGCTTTAAGGTGCCGGCGATAATAAAGTTGCGCAAGAACCTTCTTAAAAGGTTTGGATTAAATTTTAAGTAGGTATTACAGGAGCTCGTATAAATCATTTTCATATGCTGTATTTTAAGTGCAGGTAATTTCATTCTCCACGAAAGGTTTTTGCTGCGTTACTGTTCTCTTTTATGTTTGGTTTAATGGAAAAACCGTTACTTCATAGAAAATATTAATAAAGAATATTCAATTTATTTTTACATAATTATGATGTAAAGAACTGCTAACGAAGTATTCTCAATTAAGCAAAACGTGTTTTTCTTTTACATAATTTGTATTTTGTTAATAAACTTAACGGAAAAAATGCTGCAGTATCTGTTAGGATTATAAAGATCGTCGTTAAAATAAATACAAAATTATTATAGAAAAGTTATTTAGTGTTTTTTTTTAGTGTTTGTTTATTTATAATACTTTTACAATAAGTGGAATTTTAATATTGGTGGTATAATATTGTTGACAACTACCTTAGCTACTAGAAAAACCAACTAATATTTTTAAATACCTCAAAATTGAATTTTTATAAATGAAATTATCTAGCAGAAAAGGTGGTCCTCTCAGGGATTCAAAGTGTTAAACGCATTTTTTAGTAATATACCTAATGTCACATACCTAAACCCAGGTATATTTTCATCCTTTAAATTCTTGATTTTTCTTAAGACTCCGCATCTTCCTGTTTTCATAACTCATGCTCTAAGCTAGGCACTTACTAAAATCACTAATGTAGATACCATCTCTAAAATCAACATATTTTGAAAGCATTGCATTTAAAGAATTCCTCATATAAGCATGTTCTTTTATTAACTTTTAGTATACTCGAGATGTTTTTTGTGCTTTTTATATGCATAAACTATAATGTTCAGCGTTCATTATATTCAATTATTTATACAACGTACCGCATTTTATCGTATCGATTGAAAAGACAGAGAAATTGTATTTATTTCAATAAATTGTAAACGTTTTTCAAGTACTATTTTTATAAGTTTTACACAAATTTATATCCGATATTTGATACGTTATTATTAAACATTTAATAAATGTTTCGCATTTCATTCTTTCGAAGTGCAATAACAGACTTACAATAATTTTATATACATATGGTACGTCATATATGTTTTATTTATATTTATCAACGTTTATAAAAATACGTTTATAAAAATTACAAATTCATGAATATATATATGGGACCTTTCACGTCAACCGGATAATCAGTGTACCCAAAATTTGAATTAACCAATCACGACGTTTAAGGGCTCAAAATGTTCGTCTGGTCAAGCACCTTCAAAAATGTTCTGGCCTTTTGGAAATTTTCATAATGGCGGCTCAAAATGGAGGCTGGAAACCAAACAAAAATTGAGAAGTCTGAGATTGAGAAACTGATGTTGTCTCGTTATTTACTAATGCACCAACTGATTTAATAGGTGAAAATATAGAAAGAAGATATTTTGTTTTAATAAGTTTTTAATTAATAACGTTTATTTTAAAATTGATGTCAACATTTATAAACAAAAACATGACACTTGGAAACCTCTTGTATTTCGCAATTGCCATTTAAACCTTTATTTTTTTATAGTTATGTAGACGATATAATGAAAAGTTACAGTTCACTAGTGAAACGTAATGAAGTTAATAATAAACTAAACTTTTTACATGAACTTTAATCAATAAAAATGATCGAATATCAATCATTATTATTATATAATTTCATTAATATGTTAATTTACAAAATTTAAGAAAAGAAAAATAAATTTAATGCCACACGATCCGGATTAAATATTTGCATGCCCACTCTTTCGCCCGTTACGGTTTGTTTCACTCGTTACGGTCATTCGAATGTAACCGCTCATTGATAGTAATTTTCACATTCACTTTCGGCAAGTAGAAATTTACTTACCATAAGTGGAATAATCTTCTTGATCATATAACAAGAGGATTTCCACTTGCGACAAAAGAATTTTCACTTGTAACAAGAGAATTTCCACTTGTCACAAGAGAATTTCGCTTGCGGCAAGATGACGTTTTAAGTGTGTATTGTAGTGTATAATAAACCAGTTTTTTGAGGTTATTAAATATTTAGTAACAACAGAACACAGGTTAAATAAAAAAATAAATAAATAAACAGGTTATTGACTGTTACTAAACTATTATCACAGTTTACAATTTAATGACAGTTTATAAATTAAATTCAATCGACTTAGTCCAATAATTATTTATAATTTAAGTTCATACTTTTATACCTATTTCATGATTTTGTGTTGTTTTTGTTTAGAAAACTATTAAAAATGTTTATTTCTAATATAATTTTATGAATAATCCACTTGTAGATGCTGTACTTTACGAACACATTGCACATACTGTATTTAAAAAGAAAATGGACAAATATGCATTTTTTATTCGCAAAATTAGCGTTAAAAATATCACTTGTTTTTTAAGATGACCTTTAAGTTAATTAAATATATATCCTACTACGACCAGAAGGATAATAGACTTCAGATTGGTTTTCTGTACAAATTTTGAGATCAAAAGTAATAAGACGGACTTTGCATTTTCCGCACTCTGACCCGTTGTAGAATTGCGAACACAAGGACCTATCTCTTCAGCATCCTATCCTTTGGTCTCTCTCTGTATCTTTGTTTAGATGTATTCCTTCTTTCTCTATCACTCATGCTATCCTTCTTTATCCGTTGCATCCTACGCTTCGACCATTGTCTTCGTTTGCATATACCAGCCGAACTCTGAATAATTTAAACTCCTCCACCCGTTTCCCCCAAAAACGTCCGAGTCAGAATGGGAAAGATAAAATCCGGTCGTTTTCCATGCTTGCATTTCCTCCCTTTTTCTCTTTAAATACACTTATTTCTAGCAACCTTGGACAAATGTCTGGGCAGTTAGTTAAGACCACCTTTCCTCCTCAGATTACTCGACTCGAAAAAACCACTGAAGAAACTCAAGAAGCGGCAAAACCAAGCTCTCTCCAAGTACTCTGAAGCAATACGCGGCAACCTCAGTAAATTGCACAGGCTCAAATTCAAGGCCATTGTCGTCATCGAAATCCATGCTAGGGATGTGATCGAGAAGATGTACAAAATGAGTGAGTAGTATAAGTTTTTCGGTTATAGTGGGTAAGTATTGTTTACTAATCAATTTCCAATGTCGACTGGTTTCAATCCCTGCAATTAGCTTTTAAGGTAGCTAGACCCAGGGATATAGTAAGTTTGAGTAAAATATTTAATAAAGTTTCCAAAAATTTAATTTTTAGTAATAATGAAAAAAATGGAAACATACAGAAATAATTTGTTATACAACCTTTGATTCAAATTTTCTTTTTTCGCCAGTTAAGCGTTTTTGAAAAATGAATGATGGCTTATTTTTTCGAGAAAAAGATTCTCTACAACTTTACCGAAAGAATTTTTCCAAACTTTTTACCTGATCACTAAACTTATTCGGAAATTGTGAAAAGTAATTATTTTTTTCGTAAATAAATATAAATCTTTGACGTTAGTTTCAGAAATTTTCAAAAATTGTGTGGTGAAGTTGTGGAGAATCTTTTTGTCAAAAAAACAAGCCATCGCTCATTAAAAAATCCATTTATTTTTAAAAAAGTTGTTAACTGTCAGAAAGAAGAAAATTCGAGTCATTAATAAAAGTTGTTTAACAAATTATTTTTGCCGGTTTCTAGTTTTTGTTTAAGAACAGTAATGCCTTCTTTCATCAACAATATCATTAATAATGACAATTAATTTCTTTGAAATGGTATTAAATATTCTTTCCATTAATATTCACTTTTTTTATTAAAGGACACTTTTTTTACTTCAATTTCAATCAAATATCTGGGATCACAATCAAAGTTGAAAAACGTTAAAAGTAGATATCCTACTAATTTCACTTTTCTTAATTCCTAGGTCAAAATTGAATTTCAGTCATCTGGAATTTCAATTTGGCGCCCAACTAGAAAAAACGGCCGAAAAATTAGGAATTTTTTATTCTTCTTTTTTTGAGCTATTTATTAACAAAAATAAATAGTTTGAAATAATATATTGTGTATCTAGGGCGGAAAGGCATCGCCCGAGCGTGTAAGCATTTCCGCCCGTGGTACACACGATACTTTTTGCATGCGCAGTTGCGTCCTCGGCCATAAATGGCAACTTTCCGTTCGCTTAACCTGCACGGAAAGGTGGCAGTTTTGTGCAGGTGTGACAAAAAGAATATTTTCAATGTATAAAACTTTTAAATCTATTGAGTTTGATTATGAGTTGTAATTTCAACAGTTACCTTTGAAAAATTTTGAATCATTATTACTATAACAGGCAAAATAATCAATACAAAATTTCAAGTTCAAAGAGTTCAAAATATTTATATGTAATTGAATTTAAAACTTGTTGAAAACAAATTAGAACTATCTACCTTTAGTGAATGTAGTGAAAACTTATTAAAATCATTTATCAGATAATTTTTTTAACAGAATATTTATCATTTTAGAAAGTAAGTTGCTAGCAAGTAACTAGAAATAAATGCAGATGCTGTAAAAAAAAATGTCTAAAAGGGAAACTTAAAAAACAGTTTTTTAGAAGAATGAATGGATTCTAGAAAACAAAAGTCAATGTTCCTTGAATCTTGTTTTAAATACATATTGTCATGTTTTAACTTCCATGGATTTTTTAAGTACTAAATCGACTATTTATTCAAAAAGAAATAATCTTAAAGAAGACCCAATTAAATAATATCGAATAAAATTTGGTTACAATCAAATTAAATGCTGTAACTAAAAACAGAAAGCTGAATTCTATTTCAAGAAGTATCAAATTCAGAGTATATACAGCTTTACTAGTTACATATTAATGTTTATATTCTTTATTACCCTTCCAATCGTAACAATCATTTTTGTTTGATTAGTCAATTAACTTTATTTCTTTTTTTTAAACTTCACGCGAGATCCACTTACATTCCATCGAATTTTGTCCATACGGAAAGAAACTATTTGGAACTATTATTTTCGTAGTAAGTTTAAGGAATTTATATAAATATCATCAATTTAGTACTTGTTTAATCTTAATTATTCATGACTTACACCATTCATACCCTGCGTAACAATCTCGAATGGTTATTATAAGCTCGTTACTAACGGCCCAAGCTGCTAAGTAAATAATAGATATTCTCATTTGAACCCAAAATTTGATTTTTAATAGTTTCCAGTAGAAATGTGATAATAATTATCAATACTTTCCTTGCAACGTGAAAAATTACTTTATGTACGTCTTTTCGGTGCGTAACGTAAACTTGTGCGTAAAGTAAACTTTACGCACTCGATTATGCTTTACGCACGAAAAAGCCGTACGTAAACAATATTTCGGCACACGTGTGTGTGTGTAAAGTTCTTTACGCATACGCCCTTGTATCGAAAACTACTATTATTCTATTTTTATTTATTTCTTCTCCTATAGACTAAGGCAATGTTCTCTTTCTATATATGAATATATAATTACCTTTTTCATTCTCAAAATTATACTTTTCATTAAAAAGATTTTGAACAGAACTTCACGCTGCTGTAAGGACTAATATAATCCAGATATACACGGTGACCCATTTTCACTAGACAACCAAACAACTCGAAACATCGCAATTATATAAAAAAATGTCTTCTCTAATCATTTCAATTTTCAGTCAATTGTCAATCAAAATTCTTACTAAAAGCAGATTTTAACCTTCAAATAATCTTAAAACTAGACCTCAAGGTCAAATCCAAGAATGCAAAAGGTGGCTCCCTATTTTCTAAACAACGTATGTACGAAACATATGTCTTAACTATACTTATTTTTCAAAATATTGGGACATTGCGTATTTGATCTGGCGAAGGTCATATTATCGCTTTAACCTTCAAATAACCTTGAAAACGATGGTCAAGGTCATTGTCCAGGGCACAGGGTCAATAAGTTCCTTCATACCACATAATTCTTGTTTGAAATATTTTTTTATTTAATCGTGTTGTTTCGAGTTTTTTGGTAGTCAAAGCTAAAATGGGTGTTTAGATTACGAAATTAACAAATACTTAGAAGTATTTTGTTTAATATTTATAAGACATCTTGTATATTATTTATTATCATTATTCAATAATATTATTTCGCAGTCATTTTAACACTGAGTTAATTGTATATAGAATATCTCATTATTACTAAATAATGCAGTAAATTGTGTCAAATTTAATGGATTCATATTGTATTTCATTGAAATTCTATTAAACACTCCCTGAAAGTATGCCGGCGAATTCACTTCAAGCTCGTTATTGTGGATTTTTTAGGTCACTAATTACAAATTTGCCATCAATTTAGAGAAATTCAAAATTGCGAATATCCTGAATGAATTTTTAAAATATTTTAAATGCTGATGTCTGAAGTTTCTTCAAATTCGTAATCAAAGATCCCAAAAAGCCCGATTTGACATTTTAAATTACTCTAGACTGACTTCATATTCGGATTCAGGGGCCCTGAAAAACTGATAATACAAATTTTACTTTTCTTTACCCGTAAGTTCATTCAAAAATGAATTTTGTCTTTAAAAAACGAATTTTTTAATTTATTTTTTGTTATAGTGTAATTTTTTTTAATTTTCCCCTGCACTTTACACACACATATGGCAAAAAGAATGTTCTGTTTTTCTCGAAAAGTAGCCAATACGTTAACGAATTTGAAGTGATTCGAATTTCAAAAAGTTCGTGGGACATATTGAACCCGCCATTTTGCATTTCTTGATATCTTTTAGTCGCATGCATATGGCTGTGAAAAATGTTCAAAAACACGTTTTTTAACCCCTTTGACCTTCAATTTGGCCAAAAAGTAGGTCGAATTCAATATTTTTGTGTACATATTTGGAAGTTTACTGAAAAATCCTATCAAAATTGACTCTTACTTATAGGGCAACATGAAATTCTTAAATTTTTCTTAGGCTGTGTTATCAATAATTTTCAAAATAAGTACGAGGCAGTAAATACCACTCTGAAATATCTTATTAATTTATACTTATTTCTTATAATAAGTTTAATTAAATACTTAAGGCAATCTTGTTTAATTCGACAAAATGTTGTCAGTTCAAGTATAAATACTTATTTGTAATAATTCATATAAATATTTACTTGAATCAACGAGATTGTTTTTTGTTTTCGTGTACTCTTTCTGTTAAAACGACTCATATTCCGCAGTATTTTGGATCAGATTTTAATTCCGCCAAATATTTAATTATTTCTAAAACAAGCATTATTGTAAAAGGTTCAATATTATTTTTTGGAATTATTGAATTTGTAATAGTCGTATAAAAAAACTTACAGGTACTATACAAAAGCAGAACAGTGAAGATTCTGGTAACACTATGATAAATTATAATCCAACATTAATTTAAAATTTACAGGAATAAGTTGGTAGGTGAAAAAGTTAAAGTGCTTCCCATTTAAATTAGATTGCAGAGACGTTACAGCTTTCGAATGGCTGTCCCAGTTACGTTTCTATTGGGACAGAGATATCGACGACTGCATAGTGCGCCAAACGAATACCTCTTTCATTTATGGCTACGAGTACCTCGGTAATTCCGAAAGACTAGTTATCACGCCGTTAACGGATCGGTAATTATATTAAATTCTCATTGATTATACTCATCCTGTCAATTTAAACCGAATTAGACCTTACCTTATATTTCACGAGTCGTAGTTTAATTCTTCTTCTGAAACTAAATGTGAGTTTACGAGTAGACAGCTGCAATGTCAAACCTGTCAGTGATTAATCATGATTTCTTTTTTAAATCAGTAGTTCTAACAATATTTCTGATAACGTCTGATGTTCGACAATTTAGTGTGGCCCAGATGATTTCCTAGACATAATTTTTTCCAAAAGGTCTTGTGAGTTAAAAAAAATAGATTAAATGTACTTCAAAATTCATGTATTTATTAAATCTGCTCATCTCATTAAACACGAAAGTAAATAAACTAAAGTTACATCTAGTCAATTCGACACAAATAAAGATGAAAATATAACAAAAATTGTAAATAAGCACACGGAAAAAAAGAAATTATTGGATTTACTATCTAAACAGTGATAGATTCTGAAATAAATAAGTTTTGTAATTGGTTTTGCTATTTAAGTAATCGGCTTGGCTCCTTAATTTGTCGTGGTCACCAATTACATTGTAAAATTAACTAAAAACGATGGCTGTATATTCTCCTACTATCTAGTTAGTAGTACCAATTTTTCTTTTTTCCATGCAGAAAGATAGATATCATCCTAAGGACGTCCGCAGGCGCTGCTCTGGACATCCAGAAATCTGTTTTTATCGTCTTATTATTTATTGTTTACTTACTTTTGATTATATTGTTTACTGAGCTGATATCATCCTCAGACCATGAGCGCCTTAAAAATGTAAACGGTGCATTCATATGAAAGAGAACATTTGAACGTCCAGAACAGCTCCTGTGGACGTCCTCAAGAAGATGAACTTTAATAGTACTGTTTACATACAAATTTTATACATTTTTGTCTTCATTGATATGGAACTGGCCACTAAGTAGTAAACAAAAACAGATATTTAGATGTCTGGAGGAACTTCTGAGGACGTCTTCAGAGGAATGTACTCTTTAGTTACAATTTTTTTACATTTTTAACTTGATTAATGTAAAACTGATGATATGAAACTTTTATTATATTGTAGTACACTGATACGAAATATTTAAAAAGTCGTAAAAATTGTGATATTATTATAGAAAATACATCAAGATTTAAATATTGTTTATTCAAAAAAATCGATTTTTTTTAAGACAATAAAATATTAACAAAACAGTAAATGCAAACAATAACGGTTATCTTCGAAAATGGATTATTGTAAGAAAGATCTTTCGTTTTTGTTTCACGGAGACTTTCGTAAGAATTTATTTCAGTTTAAGTAGTATCGATTTAATCGCGATAAAAGGAATGAAATGGACGCTTTAATTTATCGTATACCAACCTTGACGTATTTTCTCCCCCGAAGCAACTCGTAAATTCTCGTAACTGAAGAAGCAACCGGTCCAAGTTGGTAACAACTTCTGAACCTTCCTCCTTTTTCTTTTGATTACAAATTTCACAATGGACCTAAAATTCAAATTTTTCAATTGTGTTTAGGTGTTACATCACGTTAACTACTGCATTGCACCTGTTCCGAGGCGGAAGTCCAAAAGGGCCAGCTGGTACTGGAAAAACAGAAACTGTTAAAGATTTGGGCAAGGCTTTGGGATTCAATGTCATTGTTGTCAATTGTTCCGAGGGTTTAGATTTCAAGAGCATGGGTAGATTATTTTCTGGACTATCACAAACTGGTGCTTGGGGCTGCTTTGATGAGTTTAATAGGTATTTTTACAGGAATTAAACATTTTTATTACATTGAAATAAAGATTTATTTTTTCTGAATAAAATTCCATGAAACCGTTACAGGACAGCATAATATGATAACAGCGTTTTAACTCGTATAAAATGAGTTTATTAATAATGTACAATTAGTGGCTTACTTATATTTAGTACACGGTTAATGTTTGATTATAGAATATAGTATTATTTGGTGCAATAACTAGAATTATTAAGGTAAGAAAAATATTTTACAAAGTGACTTATTGTCACCAACAGCTGATGTTATGTCAAAAAAGAGTACAATATTAATGATAAATAACACTGTCCGACACTGACTTTGCCTTTGACAAACTAAGTATCATTTCTGAAGTACTTTTTCGCGCTAAAAACGCTGGCGCTAACAGAATTTTCCTATCAGGTCACACTTTGGAAAAAAACGTGGTTAAATGTGTAAAAATCAGTGTTTTCGGCCATATGTCGATTATTTTGTAGCAAAGGGGAATTTATTTTTGACAAGTGAAGTATCATTTATGAAGTATTTTTTCGCGTTGAAAACGGTAGCGCTAGCAGAATTTAACTATGAAGTCACATTTTGAAGAAAAATGTGATTAAATTTAACCTCATTTTTTAAACACATTTAACCTCATTTGTCTCTAAAGTGTAACGTGTAACGTGATAGCAAAATTCCGCTATCTCCATCGTTTTCGACAGGAAAAAATAAGTCGGAAACGATACTTCGCCTGTAAAAAAAAAATTCTCTTCTGCTACAAAGTAAACCTAAATACGGCCAAAAACCCTATTTCTGACATATTTAATCTCATTTTTCTCCAAAATGTAAAGTGATAACAAATTTCTGGTAGCACCATCGTTTTCAGTACAAAAAAATACTTCGGAAATGATTCTGTGCTTGTCAAAATGAAATCCTCTTTTGTTACAAAATAAACCGAAATATGTCAAAAAACCCTGATTTTGACACGGTCAGATTTGTAATCGGTGATCTTAAAAAGCAGTAGTCACCAAGTATTATGAAAATCCACGATTTTTTAAAGAATTCAGATATTTCGTTATGATTTTGTAAAAGAAAAAAAGTTTTTTGGCCACCATACTAAATCCGCCATCTTCAAATTTTAAACATTATGTTTCTGGAATTTAAAACTTAGACTTCATGGACGCGATATTTTTAAGTTTCGGACTTTTGTTATTACTCATTCCAATCTAAAAAATAATGTTTTCTGAAGAAAAAAGAATTGAAAAACCTTATTTTTAAAAGAAAAACTCCTATATCTTTTGGACTTTTGGTTCGTTCGAATTTTGATTTCGGAATCTGCAAGCGCGAGAACCTTCTTCCTTTTTTTATTTAGTTTAGCGGTAAGATAATTTTCAGCAATTTATGACTTTTTAATTTAATTTTTAAAAATTTTCTTCCACTTCAGAAGGACCTCGAAAATGCTAGTCAAGTACCTATTTGTTAACTTAACTTTATATCAGAAATAAAATAAGATTAAACACGAAGTAAATGTTTGGTAATTTCTGGCATTAATAGTTAAGTATTTACTAAATAATATCGGATAAAATGCAATTCATACAATAGTATGTTGAGTATTCGTATCTTAACCGTTTTACATTTAAAATTACCAAAAACATCGCTAGTCTGATTTCACTGCATAATTACTTATTCCATATTACAAAAACTGGTTTTAATTAAATAATTTGACGCTAAGCGTTTGATAAAATTTATAAAAACCAGAAGGAATGATTATTAAAATTGTGGAGAAAACTGCTGCGTTCTGGAAGAATGAAATAGCTAAAAATTAATCCACAGACCAGATAAATTGAAATTTGCTTAATGTATCGTACTGATTTCCAGTTAAAATAATCCGTCAGCGATTTCAATTCGAACAGCTCGCCTACGGCGTTATATTCAGAAGAATGATATTATTAAAATTTGCACGGTGCTGGCGCTTTATTTAATATCGTTCTTATGGATGAAATATACTCAACGCGTTATATCTCAATAAAATTTCACTGTAATATATCCGAAAGTAAACTTGCAGCAAATTAATGTCCATTGACTTTGTAATAAGCAATTACTTTTTTACACGAATACACTGAGTAAACATAATGATATAAAATATTACTTTTATGTACGTCTTTTCGGTGCGTAAAGTAAACTCGTGCGTAAAGTAAACTTTACGCACTCGATTATACTTTACGCACGGAAAAGCCGTACGTAAACAATATTTCGGCACACGTGTGTATGTGTAAAGTTCTTTACACATACGCACTTGTATCGAAAAGTACTATTATTGGTTAAATACAAGCAAAATACTGCAAGTAGTATTACATGACACTACACGTAGTTTAAGGCATCATTGTAGTAGATTAAATTGATCTTCTCCACCGGGTTTAATTGTAAACAATAAAATATTAATATTCACGGCTGTACAACGTATACAATAAAAAAATCGTACGAAAATTATTATATAAAAACATTATCGGCTCTGGATTGAAGCCTTCTTGAGAATAAATGAAAAATAAACATTATAAAAGTGTAAAAAATAAAAAAATTATTTAAAATTAGCCCTCCATATTAGATGCTCCATTTTGAATTTTTAAATATTAACATCAGATTCCTAATCGACGATCACAAGCGATCGCCTTTCCATAAATTGATGAGCTTTTTTAATTTTTGAATTATTTATAAAAATTAACAAATATTTAAAATAGAAACACATAAAATGTGTATGACAAATTGTTTGTTTTAGAATTATTTCATGGTCAAAAGTTATTTCGTTAAAATACTAAAGACAACTGTGTTTGGACGAATATATTCGTCCTAGCACATTCGGAAACAAATTAATTTGATCAAATATATTCGGGTTTACGCACAGAAGGGTTGAAGATTAAAAATAACAAAATTATATGAAAATGATAGTACATTATGTGCCAAGGGCGCAATTATCGATCTTCGACGATTGTGAAGTTTGTCGCCCGAGCGAAGTGCGGGTAACAATCACACGTGTCGGAGATCGATTTTTCGCTCGTGACTAATAATGCATTTTTTTATCCGATTGTCGTAAGCCGCGAAATCGGGTTTTACGGCCGGGGGTCAAAAAATAGTATATTGTGTATAAAGTGTGGCAAAGTCGAAATGTAATGAATTTCCGACCGTAGTACACGATATTCTTTTTAAACCTATCATCTATTATTTTTTGGGCAACTGATAGAACACTACTAATCCCTAAAACAGCCATCTATAAAAGAATCAGACTACAAGTAAGTAATATAACTAATCGTAATTTATTTTTGTATGAAAGGATCAATATTGAAGTTTTGTCAGTCGTTGCGCAGCAGATACTGTCTATTATTTCGGCTTTGACCCAAAAACAAGACAGATTCGTCTTTGAAGGAATCGAAATCAACCTCGTACATACTTGTGGATTTTTTATAACGATGAATCCCGGATACGCGGGAAGAACAGAATTACCGGATAATTTAAAGTCCATGTTTAGACCAATTTCGATGATGGTTCCTGACAGCAGCATGATCGCCGAAATCTTTTTATTTGGTGAAGGATTCCAGAATACACGAAATCTTGCAAGAAAGGTTAATTGCAAAAAATATTTTTCAAATCCCTAGCATAAAAATAATTAATTTCTTCCGGGTCCTATTACTTATAGCAGAAAGATTATATAAAATTACTAAACACTGGTCATACTTTCTATTAGGGATGCAATTTATCATTATTTGATTTAGTTAGCAACGTTGATTTACATTACATACAAAATATGAATCTTTTGATTTCCGTAGCTTCATTCTTCGAGCTTTATAAAAATCTTCTCGAAAATTAGAAATTCCAAAATCGTCAAAATAATTATTTTTTTTCAATTTGACATTATATCCTAATTTTGGATAATAAATTATGCCAGAAAAAAACTGGCACCTTCCAGCAAAAATAGTTTCGTGGGTCTGAAATTGGGGGAGGGGGGTATCTCCCCCTCATCTAAAAAGCTGTAGTTATTGGACAAAGTAGAATAATTTAAAAATGTCAGAAATAGTATAAACGACATGCCTTCGAAAGTTTCTATATATATAAATTATAATATAATAATAGAAATTTTAAAGAATAATATAAAATACATAAATAGTAACACATTTACTATCTTTTTTAAAGTAGGTTAAAAAATCACAGTTACTTAAATTATTACTAAGGAAACTTAAATTGGTGCAAATACAAATTTTAATGAACACAGTTACTAACGACATTGTTGTTTCAGGTATTTACCCTGTATTCGTTGGCTCAGCAGCAATTGAGCAAACAGCATCACTACGATTTTGGCCTTCGAGGTATCGTAACGTTAACTCGATACGCTGGAAAAAAGAGACGACTTTACCCCAATCTCCCAGATGAAGAAGTAATTTTGATTCTTAATTTCTAGAATAGTTTATATAAAAGATTTTTGCTAGGACTATATTTGAACTGAGGTTTTATTTACATTCTAAACTTTCTAAAGTTTTTGTTAGTTTCATCGTAATTCAAATAACTTGAAAATCATAATGAAACTTTTTCTTTCATTCTGAAAGGTTTAGGCCATGTTTTAAATAGATTTTCGTTTAAATTATTTTAAAACTTTTTCTTCTCGAAGAAAAAATAAATTATTATTTTGGTCTTGTGAGTTAAAAAAAATAGTTACATTTAATGTATTAAATCTACCCGTCTTATTAAACACGAAAATAAAGAAACAAAAGAATCCTCTAATCATTTCGACAAATAAATGGAGAAATGCCAAAAAATTTGAAAATAGTAACACGACAAAAAATAAATATTTGGTTTTACTAATTAAATAGTAGAATTGGCTAACTAAGCATTTGCCGAGGTCACTATGTGGATATAAAAAGTAACTAGAAACAATGGTTATGTCTTTAACAGTAAAAATGGTAACTCTTTTGTCCTTATGATTAAATCAAATTTTTGTAAACGAGATCAAAATAATAATTCTTTTTTCATTGCAATTTTCCTTGTAATTAATTACCATATCTATAATTACTTAAGTAGATGGGATCTAACTGATAGAAATAAATTGAATTAGTCTAATTATTTATGTGTATCTAAAGTAGTGCAACCTTGATAAAAGATCAACTAACTCGGGAAACTTTAAATTTTATTAGCTATTTTAATTATATTTTAGTAACATACACTAAACATAAATTTTATTACATTCTGACCACATTGGATTCTGTCGACTTATTACCTCATTCAACCAAATTATCGAATAACCAATTTATTTTACGAAGTTCTCTAGTTATTACCGCATACTGACTATTCAAATAATATAAAGTTTTTCTCACAAGTACATGCTGAATTTCATAATAAAATCTTGGAAATTCTAGAAGTCATCCTGAAAAGTAATTAATTTGACCTCGATCTTTTCGAAATGCAGGTAGTTATGCTAGCTATGAATGATATGAACCTAGCAAAGCTCACTTCGGACGATCTTCCTCTTTTCGTCGGGATTACGTCCGACCTGTTCCCTGGAGTTGAAGTGCCCACGGTTGACTATGAGGAGCTCATTGGTTACATAACTAAGGAAGCAATAAAGTTGAAGCTGCAAGTAAGATACGAGTGCCTCAGAACCTCTCCAAATTTAATTATAAATCTGCTCCTTTCAAATTATAGTCGAATCATCTTCTTCATTAAGTATCTCATTATTAGTATGGACCTCTACAACTTTATTTTCTGAAAAATGTCTAATCTTTAAGAGTTCCTAACGATAAGAATAGTATTTTATTTGCTCCTTTTTATTTGTTAAGAATATTAGACTTTAAAATGTAGAAAACATAAGTTAGACCAAATTATTTGTCTGATTTAATCAATAACTTCGAAAATTTCTATACACTAAATATAAAAAAAAACATCGCTGGACACTCTTTTTTCAACTTTTTATAAAATCAAAAAAATATTCTTTATCCTGTACTAACCAACTTCTCAGACAGATATTTTCTGTATACAAGAATATTCCATCATAAAAAGGTATTCAAAAGCTACATTTAACACTCGCTTGACTGAAGTGACTGTCAAATTAAGTCTGAATCGGATGTAATGAGCAAGCCGCGTCGCGCAGCTATGAAACGCGAGCCCTGGCTGTTGCATATCTTCCTTACGTAAAATCCAATAAATTTTAATAATAAGGTACTTTGCGAAGTAACGTTACAATACTCAATTGCAGCCAATTCGATTAATTATAACAAAAGTTCTGGAACTGTACGAGACAAAAAATTCGAGGCACTCGACCATGATAGTCGGCCAATCCAACACCGCAAAATCTGCTACTTGGCGAATTCTCGAAAGCACAATGTCCACGTTGAAAAAAGTTGGCAAGCCTGGATTTAATACCGTGTACACGTATCCCCTGAACCCGAAAGCTCTGAATCTGGGGGAACTATATGGCGAATATAATTTAAGCACGGGCGAATGGTTAGATGGAGTCATTTCTTCCATTATGCGATCTACTTGCAATGGTAAATCATTTTAATTATCAACATAAATTTGTAAATTTGCAAGACGCGTTCTTGTTTCAGAAGCTTTTAAAGTCAAATATTCCATATACAATTTTATATATTTCTTTATTTGCATATGTTTGTTAAATAGCTTAATTTAAATTATTTATTCAACCTCAAAATTGGATATATGGAGGTTAACCTAATCATCTATACAGTAGAGTCCCGGTATATTTGCGTCTCGCTATATTTACGTCCCAGCATATTTGCTCATTTCCGACTCGTTATATTTGTCTGTCGCCGCTCTCTTTTTCCCCCACCACGCGACTGAGGAGAAGCGGCGTTCCCCCTTCTTTTGACAAATATAAGGAGATGAAGGGGGCGAGGAACCGAGCAGACAAATATACCGGGACTTTACTCTAATAAGAAAAATGATGACAAGTAAGTAGAGAAACAATCATATAATTAGTTAATGACAATTTTAGATGATAGTCCCGAGGAGAAGTGGATTTTGTTTGATGGTCCTGTTGATGCAGTTTGGATTGAAAATATGAACAGCGTGATGGACGATAATAAGGTGAATTGATTTATAACAAAATACTTGTCTCTCTCTTTAGATGACATTATTAAAGATATTTAAAATTTACGCTCATTTTAAAACGAAATTAAGAAATTGTTTAACCTACGAATACTTTTAAAAGTTTTCAAAATAGAAAAGAATCTATTTTTGAAATTATTGTTTCGTTATGACAATGGAGGCATAAAATAATACAAAATACTTTGTAAGGGATTATTTTTCACGTCCAATGATATTTCTTTCAAGATCTTGACGCTCATAAACAACGACCGTATTACACTTCCGGAGCAAGTCTCTCTCCTTTTTGAAGTGGAAGATCTGGTGGTTGCGTCTCCAGCGACTGTTTCGCGGGCTGGAATGGTTTACAACGATTACAAGGATTTGGGATGGAGACCTTACGTGGACTCTTGGCTGCAGAAATACTCCAAAAAGCCAGAATTTATAGAACAGGTTTATTTTTAGACGCGTGAGAGTGTAAAAAATTACGCGCATATTTCTCATCACTATTCTCATTGTTTCCTTTTAAGTTCGTGCTTGCCTGTACTGTTATTGTTGGAGAAACTTGGCATTATTTAATAATCTTCCTATGTCCTTGCACAAACGAAATAGAGATTTAACTATTTTAATGGAACTCAATACAAAATGAAGCTTAATAAATAATAAACATTTTTAATAAAATCCTTTTTTTAACACTCCGGGAGTAGAACTCGATTTTGCGCCCTGCAGTGAAATCTTCGGGCACAAATTATCGAACCCCACGCTCGGTGTATTAAAAAATATCATATGCAACATAGGCACACTCGTTGAAGATCAATATTTGCGCTCTTGTTTCATAATATACTATTTTAGTAACACAAATTTTAAACTGAATATTTACTAATAAAAGAAGTCACATTTTTAAAACCAAAATACGTTTCAGATGAATGAAATGTTTGACAAGTACGTAGAAGAACTATTGGATTTCAAAAGATTGAAATGTGTAGAACCTGTTCCTGTTCTGGAATTAAATGCTATTCAATCTTTATGCAATTTACTGCAAATATTAGCCACTCCAGAAAATGGTATCGTACTTGGTGAAGATCGCGAAGCTTATAATCATATGTGTAAACTCTGGTTTCTATTTTGGTAAGTATTCCTATCATTTCATTAAACATATGTTTAAAGGAAAAAATATTTGTAATGAAATTTGTGTTTCCAAATACTGCACATCTTCTATGTGACTTTCAAACATTAAATACATAATTTAAAATTGTATCGCCAGAAATTTTTATTGTCTAATTTTAAAAATGCAAAAGAATTTCTCATATATTTTTTTTCTTTACTTGTAACGACAATCTTCGACAGTGCGATCTGGTCAATTTGCGCCTCCGTGGATGAGGAGGGTCGAGGGAAAATTGATAATTTTATGAGGGAGATGGAAAGTTCTTTTCCCTTGCGAGATACGGTCTACGAATATTACGTCGACGTCCGACAACGCAACTTCGTCTCTTGGGAAGACAAATTGTCGCAAGCGTGGAGATTCCATGCCGGGTGAGAACTGCATAATAGAATTTTTACCCGAAATAAAAGTAGCACTTTTTTCTACTGCAAGAATGGTACATGCAAAAAAGTATACGTGTAAACGCGATTATTTTCGATAAACCGCAAATTTATCGTGAAATTTTATATGTATGTTTCATTCATATTTAGTCCAGTCAAATTAAATCTGAAAAAGAGAAATGAAGGAAAATTCTCCAATAAACAAAACTTCTGTTTAGGATTGTCATTATGAGGGAGGTGTAGAAAAAATTGTTTGCTATCTGTAAAAAAGTAAAACTTTGTTATTATTGTTATTTTTTCAAAATGGTGGATATGAATTTTGGTCTCCGATTATATAAACTTAAAATTTTTAATATAATTCCCCTTATACCCAGCAGTAATGTTTTTCGTACTTAGGGCGCAATATTGTATTTTGCGCCCTGCCAGTTACGAGGAGCTTTAGTTTCCATTAATATTATATTGGGCCCTTGTGTTCGCAACATCTTATTGTAGGTCCGGAATACAAAGCGCAAAAACCGCATTTTGCGCCCTATGTTACAAAAAAAAATTTCTTCATTGGAGCTTTTTCCCCCAAGTCTTAAAATTACTGGACGAAGTTTAAAATAGAGAGAGGAAATGTTTTAAGATGAAAAAATTATTTTAAATTATGCTAAATGAATGCTTTGCTGTAAAATATTTCAGAGCTCGTTTTCATGAAATAATCGTGCCAACGGTAGACACTGCAAGATACGACTTTCTTACGAGTCGTCTTTTGGCCAATGGGTATCCCGTTCTTCTTATTGGCCCAGTAGGTACTGGCAAAACTTCGACAGCTTCGACGGTATTAAAAGCTCTCGACCCGCTAAAATATAACGTCATGGTCTTTAATATGTCGGCGCAGACAACGTCTAGTAATGTGCAGGCAAGTTCAATTCAATTTTTCACTTTTCTTTGCATTTAATCTCATTTATTGGTGATTTATGATCGACTTTATTCGACAATTATAAAATAATAATTTAAATAAATTTATTTCTACTAAATTGATGTGATTTAAAACGATTTTTCTTTTCATTTTAAAATAGGAAGCAGTCGAAAGCAAGGTTGAAAAACGAACAAAAGGCGTATACGTTCCTTTCAATGGAAAAACTATGGTGACCTTTATGGATGACTTTAATATGCCCATGAAAGAGACTTACGGTTCCCAGCCACCTCTAGAACTAATTCGACAGTGGATAGAATATGGCTTCTGGTAAATATTTAGTAATTGATTTTTACATCGGAAAAAATATATCTGACGCATTCAACTGCTTTAAAATGCTACTTTTTAATTAGATAAATCTTGAAATATGTAATTAAATTGGTGGTTTTTAATTAAATTAATTATTAGCTTAATTTTACAAAATACGTCTAGAGCGAAATTCTTTTTTTTCCTGTCATCAGAGTAAAAGATTTTATGGACCATTTCTTATTTACTCGAAACATAACCGAAAAATGTGTAATTTATATCTCTTTTAAATCTCATGTTGGTATTTATGGTAGTCGTACCATTATACTATATTGCTTTAATACAAAAAGCAGCAAAGGAATTAATATGTCGATAATGTTAGTGTTGTATTGATGAAATTTCACGCTTTATTGCCTTAAAATTTCGTGCAAAAAAATGTTCAGATCAACATTTAATGCTACCACGTTAAAAATTTAAAATTCAAGTAGTTAAAGTGGTATAAAATATGCCGTATTCTAATTTAGAAACGGAAAAGAACATCAGTAATACATTAATGAATAAATAGCAAGTTTTATATGATTTTTTAATCTACGAATAGTCGATATAAAATTATTTGTGAATCGGACTTTCCAAGTAACTGTAAAATATCCAATCTCGAAGGAAAAATTCTATAACTTTTTTTTACGTGAATCAAACGATTGAAAATGTTCAAATGCTATGTTCATTATCGATTATTTAAAAAATAATGTAATCAAGAAATGATGACGCAATGAAGGTATTTTTAATCTATAAACAAATAGACAAATATTTAAATTTTCTTTTTAATTGGTTATCAGAATTTAGTATTTTGCTAAATAACCCAAGAATGCTAATTTTACCCAACTCATCTAACTAAAATAAGAGGTAAATGAAAAAACGATTGGAGTGGTTAGATAGTATAAATTTATGAATGAATAAAATACACCGGCGGCTTCCATGACATAAAAATCACATCTTAAATGAAATGAAAATTATTCTATTTTGAATTGGTTTTTAATTTTAATTCCGTTATTTTTGTGTTGAGTGTTTTATATTGAGTCTTTCTAAAGGTAGCCTGTCGGCTTTTCGATTGTCGGTTTTTTGACCAGTCGGCTTTTTGATTTATCACTTTCAACACTTCTTAACGCTTTCAGAAAAACTGTGTGGAGATTATTTTAGTACTATTTTTCATGCTTTATCAAAACCATAATAAATTGAAATGTCAACATTGAAATTATACAGCGACTTCTTTTGCTTGTAAAATGATGATGAAAATAGCTACACGCCCAAAATGTAAGAAAGAATATTTTTTCTACCAAATAGTCGGCAAACTGGTAGGGCACAAAGCGCATACACATTTTTTAATTTCAATTGTTATCAAACAGTAGTTTAGTATCGATTAATTTGTCGGATATTATCGTTTTTACTCGTATCAATCTTTCACGAATTTGTAGACAAAAATTCAGCTTGACTGAGAAGAAGCATAAACAATATCTAATGAACAAATTGTAACAATCTAAAAAAAGACTCCCCGTCACCTATTCGACTATTTGTTCGGATACTTCATCAGAATGTCTTAAATTATCAGGAAATGAAATGTATTGACGAATATTTGTTTTATTATTTCACGAACATTTTTATTATAAACAAATTTTAAAACTTGTTTAATTTCTGTGGGCTATGTGTCCCATGGATAGACCGTCTCATCTTTCCATACTTGTCATGCATGACCATAATAATGCATCAAAAAAATGTATCTTGAAGATGATTAGCATAAGTTTCGGCTTTTTCTGCGTTATTCCTTGTCGACTTTTCATTTGTTTAGTCCAATTTAGTAAGAATTTTTTTGATTGAAGCAAACTTGTATACAATAAGTATTCATGTAAATAACATTGACTATAATAGTCGTATGTAAGATATTTGTGTATATTATAACAAAAAAAGTGAAGTGCAATTCTTTGAGAAATGTATTTAATAAATTCTAAAACAAATTGGTAATACACCGTAAGAACATTTCAAAAATATTACTGTATTACTCTATTCAAAATTGAAATTTTAGTATAGATTAAATGACTACTTCCACTACCTAATAAATATACAACAAAACATAACAAAAATTTGTAGAAAATATTTTAAAAATTATACAAGAACGTCCTAATATATGAATTGATTAATTCATGGTCAGGAAATTAGTTATTTGACCCCTTTTTAAACTTGCGATTTCTTAACTGTCATCGAGTTTTCTTCAGAATTATCAATTTTGACGAACAATTTGGCGTACAATACGTTGTATTTTTTAGTCATAGGTATTATTTTGATTATATTTTTAAAATATACTAGTATTTTAATATTTTTTTGTGAAAGCGACAAAAATGATTGTTTTAAAAAATTGAACGAAAACCGAATTTCATCGTTTAAAGTCGCATATTTCGACATTAACGACCGTTCGGATAAATAACGTATAAAACGTAAAATCTGTAGATCGTAAAAGTCCATTCAGTGGACCCTCGCGCAATTTGGTATAGGGAAAATTTGACATTTGTCGAAATGGAAATTATTTTAAATTGCAGGTACGACCGCAAAACGCAAGCGCGAAAATACATTAAAAAAATGCAACTGATGGCGGCAATGGGACCACCGGGTGGTGGCCGAAATACTATTACGAACAGGCTGCTCACCCGTTTCAACATCATTAACATGACGTTTCCCGTCGAGAAACAAATCGTTCGCATTTACGGCACCATGTTGAATCAGCACTTGATCGAGTTTCACTCCGAAGTCAAAAGCCTTGGTATATTTCTTTAGTCATTTAGTCATTACTTCGTACAGTTAGACTAGCGAAAATAATAAATCTCCTGAGAAAATCGTAATCTCAAAATTTAATAATTAATTAAAAATATTAGTATATTGAACGATATTTTCAAACATTTCGAAAGAGTGACCCCAAAAAAACCCTAAAAAGTGCCCGTTTTTTAGCAATTGAAATTTGGATTAATTATACTGCCAAAAGTTAAGTTATGGTGGGATAAAAACAAGAAAAAATTGCAATTTGAGACGACAATTCTTTCTCGCGTAAATAGGGGGTCATATATATTAAATTATAGCATGTTCTAGTATCACTTGTATCGAGGTTTCTTAATGACGATCTGTCTCGAGAATACCATATTTTTAAAATAAATTGTGAAATTGTGTGGGTGTGTGTGTGCATGTGTGTTTATGTGTATTTGTGTGTAATATGGATGCGATAAACGGTCATATAGTAAATCGACGGTTCAAACCTCATATTGTATTTACACTTACTTCAGATTCTTTCTATTCGTAGTGTGTGAGTGTGAGAGTGTATGTGTAGGGGTCTTTGGAACACACACACGCACACAATTTCACAATTTATTTTAAAAATATAGCATTCTCGAGACCGCTTATCACTCCGAATAATCGATACAAGTGATGCTAGAAAACGCTATAATTTAACATATTTGACCCCCTATTTACTCGAGAAGGAAGTACCTTCTCGACTTGACATTTTTTTCTCGTTCTTATCTCACCATAACTTAACTTGTGGCTCTACAATCAATCCGAATTTCGATTGCTAAAAAAACGGGCACATTTTGGGGTCATTCTTTGTCTAGAAAAGCAATGTTAGCTATAATTATATGATATCAGGCATTTAATATTGCCATCAGCATCATTTTACAGCTTAATACCATACTATCAAATAAAGATCACAAGAATACAGAATGTTAATTCATTGTAGATCGCTGACTAATTCTAACACAACACATCTATATTTTCATATTGTAAATTTGAAATATTTGAAATATTTGAAGTATATTTTGAAACATTCTACTACACTTCGAGAAATTTATAGTTGTAACTGTATTCCACTCAAGCTTATAGTAACTAGTACTAAAATGTAGTTAATTTTTCAGTCGAAATCATAAATTGCACCATAAATATAGTTAATTTCACTATAAAATATTACTGTATCTGTATTTCACTCAAGCCAGTAGTAAGAGGCACTATAATAGCACTGAGTGTATCTTAATCACAGTATAATATCAATGTGCTTAATATCACAGTAGTTACTTCACATATACAAATGTGAAATAATATAATTACAGTAGAGTACCGGCCCGGGAAAAAATGGATTATATATAATTATATATAAATTTTGATGCCATTATATATAATAATATATAATTATATATGTTTATATACGATTATATATAATTATATACAATTTTTTAAGCAATTAGATCCAATTATATATTATTATATATAATTATATATAATTATATATGGATTTTGGCCGTATATAATTATATATAATCGTATATAAACATATATAATTATATATTAGCATATATAATTGTATATAATTGACGGCTTTGTATATAATTATATACGGCCAAAACCCATATATAATTATATATAATTATATATAATTGGATCTAATTGTATCAAAAATTGTATATAATTGTATATAATCGTATATAAACATATATAATTATACATTATTATATATAATTGGATCAAAAATTATATATAATTATATATAATCCATGTTTTCCCGGGGGTATAGTTACCCACTCGGTTCCTCGTTCCCCTTCCATCTAGTTATATTTACCAATAGAAGGAGAGCACCGCTTCTTCCACTCTCCTCAGTCCCGTTATGTTCGTGACGTCACAGCAGACCCTTCCTAAGGCCCCAGCCTGCAAGGTGGGGGCACATGAGAACGGCGACAAGTAATTTTAACGGAACGAAACTGAGATGCAAATATAGCAAGACGCAAATATACCGGGACTCTACTGTACCTGTATAAATTGTCTTATGATTGAAGATGATAGATATATGCACTCTCATATGCCAATTTGTTGAAAAATTTTACTTATGAAAGTAGAAACTGGTATGCACTAGTAAATGACGAAAAATTTGATTTTGATTTTGTTCTTTATCGGCGATTAAAAAATCCAGGGTACCAATCCCGATGTATCGGAACATTCGACTTCATTTTTTTTAAATTATGCAAAGAAGATATCTTTTAAAAATGGTGTATGATATACTATTTTCTGGCACTTAACTATTTTCCAACATATTTGCACACAACTGAGAATTATTCAAACGAGTTTTTCGTGATTAAAACATTGGGCGGAATCCATTTGAAATCATGCAGGCCAACTAATGTCAAGTTGTAGAATTAGCTGTCCTTAAAATACGTTATTCTCCTTGAAAAATAAAGGGACACGCATTTTTTATGCAGAATTCTGCGTAGATTATGATGGCATTTTTTATTTAAAAAAAAACAACAATTTTTTCATTAGACAGACGACATATTGAAGATGCCATTTTGAATTTCGGAAATCTGACCACGGATTCATAATCAGTGACCTCGAAAATACTTAAAAATATTATAATCTTCTTAGGTGGATTGCCCAGAGCCTCCGATCTGGAAAAAGTTAAACAAATTTTCGAAAAAAAAAACTCCTGCCTGTCAATGTGGTTTAGCCAGCGTCAAACTTATAGCAAATATTCGTCATATTGGTAAGAATTTATGGTAACAATTTGACAGAACAAAAAATAGGGGGTTTCGAGAAAATGTAATTTGTTTATTTTTAGTAAATCACCCCTCATTTTGTTCATTTTGCAGCTTCTTAAAACTTTAAACGGTATTTTGAAGAAGTCAAGGCATCCGAAAATACCCAAGAAGAAAATTTGATTACATCATTTAGAAAAAAAATTACAGGCGAAACAATGTTGTTTTTGTGCTTTTTTAAAGTTTCACCTTTCAAAGTTCGAATCCAGATAACTTCGTTAAACAAAGTTTTTATGAAAAATAAAAAAATACATGTCCTTTTCTTTTTCATGAAGAATAACATATTTTAGGAATAGATAGTCAGTTGACCTGCATGACCATTATGGTTCATTATAAGGCAATTAACGCTCATTATTGTTATATACAATGTATAAAAAGCGTAGAATAGCATTTAGTTAGAATTTAATAATGCACTTTTTATAACCTAAAATTTCTTCAATTGCAGGTTATAAAATAATTCGCAAAATCATAATTAGTATAATGACTAACGATTTTGCAATTAATGTCTTAAGTTATTTTAAATGCCTTATAGTAACTCTGAGATCTGAAATATTTATACCTAATTAAATTAACTGCATTAAAGTTATTTTATTGGTGGTGTAATAATCCGTTCATATTATATATTACTATATATTCAAATAATAATTCTCTTTAGTCGTATCATGAGCCTCATCATATTTACGGTAGGATATTACAAAATTATATTTATGGCACTGCTTCTTAGTTTATACCCTTCATAAAGTTTAACTAAAGTTTAAAGCAAGAATTTACAAGATACCCTCTAAACGGGTATCTAACTTTGTGACCTAATAAAATATCGCCGTCAAAAGGAGCAAGGATATTTGTTGCTCTCAGATTTGAACATTTAATATTTAGTTTATTAATTGTAATGTAGAAGTTGTATGTTTTTATTATTATCATATGACGTATTTTATTTTTAACATGCTTATAAGATATACTTGTGTTTTGTATTCGGAAAGTATGATCCATTGTTTCATCACGTTTTTAATAATAATGACTGGTCATTTTAAATGAAATATATCATTACAGCAAGTATTAATTAAAATGAAAAAATAAAACACATTTTTAATGAATATGAACAGTTACATTCTAAATCTGAATAATTAGTTTCAAACAATTTGTTTTTTGAAAAATTGTGCATGGACACATTTTTAGAGGCTTTTTATGTATATGAAAAACGCTGCATTCTATTTTATTTAAATCTCCCAAATAATGAAGTTTTTTTTTTTTAATATTTAATAAGAATAGGTAGTTTTGAAGTGTATAATTAAAATATTAAATTTTTTAATATGACCATTGAGTAAAAGAATAAATGTTCCTCATACTTTTTAACAAGTAGTAAAAATTGGTAGTTCATTCAACAATTTTCGTGAAATTAACTTTTAATAATAAACGCTTTTAACCCATTAAGGACCAAGAGGACGCAAAATGTCCCACAACTTTGCGGCTCTCACTTTGTATGAAAAAGAAGTTTAAACATTTTTCAGACTATTGGTCAAGTAATAAACTACTACTGGATAACCAGTAGCATATGTTTGCTACGTAAAAAATTATAAAATAGTAAATTAAAAAATTTGTATCCAAATGGCTTATAGTTGTGTCTCAGGAATTAGCTACAGAAAAAAATCTATCAGCCAAATGGGACCCGCCATTTTCAATTTTCCAAAACTAATATCACATTCATAATCAGCGACCTCGAAAACACCCGAGTAACGAGTTTCAGGCGAATCCGTTGAATTTGAAAAAAATACGTCCGCCATATTGGATCGGCCATTTTTAATTTTCTGAAACCGACACCAGATTCGTATGCAGCACCATAATAATGTCCCTTTACCCAGTTTTATGAAAGTAATTGAGCCTTATATAGTCTTTTTTGGCGCTTGGGCGAAATTTTGACATCCGCCATTTTGAATTTCGAAATGTGTGAAACCATGTATTTTGATAGCTGATAATTCAAGGACGCGATATTTTGGGATGTCGTGGCAAATTGCAATCGGTTTTCATGTGATAATGGTGATTAAAAATGGTTTCTTTCTAAAAAAATCGCGTTTTCTTTCATAAAATGTGTCGTAACTTTTTTTGAGTGAACAATAACCAAATTTAGACTTCGGAATCTGAAAGAGGGATCATTTTTACGTTAGAAATGTTTTTTAAAAATATTTAAACTTTTTTTTTCATCCAAAGTGAGAGCCGCAAAGTTGTCGTACATTTTGGGTGCTCTTGGTCCTTAATTGGTTAAATTAACTAAACTTATAGCAAACAAAATTAACTTATAATTCTATTCGATAATTCTCGAGATTTAACCTAATAAGTCCAAAATGTAATCAGTTTCTTTCTTTACGGTGTTAGTTGTCCAAAAAAATATCGGACATTTGATATCTACCGTAAAATTTTATATTACAAAGTTGTATACAAATTGTTGTCGAAAAATGTAATTTTGTCTATAGAAAATAACTTTTGAGAAACTGGTGGAATACTTAGTAAAGTGTTTTTGAACCGTAAATTTTAAGGCATGCATGGCCCAAAATATGAAAAATATAGGGACTCGAAATCGAAAAAAAACAGCGTTCGAAATTGCAATTATTTAAAAATGTCAGGACTATAAAACTAAGAACTACATGAAAGAAAAAAAAAACATTTTTTGAGATTTTTACGCTGATATTTTTAAAAGTTGTTTGTTTACGTATTTAAAAATTGCAATTGAAAACAATTTGCGAACAATTCTGAAAAAATTCTCAGATGAGTCCTAATTATTTTTTATCCGTTTCTGAAAGTTAATAATTCCCACGATAAAAAATTTCAAATATTATATAATTTTGTTTTTTTTCTTCGAAAACAACAAAATTTGGAAAAAAAATTGCAGAAAACAAAAAACGCTTGGAATTCATAGGAAAATATATTTAATTTTTCGCAGAATTTTTCGTAAGTTTTGTTAATAATTTTTGTTAAATATTTCTTCAAATTGTCTCAGTAATTAAAGTGTATCATACGCAGAGAAAACTAATTCATAGTTACTAAAATACGGTAAAAATGTGATACATGCATTAATAACGAGAGATATTGTTTTACACTTGTTTTTACGTCGAATAAAAATAGTTTTGAATGTTAATTTTTTCTATGAAGACCATTTTATACTCGAATACATAATTGCGAAACATTTTTATTCTCATCTATATGCAGTATTTTAATTATAACTAAGGTTAACACGATGTGTCGAGTTTTCTGAATTCGGTGAAATACGCGTGAATGCCTCGTTGGAAATTCTGTAAAAAGGCAGCCTAGAATGAGTAAAGCAAAAGCAGAATTTATAAAACGAAAACTGATTTAATATCATTTTTCTTTTTTCTTTTCTCCGTTGGTTGTTCGCATGTTGCCCATTTTATCGTCTTCTTTGCTTGGAACGATATTTAGCTTTGGTATACAATTAAACGCTTAAAACTTTATAAATTTATATTTTGTTTCTTTGTTTTTTTAGATCGCTTTCAATGCATGAAATACAATTAAATCTTGTAAGGAATTCGTAAATACATATTCTTACGTAATTATATTGTCAATGAATTAAAGAAATCGTCAATAATGATACAAAAATATTCATTAGAAAACCAAGTTCAGTAATTTTTATTGTGTCTTGTTGTGTTTTAATCTTTATAACAAGATTATCAAATAGTATAGTGTAGCATTTTTTTATGCTACAATTCATCATCCAAATGTTTATGATGTGTTTAATGTCTTGACAAAAATAAAATACTTGTACTTTAAATAATTAATTCAATTGAAGTTATATTAAATTGTATCGTTGTGAGTAGATCGAATTACTAGTACATGTAGATAATAGCAATAATAAATAAAAAGCAGTTAAAAAACTGTCGACGACAATTTTTTAAATGGATTTCTTTGTTTTCACCACTTTTTAATTTTACAAACTCAGAATACTAGAATAAATGGCTTCGTAGGACAATTATTAATATAAAACGCCAATATTATTCATCTTTGAATGGTTCTTACCAAGATATTTTTAATAATGATACTTGGAAATAGATATTGCCAATTTAACTTCAAAGAACTTACTCTGATTTTTATTAAATATAAACTAATACTTCACTTATAATATTGTATACGAGTTCTAAACTCTATTCATAATAACGATTACTACTACTACTAATACAATTAGCCATATACAAAATGTGTAGATGGTGAAGATAATTAAATGCTTTTGGACTTTTCAGTAAAACATCATTAGAACTTTTCAGTTGTTATTCACCGCGAAAACAAACATTGGAACGATTTTATTTATCGCGTATTATGTACGCAAACAATTTTCGTGGAATTTAGTAAATCTTAAAATAATAAAACGATACGATAAAAGCATTTTCTTTAAAATGCTAGACAGAAGATAAACTAAACTTTATTTATTAATGAAACATTTATAGTCCAAAATTATATAAAAAATAGAATTTTAGAGTGTATGAAAATGTAATCTAAACGTCAGTAAATATTATCAAAAAATGTCTAATAAGTGTTTTGTATTTTAAGCGAACGACATCACGCTTGCTACTATCGAGATGTACAACCTCGTGGTGCTTAAGATGCTTCCTACTCCAATGAAGATGCATTACTTATTCAATTTGAGGGACATTTCTAAGGTAGTTTAATACAAAATTTTAAATAAAAATAATAATTTTTAAATATTTATTTCTCATTGAGAATTCAAATGTTTTTCAATGTCAACGAATAAGTATGAAAATATGCAAAATATATCATTTATATTAAAATGTAGAATCTAAGTATGAATTATGTCGTGTTAAACCCCTTTTCGTCCTAAAAGTCCGGAATTCAAATAAAACTTTCAACGCTATAATTTTTATTCCAAACGTCGTTAGAAAACATTGAAATAAGTCAAAGTCGATAGATTTGGACCATCTCTTTCAAATGCCGTGGTCAGAATCAGCCGGCAATTTCAAAGAAAAAAGTTATAATCATTTATTTTTTAAATCCAAATTTTTTGGTACGTTTCTTCGCAGGAATCGCATTTTTTGACATTGAAGATGCTGACCATTTCAAAATATACTAATCGCGTCTTTTTGCTCAGCCCTTTCTTCTCCCGTGGGTTTTTTTCTGAAAATAAAATGTCGGTTTCAATATGGCGTCTGCAAGTTATAATTTTGCATTTTCTTGCACAATTATTGATTATTTGACCACATAACGGTTGAAATAAATTTTTCATCAAACTGACTATCTTTCACTGCTGGGCGCAAAATCTAGTTCTACTCCCGGAGTGTTAAAATGTTAAATAAATCACACTATAAATTACCTCTAATGTAAACATCACGTAAATTTCGATATAAAAATAAGTTACTTAAAAAGTGAAAAAAAAGTTTTTTCCAAAAAAAACAATTCACATTTTCCTAAATTTCGTTCCAAGATAATAAACCCAATTATTTCTTATTTCGGAGAGAAAAAACTAAATAGCTTCTGTAAAAATAATCCTGAATTCAGTTCACAAATTCTAAGCGTATGACAAAATTTGGACAAAAAATATCGAAAGAAAGAACTACTTTAATGTTTATACTTAAATATGACATTTAATTGACAAAAAAAGTATCTTTTGTATAACTTTTAAATTCAATTTCGCACATTTTAATGGATTAGCCGCAAGTTGATACTAAATAAAGTAATTTTCGTTGAACATTTAAATAAATCGTTACAAATGTCAAATTGCAGTAACATATAATTTTTTAGTTTTAAAATTTATATTATAGTCAGAATTAGAACGATTCATTAAAACTTTCCAACAAAAGTTTATAATACGATACCACTTCGTAACTTTATATATAGCATTAATTGTAACCACTTTCGTGAAGGCAATGCATTATATATTACTCATTAACGGTATTTGTAAAGTTATTAATATAAAAGATTTCTGTACCTACCTTTTACAGCAATTTTTCTCTCTAGCTAAGATATTATCCCTTGAATAATCAAAATTATGTCCTTAATTAATATAAATAGGGTTTTAAGATAGGCTTGATTTCATCAATAAAATTTATATTTATTGAACAAATTATGTACTATTTCTAGTCTATATTCAGTTAATATTTTATAATTAAATTCTATGTAATTACTACTACTTTTACGTTCTGTATGTCGACTTTCTAATAAGCTAATAATACCGACTAATATCTTCTCACATATGGGGCATTCCACGTCATGTGGTCCAATTAATTTTATTAATTTTGTTGTTCAAATTTTGTACCCAAAAGGATAAGAATATTATAATTTAGACCATATAAGACCATAAGAGTTCACCAAATTTTACTTTACGTGATCAATACCCTGCATTCGGCCATTTTCGGTATTCAGTCACAAATAAGGTTTTAAGGGAGTTTTAAAGTACCCGTGCGCATCGAAAAACCGTCAAATCAAAAAGCCGACAGGTCAAAAGACGACAGTCAAAAAACCGACAATCGAAAAGCCAACAGTAAAAAGCCGACCCTTTAAAAAATGATACTCCTCTTGTCGATGTCTCTATTTTTTGCGTGTCGGCTTTTTGACTGTCGACTTTACGATTGTCGGCTTTTTGATTTTTCGGTTTTCCGACCCGCACCCTTTTTTGTCTGTCGGTTCTTGGAATGTCGGATTTTTCACTATCAGTATTACGATAATTCGGTTCTTCTACTGTCGGCATTTTGAAGTGTCGGTTTTTGCAATGTCGGATTTTTCCCTGTCGGCTTTTTGATTTGCCGGTTTTTCGACCCGCACCCGGAATTTTCACTAAAAATCGTAAATAAAAAGTGACTGAAACGATTTTTAGAAATTCGGGCTATGTAAGGGCAATTTTGATTACTACAAACGGTATCCTAGAAAATGCCAAAGATATTGATTAACAACTGACCGAGAATTTTCGGAAACAAATAGAAATCACTTATTTCGGAAAATTCTCGGTCGGTTCTCAATTAATATCTTCGGTATTTTCTAGGAAACTATTTACAGTGCTTACAATTGCCCTTACAGGGCCCGAATTTCGAAAATTTTATTCAGTCATCTTGAATTTACGTGCTTTCAATTTGAATTTATATGATTTTTAAAAATCTGGAAATTCACAGAAATACTATTTTTAAATACAAACACATATATTAATAAATTGAAAAGTTGCAATTGAAAAGTCCATGGTATTATTGAAATCAAAAATACATATTTTTATCTTAAGGCTCATAAAAAAATACGAAATAAACGTATGCAACAGATTTTTGTTAATATCTTAAATTTGCATAAAAAGATGAAAATATTACAAATGGCTAAATGCAGAAAGATTACCGAAAAAATGAAAATTTCGCAAACTTTCGACGTTTTTGGGTCGTATATTGTCCAAGATGCTTTTTCGTCACTTTTTACTAAAAAATGGGTAAAAACAAAAATAAAAAACAGAAACTTTTCGAAACAAGTGACCCACTTGTTATGGAATTCCCCATATATGATCACAAATAGCATATAGAATCTGATAAACTTAATCGCTTTTAATAAGTGTATCTACTTTCTCGTTTATATATTCTGATATTTACATTAAAAGTCAATCTTAGAGAGTAAGAATTCACTCATTGCATTAGCTCAATTTTCATTCCATAAACAATGAATTTGCATTACAACTCATTTAGAGAGTATTTTATTAAACGTAATTATTAAAAACAAAATTTTTTGTAGATATTCCAAGGTCTACTTCGAAGTCACAAGGATTACCAATATTCCAAGCCAACCTTTTTACGACTTTGGATTCACGAGACTTTCCGAGTATTTAGCGATCGCCTCATTAATGACAAGTATCGAATTTCTATATATTAATGTACTATTTGTAAGAATCATATTTATGGTCACTACGAAAGTCCAGATAACTTTTCAAATAATTAAGAAACCATTGAAAATGGAATGGCTTTTTTATTTATAATTAGTCGGTCAAATAAAAATTTGGATTCATATCATATTTTAGAATTATTTAAAATATGAAAATCACATTAATACAGGTGAAATTTTATTTCTGTTTTCAAAAAATCTCTTGGTTTTTCCTAGTGACCACAGATATAAAAACGTAATCGATCAAGTATCGTTTAAGAAAAGTTTCATTATAGTCATTTTATAAATATACTTTTTGTATTTTATGTCATTAACAAATGGAATGCCCTTTTTTTTGCACAGAGAGAAAAAATTTAGTTCAGGAAACCATTTTAAAAAAGTAAAAAGCGGGATTACCAAAAATAGTTCATTTCCGACAATCGAAAAGCCGTAAAAAATTGACACTTCAAAAAATTACTGTCCGCTTGTCTATGTGCCGCTTTCGGCTGTTCGCTTTATGACTGCCCGTTTTGTGATCTGTAAGCTTTTTGATTTGATAGGTTTTCGACCCACACCGAAAAGCTCATATATGAAAAAATAACATCTATAAGCGGACAGTCTTTTTTGAAGTGTTGGTTTTTATACTGTCGGCTATTCGATTGTCGGCTTTTGCAAGGTGTTGGTCGAAAAACCAACCGATCCAAAAGCTGACTGTCAAAAAACCATAATACCACATATAAAAAAATAGACACCTCGTCAAGAGGACAGTCATTTTTTGAACTGTCGGTTTTTTGACTGTCGGCTTTTCGATTGTCGGTTTTTCGACCTGTCGGCTTTTTGGTTTGCCGATTTTTTTACCCGCACCCCTTTTGAATCGTGTTTTTTCTACCTGTCGGCTTTTTGATTTGTCGGTTTTTGGAACCGCATCCAAATTAACAATTTCGGTACTAAGCAAAGGAATAATGCTATTTCGTTTGCTCTTTCCTGATCGTTAGATAGCATACATAACCTCATATCTACCGCAGTTTTAAAATTAAATAGCGACTTTAAATATTTCTAAATAGTAGAAAATATACAATTGATTGAATGAATTTTTTGTCATAGCAAAAATGTTTTTTTTTGTGGTATATTATACAATATTTTAAATTGTTCATTTTACGTTAATTTTACTTTTATTATATGTTACTATAATTAATATTTCTATCATTTTTTCTAGGATTTTATTAACAATTTTTTCTCTCTGTGTTATCAGAGGATATTTAAAAACTTTAATCTAAAAAACACATGTATTATCTGGAAAGATACAAAATATTATTTCTATAACTGAGCTTTGAATGTCATAAATTGTCAAGAATATATCTTTTCACTGATCTAATGAGGAAATTACTAAGGCGAAATTCGTGCGTAATTCAAACTTGGGAAGTTTATCAGAGAGTATATTAACAAGACTTAAAGTACGGGGAGGTTGGACAAAACGGCGAAGCTAAACTTCGGCCCATTTACTTGATTCAGAAGTGGCTGAAAAGCAAAACTTACACGCATTAAGCAAAATAACAAAATATGAATCTTGTTTACTACAAACTTGTTTATAATGTGACTCGCAGTCTCATATAAAATAAAACAATAGGCTTATTCATAAATGAAATTATACATATTTAATACAAAACGTAATTTGTATTAAATACAGGTTTTAATAGAATTGTTTATTACAAATAAACTTTTGTTAAATTAAATATGTAACATAAAAAATGTGATTATAATTCATGTAAGTATTTTCTAGTTGTAAAAATGAATATGAAGAATTTATTTTTGGTAAACAGGACATTTTTCTATGAAAAAATTATGTTAAAATAATTTTTTAAAGTAACATTTATCTTACTGTTCTATACTGCTCTTAAAATTTTTAAAAAATGCAATTGGAAGAAGATATAGGCAATTATTTCACATAAAATCTCATGTTTTTACATAACAATTTTTTTCAACATCATGCGATGAAATTTTGTATTCCTCGAACCCTACACTTTAAAATCCATAGGCTGAACACCGGAATTTCAAAGTGGTGACATTCAATTCTTCAACTTAAAGACAAAAATATAATTTTCGATTTTTCCAAGAGTAACGAAATAAAATGACAAATTTCTTCTGAAAATGTATTTGGTATAGTTTTTTGGATCTCTGATCAGGAATCTGTCAACAAATTTTTAAAATTGAAAATAGCAGATGATCGTTATACGAAATTATCAAAAGGTACTTTCTCTTGACAATTTTGCTTTCAATAAATATTTTTGTTATTTGAAAAAGTTAAAAATTTAAAAACAGCATTTTGAATTTCGAAAATCGGACTATAATTTTGTAATAAACAGCTCCAAAAATCCCTATATATTATTAAATTAAATGCATTGAGCAAACTGTGACACTAGTTAACGAAATTACAAAAATAATTGAAATTACCAACAAAATATTTCTTAAAATATCTTACATCTTACAGAATGACATTGTATACTATATTTTATTGTTGAATCCTGAGTTTCAATACATCAAATAGATGGAGCATAAAATAACGAATTTAGAAATAAAATGGAACCTCTTCCTGATAGCACATGTTTGTGTAGTTAATGCAAAATATTATTTTAATGAAAATATATAAAAATTAAACAAAAATTAATATACATTATTTCCACTTTGTGTACACAAATAAGAAAAGATCAGAGAAGTTTCAGAAAAGTAAACAATGTCTTATTAATTTTGTTACATCATAAATAGCCAATACGTGACAAATATATACGTGGAATTTGGCAACTTTAGGGAACCTACTCCATTACACTCTATTGTAGTAAAACTAACTTAGCGCCCTTCTTGAAACTTCGCAATCTAGTAAGGGAGGTTATTCCGTGCCGTTTCATCCCTTACTGCTTATATGTAAATTGCGCTATTCCACTTTATTTCATATGCCAATATTTCAATCTTTTTCTAAAAACAATTTATGAATTTAACGCGTTATATCCTCTTAATTGGATGCATTCGAAAATACGGAAATTAAGAAAACCACCAGATCAATAAACTACAGTGAAAAAAACCGAAAACAAAAATATTGACAAGTGCCAATAAATTTCAGATATTAATCGACAAAATCAAAATTAGCACCTCCATATTTTACAATCAGTTAGTTTGTTTATTTATTTATTATCCCATTGGTTGTGGGACCTTTTACCAATAATAAAAATCTGTAATATGAAAAAAATTGTTTACAAAATCATTGAACTGAAGTTCGACGCTCTTCACTCTTAAAACGTCCTTTTGTCACAAGCGAAATCCTTTTGCCGCAAGTGAAAATCCTCTTATTATATGATTTAGCGGATTACAGTCGAGTCCCGATATATTTGCGTCTCGCTATATTTACGTCCCAGCATATCTGCCCAGTTCTGTTGCCGCTCTATTTTTCCCCACCTTGCGCGCTGGGTCTTCAGGAATGGCCTGATGTGAGGTCACGAACTTAACGCGACTGAGGAGAGTGGGAGAAGTGGCACTCTCCTTCTTTTGACAAATATAAGGAGAGGGGAGGGGAAGTCGAGGAACTGAACGGGCAAATATACCGGGACTCTACTTTATTCCACTTACGGTAACAGGATTTCCACTTGCCACAAGTGTATTCCGCTTGCGGAAAGAGGAATCATGAGTATGGTTGTAAGAGTGTACATTATATAAAGAAGCGAGAAATAATTGACATCAGAACAATAAACATGAAATCAGTCGTGTAGAGGCAGCTAAACTGTCAATTTAAATATGAAAGTTTTTTTATTACCAAGTTATCAGTAGAGACATATAGTGGATTAGTCCAGGAGCATTTCTCGTTTCTTAACCTTTTATGTGGGTAATTACTACTAAAAAATGTCAACAAAAAGAGTCTACTTTTTGCCAGTCGCTTTTTAAACTTTTGGTGTTTAGCCTTAAATGTTTTTTTTTTATTTGTCTGTCTTTTGACTCGCATTTTCTTAATTAATTACACAATCTATTAAAAATTATATTTTATGATTCATGTTTCTTTTTTAGTCTCTTACCTCACACATTTCTTAGTACCTCAATCCTTTGTCTTGAATCATGTACAACACAGGAGTTTTTTTTTCTTTAAACTTTATTTCAAATTGACATTAATATTACATTCTCAAATGTTATTAATAAATAATTACTTTCACCGCAGGAATAAATAAAAGTAATCCCCTTCTTAGTTATGTCGGTGATTTTGATAATATAATTTTAAGAAAAGAAAACGAAAACAAAAGTAATAATAATAATCTAATTCGTTCTGTATATGCATTATATAAATATAAGCATATCAGTTTTTCTCAATGATTTACAATTGAAAGTATATTATTATATTTTTTTTGTCTTCTTTTCCTAAAATTATTAAATCACCTCCATATTTTTTGTATTCTTAAATGTATTTAAGATGATGGACACAATGTGAATAAATTGCATTTAAACTAAACTTAATAATAATTATTTAGCTTAACATTTTATGTGATAAGTGTAATTTGTGATAGTAATGATTAATTAATGATATAATTTTTTTATACAGGGATAGAGACTGGTTTGTCTTACAACTGAATGAATTTCTTGGAAAATACTTTGAATTAACGTTCGGGAGCTTATGTCCAGATAAACGAAGTCCAGTATTTGGTGAGTACTAGTACAAAATTTGTATATTACAACATCTGTTTACAGTAGTTAGTTAATCCCCGGGAAATAGTATATTTGGAAAAAACTTTTAATTCCGTTTCCATGAAATTAATTTCCACTATTAATGATATTCATAACGAGTGAAAGCATTACTATTAAAAAAAATTGAAACCTGTAAAAATAATTTGTTAAACAACTTTTATTAATGACTCAGGCGTTCTTCTTCTGCCCAGTTGAGAATATCATAAAAATGAGTGTATTTTGACGAATGGTAGCTTATTTTTTCGAGAAAAATATTCTCTATAACTTTACGATAACATTTTTGCAAATTTCTGAAGCTAATGAAAAACATCTGAATTTATTTTAAAGAAAAAGATTATTACTTTTCATCATTTCTGAATGATTTTAGTGATCAGAGAGAGGTAAGAAATATGGGGAAATTCGTTCGGTAGAGTTGTAGAAAATCTATTTCTCCAAAAAATACGTTGTAATTCGTTAAAATCCATAAAAAATGCATAAGACCTTCATCCATGACCTATAACCGAACATTTGGATTCTGTCAACCAAATGCATTCAATACTCGAACCGTACACGGAGAAAAATAATCAGCAAAATCAGCCGAAAAATCCGCAGATTCTACCAATTTTATCCTATAGGGACAGCTGTTGGAATTCCGTTAGGGATAGCCGATAATTTCAGCTAAATTTACTGAAAAAGTCCGCAAATTTAACGGAACAAATCTGCTAATGTAGCGGAAATTTAGAGCTAAGCGCGAACTGAGTAGGGTTAAGGCTACATTAGCGGAATCAAAACAGCTAAAATTGCATATATTTTCGGAAATTCCAGCCGAAAATTTTAGCTGATATGAATCAGCTAATCCAGCGGAGTCATTTTTCTCCGTGTACGGTTCTCAAAAATAATTATTTTATTACGTAAACCAAAATAAACCCAACCAAATTGCTTAGAACACGTTCGGACGTCGTAAAACCAACGCCTGTCCATCCAAATTTTCTGGTCCTTTATCGTATACTATTTTTCTTCATTCCCGAAAGTATGTTTAAGAATTATTTTTTTAATACTGCGGGAGTAGAACTAGCTTTTACGCCCTGCAGTGAAATATTCGGGCGCAAATTGTCGAGCCTCACGCCCGTCGTATTAAAAAATATTGTATAGAACACGGGCAAAATGTCGATATACGACGAGTGTGAAGCACCCTCGCTTCGCTCGTGCAACAAACTTCGCATTTGTCGAAAATCGGCAATTGCACCATTGTTACATAATATACTATTAATTAATAAAACAATGTTGTCCGTTGATCGCTCATGCTTGACGAAGCCTGTTTGATGCCCGCCCAACATTTGCAACCTCGGGCGGGCATCAAAAATATAACCGGAAGGTACTAAAATAAAAAAAAATGTTAAACGTAAATTAAACTATACTATAGTTATAATATAGTACTTCACATATTATGTGCAGGTTATGAAAACAGAAAACAAAGTAACATATTGTTCATAGCAACATGAAATAAAATTTCAATCCATTCAGTAATTGAAATTTCTCCGTATTTATTCCTCGTAAGCAAAACCATCAGATGAGGATTCATTGTTTTTTGTAGTATCCTCAGTTGAAATATTCTTTGTAATTAATTATAAATTGTCGTTGTCAGTTGCTATGCATACATACTTTCGGCTGGGGAATGAAGAAATAGTATATTTCTTACCACGGGGAGGAAAATAATACTTGTCTGTTTTGCTTCTCGAGGATTGAATACGATTTTCCTGCCTAATGCATTGAAAGTGAGCATTCTAACCGAGCGTTGCGAGGTTAGAACATGTCACTTTCGATGCAAGTAGGAAGAAATAGTATATTACTCACCAAGGGAGATAAAATAAAGAATGTGAATGAAAAACATATAGACTGAGGCATTCTTTTTTACTTCCCGAGGGAAGTATACGATTTTTCTTCATAACAGCTCCCGCAAGCGGGAGGAAACTTACTTCTTTCGTCCCAGTGTGATGAAAATTATATTTTCGGCCTCGCGGGCGCAAAACCCGCTTTTACGCCCCGATTTTCAGACGTAAAATCGCATTTTACACCCACGAAAATTACGTGGCTGAGATTCTCCACCCAGTTTAAAATTCGTGGCGTAAATTCGAATTTTACGCCCGCTTGGTCGAAGAGTGTACTACGTCCCAAGATAAAAATGTGGGATTTTAGGACGAGAGGGTGGAACAAAGCTTCGGTCGGTTAAATGGTTTTGTTCTTTACAGGTAGTTTTATTAATCCGTGGAACATTTACGAAGATCTACCGGATGTTGCCGCAGTACGCCGTTACATAGAGGAGCAGTTGGAAGAATACAACTCTTCGCCGGGCGTAGTGCGCCTTGACCTCATACTTTTCCGGGACGCCGTAGAACACATATGCCGCATCGTGCGCGTAATATCAGAGGTTGGTACTCACTCGCCGACGCGGACGTGACTCGAGGCCCTTGTTCCCAACACCTGGAGAAAAATACTTTTCCCTCTAATCTCGACATAATATTAGTGGAAAATGATCCAGCGCAAAGTAACCAACGTCACGCAATTTTTCCAACTATTACGGTTCTTCCAAACGTTTAACCCTTTGAGCCACAAATGTTTCTGGCCATTGAAATTTTAAGAATATGTTTTCATGCTCGCACATAACCAGCTTTTACAATTTCAAAATGGAGGATTTAATATGAACAAAACAAAAAATTCAACAAAACTCTGTATTTTGGATTTTAGAAATCGTTAATTTAGAATCCTGTACAGGTTTTTAAATAATAAAAATTACATATCCAAAATGACGGGCCATAAAATCTAGTACTTAAGTTTTTATTGTCCGTCATATTGGATCTTTCACTTTTATATATATCCGAACAGTGCAACGTCCCGGAATGTTCTGAGGAGCTCCTGAGGACGTCCAAATGATCGCTTTTAGTCCTCGGGAACTCCTCAGGGGATCCTGAGGTCGTCCTGGGGCGGGCTTGCTGTGTTTGGGATATATTGTTGTAGCATTTGGATCGTTTAAAAACCGATATATGATTCTTAAGCAACGACCTCAAAACTCCCTCAAATTCTGAATTTTGTAAATTTTCATTGAAATTTGTTCATTTTGTTCCATATTTTGGATATGCCAGTTTGAATTTTAAAAAGTCGAGCACCTAACTGTTAATTACGGATGAATATTCATAAATATGATTCAATTTTTAGTGTTTGTTTATAGTTAACCACTAATTTTTAGTCAGAAAACATTTTATTTATTATTCGACTGGAGGAATCGTCTTTTTTACACAATTTTTCACATTTTTAGCGTCATAACGCACATTTCTAGATAATGTAAAAACCTGCAAAAATCTGAAGTACAGCAGCGGTCCCATGAGTCGTTTTCCTCCAGACAAACATTTTCGAAACGTAAACAAACGACGTGGCTCATCTTCTTAACAGCGAGCTGCTGCATGAAAACAAAATCGAAAATTTGTTTTCCCAAAATTACAAAACCGATATTTTTTCATTTAATATCTTATCTTAATAATCCCCAAATTAAAAAATGGGAAATCGTGACAAAAAACGAACTTGTTGAACTCAGCGACCACAAACACCCCCGGGTATCAAGTTTGGAGTACAGTAGTCCCCCTCTTAAGTCATATGCTTGAGGCAAACAAAATGGCTTAAGTCATATTTACCCTCACCTCCCACCACTTGAATTTTCACTTGTCATACGCGCTCACAGGCACATACAAGTTATGAACGAGCCTTTCAACCAGCGAATGGTGGGAGAATCCCAGGGGGAAAATATGACTTACAGGAAGGGAATTATATGCGTTAGCGGGTACAGTGACTTAAGGGAAGATAACTTAAGGGGGGGGACTACTGTAATTTCATTCCGGTTAGTCGAATGAGTATACGCGACTAAGATTTTAAAAAAAATTGGCTGTAGTAGTCATTTTTGAACGGCCATTTTGAAATGTCACTTTTTTTATTAGTCCTATCTTATAGTCCACATTTTTAAGACGATATTATACCTATCTGAGACATTCAGTTTGTTTATGTATGTTTCGATACACCATTCAAAAATGTGGAGTTTGAGCAATAAATCTGCTTGTTCCAAAATTTTTTATTAAGTTTCAATACTAAAAAGTACTATCAAACATCATGTTAAATTTATATACAGTAGAGTCCCGGTATATTTGCCCAGTTCCTCGACTTCTCCTCCCGTCTCCTTATATTTGTCAAAAGAAGGGGAGCGCCACTTCTCCCACTCTTCTCAGTCGCGTTACGTTCGTGACGTTACATCAGGCCCTTCCTGAGGCCCCAGCGCGTAAGGTGGGGGAAAAAGAGAGCGGCGATAGACAAATATAACGAGATAGAACTGGGCAAGTATGCTGGGACGTGAATATAGCACGACGCAAATATACCGGGACTCTACTGTACATTCAATTCCATGTCAATTCGAAAAAATTGCAACGCTGAACGAAGTATTGAATTTTATGCTTGAAATTTACCACTGCAGTGTAAACTTCATTTTCCATTTTTTACAGTGTAGATTAGGTTAGACTAGATTACGTCCTGTTATTTTACAGTTGAGATTAGGTTACTTTAGGTCAGGTTAGTTCATTTAAATGTACTCGGTTTTTTGTTTTGTGGTGAAACGTTTGTGTTTAAAATAGCTACACGCAGAAAATATGTGTTCAAATACTGTTTGTTAAATTCTTGTAAGGAACCGGTTTTTTAAATCATTTCTTAAAAAAAGAAGTTTAAAGTTGTATTGGTACATAATACCGATAAATTTAGCACGTCTAAAGCATAGTCAAGTTTTATCAAAAAGTTATGTATAATCGAAGTTCAATTTGACTTGCCCATTGTGTTTTTTGAAACGTATGTAACAGCAATTTCGCAAAAGTTAGTTTCTACTTATTTGCACCGAGTTTCATGCGTTTAGTTCGAAATCGCCCTGAGAATCGCACTGTTTTCCTAGCCTCAAGGCAACATGTTGCTGGTCGGGATCGGAGGAAGCGGGAGACAATCGCTGTCGCGCGTAGCCTCTTACATGTGCGAGTTGAATACTTTCCAAGTCGAGGTTACTCAGCACTATTTCGTGAACGAATTTCGAGAAGATCTCAAAGTCCTGTACACAATCGCCGGTGTGGATAACAAGCCTTCGACCTTCCTCTTCAACGACACTCAGATCAGCGAAGAACAGTTCTTGGAAATCGTGAACAATATGCTTAGCACTGGCGAAATCACAAACTTATTCAAACCTGATGAACTTGAGGAAGTGAGTCACCAGATCCATTACTGTTACTATTGCTAACTTCATCTGATATCATAGTATTACTCTTTGTTCTGTTTTATTCGCATAATAATTAAAATGCCATGTTTGTAGACATTGATAGCAATAAAACTAAAGAAAGTCCCATAGGACTTGTTCGGTGTCTGACCTAAGAAAGTTTCGACATGTAACATTCCATCAGGGAGGTCAGACCGAGGACGGAAACATCTTGAAGGTGATATGTTAGAAACACTAAAGTATCTGACATCCCACCGTTCTCTTTAACTTCTTTTCTAATTTAGCAAAATAAAAATATCAAGGTTTGCGATTATGATATCAAAAGGTATACAATTCCATGAATGAGGTCCATCTCAAAAATTATTATAAATAGAAATTTATAATAACTAAGATAATATCAAAGGGCATAGTTCCTTTCTTGAAAGATTTTGCTCAATTTATGATTCGATCCACGTTTGTCTCGCAGATCAAAGGCAAGCTCTCGAAAACGCTGGCAAAGGCCGGAATATCACCTTCGATCGAGGCGGTATATTCATTTCTGATTCAAAAGGTCCGGCAGAATCTCCGTGTACTTCTGTGTATGAGCCCGATAGGAGACAGCTTCCGAAACAGATTGCGCCAATATCCGGGGCTGATCAACTGCACAACCATCGATTGGTTCCTCGAGTGGCCGAGAGAAGCGCTTCTCGAAGTTGGTAACAAGTTTCTCGTGAATCTTGACCTCACGCTGACCATTACCGGTGAAGCGAGGGAGGTGAGAAACTTTTTTCTTCCCCATTCTCGTCTACTAAGGAGAGGAAAAACGAATTGCTTGGACGACAAAAGAAAATTATCGGACGTGTCGTACTTTTTTAAGACGGAAAGCGGGACCTTTCATCTAACCGAAAGTCCAATAACGGATCTAACAATAGAAAATTGCTTTAAAATGTTTTGAAAATCGATATTGGTTTTATTCTAAATGATGATTGATTAAATAATTTCTTATCATAGAAAATTGTTCAATGAACGAATTTTCAGGAACCAAAAAGATCTGCGACGGCCCTTCCTATAGCACCGTTGCAGGAGCGACTGCGCGATGGCATCGCCTCAACTTTTTCCCTGATTCACGACACTGTCTCCCAATTTTCGCGGCGAATGTCCAACGAAATGAAACGTTACAACTACGTGACGCCGACGAATTTCTTGGAATTGGTCACCGGCTACAAAGCGTACAAATTGTTTTAACTTTATTTTATAAAAAAGGGAATTTCACTTTACAGAGCACTCACATTGATTAAAATCTAGATTTTCTCTAATATCAGATTAGGAATAAGATGACGCATGAACCAGAATTACTGATGCAAGTTTTTATAATTTAGAATGCTATCGGATAAACGGAAAATTCTTGGAGACCAAGCGAATAAATTGCGCGGCGGATTATTTAAACTGGACGACACGAAAGAGAAGGTAAACGAAATGGCTACCGAGCTGGAGGTGACTCAGCAACAGGTCTACCAATCAACCAAAGATTGCGAAGAGTTCCTGGTGACCATCGTCAATCAGCGACGTGACGCAGATGAGACACAGAAGGCCGTCACTGCAAGGTCCATAAGAATTGCTGAGGAATCAGCTGAATGCAAGAAACTTGAAGAAATTGCTAGAGCTGATTTGGCTTCTGTGGAACCTGCCCTAATCGAAGCGATGAAGGTATTTGATCAAAAGATTATACTAGAGACACGCGGTAAATGTGCGGTCCAGAAATTCGATTTTTTTAACTGCATTTTCCTCAAGATAGGAGTTTCCTGAGTGACACCGTTTTTGCTAGACATTTCGTTAACATTTAATGTCCATAATGATTTTCATCAACATCAACCATAAATTGTACAATACATAATTTAGCGTTATTTCAAGTGGTTTCTGTTGTCAACTGAAGAATAATTCCCAATATTTTTTATATTTTGGATATCCACCAATTGACACCATAGAAAAACTCTATATGTGAATATCATAAGGAAACTGATCTGTACAAACATAATAAACAATATCATTTCAATCCTTCATCAGGCACTAGACGCACTAAATAAAAAGGACTTGTCAGAAATCAAATCATTTACAAGACCTCCAGCAAAAGTGGAGATGGTTATGGAGGCCATAATGATATTGAAACATTCGGAGCCATCCTGGGCAGAATCGAAACGTCAACTAGGTGATGTCAATTTCATCAATACAGTGAGTATATAAATCCCAGTCTTCAAATTATAGAACTGCGGGTGTCGTTGCAAATGATAAATGAGTTATTGTTACCATTTCAGTTGCGAGACTTCGATAAGGATCATATTTCCGATAAAACTTTAAAGACTATCTACAAGTACACCTCTAATCCGGAGTTTGATCCAGTCAAAGTCGGTGTAGTTTCGACTGCAGCAAAGTCATTATGTTTATGGGTGTTGGCAATGGAAAAATACGGAAAACTATACAGGTTTGAAAATAGAAAAACAACTCTTAAAAGGGGTGTATGTTACAGATGGGTAACTCTAGAAGTGGCCCCTTAATTTTCATTTGGTTTTAGAAAATACCATGTTTTTTCTTTTTGAAGTAAAATCTTTTAAATGTCCTCTTCATGATACAGCTGAAAAAAGTGGAGAAGTCGGAGGAGAACATTGTTTATTTATAAAATTAAACATTGAAAATATAATTTGTTTAAACAAATTATAATTTTTATTTATATTTTGTACATTTATCGAATGTACGTCTCCCAAACAATCTACCGTCAAAACTACGGTCAAGCCAATTTGAAGATATTGAACTTTTTCTAAAAAGTTCCATAAAGCTCAATTGTTAATGACTTTTAAACAAATTTTGAAATATCCTTTGGTTTTATTGGTAGCATCATGAACTATCACAACATACAGATATGATTAACTTTCCTTTCCAAAACGAAAATTGTGGAACCACTTTAGGAATTCTTACCCTGAAGTAAGATGATCATTTACGACAAACATATAAATAGGTCATGCCATGTGCACATCAACCAGTTTGAAGTAATTTTATATATTTCTATCGTGTTGAGGATAACAATGTCCGTTTATAAATAAATAATTAAAATAGGTGAATGAGGCAAGCCGTAACTAATTAATGTTCGACATGAACAAAAATGAGATTGCAAATCGAGTGGAATATTTTACAGAGTGGTAGCACCGAAGCGGGAAAAATTAGAAGCCGCCCTGGAATCACTTCGTCAAAAGGAGTCTGCTTTGAGCGAAGCCATGGCGCAACTGCAAAAGTTACGGGAGGAGCTGGATAGGCTGCAACAAATGTACGACGCAAAGATGAAGGAAAAGGAAGACTTAATTAATCTGGTGGGCATACCTGTTTACCTCTCAGTTCTGCTCATTACCTTTTATACTCCTTTCTCTCTTGCTGTTCTGTCTTGTTGGCACGACGTCAAAACGCGATCTCATTTAACTCGCGAAAGCTAAATTAGTCCCCGAACATTTGGTCTTTGGAGTTATTAATTATGACACTTTCTTAATTAATAATTTTAGCTATTGTCTGACTCTTTTCGTTCTCACGACACCTTTTTCGTCATGTACCTTCGCAGGCTGAACTATTAAAATTGAAACTCGAACGTGCAGCCATGCTGGTGGAAGGTCTTTCCGGAGAAAAGGTTCGCTGGGAAACTTCAGTCAAGGAACTGGCCAAATTCTTTGACTGCTTACCTGGAGATTGTTTAATTGCTACAGCGTTCGTATCGTACCTTGGTCCTTTCATATCCAACTACAGGGAAGGAATGATTTATATCTGGGTCAGAGAGGTATGTTTATTTTTAAAGTAACAATTTCTACTTTAATGCTTCATAAGCAATTGACATTTTGATAATTTTTTTTTATTATTTCTCAATTTTTTTTAGCCAGTAATACAGCATCGTGATCATCTACTATGAGTGCATAAATAACATTTATTTCTTGTAATAATAATAACAAACTACTTTTTTCTACTACCTTTCGTGAACTGGACAATTTCATAACGCCAGGCCATTTGTGCAATACATTCCCTTTTTTCATCCAGCTTTCATCCATGGATCTATTTTTATGGAATTTATGTCTAAATTAAAGTACACTTTGTAAAAAAAGCAACTTGCTTGCCACTACTAATATTCATTCATCTTTTTCATTTCTACTAAAATTATGTTGGGTTACGTTTGGGCATCTTTAAAGAATGGTGATTAGTTTTTTCACTACAGCAGCTTAAGTTTCACTCTATAAGATAGGCTACCACTTAACGTAGCAACGTTCTGTAACAGCAGCTCAGACGATATTTCCCGTGTTTATGTAGATGAGTATGTTTTAGAACGTCTAATTGGTTAGTTTAATTGATCATTTAGTGATCGGCTAGGTTAAAGTCGCCAAATGATTCAGTCTATGCAGGACTTTAAGCGTCATATAAATACATAAACTAGATATTTTGTTACACCCTGTTAAAAAATCCAGATGGAAATGCAGATGGATTCCAGCTGGAATTGGCTGGATTTTCGTCCTGGTCGAAAATACAGGAGGAAATCTAGGTGGAAATCCAGGTGAAAATCCAGGTCGAAAATCCAGGTGGAAATCCAGGATCAATGAACATAAAATAGACAAAATATTTGCATCCATCGGATCTCCGGTACTGTTTGGGTGGGTCACAAAATAGTCGTCTTTATTAGAATCTAAACCTTATTAGACCCGGACTCCAATACTAAACATCAGTACAGTAGAGTCGGTTCCGTCTCATTATATTTGCCTGTCGCCGCCCTTTTTTTGTACGCCTTGCGGGCTTGGGCCTTAGGAAGGGCCTGCTGTGACATCACGAACGTAATGCGACTGAGGGAAGTGGAAGAAGCGGCGCTTCCCTTCTTTTAGTAAATATAACGAGACGGGGAGGAAGGCGAGAAACCAAATGGGTAAATATACCGAGACTTACTGTATTGAAATTGGCTGCGATCATTGACCTCGAGTTGTAGATCCTCAATAGGTCTCCACATTGAAATAAAATTATTCCGTCCGGCCGGAAGTTATATTACTTATTTATGAAACAAGTAATTTCCCGTCGTCACGAAAGAGGACACTCCAACGTGAAAATAGGTTCTTTATTGTCTGAAATGCAGGAAAATGGGGATTTCCACAAATTTAGAGCTTCGTACACAGTTATGATAAGTTCTTCGTAATGTCTTCTAAAGTCCCCACGAAAAGGAAACCTCAGTGAGTTATATGTCAACAAAAAATCCTGGAGCTCGTTAGCATTCAGTCAATTTTCATTGAAATTATAAAAGCTCACGAAACGTTTTAACGAGAGCAAGTAAAAGTCCCGAGCCGAAAACACTTTTATACCTTTGTCGACTTTCCCTTTCCATCGAGTTAAATGTCCCTTTTTCATTTCCATGCTAATTTTTCGCGGGTCACCGCACTTCCAAATACAATTCCGCGAGAAAATCGCGATCGATGCCAGCTGCTTTGCTGGAAACCTATCGGCATCTCCAGTTTCACTTCTCCTCTGTCTCGGTTTTCAAAGGTCCTCGAGAAGGAGATTCCAAGTACGACGAATCTCGACGTGAAGGAATTCCTAAGCGACCCTACAGCAATCAGAGAATGGAACATTCAAGGCTTACCCTCCGACGATTTTAGCACTGAGAATGGCATAATCATTACCAGAGGTACTAGATGGCCTCTCGTTATCGATCCCCAATGCCAGGCCGTTAAATGGATCAAAAATATGGAAGCGAGGAACGTGAGTACAATTTCTCGTTTATGTAAATATCAGAGACACTCTCGCTTCCAAAAAAGTTTATCAAGATGAAAAAAATAATGTAGTATGTAGCATATTCAATACGTTGCGTCCCTTTTTAGCAACTGAAGATCATTGACTTCGGCCAGTCAGACTACGTGAAAGTCTTGGAATTCGCTATCCAATTTGGAAAACCTGTTTTGCTTCAAAATGTTGGTCAAACTCTAGATCCAATTTTGAATCCCATTCTCGAAAAAGCATTTGTAAAATCAGGTCTGCATAAGTTATTATAATTTTATACATTGAGAGATAAAATATTACCTTTAATTTTGTTGCGTTAGTGTTGTAAAATATCAAATAATCAGATAGGATCTTAAAATCTAAAAATGCTGAACAACAAATTAATAAAAAATGCGGTGGATAATTTTTGAGTATGAGTGTAATACGTGATGTGAAATTTTAGGAGAGCAAAAAATGTTGAAATTCAACGACAGAATGATCACGTACAACGACAACTTCCGGCTGTTCATTGCGACGAAACTTCCGAACCCACATTACGCTCCAGAGATATCGACCAAAACCACCTTGTGCAACTTTGCCATTAAGCAGGAAGGTAAGGAATACGAGTGTACGGGTTGAGTGTACTTCGATCTCTCGCTTTGCAGTTTCTAAAATGCGAAGTGAACACTCGGAATTTCGCAGGTTTGGAGGACCAACTCCTGGGAATCGTCGTGAGAAAAGAGAAGCCTAAACTCGAAGAGCAAAAGGACAATTTGGTTCTCACGATTGCTACTGGGAAGCGAACGCTGAAAGAGCTCGAAGACAAGATTCTATAGTATAATATCTACTTTAAATACTTACTTTTAACCAAAAAATAATGCAAAGTCATTTATGACTAAATTTTGAATTCGAAAAAATGAGGTTTAACGTTTTGACATTAACTTACCAAAAATTTACATTTTTCTAGTCTTCTAAGTGTGACAACTGGTTCCTTATTGGATGACCTCGACCTTTTGACGACACTTCAAACGTCAAAAACGACTTCCATCACTGTAAAGGAATCGCTAGTTGTATCAGAGGAGACTGAGAAAGAAATCGATCAAGCCAGAGAGGGTTACAGACCTTGTGCAAAACGAGCATCGATACTTTTCTTCGTCTTAAATGACATGAGTCTGATTGATCCGATGTATCAATTTTCCCTTGATTCATATGTTTCTTTGTTCATGATCTCCATCGACAAAAGTCCAAAAAATAACAAACTTTCTGACAGAATCGATAGTTTGAACGAATATCACACATACGCCGTTTACAGGTAACTATAAGCAATGTGCAATTTCATTTTCTATCCATTTAATCTGGGTCGGATGTTTTTCATAACCGTTTTTATAGGAAATTTTACAGACTTTCACTCTTTTTAGAAATACTTGCCGTGGACTGTTCGAAGAGCACAAACTATTATTTTCATTCCACATGTGTATGAAATTACTTGATGCTCAAGGAAAAGTTAGTGCTCTAGAATACACATTCCTACTACAAGGTGGAATCGTTGTCGACCGCGAAAGTCAAACAGACAAGCCAGTCCATTGGCTACCTGACGAATCCTGGGATAATATCACAGAACTCGACAAAGTTCCTGGATTTCATGGAATCATATCTGCCTTTGAACAATATCCGAGAGATTGGCTTGCCTGGTATACCTAAAAAAGAACTTTTCAGCTAACATTTTTCATTTCCAACGAATTACTTTATGGTTCAATTGTTACCAATATTATATCAGATATTTATAATATTTTGTACACGAATTTATACTTTTTAATTTGCCAATCTTTAAGATATAGTCTTCTAAATTAAGTAACAAGATGTTTTATGCAACAGGTACACCCATACAGAACCCGAAACAAAGCCCCTAATTGCTGAATGGGCAGAATTCTGTACGGAATTTCAAAAAATGCTGATAATCCGCAGTTGCCGACCGGACAGAATATCATTCTGTTTGAGAACATTTATCATACATAATCTTGGACAAAGATTTGTTGAACCACCTGTTTTAGATATCAAAGCAGTTTATGATGATTCTATTGCACGCACTCCACTCATTTTCGTCTTGTCACCTGGTGTAGATCCCACGAATTCCATGGTGCAATTAGCTGATAATATGGACATGTTACACAAGTTTATGAGTTTGTCCCTTGGTCAAGGGCAAGCTCCAATAGCTACGCAGTGAGTAAATAATTTAAAATATGACTTGATATTCTCGAAAATTAGATTTATTTTAGTTTTTTCACTCATAAAAAAAGTAGTTTTTCGACATCAAAATTATCGATATTAGGGTGGTTGATTAAGAAAAATTAGTTAAAAAGTTATTGCAGGACATATCTCTGAAATTTTTTTCGTATGATGATTCATAGCTTTTTGGCTATAGGATAGCAAAAGAATAAACCATGGAATACATTATTCTTCGGGAGTGAAATATGACAGGTGGTTTTTAATCATTAGATTTGCAAATGTGAGATATAAACGCAAATTTGACAACAGACATAAACTTTTTTTGTTCATTTTCGAGCTTCATTCCCCATAGAAAAATGTACTAATATTGACTTGAAAGCGACATAGTCTTCTAATTTCGAGTATGCTCTTTTGTTTGGAGTCATTATTATTATTTTTTTTGATAGTATGAGTAAAATTCGACTTTACGCACTTGAAAAAGACGCACTAATTTTCCCCTTGCTATAACAAAAAACAGTCTTAGATTCTCGGGTATAAACATTCGATTTACGCATCGATCCCTTCTAATTGCATATAAAAATTTGGTGCGTAAAGTTGAATTTTACACCCTTGTATCGAAAACTACTATTAAATTTTTCCTAAAACCACAATGACGATGGTTAAGTTAAAGAACACCTAAGATTTAAAATTTCTTTGTCGAAAATAAACCATCGTGGCACGAACTTCTTAGAGTACGCATATTTGAAAGTCATTATTCACTATAACGACATTCCATTTATAAAATTGAAAATGTCGGATACCATGTGTTCGTCATGGTTTTTAATCTGCTGGTCCTTACTTTAAAATGATTTTTTTTACTCATAATAATATACAATTGCTTTCAAAACATACTGGTATTATATCTTAGGTCCTTTCGCTTTTATTAGTATATATATGTTGTACGTGATCATAATGTCACTTTTTCAGGTTAGGGTAATTTTAGACGAAACACAGAAATCCTCAAAATCTGGTCCAATTTTCTACACCTTTGGTTGAAACCTGGAATAATTTTCATTACTCAGTAAAAACTGAATATTCAGATTTTCGATGTTTTTCTATTTAAAAGCCTACGTTTTTATTTTAGAAAACAGTTAAATGCAATTTCGACTATGCTAATTCAAAAGAGCATTCTCGAAAATAGCGTACTAGGTCACTTTCAAGTTGATATTAATCCATTTTTCTGTTGCGAATGAAACTTGAAAAACAAAAATAATGATACGTAGATCCACCATATATTGTAAAATCTATTTTATCAGATGTATAACGTAGTTTTAGTCGATCTGATTTGTTACACTTTTTATAAAAAATTACTTCCTATACCAAATTTTTCGGTAATCCGTTTATAGAATGTATCCACTATCTTAAGATTTTAAAGATATCCTCAGTTTTGTTTGATTTTTTAATACATTTCTTCCAGAATTTTTCTTCCTTCCAAATTTGTCTAGAATAAAATAAAAACCCGGTTCTTAGTTGTCAATGAAAATCCACAATTAAAAAACACTAAAAAATACAAAAATTGTTGTATTTTCAGGATAAAAAATGTGAGTCTAGAGCAAGACAATCTCACATCAATTTCCTGTTGAAAGTCTATTTAATTTTATTATGTTTGAAGACATAAATTTTTCATTTTACATTTAGTAATAATAAAAATATTTGTATTAATATCAATCGTCGTTGATGTCCATAATATAAAATTACATACTAATAAATCAATTAGTTGGTAAACAAAAATTAGAAAATTACTCTACTTTTAAATTTAAGATCAATAAATTACATTTAATGAAATTATTCTCCTCACCTCACCAAAATTTAATTAACTCGTTTTACTTTTCTAAATTATTCTCAAAATCATTTTGATGCATATTTTAAAACCCAAACCCAATTTAATCTCTATTTGTATCAACTTTGTGTACGAGGACTACGAGCAATTCCATTAAGTTCCAATTCAAGCAATTTAAATTAGATCATGAATATTCCTGTGCTTTACACGTAATTAATTTCAACCGGCCATTAAGAACGGTTACAATTAAGAAGAAAAATATGTTTGTAGAATCATGTAAATCTGAAACTTTATGTGTAATTATCATTATTTGATATTGTAAGTACTTATCTTTTGAATTATTCAAGATTTTCGTTTTTAGCATGCTAAATTGCTGCATTTAATCATTCTATGTATTTTAATCTCTCTACACTTATTTTCGAATTAAAATTTACTCCTTGATAATTTAGTACTATACTTTTACCACAATTCGTTGCAGAAGATCAATTAGTTAAGGGGAGGAGTAATTCAGAAATTAACCAAAATCGACTTTTAAATGTTACAAATATGTCAGTATTGTAACTTGGTCACATTTTCTCTTTAATCAGTAAAAAAAATCTAAATCTGTCTGCGTTCGTGGGATTTCTTAATATGTGATATATTTCAAGAAATAGAAATTCTAAATAAAGAAAAACTATGTCATATACATTTTTTATTAAAAATCTGACCAAATTACAATACTTACATAATTGTAACAGTTAAAAGTTGAATAGCTAATTTTTGGCCCCTCTTACATTTTTAAGTCAGAGATTCCAACAAATGAAAATAGCCATATTGTGCTTTGTTAATAAAATTGATTTCAGAAAATGTGGTATATTTAACTCGGACATGACTTTCTTATCTCCGTAGCATTTATGACGCTAAATAATTCCATATTTGTTATTATCATTAAATTCGACAATAATAGTCATAAAACCAAGTTATTATTCCGTATTCGTAGAATGATACAGGTCGGCGCTCGGGATGGATCGTGGGTCTTCTTGGCGAATTGCCATTTGTCATTAAGTTGGATGCCGAAGCTCGACAAGATCGTCGAAAATCTAGGAACCAACAAAGCCCTCCACCCCAAGTTCCGGTATCAGAAGATTAATTTTCTAATTTAAATGGCGCTTTTAAGACCGTTATAAAGCTGTGAATCCTTTTTGTTTGTATTCCGCATATCAGATTGTGGCTGAGTTCGAGTCCGACCCCGGAATTTCCCATTTCGATTCTCCAAGCCGGAATAAAGATGACGACGGAACCGCCGAAGGGTCTCAAAGCCAATATGAAGCGCCTTTACAGTCTGATAACTGAGACGCAATTCGACGTTTGTAACGCAAAGTCGAAGTATAGGAAACTATTATTTGCTCTCGTATATTTTCACGCTATACTTCTCGAACGAAAGAAGTTTCAGCAACTCGGATGGAACGTTGTGTACAGCTTCAACGATTCCGACTTCGAAGTTGGTTTTATGCAACATTCTTTCATTATTCATCCGATTATTTCTGACTTACGTCAAAATTGTGTTTTCGAATTATGCACGCGCAATAATTTGAGGTACTAAGCAATTATTTATTGCAGGTTTCTGAAAATCTGATCCAACTTTACCTGGATGAATATCCGGAGACACCATGGGATGCCTTGAAGTATCTGATTGCTGGAATCTGCTACGGAGGTCACGTTACAGATGATTGGGATCGACGCCTATTGCTGACGTATGTTCAGCAGTTCTTCACGGATGATTTACTGAACATTCCAAATTACCGATTGTCTAATCTGCCAACATATTACATTCCGCGAGATGGATCGCTAGAGTCCTACAGAGATTTTATAAATATTTTACCTACCATTGACCGACCTGAAGCTTTCGGGCAGCATCCAAATGCAGATATTACATCCCTAATTACAGAAACCGGAAGTATGTTCGATACGTTACTCAGTATGCAAATCACTGCTACCGCTGGTACTGAAACCAATAAAGAGGAGAGGGTAATTTTCAAACTGTTTCATAATTCCCTATACAATAGTGGACCTGTGTCTTGACTTTTCGCTTTCAGGTGATGCAATTAGCATCGGATATAGCTTCGAAAATACCTGACCTAATGGACTATGAAACAACCGAAAAATTGATTGGTTCCAAGAAATCTCCACTGGATGTAGTGTTGCTACAAGAAATCGCACGATATAACAATCTGTTGAAAAAAACCAAGAGTGGCTTAACGGATCTCCAGCGTGGTATACAAGGTTTAGTTGTCATGTCTTCAGAACTCGAAGAGATTTTCGTGTGCATGGCTGAAGGTCGAGTTCCATCCACCTGGTTGCAAACTTATCCTTCGATGAAGCCTTTAGGGTCGTGGACGAGAGATCTCGTCAATCGTGTTGACCACTTCGCCAAGTGGGCTGAAACCACCCAACCACCTCTGGTGTTTTGGTTAGCGGCTTACACTTTCCCAACTGGATTCTTAACAGCGGTATTGCAGACCTCAGCCAGACTATGGAACATCTCCATCGATACCTTGGCATGGGAATTCACCGTCTTTACTACCGATGTGACCATTGTTGAACCACCCCCAGTAATTACCTGCTTTACCTAAAATACATCAAAATTAATACTTTATATTGATCTTATCGTCTAATTTTAGGATGGGGTGTACATACGGTCCATGTTCCTAGAAGGAGCCGGATGGGACAAGAAAGGAGGCTTTTTAATCGAGCCCGAACCGATGCAACTCGTTTGCGATATGCCAATCATATATTTCCGTCCAGTAGAATTAGCAAAGAAGAAAACAAAAGGTTATTTATTACAGGAAAAAAATCTCTACATCCTCAATAATATTAATAATACATCCACATTAATGAAAACTTTCTTTAAAGGTCTTTATTCTTGCCCGTGTTACTACTATCCACAACGATGTGGAGAACAAGGCAGAGCTGCATTTGTGGTAGCTATTGAATTAAAGGCTGGTCCTGATGGCGCCGAGTTCTGGACAAAACGCGGAACAGCGCTTCTTTTAAATCTAGCTACATAAGGATATATTATTTTCTGATGACTAAGTTTATACGTTGTAGTTAAAACATAAAAGTTAATTTAGTACATAAGTTTATAATTATAAATAAAATAGTTCAAGGTTTAAAAGATGTATTTCCTTTTTAATGAAGAATTATTTTCATAGTAAGTCGTATTTTACTTTATTAATGTTATGTACAAATATTTTTAATAGACGCCATTTCGTTTGAAGCAAAATTCACAACAGTCTTCACGCAATACGACCCTTCTCATATAAAACCTACATCGATCGCAATAAATAAATACATTTTCGTCTGACAAAAAAACGTGCTATCAGGAACATAGTTTGATTTGAATAAGATAGCATGTTTTTCCTTCAACTTAATAAAATATATATAAAATTATATTCCCAACTTTCATCTAACAATGAGTACAAATATTAATATTAATGAAATGTGTAAGTTGTTGATGATATTGCCGACTGCAATCGAAGTAGCGCGCAATCGAAGACCTATCTTTTCTGCAATTTGTATTTTTTCCAACCATTCAGTTTTGATTGCACCAATTTGATCCTTCAATGTTGCCAACCTTCCCTCTACGTATTTCTGAAAAGACGAAATATCCTCATCCTCTGATTTTGGTTCTTTTTCTCTAATATCTTGGAAAGCCTCTTGTACAATTTCATTGATTCTTATTTGTAAATCTGTCAAATCTCTTTTTGTTACCCTCATAAGGTTCTTCATTAACCGATCCGTAGTTCTCATAATCTTATCTTGAAAATCTACTGCCGTTTTGTTCATTTCGTCTTGAAATTTACTCCATTCTTTCATAAATGCTGAATTTACCATTTCTGCCGATGTATCGTTTTTGTCATTATTGGTCGCTTTCAATTTCAACATATTTCCAGAAGACATTGTTTGTAATACTTGACGTAATTTTGATAACGTAGTATTTAAGTCTTTTCCAAAACGTATCCAATCAACTGGTGTTGCATTAGGCGGAGGTAATTTTGCCATGATGTATTCTTCAATGACTTTGAAAGTTTTATTTATTTCATCGCGCAGATTTTGCCACTCAAATTCTTCAGTTTTAGTGGAGATGTCTTGAAGTGGTACCGAAGGAGTTACCGTTGTTTTCTCATCAAACAAAGTATCTTTTGAGAAGAAGTTTTTAATTTCTTCAAATACTTTAACAATCAAGTCTCGGAACTTTTCCCAGTCTGTTAAAGGACTGTCAGGTGCTGGTTTGTGAGCATTAATAAACATTACTATATCTGCAGTTGTTTGATTGATAGCTTTCTCTATCTCTGAAAATAGGAGCGAATCGTTTGCAGATAATAATTCCATCCTGATTGAAGATTGATTGCCAGAGACACGATCCTCTATTTTGGTTAAGGTTTCATTTAAGTTTGTTCTCATAGTGGTCCAGTCACCAGAAGCACTTTCGAAAACATGCGTAAGATTCAAGGACATAACTTCATTTATTGTATCGTTTATTTCCTTATAATCCGCATTATTCTGATCTGCAATTTCCTGATCAGTCGCATCATCGAAGGATTTGCGATCATCTCTCCAAGCCTCCATCGATGGATTTGGAATGTCTTCGCAAGAAATCATTGGATTTTTCGACGTAACGGTCTTCATAACCTCTGATTGAATTTCAGTTATGCCATCAGAACAATCGCATATAATCCTTGCTAAGGAAGTCTTCCTTATCTGTTTCAATTGATCTATAAATATAAAATAATTATGTAAATATAAATTCAGTTTGCTATTTATTATGTAAGTTTATTCTAGTCTAACGTTACCTTTCGTAAAAGATCCGGCTTGATTGGAGAGCTCATACCAGAATCGATCACCAGATTGCAATCTACGGAATTGGTCACCTAATAGGCACGTAAACGTAGGACCAACAATGCCATCATATCTCGCCACCTCCGCGAGTGCACCAGTATATAGATCCACATCGTCGACATGGTCGTATAATTTGGTAATGGCCTCTAAAGACTCACTATCTAAATCGCGCTTTAAACCGTCGAAGTTTCGCGGTCGTGACATTCCGCAGTATTCTCTCCATTTCGTATAACCCGGAAGCCCATGATCCCGGCCACGTTGTATGTTCAAAGACACTAAATCCAGACCACACGGAACCGTAAGGTTCGATGTAGGATCCTGGAAAAGATGCTTCGTCAATTGCGAAGTTACATGAGTCGATGTCTTTTGAATGGTGTTGGACGTTGCAGTCCTCAGTGAGCTTTCTACACCACCATCCGAATAGAGACTATATGGATTGAAAAGCATCTTGTGCAGCTGAACGTAGGACGAGGTTCCATTTTGCGCGTCCGTAACTTTCATCAATCCCGGAAGTAGAGTATGAGCAAACCGAAAAGCAGCTGCAGCGAAGTGGTTTGCAATCGTCGGATCAGAATCTTTCCGATTCATCGATTTAAATCCTTTTTTCAAAGGCAACATATTTCGTTTCTTCATCGAAGATTCGCCAATCACTATGGGGACAAACTCGTTATACGCAACGTGCTGAAGTTGAGCACCTACGATCCTTCGTGATTCTTGGAACACTCTTTCGTCATCCCATTCCGGATTTATCTCCGACAATTGAGAAGCAATGTTGTTATGTTGACGAGCCCAGATCAAATGCATTGTTGTCAAATGAAGATTTTCATTAGCGCGTGGATCGCCTGTGACAAAACAATAACGACCGCGAGACAATTCCAGTTCCCGGTTACAACCATCGTTTAAATTTCTACTTGGTGGGAGCAGCGTTCGATTTGTCTTTGTCCTTTGCATTAAGAGTTTTCCACCGCTGAATTCGCGAAGATTTTGAGAGACCTCTTCGTTGGTACCATATATTACTGAGCCATCGATAAATGACGTTGCCTATTAAATTAACAGAGAAGTTATTAAATGATGTAGCAATTGCATTTTCTGAGTAAAAATAGCAGTTTTAGCTTAATACCTGATTCAATTGTTGTCTCGGTCCAATTTTGCACTGCGGTGCTGGAGCAGATCTAACAAACTCCATACAGTTTTCTCCCAACACATCATACACTGGATCTCCTCTCCCAACTTTAACCGGAAAACATTCCGGATGGTCACTACTTGGCGGACAGCAAGACAATGAACTCCCATCAGTCCCTTGACTGATTGCAGTGGCGGTAATATCGTGATCCAAAAACTGTCCAAAAACAGCTAACATCACTGTAAACGTTGGATTCGTGCTAGGTGCTGGAAGATGTACCTTCAAACTCACTTCCCTGGCAGATGGCAATTGGTTGCCAGAAACTCCCACTCTCGGAGCATTAAGACCATCGGCATAATCAGGAGGTAAAACCCGTCGAAATGGCATCATTGCAGCACCATGATTACCACGATGATTGCAGGTTCCATCGAGAGTCCTATATTTGGAGTACGGATCGCAAATTATCGAAGTATTACAAATCCCAGTGGGCATCCAACCACCATCAAAGAAATTTCCGATAGATGAAGGTTGTCCCATAAATGAACGAGACTTTTCAATGCTTTTCGTCGCTGCTATTTCTCCTACACCGGCGAGGGCTAAACGACCCGCCAATAAGCCAGTGCTTACGGCGTATTGATGGCGCGAACTCGGGGATGGTGAAGGCAATGGTTTGGTGATGGAGTCTGCATGCCGACGGGCTTTGATCGCTTTGTTTCCAGCGCGCACACCATTTTCTATCTCTTCTGCAGTTAGAGGGCTTGGAGATGTTGACAAAGAAAGCGATATGAAGGGGGAAGAAGATTGCAATCGATTTCGCAAAGTTTCGGACGGAACTGTAATGTTGGCCTTCTCACTGATGCTCTGGCTCACCGAATAGCTTAATAACGCAATCAACACCATCACTATTGATACTCTGTAAACAAAATAAGGTCCTAATCACAATAAAAAAAAAAATTTTTTTTAACAAACTTACATGAAGCCGGCACATACGCAGCACTGAAATTGTCGAATTCTATTTCTGCGAGTACGTATAAGTCCTGCGAATTCGACATATTTTGGCACATTCGAAGGATTTGTCAACGACGTCCTTTCCGTCGCCGACATGGTAATATGAAACTTTTAATCTTCTGGATGACGACCAGGAATTCTTACCGAGGCTTCAAATCAACGATGAACGTTTTCATGCGTGCGTTACGATCGAGGAACTCCTACTGTCGTTGCCCGTAACAACCTTCCCTCAGACAAGCCGCAGGCGAGAACACGAGCGCATTTCTAGCGAAAAGAAACCAGATCGGTCAAACACCCGTTCTAGTTTCACTTTCCTGAAAGTTTAACAATATTAAAGAAGACATCGAAAAACCAAAAAAACAACTACTGTTATACCTAATTTAAATATACCTCATCAAGTCAAATTTGGATGTTGTGTATTCTACTGCGTTGAAATTTTGATTTTGGAAAAGCTCAAAATTCGATAAACTAAGATAATTGCGTCATTTTTCAAAAACTACTTACTGCGAGTAATCCGTTAGATCTCATATTTTCTGTAAAATATAAAAGACCGAACCATAAATTGCAACCGGTTTGGCGGATGAATTCGGGATAAAGCAAATCGCGCGCAACATAATGACTAATCAATTATAGAACCGTCGCAGAATACCGCGCAAGAGGTAAATTTAACGACTGTTTTAATTAGTCCACAGTGTCAGCATGAGAACGAAATGCAATTTACATTTTTATTGCGTATTCTAGTGATATTTCAAATGTGATCGATAAACAAATTACCCAAAATTTTCGCAGCACACTGCGAATTCGCTGCCGATAATGAACATTATAAAGTTGTTTATTCGATGAACCAAACTCGGCTGGTTTATACAGATTGAAAATTCTGTTATTTGCCGCTAACTATTGATAACTGTTCGAATGACGTTTTAAACGATGAATACTTTCAATTGAGATTCAATTGAATTAACAGCTTAAATGATAAAACGAATCTATATGAATCAGTTCGGAAACAAATTATTTTGTGCTTTTTGTGATGATTGAATTTTAGAAAGTGTTTTATTGTTTTGAAAATAGAGTTTCGTTATAATTTATTGTTTTTGTGCTATTACTTACTATAATAGTTAAGTCTATAAACACAGAACTGGTGTCGTTGTGCAAGGCGAATTACGGTTTGAGGGCGCATGAAATATGAGTACATTCGATTTTTCTGGTGGGAATGTATCGTATAGATTTCAGTCTTGTTTTCACGCGAAAAAATATTTAATAAACGAATAGTCTTATGTTGTATATTCCACTTCTTTCCAGACCACCATAGTGTTCTTTAGGCAATAATTAATAAGTTTGTTGCAAAGGGTGAAATGTCAATTAGGTTTTAATCAGTTGAGTGAGATGGATTATTAAAGATGATGTACACATGTCGTAATATAACATTTTCTTGTAGTATCTGAGGTAGATGTTTTGATTCCAATTTTTCCACCACGAAAATGGCAAAATGCTCTTGTTCATAACATTTTAAAATATTAATCTCGCAATACAAAAATTAAGTTTATAAAAAATTATAGTAAGTATTAGTACGTAAATAAAGATTATCGAAAATTTATTGTAAATAATATTGTTTCATAAATAGGGCACTTTTCATGAAAGGTACTTTAATTAATATGTAATATAATGACTTTTATTTTTTTTTTTTATTATTAATCTAACGATTTTAAAATTTCATCTTTATTAAGAAACAGGAAGGATATATTTTTTCTGTACTAATTTTAGGAATCTTTCTTAGGCCCCAGATTCGAAAAATGATGCAGAATAAGGACTTCTCAAACAAACTGAATGATGTAGCAAGACGAGCTTGGACTAGTTTTATTTCAATGTGCGATAATTTTTTGGTTAATAACAAAAGTCCCGACTATGTGAACGTAGTACATGGATTTTTGAATATCTACGATTCAATGAATTGCAACATGTCAATCAAGATTAATTTTTTACATTCGCATTTAAATTTCTTTTACGAAAATCTTGGCCACCTTAACGACGAATAGGGTGAAAGATTCCATCAGGAATTAGAAGCTTTCGAAACCAGTTTTCATGGTAAAAGCTCCATCAATAAGCTTGCAAATTGCAGTTGGTCATGAAACAAATAATTTTTATAAAAGCAAAAGATCAAGTAAATATTTTTTAGGTTTGAAATTTTTTAATTACCTGTTCTCTACGTTACAATCTTCCATTTTTGTTATTGCGTGATATTGTGCACGATTCGAAGTTTGACTAGATTCAAATTTTGCTTAAAATTAAAATAATCGTAAAATCCAGTAATCCCAATCAAATTATAATCAGTTCAAGTAAATAAATATGTATTTTTAATCGAAATTACATATACTTTCAAGATACGGCAACGAAAATAATATTTGAGATCAAATAAGATCGTAAAATGTTTGTCAAAAATGAAAAAATTGAATAAAAATGAAAATGTCTAAGATACATTCATTTGGATCTTTATGAGTCTTTAAGATATCGACGTAAATAACCTACCATTACAAAGATATGTTCTTTCTGTTTCCTAATAAAAAAGAAACTTTAAAATTAAGTAAAACCTACTGGAGCTATGTGTTACTTTTAAAAAAAATTAACAAAAACGGTTTTTAAGTATACAATGAGATTTTGTATGAGAAAAATGATATCATTCGTATCAGTCTTTTGTGATAGGTCTACTGTGTCCCATCCAAAGTATATTTAGATACTGCATTATTTTTTCAATAATAAAATCATTTGACAATAAAATATAAATGCGTTCCTTCCAAATGTAAATTTTGTATATAATTTTCTCAAAAACTATAATAACTCTAATTTACAACTAAAAAATTTGTATGAACAATTTGTATGCCACGTTCAACATATTTTAGATAAACAAGTTTCTAAGATAAAAATTAAAAAAATTGTTACTATATTTTGTTTTGAAATATCCTCAAATCCTAATATACAACCGGAGTAAAAATTATTTAACTAGATCACACAAACATGAAATGGCAGGTAATTAAGTCCCCAAAAATACATCAATGTTCTTTCCAAGCTGTTCAGATATTTAATACTGTAACATATACATAAAAAGTAACAAACTGCACATAATTTCATGTTTTCTATTCTTGTATGGCAATAGAGTAAAATTTTTTATTTTGGTTGCAAAAATCTTGCTTGTTTTTACCCGGAATCTCTAAACTACTGAAAGATTTAAAAATTGTATTGACATATTTATTGTCGACTTAGTTATACTTTTAATTTTTTATTGTTTGCTACTCAATTGGTCGTTTTTTACTCTACACATATCTTAGAATATGACGCTACTTTAGAAACAAATTTTTAAAAATTCATATCTTGAAAACACATTGTTATAAACAAATTTCAATCGTAATTTTCAAGTTTAATGGATTAAAATTTAAAAAAATATAATTTTGAACGTACCTATCGTTTGTAAAGTAGCATACTAACTCATGTAGAATAACATAAAATTTTTTATAAAAAGTGATACAAATAATTTAAAAAATTATTGAAAAATACAAGAAATTAAATAAAAATTCCATTTACTGACCCACACATTTTATTAGTAAACAAATGTATATTAATTTTCAATATATTTTGGATATATCTTTGGTTTCAATACAACGAAATACCTTGGAATATGATATTTGAAGTATAAGAAATGTTTGAAAATCATATGAACCATTTATAAAATCAATATTTAAAAATTTTAACTATTAAAAATTAACTGTTACGATCTTCGTTAAATTATATTATAACAATTGGAGAAAATGTACAGAGATGAAATTTAAATTTTAAAACGATATCTAAACAAAATTTAAATCGACATTGCATTAATTGCTAACTAACTTCAGAATCCTATATCAATTTCACAATGCTACAAAATATCATAAAATAAATGAATTACTTTAAAAATAATCTAATTCGTTTTTTATTTTCAAAACGTATGCTATTATCCTAAAATGAATTTTATACAAATTTAATATACTATTTTTTAATTAAAAAAAAAAGATTTGGACTAATATATCATACAAATATATCAGAATCGTTATAAAGAAAAAAAGTAAAAGAAAGCTGCATAACAAATAACAACAAATGGAGGTCGATGTAAATAATCACCACCATGATAACATTTTTTTTATATAATTGATGAAAAATGTTCAGAGTAATAAAAATTTACTCTTTTGTTCAATCCGATTTTGATAATAAATATAAGAAAATGTGAAATAACATGCAAAAAATTAAACTCTTTGGATTATCTCTCAATGTATCTTTTTCGATTTTCTCCATGAAATCAAAATTTATATTGTTTTTTTTTGTAATCCTGGTTTTTATACAAATGGCCAATATTTATTTGGATTGTTTTCATGAATTATTTCGAGTTATCGATTCTGATGACAAATGATTACAAATTAATCAAGAATGTTTATAAATCTTCATCGTTCTTCAAACTTAATCATCACCACCCTTTGACATCATCATCAATCCTCATCATAATTCATCCACAGCAAATTCAAAATTTGTATAAAGACACATTTTAACTTTCATATTCAAATATAATCTTCTCCATCAGCTGAATATTTAAGTAAGATGCACGTCTCAATATTAACTGAATGGTACAAAGTAAAAAAGATCCTAATCAAAAGAGTAATCCTCTTAAATGAAGAAACACACTTACTTTCGAACAATTTTTTGTTCAGCACAATAAATTTTACTTACTTGCTTCTTTCCAAGTGATGTATTTCAGTTTCAGATTACTTTTGTGAAGTTATAGAGCGCTATAATGCGCTTCACGTAAAAACGACAAATTTGGTACTCTTACAACGAACAATACAATTGTATTTTCACCACATTTCAACAAGCTTAATAGCAAAAGAAAATTAGTCGTTATTTATTATAGACTAAGAGAAATCGATAGTTAATAAACCATTTTCCGCCATTTTAAAGCTCATACTTTGTCTATAAAGATGCATAAGCTGTTCAGTTCATAGAACATAGAAAATTTTAGCAGTTTCTGGCAAACTTCTTAAATATATTCCAGAATTTATTTTAATATTAATGAAGAATTTTCTATGTATTAATATATTCTACCGTTTCTTCTGGATTTTAGTTTAAATGAAATGTATGAAATGTATTAAAGGCTGCAAATAATGAAAGAGTTTTTTAGGTTTAGTGAAAATAATTAGCAAATAAAATTAACTGTCATACTTTCTTATTAAATAACTTAAATTAAAGTTATAAAACGAAAAACATAATAAGAAATTCGTAGCTGTTATTTCAATATAAATCTATGATAAATATTATAAAGATGTTAATATTTAAACAATTTTTTGAAACTATTTTTATGTGTACTTCAAAACATTGAAATATGACTTTAATTTATTTTGAGATAAAAGTGGAAAATTATGACAATCAGAATTTTGGCATTTTCGGCCAAACTACCCAGTAATAGAGATTGGATTAAAATGTAAATCAGTTAAAATGTAATAAAATTAATCCTGTTTAAGCAATTTAGTATAATTTTAAGACATTTCTTGAAAATAATTTAATGTGTTAAATTAAAAAATAAAAATGTGGTATGCGTTTTAAATTCATTTTAATTCCAATTTAAAAAAATACCAAAGTAATCCCTTTCTTACTTATGGAGGTGATTTTGATGATGATAATATAATTTTAGGAAAAGAAAAGGCACAACAAAAATCACCGTCATAATTAAGAAAGAGATTGCTTTTATTTATTACCACGGTGGAAATAATTAAGTATTAATAATGTATACTAACTTAGATTTTTTCGATAATATTACTTTTGATTGAAAATTGGTTAATATACGTATTTTCTTATAAAAAATTGTACCTAGACAGCAAAATAAAAGAGTTCAGAATGATTTCGAAATGTACTCTAAAAGAAGTCAGATTTCCCACTTTATGAGAGTTTTGTGAACAATATTATCATTATAAGTTCCTCAGAAAGTGTATCATCTGACTTCTTTTAGAGCACATTTCGAACTCATTCTGAACTCTTTTTTATTTTGCTGTCGGGGTACATAGACACAAATTAATGTCATACTTCTTTTTGAGAATAATATTCTTGGATTTAAATGATAAAAATAGAAGAGTTATACGGATAAAAACGAATTCATTTTTCTAAAAGTAAAAACATTTAAAAATTAATGGATTTGAATAGTTTTTTATTAATTTCCGATTACCGGGTAATACATGTAAATTAAAGACAGCGGATAATTCCAATGCTAAATTACTTATTGATTTTTAACATCCTACTATAATATAACTACTGCATTAATGGTAATTATCAATACGAGAAACTAAAATAAACACGAGAGTGAAAGTGTAATAATTGTAATTCACACATAGAGAAAAAAGTTAATGGAACCATTTTACAAAAATAAAACACGGAATTACTTACATAACCTCAAATTTTACAATCAAATTATCAATTTAAATATTCCTTGAGTAGCAAAAGTTTTTTTCTTCCCTTTTTTTCTTTGCAGGCCTTCCCAGAGAGTACAATAATAAAAGAGTTCACAATGAACTCTAAATGTTCTCTAAAAGAGGTCAGATAATCCACTTTCTGAGGATTTTCTGAACATGAGGTCATTATGACATCTTTATGAATTCATTTCAGTTCAGAAAAACTTCAAAAAGTAAATCATCTGACCTCTTTTAGATAACATTTAGAGTTCATTGTGGACGCTTTGATTATTCTGCTATCTGGGTTGACATTACAATTTTAATATTTTTCAAAAACGGTTGTTAATTAATAGCATTAATATCAAATTTTGTATGCAATAATAATAGTAATAGTACTGTTAATTATAACGACATTATTGACCACGAACAGACGTTTAAAAATATCACTCAAAAGGCAAGCTGAAGGAGATTTAAAAGTATCCCAAATCTTACTAAATTGTTTCGCAGTAAATATTTTACTCATTTTTTAAAGACTACAAATAAAATTTACAATAAAATGCACTTAACAAAGTTGTTGTTTATATTATTTGTTCAACTCAAGAGTGATGCGTAATTTATAATTAAAATGATTAATTTTATAACCTTTGATATGAATCAAATTTATCAAATTACGTATGTATTCATACTTTCAAATATTTTGAGTTCGTTAAATGTATTCAAATATGAATGCATTTCAAGACTGGATTTGTGTACCTCACGCTGGTCAATAACCCGTATGAAACGTGATACGCTACAGAAGAAAGGCTTCTGCGCCACGTTTCCAAGCGTTCGAAAGATATATCACTAAAGTTCACGTTCGTATTTTTCGAATACCAATTCAAAATAATTTTGAAATTAATTTTTAAGTATATTATTTGTTAATTTCATTGACATTGAAACATAAATATTCGAGGACCATCCTTTTTTAACCTTTTGCATCATTTTTTGATAACTATACTGTTTTAAAAATTGCCATAATTAATTATTAAACGCGGACACTTTATCTACTTTTTAAAAATTACTTATAAGAAAAATCTGTTATAAAATGATTTAATAGCATATATCATTGGTTAATTTTTTATTATTATTGTTTAATAAGTGCGTTGGTACTAAGCACACTTAATACATGTTCACAATTAGAAGAAAATAATTTTTCTTTTAAAAATTCGATTACAATTAGTCATTAAGTCAGAAAAACAAATTCTTTCCGTCTGAAGACTGTAAGGCTTACAACAAGTATTGTTTGCGATGAACCCAAAATGGTCATTATTTACAGCTTAAAATGAAACGATCACGATGATTGCTTTTAGCTTTCTGAGTCATTTTTGAGTGATTTTTTGAGTGATTTTTGAGAGATTTTTAGAAAAGACCAAAATTAAATGACAATTACGACGTTGTTTAAGACAAAAACACTTCAGAGTGAACAACATAACATAAAATTTGTCATTTAACTATTTTATTAGTTTTCATACAAAATGTTAATAAACTTGTTTAACCATATCCTACTGCTTGTGGACGCGTGCTTTCAGAATCTGCAGTCCATTTTAAATTATCTGCAGCTGTATTTCTAAAATGACATACCTAAAAATAGTAGGATATGGATAAATTGGCATTTTGAATTAAAATGAACATAAAAAACATCAACGTTTGTGGTAGGAGAAAACGTGAGTAGTATGCAGTGGTATATGAATTTTTCATCTACAGAATTTTATGAAACTTTATACATTACTATTCAATACAATATAATTGTATACATTTATATATATCTATATATTTAGGAAATAAATTAAGTCGCAAAAGAAAATTTTGTTGGGACGTGGACTCGAACCCGCGACGTTCGGATTACAAAGCCAAATCCGTGATTCGTATCGGTAATCTTTAGTTCTTGTGATGTACGTAGAGCAGAAAAGAATTATGATTTAGAGAAAGAAAGTGTCATAATTTATATTTTTATATTATATTTACAATATATTATTTCGTACTTACTAAACAAAAACAATATACTGCACATTTATCACAGCATAGGTTCATGGAAATGGAAACAATTTTTTCTTTTTAAGTGTAAGTACCTATCTTCCCGATTTTTTAAATATGATATTATCTATGCGCGGTTCGCTTCACCGTTGTTTTAAATTCAAAAAACCGACGACCAAAAGGAGATTAGCGAGTAGATTCGGCATGATTTAATTGTTCAAAAATGAAAAAATTTCAGCAAGTATTTTTACAAGACATCTTAAGAAACGCGTTGACAGTATCGGAAAATTTGTTTGTTTGGATTTTATAGATTTTTTCATGACCTTTCTCGTGAAAATATTTTTTACTTGGAATATCCGTACTAAAATTTAATTTTCAATTTACATTTTTACGATAAAGGCCAACCGACAAAATTCTCAAAAATCAACACACCGAAAAGCCAAATTTCGATATAGCATGGCTCCAGCGTGATTTTCTTCACTTTGTCTTTGATAATTTGGCAAAAAGAGAGCAAATTAAAATACCTTAAACTCACCCAATATCGAAATTTCAGAGGGTTTTGATTTTTGGAACTTTGTTCCCCGGCCTTTCATGGCGATTGATTTGTTCGTTTGTGAAGACTTAAAAAATGACATACATAACTATGAATTCTTATTTATTCAATAGAGGTTGCAACAGTAACAAGATCTTTCTACGTACAATAAATATTTACCAAAATTTTGATTATGCTTTCAGTTTTACAATCCATTTAGTGTTTACTATTTTGCTAACAAATGATCAATATTATTTTTATTTTATATTCACTATGGATCATAAATTTATTTCGTTCAATGTCTTAAACAGAAAACACTAATGATCTAATTAAGGCCTGATATTCGCATACTACATATTTCTTGTCTTCAAATACATCGTTTTTCATGTTCTGTATTAATATTTAACTAATTTCATATACAGAAAATATTTCTTTGATTTTTCAGGTGTACCTAATATGCTCAAAGAATCCAATATTTACTTGAAAATTGCATCATATAGAATAGCATCACTAAATTCGTATAAAGTCAGGTCTTGCAAGAAAACAAATTACACTCTTGACAATTTTTACTAATTTTTGTAATGTCGACTATCATTTTGAAGCCAATATGGAATGATGTTAGCATAGTTGAAGGAAAGACATATTCGAGCATTTTTCAAAACGACTGCATCAAACAGGCTTGCAGTCGATATACGGAATTTATATAATTTGTCTAGAACTCATGATATAAACGAAAATTACGATAGTTCACATACATCCGATGCAAAAAGATCCAATGGGTTTTCCACGCATTTCAATACACATTTTTCTATTTACAGTATTAGCTTCGTGGCTCAGGCGGTTAACGCACTGGACTACGAAGTCGTAGGTCGTGAGTTCGATCCCCGCGTCGGGTGAACAATTTTTCGATTTCGTTTCCAAGCAGCAGCTCGCTGTTGGTAAGACGAGCCACGTTGTTTGTGTTTACGTTTCGAAAGTATTGTTTATCTGGCGGAAATCGACTCATGACCGCTGCTGTACTTGGTGTAGGTTTCTGCAGTCCTACATTTCATACACAAATGTGAAGTATGGCGCCATCTGTCTAAGTCGATCTGCAGTTCTCGCAAAATCCTAGTAAAATAATAATAAGAAAACAATTCAGTAAAAAGGGCGATTACGCCCGTTAATTAATTAATAAAAAAAAAAAAAAAAAAAATTAGTCCCTTAACCCTTTAACGCTCATATGGCCACAATTTTAACGTCAACTTCAAGCTCGTGCCTTTCAATTATAACCCGTGTGAAAAAAATATTCGCATACCTATTCTTGTGTAAAAAAGTCTCATCTTTCGAATGGCATAGCCAAATTTATCAATAAATGACCGCAAAATGTTTTTTTTTTAACAATAAACAAAAAAAAACGCTGATTTTCGATTTGTGTTTTTTTTAAAGGAATTTTTTTAACTATGTTGCCGGCACTTAAGAACATTCTAACCCATTAGGATGCGAGACCCGAAAGTTGTACTTCCAAAATATATTTTTAGATACTTTGATTTTTATTGTTAACCGATACAAAATGGCGCCCGAATGCCCGAAATTATTGCAAAATCACAGTAATATGCACTTTTGAGGTCTAATCTAAGTTTTAGCAAGCAAAATAACTTTTGTCAATTTTATGCCAACAGATTGGATGCATATTAGCAAAATTTGCTCATACAATTGATTTTCAAGATGGCTGCCGTGATGAGTCAGCTAAAATAACGTATTTACACAGCTTTATAGCCACTGTATAGTCTTCAAACATCTTTGTTCAATAGTTTTATGAACTCTCAGGATCATTAGATCTAAATTCATTATTAGCTTATCAAAATTCAAAATGGCGGATCCAATATGGCGGACCGCAAACTCAAAAATAGCGATTCATGAAAAATAAAAAATACTACCGTATTCTACGTGAAATTTGGAATAAAAATACTTGTATTCATTTTCTCGCTCAGAGCAGCCGTTCCCAAGTAAAAAATTATCAAAACATCAAAATCGAAAATTCACCTCCAAACTTTGCAATCACGCTTTTAGACGAATGTACAATGGCTTTTCGATGGCGATCACGCGTTCTTTGCCTCTGATTTATTCGTGTTCACCAGAGTTGCCCGATTCTCACCACGGAGAGGTGAACGCTTGTGAGAATCATATTTTTTGTATTGTTTTGTATTTTTTGTTTTGTTTTTGTGGGTTTTTGTATTTCTAAAAAAAAAATTTTTTATTTATAAAATTTTTTCTTAGGTTTTCTAATTTTTAGTGCTTCTATTCGAGGATGACCCGTCTTGTAGCATGTACCACAATAATACTTATTCACTTCCTCACTCAGAGCCGCCGTTCTCATGTCAAATAGTATATTACGTATCTAGGGCGGAAACGGAGGCATTGCAGCGAGGGCGTGAGAGGTCCGAGCAAAAGGAAATCAATCATCGCCCGATGCTTACAATGCATTTTTCACCCGTTTTCTATGTATTATTGTGGTACATGCTTCAAGACGGCTCATCCTCAAATGGAAGAAAGATAAGAAACTAACAATTAGAAAACCTAAACCAAATTTATAAAATAAAAAAGATACAAACAAATACAAAAAATACAAAACAATACAAAAACTAAAAAAAAAAATACAAAAAATACAAAAACACAGAAAAAAATATACAAAAAATACATAAAAATACAAAAAAAATATGATTCTCTAAAGCGTTCACCTCCCCGTGGTGAGAATCGGGCAACTCTGGTGAACACGAATAAATCAGAGGCAAAGAACGCGTGATCGCCATCGAAAAGCCATTGTACATTCGTCTAAAACCGTGATTGCAAAGTTTGGAGGTGAATTTTCGATTTTGATGTTTTGATAATTTTTTACTTGGGAACGGCAGCTCTGAGCGAGAAAATGAATAGAAGTATTTTTATTCAAAATTTTACGTAGAATACGGTAGTATTTTCTATTTTTCATGAATCGCTATGTTTGAGTTTGCGGTCCGCCATATTGGATCCGCCATTTTGAATTTTGATAAGCTAATAATGAATTTAGATCTAATGATCCTGAGAGTTCATAAAACTATTGAACAAAGAGGTTTGAAGACTATACAGTGGCTATAAAGCTGTGAAAATACGTTATTTTAGCTGACTCATCACGGCCGCCATCTTGAAAATCAATTGTATGAGCTAATTTTGCTAATATGCATCCAATCTGTTGGCATAAAATTGACAAAAGTTATTTTGCTTGCTAAAACTTAGATTAGACCTCAAAAGTGCATATTACTGTGATTTTGCAATAATTTCGGGCATTCGGGCGCCATTTCGGATCGGTTAACAATAAAAATCAAAGTATCTAAAAATATATTTTGGAAGTACAAGTTTCGGGTCCCGCATCCTGATGAGTTAGAATGTTCTTAAGTGGCGGCAACATAGTTAAAAAAATTCCTTTAAAAAAAACACAAATCGAAAATCAGCGTTTTTTTCTGTTTATTGTTAAAAAAAAACATTTTGCGGTCATTTATTGATAAATTTGGCTATGCCATTCGAAAGATGAGACTTTTTTAGACAAGAATATTTATCCCAAAATTGTTTTCACACGGGTTATAATTGAAAGGCACGAGCTTGAAGTTGACGTTAAAATTGTGGCCATATGAGCGTTAAAGGGTTAAAGACGAAAATTTACTTCCTCTTATATTTAAAAGAAACGTCTTATGCAACCTTCCATATTATAGAAGTCACTCAATAGTTTTATTTCATTATTATTATCATGTGTTGTACCAATCCTAAAACCTTCATCAAAGCACTTTTATGAACACAGTATTTTCTTTCATATTTTTATCCTATTTTTATCTATTACTGTTTTACACAATATGATCAGAAAGTGCCGAATCATCAGTATAATTTTAAAGATAAAGTATTTTAGATAAAAGTTGTATTTATAAAAGATTTTTTTATAATGGAAACATTTTTTACTGCAGGTATGAAAAGAGTCGACAAGAGAAATGGAATGTTTCATCCAACTGTGACCTTGAACATGACCTTGACAATTACCTCGGAGGTCATTTCAAGTTAATTTTTACAGGCACAATGGAATAGGGAATGAAAAATCCTAAAACGTTTGTCCAAAAATTCCGAAAATCTGTTATTTTTAATTAAAAAATGTCTGACCTTTTCGACGTTTTTTTTCAGGTTTGAGCTGTCGTTTTGGATGTTTTCAGTTATATTTTCAAAATACCCATGTATACATTGTAAAGTTCAAGTCACGAGAATACGATTTCTTTACTCCAAACAGGACTTCCGGAACGATTTCAGTGTTAAAAAAAACAGTATAAAAAAGAAATACACTTGAATAATCCATTTTTTTTCGAAAAAATCATGTACAATTTTTCACGATTGCGTTTTTTGAAAAATCAAGTAACAGATTCTGACAGTTCAGTTAATGTTACGTCAGAAGTGTCCCCTTGAATATTTTTAGATTCTTCGTTTAACCAAAATACAACCTTTGAAAATTGTAGTGAAGAAATTCCTATTCAGAACTTAATAAAATGCTTCATGAAAAAATACTCACTGGAAAAATAAAGACTATGAACTTTATTAAAATGTATTTTCATTGTATGTTTGGTGCATGTTGGTGCAATGACCTCTTAGTGTTTTTAACTTTTGTATAGATGTCTAAACTATATTTTTATACAAAGTGTTGTTACTAAAATTATTTTCCACCAGGATACACATATTGAGAAACTTAATAAAACCGAAAGATGACCGTTAGTTTGTGGTCGTTATCCTTTCGAAATTTTCTCAATATGCACTAGACACTCGTAGTGTTGTATTTGTAAAATGTCAATACCATTACTTGCTTTACTTGAAAAATACGATAGCCAATAAGAGCCCTCGCTCTCATCACACAGATGCCATCCACTCTGAAGCGTGCTCTCAAACCAAGGTATTCGTCGCCATTCAATTCCACAAGCGAAAGTGCGACAGGAGAGGAATTGGAAGGATGGAAAACTGACGTGGTTGATAGAGAATCGTTGTCCAATATAGAATAGGAATATCGCATTCTATAATAGAGTCCAATATAACGAACAAAAGAATATATTTTTAAAAATGTAGAGAAAAAGATGTAAAAAAGAAAATATATGCTGGTTATTTTACTTTTATGGATTCTATGACCACCAACTCTAAAGTGCGGCAGTAAAGTCATCTGAAATCTTTCATCCTTTTTAGACTTTCGTGCTTTTAGAGGTATTGAACAAGGATTGTGAGTGCATACGTACACTTTGACTTTTGTTGCTTTTATTGCAAATTTCACTAACTGCAGTATCGACACCAAAAATGTCGAACTTTAAATGCAAACTCTACCAAATTAATAAAAATACGGTCCAAAAATAATTTCGATAGATTTGTAATGCGATAAGTAATTCCCTTAATTCTGAGCTTATTTGATGAGGAATCAAAATGATGTGTTGCATGGGTCTATTTGACAATAATATCTATAAGACTGTTTCAAAATTTGAGTTATAAGTATGTATTTATGTCGGTTATTCATTCTGCATATACAGGGTGTCCAGTAAGACGTGGAATAGTCTAATAACTTCAGAAAATAGTTATTATATAAGACAAATACAAATGCTGTAGCAGAATAATATATAATAAAAATAATATAAAATAAAAATAAAATATAGCGATTTGTCGCTAAGCTTCGCCGTTCGGCTACATGGCCTAAAAAGTCGTAAAAGAAAAAAAAATGAAAGAAATGAAAATGCCCCCTTCTTAATGGCCTACTAGGACTACACTATTCGAAAGGTAATCCAAAAATATTTCGACTGAGAAAATGTCAACCCTCAAAAAGCTACGTAGGGGCAGTGAAGCTAAAAAACACGTATTTTGTATATTATTTTCTTGTATTGAGAGTTAACAACAGAGATTCTTGTAAAAAAAATCATATAGCTGGGGTTTTTGTCTACATATAACCATAACTTGTTGCGAGACACATAACCTAAAAGATTTAAATCAGTGCTTTTATACTTCGATTTTGAAGATACTAGATTTGAAATATGTGTTTTTTACGTATTTTTTCCCGATCTTCATGATGCCTCTACTAGTTTTCGAATAAAAATAGTGGCATACCCGAAATTTGTGTTTTTTTTTTATTGGATTGCATTACATTTGGATGACTCAAAATAAAATTGTGTTCGTATTTTTTAAACATTTATATTTTGAAGATCTGAAAGTTTTTTTATTCAAAACTGATGCCCGTTTCATTTGTTATTGTGTGCTTTATTAACCATTAATAGTGCACATTTTTCTTACAATAATTTTTTAAGTATAAAAATTTAAGGAATCGAATGTTGATATTTATTTGTCAAGAAAAATTGAGGAAGCGAATGAAAAATCGATTTTCCGCACCGTTTTGAACTTTACTAGTAATATAACTCAATAAAAATGTTACATAACCTCCAAAAAATTCCGTTTTTTGCATACAAAATAAAAAAAAAATTCTTTGCAAAAAATGAAATGTTCATCTTTCATAAAATCTTGCGAGTATTGAAAAACAAACGAAAGATATTTTTTAATTAAATATTTTTATCGGCTTTTCTTAGATAAGTCGGAAACTGTCGATCGAATCACTATTGTCTATTGGGACAACTTTTAAAAAATATAAAAAGCTTCAAAATGAGTACTCATACATTAAAATATCCTTAATAGAAGCCCAGTAATTACAAAAAACGGGTGCATCTCTAAAACCCGGCAAATCACAAAACAGGCACTTCAAAAACCAGACATTAAAAAACCAGACATTTCAAAATACAGACACCTCCGATTGGTCGCGGTTCTTGAGGCCTCACTGAAAGGTTATTTCAAGGTCAAAAATGTATGACCAAGGGACTAATTTTGTAGGTCAACCCTGGCTTATTTATTAAACACATTTAGAAGTCAATTACATTTTCCAAACATGTACATTTTGAAATGTCTGATGGTTTAATTCTATTTTTTTAAATATCTGGTTTTTGAATGTCTATATTTTGAAATGTCAGGTTTTTGAAGTGTGTGTTTTGTGATTTGTCGGGTTTTTTGAGGTGCACCCAAAAAAAACTAAATTTTTATGTTTTTTAATCATACTAAAAAAAGCGAAGCTGAAACATTAGTCATAAATTGCAAAGCTTTTTCAGGCCTCTGGAGCTTCCTTGAAAAGATTTCATTAATAAACAATCAATTTCCAAGTGTAAATTCAAACTAACTGGGCTAACAGTGATGAAAACAATCTTTGTTTACTATATTTATATTAAGAATGGTAAATATATATAATATATCATAATTCTTTAACGCAAAGACTTCGAAATTTTCGGTTAGCCACCTACCCTCACAACACTCCATTTCTACTTCCAACACTTCAAAAAATAACCAATGGAACACCCTACAAATGGCCATTGTTCGATTTGACAAAATAAAATCTTTTCTTAATTGGAATGAAATTGCCGGACAATACTTAACGTTTTAACTCCAAGGAAACGCTTTTTGGTCACACGAACTATGCGAACACTTACTGGACATTAAACACTGAACAATGAAAAATGATAAAAAAAGGACACCACAATGGGGTGATAGGAATGTGCTAATTTATAAGCGATTGTCGACGACGATAGAAGAGAACGCGTCGAACAAATGACGAGACTTTGGAGTACAAAGAAAACCGAGGCTTCGACTGCGTCCTGTTCCTGACACACAGGGCTATCGTATGGCTTCTCATGTGGAATGTTTCGAATCGGTTTACGGAGGAGGTTATTAAAGTGAACATGGCCCACAGCGGCTTTCGTCGGGACTGGATATCTGATGCAAATGTTGGATTAAACTAAAATCCTTAGTTTCTCAGTCTACCCATCTATCTTTCTCTCCCTACCTCCCATGACCCCTTCCCATTGCCACTTGCAATCTCGCAGTTTACCTCTTTGTCTGTTCGTCCCACTGTCTCTTACAAGTTTTAAAAAAATTCTTTAATGAACAAAAACTCATTAAATAAGAAAAAATAAAAAAGAAAATGATCCCTGGTTTCTTTCTTATATTTTTTTTGTATATTCTGAATAATTCAGGAAATAGGGAAAGAATTGATCAGCATAGTATGCACTCCACAACCTCTTGAGAAATCATGAAAAAGCTTTAAATTACAGAAAAAAATACAGAGTAAATGTGTAAAAAAAAAACAATTTTCACTACGCTATGTATAATGTGCAATACATCATCATTGCATCTAATGAAGTTGAATTACTGTCTAGCTTATGTAAGACAATTAATAAAATGTATAAAATAGCATGTTAGTGAAGAAGTACAATATTGTATCCAAATTCATGTGGCCAAAGTAACGCTTATGGTACGCTTAATAAACTCTTTATGCCATTCGATGCGTAAAATGCTATTTTACACACTTTTGACATTTTTCGATCGCATTTTACGCACTCAAGTGACCTAAAATATCGTATGAAAGATGTGCGTAAATGTTTATTCTGAGAATGTCATTACGCATCCCTTCACATTCGTAGAATGAACTTTTACGCATTACTTTCATAATATACTATTATGTTCCCTGTTAAAATCGGAGAATACGTTAAGGATGGTCCGGGCAAAATCCGTTTTCTGGGCAATAGCTTCCTTTTTGTGTTATACGAGTCCTGTTAAAATTGCAGAAAGCTCAGCCGTACCGAATTCGAGACATTCGACTTCAAAGTTTCCATTTTTATAATGGGATTTGGTTACTTTGGCTCTCCGAGAGCGTGTTTTTAATTATTGCGATAAAACGGTTCTGGGTATATTGATGAAACAGAAGAATGTAAGAAAACATATTATGACAAATATATATATATAAAAAAATGAAGAGTCCCAGCCGTACCATTTCTGAAATAATTAAATATTAATGCCTATCAGTCACTATGTTTTTGACGCTGACTGTACCGAAGAGACTCGCAGTGGTGTACCGACGTTGCCAGATCGCTGTCCTGTCTCCTGCATACGCTTGGCTTGTGTATATGAACATGACGGCGCGCGTGTGTGCAAAGTGGTCACGTGAACAGGGAGCGCGGACTAACTTTTGGAAGGACGTTACCGCTGGGAACATCCTTATGTGTTGTTATGTGTTTTGTCCAAATTCGCTCTTTCACAACTCTTTTGGCAGGCGGAAACGATTCTCAAAAGTAGCCTTTTTGAGAAAAAAATTTTGTTTGTTTAAAAAAAAATTAATTATTTCTAATAGTTATCGACTTTTAACATTTAAACTACCATTAAAAAGTTCAACAAATGAAATGAAATAAGCCTGGGGCCACTGAAAAATTTAGACCAAGGTGTTTGCAACAAAATTCTTTTTCCAAAATCTTAAATTGGTCATAAAAATTTCAAAAAATGTTTAAAGAAAATTGAAAAAAATACATGTTTCTTTATTTTTCAAGTAGAATAACATATTTCATCATGAAGGTGATTCTTGACATACCTTTGGACTGTCGGCATAATTTGAGATGGATCCTAGTCAGTAGTTATGGACATTTCAAAATTTTTATTATGCATAATGCACATTTTTTTAATTTCATACGTAGTTAACATTAAGAAAATGCAAAGTACATTATAGAAATATAACCAAAAATGAGTAGACTATTTTTTTCTCATCCATCCTTTATTTATATATAATATAAATCATTCTCCTTAAAAGTTTACTTAAAAAGGTATGAAATAACCGTAATAAAACAAAAAACGGAAATCGTCATATTCCATTCAGTAAACATACTAAAACGTAAACCACTATAGCAATAGACTGGAATCATAATGAAACACAAAATATTATTAACGATATAAACAATAAAACTAAGATTTCACAAAATGAATTTTGCGTTTTCAAAAAACATCGTTTTCCATGTAAGAAAGTCCGACTCACCAGAAGAAACACAAATGCCTGTTAGAAAATTTTGTTTTGATGTAGTAGGCGTAAAACTGTCATTTTACGCCCTCGTTTTCGGGCGTGACATTGGCATTTTAAGCCCGCAAATCGAGGCGTAAAATATTTTACGCCAATTGCATCAAAAAACAATGTTTGAATCTCAGGCGTAGAATTTTCACCCACATGAACCTCGAGCCGGCTTTGCCGTCTCCCGGGTTCTATTGTCGAGGCGTAAAACTCGATTTGACGCCCTTGATACAAAAATAACTATTTTAACACTCCGCGAGTAGAAATCGTTTTTGCGCCCTGCCATGAAATCTTCGGGTGTAAAATATTTTCTCTTCACTCGTGCGACAAACTTCGCACTCGTCGGAGATCGCTAATTACGCCGTTTTTACATAAAATTCTATCAATGATCGCAAACGGAATTATTTGAAAATTTGTTACATTACTTTTATTTTGGATTTCAAATTTCGGAATAGTTAAAAGCTAATATTTTCATTCACATTTTTCATCGTAATTTGTTCGTTACTAGATCTCAAATTTGTAGTTTACATCGTTAATGTCACACAAAACACAGGTATTATTCTTAATATGAGAAGTAAATAATTAGAAATCCAACTATCGCTCATATTACGACAATTTTGCCGAAAATTCAGCGCAATTATTGACATTTGTTTCGTTCTCAATAAGTACAGCAGAAATTATATCTTTTCGAAGCCCGCAGCTCCAGCCATTGTTCCTGGTTTGGGACGTACATTTCAGCTGGCATTCGCTCCAAACCGAGCGACTCTGGGGATCCATTCTCGTTGGTTCTTTGAGCTAAAACACGAATAGCTCTGATAAATAATCTTGATGGAATTCCGATTAATTTGATCTACCTGCTGGCAATTTCAATAATTGCGTTTGATTTTAATTGGGGATTATTCTTCCTTTCCAAAAAGTCTGTATGGATTAATGCAAAGGGAAATTATCGATCAATTGAAGGAAATTTATGTATACAAACGTTTGGTCTACATTTCATTAGGAGAAGTATGAGTAAATCTTTTTCATTCATTTATTTACAAAAAAAAGTTGCAATTTTATTATAAACCAGGTGTATTTGAAGTGATTAAGGTGCCACGTATGGAAAAATTGGATGGTTGTATCAGAATTGAATACATGAGTTACGTAGAAATTTGACTAATTAAGAATATTTTTGGTTAATTCAGGCATATATCTGTTTTTATATTTTTTCCATGTGGTTATCCCAGATTTCTGTTTTTTCATTGGGGTTGTCTAATACAGATAGATTGAGAAAAATTCATAGAAAAATTTGTGTACTTTTCAAATTTTCACAAAAACAACAGAAGCTTAAATCGTAAATTAAAGAAAAATTCGCTGTAAAAATTAATTTAATTTGTGGGTTTAAGAAAAAGTATGAAATATTCAGATTTGTTAATATTTTATAGAAAATATTTTTGAAAAAAAAAAACATTTTTAAAAACAATGTTAAATGTCTGATGGAGGCAGAAGAAACTATTAGACCGAAATTAGACTTGGCACACTTATTCTAGTAAAAAATGAGAAACTTTACTGACCCGGGGCTAGGCAATTATAATAAATGTGAACTGTTGAATAAATGAAAAGCAAAAAAATTAAATTAAACGTGAAACCCTATTGAAAAAATCCAGATGGAATTCCACGTGGATTTTCCATGTGGATTTTTGTGGAATTTTGTGGAATTTTATGGAATTATGTGGATTTTTCACGTTGACTCTATGTGGATTTTCCATGTGGAATTTTCACGTAGATACTATGTGGATTTTTCATGTAAGACAATCCTTGTGGAATGCTACATGAAAAATGCACGTAGAAAATCCCTGTGGAAATCCACATGGAAAATCCACATAGAATCAACGTGGAATTCTACATGGAAAATCCACATAATTCCCCAAATTCCACAAAAATCCACATAAAATCCACACGGAAAATCCATGTGGAATTCCATGTGGATTTTTTTAATACGGAAGAACACGCATCAGAAATGGCGGCTGTATTAACACTTTTAGATTATGTATCAACTATCAAACAATACATTCAGATTGCGATTGAAGACATTTCTAGCGTCTCAACAGAAATCATTTATAACGTCTTTTTTTAAAATACCCAAAAACGTCTTAAAAGAGAGGACGAAAGTGTCAAAATAAGAAACCCATTTTTGGCATGCTATCTGACACTTTTGGTTAAGATAACTTTGAATATAACCGACTTTTCAATGGAAAAAATACATATTTTAACATTAAAGGTTAATAATTATGAATAATAAATGGCCCAAATGTTCATTCCTTGTAATTTTCAATTGTTCGAAAAGATTTTCATAACAAAGACCAAGTTTCATTTTTCAGTCAGATTTCATATAAATATTTTCGTTAAAAATCAGTAATTATCGATGTTATTCAATATTTATTTATATAAAAGTTATTTCTAAAATTAATATGTGTATAAAATAATGTTAATTGTTCACTGATCGAATGTACATAAAATTTATAAAAAGTAATATTTACTTTACAGATTTTAAATTATCTTTGTGAATATCACAATTCATCTAATATAATTTCAATTTATATTTTAGAATAAAATGTTTTTAAACTGTTATTAAAATACAAGAAAACTACAATATATTTCAAGATAATATTAAAACAAATGAAATAAAAACATAATTATAAAAAGTTTGTCACGTGTTGTATATAAACTGGAAAAAAATGTTTATTTTTTTCTAAGCCGCCTATGTGTAGTCTTTGACAGTATACTCCTGCAATTTTTGCAATATTCTAGACTGCAAGTGAAAAACCTGGAAAACTACTGGAGACCCTAGTAAAAAAATGTCCAACTTTTATTTTCGTGTACAATACTTTTACAACACTGATTCGGCACACAAGTTCGAAGAATACACGAAATTCATCCTGATGCCGAGACTTTTGTTTAGATAAAAACAATTTTATAGGATATGTGTATCAGGAAAAACCACAAGTGATATAAAAATCCAAGCACACTATCCTCATCTACTTTAAAGACAATAAAACATACAAAAAACGGTTGTTGAGTACTTAGAGTGGAAATTATAAGTGTATCAGACTTTTTGGAACTAAATTTTGTCGGCTAGTGATTTTTTCACAAAATTACTATTTTGTCATAACTTTTTTAGTATAAGTTTTTAAACAAATGTATTTTCATATATTACGTTTTTTTATTAAACATGACTCACCTTGTTTGTTCATAGTTATAGCTTCTCCAGGATGACGAAGAAGAAGACGTCCTACACCCTCACATCGACGCAAAACTTCATTCTTCAACAGGTGATCGCGAACATTATCAGATATTTTCGTACGGTCCGTTACCCACGTCATCACGTGTGCGAAATCGGTGAGTAATTGTAAGGCTCCCCATTCACTTAAACATTCGAAAATATCCTAAGGCATTTAAATTAATTTTTGGGTTTATCTAGAATTATACATCATCAAAAATATTCTAAAAATTTTTTGTCTTGTGGTAAAAATAAGCAGTAAACAAAGTTCCTGGATTCTCTTTGGTGTTCTATAACCCACGACCCTGCTAACATTAAGTCGAAAAAACGATTTTTGTTATTGCCACAAACAAAGTCAAGAACTGTTCGCACAGTTAATTAAGTTAAAATTACTTTCTGAAATCTTTCAATTTCCTTAAAAAACTGAAGTTAGTCAAAAGTTGACAAACCTAAACTTGATTCGATGGCAGTAGATGTAGTCCAACCATGCTTCGCACATTAATCTAAGTATCATATTTAGTACATCCGAGTCTTCAGTCACTTCTAATACTGGCAACAAAACCCTTTCTGAAAATAGGAAATAATTTCCAAATCTCCTGAATTATAGTATTATTTATTCTAAATTTGGGCGTTTGTAATCTTTTTACCCAATCGAACATAATACCATAATCTCTTGATTATCTTATTTTTACTCCCAACATTTTTATTATAATCTTACATAATATTTCCTTTATTATTTTACTCCAATTTACTCTTCCATAAAATTATTAGGCGTTTGAAATAAACATGTTAAAAAGACCGGAACCGTCAGAAACGGTGGCACTTCTGTTAGAAAATAAAATGTAGAACGTATTTAACAGCTTTTTCGTGTCGTAATTAAATGAATAAAACTTTTGATAAGTATAAGTAAAGGTTAAATACTGACAGAGTTGCCTTCAGCAAGAGTAGTTGGAAAAGTAATTAAAGGTGGTCTCACCAAAGTACGTTGCAACGTAAAGACTCGGCGCAACAGGAGCCACGTCGCTGCTTTTTCGCCAATAACCGGGTTTTGGAAAACACATGTGAATATTGGCCAGACTGTAAACCCGGCATATTTTGGCAAGTATATTTATACACTTCGAGGGCGCCTCCTAAACAATTAATAAAAAATGCATAGATAAAACAACTGACAAGTGAAAATCACCGAATTTTCTGAAACTTGGCATAGTCTTAAAACATCGAAAAATATTTGAATTTAATGGGATAAATCAATATCTCAGAAAAAAACTCATTAAATTTTCATGAAACTTGTTACTCCAGGATTTCGGGATTTCAATTCAAAAGTACATCGGAAAAATCACAATTGGTTTTCATCGTCAAGATTTAGGATTTTATTGAGACACAATCGGTCTGCCATGTTGCATTCATCAAATTGTATTCTGTTTAATCTGACATCAGTTCCATAATCAGCGACCACGATAAGTCGCGAGTAACAAATTTCCAAACAAATTAGATGGATTTTTAATTTTATCATCCGTCATATTGGATCCGCCATTTTGAATTTTGAAAAGCTGATGTCATTTTCTCATTCTCGAAACACCCCCGAGTAACAAATTTCATGAAGATGTAACGAGTTTTTTCTGAGAAATTGATTTCATCTCCTTAAATTGGGAAAGGGTATTTTCTTCCCTTAAAATGCAAAATGGAAAATATTTTTCACTGTTTTAACACTATGCCGAGTTTCAGAAAATTCGATGATTTAAACTTGGGTAGGGTTACTTGTGAGATCATAACTTGCACTTGTTTCATTGTGATATTAAATATCATAAATTGTACACGAATGTGATCTTGTAAATTTCATTTTATGAAACTTCTTGTAATTTAAATTTTGTGGAAAGTAAGTAAGGTGCAAAACTTGTAAGTATTCGATCAAAACATGACAGTATTCTTCAAATTTGTATGCTCACGAAGGAAAAAGTGAACATATTAAGTAAATATTTTTTTACCTTTAATAATTGAATGTTTGCTTTTACTTCTGAGACAATTTTCGCTCTCATTTTTGCACATACGTACACTTGAACACTAACTGGTTCCTCCTCTAACGAATTTGTATGATCTGCAAGCTATAAATATTAAATTGCTGACTTGTATACATTATAACTTTTGCGAATAATGGCGCACAGAATTTAATTAATCTTAAGACTGAGACAGATGCTTCCTTACTTGTGCCTCGACTTCGACTAATACACCCGATCGGACAAAAAATATCGTTCGTATTACGGGCGTAAAATTTTGTTTTACGATCTTAATACAAAAAGTTCTATTAAAATAACATTAGCTTGTCATGGGAATTGTACGAAGCAAAAGTCTAATTACTACTACGCGTTTAGCAAATTGTACATAGTTATAGCCAGTCGAAAATTAACGATTGTGTTTAGCAAAGACAAAAGGTCTATGTAGGATCGGCCGGGGAATAAAGTTCCGAAAATCAAAACGCCGAAAGGATAAAATTTTGATATTGCGAGAGCCCAAGGTATTTTAATTTGCTTTCTTTTTGCCAAATTTTCCAAGACAAAGTGAAAAAAATCACGCTGAAACCATGCTATATCGAAATTTTGGCCTTTTGGTATGTTGATTTTCGGAACTTTGTTCCCCAGCCGTAGGATCTACTATGTTCTTCTCTCCATGTATTCTAGTGACGTGAAAAAACTTCTCCCTCTTATTGGGCGCTTCGAAATGTTTGGATAAAAACACAATACGTAGCATTTTTGTTGTCTAGTTAAACATTTTAAGACGTCCAACAACAAAGAAAAATGAAGGTGTGTCCAATACGCCCATTAAACACAATCTTTTCCATAGATTTCAATATAACCAATGCGGGTCGAACAACCAATAAACAAAAAACCGAATATCCAAAAGCCATTTTTCAACATCAGGACGATTTAAGTAGTGTTCACCAATATAAAAGGCTATGAAATTCACTCCTGAACGAATGACAAAATACGTAACAAAATCTTCTTTAAAAAAAATCGACTTTTGATAAATAAAACAAAAACTCACTTAATTTATATATACTTTATGTGCTCTAAAGACTCACGTACTTGATGCATAAGAAGCATAATTCTAATAGCTCTAGCCAACCGTTTGTTAGCAGTTGTTTTTTGTTTTTTTTATTTGTCTACCTGCGCCCCTATATTTTTAATATGTTTTACCTTGAGATATGATAGCTCTTCTATGCAATTGACGATGTCATTTTTCACAATTAAGAAGTACACTTCGAGATCCCAAGTATCGGCAATCAAACCAGCTTCGTGGAGTGCCCAAAGTCGCACCGTATGCACTGAATGATCCATTCTGTGAAGAACGACGATCTGTTCGGAAAGTGGTAATTCAATCAGGGGTGCACCTAGTGCCCATTCCCCAGCCATTTCACATTCGTTGCTAAGAGTGACTAAAAGCTGGAAAAGCTCCACAAATTTTTGGCCAGTGTCTGTACCCTGTAAATTAAATTAACAATCAAGAACCTACAGAAAATCTTCTCGTTCTTCAAGAGGCTCAAAACGTCCTCTTGAACCCTGCCCACTTGAATGCTATCAACTGGTGACACTCAATTTTCGTTATAGGTGAACGTGAACACTGAACCAATGGTTTGTTTCCTCCAACTAAATACGCCATTTTTGAAATTGCAATAGTATTTTCGTAAATAGAAACCCCTATTTTTGTAATCGATTCGGAAGGAACATAACTTTGACGTCCGAATATGATGACTGAGAGTATAGTCAAGGTTATGTCAAGGTGGAAATTTCAATAGTCCTTATATCAAAAATATCTCCGTTGCATTGCATTTTCGTGAAAAATGTGTCGTACGAAAGTGTTAATATTTTCCTCGACTATTTAATGCTACAATTGAATTTGACCTTGATCATGACCTTGATGGTTATTCCAAGGTCAAGGATATTTTTCAAATGGAGACTCCTATTTTATTCGTAGATTCGAAAAAAGCACAAAATGTTACGTTCACAGTTTGACTGATACAACTTGATAGGCACTATAAAAGTGCGAGCAGATTTTTTCTTTTGTAAAGCCGTGTTATTTAAAAAAAATCCTATTTTTTACCAATAAAAATGCTGCAATGGATGTTTCTTTAATTTTTAAGATATCTGCAGACTTATAACGTCCAATTTTTGTAATATTTAATTAGCTTTTAGTTGTATAACAGTTGAAAATATCTGATATGGGCCTGACGTATAATATAATTCAAGACACTTTTGTACTCAGTATATCTGTAATAATGTCTCGAAAATTCATCGTAGAATATTTGGCGTAGTTCCAAGGAATAAAGCTTAGCATGATTGTAATTTAAATTACTCTAAACAACGTTTATTCATCATAATACGTTTTAAGAAACTAGTATATTGATTCTATTCCACCACGTGCAACATTGATGTGTAAACTCTGCCTGAAAGTTAATCAGAATGTCCTTCTTCATTACTTTCCTTAAAAGTGCAGTAAAATTTCTAAAAACAATTATGAAGTACCATCTCTCTTAATTACTTGTCATAATTCACATTTTAACACGTCAGATTATGTGCGCAATAACGCGATAATTCGAATCCTATCATACCCTTGCAGGGATTTCAATATTACATGAATTAAAACTGAAATTGAATTACGTACTTCGTTAACTTCAGAAGAAGATTTTGATTGAGTTTCGAAAGCTGAGGTGTAAGCCAGTCGGAAAAGTTGATCCCAAGCAGTAATAGTGACATGGCAGCCAAGTGCGTCACACAATGTTTGAAGTGCTGGTCGTACTGATGGTGGTGCTAAAATATTTATTTCATGTAAAATAATTACATTACAAATGATGTCAGTTATTAGGTAAACAATTTGTGTTCTAGTCGGTTCTCTTCTAATTAGAAACAAAGGTCATTCGCGATAAATATTGCCATTGTTTTCATTGTACACCTATCTTGACATCAATTTCATTTTCATTATCAGGTACAATTAATCTTTTCTGGATATCGTAATCTAAAAAAAGTCTGGGGTTCATTCGAATGAAACTTCACCTAATCCAATGCTTATTTGCAATCCTTGATGATTTCTGTCCTATAAAACAGCCATTTGTTTTGATTAATACAATCCATTTTAATCTTCTAGTTCAATCCAAAGGAATCCTGAATAATTTCAATTGATATTTTTAATCTGTCTTATTCCTTGGGTTCAGTGCGAACTAATCATTCGGCATTACAAAAATAATTCTATCTATTTCAATCCCTGATTTCAATCCAAACGAATTTTCAGTCCAACAGGTATCAGTGTATTTAATTATTTCAGTTTACGTGAACTCAAGATGAACTTCTTCAAACATTTCCAGTTAAAACAAATTATGGTGGATTACATTATATTGAGAATGAATTTGAGAATGAATTAGATTATTTTGGATGGAGGATAGTATCCTTAATGACATGACACCTAGTAGAAAGACAAATACTTGTCAATTTTTATGCTTATTGTAAATAATAATACTAATGTCATGTAATCCATATGTTTGCGATCGGAGAAGTTGCTGCCCACAAATATTACACAAGTTCTAAGATTTTTCTAAAGTATGAAGCCACTCAAGTTCTTCAGAATCTAGAACCACATTTTTGTAATATTTTGGTAACTAAAACATCAGACTTCCAGTAAATTACAATTGACGTGTAACACTTTTTTTAAATAACGCGATTAGATCGTTCATCGTTATTTGAAAATTTTGAAAATTATAAATAGAAACCCAAACCAGAGTTCTAATTAATTACCCGAGCTTCCGACAAGCATAATTCCGTTGCAAGCTCTGATGCATTTTTAAACTCTCGTGATTTCCAGAATATAGTCAGGAGATTTAACGTGACGTTCACTGGGTTTGCATGATATCCGTGAGATAAGTTAATTATCTTTTCCCGGCCATTTCCCACTTCGATTTTTCTGCTGCTTTACAGCTGGCTTTGATCTCGAATTGCGAGGTGAATCGTTGAAGTATAGTTGTCAATTAGTGGCGAGTTTTTCGATTTATGGTGCTTCTACCAGATGGACGATTTAGTTCCCTTTTTCATTTTATAGCGTTTGTCAGCTCTTATAAAAAAAATCAGTCGGTGAAATGTTTGCTTTCTGTGGATTACGTTTATTATGATTCCTCAACCGCGTTAACATCAATTATTTTCTAGAAATTTAGAAAATCAATTGTATGATTTAAGTCTCAAATTTTAGATCGTATTTAATTTGCTTCAATTTATCTCTGCTTCTTATTAATCATTTTATTCAAAGTAACATTTAAGCCACTTTGCAATTCAATTATATTTTACAATGTCCAGCAGTAAAATGTATTAAAAATGTTTATTCTTTTATTTTGCATTTCTATTACATCTATGGTTACATCTGCCTCTTCTATAACTTGATTTCAATGATATTGGTTTCTCGTTTTTTATCTTTTGTGCAGTACGTGAAATTGGCTTGGTATTCGATAAATGTAAAGTAGAAAAATGTTATTTATTTTGAGGGACTTTCTATTTTTCATAACAGGTTTCCGAAATAAATTACGCTTTTTTGTTTACATGGGAAAAGGATAAAGAATGGTATAAATGCCAGAAACCTATGATATTTTCTGCGATGGTTTCTACTTTTATACCTCATTCCATACTTTTAACACTTTTTATTTAGTACGTTATCTTTTTTGGAATTAAAAAAACGTGAATGGCTTGTGGAACAAATTATATTTCTGCAATTCCTTAAATAGCGTTGGCATTTGATTTTTTACCACTTTTTCTAAGTAAGGTCAACGTATGTCATAATATTTCTGAAAGCATTCTTCTTCTGTAATTAGAAAATATTCTTCTATGATTAGAAAATAATATTTGCATAAGAAGATTTTGACTTTCTGTCTATTATATTGTAAAGAGTAATACTGTGTTTAATTTAAAAATCATTTGAAAACATCAACTATGCTGAAAATGAATGCTTAACCATAACTGAAATAGTAATTATCATAAGAAATTATTTTTTATAAGCTATAAGAAATGTAGAACAAACAAAATTGTAAAACCAATCCAATACAGATATAAAAATCTCGAGATTTTGCAGTTCTCGCTTTATTTAATAAATGTATACGTCAATTCAGACCGTAAAAAAAATAAATGTTACATAGATTTTATTAATTTTCGAATGATCTTTGTCCTAATAACATTTATTTTCAAAAAAATAAATTACACGTAGGTGAAAAAACGTTTCGAATTTTTCAAAACCAATTTTCACGTCTTCGGCCACGAAAAATAGTTTCCGAAAATTTACACAAAAATTGCATCTATTCAGTAGAAAAGTAAAAGTGAAGGAATTGGAATGGAGACTGAAGTTCTACATAGTGAAATCTCGATTTAAAAAGGTTGATAAAAGAAGGAGGCCCCTGCGTCTCGTGTTAACCTATACAACACAGGGGCCAACTATGTGTCACATTCAACTGCGCATATCTCCGTCAAAAAATATTGTATTGAGACGAATTTTTGTTTGTTTTTAAGAGAATTTTATTCCCTTTTACGTCAATTTACCAGAAAAGTTTTTTTACGTACGTGTAAAAAAAAATACGTGTAAAACAAATGTTATCAGGAGAAAGCTAGTTAAAACATTAACAAAATTTATGAAATATTTCTTTTTTTATCGTTCTGCATTTGTAAAGCTTTTCTAGAAAATCATAAAATTGATTCCTTCAACTGAAGGGTTATAAAAATCACATATTATAATAACTTATACGAAATAACGAGCTTTCATACCATTATCGCCCTGAATGAAATTTTGGAGCCAATCTTTCAAATGCTGAGATCCTCGACTGTGCCTTGCAGCCAACGCTTCTGGAGACCACCAAAGTACCACATGATCTAAGATACTTGATACTGATCCCCATACAACTTCTTGGTAGTATTCGGTGACTTTTCGTATCGTACTTTTTCGAAGTCGAACATCATCTAAGCAAATATATTCCGAAAATAAATTCTAAACAAAATAAAGCAATTGCTACAGTGAACAAGAAACTTGAAATTAAAGGAAATTCTCTGCAATTTGACCCTTTATGAAAATTATTTCAATGTAGTGAATTTTACCTCAAACGAATCAGAATTAAGCAACCCTCTTTAAAGTCAAATTTGACTTCGTATTAAATTGCAGTTTCACGTTCATTCCACATTGTTTCAAGTTAAATTTAACCAGATATATTAATAATGTAGATATTGCAAATTCCCTCATAAATCGAAAGTTACATTTCATTTTCTTAAAATTCTTTGACACTGTTTACACAAGCGTAATACAAAATGTACGAACAATTTTCAGGTTACATGTGCGACCAAGTCAATACTTTAATTAATTTTGCTTTCAAGTAAAAATAATACGTTAGTAGACAATTTTCAAAAACATTTGAGGTGTAGCATTCAATGAGATTATACTAAGAAAGATTTATTGAATTTTTAAAAAATGAGGAGTATATAATATAATTTAAATATAGAACAATTGTAAATACATTTATAAATATATTTCATCAGACTGTAGCAATTAATGTTATTTACTAAAAATGCAATTTGATGTTTAAATAAATGATAAGTACTCGAACGAAATTCTATTTTTATTAAATCAATAACCTTTATTATTGCTTAAAGCATCAGCACCAAGTAGTTGGGGCGACAGGTTCATAGCTACGGTCAAAACTCTCATCACTTGATTGTTTTGTGTATCCACTAAAGTCTGTACACTCTCCGTATTCGAAGTATCCACTTTGAACGTTTGAGTGTTTGCAATCGGAGGAGTCAAATGTTTCGTAAGTGCACTGAAATTGAATTAACATGTAATTAATTCAATTAACCAACCATCAAATGATACCATCTCTAATTAAATATTTAAGTACTTTTGCGTGGGAATTACTTTAAGTAGATTTTTACTAATTCCAATAATTAATAATACATGTTACGTATGTAATTAATGTATTTTACCAAAAAGTATACTAAATTATTAACATTATTAATTTATTAATAGTATATTATATAACAAGGGCGCAATTATCGATCTTCGACGAGTGCGTATGATTTTTTTTGATACGACGGCCGTGGACTCGATAATTTGCGCCCGAAGATTTCACTGCAGGGCGCAAAATCGAATTCTACTCCCGGAGTGTTAAAATGTAATTTAAAAAATCGTTGAAAATTTACCGATATATTTCAATACTAGAATTTTCGGATATCTCGATGTCGGCTGATATTGAACCATCTCTTTCACAGCTCATTTTGTAATTAGTTAGAAGGCAGTCGATCAGCTCGTGACAGTAACTTTCTGCTTTGTTATTAGCTAAAATCTTTATAGTCATATTTATTAGTGTTTATATAATGCTATAAGTATAATACTAACTACACATAACGTGTAATAGTTAATTGGTAAATTCTAATATAAAATGTTAATTGTCATCATAATATAGTCTAGATTATTCTACATTTTTCAGCTACCTGAAAGACTTAACTATACTATCGGGAAATTAAGTGAAAAGCAGTAATAACTACAGGGAAACCTTGGAATTTGCTGTCAATCATACAATGTTTAATACCGTTAGTAAGTATAATCCAGGCAACGGACGATTTACCACCAAACAAATTACAACACGATCGATTTTTACGTGATAATTACTAAAAAAATGAGTTAAAAACACATCCAAAATCGTCGAAAATCGGAGTGGGGGAAATAGACCTCATTTTATAAACAAATAGTTACTTTCCAATGACGCATCTGAGCTCAAAACATGTCGGAAAACAGTTATAGGGAATGAAGAAATCTCTAAAAAAAGTAGAAAATATTTTCTTTATCTATTGGCATTTTTGAGACAATGGCTTGGAAAGTTACCCCTTAGTACAATGTTAATCAAAACGATTATTTTAATTTTTGGTAAGGTATATATAATTTTCGGTGTAATGTTCACAAAATCCCCACTCTAGGTTGTATTTCTAAGAAAATTGAGGTTATGAGGTGAAAATATACATTTCATATTACATAGTTTTCCAAGTCATTATCTCAAAAATGTCAACAGATAGAGAAAATATCATTCAAACCTTTTTTATAGACTTTTTAATTTCCTGCAACTTTTGTTATTCATGTTTTGCGCTCTAATACGTAATTGAAAAGTTACAACCATTTGTTTATAAAAGTAGGCCTCTTTTATAACAAAAACCCACTTTCGCCCACTTTGATCTTCGACGAATGTGTATATTTTTGTTAACTTATTTTTTAAGTAATTATCCCGTACAAATCGGTCGTGCTGAAAATGGTTTTCAGAGGCTCCTTTTTTTCGTTCGTTTCTTGGAATAGTAATGGCTCAAGTAACGACAAATAAGTCAGAAAAACTCACTTCTAAATTTACCTTTGGTTGCTAAATTCTTCGTTGTTTTATTTAATTCTAACTAACTACTGAGCTATGCAGAAAAATACTACATGAATTTATTAAGAACTGTACTTTCTAGAGGACAAATTTTCTTGGAGATTTAACCATTCTGGATGATATTTTAGATGTACGTGTAGAAGGGAAAAAATGTGAATATTTCTGATAAAAATTACTAGATTTTTTGTAAATTTGTGAAAATGAAATAAATGCAGAATATAAAATAAATTATGAAATTTTTTTCTTATGCTTCCTCATGTTCTCTTTTAAAATGGTTCAAACAATTTATCAGACTGTTCAGAAATATTTTGCGAAATATTCTAAAACTCTTCTTGAAAAATTCTGAAATATTTGCATTGAATTAATTCATAATATCTCTTCGAAATTTCTCATATCCTCAATTTCGGAACGAGTTCAGGATTTTCTACAGAATTATTATTTTTTGCTTGTAATGGACTTACAAATGTATGTCAAAGTGTTGATATCAGGCATTAACGAAACCGGGAAAATTTTATTGAATATTACGTACAATAGAAATCTAAGTCAATTTTTTCGACTTTTGATGAAATTCACTATACAACTATAGTTTTTCATATAGTTGTCGAAACTACAGCTACAGTTGTTACAACTATTTATTTTTGACGTGTAACCACATATTTAAACGACTACCAAACCTCGATACAAAAAACTTCTAACGCCATGCAGATAATATGAAAAGTATTTCTACATCTCACTTTATGACTATTAGTAAAATTACCTGCAATACCCGCGTTACAGTGATTCGTTTAAGAGGCTCAAGCATACACGGTGAATCGTTGTAAAAAATATTTATAGATGGATCCGAAACATCATGCTCCAAATTGACTAAATTGTTATATGTATTAACTAACCTAGAATCATACATAAGAAACTATTTAAACATTAAGACAAAATGTATATTACAATCATATATCTTTTTCTTCATTCTACAATTTTATATTCATATTTGCAGGTTTTAGGAAGATATTATTTGTATTCGTTACATTAACTTTCTTTATATTTTAATAATTATTACATGTCAACGAAAAAATGTAGGTCTGTATATATTTATTCAAAATAAATGCCTCTGAGGAGAATTTCATCAGGAGCTCGAAACGCTGAGCGTAAACATTTTTGTAAACCAAAGTAAAATTTAAAATTTATTTTATTATATTTTATCCTCAATAATTGAAAAGCCAGGAACAAGCAATTAAATTCTTATGGTGTTTCTATCGATAACGAGCGTAGTCTCGAAATTGCTAAAACGTCGAGACCAAGACCAAAACCGAGACCAAGATTGCTTTGTTTATTATCTTGACGATAGTGATTGTGAGACCTTCAACATGAAATCCGATTTTCTCGGTACACTTTCAAAACTAAAAAAAATAAATACAACAAATAAAAACATAACAAAATATAACAAATAAATAAAAATTTAAATAAAAATATAAAAAATAAATAACATTGGTCTTTAGAAGAAGACAATATTAAAATAATGTTATTGTTAAAAGAACGTATATTTCGCTTAAAAGAGAATCAATATTCTTAATTTAAAGTCGAGACCGAATTCAAGACCGGTACCAAAGGGAGTGATAAGTAGACGAAACATGCAATTTCGAGACCGATGCTGATACCGAATGAAACGATATCAAAACAAGACATTCAATTTCTACTTTTAGTAGAATTTAGTATGATATCATTAGTACTAAAAATCACTAGTCAACAAAAAATCACGTGCATTCTGATTCAACATTGAACTAGACATTTGTTATAGATTTTTCATCCCTGAATACGAATTTGGCTTCAAAAATTGCCCATCATATCAAGATTTGGAGAAAAACGGGTTCAAAAATGCAAAAAACGTAGTTTTTGCAATTTTTGATCACGTGTAACAAGTGATGCTGATGTGGTACAAGTCTCTAACTGGGCTTAAATTAAAGCTTGAACCTTCAGTTAAAAGAACCAAATACTGAATCATTCATAGATTTGCAAAATCAAAAATTGCGAAAAAACAGGGTATTCTACGTTTTTGAACCCGTTTTTCTTAAAATCTCAACGCGAGTGGCAATTTTTGAAGCTAAATTCTTATTCAACGATGACAAATTTGTAAGACAAGTCTAGTCAGATGCTTGAATCAACAATTTTTTTTACGATCAGTGAAATGAGTCGATTCTCTCTATTTTGTCTTGAGTTTATGCTGAAAATAAAGAGAGATAACTTTCTAAAAAATGTTTACACTTAGTGTTAGAGGATTAGCGGATTTAATTCTAATTCGAAAATTACAGGTTATTTCTAAAAACAATAAATTTTCATACCTAAAGATTAATCGAAGAAATTCGTCTGTATCACAGTCAATGATTTGTCTGAGCAGTTTCCGAGTGAACCTCGCAAGAATGTTTACATTCTTCCGTAAAATACCGTTAAAGTGTTGAAACTTAAATTTATATACGGGATGGGCCGTTTCCACATGCCCACATAACATCCGATAATCCGAGATTAAAATCTCTAACCTCGTGATGATTTCTTTGAAAACCTGTTGAAGATTAATAAGGAAGTATTAAAATGGTTAAAACGAACAACTATATAATATATACTTCATGATGAAAAACTTAAAATGACGGATCAAAATTTGACAAAATTTGCAAATCTTCACAAAAATAATGACTTAGTAGTTTTTGGGGTCACTGAAAACGAATTTGACATCAGATTTTTAAAATTCAAAATAGCGGATCAAAAATTGAACATGTTAGCAAATCCTCGCTGAAACAAATACTCGGATGTTTCGATCTGACATCACACAATTAAAATTCAAAATGATGGATGGAATATGCAGATCCGAAATTGGAAATATTATCAAATCCGCAAATATCTACTATTTTGTATGAAATTGTCAAAATTCAAAATGACGAATCCAATATGATGGATAAAAAATTACAAATGTTTGATCCTCGCAAAGATAATTACATGAGGGTTTAGCATATCGCTTCAGCGTTCCCAAAAGAAATATACGATTTGTATATTGCAAAGAGTTAAAAACCATATTAGCAATTGTCATAGAAAAGCACCTCTACTTGGATTATTCTGATACCTTAAGAAACCCAAATGTTTTTTTATACTACAATGGAAGATAAAATAATATTTCTTCAAACCAAAACAATACTAGATCGATGTTCCAAGTGATAATTTATCCGAAGCAGCGAACCGTCCTACTTTGCATCCTAACAAGACTTAAAGCATTGCAATTCCAGACTAAAACAAGGATTTAATCGAGATTCTGATCGACGAGGATCTCTCCTATCGTCATTGGGTTACGAAGCGTTTAAAAAAAAAGGATAGAAATGACACAGCAACGAAAGAAATAAAAGCTCTGAACGTATTTAGAACGTACGTCGTGATTGCTGGAATTCCCATTTGCCGTTGCTTTCAGGAAAGCAGCAATGTCCCTTGAAAGCCTGCCCATTGTTTCGTCGAGTACCAAGGAGTCCACGAACCATTTCTCAAGAACGGGACCAGGCGGAGGCAGCCACTTGGCGATGTTCGCTCTGTAATTGCTATCCATGTGTTTATACTCTAGTGCAGCTCGCGACTATTGACGAATTAAAGCACTAATTGCTAGAGCCTTAACATTTTTTTCCCTTATTTTTGAACCCTTTTTTTCCTTCGCCAAGGAAGCAAAAGCTTCGACGATGTTGTAAATTCGATCCTGGAACACGGGACACGTACCATTGTTGAAACCGAGCCACTGCGCCGAGGTAAATAAATCACGTTACCCTGGAAACCCGTTATAGATTTCTCCGGGACATTTTGTTACATGCGTCGGGTGCGATGTATACAAGGACGATCCGGAGGTTATGTACGTCATTATCACCTGCAATACGCCTAAATTATCTGCATATATACCTGACACGTGCCACTGAAAAAAAATAGTCTCGAATTAAGACCAATAGTTAGCTAATTTTACGATTGCTAACTATTTCTGTCAACATGCATTATGGAAGGGTATGAAAGTTCCATTCTGAATAAGTTTAATCATTTCCACGTAAAAAATAATAGATTGAAATTCACTTTTGAATTAGATTATAATAATGAAATAAATTATTTGGACATCAACATTTTAATTCAGCCTGATGGAACCCTTAAGTTAAATTGGCACAACAAAAATGCATTGTCAGGTAGATATATTCACTACCTCTCACCACATCCACTTCAATACAAAATTGGAATGATCTATGGATTAATTGATAGTGCAGTCAAACTTTCTTCAACAGAATTCCACGGAAAAAAATTTAAATTAATTTAAAAAAGGTTACAGGAAAACGGTTAAGTAGCTATTTATGGTTCTGGAGTTTCTTCAAGTGATCAAGTTAGAATGTTCAAGGTGAGACTACTGATAGAATAGTAGAAATCCACTAGCGTGATTCATCTTTGAATATTATTGAAAATAAGACAATCCTGGGGCGACTCCGCATGCATAACTCGTGATCTTTAGCTAATTCTTGAATAACGGTGAAGAATTTCTTAAAATGTTTTTTTTTTTTATACACGTGTCCATAAAGTAGACACTTTACGAACTCCTTGTAGTCCGTAAAGTGAGATTTTACGGATTGATCTCTGCACTTTACGGACTAAAAACAGTCGTTAAAGTGCCTACTTTTGCGAACAGTGTATCAAAAAATAGTGTTCGCTCCTCGGTCGTAAAATTTTACGGCCTAGGACCGAAAAGTACTATTTTTAATTTCACAAGAATTAGTCAGGATCTTCAAATTTATGTATTAAACATATATAACCATTTATTTTCATAAATATTTTAGAATCAACTTTTTAATTGGATTGGAGAAATATAATAAACTAATTTATAATTCCATTGTTTCAATTACTAACACATCCTCCCTATCAATCAACACTGAGAATTGTATCAACACTGCAATAGTTGTAGTGACTTGTCCAGTCTTATAAAGCAAAGTTACACTAAAAAAACTAAGACTTGAATTAAGACCAATAGTTAGCTAATTTAAAGATGGGACAAAACCTTTTTTCATTGTCATAAATTAACACAGGTTCTATTTCTTCGTGAAAAAAAAAACATCAGTTCTTTTTGACTAAATCGCTCACTGGAATGAAGAAAATGAAATACACAGAAGGAGGGATTTAGTTTAAGTTTACTTAACTTTATAACAATAATTAATGGACTCAAGAGAACGTGTTTAACACAAATGCACTTGTTATTTTCACTGCGCCACTGAAGGTATTTAAAAGACTCCCTCCACTCCGAGCAAAAATCTTGATCGCCCCACTCCACTGATATAGTGGTTAATTCGAAGCGGAACAAAAAAATTAACTACTCAATATTGTCATACGAGGCACCACTTCATATAAAAAATTCGTAAAACATTTCCTATGGTTGGATGTGAAAAAAATCTAAAAAAAACAGAGTAAACCGTGTTTTTTCAATTTCTTGCACTTATCTCAAAAAATACGCGCCGAACAAAAAAATATTTCAAACAAAAACTAAAGAGCAGAAAATTCTACATCAAAATAGTTTTATGTCTTTTTTAAGATAAACTTCTTAAAAGAAGAATGAACATGAGAATAATCGGTATCCCTGCTGTACATCGTTATAGTGTCATAGCTGTTCAACTTTCCCTTTAAAATATGGGTTAAATAGGTTAGGTTAGTACAAAAATCGAATTTCTCATCGAATTTGGATCCTTGTAATTGCCGCAACAGATATAAATATTCCAAAACCTAAAAGATATTGCGGGATGAAATGGGAAAGCCGATTATTCTCATGTCCATCCTTATTTTATGGTATTACCATTGAGATTACGGAAAAATTGCATAAAACCATTTTGTTTGGAGAATTTTCTGCTCTTCACTTTTTGTTAAAATAGTTTTTTCTACAATGCGTATTTTTCGAGATAAGTGCAGAAAACCGAAAAAATACAGTTTTCCCTGTTTTGTTCATGATTGCGTCCAAAATATGGTCGACCGCCAATTTTTATCATCATATTTGTAGTCAGGAGGCAAAAATACATAAGGCACCTTATTTAATTCTTTTTCTAGGTGGCCATTTCTTTACGAAGATTTGCCAAAATGTTGACCAAATGTGTTAAAAAATGCTCGTTTTTGCTTCAAACGTGTTTTTCGAACATTTTTGGGCCGCCCATTACAAATCTGAAATCCGTTTTCCAAAATTCAAAATGGCGGATCCAATGTGGCGGATGAAATTAGACAAAATTAATCCATTTTTCTTGAACCGTGTTTTTGGAGGGTTTTTGGTATTTTTGGTGACGAATCTGAAATTCGTTTTGAGAAATTCAAAATGGCGATTACAAGGACCTAAATTCGATGTAAAATTCGATTTTTATACTAACCTAACCTAAAACCCATACTTTAAAGGGAACGCCGACAGTAACGATATGTACCGGAAGTGCCGATTGTTCTCATTTTCATCCTTCTTTTACAACCTTACCGCTGAGATTACGAAAAAAATACATTCAACCATTTTGGTCCAATATTTTCTGCTCTTTACTTTTTGTTTGAAACAGTTTTTTGTACGACGCGTATTTTTCACAATAAGTGCAAAAAACTGAAAAAACACGGTTTTCCCTGTTTCTTTTTTTCAAGATTGCGTCCAACATATGGCCGATAGCCAATGTTTATTATAATATTCGTTATTAGGAGACAAAAATACATAAGAAACCATATTTCATTTTTTGTGGATGGCCAAAATTACTCCATTTTGCTTGAGTAATTTGAAATCATATTAAGAAATTCAAAATAGTCGTTCCAAAATGTTAGCCAAATTTGTTAAAAACTGCTTGATTTTGTTTGAAACGTGTGTCTCGGAGATTTTTGGAGTCGTTCATTATGAGTCTAAAATCTGTTTTCCATAATTCAAAATGGCGGATCCTATGTGACGGACGAAATTGACCAAAATGACTCCATTTTTCTTGAACCATTATTTCTCAAGTGTTTTTGAGATCTCTGCTGACGAGTCTGAGATTCCTTTTTGAGAAATTAAAAATGGCGGTTCCAAAATGGTGGACATACTTATTCAAAATTGATCATTTTTTAGAGTAGTCTCGAAATTGCTGAAACGTCGAGAACAAGACCAAAACCGAGACCAAGATTGCTTTGTTTATCATCTTGACGACACTGATTGTGAGACCTTCAACATGAAATCCGATTTTCTCGGTATACTTTCAAAATTAAAAAAAATAAATACAAGAAATAAAAACATAACAAAATATAAAAAATTGTATAAAAAATAAAAATTTAATAAAAATATAAAAAATAAATAACATCCCAACGGGCACGAAGAACCCAAATGTTTCTAAAACGTTTTTAGAATGTTCCAGAAACGTTCCTAAAACGTTATATGTCTGCAACATGGATGAAACGTTTATAAAACGTTCCGTAATATATATATATATATATGAGTAATATTTTTACTTTTCGCCCACTTTTGTGGGGAGGGTTCACCGATTTTCTCCAAATTTTAGCATGTTTTTCAACCTTCAAAAAAAAGCCTTTTTGCAAAATTTCAGCCCCCAAGGTGACGTTGGGCCCCCGTGATCTTGATCGAAAGGCTCAAAATACGCCCTTTTTTGCCTACATTCTAGAATTTTTATCTCGGAACCTTTTGAACCGATTTAAATTTGACATCAGGGAAAGTTTTTCGTCATAACGTCAACTATTCAGACAAATTTTTTCAAAACTCGAAATGTTAATGTCGATTTTTGGTAACTGATACAGTGGTATTGAAATTTTAAAAAAATGACAAATTTTAAATGGCTGCCAAAACAGAACCAATTGACCAAAATACTTTTCTAAAATATCATTTGATAGGTTTTTCTATTATCTTTAAAGTGCCGGGTCAGAAACTGAAATCTATCGAGTCGTTCAAAAGATATAGCCGTTTTAATATGGCCATTTTCGTGAAAATCGCGCTTTTTCGTATTTTTAAAAGAGTGTCAGTGGTTTCTGCCTTAATATAATGACACAAAAATTTAACTGGAGTTAGTTCTAAGTATGTATAACAACCTCCTTTGGGAATTTTTCTTGGCCCGAGCCTAAATCCACCTTATTCGAACCTCTCAATATTGAGTATTTTGCTTATCAAGTAAACCGACTCATACAACTGTTTCGGATTCTTCTAATAATTTTTAGAGCCCTAAGACATTCTAAACGATATGAATGATAAAAGTAAACACAAAGATATTGTATTTGAACTTTGGTATAAATCTCTTAGTAATTTTGAACCAAAAATATGATAATTTAAAATGTTTTTGAAATTTTAGGTATCATATCCGTGAACGCTCATTTTATCCGACATTGAAAACTGTCTTTAATTTCTCACAACGTCGATGGTAATCCATCTAGAGATTTCCATCAGTATCCAAATGAAAGGTTTTTAACCTCTAGTATCATTATTTTTTATAAATTGCTCATAACTTTTACCCCACAAACTGCTCCGTTCATAAATTAAAGTAACTTTTTTTGTTTATGTATATAACGATCGTAATTTACTATTGTGAAGTTAATAGCGGTAATAAACATTTGACTTATGTAAATGTTTATTACCACTATTAACCTACGTATAATGTAAATAATTTTATGAAAATAAGTTACTTAACAATTGGCAAATGTTTAATTTTTAATGTTCATGATTATGCATATGTTTTATACGATTAATTTTTTACAAGACAGGGCTATTCGTAATAAGTCTATTATGAAATTGTTTACTTCGGAACATCATTTCAAATCTAATGTTATAGTTTTTTGGTCTGTAGAAAATGATGTGACTTTCATTATCATCGATTTTCCTTCGACTGGAATATAACAATGATGTAGCCTTGTATTTGGAAATGTTGACACAATTGTAAATCGTTTACGTAATCGTTTTTCGTACTTTTGAACTTCCATTTGCGACACCCACAATACTCTGCAAAATGTTATAAAAATTGTTAGTAAAGTGGATTTTATTGTTTTTTCCGTATGTATAATAGTTTTATGATATATTGTGAAAAATAAAATATATGTTTTATGTCGCTACCTTATAGTTTTAGCTTCTTTAGTTGCGTATTCGTACATCTCGCGAGCATTAGTAATTTGTCCTTCCGGTGGTGATCTGATGCAGTGACACATAACTTGCCTTTTTAAATTTCCACCAATGGCATCACATGGCGATTTTCCATGGCTGGTTCCAAAAAAATTGTACGATTTCACTTTTATGCCAAAATCTTTCTCATGGCACAATATATTTGCCAAATGGTTTCTGAATAAATAACAAAGAAATTAGATTATTTTCAAATGGTATACATTCGTTATTTTTTTAGAATACAATACATTATATTACTTGTTTTTGTATTGCTGAGGTGCTCCATCCGAAAAATAAATTATATTTTCAATCCAGCTGTATTCCTCTTTCATTACGGACAAAAGTTTTTCAGTGAACGCATTTATTGTGTTACGCAAAATGGTCCTTAGAATCACTAATTACACAATAATTTACATTAAGTAGTTCATCACTATTCTTCGTTTTATAGTAAATGCAAAAAGGATGTATAGTTGCTTGTGAATTATTGTAATAAAAAGCTTGCACAGATTGTTGAATTATGAATGAATAATTTTCTGAAAAATCCATTATAATTATACAAGTATCCAATTCCAAATTACTTTTACAGTGATTTAGGTATTGCTTTTGAGCGTCCGCTATGTAATGATGTAAAGTCAACTTATTAATGTCTTCGCATAACTGAGTTTTTAAATGTTCTAAGGTATCTACAAAACTTTCAAGTGAAGCTGCACTTCCTGCATCGACCCAATTTTTATATTTGATTTGCTCATTTTCCAATTCTAGATCAAGTTCTTTTACTAGATTTTCGAATGTCCTTAACACTCCTGATTGACCTGGACACTTATTATATTTCTTTATCATGCAGTTTTCATTATCAACGTCACAAACAGCACCTACTAATATGTCTCTGTAATGAAGTTTTCTGGACAGAGCATACAATTTTAGTTTGACATTTTGATGTTCTGCACAAACACAAATAGTATGACTTCCAGGGTTTCCAGCATGTATACATTCTATAGGTTTTAAAGACATAAAGTAAGAGAACGAAGGCGACTTTTCATTTCCTGTGTATTGATCCAGAAATTTTAAATACAAATCATATACTGTGTATAACAATAATTTTTTCTGTATAAAAATGTTTTTTCCATCTTTATCCACAGTTGATACGAATTCCTTTTTCCCTGGGCAGGTATATGTATTTGCGTCATCCTGATAATAATTGAGTATACATTGCTGCATTTCAGTGGACATTTTAGTGTAACTTTGTCTTTTGTAAGATTTTATATTATCTGGGAAATCTTGAACATAAATATTAAATTATATAACCTAAGTAATATGTTTCATTTACGTAAAATAGAGGCCACTAAGGATAATGGTAAATACGGGGGAAATGTTATAGTACTGTCCCTCAAATCTATTTCTTGAAATTTTATAATACTTGTTAGTGTATAATATATACTAACAAGTATGATGAATAACAATGGATGAAAATTGTATACCTATCTTAGATAACAGTTACTCCATTTTCACATTGACACCCAAGTGCCTCTATATTTGCTAATAATATAATTATTTAATGAATAATTCTAGCGTTTAGATAAAATAGAAGTTTTTTGGTATTTTATGATATATATTTATAACTTTCAAAATATGGATTTTTTAACTTTTGCCATTAAATTGTCCGACGGCCTTAAATTTTACAAGGTTTGAATATTGAAATATTTAAAGAAATATAAATGAATATTTACACGATGAAACTGACAGAATGTTAAATGTTATGTAATCGTTAAAGATACCATAAACACCAGATAGTAGTACATTTTTAATAATTAATTTAAAAATTACATAGCACATTTCTGAAACAATAATTAAGCATTTTAATGCATCAAATAAACAAATTATTTTGGTCAAAAATCGACAATTTATAATTTATTTAAGAACAATGAATACATTATTTCAAACTTACCATCCATTTCTTTAAACTGATTGAGTTTCTTATACATATAATCTGTACAGTTGAAATGCAGTCGAATTTCACATCTACCCCAATGTTTTGGTAGTAATGCTAATAATTCAAGTTTTTTAAACATAGTTTTAGCGCTTTGAAATTCGTTTTGTAGGTTTGTTAACAATTCTCTAAACACTGAACAGTCTTCTAATATATTATGACATACAGCTTCTGGAACTGTAATGTTAACATTAGATGCCTTTGACAAATGTTCTGTAAAATGTTTACAAACATCTTGAACTATAATTTCACCGTCACGTATGCGTCTAGATTTATGAAATGTAAGATTGTTCCAACTTGGCATGTCAAGATTGTCTAATACAGAATTTACTACTCTTTGTTCCTGGCTCAATGTAGTAAAGTCAGAGGAATTACTAACTGTAATATCGCTACTAGCAATTGAATTTTGACTATCTAAAATTTGACTGTCATGTAAAACATTATCATTATTACTGACAACTTTTTCTTGTTTTTCTCGTCTTTCCAGAGAACTGGTTGCATTACTACTAGAGTTAGAAATTATTTTATTCAGATTGTGAGCATTATTTTGTGCAGAATCAATTTTACTGTTTAAAACAGTTTCACACCTTTTACAAATTTTATCGCCAGGTTTCAATTTCATTAACAAAATTATAAGGGTCATTTCACAAGTTTGTAGTTTCAGTATTCTGAGATCCTTAGTAATAACCTTGTCATGTTTTTTAAATGGATCACAACATTTTCGAATTGCATTTGAGTAATAATCTAACCATACACATTTATGATGATCACAAATGTTCCCCTTCGAAATTTCATAGTAGTTATCAATTCTGTATTTTAAATTCAAAATATCTCCATCAGGCAAAGATTCAAGGTTATGAACATTTTTGTTATTTGTAAAAGAACTAAGATGACACTGTGTTTTCGTAAAAATTCCAACATCACAATCCACAGTTTCCTGAGCCATATTTAAAAATTCTGGAACTAAATAATATAAATGCAAGTTATACAGATGAAAATTATAGAAAAATATTGCTATATTTTATCGTTTATAAACAAGGATGAAATTGATAGAATATGTTGTATTTTATATTTAAAATATATCTAAAATTTACAAAAATTCTGATGCAATGATTTTTATAATGTAAGAATTTTGTTTATTTTCTTGCACAATAAACTTTTTTAATGACTTTTTTAAAATTTCAATTTTATATGTACAAATTGTTACGTGTAGAGAATGAAACCAACGAAAGGGAGTAATTATGAACGATAAGTGATTGAATTTTTAGGTTATGTATAATAAGTTAGTTTTAACTTCAAAAATAACAAAAAAGTAATTGCCTTTTCACAATACTCCTAACTTAATAAAAAAGCACAAGAATCCATACTACAAATCTTACCTTTTTATTCGTACGACGTTTCACAAATCAAATAATCAATTGTAATAATAACATGTTCTTAACATCGAAATTATGATCAGCGATCTTAAACACTCGGTATACATGAACGGCCATCAGCTGACTGAAAGCCTCGTCTCGTGGAACGGAATCGGCGAAGCGGAATTGGCGGAATGGCGGAATTCGCGTGCCAGGTGATAAAAATAATAAAACTAGAAGTAAAAACCTTTCATTTGGATACTGATGGAAATCTCTAGATGGATTACCATCGACGTGAGAAATTAAAGACAGTTTTCAATGTTGGATAAAATGGGCGTTCACGGATATGATACCTAAAATTTCAAAAACATTTTAAATTATCATATTTTTGGTTCAAAATTACTAAGAGACTTATACCAAAGTTCAAATACAATATCTTTGTGTTTACTTTTATCATTCATATCGTTTAGAATGTCTTAGGGCTCTAAAAATTATTAGAAGAATCCGAAACAGTTGTATGAGTCGGTTTACTTGATAAGCAAAATACTCAATATTGAGAGGTTCGAATAAGGTGGATTGAGGCTCGGGCCAAGAAAAATTCCCAAAGGAGGTTGTTATACATACTTAGAACTAACTCCAGTTAAATTTTTGTGTCATTATATTAAGGCAGAAACCACTGGCACTCTTTTAAAAATACGAAAAAGCGCGATTTTCACGAAAATGGCCATATTAAAACGGCTATATCTTTTGAACGACTCGATGGATTTCAGTTTCTGACCCGGCATTTTAAAGATAATAGAAAAACCTATCAAATGATATTTTAGAAAAGTATTTTGGTCAATTGGTTCTGTTTTGGCAGCCATTTAAAATTTGTCATTTTTTTTAAATTTCAATACCACTGTATCAGTTACCAAAAATCGACATTAAATTTAAATCGGTTCAAAAGGTTCCGAGATAAAAATTCTAGAATGTAGGCAAAAAAGGGCGTATTTTGAGCCTTTCGATCAAGATCACGGGGGCCCAACGTCACCTTGGGGGCTGAAATTTTGCAAAAAGGCTTATTTTTGAAGGTTGAAAAACATACTAAAATTTGGAGAAAATCGGTGAACCCTCCCCACAAAAGTGGGCGAAAAGTAAAAATATTACTCACATATATATATATATATTTGAAATCGTATTAAGAAATTAAAAATAGCCATTCCAAAATGTTAGCCAAATTTGTTAAAAACTGCTCGATCTTGCTTGAAACGTGTGTCTCGGAGATTTTTGGAGTCGTTCATTATGAGTCTAAAATCTGTTTTCCAAAATTCAAACTTGCGGATCCAATGTGACGGACGAAATTGACCAAAATGACTCCATTTTTCTTGAACCATTGTTTCTCAAATGTTTTTGAGATATCTGCTGATGAGTTTGAGATTCGTTTTGAGAAATTAAAAATGGCGGTTCCAAAATGGTGGACATACTAGTTCAAAATTGATCGTTTTTGCGTTTTTTCGGATAAAATGCAAGAGACAATGCAGAATTGAATGAAAAAGATTAAAATCGTTTGATTTTAAAAATACCGCGCATTGTAGAACATCCACGATCAGCTGATTGCAGAAACGCCACTGCGCGAAAAGGGACGTTCGATCGTTTTCATTTCATACGTCACTTCAAATCGCAGAAAATTGGTTTTACACTCGCAAAAATGCTTGGATCTCTTCGGAGAGCTTGTAGCTTATCGGTATGTAATTTTCACGCGTATTTCTCATTACAAATCAAAATATTCTTGTCTTAAATATTCGATAACCTCAAACTTATGTAACCTACAAAAATTAAACATATTTTGTTTATATCTTCTATTAAAATCGAGTATGTTCACCTATTTCATAAATTTCATACGATATCATCCCAGTAAACAAAGAATGATTGAGAAACTTGAATACTTTTGAAACCTTTTTCTTTGAATAAGTATCGGTAAGCGTAGGTGTTTCAAAATATACATGCGCTTCATTAGTGAAGTATCGGCTAAATAAGTTTTGTCCGAAATTATTGAAAAGCATTCAAGAACAAGCTATTCAATTCTTGGATGAGGATTTAGAACGATTGACAATAGGGAAGTATTCACGAAGGTCAACAAATAGAATTCAAAGTTCAAAAATGAATACGTTTCATTCTGAATAATTTTTCATTTGCTGGTACATGAATACAGCGATATGTAACATTCCAACTGATAAACGAACCGAACATTTACAAACCGTGAAATAAAACAATTGTGTTATACACTGTAAAAAAATCCTGATGAATTTACAATCGCAGTGTAATTTTCCTTGGTAAAAAGTTGGTAATATTACTACACGCAAAGAAATTTTAAGTCAATGCGACAGCATTTTGGGAAGTAGTAGTTACCGCACAGATTCTGATGAATTTGAAATGACGGTTACAATTCGAATTCGTTAAAAAGAACATTTTTATAAACAGATCCAATTTTGAGTGCACTTTTGAGAATATTTATTCACAATTTCTAGACGATATAGTTATTAATAATTATCTGTAATGATCTACAAACGTTGTTGAAATGGAAAAAATTGGTACTTTTTTAATTTTAAAGCTTCCGTACCGAAAACAGCGCAAGATACACTAAAAATGCACTGAAACTTTTTTGTAGAGCACAAAATTTCCGAAAAAAAGTCAGCGAGAGCCCTAGTCTAAAGTTAATAGATTATCCATGAATAACGCTGGAATTTTGTCTTACAAGTTAATTATGAATATTTTAGAATTTTTGTAAAATATGAGGCATATTCCATCGTTGCTCGTGGCTAAGCTTTTAACTTTAGTCTAGGGCCCTCGCTGACTTTTTTGTAGGAAATTTTGTGCTCTATAAAAAAGTTTTAGTGCATTTTTAGTGTATCTTGCACTGTTTTCGATACGGAAGCTTTAGAGTGAAAAAAGTACCAAGTTTTTCCGTTTCAACATTTATAGATCATTAAAATTAATTATTAATAACTAAATAGTTGGAAAATTATGAATAACTATTCGAAAAGGTATAATAAAAGTGTATCAACTTATAAAAATATTCTTTTTAACGATTTCAAATGTTAACCGCCATTCAAAATTCGTTAGAAATTGTGTGTTAGCTGTTACTTCCCTGAGCAGTGGCATTTACTTCAAATTTCTTTCCATGTACATACGCAGGGATTTTCCCAAAAAAACAAGATGAATGTTACAAGGTTATGTAAATTTACTACAGGAAGCATAGGAATTTTAAAGCATTGTATAAAATTACCACATTCAACGTTGGTTCAATAGCTTTATAATAGAAAAATACATGATTTTGTAAAAATACACAACACACATGTAAAAATCCTACATTAAATGAAGTAATTTTACAGCTTGCGATTTAAAATTACCACATTTAACGTCAGTTCCATCTTTACCACGTTTATTGTAAATTTCATCCTTTGTAAAATTACTATGGAGTTGTAAAATTAAACCACAGTTTTACTAGAGAAAGTTTAAAATCACAACTCTGAAAAATGTAAAATTCCTATTTGGCTAGGTATTGTACCACTGCAATAGTAATATACCAACAAAATTGTAAAATTGCTATTCTCAGAGTGGATTGTAATAATTACCTATTCTGAGAGTAGTAATTATACTACTCTGAAAGTTGTCATTTTTACTTTAGAAGCAGTAAATTTACAAGATTAATTTAATTTTACTATTCTGGAAGTTGTAAATTTACAAACTCGATGTTAATTTTACAATTTTCCTATGGATTTTATTACTCTCAGAGTGGGTCGTAGACGTTACCTACTTTCAGAGTAGTAATTTTACTAAAGGATTTTTTACAGTGTAGGTTTAATCGTATAATAATAATAATAATTGTTATTTGATTAAATTTCAATAAAAGTATACATTTCTTTACACTTTTGTACATCATGTACTCAAAGCAATCGTGATTGCTGGAGTATATATCACTCGCAAGGCTAAGCCTGTCTGCAAGAGTTTACATAACTATATATAAAATTTATTGAATATTAGTATGACGACCTCTGATATATCTGTCGTATTTGTAGTATATGACACACGTTTCTTTCAAAATCATTAAATATCACAGTATTGGTATTTCAGCACGCAGCACTAGTTACAAATTACCTTATGTGATAAGTCGCGAGGATGTTCCATTATAATTGCCCGTATTCTTTTTTTAAGTTTTTTATCGTTAATTATAAATTTGTCATGTAAGAATACATTATATAATTTAGGGCCCAAATAATCAAAACATCTTCGTGAGACACTTTTAACCCTACGTGGAACCCTACCGAGTAGATTTACCGTGTTCGCTAAACTTAATTACTTTATTTTTTAAACAATGATTTAAAGCAGTTTCCACATATTTTTGCCTAATATCTAGGACTTTTGACTCCTTAAAAAGCAAATTTGAGGGATACGTACTATTTTTATTCCATATTATCTTTCAAGCCCTTTTTTGTAACTTATATAACCGATCAATATGCGTATTACATGCAGCACCCCAACCAATTATGCCATAGAACATTATGGAGGAAAATAGGGCATGATAAACCATCATCAATTCTTGTATTGTCAATACTATTTTTAGTCTTGTAAAAGCAAATAGCAAATATTTTAGTTTGTTTACAACCGATGTAATATGGAAGTCCCATTTTATATGCGAGTCAATTTTCACTCCAAGGTACTTAGTATGGTTTTTTCGACAAATTTTATTGCACTTGCAGTTTTGTAACTGAGTACAGGAGTTCAGATCAAGATGTATATTTAGATTTTCTGGTATACTATCTACATAGCATCCAAAAGGCACAGATACCGTTTTGAAGATATTTATTGTCAAACCATTTGAACTGAACCAGTCCTGTACACAGCGAAATTGCATTTCTACAGATTCCTTAGCTTCTTGCCATGACTTTTGTTTTATTATTAACGCTGTATCGTCTGCAAACGCCTTTAATTTTCCATCAATATCAATTTCAAACAGGTCATTTATGTAAATTAATAATAAAGGACCTAAAATGGATCCCTGCGGAATACTATATATAATTTTGTCTGGGCTACTGTAATCATCTCCTATTTGCACACTTTGCGTTCTATCATTTAGATAACTGCGCAGCAGATCCAACACCTGACCCATAAAGCCATAATTTTCTAATTTCTTTATAAGTATTTTATGATCATCATGATCATATATGATCAAAGGCCTTTGCTAGATCGATAAATATTGCTAGACTTGGTTCATCCTGTTCCAGAGCCAAAGAGATTTCTTTAGTTAATTCAGCTATGTATATGTTATAAATTTTTTTTAGGCTTTAAAGAACGTAAGATGTTTGCAAACAACAGCTGCTCGTCCATCCGATCATCTGTTTACAGTAAGTAAACAAATATCCGATTGACTTCAAACTTTTACAAGTTTAGTATTAAAACCATTCTAACCACAGCACAGAGACACGGAATACGACAATCCGAACATCCCCTTCGAGTTCAATGCAGAAAATAAGAAGCGAATCACAGCTCTTTTAAAAATTTATCCAGAAGGTCACAAACGAGGAGCAATGATACCTCTGTTGGACCTAGCGCAAAGACAACACGGCTGGTTACCTATCTCTGCAATGCATAAAGTTGCAGACATTTTAGAAGTATCTAACATGCGAGTGTACGAAGTTGCCACCTTTTACACCATGTTCAATCGAAAACCAATGGGAAAATATCACTTGCAAGTTTGTACCTGCACACCATGTTGGTTAAGAGATTCCGACTCTATTTTGAACGCTGTTCGCGAAGCATCCCAATGCGAAGTTGGTGCAAATTCTGCCGACGGTTTGTTTTCATTGTCCGAAACCGAATGTCTCGGAGCTTGTGCGAATGCACCAATGATGCAGATTAACGACGATTACTACGTAAGTATTCTAAAGTTTGCTTAAATCGCAATGACGTAATTGTAAATTTTATTTAGGAGGATTTAACGCCAGAAACTACTAAAGCTATTATCGATGCTTTAAAATCTGGGAAAAAACTACCAGCCGGACCTCAAAAATGTAAACGACACGCAGCTGAACCCGAAGAAGGTTTAACTTCTTTAACGGCACCTCCACCAGGACCTGGTTTCGGAGTGAGGGCAGATTTATAGGCAAATTTTTTTCCCTGCAGTGAAAGTAGTGAAACGTTTCAATGTTACAGGGAAAATAGAAAACGATGTAAAATATATATTTAATTAATTATACAAAAACAACCTAAAAACCTTTTTACTATCCCTAGTTCCAAATTTATTCTCTATTGGCGCTAATGTTCCATCAATCAAAAATTCGCGCGCGTTTTACTGATTTTATTAGAAATTTTTATTAAAAATGTTCATTTTGATGAACATCATATTTTAATTTCATGTAATTTTATCAAATAATACACTTTTATTTGTGTGTTTTAAACGTTTTTTATGTGAAAACGTCATCCGGAATTTTTAAGGTTATGTAAAATAAAAATGTAAAAAATGAGAAATTAGTAGAGTTTTTTGATGAACATAATATTCTAATTTCATTTACGTGTAATTTTATCAAATAATACACTTTTATTTATGTATTTTAAACGTTTTTTGTGTGAAAACGTCATCCGGAATTTTTAAGGTTATGTAAAATAAAAATGTAAAAATATACAAAAGTTGAAAAATGAGAAATTAGTAGAGTTTTTTGGTATAATTTCACAAAAATGGATATCAATGTTCAATCGACTGATGAACCAGTTCCGACAAATGAAGCATCGAAGAAAATTTGTGCAATCGACAAAGGTGCAGTTCATCGAATTTGTTCTGGACAGGTAAAATAATTTTTTATCGAATTATTAAAACGTATACAACTTACATCAGACAAATCTGATAGTTTATTATATCCTTGAATCATTAGTATAATTTCTTAGGTTGTACTAGATCTCGCAGTCGCTGTTAAAGAATTGGTAGAAAATAGTCTTGACAGTGGCGCGACAAATGTCGAAGTAAAATTATCAGATTACGGTAAAACTTGTATCTGCGTAATAGACAACGGCAGTGGCGTTTTAGAAAAAGATTTCGAGGGTTTAGGTCTAAAGCATCATACATCAAAATTTCGAGAGTTTTCCGACTTATTATCGGTTGAAACGTTTGGTTTTCGAGGTGAAGCGTTAAGTTCGTTATGCGCATTGTCAGAAGTTAGCATTGTCACACGACACTCTAGCTGTAATCATGCTTTTAAGTTACAATTCGATAAAAATGGAACGTTAATTAGTAAAGAAGAGACAGCCAGACAGCAGGGGACGACTGTCTTTGTTCGGAATATTTTTAAAACTTTACCGGTCCGAGCAAAAGAGTTTGAAAAAAATATTAAAAAGGAATATGCCAAAATGATTCAAATTTTGTACAGTTACTGTCTTGTTTCTACAAATATTAAAATAACTTGTACAAACGCTAATGGAAATAAGCCACCGTCCGTAATCGTAAAGACGCACGGTGCGAGCGGAGTAATGGAAAATATTAGTGCACTTTTCGGACATAAACTGCGAGAAAATCTCGTAACGGTAAAAGACGAAGAACCTGATATTGAGATTCTAGAAGAATATAATTTACCGCCTGGTATCGAAGTAAACTTTACTTGGGAATTCATCGTTAGTCCCTGCGCTCACAATTTAGGAAGATCTTGTCCGGACAGACAATTCTTTTATGTGAATGGGAGGCCGTGTGATCTTGTAAAAATAAACAAATTAATTAATCATATTTATCATAAATACAATAATAAACAGTATCCGTTCATTTTTTTCAATATCAAACCAATAAAAAGTTGCGCTGATATTAATGTAACTCCTGACAAACGAACGATATTGCTAACGCAAGAAAGATTGATATTGGCAACTATCAAATCGAATCTGGTGAAGAAATGGGACGATTCCCAAGGTACGTTTAACGTAAAAACTTTACCAGAAATGAATTTCAGGGTGAGTAAAAGAAGCCTTACTTCACCTGAATGTGGCCCACCGTTAAGAAAACTTCAAAAGTTGTTTAGTCGTGTAGAGAAAGCAAAAATAAATGAAACAAAAGATGAATTAGATACATCGATGGATATTGTAGAAATGAATGAAAGTAATGCAGATGAAAACGTAGAATTGAATGAAAATTGTTCTGAATCGGAAAAACCAGAGGATATTGTTGAAAAAACGATATTAAAGAAAAAAGAAACCAATTTAAAAGAACCAATCGATGCAATTGCGTTAATAAAATCAAGAATTAGAAAAAACAGAATGCCCAGTGACAATGATGCAATAGAAATAAAAGAAGAAACGGAAGAAATAAAAGAAGAAACAGAAGAAATAAAAGAAGAAACAGAAGAAATAAACAAACTAACAGAAACATTGCCAGATGACGAATGTGTTAAAAATGATATTCAAGTAACTCCAATTGAAGAAGAGGAAGAAATCGTAAGATTTAAGCTACCTGACAAAGAAATAGAAATTAGTATGGATGCGATTAAATTGAAACTTGAAGAATTGAAACTGCGTTCAAATTCAAAACGTAATATAGAAAAGCGAGTAAAATACCGTGCAAAGATTGATGCGAAAGCTGTTGATGTCGAAAAAGAATTACAAAGGGAATTGACCAAAGAATCTTTCGAACAGGTCAGTAATTTTAAAATGACTATCTTCTTAAAAAGTATTTTATAACTACAACCTCCAAATTGTAGTTATAACATTTAAATTTCTACGTTTGAGGTTAGAAAAACGGGTTTCTAACCTACAAATTTGCCAAAAAAGTAGATTTTATATGTAATTTTATATTAATCTTGTTTTATTTTTAATTGATTGTAAACAATAAATCATCTAGTTCATGTATTTCTTGTTTAGAATTGTTTTAGAACATAAATTACATTTAATAAACAAGTTTCATTTTCAATTTTGAGGCTAAATAAAATTTCAAAATGTATTTTTGTTATTCGCAGATGGAAGTAATAGGTCAATTCAACTTAGGTTTCTATTTAGCAAGACTTAACGTTAGTCTTTCACCAGTACACATTTGAGGTTAGAAAAACGTGTTTCTAACCTACAAACTTGACAAAAAGTGTATTTTATATGTAAATCTTTATCAATCTAGTATTATTTTTAACTGAAAATGTTCTAGTTCATGTATTTCTTGTTTAGAAGTGTCTTACAACATAAGTTACATTTAATAATCAAGTTTCATTTCCAATTTTGAGGTTAAATAAAATTTCAAAATGTAGTTTTCTTCGAATATGCAAGTAATAGGTCAATAGGTTTCGTTTTAGCAAGTCTTAACATTAGTCTTTCACCAGTTCACATTTGAGGTTAGAAAAACGTGTTTCTAACCTACAAATTTGACAAAAAAGTAGATTTTATATGTAAATCTATATTAATCTCGTATTATTTTTAAATGATTATAAACAATAAATGTTCTGGTTCATGTATTTCTTGTTTAGCATTGTTTTACAACAAAAATTACATTTAATAAACAAGTTTCATTTTCAATTTTGAGGTTAACTAAAATTTCAAAAAGTATTTTTCTTCGCAAATGCAAGTAATAGGTCAATTCATCTTAGGTTTCATTTTAGCAAAACCTAACATCACTCTTTCACCGGTGCGTATTTGAGGTTAAAAAAGCGTATTTCTAACCTGCAAATTTGACAAAAAAAAAACGTATTTTATATGTAAATCTTCATCAATCTAGTATTATTTTTAACTGATTATAAACAATAAATGTTCTAGTTCATGTATTTCTTGTTTAGAATTGCTTTACAACACAAATTAGATTTAATAAACAAGTTTCATTTCCAATTTTGAGGTTAAATAACATTTCATAATGTATTTTTCTTCGCATATGTAAATAATAGTTCAATAGGTTTCGTTTTAGCAAGATGTAACATTAGTCTTTCACCGGTGCACATTTGAGGTTAGAAAAGCGTGTTTCTAACCTACAAATTTGACAAAGAAAGCGTATTTTATATGTAAATCTTCATCAATCTAGTATTATTTTTAACTGATTATAAACAATAAATGTTCTAGTTCATGTATTTCTTGTTTAGAATTGCTTTACAACATAAATTATATTTAATAAACAAGTTTCATTTTCAATTTTGAGGTTAAATAAAGTTTCAAAATGTATTTTTCTTCGCATATGCAAGTAATAGTTCAATAGGTTTCATTTTAGCAATACTTAACATTAGTCTTTCACCGGTGCGTATTTGAGGTTAGAAAAGCGTGTTTCTAACCTACAAACTTAACAAAAAAAGTAGATTTTATTCATAAATCTACATGAATCTCGTTTTATTTTTAACTGATTATAAACAATAAATAATCTACTTCATATATTTCTCATTTAGAATTGTTTTACATCATAAATTCCTTTTAATAAACGACTTCCACTTTCAATTTTGAGGTTATATGAAATTTCAAAATGTATTTTTCTTTGCAGATGCAAGTAATAGGTCAATTCAACTTAGGTTTCATTTTAGCAAGACTCAACAGTGACATATTCATCGTCGATCAGCACGCCACTGATGAAAAATTTCGGTTCGAAAAATTATCCAAAGAAACCAAACTAAAAACCCAAAAATTGATAATTCCCAAAGCATTAAACCTCGCAGCGCTAAACGAAGTAATATTAGTCGAACACCAACAGATCTTCGAAGACAATGGATTTACGTTTCAAGTAAAAGAAGAAGGTACGAAACATAAACATCCTTTATAAATTTACTTAAAAATGAAACTTTTCAGAGAATCCTGGTCACAAAGTTAAATTAACCGGAATGCCAGTCAGCGGCGGATGGCAATTCGGTCAAGAAGACATCGAAGAATTAATATTCCTAATTCGTGAAGGTGGCCAAAGTGGTTCCGTCACGAAAGAAATTCCTCGACCGAGTCGAGTTAGAGACATGTTAGCGTCAAGAGCTTGTCGCAGTGCCGTCATGATAGGAACGGCACTCAACGAAACCGAAATGTTAAGACTGTTGAAACAAATGAGCGAAATGAAGAACCCCTGGAATTGTCCACATGGACGACCAACCCTAAGGCACTTGTTATCATTGTCCTTATTACGACGAGAATCATCAAGACAAAACTGATCAATTTTTTAAACAAATGAGCGAAATTAAAAACCCCTGGAATTGTCCACATGGACGACCAACCCTAAGGCACTTGTTATCATTGTCCTTATTACGACGAGAATCATCAAGACAAAACTGATCAATTTTTTAAACAAATGAGCGAAATTAAAAACCCCTGGAATTGTCCACATGGACGACCAACCCTAAGGCACTTGTTATCATTGTGATTATTACGACGAGAATCATCAAGACAAAACTGATCAATTTTTGAAACAAATGAGCAAAATGAAGAACCCCTGGAATTGTCCACATGGACGACCAACCGTAAGGCACTTGTTATCGTTGTCCTTGTTACGACGAGAATCATCAAGACAAAACTGATCAATTTTTTAAACAAATGAGCGAAATGAAAACCACCCGGAATTGTCCACATGGACGACCTATCCTAAGGCACTTGTTATCATTGTCCTTATTACGACGAGAATCATCAAGACAAAACTGATCAATTCTTTAAACAAATGAGCGAAATGAAAAACCCCTGGAATTGTCCCCATGGACGACCTACCCTAAGGTATCGTTGTCATTATTACGACAAGAATCATCAAGACAAAACTGATCAATTTTTTAATAATCTTCATGTATTTACTTAACCTAAATCTGTACAAAATACACATTTTATACACTAATTGTTCTAAAAATATTAAATCCGGAATGCGCGGTAGAAACTATCGTTCCAGGACACTGCGGATGCCAATGCAGTTCTTTAATCTCCGTTTGTCCTTGATGAATAAACAACAACTGCGGAGGTACATTCGTATCCATATCACCAGCTGCCTGATCAGCTTCCAACGAGAGATCCCACTGCGTAATTTGATCATCGGCGCCACCAGATGCAAAGACAGCCGTCTCCGCAGGATGCCACTCCACCGAAGTTACCGGAGCAGTATGATGCTTGAATGTTGCGACTGGCGAAGCTCCGTCTTTAGAAAAGTATCGTAAATCCCAAATTTTAATAGCTCCGTCATCGCCACCAGAAATAAGAAATCGAGTTTCTTTTTTATTCCAATTTATTACGTTTACATCCATCGCATGAGCGTCAGCAGCCGTCAACATGCATGCCGATTGCGGACTTACTCTCGTATCCCAGATTTTGATGCTGCAACAATTTTACTCGTAAATTTTTGTAAAAAATGAAGATTTTATAATTTTTTTGAAAAATGACATACCTTTTGTCAACGGAACATGATGCGAGGACATGTTTTTCATTTGGTGACCATTGTATATCTTCTACGCTGTGAGGCGCATGTGAATTGTAAGGTCGCTGATCAACTTGCCACGACTGACTTCCTCCGTTGTCGCTACACTTCCAAATGTGAATATTACCTTTACAATCGCCAGTAGCAAGAGAACCTTTTTCAGTTGGACACCAATCGATGGCATATCCTTCGCTTAGATGTCCTTTAAATGTAAAAAGTGACTTGACAGCTCCGTCAGGATTCTGTTTTCGATATGCTGATAACGAAGTTTCGTCTTCGACTGCTTTCAGTTGATCGTTCAAGTTCCAGAGACAAACTCTACCTAGTTCGCTCCAACTTGCTGCAAGTGTAGTCGTTCCGACTTGTGTTGATCTGTATTTACATTTATTGTTAGGAAATTAAATCAAAGTTTGATACGGAGAGTAAAATGACTTACCGAACTCTGTTAACGCAACCTTGATGTTTTATTACAGCGATGTTAAGTTTTGGATCACGAGCTTCGTCTTCGTCGTCAGATTCGTCTGATTCGTCAGAATCGTCAGAATCGTCTTCGGTTTTCTCTTTACTTCCTTTCGCACCATGCAGGTTCGTGGCTTTCATAACCAATAAATTATTAACGTGGGCTCTTGCGGCTTGAGTACCGGCTATGAGATACATTGACATTGGGTAAGTTTCTCTGGAGTCTCCGAGTTCGTCTTTGATAATATCGAAACTGAGACATGGTGCACCAGTGGTGAGATGATGAAGAATGCGATAAGCTGACTCGTCTGCTACTAATACTTCACCGTCGTCTAATTTTTTACCTGGAAGATACACTTCTTTAACTATGTTTTCATCATCGGTTTCTTCCTCTGCTCCGTTTTCTTCTTCTTCCATCGATTCTTCACTGTCGTTACTTTCTTCGCTGTCACTTGCGACATCTTCCATAGGCTCATCAGCTTTTTTTGACATATTTAAAGTAAAATCTGCAAAATTTGTTAAATTATTATTAATGATTAAGTGTTTATAACCTCAAAGGTGACATTTGAGTGTTTATAACCTGAAAGGTTTAGACACAAATATAAAATTGGAGTATTTAAATGTTTATGTTGATATTTACATTAATTGTAGTCAACAAATATTTGTGGAGAAACACGTGGTGCACGCAACCAACTCGCCGTCAATACTTTTAAACAAAATTTTTACTAACACGTGTTATTTGTACGGTAATTTTTTACCGGCAAGCGGCAGGGGCGTATTAAAGCTGAATTCTCATGACGCTACAACGTAAGTAACTAGATTGTAAAAAGCACTAGATTCGATGCGTATGCCTATCTAGTAACATATCATAAATTGTCATTAACGCTCAGAGGGATTTTCAGTATCAGTTTGAACATCGATAATTTGTATATAAATGCCTTTAGAAAAATTTGAACTCCACTGTTTCTAACGTAAAATTGTATGCTCTTTCAGAATCTTTCAATAAAATTTCGATAAAATGAACCGCAAAAAAGTTATGTACGTTTTTCTGTTAAAATACATGTTTTTTTACATTTTGTTTTTCAGAAAAACATCACTTTCACCTCGAAATGGCGTTGGGAACATCTAAGTTGAAAATATCGCGTCCATGGACCTCCAAGATTAAAATGTACCATGTCAGAATTCATAATTCAAGATGGCAGTTTTCAAAATGGCGCCTAGAAGCTCAAAATTCTTTTTAAAACTTAACCATTTTTTTCTTCAAAACTATAGACTTTAGAGAAAATTTTCTAAGAACAACAATGCTTTGGAATGAGTCAAAGAATACTCTCAAATTTTATCAGCATGCAATAATACGCTGCTTGATTTTTCACAAAATCGAAATTTTGAAAAAAATCATTTAAAAAATCTGAAAAATATTTGAGTAGCTTCATTAAATAATTCTAAGACATTTTTGTTCTAAGGAAATTTTCTGTATAGTTTATAGTTTTCATGAAAATAAATTATTAAACGTTTCTATATTTCAAGACCAATAATTTATTTTTTTGGAAACTATATAGGCTTTAGAGAAATTTTTTTTAAGATAAAAATATCTTAGAACTCTTTAAAGAACCTGCTCAAATTTTTAAAATAACTTTTTTCAAAATTTCGACTTTTCGAATTTTTGAAAAATCAAGCAGTGTATTATTGCATGCTGATAAAATTTGAGAGAATTCTTTGACTTATTCCAAAGTATTGTTGTTCTTAGAAAATTGTCTCTAAAGTCTGTAGTTTTTAAGAAAAAAAAAATGGTCAAGTTTTAAAAAGAATTTTGAGCTTCTAGGCGCCATTTTGAAAACTGCCATGTTAAATTATGAATTCTGATATGGTACATTTTAATCCTGGGGGTCCATGGACGCGATACTTTCAACTTAGATATGTTTTCCAACGCAATTTCGAAGTGAAAGTGATGTAATGAAAACTAAATGTAAAAAAACAATGTTTTTTAACAGAAAAACGTGCATAACTTTTTTGCGGTTCATTTTATCGAAATTTTATTGAAAGATTCTGAAAGAGCATACAATTTTACGTTAGAAACAGTGGAGCTCAAATTTTTCTAAAGGCATTTATACACAAATTATCGATGTTCAAATTGATACTGAAAATCCGACCGTCTGATCGTTAATGGGTTAACCCTCTAGGTCCGAGGGTATATTGATGTTGGAATATAATTTTTTCAAGACTTTAATTTGTCTATTTTATACTTCTGATTTGACGAACAATCGTTACAATTAAATAAAAACGCTAAAATCACAGTTTTTTGTTATGGGACTTGGAAATCCCACCAGGACTTGAGGGTAAGATTTTCAGTTTTTGATAAAAATAAGAAAATCAACAGTAATATATATGTTTCACGTTTTATTGGTTTAATGTTATTTTAGGCTAAATCTAACACTCTATATAAGTAATATAACGCACAATATAACACGATTTTGTATATCTTTGAGAACTATTCCTTTTTTAAATGGTATGTATAAAAACAATTATTGCTTTTATTGCAACAAAGGTATACATTGCATTTGCAGCAAAAAGACGTAGGTTTATTTTTAATGCATAAGGTGCATCTTTGTCCGACTTCGCTAAACTCTGGGAAGTGATCTAAGGCGTGAAATTTTTATGATAAATTTGTGAAATAACAAAAATTAAAACAAATACATATTTATGTATAACTCACAAACTATTTAACGTCGTGACGTGTAATAAAGTAGAAAACGCCTATTTATCTTTCAACTTTTGCATTAGTAGACCGTTGAGCCCTGGTGGGACGTACACGTCCCATACTTTAAAATCAGAAGCCCCTATATAAATCAAAACCAAATAGTGGTTAAAATACGCTAATTTGCATATGTATATCCCACTTTTAAAATGTATACACGGATTTTACCATAAAATCATTAGTACATACTTTATTTTGAAAAATTATCGAGTGACATACGAATACGACAGTTAACCTGCAATGCAAGGCACAATTCACAGCTTTTCTAATATTTAACCAATTGAATAACTGTTGCTGCTGGTAGGAACGCATTATGCATGACCGACGGAAACCAACCGTCGATATTACATACCGGATTTGCCATTAAATAAGCAAAAAAGTATTTTTAAATCTATGGGACTCCCACGTCCCACCAGTACCTAGAGGGTTAAACTTTGAGGTTGAAGAAAATTGATTTTTTTTTAAGGCACATTCATGAAATTAATTTTATTGGCTTTAGAATTGATCAAATGACAGGAAAAGCCGTGCGTGACTCATATTTATAAATAATGTTATTTCTTTTTTGTAACGTAACGTGTTACGTTACTCGTAAAATTAGTTTTAAGTTTTGTAACGTTTAATTTACACAAAAAATTCAATTCTTTTGCTTATGGCCTAATTTCTAGATGCTAGTACATAAAATTAAACGTCTGTGTATTCAAATTTAAAATAATGGATTAAATATGGCGGATTATTTTTACAAAATTTCTTTGATTTTTACAAAATTTGATATGTTAGGGTTTTTGAGGCGACTGATTACAAATGCAAATTCAGTTTTCATTAAAATTTGAAATCCAAATACACGATTTAATAAAGAAACCAAAAAATTAAAACGATTTGTAAAGAATAATCATTTTATTATTGTCAAAAAGTGTGTTTTTTGTTGTATTAAAAAAGCCATTATCCATTTTCGTCCCAAAAGTCCGAAATCTGGACACAACTTTCAACGATGTAACTTTTGTTCCAATCAGCGTTAAAAAAAAAATTGAAGTAAGTCAAAATCGATAGATTTGGACCTCCTCTTTCAAATGCCATGGTCAGAATCAGCCGGAAATTACAGAGAAAAAAGTTATGATCAGTTTTTCGAAAAAAATACTGATTTTTTCGACGTGTTTTTCCAATAATTGCGTTTTTTGACATTGAAAAGGGCAGTGCTGATCGTTGCAAAACATACTAATCACGTTTTTTTGCTCAGACCATTCTTCTCCCGTCGGATTTTTTTCAAAAAAACAAAATGTCGGCTTCAAGATGGCGTCTGGAAGTTGTAATTTTACATTTTCTCCTACAAATATCGATTATTTGACCGTGTAACGGCTCAAATCATGGAGAATTGCAATGAAAAAGTAATTATTATCATTTATGAATACCTAGTCTCATCATGATTTATTCATAACCTCATAACCTCAAATTAGGTGGACACAATGGGTTTATACCGATTATTTGTCTAATTTTCACACAATTTTAGACGTTTCCGTAACATTACTTATGTGTGAAATTAAAAATGACCATATATCCTTATGACCTATTAATTATCGGTTTATTACCTAAAAATTTAGTCTAGTTCGACTTTTTTTATTTTTAAAATACTTTTCTTCATTTTTTTTTTTATTTTAATGTTATTACTTTCATTTTCTTGTATTCAAAACACACGTGGAGGTAATGAGGAAATATTTGTTTTTTATTTTTGTCTTTTGTTTTATATTTTGTAAATCAATATTGCAGATATTGAAAGTTATGTCGCACTATAAGATATGGGTTGACCTGCACTCAATTTGTAGGTTATAAACAAATTCTTCATAGGTCACAATCGTATGTGGTTATTTTCAATTTCATACGTACTTAGTGATACGGAAACGTCGGAAATGGAGTGAAAATCAGATAAAATATCGGTAAAAACCCATTGTACATGACTTATTTGAGGTTATGAATGAATCATGATAGGAGTAAGTATTTACAAATGATAATAATTACTGTTTCATTCCAGTTCTCCATGATTTGAACCTTTACGCGGTCAAATAATCAATATTTGTGGGAGAAAATGTAAAATTGGAGACGCCATCTTGAAGCCGCCATTTTGTTTTTTGAAAAAAAAACCGACGGGAGAAGAATGGTCTGAGCAAAAAGACTCGATTAACATGTTTTGCAATGATCAGCATTTTTCAATGTCAAAAAACGCAATTATTGGGGAAAAAACGTCGAAAAAATCAGTACTTTTTTTTGAAAAAATGATCATAACTTTTTTCTCTCAAATTTCTGGCTGAATCTGACTACGGCATTTGAAAGAGGAGGTCCAAATCTATCGATTTTGAAGTTCAATTTTCTTTAACGCTGTTTGGAACAAAAGTTACATCGCTGAAAATTGTGTCAAAATTCCGGACTTTTGGGACGAAAAGGTTAAAGTTTAGGGGAAAAAAGCTACTTTGTTTGTAAAACCGCAAAAATTGGCCTTTTTAATCATTTTTAAGGTTATGTATTTCTTACACAGTTACGGACATTTAAAATCATGAAATTCATTTTAACATTATTACACAATTAAAACTTACCTGTTTTCCAAATTGTCATTCAAAGTCGTTAATTTAAATATAAGGAAGAAAGGAAAATGGAAAATTCTTTTCCACAGGAAGTTAAGAATATTTTATTTTCACTTCCTATAAACGTTGGATGATAGAAATGAATAACTTCAGTACATTCAAAATTAAATGTTCACTTTATTTTAAATATATAAAAAATTGTCATTCCGTTAAAGGCACTATTTGTCATGAGATTCTCCATTGACACACATAGATAAAGACTAAACACTAATTTTATCCTATATATACTTTGGTTGGACTTATCATTAAACAAAAAATACTCAAACTCTTCAGTAAAAACAATCATAATTAATTGAAGAAATCTGTATACATATTTACATGCTCCTTGACTAAACAAATGGCCGCTCGAAGCAACCGCTCTATCTCGACTATATTCAAAACATTTAAATACTACTTATAATCAAAAATTTAATGAATCAGCTTGTGTCGATATAGCGGAAAATTACCGGGACTCGGTCCCGGAACATCGTCGTGTGCGTAGACGGTGATGTTGTTCATCATTGTAATGCAATACTGCTGGAACGCTATAAACAAGAACATCAGTCAATTGCGAGACAATAAAAAATGCGCGCCATCTCTCGTCATAAATACTTACTTTGATGCGCTTCTACTAGCAGATGAAGGATTTGGCAAAAATGGCCTTCGATTTCGACCATCGGCCACATCGATGTCTTCAGAAACGGCATTTATACCGAGTCTCTTGCCAGTTCGCCAGCGAATGACGAGCCACTTCATACGATGAATACTAATTATGACTAGGACGATACTTCTAAATCTCACCTTTGCGTTCCTTCGATGGGGACCTGACCTTGCAATACCCCTTTGCAAATTTGTCAGCTGAGACAAGAAGACGATTGTATTTTCTTCTACTAATTGGTAACCAGATATAACACAGAGCAGATAGATTCTCTGATAAAGCAAAGCTTTGCGACGACTTTCAGCTCTAAGGTACAAGCGGTAGAAATGTTGCAACTGCAAAAGTTTGATGATTTAATTTGCTTCAAACTTAATCACTGATACTAGAAACAAATCGATATTTTATAGCAACTAATTTTACCTTCTCTATAAGGTCTCTACGTTGGACGTTCAAGTTATGATCAGTCGAATGCTGTTGCGCATTAATTTTCTTGACCTGGGCCAACAACTTATGATTCTCATCGGAATACTGAGTTAACCTCTCTCGTAGACGGGAGTTCTCCTTCTCGACATTGTCCCGAAATTCCTATTTTGAAGAGGTTGTAAAATAAACTCGTTACGAAAGTCATACGTATTTTCGTAATCTCTTTCGACTTTTGTGAAGGACGATTACTTAGCTTGAGCTCGAATGCGTCTTCTTTTATATATATCATCGAGTTGCCATATTAATTCTTTTATTCCAGAATTACTATTGTAATGATTATTATTATTGAACATGTGTTCGTACAAACACAACTACAAGGTCTACCATGGCATTCAGGATGAGGTCATAAAAAGAATTAACTTACCTTCTCTTCGGAAGAATACTGGCTTTCGCTTCCTCGTCTCTGAAGGGTTTGACGATTTTCCAGAGTCGCAATGGCATCCTTCAGTCTCGTCGCTTCTTCTTGAGCGTTGCTCAAAAGTCGCGCCAGTTCCAATTTTTCGTCTTTTAGTGTGTCAATGAAATTGATTAGCTGCGTTTCGCGTTTTTCGAATTCTGCGCAGTGCTCTTTGACCTCTTTCATATCCTCCTCCAAATTAAGCTGGGGAAACGTATTTAATGTCAGATTACTTAAACTAAATAAAACATTATATGTATACAAAAATTACCTCTAACTAACGGGCTTTTACAACTTTTTTTAAATGTATCATATGAAATGCATATTATTTAGTAAAAAATAATTTATCCTAGTGATCAATAATTACTAGAAATCGATTCAATTTTCTCGACTCCAATTAAAAAACTGAAATTACACAAATTGATTCCAATCAACGAATCAACGCGAATTAAATAATAATAACGGTAGTACTAATTCTAAATTAAATAGAATTAAACAATTATCATTGCAAAAATTGTATTTTTTTTTAAATTTGACGTTGTTTATTGGTTTTGTAAAAAAGAAACATCCTTTCACATAAAAAAATATCAATTTATAACAACAAATATCATGAAAATTCGGTATTTTGTTTGTATTTGTTTAAAAAAATGAGGTGAGATGACGTTTTTTTCTAAATTTTACATTAAACATTCACATTCAACGTGAAAAATCAGTTTACTTGGACCTGAAGGGTTTAAATTGTTTGAGTTAAGAATAATCAAATTTTAATTTTAGAATCTGAAACAGCTACCATTTTTACGTTATAAATGGTTTAAAAAAAATGTAAATATGTTTTTCAGAAATCACACGTTCTCCGTTTCTCGTATGAAAATCACTAAAAAGTCGAAAAGTATATCCAAAAGCGACCATAATCGGACTAGAGGAAAGTAATTTTTTATGGAAAAAGATTGAAATTTAATTATTTTAATATAAACTAAAGGCTGCCATACGTCACAGCTTACTTTTGCGTAAAACGGAAAGTAAAATCTTTGTACATCATATTCTACCAGCAACGTAAAAAAATGTTATATGTTTCAGTAACATAAAAAAGTAAACTATTAAATTTACGAAGAAATATCTAAATTGAATTAAAAAATAATGTAAGGTTATGTATTATTTTTTTACAGTCGGTAGATAAATATTTATAAATAGGCGAACCCATCATAAACCTTTGAATCATACGTAGAAAATAGCTGAAATTTGTTACTCGAGGGTTTTCGGGGTCACTGATAACGAATCCTGCCTCAGATTTTCAAAATTCAAAATGGTGGGTCTATTTATCCCGTCGGTAGATAAATATTTATAATTAGACGAACCCATCATAACCCTTTAAAGCATACGTAGAAAATAGCTGAAATTTGTTACTCGAGGGTTTTCGGGGTCACTGATAACGAATCCGGCCTCAGATTTCCAAATTCAAAATGGTGGGTCTATTTATCCCGTCGGTAGATATATATTTATAAATAGGCGAACCCATCATAAACCTTTGAATCATACGTAGAAAATAGCTGAAATTTGTCACTCGAGGGGTTTCGGGGTCACTGATAACGAATCCTGCCTCAGATTTTCAAAATTCAAAATGGTGGGTCTATTGACCCCGTCGGTAGATATATGTTTATAAATAGGCGAACCCATCATAAACCTTTGAATCATACGTAGAAAATAGCTGAAATTTGTTACTCGAGGGTTTTCGGGGTCACTGATAACGAATCCGGCCTCAGATTTTCAAAATTCAAAATGGTGGGTCTATTTATCCCGTCGGTAGATATATATTTATAAATAGGCGAACCCATCATAAACCTTTGAAGCATACGTAGAAAATAGCTGAAATTTGATACTCGAGGGTTTTCGGGGTCACTGATAACGAATCCGGCCTCAGATTTTCAAAATTCAAAATGGTGGGTCCATTTATCCCGTCGGTAGATATATATTTATAAATAGGCGAACCCATCATAAACCTTTGAATCATACGTAGAAAATAGCTGAAATTTGTTACTCGAGGGTTTTCGGGGTCACTGATAACGAATCCGGCCTCAGATTTTCAAAATTCAAAATGGTGGGTCTATTTATCCCGTCGGTAGATATATGTTTATAAATAGGCGAACCCATCATAACCCTTTGAAACATACGTAGAAAATAGCTGAAATCTGTTACTCAGGGGGTTCTCGCGGTCACTGATAACGAATCCGGCCTCAGATTTTCAAAATTGAAAATGGTGGGTCTATTTATCCCGTCGGTAGATATATATTTATAAATAGGCGAACCCATCATAAACCTTTGAATCATACGTAGAAAATAGCTGAAATTGGTTACTCGAGGGTTTTCGGGGTCACTGATAACGAAACCTGCCTCAGATTTTCAAAATTCAAAATGGTGGGTCTATTTATCCCGTCGGTAGATATATGTTTATAAATAGGCGAACCCATCATAAACCTTTGAAGCATACGTAGAAAATAGCTGAAATTTGTTACTCGAGGGTTTTCGGGGTCACTGATAACGAATCCGGCCTCAGATTTTCAAAATTCAAAATGGTGGGTCTATTTATCCCGTCGGTAGATATATGTTTATAAATAGGCGAACCCATCATAAACCTTTGAAGCATACGTAGAAAATAGCTGAAATTTGTTACTCGAGGGTTTTCGGGGTCACTGATAACGAATCCTGCCTCAGATTTTCAAAATTCAAAATGGTGGGTCTATTTACCCAGTCGGTAGATATATGTTTATAAATAGGCGAACCGATCATAAACCTTTGAAGCATACGTAGAAAATAGCTGAAATTTGTTACTCGAGGGTTTTCGGGGTCACTGATAACGAATCCGGCCTCAGATTTTCAAAATTCAAAATGGTGGGTCTATTTATCCCGTCGGTAGATATATATTTATAAATAGGCGAACCCATCATAAACCTTTGAATCATACGTAGAAAATAGCTGAAATTTGTTACTCGAGGGTTTTCGGGGTCACTGATAACGAATCCGGCCTCAGATTTTCAAAAATCAAAATGGTGGGTCCATTTATCCCGTCGGTGGATATATATTTATAATTAGGCAAACCCATCATAACCTTTGAAGCATACGTAGAAAATAGCTTAAATCGGTTACTCGGGGGTTCTCTGGGTCACTGATAACGAATCCGGCCTCAAATTTTCAAAATTCAAAATGGAGGATCCAATATGGCGGACATAATTCGTAAAAAGTTACTAGATCGAGCAGAAAATGGGTACTCGGAGGTTTTAGGGGCGCTGATTGCGAATCTAGACACAGATATTTTAAATTCAAAATGGCGGATCCAATATGGCGGACCAAATTCGTAAAAAGTTACTGGATCAAGCAGAAAATGCACCGTGATTACTTTTTAAATAAATCAAGAAATGTTTATTTGGACATTTTTTTGGTTTCGTTAATTAATTTTTTGTTAAGGTCCTCATTTTTCACCAGATTTGGTGCCCGTCATGAACCTTAACATTAATTAATAGAAACAGAAGTAAAGAATGTAACACAATAATTAGAAATAAATATTGATTTGTTTAAATAACATATAAATTAAAATTTCTCGGTTTTTATCGATCAGTAGAAAGCAAACAAAAATAAAACCAAACTAAATTAATATATTCGGATTTGAACCTCATAAATGGAGCAAAATGTAAACACAGCCAGGTTTTTGTTTACATTGACAAACATGTTATCCAAGTAATGAAGAAATTAAATTTTGATCTACTTACGGCGACTTGTCTGGATTCGATGAGATCTCGTCGTAGATCCTTCAATTCATTTTGGTCTCCAGATTTAAATTGCTTCCTCTTCATCTCCGCGTCGTTCATGGTCTTAATAATCGTCTGATGTAACTGGCACTCATCAGTTTTAGTTTTCACTTCCTCCTTCGCCCACCTCAAGTCGGCCTCCAGTTGCTGTTTATTACATTCAGCCAATGCAAGGCTACTCAAAAGTTTCTCGTGTTCATCCTCCCCCAACTCCAATCGTTTTTCGAGTCGATCCTTCTCCGCCTCTAGTCTTCGTATCCTCTCTTGAAGTTCTTTGTTGACGATTTGTTCCTTCTCAAACTTTTCTATGAATTCCGCCAACTTCTTTTGTTCATTTTCCAGTTCGGTGAAGAAGGAAACCTTCTCCTTGTTTTGTTCCTTCATCGTATCTACATAGAGCTGCAGATTTTTGTGTTCCTGGCGAAGTGTTCTAACCTCATCCGAGAGTCTCTCGTTGGTTACTAAAGTTGTGCTGAGTTGCAATCGAAGTTGAGTCAGTAACTCCACGTTCTTAATTTTTGTATCGTTGGCTATCTTTTTCTCCCTTTGAATTTGTATTTGTATCGAACGAACGGCGAATTTCTCTTTGGACAATTCGTCGCTGAGTTCTGCGGCTCTTTTGCATTCCTCTTCCAATGCCGTCTTCAGCTGCAGTATCCGATGTTCATATTCCGCGACCTGAGACCTCAACATTTCTCTGTCTATTTCTAAATCGTCCTTGAGAGTACTCAGTTCAAGAATTTCCCGATTATCTCGCCGTGCATCCTTACGTCCGTCTGCACGGGTTTCATCAACTTCATCGAAAGCATTATCGTCGCTATCGATGGCACTCAAAAGCTGCTCGTCCAATCTCGCCGACAGATTCAACTCCCTTAGAATCATTTCTTCTATTCCAGTTTCCTCATCGATTCTTCTCGATTCACCCAATAATTCGATTTCGCCTTTCAACCTCGCCACTTGTTCAGTCAGTTCTGTCGTCACTCTTCGCTCTTCTTTCAACTTCCTTCTCAACTCCAACACATTACCCGATTCCTTCATTTTGTTCTGAATCGTTTCGAGAGCTCGATGAAGACTTTTGCTGTCGTCGTTCATTTCGCGAATCACTTTGTCCTTCTCTTTCAGGTACTCTTGTAGATGATGGATCTCCTGATCCTTGTCGCTGGGTGACGAAGCGCCGGAGAAGCTACTCCTCCGCGCCATCTCCTCTAACCTACGAATCATCTCATCCCGATTGTTCATTCCTTCCTGCAGTCTCTGAATCTCTGCTCGACACTCCAAGAATTGTTTATGGCATGTTTCGAATTTCTTTTTGAACTCATACAACTGCTTGTTTTCCTTCTCGATCTCCATATTTCTCGTTTTGATCGTCTCGATGGTGGTATCCTTCTCCATTATAATTTCCCTCATGTTCTTCATCTCTTCTAACTTCTCCTGGAGGGAACCTTCCTTCCTCTTCGACACTTCCGCCACTTCAGTTAAAATTTTTTCATTTACTTCGATTTTGTTGCGATACTCCTCCAGCTTCTCGTTGCGCAGCTTCAGCTCATTTTCCACCTGCTCGAGGTCCTTCTGGATTTTTCTCTCTGTACTTTGACTAACCTCAAACTGACTTTTGTAGAATAGCCTATCGCGCTTCATCGTTTCCAAAGAAACTTGCAGTTCTTCCACCGTTCTTTTAATGTCACGGAGTTCCGCTTCACGCTGCTCCAACGCAATCGATTTCTTCGTCAATTCTTCTTTAAACGCGATCAATTGAGCTTCTAGTTCCGAAACTCTATCACCCTGAGCAAATGGCGACACTGGCGCGAGAGATACCGGATTTTTTAAGTCGTACGAATAATCTTTTGTTATCTCAACAGCATTCGAAGTTTCCTCCTCAGAACTATGACTACGGGAACCCAATTCCAATCTCGGAATAACCGGAGTATCGATTAAAGGAATCGGCGATTCTACGTTCTCCCTTTTCGATACAGTAACTGTACTCGAATTCGCAAATTTCACGTTAGATATATTTTCCGATTTTGTAAAATTTGGAGCTTCGCGGATGGCTTCGTAAAGTTCTTCGCATTCCGAATTAATTGATAAAATGTCACTAAGAGTTCGGGCGCTGTTTTTGGGCTCGTTTTGTTTCGCGAGTTCTTTCAGTTGGGTCTCGTCTAGGTTTAAGGATAAAAAGATTTCGAGTTGTTTGTCCTTTTTGGCAATTTGTTCTTTCAAATGATCAATTTCGTCATTTTTGTCTGCTAGCATCGAATCGATCAGATGCGGAATATCCTGGTGCGCTCGCTCCTGCACTCCTAATTGACCCTGATCCCAAAAAAATAATTCATGCATTGGACTAAAATCGCAAGGACCAGTATTTTTCAAAGCGCAGAATTGTAAACATTAAAACATTGGACTAATTATTCTATTTTAAGTGATCTTTAATTTCGAAATAAAAGATTTCCTGACTTTTGACCCTGTCCCAAAAAAAAGTAATTCATGCATTGTACTAAAATCGCAGGGGCCAGTATTTTTCAAAGCACAGAATTGTAAATATTAAAACATTAGACTAATTATTGTATTTTAAGTGATTCTTAAATCTTACCTGCAACAAATTCTTCTCCTCTTCGATGATCTGCAATGTGTTTTTCAACTTTTCGATCGTATCATTCTCGTTCTCGACGACTTTCGTTATTTCTGTTTCTTTGTCTTTAAGAATTCGATTGACTCGTTCAAGTTGATGCTTCGCTTCATTTAACTGTAATAATATTCCAAAATGTTTCATAATTAAACACATTTTTGTTCTACTTATAATTTGTTTACCTCAAGTTCCTTATCGGCAAGTGCCCGTTCCGAATTCTTCATACGTTCATGAAGATCATACAACTGCGTTTCCAATTTTGACGTCGCTTGTCGTTGGGCAAATGGTGCATTTTGTTTTTGATGTTCCAAACGACCCCTCAAAGTCTCAATTTGAAGCAATTGTTCGGATGTTGTCTGCTGAAGAATCTCTTGTTCCGCGTGCAAATCTTCATTCTGTCTTTGCAAACCCACCAGTTGAATGTCCAAATCCTTAAGTCTTTTAAGTGCAACGTCTTCAGCTCGGAAATGTTTCCATAAAGTTTCTTTTAGTTTTAGAATTCTATCCAAAGGAAAAATTGGTGGTGATGTTGGATCATCTGGTGTTGGACATCGAGCAGCGTCGATTTGTTCCCGAATTGAGACATCTTCGCTAGGTTGACTCAAACTCAAATTCGAACCACAAATATGTAACGATTCCAATTCTTTCGTTTTTTTGTCTAATTGTATTTGTAATTCTTTGAGTTCTGTCTTCATTTGTTTAAGGGCCGACGACTTTGCTGTTAGATGTTCCGTGCTGAGTTGATGTTTTCTTAATTCCTCCTGCAAATGTGTGATGTGTTCGTTTAGTTGAACATGTTCGCTACCAGATTTGATAGCATCGAGTTCTTGAACCAGTTCTTGTTGATTTTTCGTTTGGGCCAGAATTATATCATCCCGTTGTTCTATTTGCCTCTGAAGTTCTGTTTCTTTCTCGGTTTTAGCTTCAAGTTGAACTTCAAAATCGGAAATGATGGATCTTAGAATTCCGATCTTCTCAATGGCTTCCTTCAAGTAGCTCTCGGTTTCCGATTTTCTCGCTTCGGTATCCGACACCAGCGACGACATTTCCCGCATTTGAGTTTCCAATGCTTCAACCTACGCAATGTATTATCGTGGCCGATCATTAATAAAAATACACAGATGAAGGATGACAATGGATATAAATTTTGAAAATAATCGATTGAACTGAAAAGTTTAAAAAGGGGTGCCTCATTCATCGTGTCATTCCTTACGTTGTTAGATTTGTTATTTTTTTATTAATGTTATATTAGTAATTTTGTTATTGGCCTCTTAGCGCATTGATGAATATTAATTATTAAGTTAATAAAAGTTGCAAGATTAGACTTTTTATGTATTTACCTGAATTCAGCTCAATTAAAAATAATAATGTCGCAAAATGGCCTAAAATATACCTAATACCTCTATGTCAAACAAAAGGATTTTTTTTATTTTACAAATGTATATTTTCATTCTCACGATATACGCAAAATTTCGAAAATATCTGACCGACAAATTGTCTTTTTATTTACATTTTCTGTGGTAAGTAACATTTTCGAAATTTATTTAAATTCTAAAAAATGATGGCGCTGCGAGAATTAACCTACTGCGTCGCATTTTAGGGAAAAGTGAGGTTAAGTCCCTATTTTTATACATTGAATCTCGCCTTTCTCGGAAACACGACTCGATAGGAAAATAGTAACAATGCCATAGTGTTTTTCTTCTAACAGAAGAAAAAAAACATGTTTATAAAAACAGGTTGAAATATTTAAACATTATTAAGAGTGTACTGACATTTTTTGCGAAATATCAACATACAACAAAATAACATGAAAACTTTCCCACTAACTACAAATTTGCACAAAAATACGTGATTTTTTTAAAAATTTCTTTTCCTATAATTTTAATTACGTCTTCACAAAATGATGTATTAAAGTATAAAGAGTAATTGCAACGGAGTCACTTTTCTTCTGTATAAACAATTTTAAGAATATTATTATTATTATACCATTTAAAGGACATAAGTAAAAAAAAAAAGAGATTAAAATTTGGTCTTTTTCAGTCAATCAATATTGAAAGGGCCCAAAAAAGGGCCCGTATTTTCTCCTTTTTTTTTCAATCGGTTAATATTTAATAAAACAAAAAACAACACATTTTCATAGATTTAATAAAAAAATATGATCATTTGTTTCTTTTTTTATTGCGTGGATATTTCTTTGAAAAGAAATGAATTGATCAATTTACGTTAACAATATGATTATTGCACAGAGTCGTAAAAATGGAACTACTTGCAAAAAGGACTTCTATGTGAAACAGTATATTTGTAATTTGTCACGAATCGATTTTACTTTCTTATTGCGATATGAATTGTTATAGATTATTTCGTGTCCTTAGTTCTAAACGTTCACATTAACAAAATTTGTCTTCTATTATATTTCGGTAATTAACTTATTAATTCCTAAAAGTCGTCAATTTTTAATAAATATTCTTCCATTGTTTTTTCAGACTGTAAGTACCAAAAGAAATATCGATACATGACATTCGACGTAAAATTTAATGCAGAAATGTTCTAGCAGAATATGGGCACGAATTTGGTCTAAATGCTTAACAATCAATGCTTAAAAAGTTATAAACAATTTTTTGCAAAAAAAATGCGTTATTTTTTACTGAAAAAAATTATAGATCTAATATTTTTATAAGAAACTGGTGGTATACGCATCCGATTCCTTATAGAAAAATGTTTTCGAAAACAATTTTTAAAAATGTACGTGGTGCAATATCGAAAATAAAGGTGAAAGTATCCAAAATGGCGTCAAAAGTTCTGAAATTTTTCATTTGAAAATTATAAATTATTCGAAAAAATGTTACTGAAAAAAAAGTTCGTTGAATACGATTACAATTTTTGATCATTTTTTACAATTTTCAAAATCACAAAATATAGAAAAATTGAAAAAATTCATACAAAAATTCTGACAAAATTTCAGCGAATTTGTTAATTGATTGTATGCACTTTTTGTTCCCCAACATTTTGTTCCAAAAGTCTATCATTTTCAAATAAAAAATTCCTGAACTTTTCGATGAATTTTTCATAACTGAGCCGCCATTTAAGATACTTTTACCTTTATTTTTAAAATTGTACCACGTAGATTTTAAAACATAGACCACGAAAACACTTTTCTATATAGAATCGGATACGTATACCATATCTTAGTGTCTTATACAAATTTTTAATCTAACATTTTGTTCAGTAAAAAATAACGCTTTTTTGCAAGTACTGACTCTAGACAAATTCTATGGCCATATATGGATATATATCGATATTTCTTTTTAATACTTCTACGGAAACAAAATTGAGGAAAATTCATTAAAAATTGACGACATTTGGGATTTATGAGGTTAATCATTCACAGTTATTGTAAAAAATGAAAAAATTTGTTACGGTAACTTTTTGATAATTAAAGTTTTTGTAGTTAATGTTCCACAAATTCAAGAAAAATGGAAGTTCAAAAAAAATGTTACTGTTATTTTTTGATCATAATTTATGTTGACTTGTCATTATAATTAGCCACCAAATATGTAAATTTTTACAGTTGTAAAATGTATAAAAAAATGAAAAATTAGTTTTATTTTAAAAAAAAGAAGTATAAATCACTATACAAATTTGTTTATCCAAACTTTCACTTTTACAGTTCGAAGAAATTCATTTTTAATGGTTGTGGTCATAAAAAAAATACGTTGTATAATTTAAAAAAAAAATCCAAATTATTTATTGCATTAAAAAAAAAAAAAAATAATAATGAAAAAATAAAAAGATGAAAAATCCGTAGAAAAAAATAACGCCAAAATTAGTAGAAATACTTTTTAACATAGAATCCCTTTTTTTCATCTATTTCGTTTTTGAGGCGCTGTAAAACATAGCTAACATAATTTTCTTAATAATTAGAGTATCTCTATTCTATACTGCAAATTCTAGGAATCAATAAAAGTAATTGTACGAGCGCTTATATACTTTAAGATATCCAGCTGACTCATCCAACAAATATACTGGCTTGTGTTCATATTCTACGACAAAGATGTTCAATTTTCCTTCGTCAAACATCCGAAAATTTTTTTTTCTCTGGTCCAATTTATGAGTAAGGTGAAAGAGTTTTATCATTTGCGTAGTCGCCAATTCTAATTCAACTCTACTATTTAGCGTTTGTGAATTATTTGAAATCCCCCTCCCCTACTTTTTTTAATTTATTTATTTTGTTTTTCTCTCTATCGCCTAACGTTTCTGAGAACTATGTTATGTGTATTTACGAATGTTTATTTTTTCTGTATTTTGTAGAATTTAATTTTATATAAGTCAGTTGGTAAAAAAGCTTTTGATGTGTTTCCGTGTTTGTCGGATGGAGTTTTTTTATGTATCCTCCCCTTTTGCCTCAATAAAGTAGAATTATAATAATAACAACAATTGAAAGGATGTCATAATTTAAACATTTCTCAAGAAAAATATCGTTTTCACAATAAAGAAAAGAGGAATTTTTAAAGATTTTTGATTAAATCTATGAAAATATGTCTTTTTAGTGGCTAGGTGGCCCCATTACATAACAATCGATTACAAAAAAACAAATAAAAAGTACGAGTTTCTTATTTTTTCATCTTTTACGATTCTGAAGGGAGGCAGCATTTAAATATTGAAAAATTAATTTTCTCACACTCGGAGCGCAAAATACTATTTTGCTCCCTATACAGCGGGATCGAAATAGCGCATTCTCTTCCTAGATAGGAAATAAATATATCCGGGAGCGAAATAAATTCCTCGCTCTCTCAGACCAAAATACCAGTTTACTCACTATATCGCGAGAGCTTAATTGCACACTCTACTATTCCTGTGTATTTTTGGGCTACCCTAATTAATATTCTGCAGTGTATTCCACACCAGTATAAAAAATGTTTCATTTAATCATACCTCATAAAAAGTATTATTCAATTAGATTATTGTTTTATCGAGTTTGGAAATTGTTAACCCTTTCTTTTACTTTTGCGCATTTAACTTCCAGTTAATAAAATATATATTTTTTAATATTTATGACTCATAAATAAATAAAACAAGAGAAAATCACATGAGTTAAACAATATGCATTATTGATGCTGTTGTAAAGGACATTTTTGGGTCGTTGATGACGAATCCGATGTCGGTTTTACAAAATTTAAAATGCCGGAGTAAAAATGAAGCTCATCAAAACATGAAATATATTTGCAATAAATGTAATAGAATTGGTGAAACCGCGTATGTGTGTTTTGTTGTGTTATCGCTGTTTTGAATGTGCCATTTTGAATTTTGAAAATCTTCCACCGAATTCGAACTCTGCGTTCACAAAAACATCCTAGAGAAAATTTCAAAAAGTCAATTCGACGTAAAAAAAAATGCAATCTTCAAAGGATTAATTTCTAATAAATGTATTCGTGCACGACGCAAACTTCGACATTTGATTTTTTCGAAAAGAAACCTATTTAAACGCAAATCACAAGAGATTCTTAATGTTGATAATCAACTTCGGCTTGCAGACAGTAAAAATAAGTATGAAATAATCATGTAAATTAATTTCAACAAAAAATGTCAATACATTAAGAACAAAAAACGAAAGCCATCATTTTCTGTGATTGTTCAAAGCTTCTACATGTAGCTTCTGATTCAGATAAATACATGATTGTTAATAAGTACGTACCTGTTCGTAAGATTAGGCCAGTTAGTTAGTAAGATGCCAAAAATATTTGTTCTAAATTTCTTACCGTTAATTGTGCTTTGATAAAAATGTGCATGTAAAATTCTACGCTTATTACCGATCAATGTCATTGACTAACGCGTCTTTAAAACTTCAATACTTTCTTAGTTTGTAATGAAGACAAACTCACAGACATGATGTTCTCATAGGGTCGATGTGCAAGGCTCCCAACGAAGGATGGTGCAGGCGATAGCGAGGACTGCTTTGTTGTGACAAACAGAAAACCAAAACCACAGTGCACAGAGAAAACTTGATCGTGTGTTAATACAATGTCAGCGGTGATTCCGTGTCGCGGTGAGCACGGTAAGCACTTCTATTTTATGAAATTTTTCAAAAATTTCAAACTCGCGCTTGGAAAACATCTCTCGACTCGGTAATCTACATTAATCACTTTTTCTAACTACATTATAAAAAGCAACTCCATAAAATTAAAATATTTACGAATCTACCTTTTGCGAACGAGTGATCGCACCAATAGGTCGTAAAATTGATTCCGAATTGCCATTGCCGCTGTTAAAATACTTTATTACAAACAAAAAGTGGTTAAACCTACCACCAAGTGCTGTTTTACGTCTAATAAAAAAAGTGCTGTGCTTCACCAAAGAAATCAAAAAGTAAAAAACGATAATAGGAAAACTACTTGTTTTAGAAACGTTTCTACTCACCTCAGACGAAATTCTTTGATCTCGATCCTTTTCCCGTTCACGTTCGCGAAGTTTCTCTTGCAAAATGTCAATTTGTTTCGCAGCTTCATCTCGTTCAGCTTCACGCTCACTCGCCTGCTCTTCCATAAATTTTCTTGTTGACTTCAGCTGTTTATCAGCAGCTTCGATCTACGAGTACAATTGAAACATCTAACATTCTTAAGAAATTGTAAAGAAAATACATAAGCAACGATAAAACTGACGGCGATAAAATACAAAAAAACATCCCCTTTATTCCACGACGAAAGCACACTCAAAGCAAGTATAAAAAGTTAATCCATGCGCGATAGAAATATGACGAATATTATGATTTAAAAATTCCTGGTATGAAAATGATTTTGATATTTTGTGAATATTTCGTGCAAAGGTGACGGTAAGACGCTTTTGCGATTCTGTTAACATATTTACACTGCAAAAAGAATTCCATTAAATTCAATGAAAATGGTTTTTGTTACTACAAATCATTGAAATATTTAAAAATTTTATAAAAATAGATTCATGTGCATTTTTTACTTTCATATTTCTAAAATTGTTATTTAACAAATTAAGTTTACTGGTCTGAATTTTACAAATTTTATACCGAATTCATAATCGCCGACTTTTAATTTAAATTGGTCAAATATTTTACATACAATTTAATTATATTCGAAATTGTGAAAGTTAAGTACAAATATAATTAGTTCTAAAAAATATAACTATTAAATTTAATGATATTTTTGCAGTGTACTAAACATCAAATATCTTTTTATACCAACACCTTACCAGTTAATATTATGTCGTGTTAATTTTTTCTTGTCCTGTATTTTGTTTGGCCGTAAAAATATAAATCCTTGGTAGACACGAGCCCATGAGGCTATAGATTTACATTCAGTTCTCAGAAAAATAACCAAATATATTTATTTTTGTTATCAGAGATTTATTTGTATAAAGATTTTTTGCCTAACTTTTAGTTATAATTACGTTCAAACTTATTTTATTTGCCAAGTAATATTAACATTATATTCAATATAAAGATAAAGAAGAAACAAAATGTCTAAAAACATTATTAACAAGTATATTATTTGTTAATTATGGATTTCAAAAAAGTCACTAAACAAATATTATGTAGGTACTATTATATTGGGATTTAACATTTGTTTTCGATTATCAGTGATTGTCTAAATTTCATGTTATTAATATTTTATAAATAATTAAACGTAATTGTTTATTTTTAGTAACACAGCCGATACACCGAGAAAAATAGTCCTTTTTCTTTTTTAACATGGTGAAAAATATTAAATTTGGCTAAGAATTGATGGTAACAATTATTCTCACACTTTCTTATACTTTGACGGATGGTAAACGTTTGTCACAATTTTTATTGTAACGTACTTACTACAATTTGTGAGTTAAAAATTAATTGAAAAGAAAGGGGAACCAGTATGTTTTTTTTTCGAGCAATGTTGTTTTATACTTTTTCAAAGTCCCATACAGGACAACTAGTTAGTGTAATAGGTACAGCGGATTGGCATTTTAACCCTTATTGACCCAATTTGTCGATTTTTTTCTGTCAATTTTAAGCATGGACAACTTTGTCATTTATGCTTAAAAAATCTTTCATTTAAGCATAATTTTTTAAGCGTCTGCATTTTCTCTACAAACTATAATTTTAAGTTGTTAATAATCCGTGCCGTCCCAAAAAAAAAACAAAATTTGACGCCGGTTTTCATGCTCCGTAAGTGTATGGATATCTTTGAGATATTGTTATGAAATGCAGGTTTTCTATAGTTTTTGGCTATGCTCTTTTCGAATCCGTTTTACGATATCACGTTCCATTTTTTAAATATGACCACTTAAAAGGAAGAAAACGTGGAAAAAAGCGAAAACTTTTTCAGCAGAAAATGTGTTATTATTTTTTGTCAAAAACTGTTTATTTCATATGAAAGCTTATAGTTTTGTAAACAAAATGCGCTTAAGAACAGTTAGATTTGATAAAAAATAAAATTACAATAGTCAAAATACGGAGGGGCTAATATGCTCCTGAAGCGGAACGGCCTGGAAATCGTGTGCACCTCTGTTCCACGACAGTTGCTCCTATTGTAGAACAGTCATAATTTTAGGTTATTTTAATACTGAACTTTAGGTTAATTTAAAGAGGGTCGGTATTCGACAATAAAGTCTTCCACAAACACTGTTTATAATCATAAACATAATATATATGATAAAATAATATTATCATTGACTGGAATGCGTAATTATTAAAAATGTTAATTATTTTTTAAGAAAATTTAAACAATAAATAATACATATTAAGTAAAAAATTGTTGATAATTATCAACTTTTTTCAAGAGGGAACAATAATCCCTCTTCTTTTTAATATCATCATTAGGAAATTTTTAAATTTTAATTAAATAATACGGCAGTTTGTCCGGATTTTGACCTTGCGGTGTCGATCCTCCTTAAACGTAGGCAGTGAAATTATCGAAAACTGTTATTATTTAGTAGCTCTTTTATATTAAACATCTTATAAACGTTTCTTGTTATTAATCCTAGTAGTTATCACAATCATGAAGTTATATTAACTTTAAACAGTTTTGTTACATTTTATTCTGTTACTTCTATATATTATAAACTTTGTTAATTGAAGATTTTTTGATATAAGTATCAAATTAAACATAACGAAATAAATAATACATTTTTGTATAAAACATCAAATAATTCTTAATAAAAGACGTTTTTAAACTTTTCTTTCTTTATTTTTTTTGTGTTAGTTGTTTCATTTCCAGAGTTAATTGTTTTTTTTTCTTCTAGTGATTTCTTTTCTTCTTGTAATCTTTTCTTTTCAGCAAGCTTTTTACTTTCTGCTTTGAATTCTTTTTACTACTACCCTGCAAACACAAAAGTAACAGTTATGTAACAATATAACCATTACGTAAATATTACATAACTGTTACTTTCCGTATTTGCAGGGTAGATACTTTACCCATCGTTCAAGTAGTACATTCTGTAAGAAAATTGTAAATCATTTGTATTTCTAGTGAGTTGATATAACTTGTTGTAAACATGTTTTTAGAGGTTAGTTTTTTCTCGTGACAAATATCGAATTTAAACTTACATGATAACTTGCTAGAATGACAATTATTCTTCAACAATTCGAAAAAATTACTTTCTGAATCAAATATGATTTTCACAACGCTTATAACACGAAAGATAACATGCGTTCCGCAATACGATCATGGCACTGGGTGACATGTGCTTATGAAACTGAAACAGATCCTAATTAGGAACACGTATTTTATAAAACATTAAAACAAATACTTTACAAACATATGTACTTAATCAAAAACTACATGCAAAATACTTTCAGGAAATCGAAATTCCACGTTGATCCAGAAGATATTTCATTTCAAATATAAATCAAACTTTTCGCTCTTAAATCGTACCGTTTCGTCTTCTACATGTACAAAATCGAAATGATGTAGCTTAGTTATATTCCAACATTTTTTATAAGTAATTTTTATAAATACTATCATAAAATAATGGCAGATATTCGCTCAAAAATATTTAAAGTTAATTCACGATTTTTTTTACATTTATTTCAGATTAAATTACACCAGTAACGTAAATTTTCAAAAACTGGTCCGTTATTGGGACAGTGTTCCGCGATGGGTACTTTTACCTTATAATGTAACTCAAAATCAGTCTTCTTTTATATTTATAATTTTCATTACATTTCTTACGTTCAAAAATAACCTAAAATCCTTAATTTCATAACATAAATGGCATTATTCTGAAAACTGACCTCACATATACTTTCAGGTAGTATTTAAAATACTACACGATAAATTTTCAAGAAACTGTGATTCAAAATAAATTATTTTCAATGTTTTACGACAAAAACATAAACAAAACTCCACTAGCCTTCTACTGGAGAATATTAAACGATTTTCAAATATAAAATAAGATACACAATTAAAAGAAAATAGTATTTCCTTGCTCTCAAAATCAAATGTACATTTGCGTCATGGGCACGTGTCATAGTGAATAAAAATGGCGCGGTATTAGTAGCTTGGTTATTAGTAGTTGATTTACCTGAGGCCAGCGAACCTTGTGAATGTATGGGGTAGGAGTAGGATCTAATGAGACCTGCCGGCAAGACAACATAGCGACAATCAATCCATCTATCCTTAAAATATTTAACTCAGTTATAACGCTCGCCACTGGAGCTGTTAAAGAAACTTCTGGGTCACTTTTCAAATTGGATATTTATATATGCAAAATATCCAAATCCTTCTATTTATATTAAGGCAAATGCACCAATACCTAACCATGAATTTACGAATAATTTACGTACGATACAACACAAACTAAAATTAATTACCATGCTTACAAAATTACGAGACTTTTCCATTAAAAACATTTTAAAAACGGGTAAACATAATTTTCCAGGAAAATAAATATATAATTCAACACTTAATAATAAACATTCATAATAAAATGCACCTGATCCATTTGTTTAATATTAAAAACCATAAATTGAAAATATCTTAATCTAAATTAAATTTTATTTAAGCAATAGTTATCCATTGATGCATCTACCTTAACGACGACAAGAAAAATGCCTTGTGAAATCTTTGAGCGGGAAATTTATTTGCGGAATCCACGAGAAGAAGAGACACAACAAAAGTCAAGGTCACGCTATATATAATCTCTCGCAGAGGTCATGAACTTTATAAGGTAAACAAAACACAAATTATTTTAAATTGAAACCACAACATTTCACGGTATAACAAAATATTGTCGTCATATAGATTTCACAACAAATTTTTCTCAAATAAGATCAAATTTTTGAGGTAACTTTCATCATCAAAATATTACATTAAGAATATAGAAAAACAAAGAAATGAATCAAGATAAATATAATGCGCTGACGTACCACAAAAATAACCGAACGGATTTACGTGAAACCAATAACTGCGACAACTCATCGATTCTTCGTAGAGATGCCAACTACAACTAGGATACTTTTGATGCAAATACTTAACGTGGGCGATATAAAGCAATGAGTCATGTGACCGTGTGCAATCAAATATGCAATATGCAGTATGCAATATCTGTGCTACCAATTTATATTATGTTAAGCGTGCAGAAGCATAATTAATAAAAATTACCTGGTGTTGAAGATCTTCCTTCTCTTTTCTAACATCGTCCATCGACCGATCCGTATGTCTGCACAATTCCTCGATCAGCTGCAGCAAATATGACGCATCATTGCTGCCGTTCATGATAACTGACCTTGCTTTATCTTGAACCAGAAGATAATCTTGACTTAAGGTTTCGCAATTAGACTCGTCCTGTTCTCCATAGCCTTCGGTAATAATTTCCTTTTTGTTTTCCACGAGCAAAAGTTGTTTCTGCATCTCGCGAAGTTTTTCCTTCAAGTGTTTGTTCTCTTCTTCAACGTCCACCGGTTCTTGAGCTTCAAAAATTTCGCCGTTTCGACTGATTGGGGTAGACCAATTTTCAGACTCCTGTGAGATTCCTAAGACATGCGCGCTGTCGGATTTTAATCTACGCAAACAAGCGTCAAGTTCGGCCTTAAAAAGTTCCTCGATATCTTGATCTGTGTCGATGAGATTTTGAATGGAGGTGTCGTCTCCGTTTATAATTGTTGTAATTTCATTCGATTGGGGGGCGAAATGAACACGTTTGACCTTCTTTGGTTCTTCTTCACAGGGTACTTCATCTATAGATGCATTTCCTTCTTCTTTTGTTTGGGAAAGCGATTTCAACACTTCGCAAATTAGAGTATTGTTCACTTCATCTTCGCATAAAGTAAAATATTCAACGAGTTGCCCAACCAGAGCCCTCAAAGTCGAGCATGTCTTGTGCAACGTGTCCCTAAAGATGTCAGAAATTAAAAACCGTTCTTGATTTTTCGATATCCGAACTTACCTTTCTTTAATTAAGTTATTTTGAATCGACTCCTGAGTTTCTTGCCGAATCTTTTTAATTTCCTCTTCGAGTCGTTCTATAATTCGTGTATTTGTCTCTTTCATTTGCCTAATATCGGTGGCATGTCGCTCTTTCAAATCGTAGATTTCTCGTTTAGCGTTGTTCGTAAATTTGTTACGTATTTCTAACAATTCCGATGGCCAATCTTCTTCCAAGTCGGATTCCGCACTGAGCAAAGTCTGCGGAATATGGGGTTTATTATTTATTTACGACTGTGTTTTTTTTTTATCATTCATTTTTATTAGTAGTTAATACAATATAAAACTGGGTTTTAGATCGAAGGAAAATACAGATGTTCAAGTACTCATCATCAATAATTAAAATATGGGACATTCCACAGAAAACCGCACAATCATTTTGCAAAAGTTTTCGGATTATTTCAATTTTGGATATTTTTTAGTACCTTATATGACTTTTTACAAAATTGTTGCTCTCGATTATTTTCCGAGATAAAAGAAATTTGGGATTTTTGCTTTTAATTTTTAAATGGATTTTTTCACCCAAACATTTATTTTGTACAACAAATTCATATATATGTTTCATTTTGTAAACAAATTCTGAGTTTTTCGAAAAATAAAAATAAATAACATTTATTTATACTTTGTGACAAAAAAAGCTCGTTTTTTAGTAAAAAATTACTCCTGTTACGGGTGGCCCTACTTTTTTTGGAGTTTGTAACTTTCTATATGAAAGTTGATGTTTTTTTAGTAAAGATCCTAAATTTATAGTTTGCGCTCTTAGTGGGATCAACCAGTATTAATTTTTCATTAGTAAAAATAAATATGATATATTATTTATTTTTATTTTTCGAAAAACTCAGAATTTAAACAAAAAAAAAATACATATGATTTTTTTTATTTTATTCAAATGACTTATATCTTGGAAAATAATTGGGTTAGAGAGTTAAAATTGTGTAGAAAGTTGTATCGTACATAAAGTATTAAAACGTATTCAAAATTGAAAAAAATCCGAAAATTTTTACAAAATGGCTGTGTGATTTTCTGTGGAATGTCCAATATACTAGTTATTTCGAAAATGGCGTTTCCTATTCAATATTGAGTAGCAAATCTTCATAGCATAATAAACAATTTATATTTTTAAAAATAGAAGTTAATGCAGTTTTCTGTTAATATTTCATGTAATAATATGTTTTCATAAATAGAATGCATATTTTTATTATATTGCTGTTGACATTTAATAATTGTTTCGTTTTGCTTTCATTTCATAAAAATCGTATGTTTTCTTTGTAAAATATGAATAAACTTTGAACTTGCTATTCCGAAATTGTATAAGATATTATATTCCGATATTATTAAAAAAACAGAAATATCATATTAATCAGGCTACCATTTTGTGGTTTTCTGTTTAGATGTTTGCTTCTGAAATAGAATTATCCGAATTTTAAGTATTTTCCACGCCACATTTTGTACATATATACAAACGTTAATTATTCAATTTACTTTTAGACATTCTACCAGAACTGGAGAATGTGTTACTTTAGAATGAAGAAATCATCTTTACAATTTCTTTCTTGTTTATTTGTCAATTTAAATATTTAAATATTTCTTTTATGTATTTTTGTCAACTAAAAAACATTTAAATACAATCTCGGTATTATAAAATCTTTTCTCTCCTATTCGTGTAATTTATAATGAAATTTAGTTATTAAAAATAATAAAAAAATTAGTGAACATCATTAAACTTAATATATTATAAATTGATTAAACAGTAAATAAGTAATTTTGTTAAGATGAAAGCAATAACATAGATATACCAGAACTTTTCTGTGTTATAAAAATAGCAAAACGTTTCTTCGAATTCAAATACACATTAACAAAGTATATTATAAGGACAATAAATAATGAATGCTTATGACTTCTAAACGTCTATTATTTACCAAAAACTTAAAAACTAAAGCATTGGTTAGTACACATAAAACATGATTTTCATTGTTATATTATAAAATAATTTGGTTTTAAAGAAATAAAGCGTTACTTTGTTGTTAGGCTGTTCTTTAGAAAGCCATCAAAATACTTGGTAATATAAAATATGATGGAATGTAATGAAAAATGCAAACCATTACGTTCAATTTTTAATTAACATTCTAATGCATTCTTACTACTTTTTTGGAAGAATATGATATTTCGAGTTTTAAGATTATGATTTGGGATAATGATGATCAACAATATGAATCCATAATGAATACATGTAAGTGTATTTCGAAAGCTAAAGAAACATATATACACCTAAAAAATTGTACAAGAAATTTAATATTCTTAGATGGACATATTTTAATAATATAATATTACGTTAGTACGTGGAAAATTGTCCAAATTCTTATAAAGTCAAGTAGTCTACTAAAGGAAATGCTAAATCCGTTAAACTTTGGGAACTTAGAAGCGAGAATATTAATTTTTTTGAAAAATTGCAAAGTACAAAAAATGCTTTGAATTTATCATAGAATTAATGAGAATTCGTTCGGAAATTTGTGTAAATTGTTTTCAACTTTCAAAAACTATAAACAAAAAGTTTTTCGAAATATCCCTAAAAAATTATGAAAAAATGCCGGTGTATTCCGCCATGAAATCTAACAAATGTTCACTCCTCTCATTTTTTTTAATGCACGTAGTTTTTGAGCCAGAGTGCCCTCAAGAGTCTTTTAAGGATTAAAATATATTCTATTAACATCTTCTGTACTAAAGAAATTCTGTCCAGGTCCATACATAATTATGATGATATCAGCTATATTTTATTGCTAACGTTGATATGTTAATCTGATATATCTGTATATTTTGATTTATTCAGAAAGTTAGGTATACAAGGAAGGTAGAGGAAACATTATGTTGAAAATATCAACATAACCTAACCTAACAAATGCTAACCATAAAGTTCGAACAATGTTAATTTATAATAATTCAAACATATTTTCATTGAGCGCTTGATGTGTGTACAGTAGGTTAAATCCTCTACGTTCTTTTCATACTGTAGGTATTTGAGGTTATGAATCATAAGTTACCAAGTGTATTACACCCCCTTCGGTTTTTCGTTACCAAATAAGACGACTAGCGAAACCTACAACCAGAAGCATAAAAAATCGCAGCCGTATCGTACATAATTGTCATCGACGATGTCATAAACATAACCTCTTTCTTAATGTTACATTTCTACGTCAAGTTATTTAACTCGTAAAAGAAACATTGCTGACTGTCTTTTACTGAGTATAAGAATTCTAATGGGAAAAAGAATTATCTTAGTGAAGGAAACAAAGGTTTTGGTAGATTTTATGCTGCCATACTACAATTTCAATTAAGAATTGAATTGTACATTACTCATTTGCTTTGAAATAATTGTTGGGTGATTTCTTCTGTTGTGAAAGAAAAAATACTCTTTTGTTTTGATTCGTAGGAAACAACAATCCACAGAGAGAAAAAAAGTATTAATGGAATCACGAAAAAATCGATTTTAACCTCTGTAAGTAGTACAATTACCTTTATGTAACGTTAGAGTTGATATTTGAGGTTATGTACGAACGATTTAACAATAGGAAAATAGTAAATGGAACAATTTTATTGTACCGTTTACCATGGAAATAGTTAATGCAACAACTTATTGGATTTATGTGTTTCACTATTACAAGAAGGTTCCGTTAACTGTTTCCTTTCTCTCTGTGTACGCTTCCGAAATTTAGTTTTCAACAGAACAAGATTAAAAGGGCAGAAAGAATAAAACAAACCTGGAATGATGAAAGAACAAAGAGTAGCTATATCTGAAATCCATTTTAAAGAAAAAAGAGACTTAAATCAATAAAAAGGAAGATAGAACATTTGAAAAGTTGAGTTTCTACACAATAATACAGATAAGGTTAGGGTAATAAGAAATAAAAAGCGCAACTCTTGGATTAAAAATACCGGAAAACTATAAATATAGCAGAGGGAGTAATTTTCAAAACGTAGAAACGATTGTACATGGAACAGTGGGGTGTAGGAAATTATATATATAATATCCCAACAAATGAAAAAGTTGTTTTCAATTTCGTTCTTGGCCTAACATTTCGCATCACGACGAATTAAATTCTTTCAATTCTATAACATTCTTAATATCTCGAATTCATACGTAAATAATAAATAATAATAATCCTTCTCGATTTCGTCACAAATTTTTTTTTATTCTCTGAGTATGTAACAGGACTATACTTTTCCGAAGATTGTCCATGAGCTGAATCCTAATCTGTCCGTAGAATTATTTCATCACGTCAAGTTTTTGACATATCCTAATCTAAAAGTGCAAAAAACACTGTTTTTGCTCATAATCAATAAGTTTTTGCGGCAGAATATGATGTTTGTTAATACTTTGGCAAGAACCATATTAAAACATTATTCATCAACTTTAAAATGGTTTTTTAAAAATTTCGTACGATTTTTTTCCAATGAGTTATCGAAGTTTTTATCAAGACACGATTATAATTTTCGTTTTTTTGCACTTTTAGGTTAGGATATATCAACAGTTTCACGCGATAGTGCAATTATATTTTTTTAGCAAGAAAGTCGGTCTCAGTTTATTAGTTATTTTCATGTAATTACAAATTTATTTAATGTATGAAAATCGTAATTGTTCCCTGACAAAAACTTCGATAATCGGATTAAAAAAATCGTATAGAAATGACTAAAAAATCATTTTAAAGCTGATAAATAGCACCTTAATATTTTTCATGCCAATCTACAAATAATAAGTTTGTTCCACCACAAAAACTTACTGAATATGGGCAAAAACAGAATTTTTTTAACTTTTAGGTTAGGATATCTCAAAAACTTTATGTGATAGAACAATTCTACGGACAAATTTCGATTCAGCGCACTTTGTTATCTGAACAAACCTCGATGGTAATCGTAACAATTCTATATCAGAAAATTTTGTTCTTGTCTCAATAACAAACCAAACTGTTAGTCTAATAAACCAAAATGTTAGTTCTATATTGAAAATTCCAGTTGTTAGAGGAACAAATGTTTAGTAACCATAACAATTCATTTTTCTTCGTGTGCATTATTCACATTTCATTACTTTTCTCGCGGAATATGAAAGAATGAGGACGAAATCTTTTTTTATTTCCTATATATAGAGCCTAAATATCTATACAAACATATTATCTCGTTTAATGTTATTATTATAATTATTATTACAAAATGAAATAGAAAAAAACGGTGTTTTTACGAACAAATTCATTGTTATGCAAACTATACAAAGTTTTTTTTCATATACATTAATTTATAAGCGTTTTGGGGTCGCTGATTATGAACCCGACGTTAGTTTTATCAAATTCAAAATGACGGATCCAATATGGCGGACAAGAAAAACTTAAAATGCTTCATTTTTAACAAAATTTGTTACTCGCGGGTTTTTAGGGCCTCTGATTACGAATCCGACGTTAGTTTTACAAAATTCATTGAATCCGGCATGCTAAATTTTAGAACATTAACCTCGGATTCGTAATGAACGCCCCTAAAAATACTCCAATAACAAACTTTTCTTCAAATGGAGTCATTCGTAAAATGTATGTTCGGCATATTTTTATCCGCCATTTTTAACTTGATAAAAAGAAGACGTTTTTAAAATGTTTGATTGAGAAAATGGATCTGCCATTTTTAATTTTTTAAAACTAGCACCATATTGGAAATCAGCGACCCCAAGAACCCACAAATAAAAAATGTCTGCTATTTTCCGTGTAAAGAAAAATTTATGTCGCAAAGGGTTAAAGCGAACTGGAATTATACTTTTGTATTAATGAAATTAGTTTTGGTATTCGTAAAATTCATATTGAAACGTATTAGGGTATTAAAACGAACCATAAAGGATTGCAGTGAAACTGTTTTAATTCGAAAGTAGAATAAACGGGATTGGAAATAAAACAGTTCAGGATTCAAATCTTCTTCTGTTTTATAGTGGTTATTAAAATTAAATGAAGGTATAAATCCCCTGAAAGTACAAGTTGATAAAAAAATGAAAAAGAAAATAGCAGGAACATTTATTTTCTCCGTTGTTAGTAAATACACCTACATGCAATTACAAAAACATGCATTACAGAAATCTGGAGATAATTTTGACACGTGCTAGAGCTACCTGAATTTTTTCCTGAAGGGCGTTGACGATGTCAAGTCGAGCAAGGCCCACTTGTTCTTCAAGTTGGCGATTGTAGGCGAATCGCAATTCATTTAACTCGGTGACACTTTCCGATGCTGATTGTTCACATTCGGTTTGACAATACTACATGCATATTGAAACCGTACATAAGTTACTTACAGATGACACCTCTTTGAACCAATATTCATTAAACATATGAACTCTTTACACCAACATAATTGACACATGCAATAACCGAGTACAGAAAATGAACATGACTAGAACGAACGTGAGACATTTTGATCTATTTCTATGAACAATGAAAGTCAGACTGGATTATGCATACCTGGTTGGATTGTTTCGATATATTACTTCTGTTGGCCCTGTCCTTTACTTCTTGCACCTGCCGTCGAAGGTTTTCAATTTTATCCTCGTATTCCGCTACCATTTTGGCTACTTCTTCGTCGGTACCTTTATTCTTGAAATCGCTCGAAGAAAGTTGCGCTTCGTTTTCATTATCCAGCGAAACTGATATTCCTACATTTTTAATAACATTAATGGTATTTAAAATATGTAAAAGGAATAAAATATTGTACTGCATGCAGTCAAACCACCAAATATTTTCCCTTTCGAAAAGTCGACACATCCCCACTCTCCTTCGCGCGGCTTGGACTAATTATCTTGCACCGGCGAAGGGTGGAAAACGATCATCCGAAAGGAAAAACTTTTAATAGTTCGTTCAAAACGGAAATGGAGACAGATGCGAAACGTAGGCGAGATATTTAAGGGTATATTATGCATTTTCATGTGAGATGCATAAGATAATTTTTGATCACACCTGCATAATAAATGCCACATGAAATGTTGCATTTTTGGCAACTAATATCTTTCCGATTGCCTACGTGCAAACATGTGCTAAAAGGATCATTCCATTTTTAAATGATCAAGTTTTGGATTTTTTGTCGTCAGAATTATTTATTCTGTTAATGAAAATTATGTTTATGTACTGTCGTTATTAATTCTTATAAACAAACAGCACACATCGGGGGCCAAAGCAGAAAAAAAAATTATAATATAGTCAAACTTCTTTGAAACATTAGATGAAAAAGAAATAGTTCTCGCAATAATTAGGACATTAATAAATAAACAAATAAATGGAAAAATTAAACTGAAATAACGAACGTATTTTTTCGGCAATTTTTTTCATGTCCAACATCTATACGAGGCTTAACTTTCACATAAATTGACAAAATTATTGCTTTATAATTAAATTTTGATAATAATTTAAACATCATCTTGTGAATTTTAAAATGGTCGCCAATGTATTAAAATTGATAATGCATACAAAAATAAAACCAAGATTTTTGTTTATATTATTTTACGTCGACTTTTCTGAACCCATATAGGACTAAATCGCGACGGGACCTACAGTTTATGAAGTTGGAATCCGAACCACCTGAGCTTTGGCGTTATTAGACAAACCCACATCTTACTTAAATGTTTTCGAGGTCGCTAATTCCGAATTTGGCGAATAAGTTCGAATTATTCGTCCGTTAATCGAATAAATGCAATTGAATAAGCGAAAATGCCATCTGGTTTATGTTTCTTGACTCGATTTCTCAACTTTGGTTAAGTGTATTTTCTCACAAAAAACGTTATAAATAAAGATTTTAGCGTATATTTATTCAGAATTTATCGTAGAATTATATGGTAAAGCATTATTAGAGTATGAAATTGTATTTTGAGATGAATTAATCGATTGATTAAATGTTCCCGAGAGTACATATCATCCGTTTCTTCTAAAGATATGGCTTATTTTCCTGTCTATAGAGTGTATTTTAAATTCCGGTAATTCATTTATATATAAATTATAATCAATCTTATCCTAAATCTATGAAATTAATTTTAACACCCCAGCGTAAGAACATTTATTTAATCATAAAACCTGAATTATGAAAACATGTTTCATCCCTTTTTAAATCAAGTATTGAAATATTAAACGTTATTACGAAAAATAAACAAAAATCATATTCTAATAGGTTATCGAAATTGAGAAAAGTTTTACATCTGGTCGCCATTTTATATTTGGAAATTTGAGATATCTATGTTGAGGAGATTGAATGAGTTTAGAATGAATTTAGACTAATGACATATTCTGAGTTTAAGAAAACCGTAATCCGCTTAGTTTAACTTAATTTATATTTCAAATTTTAATTTGCCTTGATGGATCTGCCAATTTAAATTTATTAATTCTAACATTATATTCGTAATCTACTATTTTAGAAACCCCCAAATAGATTTTTGCTGTCGGTTTTTTGAATATTGGTTTCTTCATTATGTCGGTTTTTTGACTATCGGCTTTTCTACTATCGGCTTTTTGACCTATTGGCTGTTTGCCTGACCGTTTTTGGAATGTAGTTTTTGCAATGCCGGTTTTTGGAATGTCGGATTTTTGACTGTCGGTATCATGACAATTCGGTCATTTTGAAGTGTTGGTTTTTTGCCTGTCGACTTTTTGAATGTCACTATTTTGACTGTCCGTTTTTGGACCTGTCGACTTTTTGATTTGTCGGTTTTTCGACCCGAATTTTTCTTTTCGTGTAATTAACTAAAAACTTGTTACTGGGCGGTTTTTGGGGGTCACTGAATACGAATCAGTTGTCAGATTTTCAAAATTAAAATTGGCGAGTCCAATATTCAATTGTTTTTCGTACTTTTGTCCGCCCACATACCTCTAAGTGTCGAGTTTCAATGTAAATTGATCTGGTTTGATCCGCCATTTTGAATTTCGAAAATGTGACTACGGTTTCATAATCAGCGACCCCAAAACCCTCCAGTATGGAGTTTTGTATAAATCATCCAAGATTTTGGCTTTTAGTCCGCCATCTTGTATTTCAAAAATTTGACAACGGATTCGTAATCAGCGAAGTGACTACATAATGTATAAACGCAGTTATTAAGATATAATTATTCTTTATGATCCATAAATAAAAAAACATGACAAAATAACGATTTTTTCGAAAGAATTCATTATTGACGCTTTTTTTGGCCGTGGAACACAGTTCTGAAAATCAAAACCCCAAAAGTCTAAAATTTCGATATTGCGTGAGTCCAAGGTATTTTAATTTGCTTTCTTTTTGCCAAATTTTCAAAAACAAAGTGAAGAAAACCACGCTGGAGCCATGCTATATCGAAATTTTGGCCTTTCGGTGTGTTAATTTTCGGAACTTGTTCCCCCTCCTGTTTTTTAAGATAATCATTTGAAATTCGGTATATTGGGATTTTTTGGGTCGCTGATGACAAATGCGATTGTGGTTTTATGAAATTCAACATGTCGGCTTCAATGTGACACCTTTAATGATGTAAATATACAACAAATATGCCTCAGATTCATAATCTGTGACCACAAAAACCTTCTATTGACAAATTTCAAGTAAATTTAACGTAAAGAAAAATGTATGCCTCAAAGGGTTAAATAAACATTCTATCCACTGTAACTAATAATAGAACTCGCTAGGAAATAATAATAATAATAATAATAATAATAATACAACAATATTAAATCAAACAGAATTTTAGTTTAGTCTTAAAATTATCTATTGGTGTCATAAAAATGATCTTGTTGCAATTTGTTCTGGGTTAAATCATTCGTTGCCTGAACTATTAGTATAAATCTATTATATAGTTTTTAATCCAGGGACATTTTAATATATCAAGAAACAAGTATGGCACTAAAATAAGTAGGAGATAAACAGTTAATATTTTTAGAAGGGAATTAAAACGAATTGAATACATTTTATTTCGGTTTTTGACCATTTTCTTTGAAAAAAATTAGAACGACGCATATATATTTTCTTTTATTCCGTTGTTTACATTTTGTTACAATTGCCGTTTAGACCAAGAAATTTTACTTGTTTATTTAAGAAGCGGCAAAGAAATTTTCTATTGTTTCTCTATAGGAGAATTTATATATACACACGGAGAGACTAGAGGCAAGATTTTCGTCCGGCCCTCTACGCGCAATAAAGGTACTAGACCACCGGACGAAAAATCTAGGTAGGCGCGCATAAAGATCGTGCATACTCCGTGGCCAAATCGAACGTGCGGAGTATAAACATTCTCCCCACTCTGCCGCACGAAATTCCTCCAAGAGTCGGACGATTTTCAGACCTGGCTCGGACGATTTTCATGCGGCAGTCGGCAGTCTCAATAAATATGTATTTTATTTTTGTTTGCCTTATGCAAAGTGTCATTTCCGAAGTATTTTTTGATGCTGAAAACAGTGGTGGCCTCAAAATTTCTTTATCATGCACAATTTTTTAAAGAAATGAGGTGAAATATGTCAAATTTTGTTTTTTACCACATGAATCATTTTTTTTGTAGCAAATAAATAATTGCCTTAAATTTATAAGGTATCATTTTGGAAGTACTTTTTCGTGCAGACTTTTCCTATGACATCATGATAGGAAAGTGAAGTTAAGTGTGTATTTTTGCTTTATTTATATGGTGGAATATGGTCAAAAACAAAAATGTTGACATATTTAGTTTAAATTTTCACAAAATTGTGACATGATAAATAATTATGAGAGCACCATCGTTTTCAGCAAAAGTATTTACCATGTCAAAGATATAATCGACATTAGACAATGTTATACAGGGTCATCGAAAAGTATCGGACCCCCCTAATATCTTCAGTTAGAATGCACTTAGGAGAAAATGTCCAACAGCAAAGTTGTATGGTTTCAAGCGGGGAGTAAGATGATGACCTTGACTTAGACCTTGACCATGTCCTTCAAGGTCATTTCAAGGTCAATCTTATTTTTTTAAATAGAACCCCCTACATTTTATTGCATATTCTTATAGCTTATCTCGAGAGCTTTCCAAAACACTATAATAAAATATTTTTTTATTAAGTACTTTTTGAGTTATAAAGGTTTGAAGTTAACAATTTGTTCCTTCCAAAATGCATTCTTACTGAAAATATTAGGGGGAAATCCGATTAATGTATTTTCTTTAAACCAATTAATTGGTCTCATTATTCCGCGCACAAAAGTATTAAGGTTATGATTACTGAAAACTAAATAATATTTTACAAGATATTCTACATTTTGTGTCAAAAAATTGTTAACTTCAAACCTTTATAACTCAAAAAGCACTTAATAAAAAAATATTTTATTATAATGTTTTGGAAAGCTCTCGAGATAAGCTATAAGAATATGCAATAAAATGTAGGGGGTTCTATTTAAAAAAATAAGATTGACCTTGAAATGACCTTGAAGGACATGGTCAAGGTCTAAGTCAAGGTCATCATCTTACTCCCCGCTTGAAACCATACAACTTTGCTGTTGGACATTTTCTCCTAAGTGCATTCTAACTGAAGATATTAGGGGGGTCCGATACTTTTCGATGACCCTGTATAACATTGTCTAATGTCGATTATATCTTTGACATGGTAAATACTTTTGCTGAAAACGATGGTGCTCTCATAATTATTTATCATGTCACAATTTTGTGAAAATTTAAACTAAATATGTCAACATTTTTGTTTTTGACCATATTCCACCATATAAATAAAGCAAAAATACACACTTAACTTCACTTTCCTATCATGATGTCATAGGAAAAGTCTGCACGAAAAAGTACTTCCAAAATGATACCTTACAAATTTAAGGCAATTATTTATTTGCTACAAAAAAAATGATTCATGTGGTAAAAAACAAAATTTGACATATTTCACCTCATTTCTTTAAAAAATTGTGCATGATAAAGAAATTTTGAGGCCACCACTGTTTTCAGCATCAAAAAATACTTCGGAAATGACACTTTGCATAAGGCAAACAAAAATAAAATACATATTTATTGAGACTGCCGACTGCCGCATGAAAATCGTCCGAGCCAGGTCTGAAAATCGTCCGACTCTTGGAGGAATTTCGTGCGGCAGAGTGGGGAGAATGTTTATACTCCGCACGTTCGATTTGGCCACGGAGTATGCACGATCTTTATGCGCGCCTACCTAGATTTTTCGTCCGGTGGTCTAGTACCTTTATTGCGCGTAGAGGGCCGGACGAAAATCTTGCCTCTAGTCTCTCCGTGCAGGGTGATCGGCCAACCATTACCCAGCGGCTAACTGTGTAAGATTATTTTGAAAAACGAATACCGTAAATGAAAGTTAGGTCGGAATTTGGCGAACGCGGATTGAATAGGGGAAAAAGGAACGCGGTCAGGAAGTTCCGGGCGAAATGCGTGCGAACACTCTGTCTCTGGTCGTCGAGGAGAAAGAGCTAAGTCGAGCTCGTGGTTTTTCCGAAAACGTGCTCAGTCGGAGTTCCGTAAAAGAAAAATAGAGTTAAACATGTTAAAGAAGTATATTCAGTAAGAGCTAGTGGAAGGCACAAGTGAATGTATACAGAACAGGTCGGTTCAATTTTTTAAGTTACGCACGAAGTTGGAACGGTTGCCGAGTTTCGAATCTGTACAAATCTCGACAATCTGGATACGGAAAAGAAGGAGTACGAAGCTAAATAAAAGCTGTGGTTGATTCACCAAGTTTAGTGGGTGTGGTTTATTTGCAACAACACTGTTCCTTTTTTTTATAATTTCGAACGTCCCGCCACGTGCGAGACGCCGCCATCTTGTTGGAGTTCGACCATGAGTCGATAATCGCTCATGAACGAGATTCCGCATTACAGCCTCAGAAGTGGGATTGTTTTGGTAAAATCGGAGAATTTGGAACGAAGAAAAAGGACACAAAAAGTTGTAGCGGTGATTGACGAAATGAGCACGGAACACGAGGAAGTTTTCCATCGGAAAGATTTGCAAGGGTTGTTGGACGAATTACACAAACTTCCGTTGGATAAGTTGCAGACCGAAGCGGTAAGGTTAGGTTTGAGTGTGGAGGGTCCACGAGATCGGCTTCTAGACCGAATTTTCGATCACCACCAAAGGGGAAGTTCGTCATCTTCAACGGTTCAAGGTGCAGGTCGGGGTAGTGACGTAGCACAAGGAGTACCCGTCGGAGAGGGGACGAGGTCCGCGGCAGTTCCGCCGCCGAACCAACCTAACCTACAAACAGACGGTTTGAATTCGAGAACGTTTATCCAGGAAACGGTAAATACGCCGCAGGTGCAGCCGCTTTTACTCGATATTGGTTCGGAGAATGTTACGACACAACAAGGCCTTCCAGGTAATGTGCTTAATAATCCGGGTCAAAGTACGTGCGGTGCACATGAGAATTTGGCGAATCCTTTGGGTGTAATTGTAAATATGTTTACGCAGTTTATGGAGGCTCAACGACAGCGTGACGTTGAGATACGAGCAGAACAGCGGATTTATTTTGAAAATTTAATCGGACTAACTCAATTACAGGTACCTACTGTTGCACAAGTGGTGCCCGAAAATAATTTTCCGTTGACGAACCAGAGCGTCCATTTGAGAGAGAACCTACCACGTCAGAATTCTAGTGCGAGTGGTTCCCATGGTTTAGGTGGAGATCCTGTCAAGAATTTAACCGCACTGATTCCCAAGTTTAGTGGGTCCGAAGATGAAAGTGTGGTGAAGTGGGTTTCTCGAGTTGAATGGGTGGCCAATACCTATCAGGCATCGCCAGATGTCACATTGTTGGCAGCTGTTGGTCGATTAACAGGGGATGCGGAGAGTTGGTACGCCAGGCAGTCGAATGAAGTGTCAACGTCGTGGGTTGCGGTTCGAGATGGATTAAAATCGTTTTTCGATCGAGTTGTTCCGTTTAGCACAGTGCTTAAAAAAGCAGAAGCGAGAAAGTGGGACCACAACAAAGAAAGTTTTGAAGTGTACGTCAATGCAAAATTGAATATTCTACAGCGGTTGACTTTGCCAGATGCTGATTTAGTCAATTTGTTAGCTGCTGGAATAATGTTGCCGACACTACGTGCACAGGCATTTGGAGTTAAGGACGAAACACTAAGTGTCTTTATCGATAGGATGAGAAGAGTGTCGATTGGATCAGCAGATTTGACACGTTCGAGTGACAGCAAGGTGCGCAGTTTCCAAGCAAAGTCGTCTGGTGAAAATCAAACTCGATGTAGAAATTGCCAGAAATTGGGACATATGGCAAAGGATTGCAGGGCAAAGGAAATTCGCTGTTACCTTTGTCACGAGTTGGGTCACAAGAAGCCTGATTGTCCGAAGCTCAAGACGAAAAGTGACAGCTCCAAGGTGCAAGGCGGTGATCTACAGGTTGCAGCAACAGAACTTCAATGCGGCAAAATACGGCCTGTCAAAGCGGTGACAGTTGTTTGTGAATTAGCGAATACTGATTGTGATTTGCGTGCGTTAATTGACACAGGTAGTGTAATGTGCTTGATGAAAGAGTACGTTTTTGAGAATTTCCTACGTAGTAAAGGGTATGTTTTACAGGGAACTGACGTATCACTGTGTGGTCTTAAGGGTACTCCATTATCGGTTTTGGGTATTGTGTGGACTACGATAGGGTTGCGTTCAATGCCCGATCGAGTGTTAACAGTTAAGTTCATAGTGGTCACAAATGATTCGTTTGATGTGGATTTAATTCTGGGTTTAGATTTGATAATCACAGAAAATCTTAAGTTCTTTTACGAGGGAAGTTCTCAAGAATGTCAATTAGTTGAGAAAAATAAATGGGTCGATGAACTATCTTGTATCATGTGTGTCAATGATAGTAATAAAGGGGAAAACTTTTGGGAGCGAATAAAAGATCATTTAGATGCTAATGTACCAAAAGAAGAGCGTGTAAATTTGGAAAAAGTGATTAATGGGTTTGAAAAAAATGGAGTCGAACTCATTGATGACGATTACGTAGTCCGAATAAATTTAAAAGACAGTTCTATCTTTTCATATGCTCCTCGAAGGTTTTCCTTTCATGAACGTAATCAGATACAGGAAATAATAGACGATTTAATGGCAAGAGGGGTAATTAAACGCAGTAGTTCGCCCTATTGCTCTAGAATTGTACCGGTACGTAAGAAAGATGGTCGTATGAGACTCTGCGTTGATTTGCGTCCTTTAAATCAACGGGTTGCGAAACAGAGGTTTCCATTTCCGGTCACTGAGGATCACTTGAGTAGGTTAAAAGGGAAACGCATTTTTACATTGTTAGATCTGAAGGATGGATTCCATCAAATCAAGGTTCATCCAGACGATACGAAGTACTTTTCATTCGCGACCCCTGAAGGGCAATATGAGTATACGAGACTACCTTTTGGTTTTTGTGAATCCCCGGCTGAGTTCCAAAAACGAGTTTCGAAGGTTTTGGATTGTTTAATACGTGCAGGAAAAATACTCGTGTTCATAGATGACATACTTATTGCCACAGAAACCTATCAGGAAAATATTGAAATTTTGAAAGAGGTCCTGAGAATTTTTAAACAGTACGGTTTCGAGCTTAATTGGAAAAAATGTAAATTTTTGAAGTTAGAAATCGAATACTTAGGATATATAGTGTCACAGGACAAAATAACGTTGAGTACGCGCCACGTTGATGCGATAACAAATTTTCCTGAACCGGTTAATGTGAAGCAATTGCAAGGGTTTCTCGGCTTGGCAGGGTATTTCAGAAAATTTATAAAAGATTTTGCGAAAAAGGTAGCACCGTTGCAAGGATTAATGAAAGCGGGGGTAAAGTATCAGTTTAGTAACGAATGTAGGGATGCGTTTGCCCTGATTAAATCGGAACTTACGAACTATCCAGTATTGCGAATATACGATCCTAATGCAGAAACAGAGCTTCACACCGACGCCAGTGCCATAGGTTTGGGCGCGATCCTTATGCAACGTCAGGATGATGGAAAATTCGCGGCGGTAGCGTTTTTTAGTAAAAGAACCAACCAAGCAGAACAAAACTATCACAGTTTTGAACTGGAAACGTTGGCCGTAGAAAGAGCAATAGAACGCTTTCACGTGTATCTTTACGGGTTGAAATTTAAGGTCGTCACAGATTGTAATTCATTGGCGAAGGCTTATAAAAAAGTGAATATTAACCCGCGAATAGCCAGGTGGACGTTGACGTTACAGGCGTATGATTTTGAGTTGGTACATAGGGATGGCGTTCGGATGAAGCATGTCGATGCATTAAGTCGGATCGTGTATTTAGTAGATTCCTTGTCGTTGGAAGATCAGTTGGTCTACAAACAACAAACTGATCCCTTTTTAAAGAAACTAGCTGAATCATTAGAGTTCGAGGATAATGAAAGATTCGATTTAATTAACGGTTTAGTATATAGAAAGTCCGAAAAAGGTTCGTTGTTCGTGGTGCCAGAAGCGATGGTAACTAATATAATTCGAACCTATCATGATGAAATGGGTCATTGCGGGATGGCAAAAACGGTTTATGGAATCGAGAGGACCTACTGGTTCCCTTCATTAAAGGCTAAAGTACGAGAATATATAGACAATTGCATCACGTGCTTAATTACGTCGGTTTCGACCAACGCGAAGGAAGGTGAAATGCAATTAGAGAAAGAATGCACCTCTCCGTTCCATACAGTTCATGCGGATCATTTTGGTCCATTAGAGCCGTCTCCTGATGGATTCAAACAAATATTAGTGATAATAGACGCCTATACGCGATTTACGTGGCTGTTTCCTTGTCGGGGTACCACAGCGGTGGAAACGATTGAATTCTTAGATTTAGTTTTTAAGCTTTACGGTTTACCTTTGCACGTGGTCAGTGATCGTGGTCCGGCGTTTATGTCGCAGGAGTTGAATGATTATCTTACGAATCTGTCGATCGATCATAGAGAAACAGCGGTTGCCTCACCCTGGGCAAACGGTATGGTTGAAAGAGTTAATCGTTTTTTGAAGTCGACGCTAACGAAAACTGTCTCTAGTCTTGATGGGTGGAAAAAAGAACTTCCACATGTCGAATATATTATAAATAATACGGTAAATAAGTCGATTAATTCTACACCCAGTCGTTTGCTTTTAGGTTATGACCAGCGGAATCATAGCGATAGATCGTTACAGGACTTAGTTAGGAAATTAAACGAGGTCGAGGAAACGTTAGTAGATTTGCGAGAAAGCGAACGAAAGAATGCGGAGGAAGCGAATGAAGCGGTCCGATTGTATAATAAGTCTTATTATGACAAGAAACATAAAAAACCTACGAAGTATAAGGTTGGAGACTATGTATTGATCCGAAACTTGCAGCCTCAGGTTGGAGTGAATAGAAAGTTGGCGGATAAATACAAAGGACCCTACCTTATCGGTAAAGTATTGAATAGTAATAGATATGTGGTTAAAGATATTCCGGGTTTTAATCGGACGCAGAAACCGTTAAATACAATTCTTTCGTCAGATAAAATTAAAAAATGGATTCGCGAAGTAGTGGAACCGGGTACCGAGCCGGAGTGTAAATAGTATTAGTACTTAAGTTAAGATAGTGTATTAAGGTTAAATAGACGTAAGTTTGAAATTCGAGGTCGAATTTTTTCGCAGCGGGCTAGAGCTGTAAGATTATTTTGAAAAACGAATACCGTAAATGAAAGTTAGGTCGGAATTTGGCGAACGCGGATTGAATAGGGGAAAAAGGAACGCGGTCAGGAAGTTCCGGGCGAAATGCGTGCGAACACTCTGTCTCTGGTCGTCGAGGAGAAAGAGCTAAGTCGAGCTCGTGGTTTTTCCGAAAACGTGCTCAGTCGGAGTTCCGTAAAAGAAAAATAGAGTTAAACATGTTAAAGAAGTATATTCAGTAAGAGCTAGTGGAAGGCACAAGTGAATGTATACAGAACAGGTCGGTTCAATTTTTTAAGTTACGCACGAAGTTGGAACGGTTGCCGAGTTTCGAATCTGTACAAATCTCGACAATCTGGATACGGAAAAGAAGGAGTACGAAGCTAAATAAAAGCTGTGGTTGATTCACCAAGTTTAGTGGGTGTGGTTTATTTGCAACAACACTGTTCCTTTTTTTTATAATTTCGAACGTCCCGCCACGTGCGAGACGCCGCCATCTTGTTGGAGTTCGACCATGAGTCGATAATCGCTCATGAACGAGATTCCGCATTACAACTGTAGATTGTGCAGATAATTCTGAGCAACTTTTTCCTCTGAAAAGATTTCCGGGAAGGTAGAGTTTTTAAGTTATTCAACACTAAAATTTAGGGGGAAAAATCACTATTTTTTAAATATCTCGGCTCTGTATGAAGGTATCTTAGCGAACCGAAGCTCATTTTAAAGATATTTTCAAGCTATACAAGTTGCCTCTGTTGGTTTTTGACCTACAATGAATATTTCTCTTGTTATAGCCATAAAAACGGGGGTAAATGCCGATTTTTCAGGTTTTTCGCGTCTAACTCGTTTCGACACATAGCTATGGAAATATCACACTGGAAAAAGTTGTAGGCCTTGAAAACACAAATATTTTTTGTTCTCTAATACGATGCGATTAAATTAAAACTAAACCCTATTTGCACTCGTTTTCATAACATTTTGTTATTAATATCGAATTATTTGTCGTACTGTATTTTGTCGACTTTACGAGGCTCTTGTAGGGTTCAGTTTTAATTTAATCGCATCGTATTAGAGGACAAAAAATGTTTGTTTTTTCAAGGCCTACAACTTTTTCCTGTGTGATATTTCGGCAACTATGTGTCGAAACGAGTTAAACGCGAAAACCCTGAAAAATCGGCATTTACCCCGTTTTTATGGCTATAACAAGAGAGATATTCATTGTAGGTCAAAAACCAATAGAGACAATTTATAGAGCTTTAAAATATCTTTAAAATGAGCTCCGATTCGTTAAGATACCTTCAAACAGAGTCGAGATATTTAAAAAAATGTGATTTTTTCACCTAAAGTTTAGTGTTGAATAACTTAAAAACTCTACCTTCCCGGAAATTTTTTCAGAGGAAAAAGTTGTTCAGAATTATCTGTAGAATCTAGAGTTGGCCGCTGGGTAATGGTTGGCCGATCACCCTGTATATAATTATTTTCTTTTAAATTTTGTAAGTTTTGTACGTTCTAATCCGATATAATATGTGAATAGAATATAAACATAAACTACAAACTGCTATAGCAGTTTTTAGATGAACACACAAACTAAAATGTAATTACTTTCACCGGAACTAAGTAATAATAATACATATGAAAATGAACAATGTCTATCGTGGATGTGTTATGTCTACTGCCGTACTGAATTGAAAAAGGCATAACTGCATTCGGTAGAATTCACAAAAAACAGCAACACATTTTTTTGTTTATTCCATGCAAAATTTTCTTCTTACGCGATTTTACTGGGACACGTATTGCTAAACATTATGTAACAGTGAATTCACGATAAACAATAATCTATAAATTAAATTTATTGAAAATTGACAGTTGCAGTGTTCTGTCAGATCTGTCATAACCTTTTCTCGATTTAAAAGATTTAAAAAGGTAGGGTAACTGTGGGTATTACTGCGGTTTTTTAGCATAGGGTGAGATTAGGCTCTTGCTTAAAGCATATGATTAACTAAAATTTCTTTCTCTATCATTTGGACGGTACTTCAGTAACAGTAGATTCGAAAGAAAAATTGTAACAAGGAAAATAACGTGGTTTTAATTCAATAAAAGACCAAATAAAAAAAATATCCAATGCATGTATTTCTGCGGATTTGTGTGCATTACTGTGTATCAATCACTGCGGAAGTGCCCAATTCTGCGTGGGAATTACTGCGGATTCTAAAGTGATGATGAAATAAGGTTATGAATAATTCTCATAGGAAAAAGAATAAAAGAACAGAGAAATTTCACATATTTATTAATAGAATTAATTGTTAAATAAGAAAGAAATTAATTTTCGCATTGATTACATCAATATCTCAACTTTTAATGTATAAAATTTTCACTCCGGTGAATAAAATGCACACATTTTAGTGATCGATGATGAATTTCAGACATAAGTGTAAGATTTTAGTCAACGAGGGGTAGTAGTAAACATGAAAGTCTGAAATTCACTATCGGTAAGTAAAATGCACACATTTTAGTGATCGATGATGAATTTCAGACAGAAGTGTAAGATTTTAGTCAACGACAGGTAGTAGTAAACATGAAGATCTGAAATTCACTATCGGTAAGTAAAATGCACACATTTTAGTGACCGATGATGAATTTCAGACATAAGTGTAAGATTTTAGTCAACGAGGGTTAGTAGTAAACATGAAAGTCTGAAATTCACTATCGGTAAGTAAAATGCATACATTTTAGTGATCGATGATGAATGTTAGACATAAGTGTAAGATTTTAGTTAACGAATGGTAGCAGAAAGCATGAAGTTCTGAAATTCACTGTCGGTGAATAGAGGGCATACATTCTGGAATACTAAGTCAGCTTCAAGTTCATGGTTAAGTGCGGCAAGACGTATAGACTATATAGGTGTACATATGTATTTCTAGGTTAGAATGTACCTATTTGATCCTCGCAGTAATACAAACGTTAAGGGAAAAATGGCACCTATTACTGTTTTCAAAAATAGGCAAAGAAAATAACTAGTCAGAAGATCATTGGTTACATTTCTTATAAAATATGGTTTACTTTATCGAATAACAAAGCTAGAATATACTCATGATTAACCTTTAGTAAAAATAAATAGATTTTAAATAAGCCATCTAAACGACGCCACTGCGTGATTGGTGATGAAAACGCATCGACAAATTTCAAACAACGATATAAAATTTTAAAATCACTTTATATTGCCATATTTGTAACAAATGAGTAGATTAATGTTTAATATTATTTATTCATTTATTTTTAAGAAAAATATTTAACCATATACCGATAATTATGGCGTTTATAAATATCCGCAGTAATTGGGGCATCCGCAGTAATACCCACAGTTACCCTATGTGATTTAACATTCATTTGCTTTTAGCTATTACCTCAAAAATTCAATTTATTCTTGTTTTCCATTATGTTTATATAAATAAGTCAGTGTATAGATATATAAATTCATCACATATTTTACTTAATTTGTTACTAAATTTTAATTGATAAATTATATTAAATATTTTAAAATAATATTGATCAAAAGTGGCAGTTAAGTTAAGTAAAGTTTAAATAATGCATTTAAATGTATTACTTCAAGAGGAACCCTATCAATTACAAAAATAATTTTAATATTTTTATCCTGTTATTTTTATAAACTTGCTAGTAAATATAATGAGTTCATATATATGCAAGCCAAATATTTCTTATAGAATTTCAGAGTTATTCTTGCAATTAAGCAGTTTATGTCAAATGAATAATAAAAACTAAAATAAATCATTTTTAATAAATTAATTAATAATTCTATATTTATTTTCATGATATAATATAAAACCAAGTAATGTTTACTGTTTTGGTAATGCTGAATATTAGAAGAAACTTTGGAAAAATTATAAATAAACTACACTTTTTTAAAACACATAAAATTCGGATATCTGCCGAATAATTTAAGGGGATGCTTTACTAATAATGAAAATATACACAATTTAAAATAATATTTTACTCCACTTTTATACCGTAAGTATCTTGAAATATTATAGTTGACAAAGGGCCTAGCCGGATAAGAATGTCAAAATTGCCCCAGCTCCTTTTAGATTGGAAAAATTACAGTATGTTTGTCATCCCAAACATGTATTTTCCTTTTCAAAGCTTTTTCTATTTAACTGATCACGTAACGTTAAAACTGGTCTTTTTCGTTTTTTTTTCTCGAAAACCACAAAACTTAAAAATTTGCAAAAAATTAGAAAAATAGTACTTATCAAAACGCGCATAACAATATTTTTTTTTTATTTAACAGCCTATACACAACGAGAAAAAAATTATTAAAATTATCAAAATTAATTTTCACTAGCTGGAGTTGGCACCGCCATTTTTTTCTCAAAATTAGTAGCCTTTAAGCTTTCGTTTGCCGCTTGGTTCGTATTTTTAGGATGTTTAGTACATAAAATACAGTCCCTAATAGTTTAAATATGGATCTCATAGAAACACGAAGAATAAATCCGCAAGTAAGGTAAGAATAACTACTTTAATTTCTGATTTTCATATTGAACGGTGTTTAAAATTATGCTACTTGTAATGTTTATGAACATGTGACAGGTTGAAATCTATAATACTGGAGATATTAGCATAAAATAGAGTATATATCAGCCAATTTTGCATGTATAAGTATTTCTAAAACAGGAAATTGTTCAGAATTAAGTAGGCTACAAAGTCTCCATAGAAGTCAAATGCGAAAAATCGATACTTTTTTAGTTATAAACAAAAAACACGCGCAAAATAGCCAATTCTCAAAATGTAAAAAAAAATAAATTTAGCAAAAAAAAATTCTATTTTTGTCAATTTTGCACCTAGAAAAATTTAAAAAAATGAAAATTGTTCACAATTTCATCAGCTACTAAGTTGTCATACATGCCAAAAATGTAGAATGCGTATTTTTTAAGTAATTCGCAAAAAAACTGATATTTTTGACCTTTTTCTTAAGGAGGCTCTTCTAGAACAGGGTCTATTGATGGGGAGTTTTAGTATGTTATTCAGGACCCCAAAATACACCTTTCCTCAAAAACTGTTCCAAAACTTTTTCACTAAACTCTGGAATTTCAGCTAATTTTGGGCTATAGACCCTTTGAGCTTTTTTCAATCGATTATTTATCGAGATATGTAAAAAAATAGCTAAATTTCCATAAATTTTCAATCTGTCTCTTGCTTAACAGTTTTCAAAGGAATATCTTTTTTGATTCAGTATGCGTAAAGTGCTACTTTTCACATTTTTTACATTTTTTAATCGCACTTTACTCATACTTGAAGGAAAAAATATTGTTGAAAAATAAAATATTGAATGCACAACCTTCACATTTGCAGAAATAACTTTTACGCACTTGTATCGAAAACTACTATTTCCTTGTATGTACTGTTTTAGATATTACACTATTGAATTTTACACATCGGTTTGTCAATCGATGCAATAGTTTGAAAAAAAATGTACTATATTTTTGGCAGTTTTGTCAAAATTTCAGTAAAGCCTCCCCTTAATAAAACGTAGTTATTGTTTCATAAATGTGTGACATAGTTTTCCGTTTAATAAATAAGTAGGGGAGAGGCACCAGATACGACCCACGTTTCTGTCTTCGAGCATAATTTTTTATGTGATTAATTTTTTGTATACTATAGGCACCGATAGTAAGCTAAGGGTAGTATAGCAACTAATTAAGAAGAAACTTAGTCGATCTAAACAACAGACAAAATTTGATGAACCATTTTTCGAAGTGGGTTGTATATGGTGCATGAACGATTTGTGCACCATTCTATGATAATAATACTTTGTCAAAAATAAATAGATACACCGCAAAATATTTTTAACCTTTTTTTTAATTTTTTACACTTCCTCATCGTCGAGGTCGGAATCGTAGTGCCTAGACGTAAAGGTTCTTCCAGTAGATCGGTAACCTTTATTTTCAATTAAAATTTGTTCGAGAGCATTTAAAAGCGCATCAAATTTAATTTCCTTCGATTTGCGAGCTTTGTTCGGGACAGACATGGTCTGTAAATTAAAAAAAAATAATTCAAAATACACTAACATATTAATAACGATAATGTTTCACTATAAAAATCTAAAATATGCACTTGGCATGAAAAAAGTTAAGTGAGTCGTATATGGTGCTTGACACTGGGTCGCAAATGGAACTAATGAGATCTTATATGCTACAAAAAAAGATTTTGATTCGTACATATACCGGTAAAAATTAGTATTGAATATAAAAATATATCGAAAATACTTAACATATATGTTTGATACTAATTTTATTTCTAAGGCTTTAGAGGAATTTACTCAGGTGGACTCAGTCTACCTTGATTTTTCTAAGGCCTTTGATACAGTCGTTCATAGCATTTTAGTGTCTAAATTAGCTTCCATGGGTATTCGGTGGAGTCTTCTAACGTGGATATCTTCTTTTATCAGCGATAGACAATCTTTTGTGAAAATTAATAATTCCACGTCTGATGGGTATATATACGTCCGGTGTGCCTCAAGGTTCCCACCTTGGTCCCATTCTGTTCACTTTATTTATAAACCACATCAAACATTTTATTCAACACTCGAATATTTTAATTTTTGCTGATGACGTTAAATTATATGCACGGATTGGGTCTCCTTGTGATGCCTCGAGGTTACAGCGTGATTTAGAAGCTTTAGATAGGTGGTCTCATAGAAATAAATTAAAATTGAATATATCGAAATGTAAATTTATGTCCTTTTTCAGAGGCTCAAAAGCATTCGAATTTACTTATAAGCTGAACAACGAGTCATTAGAACCTTGTTCGATTATCAAGGATTTAGGTATTTTGTTCGATAGAACCCTTTCTTTTTCTGATCAATTGCGAGTATGTGTATCGAATGCATATTCATCTCTTGGGTTCTTAAGACGTTCCACATCAAGTTTTAGGGATGTTGGAACTTTAATTTATCTTTATAAAACTATTGTCTTGCCTCACATCTTGTATGGGTCTTCAGTATGGACACCTTACACCCTGCAAGGCATTGAAGCCTTGGAGTTGGTTCAACATCGATTCATAAGGCTTTTATGCCTTAAAGAGGGTTAACCTATGAGTCTGTATAATCATGACTATTCTAGTCGAGCAGAACGCTTTAATTTAAGTACAGTTAAATCGATACATTTATGCTTAGATTTAAAATTGGCGTTTAGAATTATTAATAATATGTTAAATTGTAGTGAATTAGATTGTTTTTTCTATGCGTTCAATACAGCATAATCTTCGGAGCGTGAGACCGGTTCAAGAGCGTAACATTAATACAAACTATACTTTTTTTCATGTATTTCACGTATAATAAGATCTTGGAATTGTCTACCGTCAAGTATTATGAACTCGCCTTCGTATATGAGTTTCTCTCGTAGAGTGAAAGATTATTATAAAGATTACAAAAATTCCTTATGCGCCAAGGATTTACTTTGAAATTATTGTTTTTGTTATCTATATATACACCATATTTTATATGTAATTCATGTAAAATGCGCCTTTATTATTTGTTCATATTTTGTAAAAGGCTTTGTAGCCGTTGATCGAATAAATAAAAAAATATACGTAATACACTCACTGTTAACACTTGTTTCACTTTAATTTCAAGCACATTCCAAATACTGAAGAAAATTTTCTCAAATCTCGTTTTGTACATTGTGTTGACAATTTGTAGAATAGCATTTCCAATTACTTCGAGTGAAAGTCAATAACTGTGGCATTCAAAAACAATAACATTACGCCGAACGACAACACGATTACATCAGCTCAATTATTGATATTTTTGGGAGAATTTCAATATTTAACTCCGAAATCCTTAATCTTTTCATCATTGGTCATATATGGGGATGCATTGAAGATTTTGATTTATTTCTTTCGAGAATATATTGGGTTTCCTCTTTTTTTTTGTCTTATAAATTTGTCAGGACGTAACAGATGTAATATTTGTTTTGCTTCTTTCTTTGTGTTGATAAACTTCACAGGCGCAACGGAATGTGGCAACAAGAAAAAAGTAATCGGCTTATGAAAGTATTAAATGAATAATCTTTATTTATAGTTGCACAGTTAGCAAGTGATTCTCTCACTTTTAGATAAAGATGTAGAACAGTAGTGTTGATAAATATCTTCAGAATAGTTTGCATAAAAATATTCAAAAAGATAAATCTAAAAATGATTTCAAGATAAACCAAAAAAGCGCCTTTTCACTGTTAAACTGTAAATTATATTTAACTTTCTGTCTTAACCACTTCAATGGTAATGGATCATATATGTACAAAAAAAATTATTGACAAACGTGGTAGTGGATCATATGTGTACATTTTGCAATAACTTTTACAATTCAAAATGGCGGCTGTAAATTTCCTAAATTTATTAAAATGTGCGGCGCACATTTTTCTTTATACGGAAAACAGCCGAAAATTGTTACTCGGGGGTTTTCGGGGTCGCTGATTACGAATCTGAAGTTAGATTTTGAAAATTCAAAATGGCGGATCCAAGATGGCCGACCGAAATGCGAAAAATTACCCAAACTTTATGAAACTGGGTTCTCGGGGGTTTTCGGGGCCGCTGATTATAAATCTGAAATCAGATTTTGAAAATTCAAAATTTCGGTTCCAAGATGGCCGACATAAATGTAAAAAATTTACTTGATTTTGATGAAAGTTGGTACTCGGGAATTTTTTGGGTCGCTGATTACGAATTTGAAGTCAGATTTTGTACATTCAAAATGGTGGATCCAAGATGGCCGACATAAATGTGAAATATTACTTGATTTTTTAAATGATTAATTAAATGTTAAATGATATATTTTAGGAAAAAATGGAACCCGTGTTTCACCGTTTTTCGATATCTTAAGTACAGGGCTGTACGACTTCTGGCACTTTTTTTTTTTAAACAGCTACCACTGAAGTGGTTAAATCTCTTTTTATTTTTCACACCTTTATTACGCTTTCTAATGTTTTCTTTTCTATACTTTACAGACTCTGTTTTCTTACTTTAAACTGATACAGACTGACGGAAACGATCTCCTACGGTTCTATTCCTATTTTCCACCATCATGATAGAATTCGACTACCAATCAGAAAATAGCATTTGTTCATTTAACCAATAACACTTAACTTCTAAAACTACACAAATAAAAATAATTACACTTCAATACTTTGTAATAAAATACATAATAAAACTAATTTTTCCAAATTAAAACATAATTTCTGAATTCGATCTTATTCTTTTATACAAATACAACAATACAAACAATAAACAAGAAAAATACATACCCAAACAATCGCCAGCTCCACCCAAGTCACCGCCACCGCCCATATAAAGATCGTCAGTTAACTCTTCGATTTCACTGTCATTATCCGACATCTTTTTCGAATGTAAACTGAAAATTTCATCAGAATATTGTTTCTCCATTTGCAGACACTTCTGTTCGAAATATTTCCTTAGTTCTTCAACTTCCTGCGCATGACGAGATTCCATTTCTCCTCGCAATTGCGCCAAGCCGCAATTCCCTTCCTCAAAACTAATTAACAATCCTCGAAGTTTCGTTGCTTCTGCTGCAGATTCCAATTTCAAAACTTCAATTTCCTCTTTATGTTGTTCTTGGAATTGTTCGATCTCTTTCGTAAGTTCTTCGATTTTCTTATTTCGACTTTCTAAATCCACAACCAATTGTTGTTTTTCTTTCTCGCACTTTTCTAACTGAATGCAACAGGAATCTAATTTCTGCAATATTTTATTGTAATCTGCATGTTTGAATAATTCTTCCATTTCCGTGTACGAAGACTGAGTTTGTTCCAACGTAACTTCATCTGTTCGAGTTTCGCTTAAACCGAGGGTTTGATCCAATTTCCCTTCGAATTCTGCGCATTGCGCCCAAGCAGTCTCCAATCCACTCTTCAACTTTTCGTTTTCGTCTCTAAACTTTTTCTGAACTTTAGAAATATCTTCGATATTTTTTAAATACTCTGCGATCTCTGCGTCTCTGTCTTTCAACGTCTGTTTCAACTCGTCAATTTCTTGTTCGAGTTGTACTCGAAGATTAGAATTATCACTTTTGTCCATTTCTTGTTTTAACCTGTCGCAAATGTTTTTTAAATCTTTTATTTGTTTCTCGTAACTTTCTTTCGCAAGATTCGCATTCTCCAGTTCGTCCTTAGTTTTCTCTACGTTTCTTTCCAAATCTTCAACTTTATCCGCCAATTGCTTCTCAATTTCTGCCTTTTCTTCCAACTTTTGTCTCGTCATGTGATACTGCAACGAAACTTCGTCAAAGTTCTGATAAGTTGTTGCGTCAAGTTCGCTGAATGATATTCCGCTCAACCTTGACAACGATTTCTCCAAATTATTGATTCTACAACTCAAGGTTCTTTCGTGCTCTTGATTATTTTCGATTAAACATTGCGCTGCTGTGTACCTCGATGACAAATCGTCCAATTTAAACTTTAACGAATCATTTTCTTGTTTTAATGCTGCAGCATTGTTCAGTGCTTGTTCGAGAGATCTTTCGATACTTTCTTTCGAATCGAGGACTGTTGCCGCAGCCATGTATTTCGCAGTCGTTTCCTCAAGTTGTATTTTATGCAACTTTACTTGTTCGCCAAGTAATTCGATCGCTTTATCCTGATTCTCTGTACTTCGCACAAGTTCCTGCTTCAATGCTTCGACAGTACTTTTATAATTTCGGAGTTGCGATTGAAAGGTTAAAAGTTCTTTCGCATGAACCGATTCCAAGTTTTTGTTCTCTTCTTTAAGTTTCTTTAATTCTACTTCGTGTTTCGTGACTAATTCTTTTATTTCGTTTTTGTGACGAAGAGAATTCCCGTCTGTTTCTGACTGAAACTTTTCGAGGATCACTTTCATATCTCGTTTTATTTTTTCAATGTGGTTTTCGTACTGTTTCCGAAGTTCGAACGTCTCTGCATTTACTTCTGTCGAAGACGAACTGATTTTTTCATTCAATCGTTCGATTTGTTGTTTGTAGTCGCAGATTTCGTTGTTTTGAGATTCTTTTACCAATTCTAACTTTTGTACTTCTGCTTGAGTTTCTGTTAGTTGAGACGATAAAATAGTCGTCAAGTTTTTCTGTTCTGTTAATGATTTTTCGAGATTTGTAACCTTTTCGTCATAAACTGTTTTCGAAGATATGTTTTCTAGTTGAAGATTCACAGTATTGAGTTGTCCTAGTAAGACGTCTCTTGACGACAATGCTTGTTGTAGGGATGTTGTCAAATCTTCGATCAAATTGTCACGTTGATTGACGGCTTGTTCGAATTCTTGTAACTTTGTGTGGTATGTCATGATAAGATCTTTGTAGGGTATGGTGCTTGTTTGACTAAGGGAAGAATTTGGGGAAGAAATGTCATTCTGCATGTGATTAACTTCGGCATGTAACGCTTCGATGACAGCTTCTTTTCCTTTAAGAACATCTTCTAATTCTGCAACTCTTCCGGCGATTGTATCGAAATCACCTTCGCCTTCTCCTTCGCTCATACTGACGCTACTGTAAGTCATGTCTCTTGACGATATTCCCTCGTGAATCTAAGAGAAAGAAAATGAACCGATTGTTGATAATTGAAGGAAAGGTTTACTTACGCCAATGTTTCTTAGTTCCATTGATCTGGTTTCAGCTTCGTTGCGGATTGATTCTTCATCCGATACTTGATCGAGACTTTTGTACAGGCGACGGTTGGTTCGTTCTGCCTTGTACTTCTCCAACTGCACATTCAACAGAATTATTTTAGGGGTCCAATTTTATAGAGGATTTAGATTTACCATTTCTCGACCAGCATCCAAAGCACGCTTTTTACGTTTCTCTTCCTCCATGATTTCACCTCCAAATCCTCGAAATGGAGTTCGTTTTATGGGGTTGAGATTTCTTGATTTACATCTTGCTACTAACTACTTAACCACTTTTCAACAAAAAAATTCCTCGACTCCGAAGAATCTGGGCGATTCGAAGAATACCTAACCTCTTTTTCTGAATGTTCTCCTTCGCGAGAGGAATTAATGTATAAACAATAAATTAATCTTACGCAAAAATTTAAAAAGCAACGACTTTATACGCGCGAATTAGTTTTCTCGAAAGCGCGAGCTGCGCGAGTGCAGTGTTTCTCAACCTCCACCAACGATCGCGCGACGAATTTTTATAAACCTAAAAATTTTTAAGGAAAATTTTAAACTAAATATCACCGATTAATGGTTTTATATTGCGAATGTAATACTTTTTTATAGTTTTTCGAAAATTTAGTTAGCGCAAGTTGCAAATGTATGTAAAAATGACGTCGTTTCCGAGACGGCTTTAAGACATGTCATTAGGGTGTCAAAAAGACGTTCGCAAGGGAGACGTCCCGAAAAGGATGACTTTATGCCAACGTTTTTGATACAATTTCGCCAACGTCGTTAAAGTGATGACAAAATTACGTCGTTTTTGAGATGACTAAAAGATACGAAACCCAGCTAGCATTTCAATGTCTTCAATTTATTTTCAGTTAGCACAAGTTGCAAATGTACGTAAAAATGACGTCGTTTCCGAGACGGCTTTAAGTCGTGTCATAAGGCTGGCAAAAAGGCGTGCGCAAGTGAGACGTCCCGAAAGGGACGACTTTATGCCACTGTTTTTGATACAATTTTCCAACGTCACCAAAGTGATGACAAAGTGACGTCATTTTTTAGACAACCGAAAAAACACGAAACTTACAAGGTCATTATTACGTTCCTCCATATGACGTCTCTTCAATGATATCATGTTATTGTTGAATTTTGTACGTCTTTGAAGACACTCCATAAATCGGATTTGCAAATCTGCTGTTGTAAAATTGTTAAAGAGTCGTTGAAAACAATTTTATATCAAAATCTGTTAAATTATACTTATGTACCATAACAGTTATACTACAGTAATAAATATTTTAATATCATACTAACTTCTTGTTTAATTTGCATTATTAAAATATATATATATATGACTCAGGCTTGAAAGGTCGAAATGGGAAGGTAATTAAAATGTAGGTTATGTTGGTCTAACGCACTACATTAAATCGTTGTGTTCTAACTTAAACATAGAATACTTTAATTATGGGATATCAAATCTGACAATTATAATGTTTTATACTTATAATAATATATGTTTCAGTAAAGGAAAAGGAATTTGGAGGTATTCGACAATTCCAAAATGTACAAAAAAGGGATTCGTATGAAGTAAAAGGAAATTTAAAATCCTTTGAATCTCTTTTTTGTACATTTTGTAATTGTCGAATATTTTAGTTCCTTTTCGTTTACTGGGGTATATTAATTTTAAACACGAAGCATCGATTGAGCAGCAGTGAGACGTCTCGATTAAAAGTTAATGAGACATCAATTTAGGGACGACTTAGGGACGTCAAAGCATGCTCACAAAAATACCTCGTCCTTAACCGGTCTTGTCAGCGACGGTCGTTTCTGACTGTATTATAACGTCTCAGCGATGTCATATTAATGTCATCGTGACTGACTAACGAGACGTCGGCAACATTTTTCGTACGTCTTGACGACGTCTCAGGGATGTCACGCTGCTAACTGGGTGGTCTTCAAGACGTCTCACTGCTGTCGCAACATTTTTATGTCAAACCTACGGTGCTTTGCCGTCACCAAGACGTCATAAGTCCTTCATAAAAGACATATTTTTTCAGCCGTCCTAAAAGTGACAGCCATTTTGGAGAATTTTAAAAATTATGTTGTGGCATTTTAACGTTTCTAAATTTTTGTCTCATATTATGTATAATGCATAATATAATATCGTCCCAGGGCTATAAACGAAAAGTTCTTGGACTTGATCAAAGAATACGCTGAAATTTTGTCAAAATTTTTTGACCGCTTTTCCTCATTTTCAAAATCACCAAAATTTTGAAAAATTAAAAAGAACCATAAATAATTCTGAAAAAATTTCAGAGCATTCATTGAACAATTTTAAGAACTTTTTATTCCGCAACATTTTTTCGGACATTCTATCATTTTTAAATAAAAAATTCTTGATTCCCTATGTTTTGAAAAGTTCAGAAATTTGTTATTTGGAAACTATAGACTTTTGCAAAATATGTTGCGGAACAAAAAGTTCTTAGAATTGATCAAAGAATACCTCTCGAAATTTTTTTAGAATTTTTGTATGACTTTTCGAAACATTTTGAAAAAATTTGACCGTATTCTTTGATTAATTCTAAGAACTCTCTGTTCAATAACCTTTTGTCTGAAAGTTTTAATAAAAAATGTTGGAGCTTTTCGCTGATATTTTCGTGTTTCAGCCGCCATTTTGGAAGTTTCTTACTTTATTTTGAAAATGCTATAATGCACGTTTCAGAATCGAAGGTTCGTGGAAGCTATATTTTCACCGATCAATGATCTCCTTAACCGTTTCCGATATGAAAATGCCGGTTAAATAATATTTGTCAGTGAAAAAATCTGAATTTTTTGTGAAAAACCAAGCATAAGTTTTTTGGAATCGGCTCGATTGATTTTTTAACAGCAGATTCGGAAAGATCGATCAATTTTACGTAAGATGCAATTGGTTCCGGTTTTTTCAAAAATCCAGTTTCATATAAAATACCGCCCTTGAAGTCGACCTCGAAAAATTGTCCATTTGGTCCTTAATGGGTTAACATTTTGCAACTTGCGAGAAAGTATAGTGTCACTTCGGAAACATCACATAAGCAGACGTCTTAAAATTGTTTATTCCAACAATTTTATGACGGCAGATTTGAGTTCTCTTTTTCCTAGAAGTTTTTGGCCCCAGCGATCGGAAATGCATTGAAATGTATTGAACATTTTGAATGCGTTACAATACATTTGAATGCGCTATTTGATCTTAAAAGTATTGAAAGGGATTAAAATATATTAAAAATTTTAATGCATGGCAATGCAACAATATATTTAAATCCAAAAATAATCCCAGTTCATACATTTAATGACAAAAAAAATTGCATCGACCGAGAATCGAACCCTGATCTCCCGCACAACAACTTCGAGCCCGTAATGACTCGACAACCTCCTTGCTATAAAAGATGATGCGAAACTAACAATTAGTTGAAACGTGGAGCATTTATGAATTGTGTGCATAAAAATAATCTGCTAAATTTATTACCATATTTTACATTTTTGTAATAATTTGCTTATCGACTTTTGAAAAGAACGAATGCATGTATAGATAGTAGATATTTTTGTTGGTAAAATAAATATTGTAATTTTTTTTTCTAAATTACGCAATATCTTGAAAACGGTACGAGATACGTGAAATTTGACGAAATTGACATCAATCAGGGGTACCTTGGTGCGATGATTCGAAGCCACTGTACATGATTCGAGAATTTTCGCAATTTTCGATTTCTAAAATTATGAAATTTTTAAATTGTGTATGTCAGCTGAATCATCGCACATCATGGCAAAATTTCATCAGATTTCACGTATCTGATACCGTTTACGAGATATTGCGTAAATTTGAAAATAAGTGTCAGTTAGGTGTCCAATAAGTGTACAAATACATTTCATTTAAGTGTACAACACTTTTTGGACTCTTGTGTATTGAACGCTTAAATAAAGTGTACCATTTCCGACAGAGTACTGCTAAATGTAATTGGAAATTGGTTTAAAATAATCATTTCACGTTCCAAATTTTGAATGAAAAGTCATTTGTGGCTTTTATTTTCGAAAATAACTTTTTTGTAATTGAAATGAATAATTACGAAATGAACATAATTTTAATATTTTTTCAGTTCAAAGCGGAAGTTATGTTTTTTATAGATTCATTTGTATTAAAATGAAGAAACATTAAGAATTTGTATTCAAATGAATTCACCACACTTTAATTTTTGTATTGATTTATTTTAAATTCATTTGGATTAAAGCAGGCATTATTTTGTTCAGTTATGTATTGAAATGGATTCATTAATTCCGGTAATTAACAGTTATTATTTATGGATTCGATTGTATTAAAAAATTATCATTTCAACCTTCATTTGTATTCAGATGGATTCACGACTTTTGCCTTTTTCGAGTATTTTTAGTAGTTTCGGCAACGAAATTATTTATGTATTCATTTGGATTCATATTTTTGTATTAAAATAATAGTGAAGTATTTTTGGATTCGAATGTATTAGAAAATTTCAAATAGCATATTCAAAAGCGAAAAATTAATCCAAGTCAATACATTTCAATACAATTTCGATTGCTGGCATTGATCGGCGAAAATAACGCTTCCACGAACCTTCAATTTTGAAATGTGCATTAGCATTTTCAAAATAAAGTAGTAAACTTCCAAAATGGCCGCTCACGCACGAAAATATCAGCGGAAAGCTCCGGAATTTTTAATTCGAAAATGATAACTTTCAGAAAAAATGTTATTGAAGAGAGAGCTCTTAGAATTAATCAAAGAATACGCTCAAATTTTTTCAAAATGTTTCGAACAATTTCCTTCATTTTCAAAATTGCAAAATTTGGAAAAGATAAGAAAAGTCGTACGAAAATTCTAAAAAAAATTCGAAAGGTATTCTTTGATCAATTCTAATAACTTTTTCCGTAGAAGTCTACAGTTTCCAAATAAAAAATTTCTGAACTTTTCAAAACATAGGGAATCGAGCATTTCTTATTTATAAATGATAGACTGTCGGAAAAAATGTTGCATAGTAAAAAGTTCTTAAAATTGTAGAAAGAATACTCAAAATTTTGGAGATTTTGAAAATGAGAATCATTCTAACCAAATTTCACCGTATTCTTTGATCAAGTCCAACTTTTCGTTTAGCGACATTTTTTCCGAAAGTCTACCATTTTCGAATAAAAAATTCCCGGAGGTTTTCGCTGATATTTTCGAGTTTTAGCCGTCATTTTGGAAGTTTCCAACTTTATTTTGAAAATGCTATCATGCACAACGCGAAAAACTCGTTTGGTACTGACGGTGCACGTTTATAGCCAATTCTGCAACATCAAAATTGTTCATTTATTATTGTATTGCGGTCGAATACATTTGCAGTTTTGGTGAATTATACAACATACATAATTTTGAAAGTTTCCAAAATGACTGTCATTTTTAGGACGTCTGAAATAATACATGTCTTTTATGAATGACTTATGACGTCTTAGTGACGACAAAGCAACGTAGATTGATATAAAAAAGAGACGTCAGAAAAAATGTTGCGACGGCAATAAGACGTCTCAGAGACATTGAAACGCTAGCTGGGGTGGTAATTTTTACGGCGAAATTTTTTACACAGTGTGGATGAGAACCATTTTTTTCTACTTCCGCGCAAGCGCAGGAGTGGCGCCATCTTTGATCGGATGGCTGAATCTTTTGAATTTTTGACCGTTACCCCCGCAGCGCTTGTCATTTGTTTTGTGAACTTGGTTTTTGCGCTACGATCCTCGATCCGAATATGCACGTGCCGAACAGTAGATAGTGTTATTTTAACCGCGTACAGTGAAAAAAAAACTTATTGTTGTTTATCAGATAAAACAAAGTGCTCGCGATGACCGACTTTCGCGAAAGGTATAAAAGAGTCGGCTTCGGGATGGAAAGCATGGAGATAAATCGCGCGCTTCGAAGTCAGCGTCGCGCCGAATTTCGACGGGAGACCAGGGCCGAACATTATTCTCGGCATCGAAATTTGGATGAAAATTTGGATGACTCTCTTGACGCTTTGTCACCACAAGTCGAGAAAGGTATTGTTGCAAAATTCCACTTATAAAAATTTTGTTTCGGCTTGCCTCTCGGCTGTAACGCTAAAAAGCGTTTTCCCGCCATGCCAAAGTTTTTGTTTACATGTCACAACAAGATTTCGGAAGGTCACTTTAAGGTCTAAAAAAGATGCAAAAAATGAAAATTTACTATTTTTGTACTTCCTTAAACTTCCCAATTTTAAAATATTTATAAAATTTATATATTAGAAATATACTTTTTTTCATAAAATTGTTTATTTGTTTGACAGGTCGGCATAAAAATTTAATATTTATTTATATTATCATATTACAAAGTAAAATCATTTTTAATTAATAAATGAAGACCTTTCGAACATAAACGGTTAATTTTTTATTTATGAAAAGTTATTTTTTAGAACACTAAATTTAAAAAATCTCAAGTTTTGTAATTTTACGTCCCTTTTCATTTATGTTACTTTTTGTTTCTTGTTACTATGAGTATGAAATCGTTTATTAATGTCCTGGACATCAAAGTCCGTGGACGAAACAGAAATATAAATGTGATTACAAAAAGTACGCTTAATAACTAACTGCAACAATCGAAATTTAATACTAAAATCATCTCGCTCGCTCAGTGGTGGGTTCTATGACATCAGATCGTTATGAATAGACTATCGCAATACAAAGTTTGCGGCAATATACAATTAAATCAGCATGAGAAAACAAGAACTAACAAATACATTACACATGTAATAACGTAAATAAGAGAGGACGCATAATTACATACATAAATTACCGGCATTCGTAGTACAAAAGTATGATAAAAAATATAAATATAATACAAATATCACGACTTCGCAGATAACGTACAAGCGCCGCTTTAAAGACAGCTTGGGAGCGTGAGTTGCGAAGCTCGACCGGTAGTAGGTTCCAAGATTCAATAGCTGAGATCCAAAAAGAGTTACGAAAATAATTGGTGCGACAAACCGGCAACTAGAACAAATAGAACTACTATGTGATACTATTTTGCATACAATTGTCAGAATTCTTTTTATGTTTATCCCTTCAATTTTATATATTGTTATGCATCGTTTATACACTAAAAAAGAAATGTAAAATTACATTTCTGAGATTTTACAATTTTGTTGAAATTTCCTATTACTCTCGTTGTAAAATTGCATGTTTTCGGTAAATTTACAGTATAAAAGGTGGAAATAAAAATACCAGTAGGAATCTTAATTTTACATCGTCTTTGTAATTTTCAATTGTTTTCCATGTAAAAAGCACGGAAAATTACACACGCACTGTAAAGTGGTTCTTGCCGTTCTCGTCGACCGCTGTGGCGCTGTTGACATATACACATTCTATACAACCACACAGAATAATTAGGTATACAGTAGGTTTACATTATGAATATAAGTTTACTTTAAAAACATATCTAATTTTACATTTATTTGATATATTGGTATATGATTCCGATCATATCTAAAAATTACACCAAAACTTAGGACATTTCACTGAGCCAATGTAACCCAGTAAACGAAAACGAATAGAAAGTTAAAAATACGAATTGAAATGAATTCGAGTGAATTAAAATGAATTAAAACGCATGAAAATGATTAATTGAATCCACTTTTTAATTCATTTTAATTCACTTGAATTCATTTCAATTCGTATTTTTAACTTTCTATTCGTTTTCGTTTACTGGGAATTTTATAGTGGAAATCTAATATTCCGACAAAACTCGAGGAATTTTACAGTCCAATTGTAATATTACAGTGCCTTGTAAATAGAGAACTGATTTTTCCTGTTTTACAGTTCACATGTAAAATTATTTCGATAATGAAGGAATTTTACAATATCACTGTAAATTTACAATGATTTTCACTGGTATTTTTATTTCCACTTTTTCAGTGTAAAATTGCATAGACTTTTTTTACAGCGTACTTATTTGTACCGGAACTCGTTTATTTTATTTTTTATACTTTTCCTATTCTATTTTATTCTGCTCTTTATCTCGTTTTTATATTGGATTAGGCTGTAAAACAGCATTAGTATTGTGTCTCGTACTTTGTACTTTTTATTATGTACAATAAAGTCGTATTTTTTATGTTATTGTTATTATTATAATTTTAATAATAACTTTAACAACAATATTGGTTTCTTATGTCGCTTAATCCAGCCGAAAAGTGAGAAATTTTTTCCTCAAATCCTTATGCTTGGCTTGATCAATCGATCTACAAAAAATTTTAAAGATCCTTCAACTTATATTTACTTGTATAAAACTTTAGTTCTACCACACCTTATGTATTCCTCACAAATATGGACACCCCATACTGCTGTTGCTCACAAAGCCCTGGAGTCAGTTAATCATAGATTCCTTAGGAACTTGTCTTTTAAAGCCCAACCATAATTTTCTACCAATTATGACAAGATTTAACCTATTGTCGATTGGTACACTCCATAATTATTCTGATCTACTTTTCCTGTTCAATATCCTGCATAATATCATTCACTGTCCTCCTTCAAAAAACTTATTTCCTTATAAAACTGTGTCTTACAACATTAGAAATCATATAAAACTAGCCGAAGATACTTACTCAACTAATTTTTTGTACTATTCTTCAAAAGCCTGTTTAAGAAGATTCTGGAATATGCTATCTGATTCTCTTACTTCTTTAAATGAAATGTCTTTAAAACACAGCCGTGTAATGTTATCACTAATTTGAATCTAAATTAATTTATTATCTTTTTTGTTATTTTACTATCTATTACTATCTTTTCCTTTTATATTGTTTGGTTTTATTACTTTTATTTTTGTTACACAAAGCGCATTTTGGATCATATGTAGCCCGTCAAATTTACTTAAATAAAAAATAAATAAATCTCTACCAGATCAGCATGAAATTATTATATTATAATGTGATTTTTATCTATTTATTATACTTATTGGCTTCAAATTAACTTATTCTTAAAGTGGTTACGGTGCACTTAAAGTGCACGCAGTATATTTAATTTAGATCAGTTTATGTATGTGGCTGCTTGCAAATTTGTTAAGACACTTGTATTTCAGTGATTATTAGTGTATTGATCTACAGGAAATTTCCAAAAATACAAACAGTACTTTTTTAGTTAAACTATAAGAATATTAACTGAACAAGTTCAGATAATCCTTGTTTTTACGAACTAAAAGACTTCAAAAGTCGATATTCATAGGCTATATCATACCGCAATGCTATTTTTCGGCTCTTAAAAGTTATTTTTCACTAAATTTATGTATAAAATTCTCATCTTTTATGACATATACTGGTTCAGGAATGTTCAAATTACTGTTTTTCAAAAAATTGATAATGCAATAAATAAATAACTTATTTAGATGCTACAATGTGAAGACATGAAAAAGCCCTCTTTTTGAAGAATCCACATGCACATATAAAAAAATTGTTCGGAACATTACTCAACTAGATGTACACTACGAAAATCAAAAAAATGTAATTAAAAGTCTCATTTTAAACATTTACTGTATTTATTTAATTTCCGTTTTTATTAGGAATGTCATAACATTATTACTGAACTTTTAATTTGTTTGAAAGGTGTAACATTAAGAATGATTTTGTATAACTTTTAAACAAATTTTTATCTTACAATATTATGGAGATATTTTTTAAGATATCCTTGAATTAATTTAATTATTTTTGAACAGCACTCGCAAAAGTTTTTCTGTGTAGAAAGTTATTTACAGTTTTTATAATCGAGCTTGACGTCAGAATAAATTCTAGTTTAATACAAAGTTTGTTTGCGAAAAGACCCAATTTTGAAATATTAGATTCTAAATTAAATAAGTTGTGAAAAGCACAAACTTTAGTTATCAATATGTCTTCATGTTTGAAATTTGAAGATGAGTTTATGAGAGTAGTGTAGTATTGCATGTCTAAAAGAAAAACACTTTCTTGAGAATTTATTTTTAAGAGACTATTAAAATTTCTTTAGTGAATTTTTTGGGAAATAATTGTACAATATTTGAAGAACGTTTTTCAAGTTTTATTTTACAAAATAATAATATTTAATGTAAATCATTTTAGCTAGTGACGTTTTGAAGATTATTTGAAACACAAACAGAAATAAGTACTTATTTAAACACAAAACAATGAGATTGTCAAAGACTTGGAATGAAGTTTTGTGTCATAATAATATAAATTTGAATCTGGACATATTTTACTATAAGATTTTTGCATCTATAAATAAATTTGTTCCCAAGAAAGTTGATAAATCTTCAGCTTTACAAGATGGTACAATAATGAATTATTTTAATTAATTAATTCTAAAAAAACTTGCTCATGCCACATGGAAAGAATCAAATAATTTTAGTGATTAGGTAGTTTTTAAAAAACTAAGAGTAGAATGAATTAAATTGTTACGGAAATGTTCAAAGACTTTTTTATAAAAGTAAAGTCATACACAAAGTCTAATATTAAATCTTGTTGAGCAAAACAAACAATATTATAGAAAATAACATAAAGTTTATTGATACTTTTTGTTATTTTCTATAATATTTTTTGTTCTGCTTAACATGGTTTTGTTAAGGGTAGATCTATAGTTACGAACATATTGCTATTAACATTTTTCGTGGACGATTTGAGGATGATTTCCAAGTTGATTCTATTTATGTCGACTTTGCAAAAGCTTTTAATACTGTAAATCACTCCTTACAAGAAAGCTTCAAAATCTTGGTTTTTCAGGTAAATACTAAATTGGATTAACTCCTTTTTTATTTAACTCAGATAATCCGTGTAAAAGACTACCATTCTAAACTTATAATCATAAAATCGAGGGTGCCTAAAGAGTCTCACCTTGATCATCTACTATTTATTATTATTAAAGTCCCATTATTGAAGTCACCAGTTGATGCATCAAACATGCAGAAAGATCCGAGTTCCCTACAACAGTGGTGCGTCAAAAATGGAATCACATTAAATATAGCCAAGTGTAAAGTACTAAGATGTTGTAGGTTGCATAGATTTTTTAATTTAGGTATGAAACTAAAGGCCAGGAGCTTGAAATGCTTCACAAAATTAAGGATTTAGGTGTCTATGTTGACTCAAAGCTGACCTTCTGTGACCATTAGGCACTGTTGTCAACAAAGCATATAAACAGTTGGAATTTTTTATTTACACCACCAAATATTTTAAAGATAATTCGACTACTACCCATTTATATAAAACCTATATAATTATTTTAAATATTGTTATATTTACTTTACCAAATCTTAACTATAACATTTAAACTTGTATTTTCTTTTATATATAACAAGCATCACCATAATTTTGGTTATTTATACTTGACACATTGTAAACCCTATTTTAATAAAACTAGGATTGTTGGCTAGCTAATTCCACTGTTTCTCTACAGAATATGTGTCTAAATCTATCCAAAATACTAAAATCATCAATTGTAAAATACCAATGTCATTCTTTTCAGAATAAAATTCTGAACATAAACTTATCAGCTTTTTTATAGTTTCAGCAGAAGAGCTGCTTGCCAAAGCTAGACAAAATCGTCTTGAACGATTACATCGATGGAGAAAAGAAAAGGAACATCAGAAAAAAATCGAGAAGCAGCAAGCAAAGCCTATTTTCAAAGTAGGCGTGATGCATCACAAGGCATTTTCTCCACCATCATTGCAAAGTCCTCTATCAGTTTCAAAGTTATGTAAAACAAAAAGTATTACTGACCTACCTCAAAAAAGGGTAACTAGAGCAACAGAAAGAAGACTTGCAGCAAAGGCAACTAACAAGGCCGTAAAACGTAACATTTTGAAACAGATGAAAAAAGAGAAAGAAGAGGAAAAACCAATATCTAACGGTATATCTTTTGCACCTGAAGATTATCAATTCAGAGCTCCGAAAGGAATTAAGGCTATTCCACTCTTTGGTCTCTTGGCATTAGACTCGAACAGAGCAGATCCAACCAGTTCTGAAATAATGTCACTTTTTGAAAGCAGTAAACCAACTTGGAACAAGATTGAAAAAGAATCTATAGATAATCAGAAAGTACATTCTCAGGTCAATGATGAGGAACCAGATGAAGTAGAAATTCCCCAATCTCTGAATTCTCCAGAACCATCTCCTGCTAAGAAAATTGAAGTATTTGGCATTCATAACTTCACACGAGTTACTAGACAAAAAACGACCAATAATAAAATAGAAAAAGAAATTACAGTTAAAAATGAAACACTTACTGTAATTTCTGAAGTTCCAAAAACACCCATTAATAGATTTAGAAGAAGAAAGCATGCGAATAATGGAGAAGTAGATACTAAATCACCAAGGATTAAGCAGGTGATGACTCCTAATAGAGGTGGTAATACACCAGTGAGACAAGATTTTAAAGAACAAAAATTGCTGTTAAATAAAATTGAAAATGTATCTAATTCTACCAAAGCACAAAATAAAACACCCGAAGCGCCATCAAGGTATCGACCCAAAAGAGGAGATATCAATATTGAGAAAAACGACACACCTGAGAATTCTAATAAAGTTAATATTCGTAAATCGAAACGAAATGTAAAACTTATGAATGAAGCCTCGAAAGATAAACAAGAATCTATGGAAACAAATAAAACTTCTGAGATTCCGGAAGATCTTTTAAATAATGCTTCTAAAGATGAATCTATCAAGATTCCAATAGATAAAATTAAAAAGAAAATTTCAATGCGCAAAAGAAAACGTTCTTTAACAACTAATGAAAAGGAAGAAAAATTCATTGACACGCAATCAAGGGATACAGCTGCCTCGGATGCACCCCAAAAAAGATCGCGTTTTAATAAAAAGTTTTTCCCTTCACCAGAAAATAGCCATTCTTTAATTCAGAAAAAAGTAAGTGGTGAAAACAAAAACGCAAAAGAGAATCTTTCTGACGGTCTGAAAAAGACTCAAAAAATCGAAACTGAAATAAGTGTTGATAAAAGTGGAGGAGATTCAGATGAAGAGCAAATTATTAAAACAAAGTCATTGCTAGGTAATCCCAAAATAACCACCCGGAGAAGAGCTAACGCAGATAATGACGAATCAAATAGAGAATCGTTAATACCTTTAACAAGCTCTGTTAAATATTTCAATGATGATATGGAAAGTTCATCTGATGTTTTTGGGAAACAAAAGGATAATTCACCAACTAATAAAGCATCTCCTGTTTTGGTGAAAAGACCACTTTTGCGTAAAGCGAAACTTTCCAAGGGTTCACCAGTTAAAATGTCACCAACTAAAAAAGCCATTGATAAGAAAGAGTTATCTGAAGATAAAAACGTCCTTCAGGATTCCGTTAAGTCAGAAGAAAAAACTGAATTGGAAAAACTGCCAGTACAAGATTCTAAAAGTTCCGCAGAAACAAATAAAACTCCTATATTTTCAGAAAAAGAAACTCGTTCTCGTAAAAATAAGCAATCTTTAAATTCCTCCGAAACAACTTCAAAACTGCTTGATAATTCCCTTAATAGTTCTGAAATTAATATTAGGAAGACTCGTAGGTCTGGAACGAAAAATGCAACACCTAAAACACCGCAAGAGAAAGTATCGAGGACCCGAAAAGGAATTGCAAAGCAAACGAAAAAGATGGCGCATATTGAAGAGACTATGCATACTTCTAAGGAAGAATCATCACCAGATGAATCTAAAGTACAAACTAACATAAAACAAGATAATGTTGCGAATTCTCCTAAGAAATTTTCACGTTTGCAAAAATTCAAACAATTTATAAATACTATGGAAAAATATACAAACATGGACGAAACAGATAAAGAATCTGATACAAATGCAGAAAATGTACCTCGTAAAACTAATCGTAAACAAACTCGAAGATCTGATGTAATGAAGGAATTATCTAATGTATCGCAAGATGAATCAAAAACTGAAGAAATCACAGAAGCTTCTTCAAATGTAACAAACAAAGAGAACAATCTTAAAAATGAATTGAAACAATCTTTGAACTCTTCAATTAAAACCTTGGAAACAAGTGAAAAAGAAGATAAGGTTGATGAGAGCATTGAAATGGTTAAAAAATCTGAAAACGTTAGAAGCACACGTAGATCTAACCCGCAAATTTCGCAGCCTGAAACATTGCAAGAAGAGATGACTACGGACACCAAAGAGTCCGCAAATTCTGCCGAAGATTCTTGTGATGATGAAGGTAAGAAAAACTCGGATGAAAGTTTGAATACACCTGAAACATTTGTAAGAAGAACACGTCGATCTGATCCAAAAGACATTACACCTAGAGTTCAAGAAAAATCTTTAGTAACTCAGAAAAAGTCAGAAGAAATCCAAGAAGATGAAACTATATCTTCTAAAAAATCTATGCAAAAAAGAAAGTCATCTCTTAATTCCACTGATAAAACGACCCAAGAAACGCCAAAGGTTAAAGAGTCGCCTGCACGGCGTAAAAGTGCTTTGAAGAAAACAGAAACAATTAATTCCATTGACGAACAGTGTAAAGTAAATACGGAACAAAATTCCTCTATTGGTTCTGATAACGGAAAGAAAGAAAAGAGTTTTTATGAGCAAAGACTTTCGAAATCTCCAGAAGAGTTGAATAAACCTCCTGCATTTTTCTCGCCGTATATTGTAACCACTCGAGGAAAAAGAAGTATGAGAAAAGAACAGAAAGTACGATTAGGAATTGATACTTCCCTGATGGAAGATGAAATTCCTACGAAAGATACAGTCATGCAAAATCTGAATATTTCAATCGAAGAAGAAGAAAAAACTGCACAGTATTTCAAATTCCTCTTAAATAAAGAAATAGAAAGATTAATGGAGCTTTGTCAGACATGGAAGAAAATTAAGGAAGAGGAAGGCGTTTCTGAAGATGCTCAATATAAAATAAACGCTGCAGTTGGTCAGACAATGCTTTTAATAAATAAAAAGTTTGAGCGTTTCAATAGACTGGTACTTGATTGCGAAACGGGTAAAGGAGAAATGTTGGTGACTTGCAAAGACTTGCAAGGTTTCTGGGACATGATGTACATGGAAGTAAAAAATTGTGAAGATCGATTTACTGAATTGGAAAAAGATAAAGCTCGCGGTTGGGTTGAAGAAGAAATTGTTATTGCGTTACCAAAGAAAAAAGTACTAAAAAAACCTATCAAAAAGCCTATTGTTAATAAACCAAGTTCGATTCGTGCACATATTTTAGCTGCAAGAAAGAAAAAAATTGAAGGTAACGAAAATAACAAAGATTTGGATGTCAACATAGATTCGAAACAAAAAACTGAGGTGGTTTCCAAACAGACGCCAAAACGGCAATCATTAAGAATTTCACCAAAAAATTCACCCAAAATCTTATCTAGACGAAGTCAATCGTCACCTAGAAAGGAAAATAAAAGACGAAGTTTGTTGGAAATGGTTCAATTTTCAGAAGCATCGAAAAGCGTAACAAGCCCTTTAGCTATGATGAAAGTAAGCCAAATGTGCAAAACGCCACCCGAGGTTCATCTCGACGAATCTATAGTTTATATAAATTCTGATCAAACACCAGCAAAAAGTATCTTAAAACGAACAGAGGACAATCTTAATGAAAGTCTGAAGGAAACATCGTACAATAAAGTTAATTTCAAAGAAAAATCCAGAAAAAGCAAAATAAATATGGATGAAAATGCCAAAGATCTTCAACCCCGAGTGGAACGACGATTAAATTATGAAAATGAGAGTATGGATACGTCCAATTTAAATGAATCTGTTACTGAGCAAAATGTTCAACTGACTCCTTTGCAATCATTAGAGAACAAAGTTGAAAAAAAAGTAGAACAAGTATATTTTAGAGACGTGAACGATGACACACCAAACTTGAAAAACCAGGGAATTATGTCAAAATTGAGGAATGGTAACACTCCGTTATTTACTGCACCTTTAACGCCGAGACCAACGAGAAATATTTCAAAGGTTAGACATTTATATCTATTTTTTTACGTGGGTTCTCCATAAATATCATTCATGTGTATCAGAATTTAGAATTAGTTCGTAGTTAGGACGTCTGAGACTGATTCCTTCCGCCAAGCCTCACTGAAGAGTTCAGGTGCCGAGGGGATTGAACGAAACAGCAACCTGAAACACTTTGAAAAAATTTCAGCCAATAGATAATTAAAAAATGAAACTTTTTGTTTCTTAAACATTTTTTATATCACGTTAATTTTCCGAGATATAGCAGATTGAAAAAAAATCACATTAATTTGTTCAAAATTAAATAAGTATTTGTAAAGAAATATTAGACAAAATCCCGAAGAGGCAAATTAAAGCTATAGGTATTACCTTTCGATTACACGTTGTACATTTCTGTTGCAATCGTTTTAAAAAAAATGGGAGCTGATTGAAAAAGACAAAAATAATACGAAAAAATGACTTTATTAAATCGAGCATAGTTCGTACGAAAATGTATATATATAGAAATGAAACCACCACGAATGAGAAGCTGAAAGTCTCCTCTTTAATTGCCTTTTTTTATTTTTCCCGTACGTTAACTTGGCGATGAGATATCAACATTTTAATTTAGCCAAAATTCCGCAAGGGTGAGCTCATACTTTTGAGCGGTACTGTATATCACACAGGTCTACAAAAAAGAGGGTCTTTGATGTTGTTGGGAAGTTGTGGGTCATTTCCGACGTAATTGTATGCGTAGAATCCAAACTCTAAATCAGAATCGGTCCATAACGTCAGGTTTTTGAGATATTTGAGGTCATGTAGTCGAAAAACACGTTATTTTCCTATGTTTGAGGTTATGTACAGAACGCAACAATTTCTTTTGGCCTTCTGTACTATTTGCATCTTTTAATACTGCTTTTACCCTTCAAAATGAGGTTTTATTCGATCACCTAAGATTTTTTTCCTACAAAGTTACTGCCATTTTGAAATTACGAGATATATTCCATTAACCTTATCGAACAAACGTCCACAACAATGAAACGTGATTTTAGTTATTAGTATCCATATTTTATATAGTTGTTTATATTTATATAGGTTTCATGATATTGAATTTGACCTTGAGCTTGTTCTCCACGAGCATTTCAAGGTAAATTTGTTTACATGTATATCGTATTTTCCAATTGTCGTATCTTGGTGAAGAAAAGTCATGGAATTCTGCGCATCCCATGGTCCAACGAAAGGAAAAACGCCTAAAAATGTTGTGTTTTCTGTAACGATGTGTTTTGTCATGAGGCACCATGCTTTAGAGGTGGCGGTATTTTAGAGGAATATAAAGAAAAATAAGAGATAGGAAAGGAATCTTTCAATTGTTTTGTTTATATTTATTATGCTTGTTTACAAACCTGCATGACAATCGCATAAATATCAACTCAGTTGATCAATATCAGTTAGTTTGTGTCGGGAAGAAGATCACTAAGGATCGGTGGCGGTTCCGGTTTTGCGCGTCGCGGTAGGGATGTGTGTGAGTAGTATCCTTTATTTTATTATATATATATATATATATATATATATATATATATATATATATACAGTCGACTCTCGTTAATTCGAAACTCGAGGGACTCATAAAAGTATTACGAATTATCGAGTGTTTGAAATATCAAATGGTTCGAAATTTGTGAGAGAAAATAAATAAAACTTCGAATTATCAAGTGTTGATCAATTATTATTTATTAACTGCTATTTTACAAAGTCATCAATTTACCGTGCCAATCTAAGCAAACTGCATTATCAACACTTCCACTTTCCCCACAAACTTTTTTAAACACAACTCCATTTCTCATTTTGAAATTGTATATATGTATATATATATATTTACGATTAGTTTCGTGTCTTGGGCAGGGCCTGTTCACATAGCCCAACTGACGAGTCCTTGGGCAGACCTGGGACGAAACACCGATCCATAATTAATAATAATTATTTATATAAAATTAATTACGCGTGCCAAAAATTTATTTTTAATCCGTCAACCATAAAAAAAATCGTTACACTTCTGAACATGACTTCAAAAATAGCAAAAAAAACGCCCTTTTCGAGTAAATAACCTCAAATTTGAGTAAATAATCTCAAAATCCAGACGTGATGGGCCACTTCTTAACTTTGGATTCTGTTTCTACGTACAAAATTACGTCGGAAATGATCCACAGCTTCCGAACAAGAAAACCATGTTGACCTGTAATATTTGCCTTTTTCTTTCTTTTTGGATTTATTATAATTTATCTTTAAATTATATTTTCATGCTAACAAATCATATTCATATAACAGTTCGTTCCAACTGTCAAATCGAAATATTATTAGGGAATTTTAAATTTATAGCTATGAATATCATTTTTTATTTTTTTCTTCGTTAATTACTAGTTCAGATTGTAAATGTTTCGACAAGGCCTAGCGTTTTGAGAATCAGAGCGATTTCGACGCAAGGTGTTTCAAACGTTTAGCATTTTAGCATCTAATGAAATTTGTAGGTATAAGTCATTAACTATATTAATTTTTAAATGCACCCACGTTAAATTTATATTTATTTTTGTTTAGTTCTATCATAAGTAATTTTACAAATATGTTCTTATAGGCTGCTGCACTTGAGGAAATAGAAAAAGTAGAAAATAAAGAACAAAAAGAAGATATTAATATAAGCAATAACTCCGAGATGACCGATATTTCTAGTAAATCGATACGTAAAGAAAAGAAAGGCTCTAGAAAAAGTGTAAGATTTACTGGTAAGTAAAAAAATATTAAAAAATCTACTAAATTTTATTCTTTGCTTAATCATTCATTTTTTCAGCTGAAAATTTAATACCAATCTCAGCCAGTCGACGTAGCGCTAGATTAACGATATTTGAAGGTATAGGAAACGAACCTGTATCACCTAACGATAATCCCAAATCTAGACAAAGTGTGAGATTTACAGGTAATGATTATAAAAATAATTAGTATATGAAATTATCTCTTTCATAATAATAATAACCCGTAAAATATTTCCAGGAGAAAATCTAACGCCAAAGACATCCAGTCGTCGTAGTAACAGACTAACGGTATTTGGATCTACCGAAGTTGAATCTTCCTCTCCATTACCAAACGGGGACTTGATATCTTTTAACACACCAGATTAATCAATAAATTCTAAAGTTTTAAAGCGACGTATTGATATACAAACAAAATAACACTTTTGTTTGCAATAGTGTGTAAAATTCGATTTTACGCACAGTTAAGTGTAAAGACACTCGATAGTGTGCATAAGTAGTGTGTAGAAATTATTAAAAAGAAAATGTTAGTTTATAGAAGAAAGTTACATCATGTAGTAAAGTTATGTTCAAGTTTACGAACATACCAAATTTACATATATATATATATAAAAAATCTGTAAATATTAGTGAATAAATTATAATTTATTACTACTTTTTATCGAAAGAAGTTTTCTAAATTATTTCCTGCAGGAGGGCAACCATGACAGTCGCTGTTCTCGAAATATTAAAGGTTTGGTTATACTATTGTAAATTTATCTTAAGACCCTGCAAACACAAAAGTAATAGTTACGTAACAACTATGTAACATTTATGTAACAATGTAACCATTATGTAAATATTACTAGTACTTGATGGGTCTAGCACTTTTTTACGAATCTACTAAAGTTAACTTAAATAACTTATTTGCATATTATTGCGGTCCCCTTTTATTAAAATATGTTTTCTTTATTGTTTTTACGGTCGGCTGACGTAAAAAATACGGGGTTTTCACTAACAATGGCGCTATTTCGTCGCGCTACATCGATCAAAAGCAAAAAATAATGAAAAACAGACTGTTGTCCTGTAGAAAAATGTATATTAAAGAAGTACTAAAAATAGTACATTATGTGCCAAGGGCGCAATATTATCGATCTTCGACGAGTGCGAAGTTTGTCTCCTGAGCGAAGTTAGGGTAACAATCACACTCTTTTGGAGATCAATATTTCGCCCGTGACCAATAATGTATTTTTTATCCGATTGTTGTAGGATTCGATAATTCGCGGCCGAAGGTTTCGCCCTAGGCCGAGAAATCGAATTTTACGGCCGGAGGGTCAAAAAAGCACTTTTTTACGGTTTTTTTCTTACGAAACTACTACTTCTTACGAAGTTAACTTAAATAATTTATTTGCATATTATTGTGTAACATTTGAAGTGTCTTCAGTAATTTTTTCATTGAAAAATATTTTAAAATATCGGAGTTATGCTGCATTGATGTGGGCGATGTCGAAAATAGTAGGTCTTGCGGTGTCCCGGATAACAAGTCGTAGAATTACCTGAAATACATGCGGTTGGACGAAATTAGTCCTTTAGAAGTATAGCTCCTGATTAAGGGTCCCGTTTTATTAAAAAATATTTTTTTTTTATTTTTTACGGTCGATTGAAGTAAAAAATACGATTTTTTTCACTAAAAATCTCGCCACTTTGTAGCTGTACAATCGATCAAAAGCAAAAAATAAAGAAGGGAGCGTTGTCCTGTAGAAATATATGTATTAAAGAAGTATGTAAAATTTCAACCCGATCTAAAATAGTATTTTTCGATACAAGGCCGTAAAATCTTATTTCCGTGTGTAGAACATTATGTTTCGGTACTGAAAGCTGTAAAAATTCGATTTCGCGGACTGCATTTACTCCTCATGGGTTATGTTTTTGACAGCGCAGATTCGTGTTACACGTGATCTGTAAAATTTCATTTTACGGACTAAAACATGGTGGCCACCGTCAGGGAAAACCGGGAAATCGGGGAAATGTCAGGGAATTTCAAAATTGGTCAGGGAATCAGGGAAAAGTCAGGGAATTTCAAAATTGGTCAGGGAAAAAGTAAATTGTAGACAAATCTTTAAAAAGTGAAAAACATTATTTAACAAAAAATCGCACAATTTCATTTTCAGAAAAATGCTTTATTTATCCTGTTTCGCATAAAATTCTTTTAAATGATTTTAAATGCTTTCTCACAAATTTAAACAAATATTGACGTTTTTTTATCAATAACATATTTCAATTTTGAACATTTTCGACAGATTTCACCAAAAACCAACAATTTTGAGAAAAAAAATAATCTTAAATTAAATATATTTGTGGTACTGCTCAGTTTTAAACGTTCTGGTACATTGCAACAAAAATAAACACGTTTAACAATAACACATTTCGGTATTGAATATATTCTAACAGATTTGAATAAAATTTAATAGTTTAACAAAAATAAATGCAAACAATTTTATATTTAAAGATATTTATCTCTCTATAAAGATACTTTACAGAATATTTCCAAAATATTTGCCATACTAATTCTCTATTTAAACAAATATTTGTATAAATAAAACCTTTTGAAAATGATAGAAAACTCATAAATTTTTTTAAATCTTCAAAAATCTTTGAAATTGCATAAAAAGGCTAAAAATCGTAGAAAAATTTTTAAAATGTTGAAAACAGCACAAAACTCTCAAATTTTGAGAATATTAATTTGTTTAAATGATTATTTTACCATTTCTATTTTAAGTAGTTGATATTTTTTCAATAGTATTTGAAAAATATAAAATTTATGGCAATTTTTTGTTATTGTCAACATTCGTAAGAATTTTGACAATACTTTGAATATACTGTCCAAAATCGCCTAAATTCTAAAATTTATCAACATTTATAATTATTGTCTAACATATTACCGCAGAACTTGACATTTTATAACAAATTTTGACAAAGAACCCCCAACAAATTTTCTACTATTATTATGAATTAAACACGAAAAAATCCGCAGGACCATGAGTTTTTTTTCTGGATTTTTATAGATAATATGTTTTAGAATATACTACTCGTTGTTGATTGAAAAAATAAAGAATTTATTAAAAATGTGTAGCTGTTTTTAAAACATTTTTATCCGTATTGTTTATTTTTAATAGATATCATTAAAATATTGGTCAGGGAAAAGCCAGGGAATTTTTTTCCGAGAAAAAAGCGGCCACCATGTAAAAGTAGGCCCTAAAATCGGATTTTACGGCTATAGTACCGAAAAAGTACTTTTTTACGAAACTACTAAAGTTAACTTAAATAATTTATTTGCATATTATAGTGTAACATTTGAAGTGTCTTCAGTAAATTTTTTTCATTGAAAAAGATTTAAAAATATTCGAGTTATGCTGCATTGATGTGGGCTATGTCGAAAACAGTAGCTCTTGTAGTGCCCCGGATAACAAGTCGTAGAATTATCTGAAATACATGCGACTGGAAAAAATTAGTAGGGGAAGTAGGGGCAAAGTGGGATGGTTTTGGAAAAACTTGTATACAAAAAATATCGGGCATAAGAATGGTTAGGTGTGGTTTAGAATCCCTTATTTAGGTCCTCAACTAACTTATTATAAAACGCATTTAAAAAAAGTATCTGTTTAATGTTCCAAATTTCAATTTTACGAAAAAACGGGTTGTTAAAATTACTTCTGGAAAGGTTTGACAGAGAGAGAGAGAAAGAGACAGATTGATTAAAAATTTATTTATTAGTGTCCTGGCCACTACGAGCCGTGGACACAACTTAAGAGAGAGAGAGTTCTTTCTTATCTCTGTGAACCTAAATCAAAACGGAATACAGCCCACTTTGCCCCAAAATAGAATTTTTTTCAACACGTCGTAAAAAATCATCCTCAATCCCAAATGAATCAAATAAAAAATGAAAATTGAGTGTAAGAGAAGACTATTAAGTCATCCAATTCAGATTTTAATTACGCTTAATTTATTGATACTTACTAATCGATTGAAAATATGTATGAATTTACAAATTGACTTCGACTTCCTAGGTCATGTTCGAACGGTTGGTAAATACTGAATGGAAACTGAAATATGTTTCAAAATTTGTATTACGATAACTCTTTTGTAAATAAACAATGCAAACAAATACATAGGAAATGTTCTAATACAGCGAAACGCCAAAATCCCACTTTCCCCCTTTAAATGGAATTGATCTGGGGTTTTAGGACAAGATTTCTAAGAAGTTGTACTTTCGGATAAAAAATGTTTGAACCAGTTACCCCATACTCTCCCCTTAAATGTAAATATATAACATACGTTTTTATTATTAAATATACATTATCAAAAATTTCATCGTCGGTTTTCTAGCCAGAACAGTCGAACACTGTTGTCGCGACTAGTGTCATCCTCGTCACAGATACGACGTCCCGTTGATGTAGCGACTATGGGTAAAGTTTTATGAAGGCTTACTCCATTAACGCAGTCTTTTGATATTTTTATTTTATACACAGCCTCTAATTCTTCATCGCTTTCCAAAACTTCAGGCATCCGCCAAACACTTAGTTCTCCGTTAGTACCTCCTACACAAAAATTTGCAATGTTGATCAACGAGATAAAAGTTGATTAAATAGAAGGAATTCTTTCTTACCTGAAATAATTTCACAACCGTCGACGGAAAGAGTGAAATGTATCCTTTGATTTGTATTTCCTTGACGACCTTTTAAGGAATACAGAACTGTTCCAGGATTTCGGAGATCCCAACAAAGAAATTCATTACTCCGACGTACCACAGAGTACAGTTTTGTTCCACATGGTCCAAATTCGATTTGCGAAATGCCATTGGAGGTTTGGAAAGTGCAAATAGGACCATCTTTATACAAACCTGCTCAAAATAGTGTCACCAGATAATTAAAAAATATATTTAGAGAGCCTGTTTCAAATTAAATAACAAGTCCGTCGGTGAACTCATGAACCCTGCCTAATGCGACGCGTATTGCGTTTCACTACGAAATCACACGCGTGAGTTCACGCGAATGTGTGCACGATGAGCTCATTACGATTTCATGAACACATTTCGCGTGAACTCACGCGTGTGATTTCATAGTGAGACGCAATACGCGTCGCATTACGCAGCGTTCATGTGTTCATTCCTCAGAATGTTACCTGGGAAGTAACGATTTATACCTATTGATTTAGCGTAAGTCCCAAAAGCTACAAGTCCCGGCATTATAGGATTTTCCCTAATACAAGAGACGAGTCCAGTCATGTTCGGAAAATCTTTTTTTAAAAAAATTGTATTTACTTGACGCCCTGGACGATCGGTATCGAACGTCCTTAACGCGTTTTTAAATCCGCACCAAATTTCTTTACTGGAGTTTATAAATTGTACACTTATGGCTGGTTCAACTTCATCGACTCTGAAATTCCATATTTGTATAAAAATACCGTAAAAAAATATTTTATATAAATGGGGAAAATGTGTCCTTACAAATTATATGCGCGATACGTTGCTCTAAGTTCCCCATTAAATGCATCCCACAAATGAACTGGACTTTCTTGACTAGCACTCAAAAAACAGCAAGTACTGGGTTCCCAAGAGCTCATATAAGGATACCAACACGTGTCATAAATTGTTCCTCCTTCCTTAATGTTCAGAACAGGTGCAAGATCGGGAAGTTCAAAATCAGATGGCACATCCCCGGAATAAAGTTCACGAGGAAGTTCGTACATTCGAATTCGAAAATCATCGGCTGGGACCAACAAGCAAGTTCCATCCGGAGACCATTGGCAACCTTTCGTGAAGTTTTCACATGATTTTGTCGGTTGGTATTCTTTCACTGCAGAAGTTAGAAACGTCGACTGAGACCAATTGTAAACCACTGGTGAATAACTAGGTTCGACATTGCTTTTAGGTTCCTCCTGTTCCGATTCTTTCTTTTTATAAAATAGTATATCATTTATTAATGTATTTAATTTCATTTGTATAATTTGATTTTTATTTCAAGTTTTTACCTCTTGTAAAGCATCCACTTCTTGTGCATCTTTTACGTTATCATCAACATCCATTTCATGTTGACTTGGTGGATCCTCCAGATTTGTTTGGTAACATTCAGATCCATTGTTAAAATCTTCGATGACAATATCTGCTGTCGGTTTCAATGAAATGTCTTTGATTGCATTTTTTAAGGAATCATTTATAGTCTCTGCAATACGTCCTTCAATTGTCATGGAATTTTCGTCATAGCATATCGAGCTTTGAGTCTCTTGTGTATCGATATACTCCATCATTGCTACCTCATTGGAAGGAACCTAAACCTACAAAAACATTTTTTATTGCATATATGTTCAAATATTTTCGAAATTGAATACTTTAATTATTGTTTGTATTACAAAGGTATTTTTAATTTTTAAAATAGTTGACAGTAGTTAACATCAAATCCTGCTTGTGAATAAAGTAACAATTATTTAAAGATACTGAAACTTAGTAAATGTACAAGAAAAGGGTCCAGTTTATTACTATTGTGTTTCTGACGTAATAGTGCAGATTGACAAGTACCTGATAGTAAAATCAACATGTTTCCAATCTATTATATAAAAATAGACAATTAACCCATTAAGTCCCAAAAAGACAAATTTTTCTCGAACTTTTCAGCTGTAAGTTCTGATCGGTTCTGACCGTACGAACGTAAATTGTGATTATTTATAAACTTTAGAAATATACGAGCATCATGATAAACTGCCATTAGAATTCTGTAATATGAGTATCATCATCGACAACACAAAACATCAGTGAATGCAGATTTTTATAAAAATAAGGATATCTGGAAATTTTCGTCCACCATATTGGATTCGCCATTTTGAATTTCATAAATTTGACATCAGATTCGAGATCAGCGACTGAAAACCCCGGTAAACTAATTTTTATAATAAATCGAAACATTTCCAAAATGTTCGTCCACCATGCTGATTCCGCCATTTTGAATTTTGCAAATTCGATATCAAATTATTATATCGGATTCATAATCGCCGACCTAGAAAACCCCTAAATACAGAGTTTTGTCTAATTCGAAGTAGATTTAAACATTTTGATCAGCCATTTTGAATTTCAATATTCTGACTTCGAATTCGTAACAGCGACGCCGAAAACTGTGAGTGATTTTAATGTGATTTAAAAAAAATAGTAAAAGAGAAGTAATAAAAAAAATGTTTACTTTTAGTCAAATTTATAAATTCTTAATTAAAAAAAATAATCGGTGTGAAGCTGGCCCCCCACTTCAATGAACAAAAAAAAATAATAAAATTCTATATGCCCCCCATATAGTTCTGAAGTTCTTTATACATTTTGAAAATAGTTCTGTTGATTTTACAAAAAAAATTGCATTTCAAAACATCGGGGGGGCCAACTTCACAAATTATAAAATTTAATGACTTGTAACTCTCCCATTTGGCATCGGATCGGAAGAGTTGTAGAACTCTTTGGGGGGGGGGGGGCGGAGGTAACTCTAGAGAAAAAATCGTTTTTCTGAAATTTAAAAGTTTTTGGATTTTTTGCAAAAAACTGACGGCCTGTAACTCGGCCGGTTGTCGTCGGATCAAAAAGTTTTATAAAGAAAAGTTGTAGAACTCTTCGGGGAGCAAAAGGAGCTACAGAGAAAAACTCGATTTTTTGAAATTTCAACATTTTTGGGCAAATATGTAGAAGAACGGCCTCGCCCCAAAAATAAAATGTGCCAGATGTTTTCGATGTATTTTGGGCTGCTGATAACGAATATCGCAATAAAATTTTGGGCTCGGACGTTTTGAAGCCGCTATCTCAAAAAAGCCACTAATGGCCAGCTTCACATCGATAAAAAAATATTATTATTAAATGTATTTTCATCATCTACTATTATGATCCGTAGAATCCAAATCCGGAGGTCAAAATTCGTAAAAATGGATAGATTTGTCATTATACGTCGCCATTGTTTAAACAAATAAGAAAAAGTTGGTTATTTCCTTTGGAAAAGGACAAGAATTAAAAAATAAATAATTACTGCACTTTTCATTAACTTTATAGAAAAATGAGTAATTGAAACTAATCAAAATTTTGACAAATCAAGGGTAAGATTCGCTCGTTTTCCGAACTTACAGTCAATTTTGGGGGTCGCCGAAACGGACGAATCAATTTCGGAGGTCCCATTGTATTTACATGTACTTTCTTTTTGAAATAAACTCGTACTAAAGTTATTGTATTTTATTACAGTAGTTGTAAGCAATTCGGAGCAGATTCTTTTAAATATAAACAAGTCATTTCTCAATCACTCTTGAATTGGTATATCCATGTAGACGGCATAACTTTATGGTACATTTTACGTTCTTTATTTCTAAGGTGGCCTGTAGTTTCCTATATCATTAAAAATAGCAGTCGTTATGCAATTGTTATCTCTTTTTCATTATTAATTTTTGATAAAGACACTCGCCTGTACTATACGAGTATCTATGTACCGTATAAAACAATGTCGGGAAATGTCTGTGTGTGATGCCACTAATGTACAGTATAAGATTGGTAGTAAGTCAAGTGAAGCTTTTTTTGAACAATAATGTCTAACTTCCCCTTTTTAAACACCACTCTCATCATCATTAAGCTATGGGACAGAACATTCTTTTCTGAAAAAGCATATCATTCAACATCAATATCTTTTTAATACTAAATTGGGACGGTCGAATATCAAAGACTAACGAGTCTTTTAATGAATTCTCATGTCTTATGAAAGTGAACTTTTGGAAATAATTGCAGAATATTCTATTCGGATAACCTTTTGTCTTTACATAATAATTTCCTATTCATTTTTGATCCTCCTCGTCCGTTCGACATCAATGTTATATTTCAAATACGCTTTCGAATTGTAAAGATTCATAAGTAGCTTTTGTCCATGACTCCCTACGTATATTTTCTCTTGTCGATTTTAATGATTCTTTTATGAATCGCAGGCTATGCTGATGCCAAAAGTTCAAACTAAGATTACAAAAATTAAAAATCAAAACGCAATCTGAGCAGTTTTACTCAATTGTGCGTAATATATTTTAGAATTGTTTAAAAATCGACGTAATCGTTAATAATAAAATGTATTTATGTTCGTCTGCATATTGAGAGAAAAAATGTAGATAATGGAACCATTTTAACGCATATACGGTGTTACAAAAAACGGTTCAATTAACTTTGTTGGTTGTGAAGAAACCCATGATGTTGTTCCGTTTACTACAATCAATGAGCTATTTTAGATATGGATATGGCTTTCGGGGTGCTTGCCACCTAGCGGTGATTGTTGCAACTATTATATGAATATTGAAAATACGTTGATAAATGCTCAGCCAAACGAAACAAATACTTTGAGAAAAAGAAATGTCGGTGAATGGCGCCCGCGATCTCTGTAACGTTTTCCAAATAATAGTGATTCGTTTTATGTATGATAATTAAATAATAAATAACCAATTTTGTGGTATTAGTTTTGATCCGGAATTCAAATGGGTTGCTTTGCGGAAGAAATAAAATTGTATAGACAATGTTTATAACAATATACAATTCTTATAATAACACTGCCAGCTCTCTAGAAAACGTATTTCTTTACAAAACCAGATAGTATTCCTAACAGTACTTTTATCAAAATATTTTTTCGGTTGTAATAGTCACTTAAATTGTTTGTTGTATATTAACAATCTAGATCATTGGTAGAAGAACTGTTTAACCTTTAGACTGCCGGAAAATCAATATTTTGACGCATCATAAAAATTTGTTTAATGTTTATTTTTAAACTAAAATATATATTAATTTATTATTATTTTCACTTATTAAAGTCATTTAAGATAAATTTACCCCTCCACACTCCTTTTTACCTACCCCAAATCCATTAAATCTGTATTTTCTACATTGTGCAAGTGGTAATTATTTTGTTTCCTTCAGACTATAATTACAAGAGAATACATTTTTAGAAAAGTAATTTTGTCATAAAATTTAAATTCAGCGTCGAAAAGTACCCCGAAAATGTGTACTTACACTACAAAATAAATAAAACTTGAATACCATATTTGATGGGGTCGTTTTTTATTTTTAATTATTTTAGGGGTTGTTTTTGAATTTATTGTATTTTCGTCATTAGAGTTAGATTCAACGTCAAAAAATACTCCGGAAAAGTGTATCTGCACTATAAAATAAATAAAATTTGAATCCTATGTCTAAAGGGGTGAAATATCTTTAAAACAACCCTTAAAATTTGACTATCAACTCTTCAAAATGCTTTAAATATTTAATTAAATCTACAAATTTAACTTATATAATATTCTCATAATGCAAGAAGCGTTTTCTACTATTAAAAATACATTTTTTTTAAATTTGAAATTTTTAATATTAGCAGTTACGTTCCCTGCGGGAGAATCAATATATTGACGCACCTCATGATCTACACTTTGTGTATGATCAATTATTGATATGAGGTACCTTAAATACCAGTTTTCTGAGGGCGATATGCGCTTAATCCCGCCTAAATCCCGGCAGTCTAAAGGTTAATAACCAAAACAGGTCCTTTTTCTTGTGCGTGAGCATTAAATACAAGAATGGGGCGAATTGAGTATCGAATGCGTTAACGCCAGAGTTTTATTTTTGGTAAGGACATGTGAACTAACCCTTCGTGCAAAGAATTCTAAAGTTTTTTCGTGTTCCTTTTCTTTGTTACTATTAAAAAACCAACATTTTAAAAATGTTCTCCAAAATTGTTATTAAAATTGAAAAATATAAGTTATACACGAAACTAGAGTTTAACTGTATTTCAACTTGTACAATTATTTAAAAAACGTATACTCTAATATTATACAATTGGAAAGTATTTCTTGCTTTAAAGAAGAATTATGTAAAAAAATGTTTAGTGCCATCAAGGTCATAAACATCTATTCAGAGGCAGAGCTATAACCTCTGATTCTGAGGCAGAAATATAACATCAGTCCTGCTTCTCTTCTTTACAGATGGAATCGACAATACATTAATAGCATCTATTGATAAATATTTTAGGGTTTAGCTGGAAATTTTCTATAACTAGAAATGTACAGGTCAATTACAGGCCGTAAATTAAATCCATCTGCATAACACTAAAAACAAATAAAAGACAATCTTCTACGGTAAATGAATGAATCCTTTCCGGCTCACATTTTTCTAAAGAACCATTTTCATGAAACTGGATACTCGAGGGTTTTTGGGGTCGCTGATCACGAATTTGAACTCAGATTTTGAAAATTCGAAATGGCGGATTCAGGATGCCCGCCCAAAATGTAAAAATTTACTCATTCATATCCTTAGCTCAAGTAATATTTATAAATGTCTAAAAAATAGTATTAATTGTTAATATACTAGTAAGTGTCATTCATGTCCCACTTTCCTGTTATATTAAGTAAGGGTTGAGTGAACAAAAAAATAAAAAAGTGACCCAAAAAGGTTCTATTTAGGTCAACACGTGCGTCTACATTTTTTCAGATTAAAAAAATTTTGTTTTTCAGTGGAATTTTACAATTGGAAGGGTTTTTGGCGTTTATGGCGCTTGGGGTTTATGGGTTTTGGGGTTTATGGGTTTTAGGTTTTTGAGTGTGATTGGTTTTGAGATTAACAGGTTTTTAAGATTGAAGGGTTTTTGCGGTTTATGGGTGTAGGGTTTATGGGTTTTAGGGTTTATGAGTTTTAGGGTTTATGTATTTTGAGGTTTTAGGGGTTTTAAAGGATTCAGGATTTTACGGGTTTATGGATTTTCGGGGTTTGAGGTTAATGGGTTTAGGGGTTTATGGGTTATTTTTGGTGTCTTATAGGTGTGGGTCAACTTTTTCAGACTTCAAAGTTAAAATTCGCCAGTAAAAAAATTTGTTACAAACACCCTAAAATATAATAATAAAAATTGTTGCGTAAAGGGTGTTTCCGACTGTATACACATACATTATGAAAAAAAAATCCAAATTTGCAACGAAATATATATTTTGTGAACATTTACGAAATTTAATATTAGGCTGTTTATTTTTTAATATTATTTTACGTCGACTTTTCTCAACCCATATGGGATTAAATCGCTACGGAACCTACAGTTTATGAAGGTGGAATCCAAACCACCTGAGCTTTGGCGTTATTAGACACTTATTTTTTTTTTTTTTTTTTTTTAATTAATTAACGGGCGGAATCGCCCTTTTTTTACCAAATTGTTGCCGTATTAAATCGTAAGATTTAGCGAGAGCTGCAGATCGACTTAGAAAGATGGCGCCATACTTCACATTTGTGTATGAAATGTAGGACTGCAGAAACCTACACCAAGTACAGCAGCGGTCTTGAGTCGATTTCCGCCAGATAAACAATACTTTCGAAACGTAAACACAAACAACGTGGCTCGGCTTACTAACAGCGAGCTGCTGCTTGAAAACGAAATCGAAAAATTGTTCACCAGACGGGGATCGAACTCACGACCTACGACTTCGTAGTCCAGTGCGTTAACCGCCTGAGCCACGAAGCCTTATAAACAAATACAAAGGTGTCCCGATGACAGATGGCAGAGGCCGGGATCGTACCATGGTTTTCTGATTACGTTAGGCTGTTTATGATGTTGCTTCATAAAAATTAATTTTTGACGTACTATAGTTTGATGGATCCATTATTAATATTCACTGTAATTAATAGTGAATTAATATTAATTAGCGTTAATTAAAAATTAGTTAAAATGAAAGCGAACCATAAATATTATTAATTTTAACTATTAGTATTATTAATATTTACAGTAATATTTGAGATTCACTTTGAATCATGTGACAAAATGGTGTTCTCAAATAATGCATTTTAACATAATCGATATACAGGACAATGTAAAAAAACTGATTATTTACTGTATGAAAATCATTGATTTTGTAATCTCAAATTGCCACGTAATAATATAAAATGTATATAAAAATACCTCAATTCCGATTTTATGTAATAAAGGACAATAATTCCATTCCTTACATGTGTAACAATTACTGAATGAGGTTGCAATTTTGTTGCAGACTCATTATTATTATTATTATTATTAACATCTTTATTGGCAAATATAAAACTAATGATCTGTTCAATAATACATACTTATAGCTACAAATACATATCCCAAGAGGTGAGTTACAGCTGATGTTTTTCAAACTGATGTATTTTAAGAAAATTATGTAAAACATTAACCACTTCACTGGTAATGTATCATATGTGTACAAAAAAAAAAGTGCCACGACTGGTAATGTATCATATATGTACATTTTTGAATAACTTCCACAATTTTCAATTAATTTGCACAAAATTTGGTATGCTATAGTTTCTTAGGTCGCCAAATATGAATCTGAGGTCACCATTTCAAAATTCAAAATGGCGGATCCAAGATGGCAGACGAATTTTTAAATATTCATGGGATTTGCTTGAAACTCGTTAGTTAGGGTTTTTTGGGATCGCTGATTACGAATCTGATCTCAGAATTTAAAAATTCAAAATGGTGGATCCAATCTGGCGGACGAAATAAAACAATATTGAAACATCTCTTTTCGCAAGAAATGTCTTTATCTGAACATGATATCAAATGAATTTGAAGTGTACATTGGTTTACAGATTCAAAATAGCGGATCAAAAATACAAAAAACAACAAATATTAAAAAAAAATTGAGTGCAAAATCCTCATATTTTATATTCTCATCGAAATTTGATAAAGAAAAATGTATACTTAAAAAAAAATTATGCACCCTGTGGGGGTGAAGGGGAGGGGGAGGTAAGTTTTTTTACGTTAAATGATATCTTTTATGAAAAAATGGAACCCATGTTTCACAGTTTCTCGATATCTTAAAAACTGGCTCGTACCAGCCTTGGCACTTTTTATTTGAAAATGGCTACCAGTGAAATGGTTAAGAGACAAATATTTTATTGTACTATGAGACTGAATTTAGTTATTTTTTAGATATGATATGAGTAATGCCAATATTTTTTTCTACTCAGATAGCAGAATTAGAAATAGTTTAGAATGATCGCATAATGTGTTCTACAAGAGGTCAGATGTGTTAAATTATGAGATTTTTTTGAACTTGATATATTATGACCTGAAGCTCAGAAAAATCTCATAACTTTACTAAAACTTTGTAAACAATGCATTTGTACTTACTTGTTTCATATACCTTACACTTATCATAACAAACCAAAATATCAAACAAAAAGTAAATGTTTTGCTAAATTAACAATACGTATTAAAAAAATTACATTTTTTATATATGTAAATAAATATGGTACTACACTGTAAAAAATTTGTAATGAAATTGCTCACATATAACAGTAATTTTACAAAGCTCATTGTAATTTTCCTACGTTTAATGTAGTAAATTTCCAACCAGCTTGTAAAATTGCCATTGTACGTTAGTAAATTTACTACATTAAGCATGGAGAAATTACAACAAGCTTGTAAAATTACCAATAATATAGATTTAACGTAGGTGCATTTAAATGTTAAAATAAAATAATTAACGGCTTAGACCTACCAATTGCATTAGATGTTAAAATGCCATAGTTTGGAAATTTTATAAACATTTCAAACACCTTCCATCGTAATTGCTCAGATTCACAAACGTTTAGGCCTTGTCGAAATATTTATAATCTCAATTAGCAATGAAATTAACAACGAAAAAAGGTAATATAAAAAAGGAAAGATAAATTTACCATTTTTTGTAATATTGTAAAATTACCATTATATGTAGGCAATTTCATTACGATTTTTTACAGTGTACAATTGTACAACACACCACTTTTAAACATACGACATTTCATCACAGAAATTCAACATACGACAGTTCAACATACGTCTTTTCAACGTACAATCATTTCAACACAAACATTTCATCACATGATCATTTCAGCACGAACCAATAAATACACATTTTCCAAAAGAGTTTTCAATTCAAATTGACATTTACAAAATAATAAATTTTTAAAGTACCCACCGAAACAACATTGAACGTAAAAATAATGGACTCTTCAAAATAAAAGCACTCAATCAACAATCGATCCGTACTTTTTTCGGCGCACCGTAAATATAAAAAGAGCCGTGCTGCATATGTATATACACGAAATCGAAGATTGGAGCTGAAAATTGCAAAGGAAAATAAAAGAACATAACCTCAATCGAGCAAAAAGATACAAAAAAAAGAAAAGAGAGATGACTCAGTACGGCGAGGGAGAAGAGAGAGAGATCGATGGCGCGCATGCGCAGTTAAGAGCGTCGTCGTCGGCCATCTTGTATTCGAAACTCTTGGTGCGAGAGCGACCCGAAAGTCCCCCGACGTCGCTTGACGTTTCGGCGAAAAAAACCACTTTCGTCATCCCTCACAGTGTATCACCCGAGTGAATCATCGCAGCGGATTTCCGCGCATTCGAAAAGAGACGTTTCCACCTGAGAAACGGTAAGAAACCGCTGCAAATTTTGATTTTTTTAAAGGTACAATTCGGAAAGCCCGAATTTCACTATTCGGTTTGTGTATACTTGTGGGTGTGTCGGGCGGAAAAAAGTGTACAGTACGCTTCGAATTCATTGAGTTTCCTTCCAAATTTTTCGAAAAATTGGTTTCTATAGTATGCAATTTTTCAGCATCTAAAGGTAGGTAATTTTTGCGATAAAATCAAATTTCGGAGCTTGAACTTTCGGAAGCTGTTCCGATAGCGGTCATCGATCGTTTGCGCGAGAGAGAAAAAACATTGTGATCCATTCAGAGCCCTTTGTTATGCATCGCCAACGCCTTGTCAGTAAAAAAAAATTCTTTAATTTTTTGAAAAATTACCAACTTTGTAAAGATGACAAATTTCAAGATTCTTCGAAACACATTGTCTTCTGCTCTTGTCCTTGCAAATGTTTAACGAATGTTATTTGTTAGTAAACTCAAGTTGTGAATGAACAATAATAAAATTTACTGATATTATTGTAATTTAATTAGTGTAAAGATAACGTTAAATGACTTCTAGAGATGGAACGATTATTCGTAAAACGGTCCAGAGTTTTATTTCGTGATACGTCTTAGTACGAAAATGAGTTTCTCGTAACTACTTTGTCTCATTTCTAATTTGAGAATATAACATTAAATGAAGTAATTTATCTCACGGTCAGACTGTAAAACAGCTTAGTGGTGCTTTCGCCTTTTGCTTATACATATTTAGTTAGTAAGTAAATTCTCCGATGTATATAGTGTATTCCTGATATAAGCAATAAAGTCGATTATTATTATTATCTTTTGGAAGATGGCACATATCTTGATGCCAAAACGTATTTCAAGAAGAAAATTTTAGTTATTTATTTTGAATCCTGGGACCGACTTAACCAAGAAAAAATTCCTGGAAGGAATTTTTTTAAACATTTTTTCCAACATTTATTATTATTATCTTTTGAAGAAAACGATTTTTTGTTTATTGTCATTAAAATATTAAAGTTACAAATTATAGGAATTTATGTTATTTACAAGTATTAGTAGATTAAAAATTTTATGCATTAAATGTCAATCGTAATTATACTAAAATAGCTTAAGAACAGTCATCCTTTTTTCATTTAAAACCATTCATATTATCCTTTCGTGATAAGTTCATTCATATATTTATAAAGCAACTTTAATGGTACGCAAGATGCTATATTTTGGAGTTGTTAAAAAATAAACTTTTTAAGTATATAATTGAAATTATTCTTTGATAAAAGTAAAAAGTAAAATATAAAAGCCTTTCGTGTGCGTTACATGACTAATAAGGCCAATTCTGACATGCATCCGTCATTTGGTCACCATTTTACCAGAATAGTATCTCGAGAATTGAAACTACAGTAGGACCTTTCTTATTCTAATTGTCCAGCCTCTCTTATTCTAATCATTCCCCCACAAGTCTTCTCCCATCACACGAAAAGTCAAAGAAAAATATTGTCCACGAATCACAAGCTCGCAAGCAAAGTAAGTGGGGGTAAGGGGAAAATTAGAATAAGAGAGGTTGGCGCCATCTTGAAAAACTTTACTAATTAAAATAAGAGAGGTCCTACTGTATTCAGCATAAATCCCTACGCTACATCGTATTGAAATTAGGACAGCCAATGAGTTTCTATGATCATAAATATTCACAAATTGCTACACTACTTCCATCCCTCCAATCACTAAGATGCGAGGATGATTTAATTTGTATGTTCAAGATTATCCGAAATATTTTTCACTGTACCCATACAGCACGGATGTTGCAAATATATAACAGTTATGTTGCTGGAATGTAAAAATGTCTGACTTAATAACCGTTATATATCAGTATCGTATTTGGTATGTAACAAAACAAGTTCTCTATATGACTTATTACCTTTTTCTGATCGGATAGTTAACTATCCTTTTTATGTGCCGTTCAGTGCAAAAAATTATGTAAAAAGTGCGCTGATATACAGAATGTGTGCTCTAGTCAACTCATTACGTGATTATAATACTAATATTAAATTCTTTGATTATGATGTTTCCAATTGCGACATTATTCGAAATATTAAGTTGGAATTTCACTAATTTAATTAATGTAATTACTTTTTATGTTTTATTCTTCCTTTTTGAATTTATATTTGTTTTTCATTTCAAGACTGTATTTACTGAAGTACACCATGTATACAAGCATAGGTATAACCCGTTAAATAAAAATGAATAATAAAAGATAGATAGATAATTTATTAACCCTTATATGAAAATACATAAAAAATTCTTAAAATTCATAAAAACCATTAATTCAAAAGATGTAACTGCAAATATCAACCCCAGTGAAAATAACACGCTGATTTACATTACAGAGAAGATTGACAAAAACCGACGCAAATAGAACAAAAAAATTGATGCAAATAGGAGGTTCGCAGACTCCACAGAATTAAATACTAAAATTTTAAAAGCCATTACAGTAAGATAAAAATTAACAATCTAATATAAATTGTCTTCTGGTAAAACACGACTTGACAAAATAAAATAATATTCTAAGCCAGGCAAGGTCATTTGAGTCGAGCAAATATGCTAAACAATTACAAATTAGTCATATACAAATTATCTTGTCGCAGACTCATTCTAGCGGGATGAAATATAGAACAGTCGCATAATATGTGCATCAGCGTTTCATTAACATTCATGTTACAAATAGTGCAGGTTTCTATGGGGTTGTACAGAAAACAAGTATTTCCAACACATACCGAACGAGAGAAAACAGTTGCTGTCCTAAGCTGAATCTTTAAACTTAAATAAAATAAAAATGAATAAATAAATAAACTATTTGATCAACAATTAGAAACGCTGATTCGAATAAATTTTGCAACTTCTGCTTTAATATTGAAGAATCTTCTAATTACATTATTTTGTTATCCTTTATTTGTAAAGATTATACAAATACTGACTTTGTCAGCTTCTCAACGTCTGATATAACACACGAAACGTGTGACATAAAGGAATGAAGGATTCGAATACTAAATCTAAAATATACAATTATATATAAATTCAAAAAACTTTACACCACCTTCTCTCCAAAATAAAGTTACCATCCTGGTACCTAAAAGAAAAAAAGAAACCTATTTATCGAAAAGTAAAATTCACCAGTTATTTGAAAATAATTTTAATGAGAAGAAATCTAATCATGTTCTCAGCCTACCGCAAAAATGAAAAAAGAAAATGTCCAAGGAAAACCAATGGCATATAAAAACCTTGAACGACGGTTAACTAAAAGCTTGATTTTAAATATTTGATTACATTAAACTTGTGTATTAAAATTACTTTCATTAATTTTGTATATTATAAATAGATGTAGTCTTTTCAGATATTAAAGATGATTGCATTTTAGGTACAGACTTTTTACAAACATCGGGATTGTTAAATTCATCCAAACAAATAATTAAAGATAAATTTAAAAATACTCAAAATTCTTTCAATTTAAATAATTTACAAAATAATAAAAATACTTTTCCAGAATTTTTAACTTCAGTTTTTAATTCTCTTTCTAAATATTTTGATGAAACTCAACAACTATTGATTAAACAATTTTTAATTGATTTTCAAAATGTTTTTGCTTGTTTTTAATATGTTTTGGAGCTTTAGAAACTTTAGATTATCTTAGGATTCTTGCAGGGCGAAAGCAAAAGATTACTAAATATCAACCAGCAATTTTTAATTAATTAATTTGTATTATACTTTTCACCAGTTAAATTATTATTGTGTTACATTACTCATTATATATTTAAGAAGCTCTGTTTCTTTCAATTTCTCCTCTTTGTTCATATATTTTAAAACTCTTTTTCAAATCTAAGTTATACAAATAAGTACAAGACAGGAATCTTAGAAATGAAAATTCTACAGAGATTTATTAATTTAATGGTTAGTGGGATGCTAAATATTGTATTATATAGTAGCATCTTAAATTCAATTTATCTTTCTACTTATATTTAGTTTATTTAATCTTTCTTTATTAAAGCACAACATGGCATCGTGCAAAACGCATTTAAGCAATAGTTCCAAATATAAGCGCTAGAGGGATGAATTTTAATATTAAATCCAATAGTATGTGATTCATAATTTTTACATATAAGTACCGGATGATTTATTGTGCTAGACATGAACTGATATCCTAGTTGTGTCATATCTCACTGAAGAGTTCAGTTGTGGAGGGGATTGAATGAAACGCCACCCATGTATCTTTTTAATTTTTTAATTTTTATTTATTTGTAAATTTTTGGCATGTCTATATAAAATTTTTTTGGTTATTTGTTTTCATATTATATTTTCTTATATTAATTGCCTTTTCTTTCTTTAGATTTATTATAATTGCTAACAAATCATATTAGTATACCAGTCTATTCCAAGTAACTGTCAAACCGAAATTGTATCAACTTTTTAGTTATTGAATATAATTTTATCTTTTCTTTTTTCTATTACCTTTTTTCATTGTTAATTTCATTACTAGTTGAGATTATAAATGTTTCGACAAGTCCTAAACGTTTGGGAAATTTCCAAACTATGGCATTTTACAATTAGTAAGAGGACCGTATTACCGAGGAAAACTTAATTGCTTACTTAATTTAATTCAAGCAGTCAAGAAATATACCTATACTTATTAGTATCTTAAATTATTGATATTCAAGCTTTTAAAGCAAAATTCTACTTGCTATGATCTAGAAAAATAAACCAGTTCACGATTTTCATATTTTAAATGGAAGCTAAAATCGGCAGGTCGCTTTTATTATTTATCTTGTTTAATTATTTACTTGGAATCTTCACTATGAATTATTAAAGATCATATATTATTTATGTACAGAGTATATTTGTGCATTGCTATATATCTTTATATATGCTTTTATTTTTTTAGTTATATTAGTTTTAAACTAAATTTAGCGTATAGGTGATATCTCTGCGAAAAATTTTAAGTAGGATTCTCATGAGAAATTGAAACAAGTGCTTTATAGTTGTTGTAAATATACATTATATACATTTATTGGTCATACAAGTATCGTACGGAGTATGTAAAGTTTTATTATATGAAACAAAATAATTTGGTAGTTTTATGAGCATACAATCATGAATGTTTTGAGTTGAAATGTTATGGAAATTACATAAAAATCTCATACAAATCGCAGATATTGTCAAATAGTGTTTCCGTAACATAGTGCAAGTACTATACAACATTTATATGAAATTTACAAGGGACTTTTTTCAAATTCTCATCAGAATCCTACATAAAATTTTTTGCAGGGATATTACCTCTGTAGTATGCCGATAAATGTTTTATTTATTTATCTGCAAATTAACGGCATTGACATGCCCATTACATACAATTATACATGAAAAATTTGTATACGTAGATAAACAATAATGTGGCTACTTATAATTGACCATGGCGGTAACACAAAAAAGCAGAATTTATAAGAAGTTCTTAAAAAACATATGTTAGCTTGTTAATGTAAACCTTAAAAGAGTGGAATGGATGAATCGATTGAGATTCCGTAGAAAGTCCATTCCACTCCTTTCGAAGTCTTGTTACAGCAAAGAATGCATAGTTAGATCGATTTGTGGTTTCAAAGAGAGGGCAGTGGAATTTGAGTTGGCGTTGAAGAGATCGATAACTAAATAAATTTAATAATTCAGGAAAAGAAAACAGTCTGTAAATTACTTTGTAAACAGTGCAAATTTCAATTGCGCAATGAATGGATTTAATGGTTGGAAGGTTGAAAGTTTTAGCATGGTAAGGAAAATTATGATCTAAAAAGGAAAGTGGCAAGTCGGTTTTTGAAGACAAACAGCTGATAAATCTGTGTTGAACAGATTCAAGGACTGTTATTTTAATTATAATTGTATAAAATAAAAGTGGTATAATGTGCTAGAATGAATAAACTAAAGAAACTTAAAATAAGTAAAAAGGTAAATTGACATTTTACGTTTTCTGGGTTTCATAAATAGCGTGGATATAAATGAATGAACTTCTCATAATTCTGAAAGATAAACTATTTCAATATATGTCTGGATAATCTTCTACAAGAATGTTTAAGAGTTAAAGATTTCAGCACTGCTTTGACATTGATGAAAGAGAAAACAGTGTAAAAATCACACTTAAAAAACAGCTGACTTTAGCTAAAATTATTTATTTGATTTACAAACTTCGTATTCATAGCAAAACTTTTGTAAGCGTGTACTGAAATATACTGTTTAGTAATCATCTGAGAATTTTATATCATTCCTTTATTGTAAACTCTTAAATTAAATGTTTTATTCCGATTGTTTACTGCAGATTCGGGTTTTAAAATTTCCTGCACTTTCAGATTTGTCATCATTGTTTTCAATTAAAAATATTCTATTCATAACCAAAGATTAGTTGTAGAATCTGCATGTAGAAATAACTAGATATTTATTCACTCTGTTTTCCGTGTTTAAAGTGAATTTGATATAATTTGAATGTTATAGCACGGTCTTGTAACTGTAACTCATAGTCATTTTGAGTTGTATCATTTTTATACTTAATATTATTATCATAAATATGTTGCGTTTTGTACTTTATATTTGCTTTTCCTCAGTAAGTATGTATATTTTTATAATAATATGCTTATTATATACTTTTAAATTATGTAGAAGGACCAACTTAAGGTCAGTTAATAAATAAATAAAATAAAATAAACGTTATTTGTCTATTGAAAATTATTCTTTTTTATCGTTTATAGTACTAAACCCAGCGCACAGAATATTGTAATAAGTAACACTAATATGAAAAAACGATTGTTCTAAACTCAAATGAGAGAAAAAATGTGACGATAGTTTTGAGAGTTTTATTTTTTTTAAAGAAATTTTGTTGAAAATGTTTCAGTTAGGTGCTTCACCACAGACAGGTCTCTATTAAAATTTTTAAGAAAGGAAATCTTCATATATTCGAACCAAATAAAAATTTACATGTTTCGTAAACTAATTTGAACATACACTAATTTAATAATTTATTCATCAATGTTTTTATTAAATCTAATACAGTTATAACGTATTCTGTATTTTATTTCCTTTTATTCTATTACAAAATAATAACAAAAAGAAGGTATCAAAATTTATATGATTGAAAATAAAGAAAACAATAACTAAAATGTAAAAAATTTAATAATTTATTGTTTCAAATTTGTTAAATTGTAAAACAACTTATGCTATTTTGTCTAGACCAATTCAGTTTTATTTATTCTTGATATAAAAAATGTCAAGAGAAGATTTAATTAATAATTGATCTCTTCGTATGTGAAATGTCCCATGTAATTTGTTACTTTCACTTAAAAACATGGACGATAATTAGACTTAATTTATTTATAACAGTTTTTCAATTTAGTAAATAACTGATTAATGTTTGTCATTGAATTTCGTTCATTGAACACAAAACATACAACAACAAAGTTAAAAATACCTGTTAATTTGAAACTCGATAAAACTTACGTCTGGTAAAATTATGTAAATAATACAATTTACTATTTTGTAATATCACAATAAATAAATAGTTTTAAAACATGAAATTTACAAAAATAATTACTTTACCTTTTGTAATTTTTAAATAATTGTATTGTATTACAATAAAACACAGTTACTTTAAAAGAATATTGTTTGTTATTTGTAACAGAGAAAGTTAAGGTGACTCAGAAACCTCATTTCAAAAAAAGCAGTTAATGCTTATACACAAGTTTGATTATTCTCCCTCTTTGTTACCGTTTTATAGAAGCCCCCTCCTCCTCACCACTATCAGGTACATTTTTTAATGAGTCGAAGGTATGATTCGGGTGATAATTTAGCGTTAGTCTAGTGTCAGTACCCGTTGAATCAGGAAAAACATACGTTTGGTGTGAAAAATGGAGTCAACGATCACTCGAATTAGTTCGCATAGTCATCATGAAGTCGTTCAACATCAACGCACAGAAGTTTGTTTTAAACTTTATTTCCTCTACTACATAATTATTATTAATTCACATTTTTAAAACAGAAATTATTTTATCTGATGTTATTATCGATGGAAATTTAACTAAATCGTTTCTGATTTACATTACATATAGGGTTTTTATATTTTTATTTGTTTAAGATTGTTATTTTTGTTTTGACGTATTTGAAAAATCGTTAAATTTAGTTAATTTATTTATATGTCAATTTCTAGAATGCATAATTTAAATATAAAAATAAAATAAACTAAATTATTTAATTTTGAAAGTAAACATTTTCTTAATAAGTTGGATTCGAATTTTGAATTTGAATTTATTTAACAGGTTTTTATTATGTTAGGATTTTTAGTTTTAAATTAAAAATTGTTATCAATAATATTTTTCTGTTTATTTAACCGATTACTAACAAATAATTTGCAATATCCTTTTTTTTTTAATTAATAAAATACCTTTTAAGATATTTCGAAATTTAAACTTTCTAACATGTTGATTTTTCAAATACAATATAAGATTAAAATGTTGTACAAAAATGAAGTTTGCTCATTAAAATATTCTCAATTAATTTATATTTGTTTACAATTTTCAATATCGTATTTTAAGACTATCACACAAGAGTGTAAAAATAAAAATTAATATTTTCAGTACAAAAATAAATAAATGACATCATTTTAAGTCTTTTACCTTTTCCATTCTGTTTAAGTACGCCAAGTTTGATGAGTGTGTAATACGTATTTCTTATCAGAAAAGATAAGGAGACTTTTTGTAAAGAAACTACACAATTAGTCCCTTGAACACGATGACACATTTATTATCATTATTTTTTTTAATTGATTGATTTCAAACATTTCGATGCAGTTAATGAATATATAATTAATTAATTGCATCATGTTTATTTTTACCATCCGTTATTTTTACATTTAAAACAAAAAAAAAAACTTAAATGGCGTGAGAAAATATTGTTATACAAAATATTACTTTCTGAAATAAATTATATATAAATATTTCTTAATTATAAATATACAAATATAATTAATAAAAAAGATATTTAGTTTACGAACGTTGTAAGGTGGAAATCCTTATATTTTTAAATTCGTGTTACAATATCGCTACAATATTATTAATTATTATTGTACTTAATTTTGTCTGAAATTGGCTAAAACAAATAATACAAAGACAAAAATTGAATTTTAAAGGTTAAAGTATTACGTTACTGCAAAAACAAATGTTTTGAACATGAGAAATTTTTTTTCCATATAGAAATAAATCCTGTAGTTTTGTTTCTATTCAAGAATGTTTATAATATGGGAGTGTTCAGAAAGAAAAGTAGCAAACGCATAATAATTAACTGTTTATAAACAAATACTTAAAAGGATTTACATGTATATGTTTTATATATTTGAAAATTGCAGTTTCGAAATCTATTACCTACAATTTCCTTCACATCGTTGCATAAAATAAACCATGATTGGACATCCACCTTTCGAAGTCTTCTCCAGTACAAATTACTGCTATTATTATCAAAAAGAAAAAAACATTTCTAACATATTAACGTGTTCACCAATATTTGCGAACATTCTAATGGACGATGTAGAAACAGAATGTCTAAAAAACCTATCCTTTCAACCAGTTTTCTACTATAGATATGTCGATAACATTATTGTACCTGCATTCCAAAAAACAAGATTTAAGAAATTTTAAAAGTTTTTAACAGTTACTATGACAGATTACAATTTACTTTCGAAATAAAAAACAATAATAAGATATCCTTTTTAGATTTATTGCTAATAAAGAACACGTACAATAATAATCTAGATTTTGTTTGGTCCAAAAACATTTTCCGGAAGACTCTTAAATTTCAACTGATTTCATCCAATTTTGCAAAAAATAGATATTGTTTATAATCTAGTTGACAAAATCTTAAAATTTAGTAATACGCAATTTCATAATAAAAATTTACAACTATAGTTAAGAAATATTTATTACATAATGATTACTCGAAACGATTTATAAATATTACAAAAAGAGTTTATAGTTATGGAAATATTCCAGAAGAAGACAATGATAATAATTCAAAAATATATCTGAAAATACCATATGTACAAGGTACTTTTTATCCGATTAAACAACGATTAAAAAATCACAACATACTAATAGTTTCACAATTAACCTTCGCCGGTCACTGGGGGTCCAACAGACCCCACAATGAATTTAAAGGTAAATAATTCGCTTTATTAGTTTTAAACTGGAAATATTGGAACATCTATCAGTAATTTAAAGTACTACCAATAAATTTCTGGTAATGCCGTTGTCTGACAAATGTCAGTATACTCGTGGTACGTTACTATACTTATTTCATGATTCATATAAATAGTCGAAATAACACGGAAAATAATGTGTATTGTACATCTATTATTTACTGTCAATAATTTTAGGAGCCATTATATTTATAGTTTTAGAGATGGCTTACAATTTAAGAATTTGTAGTATTCCTAAACAATTAGAAGAGACTGCCAAAGATTAAATTATTGGCGGAGATGGTTCAGAAATTTTCGATTATCAGAATGTAAATTACTTTATTTGTTCAGTTATATATCTTATTTTTAAAAATTATGTATAAATAAACAAAGTATGTAAGTAAAAATTATGTATTTTATTTTTTAAAGATTATGCACTTCATTTATTTAAATAAATACCTTTTTTAAATTGTACATTAATAGAGTATTTTTTTCTACAGGACCGCAAAGTACGTCCAGAAAATTTCATTAAAAAATATAATAAGTTATGATTTTTTAAGTAAATAAAGTAATTTTCTGCACTTTTTTTTATTTTAATCTTGTTTACTATGTTAGATGCAAACTTATACAAATTGAAAAATCGGGTCATAATTTGGGATGGTTGAACAACGTCTCAGAATTTTTTTAACTTACTGCGGCTTACTTTTCTAATACAGGAACGATTTTAAGCCCTGTGTGTTGTTCTTAGCATTTTTAGCAGGTGTGACCGGCGAAGGTTAAATAACAAACTGAATAATATCGTAATAAAAGGAAAGGGCAAGGTTAATAATTTAGACAAATACAATATTGTTTACTGCATTTTTTGCAAAACTTCATATGTTGGCAAAACAAAAAGTGCATTAAAAGTACATAAATGCAATCTACAGAGACCATATGCTGATACGGTTATTACTAAACACAGACAATTAACTAAACATGATTTTAATTGGGATAATGTGAAGATTTTAGATAGGGTGACTTTCATAAAAGAAGAATTTCGAAAATGATACACCTTTCCCTTGAAAATGCTCCATTAAATAAAATAGAAGACATGCAAAAATTCATGAAATTCATTCTGATCTGATTAACATATTAAAACAGTATGTATTATTATCCCCACTCCCTGCTAAGAATTAGAAGGTATATAAAGGGACGAGAATTACGATTTCGTCACTATATTTTTAGTCATTGTTGTACCTGAAGAGGGCTCAGAGGGAGCCGAAAAGTTCTGCAAATTTATTAAAGATTTTATTTTATACTTTTTTGTAGAGCTTAAGCTGTATTTACATTGTATAATTTAATTTATCTAACTTCAACCTTCATTTTTAATTATTATACATATCAACGTGTTTTTATATCTATATTCTGCTCCATCAGGAGTACCTCAGAGTACCTCTCATTTAGGCCCTTTACTCTTCATCACCTTTATCAATGATTGGCACACTTATTCAATTTTCTAATATTTTTTATATATGCTGACGATATTAAATTATATACAAAGATTTTATCACCTATTGATGCATCGAATCTTCAGAGTGATCTGGAGGCTGCAGACGCTTAGGCTACTCGTAATGGTTTAAAGCTTAACATCAATAAATGTAAAATTATGTCTTTTGCACGTCGCCCGGATTCCAGTAAACGAAAAAGATTGAAAAGTATTAAAAAGGAATCAATTGGGATTAAAATGAGACTACTTTTAATTTATTTTGTTCAAAAAAGGGATTAGAGTGGTTTTGAATTCTAGTAAATTCCAAAGTAGGTATATAAATTGAAATTATTGAATCCCTGTGAATCCTCCTGGAATAATCGTTGTGAAAATCAATCCCCTTGAATGCCATAACAGGGATTGAAAAACGTATGTTTCAATTCCCGTTAATTCCACATCTGTCAGTATCGTTTAAATACCATTTCTGGAGTTAAAAATTCCTTTCTTGGATCCCCTTAAATACCATTTATTACCAATATTTGAATGAATCCCATTTAATACAAGATATGGGATTTAAGATTATATTCTTTGAATACCATTGAATACTATCGATTATCAATCCCAGTAAACGAAAAAAGATTGAAAGGTATTAAAACCCGATTAATGGAGATTAAAATTTGATTGTTTTTATTTCATTTTGTTCAAAAAGGTATTGGAATGATGTTTAATCCCAATAAAACCCCAATTATGAAAAGAATTTTGACTTATTGAATCCCCTTAAATGCTGTTCTACATACGGCCATCAAAATGAATTCCAGCAAATACAAGATTTGGAATTAAAAAATATCTCATTGAATCCCCTCAAATTCCTCCCATAAAAAAATACCATTCAATACCAAATATGGCATAAAAGAATGTATTACTGAATCCCCTAGAAATCTATCAATTACCACTTCAAAATTAATTCCACTGTATTCCATATTTGGAATTCAAACTCATTTTAATGAATTCCCTTGAATAATCATGGCCCTAAATTAATTTTGAATTCCAGCCCAGAATGCAAAAGATATATTATGGATCCTCTTGAATACCAACGATTCCAACCATTAAAACTTATCCCAACGGATACCAAATTTGGAATTGTGTTCAGTGAATACTGAATTTACTATTATGATAAAATTATTAAAAACATAAATAATGATCATTGAATAGATGCACGAGTTCATAAAATTATATGTAAATTAACTTTTGTTTTATATAACAAAAATGTGAAACAACATATTTTCGAGCGCGAAAAAAAGATTAAAAAAATGTTTTATGTATTTATTAATCCACTGAAAACATTAAGTATTAGTAACAAGTTATTGAGAAGAAAGCTGAAACAGTCTATTAGAACTAAGGATATAGAGTAGTTCCTAATTTCTATTCGCATCTCTATGCAATATATTACTTCGCATGTACCTGAGACTACGCAAATTATATATCTCAAAAACCATAAACTTGCGTGTTATGCCATCTACGTTGGACAATTAATTTATAGATATTTTTAGTTAGTAAGGACCAACCTATGTACGGACATATTTTGTCCCCTATAGGTCCTTTATGTAATAATTTATGTAGAGGAGAATTTGGTCAATAAAATATTATTATTATATTATTATATTATGTTATTTTATATACACGCAGAAAAAGACCAACTCTTTGTTTCGATTGTTTTCATAAAGTAAATAATTCAGTGAAATTTCGCTGTGAATTGTGGTATTTAATGCATTTTAGCCTGCCCGAATACATTATTATATAAACACGTAGAAAAATTCTCTACTTTCTGTTTCAACTATTCGTTATTTTTTCATTATTTCACAATAGTGAGTGTGGCCGAGTAGTTGCGCTTCGAACTTGCTGTGCAGAGGACCGTGGTTCGATTCTCGGTCGAAGTGAATCTGCTTTTTTTTTTAATTTATTGATTTGGGATTAAAAAAGATAGAATTGTTTTAATTTCAATACCAACCAAAAAGGGATTAAAAATTTTGAATCACTTTTAATCTTTTTTCGTTTACTGGGATAAGCTTGAATTTCTGTATCACATCCACCACAAACCACTTTCCAGAGTTAATAAATATACAAATCTTGGTATAATAATGTGCGATAATTTTACTTTTTCTGACCATCTAAGTTACGTCTGTTCGAAAGCGTCAAAGCTCTTAGGTTTTATTAAGCGCACTAGTAAGGATCTCAAAAATCCGTCAACGATTACATATCTTATCCGTACCTTAGTGTTGCCATGTTTTTTATAAGCATCACCTATTTGGTCTCCATGCTAATGCAAAGGGTCTTCTGACCCATTTATTCTGCTTAAATAAATAAAATAAATATTCATTCTTAGGTGAGAATCGACTCAAAGGTCGGAGTCATGAGTTACCAAATGGCATCGAACCAGTCGAGATCAAGTAAGTATTCAATAAAACCATGATGGATGTTAGAAATTTTGAAAAATATTATTCAATAATTTCGTTCATTTAGTGTCCCACGGGAGTTATCAGGGACCAGGGGACCTCCCGATAGGGTCCGTTAAAGAGGAGACCCTGATGTGGCAGCAAAATTCATATATGGATTCTGGAATCCATTCTGCAGCTGTCACTCAGGCGCCTTCCCTTACCGGAAAAGAAGATGACGAAATAGAAGGCGATCAATTATTATTTGATCTTGATCAAGGATTTTCGCAAGGTTTTACACAAGAACAAGTTGACGGTAAATATTAAACAGATCACCGCTTACTAGCGAATATGTAAATTCATGAAAAATTGCAAAATATAAACATTGTAGAGATGAATCAACAACTAAGCCACACACGTTCCCAACGAGTACGAGCAGCTATGTTCCCTGAAACTCTCGAAGAAGGAATTGAAATCCCATCGACACAATTCGATCCAGCTCAACCGACAGCTGTTCAAAGACTATCGGAACCAAGTCAAATGCTTCGATGCGCAGTCGTCAACTTGATAAATTATCAAGACGATGCAGATTTAGCAAAGCGAGCAATTCCAGAATTGATTAAATTATTAAACGATGAAGATCAGGTTGTGGTTTCTCAAGCAGCGATGATGGTACACCAACTGTCAAAGAAAGAAGCATCGCGACATGCTATTATGAACAGTCCGCAGATGGTGGCAGCATTGGTCAGAGCCATATCGAACAGTGACGATTTGGAATCGACAAAAGCAGCTGTCGGAACGTTGCACAATTTATCGCATCACAGGCAAGGACTGTTAGCTATTTTCAAAAGTGGTGGAATTCCAGCACTCGTCAAGTTGTTGAGCTCGCCGATGGAATCGGTTCTTTTCTATGCCATTACGACACTGCATAATCTGCTGCTGCATCAAGATGGATCGAAGATGGCAGTTCGACTTGCTGGAGGATTACAAAAGATGGTTGCATTACTACAAAGAAACAATGTCAAATTTTTAGCCATCGTCACTGACTGTCTACAGATTTTAGCTTACGGAAACCAGGAAAGCAAATTGATCATTCTCGCTTCACAAGGTCCGGTCGAACTTGTTCGCATCATGCGGTCTTACAATTACGAAAAACTTTTGTGGACTACCTCCAGAGTTCTAAAAGGTACTGTAGTAATTACAATGTAAGTTGTATAAATATTTACTCATTAACAAATTTTAGTGTTGTCGGTATGCGCGAGCAACAAACCATCGATAGTCGAAGCAGGCGGTATGCAAGCTCTAGCCATGCACCTGGGTAACGCTAGCCAGCGACTAGTTCAAAACTGTTTATGGACATTGAGAAATCTTTCCGATGCTGGAACTAAAGTCGACGGCTTGGAAGATCTCTTACAAGGTCTCGTTCAAGTACTCGCATCCACAGACGTACATGTCGTCACATGCGCAGCTGGAATCCTTTCCAATTTGACTTGTAACAATCAACGCAACAAGGTCAATATTTTACATACAAAATAACTGCGCTACAAAGGAAATGTTTTACAATGTTGAAACTTTCAGGTGATTGTCTGTCAAGTTGGCGGAGTGGATGCTTTGGTTCGAACAATCGTAAATGCTGGAGGTCGAGAAGAAATCACCGAACCAGCAGTTTGTGCCCTTCGACATCTTACATCTCGCCATGTCGATGCTGAATTAGCTCAAAATTCTGTTCGAATAAATTACGGAATTCAGGTTATTGTGAAACTTTTGGAGCCATCGTCACGTTGGCCCCTTGTGAAAGCTGTCATCGGATTGATCAGGAATTTGGCTCTCTGTTCTGCCAATCATGGTCCATTACGTGAATTCGGAGCCATTCATCATTTGGTTCGTCTTCTCATCGATGCATTCCAAGATACGCAAAAAGTAAGTTAAAATAACAATTAATAGAGCAAGAATCTAATATTATTTTGATTTTATAGCAGAGATCATCTGTTGCGAATACCGGTAGCCAACAGGCTGTCGAGACTTATGCGGATGGTGTACGAATGGAAGAGATTGTCGAAGGTACTGTCGGTGCACTTCACATACTCGCTAGAGAAGCACTTAATAGGGCTATTATTCGGTCGCAGAGTGTAGTTCCCATATTCGTACAGGTATATTTTATTCATAAATATTTTTAATAATATCTTCGACAGAAAGCTCAAAGAAATATTTTTCAGTTGCTCTTCAACGAAATCGAAAACATTCAACGTGTGGCAGCCGGAGTCCTCTGCGAGCTGGCAGCTGACAAAGAAGGCGCTGAAATGATCGAACAAGAAGGCGCAACAGCCCCATTAACAGAATTGTTGCACTCACGAAACGAAGGAGTCGCAACTTACGCAGCAGCAGTCCTGTTCCGTATGAGCGAGGACAAGCCCCAGGACTACAAGAAGCGTTTGTCCATGGAACTTACCAATTCCCTGTTCCGCGAAGATGCCAGCATGTGGAACAACACAGACTTTGGAATTGCTCCAGACTTACAGGTAGCGTAGTCTTTATTTAATGTTTTATAATGTTTCAATGTTATCGATCGCATTACGAGTAGATTAGAGCATGCCTTCACGATTTACGATATTACCGTACGCTTCGTAGTTTTCATGTCTAGTAATCGGTGAAATACAATTCTGCTTGATGAAATTTCGCAATTCATGACAAATTATGTGTGATTATTGAATTGTTTTGATAAATGGACTTGAAAAGATATTTTACAAATCAAACGTAACCTAGAAATAATCAAATTAGTATTGTTTTTAAGGTTAGGTTAGGTTACATTACATTATATTACATTCACTTGCATATTTTTCAAATCAAACATAACCTAGAAATATTTAGCAAAATAAATCGTGTTATTTTTAAGGTTAGGTTAGGTTACATTCTTAATTTTTTATGTTTGTGAATTTATTTGTATATTTTTCAAATCAAACATTAGCATTGTTTTTAAGGTTAGGTTAGGTTACATTCTTAATTTTCCATGTTTATGCATTTATTTGTATCTTTTTCAAATCAAACATAACCTAGAAATGTTCAAATTAGTACTGTTGTTAAGGTTAGGTTTTGTTACATTCTTAATTTTTTATGTTTATGAATTTATTTATATATTTTTAAAATCAAACGTAACCTAAAAATATTTTTCATAGAAATCGTATTGTTTCTAAGGTTCGGCCTTGTTACTTTCTTAATTTTTCATGTTTATGAATTTATTTGTATATTTTTCAAATCAATCAAAACCTAGATATATTCTTCAAATAAATTGTAATGATTTTAAGGTTAGGTCTTGTTACATTCATTATTTTTCATGTTTAGGCATTTATTTGTACATTTTTCAAATCAAACATAACCTAGAAATATTCTTCAAATTAGTATTGTTTTTGAGGTTAGGTCTTGTTACATTCTCAATTTTTTATGTTTATGAATTTATTTGTATGTATATTTTTCAAATTAAACATAACCTAGAAATATACTTCAAATAAATCGTACTGTTTTTAAGGTTAGGTCTTATTACATTCTTAATTTTCCATGTTTATGCATTTATTTGTATCTTTTTGAAAACAATCAGAATCTAGATATATTCTTCAAATAAATGGTATTTATTTTAAGGTTAGGTTAGGTTACATTCTCAATTTTTCATGTCTATGAATTTATTTGTATATTTTTCAAATCAAACATAACCTAGAAATATTCTTCAAATAAATCCTGTTATTTTTAAGGTTAGGTCCTCTTACATTCTTAATTTTTCATGTTTATAAATTTATTTGTGTATTTTCAAATCAAACATAACGTAGAAATATTCTTCAAATTAGTATTGCTTTTAAAGTTAGGTTACGTTCTTAATTTTTCATGTTTATGAGTTTATTTTTATATTTTTCAAATCAAACATAACCTAGAAATATTCTTCAAATTAGTATTTTTAAGGTTAGGTCTTGTTACATTCTCAATTTTTCACGTTTACGAATTTAATTGGATATTTTTCAAATCAATCATAACCTAGATATATTCTTCAAATAAGTCATATTGTTTTTAAGGTTAGGTATTGTTATATTCTTAATTTTGCATATTTATGAATTTACTTGTGTATTTTTCAAATCAAACATAACCTAGAAATATTCAAATTAGTAATTTTTTTAAAGGTTAGGTCTTGTTACATTCATTACACAGGCCGACAAAATTTGAGAAAATTGCAGAACCAAGAACCAGAACATAATTTCCAAAGGTATTTGACGCGCTGAATTCGAATCCGACCTCAAACTAGCCCCTATACGTCAGGTTTTTGAACTATTTCAACCTAAAAGTGCAAAAAGTACGTTTTTTGGGTACATTTGAGGTGCCGTAACTTCAAGGCAGATTTTTTTGTTTAAAACGATCGTCACGGTTTCTCAAAGTACTGTTTTTGCCCTTCAAAATCTGTTTTCAAACTTGGAAAAATCGTTATAAAGCTTAAAAAATAGAAAGAAATTAAGCACAAAGACCTAAATTTCGAATGGCTATTGAGATGTAATAAAACAGTACTTTGAGATACCGTGACGATCGTTTTGAAAAAAAATCTGTCTTGAAGTTACAGCACCTGAAATATACCAAAAAAACGTAGTTTTTGCACTTTTAGGTTAAAATATCTCAAAAACCTAACATATAGGGGCTATTCTGAGGTCCGATTCGAATTCAGCGCGTCAAATCCTTCGGAAAAGTATGTTCTGGTTCTTGGTTCTAAAATTTGTCGGTCTGTGTTATTTTCATGTTTATGAATTCATTTGTATATATATTTTTAAATGAAACCTAACCTAGAAACATTCTTCATATTAGTACTGTTTTTAAGGTTAGGTTAGATTATTAATTTTTCATGTTTATGAATTTATTTGTATATTTTCCAAATCAACCATAACCTAGAAATATTCTTTAAATAAATCGCATTGTTTTTAATGTTAGGTCTTGTTACATTCTTAATTATTCAGTTTATTTGTATATTCACTGTAAAAAAATAGAAATGAAGTTTACAAATTTATTGTAATTTTCGTTAATTTTTAGTAATTTTCATACGTAAAATATTGGAGTTTTACAATATTTAGTATGTAAATTTACCATATACAGCGTGGGTTTGATTTTGACCCATGTACAACGTTAGGAAAATGCGTCGCGTTGCAATTTTAACACTTTCAACGTAGGGTATTTAGAAAACGTTGTGAAATTCCTAACCTAACTTCACAAAGGAAATTCCCAATTTCACATAGGAAATTTACAATGTTGAACGTGGACAAATCACCATTTTTTTACGAATGAAAATGACAATAGATTTGCAAAGTTCATTTCCATTTTTACAGTGTTTTTCAAATCAAACATATCCTACACTGTAACAAATACGAATGAATTTTACAAATTCGTTGGAATTTTGATTTTATATAAATTTGGTAATATTCCCACGTGTGGAATAGTGGTTTTACTATTTGAGGTTAGGATTTTTACAATATTTCTGTAAATTCACCAGACAGCTCTGTGGATTAAATAAATCAAGCATAGGAAAAGTACAACACGTTGTAATTTGACAATGCTATACTTTAGTAATATTTGAGCCCATGTCAAAAGTAGTAATTTTACTGTTCAATGGGAAAAAGCGACAAAATTTGTAAAAATACAATGCCCAACAAGAAAATTTACAACATTAAAAGTATGAAATTTAAGTGGGTAATATTTGAGCCCTTTCAACGTGGTAAATTTAATTTCTATTTTTTACAGTCTAGAAATATTTTTCAAATAAATCATATTGTTTTTAAGGTTAGGTTAGGTTAGGTTACATTCTTGATGTTTCATGACAGATAAGGAGTAAAAGCTGTAAAAATGACAAAATATACATAATAATGTGAATATTAATTTGATCAAGCAGAATCATTAGTCGCTTTCATCACAAGTGTGCGATTACACGTGAAAACGCCTTCAATTTAATAATAAAAGTGGGAGAAGGATCATTTTGTAAATTGGTCATCCATTAATCATTAACTAATACGCTGTAAGGTCGGACTAAATTCATTGCTTTCGCATTTCATAATCGCAAAAAGAATTACGACACGCGTCGAGGGAAAGCTTTCGATTTGATCCTTTTTCCAGCGGTAATATTTTTGACGGTGTCAACATTTTTTTAACTCGAGCATTCATTTCATTTATAACCAAACATTGGTAGGTGACGTTTTAAATTGTGCAATTTTTTAATCGGATTATACGTTGAAATAAAACACGTGAAATAAAGAATGTGTAGAAAAAAACTGCACATTACAAACGTCACCAACATTGGGACATTAAAATACCGTACAGTTAATCATCGGATCAACGAATAGTCGAAGGAACACATTTTCATTATAATCGGTGACATGAGACTTCTCGACGCGGGTAAGCGTTACGAATGTTTATCTTGATCTGTGTTATACCCTGTACCTACTCTCCAGGAGATGCTCAACGGCGATCAGGGTTATGACGGTATGTATGGACAAGGACCCCCGAGTATACACAGCAGCCACGGAGGGCGGGCTTACCACCCCCAAGGTACATTTTCCTTTAATTTCTTTTTTCTTTTATTTTCGCGTTTCTCGCTTGTCGCGTTACTTTATTTAGTTTTTTTCGAGGTCAATAAGTCGAATAAACTTCATTCTATATTCGATCTTGGCAAAGTACTTAACCAGCTTTGTTATTTTAACAGTTTAACCGAAGGACTAATATTTAAGTACAGACTATCAACAATATGTGGCCGTGTGTAACGTTATAGGTGATATTTTTCAACATTAACTCCGATATGTATATCATGCCTGCCGTTGATGTCGATTGTGCTCGTCGATGTTTTGCGATTTAAACACGCATGTCGTTTTTTATTTCGCACCATTCATGCTTATAGTTGCTTCGTTATTGTTTCGATATTCATACCTGTACATTTTACGTTTGGGAGATTTTTATTAATTTGGCAGTCTGCGTAAAAAGTATACAATAGGAAATGACTGATGAAATATACAAACAGAAATGGGTAAGGCTTCCTGAAGTGGGCCTCGAAATTACCAAGGGTCATAATTTTTTTAAATTAATATACGAAAACAAAGGTATAGTAGTGAGTAATAAGTGACGTAAATTTTATTGCAAAATAATAACTGGTTAATTTGTTATGAACAAATGAAATTTTCAGGAACTTTTTTTCCAAAAATTCATTTCTCTGAAACAAAACGTGCAATGTTAATGAATTTTTTTCTGTAAGTCAGAGATATGTTTTATTTCAATGCTTTATCCTTTTCATTTGAAAAATATATTATTTGTTGCTAAAAAAAAATATTTTTATAAACAAATTAACATTTGAACAACTTCTGCGCCTTCATAATTTGTTTTAATTCTTAGAACATATTCAGTATTCATCTAGCATTGAATTTGTGAAATAAAAAATTAGTAGTTCGATGCAGTTTATTTATAAACTTAATTTCTTTCGAGCACGCGCGTTCTGTTCAGCGCCGTTGTCGCACTCTTCGTCGCGCTCAGTTGGTTTTCTCAATTTGAAAAATCCCATGCCCGACAAACATTAAAGCCATTGCAGAAAAAATAATGTGAAAGGAAAAACTGTTAATATATTATAATATTTTTTTTTTCTTTCTTAAGTGTTTTTTTTCTTTAGTGTGTTTTTTTTACATTTTTCATTTTTATCGGTAAAACAATTGATTCATTGTGTGCTGAAAAGATTTTACACTCAATTTCGTGTGTTCCTTTAGGAGTGAAACTGTTTTTGCTATTTTATGTCGCCTTTTTAATTTCGTGTGATGGATTTCGTGCTCTTTTTTCACACAATAATCAAATTCAATGGATTTAAAAAAAGTTTTTGCCAAATTGTACAGGGTTTTAAGTCCCGTGATCTTTTCTTCGTTATTATTTTATAAAAAATATTGCTATATTAATAAACAATGGAAGAACATGTACACGCACATATATAGTTATGTACTACAATTACTATTTGACACACCAATTTCATGGTTGACTATTCCTGCAACCATTGAGGTTATGACATATTTGGAAAAAAAAAACAAACGACAATATGCATTTGAACTTCATATGCATATGTATGTTAGTGCATCGATAAAGGCGAAAACGGGCGCGCTCGAAAGAAATTAAGTTTATAAATAAACTACATCGAACTACTAATTTTTTATTTCACAAATTCAATGCTGGATGAATATTGAATATGTTCTATGCATTAAAAAAAATTATGAAGGCACAGAAGTTGTTTAAATTTTAATTTGTTTATAAAAATAATTTCTTTTAGCAACAAATAATATATTTTTCAAACGAAAAGGATAAAGCATTGAAATATACCATATCACTGACTTACAGAAAAAAATTCATTAACATTGTACGTTTTGTTTCAGAGAAATGAATTTTTGGAAAAAAATTTCCTGAAAATTTCATTTGTTCATAACAAATTAACCAGTTGATATTTTGCAATAAAATTTACGTCACTTATTACTCACTACTATATCTTTGGTTTCGTACATTAATTTTGAAAAATCATGACCTTTGTTAATTTCGAGGCCCACTTCAGGAAACCAAATACAAATGAAGTGAAATAAAAAGTGTTTTTATATGTGCAATAATAAATACATTTTAATATCAATTTAGTAATTTTAAAACCGATGACAAGAAGGTAATAAACAATAGAAATATTAACACTAAAGTGTTGACGATTTAAGTCGAACTAATCATTTGACATAAAAAAATGTACATTTATGAATAATAAATACGTACATATGATGAATAAAGGTCTAAATATTACGATACGAAATATTACGCAAAAATATTAAGTACAAAATATTACGATGACAAAGTATTACGGTACCAAACATTATCATACAAAATAATAAATATTACGGTTAACTATCAGCAATTAAATATAAATATTCATAAACATTGCCTAACCTAACCTAATACTATCTGCAATTCCATATAAATATTCATAAATATTTCCTAATCTAACCTAACCTAACCTAACCTAATCTCACTTAACCTGGGAATATCCATTGTTTCACAATATCAAATTTTATATACACCAACAATACATTTATTTCATGATTAGAAAATTTGTACGTACTATTTTTGCGGTATAATATTTTTATTGCGTAAAATTTTGGCCCGTAAGATTTTGTCACCGTAATAGTACGGTTTAGTAATATTCAGACCGTAAAAATCCATTCAAACGTAATGAAAAACTTGACTTAACAAAAATTAATAATTTTGTACGTTGGTTTACAAAATTGCACATTAATACCGCACATTTCCTAATAATTTAAACTTTATTATTTTCTCTCCTTTTAAGTTTTGTTTCATCGATTTTAACAATTCACAGCTTTATAATGATTCGCTGCAAGAAATCCGCATGAAAATCGTTAAAGTGGCAAAATAATAAGTCACTTTTACGATAATGAGATTCACAGCTTTCATTTAGGTGTAATCGCTATTAAAGTTATTCGATAATTATTACCGATGCTAGTCTTTATAGGAACTATTTCCGTAGAGAACGAAAAGTTTTTGTCGTTTCTGTTTATACGTAACTGAACGGAATAAAAACTTGATTATAAACGGATAGTTTTTTATGGAAATTATTCGAAAGAAGTTTAAGGCAATGTCAGAGTAACGACATTGATTATTAATCGGTAACAATTGCAGGCTATGACCAGATACCAGTAGATTCGATGCAAGGTCTAGACATTGGCGGTGGATCGACGTACGGCGCGATGGACACGATGGACGTGGCTCAGGACGGCGAGCTCAGTTTCGAAAATTTGGAAGAGCTCCCAGCACCGCCACAGGACAACAACCAGGTAGCTGCCTGGTACGATACAGACCTTTAAAAAAAAAATCAGACTCGCCGTTTTGTCATTCTTCGTCATTCCGAAGGCGATACGTTTTATAAAATGATCGCTCGATTTAAACGAGGGAGAATCGAACGAAAGATTTTTTGAAATTTCAGAAACGAGCCTGAAGTCGAGCGCAGAATTTCTGCGAGTGCAAGCGTTCGAAGGAGAGATCCGAATTATTAAAACGAGGGGGCGAATTTTCGAGGTTAGGATTAGTATAACGGATTCTGTTAATCGATTCATTTTTCATCGATCATGAGAGATCAATGCGGCATAATGTCTCGTTCGGATTCAATATTCGAAATAAAGATTGAACAAGTCATTATTATCATTTTTATTATTTTTTAATAATCATTGTGGTATGAAAGGTCGTGTAACGGTATTTGTTTAGAATTTTTAAACTGCGTCGAAGTATTGTGCTATGTCCTTAGTTATTACATATATACGTATAACTATTGTCGTGAAAGTCGAGTCGTTGGACTTCCGAAGCGTATTCACTTGGTAGAAAATTGTACATTCGATTAGAACAAAGTACACTTTTTTTCTTGAATTTGTACGTCGATACAAAAATAAATCAATTTTCTCAAATCTTTTATAATTCTTTTTAACATTTTGACTGGTTCAAAACGTTTTTCTGCGCTAAGAAGGGTTTATATTTTTGTGCAATCACACATCGCAGTATCAGAATTTCGAAGTTTTTTTAAAAATGCCTTCAAAATCACCAATGGACAGTTTTACGAAACGAATGATTGATCATTTTGTCTCCCTGACATCGACATCGTGAAGACACAAAGTATTATATTAGCATTTCTCAGAATTTTTAAGTGACCATCGTATCATTACTTCAAGTTGTAAAAATCATGTTTAATACGAACGAAAAGATTTAATCCAATATCATTTGATGTCATTTGAACCGGATAAAACAATACCGAGCTATGCATTTACTGTCGTAATATATTGTAACTTAGACGAAAATAAAAATACTTATATTAATTTACTTTACGAGTTTATTTTCTAACCTCAATTATTTAGGGATGTATTTCTTGTATGAGAAAAATGAGTTGGTCCCCTTCCGTGAGGAACGAACCTGAGTGCTTGGGTGATCCCTTTGCACTCCTATTGGAGTTAGGAGCAGAGTCAGGGTCGGTCCGGAGCGCGTCTTCCGTGTTGGCGACCCCGTCCTCTTTTAACTCGGGTTTTCCCGTCCACTTCGCCCTGATTTGTGCGGTTAGACGGCAATTGCAGAGTATGTGGTTAAGGTAAGTGGTAAGTTAGGCTTTTGGCCATTGACCTCCCGACCCCGAGGATCGTTGACCTCCATTTACAGGGCAGCCATTTGCCAATGAAAAACTTGGCTTGTCTGCATCCTGGTGTGGTTTCCCAGATACGTTGATGGCGGGCTATGTTTTTCCTGCTGGGGTTTCGTGAATTAGACTTTCGCTGATCCCCACCACCGGTTTTGGGTCAATGAAAGTTTCCTTGGTGGCTAGCTTAGCTAGCCTATTTGAGATCACGTAACCCTTGAACCCACTGTGGCCCGGGATCCAGCGCAACGTGACGCGCGTTTTTTAAGGCAAGACTGTTCAGGGACTGATAACAGTCCCAGACTAAGCCCGATCTTGTTGTATAACTGTTCAGAGCTTGAATAGCAGCTCTGCTACCGGAGAGAGTGTTAACCCTTAATTCCAACGGGTTCGTTTTCGACCCAGAGAAAATTCAAATTGTACTTTATAAATTGCACAACTGCGTAAGCATTTTCAAACGGCAGAACATATTTGACCCAGGCAGTGGGAGGAAAAGGCCTTAAAATAGCTGTCGGAAATAAGGGGGAATAATGGGTCCAGTGTCCTCATGAAGAGCTCTATGAGAGCAGTGGACCACAGCCATTAACTCTGCTTGTGGAATGGTGGTGTTGGCACCCAAAGGATACTGTTCCTCCTGTAGACACCCGCTTCTCCTCTCAGCGGCCCAACTGACCCATCGGTGGACTAGTTGTTGCCATCGAGTAGAGATGCGTGATTGTCACGCCAGTCCTCCCTTGACGGGAGGCTGATTTTGTATTTATTATCGAAGAGGTAGCGGGGTGAGGTGCGATCTGCATGCTCCTCCAAGACGCTACCCTGAAAGTAAGTCTCCAGAGGCCGAATTTTTTTCTCGGTACCTCTGTGCTTACTGGCGCCCTTAACTCTACGCCACGCTTTCGCGGCTTCGGTTTCCAAGGTGATGAATACCAAGAATGGCACTCAGGGCAGCCGTGGGAGCCGATCTCACGGCGTCCGTGATAACTCTGAAAATGAAATCTCTCAGTTTTTCTAAAACTTTAACCGATGTAACCAATGAGAACCTATTCCACCAGACCAACGACGCGTATGTCAGCCTTGGCTTCAGCATGAATTCGTAGATCCACAACATAGTTGCCGGTTTTATTCCTCACTTGTTGCCTATGACTCATCTGTCATATAGCAGCCGTAATCTTAGCGCATCCAGCCCTGAGATGTTCACCCCAGCTTAGTTTGCTGGTACTGTTAACATAGCTCAGTCTGTGTGAAGATAGAACTAGTGGTCACCTCTTATCCTAGATGTAATTCCTGGTGAACACCAGCACTCTGTCTTCCTCGGGTTGACAGAGAGCCCTGTGTTCCTACACCAGTCCTCAATACGTGTAAGCCCTCGTTGCATGAGATCCGCCAGCAGGCTCAAGAATGGTCCCCTGGCAAGGACAAATGCATCATCAGCATATCCCATCACATGGAGAGGTTTGTTATGCCGTCAAGGAGCTCGTTCATCACCATGTTCCATAACAATGGTGAGAGGACCCCTCCTTGCGGACATCCGGAGGTAACCTTACCCCGGACTGTTACTTCCCCTTTAACTGCCTCCGGGCCCCGATTGGCCAACATGTGGTCTATCTATTCCACAATCGACAGTGGGGTTTCGTGTTTTATAAGCCCTCTTTCAATCGCTCCGCGTCCGGAGTGATTGAATGCCCCCTCAATGTCCAGTACACGGAAAGAAAAATGGTAGTATCTTGTATCCACTTTTGTGGGGAACTAATAACGCCATCTCGTCGTATGTTATTGTATCTAATATGGAACTCATAAACGTTTACAGTAGGTTCCTTCAACTAGAACGTAACTTGTACGTATAGAAATCTCGTGTGGAGCTGGGACAGTACCACCGTGTAATGTAGAGATTACTAGATTATCGGCAGTACACAGGTTGCATCGGTTGATCGAATACATTTCCAACGTATGTACTGGCATGTGCTATGCGACAATCACGTTGTATTGCTGTACATAGACATATAGATATCCTGAAAAATAGTACAGAAATTAAATGGCAATGAAACAAGAGTTTTCGAATAGATCAGTTTATGTCCCAAAATTCTCGACAAATTGTCAATTAATTTAGAGGCAATTTCGGCTTTATCGATAGAACATTTTAGAATCTCCTTAAATCCCCTTAAATCCAAACGTAATACAGAACCCAGTAAACGAAAAATTATTAACAATTATTAAAAATGTCAATACTTTATAATCCTTTTTTCTTAATCATTGATAAATTGTTGAGAAATATACATATATGAAAGGATTCGAATGTTTTCATATACTTTTTGAACTTTTTACATATTAGATCTAACCTTCGTTTGATTGGAGTTTCACCACCGACAGAGGATTTAAGATTTAAAACCTCCCTTCATTCGATCAGTTTTACCACCGATAAAAGATTTTAGATCTAAGACCCTCTTTCAACAAGACTTTTACCATTGATGGAAAATTTCAGATTCGAAATCTTCTTACGGTCAGAGTTTTACCCAACAATAATCGAGTTTAGGTTTAAAACCTTCTTTCACCATAGATATGAGACTTTAAATCGAAACTTCTTTCAAACAGTCTTACCACCAATAAATGATTTTATATTCAGATATATGGTTTCAGAACTATCTTTCGACAAGACTTTCAACATCAATAAAATATTTTAGGTCTAAAACCTTCTTTTGATGAGAGATTCACCGTTGATAGAAGGTTTTAGATCCAAAATTATATATAAAAAATAGCATTTTGTGAAATAATGTAATTATTTTCAAATGATTAGTAATTTACTATTAATAATATTAATAAGGTAAGGTTTTTAATCCATTTTGATCCCACGAGAAGCTAGGGAAGACTGAGGGGCTGTCTCTTCTTAATTGGAACTCCTGCCTGGCCCAACCTAAGATCGGCGGCATCCTCAGGTTGCTCGTTTAGCCCCTCAGGCTCGGACACCTTTCGGGGTCACAGTACCTGGGAAAGAATTGTCTTGGTATCAGACACGCATGAACCTGTGCTCGGACAGAAAACTGTGTCACAGTCCCTCAGGTTCACCCAAGGACCCCCAGACTCGGACGCCTCGGCGTCAGTCTCCGAGGACCGGGGTTGTTTGTCGATTCCAGCACTGGTTTATCGTTAAGACGGTGACGCTCCTTCAGCTCCCCCACAAACTGCAAGTTCCTGAGACGAGGGATATATTGTATTAAGATTTTCCAATTTATTCTTCCAATATTCGCAACCTTTGCATTTGACTTAAAAATTTACAAACGGCCCAGTAATAAAATAAGCTAATTAATCCTTAAAGCGCCCTGGGGGTACTGGGAGACCCCACACATAAATATTACATTTTTCCCTTCTAAAAGTGCACTTTTACATCGTTTTTAACTTAAAGCGCTACTTTTTAAGAGGCACAAGTTAAATTTTTAGGAAAATTTTTTTTTTTTGTGAAAAACGTCAGTCACTTTTGTATTTTATTTTTTATAACGGGCACCAATAATTTTTGTATCAAGATAACTTATCTACGCGGTAAAATGACACTTGAAGAGTATCCAGTAATTTTGTTGAAAAGAAATAAAAAAAACTGTATGCGCAGGACGATATTATCTTCGGATTGGGGTCTCCCACGACCCCACATGGCGCTTTGTGTTATTTTTATATAGGTTGGCGCTTTAAGGAGGTTCACTAGGTACCTATCGAGTAAAATATGGAACGGACGCCAATATGACTTCGGTGGTATGCTTCCTAAGACGTTGCCGTCCGTCAACATAACCAAAAATGACCCTTTTAGCTACTTGTTTATTTTATTTCTCGTCTCTAAAGGTAGGAAGAGACGTTTTTCTTTCTGCAAATAAAATCTCACAAATTTTTTTATCAGTAGTATAAATTTTACGAAAAACTCAATGTTAATTCAATACGAATTTCATGAATATATACTTGTTCCCATAAAACTCAATGTTAAAGAATCGTGAACATTTTTATTAATTTCTCTGCTCTGAAGGTACCTAGGGGCTTGAAACTTTGCAGGCATTAATTTCTTTCATTGTTTAACCTACTATAATTTTTTCGTTAAATTCTCAATGTTAATTCTTTGACCTGGTGAACCTCCTTAAGGGTTAATAATGTAATTCCAAAAAGAAAAGAAAATCCTGGATTTGTCGAAGAAGCATCACCGGAAACCATTTTCCCCTTATCACTTTTCCCTTTCTCTTTTCCGCAAATCTGAAATTCTGTAAGTACGATATAAAGTTTTCTAATTATTGCATTGAAATGGAACTATATGTATTTTCATAAAGTTAAGTATTTTTAAAAAACGATAAAACAAAAATTTGGAAATAATTTTTCAGTGGTGGAAAGGATTTAAAGAATAGAGTTTAGTTTATTGTCCATAACTATGTAATCAATCCATTTTGACGATCGAGTTACCATTATAAAGACAATACCTAATCTAACATTTTGTACCTGAAATGTAATTATTCCATGTAAAAGAGAGAAACTCTGGCCAATTTTTGAAAGATAGTGCAGTTGTGCAACATTTCAAATAATTTTTGTTTGAAATTTGTTACGTCTCTTTATTTATCAAAGTTCAGTGACTAGTTTTCATTTTATCTTGGATTTGCTTCACTGCAACAATAATGGCAATATTTGATGATCATTATAACAATGTTAAAAGTGTGATTTTTTAGTGCTAAATTTGTTCACATTGAAACTATTTTTTTCGTATTAGTCTAGGAACTATCTATGCTGTCGTTTTTGATGGAATGCTCAAAAGTAGTCGGTTAATTGTTTATAACAAAAAAAATGTTTCATGATTTGTGGATAATTTTGAACAAAAAAGATCCTTAGATCTTTCTCGTAGGACAACTTTTCGAGATAAAAATTCGCATACTTTGAAAAAAGTCGATTATTGTAATTTTTTTACACACTACCACACTAATACCGATGGTTTTTTTAAAATCCACCTAGCTTAAACTTTTCTTATATACTATACTTTAAGTAAAATATTCGATTTTGACATTTTTTAAATGTTTTCGTAGTGGTCGAGGAATAACTTTCATCGGTTTCGCAAGGTGGATATGCACTAATTTTGTATACGGTAGGACTTCACTTTATTGCCCTTCACTTTGTTAGCGCCTTCACATTGTTAGCGGGATTCCCTTCACCTATTTATCGCAGGCAAGGTTAGTCCTTTTTCTCTCTTTTGTAATTCCAGTGTTGTGCGTATTATGATAGGCGGAAGGCTGGAAGGTGCGCAAGAAACGATGCGCATTTGTTGGACAACAAAGTGAAAGGCAAAACCTCGAATAGGACAATAAAGTGAAGTTCTACTGTACGTACGTACGACGTACTTGAAGATTACCCAATAAGCAAAACACAATTTTTAAATATTTAAAAAGAATACTTCTTGAATGCTTTTATGAAAGAAGAATTCTAGACGAATTATTCGTTCATGCTTAAAAATATAACTAATGTCCGCTATAGTTATTAAATAAAGAGTTACATAAGAATTCTTTTTTAAACGTATTTGGTAAAAGGTTCTTCAAAACCTATAATAACATTTTCATAAAGAATTCTTTTGGAATGGTTTTTTGTTAATAATTCTTTTGTAATAAGTTAATAAACGTTTATATAAAAATGTACTTAAACACGCAATCATTGAAACAATGCATTTTCCAATACATTATTGACTATTATTATTACATTACAGTCTAGTTCGCAAACATCGCGCAGGTGGTATACAAATACTTAATCATTAATGCTATGCAGAAGGAGGTACTTTTATATGGAACAACTAGTACCTTCCTCACTTGCGAGAATGGTTGTGTATGATAATATACAGAGTGCATGTGTTGAGCGCAGTACTTGATGCACCACCATGCGGTGGGCGCTCGAAACGTCCACTGTTGCCGACGTGTATCATTGATTTATTCACAAAGAATACTTTAGGACTACTTTTATCATAAATGTGACACACTTTTCTTTTGACCGATCGTGTTTCAAGATATACATTTTTTCATACAGATACTTTGTGACTACTTTTGCAATGATTTGTTGCGGACATTCGAGATTACCTAAAGAATTCTTTACTTCAAAAGTGTGTTTATTGGGTACACATCTATCCTCATATTTTTAGCCTCCGAATCTAACATTGTAGAATGGAATATCCCAAATAAACGAAAAAGTATACGGAATCGATATTTTGCATTCTGTTTTTTTTTCTGGCGTATTGATTATTCGAGATTCTTATTGGAATTTATTCTATTTTATACGACCTGTAATACCAGAATTGAATTCATTCGATCTTATACGATACCGTATTTAACGCATTACATACAAAAATTGATTTGTTGCGGCTTAGAATAGCTTTAAATTCTGTTAATTTAATCGAAGAGTTGATTATGTCGTTTTCCGTATTTCATAATTTTCGAAGAAATGTTCTGTTTTATAATTTTGTGCGTTCGATATCCAAAGTAATCGTTTCTTTGAGGTTATGTGCGTTTATGTATCGCGTATAATATACGCACTCGCATTTGTAACTGAACGAGTGGGAAAGAAACTTATTTCGTACAGATTTTTCGTATACTTATTCGTTTGTGGGGATAGTAATAGAAGACATTTTTAAGGTGGATTAAAAAAAAACCTTCGGTATTGGTGTGGTACCTTATAGTGCGTAAAAAATGGCGAAAATCGACTTTTTTTAAAGTTGGTAATGTTTATCTCGAAAAGTTGTCCTATGTGAAACTTACTAGGGACCTTTTTGTTCAAAGTTACCCAAAAAAACACGAAAAAAGTTTTTCCGGAGTAAAAAGAACAAAATTATTCAATTGTTTTAAAAAATTGTTATAAACAATTAACGGACCTTTTTTGAACATTCCACCCAAAAAATTCGTGTTCAGCAGCTAAAAATACATCAAAAAAATATTGTTAGCTCCTATAATGGATAACAACCGATTGAAAAGAAAGTAAAGTGTTATTCAAACGGATATAAAGTTTCTATCCATTTGAATCATTTATTTTCATTAGAGAAGTTTGATAAATACGTGTTTAATACCTCTAAAAAATTTCGGTTCCTAAAATTGTAACTTATGAATTGGATATAAATATTACATCTATTCCTCCCAATAAACAAAATCAGATAAAAAGGATTAATGTACACAAAATTAAAACCTCTTTTCTGTACTTTTCCATTTAATCTGTTTTTGTTTAATAGGATACAAAAATTAACAATAAATAAGACAGTATACGAAACCAAATAATAATGCATCGAGAGTACAATTCATATTGCAATCGTTGCAATTTTCAATTTTTTCCTATTTTTCTAATCCATTTCAATTCGTTCAAAAGAATCGAATGCTGCTGAATTTCTATTCATAGGTGTTTTTCTTGACGAGTAGACATAAATTCGTCTTAATTTCAATACTTTTGGTCAAGTAACCCATGGTGGGCTTCGATGAAGTTTAAATGCAAAGTGCGTACACCTCACGGATCTTTTCAGTGTCAAATATTTTCTGTGATGTCTATCGATAATTTTAAAACTAAATTTAAAATAAAATCTGGGGTGATTTTTGAGAAAATCAAATTTTTGTGGATTTTCAGACATATGCAAATATCTTTTTAAGCTTAACTTCTGTGATGTCTAGCAATCATTTTAAGTCTAAATTTAAAATAAAATCTATAAATATTTTTTTAAAAAATCATTTTTCGATGATTTTTTAGACTTACCATACGTATTTAAAATATTATATCGATTTAAATGACAGATATATTATTTATATAAAGCATTATGATTGTTATTACATAAGTAATTTATTACTTTGAAAAAAATGTTTATATAAATATAAATGTACTTTGGAAGTCCGAGTTTCTCTCACTTCCTCATCACTTTTTTATATTTCGTAGTTATATTTCCATGGATTCTGCATATCCAAATAAGTAAATGTTAAGCTTTGTTAAAATGACGAAGTCAAGAACTAACTTACGAATTTACGAATACAATAGTTTGCATTCATTCTATTAACAGACATTAACATAACATCCCAGCAATCGAATTTGGATAGAGTTGTATAGAATTGGATTCAATTATTAAATTGTGAATCCATTTTAATACGTAAATACAATTCTATTCGTTCATACGAATAAAAAGGTGACTTTCTGAATTCATTTTAATCCAAAAAAAGTTTTCTTTTTAAAAATTAAATCTTAAATACACCCGTATTCAACATTATGGACTCAAAACTATCTAAGTGTATTCATTTCAACCTTAAAAAAGTTGTATTTCAAAAACCAAAAATTTCAATACATCCATATTCAACATTATGGATTTAAAATTATCCAAGTGTATCCAATTTCAATCCAAAAAAAGTTTCCTTCTTAAAACGAAACATTGAATGCATCCGTATTCAACATTACGGATTCAAAAGTAGCCAAGTGTATTAATTTCAATCCAAAAAAGTTTCCTTCTTAAAACCAAAATATTGAATGCCTCCGTATTCAATATTACGGATTCAGAACTATCATTTCAATGTAAGAAAAGTTTTCATTCAAAAACGAAACTTTGTATACATCCGTATTCAACATTACGGATTCAAAACTACCTAAGCGTATTCATTTCAATGCAAGAAAAGTTTTATTTCAAAAACGAAATTTTGTATACATCCGTATTCAATATTACAGACTCAAAACTGTCTAAGCGTATTCATTTCAATGCAAAAAGTTTTCTTTCAAAAAATAAACTTTGAATAAATCTGTATTTATTTGTATTCTTATACTGCTTCTGATTGTATTCGTAATTGTGTTCGTAAATTTGAATACAGATGGATTACTTTTTCTGAAATTTAATCTGGAAAATTACGCATCCGATTATATTCGTAAAATTGAATACAGATGGATTCCTTTCTTCGGAATTCAATCCATTGGAATACATATTTACGGAATCAAAGTATGAATTCAAAATGAATTGAAATTTTAAATCCAATCTTATCCAATCTCGATTGCTGGGATGTAACATTACAACAATGTAAATAATTTTTTAAATAATATAATAAATTGTTTATGTCATATTAATCGTGGTTCTTTATGTAAATAATGTATGGGTCATTCCACGTCAGATTTACAACTGAAGATTTTTTTTCCAATGGCATATCTTTTTTTCTTATTCTTTTTTTATTTTAATATGACATTTGAAATTTTCGAGTTATGATTTTTCAAAGTTTTAGATGTTATAAAAACGCTCTATTTTCAACTAAAACTCTTCATTTAACTATGTAGAAGATTATGTGAAAGTTTCACAGTGGTAGTTTTAGAAATTATCGAGTTATGAACGATGTTTTATGAAATGCACACTAGGAAATCTGAGCGCGCATTACTGGGAACATGGGGCGGATATACCTATCACTAAATAAAAATTCATAACTCGATAAATTCTAAAACTACCACTGTGAAACTTTCACATTATCTTCTACATAGTTAAATGAAGAGTTTTAGTGAAAAAAAGTAAAAAAAAATCATGTCCAACTTTAAAAAAAATGAATTTGTTTATAAAAATTAACAATTATACATATTGAAAATTCAATTTTGGAATTTTAATTTACTTCATCGTAAAGCTGAGCCAAGTACGAAACTTTCATCCCTTAGAATATTTTTTGTATATTGTATCGGTTTTGAGTTATAGGCAGTTGAAAATAGAGCGTTTTTATAACATCTAAAACCTTGAAAAATCACAACTCGAAAATTTCAAATATCGTATTAAAATAAAAATTACGTATATTTTATTGTTGTGTCTAGAATAAGAAAAAAGATATGCCATTAGAAAAAAAATCTTCAGTTGTAAATCTGACGTGGACCCGTATATATCATTTCATCAATGTAATATTTGAAATACTAATGTGAATTTAAATGCAATAAGAAAGTGAATCTAAAAAATCATCGCAAATTGAGATTTTTCAAAAATATCCCTACATTTTATTTTAATTTCAGGCTTAAAATTATTTTTAGCAAGTTATGCTTAAAAATCTATTTACAAATTTCTCATTTAAATCGATTTAGTATTCGAATATATGTTTGAAAAATCCACAAAAATTGGATTTTCTAAAAAATCTCTCTAGATTTTATTTTAAAAGTCTTAAAATTATCGGTAGACATCACAGAAAATATTTCTGAAGAGATCTGCGAAGTGTACGCACTTTATTTAATTTCGCATAAAGTTTAAATCAAAAAACAAATAATTATGGAGAGCAATGGCTTGTAAACTATCATTTTATTTGATACATGTCGCGAGATCCTTCTTATCCACTTCGGAAGTCCATTTATACACTGTAAGCCGCAGTTTTGCAATGTCTGGTTATAATGGATAAAAAAAGCACTCAACACTGTCAAAAATTTGTCACCAACCGATTTCGCTGTACATTACAAATAGCATTATCGTATTTGCAAATAAACAAATACAGATCTATGAGTGGCCCTCCCCTTATTTTAACTGCGTCCTTTATTTTAATTTTTTTTCGTCCTTTATGTTAACATCTTCCCCTCATGAGTTCCCCCACCATTCGCCGTTTGAAAGTGTTCAAAAGAGTGCGGACTGATGTTTGTGCTTGCACATACAGGTGAAGAAGGACATCACTATTTCTCCTCTCTCTGTTTTTATTCTCTCATACTGCCAGTGGTGGGGATAAGGGGAAGCGGTAAAATAAGGGAAGAAGCCGCCATCTTCCTTGAATCGAAAAGTTAAAATAAGGGGAGGGCCACTGTACTTTTTTCAGCTGTAAATACACACATAATTTGTATACAAAAAAATATGTACCAAAATGCATTTTTTCAGAAATAAAATGAAATGTTTATTCATGTTTCGCTCGATTATTTCAGATCACAGAATACTGATATAAAAGCAGTTTAAAAGTATAGTTTTGTATTTTAAATCATTACTATCCAGCGTTGTATTTTTCATTTATCGACAATATTTACAACGTTCTTAAAATATGACATTTACAGAAACTGGTAATTTTTCAAACGTTTCACGTTTTTCAATGGCAATTAAAAAATTATCTTACACTTCCTCCGTTTTTACACAATCTGAAATTGTAATTTTAACGAATAATTTAACAAATCATAGTACAATTTACATTAATGAACTAAAAGTTTAATTTTTAACACACTTTGTAGAAAATATACAAAAAAATAGAGAATCGAGTGGTCCCTTTTTACAGATTGTACATCGACATTCTTAATTCCCAAACGAATATACACTTTTATGCACCCAGCATGCAGCGTGGAAATCTTATTGCACTTTTTTTAACCGAGAAAACGGATGCGTAAAATACCGTTTAGAAACGACATTGCGTAACACGGTGCTTTTTAAACCGATTTAACCTGAAGGTTCTGGTTGATTTCAATTCCAGATCATTAATGCATCATTTTTCGACAAAAACGAAAATATGTGGGGCCGTTTTTGAAAAATGTCGATTTAAAAATTCAAAATGACGAAAAGTCAACTTTTCCGGAAGAAATATTCATTTGAGAAAAAATCTCATAAGATTAAATTTGTAGATATTAAGAAAAGGATTTTTTTTTGTCTGTATCAATTTTCTCTACAATTAATAGTTTAGGAGAAAAGCGAGAGAAAACCAATTTTATACGTGTACAGTAGAACCTCTTACTAACGACTATTCGAGAGAGAAAGACTCTTCCACCACTATCATGATTCTGACCAATAAGATGCGCTCTGCGGGCAGGGCGTCGTATTTACACAGACAGACACCCGGTAGAAGGGATAAGGAGAGGTATCTCGTAGTCGTTCGTGAGAGTGATTTTCTGTCGTTGATGGGAGGTGTCGTTAGTGAGAGGTTCTACTGTATTGTTAAGTTTTTTTACACTTTTGACTAGTTTTTTTACTCTGTGTGATAATATAGTACTTTATTATTGCCAAAGTTGGTATGCTTTAAATTTTGATCAAAACAATTGATAGCCGTAATCTTAACAGGTGTCCTGAAACGTTTTAAAATAAAAACTACAGTAGTACCCCTCTTATGTTATGTTCCTTCTCTATCTTAAGGATTCGCTCCCTTCTATTTTAACTTTCTTTCATGTCCTTTCTCCCACGTTGCTGGTGATGAGGAAGAGAAGTAGCATTAAAATAAGAGGGGGCCTACTGTACCATTATAACTTTATTAATTAAATTAAATCTGTTATTGTGAGCTGAATAGTGAAAATGTTCAAAAGACGAGCTCTTACACACGACTTAGTGTGCCTACAATGTTTACAAAAGAAAAAAAATATGTAAAAATCAGTAAAAAAATGAAAAACACATGCAAAAAGTTACTTTTTTTTTCGTTTTTCTCATAAACTATTGATTGTAGAGAACAATGATACAAATACAAAAAATGTATTTTTTTAATATCTACAAATTCCAACTGACGAAATTATTTCTCAAATGAATATTTCTTGAAAAAAGTTGACTTTTTGAACTTTTAAATTGATTTTCAAAAACGACTCCACAGATTTTCTTTTTTGTCGAAAAATGATGTATTAACCCATTAACGCCTGAAATGACAATTTTTATACTTCATTTTCAATCAAGTATTTCGTATCAAAATCAAAGTTGAAAATAATTGAGAGGTGCGTATCCTACTGTTTTCGATGTCGCTCTTCAAGATTTCGAGGTTAAAATTGAGTTTCAGCCATCAGAAATGCCAATATGGCGCCGAATATGAAAAAAAATTCCAAAAAATTGGGAATTTTTTATAATTATCAATTTTTTTCGAGCTATTAAAATATTGGGATTCTATTGAAACTCTGAACAAAAGTGAACAAAATACTTCAATTTTAAGGAAAAATTTTACTTTTATACCCTACATCATTCTAACGATCTCAAAATGGCGTCAACAATGAAAATGTCTATGAGAAATTTCTGGACGCTCTAACTCAAAAACTACCAATTTAAAAAAAAAATGCCCAGAATGAAAAGTTCTTAAAATTCATCAAACGATATAGTGGAATTTTTTCAACATTTTTTGATGACATTTTGAAAAATTTTTTTTCCACATTTTTTCAAAATTGTAATTTTAATATTTTGATAGTTTTTGAGGAAATGAATTTCACATATTATAGTTTAGGATTTTTTCCCCAAAAAAACTATTAACTTTTAGAAAAAATTGCAAAAAACAAAAAACTCGTAGAATTCATAAGTGAATACACCAAATTTTTTTCAGAATTTTTCATAAATAAATAATGATTTAAAAAAAATTTTTGAAAAAAAATTTCTCAACATGTCATCACAAAAATCTGAAAAAATTCCACTATATTTCTCGATTAATTCTAAGAACTTTTCATTCTTAGCATTTTTTTATAACAGCATGTAGTTTTTGAGTTAGAACGTTCAGAAATTTTTCAAACAAATTTTCATTATGGCCGCCATTTTGAAGTCGTTAAAATTATGTAAGGTATAAAAGTAAAATTTTTCCTTAAAATTGAAGTATTTTGTTCACCTTTGTTCAGAGTTTAAATAGAATCCCAATATTCTAATATCTCGAAAAAAATTGATAGGAATAAATAATTCCCATTTTTTTTGAATTTTTAAGAAAATTCGGCGCCATATTGGAATTCCTGATGGCTGAAACTCAATTTCGACCTCGGAATCTTGAAGAGCGACCTCGAAAACTATAGGATACAGTAGAACCTCCGTTATCGAATACGGTCGGGACAACGCGGGGCATTTAAATTTCCGTTAACGAATATTTGAGGAGAAAAAATCGACCCCCCACCTATACCTATATCTTTAGGAGTTACAGGGCATTATTGTATCGATATGTGAATCGAATCAACGCGACGTATCGATACTCCATGTCGGCGATCTACAACGTGGTGTCTAGAGTGGGGAGACTAACTGAGGAGAAATTATTCGTTAAAGGAGGCGTCTGAATATTCGATAACCGAAATATTCGATAACGGAGGTTCTACTGTATGTACCTTTCAATTGTTTTCAACTTCGGTTTTCATATGAAATACTTGATTGATAATGAAGTATAAAAAATGCCATTTCAGGCGTTAATGGGTTAATGATCTGGAATCGAAATCAACAAGAAAATGCCAGGTGCCAGAACCGTTCGGTTAAATCGGTTTAAAAAGCACCGTAAGTGTATTCCACTCGCACTTTTAGGTAAATGAGAACAAGTTTCTTAATATTTTTCATATCTACCTCGTACACAAATATACAATAACCTATTAAAAATAAAGCGATAAAATAATTGATTTAAAAACTTTACAAAATAAATCTTAATACTTTAGCTAAGTTTTCCCTCGAATTAGCAGAAGAATCGACTATATATTAAACGATGTATACAAAATCAACGACGACAATGTCCCGGCCACTTTTCAACATAATATACACAAAAAACACAGTCGAAACGTTCGTTTGGAACGTTTAACCATTTCTTCGAGAAATAACTCACTGTACACGGGAGAAGGTTAATCTTTGGGAATGACCAGCACTCGTTTTATTCAGAAAAATCAGTAGCCGGTCCAAAAGACACGTCCATTCTTCGTTACCTTCTTCCAGCCATGCCAGGGCCGTTCAAAGTCTTCGTCTACCGAATTTTTTTTCTTTCGAGGTTTTTTTCTCAGCCGAGAATCCTCCGATTCGATATTCTCAAAGTGCAACGGTTCGTCCATGTAACCCACAACTGTCGTCTCTTCGTTTGTGTACTTTTTGTATTCTTCGTCAACTTCTCGCTGTCCGATTTCTAACGGCGGAGAGAAACCGATTGGCCTAAATCCAATCGATCTTAAACGAGCGATTCTAATGCTGCTGTCAACGCTGACAGGCACAAACGCTGAACTCGTTGGATTGACATTTTCTATCGATTCCGGTTCTGGACTGCTGCAATCGCTTGTATCGGGTTCAGATTTAACTTCTTCCAAATCGATAACTTCCAATTTTACATCCTCTCGATTTTCATCAACGGTTTGCGAAGATTTATCAACGAAGAGTTCTTGCAGTAATGTACATTGAATCGATTGATCGACTTTTGCAAAATCTTTCGATCTGTCTATCTTTTTCGATATTCTTTCTCGATTCCGTTTTTTGATCAATTTTATGGCTTGGAATTGTATTCGTCGAGTTTTCGAAATACCATTCCGTTTTTTTAATTCTGTCAAACCTGGTTTTTCAATTATTAAATTTGTAATTCCTGGTTTTCGTATGCCATTTCTCAGTTTTCTCGTTACGCGTCTTGGTTGAAAGAATTTTCGTTTTTGTTGCACTTTTTCCTGTTTGGCACTTTCCTCTTCGCTGTCAGCTTTCGAAGTCAATGCGTTGTAAGCGTTCAACATTGCCGATTCTTCGTTTTCTAATCCGATCATATTTCCGATTAATAATTTAGCCATCGGATGATACTTTTCTTTAACCAGAAGACTCACGAGAATATCCGGAGTTAACGAATCGATACTTGACGAAGGTTTTAGAAAAGGATCGCACATTGTAGAGAAACTGTTTTGTAAGGTTAGGTTAGGTTGTTCGGTAGGTTTTCTCGTTTCGTCTACTTTTCCAAGTGTCGTTTCAGTATCGTTGAGTTGCACTTGCGTAGGTTTCAATCTTGACGGTTTAAAGATCCTACAAAATGTCATTGGCGTCTTTTTCGATTCTGGTTGTAAATTGTGAGACGAGTCGTACAAATCGGTACGAATTGCAATATTGGTATTGCACAATTTTGACGGACTTGCATTTATTTGACGGATAGATTTGCCAGTTGTGGCGGTACTTTCCGGAGAGCTGAACTTGTTGAACACTTGTCTCGTGACGATTGCACTTTGTTTTTCGGGAGATTTTTCATACACAAATTTTTGAGTTTCTTTCGGTTTGGTAGCGAGATTGTGACTTCGTGTTCGCGCAATTATCGTTGGTTCTTCAATGTGTTGTTTTATCGATATTGAGATTGACTTAGTCCACGGTGGTTTATCTTGATTAATAACTCGGGAAAGAGCAAATTTGAGGTATTTTTTAGAGTTTCGGGATACACCGATCCAGTAGGCTACTACGATGTAGAGACCGTCGTAGCGATAGCCAGTTTTTGGGGAATAATCGTTTGACAGATTGTAACTTCTCACCAATCGCAGCGGAATTTGATTCTTGTAGCTTAGAACTAAGGAATCGTTTGTTACGTCAGTTTTGGAGATGTATTCGTGTCCGGTGAAGGACAGTGTTTCTCCTAGATCTACGTCATCGGTGTTCAGATGGGAGGTACAGATGGAAAATGCTCCGAACGGTCCGTCTTGTATACTTTCGTTAAACGGTCCATGCACACCGTCGCGAGCACAATCCATACGAATTCCCCACCAAGAACCGGATGGACTCGAAGGTACTGGACCGTACTGTGCAATGGTTTTCTGGAAAAATGAAACGGTTTTGTTTAACAAAGGGGTTAGGTTAGACTATTTTGTAGTGTTGTTGATACGTACTTCATGTTTTTCAGGAAAGAAAGAGTTTCCTTTTGATTTAAAGGACTGCTTAGAACATCTTGCATTGATGCTGACGAAAAGTTTGTGCAGTTCATCGCGACTCCTGTCGTCGACCTGAAAAGACAGATGCAGTTTTTGTAATGAAAGTTTTTATGAAATAATCTTTTTAGGAAATGAGAAAATGGATAGTTTTTTGTTAACCTTTGACTTGGAATGAATTCCGCGTATTATTCCGAGATTTTCGTCGACAGTATTCGGTCGCAATCGAATTTCAACGTTCGCCGACGCCATTTTATTATTTTACTTCATGTTTATCTTGCTGGACTATAAAAACATGACGTTACGGTAGCGTTCCCAATGCAGCGACAAAAATGACGTACACACGTGCATAAAACTGCATCGGATTTGATCTTTACCCGGCAAATAAATTGAAATTCCGGTTTTGGTAGCTTTTTTGGATTTAATTCATTTCAAGAAATTGGAAACTTTCTAGAAGTTGTAAACTGCTTTGAAAATTTTAATCGGTTTTAATGCATTCGTGTGCATTCAAATTGAAAACAAAGCAAGTTCAGGAAACTGGGAGAAAGTGGGACATCTGACTTCTTTTAGAGCACATTTCGAAATCATTTTGAACTCTTTTTGCTGAATGGGTTCATGTATATTATTATTACTTATAGTGCCCGTGAAATTAATTACATTTTAATTCGTCTGTTTTTACATATATATAAACTGTTATAGCCAATACTTTTGAGGTTATGTTTACCTTCTCTACACTGTAAAAAATATATGGAAAGAGCCTCTGTAAGCCCCGTGCAAAAAATGTCCGTTTTTCGTACCTCGAATATTGAAACTTTTTTTATGCCAATTGGTTACATATGATGACCCAATATTCCCTGCAAAATTTCAAAGTGAGCATATGCCCCGTTTCGGAAATATGAGGGGTCAAAGTTGACCATGTCCAATAAAAAGTGTACATCAATTTCACATTTATACTCGAATAATAATATTAAAAAACAATCAGACGATATGGTTCTTTACAGATTTTCGGCTGCTGATTACAAATCTGAAGTCAGTTTTTAAAAATCCAAAATGGCGGATCCAATATGGCGGACGACTTTTTTGAAAATCGATGTAATTTGCCTAAAAATTATTACTCGGGGGTTTTTTGTGGTCGCTGATTACGAATCGGATGTTAGTTTTTCAAAATTGAAAACGGCAGGTCCAATATAACGGATGACTTTTTAAAAATTTAATGTAATTCGCTTGAAACTCGTCAGCTTAAGGTTTTTGTAGTCGATGAAGTCTAATCTAACGTTGAATTGATATTGAAAAGGCACTCAGCTTTCTTTGTCGCTGCATTAAATCTGTTTGGACCCTGCATAGGAAACAAAAGAAAATCTAAAAAAATCCAAGTTTTAATGCATCTTTTAAGACATCTTATTTGAATCGTGGGCTTGCGAATGTGATAAAGTCGTCCGCCATATGGGATCCGACATTTTGAATTTTTAAAATCTGACTTCAGATTCGTAATCAGCGACCACAAAAACCCCCGAGTAATAATTTTTAGGCAAATTACATCGATTTTCAAAAAAGTCGTCCGCCATTTTGAATTTTCCAAAAACGTAACTTCGGATTCGTCATCAGCGACCCTGAAAACCTAGGAGTAACAAGTGTCCCGCTAAATTTTTAGACAATTGAAAATTTGCCGGCAATATTGAATCCGCCATTTTAAATTTTCGAAATCTGACTTCAAATTCCTAATCAGCGTCCCAAGAAACCCCTATACACCAAGTTACAGTAAAATCTAACCAAATTTTTTTTCCCGCATTTTGGGCACTTTTTGTGAAATTCTCGCCGCAGCGAAGTGGTTAAATGTTAAAACAGAGGAATATATTGTAAAATTCATTATGAGATGTATTTTAATATTTTAGAGGTTTTTAGAGCTATAATCTTTTTTGTTGTCTACAATTTAAGTGTTAACAATAATATTTCCTTCCTATGTGACAAGATGTACTATAATGTAATAATAAATAATTAGAGAAATTAATATATAAAATGTACATTCTTTTATTAATACAAAATCATTAAAAATGGGAAAGCCAATGAAATTGAATGAATTTCAATAGTATTGTAGGGAATTCGTATTTTATACATATAATTCAAACTAACTTCGAATTCTCTCGTTCCCTTGTCCTCACGCACTTCAATTGCCGGTCGTTCTAAAATGTCAGTTAGTCTAAACCTAACCATCGCGTCGCGTCCTTTAATAAAAACTATCAATTTAAGATTATTTATGTTCAATTTATTACAGTATAATAAGCACGTACTGAAAACAGTGATTTTAAAACAATAGAAAATCATTGGTTGCAGCTCTGTTGAATAGATTTCTATTGACATTTAGTGATTAAGAAAACCAATTCAAATCTATTGAGATTCATTTAAAATCAATGAATGAATTTCAATGAATTTCCGTTTGCTGGGTAATTAAAGCTCCATTTTGGAACCGAAGTTTCGCTTATGACTTACACTGAAAAGTAAAAGTAAAATTACATTTCAGAGCTTTTACAGTTTTGTTGAAATTTCCTATTATTTTCGTAGTAAAATTACAATTTTCATGTGAAAATCCCGCGAAAATCGAAGGAAATTTACCATAAACATGTAAAATTCACAATGAAACAGTAAATTTACATCCAATGCAAAGGTAGAAATAAAAATACCAGTAATAATCGTGGCAATTTTACATCGATTGTATAATTTAAAAAATGTAATTTACATCGTATTTGTAATACATACTACAAATGCACTTTAAATTGTGCTATAGGCATTTAAGTATGTGCTCCTCCCTTTAGTGTGTCGGGTCTCTCTCACCAATAACCGATTGACGTCTTATTTACAGTGCACGCGTAAAATCACATCGATAATGTAAGAATTTTACCGCAACGCTGTAAATTTACCATGATTTTCTCTAGTATTTTAATTTCCACCATCCCTGTATATTTGCTTCTTGCTATATTTACGTCCCAGCATATTTGCCCAGTTCCGTCTCGTTATATTTGTCTGTCGCTGCTCTCTGTTTCCCTTACCTTGCAGCTGGGGCCTCAGGAAAGGCCTGTCGTGACGTCACGAACGTAACGCGAATGAGGAGAGTGGGAGAAGCGGCACTCCCCATCTTTTGACAAATATAAGGCGACGGAGGGGGGGGGGGTGGAACCAAGCGGGCAAATATACCGGGACTCTTCTGTATAGTCAAAATCGTTAAACTTTATTTAGCGCCTCCGAGAACCGGTTGCAAAAAACATGGTCGGCGTCCCGTTGCGGGTTTCCGCATATAACGTGAAAGCTCATGAAAAACTGTACCGTAAACACTCGTTTACTGAATCGATATCTGTGAGGCAAAATGTAAATAAATAGCAACTTCCGGTACAACAAATTAGAGGTTAACTGGTCGGAATCCTATTGTGATGAACAAGGTACCATATCGATGCCTCCTATTGATATAATGCACATTCATGACGAATACAATATAATGCACATTCACAACGAATTTGATGTAACGCACGTTCAAAAGTGCAGTTGATATAATGCACAGTTAGAACTCCATTTGATAAAATGCACATTCAACGATGCGTAGAATAAGACCTTTATTACCTTCAATTTCGCGTTACCACTTAATCAGTGATTGAAAACAATAAGTGTTCTAATTTGAATATAATAATATTGAATAAATGAAAATGTTGGTAGCAATAATATTTCAGCTTTATAATATTTTTAATATAAAAAAATAAAATTTAAATGATAAATTATTCAATTATGGTTTTTATTTAAATTTAAATTTAATTATTATAGTAAGACTTTTATTTTCCATGTATTAATGTATTATTTATACTGATTTGCATTTTTAAATTGCTTCAAAAAATTGTTTACCAGCTCTAGGGATAAAATGAGCGAAAAATTATATCAAGAAATTTTGTTTAATGTTTACTTCCGAAAGTGTAGATTCTGATAAGAAATTTTAGTTTTTGTTTGGTTAAGCCATTTTGACACTGATCAATTGTCACTTTAAAATTCTTCTATAAATTCTAAATATGGGTACGACCATTGCAATCGTAAAGCTTTGCACTTTTTATTCGCCTGCTTAATAACTTGATTTTATGTAATTATTAACGTTAAATTTATACTTTTGTAAAATAATACACTAAACCTAAAGGAATATACGGATTCAATTAAATTTGACGTTTTTTGTACAATTTTAAGACAGCTTGAAAACATCGCTTTCTTTCAACGAAATAATAAACATTGAAAGATCAATAGTAGTGTAAACATGTTGCAACTGCACCGTATATTTGTAATAATTAGCAATATGCTGCATACTGTCTATTCATTGGTCGTCGTCATTTCATTGACATATTCACTCTATCTTCGTCGTACTTTATCGTAAAAAATATTGTTGTTTCATTTAAAAAAAAGGGTAATTACATCAGGTTTCTATTTAAATTTTGTTCATCCATGTAAATCGATTAAAAAAAGTGCTTTTTTTACAGTGAAATATAACAAGTTAATTTTGATAGCCATACCACTAATTTAATAAATTTTGAAAGATGCATTTGAAGTCCTAGTGTAATTTCCTAAAAGAAAAGTTCTTTTTTAGAATGGACACTTTTTTTTTACTATATTTGAAATAAAATATAACTTCTACGGAAACTTGACTACGCGGACTATAACTATGCCAATCAAGTATTTAGTATAACTATTATAATATTTAGCAAATTAGCCAACTCTACGGGTGTTTGAACAGCGCGGATTACAATCATTATGTCAATATAGTATTTATTAGAGGTAGTATAATATGTACTAAATTGGACCATATATTCGAATGTTTTAATTATGAGAAATAAAAGTTAAAATAAAAAAATTTTAAATAAAAATTAAATTTGAAAAAAGTATTTAAAAAAAAACTTTCGTAAGTATTGAGACGATGTTCAGCATTATTCACGGAAGTCATCTTCAGTACAACAACAAAGATTGAAAATAATTCGGAATATTCAATTCCAGGTAATCCTGTTTTGTTTGCTGGGAGCCCAATAACTGAATAATTTAATTTTTATTTAACAACGACTAAATTATTTTTCAATTATTGAGAATAGTAATAAATTAATGTTTTTTTAATTCTTTTCTGGTGGTTTTCCACAATAAATGAAAAAAAATCGAAGATTATAGTCAATAAGAATTCGAAGTTTAGTTCTAGAATCTAAGTTTTTTGTCATGATGTAATATAAATATGCTAATCGTCAATGTATCACTGTAGCGAGAAAGAAAGGAGAATCGCGAGAGAATCCTGTCTGTCGGCAGGAAAAGGTACTATTTTCCAAAACAATTCGCTTCCAGGAATTGGAACGAATTACAATCGTAGGCTTTCGATCGAAAATTGAATTAAATATTACTTTTTCAAGTTTCAGGCAAATTTCAGCGAATTACGGCAATATAAACAATCTATTAGCTCATAAGTACTTGGAATGTGTAATTATTCTCCGCAAATATTTAAAACGCTTTGTGACCTTACAATTATTTGTATTTGTATTTATTTAACATTAAGCCTTGATGGCGATACAACGCGTTATCTTATGGCTAAAACTTATAACTAAAATATTAGAAAATTATTAAAAAATTATTAACATTGTAAAGTGTAGTTACAGGAGAGTAATTAATAAAATAACGTTTTCTTGTCAGAGTTTTGGGTCTTCCCGGTGATGGCGATGACGATGACGATGATCAGTAGGTATTGCAACACTATTATAGGGCTGCAGCTTTTTTTTACAAATGATCAAAATGAAATACCGCTATCAAAACAGGTTAACTCGTTTTTAAGTCAATTTAGGGTTGATCAACCGAAATCGGTCAATATTCGGTCGAATTAAAGTCGTCATCACTTAAAAATAGTGTTCGGTTAATTATCGGCCAATATTCGATATTTTTGCACAAATCGACTGTCGACTTTTATGAATTTTCTAAAATCGATCAATGAAAATTCGGATCGATTTACGCTCCACATTTACCAACCAAAACAGCATTTTTTGGTCATTTGTCCGACAATATTGTAAAAGTTGAGTGGAAATCAACCAACAATATTTTAGGTCAATTTATGATTGACTTTTAACAAATCAAGCATTTTTCGGTCCATTTTTTGCCAACTTCGTAAAAGTTGACTTGTAATATTTTAGGTCAATTGTCAGTCGACAATTGAAGAGTCGACCGAAAATTGAGCAAGACTGCTTCGAAGTTGGTCAAATGTTGGTCGCTAATGAAGAAAGTCGACTGACATTTCACCCCAAACATTTCCGGCTTTCGGTCAATTATCGGTCGAAAAACGACAAAGTCGACCGTAATTTTACCATGGCCATTACACCATCTTACCATTAACATATTTTCGGCATGGGGTCAACTGTCGGGCAATTCTTTGTCAATTATTTGCACATATCGACCGTCAATTTTCGGCCTACTTTCGATCGGTGAGGTCCGATAGGGACGGCAAATAAACCCTTAAAAATCAGTATGTATAATTACAATGGGGAATATTTTGTTCTCACAGTCTGTGCGTAAAATGCAAAATAGCACATTCTCTCCCTAGGGTGCAAAATAAATATATTCGAGAGCAAAATAAGTTTCTCCTATTCTGAGTGCAAAATACTATTTTGCTCCCTATCTCGCGGAAGCTAGGACGTCAAACTCGCACTCATCAGCAAACACCTATTTTCCTCCCTAGTTGCACAATCTACTATTTCCTTATTGGCGCAGAAGTATTGCAATAACAAAAAAGTGTTTCCAAATCAGTGCAAAAATACGGCAAGTTCTTACATACTTCCATTAGAATACATTATTACGAATTACTAAATTATAAGAGAAGCAAATGATATAAATTTTTTGTTTGTAAAATAATCTTGATACCTTCATAAACAAATCTAAGTTTCAACAGGGAAAAAATAGTATATTACTCAACGAGGGAGGTAAAATAAAGAATGCTTCAGACTACACGTTTTTCACCCTCGGCTTCACCTCGGGTAAAAATTACACGCAGTCTGAGACATTCTTTTTTACTTCCCGAGGGAAGTATACGATTTTTCTTCATTTCCTTCCCGCTTGCGGGAGGAAAGTTGCTGCTTTCGTCCCAGTGTGATGAAATAGTTATTTTCGTACGGTAATTCTCGTGTCCGAGGGACGGCGAAGTCGGTCCGAGGGTATAAAGTCTTACGCCCCACGTGCGAACATTATTTTTCTCATACGTAGGCGGAAAGACATACCTTTTCGCGCATCGATTTGCAGGAGTAAAACTGACTTTTACGTCTATTGGACGTTAAGTGAAACGTAGGGCAAGAAAAGTTACAACCGTCGGCGATCAACGGCTCGAGGGCCGGCCTCGGGGTAATTTTACGCCCTAGGGTTCACTTTACGCCTAGTAGGCGTAAAAGGCAACTTTACACCCGCCAAAAGAGGCGTAAAGACGTACTTTACGCCTACTATGACGAAAAACTTATTTTTGTATACTGTCGAAGATGGCCCACTACTATACGTGAAAATTACGGAATTTGCATTTTTTTAAATGAAATTTGTTATCCGGTGATTGTTCGGAATTTTTATACATGTATATGTAAACCACACTATGACTCGTCCAAAGGATGCGCTGATTCCAAATCTGGTCGCACTATTGCATTAAGATTTTGTGACATCCTAACCTAAATGTACAAAAAAATACCGTTTTTGTCCATTTACAGTAAGTTTTTGTAACGAAACAAAATTTTTGTTCGCAATTTGGCAAAACCCATTAAAGTGCTATTCATTAGCTATAAAATACCTTCTTAGTTATTCCGATTCGATTTTTTCTCACGAGTTAGCGAAGCTTTTGTCAAGACACGATTAGAATGTTTGTTTTTGTAGTGTTAGGTTAGGATATCTCCAAATTTTCACGCGATAAGGCAATTCTGGGACCGTATTTGGACGTAGCACTTAGAAAACCTTCGGAGAATTATATAGTAGAGTCCCGGTATATTTGCCCGCTTGGTTCCTCGCCTTTGTCAAAAAAGGGGAGCGCCGCTTCTCCCACTCTGTTCAGTCGTGTTACGTTCGTGACGTCACATCAGGCCCTTCCTGAGGCCCCAGCGCGTAAGGTGGGGGAGAAAGAGAGCGGCGACAGACAAATATAACGAGACGGAACTGGGCAAATACGCTGGGACGTAAATATATCCAGACGCAAATTCACCGGGACTCTACTGTACTCAGGTTTATGGACAATGAGGTCGGTGTAATTTTTTCAATTACGTTCATATATTTATACATTTATACTAGGTGTACGAAAATTACATACTGCCGTGACAAAAAGTTCGATAACCCTTAAAAAAATCATATCGAAACGATTAAAAAATAAATTTTAAAGCCGATGAATTGCATTTTAATCTGGTTCTTGGAAAATTGTGAACAAAACAGTGGTTTCGCTAGAAAAAATTACTGGATATTAAAAAAACGGTGCTTTCGAACTTTTAGGTTAGGATATATTAAAATCTTAATGCGATAGAACAATTTTCAAGATTGTGACCTAACTGGCTAATCTTTTAAACAGTCGTTAAAGATTGCGCCACTTGCAGTTTTTGAAACTGACCTTCTGTAGACAATTTGATACTAATGTTTGCGTATTATTTGTATTTTGTTATTTCTTTCTCTTTCTGTTTTTCTTCGTAAAAACAAGGAAATATTATATTTGTATAGGAAATAACAGAAATGTTTTGTTAATTTGTAAATCGGTAATTTGCAGACCAATTTAAGCAACCATATGTCTTCCCCATTTTCGAAATTTTTATTTTCGATTTTTCGAAAAAAAAAATTGTCTCGGCAAGTTTAGATTCCTAGAATCTCCATGGAAGACTTAGTTTCTCGGTAATAAATAAGCTTGGCTTAGAAAACAAATTTTGCAATATTTTTGTATAATTTATTCCACTTTTGCGCGCATTAAATCGTTTCTCGTCAGCTCCTGCACTTTCTTTGTGTATTTATAACTGTGCTTCATCGCCGGAAATGATGCATGTCTTTGGCATATACAAGTAGTCCGTACATATATAACTTACTGCCCCCTGCTTTGCATCTTCTGTTGGGTGTACCCTCATTCGTGGATACCACGGCATCGGGAAATTGAATAAAAACTCATTCATATAGAACTACATTTATGGCTGAAACAGCCCGGGCACCATATGTAGGTATGCTTAACGTGGTTTACATTGACAACCAAGAAAAAAATGTCGTATATATACATTGTACGTTAGGTGTAACCCGAACTTGCTGGATTAATTATTGTATGCAAGATGTATTATAAATAAACAATACAAGTAATAATATTGATTTGTAGCTATCGAAAGCATTCTGTGCGTTACTCGAATGCATGTCGAAATAAATCTTGATTTGTGCATATGTTTAAAAACTTTCAGAAATACTGAAAATGAATGTGTTTTGTTTCATTTCGAATGTATGCATAAATTTTTAATTAAAGTACGGATTTTCCAATTAGCGATAATGCATAAATTCTACATTTTATATTCTTATATTTTTGTAAAGCATATTCTGTTAGTTAATAGTCCCCATATTTAATTTTTAGTTATTTTAAATGCATACTTCAGTAGTAGGGGAGAGTAGCTAGTTGTGAGACGCGTCTAGTTGTGAGACAGTCAATTATTGTCACCATGAAATGTAAACAATCCGATCTGTTTATGCGTACTGTTTTTTTTATGCGAACTAGTTATTGTATACCCACTGAAGCAGTTATTCGTATTCCTTCAGTTAGATCTGAATGCAGTGTGTGAAATCATTTCAAAAAAATTTTTAGTTATTTGTGCAACATTATTAGTTTTAACATTAAATTAAATTGCATTGCTTTTCTTCGAGAAAAAGTAGCAAAGAAGGCAGCAATATCAGAAAAAAAATAAGCAATAGCAGCAAAAAAGGCAGCAGCGGCAACGAATAAGGAAGCCTTAAAAAAAAAGGAGTGCAACGAATAGAAAGACGCCGAAAAAAGCTCCACAACCCTACTAAGCGTTCAAAAACAAGAATTTCTCCTCGATCGATTGATGACGATGACGATGATGATGATTCGGATTTTTGTATCATATGCTTAAACTTGTTGCCGAAGAATTTGACAGCTTTCAATTGCATTAAGTGCAATTCATGTGAGAGGCCAGTCCATTTAAAATGTGCAAACATGCGCACAAGCTATTTCACCTGCATTCATTGTGACAGCGATCTGGATGACTGAAGGCCTTTAAAATATATTAAAATAATGTTTTATTTATATTACAGGTGGTTATGTTAAATATTTTTCGAATTTTAGTAATTTTTTTTGACCGTCTCACAACTGGCTATAAATTTTTGTTTCTGTGAAAATAGATGTTTTTGAAAATTGGCAACAATTACTTTTCTTATTGACCTAAAAAAAAAAAATTAATAAACATTGCTTATATAATATACTTTCAAATATTACTTATTATTTTCAAATTCTGCTTACACACTGAGAGGTATATTTAAAAAACAAAACCCGTCTCACAACTAGCTACTCTCCCCTACAACTACTTCATGGAAAAATAGAGTTGGCTGACCCAACAAATCAGTAGTTATGCCCAAAAACTAATTGGTAAGCCTATAACTACTTAATGTTGGGTCATTTAAGTCTTCTTCCGTGTTGTATTACTCTTGGTGAAGATTTTTTTTTCTTCAATGATTGAAAATAACACTGTTAAAAATTTCTTTAGGAATTTTCTGAAACAAAATTTAATGATATTTACAGTAACAGAAATATGTAAGGTGAATAAAATAATTCGTTGGCATCATTAAATAATGTATCAATATTTTTTATGTAGTTTTGTATGTAAATTCTTAATCATTTATGTTGATTTGTTGTTAATTACATAAATAAATTATATGAAACATAACATTTATTGAACCAACACTGCAGATAAATTTCCTGTATTTAATAAAATATTACGCATATATTGTCATTGGACTGACAAGTAAACCTACCCAAGTGTCACACGCCGATTATAATCAAACTCTGTATACTTCAAGAGGGGTGAAAAATAGTCGATACGTATTTTTTCTCATCTGCGGAAATTCAGTTTTAAGGGTAGAAACCACCCTTTCAATCTTATGAGTTGTATAATGATTAAAGTAAATAGATGCATTGTTCAAATTGCCTTCTGAACGTTTCGTGGAGGTTTTAGAGATTGCTGAATACAAATCTGACGTCACTTTTTAAAAATTCAAAATGGCGGAGCAAATATGGCGGACGAAAAATAAAAAATTTCCGCAAAAATAACGAAAATCTCTTTCTATTTACTTTAATCATTATACAACTCCTAAGATTGAAAGGGTGGTTTCTACCCTTAAAACTGAATTTCCGCAGATGAGAAAAAATACGTATCGACTATTTTTCACCCCTCTTGAAGTATGCAGAGTTTGATTAAAATCGGCGTGTGACACTTGGGTAGGTTTACTTGTGAGACGTATCAACGTCATAATGATTTTATGCTATTCAGATATGAAATGTTGTATGTCCTGACATTGGAATCCCGTATGGCCGAATCAAAATCCAACTTCTACAACAGGAATCATGGGTGTCGCTTGTAGGTATATGTCGCGTCTGTCCCTAGTGACGACAAATCAAACTAACTTCGCCTTCGCTCACTGATTCATATTCATATGTCTGATACAAGTTTCGTAATTTTCTGACAAAAATCTGTTACAGGTTTTAGTAAAATTTTGTTACTCCGACAACATAAAAGTATCAGAATTTTTCGAACATTTCTAAGAGTGAAATAGAATGTTTGAAAAAACAAATACCCACAATTTTTGCGACTGTTAGGTTAGGGGCACTGAGCAATATTTATGATTTTCTAAACGATATATGTAGATAAATTTCAATGGCGAAATCTGAAAAGGCACATTAGAAATGGAATGGAAACGTAATTTAATTAAAAGATTAAGTGATTTATGCAATTAATAAAACTTTTAACAAATCACGATGAGGTTTAAATAAAAGATGCGAGTCATTCTAAAATTCTTGCATTTAATGTGTGGATAACTTCCTGACCATTTTAAGCAAAAGATGAAAAACCTACTGGAAATGCAAACAAAAATTTCATAATATAGACCTGGTGTAGCCATTGCATTACCTAAATTAGAAAAGTTTGTTAGAAAAGTGACGAGATCTTCTTCAACAAACGAAAAATGTGCTGCATTCATTGTAGACATTCAACAAGTAAATAAAAATAAAAGCCAATAACAGGACAACGAAAGTAAAAAAACCATATCACTATTCACGGTGCCACAGTATAATATCTCGACAGAAATACATGCTTCTAATAAAGTTTAGTAAAAAATATAACCAAAAGTATAACTAGTATAGATGACCCGATGCAAAAAGAACTTTTAAAAATATTACGAATGCTAAGAAAAATTTGGATGATAAAATAAACTCGAGGTATTTCAATGCCATTAACACAAATTCGCGGAAAATCAGTGAATATTACTGTGCAGTCTCATAAACGTAAAGATCCTGTATTATCAGCTGACTCCCTTAAAAAATTGTAAACATACCTTAATTTGTCAAAAAGAATATGTCTAAATGTAGCTAAATTTTACGGATCTAGAACAAAAAATCAAAACATTCTAGAAACACAATTTAAAAATAAACACGTTATTACTTCGATATTAGTCATGTTTGATAACAAAGGTCTAGAAAAAATTAGTTGGTAAATATTGCGGAGAAGCTGGTGGTCATTTCCGAAGTAATTTTATGCAAAACATTGCTTCAAAAGGTGGATATATTAGAAAGTTTCCAGTGTTTTGATTGCGTTAAATTTGTAGATACCTTCAGAAAATTAAATAAGGTAATTGTTTCTAACTGCTTCTCAATGAAACTTCAACCACATTTTGACGATTACACTATGCTAATTGAAGCAAAGCTATATGGCTCTTGACATCCCTGTAACTCTAAAAATTCAATATTTTTTCATGTCAAGATCTCAAGGACTTTTGCTTAAAAGTTGGTAGATCTTTTTACAGCGAGCAAGCAACTGAATCAGCATATTCAAACTATAAAAAACACGAGATAACTACAAAGTATTAGATATTCATCAGGATATCTCCAGAAGTTATTACGTGCGTTATATGATATAAACACATCTTATGTATAATTAGTATTTATGACGTTATTATTTATATAATATCAATGATATTGCTCATATAATTATGTTCTCTTAATTTGTTTTCGTATTATCCTTCAATGGGCGATATCGTCTTTTATAGAGTTTGATTGTAGACAAGCCTTAAGTTTGAGGTGCTGCAGATCAACTTATAAAGTGTCGCCATACTTGTCATTTGTGAAGGGACTGCAAGAACATACACCAAGTACAATAACACGGAGAAACATAAACAAACAACGTGGCTCTTCTTGTTATTAGCGAGCTGCTGCTTGAAAATCATTTTCGAAATATTGTTCCTTATAAGGGATTGTATTATTGTTCCCGTCTATAGACGGGCATGGAACTCATGACCTACGACTTCGTTGTCTTGAGCGCTACCGCCTGAACCTCGAAGCCGACATTTCAAAAATATATGTACATTAACTGAATTTCCTATTGCTGATCTATTTCCCATTAAAATGTCTCAGACTGGAAAATCGGCCGGGTGGATTTTTTCATTGTTTGATTAAAATGACCAGGAAGCAATGCAAAAACATGACACGGAAGAATTTGGAATGACTCGCAACTTTCGTTCAAACCTTCACCGCCAATGAGTAAAGAGAGCTCTACAATCGTCCTAAAAATTATGTGGCACTATTCAACAATATTCGTAAACAAGACATCATTAAGATTAATCCTTAAGTTATTACATTTATTGCAAGTGTCCTAGAAATGTCTGGAAAAACACTTTAAGAAGTGAATTCTCTTAAAGTCGTAACGTTCAGTACTTAAAAACACGTGTTTACATTTTCTTTTTATTTAACATTTTTTTTTATATTTCAATTTTACTGCAATTGTATAAAATACCGGTATTATATCAAAAAACTACTTTTCCTATTGGTATGTTAAGGTACAGTTATGCACCCCGATGAAGTACGCTGAAAGCCGAGTAAGAAGCTTTGATAATCTGAAAAACAATATAGGTATTACATGATATAATCCACAAAACTAAACAATTTAAATTATCGTTTATACACTAGAAATATATCGATAGAGCCAGTGCGAGTCGAAACCCCAATGTGTTAGTATTATATCAAAATAGAACAGGGGTGATTATATAAATAGTAAACACATTTATACTCCAAAACCACCAAAAGTCTTTTCGTACGATAGAAAATAAAATATGCTAAAGTGATATGAAGTAACTTTACCCTTGTGATAAAGGAATAAAAACATACTCACACTTAAAAAACAGTATATATCCCACGTTACCATTGGTCCACCAGAGATGCGAATCGGTTTCGACACACAAGTCATCATCAACAAAAAGAGTTTTTTAGAACTTATTTCAAGCTTTGGCCATTGCATTTCAAAAATGGCATCAGATAAACTCAGACTCTGAAAATAAATTGTCAACATTAAATTAATTGTAAGGTATTGCAATTAATGAATCCATGACCGTACCGTAAGAATGATGTCATTGCCGTACCAGCAGAAGATAAAAACGTGTCCGAGCGACATGAGGCAAAAGTTCAGGACCATCAGAAAACTTATACTTCCTATTGGCAATTGTGAAATTTGATACACACCGGTACAGATAACAAGTGTAGTGAGAAAAAATAACATGAACTGTAGCCAAGAAAATGTATCGTTGAAGTGGGAAGCTAATCTGCGAAACAATAATTGAAAACTATTTCAAATGACAGTTCTTTTAGAAATATTTTTGGAAGATATCCGATTTAAAAGCTTCCGCTATGATGCACCAAACTTTTAATTGCGCATGAAAATGTACATAATTGGAATTAATGTTTTTCCCAGTCAGTTCTATTTTGTAATAAGCTATAATAAAAAGTTGTCAATTGTGGTAATATGTACACTTAATTACCTTAAGATGCTCCTGTGATCTTGTATGCAAGCAATAATCAATTTCTTTTCAAGTACACGTACTGATAAACTCGTTTCTCCCAAATTTCGTTTGTAAGCGACTAATTCGGGAATTTTTAATATTCTTCCTTTCAAAATTTCCATTTGCAAGCATATTTGTATCATGAACCCGGAAATTAAACATGCATCGGATATGTATCCGAAGACTATTGGAGTAATTCCAATGGATTGATGAACATAAGCGATCCAGAAGTTCCTAGGAACTTGTAAATCCCATGGATATCGAGCGCTTATTGGGAGCTCCAATTTTGCTACATCATCAGTCTTTTTTTCTAAGCTTTTCCTCATCATAAGAACCAGAGTGAATATCGATGCAACGCATATTAAATTTATGGTGATCGTTCTACAACACAATACACATTGTTATTTTCAAAATGCCTACACCCTTGCATAAGCATATTGGAATAATCCAATATTTCACAATAGAATTTCATTAACATTTATAACTTTTCATCATAATTTCTGTACAGGAAAATTGACACATCAATGCCAACCATAGTCACGGGAGTTAAAAAGAATTACGATCAATGATTATACCCGTTTTGGCTTTGAGCCTGTCAGATTTTCAATTTTTCATGAACTTAAATAGTTGATCTAATCTTAATATATTCCCGTATAAAGAAGCGTGGACTGGTGAAGACGCACTAAAAATACATGAAATATCGATTTACATTTTGGCCGAAATGATACCCCAAACGTGGTGGTGCAATATTGTCCATGTCCTTTTTATTTGGTAATCAAGAACGATTTATTTGGAAAAGTTTAGGACCTAGTCCCCAAACTGAGGACTCTCTAGCATGTACCCACTAAGATAGTATTCGGGAACAGGTGAAACAACCGGTAGTGCCTTTCACGTTGAAGTTGGACATTTTCCAAGCTCTTATTCGATCTAACAGGCGAGATATACAAAGGGCAGCTCATCCGTCTGGATCCTTGTAGGAGAAAAAAGAGTACGCAGTATACAGACCGGCATGCCCATGATCAAATGAGTTCTGCTCTGACAACCAACAGATTCGAGATCAATCAACGCTCCAAGGAATATTTTCGATGGTGAAACAACCATTATGACTGTCGTAATACTAATATATAGCTTAACGCAAAGTGCACTGTTACTGTTATAGTAGGTACAACAGCGAATAGACCAAAACACCTTTACATTACTAATGAAAGAGCTGGGGGCTAATCTTCAAATTTGCGTTCAATGCCGCTTCAGGGTTAGCGATAGTGACTACCCGAACTTCGTTGGTTGGCCGGCGCCATAGGGTCGCCGGGTAATAAACCGACTTTCTCGTAGCTGGGAATGGTGAGACCAGTAGTTTGCTGCTGCCCTCGATGGTTTGTGGGCGCGTTCGAAAGGTTTCTCTTAATTAGTAGAGACGTGCGGATAATCCAAATTACGTCCACATCAAACTGATAGTTGCACCTTCATGGTACGTGGGAAAATACGATGGACTACTAATAATTTACCTCCACATCCCAAGAAAGAGACAAGGCGTCAATATCAATCTTGCCAGTTTAAGAGGACTTTGGGCGATAGTGGTAAAACATTTTCGTATTCTAATGCACAGGTCTGGTACTCCCTGTACTACGCTATGGGAATTTGTGTCATCTATCGTGAGGCAAGTTTGAACTGAACCGCGTTTGATGTCGCCACAAGTATCTTGTGCCTCCCACTTGCAACTAATACATTCCTCTCATTTCCCTAAGGCTCTATTTTCCTGCCCTATCTCCCCCATTTCTTCTCACACCGAAGGAAAAAATGAACGACAATCGAGACTGTGGTGGATGTCACAAAGATGCTGGGTGCAACGCTATGCAGTTTAATTAAAAAAAAACGTGATCACAAAAAATCGGTCAGTACCAGATCCATGTTCGAATGCGTGAATAAGCTTCTCTAATAGTAAAAAATTCCTCTAAGCTGATAATGGTTTAAAGACCGTACAGGGAGCGAGTTGTCAGAAAAGCTGTCGTGGTCCTACGACGGATATGGAAGGATATGCTTGTTCGAACTCGAAGAGGAGTAGTACTCTTGAATGACTGTCCTAATCACTGGTTTTAAAAATTCATGACTTCTCGCACCTGAGGTGTTGAATTGCTTCCGACGTTGGCCAGATCAAGAATCGAAACATGCCACCGACCGTAATGGAATGTTAGAGTGCGATTTTACGCTCTTCTGGTGGGTTCCGCATAAGGGGGCACCACCGCATGTTATATCTACGCAGTAAGTACCAGCAAATTATGTTGGCCTCTAATGCATTAATTTGTTGATCGTCGTGTCCTTAGCACAAATCACAACCGCAGCGAATGTGTCCGAGAGGACTTCAATCTTGGTCCGTCCCGAAGAGGTGGAATCTATATGATCGAATACAAGTGGGATATCTAAAATACAAACAAGTGTTACTCTCGCTGACTGCGGGGGCAGGAGAATAGCTTCAGGTAAGTGAAAGGAATATGGCTTCGGGGATCGACGGGAATAGAGCTTCAAGGAAGTGGAAGGAATAGAGATTCGGGAAGCGATGAGAATAGAGCTCAAGAGAGTGAGGGAAATAGATTAGCATCGAGCACGAACGTTCCATTAAGTGTGTTTTTGTTACCTCCTTTTATTTTGGTAGGGAGGGAAATTAAAATATTAATAAACAACAAATTTGTTGTGAACTATATCATTCAACCTATTGATGTTTTCTGAATAAGTTATGAAACAGACACGCATGAAAGTGCTTGCCGTTGTCCCAACTACTCTTTATATTCTCAATTCATCACAACAACTAGTGCGGTCGAATAGTTATGATTTAAAATTGTGCAAAAAACCGGAGTTCGATTATCAGTTTGGTCGGTTTTTATTTATATGATTTAGTGAATATTTGCACGCTTCATGCATGCTCCAAATGCTGTAGCAACGCTTTTGACGTGCTTCTCGTACTGTTTTTAATGCTTTTAAAACTCTTCTGAAGCTCTAACATTCTGATAACGCTTCTTTGTTTACGAGGTTAAGATCTGATTATTTTGAATCCCACGTACTTCTACAGTAACAGGAAACGGTGGGTGATTACAGTTGGTTTTTGCGATATAAACATGAAATCCTCAATTTATTTATAGCATTGATCAATTAAAACGAAAAATCTAAGACCCAAAAATTGCCTGAAGGTAAAAATCTTTCACTACGAGACATTGCAAGATAGAGAAAACATTCAATACGAAATAAAAAGTAAATTTACCACGAGATAGAATCTCCAGCAAAAGATGGTTCGCTTATTCAAGTACGGTTTAACTTCACGATTCTTATCTCATTGTTAAATTTGGAGTCGGATGATTAACGATACATTCATAAAACATCAAAACATATCGTAAAGATATCCATCGAATATCCTTAGCACAATCTCAAAAGTGGTAGCACGAGGTCAGTTATGATTGTGAAAAACTTCGATACTTTCATACAAAGGCAATTTTTTAAAGCACAAGACACGTGGCTGCATTACGTTTTGAAGCAAACGTAATAAAAAGCTAAAAATTGCTGAATGAGACAAATAGCCGCAATCATACATGCAGTAAATGCTTTAAATTCTATTGCTGTTTTCAATTCAAATTTACAGGAATGTAACGGAAGTGTACATGAATAGGGAGCCATCTCTAGCTTTTGCATCTCGGTTTACGTGATGCCGTTTTATCGTCTGAAAATACGGGGTTAATCTCTAACCGTGTGAATGGGGTTAACCTCTAGAGGATAAGAATTCCGCAAAAGAAAAGCCTAAAACCAAACCATTATACTAAATCTAGACATATCCCTTCGTGTACTAACGTTGATGAAAAATATGAGTTAAATTAAATTATCTAATGGTATTTCACCTAATTTTTCGTTTAAATTTCAAATGAATTGCAGCTTCGTCATCGTCCCTTACATTTCTCCAGCGTTCGGCCACACAAGCTTTAAGCAACGTAATAATATCTCTGCGTTTCAGCAGAATTGCAACCATACGAATCCAAACGTTGAATCTTGTTGCAACCATGCAGATATCTGCATCAAGGATGTCCGTAAATTTTTCAACGACGAAATAAATGTGTGCCATTTCCGTCAAGCAGACGCTACAAACCATACAGACTGCAAATATCGTATAAATTTGATACAAGTACTTTTTCCCTAACGTCCAATTCAGAGGACGCCAAAGTCCGACAATTTTGTACATTATGAAAGGAGTCGGTAAAATTTCTTCTAATTTTAAATTTTCATAATCCCTTTCATCAGTCATGATACCGATTTATGTTTGAAGAAAAGACGTTGTGAATTCTTGTTATGTATTTCTACATGCACTGTACTTTTCTTGATTCGTGATTAGGACTATAACATGTTAGTCGATACATTATAACTGGTCAATGTGAAAATAAAAACTGTTGGGTATAATACTCGAGTATCGCCTGCACACAACTGCACCTTCACCCTCTCGCTCCGAAGCTCATTAATATTTATCGCGCTTCCGTAAAACCAGCAATTTTCGTCTGCAGCATTCGTACTTTTATACAATAGCTACAATATATGATGAAGCGAAACGCGCATTTCCGTTTGCATTTTATGGAATATATAATGATGCAAAACTAGATACATATTCGAAATAAAAATAGCTAGGCCTACGCATGGAAAGTTGTGCATATCAAATATGATAATGACGGGTTTTGCCAAAAGGAGTTGAGTGGCCAGTGCGTCGCGTGTACCTAACTTTTTACCTTCCGTAATTTCTAGTGAAGCTAAATTCCTTCCTATAATGTCTGTTGAACTCCAGAGAGAATAGTGTGTACGTCATTGACAATTCATATTATACATTTCATACGATGTTTTAAAATGTGCATATTCTCCAATATTTCGAATGCGTAATAAAATTTGGTATACTGATTTTGAAATTGATAGCAGTTTGTAACAAAATGACATATTAATGAGGTGTAGTCTATTGCGATTATTTTGTGTTCATTTGTAAAATTATCAGATTACAAATATCTAAATTTATACATATTCTTTCTTTTCTAGTTCAATTTGGATTCTGCAAAAATATGTGTCAACATACATAGTGAACAAATAGGCTATAGTTTAATAATTAATTATCATGATATAGTGAAGCACTTTGATATGATAAAATGTTATGATAAAGATGTTATTAAACAATTATATGGCTGAATGTAATGAAGATATTATTCTCGGTAAGTTGTTTATAAAATAATTTTAAAAAATACATATTTTACAAGTTATATTACATTATTAAATTATTTGAAAATTACGTAAAACTTCGAAATGACACGTTAGCTAGAAAAAAATGTATGTTTTCCGCCGAATTTTCAGTTACCTCATCTCTGTCACACCATTTATTGAATTCGGAAAAAGAAAGGTGTAAACAGGAAATTCTCTGCAAAAAAGATTCAATACATGTTCTTTGAGAAATGAAAGGAAACGCTGTGAATGAAGGCTGAAAATGAAGTGATAAAAGCGGAAAAGTACTACGTACGTTCTGCAGTAGTTAGGTTAGGTTAGTACAAATGGAAGGGACTGAGTAAAACATTGTTTATGCTTAAAATGGACTACATATGTTTGCTTACAATTATATATTAAAATATATAAGTGATCTAATACTCCTAGTTATTAGGTCATCCGCACATGTATTTCGAAGATGTCTTTAGCGACGGATAAGGAAATGAGAAAATTGCCTCGCAGTATCATTAGGCTTTGAAGGAAAGAAAAATTTTCTCCACTGCAAATTCTCTCTACAGTTACATACGAAAATAACTCCTTTCATAACTTGATCGACTAGGAATATAAGACAATGATTCACGTGCTTTACTCATTTTAAGTATCGTTTTAAACAAGAGACTCCTATTAAACACGATTCTTCATTTGATGAAAAAATATATGGAAAGAGCCTCTGTAAGCCTCATACAAAAAATGCCCCTTTTTCGTACCTCGAATATTCAAACGATCTTACCTTTGTCGGTTGGCTTATTACATCATGCCTTTGTTGGTTGGATTACACTATCTTACATTTGCCGGTTGGATTATTACATCTTGTCTTTGTTGGTTGGATTTTACGATCTTACCTTTGCCGGTCGGATTATTACATCTTGCCTTTGTTGGTGGGATTTGACGATCTTACCTTTCCCGGTTTGATTATTACATCTTGCTTTGGTTGGAGTATTGTATCTTGCCTTTGTTAGTTGGATTATACTATCTTACATTTGCAGGTTGGATTATTACATCTTGCCTTGGTTGGAGTATTGCATCTTACCTTTGTTAAACTTTAACGTGCTTCAAGCGAATTGCATTTTATTTTTTAAAAGTCGTCCGCCATTTTGGATCTCCCATTTTGAATTTTTAAAATCTGACTTCAGATTCGCAATCAGCGACCCCAAAAACCCCAGAGTAATAATTTTTAGGCAAATTAGATCGATTTTCGTAAGGGTCGTCCGCCATATTGGATCCGCCATTTTTTGTATGGGACTTACAGAGGCTCTTTCTTTTGTACATCATCGTGCGAATTATCTGGTGACCAGCTTCTGCTTGTCCTCGGCCGGGTATTAAAATTTCCCATTTTTCCCATCGACACTGTCAAAAACAGACACATGCAAAACGTTGTCGAAATGTCAACTAACTTGTACACAGCGTGTCCAAGAACTCACCAGCAATATTTCAAATTTAGATTCTATGTGATATTTCTAGCAAAAAAGTCCTGTACCAAAATCAGATTTGAAGCATATCATTTGAGCGGCGAGTCACTGAATTTGCAAAAAAATATTAGTTATTTTCGTATCAAGGGCGAAAAGAACTTTTACGTCCCCAGGTGTCGGCTGATTGCTTTGAAGGTGTAAACATTTACGCCCGTGATACGAACATAATTTTTTAATCAGTAGGTGTGAAAAATATCCATTTTTCAATGATTTTTAACAATGATGCCCGCATTAGCGCAGGGCTGGCCTATATTGGAAGATGCGATTAGAGGTAGTCATGTTTTGCAAACAAAAGGTCCCGCCTTGTAAATCAAGAATGATAAAAAACAATAATATTATAATTATAACAATAACATTATAATAATTTCAGCGACGCCCACAATATACTCACGTTCTCACTGCTGTCTAAATTAACACGTATCAAATTACCTGAGCTATTGTTTGGGCCCTATCGACCAGGAAAATCATTATAAAATATTTTGGTCTGTATTGATAACCTTAATGTTGAGTATCGCAATAATCGGAGGGATTTTTTTTCAGTTCAATACCTCTACTTCGTACATCCCATAATCAAACATTCAGTCGATGCTTTGCGAATTTATGGACGGCCACAGAATCAATTTATAAACTTAGTATGTAATGAGCTGTGGAACATAAATGTGTGGAAGAAAAATAGCTGACACTGGAGGGCAAGTTCTGAGACACGTTTAACGGTTTTTACAGATAGCACTTAGAAACAAGGTGATCTTATTTCACGTTTTGGCGCAGTAACTCTTCCTACACTTATTGTCAGAGTTGACAAAAAGGCGGTGACCTTAGGGTTACGAAGCAGTGTTCAAGCAGTGTACGAAACTGGTGAAATTAAACGCGTATTCACTATCCAAAAATCAAAACTATTTATTTATTGATTGGATATTAACAACAATATCGTTGGTACAAATCACGAAAACGGAATCTACAGAAGATTTTGATCAACCGCTAGCGAAACTCTCGTCTCACTGATTCGCCGTCAATCAAAGTGTCAATCATCACAGTAATGCTTTCGATCTAGAATATTCCAAATGAATTTGAAACGAAGAGTTAAGTAATACGTACCGTTGTTAACTCTACGGTTATTAACTTAAGGACTTCTTATTCTTCGAAGGACCAGCATTGGCGGACCTCGACTCCCCGAGTCTCCGAGCGTAGAACCTCCGAGTACTGTCCATCCAAAAGCGAATCACCAGCAGATCGGTTAGTCCGCATCTCTGGATTACTAACCTCCAGACTTCTCATTCTCCGGATTACCAACAACGGCAGATCTCGACGCCTCGAGTCCCCGCGCGTAGAACCTCCGGGTACCATCCATCTGGAAGTGAATCACCATCAGCAGCCAGCGTACACAACTCCGAAAAAGCAATCGAACCGTGCTCCGAATTACAAATAGACATCGATCCGACTCCAAAATGTGCTCTGCTCCAATTCCGAATTCTCCTTGCTCCGAAACTCAAACGCACCTTACTCCGAATCTAAATGCACCTTGCTCCAAATCTAAATGCACCTTGCTCCAATTTTAGAATACCTTGCTCCGAATCGAAATTTCACTACTCATGTAAATCATTGTAACGCGCGTTAAATCGTGCAGGGACTCCTCAGTTACTCCAATTTTCTACAATAATTTCTAACATCGCACGTGTATGTGTACCAAGTATGAAGGGCCCGTACATAAAACCTATAGGCACCCTTCATTGCGGCTGCAGCCGACTTTTTGAGAAGTACCCCCATTCGGGTGTGCAATGGCGTGGGGAAAACTGCAGAAAAACCCACGACGGGTACCGCAGTTAACGCAATTTGATCCTGTCCGGAACACACGATTTGTCATTTATTATAGACCAAAAGCCTCTAGATACTCCACATAAAGTATACACTTAGAGCGCTCCAAAACAAGTCAGTATGGCAAATGATTGAGAAATTTGGTGTTATTTTAGCCCGAATTGGAGTAGGGTTTGAATCGGATCAGTTCCCCGTAATAAATAATAAATAAGATCTCGGTAGTAAGAGCTGTCGTACAAATGGTAAACAAATATTTGCTTTATTTTATCATTATATCTAAGGTAAGTGTTCGCATTAATGTCCATTTCAGATTTTTTTGGCAGAAAATTAACGAAAATATAACTATAAATCACTCCAAATATAAAATAATTTATTTAGTAGCAAAGTTCAACGCATTCTTAATCGATAATGATGACTGCCAAAACTTAATTTATATTTTTTTAATATTTAAAACATGAAGTAAAAAATAGTTAAATTGTTCCTATTAATGTCCATTCAAATGTTCCTACTCCCTATTAACGACCGACAAGTGTCCCGGTTATTGACCGCTACAAAACGTAACAGATGTCCATGATTGTCCCAATTAATGACCGATTTCTTGAAAGCTCATTTTTTAAATATTTTCTATACATTATAAGATGAATAAACAATTTAAATCTGGCCACGTTATTAGCCTGTATAATGTCGACTTCCTGTCCCGCGAGAATGATGGGCATTAAATACGAATAGTTGTCTATTTTATGTCCCTATTAATGTTTTCAGGATTTTTAAATATGTTATTAATATTTTTCGAAATTTAAGTGACGGTTGACATAATATTAACCATTACTTTTCTATGTGTAAGTTCATATTTTTACTCAGAATCGCATTTTAAAGTCATATAAAACGTTACAAAGTTTCATACCTGGACTGCCAAAACTACTAAGATGGCCGCTGAAACGAAATTTTGTCCTAGTTTCGTGTATCGATCACTATTTGATTGTGTATTTTAAACGTAACAATGGAAAATAACAATCAATTAAGTAGATCGCAAATTGTATTGTGTTACTTAGAAGTTAATGAAATATTATGTAGAATTATTTACAAATACAGCATTCGCACATGTTTCATGGGATTCCATATGATTGGCAAATGATAATGTTGCGTTAGCATTGCTTGTTCCATTATCCAGGTCGTGGTAATACTTCGAGCCCTTATATTCACTACTAAGAGAGTGATTAGTTCACGTAATTGAGTCATAAGAATCCATAACCAAATTGATTATGTCTTTATGAACTTTCTTATTGTGCAACTCATAATGGAACATCAGTTAAACACCTTACAGTCTCTTAGAATTTCTTGAGAATGCACTTCAACAGCACGTCGAATATGAAGATAATGCAATAAAGGGCATATTTTGCCTTTCCTTTGGCGACGAGACTGTACAATTAGCGTTGCAGCTCGACGATTGCTTGTATGGTATTGTCTTCTGCTTCGTTGCTTGCCAATTTTCTTATCAACCTCTTCTAGAGACAAACGATTTCTATTCTGAAAGTATAATTCCTCACATTCGTGAAATGATTTTACTAAAGAAAGTCTTTTGTCTCGTATTCTCAGTGCAGCTTAATCTAAACAATATATAGCATATACAAAAACTGATTTTAATGGTTCCATATATCTCCGAATATTCAGTACTTCTGCAAAGTAAAAAGAAACATAAAATATATTTTGTATCTATCATTTATTAATTTTTTTGATAAGAATTATGGTGATCGATAATATTTATAGAATTCAAGGAAAATAACGCAGATAATTTCTTCACGAATTTTATTGATTCATGTCGTTTAAAGCAATTGCTTCCCATCCTCCTTCCGATTCTGTTTGAATTCATCCACGCACACATTTACGGAAGAATAATGAGAAAAGAAATCAACGAGGCAGAATCAAACGACATAATGGGTTATATTAGAGTACGTATAGATGCATCAATATTGGCGGAATTACGAAGATGCTTTTATATGTTCACATCCCGTAGTCATTTCGTCAAATAATCCGATGCAAAATGTGTAATTCCACGAGACACTTTTAGGCATTGAGTCTTGAAACTTGTGTAAACTTTGTATAAATTCCGAGAAATTTTACCGATTTTGGAACAGACAAAGGGCAAAAAATACATAAAACAATTTTTTTAAATGTACACAAAAACCATACGCTATTGTAACAAAAAAGGCCAAACGGGATTTTCATACATGACCCCTCGAAATGGCACATTCAAATATTTTTATATAGTTTAGGCCAATTTTTAAATTGTTCAGAAGAAAGTTAGAAAAAAGCATTTATTGTCTTTCTTATTTTGGTGAATGAGTGATGAAAAAAGACTTTTATTATTTTTTTATTGTATCGCTTCAGAAATTTTGACCAATGTACATTTCAGGTGGTTTGTTATTTTTCAAACAAATTTATCTACTTGATTAATAATCGCCTTCTTCAACAAATGTTTTCTGTCGTGTTTACATTTCTGTGGTGATTGAAGATAACGACGCCACGCTGAATGAAATATCAGGCAATTTAATAATTACGGGTATTTCAACCATGATATATATCTAAGATACTTGCGGTTGTCACACACATATATAAAATTATTACAATATTATGGAGATATTTCTTTCAGAACAGTAAATTGTTGCAATAATTCATGGCGACTTGAATTTCGCATGAATTATAGTTAGCTTTTTTTAAAATGTATTCTTATATATTGCGTGCTCGAATTAATGTTTTGTTTTCTAGCTCGTTTAAATCTTTCGTTTCCGGTCATCTACTATCTTTGTTTTTTTTTTCGCTAATGTATCTCCATTTACAAAAGAAAGACAACCGCAGACGTAACGGCGCAGACCGGAAACGTAAGAAATAAGTGAGTTAGGTGTGTACATAATCGATTTTTAAGAATTATGATGTTCGGATGATAAATCTTATCAATTTACTTAATTGAATCCAAGAGAAGTTTCATATAAATTTTCAGTTTGAAAAAAAATTACTGTTTTCTAACAAAATTTACTCAAATGAGTTTAGATGAATTTATATTTTAATGCGATTTAATGCTTTTTAATTTCTATTTTTCAGATTTGATTATTTCTGGATTTAGAAAAAAAGTAATAAATGTCATGAATCCTTTGGAATCCAAATATACATTTCTGAAATTACTAATGTTTTTCAATAAAAAATCAGAAATAAGAAATGTTGCTTTCAATACACTTAAGTGCATTTTGAATTTTTCTCGTTTGTTATTAAAAAGCATTCCTAATTCCAGACATTTTATCAATTTTTAATCCTTATCTAATACATAAAATTTTCGATAATTTACGATTAAGAATAATTAGTATTTTGCTTCGTTTTCAAGAAAATGATTTTTAAAGTTATGCCGGCCGCATCTTCTTTTGGAGTACATTTGGAGGTCATTCTGAACTAATTTCTATTTAGCTGACTGTGTTTCTATTCTTAATTCAATTCCTGTAAATATACCCCTATTTATAAAATTCTTTTACGCAATGGAAAGTTTAAGAATAACTCATATTTTAAATTCACTTCAACAATTTTGGTTAAGAATAAAGAAACTGAATTGGTGGAATTTATATTTTATATTTCTTTAAATTCCCGGATAGGAGAATAGAAATTGTTCGGAATGATCTCATGATGAGTTCTAGAAGAGGTCAGCTACGTCAAATTATGAGGTTTTTCTGACGCTGAGGTCATAATGATCTCGTAATGATGTAGTTTAGAAAAGTCTCATAATTTGGAGCATCTGACCCCATGTAGAATACATATTTACACCATTCTAAACTATTTTTTATTCTATTATCTTGGTTCTTCTTCTTTTTAGGAATAATAATAATAAATAATAATAAGGAATAATAAAGGTAAATCGATTGCAATGTATTGGTAACAATTGAATGATCGATGTTCGAATTCCATTTATGAATGTTCCAGATAGCAGAATAAAACATAGTTCAGAATGTTCTCATAATGTGTATAAGAGGTGTCGGATGCGCCAAATTATGAGGTTTTCCGGAGCTTGCAGTCGTAATGATTCTTCAAGTTCAAAAAAACCTCATAACATAAAGCATCTGACCTCTTGTAGAACACATTATGAGATTATTCTGAGCTGTTTTCTTATTCTGATATCTGGGGTACTCCAATCTTTTCCCGGACAGCAAAACAGAGAAGAGTTCAGAATTATTTCGAAATGTACTCTAAAAGAAGTCAGATGACCCGCTTTCTGAGGGTTTTCTGAACATGCTGTCATTATGAGATCTTTATGAACTCATGTTCAGATAACCCTCAGAAAGTGGGTCATCCGACTTCTTTTAGAGCTAATTTCGAAATCATTCCGAACTCTTTTTTATTTTAATGTTTGGGTTTATACTCCGAATTATTTTGAATCTCTACAGTTGAAAATGTACAAATTATACTTATTAACAAATTGATTTTATGACGATTTTATTTGTATACCTCTATAGGATATTTACCCATTAATGTCGAAAATGACATTTTTGTCAATTCAAATTCAATCAAGTACTTTGCCCTAAATGTTGAACAAATTGAAAGGTACATATCTTACTTTTTACGAGGTCACTCTTCAAGATTTTTAGGTTAAAATTGAGTTTCAGTATTCAGGAATTTCAATATGGCGCCAAATTTGACAATAATTGTCAAAAAATTTTTAACCGTCAGAAGACTGGCATTTTATTCAAACTATGATTCTGAGTAATTATTGAGTGATCGATATCTGAATTCCATTTCTGAATCTTCTCCAATCTTCGTATACTTAAAATTATTTTGAATCTTTAACCCTTTGAAGCATACATTTTTCTTTACATGGTAGCTGAAGTTTGTTAGTCGAGGGTCTTCGGGCTCGCTGATTACGAATCCGATCTTATATTTTCAAAATTCAAAATGGCGGATCCAATATTGGGGGCAATGAATTGACATTTTAAATTTCGAAAATTTAACATTATATTCGTAATCAGCGATTCCAACAACAATGTAACATGATAATTAATTAAAAATATTGATTTATTTACGTTTCCTACAAAGTTCTTGAAGTAAGCAAGCAAAAATTGCCGCAAAATTAATTAATAATTACCTTAAATATGTAAATAATGAATTACAAAAAGGTGTAGCATACAGGGTTATCCTTTTGTCAATGCCAACCGGCTATTAGTGGATTCCTGAGTTGATTCTAAGTAACGTTTTTCTGTACCAAAATTGGATCTGAGGCTCAGAATTTAAGTGAAGAGCCATTGAAATTTAGAAAAAAATACTTATGCAATAACTCGGCTTCTTTTCAAGTTATTGCAATGAATGAGGGCTCATTTTCAAGCTTTTTGATGCCTTACAATTCATTCCTGAGAACATTTATCCGGTGGTGAATATTTCTGAAGTTATGGCCTCGGAAATGGTAAAAAAGACCAATTTTTGCGGCTTTGCGCATCTAACTCATTTCGCAAAATAGCTAACGAAATGTCAAACTAGAAAAAGTTGTAGAGCTTTAAAAGACGAAGAATTTTCCCCCCTCATATGTTCGTTTTTAATGAAAATTGAGTCCGTGGGAACACTTTTAATGTCGTAGAATTGACGAAAAACGCGTTTGGTACTGACGATGTAGTAAAGTTACCACTATTTTCAATTCTTGATTTTCGATTGTTTAAATCAAAATAAACTCTATGAATTTTAATTGTTAGAAGAAGTATTCAAAGTCGAAGTATTAGCGAGTATAATTGGGACATTTTTAGCACGTGTTTAACCCTTTGAAGCATGGTGTAGCATATACTGGGTGATCCTTTTGTCTATGCCAACTGGCTAATAGTGGATTCCTGAGTTGATTCTAAGTAACTTTTTCCTGTACCAAAATTGGATCTGAGGCTCAGAATTTAAGTGAAAAGCCATTGAAATTTAGAAAAAGAAATTACTTTTTTTACAATAACTCGGCTTCTTTTCAGGTTATTGCAATGAATGAGGGCTCATTTTCAAGCTTTTGTTAAACCCTACAATACATCTAACTCATTTGGTAACTTTACCACATTGTCAGTACCAAACGCGTTTTTCGTCAATTCTACGACATTAAAAGTGTTCCCGCAGACACAATTTTCATTAAAAACGAACATATGAGGGGGCAAATTCTTCGTCTATTCAAGCTCTACAACTTTTTCTAGTTTGACATTTCGTTAGCTATTTTGCAAAATGAGTTAGATGCGAAAAGCCGCAAAAATTGGTATTTTTTCGAGGCCATAACTTCAGAAATATTCAATATATGTCCAAACTTATCGGTAAATCGGTCCTTTTACTTAATTTGTTTTTTTTTGAAACATAGGTGTAATAATGTAACAAACTATTTTTGCGTTTCGGCCTATATGTTGGCCCTCTTTAGAAAAAGTTTATTTCTAAAAAAAATTGTATACAATGAAATTTTAACTTTAATTATTACAATCAGAGATAACAGAATTTTAACGATATCTTACCTAACATCTGTGTATTAAGGCAAATATTGGAAAAGTCAGTTGATAAATGGAGTTTAAAAATACTGCTGAGTTTTAAGTAGTTACAACCATTTTTTCCAAAAAATTCATTTGATACTTGTCAAGAACATTACACATAGCAGTTTTTCTGTATTGTTTAAAAATACATGCCATGTTTTGACAGAGCTCTTTGAAAATGAGCCCTCATTCATTGCAATAACTTGAAAAGAAGCCGAGTTATTGCAAAAAAAATAATTTTTTTTCTATCCAGTAAACGAAAACGAATAGAAAGTTAATAAAGCGGTTGTGACCCTTAGCGAGTCGAAACAATAACTTCCCGATCAATCTCTCGTATTTTATTCCGGTTTATTTAACGGACTGGCTATATTCACGTACGTTTTCCATATTTTGCGTTATATAGAGAGGTTCTATTTCCGAAATCTACCCATTATTTCTTAAAAAAAAAGACGTACGGACGTACGTACAAGATCACGGACACAAATTATTTTATTGTTTTTTTTGGGTTCTTTGGGGTCTGAAACGTCGACATTTGATGAAAAAAATGTAGGGTAATTTTTTGGCGGGAAGTGACCAAATTCAATACTTCGTCCAGACCTTTGGTCTGGGTCGAAGTAATAACACTATACATAAGCCGACAAGTCAGAAAACCGAAAAATAAAAAAATCGGCATATTGTAAAGAGAATAATACTTTTACCGTGTCGGCTTTTTTAATATGTCGGTTTTTTACTTGTCGGCCTTTTGATATGTCGGCTTTTTTATTTCTCAGTTTTTTGACGCGCATCAACAGTTTCCTCACGAAAAATGACGGAATTTGTTAAATAATATCATTTTTTCACGTTATTTGTACTATTTTTACTACTTTTTTTTTGGAATAACTCGAAAACCGCTCAGCCGATCATGTTCAAAATCTAATCAGCACGAAGTTAGGTCAGGACGCATCGATTAAAAAAAAAATTAACACACACACGCACACGCACACGCACACACACACACACACACACACACACACACACACATCTCTCTAAAAATGAGTCAGTTTGCTTCTAGTGGTCACAAAACGTGGAGATATCATGAAATTAGCATTTTCCATTTTCGAGGTCATTTCAATAACTTCCCTGTAGACCGGGAAGTTAAAAATACGATTTGAGATGAATTCAAGTGAATTAAAATGAATTAAAAAGTGGATTCGATTAATCATTTTCATGCGTTTTAATTCATTTTAATTCACTTGAATTAATTTCAGTTCGTATTTTTAACTTTCTATTCGTTTTCGTTTACGGGGTAAATTTCGATGGCTCTTCACTTAAATTCTGAGCTTCAGATCCAATTTTGGTACAGGAAAAAGTTACTTAGAATCAACTCAGGAATCAACAATTACCCAGTTGGCAATAAAAGGATCGCCCTGTATATGCTACACCATGCTTCAAAGGGTTAAACACGTGCTAAAAATGTCCGAATTATACTCACTAACCAATCGATTTTCTCCTGACTTTGAATAAGTCTAACAATTAAATTATTGAGTTTAATTTATGCGGATTTAAACAATCGAAAATCAAGAATTGAAAATCGTGATCCACCATAGTTGATTTTGTTTGTTGCACACATTTCCGAGCACATTGTTTCTGGACCTATAAATCGAACAGTTTTGATGGTCGTAGTACATTATCGAACAATTGTAAACAAAACTAGACAATAAATTTGAAAGTTGATCCTTACGTAGTGATCCAATTGGCAGTCCAGGATCGTTCTCGAATATTCCAACGGAGCTCGGCAGCGTTTCCCGTATGTATATGTTGAATGTTCGAATTTTATATACACGTTGAACTGTACATTGCGAAAATGCGCATGCGTATATAATTCTAGAAGTTTCTAGAGTTCCTCTAGTAACTGCGAATCCTGCGAAGCTGTAAAGAGAAGTCGACCCCCTTTGCGCAGTCAAAGAAAACTGGTAAAACAGTGTACATACTTTATTCTCGTATACCGAATTTTCAGGGAAGCTAAACGCTGTGATAAATAAATCGTACAATTCCGTTGGTTGTGCACAAAATCAAGAACCGTTCGAAGCATCGCTTCAATTTTTATTAGGTTGGTCAATTTAATTTGCCGAAAAAATTTTTCAAATTTTATGTTACTATACGTGCACCATTTTTTTTTTTCTAACTGGTAAATTTATCTTTTAGGTTACGTTAATTAACATTTTCGATGTAATCTGGAATCGATTAACAATAACAATTTTTACGCGTGGATTTTAATAATTAAGAATAGTTTACAATTTTCTCTGCTCTTAGTAACCTAACCTCAAAATTGATCATCAGCCTGTTCCAAATTGTTATGGATATATTTAGTAAATTTACAAACGATCGTCTGAATTTTTTTTCTCTAGCCTGACGTGTTCATCGTTCTTTTCCGGAACATTTGGAATATTAGGAGTTATATAAATATTGTGTAAAGAATGGCTAAATGGGGCGAAGGTGATCCTCGGTGGATTGTTGAAGAAAGGCCGGATGCGACAAATGTTAACAATTGGCACTGGACAGAAAAGAATGCCTGTTCATGGTCTCAAGAGAAACTTAAAGAATTGCTAACCGACGTGGTGATCGACGGCAAAGATTTTAAATGTAAAACAACAGAAGTACAAAGGTGCGAAGGAGAAGCCATAGCGAGCAACCGAAAAGGAAAACTCATCTTCTTTTACGAATGGAATATTACTCTCGTCTGGAAGTGTCTAGATTCGAAAGATAAATCAATCGAAGGAAATATCAACATTCCTAATTTATCCGAAGAAAATGATATTTCCGAAGTAGATGTAGAAGTTACACTTAAAACTAGTACGGACGAAGGTGAAAAAGTTAAGAGCTTTCTATGTGCTGAAGCTAAAGAAATAATTAGGCAAAAATTAGGTAAATATGTTAAATTATTAAAAGAAGAATTCTCGAAAGGAATGATACTTCCGAAGAAAGATTCTAATACGAAAGAAAACCATTCGGTTATTACACCCAGTGTGAATATCCAAAGGCAAATGAATACGATAACATTGAAAACTGCTTCTTCGAACAACTCCAACAATGTAACGACAACCACAATCAAGCAACGTCAGAAATTTCAGTGCAGGTCGGAAGATTTTTTTAACGTTATGACAACACCCAACCTCGTTGCAGCATTTACGAAAGGACCTGTAAAACTTGTTCCGGAAAAAAATGGTGTATTCGAAATATTTGGTGGCAATATTTATGGCGAATTTGTAGAATTGTCAGCGAAGAAAATCGTTCAAAAGTGGAGGTGTAAACAATGGCCGTTGGGACATTTCAGTGAAGTAATTCTCGATATAAACGAAAAAAATGATCACACAGAAGTAAACTTAACGCAAACCGGAGTTCCCATCAATGACGAAGAATCGACCAAAGGGAACTGGGATCGGTATTATTGGGACGCTATAAAGAGAACATTTAATTACGGATGTTTTATATAAATTGTTTATTGTAGCTTTCACGGAAAAACATCTGAAAGTCTGATATAAATAATATATTACTTTAATGTATACCTTGTATGAAATCTAAAATAAACACGAATAGAGTAATTAGATCGGCTTTATTATTTTTTTATGATTCGATGTGTCGCATTCTAGTTTATGTGTAATTGCTTTCGTTCCAATGATACATATTTCGTTTAAAATGTATGTGACATGTATTATCTGCAATTTGATTAATAAATTCTACTTCAAAAGCTCTTATATTGTCTTTATGCCTAACCAAAGTTGGCTTTATTTTTTAGTATAATTGAAGTTCGGTAACTTTTTTTAAATTTCATATACAGTTATGTTTAAATGTAAAATAATATTTGTATTAACAATATTAAATATAATTAGTAACCTAATAAACGAAAAAGTAACGATATTTTGCATTCTGTTTCTTTCTGCGAATTAATTATTCGAGATTTTTATTCGAATTTATACTATTTTATATGAATAGCTTTAAATTCTGTTAATTTAATCGAAGAATTGATTATATCGTTTTCCGTATTCCATAACTTTCGAAGAAATGTTTTGTTTTTTTAGTTTTGAGTTTAAATCATTCGAGAATCCAAAGTAATCGTTTCTTTGAGGTTATGTACGTTTATGTATCGCGTATACACTCGGATTCGTAACTTAAAGAGCGGGAAAGAAACAGACTTATTTCGTATTAAATCATACACAGATTTTTCGTATACTTTTTCGTTTATTGGGAAATTTGTTTTGAGAAATTAAAAGCCAACCAACCTATCCCATTTCGGTTCCTCGAAAAAGGCGCTAAAAAATGTTCAATAATTGAATTTTGAATTATCGTCATGGCCGACAGTACAGTGGCGCACCCTTGCGTCAGAAAATGGAATTAAAGCTATACAATATGCGCATGTTCGGTAATTTCACCTGTTTCTTAACAAAGAAAACGAAGATTCAAAATTATTCAAAAGTATACAATCCGACCTCCCTAATTGATAACATGCCGGAACCGGAGGAGAAGTTGAAACTCCATAATTGATAACTTCCCACCTACATACCTCGATATTCAATGCACTTCCCCTCACTTTATGCAATGGAGGGGATGCGCGCGCAAGATATACAGCCGGTGCTTCCCCGCGCGCCGTATGATTTTATTTTTGTATATATGTACATGGTGATGATTTAAAATAAGTACGTAAATATATATATCTGATATTTTATGTCGAAAAGTTGTCGCAATTTGATACGTATATAGTCTGTAAAAAGTAATCGGAGATAGTATGTAAAAAGAATCGTTCAATATTATTAGATCTAAAAATTTGTTCTTTTCTACTAATAAAACGAACATATCAAATAATGTAGGTTATGTACACATGATGCATACATGCACTGTAAAAAAAAATCGTGTAAAATTACAGTTGAGAATGGGCTCGAAAATTACCCACTTTCAACGCAGTGAATTTACTATGTGGAACACAGTATCTTTCCCTTAAATCTTGTAATATATTACTCGTTTGTAAAATTACCACGTCCAACGTAGGTTCGAAAAATTACCTACGTTTGACGTAGTAAAAGTACAACAGTCTAGTATTTTCCCTATGCTCGACGTCCTAAGTTTACAATGCGGCGGTAAACCTCTAACCTCACTTCGGTAAAATTTCAACGCTCAACGTATGTTATTACCAAATTTTCATGATCGAAAATTACCATTGCATTGTAAATTTCATTTTCATTTTTTACAGTGTGTGTGGGTGAACCAATCAACGCCATCAGCCAATAAGGTTTTTCTTCCCTGAAAAGGTTAGACGGTCAGGTGGGGAACCAGAGTTGCAATTACGGAGTTTTTGACGTTAACAATTATGGAGGTTTTTTCGTTTTGATCAGTTACGGAGGTTATCAATTAAGGAGGTCGGACTGTATTTAGATTTATGGGTAGAATATTTGTTGGTCTCTGAATATTATTATTATTATACGTCTTTATTGACACAACAAGTTGATACAATTGATACAATAATTGATCGAACAATTAGGTCAAAGAATGATCGTATATATTTTTATCCTGCATTAGATTTGTCTTTGTACATTCGAATAGAATTTAGCAAATTTCATTACGAAATTAATCGTTTCGAATCGAATATATTCAAGGTATTTCTCGGTCTTTATAAGATTGAGGTTATGTTCATTCAATTGTTTTGATTCTCCAAAAACCTTTCAGAATTCTGCATCAGAGCAAGTGTACGTTCATAACCTCAATCTTAAAGCCCAGCAAACGAAAATTCATTGAAAATCAATTGAAATTTATTCACTGCATCATTTCTGAATTCGTTTTCTGAGCTTCTGCAATTAATTTCAATGCGAAAATGTATTTCAATGATTTTGAATGGTTAATAGCTCATAAAAAGTTGTTCGATTTAATGATTTTGAATGGGAAAATAGTGGAATGAAGAAATGTTTTTGTTGAATGAATTTTAATTGAAAAGACCGAGTAGAACAATTGCAAGTTGAATGAATTTCAATGGAAAAATGGTTATATTTGCCGCGAATTAATTTGAATGGATAGTTAATTATTACAGGACAACAAATTTAATGATTTTGAATCGAAAAAAATTAGATTAAAATGCAATTGATATGAATGAAATCGAATCGGTTATTACCAACAGTAAGGTTGCGAGGTAAATAGTTTTGAATGAAAATCAAATATTTAAATGAAACAATCGTTCAAAAAATACCAAAAAGTTGGTTCTTTAGTCATTTTTGATGAGGAACTAAAAGATAGTGTAATAAAAATTGTAACAAAATTTTTGACCCAAAACAATTTTTTCCTCGAAAAGAAATGGAATTTTTTAAAATCCATGCGTAATTATTTCGGAAATACGTTTTTTTGTCAACCAAACTTTTTTTGAATGTTTAAATTAATGTAGCGAATTTTAACGGGTCAAATAAGTTCATTCTTGAGTAACTTTTGACCCAAAAGATAGTGTTGGAATAAAAATGTAAAAAATTTGTTTTTTTTATTTAATTTCTTTAAATCCATCCGTAATTTAAAAAAAAATGTATTTTTATGTTCACCCAAATTTGTGAAATTTTTAAATCAATTTAGAAGAAAGTAGTAATGAAAAAATCAAAATTAAAAATCACTGAATCAAATTTTTAAGATTTCAGTTTCATACATGCAATTCGAACAATTTGGTATGCTCTCTTTAAAAAAATCAAAGAAATTTGTCGAGAATTGACCGAGAATTTTCCCCAATATCGAAAAAACATGTATTACAGAAAATTCTCGGCCAATTCTCTTTAATTGTTTTTTATTCTTTTTAGAAGATGGTAAACAATGGTTAGAATTACCTTTATGAAGCCCGAATTTAAAAAAAAATGAGTCAGAACTTTTTAATTTACATTTTTTTAGTTTCGATTACTACTTCATGGTACTCCCTTAAGATAGTCTAATCTACTTTAAAAGATTTTAATTAATAAATATAAATTATTCCAACTTTTGAGGTATTCTGCCAGATTTACATCTTGAAAAACACCATGGTTCTAAAAAATTACTACACTTTAAGTGTTAGCAATAATATTTTCTTCCTATGTGACAAGATGTACCATAATATAATAATAAATAATTAGAAAAATAAATGTATAAAATGTACAACCTTTTATTAATACAAAATCATTAAAAAATGTGAAAGCCAATGAAATTGAACGAATTTCAATAATATAATAAGCACGTACTGAAATCAATGATTTTAAAACAATAGAAAATCATTGGTTACAGCTCTGTTGAATAGATTTCTATTCATATTTAGTGATTAAGAAAACCAATTGAAATCTATTAAGATTCATTCAAAATCACTCAATGAATTTCAATGATTTTTCGTTTTCTGGATCGTTATATTCGTTTGGAAATGTTGAATTTCGTAATAAAATTTGCTAAATTTCATTCGTATAGAAACAAAGCATATGCAAGTTGAAAATGTTGATTTAGAAGTGTAGATAATATAGAAATATTCACAGAGATCAACAAATATAACTTAAAATTCAAAAATAATTCGCAATAATTTTTCAACTGTTTGCAATCTATAGTCCAAGCAACGAACAGTTTGACCTGGAACAAATTGCAACAGGACCGATTTTTACGTGACAATTACTAAAAACACTCCGATTTTCGGCGATTTTGGATATGTTTTTTAACTTATTTTTTTAGTAACTATCACGAAAAAATTGGTCCTGTTGCAATTTGTTACGGGTTACCCTCTATTTCGTTCATTTCATCGACTGCTATACTTGTAAATCATTTTAAATACTTCGATGCCAAGAAATAGGATTCTTAATGTATTAAGAATGATCAAATTTTATAAACCTCTTAGTAATAATAATAATAATAATCGTCTTTATTGACATAATCAACAAAATACAAAATCAATATATACCTATAAATGTTTCGACGGTGCCAAAGGGCGAGTCACAGCTCAATTGATATCTTTTTTACAGACTGATCTACGAATTAACCTTTATTTGATGTCATTAATTGCATTAAAATGCATTTATAAAAGTTAATTAGCGAATTCAGTAACGATTCCCATATATTTTACATGGGAAATAATCGTTTTTTCGAAAATTTGATGTAAATTTAAAAAAAAAGATATTTTTCATGATCAAACGATATTTTCGTTCGGAAACAATGAAATAATGAGGTCATACAGATTATTTATAAAAGAAAAAATCTTATTAACTTTTTAAACGACCACACAGTAAGCCCATAAATGGAAAAAAGTGAAAGTTTTCTTCTAACAATATAGATTAGTTTAGTATTTTAGTTTCATGTTTTGAAACCTATTACTTAAATGATTTGAATGTCGCTGACTATGAACCTGACATCAGAATTTTAACATTCAAAATAGCGGATACAATATGGTGGAAATAATATTTGAAATACAAATGAATTTGCTTGAAATTTGTTGTATGATAGTTTCTGAAGTTACCGATTACTTGCGCCTCCGATGCAATAATCGGTCCGACGCTCGAACCGCTTTGCCGTAAGTAGTAACAGATGGTTTCACTTTCACAGCTTTTTGCATCCGAGGCTCAATTATTATTAGAAATGCAATAAATAATAAATTAATATTAACTCGAGCGTATCATCATTTATTTTTCTATAAACAACGTTCAATTAGCACTAAATTAACTTTTTTTAGATATTTTTGTCCGCCATTTTAATTTTTGTTATTTAATAATTATTGTCAGAAATGCAATAAATAACAAATTAAATATTAATCTCAGGTTTATCACTACTTACATTGATCCAACCAATGTTAAATTGGCGCAAAATATAAAAAAAAATACGTTTTTGAGATATCTCGCCCGCCATTTTAAAATAAAAAGATTAATTCTGAAAATATTCAGGGTGAAAGTTTACATGTCAAAGATGACCTGTACCAAGGTGGCCCATAAAATGTGCGGTATATATCATATAACATAAATTGGTGTCCCATTTTTAACCCTCCTGTGCAAAAGGACGAGTATACTCTTCCAAACTACATTGTTTCCACATGGGAAAAGAAAAACTCGTGCTCAGGAGGGTTAAATAACGGATAGAAATATCTCGGATGTGTAAGCATTTTGGAGAAAATTTGTTGATACAAAAGTTGTGGGGTACAAGGGTACCTTCACTTACCTTGCCTTACGTGGCTGGAATACCCACGACCTTGCCTTGACTGGTTGGGTCAACACTTGCCCTGCCTTAAGTGGTTATGATACCCACGACCTGACCTTGAATGACTGAGTCATTCTCCATTTTGCCTTAATCGGCTGTGTCATCACGTATATTGCCTTAAGTGGCTGGGTTACCCACGACCTTGCCTTGAATAGCTGGGTCATTCTCCATCTTGCCTTAACTGTTTGGGTACCCCCATGTGTCTACCTTCGCGTGGTGTTGGGGTTTACGATGCAATTTTTCTCAAGCTCAAGCTATATCAGCTCAGGTTCACCATGCCGAATGCTAGCCGACAGGGAGGTCCAAATTAACGGACATAACCTGAAATACTATACTAACTATAGCACCTCACCATGGAACATGTGTCGTAAAGTCGCACAGACCGGCGCGAGGTATAACGAAAATACAAACAGGATCGACTAACTGGCTTTGTATTTTCTCCATCTTTCCTTAATTGGAGGTATGATTACTCTACGTAAAAACTTCCGCGCTTTCCACTTCAGGAGTAAAAAATAAGGGGTTCTGTTAACCCTTTCAAGCATACATTTTTCTTTAAGCTGAAAGTAGCTGAAATTTGTTACTTGGGAGTTTTCGAGGTCGCTGATTACGAATCTGGCCGCAGATCTTCAAAATTCAAAATGGTGGATCTAATATGGCCAACTGAAATGCAAAAATATACTTGATCGAAGCAAAATTAGGTAATCAGGGGTTTTCGGGATCACTGATTACGAATCAGGCCTCAGATTTTCAAAATTCAAAATGGCGGATCCAATATGGCCGACTGAAATTGAGGGTGAATGTGACTGGTTTTTATATTTTGGTCGGTAATTTTGAATCCGCCATTTTGAATTTTGAAAGTCTGAAGTCAGATTCGTAATCAGCTACCCCGAAAACCCCGGAGTACCCAGTCTCGTCATATTTGAGTGACGTTTTCTTTTCCACATATATTTTCCGTAAAAGATCCATCATTTTTACACTTTGTTTAATTTTTTTAAACAATATAACATGATAATTAATTGAAAATGTTGATTTATTTACGTTTCCTAACATGTTCTTGAAGTAAGGAAGCAAAAAACTGCAGCAAAATTAATTCATAATTACCTGAAATATGTAAATAGTGAATTATGAAAAGGTATAGCATATATGCTACACCATGCTTCAAAGGGTTAAAAACATCGACAGGACCTTGAAATGATCTTGAAGGTCGAGGTCAAGGCCAATGTCAAGGTCACACCCAGGCGTGAAAACTTCCTCTGTTTCCATTTCCATGGTAAAAATTGCCTTGAAGGTACAGGTGGAGGTCAAAGGTAGGTAAGGTACAGGAATCCGTCTAAATGCGCGTACGTATTACGACCTTTTTTAATAATTTCGATTTCCCTCAAAGCCATTGGATCAGATATTTGATGGATGTATACAAAAGATTTAGATGTGTCAATATTGTCGACTTGAATGCGAATGATTGAGGGAAAAAACATAGAAGCATCAACACACGAAAGTATAGATGCTCTATAGTTACATTTTTTTGGACTTAAAATAACTGGACTTTTTGGATGTGGACTTTTCGGTTTAGACTTTTTGTCCACATACCAGTACAATTTGGGAGTTCATTTTACGGAATTGGCCGAATATCAGTTGCATTCCTGTAAATTTTCCGTATCGTATTCAAAAATAAAAAATCGAATGATTAAAAAGACTTCCACTGATTTTAACAGATTAACATTGTTTAATCGGTTCCAATTTGCTACGTTTAGCAGAGAATTCATGTCAAGACAATGAAATGTGAGGTATTTAATATCATTTCAATTTTATTTATTGTATGCTAACAATTTAACTAAATTTAATTAATGAAAATTTTGAATTCTTTTTAATTTTCGTTTTTTAGGTATAGTTTGAATTCATTGTTTTAATGCATTATTTGACATTGCCGAGTGCATTGATTTAAAAATACTTAAAAAAATATGAATAATCAAAAGTGAATGGATCAATAAAGGACAAATAGTATCGTACTTGAAGGTCCAATTATGTTATTATTTAATAATAACAATTCATGATAGTGATTGTAAAATAGAACATTAGAATTCCGTGTAAATTTAGAAGTTCGTTAAGTAACGTCAGAGGGATGATTTAGTTACATATATGAATATGTTGACTAATCGTTAACTTTAATACAGTAAAATTGACTATATCAATAGGATTTACCTAATTAATAAAGTAGTTCTATTTATTACTTCCATGCCCATGCTTACAACCCAACGCTAGTAGAATTTGTCAAACAGAATTTCTTCGGTTATGCAGAATTAAACCTAATTATGAAGTCGAATATTAATTTGTTATTTTGTTAATAAATGCGGTTATCGGTCAATGGGAATGCTAAGATCAAATGCATAAACATTGCACGATTCATTGGCATATGCAAATATATAACCTTCTCATTTTTACACGTGTCTTTTACACGATTCGTGATTTGCTATTTCGAGGTAAGTTTTTGTATAGCATATTTTAAATTATGAGTACGTACTTTAATAGAGATTATTAAAATACATAATATAATATATATAATATTCATTCAATGAATTTCTTTATTGTTTTCATATATACTTTATTATAAAAAATGATTAATTTCATCAAATTTATTAAATTCAGTTAATCAAATAAACAAAATATTTTATACGATAATAATGAATTCATTTCATGAAATAAATAAATGATAATTAAATAATTGTTGTGAAAATATTTAAGAATAGAGTGAAATCGATCTCATGAGCTATTTAGTTCCTTACAATGGCTTCAAAGAACAGCTTCATAAAAGTAATGAAATTTGATTCAAAATCGGATGAAAATAATCATCCCAAACATATTTAGGTCCAAGTGGCTTTAATAGATATATTACAACAATGTCGTGTTTCTTATATGTAGACAAAAATTGAATATGATTTACACCTATGACCTATGGCCTGGGTCGAAGATTCATAATTTCTTCCAGGTTTTTTGGTTCACATACAAGATAAACTTATAATAATAACAACAAATTTTGTTTTTTGATTTCAGACCCGAATTACGAGCTCAATTTTGTATGAAAACGAGAAATTTGAAGATCGAGGCGCTTCGGAAAATACTCCACAAGTCCGTCATTTTGTACAATTGTTACAGGAAACAATTTGTTTAACCACAATACCACATTATTACTTGTTTCTTTCCTTTAGAAAAAAATCACGAAAAATTCCTCAGTTTTTACCTTTTACACGTATATTATCTCTTAACGTGATGGGTTCAGTGGGGATTGTTCTTTTAAACTGTCTACTATGTTGTATTTGTACTATTCAATTTAACTTTTCTGTGTCTGTTATTTTGTTGACTGGATTTTGCAATTTGATATGGATCATTTTTGAGGTTCTGCCTAGTGAAGTCTAATTTTTCTCTCGTCTATGTTTGATTTATCATTGTGTTGGATTGTGATGGTCAATGGAATTTTGTTCGTGTTCGTTGATTTTGGTTTTCAGGCTCCGTTTGGTTTCTCCTATATATATGGCTTCGCAATCCTTGCATCCTGTACAGTAGACGACTTTATTTTCGTTTGCATTTTTTTGGAGTATTCTTTCCTTTGACTATGACGGAGTTTGAAGTGTTGTTGATTACCGGAATTAGTCTAAAATTCCATTGTTTTAAGTTGTGTTTTAGTGACTCATAGAATCCTTTGATATAGGATATTTTTATGTAGTATAGTGGGTTGTTGTCTTTTGTACTGGCTGTGCTGTTATTATTGGAATCTGAAGAAATTCTTTTGTTGATGTGTCTTTTTTACTGGGTTCGGGTCGAAAAACCGACAAATCAAAAACCTGACAGGTAAAAAAACTGACAATAATAAAGCAGTAGACAGTCAAAAAGCCGATACACTAAAAATAGCCACATCGACATGCAGGTAGTTATGTTTTGAAGTGTCGGTTTTTTAACGATCGGCTTTTCGATTGTCAGTTCTTTTACTACTGGTTTTTTGACTTGTTGCCTTTTTGGTTTGTCGGGTTTTCGATCTACACCCTATCCGCTTGTCGATGTGTTAATTTTTTTATGGTACTTTTTTCCGGTTATTAATATTGGTGATCTGTGGAATTTTACCAATTTAAGCAGTTACTCTACTAAATTCCATTGTTTGAATCATCTTAGGAACGTTTTGATTGGTTACTTTAGCCGGTACTGGATGCTGTTTCACGTTTCTTTTAAAAGAAATTTTAAATTATTCACAGACAGCCTTCAGATAAACCTTGAGAATTTCAATCATAACACTGTCACTTCAAACTCTGGATATTTCTAACGATTATTTGGAAACTATTGTCGTTTGTTTTTTCTGTAGACATTTTCTCTCGCACGGAAAAGGACATATCATTTTTAAGTCGTACCTGTTGAGAATTTCAGACGATTATGCCGAGAGTGTATTCGTGCTCGTCTTCTTTTGAGGAGAACTATTCTTCCTCTGAACATTTTCTGAAAAACTCTCGCTCGAATGCATCACTATGGCATCTTATTGAAAGCGGTTTGATGCTATACTGACGGTCGACTTTCAGTTAAGCTTTGTTAATCTATATTGAATCATCAATTGAAATATTTCAAATTTGAAAACAATTCGGTACAAACACCTTCGACACTCTAAAAATATCTAATGTATAGTTAAATTCGTCGGATATAAAGTATGCATCCGAATCCCAATCATCGATAAATTCATTGTATACTTTAATTTGGAATGTATTAGAAGACCTTCAATATAAATATTGTGTTGATCATTTTTTTATTAACGAGTTGGAAGGATATTATTGTAGCTAAAGAGATATTCCAGTATTGACATTTTAATTTTAGGTGCCTCAAACATTAATTTGGAGTGTCTATCATTATTACATTGCTCAAATTACAAATCAATGCTGTAATAGTTTGAACAGCATAAATAGCAGTTTTAATGCAAAATATTATTTTGAAATAGTTCCATCGGCATGAAATTCCGTTTTGTCTAATAACAATGTTTCTTTTTGGACATATGGGCATTCATCCCCCCTTTACTTTGATTTATTGTTTTACTGAACAATTTCAAGTGCCATGAACTTGGTGACCCAAAACAATTGTACTTTTTGAAATGCCTAAAAACTACACGGATAGAAAAAATATAGATAATGGAACTATTTTACCGTAGTAAAACACAATCTAGACAGCAAAATAGGAAGGAGTTCAGAGTGATTTCGAAATGTGCTCTAAAAGAAGTTAGATGACCCACTTTCTGGTGGTAATATGAACATGAGTTCATAAAGAGATCATAGTGAGATCATGTTCAGAAAACCCTTAGAAAGGGGGTAATTTAACTTCTTGTAGAACACATTTCCGAATTATTCGAAACTTTTTTTATTTTGCTGTCTGTGGGTATTACAAAAAACAATTCAATTAACTTAGTGGGTAGTAAAAACCACTATATTGTTCCATTTACTATTTCCAGATCGTAAAAATGCAGTAGAGTACATAACCTCAGATCTTCCGCAAACATAACCTCAATAGTCACTTTAAATATACCTCAATAGTAACATAGATGTAATAAAGTTGATTAAACGAATATAGTTTCGTAATGAATAAAGTTAGAGTAAAGATAGTTACTGTATGGTATTTTTTAGAATATTTTAAATTGTGAAAGTAATGTGCTACCAACGACAACCTTGCACGTGGCTAATTATGCTACTATTAGATGTTACAACCCATCTCTACCTACCTATTTTTGTTGAAATCACTATATACAAGAGCAAATTTGCCGATCGGACTGGAACATATGTTATCCTTTTGACAGCTAAATCGCGAATGTGTCTAAAATTTTCACATTTTTCAACAAAACCGATTGCTAATCACATGAAAACTTGGGCGCGGGTCGAAAACCCGACAAATCAAAAAGCCGATAGTCAAAAAACCGACAGAAAAAATAACGACAGTCGAAAAGCCAACAGTCAAAAAACCGACACTTCACACAAGTCCACTAGTCGATGTGTCTAATTTTTCATTTGCCGGCTTTTTGACTATCGGTTTTTCGACTGTCGGCATTATGACTGTCGGTTTTATGGCCTGTCTTTTTGATTTGTCGGTTTTTCGACCCGCACCCGAAAAATGTCTAAATATAACTTACATATATTTTGAATCGGCTCCTTCTGGCGTCTGCTTTTAATTATTAAAAGACTTAAACCATTTTACTAAAACATTCGTTTATTTAACTTACATATACATACAATTTATTGACTGAGCTGATCCTTCATATATTATATACCCTTATTTATATAATACAAATGTTTAAACGTACACGTAGCGAACATTTCGCTTGGAAATATTATCCATTAATTTACTTGCGCATTTGAAATGCGGCGAAGGGATGTTGTGAAATAAAACCCGGCACTTGATTTTCGCCTGACGATCCTTAGGCCGTACATGGTTTCGTAAGTTTTTGAATTAACTTCGAATTCAGACTTGAGGCGATGTTGATGAATTGCCCAATGCCATGGATTCACCTGGTGGATGAATTATTGGCGGTTGTTTCCTGGAATTTTAAAATATATTAGTTAATTCGAGTTAGTTTTATTTAAAAATAGTATAATAATGTGCAAGTTTGTTATATTTCGTAAATTTCAAATGCAATAAGTTTTAAAGGTTACTGTTTTTGAATGGTAACATAATAAGTGGTAAGATAAAAAGTTTACGAGAGGTAAATTGAAATTAATTTCTCGATTTTTAATTTATTTCTGGGTACATTTTCATACTTTTACAATTAAAATGGCCCGGTAATAAATGAATCTATGAAATAAGGAATGCAATTTTAGTGGTTATCATTTTTTATACATTTTGAAAATGATAAATTATCCATATGAAAAAGTTGGAATTTTCCGTATTACCTAAGGTATCATAATGAATGTACATTAAAAAATATAGTATATTCATTACAAAATATTCTATACAAGCATTCTTTAACCAATTCTAAGAACTTTTTGTTTGTCAATATTTTCTCTTTTCTTTTTTTAAGTACTAAAGTACTAAAAGTACCAAAATTTGAATGAAATTTGAAAGCACTTTTTGATATTAACACTTAAAATGTAAACATAAACAATGTATTTAATAGTCGTTTTTATGCCTGAAACCATGCTTTTTCGAATGGCGCATTAGAAAAAACAGCAACATCAAAAATAAAAAAATTATACGCAGATAATTATTAAAAATCACGATTTTTCAAGATTTTATTGTCATTTATTGTTATGTATATAATTTCTCGTATTACAATATTTTAGACGGGTATAAATTTCCTGATTTCAATATTATGAAACATATTTTTTAAAAATTCAATACGTCGGCTCCAAAATATCGTCCGAAATTAAAAATTTGTTTGACAAATTTCAGGATGCATTGACTCTAAAACAATCAACTTTCTCAAATAAATGCTAAGAATGACAAGTTCGTAGAACTAAATGAGGAATTCACTTTTAAAAAATGTTCGAAGAATTCTGAAAAAATTCTAGATTAATTTTAAGATTTTTTGCTTCTTCGCAACGTTTTTTTTACATTTTATGCCATTTTGGGAACCACTATATTGAATTTTCACCATATTAAAGTTCAGACATTTTTGAGACATTATTTATACCTGTCTAAGACATTCTAATGCCGGAAATTAAAAAAAACGATAATGGAAACCTTAAAAACTCGTGTTTTTTAATTCAATACCATGTGTCATTATTTTATTTTTGAAGTCGCTGTATTTTCTAATAAGCCATTTGAAATAGCAGGGTTTAAGCCATAAAAAACATATTGAATGTTTTTCATTGCGGTTTAATACTAAAAAATACTATCAAACTCATATTCAAAATATATTTAAAATATAACAATTTTATTTATATCACAGCCTTACAACTAGAGTATAAAGATAAAGACGTTGCTTTTCATTTTTCTAACTACTTTCTTCTAATAAACTCGTCTACCCTCTATTACAAGTATTGCAAATAAATTGTATTATTGTTTTTTAGATAAAAAAAATTTTTTTAAAATAAGGTCCAAAGTAGAAATAATTGAAGCGCTGGGATTTGAACCGTGGAACATTCGATTGCCGGATGAAGGCGGTTTGATGAATTACTATTTATGAATTGCTATTTATACTTAAATAATGCAAGCATAAAAACGTATATTTCGAACAAAAAAAGTACATTTTGAGTTAGTACCTCTTTCGGTATTGGAAGATTATGTACACGATGATGGCGTTCCCAATAAAGAGCACTGCGATGAGTGTGGACGGTAGAACAAGATCTGCAACAATAAAAATATATTAGTAAATTCATTGAAATAGTACAATAAATATAATAAAAATATTAAACATCAACGGCTGAAAGTAAAATTGGATTGGAAAGTTATAACCAATTCTATACTGATATTTCGACACGAAGTGTAGTCGGGTATGTGATTTGAGACAAACTTTACATAATATCGTGTAAAATATACATTAATTAACAGTAAGTTACAGTTATAAAAATATTCTTTATCGGTGCTTAGTAATGAATTCACAAAAATGTATATAATTATAACGTTATAAAAGATTGCATATTTTCTTCGTGAAGTGAAACCAGTTTTTTAAAAGATCTGTATCTCTGTACCTGTTTACAGATTAATACTTCCCGTGATTTATAAATTATGGTTTAAGTTATTAATAAATACGGGAACTAAATGTTGTATTATTGACGTAGAAAAAGTTACATGCAAATATTTGTCCTTCATGGAACTAAATATCGTTTTATGATAATAATTCTTAATAGTTTTGTAATACATATTTTTTAACAATAAAGTATCAAAAAAATACCGTAAAGTTGTAACATTTAGGAAAATTAAAGTTTTTAAAAATAAAGCTTAAAATTGAATGTTTTCTTGTAATGAATCTATTCAAATTGTTGGTTATTTTTTTGAACAGAACAAAATAATTGATTTTCAAAGCATTTTTGGAGTTTTCTTATGAAGTAAGTATATCAACAAAATAAGTAAAGCACAAATATATACTTGTGACTAATTCCTCGATACTTTTAACATTTGATCTATACAAACCAATTTTGTTGTTTATTACTTCCAAAGTGCAAAGTTCTTTTTTTTTTTATTTAAAGCTATCAAATCAGTTACAGATGTTTTCGTTGTTTTAAGAGATGTAAATAGCAATATTTAAATACAAACTATTATGTCATGTAACAACTTAAAGGGTGCTACCAATTTAAAGGAATTAATAACATAATATAAAATAATTAATTTGCTTCTTTCTCTATTTGTTAAACATGTTTTTAGCCGTAGTAACCTTTAGATATTTGAGAATAGTGACATATACTGAACAATATATTTTTTTAAAATTATGCAGATATTTAAGAAATTAAATCAAATTTTGAAGAAACTATAAATAATATTTCTTATATTTCTGTAAATTATAATTAAATATTTTTCAATTATTTGCTTTTTTGTTAGTCGAACGAACTATTTGAAACATTTAAAAATACAAAATAAATTTCGCCAATATTTTTAATTTTTGTATCAATTTTTAACATTTGTTCATTATTAACATTCAAGATAAATTTGTTTACATTTCTTTAGAATTCATATTTACTCGCACACAGTCAAACTTTAACTTTAATTTGTATCAAGTCTTCAAGACTTTAAAAATCTTTTCAATAAAACTTAAATCCACAGAAGCGAGATTTAATATGAATGGGTTATATTAAAATTATGAAAAATCGATTGGAAGGAAGCAGTAGAATTTCCATGACAAAAGAAATTTTAAAATTGCATTCCACGTCAATTGCATATAAATCATTCACTTAGTCTAGTCATAAATCCCCTTGGTTGACATTACACCCCTTTATTACGGAATTTTTCATTTTAATCGCCGCTAACGTAAATTTTTATTATTTTATTATTCGATTAAAAAAATGTTCCATTTCTCTGGCAGTATATTCTTTAATTTGTTTGATATATTTTATTCAAAACACTTCATGGGAACATCTGAATTCGTTTATTCAGAGTCACTTAGAGCGATGAATTGCCAACCTTGCATTCAAGGCGGTCTGTTTAAACTGATGAATAGCATCGTTAACGATAACAACTAATCTCTATGATAAAAAAATGGGCGCGGTTGATAAGAATAATTTGAGTAATTATAAACAGTTTATTTATTATTTTCATTTTTTATGCGTTTATACTGATCCAAGTAGATCCAAAATAAGGTTTTGATTAATTATGGTTTTTTAATATAAAATAATTGTAGTGAATTTAAAATTATTTAAGATAGTAGATATCGAAAGTATTGTATAGTTACTAAAAATGTTCAAAAACGTTACGATTACTTTTATTTATTAACGAAATTAATGAGGAGCGCAATTTTACTGTTCTTAAATCAGCCAAAATTAGTTGTTTCTGACACAAATTGTTTTATTTATTCCCTTATAAACTTTGTTTACAAATAAATTGTTTTTAGTGGCCATTAATAACAAATCTCTACAATCTTAACGAAAGAATTTTCGTAAACTTGTTGCTTGACCACTAAAATAATTCATAACACTGGGTAACAAAACATTGTAAATAAAATTACTTTTTCTAACTTATTGTTAGTTTATATATTTAAAAATTAATTATTTTTTGTCCGATTGATTTGTTCTAAAGAACAACATAATCGTTTCTCCTTTGAATAAAACAGTTAATAATGAACTAAAATAATGAACTAACTAAATTCTTGGTTTATTGAATTTCTTTCCTAAACTTATAAATTGGTTTCGATAGTAACTTTAATGGATACTGAATTTCTGTATCAAATGTTATGATATTCGAATTATCAGTTCTATCATGGAGGGACAATATTGGCTTAGAGGTAACATGTATTCTTAAGAGAATTTGAGTGTTTTACTAACGTGTCTGAAGAATGTTTATGCAATTGATCGGTATGCTAGTCCTGAATTTTCCGTACAATGAAATTTGAAATAGGTGAAAAGTAAAATTGATTAAGTAAGTTTACAACAACAAATTGTAGAATTTTTAAAATATAATAGTAAAATTATACTAATCGAAATATCGATTTTATTAATAAATAGTAACAAATAATATTTTATTAAGGAAATTGTAGATTTTCACTGTTTCACGGAAACCCATTTTTTCTTTACGAATTAGTTTCCACCTAACTCAGATTTAGTGATTAGACTAACTATTAAAAAAACTAGGAACGTTGCATGATAGTACAATGTTATCAAAGATTAATTTCTTTTATTTATTAACATGCCAATCGATGTTATTTATTCTTTATGATTTCTTGTGACTATTCAATGCATATTGTTGTTTATTTTACTAGTAACATTTTTGCCTCTTACAAAAATATTATTGACATTTTATAAATTACTTTGGAAGGAATATGCATGTATGCTATTGAAAACGTTAGTAATAACAAAAAAGAATAGTTTTAATGTAAAGTGCACAAGCAGGAGTAAAAAGTTTTTTTTTTGTATTTTGGAGCTATTCGAGTGTGATTTCACTTCAAGAATTTTAGAATGTATTTTAATCTGCAAGAAAGTGATAATTTTTAGCATTCAATATAGCAGAACCATATGATCCTCATGATTCTTTAAACATAAATTATTTATTTTTATGGCTGCATGTTAAACTATAATGTCATAAATATCAACTAAATATTTTGAAATCAATGTTCGAAAGTGGCATACAATTATTAATATAGCATATTACGACTTTACAATTCAATATTTACTTGAAATATATCATTAAAGTGTTCAAAACTTTAAAACATGAATACAACTTTTTCTAAAATTTGTGTATTTGAAGAATTGGATTTGTTTAGTTTTGAATCATTTTTATTCTTTTTCATCTTTTTCAACACAAGTAGAGGAGTAAATTAATATATATTAATTATGTATTAATTTTATTTTTAATCTGATGCAAATACGATTTTAAAAGTTATTTATTATCTAGTGTTGTTAATTTAATTGTATGTTACTACCTTAATATGTATTATGTTTACTAAAGACAATGAATTTGTGTGTTATCTACAATCTATTTACTTATTTGTTTTTAGGTAATCAACTTATAATAATTTTGTAATTGAAGGAAAAATAAATAAGGATTGATTACTTAGTTTAATGAAATTCAATGCTGCCAAGAAGTTCCAAATTATTACAAAAAAAAATAAAACAATTGTAATAAGATGTCTTTAAGCGAAAATATTATAACAAAAGCATAAAGTTTATGAACAAAACTTGAGAGATGAAAAGAAATGGAAATTACAATAAATATTTTAAATCACCACATTTTGTTAGTGTTTAACTACTCGGTACTATTACCAAAATCCATGTTGACTTCAAAAGTTCATATAATTTTTTTTAATTTAATATTTTGCCATTTCAAGGAGTTTTAATATCATATTTTTAGTAGTTCAATATCTAGTTACATTGCCCAAAAGACTGCGCCATAAATTTTTCAAATTAGGATTTTTTATCATCAAAAAATATTATAAAATTGATTAAAAATATAATTGCTTAAATTATATGTTTTAAATATATTTTAAGAATCACCCATGCATATAATATGAAGAATTAATGCACATCTATATGTGAAATGATTCTGTCGTTTTTGCTAGATCTTTTGTTAAACCAAGCAAAAACGATCGATGAAAAATTATTAAATTATTGCACCTATAGGTGTAGATGAATAAGTATTTCAGATATTCCTTTCGCAGTCTATTTAAAAATCTGTTACTTAAATACTTTAAAAAAAAAGAAAAAATGTACTATTGTTTGCTTAAAACGTCTTAATCGTCGTACTGACTGATTTAGGAAGGATTTACTCCAAAAAAACATTTCCGAAAATTTTCTGAAAAAAATATAAGATACAAAAAAATCCCCCACTACCAAGGAAAATATCTTCATGAAAATGTAAGAAATTTCATAATTTGTTGAACCTATCCAGTGCGTATAACACAGAATATATACATTTTTCTAAGTAACAACATTTTTTGAGTGGAAAAAATCAACGAAAATGAAAGTATTGGTAAAAAATATGTAAAACAAAAATTCCCCACAATTCACCATTGAATGTTTAAATTAAAAACCAAAAGATATTTTGAACTGACCTAGGATATAGTCGCTTTCCTTGATCGCAGCTGGTTTTCCCGTTGGATCCATAGCGAAAACAGTTGTTCCTGCGGCTGCGTGCGTCACTTCAGTCCTGATCCCGGCTTCGTGTTCCAGAATGGTATCGCCCGATAACGGGGATAAACGGTCGCCCTCGCTTTTTGGCTGCGATTCGTTAGAGGCTGAAAGGCACAAACCGATTGCTGAATTATTTAACAGATATTACCTATAAGCCCTACTACTATTGTACTAAAGTAAATATATCGATTAAACAAAAAACCCTTATTGAAATCCATCGATAGATCATGTCCCATTTTTTTAATCATTCTGGACATTTTTTAGTGATTCTTGAAAATGAATTGTTATTGTCTATTACAGGATGGGAATTCTTTAATGGTAGAAATTCTGATGACTGTAGTTGCTAGGATAATCCTGGTAACTACTATTCGAAAAAGTGAAAACAAGATCTATTCAATATTTACCACCACTCTATTAGATTGTAATTTTGATATAGGATCGAGTTTGACAAGCATGTAAAAAGTGAAATTCTTTGAGGCATACAATAATATTAAAATTAGAATTCTACCCTGAAATACTTGTGAGATATTCGATATAAAAAGAGTCACTTTTTTTAAACATATTTTCATATTTTGTTATTATTCTATATGAATATTCGGACATATAAATGTTGAATTTTAGCCCGTACTAAAAATTTGTTTACTTTTGAAAAATTGTTAAAAACATATTTTTTATGGATATACAGAAAATGTTTCTTTTTAATGTCTCAATTTTTATCTTGGGAAAGTCAACCAGAACTACAAAAATTCTAGAAAATGATTATAATTTATAGAAAAAATTATGATATTAAAAAATAATATGAGAAGGAATGGTTTAACGTACATTAAGAATTGGTTTAAAAAATGCTGTCATAAAAAAAAGGGACTTCCGAATCCTCTGCGAAATGTTTCCAAGTTTTTTCTAAATAAATAATCTATATGCTGCTACGTGCATAATTATACGTAAAAGAAAATTAAATTCTGTTTAAAATGAAAAAAAAATCGTTTTTCTAAGATAAATAATGACGAAGTTACGGGCAGTTAAATTTTGCTAATTAGTAGTCTCCTGACGCACATGTATCTGCATGCTATTTAGGGGCCTTCTTTTTCGACAGTACTTTTAAAATCTATTTTGAATACCTTAAACGGATTCGTCCTATATTTTTTTTATATCATCATTTTCTCCACAAATTATGATCATTTTCAACGATTTTTTGAACTTTCGGTTAACTGAACCAAGGTCTTAAAATAAAATCTGAAAAACATTATCAGGAGAAAGCCCGCGAAAAAATCTATAAAATTTGTATTTTCAGCAATTTTTTTCTTATTAAATGTATTAATAGCAAATAATGAATGAAGGTAATATTGAAAATCCTTATAAATGATAAAATTTTATCGGTATTATGATCCGATTCCGACATCCGATGTATCTTAGCCACTATTTTGAAAAATCAGTAAAAAAAAGATGATTCTTTTTTTGCTTTTTGCATTTATGTTGACAAATACAAAACCGAGGAAAAAATGTTCCAAACAAAGAAAGTAGAGCGGAAAAATGTCTACAAAATGGTTCTGTACATATTTTTGTAGCTTCAATACTAAACCAGTAATCTGCAATTAAAGTACACAAGTTTTCAATTAGAAGTTTATTTCAAGTCAACTGGATTATTTCGGCGATAAAATGTTGAGGTTTCACCACCATAATGGAGAATCGATGAATATCGGTACTATAATATCGATTTACGTAACCTTAAATGAATAATTTTCGAAATTTTGATTCTCTGAGGGTAATTCGGTATATTTTGTACAATTGCTGGGAAAATTCCAGCTCAATCGGCTTAGAAATGTCGAAGAACTAAATTGCCTTTGGAAATTAATTTGGGCATTAATAAAAATATTGACAAATATTTTAAACACTTGATACATAAGATGTTCATATTTGATCCGAAAAGATAGATATGCTTTGTATTTAAAACGCCAAATGCGATGATTTCGTGGTACAAAAAGGCAAAATCTCTTTTTATTTGCGCTCTGGAGGCCACAAAGTCACATTTAGGTTCTGTACATATTTTTTGTTGTAGGTGACAAAATTGCACCAAATATAGGGAATGACCTAAGTAGTGGAAGCGAATTTCATGGCACAAAAATGCTGCTTCAACAATTTCTACTTCTTAAAAATTTTAAAGAACCAATTTTGGGGATCGGATCGAAAAACCGACAAATTAAAAAACCGACAGTTGAAAAGCCGACGCTCAAACATCCGGCAGACAAAAATAGACACATCGAAAAGCGGACAGTCATTTTTTGGAGTGTCGGTTTTTTTACTTGTCGGCTTTTTGATTTGTCCTTTCTTCGTCCCGCACCTATTGTGTCTTATTTTATTAAGCTCTGAACGTCATTTTTCACTTTAAATTTTGGTTTATAGTTTTATTATATGTAAAAAAAATTATACTATTTATTTTCCGTGTAGATTGTTAAATGTAAGAAAAAATTGTCTTAATTCAAATTAATAATTACTTTATTCTCCATTATTGCCATCAGCATTAGAGTTAAAAAATGAAACGTTGAAATCTTATTCATTGTAAAATTACTGTTAATAATTGTTATAATTGTATTAATTAAAAACCACATAAATAAAGATAAACTTCAGAAAATTTAGTCCTGTCAATGTAATCAACTACTAATTTTAAATTGTTTAATTGCTATCAATTTTCACAATTATTCTTATCGAAATTCGATTCGCTCCGGATACACTTTCAAACTTTTGCAAAATTTGAAACTCTTTTTATCTCTCCGATATCTTAGGAATTACGTTTCTTTATATCTGATACAATTTATCAATTTCGGTTAATTAAGAATACGAAGGGAGATAAGTTTCGAAATCCATTTCCGTTTAGGACGTAATTCTTGACTACGTTTCCGTTCTGTATCGTTCACCTTCATTCCATGATTTTATGATTGTATTTTATATTGCAGCATATTATCAATCACATATATCAAACCCGAATTTCATTTCATAGATTATTATTTCAGAAAACGCGTAAAATGATAATAATACTTATCAGTCGACGTTTGACGACCACATGCCAGGAATTACGTGTTGAACAAAGGTGACGTTTTATGTAACTTTACCTCCCAAGTATAATTTTGACGTTTAACATTTTTAATAACAATCCATAGTTCTAGACACGTAAAAAACGAGTTCCAAAAAATGTTCTTTAAGTTTTCACAAAACGATAAATTCACTAATTTAACAAAAAGTAACTAGTTTAAAAAAAAAACAGAAATGCTCTATGAAAGTGACATTTTGGTAGCAATTTATGTATGGTTGATTGGTTTTTACCAACAATCCGCTCTGTATATCGTGAGGTGAACACGATGAATGGTTTCTGAATACTAACTAGAATACGACTTCGTCCCTTCGTATTGTAAAATGCTGTAGTTCTCACCAATTGATGTTAATTGAACGTAATTTATTTCTCTTCGTGTGAAAAGTGAGAAAATATTTCAAGAAATTGGTTAGAATTAGTTTCACGCGAAAGGAATTTCCAGATTTTACTCGACAAATATTTTTATATTAACATTTATTATGTAATTGTGATATTGAAAAATGTTCCTACCTGATTTAAAATTTTAAGAATACAATTTGATATTTTTGAAAAATAAAACTAAAATACCTTTTGCTTTTTTTTATATTTTACCATTGTACTATATTTTAAAAAAAATCTTTTTGTTAAATAATTAGAAATTGGTCTTTCGACAGTCTATTATGAATTAAATGTTGATTTGATTTAATGTCATTTTACCCAAATGAAATTAATGTAAACTGACCAAAATATAAAAAAAACACAAAATTTATTACAGAGTAAAAACGATTTTTATCAATCGACTTTTTTTTTTTTTTTTTTCAATTTCATAATGACAAGATTAATGTCATAATCATTACCATTATATTTTAAAATTTGTAATGGTCGCAGATAACGAGACCAATTTTCAAAGTAAAAAGAGTAAATTCATAATGGCTTAAAACATTCTTAGGATTCGAAAAATCAAATCAGAAAAAATGTGAAAGAATAAGTTCGGTGCAATAAAATGAGAGAATTTGTACGATTTATACCTGGAATTCAAATTTGTACAATTTAATTTTAAAAGGTCATAGAATAAATTAGCAAAGTGGGGGTTAGAGTTGAGTAAGACTGCAATCCGAGGTAATTTTGGAAAATTGACAAAAAAAACGATTTTTTAAACACAATTGTGAAAATGTGAAATTTAATATTTTTTTCTAAATTTACAAAATATTCTGACATGTCGGAGCAACTTTCGGATTCAATTGCAGCGAAAATTTCACGAATTAAACACAGCCATTTTGTGCTTTTAACATATGAAAAGAATTCACTTAACACTTTTTAAACATTGATTTTATGATAAATGAAATGCACAATACTTTTGTAATTTTAACATTTTCTATATAGTTTTTTGTCATACAAAAAATCTTTCTTTCTAGTTAATATTATTACACATGCTTATAAGCTTTTAGTATTATTATGTTAAACATTCCATAAGCTATAGTAAACATGTAAAAATTAGAATAATTTTTGCTATAAAAATAGACATTTTTGCGAACAAAAAATCTTGTCATGTTTTGTATAAGAATGACACAAAAATATTGTGTTATTTATGTAAATTAATTAAATTAGTTTTTATATAATAATTCTAACAAATTAAACAAAATGACTGAATTTATATATATATATATATTTGACTTTAAAAATATACATTTTGAATCATAAATAAACAAGAAAATATTAAGAGTGATAAGTTGAAGACAAGAACAAAGTTTTATTTGCTTCGATGGTCATTACAAAGCAGCAATAAAGTTTACTTCTCAAACAAATGTTTTTATCGAGTAAAAAGTTAGCCAAATGTTGAATTCCGAATTTCGAAGTGCGAACAAATAGTCGTCCACAAATTTAACGGAAGCTCTCGCGTTATCTACAGCAGGATTGTACGAGTTTCTGAACACATATAAATTTCCCTCGACACGAGCTCGAACTCCCATGTGAATAATTAACATATATTAGATTATTTTTCAAATTCAAGCTAACTTAACCGCATAATTACACGCATTACGCGCAATTAGTATTGAACCATGAAAATTACGTTAAACGTAATTCGCTGCAGTAGATAATTTAAATAGGCATATGGAAAAGTTAATATGCGTAATTTTGAATTATGGTATTTACACGTTGTTCTAATGATAATTGGTACCAATTAACAATTTTCAGGCGGAGATAGAACAGTAATCGACTGATGAAGGTAGTAAATATTATTGCGCAGGTGTCAAAAACGAAGTACACGTGGTGATTGTAATTCCGGTTTTGTATACAATTTTCGATTTTTTGAATTACACCATATTTAAAGATGTCTTCGTTAAGATACACAATATTAAGTAAAAGAAATTGACGATTTTTAATTTAGTTACAGTTACTAAGGTATGCATAAATTCTAATAAACAATCAATTTTAGTGCCATGTAATCAAAATATTTGACTATTAATGATTTTAACACTTTGACCGTTCGACCAAAATTTCATAATTTACGATCCCCACATGGGTCTCGTAATTTGCATGCAACTCAGTTTCCTTGAAAGTTAGGGAGTAGTCGAATTTCAAATTCAACCCATGTTTGAGAATTGCAAAATACATGCATTTCAAAATGTTAATAGTTTTGCAAAATATTATCTATCCATAAAAAAATTCACTTTAATGCATTTAGGAATACAAGAAATGTAAAATAAAATTGATAGTATTTGTACAGTTTTTGGTTAAAACAAATTAAGTCAAAGTTCAATTGTTCACAATGTTACATTAAACAATTTGACGATACAAGTAAACTAGTTGATACGCAGTTAGATTAGAGTCGGTCTAATCTTTTTATGAGTATTTTTCTGATTATTTACTTTTGGGAGATATGTAAATAAGTATACGTTTAATAGGTGGGGGTCGAAAAAAGGACAAATAAAATAGCCGATAGGTAACAAACCCTATTGTCAAAAAACCGACAATTGAAAAGCCGAAAGTTACAGATGAAAGTAAAAAAACCGACACTTCAAAAAATAACTGTCTGCATGTCTACGTGCATTTTCATTTTGTTTGTGTCATTGTCATTTTTTAATATATCGGCTTTTTGATTTGTCGGTTTTTCGACCCGCGCTTAATTTAATTACAGAAACTTATAATTGCTTGCTTCTACAGCAAGGACTAACTTTGAAGTCATGATTCATTTTGTAATGAATTCCCAAAGCCATTACAGATTTAAAATATTATATTTCAAATACAACATACTACAATTTCGTATGTATTTTATTTAATTAATTATATATACCAACACATTTAAAGTAATAAAGAACTTTTTAAATAGTATATATGATTTTTAAAATAAATTTATTATTTTCATACTTACTTTTTCAATACATAGCATTGCTACTAGAAAATTTAATCTAGTTTTTTTTCTAGTAATTTTAGGATAAATTTCAATAACTTTTCAATTGGAATTTTGGAACATTTTCTATTATTTTCAGTTTTCGTGGAATTTCTATAGTAAACGTTTCAGAAATTGTAATTCTTTTTAACATAAAACTACCTCAAGAGAAAAAACATCTTTTTAATAACCCTTAAAGTCGTTTCAAAAATTGATGTCTTAAATACCACTCAGAAAGAGGTCTTAAAGTGACCTTTAAGACTACTTGTATTTCTTAAAGGTCATTGATTTAAGAGTCCTACAAAGACTTTTTAATATGGTTTCTCAGATAATAGATCATATTTAAGGCTTGTGACTTTCGCTGTAAAATATATAATTTAATATTAAATTCTTTGGAATAAAATATTGATTTTCTTTACAAAATAAATATAGTACAGATTTAGATGTTACAACTCCTTTAAATACTTATTCTCTTCTTACAGATATTGTACGCCGTCGGTTGATATAAATGTCACGAGAGTATAATTTTTGGATTCGAACGCCATCTAGTGTCTCGAGAAAGCACTCAACGTTCTAACATACAGTTCACTATACCAAAAAAGAGATTATCAGGAATTTAATAAATTTAAGATCTAATGCATAAGACCGCGACGAAGTTGATACTTTAAGAAATCATAATTAAGCCTTTAATCCGTTAAGTGGAATGAGCACAAACTATGAAAAATGATTGTTCGATGTAAACAAATGTCATTCAATTGAAAAATTTAAGTGATTTTTTAATGTAAAGATATCATTGCAACATTAAAAGCAATTCGTTTAATATTAGTATTTGATTTCTTACATCGGAATTGGTCATTTGTTAAAATTAAGAAATGTATGGTTTGAATTCAGCGGCTGCGCAAGTTGACAAATAAGACATGGGACATGTGTCTTATACGATGTATTTGTTTATAAAACTCGCCTATTTAAGACGACGTATAAATAATATCTTTAATTTATTTCTTTTCACAATAACAACTACAGAACGGCACTCAATCGTTTTTAAAAAAATAAACAAAACATCCGCTTTGTCATTTGAGGTTATGTTACGATGCGTTTTGACACTAACTATTATATTTTGTAACTATTAAGAAATCATTATTTTATACCTACAAACGTATTGTATAAAAATGGTTTCTTAACTATTACAAAATATTAGGTTGGGTTTAACGGATATTTCTTAAGATATACAGTGCATTGTTTTCATCAAAGAAACGTTAGTTTTATATGAAATGAATAATTATTTCATACTTGAAAAAAAATATTGGATTCGCCATATTTAAATGTAGAATTTCTTGACTAATAAGTCTTCTTTATAGTAAAACATCCTTTCTTAGTGTAGCAATACTAATTTAAGGACTACACTGTACAAAAAATATTCTAACTTAAAGTAAATATTTACTTGAATAGTCGCAACAACATATTTACTAATAATAGAAAAATAGATTGTTAATTCAACTAAATATTAATTTGATTTTATACAGCAAGTAAATATTTATTTAAATTAAGAAAATATTTCCTTACTTTGAGTAAATATTTCATTGCGATTATTCAAGTAAATATTTACTTGAAATTAGGAAATTTTTTTTGTCAGTGTATCTGCTGATTGGATATTCATATAATGTACATAAGTTTTAAGATTTTTAATGATCAAAATTTATTGTCATTGTAAAATATCCAAGAAAAGCCGCAATTTATAGTGAAAAGGGTATAATATTATTTTTTTATGTTGGAAATAATTTTTGTTATTAATATTGACATATTATTTTTATTTATAAAAATGCGTGTAAATATACATTTTAACGTACCTAAAAAAAGAAGCCTTAATCCAATAAATAATAAACGATACGTTAAACAAGAAATGCTGTTTGCAAGACTCGCGAACGTGAGAAAATCTGTTAAAAACTAAAAGTAGTTTTTACGACTTTCGGATGTGATAGACATAGAAAAGACTTTGGTACGAACTTGCGTGGCTAAAAATACGAAAGAAATTAGAATCTCGAGACTTTGTGGAAAGATTCGGTCGTTCTTCTAGGCTTTAAATTTCCTGGGTCATGTATGACGTCAAAAGTTTCGAGGTACATCGTCCAAGTCTTATACCCGTCCACATGCACGCGATGGGTTTTCCGAAATGTTTAAATATTTATTTTATGTTGGCAGTATTTTCCCTCGGTTACTTTTATTTAATACTGAAATATTTTGATGGGGCAATTTTTTCAAACGTGTTTTCCATCTGGTCAATATATTTGTAATGTTTTAATTGGAGGGAGTTTTAGGTACCAACTACTATTTATAGTCCTTATACCGATTCAATTATATTCATTATATAATATTACACTTTTAAATAAAATTATACGTAAAATGAAAGTATAACAACACTATAGTAGTAAATTACATTTAAAATTTATGTCTCATGTCCAAAAGTTTTAACAATACAATTTAAAACAACATTATTTATTGGGTGCGGTTCCAAAAACCGACAAATTAAATTAAATTAAATTAAATAAAAAAGCCGACAGGTAAAAAAACCGACAATCATAAAGCTGACAGTTAAAATGCTGACACATAAAAAAAGTAGCCACATCGACAAGTGGGCAGTCATTTTTTTAAATTTCGGTTTTCTTACTAACGGATTTACGATTGACGGTTTTTTGGCTGTCGGTTTTTTGATAGTCATATTTTTTATTTATTTATATACGACCTGCATCAAATTATGTGCTAGTAGTTGGTCAATAATTGTATATAGTTTTATTAGCAATGTTATTGCTGCAAGTTTTGTTTATTTTTTATTTAATATTATTATATTATACATTTTTGTTTAATAAACTATATTGTAAGTTTACAGAAAGCATATATTTTAAAATAGATTAGTAATTCTGAAATAAAAAAAACGCAATTGTAAATAATTGGCACTCAAAATTGATTAATTTATGAAACAGGTTTGCTAAATGGCAATTTTTCCATTTACATTTCATGGAATAAAGACATTTTATTTTGGTATTTTTAAAAATTAATTTACATCGACTGTTTTTAATCTGTGAAAATAAAAAACTGTTTCATTTCATTTGAATTTAAATTTTAGATTTTCTCCCTTTAGCAAAATAGAAATAATTTCAAAAGCAACATTCTTCAGCATTTAAAACTTCAAATCATGACATATTCTCGAAATTTGTCGTTATATAAACTGTTAAAAATTTCTGTAGCAATGTCCTGAAAGAGTAACCGAAGTTTTTTTATCGATACGGTTTCAGAATGTTACGAAACAGAGTTTAGTAATTTTCTGAAATATTTTGGTAATTTTCTGCAATTTTTTCGTAATTTTTAAAAAATGTTTCTTAATTTTGTTTCGTAAAATTTTGAAATGTTAACAGTAAAAAACCTCAGTTACTATTTCAGAAAATTCGTAGTGAAATTTGTAACAGTGCATTAAGATTGGACGATATTATCGATTATTCAGTAGTTAGATCAATATACTTATACACCAGGTGATATCGACCTCGGAGGGGCCAAAAATTGAAAACTCATTCGAAATATAAAATTTTCCTTTTTTCTGACTGAACCGCAACTATACTAATCATCGGCAATCAAATAGTTGTATCATATTTTTATTTATTTATCTAGTACTTCAATTGCTGTTTAAAATATTTCGAAAATTACACATAAATGTGCGCAGAATATTTCTTCATAAAAATGTAAGCAAATGTATATAAAACTGTAATTTAATTATAACCGGAATTTTCTAACTACTTGTGTATTTTTGTTCTTGAATATTAGTTTTTCTACTAATTTTTGTATTTTTTTTATACATCACGCATCTCAATTTCGTACCTCAAATCTATTATTTTTGTTAAGGGCCCAAACGGCCCATTTAATTGAAATAAATAAATAAATAAAAATATATGTTTTGTAAAAATTGAATGTCATTTTTAAAATTCGTATATTTATCGCAGAATTATTATCATTGTTTAACAGCTCTTAACGAAATAATCACTTAACTCATGTCGTTATTATCTTATTGATACTCCACTGTAAATGACGACAAAACAAATTGAAAAATTACAAAAATTACGTAAAATTTAACATTTTCTTATCGATTTAAAATGTTTGAATTATTATGGAGTAATTATTATTAATGGGCAGTAAGCCCTTGTATTATAACTGATTTGGAATAAACACCTATTCTATAAAGTCACTAAATATTTTAATAAATCACTAAAACAAAATTTGGAGTGAATATATAAGAAAAAGACATTCATCATAAACAAAATTATTTAAAAATAAATGAATAAACGTTTCACATTTTATTTGGAGTACTATAGTGACGTAGAGAAATTAATATCGAGATTAACCATTCATTAATAAAATTTTGTATTAAAAGTTGTCAATTTGAATGTTTTTTTTTCTGAAGATAATTATAACAATAAAGGATGTTATTAAATAAATTATTTCCAATTTTATTACAAAATATGATTCTTTCGCTTTTCAGGAATCTTGTTCATACTAACGTTTTTGAATATTTTATAAACAAAGTTTTGAAAATCATAATTTTAAGCCGACTTCTTAAGACTTAACCTAATTTAATAATTATTAAATAAAGTACTCGTTACAAATTTCATTTTGTGAATATATTATATCAAAAATAAATAGAAAAACCATCATAACTGTTCACGACATTGACTTACTAAAAATCACAGACTGTAACATGCAATACAAATCAGATTTATATAATTACAATATAAAAACACAAAATTCAATACCGTAACAGTTACGAAACGCCAAAAACGTGTATATGGTAAAAAATTCCAATATATTTTTTGTAATATAGAAACCTTTTTAACACAATAATACACAACCAGAATTTATTAATCTTTAGACAAAAAATTACCAGATATGACGAAATCTGTAAACGTAATAAAAATCACTCCCTAACAAAATATGAGTCTACTCGAATTCGACCTTCAAAAACGTACGCTTATGCCAATTAATACAAATTTTGAAAATAATGACAGGGAAAAAACAAAGAATCAGGATCGTTATCGAATTTAAGATAGCTAACCTTATGACCCCTTTTCGTCGTCACGGTCGCTAGGATGAATCGAACGCTGCCAAAACTGAAGGGGTGAATATGGTGGAGGGTCCTTCGTTCGTCTCCATGAGGAACATTGGAGTGGGGGATAAAAAAGGAAAAAATATTCCTTTACACGACCTTTCCTGACCGCGATTCGGGCCGCTACTGAAACCAACCGTGCAGGAAGAGTGCTGCTTGCCCACCATCCTGGAGCGCATTAGTTATGAAGGGTGGGGCGGGGGAGGGGTCATGTTATAATATCGGGAAACTTCCTGAATCCATTCCCCACTATTTTTCCCAAAACGAGACAGATATTAATTGAATCTCAAAATTAAATTTTATCAGAATGTGAAAATATTGGAGAAATGTGCGTATAAAATCGTTAAAAAAGTTTTATACATTGGTTTAAAGTTACAGAAAATACAAATTCTTTTTATACACACGTTTCGCCTTGTAATTTTCAACAAAAAATGGTAATTTTGTTAATTTCGCTGCATGCGATTTATTACTATTGTAATTTACTGAGTTGGACCCCTTACAACTGGCGCCATCTGAGCGAAGAACAAAGCAGTGGCGCCATCTCAGTGGCTCTCGTTTCAGCGGCGCCACCTCGCGGTACATTATTATTAAAATTTGTTATCGTAGACTTTGATTTGGTAAAATAGCGTTCGAAATTTGTTGGAGTGAGATTCACTCTTTATGGAGTAAACTTCACTCTAAACGAGTGAAATTTCGCCCTTTACGGAGTGAAAACTCTTCATAGAGTGAATATTCACTTTTAAAGAGAGACAAGTCGGTCTTTCATTATAGTTGCATAATTTTCGCTCCATAACGAGTGAATTCTCATTGTAAGAAATTTACAGAAAAGTTGACGAAGATTTGGAGACAGATTACTTACGTGAAATGTTTTTCTCCTTGATGATTTTTTGTACATTACGGCATATCTCAAGGAGAATGGTTTGCAAATGTTGTTTTGTTACGTGATACTTAAATATGTGCTGGAAACTGATATTTATATTATCTTTTATGCTAATAAACAAAATAAAAATCCTTGCATGACGAATAGGTTCTGGAGGGGAATTGTCGAGTCAAATTACACAATGTTAATTTACAACCGAATTTAGCTTCTTCTTCGTTACGTCAAATAATGTTTGACAATGCAGAAAAACTACATTGCATTAATTATCAAAATGTATAAAGTAAATCATTTTTTAATATTTTTATCAAGCGTTATGCCTTGATAAATTGTGTTTGTCACTTTCATAAATTTATCAGAATTATACAAGGAAAATTGACATTTTTTGTATTTTTAATTGATTGAATTTGGTTTTAACGAGATTGGAGAAATTCCATTTACTCTGACTTTACTGAATAAAACTAACAAGGGAATTTTGTAGTAATAATTTTTACAAACGCAGTTCAAAAAACGGAGAATAAAACTTCGCAATGTTAAATGAAATTTAATTCAGTTGTCAAAAATGATCAAGTTAAACCTAGAATATTGAAAATAATAATAAGAAAATATGGCTATATGTAGAGTGATTTTCAATTTTCATTTCTTAGCAGATAGAAATTAATGCTCATATGTAGATCGTGATAGATCTTGTTACAGATCTAATTAGATCTATTAATATCTAAGTAGATGTCGAATATGATCAGATATTTTTTTGGGAGGGGTAATTAGTCTCTATTTTTAAATGCTACAAATATGTAAGTATTGTAATTTGGTAAAATTTTTTCTTCAGAATTATGTTATTTAGTAAAAAATGTATAAAATTATTTTTTCTTCGTGTAAAATTTTTATTTTTTGAAATATATGACATATAAAGAAATTCCAAACGAGAAATTGTTCAAAAATGCTAAGAAGAATACATGTACAATTTGTATTTATTTAAAAATATTTAAAATTGTGGGCCGTATTGCACGTACGTGATTTTTATTATATTGTATATTATTCTACGTGAAATTTCAAACCAAAAAATCCTGTACCAAAAGTGGAACCAATGCCTACAATTTGATTGTCGCGCCATTTTATTGCGATAACTTTTTTTTTTTAAACTTATCTTAACAAAATTAGGCTTATTTTAAAGCAACTTTCAAGCTCTACAATATTCATCTCTGAGGTTCTTTGACTTAAAATGAATATTTCTCTTGCTACAGTCATAAATAGGATAAAAAATCCAAATCATTTTCTGTTTCTCGCATTTATCTCATTTGAATAAATAGCTAATGAAAGACTACTGCAAGGAAGTTGTGGCCCTTAAAAAAATGAACATTTAACCTCGCATCCAATGAAATTGGATGAAAATTGAGCCTAAAAGGCTTTTAATCTCACAAAATTGACGGAAAACGCCTTGATATTCTCAAAATACGTTTTTGTCAATTCCGTGAATTTCAGAGGCTTCTTTTGGGCTAAAATTTTATCGAATCGCCTCGTATCAGGGGTCAAATTGTTAATTTTTTCATGGGCTACGACTTTCTCGGAGTGTTGTTTCATTAACTATTTATCAAAATGAGATAAGTATGAAAAACCGCAAAAATTGTCATTTTTTACCCTTTTTTTGACTGTAGCAAGAGAAATATTCATTCTAGTTCAAAGTGCCACTTGTAGTATTCTAGAGCTTGGAAGTATCTTTAAAATGAGCCTAATTTTGTTAAAATAACTGCAAAAAGTTATTGAAAAAAGCGTGATTTTTTAATAAACTTGAATGGCGCGCCAATCCAATTGTTGTCTTCAGATCCAATTTTGGCTTTTTGCTTGAATTCTCATGCATAATACGTTTCTATAGTATGGTCCGTGAGTAACTAAAAAATTAAAATGGTAAAATCTTCGATGTTACTTATTTAACCAACATTTATTGACAATTTTTTTTTACCAAAAAAATAATGAATAACTAATATTTTTAGGTGCTTAAAAATCATATATAGATAGATAATTTATTAACCGTAATATGAAAATACATAAAAAATTCTTAAGGGATAGAGTGCACACAGATTCATAAAAACCTTTAATTCGAAAGATATAACCGCAAATATCGACCCTATTGAAAATAATATGATGGTTTATATTACAAAAAAGATTGACAGAAAACCGACGCAAAAAGGATTCACAGACTCCACAGAATTAACTACTAAAATTTTAAATACTATTAAAATAAAATAGAAATTAACAATCTAGTACAAGTTGTCTTCTCGTAAAAAACATGACTTTACAAATAAAATTGAAATTAAAAATCATATACTACACTTAAACCCCGAAATTCATATCATTAAAATCCAACTAGTCCCACAATGTTAAACATTTTTAAATAAAAAATTTGTACATGTATTTCCTATCATTTGAGGAATCTCTCGTTGGGATTTCTTGATATATCATATTTTTCAAGAAATAAAAATTCTAAATAAAGAAAAAAATGGTATATCTGAATAACATAATTTTAAACAAAAAATGTAACTAAATTACAATACTTACATAATCGCAACAATTAAAAGTCGAAGCGCTAATTTCTGGTTTACCCCCTTAAAATATATGAGCAAAATAAATTTGTTTCTGTTCAAACCCCGATTTGATTAACTTAAATCAAAGTAACTAAACTTCAATTAAGTAGTAAGTTGTTCTCAATTACACAATGTTGAGTTTAAAAAATAAACAAATTTTAGTCTATTAAAATACATCGACTAACTAGTATATCTGTGTACTATTTCAACTATTATTTCCTCTTTAAAATATTTATATTGTCAAATTTCGGTGTTAGATTACCATTTTTAGTGGTTGACTGGATTTACCATCTGTAGATTAGTGCTTAATTTGCGAATGTATTAGTTTCATTTTTATTATAAATTATAAATTTCAAAATCGTGCAGTAAAATCTATTGTTTTTCGTATGTGAAAGAAAGATTATCTTATTGGTTCATTTTTGTTTTATTTTCAGTATGTTACGCTGTTTAAAATCAAGAAATTAACACGTTTAATGGCGTTATAATTTGGTAAAGCTAATAAGAGAGTGTTATAAATAAAAATGTAGTATATTTTAGTAGCTCGATAGACAAATTATCATTCCTAATTTAAAGGTACTAACGTAGTAATATTAATAATAAAATGTAAAAATAGTTACTTCTAATCACCTTCCAGTTATTTTAAGTATTTAAAACTTTTTGATGATGCAGAAGTCTTTTAACTTAAAAGTTTAATGAAGAAAATAGTAATTTAGTGATGATAAAAGTGTTACATTTAATAGTCTTGCATAAGTAACAATTTTGTGTCATAATTAACAGCAAACATTCCAAAACTTTGATTAGTTTTTATTATAAAAATATGTAAACTTTCATATAGTAGACACTATTTCCGATTTATTATTTGGTTTAATAAAATTTCTAATACAGATTGTATTTGTATATGGACTGTAAACTACATAAAAGTAGTAACAGTTACTAAGTAGGTAAACTGATGATAAATATAGTTTTTAATACCTCACGAGTGAGAACTTTGCAATATACGTCGCACAATTTGTAGATTTTAATGTCAGAAAAAATAATTACCGTTTCATTAAATAATGAACAATTTTGCATTTTTTTAATATACTATTGAATCGAGAACGTCAAACTTGTAATTTTTGAACGGTGAAATTTATCACAAGGCACTACAGATGCACTCGAGACAAGACAAGAATTCGTCTTTCTAGAAATTGATCTCGAAAACACGAGACTCAAGACTCGAATGACTATTCTTTATCTAGATGTCGAACGAAATCCCGTCGCAATTATTATGATTAAAAAAGATTCTTAAGAGTTCAGAAATAGAATTGAAAAGTATTTTAGGTTTTCTAGCAAATACTGACGGGTTATCACTGATCGTTTCTAATAATGTAGCTGGTTATTGGTTATGAATGGTAACCAAGAATAAAAGAAGTAGTAGAGACCGCCTAAATAGTTTCTCGAAAATATATTGAAAAAAGAACATCAAAACGCATGAAACCTACAATGGCAAATTTAAAAAAAAAAAAATAAATGATCCATCATGAAGATATTCGAATTTTTTGTTAATATGCCCAGATCTTGACGATATCTCGACGAGAATCTTGATGTTGACACGATAATCTCGTTTCTTGATCTCAAATACTAGACTTAATCTTGGTCTTGATTCAGATCTTGATTTCAAGACAAGATCGAGAATTTTCCGGTCTCGTGCGTATCTCTAAAAGTCGCCAGTCTTTCAATCAATTTGGAATAATGAAATTCATTTAGCATGAATGGACATTTAAATTTGTTGCTACTAAAATGTGTTTGACAAATGGTAATACTACAGGAAGCATTTTTTAATTACCAGAAGTAAAATTACCTTTTGCGATGTTATTTTTATTTTTCAGTCTTTTTAAACTCCTGCATTTGGCCAATGTTCATCAACTAGAGTCATTATATTAAATCTCCATTGACGTCATTAAATATACTGTTTAGATGTCAATTAGGATAGTTTAGTTTAATAATTCGAATGATCTAATTACTTACATTTACTCGGTCTATTAAACTCGATCTCAAGTTTTGTTAAATTTCATTGAAAACCTTTTTCTATTTCTTTTTTGGTTATTGTTTAAACTCAAGTTAAATTGCTAAATTATGAAAGGATGTCAAAATAATATTGTCATTTTATTGAGGATGTTAGAAATGGATAAAAATATTTTTATTTCTCTTTCTTTAAAAAATTAATGACATTTCAGGAATACTTCGATTCAAGCTTCAATATCGACTTACTGGAAAAGCTTGCTCTTTACCTTTGGATACAAAACACACTATTACGAGAGGATTTGGAACATAAATATTGGCATTATATCGCCCATCGACAATGTATTGAAAAACTATAACCAATAAAACCGAAATTGTTGAAATTTATCGGTATTAATAAACGTCACCAGTTTTCAATATTAGCAAGTTTATTCACTTTTTTAACTACAAATATTTTTAGTGTTTTTACATTCATTGGAATTTTATATTATCAAGAATCGTTCATAGTGATGTAGAAAATACTGAAAAATAAGTCAATAATCATATATATTGGTAACGTAAGCAGTAAATGTTTATAATTCACGAAGAAACTACTTAGACATTTGTTCAAAGAATGAAATTAAATTAAATATCCTGAAAAATTTAAGATCAATATTCTGTAATTAAATGAAAATGTTTAGCGCAGAAGAAAGTTCTTTTCCAGTTAAGAATTCTCTTAAACCGAATTAGTCAACAACTGGAAAAGTGGAAATATTATAACTAAGTGACTTAGTAACGATTTGCACTAGTAATAACTAAAAAACGTCTAATTCATTACTAAAATCTGATTATTCTGAAAATTTATTAGTTAAATTTAAATAGTTCGACTTTTCACTCCTTCATTAGTAGTTTTTCAAGAATTTAGATTTAGTAAGTTCCGTTATGTAGTTGACTTTATTATTTTCATTTGAGTTAATAATCAGTTATTAAACATTTTTTACATTTTATCAAACTAACATCTAAATTAAAATCCTCTAATTTTATTCTTAGTTCATTTGAATAATTTAGTATAGTTACTGCGATCGATTAAATGGTTCTATTAAACTGTGCAAAATAATCGACGATTAGTCAAAGATAAAAAGAATTTGATGTAGTCCAAATGTGAATGACACATGTTTAATATAAACTATTCATATACGAACATACTGAAAGATACTTTTTTATTCTCAAAAAGGCAATAATGCATAAAATAACGCACATCCAAAAAAGTTTTACGACTTTTTACCTTTTGATACTCAGTTGGTAATCATTGAAACGACATTTTAAAAGATGAAAAAGAAAATTATGTTAGAAATGCTTACATTACTTTGACTTGTGATGTTTTCGGGAACCATTTTGATAAAACTAACCTCGAATTTGTAAAGTTCGATAGACGATTTTCCTCTTGCAGATTGCTGCCAGATACTTTTATGATCTTTTTGTTTGTTTTAAATTAAAAATATCACGAGAAACAAAATTCGATTTAACATTTTTTACCTACGATTTCCATTTCGCGTGATTAATACTTAATAGTTATCCCGTAAAACAAATAAAAATGTCAATAAAAATAAAAGTAGAAAACAAACGACGACAATATCGCAAAAACGAGTAAAATTTAAGAGCGAGAAAATTTATAAGTTGTAATTTACCAAAATAATATTATGCGTTGATATAAACAAATGAAATACAAATGAAAGTACAATTTTAAAAATATACCGTTGCAACGCATGTTGAAAAACAAATGAAAAAAACGAGGGAAGAAGTGTGTTCAAAGAGAGAAAATGTATCGAAAAATAAAAACATTGGACATAAAAAAGGCGCCGCACAAACTGCTTCTGTAGAAATGTAAAATTTACAACTGAGGAAATGGACTAATGAATTCTTTGCAAGTTAAAAATTCGTAAGTTTAAAGATGTAAAAAACGTTAAATATTGATGACAAAGGGAATTTAACAATACAACGAATTTAATTGTCATTTACTTTTGCAGTCTTCTCAAACCGGAATTAATTATTCCTTAGCGTTCATGAAAAACTTTTGGACTCATAATTTGTAACAAACTGAATTTCTGGAGGCTTTCTTTGTTATACTTTTTTTTGTTCTCGCACAGCATGGAAGATGTTCCCCTTCAAGAACGCGTTTCTCCATTTCTCACCTTAAGATACTTTTATTTTTTATTACACGACCGACCAACCAGGTCTATAACTGTTGTGTTCGAGCATCTCCTCGACAAGTTCAGAAGCAAGGATTAAGAACATTTTTATTCCAGGTGTTTATAATATTTCTTTAATGTTAGTAAAATAATTGTCTAAATGATGAGGGGGATGTCCAAATTAATTGTTTATTTTTGTTATTAATCTGATACAATGATGTATAACATCAGTTAATTGTGATTTAGAATAATTGATCATTAAAAATAATGTACAGAGCTGGTGGCACACAAAAATTATTAAAATTTTTTTAATTCTGTATATAATTAATCATCAAGAGTATATTAGATTAATTTGACATTTGAATCGTTGTTTACCCTTATGATGGACATACTAGAATTTTGATTTTAAACTTTGTGTTATTGTGGAACATCTGTTGTCTAACCTATTTTCACTTAGTTGTTAATAATCTGTATTACATTATTAGAAAACGTTCTTATTTATATAATGAACATTTGAGGTGTACAGAGGATATGAATCTTAACCCATTAACGCCCTAAAATGATTAGTACATTTTCAACCTTCACATATGAAATTGAAAAGTGGAAAAGATCAGGATGGAACCCACTGATTTTCTTATTTTCAGGCATGATATTTCTATTTCCGGGGTCGAAACTGAATTAATTCACTAACAAAATTGTCTTAAGAAAGCAATATGACGAATTTTTTTGAAAAAAGTACAAAAAATTGAAAACTTTTTTCAAATACATTAAAGATATTGACTGCTTCCAAACTTTAGATAAAGAAGGACAAAACCGATGTAGATAAAGTAAAAATTATTGTTTTTTAGCTTCATACAGGTTATTCTTTTAAAAATGTCGATAAATTATGTAAATTTATGTTTTTAAAATGCATGTTTTATCTTAGTAATTTTTAGAAAAAATTACGTTGAACGAAAATTTTTGTTTCAAAGCATCAAATTTTTATTCATTGAACATCATAGATTATTTTCCAGTCATTTGATGGTTATAATAATAGCGGTCGAGGAACAGAAAAATTTACGAATTTTAACACGGCACTGTCAATAGTTTAAAAATTTTTGTACAATTTAAATTAGCTAAATAGATCGAGAGTATAAACATATTTTCATCCGAAATCATGAATTCAAAGAATAAATAAAGAATTGAATCGAAAATTGCAAAAATGAGATGAAATAAATTTCAAACCTTCATTGACAATAACGTGATAAAACTCACATTCACCAACCGTCTTATTGAATTCGCTATTATTGTTCAATCAATCAAGATGTTCAATCAATCAAAATTTTACATTTTTAAAAAATTATTTTGTCCTCCACCGTTATTACAGATCAGTTTTGAAGAATGTGTATAAAAATAATGACTCGAAAAAACTATTAAAGCAGAGAGTTTAAAAGACAAACTTAAGACACAGTAGTGATGCAGAAAATTATCCTAGAGTAAAACTCGAAATAGATTTTTAATATCTTCATAATAAGGATGTAACTGATCCAAGTATAATCAACTGCTTTACATATTATTTTCTAGTGTAGAAACAAAATCAACCAATTAGTTTTAAAATTAAGATATCAGTGTTTATGAATAAAACTTTCTATTATTACTGTCAACTATTATAATAATTTAATGCAATTCACAGTACGTAATTCGTCTTACTGGAAATTAAGAACCATCTTGAAATCAACAAGTGGCCTTTTAATTTAGTTACTTAATTATAATTATATTATCATAATTTAATTTTGTTTGTATTACAATGACTAAAATTCGAACTGGGGTTTGTAATTTCCTGATATACTATTTAAGTTAACCAGAGGCAATTTAAATTTATAACAAATGTGAAGGTTTAGTTGTCGAATTAGTGATAATTGGTAGATCGGATATAATTTTGTTTACTTAGTAACTTACAAGAATAACGAGAATGGAACATTAAAGTGCGACAGTGGGATTACACGACGATTGTCCTTTTATTTTATGTAATAAGTTTATTAAAGTAATAGGTATTAGAACAAAAAAAAAACGTTAAATAAAATAAGCACAAAACAAGATGACATTTTTAATTAATCGTGTTCTTTTCTATACTTCTAACCTAAAGAGTGAGAATTCACTCCAAGCAAAAGGTGAACCACTCTCGTATGGAATGAATTTACACTATTTCTTTAGAGTGAATTCTTTCACTACAGAGATACAGCAAAATATTAGCCTAGTTAAATCAAGCCACAATTAAAAACAATACTTAGAACTATGCAGAATTTGTGTAAAGTTTGAATCAACGTGAAACCGTTTACTCGATATTTGTGATAACTGCTACAGCTTTTACACTCTCCATCAGTTTAATTTCAGGGCATATAAAAATCTATTCAAATAAAAAATCGCACTTCTGTAATGACAAAATCTCACTCTATTTGGAGTGAATTTTCACTACAACATTTGGAGTGGATTTCTTCACTCTGTCATGTGGAGTGACTGATCTCACTTTTTTAGAGTGGATTTTAACTCTTTTTAGAATGAGCAACCTGCACAGTCGTGGTTTGTAGTGACAATTTCACTTATAAGTTTAGTAAATTTCTAAATATACTATCATTTACAAAAACACAAAATTCTTGGAGTGAAGAGCGAGTCACTCTTTGAAATTAGCGAAATGTAACTGTTCAATGATATTTGACTCTTCAAGAAGTGAATTTGAACAGTGATACGATGTTCAAAAAAGCTGACGCATTTTTTCACTCCAAGAACATCATAAACGTCTGCTTCCAATGCTAAATGAATATAACAATGTCGCATTAGACAGTTTAGTAAATCTGCATACTACAAGGTTACTGTAATTTTCACGAATAAAACATTGTGACATAAACGTCCACTCGTTATGATAAGGCAACGAAATAATCGATTCGGTTCTGTTTCAGAACGATAAAAAACCTACTGTGATTTATGATGTTTCGAATATGTAGACAAATTTAAGCCTTTAGAATTGATGCCCAATTATCAAAAATGTATGTCAAATATTAAAATACTCGAATTTACAACGTCCATTAGGATAACGTGATCTGATAGAAGTGAAGGAATGAAGATAACAAATCTTAGCATCGTAGATAAAATACTCAAGTTTTTTTTTTGTCAAAAGGGGCAATGAAATCTGTAACATTGTAGTATATATTTACTTAAAAACGTTTAAACGAATATTCTTTAGAAGTGGTTAATAGTCTGTAATTTAGTTAGACAGCACAAAAGTTCAGTAAAAATCCTAAAATATTTTAAATGTCGTTGACTCCAAAAAAGTACTGTTTTTACGAGAAAATATTTTCCTGTCTACAACTTTAACGACTAAGTGAAAATGCTTTTAAGAGATTTTCTTGCTGGAGACAAACGATATCTCGACTCATCCATGTGTGAGATATAACTCTAAAATATTGAGCGATTGTTATTATCTTCAGATAACAGAATATGAGGAATGTTTCAAAATGATCATTTACAAGATACCATCCGCAGTATATTTGATTCTCATATAAACTCTTGAAAAAGTTACTTCCAATAAGAAGCACGCCTTAAAAAATGAACATACAAACCGAAGTTGTTATTTTTAGAGTGACCCTCCCGGTTAAGACGTTCATCTCAACAGTCTAGAGTACTCCAAAACTTTAAAGATTTTTATTAAAGTATCCGAATGAAACGGGGAAGAAACTTTACTTGAAGAAGTTCAGGTCAACCAACTCGATAACTGTTGCAGACTTTACACCTAGCTTGTGAAGTACTCCCTAACTATGTGAAGTTATATATAATAACTGCGTAGTTGTATATAAGTCGACGACCTGGTCTTTACACTTTTTTTATTGAGCAGACACTAGCACAAAATCACACTAAGAACCCAGAGACACAATTTTCTCATTCTTGCAAAAAATTTGCATAATAATAATAAAGACTTTAAAAATTTAAGTACATTTTAACGATTTCCATTAAGTGCGTTTATAGATGATTCTCTGGTCGATTTGGAACTAACCTCCGTGCGTAAACTTGGAAACAAAATTTTAATGGAGCACTCAAACACGTGGCGTCGGGACGACTGGCGTCCCCGGCGTTATGATATGCGATGCAAGCGAATCGCTATTGGAGCATCCCCACTGCACAGACGAGATATACCGTTCCCCTTGAATACATGTATATATATATACACACACTTTTTGGTACAGCAGCCGGTTCTATACATGTGGTACCCGACCGGCAAATTTCAGGTTTCTACCATTCCCAACAAGAATCTCCAAAATGCGAACGCATTATTCGCAACCGGATGTTTTCGGTGTAACTCTCATTTGATCTTCGTATTATGGCTGTCGTACAGTTACGTAGCGGCATTGTGACCAAAGGAATAATTATTCAGTTTATGCTGAATAATTAACATTTCGTGTTAAGCAAATACGCTACTTATATTCTTGAGGGAACAAAAGTTTTTGATTTTTTCCTTGTTTATTACAAATTTCTCTCTGAATTTCTTGGTATAACATAATATTATAAACAAACTCAAATATAAAATATGACAAAAATTTGATGAATTTGCGAAGCGGATTGTTAGATTATTATGGTAACCTTAACTAGACGAATTTGAAGCCTAAATAGAATTTAAATAAGTAATAAAATAGAACATTGTGCTACTAGTGCATAAAATAGTTCTTTTGCGCACTAACCGAAAATGTAAGACACGAAAAGTTTGATTTTTCCCACTGTTTTTACTTTGTTGTTTTTTCGTGTTTATTACTACATAGGTATTTTTAACATCCGGGAGTAGAACCCGATTTTGCGCCCTGCAGTGAAATATTCAGGCGCAATTATTGAGCCCCACGCCGGTCGTATTAAAAAATATCGTATACAACATGGACGAAATATCGATCTCCATCGAGTGTGATTATCACCCTTGCTTTGCTCGTGCGAGAAACTTTGCACTCGTCGAAGATCGGTAATTGCGCCCTTGTTACATAATATGCCATTTCGCATCTAAAATGAACTTGACATTCTTGTGGATTGCTGTATCGGATGATCGATTTCAGGGAGTAAAAGTTTCCAACCATGATACAAGCCAAATTTTTCGTCATAGTGAGTATAAAATTGAAGTTTATAACTCAAACTCCGAAGATTAGGACACTCCTATCATATTTAACTCCCGCAGTTAAATATTTACTTAAAGTCCACGCTTGGAATCGGTCTGCCTATTTGAACTCAAAAGGAAAAAAATTTGGAAAAAACATTACAGAAAACAAAACTATTATTGGATTACTCAGTGTTTTTTGAACCTTAAAGCTTTAAAGGACAAATTCTCATTTGAAATGAATATCCCCTCTTTGTCTATCTGACAACTGAGGAATGATATCTCGCGGATCTTAGAAAATGACCTCGTGATGTTCTGGCCCCTATTTTATTTATGAAATAAATAATAACAGAAAACTCTGCAAATCAACATTTGTATGGAATTAAGATATTAAATATAATTTTTAGTATAATTTTGATTATTAGTATAAAGAATATCATTTATTCGAAGTGTTAATTTTTCGTATAAACATTATTAAGATTTTATATTCAGACTTTCTTATAATCATAATACCATATATTAAAAATGTCGATACTAAATTTTCGTACAGTGGACCGATATTCCCCACTTCCGTATAAAAATATTAAAATTTGGTACATTTATACTAAATTTTAATATTGTCGGTCTCTCAGTGCAGATATCTGGACAATACATTCTTCACAAATTAATTTAAAAAATAACCTACAAACAGAGGTGAAACATCATCGATTATCTTCCTGATTCAGCATCAATTAATGTTATTGGATTTATTTTACTTGTGCATATATAACTCATAGTTTGAAAAACAAATCGTGTAATCGGCATTTATTATAACATTACTGCCAATTAAAGTAGACTATAAATAGTAAGACATAAATTAAGATGTATTAAAATGTATCTAGTTATATCATGTGCAGCATTTTGTGTACAATACTAATAAAGATATTTTAATATGTTACTTTCGATTGTTTGTACTTGCTTTTTAAATCTTGAGCTTCTTACCCTACAAAATACATTCTCTGGAAAATGGCCAGATTATTAATTTTTAGTAAAGGTCTTGTAAATTCAGGCATTAATTCTGCACTGAAATATTCTCTAAATGTTTTGTATTTTCAGGGAAAATAATGTGTGTTTGATAAATGTATAAGTGAAGTCAAATATATTACGGTTTACTTGACAAGTTCATCCTTTTGGTTCTTGAAAATTCCTTGTAACTATTAATTACTATTTAAAGGAAGATATTATTCTTCATTTAAATTCATTTAATTAAAAGTAAATCCATTACCTTTATATTACGCTACATGGGATTTTTAAAACGTAAGGACAAATAAGTATTAGTAAGAATTTTCGTTTAAGATTTTTAATTTATTGTTGTTCATTGGTTGCTTGAAGATTAACTAACGAACATTAAATTACCATGAGGTACACGCCATATAAAAGGGCATATTAAAAATTTTTGAATGAATAAGAACAAAAGGCAACAACGAGTACAGCAATTGTTGCTATATTTCAACTGCTTCTAGGGATATAAATAAACAATTCCGTCCGTGTCCGGTCCGATTTGGCTGATAAAATAGAAACTTATACGATTTAAATTTCGAGTTCCAGACGGGGTCCAAAGATGTCCCGATGTTTGTATAGCATTTTTGCAAGGCAGCCGAACCTACTTATTTTTGTTAAAATACGGGAATCCATTAGACGAAACCGTATATTGTTTGGGTATTCTTTTAGCAACAAATGAGCGACAATTAACTGTGTAATTTCTTTTTCTTATGCAACTTTTGAGAAACAATCGATCAACAAATGTTGGTACTAATTTAGTTCGGATTGACCACAAGTGCTCGGATAGCTTTTAGGACTTTTTAACAGCTTCGATTTGTCGGAAGGAATAGTAAGTAAGGGAAAGTAACACAACTTTCATATTTCTGCAATAGCAACTTACTACTACTTTATACTAATTTGGAGTAATATGGAAATTAGAAGCATTGTCCGACAATCGACTGTTTTTACGATTAGTGATGTATAGAAGTTAAGACATCACTATTTTAAGAGTATAATTTTAATCGCTGACTTCATCCTTCATTATCTCGCATAATTCTGAGCAAAAATGAGGAAAAATATTAAAATCAAAATGATAGAGAATGAAGAATAAAATGTTTCAAATGAAAATATAAATACGAAAACAAACAATCAACGTTATTTCAGATAAAAATGTCAAACTACTTTCCTTACAAATCTCGTTGATACTAATGATTGTGGCGAGTACGGAATAAACTTATGATAACACTAAGGTTTTGACACTTTCCAATTGTATTTATTTTTAAGAATTTTGTTCATTGTTTTACTATGAAGATTTGTTTATAGCAAATTCCTTTTTTACGTTAATTTTTAAATGCTTTATCTATAAATCTTTCCTAAAACACTAAAAAATTCTGTATTTATTATAAAAAAGACGACCTGAAATGTAGAAAAATGAACTATATACCAACTATAGATAACATTTTTAATAAATTAAAATATGGTTTGTGAAAAATAATATAAGGTATGCAATAGTAAATATGTTATATACTGGCATGTGATGTACTGGGACATATGATTTATTTTTACACATTTTAGATCTTAGATTTAAGATTTTAAACAGAACTTTTTTATTTTTAATTTTAGTATAGTGCAGCAATGCATCAACTAAATATTAATTCTAAAAATAATTCTGTATTTTTAACTGAAACATTGTTCAATCTGATGTTCCGAAAGTTCAGCGATATAAAATATAATTTTCTGAATAATTTTTAGAAGTATTTCAAAGTAATTAAATGACTTTTAATTACTTTGATTTAAATTTTATAACATTTTAATAGAACAGCGTGACTACAAAAAACTACTTTAGAACACTATTTGCAATAATGGTATAGAATGGTTTTTTTAAACAAAAAAAAAAAAAAACGATTTCCGTCATAACAAACTTGTCTATTATAATGAAATATTTCTTTTTCATTTTACATATGTTATCGTGAACTTCTCCTGTTGATCACAAAGTCCTTTTTTTATTAAAATTGGTATCAATTATTTTCCTATCTTCATTTAATTTTTCATTAATTATGTGCTCGTAAGCTTCTGAATCTGTAGGTAGAAACTAATAAACCACCTACAAACTTTAGTATGTGATATTCGGATTACAATGGGTGATATTTGTTAAGAAAAATCATGGTTTTCTTAAAATCTGCACTAGTATACAAGTTAAAAATTTGTTCACATCTAAAATATTTGATATTAAATAAAAATGAATCAAACTTAGAGTGTACTTACTTATTTCTAACCTTTTTCGTTTAAAAATTGCAGAACATTTTGTTCATAAGCTTTTTGTAGAAAAATAAGATTTTTATTTCTGTGGTAACTACTCAGAATGGATTTTATTTAATTCATTAATTAAACGGTTCTAATATAGAATATTTACAAAATCATGAAAAATGTACACTCAGAAAAAGTAGTAATTGAAATGACCATTTTTTTAATATGAATCATAGTGTGAAATTAGGACTAAGCATGGTAATAGTTAAAATAACTATTCTGAAATAGTAAAGTTTAACTATTGTTTCATGATTCAAAATGCTACTTATCATAATAGACAAATAGACTCAACTATTTTGAAATAGTCGTTTCAGAAAATTACAACCTTCACTGAGAGAAATTGTATAAGATATTGTCATACAAAATATGGAAAGGAGTCAATATTTATTTTTTAAAATGATTAGTAAACTATATATATATATATCATAGCATATGAAAAGTCCACTATTCTCCCTTCGTTCTTTGTTTAAAATAAAAAGGAAACAAAGCTAAAAACAAAAATCAATACTGTGCTAAGTTTGTGAATGTCACACTTTAGCCAGTTAAAAAATGTATTATGCAATGCCATTATGCACACAAATTTCAATGTCGTGTAACTAGTCTATATATACACGTGCGTATACGACATAAATTATATATTATATCCTCACGCCTCATGGTCTTTCTTATAACCAAATGAAAATCCACTTTAATAACGGGAGCCACCGACTCGAAGAAAAAAGCTGCGAACGCCGCGTCGCCACCTGGCGGCATCAAAGCACACGAGGTCTTTACTATGGGTTTATAGTACATACATAGTACGGCAGTCTTTACTATGGGTTTATAGTACATACAAACTTTAACTATACATAACAGTAAATATAAAGATTTACTACGAGACATAGCGTGAAATGGGGACTACACTAGATTATAGTTATTTTAACTATATTTAATATATTTATTTAAATCATTCTACATAGTTGATTTTTTTAAATAAGGAGATAGTTGGTGTTAAAAAATTATAGCAAAATCGACTATGAAAGTTGTAAATTTAACTCTTTTTCATAGTAGTTTTAACTATATTTTTCCAACTATGTGATATAGTAAATTTAACTATAGATTTTGTTCTCGGTGTAGTCGAATTTCTGTGTCTAAACATATCCTCAGGAATGATTGTAAAAATTGAAATTCACGGTATTGAATGTGTTCATTAAAGGGTATTTTCCGCTTTTAATTTTAATAAAAATGAACGGATATTACCGTTTTAAGAACATAATGGAAGGAGAAAACATTTATTAGCTTCTTCTATGTAGTATATTGTATAGTTGTAGGAAGAAAGTGCATAAATATCTGCTAGGCTTTACAGCTCTTGTTTACCCGATATTGACTTTATGTCACATAAAATTTAATAACTTCGGTATATTATGATTATATATTTTGTATATTGAAAAGGAATTTATTAAAGCATGTTTTTTTAGTCGTTTAATAACTTTTATATTGTGCACGTAAATGCGTTTTATTCATCTGCAAAAAAATCGATTTTACAGACGATGTAAATAATAATCAATTGACGCAATATAAATTATTGATAATAATATTTATTATTCCTCAAATATTAAAATGTTACAATCGCTGTTACTTAATTAATTTCTTTTTATTACAGTTTGTTCACGACGATAATAGGAATATTTTTTTTAATTACAAAAACATTTAAAGGTAAAATGTTTTTATTCCAAATGGACATAACAAAAAAACTGGATATATTTTTTCCTTGCACCGAAATCAGTAATAAGGTAATTAAATACAAGTGAAATAAAACGTAAATACGATAACGAAAAAGAAAAAAAAAGCAAAGAAAATCAACGACCACAGTGTGAAATTCACCACTAAAGTCACGTTGGCTTTAATTATCTCCATTAGTTATTTTCTCGGTGGGTTTCCGGCGGGTTAAAATTATATGAACTCGAAATATACTGAGCTAAATACGAAGTGGAATAATTCAGCCGTAGATAAAACCGCATGGAAATTTTGACTGCCCCTTTCATCATAGCTTTGACAATGAATGCACTGTACTATGACGGAATTTATATTTCGCGATGTTCTTTAGATAATATTTTATCAGGTCAACGTTTCCTGCTTTAACCAATCAGAAGTCGTAGGAGGATGCACATTTATAGTAGTCTTTACGCTTCAAGCTGTTAGATGCATACTAACAAAACTTACTAGAATAATTGTATTATTTGTTTGAATTTAAGTAAAAATATTGCAAATATGTAATATATCTATTTCTTTAAAAAAATCAACCAATGTTTTGTAGTTAACTAAGAAGTAGAAAGTCCTATAGTTTTCTTAATTTTATAATATTTTGAAGTTAAGTACCAACAATAGTAACGTAAGAGTAACTCTTAATAATTATCACATCATTTTCAAATAAATAAATTACATCATATAAGTTCATAGTTAACTGGTAGTAATAAAAAGATTTTTTATTAATTAATCGAATGGTTGTTGATATAGAATCGAAATTAAATTAATATTAAAATCTTTAAATTTATTCCAGCAAAAATACTATATTTATATAGAAATTATTAAGGTACTGTGAAATAGTGAAATAACAGATGGTCACTCTTTAATTTTATCTCCACAGAGAGTGAGATGTCATTAATTAAGAGCGACAAGTCACTATTTTATTAGATTGATTTTTAGAAAATATTGAGATGAAACCAGTCAAGGAATTTTCTTAAACAGTCAAAACTATTTTGTGGGTGGTAAGTTTTTTGACACTGCACAACAGTAAACTTTTTACATCCAAGTCTAACAAACAGTAAAAGATATTTCAATCCTTTGATGTATACTTTGAATCCAATGAAGGAAATTATTTATATAACTATTAATTACGAGTAACTTATTCCAAAGAACTGCAAATTAGAATGAAAATTGACCTTGCGTTCGATTTTTACTCCTCTGGCATAAATTTACTGTTAAAAACTATTGTAAATTACACAATGTTACAAAATAAAAAAATCGACAGGCACTTTTATAGCTACCCGGTGCAAGTTGTAGATTTAGTCAAACTAAACACCATGGTATGATATCATTTCCCCATACACTCCCAAAATCTCATTTTATGGCTAAAACACAGCTTTTTGCGGCAAGTTTGTGTAAAAAATTACTCATAACTACCCTAATTTTTATTCGATTTACAACTTTTTTTTAATTTGATTACCAAAAACCTCACCCTTTGGACTATCCAAAACTTATATTGATGAAATGAAAACTGATGAAACTATAGTTGAAAGTATTTGTGATTTTTTTTATTTTTTTCAACTTTATCGGTCATTTTAAATATTATTCGATAGTGGAGATTTTTTGCAGTTTAATGGGTTGAAAGTGTATGTAATTCCGCGTCGAATACGCTTTTGTTGAACAAATTTAATGAAAATTGACAAAGTTATGCGAGTCTTAAAATTTCATGAATTTTTCGCTAAATTTTGATACAGGTACATGATAATATATTATTATGTAATATATAATATTAGTTTTGACTCGGTCGCTGCATGTGACCTCAAATCGTACTTCATTACGAAATATCAACATTTCGGCTGATTTATAAACAATTCATTAGCACGGTGCCTACACTCTGTACACTTCATAACAAAAAGAAAGTTGTTTCTTAATACGCGGCATTATTTAAAGTTTCAATACTTAGATTAAATTGCAATAAAAATGTGGGATAATCGCAATAAGTTTAGCTTTATATGTCGTTTGTTTATGGATCAGGCCCATAGCTTAAAGATGGAAAATAATAAAACTGTGGTTGATGGGTATAACAAAATTTTTTCTCGAATATAACACCTCTAAAAATCGCTGAGCCAAATGAGTGACGAACAAGGAGAAAGATTTCACCAAGAAATAAAAACTATTGAATAACATTTCCAAGGGAAGAGCTTAAGCAACATGCTTGCTAATTAGTGATGGTCGTTGATACGTACAAGTGATGTCTTATACAGCCGGAAGCGTTCAAGCAACCATTTTTAAATAAAACAGCCATTAGTTTATTTTTCATTTTGTTTTATTTTTTTCATTTGTATTCTTCTGAACTACACGGAATTATAATATAGAAAATCCAAATCTTTATACATTTTGTATTTTTGTTGTATTTTAAAGATTGTTATCATTTTCACTCTTCGCGACTCCGTGATGCTAATTCTAGGTTAGATATGCATGATGTTTTGGTGAAAAATTTCTAAAATTTTAAAACTTGCATATCTCCGTTAATTTTCATCCATATTCTTTCAACAAAAACTCATTCAATGCGGAATTAAATATACTTTCAGCTCTCTTAGTTGTAAAAAACTCCACGATCGAATAATATTGTAAAATGATTAAAATTGAAAAAAATGAAAAAAGTAAAAACATTACAGATACTTTCAACTGTAGTTTCGTCAGTTTTCTTTTGATCAATATAAGGTTTGGATAGTCTGAAAAGTGAGTCTTTGACAATCAAGTTAAAAAAAAGTTGTAAATCGAATAAAAATAAGGATAGTTATGAGTGATTTTTCGCACGAACCTGTCTGGAAACGGGTTTTTAGCCATGAAAATGAGATTTTGGGGGTGTATGGAGAAATTATATCATACCATCTTGCTCAGTTTCATTTTTGAGGAAAATTGAGGATTACATAATAATACAAATACTAACTAAGAATTACTATTGTGCAGACAAAATTAAAAGTTTCATTGGTGCAGTAGTGCGGTTTTCGAGAATTGGATTTCGAACATTGGTAAGCTGCGGTAACCTCAGGGACCAAGCGGTTTTGGCTTGCAAATGACAAGCAATAGTACCGTTGTCTTATTCGGCAGTAGACATTCTACCATCTATAAATTTGAATTAGTAAAATGGTCACTAACTGAATTAGTAGAACAATTCTACTATTTAAATAGTAATTCTGTTCGACCATTTGAATTAGTTTTTTCTTTTCACTATTTAATTAGATTAAAACAAGTTCTAAAGCCGTATCAATCAAAAGTATCGTTAACATTTTTCCTACACAGCTATCGCGACTATAGTTTTGATCATCATAATTAAAAGGTTGTTTTAGTGTCGAATTTACTTTTTAGCCAATTTTGCATTTTTGTCAATTCAAGCCTAATGTCTGTTATCTTAAAAAACGAAAAGGAAAACTTTCGTTTTAAAAATCAAAATATGATTGATAATTATGTCTTTAACATGAGAACATCACTTTTATCTGAAGATTAATTTACATCTTAACACATATCTCTTTTATTCTGCCCCCAAATGCTGTAACATTACTACAAAAGTGTGTAATTTTGGAGTATTTCTTAGAATGCACTTGAAGATATTTAGACTACTTGATATAGTAGTATGTTTGGAAAAAATGTTTAATAACGGTTTCAAGAATTTCATTTTCACTAATAATAATATTGTTGAAGGGAGAAAGTATTATTGTTCTTCAAACAAAAATTGAGATCTGCAAAAATAATTTGTTAAGGACTCAAACTTTATCTTATCGCCATAAAAGTTTTTTAAAAATGAATGGATTTTAACGAATGACATCAGAAAAACATTCTCTACAACTTTACCGAATGAATTTTTCCACATTTTTTACCAGACTTTGACACTAGAATTATTCAGAAATTATGAAAAGTAATATTTTTTTTTAATAAATGAAGGTGCTGATTTTGAAGAAATGAGTCTAATGTTAGCTTCAGAAATTTTCTGAAAAGTCTTAGCTTAAAAAAGATAAGCTGTCACTCGATAAAATCTATTCATTTTTTTTAAATTCTTAACTGCTGAAAAGAAGAAAACTTGAGTCATTAATAAAAGTTATTTAAAATACAAATTATTTTAACAGGTTTCATGTCTTTTGAAAAACAAATATACTTTCTGTTCTCAACAGTATCATTAATAATAAAAATTAATTTCTCGCAAAAGTTATCAATGGCCTTAGATCGTCGCGGGGACTGTCAAAAAGGCGAGGAAACTTATATTAGTGAAGTTTTTAAACTTACAAAATATCTTTACGAAAATCGGTCGCTGATCAGAAGGGTTACTGGGTGAAGTAATATAGTTAGAATTCGTTGCTTATAACCAGCAAAAATCAAACCTGGAAATTTGACATGAAATTTTAAGGTTTGCTTTTCCTTTGTCAAACCCAGACAATAAATAAGGTTTAATGTTTGCTATTTACAAGCAACAAATCCTGGCTGTATTACTCACTCGGTAGCCTTTATCACAGGGATCATACTTCTGCACAGATATTATATAAAAAGAAAAAAAAAGAAAAACTGAATCTAAAAATTGAATGTTTATGGCGCAAAGTTTTCCCAATTTTTTGACAACGTGGGATTGCTCGTCGACTCTTAAATATTTTTCCCAAACATACTATATTCCGGTATCTAACTACCTTAATACCTCGAAACAACAATTGCAGAGTTCTTCTTTTATGCTTAGAAATGGTCAAATCTAAAGAATTTAAAAAACTGATTAGAACTTTAGTGGCTTCGTGTTCTAGTAAATATTCAAGACAGCAAATCTGGTAGAGAAATACTTTTAAATTTATTGCAGATTTAATTTGAACAATAACAATGTTAACGTATACTTAACAATAATCCCAACACAAATCGAAAAAGTGGAAATACATTGCAGTTTGTCATTATTTTGAACCTGTTACAAAGAAAATTCTCACTTCAAAAAAGGGTATCAGAATTCGATACACTTTTCCCCTCATTTTTAAGACGTTTTCGGGTGCGGGTCGGAAAACCGATAAATCAAAAAAGCCGAAAGGTCAAAATATCGACACTAAAAAAACCGACAATCGAAAAGTATATATATATATCATATCTTGATATGTCTGGTGTTGGATCTTATTTTGGTTTAGAGATCTAATTACAAAAAAAAGTTCAGATAAAGTCAGATCTTAATCAGGGTCACATTCACGATGGTATCACCAGATCAAATAAAGATCTAACTACCAACTAGATATAATACGGTCTCCAGAATGATCTATTAGAATGTAACACAGAAGATTTGTGACGATATACAAATAAAAAATAAAGATCTACTAGATCTGTTTTTTGGGGGTAGATGTGCTCTTTTTATTTTCTCTGGTATTATCTATGTAAATATTGTCTTAACCAAGACAATATAATTTGTAATTGTTTTCCTGGTTTCTTTGAAACGTCGTATAGAATATGCAGTTATGATACAAAAGTCAAAATAGGCTGCAGAGTATTCGCAATAAGTTTTCAAATTTTCCAGATTTAAATTAATATTTGTATTTAATTCCAAAATATATCCGTAGAATGTATAAAACTTTTTGCATTTCGATATTTTTTAATTAAAAAAAGATTCTGTGACAACATTAAGCTGTACTAAAGATTCTTGAAAAAAAATGTTAACGCAGTACAAAACTTTCTATGAAATCCGACTCACCACAACCAGGAAGTATCTGGATTTTTCCATCCCATCTGCCATCTTTACAATGGACCGTCTTCGTTCTTTGTTTTGTATCCGGAAACAATGTCCCGGATTGGCATAGAAAAGTCCTCGATTCTAAAGTTCCATTGGAAATGTAGCTCCCATTCGGTGCCGGAATGTCGGGACATCCCAAAACTATAAAATGTCAATTCAACAAGTTTAAAGATTTATTCAAAAATTGCTTTTAAAATTTAATTTAACCTGTTATTTAATTTAAAGGCTATCATTAAAGTGGTTTAAAAGTCTCATATTATTATTTGCGTGAAATTCTGTGCAGTGTTCTAATTTGAATGGTACCTTCATTCTAATGAATTTAATTAAGTTTATATCCGCCAGGAATTAGTATGGTATTCTTTGAAGATGTTTTTAAAGTGGTTTGCTTTGTCTTCAATTTGTTTTGAAATTAAGAATTACCGGTTTTATCTGTTGATTAATTAATTTTATAAATAATTTAGGTTTGCGTAGGGTCGTGATTATTTACTTAATAAATTCACAGCTTTTGGGGTTGGAAACGTTTTTTTAATTTTTCATCTTTGTTCTAAATATCTTTTTTAGTTATAATGGCTCTTATGGTGTTTTTACGTATAGTACAAATAATGAAAAAAACGTTTTTTTTACCGAATGAAAACTTTCGTACACATTGCATAAATTCGTTTGAGGTAAATAAAATATTTGTTAAAATAGTAACTTTTACAAATTACGAATTAAAAATCTCAAGTACACAAATAAAGGTTGCAATTAATGCACTCATTTTCGTTTCATTTTCAGAAGTTTAAAGCTGATAGAAAATCTTAAAATAATTCTGTGGGTCATTTTTTGCAAATACTGTAATTTGAGACTCTTGCAATCTATTTTTAACAAAATTAACTGAAGTGTCTTAATCAAAATGTTGAACTCTGAACCTGCAATTTTAATCTTCGAATTGTTAACGCTCATAAAAAGTTTAATAAATATCTTGTCTGCAGATCATTTTGATAGAAATAGTATCTACAATTTGGAGATATTTAAACTCGTTACTGTTATAGGTCGGTTCTTTTTTGTGTTCCAGAATTATGATCACATCTTCGATTTTGCTAAATGTTGGGAAAAGTTAGTAGTTCACATACATAAATTTGAATGTCACAAAGAAATATTCTAGGAATATGGATGGTAAAAAGTGTGCTATTAGGAAAATTTGTTGAGAAAAAGAAACACAGTCTTCGACTGCCATGAACATTGTAGGAAGTTGTTCTTACTTATAAGTTGATTACTTATAAAATAAAAGAATTATATCATAAAAATCGACAGAGTGCTTTGAAAGCAAAATTTCCATGAGAAATTTTGTTGTGGTAACTTTTATGCCTAGTGTATTAATAATTGAATTTTTCTGTATGAGTTTTGAAAGCTCTGTTTCAGAACATAGTATGCTTCAAACTTGATTGTGATCAACTCCTAAACTATAAAACGTACTACGAGTTTTAAGGTCGGAACGAATTTCTTATAAAATTTGTTTTTAATTAAAAGGTTTGTATAAAAGTAAAAAGGGTGCTCCGCGGCACAAAATCTCTTCGAAAGAGAAAAAAAGGTCTTTTTATACGTTTATTATTATTATTTATAATTATCTATATTTTGTTCAAAAAATTCAGATTATTTTACAACAGTCCCAAAAATTTAATCCAGTCCCGGAACTACTATCATGCTATAATTATTCATGTTTCGCAACTCTAAATTATACAGTTTTTTTGGAGAAAATATATAATTTATAAAAAAATATTCTATTTTATTCTAAACTACACAATATACCAAACTAAAAAGTCGTTAACAACTGAAGTAAACATTAACCTGTAAGTTAATTAAATACATTCATTACAAAAGGTATTAAAAATCCATGAAAAATTGATACATCAAAATTGGAATAACAAATTTAATGACCTCTATACTTTACAAAAACACATGAATTAAACGCTAATGATTTATAAAGTTGTATTAAATACCAAAGGTGTTCATTTTGACGAATCAAAAATTTATGAGCTTAATTGTTTGAAGCTGGATTCATCCGAATTTAATCAGGTATGTCTTAATTTAATCTGGACAGGTCTTATATATAACAATATGAAAATATTATATTATTATATTTGAGCTGTACGAACAAATTTCCTTTCGCGTTTAAAAAAACTTTTCCTTTATGACATGACCTAAAAATCGGCCGGGAACTCAACCGTTATATAAAGTAAATATCAAATAAATTGAATGGATATTGAAAATTTGATTGAAATATCAAAAAAATACCTACAGTGAAAACTATGTATTAATTTAGTTTGTATTTTCAGTCGATGGTATTTTCACTAAATTCAATGGAATTTATCTGGAATTCGCTTGAATCTAAATTTATTATCATTTTGTAAAATAACTTAGGGGAGACTGAGGAGGAAAGTAACACTCTTATAAGTTTTTAACAATCAGCGGAGGGACATAATTTAAAGGTATTATTACGTAGTGATCCATCGACCTCTACTATAGTGAATATTAGCTTAACTTCCTAATAATATATTTATTATTAAAAAATAAATTTAAAAATACGTTTTATCGAATAGATGCATTTTAAAGAAAACTATCCAAGATTTACTGAATTCGAGGTTAGATTAGGATATGTCAGAAATATGAAGCGATGATTTAAATTGGACAAAGGATTCGTTTTCAGCGACCAAAAATCTATAAGATCCTCCACTTTTGATTCCAGTTGTGTAAAAAAAATGTTGCGGTCTTGTGTTATTTTTTTTCTAGAAGTACCTTTAGTAATAAATTACACAGGATAGCAAAACAATTTTTAGGGGAGGTAACTTGAATCAGGATCTTATAGATTTTTGAACGCTGAAAATGAATTAGTTGTCCAATTTGATCCATGACGACAGGTATTTCACATTTCCTAACCTGAATTTGCCAAAAAGGATACTTTTGGCTATTTTTCGGGTGAAATATCTTACAATCCTGACGTAATGGGTCATTTAATGTTTTAGTATTTTACATTTTAGTCATTAAAAAAATGCAATTATGAATATTCTGTATTATATATACAAACATGACATCTATCAAATTTAAATAGGCCACACATGTATCAAATATGCACTAAATATGTATGAATTTTACTTAAAATTTTATCCTGCATTCATATTAAGAAAATTTAGAAGTATTAGTCGTTTTTAATTTATTGTATTTGTGTATATTTATGTAATATTACTTTCCTCCTACATACTGTTTATACTTTTATCCTACAGGAGAAAGTAACAAATGGAGAGCTCATGAAAAAGTCCTATTGTGGATTAACTAGTTATTATTAACTTTTTATTAACATTTTATTTAACAGGTAAAAGTATAAGCTTTTTAAGTAGAGTACTAACAAAACTTATCTGAGTATTTTAATGCTAGCATCCAAAATCTGATTTTTCTTCCTTTCTTCCTTGGTCTCCCATACACTAAAGTGATTTCGATTGTACTAATTTTAGTGTTGATAATTTATAGTAAAGTAGCTAGTTGAAGGGCGGCATTGAAAATCAAAGATGTAGGTATCAGTGCACAAGAAATAATTTGTAATTGATGGTCAAATTACGTCCAATGTACATTCATGACTTTCTTATCGATCGTAAAAACGCATTCGTCGATACAACTTTTTTATGGAGTAGTTATACAACAGTCTTCCATCAATGGGAAAATTTATTGCTTTCATTGATGGAGAAAGCACTTGATTTTCTTCTCTTCTTCGAGCAAAGCATTGCTAGCGATGTTCTGCCTTCATCAATCATGCATTTCGTGATTGATGAAGGCTTTTTTACTTTCTTCGATCAAACCTTGGCAGCATTCAGTGCCTTCATTAATTAAGGATCACCAATTTAATCGTTGCACGTCGCTAATTGATAGCCGATATTATTAAAAAAATTCAATAATACTAAACTATTAGGAATTGGTTAGATCATTTATTTTGAAAAAATAATATAAATTTGATGTTGTCTTCCTGTTATTAATATTTCATATAAATAATCAAGTAGAAAACGAAGTACCAATAATGGATTTTAAACACTGACACTAATAAAGGGTTTAATTATTTACTTCTTCAATGAATTGCTCAAAATTATATGTAAAGTCACTTTGAAATTTGAGTGTATTAAGGGGTCTAACATAATTAGAATTTTCAAAAAAATCGATTTTTTGTTTTTTACATTTTTCGAAATTGAAAATGAACGTTACGAAGAAGAGAAGGCATAATGTATCGAGCAGGCATCGCTGATTAAGAACAGGAAATATTTTTTCACGATTTTTCGTTGAAAAAACCTTTAAACGCGTTTTTCTCAAAACAACGTTTTCCGATGCCTTGTTGATAAAATCTCCGAAACTACTTGACCGATCTTTATGAAATTTTTACCACATATTCTGTACTATTACAGGTACAGCGCATATCCAGGTATTTTTAAAATTTCAATTTTAACACTTTTTCTTTTGCAAAAAACACGCGAATTTTTGTTTTTTTTTTTCAAAAATGTCCGCCATTTGGGAATTTTCAAAAAATAAAAAATCGCTCGATATGCACTACAGCTATTAACATACTGAACCTAACGCCGTTTAAATTTTTTGTTTCAGACCATCCATCCCAGAGATTTCATCAACAGCGAGGACACACTTTTTTTAAGGACTTTTTTTCAACTATCGTTTTCACGTACGAAAACTAACTAAAATGTAAAAAAAAATTTTTATGTTTTTTGATAGTGCATTAATACAGAGTTATAGTTCTAATAACGGTAGACCTCAAAAAGGCTTTATAAAATTTATTTCTTAAATTTGTATAACTTTAAAATCATGTCATTTTTGAATGATAGAGTAATATTAACAATATTAGTTAAAATTAAAATAAAATTTAATATCCCAATTGAAATAACTTAGTAATATTGAAATATAAACTTGATTAATCCATTAGAATTGCAATTTTTTAATAATCTATGTGCACGAGTTCTTGAAATTTTACATGAGAGTCTCAGTACCTATTTATAATTTGCAATTCTACTTATTTTAGTAATTCTAAACATAAAGTATGCATTTTTAGAAGGTTTACAACATTAATTTTAAACATTTTACTCATTTTCAATATTTTTGAAAATTTTTGAACGTGCTTTTCACCTTTGATTTAAATAACATTTAAGGATACCATTCGTTGTTAACAAGACGATCTGTATTTTATTTCTTTCGACATTTTCAGGTGTTATATCACATTATAATGTGATATAACATTATAATATGATAAGATAAAGATCTAATTTTAAAGCGCAAGACGCAGATTGCAAACGCAACTTGTCTGATATTTTGATTTGTTTTTGTTTTCCTACATTTATTAGATAGACCGTCTCACCAAGCAATTCGCAAATTTATTAATTTATATCACATTGTGTGTAATATTTTGTTTTTAATCATGTATAAATTGTACGGTACAAACTGAATGACGCATTTCCTGTAAATGTCTTGAACTCTAATTAGTCCTCCAAGATGGTCAATCATTAGATGACGATACGAAAATGATTTTATTTACTGAGATTTGGTAATAGTTAGCTAATAGATACACGTAAGGTATTTAACTACTACCATATATTCTTAATATTTCAGAAATATGTTCAATATCTGCCAATTCTGTGCCCTTATTTAGCAAAGTCATTTGGAGCACCGGACTTCTGAAAGTTCGTTAGGAAAGTTTGTAAATTTAATGACCACTTAAGGGCCCTCAAGTTTGCAAAAACAAAAAAAAAAATTGCTCCATGTTGAGGTTTAAATAATTATTTTTCTCATACTTTTTTTTTAAATGGGATGTTTGTTAATATTAATATTATTGCTAACGATCGAATTAGTTTTGAATGTTTTCTTAGTTAATAATATAGAATAAACATTGAAATTTTGAATTCTAAGTCTTTACTAAGTAATAAGTTGAGGAATCTTTCATTTTACATATGATTTTTAATTCAGATTTGTATTATTTTCTTGTTTGAAATCATTCCAAACATAGTAATTTACTACTCGTAATATTCACAAATATTACCTTACATTAATGTTATTAATGCTCAATTTTTTATTAACGAAAATGTTAGGTCGTTAATAAATTCAGGAACTTGATAAGAAATTTATTTTATTTTTTTCTGTGCTCCAGGGTCTTTAAAGATGTTTATGGAATGTAATGAAATTAGATGTATATCTTTCATTAAATCCAAGATGCAATGTATTTATTTTTATTTTTGCACGTTTAAATATACAGCATAAGAATTTAAACTTGACAAGTATCAGATTTTCAAGAAAGGTTAATTTGGTTTATTATTTTATTAATAGTTTTAGTACAAATGTCATGAAGATTTGATCAACCAATTTTTGTTATATTTTTTATGTAAAATGAGCAATTTTTTGTGTTATTCGAAATTTTAACTATTTATAAATGGACCATTTCGTAACTTAAAAAAAAACACTAATTATGTGATTTTTCTTTTGTGAATAATTACACTGCAAAAAAGGTTGATTTTTAGGTTATTAATAGACTCCTTATTAATAGGTAAAGATTTTATATATTATAATATCTTGTCAGAAAGCTTTGATTACAAAAGTATAATGTACTTGTTTACGACTCAAACCCAATAGAAAGTAACATCCGATTAGTAATCTGAAGTGTAAATGATAAATATATATGGAATAATATAATTAAAGCTATTGTCTAATTGCATCAATTTGCTAACCTTGATATTGCAACAAGAAACCCCTGGCTGGGTAGAACCTCGCCGATGCAATGAGGTTAAGGGTTATCACGTTCGTGTTCGATATAATCTTGACCCCGGCAGCAGACCCACAAGACTCGTACAACGTTGTCCCACTGTCACGAATTCGCACGACATCCACGCAACTCCCATCTGCCTCTTGACCTGCAAACGTGTTACGTTTAAAAATCACTTTTTTCCATTTCGAAGAATATCCAATTTGACAATTGAAAATTGCATTTTAATTTCTTTTTCGTTTGTCATTCATTTTGATTTTTAATATCTTTCATTTGAGAAACTTGAGAAATGTGAGAGAAATCAGGTTATAACATTTCGAAAAATTTTTTTTCAGTTTCTTTTGCTATCTGACTTTTTTTTTGTATGAACACAAACACTATGGCATAATAAATACTGCTACTAAACTATACTGCACCTTACGTCTACACAAATTCATAAAACGATTTCATGTTAAATGTATTTAAAATATTCACAAATATAATTTCCCTAAATTATTGATAAAAAACAAAAACTGATTTGTTATTGATTGTATTATTTTTTTAATGTTCAAAATTACTTAGATAACTGTTTGTTTCAGTTCTACATGTATTTATATTCTGAAGAAATAAAGTACAGTAGCCCCCCCCCCAATATTTGCTACCCCCGAATATTTGCCACTAGGCCCGTCCCAATATTTGCTGTACCCGTCGATTGCTGTTTCCCGCACCACTGTTCACGGAGCGGTAATTCTGTGTCGACATCACGCACGTGCCATGTAGGAAAGGTTAAACTGATTTCTTCTGGTCGACGCATGTGCGTTCTATAATTGTACGTCGGCGGAGTGGGAGAAAAATTTCTTCCCCTCACTAGGCAAATATTGAGAGGGTTAGAACATACAATGCGGACGAGGCAAATATTGGGGGATGGGGGCACTGTTAGTATATGAAAATCGTGATATGTTGATGACCATTTTACACGTCAAAGTCATCAACTTTGAAAACGAATTACTTCAGAATCGATTTCAAAATTTTGGATTCAAAACTTAAGTTATGTGTACATAACGTTTCAGAATTTGATCTCGTACGTCTATACGAATCAATGAACGAACCTCCGTAACTATTTTAGTCAACAAATTGCCACTAGTGGCCACCTTTTTTCGATATTATTTTGTATATTTTTCGAGTGCAAGTTTTTTATGTCGTTGTCTTTCAGCTATATTTATAAATACAAAGAAATACCAAACTTGCCTTATCTGATTATAAATCTATCGTTAACAACTAACAATTGCAAATAATTGAATTATTTTTGTAAATTAAAGGTACGAACCACTAGGCGACTATCTACGCGCTTTTTTCATTACTAAACAACTTACTTATTGTCGAAAGACAGATCGTAAATATTCTGGGGAAATAGAACAAAAAAAAATGTTGTTGAGTATTAATTTGTCGTAAATTTTTAGATCATACAAACTTGAAACTGTTCATGTAGTTTCGACGTCGGGGAAACAATTAAAAATTGCGGAAGCAATATGTCAAAAAGTCATTATTTAAGTATTTCTTGTCGGTTTTTAATTATTCAATTTGTAACGATGTGTTTCTTCTCATTTGTTGAACCCACGTGAAATAATAGATAAATTAATGAATAAATAACACAGCTCAACCAAAATTTGAAGTACAAAATGAAGTTCGGGTGCAAAACGCATTTTCACAATAGTTATAATTATAAGCGCTAGAGGGATGTCCTCTTTCAAATATTAAACGCAATAGCAGTCAAATCCAAGATTTTACATACGGAATAATTATTTATTTTTGGTTGCGAATAGAAAATAGGCGCTCAGAAAAGGCCTAGAATCGAACTTTTGATCCCTTCGACCTTCAATATCTCAAAAGCTATAGCCCGATTTGAACATTTCGAATAATTAGTACTTTTTTTTGTACTTCTGGTCCACCGTTGAAATCTTGTATTGTTTACTACATTTTAGGAATCAGCGTCACCAAAAATCCCTGATTATAGAATTTCACAAAATTTTAACATTTTGTATTTTTTATACTTTTTTGGCACTTCTGGCCCATTTATCATTTTGAATTTTGTTATTTTTACTTCATTTTAAGATACATTGCTCCCAAAAATCCCCGAGTATGGAATTTAAGCCGATTTTATCATTTTGAATATTTAGGATATTTTTAGAACTCTTGGCCCACCTGGCATTTTAAATTTGGCAGTTTTTCACTTCCACTGCATTCAGCCGTTTTTAACGACATTTTGAATTTTTTGTACTATTTTGACGCTTTTGACTCACTTGGCTTTATGAATGTTGGTTACATTTTATGATGCAACGCCCCCCAAAACCCCCGGGTATGGAATTTCACCCGATTTAACAATATTTCGGCAGTTCTCATCTCTTATTACCTCTTATCATATCTTATCATCGCTGATCAATTTATTATCTCTAATTAGTTCTTATCAGTACTTGTCAAGATTACAAATTGCCCTTAGCAGCTCTCGTCAGCTCTAATCATCCATTATAAATATTTGTCATCTTTTATCAGTTGTTATCGACTCTTATCATCCCTTAACAATATTCTTGGCATTGATATTGGTCTTGATCTTGGTTTTGGTCTTGGTCTTGTTTGGTCTGATATGGTCTTATCTAGTCTTAGTCCCGGTCGTCATGTTTTGTTTTAGTTCTTGTCTTGTGTTTTGGTCTTGTTTTATCTGGTCTGGTTTTGGTGTTGGTCTCGGCTGGTCTTGGACTTGGTTTGGCCTCGGTCTTGTTTCGTTTGGTCTCGATTTTGATCTTGCTCTTGGCTTGTCTGGTTTTTTGTCCCTGTCGTCATGTCTTGTCTTGGTTATTGCTTTGGCCATGTCTTGGTCATGTTTGAATCTTGATCTCGTCTGGTGTTGGTCCTGGTCTCCGTTTTGTCTCATGGTTTTTGATCTTGTTATACCTTGGGCTTGACTCGTCTTGTCTTGGTCTTAAGCTTGATCTTGCTCTTGGTCTTGGTGTGAAAGACAGACAAACGCACAGACAGAGAGACAAACAGAGACCACGTAAAATTGTTATAATTTTATTTATACAAATAAGGGACTGGCTTAATTTGTTTTTAAGTAAAAGAATTTTGTTTTATATTTTATATAATCCACCACAATTTTTGTTTACATTTCTTTGGAATCTGCTTTCCGGAAGCCATATGTTTGCAATCAATCTTCCGCAAGACCATTATTTAAATACGCAGAGAGATTTTTTATATCAATATATGGAAAAACACGTTTATTGTTTGTCAAAACGTAGGAGTAACGGAAACGATTCTGGAAAACTGTAAATTGGCCCTGTTGGATGGATTGATTGGGTAGTCACCACTTACGAAACAACGTAGAAATGCTACTGAACAAAATAAAAAATAGTATTACACAAAAGGTTGGCGATGAATGATTGTTTATTACTACGTTCAATTTTGAACATCAATCCATTTGAAACTCCTTATTTTGGTATTTGTGGGGTTGTTGATTACGGATTCTAAATGTTCAAAATGTAAGGTTATATTCGCAATCTATAACCTCGAATTTTAACTGTTTTTCATGTAAAGAAAATTGTATATTTTCTGGTGTTAAGTGATAAATATAAGCTTAAATATTCAGTATGTATACTCTGTATCTTATAATTAGGCAGTATTTAGTAAATACTAAACATTTTATATTCTAATTTAATTTGAAATAGAAAAGTATAGTTTATTTCATGTTTGTAAAAAATTAAATATTATTTGGCGGATTCGATATTCGGAAGTAGTTTGATAGAATGGATTTTAATTATGATCTTTTATTAAAACTGACTTTAATTACTTTTCATAAATAAAAATGTTGAAACTCGTGTTGGAATTTGCTTTAATTAGTAGTCGAAATTTAATTAATAGTCGAATCTCTTGGTTCAAATTACTACAAAGAAAGCATTGATTAAATAGACAGAAATGAGCAAATAAATAATTAAAAATGTTATAAAAAAATAATGGAATACAGACAGAGTATGTTTTAGATATTCTAATGTATTCTGTATTAAATTGATAAATATATTATTTACATGGATACAAAACAACACTAATGTTCTATCGAAATTTGAGGTACATGTATGAAACATTAGACAGCATCAGCAAATTATCTTTTCCGATATTTTGTGTAAATTTAGTTAGTTCCTCTTTAATCTAGTTTACTAGCGTTTACTCTGCTATCCTGTTTAAAATTACTGTAATCATGGTTGCAATTGTCCAATACTGTATTACAAGGTTCGGATTTAAAACAGTTTAAAATTAAACAAACTACGATCAATAAAATCTATATGGTGACCTCGCCCTTCGTTTCATTAGCTGTGTATAATGTACAATTTAGAAGTATTTATTTGTTAATTGATTTTCTATGAAATCCTTCTTATGAAAATATGTTTAAGGGGGATGTACTACCTTTGTAAATAACATAATAACTTTTACAATAATCAGGCATAATATCTTAACTCGTAAAATAACTTAACTTATGATAGGTATTAAGTTTAATTATTGGATGTAAGCAATGGAAAATTTGGTTATGTATTATTTATGTTGCATCAAGAGAAATATGATTATTTACAATTTAAATTCGTCTACTAATGAAACTTAATCGGGTATAAATTACTGTATTAAAAATGATAGGAATTTCAAATAAAATAAAAATACTTGGCTGATGGTCTAAGTAAACAAAAAAATAATTTGGGTTTCATAATGAATTTTTCCACCAACAATATTGTGTTACCAACTCTGATCTAGGTGGCACTAATAACACAGGGCAAATACAAAACCAAATTTATAATCAGAAACCTGGCTATACTTTTCCAATGGTTTTCGTCGCATTGAATTTAATTTTGACGGCGGAATTATTCCGTCACGACAAGATTTTAAGATATAATAACCTAAAACTGCAAAAAAACATCGTTTTACAATTTTTATCAGGTTTTCGTGGTTGAACAAAACTTTGTTCGTAAGTTAGCAAAATGCAGATTAAAGTGTACATCAGGTTTTAAATAAGTTTTTAGTAATTTTGATACATTTAGTAAATGTGTAATTGTATGAAAATGATTAACAAAACGATGGCCGACCTTCTTGCTCAGATCGTAGCATCGTGTTAATATATTAAGATATCCTAACATAAAAGCGCGAAAAAAATTGTTTTTACTCAATTTTAATAAGTTCTTTTTTTCGTAATTTGTCAATTTTTTCAGGATTACATTTTATGCATATATTTAATTGAGTGGAACTCTTTCAGCGGTGAACGTCCTTAAAAATAAAAGAAGACCTAAAAATCATGGCATTTTTATTTAATTTGCAAAATTTGTGTATAAACGATCATTTTTTGGGAATTTACTCATCAGGGATCGATAGAGCACACTTAAAAATATTAGGAAAGGCTTGTTTAAAAAATAAAAAAAAATGGTTTTACTCAAAATCAGAAGATGACGGACCTGTTTTTTCATTTTGGGCAAAAAGGGGTTAATCTTTCTAACACCAAAATGGTAAAAATAAAATTACCATAAAATTAATAAATTTTATACAAAATATTTCTTCATAAAAATTCATTATATTTTTTAGAAATTCAGCAAATGACATTACAGTTCTTAATGAACGTTATATTAATTTTTATCGAAAAGTTACTTAAATATGAATTGATATGAAAGGCTTGCGATTTATATTTCTTTCATGATTTGTTAAAAAATTGTATGATAACACTTCAATAAAAACCATTCAATTTCTTTTACCTTTCTAAGAAAGTATTTATCTGTACCAATTGATTCGTGTTTAAATGTGTAAAAATTAAATCAAATTTAATTCTTCATGATCAACAGATTCTTTAAGTAACGGCAATAGCTAATGCGATCTTGTCTACAAATCGAAAAGTCTTTCACTTAAACATCGGAAGAGGTTTGGTGTTAAGTACATTTTATGTCATCAATCCATAAAAGTCGCAAGCGATAAAAACAAGGAATTTGATGACGTTAGCGGACATGTATTTTTGGTTCAGTAATTAATTTGGTAACAAAGACGAAAAATCGATTTAATGTAAACGAAGTATTACTCAAATAAATGAAACTGCAGATAAATGATTATTAGAGAAATATATAAAATAATATTTGTTGGCAAAAATGCTCGAACAATTTATTATACTATGACGTTGTACGTCTACAATATGTAACGATAATAGTTTAGCTGTTAAAAGAACTGAAAATGTCATATTTACATTTAATATTCCTTATATAAATAAACACGATTTAGGAAATAAATTAGATGTTTAAATTGTTTAACAAAAATTCATGAGCAAGGTCGTATATCTCTCTAAGAGAGTTGGGTAAGCCAATAAACGAAAAAAAATTCATGAGAAAATAAATTTTACAATAATTTGAAAAAAGAACCATGAATATTTTCGAAACAAGAAAGAGTGTTTTGGCCGAGTCTTTTTTCTTTTGTTTTTAAACTAATAAAACTCAATCATTCATCATTCAGTAAAGGCAAAAAGGAACAAGTTTTTTTACAAAGACAGTACAACCATGTATTTTCTTGTTTTAAGATTTTAATTTGTCTAACTAAATTTCGTCATCGAATCTTTTCACTTTAATGGTTCTCAATTTTTTCAAAAATCTAAAAATAATCCAAAAGTTTGCACCTTTTATTAATATCTTTGTTTGCTCGTCATAAGGCCAACCTATATTTATACAGTTCAATTTGAAATTTATGCAGAAAAAAAAAATTACTGAGATACAGAATAGAGAAGAATTATAATTCTTTCGGAAATCGTTAAATTAATGCTTAGTATACATAAATATGGAATAACTTGCATATGAATTCCACAAGTATTCAACATACATATCTTTGTCTGACATCTACAGGAATTGAACTACTTGTATTTATTTAGTGATATTTATAAAGCATTCACATATCTGAACGCATATAATGTTCAAAATGCCGAGCTATAGACTTGAACAAAAATTCGAAGTAATTTGGAAATTTAGAATAAAACATTTTAACAAGAAATTGGATTTTGTAACTAACAATTGACTACTTGTAAAGCATATGTAAAGCCTTTTTGTTTTATCAATCAAATAACCCACAATAGCATTTACAAATTCAAACATCGGTTGATCACCAAAATATTCTGTGTTAGAAATTGATTTTTTTAAATCTACTAATGTTTAAATAAAATTTTCTTCTGTGACTCTTGCCTAAGTGAAAAATCCCTTCGATGTATCTTAACTTATCAGAGTGACGAGGTGGTAGAGAAAAGACGAATTAACGTTTCGGCTATTGATTTTAGCAGTATAGATTTTAAATTAATCTATCGCTAAAATGTTTACGACTTTAAAATCAAAGCAATGTCCTGTATTTAATCTATAAAGGGTTAACCCTGTTTATTTATCTTCGTCGAAAAACATGTTATTTTTATGTTTGTTTATTCTATGTTTTAATAATCTACCTGTTTCTCCGACATCCGTCAAAATTATTACATTTTATTTGATAAACAACGACTTTTTGATGGAAAATATCTAATTTATCTTCGAAGGGTTTTATACCTCCTATGTGTACATTAGTAGGTTTAAAAACAATTCTAACATTATTTTCTCTACTATTATTTCTTATTATCTCTGAGATGTTATTTACATACAGGATACTATTCATTTCATCTATATTTTGCAGAATCAAGTTTTCAATTTTTGTTGAAGTGTTGGTAAAAAGAAAAATTACATCTAATAAAATTAAGCCTATAATTTTTTAGAAGTTTAAAGTTGTTAATATTTTTATGCATATTTCATGTGTCTTTAACCCTTTGTAGATAGAGTAGGTAAAAGTAAAGATAACATGGAAGTGTAAAATGCTGACAAATTATGTGTTGGACAATTGAGATAATAATGCGACATATAGTGGCTTGCTGTTAATTTTTAGCTTTAATATTTTATTTTAAACTTCTACTCATGTTTATCATCTTCAAGAAGAATTAATTTTCATGTGTTTTTGGAGGCGATGTTACAATAAATAAGATTTATAATATGTGTTAAATAATTTATAATAAATGTTGTAAATATTATAATATATATTGTAAATCTTAATATAAGATGAAGACGAAGTTGATAAGAACTAAAATATAACATTCTTTTATTCTGAAATATTCAAGAAGGTATCAATACAAAATTCAGAAAATCATTAGCCTCGCAATAATTTTGTTTATATAAATTCAGAATGTTAGATTTGCTTATTTACGCTTAATAAATACTAACATTACGAAACGATACTACCTGTTATACGAGGACATTTATTAGAGTATTATATGGCATGTAATGTGACCACCTACGAAATATGTTCTGTATTTCTGAATGCATTTTGTAGAAGTTGGTTAGCATATTTGTTACCAACGTGTTCGGGTCAGGAACATCCGTTATTTAAACCAGAAATATTCGGTTTAGAAGTCCTCATAAAATTACCACAAAATATCGGTTTGCTAAGGCGAATTTTGTGTACAATTTTTTAGACCTATATAAAATTTAGTTTAAAAGTAGATTCATATATTTTATAGTTCTGCAAGAAAGACAATGCAAACTCTGCTTTTACATTATGTGGAAGCTTGGATATTAATATACATATATTATTTGAATAGCCCGTTGATAAACGTGAATAACAATTAGTTCCCTCGCAGCTTTCGCGTTATCGCATCGTTACGTGCCAGCAAATATACATTCATATGTATTTTCGTTAATTAATTAACTTAATCATTTAAAGGATATTAAATAGCCCTTAAGTGCATTGTTTTTAATTGTATAATAGTATTTTTCGATTACTTGCACAAACTTCGTAACTATACAAATAGTAGTGATACCTTTTCATAGAAGAAAGAAAAAATTACAAGAGAAAATTTAATATTATTTTATAATCTGAGATAACTATAATAAATCTATCGCAAAACGTCATGGACTAAAAACATAAAATAAATTGAAAAAAACGTAAAAAATGAGTGTAAAAGCCGCCATATTGGATCGGCCATTCTGAATTTTTACATCCTGCGTGGCTTAAATTTTAGTTGTTGTTAATATTCCACAGGATCCAGATGCTTGTACCGATTCGACAACGGGAACATTATTAGTCAGTACGTTAAACAAACCAACAAATTTTTAAAATCACTTTTTTTTTGTAAATTATCCGCCAAAATAGAACAAAACTAGTAGCAGATTTGAAAAGTACAGACAAAAGTAGGCAGAAAATAGGGGTTTTAAATTTTGTTTTCTTATCATTACACAGATAAATATTCACTTGAAAATCGCAAAATAATTGTGGCGTTTTGGCATGAAAAGGCTTAACAAATTATTTTCATTTTTTTTCCAGGAAAATAATGTTTTTTTTTCAACAATATCAGTAATAATAAAAGAGAAAATCTTGAAATTGTTATCAAATATTTTGATTCATTCAACTATTCATTTTCATTCGAGTAGATAATAACGAAGAGTTTCTGGAGCAATTTCTAGTGTTAGGTAAAAAAATTATAATTAACGAAATTTTTTTGTCGCCTGATATATAAATGTTCGATCATTACGGTTAAATGATGTAATACAAGTTCTAAGTTCAATAACGTTAAAAAAACAAAAATGTTTGATGGAAGTTTAAAAAAGTCAGAAAACTAAAACCAATACCGTTTGAAGCTGAACTTTTTAATTGTCATAAAAATAAACTGAAATAATATACTGGCATGATCAACGTAATCCTTGCAATTTTTATATAATTAAAGTTAGTAGGATGATACCATCAATTTCACCGATAGTAATTAAAGTTTCAGAACTTACCCCTGATGCTGAGATCATGGAACGTCAGGACGATTCTTTGGCCTGGAAGTGACCTAAATGTCCATCCGCACGTGATTCCTCCGGCGTAGTACAAGGGATATCCCGGTGACTTCATATATCCACCCTCACCTCCGGATACTTTCATATTAGCGTTGCAGTATTTAAACACTGCCACTTCTGGAAGCAAAACCACTAGTTAATTCTACCCAAAGTATTAAGAGGAATTTGTGAACATCAACACACAAATTAAAGTTGTTTTGTACTACACGAAAATTACTAAAGAATCTCCTCTCATCTTCCAAATTAACTCATGGATTTTGTAAATTATTGTGATTATATTTAATATATATTATTCCTAATTATTTTATATTTTAATGATTTTTAATAAAATGTATACATATTAGTTCCTAAATATAACCACTTTCGAGAACGGAAAGTTTTCGAGTGACAGTGCCACCTGTAGACCACATTTCAACATACAATCAAGTGTTTTTGTTCGATTAATTATTTACTGCAAAAAATAAACATTTACTTAAGAAAATAGTTGAAATAATTCAATAAATTTCATCGCTTTTTAAAAATAAAATTATTTATTTAATTATAAAAAAAATAATTATACACCGATTATGATGTTTTCATTTTTCGATTTGTTAGAGATCATTGAAAATGATCTGAAATGGTTAAATCAATTAAATTGTTCTCTTAGTATATAGTAACGATAATATGAACTAAAACAAAGATTAATCAATGATGTAACATTTACATGCGATAGCTATACAAATGTTTTGAGACTATCACTTCTACTGCTTGCTGGGACGTAAATAAATATGGAATCAAATGGCTACGAAAAATGTTAAATTCTTAAAGAAAAAAATTGAAATGATACTGTATAGAGTTACAAAGTCTTCGTAAGAATAATTTAGCTGGCAAGAACTGTTTATGGAACAGCAGTTTCACAAGAGATTCGTTCGCAACTTTCGTTACAAAAGTTGTGAAGCCACCTGATGCTCACCTGCAAACGTTTTTATTTATTTTTTGCCATCTAGATAATGTGTTATGATACCTTAGTACAACGGACAAATTTAACTTATGATTTTCTTAAAATGTATAAATAGAATATATATATTAAAAATGTAGTATCGATGCGCAAAATAGAACTTTTAAAAAATGCAATTGATTTAAAAATATAATTGTTAATTAATGAGGATTTTTGATTAAAAGTTCCTTAGATCAATGATATTTACCAGCCTTTAAAATATAAATTAAACCAGTGGAGTTACCTTAACCCTTTAAGGATCAAGTGTATATAAATTTAATATCAAATTGGAAAGTATTTTTTGTGATTAAAATTTTAAAAAATATTAGAATCTGCGAGTATTTATTTAACAAAAAACAAGATATTTTTAGACTTCTTTTCACATATCGTTATTTCTTTATTATTTTCTTTATTAGATTATCTTAGATGGATATAAATATAAAAATGTTTGGGGGTAGAAGACAGATCTATTGAGGAACATCAAATTTCAAAATGGTGGATAAAAAATGCTAGTAAAGTAAATTATTGTTAACAATCATCATCGAGGGTACTCCATCATCTGACCCAAAGTGAAATCACTTAAATCTTGATACCGGTCGAATATGGCGGACGAAATTGCTAAAACCGTTCGAAATAATTTGAAACATATTTTTTTTTAATATGGAAACTTAAGTTTGACGGTGGTGTTATTTCTATAATTATTACACGTTTCTGAGCCTTGAAAAATATGTAAAAATCTGAACACAAGTAACCGTAGACTTTTGTAATACAATTCGGTGCCAGGTGAAAAAGTGCACATTTTAGATATACAAAAAATTTATCTATACTTTACAGTAATCTACATGTTTTCATCAAACTTTTCGACCGTTTTATAATAAATGAAAAATACCAAGATCTTTTTCATTTACTGAGGATTAAAATGAAAAAAGGTGTCGTGTTATAATCGGGCACTATACATAAAATATGATGTTAAAAATTGTAATGAACGTTTTGCCCCCTGAATGTGCGTATGACTTTTCAATTAGGCAACATTCATCCTTAGACGTTAAAAAAATTAAGAAATATTAAAAAATCATATTTTTTGTTTAAAGTTGTCTAAATGTTTTATAAACGTAAAACAATCCCGTTTTCAATGGCAAAAATTTGTGTAAATGATAAGTTTAGTTAACGTTTATACAAACAATTCCACCGGCTGTTTATTTATTTGTCGCAAGTAATATTTATTATTGTTTTTTCATGTGGTTAATGTTGCTTGCGTCGTGCGTCATTGAACGTAAATGAAATTGTTCAAAACCGCCCGATACTTAGCTTAATTTTTCATTTGATGAAACTCTAATATTTAATTGTCATCCACATCCGGCTGGAATATGACTTTTTTTTTAACATCTAAGAATGAAGGTGGCGGAACATTATTGAAAAGTCCTACGCACATTCAGGGATGAAACGTTCAATAAAATTTTTAACATCGTATTTTATGTACAGTGACCACTTATACAAAGCAATTTTTTTTTTTCATTTTAATGAATTTCAATTGTCGAGAAATAGTTTTGAAAATTTATTAAGACTGAAGATAATTATTCCAGCAGGAAAATTTCAGAAATACTGTATATGAAATTCTAAAAAAGTTTGCTAAATGAAACTGGAGGAATATTTAAAAATATATTTGATATACTATTATTTATGATGAACATTCCCCCGTCACGTATACAATGAGTATACAAATATCGATGTATTATTTTCATGATGAGGAACGCTTGTTTGGCCTGAAACATCAAGGACTTTCTTCTGCTGTTTGTAGAGGTTTTTGACCTACATTCGGCAACATAATAACATATTGAAAGAAACACACGTGTTTACATGCAGTTCAACGAACGATGGAATTCTGAGCAAATTTTTTATTAATTTTAAAAATAAACCATGTTATTCATCAAAAATATTATAAAATTTAAGTTTTAACATAATAGAAAGCTTATGCGTTTTTATTTTGTCACTAGAAATACCTGATTTTAAAATATTTTCCATTAAAAAATAGGCATAAAAGTGTCAATTTCTCATTCATCTGAAATGTCCTTTTGTAAAAATTACAGTTAAAACACTGCATGAATACTTTTCCCGCATCGAATGGTAAATTTACATTATCACACTAATTTTTAATGGTTATACCTTAATTTCAAGTAAATAAAAGTGACATTATGTTGTATTTTATTTATAAAATATCCTCTTAAATTTTGTCCCTCAAATTTGTTATCATTTGCCAGGCAGAGTAAAATGCGAGAAAATTATTAAGAATAAATCAAGAAATGTTTATTTGGCCATTTTTTCGGTTTCATTAATTAATTTTTTATGGTCTTTATGGTCCTCGTTTGTCACTCGATTTGGTGCCTGTTATGGACCTTAACACTAATTAATAGAGACATTAATTAATGGAGTCGAAATAATGTAAATAACCACGGTTCAAAGTAACGACAAAAAATATCTTGCAATTTTAATTTAATTTTTAAAAATGTACATTTTGATGATGTTATCATTCTTTCTAATGATTAAATATTGTCAACTAAATATTACTACACAAGTGTCATACATACTATATCCGAGTTTCTCAGGTAACATTAAAGTTACAGTAGAACCTCGGGAATTTTAAATTCGGGACTTCTAAGGACCTCGGCACATCGAAGTCACATGGTACACAATTTACGTCACGTGGAACACATATCGATAGCGGAGGAAATGCCTCGTCAACTTACGGCACTGAAAATTGCGCAGAACACACGCGTACTGTAATGGGAAGTCCCGAATCACTCAGTCCCGTGAATTTAGAAGTCCCAAGGTTCTACTGTAAACGTATCGTGAATTAGAATTTCCTATAAAGCACAACTAATGGATTATTTCATTCAATATTATACTTTTTACTTTTAAGGCAATTTGTAGCAAATTCCTGTGCTTCTCATTATAGTCGCCACGGTAAGCAAAATTATTGTGCAACTTTTCATACCACTTTGAAACTTTGCATACTTTTAGAGGGTATCTAGAGTAAGAATTTCCGAAGGGGAGCCATCTTGAATTTTGCTACAGAACCAAGATGACGGCCTTTTTCGAAAAATCACTATTTATTTTTTTACGACTTTATTTTTAGTTATTTCAAATTGTTGTTTGGTACAAATATGAAAGTTATTTATTATAATATCACAAGCATTTTTATCTTCATGAATTTCGATCAAATTTCAAAATGGCGGCCACTTTACTACATTATTGAGTTATTACTGAACACATAGTATTCTTATATTGTAAAGTAGTAGTATAATGTACTTTTCAATGAAATAATATTGTATTTTGATGCTGATTACGATTCTGAATACTCAAGATGGCGGATCCAATATGGCGGGCATAGAAACAAAAACAGGCATTATCTATCCTATTTTGTGATTTCTTTTAACATGGATATTAGATGGTGCAAATGGATACCGCTCTTAGCGAAACCAGAGTCGCGACGGGGACGCGGCGGTTAACAACTTTTTTTTGTTTTTTTTTTGTTTTTTTTTCTATTGTTGTATTTTATTTATCTGTTTCATTTTTTTCATTAATATTTTGACACTTACCTTGGCATTTTCTACACAGTAGTGTACATGCAACCTTTTGGCGTTTACAAGAGCAACGTAAAGAACATCCATTATAACAAGAACATTTCGTTAAATGAGCTTTACAAGCTTATCGTTATAGAAAAGAATTATCGTTAAAAACAGGGCTACTGACTGGTGCATGTATGTACTAAGCCGAGAGCTACATTTCTATCGGACTTGATAGCCGCCTAGCGGTTAAACCTCGAACTATTTTGTGTTTATGTCTTATTATTGATGATGTTTTTAAAGCTAATTACTCGCAATTTGGTATATGGTAATGTTTTTGGAGACATCGATTACAAATCCTATGCTAGATTTACCAAATACAAAATAGCGGATCCAGTATGGCAGACAAAAATTTTAGAAATGTTTCCATTTGCCCAATATTTGTTACTCGGAGGTTAAATCAATCTGACGTTCGATTCCTAACCAGCGACCACGAAACCCCCGAGTAACGATTTTCAACTGAATTGCTTGAATAGAAAAATGTGTGACTCTAAGTGTTAATAATTTATTAAATTATCCGCCATTTTGAAATTTGACCGAAATTCATGAAGACAATAATAGTCGTGATGTTATAATAAATAACTTTCACATTTGAACCAAAAAATAATTGGAACTAACTAAAAATAAAGTGGTAAAAAATAAATGGTGAATTTACGAAAAATGCCGCCATCTTGCTTCTGAAGCAAAATTCAAGATGGCTCCCCTTCGGAAATTATTACTCTAGATACCCTCTAAACGTATGCGAAGTTTCAAAGTGATATGAAGATGTGCACAATTTTGGCACTTTTAGCGAGTTACCGGGGCGACTATTAACCCTTTAATGCAGAAATGTGTAAAATTAGAAGATGGAATTCGGCATGATGACACTTGATTGCAAAATAAATGACTAAAAAATTCGAAATGACCATATCCTACTATTTTTGGGGCACTCTTTCGAATGTAATAGACAATATTTTCGAAAAACATTATTTTGCGCTACTTTTTTTATAAATATCCGAAAAACACCGAAAAATTGTTGTTGAATTGTAATTTTAATCTTGAAAACACTTTCCGGGCATCTTCTAACCTCTTAGAAGCGTGTTCCTGGTAGTTTTACTTAAAAAATATGCATTTACATAATTTGATTTTTAGCGGTTTCGATTTTTAAAAGGGCACCTGAACGCCAAAAATTATTTGAAAAAGAAAAATGGAGTATGTTAGATATTGCAATTAGCGTGGAAAAACATTACTTGGCTAGATTAAGAAGATGTGAATCGATTGTAGATTAAACTATTCAGGAGAAATTACCATGGATATTTCAATACTGACAAGTTAAAAAATCACAAGGATGTAATTCAGTAAAACGTGTTCTTTGTATTATAGTAATCCATGTTTTGAAAAATCTCATAAATGAAACTAAATCCCCTTATTTTAATAAAAAAAAAAATTATTAAAAATAAAAAAAAAGGTAACTTATATATGGCTATAGAATTAGTAATTATTAATTTTTTGTTTACTACTGTGGGTAAACTTTGATAGTGTTATTAAATTTAACTTGTCAAAACTTAAACGTATTGTCTTGATAATGAAATTAGCTTCAAATTCTTACTTCGTTTCAAGAACTACTCTTTTACAATTTTGATTCATATTTCGTTTTGTTTATAAATCATTAGAAATCTTATTTTGTTGTTATTTCGAATTTCCATTGACTTTTTTCTACCATAACAATTGAAGACGTGTGAAGTAACTTTCTAACTTTCTGCTCTCCTATAATCAAGCAAAACATGTTCTAAACTTTTGTCCTATATCCTGTAATGCATTGTTAATTTAATTACTTTATATAATTATACATTTTACTTTTGTAATACACTTAAATTAAATATTTTTGTTTGCGCAGTACACAATGTACTGGTGTTATTAAAGGGGAATCGATCGGGTCTCAACTTTAACAAATATTTACGAAGTTTTTCCGATATGTGATGATGAACAAGTTTATGTAATACTTCATAAACCTGAAGTAAGCAAAAGCGGCTGGAATGTAGTTTGCATGTTTTCAAATTTATCTTTACAAACTTAAATTCAATAAAATAAAATTCAAAAGATGTAAAATGTAAACTTCACTATAAGAAGTAATAGCAATCTCTTCAAATCTAAAAAAAATTATTAAAAATCATGTTAAAAATAAAATTTTGAAATACTAAATTTCAATTTTTCAAATTTGGTCACTTGGTCAATAAAATATACTGAAGAATTGAGATTATGATTTTGTTTAGATTATATTTATATTGGCGTATTGCAAGTAAACAAAACAGAAAATAAATCAAAAGAATTGGTATTAATAAAAAAAATTACATACATTACCAAATTTCGATGGCTGGTAGGAAGAACCGGACATCTGAAATGTGTATCAGAAAACCGTGCAATTCGGTTTTGGGAGGAATAACCGGACATTTCAGCAGTTGCGATGAAAAACAGACGTTTCAACAGTTTGCGACGAAAATCCGGACATTCCAAAATTTGCTATGATATAATTAATCACTATAGAAAATCTTGAAATGTCAGGTTCTTTGCGGCAAGGTTATCAACAGTCTGGTTCTTCGTCGCAAATTCTGAAACTTCCGGTTCTTCGCCGCAAATTCGGAAATGTCCGGTTCTTCGTCGTAAAACTTTCGAAATGTCCGGTTCTTCTCTCAAGTTTGAGGTTCTTCGAACCAGCCATCGATTTATTTCCAGAAATAAATAAAAAAATATGAATAACCACTTTTTTCGCGTTATTTGAAAGTAGACCCTCCCATAGTGTCGCCCTCTGGAAATCATTTGATAGAGTTGTAGTTCGTTCCTCTGATAGTGTCGCAGTAAGCTCCCCACCATTTGACCCGTCTCATATCAAAAGCTTGACCACGATCCATTGTAAGGAATGCGGAGAGTGGGGGTGCGACACAGATAGAGGATTTGTTTCCTCTTCAGTCCCAAGGGGGTGACTCTATGAGAGGGTTTACTGTAATTATGAATAGAAATTAATTCAAACAGTAAAAAACTAAATTAACAGGTTTGCATTGTATTTAATATATTTTTTCGTGTCTTTTTTTTAACAGATTCATTTAAAAAAAATGATTACTCGAATTACTGAGTAAATTTGTTAGAAATAAAAAAGAGTTTTATAGTTTTCAACCTTATAAATGTATCCCTTTTGTAAGCAATCTGCTACAGATATTTTTATGAAAATATATCGGAATTAATCTAAACTGTAAAGTATAAGATATAATGAACCTAACCTAAATTTCTTCTGTCTGCAAAACTACAATCACCAGTGTACAAGGTTTACTAGGAAAATCAACCATTGTATGCGTACGTATCCTAATTTCCCCGTTATTTTTATCACAGTAGTTACAAGAGAGGTATTTATTTTTTAGTGCCATAAAGGGAAAAAGTGTACATTAATGGTAAATCGTAAATGTGAACTTTATGACTGGAGTGACTATACGGAGATACAACACTGGCACATAAGATTGCCAGCATTAACTTTCTTGATGTGCAATTTTCTTGTAATAGCGTGTAACTGGTTTTGTACTCGTAGTTTGACATAAAATGCTCAATCGTGATAAATAACATATTGTTTATGTAACGTTATTGTTTATTGTTACAAATTTAAAATAATTCCACAATGTTTCTGAAAGAAAGGGTAAACTGCAAATGACAAACAAAAAGTATTGTCCGTTTCCGGTACTTTCAGCTAACATCAGATGCTTTCGTGACAAATGTTTTGTAAAACCGCAAGAGGGTGCGAGCTATTAAGTCGTAAATGGGCGAATGTCCGTCCTCGTCCCAGATTCTCTCAAACGACGAAATGGGAGTTGTTTACGACGATAAAATGATACGAGGGTGCGCGGAATGAAGGAGTTGAAATCTCTGTGGAAATAATTGAGAAGGGATAGTGATTTCACATTTTACAAATTTGTTCTACAAATGAAAACAATTAAAGCTGGATGTCGTTCAAAATGAAATATAGTGGATTCATTTTTAGTCAGTACCTCGAAATTTTAGTATTGAGTATTTTGTTACTTTGGTAACGAGAAGATTTATTATTTCATAAGTAAATATCTAGAATTTATATTTTTAGAAGAAATATTAATTAATGTTAATTATTACAAGTGTTCATGATGACTTCCAGCAAATGATGAATTATAACTTTTTTTTCAATAGGTAGAGTTCTATGTTTCCGACTATAAAGTATCCTATGTAACAAAAATTCATGATGACAAATAGAAAATTAAAATATTTGGTTTTACTGAAATCAAGCCTAGAATCAATAAGATGGTTTTTGAAATTATTATTGCAAATACTAATTACGACTCTTTGCCTGATTTTACATGATAATTATTTTAAAAAGATTATAATTTCTAAATTTCCAAACAATGCGAATCCAAACTACTTGTCGAAACTGTACTACCATTCAGGGTTTTTTCGAAAATAACGAGATTTTCTTAAATAATTTTGGTATCTTGAAATATTTTAGGTATCCCTAACAAAGAATCTGTTATTACATATTTAAAATTGATAATGGCAGAATCGAAATGGCGGACAAAGAAAGTTTTTGTATGCTCGTATTTTTTAAATATGACTTTTCTGTCTGTTTATTCAAAGTCAAAATATCGAGTCCAAAATAGCGGATATTTTTAAATGATTTTCGTAATAATTATAATACATGGATTTTTTGGTCGTAGATTTTGGACGTAGATGTTTTATTTCTAATCGTAGATTTCTAATACTTTATCATTTTTCTCCCGCCATTTGTCATAACAAGTTCTGAGTTCACAACGAGATTGCATAAAAAAACACTTACCTATCGTCATTACTTACATTATTGCTACTTTACTATAGATACTCTCAACCATATAAGTATTCATGAATCCTATAAATACCCAAAATCATCTGGTCAAATAACTGAAAATTTGAAGAATAAACAGATTTTAGATTCCAAACCTCTTTATTTATCTGTAAGCTTTGATCATTTTTTCAGTTTGATGGAGGGTGAACATTTATTTTAAATATTTTTTATAATACGAAAATGCTAAAATTCAAAAAATAAAACGTCAGACGACGAAAAAGCATTTTGACGTTCGTGTTCGTGATTTTGACAGAAATTCAGATTTATGATTCGAAAAATTCTTAATTACGTATATTTATCACCTCTTTGGGTTTGTTATTTTGTATATGGAATAACTCACAAAATTCATGCTGATTATTATGAAAATTGAAATCATAATTTTTAGTAAAAAACTTTTTTAAAAATATTAGAACGTAGCAATTAGCATTCGATTTAAACAAAGTCTTTAATACAATCGTAAAGAGCTATAAACTTGATGGCAGAATAGTACACGTTTTTATAGTTACAACAGATCACTGTAATTAAAGTATTACACGCAAACAATAAATAGTTGGTTTTACTAAGTAGTAGGGTTTGGTACAACTATGTTTTTTAGTTTATTTTAATATTTATATAGTTGCCTACTAAGTCACTACTTAGATAGTAAAATTAACTAAAAAGGATGGCTGTGTTTTATCCGACCATCTAGTTAGTAGTTTTAACTACTTCCTTTTTTAGCGTAATTGCTAGAATTATACAATACACAATTATATTTACTAAATTATATAGTCAAGTCTATTTCATATGCATATGATTAAACATATTATGTCTTATTTACTTATTAAGTATTAAGTTACTTTATTTAATTTTTCTCTACTTAAATTATTGGTATTTAAAATAGTTTTACTTTTTATGTTTATTCTTGAATGGACTTTGAATTACAAAAATAAATGTTATGAATATTATTTGTCAGTAAAAATACTTCTTTTCATAATTTCCTTAAATATTTCAAACTCACGTATACATCATGGCAGTTTAATTAAACTTAACTTATCTTTTTGATTTGGGCTATTGTGAACTCTACTATGATTTTTTAGTCAATTAGAAAATCTAATTTTTGACATTGTATTTATTATTATACAATATTTATTTATTATAAAAATAAACATTTGAATATTTTGTTATCAAGTGAATGTTAATATTTTTCATGAATAAAGTAGAAAGTGTAAGTGATAAAAGACGAAATTAATCAGACATTGGAAGTAGGATTTTTATATTCCCTTGCACTTTTCTGTTGATTAATGTTTAGGCAAAATTTATTCTTTTTTATGTATTCTGTACCAACAAAACTAATACTTTTCGTAATTGATCAGTTTAATTCTTTTAACAATCATTAAATAAACTCGAATTTCTTTATGAAAAAACTTAATTAGGTTCTGAACTGAAGTTTTAAATTTGCTGATTTTTGTTTATATTCGAGATAATGTTTAATAAAACAGAAATTCGAATATACTTTCAAATAATTTAATTTTCTGTAAATAATTCATCACTTCAAACATGTTGTAGAGATTACTTGCTTTCTGTTGTAAAGTGGTGTTCATACTTGAATCAGTGCATTCAAAAAGGGTACTAAGTTAGTGGGTTTCTGGATTTTCGACCGTCACATTAGATCCGCTATTTTTCAATTTTGAAAACTAATAGCAGATTCGTTATAATCAGCGACCCAAAAAAACTATTCATCCATGATGAAATTTAAAATTTTTTATCCAGGATAAAATGAACCGTTTTTATACAAATTTTTGCAATTTAATTAAACTGTAGTAGGGTTGACGGATAACTAGTGACGTGCCAGCATTAGTTAGACGCATACACATCAGCTCGAGGAGACAGAACCAGACTATTGACAGACGAAACCAGTTTAGTTCCAGTCTCATCTCAAAAGTTACGATTGGCATTTTCCTTGGAAGAATGTGATTTCGGTGTCTGGTACGAGTTTGAATGCCAGTCTAGATCCTATTGTCGCGAAAGTAAATCTGGATCGTGTCATCCTTGTAATAAAGTAATCTTTCATACCAAAGTACGAACTTCACAAAAAAATACATAGTACGTATTTTAACTTAAAACCAAAAAAGAGTAAACATGAGTAATACATCAATCTATAAACTAGAATTCAAAACTATGAATCAATTAATTGAGTTGCTTATAATTTATAAAAATTGTATAAATATATCTGAAAGATTTTTTTTGTATAAACAAAAATAAAGTAATTTATTAAAAAGAAACATTTGTAAAACAATTATTTATGACATTTTCAAAAATATACAACAAATACCGTATTTTACATTAAAAAAAGATATTGCATAAAAGATCAATACCTTCTAGATCTACAACTTCATGATCTCTCATCGGAAAATGAGCAGTTTTCGCTAACAATATCGTATTTTCCCAGGATGAAATATTCCCTTTTTGTAATTTCAAATCCTCTTAATAGCTGTCGTTTTCCCTTGCGAGAACTGGGAAGAAAAGTGCAGGCATGTACGTGTAAATGGTTTCGTATGAATTATTGATGGATCGCGTTTAATGGACGTAGGCTGCGAAGGGAGTATTATATCACCTAACGATCGTGTCGTTTTGGTTTTTCTATTTGCTCTGCTAAGATGCATTTCGTGCTGCCTCCATGTTTTCCCAGTGTGACTTATACCCGCTGAGATTTAGTAGTATTTATATGTGATTAGGTAAACGTTTGTATTCTGCCGCACGTTCAGAATCAATTGATGTACTTACGCACTTCGTTGACACCATTCTATCGCATTTGATTAAGATCACATATTCAAAGTATTACATATCTGTCATGCAGATTAAATTAGTCCTTTTTATTGAATTATCTAAATATCTGTACGGACAGCTTTACAGATTAGATATTTCAGAGATTTTTAAGATTATTTGAATAATTGTTAAAAATAATTTTTCTTAACAAACACAGAAAACTTTTAAGTAAATGTTCTTGTGAATTTTTCCCTTTTTTTTAATGAAGGAAGTTTAAACTTTAAGAACATTAAGATTTATTAAAAGCTGATTTATGTGTTGAAAATTTATAGCGGTTGATGGAACCATAGAAAAAAAGGTAAAAATGGTTTTAACATCTAATAATAGAATTAGTAACATAAAAAGTAGTCGTTGATGTTGCGTTACTTGCACAATTCAGAATATTATAAAATATATCACACAATATCTAATATTACAACAATTTTCGTCTGAGCAATTATATATATTTAATGTAACTATTGAAGTTGTTTGCGGTTGATTTGTGGTTATGTACTCTACTATATATTTAACGATCGGGAAATAATAAACGCAATAACAATTGCACTATTGAAAGTTAATTGAACTATTTTTTGCAATACTATGTTTATTATGGTAAAATAGTTCCATCAACTATATTGTTCTCTCTGCGCGAACAACCTTTATTTTCCTATAATCATTTTCAAATATACGAAGACAAGAATGTCACGGATTTCTTGTCGCACTTCATATATTACTGTATTAATGTTTTGTTGTCTCTATGACAGACATGTGACGCATGGGAAAAAAGGAATTGTCATGGTGATGAAACATTTGTTCTCCTAACAATATGGATTATTAATACAGAACCGACATTTTAAGTTGTCCAGATAGAAACTTTAGCTAACAATAAGATACGGATAGGGTAGTTAGTAGGTTAATAAATATTGGAAATTTCACTTCAAATCAGCAATTTTTTTTCACAAAATTTTTTATTTTAAATACTATTTTCAAGAAAATTTTTCTTGATTTACATCTTGTATAACAAATTTCATATGCCAAATACATATTTATGTTCTGCATACAACAAAACATATTTTAGTTTAGTAGCAGATTTGTAAATGTTAAAAAAGCTAATCGTAACAACAATAAATAATTGGTTCTTTTTAGGTCTGTTTTTAAGGATTACAAGCGAGGCGCTAGATTTCTTGAATTTGTAATTCAATTATTTTTAAGCTAGACTTCAGGAAATTCTGAACAAAATGTAATTTGGATCATGAAAATCCATCGATCCGTTTAGAAAATTTAAACATTTGATTTTAAAAATTTACTACCTGAAATTTTAATCCCTTAGGTTAATCATAAAAATTCTATACTGCCCTAACTTTTACATATCGATCATGTAAAAACCTCTAAAAGTTTAGGTAAACGAATGTTAATAAGTAGTCAGTTTATCAAATTAATTAAAAAGATAAGAATCAGATATACCAAAAAAGACTTTCATGATTGTTTTTTACAAGAATTTTGCATAATGAATCGTATACAAGTTACAAAATTGATGTGTTGTTCTATAAATATCTACTAAAATTGTTACTTCATTTGTTAGAATAGTTTTATTTATTTTCTTTGACAATAATAATGTTTTAACTAAGTATTGGAGTCGGTATTTTGAGAATCAGATGTTAAATGTAGTTTCATTAATTCATCGTTGAAAGATCTCTTATACTGGAAAATAATAAATAAAAATATGATTAAGACTAAAAGATTAATAAAATGTGTTATTAATTGTCAATTTCGGGTTTCATGACAGAAATATATTATTCGCTCTATAATTTTACTTAAATCAGAAAAAGTGAATTTAAGAGTTTCCTATGGCGGTCAAAACTCGCTAATGGAGCTAATTTTGTACAATAAGAGTGTCTTAAAATCAGTTTTATGAAACAAAACTAACTTTAACTAAAAAATGCCATAGAAAGTAATTCATAAAAAATTAAAACTTTATTTATTTATTTTCTAACATTTTTGTCTATTAAATGTACAGTACGGGTATTCACTTTTTATCTACATTTGGTATACAAGAAAATGGATTTAAAGTACAAAAATATTGTCTTCGATTAGTTAATATACAGACGTAAGAAATTATCCAATTCTCATATTTTTCGTGCTTTTCAATACTTTTTTTTTACATTTTTTATAGATGACGTATAAATATCCTGGTGACAATATCTTCATTATAGTTTAATTTGAAAGGATTATAATTTAATATTTTTAAAAAATTGTCATAAAATGCTATATAAAATTATCGTGTGTAAAATTATTTAATAATTATACGAAAAATATCACTTAATCGAAAGAAACAATAGAAAATGTTTAAAATGTCAAATTCTTAAAGTTAAAAAAAATGTTAGACAATACTATCAAATTTTTCAGGTCATATTTAGTTATTTTTTAAAGTCATTTTATTTTTATATACCTTTAGTAATTTACTTACATTTTTATTTTATATAAATGAATTAAAGTTTCTTATTTCGGTGAAAAATCTGAACGCTATTCATTTTTTTTAGTTATAATACTTTGTGGGATTGTATTCCGAAGTATATAATTTAATTTCTGTTTTATAGTTATTTTAGAATTATCGTATTATATTACAAAATAATAACGGATATCAACAGCAGATATTGCAATGATACTACTTAATTAAATTAGAAACTGAACCGCACGTTCAGATCTGGAATTCGACTTTAATCTCTGATATTTTTCTCAAATATAAAAGAATGACCAAACAAATTCGGAACGATAACATCATTAATAGAATTGAACATACAAAAAAAATCAAATAACTTCAGATTGTGTAGACTAGTTTCCCAAACTTTGGAGGAGAAATTTGGAAAAAATTAAATATTAGCTTGTATTTTCATTTTTTCTACAAAAGACGAGTTATATTCAGTAATTAATATAGCTGTGTTTTTTAAAGATTGAAACTCTATTATTAAGTGTGAAAATTTCACTATAAAAAGACATTTCATTCCATTAAGAGTGAAAGAAAAAAAACTCCTCGAAGAGTGAAAGATCACTTCCAATAGAGTGAAAATTTCGCTCTTCGTGCAAAAGTCACTCAATTTTCACTCCAAGAAATTTAGAAAGCAAATTTTATTGTCAATTTTACCATTCTAGATTGTTATTTTTGGGGCAGACTTGCAGAATGAGGAAAATAACCATTATTTGTGGTAAAAATTACTAGATTTTTGGTACTTTTACTTTCAGAATAGCAAATATCCCACAAACATATGGACATTGAAAACCATTATGGAATTTTTCTTAATTGTATTTTTTGTATGTTGACCATATAAACCAAGAATTAATTATGAATATTATGAAAATACATATATTTGTACATTACAGAATACGCTGCCTACATAAATCATAAGTTTATAATGTAACATGACGAAAAATATTATTATAAAATAATTGTCATCGAACAAAGCTAATACGACCCCCTTCTTCCGTGCCGGATAATAGTTTTTTGTTAACAAAGGTTATTGAACAAAAAAGAATTAATGTTTGATAACGCCACTATTTAAAAACGCGATCCAAAGGAAATTTTGAATAAATGAAATTTAACATAAAGTTTTTGAATAATCAAAAATGATTAATGTAACATCATAAAATTTAGAGCATTTTTTATTTTAATTCACTTTTGGTACCACTAGTCGAAACGAGTTGAATGCCATTTTTCTAACACTAAGCGGAAATACAATTTCTAGGTCAACTCTTTTAAAATAGAATTCTATTTTTATTTATTCGCAGAATATTATTGTCGTTCACAAAGGTCAATCACCTATCGCACGAAGTCATTCAAGGTAAGATGGTAAAAGAGAAGAGCCAAAATGTAATTACATGGTTTTATAACTAATTTTGCATTTTTAATAAAAATCATTAATTTTGCACCACATGTAACGTTTTGAACGATCCATATTTCAGGAATATGAATGCATTTAAAAATGAATGCAATTTCTTTTGTTACGGTAAAGTCATAAAAATTCACATATTAAATGACGTCACTTCGCAACATATTGAAATTTTTATTCCATTTCTGCGACTGTAAGGCATATTAGATGACTACGACCAACAAAGAAAATTTTATGATATATTGAAATTTGATTCTACATTTGGTTTATTGGACACAATATGTAATAGTATCCAAATTAAATTCTTTGAAATATATTATTGACAGTTATTAAAAAATGACTAAAAATGGTTGAAAATTTCTACAAAATCGAAGAATTTCAAACGTTGAAAATGTTCTATTTTAATTGACTTTACTGCACTTATTATAAAGCTTTTTTTTGTTATATTTTCATTAAAAATGAATTTTAGTACATGCTACATTTAGAATAAATAAAAAATAGAGATATAATCAGTAGAAAAATAGACCTTCTGGGTATTATACGTTGAATGTAAGTTCATGGAATTTAATACAAATTTATATTAGTATAGAATTAGTCACAATAAATATTTAATTTTTTAAAAATAGAATGTGCATGTAGTTATATTATTTATTTGTAAAATATAAACTTTATGAATAGTGCAGATGAAATAGTAATGTAGTAACTAATTGTAAATAAAAATTGTAAATCTGCATTTTTGTTTTGATTGGGAAATTTGTCAAAATGCTGTATTTACAAAAAAAAATATTTTAGTCGACGATAAACAATATTTCACATTTCTATGTATATGCAAAAAAGAAATAGTTGGTTTTATTATCTAAATAGTAGGATTGGCTACCTAATTTGTCGAGAACACCACTTCAATAGTAACATTATATGAAAACGATTACCTACTGTCTTAATACCAAGTGTTACTTTCTTCCAGTGTACATGTTAAATTTTCTGAATTGAAACGTACTAAATTTTTAAGACCTGAAATTAAGTTGTTGAAGAACCTAACCTAAAATAAAAGATATTTATTGTTTCGTTTTTATTATGATCCCTCAAAATTGTTTAAAATACTGATTGGGCTGATACTAACTCAAAATCAGTTACTACGATTAGCACACAAAAAACGTTTGTAAATGACTAAATACCTAAACAAAATATAAAAAAATAGCAGAAGTAATTTACAAGAAATCTAAATTGCAAAACTTTAATAGTTCGGTGTGTTTACCCTATGCATAATATGCACTATTACATACGAATTTAGGTTGTTGAGAGACCACATTCCTGGCAGGAACTATTTTGAAGCTATTAAACTCGGTCAAAGCTGATTGATGGAATGTAATTAATCATTCGATACGTTTTCATTGGCAATTCCAACTTTTATCGAAGAAAAAACTTTAGTTTTATTGAAAAATGATAGATATATAAATACGTTTAAACACATTTGTTTTTGTCATCAATTTTTTATGCTGAGTAAAAATATTCTGTTTTAACTAAATCTGAACATTTTACTGCATTTAATTAATTTATTTCTTTTCGTAAGCCATTTAAAATCACAGTCTGTTCAGTTTTATTTTCTTTCGGATCTGCAACTTGCAGTATTTGTTTTATATGCAAGAATAATAAACGCATTGGTTGACAGAAATTTACAACAAAAGCCAGCAAGAAAAAATAGTACTAAATGTCAATAGTACTAAATGCAACGAGAGAAGTCAATAAAATAGATCGTCGTTTTGTAAGTTGTTCATAGTTGCTATAACTATATAAAACCCATTGGAAAAAATATTAATCAATGTAGTAATATCATGATAGAGTAAAGTAAACTAAGTTTTAAACTATTTACTTTAATCTTCTGTAGTATTACAAAATACTCGTCAGAAATATTTTCAAAACTAGCATTAATTTACTATTTGGATTAGTACCTTTTCTTGTAGTTAAAACATTGAATTAATCTCATTTCAACTTTTGTTAGAGGAGTAGAAAGTAGAAAATTTTTAGATATTCTTTAGTATTCAAAGTGGAATTAGTTATTATTTAATTTTATATTTTTTTGTAAGCAGAATACAATTATATCAACGTAGTATAAGTTACATAGTATTTTTTATTATTATATTAGTAGAATCAACTTTTCGTTAAGTATAATTTTACTAACATTATTTATCTTCTTCACCATCATCTTCATAATTTTTTAGTGAAAATTTACCTAGTTCGTAGTAACCCACTTTTCATTTTAAAGAAGTATTTACTAGTTCAGATTTAGAGCGTTAAAATCGAATTCAAAGGTTGGTTCAAATTTATAGAATCTATTTATTGCATCCTTAGAAAATCTTTTAAAAACGAAATCGAAGCGAAAATTAAATTTTCTTACCTTTTACTTTATGTGCACAAGAGACGTTTTTTATCATTTTATTTATTTTCAGTGTACTACTTTACTTGCCAGTGCATTTAATAATTCTGGAAAATGCAATATCTTGAATCGTAATCAATAACGTTGACCACTTTTAGAACTTTTCGATAAGTAGAACCGAAGAGAGTTATATTTATTAAGTACATAAAACGTTTTTGCTGAATTTAAAATTCTAACTCTCGTGATGCACATTTCCCGATATTCCCATAAAATTGAAAATCGATTCTTCAAGAAAAGAAGATGCGAAAGTAAAGATGTGATTTCAGTCACCTCTAACAACCTCTTAAAGTGAAGTAGAACTTGCAGAAAATACTAAAGTATGTAATTTCGAGTCATTTTTCATGCATCAGAATTTCAATAGTCATAACAAAGGATCTAACTATTTTTAGTATGTACTAAATTACTAGTTTCCCTCTTCTTAATCTGCTACATTTTGTAATCCGTATTAATGTATCTGAATAATGGGTTAAGTTTATAAAAAGAAGAAAACTGTCATCTACTTGAAGATTTGAAACTGACCTTGACTTTTCTAAAATATCTAAATCTTCTAAAATTCAATTTTTCAACATCTTTGCGAATCTATTCAGACTTATAGTTTTACATTTATATTTTATATAAAACTAAAAAATGAAAGTTTTTTTGTATTATTAAAGTTCTCTGTTAACCCATTAACGCCCGTCGATAAGTTTTACTTTTATTTAATCGATTACCTTAGTAACGAAAACTTTTCACTTCTACTTATTTTGATGGTTAATTAAAAACTATTTATCGCTTTGTATCTGAGACAAGTAAAACGTCTACCAGTCATGACTTAATAATCAAATGACTACTATTTTAAATAAAAGTTATTATTAACTTTGTATTGCAGAAACCACAACACCACAAATTTGGAATTAAATAAATAAAACTTTGGAAGACATTGGCTATATTTATATTTTCATAAAATAACGAATAATAATATTGTTAATAGTCTTTCTTCTACAAAAGTTGGCATGTACGAATGTCGAGACACAAAACTGGGAGTTTTACCGTCTGACCCATAAAGTGCATCTGCAACGAACTTCAATAATTTTAACCACATTCGTACGTGCGTAGGAAAACTGCAGTAAACTTATGCGCTCAGTGCAGAAACTTGCAATAATAAATATCTTTATACTATAAAGTGTGTCGCATCGTCATATTGTTGATACTCGAGAGCAATTCTACACGTTTTATGACACGTTGCTAAGTTTTAAATTATGATCATACATTTATTACAAGGAATGGCAAACTTATAAATAAACACAATAAAAATAAGTCCGAGCTAAGATAGTATAATAATTAAGCGGCGGTATGTATATATATATATATACACTGAAAACCCAGAGAATACTAATTTTTATTATTCTCCGTACGAAAATAGGGAAAAATGAGATCCTATACTAAAAATTAGTATAATGAATATTAAAACGATTATTCTTATAACTCTATCAATTTTTAGTATTTATATTACAATATTTATTAATATACTTTCAATATTTATGATTAACAATAATTTTTTATTTTAATTTATAATATTTACTAATTTACACAGTTTCTTGAATTGTAATTCTCAAATTTTCAGGAATAACTGACAGATTTCTAACCTTTGAAGTTACAAATTTGAGATATAAACTCAAACTTCTACTCACTATCGCGAAAAATTCGGAGTCCCTCAGAAACGTCGATCGCCTGCGGGTTTAAAAGATCATTTTACTCTCTGGATACGAAAATATCTATTTTAACAACTCCATCTAGCTCAATAAGAAGTCAAATTGTACTTTATTATTCATAATATCTGGCATTACAAATGTACCATAAATACTTATGGATACTACATTTTAGCATAACTAAGTTAGTATCAGCAACTTGCCAATAATTCAATTGTCAACAAAAAAAGACTCGATCTTTCATCTTATAAGATCGGTCATATTGGATTATTAGTTAAGTATAAGTTGCAACTCAAGATTAACTTTTAAAAACTCTGAGAACCAGCCAATAATATTTTATATTTCCAAATTTTTGTTCTGTATTAACGAAAATAGAAAATAGCAATATTATTCTTCAATTTCATCGTACTCGATTCAAGTATAGTTTACTTATCTTAAAACTCGATTGAAAGCAATTAATGTTTAGAAACATTTTTTATTTTTTAAATAGTTACATATTTTTCATGGTTACGTTATAACTAGATGTACATAAACTAGGATATGTTTCAATTTCGAAAAATATATACTTAAAACATTTGTTTTATTTATCTTTTCAATTAAGTTATCTTGACTATTTGAAAGGAGACAGTTAAGTTAATGTTAACATCAAAATATTCAACAGTTTATATATACCATAGACTCTTATGCTTAAATCAGTGATTATGTCAAATTAATAGTCATCCTTATTCTTAAAAGATAATTTCTTCATTATAGTAATAAAGTTTAAATGGGAAAATAGCAACAACCGTACAAGTACTGAAATATATTACTTTTATCTTTTTGTTTTAGAGGTTTTATTTTTGATCAGGTAGAAATTAAAAGCAGAAATGCTAGATTTAATTCAGGACGACTAGAATCACTAATACCCCTATGTAGATGACTATCGGTATAGCGCCATTACATAAAATGGTTTTCCTGTATAACCACCAATTTTAGTACACGATGTGAGATTAATCTATCGCACAATAATAAAGCCAAAATTATGATGTACATTAAGTAATGGTTAGAGCATCAGTTATTTGTTAATAGAAAATATCATTTCACTTAAAATCCACATATTTATACGTTATACATGTATGCAGGAATAAAATAAGTGAAAATGAAATAAATATGCACTGAAAAACAAGATATTAAGTAATATATTAGAGATAATGTAGTTATTAATGAACACATTTTTCAATAAATTCTTGAATAAAAGAACTGTTAAATTGTACAGTTTAAAAGTACAATTTTAAAAGTACAATTTTAATTTAAATTAAATGTCCAATAAAAAATGTCCATTACAGTTCTAACTTGAAGGGTTTGGTTTGATAAATTACCAAACCCACCATACCCAACGTTTCAACCCAGTTGTGGGTCTTCTTCAAGGGTTTCCTCTGAGAAACAAACAAAAATCTCAATTAAATGCATTTCGTAATAAAATTTACAATGAAAACTATAACAATATGAACTTAACTTCACATGGGTTTGGTAATATTAAAATACATTAAAACAGCAATTAAATTAACATTTGCTAAATTAAGGAAGAAAACATTTACTCTCTACGTTTGAATGAGTGAAAAGCGGGTTACTATTTGAAATTAGTACCAAAGTTTTATTAAATAAATAAAAAACAGTTTACTAATTATTAGTCAATTTTAACTAATAGAAGGAGTTAATCAAATTATGTTACTCATTCAGTTAGCAGAAATTGACCAATATTTAGTCAATTTTGTTTCTGGCAAATTTTCAATGACAATATGAACATTTTTAATATCAGTATGGCACTTTTACGCTTATTGCAAGTATATCCCGCTAGAACTAGACAATATTGGACTTCTCTCATTGTAATAAGTCATACTTCGTTTAGGAAATGGTTTCCTGTATTAATGCAAATGTGTACTTATTCAAATAATAAATCTTTACCTGAATGTATCAAAACTTTGTGTACGAAAGTGCACCACTTGATACTTTAGCTCAAATTAACAAATGAAGTTAATTAATAATAAAAAAATAAAAATTCAGTAGAGTCATACTGATTTATTATGCAATTCATAATTTTCCTTTACTTTTTATATTTCTTATCACGAAAATATTCAAGAGATTTCAAATGCATTAAAAAAACTGTTTTCCTACAAAACGACAAACAGTTACAACTGTTTTAAGGTTAGGGTAATATTTACATTTCACATTTCTTAACCCATTAACGCTGGGAAGGACACATTTCCTACTTTAATTTCAATCACTTATTTCATATAAAAATTCACGTCCAAAAAAATTGAAATGTATGTGTCTTGTCATTTTCAAGATCGGTCATTTCAATAGAATTATCAAAATTGACCTATATAATTGACGAAATTAATTATAACGATTTAAATGTAAACAAAAAACAAACAAACAAAGAGTATTCTCATTTTTTTCAGAATGTGTTGATACAATTTGTTATTTTTCGAAAATTAAGAAAATTGAAATTGTGAAAAAAGTCATTTAAAACATCTGAAAAAATTGAGAGTAATCTTTGACTAATTCTAAAATATTTTTATTGTAAGAAGATTTTCTCTAAAGTTTATAGTTTTTAAGAAACAAAATTTTTAATCATTTCTAGATTTCAAGAATAATCATTTCTTTTGTCGAAAACTATAGACTTTAGACAAAATTTCTTTACAAAAAATTGTTTTAGAATTTGTCGAAAAATACACTAAAATTTTTTCAGACTTTTTAAACGATTTTTTTAAAATTTCGTTTCTCCAAAAATTTATAAAATAAAAAATAATATCGATATATTCTGAAAAATGTGGGCATACTCTTTGATACATTCTAAGACATTTTTATTAACTTTTAAAATGATATTACGTCATTTTGTGATCACGGTGTTATTTTGTTAATATTGTAAAAATATATCTTAATACTACAACTATTTTCTTCACCTTTAGTGAAGGTATTTTGTGATCGAAAATACTCATTCGATAAGAAAAAAATGTTTTATTCAAAAGTATAATCGATTTTTGCGTTTTTTTTTTCATTTAAATCGCTATGTTTAATTTTCTAATTACGATAGTTCAATTTTGATAACGCCATTCAAAAGAGCAAGAAAATAGTACGATACATACCTTTCAATTTTGTTGATGTTCGATGTTCATAATACTTAATTGAAATCGAAGTGCAAAAAGTGTCCTTCCAGGCGTTGATGGGTTAAACTATTCAGCGAATAAATTTTTTGATACTGTTACAACCTTTATTAGCATTACTGAATGGTGACTTTCTTTCAAGTCGGAATCAGTTGCCGATGTAATCAGTGACATTCTTAACGAATCCAAAAAGTATACCGTTTTTATCATTGATCAATATCATCCATTCCTAAACCCCCCGAGTGAAGGGTATTTTTTTTGCGCCCGCATTTTGAATTTTGAAAACCTGATATCGGATTTGTAATTATAGATGTCGAAACCCCCTGAGTAGTATAATTCAAGCTAATTAAATCATTGTATCAACAGGACAGAAAAATACAAAATTTCTTTACAAATAAAATTCATTTTAATACAATAATGCTGACTTATTTTAGTCCTACTTTTAACATAGTACCAGTAATATTAAAGTTTTCGTAATATTTATTTTCATGAAATTCTATTTCAGAATTCCTTTTTAAGAGAATGGCCCGTATATATTTTGGCCAATACTTAATTTATAATACCTTGTATTCTACATGTACACCGAGAGAAAAAACGGTTAATGGAATAATGAAGAAAGGTAAAAATGATTATAACATTTCCTAATAGCACAATTAACATCGTGAAAAGTTGTAATTGACAGTATCTTATTTTTATAATTCATAATATTGTAAAATATAACATACAATAATTACTTTTTATTATGATATGTAGTTATTTTCATTTAATCACTTTTATTAAACCTATTTTTCTAGTCAAGAATATGTCGAGTGACTTTTTAAGTATCTGGAAATAGTAAACGGAACAATGTTTTTGTTTTGTTTTACTACGGAAATGGCTAATTTAACCCTTTAAGTCCCAAATGCGCATAATTTGTACAAAATTTGTTAAAAATGGAAATATTAATATCCGACTAGTTTTGAGGTTGCTCTTTCAATTGGCGCTACTGAAGTTTTTGAGAAAAGCCGTTCACCATATTTTGTTTTCAAAAATATTGAAACACGCGATTTTTTAGACACAATTTTATTTTAATTCATTTTTAACTTTGATACCCTTTTCAAATCACCTTCTAACATATCAGAAACGTGTTCCCGATTTTTTTACTTCAAAATTATACATTCACATATTTTGATTTATTTTATTTTTCATTTCAAAATGGCATCTGAACGTGGAAATTGGTCAAATTGAAGAAATTGCTATTATTTCGAATCTGCTAGGTTTTCTTTGTAGTAAAATCATGCAAATCAGTTATTACGAGTTTTGTGTGACCTATTTTGATTTACGAAAGTAGGAATATCGCTTAGATTGTTAATTGGGGAATTTCACACCAATTTTAGTGGTAACAGAACTCGAAATACATATATTTCTACTGAGCAAATGGCAGTCGGTATCTTGAAATTGGATTTTATGGGATATTACTGCTTCCGTAAATCAAAATATATCATCAAAAACTCGTAATAACTTATTTGTACGATTTTACTACAAAGAAAACCTAGCAGATCCGAAATAATTGCAATTCATCAATTTCAAAAACTTTCAACGTTCAGACGCGATTTTGAAGTGAAGAACAAAATAAATCAAAATATGTGAGTATATAATTTTGAAGTAAAAAAATCGGGACCACGTTTCTGATAGGTTAGTGATATGAAACGGGTATCATAGTTAAAAAGGTATTTAAAAAAAATTGTGGCTAAAAAATCGCATTTTTTGCATATTTTTGTAAAAAAATGTGGTAAACGTCGTTTCACGAAAATTTCAGTAGCGCCAATCAAAAGAGCAATCTCAAAACGTTTTTTTTTTAAATTTTTATAGTATAAATCAAACGATGCTGAAATCCGTGTGCAAATTGTGCACATTTGGGACTTATAAGATTAACCATTTTTTCTAATCACGTATTTTACTTTCCTAAAATGATTCCATTAACCTTTTTCGTTCTCTCTGCGTTTAATTCAAACTTATAATGTCTTTACCGATTCTCGTTTTAAAGTTTCACTTTCTGATATTTTTTCAAAATAATATCAATTAAAAAAAACAATAATTTGCCGGACATCTCCAATCATTTGCTGGGAAAATCCACTTAAATTCTGCGTGGGAGAAAATACAAAAATGACGTATATTAAGCAATTCACTCTTGAATAATTATATTTTTCTCATGAAGAAATTGATTATGGCGGGGTGTAACCCTACGACAGTAATATTCCGTAAATTTTCGATTGGACAGGTAGCAAACGAACTTATCTGAAATTTCAATCTTGATTCGATACACACGTATGCAGAAATCGGTGGGTGTGTAGATGTGGATCATAGCGTGACCCGGTAATACAGAATTCGCGAATGCGTTGCAGCTGTCGTTTTAGTTATACGGATATACTATAGTCGTTATACGAGATACTAGTCTATATGCTAGTACATACATAAGGGCCCGACACGTGGCCTGCCGCATGTTCACTTTTACAGGAGAAATATATATATGTATATACCCCTGTCTAATGTGTCGATCGATCGATTCGCAATCCCCACATATTGAGGTTCATTCGCCTCAGGAGATGAAACTAGCGTTGGAAGCCGTAAAAGCGACGACCAATAAAATTAGAGGAAAATGGGGCAGATGGAAATCTCAGTGCATAAAATTCTCTCACCTGGGATGCACGCGTACTTGATCCTTATATTAGCCGGTTTCCAGAAGATCACTTCCTGGTGATCGGCAGCCATCTTGTACCGGCAGTGGTGCAGACCCGAACATCTGGAATCAAATTCGATTTATGACCTTTGGAATGGACGATCGGCTTTTACGCCATGGGAATTAACTGCTATTGTATGCTGTTATTATTCGTATTATGCGTCACCTTCTGTCGCTGTAAAGGGGCAATAATCCATTTGGTTACATGACATAAATGTGGAATAAATTATTCAAATTTTTATGATTTAATATTAACAATAAAGGAGTATTACTTTCATAAACTTAAATGCTTGAGCTTTATCAAATTAATTAAAAAAAATTAAAACGTAAAATGATTTCTTTGATTTTCGACGAAAGAGATACAAAGTTCTATGTCACTATTTAATATGATTGAATTTTATTGCTCAGATGCAAAATTTTAAGAGATTTTACAATTGGATTAAATTATAATATAGGAAACATTCGTTATTGTTCTGGTAACAGTGACTGGTACAGTTCAACACATTTTAAAGACAGCAAATAAATATTTGAAAGCCCCATTTATACAATTTATTAACAAAAATAAATATTAGAAACATAAATATAAAAAACACGTTATAGGGTAAAAAATACGAACTAGTGACAAATATGAATAGATAATCATTTCTAGTTATAGAATGGTGTAATCTTCAATTTAAATTCAGGCGAAAGTCGCCTTTTATTTTAATGTAAACAAAAAAAATGCGAAAAATAAGGTATTATTTGAAAAGATAACATAATATAAAAAAAATCAGTTTACGAATTTAAAGCAACACTTATTAAAAAAAAATATAGTCTATTCTTGATTAATTTAGAAACAAGAGGATACAATATATCTATTCAATATGCTTAAGAAATTACATTTTATGATTTTAAGAAATTGTTATATTGAAAAACTTCATTGCCCTTAAAGGATTGTGAATCAACTATACAAAAATGTAAAGAAAGATACATAATAAGTTAAAAAGAAATTAAAATTCTTGCGACAAAGTAAACAAAATCATTTGTATGAGAAACTTAACCGAAACAGAAATGAATGTTGACAAAATAAAACAAAGAATACAAAGATACTGCTGTTGTGAGTTTAATAATATCTTAACAGAAAATATTTTTAAAATTGTTGAAAAAAATTAATTATTAAAAAATGTTTGTTTAATATTTAATAAAGATTGTTTAGAATGCATTTTTTTTTATATAAAAAAACATGAGGATCGAACTTGGAAGATTTGATGTATCGGGACTTGAACTTAGGACTTTTCGATTACCGGTCGAGTGCTTCCCATATTAAGCAATGCGTCTATTTAGAAGTTTGCATCAATTACTTGAAGATCTTGGTATATTACGCATCATATTGTATAATATAAGACATAAAAGAATAATAAAAATTACTCATTATTGCTCGTTAATAAAAATATGAATGTTGACAACCGTACAGGAAAAAGTGATCAAAACGCAATAAAAAAAGTACAAACTGGTGATCAACTAAAACGAAATTGTAAAAAAAATGATACAGAAATAGTTAAAGATTAAAAAAAAATGTCAAAATACTTGAGTTTTCGATTAAATTTTATTGCGCGCTTTATCAAGAATGCGTCATTTTCGGATCCATTTCCAATCTCTGGGTTGTCGTGGAAATCATATACCATGCATTATTCATCGTGAACCCGGACTGTCAAACGCAACATGGAAAGCGCACCTTTAAGGAATATTGTGCGAAATGAAGTTCTATATTGACAAATCTGACTGAGATGAAGAGGAGTTTCTAAACGTCAGACCTGCCATATTTGTTTATATCAGATTTAAGTTACATTTCACATCAGTTTTTGTGAACTTTTCGTCATTTCATGAAATAGACAAAGAAGTTACAAACAAAAATTCTAATTTTTCCCAGTTATTAGTAACAAAACTCAAGTTAACCCATCACCGCCTGAAATTACATTCTTTTTACTGCAATTTCACGTATTTTATATCAAAATCGAAGTTGAAGAACATTGAAGTACTAAACATATTTTCCAGGTCGTTTTTCAACAAGAATTCTAATGAAGTACTAAAAATATTTTCCACGGTCGTTTTTCTTCAAGAATTCTAATAAGGCGACAAATTTTAAGAGAATTGACAAAAATATATAATATCATACATTCCCTTTTTTTCAAGCTATCAGAATATTGAGATTGCAATGAAACTGCGGACCTAGTTGGATAAAATATTTGAACTTTAAGAACGAATTATACTTGTATGCTCTGTTTCGTTGGAACGACCTCATGGCGTGATAGTGAACTTTTGAAAAATTTCTGTATACTGTAATAATTTATTATATTGTAAAAATAGTAGTATACTGTAAAAATTTCTGTATGCTATAACTCAGAAATTATGAGCGGTTAAAAAATTCTAAGAATGAAAAGTTCGATATTGTAAGTTTGTTAATTATATTTTTAAACAAATGTTTAGAATCTAAAAAACATTTAGTAACGTATCTTTTTCAAATATTTTGTCCATCATAAGTCTAAATATTTCTAAATTTTTGAATTTTTTCTACAATATGAGTATGAGTATGAAATCGTTTATTAACGTCCTGGACATCAAAGTCCGTGGACGAAATATTTAGCGTCTTATTAGAATACTTGAGAGATGAAAGTAAATTTCGATCCCGAAATCTGCAAGAGCGACTTCGAAAGTAGTACAATGCGTACCGTTCAAGTTTTTTTAAACTTTGATTTTGATACAAAATACTTGATTGATTTTGAAGTACAAAATGGTCACTTCAGACGTGTTAATGTATTAAATATGTTATTGGTTAATAAAGTCAATGAATACAAGAATAAATTGTAATAAATATATTCTTTTGAGAATGTGAGAAAAGAGTTAATTAGATGGTTTTTGAATTATTACAATCACTGCTGATTTAGACTTGCTTCATATATAAGAATTCAAAACCTTACATCCAAACGATCTATCGATATCCATCCTGACCCAAAAAGTTATTTATTATCATTTCTTTGCATATTGATTCACCTTAACCAAAAACATATTTTATTTGTCGAAAAATGGAATTTACAAGGAACGCTGCAATTTACAAAGCACCTTTCCTTCCAAATTTAAGCCATGGTACGTTTAGTTATGAAACTCAATCGGATTGAAGGAATTTAAATGACAATCCAGGTGAAACGTGTGAAATTGCTTGAAAATATTAAACGGTAATGGAATGCATTACCTTATTCCAATATAAGTATTCTATCCAAATGTATTTTGAAATTACCATCGAATTTTCTGCAAATTTCAATTTTTCTATTGAAATATATAAATGTAATGTGGGAAAAGGTTTTGATGTGAAAATTACAGCTTGAAATCAAGATACATTATTGTGTCAAGATACAATAGAAGTATTGGAATGTCTTTAATTATTAAATATCATCATTATTTATTTTTAGTAAATAATATACTAAATGTGTATCTATTGATTGAGTGAAATAATAGTCAGTAAAGTAACTAGTACTGTGATGTAGGATTATACGTTAGTAATTTTGGGTGTTGATTTTAACACGCTACAGTCATTTTGGTCACCCAGTTGTCATCCATTTCACGAGGAAAAAGACTTAGATTCTTCAAAAACTGATATTTAGTCAAATAAATCGTTAATTTTCAACAATATTTAAGTTACTAGTTAATTTATATTCAAGACTAAACTCCGTACATTTCAAAGTCAAATTCAAATTGATTAAAAAAGCATGTGAGCTCAAAAAGTTAGATACCGATTTTAAAAACTCGAAATCATTATAACCCGTCTTTTTGAATTTTTGAATGTTGATTTTGTTTTAATTTAGTATGAAACATGGAAATAATATTAAAAAAATTGATGATACGAGTAAGAAAAAGCTGTCATTATTGAGGCATTGTAATGTTAATTGTAATAACAGAGGATGTACAATATATACAAAATTTAACACTTTCGAAGAAACAAATTCGTTCAACATCGATATTTTTGAATTATTAAAAAAATAGGTATTTTTTCGAAATTTTTATTATTGTTCGTAATTTTTGAAGGAATGAATGAAACAGAGCTAAAAACAAAACATTTTCTCCAAACTACACCTATTCAAATTTAAAATTAGTAAAGTTTTTACTTTTTGCTATTCAAATAAATATTTAAGACGGTATTTTTTTTAGTGTAATAAAATAAAATAACAATAATTTTGTATATGTGTATAAGGTCTTAATGATTTTACGTGGCATTATTAAGTAATACTAATTAAAAATTAAAAAAAGAGTATAAAATATAAATGTGATTGTTTTACTGAAATATTCTCTATCCTATAATATACTCTATGTGTTTTGTGTTATATTATATTGTCTGAAATTTACTTCCTCACACCTCGTAACATTTCTTCGAAATGATTGGATTATAATGAATTACGACATATTTTTTTCAGAATAAGTTTCCCTATTTCTTTCATTTTTAAAATGTGATTATTTTTTAAATGTGATTTCTATTCTACCACGATCATCTGCACAAATAAAAGGATATATTACTCTATCAACTGACCAATTGCACGTTAATCAGATGTTTGTCGAAATAAAAACTACCACATTTGACCATAATCTGAAAATATGGAATGGTAGTTGAGAACGCCCAAATTTGGATTAACGCCACCTTTTCTTACTCTAAATCATCGTCACATTAAGGGCTACATGATGCATGTAAATAGAGATAAAAGGTGATGAAATATGCGGTCGTTAGTGTAAACAGGCCTTCCAGGTGTTATTTGGAAATAGGGGGAGGATGCAACACGCAGGACAAATCTGAGGTTTACTGTGTTTATTGGTGCATGGTCATTTTAGTTAGACAACTTTAAACGGTTTTTATTAATATCATAACAACAATTTTACATTGTAACAAAAATTTGCAATTAAGTAAATATTGATTTGAAAATCAGCAAGAAAATGATATTTGTATTAAGAAAATATTCATAAGTTGCGAATAGAAAGATCATATTGTAATGTACGTTTATTATTTGTTTATTACATGTGTGGTTTAAAAGTGGTTTACATGATAAAAAAAGCTTGTTGGTAACTGTCGTTTAATGTATCGTTATCATATATATTTACAATACACGTATATTATACGAAACGTATTTTAAACGTAAAAAAATCGTCCATGAAAAACCTACAAATAAAGTAAAGTACGTTTAATAAAGATGTAATATATTGTACCCGGTTATGACACGTTTACATAATTCAAATTAATATTCAAATTCAGTTTATGCCGTACATTAATATAACGTTAACTTTATACCACTTTTCAACCGAAAATATTTTAAACGTTCATTATCGGTTTACCAAACGAACAGTAATTTAAACCCTATAATAATTTCTTCATTTAAATACATTTTTAGTTTGGACCCTACAAGCAAATATTTACTTAAGAACATTCAAATGTTGTTTTCAATTGTTATTGCAAATTTTGTTTAAATTAATGCATAGCAATTTTGTGTATTTTGTATAGTATATTTCAAATCATGTTTGTTCAATGGTAAGAGGACAAAACAATTTTGGAAATGCACATGTAAATATATCTTTTTGGATAGTAGCATATATTCTCTTGAATAAACAAAATGTTTCCTTAAATCGATTACGATTTATTAAAAGAATTTAATTGCTACTAAATATATTGACTGCAATATAAACAAATATTTTTGTCTAATTGACGAATGTAAATGTTTCTTTGGATAGCTATTGATATATGTCGTAAAAGTGACAGAAGAAGAATATAATTTATTTTGTGGCTGTATTATTACCGCTGTGATATTTTGACAGAACCAATGCTGTAAAAACTAAAAATATTAGCTAAATAGACTTTTTAAAGAACCGTACATTTTCGGATGTATTGAAAACACATAATTTTAAAATAACTGTAATAAATAAATTTGGTAATTTAGAATCATGTCGACATAAATGAAAATTGTTACTTTAGATATAAAAGAATATAAATTATTGAGTAGCAAATATAAAAACTGTTTTTCGTTTGTTAATAGTTGAATATATAACTTTTTTTGTTTGAGTAGCAACACGCATTTATTGTAGGTCTAAATTATAAGTACTCAATTATTCTTAGATAAGTTTAGTTTATTTTTACAATATTACATCCATTAGCTTGATGAATCCGTCATTAATATAAAATATGAAATAAGAATTCTTAATGGTCATTATTGGAAACCATTGAACAATAGTCTAGTTTGTTTTGTACAGTAACCAACTATACTATTAGATTTAAAACTAAACATTGATAGTTATCAATAGATTTAATCTAGTTCTAGTTTATCTGTCCGGAAAACCAGAAAAAATCTCGTGAAATGATCTAAAAATCGAGTGAAATGTCAAATTAGAAGTATTACTTTACTTCTAAACAAAATTACTATTGAATTAGTCAGATATTTTCAAGTTCTAAACACCAGATCTATTTTTTACATCAGGAATGTTATCTAAGAAATACATCCTTTATTACAGTACAAACATTGCAAATTCTTTCTGCCTGTTAAAAAACATATCTGAATTGAATATTTATGAAATAGAACAAACAAAACTGTTTACTTTGATTATGGGTTTGAAAAACATCAATGACTTGCCTAGATTTTTTTTAATCCATTGCTTGGCGTCATATTTAAAAATGTAGGGACATATTTAACCATGTCGTAATTGTTATTTGAGAAACGGACCGTGATTGCATATTTCTCAAATTCTTCGTCTAATTCTCTGCTGCAATAAAGCACAATGATGAATTAAAGGACATTACTTTCGAGATAGTCATCGCTACACTTGAATTCGAAGAGAACAAAAGATCAGTGTTTAAAAGACTATAAATATATCATGATCTGTTTACGTCCTCACGTTAGAAATTTAAGAAAACAAATATGATTCCTCGCATTCCACTTTTGTAATCACGAAATTAAAATTGTCATGTTTGAGTTAAATATTTGTAGACATGGTCGACCAGACAACGTCTCTATTAGTGGTTGGTTTAATCAATCCTGCTGTTGTATCACGCTGGTCTTTACGACGTACTAAACTGCAAAGTCGCCATCATATATAAAATTAAGTACGTAGCAACATTAACTTAATTTTATTGCAAAGTAAATCTTGCTAGCAATGCACAAACGATATGAAACGTTCCCTAGAATGATCAATTTCTATTATAATTTTATCGTTGTGTGTATGCTGCATGCCCTTATGAACGTAGTAAAACGTAGGTAAGTTCCACTTAACATAACATAATGTTTAACGTAAGCTTATATCTTCATTTTCAATGTTGGAGGGTTATGTGAGAAATTCTCTTGCAACTAAACATGATTCAAAAAGTATTCCAATTAATCGAAACTATTATTCATAACATTACGTAAATTCATAAAAGTATCAAAATTTAAAAAAAATTTACTAATATACACTTACATAATTCCGATGTAGTTATTATCATTATTTAGTTTTTTAAGTTTTTATTGCAAATGTTAAATGTTACATTTCAAGGAAAAATGCTGAAAGAAACGAGTACTATATTAACGCCTTTAAGAACCAAATGTACACAAATTTTGATATGAAGTTTGATAGTACTTTTTCCTATCAAAATATAATAAAATAATTTTTGTGATAGTTTTTTTTTGAAAATAATGTAAAATAAAAATAAAGTGATTTCGCGAGGTTAATAAAAGATTTTTCAAGTTTCTTTTTCACTTATCGTTTTTTTTATCATTTGCCGGCCAAAAATATCTAATAGGCCTTAATAAGGTGAAGCTTATTTTCAAAAAATTCAATATTGCGGTTCCCAAAATGGTCTCTGAAATGAAAATTTCACTGAAAACTGAAAAAAATATTAGTTTTCTAAAATAAATGTTAAGAATGACAATTTCCATGAGAAATGAATATACCCAAATTCTTTCTGGTTTTTTGGTGAATTTTCGAAAAATGTATTATCTATAATTCAAACAAAAAATTCAATAAAAAATTCCTTGATTAATTCTAAGAATTTTTGGTTGCTATCTTTCGAGGAAAAAGTGTTTAGGAAAATATTTGACGATGCATGATGATCATTTGAACTTTTATTATGTCTATTTTATTGTAATTTTTAATATAATTTAAATGTTTGAAAACTTAAATTGATTTTTTACTAGAAATACTTGTAAATTCTTGCAAAAAGAATAGTTTCAACCACATTTTGTATCATAAAAATAAATAAATAAATAAAAATAATTAATGGCTCGAAATAGTTGAATAAGTCATCAACTGTAGTTTATTTCTTTTACTTGTAATAAGTGACATGAAAGTAGATTAAGAATTTAATTACGTAAGTAGTAAAGTTTGTTACTTAAATAACAGCAAGAATTACTTTTTATCTAATAACTCTGAGAGGCATTTTTTAATTTTTTTATTTAATTATTTATTACTTTTTACCACTAATATTTTAGCCGACTGAAAATTGACTCACTAACTATTTATGAACGTGATAAAAATAGTATCTTTAAATGCATAAATAGAAATGAAGAAACTATTCTTCTTTCTTGTCATTAACCAAAATGTCGTTGAATGATATTCTAGAATACAGTTTTGTTTAATGATTCACTTAAAAAATAAAATTTCACATACTAGAGCTGCTTACTAGTGGCTGCTCTTGAATTAATAACATTAATTACGAATGAGTTCATCGTATTTTTACAGAATACCGAATATGGAAATATATGTTAAAATTACTTTTAGCAAATAAGTTCACTTAATTTTTGAAGGCACGTGCGAAACGAATTAACAAAGAGTTATAATTGTACTTTTTCTAAAAAAAGGGGTTCTCAAAGATAAACGTAAGTTTTATAATTCATTCGTATAAGATTTCTGATGCTTCTGTGGCACTTAATGAATCTCTATCATCTATTAACTGTCACACAAAACCGCTCGTTTTCGCAGTATAAATAGAAGCATATTTTGTAATACTAAATACCTACAGATTCATTAAGTTCAGAGAGCACTGCTTGGGTTTGGTCAATTTTAAAATGGTATGCCTGGAGATTTGTGAAACTCTCGCAAAAATGATTTTTACTAAGGGTGAAATTTGAAGTGAAGAGAGTTAAGATTATAATTATAATAATTGTATTAGATATTCAATGAATAATTAGTACTGTAAGTTCGAAAGCTATTACTTATTTATTAAACTTGTACAATACTAAATTTTTAATTAGACGAACGTAATGTATTTTTGTTCTGTATCTTTTAGAGAATATTTTAAAACGTACAAATTATTATATTTTGAAAACATAATATTACGTCTTCTTTGATAATTTTAGTAAAATATTAATAAGTTTTAAGTTTTCAAAAATATAAATTAATATACTCTTTTTTCTTCCTGTATTTTACAATTTAATGTTCCAATGATAATGAAGAGAATGAATTACCAAAAATATAAGACTATCAAAACTATTAAAAATGTAAAAAATTAGACTAATTTTAGTAACATATAAAAAAATCTAAACTACTTTTTTCTAGTCACGTAAATTCTGTTGAATTAGTTCTTTTTATTATTTCTATTTGAGTAAATAATTCGTATTCCAAATTACTCAGATATGTAGATTGATTACGATTACTGTAATTGAGTTAAACTATACATTTATTTTATATAACCTACTCCTAGTTTATGTAAATACTTTGCTGACCAATCAAATTTTACTTTTTGTTTGCCTTTGATAATCGCAGTATCATTTCCGATCGGATTTTTTGAAAACACGTACGCTTCTTATTTTCGAGAAAAGTGAGGTTAAATGTGTCAAAATGTGCGTTTTTGAATATATTTCGATTGTTTTTGTAGCAAAAGAAAATATACTTTTGTCAATCGCAGTATCGTTTTCAAATGGATTTTTTTGTGCTGAATATGATGGCGCTAGTAAAATATTCCTATCACGTCTTATTTTCAAGAAAAGTGAGAGTAAATGTGTAAAAATGTTCGTTTTTGAGCATATTTCAGTTTATTTTATAGCAAAACATTGAACTTCTGATCGGAAAATTCTGCTAATGACACAGTTTTTGAGCATAAAAAATCCGTTTGGAAATGATACTGCGATTGTCAAAGGTAAATTCTCTTTTACTACAAAAATGATCGATATACACAGAAAAAATAATTAGTAGATTTTACCTAGAACTTATATAAAATTTACCGAAAAAGTTAAGTAACCATTGTCAATAAAAATAATCAAATGAACAATCCTAATTTTTGCAGTTTATCTGGAATTTATCTTTTAAATGCTTGATTAACACCGATGATGTATTAAAATCTAATCCAAGTAAACACATTCTCATAATTTTTATATTTATTATAACTGGTGTCAATGTTCGTGCGAGTGTTGTTATAGAATATTTAGCCTAGTTTTCGTCAATCTATGATTAAACATCATTTTAAAACTTATTACTTAAGAGCTAGAATACTACTTATCTATATTCTTTAATAAATTTTGCTTTTAAATGAGACTCGGTAAATGTTACTTAACTAAATTCGGCAAATTCTACTTATAGTTTTTTTCCGTGTACATTTTACCAAAAACATTTTTACACATTTAACTTCACCTCCCTCGATAATGCGACGCGATACGGAAATTCTGCCACCGTTTTCAGAATGAAAAATGCATTTGAAAATGATACTGCAATTGGCAAAGGAAAAATCAGTATCGGGCAGTGTTTTAGGGCAGTTACTATATCCGATGAAATGTGTTATAGGAGCATTTGAAGAATATGTAATTAAAAAGAAGTTGAAATTATTCGAAAATTTTGTCAATGTATACAAAATCTTTTTTCCTTGTATGGTAATTTCGTTGAATACTTTATTACAAAAAATCATTAATAGTTTAATGGGTTAAGCCTCCTTGTAACTTAAACAAAAAATTAATATTTTCTAAATATATTTAACTGAGAATATGTCTTTAAAATTTCGATCCGGACAAAATTAACTGAGATATGAGCGTTGAAAGAGTTATGTAAATGAATTGAAATTTTAAATAAGTTTTTATCGAACGACATTTTTGAGTGTATGAGAAAAATTAGTTGAACACTATTGAATCGATCTGCGTTAAATATGAAACGCATATTTAATACAAAAAATTGTATTAGTTAATCGATCGATTTTTTTATAAAAAAAAATTTTTTAAGCGATAATTGAACTATTAACTTTGCCTGTCCGCATATTTTTTAAAATCCTTTGAACGAACACCAGTTTATACTGATATTTCATTACATTCGGCGACATTTTCTGTTCCAAATGATCCAATGTCACTGCAAAACGTAAAAATAGAAAACCATTTTTAACTCAAATATGTAATGTTTTTCAATAAATAGAATTACTGAAAGGAGTTCAATGTACGTCCTTCAAGATAATGTAATGATCGTCTTAAATTTTTTAAACAAAATTCCAGCATGTAATTTAAAATAGTTGAAGTGTAGGTGTATTATTGCATGGAGATGTTTTAGATATTAAAAATATGTACAACTTTCGTATACATCATTTTTCAAATAACCTTAAAGTTTTCGAAAAACTTTTTTTTTCATTTGAATATTTGTTCTCCCAAAAAAATGATTTTTTTACGGAAATTTACAGGAGTCTTAACTATTTATGTCACAAATAAGCTGTAATCTTTTTGAATAAAAATATTTATTGTTTTTTTTTATATTCATTTTTTCACTGAAAAACACCTCTAACTTCAAATGAAAAATCGAATGTAAAAAATTCGATTATGTGAAAAAATGATGTATATAAAAGTTGTAGATCTTTTTAATTTCTAAGACTTCTGTATGTAAAATTTTTGCATCGGAAAACCGCTTTCTACCTTTCTTGGTTGGTTATTATTTTTTGCTACTTTTTATTTCCTATTGGAGTAACCGCACTGGTCTAACCGATCATGGAAAAAAGTTTTTAAAGTAGTTCAGAAATTGATCAGCTGTCATGTATAAATTTATTATTTTGTAATAAATACTATTTCAGTGTGGAATAAGCAATGTGATAAATTTACACGTTTCTAAATAAATTTCTTTATTGTTACTCGTTGTGCACTCAGTCTCGTAATAAATTTGAATATTTGTTACAGAATTTCGTAAACTGATGATAAAAAACAAATAAAATATTTTTCCTTTTCGTTATATACAGGTTTATTATCAACAAATTAGTTCACTCCATAGTTAAGTTACCAATCGAACTGATTCATTGACACTTTTTGGTGTTATCTCAACATCCTCAGAAATAAGTGGACTTCTAAAAAACTGTATTTTTTTCGATTTATGTCACGTTGTTAGTTTCAGGGCGCAGGGCTGCTTTATTGACATTTTTTTAAGAACACCGTGTATAATGTTTAAAAGAGCATCATGTCACACTATTCGAATAATTTTGAAACTATTAATAACAAAATTAATTTAATTTCTTACTAAAATCTATCATTATTTTACTCCAATTGACAAATTCATTTTCATAAAATCTATAAAAAAAAATCATTTGTATACAGTATTTAAATTTTACTTATACTACTAGTCTTTTACATCTAGTTATCAATCACGTACAGTCTAAGGAATTGCGGTTATTTTAGTATTAATCTAGTTTTACACAAAAAAAAACATTAAAAGATACAAAAATGTTTGAATTTAACAAATATTTTTGGTAATTTTAGAAGAAAACTATTGAAAATGATCTAATAAAACACTTCTTATGGAACACGTCATGGAAGAAATTAATAAATGTACTTAATATTGAAAAAAAAATATTGATTTTTATCAAAACTATCGATGTGTACATCTTTCATCATGAAGACAATCAATTATACCTTCAATTATATCTGTCATCGCCTTGTTTGATGTCCCATACTCGATCTCTTTCATCTTGACCTATTTGGCTATGGGATTTAATGGGTTAATACGTAACGCAGATTGATGAATCACACACGTTCTATTTGTTTCCTCAAAAGTCTAAAATAAGCTTGTAAAGTGGTCACGATATGTATAGCCTTTCGAGAACTAGCTTCGGTTCTCTTTGGAGCAATGCTCTTCATTATTATGCACATGAACCAATTTTGTACCGCTCAAAACGACTAATTTCGATGAAAATTAATGAAAATGCATCAATATTATGTTTGATGCACATTTTTTAAATACTTTCCTCTATTTTAATGTTAAGTATACTTAACAATCCATTTGTTAAAGTTTTCAATATTCAAACTAGTTTTTACTATTTTTTTATATTATGTTAATGTCATAATATTTGGATCTTATCCACAAGAATTAAAATGAAAGAGGAAATTACAATATTTGAAAAATACAATATGAATTATAATAATTAAGTAATCAGCTGGATATCAAGAAACATTTAGTTTAATTTAAAAAATATTAACAATCGTGGACCATAATTATAAATTAATTTATCCTGTTATAATTCAACATATTTGGTGTGTCTCGCTTGAAATTCGGAAATATATAATTAGATATTGAGGTAATACGAAGTAATATTTTCTCATTCAATATTATTTTAAATAACACGAATTATTCCTATTTTAGTAAATCTATTGATACTTCGAAATTACAGACTAGATGTTTAAAAATTATTTTTATTTTTTATAGTTATTTTGATATCTTTTAATTCTTCAAATAATAACTGTAGGGCTACTTAAATGTAATGTCACCAATTGTTAAATCTAAATATGTAAAAACTTTTGTTTATATGTTTCTCCAATTGTTTGTTACAAATTATAACATGCGCTTCAATCGAAAATATAAGATATAATATTGGATCTCCTTGTAAAAGAACAACACTTTATTTAAGGTAAAAAGCGTATTTGCTATTTATTTTGAAATTATCCTATTTTAAAATAAGTCTTCTCAAGTGAATATTAAATATTAAATTGAGACACAAAAGTTCGTTTTAATCATCTAAAACCAAATTGTATTGAAGTTCATATAAAAATGATTCATTTTCATCAAATAACTGCCGTTTCTTGATGAGACCTACCAAAATAGGAAATAAGAAACAAATTTGTATAACTAAACATTTTTGGCCTACTAATATGTATAATTCTAATTTCTAGAAATTGAATATTATAGTTTCAATTCGAATATTATAATATAAACATAATTTGTAAATTACAAATAAAAATGGGGTTACTTATAAGTCAGTAAATATATCAGTCATCATAAAATTCCAGAGTTTTTAGAAAAACAATTGGCATATTTAAAAATGTAGGCGATGACATAGAAATGTTTTTAAAAAAAGTTCTAAAATTGTTTATATTCGATATCAATAGTTCACATTACTCCAGGTCATTATCTAAAGTCGTCGTTTTGCGTGATGTTGTGAATTACATTAGCGTCATCAATATCATCGGTCACCGTTTATAGTCTGTAATACTTATACGATGTCATAATAATCTAATATAACGGTAAAAATTAGTCGTTGCGCGTCATAATTATCTATTATATTCTGACATTCGATATCAGAAACTACACCAGTCGAATTAGTCGATGTTGCTATTTGACATCATCATCGGATGTCTCCTTTTTTAAGATCACAACATCTAACGCATTATATAACATCATCGATTTTACCAATTGACATAACAACCACGTGGTCACTCGGCATTAGTATATTATATCATCATCCAGATTTGGAATTTCAACATGATTAGCCATAAACACGATACATTATAAGCAAAAATTATTATTCGACATCATTGCACCAACATTCTTATCTCATAGCATCGCTTTTCAACATCCTCCTTAGATGTCTACATCCATCATCATTATAGAGTGTCATAACCTGCTATATTTAACGATTTTAAATATCATCATTTAACATTAGCGACCTGTCATTCGACGTTCTCATACCGACATCATCAGTCGATATTGCAAGTTCATAACTTGGTATCAGTATTGGGCGATATTGTATGCTGTAATTACTGTATTTACAGGTTATACCAGGCCAACATACTTATTCGATATCAGAATTTAGTATAATTGTCCGATATAGTTGTCTCATGTGATGTTACAATATGCTCAATATACGTATTCGCGACTATATTAGTTTCAACATCATCATTGGACTTTACAAGTATCAACACACTTTTTGATGGATTTCAAAAGAAATAATTTGCCGCCGTAATCATCAATTTTAATTAGCCGCTATCACAACTTGGCATCGTAATCCGACATCGTTATCTAACAGCACCGTAGAGAATAATCAGTTTGTAACATCTATCTAATTTTATTATGTAACATTAGAGACGTCATCATTTGACATCAATAAACGAAATCATAGTTGATGTTATTATTCGACAATATGTACAGACATCTCATTGTTAACCTGGGATAGCATGCAGTATGAACATTTGACATCATTATTAGATGTCCTAGTCCAGCATCAGACTTCGGCCTTAGAATCGAACATCATCTTTTGATGTTGTAATCCGTTGATGTCATAATTGTGTAATGTAATAAACCGACATAATTATCCTGCACCATAATCATCTGACATCATCATTTGTTATAAAAGACATTGTTGATCGATGTTATTTTTTTATATCTATACCAAAAAAAAGGTATGACTCTGTTAGCACTAGATTTTAACATCATTATTCAAAATTTGCTAAACTTATTCGCTCTCACTGTCTCATGATATAAAAATACAAATCAGTAATGCTTTATAATTATCTAATATTATTATCTAACTTTAGTGACATCGTCATTCCACATCACAAAATGATGCGTGTTTGTGTTACCATTTGATGCAATAGCTGGACGTTGGAATCGTCCAAAATGGTCAGTCTAAAATATTATCTAGCACAAATAGCCGATATCATTATCACCATCTAACATAATTCTTCAGACACTAGAATCCAATGTCTTTATTATGCATAGCAATTACAAATTGTCATTGTTATCTAATGTTTTTCTAATGCAGCAATACAAAATATTTTGTCCATATCAGAATAATTTGACAACATCCGCTGCCATATTTGACATTACTAAGTGATCGTCATCCGTCATCATTTGTTGAAATCTGCTCGCTTCGTAATTCACAATCTTCTATACTTATCCTATTCCACAATCGCCCAATATAACAACATAAAACAATCATTCTTTGTCATAATCATCAAATGTTATCTACTGATGTTAGACATCGTCATTAAACATCGCAATTTGAAATAATCAATTGGTGTCTTTATTCGACTTCATCATTGGACGTCGCAATCATTTTGCATTATTAACTTGCGATCGTATCCAGTATCAAGAGGCAATATTATTTGACATCACCCTCTAACATCCATCTTGTGACACCAATACCCAATATCATCATTCGGTGTAACAATCTTTCTCGTCACTGAACTACTCATTGCCTGAGGTAACTATAATCATTTACTGATGTCAGAAACATCACCAATCATGGTTTTTTATTACATCGGACGTCGGAGAATTCAAACATCAGACATCGTTATCTACCACCACGGTTATTCGACATATATCTTTAAAATCTGTTTACAATGTCATACTTATATGGAACAATGAACAGTACAGCTTCTGACATACAACTCAACATCACCATTATTCAATATCGTGTCCAAAATGTATAATCTCTACACTGTAAAAAATGAAAATGAACTTTACAAATCTGTTGTAATTTTCATTTGTAAAAATATGGTGATTTGCCCACGTTTAACGTTGTAATTTTCCTACCTATGCTGTAAGTTCCCACGCTAAATTCGAAATATTACAAGGTTATGTAAATATCCTACGTTGACCGTTGTAAAATTACAATTCGATGTATTTGTACCACGCTGTACGTAGTTGGAAATCGTGCCCACGTTGTCATTATAGGTTAGGCCAAAATTAACCAAACAATGTTACAACTCCGGTCCATCACGTCTCAACAAAAAGCACGCGATCGATACTACCTGCCGATTTAAAATACACGCCAAATTAGTTTCGCCTGCAAGGATTCGTTACTGTTAGATACTGCAGGCATAAGGCATTTAATTTTTTAAAGGGCCATACCCCTCAACGTGTGCTCTTAGCTGGGATGAGGTGAAGGCATCCTTGACGTACCCAACATGCAAAAGTGCCGATCGTGGATACGATTGGATGAGCGAAGTCTGCGGATTTGGCTCCGGGCAGGACTCACCCTTTTCCCTGTGACACAAGGGGTTGGCAACCCCTCTTTGCGAAACCAACAGTTTTATTGGCGCGCTGTTACGCAATCTTCCGGGTGCGGAAATCAAAGGGGAACCACCACCAAGGAGACGGGTCGGGTATTTTTTTATGCTAGGTTGACACTCGTTACGCGGGTTCACAGTGAAAATGCCGCGCGAGAACTTGGCTAAGTGAAATGCACTCGTTCTCTTTGGGCAACCGCCTATGGAGATTTAATTGATTCCGGGATTAAAGTTTTGCTTCTTGTAGGATTTTGTTTGCAAACTTGTTATGACATGATGTTGGTATTAAAATATGAGAGCCAATTAACGTGCCAGGAGTTTACTTTCTAAATTTCCTGTTGGGAAAACTCAATCTTTGGGGAGTGGGAATGGAGTGACTCTATCGAAGGAGTGAATGTTCACTCTCATCGAAGGAAAATTCACACTTTATAGAGGAAAAACTTACATTTCATGGAATGAAAATTCACTCGTTCATAGAATGACTCAATTTTCAGTCCTTGCGGAATGTATTACTACTGTAAGAAATTCGGGGAATGAAAAACGGTTTCACAGAATTTTTTTATGTCATGCCTGCCTGTTTATTAGAGGGCAGTCCTATTCTCCAAATATCTTGGAATGAGAAATCATTCTTTATGAAGTGATGGATAATATTTTCTTTACGGAGTGAAATTCCACTTTTATCACTCAATCTACTTATGGCACCTTGGCTGAGTTTTCACTCAATAAAGAGTTAATGTTCACTGAAATAAATGTAAAGAGAAGGAAACAATATCAAAATAATGGTCAGGTTGAACCAATAATACTATTTTAAGAACTCTTTTTTTAAAATTGATATTGACAAAATTCTTAACAGTTCACTCCAACCGTTTAAATGAAGTTATTTCAAATCTGGTACTGATATGAGATAAAGGGAAGAACAAATAAAAGACATAGATCAACAATTATTGCTAAGTTACGGGTAATTACTATGTGCTTCAGAAAAATTAGAATTGGGCAATATTCTTGTGTTTCTCTTGCATTAATATAAGGTATAAATAAACTATTTTTCTTCATCGTCCAGAAAGAATCTGTTAAGAATTTGTTCAGCTTGATTTAATTCAAATTATGGCAATCTGCTTATTGGTTCGAACGGAATATGAACTAGTTTACGAGTGATATCTTGTTCCCAATAGTAAAACAGCCATTGAATTTAAAAAAAAACACAATTTTTTACGTATTTCGACTCATCTTTCACTTTACTTTTAGTAAGCTTTTAAATAAATAATGATTTTCTGGATCACACCATGTTAGCATCTCCAACTCTATCCGAATCCGCAAAAAAGTGAAAAATAATTTTGTTATTTGTAAGCACTCTTTTAACAAAACAGGTTACAAGAAATGGTTGGAACGTATTTATTGTTTGTATGTAATAATTAAGCAGAGAAATTATCGTAATTAGAAATGTCTAAATTAAGTATGGTTTTTTTTTATTAATGTTGAAAATAAATTAAAAAAAAAAGTAGTCTTACAATATTACAGATTGGTCTCTTTTTAATTGTAGAGAATCCCTAGCAGAAATAGAACGTCCCTTTCGCGTTCTTGTTGATTTCTGTGGTTTCCTATGGTAATATCAATTAGTTTCCCCAGTATAACTACCCATTTTTTAAGATTATAATTTTCCAATATTAAAAGTACAAGAAGCAGTAGTACAAGCATACCCGCATCGAATTTTAAAATTCTAAAAATTGTGCAAATATATATAAAAATTGTATTTTGGTGTCGATTTAAACGGGCTATAACCTATAAAGGTTAACCAAAAAAATCCCTTTTCAGAGGGTGGCTAACGATGAAATCATTAGTGAAAACTAAATTCGTGAAACGATGAGGTTAATATCAAAAAATTTGAATTTATCTCTTAGTTCAGAAAAATAAATTCCTTTGTAGGTTATAATAAGCCTGTTAACCCCAAATAACGCCTGAAGTAAAATTTTTTTTTTTAATTACAATCAAGTTCTTGGTACCAAAATCAATGTTGAACACAATTTATAGGAACATATCGTAATATTTTCGAGGTCGCTCTTTAAGATTCCAAGATAAAAATTGAGTTTTAGTCATCAGGAATTCCAATATGGCGCAAAAATTGAAAAAAATTGGATATATTTATACTTATCAATATTTTTCGGATTATTAGAATGTTGGGAGTTTACTGAAACTGTGGATAAAGGTAGATATAAAATATATGAATTTTATAAAAAAATGTTGCTCTTATACCCCACTTCATTGTAACAACTTTCAAATGGCGTTCTCAATGAAAATTTCATTGAAAAATTTCAGGACGTTCTACTAAAAAACTATGGGCAATTTTCAACAAATACTTAAAAATTAAGAGGTCTTAGAAATGATCAAAGAATGTACTGGAATGTTTTTACGATATTATCCTTGTAAATATTATTTTTCCAATATTCTTATATCGATGGAAATAAGATTGAAAAACATGTAAAACTTCCCCATGATTAGTCCACAACAATTTTAGAAAAACACAATTACAAAAGAATATAAACTATTAATTTAATCAACTTTTGACTCATTTAATCCCAAATAGTTACGTAAAAAGTTGACCATGTCATCCCCTTAAAACGGATTAGAGTTTAAAGGATATATTTATTTTTAAAAACGATTGGATTATCATTATATACTCCTACATCGATACCCTGATACAAACAAGGTAAGTTTCATCGTGTGATGTAAGAAGATTAGTAGTACTGATTTACTACTGCGTAATATGTGAGATCGATGTCATACGGTTTGTAAACGGGGTGGCATATAAGCACCGTTTGCATTACGTATAGTCTGTGGATTAGTTGAAAAATGATCCCTTAGTTTGTCCTGTTCATACTATATTTACATGAATTTTGTGCGTATACAGTCGTTTATGGACGATCACTAAAAAAGTTGAAATTTTACGATTTAAGTGATTCAAAATTACATAAAATTATTATGATTTTTAATTAGTTGATGCTTTTATGAAGCCCAAAACATATATTGGTAGTTATTGAAGCCTTTTAAGGAATAAGGGAGTATTTCGTAAAACCACGAATTGAGTGCATTTAAAGTATTTTTTACTCGGAAAAATGACTAGTACAGTATTAACGGATTTGAAGTCAGGTATTTTAGGTGTATTTAATGTCCCAGAAAACAAGTACACTAGTTAGACGTGCCTCTTTCAACCCTCGACTATAAAATCAATGCATTTCTAACTTTATTAGAAATGTTTTGCAGTATATTTTGTCAATTTGTGAGGTTTATATTAGAAATAATCAATAGAAAGCAGCATAGTTTTTAACAAACGACTTGCTTTTTTTTTCATTAGCTGGATCTAAAAATGTCAAACGACTTTTGACATCTTTAAGTTTCGATGTTTATAGGTCAGCATTAGAAACAGAATCAATCTCGAATTCTTGTAACAAACCTGATGTATTTTCGATGCAAATATTTGTTTAATGCCATATTTAATGCCATAGTACTTTACGATTGAATTTCAAACTTTTATTTTTCGATTTATTACGGAAAAAAGTAGTTCGTTTTACTATCTAAATATTAGGATCTGACATAACGACGTTATTTGGTTGGATTTACTATTTAAATAGCAGGCTTGGCTACTTAATTTTTGTCAAAATCACTAGATGGTGCAATTAACTAAAACCAATAGCTCTTTTTCATCTTACTAACTAGTTAGTAATTCCAACTATTTCTATTTGATTATTAGAATATAGTACCGTTAAAGTTCTGAAAGTTCGAGATTTACTACATCTCCATTAAAAATCTGGATTATAATCGATCATAAAAAACTGTCGAAGAAATCTTTCATTACTGAACATTCCACTTTGGATCGAATTTGCAGGAATCCAACAGATTAATTCAAATTGAGGAACCAATCAGTGATAATACCATGGCAAATAAGAGACTAATTTTCTGAACGTGATCATTGATCGAAACGAAACAAGAGTTCACGTGGAGTTGTTGCATCAGATACTGAGTGCATACGAGAAGTTCATTATCACTGAAAAGCCGTATTTGCTGAGGTATTTAGGGGAGCTTTTGTACTCTTCTATTTCAGATCAGATTTCTGCCGACGATGTTCGACCCTCTCTATTCCTCCCCTGTGCATCTGCAGGGCGTAAATCGTAATATAAGGACTATCGACGTTCGAACCAACCCTTTGTTCTAATTCCTAGATTTATGCGTTCTCAATATTCGATTTCTGGTTTAGGATTCTCTGATGCTCTTATTTACGATCGTAATGCAGCAGGAAAACGATAATGCAACAATGAACAAGTTTGAAAGAGGACATTAATTTTAGGACCGTTTAAATGAGACCTTGCGGCAGTTACGCAATGCTTGACAAATGCGAAACACACATCAATCTTAGTTACAATGGATACAAATCACATTTAAAAAATTGTATTATTGATGCTTATTATTTGTACTTACTATTTATTTCATATTCTCAAATAAAACCAGATTTTATCGGTTGTTTTTGTTTAGTCGTAAAAGTAAGTTTTTCATAGACTTTTCTTTTCAATAACGTTTAGTGCACGTAATTTTCATGGAAACTGTTTTTGAAGTCATTTGTTACTCATATAAAATAGTCGATGTATTACGGATGGTTTTTCACTTTGCCATTAATCACCCACTTTTGGTTCTGTATGTGACATTCTGACATTTCTTGTTGAACGTGATTACCATGATTGCTCGCAATCATGCCTTATGCAGAAAATGAAATTATGGAAATTTAATTTCCATATTGGCTTTGAACCTAACCCTATTATTTTAGATATACAAATTTAGTTTAATACAAAATGAATAGAAGATTTAATTTATTCGTGTGTCTTAACTAGAAGTGATGATCAAATTTCCTTCGAATTTCTCTCTTTGGACGTAAAATCGATAGCGTATTGCTTTTAAGTTCAGTGAGATATGGAAACTTACATTTTTTTAACCAGTTGTTTTTAAAATTTTTTAAAATTATAGGTAAATTACAATCGACATTCTTCTTTTATTTATGAAATTAAAGTGTAATTTTATGCATAATCTTGATAATGAAGTTATTATTTGTTGAGCGGTTAATTATTAAAAATTAATTTCATGTGACCGATCAACAAATAATAACTTCATTATCAAGATTATGAACTTTCATTCGGTCGACTAAGAAAAATAATTTTATAAAGTAATTTTATGCAGTACATTTGTATTCAGATTATTACTCTTTCATTTCTAAATCGTCTAGAAATAGGTTTCTTCAATAATGCTTTCTTAAATTATTTTACCAAAATTAATATTGCATCAAACTTTTTTCTGTACTGGTTCTTTAATAAATTATTTTCGTTATTATTTAATGAATTATTATTGAATAATTGAATTTATAAGTTTATATCATAATTATAAATGTATATAATTCTGGTACAATTATTCTATACTTTATGAGCGAAAAAAGAACTGTTTCTCTGAAGAGTATCGAAATGTAGAAGATATCAGACGATTTTGACGAATATTTTGGAAAAAAGAAGCTACCATAAAAGCTTTTGGAACTTTTCTTGAAAAGTGAATGAATTTTTAAAGAAATGATTTATTTTATAGATCGTTTGGTATTTTTTTAAGCGAAATCCTGAAATTGCTTGAGACGTGAAATATTTAACAAAAAAATGTACCATTCACTTTTTAAATGGATATATTGACATTTTAGGAGTAGTTTTTGGATTACAGTGCTAGAACTGAAAATAAAAATGTTATAAAATGTCGATAACGGTAGGTTAAGCGGAATAATTATACCATTTTCTGACATAACCTAATATCTTTATATACACCCGCGTGCAATGATTCTGTCGTTTTTTTACAGATCTTTCATCTTTTTTTGCCATATAGACGTTATATATAAAAAGGATAGATTATATCTGTCGCAAATGACAGAATCACATGGGTTTACATAATACAAAATCCGATGGTTTAATAAATGTTTAAAGGGTTACACCTGTGGAATGAATATACTCTACTTAACGTTTATGCGGCAACTGAATATGTACGTGTCCGTCTACAAAGCTTTTTGATATCCTATTTTTAGACTCCTTTTAAACGATTATTTTAGTAAACCCGTAGACGTTTAATAACCGTTTAACTTATGGTAACGTAAAAAATACTTTATTAGGAAAATGAACGTATTTTATACGAATGCTTATGTAATGTGTGACCGCAAAACGTTCACATCATATACCTATACTACTTTTACATCAAACTTACGTGTAATAAACGTATATTAAACCATTAGGAGTCTTTATTGGGTATAATTAATCCTTTAACATTGTTGCCTCGTTTAGTAAACGGATAATGAACGTTTAAAATATTCTTGGGTTAAAAGTTACATTGGTTCAATATTTTATTAACGTATATGATAAACGTATATTAAACCATAGAGGCTTTATTGGGAATAATTATTAATCGTGCAACATTGCTGTTTCGTTTAGTAAACGGATAAGGAACGTTTAAAAAACTTCCAGTATAAAAGTGATATTATAGGTTCAACGTTTTATTAACGTATGTGATAAACACATATTAAACCATAGAGTTTTTATTGGGAATAATTAATCTATTAACATTGCTGTCTCGTTTAGTAAACGGATAATGAAAGTTTAAAATATTTTGCGTTTAAAAGTGACATAGGTTCAACTTTTTATTAACGTATATCATAAACTAATTTTAAACTGAAGTTTGTACACCTTTTATAACAGGAGTATATTTCAGCAGATTTAACGTTTTTTATTAATAGTATTACACCTTTATTAAACGCACCTGACGTTTACGTTATATAGTTAAACCATTTTTAAACCAAGCTTAGATATAACAAACTATTATTAAACTGAATTATGTATACGTTTTATAACCGCAGTAGCTTTCGGAAAATTTACACGTCTTTTAAACACACATATTTTAGTCATGTAAATTACACAATATAGTTGATTACAATTATCGTTTAAAATACGTTTTAAACATTCTTTTAGCATTTAATATACGTTTATTCCACCTTAGGTTCTAGAATAGGACCTAATATATAGGACAATTTTAATTGTTTATGTACACATATATCTAGGGACAATATGTCCAAGATATTAATAAATTATATACATACATAGGTGTTATACCATCTTCTTCCTAACGCAACTGTAAAGATAACCATACGTTCAACGATTACAATTCTACTGACGTAACCGTTTAATAGCCGTGTAAAAATTGTATATCAAAACGTTTTGTAGGCGGACACGCACATATCCACCTGGTTCAAGTACAACATGTTTATCCCACCGGTTAAATCCATATTTAAGCATTTATTAAACTATCGGGTCGCCATTTAAAACTAGATTTTGACATCAGCAACACATAAAAATGTATTTAACACATTTTTTGCAATAATTCTTCAAAAAGGTATTGAAATAATCGACAAAATTCGGGGTATTGTCTAATTCACTGTCGATTCTGAAAATTTTGTTGTGTATGAAGTAAAGTAACCACAACAGATGTATGTATAGCTAGAAAGCTGAATGAAGGGTGGTCAAAGAATCTCATTTTCTAACTTGCGGTCGTAGACTCTAAGTGAAACCTAATATTTCATTTTCTCACTTCCTCACTTTTCTATCTCTTTCTCTCCCTTGATTCCTCTCCCTGCCTCTTCCCCTCTCTGTCTTATTCACTCACGGAAACTTCTACCTACGTCTCGCGTTACCCGCGAGTATTGTTTCGAAATACGAACTAAAAATAAAGAAAGTTCCACTTTGCTACTTTTTGACGCTGAACTAAATTGACGTTTGTTATGTTAATATTGCTCTTGTTTGCTTTTTGTGTCTCGACGATTTTTAACCGTCCACACTTGATTCATCGCTTTTTTTCGTGTAGCACTAACCTTTTGATGAATTGCACGCCATTTTATAATATGTTTTGAGAAAACGATTATATCTGTGACGTATTATGTACACAATTCGAAATGTATACCGAATGATTCTTACATTATCGGTACAAGATTTCCTTTTGCTGAAAAAAACTAAAATAAGAAAACTAAATTAAGAGAAACCAGCAATGAAGCAACATTTCTAAATCCTGTAATTTCGAAGGGCGCTTGCAATCATCCAATCCCTTAATCCATGAAATTTATGAAATTAACCTGCATTCTCTTAGCAAGAAGCAATATAACCTTGAAAATTCATAATTCCATTGACGACGTCTGACGCAATTTGTGTTGGGTTGGAGACACGTCCAGAAGTGATTTTTATTTTGATTAAGATGTTGAGACGTTGACTAGGGCAAGGTCAGACATGTCCGTTACTTCTTTTCTACTAATCCCTATTTTCTACTTAACCTTCGCATATGACGTCATTTAAAATAATAAGTGAAAATAGAACTCGTCATAGTTAAAAAAATACAAATACGTAGACAAATGACGTACCGAGATGCAAAGGAAAACTAAAAACTAATAATAAAAACCCCATTTTATTGGATTTTGTGAACATGCAAGAATTCGCTTGGAAAGTAACCGGTTTCGAACAAAACTACTAAAAGAAACAGGGATTCGCGGTTTCTATCGATGAACAATAACGAAATTTTGTTTTCCATTTACTCAGAGCTGCCATCGGCTTAAGCGTCAGCAATCGTGATTGGTTATTAGGAAGAAGGTACCCTATCCAAACAAATCCAGAATGAATGGAAAACGCAATCCGATTGTTGATATTCGTCGGACAATCGTTTTTCACTTTTCTCCTTGATTGTGTCCTGATTTATTTTTTATTTGTTGGAAGTTATTTTACGCTTAATTTCTTAATTGCTGCACGAATCTAATAAAGGTTGTCAGAAGGGATGATTCGGGGACTATTAACTTTGAAAACGATCTTCCGACATATTAAACGATTAATAATATATAACTGCTATCTCTTACCTTCTATTTACAGACACCCTCAGGTCGAAGAGTTTCTTCGTGTCGTCCTGGATGTAATTTCCTCTCAGTTTCGGCTTTGAATTGGAATCCCTGTAATTTCTGTGCCTTCTTCTCCCCTTTAGTTCCCTCAGCTTCCACTTAGGTAAGACACAGGCGTCCGTTCGATTCGGTAAATATTCTGCCTCCAGGACGAACACAAAAGCCTTGAACGATCTGCACGTCAGACGTACCAGGGAATCCGAACAAGTCATCTCATCGATGATTTCCATATTGCCAGCAGCTAATTTGACGCCGGTAACGTTCCTGGTGACAATGGCTCGAGTGGCTTCACCCATCACGAAGAACATCCCCAGGATCAGCAGGAAAACGATAAAAATTTTCATGTCTGCTGACCATCACAAACTCCGCGTGGGTCATCAAATTTCCGAATTCTCTAGGAAATACGAGTTCCAGAGAACTTTTGATTCGATACTACGTCATGTTTATCTGCTCTTGAAGTCGATCTATGATTTTCCCCAGACCCCAAATCAAATGTTCTAAAAGGTATCTAAAATCTAGCGGTTTGGTCGGTATATTTTCGTTCTCAGATTTCACTCGTAACAGTAAACTCTAATTCAGTCGCTGGGGTACTCGAGATACGTGCAATCGGCGTTTTTCGAGTGTGCACTTTTGAATCTTGAGTGGACGAAACGGCGCTTTATTTTTCTTCTCGATATAGCCTTCTGTTTTTGACGGTTACAAACTCCCCGGCTGAAAGAGAACGATAAAGATTACTTGTCGGTGCACATAATGAAGGATGGGATTGCAGATAATGGACGCATTTTTTACGATAAACCATTTAATTCATCGAATAAATGTAGAAAAAAATATAGCAAAGATTGAATATTCGAGTGGGAAAGGGAATCGCGGAGTAAAGTGGTCGTTAAGAATAGGTAATCAAAAAGGAATGGCTCGGTCGTTGGAAATTTAAAACGTTTCAATCCTAGAATTATACCTCCCTCACTTTCAATTAGGAAGTAATGAATATTAATGAAGGATAAGAGTAGCTGCTGGAAAAGGTTTTTTGTTAATAAAATTTGCAACTGCATATGCTCCCGCATTCGGATTTAACCGGAAATGAAACCCTCATCCCTTTCTTTGCAATTTATATCTTTTAATTACAAAATTCTGTTTCTGGACCAACCGCAAGGTGTTAATATAAATTGACGAAAAATTGATGTTTTTTTGAAAATCGCTCGAATGCTCTGTTGACTGCATAATCTCAACCCTTGGGGGAGTACATCAAAAGGAGAAAACTCAGTTTCGCGTTAGATGTCAGGAACTAAAACCGAATCGGAAACTCGAAAGCACGATCTTGGAAAATTGATCCCCAGATCAAAGACCGGAGATGCAGCTGCGACGTAGTACTTACTTCCGGTTGCTGAGGACGACGGGAACTTCTCCGTGGCCGTCGATGATTATTCTCCCTCTAGGAAAGTTCGAAGCCACCACTCCTGCAGTACTGAAAACGAGGTAAAGTTCCAGGGTACACTCGGGCAACATCGGGCAACTCTCGAACCCGACTCTTATTGTCAATCACGCTCCAGTTTCCTCAGGAAATTCAAGGACGAATAGAATTTTCGGACGATGATTCTTTTGTCCCCCTTCCACTTCTCCCCCTCTTTTGGATACGATCTGGTGTATTTTTAAACGAGCCAAGTGCAATTGTCGATTCCGATACCACCTTCGATTCGTGACGTGCGTGTATAAAACTTCGAGAACGCGATAAACTTTACAAAATGGCCTATGAAAATAGATTTCGCGAAAATCTTGAAACGCCCGGCAATAATCGATTACGCGGTTTATTTTGATTCCCGAGTTTTATTGTTGGATTATCCGATTTCACCCGGCAATATTTTTCACGATTTTTATTTTATACTTTAGACTAAATTTAAGTTTTAGCACTGCAAGAATCAAGTGCTTCAAGCTGATTTTATTTTCAGTTTTCGTTACGTATTGACAAATTTTTGGTATTTTGAGGTTAGATTTACTTGCTGTGCGGCAGTTACTTTGGTTTATTTGTACTTATTATATACTTTTCTTAAAACGATTTTGTACTTTGGTAACTATCAAAATTTTGTCTACTTAATAAGATTCCTTAGAATTTTAGATATGTATTATTTTGTCGTATCCTCAATATATCGAAAAATATATAATTTTGCAACGTTAATGTAACATTAGTTAAAAATGTTATTTACACGTTAAAAAAATGTCACCGTTTAAACTTAGTACACATTTTGGGCATTCTAATCTTAAGCATTTAACCGAATATATGCAGTTTTCAATTTTTCAATCGTTTATTGCAATAACTCGAAATTTTACATCTTATTATGTAAATTAATTCGTATCCGATCACCCCGGAATGAATCTTCCGTAAGTTGTGAACGGGTGACATGCAATGTTCATTCGATGCGCGTAACAGTTTGTATTTAAACATTTCCTTTTATAAATAATATATTTTGGAAAATATTAATTGCTCCCAAATGTACACTTCTCAAATGTCCGAGTTGTAATCGTTAGTAGTAAGCGTAATTTTAAGTAGTAACAGCCCACTGTAATATTCGTCTTGTAAAATGTCTCATTTAAAAATTTAGGTTAAACTTTTAGACGGTAATTAAAAAGTTCAGTGGCACGAATGGTTTAGAATAGTTTACTGATTGACATTTCCTAAGTAGTTTTTTATTTGCCAACTTCACACGTGACTTTCAGAACGTCCTTTTTAACACTGAAAAAAAAGAGAAAATCTGCTTAATATGATTAATATGTTTAATTATACCATAAATTTTTTATATGTAGAATGACGATGGACAGTAAAGTTGTAAATTTACAGGAAATGTAAACTTCCATATTTGATTATTATTAAAGTTACTCTTTAAGATAATGTAAATTAAAAAATGAATTATAATCCTTCTGTAAAAAACACAATAAAAAAGGAATTTTTACGTACACTTTATTTACGTGTCTTTTAATCCGCCGTATTCAAATTAAAAAATTAATCTTGGCATCATATTCGTAATTAGCAGTCCCGCATACCAGCGAGTGCAAATTTTTATGGGAAAATACGCAGTAGAAAAATATCTACTTCAAAGTATTTAATGCAAGCATTATTGGTATATTTCTAATTACTTCAAATTGACGTAATTTTGTTTTAAAAAATTGTATTTGAACTCTGCGACTTTCAAATTAAAGAAAAATAGTAGTATTATATGATCCAATTAAAAAACCTTTGTGGGTACATAACCTCAAATATCTTAAAATTCTGACGTGATGGCACAGTTATGAAAAAATTATTTTGTAAATTACTTTTCGTCATCAAATAATAAAATCATGTTGGCACATGCAATTAGTAAACTATTTTCCTCTGCATTATATAATAAAAAAAAGTAAATTAACCCAATTTTATCTGCAGTTATAAATTCGCCATTTTGAAAATCGCTAAAATTCTAAAATAATTCATAAAATTCTAAAAATCTTTTTGTAAAAAAATAAAAATAAATGACCCTCAATTATAAAATACGTATTTTTTATGTGTACGTAAAAACTTAATAACTACAAAAAAATGAGACTTTTGGCGTTCGGGCGCCATTTAAAATATCTAAATTGATGAAATTCAAAATCCTTGCAGTAAAGCTATCAAACATACTCTTCTGATTAGAAAATGTTAGCTAAAAAATTATCAAAAATCGGTAAAATTGAAGTATAAAACATAATTTTTCATTTTTTATAAAATTTTGCCGCAGCATTTGAAAGAGGAACCTCAAACAGAATCAAATCTCGAAATTTTTATATCGTAAATAAAACGACGTTGAATGGCGTATGCATATTTTACAAATTTGATTGCTAAAGGGTTGTTAAGCAAATCATGTTTTGGGCAAAATATTTTCGACAGAATTTTTCACATGGCAAACATTTTGAAATTCAAAATGTCAGATTCAAATGAATTGCATAAAATAAGGGTTATAAAATCAATTAAACTTTGTGTATTACAATATCATACAATATATATTGTAATGTTTAAAACTCGTCATAAATACTTCCATCATTTAATTTTTCACATACAAAATGGCGGGTTCGATATTGGAAAGTAAACAAAACATTCACCATTTGTAATTAGGTATTTCGATAAAAATTACAAAATAAAAAGTGCAACAAATTGTTTCTCCGTGTTGGTCCAGCGCCATTTTAAAATATCAAAAAAACTTAATGAATAATTACAAATCCCTTGTCCGAAATATCGACATAGAACTCTATCTCCTTAGAAAATCTCCCAATTGATTTACATTACAATGTTTCACATTCCGCATATCAACACTGATTGATTCATATCTTACCATTAACAAAATGGCGGGTAAAATATTTGTAATTAAATAATAAATGCATTAAATTACGACATAAAAGATACAACAAATTGTTTCTCCATGTTGGTCCTACGCCATTTTAAAATTTGAAAAACCTGACGAATTATTATGAATCCCTTGTCCGAAATATTAACACTCAAACTATCGTTTTTGAAACTCTCACAGTTTATTTACATTACAATGTTTTACAATCCGTATATAAACATTGATTGCTTCATTTTGAAATGTACCAAACGGCAGATTAAATATTTGTAAGTAAATAAAAAAATGCTCCATTTCTTATTTTGAAATATAAACAAAGAATTGGACGACATTTTTAGCCCAAAAACTAGCTATTAAATTACGAAATAAAAAATACAACAAATTGTTTCTTCGTGCTGGTCCCGCGCCATTTTAAAATATGAAAAAATTTGTCGAGTAACTATATGAATCCCTTGGCCGAAATATCGACACAACAAAAATTGTCATTAAATTTCATAAAAAATAACAAACTATTATTGGTCCATCGCCATTTTAAAATTAAAAAAGGAGCATCGAAAATCCAAAATGGTCGTACCTGACCAAGAAGTATGTATCCCTTGTCGAAGGCACTGTCGCGAAAATCCTTCACAATTTTGAAAATTTCACAGGTGAACTTTTGGCTGCACAGAACACTCGCGCGAGCATGATGTCATGTTTGTCGCCTTGAAAGAGGCGCCTGGCGTCGAGACGCTTGGACGGTGCGTCGACCACTGAGCGTCGGCTCGTGCCGCGCTTTTATAAAACCGGCACGAAACTAGAGCCAAAGCTAAACTGCCGTCGGCAGTTCTGGGCCGAAACATCCCCCGACATCGACACGTTATATATGTATAGGAGACTCGACACTTGGCATTGTGTGCCTCGAGCACGTGCGCCGAGGGCCTCGGACACGTTGTCGGGGGTTGCGAGGACTCACCCCCCGGTTTCGGCATTATTTTCGCCCCTATCGAAAAAAGCCCCCCTTCCGCACCCTGGACCGTCCCGTATGGCCATGATGCAGCTTTTGGTCCAGAACTGGATGCGATTCAATCAAATATTTATGTCTTTGTCCTCAAAGTGCAAATGGAAATTCACTGAATTGATAATAATTTTAAGGGGAGCCAAAAAAGATGTTTATTTTCTAAATTTTGTATAAGAAATCAGTGAATGTTATTAAATTGTCTTATTAGTATCAGGAAACTACATTGACTTTATGAAAACAGTGAAAAATTAAGAAAAAACAAGTTTTATTTTCATGCATGTAGTGAACGATTACAATATTTAGGTTAGTCTAAGTTAGGGTTACGTTAGTGATAACTACACTGCCGATGAAAAATTTGGAAATATTTTCATTTTGAGATATGCAACCACAAACCTCGTTATCTCAGAAATGCCTCGATGGATTTGACAAATCCAACAGCATTTGAATGATCAGATAAAATACTAACTCCCTGTGTGCTACAGTATATTATTTTTTAACACTTATTAACTAGATCGTTTTACTAATATACAGTTTTTAATTTTGACGAACTTTTTATTTCTAATCAATCAGCTGTAACTTCTTATAAAATTGATAAAAACTAAAAAATCCAATGCCATTGAAAAGTAGAGTAAATTTCTTAAAGGATACGTTTGACTATTTTTTAAATATATTGTCTCCGCCTTGAAGATCTGTAAAATTATTTCACATATAAATTAACATTTTCCATTAGCAACGTTAGTATATATATTTACAGTTTTGATTCGTCGAAAGTGCTATTTATCATTGTAATTACGGCTTGATTTAAACACATTGCGGATTTATTTTTCGGAAAAACGTCAGTATACTCTATAAAACATATAAAACAACTTTTTTGGGCCATATATGCTTCAAGGCTAAGAACTGCGTAAAGAAATTACCTTTTTTACAGACACCTTTTTTTCTCTACTTTTCAATAGCATCATTTTCGTAAAAGTAACAAATTGTTTATTGGTAAAACAATCGTACTAAACAAAGGTAAAATAGTACATTGTGCAACTAGGGAGCAAAATAGGTGATTGCCGAACTGAGTCTGCAAACACCTCTTCTCGCTTGTTGCCTATACTATTTTCTCATACGAGATCGTGTTATCATGTTCCCGCGATATAGGGAGCAAAATAGTATTTTGCACTCATAGTGTCATAAATTTATTTTGCTCCCGGAATTATTTATTTTGCTCGATAGGGAGAGAAAGTGCTACTTTGCGCTTCGAGTATAAGAATGTATTTTTTATCACATGTAGAGTTAGTATTTTATCTAGTATTTCAAATGCCGATGGATTCATTTCAAATCCATCCAGACATTTCTGAGATATATGGAGCTTTACAGTTTGCACTTACATATCAGAAAATGAAAGTGTTTTCAAGTTTTTGGAGCGGCAGTGTACGTAATAGGACTTTGATGTATTAAATAATGTTGAAAAAAGGAATTTTTATAAAATACTGGCGGGCATACACAAAAAACGAACAGAATTTCTTATTTACAAAGATATATTAACATGACCAATACAAAACAAATGTTTTAAAAAAAACCCAATAAAAGTCCAAATATGTTTTATTACTTGACCAACGTTTCGACCTTGTTGAAGGGAGGAGGTCCTCCTCAGGGGCATCTGTAAAAAATATATATATATATACAAAATATAAAGTAAACAAAATATACATAAACGCATTTGAACGTAAGGAACAAATTATGAAACACACCGTACATCAGCACCGCATAAAGTGTACTAAATGGATATTGATATAAATATATTGACACAAAATTAAAGCATACACACGTACACTCGTTCTATAAATAATACATATCGTAATAAGCCACATTATATGAATACATTTTCAATGAATAAGAACCACAAAACCGGTAATAATTTTAAACCAAAACTAAAGCACTAAAGGTTAGTTCACAGGTACATCAGCGTTACATTACCACAAGAAAACCGGCCAGAATTCAGCAAAAATGTTGGCCATAATCTGGCTACTAGCCGGTAATAAAGGCCATAAACCAGGCAAAAAGTGGTCAATTTTTTCAACAGGGAGACGATGAATTATATTTGCTATTTTCACAACAAATTTCAATAGCAAATTTCAACAGCAAATTTTCAAAACATTGTTTTATTTCATTGCTTTAATAGTCGATATACAGATGATTCGAAACGCATACAACGCAATCCTTACCGGGATGTCCTGAGGAGCTCTTGAGGACGACCAAATGTCTGCTTTTAGTCCTCGGGAGCTCCGCAGGAGACATCTTGAGACCGTTTAATGTTGTTTGGGTATAATTTACAGTTATAAATTACAAGTCAAATTTATTTTGTTTCTTGTGGTAAAATAATATCATAAAATATTGTTTTGACATAAAAATGGGCGTATATAGTAATAAGTAAAAATTTAAAATGGCTAAAATGTGCTTTTCATATATTTTTTGCAGTCTGTAAACTTGAATGATTAAAAAGCGACTTAAATTAGTATTATCGTACGAAAATACTAATTCATTAGTAAAATTTCACTAATCTACAAGTAGATATTGACTTTTTTAGTTTGTAGAATTAGTAATAAATTAGTAGGTTTTAACTTTTTCCTAGCAAAAATGATTACTAATTCAATTGGTGCCTCACTTTTCATTTTCTTATTGCTTTTTAAACTAATTCAGATTTAGAGAGCATTTCATATACAAATAAAATGAGCTCAACATTTTTTAGAATTTAATTTAATGTTACTCTTTTTATTTCTTTTCATGTAAGGGTTTTAAGACCGTTGGCTGCTTTGCACGTACCTGATCGAATTTTTATGACTCCTATATATCACAATGACAGGAAGTCTTCGTATGCTGCTTATACTATGAGAGACTCCGAATTTTCCTCCCACGGGAACAATTTGTTCTCGTTATGGAGGGTAGTGGTGAGTTGTTTTTGACAATAAAATGGAGCTCCCATTGACTTTGGCTTACATTTTAAACAAAATTTTAGTTCCCAATTCTTCCATTTTTTTAAATTGATGTGCTTTTATTTTATTCTAGCCTGAAAGTTAGAAAACTTTTGTCGGTTTTCTAACCGAGATTTTCCCACGTGTGTCGTGAAAGGTTTCCACGAAAGTGCGTTTCGTGATAGTTACGGATGGTCTGTTTCTGAATTCACGTATAAAATTTCAAGTTTAGTATTGCTGCATAAACATTCAAATTACTTTAAAAAATGTCAAATTTTATGTTTTTTATAAAGCGTTTTGCCGATGATTAATAAAATATATTTAATAAAAATATACAAAACGTAAGAACCTAAAAAAACAGTCGGTGTTGACATGGTTCACCATTTGTGCGTTGGAATTCATATAAGGACGACATCACTGTTAAAATACTTGTAATTCCTATAGAAGAATTGTTACAAAAACATGAAAATAATATGATTTTTACGAAAGATAGGTATCACTCTCTAAATTTGAATTAATCTAAAACGACTTTTTTACAGCGAAAAGTGGGTTACCATCAATTAGTAAGTTTTTTGCTGACAAATAGTACGAAAATACTAATTTATTAGTAAAATCTAGTAATCTATATTTAGATATTGACTTTTTTAGTTTAGTAGTTTGTAGAATAAGTAAGAAATTAGTAGGTTTTAACTTTTTATTAGCAAAAATTATTATTAATTCATTTAGTGACTCACTTTTCAGTTTATTATTGGTAGTTTTTAATTAATTCAGATTTAGAGAGTGATTTACTAATGCATTGTTATCAAAAAATTGTTACAATTGTTTTAAAAAGAAGTTAAATACAATTTTCTTCATGTTTCCGTTGCCGCTATAACTTTTCGAAGATACTCGATAATGATTTGATTTTTTTACAGCTTCACTAATATCCACATGATAGAAAACACTCGATTTTGTGGTCTACCTACAACTAAGAAAGAGTTAAAAAATCAAAAAAAATTGATGAACTTTTCTTTTTTAACTAATATCTATAGGATGACTTATACAATTAAGTTTTCTTTTAGCGGAAATGTAGAAGGTGAATTTGGTTTTACACTAAATATGACGCTAATAAAAATGTGTGCTCCATCCAGAAAAGTTTTTATAGGAATTTGAATTATAAAGTTTCAAGCGCCACATAAAAAAAAATGGTCTTTCAGCCTTATACATTTTGAAATTGAATTCTAAATTAATGCTCCTGGTACGTTACAACTTAAAGATTACATAAACAATTGCTTCAAATAAAAATATTCATATTCAAGATTTTAAACAGCGATGTTAAATTTTTAAATATTTTGTATATTCCTAATAAGCTGAAATCGCGTAATAATAATTGTGTAACTTGTTTAACATGTTATTTTTACAAACTATTAAATTAATTTTTGTTATTGACTGAAAAATTATTTTAGTTATTCTGATATACTGTTGAGAAAATTATTAAAAATAAGTCGCGCTAGTAGTTTCCATTAAATCAAAAGTTTTATGTTCTAATGGAATTTATATTGTTTAATAATTTCATAATTCTTTTTAAAAATAAGGGTATGAAAAAAATGAATGGTATAGCATTTTCTGACTTTTTTAAAGATATAAAAACATAAAAGATAAGTTTAGATAGCGCGCATTGAAAATATATATTCATTTTTTTAAGTGAAAAATTAAAAGTTTGGTAGATTTACCCTCCTCTTTATACTGTTCAAATATTAACAATATGTTGTCAACAGAAACAGACAAAATAAAGAAGTAAATTCTCCGAGTTATAATGAAAATGTTATCGATATCTTTCTTATGATATACTTCTAAAACTCGGACATATAATCGTTTATTTTGTAGAAAATAACTTTCTTCTTTTAGAAAATCTACAGATTATGAATATGAGGTTAAAAATCTCAGTTTTCTGTTCAAAACATATTAACCCATTTTCCAAAAATATTCGGATTATTTCCTATTGGTTCTTGAGCAAACAGGAATAAATCCGCCATATTGATTACTGAAAGAATATTTTTAATTTATATATTTAGATATACAAGTATCGATGACCACAATGAAATATTTTTCAGTATTTTCTTTTCTGGTCTCCGGTATCCCAGTAGAAGAATCGAAATATACTTTCCAAGTTAGACCAGGTATTTTAGTTAACAACTTGTAACCTTTTCAGTCGGTAATCACATTCGAATTAATCCTGCTTATGTGTTAATAATGACAATTAAACAGGCAGACATAATTAATAAATTATTAAATTTTGTTACTTTAAGAAACAAACTTTGTGATAAACATATCAGAAAGTTATTCTTGCACAATTTGTATATATTGTCGGACTTATTTCTTACGCCATTTATAATTCCACACGGAAAAACACTGTAGAGCCTGCAACCGAATAAATGGTTCAGGCACTTATAGTCCATAGTAAAATACGTCCTAGCTATACTTATAGATGTCGCAACTATTCCTATATAGATGTTTTATCTATATAGTTATTAAGGTGATCAAGTTTAGCAAACTGTAGATGTGTAGAAGAAGATTGGATGTGCGTAAAGTTAGCTCATGAGTACTTTTTTTATATTAAGAAGTCGTTATTTGTTATATAGAGTAAAAGTAGAGGTTAAAGGTATCAAATGACAATTGTATATACATATATTGTCATATATTAAGAACAAATGTTACTGAGGATCTATAATAATTAAACTCAAGACAGATGGCGGTAGCATAATTCTGTTACGTTTCATTTACAGATACACAGGATTCCGAATGCAATTTTTATCAGTTCATTTATAATTCGGAAATCGTTACTTATTCTACGACTTGCCCTACTTGCAACCACTTACGACCTGTTACGGCATCCGAAAACAAGAGCTAATAAAAATTGTTTAATAAGATTTTACGATGTGGGATTTGCCCAAAGCAATCGCTCATCTAAAATAAATATTCCTGAGATTTCTGGTTTATCAAATGAAGTTTATTAATTTTTTCATCAAAGCTTTAATAGTATTGGATGATTTTTTAAACTTTGTGATATACATATTTTCTTTTACCCCTTAACCCTTTCAGCCTCTTAATTCAGGTATGAATAAATATTTACAAACTGTATGTGATATATAGTTTTTTAAGTCTCTGAAAGCAAATCTGGTATCAGATTTTCACCATCTAAAATAGCGGATAAAAAATTAGAAACGTTAGTGAATTTTCATAAAAATCGCTACTCGCGGTTTTTTGTTGTCGCTTAATTCGAACCGAATGTCTGATTCCCAGTATTCAAAATAGCCAATCCAATAAGGCGTGTGAAAAACTGAATTCGTCACAACAATAATTGTTTTTTGGGGGTTGCTGAATACGAATCACACATGAGATTTTCAAAATTCAATATCATTTTCATATTCATTGTCTTCACTTTCATTATCATGAATCGGCAATCACCGGCGAAAACCTCCCAGAAAGGTGATTTTAGCTCTCGTGCTATGAAATAGTCATTTTTTGATAATTTCGAGCGCCATATTGAATCTGCATTGTCAACTTTTGTATAATGGTATTTCTATAATTTTTGTTCTTCAATCAACTCATTTTATAGACTTTTAACAGAAACTCTTGAAAATTCATCGAAAATTGATGACATTCGTTACTTTTTAGTTTTTTAATTCATTACATTAAATTCCCTGCATATTTGTTTAACCCATTAATGCCCAGTCTCGAAATTTCTTGAAGTGAGAATTCACTCTTCAATTAGTGAAAACCGATCAACTCTCGTGAAAGAGTGAATATTCAACTCTTTAAGAGTGGAAATTCACTCTTTCCTCCAGAGTTGTCAACTCGACGACTTGAAGGGAAAGAGTTAATTTTCACTCTTGTTAAATCGAAGTTTTACTCTTAAAGAGTATTCACGCTTTCACGAGACTTGCTCGGTTTTCACTAACCAAAGAGTGGATTCTTACTCCAAGAAATTTAGAGAGCAAAGGACACTTTTTCTTGCTTCAATTTCAATCGAGAATTTCGTACCAAAATAGAAGTTAAACAAAATTGGAAGGTACATATCGCACTGTTTCCAGGTAGCTCTCCAAGATTTCGAGGTCAAAATTGAGTTTCAGGCATCAGGAATTCCAATATGGCGCCGAATTTGAAAAAAATGGCAAAAAAATTGGGAAATCTTTATTCTTATCAATTTTTGTTGAGCCATTAAAATATTGGGATTCATTGGGAAACTATGAACAAAAGTGAATAAAATACTTGAATTTTACGAAAAATTTTCACTTTTAAACCCCACATCATTCTAACGACCTCAAAATGGCCTCAACAATGAAAATTTCTTTGAAAATATCTGGACACTCTAACTCAAAAACTACGATCTTTAAAAACAATGGTAAGAATGAAAAGTTCTCAGCATTCATCGAAAAACATCACGAAATTTTTTTAGATTTTTTTGATGAGTTTTTTGTCAACATTTTTTTCAAAATTCTGATTTTGTTTCGAAAAATTCGGAAAAAGTTAGTGTATTCTCTTATGCATTCGAAGAGTTTTTTAATCTTTGCATTTAATTCCAAAAGTTGATAGAGTTGCAGAACAAAAAATCCCAAGCTATAATATTTAAAATTAATTTCCTCGAAATGTATTTCGTATGAAAATAATTATTTTTCTGAGAATATGTTAAAGAGAAATATCGCTTTATATATTCCTACCAGAACAGACACTAAAATATCAGCATTACAATGATATCATAATCATAGATAATGTTTTTTAATTTAACAAAAATTTAATATTATATGATAATTTCGAAAAATACTTTTATTGCACTAACAAAATAATCGATTTAATTAAAAAAATTGATATTAGTTGAATTAGTGATCCAATTTTTGTACTTTTTACGATTTTCAAATTTAGAGATCATCTGTAGTCATAAAATGGTAGCACATTTCAAAAAATTACATATATCTGCCTCGAATTTCCAGAATGTAAACATTGAAAACGATATAATAGGTTCACAAAACCCGATAATTTTTCTCCCCATGTGCGACCCTGAACCCTCCGTTCCGCAGCTTTCGTTTCGGTTGGGTTGAGCGTGTAATCGTTACCGCGTGGCTTAGTGTCACAGAAAATCTATCATGAGCGGAACTGCATTGTGAGGTTTTCGAATTCGGAAAAATGCAGATCCAGGATCCTCTATTCATCTGGCACGCGCGTCTGTATCTAACGTAGACCGACAATTCTGACAATCTCATAGGAATCAAAGAAATAGTGAGAGGAAGTGTGGAAAAAAGAAATCTTAAAAAATGGAGAAATAAATTTAGAAAGGTGTAAAGAACAGAAGCCGTAACTCGACAAAAAGCAAACAATGGGAGTAAACAAAGAAGATATGGGGGAAGGAGTCGAACAAAAAATAGTTATAAAGAACCACTATGTGAACAGATTTTAATTTTGCCTTAAAAAGAAAATATGGCTAAAAAATAAATAAAATCATTCAATAACAAAAAATTATTTAGTACATTTGTTAATGCAAATTATTAAATAAGTAAATTAAATATTTAAAATACTAAAGATGAATCTATAGATGAATTGTTTAGTTTATTACCTTTTAATTTAATTAACTGTACAGAGCTAAAAATAAATAACTGTTAGGTAATTTTGAAACTTCAAATCTAATAATCACTGCATTGTGTTACTTTTAATAAAATGATTTTCGTTATGTTTTCTTTTTTGTAAATTATGTTTCGTGGCTAAATTTTTTTTTTTGTAATGAAAATTTATTGAAAATCAAGATTTACTAATATTTTTAGGTGCTTAAGAGCTATTACACTAAATCTATGAAATTAAAATCATTTACATTAAACTATTCTAAAATGTTTAAATAGTTTTAAATAAAAAAATTTGTACATAGATTTCTTACCATTTTGAACAATCTCCTATGGAGATTTCTTAATATGTTACATATTTCAAGAAATCAAAATTCTAAACGGTGCAAAAAATTGATATATTTTTTTTACAAAATAACATAATTTTAATGCGAAAATGTGTCTGATTACAATACTAACATATTTGTAACATGTAAAAGTCAGGGGTTAATATCTGACTGACGCTTCTCTTTAAAAGTTTCAACAAAAAAATATTATTGTGAATTACAAGTAATATTTATATCGCAATCGTAACTATTTAATTACATAATATGGTTAAACAGTCTTAATTGAATTTGAACTTTTCTTATGAACAAGGCAGTCTGAAAATCTGATTTTTTATTTTTTGTCTGTTTGAAGATATACGTAAAATGTACGTGATTTTAATTAGTACATTTTATTGAATGTAGTACTTTGAACTAATTTAAAAAGAGAACGGTAAACTTCTAATCAGAACGAAAATAAATTTTAGTGAACGTTTAATAATGCGGTACCTAGTACTCCAATTGTTTTCTATTGTATTTCACATTTGCGTTTTTCTATTGTATTCCATTTTTAATAGGATAAACAGAATGGAGCTCAATAAATAAAATTTCCTTTAAACTGCAACTTATTTGTCAACGTTTGTCTATTGTTTGGAATGGATCGCCATCCATTATCTATTTGTAAAAAATTATGAAAAAATAAAGGGTTCTGATTTTTCTGTACTTTTTCAAATAAAATCCGCCATATTGTTATTCGGCGGTAAGGAATCGCAATTTTGACTACATAAATCGATAGAGCATACCCAAAATTAGTAAAGTAAGTTGGTTTCATTATGATATTTTCATTTATAGATTTGCTAGAGATCTTTGGAAGTGAGCTAAAAATCTCGTCGTCTTGGACGTTAATGGGTTAACATCTTTTACAAAAAATTATCAATTAAACAAAAAACTGTTTTAATCTAGAAATTTTTTCGCCAGTCATGGATATAGCATAATCCTGATTTTAAAATATTTTGTAAAAAACTAATAATTTACCATGAATTTAAGTCATCATTTTCCTCCGCATATGTAAAATTCACACATCAATATATAATAACTAGACGAGCCGATGAAGAAAAAGGTAAAGAATATGTCCCACTTCAGAACGATAGTATTCGATTCTTATAAAAGTACAATAAAAATGGGAAACTTAATTTCCTTTACCAGATCGCTTAGCTTCTCTATCTATACCATTTTCAATTCAATCACCCAGGCTTTTGTGCAGGAAATGACAAATAGTTAAAATATAAATCTCATGTGTATTTATAAAAAGAATCCTAAGATACGAAAATAAAAATTGTTTATAATTTCAAAATTGTACTCGCAAGAACTTGCAAAATGTAATAAATTTGTAAATTTTAACAAAATTATATGGGAAAATCCACGAAATTGTTAACTCTCGTGGTGCAGGAATTATGTTTGGATAAGTTTCGACATTCATTTACATATAATTGCATTTGAGTTTATTTTTGTCATATTGGATGTGTTAGATGAATGCCAACATTAGTTAATATAGTCCATATTAGATCTGTGGGGTGTGGGTAAAAAAAAATCGATACTTCAAGATACCGACAGTAGAAAACCCGAATTGTCATTACAACTCTTTAGACCCAAAATCTTCTATCAATGGTAAAAATCTTGTTGAAAAGAGGTTTTAGATTTAAAATTGTGACTCGATGGCAAATCTCTCACCCAAAGCAGGTTTTGAACAAAAAATCTTCTATCGATGATAAAAATCAATTAAAAAAAATTTATTATTTAAAAGAATTTGTTGATGAAAAAACTCTAATCTGAAGAAAGTTTCTGATGTGGAATTTCTTATCAATGGTAAAAGTCTTGTCTAAAACAGTTTCTAAATTGCAAATCATGTGTGCATGGTAAAACATTAATTGATATAAGTCTTCCGATCCAAAGTCTTCTGGAGATGGTGAAAATTTTCTTGAAAGAAAGTTTCACAGGTAGAATCCTGTACCGAAGGAAAATCTGTCACTAAAAGAAAGTTTTGAACCAAAAATCTTTTATATCGTTGAAGTAGATTTCAGATCTAAAATCTCTTGTCGATTTTTTATTATTAAGTACAGTATTAAGTACAAAAATGTCTTAGTGTTTGTACAAGAGAGAAAATATGAAGTATCACAATAACTCCATTTTCGTAATTACCCGAGTTGCCTTATCGACGCTCGAGTGCAATACATGTATATTAAATCTTTAATATTTGACTATATTAATTTAAAATTAAGACATATTAAAAATGTATTAAATTTAAGAACATTTTTAACAGTGGAAATTCTAAAAAGTCTTTAGAATTTTTCTTATAAATAGTCTCTCAGTGTATAGAAATCAGAACTTTCGAGAATCTTATGAAGGACAATAAAAAACACATTATGTGTACAAATTATTTATTTTCACAACACGCAATTTCATTAGAATTTAAAACTTGGTAGGCATGTGAACCTTCGTTGAATAATTATATGATCATTTTTTCGTATATGAAAAATAGTCTCCTTCAAGAGGAATCAACGGACTCAAAGTGTTAAATGTAAGCAGTCTTTAGAGTATTGGCGATCAAAAGGAGATACGCGCGAAACGCCGGAGAATTTGTTGGCCCCTCGGCTCGTAATTTTTGACTTTCGAATTTTAAAGTTTTCATTAGATATCTTAATAGGAAAATTCATTACGCGAATTTTTTGTTAAAATCAAAAATTTCTATCCCTCTACGTTTTTAATATAATCGCAAAAAACGAAATTATTTGAAATATAAAATAACTTAATTATTTTGTCTTTATGTTTTGTCTTTATGTATTCAAAGTTTGAATTGTTACTTGAAAACTACAAGTCAGATTAGTCTATAACTTTACAAAAACCAATTTTTAAAAAATTTCCGTAATAACTAACCATAATTTGGCAAAATACGTTAGTTTGTAGATAGAATAGTGCATATTACCTAAAAATTTCATTAAAAAATTCCAATTATTGTAAAAGATATGACGAGTTAAAGACAAAATAATTAAGTTATTTTATATTTCAAATAATTTCGTTTTTTGCGATTATATTAAAAACGTAGAGGGATAGAAATTTTTGATTTTAACAAAAAATTCGCGTAATGAATTTTCCTATTAAGATATCTAATGAAAACTTTAAAATTCGAAAGTCAAAAATTACGAGCCGAGGGGCCAACAAATTCTCCGGCGTTTCGCGCGTATTTCCTTTTGATCGCCAGTGGTTCATTTGTACCAATTTTGTTTTCTGTAAAAGGCAGAAAATATGTATTATAATGCTATTTAATCTTAGATAATTATTTATTTTATTCAAAACAGCTCTATTTGTCGAGGTCCGGACACTAGTAATATCTCTACAAAAGCTAAAGTTTTCTTTTTTTTCTTTTAAGTTAAAATCCTAACCCCAAATGTATGGAAATAAAAAATTCCCTATAAATAACACTTTATTAGGGTTCGGATTCGTGTAATATTAAAATATTAACGTAGCTTCAAAGACTTGAAAATAATCGCTGATATTCCAGTCAATTAAAAAATCGCTGACACCTATGGTGCTTTCACGGTTTAGTAAAAGTAACAAAACAAAACTGAATGATATTTCTTAAATGCAACAAAATAACTAGTTACAATTACGAAAAATCATGTTACTTAACACGTTTAGTAGGACGTACTCTTCTCTCTGTATGGTACCAAAAGTCAAAAGTTTCATGGATTTGCCCATATCTTTATTTACTGCCTATACAAGACTTCAAGAAAAAGGTAAAAAGTCTTTATTTCACGGACAAATGATCACACGAGAAAATATCACGGACATTAATTGATCACACGTCAAATTATTATACTGATAAAATATCAAACATTTAATACAAGACAGTATTACAAAATATCATATATTTATGTATTACGATGTATAAAAATCATATTGAAAATATTGTTTCATCGTGTTAAAATAATATTCTGAAAATCTATAATATTTTGTTTACGATTTCCACAAATATTTACAGATTTATTTTGCCCAAAAATTTTCCCTGTGCTGCCATATTCTTTTAGGCATTATTAGAGGTCGGCGGATTTCTGACTGGTTAGGTTAGGTTAGTTTTAGGGCACGCATATATGCTTTTACTATACGAATAAACATAATGATTTTATTGCTTACAGTTATTTGTCCATGTGATATTTTGTGGTATGAGCAATTGTCATGTTCTATTTTATCGATTAGTTGTCATGTGAAATAAAGACGTGGATCCAAGAAAAATACTATGAACGAAACTATGAATGCATATGAAACTATAAATACAATAAAATCTACTTTTTAAAAAAATAAAATTATTATACTAAAATAATTTTACGCAATTTATCAATAGAGGATGAAAAAAGAGACACTCAACGTGACGCAGCTTAAAAGGGAGGGCATTCGAGAATAAAGTCTGCGATTGAAAAATGCAAGGGATGAAAAGGCGCAAGGTAAATGCGCGTCACCGTGAGTCCCGATGGAGGATGATGAAGAATAATAAAGAAGCACTGACCTACTGACAAAGGTACAAATATAGCAAATAACGGCAAAATGATATAAGAACCTATCGACAGAAAAGACGGAAATGCTATATTGATAAATTGATAGCATCTATAATACGAGATTTTCTTTACCTAACTGCGAAAGTCTACAATGTGCGTGACTGAGGGTTTTCGAAAAATATTACATATGTTGCACTAAATGATCATTGTGATTTTGCATAAAAACAACGAAAATTGAAATAAAATTCTTCGAGTTATTAATGCGTTTTCAGTGATGTTCTTTACTCTACAAATCTTTAGTATTAAAAAGTTCGAGTGAAATGTCGATGGCTAATTGAATTAGTAATGATTTTTACTAATTGTTAATAACTGCTAATTTTTTAGTCAAATTTTTCTAATTTAAAATTAATTACAATATTTTTTAATAAGCTACTATTAAAATGTATTAGTTAAACGCAACATTTTTATGGAGATCGTTACAATTTAGAAGTACCCTAAACATCCAAAAGACATATTTAAGGGCTCTTTAAAATGCATTAGTATTGCTCAGAAAGAGGTGTAAATATGATCATTATAATGGCATGTATGAGATCCAAAAACATTTCGCTCTTACTACACGGAAAATATAAAATAGTTAGTGAGATAACACACAGACGTCGTTTATTATCAATGTTACTACCTAAATAGTCTCCTCGACAAATTAGGTATCCAAGTCTACTATTTAAATTGTGAAACTAATTAAAAAATGGTAGTTGTGTTAGATCCTACTACAGTAGAGAGCCGGGATATTTGCCCGCTTTGTTTCTCGCCTCCCCCTTTCGTCTCCTTATATTTGTCAAAAGAAGGGGAGCGCCGCTTCTCCCACTCTCCTCAGTCGCGTTACGTTCGTGACGTCACAGCAGGCCCTTCCTGAGGCCCAGCCCGTAAGGTGGGGGAAAAATAAAGCAGCGACAAACAAATATATCGAGACGGAACTGGGAAAATATGCCGGAACCTAAATATAGCGAGACGCAAATATACCGGGACTCTACTGTATTTAGATAATAAAACCAACTATTTTTCCGTGTACAAATAAGTTTATTGAAAATTAAATGACATAGAACTCCAGGCTCGCTTTAATTATTAAAATTAATTAATATATTTTAAATTGGCTGACATTCTAATAAAACAATTTGTTTAATAATGAAATGGCAGGTCCAAATCTAATAAATATTTTTCGACAGTTTTTATCGAAAATTTAACTTACATGACAAAGTCACAAAAGGAAATCGAAATAACTTAAAATGTAGTATACTTCGCTGATCTTTGAACAAAAATTGTTATTCGTACTATATAAACTTTCTCTTATCGCATCGATTCTTTTTCATCGTTTGTTTTTATTATAAGCACCGAAAAATCACATCTATGCGGCGATTTAGAGAAAATTCGATATCTATTTCAATCAAATTCGTTTTTATTGACGTCGTATTTTTATGAAAAACATATTCCAAGGTAAATTTACAATAAATTACTATTTTAGCCACTAATACGGCGATGAATAACATTACGTATATATAAAAAAAACACAAATGATTAAAACAACAAACAGAAAGGATATGCATAATAAATTTAATTTCATTTAAATTTGATGTACATTCTTAGAAGGGGTGTAAAAACGCCATAGAATAGATTTGGACTTGAAAATACATCTTAATTCTGTTTAATTTACTTTTCTGCAAATTCACTAAAAAGTCAATTTGTTAAGTACACTAAAAACCCTTTTTAGACATAATAGTCGTGAGAAAAGTTTTATAACAGTCATATTAACATCACTTATGTGATTAGAATGACGCCATTAAATATTAAACATCTGATTTATAGTTTTTAATTCATAATGACGTCATACTGGACCTAATTATAGAATATAAAATAATTTTGGCACTTTTAGACATGGAGTTGCGGACGTTGAATTTCAGTATTTATAGATCAGCATCGATAATACATAGGTTCAAATACGCCAAGAGGAAGAAACACTTCTTGATATGATAATTTCAGATTTATCATGCTCTCAAAATATATATTTTCTAAAAATAATAGGTGAAGCTTTTTCGCACATGTCAGTGTAACTTCACTATTTTTGTAGTAAGCTCTTGATAGATCGATACTCGAAACTTCTATCCGAACTTAACTGAATCAAAAGCCAGCGACATTTTAGAAGTATTTATAACTTAATTAAGACAATAAATTTAGGACTAGTTGTTTTATTTTTTCAGAACAAATAATTAGTCACCTTATCGAAAATATTAAAATGTATGTATATGTTTGTTAAAGAAATTTAAATCCGGTAAAATTATCATGTATTTTACATAATTTTCAAATCCTTATTGTAGTACTATGTCAAATATTTTAAACACTTTTATGCCTTATAAGTAATTAAGTAAATATAGGTATATTTCTTGACCGCTTTTATTAAATATACAATTATGTTTTGCACGGTAATACGGTCCTTTTACTAATTCTGAAAAGTAAACAAACAAAATATGACGTAACTGGGATATCAGTTCACGTCTCGCGCAATAAATCATTCGGTACTTATATGTAAAAATTTTGAATCACCTACTATTGGATTTCATATTAAAAACCATCCCTCTAGCGCTTAAAATTAGAACTATTGTCAAAATGCGTTTCGCACCAGGATGCCATGTTGTGCTCTTCAGCAGGGCTTATGGCATCCTTGCCCTGGACGCGATATTTAATGTTAAGTTTGTAAATCTAATTTCCATTTTATTCTGCATTAAATGCCGGGATATAGCATTTACGCAGTAATAAAATGTAGTATATATTCTAGACTTTGATATTAGTACTAGAACGTTGTGTAACCGACTTTTATGCCTTCTTTAATAATAAAGCATATAAAATGTAAGGTGGGACTTCCGGCTGACAGCGGTGAGTGCAAAAACGTGTTTTTTCATACGAGCGAGAAACTGTAAGTTTTTGAGAGTTTTTACTCAAATATCTGGCATTTTCTGTCACTGAGAGAAACGTCAGGGGACGGTCACCCATTTTCGACTAACTCTAAAGAAAGCAGTAAGCTTAAAAGTGAGTAATTTGTGTCGAAAGGGCGTACCCTGGCTAACCTCGAAATAGGTTTTGGCGAGACGACCAAATTCCACGTGGCAGCTGGGAACGGAAAACACCGAATCGAACGGCGAACGGAAAACACCGAATCGCGAAATTGCGCGATCTTCGACGAGAACGGCAGATACGAGAGACCTGCGAGTTGCGAGGAGCTACCTAGAACGACACGTCTCGAAATATTGGGTGGCGCTGTATACACTAAATTAATTGCTTACTACGATAACACGTGAGTATATTTAATGAGTGGTATACAGAAGGGGGAAAACAGAGAAGGACGTGTAGACAGAGAAGAGAGGAAAGTTGACAGTGGGGATAGTGAAACTGTAGAATCAGTGCTGAGTTTACCGGAGGAAACGGCAGAAAGAAAGGTAGGGAGGTGGGTGAAACAATTGGGGGGGAGTAGTGGATTGGAAGGATCGGTAAGTGAGACCGAAGGAGGAAAGAAGAAGAGAGGTAGAAAAACAAACGTGGAGAGGTTGGGCAGGGAAAGGGGAAGTAGTGTTGGCAGTTCGTCCCGCGTAAGTTCGTGGCTGCTGAAAAGAGAGCGAAGTTTGTCAGGAGGAAACGAAAAATCCGAGGAAAACGAAAAACAAGAAGCGAAGCGAACGAGGACGAAAAAAATAGAAGACATGGACGAGACAAAACTAGAAGAAATTATTAGAAGATCCTGCGAGGCGCAGAAAAAGGCGATAATAGAGGAGTTAAGAGAATGGAAAGAAGAATTGAAAAGAGAGGTGAGAAAGGAATTGGAAAACTGGAAAATAGAACAACAACAGAAAATTAGTGTGATAGAAAAAGAAAATAAGGAGCTGTCGTTGAGAGTGAAAGGATTGGAAAAGAAATTTGAAGATATGGAAAATAAGGAGAGAAGATGCAACATTGTGATCAAAGGAGCAGAAGTAGAGAGAGGAAAAGTGAAAGAGGCAGTGCAGGAGGTGCTAAAAAAGTTGGAAGATGTAGAAAGGAAAGTGAATATAAAAGATGTGTTTATGGTAGGAAAAAGAGAAGAAAATAAGATAATAGTAGCAAAAGTGGGAAGTTTGGAAGAAAAAAGATTAATTATGGAGAATAGGAAAAAGTTGAAAGGAACGAGCATATATATAGATGATGATCTAACGAAACAAGAACGGGATAGACAAGCGAGATTAAGAGTATGGGCGAAAATACAGAGAGAGAAAGGTATGAATGCGAAGGTGAAGTATGGGAGGGTGGTACTGAACGGGAAGGAGTATGTATGGGATGAAGGAAATGAATGCATGAGAGAGAGGGGTTTTCGGGAAGTGCCCATGGTGTACTGAATACGGTAGGGGGGATAGACGAAGGAGAGAGGACGATGGAGAAAAACAAAAATAGTCAAAGAGAACTGAAAGGAATATTTTGGAATGTAGCGGGAATTAAAAACAAAGAAGAAGATTTCTGGAATTTTCTGAAGGAATTTGAGGTGATTGGACTCACAGAGACATGGGTAGAGGAAAGAGAGTGGGAGAGAATAAGGCAGAAGTTGCCTAAAGATTGGAATTGGAAGTGTCAGGTTGCAAAAAGAGAGAGTAAGAAAGGAAGAGCGATGGGGGGTATAATAACAGGGATAAGAAAGGAATTAGAGAGGGAAGGGAGGGAAGAATATAGGGAAGTAGAAGGAGTACAAGAAAGAAGAATAGAGGTAGGGAAAGAGGGATGGAGAATATTCACACTGTATAACAGAGACGGGAATAAAGAGTTGTTAGATTCGTTAGGAGAAATAATAAGAGAGACAGAGGATCGAAATTTATTAATAGCAGGAGATTTCAATGCAAGAACAGGAAGACTAGGAGGAGGAGAGGGATGTGGAGAAGAAATAGAAGATAGAGGGAGAGAATCAAAGGATGAGAGAGTAAATGTACAAGGAAGGGATATGATTGAAATGATAGAAGATAGGGGCTGGATAATATTAAATGGAGGAAAAGAGGGGGATGAGTCGGGAGAATGGACTTTTGAAAGGGATGGGAAAAAATCGGTAATAGATTATGCAGTGGTGAATGTGGAGGCGGAGGATAAAATAAAAAGATTGGAAGTAGGAGATCGGATTGAGTCCGATCATCAACCGTTAATAGTAACAATAGCCCGAGGCTGGGAAAAGGGACAAACTATAGAGGAGAAAGAAGAAGGGAAAATACAAAATTGGACGAAAGAAGGGGAAATAGAATATAGAAAAAGAATGCAGAAAGTAGAATGGAAGGAAAAAGGGGTAAGGAAGGAGTGGGAAGAACTAGAGACAAAGACAAAAAAGGCGATAGTAGAAAGGAAAAGAGGAAGAAAAAAAGAGTTAGGGTGGGTGCCATGGTGGGATAATGAGTGTAAAAGAAAGAAGAGAGAGGCGCATAGAAAGAGAAAAGAATATAGAAGAAAACAGAACGAGGAAGATTATAGGAAATACGTTACAACAAGAAAAGAGTATAGACAATTATGTGAGGAAAAGAAAAAAGAATACAGTAGACAGGAAGAGAAAGAGATAGAGAAAATTAAAACGGAAGAAGAAGCGTGGAATTTTATAAATAAGGGAAGAAAACGAAGGGAGGAAATTGACAAAAGTATAAGTGTGGAACAGTGGGAGGAATACTTCATGGAAGCACTAGGAGGGGCAAGAAGAAACTTAGAAAAAGAACATAGGGAAATGAAAGTGAGAGAAGGAAATGAAGTAAAACAAGATGAAATAATGAGTGAAATAAAGAGGTTAAAAAGAAAAAAAGCAGCAGGATCGGATGGATTAAAAAACGAGGTATGGATAGCGGGAGGCGATAAGGTGGCAGAAAAGCTGGGCGAGATAATTAAAAAAGTATGGAGGGGAGAAGGTTTTCCGGATAGTTGGAGGATAGGAATAGTAGTGCCAATATGGAAGAGAGGTGAAAGAAATATAGTAAGCAATTATAGAGGGGTAACACTAACCAGTACTGCATACAAAATATACGCAAGCATTCTGAATAAAAGAATAGTAAAGGCGTTGGACGAAAATGGAGGATGGGGGAGATCACAAGCAGGATTTAGGAAAAATAGAGGGACAATAGGAAATATAAAGATGTTAAAGCATGTAATAGGGAGGAGGCTGGGTAGAAAGGAAAAGGTGTATGCGTTCTTCGCAGATTTGAAGGCAGCTTTTGACAGATTGGATAGAGAGATTTTATGGAAGATGATGGAGAAAAGAGGAATAGAGAAAGATCTTATAGAGAGGGTAAAAGAAATTTACGAAGAGACGAGATGTAGAGTAAGAATAATGGAGAAGGAGAGTAGGGAATTTATAGTAGAGAAAGGAGTTAGGCAAGGATGCCCTCTAAGCCCTACATTGTTTAATATATATATATTGCTGATATAGAGGAGGAAATGATGAAAGGGCCTGGGGGAGTGAAAGTAGGAAGGACAAAAATATGGTCATTGGAATATGCAGATGATATAGCTATAGTAGCAGAAAAGGAAGACGGATTAAGAGCGATGATGAGAATGCTAAAGAAATATTTAGAAGATAAAAAATTAGATTTAAGTGTAGAAAAATCCAAAGTGATTGTGTTTAAAAATGATGGAGGGAAAGAAAAAGAAAGGAAGTGGTGGTGGGGAAAAGAGAGCATTCAAGAAGTAAAGAGGATTAATTATTTAGGATATGTAATGAAAAGAAATAATAGAGAGGATGAACATGTAAGAGAGCGGGTAAGAAAGGCGAGAATTGCGATGGGATGGGTGTGGAGTTACGGGGAAAGGAAATTTAGAGGAGACATAAGATGGAGGTTAAAGCTATTCGATAGCATAGTAAAGGGGGTGTTAATGTATGGAGTAGAAATCTGGGGATATAAGGAGTGGGAGGGGGTAGAGAGTCTACAGGAAAAGTATTTAAGATGGATTTTAAAATTAGATAGAGGGACGCCAGGATACATAGTAAGAGAGGAATTGAAAAGAGAAAAAATAAGAAATGAAGCAGGAAGTAGGGCAGGTCGCTATGAGGAGAAAATGGAAAAAGGGGAGATGGGAGAAGTGGGGAAAATCTGCATAGTGGAAAAGAGAAAAGATGAAAGAGAGAGAGTAGAGAAAGAATGGGCAAGAGATAGTTTGGAGAGAAGGAAATACTTGTGGAGGGTAGGGCAGAGTGAGGAGGCGCTGAGAGCGGAAGGGGAAGAAAAATGGGAAAAACTGAGGAAAAGGGATAAAGAGGTAGACGAACAGGAGAGGATAGAGCAAGTGAGAAAGTCAAAGTCGTGCGTAGAATATAGGAGGGTAGAGGGAATCCCAACATATATGAGAGAGAATAGAAAGAGGACGGAAGGGAAGAAAATACAAACGATAGCAAGATGGAGATGTGGAAATGAGACAAGGGGTAACAGGTATTGGATGAAAGAAGAGGATAGAAAGTGTAGGCTGTGTGGGGAAGAAAGAGAGTGTATGAGACATCTTCGGGTGTGTAAAAAATTGGTAGGAGAGAATGAGATAAGAATGGATGTATTAAATGAAGACGGGAGAGGGTACAAGTGGATGGAAAAAGTAGAAAAAATGCGAGAGATACAAAGAGAGAATGAGAGAGAGGGGAAGTAAAATGGAATGTAGCGTAGAATGAACTTCGAAATGGAAAAATGTAAATAGAATTGTGCCGGTGAGGTAAGAGGGGTATTGATAGATGTAATTAGCGAGCGAGATAAAGTAAATGACGGGGAGAGGGAAAGAGAGAGAGAGGGAGTGAGCAACGAATGGAAGGACAGAGAGAGGGAGAGAGAGAGAGATAGCAGCAGAATGGAAATGTAAATCTTAGATTGAAAGCGAGAGAATGAAATTAGATGTAGAAATGTAGTGTGAGAGTTGTAAACATAAAGTTTGTAAATAGTGCAAAGGTGATCGGAAGCCATGTAAGCACAAAATTGTGGATACATTAAATAAATATATATATATATAAAATGTAAGGTACACAAAAAAGTATGCTTTGTGTTCTTAGTAATGCAACTAGACTTATTTTCACTGATTATACTCTTCTTGACTCTTTAACCCCCAATTTGTATGCATTAAGAATTTTAAAAAAATGGAGACTACCGTATCTCGCTACTTTTCAGGTTGCTCTATCGAATGGCGCTTGTAACATTTAAAAAATATGATGTTTAATACATTTTTTTCACAAGTATTGAAAAAAAAACGTGATTATTGAGCTATGATTCCTTTTTTAAAGGTAATTTTTACTATATCTGATTTGCAAAATTAAAAATGACCGAGCCAATGATCAATATGACCGCCATTTTCATTTTTGAAAATCTGACATCGGATTCGTACACAGTATCCTCAAAAACCATTTCATACTAAATATCAGGAGAAAGTTAGGTTTTTCAAAACTTTTGCCGGACATTGGATTCGCTATTTTGAATTGTGAAAATCTGTCACTAAATTCGTAATCGGTAACCTCGAAATTCGCTATATATACCAAATTTCAAATAAAATTAGATATTAGTTCATCCTGACCTGAATTTATTTTCATAATTATAAATTGTTTAAAACTAATTTATTATTAGCAATAAACGTCATGCATCTAAAAAATAAAGATAAATGGTTAATAGTTTTTATTGAGACTGGTTAAGACAATTTCAAAATATGTTTTTCATTTTAACAGTTTAAATTTGTTGTTCGGAGTTTTGCAGAATCACCGAGTTTGACCTCATGTTTTCATAATACATAATGGACATTCGAAAATAAGAAACAGAATCTGTAAAAAGTTACTTAAAAAGTAACAGATTGAAGAGCATTCCTGGATCTGCAAATTCGAATAATTCATTCGCCATATCCAACTAACAATTTTGAATTTTGAAATTCGCTATAGCAATACAAAATCGTTATATAATACGGAAAAGGCTGAATTTTTTAACAGATATTTTTAATAATTGTTTAATGATTTTGCAACGAATGAATTTTAAATATTACAGATATAATATTCTAGGTGAGTTTCTGAGTTACTATATGAACCCTATTGGGGTACAGAAAGGATGTATCCACTAAAAATTAATTCCGGAAGTTGTTGAGGAGGGAAGGGGGAAGATTGACAGACTTTTGAACTGTACTATTATATAAAATTACTGAATTTTTCTTTAAACATCCCTGAAATGTTTTTTCCATAAATATTTACTTCTATTTTTGAGAATAAATGTTCAATCATTTGTTCCGAAAATTCAGTGTTATTTGTAATCATTTTCTCATATTCTCGACTTCAGAAACATGCGGTATTTTTATAAGAAAATATTTTTGCAAAAATCTGTTCTTCGTGGATGGTTTTTAGTAAAAGAGGGTTTTAATAATATCTGATAGGTACTTAGTAATTCCAATTTTGCCTGAACACCTTTTCATAATAAATGAAAAAGCGGCGACCTAAAAATAGCAGTTGATCAATACTTAAAAATTAATGTTATTAATTATATTTACATAAATGTTATACTATGTAGTATTCATCAAAGTAGTTACTTGTTAAAATAGCTTTTAATATAATTAATTCGAGATTTAAATAAATAAAGTTACATTTTAGATAAATTTTTACAAGCAGCCCGGATCAATCTTTCAAAATTCTAAAAATTTTCAAAATATACATATATTTTGAAAATAATATTATTTACTTGTTTGTGGCATGTCCAGTGTATCTCGGAACAAGTTATTTAGTGGCTACGGACCATAATAATTTGTGGCACATATTCGTCGATTACAATATGCAGAACAGGCAAAACTTTCATCTGGCTTGCCAAACTTTGTGGCTAAGACTACAGGGGATAATTCGCGTTGCTTATTAGTGTTCATAACTTTCAAAGATTTATTCAAAGGGTAGGTTTCTACCCGTGTACATACCGAATGGAATTATGTCGGTATTTTGATAAACTGGCGGATCTTGCATATAGAAAAATAAAGTGGAAAACACAACTAGTAGTAAATACAAGTTTTGTATTTTTAATTTTGAAATGTATCATTAAGGAAATATGAGAATTGATTTTTAAAAATTGCGAACCTCGGCATTCGCATTTATATTTTGTAATTTATCATGGGACCGTTTTAAAATATTGTAGATCTTGTCTATTCAACATATGTGCGTCAATTTTTGTTAGTTTTAATACCATGACATTTAAAGTCGAATTCGGTAAAATATATGATGGATATATTGAAAAACTTGTAACATATTTTTCCGAATAAAAACAAAAAAATAGAAAACGGGTTTCCTTCGTCTGATTCATATTAATATTAATCTAATAACAAAATTTAATTCTACAAAAAATAATTATTTTGAACAACGTTTTCATCTGGGCTATAGTATAATCTGAAGGAATTGAAAAGTAATTTTGGGTGCACCTAAAAAACGCGACAAACCATAAAATAGACTCTTAAAAACCCAACATTCAAAAGCCAGACATTTACAAAAACAGACATTTTAAAATGTACATATTCTGATATTGTAATTAATGATTGAATTCAAAATGTGTTAAACAATCCGGAGGTCAAACAGATTTGGCTTTTAAGTGACCTTCAAAATTAATTCTTTGGTCAAACATTTTTGGCCTTGAAATAACCTTAAAACCTCAAGGACGATGTCCCGAGAGCATTTATTTATTTAGTGAACGCATCAATCGGAGGTGTCTGTATTTTGAAATGCCTGGTTTTTGAAGTGTCTGTTTTGTGATTTGTTGGGTTTTTGAGGTGCACCCGTAATTTTAATAAAAAGATTTTGATTAATGCTTAGGGAAACATCAGAATAAATAAACGACGGCATTTTTCGGTTTTGTTGATTTTTTTCATTGGCTGTTATTCAAAAACTATGAAACAGTTTTTAATGTTGGATAAAGTTTAGTAAAACGTTTAAGAAAAGTAAGTAGGTTTTGTGTTTTTTGTCATTCAATTGTAAGAAGAACAACACCCTAGTGCATATATTACCAATTATTTTACAAATTTAAGTTTCCTATCAAATTCTTGACGTCTTTTACATTAGCATTATTTTTTTCATAATTACACACTAGTCTTTCCCTCTAAATAGTGGCATTGATGTACCAAATCTTACTATTTTGATACTAAAACATTTTGATTCAAAGATATTTAATACTTATGCAAGAATTTAAAAGCATTTAGTGAGTAAATATTGAGCATTCAGAAGTATTGAAATGATAAAGATTCATGTTTCGAGAAGTATTAAAAACACAATCTACAAGTCGAGTATTCAAAACGATTCAACAAACAAAACTGAATACTTCAATAAGTATTCTAAAGAATTCTTAGTAAACCGCTTGTATTGAAGCATTCAGAATTATTGAAAATAACCAACACAACACTCTTGAAAGAATTGAAAAGTAATTAAGGAGCGGCAGCCATCTTTGAGTATTGAAAAGAATTAAAAAATAAACTCTGAATACCTTGGCGAAAGGATACAAAAGTATTGAAATATACACAAGCATTAAAACTGTTAACAAAAAGAATTCAATTTAGGGATTTTCAAAACTTCTCAATTTTTTTCCGTTTGCTGGGAATTGCTTCTTTTTTACAGGGAATCCGTGACGATTCACTGCTTTCACTCTAGCAGTACCAAACCTTGCAGTAAGTTTAAATAACGTTAATGCAAGGTTGATAATCTTACCAAAACATTAATTTACCTAGTCATTAGGTTCGGTGCTGTCAGGGTACTGATTCAAAATTAAGAGGGTATATAATTTTTACAGTGTCTGAAATAAAATAACAAAGGAAATTATCCCACGTAAGGCCAATTAATATCTGCTAAAATTACACATTGCAATAATTTAAAAAAAATGCTCCTCGTGTGAATACCTGAAAGAGAAACACCAACCTACAGTCCATCACATTTCTGCACCAGTGATGCACACTTATTATATGTGTTCGAAATTACCTTTAATTATCTTATATATTATCTTACATAATTGGCATTATGTTTAACACATCAAAGAAAATATGTTGCAGGACCTACAGTTTAGAGTGGAATCGGAACCACTCCAATTTAAAAGAACAATAGATTTGGAAATGGTGTGGGTAGAAGATACGTCGAGCATTTGCGGAAGTTTCCTCCTATGAAGCTATAGCTTTTATATTTTGCACCGGTTGACATCAATACGAGGATTGTACTCTTCTTTTGTGCAGTGCCCTACACGTACGTAAAACCCAGAGAAAAATGAACGAGAGAGTGTGCCATACAAGTTGCATCTGCCCCGTAGCGCGAACTCAAGAACGTACTTGTCGGTACCTAAGGACACTTTTGTATATCATTTCTTATGTAGGAAACACAATGCCCTGTTGCGTAATCGGTCAATCTTCTTGATGTTTGCAACGCGGAAAATTGGCATCATTCACTTTTTTAAGACTTTCTCTGACTTTTTGCATTTTTATTGAATTCTCGAATGAAAGTAGTTTTTAGAGTATATTTCAGCTACTGCAATGGTTTTTTTTTAATACATGCTACTCTAATTGCTCTGTATTAGAAGGAAATGTATTAAATTTAATGTGCTGGAAACAAGTTTCAATTCCAACATTAAACTATTTTTAACAAATGCCATGTATGTATAATTAATAACAATTTTAGACAATCAATATACAAATAAGTTGGTAAATAAAGAATAGGTGCATTTTGTTTTCCATTTTTCCTAATAGTAATAGTTATTTTTGTATCAAGGGCGTAAAATAGAGTTTTACGCCTCGATGAGAGAAACGGATGGACGGCGAAGCCGCCTCGAAGTTCCTTAGGGTGAAAATTCTGCGCCTGAGATTAAAACATTATTTTTTATCAGTTCTATTGCCGAGGCGTAAATCTCAATTTTACGCCCTTGATACAAAAATAACTATTTTCGCTATCCCGGGCGTAAAATCTGCTTTTACGCCACCGAAAATTACATGGCTTAGATAGCAGTTCCCTATTTATACTAGTTTAAAATTCAGGGCACATATTCGAATGTTACACTCGCTCAGGCGAAAAATATTGTTCCTATTACGGGCGTAAGCTTTTACACGCGGGTGATCGTCTGCGGGCGTAAAACTGTATTTTACGCCCTTAATACAAAAAGTAATATTTCAGGCTTTATAACGACAATAATTCAATATGCGATGCATGCACTAGCATTGTAGTGACGGTTATTTTCGAATTTCTCGTTTATTTACCTCTTTATGTGTATATTGACTTTTAAAATTGTGACTTGGTTATTGTTTATATCCGGTCGAAAAATTTTAATTTCTTTATTTAATCATATTTTTTTCGATAAATTGTGGACAGTTTCTGCTCTCTTTCTTTTTAACTAAATTAGCTTAATTGAATTGTTTAGTTAGAATTCAGTATTTTTTAATCAATAGGTGTTGCGAATTTTAGTAGTATAATAATAAAATTCATATTTATTAAAATAAATTCGTGTAATTTACTAATTTAGCTGTAAATAACATATACCTACTTTGGTTAGAAAGTAATAATTTCCATGCACTTAATTTTGAAAATACTGAGATTCAATCGTTTTATTTATGTTTATTTTTGCAGTAAAATAAATTCGATGGTTACTGGAAACGTATAGAGACTATCTGCATTGAACGTATTTCAATCTTTTTTGAAACCATTTTCGGTTATTGAGCAGTGTTTGCACGATTCTCTGTACAAACAATGGAAACAGTTGTACAAGCAAGCGAACTGTTGAACATAATTTTGCAGAGTGCTACTGTGAAAAACGGCGAGATTGAAATGTACCTAGAATAAATGGATAATTTTCGGTCAGATACCGAACACACTTCATTAACTTTTCGATTACAGGGAGTTATTCGCTCCGAAAATTCGAAATCGATTCCTCGCTCCATCTCCGTACCTGAGGTTTAAAAGAGACTAGATTAAACAATCGATATTACATTATACGTTAATAAATACCTATGCAAATGTGGTAAAACACACAAAAATATAAATTTGAAAAAACAAATGAAAATTTGCATTTACAATATATTGTTGTCTGAACATTGACCTGCATGTATAATTTATAAAGAATATTAATGTTTAATAGCAATTTGAATAAACGTTGTCTACAACTTTATTGTTTTAAGCCGTGTTATCAAAGTGTGAAGACGAAAATTAAAAGGTATTCTATAATTGCTTTTGAACAAGGAACGGCATGAATCTTTTCAGTTATATGCAAACAAATTAAAAAGAAACCGAAGATAATATTTGAGAATTATACAATTGCTTATTTTTTCTAGTTTCTAGTTCTTAGTCTGGGAGAAAAAGAAATGTAAAAAACTAGCGCCCTGTTGCGAGTAGACTTAGTATACTAAAATGATTTGACTACATAGCTGATGATTTTTACGAAATTTAGAGAGACAAAATTATTTTCGGAGAAGCGAAGTCTATATAGTTATGAATTTTCTTTTAAACTTTGATTTTATATTGATACTGTGTATTAATTTTTCAAAAGGGTTAATAGTATAAATCAGGAAATTTATAATGCTGAAGAAGTCGAATGTTTTAGGTTTTTCGAGCGATTTAGGCCTCCCAATAAGCAAAAAGAAATGTTGAAATATTCAAAAAGAATACTTCTTGAATGTTTTTATGAAAGAAGAATTCTTTGTGAATGCTTAAAAAAATAACGAATGTCCGCTTTAGTTAATAAATTAAGAGTTAGATAAGAATGCTTTTTTAAACGCTTTTTGTAAAAATTTTCTTCACAAACCATAACTAACTGTTCATAAAGAATTCTTTTACTGAATAAGAATAATAATAACTATGGAATTAATTTTGAGAGAGAAAGAGAGATACGTATTATCCACACGTAACAATGCACGCAATATGTAACATACAGCATGCCGCGTATGTTGTACTGTTACTACTTTTGGAGGTTCCTTATATACAAACTTGCCCAAGACTCGTGCGCTTGCGGGAAACTCAAATTTGTTATAAAAGAATTATTTTTATTACTTCTTATATACTATAAATATAATTATATGAGGACTTTCGAGAAGTCATAAAGTATTCTTTTTTCAAAATCTGTGCTTATTGGGAGGGCACTTTATGCGTCACCATTGTGAAGAACATTTTTACAAAAAGCGTTTAAAAAAGCATTCTTATGTAACTCATAATTTAATAACTAAAGCGGACATTCGTTATTTTTTTAAGCATTCACAAAGAATTCATCTTTCATAAAAGCATTCAAGAAGTATTCTTTTTGAATATTTCAACATTTCTTTTTGCTTATTGAGTCCTAAATCGCCCTAAAAACCTAAACCATTCGACTTACTCAACATTATAAATTTCCTGATTTATACTAGTAACCCTTTTGAAATCAACAAATCAAAAAGCCGACAGGTCAAAAAACCGAAAGTCAAAATGCGGATATTCAAAAACCTGAACGGCAAACAGCCGACACGTCAAAAAGCCGACAGGCAAAAACCGACACGTCTAAAAGCCGACAGTAGAAAAACCGAATGTTATAAAAGCGATAGTCAAAAAACCGACATAATCAATAAACCGATATTAAAAAAGCCGAGGCGTCAAAACACCGACTGTTGAAAAACTGAAATGTCATGATACCGAGATTTCGAAGAACCGATCTTCGTCAGAATGTACTGTAACTGAAGATCAAATACGTTCCTCGACCCACCCTGTTGTATCACATACTCTTTCTGCCTTAGGGAGAGTGTATTCCATCTGATCAGATGCAGTATCTTTGAACACATCAGATACATTTATCTGTACATCAGATACATCTATCTGTAAATCAGATACGGGTCGTTACCGTAAGGCTCACGAATGTGTTGGAACGCCGATACGTGTGACGTAACCTCTTCGCTTCTAAAAAGGATTAAACTAATGCAAGGAATACAAATGGAAAACACTAATTTCATTTATTTACAAATCGTTTATTCTAATTAGTAACCATCTACTCTAAAGATAAATAATAGCATGATTTCTAGTTGGACGAACAATTAACTATACCTAATTCTTTTGCATCTCTTGTTTTCTTTTATAAACTTACTGTCGGCAACTACACACCAGAAATACTCCACATCACTGAGTGTCAGATATAACATCTAAGGACAACTACAGCATTTACAGTTACGATTATGAAACGGTCACTGCAATAATTCCAGTAAACACCACGCTGGGGTACGAACTAAAATAATCGCCAAATTCTAAGCTGACATTTATTGCGATATGTTCATGAGTGATAAAGATGTATTCTCTATTTTTACTGATGGGAGCAAAATCAACGGCTCTAACTGGGTGGGCTCTGCATGCGTCTATAGGCGAAATGTATCGCGATTAAGGATGCGTCAGAAACATCCTCATTTTCTCCGACTCTCTAAGCGCATTAGAAAAACTCCAGTCTTCTCATATCAATACAAAAATTAACTCCTACATCCTGGATATAAAAGAAATATACAATAAATTCAGATATGAAAATCCAAACAACCACATTAAATTTTATTGGATCCCTTCGCATCTCGGAGTCGGAGGCAATGAGAATGCCGACAGGCTGGTGAAAAATGTTACTTCCTCCCATGAAGCAGTTGAAATAATAAAAATTCCCTTTTCTGACTTCTTTGAAAGCTTTAAGAAAGAAGAAAGCAGGCTAACAAAGCCCTTCATTAAAGATCAAGAACTCACCAAAGGGATAACATACTTTCAAAAATATTACAGCAATAACAACAAGCCGTGGTACACAAAAAAAAAACTGGAAAGGCCCTTAATAGTCACAATCAATCATTGCAGGGCAGATCGTTACAATCTTGCTGCATCCCTTGCCCAAAATAACATCCACACCCATATATCTTTTCATACCTACAAAATTGTAACTTACGCGTTTAGAACTTGTAAACAAAAATGTACTTATTTCATATATAGCTGAATAAACCTAAAAAGGTTTAAAATGTTTAAATAAAACAAAAAATGAAAACCTTATCGCGAAAATGGCCTTGTGGGGTTACTTCTAAAACGTAAGACGTAGATGGCGACAAGAACTACACCAATGTGATCTTATAGGGCTTAAGTTTTGTCTCTGCATGGCTTTTAGCTGACGTATAACGTCTTACGTTTTCGCAGTAAGTCCCTAAGCTGAGCTGTTTGTCACGACCTCAATGTTATATTGTCTATTGCCTTCATTAGTTACTGTTATTTAACAATAAAACATCAGTAATGTGTCCAAAGTATACGGTTATTATGTACTAGACAGGATGAATATATTATTAATAAAATTGAGGATTTAATAATGAAAATTAATCATTTACAACCTAATTTACTGAATGATGTTAAGATTAATATTAAAAGTGTACACATAAAGAAATGAAACAAATGAGAAGTACAATAACTAAAAGAGAAGTTATTTCACTTAAAAATAAATCTCATTTTTATCAGTACATCTTTTTGTATAAAAATGCTAAATATTGGTCAATACCTGTATATTTGGTCATTAAAAACTTTTTTACAAACCTAGAATAAATCCGATTTTCAAATGAAAAGTACACGTGTTGCTTTGAATAAATACGAGCATAAAATCCTATTTTAAAAATATTTTCAAACTTGACTCTACAAAAGGTGTATTTTTAAAATTAATGATTTTGTTACTAAGCAACAAATAAGCTCGCTTTCAACGAATGCAGATACAGCAATTAAGACACTCGCGAAATCCTACAATCTATACAAAACTTTCATTGGACTTGGCTGAAAGGACTAAACCTGGCAGTTTCATTATGACGCTACTAATTAGAGCTACTAACTTTCAAAGAATTATTCAAGGGAAATACTCTATTCAGTTCGCTTTTTTTAAATCAATACACTTTTAAGATTTAACTTGAGGTATATTTTTTATACACTGCAATGTAGTGCATCAAAAAATGAATAGAACTAAATCTTAACCGTAAAAGTTACTGAGCCTGGAATACGTCATCTTCTAAATAATATCAAAATATACTAAATAAATACTGCATTAAAATGATTTTTGGATTTTATACGTTAATATATCCAAGTATAATTAGTGTGATTTCTTCTAAATGTCAGTTTCATAAGGTACAAATGTATCCAACAATTTGATAATATTTAGTATTAATATCCCTGCTCATTAATATTTTAATTATATTAATTATCTTGTATTAACTGTTTCGATTTCGAATTGAAATTAATTCGAATATTTAGTACAAACATTCAAATATTACACATGAGGTAAATATATGCGTGTACGACCATATGTAGCGAAATCCACCAGGTGCTCCCTCGTATGTACTATCGCAGCCATCGGGGTTGATATCTTTAATTGAGTTTAATACCACCAATGGTGCACAGAAAATTATTTCCCTAATAAAATTTAATATAGATATATCCATAAGTTTTTAAAAAATATTGGTAACTGAAATTCAATGAAATATTTTATAAATTTTATTTACAGAGCGAAATGTATGTGATGGGTATCTGTTATTAATTATTACTATTGTAATGAACTTTGTAAATCCACCGGATTTTGTATACTGATATTTCTTTAAAATACAATTCAATTTCTTTGAATGTTAAGGTATTGAAATTGATTTAACATTTTCGATGTGATATTTATGTGAATTTATGATGCATTATAATTTTTCGAAATCCATAAGGTGTAGGATTTTCGCAGCTGAGTAAGCACGTAAATCGCCTTTTAAAACTACTATTTGCGCAGTCCATTTAAAACCTACAATTTGCGACTGCGCCATTGGATGGCCTCGGAATGGGTATTGTTTCACACGGACGAACACATTTCTAAAACCACGGGGCACATGCGGACAGTTCGAACACGATTATTCTGAGTGGTTCACGGTTCGTTGGATCCACGAATTTCAGAGGAATTTATTTTTCGAATTTAATTCGTGGTTGCTGCGTTTTTATGAAGCTAATTAACGATCGCAGGCCCATCCGGTAGCGGTTTGGCAACCGTGGACACCTACGTGTATGAAAAGGACTTTTTTCTCTTTTTGAGATCGCAATCGTTTTCATTCGTGAAAACTTTTCGGTTTTGGCAGCGATGTCGCTGAACAAATTTGTCACACATGAATATTTTATATAATTATTGTTATCAAAGTACAAAAACGCTCGAATAAACTGCACGTTTTAAAAAGTTTCTCTTTTTTATGTACTTGAATTCAGTTATTAGTCTGGAAATAAATGTCTGTTCTCGTAGTAATAACTCGTCTTTTTGAGATTCTAAATTAACAGTAGAATTCAGGACCAATGTCATAATTTAAAAAGGCCGTACATGGAGAAAAGTTTAAGACAGAAGTCGTATCATAGGAGACAACTAAACTTCTATACGAAAGAAAAAAAAGTGTTTTGTATTGGCTTTTCGCACACTCAGAAAAAAAAGTAGTTAAAATAACTAATCTGAAATAGTAAAGTTTAACTATTGTTTCATGATTAAAAATGTTACTTATCATAATAGACAAATAGACTCAACTATTTTGAAATAGTCATTTTGGAAAATTACTACCTTCACTGAGAGAAATTGCATAAGAAATTGTCATAAAAAATATGTAAAGCAGTCAATATTTACTTTTTAAAAATATTTGTAAACTATATATATATCATAGCAAATGAAAAATCCACTTTCCTCTCTTCGTTCTTTGTTTAAGATAAACAAGGAAACAAAGAGAAAAACAAAAAATCAATACGGCGCTAAGTTTATAAACGTCACACTCTAGATAGTTAAAAAATGTATTATGCAATGCCATTATACACACAAATTTCAATGTCGTGATAGTCTATAGATACAAGTGCGAATACGAAATATATTATGTATTATCATATCTTGGCGTCCGATGGTCCTTCTTATGACCAAATGACAATCCACTTCAATAACGGGAGCCACGAGCGCGAAGAAAGAAAGCTGTGAACGCCGCGTCGCCACCTGGCGGTATCAAAACACTCGGGGTGCGGCTGTCTTTACTATGGATTTATAGTAAATACAAACTTTAACTATGAATAATAGTAAATATAATGATTTACTACGAGATATAGTGTGAAATGAGGACTACACTAGATTATAGTTATTTTAACTATATTTGTCATATTTATTTAAATCATTCTACATAGTTGATTTTTTTAACTGTGAGGTGATAGTTGGTGTAACAAAATTATAGTAAAATCGACTATGAAAGTGGTAAATTTAATTATTTTTCATAGTAATTTTAACTATATTTTCCCAACTATGTGATAGAGTCCATTTAACTATGGATTTTTTCTCAGTGCACTGTTTTTTTTTCTTAGTTTGATACGACGGTCGTCTCAAACCAATACAATATATGTCTCAATGTTTACATGCGACAGTATTCTCACTATATCCAATAAATGTCCTTGGATTAATATTTAATTTTTGTATATTATAATTTGGAATGACAATTCGCATACAATCTGAGCCGTTGTTGTTTCTAATATTTGGCGCTACTGTACTACAGTAGGCAATACCTTAAACTCTCAGTGTACCTTTGTTAGAAAAAATTGTGAAGATAGTACCAAACGAAGAACATAGTACAGAAGGCCAAAAAACATTGTTGCATGTTGTACGTAACCTCTAAAATAGAAAAAGAAAAACGCGTTTTTCGTGTAGATAACTTCGAATATCTCAAATTTCTGACGTGATGGGACACTTCTAACTTCGGTTTTGGATTCTACACATAAAATTTTGTCGGAAATGACCCAAAAATAAAACCATCTTGACCTGTGTTATCAATCTCTAGATATTATATTTGGCGCCATATTTGAATTCCTGATGACTGAAACTTAATTTTTACCTTTGAAATTAGCAGGATCTGTCTTTTTAATTTTTTTTCAACTTTATTGAAACACAAGGAAACAAAAATATCCTTTGAGTGAACAAAATGTCCTTAATGTGTTAATCCACTGTCGCGAAAAAAAAAAATTAAATTTGTAATGTACAATGTAAAAAATATCTCAAAGTGTCTCATTTCCAGAGAATTTAAATGTGACACTTTAAGACATTTTGCTTTTACAGTGTATAAATATTGAAATTTTCTCTATACTTCAAAAATTTACAACGGAAATAGAAGTATTTTTAAGATTTTTTTAAAAATTTTAAAAACTGTCTAGATGTCAAAAAATTTGACTCTTTCCTCCTTCCTTTAAAAATTCGTCGAAATAAATATTTTCTAGAAACGCAGATCACATACATATCACAGGCACACAAAAAAAAATTGTTTCGGCCTGTGGGTCTGACTATCTAGACTGTATGTTTTTTGAGTCGCTGAATCCGAATCCGAGGTCGGTTTATCTCCAGCATTCAGGGTTTGGACATAACCTCAAAACTTAACCTCTAAAATCATCTATAAAATGTTGCGTTTTTGTCCTGGGGGTCTGACTATATAGACTCTACGTGTTTGAGGTCACTGAATCCGAATCCGAGGACGGTTTAACCCCAGCACGTCAAGATTTGGCCACAACCTCACAAAAGATCCCTTAAATGTTATTAGTCTATATTGCATAAATCATACGTAAATTGAATAAAATTTACTTTTAGCTTTGAACATGCTTGTTCTGATACAATCTTTAAATTTCAGTTGTCTTATGGAATTCAATATAAAGTATTTTGAGTCGTATATGACTCAAATCTCGTATAATGATTATAATCGATGTGTAAAACTGGTATATTGATTATAGCCAATGAATAAAACTCGTGTATTGATTATGCTCAATGCATGCCAACAGTTCTATAACATTCAACATAATTTTGTAATATAAATTTCATATTCCACTACATGTACTTTATATTTAATTCCGTAAGACAACTGAAATTTAAAGATTGTATCTGAAGAAACATGTTCAAAGCTAAAAGTAAACGTAGTTTTATTCTATTTACGTGATTTATGCTATATAGACTAATGCAATCAACCTTTTCAAAAAGTGCAAACAGTTTGGGACAATTTGGACCTTAATAATTTAACTAACTGCGCCATGTAACCTACGAAGCATTTACGAACTATAACCTAAATCTTATAATCCAGGTATTTTTACAATTTGATATTTTAGTGCAAATATTTCATGCATATACTATCAGGAATTAAAAAATAAACTTGATTGAGTAAAAGTGGTCAAAATTACTGTTATTTGTTGAACCTTGATTTCTTAAAATTAAAATTTTCTAGGTTGACAATTTAAGTCGAGTCTCTTTTGCTAGCAATTTCAATGTATATGTAGGGGACAGATCGTTCAACGGATATCATAAATTTGGGTTTGTAAGATCTAAACCCCTATTCGTTTCGAGCTTCAATAAATTAACCACGCGCTGTTTTAAGATCCTAGTGCTCAGCATATGGGCGAACCACCATTTTTTAAATTACCCTGCAAATCTGCACAATAAAAAAGGTATTTTTCTACTTGACTGACTCATAACATACGCTTAAGGTAGTTAGACTCTGCGATATAGTATGTTTGGGAAAAATATTTAATAAAGAATTTAAGTTTTAATAATAATGATGAAGGGAAAAGTATTGTTCTTGGAAAAAATTAAACCTGCAAAAATAATTTGTTGAACAACTTTTGTTTCAAACTTTCTTCTTATTACCGATTAAGAGTTTTTTGTTTAATAATGGATTTTAATTAATGAGGGCTTAGTTTTTCGAGAAAACGATTCTGTACAACTGTACTGAATGAATTTTTCCAAATTTGTTACCTGACCACTAAAATTGTTCAGAAATTGTGAAAAGTAATAATTTTTAAAAATAAATAGAGGTTTGACGTTGGCTTCGGAAATTTGCAAAATCTCCGACTTCTCCGAAATCTCCGAATCTTTTACTCTTTTATTCCCGTAATATTTCCATAATTTGTACAAATTTTAAAGCACAAGTGACCATATTTATAATTACATTATCAATATTTGATGTATTTTCATACTTCGAAATGATTTTCCGTTCCATAAACACATTAAATTCGAAATAAATGTTGTTATTAAATTAAATAATCTATTGTAAATAATCGCAACCATTTTTCAAGTAAGTTCCAAAATCTTAATAGTATTAAATTCACAATTGTTGATAGGAAACATCAAAGGGTCGAAGATAAAACAGTCGCTTTCTATTTTTTACTTCTCGGGTCACTGGAGTATCCTTAGAACTCGATAAGCATTCGCAATTAGGTCAAAATAATATTTAACAGGACAGTCTTCAAACGGACATGTTAATGGGCCATTTTCTTGATATACTACTCGCAATTTAATTGCGTGTACCCACTTCCATTTATACGATAGATAAAAGGGAACCGTTGTGTTTTCAAGAAATGATATTCTTTCTATAATTCACAGTAGCAACCAAAAGGGAAATGTCGTAATGGTCTTTGAGAGTGCACCAACGATAATTCTACCAAATAAACACAATTTTGATGATGAATTAATTAAAAACATTCTCTTTCGTGATTGCTCGGTTTAAAAAAAAACAATCGAATTCGGTAAAATGTCTGAATTTGAATTAAATTAAAGCATTATTATCAATTTTACAAATTTTCCACGTTTATTCAAGATAATATGTAATTATTTTTCCCGCAACAATAAACAAATATAAATTTTTCTTCGTTTTGTCAGTGATTTTAATAATTGACTGAGGAGTTCGTACGCGGTGGAGGTCGAGCAGATCTGCATATTACACAAATTGTTTTTTTTTGTTCTTTTGCAAAATTGCTTTATTAAACTTACCAGCAAAACGAAGAAAGGAGTTGCATTAGTTTATTCAAGATGTTAACATTTTCATTTTCGTGCAGAGTACCATTTTCAAACAAAAAAATTTCGTTTTTTATTCTGATTTTGTCAATTTCAACTTCATTTTAATAAAAACTAATTTATGAAATGATGAATGTGTACCACTTTCTAAATAGGATTTGCAAATGCAAATAAATACCAGTACATTTTAGTACGGGTACTAAATAAAAAAAATAGGAATTTCACATCCAAAAAATGGGCCATCACGTCAAGAATTTTTACACCGTTAGGTTAAATTGATAATAAACGGCCATTTTAGCCCTGTTTTCTGAATTTTGTGTGGCCTACCAATTTTTTTAATCTTCCGAAACGATTTATAATTTTAAGATTTCTCCTTGTAGCATTAATAACGTATTATATGTCCATTTCAATCATTCGAAAAGGATAATTTTGTCTTTTGAATGGATAATTCACATGAACATTAAAATGTCTCCCAGAGAAACATTAGAAGACGTCAGTGTGTAATAGACCAAGCTTATTATTGGTCACAAGTTTTGTAAACAAACTTCTGGCCTGTTTCTAAAGCAAAAAAAAAATGTTTTTTTAATTTTTCATACCTTTTACCTCATATCTTATATAAACTCCTATTTTATATCAATTATCTCTTGGTGGCAATTTAGTACCCCACAAAGAGTATAGAAAACGGATAATTTCTATAACTTTTACAGCTTAGGATAGTCTGTAAAGTAAAACATTTACTTAACCGAACCATATGAATTTAAAATATCACGATGAAATTTATGGAAAACGTGAAACTCTCATACAATATCCTTATTTGACATTTTACGTGCAGGTAAAATTAAACAGTTTTTGAATGGTTTTCACCATAAAAACTCAAATTTAAAAAAATTAGGACAGGAAGTTATTCTTAGGGAGTAAAAATCCCAGAGGAATGATTATACATATATTTTAATATCTGGTTCTCGCCGAGAGAACTTAAGTTAACTAGATTATCTACCATAATACCGCTGCGCACGAGTTCTACGTAGAAATTTAGTACGTAAGTTATAAAAAAAAACCGTTCGATTATCTTTAGTATTCGATCAATGATCCTTTTTTATGCCTGAGTGCGGTAAGTTAGAATTGAATTTGGAATGTTTAAAATATGGATTTTGTAATAAACATCTGGAGGTGATCTTTACAGTCTCATAATATTAAAAATTGCTTATATTCATGAAAATCAAAAGTGTGCAAAGTCTATTCCAGTTGATTATTGTTAATATTTATAACAGTTATTAGTATTTATACGAATTAAACAAAATGAGGTACTAAATCTGTTTCTTGATCGAATTGATTTGTATTGAAGTCGTAACAAAAAGTTTATGAATATATATTGGACATTGATTGTAAATAATTAATTTTTGTAAAATTTTAGGTCTAATAAAGACAACATAAGATTTCTAAGTTATCACATGAGAACTCTTCACTTTCGTAGTCTTAGCCACGCCTTTTCTAAATCGATAGAATGGTGTTGAATTCAAACTTTAAAGATGTTCTCGCTTTATATTGCGAGCTGCCTGAAAATAAAAAACAATTCGTTGAGATAAATCATACTTCAATATTTGTAATCAAAAGTTTGATTGATTAAACACGCGTCGTAACAATTCAAACAAACCATTGATGACCTTGTCTATTCGATTTTGCTTTTTGAATCACAATCCCGTTCAGTTTGATTGAAATGTGCAGTCAGTAATACATTTAAAACTTTGAAATAATTTTATTTGATATGATTTATTTTATAAATTTTGAAATTGTATTCTAAAAGTTTGGTTACGTATATGTATTATAATAATTCTGTTTGTTTTTTCATTGTTATTATTCAATTTATACTGTTCGCATTTATTATGTAAATTATATTTTTCATTTTTTTCTTTAAAATTCTTCCTCATACTTTTTTTATTCTCTTTTCAGAATACGTAATTTCTGCCATATTTACCGTATTTCAAGGATTCGATATTTATTAATCACTTCACTGGTAATGTATCATATGTGTACAAAAAAAGTGCCACGACTGGTGATGTATCATATACAATATATATGAATAACTTGCACAGTTTTCAATGAATTTACATGAAATTTGGTATACTGTAGGTTTTGTAGTTGCTAAGTACGAATCTGATGTCACATTTTCAATAATCAATATGGTGGATTCAATATGGCAACTACGAGCTTTTTATTAAAAACAATATTTACAATACTGATCATAAAATTTCAATGATGTAATTTTTATCAGAAATTAGAATAAATATTCACAGGAAGAAAATGTGTCCACCTATTATAATCTATTATTAGTATTAGATCCCGGTCATTCGTTTTTTTTTTCTAATACTATATATGCTTTCATAGTTTCCTGTAAAATTAATAAAAAAAACTATGCGTAAATACTACAAAAATTCGAAATTTGTTCTGAATAAATAAAAAATCCCTACGTCAAATGTTTATTGCAAGTGTTAAAGAGATAAAGATACATTTCTACTTTATTTTATAGTATTAATATTCATATATTTTTATATATATATATACATATATATATGGATCATTTCCATAAGAAAAGGCAAATGGCTGAGTCCACTTGTAATTTGACTCAATTCCAATGGTATGGGGCTCAAATTTTAGCATTTTGTATCTCGAATCGAAAGCCGAGTGGTGCTTTTTTAAATTCTCAAAATGGCGGACACTACATCGACATATGTAACACTACATTACGACTTCCTTTCTTTAAACGTTTAATACGCTTACTGCTTGTAATTAAAATTGTCCAAATACTTGTAAATTAATCTGTAGTAAAAATTAGCAAATTAAAAATGGCGACTCCAAAATAAGGGTCCAAAATTTTTAAAATTGACTGTATACATCTTGATATTCCGCTATCTTATATGGCTGATTACAAATGCGATGGTGGTTTTTTAAAATTAAAGTGGCGGATGTAATATGGCGAAAAAATGCGAGAAATAATGTTCATGACAATAAGTGTCGAGGATTTTTCTCGTCTTATTGGATCTGATATTTTGAATTTTGAGGAATTGACATCAGATTCATTATCAGCGACCCCAAAAAATTTCCGAGGAATAATTTTTATGAACTTATCTTAAAAAAAAAGGAAAATTAAAAAAAAAAAGCAAAATAAAAAAAAAACAAATAAAAAAAGGGCTATAATACTTCACGTCACGTCCTTAGTGCTTAAATTGTCTACAAATCAACTTCTCATTACTTGTAAATTTTATAAATGGAGACCATTTGTTGGTCGTGTGAATATTTCTGCGGCTTGTGGATAACAGAAATCTGATAAGCTACCCTGAAAACCCCGAATGTCAAGATGTAGCTAAATACAGACAATTTTACAAAATTGTACCCCCACAACTCTGGTAGAAATTTGTCCAGTTTTTTGTTACACTGCCAAGTTCCTTATGGCCAGAAACTAGCCAGAAACTATACAGAAACTAGATTGATTTTCTACCAGGAATTGTATACGCTTTTGCTACATTTCTGGCCTGTTTGATCGTAAATATGGAACTTCTTAGCTATAAAATTACGAGATTATGCAATTCTCATTTTAGTTCTGATTATTTGTTTGTTTGTTTTTTTTATAAGAAAAGAAAAGAAAGTAGGAATACAGATATAAGTAGGAACATCTATATATAGCAGTCCATAAATATTTAATTAAAAAGATAAATGGAGACCGGAAATTCTCATTGCAACAATAACATTCTTATAGTGAAACATTTATTGGCTTTAACTTTCATTTTTTATCACTATTCATTTCATATGTAAACTTTGGTCTTTGTACGGGATAGGAAATCGGGATTGAATGTTATTATTTCGTGTTATTATCATGTTATTATGTTTTTAAATAGATATAGTGATTTTTCTATCGTTTTTTTTTTCAAATAGTATCTACGAGTTATACTTCACCATTTTTTATAAGAAATAATAAATAAATTAGTTCATACTCAATTCTTTACTTTGTAGTAATATTTCGAAACCCAAAATAAATATCACTTTATAAGTGACAGTCTACTTTGAAAGAGACGAACAAAAATTAGCTTCCAAAACACAGAAAAACACTACATTGAAATTAATTGCGAATAATGTGTCACATCGTTACAACGCAAAATTCAAAGAAGCCAGAAGGTTAGTGATGTATTACTTACAGAAAATGCATAAAATTAGAGTTAAAAACAACATATATTACATTTATCTTTAGTAAATATCAACATATTTCGATTTACCTACATTATACTTATTTGAAAAAAGCTTTATATTTGCTCTAAGATCGCTGCAAAACCTACGCATTTCGAACATAAATCATGGATTCAATTGTTTGATTGGACACAAAACTTGACAAGAACATAATTGTTTCTAAAATGTTTCAATAAATCACTAATATTTTAATAGTATCGCGCAATCACATAAAGTAATAGAAATTTTATGAAGAATATCTAGGATATCAATTTACTGCATTTTTACAAATATGATGCTTCTCGAAATGGACATGATCCTGTTTTTTTTTCAAAATTGTACATAAAAGGTTTTAATTGCAAGTGCAAAATGTATAAAATCATTACTTATTATGCATGTCGTCGTAATTAAATAAATTAAAGGGAATGAAGATAAAGTAACAAACAAAACTTTTTATTTTTAATTAATGCAAGTAGAAGTAGTTCATGACGATAATTCATGGTCCATTTTTATAGGATGCAATATTTTTTGTAGTAACGAGACATCTATATTATGTAGAGACTTGTTGAACACGACAACAATTATATGTCTCAGCACCCAACTAATACTTGTCACTGACCGTAGTAGAAAATGAATCCAGTTTTTGGATAGTTTACATTTTATAGGTATAGGGAAATTGGGCAGTGTAATAAAAAACTGAACAGATTTCTACCAGGGGGAAAACAAATAATATTAGAAATTTAATTTATTGTTTTTTTAAATAAATGTTTGTTTTTGTAATGGTTGACTAATTAAATACACCATACATTTAATATATAATTACATCTATGGAGAAAGTGCTAAAAAGAATTATTGTCTGGTTAATATCACCTTGGGCGTTAAGCTTCGTGTTTCTTAAATTAAACAGATTTGAGTATCTATACAACCTTTCGAAGTAAAACACCAACGTCGATAGCACCAGGCTTCGTAACAGGATTATCGTGCTTAGTGGTGGCCTCTTGCATAATCCATTTTTGACGTAATGTATTGGATATGCCGAAACCGAAAACTTTTATCGACATGGAACACGCAAAAGCGAAATTCAAGTGGGTGATTTGCTGATCTAATCCCAGCAATATTATGAGGTTCTTAACCCAGCATGCAAGCTCTCGGAGCTTTTGTCTAGTATCCCAATAGTGCAAATGGAAATAAAATCTCATGCAAATTGAAATAGTCGACTTCGAATTGTCCTAACGATTGTTCCAAGCCTCCAATAGCCACAAGTTAAGCGCTTACAATGTATTCGAAGATATTTTAAAGTATATTGCGAAGAAATGTAATATTTAGAGACACTTTATTGGAAAATGAGTAGTTTTTTAAAGCTATTATGTAGGGGGGGGGGGGGATACTAGTTGTGAAACGGCACTAGTTCTGTGAATCCAGTCAATTACTATCACAAAACGTAAACAACGACCCAGATAGCAGAATAAAAAATAGTTCAGAATGATCTCATAATGTGTTCCGCAAGAGGTCAGATGCGGCAATTTATGAGATTTTTCTGAGCTTGCGGGCATAATGATCATGTAATGTTATCAATTTCGGAAAAACCTCATCATTTGATGCATCTGACCTCTTGGAGAACACATTATGACATTATTCTGAACTATTTTTTTATTCTGCTATCTAGGGAGGCAGATATTGTAATTACACCCAAGCTATTAATCGTATTACTTGTATTACTTCTGAACGCAGAGTGTAAACTCGGTAAAATAAAAAATTTAAAGAATCTAATTATTCACACTTGTGCAAAATGAATTGTTTTCAAATTACATTAATTAAAAAGGTAAGTATAGTGTATTTTTTATTAATGTTTCATTTATACTTTAAGATGACACATTGCATTCCGTTAATTTGCAGCTAAAAAGTTTTTGTTTTAATTTGAAAATATTGTCAAATTTTTGCACGAAAAAAAATGTTAGCTATGGCGACTAATTTTTCGCAGAAACAGCGAAGATATGACAATGACTGACCGCAAACGTGTTTGCTATGAGTGCTAATTTTTAACTATGAGTATTTTTGGTACTTGAGTCTGACTTTGTATCTGTTCTGTACCAACTAGCAAGTACCTTAGATTCAGTTACAATAAGGAATTATTTGAGTTCGTTTGTCTTTCGTTTGGATTAAATATTGCTCTATTTATTTTAATAAAACTCATGGAGCCCATAGTAACACATCTTAGAAATAATAATATGTTGTCTGTCATTTACTTAGATAATATTCTATGTTTGAGTTAAAATATGTAAACTTGACCGAAAAATTACTCGTAAAACTAGGTTTCATAATGAATGGTACGAAAAGTATAAAAACACCATTAACCAATGCCAATTTGTAGGTAGGATCTAGATCTTATTGAGTTCTAAGCAAACATGTACAATTCGATAATTTTCAAAGGTTCCTGGGTACGATGACCTCATGTTGTCTTGCAACCGAAAATGGGTGGGTTTACACCAAAAAATTTGTGCGCGAAAAATACTTAGCTTTAATCAGTTCAGGTGAGGATTTTGATAAAAAAATATTTCGACGAGCAAGTCTAAAAGAAGGTTTCAGTTGGTGGAAAGAATATATTATGTACATCTTTAAACCTTGAAAAAAGTAGAGATATGAATTCGAAATATTTACTAATGAGTTTCGGAAAAAATCAGAAAGAAAATGTCATATAATTATTCTAGAGCAAATTTCAATTATTTATGCTTTAAGATCTTGCAACAAATTTTGGAAACTGTAAAATTATTTATTGTCTATAGAAAATTCAATTGCGATTGCATTTGTAAATCGGATAGGTGGAGTCCAATATTCGGAATTAAATACAATTGCGATGGGCCAAACGGAAATGGTGCGAAAATTGGAATTTTTTGGTATTTTCTGACTGTTCTATCAAGAGATAACAAAATTGCAGATGAACAATCGAGAGTTACAAATATATAGGATATCGGAATTATCAAAACGATAGGGAATCGGAATTATCTCCAATGGCATTTAATAAAATTGTAAACAAATATCACAGTGTAAACAAATCTGCGGTTGGCGAACACATCTGGAGGTCATTTGCAGAGATGCATTCACCATAAATGGGAGACATCGGTTATTTTATGCATTTTCTCTGCTCACCATAATCCTTGTCCGTGTTTAAAGAAAATGTAATAGAGCTATAGGAATTTTTGCAGTTCGCTTTTGAAATTCTCAGTCATGTAATGGTCTCTATTATTCGCATCAACGCCTATAATTTTTCCAAAACTCTACTGCTACCTTTTAGGTACTTTCATCACCTATTGGCATCACAACTATTCTCGATAGTGGGTCAATTGTCCGGGGAGCCTTCGGACAAAAGAACCCCCAATCATTAATTGAAGTTTGCATGATTTCGTTATCAGACGTTACGAAGAAACAGTATGCAAGGTCTTTAATACAATGTAATGATCCCAATGATGTAAAATTACAGATAATTTTGTTAATTTTTTGTAAGAAAAACGCAACAAGGTAGTTTCTATGGCACTTTAAATATGTTTAGATCTGAAATTTCATTAACATCTTTAATTCCTCAATAATATAAAAACAAAATACAATAAAACGTGGGACGTAGGTCCAGTTTTAGCTGAAATTGTAAAATAATAGCCGGTAGAAAATCTAAATCTACCCGTGCGTTAATGGATAAATTTGTAGGTCTACAATTAATTAACAGCTTATAGAGTTGAGAGTCTTTAGACAAATTAACAATAGGTAACACGAGATTCACATCAGATATCGTACAAAAACATCTCAAGAGGATTTACTCATCCAATGTTAGATGTACCATGTTTGAAAGAAAAACCGGTTTCCGTCCCGTGCACCTTACGCCAAAATAATGAATACATGTAGGACGTACGAAAAAACAGCCATACTCTCTTAATTACAACTAAAGAGCGATATAAACCTGCAACAAGACAAACCATGCAGTAGATGGGTACGAACGATGTTAGTATGTTGTGGAGTGAATGAAAACTACATTGATTATTATACGCGAAATGCATCAACGTCTGCGGCTCTCAAAAAAGGTGTTGGGTTAAGTGCAATCAAAAAGATGGCAGGGTGGTCACACTTGACAGCATATGTAGAAAATTTCATTAGGTCTATAGTTAATAATGAGAATGAAATTGTTTCTGCATTATTTTAGCCTAAGTAAATCTGTCTCTGAAAGATCTCATACTCGTCAGTTCGCACATGACTTATTAGGCATAATGAGACATGAGAGATGAAGCATACCCGAAGCACTGGGATCCTTGGAAGACACAAGAAAGACATCGGAGAGACGAACGAAAGATTTCTTAGAACGTTTCATCGATGAAGAAGATGTTTACAAGATTTATTAGGTTTTTTGAGAGATAATTTAGTGACCTTGGATAGATGATCGCAGCATATTACATTAATTTTTGTAAGATGTTTGTGAGACAAAAAGGTGTCGTCAGAATTGTAGAGAAAAAAATGGATACTTTATAAATAGTAGAACGAAACAATTTGGTGGAAAAAACGCTGCATCGAAATTATTCATTATGCTTGACGAAATCTATGTGGAAGATCACAAATTTGAAAATTCTAACCTGCCGCAACTCCTGATGCGTCAATCCATCCACTTTTCTGAAAATAAACAAAAACAAAATGCATATTCCTGAGAAATAAATTAAAAATAAATACCCGAGCCTATAGACCGTTGCATTTTATTTTCATTTTTTTGACCCGGGAGGTTTTACGCGGCCATTATATAAAAATTGACAATGGAAACTAGCAGAAACCATGCTTTTTATGTGTTTATTTCCAAAATTGCAAATATTCCAAAACTATATCAGAATTTATACCAAAAATAACTTGTAAATTAACAAAGAAAACACGTCTATAAATAACATTTAAAAAACATAAAAAAAATTATGAAACCCACTTTTTCTTCGCGTGAAGATAAAATTTATGAAGACGTTATTTACAAAAACTACTGAAATATAAAATATTATCACAAACGGCATAGGAATATACGGTTTTCATTTTTCTAGCTTTAAATTCAAAATGTGAAACACAAAAAGTAAACATATTGTGTTTTGAAACGACAATGAACGATTCAATTTGTTGGAATTCATTGAACTACAGATATGATTTTTTTTAATTTACAATTTCCAAATTGAAATATTAATAACTTGGGCTATAACATCTGCGCAACAGTTAAAATTGGAAGTTACTTGGTTATAGAGGAATTAATATTAATTATTAATATTTTATTTGTGAAACGAATTTGACCTATGGGAATATAAGATACGTGTTTTATAAAAAAAACTAAAAAAATTACTTACAATTTATCGGACAGCCTATATAGTCTGTCGGGATAAAACAGTTTTCCCCCATGCCGACATATAAATTATCATGGGAGTAAAATAGATACCTAACCTCTTAGTACAGAATACTATCGATAGAGCAAAAGATGACAAATCAACCCAGAATACGCAAGTCAAAAGTAAAAACTTAAGTTGTTAAATGATATAAACAATTTTGCAAAGGACACGGTGTTTTAAAAATTATAGCATACCAATAAACTTTGTTCTTCAATTTGCCCTGAAGGTGTAACATTTCACATGGTTTTTTATTTTTTTTTATTTATCAAATATTAATTTGATAATCACCCCTGAAAAACAACTCAACGGATTATGTAGGTTTGTATACTATAGTACTATATTTGAACCACACTGTGTCAAAATTTAAATTAAAAATGTAAAAAATGAGCCGAGTCTCATGAAGTTGAACACGTAAAAAAAGTTATAACTCCGTAGTCACCTTAGCGTTTTTCTAATAAGTATCATTTTTTGTTTCTATTTTGTTCATATTTGAACTTACAAAATGAGTTGTAACTGGAAATAAAAAATTCATCACTCAAGTACAACTAAAACATATCTAAAATTGCGCCAACAAATTTTAAGCGATCGGTGAAATCGTTTTTGAAAAAAAGTGACTACAGATTACAAGAAATTCGTTGTAAGAAAAACGCGATGAAAGAGGAATAAAAAGGAGAACAAATATTTTGTTTAACTTACCTGAAATCATCTACTCCAGGCCCATAAAGTAAAAGCTTTCTTGCAGCTGCAAGGGCAGTGCAGTTCTTAAAAAAAATGAGTTTTACGTTTTTAATTTAATTTTATTATTTTCGGCGGACGGAATCGCCCTTTTTTATACAAGTTTTAACATTTTTCTTCAGCTGACGGCAGGTCGTTTTCCCAGATGGCGCCATACCTCAGTTTTGTCGAGAATATAAGAAACTGCAGAAACCTATATTACAGTACAACAGCGATAATTTTTAGTTACCAGACCCGCATAAGTCCTTAATTGATTCGGCAAATAAATTATAAATAAGTATTAAGTTAACTACCGAGTTTCCACAATAAAATTCATACAAAATTTAGTTGTATTCATTATTTAATAAGATTCTCTGAGTTTAACTTAGTAGTCCAAACCGATTGCTTTCATTAAGGGGTCAGCCTACTTTGGAGCCGTACTTAAATTGCGTAACGTTACTTCCGACCCCCCCCCCCCCCCCGCAACGCTAAAAAGCTGGTAGCGTACCATTTGAATAATGGTAACGAATCACCCTCCCCCCGATTGGTCTGATTACCTTATGTGCCAAAAATAAATTTAATTTAACTGATCCCGATAGAATACAAAACTATTGGTGTAATCTTCGAAAATAACTGTGTTTTTTTCCACGCCAAACTATGTAACGGTATGAGCTGCATACAATGGTGATACAAAACGTGTTTCACTTTTGGTAGTGCAGGTCGAAAAACCGCAGAATCAAAAAGCCGACTGATCAAACAACCGACACTCAAAAAACCGACGTTCAAAAAGCCGGCAGTAAAAAAATTGACTGCTTGTCGATGTGTGTATTTTTTCATATGCCGTACCCGCTTTTTTTATCAAAAAAATGAAGAATATCTCAATGCATTCGATGTTAAGGCGTCAAGTCAGTGTGGTACAATATAAGCGCTCTATATTTTAAGAAATTTAATGAATCTATGTCTTAAAAATGACGCTTATGTTATTTATTACTAATAATTTGTAAATATACTTTGCTTCCAAGAATAAATTGGATGACGAACTACATCGAACTTACTTTTGTTTTAAATTTGGGCAGTTTGAAATTTTCATGGAATTTCAAACACCTGATGTCGAAGGTTTATCACATGTTTCAACCATACATGATTTTAATTAGTTACATTTAAAATAACTCTAAAAATGTTTATCTAAATCAACATAGAGAGAAATAATGGTTAACGGAACCCTGACCAAATTCAGGAATGTTTGTAACGTATAATAATAGTAGAATTAACAAAATGAAAAGTTGTCTTGGACCATATGTTAAATTAACAATATTCTGAATATTATAATTTATATCACACAACAACTATTTGAACTATTAACAAGAGGTTATTGGCATTTAATGAACGTCATTACTATTTTACTACTCAAGAATATTTAAAGCCACTATTTCATTGAAAAACTGAGGTCATATAAAGTTATGAATACTTTAAGTATTCCGGAGTGACGGAAATGGTAAATGCAACAATGTCATCGTCTTATTTACTATCGAACTACTTAATTGAACAATTTTTTTGTAATTCCGTATTTTACTTTTGTAAAATGATTCTATTAACTACGAACGAGAAATAAGTCCCATCATGTGTTTTTGGGGAACTGATTAAATATTGCTACATTCGAAGCAGCAAATGATTATATCAACTATAAGTACGTATGATTATTTAAAATGTTCTTTCAATATTACAAAATTATGTTTACAAAATCATTCAAATACCTATTAAATATATCTAAATATTCAATTGCTTTTATCCAACCATTAAATCGGCAACTGTTACTAAATTAATAATAATCTCGTTAGAATCCAATATTCCCAAAGTAGTCTAAAATGATTATTATCTAAAGAGATTATTATGAATAATATTAAATATAAAAATTGTTACATCACCGAAATTATTTATTTAGTTATCTAGGCGACGTAAATACTTAATTAATCGTCTGTAAGATTTATTTCTGGTAAGTACTTTATATGGATGAGTCACAAACACTTTTTTTTTCATTCCCATAAATATTTATTACATTCGACAAATTAAATTTTGTTCCCAATGAAGCAAAATTGCTATGTAATTATTTAAGTAATTTAGTTACACAAACTTAATTGCAGAAACCCTCCAATACATTAATGAAACACCCAATTTTATTGTCCAAACTTTGTCATCAGTCTTTTTTGTAATAAAATAAACGTGAATTATTTAGTAATCGTTTTATCAATACATTTAAAATATTTAAAAATCATGTTAACCATTAATTATTTTATCCTTTCAATAGTTAATGTTAATAACTACTCGAATAAAAATTGTACATTAATTAGACAAATCGGTAACCATATTAATTACGTTAACGAAAAAATCTAAAATACATTTAAATTGTATGAATGATAGAAATTGTGCGTTTACCGACGTAATATTATGCTTACAGTAATCTTTCTTACCGACGATAGGGAATAATTAGAGAATTCTGCATTACCTTTCGCAATCGATGCTGCAGTAATAAACGTTTTTAATAATAATTACTGATTTTCGTTATTTTCGAAAAATTAAAATTTTTATAATTATTTTTTATTTAATTTAAAAAAATATTTTAGTTGTAATTGAGGTACTGTCCGTTAATCTTTATATTAAAAGTAGTTTAGTTACTCTTTCTTTTTGTATACTCTGGTAGAATGCACTTTCGTATAATGTTAATTACAAAATGCAGAATAAATTCTAATTTTTAGACTTTCACATAAATCTTTCCATAATATTTCACAGACAGAAATTGTGGAAAGTGGTCTTTAATCCTCGTTAAGTCTACCAAGGGCCGGCTTTCTCATATTCATGTAAAATTTTAATAGGTGACTAACTTCTCCTTTAGTTAAGCATACACAGTCGGAATAACTCATTTTAGTGCTTATAGAGAAATTTTGTATGTAATTAAAAATCTCAAAGGAGGGATAATCGATTATCTGTCTCTTAAACGAAGTTGTTCGCAAGCTCATTTTCGCTGGTCATAAAAGATGTAGAAATAGTAGGTCGAATTTAAAATGCTTTTATCTGTTTAATCTTAATATTTACACTATAATTAAGACCATAAAGTAATAAAGTCAAACAGAAACTGAGTATAATATTAAAAATCTGTAAAATAGTTGAGTAATTCCACATATTCTTTCATATTCCAGCACACTAAAAGTTTTAATAAGTCATTTAAACTATATTTATTAAGTTAGTATTTGTGTGTAGTAATATACTAATATATTTAATGCACAAATAAGCAATATTTTATCAACAACTCGGCCTATATTCATTTTTTGTTTCAACATCGTTTTTTTGTTTTTTCAACTTTCTTTTTCTGCAATTTTTTCTTTCCTTAGTAATAAGTTTCGTTTTCCCACCTCTATAAAATAATAATAAATTGAATTCTTATATACCTAACATCGAAAAGAATCATTTTTTGTTCACCAAAAGTTGTTTTTTTTCAGGTAATGTTCATCTATTTTCAACTAACGAATGATGCAGACATGGAGGATGTTTCATGCACTGCAAACATATTGTTACACAAAATGTATCTGTTGACAATTTATTTTTAGAAAATTGTTATTATATCTAAGAATCACAAAACAGTTTTTATTAAACCGTTCATTCTGCATGTTTCATTTTAGAGTACTCAATGATGCTAGAAATACTATGCTAAAACTTCAATTACCTAGTGCATATATATAACCGATATGCGGTATTTAAAACAATTGTATTGAGATGTATTCTTATGAATTTTTTTTTAACGCGGTTTTTTCCAATTAAACTAAATTAATAATATAGCAATGCAACGTTCATACAGGTAATACGATTTTTGAGGTTTACTAGTTTATTTGTTTTTTGGGGATCACCTCAAAAACCAGACAAATCACAAATCAGACACTTTAAAACCGGAACTTTCAAAAACCGGACATTTAAAAAACCGGACATTTAAAAAACCAGTCACTTAAAAAAATAGACATTTCAAAAACAGACATTAAAAAACCAGACATTTAAAAAAAAACAGACATTTCAAAAACATACATTAAAAAATCAGGGGTGCACTTCACAAACCCATCAAATCACAAAACAGATACTTCAAAAACCTGACATTCAAAAACCAGACATTTCAAAAACAGACATTTCTTTTTTTGAGGTGCACCCCTGGTTTGTTAATGTTTGTTTTTGAAATGTCTGTTTTTTTAAATATCTGATTTTTGAGGTGCACCCTTTTTTATAGTACGTGAACGTGTTTCTTTTATCAAATCGTAAAATTCTCAATGATCTGTACGCGATATTTTTTGAGGCACATTAATCAGACAATTGTACCTACTTTTAATCGGCATTATAAAAGGAAGAGTTTACATGTTCCTAAACATGATTATCTCAAAGCTTATTTTTATAAAATAGTTCAAAAAAATATTTGTTTTTAATAAGTTGGTACCTGCAACATTGTGGATAATATCTTTATTTTAACACTAGGCACACTCATCATTTCAAAATTGTTTGAAAGTTTAGTTGTTGTACAAGTCTGAATATAATTTTGAGAAATATAGAAACAAACTTATTTTTTATATAGCCTTGAAGCATAAAAATGTGTCTGCTGATAATAAAGGATTGGCATACTTTAGGTAAATTGCGAATATCTATGAAAATCTATAAAATATCGTTTGTAATTGTATTTTGAAGAAAATACTTTATTAGCGAGTGCTGATGATGCGTAGCTTTATGCCTAAAATCGCTAGTAACCAATATATGAAAAAAAGCTCATATAACAGCAATGTAAACTACGTTTTTGTCAGTAAACTACATTCATTTTTAAATTTACTTAACTTAGGTAACACGGCATAATAAGTAGTTTACGCACATAAACCCTAAAAAATCGCTCACATATAAATAGAAAGGCTTGAAAACATCTTTATAAGAGGATTATTATCCGACTATATTAAAAGTTAGTACAACCACTATCAAATGCTATATTTATTTCAATATAATATAATCTCTCTCTCTCCCTATTCCATTCTCAATCCCTCTTCTCTCCCTATAGGAATTTAATGCCAGAATATATAACGAAATGGAATTACTATGAATGCGTATTTTCCAGGAGATGTGCATCCACCAAATTAATAAAAATATACCAGATATCCTTACATATTATATAACGAACAATAATTTAAAAACTACCGTAGAAATATATTGAAATAAAATAAATTAGACTCCTAATTGCAGAGTGTAAACCTACCAAATTACTTTTAAAATCTGGTACTTCAACATCATAAACTCAAAGTGAATAATTTAAGTGTGCTGAGGTTTTTAGTTTTAACCCCTGTTTGTACTTAGGGTAATTACTGCGCGGACTCTAAAAAAAACATTTTTTATGAACTGGTATACTTTTAGTACATCTTGGAGAATATTTGTTCATAATTACTTAACGATTTAGTTACTAATAATTTATTCTAGTGCTGTGTAAATATTGTTACAAGTACTTTTCCATTTTTATGCTTCCGTAACCAAACGATTTTCTTTTTTAAGATTTCCGATTTTAATCGACAATTCAAATTTGTCAGAGCCCGCGTAATAAATGGGTTCAGTAGAAGTTACTTACAATTTTTGGGTGTGTGTCGAAAAACCGAAAAATTAAAAAGTCGACGAGTCAAAAAACCCGGCAGTCAAAATACCGTCGCGTCAAAAAGCCGACTGGCAAACAGTCGACTAGCCAAAAAGCCCACAGACAAAAAACCGGATTGTAGTCATAATACCGACAGTCACATAACCCACATTTCGAAGAACCGACTGCCAAAAAGCCGACACATAAAAAAAATACACACAACGACAAGCGGGTAGTCAATTTTTGAACTGTCAGTTTTTTTACTGTCGACTTCTCGATTGTCGGCTTTTTGACAGTCGGTTCTTCGAAATGTCAATGATGTGAATGTCGGTATCATGACATTTCAGCTTTTCAACTGTCGGTCTTTTGACGCGTCGGCTTTTTGCCCGTCGATTTTTTTTAATATCGGTTCCTTGATTGTGTCGGTTTTTTGACTATCGGTATTATGACATTCGGTTATACTACTATCGGCTTTTGGCGTGTCGGCTGTTTGCCTGTCCATTTTTCGAATTTCGGATTTTTGACTGTTGGTTTTTTGACTGTCGGTATTATTACAATTCGATTTTTCTACTGTCGGCATTTTGAAGTGTTGATTTTTCGCCTATCGGTTTTTGAATGTCGGGTTTTCGCCTGTCGGCTTCTTGAATGTAGGTATTTTGACTGTCGGTTTTTCGACCTAACGATTAAAGGAACGATTTTTTAGTTTCTTAGACAAACGATAACGCTGTTGTTGTATAGTTAGTAATTATATATACCATAAAATGTGTCTAAACTGACGTACTTTCTGAAAACTCAGCCAACTTCTGTAGTTCATTTAGCTAAATACTTCGTCAGTGATTCTAACTGCTTTTGGGATTAGTACGCACTACTACTTTAGTTCTTACAACTAATAAAATTTGGTTGCTGACTTATTAAACTACAATATTTAAAAATTAGTAAAATCTACTAACAGTTTCATCAATGTTATTTGTATGCGAATGGCCAGACCTATTGTATAATATGCAGTTACTAAAACAAAGAATATTTAATTATGACAATACGATTTACAGCTAACATCAAAATTTAAAAAAAGAGATTGCTTCTTTATTTCTTTATAACAAATTTAGTTTTTTTACTGAATGATTCGCAAAGTAAAAATCATTAACATTGCTTTTTATATCACTGACATGAGTTTAGTACAGAAAAATGAAAATATCTATCACAGATGATGATTAAACGTAGAATTTATTTCCATCCATTTATTAATACAAAAGTTTTTCAAAAATATTGATCATGTCGATCTATAAAACCAATATGTTATTTATTTACGCAACATATATAAAATTGACAAGGCAATTGTTTCAAAGAAGATAAATTTTATTTGTTAGTGTTCATGAATAGTAAACAGAATTTAACGATGAAATTATTTAATTACCTTTGAAATAAACGGGGCGATTTAATTCCCCTGAGATTAAATGGGAACAATTTGAAATTATCGTGAAATACTTCAATAATAATCTTGATTTAACGCACCAACGTTCGTTTTACTGCAATTTGGGATGATCGGTACTTAGAGGCACCATTATGGTAAGTACATAATAAATAATTGACAATTCACTTGCCCATGCTGACGTACGATACGAAGGGTGGAGCTGGAACCGAACTGATGATTTGATAATTCCACACAATTTTGATTAGCACGTGAACTGGAAAAACTTAAATATTGGTTTTTGACCAATAAAAATGTACGACAAAATCAGAACAATTAAAGAAAATATGCACAAAATAAATATTGAAAAATAAATTGAATAATAGAAAATGGAAGATAAGAATAAAGGAAATAAAACTTTGAACATGAGGAACATTTTAAAAAAATAAGAAAATTAATAAAAATGAACGAGTAAAAAAAGAAAGGAAAGAAAAAATTTCTCACAAAAAAAAAATTGAAAAGAAAATGAAACTGAAGCAAGAAATAATTTCAATTCTACCGTAATAGAATAACGAAAATGAAAGACACAAAAAACAAAATTCTCTACCTACTAATCAATAGTAATATAATTGAACTGAGGGAAATAGTATAGGGCAGGATGAAAGTACACTCGTTTTTTATTAATAAAAACCGCACAGAAAGACACGCAAAATTAGTTTCCTTTGTTTAAAAGGGTTTAAACTATAATTTACCGGTATTATTTACTTTATACCGTGATTACTAAATGCCAATTCTTTGTAATTTTATGTCAAAAACAACTAATCTTCAACAATTTTACCCAAAAATACTAAAACAGATTTTAATTTTGTTTTTGTTAAATTAAAAGTTTTTCGAAACGAACTTATTTAAATATGTTATTCTAATAATGTCCTGAATTAATTTTTATTTTCCCAATCTGTTTTAAATTATTATTATTAACAATTATTTATACTACTTGTAGTAACGGGTCAACATGACCTTTATTCCATCAAGGGTGTAAAATAACTTTTGTCACACACCTGCACAAAATCGAAGTCTTTACGTGGCGAGAAAGGCGTCGTTTCCTGCCGAGCTCCACAGCTGTACTTCTGCGCATGCGCAAAGAGCAATCGTCAGGCTTTTTTTGCACGTCCACGAATTTAAATACAGATGTGTCAAAAAATAGTGTACATATAGCGGGCGGAAACGAATTGCAGGCACTAGGATAATTAGTGATTAGCAGTATTTACCCCCTCGAACCCCCTCATCACCCTCGCTTCAATTACTTCGTTTCCGCCGTAGATACGTAATATACTATTGTCGGCTGATCACCTTGAGGGTGTGAAAATTTACGCCCGTGATACGAACATAATTTTATGTTATACAGTGTGCGTAAAATATCATTTTACCGTATACTTATTCTATAGATAAACTTTTTGAGTATTTGAAAACAAAGTATCTGATGGGTGAAAGCATTCGCGCCTCGAACCCCCCTTCTTCCCAACTGCCATCCAAACCACCTATACTGTCACCAAATCCTCAGACAGTTACAATTGTGCATTTTTACGAATGCCTTATGAACACTCAAATTAAGGGTCTGGCGAACCGAATATAATAGAGCTAGTATGGGCGAGGGTTCTCTCCCCCGAAACTCGTTTCTTTTTCAGTTGATTTATACTTTTTTTCGATTCTATGCATAAACTAACTTTTTTCCTTTTCTTTTGTTACAGATCCCAGAGCGTGCGGAAAGACATTTCATACTCCAACCACTTACCAATTACAAACGTTTTGAGGTCGTGGATCATTTGAAATCGTATTCCAATTTTCCAATTCCTTCACGTTTAAAATTCTAACATGCGTTTCACTTTTTTATAATGGGATAAGACACCTAACATTGATAATCAGTTGGCAATTAATTGTCGCGGACCGCCAGCTTAAATGTTATTCCATTTTATACTACTGAAAGTTAAGTCGAGAAAGAAACCTCAACAATATGATAATTTGTGAGTTAATTTCTTTATTGTATTAAATAAATTAAAAATTAAAAACAGTTTTGAGAATTGAATTTTGTATTTTTGCTTTGCTCGGGCCACAAACCTCACACTCGTCGAAGATCGATAATTGCGCCCACGATACATAATATACTAATGCATTCATCGATCTCGTCGCATCATAATAACACTAATGTATGCTCTCAATTTGAAACAATGAAAAGTTCACTATTTGAATCAGTGATTGAGTTGTCACTGTTGAATCAGTGATTTATAGTGTGTTCACTGCATAAACAATGAAATAAGCAAATTAATATATTTTTTTTTCACCGTGATTACAGTGAAACTTGATTTATTGTGTTCATTGTTTTATCAATGATGTAAACAATAACAATTAGAACATGGTCAAACGTTCGCGAATATATTTAAAATACTCGGTATCCTTTTTCATAACTGACTAATGAGCGACAGGGTATAGGCTAATAATCGGAGTATACATATACACTGATTCGCAATGACTTTCGCGGATTCATATTTAGGGAGTAAAAATCTGATGTATACTTTTCTTTAAAAAAGTTTCCAAAAGTAAGAAAGTCAGGAAATCGAAGCATACCAAATCTATAGGCTTGTTCGTAATTGATTTTCGTCCATAAGGATATTTTAACGTCTTCCCTTATTTTAAGGTTTCCCCTAATCCCCACCCTTACAGTTGCTAACAGTGTAAAACAAAGAAAACAAACAGTTTCCTTCCATCTCCACGTCTATGCGCATGGGCAACTAGTGTTCATAAAAATTCCGCTAGGTAAGGCACCACTAATGACCTATCGCTGCATCGGTCGAGTGGTGGAGGAACGTGAGGGGAAATCATTAAAATATAGGAAGAAAAAACTTAAAATAAGGGATGAACTTAAAATAAGACGAGTTAAACTAAAGGGAAACCTACTGTATATTCGAATTTGTCGATGGATTTGCTAACTCAAATCCAAAATTCCAGACAGAAACACTTTGCTCAGATTTCAGTTAATAATTTTAGAACTTTCATTTGGAAAGGAAACTGACGCGCCCAACCTAACCTAAAATTTGTCTAGTAAACAACAAAAATTCTATAGAATCTCTCAACCAAAGAATATTGTGAATTTTCACTAGTTCCAACTGAGAGAGTATCGACCGGTGTGTTTAAATTTGTATAATAATAAATCACGGCAACTGAACAATGAAAGTAGGCAAAAACAAGTTGCACTGCATGTAAGTAGTTACAGTAGTCACTGTCCCAATTCACACGAGTGGTTTTTAATTCACGTTACTTCTTTAACCCCACCAAGGCACATTTTTTCCCCTCCAACGCTCCAAGTTTGCCTTCGCGCATGCGCACGCCCTTCATTTTGTTTGTTTCCCTCTCACCCTAGTCGCGTGAAGGATCTTGGAGTGGGGAGAAGAACAGAGGAGAAATTATGAATTTGGACAAGTAATATTCGTGTATTAGACAAGGGGGTAAATTAGGACAGGGACCAACGTCTTCAAAAATAGATATGGAACTAATATTAAAAAAAAATTTGCCGCCATCATCAGGCATAAAAAAGTAGATAAAATTTTAAAGAAATGTTGAAATAAAAAATTAGTAAGTCATATATATAAAAAAATCTAGTTAAGTTCGGATAGAAAGATATCAGCCAATATCAAAAGATATTTCTAAAAGTAAAAGTAAAGTTCTATTAATAAAAAGTTGAAACTAATATCACTAGAATAAAACTTCCGTCTAACAAAAATATAAAAACATTTATTGTTTTTTATTTTGGTCATGATGTATTACAAATCAAGTTAAATTTTGATTATACCCTACGCGTTTGTTATAAATATAAATAAATATGTTAACCAATAGAAAAGGGATTTAGTTGATTTTCTCATTTTTTAATAAATTTAGAAGTATTCCTTCTTAGTCACAATTAATATGCAGGTTATTGCCTATAAATGAAAAAAAATTATGAATTATTAAAACAGCATTATGCTTTGCAAGAAAGACTATAAATCGTTTGGAAGTAAAATAGGTAAACTACGCAACTTTCTGTACCTCAGCGATTCAAAAACAATTCACATATATGTAAAGTGAAACATGCATACAATACAGATAATGGGTCATATATGTAGATGAATCAATTATAATACAAAGGTTGTACAACTTTTGACGACAGTTTCAAAAGCAGGACTGGATATTAGCGGTGGGCAACGGACTGACAAATTATATAATTGCATCAATTTCATACGGGTAATCAGTTATCACGAATGCAACAAAGAAGACTCGTCCACTAATACGTAAGTAAAATAATTGTGTGAAAATGAAAAAGTAGTGTTTTTTTATATTGTTTTCGTTTATTAATATTTTAGTCGATTTAATTTATTATCCTACTAAGCAGAGTTTCTATCAAACTTAATATTTTCTTGAATTCGAAACTTTTTATAAAATTTTGCAAAGTACAAAAGAACTTTGTCTCATTTTATACTACGCGTATACCGTATCGCTCGTTTACGGTGTTGTAAAAACCCCCTTACATTTTTACGAGTTAGAAAAAGCATTGTAAAAACCTTTAGTATAACGAGATAAATCAATTTGAACATGTTGCCGATAACAGTAAAATGAGGTATCGTTTTGTACAGTTTACAGAAACGTAAACATTCATTAAATCACTCGGAATTTAAAATGTTCTAGCAAAAGTTCAGAGTTGTTAAATGTCATCAATGAATTTTAATTTTTTTTTCTTTTATTAATTATATAACGGACGGAATCGCTCTTTTACAGAGTTTTTTGCATACAGTCAATTAATATTTTCGAGAGCTGCAGATCGTCTTAAGAGATATCACCATACTTCATATTTATGTAAGAAATGTAGGAACTGCAGAAACCTACACCAAGTACAGCAGCGGTCATGAGTCGATATCTGCCAGATAAACAATATTTTCGATACATAAACAAACAACGTGGCTCGTCTTACTAACACCGAGCTGTTGCTTGAAAACGAAATCGAAAAATTATTGACCGAATAGGGATCGAACTCACGATCTGCGTCTTCGAGTCACGAAGCCGAAATTTTACGGATACGGGAGGGAAAGGTCAGACCGAGCAGGCAAATATACCGGGACTCTATTGTATATAGTACGTAAGATTGAAAAAAAGTATACAGAGTTATATGTGAAGTAAAGAAGATGAGTATAGAAGAAAAGAAGAGATGGAAATGGAAAATATAAGTACGGACCAACAAGCTTGGCAATTTATAAATAGACTACAAGAAGAGAAGGGAGTTGTAAAAAAATAAAGTTGGAAGAATGGGGAACTTTTTTCATGAAAACGTTGGAAGGGGAAGAAAGAAGTAAAAGAAAAAAAGGAGAGAAGGGTAAGAGATGATCAAGTAATAGAAAGGAACGAAATATATAAGAAAGTGAAAACATTAGAAAAAGGAAAAGCACCAGAAGTAGATGTGTTAAAAAAAGAAGTTTAGATCGCGGGAGGAGTAAAGTTATTAAAAGAAGTAATAAGAAATGTATGGAGAGGAGAAGGTTGTGGTACCGATATGGAAGAAAGGAGAGAAGAAAGATTTGAAGAACAATAATAGAAAATATATGCAACGATATTAAATAATAGAACTGTAAAAAAACTGAATGAAAACAAGGGATCAGAGAAATCTAAAGTGGAATTTTAAAAAAAATATAGAAATGATAGATAATAAAACATCTGATAGGTAGAACACAGTAAAGAGAAAGGTAGTGAAGATTAAGTGAAAGGGAGAAGATGACGGAATTTTTTTCCAGACTTAAAGGGAGCATTTGACAAGTTGAATAAGCAGGTGTTATGGGAGATGATAAGAAGAAAAGGATTAACGAAGGCTTTAATTGACAGATTATAGAAAATTTATGAAGACATGCATAAGTGTAGGAGAGAAAGATACAGAAGAATTTAGTGTGAAAAAGGGAGTAAGATGATGGTGTCCACTTATATTAGTCCGACGCTAATATTACGCTTAACATTCATATAGCTGGTTCTTATTCTATCATAACTTACTGACTTTGTATTTTCGATAACTTAATGTTCTTTTTTTCTTCTACTCTCACTGATGTTATTACAATGTTGTGATATCACTGAGATTAGTCCTATTTACAAATTTATTTACAGTTAATCTGACCTTCAGATTATAGGACCTAGATCACATGCTATTGTTTTGTTTAGATATTTCAATAAATTGTTTGGTTAGCGCGCCTGCTGTTTCTTCATCATGGTGTAGCACGTGGGTTCCAACCCTTAAGGAAGGAATTTTTCATATATTTTATAATTAATTCCACATCGAACCATCTATTAAAGCATGGGTTTATAGTAATATTCCATTTATCAGATTTCCATTTCTTTATGGATTTATCATCAATTTTTCGAATACAACTATAGTATTTTTCTGTCAGTATTACATTTTTGTATTTTTTTTAACCTCTACCATCCACCTCAAAGCCTGATGGTTTAATGCTTGGAATACACTCATTTGGTAATTTCAGTTCCACGTTTTTATTACCTCTTTAAATCTTGTCCAATTTACCCTGGTATTGTCTCTTAAAACGATCGCATTTCTAACCTTATTAATTGCTCTCAGAATTAAGTATATGTAACGATTTTTGTAATATTTAATATTTTTTGTGAGTAATGGTCTAAAACATTTGGGTTGACTCTCTTCGGGATACGAGTTGGACAGGCAGGAGCTGAAATATTGATTTCTCTGTGAATACTATTAATTAAAAAATTACCCTCAACAGTACTAACAGTTCAGTTGCATTCGACATAGAATTTATTTAGATCACTTTTAACATTTTTTTTTGGTGGAATGTAAGCTTGAAATAACACTATTTTAGATTTAGATTTTCCTAACCACGTATCAATTTCAATCGCAACCGCTTCAATATTGACAGTACCTAGTAACTCGATCGGTTTGTGATTTATGTTATTATTTACTAGAATTGCCACACCTCCTCCTGAGTTATTCCTATCCATTCGGTAAACCGTATATTGCAGTTTTAAAATTCTCATCAATCTTAGTTTTATAAATGCCAATGATACTAATTTTTAGTTCATTTAATTGATTTTTTATGGAATTGGCATGATTGATTGTTGTTTCTTTTATTCGCTCAATTCCACTAATCCTTCAATTATAGACGTTAATTTACATATAAGTTTCTTTAGTTCAATTAAAGCATCTTTAACAAACTACATAACTTTCTGTAATTATACTTTTGAATGCGTAAGTGGTGTTGTCGCGGAAATATTTTCTTCGCTGCTCGCTTGAGCGACTGTTGGCATTTGTTTCTGCTGTATGGTTACATCATGATTTTTCCTGCCCCTTTCGGAGTATACGATTTTAATGAAGACTGGACAGTTCTTCGAACTTGTCACGCGGTTTCCACAACAATTTACACATTTCGTGTTTTAAAGCAATTTTTGGCTACATGCCCAACATTTTGACATTTATAACACTGGGGTATGACGACAATATTTAACAATATCATGACAGCTGGGAATTGCACATAATCAATAGAGTTTTACTACTTTTACCGAATATGTTTGAGTAATAATCCCTACAGCATTACCCTGATTAGGAAAATATTCTAAATTTTTTCGCTGCTTTTTAGTACTCCATATGATGTCTCGGATTAAAAAATCACAAACTAGGCAGTTTGGAAACTTGAAATTCCACTTGCTCTAGAAAATAAACTTACCAAATATCCGTTTATTTATTATTTTGTTTGTTGTTTTAACACGAAATTTAATTTAATGTAAGTGTTAGAGATTTTACATTATGCAGTGAACTGCAACGCGTACAGATCTTCAATGAGTAAAAACGTGTTCTGCAACTATTGCCTCAAAGGCAACCTGATCAAAACTTTAGAATATTGTAGGAACATAATCTCGTATCGAGACTCGTTAATAATTTTGGAGCATGGAATTGTACGACGTGTCTCACTGGCGTCTTTTCTCACGAGCTTTTATCACTTCTAAACTCAATTTATTATAAAATTTATAATCGACTGTTTACATACAAGTAGATATTTTTAAATATTAACAAGTAAATAAAATTTAAGAATTTCAATTAAGGACGTACTTTTTATTAGTAATTTTTTTTTTTAAATAAATTTTTTTTGGCTATTTCAATTTTCGATTTGTTAAAGTATAACGAAAATTCCTAAAGTTTAGCTTCTTTTGTTGTCGAACGTAACGAGTTTGCCTTTGGTACTTCCATCGCTTTTATTCTGCATCTCAGTACTGACTTTGGATTTGATGCGTTCGACAATGGCTGATCAAAAACGAAAAGTACGATGGCATCTAGACGTTCGTAATCTACACGAACTCTACCACAAGTGGCTCTGCATGCTCCAGTGTACGGCCATTCAGTATTGATCGACCGAGCCGTTTAATAGTGCTTGCGACGCCTTTTTTAGGTTCTCTGATGTTGACATTTGGGCTGATGAAACGGAGTTGTCGACATTGCAGCAATTTTAACCGTTGATACCAGTCCCGATGTTGATGTCAAAGGCAATACCGATAGGACACTTTGGTGCTGATGAATAAAAGTTATTGCGGCCCAACGTTTTTTGAAAAATCATTTCTGGACAGGAAGGTCTCGAAAACTCATTTGAAAAATTAGTTCATTATTGGATAATATACTGAAACCTAATTTTGTACATTTCAGTAAATATTTATTTAGAACATTTACTTATTAGAGAAAGAGTAGTCAAAAGATTGTAATGAAGAGTGTAATTTCTTAAACTGAAGTAAGATCTACAAGAATAGAACTTTTTTTAAACATAAAATTTCTTAATTGAAATAAATATTTAATTGCTATTGTACAAGTAAATATTTACGTGAATATACGCAACTTTTTTATCAATATATGAGGCGCAAAATTCAAGAACATCCGAATATAAATCTTTAGATTTTGTTTCAGAATTAGCTTTCTGTGTCAAACCAGACTAAGGGGCATTAAAAAATAATATGTCAAGAACTTATTTTCTCTTACATCTAAACAAGATGACATATACAATTTTCATAGCATAAAAAAAGGCTTTTATAAAAAAATTAAAAAAATTTTTTTTAATTGTTGTTATTTACTTTTGATTTTATTGGAGTTTCAGTTTTGAATGTGACCATTTTAAAATTTATGTTCATCTATTATTTCCGGACAATTTTGTTGGTTATTTTGAAAATAGCCTTTATCTTCATAACCGATTAACCGTAATAAACGAAACCCCATAGTTAAACAGGAAATTAAATCTACAGGGTATCCTAAAACTATGTGACAATATTTCAAATAAGGAGTCTGTGAGATATTATTTAGTCAAAAAATGTAGTAGGACAAGTGAATCTGAGACATTGAATTTGAGGTCGAGAAATTGAATTTTCGAGAATAAAATCCCATTTTTTTACCATAACTTGATTAATTTTAATGTTATTTGGATGAATGCGTGCTTACTGTAAAGATTTGTTAAACCCTTGAATTTGTATTTGTGATATTTTAACGTAAATATTATAAAGTAAAAAAAATCGGGTTTTCTGGTCTTACTCAATTTGCTAAACAGTTAATGAAATATCGCATACAAAGAAGTTGCAGAGCTTAAAAAGATGAAGAAATTGACTGCTTATACGTTAAGATTCCATAAAAATTAAGCCCATGGGGAGAACTTTTAAGAGAAAACCTTATTTTGAAATGAGAAAAACGTCATAAAAGTGCATTTATTGTTAATTAGCAGTCTTCCTGTCGACTTCATCTATAACGAAATATTACGTACAAGAGGTTAAATTCTTCGTATTTTAATTCTCTACAAATCGTCCTTATATTATGTTTCTATAACTATTTAGCAAAATGACGTAACGCCAAAAACCGAAAAATGGCCAATTTATCATTTATGTTTATATTATTATGGAAATATTCATCATAGGTCACTTATCATAAATATGCATTATAGGATTAAAAAAATCTGTAAATTAAATACTCGCATGCTGAAATAACTTTAAAATTGTCCAACTAATTGCAAAACAGCGTTTTTATTTCAGAAAATCTCACAGCCTCTCTGTCAAATTATATGTCCCAGATCTAATTTTGGTATTAGACTTGTTTTGCAAATTATTAAATCTTCAAGTTTATTTGAATTAAAGCGATTCGTTAGGTGTGCAGTATTACGTAATAAATTGTTCTTATTTTTTGAAAAATGGCTAAAATGTAAAAAATGTTGAATAATTTATTCAAAATGCTTGTCAAAAAACTGTTATTTTAACGTCAAAATGTTTGCAAAAAATTTAATACCATGATGAAGACCTCACACGTCGTTTTTAAGGGAGTTTTCCTATCCTGCTAAAAGATGTCAAAAGATGGAGCACATTACAAATGAATATTAAATATAATTTCCTGTTTTGATAGTCACATCAATTACTATTCTAATGCAAAGATATTTATATACCGACTACAGTTTCGCTTTTGGTTGACTTCTTCGCTATTATTGCGTTTTATTTCAGTAACATGGGGAGACATTTAACAATTTGGAGGAAGCAAGGATTGCGCCTTTGAAAATTGTGGAACAGGTTTGTTTTGTACCCCCTTTGAATTGTTCAAAAGTCCTCCGAGGAGTACGGGGAGAAGTAAAGTTTCCAAAAAATTAACCGAAATTTTTAAAAAATCGGTCTCGGCTCCTATTGATCATAAAGACAAAAGTAATAAATGAAATTGTGTAGAATTTTGTCAGCTACAACTTTCTGAACTTTCTGGTTTTTGATAGAATCTTTGTGAATCATTAACGAAAAACAACTTTTTTTACACTCTAGTTCTCTCGGAGGGGGGTACGCGTGGGGACTTTTGAACACTTCAAAGGAAGCACAAAACAACCCTGATCCCAAATGTTCAAAGCTATAAACATTATTTCATGTAAATTTTTCCATTTTACTGAGCTATTTGACCTTTATCCGTGATTGATACGTCTTGTTTCTATATTTATCAGGGAAAAAGCATATTTTTCGGTATTTTTGCAAGCATAAATAACAAAAATAACAATTGCTACATATTTGAAGAAAACATTAATATTTATGTTGGACACATTAGCTGCGATATTGCAGATTCAAAAAACTTGACAGCTGATTCCTGAATACAATTGCTAATAGTCTTGTCTAAAATGAGCTCTTGATCAACACTTCATGTGGTCGGCAAGAAAAACAAGATAACCCCAGTTTTTAAAACGGTTTAGGTTTTTGATTTACAATCTATTAGAACGAAAATTTGATTTAATATTTTAGTTTAGAATTATCTAAAAAATAAAAATCACATTTACACAGCCTTAAATGGAAATACGAAACATTAAACGCGTTTTTCTCGAGTTTTCAAAATATTGAATTACCTAGTTTTTTCCGACAGACTCGTTTAATATTAGGAAAGTTTATCAATGGATATTTTTTTCGGCAAAGGTTATACTAAATTATCGTATTTCTCGAGAAAATCATAATTTCATCATCTAACACCATTTAATAGGGACAAAATACATTGATATTCTAGAAACAAATAATCGCTACAGGGACATAATGGGAAACGTACCTATATACATATACATGTACCACAGTGAGGAATTCGATAATGACGTCAAACAGCAGCACGGTGCTTAACCATGATTGCCAAAAACATTACATAATTACGTTCGCATAACTTAACAGTTCAATTATTTATTAGGTGACAACAATTTGTAACAGTTCATAATCAAATAATGAAATTACGAAACCCAATAATGATGTCTTATAAAATATAATCTACTTATTTCTTATAAAGTTTCAGTAAATAAATTTTGGATCTCCGTTTTAAATAAAATGGACAATCGCTCATTGTGGATGATTCCGCCTCATTAGAATTTCCTTTGCTATCGTGACATATTATAATGTTATGCAATTTTTGTGAAACCATTAATGAAAGAAAATATATTTTTATTGCAGGTTGTTTTTGCATACTTTCGATGTTATTGTTTCTTATTTCGTTAAAAATTATTATGCAAACCAAACGTCAGTAATTTGAAAAATTACAATGTTATATTTAATGAAAACAACTTCATTTTTTGAAGAAACTGAGTGTGATGAACAATGCTTATTGTATTTTTTATTGTGAATAAATCTATAACTGAAGTTTCAAAATGACGTATAATCTGTTCACAAATAACAATGTTGATTTCCCATTCTGCATCGATGTTTTATTCTCTAGATCAGCAACAATGTTTTTCTTATAGATGCAACATAAGATTAAAAAATCCAAAGTTGCCTTCATTCGCACCATTACCAGAATTTCCTAGCCTGTTGATTAAAACGAAAAAACATTATTTATCCGCTTTTATTAATGTAAGCGACAGCTGTTGTATAATCTATACGAAGTTGAATTTCACTAAGCTAATAATTATAGTCTATTAACGTGTCATTTCTGTTCATCTACGGACCACAAACCTGCCGTGGAACTACCTTCGCACAAGCTCGCCAACCTGTCTTGAAAGCATATGATGTTATTATAATGTGAAGAGTCATAGTTCTGATAACATTTCTAGTAAACGGAAGCGTTTGAATCCACCACTCAAAATCTTTTGTCAAATATGACTTAACATTGTTTGATCGTAACCACTTTGACTAATCAAAAGTGCAATAAAACAAGCCTTTTTAAAAAGTTGGACAAGCTGAAACACAAGAACCAATCAGTCGAGCAAACTCTCTAATCATACATGAACATTTTCAGTTGAAGGAATTTAATTGAGATAATAAACATGTACGTTTTTTAAGAGTTGGTCCTAATGACAAGTTTTTGGAATCAATAATAAAACAATTTATGTGGAATTTATACATCTTGACCTCGAGTTGCGTCCCGTTTCGACTAAATTGTCTGGTTTTTGTACAACCCTTTTACTGCTTGGTTGGAATCTCCAGATGTATCCAGCTTGTAAACCTTTCGAGGTTTTGCAGGCTAGGTCTTGTAGTTTGAATGATTTCTTTGTCGAATGTCGACATTTTAAATGCTGGAATCTTCAAATCTTGGCTGATCTTTTGAATATTTTTAGCCTCCCCTTACCTTATCAACGAGATTTTCTTCATCTAAAAAGGGTATCAGGTTTTGTGGTATCAAGTGTGGAACGAATAGGTTGGTTCAAGTTTGGAGAGATGGAAGCCCTGCTAACCGTTGACGACAAACGATGAATTTGAGATATAATCTTCGCGGCATCCCATAATTGTTCGAACAAATGAATTCTATCTACATCATCTCCATTTTTAAAAATTGTATCTATGGATCGAGCCAATGCTCCCATTACAAATCCTGTTAAATGGTGTGAAATATTTGTCTCTCTTGATGACAGTCTCTGACCAGCATTCTGCAATTTCAGGATTCAGCTGAGGAGCTTCTAAAGAGTAATTTTCTATTTTCCTCTGATAATTGTGAATCGCATCAGTGGTTAAGTCCTGTACTACATATGTGACCAACCAAGAATTCCATCTCAAAGCAATTTCTGAATGCAAGGAATATTCAGGAGATTTTCTACTTGGGTCTTTGTCAAAACCGCCAAAACATCTTCAACCAAAACCGATGTCAGACTTTTTGACAAAACAACCTGAGCTTCGTCGTTAATATCTTCAGACAATTCATCAACTTGAGGTACAATCTCTAATGGTTCAAGGTCTGTCATTTTCGTGGCAGTGGTTCGTTTATTTTCGGATGAAAAAACATGCCTTTGGAGCTTTAAACCTTTCCAGACGAGGAGTACAGCGATGTCTCAAAGAATATATCTGCTGTCTTATTTATTTAATATATTTGAGAAACAATACACTTACCTGCAGTTTTTTGAAGGTATTTGTAGATGAATAGGTATATATAGTCCACCGTGCTCTATGCAAATTATCCATTTCAGTCATCATCCTTTCCACCTTCAAAGATTTCTTTAACCGTCTATATTCCTCATTTAGATTTTTCCCCATATTATAACTTTTCTTTAATTTATGTATTTTACAATCATTTGTTAACACTACTTGACGTTTTTTGTTGTTCGTCAATACTAGACTAGTGTATACTAGTATATCTCAAAAAATGAAAAATGATTGAAACCGGTTTAGAATTTTCGCTTTATTATTTTGAATTCTTTTCTTGACTACGGATAATTTCTAATACTTGAATTAGTATTTGCTACATTAGTTTAAATTTTATTGTATTACGTAAATTCGACATGACATGCTGAATGATTTTCAACGCTTCGTTTATGTTGAAAATTGAATGTCAATTACACTGAATAATCCTGGATACTCGTTGATATCTGAATCATTTTAAATACTCTGAATATTATAGAAGCCATCACAAATAGGTCTTATGAAATTATATTGCATTTCAGTCACCTAGTGAATGCTAATTAATAATTATGCTCTAATAGAATCCCTTGAATTGTAATAATAATTAATTGCTGATTTCTCTAAACTTGAATTTCATTATTTGAGGTTAGAATTCCGCATGTCACAATTGCCAAGTATATTTCGTACAGTATAGTGCAGCAATCGAAACTCACATAAGTTTCCATTTTTATATTTTATGCGTAATTAAAAGCTTGACAGTTCTGTTGACTATTCAGAGTTGTAGGTTAGGATTCTATATGTCAATAAGTCAAGAGCTTTGAAAGCGTCTATATAAATTCGTTAGTCGCAAGCGAATGTTTTTCGAAAATTCAATCACTCTTGAATAATTCAAGTATAAAAATGAATGTTCGAAATAAATTCGATGTTAAGTTTATTATTATCAATGTATCATATTTCCGTAATTTTTAGGAATAGTTTTGATCCTAAATTATGCACAACAAAACTTGAAATTCAAAAGCAATTGTTCATTATGCAAGCTCCTAACCACTTAGCTGTGCTTTACATATATACCACGACTTTAACGAAATCAACACTGATGCTGTTCTCGGCGGTTTAAGCACTTATGCTATACTCGTATATGCCTTGGTGGCTATGTCTTTCTACAAATTACGGCAGATTTAAGTGAAGATTATATGGACGTTAACTGCACTAAATATAAATAGATTCGGAAAATGAAATTAATATATAAAACTAGGTTAAACCTTTGAACCACCGCAAAGAGGCAGACCAGCACGACACGTCGTTTTGTGTTATAATATAATATAAGAACTTTGCACATTTATTAACCCAAATGAAATAAATACAAATGTTCTAAAAAAATATAAAATATAAAAATATAGTTTTTCTCTATTCAACTTGATTTACATCCTGTTAAATGGATATTTTACGCATTTTTATCAACTCTAAATAACGATGAAAAATCTCAACTAAACTTATAGCCTGTTATGATAGATTGCCGTTAGAACTATCGAATATCAGTTTCATTATCGATGTACCCAAAAATTCCTTAATGCAGATTTTATAAAAATTCTCACGTTTTTATAATACTCCTCCGAGATTCGTAAATAATCAGCAATACCAGGAAATTCTGTATACAATTTTTGCAAAAATTTCGATATTTTGACCATTTTTTTCGCCATATTTGATTCTCTAATTTTGAAAAATTCGTAAAATTTCGTAAAATAGAGTTTTATACCTCGGATGGCGATTGCTCGCCCGTGGGACGGCCAAACTGGCCAAAACTCTATTTTACGCCCTTGGTTCGAAAAATAGAATTGTCTCATCACTTTTTGATTGCCTTTAGTATTGTCTGCGTTACGAGCCGAGTATGACGGCGTGTTAGGTTGTCTCATGCAATTTGATGTGTTTTAGTCACTCATGTCGATGCCACAAACGTTTATTTAGTAAGATTCTTGCAAAACAAAAACCAATATTAAGACTTTAACTCAAACTATTTGAGATATACTAAACATAAATTAGTAAATTTACTCGAGGTGTTTGAAATCTTAAGGAAAATGCTAAAAAAGCAATTATAATATTTTAGACTCACTGTTAAAATTAATTTCGAAATAATTATTATAATTTTAGTATTTAAAATATCATATATCAGTTTTTTGAAATTGAGAACATGTACAAATGTCGAAATGTTGTTTATCGCGATATATAAATAGTTTAGGAAAATGTTAATCTGTTTTGTAAATCTGAATTTGTAAAAAAATGCTATTAATACAATTTTACTATGAATTATCCAATTTTTCATTAACAAATTATGAAAAGTTACTAATATATTAGTAAAATTATGCTAGTAGAACTGAATGTTCCACTAATATAATAGCGAAAAATAGTATTTGAATGATGAAATAATACTAGGTTTTTACTTTGGCTAATAAAAATGATTACTAGTTGAATGAGTACTACTTTTAGCTTACCGCTTTAGTTTTTAAATAATTTAAATTTAGAGAATGTGGCTTTAATGACAACAAATACATAGATTTTTTATGGGGGATATTTTCTGCATTATCTAAAATTCACAAATAAAATACGTGTACAATTTCACTGGCCATGATATAATTTTTCGTAATCAAAATAGGTAAATTTACTAAACAATAGAATATGTTATAAAACCTACAGTTCCATCTTCGATCCAAAACCGTAAATTTGGCTATAAAATTTCAGTGGGGTCTGAATCTGCGTGCAATTTTCAAACTCAAAATAGCTGGTTAATATGGCGGATAATATCAGAAAATACACACTAAAATCTCAAGTTTAAAAGTTTTAAGCATGTAAAATACGAATTTAATATCAGATTCTCAAACTTCTAAACGGTTGATTAACTGCGGCTGATAAAAATAGATGTGAATATTTTAGCAAATCTTCTAAAGAATTGTTCCTTTGAGAGTTTTGGGTCGCTAAATACCTCGGGATAAAAAAAACTCAGAAAAAAAGTCAGAGAAATATTTTGTTCATTTTTTGTGATACATTTTTTGTTATTTTTATCATTTTGTTTTTCTTGAGACATTCTGTACATTGGATATTCTTTGTTTATATAGCATTTCTACCAATAATAAATTGTATAATATATATTTTGCATACATGAGAGAACATCACAAATAAAATATGTGAAATGCTTTAAGAATTAAGCTTAAAGAAGTATATGACAAAATACAATGATAAAATATGCTTAGGAATAGTTTCCTTAATATAATTCTTACCCAATGGTATTTAGCGACCAAAAAATACCATATTTGCATTCAGTGACTGTAGAAACCACAGATGCTGTATTGTTTTCGATTAATATATTTTCTGATATAGGTATTAGGTTATTAAATAAAAACATGCAGTAGAATGGGATGGTTATTATCCTCCAAATTGCTTTAAGAGCCCTAAAAAAGTTCGGGCCTATTAATTTTTTTGATCACCGGATAAGAGAAACGCACTTATGTTGAGTTACTTTTAAGTAAAATACAGTTTTCTTTTTTTTTTAATATTATTTTACGTCGACTTTTGTGAACTCAAATGGGACTAAATCGCGACGGGACCTACAGTTTATGAAGGTGGAATCCGAACCATCTGAGCGTTGGCGTTATTAGACACTTATAAACAAATACAGAGGTGCCTCGATGAAAGATGGCAGAGGCCGGGATCGAACCAGGGTTTTCTGATTACGAAGCCGATACTCTACCAACTGAGCCACCGCCGCTCTGTAAAATACATTTAATACACAAGTTTCATAAACTTGATTCAATACACTGTAAAAAAAAGTTTTAAATTAAGTCCGACTACTTAATTTAAGATGTAACAAAAACAAAACCAATTAGAAAAAGAGATACTACTGCTGGCTGATTTCAGGACCATTTAAAATGTAACAATTTTAAGACTTTTTTACAGTGTAAATTAAAATCGTTATTGTAATATTTCTCAGGACACGCAAAGAACATCTATATATATAGTTGTGACAACTCTGAACAGAGCTAGAACCTATTTCATAGTTTACTAGAATCTAATTGTACGTTTGGTTGTTACTATAGCTGTTTTTTGCGTGTCCTGGGAAATCTTAGATTAACGATTTTTTTTCCGTGTACAGCATAGACTATCTCATGTGTCGCTCTCTAACAGACTAGATATCCTCTGATAGTGTCGCAGTTTGTTCCTCTGATAGTGTCGCAGTAAGCTCCCCACTAGTTGACCCGTCTTATATCAACAGATTGACCACGAGAGGGGTGTAGAGCGTACAGAATGCGGAGAGTGGGGGTGCGACACAGATAGAGGATTTGTTTCCCCTTCGGTCCCGAAGCGATGACACTATGAGAGGGTCTACTGTATATATCTGTAGCATTGCAGGGTGTTAAATACTTACACATATTTAAACGTAATAGATAATATACATACAAAAACACACATCGAAATACTTACACATCAGTAAAGTTATCTTGAAGCCAGATATCTTATGCACACTGAAGTAAACGTACTTAATAATACGGATTATGGATACCAATTAATTACGACGTATCAATGATGAAGAAATCTGGTAAAAATGTTTGTACCAACCTATTCGTCATCAATGGGAATATAAAATGGACATTTATTCCTGATATCAGGGATATACCAGTATGTTAAAAAACAATTGAGGCGTTGGGGTGCAAAACCTGCCAAGTCCAAAAAAATAAAAAACTGAGATGATCATATAAACATACATTACATATAGTTCTTCAAATGTTTAGACATTGCGTATATGCAAAAAAAAAACTTTTAACCTTTAAAATTGAGCTGCACACTTATGAATTTGCTATCTTTCCAATGTTAGCGGCAAACATTTTTCCACGTTTTTCTCAAAACTACATGAAACGGACTTGGCAGGTTTTGCACCCCAACGCCTCAATTTCGGTTTGTTGTAAAATGGTAACTTGCGTGAAAAAAAAAGAAAAGGTTATGTTTATTATCTAAATAGTAGGATCTGGTACAACTACGATTTTTAGTTAGTTTAACTATTTTAATAGTAGGCTTGGTTACTTTAGTTTGTCTTACCTTACTGTCTAGTTAACAGTTCCAACTATTTCATTTTTCCGTGTACTAAACAACTTTCATTTACCTTAAATATATATCCTTCGTGGACAAAACTAACCGATATGAAAACAATAGTTAATTGCAATGTTTATGAAGAAGATAAGAATGCTTTATTAAGAAATCTTAAAAATCTATATAGTAGGGAAAAAGCATTTTAAAAAGCTTACAACAATAAAAATACCGGAAAATGGTAAAAAAAATAACACAATTATTTTTGTCTTTCATAGTGAAAACTCGATATCTTCACGAAAAATGACAATCTTGATAAAAGTATTTCTACAAATTTTACTATCTGATACGCTTATTCTACCCGTTCGATTTATAGTGTCACAATGCAAACCTTTATACTATATAAAATCACAATAGATTTAATAACCATAAAGATATCCATGAGAATTACGTGAACGTTATCGGATTAAACGAAAACAATTGCAGAATATATGTGACAGAAAAAAGTAGAACAAAAATTTACAGCCATATTTAGTTCAACAGGTAGTTCCATCGAACGCGTGACAAATATATGTATACAAGTTTGGTTATTACTGATACGGTACTAATCGCGATGTTCGAATCGAAATTAATTTTAAAAGTAGGCCCGAACTAATAATTATTGTTTTAGTACCTTCATTAATGTTTTAATCACTCTTTTTGAGTAAACGGTATGTTTAGTGTGACTAAAATTATTTGATTTGAAAAGTAACCTCCAATTTATTACTATAAAAATTGTAAATTAATTAATTTACTCCGTGTTTTCTTGTCTGAATATAAATAAATTCTTGATGGACTCGACATGCGAAGTAATAATGATTTATTATGTACCGTTATTAAGTTTTGTGAGATTTCTACGTATGAATAATAAGTCACAATATGTGTGATAATTCAATAAAATTTTTATTATTTAAACTAGTTTGCTCCATTAGTTAAAAATATACAACTGTCTTCAATTCACCGTGAAAATAAATCTTGATTCTACTGGGGAAATCTGAAAAAAAGTCTGTTTAAAAATTAGAAAATTGAAATAATGTAGCGTACATAATTGATATTAAAATTCAATGATACCTTTATATTTATGCAACACGATCTTCTTTTTCAATAACATGGATCCTTGTTCTTGTATTGTCCTATACTACTGTGCTGAAACAAGGTACATCAAAGAGCCATCAATTAATTTGAATATTATATTTTAAAGTCAAACTGTGTATGTATATTTCGTGTTTTGTAGATGTTATATAAAAGTGCAAATGTAAAAGCTTGATTAAAACTTATGTACGAATATAATCCAGTTATAATATATTTTGAAAGTACCCAAATCATGAACACTCATAAAGGTAATAATGAACATGAGAACGATATTCGTATACTTCGTCGATTATGCATTTAATAATTTCAAATTATCAGAGTGAAAATCATAAGCGTGATTTAATACTCATGATTGCGAACGCAAGTTCGATGAGTGGGTACTCTGTTAGAGGTTCCATTATTGTACCTACAATTAATCGGTAGACTATTATACTCCTACACTGCTGTTCTCTGGAGTACATTGAATGCGGAATACGATGTTTTCAGAATCTGCAACCAAGCGGTTAAATTAAAACATCATCTTTTGTTTTTCATTTCACAAGCTTGGAAAAAATGTTTTTATATCTATATAGACACGATTATCGTTATTTAAAGAATCATCTCTATCGATTAAAGCTTATATTGACGAGTATCGACACTGTCCTATCGAAGCACTTATAGAGATATTTTAAAAACTAGAGAGGATAAGCGTTTATGTTCTGACGTTTAAGGTTACTTAAAAATAGCAAAATAATGTGTATTTTTTCTTATAAACTAAATACACTTCTGCGTTACCTTTTACCGCTTTATAAATTTGTGGTAGTTAATATAGAACTAATCTATTCAAAGAGCGAATTGTCAGTTTCTAGAAGTATTTTCATTCCATAAAAACCAGATATTTCCAAAAACAGACATTTAAAAATCAGACATTTCAAAATGCACACATATTTTGGGGTGCACCTCAAAAAACCCGACATTTCAAAATAGACACCTCCGATTGGTACAGTAATCCTTCTCTTATTCTAATTTGTCCAGTCAGGCAAGATGGCGGCCTTCTTCTCTTATTCTAATTTTCTCCTCTTTCCCACTAAACGTTTGCTGTTTCGCTGTTTTCGCTGAACGCGTCAGGGGAAATATTAGAAAAAGAGAAGAGAGAAAATTAGAATAAGGGAAGACATTAGAATAAGGGAAATTAGTATAAGGGAAGGTTTTATCTTACTACTGAACATAAAAAAGTGATCTCGGGTCGGCGTCCTTGAAGTCTCACTGAAAGGTTATTTCAAGGTCAAAAATGTTTGACCAAGAGATTAACTTTGTAAGTCATTTGAAGATCAACCCCGGCTTATTTATTAAGCACATTTAGAAGTCAATCATTAATTACATTTTCAGAATATGCACATTTTGAAATGTCCAGTTTTTTAATGTCTATTTTTTCAAATGAATGGTTTTTTAATGTCTAGTTTTTTAAGTGTTTTGTGATTTGTCGAGTTTCTGAGGTGCACCCTAATTATGTACTTCTATTAGTATTTGATTATCTCTGTACTTGGATGTCAACTGACTTATGTTATGTGAAAACTAAAACCAAATGTTACAATTTTATTTTAGAACTAGTTGCACAGTAATAGGACATAAAATACAGAAAATCGGGACGTATGAATTAGTTTGCAAAAACTTTTTGTTGTTGCAATTTGAACAAATATAACTAATTGTTTATTATTTTAGAGGATTAACTTTATTAATTCTAACGATTATAATTATGTGTATTAGTTCAGTATTATATTGTTAAATATATATACAAAAAGTAGCTCCTAATTTAGCAGTATTTACAAAGCAATTAACCAGAGATACATACAATTTAAAGTATAAAATTGTTAGCCATATAGGGAAAAAAGTAATTTCCTTAAATAATGAAACAATTTCAGACAATATTTAAAATTCTGTTTAGAATGTTTAAATTAAAAAATAGGCATGTATTACAAAATTAACAATTTAAAACAGACGTTTCTTAAGTACTCAAGTTCTTGATTTCAATTCAAACCACTGATAGGAATGTGTATCATTTTAACCGTAAGGTCACTACTTCACTGAGAGCTTTAATTTCAAAAGCAAGATAAATTGGCCAATTCATTGTCTGCAAAGTGTCAGGTACTAAGATTAATTACGTTGATGTGAACGGCTAATTCCATGACGAACGTTTCGGATTTTCTTGATTTATAAGACTCCCATAATATGATATCAACACTGTGTGGGAAGTTTTAAAAGACGCTTATACAGAGAATTTTCTTTGGCTAAAATCTGCAAATTTTCTTATTTATTTACTGCGTAAAGAGCTTCTAATATTGTACTTAGAATAATTTGTTTTAAAATCTGATTATAGGATACTTTACATCCAACCAATAAAAATTTAAAGTAAGAATTTATAACTTCGACTTACTTCAGTGTACTATATAAAACAGTTATTTATAAAATACTCGTTTATAAAATAATTATTCAATATAAATAGGATTACTTATTTTTTATAAACTAAATAAATTGTGGTACTGTTCCAAATTATTAAAGTTGATACTAAATTAAGGAAGATCTTTGGAGTGAATCGTTATAAGTATTATAGGCCTTTTCTCTTTTGTGCTTTAGTTCTTAAATAATAAAACCAAATATTCTAAAACACAGATATTAATTTTAAAAAACCAACTATTTAGATATCTATACATTTATATTCTTAACCAGTATCGGTCTTTTCTTGACCGCTTTCTTATAAATAAACGATTTAAAAAATTTAAAGTCTTGTTAAATTACGGTCCTTTGACTTAATAAACAGGATCGAGTGGCAATTAAAACATGTTTGATTTATGTTTCGACTACTAATATGGGGCCTTTTCAGAATAAAATATATTTTAACAAAATTTTGTTATAAAAAGATTAAAAAATGTACATTGTTGTAAGTAATATTATCATGACAAAACATATATATGTTTTTATAAAAAACATACATAATTTTACACTATATTTAAAAAAAATCATAATTCCATTATCTTGGATTGAAAACTATATTACTAAAATTCATCATAAAACACATGGATGATAAGTCAAGTCATCTGAAAAAATATAAAATAAGGAAGCAAATATTGTTGGTGATTAGAAAAAGTGTAAATTTATAGGTTAGCATTTTGGTTTATGAATAGTTGTTTAATAAAAAAGCAGTTTTAGGGCTTATATTTTATATGAAAGATAAGAAAGAAAAAATAAATGGGAAAAAAATCAAATGGGAAAAAAATCAAATAAAACTTAATTTGAGATTTTCACAGTTTAATATTATTGTAGTTTGATTTAATTTAATTTTTTGGAATACATGTTATTCTGAAGATGGCCCATATTAGTGGCCGAAACGCAAATAAAACACGTTTTAATTAACATTCCATCCTAGTTATGAAGTCAAAAACCGTAATTTACCAAGACTTCAAATTGTTAAAAATTGTTTAATATCTATCTCATTCTTAGAGAATTTTTCTGGTAATTTAGTCTGATTTTAGCACATGAAAGAAAATAGGGAAAATCATGTTTCATGTTAATTACCAAAATCTTGGTGAAGCATTGAATAAATTACATTTATATTATTTGGTATACGTATGTAAATGTATAATAAGGTCAATGAAATAACAAAAATAAGAATATATAAAGAAAACAAAACTGTTTTTTTTTTCAGATTGTATTTCAATTATTTAAGTGCATTGCAAACTTTCAAATACTTTTTAAATCATTTCTTGCCACAATTTAAAAAAATTTGAATGCAATTTGAAAAGGGCTCTATAACAACAGCGGAAACGTAATTTTTATTTTTCTTTCATATTTTTATTTTTTCTAAATTCATTGACCGCATTACGTAATCACATGCAAAAATTAAAAACAAAACTCAGTTGCATCTAAAATGAATAATATTGTGTTAATATTCAAATGATTTCCGCAGCTGCCAATTGAGTTTTGTTTTTTATAATTAAGTTTTAGCTCCCGGAACGTACTTTTATAGCAAATATCTTTATTAAGAATTCTTTCGAAAATGTTATCCAGTGGAGTAAAAAGTGTGTTAAATGATTATTAAGCTGATGCAAATTTTCTGAAATAACCGATTACTGCGGCTAAAGTGCAGTTATATGCAAGGCAATCCAGTAGTTTCCGGCAGGAAGAGAGGTGTGGTACGGTAATGCAAATGCAAATGCAAATGGCCTCCCAATATACATTAAAATTTAATAGTTAATTACGCATAAATTAGAACATAGTCACGGGGTTTACTTAATAATAATAATAATAATATATTCCATTTGCTATAATAACTACACATAGGTATAAGCAACATGCAACTTTAAATGAGTTTAAAAAAACATTTTGAAATGATTAGCTTGTGGAGTAATTTCGTAATTCAATTATTGCAAAATAAGCACTAATTAATATTGCCTAACACAAAGAAAAAATGGATGATATTGATCCGGATATTTATTATTGTAAATACATGGGTATTTGAAGTTATTAACTGTTAAAAAATATACTCAGATTTTTCTTAATATATTTGGAGTAACCACGAAAAAATATCTTCTACTCGAACGAAACGAAACTTGTGCGTGAACATTTTAATTAACAGTAATGGTTTCAAAATAGATAATGAATAATTTTGGTTTGAAGAGTTTTCAATTGTGTCGACTTTTTCATTCAACCTAATTGCAATTCTAATTGTATTTATTTTACAGACAGATAGAAAGCATAAGATACAATTGAAATTTCGGAAACAGGTTGTTGATTTGAAAAGTTTAACCTGAATTTTAATTTTTATTTGACTTAACTTCCCGATATAAAATTAAAGCTCACTGACACTGTATCATATTTTATATTTTATTATCATTATCTTAATCCTTTTCTTTTTCAAGATTATCCTTTAATAGGCTGAAGCACTTTCAGGCTTCAAAAATGAAATGCCATAAAGTTGCACTGAAACTGACAGGTCAGTACTACCTATTCGTTCGTCAGGTTTTCTAGTGACGTCTTACCTAGCGACTGTTATGAAGATACTAGCAACGAATAAATACAAATGAAAATGCATATATGCAGATGCATTTGACATTCGTTGAGTCTGCCCAAAACGGTGGCGGCGCTTTGTAAGGCGCCACTAACTAACATACGATTAGTATAACAGGCTGTATCCGATCACATCGGATATCATGTCCCAGCTCTTTCCAATATTTGCTAAATCTCGGAAAGTATCTCAGAGCGTCATTAGCCAGTCGTATGCTTTAGTAATTGATTGACATACTAACGTAGCTGATACACTAGTGACTTCAGTTATGTCGATGTTACCAGATCATGTACCATGCTCATCTCCTTTTCTTCGATTCGCGATTCCACTTTGTGCGTTTTATTTATCTTTGCATCAGTATAATCTCATCGAGTTTTTCAATGCTACACCCAGAATCATGGACATCGCAATTAAGTCATTTAATGTATTCTTCAATTGAAATAGTGTTTGAAAAGTATGGCTAAATGAGCAATTTCTGCAATATTTTCAGGCACAAAATGTACAAAAAAGTCTTTCTTGTTGCAAAATCCTATGCTATCAATATCGTTCTGATATCCCACTGCAAAAAAAAATGTTTATACTTGTGCTGAAAATCCCAGGAATTATCATCGAGAAAAAGTCACGGAGGTAAGCTCTTTTTAGGGCCTGTTCAGCGACAATAACTCTATCGGTTGAATTAGTGAGGTGGCGCGGTTGCGAAAAAAATATTTCACCAAACAGTATGGGTCGATTAACCCTTTAACGCCGGGAAGGACACTTTGTTTCAACTATTTTCAACGTTAATTTCCTCTACTGATATGGATGTACAATAAAAACGCAAGAACCATCTTTTACGTATTTGAGATCGCTCTTTCAGAATGCCAATAATATTGCAAAAAATGAATTTTCAAAAGTTGCTGCCATTTTCTCAGAGTAATGCGTTCATTTGCAATTTTGAAACCAGGAGCATTCTTTTCCTGACGCAGGAGTCTTGCGTCGAAGTTCCTTCCTCTGGAGCCCGGTTTCATCTATAGCATTATAAATTTTGTTCACACCAAAGCCTTCGAACCTGATGAATTTACATAACTCAGTCCTGGACTTGTCACATGCTCTCCAATGCATAAGCATCTATATACATAATTTTAAATACCGCATATCTAGATATAAAGATGTATAAATTTTATTGGTCAAAGTGAGCAAATAGTTTACATTGATAATTATTTATACATTGAAGAAAAATGTTTTCTGCGGTCGTTTTTTAGGGAAATATTTTCCAGGAGAAATTCTGAGAGGGAAATAAAATCCGGTTACCGTCAAACTGATGTCATTTAGCATTTTTAATACTCCCAAAATTGCAGCAGGGTTCGTCACTAAAATCTTTCCAAGCCTGGATGTGGTAGAAGTTAGCCATAGAAGGTGACGAAATTATTATTTCTAAACCTGTTGCATTCAAGGAAAATAATGAAGAAAACCTATCTGGCAGTGCTTAACATATAAGCCCTGATGAGATAATTGGTAAAAATGTTAACGAAAGTAATAACAAAAACAGTAATGATGCTGTTGATGGTGGTGGTTCTACTCATATCATAACCGATAAACGAAGTATATAATATTGAACTCAAAATTGGTTTGGATTCAGTAGGTGTAAATGGGACATTTCACGCTTCCTTTGCGAGCCCAAAATGGCAATTTTTCTCCTGCTGAATCAAACGTGCTATTTTTTTATCTGCGTAGTGAGTGTGCGAGTAAATTTTAGTTTATCTTGAAAAATTCTATATCATTACGAAATTATGGGCAAGAAACTGAACAAAAAACGATTCGTTTATTCGTGTTAAATATTTGGAATAATTCTATGTAGAAATAGAACCGAAATCATCCATAATAATTTATCTGAAAAGTATTTAATCACTATCCAAAATATTGTTACACTTTGTATGGAAAATTGTCCACATTTACTACCCACATTTTGTGGCCAGTATATAAGTTTATAGTAAAATCGCTAATATTAAAAGGAAATTTCTACCAAGGTACTGCTCAAATTATCAATTCAAGTTTTGTGCAACAAATAAAAATGTAAAATAGAAATGTAAAATCAGTAAACTGATAAAATTTTATATTATTCAATAAATAAGTCGATTGTTAGCTTATTTATCCCGGGTAGTGGTTATCATTTATATTACATAAACGTCAAAAATATAATAACACCCAAAATCTAAATAACAGATCTCTGATCGTTATGTGTGTGATCCGAACTTTATTCGACGCATTAGCGAGTAAGAAAATCGTGCGTAAAATTAACCCATGAATTTAACAGTCTTATTCATTTGTTTGTTGTTATTGTTATTATTATTATTATTATTATGACTTTATTAGCATGAAGAGATATATCGAGGACCCATTCAGGCCAAAAGGCGAGCCACAGTAGAGGCTGTTTTAGGACTGACATACGCAACTTAAAACTAGATGTTAACAAAATATAAATAAAAAATAAATTGTAATATAATGTATAAAAAAATACTCACACACTTAAAAACATTAAACAAAAATACTGATAAAACAAGACAATAATTGGTCGGTAAGTCGCAATGCGAAAAACTTAACAATATAACATACATCGAGAAACGCACACAAGGTAAGAAAATACAGCACAAAATAAATTAAGAGACTTTACGAGGAACAATAACGCGTTTCATAAAATTCGGTGCCTTCAGCACTAAAACACGAAGTAAATAAAATTAATTTACGGACATTTAACGGAAGCTTATTAAAAGTTTTTACCACTAAATACGAAAAAGCACCATTGAATTTGGTCGAAGAATGAGAAGGATATGACGGGGTGTTTGAAATGGCCCAACATAGTGCGAGGGAATAGAAATAATCAGGAGTTCTCAACACTAGAACACGACTTAAGAGATTCAAAATCTTTATCTCCATTTTTAGCTAGCCTTAGAAAAGCAGGTGAGCTGTGGTCATACTTTCTAATCAAATACGCATATCCTAAATATGCAAATTTTGCCCCGCTTAAATTTTTGACCAATTGTTTTGCGAGATACATGGATCAAAAACCGAAATATAATATAAAACATGAGGTAAAACAAAAGCTTTACAAAGTCTCATTTTTGTATCGGTAGAAAATTCACGTCTTCACGTATACAGGACCAAGTGCCAAGCGGAATCAACATTAAGACCCAGATTGTTTGCTTCTTGAATAATTGGAATATGATTACCTTTCAATAACATTTTAATTAAGGAAGGATTTACATTTAATCATCTTTTATTGCTACCAATTAATAAAACTTTAGATTTATTCGGGTAGATGACTGAAGCATTATCGTTGGCATATTTTTTAATATTCAATAGATCCAAATTGAACCAACTGATAGAACAGATATCATCGCAAGGAATATGCATTAGAATTTGGGTGTCATCAGCATATGTCTTAATATTGACATTTTTACAGCACTCATAAACGTCTATGGTAAAAATAAACAACAGAGAGTTCAATTTAGCCCCCTGAGGGACACCACAAGTAATTTCTTGACGCGACGACGTTGATTTTTTGCCTCCAAAAGTCACTGATTGTGATCGATTTATCAAGTAAGAGCGGATCAGATTACAAGATGATTTAGAAATACCAAAAAGAAAGTTTGGCGATCAATATACTGTGATTGATTGTATCAGATGCCTGAGTAAAACCAAGTAAAAGCAAAAGACTAAGAAAATTGTGGTCGCAATTAGTGAGAATGTCTTCCGAGACATTTACGCTATCTCACATCTGTAGTAGAGTCTAAAATCTGACCGATGTCTAGGAAATAGATTAAATCGAATGAAATGTTTCAACAATTTGCTCATAATAAACTTCCTAAAAAATTTAAAAAACGGACTTCTGGACGTCCTCAGGAGCTCCTCAGGACATCCCGGAATGGATTATGTTGTATGGGTTTTGGTTCGAAAATTGTTGAGATTTTTGCGACAGGTCGAACAGAATCTTGCCTCCATACATCTGGCGAGACAATATTATTAATAATATGTAATGTTTTCGGGTAAGCAGAGATTCAAAATTCTTTTGGGAAAGCTTATTAATCTGTACCAGATATACAGTTCTTTCCCGTGTGATCGCTGCAGTCGAATAACTTCGCAGATTTATAATATTGTTATTCGTAAAGAAATAAATGAATGAGGAATTAATTTGAATAAAGTCGCCAGAATAAAATGCAACAGTGCCCACTCTATGGATTATCTTAAATAGATTTATAAAGATCCTACAGTGTACTGCAACTTACGATACTGCGTCTTTTCTTTTAACAAAAAAATGACTTTTTATTTCGCGTTGATGATTACGTTTTTGCTCTATAATGCCTTAATGGTGACGTCACTCGATTTTTCTCCCGGGTATCCTCAATATAACAGTAATGCAATCATGGCAAGTCGCTGATGATAGTTTACGTAGTTATAAAACTCCCTGTAGTGCCATAAAGAGGTACGAATATTACTATAGGTCCCTAGGGGATATCACATTCTTTAATATAAAGGTTTTATACATAACTGTATATTGAAACAATGACATTTCAATGGATACCCATTCGTTTAAATTTATTTAATAGATACACCATTTATGTGTATTGTCGATATAATGAGCCCAGTACTTTATATTCTAAACGAAATTAATCATGGTTTGGAAATATCTAGAATTACCTACCGCAGCATAGAAGATTGGAATAAGATATTTTTCATTTTAATTAAAATCATAATTTGAGTTAAATTACTAAAATAAACTAATATAGTATAATAAATACATTTCTCCAATATTTTCTCCAACAAATGTTACTTTTTGCATCACTGCAAGTGCGACGAAATTACAGAAACCAAAGAAAGAATTATTTTGTGGTTGCGACACCGGCACGCCTTGATGACATTCGAGATGGTGCTACCGACATGCAGGAAATTACACTTAGCCGAGTTACCAATTAGACCAGCACCATTTAGTTAGTAATGGTTTCTAATTAAAACTGATAAGGATATTTACTCTATTCATTAGTTAACTGTACGGATTTATTTTGTTGATGAGGTTATTTATCAAGTTGAATATTAAGATCTCATTATTGTTGCGGTAATAAACTGATTCCTTCCATTCCATCTCATCGACTTTGTAAAGTGATTTTGAACAGATATAAACTTGAACTAAGATACCATAAGTGATGTGTATTATTTATGTATTTCTGCAAAACCATTTTTCATAATGTCAATTATTCACATTTGCTCTATCTATTTAGAATAACATTGTCAGTAGTGTGATTGTTACTGGGAATGCTAGTAACGTAAAATGAACGATCGTTAGGTCGCAAATTCAAATCACTCAAACTTTCTGATTATTTCTGTTGTACAAAAAATTTGCAAAGTTGACTCTTACGGTATTGACGTCTATCATAAAAATGTAATTGTAAATACACAGTTACGAAGCTTGATGTACCTTAAAACAATATATTCTTTGAGAGAGAGGGAGAGAGAGATGTCTGATGGTGTCCTGCGTATTTGTATCTTGCATGATTAGTGGTACATGATTTAAAAAATAATATGCGGTTATTTAGAGCGGTCTTGTTTACTATCGTCTCAGAGTTAGACAACTATGTTGATTATTCTGTAAGTTTATCAGATAACTTTTTGTTACACAAGTATAAACATACTATTTAACGTTCTGTGAACAAATTAGATGCAGTTATTTTGCAACATTTATTTTTATTTCTCAGCAGTTTATCTTTTAGTGTATCGAATGTCTAGTGAAGATTTTATAATTACGATTAGGGCGCTGGATAAGACCGTTAATAAGAGTAGATCTTTCGTGTCAGAGTCCTACTTGTAACGCTAAAATTTCTACTAAGGATGTTTCGACCTTCGTCATGTATTTACATAGAAGGTAATATAATAAAAATACACTTATTTCACCCACTTAATTACCCAAATAACTTTAACACTTTAATTAGACAAATAAAATTGTCTTAAAATCTTAATTCTAACATCCATCCATTAAATGAACTAAAAATAAAGAATGATACATTATAAGATACTAACTCGAATAAAACAGTCGACGCACCAAACGACCACTGGACCTCCCATGATAGTGATTGGCCTAGACAAGCAAGTCATCATTATAATAAGCAGTTTTCTGGAGTTTATCCTCAGCGATATCCAGTCCATATTAGCAATAGCGTCCGCTAGATTCAGGCTCTTGGAATTTGTTCTTCAATTTATCATTAAGCCTTGTTTACGCTTTCGGTGACATGATGTAACTTACATTAAGGAGGACTTCGTTCCCGTACCAACACAACATGCACATTTGTAAAAAAGTGCACCCCATGAATGTTAAAACCGTAATGAAGTTTGTATTGATGGGCATATTGGAAAGTTGGTAGACACTGGTAGAGATAGCTGTCATTATCACGAAAAAAAAGACGCCCTGAAGCCAAGAAAATGTTTCGTTGTACATGGCCGCAAAACTGTTAATAATAATATGCACATTAGTTAGTCTTGATATAAATAGTTGTAATATGAATATTCAAAATGGTTCATAACGTAATTGCTAACGAACGTAATTCCAATTACGTTCATTATATCACTCAATAGCGAAATAACCGTATACGGAGTAGTCTCAGTCAATATTACCATTGTGTGCCAGTAACTAAATAAATACCATACTACAAACCAGATGAGGGCGCGTAAATGGCATATAGAGAATTTGTGTTTGTACTAATTGTGCAAATACGATTGGTGGATTAAATCTGAACATGGATTGAAATCAAACCTGAGAGGGCAAATTAGATTTACTTTAAACGCACATTACTTTACTGGTCTTTAAATGAATCAGTAAAAATTGTTAAAAATTTTTAACTATATTATATCTGTTTTCATATTATACTATCGACTTGAAAACATGAATTAATTATTATCTGTTTATAATTTTTTGTTTAAATCGGAATTATTACCAAACTATTTTCACCATAATCAATATGGCATCTTTTTTTGTCTTTCATTATGAATATGAGATTAAATTCATAAAATTCAAAATGGCTGATCAAATATGACTGATGAATTTTACAAAAAAAGCCGTTAAATAGGGAGACGTGGTATAATTCGGACCTCGTAATGTTTTTTAACTGTACCTATGCAAAATGTTAATCGATTTATAACAGGGTTTCTTCCCCTGAAAGTCTGATAAATTGCTCACATTTCCCTCCCAGGCAGTTTTTGCGATCTCCTATAAAATTATATATAAACCCTTTTCAATGCAAATGAACCAAAGGTCCGAATTGGAAAATGGTTGATTGCGTCATTAAATATCGGACCTGCCGTATTCCAATTGGGACCGCTCCTCTTTTATCTTTTTTCGCAATAAAAGTGAAAGGAAAGGTATTCTAATTTGTTTTTGATGTAAATTTATTGAATTGAAGTGTGAAATAAATTAAATTAATATAGTTTCGGTTGTGGTAATGTACGCGACGCTGTAAACATTGAATGCTAAATATATTTTATTCTTTCTAATGTTTACGGAAAGTAATTTTAATGATAAATAAGTTATTTATAATTATATATTAACACAATTATAAATAAATTTTCAATTGCGCATGAAAATAGGGGGTCCGAATTGGACCATGCCAAACAGTCCGAATTAGACCAATCCCCATTTCACACTTTTCATTCGGATTAGGCAGAAATAGTAACGCTACACACGACAAGTACGAATACCTGCTAAAGTATATTATTCAGAGTTCTAAGCACTATTTACTTCGAGTAATTTGTTATTGGCAATGACAAAAAATCTTGAAATTCTAAATATAAATCTTACACTCTAAATTTCTTATAGTGAAAGTTGAGCCACTTTCTGATAAAAGTGACTTTTTCATTATTTTTAAAGTGGAAATTTCACTTTACTAATAGTGGATGGAAATCTGCCACTCTAATAAAGTGAAATTTTCACTTTAAAATAGTGAAAAAGTCACCTTTAGCAGAGAGTGGCTCAATTTTCACTTTAAGAAATTTAAAGTGTACATCGTAGACTTCAAATATAAAAGTCTCTCTGGGATGTACATGTAATGACTGAGAATTTATTTCACAGCACTATCACAACCATAATAATAACAATATCTACCATTGGCAGTACCGTCTTGCTAAAAAACAGGAGGCCATCCGAATTGGACCACGTCCCCCTATTTTAAAAATACTGTTTACACATATTTCAAGTGTATGACATCGTTAAATTATCAAAGGTGCATAAATTGACAAATTGAACTGAAAGTTAAATTCAAATAGAAGAGATTCCATCTTTACTTTTTATTGTATGATTCGGAAGTTTGGGGAACTACTAAACAGTAATAAGTGCAATTAGAATGCAACATCTATATCAATGAAGTCCAAAAACTACAATAGGACAAGTAACGAAATGCCAAATTCATACATATAATGATTACTGAATGGGCAAATGGAAGTAGGATACAATCGGATAATATAATAAGCTCAATCTTCAGCTAAGAATATTAGATGGTCCAAACATAATAAATGTAAAAACATATAGGTTATGATGCTATAGCATTAATGTAAAGTCTGATGGTGTAGGCACCTGATCAGATTCCTTGATATCAGACCCTACACAGGATTTTATTTAATCTACAATTTTCAAAAAGTTCTAAACAGTACAACAATTTTCTGAGTATGATTAGCAAATCATTGATAAGAAGTCACCTTTAGCAATTTTGGTTCATAGGCATTTTCTATGTGTTTCGGTTCTCTGACAATTGAAAAATGTTTAGTTATAACGTAATTGATATTTAATCCAATTCGATCCGAATGCTTGAAAAATGAGTTGAACACAACTTTCCTAATTTTCTCCACCAGCAGTGAAAATTTTACTCCGATTATTTTAGAGAGTACAATATAAAAGTTTCCCGATAAAAATATTTTTTCCTCCTCAGAAGTCTTCACTTGAATTAAAAAATTCGATTAATTAAGTGAAATATGAGGTTCTACTGGAACCCTCCAGGTGGCGTACAAATCCATAATTCGACTACACTTTTTTTTATATGCAATTGTGATCCGAACAATGACGCGCCATCTAGTGTCCTAAGGGATAGTTAATATCTACATAATACAGCCCGTTCATCATGGTAATTTATGAATTTTGTCCCACAGAGATACAAATAAATGCAATGTGAATTTGCTACATTTATTGATCATCACTCATTTATATCAGAAAATGATCAAATTCGCATGCAAAACAACCATAAATAACTATCGCTGGGAGCTATACACTACTCAATGCATTTACACAAAGCACATCTTGACAAATTACATTAAAACATGAAATTTACCTTCGTATTTTTCGATGATCTTCAACGCATTTGACAATTAATTCCTTTTCAAATACTTCGGGCACAACTTCTGCTGCCCTTCTTTCAACTGTTGAAGGTATTCTCATCAATCTTGCCTTTACGATTTCTAACTGAAAACTTATATTCAACATTAGTCCAACGATAAGATAAGTATTTGCCAAGTGCCCTAGCGATATAATGATGTTTCCAACAGTTTGAAGAAAAAACGAAATCCAAAAATTCCTAGGAATATTAACATCATAGGGGTACCACGCGTTCACCATCAATTTTAAATCAGTTTCTTCTTTCTCCTTTTCATCAGTTTTGTTACGTGCCCATAAAGAAACGGAACATGCAGCAACAAGAATGGCGTATGCGTACACTAAAAACCTAAATATTTCGTAGATAAAAATATTGATTTTAAAATACGAATTGTAAAATTATTTCACTTATTTCGTCCTTTGTCAAACATTAATAAAAGTTATAAATCATATCAAAGTTTCGTGGGATTTCAATTGATATTCATAATTTACGAAGCACTTTGAAACCACTGTTTAATTGAAAAGTTAAGAAATCCGAAATCGTGCCAAATAGTGAATTTTCGCTTAAGTGCGTCGACGGATTCAGCGAAATAAACGTATGCAAACGGAGTAGCACGAATGCAACGCAAATAGAACGATTTCGAACGCGGCATTTAAATTTATGGACGTCTCTATGCTGCGGTTACATTATAGTGTGCTCTTGACACAAACTGCAGTTTCGTGTTGCAGGCTTCCAATTTGCAACTGAGAATGATTTCTGCATATCTAAAGCGTCGCAGGGATCCAACTTTCTAGAATACGATACCCGAAGCCATAAAACGTTCATTTTAATAACAAAAAACTAAAAATACCAAAAAATACGGCAAAAAATATAAAATGATGTATTTTAAATGACTACCTTCCTTATTTTATTCCCTCGACGAGAAAAGTAAAACATAAAATGGAAGAACCGGCAGTGAGTAAACTTTAGTCTCGAAATCTGATTACTCCTGGCCAGTTAGTTCAAAAGGTCAAATATACGGTTCAAATTGAATATAGAAGTCGAAGAACATATTTGCCTTCAGTTTACACCAAGGTGATCCTTTACGGTACGTGTTGGGCACAAAGGTGATTCATAACCTTCCATTTTCAGAAGTAAACATTGACTCGCCAGGCGTATCTAATTGGACGCTTGGACAGTTTCTATTTCTACAAACCTAGAATACGTAGCAAAAGGGAGATACCGTGTATCCTCGACAATTTTTCACAAAAAGGCAATAAATTTAAAAATAAGATAGTTATAAAATTCGAGCCATCTTCCTTTTAGATGCAATGATTTTATCTTCGACAAAATTAAAGAAAATTTTAAACTTTGTTGTGATTCAATAGTAGACATTTTTAAATTTTCGAGATATCCAAACAAATAATAAAATGCATAGAAACATGTGAATAGTTGACTTTAAATTTTTTGTCTATGTCGTTTGTCGTCTGGATGCGGAAGCGAAATTGAATCTCCATTTTATATTAACGAATTCTCCTCGAGGATTTTCTCGCCGCGATTAAGGAACACAAAGTTGAAGCAGCACAGACCTCCTAGTTCGTTTCAATTTCTCCCGAAGTGAAATTTCTTGAGGATCTCGGGTCTTATTCCAGCGTCTATCCAAACAACAATAAAGCAACGTTACAATTTGTTTCCGTTTGGAAATGATGGAGGCGATCCGATAGGCCACCACTAATCTTGACATTAAGAGATAAACGTCATCCAGGAGAGCCTCATTGACGTTCGTCGTGTTGAACACTACGTATAGGACTTCTAAAACCGAATTAACAAGTAACAATAATAAGTTAAAAGTCATAAAAATATTGTACGAAACTGTCATTTTTGAACCCCAGTGCAGTGGACACCAAAATCCCGCAATTTTGTACAGGAAGAAGGCCTCGGGTAGAACATCCTCCACCCGTATATTCTTTTGTGAAATCTGGTCGTTCATCATCTCGATGCGAATTAATTTTAATGAATACGAAATTTTGCCTCCACTATTTGCTTCACCTTGTTCATCTGGAAAGACATTGCAGACTGCTGGGATTGACTCTCCCACTCCTCGATCCTTACATCGCCGGCGCAACCCCAGAGTGATGAAAATTTTATTAGTCATTATTTCCCTTCCGTACACTGTGCAATTTTGTTGCAATTATTTTTCTACCTCGATTGCGGAAGCAAATATTGTCTTACTCCGAATCTCGCTGGAAAACAAAATCTTGAAAAACTGATTTAATTTTCATGTCGAAATGCACCGCATCTTCGAAATAGATTTCGCGCGGTAGACGTCGCAATTTTAGGTCGACCATAAATATTCATCGATACCGCTCGCGGAACAAATGGGAACAACTGCGTGGATGTATTGCACTTCCGGGGCAATCAAGTCTTGCACCTGGTAGTTTAGAAATCCAGTAATTACAGACCAGCGATGGGCGGGAACACGAGTGCGAATATTGACAGAGGTGGGAAGTTGCTGTGGGGTTTGTTGTGGCAAGGGTTGTAGACACTATGTTTCTTTGTAGAAATGATTGAAAGGGGCTTCTTGATAGTTCGCCAGGTATCCATATAAACTTTGTTCTCACTATTGACGGAAAACTCAATTTATATTTGTTATGTAGTAAACGTAAGTATCGTAAAAATTTTGAGATTACTATTAATCTGTTGTGCACTTTTGTTAAACTATAAAGTAGGGATGAAATACGGTGAAATCAATTGATCTTTGGTTACACTCATTCAATGTATGGAATGCATTCATAAAAAACAACAAAAACGAGAAATGGCTGAGCATCTATCGCCATCTCTCGGAAAAGATACCCAATAAACGTTTCCCTGAATGCATGTCTAAAAGGTGTGTTTTAGACTTCGTGGTCAAGTATATTTTGCAAAATACAGCTTACCTTTTCGAAAGATTTCTTTCAAAAGACGTATTTCGCAAAGATATTTGTGAGAAAGTCATCTTAACATGTTGCGCACGTTTACAATTATGTATTTTTATTAGGTTTTTGTGTGCCCCATTAGATGAAGCATATATATATTATTAAATTACAATAAGGTTAGATTATTTTTTTGAGAAAGAAACATTATTTTGTTGCTTTCTCTATCTTTCACTTATGTCGTACAGAGAACCGTTAACGCATTAAGTGAGAAACCTAGGTTCGATCCACCGTAGGAACAATTTTTTTCTTATTTGTTTGCAATCTATCGGTAAATTTACTTTAAAAAAAAAAATTTTGTAGAAATCTGAAAGATGTCTTACAGATATCTAAAAGATATCTGAAGTTGTTGCATCGAGACATTTTCGATATTTTCATATCTTTGATGGATTGACGGATATCTTTTAGACATCTTCAAGTCATCTTTTTGCTTATTGGTTAAGCAATAAAATGTGATTTTTATACAATTATGTATAAGCTTTCAGATGTTTTACTTGTGTACTAAGAAGAGACAGAAAAGGCTTTAAAATAACCACATGACATAGAAAAACTCAAAATTTCTTTCGGAATGTAATCAGCGAAGAAGAGAAATTGTTTGAATGACGCTTTTTGAGAAAAAAATTGGTTAATTGATAAAAAGTCTTAAACACCATCGATGGAAAATATTTTTTGTATTAAGTTCATGAGCAGAGGGAAAGAGGTAAGGGACGGATAAATTAAAAATATTAATTTGTAATTAATAGTATGGTTGTTATTATATAATTAATAAAATACATGAATGGTTTAGGCTTAGTTAAAAGAAGAATCAATTTTCCAAATGAAATTAAAAATGAGTTTTTAATATCCTTTTTATTATATTATTTATTTAGTAATCGCATTTTCCCTGTTACGTATGGATACTTCAAACAAAGTCAAAATAAATGTTGATGAATGGAAATAATTATGAGTTCCGTCAGGAAATTTGCTTTCAGGACACATACATTCAAAAGGAAAATTTAGGAGTATACTGTTTATACTCAACTAGTGAGGTGGGAACGATTAACCAAAATTCTGATAACTAAAGTTTTGTTAAAGTTGTGTGGAGTTTTGCTTTAACGAGAACATATTGCTGATAAACTGTCTGAAAAGTTTCGTAGCTAAAAAGTACAAGTTTGTTTGCCGATTCTCAAAATAATGAAAAATGCAAAATTATTTTAAAACTGTTTGAAATATATGTGCTCTTTATACTTAGATCATAGTCAGTATAAATCCTCCGAAATTAATGCATATTACAAAACAGCTGTCACGTAAAAATTTGTATATTCATTTTTGATTAAATATACAACATAAATTTCGCGAATTTTCTTTAAATTTGTCAAATAATGTGCCATATCTGGCATATTTACATTAATAAGTATTTTGCACTAATTGAAAGAATTAATTAAAGTCCTTAGGTAGATAGAATTCTATTTAAGAAAATTTTCGTTTTTAACAGAAATTCTCAGTCCCTTGTTCTACTTCATTTTTAAATACATTAACATTTTATGAAGTGATTATCATATTTAATGAAAAACAGCAGGACATTTGTAATTGACACTTATTACATAGAAACCAATGTTACTTAATAAATTAATATATAATTTTCCATTAAAAACTCCGCCTTTTGATCTTAGTCCCCTGGTCTGTTATATTTAATGTTTCATATCTTTTCTTTTTATAATTATATGTATAATAATATGTATAAAATATGTATAAAAATATAAATGTACTTTTCATATTAGACGTATGGTTTTGCAATAAATCCCGATAATGAACAAACGAATGCATGTATATTCCATAAATCTATTTTTCGGTACTGTAGCTGTAAAATTCGATTTTATGGCCTACTTTAAGTCCGTAAAATTAAATTTTACGGATCACGTATAATATGAATCTGTGCTATCAAAAACATAACTCATACGGACTAAATGCAGTTCGCGAAATCGAATTTTTGCAGCCTTCAGTACCGAAAAATGATGTTCGACACACGGCCGTAATACTTTACGCTGATATCGCATTCGAGCCGTAAAATCTGGTTTTACGGCCTTGTATCGAAAAATACTATTAATTTGATACATGTAGATGACCCAATAAAAATCAGAAATTGAGTTATCATAACAATTCATGTAATGCCAATAAAAATTGGAGCATTGCAAATTCAAGACAAGCTGCGTATATTTATCGATACTTAAAAGCACATAAGGAATAGTCCCTTTGTATCGTGTTTTAACTTCATCGCGTGAAATGGCCGCATTTTGTCTGTCTCTACGCCAATTGTTTAAATTAATAAGAAGACACTAAATGATATGGGTGAGAAAAGAGACGAGTTGACACTTGGCATTTTTGTCTTTTAATATGTTTAGATAATAAAAATAATGGGTGTCGGTCGAAAATCCGACAAATCAAAAAGCCTACAGGTCAAAAAACCGACAGTCATAAAGCCGACATTCAAAAAACCGACTGTCAAAAAGCCGACATATAAAAAAATAGAAACGTCGACAGGAGGACAGTCATTTTAGTAATGAGTACAGTGGGACCTGTGAAATTGTCCGTTCCGACAACCCCTCAAATTGACTGCAAGTTGCGAAAACGAGAGAAAGGGAGGTGATCCCCACTTTACGTAATCTTAACCTTACATTCTTAACCTTAAGTCAAAATTTTGATTAGTTTCAATCACTTGCTCATTTTTCATCCTTAATTTGCGTTTTTTAGTAACATTTCCTACCTTACCGACGGACTACTTTAGAACCCCTTTAAACAGATGAGTGAGGGAGCAATATAAATGCAGGAATAGGTCATGTTTACATACTCTTTGGGAAGGAATGGATGGTAAAGAATAGTTGGTTATGTTTCTAGTTTGTTGCGGGTACTTTAAATATGGTAATGAGTACATTCTTCGATGTATTTGGTGCATTACGAGTTCGTACCATCAACAATTTTTTATATTGTAAACCAAAATGTTGTATTGTGTAACATGTGGTCTATTATAATATAGAAATCTTATCGTAGTTAAATTACAAGATTATTCTGGTTACAAAATTGGATTGTATGTATTACAATGTTAATTAGTACCAAACTAGCAAGTATTCTAAGCGACATACGCGCATGCATACAGATAAGTATCCCCGCATATTAATTCAAATCAACCTCTTGGCCAACCATTACATACATAAAAAATAAATAATACAACAGCTTTTTAAACTTATATACCAAAAATGGACTTATATTCAAATTAATTGAAAATATATTGTGAAAATTAGTACTATAAGATAGACTATAAACATATAAGATACAAAATAACGCAATAGGTGAGATAGAGTTCCAGTAACGAGCGGAGACATACGGCCAGGCATTTAGCGCGATTACAATGTTTGTGATCATAAGGAACGCAAAAAAAATACCTATATTCACAGTAGCATAAGTGCAAGCGAGCAAGAACCGAAATAAAAACTACAATAATAATAATAATGGCACTTATATAGTGTAGTTTACGTTACCGGATAGGTGTAATGTCAATCGACAGAATAGACAATAGAAAAAAACAAAGTTTCCCTTTAAACGATCCTACAGTGTTATTTTCCCTGATGTTAGGGGGTAAACCATTCCAGAGTCTAGTCGATGTTATCGCGAATGAATGAGAAAATTACTCAAGTCAGTGTGATTGCACTCGAAGCTGGGAAGTAGAACCAAGTCTCAGTGTTCGATTGGTGACTTCACTTCGGCACTGGTAGTAATTGTAAAGATATTTTGGTACTCCAGTCGTGATAATGCCAATAAAATATAGCCTACGTGATGAGGATGTGAGCCAATGTCGTCTCTCACGGTGCGGAGTAATGTGTTCGGATCGGCGCAGGCCGTAGATAAATCGGATGCTCACATTGAGCAACCTTTCTACTCTAATTTTCTGCGAGATATTGATGTCATTGTACAAAGTACAGTAATAGTCAAGGTTACGCAGAACCAGCGTTTTTACTAGCGTTTCACGAAGGTCAACAGATAATAACACTGGGTTTTGGCTAAGTTGTCGTAAGATAGAGAACACTCGCTTGGACATCACAACAAGGTATTCCTCACAAGATAGGGTACAGTCCATTGTGAGACCCAAGTTTTTGGTTGATTTTACCCAGGGTAAGGTGTTATTCTTGACTGTTGCAGGGATGGAATCCATATCGAGGATACTAAGATAGTGTTGACTTCCAACAAGCATCGCTTTAGTCTTATTGAAATTAAGATTTAGTCCATTCTCTTCCACCCACTGGCAGAGGTTCTCTACATCAGAAGTTATCTTCTGGATGGTCATATTTAAGTCAGCGATATTTGTTTTTAAAAATATTTGGGTATCGACCGCAAATATCATATGTTTGGAGTGTTGTAGGACCTCCGGTAGGTCGTTGATAAAGATTGGGAATAGCAAAGGTCCAAGAATCGAACCCTGATGCACTCCTGCGCCAACTGGTAGTCATGTCGATCTCTTGCCATCATTGCCTGTGATTGCTTGCTTTCGGCAGGACAAATAAGATATAAACCATCGGATTGCTGTATTAGATAAGTTGGCATTTTTTAGTTTTCTAATTAGAATCGAATGGCTAATTTTGTCGAATCCCTTGCTGAAGTCAAATAGAACCAAAATAGTTATAATTCGGTTATCAATTGCCTGCTTACAATATTCCAGGACGTAGAGAAGAGCTCTCTGGGTGCTGAAGCCCTTACGGAAACCTAACTGGAATGGATCACACCAATGTTGTATATTAAGAAAAGTTGTCAGTTGATTAAAAATTATACGTTCTAAAAGCTTAGATATTGCAGATAAGATGTTCTGTTAATGTTCTGCTGCGTTCCTTCCTAGTGAAATTTACTATCTTACATTCCAATGAACGAAACAAATGAAACAAATGAACATCCATTGCACCTTTTCTATTGCGCAGTTTCTAAAATGTGTAACCGAATTTAGCAAAATGCTACCGATGGAATACGAATCGTTCTTAAACGAGGTAGATAAAGGGAATGAAACAAACAACACAATATTAAGTTTATTTAATACTAAATTTATTTTTCATTTCCTAAATTATATACTTTAACATAGTAGTCATTGATATTCGATTTTAACTTTTGAAAGCGAACATCACAATTTTTTGTATTCGCGTAATGTCTTTTGTTGGTATACAACTTTAGATTTTGTAAGTCAACATAGCATTTTCTGCAAGTATGGACAAGCTATCCCTAAATTCCAAATATGTTTTGTAATGATCGTCTCTATTTTAACAAATATTAATAGAAAATGTCTCTCAATGTAGTGATAAAACACTGTTTACTAAACGTAAGTAATGACTGGTTTATTACCGGATAATAAACGCATTTTATACTATATTTACAATAATTTGTATGTTAAGCGTTAATAAATCATATTCTTATCTCAATGCTTACTAAGCCGTTTTATAGCGGTTAAAAGAAATCTTTTACCTGTAAATAACCCATTCCCTCAGTGTAATTCTTTGCTGTCAATTAACCTTTCCTGATATTATTTACGTTACAAATAGCGTCGATTTAGGCTACAATGTTTTATAAAAACCATTAAGAAGGCCTGAATTATGTAAACATTGAGCTTATTATCCAAATATGAAATATAATGGAAATTGAGGTAGCTAAAATTCTTCTTGCATCAGAATTATGCATCGAAATATGTCTCGGGAAACATTGAAAGGCAAAATGAGAGTTCTATTTAACGAGATTGCGTTAATATTTTATTGCAAAATTTGTATAATAAAATATTATATCATATTAATTTTATATTATAATATTATAATAATATAATAAAATATTATATCATATTAATTTTATATTATAATATTATAATAATATAACAATAATATTATATCATAAAATAATGCATGTTACAGTGAACCTCAGTGGATGAAAGCATGATAGCATCACATTTCGTCGTTATTTTATAATACGACGGAAGGATCAGTTTTTGCAGCGTACTTCGCATTAAAAGTAGCAAATTGGGAATGTTTTTCTAAATATAGCTATATATTAAATATGCTTTTTCTTTACAGCTGTCTAACTGATTCTCGTGTCGTCCACTGTTTTTGTTTGTACAAATACTGAAACCAAGAATATGCATTAAATTTCGTATAAGAATTGAATAGATCGTAACAATGCCGTGGAATTATTCATATTCACTAATGGAGAATCTACATAAGTAAAACGTGGGTCCACGAATTTTATATAAAACCCTTGAAAACGTCCAAGATATCGAGAACCCTGATTTTTCCAATATATTAAATAACTGATGAAATTGTGAAAAAATTAATCAAAAATCATTACAAAAAGTCTCGGAATTAGAGAAACAATTTTTTAAATATGTTTAAAATCAGACGTATTGCACACAAATAAATTCTTAAATTATTAAATTTGGTTCGTTAAATTTTGCCAAAATCATCAAAATCGTAATAATTCCCGCACTCTTCAGGCTCCCTGCAACTTTTTTCTAATTCTAACAACAAAATTTGACTTTCAGAAATAATTTTTCATTTTTTTCTAATTTTAGTGCATAATATTTAACGGAATATACCTGAAAAATCATAATAGAACGACGAATACGTACAATTCTTAAAAAATATGTTTATTTTAATTTTGATTAGTATTAGGCCTAGTAACATTTACGAAGTAATTAATTTATAATTTACTAAAATGCCTTAGGATAAAGGGCCTCCCCTACCTTAGCATTGCTCTGAAGTGATAACAGACTGAAATTAATACAATAATATACTATTTTTACTATGCACATACTAATCTCTTATACGAAAGGGTGCTATTTTGTTCTCGCGTTATAGGGCGCAAAGTACCATTTTGCGCTCAGTGTGTGAGAAAAATGAAATTCACGTTTCACACTTGCATTCTCTTCTTTATCTTCCGCTTCCACTTTTCCCCTTTTTCCTTCCTCATCCACATGGAAAAAAATATTAACTACTTTTTAGTAGGTGGAACAAATGTATTGTGTAATAAAGACGATCACGTAAGTTAGATATCGCGAAATGCGATACGGAATCATGGTAGAATATACAGCACAAAATTTATTACTACTAAACTGAAAATACAATCTTTTCGGTTAATAATTCCTTATTTTCAGCTGCTCTCTTATTTTTTGGACGCTACCTCCCGTATGTTTTATTTGTCTTATTAACTACACTGAAAGAAATCGTATGTAGATTTTACCTAAGTTGGTCAAGTAAAATCTGCCGAACTGAAAACTAAGTAAAATTTGCCGAACTTGTTCAGCTCATATTACTTAACTATTTATGTAATAGTTTCTGAAATTCTATTAAGTAGATATTGCTGAAAAAGTAAGTAATAATTATTTGACTATCTTTTTATATGAAATTTGTGATTTTCTACTGCAAATATATAAAGATATAGATAGTATATAATAATAAAAGGTGGGTTTGAAATTATATATAAATATATGTAATTATAGTTCAGCTGAGTCCGCGTTCAAATCAGTCGGTAATATAGGAAGCTGTGACATACACTGAAAGAAGTCGTGAGCAGGGGGTGAAACTGTTTCGTTCATAACGTTCTCGTTGTGACCCCCGGGATTTGCGATCACTAGATGGCGCTACTATACATGTGTTTGGAAACCAACGCACAGATGTTTTCCTGATTACGGTCTCGAGATATGACGATTCGCAGTTTTGAATCGGATTGGCAAAATACATATTTGCTCCACGTCTTTAGGATGACCGATTACGGGGACTAGGTATCGCTCTCAGTAGTTTTTCCCCATTTTAACTAAAATACGTGCACCAAATGTTTAAGTTCGCTGATTACGGGGTCTAGGTATCGCGCTGCATAGTTTTTCACGATTCTAGCTGAAATACGTGCACCAGGTGTTCCGGGTCGCCGATCAAGGGGTCTAGGTATCGAGCTCCATAGTGTTTCATGATTCTAGCTGAAATACGTGCACCAGGTATTCAAGGTCGGCGATTACGGTGTCTAGGAATCGCGCTCCGTAGTTTTTCATCTTTTTAACTAAAAAATATGCACCAGGAGTTTGGGGTCGACGATCAAGTGGTCTAGGTATTGACTCCGAGTTAACCGACGATGACCTTGAGGTCAAAGTTGAAGGTCATTTCAAGGTCAAATCAATTTTGCTTATTTTTCTTCAAATTTGAACATATTTTGATTTGACCTTGAAATGACCTTCAAATTTTTTCAAATTTGGCCCAAGGTCAAGGACAAGGTTACCGTTGTTTATTAGATAAAATTGATTTGACCTTGAAATGACCTTCAACTTTGACCTCAAGGTCATCGTTGGTTAACACCAAGTGGATACCTAGACTACATGATTGGCAACCCCAAACACCGGGGGCACGTTTTTTAGTTATAAAAATGAAAATCTACGGAACGCGACACCTAGACCCCGTAATCGACGACCCTAAAAACCTGGTGCACGTATTTTAGTCGAAGAGCTGAAAAACTACGGTGCGCGATATCTAGATATGGGAATCGGTGACCCTAAACACCTGGTGGACGTATTTTAGTTAAAGTGATGAAGAACCACGGCGTTCGAAACCTAGACCACGTATCGGCGATTGTAAGCATCTATTGCACGTACATATATTAGTTAAAAGGACGTTACTATTATCACGCCAAAGCTCACCGTGCACATGACTGCAAGCGCCATCTGGATACATGAAGTTTTGAGTCGCGAGGTCGCGAAGAGAACCGACATACCATAGGGAATATAGCAGCAGTGTCGCCCCCCTGGTCGTGAGTAAACTCGAGTAAAATTTACAAGACAGCTGTTTGTCCGGTTTTAGCAGATGTCGGTAATTCGATTACAAACAGAAACTGTCATTACGACAACAAAATTCATAGCCATGTGCTTATGGGTTGTAATTTTTTCCATATGTGATATACTATACCGTGTTTCATGTCCCTAGACATCTATTTCTTTAATTATAATTGCAATTGTATAGGAATGGGAATATGTGATATGAATGCATGAGTTTTCATTTGACATAAGTTAACCTCAAATCTTTGTTTGAGTTATTAACCAGTCACAAAAACAATGATACAATACTAATACTCGAACAATTAGTTTCAACCATTCATATACAGTCGTACATGGACTATCTGTTTTATGGACTTTTTTCTCCCCCAATTATGGACTTTTCCCTCTGTCGCTGTTTATCGCCTTCCCCCACTTTTGTGCTTACACACTTATACATACATACAATACATATGTACATGTGCCGCCTTTCACTCGTACTTGTAGCGAAAGGCGACGAAGTAGGGGAAGCGCTCTCTCCCCTTCATTGACCATATTCGGGATCGGAGCATTCCCGACGAGTCCATGATACGGAGGCTCGACTGTAATTCATTAATAATTACAAAATATATACCGAATTACCGATATCTGCTAAAACCGGACAAACAGCTGTCTTATATGTTTCGATGCAGCGATGTGCTCTGGCTCGGCAATATTTGTCGAAGTTATTAAGTAAAATCTACAGAAAAGTTGTTACTCAAGTCATTAAGTAGATTTTCTAGATTTTGTTCAGCAAATATTACCGAAGTGACTATGTAAATGTTACATAATGGTGGTTACTTAACTTCTTCGGCAAATTTTACTTGAGTTTTCGGCAGAACTTACTAACAAATTCTTTCAGTGTAGGGCTTATTAACTTTACACTAAGCCGTGCAGGGAACCGATGTCCACAGTACTCTTGCTGGAGAGGATTATTGGCGACTCCGCAGCAAGCTCCACTCCTCTATCTTATAATATAAACTACACGTATAAAATAAACTTATGTTTAGATTCCGGGGCGAATTATACCAATGTATAATAGGCCCACTCTGACAAATTTAAAGATTGTGGGACAATCCTTCCTAAAAAGGCGTCCCAACCGCTTTTAATTTGAAGACACGCCTTTTTCGAAATATTCCGATGTATATAAATAAGAAAGATGCTATTTCATATATTGATATCGCGGTCTATCTAGTTTACGCAAATATAAACATAATATAAACACAATTATTTACAATTTGAAATGTCAGGGCTGTAGCAGGCTCGCTGAGGTCCCTATTTACAGCGTGCCCCGTCCTAAGTTATACGCTCGGTTCTTTTAAAATGGCGGACGTTTGTCCAATATTATAGCACCTCCCCACTTTCGGAACTCTGTATATATCCGTGCAATGAGTTCTTCTGTGTGTGAGTGTCGCGAAGCCGGTGTGGCTCAGCGAAACAATGTGGTGGGGGAAGGGAAGGAAGAGGCTAGTATAACTTTGGAAGAGCCAAATACATAATTTTGGCTATACATATAACTTTGGACGATATAACTTAGGGCGGTGTCTACTGTATTATAATCGCAAATGTATACATAATTATAATATGCGGTGTTACAATGAGGGTACGAAATAATGAAGAAAGTCGTCATCTTGAATAAAAATTGTTAATTCTATAAATTTTAAGTGATTAATTACTTTGACTAATCTACAATGGTCCTTCATAATACTGATACGCATTGTACTACACAAAGTAATTCCGACTTCTATCTCTCGTGATGCAAAACATATCAGGCTCGTTTTGACTGTAATCGCTCCCTCTACCATTATGTTAATGAAATACAACTTGTGAGATCTCAGCAGACTATGTGTTATGGACAGAATTGGCAAAAACATAAGTAATGGTACTGCAGAAAGGATTTTTCCACAAGTGTTGGTGTCTACCCTACGCCATTGCACACCATACCAATCAGCACATACGTCCTAGGGATGTAGATATTCCGTCGATTTTACTTCCGGTCGTACCGAACGACACTTGGACATAAGCGAATGTCCGTTGTATGTACATCTATGGACGTTCACTGTACATCCATGATACGTACATATTTAGTCCATGAATTTATGGACGTAAACATTCGTCCATTCTACGTATATCTACGCACCTCCATTATACGTATATACTTGGACCTACTAAATACAAGAGTGATCATTGTGTTTAGTTATTAATAAATCTTGTCTAGAAATTGTATATTAAAAAATTATAATAATTAGTTATAAACATACAAAATGCAGTTTATATCAATGCGTATTATTAAAATTGGTATTGAAGTATTATATAAAATTAAATATATTATTTCAAAGCGAACATTTTGAAATCTTACTTATGTAAGGCTTCAGTTTATTTAATCTATTTGTGCTTCGAACAATTAAGGCATCTCTCCAAAAATTCTGAAACAAGCGTTAGTAATCCCAATTTTTAAAAACGTAGATAAGTCAGACATGAACAATTATAGAACAATTTCGCTTATCTCCAACATAGAAAGTATTTGAGAAATGTTTAAAGAAAACTCCTCAAATTTCTTAACCAGTATAACATCTTACTTAATTCCCAGTATGGATTCAGAGAACAAAGATCAACCATAGAGTCAATAGTTATCCTAACGAATAAGATTGACGATGCATTGGATAAAGGAACGCCAACTACTGGAATCTTTATTGACCTCGCAAAGGCCTTCGACACTTTAGACCACAAGATTCTTCTAAATAAATTAAGTAATATAGGCATAACAGGAGTTGTTCTTCACCTGTTTCGTAGCTAATTAACTCATCGAGTACAGAGTGTCCAACTTGAAAATATTAAAAGTGAACCGATCACCCTAAAATGCGGAGTGCCGCAAGGAACCTTTCTTGGACCGTTAGTATTAATCATCTATATAAACGACCTCTTCTACATTGACACAGATGGATAAATCATATCTTACACAGATGATACAGCGATAATTTTCAAAAACACTTCGTAGACTACGCTAGTAGGCTTAATTCAATCTAAGATGCCAAAAATCATAAAATGGTTCAACGCTAACATTTTAACAGTAAATGCTAGCAAAATATTTTTTATACCATTTCGCAGCGATGTTGACTGCATTCCACCTATTCATGAAATATCTTTCAAGGTAGATGATAATACGATTTTACTTGAAAGAACCGAATCGACTAAATATCTGGACGTGACTTTGGACAGTCACTTAAGATGGAAAGAACATTTGAACATGTTAGCCAAGAAACAGTGTTACATACCATACGTTTTTTCAAAACTGAGACAATATATGTCCATACAGCAACATTCGCAAATCTACCATGCACATTTTCTTTCCATTGCTATTTATGGCATAATCGTTTGGAGAGGAGCATACAACAATGCAATATATCCACTGCAAACACTTCAAAAAAATGTTATAAAAAAAATGTATAATACGTCCCGACTATTCCCGAGCAAAGAATTATTCAAACACAGCTCACTTCTTGATGTCAGGAAATTATTTTATTTCAGAGCCATCATTTACACATACAAACATGTAACTTACTCCCCGATCACTCCCCTAAAATCAACAAGAAGTACATCGAAGAAATTCTGCTTAATTCCTCTAAAGAAAAAAACGATTGGACAGAAAGCATATGATTGCGAAGGTTCCATTGGACTAAATCTTATGTCATCGGACTTAAAAGCACTTAATTTAGGAACAGGGTCAGCCTTTAAAAACAAATTATTTTATTGGCTTAAAGGTGCAAACACAAATACATTAAATCGATCTTTGCTCCACTCTGATCGATACAGCTCTGCCTACATTTTCACTGGACCAAAATTGAAGAAAACTCTACTACAGCAATAAATTTACACCGTGCTAAAAATATTTATTTTTTCAACATGTTTTTCTTTCTTTTTTAAAATGTTATACATATACATATTCTTTCTTTTATTGTTATGTTATATAATTGTTTCATGTAAACCGACTAGGTCGGTACTTTCAGGTCGCAGTCGAGTATTTTTGTATACTTTGCATTTATATTAATTATAGGGTTATTCCCACATTTGTATAAACCTGAATAATATATCATTATTATTATTATTAAATCTATTTATATTTATTATATGGAATTTTATTTTGTGTATTTAATTATATTTAAATTATTCCATATCTTAATTTAAAATAATTAATATGATAAAGTGAATAGGGTTCAAATCCTGAGGATGAAATTAATTTCTTAATCCATCAAATTTAATCAATTTCTATACTTTATTACAAGTAACTTACAAAGACATTAAGCCAATTGGGAGCGTAGCGTAAAGCTTAAAGCGTTAGGGAGTATGCGAGAGACCCGGGTTCGATGCTCCGTCGGAGCGTTTTTTCCCAATTCCAATTATCCCATTTAATTCTGAGCTTTAACATATAAATAAATAGTATAAAATATGCAGATATGCTCAAAATATTAATATAAACTATAAAAATTGACTTAGAAATAAATTGAGATGTAATAATTTATCTAATGTTTTATTTTATTGTACAATGTATCCAAAACCTGGTCCAGTTCACGCCTTTTATTGCAAATGTTCAAAGATGATCTTAATAACCAATTTTCGTCCGCATATATCTTTTATTTTGTCCATTCTAATCCAGAATTCGCCCACTTCACGTCCAAATTTGGTTCATTATTCGATGTTTTTTAATATCAAAGGATATTCTAGACGTCCGTTTAATTCCCATGTTTCATACATTGTACACGTCCAAGGTTTAAGACTGCTTATGGTCCCCAAACACATTACAAATATTTATTTTAGTAAATAAATATGCGCACCGTGCAGTTATACGAGTCAAGTATTGTTATTTTATTGATACATATTAAAATATTTTAATATTGCAGAAACGCATTAGTATTACGATACTCTGTCCTTTTTTGCACAATGCAATTGAAATATTCTAATTAATGGTGTTCCATTATTAATAAAAAATAATTACTACTATATTTAACTAGACATGATTGAACAAGTTATTTACAATAATAAATGCTGTATGAAAAAACTGAAAAACATCTTCAATATTTACAGTCTGACCATTTTCAGATTTAACTACTTACATTTGCTTAGGTATAGAATCGAGCCGTCGAATTCGTTGAATATTTATCTTCTTTGGTTTAAAAATACTACTTAGATTGTCGAGTTTGTACCATTTTCTGTTTTCTCAATTCCATTTCCAACACAGTGCATCTAGTGCAAATTAAATGAAAATTCCCATTACTTTTTTACGTTGATGCTGTTTCCTAGCATCGTATAGCCGCGTTTTATGAAACAATGGAAATCATACCTACAGCTCTTTTTATGCTGATGAAGTATTTTTTTTGTATAATTTTGTCATTTTTCTTACTAGTATTAATAACAATAAAACAGTAAACCGTGTCTATAAACATACAGAGTAAGGAAAGAGTATGAAAACCTGGAAAATCTCAGAGGGTAGGGGATGAAAACAAAATATTAAGGTCTTATGTAACCTTGGATTTGACCTAGGACCACTCCTTCAAGGTCATTTAAAGGTCAACTTTTTTTAAAATGCGAACCCATATTTTTGACCGAATCATAAGGAAATGAGGTGATGAAAATTGTGTTAAAAATGTGACCCTCCCACCCATAAAGGGTTAATTTAAATATGACAGATTATTAGTTCATACATTTTGAAGATGAATGCTAAATTTAAACAAGAATTTTTACTTTACTAGTGTAATTTAAGCAAAATTGACTCAGTTTTATTGTAATTTCTGTGATTACATTCCAAAATCTAATTATCTTTAAGAGTGATTGCTAGTGAAGCTAAAAATGAATTGTTTTCTCATAAGAACCTATTTTTTATTAACAGAGTTTCAGCAGCAATAGTCTTTGAGTTGACTATGACGTTAATGATTTGATGTCACACCCAAACTAAATTTGTCGTATGAAAACCATGCGACCTGAATATTAATTGCGCCTAGGGATCGGAATGATTTGCGTTTTAAATATTTAAATGCATTTGAACAATTTCAGGTTAATGGCTTTCAGAGAACACAAATAATAGTTAGTATTTTATGCGAATTAAATATGTATATATTGCTATGACGACGATTGACGTAGTTGGACGTTTTTTGGTACATCATTTTTCCTATAAACATTTGTCTGTGACACAATTCCATTTCAGAAATTCATACGCTTTACTTTATTTTTGAAAATTAATTTTTTTCTTTTAAATTAATTTTTAAATATTGGAATAATTCATTCTGTTAAAATCTCAGTTATAAAATCTTTCACTTTATGTAACAACGTAATACATAAAGATTCACTTAATTAGTAATAAGTTAAGTTATCAGTATAATACAATTATAAATTGTGATTATTTAATTAAATGATTCTATATTTATTTGCATAAATCTTTTTGTTCTTATATTTAAAATACTTAATTATAGGACAATTTTAATTTATACTCGTATATAAATGCTTACAACGCAGTTTAATAGGCAATTGCAGATTCGAAGGTCGGGATCAATATTCGTACTAAGCATAGAAATATCAGCCAACTATTAATAATAAAATATATGCGACAATTTGTAACCTTCCTATAAAAAATAGCACTTCACAAAGAGACGTAAACAAGTCGATAAGATTACCTTCAATGAAAACTGTTATGTTTAAACCTTTTGTAGGCATAACATTATACTAACGAATTATTTTTTATTAGTCAATTATTTATGTTTAGCAAACACATTCTGCAAGTGAAAAGTTTATTGATGGCTGGGATGAAACTCGATTCTGTCATATCACAAATTTCAATGACTCTTTACGGGGGGACTTTACTGAAGTGGTGTTGGTCGTTGGCGCCATATCATAACGTTTGAAAATGACATGCTCCGAAAGTACAAACCAAACTTTAAAATAAAATGTCATTACATGTTATATAGAATAAAAAATAGTCAGATAATGCACTTTTTTATTTTAGAAATAAATGAAATTGACTTAAAATTCAACGGTTGATAACTACTGATGATTTAAAACAAAACAAAAAAAAATATAAAAATGTACTTTTCTCCTTAATAATTTTTGTTTTTATTTCGTAGTGGTTTGATATGAAATCAAGTTATGTTTTCTAATATCATTAAAATTTAATGAAAATTATATTTATAAGTCAACTAAAAATATCGAAAGCAGGACAAAGAAATGTGGCATTTAGTGCAACAGAAAAACAGAACCATAAACCGAGTTGTAGAATTAAATAAAAGATAATATTTTTGTGTCTCTTCTTAGTATTTGGGTAAATTACCATTGTAAATAAACCCAAATGTATTCGTCTTCTTCGTTCAGTCGTTACAATTTCCCCTTGGAATAAGATATCGCGAAGCAAAAGTACTTGCAAGTTATTGAAATTTATTCAAAAATTCCTGCATAATACATGTATTTTCTTGTATTGAAATTGAACATCTCATATTATATATATAAGAAAATACATCCAACGAAACTATATTGACAAGAGGTTTCGCTATTTGAGAAAGGCTTCGCAACTACACGATTTAAAAGGGCTCAAATAATTTAGAAGATTTGTTTCCATTATTGCTGCGACCATCGTTGTACTTTTCGAAGGATTAAGCTTAATAAATGTTATTAGAACTTTGCTTTCGAACAATCAAAATGATCTTCATTTAAAATTAATAGATATTCAAAAATTATAACGTCCCAACATTACCCCACCAAAACAGTTTTTATATCTTCAAATTTATAAAAAAAAAGGATTATAGAACGAGGGATTCTTAAAAACCTTAATTCAACCTAGGCTACCGCAGTTCAACAAAGTGCTGTTCTTTTGTTTTTACAATAGAAAACGAAAATGTAAAAGTAACAAAAATATTGCAAAATTTTTAAAATTTTTTAAATTTTTAAAACAATGATCTTAACTTTATGTTACACAGTTTCTTATTTATTTAAAAGTTTCGGTTTGACACGCGATCCAGTTTTCCCGGCTTTCCCTAAAATATACCATAAAATAACTATTTTTAGTATTAAAGGAGGAGGAGGAGGGTTATCTATAGTTCTTCTATTTTATTACATCTGTTTTACTATTCTCGAATATTTTAGGTGATTTGCGGTATTTGAGGTTATGTGCACATATTACGATCGCCAAATAGTAAGCGCAACAATGTAATGATCTCATTTACTAGAGAAATAGTTAATTTAACTATTTTTTTGTAATCCCATGATTTACTTTTGAAAAATGATTGGATTAACTATATTCCCCCTCAGTGTACGTTTCTCCTATATTTTAAAATATTTAAACTGCGGGTTTAAAAATGCTTTGGTTTAAAGATGAGTCATGGATATTTTATCTTGTAGTCCACAGCGAGTTTCTTTTTCTGTCAAATATACCTTTTGGTAGTATTTGTAATTATTAACATAACGCTTCAAATTAAGTAAACCGCCCAACAAAATCGAGAACTATTTTGAATGAAGTATCAATGTTTTTTTTGAATACTACAAGAATTAGTTATATATATTATATACAAATTACATTAGAGTTCCGTGCCAGAATTATTTGGTTCATGGACATTTCATCTTCTTCCATTTTGTCCCCCCTAACCATTTCGTCGCCTGGACATGTTATCGTCTGGATATTTCATAGTGTAAGACACTTCATCGTCCAGGACATTGTTGGGCGTCATTGGAGAATCCCCCTGTATATATCAATATAGAATTTATTATATCTTATGTTTGTCTACAAAATAGCTACTTCGCAAATAGAACGTGAGGGCAGTCAAAAAAAAATGTCCCCATAATAGCCACTTTATATCGGAAAGTGTCCCTATAATGACCTTTACACACAAATAATGAAACAGAAATTTCTATGATCGTCAAAAATATAAAATATGACAAATTCTATCATCGTCTCGTAGAATGAAATATTGTTACAAACGAGTGCACCGAGGGACTGTAATCAAACTCACGACCAAAAAGTAAAACCGGCTTTATTATCGAATTATGAAATGGCAACGATTCATGTGTGACCGATCCGAAAGCTCTTTCGATTCTGACCCGAGTCGACGACGCGCAGGCCGCGCAGCTTGAGACGACTTGTTAAAAAATTGAAGATCGTTGCCAGGCAACGTCGCCGCAAAATATTCAAATTCTAAAGCATATACATGTTACTTGTAATTACATATATACTCCTCCACGAGGGTAAATCTCTGGGTAAATCTGTCTCTTTTCCTCCAAGAGGCAGTCTGTCCTTCACGTCAGTAAGTTCATCACTTCATCCTCTAAGAGGGAAATTCGTGATTGTCATCCTCCAAGGAGGCAAGGCAGGATTTTCATCCTCCAAGAAAACAAGGCAGGATTTTCATCCCCCAAGAAAACAAGACAGGATTTTCACCCCCCAAGAAAGCAAGGCAGGACTTTCGTCCCCCAAGAATACAAGGCTGGATTTTCATCCCCCAAGAAAGCAAGGCAGGACTTTCGTCCCCCAAGAAAACAAGGCAGGATTTTCATCCCCCAAGAATGCAAGTCAATGTCCAAGTGTCGAATCGTTGTTAGTCTACGAGTGTTTGTCGTATTTAATTATTCATCGCTAGCTACGCATGATCGACTTACATTACATTTAACGTTCTACTTTATCGATGAATCGTTACCATTTGTGAAGAGCCCGTATAAAGGACCTAAAGGCACCCTTCTTGCGTCTGCAGCCGACTTCATTTGAGGAGTACTCCCATTCGGTGCGCAATGGTGTGGGGAAAACTGCAGAAAAACCCACACCGAGTACCGCAAATAATTAGAACTAATTCTGTCCGTAACAAATATCTTAGACGATGAAATGTCCTAAGCAATTAAATGTGCAGACGATGAAATGTCCAGGCGATGAAATGTCCAGACGATAAAATGTTCTGACAATGAAATGTCCTTGACGATGAAGTGTCTAGATGATGAAATGGAACACGACGAGATGGTGGACAACGGCATGTAAGACGATGAAATTACCTGGTACCCAATTATTTACCATTTTTGAAACCAGGAAATATATGGAGGTACATAATCTATTTTGAGTCAGAATTTATGGCCCCCTATTTCACCAATACCTTTGACAAAAATTAAATTTATCATAAAAAAGTGTAGAATATATGAGTAACTATTTGCTTAAAAGAGACGACAAAATTGAGCTTTAAAAAGGTTTTGACTATAGAATGTTTTCGAATTTCGAAACCAATCGAGCAAATAGTTACTGATATATTCTACACTTTTTTTATTAAAAATTGAATTTTTGTCAAAGGAGTAGTCAAATATAGAAATCGTATACTTTTGCAGCAATACTCTGCTTTTTTTTAAGTAAATAAGTTAAGACAAAACAAAAAATTAGCAAAATAAAGAAACTTACCGATTTTTCTAGAAAAATAAATATAAATTTTGTCGAATTAACAAATTTCTAACATTTAGTAATTAAAAAAAAATATTTAGAAATTAGCCACTGATTTGTATCCTGAACATTAAAACGTACATGAAAGTAAATAATAAATATTTTAAAATAGTAATATATGAAAAATTAAGGTTTTATTAGTCTACAAAATCTATTAAAAAAGTTAGCAAATAATGTTATAATAAATACGATATTTAATTTCGTTCTAATTCTGTTGGTTGACATAATAAATTGGTGTAATTTATAATCGTTCAGATGCAAAACGAATTGGACATTAAAGTAAAAAAAGTGACTGAAATATTGCACGAAAGTTTACATTAAGTATTTAGCGAAGCAATATTTGGCAAAAGGCATGTGTAAAGTCATAAATTGGAAACTCTCCAAAAATGAAAAGATTTCATTGCTTGGAAGACGATTCTGACCCGGGCAATGGGCAATATATTATATGGACTTATTCTTCAAAGACATTCTTTTATCTGCTCAAGAATTAATACGTGAAATATGTAGAATTGAGAAGGGAAAGATAAATAGAATAAATAAATAATTTCATTAAATAACAAACAAATATTTAACAATTTCAAACTAGTTCATTTATCAACAATGATCGATGATTATAAATTCTGTAATAGAATTTAAAAATGCAAAATGTTTAAATAACCAATTAAGGAAGCTAATCATTCTGATTTAGGCTAAGATTAATAAGTTATAATTCAATTTTTCTATTAATAGTGTGTAAAAAAACATTCGAGGTCGAGCTGCCTGTCAGGATTGCTAAAATAAATAAGATTTGAATTGCGAGTAATTTGAATGCGACCAATTAAATACAAATAATTTGGTCATAATAAATCGAAAATATTGAATATTATATAGTGACTGATCGCACTAGCCTATATGTCAAAACGGAACCGTAACGAGTAAGGAAGCACATTTCGGTGCTCCTAACTACATACACTTATAATTAATGACCTTATTGTGAAAGATTGTTAAAAAAATAATAATTTTATATATATTTGTTTTGTTCTTATAGGTATAATAACCTTAAAGCAATAACGAAAGTACGACAAATTTTTTATTCGATTCGAACTAGAGATTAGTGAACGCCCTTAAATAACGTATGTGAGCTTTGTCTGCACTCGCACGAAAGCTCTCAAAAGCTTAAGCGAGGCGTGGTTGTAAAATGGCTGTACGAATAGAAATAGATGATAAAAATTGATAGTAAAATACATTTGTTATCCAATACCATCGTTCTGATGTTGGTTACTATCTACTATATTCCTTTTTACGATCTATGCTTGTATCCGACATAATATAAATATGTTAGCATGGCGAACTTGGCAAAAGCCACAGAGCTCTTGGGTTACAAAGGTCTCAAATTTTCCTGAACATACGAAAAATGTAAATTCTATCAACCGCTGTGAAAAAATGTCTTATTTACGGTTACATAAATGGGTACATTGTCCACTTTCAAGGATCTCCCTCTCTTCATCTGAGTTTTGCATGAGCAATATCAAATTTTATAATTAACCTATGTGAATGCACATGTGGGATTCAGAAATACAAGACAGAGGAATTAAATAGAATTCCAAACTTAAGTATTTCACCATCGATTTTCGTGCGTCAGGCCATGAATTGCATTACGTACAATTGCAAATGCTGCTAGTTTAGGGGTTAAACGTACGGAATGCGTTTGCTATTAGTGACAGGTGTTACGTGTAATCGAGTATGTAATACAATGATTAAGTGATGATAATATTAATACACATATGTCTATTTTCAGAAATTGCATATAATAAAACTAAACCCCATTAATGAATGTTTTAGTCATGTGTATTTATATTTAGTCAGTAAATGAATTAAATTTAAAAAATATTGTAGCAATTGTGGTTTTATAAATCTTAATTTTATTTAAGTAATTGTGATAAAATGTTGTTTTCCTTGTCATTTCCAAGTAATATTAATAAATTTACAAAATATTTTTTAAATTCTTTCCAAAGGTTATTACCTCTGAAGCCAGAAACTCAGCGGTTCATTGTAAAGTGATATGCAAATATTTGTTGGCCAGATTTTGTTCACTTGTCAGTGGCAGTGAATCTACACATAAAAAGAAGTCTTAAAATTGTTATATATTCAATTCAGCACCGGAAAAGGCTTAGTTTCAGCCTAAAATTATACTAATTTTCTCAAATTAAATCAATATTTTTTTTCTCTCCAATTTTATTTGTTTATACTACATTGAGTAAATTTTATGGTACTTTACATATTTCTTGAATCTAACGCATATATTCCCATAGGAACTGAGTTAGTGTTATAAAGTAAAAAAGAAAAGATAATAGTAGTGTGCTCCTATCAAATGTGCTCCTTCCAAGTTAGTCTCTTAGTTGCGGTCTAATTTCATTCCAAGATATTTTACATGATTGCTGCATGGTACGATGTTGTTGTTTATACGTACCGAAGGACAGTCATTTTTGCGTAACGTGAAAGTGGTATGGATGGATTTATTTTCATTAATTTAGATCCTCCAGGACTTCGACCAGGCATCAATTTTATTTAGTTGTAACTGTAAGAATTCAGACGCCTTAGAACCATTTGGTTGTGATGATAGAATGGCGGTGTCATCTGCATAAGTTGCCGTGAAATCAATATTTGCGCTCAAAATCTTGTTTTTAGTTTTGGAAACTTACTTTTAGTCAATATTGAGGTTTGAAATAAGATTTCTCTAACTTAGGTGTGTCAAGCTCGAAAAATTTTTCTTTAAGCATAAATCTCGACTAAAATTAAACTTCGCTGGCTGAAAGTAAGACTTTAAGAGCTAATATTGGCGTAATTTAAGAAAATTAGCTAAATTTTAGACTGAAATTAAGCCTTTTACAGTGCTTAATTTGAGATGTAACGATATTAAGACTTTTTTTTTACTGTGTAGGGAAATATTTTTTGGGTGATCGGTTTTGCATCATTGCTTATACTTAAAAAAACAAGGAAGGACGAACGTTTGTAGATGCAAATTATTGAATTTTTTAGAACAATGTTTAGTAAAATGAGTCAATTTTCGAACGCCTATCAAAATACATTTTATTAGATTATGTATTGTTTCAGGAAATCTTTCTCTTAGACAACATCGAGTTTTTTTGGGTATCTTATACTATAATAAGGCATGCAGGTTTCAACCTGCAACTTTAAGGCATAAATTACATTTTTAAATATGAGACTTAATACCTTTTGTGGTATCAATTACATTTTGGTGCAGAGTAATATTGGTATAACGTAAAAAACACATTGAGTCTAGGTGATTCCAAACTATTTAATTCATCCCAATCTTTGTTATTGAACATGTTGGACATCTTCAACCTGGAATTTAATTTGTTCTAATTTTCTATGGGGACAACTTCTGTTTAATTTCAGTCTTTTACCTGTAATAAAGTACATAGGAACTTTTGGGTCTGGACTATTTTTGTCCTCTTTTGGGCATGAAATGAAAAAACTCGCGAGAGTAAAAATCGTTGCATTTGATGAATAGAACACGGTTATGGTTCTATTTATTAGTATATCATTACAAAAAAAATCACGGACTCGATAATATTTCGTTATAAATCAGAATATTATCGGTATCTTAATAGCATATTAATTTGAGATTTTTTTATTCACAAAAAAAAACCGCTTGTTTAAACCGCTTAGAAATTCTGGCGGATAACGTGAAGGATATCTCTTGGTCAATTCTAGTATATCTTAGCAAGGGATATATTCGATATTCCATATTCGGGTGATATTAAGAAACTCGATGAATTATAATGAATAATATTTTGCAAATTTTATGAAACTTATTTAATTATTTACAGTACAAATTTATGGAAATTCCAGAAACGATAACCGTTATTTCTTTTGTAACCTGAAAAAATAGATAAGTCACAAATTTTATGTTTATTGCACATCTCGAAAAAGTAATCATAGCAATTACATCTCTGCGACAAACTATATATACGTCTACTGAAATCCAATTAAAATTAGAACGATTAATCGACCGACGATATTTATAAATAATTTCTTCGTGATGCGGTCATATAAGATTTTATTTTAATTTGAAAGATACGTCTCGGTGAACTGATGTGTGACCCTCGTAAGTCTACTGTATTAATTTAGTTTACAGTCCTCACTCCGTAATTGTTTCCCTCCATAATTGTTGTCTTCCTATTTCCATCGGTAATTAAAATTCCAAAATATTCCGTAATTTTTGACCACGTTCCCCCTTCTAGGTGCACCGTAAGATGGAAGCCACACTCGCGCATGCGTACACATGTTCCATTACCTGATTCCTACATCAAGAAGGGGAAATAGGGGCGGGAACGACAGACAAACAATTGTGGGGGCATGAAGGGAAATTCGGCCCTGATCAGTCAGCAATTACCGAGGGAGGACTGTACTTGTATTTTGTAATCTGAAAATAAATATTCTACTGGTTTCTATTTTATTGTCAATACTATTTTATGTAATTTGCACTCATGTGCCTTTAAGAAATGGTACAATAGGTAATGTGGAAATTTACTACCTAGTACAATTGTAATGAATCGTCTTTTACTACTAAAAACCATTGTAAATTCAGACATTACTTTTGACTCTCTACTTTTGAACTCTGATTGAAGTGAATATTCACTTTGACTAAGAATAACATTATTACACTTCATTCTCATAGCGAATTACTCTAATAGAGTAAAACTTTTATTTTAATCCTAAAAAGAAATTAATTTACAGCGAGAGAAACGGTCGGTAAGAAATTGATGCTAAAAATAGGCAGGTGTCACTTGCCTCCATTTTACAATCTATTTCAGTTAAGATATTCTTGTTATGGCTTTTCATTGTGGCAAAAAAATTCTTAGAATTCGAATTATTATAGAAAATATGAATTTCAGATGTAATAAATAAGATAAGCAGTGTTGAAACGTTTGTTCAAGTCTAATATACAAAATGGAAATGTTAAAACCAGAGCAAAATAGAATCGCGAGATTCGCAAGCGCTCCTAGCGGCGTCTAAGCTACTTGCGTCTCAACACTTATAAATTCACACTTACCGCAAGAGTGAACATTTGATTATTCTTAAAAGACTGAAAATATCAACGCTTTTTAGAGGCTGATGTCATTAAATCCACTCTTAATCTAGACATTTTCTTAGTCACTCTGTACAAGAGTAAAATGTTCACTCTAAGAAATTTAGAGAGTAGTAGTTGAAGAGTTTATCAATAGTCTTTTTGGGTGTACCTCAAATACCAGTCAAATCACAAAATAGGCATTCAAAAACCCAACATTCAAAATAACCAGACATAACAAATTGCAGACATTCAAAAAACAGACATTTAAAAAAAGAGACATTCAAAAACCCGACATTTCAAAATACAGACACCTGTGATTGGTGCGTTCACTACATAAAAAATGATCTCGGGTCGATTTGAGACCTCACAGTTCATTTCATGGTCAAAAATGTTTGACTAAGGGATTAATTTTATAGGTCACTCGAAGGTCAAATCATTTTGACCCCCGGATTAGTTATTAAGCACTAAATCAATCATTAATTACATTTTCAAAATATGTACATTTTGAAATGTCATTCTGAATCTGTATTTGGAAATGTCTGTTTTTTGAATGTCGGGTTTTTGAAATGTCTGTTTTGTGATTTGTCGGGCTTTTTGAAATTCCCAAAAAAACTACAAATACTGTGTTTTATGCGTTTTTATTCAAAATTTGTTTAATTTTAACATCAGATTCACGTAAAAAAAGAATTATAGTGCACTTCGGCGGACATGTTAAAAAATCCTTTGGACGTAACAAAAAAAAAACTCAGATTTCCAAAAAGTGAGAGAAAAATGCATTTATTTACTACAGAATATAACTAATTTAATACCTTTTATAATTACTTAATGGACTTATATAAAATAATTAACGTTTCGGTTCCCTTAACATACAGTATAAAAATAAATGAAACCAATACCATAAAACGACATAAGAAACCTCTTCATGTGTTTACATGTCATATGAATATTATGGCTTCAGATTATATTAAATATAATCAAGTATCTGGATTAGCCACAATTCCATCGCCATCACAGCGCTCTAACGGATCAGCTAAAGGGGGCGTTTCGAGCCTCCAATGCTATAACAAATTCCTCCCTTCATTATTGATTTACCAAATAGACCTTTGGGATCAACCAGTGCCTAGATATCGGACTGATTAATTGTATTGCACTAATGCCATTAGTAACTATTCAATGACTAATGTGAATAATACACTATTCGATTACCCTGGTAATATTAATGACACGACATGTTTAATCAATAATTTTCGGCAGTTTTCATTACTTTCTTTCAAAAAGTCAAAGATGAAAACTTTTCAATTGCCGTTTAATATCTGCCAAATAGTTTTCATTAATATTTTTATGAAATGAGAAGACATCCTTAAATGATCATGCTCGAATTACGTGTAATACCTATTATAAATCTGCATAAGTACATTAACACATTACTACTATCTTAAACGCAAATTAATTTAGTCGTTGCGTTAAACACACTATTATAAAGCTACTCTCGTAGGTAATCCGCTGCGAAATTCCTTGTTATTACTTTGTGTAATACATACGTAATATCAGAATCTATGTAATTCGTTTTATACTGAGTTCAATCTACATTCCACTCATTACTATTCACAGAGATAGAACTAAAATATTGATCCAACGCACAGAACAATATTTGTTTAGTAAACCGACGACGCGGTCCTTGCTCTGTTTAATCGTATGCATTGCTTCCAGAAAAAGAAATAATCTGACCTTATTGCTTATGTCGAAATGTATTGATTATTTTTTGTCTTGATGATGATAAAATAATAAAATGGCACTTACCTGAAAATGTTTCTTTTCCAGGATTGGTTATTATTGGTGAGGCAAATTCACTGTGAAACCATAGAATTGGAATCAAAATTAAAGCAAGATTGAAGCTTAAACATTATCATGGTTCGGCAAGAAAAACTCGAGAGAATAATATAAAATGATACTAGTGTAATTGCTCAGATGAATAAAGCGACGTTCAATTATTAAGAAGGTACAAGGAATAAACCTTAGTTATAATCTTCTTTTCATTTCTACTTTTAGAAAATATCGAATGCAGTAGAGTCCCGCTTTGTTTGCGTCTCGCTATATTTACGTCTCAGCATATTTGCCCAGGTCCGTCTCGTTATATTTGTCTGTCACCGCTCTCTTGCACGCTGGGGCCTCAGGAAGGGCCTGATGTGACGTCACTAACTTAACGTGACCAAGGAGAGTGGGAGAAGCGGCACTCCCTTCTTTTGACAAATATAAGGAAACGAGAGGAACCGAGTGAGAAAATATACCTGGACTCTACGGTATATTGCTGCTTTATCGAGTATAAGTAAAAAATTTATATCATAAAGATGTTTACTGCTTTATTTATTCTCCTAACGTAATCTATGTAAACTTCTTTGAATATCCTACTGAAGATGATCTCTTATTTCAACTAAGTATAAAATAGACCTGTCATAATGTTGAGTATTTATTGAAGATGTAGATAGAATTTCAATTGTAAATATCGTTAATGTCCCATTATAATATAATGTTTTAATAGCTACGTAGTAATATTGCTACATTAAAAGCCAGCATCATCGACCTACATTTTACGTTAGTTTAATGCATAGACTTCATATAATAGACTAATTTATTATTAGAGATAAACTTAACAAAAATTTAGGATAGTATGCGTCTTATTTTGTTTCCTTTAAAATCACGTATGGTTTTTCTGTTTAATAATCATTTGAGGCGCATAAGTAGTTCTTATATTATCTTATTTTGAATATGATAACATATTCAGTGATATATCATTTTTAAAAGAAAACGTAAACAATTTAAATTGAATTAAATTTGGAAGAATAACGCACTTCTCGATGACATCCGGTTTGAGATAACTAAGTAACAAAAGTATTCTGGAAAAAAGTTTATTTTTGGAGCTGGTGAATGCAAATCTGTTTTCAGAATGTTAAACTTAAAAGTGATAGAATCAATACTCGAATATGGACTGAGAAGGAAATAACTTAACCATATATTCACTTTCAAAATACAAAATGTACAAATAATACAAATATACAGAATTTCGTTAATTTAATATATCTACTGTAAAAGTTAGTTTACTTATGTTTTATCTAGCTGCCTAATTACATGGAAAACCTTACATGAAATAAATATCGTATTTTTTAGCATTCCATACTAGAAGATATGAAATATCTAAAGTTACGTTGGGGTTATACTGAATTAATCTTGTGAAAAATTTAACAGTTATTTAAAACCTGTTCCATTTATTTAAATGTACTCGAGGTTACGATTAAAATGAAAAGAACTTTCGTTCTGTGTATTTAAACTCTCCATGTATTATATTTCTGAGGTGGAGGATTTTTGAGATTTATCAGTCGATATTCTGTTCGTCATATTTCTCTTATCGAATTGAAATGCCGTTACTTGACCTGATGCAAGGGAAAATCTTAACACTGGTAACTTTAGATACACCTTTTAAAAATGTTTAAAAATTATTTCTATAGTCATTTTTTACTTGGAGTTTAGTGGTATTAGAATAAAAAGTGTAAACAATATTTTTGACAAATAAAAACATTTCTTTTTCGAAAAAAATTGCATTTTTTCGTTAAATCCATAGGTAATTATTTAGAAAAATGTTTACCCTAATTTTTTGGAATTTTTAAATTAAGGTAAAAAAATGTAATAGCATTTTTTCGAAAAAAAAAACATTTTTTCCCGCTATTCTTTCGTAATTTTGACCGTGGTATTCATTGGTGCTACAATAAAAAATGTAAAAAATTATTTTGGTCTGAATAATCCATAAAAAAAATGTTTATTTTTGAAAAAAAAAATGGAATATTTCAAAATCCATACGTAATTATGTAGAAAATGTGTTTTTATGTTCACTCTAATTTTTTCGACTTTTTAAGTTCATTTAAAAAAACTGTACAGCATATTTTCAAAAAGGAAAAGTGTAGTTTTAAGTAAATTTATGGGTGAATAAATTTGTGTACACTTCTTTTATTCTTCGGTATTACTCGTCAAAAATTGCTACAGAAATAATTTTTTGAAATTTTTAAGGTGTATTTCATAGAGTTGATTTTGTGCTTGTACCCTTCCCTTAAAAATCGAAAATTGGGACTTAAGTTTAGCAAATTTTTAACACTATTTAAAATGTGCACACTGTAAAATCGTACACAGAGTTTTAACACAAAAATCATTGAATAACACCAAAAATAATGCTTTGCAAACTCTTCCTGACTGAAAGTAAGAATCAGTTGACTTTATTCACTAAAATAATAAAATAAAACTTCATTAGGGAACACATCGCACATATGATATAATTTAATAGCTAATTTTCTAAGCGAGCAAGGATTTAGTTACGGTACATGAGAAAATAACGTTAAAATGGCGACAAAAATTAAATATTAAAACTAGCTTATTTGATACATGTAGTTAGTCCCATTTACATATGAAGAACAATCTTTTTGAAAATTTTACAATTCAGAATGGTTATTTTGGAGTAGACTTGCAAAACGAGAAAATTGCCATTATTTCTTGTAAAAATTCCATGAACTGGTATATATTTATCAAAAAGACTGGTAATTTGGTTCATTATGTAAGACTGTCCTAAAATAGCAATTTAAAAGAGTACAATTTCCAAGAGATTTTCTAGCCCTGTATTTTTTTCTTTTTCTTTTCATCGACAGACTAACATATGCTTGCAGCATCCCAAACATAAATGAAAGTAAACGTTTCGATCATTTTCTGGATTTTTTTTCTGGAAAATTAAAAACAATTGATAAGGTAAAGGAATTGCATTGTTCATTCCGTGTAAATTTTGTAAATCTAAACCCTTCATGTATTACTCCCCAAAAATCCAATAAAAATCAGCCAAGTCCGATGTTGCAGTACAAATACTACCCAATTTATATCGTCAAGCTTCCAACTTTTTAATATTCAATATATACATATCTGTGATTGTATAAAGTATACGCTATGAAGAGTCTTTAAAAAAAATGCAATACGTCGGTCCCAAAGTGGCGTCAAATATGAAAAAATCGAGAAAACGAATTTATTTTTACTCATTTGGAATTTCCCAAAAGAATGACATGAATAGAAGAACCCCATACTTGACCGAAATTAGACTAATAAGTAACAAATACATTTAAAGAAATTCACAAAATGTCAATTTCGAATCTAAATTTAATTTAATTCATTTTTTGGCGCTTTAAAAAATAGTTTATGATCCGGAGAATATGCTGTGAAAATTTTAAATTCCAATTCGAACGATAAGTGCCTCAAATCGAGCATGTAAGCTAGGAATTAAAACCGTCTTCGAGGGTAGAGCGAAAATAGACCGCTTTATTTTCTACTTTTAATTTTTGCGATTTTTTCTTGCTTACAAACAAGATTTTTAAAAAATAGACAACTACATCGGAATGATTCCAGTTGACTTCGATTCAGTAATAAATTCTCTTCGGTCTGTAGTACAGGTTTTAAAAAAAAAGTCTTTTTTACAATTATACAAGGGGGGGGGGGTAAAATTGTGTTATCCTGTACATTAACACTTTTAGTTTAAAACCGCTTTTAAATTTTACTTCATAATTTCTTCCGTTTTTTTTGTTCACATAAAACATAAACTCACAATAATCATAAAAAATGTTGGTGTTTATATTTCAGGCACGAATGACGAGCTCCATCTTGTCTGAAAAAATGGTAAACTTGAAAATCGAGACTAAATCATCTCAGTTTTTATCGTTCACATGTACTTCCACTGTTAATTAAATTTTGGTGACCATATTTTGCAGCGATAATATTTGTCATGGATGTTATATTTTTAACTTTCCCGAGAATTCATGTAATAAAGTTATAATTTTCTTGTGAATGATTTTAATCTGATTTATGTAATATGTTTATATTTATTTCTTTTCCCACTAGGTGACAAAACCACCACGCTGCTTATTCGCAATGGCTGGTGAGGAATTTGTACGTACTTAAGCCTGCTTTGTTTTATATTGCTGTAATACATTCAGTTATTAGTTAGTCGAGCGTGTTCGGCGTAGATTAATTACGCGATTATTGATAGATTCCATGGCGTATTATAGGTTAATAGTGAGGTGAATAATATGTGTTCGAAATTTCACACAATCAAGAATAATGTTAAGGGTAAATATAGCAGATTACAGAGAGGACTCCCTAATTTCAACATTTTTTATTCTTCAATACGTAAAATTTTCGAAATCCTTTTTCTCCATCACTGAAATGTGCAAATTATTTACTAATAGTTAATGTAAGCTAATTTCAAGGCTCTTACATAAACTGTAAAGTTATAACAGTCACTGTAAAGTTAAAAAGTTTTCTGCATGTCAGCAATGTTACTGTATATTAACTCATATATTTTTTGTAAATTAACTGTTAATAAATCTTACATTAAATTCTGTCGTTTGAACTGCGCATGTCAACAATGCGTCGAAAAATTCGTAGAAAATAGAATGACTGCGAAAGTATTTGTTTGTTTATCGCTGTTTCGGTGAAACTGTAAGCGCGTAAATATGTCACGAAATGATCCCAACATTAATATTTAAAATTCTTATATTAACTATTAACACAACAAATTTAACCGAATATCAAATTACGTTAACTCCGGGAGAAAGTACCTTACCTCAAGATCCAAATCTAAATTCTGTTAGCTTTACTAGGAAGCTATTACACTAACTGTAAACAAACATTTCCTTCAGTGTAATATATATATATATATGCATATTTATAGTACCGAGAGGCAAAATCGAGTTGTACGCCACATTTATATACGACATTGTTATTTATAGTGCACCATTTTATATTTTACATCCTTCATTTACCAAAAAATTCATTTTTGTTGGTCTATCACTAATGTTTTTACACAACTTAAAATCACTACTATTACCTTATTCCAATAGCCAGACACTCTTGGAGAAGCCCGTAAAGTTGTGTCGATATTATGATGACAATAAATGGAAAACGAGAGATATATTCCAAGATAGGATACAATAAGAAATCTGGGAATACTGTAATAATTTCATATTTATTTTTATCTCTTTGGTTTCAGATACTATATTATATACACGTACAATAATACAATATACTCATCGCTTTACATAACGTACAATTATAATTATTTTACTTCTATCGCAGTACCTACAGTCACTATCCATCAAATCCATTTAAAATTGTGACATCTTATTCCAGTGTATATGTACCAATTTTATCTATAGGATCGTCATTGTCCGTCAGATGGCTTCGGACGAGAACCTACTGACCCGTGCGATTCGTACATTTTAATGTCAAGCTTTAGAAAATCGCCGATAATTGAGAGTCACTATGTGTAATATTGATTTGAACCCTTGAGGCGACGAAATCAACCGCGATATAACGCAGCCTGGTGTTAGTCGCGGTGTTACATCAAACATAGTTTAAAAATCCCTGATCTCGTAAACCCCTTATGAAATAAATTCTACTAACATTGGTCGATCATTTTAATTCAGGTAAAATCTGTTATTGGTCGGCTCGATTGTAATTTTGCAGATATAATTCACGGGTGACGAAACTGGAACGAATTTTCCAATTCCTGTTACTTAGCAATCACTTGTTTCAACCTAATACTCGGAAAATGTAGGTTCAGCTTTAATTGTTTAATATTTTACTATTTACTATGTATTCTTTAGACCTTGTTTTTCGCACTTATACAAGATTTGAACATAATGAGACTTAACATGTACAACGTTCAAACGAACCTTCTCCAGTTTCTACATGCTCTCTGAAATTCGATTTCGTTAAACGGATGAATGTGCCACAAGTTCACTTCTCATTTCATCCATTACTAACAATTTTTAATACACCAAAAATTCTGGTCACATTTCCGTTTAAAAATGTTCTCTTAATATAAGACAATGTTATATGAAGTAAATCGTTATGATGAACAGTCGCAATTATGGACTAAATATAAATCTGTTCAAGGATATATTGGGACGCACATAGAAAGCTCTTATATTTCTGGGCTAACTAACACATGCATGTATCGATATAAATACATCGACAACCGACCATTCTGGTTACAAATATTGGATTGTCAAAGTTCCAGAAAGAATTCACGCATACATACGCATTTATTACTGACAAAAAATTCTAAAATATCCCAATATAACCCCGAGCACAACATGAAGGCGATACGTTACATGCGCTCGCAGCAGTTTCTCTTGCTCAGCACCATTTTATCGCTTTACTCCGAGTATATGCCAGCCATAAAACCACAATGTACGAGTGAATAAACGCAACCGCCATTTTTCTGACAAAATAAGAGATGGAGGGGCACATCTTCGCATTTGCCCAACTATACAAACGCCGATCAGTCATGTAATAGTGAACCGATACAAAAGCAACACGCGAGAGAAGATGATATGATTTGAATGTAAATCCGTTATTACTCGTAGAATTATCCAAGTGGCTTTGGCGGATTGTCCAACGGTGCGCGAACAACGGACCTTTATCGGCGCAAAATGATCCACAGTGGCGTAAAGCGCACATTACGCTACCCCTGAATCGCTCCGTTCGAACGGTAAGACCTTTTATTATCGGTGCTTGCCAACAATTCGTCCCAAATTGGTCGGCGTTGGCTGCACGGGCTTCAACACTTTCCGAGCAAAATTCACTCGTTTTCCTTGGTGCGATACGCAATCCTTTGAAAAAACATTTCCAAAAAAGACATGGTGCCAAAAATCTATCGCATCGGTGCAAATTTTGGGAAGAATTTGAAAACAGTTCGCTTTCATCTCTCCCCATGTTCAACACCTGGTTGTAACAATACTGTTCAATTTCGTTCACTTTGTCAATTCCCGCTTTACTGAAAAGTGAAAGAGCATCAATTGGAGCAAACTATACTATCAAAAAAATAGATTTCCCTTTCTTATTCCTGAAATTTTCAAGGATCAGAGCAGTCTCACTTGATGCAATTGAAGAAGACGTTAGGCGCCTCTTACAGATAGGTGGGCCGTCTAGTCTACATCGAAGGAACACGTTTTTCAAAAATTGGTATCTGACTAATTTTTTGTAAAATTTTCCAGTTGGATGAACACTTTGAAGACGGTATTCGCCATATCCATTGAACGATTTCAATGGAGGTGTGGTATTATGGTGGAATATAGTAAAATCCTCATTTAGTGGAATTGGACAGCGACCACTCCATATTCTACTTTCAGTTTGCTTAGACATTAAATGTCATTCATAGTGAACACCGATTCTGAAAACTATTTCGAATATACACCGAAAGTTCGCTTGATGTGATTAACAAGTGAATGGTCGTATTTGTATTACAGATGTTGTAATGGCCTATAGTTTTGATCATTCTGACGTATGGGCAAACATTGTAACGTACTAAATCAAAACCTGTTTGAGTAATGGAGTGGAAGTATCGATAACTAGCACCGGGAATTAACTAACATTGTTACGAGTCCATGATGTGCAAGAACAATATCCAGAATAAAATATTCTGCAATGGCCCCAGTAAAATCGTAAAATGTTCACATCTCAACAAGATCGAGTAGTTATGGGATAGATCCATTGTAAATCTTAACTGCACGTAGACCAACTTTTCCATAATCCAGTATCGGATAATATGTACTCATGCCGTAAATCAGGCTTAGCTATTTAACCGAAATTGTGCAAGGAAGACGAGTCAACGTGACCTTTGACAATAAATTTTCTGGAACGTTATTCATATGAGATTCTAACGCATAGAAGTAAATGTGATAGATCGTCGAGTATACATCAAAATGATCCACGTCTCTTGAATGGGTTTAGTGTTGTCCGTCGGTACACGTAACGCGGGTTACTACGACTCAATAAATATTAATCAATCCGTGAGGTTCGAAACTTTGCTCGTAAATTTATTTAGCTGAGTGATGTATACCGGAATGGGCGTGTACGGATAATCTGAAAGGAAACGGGCGTGATAAGTTTCGTGGACAGAGTATTAATACTTCATCGTAACTCAGCTTCCTTTTTTTTAATTTCGTACAGGAAGTCAATATTTTCACTAAAAATAAAATTAAAAGAACTTGGAAAAATCGTTTACCCATTTTAATCGCTTCTTTTAAATATTTACCGAAAAAAAAACATCGACTTTCATCGAAGGTGTTGGATCCATTAGTGGTTCTGAAAACACGAGCTACATTGAACATTTTCATGAAAATGGACAAGTCGAGCTGACTAAAACGACTTAAACCACGGCTATAAGACCGGATTAATGTGTCTCGAAAGCAATCAAAAGCATCTTTAACATGACAGAAGCGCATTAAATTAGATATTCGTTTTAAAGGAATATTAAACGTACTTCGACCGCAACCAAACAGACATTTCAATCGACGATTTCAATTTCGTTAATGTACACAATATGAAAATCCATTCGTTAAAATTACATTTTAAGAGCCAATGTTAGAGAAAAATATTCAGTCGGGTTCCTGTTTCATGCTTTATAAAATTTACTTTACGTTCAGGTTTCTTGGCCGAGCCGTGAATCAACGTTTAATTACATCATAAAGCTGCCTTTACAGAGAATACAGAATACACAGAACGTAATTGTTTCATTTTCTACCGTCGGAATATTGCAGCTCGAGTGCTCTAGACACTTTTTCAGTCCATATTTTACTCAAAGTAGTCTCTATCTATTTTAATTCTCTTGCTTATAAAATATTCCATTACTAACATCCATAAAATTAGAAAATCGTATCACTTTTAACATTTTGGAAGACCAGAAAACAATAAGAGATCATTGAACGTTACTATAAATATTACTCAAATAGTCAACAATAAACCTCTAACAAATCACTTTCTTTTTTTCGTTTTATCGGTCATAAAATAATACTTCCAACATGGAATGTGAAACTTAAATCGCTTAAAATATAATTTGCCTAGGAAGGCCAACATCCATTGTTCGAACCACGCCCAAGCGAATTACACCGCAGTTCGAGATTCGAGAACTACGGGAAATTGTCGAAAGTGTGAAGCGCGTGCCCACCGAAATTTCGCATTAAATTCACACGACGAAATTAATAGCGCCCGAAGGTAAAGACGCCTAATAACGACTTTTCGTCCTTCAGTTATATGCAGCATCTTTCCCTCATTCTTACATTAATTGAGAAGACAACGATTTCCTAATCCCTAGGTTAATACTATATTTGCCGCGATACCAGGAGAAGGGCGCTACATTCTGATAAACAACGATCCAGGTACTCAAGGTATATTAAACTTCGAAAAAAGTAAACAAAAAATACATTATACAACAATATAGCGTTCGTCGCTTCGTAAAACAATATCAATTCCGAGTCGGCTACAATATTATTCAACAAAACCTCTACAGATACATTTACTAGGATTAAGGTATCTCTTCCCGCGAGATGATCTAAATACTACGTGTATGTAACATATGCTATATAATCTGGTATATATATACATATTTGTTAATATACATATATATGTATCTCGTATATACTTCTTAAATGGTAGGTAGTTGTATATCATAAAAACTATCGATTCTTACAGTTATGAGTTACAATGTATACAGATTCGAGCTTACACGATTTACCCACGAGATTCACCGATTTAATCGAGGCTCTCCCGCTGGTGTGAATTTGATTTTTTTCTTCCAAATGTGCGTTAAATCTACTGCTGGAGTTACTTACATTTCGAAAAGTTGTAAATGCGTACAATATAAGACCCGTTTAGTTTCATCCGCAAGGGAAGCAAGTGTTTACCCGTTTTAACGAGAATGACTCGAACGATTATATGAGTATACATACGACAGGAGTAGGCATAATAGCAGCACGATATTCCGCCACTATTACATCGATTACAAAAAATGGCGTAGTAAGCACAATTTTTAGCAGAACAAGTTAACCAAATATACCTAAATATCTATGCTAATACGCGTCGCATCGGTGAACGTAACACGTACGAGGAGCGTCTTATTACGGACAAAATAACAAATCGTTTCCGCTCATATTTTTTATTGAACTGGAAACAAAGTTTTCAACGATATTTCAAAATTTTAATTCCGAGCAGCTGTGTATAGTCATTGTTGAATGAGGAGAACGAGTTATTATTTGAAAAGATATGGGCTCTCGATGTTACACTCCGAAAACATTGAATTTCACGTATAAAAAAATATTGGAAAGCTCAATATATCAACAAAACTGTGATGATTTTTACGTTTGAAATATTGATCACTGCAGGACTTTGCTTTCGTTATTAATCCTCTCAATCTACAAGCCCGACTACCAACAAAAGTTACCAATGGACATAACTTCTCTGATATGTCGATTATTGAATTACCTGATTCTGTCTTCGTCAGAACGTAAAAAACAACACGATACATGGATGTCCGCAATAATACACTTCCGTTATATTTTCTCTAGAAAAATAAACATCCGGGCAGCATTCGCAATATATACGATCGACGTTATATGAGTTCCACTCAGAAAAATATTGTAAGCTGCGTAAATACCAGGATAATTCCCAGAAATATTATTTTTATAACATTTCCGCATTTCAAAATCCGGAGTAAATTAATTTACTAACGAAGTTTCAGAAAAGTTGCCTGCATTCGCTCCAAGTTTTGGAGCTCCGTGTTACGTGCTCGGATATTCAATTACTTTCTTAAATTTGGTTAATATTGATCAATATTGCTTTAAAAATAACTAATACATTGATTCGTGTCACAAAAATTGTAATCATTCATGGACCATTATATTAGATCCTTTCTTTGCTTCTGAAAAGGAGATAAGTCGATAAAACGGCACTATACAAATTTCCGGCGCAAATCGATAAATCGGTGCAACACCGAATTTCCGTCAAACATCCGGTTTCGTGGTATCCTATAACGTGATAGATATAGATTTAAGCTTTAATTTCAATCCTTGTAGACAGCGAGCGCTTGTACAGTTCGGTCGATATATTGTTATAAAAATGATTACATTGATGAGATACGTGACGTAACAACCTGCATATTGTGATATGACGTATGTATATCATCAACGTATATGTAATATCTGATGCTTATATATCATCAATACTTTCATTCGTTTAAAACGAGTGGATGTATATAGTACACAGCTATACCCATTCCAAAACACGTTTTTTCGATCCCATTGTTTATTTTTAATATTCCAGGAAGATTGTAGATTTGGTACAAATTCCATTCCTCGAATGTGATGTTTATTGAGTTTTTCAATGCTGATAATAATTGCATTCTTTTGATAGTTTTGTTGAACGGTACTACTTCTACATTTCGAAAAAACATTATACCGAGTGAAATCAAATCGTCTTTTTCTGGATACCGTGTATTACAATTACTTGAATGGTACCTTCATTTATCTTGGATTTCCCAACGAAGATTACTTTCTTATCATTTGACCACTTTAGAATCCCCTTATTGCTCATCTGAGCTGCAAATCGTGATATCCCTCGACCTCTGCAACCAGTTTTTACAGTGTACGAAGAAACATCTAGGTCGGACAAAACGCGAGGAAACCCTTGGAACTTGGATTAGTACATTTGTTCTCTGCTGTATCTGGTTTGTAGTTAGTCCACCAGCTTATCGGACGTGTGTCGTGTTACAATGTATGGACAGGATTTAGCAAACAAAAGATTATAATTTAACCGAATGTCTTAGGGATTTTATACATTTGATGTTATTATAATAGATTATATCGTTTTCAGAAGCAAACCAGTTGATCTTATATAATGTATGGTCCATTAAATTTAAGTTACAGGCTATTAAATAAGAGTTGGCACAGTTTACTTCTCTTCGACTAATGTATCTAAAAGAAAACAAGTACGTTTAGCGGTGTTCAAAATATTTTTTTCGTGGTGTACTCTGGTAAAAATGAAGCGTTACATAAGAGTCTAGGAGGCGTTTGAAACGCCTTAATGGCGCTCATTGTACGCTCCAAGCAAGCTTAAGTTACGCTTGACATGAAGCGTGAATTTGAACTTACTGTTACTCTTATTTCTTGCCTCCTGGACGTGCTAAAGCGTGCAATAAGCGTATTTAAATCGAATTGCTATTTAGCGCGCGAAAAAGAGTCCAGTACTCTTGCGCTCCTTCTTGTAAACTTTCGAATATGAACATATTTTAATGAACCTTCCGTTACAAATGAAATATGTAACGTTCATCAAACGCTTTATAAACTCTTGCTGAACGCTCGAAAAAACGTTTATACAACGTTTCTTACACTCTTCTCATCGGTTCGGACCCTTTCGTGGTAAACTCTTAAGTAGTCCAAATTAACTGTTTAAAAACCCTTATGTCACCCTTTTTGAAGCGGATTTAACGCTGTTTTAACTGTTTTGAAACTCTTAACGTCACGCTTCAGTAACGCTCTAGTATCGCTCCCATTTTTACCAGGGTATACATTTCAAAATTCGGATAAAACGATAAGTTAGCAATAAGAAGTTACGTGGAGACATCAAAATCCTTAGAGGCAACATCATATTTTCTCTGGACTTAGCGGAAAGACTAAAAGAGCGCAGAGAACGCACTCGTCAAAAAATTACCTATGATGGAATCCGCTCGCGGCAGCACCTCGCGAAAATGTATCGACGTGTCCGGGAAACCCGGCCGAATTCGCTCCGTAAAAAATAACGACGACAGAAACGAACATTTCGGAACTATCAATTTTCCACGAATTCCACCACGGACCCCGCATTCATTCGGCACGGCTTGCATTGATTTTAAAGTTTCAACGGAAGGAACGCGCGGAATACAGATCGCGCGTGAATATGACATTACCATACAGCATCTCCCGTGGGATCCCGTACGCGAGGTCCCAACCCCGGAGCTAAAGAGAATCAAAATCCTCCAACTATGATGCGCCTTCCACGTTGAATAATTCAAAACCGTCGAAAATTCCCCGCGAAATCATCGGCGGATGAACGTCCGCGATGCCAAGATGATGGAAATGGCGATAACTTCAAGGCGGTCCGACGAACGAAATCGAATTGCCCGAGTACAATTGTTAAGTTCGCCCGACTACGGAAGATATTCGTTATAGATTAACGTTCCAGCGCTAAATTTAATTCAGTTAGCGTTAATATAATCTCACAGACAATTAGTTCAGTTACTTATACTTTGACGAGGCAATTGCGAAGTTCGGCGCTTTTTGAATACGAGTAGTTCGATAACCATAATTACTCAGGTGGATGTGCGTGCAATGTGCGATGGAAGTGAGATGGTGCGATACTTGATCAGAACTTTCATTCAATTATCGGTAGCGAAATTAACGAAACCTGTTATCGTACTTTAATGGAGGCATTGCTGGTAGATAGTAGGCATTCGCTTCATTGCCTTTTGTCAGGTTTGCATCGATTGCAATCAGAGCCTTTATGTAGGATGGGTTCCGCCTATTCGGACGTAGGGAAGCCAATGTGAAAATGATTGTAATCACTGGAATGGAGCTTACGTCGATTGAAGCCGCACTGAAAAAAAAAATTGTCAACAAATTTTGTTGTTTTTAAATCGGAAGCTGAAAAACTTTTTTACCGTGAAGAATTCAGTCCACCTAACCAGGTTTAAAAAATTCTTTTTTAGTATCACGATACGCAGCAAATTAGAAAAAACTAGAACGAATTAAGTTTCTTATTCGCTTTCTTTCCTACACTGCTAACTTATTTGTTGTTAATATAAAACATATCCCTGTAGTCAGACGTATCTACGTTATAATGATTTTATACTATTCGGATGTGAAATTCTTTGTGCACTGAAGCTAGGTTATGAATTATGATTGAATCAAAATCAAACTTCTACAACAGCCATCACGGGCCCCTCTTGATATGCTGGAGTCGCGATGGCGCCTGTCGGAGATAAACCAAACTAACTTCATCTTGGCTCACCGATTCATATTCCAATTCCTGTAATAAGTTTCGTAATTTTCTGACAAGATTCAATTAAAGTCTGCAACTTCGGTAACATATGAGTATCAAAATTGGCAGTACACGTCTAACAATAAACAGTATAAAAACAATACGAGAATGTAAAGGAATGAAGGCCTGAAATTCATAAAATTTCATTCTATACCCGATCAATTATTACATGTTCGGAAAAGGATTATTTAAACTGTTAAACTTTATTATTATGAATCATTTCCTGATTTACTATAAACACTTTTTCTATGTTGTAACTTGTGAACGTTTATTTAGATTCGTGGATGCTGAGATTTTTCTCACAAAAATTGCATATTCTAGCTTTAAAAAAGGTATTTATTCTGATGAATTGACGGTGGACGCTTTACTTTGAACGACTGCCAAAACTTTGCTGGTACCCTGGTTCACGCGGAAAGTGTTTCAATTTGCATATATTGTCAGAACCCCAAACTATCGCCTGGGCACTCCTGCTTTAAAAGTACTTGAAAAATATTGCCGTCCGAGGTAAATATATATGGATCAAATCGACCCAGAATATGACCCGAGGGCAAACAAGTTCACGCGATAGAATATAAAAAAATTAAACTATTTTGATATCTGTTTTGTCTTTAAAATGTTGAAGATGCTAATTCCTCGAGTAAAATGTATCAAAAATAAAATAATAAAAATTTATTATTAAATTATATAGTTTTTAATGAGGATGATTTACGAATTGTATTGAATAGAACGAATGCGGTATTGAAAAACAAATCGGGACAGAATCCAAAACTAATATGTAACAAAGTCCAAGAGGATAATTGTGTGGAACGATGCCAAAAGTGAGATTTAAACTCTCTAAGAAAAACTGGATTTATGACAATTGAGCAAATTCGTAAGTAAATCTTTTCCACCGAAACGTATATGTGACCAGTTTCGTAATCCTGGAACGCGTCACTTTACATCTATGTGAACACTTATTAATTGCCTTTGGAATTAAGAATTTTAATAATTCATTGCTAATGAAAAATCAATATTGACTAAAAATTAGGCAAGACTTTTAAACAAAAATAGGATGTCACGTATTATTGATTTTTTCTAAGCACGTACGGTCGTTCACGAGGCATTTACGATCAATTCGACGACAAGTTTTTACAGTTAAATCGAATTGGTCGTTGGAAAATTAATTTGACGTTAACCTCATTTTCGGACACATGGAATTGCGAGCGCTAATTTCCCTTTAACAGCTTAAACTTAATTTCGAGCGTTAATGTATTGTTTTAACAGCAAATTGCGTATTTAATCAATACTCAAAATGTTGTATTAAATACAAATTTAAATAATTATACGCTCAATGAGATAATACTGATGTTTTTAAGAACTTAAGAAATAATGTCGTTAACAGACAGCGATAATAAGTGAATTTGATCAGATTGCATCAAAAAGGTAATTATTTCTCGAGTGGATGAAAAACTTGAAATAACTCGGAAAACAAATGTACGAATGCATTAAAAACTTTCACTACTTTCAAAGGCACAAATGGAATTCGTGTTTCTCGCCACGAAGGAAAAACTTCCGTAGAGTCTGTCAGAAACAAAACCTATGCTTTGCGCCAACAAGCAGCTTATCTTTAAACCTACAGAAGCATTCTAACGCAAGCTGACTGAATTTCATTCTTGCGTTGAAGAAATTCCTCCCGTTTCACATCAATTATTTTAATGAAACCAATTATATTTTTAGAATAAAGCACGATTAAGTGATCGCAGTCTACGGGATTAAAAAAGAAGTATTATTCTTCTAATTAAACTTCGAATGGTATCGCACAATCATTAGGAGAGAATCAGGAACCGTAGAACACGAAACTTTCATTAGGGACTTAGTCGTAAATAAAAAAAATAATAGTGAATTTGCGATAACAAAGAAAATAAACATAGGTTTTGTTATTAAAAACACAATTCGACTTTGTATTTAAAAAGGGTAAACATTTGTTTTGTATACTGACAAGTTCATTTATAACCTAAAATTCCTTCAGTTTATAGGATTTTAAAAGTTTCCTTGAACATTGATCGTGAAAATAAATCGTAGGGAAACCGCATATTAAGCGTCGCATTAAATGTTAGAGGGGCGTTCTTTAATACTCCGAAGGAGGACAAATTTTGAACATTAGGATTTAACTTTCAAGTATTTTAAACTTGTCAAACCTTATCGAAAAATGTAGTTAAGAACGGTCGACAGGCTTTTATCCGAAGTTTACTGCATTTTACTGTAATAAAATTTTTTATTAAGCGTTCTTAGGGTGTTAAATATGTTTAGTAAAGCGTAAAGATCCCCAAAGAAGAAAATGTTATCAAGCACATTTTTAATCCTGTTAAATAAATAATAAAAATTACTTTTTTCTCATAGAATAGAAAATCCATTGCATTACTGAACTCGGAATTATATAAAACTTCTAATGAATGAAATATTTTTATGAACGAACAATTGTTCGCGTGAGACTGCACCGATGAGAAGAAGCTTTTACGAGGATGGACTACTTGATCGAGTAAGCAGCTTATTATGACTCCAAAGTCAGTCTACTACTTACGGTCATTGTCACTAGCTCGATACATACAGCCGCGTTTACATGAAAGGGCTATTGATCGCTCAATGAATGTAATAAGAACTTTGCTTCAGCTCGTTCAGGAAAATGCTTTTCAAGTGGTATGCAGACAACTTAAAAATTGCTATTAATTCAAATTGAATTATTTTTTAACTTTATTAATTATTATTTAATAAATATTACTCGTTTATCGTTATTTATCTTTGTCTCAAGCTTCTGTTTAGTGATATTTGGGTCATCAAGACCGTTTTATCCAAAGAAATTGTTAAACCCGTAGTTCAGGAATATTGAAATTCAATCAGCTAATATAGATATAGCACAATATCAACGGAATGTAGGGGATACCACTAGGCTATCTATAACGCTAGGGCTACATGTCCTAGTGCGCATATCTTATCTATAAATAGACAGGTATTTTCAAGGTTTTAATATGCGGTTTCTAATTAAATAGATGCGTAATTAGTGTGATAACACAGGCCAATAAAATTTATAAGGTTAGGATATCTCAAAATCTTGACGTGATAGAACAATGCTGCTGCCAGATTTGGACTCAGCGCCCAAAACCTTTGGAAAAGTATAATTCTGTTTTTGTAATATTATAACCTTTCCCCATTATCACCGTTCAGTTTATTTGGAATTTTTTAAATTTATAATATGCAACTTCTACGTTACGCCCTTTTAGCGTCTTCTCCAGGAGCTTAAATCTTATAACCTGATTGACCAAAACGATTAAAGTAGAAAGAATGTAGTAAATGTGATTATAGGTCACAAAACTGTGACGCACTCCGTGATTTTGTTATTATAATTATTAAAATAAAAAATGTAATATCCGTCTTATACCATGTTTGGAGATTTACATTGTCAATTAAATTCTTTTAAATATCCAATGTATATACTGACAATCATAATTATAAAGTATAAAAGTTTTTAATGCATTTCCAACTTGAATAGAATGTTTACTTCTTTCCTTTTACCGATTTTATCAATAAAAGACGGAAGGGTTTCGGGCAATAGGATTATTATCTGGTATCTCCAGGCGAGCTTCGAAAGTAGAATGAAAGCTCGATTTTAGTTCAAATCTCCGTTCGGTCAAGTTGCATGTATTGTTAAACAGCGGGTCTCGTGCTATAGGTAAGACGAATAACGTTGTTTGGAACAAGCAAACATTGACGTCGTAAGTTTCTACTGTGGTCCGTATAACGCTTGTATACGTTAAATTTACGGTAACCTGCCTTCATATCCTCATACTGAAACACAAAGAAATAAATGTCAAAATAAATTATGTGATATGAATCAAATGTTAATTAAATCAAAATTAAAATGTACCCAAATCCGGACGTAATGATAAGTGTCTTAAAACTTATAAGAACAAAAACAAAGGAAAAATCGTCATCTTTGTCCATATATTGTTTTCTGAGATAAAGCGATAGAGGTCTCTGCTTTATATCATTTTCTCGCAAGCGTTATAGTCCCCATATGGACGTTACTATTACGTTCGAATTTTCGTTGAAGGTATTTAAAACAATTGAATACAAATAAAAAATCTGTTGTACCGCCGGACACTGCCAATTTTGAATTTAATGGAATAACCCAGATATTGAGCTTCGTTTTGCATTAAAAAATAAAAATTGCGCTCTCGTCTCAAAGTAAAAGTTAATAAGTATAATCAACTCTCGAACATGTACATCACGATTCTCTTCGTTTCGTTTGAAATTCGAGGCGCAGAGGCGGTTGCTATACTTCCGAGTTATGGGTGTAAGGCAAAAGCTAGATGAAACTTCGTAATCGCCTCGCTTAACGCGAGCATGGCGCTGAGGTGCAGGAAGAATAGTTTCCGATTGCGAAGCGGCAGATCATAAACTCGAAATCTTCTTAACTTAATTAACAAGCACGTACTCGACACTTGTTTGCAGTTAGACTCGTAATGCGATTTCGTTAAATATACCTCGTTAAATTCGCGTTTCAGACGAATGTTTTTCATCCTGCTATCTATACCAGATTGCATTATAATGCTCCTCGATACCTCATAGGAACCTTCGAATTTAATTAAAAACCAAATTCGATTTCGCTGTTCGAAAAACATTCCCGGGGTTAACGCTTCGTTTTTCCCGGCAATTCCAATTTCATCTGTTCTCGATGTATCTTGTCTACGGTTCGATTGATTTCGTTGAAGATACAGAACGTTTTAATTATTTTCTCCTTCGTTATTTCAGAAATATATTTAATTACTTTTCGCGGCACTAAAAATTTCAAGAGATATTTCCTCAACAGAATGTAATAATGGTCTGGATTACATAGGACTATTTCGATCGTAATCTCGAGATCCACATGACAAATTTATATTACGAATTTTTAAATTTCTAATTGGACCATTTGTACGATTTCGTTAGGCCTACTCTCGTTCGCCATTGGTACATAGTGCACTCTATCATATCATGAATGAAAAGGCGATTGCGGTGTGGGTAAAAGTCACAACTCTCATCTTTCTACAACCTCATGAGTATTGTGAGATTCACCGTTTCGTATAACCTAATTTGCACCCATGATACAATATATGTCTAAGAAGTCTCTAAGTATGACTTCGTTGTACAAAGAATTTATTTCTTTAATTTATATTCAGCTTATTTATTATATTCCCACTAAATAACTTTCTCGTTTCGTTTAAGTTAGGTTGCTTAAGAGTGTATTTTCATCCGCAAAAAATCCTTACACAAGACTTTGAATTATGGTCACGAATACGGAAATTCGTTTCTTACATGTTTACAAGTTCCAAGGGGAATAAAATCGCTGTATTTAGATTAACCGCGTGAAACGTGCGATGTATTCCAGACCATTATTACCCAACAATTTTTTTCGATTACGACCAGTTCCACGCTATTACGTACGCGCTTCCCCTTGAAATATTCTACTGTTTCCTCGGTGGTATCATAATAATCATCCTATTTGCGATTGTCTTCACGGGTGCTATTTCGGGTCGTAATTGCCTTATGAGAAAAATCATTTACAATCTTTATTGCGCAGTAAAAAATGCTCGTTTTTTTCAATGTAAAATGCAAATTAATCAATACCATGATGTGGATTCTTCGTTCTTCTTCTCAAAGTTGAAATGTTAAAAGGATGGATGAAACTTATCGGATATCTTCTTTTCAGGGCGGAAAGTCGCACCTTCCTACTCATTTCAGACATTAGGCTCGTTATCGAGTAAGAAAGTGATCTTTCCTGATGTAACAAGACGGTCGAGCTGACCATTTTGTAATTATTTGTATGCGTACTTCATCCACGCTAGTATTTCTTATTAATCGGTAATAAATACTTTTCTTCACGTCTGGTCGTATCCGCATCGGGCCATAATTTACTATTTACACCCGATACGGTTCTATTGACGCCTTTTTTCACGCCACCGATCGTTCAAAAATGGAGGACTGTAAATAGTCACTTTCCAACCGGAAGAACGGGGGGAAATGTTAACATTTCGTGCGAATAGAAAGACATTTCGCGTGCATAGATTTCCAGTCTTTTCGCTGTTACTATCTCATAACAGAATTCGATTAAAACTTGTTTATGAACAGATCTTGATTAAAACAAGTAAATTTATCAAACTTTCAAAGATGACAAAATAATACTAGAAAATATATTTCATTTTCGGAAGCTCATGTAAATTTGAAATGCATTTCTATGACATTTGCGTTAACTTGTGAAGTAATTTCATCTAAAAGCTCCTGCATTACTGGAGGCTTCAAGACCCATCAAACTTAGTTGATCTAAAGCGGCGAACAATCTGTGTAATTCGATTTCGCATGTATGTTCTGGGTTTAATCTCATTGTTATGTGCTGAAATTGAAAATAATTTACCAACTTGATTAATTATAATTTATAATAATCACCACTAATCAAACTAACCTTTTTCATTAAAAGAACAATTTATCATAAGTATTAAAAAAACTCTTTGAAACTTTCAAACTCACGAAATATTTAGAATTTTAAAAATCTAAGTTTTCAATATTCCATACACATCTGCTACCGGAGCGGACATCAAAAGGCAACGGCAGCTTCAATATGTACGGAAAACCAGACTTGACCGAGTTTTTCCCAAGTTTTAACATTTCATGAAAAGATCTAGGTTATTTTGTTAAAAATAAGCCGTATGTGGGAAAGTTTTTTTTTCAAAGAATTCAGTACTCGTTACTTAATCATTTCAGCAAATACTTTTTCGAAAATCAGCAAACGTAATTCAAGATTGCTAACATTGAGAAAGCGAACTCTTATCAGATCATGTTCGGTAATTTAGGACACGAAAGATTGGTGGATAATAAACACAAAAAGACCGGAAGTCTTAAACAATCAAGGGGGTGTAAAGTTTGCTAAGGGTAATTTTTCCGCGAAAAATAAAAAGAGCTCCTTTGTTACGGTGGCGCATTAATTCCGTGCTGCGAAGTACAAATGACACTATAGAAAAATGGCCATTGTCCCGAGATTCTGGAACCAATAATTGGAGCGCGTTGCACATAAACATTTCTAATTTTTTTTTCTTATCTCGACTACCAGCGCCTCTTTTTTTCAATTTTGTTCGGCGTGTAATTTTTTTTTACGCGCCCGATGCGAACTTAATAAATCAGTCTATTTTCACGAGTATCAAACGCATCCGCGACTCCTGGAATTCGATATTCGACTCGGAACGCGACCCTTCGTTGCATCGTTTGTTCGACACGGAAACGACGTATTTCTAAAATAAAAATGTCACATTCAAACAAATGTTTATGTGACATTTTGAACACGTCAACTACTAGAGATGTGAATGTATATCCCTGGCAAAAATGGGACGTTACTTAAGAGTGACTGTAAGAGTGTGAAGAGCGTGCCAAAAGAGTTAACAAAGAGTGAATTTGGACAAAAAACGCTTAACGAATCTTCGATTTTTGCCAGATAGCTAAGGAGCGTTAAGCGTATCATAAGTGTGAATTTGAACATTTTTACGCTTTATCTTTCAAAGTAATGTCACTTTGTTTCGACTAAGAATAAAAATATGTTGGAAAGAATAAACAATGCAACAAAGGAATAATCTTTGTGAAACACATTGAAATATCCCTGCAATCACGGAAAGTAACAGTTATACAGTGGCCCTCCTTTTATTTTAACTGCGTCCTTTATTTTAACTTTTTTTCGTCCCTTATGTTAACTTCTTCTCCTCGTGAGTTCCTCCACCATTCGCCAATTGAAAGTGTTCAAAAGAGTGCGGACTGTTGTTTGCGCTTGCACATACAGGTGAAGAAGGACGCCACTATATCTCCTTTCTCTGTTTTTATTATCTCATACTGCCAGTGGTGAGGATGAGGGGAAGCGGTAAAATAAGGGAAGAAGCCGCCATCTTCCATGACTCGAAAAGTTAAAATAAGAGGAGGGCCACTGTATAATATTTACGTAATGGTTACATTGTTACATAAATGTTACATAGTTGCTACATAACTGTTACTTTTGTGTTTGCAGGGATGTATCTAACATTTTAAGTAATTGAGCATGATCAAAATATGCATTGTTGAAGTAGAATTTTGGAATTGATAAACATTAAGGAAAAGTTTTTGTCTTCAACAATACATAATGATGCAACTCGACAAACTTTAAGATAACAATCACAATTATTAATCCTATTCTTTGTCAAGCCTTCGTTGCTCTCGACAATAGGTTTACCAGATATTTTGAGTTACAATTTTCTATATCTTCCGTTCCATCCACCCTGCAATGTTAACATTCTTGATGTTATCTTGATTTGATGCTCCTGGCTCGTATAGTTGTTTTCCACCATTCAATGGTAGATTAAAAAACAACCGAATTAAAAAAAAAAATGAATCTTGCACTCTACACAACCTGCACTCAAGATATTGTAGATGATAGTGAATTTTGATACCCGACATAAGCAACATTGTCCTTGAAATTCATAGTGACAGATATCGCACTGAGTCTGTTCATTTTTACTCTGCCACTAGCTACATTCTCCGGGTTGGATGAAAATGTTTTGCCAGTCTTACTCACGGATGAACACAAACTCGTTGTAATGATTCCAACGATTCTCTTCGTGATCTACCCCAGGTTTAAGCTGTTCGTTACTCCCACCGGCAGTACCAGACCCACAACTCGCAACTAACCGGAATCCCTGTTCTTGCAGCATGTCGAATGCTTGCTCGATTGAATTATGCTTCAAGAAAAACCTGGAAGTGTACCTGTCAGGCATACCATGATCAGGATCACGGCTTTCGTTCAAAGTCTCGCTGAAAACATCTCTGCAGAGTGCTACCTTGCCACATACAAGAATCCTCGAAAGTTTACGAAAGTTGAGTTCTGTAAGCCCGTCTCTTCCAAATGCGAAACTACCCCGATACCCTAAAGTGATGTAACCTCTAGGTTTACCGCACAACGAAGACTGTCGACTAGATTCTGGAAAATCGTTTATGGCTTTTTCCAACCCTGTCAGACCATAGAAGTTTGCTTCCTGTCGAAGTCTCTCTCTTTCTCTGAATCCTTCTGGCAAGACTAATGCTTCGTTGCGCAGAAAGTCCAAAACATAGCGAAAGAGTACTCCGTCTCGATCGAGGAAGTATTTGCCTTTGGCATCTTTCTCCAAGCTCAATTTTTCAGCAAAAATTGAAGCAAGATGTGAACCTGCTTCTCGTGTCAACGTCGCCAGGGCAGTCGTGTAGAAGACGCCGCCAACGTTGAGCTCCACGACATTCGGAACAGCCTCCGTTCCCTCCTGATCAGGCATGATCCCAGCTGATTCGGAGACTAACAGATTTTCTAACTCACCTCGCTCTCGTGTTTTTAGACGTCAGCGGGAAGTGTTTTCCTCTGTGGAACGAATCGATAAGATGCCGCGCAGAGTCTGCGACGGACGCGGAGGAAGACGAGGGTTTCGTCGACGACGTCGGTAGCGCACCGTCAGGCGACCTTTACCCTTTGTCTCGGTTACCGTTGAGGATGATTCGACAGTCCTCGTACCCAGGAAGTCGGGAAGACCGAAACTGAAGCCGTGACTGACGGGCAAACTCGTCGGACTGACCCGACCACCCGACGACCGCCGAGACCGACACCGACGATCCGACGTGACGGCGTGCGCCGCGTGCGCAACGCACAATTTTTCGCTCTGCGCCGGCCGCTACCAGGAGTCGAGGGGATGACGACCATCGGGGAAACGTCCTTTCACCCCCAACGACGATGATCGAGGATTGTGGATGACCACGGCTCGATCGTTCGTTTCAACGTTTTTCTCGAATCTCCCGACGACACTTGTAATTATCACGATCCCAATCAGGAGTATCAGACGCGTTCGCGAGAGCTTGGACTTTATTTTCAGGTTAGGGATCAACTTCGATAAGTGGTTTAGCCTCGGTTCCGTCGGACGTCAACCTGATAGAATTATTAATAAGCGAGATAAGAAAAGGAGCACTAATGATAAAATGACATAACGGAACTAAACATTTATCGTTTCTTGTTTATAATAAAAACATTGTTTTTCAAGAACTGTAACGACCAGAAAGTTTGTATTCGTTAAAATTTACAAAAATTAGTTTTTTCTTCATTTATTCCAGTAATGTTATCATCGTTGCCTTTATCTCCGACTTAAATGACAAAATTACTTCAAGATTGCGTGGAAAACTTGAAAAAAAAAATGGAAAAGCTAAAAAATAACCTCAAACTTTTATAACAAATGCATTGATTTACGTAAGAAAGCTTAGAATAAAAAAAAATGAAAGTGGGGGGGGGGGTGGAAGCTGAGACATCTTACGGTTGGCAGGAAACTATTAACATAACAAATTGTTGACAAGTTTCGGACAGCCATGAACTGGACTATGTTTTTGTATGCATAAGTCTGAGTTTACTTGTATATTTTATTATAAATTGTCAAAATTTTATTTGTTTCTATTAATTGCAAGACATCAGCTGACATTAAAAATGAAAAATATGTGAGAATCCTTATTATATTTGCATTATAATGAAACCCGTTTCGGTCGACCATGAACTACATACAACTATGTTTTGTTTTTGTATGCAAATGGCAATTGTTGAAGTTTTTTTCGATCTTAAGGGGGTTCTAAAGTGCCCGACAGATAAGGTAGGTATTTTCAATGAAAACCGCAAATAATAAATGACTTACTTGATTTTTCAAAATTCGTGCTCTGTAAGGGCAATTTTAATTACTATAGACAGTTTCCTAAAAAATACCGATCAAATGAATTGAGAACTAACCGAGAATTTTCGGAAATGAATAAAAATCACTTATTTCTTAAAATTGTTCGTCAGTTCTTAATTAATATTTTTGGTATTTTCTAGTAAATAGCTTATAATCCTTAGAATTGCCCTTACAAAGCCCAAATTTAAAAAATGTTATTCAATCATCTTCAATTTATGTTTTTTAGCGAAATTTCCTACTTTACCGGCGAACCACTTTAGAACCCTCTTAATGTTGTGGATTTATGTGCCTTATTAAGTGGGTTCTAAAGTGATTCACCGGTAAAGTAGGACATTTCACTAAAAAAAACCTACATTAAAGGTGTCTGAATAACATTTTCAAAATTCGGGCTCTGTAAAGGCAATTCTCATTACTTTAGACGGTTTCCTAGAAAATTCCAAAAGACATTAATTGAGAACTGACCGAGAATTTGTAGATATAAATAAATATTACTTATTTCAGAAAAGTCTTAGTCAGTTCTCCATTAATTTCTTCGGCATTTACTTAATTAGAATTTCCCTTAGAGATCCCGAATTTTTGACCTAATAGAAGTATTAATAAGCGAGATAAGAAAAGCCCTGCAAACACAAAAGTAACAGTTATGTAACAATGTAACCATTACGTAAATATTACATAACTGTTACTTTCCGTGTTTGCAGAGAAGGAGCACTAATGATAAAATTACATAACTGAACTAAACATTTATCGTTTCTTGTTTATAATAAAAACATTATTTTTCAAGAACTGTAACCACCAGGAAGTTTAGTTACAAAGTTACAAAAATTAGTTTTTTCCATTGCATGATATAAAAAACGAAAGGTATTAAATTAACTCTTCGTCCGCAATTGACTTGCAAAATTGTCTACTGTTAACTTATCCATGACAGTAGATGAATAGGGACAGTTTGAAATCAGTTCCCGCCGCCGCCACCAGGCGTCGCCACAGTCGCGGCGCTGTCGCAGCATGCGAGGTGGTAGATTCGTGAACTAATTCGTGGTTTGAGTCTCGGACTGACTCGTGGTTTGAGTCGCGGACTGACTCGCGGGCCGATTCGCGGATTGATTCGCATTTTTGATTTGCTGTTTAGTACGCGGTTTCAAGACTCTCTCATTGGGAAATCTGACCGTCGCTTATGAGGTCATTAAGATGACGCAAGACTTTGTGGATGGTCCCATTAAGTTTTCGAAGATTAATGCTGTAGCGTTATGCATATATCTTTCGGGTTATTATAAACAATTTCATGTATTGTTATTACAAATTTCGAAAGCTTTGAAGGTCGAAAAACATAGGTAATTTAATGCGTTACATTGTCGAATGAAAAGAGAAGGTAAAGGTCAACCAATATTTATTATTTCATTAGATATTGTTATTAATAAAATGTTTTTACATTATCGTTGAAAACGTCATCTTTCTAATGCTTGATCTTACAAAATTCAATCAGAGAGATTGAAAAGTGTTGACCGTTACACATTAGTATTGCCATGTGTCGAAAATCAAATTTAAAAAGTCGCCTTCATTAAAGGTCAGATATTGCTACATTATAGTCGCTTATGGAAATACATCGTATTCGGTAGGAACCGTATTGAGAGTGAAAGTAAAATGACCTTTTCCTCGTGCGTCCTACTACCATCTCTCTCGCTCTCGCATACTCTTTGTTAGTTCCATCTAGCATCTATATTTCCCGTCGATTATCCATCGATCACTTATTCAGCGTACATTGATTTTCCCGAAACTTTCGAAAATGTATTCAGGTCCAGACACGTTTAAAAGGTCATTGCAGAAAAAGTGAAAAAGAAAGTAAGAGAAAGGAGGCAGTCTAATTCAAATATTCCAATGTCATAATTTCTATGATCTCTCTAGCTCTCGCATACTCTTTCTTAGATCCATTAACATTAGCAGTATACCGTTTTCACGGTCGTCGATTATCCGTCGATCACTTATTCACCGTACATTTGTTTTCTCGAAACTCTCGAAATTGTATACAGATCCAGACATCGTTTCAAAGAAATGTCGCGTTCCTGTGTCTATGTTTGACAGCACGTAAGCGCCTCTATTTCAAAACTTGTATTTCTACAACAATATGGTAGATGTCTAAAAGATTTTTGAGGCTTTGAACAGGGTTTACAGCACTCTTGAAGAAGAAGACGCTGCTGAGGATCAATTTTCCAACTTCATTCTAGAATCCATCAAAAAGATTGAGAAAATCAATTAATTCTTAAGGACCAATCTTCACATTCCAAATGGGGTGAAGTTATCATTGGAGACACGTATTCATTGCATCACGGTACAGAGGGTTACAGCTGCTCACAGATTAATTAGCGTATCTCAATGATCTCCAATAGAGACAAAACCGTCGAGTCCCTTCACCCAATACCATTTTGAAATTAACGTAGAAAAGCCGCTAAGCAAGTCTCAACGCGTTCAAAAGACCTGGCACCGACCCCCTAATATTGTTATAAAAATGTCCAGCCGTTAGATGGTAATTGCAAACGGCCTCTTTCTAATGCGTGATCTTAAGAAATTAGTTCATAAATATTGAAAAGTACTGGCTGTTACACATTAGTATTGTCATGTGAGGAATGCCGAAAAAAAAATTGCAAAAGCAATTCATTAAAGGTCAGCTATTGCTACATCATATTCGCTTCTCGATGCCTATGTGGAAATACAGCGTAGGCTAGGAACCGTATTTTGAATGTGAACATAAAATTCTAATAATGACCTTTTCCTCCTGCGTGCTACTACCATCTCTCTTGCTCTCTAGTACCCGTTGTTAGATTATACCGTTATCACGGTCATCGAAATCACCGATTGCCAGCCGATCATTTTCACCATATATTTTCCATGTATACAGGTTCAGACGCGTTTAAAGTCATTGCGTAATTTCATCAAAAGGTATACCAAGTAACACATTTTCGCTTTCCAAAATTTTTAGACAACCTCCACCATAATAGAAAGGAGATGATCTCAGTTCTGTATTTTATCTAGGAATAACTTGGCGGGCCACCTGTAGGCCAACTCACCCCTTTGTCAACAAAAGTAGCATAAATAAATAAATAAATAAATAATTTATAATAATAATATTTAAATAGTAATAAATTTCACATAATCCGAATAGCGTGTATTAAAATGTATAATATAGAAATGATGGAAGAAGCTAGCAGTAATTAGAAAGAGAGGATGACACGCTTATTCCCTATGCATTTATCTATTCACGATATTTACGTGTTTTCATGACGTTCGAGCCATAGCTATACGAGTTTGGACACGTGGGTAATGTAATTAATCAGGTTCCTGACCGTTTTTTAATATGTGTACAATTTACGACATCTTAAACATCGCCATACAAGTTTGGACCTGTTGCCTTTATCTCCCACTTAAATGACAAAATTACCTCAAAATTTAATGGAAAATTTGAAAAAAAAGAAGAAAAGCCCCAAAACAAACTCAAACCTTATTAGAACACATGCATAGATTTACGTCAGAACCCTTACAAAAAAAAAATAAAATAAGGGAAAGTTGCGACATCTTACGGTTGATAGAAAAATATTAAACAAATTGTTGAAAACAGTTTTGGACGACTATGAACTGCACAGAACTATGTTTCTGTATACAGTCTGGCAATTTGAAAAGGCAACAAACGGTCAACTCAGTTTAAACTTGACTGTTCGTTTAAGGGGGTTCTAAAGTGCTCGTTTGATAAAGTAGGAATTTTCGCTAAAAACAGTAAATAAAAAATGACCGAATGGATTTTTCGAAATTCGGGCTCTGTAAGGGCAATTTTAATTACTATAGAAGGTATCCTAGAAAATGCCAAGGAAATTAATTCCCAATTCTCCGAGAATTTTCGGAAATAAATAAAAATCACTTATTTCCGAAAATGTTCGCTCAGTTGTCAATTAATATCTTTGATATTTTCTACGAAACTGTTTATAATGCTTAGAATTGCCCTTACAAAGCCCTAATTTTATAAAAGTTATTCAGTCATCTTTTATTTACGTTTTTTAATGAAATTCCCTACCTTACCGGCGAACCACTTTAGAACCCCCTTAAGGAGGGTATACAGTACTCGTCCGATAAGGCAGGAATTTTCATTAAAATCCGTAAATAAAAAATAACTTAATCGATTTTTCAAAATTTGGGCTCTTTAAGGGAAATTCTAATTACTGTAGACGGTATACCAGAAAATGTTAAAGAAATTAATTGAGAACTGACCGAGAATTTTCGGAAATAAGTGATTTTTATTTATTTTATAAAAGTGCAACTAAATTTATGTCCAAGTCCAGGTCTATTTTATAGCTATTATAAAAAATCAGCGAAGTTGGTTCAGAAATGTGTAAGAATTCGCCGCAGTTGCTATATCTACGACATTTATTCTTCCCTGAAATTTGTCGAACGTTCATAAAAAATCCGTAAAATAACTTTAAAATAGTAATTAATTGTAAATTCTTGTGTAACGTATGTTTTTTAATCAAAATACTGCGTAAATAAAAGTTAATTTAATTAAAACAGCGACTCACCGCCCTTTAGCGGCATATGAGGTTTTATTTCAGGCATATGACTGAAGGGCAGCTATATATAATTTATATGTATGTATATAATTTGGACAATAATGTACATTATTCCGAAGTAAAAGATATTTACGATTCTTGTGTGTATACTTAAAGGATAAGATAACGAAACAATCATATCAATTTGATTATCCAGATTAACGAACTGTAGAATATTCATGAATTTATCGACTTATGGCTTATTAATTATGCAATTATGCTAAATTGCAAGTTTGAAATTTCAATAAATATTTTAAACACCTGATTATCGAAATCATTCCGATTTCCGGATAACGAGGCTTCCCTGGAGAAAATGGTACACTTCCACAAGGCTTAAAATATAGAAATTCAAACGTAACGAACGTTTTAAGCACACTTAATTGGTCAATGATTGAGTACATTTTCGCCAGCATTTCCATTCGTTTCGAAAACTTAAGCTTTTTAGTATTAACAGAAAAGTCGGAGAGAATAAGAAATAATTTTAAAATATAACTGAAGATTTAAAATATTTCAAATCGACATGCAACATTACCAGATTGAGCTACGTAGTAGAATAATCTTCATAAATTGCAGTCATAAACAACCATATGTATTTTATAAATGGTAAGACAATATTTTGATAAAGATATAGTACATTGTGCAACTAGGGAGCAAAATAGTTGTTTGTCGACGAGTGGGAGTTTGATCATTCGTATAAGTTTGTAAACGATCAATTTGTTCCCATGTACCCCTCTTAATGGGGTTGGTGAGTTCCCGTAAAAAAGCTAATTTCGTCCATCTCCGTGGCGTCGCTCTACCAATCCTTAGGAGCAATAAAACTGGTGGTGCAGAATAGCGATGAATATTTAAATGTTTTGAACTATTCGAACCGCATACCGGGTGAATAATTCAAGACCGAACATAGGGGAACACATGCATTAGCATCAGCCAATCGCTATCGAGCTTGAGAGTATGCATTATCGCCACCGACCAATCGCGGAAAGCGTATAACATCTATCAACTTTTTGATGTTTATGATTAAGAAAATGATTTATTTAAAAAAATCTATTCATTAAATATGAAAAATGTTAATAATTAAACTATTTTTTAATACGCATCAAATTACTTAATCGAAAAAGTCTTCCGTATAATCATGTAAACATGCCGTACATGCTAGGTTAGGTTAGGAAGACTGGTATGGATTCGGACGTTTCGGAGTGTAGTTTGATGGGTCTTATGTTATGACATATCAGCTGATTCGGAAAAATTTACTTCACAACTTCACTACAATCAGATAAGTTGCCAAGTGACAAATATTTATAATTTATTTAATATTTAATATGAAAATACGATTCTTTGTGATTATGCTTTTTTTTCAGGATTATTCAAGAATGCGTGAATTGGACTGCTATTAACGAAGACGTTAAAGTTATGAATTTCAATTGGTTAAAACGGAACCCTATAATCTCTGACCATACCATTCTTCCTAACCTAACCTAGCATGTACGGCATGTTTACATGATTATACGGAAGACTTTTTCGATTAAGTAATTTGATGCGTATTAAAAAATAGTTTAATTATTAGCATTTTTCATATTTAATGCATAGATTTTTTAAATAAATCATTTTCTTAATCGTAACATCAAAAAGTTGATAGGTGTTATACGCTTTCCGTGATTGGTCGGTGGCGATAATGCATACTCTCAAGAACGATAGCGATTGGCTGAGAGCTAATATATGTGTTACCCTATGTTCGGCCTTGAATTATTTACCCGGTATGTTAAATTAAAATTCTTATTCCCCATTGATTGGTTGTCTTATTCAAATTTCAGACAATCTGACATTATTTCATACCGCAAACTCGGTTATCTAAGACAAATTTTGTCTCTTGGCTATATGTATGTGGAAAACGGTAGCACGTCTTTATTTCACGGACAAATGATCACACGAGAAAATGTCACAGACATTTAATCCCTCGTCAAATTATCACAATGATAAAATGGCTTGCTCAAAAATACCACAATGATAATATATCACATGATAAAATATCCCATCAATAAAATAACATGTATTTAAAAATTTCCCTATGCAGCGATATTCATTTACGCATTATTAGGAGTAAGCAGAGTTCTGACTGGTTAGGTTAGGTTAGTTTTAGGGCACGCATATGCTTTTAGGCTTTATTAAGGGTAGGCGGAGTTCTAACTGGTTAGGTTAGTTTCGTGCCGTTGCCATTTCTCCGCTTCCCCCATTTCACTATACGATGTTTGATTAAAATAATTCTCGCGACAAAAACAAGGGTCAAATAGACTGGTGCCAAAACGGCGGGGACAAAACATCCGGCGCCAAAACGCCCTAGCGCCAAAACGGCGGCGATAAGACTGACATGAATTATCGTATGTAATGTTCAATTTTTTCTTGGACTGCTTTTTTGTCGCAGAAATATTTTTGAATATGGTTATTTGTCCAAGTGATACTTTGTTGTGTGGTCAATGTCACGTGAAATAAAGACGTGGAGCCGAGAAACATAACTATAGAGTTAATTCTTCAAGAAAGGAGATTTGACATTTAAAAAAGACAAAAAACGAAAACACGCTTGCTTCCTTGAGTCTCATTACTCGTGGTATCTTGCTCGTGTTTACCTATGATGACCTTTCTACTTCGTACGAAATCGAAATGTTTCTAGTATCTTTGGTTTGCACGTATGGACTATTAGCACTTCCTTGCAGATTGTTTTTGCCCGGGTAGTGGGGGATTTCATCTGATTCGTTAAGAGGTTTGAGGAGATTCTTAGTGTAGGTCCCATACCCTACAAAAAATTCGGAAAAGGCACCCTGGTATGCGAAATCCGCCATCACTGACCATTTTTCCCGTGTAAATTCGTGTTTACCGCGAGGTAGAATCTCAGTTAACGAATACCCTCTCTTCGACTATTTCCGTTATCGAATATGCAGAAGTTGTTAAGGAATACTTTCCCCTCCATCGGTATTCCTTCTTCGAACCCTTTTAGGAGTTTTGACGATATTGCGCATGTGTGGAAAAAAGATGGAGATGGAAAGTCGATATTTTCTCCTCAAATATTCGTTAACAGAAATTTATATGCCCCGCGTTGTTCCGACCACATTCGTTGACGGGGTTCAACTATGCATACAGTAGTCCTCGTCCTAAGTTATACGGTCGGTTTTCTCAAAATGGCGGACATTTGTCTAAAGTTATAGCCCCTCATTATCCCCACTTCCGTACCTTTGTCTATATCCGTGCAATGGGTGCTAATACGTGTGAGCGTCGCGAAAAGAGTGCGGCTCACTGAAACGATGTGGTAGGGGAAGGAGAGGAATATACTAGTATAACTTTGGACGAGGCGAACTTTTAACTTTGAACAGGCATTTAACTTTGGGCGGTATAACTTATGGAGAGTATTATAAAAACATAATCGGAATCATTCGGGTCCGTTTGGACGGCACCTGCAAACCCGATATTACCAACATGTAGGTAAATTTCAATGACTTGGTAGGGGGCTGCAAGCGTCTTTAAGCTACCGCGTGGAATGGTGTTAGTGACATGGGAATGAATTGCGGCGTAACAAAAATAATTTTAACACTTTTAAAAACTTATATTATATAATAATATTACCAGAAATACACATAAATTTCTGTCGCGAAAAGAAACCTGTGGTATTTGATCTTTCAATACATTTGATATTCCAAAACCTTTGCAAAACACTCAGCTGCCTCAAGCGAAAACTAACGTAATAAACACACGGCAGAAAGTAGGGCAACGTAAACAATTTTAATGACAGCGTAAAATTGTCACAATTGTATTTCCAGTATGGAAAATTTAAAATTCGTTAATTTATCATCCAAACATTTCTACGCTAAATTTGTACATAGATTTGTAATAATTTTCGTATTGCTCGCATCGTTCGACAGTAAATCAGACTAGCGGCTTAAATTTGTACTGTACAATAATTTTTCGTATGTTCACAGCATATTCAGTGTGCACTAATTGGGTTATCGTGCAATTACGAACGTAATACGTATATATCGAATATACTATACCAGACAATATACGTCATAACATTTCAAAACAAACGAAGCAAAAATTACTATTATTTCTATTCTGTCATCTTTCTCGTATTTCATGTTGGACTGGATTTTCAGTAAAACGTAAATGCAATACATGCGGAACGTCCCCAATTGGTTGGCGAAGTGATTTCATATTTACCGCAAAATTATGTACAATATTCCTCGAATCATGTCGAACGGAAATTACGTACTGTACAACTGCGCACCTCGTGTTCTGATTTTCCATTTCCACTACAAGAACTCTAAATAATATAGAAAATTTTGTATAAAATTTGGAATTGATACACACCACTTCGCACCAAAAATCATTATTTAATTTTATAACAAATTATTGAAGGGTTTGAAAATAATTTCAATTTATAAAGTAAGTTCTTCATTATGATATTAAAAATTCTATTCCACTCGTATCTTTAGCATCTTTTGTATCCGTGACAAAAATTATGAATTAAAACAAAAAAAGAACCAAATAATCTCATAAGGTGACTTTTTTCTAATTTTCTCTAAAGAACTCTGAAAAATTACTAAATCTTAACCCATTAATACTTAAAGGACACTTTTTTTGTTTTCATTTCAATGAAATATTTTATATCTAAATCAAATATATTCTTCTCAATTTTGTTCGACAGACATTAAAAATAGGACACGAAAAAAAGAAATGGTTGATTTTACTATCTAAATAGTAAGATCTGGAACAACTACGTTTTTAGTTCATTTTACTATTTAAATAGTAGGCTTGGCTACCTAATCTGTCAAGGTCACCATTCGTAGTTAGTGAAATTAAGAAAAAGTTGTGGCTGTGTGTTATCCTACTATGTAGTTAGTAGTTCCAACTATTTCTTTTTTCCGTGTAAGATGTGTACCTTTCATTTTTTAACTTCGATTTTGATACTAAATACTTAATTGAAATTGAAGCAAAAAAAAAAGTGTTCTTTGGTCGATAATGGGTTAAAAGAATGCTAAAATTATCTATCTCCGCTCTTACCATTTATAAGAAACCTAATATCTGACAAGTTGCAATGTTCAAAGCGTTCATGAACTTTGGGCCATTTGTGATTACGCATCCAAAACGTATTTGCTTTAATTTTAGTTACAAATTTATGTACAAATTTTCATAAAGAATTCTTGTACATTTCTATAATTCGCACAGAAACTATTTGCTGAGTTAATTGACTCATTTAAATACAGCTAATATTTAGTAAATTCGTTACTACTGGTACCAAATAACAAGTTATTAATTAAAATGTCCTCCGTCTCTGTTATTCAGTATAACTGCTTGAAATTTGATATAGTAAACAATTTCATACAAATTTTAATGAAAGTCTGTATCTGCCGGCTTGTGTAATTAATATCTTGGTAGTACCGAAGAATGTTCACTAAAACTGTTATTAGAATATTCTAGAAACCTGTGAAATTATTGTAAAAGCAATTGCAAGTTTTAGTTCAGACGGATCGTGTAGGCGTAGTAATTTTCCAATCTCACATGCACGTGTTGATATCGTGTTATATATTTTCTGAACGTGTGCAAGTAGATGTATGCATTCGATGAGTGCACGAGAAGTTTCGGAGGTTTTATGCGCTTCAATGAACCAAATTGTACGCTTGAAATACGCCCAAAATCATATTCAATACAAGATGGGATACACATATAGTTTGCTACTGAAATATATACATTTTAGTACCCGATAAATCTATTTTAAAAAAACTCGATTATAAAATTGGATCTTAGTTACGTGACTGAAAAAATTTGCTATTAAAAAATCAAACCAAAAATAAAAACAATTTTTCAAAAAGACAGAGTATTTTGTTTTTGAGATTAAAAAATTGAAAATCAAAATCATCCGTGGAGGGGTTTTTATTGCTATTAACAAATTGTTAACAATTCTAAACAATAACTGTACATTGTGATTTTATCGTAAAATATTCATTATCAGAGTTAAAAAACGTCAGATGTTCAAAAAATACAATTATTTTACACAAAATTCGTAAGACAATTTTTGTTCTGAAATAATCGGAAAGCAATCTTTTTTACCTAAAACACACAATTTTTAATTGCAATAAAAATAGTTAATAACAATCAAATAGCCCTCCAGGGATTTTATTTTTCGATTTTGTTAACTGCAAATAAAGTTTTTTCAATATATTTATGCAAACTTTCTGAATATTACAAATTAAAGACTAATCTAATCTAAACTGATTTTTAGTTAACTCTTCTGCTTTAACTGATCCGCCATTTTGAATTTTGTAAAATCTGAATACAGATTTGTAATCAGCTATCACAAAAATACGATGGATCATTGTAATTTTTATAATTCCTGGCCTTGGATTTAACTCTTTCCGGCACGGTGGCTAATATATTACCCACCTGAACAAAGTTGAAAATTTGAGTTCTTAAAGTCAAAATAATGCATTTTCGCCCGTTTTTTAAATCCAATGAAGTGCATAACATTGAATTTAAGTCAATATTTATTTAACATTATGGTTTATAAACAAATAAACATCTAAAAATCGTAATTTTTATACAAAAAATTCAGTCGCTGGCAAATGTTCAATTGGATCGAGATTAAACTGCGTTCTCGGGGGTTTTTGTAGTTGCTGTTTACGAATCTGTATTGAGATTTTGAAAATTCAAAATGGCGGTTCAATATGGCCGACCAAAACGTAAAAACTATCTTATCGAGGTTAAACTAGGAACTAGGGTTTTTTTTAAGTCGCTGATTATGAATCTGAACTCAGATTTTACAAATTCAATATGGTAGATTCTATATGGTCGACCAAAAATGCAATCCGAATCCGGTAATTTTTTACATTTTGGTTGGACATCTTGAATCCATCATTTTGAATTTTCAAAATCTGAGTTCAGATTCGTGATCAGCGACCCCAATTGAGGGTCCGTATGCAAAAACCGGACAGGCGCTCGAAACGCGAAATGAGACAGTAGAAAAAGCCGAAAAAATTTAATTTTCGCAAATGGATTTTAAAAAATACCATCATATAGAGAATTAAATGCTACACAGTGTTTCCATTTGACATTTTTTTATTTGATGTCAAGATCTCGAGAAAAACAAATAAAAACAGCAAAACATTATTCCCGAAAAAACAATACATTTTAAAACATAACTTACGTTTTCTCGTAAACGAAATGACGGATAAATTTGAAACTTGGAGGATCTAATTTGTACAGTTTTCCGAAGACAACGAACATAGTAAAAAAAATTTATATCGTAATTTTGAAAAGTTACGTATGTTTAAACCTGACGTGCTGATATTCGCGAGAAAATATCTTCTAACGCTTGGGGAGTTCGGGAAAGTTTTCGGAATCAAAAATCTAGAAATGCTGTATTGTAGATGACGAATCAATGAAGTTTTCTGTGAAAACAGAACTTTCATTCGATTTGTTAGACAAAAACGGCAATTAATTTTGTAGCGCTGGAATTTTCCGCGCGACACCGGGTATAGCGCATGGCGAGCAGTTTTCAGCGTAGCAACAAAGCCGCGCGCGCCCGAAAATTCCAGCGCTACAAAATTAATTGCCGTTTTTGACTAACAAATCGAATGAAAGTTCTGTTTTCACAGAAAACTTCATTGATTCGTCATCTACAATACAGCATTTCTAGATTTTTGATTCCGAAAACTTTCCCGAACTCCCCAAGCGTTAGAAGATATTTTCTCGCGAATGTCAGCACGTCAGGTTTAAACATACGTAACTTTTCAAAATTACGATATAAATTTTTTTTACTATGTTCGTTGTCTTCGGAAAACTATGCAAATTAGATCCTCCAAGTTTCAAATTGATCCGTCATTTCGTTTACGAGAAAACGTAAGTTATGTTTTAAAATGTATTGTTTTTTCGGGAATAATGTTTTGCTGTTTTTATTTGTTTTTCTCGAGATCTTGACATCAAATAAAAAAATGTCAAATGGAAACACTGTGTAGCATTTAATTCTCTATATGATGGTATTTTTTAAAATCCATTTGCGAAAATTAAATTTTTTCGGCTTTTTCTACTGTCTCATTTCGCGTTTCGAGCGCCTGTCCGGTTTTTGCATACGGACCCTCAATTACACAGTTTCATGAAAAATGGTTCATCAGAAAAATGTGTGCCAGAAAGGGTTAAAATTAGTCGTAAAAATATTGAGTTTTTTAACTGTTTTTGGTATTTTAAACCATGGCAATCGATAGAGCATACCCAAAAATAGTCGGACTTCTTTGAACTTTGGGTTTCCGAAAACTCCAATTGTATAGTATTAAAAGGTAAATGGTAAAAGTAACGTACTGTCAATTATAACTCGTCATGTCATTAATAGTACTATTGTTATATGTTACAGGCACTATCGTATTTTTTGAGGGTTCCATTAAATCTTGACTTCTTATTTCCGTGTATGAAATGTTCTTCCTTATACGTATTTCAAAGTGCGCAAATATGAATTGCGCGAGACGAAGGATTCAATTTATTATCGAGTACTTCAGTTATATGATATAAATATAAGAATGTATTGTTTGAGAAATACTATATCGCAGAAAATAATGCGACGTCGAAATTCGCACAAACAATTTATCAGGCACGTTTTAACAGAAACCTTCATAAAATTTAAAATTTAATAAATAAAAATTGTTATTACAATTGTTTGCACTAATTTTATCTTCGCGATAACTATTTTATTCATTAAAACAGTGTTCTAGTCAATGAACTAACTGAACCCTTCAACGACAAACGGCTCAGATGTGTTTTTTAACCCATTAAGTACTGAATGGACATTTTTTCACTGTAGTTTTCAATGGTAATATTTTGTGCAAAAAAGATTTTAAAAAATGTTCAAGCTACCATATGTGACGTAAAATTAAGCAAAATTTCCGAATCTTTTGTTAGATTTTTCAAAAAATTCGTCCGTGAAAAATTGCATACGATTATTAAAAAAAGGATTTTCAATTGTTTTCTACATACTGTTTTTTTACATTTAAATAATTTCAAAATTCTGAACTGGAGCATTACAATGTACAAATTAACATTTTAATAATAAAGGTGAAAGGCATCGAAAATAGCGGCTAAACAAAGTTCAAAGAATACCCTGACATTTTTCAAATTTTGTTTGAAGAAGTCCGAAATTAGTTTGTTTTTTTTTGAAAATAATCTTGTATAGTTTTTCACGGTTGAATTCTTTGAAAAATCTAACGGAAGATTCTGAAAATTCAGTTAATTGTACTTCAGATATGTCTGCTTGACAGTCTAACTTGACTACAAAATTCAAAATAGATGATCCAATATGAGACGAAATTACCGTTTCTCAGAATTTTGGTCGGCCATATTGTACCCGCTATTTTGAATTTTGTAAATCTGATATTGGATTCGTAATCAGCACCCTCCGAAACCCCTGTATACCAAAAGTTAAATAATAATAGTCCAAACAGAAAAAAGACACCTTAAAGAACTCTTTAAGAAGTCTTAAAAATGGTACGATGTCTTAATACTTATCAGAAAGAGCTCTTAAAGTAATCTTTAAGAAGACTTATGCGTCGATTTTAAGAACTCTATAAGACCTCTCAAACATGAGGTCACACACTTATTTGAGAGCTTTGACATATAAAACAAATAATATAAAGGAAAAGGAAATTTCTGAAAATTATAGATTCTATTTTTGTACCTTATTTTTTATTTTTTATACTTTTTACCTGAGTTTGTTTTTACCTTATATATTGCATGGTGATTAGATTCAATAGAATGGAATCATGCAATAATAATACAAAACTGTGATAACACTGGCTAAATATCGTAAAAGTACTTATTTTGTCAGGGCGACTTATAACCTATCGGTCTGCATATGAAGTAAATATCGCGCGATCTCATTTTTGGATTCAATCGCCATCTAGTATCTCTGGAAGAAATACAGACCTTATCAACGGAAATCCCTTTACTAAAAGAGAGATGGTCCAAAACGAGATAAATTTAAGACCTCTTCGAGATTACTATTTAAGAAATCCTAAGTAAGACATCTTTAAGAGCTCCTTTTATAGATTTCCATAATTCACACCTCTTCAGGAGGCCTTTTTGGAGATATCTTTGGACTGAGCTCTGGGCGACCTCTTTAAGAGGTATGTGCTGTACGGGTATACATTATTATTATTATTATTATTTAATAATATTTATTGGAGTCTCAGGAAGGATAGGAACAAGAAACTGTTACGAAATCGTTGACGAACCACTCATAAACGATGAGAAGTTGATATCATGTGGGTAGGACACCGCTGTGATTGAAAGGGTTAATAACTCTAGAAGAGGTTACATTTTCTGGAGGGTTTCTCCAAACTTTATATAACTATGAAAACGTCTAGCCTAGCCTAACCTATCTCTCAGAAAGTTGCGGATATGATTTCATTTAGAACACAATTGGAGATAACTTGAGTTGATTTATATTTTGTGCTCCAGATTAGGCACAATTATTTTTTTTATGAAGTACTTATAAATCAATTTAGAAGGATACAGAGCTGTTCTTAATAACGAGGCAAATATTACAATTATCATTTAAAATAAATGGAGAGGATTCTCTAGTAACATTATTCAAGTACAATTATCAATACGAAATTCAAACTACATATGTTTCAAGTTTCATACGTATATATAGATATAGGAAAATTATACTACATCTGTAAGAGCCCTTGGGATTTGCAAGTTTCGCAAACTTGCGGGAAAGCGAAATAGCGTCACGCGTAATCCTCCACTTGGAGTGTACGCATATACTCAGACCAAACTAGCGAACTAGAAAATTTTAGCACTAATTGAACTACATCAGTGACACAAGTCAAAGAATTTAAATCAAATAATTCACAGTTTGAGTCATAAATTGTCAGAAAAGTACGCTTTCCACATATTAGTAATCCTAAAATATATAGTTTTCAATACCAGATCGGTAAAATTTTAAAGCTCGCGTTAACAAAAAGAGACGATAGATTATCCCGTTCCCGGTTTATAGGAAAATCCCACTTTTAAAGAAACTATGTGCCATTTTTCATTCTTATCCGCGGCAAATCGATTTTAGGGGAATTTGAGGTCCTGTAAGATATTCATGCCTTTCGGAGTGACACGCCAGTTTTATGCAGGAGCACTTATTCGAATAGACTATATAATATGATTAGAAATGAAAAATGATCCTTTGGCGTTCACTGCCCAAAATGTAATTTCTAACTTCAAGATATGAAAGTCGTAAAAGAAGTTTTTTTATGGCGCTAAGAAAACAAAGGAGTCGTATGAAGAATATATTGCTCTTTTGTTTTTGTACTTCTGTGGGGGTTGAGTAATAATAGATATGAAAAATGAACTTTACTGTAGGGCATATCACAATCACTCCGGAAAATCAGTCATTTAGTTAGGGGAAACATTAATATCTCTTGACCTGATAAAAATTAGTAAATCTTGAGATGCGTATCGTACAAACTGTTTTATCGATTTTGCATTCACTAATCATTTCCTGTTTTCACTGGGGTCAAAATTTTTTTGACTATTACTATCAAACAACCATTTCTAAAATATCCACAGGAATTTTAACATCTTTTTAATTATAAAATAAACATTTCTTAAAAATGATATCACCCATGTTCCACTAGTTTTGAGGTATTTATTTTTTAGTATTTTTTAATAAAAATGAAAATGTATTGTAATTAATTTATGCTTAATCAAGAAAAAAATTGTCACTTTTGAACCAAAATATCGGTCGAAAATAAATATTTATTTGGTCATATGAAATATTTTACTCGACTGTTGTTTGTTTAAAAAAAAACTATAATTAAAAAACGAATACAGGATATTTTTACAGACATGTTTTTATATTTTTGTTGGCTATCTTCGAAGACGAAGTTAAGAGTTGAGGAAAATATTTTCATAAATATGAAACTGCATTTAAAAATCAGTAGGTCGTTTTTTTACACTCAGATTAGAATACAAGATCAAAAAGTTTTCCAATATCTGAATCGCCGTTGTTCAAAACAATAATGCCGCATATAACGAAAAAAAAACATCAAAGGGCGACGATGAAGCCGCGTCGACAAAAATATTTTCTTGCAGTTCAAAGTGTAAAACCGAAGTTATTTGATAACAATGGCTTCTGTTACTACAGAAAAAAGTCATTGGTGCGTTTAATATTTCGAAATCCAATCGTCCACCCGAACTGAATCTATCACCTTGAATGCCACAATTTTTCCGTAGGGTTGCAATTCACCGACCGAGGAACAATATTTCTATTACAGCAAATATTTTCCGGTTTCGTGCGGTTTCAATACTGGAAAGTCGAGTTATCGAACATAAAAGCGGAAATGCACTGGAAATAAATCTCGTATAAAAAAAATTTGTTAACAAATAATTTCTCAATTTTTCTAGCAGGTTTATAAAAAATTATTAATTACTACAATATTATTTTTTGTAATAATGTAACAATATACATTGTTAAGCAATCCCTTATTTACTTACAGCCATAAATTGTATTTAATTAGAGATAAACGCAATATATGTCCTTTATCAGGAAAGCCTTCGTCGCAGTAAATAATATATACTTACGAAAATTAGACAAGAATTAATCACCTTAATGTATTTAATGTAATAAGCGACGACATGAATATTTACAATAGTTCATGAAATTTGTTGTCGACGAGATTAGCAAACACTTCCGGAACTCCCATTTAGAACTTTTCAGGTCATCGGCCTCTCCCCATCGTTGCAGTTACAAGCCATAAATTGGAACAGTAAAGAAGATTTGGGAGAAGAGACCAGTTTTAGTACTGCCTGGAGGGAAATAAAAGTCTCTGGAGGAAATGGCTAATTCAAGTTCGTCTCAATGCATTATGCGCTTTTTCTGTGAGTTGCGATATTTTATATCGAAAGAAAATAACTTTTTCCAACGAGAAAAATAGTAAAAGTATTATTGAGCAATTTTATTTTTTTTATAGGACTGAAGAAACAACTGGAACGGAAATACAGCGGATAATTCTTTATCTTAATGGATGGAGGAAGGATGAAAAATGATCCAAATACAAGATCCATGATAGATAGTGCTTGTATATTGCAATTAGGTCCGGACCTCCTGCATGTAATGTTTATACGATAATGGACAAATTGTTTACACTTCCAATTTTGGAAGTTGTGAAATTATGTGTTCTATATACCAATTCTTTAATGATACTGACAAAACCAATCCAGATATTTAAAGCTTTCAATTATACGACACATTTTTTCTTAGTCCTATTTCCAAAATTTCGAAACTTTTTCTAACAATTTTTTACACTGACCAAAAATTAAATAATCCTTTATTAACACGTACAACTTTTTTTAAAATACTACCTTTAAATCATTTTATAAAACATAGCGACACTTTTTTTGTTCCAGAGTATGATTTGTCGAAATTTTTTAATTTTACTTATTTAGTTAGGAGTGTTTAAAGGAAAGCCGAAAGGTAAATAATTAACGTCCAAATTAATTTTTTTTAGTTATGATATTTCCAAAATGTCGAATTTTGTCACTTTACAGAATTATTATGAAAACATATTTTGAAACTTTTCTATTCCACTTTTAGATCTCAAGAAAACTTAGAATAAGATTTTTGATTATTGACTAATTTTGTTTTACTTTTTTTAACTTACCACGTTGTTCGTATCAGAATTACGCTTTTTTGAAAATTAAAAAATGACAAATGTCAAAGGCATAGAAAAAAGTTATTATTGGTGTACTCTGATTTATTTCAGACATTTTATTTCTTGGTTACTTTCCACATTCTCGTTACCTTTTAATGCTTACAAAAAGTTGAAATATTTTCTCTGGCTACTGATCATTTTTGTGATCATACTAACATAAATAACCTTTAACACCATCTTGGCAAAAATATCAACGCTTTTTTTAAATAATAATAATAATCGTCTTTATTGGCAATACAAAATATAAACTCAAAATTATACAAAAGAAAATTACGATACAGTAATGTCAAAAGGCGATATTATACTACAAATAACCAAAAAAAAAGAAAAAAGTTTTAATGTAAACCAAAGGTACATGTCTTCCCGAAACAGCTGCTCCAATAACATAAATAAATGAGGTAAGCTAATATTTATTTTCGATTAATATTTACTAAACAAACTTACTAATTTTCACGTGTTCGGGCAGACCTTTTAAAAAAGGTTCATGAATTTGCGCTTTACTCATGCTTTGTGAATTCAAATAATGTTTTTCCATGACAGATGATGGAAACTGTAATTTATTTTAAAAATAGACATTTCACATGTGTAGCAAAAATAAAAACTTCAGAATTTGTGGAATTTGAAGAAAAATAATGCAAATAATTGAGGTATATTTTTTCCTGTCACGTTTTATCAATATATAAAGAAATAAAAATATTTATATTAACACATAAATATTTTACATATACATAACAATATAATTATTTTTGTGTTTAGCAATTTATAACAAATATTTTTATATACATATATTGTAATACATAAGAATTGTTCGAACAAGTTTCAGTGTTACTATATAGCGAAATTCTTTTTCAATTTAAAATTCATTCGTTTCGAAGGGTTTAAAATAGTGAAGTTTATCTAAGTGTAAAGAGTAAATATATTTCAAGCAAATACTCGAAAAGTAATTTTCCATTTTTTACTATTTTGAAACTAGACTGTGGAAAACTTGATGTTGTTAACTATGAAACTTTTCAGACATTTTATCTGCAATATGTTCTCCTAGCAAAACTTTGGTAAACTTTAAAAGAACTTTCATTTTCAGAATTTTAGTGAATCTTTTCTCACTTTTAAATAGTTGAGCATAATATAAGTACTACTTTAAGAATTTATATAATATGAAAGTAAATTTTCTATTAGAACTCGATAAATTTTGCTTTTCAATATCTTAATCAAAGGGTTTTTAAATTTGACGTAGTTTAACATTGATGTACGTATTTATAACAGTAAATTATTATTTTTTAATTAAACTGAAATAATTATTTTAATATATTTCCTGAATCAAAAGTGAATTAAAATAGGTGATCGAAATTTAATTTTCTAGGATCATCTCGTATCACCAGAAAAAATCTGAGTCTCTTCTAAATTTAGACTAATATTTTATTTTATTATTTCTATTTTATCAAAATCTTAAACATAACTAGAAGACAACATGATCGATATAACAAATGAGACAATTAGTCCTGATCCAAAAATCATGGCCATGTATAATTTCTTACACGGTGAGCCTGAACCACTTTTAATTGCGAGTGTCATGCATATGGAATTTTCTAGCTATAATTGATAATATACAATCATTCGAATGTATAAAAATTAAAATATTTAACAGGCCCTTTTAAAACAAATCGCGATAAAGTATCAAAAGACGTTGCATTTTTAAGTTCTTTTTATTTCCGACGAAAGTTGACCTCCAATCGAAACTTATTTTATGGACAAATTGTAGATATTATTATTATTATATATAAATATTAAAAAGATCTACAACTTTTGTCTACGTCATTTTTCATATAGCCTCCAAATTTTCGAGGTAAGTAAATAAAAACGTTTTTAATTTTTTTTCTCGCGCGCTCGCAAAAATATTTTTTCACCAAAATTTAGAGGAAACATCAAAAACCAGGTCCAAAATTCGTGCCCAGTATAACGTTGAGGAAAAAAAAAGCAATTTCATCTAACTAAGAATAACGCAAGCTGTTACAATAAACATTCTCTAATATATACTTTTAAAAGAAATAAAAGAAATATAAAGTTTAATTGCAAAAAGGATACTTTATTCACCGCACACGTGGTCCTGGAGCGAAATAAAGTTGGACTGCAAAAAGGCCAGAGGCATCTTTTAGAGCATCAATTTGTGATTCAAATCCATTTTGACTTCAAATCCTAACTGCTCGACTGAACGCTTATTTTTTAAGTACGATTTTTCATTCCAAACGAGAACTTAATTTGGTTTAAGAGTTTTATGTCGTCGACAAAAAGTGTAAAAGGAATTTTTTACAGCATCATTTGATCATTCAAAAGACTTCAAATCTTATCTGCTCGTGTAAACATTTTTTTCAAAAAATACGATTTTTCATTTGAAACGATTTATTTTAGTAACTCAATTTCCTACTCTGTAGTTGGTAACAGTGAATAGATAACATTTAACATAGTAATAAATGACAATTATTATTCTTAACGTAATATCTATAAATACGAATAATAATAAGCAATTACAATAGTCCTTAAGTGTTCAAAAAAGAAAATTGAAACGAGTGACCCATATCTTAGTTTTGCAGTTTTTTAAAGTTTCTAAAAAAATCGATGAATAGCTCCACTCACTTACTACGACAAAAGGCCCAAGTCAGAATAATTGCCAAGGAAATGTATACAATATTGAAGGGATTCTCTAATTGGTTACGTGACAAAAAAGACACAAATGTAAGCACACGACAAAAAACACTCGACAAAAGGACGCAGGTGACAAAACACATACAAAAGCATACCTATTGTCAATTTCGAAAATTAATAAATAAATAAGTTAGTTTCCAATCGATATTTAACTTGCCTCTTCACTTTATATTGAGTTAGAAAAAACAAAAATGATTAGTAATTGATAATTACGTCTACAAAAAATTCAGATCAAACAATAAAACAAAATATACCGCTAAAACAAATGTATCGTCATGCTAGCATCTAAAACTATTATTTCTTAATTATTTAAATATTATTTAAATTATAAAAAATCCTCTGTGATTTTTATATACATGTGCCTTTTGTGTGATTATTTTTTGCCGTTTTGTCGTGTTTTTTTTTGTCACCACGTTCTTGTGCCCTGTCATCCTTTAATTATATGAACAACACAATGTGACGTTGCTGAAATGAAAATGTTTCGGACATTTAAGCATTTAAAAATTTGAAATCAGCAGGAACCCAAATTTTAGTTGCTCGTTTAAATATCGTTTAATGTTTTGGTTTAAATAAAGCTATAATTGTAAAAAAAAACACACATTGTTTAATAATCGACTATAAAATATCACCATCCCAAATCAATCTGTACTGAGTTAGATCATGTAGGTCTGATTAAATTGAGGTTAAAACTACTGTTTCCCTGCTATTAGGCATTTTCTACTGGAGTTCTTTAGAAGCGGTCGAATATCTGGTATTGTATACAAGATTCAATTGGTTGTATACTCCCTCTGATTATAGACTGATTATATACTTTGTCTGTTAGCAAAGCTACTCGAAAAACTTGTGTGATTAATTTTTTAATTTTTTATGGTCACATAATTTCCTTGACCTACTCCAGTCTGGTTTCCATGAAGAACATAATACGCAGGCGGCAATTGACACGATTATGTTCATAAGGTGATCGAAGATAAAATTGTTGTACTCTTAATTCTATTTGATTCTTTGAAGGCAATTGATATTGTCTATATCATATATTACTTGCCAATTCAACCTTGCAACAAAAAAGTGACTTTAAAATGGGACATCTACATTTGATAGGTCATCTCCATGTTGTCACTAGAGGTAAGTTCTTACTAAATGTAAATCTGCATATTATGCTTACTTTAATCTGTAAAAAACAAACTAAATGTTGCTGAGTTCGCCATCATTGATAAGTACATTCGACCTACTAAAATACCTTTCTATAGACATTGACGGTACCACGATTCCCTTTGTTAGTAAAGCAAAAAATCTACAAGTCATCTTAACTAACATCGAAAAAAAAAACGTTTCAACTCCCGGGTGTATTGAATCTTTTAACTTTAATGGTCTTCATTTTTCTCAAAAATCTTAAAAAAATCGAACCTTTCATATAATCGTATAAAAAAATCGTGAATTTTGCTAGCGAAATTTGCATTGTTTCTGATCGAGCAATAAAATAAATCTCATAAAATCATAAAATCTCATAAGCTAGAGAAATTAAAGTTGTGAGTAGAGAAGATTCTATATTGGAATTACCAACAGGTTCTTACCTGGAAGTAATAAAATAAATTTCAAAGGCTCTAACATATAAACAGTGGAAGCTCCAACGTTGCTTCAACCTAGAGTTATCAACAGGCTCTAACCTTTAAGTAGTAAAATAATGTTCAAAAACTCTAACGTTCGATTTACCTTCTAGACATAATCTGACTATTTTTTGCCATTACATTACTAACTTGTCTTAAATATGTTGACGAAATACTGGATTGGAATTGCAGAGCAAAAAGTGTCCTTCCCGTCGTTAATTAATAAACGAAATTGTTAGTGACGCCGGAAAAACACCTGACCACAGGGGCTTAAGTATATTCTGATAATATAATGTCACCCTATCGAAGTTTCTACTCGAAAAATCTCCCACTATTTCAATTTTAGGTTTCTAAGCCTAGTGCCTCTAAAACAAATGCAGAGCTAAAATCTATTTAAATTTTATTGCAGAGTTTTATATGTTTTTCAATATTTTACAATAAAAATTCATCAATAAATTTTGGATGTAATCTAAGCAGTACTTTTTTTGTTGCATTTCCATTATTAGAGAAAGAGTAAAAGATCGGACGTAGAATCAAGTGAAATCAAATATACGACCCATGTATATCCTGGGTGGCCAGTGGACATCCTCTCGAGATAAGATTCCAGCTAGTTATTCGTCTCGAGGAGGAACATCTTGGGAATTCGCCATTTCGTGTTAACATCTTTTCTCTCCCTTTCACCATCTCTCTTGTTTGCTTTTCCTTAATCCCGGAATTTTCTGGCTGCAACTAGTGCCTGCTGTCTCACTTGCTCAGCTCAGCAATTTCTAATTTTAGCCAGTACACAATGTCACCTTATCATGTCGCAGCTTGCGAACACTTTTAACGGGTAACAGAATTTCTGCCTTAAAAAGAACTGCAAATACTTCATTAGTCTGTCGTGGATAAAACGGAGGTTGCTTACGGCGTATACATATCTATATTTTTCAGCGAAATCAGCTATAAAATATCAAATTAAAAATATTTACCGTTAGTAAATTTTTATTTTTCCACTACAGAAATTTATGATCATTTTTTATATTGACAAGAAGGGTTATTAAATATTTATTCTCTTTTGACCTTTCTTTTTTAATTCTCGTCTTATTTGTTGTTACTTCTAGTAGGTTGGAAAACGAATACTTACAGAAGTCTTACTGACCATCCTTTTAAAATATTAATCTCAATAAGGTCTCAAATATTTTTAATAAATTTATCTTATTTCGGAAAATTTTTTATTCGCAAATCTTATAGTCTGTCGAAGTAATAATTTACAGATTGTTGGAAAAGTACATTATTTACTATTTTATAGAGTGGTATTTCGAATGGCGACTTTAAAATTAAAAAAACACACATTTTTAAGGTCTTTTTAAACTTCATTTTTCATGTCGATGTCGCGATTTCCATGACCGGAAAAGTGCATAAAAAGTACATCAAATGTTTGAACTTGAAGTATATGTAGGTAACCATTTTTTATTTCACCTTAAAGTATCCAAAATGGCGGCTTATTTCAAGAAATTTTAAAAAAATTTGGCGTTATAAAAATGTAGCATTTTAAACAAATTTCCAGCTAAAATATCTTTCTTATAAGTTGTTTTCGGGTATGTTAATCATGAATCTGACGTCAAAATTTCGAAATTCAAAATGGCTGACCCAATATGGCGGACAAGAATTAACTAAACTTTGGAAATCATTTCTGGACATGCGGAAAAATGTGTGACTATACGCTTTTACATTTTTTTTTTGCCAAAATTATAGGTAAATACTTAATTTTTCATAATTTTGAAATACCATTCGAAAGAGCACCTTCGAAAATAGGAAATAAGGTAGGTTTAAAAAAAATATGTGTATTGCTTTAAGTATGTAATATGCATTCTGGACTTTAAAAGGTTACATTTTCAGCCACATATTTTTCTGAACATTGGGTTTTTATAAACGGTCGAATAAAGGTATTTTCAGGGTCACAGATTGCAAATCCGTTATCGATTTTTAAAATTTCAAAATCGAGAATCCAATATGCCAGACAACATTTGCAAAACTCAGTACTTGGGAATTTTTGAGGTCGCTGATTATGAATCTATTACTGGTTATTGAAAAAATCAAAATAACAAATCCAATATGGCGGACAAATTAAAAAAAAATGAATAACAATTTATGAAAAGACTATTTTTAGACACTTTGGAAACTAAGATAGTTCACTGTAGGATGAACAATTTAATTTTGGAAAATAACACATTTTAATTTGGAAAATAACACATTTTAATTTGGAAAAAAACGGACTCGACGTAAACTGAGGTCCCAGTTCCGTCTGTTTGTTTATTTTCTTTTGTAGTCAATTGTTTATTTCCATATTATAACAGAAAGGACCGACAATTGCCAAGAATTATCATTACTTATTATACTTAGCTGATGTTAATGAAAATGCTTTATATTTTATTTTATACTCACTTTCAAAGAAATAAAAAAATATTTTATTTACGAAATACGAGAGTTTTGTACCAACATTTTTAAAGCCTTTCTAAGAAGAACACATCATTTTCAGAAGGATTTTCTTTATATTGTTGAACTTCGTAAGGACGATAAAGTTTAACAAATATCCAAGAAACTCTAGAATCTTTATAGCTTCCCATAAAGAGTAAATTTAGCGCAACGGCACATAGATTTTCCTATTTCAGCATACTTTTTATTTCGAAAGATCTTAAAATGAATTGCTCATTACTAATATGCAGACTAAAAATATATTAAATATTTATCGAAGCTGTTAGAACATAACGAAATCAATTTTTTCTACTTTGATAAACATTTGAATTGTAGAAAGTAAACCGAATGATAAAATGATTTATTAATTTCAAAAATATTTCTTTCAAAATCCGTATAAAATGTTTCATTAATTTGAAAAATATTTCTTTTGGAATCCGTATATATATAAGATTTACCAACAAAGGAAAGTTTTTTGAAATGTCAGAAAATAGTTTTTTAATTAAAGTCAATTGTTTATTGGTACAAAATGCATTTGATTAAAAAGAACAAATCTTCTTTTTTCTGGTTTTCATTTAAATTAAATGGAATACCGACGCTACTACAATTTTTTATTTTGCAGTTTTGAATCTGATATTTGTGCTGTATGTAATCTACGTTTTAATTATCCAGGTTTAATTACGTAAATGAATAAAAAGATTATTATAATTATAAAGTAAAACACAGACTTTAAAAATACTTTGTAAAATATTAAAACCTTTTGAAAATTCAAGATATGGCAAATATTAATCACTAAAGTCAGTAGTTATATATTTTTTGTTAAGATAGATCTATATAATATTTTTACAGCTAAAACTACTTACTGGGCTGGTATTAACCATTAATTTAAAGAAGGAAGAGATAAACAATCATCCAAATTTCAGTTTTCCTGTCTAAAAAGCCCTAACTAATCAATCTCGAACAACTTTTTTAAGAAAAGAAAATTAATTCTATTTAAATATAAATTAAATTCTCCTTACATTTTCCTAAAAAATATTTCATATATTATGCGTGTACTCTTTAAAGCTACATTTTACTGAGTGGTGTTGAATTATTAATAGCGTAGTAAGGAATAACGATCTGAGGTCTAGCCGAAAAAAAAATATTTAAACTCATAAATGTGACTTTAAATTTTAGAATGAATCATACTAGTTTTGTAACACTAATAATAATAAATATTCCAATATTTATAATAATTTTGACTAGAAATTAACACAAGCTAATCATAGAATAAATAAAGCATTTCATATATTCATTCTTTTTTTATATAAAAAATATTTTTTATTGGATGATATAGTTTTAATATTTATCAATAATTCTTATTTTTTATGACTAGATATAATATCTATTTTTTATGATGTTCTGGAGAAATTTTAACTTTGATAAAAATTACATTTAATTATATTATTTCGATGAAAATAGTAAAATAAAACTATTTTTCGACTACTTCGGATTGTGGGTCCTAATACAGTTATTATCCTAAAGTTAGATTAATTGAACTATGAATTTTGTTTGTGGAATCGAAACAAGTGAGCTTGACTAAATTTCAATAACACGAATTATTAGTCCTAATAATTTCAATTTCGTTCTAGCAATCAATTGGTAATTCAGGTGTACTATATCAATTAGTAATTCTGGTTGGCTAATCGAATTAGTAAAAGATGAAAAGAACGTATTGTTAAAATTGCAAACAAAGGTTTAGCACACATTTTTCTTTATTGGATTTCGTTACTAATCAAGTTGATATCATTCATTCAGATTTATTTAAAATTTGTAAAACGTAAAATTTTAAAAGTGATACACGACAAAGAATAACGTTTTTCTTAAGAATATTAAAATGTTATTACTGTTACGTAGGTAAATAATAAATAGTTATTAATAAAAAACTTATTCGGTTTATCTCAAACTTCTTTTTTATAATTTTATCTGACTAATTCAATTGGTAGTTTTCTAGTAATCATTACTAACCCATTATTTCAATTAGTAGAATTTGACTAACAATTATTTTACATTAGTAATCTTATGTAACTACTAAATAATAACTATCAAAAGGGTTAATTATTTAAAATCTCTTTTTACTACTTTTTAGACAACTACCCAACGGTAATTAAAATACTTTTTTTAGTGCATTTTTACCACAAAACTTAAATAACTAATTTAATATGTAATTCAAAAGTACATCTTACGAATTCCATTTTGCATTGTAAACTTTACTCATAGATAAATCAACTTACAGTAAAAAAACTATATTTGAACTAAACCAAAAATATTACTCTGTACACGTCAGTCTTACATTCGTGAAAAATAAAAATTTTTAATCAGAACAAAACCTTCGTATTCCCAACTGCGACGAAACAGATATACTTATTTGAAAACACAGTACGTTTTTGAATTACACTTTTACGAAGAGATTTTTCGAAAACGTTATATTTGCGGAAAGTACGACGTAAAACGTGACATTTTCTTGCGGAAAACAGGCCTCGACACCAATTTCTAATGAAGTTTCTCCAAGCAAATTCAATTTAAAATGTAATTAACTTTCCTAATAAACGTTAGCAGGTTTATATCTTTTTAAACCGACGAGGTTATAGTTTTCCATGACAGCAATTGATATTAATAACTTCGTTAATGCAGAAATTTAATGAATTTCGATATTACTGGTACGTGTAATCCAAATATGTATACGAAAATCGATGAATGGAAATAAACTGATCGATTTTAAAGAGCTATGTAAACTGATTATCTTAATTTCTAATTTAAATTGTAAATCTATAAAAAAGATGCAGAAAATAAACTAAAATTCTTGTATCAGGTAATAAAATGGATGTTTACCTCTTGATATGTGTTATTACATTAATTTAATAACATTTTTATATTGAATGAAACGTTTAGGTCATTAGATTAGTGGCTCTTTTTATAAACTAATCAAGAAAATACGGAGATATAAATTACAAACCTCCTCATTAATATTTTAAAAACTGTCCATTGAGGACTAACATGTAATATATTTTTTGTCACACCAGCACAAAAAGTCCATCTTTCCGCCCGGCAAAGAGGGCGGAAAGTACCCGATTGCCGTCCAGTCTGATAAAGATGGACGCCACCGGGGGGAAAAAATGTTGCCGCCCGGTGACGTTATTTATCGGGCAAGCTGCTCTTTTCCTTCTGCTACCTACTCGCCTACTCGCCGCCCTCGCTGCAATGCCTCTGTTTCCGCCCTCGTAATATACTATTTATTAATAATTTGATCTGATGTAATTGTATTAACTTCGATTAAATTACTAAAAAATGACTAATTATGCTGTAAATTAGGGACTTGTTCAAGATCTAATTTGACCGCACTAGAAATAATTTGATAGCATAATATATCGTTTGAACATCATTTTTTCGTGTGCTCACAAACAGTTGATGTTTACGAGTCTAATTTAATTTTAAAAGCGATATCTTGAATGGACCTTTTGATTTAAGCAATATGCTTTAATAAAACATTTCTCCACAGTACCTACCATATATACCACTTGAATTTTTTTTCGTAAAAAATTGTTTCATTATTCACGAACCGGAGATGCGCGAGGCATCAGCGGATTTTCTGAACACTTTCGCGATCATAAAATCGCTTAATACTCAAAGGACCAATTTTCCTTTCATTTAAAATTAACATTTTTAATAATGCTCTACACGATTTTCATTTTTTTGCATCTCGCTCATTCCCGCAAAATCCAATTGAACGTTATTTAATTTTCATTAAGCGTACCGATCGCACTCTAAGGACAAGCGGCGGTGTAAAGCACTAAGGGATAAATAACGACATGCACTGAAAAAGAATAAATATCTCGTGGTAAACCACTAGGGCTTATCCAGGATTTTCATTCTTTCTCGTTTAGTGCAATTCCATCTGACGGGAGTTATTTCGGAATTTTCTGCAACGTCAGTTTCTCTGGAAAATGGATCAAATTTATACATCTCGAAATTGCAAGGAAAGGCGCGGTTGATATAATACTCGAATGAAAATGGTTAGCCGCTTTAAGCGTTTGCGTCTAGTTTTAGTCTATTTCGCGACTTTACTGCGAGAGTACTTTGAAGGAGATTATGATATTTCAGAGTTTCTGTATTACATATGTTAGTACATCATTTGGTTTAAAAATGTAATTTTAAGGTACTTTTATAGTATGAAATTTATTGCAAAATATATTTCAACTCCTGTGTATCTATAAGTGGTACGTTAACTCATTAACGCCGAAAAAGACAACAATTTTATAAAAAAAATGATACATTTAGTGCTAAACTACCGTTACATGCATTATAAATCTTTCGACAAATTGAAATCGTCATAAATTACCATTTAGAAATGAAGAATTCTTATTTTAAAAGCTTTTAAATGGACTATTTGAACGATTCGCGAAAGATCTACATTTAAATAAAACATTGTGTAAATAGTCTCAAAGTAACAGATTAACTTCCCTTGAGAAAACATTTTTATTTCTATTTAACAAATACATTTTTCTTATTTTTAGTACGCGTTACTTAATTTCAGAACACACTTCCTTAATTCACCTCCATATTTAATTATTTAAATAAACATTTTACAATTTTGCTCTATGCACTATTAGCAAAAGTTTAACTAAATATAAAATACGAAATAAAATACGAAATAAAATATCTATATTAAATTTGTTCCATAAACTTTTAAGGTATGATTGATTATAGCAAAATGAGTAAGTTCCATAAGAAATACAATAAAACTATACAGAATAAATAGTATTTTTCGATAGAAGGCCTTAAAATCTTACGGCCGCGTGTCGAACATTATTTTTTGGTACTGTAGTCGTAAAATCCGATTTTACGGCCTACTTTTAGTTCGTAAAATGAAATCAAACGCTTTTTTAAAACATTGATTAGATTTTACTATTATTTAATCCTTTCGAATATTCTTCTATACATTAGATAACAAAATCAATCAAGTTGCTCCTTTAAACGCTGTTTGTTATTATACTCCAAAATAATTTAAAAATGATTCAGTTGTGAAATACCAAAATATGTCATCTGGTAAGTAGAAACAGTCCATATCGGTCAGCCAAGATTTCCTGAAAAATATCACAATAATGGGAGAGGAAATAACTATTTAAATATTTAAATTTATTAATTCTTATTACACTCATATATATGCATTTTATTAGTTCTCTTTTTAGTTTTTATAAAAAATTAATAAAACATATTTTATCATTAATACACAGCAAAATATTTTTTGCAAATATGAATCAATATTTCATGCGAGATGCAATTTATGGTGGTATCAGAGATACTTTCCATACTGGTATTAGGGATTTTATATTCATCGCTTGGGGTGATTTGGGGCTAACAATTCGTATAAAAACTTTACTACATCGGTTACTACTTTACGATTTCCATGTAATGCGTCAAATGTCTTTGCCCTCTCACAACATCTGGATTGTTGCAGTTATATATTCCATCATTCATTGAATAAAAAAATGTAAAAGTTTCTTACCATGTGATATTTACCTGATTATAATGGCATATTTTCTGAGCGTTTTACAGAAATAAAATTTCAGTAAATGCCACAATTTCCTCTGCTCTGAGAATATTACAAACTTACCCGAAATAAAACAAATAATTTCTTTTGTGTCAATGTAACAGTCGAGAGTTCCACCACTAATAAAATTATAATAAATTATTGAGTGCAGGTCGAAAAACCGACAGTCGAAATACCGACATTAAAAAAAAACCGACATTCAAAAAACTGACACTTCAAAATGCCGATAGTAGAAAAACCGAAATGATATAATACCGACAGTCAAAAATCCGACATTTCAAAAAACAACAGCCAAAAAACCGCAGGCTAACAGCCGATACATCAAAAAACCGAATGTCATAATACCGATAGTCAGAAAACCAACACAATCAAGAAACCGATATTAAAAAACACGAGAGGCAAAAAGCCGACGCGTCAAAAAACCGACAGTAGAAAAACTGAAATGTCATGATACCGGCATTCAAGTAACTGACATTTTGAAGAACCGGCTGCCAAAAGGTCGACAATAGAAAAGCCGGCAGTAAAAAAACTGACACTTCAAAAATTAACTGCCTGCTTGTCGATGTTTCTATTTTGTTATGTGTTGGCTTTTTGACTGACGGTATTATAACAATTCGGTTTTTCTACTGTCGGCTTTTAGACGTGTCGGTTTTTTGTCTGTCGGCTTTTTGACGTACCGGTTTTTTGTCTGTCGGCTTTTAGACGCATCGGCTCTTTGCCTGTCGGCTTTTTGAATATCGGTATTTTGACTGTCAGTTTTTTGACCTGTCGGCTTTTTGATTTTTCGGTTTTTTGAACCACACCCAAATTATTTTAACACATTTACCACATAAGAAATGTACATTTCCAACATTCAATATTTCGGACTAAATCAGGACATAGTTCTAAATAATATAAAAGATTCCCAAATCTTGAACAGATATTCAAATTTTTCGGGTATGAAAATATTTTATTCGATCGTTTGTTCAATAGGTTCTAGTGAAAATTTTATCTTTACGAACGTGCAGTTGATTTTTATTTCAATTTCTCGATTTATTTAATAGATATAGTTATTTTTATGTCCACTTGTGCAGACCGGAAAGTCTGACAATATGACTCGTTTCAAAGGTTCTCGAATTCTATCAGAATACGGGAAAGGAAAACGTATTTCGCCGACGAATGCACTGAGGAGGCAGTATAGACAATTCAATTGTTGAAGAACTTTTTCCAATATTCGAATACATTTTTTGAATTAAATGATTTTCGAGATTTTAAAAGTTACCTTGAGTTGTTTAAATATCATAACAGACCACTAACAAGTTAATAATAAATTGGTTAGAAAATTATTATTGTTTTTAATTTACATCTTAAGTAAAATTTATTTATTTGCTCTGAAGAAATTTAAGTCTTTAAAGGCATTTTAACTCTGAGCAAATCCTATTTTCTTTTTAGAAATCATTTATATCGTCATATTTCAAGATCTTTGTTTCTTTTCACTGCATTACATTCACAACTAAAAATGAAACTCCATAAACAGCAAGAGAAATGAGAATACTACTTCTAAATTTAATTAACATAAAAAATAAATGAACATATTAGTTTTAGTTTAAGAACATGTAATTACTTTTTAAAGAGGAGATATAACGATAAGATATAATAAGTTATTTATATTTTAAATTCAAATGATATTCAAAAAGCCGACAGGCAAAAAGCCGACGCGTCAAAAAACCGACGGTTGAAAAACTGAAATGGCATGATACCGACATTCAAAAAACCGGCAATCGAAAAGCCGACAGTAAAAAAACTGACACTTCGATGTGCCTGTTATGTGACTGTCGGCATTATGACAATTCGGGTTTTCTACTGTCGGCTTTTAGACGTGTCGATTTTTTACCTGTCGGCTTTTTGACATTTCGGCTGTTTGCCTGTCGGCTTTTTGACGTGTCGGCTTTTGACGTGTCAGCTGTTTGTCTGTTGGCTTTTTGAATATCGGTATTTTGATTGTCGGTTTTTTGAACTATCGGCTTTTTGCCTTGTTGGTTTTTCGACACGCACTCCATTTTCATGAAAACAAATCGTATCGGAATGAATAAAAAAACTCTTTAAAGCTGTTGAATAGCACTTTAATATGCGTTTTGCCAAATTGCGAACAAAAATGTTGTTCCTCCACAAAGACTTACTGAAAATTGGTTATAAAAATTACGTTTATTCAATGAAAATCCTTGTATTCAGGGCGTTTTTTTGCTTCGATAATTTCTACTAGTATTGAACAGTTTCATTACCCTTACTATTCATATTAATATTACTTATTGATTTTGAAACATTGATAGATTTGTCTTTATTTCTATAAAACTTTCCATCGTAATTTTCATTTTCATTTATTGACAATCTTACTCTTTATTAGTTATTTAATTGGATTGTCCCTCTTTCTTATAATACTCTTGTTCGCATTGAGTTACATTACAATTTTGTCGAATATAATATTCATAACAATCAATCTTAAGTGCTTATGTTATTTTAGAGGGGAGTTTAATCCGCAATTCAATTACTATATTTGACAGCTTCTGATCGCTGGTGTACACGTATATAAAAGCAACAATATTCACCCAATAACTTAAACTAGTATTTATTCGTATAGGTCCCTAGACGTTTAATTACATATATCACTCACCTCAATCATTAATAACTTATTGAATTATAAGATAATCGTAATCCAGGATAAATCTGCACCCGAAGTGATGTGTACATTATGAATAATTTGACTGCTTTTGTATTCTTTGTTTCCTATGACGAATATATATTTTTTAATTCCAATTCATTGTCGTTTCTGAAATATATTGGAAACTTTATTTTAGAGCCTATTGTTTGTCCTATTGTTTTGCATATATTTTGGTGTAAACCCAGTCAAAACCATCCCAAATATGAAAAAGAATGTCAAAATAATATTAATTTTGATTAATTTTTTTATGCAATGTTAAAATTTGTTATGATTTATTTTGACAAAAAATGTAATTTATAAATAGTTATTACTAATTATATTCAAATGCTAAATTTGTCTTCACATCCGGTTGACTTTAAGTTGGTACATAGGACTTTTTAGAGTCGATTCTTCCTAATTTTCTATTTGAAGTAGTGAATTGATTATGGCAGACTATAAATACTTAAAAATTGTATAGTATAAAACAATATATCATCTACAAATATTAAACAATCCTTCGATGACTGCTCTCCATATGCTATCAAAATATTGTAAAAATATTTAAATAATTAATCCTTATTTCGTATCGTTTAACTCGTTCCTTCTTGAAATGCCCTAAAGATTACCTTTACTCTAATTTTTTATTGAAAAAATCACGAAATCGTTCTGAATTTGTTACAATGTCTATTACTTTATGTTGTCGTGAGAATATTACATTGTCTTTATAATGGTAGTTTATTTATATTACAACTGACTATTCAGCAAAATAATTCGCAATGATTTTCGCTAATTCAAATTTCAAGATTGTTGCATGTACTGAAAATGTTTTCCATGATTTCTAATCCTTTTATTACAGCTCTTTGCAGTACCAGGTTCGAATCCAATCTCGGACTACACTTTTTTCTATGATATTTACATTTATTTATAAGTTGGTATTAAATTTGAGGTAGTAGAATAATAATTAATGCAATTTAATTAATAAATCTAAGAATACCTTAACTAATAAAATCGAATAAAATTATTCATAAATTACTATTTGTCTTTATATAAACCTTAAAATTGCATAAAAATAGTAAGCAGATTGCTTCCAGAATATTATGACAATAATGAAATTATTCTAATAATTAAATTGAAAATCAAATAATCAATTAATTAATAAAATTCAATAATTTTGAAATTTAGCATCATTCTGCTTTGATGACTTTGTTATTAAATTTACGAAAAACCCATTAACGAATAAAAATAACGTATAGTAAGTAGTCCACTCTATTTTGAATGAATTGAAAATTATATTTTCAATTAATTGAAAAAATGACAGCACGTTATCAGACTCCAAAGCTACTAACAAATTTGATGTTAATCGGGTGAAAAAAATTCATAACACGATTTGAAATCAATTTTAACATTTATTACGACTAAAAATCAAATATACATCTTTTAAGAGTATCGCACGCCATATTGGACAGGACATATAAAAGTTTTAAAATGCTTCTCCAAAAAATTAGAATTGATTACGATATCCGAATAGATTACGAAACTGAACTTCGTCGATATCGATGATGCATAGGAGTTTCGTAAATTTCAAAAATAAAATTTCCATCCTTGAAGATATTTCCTCACCTCCAGAGTTTACAAAATTTTCGTTCTTCTTAGGGGCACGATAAGTATTCCTCGCAAGGTTTCGTCGCGGATCTCCGAACTTTGTAATTACAATTTGCATGCAAAGTTTGAAAATTCTAAAATTATGCCAAGCACGTCACTTAATTTCACACATAAAATAGGATTGGAAAACTTTGACGATAAAATGTTGACTGCTGCGAACACTTTTTCATATACGTCTGCATATACACACGGATAACAGCGGATCAGTAATTCTTGCAACATGCGGCCAAGTTGTTATTGTTTCTCATTATGGCATCTTCCTATTTGTTTCAATCAATATCAGTAATGGAATTAAATTTCACGCTATCTACCGAGCTATAATTGCGATAAAAATACTAAAAACGATGGAAATGGCAAAAAATGTTTCTTTTGAGTGATTTATTTTATTACGACATAAATACACACAACACAACACAAAAACTACATTGTAGGTAGTTACTAAAATGTTGGTATCTAGTAATTAGTGTTTTTGTTTGAAATGTCAATGGGAGTTAGAACTTGAGTGAATACACGGTTCGAAACCGATCAATTTAAAGAAAAAATGATGATATTTCGGTATACAGGAAAATTTGCCGGTGACTCCCTGTTAAAATATTGATTTTTTTTATTTAGGAGAACAATTTCAGGAGGTTTTTGACACGATATAAATAATATAAATATTGCAGTATTAATGGCAATAAGTTTATTTGTATTCATTATTTACAATGCATTCATATTTTAATAATTTCATGGTTTTATTAGAAGTCCACGGCTTCAAGATTAAATTGTTGCTGACATCAATTATTACCTTATCTATCGTAAGTTTTAATATTGTAGGTTAGGAACGTTAGACTTCGTAATTATTATCGACAGACAAGCATTATGAATTATGTTAAAAGACGTTTATAATAGGATAAAAAAACTGTTCCATCTAAATATATATACTAAATAAACATTTTTTAAATAAATTACTCAAGGATCTCAATTTTGACATGTAACGTTTATTAAACGTTTCTAAAACATAGGGTAATATTTACGACAAATTTCTTTTTACAAATTTCTTTATTATTAAATACATAAATATCATGAAAAGCTTGTGATAAGTTTAAGTTCTTTGTTTATATTTCAGCAGCAACACGTTTTACAAAACAAAGAAGTTATTAAAATTAAGAAACATAGAAAACCACATAAAATGGTTAACTTTGCATTTTACGACAAACCACATCGTATTTTAAGGAAGTTATTTAAAATATAGTGTTTTCAGGAACATTAGAGGTTCGAAACTTTGAAGACTTTGGACCATTAGGAAACTAAGCACAAACTTTGCTAGATTACCCTTGGTAAAGATGTGTAAAATTTAAGTGTTCTAAAATTAGTTTCTATCATATAAACTGGGAATGTGCAAAGGTATTACGAAAAGGTAGTCATTGGTGGTTTAAGTAAATCAAATTTTTTGTAGATCTTAATTGCAATTCTTTTTTAAACTAAAATGGATAATAATATAGCAAATATAGACAAAAAATAATATTTAAATGTGTGTTAATATCAAAATATATATAAAAAAAATTTGTTATTATATAGGGTTGGTTGCATTGAGTGACATGAAATTGAAATTATTAATACATAAAACATTTATTAATTTCCTAAACAGGACTTGAAAAAAAAGTATACGTCACTTAATTTTAAATACTACTTTTGCATATTTTGCAACCTTCTTTTAATTTTTGTGTTTATTTTTATTTTCTTATTGGCTTTCAAGTAATGTTATTTTATTTTCTGAAATGTGCACTTCGGTCATTTATAATTGTGCTATATCACAGTTAAATACAAAAAATAGTATTTAAGTTATGATAGTAACAATTAAGGACCTACAGATTATCTCTAGAAGTTAGTTATTTAATAAAAGTATATTTTGTCTAGGTATCTGCGGTCCTTTTACTTGTCTAGCTTCAACCAATTTGAAGCTATAACACGGAGAAAAATAATCAGCAACATCAGCCGAATTTTATCATAGGGACAGCTGTTGGAATTCCGTTAGGGATAGCCGATAATTTCAGCTAAATTTACTGAAAAAGTCCGCAAATTTAACGGAACAAATCTACTAATGTAGCGGAAATTTAGAGCTAAGCACGAATTGAGTAGGGTTACATTAGCGGAATCAAAACAGCTAAAATTGCATATATTTTCGGCAATTCCAGCCGAAAATTTTAGCTGATATGAATCAGCTAATCCAGCGGAGTCATTTTTCTCCGTGAATAAAACTCCAATTTTTCGTTATATTCAAGAGATTTCACTTTTAGTGATACATGATATGAGCTAATTTGTCTAATTCGAGAACTTGAATTATTTATATGTGGTGGTAGTATTCTATTTTTTCGACATCTTAGTAAGAACATTCTTTGATTGATTAAAGTTGACAATCTTGTCAAAGCTTCGAATAATTTAATAATAAATCGCCAACTCTAAATTAATTGTTACCCTGGAACAAAAATTTACGTAAAATCGATCTACAATCAGTTCAAATATTTATAAAGTTTTTCCCCCGGATCGAATACCGAGATTTGTTTTTAATTCCCCGTAAGTTGCATTAAAAGCTTCTATATATTTTATATTAAATTACTTCGTACAATAACAAATTATGTGCATAAAGATAAATTAGCAATAATTCTATTGCCTCTTTAAATGTCATGTCGTATAGCAAAATTTATAACGTAATAAGTATTCTTATGGCTTTTAATTATTATTTTTTTTTTATTTTATTTGCAAATGTAAGAAATTTCACTTTTCGATATAATCAATGTAAACTATTATAAATTCTTTAGTATTTATCGAACTATTCCTAACGAAACATAAATAAATATTAATTCAAGAATACTAAAAAAATTAATAATAAATGTTCTCTTTGCTTTTATGCATAGTGAATATCTGCAGTAACTATCCTAAAGTACATAAAATAACTACGAATTTTTGAGCATTATGAATTGATAATGTGCTTCAAATGAAAATAATTGGTAAGATTTAACACTTTATTTTTGTAAGTTTAATAATAAAATTAACAAAACTAACTATATCAAGAGGAATTATCTAACTAAATAAATTGGTTCATTTTATTACTTTCAGGTCGACTTCTTAACGAAAGTTAAATTTGTCAGATCAATTTATATCTGTGTAAGGATTCAATAAGATTACTGCACAGAAAACCGTGCAACAAATGTTCGTTCTTCGCTGAAATAGCTACAGGTGGGAAATGAGAACGAGAAGATATTGTTCTAGTTAGTGCTGCTGAATTATTTTTCAAATTATATAATACGTTAAAGTACAAGATTAATATATACTTATACAAGAAAATTGCATTCAATATAACGAACCAAATATTACAGCTGGCATATTCATTTGATGTTTATTACAATATATTAATTAAAAGCATTGTTTGAATTAGCTAAACGGTTTTGTTTTGTGTAAAAAAGGTTCTAAGAAATGTACAAGCAGGTATATCTGACGTAAAATTACCTGAACTTCCAGAATCTTTTATTAGTTTTTTTTTAAATTTAACCGAGAAATTTTCATAAATATATGCGTTTTTCAAATTGTTTTTGTTTTCTTTACATTGTTTATTCACATTGAAAGAATTTCAGAATTCATGTTTGAAGTAAAGAGACTGGAACATCAAAATGTGCATATTAACGTTTTGATCATGAAAGTGAAAGTAGTCAAAAAACACGAAAAATTCGGCGAATGGTTCAGGTATTTTTAATTGAAAAATGATAAATTTTCGGGAGAAAATGCTGAACAAAAAGTTCTTAGGATTGCTCAAAGTTGCATATTTTTCAAACTCTTTTCAAAGAGGAATTCAATTTTTTTTAAATTTGGGACTTTGAGAAGCGGTGTTCAAAGAATTGCGACATTTCAGCGTGTTCCTCAATCAATCATAAAAACCTTGGTCAGCAACATTTTATCCGAAAACGTATCATTTTCAAATAAAAAATTCCTCGACCTGTCGTTGGATGTTCAGTTTTTTGCGTTTTTTAGTTAATGTTTTAGCCACCATTTTGGATACTTTCACATTCATTTAATAAAAAGAGTACTTTCATTATAAACATGTTAATATGCACATTTTAAAGTTCCAGTCTCCAGGACACAATTTCTTTACTTTAAATAGGAATTCTGAAATTATATCAATGTGAAAAAACAATTTGAAGAACACAGTTTTTTCATACATAATTGTATATCACTTTTAACGGTTAAATTTTTTGAAAAATCTATCAGAAATTCTGAAACTTTAGTTAATTTTACGTCAAATATTGCTGTTTGTCCATTTTTAGAATCTTTTTGTTACTCCAAATACAATTTTTACTGTTCTGGTGACCGTTTTTTTCATTATTTATAAATTTTATTCAGCGGTCGAGAAAATATTTAAATTGAAAGCTGGAATATGATTTATTAATAAATAATATAACGATTTCAGAAAAAATTTAATCGAATTTACGCTATTGATTATTGACAAGTTATTGCATTTTAAAAATCGAATATGTTGTCTTGCCTGAAATTTGAAGTCTGAAAGTCCCAGATATTAATTTCAAAAGTCGTCATCGTGTTTTTTAGTTTTTCAGTTCCCGTTCGATTACTTACAATTAAGAAGAGTGCTGATTTTCTTCCGAAGACCAAACTATTTGTAGTGAACAAGTAAACTTGAAACTTTGGAACATGAGCAAACCACTTTTTTACGAATTTACTGCGCATGGCCAATAAATGGAGCATCGTTCACTACCTAATTGCAAGATATAATTTCCAATTTAAAATGTAATTGTGATTTTGAAAATGTAAATTTGAGCCTATTTATATTATAATGCAACTTATATGAGTACGTATGTAATAAGGTTTTGTAGCATTATGAAAAATTAAACAATAAGTTTATTTTACTCTGTGTACTGTAAATAATAACATATTATAATAATATATATCGATAAAACACCTACTCTAAATGCATGTCACGATAGTGAATATGTGAAATAAATAAACCAAACGGCTTGGCCAATTTGAGAATAACTTTAGCAAGAAGTAGAACGAGCATTAAAGACCCAAAAGTTTACTGCAGATCGTAAGCGGAAATATACTTTCGAAGACGACGTTTCTCTAGAAATCGAATTTAAAATTTACAGTAGTTGCGAACAATTCAAGATATGGAAATTGAATAAGAATGCGTCGGAATAAAAATACAGGAAGAAACTCGTTCTACGCCTTGTTGAAATAGTTACATGGATGATACAAAATACATAATTTATCACTACGTAAATATATTTCTGGTTTTATAGGTATAACAAAAATGAAATAAATTGAAAGCTCTAAAAAAATACTTTCCCTCGGTACTGAGGGACGAGTCAACCTGATTTCTTTATAAAATATTTATGTCCAATCGTATCTAAAAGATTGAAGAACATTTTTCTAGAAAAGATTGATATTCATTATTTTTTGGACATAGAGAATGTTACGAAATATGGACGAATTTGATAAATGTTTAATAAATGCATGTCACCGACAGAATCCACGGAATATATCTTTTTTGCGCGCCCTGAATGAATTACATTTCATGGTAATTTCTATTGGATTTTCATGGCAGTGTGTCAAGCTTTATTGCGGCAGAAGAATATCGCGTAATATTCTGCGGGAAAATGCAAGAAAATAACTTGACCGTAATGCCGATTTTAATTTCGCTATACGGAAAATTTTTTGACGTTTCAGTAATGCACAATTTAACGCCACTTCACGCGGAAAATTTAATAAATCAAGTGGTCAACAGATATTCTTAAATTCAATATCATTTCAATCATTTATCGATTTCGATGTAATCACATTTATTGCAATTGGTGTGTAAATGAAATTTAATTAATTTTCGAAACGAGATTTATCAAAAGTCAAATGAATTTTCATAATTCTCACAAATTTTAACGCCAGGAATTGTTACTCAGTTGAATGCGTGCGTGAATGTTGATTAATTAATATTATTTTATATAGCCGACGAATATTTTCAAAATTACTTTTATACAAATTTGTTTGCAGAGATATTTTTGAGATTTGAATTAGAATATTTAGTCTCTAATTAAATATTCTATAGATATTGTAACCTTTTCTACAATTTTTCAATTATTCCTTTAATCTTTTCTTCTTTCTGTGTACTTCAATTTCTACTTTTAATAATATTTAAAAGTATAAAAGCTTTGAGGCATATTAATATCTTACGTCATTGAAGAAAGATCATAAAAGCAATAACTTTCCTTATTAATATCATAAGGCTCCACCTTTTCTGTTTTAATAAAAATCGATTGGTTCAGGCCATTTCTAGGGATTTTTATTAGTATAGAACACGTAAACCAAGCAATTTTAAAAGAAATGACAAAAATAGAAGAATCGCCCTAGTTTTCAAAAGAAAATTCATAGTTCGTACTGTAGGTTCAAAGTTTTAATTAGAAATAAATCTATTATTATTAACATTTAAAAAATTAATCAAAATTGTTAGGATATAAATTCAGAATTTAAGTTTTAAATTAGACTAATAAATATGTAAAAAAAATTAAGTAAAAATAACATTTAATTTAATTCAATTCTTCTTTTTACGAGACATTATTTACATGTTATTTAAATATTATCATTGAAGTATTATTAAGAGCATTTAAAATTGAAAGTAATATTATTAAATTAGCTGATGTAATATGTTTTAATAAAAAAAAATCTACATTAAAACCATTACAATTAAATTATAAAATAAAATAAATGAATGAAAGAGATTGAAGACGCAATTAATTATAGATGTTTGTGAAAAAGTTGAGTAAAGATAAGTAAATCCATGTACATGATTTTTTCAATTGAATTCTCGAGCAGTTTTAAGTATTTTATCAACATTTTTGTCTCTTACAGTAACATATACATTAATTTAACGTAAACTGATATTCATACAAATTTTATCTGATACTATTTTCAGTGGATTATAAGGAAAGGAAAGAAGATTAGTCCAACTAAATGTAATAATTAATGGTACAGTTCAGCGATGATCAAAGTAAGAATTCTAAAATATATAAGATTATGTGCATATAATATGAAACCTTAAAAAGTAATCCCATAGAATATAATTACATATTGCTGCAGATCAAGATAATACTACCAGAATATTTAGATGAAATAAGGTCGATAATACTTCAGAAGTCTTAAACACATTTTCTCTTATAATAAAAAATGGAAAAATCCACTTGTATAAAAAAAACTTCAGAGGCAAGTTTATACGTAGAATTTTAATCCGAGGTCAATGGCAAAATTTTTAGATATTTGACGTTATCTGCTCGAAAAATGTATATTTTTGTGATTTTTGAGGTTATGTAAATGCGTCATATTTTTGTGACTGCCATTACTATTTGTAGCATATTGTACTAATCTCGCCTTTAAAAATAACTTATTGATCGAGCACCCAGGACATTTTCTCACAAAGTTATGATCATTTTAACTCTTCTCTTCCCGAAAGTCTAAAAAATGGAAGAATATATAAAGTGTGGGGTAACTTTTGGTCCCTTTCAACAAAATTGAAATAAGTCAAGATCAATAGTTTCGAACCTCCTCTTTCAAATCGCCTAGTAACAATCAGCGGATTCAAAAAACAAAAAAGTTATAAGTTTAAAGAAAATATATCCATTTATTTCAAGAATGGCGTTGTTAACATTGAAAATGGCAATACTCACTATTGCAAAAGGTACTAATCGATATTTTTGCTCAACCCTTTCTTTTCTAGCCGAATATTTTTCAGAAACCCAAATGGTGGCTTCAAAATGGCTTCAGCAAGTTATAATTTTGCATTTTCTCGAACAAATGTCAATTATTTGAGCGTGAAACAGTCGAAATCATGGATAATTGGGATGAAAAAGAAATTATTATAATTTGTGTCATAACCTGATTCATAACCTCAAATTAGTTATATACAATGGGTTTTTACCGAATTTTTGTCTTTTGATGAATTTTGATTTTCACTTAATTTAGTGTTACACAAGTAGCGTTACTCGAAAGGAAAAGAAAATGAGTAAGTGTTGCCACATATTATATACAGAGAAAATATAAATAGCTTTTGGAGGCCCGTATTAACAAGAATGTAGTGAATGTAAGATAAATGTGAACGACAATTAACACCCAATTGTTCAGGATGTAATAAACATTTTTCCAAGGTTATCCTTTAAATCATTTCATAAAATACATACATTAGCCATATTATTACACGGAGAGAAGGATATAGTACATCCTACTGATAAATGAGTAAGACTTACTAAATACAATCGTTGATTAAAAGCGCATTAATATACGCATGACAAGTTTAGGTTAAGGAGGTTATTATGGCATAATCGTACTTATCAGAAATTTGTTATTAGACCAATTTAGGCGCTGTTCACTTTTTGTACATCATCCTGAATATAAGCGTTCATTTCCTTACACTTCAATAAATTATTGTATTAAAACTCGAATTTAGTTAGAGAATTTTACTAAACACGTTTAGTAGGATATACTTAATCTCCTTTCTCCATGCAGTGATTTGATTCACCGTTACCATATTTAGGCAGAATATAAAACATGTTTTCAAAATGAAAAAATAAAAAAAAAAGGTTTAAAAATTAAAAAGAACAAAAATTAAAAAATATATAAAATAAAGAATGACGACAAAGAACACAAATACAATAAATTATTATGAATTAGAAGTGTGTAGTTAATCCATTATATTTAACGTTAAGAATGAAAATTAGGGATTCGAGGATGGACGTATTTACTCTTATATTTACTTTTATTAAGCCTACAAACTCTATAGCACCAGGTAGCACTAAGCACGTAATTGTCGTGAAGCACTCAATTTTTAGGCTATAAATCGATTATTGATAGGTCACAATGGAATACGGTCATTTCCCACGTATGTAATGATGCGAAAACGTTGGAAATTGAATGAAAATCAGACCAAAAAATCTGTAAAAACCCATGGCACATAACTAATTTGAGGTTATGAATAAATCACAAATGATAATAATTACTTTTTCATCACAATTTTCCATGATTTCAACTGTTACATGGTCAAATAATCGATATTTGTGCGAGAAAATGCAAAATTTTTGAACTGTCTGACGCCATCTTGAAACCACAATTTTGGTTTCTGAAAAAAATCCACCAGAAAAAGAAAGAGGAAAATATGCTATTAGTACATTTTGCAATAGTAAGCATCGTCCTTTCCAATGTCAACAACGCGATTCTGACAGAGATACGTTGAAAATCGGTATCGTTGTCGAAAAAATTATTATAACTTTCTTTTTTTAAATTCGACACTACGGGATTCAAAAGAGGAGGTCCAAAACTATCGATCTTGACGCATTTGAAATTTTGTATAAGGGCACGCTTTTGGGACAAAAGTTTTATTCATTTTTTTTTACTTTCCGCCATTTTGGACGCACCATCTTGGAAATTAACGATATCAATGTTCTTTTTCCATCCTTATACTTAATGACCCAGTAAGGCTTAAGTATATATTTCCAAGAGCTATTATCAAGTAGAGACTTTGTTAAGAGATATGTCATAATTTAAAATGGCTTAACTTGGTGAGAAAATATTTTTGGTGTGGTCATTTTGAAGGTTGAGGATAGTACTAAATGTTAATATTAATTGTATAATATAATGTAAAATAAATAAAATATTAGAAGTAGCTAAAACACATTGTCGCATTTTGTACGTAACCTCAAATAGCAAAAAATGCAGGTTTTGAGAACATAACCTCAAATATCGCAAAATTCTATAATGATGGACAGATTATTTACTATAGACTATACTACAAAGGAATGTTTTCACTTATGAAAGAACGGAGAAGAATTAAAGAATTTTATTCATTGACTATAGTCAATTCATGCTTATTTAAAAAATGTAATCCATTTTTTCCAATGTTATTAAATTAACTTTTAAAAAGTAAGAAATTATGGATTAAAAGATAAACTCTAGTATTTATTTAATCCTTTCAGCCAATCAATTCAGGCAGTCGGTAAACGTTTACAAATTGTATGTGACATATAGTTTTTGGAAACGCTAAATACGAATCTACCAACAGAGTTTTTAAATTCAAAATGGCGGATGCAATATGACGGATAGAAAATTGGAAACGTTAATGAATTTTCATAAAATTCGCTACTGGGGGGTTTTGGGGTCGCTAAATACGAATCTGGTGACTTATTCCCAAGATTCAAAATGGCGGATCCAATATGGCGGATGAAAAACTGAAATCGTTAGTAAACTAAAAAAAAAGGATTTATTGGGATGTTAAATATGAATCTGGCATCAGATTTTCAAAATTCGAAATCAATATCATTTTCATACTCACTGACTTACTTTCATTGCCACTTGGGATTTCCACAAGTTCCACTAGTCATCTAAAGTTTAAATATCTTTTTAACTGAAAATGCGAGAAAAATACTATTTGCATTAAATACGATAAATATGACGTGGCATTTAAGGATACAAAAAATATAACCAGATTAAATTACCATGAAGAACATAGCAAATTCTGCAGTTAACTATGGAATCGTTATATATACATACATATTTCGTCTAGGATTACATTCGTTCAAAATTTTCACGAGGTCTGCAGAAATTTAGTGGCCAGTGATTGCCTGGTCTAATTTTCCAAGATGAAAAGCTCAATGTCTTAAATCTGAACTATATATCTCAATTATAACCGTAATATTTCAAATACCCAAAGACCTTCAATATGTTGTTAAAATCTTGCTAAAGGATTTTCAAAGATTCGAGTGTAATTAAACCTTCATTGCTCTGTTCTTTGGTATTAATATGATCATAAAAGGATAATACAAATCCAATTTTCTAAGATTTTATAAAAGACACTTTGGAAAAAATGTACGGCAAGTTTTTATTAATAGGGGAGCCGGAGGGTGTACCGCTCACCTAAGGAAAGTACTGCTTTTAATAAATGCATAAATAATTTCAGATTTGTTTAAAGATTGAAACCGATTCTATAAAGCCCCAACAGTAATATACAAAAAGATTGGAATTTTTACTAACGCTAAACGCATAGAATTATAGAATTTAATAAATATCAACGTTCCAACAGGATCTCCTGTCAATGTGGGTAATACCGCTCACTAAATTTAAGTTATTAAACTTATTCTTATTCACTTAGAAAAAATGTAATGAAGATTAATGAAGATGTAATGAAGAAATGTGCATATAGGCAATGAAAATTGTAAAGAAGAATGTATTCAAATTAATGATTCATAAATAATGAGTGTACCTAACCTATGAAATTCGATGATATAATAAATACATTTTTTGTTAACTCACTTGTATACATTCAATGTATATGATTAATTACAGGAAGTTCCATTTCAGATATTCATTATTTTAGTACTTTCTATACATTTATTTGATCAACAATATGTAAAATATGTCATAAACTTTCTGAGCGGTATTACCCACTAACGCGCCGCGTTGAAAAGTAATGAATAATTATAAATCAATGTTGTTTTTAGTAGTTTACCAAATACCATTCGATAATTAACATTACTACGAGCCTATTTTTTCATATTTTTTCCTATTGTGTACTAGTAGAAAGATGGAAAACCGTATATTGTAAAGACCAATTTTTATCGAATTTATGTCAACTACGTTACAAAACTTTCCAATTTTTTTTAAATCAACTTTTAGTAATAAACAATGTAAATTTTTTGTTGAAATTATATTTTGACATAAAGTTCTTTAATAAAAAAATATAAAAAATCATTTTAACTCAACGGAAGGTTGAGAAATATGAGTGAGCGGAATTACCCACTGAGCGGTACAACCCCCGCCTCCCCTAGCTGTTTAAGTTTTAAGAGGTATTGGCATCGATTTTTGAATTTAAGATAATTAAATAAGTCTAATTTATAGACCCGATTAAAGCGTCCAAATTAATGTGTGAACGTTGTATGCAATTGTGCAAAACGATATAATTAAATTTAGAGGAGAACATTTTGTTGACAAATGTTCCCATTTCACGCATGAGAGGCTGCTTTCGTACCAATATATATGTTACTGTGTAAATCGCAGAAAACAGGAAAATAATTTGTCATGCGTATAAATGCAAACATCTACGTTAAATTAAATGCTGTACTTTATAATCAAATCTAATGAAATACGTAGAATAGGTAATAATTTTTCTGAAGTAGAATACAATGTGTAGAAAATAAATATAAAATAATTGGACTCATTCGTAAATCACACATTCTAAATATCGATTGAGATCACTTATGTGACAATGCAGTCATTTAAATAAATATAAATAATGTTGTATCATTCTAAAAAAAAGTTTTTCATTTTATATATCTTCTTTCTAAAACATTGATTGCAGCAGTCAGTTATTAAAATATTATAACATCTAAAATGTGAATATCGGGAATGTATAAACTAATCAAGTAATCGATAAAATCATTAAACCTCGAGAGAGTGAAAATTGAAAAGCATCAAAATGCATTTTCATACCATGGGCTTTATCAAGCTTCCTCCACAAATTTAACGTGAATACATATAAAATGTCATAAAACTCTATCCAGATTATTAAATTGTTCTACAAAATCCTCGTTCAATATTACACAATATTTTAGCAATTTCTTTTTGTCTTTTTATTAAGCCCATAAAGAAGACAATAAAAACTGATAAACTGATTGTTCGCGTACATTCAAACGTTAAAGTATTAAATGCAAAAATAAAATTTATTTTTTCCTAACTATAAGTAAATAATTATTTGCAACTGTTAATAATGTAAAATAATTAGATTTTTTGTATTAAAATGAATTAATAGGAAAAGTTAGAAAGTTTTCTACACTTCGCAATGATCTAATTATTTAGAATGAAAGTTTTCATCGATATGGGATTAAATTTCATTGCAATTAATCAAAAATTGATCTACTAATATATAAAATAATGCTGATGTGAACTATTTCATTATTTGCAATGTTGCTGTCCAGTATGGTATATTCTGTAACAATTGTTTTTGACATAAAAAGTTTCCGACTCTGGCCACGGGGAGGTAGATGTTTGTCCACAAGCGTTTTTTTGTTTTTCTTTCTTTTTACCGTTTTCCATTTTCCATTTTTTTCATTTTAAGAGTTTTGTAATCGTAACCGACCGTCATTACAACAACTTTTATAGCTAAAAAATTACTTAGATTCATGTAAGAAATAAACATAATTTTTTGTTAAGTTTTGGATACGTTTTTGGATTTTTTAGATATGACAGCTCTTTGAAAAACTTAAAAATAGCTGTAAAATTTTTAAAAAAATTCAGACCTGTTTTTCAAGTGACTTTCAACATTTTTTGTTCCATAAAATTTTTTCTTAAAGTTGACGGTAATCGAGTTAAAAGATCATTAATTTTTACCCTGCCAATGCGTCATTTTAGACGCCATATTCGATTCGATATATTGAAATTAATTGTTATAGGCTCGTAATATTGTAGTTCAATGCCCCAATGCACGATTTTATAAGGTTATATGTAAAAAGAAAAGGTGCTTCAAGGTAAAAATTACGTTTGACAACAAAAGGTTCGAAAAAATCGTGTTTTTTTTACTTAAAACTAAAAAAATACCATGTATTTGTGGACTGACGGCATTCTAACCTTCGCCAAACGAAAGAACATACCTAAAAATAGTCAGATATGGACGCTAAGTAAGCTTTTTCCCGGTTTTAGTTAATTGGCACGGCATAAAAAACTTACTCGAAAACTGCAAGAACCTTCTCAAATTTTTTCAGACGTTTAAATTACTTTTTTTAAAATTCGATTTTTGAATTTCCGAATAATCAAAAAGTATATCAACGCATTCTGATAAAATTTAAGAGTATTCTTTGACTTATTCTAAAGCATTTTTGTTCTTAGCAAATTTTCTCAAGAAAAAGTTTGTCAAAACATTGATCAAATTTTTCGACCTGTTGACGTTTTGAAGAGGTTAGGTTGGTTCGGGGTAAAGCAACAAAAAATCTAGTTGAAGTTGACTAATGCTATTTTGACTAATAAATTTTCCACTTATTCCGCATAATACCTAAGACAATATATAGCACCAATGGGGACTTCTGCATTTTCCTGTAGAAAGTGTAAAAGTGTAAACTCCAAGAATAAATTGTTATAAATCAAGTACCAAATTTAGACTAAAAAAAGATTTATGTTTGTTTTACAAGACAAAACAATTTATACCCTTCGAAACGTTACTCCTAGAAGGCCAGATTTAAACAACGTTAAAGATGATTTTAGTATATTTTAAGATTTATAACTTTTTGTCAAAAAATATAAATTGTTAGGAAATATCATAGGGTTTAACTTACGGGTGTTAAATGTACCGATGAAAAAAAAACAACAATGGGAGAGAACAGACCTTAAAATAGAGCTCAATGTGTAAATTCGAAAAGGTATACCATAGCTCGAAAGTATCTGAAATAAAAATTATAGTTTTCAAAGGTCGAACAAATATGTTTAATTAAAGAAAATAAAAAGTTATAAATAATTTATTTTGTAATTAAACACATTTTGCAAAAAGAAGAAAATCTCTATCACTAGGAGATTATTTCGAATGAAAGTTTTGAGATTATGTTTATTAGATTTGCGTCCATTTGAGATTTAGAAATGATATCAAGTTTAGTCTTTTAACTCTTTACATAAAGCGTTATTTGGATCGAGATCCCGAGTAATCTTGTAAGCAAAATGTAAAATCGAATATAAGTTAAAACTCGAAGAAAGTTCCTAATTAAAATGCAGCAATTGTTTTATAAAAATATTATATTAACATAAAACTTTTTCGAAATATTATATTAAAACGAAAGTTACGTTAAAATATGATTTTATATTTTATCCAAATTTTTCATATAGTAACTCGATCAATGTATTAATAGCAATTGAGAAATGCAGTTCATTTACTTAATTAAAGTAATAAAAATTCATCCAATATAATTAATCGTTTTCTGAAGGAAGGAATAAGGAAGTCGACCGTTCTAAAAATGCTGGATCCCTCAACCTCTTAGAATTTATCACCCACATCGATTTTTCAATATAGGGAATATGAATATGATATTAGAGGCTGCTCGTTCGCCCTTAAAATACGTCTATCGATTTATTTAAATAAGTACCTATTCTGATTTTTAAATATGGCTTTGACTTCTCTTTGACGTTAAAAGGTAATTCTTTATTTTAATAAAAATGTATTAGTCATCAATTAATATCCTGCTTTTATTATATTTATATTTCATACAATTATACCTCTTACAAATTTTATTAAATTCAAGTACGAATCAAATTATTTGGATTATTTATTTTCAATGACACTCGAAATCTGCGTGTTTTAAATTGGGAATCAAACATTTACGTGCTGTATAAATACTCGTTTTTGCATGTTTATTATAATATTGAAGTGCAGTTTTAAATCAATTCACATAAGATTAATATACACCACTCGAAGCATATAACAATTATCAGTAAACAAATTTAATTGCATTGTATTTGTGTCTAATATGTCTGTGATCGCATTCAATTTTTGATTTTGATGTCAAGATAAAATAGTCAGGTCATTTAATTTTTGAATACAGTTATTTTCATAAATCCAAATGCTTCCATATCGGAATTGGAACTAGACAAATTCCAAGCAAATATTGCTTGTCAATAATCTGGCGCTAGACAGTGGGATAACTAGTTTACTGTCGGATTAAAATGACGCGCAAATGCAAACTAATATCAATCTAGTATCGTTCTAGAACAATTTTTAATACGATTAGAAATTAGGTATTTGGTCTACTTTAGTTAGAGAAACATTCCTTAAAACAAAAATGTCTTAGAATGGTTAAAGAATATTCCCAAATTTTCAAGAAGAATATTCCACAATTAAAAAAACAAAAATTTGTAAAAAAATTATGAAAAATGTTGAGTGGCTTCTTCACCAATTCTAAGATACTATTGTATGGAAATGTTCTCCAAAGTTAACAGTTTTCAAGAAAAAATAGTTTAATTTTAAGAAGAAATTTGTCATTGCGGTCGCCATTTTTGTATAACAAACAATTTTGTGAATTTGCATACAGTATTTATTTTAAGTTCATCCATCAAGGCAGCGATTTATATAAGTTTTAGAGATATAAAAAAATTGTAAGGGACTGAAAAATAATTTAAAACAAAATCAATCAGAACATGACGTTTCTTTCTATTAATTTTAGAATTTTTCGTGGTGAAAAGTCGTTTTGAAAAATTTTAAGAACCATCTTTAGAAAAAGCAGCCTCAAAAATATAAGATACAATGATTCCCAAATTCTGTTTTCATCTTGCTCGTCGTGTGGCGACGATCCAAACTTCAATGACAAAATTGGGTCCTGTGGACGTTAATGGGTTAAGTTGTTAGTGGCAATGTAAAGTTAAAAATTAATTATAATTTTTTTGACAGAACTCTTAAATTTCTTATTAGAGGTTAACTTATATGTACAATATGACGTAATTCGATATTAAATAATTCTTCAAAAAAAAAGGACTAATTTAGCTCGATTTATATGATTTTCTTACTACATTAACTGTTAAACGTTTTATGGAAAATATAAATATATGGCACATCGTAAAATCGATTAAAGAAAATAAAAAAGATACTTTTATGAGTTATTAGAATATGTATACAATCTAACGGTATTATTAAATTTTAAATGCATTTTCGAAATCTATTATCAACATTTTATACTATCATTTTGCACAAAGTAAACTTTAAAGCTTTTTAAAATCCTCTCACTATCGTCTTTGAGTTGGTTACGTCGTGCAGATTGTTGTTTTAAGTCCTCTCTCCGACTTTGCTAAAGTATACTTTTACTTCTAGATAATCGAAATTCGTAAGCTGTTCATAATGAATATTAAAGAGCGGATGTTATTCTTCTTTTGGGGAAATCGCGTATAGTTTACATTCACTACATAAATCACGAATAGCTAAAACTATAAAAGTCTAAACTATAAAATGTCTAAAGAAAGAGAAGCATTACTCTTAATTCTTTTGAACTCACTACAGATTATTATTACTGTATTTGAAGTAATCGAATCGCTAGACTGTTTTCCAGTATTAACATTAGATTAGGTTTGGCATAAACTTACGAGCTCCAAAATACAAATTACAAATCAAATTATTTTTTTCCTTAAAATAGTTTTCCTTATAACTCATAATCTGAAATTAATACAATATAATGAACTTTAAAGAAGTAAAATATTTAATTGATTGAAGTAAAAGTCACTCTAAAAAATGATAAAATCAATTCTTTTTTGTAATAAATTGTATTGCATTGGAATTAAAAGTTAACAAAATGACTTTACAAATAAAATAATTAACATTGCATAGTCCTTTGTTTTGACTTTACGCTTCCTTAGGATATGAAGTAATACATACTTTTTTTTTTATAATACATTCTTGATAATTCTAGTCTCGTGTGGAAATTAGGATTTCTGTATCGATATAACGATTCAAATTATGCAACAAAAACTGCAGGAAATATTAAAATATTGATTTTTTTATCAACACTCATTACGACTACGAATGCGTTATTCGAGTAGATAAATACCAACAAAACTCTTATTCGTTTCGTTTTTATGAGAAATTCTCTTCTATTTACTATTTACCCATTAACGCCCAAAGGTTCTTCCTGCTTCCATTTCAATCCAGAACTTTTCAATCTTCCCATTTCTTTTTAAAAGATCGTAGCTTTTTAGTTAAAGCATCCAGAAAATTTCAAAAAAAATGTTCATTGTTGCGACCATTTTGAGGTCGTTAGAATGATGTAGAGTATAAAAGTAAAATTTTTTTCTTAAAATTGAAGTATTTTATTTACCTTTGTTGAGGATTTCAACAGAATCCCAATATTCTAATGCCTCGAAAAAAATTGGTAAGAATAAATATTTCCCAATTTTTTGAACATTTTTTTCAAATTGGTGCCATATTGGAATTCCTAATGGCTGAAACTCAATTTTGACTTCGGAATCTTGAAGAGCTACGAAAACAGTAGGATATCTACCTCTCAATTGTTGTTAACTTCGATTTTGATACGAAATACTCGATTGAAATAGAAACAAGAAAAAGTATCCTTTGGGCGTTAATGGGTTAATATTCTCAAAACTGACAATTAGCTCTTAAATTAACTGGGGCACACAAATTTGGCACTATGTATGTGATACATATCTTCAATATGAGAGACGCGGATTCGATTGCGACTTTTCTTCACCAAGATACGCCAATTTGAAATTACGATATGTATGAAAAAAAATGGACTATGAATTCCTTTTGGAAGACAAGCTCAAGGTCAAAGTCAACGTCAAGAAACCTGTATAAATATAAACAAATATATAAAATTTGGATATTTATATCTAAAAACGCGTTTGAATAATGAGACTTTTTTATTCTTTTTTGTTTATGTAGCCATTATGAATCCGCCTTCTTCAATTAAAAAATGTTAATATCTTGACTTCAAATTAGTATTCGGCAACGCCAAACATCCCCTGTACAAATTTTCAAATAAAGATACCCAGTCACAAATATCAACCTCAAAATATTTAAAACATATGCTCATAACATTAATAGGGTACATCTTGTTATTTTAAAATGATCATAACTTTGTAAGAAAGAATGGTGATCGAATAAAATCTCATTTTGAAGGGTAAGGGCACTACTAAAAGATGCAAGTAGTACAGAAGGCTAGCAAAAATTGTTGTATCTTGTACGTAACCTCAAACACAGCAAAAAACGAGTTGGGCTAGAACATGACTTCAAATATCTCATAATGCTGACGTGGTGGATCAATTCTGACTTCGGTTTCGAATCATACGCACAAAATTACGTCGAAAATGACTCACGGCTTTCCAGCACAATCTAAGTCCCCCTTTTTTGTAAACCTATGTAATTAAGAAAAAAATGTGATCATCATTTTTTGAGCAAATTTTTTTGTTCATTTCTTTTTTATTTGTAATATATTGGTCCGGTGAATATTTTCAAAACTATTTTTGAAAATAACAATGAAAAACAAATTTTTAACTGTTTCTTTTAAGATGCCGTCATTAATACGAATAATGAACAAATGTTATTGTCATATTGTTAATCGGGAGGCAAAAATGCATTGAAAAAGTTTGTTGACTATGTATTTTGGCTGCTGTAAAACTTCTGAAGCGATACCAACATTTTTGTTTTCATTTTTTATATGTAACAAAAAAAAAACTTTGTTCAAAAATGATTGATACCACTCTTTTATTACTCTTTAAACCCTCTAAAAAAACGATACAAGGCATTGAAGTCCTCCAAAGGAAAAATTAATTTTTGTTATCTCAAATATTAAAAGTTTGAGAGAATTTCTGATATAAGTGATCAAGGATGACCGAACGACGACTTATACTACTTTAGATATTTTTATTTATTTATTCGTTATTACATTTATTAACTTATAACTATAAAATAATAAAAATATTGTTGTATATGTGTATCAAATATTTTTTGCCAAATATTTTATTTTGTAAATAAAAAAAAACCTACGTATTAGAAAATTCCTTAGTATTTAAAAAAGGTACAATAACATGATTTTGTATTCTAGTCATTAATCTGACAAGACGACAAGAGAAACATTTAATTTACAAATATTCATTAGATAACATTCGTCTCGGAAGTGAATAACGCTGCTCTAATTTCTAGTTCAAAGACGAAAATCTATGGAAAAGAGTAATTACTAACAATTTGTCCAAAGTTATATTTAAACCACATAGAGATGATAATTGCATCATTTTTTTGTGAGTAATGTTGTCAATTATTAGACAGCAGAAGTACATAAATCCATGCATCTGTACGTACAGCAGAGTCCCGGTACATTTGCGTCTTGCTGTATTTACATCCCAGCATATTTTCCCAGTTCCGTCTCGTTATATTTGTCTATCGCCGCTCTCTTTTTCCCCCACCTTACGCGCTGGGGCCTCAGGAAGGGCCTGTCGTGAAGTCACGAACGTAACGCGACTGAGGAGAGTGGGAGAAGCGGCGCTCCCCTTCTTTTGACAAATATAAGGAGAGGAGAGGGGAAGGCGAGGAACCGAGCGGACAAATATATCGGGACTCTGCTGCTCTAAGTTAATGTTTATTTTATAAATAATACAAATTTTTTGGTTGAAAGCTATGTTTAATTTAAAAAAAGGCATATTCCTGTTTTCATTCAATACGTTCTAAAGCCATCTCTTACCAAAATTATAAAATGTGCCCACTGTAAAAATATGATATTTCAATGTCAATTAAATCGAATATAACCCAAGTAGAAATTTATTAAGGTTCTGATCAGACGCGTAACCTGATCAGCACAATGCGTCCCGGGATGTCCTGGGGAGCTCCTGAGGACGTCCTGGGATGGGATTGTGCTGTTTGGGAAGTCGTAACGCTGCGGTCAACAAAGTTATTTTTATTAACTGTATAAAACTCGTAGAACTGTAAAGATTTAACTTTCATTTATATGACTTTCATTGAAGTATTTTTAAATCATCGAAATTTTGCTAATTTATTTTTTTAATATCATTATGGTAACTTTATTCGAACAAATGCCGATGTACATAGACCCATTATATTTGCAATTCCGTACAATTCTATTTCCCTTCTCCAATATTTATTTTTGTTTTTATTTAAGATGCATAGATCAATAATTATTCGTAGATCAATAATTCCCAAGAGCTTCTTTTCATACGGGTGTCTGCGTCAAATAAGCGGCTGTTGAAATTATGATAAAGTAAAGGCAACTATCGATCTCTTCAGAGGGTTCTTTGGAGATGTTAATTTAAACGGTTAGTAAACTCATAAAGCAATAATCATTCAATACGAGACCCCAGTGATGCATTTACAATCACCATAAGCAATTATTACCCGATAGGAGCCATTCAGGGAACTCCAATAACTCCAATAATTCTGAGATCGATACCCTAGAATTACCAAATTCCTAGGGCGATCTTATCTTATGCTCAGAAGAAATGCAATATAGAAGGCCTCGAAAAATCCGTATTAATATAACCCAAGTGTGAAATATAGGTACGTTTCTCGGCATCCGATCGAGGGGATTTGACATATACCTAGAGACTCTCTCATATAGATCATACACGCGATCCTTCCATATACGACAGGCTACATAACGCATGCACGACCGATAGGGAAAATACAGGTCAAACGTGTATTCGAAATACTAGATGCGAGATACCCGGTGAATTATGCCTCGAATTACCACAATAGATACTCAGGCATCTGGAGAGTCGTTCACCACGAGTGTCTTGGCCTTGCGCTATTCCTATTTATGTAGCAATATGATAACGATAACTGCAACTTGTCGGATAAAAATTCAAATTACATTTGGAACGTGCCCTATACTTCCTAGACATATTCCAGAAACGTACAAGATGCTTAATTTGGGAACATACCATCTGGTTCTGCTAGAAAATGAAACCTACATTTGTAACAAACATTCTACCTATCAAGACCATTGCATGCAGTTTTAATAATTTTATTGAGGTAAGGGAAAAAATAGTATTTTTATAAATAGTCTTCTTACATTTTTATTAATAATTAGAATTGTAACTTATATGTACAACAAATATTTTTAGATTCTAATATATTTGTTTTTATAAAATAAAAAAAAAACATTTGACATGTTTTCATTTATATTACTTTTATTGCATATTTTGTATTATATTTTAGACCAATAAATTTCTGAAGACGACCTACATAGACGGTCGAAACATTAAATTATGGTTTTTACACCTGGTTCTTTGTACATCCGTTTATAAAAAAAAATTGAATTTTTACAAACCTTTTCACTGAAGGAAAATTATTACGGATAAGAAGGTTTTATGATAAACATTCTAGCTGTCTTAAATAACCTCAAAAATAGAAACATACCCATTTGAAAGAGAATAAACTTGTTAAATAAGCAATTCAGCCGTTTAATTCCATGACTTTAATCGCGGCAGTTAGTAGAATAATTACTTATGTAGTAGTAGGCTTCAAGTGAGGATGTCGGGAGTGCAATTGTAATGGATTGTAAACTTCTCAGGTGATTATTTGCGCCCTTCTTCAAGGCAATTCCTGTATGATCAAAAATAAATGCGAGCGACATGCAAGGCCTCTACTAACGTCGTGCAAGGCTAAACAGAAAGTTATTTGAAGACATGCTGTTATTTATATCTCAACAGATTTTACCTTGTAGTCTCACCTAAAAATGCATTGCAATCGGAAGTATTTTGTAAAAAAATGTTTCCTATACGAATTTTTTGCATCATAAAAAATTTCGTTTTTGTTGTAATTACTCGGTTTCTCTTCAGGATATCTTAATATATGTTTTTTTCTTCTTTTCTCATTCTCTACAAGTTATCTACATGATAGATAATGATTCGGTCAATAGTTTTCGTCCTATCTAGGGAAAACTGTTGTGTTTGAGAATTTGTCTAACTTTGCAGCAATGTATTAAACGCACATTTTATTCTATATCAATCTACGATGGTAGAAATTGTACATGCTTTTGTGTTCTACAACTTTCGTTTAAATACATTTGATATCATCTTAAGGGTATTAACGATTAAGGGAAAATTAAAATTTAGTAATATATTGTTTTTCAGAGATAAGCGAAAACTATTGATCGAATCGTTATCCACCACACGGATATCTTGTATAGAATGAGAAAAGCTACAAAATGAGTACTCATAGCAAGCTTACCGCTGAGCTTTTTTAGGCATTCCAACTTCCAAGTGAAAAGGTTTCAGTGATAAACTGTGGCTTTTCAGGTTAGGTTTTATTATTTTATAGTTTAAATGACTGGACTATCAAGAAAGTGAACCCAAAATTTCGACAAGTAGTTTATATATAGAAACTTTTAATTTTTGTACCGGTGGGTAGTTTACAATAATTTCTACAATTAATTTCGAAAACAAATTCCACATTCTTAAGTTAACAAAATAGTACTGTTTTATGTAGGTTAATTGTGGGTAATTGCATAACATTTATCATCAGAATTTCTTTAAATTATCCATTACTAGAATAATTATAACGAAAAATTATTATTAACACTGCATTTGTAAAGCTTTATTTATTATGCATCTTACTGCCAACCAAAGTTTACCATATCCAAAAATGGTATATTTTTCGTTATAATTATTCTAGTAATGGATGATTTAAAGAAATTCTCATAATAAATGTTATGCAATTACCCACAATTAAAAAATGTTTATTTTATAATTATTGATCAAGTGCATTACCTTCAACACTCGCCAATTGTCCTTCCAAGCCCCATAATTTCAATGAGTTTTTAAAGAATCGGTCAAGGATAACAAATTTGCATTCTCAATTTCATACTCGTGAACTCGCTATTAAAACAGACGGAGGAACGGTTGTAAAGTTTGACTCGTATTTTCTAGTACGTACGAAATTATAGACAGTGTATGTGGTCACATAAGATTTATGCAAACCAGTTTTAAAAATTCTATATTTTGCATGGATTAATAAGGGTTTTCAAAATAACATTATTTACAATGCTTAAATCAAAATAAATTTTAAAAGAATTATTCCTTGCGTTCTGAAATATACTTTTAAGCGGTTTTCAACTCTTAAACGAACACTAATAAGTGAATATTTTCTTGACAACTAATAGAATTTTTTTAGATTGGTCAAAATTTTGGTCGGGGTCGTCGAGTTGAACGAAAATTAACTATTTTATAGGTATAGAGGTGGAGAATATTCTGGTAAAATATTTGATAAAAATTTTCAAAACCATAAAATGAAGGATTTTTATTAAAAAATAAGAGAATTAAAAAAAATAAATTTTGTCAAAAAATTGCCCGAAAACATTTCTCAACTTAAATTTTGGAATTGAGCTTTGGCAAGTTTTCAAAATCTTGCTAAAGCATTCCATCTTTTAATTCCAAAGAAAATATTTCTGGTGGTTCTTCCCGTTTTTGCTGGATATGCCATAAGGTTAATAAAAAATAATTTTAAAATAAATATTCTATTAAGTAAAACACATTTTCATCGAATCATACACAAAAACAAATAAATATTTGGTTATTTACTATTTAAAAGTAGAGCGATTCTACTGATACGATTGTTTCTTTAGGATATAATCATGGATGACTAAATCATGACTTACACTACTTTGATTGTGCTTAGTTAGTTTATTTGTTGATAATGCAGCATGTTTTTTTACGTAGGAATCGTTGTTAAATTAATGTTTTTTAGTCGTATCCTTTACACAGGGTGACTCACAGCTCACGAACTCTATTGTAGGAGGTGAATTTTGATAACGTTCTGAGCAACAAATTTTAATATAAAATTCGATCCGTGGAATAGAATTTGAATAGCGAGCCTTTGAATTTGAGGATAAAAAATGACTATTTGTGCAATAACTCGACTAATTCTAAAGTTATTTCAATGAACATAAGCTCATTTTAAAGATTTTTTCAAGCCCAACAATGACCTTGAGTCGTGCTAACCTTCCGTGAATATATTTTTGGTTATAACCCTAAAAAGACGAAAAAACGTCGATTTATACAATTTTTCACGTCTAACTAGTTTTCCTAAATAGCTATCCGAAAATCACGTATAAAGTTGTAGAGCTTGAAAAAGTAAAGAATTTGACAAGACGTTCATTCTTTGTAATTTCAAGCTCTGCAACTTCTTTTTGGGTGATTTTTGCGTGACCATTAAGCAATACCAGCAATACGAGTTTGCTCTAATATGACATTTCGTGAACTATTTAGCAAAGGGAGTTAGATGCAAAAAAACTGAAAAAATTGGCCTTTTTTACCTTTTTTAAGGCCATAACTTCAGATATATTCATCCCAGGTCTAACGTTCTCAGGGATAAATTGCAGGGCTTAAATAGAGCTTGAAAATGATCACTCATTCATTGAAGTCATGTAAAAAAGAGTCGAGTTATTGCAAGTAATTTTTTTCCTAAACTTTAATGGCTTGTCACTCAAATTCTGAGCCTCAGTTAAGGACTTTTGGGTTTGAAATATCATGGAGAATCACCTCCTAAAATATTGTTGGTCAGTTCTTGGACACCCTGTATAGAGTATTTCCATATATTTCCTTATATCGAAATGCAGTAATCTAAGTAGTAATAGCCAGTAGGGCATTGTTGCGGTAGTAGGTGTGGCCTGTTACTACTGTGATGATTGCTTTTTCTTATGTATAATTCGCGATTTTATAAATTCTTCCAGGTGATAAAACAATAGTATTTCCTGTTAGGTGTTTCTATGGCGAAAATCACCTATGCTCGTGGAAATCGTCTTCTGCAATATAAAGATATCAGTAATACAGTAGAGTCCCGGTATATTTGCGTGTCGCTATATTTACATCCCAGCATATTTGCCCAGTTCTGCCTCGTTATATTTGTCTGTCGCCGCTCTCTTTTTCCCCCACCTTGCGCGCTGGGGCCTCAGGAAGGGCCTGCTGTGACGTCACGACCGTAACGCGACTGAGAAGAGTGGGAGAAGCTGCGCTCCTCTTCTTTTGACAAATATAAGGAGACGGGAGGGGAGGGCGAGGAACCGCGTGGGCAAATATACCGGGACTCTACTGTAGTTAGATTCGTACATAGAGGAATAAATAAATATAAAGGATAATCTTTTTTAAGAGCAATGAAAAAGTTTCTATGCTGGTAAAAAATAAAAACATTTCATGAAATTATGGAAACCTTATATATCCCAAATATTAGTCTACAATTGCTGAAAGGCATCGATTTGCACGAAAAAATAAAATTATTTGATTAACATTATCAAGACAAAATAGCTGTGTTATTTACAGGCAATTATAGCTTATCGATAAGGTAAATTTCATAGATATGTTTGGTTTAGATAACATGGGTAGTTACCACTCTGCAGATAACTGGTAGCTATATGTAACTGAACTTCAGCTGTATGCTGCTGCTTGACATCCTCAAGACAAAACATTTAGGTTCCTAGTAATTGTAAATTGCTACCCATTTTTTAGAAAAAAGGAGCGAGGTTCGTACTTTCCCACTAAGAGCACGTTTAATTTTTACCGATTGTAAATAATATTTCCATAGCAGCACTGCAATAATGTAAACTAATTTAATAATGTATATACATAATGATGCGTTATTCTATACATTTTCCGATCCGTTTCGATGATGCAATATCTTTCAAATTGAATGAAAAATACTAAATTTATCGGAAAATTGATCAAATTTGCTTGATTTATTATATACGCATAAAACTAACTGGTGAATTTCTAGTTTTTAATTAAAAATATTTACCATTCTATAATTAGTTATAGTATAATTAGTGATTATATTTAATATGAAATAAGTGAAGTACATTTGCATGAAACTAGACTTGATACAGGTACTTCATAAGTAGAAACATTCTATTCGGACCAGACATATTATGTAGATGTGAAAGAAAGCCACTTAAGTAGTAACGACTCGAATCTGCACCATACTGCTTAAAGTACTTTTCACGACTTCAAGAAATTGATTTTTGTTTGCATATTTCGATAGCATAAGCTGTTAAGAATATTGTGCGAAACGTTTTCTATCGGACATTATTTTTTTTTATATAAATTATTTTGCATTGTTTATTCGATAGCCAAGAGCATGCAGAAGAATAAGCCATTTTATTTCTTGATTTTATATACTTAGACGTGAAGACATCACCGCGAATACATCTTTTTTTGGAGACCTCAACTTACTACCTCAACTTTGGAGGATAAACATCTTAAAATCGAGTAAACAGTTTTGTGTACTTTTGGATGCCTCTTAATAAATATAAAATTACCAACAGGATTAATTTTCATTTCCATCAAAAGAAATTCTTAAATTATGCTAAAGAAACCATCTACTCATACGTAAAGTGTCTTGAATAATAGCGCTAATTACCTGTTTTGGATGAAAATGTTTCATTATCAAACTGTGCGGCTGAAATTTAAATTTTTACATGGTTGGATAATGCAAAAAATAAATTACTTAAAGAAACAAATTATGTCTCGTACAAGGGTAACTCATTATTACTGAATGATTGTTTCCTAAAGAGTATGATTTCATCCTTTGATAAATAATCGATCAACTGACTGGTAAGTAGAAAAATTAAGGAATAAAATGTGTTGCCGATGTACAACTACTTAAAATGTTCAAAGTAAAGGAAAAAGTTTTACAAACGTGAAAATTTTCGGATATTGTCGGTTATGATCCATTTCTCGCTCCATAAAAAACTTATTTTCACGCAAAAAAAAAGTAAAAATAAGGTACTTCACGATTATACATGCAAACCATATGACTCAATTTTCCATTGAAATGTAAGGCAGATGAAGATATTTGTACTTAAAGAAGAAAAAATACGAGCAATTATTTTGGACGTTTTAATTGTTTTAGTGGAGCTACCAAATCTTTTAGTATCTCCAGTAAAACATAAAAGCGGATGAATGCCCAATCCTGTTGCATCTAATGAAAAAAATAAAAAAAAAAGAGTGTTGGACATTGTAATTATTCTTAAGTTTGGGATAAAAAAATGACAAATAAAAAAACCGACAGATCAAAAACCTAAATTATGTGCCCATTTTTTAATCTCTCTATCTTTTTATCTGTCGGCTTTTCAACTGTCGGTTTTTTACTTGTCGGTTTTTCAACCTTCACCTTCTTTTTATACATATCATTCCATGATGATTCGAAGGAATTAATATATTTTCATAATAACATTCTCATAATTAAAAAAGCTGGTATCACTATACAGATTGCAATGTAATTTTAATAAATATATTTCTTGTTTTTTTAAATCTTCCAAATAAGGATTGAATAAACGTGATTAAATAAACATTACTTTTCCATCAATTTCCTTCTAAAATAATTGCTAATTATGTTTCTGTTTGTATGTGCGAACCCCAAATCCGGTGTTTGTGTTTGACCCACATAATGTCCGTTTCAGTTTACACATTATATTACACTATGTTCGATATTATTCGATACAAGACATATTTCTATTTTCGATATTTAATAACAGAATTGAGATTTATGCACGTTATATATATATAGCGAAATATTTAAGATATCAATAACATAGTCTTCCAATTCATTATCGCTTTCTTGGCTGGAAATACTCATTTATAGGATTATTCCTATTTATAGGAAACAATCAGAAGGCGATAACTTATATCCATAAATAATTGTATATATTTTATTTCAAAAATAATTCGCGTTTGATAAAATGAAAATCTATACTAGATAGTTACTTTATATCTTAAATACATGAATTTCAAATACAATTAAAAAAAAACAATAGATGACAATTTTAGATGAGATTAGAAATTATTTCATCGATGTTAGAATTAACGCCTTAATATTTTAAATTTGGCAAAGTACACATTTTCAAAAATATTTTCTATTCATGTGTTCTTCGTAAATCTGATCTTAACCCATTACGCCCAAATTACACTTTTTCTTGCTTCAATTTCAATCAAGTATGTCGAGCAAAAATCGAAAAATGCATATCCCACTAAGTTTTCAAGGTTGCTCTTAAGGATTCCGAGATCAAAATTGAGTTTCAGTTATCAGGAATTCCAATATGTCGCCAAACTTAAAATAAATTGCCAAAAGATTCAGAAATATTTAATCATCTCAATTTTTTTCCAAATGTTAAAATAATGTGCTTCTATTGAAACTATGTACAAGAATGGACCAACATTTGAATTAAAAAAAAAAAATTTAGTTTTATTTCAACAATTTCTTTTAAAACGTCTAATTAAAAAATTATGAGTTTTTTAAAAAAAAATTATAAAAATCAAAAGTTGTTAGAAATTGTTGAAAAATATAGTAGCATTTTTCAGACTGTTTTGTTGATATTTTGAGAAATTTTGTATATACATTTTTTTTTTAATTCACAATCTATACGAAAAATTCTGTTAAAAAATGTTACTACCTTGTCTGATAAATTCTAAACATTTGTTGTTCTATGTAATTTTTTCTAAGTTGATAGTTTTCGAAAAAAAATCATAAATCAAAAACTATAAACTTTTTGAAAAAAATTGCTGTTATTTCGAATATATATTCCGGCATTTAATTAAACCTTTCGTAAATATCTTTTAGTACATTTTTCAGAAACTTGGCTTATCACATTTGTATTAAGAATAAAAAATAAGTACATAATTATTACTAAAATTTCCTTACAATTTCTTAAAAATTTCTTGATTCTGTCCAGTCGAGATGTTCTGATCCACAATATTAAAAACTAATACTCACATTTATTAAAGAAGAAGAATACATCAAATCGATGAGATATTTGAATTGATGTTATAGCTCAAGAGGAAAGTAAGACAAATAAGTTGCATCAGTTAAAAAACTCTTTTATAAAGTCTCATGCCTTAAATAAGAAGTGGATTATTTCAGTGGTTCTTTGAAATTAACTGAAATAATAACTAATCTTAAAAACATAGAAAGATTTCTGCGCATTTTATAAGCTGAAGATTTGTTGCACCTTTAGAATATTACAAATTTTATAGACTAAATTATCAGCATAAAGTAAGAAATCCCTTTAACTGTCAACTACTTCATAAATTATTGCAGATAGTCCACAAAATTTACATTCTTCACCGAGACACGATATAATTCATATGTAAGCACATTTACATTTTTCAACTCTGCTAGTAATTTTATTTTATCTCCGTCTTGAGTTACTGTGTCGAGAATATATAAGTTTTTGGATTAAGTACCTCACGTATTTTGCGTGACAGTATTTTATATTAATAGCGGCGTTGTAAAGTTCAGAACTGAAACATTTTCTTTGTTTGCAGAACTATAGCTTTGTTTACAGTCTGCTTTTGGTTTAATTCTTAATTTCTAGTATTTTATATATATGATACTAGATGAAAGGAAGAATCTTTACCCAAACTAAACAATAAATAAAACAATGCCTTTACACATTTAATAAAATCACCCTAACAGCCCATCCATATTCCCGGAATATTCCTTTGGAACTTTGGGAATATTCCAAAGTAATATTCCCTCCATATTCCAGGAATATTTCTTTAGAATATTCCAAGAACATTAAAATATTCTGCATCATAAATATTATTAAGTAAGAGAATGTAGAGGAAATAATAATGCGAAATCAATGAACATTATTTTTTATACTGATTTCAGAACATTTCATTGAGGTGTCACAATTTTTAAACGATTTCACGAAAACCGCCCAGCAAAAAAGATAAGTAAAAATACGATCAAATTTGACCGTATTTTAGACTTTTTCGGATCTACCTGGAGCTATTATAATCAACTAAGTTGAACTTTGATGTGACAAAAATATAAAACCTGATTCAAATCTAAATTTAAATAATTGATCAATTATAATGCTTATAATAAACTGCATTAATTTAGACAAGATTTAAATCGTATTTCACATTTTCAATAGATCAAATTAACTTGATTAAAGTCGATTAAGGTAGATTCGAAATAATCTGAATAAAATAAAATTTAATCTCGAGATTAAATTTAATATTTGTGACACTTCAATGAAATATTCTGAAATTAGCTCTTAAGAAATGATATTCGTTCATTTCGCATTATTAATTCGTCTGTAGTATTTGATAGTTTTTAAAATATTCTAACAAAATTTCTATTGTTTATAATATTTCTAAATTATAATATTCCAAATGAATATTTCAAACGTTAGATATTTCAATGTTCCTGGAATATTACTTTGGAATATTCCTAATGTTTCAAAGGAATATTCTAGGAATATGGATGGAATAAAGTGTGCTATTAGAGTTTAAACAATTTTCGTTAGAATAGAGACATAGGTCCTAAAAAAATGAATCATAAATGAGTCTAATAACTTAATTTCCTTTCCCCACAATATCGATACTTAAAATAGTATTTAGGTACTGAATCCTTGAGATATTTTATTGTTAAAACCCAAACTACTCGGTTGGTTATAAAAAATGTCTATACTAATTTCGAATGACCACTTAGAATGCAAATTAGATGTTAATCACTATCGTGATTTAAATCCAAAGGATACTACGTCTATTAATATGTGTACCATTCGTATTAGTTTTCTCTCTAAGCATTTATTTATCACCGAACATAAACTCTGTTTACCAATATAAAGTTATTCTTGGAGACAACTGGAACCTAACTATGACGTCAAGAGTGACACACAATATGCTGTCGAAAACATAATCAATGAAGTCTATTCATCCTTAATCCTGCATGTCAGCCTTAACTATCAACCGTATAATAATTATGATAAAGTAGTTAGTCTCTGTAGTAATGTTATACAAAATAATAATAAATTAGAATAAATGAGACTATTAAATACATTGTTCATATCGCATATCAATATAATATCAAATTCTTGTCAATTAACAAAAATACGTAATGAGTTTTATCGTATAAAAAATTCGTCGTTCAGACTACAAAGAAAAAAATATAAAACTTGTATAATTATCGGATAGAGTATACTTGCCTGTCAATTAACTTTAATAAAAGAAGCACGAAAAATTTCCAAGCTTGAAATTTCGTCTGGCCTGAATCGACACTAATCACAAAGTGATAATTTTAAGTTTTACCAATTAATTAATGTTTTTTCTTAATCAACGTCAATTTTAAAGTCCACTTCAAAACTGGGAAAGTCAAAGAGCAAATGAAAGTTTTTAATTAGCGTGAACCGTTTTCTTCAGAAACTCCAATATCTCCGCTCTTGTAACCTGTACGAGGTGACTTCCGGTAAACTTGAATCGTCATCATAAGACTTCTTATAATTAATCCACAGAATGTATATTTAATTGTAAGTTATCAACTAATATATTTAATGATTACTCTAATATCTACATAAAAATCTCACGGTTTTGTTTCTACATCTACAGAAAAATTAACGGTATACATCACAAAAACATCGTGACTTGCTCGTCAAAGACGTCCATCAAATATAGATATAATCTTAAAGAGGACATACAAAATGTCTTTATGTGCTCTTAATATACTTTTATGATGAACCTACTATCTGCGAGAACATACTAAACATGAAAATTACATCTTTACATCGTAAAAATACTCAGTACTTATTGCAATTCTGATTTATGAATGTAACATTACATCAACTACAATTTTTAATATTATTTCTGTTTTTCTAAAAAAAGGCATTAAATTACAATATCTTATTTGTTATTTATCTTTATATGTATCTTTTAGCGCTTTGTGAAGTCGAATTTGGATTTCATATTATTATTTAACATTACAATTTAATTTTATTCTGCAACATGCAATATTCTGTTCTTCACATTTCAATAATTTACATTTGTATAATTCAAAATGATATTTTTTAAGATTATATATAACAGAAAAAAAAGTTGACAAATGAATCGCAATGGGGAATGTCGTTATAATAAATTGCTGTCACAAACGAATTCACTACGGAAATATGGTCCATGCAGCAATCCACTCTTTTTGCATATGTGTAGAAAGCGAATATATTAAACCGTGCGTGATATATGGGCGTTAAACTCTATCACCTACAATCATATATGTGTATAGTAAAATACATATTATGTTGGTATATATTAAAATTCCAACGCCCTATAAATCACGCCGTGTGAAATATGAATATGCAAGTTCATGTTTATTGTGTTTATAAAACAAATTTTGGAATCAAATATTTATATATTTTAAAATATTTTGTAACAACGAATTCTTTTTATTAGAGACCTCAAAGACGAAAATTCATCGCCAATCTAAGGCTGACAAATGTATAATTATGGAGTTGATGCAGAATGCTTTGTAAGCAGCCGGAACAGAATTTAGATGAGTACACCTTTATTGTTCTGTTCATTGCAATCAAATATTTGGCTGTGTAATATAATTTGTTTCGGAATTGTTTCCTTCGACACGTTCCGGTCGGAAAACTGTGATAGAGATCATTAAAATGTGGAACGCGTCACGTATCTAATCTAAAATTTAATGGAACTGTGACCCTCTGCAGGAATTCAATTACGTCTAGATACTTTGTCACTGCAAGCTCTAGTCGGTGAGATAAAATTTTAGATCCTGCCAAATTTTTATTGGAAAATTATGTCGAAAATAAGTGAATTTATAATAAAATTTTACAAACTTCATTACGGAACCAGAAATATCATCCTTATCTCCGATGTAACCAGCTGTATTAATAAAACAAAGTCAGGTTTTTCGAAAGAAACATAATTAAAATCTTAAACTTGACGGTACTGAAATTCAGTTTAAAATAGTTCAAAATGGAACATTAAAATCCAGTTTTCTTTAAAAATGTCAAAACGGCCGGCGTTCCAAAATAGCAGTCAGAAATCGAAGTAAAGAGTTGGAAAAGAAAATTTTGATATAAGAAAAAATTTAGTTCTATTCAATAGGTTTTGAACCCTTTTACGTTTGGTCGCAAAATGTTGGTAAGTTAAATTGATAACATCCAAAATGTGGGCCAAAGATACTAAAGTTCTTGAAACTTTAAAAGTTATAACGAGGCTGAAGCAGACTTTAGAGGTGCAGGTCGAAAAACCGACAAATCAAAAAGCCGACAGATTTGCAAAATTTAAGATAGAGGATGCACAAATTTATTTCCGGTGACTATGACACCTTTGATTACGTATCCTAGGTGAGCTTTAAGAAAAACTTAAACCGTGATTTCAATATAGCCAACGCGAATTCCCAACAATTTTAGCCCAAAATCAAATGAATCAATTAAAATTTCCTTTTTTCAAACGGTTTTGTTTGAATTCTCTATTTTCTCTGATTTTTATTCGCCATTTTGCTGCATAATTTTTAATTTTCAAATAGGTCACATTAGCTTATAAAGAATGATTAATAAGGAACGTTTTAAGAACAAATTAAAATCCAGCGAGATGAATTTTGGATTAGCTAGTGTACCGGTTGAGGTAGTCATCAAGTCACAAGTCATATATAGTATCCAAAATTGCAAAATTCAATAAAATTCCATGGAATTTACAACTTGGAAATTTATGGGACATTTGAATATAAACCTGATATTAATCTTCAAATTCAAAATGGAGGATTAAATTTATAATTTGTTTTTGGGGTTAGAATTCATTTTTTAAATTTAAAACAGACTCCCAAGGATAACAACATCTTGGACCCAATACATCCTAAGTTTTTAGTTATACCACATGTTGGTCACATCACAGCGCAGATCACAAAAATCTTAAGACCTTATGATATAAAAATTGCAACCTACAATCATAATAGTCTAACACGATTGTACTCCACTAAAATAGACAAGATAGACGCTGACAAAAAAACGAATGTCATTTATAAGATCGATTGTATGGAATGCAATGGCACTTATATAGGACAAACAAAACGCTATATAGGTACCCGAATAGGAGAACATAAAAACGCTTGGAAGTATAACAATGGACATACAGTCTTGATGAAACACATATTAACCACGGGACATAATTTTGATTTCAAAAATTATAAGATCTTGGGTGAAGAACGAGTTTACGATAGACGTCGGATCAAAGAGATGATACATATAAAAAAACACAATAATGCAGTTAATTACCGTACCGACACTGAAAACTTAAATTTAAAAAGATTTAATTTAGTTACCAGGAACACATCAATAGTCATTCATACTTATATATACTAACACTACACAATATAATAACACACACAAATCAAATAGAATTCAATGACACGTCACTCGATTGATTGTCAGTCAACAACATCGTATTAAGAACAAATAAGTTCTTACGCCCGTTTGAAAATGTAAAAAAAAAAAAATTTGTTATTTATACACCATCAACTATCTGTAAGTCGCACCAACAATTAATTTATTTTTATTATTTTTATTGTTCATATTATTTTCATTATTGTTTTTTCTTATTTTATGATTGTAAAAAACATATATTTCTAAAGGTTAAAAACCCCTGAGGAGGACATTAGACCAGATGTCGAAACGTAGGGTCAATAAAAAACTAGTTAATGGAACCGCAATGGCCAATTATTATTTTTCACCTACTATTTAAATATTCACGGTTCAAAGAATTATATGATTTCAAATAATTGTTATTATTAAAAAAAGGCAAAGGGTTATAGTAACGTGGTTTTAAAATGTATAATGTAAATCTTCTTTAAGGTCAAAAGACAATGGGAGGAACAAAATAAGGGACCTCTATAGCTTTTTGCGTTTTCTATAGAAATTAAACTCATGCATTATGTTTTCTTTTAAGGTTTTTACTATAAAAACCAAATTTGCACTAATTTCTACTATCATTCGCATAATCAGCGCATCAAAATACGTAATTGTACCTGTTTCCATTAAGATCGGTAGAGGACATTTTCAGGTGTACACCATACAAATTCAAAAAAATTAATATAATTGATTATTATGATACATTTCTCGATTTGGGAATAGTTAGAGCAATGCCTTAAAACCAAACAAAAATTCCGTTTTGATGATGAAAGGGAGACATAAAATTGTTTGTTAGAAAAAAAAACAGAACTTCGGTGCACATTAAATTTCCAAAAGGAGGCGATATTTCCATCAATAAAGATAGTCTTATAGCAGAATAAGGATAGTAAAAGTATCCCCTCCTAAATCGCATTTGACCCAGACTATCCAAAAGATGACCGAAAAATAACCCCAAAGCCAAAAATAGAATTAAAATTTTTTTGCGAGGCACATAACCTCCAAATTAGGCCATAAATAAATTAATGAAAGTTTTAGACAACGTTTATTCACACTGGTTTTCATGGTACTAGATAAGGTGTTTTTTGTTTGTTCGGGCTTTCGGAGATGATTAATGAAACAGAGTATATGTAGGTGGCGCAAATAACATTGTTTTAAGTGTTATTTCCGGCCTTTTCTATAACACTACTAGTTTTTGAAAGAAATGTTGCGACATCCGAATTTCAGTCATGAACTGTTTTTTTTTTCGTTTTTTTGCCGTTTAAAATGGAGTACATTAGATTTGGGTAACTCAAAATATTATTTATTGCGTATTGTTTCCCAATCTTCACAAAAGGCTATTAGTTTTTCAAAAACAAAGTAGCGTAACCCAAAGTTCGACCAAAAATTTTGTTTTTCGTTTTTTTTTTGTGGTTTTTATGGAGTGTAGTATATATAGGTGGCTAAAAATAGCACCTTTTTCGCACTTTGATCATTCCGGTGAAGTCGGGGAAAAAATTATATTTTTAACCGCTCAAACATAATACACTCCATTTAAAGCCACAAAAGACAGTTTTCATCCAAAATTCAGTGACGCTGATTTTTTTTTTTGAAAACTAGTAGTGCTTTCGTAAAGAGCGGGAAAAAATACGCAAGAAAGTATATTTTGAGTTATTCAAATATAATGCCCTCCATTAAAAACCCCGGAAAAATGGAGGCGAAATTCTGGTGACGCATCATTCTTTTTTCAAAAACCAGTAGTGTTATAGTAAAAACCTTGTCTAAAAATTTTGGTTATTTGTAACCTAAAATCCCCTTTGTCGTGATTTTTTACAAGATTTTCTGGTGTAAAGACTTGTTGCAACAAAATTATATAAAAAAATCACTTTTTGTTAGTGGTACTACCTTTATATACGGTTTTTGGGGTTCCAATTTTTGCTTTAGGTATATTTTTCAGTTACCTTTCGGATAGTAAAGACGATTTGCGAGATGGCAAAAAATCAGGTGCATTCTTTGGAAGAAAAACAATCCCAGAAAATGACTTAAAAAATCCATATAATGAAGTTCAATATAAAAAATATTTAAGACAAATTTGAGAATTCGAAAATGAAATGTAAATAAATAATATAATTTTATAATTATTATAGAAAGTTATCTTTAATATATGGGTAAAAAGTAAGGTAGAAAAGTGTTTGAAAAACAAGCATTTACGAAATGGATCTTTATATTCCACCCGCGTCGAAATTAGGAAATTAAATTAAATCCATTGAAACGAAATGTTCTCTGTCCGGAGTGAAAAACTATTATTTCATTCAACAGAGTCTCTTCGAGCAAGTAAAGATTTATCATTTTTTAGCATCCTGAACGAAACGCATTAAATCTAGACCGTGGCGAGTTAATCGATCCACCCACACAATGGTTCATCAGAGTGGAGGTAAAACGGTCAGGTAAAGAAGAATGCTCAAGAACGGAAGAATAAATGAGGTGGAATTTTGGTCTGGAAAATAAACAATAGAGATAATTGGCTATCGAATTTTTTTGAACAGCCGGGAAAGCGTGGCAGGTCGAGGGGGAAAAGGAGGTCGGATCGATCATTACTTCCTTTTCGCTAAAACAGTAATCAATCAGTACCAAGTCGTCTGAGTTTTCCCTCCAGGCAACGTTTAAAGACGGGATCGAATCTTAGCTAGGATTAAGATGTATATTAGTTCGACCGCTCAATCCTGTGTCATAAAAAGTAGAATAGAATAATGGAACCGTAAGGAAATACAATTCCCTTGTGTACTGGCAACCCTTTTAACGAAATTGTTTTCCTTGGCTGTTATTATAGATTAGTACCAGAAAGCATATTCGTTAGATACTTATCACGAAAACAAACATTTGTGAATGTCAAAACTTACCAAGAAAATTTTCGGATCCACATTTATTCTGCGTCTCTAGGATGGATGTACCGCGATAGATAGTGGTTGTAGAAAAAATGACTCCATTTATAAGATTCCATCGATGTGCAAGAGGTGGTGCTGCTTGTATCTTCCGTTTCTCGTAAGTATAAACCAGAGACCAGGAAGGGTGATTTTTTATTTCCAATTAATTAATTGATAAACAGATATAGTAAAGTATACTACACATAGAGGGAAAATATATTTAATGGAACCATTTTACGCAGTTAAATAATCAGTTTAAACATTCGTGTATAGTAAAATACATGTAATAAAAGTGATTAACCTAAAATAATCTATTGCCTATCTAACTTACTATCGACGATAGTTTTTGACGTTAATTCTACTATTGTTAGATGTTACAACCGTTTTTACCTGTTTTTTTTCTATGGTTACATTAATCTGTTTTTCTCTGCGTACTATTTACAAAAATAAATATGCAATACACTTAGTATACAGTGAAATGGAAATATTGAATACAAACATGAAAAATAATTTTCAAAGCATGTTTTAAATAAATGTTACAATGAAATTTTTAATAGAATTTACAAATTACGTCAGATTACTTATATATTTTCCATGTAGTAGTGACAAAACCAGAATGTCAATATAAATTCCAAGCAGTTTGGAGATTGCAATCATTGAGTTAGCCAGTCTTCAATGTCTGGCATGTAAATTTCGTGTGCTCTGAAGAGCACGTGAATTCTAGTGGATTACATCCTCAAGGCATTTGCGGACATCAGATAAATTAGAAATATCTTTTTTGCACTTGTATCACATTAAATGACAACCATCTAAAGTAGTGAGTAACGAATAATCAATGACAATACATTTTCACTCATCAACGAGGAAAATATTTGAGGAATCGAGAAAAGTCTGAAAGCGTTTTAGGTAAACTGCTTGAGAACAACGAGAAGTACAACCCCTTGAAAGGTTTCAAGTCAATCTACTTGATAGAAAAATACTCAAAGAAATCACTTCGGAAATCAACTAAAATTCGCCATGATACATTTCGTTAAACAAAGTAAATTGAAAATAAAATTCAAGTAGTAAGAGATTAAAGGAGCTTTTTGAAAACGTTTATTCATGATGCCGTATGCTAATGCCCATATTCAGATATTTAAAGGGTTATGAAATTCTATCTTTATGTTAATTCGGTACATGACTATTCTTTAGTGCAGCCGCTACCACGCTTATGCAAATACATAATGTATGTCCTTGCGATTAGTTTAAGATTCCCGCACGTATACCTTATACGAATTTAATTGTTGGAAAAATTTTGTTTTCTCGTTTCAGGCACAATTTAATTTTAATTAAACCATTTTCCAGAAATAAATATCTTTTTCAGAGTCTAAGATCTAGATAATTGCCAGTGAAGTTTAAGTAAAAATAATTGGTTGAAGAAAATAATCAGGAACCTGAAAATCCGTTTTTGGAATGTATTGTTTAAACGTAACATTTAGATTTTAAGTGTACAAAGAACTTTTTAGTAGACATTATTAGGGAAAATTATAGTATACAACGATTAAATGTATTCGAGATACTTCTTGGTCGGTTCGTCCTCAGCAAACTTGACAGATGTATATACGCTTGACTTTTAAAGGAAATATTTTGTAATTATTACCATCCAAAATGGCGGACCGTTTTAGCAGAATTAAACGAAATCGATTGAAACTTGTTACTCTATTGTTTGGGTCGCCAGTATAATTTTAAAAAAAAGATAAATTTTATTGATCAAATGTAATTACTTTATTCTTATAAAACGGACCTTTATTTAACTGTACATTTATCGGATTATCGCTGATTTTCAGTAGTACCTGAATAAACGAATGAACAAATTGATTACAAATGGAATTAATGCAGTTGAATTTATTTAATTACTTTTGCTTTCATGTTTACTCTAGCGCAAAGCGGAGTAACTTGTGTATTGTTTGTAATATACGTAACTTACGAATTATATATTATTTATAAATATTTCATAGAATTCTTACCTGCAAAATGTGGCGGTTCATCCTCTAAATAATTAGAAGATAATCAGAAGGCAGCTCATGAATATATATGTGTATTCAAGTCTGCATATCGGATCATGTATACGTCGTAGCATGTAAATTCGAAATTTCCATGTTATTATTCAAAATAATTTCGGTTAGGATGTTCAGGTGGAAATCTTTGTCACCTACATATTTTCAAAAAAATGTACACTTTTACATACTGTAAAAATTGCGAAAGTAATTCAAATGTTTTTATCATTGACTAATGACTTTTTAAAAATATTGTTCATTGTTTAAACAAAAAATACGGATTTAAATTAATAATAATAGAAAAAGGTTTAAGTTGTATGCAGAATAAATTGACTACTAGATCAAGTAATAAATGAAAATCAAATTGTCTTCATTACGTATCAATTTACATATCAACACCATAAAATCTCAGTATAATATCAGTGAATTTAACGAAATACTTTTGCTTAATATGATATTACAAAACTTAATATATTACATAAATTTTTCTTTACACGAAAAACTCGAATTTTTCTTTTCATTCAATTGACTCAATACTTGTTACTCGTGGGTTTTCGTGGTCGTTGATTTTGATTCAACCTTCGATTTTTAAAATACGAAACCCAAAATTTCGTTACTTAACGTTATAGGCATGACTTCATTTTTATGATTTTATCTGCCACTATTAGTACATTATTGTAGCTGCAATTAAACATTTTTAAAATCTGACATTAATTTTTAAAATATACAGCGACACTGAGAGCCCCCGAGTAACATTTTCAATTGCGTGTCTGTACTGTTGAATCCGCTATGTTTAATTTCCAAAATCTAACAATTCGTAATCAACGACTCCAAAAAACTCGAGTAATAAGTTTCAAATAAATCCGATCAATTGTTAATTTTGTTGGACACTATATTGAAAATCTGAGGTCAGATTTTGAATCATCAACCCCGTAAACTCCCGAGTAACAAATTTCGTCTTAATTAAGTAACAATTTGTTTTCAGCATACATTTCAAATACATTCTAAAAAAAGATGTTTTTTACACTTTGTTTACCATTACCAAGAAATAAACATAATAATTACAAAAATTTAATAAGGTTCTCCTCCAGAAGCTCAAAAAACAAGGAGATATTTTTTATTTTGTTTTCATATAAGGAAGCAAATGAACAATACAAGTTATTGTACTTTTATTGATTGACTCGTATAGTGTACAAAAAGAATGTTATGTCGCAGAAAAGTTTATTGGGAAGTGATACTACTCCGCCGAACATAAAGTGTAAAAAAATTGTCTTTCATAATGGGTCCCCAGTGAATAGCATGTTTGTCATTTGAAATGAAAAACGAAAATTTTTAGTACCATTTTTGAACGTTTTCATTTTTAAAATCCTCTGAAAATACGAAAAGAATTACAAATATCATTCGAATTTGGGTTCAATAGCCCCCAAATTTGATTTGCATTGAAACAAACAAAAAATCGATTCTCTTTCGAACAAAATTTCTTTCGCAGAATAATGCACCTTACAGCAAATCAGCAGTTCCCATTTTGCACAATTTTCATGGCAAAAATAGCAATTTATTTGCAATAAATCGGTTTGCTGTTAATACTTAAATAATTCGGATGCCTAATATCGTTATTACTACTTAACAAATTCAGTCCGAAAAATTCTTATTTCTTAATTGATGTTGGGCGTTTATTTTCTGTCCCAAAAAATGTTTTGGTTGAAATAGATGAGAAACTCCCTTTAATTACATTTATTAGAAGCATATTGATGGAAGAACCAATGAGTCACGTTCTTCTCATGAAATAAACTGTCAGAAATAGTGCCTTTACAATTCGCAAAGTTTTTGGTGTCATTTTACACCATTTGTTGTAATTTCTCGGTGTTATTTCAGTAATTTCTTGCAGTGCAGACAACATCTTTTTTTGTTTTGATGTTATAATGTTTTGTTGTAATGTGGTTAGTAAAATTGGACAACAGCAATGATTAAACTACAGTAATAAGTGGAACATTGATATAATAATGAAATTGAATAACATTAGTCACTGTCGATTCTCAATACTTGATGCACTAGAAAAATATACAAATGAAATAAACTTTAATAAATATATCGTGTAGAGAAACAAAAAAATGAGATGCGTGAAGAAAAAAGTTTCAACTTATTAATGCAAAAAAATAAAGCAAAAAAACAAATAATTAAGAAAAAGATGATCGTTGATGTATTACAGCAATAATTTGTGTTCAAGCAAATTAACTATATTTTTTAATGCTTCCACGTTATTTATATTACTATTATACTAAAATACTATAAAACAATAATAAAAAGTGATTTTGATTATTATTACATTTAAAAAAAAAATAGTTCATCGGTATCATAAACACAGCAAGTCTTTGAGTGATTGCAACAGTTGGTTTACAATTTTTTTAAACTTTTTAATTTCTTCAACGCGTAAAGTATGAGTTTAAAAAGATTAAAGGCTAACAAAAATGTTAAATTAAAATATCTTGAATATATGGTAACCGACGTGTAAATCAGATAATAAATCAGTAAACAAATCTTTTTCATGTGTCTGAACCTTTAAATGTCTATATTCAAAATAGAAAATATGTTAATAACACAAATAATGCTGTGTAATAATTTCCACAATGAAAAAATAATTTTTATTGGAATAATTATTTATATGAATTGCAGCTACTAAAAATTAGATTTGCGAATATATTTTATTTTTATTTGATGTTTCTTTTAAAATTCACAATCGAATCGGATATAAGATAGAATATGCCCGTCACGTAATGTTCGTTTAAGAATTGTTCGGTTATGTTTGACATACGTAATTTTGTAGTACGTATGCTCTACGTGGGTGGTCGAGAAGATTACGTTGTTACACTATAACGAACAGAAAAAAACTGCAGTACATGAAAGAACAATCATCATCAAAATCTCGTTAAAAATATTAACAACAAATATTTTAAAAATATTTTATAAGAAATGTAATCTTGAAAAATAAATAACTTATAAATAATAAGATGATACAAATTTTGCGAAGATTTTATGGATATTTATTGGCATTAAACAAGAAATTAAAGAAATTTTAAATAAATCATTTTCGATATTAAATTGATCATTGCTTCAGATTCTGCAGACAAAATTTAATTATACTAAATATAGAAAAAGTTATAAACAATTATTTAGAAACGAATATGATTTTGTTAAAAAAAAAGATATTTTAATCTATTTACATTCAAGAGTTCATGTTTTTTTTAATTTGCGAAATTGTCAAAAAATTTGGAAAAATATTTTCTTATATGTTTTTAATGTACAAGCAAACAAAAAATGCGTAAAAACTGGATATTCCTCAAACCCTAAAAACAGTAGTTTTAAATTAATATTCTGTAAAAAAAAAGTCTATCTCCTTCAATTTTGCACGTAGAAAATTTGGAGAAAAAAAAATTGATCAGAATTTGATCAGCTACAACTTTTTTCCTGGACACCAAATCCTTAAAATGCGTACTTTTTCTTATCTTTTTATTTTATTCGCCAAACTTTTTGGACCTTATTCTTAAGGTGGCTCAGCTAGCACAATCTCTGTTGGTGGAGACTTTTAATATGCTATTTAGGACTTCAAAATACACCTTCCTTGATAAATAATAATAATAATAATTACGTCTTTATTCGCAATTACAAATAAGGCTACAACATGCAAATAATAAAAAAATGCCGAGCGAGTTAATGCAATAGATGTTTTACAGACTGACCGGGAAATCTCGGCTGTTCTGAAACTTTCCACGTTTTACGTAGATTTTCAGCTAATTTGACTAGCCGAAATAAGGAACTTCTCAAACAAATAATTGCTAACAGCATTTGGTAACCATTGTCCTTAGTACAAATTTTAAACTTATCCCTTAATCTCGACGCATGGGTCATTTTCGACCCAGAGAAAATTCAATTTGTACTTTATAAATTGGACAACTCTAAGCATTTTCAAACGACAGGACATATTTGACACAGGTAGTGGGAAGAAAAGGCCTTAAAATAACCGTCGGAACTAAGGATTAAGTATGTCATATTAATCACAAGTACTTTATTCGTGTCTTCGTGAATTAAATGAAACTTCAATTTTACTACATAAGTAGGTACATGCGTACCGTTTGAATTTTGTAGATATTCTTCCGATTTCCAAACGACTTAAGTAGTAATGATAGATTTACATATTTAATCCGCCCCTTACTACTGAAGTGGTCTACTTTGTCATTCTATATTCCAATATTTCGAACAGGTATTCCACTTCATTACGTATTACTGACCTCTGACTCTGGAACGCCTTGCCAAGTGCACTTAGGGATTCCAGAACTGTTTCGGCATTCCAAGCGGGTCTTCTTCATTACGTCTGACAACTTTCATGTTAGCTTATCTAACACTATTTTATTTAAATCGTTGTTTTTCATGTTAGACTTTTACTGCAGTCGGTACTAGTAATCCAAAGGGAAAAGTGTACGGAAAACTATGAATGGTTGCAGTTTTTAGAGAAATAGTTTACTTTCTTAGATACGTCAATACGGCACGAACAACTAATTAGCTGGGTAAAAATGTTTTGCCTTACTAAGTAGGTAGTTATCGTAGCCATTTCTAAAGTATTTGTTGTAATAAATAAGATGGTAAGGTATGAAAGCAGCACATGAGATTTTGTAAAACGTTACCTGTATTGCAACACTTCGACTATCTTTATAATACAAATATTACATAACCCAAAAGAAAGAGAGAAAAAGTGAAAAAAAATCAAAGAATTCTCTGATTGTAGAGTTTATCTTCTAAGTAGTAACAGACATCTTTGAAGTAGTTCAATATTAATAAAAAATACAGCCAGGTTTACTATCTTTTTTTATTTGAGCTAATAAATTTATTTGAGAAACCAGTACCTGCAGTGATGAAAATTATTATTTCACTTTTGTTATGGTAACAAATATAATTTACTTGGACTAACCATTCTAATTACCTTTTAGATAGTAAATTCATCTAACTACTTTTTCCGTATATTATTGAGAACTGTGCATTTGCAATCGACGTCTATTATAGCTTGGCAATATCAGATTTACTAAAAAACATTGAATAACATAATAAAGTCAGTCATTACAGGCTAGGAATAAAAATATCAACAAAGTCAGTAAAACTTGGTTGAATTGAATTTGTTTAAATTGGTAATTTTATTACAAGTAGTTGTTCTTACTATAATAGACAACTGAAGTAATAGTAAGTAGCAGACACTTATGAAACATGTTTCGTCGCATTTTACTACTTAAACGAGGCGAAGTACAAAAATAGAAAATGAATTTATTTTTCAACATTTAGTTACTCGCAATTTAACTCTCTACCAAAGTATTTAAATAAAATATACGTTTTATCTTAAAAACTGATGTCATATTTCAGTGTAAATTAAGTAATATTTAAACATATTATTTTTAATCTTTTGTCCATTGATTTCTTCAATCTAATAATCATTCGACTGGCACTGAAAAGTTCCTGGATTCTCGGCTCATTTCTTGAATTTTGACAATAAAATAAACAATTCTAAAAATGCCAATAATTTAGTAAAAATCTTTACGTCCATTGCTATAATTTTCTTTTACTTTCTTTCAAAAATGTCCTATAGGGCATATAACTTTTGAAGCTTTAAAAAAAAATGGTACACGTCGGGAATTTATAATATTTTTATCCAATAAGATCTTAAGGCACTACAAAAACCTTAACTAAAAATAGTTGCAACTTAAGAAAATTATTTAAATAATGATTTCGTAGAAACGTTGACGTAGAATGTTGACAATGATAATCTAGACGTTATTCGTGATCGGGGTTGCAACGAAATTGCTTAGCCAGCATTTCCAACACGAATCTTCTCGTGCAAATAGAAGTTACTAACTACCTTGTAAATTTCACTCTAGTTTCGGTACAATTGGTGTTACCTTGAATGAATTCGTATTGCAATTCTGACAATGATAAATTACAGTAGGTACAAAGGAAAACCCATTTATCGTTTTCCACAATTCATTATTTTTAAATAATTTGCAACCATTTTATTTAAATTTAAAAATTGTCTTAATCCGATCTTTGTTTGTGACAAAAGGTACTTAGTATATATTTAATAAACTTAATTATGTTCAGTCCAGTAAACATTGGTCAAGGCGTTATCTAATCAGCCTCTTGAATCCGACTTTTAATGACCAAGTTGCAAGATCTTCGCCATTGCAATTACAAGATCTAGTATTTTTCAGTTCAAATAAACTATGTAGTAGACATTTATTTGCCCAACGTGTTCAATATTAGCTATGAAATTAATTTATTACATATTTTAAATTTACTTTAAAAGGGTAATCCACTTGTAACTTTAAAAGAAGCGATTTTGTAAATATTTTTGAGGTTAACAGTTTTTATTGTCCGTGAATACGAACAGTTTTGATTTTCTCTGAATGTGAACTGTTTTAATTGTCACTGAATGTGAACTTGACGAATAACTATTAGTGAAATACAAGCGATGAAATAAAAGAATCCGTTACGTAAACGAATCGACACTTTCAACGTTTTTTTTTCTCAAAATCACATTTTCAAAGTTGGTGACAAAAATTTCTAGAAAACTACTGAACCAATCTTTTTGAAACTTGTCAAACTTATTCAATACATGAAAATGTAATGTTCAAATGTTAGATTATTTTCAATAAAACTATCTGTCATTTTGTTAATCATGCACATTTTTTAAAATTTTTTCGATCTAAAACTTTTAGATATAAATTAGACTTATGTTCTAATTTAACCGAGTGCATCGACTTTTTTGTTTCAGATAATCCAGTTAGCCGCAATGTTGGTCACTACAAAACGTAAAAATATTATAAAATTATAATTTAATAAATAATTAACAAACTAAAGTTATTCAATTGTTTCCTCTTTAAGTACATGCACTTTGTCAATAACCTCTCAATCGCATTTTCAGTTTGTGATTTTATAATACATGATTTCGACATATAACAGGTTTTGCAGCACATTTTCAACATTAGGGTAATTTCTGATTACACTGATCAACAGTGAAATTCTTTGGGTGATGAAAATAGCTAAATTTTGTCAAGCTCTTGTTCCCAAGATATATGGGGTCAAAGTTCAACAAAAAGTGTGAACCGTAAAAGTTCCCGCTCGCCTAATATTTTTATTTAAAGCACAATCGTTGCAGTAGTAACATCCGTACACGATCAGACCGGTATTTCATGCACACATAGTAGAAACTTTGACCTCATATAACTTGGAAACAAGAGCTAATCAAATGTTTTTATTATCGGATTCGGATTCAGCGACCAAAAATTGACAAATGTTAGCTATTTTCAGCCCTGAAAGATTAAAATGCTTCAATTTTGTCGACCAGTGATACATTTTATACTAGATTAGTAATAATGAAAATAAGCATTTTCGAAACTTCGCTGTAATATATGTAATAATATTATAGCCTTTGCAATGTTTGTAGTTTTATGATTTGAAAATAATACAACTAGATCTAGAAACATCGAAAAAGGATCGCGAAAGATCGAAAACAAGTGATGAAGAACTAGAAAGAAATTGACAGATCAAGTAAGATTGAGAAAGATCAAACAAGATCGAAAAAGATCGAAAGACATCGAGAAAAATCGAAAGACATCGAGAAAGACATCAAGAAAGAACGGGAATTGTCGAGAAAGACAGAGAAATATCAACTGAGATGAATAGAGATCGAGTGCTATATAGGAAGATCGAGAACCACTGAGAAAGATCAAGAATCATCAAGAAAAATCGAGGAAAACGAAAAAAATTATACTAACTACCTATGATGCTACCTATGAAGGTACCTATCATGTGCAAATTGTCTTTAAAAAAAAATGTGTTAGACATAAGTTTTTTTAAAATCTGCTTAATGCCTTTGGATAGAGCGACGCCAAAACAAGTCGGATATTGAGGTCGCCATTTATTAAAAATGTGTATTGCATACAAAAAAAATTATGCTGAAATCCGTGACAAATTGTACGCATTTGGGCGTTAAAAGGTGAAGAGTAATAAATAAGTTGTGCAGCTGCGGTATGCGTAAAATTCGGTTTTCTGTTACTACTTAAATAATAGGGATACCTAATATCCCTGTTTCTACTTAACCAATTAAGTCCGAAAAATGTATGCCCGTCCAAAAAGTAAAAAAAGTCTAAAAATTCACCAGGATGCAAAAACGCCTCAGCCGCTCGGTCCGACTCATCGTAAGTAGTAACATCCAATTTCGCAGTTTTTTGCTCAAATTAAAGATAATTTCAGCACTTACAACTTTGTCGGTGGCAGCGCATTGCTGTCTATAAAGCAAAACTAGATAAATGCAAAAAACTGCGAAAGTGGCTGTTACTACTTACGATGAGTCAGACCGAGCGGCTAAGGCGTTTTTGCATCCGGGCTTTCAATTGATATTGGACATTTATTTTCTGCCCTAAAAAATTTAAATAAAAATTTTGTTTTTGTGAATTCAAATTTGTACAAATTCTGTGAACTACAACTAGAAATTTGGTGGTTTTGTTTCGAATCAACCTAAAATTCTCACAACATCAATAAAATTAGCTTTCGTTCATAAGTTATGAATATTGTTCATGAAATTCATACGTCTATTGGTAGAAACATTTATAAATATTTAATTTTTGTCGTTTACGATTTTACCAATAACTTTTGATTTCATTAATATTTTGAATCTTAATTTAGTAAATGGTTTTATCTTTCCCTTTTATAGTTCATCTTTAAATCGCATCTGAAACGTGAATCTGAACACACAGGTTATTCTATGTAGATTGCAAAATCCCAGATTGTTACCAAAGTAGTTCTGTTTTCTTATTCAATACAGAATCAAATAAAAAAGGATAAAATAAGCACATTTAAAAGTTATTTTTGGCACATGATATGTATCATTCTATTTTACGCGTTTCTGGGAATATGTAAAGTAGTTTTTTAATTCCTTTCTGTAAAAGGGGTTCCTTACTTGAAAATCAATATTATTATAATTTATTTCATTCAAAACATAAGAAATCATTTTTGAAGAACGAATTAGATGGAATTTTGCAACATTCTAATTTCAACTTTTCAAACGGTTGATCTTCTAAAATAAAAAACTTGTCTGCAAAATTCAGTAATGTTGCTAAGATTCTGGAGAAATTAAACATTTCATTTTTATGCACATTATGCCTCTTGGCACGCGCTAAACTAGTTTCACTAAAATTTAAACTACCTATTTCGAAGGTGCAATATATTCCCCACAACTAATCAATTGGTTATACAAAATAATTTGAAATAGTTACGAATAATTTTTCTCAATCATTTATAAATTGACACTTATTGTTCAAAGTAGACTTCATATTTTTCCTGGGTATATTTTTGCAATTTCAAATGTCATTTTTTGTGCAACATGTGAATAATGGAATAATAGCGTTTTGTATGAACGAATTCAGTACTTGTTTTGTCTCTCCGTAATAAACATCAATCATTTCTATCGGTTCGTTATTCTGTTTGCAGGCTCCAAAGAATATACGGCCACGTTTGAATTGCAATTACACCGAAGGACCTATTGAACTCTTTATTCCATTAGTTTCATAGAAAACTGCCCTCGACGTCAATTGTGCAGCAACTTGTTGAATCGTTAATTTATCAGCCCATCAATTTATGCGTGCATTGTCTATGATTTCTCTGATGAATCGAACCTGTTGCTTTGAGGACGCTGAATAATCGTATAAGATTTATCTACATTTTATGTTCAGATCTTTGTACATGAATGTAGTCATTACTTATCAAATGGAAATGTATTGCTGGTTGGGTTCATTGCACGCAATATAAATAACGGAATTGCATTATATTGTAATTAGTTTTAATTGTGAATTATCCATGTATAGTCCGGAATTTGGATAATTTCCCGAGTGCAATAGAGTCCAATCCCGGATTCGATAATGATACATAATATAAGGTTAATTTCCAGGTGTTTTCTACAAATATGCAATTGAAACCTTGAAAAAGAAATGTATACTTCGATTTTCAAAAATAATCTGCGTTATAGTTAACCACCAAAGTTGCTGAAAATTCACAAAAATTAAACTTAAAATGGCCATAACTTTAAAAATATAAGTTTTAGAAAAGCGTATAAATGATTTTCGGGTTAAAATTGACTAAACTTTTTGAAAATTTGTATTCGGGATCGCAAAAACAATTTTTTATGTATTTTTTAAACAATGGCACATAACAAATCCCAAAGAAGTTAAAAAAGAGTTTATATCAATGGGATAGTGATCACTTGAAAAGTTTGCGACGAACAATCGACTATTTCGTGGTGTGCGACGAAGAACCGGACATTTTAAAAGTTACTACGATATAGTAAATCGCTATACAAAATCTTGAAATGTCCGGTTCTTCGTGGCAAGATTGTCAAAAGTCCGATTCTTCGCCGAAAATTCTGAAATGTACGGTTTTTCGCTGTAAATTCTGAAATGTTCGGTTCTTCGTCGCAAATCGTGAAATGCCCGATTTTTCGCCGCAAATTCTTAAATGTCCGGTTCTTCGTCGCCAAACTTTCGAAATGTCTTGTTCTTCGTTTACGTTTAAAATATCCGGTTCTTCGTAGCAACCATCGATTTGTTGTCCATTCAAAAAAATGTGTGAAGCATGGAGACGACACCAATAAACCTATTACACTTTTCTTAATTTTGCTGAAATTATAAGTTTATTGGCATTTAACAATAAGAAAGTGTTTCTTTTTTGCTTATTCATAAAAGTCAGCTTTTGTAAAGAATTTCCGATCATAAATGTTGGAATAGTCAATTTGTAAAACAATTATTAAGACACTTGTATGTAGAGCAGAAAATTTTAATATTCTATTGCAACTTTTTAAATCCATGAACTAAAAGAGGTGGTCAAAGCACAAACTAACTGTATAAACTAGTTTTAAAGGGATTAACTTTTTTTTATTTTTCGATGTCGCATATTCTATTCTAATGCTTCCTTTTCCATTTTTCATTGAAATGCAGCAATGGGAAAAATCACAATCCTTTAAAGAATATATTAGAAAAATCAATTATTAAATAAAAATTCTTTCCGTACAGAACATTTCATTTTGAAAACATCTTTTAAATGCTTTGGAATTGATGTTATTTGTAAATTCATTCACCGTTTTAGATAGAACAACTTCATGTTCACCCATATGATTTAAAATGTTGAAAAACGCTATTATAACTTAATTACATACTATTTTCACCACTTTTATGTAGTATTGCTATGGATGTCGAAGACATTAGAAAATAAAATTAGATGTTACCTCGTTCCATGTCCAAAATACACAAACAGCATAGAAAAACCTTCATTAAAATGTAACAAATTGTAATCAAGCAATTCAAGAATTGTATAATGCAAAAGTTAATAAATAGTAACGAATTCGAAAATTTAACGAAATTAGTGGAATGATTAACAAATTGTACATCACTAGTAGATCTGCACCGTAGCAAGATTGTACATTGCCACTTGCATTTATTAGTCCGCCCGACGCGAAATTTATTCTGCTGAGATCTAATTATAGTTAAAGACCCTCCAGCCGTGAAACGAAGTAATAAAAGGAAGCACAAAAAGATGAAAACTTGACGCCGTCTTTTCACAAAATTAAAGTGCCTTTTTCCTAAGAACTTTTTAACTAATAAATTCTCTCCATTCATGGTCACTGAGGGAAGAAAAATGGTAAAGATTTTCCGGCTCTGAAAGTAGCTAAAATAAATACGTGAAATTTACGTTCATGGACTCAATGAAGCCTTATCAAATCAATTACAAAACAAACGCGAGGGAAACGTGAACAAAATTATTTATCAAAGTTTTCATACGATTGGAATCTAAGTAGATTGTAAGGATCCGCTATCCTAACAGAATTTATTAAAGCGGAATTACGGTAGGCAAATTTTTTTAATGCAATGCAAATTTTCAATGAAAATGAGGGGTCGGTAAAAGCAAATCAAAATAGGGTGTTGGTATTTTATAACAATCGAAAATTTGTTTTCCTGCGTAAATCAGTGATACTGGAAAAAAATAATCTGATTAAATACAAAAAGTTACTTTGGCAAATACGGTCGACAGAAGATATTTGACAAAATTAATAAGTCTATAAGTAGCTTCCTGGTTCCGATGAATTTTAACATGTGCGTGATGAAGTGAACCGTATGCTTTTCCGCTATACCATTTTTCATATCCGTTCCCTGTTTTATTATTGATGAGAATTACTTACCCGCAAGCATCTTCGGTATATCTTAGTTTCCAGAAAATGGTGAACAATTTTTCATCTGGAAACTGATCGCTTGCAATATTATTTAGCAGTCGATGATATATGCTTTCGGATTTCAAAGCAGTTTTACTGCAAAATAAAACAATTGGTATTTTTCTTCCTATTCTTGATACCTGTAAGACTTTTCCAATAACCTATTATACATTAGGGGTCTAATTTGTTCTCCAGAGTAAACAATTAATAGCAAACTCAAATAAAAATGATAATATAATATAAATAATAATTACATAAAATGAATTCTTATTTTTATCATTAACAAATAAAGGTTTTAACGAAGTTCAGTTTCTTCTTGTTTTTTAAAAATATCGACTTAAAGCTGTTATTTTTTGAATCAGAAAGATAATTTCTACTATAGAAAATTCCATTGTGGTGTAAGAAAGTAGTTGTTCATATTAAACTGACGATGTTCGCTAAACATGACAAATTATCTTCAACATTTGGATTGAATAATTTTTCTTTCCATTATCCCATTAACGCCGGGAATTACAATTTGTCCCTTCAGTTATAATCAAGTAATGGGTATCAAAATCGAAATTGAGAATAATTGAAAGGTACATGCGTTTATATGCCGCTCTTCAAGATTCTGAGGCCCAAATTGAGTTCAGCCATTAGAAAATTTCGAGATCAAGCGTATCTGATGATTTAACGCGATTCTTTAATTTTTTAGATCGCTTTTTATCATTCCAAATTTAATTTTTTGAATTCGAATTGAAGAAATTGTTTCGGAATTCTTTGTAATTTGAGAAATTCCAGGATTGCTGTTGTTTATTTCCTTTTGTTTTGACATCTTTATGTGGATTCTTAGGCCCCGATGATTTTGAAGACAGAAAATATTTCTAAAAACCGTTCACACTTTTTTCATTAAATAAATGTATTGAAAATGGAAGAACAGCAGTAAGAAAAGAGTCTACGTAGACGTAGCTATTTTTAGTCTCCAATAGATTATTTCGGATTTATGTGCACGTTTGTGTGGATTCTCTACGTTTATTCTATGTGGATTTATGAGGATTTTACACGTGGATTCCATGAGGACTTTTGTGTGAATTTTCTACGTTGAATCTACGTGGCTTTTTAAGGATTTGTGTATATTTCTACATTAATTTGTGTAAATTTTCCGCGCGAATTCTATGGTGACTTTTGTGCGAATTTTCACGTAGATTCATGTGCATTTCTATGTAGATTTATGGGCATTTTACACGTATAGATTCCATGTGGATTGTTACGCGGATTTTCTACGTTGCTGCGACGTGGATTTTTCAGGAATTTTTACGAGGATTTATGTGAATATTCTACATGAATTGGTACGAAATTTACACAGGAATTCTGCGTGAACTTTTTTACGAATTTTATACGTTGATTCCACGCAGATTTGAGAATATTTTGGGTAGATTTTAGGTAGTTCTCTACATTTATTTTTTCTTGGATTTGTGAGGATTTTCTACGTGGATCTATTTGCAGTTTTATGCAGATTTGTGAAGATTTTACACGTGCATTCCGTTTTGATTTTAATGTGGATTTTCTACATTGATTCCACGTGATTTTGTTGGGGTTTTTACGTGTTTTTATGGGTACATTTGTGTAGATTCTCTACATTGATTCTACACGGAATTGTGAGAATTTTCTATGTGAATTACACGTGTTCTTTGTGTAGATTTTCTACGTGAATTCCAATTGGTTTTTGTGTGAATTTCCAAAGTAAATACATTACTTTTTAGCTGTATATTATGCCTTGTGGTTGTCACATGAAATACAATATTCAGCCATTAGAAATTCCAGACGAACTATCCAGATAAGGTATCTAATAACAAAGTATTCCGAAAATGAGGAAATGTCTAAGATGGAGCTTCCCAGATGTTCTTCTTCTACAATTCGTAGTTATTTCTTAAGTGAAAGGTTTGATTTTTTCTACGTTTCAGAGTGTATCCATATGTTCCCTATTACAATTTCGTCGTATGAATATTCTGCAGCTTATTTCTGTCGATCTTCAAAAAGCTTGCTGCAGCATACTTCCTGATTATCCGATGTAATTTTCTAGAGCAAGTTCCAACGTCACATTCCTGAATACGTACTTCGGTCTTCATGGCATTCGTCAGGTTTATATGTGCAGAGCAAACATTTAGGACGTGCTCAGGAGTATCTTCTATTCCACATGTGGATGAATCATATTCCTTCAAACGAATTAATCCAGTTAGGATTTTAATTTTTCAATCTCGGATAGTAATTGCGCAGTATACTGATTGACTTTAATATTGAAAATTATATTATAATATTTTTCCTACCTACGATTTATAGGTTTCACAATATACTGAAATTTAAGGAAAATGTACAAGTAAAATTACAATCCAATTGCCAATAATAAAGCTGTTTATTTTTCAATACAGTACATATTTTAAAAATGTTTACATTGATTTTATGTACAAAACAACAGCCGTTAGGAAATAATTTTCAAAAATCATATTCAAAATCATGTTATTTACAATAGCATACCTTTTATGACAATTTATTCTATCCTTAAACTAAGTTTCTTTAGTATACAAAGGAATATGCAGGTATATTTCAGGGAAAATGTTACCATTTTGTGTTAACATGATTAGTTCGTCGTTTGTGTTTCCGACACTTAACAATAGGGCAAAATACTTTTCATTTTCTTTCTTTTTATCTAAGTATCAAACAGGATAGCGGAATTCCATTAATTTATTAGAGAGTCAACGATTTAGTTACAATTCTAAATTCTTTCATCAATAAATAATATTTTTTATCATTCTCAGAAATAGAGAAAATATAATATGTAATATTATCTCCTATTTTTACTTAATGTTTAATTTTAAATAACATTTTTTTCTAGCCTTGAACATCCTGGTATGTTTTTTATTTTACGAAGAATGACTTTCATTTATTAAAATGAAAAAATATATTTGTATTTTTTATTATCATTTAGCATTTTAGCATTTTATCATTAATATTGTAATATTAGAAATATATACTCTAAATAAATACATCTGAATTCGCCTTCAGATGGGAAATGAATCATTATATCATTTTTCTAGTAAATTGATAATCCATTAATAACAACTTGTCGTAATAAAAAAATAAAAGGAAAAATCTCATTAAAGCCAACAAAACTTAATTGTCTCTTAAACCATGTGTATAAACAAACATCCTATTAAGACAATAACTTGCGCATGCACTCAGTACCAGTTCTCCCAAACAATGTCTTAATATTGAATTTCGTACAAAAATAACAAACACATTACCAATGACCGCAATGATTTCCAAAGAAATATTATTGGTCATTCCAATCATCGCTGAAATAGTGTGCGTACATTTGATCACTGTAAAAATATGTGTATACTTTATTAAAAATGCAGTTTATTTCATTGCTTTAAACTGGAAATTCTTTCCAGCCAGAATTTTGGAACAATAGAACGTCGATATAATGTTCATCGTTATAATGAAGCTTTGTTATAATGACGTGTTTCCATCCACGTAGTCTAAATTCAATATCCCTATACTATATCATTGGTACTTACATAATCGATACTATGAAAGATACGAAGAAATAACAGGGGAAGAAATATTTCGGAGAAACGGATGCGTCATTTTGAATGTCAACAGGGTATGCATGCTCGAATGGAAATATTAGAAATGAGGTAGTCAATATGACAAGGCTTTGCAGAAATTGAAAATTAGATACTAATAATAAAATTGCAAAATACTATTTTTTTAAATTTCATTAATATTCATTTTATAATATTTTCAATGGAAAATACTGTTAATTTCATGAATAATATAAAATAAAGTAACTCTTTAACCACTTCGCTGTTGATGATGCTTTTTTGTAGTCGAATGTTTGTGGTCCATAAAACTGAAATGGCTTTAAAAAATTGTCCACGTTTATTTGCAAGAAATTTCCACGAAAATCCTCCACGGAATTTTTTTATGAATTTTGTACGTTGATTCCACGTGGATTTTGGAGAACATTCTACGTGCACTTTTATCTTAATTACCTACGCTTGTTCTACCTAAATTTTTGAGAATTTTCTACGTGGATTTTTGTGGATTTCTACGTTGATTCTACGTGGCTTTTTAAGGATTTATGTGTATTTCTACATTAATTGGTGTAAATTTCACGCGTGAATTTTCTCCGCGCATTTTTGTGTGAATATTACCGGTGAATTCTACGTGGACTTTCGGGCGAATTTTAGAGGAATTTCTACGTTGATGTATGTGCATTTTCATGTAGTTTTGAGAGGATTTTACACGTGGATTCCACGTGCATTTTTATGTCGATTTTCTACGTTGATGCTACATGGATTTGTGAGAATTTTCTAGGAGTAATTATGTAGATTTTCCACGTTTATTTGCAGGAAATTTACAACAAAATTCTACCATGACTTTTTCTGTGAATTTTCTACGTGGATTTGAAAAGACGTTCTACGTCTGTATTTGTTTGCATTTTTGTCTTAATTATCTCCGCTTATTCTGCGTAGAATTTGGAGAATTTTCTATGCAGATTTTTATAGATTTTTACGTTGATTTGGATAAATTTTATACGTGGATTCCACGTGGACTTTTGTGTAAATTTTCTACGTGGATTTTAGAGAATTTTCTACGTCGATTTATGTGCCTGTAGATTTGTGAGGATTTCACAACGTGTAATCCATGTGGATTGTTAAGTGAATTTTCTACGTTGATGCTACGTGCATTTTTCAGGAATTTCTATGAGAATTTATGTGAATTTTCTACGTGAATTTCTACGAAATTTACACAAGAATTATGCGGGAAAATTTTAGCGAATTTTCTACGTTAATTTCACGCAGATTTGGGAATATTCTCTACGTAGGTTTATATGCGCTTTTAAGTAGATTCTCTACGTCGATTTATGTGCATTCCTACGTAGATTTGTGAGGATGTTACAGGTAGATTCCATGTGGATTTTCTACGTTGATACTACGTGGAATTTCTACATTCATACTACGTGGATTTTTACGTAGATTTTCCACGTTACACGAGAATTCTTCGTGAATTTCTTTGCGAACGCTACAAAGGCACCATGCCGGCAAAGTGGTTAAGCTGTCGACCATCTTAAAGGCAACTTTATTTTCATAACATTATTTTCATACACAAAATTCTGTAAGACCATTTTACCAACTGGCGCCCCAGTGTTTAGCAGAACTGCACATTGGTGCAAGACCTGATTCATTCTTTGGATATCCATCATAGATAATAGTCAACAATACTGAAAGACACCTCACAAGACCGACTTAAGTAAGTGCAGATTCGGATTCAAATCCTTTCGCGATCGGTTCGTGATTCTCTGTTATGTGCACGATATAATTAATAATCAAGATAACAAACAGTTCATGCAACAAGGGCGTCTGCATTGTAGTTCATCAGAATGAGCCCAACTTATGTATTTCTACATAAGCACACTAAGCAGCAAGAGCAAGACACCATGCGGCAAAGGTAAAGTGGTCAGGCTAGGTTAATTTTGTCGACAAAATCAATTTTCCAAAATATGTGTTTTGTATACTAACTGCGTATAGAAAATGGTAGTTCGTGGCCGTTAAAAATGATAGTAAAGAGGCTGAAATAGCAGCATTCACAGTGTTATGTAGAGAAAATAACCTATGCAAAGAGTTATTCTCGGAAGATTTTGTGAAAAAAGTTGGTATCAAATACAAAAAAATAATAATAGCTCCGAAATACATTTTTGCGAGGAAAACAATTGTTGAAATGACATCATGAATGTTTCAACCATTATTAAATTTATCGGAAATTGTCCATGTTTTCTATAAAAAGATTTTATTCAGATCTGGATTTCAATTTTGAAAAAGATTTATATAGGGATTACTTAATACATGAATATGACTATATTATCACCACATAAAAAATTGTCATTTGGTAAATAATCCACCAGGTATTTGCCAGCAAACGGTTATGTTGAAAGATGGCGTCGAAAACGGGATCGCATAATATTTAGTACAAATGCCAACAAATCAACCGATAGTATTGGTGGCGTAACCGACATTGTTTATTATTTACACACGTCCATTAGTAACGATGATTAATTTTCGTTAAAAAGCAGCCTTTAAATGTGTTTCTCGACTTTAATGCTAAACATGAGAACACAAATTTTGTTCCTCATTCAATCACTCTCAGAATGAAAAAGCAAACGTTAGAAATCATAATACCTATCAACTTTATTTCACATAATTAAAGTCTTTTGTAAATGAAAATAAAACAAAAATTTACCTGGATGTGGTTGCACGATTTTCTTTGCTACATCAAAAAGGGCGAAAATTTCTAGTATCCTACATCTCTGTGCAACACACCGCAGTCTTTTCCTTGTAAATGTCTTGAATAAAAAAGCTACACTCGCACTAGTATCTTGAGATACTGCGAATATCAAAAAAATTCGTGTGAAATAAATCTTCGTATTTACAGTTGGCTGTCAAAAAGTCACCTTTCGGAAAATTATATAATCTCATTTATCTAAGGCTCTCCCCCAAAAATTTAAATTGTGTTTCTTGCATCCGTAGGAAGAACAGCTTCCGTTTTAGGAAGACTTCGAAAGTACGGACTGACAATGAATACTAATCGTAAAATCGTCAAATGCAAATGGCACTGGCGCATGCTTGCTCTGATTTAGCTGTTGAACTACTACTGCTGCTGCTGGAGTTAACAGTAGTATAGCATTGTTCTTTCTTCCGGCAGCAAAAAATCTTCTCGAATAATTCACCAAAGAAGTTGCCGTTCTCGTCCTCGTCCTTGTAGGCCCCACTTGACGCTTCATCCGTACATATCGCGATAAAGGCCTGCAGGTCATTTTTCGGAAAACCGTGCCTATAATACTCTTTGATCGTGTCGTACGCGTCCATGATGACTGAAATAAAGAGACTCAGCACCACATAAATATAAAGAGAAATAAAACTGTACAAATAAATCCTCGAATACCACCAGAGTATGGGAGACTTGATGGTGGTTATCGAGAACGTAGCAAACATATCGTCGCCGTTAATCAGAGCAAATAAACATTCGGAAGTCGTCGAGATCGAACGGAACTTCATATGATAAGGTCCAAGAATCAACCATCCACAGAACGTAAATCCGGCGTAGATGAGGATGGCACACAGTAGGAACCTTGCTACTTTAGGCGCCGCCTTCTTCAGCGTGAGTATCACTACGTTGTATGTCTTGAAAAAGCCAAGATACCTAAGCACCCCAAACCACACCAGCAGATTCCCAGTACCTAGGAAGATGCTGCATATACTCCAGTGATCACTACCGTAATGTTTATTCTCGATTTGTTCCTTTATACACGAACCCACGATGATCAGAACATCGTTCACTATGATCATGATATACCACATGTTCAAAAACTCGAGACGTCCCTCCATGCTCAGTTCTTTCCCATAAGTTTTCTTAAAGAAAGCCATTGTCTCAAACTTAAGCAGTTGTGCTCTGTATATTGCCCGACAGCAAAGCACCAATGAAATCATGCATATAGCAACCACGAAGAAATTCAGCATGGTCTGCAATGCAGATTCTATTCTGTTGTTGGTAATATACTGTGTGTCGCCATTACACCGCAGTCTTATAGGTTCAGTGTCCAACGACAACAACATTTGCCCGTCGAAGTCGCGGTTATCAAAGTCAATGTATACGTGAAAACGATAACAATCGGGAGGAGTGATTGGCCCGGCAGCTTTTAAGTTTACAGTCTTGAGATCGAATTTAAGTTGCGCCTTCACCAACGACATGAAGGACACGTTGCGGTTGTATGTGTACCCGTATGTGCCGTCACCCTTGACTTCTCGCGTGATGTTGTTGCAGGTTATTACAATCTCACTGTTGAAGACGTAACTTTCGTTGAATCCGAAAATTTGGCTATCCTTGTAATTATGCAAGCATAACGTAACGGGACCAACCGAATTGTCTTCAGCGACGTAAGAGTAGGAACCGATCGCGTTACTGATGTTGTAGTAACCTTCCATCGCATAATCGATGGTTTCGAAGAACTCATCTTGTTCATAAATAGCGAATGGCCCAGTAGCCGGTGGGTATGCTGGAACCTAAAAAAAAAGAAAACATGTACCAAACGTACAAATATATTGAAAAGTTTCTAATTGAAATCGGAATATTATATTATATGGGTGATTATATCTTCCATGATAAATGTTTTCTTTTTGAGTCACGTTAAACCCTAACTAATGGTCTCTCGAAAAATATATGAAATTCAGTTCATGATCTATTCATTTTATTAGCTGGAATTCAGAAAATATATTTTCCAGAATTATCAGGAATAGAGCAGATCCACTACGTAAAACCTAACTTAAAGTTCAAAAGTCTCTTGATGTACGTACAAAATAATTTTTAATACAACTGTATTTGACATATAGCAGTAGTTTATTTCATGTTTCCAGTTTTAAGTAACTTAGTACATATGCTTGCGAAAGCAAGATTACGTAATCTGTTGAAAATAAGAATATCTAACATCGCTTATCATTGAATGTTTGTTATACTAATTCATGTATGATTGTACATTTCTTAACTGTCAAATGATTTGGCATAATAGGAGTTAACACAAAATACAATCGTAAAAAACTGGTGTAAAACGCCAATTCAAGTCATAATGAGTAATTGAACCTGTGAATAAAAAATATTTTTTAAATGTTTGTTAAGAAATTCTCAATATTAATATGCAGATGAATTAAAAAATGTGATACATTTTGATTTACAAAGCTTGATATTTTAATAATGCATTTTAATGAAATTTTATGCATGAAACTTATTAAGCATGTCTAGATAATAAATTTGAAAATACAAGTTCTCCATGTGGAAAAAAATGATATCTTGCGCCTCAAGTTATCTTTTTGTAGAGAATTTTATGATCTTATTCCTGAAACACTTTCTCGGCAGATTGATCTTTTTCAAAATAAGTTCAAAAAACGGTAGATATAACGCGTTTTTATTTTGTGTTGACCTTTGAAATAACCTTGATACTAATTTTCACTATGATATTCCTTTTCAGCGTATCAAATTACGTCAATAAACGTAATTTTAGAGAGACTGAAAGTATGGTACTTTCAGATATATTATCCAAAAGATTATCAAAAGTACAAAAAATGTATCTTCTTTTACAAATTTCAATATTTTTCGCTGGTTCTTTTTTTTCTTCTGAAATCCTTAGTTAAGATATACGGATATGGATTTTGTGAAATTTTTATTTTGTGTAAAACAGCAGAAAAAAAACTTAATTTTTTTTTATCCTTTTCCCGTCATTTCTTACCCAAAATAATGTCAGAATAGAACTGATAATTTTTTTACTTATAACTTAATCTAGCTGAAAATTCGCGCATGGATCTGCTTAAAAAATACGCAAGCTATTTTCATATTTTTGGCATAATATTTTTACACAGGTGTGTAACACCTTTAAATAATTGATATTGATCGTCAATACACAAAGTACATTGATCAATTGCATCAGTATCTGATTTTTTTAATTAAAATGTTGTTGTTTATTGTTCTTGATCAAATTTTTGACAATAGTTTTCTAAAAATAACCTCCAAAAACCACCAATTTCAATTATTTATTTCCACTACAACAATAACGAAAATCTGTCATTTTACCTTTTGAAACATGGTGTAGCAAATATGCTACACCTTTTTGTAATTCATTATTTTCATATTTAAGGCCATTATTAATTAATTTTGCTACAATTTTTTGCTTTCTTACTTCAAGAACATGTTAGGAAACGTAAATAAATCAATATTTATAATTAATTATCATGTTATATTGTTTAAAAAGATTAAACAAAGTGTAAAAATGGTGGAGTCTTTACTGGAAATATATGTGGAGAAGAAAACGTCACTAAAATATGACGAGATTGGGTACTCCGGGGTTTTCGGGATCACTGATTACGAATCAGGTCATAGATTTTCAAAATTCAAAATGGCGGATTCAGAATGGCCTACTGAAATGTGAAAACAAGTCAGATTCACCCTCATTTTAGTCGGCCATATTGGATCCGCCATTTAATTTTGAAAATCTGCTGCCAGATTCGTTATCAACGATCCCGAAAACTCTCGAGTACCCAATTTTACCTCGATCAAGTAAATGTTTGCATTTTGGTAGGCCATATTGGATCCGCTATTTTGAATTTTGAAGATCTGCGGGCAGATTCGTAACCAGCAACCCCGGAAACTCCCGAGTAACAAATTTCAGCTATTTTCAGCGTACAGAAAAATGTAAGCTTCAAAGGGTTTATGTCAAGAAAATTAGTTAATACAAAAATTTGTTAAGTCGTTCTTTAATAACTATTTTTTCAAATTTAAAATATTTTTACAAAATTTCATGCTGTAAGAAATAATTTTTCGAATGTTAAACACAATGTAACTCTCGCTTGTAATACAGTAGATATTAATAAAATCTATAAAATTATTGTTATCAAATGCAGTTTAATTTAATCTACAAATTGAGTTTTTAAAAATTTGTAACTTGTCACTTACTTTTACCATTGTAATAATCAAATTTATTCGAAATGGGTTAATATAAATACGAAGCTTTTTAGTTTTAATGTATACGAATAGAGCGTGCACAATAATTGAATCGTACAAATATTACGCTAAATAGGTTGCGTATTTTTTAAGCAGACCCGTGCGCGAATTTTCAGCTAGATTAAGTTATAAGTAAAAAGTTCTATTCTGACATTAGTTTGGATAAAAGATAACGGGAAAAGGAAGAACTGTAAGTTTTTTTCTGCTGTTTTTCACAAAATTAAAATTTCGCAAAATCCATATCCGCATTTCTTACTGAGGATTTCAGAAACAAAAAAAGAGAACCATAAAAAAATATTGAAATTTGTAAAAGAAGATGCACTTTTTGTACTTTTTCTAAACTTTTGGATAATACTTCTGAAAGTCTCGTAACTTCAGTCTCTCTAAAATTACGTTTGCTGGCGTAATTTTGTGTCCTGAATACGAATATCACAGTAAAAATTGGTGCCAAGGTCATTTCCAAGGACAAAATAAAACAAAAACGCGTTATATCTACCGTTTTTTGAACTTATTTTGAAAAAGATCAATCTGACGAGAAAGTGTTTCAGAAAAAAGATGTAGATCATAAAATTCTCTACAAAAAAGACTTGAGGCGCAAAGATATCACATTTTTTAAATTTACCCATGTATTAAGATTATGTCAACTTTGACATGAAATAAAAAGCATCCAATTTGATTTCAAAGCGTTTGAAATTCAATTAAATTTCTTGAAAAACAATCTTTTCGTTATATTTCAATTCGTTTTTGAATCCTTCGATTTGAATTCAATATTTATTTATTGGACAATTTTACTATTTTCTTAAAAACAAAAAAATATTATTAACGAATTAATATAATTTCTATGACATAAATAACAAAGCATCAATAGATTATGTTAATTTTATTTTAATTTCAAATATTAATTTAATTAAATATACAACTAATTCTTATATTTCAATAAAAAGCCTTTTCATGATAGTAAGCCTGAGTACTATATTAATCAGTTCGTTGACACGTGCAAGCGTAGCACATGCATATTATATTTCAATGCTTTTGGTCCATATCAAACACGTCGTTGATACGCATCATTTTACGCTATTTTACACATCGGTATCAGATAACCCTCAAAAATTAAATGAGACTCTTTCCGTTACGTACATTACGAATGGCACGAAATTCTAAACTTTGGCAGTACAAAAAATTAAATGTAAAATAATTAACTCTTGATAAATTTGTTCTCAAATTACGACATAATTCGATACCCATCTTACGCCGGATATACGTAGCAATTTCAGTTTTTGTTTACGTCTGTCGTAAAAAAGGATAGTAATCCGGACAAGTGCTTTTATGACGGAACTTTTAGAAAAATATCTACAGGTTTATATCCCAACAAAAATAAATAAAATATATTTGATGTACCTTTTGTAAATATTTATTATTCAGTGGCTTGAACATAAACTATTAATGTATTTTTAATCTAAATAACAGAAATTTCAGAAAGTACCATAAAAACAAATATAACTGGAAAAAGGAAAATAAATAAACTATAAATTAATTTAATTACTGAATCGTTTGAATGAAAAACTGAATATGTTTAATGAATCATTTTTAATAATCAATTTCATTACGTAATGCAATTTATTTCAAAGGAGTTTTATCAAAGTTCTCGCCGTATTTTATTTTTCTCTGTTTCTTTTATGTCTGTAATAAAAAGTTCTATGTGATACTTGTTTTGAATAGTCCTATTTCTGCATCAAACATTAGTTGAAAGTATGACATTTTACGTCGAAAAATTCAACAAAATATATTTTTGAAAGTGAATAACTTAAAGCATTAAAAACGTGATACCTCGACGATTTAAACAAAATCTGTTTTTATAGTTCAAACGTAAAAACTATCACGAAATTATTCAAATAGAACAAATAACATTTCCCTTAACAAACCAAAATTATCAAATATGAAATGAAAACTAACAATAAAAGAAATTCAATAACTTGTAAATATAATAAATAGTAGGTCATAAACATTCAATAATATTTACCTCTTGAGAAGTATCCCAATTTTTTAGAAACAAGTGGGAAAATGCAATTCGATTATCCCACGTGTAATTCACATGAATGTAATTGTTGTGAGCAAAAATGCAGAGTTGAACAGTCACCAGAACAATCTTGATCAATTGGACGACAAATTTGTAAGGAAATCTTCTTTTAGCTTGCCATTTTTCGACTGGATTCATAAAAAAGAATCTCAGTCGACGTCGCATTTTGTCCTCTGCATAGCCCGACATCCTGCATGCTTCTTCGGCCCCATCCACTCTGTCACGTGAATCGACGGGTCTGAAAAAAGGTAAACCATCAACGTCAATCAACGTTATTGCTTCAACTTATTTTATATTCCAGCAATCTGAAACGTACTAAAACGAATAATATTAAAATCAATTTTATCATCTTGTTGTACCGTTGACACATGAACCAAAGATTAAATTTATTTAAAAAATTAAACAATAAGGGCACCTACAGTTCAATTTTCAGACGTGTTAAGTAATAATAAAAACTAATTTTAAATATTTTTATTCTGACACTTTTGTGTGAAAAAATTTGTTTACAAAATTAAAATTTCATATAATTCATATCTTTCTTCTTTTAGAATCATCAATAAATATTTCAATTTGTAGGAAAATATGTTTTTTTACTTTTTATCAAATTTTGGTTAATATTTCCGAAAGTCCGATACATTTTATACGATTCAAATTTGTGTATTATATTTGTTTTTTTTAAGTGCATTTTCAGCGTCTATAAATTCTCCTGAAACCGACAAGTGTAAATCTCCGATTTTTATGAAATTTGTATATGTTGTAAGAAATGAAAAACTAAAAGTCACATATTTTTTTCAGCGGCGGAAAAACATATTTAGGAGGTGTAACAACTCCCCAAAATTTGAGCGCAAATGAAAAAATGGCGATTTAACAATCTTTGAAGATTGTTAAGCGATTTTAATGATTATTTGTAGGAAAGTATTTCAATAGAAGAAGAATATATCTTGAATGGGGGTGACAATTAGATGGTAAACAACCCAAAATGATTTTACCTCTTAAATATATTTTTCCGACGATAATAAAAGCGCGTCCCCTAGTTTTTCATGTTTTACAATATATCCAAATAGCAATATCGAAGATTTATTTACACTTCGGAAGATATACTTGTAAGAAAAATTAGTTTAAAAGGGCAACAAAAGGAAAATATATTCAATTTGATCGAGTCGATAAAATCAATCAAAATAACGCCCTAAATTCGACCCACAAAAGGGATATCTCTTAATAGAAATTTCGCGAAACTCTTCAACAATGATATTTTATCACAGAAATTCAGCATACGACAGTTCAACGTATGACCTTTCAACACGAACCAAAAACAATGCATTTAAATAAAATAATTGAAAATAACAATTATATATTATACACGCAATCTAATACAAAAATCTAACCTCACCTAATATAACCTAACCTGTCTTAACCTAATCTAACCTAACCTAACCTAACTAACCTTATAACCTAATCGAACCTAACTTAATTTATTTGGTTAAGATTTTTAATATATTATGTTGAAATGGTGATTTGTTGACAAATTTTATGATGAAGTTATCTTGTAGTGAAAACATTCTTGAGTTGAAAAGTTATGTGTTGAATAGTCGCGTCCCCGTATATAATACACATATATATAAAAGCATACCCGAAACGGGAGATTGCATGAAGACGATTGATGTGAAGTGAAGCCAAAGGATCGACCATTAAAATTTGAAGATTTTGGTAACTCAAGAACCATCGAGGTTAATATATGCACATTTGTGTTGTGGAAATTTTATGAAGATTTAGTTTATATCGTAATTCGTATACTGAATATTTAAATTACGATGTGGTGACATTGATACTTATATAAACTGATATTATAACAGTGTCTTCTCTTAATTTGATATTCATATTTCATTTAATAGTATGCGCTTTAACAACGATGACACCTCCTCGATTATAATTCATGAATGTTAAAAAATATTGTGAGAATTTAATAACTGGATGTAAATTAATTAACCTCATTATAATTTTCGATTTTTATCGTCAATTCGTACCTTGTCTGCGGAGCACTTTAGACCCGCCTTAAAATAGCTACAAAATCGTGAATGGCATAACAAAATAACAAATCTCAGAATATGTGTTTTTCCTCTGCTTCAACAATACATTCTTATATAATCAGTTTTTTATGGCTGAACACTTAAAAAAGGCGTTTTTAACCTGTTCAAAAAACGTCACCTTATTAGAAAAATTAATAGAGCTAAAGCAAAAACATTAATGGAAGAGCCCAACAAAATTTGCAAGAAAATATATTTCTATTAATTTCAATGGCATCTTGAGTTATTTGTTGTAAAGTGATGTAATTTACAGTAGTCCCTCCCAATATTACCCTTTACAATAGAGCATTTCACGTTGTGACGTCATGCGGCAAGATGGCGGAATACTGAAGGACAAACATATACAGTAATCATATGTGATGATCGGCAAAAATATATATGGGCTGCCTTAACGTCTTAATAGACTCGCGACCGTCTTCAAGGACCATCTTCAAGGAAGGATACAAATCCCTTATAATTTACAATCAGCAGGTCTGAGTTCCAAACATGTCGAACTCATTTCAAACTGCTTTATTTACCAAAACCTTTAATAATTGTCATTGGGTACACAGGTATCGGACATTTCATAAAAATGCATTTTATGAGGAGATGTATGCATCTTGAAAAAAATTCCGATGCCTGTTTACCCAATCACAACTATTAAGAGATTGGTAAATAAAGCAGTTTAACATGAGTTCGGCATGGATGGAGCTCAAACTTGGATTCTAAATCCAACTGTAACTGGCATAAGCAGCCAATTTATGAAATCATCCATTAAGTTTGTTAAAAAGTAAAAATCATATCAAAATATTGATGACGAATTGTTGGATGAATCATATTGTTCTTTCAAGATGGCGGAAGTTTATCCAAAGTTATAGTCCCTCGCTATCCCCTCTTCCGTAACTTTGTTTGTATTTGTGCAATGGATGCTTCTGGTGTATGAGTGGCGGGTGCAGCTCAGCGAAACAATCTGGTGGGGGACGGAGGGGACGAGACTGATATAACTTTGAACAAGGCAAAAGTATATAAACTTAGGATAGACATATAATTTTTTGATGTTATAGCTTAGGGCAGGGAATACTGTATACTGCTCACGATATCAGCCTAGTCTGCCTTGACTATCCGTTTCTAATCCACCCAAATATTAGCGGAATGGTAGCCGGGGGACGCATTTTCCCCCGATCGGTACATATTGTAATAAGAAAACGCGGATGCGTCGACCGGACCCATTCCAAGTGAAACATTGCGCATCCATGATTTTGCTGATGTTTGGGCCTGTCGAGGAGAAGTCGACAACGGCTGGTACTGAGAGGGACACCGCCCAATAAATATAAAGAGCATTAAGAGTAGCCAATATTGGGAGGCCCAACAAACGAAAAAGAATAAGATCAAATTCAGAAATTCCGGTTTCTTACCGTTTCGAATTGAGAAACGTCACAACCTAATTCGAAGTTCATCGTTTTAATACTTTCACGTGGATTTCAGACTATTTGAATTCGGAAAAATTCGTTTTAATGCTTCGGCTTTATTATATATATTTTTTTATTATAAAGAAAAAAGAAAAACAAATGTTATGTTCATGATAGGCATTGTTTACATTCACATATGTTATTATAACGGTGAAATTGATTACAATTTAGTTCGTGTTTTCATGTAAAAAAACTTAATGTTTTTTAGGTTATGTTTATGTGTATTATATCGGATTAAAACGAAACAATTTCAGTGAAAAATGGTCAAGAAACCGAAATAAAACGTATTCAATTCGTTTTAATTCTTTTTCGATTGTTGGGCGGACCCATTCCAAGTGAAACATTGCACATGAGTAATATTGCCGATGTTTGGGCATGTAAGGAAAGGCAACAAAGGCTAATATCAGCTAATATTGAGAGGTATACTGCGCGGTTAATATATAGAGCATTACGGAGTGGACAATTGGGAGGATCTGTACGGTCCCAACAACCCGGAAAATATACAGAAAATCTATATACGATTTAATACGAAATAAGTTTGTTTCTTTACCGTTCTTCCGCTTATGAATCCGATCGCATTCAATATTATACGCGATACATAAGCGCACCTAACCTAAAAGAAACTATTACATTCAATTATCGGATGATTGGGAATCAAAATGCTGAAAGTTTCTATTTTCTAGAAATATGAAATAGGCAAAATCATAAAATTAAATTTTTCGACTGAATTGATGCAATTTAAAGCCATTCTTTGCTGCAATGAAGAAATTTTTGTTATGTGTTTATTATGAAGTTGTATATGATCAAAGGAATTCTCCAATCACAAAAAATATAAAATCGTATGAATTGGAATAACAAATTCTGAAAATCAATAAACCAATGAAAAGAAACGGAATGCAAAATACCAATTCCTTATACGTTAGTGGATTGTTGGGGAAATTCGATTTTATCAACCCATTAATGCCCAAATCACATTTTTTTTTGCTTCAATTTCAATCGATTATTTCGTATCAAACACAAAATTAAAAAAAAATTAAAGGTACATTTCCTACTATTTTCGAGGTCGCTCTTCAAGATTCCGATGTTAAAATTGAATTTCAGAGATCAGATCATCCAATGGCCTCAACGATGAAAATTTCTTTTACAAATTTCTGGACTCCCTTACTCATAATATATGAGCTTTTTTAAAAAAGTTCTTAGAATTCATAGAGAAATATAGTGGCATTTTTTCGGATTTTTTAAATGATATTTTAAGAATTTTTTTTTCAACATTTTTTTGTAAATTTTAATTTATTTACGAAAAATTATGAAAAAAATATAGTGTATTTTTTTTATAAATTCCAAGATATTTTTGTTCTTTGCAAATTTTTCGAAAAGTTTAGTTTTTGTAAAAAAAATCCTAAACTATAATATTTGAAATTCATTTCCTCGAAAACTATCAAATTTTAGACAAATTTACAAAAACAAAAAACTCTTATAATTTATTACAGAATGCACTATATTTTTTTCAGAATTATTCGTAAATAAACTAAAATTTTGAATAAAATGTTGAAACAAAATTCGGTAAACCTTCGGAAAGATTCGGCCACATCCTGGCTGCTATTTAAAAAAAAACGCGTTGTACATTTTGTTTTTTATGTGGCCGAATCTTTCCGAATATCTACCCAAAATTCTCAAAATATTGTTAAAAAATTCTGAAAAAATTCCACTATATTTCTCCATGAATTCTAAGAACTTTTCATTGTTGGCATTATTTAAAAAAGCTCATAGTTGATGAGTAAGGGCGTCCAAAAATTTTTCAAAGAAATTTTCATTGTTGACGCCATTTTGAGGTGGTTAGAGTGATGTGGGGTACAAAAATAAAATTTGTTCTTAAAATTCATGTATTTTATGCACCTTTGTGCGTAGTTTCAATAGAATCATAATATTCTAATGGCCTGCAAAAAATTGATAAGTATAAATATTTACCAATTTTTGGGAAATTGTTTAGAAATTCGGCGCCATATTAGATGACCTGATGGCTGAAACTCAATTTTGACCTCGGAATCTTGAAGATCGACCTCGAAAATAGTAGGACATGTACCTTTCAATTTTTTTGAATATTGTGTTTGATACGAAATACTCGATTGAAACTAAAGCAAAAAAAGTTGTGCTTTGGTCGTTAATGGGTTAATCATACTTGGATTCATAAGTAATTCAATTAGACACTATAAACTCCAAAAAAATCGTACAGTTACATTTTCAAATTCAAAAAAGTTTATCAAATATGACACACAGTAATTTCTTACAGTAAAAATCACCGTTAATAAAGCGAAAGTGATCAATATTCTGAATGAGTGACCGTTCACTTTTAAAAGTGAAATCTCACACCCGAAGAAATGAATTACCAACTTAAAAGGGTTAAACTCACTCTTGCAAAAATAACTCATTTTTTATTGAAAAAAAGAGCATGAATTTTCAAGAATTAAAAAACATTAAAACTCTACATTTAAAATTGTTCAAATGAATTCCATTTTTATTTGACGAGTTTATAAATATAAAGTAAAGAAATCGTATAACAGTATATTATGACACTAGTGTGTAAAAGTTTTTTCTGTGAATGTGAGGGTCACATTTATATTAGCAAAAAAAACATTTACGCACATGTATCGTCAGATATTTTATGTTATTTAAGTGTGTAAAATGTGTAAGAAAAAAGTAAAACATGTGTAAAATAGCATTTTATGCACTGCATGACATAAATAAAATGATCAGTTACAAATCTTTTGTTACATTAAGGAAATTATGTAATTATTCAAAATGAGCTGAGGTTTCAAAATATTTACATTTTGTCTTGCGAAAATGTGGACAATTTTGTATTTTGGAATTTCAATGTTAAAAGTTACACAAATATTCAAATCAACTACTAATAATCAGGTGATTTCATCAGTGTCGTGATTGTATGAAAATAAAACATCCGTAAGATCTGGATAAAAATGGTTTCATCTTTAATGTAACTAGAGAAGAAACAAGAGAAGTATGTAAATACCAAAATTGTAATCATTTCTGATTTTATGTCTGAATTTAGGGATATTTTAGTGATTTTTTAAAAACTTCAGAGATAAATTCTTGTCATTGACATAATAGATCGTAGTTTATATACTCGTTTTCAGAAATCATGATAATTTAACTGAAAATATTATACTTCACAAAATAAACATTATCTACTCAAGTTACTAAGCTACTGTATCAAATATGCAAACACTTCATACAATATATATCTGGTCTGCGTGTGGATCATAAATGCTGACACGTCAGTTCAACAATGAAAACATATTTGTACCGTTTACATCTAAGAATGTTAAATGTAATAGCCTTAAACTTTTAATTATAAAGACAACCTAACCTTATAAATAGTAAAAAGAAATTCTATGAAATATACTAAAAGGATATATTTTCCACAGCGTACCCAAAAATTAGAGAAAACTTGGTACTGAAATGGTTTAAGATTTCTTGCCTACTAAAAATTGATTTATTCAACAATTTATGAAACATGTAAATTATTTGGTATGTCCAAATATTTTTACAAAATTTAAGTAAACGGCACAGAAAATATAACTGTCAGTATGTCCCCTTTTTTCGACAACATTCTAACAAATTACTGAAAATCTGTCGAAATAAATTTTTGTACGTTTTTTTTTAAGGTATACGAAACAAGATCTTACATAACCTAACACAAGTTCTATCATTTATATTTCTAATCGATAAAATCAAATTTTCGTGATTACAAATTTATTGACAATATTTACTTGTAAAATGTGCAATTTAAGACAATATATGAGTATTACGGTGACAGATTCGCATTTAACTTTCAAGAATAATTAAAAATATAAAATCTAAGTAATTTATTTGGCTACATGACTAAATAACTTTGCAAAAATGACTTTACAAAAATAACTTTAATAATAATAACTTCAAATATCTCTTCAACTCAACACAACATTTGCGAATTATACATATCTCTCCTCACCTAACCTAACTTAACCTAACCTAACTTAACCTAACCTAACCTAACCTAACAAATTACTAACGAATATTAAATTAAAATCGATGTTCATAATGATTGATGTAGAAAGTATGAACTTATCAAAATGTAAACATATATTATGTTCACTCATTTCATGGATTGCTTCAATAATTGATGAATAGTGGTTAAGAATGCAATGAACATTGTTCGAACAATGTTCTATTATATACGCATTCAGAAATATTTGAAGTTATTTTTCCTAAATTTATTTTTGTCAAAGTTATTTTTGTTAAAGTTATTTTTTTTAAGTTATTATTCGGAGGTTATTATTGCAAAGTCATTTTTGCAAAGTTATTTAGTCGTGACACCATTTATTTTTGTTAAGTATTATTTGAATTTTAATAAAATACGATTACTGTGCAATATAACGTCTTCACAAAGAAAATATGTAAAAACTCATTATATTAACAAATGTACAATTTACATAGTCTATTATATTCTTTATATATTGTAAAGTATTAAATTAAAACGTACCTTATATCAATCCGACCACTGGAGTTAATCATCAAACATTCTTCATCGTCGTCTCCACTGTCAGGCGACTGACTCCAAGAATTATTTCGGAGTACATTTCCAGATCGGATTCCCTGTCTGTGTCTTGTACTACTTTCTGTCATCTCAATCTTAAATCATTCGCATTTTGTTCTTTAGTTACCACATGACAATGGTTTGCGAACCGTGACCATATCAGCCGGAGAAAAAGCATATATTTCAAGGTAACTCAATCACGTTAAAAACTGTTTCCTCTCCAGCATCCCAACTTTGTAAGAATAAAACTTCATTGACACCTTAGATTCCGTCACCTAATCAAAAATGCGAAAATGCATCTGTCAAATTATGATAACAGGATCATAATAAATGTGAGATATAAATTAGCATAAACGATAACAGCAGTGATAAAGATAAGTGTCGAAAGAAACGCAATTTTAGAAAAAGCACTCACATTTAATGTGAACGTAAACAAAGACTGCTCCGAAATTTTCTAATTATACAGCAATCTTCTAATTACTGGTTATGTACATTGTTGACTTAATTGGAATATAATGGCTTCTTTTTTAAGAGCATAATAGGCCTGTGATACACACGACTTGCAAAATCTCTTAGGAAAGTGAGTTGAGTAGAGACTAGAGGGAACACTTCAATAAATGCACTGATCACTCTGAGGGATTGAGGGAATTTGGTGAGTAGGTGAGGGCAATGCTGTATAGACAACGATATTCGTTGCAGTGACAATACGCTGACAATAATCTGTCACGTGCATACACGATATATGCATAAAACGAGTTTTCTATTTGTGTGAAGGATTGCTGGTGAGAGTGAGAGAGAATGAGGACATAACTCAGAAAATAAACGCTCTCATCGCAGAGTACGTTCGATTATACCAAGGCGGGAATTACAATTCAACTCTCTTATATAACCTAAAATTCAACAGGCCCATACTTCTAAGTCTATGCAGAGAATTAAAACGAATTGAATACGCTTTGTTTTGGTTTCTTGACCATTTTCTTTGAAATTCTGTACACTCCAATCCGATATAATACGTGAATAGAACATAAACATAACCTAAAAAACATTGTAAAAAGAGAAAAATGAAAACCACTTTACACGTTAGTCAAAATGCCCAACAAACGAAAAAGTATACGAAAAATCTGTGTACGATTTAATACGAAATAAGTATGTTTCTTTCCCACTCTTTCAGTTACGAATGCGAGTGTATACGATTTTATACGCGATACATAAACGCACATAACCTCAAAGAAATGATTACTTTGGATTATCGAATGATTTAAACTCAAAACTAGAAAACAGAAAATTTCTTCGAAAATTATGAAATACGGAAAACGATATAATCAATTCTTCGATTAAATTAACAGAATTTAAAGCTATTTTAAGCCGCAACAAATCAATTTTTGTAATGCGTTAAATACGGTATCGTATAAGATCGAATGAATTCAATTCTGGTATTACCGGTCGTATAAAATGGAATAAATTCGAATAAGAATATCGAATAATCAATACGCCACTAGAAAGAAACAAAATGCAAAATATCGATTCCGTATACTTTTTCGTTTATTGGGTGGTCAAAATTAAGCCCACATTGAATCTTCATGGTATAGAAATATGTAAATAAGGGTACCCCTGGTAAAAATGGCAGCGTACGCGTACGCTTAAAGTCCAAATCCACGCTTGTAGAACGCTTTACGTACGTTCGAATTGAAAAAAGAAGCGTGAATTTGGACATTTAAGGGTACACGTACGCTTCCATTTTTACCAGGGACATAACATACATCAATGTGAGGATTAACACGGAGAGGATAACCGATATTAACCAATAGAAGGGTGCCTAAATGACAAGATACCTACAAAACCTCCCAATAAAGAAAAAAGAATAAGATTGAATTCAGAAATTACGATTCCAATGCTGTTTCTTGACATTTCGAATTGAGAAACGTCACAACATAATTCGACGTTCATCGATTTAATACATTTACGTCGATTTCTGAATATTTGAATTCGGACAAATTCGTCTTAATGCATTGGATTTTATTATATATTTCTTTTTATTATAGAAGAAAAACAAATTCTACATCCGTGACAAGCATTGTTTTCCTTCACATATATTATTATTGCTTAGTACCGGTGAAATTGATTACATTATACTCGCGAATTCATATAAAAATTGCTAGTCAAGGTTTTTTTAGGTTATGTTCATATTCTATTCACGTATTATACAGTAAGCCCCGCCCTAAGCTATACCGGCCAAAGCTATAGGTCTATCTAAAGTTATACATTTGGCTTGTCCAAAGTTATCCGAAGTATATGTATATATATATATACCACTTTCTTCCTCTCCTTCCCCCACCATATTGTTTCGCTGAGCTACATTCGCTTCGCGACGCACACACACAGAAGCACCCCTTGCACGGATATAAACAGAGTTACGGAAGTGGGGATAGCGATGGGATATAACTTTGGAGAATCTTCTGCCATTTTGAAAGAACCGATCGTATAACTTAGGAAGGGGGTTATTGTACCGTAATGGAATGTAAAGAATTTCAAGGAATAATGGTCAAGAAATCGAAATACAGTAGTGCTCTCCTTAAGTTATACACTAGAGTCTGGTAATATGGCGTCTGCTCCCCTTAACTTATTCCCCCTCACCCCCCACCACTCGCATTTCCGCTAGACACATACACATGCATGTACGTGTACGTACAAACAGATGCACACATGTATACATTTAATTACGAACTGTTAAATCAGTTGAACATTAACGATCGCAAATTGTACGTTAAAAATTTTCGAAAATAAGTGATTTTGATTTATTTCTGAAAATTCTGGGTCAATTCTCAATTAATGTATTTGGTATTTTCTACGTAACCGTCAATAGTAATTAGAATTGCCTTTACAGAGCCCGAATTGTAAAAATTGTATTCAGTCATTTTTTATTTACGGTATTTAGTAACAAATTCTACCTTATCAGTCGAGCACTTTAAACCCCCTCTAACCATTTAACGTCCAAGAGGACACAAATTTCATCAAGATTTTGGAAATATTTCTTGACATTAAAAACCAGTTCAACAAATGTGAGATAAAACATTCTCGACATAAAATTTTTCGCTCTTTCAGATTCTGCTAACAAATTGTCTGCAATAAACGCGTAAAAACCTCAAAATACCGTGTCTTTAATGTCTCAGCTTAATATTTGTAATAATACATGGGAAAGTTGAAGATAGCGGCTTCAAAATAGCGGCTAAAGCTCTCTTTCTTTTTTTTTTGCAAAACATTAGCTTACAAGGGAATCACGGTCGGGGGATCACAATTTTTAACGGAAATTTTTGTACGTATTCTAAGGCGAAAATAAAAATATACGTGTTTCAGCATTTTATCCAATGGGTTTTGGATTTACAGTAGACTCCCGCGTTAGTGGCGTGCTCGGTTCCGAGCCCTCCCCTCAATCCCCGTGTTAGTGGCGGAAGTAGGAGAAACATCGCTTCCCCCGCTAGACTGCAGTCCAGCAGTCACGTGACGTAATTCAAATCACGCGCCTGGGGCCCGTACCTTATTAGGCCACGCCCCTCAGGCGGCTGGCGACATGGCGGGGATGGAAAGATTCCGAGAAATGCCACTAACACGGGGTTCCATCGCGTCACTAACGCGGGACGCCACTAATGCGGGACGCCACTAACGCGGAAGTCTACTGTATATATATATGGCAATAAGAACGTGGATTTCAATAATTCATTGCATAAAAACCAAAACCCATTGGATAAAATGCTTATGTATATATAATAGGGTGTCCCAGAACTCCCGAATAATATTGCAGGGGGTGAATCCTAACATCATTTTGAGCAAGAAAGTTTCATACCAAAATCGGATCTGAAGCTCAGAATTTGAGTGGCAAGCCATTGAAGTTAAAAAAAAATAACATTTTTTTTGCAATAATTTTGAAGGGTTTTTATAGCGCTACAACTTACCTTATAAAGCATATGACCTGCAATGTATATTTCGCCAGTTATCGACCTAAAAAGGGTAAAAATTAATATTCAGAACTTAAAAGAAAATCTTTTCTTGCCGCTGCAGGTTAAACTAGTTTCAAGAATTTCAAATTAGCAATTACATTTAAATGGAGGGAAGGACGCAAAAATTATAATTTAATTCATATAAAAATGCTTCGCATTCGACTTTTTAAATGTTACAGGCATTCGCTGTGGGGTTATGATCCGGAGGTCAGGCATTCGAATGTTTCAAGGCGTATGTATCTGACGTTTCAAAGTTGATATATATATGGCAAGAAGAACGTGAATTTTAATAATTTATTGTATAAAAACCAAAGCCCATTGGATAAAACGCTGAAACACGTACATTTTTATTTTCGCCCTATATAGAATACGTGCAAAAATTGCCGTTAGAAATCATGACCCCCCGACCGAGGGTTGCACTTGTTACCCAGCAAACGAAAATGGATTAAAATACATTGAAAATTTGAATTCTTTTGAATCCGGATTCTTAGTAAAGAATTTAAATAAATTTTCTCTTTATATACAAAAAAAAGTTATTTTACATTTTTATTATTTTATTCAATTAAATTCTTTTTTAAACATGGTTTAAATGATTTAATTACCTTTAAAAAAGCTGTTCTAAAGCGGTCACCTATCCAAGTAGTGTTCCCCAAATGTGGATGCTTTACTTTAGATAAATGACTGCGCGAGACATGGACCACTGGTCTACTACTGTCGATCAGCATTTATAATGTAATATGATATTTCTGGTACGCCTTAAAATTTTCAAAACTTTTTAAGGGGAGGGTATACCCGAAAAGTCAGCTATATGAAATAAACTATATTTTTTTACATTAATTTAAAAATTAAAAAAAATTAGGGTGAACATAAAAACACATTTTCTAATTAACTACGCATGGATTTTAAAAAATTCCATTTTTTTCGAACAAAATTTTTTTTTTAAATAAAACAATTTTTTTAAGGGTCAATACAATTTTTTACATTTTTTATTCTAGCACCACTGAATTCCACGTTAAAAATTACTCTGGAAATACTTTTTACGACCTTTACATTTTAGTTCGAAAAAAAAAATTGTTTTTTCGAAAAAATGCTTCTTCACATTCCTAACTTAGTTTAAAAATTCAAAAAAAATTAGGGTGAACATAAAAATACATTTGCTAAATAATTGCGGATGGATTTTTAAAAATTCCATTCTTTCAAAAAAAATTTTTTTTTTTTTTTATTTACCATTGAATTTCTCGTAAAAAATTACTAAAGAAATAATTTTTGCGAAATTTTTTAACCAGTATTTCATATAGCTGCCTTTTCGGGTATACCCTCCCCTTAATTGTCTCAAAAACGGCCTGAGATAAGCAAAATCTGATGAAATTTTGGAGGCTATCAAAAGGGGGGATTATATCATCGGCAATTCCGCACACTGAACTGAAATGAATTCCTCTACAATATTTCTGCTAATAATTGAATTATATACAGGAGAAGGTTGCCTATTCTGTTAAAAGAATAAAACGTAATCTGATTTTGAAAAAAATACACAATTATTGACAGATTGTCTTTCCAATTCTACGACCTGAATTCAAATAAATTGACATAACCTCTCATTTTACGAAGGATTCACTTGAATCTCAAATAACATTGGCGAATTCTATTTATTGGAATTGAAATCAATAGACTATAACTTCCATCCTGTAATTGATTTCACTGAATACAGATCGAAGCAGCACTGAAAAAAGTGTCAAGTAAAATTACATTGCATTAATGTAATCATTTCCAAAGATTTTTGTGGTAAAATTACAGATTTGTTGTAATTTCTCAATACTTTCATGAGGATTTTTACCATAAACATAGTAATATTACAATAAAAGTGTAATTTTCTCACGAAAATCATTGGACACAAAAATACCACTGATAATCGTGGTAAATTTACATTAAAATGGAAAAATTAAAAATTGTAATATTACAGCAATTATGTAAACTCCCAATAGTATAGTGCGATATCACAGTGCAGTCAGTGTAAAAATAACCTGACTGATGTAAAATTCCCCTAATCTTGTACTAAAATATTACATTGCTCCAAGGTAATTTTACACCGATAGGTTATATTTTACCAGCTCTTCGTAAATTTCCTGCGATTATCAGTGGTATTTTTGTGTCCTACGGTTTTCGTGGTAATTTTACTTGACACTTTTTTCAGTGAGGGCAATCCATGTACAGGAATACAAACGAATTCAGAATTGAAATAGATTTGCTAAAATCAACAATCCGGATTGGCGAGTAAAAATTTCAATTAATTTCAATAAATTTCTATCCATTTTCGTTTGCTGGGTAGTGTACCAAATCTTCAAAAAAATATCGGATGTTAATAAAACTTTGTACCCATAAATTTTGGGATCTCCGAGTACGAATTTCAAGTTATTTTTCAAAAATAAAAAATGTCAGATCCAATAAGGCGAACGAAAATTAAAAATTTCATTTTATATTTATAAAACTGAACAAATAAGGGTTTTGAGGTCTCTGATTACGAATTATGAGTTATTTTTAAAAAATTAAAAATTCCGGATACAGTATGGCGGACAAAATTTAAAAACTTTGATTACTTTTCTTAAAAATAGACATGGGGAGGTTTTTATTTTTAGTGATCATTTTGTTATTAAGGGAGTTCTAAAGTGGTATGCCGGTAAGGTAGGAAATTTCACTAAAAAACGAAAATTAAAGATGACGGAATAACATATTTAAAATTCGGGCCCTGTAAGGGCAATTCTGAGCATTATAACTAGTTTTCTACAAAATACCAAAGATATTAATTGAGAACTGACCGAAAGTTTTTAGAAATATATAAAAATCATTTATTTCCGAAAATTCTCGGTCAGTTCTCAATTAATTTCTTTGCCATTTTCTAGGATACCGTCTAAAGTAATTAAAATTGCCCTTACAGAGCCCGAATTTTAAAAAATCGATTTAGTAATTTTTTATTTACGGTTTTTAGTGAAAATTCCTACCTTATCGGACGAGCACCTTAGAACCCCCTTAAGGAGGTAGTCGTGCGACAGTACCCGTCAAAAGTCTACCCCACATAAATCCACAGACGCCACTTTGTTTCTTCAGTGCGCGTAATGAACGTTTTGGGGGAGAGTGTACTTGATGGACGCCTGTTACACACTAATTTCTCAAGGAATCGTGTCTGTGTACACCAACATCAGCAAAATTTCGATACGGCAACCTCGCATTTTAGATTTTCTATCTCCCTCGTTTTCCTCTCTCTGTCGAAACGACATAATTTCGCTGTCTATTTATTAATATTATTACAAAACTGTACCGCTAGGGTTCTTCAATTTTTTTTACAATGTTCTTTAATATATTTTACACAACATATTAGTTTTTTATAAAAACGGTAAATACCGTTTTTCTGTAAATAATTAATATGTCATGTCGGCAAAGGCTTAGTATGGGGAACACGTGTTAAAAAGTGAAACTTTGAGGACGATTATCTCCATTATCGTACGGACAGGCTTTCTGAAATTTTAACCACGTATTGATATCAACGTCATTAACGTTTGGTGAAAAAATGAAAGACTTCGTAAAAAAATCGTTTCACGCGACTACCTCCTTAATTGTATTTAATTACCGATGTTGCAAATTATTTAGAGGTTATGTATTTTAAACGCGAATACATCCTTTTCTTACCAATATAAACATATTTGACAACGAATGATGTAATTTATTTCAGTTCCTTATAAAAATTAAGAATTTTGGATTGAAAAGGATTCAGATTTTCAATTCAGTCCAAATTCCGATTACAATAGTAGTAAGAATAAAGGATATATAAAGTACATTGTTTGTGAACACGTCATTTACGACTGCATACCTCAAATTGTACAATTTATAAGGTCAACAACGGAACATTTTTTTTCCAAATCCCCAAAATCTGTTCATATATAGTTATACAATGGGTGTACAGCTGTACAGCTCCTTTTCACACCAATGCACCGTTACGTCTGTAGTAGTCGTGTTCCGCATTGCTGCCAACAATCTAACCGCATTGCCAGCTGTCCATGACTTGTCGGTTTATTAAACTTTCGCGAATTATAAAGTGTAGAAAAAATAGAAAGAAACACGTAATACACAAAACAGTGAATTAACCAAAAAAAAATGTATATCTGTGATTTTACTTGATTGGTGAAAAGGAAAGTGAATTTACAATCTGTTACAACATTTTTAATCATGAACTAAGAAACAGAAAGCTAAAATAATTATAAACTTTTCAAAATGCCCCATAAAAATAAAGGAGGCCTGCTGGCCAAAGTAAACTTTCCACTTTTTACTGTGCAAATGTTAACCAGCAGGCACATTCTTGTCGGCGGTGGAGGAGGAAAGTCGAAAACAGGTGTCGCAAATGGATTTGTAAGTTTCTTTAACATTTTCATACGATTGTCAGAAACTAAAAATAATAAAATTGTATTATTTAGGAAGTGTTCGAGCTGTCTCACGACGGTTCACAGTTTGTTGCCGAAGAGATGACAAGGTACGAAACTGGACCAAATGTCGTAATGAACAGTGCCTCGTATACAGACGGTAAGAAGTCGTGGCTTGTTGCTGGTCAAGAAAGCCACTGTCAATTGTATAATATTCACACAAAAGTCGTGAGTGAAAACGGTGAAATTCTGACGAAAAGTAACGGCCCGAATTCCGACGGAATGCGACAAAGAAAAAAGAGTGAAAGAAGTGACGAAAATGTAACCAGAACTGAAAACACTGATAAAGACGGAATAAAACATAAAAAGTTACAATTCGTTGTAAAACCTGCCGATAGTGTACAAACAGACTTTGGGTAAGATTAAAACCAAATATTCTTTAAATTGTAGCTAACCTAAAATTTTTACAGAGATGACGAACCGATTCAACGAATCGTAAGGATTAGTACAAACGGAAAATTCATGGCAACTGGCGGTACTGACGGAGTCGTCAGACTATGGAAATTTCCGCAAATGTCAAAAGTGCACAACCTCGAATTACATTCCAAAGAAATCGACGACATTGACTTTAGTCCTGATGGGAAATTCCTTGTCACAATCGCCAAAGATAATAGAATGGTGATGTGGGATGTAATTTCCGGTTCGAAAGTAAAAGAATTGAGTTGGAATCCTTCCAACGGAGCCAAGTACATGTACAAACGATGTAGGTTCCGAAAAACATTTGAGAAAGACGCTAAAACACAGCTCCTTTCGTTATGTAATTCATTAGTTAGCAAAAATCCCAATTATCTTCAATTATGGGACACAGAAATCGGTTCCATAAACAAAGTAGCGTCATGTTCCGAAACATTGTCAGCGTTGGCAGTTTCGGACGATGGAAGATTCGTTGCTGTTGGAACGATGACCTCGGGGAATGTAGATATGTACATAGCGTTTAGTTTGCAAAAAGTACTTCACGTACCTGGAGCACATCGAATGTTTGTGACAGGCCTTGAATTTTTACCTACCAAACTTGACGGACCAGCTATCACAAGCAACACGGAAGCTGCCGTAGTCAGTATATCGGTGGACAACAAAATTTGTATTCACAGCATACCTTTCAGACGTAAGTTTTATTAAAATGTTTTAAATAACAGAAAATTAAAATATGAATTTTTCAGATGCTGTTCCGTTTTGGGTCGTCATTGTATTAATAGTAATATTCATCTGCGGAGCATTCATCCTGTGCAGTTACTTGGGTATTTGACCCGAACATCGATATTCTTGATTTTGTAAATTACATAATTCTAGTTTTTTAACGATATTAAAATAGGAAATTCAATTGAAACATGTAAAGAAGTCTACATGTTAAAATAATTGTTAAAAAACAAGAATCGAAAATATCTTTGTGAATTAATTATCGAAAGACTAATAAAATGTTAAATATTGTAGTAGCGGTTATTTCACCAACTCAAAATTTATCCTTGATGATATTTACGTAATTGTTACATTGTTACATAAATGTTACATAGTTGTTACTTTCGTGTTTGCAGGGTAACTGCAATAAAATTCTTTTACTTCATTTACGGAAAAACATAACCTATATCTTTTTGTTTGGTTTTGATATTTATCGGTCAGTATTAATAATAACTTATAATTATCCTTGATGATATTTACGTAATGGTTACATTGTTACATAACTGTTACTTTCGTGTGTGCAGGGTAACTGCAATAATATTCTTTTACGAAAAAACATAACCTATATCTTTTTGTTTATTTTTGATATTTATCAGTCAGTATTGATAATATCCTTGACAATATTTACCTAATGGTTACATTGTTACATAGTTGTTACATAACTGTTACTTTTGTATTTGCAGGATAACTGCAATAAAATTCTTTTACTTCGTTTATGGAAAAACATAACCTATATCTTTTTGTTTAGTTTTGATATTTATCGGTCAGTATATAATATTAACTTAAGGTAATAAAAAGAATGTAAAATAGACGGAAATGTAATTGTTTATCTTCAGGAAATACATAACCTATAATTTTTCTTTGGAGGTTATGTCGAATTTTGCATAAATATTGTAACATTTTCAATTATGTAGACATTTCTGCACACGATCTATGTACATACCATGACATCTAATATACAACGAACTCTACTTTCTATTTTAGAAAGCCTCTAGTGCTTATTAATCTACTAGTAGGTCTCTAGTGCTTATTATCTATTACGAGACTAAAAACAATTGTGACTAACTACGCCATCTTTGTTGTAGAAAGTTAATTTTAAACGAACATGTTTTAGACACGTCATTTATACTACTCTATAATCTCTGATACTAATATCTTTTTAGTTGGTAGTATGATTTGTAGTAGAGTCGGTGTATAAAGTCATAATTCTCTAGCAAGAAGTCAGTAATCCCAGGTGATCGCAGGTAATGTCAACGTCGAATGTTTCAAAAGTTTTTTTTAGTTTACGTCATTCAGTGTAAGTTTTTTCATGATATGTTTGGTACCATTATCCAATTTGTAAAATATCAAAATTTTTGTACTTTTAGAGATGTTTGCTTTCTGTAACGTTCGACAGTTGACAACTGCAATAATGAAGAAACAAGAGTTTTTGACAGATGTAGTTCCACGCACAAAAGATTTTTTATTTCGACAGGTAATGTCACTTATGATTATGTTTATAAAGGATATTAAATTAAAAAATTACAAATTGTAATGCATATTATGTTAAATAAGTGTGTTACGTAATACAAAAATCTTCTTCAAAGCGACATCTAATCTATTACACTATATTTTTATATACTACAAGATGTTATATGTAAATAAAATGATGTTAGTTAATGACATTTATTTCTTTTATGTTTATTTATAACTTTCGATCACTTATATTGTATATCGGTAGCAATATAACAGTAATAAATATATAACAAATCAACGGAATGTTTATGTTTAATATAAAATTATTATTCAATAGAATTAAATTACAATTGCAAGACGTTTTTTATTACTTCGAAACCGTGAATATTTTAAATAAATCAAGAAAATTTATTTGGACATTTTTGGTTCCATTAATTAATTTTTTGGTTCTCGTTTGTCATCGGATTTAGTACCCGTTGTGGGCTTTAACCTTAATTAATAGACAGAAGTCTATATATTTAGAAAAATTGACAGGCACCAAATCCGGTGACAAACGAGGATCAAAAAATTAATTAATGGAACCGAAAATGTCCAAATAAACATTTCTTGATTTATTTAAAATTATTAATATTAAAAAATAATAATAAAGCAGCTTATTAAAATGTTTTAATATTATTGACATTCAATTGTATTGATGTACAATAATTGATTCCTATTGTAAATTACAATTTATTAATTTATCAAAATTCTTCAGACTTTTTATTCTTTATAAATAAAATTTAAAGAATGCAATTTGTATTCTTGAATAAATCTCTTTTTATGTCTGTGTCGAACACAAAATTGTGGTAAATTTACACATTACGTCTCATGACTATTTGGATAGTACAGACTAATACTATAGACTACAATTAATTAACATGATGTATGCTAAAAAGTATTCCAACTTACTAGTGTCAGCATATTATAAAGGATGTTCTGGAAGCATAAAAAGAAATTACATTTTAAGAATGATAAAATTAAAGCTTAAGTATATTTATTGTCAAATTTAATTCTGTAACTAAAAGAACAAAGTTCGGCTTGTTTGTTAAGTCATTGTTAAGTAATAAATGTCTGTAATAAATACTAGCGGATCTTTCAGAGACAATCTTTGATAATTTGAGTTTAGAGACGAATCAGACGTCACCGATTAGTCAATCATCTTTCGACACTAGTGGTTAATGTTTACGCACGAGTGACTAGTGTCAAAAGACTACTGACTATTGCATAGAATAGAGACTACTGGTTTGTCTCTAAAAACCAGGGTAGGATAAGTTAACTTTTTTTTTTAACTAAGTTAAGTTAAAAGTTAACTCGCAATTTAGTTAACTGAAATAGAAGTTAAGTTAACTAATAATAAAGCTAAAAGTTACAAGTTAAAAGTTTAAAAGTTAAAAAGTTACAAGTTACAAGTTAAAAGTTAAAAAGTTAAAAACTAAAAGCTAAAAAGTTAAAAGTTAAAATTTAAAAGTTAAAAGTAAACTTAAATTAAGTTAAGTTAATATTAATTAACTTTTTAACTTTTAACTTTTTAATTTCCTACTACCCAACCCTGCTAAAAACAAACCATCATCAAAGATAAGCCAGTCATCTCTGAAAGACAAACACCATGTAATATTAAAAGTTTTTACTACTTAACGGAGCATCATGATATAATGGGTAATTTGATAGAGGAAAGCGTTGTGTATGTGAAATTTATTTTAAATTTAATTGCACACATTTTTATTATTTACAGCTCTTTGATCCAGTGTCTTGCACATATACATATTTATTAGCCGACACCCAAAGCAAGGAATCGATACTAATTGATCCAGTTTTGGAATGGGCAGATCGTGATACCACAATTGTTCGTGAACTTGGTCTCACATTGAAATATGCTGGTAAAATCATTATTCAATGTATATATCTACTATATATAAGTCAACATTTGCAGCTTTGTGAAAACAAGAAAGTTTATATTTTTTTAGATCGTATTATAATTTTCAATCCATTTAAATGCATTTCCAATTGTAAAGTACACTTATTGTGAATATTTGTACATACTTTCTTTGTTTTAAATGATGACATTACTTTCTCATTTTTTATTTCGCTGTTTGACTTAGTAATTATTCTAATCCAAAGTTATTTTAAAAATTTATTCCGTCACGAACTTTACATGGGTTCAAGTTACTAAAAAATCTAAATTTGTAATATGAATTATAAAATGGTCATACAGAATTTCATATTATTCTTTTTTGTTTACGGAGTTGGGTACAGTAGAGTCCCGGTATAATTGTGTCTCGCTATATTTACGCCCCAGTATATTTGCCGGGTTCCGTCTGGTTATATTTATCTGTCGCCGCTCTCTTTTCCCCCCACCTTGCGGGCTGGGGCCTCAAGAAGGTCCTGCTGTGACGTCACGGGCATAACGCGACTAAGGGAGCGGGAGAAGCGGCGCTCCCCTTCCCAATAAACGAAAAAGTATACGGAATCGATATTTTGCATTCTGTTTTTTTTCTAGTGAGTATTGATTATTCGAGATTCTTATTCGAATTTATACTATTTTATACGACCTGTACCCTGCAAACACGGAAAGTAACGGGTGATGTAATATTCACGGAATGGTTATATTGTTTCATAAATGTTACATAATTGTTACATAACTGTTACTTTTGTGTTTGCAGGCGTAATACCAGAATTGAATTCGTTCGATCTTATACGATACCGCATTTAACGCATTACAAAAATTGATTTGTTGCGGCTTCTGTTAATATAATAATAAAAATTCTGTTAATTTAATCGAAGAATTGAATTTCATAATTTTCGAAGAACTGTTCTGTGTTCTAGTTTTGAGTTTAAATCATTCGATAATCCAAAGTAATAATTTCTTTGAGGTTATGTGCGTTTATGTATCGCGTGTAATAGGGTGTATGACAAATGTTCGAACCAAAAATTGTTCGACCGTATATGTTAAATAGGAAAGCCAAAAGTTCGAATGGCTAAATTATCATGGTCGAACATTTTTTCGTTCGAACATTTGTCATACACCCGTGTAATATCGTATACACTCGCATTCGTAACTGAAAGAGTGGGAAAGAAACAGACTTATTTCGTATTCCCTGGTAAAAATGAAGCGTACACTTTAAATGTACGGGAAACGTACACGTACTTTTAAGTCACCTTTCGCTTGCCGAGAGTACGAGAGTGAAATTGGACATTTTAAGAGTACTCGCGTACTCCTTATGGAAAAGTACTTCGAGAGTGAATGAAAGGTACACGTAGATTTTTAAGAGTACACTTTTGATATTCATATTTAAGTATACCATATTCTTATTAGGAATGAAACAAGGCATACGGGAGTGTACTTAATGGAGCGTTCTTCGAGATGAAATAAAGCGTGTAATGGAGTGTCGTTTGTCAATTTTTATACAAGTACAAGTTTGAATTAAATATTTTATTTAACAATATTTAAAAACAATTACGTTATATATATTTATATATGTGTATAGGCGCAGTGTGGCATACTTATATTTACAATCATATTTATATTTTACTCAGAACTCATAGCATTAATCTCCAGAACATCCGTACGGAACAATGCACACAATAAAATTAAGAATTGTCTTAAATTTTAACATAAATATCATATGACGTTATAAATATAGTGATAGACCAGTGGTCCGTATCGCACGAGGTCGTTGATCGCGTAAAGCATCTGTGTTGAGGAACAATACTTGGATCGGTGACTGCTTGAGATCTCAACTTTTTAAAGATACTTTATTTATCTTAAAAAAAGTTTTAAAATTATTAAAATTAAATAATAAACTAAAAATAAGAAAACAGTGAAAAATACAATTTTTTATTAAAATGTCTTATTGTACATTTTGGGAAGCGGTATTTAAGTGTACGTACCTTCGCTCTTAATGTCCAAAATCACTCTTGCTGTACGCTTATTGTACTCTTATTGTACACTTCGGGAAACGGCATTTAAGTGTACGTACTTTTCGTGTACTCTTATCGTAATGTACACGAACCGTACGTACTCTTCATGTACCTTTAATTTCACTCGTACTGTACTCTTTGTGTACGCTTCCATTTTTACCAGGGTTAAATCGTACACAGATTTTTCGTATACTTTTTCGGTTGTAGGTTCTTTTGGAAAATATAACGATACGGGAGGGGAAGGCGAGAAACCGAGTGGGTAAATATACCAGGACTCCGCGGTATTTAATGCATTCCATAATAAAAAGGAAGTGTATATATCCACGTACGGCTTCCTATATCATGCATGAGTGGAAGAGAGACGGATGTAACAAAGGTTTATGGGTTTGGTTAGGTTAGGTTAGGTTAGGTTAGGATAGCTTTAGCAGGGGTCTGGGCAGCTGAGAGAGCGCTTCGCGAGTTAAATGGTCACTTAAGCGTAACTTAAGAGTGAATTTGGATATTTTCACGCTTCGTTCACGCTTTGATCTCCGTTTCCATTTTTACCAGGGTGACCTACGTCCTCTTTCGAGGCTCGTATGTCAGCGCATTCCAAAGTTATTCAGAACTGTTGATTTTATTTCGCTTATTTATTTATTTATTTATCTTTTTAACGGGTGAGCCTTTTACAGTAAACCCCCCTCCCCCCCAATATTTGGCTCGTTCGTCATGTCTGTCCTTTTCGACCCCTCCCAATATTTGCCTAGTTAGGGGAAGAAATGTTTCCCCCACTCCGCCGACATACAGTTATAGAACGTGCATCCGTCGACCACAAGAAATCAGTTCAACCTTTCCTACATCGCGCATGCGTTATGTCGCCACAGAATTGCCACTCCGTGAGAAGTGGTGGAGAACAGTAATCGAGGAGTAAGGCAAATATTGGGACGGACCTAGTGGCAAATATATTGGGGGGTAGCAAATATTGGGAACGCAAATATTGGGGGGGGGGGACTATTTATATAGTTTCATTGGACTTTAAGTTTTAAGTTTCGAGAGCTGTAGATCTTCTTAACAGATGGCGCTATACTTCACATTTATGGAGGAAACGTAGGAACTGCAGAAACCTTCACCAAGTACGGTAGCGGTCATAAGTCGATTTCAGCCAGATAAACAACATTGCAAAATGTAAACAAACAACGTGGCTTGTCTTACGAATAGCGAGCTGCTGCTTGAAAATCGTTTTCGAAATATTATTTCCTACACCGAACTCACGACGTACGACTTCGTAGACCGAAGCGTTACCACCTGAGCCACAAAGCCGATTTTTGTATTATTCTTATTACGTTTGAGATATTAATAAAGCGATGTCTACATCATATAATAAGTAATAGAATTAAGTTATTTCTAAATTAGAAATAAGCGAATGCTGTTTCTTTTCGTGGAGAATAAATTTTGTATGTACTTCTTTTAATTTCAGTAAATACTCACATGCACGCTGACCATATTACTGGGTCGGGAAAGTTAAAAACCCTGCTACCAGGGAGTCAATCTGTGATATCTCGTGAAAGCGGCGCGCAAGCCGATATTTTATTGGAACCGAACGACAAAGTGAAATTTGGACGACATTGTTTAGACTGTTATCCAACGCCAGGTCATACAACAGGTGAATATTATGTATTTTAGATATTTCAATCGCAAGTTTATTTGTGGATTTTTCCTTTTTTAATGTAAGTATATAAGGGTAGTGTAGTTCAATCTTGACTTTCTAAATAGCATTGCGGATGTTAACATTTTATTATCCAAGTTTAGAGTACAATTACAATACACATGGATCACTTTTTCCTCGTCGGAAAGGTAGTCCGAAACCGACCTCCTCTCGGTCCATAATTGACCTCGTATTTATTAATTTTATATTAAATATATAAACTAATTATATAAATGAAATTTATAGTTCTTGTGGCAATTTTGTATCTAAAGGAAGATGGCTTTGAATTCATCGAAATTTTGTTTAATTTATTATCAAATGCATCTTAATGTTTCTTCAGAAAACAAAAATGAATTCATGTGTTAAAGAAATAATGAAGGGCTGCGGCTAAATTTGGTTTTATGTTTCTTTCTATTATTTTTGTTTTGTATTTTGTCATTCGATGGTTTTTTTGTCCTTTTCATTATTGTCATTTATCTTTTTTCACTTTCTTTCTAAATGATGATCCCAATTGCATTGCTTCAGCTACTTTCCGCAGAGTCGCCGGATTTCTTTTTCGGGGTTTTCTCATCGATATTTGTCTCATTTATGGAATAAACTGGTGAAATTGTCATCAGTCATCAATTAATAACGCAATTGCGATGCAAAAATGGCGGTCAAATTTTTAACTACCACTAGGAGGGTCGGTTTCGTATCATTCTGACATTTTTCACAAGCGACGAGTCATTCTTCAATGTTAGCAACGGAAACGATATAATTTTAAATGCGAGTGTTAAAAACTAGTCTTTAAGCAATAGACGTGTTCGCGTTCGAATAAAATAAGTAGTGTAGATCTATAACCAAATCAACAGTATGGCAGCGCTCCAGTCACACTACTGTTAATTGGGTAGGAAACGCCATCTATAAGGAATGTAGGAAGATCGGTATGGTACGACCAGTCGGTATCGGACCACTTTGTTCTATGTCGCGTCAATTTTCGTTTACGGGAAGTTGTCTAATTTTTAATGTTTACTAACTTATTTTTATTTTATTATTTAACATACAGAATCACTTATTTTGAAAGATTAAACTAGCGAGGAATAAACGATTCCAAACTTCAGGTCGTTTAGAAGCATCATATTAAATATTATATAGGTTTGATTAATATTTATGATAAATATTAATTATTACAAACATTTATATCGAATCATTGACATTTTTAGGTTGTATGACTTATGTTTGTAAAGAACAAGGAATCGCATTTACTGGCGATACCCTTCTAATTCGTGGATGTGGCAGGACGGATTTTCAGGTATCAAATAATTGGCATGGCTATTTAATATTATAAATTGCAGATTTGATTAAACTGTTACAAACATAAGAACGTTCTATTCGAAAATTTGTAGGGAGGTTCAGCACGAACACTGTACGAATCGGTCCATTCGATTATTTTCAAGCTACCTGCTAATTTTCAACTATATCCAGCACATGATTACAATGGCAGAACAGCGACAACAGTCGCAGAGGAGTTACAGTTCAACCCTAGACTAACCAAATCCTTAGAAGAGTTTGTGAATATAATGGACAATTTAAACCTATCTTATCCAAAAATGATAGGTATGATTAATTAGAATATTTCGATTCAGTTATTTATATCAGCAGTTTATTTATATCAGTAGTGTTTCTTTTGAATTTGCGAGGGGCGTTAGTAATGGTAGGCTGAAAAAGAAATAGATGGTCTTATAATCCATTGTTGTAATAATTACTAGTATAATAATCGGAAAATAATTCAGAATCATTTTTGTTTTCAGATAAAGCAGTACCAGCAAATAAAGTATGCGGAATATTCGACGAATGACCTCATCACTAACAGCAATCTTTTAAAGCTAATCCGATATTTTTAAGGACAAATAATAGGTGTAAAGCAGACTTTTACACATGTCTAGCGCAACCTTTTTTCATGGCTGAGAAAAGAAGTGTTTCATATGTATTTTTATACGTAATTAACGATTTATCCACTCTGAGAGATGGTGTTTAGAAAATATAATAAATTGTGATATGAGATATGAAAAAAGTCATGCCTAAAGTGTGAAGGTACTACTTCTTACTTTACGCATTAAGTCGTCTAGCATGCGGAAAATTCTCAGTTTGTTATAAAGCGCATCAAGAATGATAATGCCGTGACAAGGGTCGACCCCTTGAAGGAAGTTTTTGTGCGATTCAGTTGTACAACTTTGTAAACGCGAAATTACAGTATTTCTCGATATATCGATATGTTCTGGTATTATGTCTTCCCTCTTTCACCTTTCCTCTCTACAATAAAATTATTATTATCCCGTAATCCCCACCTTCGATACTCAATCGGGTTATTACATGGCCTTACTAATTATAAATTTCCGCACTAAAGGTCAGTGCGTCATGGGGTGATGGACGTCTTTGCGACTGCGGAGAGTTGCCCCCACTGCGGCCCTCATACGCTGCTTTCCAGCACACCTGTTTTTACCGAAATATACTTGTACCTTGTTTCGTTTCTTATAAATTAATAAACGTTCGTGTTATTGGCTTAAAGTGTTGTACCCCGTCCTATGTACAAACGAGTTATAATATGAAAAGAAATCCAGGCATGTGTTCAATATTTATGAAAACAGGACTGAATATCAGATGGTGTATCTGAGTTTAAAATTAAATCTAGAATGCAAACCTAAATGTGATCGCAAACTACTACTTTTATTGCGGGAGTAGACGGTTTATTTCTCTACTTACAATATCGCTATTTTCATCTTTGACACGCAATGTGTATTATGTATATTATGAAATAAATATAGAGCATATATTTTGTTATCGATTTGTAGTACCAAAATCGAAATAAAGGGATCAGAAAGTATTGAAATAACTGTATATCATATTACTTTTATTGAATTGTTCTTTACGCAAAATTAAAATTTCGACCCCACAAGTAGGGAAGTAACGGCCTTTGCAGTGGCCGATAGAGGGCCGTTCCATTTTTATAAGGGGATACTCAACGCCCCAACTACATTTCAAAGACTGATGGACTCGTTAATCGTACCAGAATTTGAACCCATCGTATACGTGTTCCTGGATGATCATCATGATCGAGATCGTCCAGAAACATGTCTGAGTACGAAGAGCATTGGAGACGCAATGGCCAAAAAGTGTCTTCCTCTGACCAAGTGGACAAGACCTACAGTAGCCTGACATTGGAGTCTTACTGGCCAGTGTTGAGATATGTTCGACAGTTCGTTGACGAGTGTACGGAATGTCAGCGTCAAAAGACCACCCACGTAGGCAAAATCATTACGTGTTGGTTTCTACTTATTTATCCGGTAGGTGGAGCTGAAACCTGTACGGATTGCCAATAGCAAATCCATAGCGAAGGCCTTCGAAGACTTAGTCCTGTTTCAACTGGGCTCTCGATTACTTGTTGACTGACAGTGGGAAAGAGTTTCGCAACTGTAATTGGACCTACTGCAGGAGTAGAGTTTGCCATGACTATACTCTATCATACTATTAGCAGGTGAAACTTGTTGACTGGACAAACCGGGTTCTAAAGACAATGATCATGCGTCACCGGCGTTTCGGAACTTTGGCTGGCAACTAGAACCGACGAAGAACCTTCAAAGGCAGGTATATTTTCGCGTTCATTACATTTCAGTTCCTGATGCATTGTCCACAAAGATTCAATTATCGTTTTTTTTTCAGAGAAACGCGTTAATAGCCATGAGTGCTAAATACGCATCGCGCTACGAAGCTGTGTTCCTTTGCACTCACCCGAAAGGTCCCAAAATGTCGCAATCTGTGGCTGCTAAATATATGCGAAAGTCATGTGTGCCGAAGTGGGTACACCGACATAAAGTGGCAAATAATGATGATTTACCAGACGCGGCTGAATAGGAATAGTGGACAAAAAAGAAAAAAAAAAATAGTGAATCTGTTTTCGCGGAATTCTGCTTTAACACTGCGACGAGGACAAGCAAAATTACAGACAAAAGGTTTAGATACATCGCACGAAACTATCCGAACTCATTGCCGTGCTCATGACATGAAATGGCGCAAAACAATAAAGAAGCCTCTGTTGACTGAAAAGCATACGACACAGCAACATGCTTGGACTCATGAGAATATCGATAGAAATTTTGAGAATGTCGTTTTTACTGATGAATGTTCTACATGGACACGTCATGTCCTCGAACCTGGTCAACGTCCACTAATAGGCTTGTACAGCGGACTGTAAAACTCAGAATAAAGGTGCATCTTTTGGACTGCTTCTCAAAGCATGGACTCGGTACTTTGTACCTCTTTACCTACATCCTAAATGCTGTAACGGTGTGTTTTGTTATGGGGCACCATGCTTAGAAGTGGCGGTATTTTAGAAGAATATAAAGAAAAATAAGGGATAGGGAAGGAATCTTTCAATTGTTTTCTTTATATTTATTGTGTTTGTTTACTTGCCTGCATGACACTGTATAAATAGCAACGCGGTTGATCAATATCAGTTAGTTTGTGTCACGAAGAAGATCGCTAAGGATCGGTGCAAGTTCGGGTTCTGAGCATCGCGGTATGGACGAGTGAGTAGTATCCTTTATTTTGTTATACATATTTCTTTATGTATGATTCATTTTGTATCTTGGGCAGGGTCTGCTCACATAACCCAACTGACGAGTCCTTGGGCAAAACTCAGGCAAAACACCGATCCATATTTAATAATTGATAGAAAAATTAAACTACGCACGCAGTAACATTTTTAACTGCGATCGTCAACCCTTTAATATTCCAAAAAAAAACTTACAACACCGAGAAAATGACGAAATTCTATAAAAGGACAACGACCCTCAACGCCGCAGCAAGCTCTGTACTGAGTGGAAGACTCAATCTGGCATCGTTACATTGGATTGGCCGTCGCAGTCGCCCAATGCAAACCCCATTGAAAATGTGTGGGCATATATTAAGCAGAAGTTTCGTCGAAGCATGTGGTTTAATGATTAATCCACATACATGAATGTGTAATTTTACAGATCAATAATTTTTCAACATAGCCTCTTAGGTCTGCGTATTTCAAGAAACTTTAGAAAGGTATATTATATTTATGTCGAAAATAAGTTATGAATTCCTGTTTTTAACCGATAAACATGCACTAAAATAACTATAAAACGTACGTATAATTTTTATGACGGAATTAAAATGTATCAACATAAAAGTAATATACAATCAGCAGCAAAGTTAACCGATTTTATTATGTAAGTGAGGCAACAAAACTTTATCATTTTTTTGATTTCACAGTTTTCACGAAACGTAATGAAATTATTGTTAGTTATTTAAAAAATATTCCAAATCATCCTGGATGCGCATGTAATGTCAGACGACAATAAAGCATACAAAATTTAAATTAAAATGGTCTAATACAAAAATTAACTATGATATATTCATGCATTTTATTGGCATTAATATGCTTGTTTAGTGGTATGTCATTGACACCAAGATGTGCAGCGGTGAGTGTTTTATATCAATTATGAAGAAAACCGTAGATGGTTGTAGAGAGACTACTGTAGAAATTATTTTTTTTACAGAATGCATCCAGTATATTGTTAAGTAGTAATTATACTCGAATCCGGAGAGACGTCGAAGTACGCTCTTTTTCTTTTAGCAAACAAGATGTTTTCGATGTGTTTAACGAAGCTATTAGGTGCGATAAAGAGAAGGACAAAGAAGAGAAACAACGAAGACGAACGTGCTTTACCGGTAATTGTATTTCATAGATAATCTGCAATGTAATGACGCATGACCCTAAAGTTTAAATTTATGTAATTGTGCAGTTTGCAAAAATGTCATCATGTTTTGAAAGTACATATTTTGAATTGTTAAATATACTTCCAATTACATATTTAGACCAGAAAATGGCTGGAAAATATTTGTTGATGTTCACAACTGTAAAACGTTGAGCATTTCGATATTCACAGTGATGCTTTAAACACTACATTCCACTTTTATAGAAACTGAGAGGACAGTCGTGGATATTATAGCGGTCTGATACAACAAAATAAGAAATACAAAAGTCAAACTTACTTTTAAAATTTGATCTATACATAGAATTGAACTGGGGTTAATGCAAACCCATACAGTAAAACCCCGCTAACAATTTCTTGAACACCTCGTCTATTTGAACAAAATAACCTCATTTATTTGAACGATTTCTACTTCCCCTTACCCCCACTACTCGATCTTACGCGGATACAAATTCCAATGACCGTGCGCTACTCACGCCGGACGTGTATTGCGCGAGGAGTAGGGACAACTGTAAGCGTTCAAATAAACGGGGTCGGAGGGGAAATGCCGGCTCGACCCTGTTCAAGTAAGAGGGGTTTTACCGTACATATTAAAAACATAAATTTTTTTTATTATTATTGTTATTGCTTTATTCTATTAGTAATATATTTTTCGACTATCAATGAAAAATACTTCTGATATTAGCTACATTCAAAAAACTACATTTTCTTATAAATAGCATGCTCCATCGACTTACAATATCTTGACCTTCTGCAACCGCTCATTGTGTATCCAGATAACAAGCAAAAATTATACATACCTGATGAATATAAAATCAATTTGGTGGAAGAGGAGGAAATTTTTGTATCCTGCACGGTAAAGGGAAAGCTTACTTTAACTATTGAAAACCGGAAGAGAATATTTGACTATTCATCAGCATTGGTTAGATGTCTGGCGACTGATAAATTTGCGATTATTGCAGATGGTGAAGTGAAATACATATTCTCATTTTTTGACTTAAAATGCGAAAAAGTTTATGATTACGAGGTGCAAATATCAGATGAAAAACCGCTAGTTACCTCTTCTGGTGAATATAGTTTGTTCAGAGTTGGTTTTCAGATTGATGAAACCAATTTTGCTCCAACGTACGGTGGGTGGACTGATTTAAAAACTGGAAAAACGGCTTACGTTCGGTCAGTGATTCTAAAAAACCCATACAAAGAACGAACCTCAAGGGATGACACATGGACAGAATTACCTTTCAAATTTAACGCTAATAATTTGCAAATCAATAATTGGTTCACCACTGAGAATCAGAAAAAAAGTCTCGATAGTCAGTACGGATGTGATGGAATTGATAATACGGGTAATTGCTTGTATCACGAAATTCCCACGCTACTCTACAATCGCGGACATCTTACACCCAAATCATCATTTATGTACAAAATAGCACGTTTATCGACATTTACCCTCCCGAATGCAGCACCTCAAGTAATTCATATAAATAATAAGAATTGGGTTAAAGTTGAAGATCAAGCACAATATTTGGCAAAGAATGCAAGATCTGCAAAAGCATTACAAGTCATAACTGGAACCTACGGTAAAATAAGAATTGGAGACGAGAAATATTTGCATCTTCATGCTACAGAAAGCGAATTGGCGATGCAAATTCCGCTATACTTTTGGAAATTAATATACCAAGCCCCAGGTTCGCCGGACAAAAAAACCGGTAAAGGAATTGTTTTTGTGACATTAAATAAAATTCCATTTGAAGAGAATCCAGTCATGTCGGCTTATTACGAATTATGCGATAATCCAATGACCGATTTCATTTCAAGTGACCCACTTCATCAAATTGGAGGAGTTGTTAGTGATTTTAATAGTGATAATGCTGCCGACGGTTACACATATGCATGTTCGGTAAAAGAGTTTCTCGATAAAGCCCTTGACCTACCAGACATGGAGTCACTGCGAACATTAGAAGAAACTATTAATCCGAAGTCTGCCAATGGTAAACAGCTCGGTTTACTCACAATTCCAAAAAAACCTATACAACCTCAGAAAATTTCCCTGAAATAGTAATACCTTAATTGAGCAATTACTGAACATGATAATTTCAAACAATATGAAATAAATGAAGTTTTATTATCCTTTCCTTCCTTACTTTGCCATACACTTGTTTATGTCTTACCTTAATTATTGATCAATATATACACATTTCGTGAAAAAATTTGTCCAATGTGAAGTACGGAACAACGGTGGCTCATACAGTTATAGATCAGAATGACTGCCCGTAATGCTTAGCAAAGTTTGGTATGCTTTAATTTGTGTGAATCATATTTGAGAATGAGTTTCGCATTTCCGGGTTGACTTCTAATCATAAATGCGGCTTGTGGAGATGAACGTTTCATGGTTTGTTTTCCTAAAAGTCTCTTGGTTCTCGGGAGCAACATTCCAATGACTTCTAAACAAGTCTAACAATGGCATCTAGAATCAGTCTTTCGCGGCCATCCGATCAGGTAAAATCATGTGTGCTGCGTCAATACCCTACCAGAACGCTATATAAATAAAGTTTTTTTTTTTTTTTAAATATTATTTTACGTCGATATTTCTGAACCCATATGGGACTAAATCGCGACGGGACCTACAGTTTATGAAGGTGGAATCCGTACCACCTGAGCTTTGGCGTTATTGGACACTTATAAACAAATACAGAGGTGTCCCGATGTAAATAAAGATTAGAAAAACTAAATATATCGGCCTATCACTAGACCATGTGCATACTGTTTATTAGGTATTCTATTTATGTGTAAATTAAAAAATAAAAAGTATTAGAGTAATAATAACTTAAACGTACGAGCAAAATAATAAAGTTAAATGACGTTTTAAGATTAGATACATTTTCAATATATCCGCAAACTTGCAGTATACATAAAAATGAATACGTATAATTCGTAACGATATTAACCAATTTTATGACACACGGGAATCGACAAAGTTATCCAATAAGTATAATTTAATAGTCTCCGCGAACCGTAATAGAATATTTTTTATTATTATTTATATATTTATATTTGAAAAAAAGGTCCAATCGAAGGAAAGAGTATGTAGGACATGCCAAGTAACAACAGCAAAATATACACCTCAAACTAATATTGTCAAATATAAAAATAAATTAAGTAGGATGTATTCCTATTCCTATACTTTTGTGACTTTAGTTTATTTTTTTGGTGGCATATCTTGGACACAGAGAGTGGTAAGTATAATTACTTTTGTAGATAATTCTTCTGTAATTCTAAAAATCAATTTCTTACAGAATGTAGTCAGCATGCCGTTAAATCGGAATTACACTCGACAACGACGCGACATAGAAATAAAATGCCATTCTTTTACCAAAAAAGACATTTTTGGTGTATTTGGGGCAATTACTTCGTATGATAGAGAAAAGGATAAAAGAGAAAGGGCCGAAAAAAAATCAAATACAGTTGGTGAATACGTTTCTCAATTTATAGAATAAAAAATTAAAAACTAAAACTCTACTTTTCCGACTTTTTCGTTATATGAAAAAATCATGTGTAGAAAACATAGAAAATTTGTAGAAAATCTGTTTATATATCTACAATTTTCTTCGACCCAGACCAAAGGCTAAGGAACTTGGTCACCTCAAGGAATTTGCCTAGATAGGCAAAGAAAATTACCCTATAGTTTCCCTCAAATGTTGACGTTTCAGACCCTAAATAACTCATCTGGTGTCCGTGATCTCATACGTACATCTTCTTTTTTTTTGTATCAAGATATCTCGCGAACGATAAACTTCTTTTTCAGTTTTTTCGTGGCTTCCCGGCCGAAAAAATACTCTATATGCAATACGATTCAGAAAACATATAGAACACCATACAAATTATATTTATTAAGAAAAAAAAGTAGCTAAATACCTGAATATTTACGTTATAGAAACATTGAGGGCATACAATTTTATTCAAAACTTCCATCAAAACTTAAAAAACTAAGGTATATTGCGAATCCCGTGTAAAAAGACCTGGTCCTGAGTTTAACTTTGTATGGACCTAAAACCATAGAATACCCTCGAATGTTGTTGATGGAAAATGAAAATCTACCACATTAACATCTTATATATACATTTTGAACCATTTTCTATGTAACAATTAATTCTGACACTTTTTTACGTATAAACAGATTGCAGTATCATCATAAAAGAATTGAATGCTCGACAACCGCTCATTTTGCATCCAGATAACATGCAACAATTATATCTGCCAGATGAAACAAATATCAATTTATCTGATGAAAACCAACTTTTCGTATCTTGTACGACGAAACAAAAACTTACTCTGAAAATTGGTGAATCTATAAAAGAACTTGCCTATTCCTCAAGACATATTACATGCGTAGGTAACAATATGTTCCAGATTGACAGCAATAATGAAGAACCCCTTAAATTCTCATTCTCAGACTTACAATGTGAATCCGATGTTGAACATGAGTTGCAGATATCTGATACAGAGATAGAAAAGGTTAAAAGTGATGAATACCACTTGTTTAGAGTAGGTTTCCAGGTTGATAAAACCAATTTTGTTCCAATGTATGGAGGCTGGACTAATTTGAAAACTGGATCTACATCGTATGTTCGGTCAGTGATTCCAAAAATTGCACTTAAAGAAGGTAAAAGTAAGGATGACACATGGATTGCATTACCTTTTGAGTTTAATACGAATAATTTGCAAATTAATGATTGGTTTGAGACTAAGGAACAGATAAAGAGTCTGGATTTTCAATATCGATGCGATGGAACTGATAATGTAGGTGTATGTGCATATCACAATAATGCCTCACTACTGTACAATCGCGGACACCTTACGCCAAAATCAGCATTTATGTATAAAGTGGGTCGTTCATCGACATTTACCCTTCCGAATGCTGCACCTCAAGTAATTTCCATAAATGATAGGAATTGGGTTAATGTTGAAGATCAAGCACAATATTTAGCAAAGAATGGACGAGGCATTAAAGCATTAGAGGTCATAACAGGAACGTATGGTAAGATAAAAATTGGGGTCAAGAAATATTTGCACCTTCACGCCACAAAAAGTGAATTGTCGTTGCGGATTCCATTGTACTTTTGGAAGTTAATATACCAACCACCCGAATTGTCAGGGAAAACGCCCGGTAGAGGAATTGTGTTTGTGACATTGAATAAATTTATACCAAAAGAGGAAGAACAAAGTATATCGAGCTACAAAAAATTATGCTCTGATCCAATCACAAATTTCTTGTCAAATGATCCACTTCATATAATTGGAGGAGTTGTTAGGGGATTTGAGAGTGATAGTACAGAAAGAGGTTATACTTATGCTTGCCGGGTACAAGACTTTCTGGAGCATGCAAAAAAACTACCAGACATGGAATCACTGCTAGAAATATCCAGAACTATTAGTACGCAGAAAATCAACAATAAAGAGCCCGGTTTGCTTACAAACCCAAAAGCCCCTGTACAGCCTAACAAAAAACAGTGTAAATTGAAATGCATTGTTTAAAATGCTATTGAACATAATCATTATATAATGATCAATATACACTCATTTCATATAAAGTATACAAAAAAAATTCTCTCTAAAGGCGCGTAGAAGGCGCACGTAATCTTCCATCGTCGTTTGATCAGTAATTCACGATGTACACTTAGGGGCATTAATTCTTTCACACTTTTTCAGCAACACTGCTCTGTTATCCTCGTTTACCACACGAAGAAATATATAGGTGAAAACAAGGATAACAGAGCAGTGATGGTGAAAGAATTAATGCTCCCAAGTGTACGAAATATAGATTCCTGTATTATATGGACTCGTGATAGTGCGTTTTTCTTTTCTTCAGAAGATAGTCGTTCTTAACTTGGTGGAAAAAACAAAAATTCGATACGTGTGATTTTTAATATTGTAAATCTGACATCGGAATCGTAATCAACGACCCAGAAAACCCGTATACAAAATACATGTCTGACAAAATTATTATTTTGTTTTTCAATTTTGTTCGACCATATTGAATCCGCCATTAAGAATTTTAAAAACTTACCATCGGATTAGTAATTATAGTAATCCGAAAACATCTATATACCAAATATTAAATAACAGCTATATAGTTCATCCTGAATCAAAATTAGACATTTTTGAAAAATAATTCGTTAAAAGCAATAATTATTTCAAACGTTATGAAATTTTATTATTTTTAACATTTAATGGAGTCTTAAGAAAGCCAGTAACCAAAAGCCGCAAAGGAATCGACAGTAAATCGTTCATAAAGGTTGAAAACTAGATGCCATGTAGGTCGGACACTAGTGTCTTGTTGTGACTGAAAGGGTTAATACAGTAGTCCCTATCCTAAGTTATACCGTCGGTTCTTTCAAAATGGCGGAAGTATATCCAAAGTTATGGCCCCTCACTATCCCCACTTCTGTAACTCTGTTTATATCATTGCAATGTGTGCTTCTGTGTGTGACTGTAGCGAAGCGAGTGTAGCTCAGCCAAACAATGTGGTGGGGGAAGGAGAGGAAGAGACTGGTATAGCTTTGGACAAACCAAATTGATAACTTTGGACGCCATAACTTAGGGCGGGGTGTACTGTAGGCTATTGTAATTATTATTTTTTTAATAAAATGGATTTGTTATACAGTATATTGGATACATATGGATACTAAATATGTGAGGTAATAAAAGAATGATGTATTTTAAAAATTAAGAGGAGTAGCGTTGTACATGTAAGGGTTAATGTAATTAAATATGTATGTCATATAAAAATTAAATAAATAGAGCTGTAATAAATTGTTAAATGTTATACTGCGGTAAAATACCAGTACTGACTCTGAGTCACTGGTTAGTTTCCACCTAGGGATTTGAGTATTGACTATAAAGTTGTAGTCGACTGGAATCAACTACACAAAACATTCACTGTACAGTGAACTACAATGTTGATTTATTTCCTTCCTCTATGTTATATTTTCCCCTAGTCAATGTTGTCATGTGCAATTTATAAGTGCGAGGTTACGTTACGAATTTGCTCGCGTTTGACGAACATGAAGGACTAGCTGCTTGCGTCGTTTATTTTTCTTTATTAGTAATCAATTTTCGAAGGTATTTAATTGTCTATTCGTTTAAAATGCGTTATCCACTGCAACGAAAAAAAGAAGCCGCCAACTTGCCTGTCTCGATTGTACAACATAAGCGAAAGGACTACTGTGCACAGTAGGCAGGAAAAAACGAAAGATTTCACAAAAATGTTAACAAAACCTGCTTCCAGGGTTTCATTTGGGTACATTTTTTGAACATAAATCCGTTTAATTTAAAATCCCAGCTGATTATTTTTTCGAGAAAATATAAAATGTACCCATCAACATTTTTAACCCTTTGAAGCGTACACTTTTCTTTACGCGGAAAACAACTGAGATTTTTAACTTGGGAGTTTTTGGGATCACTGATCTCGAATCTGGCCTTAAATTTGCCAAATTCAAAATGGCGAATCAAAGATGACGAATCGAAGTGTAAAACGTTACGTGATGAAAAGAAACTGGTATCTCTTATTTATATATGTTTAATCTTACACTACTGAAATTTAATCTTATTACAAATCTGAGACCAGATTGGTGATCAGCGACCCCGAAAACCCCCGAGTACCCAGATTCATTGTGGTTAAGTAATATTTTACATTTTGATCCGCCATCTTCGATTCGCCATTTTGAATTTTGCAAATCAGATTCATGTCTGTTCAGAAAATTCACACGTGTATACTGAATATTTAAATGTAACGTACATTATTTTGATCCGTATTTACACGAACTACAACGAGATTGCACATTGCTCGTTGCATGCACACCGTACTCCTAGTGTCCCATGTAGGGTGCAACATGCAATGGAGTTCTCTTCAGCCAATCAGGAGCAGCCTCAATAAAACTGTATTATTTAATTACGTCAAAATTAACATTAATTTTATACTGTTTCTTATGATTTCGACAAAGAAGGAGTATTTCCAATAATTTAACGATTAAAAACATTATACTTTCAATCCACTGTAACAATTCAATAATTTTACATTGCGCACTCCACGCATGCAAACTCTACATGGGACACGTTGAACGCAACCATTTCCACGATACACGTTGCACGATCCTCGTTCCACGCCAGTTGGGACGTCGCCCTGAGTTATAATCAATGGGCTACTTGCATCAAAATTTTTTGTTGGTTTTTATTGGATCATTATAAAGTATGGGTTAGATTATTACATACAAAAATACATTCCTGTGTTTTTTGTGAGTTTTTATATATTTTTTGAACACTTAAAGTTCGACTACTTTTGAAACGACCTGTTTTGCGCGCTATTGAGGCGTGACGTCACTGTTCACTCTGTAACCTAACCTTTCTGTCCCATATATACAAACAATACAAAACTCCGAAATCAGTTGAACTCCAATATTGAAAATGTCAACACAAAATACGGTTTCTGCCTAACACTGTGCTCCGGGCAAACCCTTTCACGTATATAGCAATATTTGTTTTCCCTGCATAGTTCTACGTATCCAACAGCCGAATCTCCATAATTCTCGCGTTTTGACCTACAATAAAATCATTTTTAATATTCACATTATCTTATAACGATATTATAATTAGATATATACATTATCAGAACATATCAGTATTGGATGTGACTGATGATTGAGGTTATGTCACTCTGCTTCAATGATAAGTTGATGTAAATACATTAAAATAATTTGTAAAATTAGAAGAATTAAGTATATTTTCTATTTTAAATTTAATTAAATTGTTTTAAATGTAAAGAAAATTACCTGTCAGTCTTGACTCCTCTGCTTTCAGCAACATTAAAGAACTCATTATTTTTAAAAAAATCAGTCACCATGAATATATTAATCGTCGGCAAATTGTCGGACTGAGCACGTACAAAAAATTTGTTTCCTGACATGCTCAAAAATATCATTTTCTCCTTGACAAACGTATTGTTTCAATATTTGCAACTTTCTGTTTACCCGGGAAAAAAGTTCGAAATCTCATTCAAACCGACGATGAATATCTACGTCACGACCGTCGCGACCAATCACAAACGTTTCTGAAGATCGCATTTTTTTCAAATTTTATTAATTTTTTTTTTGAACTTCTCATTATCAAAAAAATTTTTCAATATTTTTTTCAGGTTTATGGGGGTTTATAGAAAGTCTATATATTTTTTGTGGATTTTTAAATTTTTGATGCAAGTAGCCCATTGAAAAAGGGTCTGTATTTTCGTGGTCAAATTTTTGAAAAATCCTTACTCGAATACTTTGCCATTCATATCAAAATTAAAAAACACGTATCGAATATTTTTCCCTCCTGAATTTAAAAAAAATATACCAAATGATTTAATTTTTTGATAGGAAATTTTCACATGGAATCTATACATAGGAGAGGTCGGAGAGGATGAGATACGTTTGCCCCATTAGAGAGACGGAGGAAAAAGAGTTTACGATGAGAGGGGAGGAAAGAGAGGGTCCGATACGTTTGCCCCATTAGAGAGACGGAGTAAACAGCACTCGATGAGCGGGGAGGGAAGAGAGGTTCCGATACGTTTGCCCCATTAGAGAGACGGAGGAAAAAGAGCTGTCGATGAGAGGGGAGGAAAGAGAGGGTCCGATATGTAGTCTGCGCTTCTATATGCGTCTATATTCGTTGGAAATACACACAGAAATATAGTTATTTATACGCATGTTCATATACAGTTTCTTATTTCCTTTTTGATCACGTACATTAACTATTTTCTCAAAGAAAATAGAAAGAAACGGGGAATTAAATTTTCATAAACATTTCGTGTAATTGAAAATTAACCTCAAAATTATTTTCACTCAAAAATAGTGAAGAATGTAAAAAGTTACCAGATAATATACATGTAATTCAATTTTGTTCATAGTTGAGCAACAAGCAGACTCCAAATTATTATCTGAAATTGATCGAGTAAGCTATTTCATATTTACCAACAATAATTAAGATAGGATAAATGATAAATTTCTAAAATTATTTTCAGGGTATTTTGCAGTTTCAGAAGGAACAAACGAAGATACGAACGTAAATAATGATAGATTAGCAAACATTCTAAATGGAATTTGTTTAGATTTCATTACTGACGTTTTAATATCAAGTTGATGTTTATTTTATTTATATTATTTGTTTCGTAGTATGTTGTAAGAAAGAACTGTGTTCCGCAAAGGTGTCAATTGTGTAAATTTATTAAAATTGAATTTATTGTTCCTAATAAAGAATTATTGTATTATTCTATAGTATAAAGGTGGTATACGTTTAATTTGGTTCAATATAATTTAAAAATGTCGAAATATACTGGTGGAAAGAAAGATTATAATATGAGACTTATCGATACGCTGTACGATCATGTACCAGCATTTACAGATGTCTTTGACGAAGAAACGTGGTACATATTTGTTGGTTGTTTTGTTGCGGTCACAATTGTTGTTGTATTTATTTTGTCAAGGTTTATTACCATACGATCTGTGGAGTGAATTGTTATGTAATGTTGGTTTGTAAGTTTAAACGATTTCAGATATACAATATCAAGAAATGTTTATCGGTATTGTCGAAGCTCTCTACAAATATTCCTTACATAGGAAAAACCTGACATTAATTCTACAAATTTAATAGTTTTGTTATAGTTAAATATTCTATGTATGTTGAATTTTATATGTATTTGTAAAAATGGACGAGCAAATGTGATAAATACAGGAACAAAATAGTGTCAATCTTACTTAATTTTATATTGTACAATATATGTTATACGAAATAAAATAAAAAAAAAGTTCATGTTTTCTTTTTTTCAATTTATTTCATATTCATTTCAATTATATTTGTTCTTATAATTTATACGTGAAAAATTGAAGAATAGTATTATAGAGTATTTGCGACTTGGATCAAAGCCAAATGTTATAGTGGAGGTAGAAAATAGAATGTTTCATTTGTCTTAATAATGAGAAAATACATTTTCTGCCCTCCAGCTAGAAACCGCAACTTCCTGGCCGCTGCGGGAAATAAAGTTGCGGTTTTCTGGCTATCGTCGAGCAGAAAAATAGTATACGGCCCTTGGCCAATAAAAAGAAAGCCTCAGATCACATGTTTGTCAGACTCGGCTTCGCCTCGGCCAACAATTTCATGTGATCTGAAGCACTTTCTTTTTTACTGGCCTAGGATCGTAATATACTATTTGCAACGGGTGTCGAAAAATCGACAAATCAAAAAGCCGACAGGTGAAAATACCTATATTCAAAAAGCCGACAGACAAACAGCCGATCGGTTTTTTGACTATCGGTTTTTCTACTATCGGCTGTTTGCCTGTCTGCTTTTTGCCGGGTGCAGGGTGAAAAACCGACAAATCAAAAAGGCGACAGTCAAAAAACCGACACTTCAAAAAATGATAGTCCGCTTGTCGATGTGTCTATTTTTTTACGTGCCGGCTTTTTGTCTGTCGACTTTATGAATGTCGGATTTTTCGGTTTTTCTACTCACATCCATTTTTGTCGGTCGGTTTTTGGACAGTCGGTATTGTGACAATTCTGTTTTTCTACTATCGGCATTTTGAAGTGTCGGTTTATTTGTCTGTTGGTATTAGGACAATTCGGTTTTTCTACTTGGCATTTTGAAGCGTCGGTTTTTTGCTTGTTGGTTTTTGGAATGTTGGATTTTTCACTGACGGTTTTTTGATCTGTCGGCTCTTTGATTTGTCGGTTTTTCGACCCGCACCCTTATTTTGCCTGTCGGTTTTTGGAATGTCGGATTTTAGACTGTTGATATTGTGACAATTCGGTTTTTCTATTGTCGGCATTTTGAAGTGTCGGTTTTTGGGATGTTGGATTTTTCACTGTCGGTTTTTTGACTTTCGGCTTTTTGACGTGTCGGCCGATAGAAAAACCGACAAATCAAAATGACGACAGTCAAAAAACCGATAATAGAAAAGTCAACAGTCAAAAAACCGACACTTCCAAAAATGATAGTCCGCTTGTCGATGTGTCTATTTTGTTACGTGTCGGCTTTTGACTGTCGACTTTATGACTGTCGGCTTTTTGATTTTTCGGTTTTTCGACCCGCACCATTTTTGCCTGTCGTTTTTTGGAATGTCGGATTTTAGACTATCAGTATTATGACAATTCGGTTTTTCTACTGTCGCCATTTTGAAATGTCGGTTTTTCCACTGCCGGTTTTTTTGACTGTCGGTATTATGACAATTCGGGTTTTCTACTGTCGACATTTGGAAGTGTCGGTTGTTTGCCTGTCGGCTTTTTGATTTGTCGGTTTTTCGACCCGCATCCTATGCAAATACTTAACACATGAAATTTGTAAAATGATCGAAAACCAAAAATTGCACCTTTTGTAATATTTTTCGAATACAGGTTTAAATATTATAACTCACAATATTAATATTACGTACGAAATATTACGGTTAAAAAATGTTATGAATAACAAATTTATACGATATGCAATTAACTCTTTTCATTAAACACATAAAAACATGAAATAAATTACGCATGATGTAGAACATGTGACTTTGAGGTTCTGCCGAAACTTTACTCCTACATATGTTACCACATTGACTTATGAGAATTTTTACATCAATATCTTGTCATGCCTTAATATGAGAATAGTATCCTAACCTAAGTTAACCTAACCTAATAGTTTTATTATGTAGTATTTTGTCAGTTTATATTTTGACATCAAGGAAGGATGCGAAAACGTATACTAAAATTATGAATGTAATTGTGAATGTTGATAATACTTAATTTAACCCAAATTTATTTATACACTATTCTCCATCCTAACTTATACCGTCGGTTCTTTCAAAATGGCGGAAGTTTATCCAAAGTTATAGCCCATCACTGTCCCCATTTCCGTAACTCTGTTTATATCCGTGCAATGAGTGGTTTTGTGTGAGAGCGACTGTGGCTTAGCGAAACAATGTGGTGGGGGAAGGAGAGGAAGAGCGCGGTATAACTTTGGACAAGCCAAATAGATAACTTTGGATATGCGTATAACTTTGGACAGTATGCCTTATATTATTAAAATTTTTGTTCGGGTGATGTCTCAATAAACCAGAAAGTATATACGGAATCAATATTTTGCATTCCCCATCAAACGGAAAGGGATTGGAATTTTGAATTCCGTGGAATACCTTTGTTGAAGGTACAGTAGTCCTCCACTTAAGTTTTACATTTGGGCTTTCAAGATGGCGGGTTCTTCCCTTAAGTTTAACTCATGGCGTATAGATATATTGAACCCTCCTGCGCGCCGTGCGCATGCGCGGCAAAACATAAGGGAAGAAACTCGCAAAACTTACGGGAAGTAAACTTAAGGGGAGGACTACTGTATTGGATGGAATTCACTGGAATAGAAAAGTTAAATTTGCAATTCCCACGAATTCCAAGAAATCCCTGTGAATATTGATGTAAACATTATAGGTTAGTTTAGGGAATTGAATGGAATTGCGCGGAATAAAAAATTACAATTTTAATTCCTGACAGTTCCAACGAATCCATATTATTTTAGGTTAGGTTAGGGAATTCAATGGAAATGCGCGGAATAAAAAGTTGCGTATCAGAATTCAACGGAATTCACATGTCTCACGCGTGAATTCCTATAAAGGAATTGGAAAATTGCCAATTCAGAATGTTCAATAAAAGAATAAAAGATAAAAGCCCTTACCCTGCAAAAACGGAAAGTAACAGTTATGTAATATTTACATAATAGTTACATTGTTACATAAATGTTACATAGTTGTTACATAACTGTTACTTTTGTGTTTGGTAATCCCTTTTCGTTTACTGGGTGACACATTTTGGATCCACATTAGTACAACCAACCACTGCTTCAAGAGAGATGTGTAATATTTTGGCACCGTAATATGTATTTGTCGTAATACACTAGTCCTTCCCTTATTCTAATTTCCCTTATTCTAATGTCTTCCCTTATTCTAATTTGTTCACTTCTCCTATTCTAATATTTCCCCTCACGCGTTCTCCCCATCGCACCTACAGTACTCCTTCCCTTATTCTAATTTGTCCAGTCAGGCAAGATGGCGGCCTTCTTCCCTTATTCTAATTTCCCCCTCTCCTCCCTACTTAAAATTGCTGTCTCACTTTTGTCTCTTTTTCTTTTGTTGCGCATGCGCCGTTATTTGTATTTAGAAAATCCACATGTGAACACCCGTCAGTGGGGAGAACGCGTGAGGGGAAATATTAAAATAGGAGAAGAGAAAAAATTAGAATAAGGGAAGGACCACTGTACTACTTTTCTTAGGAGCACATATGACATATAACTGCGCATGCTCTGCGAAAGAGAAAGAGAGAGGAAAAGCGAGGGGAGAGAGGAGAAAATTAGAATAAGAGAAGAAGGTCGCCATCTTGCCTGACTGGACAAATTAGAATAAGAGAAGGACCACTGTACACAGATCACAGATTAATCTGTGGTAATATTTTGTCACCGTACTATTACGGTTTAGTAATATTCAGACCGTAATCGTAAACCATATTTATCGAGTTGCGCCATCTAGAGGGCATATATGGACTAAATTAGTTAAAAATGGGCAAACCATAAGGTGATCAGGCAACTCTTCGTTGCATTTAGGAATAAATATATCATTTAACAGTAATTTATATTCATAAAAATAAACGTTTGTAGTTCAAAACTAATTTAGACACTTTTTTTTAATTTAGTAAAATCGAATCATTCATTTAATCTTTGTAACCAAATATTCAGATTAAATGTTTAATTATTGAAATACATACACTGAAATAATTCATATTTTTCATCATTTCAGATTATCATGGATAACGAATTGATGCCAAAGGTAAATGTGCAAAAAGATCGGCACAGGTTAACGACTACTGAGCTCGAGTTCATGAAACGGTTGGAAGAAGTGAATTTTAAGAGAGTATCACGTCTAAAAATTCTTAAACAAAGAAATACTTTCTTAGGTTTAGGGTTAGGAGCTGGAGTTTTAGGCATTTATGGTTACACAATGTATGCAGTAAGACAAGAAAAATTCTTAGATGATTTCGACGAACCTGAAGTTGTGAATTAACGATCCTCGAAAGAATATAAAAAAACTTAATTAATATATTATAGAAATATTAGTAAGAACCAAATAGTTATTTAATTTGAACATTTGCAAAGAAATTGTAAAAATGACGTCGCTAAGATTGCCGCCGCTTCCAACAGTACGAGATTTAGTAAAATTGTACAAACTACAAGCAATGAAACAATTGTCGCAGAATTTTTTGATGAACGAAAGAATTACGAATAAAATAATAAAATATGCAGCAATTAAACCTGGCGCTCACGTAATGGAAGTTGGACCAGGACCTGGAGGAATTACTCGTTCGATAATGCGAAGAAATCCGAAAAAAATCATTGCTGTAGAAAAAGATCGAAGGTTTGAACCTACTCTGGTGTTGTTATCAGAAGCATTTTCAATGGTTGACGGAACTTTCGAAACGATTTACGACGACGTTATGCGTGTCAAAATGGATAAAATGTTTCCTGCGGAAGAAAAGAAAGAATGGAGCGATTGCCCTCCGAATATTAACCTTGTTGGAAACTTGCCATTTAGTGTTTCGACCGCTTTAATTATTAACTGGTTACACAGCATATCGGAGCAACGAGACGCATGGTCAATGGGACGTGTACGAATGACGTTAACTTTTCAAAAAGAAGTAGCAGAAAGGTTAGTTGCGAAAGAAGGAGATATTCAACGATGCAGATTATCCGTTATGGCGCAAGCATGGACGAAACCGAAACTTCAATTTACGATTCCAGGTATGCTTAACTTCTTTCTGCAACGAAATTGGTTTTTATTCGACAATCAATGTGTTTCAGGTAATGCTTTTGTGCCGAAACCAGATGTAGATGTTGGTGTCGTTTCATTTACTCCTTTGAAGACGCCGCTTACAAATCATGAATTTAAGATTTTTGAGAAAGTTACTAGACAGATTTTCAGTTCTCGACAAAAGTACAGTAAACATCCAGCTGGGTGAGTATCGTAATTTTTTATTAGGGAATTGAAATCTATTTTACTCGATTTGTTTATTATTGGTTTCTAGAACATTGTTTCCAAGTGACGTTCGAAAAAAAATGACTACGCTAATGTTTAATCTGAGTAATTTAAATCCTGAGACTAGACCAATTGAATTAACGGTGGAAGAAATTGATCGTTTGGTTTCTGCGTACAAATACCTCTGTGAAAAGCATCCAGAATTGTCTATGTACGAGTATCGTGCATCTCGAAAAGTTGTGTCGCCTGTTAAGTTCACCAAGTTTGTAGTTGTTGAAGATTTTGACGAAGAAGAAAACATGCAACAGGAAGATACATGTGACGATGAACTTTCAAACAGTCAAACTCTTCAAATTTAGCAATCCAGTCAAGATTAATTAAACCTAGCTGTAAAAACTCTAACCTGTTAATCTTTTTACAAGTCGACTTGTTTGTTCAAATTTTGTATACATATGTACATTTTACACAAATGGCTTAAGTTTTAAATAAATAAAGTTGACATTAAGAAATTTGTTGTCTTGTTTATCAAAATGGAAGAACGTAAGGCACTGAACAAAGTCCTTTTTGCGCTATGAAAGGAAATAACATAAAATACTGTTTCTTCTAGAATTAAACTAATGATTTTTAAAAATAAGGTAGAACTTCACTTTGTTAGCGCCTTCACATTATTAGCGAGATTTCCTTCACGTATTTAGCGCTGGTAAGGTTAGTTCTTCATCCCTCTTTCGAAATTTCACCCAATAAACGAAAAAGAATTAAAATGAATTGAATACTTTGAAATTCTTTACATTCTAATCTAATGTGAATAGAACATAAACATAACCTACAAAACATTGGCTAACAGTTTTTACATGAACACACGAATTAAAATGTAATCAATTTCACCGGAACTAAGAAATAATAATATGTACAGTGGTCCTCCTCATATTTTAACCTTTCGAGTCAAGGAAGATGGCGGCTTCTTCCCTTAATTTAACGCTTCCCCTCATCCCCACGACTGGCAGTATGAGAGAATATAAACATGAATATATACAGTGGCCCTCCCTTTATTTTAATGTTTCGAGTCAAGGAAAATGGCGACTTCTTCCCTTATTTTACCGCTTCTCCTCATCCCCATCACTCGTAGTATGAAAGAATAAAAACAGAAAGAGGAGATATAGTGGCGTCCTTCTTCAGCTGCATGCGCAAGCGCAAGCAGCAGTCCGCACTCTTTTGAACAATTTCAAATGGCGAATGGTGGGGGAACTCATGAGGAGAAGAAGTTAACATAAGAGACGAAAAAGTTAAAATAAAGGACGCATTTAAAATAAGGGGAGGGCCACTGGTATAGTGGTCTCTTCTTTACCTGTAAGCGCAAGCGCAAACAGCAGTCTGGGGCACTTATGAGGGGAAAAAGTTTAAATAAGAGACGGAAAAAAGTTAAAATAAGGGACGCAGTTAAAACAAGAGAAGTTAAAATAAGGGGAGGACTACTGTATATGTGAAAGTAAACAATGATGGACCTAACATTTGTTTTGTTTCAATCTTTGTAATAAAAAATATTCACAATAAAACTTAACGCATTAAAACCAATTTTTCTGAATTAAGATATTCGGAAATCCACGTCAATGTATTAAATCGATGAACATGAACTTCGAATTAGGTTATGACGTTTTTCAATTTGAAATGTCAAGAAACCGGATTGAAACGTAATTTCCGAATTCGACCTTATTCTTTTTCGGTTGTTGTACAGTGTCGTATCTGTTGTGTCGGCTGGAAGGTGCGCAAGAAACGATGCGCGTTTGTCGGACAACAAAATGAAAGGCAAAACCCCGAGTAGGACAATAAAGTGAAGTTCTACTGTAATGTTATGAGCTGGGACAAAAATAAATAACGTGATTTATCAAATCACACATTTATATTATTGTATGAAATATTACAGTAAACGAAAAGGAATTGAAAGGGATTCACCAATTCCAATATTGTCAAAAAAGAAATTTAAAGGAATTCAATTTAGTCTCCTCTGTATCCCTTTGAATTCCTTTTTTGACAATTGAATCCTTTTTTGTTTAGTGGGATGGTTATTTCATAACACACTTAAAATCTTCATGTACATATACGTTTTGTTTACTCTCAAGAAACATTTTCATAAATTTGTTTATACCATGCATTAAATTTTGTGTATATTTTGAAATTTACGCTCTGATGGATTGCAAACAGTTCCGAACCAACTTTGAATTCCTATTCAAAAAATTACTTTTGGGTTTTCCTAGATTACGTTATTACCAACGCTCGGTATGTAAATTTGTGAACTACATTTTCTTGGAGGTCTAAAGTAGTCAGCCGGTAAGGTAGAAAGTTTAACTAAAAAACGGAAATTAAAGATGACCGAATATGATTTTAAAAATTCGGGCTTTGTAAGGGCAATTCTAATTACCATAGACGGTATCCTAGAAAATGCCAATGAAATTAATTGACAACTAACAGAATTTTCGGAAACAAGTGATTTTTATTTCGAGCTGGCTGTAATGCGGCCGGCGGAGAAATTACCAAGGATCGAGGAATATTTCTGCAAGAATAGGATGATCACATTCACGCCATGCAATCAACAGACAAGTAGTGGCTGAGGGTGAGCCGTGGTCCGGTCCGAAGATAAAGGTCGTAAGGATCGAGCTCCTCCAGAAGATGCTGAAGGTCATGACCTGATTCTCAGAAAAACTAGTGGATTCGGTTGTGGTACTTCGGCGTTAGCGAACCTTAATTACGGATCCTAGGACCGGATGAACCAGGTCCTACCTTCAAGGTCACCAGCGAGTCTGGATTGTGGGAATCCGTCGGGATAGCAGGAGAAGCAAAACGCCTGCCTATAGGTATAGCATTAATCGAAGAAACTTGGATATATTGAAATATACCAAAAGAGGACGGGAGCTTTCTTTATTTCAGCAAACCAAGCGTAGCCAAACCAGAATCTGTATTCTCACGAAAGGAATCAACGCGGTTCCCCTGATGGATTTGAGTACCTTTGATATTATGGTGATAACAATCAACTTAAGTAAGATTGGATAAGTGGTAGTTGCTTCTGCTTACTTCCCATGTGATATAATATGATGATGGCATAATAAATCCACTGGGTGAGGTAAAGAAGTTTTTAGAAATCTTCCAGGAGATAGGACTCCCACTGCTGAGGGGTTACGATACCATTTCTATGAGGTCAGTCTGTAAAACAGCATCAGCTGTGGCTCGCCTTTTGGCATATCTGTTTATATGTATATTTATTGTTTGTAACTATTTTAATAAGGCCAATAAAGTCGTAATAATAATAATTTCTCGCGATCAGCTATGGGAAAGTACCGATACCAATGAAAAAGGACAAGTGCACCTCGAGCATCTGATCATAACTGCTCTGGACATTCAGAACGTAGACACCACACCATCCTTTCGAAATGCAATTAGATCTGAGATGTTGGACCTTACGATCGGCAAGTAACAGACTTCTTCATAAGACTTGGAACTGGAGGGTTAATGACGAACCTTCATTTTGAGATTATATGACAATTGCTTTTCAATTAGCGGCTGACGTATGGGCTAACGTGGGAAGCATCAGGAATCCTAGACGAACAGACTAAATTGAAAATTTTGTTTATAAATAGTTGTGTTTAAAAGACTAGATTGAATTCGAAAACAACTTATGTAAGGCTCTCACGAGGGTCCTTAGCGGAATTAAGTACTCCAGAATATTAGAGAGGGCCGCTGACGCGTTCAGCGAGAATCAGATATGCTTTCGAAAGAAACTGCCAGGAGACTCCGGTCAGAGATAGGGGTATCACCTAGTGGAATGAGGCCCTGAACGCGAAGAAGGTGAATGAATACCAGGAAGTTTCTTGGACAGCCAGGTATAGAAATAATTCGTAGGCCTAGGATAAACATACTAACCCAAGGGACGTCTACAGAGTAGCAGTCAGAAAGACCTAAAAGATAGCTGGGCATCCTTTTGCTTGCAGATAGAGAAACGACTTCCCGCAGCTAGTAGGCTACGAAAGGTCTTACGGAAGACCCCGGATTCAATTATGGGAGTATTAAAAATGCCAGAAGGCACCAGTTCGTCGAGGAGAGTCTGGAATGTCTGATTCGGGCCCTCTTTTCGAGTGAGGCCTAAAGTCCGAATAGGCATGTGTCAAGCGCGTGGCACGGACTAAAGTTTTCCTACCTAAAGTAGAGAGATGTGGTTATTAATCGCGTAAGTAATTCAGACCAATAAGTCTAACTTCATTTGTACTAAAACTAGTCCACTGCATGCAAGCCAACACATCTACCGAACGAGCTTCTCTGTTAAGACGGAATTACCGACTACGTCAGGTGGCTTCATTAATAGAGCCCAATTGAAAACTAAGGCTTCGCGGTGGGTACTCAGCTGGACCTTTAATCACACTGCATGTGGAGTGATTAAGAGGGTATTCTTATGTTTAATCAATTCATGTCATGCTTTCCAAGTTGACATATTTCTGTGGTTTACGATCAGAAGATGATCAGATGTAAACAGGCGACATATCACGTTGATAAAGATTGAAAGAAACTTTACTTAGTATCCTTCTGACGTTCATAGTTTGATTTTAATACCGTACCATTTAACAACACAATATAAAATATGTTTTACTTTGCAAGTTGAATATTAAAATTTTATTCATATGAACTGAAATGTTTATTCAATATTTTATTATTCGAAAGGCACCACATAACATACCGCGTGATACATCTGGGAAAAATTTAAGGAGAGTTTCTTCCTGATGCTTTATGAAGTGAAATAATTTTGACACTATGATCGTTTATTTTAAATGCTTCAACATTAGTTTAGTGATCAATCGGTGGAATATTTTAAAAAATAATCAACTTTTTCATTTTCGTTTATTTTTTTTATTGATTTTTAAACTTATATATTTATGGCGCTTTCTAAATCCTACTACAAGAATTTATTGACTACCTCTCAAACTCTGGATCAATGTTATAAACTAAATGATTTACTATTCCGAATCGAGTCTTACCACAAAACCAGTTCGTTATGTGGTTAAGTTAACAGCCAATAGGTGCCGTTACGACATTCGCAGATTGATTTTGATTGATTTTCTTGGAATAAAAGAAGTTCTGTCTGCAACATTATTATTACACGCGACGAACCATGTTAGGTATTCGAGTAAGTGCACTTTTTATAATGTAGTGAGAATTGTTCACTATTTTTTAGCGCAGGGAATAATAAAGATAAGAATTTTTGGAATTTAGAACTTGCCGCATTTAAAATAACATTCGTGAAAAATAATCAAGACGAATAATCAATCAGTAATAAAGAATCATTATCTGGAAGTGGTATGTTTCTTTTTTACGAATATATCAGGTAAACGTACCGATGACGGAACATGTACCCATTGCTGGACAGACTAAGCGATTTTCATTTGTTCTCTAGACAAGCGTAAAAATCTGTAAGATTATCCAGCTATAGGGTTGTGTTCCTAAGCGTCCAGCTATTGGTACGTTTACTTTATATACTTCCAGGAGAATTCATAAGTTGACTTCAAAAGTAAATTGAGTGTTTTCAAGGGAACAAGACCCGTGTGGGAAAATATACCCAGACAGCAAAATAACAAAGAGTTCAGAATGATTTCGAAATGTGCTCTAAAAGAAGTCAGATATCCCACTTTTTGCGGGTTTTCTAAAAGCATTGAGGTTTTCAATAACGAGGGCCTTAAACAACGCCCGTGGATGCAAGGGGGTTCAATTTATAATTATAACTGCTAATAAGTATTAAAATAAAAATGCCAGGCATTTGTGAAAATAAAAAGACGAAAACATAAGTTTTACATCATTTATTATATCGCAAGGCGAAGTAGTACGGATCGCCCGTTACAACGCATACGATTTCGATGTGCGCGTGTAAATTTTTATATATATTTATTATTTATATATTATATACAAATGGCTTAAGTTTTAAATAAAACTATAGTACAATATACATTCTTCCGCACTAAATCGCGTTTGACGCCTTAAATATTAGCTTGCGGAGAGAAAAAACCCAATACACCGGTCGATATCACAGCTACTGATCGTCTCGAGGAAAGAAAAAAAAATCGTTTAAATAGCTCTATTCGTAAAATATATTAGGTAGAATAATTAATTAATTGTTCGTTGCTTTTGTTATTGTTAGGAATCACTTGATGTCGAGTGCACGTTCGAACGTCGCGGCTTTTACAGTTACGTAGGAAACTCCCGTTTCTGCGACGCACTATAATTTCTGGTTTCTGGTCCACGCTGACAAGATTTCGATGAATAAATTTTGAAATAATTTTGCTCGTCGGTAATTAACTTCGGGTCACGCCACAGATCATGATATTCGGAAGGGCGCCACGACGTCGACGCCAGGCACCAAGGGACTGAGCGTGAGCTTGCAACGTTCGACACCATCTTTTCGTCCTGGTACCATCCTCCGCCTAAACGTAAAATATTAGAGTTAGCTACTAGAATACTTGAACGACGGCTTAATTTGGACATTTTGAAAGAACAAACTTTCATTTTATATCTCATTATTAAATATCTCACCTTAAAAATGAAAGTTTCCTTTGACGACAATTCCTGAATCTCGAAATAGTCTTCAAGATCCGTTTCGCAACAAACTATGCACTTGTCCAGATTTAACGGTTCCTGAAATTGGATGAATAAGCGTTAGATCAAATATTTTGCTTAAAGTGAAATGATTTTACAATATAATATATTCATACCCTCAGTAAGGAATATCTTCCTAGTTTTTCCTTTACTAGAAGAAGCGTCGCTTCCTTTATTCCGATCGGTTTCTGGAAGAGGCATTCGTCCGAAAAGTCGGGAAACTCTGTGTTTGGCTGCAAATAAAGCATAGTTTATTTTAACATTTATCGGATTATTTAAGAAATTGAATATGATAAATTTGTAAGGTTGTAGACGAAGAATTGAATACGATATTTGCAAAGTAGACGCGTCTTGTTTTCTGATTAGTGGATGGTATTACAGGTTTATTTGATAAATATTCACTTAGAATTCACTTCCATTATTATTCAAATTAATCAATAGTAACAATTTATATATTTACCTTTCCATTTGTGACAAGCATCGCGGTTATTGGAGCGAGTTTTACGGTTCTTCCCCGTCTCCAATTGTTATCCGTTGGCTGAGCAACAAGTAATCGACCTTCCAAAACGAATCTTGCTTCTTCGTGTGCCCATTCCAGAACTTCTACTGCCATCTAGTGGTAACATGGAAATAACAATGAATTAGTTATCTAAAATTTATGTATACAAACAAATGGAAACCTAGATTTAAGTTTCCAAAATTTATGGACTTTGTAATTAAATTAATGAAAAATAATAAATAAATAACGATCGTACTTTTCGTAATTTAATGTTGACCATGTCTTGTTCGCCAGTCGATCTTCTTCCATTTTGAATTATTGATATCCGGCGCCAAAGTCTAGTCGACGTTACATCTTTGGCTTCCTGAAACATAAATAGTAAATAACTCTCAAAATGTATCACAAAGGAATAGTAATAAAATATCTATGGCAAAAAAATACGCAACTTACAGCATTCATATGTTCTAAATGAAGTTCGATGTTAGTTTGGGCCTGTTTCAGTCGTTTCTTCGCTTCTTGGACATCAGGCCTTATAGATGGCGTTGCTTTTAAAAGCCGAGCAAGAAGAAGGGGGTATTTCGTTACCCTCTGAACTGGAACCTACGATAAAATTTGCTTATTTAGAATTCCTTTCGTTCCTCAAATAATAAAGTGTCTACTGAACCTTTACAGTGGAGAGATTACAAATATAGTAAATGTGTATTTAGGATTCGGTTAATAAATACTCTAAAGGAGTAAGTAACTAAAAGTTAGGTACCATACATTTTTACCTGGGGTTTAAAACACTTACCATTAGAAAAGAGTTAAGGTTCATTCTACGTAAAACTGTGTTTTCCATTTGCGAAACTTTTAGGAAAATCCTGAGCAGTTCCTTTTCCTTTTCTAGATTCTGCAAAAGGAGACTCGCACTTCCTTGTCGTGTGCAATAGCTCTCGAAGGCGTGCAACATCCGTTCAGACTCAAGGAAGATTTTTCCTAAGTCGACGGTCACGAGGTCTTCGTCGCCGGATTCCTGCTGTGAGAAATATTACCTTCATTAATTATTGCATACATCCAAAACTTTAAGATTAACGTAAATTTCGCATGCTCGGAAATCTATATTTAAATTTTCTACTAGAAATAAAAAAGTTTTAAGTAAAAGTATTTATTCCAATTAAAAACAGGCAATTTTTTTGGAAAATTGACTATCTTCTGAGGAATCTAGATGGCGCATCAATCCATAATTAAAGTCACACAGCGATTAGTTCAGGTATCAATCTAATGAAAGGACGACATTTGAGGGAATGTGCGTTCTACTTCAGATATGGATGTGATCGCCATCTAGTGTTCTAAGAAATGATTTATACATTTATAACATAGTACATTGCTTTTTACGATCCAATAAAAGTAAAATCAGAACTCTCTTATTGTCTGATGGTTGGGACCGACGGCGAAATGTAAACTCCCTTATTGTCTGTCCCCACTCCCATCCATTTTCTATGCATTAGACTTACCGACGGAAGCTAAATTATGCGCATCCATATTAAATTAAACTTGTTATCTTTTAATTTAATGGAAATGTAGACAAGTTTGAAATAATTGTATGTTTTGAAAATCGAGCAAACAATAATCCAACCTGTGCAAATTCGACAGAATCTTTTAGTTTTTCGGCAAGGACGATGTTGTGTTCAAGCAATTCTTCAACGTTGAGGAAAATCGCTGAAAGTTGTTCCTGATTGAGAAGTCCCGCTCGTAGCATCGGACGATGGAACTCTTCCAGGATGATTTGCAGATCCCTTCCATATTTTTGTTCAGTTTCAACGATTTCAGTGATGATTTCCTTACGCTCGGCACGTTTTTTCGAACACTTCCGGCAAACGAGAGGCGAGTAGATTACCCCACTGAAAAACAATGTAGTTATTAAAAAAGATTGTAAAATTCGTAATTGAAATAAACTGTTTTAAAAATTGAAAGAAACGTAAAGTGTACAAAAAGATGCATCTTCTTAGAGGTGTACGTTGGGTATGGATGCGTATGTAAGGTAATGTATGAAACGTACAAAATAGTAGTTTGTGTAATAGCTGTAATACTTGAGGAACATTGGGTGGGATAGTATTCCAAAATCGAACTAAATAGGCGTAAAGTGGATAGTAACTTTTCGTATACTTTATCTATTTCACTAATACATCTCTATTGTAAAGTGGGAGTAAGGGTCCATGGAAGCAATAGGTAAGTCGCCCAATATAGGCCCAAAAGAAATTTGAGTAAACCACACGTTTACACGTGCACAGGTCTACACTTCCCTGAATTAAGAGAAATAGGAAAGTTAAAAAGGCTAAAATGCTCGTTTCGTAAACTAAACGTTCCCTCGATAATGAGTTCGAATCTTCGCCCAGTTTTTCTGTTTATTTTTCAAATAAATGCACGGAATAAACATTGCTGGGCGAAGGTCCGAAAATGGGACTTGGGATTGTTGCTGACCTCGGTCGATAGATGTCGTTATCGCCAGTGATTTTACGGTGGTCAACGATTTGCCTTCTTGTAAGTTAGGTTAGGATTCAGTGCACACATTATATGGCACAGATCATTTAATCTATCTTTGATTATGTGTAGTATTTTGTGTAGTTTATATGTTATGTGTTGCTCTGTATGGGATGATGATAAAACCTTCCGCATAAGAATGTACTTATAGAGTTAAGGACTTCAAATGATTTATGCACCAATATTCCCAACAATATCGGCTACAGAAAAGCTGAAAAATGTAATGAGTTAAAATGTCAGATCAAAAAAAAAACAAGAGAAATGTCGACATGGCTGACTTGTGTACAGCGGACGTCTTGTCACGATCGGATCTGATGAGTGAATAATAAGTGACATATTTGTTTGTGAACCGACGGAAGCTAATCACAAAAATGCACACGTCCTAAGCACGAAATCTGATTGCGATTCAAGAAGCAAATGGTGCGACAAGCGCCGGACGATTGAAACTGTGTTCCGCTAACTTTCTCCTGCTATCAATTCCGTTTGCCGCCGAGAGCGAAAGCGTTTTGTTATATTCAATGATAAATTGTTATTTTTTTCCCTTGCGATGTAATTCTATATCGGCCTCTTCAATCGTTTTCCGCAATAAAAAATATTCTTTTTTACAATTCTGGGATATACCTCAGAACAATTTAACGCGAATGGGAAATATTACCTTACGGAACTTGTTAGCGATATTTCTCATTTATTATTATTACATTTTCAGTTATAATTTCTATACAGACTGTTACGTATGAAAAATACGAAAGTATTTTTAAAATATTCGGTCAATTGCATTCAGAAGGAAAATTTTAAGATTTGGCGTTAAATATACTGGGGGTAATTTTTATAAAAACCCGAATAAAAAAAGTTAGTGTGGCACAAGTGTGGCAAAAGTGTGGCTGCTGTTATGTGGCGAATGTGTGGCGCAGTAGACGGAGCCACACATATGTCACACAAGATACAGCAATTGCTCCAAGTACGGAAAAAGTGTGGGATAAGTGTGGCGTTCGACACTCGGTATATTTATTTACAAGTGTGGGGCACTTGTAAGAATTAAGTATACTTTTTCTTTATGTCGGCCGCCACACTTGTGCCACATTGGTAAATTATATACTAAGTGTCGACCGACACACTTATGCCACACTTGTAAAAATATACCAATATCTACAGCCACACTTACGCCACACTTGTAAAAATATACTTAATGCCGACCGCCACACTTGTGCCACACTTGTAAAAATATATTTAATGTCGAACGCCACTCTTATTCCACACTTTTGCCGTACATGGAGCAATCGCTGTATCTTGTGTGGCATATGTGTGGCTCCGTCTATTACGCCACACATTCGCCACATAGCAGCCACACTTTTGCCACACTTGTGCCACACTAACTCTTTTTATTCGGGACTACCCAGAAAACTTTCGAATATATTTTTCTATTTTCTATTACCCTGAAGCTCTTTTTATATGATCCCCGAGCTGTTAGTTCTTACGCAAATTCCAATGAATACTTAAGTATGTCAGTGACTATTTCTTCCATTTACACTACAAAACCACTGCTCCGTCAGCCATGCGTAGCATCGAACTCTTATACCTACCATTCTCTTATTGTAGGGCTAGAAATATAAGAATTACTTACGCGGAAAAGAAAATAATGAAAAAACACATGAAAAACAAACTCACAGCAAAGTAGAATTTCGTAAAACCATTACCCAACTGTAAGCCACTTACTAACGGAAAAACAGTTCGTTTCCGCTCGTCGCCTCTAATGGCTGTCATTCAATAGAAAGACGATATTAATGAAAATTAGTTTACATAAAATAAAAGATAATAAAACTTATTAAATTAAAACATTGTATTAAAATTACGCTTAAATATTATTTCGAGGATAATTGAACGTGCTCGATTCATGTCGCTGATAAAATTTCCTATCTGAACGATTGATTAGTAAAATATGTAAGCCTAACCGGATTTATGTTTAAAGTCTTCGTAGTATCAATTTACGAGTATTAAAACGTTTGTTATTAAAATAAATCAGATTGAACGGCGATCACATATCATGATAAAGACAAACATTCATTGAAACTAAATATTTAATAATTTATTTCTAATCGCACTTGTTACGTTCATTCAATACGTATTTGATAAACTATTCTGTTTTTATCGTAAATTGTATAATAATTTGATCTAAATCTTGTAACATTCATAATATCCTGACTGTATTTCAAATCTACAAGTTCCGTAACGTTATATATTTCCGATTTCCTGTAATTTGATTTTCAATATTTTTTAATCTTGCCACATTGTTATTATTTAAGTTACGTTAAAAATTTTCTTTTTAAATTTGCATTAAATTTCTATGATGTTTCCTTAAGATCCATATCAGTTAATTTCTAATTGCGAGTTATCTGCACTTGTAGAGAATTTCCATATTCTCGCCGAGAATGGAGACTCATAGCGTCTTTAGAAAATGGCACATCTGCTATTATTATCCACGAGAATTTATGAATGTTATATTAACATAGCAACACAATAACTTTCTTAAACAAATCTGTGGTAATTTCGCAGCTGATGACTATCGAAAATGCCGTCGAGGCTGAGCGATGGAATTTCTCGAGCGCATTGAAATCGAAAGAGTACTCGAAGTTTTCTTGAATTTAGTTAATATTTCACTTATTAATTTTCTATATTTACATTTATTAAAATTTAACATTATCTGTGACGAAACTAATTAAACCGTAACTTACCTGTCGGTTATCAAAGGCTCAGTTCTCTGCTCGCAATCTTCGCATAATTTCGTGTCCACACCGGAAGTGACCTGGGGGATTACACTCACGAGGCTTCCAGAACTAGTGTTACCATTTCCGGCCCTCCATCGCCTGCCAACTCCTCGACCGCTGCTGGCTTGACTACTTTCCGATCCGACACCGCTATCGGTTCTTTCGATATCAACTGTCCTTGCCTGAGAACATATACAGTTACGTTTTGAAATACATTTCGGTAATTGAGACTTTGCAAGAATATTTTCCAGCGTTTCAAAATCTCAAAAGTTAAAAAATTCAGTAATGTTGGTGGATAATTCTCTAAACATTGTTTTGATGAAAGCATATTACCTTTAATGTTTCGGGAGAACTTGCAAGTATTATATTGCACTCTTCGCTACTGTCAGAAACGTTCGAAATCTGGGAACTCTTCGAACTTAAATCTCCCAGACTAGTTTCCTTCTGTTCGTAAAGGGCTTCCAGGTCTCGTTCCGCATCTTCTTCCTCTTCATCATCATTCTCTTCTTCTTCTTCTTCCGTTGGAACCACTCGTTCTTTTGAGTCCATCAGAAAATTCAATAGTTCAAATTTCGTTGACAAATTATCCTCCTCTGGTGATGCCGACACCTTTTTGAAGAAGTCATCAGGGTTCTTGGATAGATACGAGTCTTGGTCCTTTTTGAAAATGTCGTCGGTCAAATAAGAACCAAGGAATTGCCCAGAGTTCACCTTTTTATAATAGGCTTCTTTGTATTCATCCCCAAAGAATAATCTATCTTTGATGAAGTCTTCTGTAGGTGGTGGACTAAGTGGCAGCGGAGGAGGTTCATCGGGAATTTCTTCGTAAATGGGTTCTTTGATTACCTCGTACGTATTTTCTTCCAGGAAAAGATTCGTTGATACGAAATCACCTTCTGAATTCAGACTTGAAGACCTCGAATATCCTGTATCCTGGACGATTGTTGATTCTGAACTTTCGTACTCTTTACTTTTTAGCAAACTTTGCTTGAGGATTTTTAGGATGGCTTCGCCGCTACTCTCATCCAGAATTTCTCCGTTTTCTCGTGCTTTACGTAATGAATCCTCCAATAATTTCGATATCATCGCTTCCTTCGAAGCCCCTTTCGTCCATCTTGGAGTCTCCTCAGGTTCGTTGTTGTCTTTACAATTATTTCGGGAGTTCTGCTTTCGAGGTTCAGTCGTCAATTTTTCATCCTTACTTATGCTATCATTCTTTTTATCATCTCTCGATTCTACCACGATGTTGGAGCCATAATTGTCCAAAATTACGAGAGTTCGATTCTCGGTAGAATTTTGGATCTTCCGAGGATTGTCGGAATTCACAGAGATGACGGTTGGATTGCACATGCTATCTTCACCACCAACGCTGATGGTCACCTTATTATCGGATTCCTGACTACTTTGATCGCCGTTGATGAGGATGGAAGTACGTTTCGCACCAGTTAAAAGTCCACCTCCGACTTGTAAACGATGAATCAACGGCGATTTCGGACTGACCGTTATTTTGCAGATATTGCTTTCAGTCGACCCAATATCGATTTTAGAACTACTGTTGACCGAAGATAGTTTTGAACTTACCAAAGCTAATTTTAAGTCTTTATTCGAACCAGGATCGCTAACTACTCGATCTCGAAGCACATGCTTTGGTTTTCCTGGCGGTGGTGACCAACTCGTTGGTCTCATTCTTCTAAACTGTTCCGTACATCTCATTACATCATTATTTCTCAATATTGGTTCATTTCTAACTGTCTTTTCGGCGTTATTTTGAAAAAGGGACTTTATTTCGCTTGCATATCCCGAAACTTTTTGGTCTTTGACCACGTTGCGATTGTCCACTACAATTGGATTACATTGTTGTTCAAATTTATTCTTGACGAAGGGGAACGAAGGGGTTCGGTTTGGTTCCTCTGGAATTTGATCGGGAGGAGGTGTCATTTCGTCTTTGGTTCGTCTGCAGAGACTTAAGCGCATCGTGTCGACGAACGTTACATCACACGCAGACATTTCCGGCCGTGAGGATGAACGATCGCTCTGGCTTCGAGTGAGACACGTAATCTTCGGATATCCTGAAAGGAATAAGAAACAGACGTTAATGATGGTGTATCGGTGACGGTATGTAGCGCATCGCGATATACGGGAGTGCAATAGTGAAAGGAACGGATCGCATCATTGATAAGTAATTCAAAAAAGTAATCGGCAATCGAAAACGGTTTTTAACGATCTTAAAATCCTAATTCAATGTATTTTTAGATACTCCTGTGATTAGCCGATTTTTTTTAATACCATCAGTTCTAATTGCCAACAAGTGTCATACGTAATAAAATAAGTGCTGTGATTAAAACTTCATTTTTTCGTCATCCGATTTTCTATTCACCAGAAATGCGCCTATCGACTGGCATTAAAAAAATCATAAAAAATTTGTAGATATAGCAGGTAATAAAGTTTATGACCCAACCTTCTTTTCCGTGTTTTTATTTTCTACTAATAACACATTTAAAAAAAAAGAATGTTAGTACACGTAAGAAAATAATGTATACTTAATTTTCGTTCAAAAGGAACGTCATTATCGGCAAAAAATTACTTTTAATTCAATTTCATTTATTTCAATTCAAAAATCAATTTAGAAATGAAATCGTACATGGTTTATGCGCAGTTCATCACATTGTTAGCTTTTTGTGTTTTGGATGTACAGTCGGTGGTAAGAAATTTCACTTTCTAAAATCAAATTTTGAAACATAAAATGTGTACACTAACATTTTCTACAGGGAATATTGATTTTCGCAGGAATACTCAGTAGCTATGTTACTAGAATCGGATGTTTATCATAATGTTTGGATAAATGAAACGTTTTCTTTAATTAGCAAACGTGCAATGCTGGATATAACATCGACACATAATCAATCTAGAACTAAAGATAAAAAGAAGCAGGTGATTGGTAAGTTCCACTTGCTAGTAATATACAAATCAGATTAACAATTTTGATGATAAATTATTCTCTGTGTTATAGCTTGTGCAATTTCAATAATAACTTTGACGGAAAACCATCCTTTAATATTTGACCCAGACAAGAAAAACGAATTGTTGGTGCCGGAAGGTGGTGCTGACATCTACCTACCGGAAAATAAAACACTTTTTGTGTCTTGCACAAAAAATGGAAAATTACGTTTAAGAAATTCAAATGTTACTCTTGGTGACTCAGTTACACTACAGTGTGTTCGTGAAGACATTTTTACTATCACTAATGGAACAGAGATTAAGTACAAAGATTTGGAATGTGAGACTGCGGTTACTTATGAAATACGGATATCAAATTCAGAAAAGTTGAGCAAAGGTTATACTTTGTTCAAAGTTGGTTTTCCAATAGATGAAACCCATTTCGTTCCAGTTTACGCAGGATGGAACAACGTGGCAGATGGAGTAACAGCATATGTTCGTTATGTTGTTCCAAAACTTTCTCCAAAGAACAGGCAACCAATTTGGCACTCTCGTAAATGGGATAATACGGGTAATTTTGTGAATTACGTTGGTTTTAACAAAAAATACATCCTCGATGATATGTACCAACCAAAACAACAAATGACTAGTTTTTCATTCTTAAACAATTGCCATTTGGATAGCAACAAAACGATTTGCGATTTAAAGATTGATGAGGAACATTTATACGAACCCACACCATTTGTACCTGCATCAAGTAGTGTATACAGCGCTGAAAGTCGATCTGTATTTACGTATATATCTAGTAGTCCACAAAGAAAAGCTGTTCGTAAAGGGAATTGGAATTTAGTAGAGAAGCAGGTTGAGATGTTAGCACACAACCTCAGAACAATTCGAGGGTTAGATGTGATCACAGGTGTTTTCGATCACATAAAACTACAGTCGACGGAATTATATCTTTTCGCATCGCCTCTTTTTGCTGAAAGCATAGCATTGGTATCTGCAGTGCCAATCCCGAAATACTTTTGGAAATTGGTTTATCGTAACAGCACGTTAAGAAAAACAAAACGGCGAAAACATGGAGAGGGTATTGTATTTATCACAGTCAATGAACTTAAAGTAACAGCACTTAACATTGGTCATGATTACTTGATATGTCCGCATCCTATTCTAAACTTTAAAAATGGTGGACCGCTTGGCCAGGTGGTCGATGGATTTGATCAAAACCTGAATATAGATAGGGGTTTTACCTATGCTTGTCCTGTCAAAGAATTTGTCAACGTTGTGAAGGAAAGGGTACCGGGTTCAGAGGAACTGCAGAGAATTGCTGAAGACGTCGGTGACGATGGTTTACTTACGCTTAATAAAAACGACAAAAAGTATTATATGGCATAACGAGCAAAAGTTAGCTGTTAATATACAATTTAAATTTCATCTTCAATCCAAAGTGAATAAATAAAATAGTGTGTAACATTTTAAAGTTGATTCATTACAAATGTAAACATACAATATTCATCCGCAGTTCTTTATTACGTCTTTACCCTTATATATATAGAAATATCTCAATATTCTTCAACATAACTTTGTCATGTTAATAATAATAGTTAATTAGTAATTATGACAAAAACTGGTCATTGATGACCCAAATTTGTCGGAAAAAAGTGAAAAGGTAATTCGACATCGACGTTAAAATAGTATCGTGTGATACTTTCGCGAATTAAGTCTTCGTGGTCCTCAAATGAGTCGTTCGGTTTACAGTCGCGAAATGATCAGTTGACCAGAAACTAATTTCACGTTATTTCCGAGGGTAATTTCACGGTGCGCCACCAAGATCGAAAAGGTCTTATGGATGCGCAGAAAGGCACTGAGATCTGTAGCCGATTTTCTCAGAAACGATTCCACTCAAAAAATCATCGTAATAAATTTACTCATGATTTTTTCGAATTATTTTGAATTTATCTTTCAAACGAGTCGTGCGTTTCACATACCAATGGACTTTGCTCGTTTTAGTTACGCATCTCGCAACAAAATGGGAAATGAAGGTCGTCTGCTTAGATAATTACGCACAATGATTGATCGCGGTTCTTTACAAATCGGATCTGCAGTTCTTCATTTTCTGTCTGACATCTCGCTGAATTACAAACATCAGAACGCCGCAAGATTTCTAAGGACGTCAATAATCTCAAGCTATTGGTGGTAGATATTCTGACGTAAACTATTATTACATCGGTATTGTTACTCCGACGATGAAAATCTAGTCTTTGGTGTAGCTTCATCGTAGTTAAGAATTCATTGCATTATTTCCTAACAATGGTTTCGAAAAGAATTTAAACCGTTTAATTAATACGACCATCATATTTTGGAGAAAAGAGTACGAAGATTATTTCGAGCAGTGTTTCGAATACAATAATCGAAATGCAATTCATTTTACACCGATGTATATAGAACACATTTAACAATTGTTAATATTCCACTTTTCCTGCATTTTAATACGTGAAACGTGAGAAATTATACGATGTAAATGGATGTTTTCCAGTTTTCTTCAAGCGCGATAAGTGCTTCGCTATCGCAAAATTTTCATATCGCTGCCTACGCAAAATTCTGCGTGGCCTGGTTGCGCACTTGCGAAATGCACTTTTGAACGCGTGCATAATTAGAACAGACTTTGAATAACTGCAGATGAAAAATGTCGTCATTTAAATACCGCCTGCCTTCTTATATTATTTATATTGAAGTTGCTTTCCTATCATTCCTGTTTTCAAATGCAAATCACGTTTCTAGCGTATACTTTACATTTATAATTAATTAAAGCAGTTATTTTTCGAAATATTTTTAATAAATTTTAATAATATTAAAATATAATCAAATAGATTTAAAATGTCTGAAAGTACGTCGAACATAATTTAAATTATGTTTTTAAATAAATTTGAAGACAATGTAAATAGTCTAAAATTCTTTATAATCTGTAACTGTCGGCGTTCAATCATAAGCACGAGTCAAAATTATGATAGAGCACTGAATAAGTTTGATCAGAATGAAAGTATTTCAGTCAACATTCAATAGGATCATGGAGAGTTATAATTTGTTGACCTTCTGAAGCTATGCACCGTGTAACGCAACCTATGACACCCCGTTTACCTGGAGGTGAAACTGAACCAGAAGTTCCTCTTCCAAAATTGGATCTGAGGCTTAGAATTTGATTCACTGTTAGAAATTTCTGTAGCAATTTTCTGAAACATGTAACCAAAGCTTTTTACTGTTACCGTTTCAGAATTTTACGAGACATGAACAGAAATTTCGAAAACGGTAACCGTAAAAACCTTCGATTACATGTTTCACAAAATTTTGTAACAGTTTCAGAATTTTCAATTACAGTAACAGAATAGTATAAGGGAAGTAAAATTTGTTTGCAGGCTACCCTGTTATTAAAAATAGAAAATTTAATAAAAACAACACTGTTTTGTAAATGTGCATCAGGATAGAAAAAATTCGATATATAAATATATTAATAAAAATAAACTGAAATTTATAAAAAACCTAGCGCCTACAAACCAAAGTAATGTCACCGTGTTTAACTGATGCCTTCTGAAATTTCTGTTACAGTTTCGTAATTTTCTGATAATATAACGCAATGGTTCTTTCTGTTACAGAATTTAGTAAAATTTTGTTACTTCGGTAACATAAAAGTATCCGAAATTTCTGAATATTTCTAACAGTGTTGGCATTACATTGAATATTTCTCTTGTGATAGCCATAAAAAGGGTGTAGGCCATAGAAGAACGAACAATTTGATCCACAATCGAAAGCGATTCGATAAAATTTAAACCCACAGGGAGTATTCTAAAGTCGCAGAATTGACGAAAAACGTCTTCATATTCGCAAACCTCGTTTTTCGCCAATTCCATGATTTTAAAAGGCTCCTCGTGGTTTCAATTTTTATCGAATCACATCGTATTAATGGTTAAATTGTTTGTTTTTTCAAGTCCTACATCTTCTTCCTGTGTGATATTTCGTTAGCTGTTTAGCGAAAAAATTTAGACGCGAAAAAACGCAAAAATCTCAATTTTCCCCCTTTTTTTGGCTATAACAAGAGATATATTCATGGCAGGTCAAAGAGCTTTGGAGATGAATTGTAGAGCTTGAAAATATCTTCAATAGTGACTTTCACTAATTAACATAACTTCAAAAAGAACCGAGTTACTGCAAAAATGGTAATTCTTTTCGATACTTTGATGGCTTGCCAATCAAATTTTAAGCCTCAGATCCAATTTTGGAAAAGGAACTTCCGGTGGCGTTACATGGCTTATAACACCATTTTACACCATACAAATGTTTCGGTGATACCACGTATCCAACTTAAAGTTGTTACTCATGAATCGTGACCTAAGTAATCGTTAGAGGTTAGAATTTTCTGGTATTTTCGATGGTCTGAAAGAGACGAAAATGTTGCATTATTTCAATTCTGATCTAAAGGACAGAGTATATGTCAAGCCTGGAGTGTAATTTGTACTTATTGGAAGAGATCACACATGAAAAACTTGTGTTTCTTTAAGAAACTTCTAGGTGGCGTTCTAATCTCGAAATGAAATTGGACCGCCCTCTCATATAATTTTTAATGAGAGTCCATTTTCATGATGACACTGCAGTTAATTATTCAATAGATATAAATGAAACAGTATTGAAAAACAAGAACCCTGGTAGAAAATGAATTTAGTTTACTTATTTTACATGTTAAAGGTGTATGGAAACTGGACAGTGTAACAAAAAACTGGACAAATTTCTACCAGGGAAGCAGGATTGTGATATTTAAATTTTGGGCTGAAATGAATACTTTTGTATAATTCGAAAAACTATTTCTTGTACTTAAATGCTTTTTGGGATGGGCCTTGAGGATTTTTTGTGAATTTGCAAATAAATAAAGTGTGAAGTGAAAAGACAATTCATGTAAGGCAAATATCTAGACTAGAAATAGCAATTTTATCGAACAATAACACAAAAAATCGTTAATAGATTTACTACACCCATCGATCGTTAGTCTTATCGGTACGAGTAATGACTGCGCTGTTCAACCGGATACGCAAGTTTCGCATTTGGGTGAAGCAGGTGTCTGGGACTTCGACGTGTTGAATCGTGCTGGACATGAGGTCGGACTCTCATTTTCTCTCACGCTTCGAGAACGTCCGAAGTGCCCGATTTACCGGAAGGGAAACCGCAGATACGAAGCATGACCGATTTACCTTCCGAGGAAACCGGAGCCTGCTGGAGCCTCGGTACCTTTATACATATATCGACAGTTTCTCACGAATCTTCGAGTAAAATTTTGAGATTCAATTTATGTAACATGTAAACACAATTCAGTGGTGTGCCAAACTTATAGGAATTGAAAACTTTGAGATTTGTTGGATTGGTCTTATTGGAACCCTGAAGATGCAGTTAATCTGTCTATTTGAAGAATTCTTCGGTTGAAATACTTTTCATTTAAGTTAGAGGCGAATGGAGATGGAACATTGCTTTTCAGCAATACAACGTTTTTGTGCATTTGAGCGATGATACTTCATGCAGAACAAAAATGATTATTGTGAGAGATCCAGGTTTGAATTGGTGAGGATACTTTAGTTATTTTTAGTAGTTCCTCGAAACGATTCTGGTCTGAATTCAATACAGTCAAACTCCCGTTTGTTGCAAAAGGGATTTCGGTACCGAAGAATTCACCATTGTTTATTTTTCTCATTTAAGAATTAAGAGAGTAAGGATCAAACCATACCTGAATCATATCGCCCATGTCCGAAAAGGGAACATAAAATACACAAAGAAGGGTATAGAAATATGATGAATCTGCTATGCACCCAACAGAAAGATGTATCTTCGAACACAATTTGTTCCTTTGTTGGTTTGGAGATAGATAATTATGTATAAACACGAAATGGTCCCTTGAAAATATGTCAAGGAAAGATATTACCATTTAGAATACCATCTTTCTCTCGAATCTTTCGCTAACGGAATTCAGATTTTTGCTTTCCGAGATGGTTTTCTGGTTGATTTCTGTTAGATCATGTTCAGTTTTATATGACTGTTTGGTATCATAATATGTAGTTTTGACATTTTACAAGATTGCTCTGATGTTTAGGTTTTTAAGTATGATATATGCACATTTTTTAAAGGCCCAGTTTTTTCCACTAGAATAGAGTACGTTTAAAGGAATTGATGTGGGACAAATGTTAAAAAACTTTCTTGACATGTGCATCAGTAAATGATTTTAGTTAAAGAATAATTATATATTATGTAAACCATTAATAAAATTCGTGTGCGTATTTTGTACTCTAAAGTTAAAAATAGTCTTAATATTTTTAGACCGAGCACAGAGAAATTGTTATTAACTTTCTCACGATACAAGTCGTCAAATTAATGTCTGAAATGCTAAAACTCCTAACGAAAAAGTTTATTAAGTCCAAGGCATACCTCAAACACTAAATCAATTATTACTTTTTGTATCGAGCAATCGAACGATTGTACCGCTAGCGACCAAACAGTTACAAAAGAACCTTCAAAATGTCTTCGCTATAACAACACTTTATCGGTCGCGTTTCGAAACGATTGCCTCGTACGGTAACAATTAAGTCGTTTTCGCGCAAAAAACCAGCTGGAGATCCGTTTTAAACTCGTCCAATCCAATCGGCCGACAATAAAATCGATCTGGTGTGACCTGGCAGCTTCTCGGCCATTCGAAATTGAGTTTTCCCGCGTCCTCGAATAAGCGTCGCTCCACTTCGAACGACCGCTTTGGAATTTGCAGAACGCGCAATTGACTTACGGTAAACCGCTGCTGTTACATTGCGTAAATCGCAAGTGTTTACATCGTGCCTTTCCTCAACTCCCCCACGATTCGCCCGCAGTCGGAAATTCTCATATGAAAATTCATGAAAACGGGGAAAAACGGAACACGAGAAAGATGAAAGTACAAGATTTCAGGATTTGGTTGATAGAAATTCCGAAGCCTAGTGCAATAAATCATTTTTATGGCTTTGTCTGTTTTTTATGACAAATTGCCGCTTTGTTCATAGTCGAAAGTCCCTTCCAGTTGTATTAGACGTAACCTGCTTGATATCAATTCAAACAATATGGACGCATGGAGTTTTTAATTTTTGGTCGAAAATATCGAAGTTTCATCAGTAAAAATTAACTAAACTATTTTACAACAAAATAGTTTGAACTATACTTCCAAGGAAACAAGAAATTAATTTCCTGGGCATTTACCGGTTTGGTTGCAGTTAGTTCGGTTTGGGCTGTTATCTTATTGGTTATGAGACCTAAACCGGTTTGTCAGTATCCAAATGAGATCGGTGTTCAGAACCAAAGAACTACAATAAATAATTAGTTATGAGAACAAAATCGGTTTGTCTGTATCTAAATTTATTTATTTATTTATTTATTTAATAAAACTTTGGCTTGAAGTGTACCCTTCTTTGGCCAACTACATGTAGATATTACAAAGTATAAAATAATAAGTGAAAAAAGAAAAGAGATACAATAATGAGAATTACAATGTACAGATATAAATGGTTAGAATTATTTAAGTATAAGCTAAAACACTGTAGGTGACGCAATACTAACAATAAAAGTATAATGAAAATACAAATATTCACGTTACAATAGTAAATAGCGAACGGCCTGAACGTTAAATGAGTTTAACGTTAAATAAGTTTAACGAGTTTGGAGTTCGGAACCTAATGATTTGATTGTCACAACTAAACGATTTCGGTGCCGTAAATAAAAGAGTTTGGTGCTCATAAACAAAGAACCAAAATAAATGATTGGTTATGAGAACAAAACCGGTTTGTCAGTATCCAAATAAGTTTGATGAGTTTTGAGTTTGGAACCAAGCGATTTCTTTGTCATAACCAAAAGAGTTTGGTGCTCATAATCAAAGAACCACAATAAATGATTGCTTATGAGAACAAAACCGGTTTGTCAGTATCTAAATGAGTTTAACGAGTTTGGAGTTCGGAACCTAACGATTTGGTTGTCACAACTAAACGATTTCCCTGCCGTAACTAAAAGAGTTTGGTGCTCATAAACAAAGAACCAAAATAAATGATTGGTTATGTGAATAAAACCGGTTTGTCAGTATCCAAATAAGTTTGATGAGTTTTGAGTTCGGAACCAAACGATTTCGTTGTCTTAACTAAAAGAGTTTGGTGCTCATAATCAAAGAATCGCAATAAATGATTAGTTATGAGAACAAAATCGGTTTGTCAGTATCCAAATGAGTTTGATGAGTTTGGAATTCAGAACCAAAGGATTTGGTTATCACAACTAAATGTAGTAAACTATGGTTGTAGTAACCAAATGAGTTTGGTGTTCAGAACCAAACGATTTCGTTGTCATAACCGAAAGAGGTCCGTATTAAGAATCCAATAATTTAGTTGATACACCGGAACCATTCGGTTGGAAAAATGTATCTCTGCATACACCTACAGTGTTATTTGTCCGTAATACAGTGTATTGTTTTATAAGTATGCTTAGTATTTTGAATGCACACGAAATGTAAAAAAAAAACAATATTTTTATGCGGTCACATAAATGGATAGTTCATTTTGGTGAGTCTATATTCTGAGTACTTTGTAAACCAAACTGGTTCGGTTATAACAACCAAACTTCTCCAACCAAAGTCTTTTAGTCACCACCCTCGTCCTGTTTAGTTGGGTCAATAACAACCAATCTGTTTAATTTCGGCAACTAGTTTTGCGATCAATACAATGCGGATACCCTTGATCGGAATGGTAATTCGCGCATACGGTAAAATAAAAACTTAAATATACTACAATATATAATCAGAAATAATAGCGTCAATATTGTAAAAATAAAATGTAAAATGTTTTCAAAGATTCGCAGTTCAGCCCAATTAAATTGTTTAAGGACAACAATGATTCATAAATGTTTTGACATACTTTTCAGAAATCAAAATCAAAGAACTGATGATAACGCATTTATCACATTATTTTCGGACTCGGTTGAATTTAATTGGATGGATGTTCCAGTTAGCTGTGGCATGTCTCCATTGACCATTTAAAGCACAATGAAAAATCTACCTCAAGTCGAAAACACTTTCAAACTTTCAATCATATTCAAGGTCGTTAAATGGCCGACAAAAATTGCTTTATGCAGAAACCGCGACCCAGTTATGCGTGCCGGAGACGCGTAATTGGATGAAAAACGCTTTGAATGCAGTCAAAGATTATCATCGTAAAAAAGTATCACGCGTTGGCGGATTGTTCTCTGAATTTTCACTGAAGAAAAAAGAAAGAATCCGCCCATTTTACGTCTGCGTACCAAACAAACTATGAACGATGATGAAATAAAAATTAAAAATAATCATATCTATACAAATTTAATCTGAGGTTAGATTTGGTTACGAGCAAAAATTGATCGAGCTATATTTTAATTGTTCTTAAAATAGATTTTCAATTTCTCTAATTTTTCGAGATAAGCTAAATTGCTAAAACTAGAATTGTGCTTGTTGAAAGTAAATAATGTGGTTTCTATTAGTTAATCGCATTAGAAATTCGATGCAAAAGTATCTATTAGTTAATCGCATTAGGTCTAACTGACAATGAGTGTATAGAAAAATTATTGTAACAGGACCAGTTTCGTTTATGACCGCTGAAGATTGACTTATCTCGAATTAATAAGGGATTTGTTAATGATAATTGAACGGGTTTAGCTCCCAAATGCAATCGCAGATAGGAGGGGCTTGGATCGAAATAATCAAGATAATTTAACAAGAAAGTTTGTTTCTTCATATCCCTTGATTTTGACTTGGATTAGTAACTTTTTATTGTTTTTTAAATTTATAACCTGTTTGGAGATGAAATGTGGTTTTTGATAAGTCAGCATTTAGTTTCATAAAATACAAAGTACTTAAAATACTTTGGCTATGAAGTAGGGTGGTCCAAAATAACGGACTACTATTTTTGTTGGTGTTTAACTGGAAAATATGTCATACAAATGATACTCAAATTTTTGCAGATTTTTTAAGCGTGTTCCAGAGGTCGCTGATGTGGCCGAACATGAAAAATGGAATTCAAGAGAAATAAGACAAGAAAGAGATTTGTGTTGCCATTCCCAGAAATCAGTCTTTTAAACCTTTAAATATTTTCGGTAAATCTATATTTTTAAAAGAATGAACGGATAATTTAGCTTCACTTCTTTTTGTGTGAATACATTGAAGCTTATTTCTTAGAACCTGCAGAATATCTGATTACTAGGAATAAAAATATTGACTCCAATATGGATAACAAAATTAAAATTTCAGTAAATTCCGATTTTCATGTTCGACCATCGTCAGCGACCTCTGTAACGCGTTTTAAAAATCAATTTAAGTATAATTTTTTCAACATGTATTTTCAAATTCCCATGAAGCACCAAAAAAGAAAAAAATTTTCTTATCACCATCCTACGAAAAGTGAGCCCAGCTTTATTTTTTATAGACAACTATGATTCGACTTAATATGAAATTGTTATTTTATTTTCTAATATTTTTTAGTTACTGTACTCGAACTATATAAATTAAATATAATAAACCAAATATAGACCGGCGATAGTAGATATATCGATTAATTGTCCTAAAAAGAAAATATTTCTAAAGTACTGCTCTTGCTAATATCTGACACATATTTACTGTTTTTACTTCAGAATCATTCAGTAGTTCTTCCCTCCTTCAAACCGTTATTTTAATCATGTCCTATACTTGATGGATTTGACCCTATCTTTTAATTTTTCCCGTTACTAGGTTTTCCATGCGAGGAAGGAATTAATAGGAAAATAATTCTTTGCTCACATCTCTAAAGTACAATTTTAAGAAAAAGCCGATATAATGAGCTAATTTTGGGCAGTATGAAAATATTTTACACGAGATTAGGAGATCATTTTTTATACACGAATGAGTAAATTTGAACTTTATGCATTGTAGTAAAAAAATATTATAAATTGCTGTGCAAATAAGTGTCTGGGTGAATTGTTATTTAAGGAAAATCCAGAACTTTCTTCAAGACTTTATTCGGTTGATTTTTCTCAAATATAAAATTATGTGCTTATTTCTTTGTATAATACTACTAACATATAAAATGCTCCTTTATTTGATTTAAAAAAAATTAGTGTATTGAAAGTTTGTTAGTATAAAAAGTTAAATTTACGGCCTAAACTGTCAAAGGGATTAACCCATTAAGGACCAAATCCGAATATCTCAGATGGGTATAAATTCGATCCAACGATCCAACGAAAGGAAAAACTCCTAAAAATGTTTTGTTTTCTGTACATGACCTCAAAAATACCAAAGAAAAACGCGTTTTTCGAGTAAATAACCTCAAATACCTCAAAATCCTGACGTGATGGGCCACTTCTGACTTCGGATTCTGATTCTACGCACAAAATTACGTCGGAAATGACCCACAGCTTCCCAACAAGAAAACATTGTTGACCTGTGTAGTTAATTTAATCGGTGACATATTCTTTTAAATCCATTCAATATGGTTGTATTAGGGAAGTAGAATGCGTGTACAATATTAGATTAGAACGATTAGAATAGGTTAATGCAGGTTAGGTTAGGTTAGGTTAGTTTAGATTAACGTTAATTTTTCTAAACTAATATTTGTTGAATTGTCATTTGTTAAAAGTCGTCTCATGAAACGTCATTTTTCGAAGACTGGTGAGTTGAGTAGTCGCCGTTCATGAAAATGTAAAATTTTTGCGAATTTCCAATATCTCTTGCCAAAATTATCCATTATTTCTGATACATTCAGGACACAAAAATCTCAAAACATGAAATTCCTACGGTGGTCCTTTTTGAGATCAGGAGCAGCTCATAGCGACCAATGTAAATTTGAAATTTATAAATTTTACAGAAATATGGAAGAAAACAATAACAAAAATTAAAACATCGTTGTAGCGGAAGTGAATGAAACCAGCGTTAGAACAGCAAATATTCGCTGTCTGTATATTAATAACTAAATTACACAACTAGAAAATTGTGGTGTACAATGACTAACATCCTCTCGAGTATGGCCATTAAGCAAAACAAATAAACACGGTGTGCGTAATGTCGAACGCAAATTTGTACGCGTCTTCATTATGGATAATTCATCGTATTATTATCATTTGGAATACGCATGCGAATCGTTATATATGATTCAGTTTCATAAATCATTGGACGTCGCTCGCGGCTTTCCTTCCAGCACCTTCATGCCGTGTAATTGCACTTTTTAGAACTCTCTCACGTTTTCACTCTTCCACCCGAGTGCACGTGACGCTCTCTTCCTCTTCGTGTATCTTTCCTTCTTCTTTTGTCTTTTGTTTGTTTCTGTCTATCTTCTTCTTTTTTATCTTTACTTTTGAATCTGTCTCTTTCTCTTTCGTCTATTATTCCAACTCTATCAGGATCTGTGTTTTTTTTTACTTTCTGCTATTATGTCTTTCATTTTTCTCACCCTTCACTTTTACCTGATTCTTTGCTCTACTTTTTTATTTCTTACTTTCGGTAGGTATTTTGATCTTTGTCGTCGTATTTTTTTGCTTCATCTGGAAAACGTTTTCATGGTCCGTTCGGGTCTCTAACTATTCGCACTGTGCCGGTGATCAAAAAAATCATAACCAAAATGGTGTTAAAAACGAACATTTCAGCACATATTTATCAAAAGAAAGGGAGCGTCGCTTCTCCCACTACTCTCACATGCGTTATGCCCGAGACGTCACTGCAGGCCCGTCATGAGGCCCCGGACAGCAAGGTGGGGGGGAAAGAGAGCAGCGACAGATAAATATAACGTGACGAAACCGGACAAATATGTTGGGACGTAAATATAGTGAGACGCAATTATACCGCGACTCTACTGCAACTAGATAGCAGGAGAAATAGATTCTGGCCGTTTCCTTTTCCTGGGAGTATCTTATATTTTTCCGCACATAACTGTGAGTGATTATATATTATTATACAATTATATCTGGAATTGTATATAATTGAATATACTCCTTTTTTCCTGGTTTCTGTTTTTGCAGATGTCAAATCGAATCGTAAACCCTTCAAAATAGTGACATTATTATATCTGAATCATATATGTTTATTTAATTCAGATAAAATTGAATTTTCAAATATTTTTGAGAGAAATAATGTCAAACTATCGATTTCTGTTATCATATAATATTTGTAAAATATCTTCAAAAATGACAAAAGTCATAACCTTCATGTAGTTTGTTTACTATTTATTTATTCTCAGGGCCAAATCTCGACGGAAAACACCCAAAAGACAATTTTTTAAACTGACCTTTCTTTCGTGTTCAGGATGAGCTCTATTCCAAATTCCGGCCAAAATTCGCAGATTCGTCTAAAGTTAAATATTTGTTTTTTATATAAATTTCACATTTTGAAAAATGGTTGCCATTCACTGACAATTTCCTCACCTCAGGAGGTCAGTAGATAATAACAATTTATCAATGGGATGTCGAAGGTTGTTCAGTTTTCACCTGATGACATTTGTAAAAGCTTTGCAAACTTTCCTCGGGGACATTCGATGTATCGATCGTCGATGTTCACCGATCGGTGACATTCCGTAAGATCTATTAAAATTTCTAGACGGAAAGGAAGTTTCACGTTGCATACGATGCGTCTGTTCAGGAAACGGTGACCGGAAGTCATCAGCGTTTTACTTTCCTGACGGCGCGTCCAGAACGACGACGGTACGAGCCTTGTAATTGAGAGTCCTGCGGATGGTATCGCGACACTTTGCTGAATCGGCCATTCGATGGAAATTCTTGAATTAATACCTCTTGTCAACATATCCTTGTTCCATTAATATTTATTAAATCACTGCAACCTCGGATTTATGCCACAAATTATCGAATCGGACATTTAAACTACGTTTGAACGTTGATTGGAAAGATGAGGACGGTTTTTGTGATCGTCAATCCAGGGAATTATAAAATCAATCTTAAGCTGGTGGTCTAGGTCTTGATCTTGGCCTTGCTCATCCAGAAGATGTAATGAATCTTTGTCATAGTTGCAATCGATTTGTTTGATTTCCTATCATGTTTTTTTTTGCAATTGTCTTTGGTGTGAATTTCTATTCTACATAACTTAACATTGTTCCCGTGATTCCAAACGTTCTAAGCAATCAGCAAATTAATTCCATTCAAACAGATAAATTATTAACATTACAAACTCTATTAATCTTAAAATTGCCATCAATATTTTATAATTGAACAATAATTAGCAGAGATGTTCACATTCAGTTTTAAGACTTAAATTTACCAACAAGTTCAGTCACTTTCTAACCAGTTTTCGTCTACATTTTTTTCATTCTTTTGTGGGAAGTAGGAATACTCCAAAAAGAATACTTCACACATGATTTTCAAGAATATCAAGACTTTTTTAGGATGATTTTCTAGTACTAAAACATACGTCATTGTTGGATAAATAAAAAACCCTACCAGATTTTGACTGAATAAAAAAACAGTTATGAAAAAATGATTAGAGTTAATAAAATGAATGAAGTATCAGAAATGAAGTTATATCCAAATAAAAATTCATTACACGATTGTAATTATCACATTGTTCTATGATAGTTCGAACAATGAATGATCATTATTGTAAACATTGATAGGCGTTAAAAATAGACGCGTATCATTCACAGTTATGAATAGTAACACCAGTCCAGCGATCTATATAGAGATTTTCTCACATAGATTATTGATACACGCGTAATGCTATACGTTATTCATTTTATAATTACAGTTTCGAGCATATTGCAACCGATGATGATTCCACATTATAATTATAACTCTGCACTATTTTGCATTAAATTGATATTGGGAGCGGTGAAAGTTTTTTAGGTTCTTGCTCATTTGTAAAACGTAAGAGTAAGATTTTACTTTCATTGTCATGGATTTCACTTTAGGCAAGAGTCTTCCAATTCTTTATATCTACCACGAAAATCGTGAAAAAAATAAATGTGAAGAGATTTATGAAAGTGCCACGAAAATGTCAACCGTCGGCAAGAACAATTATATTGTATCTGTATGTGAGTTGCGTAATTTCAAAATAATGCGCGTGAGAATGGTGACGAAATTTTGTCAATCTTGACATTTGTCGAACAATTCTTTTAGGTTTTTATGGAGTTGTTTAGTTTAGTAGCTTAGTATCTTAAAAATATAATAATATCCGAAGTTTCAGGCTAATTTAAGGAGTAATTTATTCATTACTATAATACAGATGTGAAAAATAAGATTCAGGAATTAATAAGAAAATAGCAAAACACAAATTAAAAAATAAAAATCTTCTTCTGAGAATTTTTCTATTCCTTCTTAGTATTTTCTATTTTTTTTTTGAAACCGTATAGTAAAATTGACTACCATAAGTATAGGTTTTTGAGTATCGATCCTCGTTTCCTTTAACATATTTTATACGTTTTTTTCTAAATTTACTCGAGTTTTTCACGGAATACTCCGACAATTTTTTTTAGAACTATAATTTGACTAACATATATTATAAAATATTCCTCTAAAATCTGTTTTGTTTCCCACGGGAAATAATTTTGTCCTATTGTACCTTTAATAATACAAAAGTATGTGGGAAATTTGTTTGCTTATTTATTTAATTCGAAATAATCGTTATTATCTAAAAAAGTGACTAAATGCTAAATCCATCCTTACTATTATTTTGTATTTAATGCACTCGGAATTCTGATTCGATCAAGACTGAAAGATAATTATTTTAACAGTATTTTATAAATTAACCAGAAGTCAGGTATTTTTAACAACAAAATGCTAAACTTATATTTAAGCAGAACTTTTTTAGTGTCTCAAATTGAATGTATTACATTTTATATACCAAAAGCAAAAACAAATTATCCGTGTTAAATAGTATACTCTCTAAACCTGAATTAATTGAGTTTATTTATTATTAGAAAGCTACATTAATCATATTAGTAAATGCAAATTAAAGTTAATTAGTAAACATTATATTACTTCGCATTTCTAGTTCTTATATGAAATGTTAAAATGAAAATATAATTTTGTGACTATAACAAAATTTTAAAAGTATTGATTACTATTGCAAATAGAATAAACCGTTGCTGAAGAATTTTGTATACCATAGAACTAAAATTTTCACATTTAACTACAGATAAAAAAAAATAACTTTTTTATAATCTCATATACTGACAAACTTTCAGTATTCAAGTAAATATTTATTTAAATAGTCATTTTATTTAATTGCCTTAAAAAATACGTTTTTACTATTACAAAATGTTTCTTTTGTTTAGTAAATTTTACTTACTTAGTAGGTTACTAAATAGAAGGATATGACACAACTACAATTTTTAGTTAGCTATTCAAATAGTAGACTCGATTATCTAATTTGTCGAAATCGCTATTTAGATAATGCAATTAACTAAAGTCGATGGCTTTGTCTTATCCAACTATGTAGTTAGTAGTTCCAACTATCTGCAAGCAATATTTACTCTAATGACTAATTCTAATGGGAGGATCCCTTAAATAATGCATGGATATCAAACTTCTTCGACTTTCGCGAAACGCAAAGCTAAGAGAATCGCAAACGCGACAATAAGAGTAACTAAATTGTGCACAATGTACACGTCTGGTCTAATTAAAGGTACACCTCAAAAACCCGATAAATCACAAAACAGACACTTCAAAACCCCGACATTCAAAAACCAGACATTTAAAAAAACAGAGATTCAAAAACCAGACATTTCTAAATGTATATATTCTGAAAATGTAATTAATGATTGACTTCTGAATTTGCTTAATAAATAATGCGGGGGTCATCAAACTGATTTGACCTTCAAGTGACCTACAAAATTCACCCCTAAGTCGAACATTTTTGACCTTGAAATGACCTCTCAGTGAGACCTCAAGAGCGACGACCCGAGATAATTTTTGTACGTATTGAAAGCACCAATCGGAGGTGTCTGTTTTTTTAAGTGTCTGGTTTTTGAATATCTGCATTTTGAAATGTCTGGCTTTTAAATGTCGGGATTTGAAGTGTCTGTTTTGCGATTTGTCGGGTTTTTGAGATGCACCCCATTTTTAGAATATGTACATTTTGAAATATCTGGTTTTTTAATGTCTGTTTTTTGAATATCTGTTTTTTGACATGTCTGGTTTTTGAGTGTCGGGTTTTTATGTGTCTGTTTTGTGATTTGTCGGGGTTTTGAGGTGCACCCCTAATTAATGGCACATGTTCAACAGAATCAAATTATAAAATGTAAGTCTTACTAACACGATTTGACGAATTCTTTAATTACTTTAAGGGCTACTAATACTGCCTTACTAATTATAAATTAGTCAAAGGCTGTTTTATTTATAACGGTAAACATTTTACAAATTTAGAGAGTTAAATTGTGAATTAATGTTAGGTGTAATGGATGTGCATATGGCAAACAAGGCATACTTAATGTAGTCATTCAGAGCTCTAAATAAACTCCAATGCCGTGTTAGTTGCAATATCTTGTAAAACGAGCCGTAAAAGTAGTTTTACTTATGACTTCCAAAAATAACAACTTCGTCTAATTTGTATGCGTTAGATCTTATTTCAAACCATCTTCTTTTTTGGTACTGCGATTCATATCGTTTTTAGATCTGCGTTTTTTAAGAGGCAGTAAGACTGAAGAGCTCCTTTTGAGTGGTATTTAATATATCTTTAAAGATGTTACGACAGCTTAAAGAGCTCTTAAACACGTTAATTAAATGGGTAATATAAAATTAACCTAAAAATATGAAAAAGCAAGAAAAGCTATTCGAATTAAAAACTTGAGTTAAAAATAGCTAAAAAAAGGCAAAAAGCTAAAAATAATAAAACCTTGTTGAACTAACGGGACGCAGTATGTTTTGTAAAATATGTTTTATCGCACTTATCACGAAGTATGATTTCATTTGATCAATATCTGATCTCGTTCCAGACGACATATAAAGTCTGATGCATTCGAACAGGACATTTAATTTCTAATTAGATTTCAATCATAATCTAATAAGAACTTGTATCATTCGTGAAAACTGACAAGGCAGAAAGATCAATCGATAAATCTCATTTATATACAATTATTCTGATTTACGCCAATCGTGATTAATAAAACTTTGTCAAATACAAACTCTTTCCATGATTATTTCTGTCGATTTTACTTCTCGATGTGATATGAAACATAAATTGCAATTTAACAGGACCGATATGTTGACTTATTCGAAATGTCAATAAAATATTTAACTTAAAAGCAGATGACGTTCATAAATTTTCAACGTCACATGTGTTCTTACTTTCAATTGTTTTGTAAACGTGTACGCACGTACTAATAAAAGTGATTCATTTAAAATAGTGATCCTAAAATTCATTGATTAAAGACTGTTATTCGTTATCAATGAATCTTTTTACGATGTATCAAACCACGTAGTCGCATATGTACACAAGAGAAAAAAAGTGCAAAATTACTCATAATGAGAAGGAAACGTTCAATAATAGAACAAATGTTATTGGAAGTTGTAATTAACCCAATGATAATTTCATAATTCAGATTTTAATTGTATTAATAATTTTGATCTGTTTTAGATACGTCAGGTTTCATCATAGTAATTCGATGGGAGCATTAGTTTGTTACTTAATGTTTTTGTGCAACATAATATTTTTTAGCAAATATAGTAAAACTAACAGTGTTAATAGAATAGAATAATCCATTGTGTATCAAATTGTACTGTATTGTGTTTTTAAATATTAGAAATTAGTAAATGAAACACTAAAATGCAACAAGTATCTGTTTTAATGAAAATATATAATCAGTATTCACAGTTCTCTTGAAGACAGAAAAAAGACAATGAAAATGAACCCAAAATGAAGATGCATATGCTGTTTCTATATCATTAGTAGATTAACATTGAAGAATGAAAATCCTAACTTATTTATATTTAAAATTTTATTGTGTTTTTATATGATATCAGACAACATAAGTAATAAACCATTAATATAAAAAGATGAACGTGACGAGTTGGCAACTAAACAACTGCTGTTAGTAGTTTGAAAGATACAATAAATCCTTAAGATCGTTGATTTTATATAACGCTCCCAGAATTTCAAAAACCTTAAAATTGACAATATTTCTTCTTCGTTCAGACCAATAACCCAAACTATTATTTTTTCTATAAATGTTAGACTTTTTTCAAGATATTCAATAAGAAAACGAATCTTGAGTGTTAGAGATATATAATTAATACTCTTCAGTTGTACTCATTTAATGACTACCCCACTTTGCCTCAAGAGAAACTAAATTTAACAACACAAATGGAAATTTTGTTAATGCAGGCTTTATGATCATAATCATTAAACAATCATTTAAAAATGTTGGCTATATATTTTAACTCCTGGAACAAAGTGGAGAAATTGTCCCTCAAACATTTAGAGCAAAGCCATAGACAGAAGTAGGACCAAAGGGCCCGGACCCCCTCCGAAATGAAAAAAAAAACACGGTTCTAAATAATAGTCCAGTTCCTTCTTATTTGAATTGAATCCTTCCGAATTTTTTTTCTTTGGCTACGGACTTGATTTTGGAGATGTTATAAAGTCGACGATTTTAAGAATTAATGGTACCTTTCAAGAAGTTAATTTTTCAGCTCTTGGTCAACTTTTTATATTACTCATTTCATTTCCTATTTAATTTATCTGCAATATAATTCAAAAACACAAAACAAAAGTATAACAATTAAAAAAAATAAAGAAAGGAAGTGAGTTTTTCCCGGCTTAGAAAATATTAACCGTAATTTTATTTGTAACTTGGAATTAATCTCAATCATAAATGAAAATATTTAGTTCAAAATAAAAAAAAAGCAATAAGTTGTGATTTTCATTCTTCGATATCGCATATTTGCTAAAGATATAGAAACATCCCATTCATCCTGATTTTGGATCCATTTTCATTGTTTTGTTTGCCTCTCTTAAGATTATTATTTATAGTTTTTGAACGGTTAGTGGAGGACAAGTAATTAAAACCGATAAAAGAAAAAGTAGCAAAAATAATAATTTGAAAGTAGCTAATAATTGCTTCTGGTATTCGAGTCCCCTCAGGAAAATATGCTACGTTTTATTTAAAAAATATTAAACTAACTATTCTTTACTAAGTTTTACTTTATATAACTGAAATTATGAGTATTTTGTTTTTAAATCAACTACCTTAAAACACAACCAAACAAAATTTGAAAATTATTTTTAATTAAGTTTTATTATTTTATATGATTATTATACATCAAATAATCACTCCATATAAATGCTAATAAATAAAGGTGACATGAGTTTCAGTGAAAATAAATCTTTAATTAATAAAGGTATTTTAAAAATCCAGAAAATAAAGCGAAATACATTGAAAAACGATAACGATAATACCCGCATCATAAGGAAATTAATTCCGGGATGAACCAATGTAAAATGCATAAAATCAAACAAGGATGGAAATCTGAAGGTATAGCAGATAATCATCCTACTATCGACATTTGTACGTACTTCCTCTATTTAAAATATTTTTTTTTATTTATGAGTCATTTCACGTCAGATTTACAACTCAACTTTTTCCAAAGGCGTATTTTTTTATTCTAGACACAAAAAGAAAATATATGTGATCTTTTTTAATATGATACAACACATTTTCAATTTCATTAGTGAAAGTTTCATTAGTTATCTTATTGTTGGTTACTGTACTTTGAAGTAGAACTATATCGTAGTATGCAAACTTACGATTTTTGTGTTAACAGCAGTGGAATGCATAATATCTCATACCTACATAACTATAAAAATAAACAGTTAAATTGAATTATATATAATCTTATAAGATACTTCTGTGATCTTTCTTATACATAAATACACAATCAGTTAGTTTCTTATAATACTTGTAAAAATAAATAATCTTATTTTTCAAAAAATGTCAATAACAATAAGTAATTATACAATTTGTGTCATTTAGGAAATATACATTGTTGTCAGTGTCTCATAATTTTTTATTCCATTAAAGCTATTAAAATGAGACTGACCTCCTTATTCAGAAACCTAACTATACATTCGAGACAATGTAATCTAGAATTCCAAATAAACACGTTTTTGTCCATTTTTTTTTAGATTGACACAAGTTCGACACAATAATGTGTACGTTTATAAAATTATGTTTCTTTCGACTTTAAAACTTTATGTTTACTGGGTCATTCTTAACACTCGAGGCAACGTACATATGAAGGAGAATCAGCTGAGAGCAGTCCGCCATATTGAGAGATCGATCTATTCGACATTCTCGAATCGACCATGGTCGTGAAGTTGTCGTTGCTTGTTGAACTCATAAGAAGCGATATTATCTGCCTCAATGCTTCGGAACTCGGTAGATTTGCACTTGAGTTCATGTAATTTTTAGTAGGGGTTTATATATAAAACAAGATTCTATCCAGATGATGAAAATCTAGGATAATTTCTATATTGTCAATCTGTATTGATTTTTGTGACCATCTCTACCAATGGTAACTGCTAAAGTCCGTGATTAAATGAAATGGAATGAAAATACTTGCATCGTAACTTAATCTATTAAACTGAAGGAGAACATAACCTAAAATATTTCTAAGATTATATAGGAGCGAAATTTAATAAACTCAAAAGGTCCAATCTTAGCGAAAAAAGATATTAGATCATATTTTTGTAAACAAAAACATACCGTTCACGCGTAGCCTAAAAAATGAACCAAAATTTTTTTTTTCTATTTTTATGTTCGGATCTTTAAATGATAGAGGACTTATTAAGTTTGGACATTTAGTACAAAATTCGTATTTATTATTAATCAACTTTCTAAATTGTTTAAAATGTACAACTCTTCATAGGCTGCTAATTGAGAGCTTTTTGTGAATGTGAGATTTTTCCCTCCAGAAAGAGAGAACCTCGTATGTATAAGAAACTGCAGTGAATCAATACTTATTTTTCTGGATGTAAATTTCATTTAAAGACACACTGAGAAAAGTGTATTTTATCAGTTACTATCCGTTGGCTTTTAAAAAGTGTATTATAGCCATTAAAAGAAATATTATAACTAGTGAAATCCTCCGTCGTTCAGCATTTGTTTTTGACAGGTTATACGAAACTGTAATAAACTCTCCTATTTTAAAAGAATGTTTTATGATGACTAAAAGAAGGCATTTTTAATATTTTAATTTGCTAGATAAATTTCCATAAACAAAAATTGCTTTTAGTTAAAGAGAAAAGGCTAAAATAAACTGACATATCGGTTAGAATAATATAAAATCTTCGTCTTTTAACAGGTAGTAGAAAGATGGCAATCCCTAGGCGTAAAATATTATATTTTACGGGGCATACGAATTCTAATACTGGGTAAAAAACACTTTTCTCAGTGCACACAACAAGTTCGCAGATTAAAAATGCCAGTATGATCATTTGAACTTGTGACTAAGGTAAGACAAAAAAGTTGTGGCCCAAAAATAGTTGTTCAGCACAAAATTAAAAAAGTGATATATCGCAAGGATTTTTGCGCGAAAAATGGCGTTAATCATGAATAATGAATGGCTGCGCATTATCGACGATTCGATCGTGTGGCACGGGGCGATAGATGCAACCGGTAGTAGAAAAGCTATAAATTATGGCTATAACGCTGCGGTCACGTAGATTATAGCTGGCTATTCCACCTCGTTGATTCTTGCGTTGAAAGACAGCGGCACTACGATAAACATATATCGGTACCAAAGACGGTCGCATTGTCTTCGGTCGATTGGCGTTTTTCCCACGCGCTCACTTTCCAACAAGAGTCGAACACTCGCTGACACAATGTCAACCATCTCCAACGACTGTTTTTCCCCCACTTTTCTTTCGTGCAATTTTTTGTCTGAAGCAGATCGATGGCACGATCTATAGATCGTTGCTATAAACCGTAAGTTTCGTAACGATTTATAAACTTATCACTGGAGTGCCAGAATCGGCAAGTATTGATTGTTATCGTTGGTGACTGAATAAGAAAATAATTCCTTTTTCGATTGTGCTTGTTGTTTATTTGTGTGATAATGAATTGTTGAAGATTCAGCCAAGACGACATGTTTCTTGGCAACATGAAAAATATCAAAGATTGTAAATTGATCATTAGATTACAGGATAACTCTGAAGGTTCTGGACGATTCAACGAATGACAATCGATGACGATTCCTCAGGTGATGAAAGGAAAGTAAATCTTTTGGAATGAAAGATAAAACGAAGCTACTTCTGTCAACAGTTCGCAGCATTCCGCTTACAGGTCCACGAATATTTGTATTTCGATGTAAATGGACGACTTATTCATGTTGTTTGGACAAAAGTTTTTGAAACATTCTATTGGCAAGTTTAGACACCCGTTAATTAAACGAAAACTAAAAAATAAGAAAATATTTTCTAATAAAAGTCTAAGTTTCTAAGGTAATCTTTTCAAAGAATGGTCAAATGTTATCTGATTAACCTCAGGCTTATTTAATTAAAACCAAAAAAATATGTTCCACGGAACACATTATATCGATCGTTTTTTAAAATCGTTCGACTTCTCCGTGCTCTTAATTTTCTACTTCTTTGTAGGTTGCTCTTCCATCGAACTTCACTACGATCATTCGTGCAGCAGTTCGTTTATTTTCAGTACCTCCTTTGAAGCAAATAAGCCGCAATTCTCGATTCATGTAATGAAAAAAGCACATTTTTCCGAAACGCAAAAAACGAAGAAGGAATCACTTTACGTCGGTTGTCTTCAAAGCGCCACTAAGAAGAGCAGACTTCATGGAGCAAAAACTGTCAGCGCCTGCGGGGCAGTTGCTGATTGAATTTCAAATTGAAGTTTAAAAAATTAAAGTCGATACGAAAATTGTCAGTGACTTAATATCATTTTTTAATTCGAAAGTTTCTCTTTTTATTGATGTTCCAGATATGAAAGAAGTGCCGCGCTGTGAAACAGGAATTGATTTTATTTCTCAATTTTTGAAAATATTTATATTTACAAATTCATATAGCGGCTAGCAATGTATACATTAATATATGAGTAAATTATGTTATATTATTGAAAAGTGGATGAGTGGCGCGTTGTTATATTTGAGCGATAAATCAATTCGTGCCAACTTAATTCTATCCGTCACAGATGTTACGTTGTTGATCTAGTATCGTGAATTCTAAGGAGCTACCGAGGATGTCCTTAAACATCTCGGGACGGATTGTGTTGTTTGGATAGTAACTAAAAATCGACTGGAAATTCTAATATTCTTTGCAGGACTTCTAGGAAAAATTACCAGCTATTTTGTTATACATGATTTTATTTGATTTTCCTATTTTTTAAAGAGAGACGTTTTGCAAATAATTGGAAAGAATCCTATCTACGGTTACAAATTTTTCCTATACTTTATATGGATTGGAAATATGCTTTTTTGGTCTATAAAACTTTTCGTTCTTAATGAAATAGATTAACATTCTTAGAAGACTGCCCTGTAAGTCCTAGCCAGAATAATAGAATTATGTATACAGATTCAAAAAATATATTTGTATATATACTTTAATGGAAAGTGAAAAGAAAGGTTTCATTCTGAGACAATGTCGAGCTGTCGAGTCCACGATTATTATCAATAAGGATTCTTAACGTGGGAAATTTTTATATGATTATTATAATAGTTCGAGATATAACGTTGTAATTAATTATTAACAGGATTATTCACAATGTTTACTCATGAAAGAATCCAGTTAGAAAAGAAAGAAATCATGTTTGAGGATTCACATTATATTAAACTCCGTATTCATCCCTTCCCAAAAAGGAACTAAACAACAAAAAATAATATAAAAAATGAAATAATTTTTATTTAGAAGTGAATCCGAAAATTTGTATTTCCGAAATTGTATTTTGAAAACTAGATTCATAATAAGCGATCAGAAATTATGATCTTCTAGATCAACCCTTTGATTCGTGAATTTTTATGAACATTGGTATACATGGGTTTTTAAAATCGCTGATTACGAAACCGTTATTGATTGTCGGAAACTCAATTTAAATCAAATGTACAAATTTAATATTTGAGGATTTTAGAATTCAATGCTTTCTAATTGATCATCCGTTCTAACATACTCAAAGAAAAGATAAAATTAAACATTTCGTACAAAAATAATGTAAATATATGGGTTGGCTAATTTGTTTTTATATCAGTGGATTTGGATTTATATTTTTTACAATCCATTTTATTTTTTTTTACATTTCTTTAAAACTTGTTTGTTGAAATCCATATATCTGTAATAATCTTTCTGCAATGAGATACTTTTTATACCAATATTTCGCAAAAATACTGAACTTGGTGTAGGTTTCTGCAGCTCCTACATTTCATACACAAATGTGAAGTACGGCGCCATCTATTAAGTCGATCTGCAGCTCTCGTAATTAGGAATTAAAATTTGTGTATGAAAATTCTGAAACAAGGCAATATCGTCCGTTGACAAGATAATAAAAAAAAAAAAGAAAAAATCTACCACGGAATCTTGAATGGTCCAGTTTCGAGAAAATCGGGTTCTATTATGAGAATAGGTATGGTCATTAACAAAGGGTATTCTAAAATTTGTGTTAGATATTCTCCTAAATGTTAATGCAGTTAGTGATTTGAATTTTTTAAAATTGATATCGAATTCATAATTAACGAACTCGAAAATCTTTACATAATGTGAGTTTTATAAATTTTGATTCAGCGTTGTGTTTTGTCCGCCATTTAGCATTTTTAAAAACCGACATTCGTGCAGGGACCTCAAAAAGCCGTTTATGTACAGTTCTATATTTATATTAGTCAACAGTCAACGAGAAATAAATTTAACAAATGTTTCTTCGTTGTTAACAACTTTTTCATCGCAGGAGGCAAGATTAAAATTGTTTCTACTTGTAAACATATTAGAAGGATAAAGAAATAAAAACTATGCTAAACCTTTCGGTTCGCACTCAAGAAACATAAGGAAATGGTGTCGAAATAGGTGGCACATTGGTGGCCGTCTTTTTATTCAAATGTTGATGTCCAAAATATGCTTCAAGTCAAGAAATTAACGCTGATTTGTTGAAAATGATTGGAGACTTGTATTTTTTATTCCCGAGTGTGCATACAAGATAAAATGAAACATCACTGCATAATAAAATGATTGCACTCGTTGCCATCTTTGATGCTACGCAAAGGAAATATAGTTTACGTTAGATAATTATGATGAAATGAAAAACTTGAGTGCTATGCTACAATTTAATCCAATAAGTCAAAGAACCAATTGAACTAACTGATACATAAAAAATTCAATTTTCTTACAAACAATAAACTACGGAAATAGCTGAAGTACAAAAGAACAAAATAATAACGCGACTTCATTTAAATAAAACTTAAAAAATTATCATACACGGTTCAATCAACACGCTCATTAATTTTTTATCATCAGAGCTTATATGAATTATTGCCTTTCTGAACCAAATAAAAATATGGTGATATGTGCAAACGCAATTTGATTCTTATAGTTACAAATCAAGTAACGAAGAGAAAGTAACTTATTAACGATTCTTACAGTAATTCGCGCAATATTGATTGCAACTATACGTAAACAGGTTAAACTTTTCCTTCATTAAGGATATGTGTTAATAAATAATGGCTAATTGATCGAAATAAAAATCATTAGTGTATAGCAGAATCGGTACATTTACAAACAAACATAAGTAAATATATAATGTGAAATAATATTAATTAAGAAAAATCACAAATACATTTTCCACAAATTCCATGAATGGTAAACAAAAGAAAATGTATTTCTTTGTAGCAGCTATTTTTAATTGAATTTCAACTATTTTAACTAAACATAAGAGTAGTGAAGTAAATCATTCAATGGAGGAAGAGTACAAATATGTTATATTAAATAATAAACGCGAAGCGATTCAAAGTTATTTACAAAAGTCAATTGTCACATTGATTTTTGAAAATACAAAAAAATTGTCAACATTTTGGCAAATATCTAAACATATTTACAAATAAAAACATTACAAAAACATCGATCAATGCTTTCAAATGAAAAATGATTTAAAAAATTGTAAAAACTGAGCACCATTCCCCATAATAAACATTTTCTACTACAAATTTGCAAATATCAAACAATTTTTTTTAAATCAACAATATTTAAAAAAAAATTTAATATTAAATATATATATATTTTTTAAATATTTAATAAAAATATATATAAAAAATAAATATTTCTTTCGTTCACCATCGTATAAATGTAATTGTTTAAAACATACTTGTAAAATACCATGAAATTTTTCAAGAATGACTAAAATGACCGAAATAAAAATAATTACAAAAACACACAATTTTTTTGAATGAAAAATTTGATAATTGTTCCCAACATTCAACATCGTGTAAATTTAAACCTTTTACACATATTTGCAAAAAGCAAGACGTTTCCAAAAATGAAAAGCTTTTCAAGAATAACAAAAATTTCAAAAATCAAACAATTTTTTTAAATGAAAAATGTTTTCAAAAATCGAAAAACTTCTATCACCATTGTGAATGTTACAATTTACAAATATTTAAATAAAACTCTTCATTATACTAATATTTAATAACACATATTATTACAATATTTCATTACAAGGAAAAGTTAGATAAAATAATCCAAACAATCTTACAAACCAAGATTTAAATTTCTTCGTAAATTGTTGGCATTCCTGAATTGTCGCCATTTTCATGAAACACAATCGGGATCGTAAATTTCCTCCGTAACGAAGTAATTGGACGACACTGGAAAATGTGTCTTTTTTATAAAAAATATATAAAATGGTCGAATGTCAATCGAAAGCGATCCAAGGAATCGAGGCTAATGCGAGACCGTCTCGCCGAAGATCTCGCAATTATTTCTCGTCCCCGACCTCGTCTACGGCTGAATCTCGGATTCGCGTCTTTTGCGACCCTGACCTTTTCCTATAGCGAAACTCTCGGCTTCTTATGGGCTAAATATGTGGATACGTCTTGTGGTCGGAGAACGTTATTCATGGGATCTCATGGTCTTCGTTAGGCCACAATTCCCGACTGACCCTTACACGTGCATCTTTTACATCTCACCGGAACACCGATTGAATTTAAATGGCTATTAACCATTAATTTCACTTCAAGTTACGACTAATTTCTTCGACACAAAACGAGAAGGGGGTTTCAAGCGTACAAATCGCACACCACTAGTTACAGCAGCCTCGTAAGATGCGATAGTTGCGTGCGATAATCGATTGCATTTTAACGATTCCAGTATAAATTTTTTCAAAGTCGAGAATGGAAAAGGAAAAGTAGAATATAATGTTTTTAAATTACATTAATTTTTTAGATGGTGAAATAGAAAAAAATTAATACAGATTGAAAAATACCGTTTTTAGGTCCAAAATCAGTTAGGTCACTATTCCCTATCAGTTAGATAACACAGAACCACAAAAAAATTGTTTCGAGATAACTTGAATCAGGAATAGTGGATCTTATAGATTTTTAGCCGCTGAAAACCAATCCGTTATTCGACTTGGCCCATCACGTCAGGATTTTAGGATATGTGATCCGAAAAGTACTCAAAAATATACTTTTTGGCAATTTGAGGTTAGGATATGTAAAATATCTTACGTCACGGGTTAAATTGGACAATTAATTTATTTTCAGCCACCAAAAACCTATAAGATCCAGTACCTCCGATTCAAGTTATCTCCCCTAAAAATTGTTTTGCTGTCCTGAGCAATTAATCGCTGAAGGTACTTCTCAACATAAATAACACAAGACCACAACCATTTTTTTTGACACAACGTGAATCAGAAGTGGAGGATCTTATAGATTTTTGGTCGCTGAAAACGAATTCTTTGTGCAAGTTAAGTCATCGTGTCAGAGTTTTCACATATTCTAACCTTAAATTGGCAAAAAGTATATTTTTGAAATTCTTGACGTGATGGGCCAAATCGAATAACGAATTCGTTTCCAGCGGTTAAAAATCTATAAGATTCACTATTCCTGATTCAAGTTATCTAGAAACAAATTTTTTTGGGGTCCTGTGTAATTAATAAATTTGTAATCAGCCTCTTTTAATCTTCGTTATATTTTAATTAACCATAAATTACGAATATGTACAAAGAAAGCTTTCGAGTACATTACGTTGCAATACCAGTGAGAGAAATCGCTTTTCCCGCTCGGAATGAGAAATATAACGTTCAAAATAAAGAAAATCAGCCTTTAACGGCAGAAATTATGTCATAAATCGTATGATTTTGCTTCAAAAGCAAAGTAGTAATAATCATCAATTTTCTCAGTTAAAATGTAACGTTTCGCGTAAATGCATTATGTAAGTGTTAAATAATACTAGCTCTCTGTATTAATAGGCTCAATAAAAATCCTGATATGCTATTACGAATAACGCGAACGAAAATGATTTTCCGGACACCTTTATGGGAATGGAGGAATTATTCTAAAATGCGGCAAGAGAAGGAATCGAGCGCTAGTCGTTCCTATTTATCCAGTATGATAATGGGACTAATGAGAATTATGAGGATATCGAGCCATTGGTAAAAATAGTCATAACAGCGACAGAAGTGCAGCATCGAGCGAGACTGTACGCCGGAATATATTTATCCTAAGTGGTTGCACCGTTAAACAGTGGTAGACGTGAGAAGCTGCTATCCTTGGCGGTAATGTGATTTTTTTATCATTCAAGGACTTTGATAACAGGCTTCGCGGAGTTAACGGTCCGCTTATCCGGGAAATTAGTATGCTCGACAAAGTTGACGGTTGCGATTTTAATGCGAATTCTCACGGAGAGTGCCAATTTCTTCGATTAGCTATTAAACGCTTATTCTCCCGGAGTGCGAATTAAGCGATTCTTACTTTATTCCATTCATCAAGACTACTTACAGTTGATAATAACAAAATTAGAAAGAAATTTGAGATGAAAGAATTGATGGCTAGTAAACATTGGTGACTTTCCTATCGTGAAATTTGTCCATACAGAATCTAGCAATTACTTATTTAAAACATTCTCCAACGAACGAGAACATTGGATGGAATGTTGCAAAAAAGTGTTGAAAGTTCCTCGTTTTACTTTTACGCATAAACTTCACCGTCATCGATCTATTTAAGCAGCCGTCACTCGCTTCACCGACACGTAATTGCCAAGAACAAATACGGTCGAGTTTCAAAACCGCATGAATTACTTCGCTCGATAGTCGCAAACAGCCATAAATTGGGTACAGCAAACATTAAGGAGTACTCAAGCAGAAACTAAACCGTGTATGTGCTATTTTCGACTAGTATCCACTCCTATAAAATTTGGTTTTATCCTATTAACAGTCTACGTAACTTTCTTTAGTTAAATCCGCTATTTATGTCGGAAATAAACGAGGGTAATTTGTCTTAGTTATGATATTATTTACTGCGGTCGAAAGAGGTTCTGAAAAAAATGAATCGTAATATGTATGGACACTTACCTGATGCATCAGAGATTACATCCGGCGCTTCAGTGCAATTTACATCCACAGGGTCGATACTCTTCGGCTCTTCAGTTGACTTGGGTTCCGTCACCTTTGAAGCTTCGATGACCTTCTGCTCTTTGACTGTATTGACAATTTTTTCGACTTCTCCGTTCATCAAAACGTCAGGAACCTCCACTTCTCCGACACCTTCGAATGATAAATTGCTACGTCTTTCTTCGTTTTCAATCCTCTCGTTGGATTCCTTTAATTCCTCTTCTTCCGCTTTAATCTGATGTGTCTGAGACATAGTTGGCAAGCTTTCGAATTTCTTCGATGGTACAAACTTATCGATCTTGATCCTGTCCACTGGTGGCGTAGACTTAATGCTTGGAACTATTTTAGCCTCGTGAAGTTTCGACTTCGTGTCGTTAACCTGTCGCTTTGGATCTCGGATATTGGGGATCGTGATAAACCTCGGCCTTTCCTGAATTTTCTCTTCCGGAATGATGGGATCCTCAACGTTTTCCACGACTTCCCTAGTAACGGGATTAGGTGCTGGCTTTTTCCTTATTTGATACACTTCAGGAGGTTTTTCTGGCGCGAAGATCACATTATCGACGTTGAACAACACGTTTTTACGCTTGCCATCAATTCCCTTGCCGCGCTTCAGGATGCTTTTCAATGTGTTTCGCGCTTCCTTTAGCCTCCTCGGAGGCCTCTTCGGAGAGACTTTGGGTATTGGGATTCTAGTAAGGGGAATTTCATCTTCATCGCTGACTTCCCTTGGTTCGTTAAAAACTCGAATTCGTTGTCCCCCTATCGCAGCTACTGAACTTCGGTTTGGGATCCTCTCAATGGATTTCACCTTTGTTGGATCAAAAAGACTTGATGGCGTATCCTCCGATTCTAAGGCATTATCCGACAGGTCATCACTTAGGTCATCTTCAACTTTTAGCCGGTTTTTTACTAAGAGATAAGGGTTAACGTTACACTCCAAAATGCTGCGTCTTGAGTCGTTGGCTGAGGTTGTGCAACTCGAGTCTTTCCAGTCTTCATCTGGCGGTTTAGCTCTTCCGGCATTTGGCGGAACTTGGGAGATTGAACCGGTCTCTTGCCAACTTCGCGACTTCTTCGGCAAGCGATGTATTCTCCCAGGCGTTGTGTGATGTTCCTCCAATGGGGTACTCTCTATCCAAGAGTTTTCATTGGAGCTGGAGAAATTATTGTTGTTACTGGTTAACTTGTTGTTGTCATTTGGAGGACTCGTTTCTTCGGTATCAAACCACTCGGTTCTCGATGCAGTATTTTCGACAGGGTTTTTGCATTCTTTCAAATTCCTGGCAACGCTCAGACTACGAGAATCACGCTGTGCAGTTTGTCGGTGAGGAGAGATGCTTCTTGCTCGGGACCTTGGCTCTATCAAACGACTCCGACGCATAAGGTCGTAGGGGTCATCGGTAGTTGGTCTCAGTATACCTACATCGGAGACACATAGCTTCATTGAAATTCTACTACTCGACTTAATCGACCAGATACAATTAACCCGTGAACAAAATATATTTTTACTGAATAGAAATTGTAAACATATAATTTGACGACTTTTGGTGCGGTATATTAGCACATCAGAATATAGCACAAGAAATAACAAGAATACAAACCTGCCAAGCTCGGTCGAGTTCTGGTGGTGGTCGGTATCCGACAAGTTCCGCCAATGGGAATACCAGCAAATCGATGGCCTCCGCATTTCCGACAATTTCCAAGTTTCCTGGTCGTGCCACTAAGGAATTCCGGACAGGAGCATACGACAAGCACCGGAGCGCCATGGGGCGGAGGCGTCAGAAACGCCCGAGGGTCCGGACGGTTAGAGCGCACTGTGCCGTAGATCCATGGATCTCCATAGATCATCTGACGGGACAGAGCACTACCACCACTGATTGTGCCCCAGCCCTTCACGGAATCATCCGGTTGGTGACTCTGCCGTGAAAGTCCTAGACGAACACTCCATGACTTCTTCCCTTTGCTGAAGGTATCATAATTCTGTAACAATAGAATAAAACCAGTTGTCAAAAAAGTATTCATTCGAATGGTTTTTATTAAGTCTAAAACTACTAAGATATATAAAATTACTTCAATGGCATTTTGCAAATAGACATTTTAATGTGATAAATAGGTTTACAAAAGGTTTCATGAAAATAATTGTCAGTTTTAATGACTTTGATAACTGGCAGACATGATTTGAGGACACAAAGGCGAAGCTTGACGTCGAGATAACCGTTTCGCACCGAGAAGAGTCATCGATTATTTGCTGAAACATCCCTTACCCTGAACCTTTGACCCGAGTCTCGAGATCCCGGAGGCCTCTCTAATGGTTTCCCAGTACCGTGCATTCGTGCTGAAACGCGATTACACCTTCGCGTATGCTCGCGTCGTTCGATATACGTATATATTAACGTTTATTCCCACTCGCATATCGTTTTCTCCGAATGAAACATTGCGCCTATAAAACTACCGTGGGCAAAGTTCGTGCGACCCAAACGGCTTCTGCGAGGGTCTTCTTCTCAGCGATCATGGATGAGGACTGATCGATCTACGATCCTTTTTACCAACGTCTGGATATTCAATAAGGAATAATTTATTAGATTGTATTAGAGGAATAATTTATAACACGTTATTTGTCGCTGATCTAGGAGAATTGGTACATTAGATGTAATAGGAGACTTTTGTCATTTGTTGATTTTTCTTCGTTTGGGATTTTTTTTTTAAATGTCGATTAGGGTCAAGTAGTTTTTCAAAAGTTTGTGCTATTTTTGTTGACTTGCGGCATTAATCCTGAAATGGTCTGGATTAGTCTTTGAGCAAACTGTATGGCAAAATGTTTATTAATATTGGTAGGATTGTAAATATTATAAGAGATCCGTTATTTAATATTTAACAATTTGCATATAACTGGAATTTTGTCATTACTTCTGGATTCATCATTGTTATTGTTAGAAGGATACAATATTTTTGTTGTTATGCAGTAATCCCTGCCGTAAGTTATATGTTTACCTCGTCCAAAGTTATTAGGGAGTGATCGTCATCTCCCCACCACACAGTTATGCCACACTTGACGTGATATTCCGCACGACATTCGGCAAGCATCGGTTAACCTCGAAATGCTTTGGTTAGACGTCGAACATAAACGAGAATAGTCAAGTGGGGGTATGACTTAGTACAATCTCCCGCCTTTTTGAAAGAACGGATTATACATCTTAGGACAGGGACTATTGAATTTATGAATAAACATACCAGAGAACCATTATTTTTCAGAAATTTCTAAGATTGTTTAAAGGTTTCACACGTTTCACAAAGTTTATACGTCGTGGCTTTTACTTAGTTACAAAAATTTTCAATTTCAGTGGTAAATTGGAGACGCCGATGGTGTGAATTAAAGATTGTTTTTCATTTATGACCTAGTATTAAATAAAAATTGACAATTCTTTTAATTACTAAAAAAAATGTTATATAGTAAGCAAACATTAATTATTTTGCAAATCCAGGACGAAGGGTTCTATTAATTTATTTTTCGATTAATTTAAAAAAAGATGTAATTACTTGACTACCTACTTCTATGCATTTCTTTACTAACAAAAAACGTTAACAAAAACTTTCATTTTTAGTGTGTGTACTAATTTACAAAGTACAGAATTCAATTTCGTCTCGGTGTTCACTGATTTTATTTCGTCCCTGAAATACTCGCCATACAATGATCGTTTGAAGAAGCCGACAAAAGTGATTTCTTTGAGTGCTTTTCTTCCATTAAAACATCAGACTTTTTAATACCTTTCGGATATATAGCTTGTTTGCTGCATTGCGAAAAGAAAGGACTAAAAACAGAGGAAAATTAACAGTGCAAGTAGCAATGCAGTTACAGCAGAAATTGAAAAGTTTTAATGTAAAAATGAAACGATCAGTAAATAATAAACAAATTAATGGGTACTAATATAATTCATTACAATTTTAATTGTAATTTATAGGATAAATTGATTTCAATTTGCAATTTAATTTCTTGAAGTAGTGTAATTAGAAGTGGTAATATTAAAAACAGTTTTATTAAAACTTAATGAACTATTATATGTCAATTACGTAATATCAAATGAAGTTGTAGTTTTACAGAAGAGAAGTTGATGGAAATAATATTCTTTGAAAGATACGAATAAGTAATAAAGTAATGTAAATAATGTTACTTCGTGAAGTACAAAATTCCATAAAGCGCTTTATTACACTCATTTACAACCTTACGAGTTGTAATGATGACCATATATTGTTGTAGAAATGTTTATCAAATATGGTGATGTGTACTATGCTTAAGAATTATAGAGAAAACAAAAGAAATAATCGCAACAAAGTGAAGAAATAAATTTAGTAAAATATTTATAGAAATATGTGAAGAATTTGCAATCACGTCATAGTTGCATTTTTATCACATGATTGTATTAAAAATAGTAAATAAAATAGAAATCACGATACACGTGTGTATATTTTTACATTTACTTAATCTACTTACAATAAAATAGCAAACGTATTATGATTAAATGAGGATTACATCGAAAACAATATTTTCAAGTATATAAAGCTGAGATGAAACGGCTTAAGTTATACTTAGCAGATACATAATACGTATTGAGGTATATTCAAGATAAAAAATTAGTAGAAGGATTAAAGGTTTTTCCGTCGGTAAACACGTAATAATTCCGGTATTTAGAAGAGCATGAGAGAAAAAAAAAATTTTTTAATGAAGAAATTCATACAACAAAAAACGAACAAATTTGGAATGGTAAAATACATTTTTAGTGATTATTTCTTCAATCTCCTTAGCTTCTTATCAAGAATTTTTCTTTTGATATTATTTTTTTTTGTGATATTCATACATTTTTCAGAAAAAGGTCATAAGATTGTGTTAATTTTAAGAAATATATTACGTTTCAGTCCAGAATTTTTGGTCTCTTCTAAAAACTTAAAAAATTAGGTCACTATTTTATCATCAGAGGTAAACTATTTCAATATTTTTTGTATAATTGTTTTGTTGTTATTTTAATAAATTAAACGATCAACATTAATTCTGTAATATTTTATATTAATTTTAAACTGTGCGCATTCGAATTTATTAAATTTAGCAGATAACATGTGTGTACTATGCATGAGCGCTTACTTTATTTTTTCTATGATTACTTAATTATAATTACATAATTACATATATAATTTCTCAACATCGAGCACTTCACTATTATGTATTCATCGCTGAGCATGTTTCGAGGAATTCGGTTTTTAATTTTTTTATGTCACGTGTCAATTTTTAAAGTTTTTCTGTTCTTTTGGAATGTAGTTTTTTGAGAAAGGTTATTTCAAACTGTTTGTGTAATGTAAATGTTACTTCAGATACATTTATTTAAATGCTTGTTATTTATTCCTTTCACTCAGTGATTATTTCAAAGATTCTACTTTTATTTACACTATACTGAGTTTTAACTTACGTTATAAATTGCACGTTGGACTGAAAATTAAAAACAAAATTGCAGGCGCTATATTTTATTTATTGTTTTCTTTTTAATGAAAGTATTTACGATTTTCTTTTCTAATATTTGCGCTTTATTCTTATCTCAATTCAATACGTATATTTTTAAACGATTATTTATTGGAGGACTGACTGATTATTTTATTAAGAGCTTAAGAGGTTTCTTGGGTCGTTTTTTATTTATTAGGTGGCACAACACATTAGGAATATAGTTCAAAATATTCCAGCTGATCCCAGCAACAAGTACCACAGATTCACGAATTTAAAGTTGGTAATTATGCGCGACTTTATTACTTTCAGAAATTTTAAACGTGTTTTTCTAGTCAACAGTTTTCGAAAAGTCGGAAACAAATCTACTAAAAATTTTCTACACATTTTTATACATCTTAAACTGCTTCTTGAACAAAATACTTTTTTTTTTAATTTGGAACGCTAAATTTAGTGCTAAAAACAGTTTTTACAATAAAAGTTTTGTCAAAAATACTTAATTCAATCACCAGCTATTTTCACCTACTGAATAAAATTGTTGTGATTTCGGATAAAAATTGTTCAAGATGCGATGGCTACCATGAGACCCTTTTTTTGACATAGTTAAGGCATTATCAATGTCATATTTTTAAATATTTGTAAACTAAATTCATTCGATATATTTCAGAAAATACATGAATATACGTGTCACATTTAATAAATATAATGTGTTATGTAATATGTTTAAAAAAACTGTAGAACAACTTTTTTTGACGTATACGATCCATTCTTTTAACATTTTTTTCCAAATCTGACTTAAAAATTAACATATATTTTAATTATTATGCATTCTCTTGAGTGCCAAGAACTACTGCTAATTTAATTATTGAGTGATGTTTTGTCTTGTCATTACGTTGACACTCTTCATCCTTTTTAATGATTCTGGTTGTACAGTAAAATTATATTTTTTTGCACTTACAACGCACCAATTTAAAAATAGTTTTTGTGGTCATTTCAAATGCTACAAAATAAATTTATAACTAAATTCATACTTGAATTTTGCATTTTTTAATTTGCTGTGACATTAATGCAGTTTTTTGGATGACTTTAATTTTTATAAAATTAGCAGCGAAACAGGTGGACTAGTTATTTATTTCATTTTATTTAATGACTATATTAATACTCCACTGATTATTAGTCTTAATTTTTTAATATCAGACCCTGGGATAGACAAGAGAATATTTCCCATCATGTCACTACTTTTATCTTAGTAAAATGTAGTAGGAATATTTTAATATTGTTATATTGTTTACAGGCATGAATATAATTTTATTAGGTGCACCTAATGATAAAAAACCCGGCAAATCACAAAACAGACACCTCAAAAACCACACATTTAAAAAAACAGACATTAAACAACCGGGTGTGCCTCCAAAAACCGGCAAATCACAAAACAGGCACTTCAAAAACCAGACATTTAAAAAAAGAGACATTCAAAAAACAGAGATTCATAAACAAGATATTTAAAAAACAGACCTTCAAAATGTGTTTCCCTTTTGAAATATCTGGATTTTAATGTCTGGTTTTTGAAAGTCGGAATTTTGAAATGTCTGTTTTGTGATTTGTCGGGGTTTTGAGATGCACCCGGTTCTTTAATTTATGTTTTTGAAACGTCTGTTTTTTTAAATGTCTGCTTTTTGAGTGTCTGTTTTTTGGAATGTCTGGTTTTTGAAAGACGGATTTTTTAAGTGTCTGTTTTGTGATTTGTCTGGTTTTTGAGGTGCACCCATTTTATTTAATTAAAGTATAGATACGTCTTACATATTCACACCAATCAAGTCCATACTAAACCATACCATATTTTTTGCAATGACATTTTCTTTATGTCGCATATAATTCTGCTGAAAGTTAATAAGCATTTTGCTAATAAATAAATCCGAATAATCCAAAAAATGGTTCCAAATTTAAAAATGGTCACCTCGAATAAAAACTCTTTAACCGTTTAATTTTCATGGACGGACTTAAAATTTCCAAGTTACCAAATACAAAATTTACGAGAAAGTAAATTTCATACGATTCGGTAATACGAATTAGTCTGTCTTGGCACGGGAAGTGAATTTCATGCACCAGCGTTGCAGGTTGCACCATTGTGCATTCGGTGCACATAATTTGAGTTAACGTAAAATAAAATAAACATCCTTGTGCACGTATTGCAATTCAAAATATTCATTATCGCACTGCAAGACTGAAGACATTTATAAGACTCAAGTTTTATGTACAAATAAGCGGAATCGTGATGAAAAAAACATTTGTAGCTTGGAAGTTACAAGAAAATACATTTATATATTTTGTTGTAACTTTTGAGCTGAAAACGCCAATGTCAGACATTTATAACTATTAGAATATCTCGATATGATCTCCAGGTGTGGATAAGTCAAGAAAATATTTAGTTGAATTAAATAAATGTTGTCATAGTAAGTAGGAGTTATTAAAAAGACAAACTGCGCAATAGCTATTTCTCGATCTAAAAATAATTGCGTAAACAAATTGGCAAATGTGACGATAGTCGTAATCAGATTTCAATGTCCTGAGACAATCTTTTGTCATCATCGGCATTGTTGATTTTGATATTTCTTATCCTTTGATACCACAATTTTGCATTTCTGATCTATTGTTCAAAATCAAGTATTAAAAATAGTCATATAAAAATAATCTTTCATTAAGCCAAATCTCGGAAATGGTCGAAGGCCAGTTTCAAAATGCGTCAGTTCGTTTCGTATATTTCCTGTGATAGATATATATGATAGAAATCATCAGTCTTGATTATCATTAGTAATCTCTCATTATTAACTTTTTCTCATTATAGATGACCTAGGAACATCATCTTCCGGCGCATGGTGAGGCGTAACAAAAAATCTGAGGTTACAATTGAAAATACCATTTTTTTTAGTTTCAAGCCAAACAATGAGAATGTATTCAACATTTGGTATCGATTTCATTACAGTACTTGCTCTAGAAGGTATAAATAATACCAATTGTTTAATTGATTATGACATAATAGCACCGTTCGGACGCTTAGGTCCCTTTCTTCAGAACGCGTCACATGTAATAACAAACATATATTTTATATCAAATAAAAACTAAAACATTATTCAGATAATACGAGTATTCTTTTCTTCACGTGTTAGAAAATGTTTCTAACGAAAGCCCAACGCTAGTTTCTTCATTTCTTCATTAAAGCCAAAGGTTTACGATAATTGCTCGAACAAGAAACTAAGAAGAAGAACATGCAGTAGGAAACAATAAAAAACTGGCTCCGGAAAAAGTGAAGATGCAGCCTCCGTAGTTAAAAGAAAAAGTACAAAACCGAAGAAATGAAACTGAAAAGAACAGGTGCGAAAAGGAAGAACGAAAAGCAACAAGACAAGACCCAGGGAAAGTGAGTCCCAGAGTACATGGGGCCTGTCGAACGAAGCGCATTCAAATTCGTTTCCCCTTGGAGAAATCGACACGATCATGTTGTACCAATAAGATTACCTGTTTCGTACGTCCATCTTGTGCGACATATATATAAATATATCTTCTTTCTCACTTACTCGTACCTTGTTATTGATGGGAGTGAGTGGGACAAAATGAGCGAGATATTGCTCAGTCGAGAAACGCCGGAAGGCTGCAAAAGTGCTCCAGGGAAAAAAAAAAGAATGATTTCTGAGCTATTTTCGTCGCCAGAAGGAAAACTGAAAGTTCGTTAACCTGTCGCAAATGTGTGAAAAACGCAAAATGCACCAGGTAATTATGCGTTTGCGTTAATCTATTATTTTACATGCTAGTTCCATTTGTCAAACGCGTAAAACAGATTCGAATATTTAACGCGACATTATGTACATGTCGGAATTTACATATTATGGACGCGTGTTATTAATAAAGCTATAAATAATTTTTGCAACCAATCGGAATTTGGTAATGCTGGAGAATGGTGAATATTTCAAAATGAAGGATTGGAAACGAGGAAATCATAAATAATAATAAATGGAGCAAATAAGATGTCGAATGAAGTGACGGTTGAGTTTCTTATGAAGTCACGAAGAAAATATAAATGCGAGAACATGTCACAAAAATGCCGACGTGGAATACGTTTATGTAAAATTTTATAATTAAGAGGTTCGAAATAAAATGTTCGATAAAAGAAGAATGTAATCTGTGACGTTAAATTAATTAAAGATACAACAGAAAATAGATTAATGAGACATTTAGTTTGTGAAATCTAAAAGGAGTTAGTAAAGAGAGTAAGCTAATCAAGATATGGAAAAATCTTCAATTCTAAAGAAAAAACATCCCGCGAAAATGATGAAACCGAAGATGCTCCGTATATTCGCTGGAATAAGAATTCACTCTTTATAGAGTGAAAATGAACGACTCTAGAAGAAAGTCTGAACTCTCACTCTTATGTGAAAACATACTGGAGGTTATGGAACTTTTGTAATGTGTAATATCGGTGAAAAATCACTCTAAAAGAGTAAAACTTCTCTCTTTCACTAGATATGCTCAAATTTCGCTCTATAATGAATTCATTTTTACTCTAAGAAAGAGTATCCACGGTTAAGATAGTCTTCGCCTACTCAGTGATCTTACTAATCTAATCGGAGAGAAAAAGAGATGGCACATGGAGGCAGTAAACAAAGGCAGGCAGCAAAATAAAATATGGTTATGTAATCACAGAAAAAAATAGACAAAATAGGTCTGAGTACATTCTAAAATTTATAAAAAAAAATTTGGTACCTCTTCTAAAAAAATCGAAAAAATCTGTTCTAAGAAGATGTAAAGTTTATCAACACAAGTATCATGCATTTTTCCAAATTTTTTACCAACTGTTTACCAGCGAAAAAGAATTATAGAAAAAAAATTGTCAGTCCTACAAGGACGAGATCTTCACTGGACCAAATAAAATATGAAGAGACAGGGGCATTTTACGGTAGAGTTCCGGTATATTTGTCCGCTCGGTTCCTCGTCTCCCCCTCCTGTCTCCTTATATTTACCAAAAAAAAGGGGAGCGCTGCTTCTCCCTCTCCTGAATCGCGTTTTGTTCGTGACGTCACAGCAGGCCCTTCCTGAGGCCCTAACCCGCAAGGTAGGGGAAAAAGATAGCGATGACAGGCAAATATAACGGTCCGGAACTAGGAAAATATGCTGGGACTCGAATATTGCGAGATGCAATTATACCGGGACTCTACTGTACTTATTTTATCGGTGGACATTCTTTAGAAAATGAGAACATATATTTTGTTTACACTTTATTTCTTAATATTTTATTAGAAATTGAATTATTCTATTATATTTTCTTTCGACAGAAGAATTTTACCGAACTGGTAATAAATAACTAATTTATATATTATTTATTTATATTATTATATATATATTATGTATTTATATTTCAGAGATTGCATTGGACAAACTAGAGTTACGTATTTTTTATGAATTTAAAACTATAATATGCATAATTTCGTACAGTTACTAAAGACTTATTAAGTAATATAAAAGAATGTTGCAACGTAGATTAAAAAAATTAAAAATTCATACTCGATTACTAAAGTAGAAGACGAAAAACGTAAGTAAAGCTAAAAACAAGTTGAGTTACAAACCAAAAGAGAAAATTAACTATATATAAATACTTCTATACTCTTATTAATTAAATCTAGTTATTAACTGTTATTTATATAATTTCCAATTGATTATATTATTTTAATAAAAACAGTTTACCTCATTATAAAAGGATTAAAATAATAAGATATTTTATTAGTTCATATTTTACGTTTGTTTGAGTTCAATTAAAAAATTACTTGTTGGAAATCTATTATCTCTAATAGAATATCTTAATATATGTACTGAAAAAAAATATCATGATTTCATTTATTAAAAATAAATCACATGTAAAAGAAAGAATAATTGAAATTTTTCGTTGAATTTTAACAACCACCAATAAAATATTACGAGAATTTAGAATAAAATATAATAGACTTGACCTATTTAAAATAAATAATAGACTAGAATAAAAATGCCTCAAATTAAATGAATTCTTCGAAATTATTTCTAGCTCCATATCTGATCTGAATAAAACGTATTTTTTTACTAGAGCGTAAAACGTTGTACACTGGCATAATAATTGTGATTATAAAGATTATATTGTAATTATGGAATGTATCTTCTAATTATTAGAGAGAAATATTAAATAATTTAAGAAATTTAAAAAAAGAGATGTGTAAAATTAATCAGAGTTAGTTATTTTTCAACTTTTTATGAATTTATTATTCCACAAGTATAAAAATGAGGTTTATATTAGAATTAAATAAATAATTTTACAAGTGTGAAAAGAAGATTCAACATGGATTCCACATCATAGTTGTAGTATTTTAATCAAAACTACTACAACGATTTATAAAAATGATTAAATAATTAACGTATTATGTCACATTTGAATTATTTTATAAGTTTCGTTATAACTAAAATTATGTTCATCTCATAACTTTATTTGTTCCTATACAATCATATAGATCAGGTTTCCTTTCAGGTAAACAAAATTTACCAGTTAGTCAAGTAAAATTTACCAAGCATCATTTTGAGTAAAACTTATTAAAATTTCTAAATAAATAATATTTAAAACTTTAAATAATACTATTCAAAAAAAAAATTGAACGAAAATTTTTAAAGAGGCCATTTAGATATTATAAAATTTCATTGAAAAAAACATTTACCGCAGTTATTACCTAAAAAATTATTCAAATTTGCAAAAAATGTTTACGGTTTATTACATAACTTGAGTTAATTAACTGGAAAAACAAGTTTGACCTGAAGGAAATAAGTACATAAATTATATTTAACAACGGTTTAACATTTTTTGTAAATTTGGGCGCTGGTCGAAAAACCGATAAATAAAAAACCGACATTTATAAAGCCAATTTTTTGACTGTCGGTTTTTTGACCTGTCGTCTTTTTGATTTGTCGGTTTTTCGACCCACAACTGTAAATTTTACTGAAGTTTTCAGCAGAAGTTACTAATGACTTTTGTTTTTGTTTCTCTGTACTTTAGTTCAACATTTATAATTACTGGTAAATATTTAGAACAAAACTCTCAAGTATTATAATTTAAACGACAATTACGTAGTGTCCATTATGAAAAAACGCTACACTAAGTTTAGCATTTTAGTGTAACGCATTAATATCATCATCACATTTTTAACTTAGACTAAAAATTACATTTTTTAATGTAATCATAACTACAATATTGGTCCAGGTTATTATATTTAAAATAACTGAAACAAGAGCAAACATAATTAATATAATTGCGAAATGATTTAAAAATCATTCTGTTTGGTTTTTTCTTTCTTGACCGCTTATTAAATAAAGTGCGAAACCCTTAAGGAGTTCTAGGAGGTTCTTGGTGAGACGGGCACTTAATAATATTAAAAACTCAAAACAAGATAAGATCATCATACAAAAAAAAAACAAAAAAAAAGACCGTCTCACCAAGAACCTCCTAGAACTCCTTAAGGGTCGCACTTTATAATTAATATAAAATATAATATATTAAAACTTTTTTAAAACTTTTTACTAAATACTTCTTAAAAACCAATAACCAAATTATGATTAAAAAAGAAACAAGTTAAGATTGAATGACAAGATATTTTTAATATTGTTTATAAAATGTCAACACTTTTGTCCATTAGAAAATGAATACATCAACGAGAATTTCCAAAGACACTTGACATAAACAAAAAGATGAAGTTTTATTAACTTAATTTTAAAACGTAGATAACGCAGCCAAAAAGCTTGTTATATTTTTTGAAGTATTCATAATAATTACATAAATTAACAAATAAATAAAAGAAACTATAGCAAAAACATAAATGGTAAAATTAATCCCCATTAAAGACGATGAGCCTGCAAAGAAAGTGAAGTTAATTACTTTAACTAGATCTACTTATCCCCATCTTTACTAGTATTGAAAATAATAAAATTATCTATATTTCTAAACTTTTATCACAATTTATCAGTAGAACATTAAGCAAGAGACACGAAAAAGTGGAAACTAATGAAAAAAAACTGTGGTTTTGATGTTCCTTGTATCCCAATCAGATTTTTTTTTGTGTTTAAACTGTGCAATAATATTTTGGCTTTCAGCAAAAATTAGGTTAAATATATAAAATAGTGCGTAATTGACTACATTTCACATAATTATCAAAATTACAGAGATAAATTGAACGAATACAAAACTCAGATTATAGTAATTTTCGGACGAATTAAAAACACATTTTGAACTTTCTCTTCGATGCACTGCATCCGCCATTTTAATTTTAGAATATTGTAATTTTCATTTTTTTGTAGCAATGTAATTTTTTTCAGAATCGTATTCACAATTGGCTTAAAAATGGATTATTTTCTGTTTTTTTTTGTTTAATAAATGGTCACAAACATACAACTTTATAAAAATGTGTGCTTAAAAAAACATAATCTGTAAATCTGCATCAATCGAAAGCGAATTACGTTCCAAAGAAGTAAAAATCTCGACTGAAATGTTGAACCTAAAGAAGTACATTTCAACCCTATGGAGTAAATAATCTACTCGTAATTTTAGTGATATTAACTACTTATTTCATGGGATTCAAAGGGTACACAAAAGGATTCAAATGTTTTTACTATTCTTTATTGTAGACCAAAGTTACTCCTACCGTCAGAGAAATATATATTTTTTATTTTATAAATATGCAATATAAATATAGAAAAATACTCAAGGGCTTATTTTCGTCGTCAGTAACCATATTTGTAACTAAAATAAATATGTAATACACGGGTCATACGAATATTTCATCATGCTGTCATTTCTGATTTTTACCACAGGGGTAAACAAAAATAGTTGGAACTACAAAGTAGATAGTTACCATTGCTTCGATCAACCCTTTTGGTCTTTGACTAACTTATAAACATGTGAACAAAAACAAATAATCCTTTGTTCCTGCCAAAAAAAAGAAGAAATTTTACTAAATTTGAACCACCGATTTGAAACCTGGTTCCTATATGTTCTGAAATATTAATTCTATTTTCGGAACATGATCAAGGCGATTTCCTGATCTAAAATATAAGGTCGAAAAGTGGTAACTTCGACCTGTTTTACTACTTCAGTTATATAAAAGTGATAAATTGTAGACCACGATGTCGTAAATTGGGCTCTGCAGCATGGTAATTATTCATTGGAAATTGAGTATTTTTGCAAAGAAAACGAGAAAATCAAAATAAGAAAATTCATATATACACGGATTTAAGTAAAGTCTCAACGACGCGTGCTCGGAGGTCAGATGTAATCTTTGATCTACCGGAAATACTTCTTGCCAGATTCTCAAAGCGTACGTATTAATAACGTAGAAACATTATTGCGTTCCGTATCGGTTTATCGCATTAACATTACTTATCATTTTCTATATGTACTTCTCATATGCAAGACATTCACATAATTTTACAAGAATATTTTAATAGGAAACTGATTATATTTCAAGTATTATAGGTTAATTATTATGTTCATTAAAGATTTAACAAATAATCGACTTTGAAAAAAGACAAATATAACTTTAAAACCTAGAAATAAGAGAGTATTTGAAAGACAAATACAAGCAATAAATGTAAACAAACAATAGGAAAAAATGCAAAAACTGTTTTCGCCTTAAATATTTTTATTATACTTATATACAGTAAAGCAGAGTATTGTTTGGAGGTTATAAATAAATGTTAAAAAATAAAAAGAAAAGCACCTAGTTTATGGTTTCATATAAATTGGATAATGACTCATTCAACATTAACAAAAAAACATTAATTTTCTGCTGCATAATTAACTGACTCCATATTGCTGTGTAAAACTTCCACGATAACTTTTCTCATCGTACTGGAGAACAATAAAAAATGAATATAAAAACATTCTGCAACATCGATTAAAATGAAAAATGTTTTAAAAATAATATATCAAAGCGATATATTATTGAAATAAATAAATCAATTAAATTTATGCAAATGAAAAATTATAAAAATACACAGAACATTAAAAAGATAAAATACTCAATTTAAAACTGAAATTACAAAATGGCAAAAACGGAAACATACATGAAGAAATACAGAATGAGCTAAAGAAATAATGAAGTAACCATCAGACGCAATGGAAGGACAAATATAGAACAGAAATGAAGTTATAAAAAGAAATGAGATCGCTCGCCGAAGATAATGAAGATATAAGCGCACCACCGAAGTGAAGAAATGAGTTATGGAAAGTTCAATGGGAAATATCGGTATTCAAGGTCCCCCGAATTATTTGCATAATTCAACAATGCCATAAATCTTCATTAGCGAATAATTGCGCGCTGAAGAACATTAAGATTCAATAATCCTATTATGTAACGTTTAAAGTGCACTACATTGTACTCTTATTAAATGCATTATGCGCTTTAAGAAATCGCGACGAAGATCGTTTCAATTTGGTAATAATGCGCAATTTCTTCGTCTTAATGGCCTGGAAATGGTATGCGCGCTTTTTTCAGACTGCGATCGGTTCAGGAATGCCAAAATTGCCGACGTCCGCACTGCATTGCATCCGCTATTATCGAAACAATTAATAATATCAAGATCTACCTGCATTATGATACGATACTAATTGCCGTTAATTTCTCCTCCGTGAATTCTTTCCCAACCTTACCGCAATTAAAGAAATGCGGGAAACCAGCGATTGCGATTTGTTGAAAACATTTCTTAAATTATATTTTCCATAACTGTTGCGTACAAGGTATACACTGTAATAAATTTCTATGTAGAGACACAAAATTGAAATTTTATTTGTGATACATTTTTAGAATTCAGAAACTTTTTTTTTAAAATTACCAAATCATTTCTAGAAATAACGAAACATTCATTGGAATTTTCAGTAACCGCAACTGCATAAAACTTCAGTTACACTTTTTAGAAGTTTACTACCGAAATTTTTCAGTTATATTATTCTTACATCCTTATTGGTCATTTTTTGTTTTCCAATTTAAGTTTTGATCCAACATCTTTAAGGTATCCAGGTTACATTTTTAGGTTGGCAACTGCGACAATTAAAAGTGTTCTACTTTTTTTGTATGTCTAATTACCTGCTTTAATTCAGTTAATGAACCAGTTTAGAAAAAATATAGAACCCGTTTTTAACCTATAAACATCAGTTATAACTTCAGTCAACATCTGATAACTTTTCGTAATTGTAATAAGTTACTGAAATTATTTTGGTAGATACCGAGTACATTCATTTTCAGAACTTAAATTTGGAACAAACTTCCTACAATTTTTAATTTACATTTTATGTTTCATAAATTATGCTGGTAAATGAAGAATAACGCAATTTTTAAATAATCTGATGGACTTGTTTGTGTATCAAAAGGAGACATTAATGTAACTGTGAATTCGTCGTATATAAAAGTTTGTATTGATTCCCATCTTTATTTATTACATAATATTCTCTACATTTCAAGATTTTGTGTATCTTTGAAGTAACACCCTGGTAGAGATGGTTGCGAGCATCTGCCCAGAATTATCCTAGATTTTTATGATCTGGCTAGAAACCAGCTCCATAATGTGGATAGAAATCCTACTAAAAATGACACGAATTCTGGCGTAAATCTACCGAGCCTTAAGATATTAAGACAGCTGACATAGTTTCACACGTGCAGAATCTCTGACACGAGTGCGAGAAGCACATACAACTTTCCGACCTCCGTTCGATTCGAGAATCTCGAATACCTCTCGATCGAACTCGCAATATGGCGGCATGCTCTCAGCTGATTTGCCTGCATGCTGTCGCGATTGTTTACAAAGCTGCTGTAAAGATCAAAGCTTCCTTTCGAAAGAAAAAACGTTTTACACGTGCTCATTTTGTCGAATCGATATATCCTTACCTATCATACAAATTTGATATGATATTTTCAGTTTGCAATTACTGCTTTATGTCACTTTCAATATACGTTAGTGGCCTAGCGGGTTTTCATCTAGAATTCGTGTTTATTTCTACCGAGAATCTACCGAACAGATATAGGTTAGAAAATCAAGCATTACGCAGATGAAGTATTGGCCCACAAACATAACAGAAGGTGGGAACCTCGAAAATTTTGAGAGGATCTTTAAGAATTTGAAACAACATTTTAGATCAATTTTCTTCAACTGTTTCTGATATCTATCAGTAATAATAAACATCTCAATATTTTCCATTCGATGCATTATCAGATAGAATTTATTGCTTATAAACGTTAGGAAAATTCCTCGGAATCGAAATAAGGAAAAAGATACTATCGTTACTCCTGCACAACAATAGGAAATTTCCCCAACTATTATAAAATTTTTCAACGCAATGGATGCAAATATCGTAAAGACGAACGAGAGGAAAATATTTTTAAAAAATAATATTGAGAGAAAAAGGAGGGAACGATGTGCACGTGCCTCTATAGATGGGGCGCACGCAAATGCAGGTGCTACCGAACGGGTGCGAAAGACAGTTGTGTTCATTCAGGCGAGTGTACAAGAAAGTACCGTTATTTCTCAGGAGCGAACGTTCTGTTTCCAACGCACCAGAAAATAAGACCTTCGTTTAACGCTTTTTGAGCATTATAGTTGCTTTATAATTAAATACAATTTTAAAAGGTGAATAAACAAAGGAGAAAGTGTAAAATTACATAAAGTCACGACCAAGAGATGAAACGTCAAAATGTGAACAAAGAAAAAATATGAAAATAAACTGCATGTCATAATTAGTTAATTGCTTCGAGCATGACGAAACGCAGTTTAACTAATGCAACTGTATTACTAATAAGTCACTAAATGTTTGCGTTCTTTTACAAGAAGTAAAGATTTTTTTAAAGCGACGTCTTTCCTTCAGAATTGATTAAAACGTATATTTAATTTGCATACAACTTCATTATATAAGATCGCCACTAGATTAAAAAAAAAACTTAAAACCTAAAAACGCCATTTCATTGGCTTAAACGAATTATGTATACCAAAATACGAATACATAACAGTTCTCGAAATTGGTATTCATTGACCCGAAGTTGCTGAGTTCATAAACCCCACATGGTTGTCAGTCAAGGGCACGTTGATGACACCTTGTCAGCACTACTTATTGGACCTAACTGTATAGGAATCATTCAACGTCAGGTAGGTTAGTTCTGGAACGGAAATATATTTTAGTTTTTCTTGATAAGAGGTGTGATATAAACTAACATGAAGATTTGTTTCACGCGATCCAAGGCTGGGTGAGTCTTCAAACTTTAGCCTTTCTTTTCATGTTATAATGGTTATGCATTCAACTGCTATTCTTCTCTTCTGGAATTTCGTCAATAACCAGCTATTGTAGTCCACAGTTAAATTTAAGCTAGAGCATATTCAAGTCTGTTACGATTACTGGTTGTAATTAAATCATCTGACATGTCGTCTAATACGCAACTAATTTATGTCATCTTCATTTGCTTAGTACAAAACGTTCTATGTATGTTGTTTATCCAGTATATTGACTTCTCTATTCTTATTTGCATATTTGTTAACTCTTAAGTAGTAAATACTTGCAGTTTTTAAAATGTCATGATTGCATGTATACAAGCTTTATAACCAACTAAGTGAAGACATTATTGATGCTTTATTTGACAACACTCCTAACACGTCATGAATATGACAGTGTTTGAACAATCTCTTGAAAACGGACTCACAAGGACGACTTCTTTGCCATCTTTCGGTAATGACTTTAAGTTATTTTGAAAGTTATGTTTCTAATATTTGTGATAATTAGTTCGGACATAAGATTCTTCCAAATTTTCACTGTAGTAATTTCACATCTTTACGACGAAATATGAAATTTAGAGGTTTCTCCTCAATCACTTTCAACGTTCATTATCGAATGGTTCTTGCCACATATGCATATTGCTCATATTCACTCAATTGCCTCATTATATTATGTATATTAGGTAAAAAACGCGCAATAAATTGTATAAAATTAAGAAGTTCTATGACTCCTTTAACATCGGGACGTACTTGTTTTTTGCAATAATTTTTTATGTTTATTTTTCTGCTATTGGGAGTTTAATAATACTCGAAAAATCTATTTTTTATGTTTTGAGAAGTTTTTCAAATTTGCCAACAAATTTGCAAAAAAAAATCCAAAGAGTTACGGGAATCTCTTTAAAGATGTTCCCAGATATTTGTTCAAAATCTTATAATGAACGCAAATCAGCCTTTGACACGTCCCAGCAAACGAAAAAGTATTCAATAGTATTGAAAATTTCAATACTTCTGAATGCTGTTTCTTAATCCTTGTAAAAGTATTACAAAGTATAGAATACAGAGAATTTGAATGCTTCTGAATTCTTCGCTATATAATATGATTCTTCCCCCGTTTATTCAAAAAATATTTTTTTTCAACTTTTAACTTTTTATTTTATTTAATTTAATTTCACTGTTTTTTATATTTCTTTTATTATTATAAATTAATTATATTAAGAAAAGCTGTTCTCATGCGATCAACTATCCGGTTGTAGTCCACATCGTATGATGCTTAACTTGAATTTACTACAAGCGTGCAATGCTGACCTCTGGTCTACCACTGTCAAACACTATTTTAATCCTAATTTAATATTTATGTACATGTTTACGTAATGCATAGTTTTAAAGTCGTACTGCTTTTTTGCCATTTGTGACCCCCCCCCCTTCCGTACACAACTTTAGCCACCATTTAATCATATACTGTACATAGGTTGTAGTTTCTGACTTACCCCCCAAACAGTAACGTAATTTATGCACTAAGCGGAATTATTACAATAATAGCATTCAAAAGTTTCTGGATTGGAAATGATTGAGAATGTCTCACAGAAACGCTTCTGGAAGAATTAGGGAAGCATTTCCAAGTTTCTGGAACGAGAAAGATTGAGAAAGTCTCACAAAAATACTTTTAGAAGCATTAAGAAGCATTCCCAAGTTTTTGGATTGGGAATGATAAAAAAGTCTCACAAAAATACTTCCAGAAGCATTAGGAAGCATTCCCAAGTTCGTAGATTGAGTATTATTGAGGATATCTCAGTGAGTCCTTCTGGAAGCATTAGGAAGCATTAACTGAATTCCGTTTCGCAGGAAGTATTCAAAATGTTAGAAAACATATATGTCAATGCTTTATTCTGAATAGGGAAGTATTGTCTTTATAATTGTTATGTTGAAGCATTGAGAAGCATTCAAAAGTAAAGTGGTCAATTCTTGTAATAGGATTTGGAATGATTGACGATAGGGAAGTATTCACGGTGATCACCAAATAGGATTCAAAGTTCAAAAATGAATACTTCTCATTGCTTCTCAATCATTCTTCGTTTGCTGGGTACCATTTCAAATATCGAATAAATTGAAACTTCTTAAAGTTTATACCGAGCCTCACAATTCCAAGAGTTCCTTCATACTGAACATTTTTGTTTACTTACAAAGTTCCCGCGGTCGCGAAAACACGCGAAAGAAAGAGTGCTCGCACTTTGCGAGGTGTTTTCGGTGTTGTTTATTATGAAGACGTGAAGTCAAGTAATGTTAGGTTAGGTTTCAGCGCAATGGTTAGATGACGATAACATTTTACTATTTAGAGCTGTTACATGTTTATTATTGTGGGAGCAAATGTTCAAATATTAGGAAGCAGAGAATGGAACAATATTATTCTGATTTTGAAACAACGGATTCAAATTCATGTGCATTAATGATATTTTGTTATGAAGGGGTAAAATATATATTGCAAATACAAATGTGGCAAACTTCTTTCACCATTCCCACATTACTGGTGCCCCCTACGGGATGGTTTACGAAAATTTCACATTATCTGAACCGTAGGAAATACGAAACGCGAATATATATGTAAATGGGCAGTTAAATTTTCTTTTCGCGTCGAATTCCATGTTTGGTAGATTCCGCATTCGAGTGCCCCCATTTCTCTAAGACGCGAAGCGGAGTTACGGAATGTGCCTATGGCAATTACATTAAAGAATAATCGTACATGTGAAAAGGGCTTAATAAAACAGTCGCTGATGGCAGACAGCATTCCTCGTCTACAAATTTCACTCGACATGACCAAGAAATATAAAATTATTGCAGAAGTCCTCTACGACGCGGATTTCTCAACGCCGAAAGCGGAGCCGTTGGATTCCGGTCTATTCTGACAAACATAACCTCAAAGTGTAACGACGGCAGCTGTTAAATTACTGTCGATTTTCTAATCTCAACAAGTAAAAGCGCCAGTTTTATTATCGAATTCCGAAGAATTATTCTAAGCGAGAGGATAAGCTCATTAATTAATAACCGGGTTAGTTTAGGTTTCCCTAACCTGAAAACGACGACGTATCCTTGCAAAATCTCTCGAATACAAATCATTTCGCCGGACAGGCGTTTACCGGCCGGCAGATAAGAAAAAAAATAAACAAAAAAAAAGACAAAATGGCACTCGCCGGTGGGTGCGCGTAAACGTGGAAGTTGCAGTTTGTCTCTCTTATTCTTGAGTCGGAAAATGGGGCACTTGGGTGCCCCGGGCCGGGGGCGTCTCTGGTCTCGACCTGTCGACGCCGCTTATATGCACACTTTCTCGGGCCGTGCAACTTTTGTCCGCTCACGTAAGAGCCTTTGGCGAGTCAAAAAACAGAAAGTAAACTAGCAAAGTAGCTCGATATCGCCGCGGAAAGGATTTAACAGGTGTAACGCCGAGTGCGCCGGGGTGTGGCGCGAAATCGGATTCAGATCGCTCGAAAGCGGCGAGGGGGCTTTTTACGGGAAGAACCGGAAACGTCCGACCCAACACTTCCTCCTCCGCGGGAAATTGTATCTCGGGCGAAGGTGAAATTTAGAAATGATTGTCAATAAAATTCTTGAGTTATGATCGCCGCGAGGTCGCTCTTTCGCGTCTCGTTTTCTATCAGTTGGCAACTCTCTTTCGAATCTGCACATTTGTTCATTTTTACGGCGTCTCTGATATACCGATTTGTTTTCACTATTTCGAAGTACAAGATTTAAGACAGTAAATATTTTTATAGCAGAATTTATATCTGATAAAAGATATATTAGATTGTTCCACTGAACTTTTGTTTTATTGAAAAAATAAAGCACTGCAGTTTGAGGTTATATACGTACTTTACATAGTTATTTATTACATTTTATCAATTTTATTATAACGAATTTAAATGGCGTGATTCTTGTTATGATTATGACTGTATTAATGACATTCAATATGACTTACAGTAGTCCCCATCCGAAGTTATACCTTCGGTTCTTTCAAAATGGCGGAAGTTGATCCTAAGTTATAGCTCCTCACTATCCCCACTTGCGTAACTCTGTTTATATCCGTGCAATGAGTACTTCTGTGTGTGACTGTCGCGAAGTGAGTTAGCGAAACAATGTGGTGGGAGAAGGGAAGGAAGAGGAGTGGTATAACTTTGGATAATCCAAATGTATAACTTTCGATAGACATATAACTTTGGACGATATAACTTAGGGCGGTGCCTACTGTACTCAAAAAGATGACTAAATTTTTAATTTATCAACGCTGTAGTTCAAACTTTTGATATCATATTCTCTTATACGACTTGGTTTTAGATTCGGTTGGTAAGTATTATACAAGTTATGAAAACACTGTTTAAAAATATAAGTATTTCCAGTACTACGAGAGAGTTACAAGAACACATTTTGCAGACATTTTATCTGTGCACTAAAAAAATATATCTGACAAACTCAACTATCATTGAGTAGTTGACCTGAAAGTAGTCTTAAGAACTACTTCTTTAGTCAGGTAAATCCCGTTGATGCAGTTAATTTCACTAAAGTAATCGAATATTATATAAAGTATTTAACATTTATAATATTTATATTAAAGATATTACCCCAAAAATGAATATTTCCTGAACTAATTGGTAGCACAAGGATTTTGGAAGTGCCTGAGGACGATTCCGAATTCTGACCTCCTACATCTAGAGAGATATTTAAACTCAACCACATACTCATGGGTAATTTTTCTCTATCTCTTCACAAAAAATTAACACAGAAACCAAAAAAATACGCATTTTTACACAAAAAGAACTTTAAAATACGTTTTGTCGGCTTTGTGGCTCAGGCGATAGCGATCTAGACTAAGAAGTCGTAGGTCGTAAGTTCGATCCCCGTCCAGGGAATTATTTCGAAAACGATTTTCAAGAAGCAAGTCGCTGATCGTAAGGCGAGCCATGTTGTTTGTTTACGTTTCGCAATATTGTTTATCTGGTGGAAATCGACTGATGACCGCTGCTATACTTGGTGTAGTTTCCTCAGCTCCTACAATGAAGTATGGCGACATTTATTCAGACAATCTGCAGTTTTTCTCCCAATATAATTACTGATTCCAGACGTAATCACATGTCGACTTATGTGAATAATATTTGTGACAGGGGCCTTTGACATCACGTTAGACAACTAGAAGGGGATACACAGACCTGCAAATATTGTGGTCATGCCAGTTGTTGAAAAGTGAAGGGTCATTTCCAAAGTAATTTCTTGCGTAGAATCCGAATTAGGGATCAGAATTGATCAATCACGTCAGGATTTTGAGATATTGGAGGTTCTGCATCCAAAATGTAGTTTTTGGCTATTTGTGAGTTTATGTACAGAAGACGCCCCATTTTGATGGGAGTTCCTATTACTTGTCGACTACTCTATCGCTTTAATTTCAGAGTCGCAGAGCTCGATTGGGATTTTTCTTCATCCAGTTTCGTCATATTGAAATTACAAGATATGTCTCATTGATATAATGAGCATTTGCATTAAATACTTTAAAGCAGATATTTTTTACAGGGCGTATTTTTTCAAAATTTGTATTGTGAGTGTTGGTAGGAGATATTAAAATTTTCAAATTGAAGAAGGCGGATTAAAAATGGCCTATAAAAGAGCTTTAAAAAAAAGATTCACATAATTGGAACACCTTTTTTTTAGTTATAAATATCCCAATTGTGTATAGTTGTTTATATTTATAAAGGTTTTGTGACGTTGAATTTGACTTTGCGCTACCCTCCAAGGACGTTTCAAGGTAAACTTTATTATTACAATTATTATATCATAATTGGCGTCTCTTGGTGAAGAAATATCGTAATTTAATTCTGCAACTCTGATATTAAAGAGAAAGAGTAGTACTATATGATCCCACTAAGAGAAAAATCTTTAAAAATGTAGTGTTTTCTGTACATAACTTGAAAAGTAGCAAAAAACTGCATTTGTTTTGGGCACATAACCTTAAATATCTCAAAATACTTATGTGATGGGCCAATTCTAATTCCGGATTCGATTTCAACGCAAAAAATTACTTTGAAATAACTCTTTATTTTCGAAACAACAACAGCATGTAGGACTGTGTTATAAATATTGTAAGTTTGTTTGATATTTTCTTACCACGTTTTTAAATATACTTTCATATAGTTAAAAATGTAATAAAAAATTGCTTGACTATAAAGTCGAAAATATAAATGACTAAATAGTTATTAGTGTAAATATCCTTTATTCTTGTTCTTAAAAAACTTACGAACGTAAATTAAAAATACAAAATTTAAATATTCATGTTATAAATTAATTACTGTAAATGACATATAAAAATCAATCAAGGAGGAAATAATTACATATTACAACGTGTAAAAATATAGAATAACAATAAATAGTTATAAATTACAACAAACAAATTTTTTTTATAAATATGGATATAACACAACTACGAATGTTTCTCCAACTGTTCATTAAGTTATATACATACAGTATTTGCATAACTCTTGATCGAGTCGATTACTTAAATCTATAAGAGTTGATGCAACATACGGCATATAATTAAAAGATATCATTTAGATTAAAGTCCTGCTTCTGTTTTACAGAACTAAAGTATACAAAGCATGAAACTATCTAAATGAAATAAAATTACTTTGTAATAATTCAAAAATTTTCACAGATTATAAAAATATTTCAAACACTGAATAGATTTAAAATTTGTTTAAAGATTAAAAAATATAATAAATATAAAAACTCTCAACATAACCGAACGTGTCAATATGAATAAAAAGAAATCTATGTACAAGTAAAGGAGTTAAAAAAATGCTGGTCGACGAGTGAATAAAACAGGAAAAAACATGAAAGAATGCTGATAATTGAATACACGGAAAACGCAATCACAGCTTTAAAAGGTATAAAAACATGACGATTAATTAAATTTATATAATGAAAAAAGTTATAAAACAAACGAGAAGAACAAATAGTTAATTGAGAAACAAAAATTAAATTACATAGAAGAAATTACAATTTCTGGATAGTCAGTAGAGTAATAGAATTAAATTTAAGATAAATAAAGTATGAAGATTAAATAATATATAAACATACAAATTTGATATTCATACATTCCAAATTAAAAAATATTAACGGTATGAAAATATTTATTAACTTATGGGACAGTGGATACTCGTTGAATGAGGAAAATGAATTATGAAGCCACGTGCGAGAAGATGCGCTTTTGCATTAATATTTATGAGCCTTCAAGAAATAATATTCCGTGCTTTGATGGTTCTGAATGTTGAAAATTTACATTCGGTTTTGAAAATTCACTTCCGCATTTAGTGAATCTCAATTTTTGATATAAATTTTATAACAAACTGGTTAATTTCAGTTTATCAGATGATGCACATAATTTCCTGTTTCTCGTTCTTGGTAATAATTTCAATTTATTGATATAATAATTAAAATATTATTTTTTAGTTTTATGAATAAAACCACTTCATGGATTCTATGTTGACTTTGATTTATTACCAGTCGTAGTAACGAACAAAAGAAATACGGAGTTGTTATGAATAAAAATGTCCTGTCAGAAATTGAGCTTTGTATTAAAGACATTAGGAAAATTTAGACAAAGAAGGAAGGACAATAAAAAGTAAATTAGAACAGGAAATAACGAAGGAAATGAAAGAACAGAAAAGGATAGTTCGTGAAGGAAGAAGAACTAGAAAAGGAACAAATATTTCGTAATCGGTTTTATATAATTCAATAATATACCCGTTCCTTGCCCAAGACAAGATCAGAATAACTTTATTTCAAATTAGCGCAGACTTAATCAGAAACACAAATTGAAACGGATGTATCATAATAAAATTATAAATTCCTAATTTGTGATATGAATCGTTTCTTCCCTAGTCAACTCCGTGTAGGAAACAGACTTTCATTTTTGTTACTGTTAAAATCGTAACGAATGGAAAGTCGAATTTACATTCCATCAATGCGAATTAAAGTGATTCCCAAGGCGTTGCTGATAAAAAATCGCGACTTTAAAAGCGCAATCGGAGTGACTCCGGGCGATATCGTAAATTACAATATTTATAATTACTTTTCCTCAATCCACACTTCGCTTAGTTAAGATTTAATAATTTTATCGATATACACAGAGGTGGAAGTATAATTATGTAAAAAAGAATGAAATATTTGACGTACCAGGATGTAAAAATTTAATAATAACAGATAAGGAACGAAAGTAAAAAATTGCAGAGGTTCGAAAATGTGGATACATAAGTGATAGTAGATTTACTGTAACTCCATTTTTGATGTTTAATTACTGAATTTCACGATCTGCTATGTAGGAAGGAAGTGTACTATGACATTAAAATAAGAAAGTTCAATTATCGTAAATTTATAGTATATTATATTCGTATATCGTAATTATGTTATTATTAATAAATGGCGTTTTAATTGTAATTATATTAAACACCTCCATTATGGAATTGTACAAAATACTATTTTTTGCTTTCTTATATACTTATTTTATATAATTAAGATGGGAGAAAATGAAACCGAAATAACTAAAAAGAAGAACGGAAACCCCTCCCAAAATCTAAATAAATTCCTGGATAAATGTAACTAAATATATAAATAAACATTTTGATGAAATGTCCTTAAAGTATCTGTACAGTAGTTAGACAAAACACAGAAAACTTATGATTTAGTCACGACATGTGAATCTACAGTGTAAAGAAAACTACATCCGTCATGTCGATCGCGTGAAAAAGGCGGATGTATGTAAAGCTGAAATAAAAAAAACAAAGGAAAAAAACGAGAAAGAGGGAGAAGGTACAATTATGTTGCATGTATTAAATAGTCTTATGATTTAACACGGCAGTGCTCCAAACGGCGGCAATAAAGGATCGGTAAAAAATGCAGAGGTTCAAAAAATCTAGTATCGTTCATATGACGTGTTTATAATTGATTTTTGAAACATTTATTTGGAGGACTACTATAATAAAATGACTTAGAGGCAATTAAAGAATCGTGAGGGACAATTTCCAAATACACCTAATGTTTGCAGCACCATCACAGCAGCTACCCATGCTACTTGTTGATAGCAAATGTCACGAATATGTCAATAATTTAGAAATCACACGAAACTATGCAACTTTACTTATGAATTGTACCTGTTGTGATGAACTGATAAGAATAAAATGGTGGAACAAACTCTAATATAAAAATTGTTAGAATTTATCCATCTTTAACGTTACCAACACATGTCCTAAGTAATCATTTAACATATATACGCATCCTGTAAATCGCAGTCAACAGGCGGTCAAGATTCCCATTCGACACGTAGGTACTGTAATAAGGGAAAAAATAACCCTTCTATCCATTCGGACGAATCGCTATTCAAGATCTTGATGAGACGAGTGGTGCTTAACCTGAGCGACCGCAACATGCACACTTACGTTGCATGACTAATGATCTTACACAGACACAATTAATGTGGACAATAATGACAATAAAAATAATAATAAACATAATAAAAAAAGCAACCCTCTTTTCAGTCGCTTAGTCCTCATAATTGTAAGCAGATCATCGTTAAATCACGCAAGAGCAAACATCATCCAATTTAATGCTAACTAATCAAGTAATAAAAGATCAGCAAAAAAAAGCAGCAGGAAGTCGTAAAGCCTAGGAATAAAGATCCGCGCACGCATAGGACGATAAAAGTATTAATTAACAGAAGCAGAAGTCAACTTTCTCCGATTGACCGAGGCCTAAATCTCGATGACCTCGAACATCAACTTCGTATCTTCTTGGCGTGTATTATGCCGTTATGTCTTTTTCCTTCGTTTTTTCTCTCTAGAAGCCGAACTCGTCATTTTTCCACGTCGAAACGAACGCCCATCGATGGTTTCGCACTCATCTTTTTTGTTGTATTTTATTTTCAACGGGATCGACACGGAATAGCAGTTCGTTTCTTTGACCCTCGCGTGACGTCGGTCGGCGCTTAGACTTCTTTATTATCGCCTATTGTTCGTTTTTTTAAATTGTGCTCGCTCCCTTCTTCGAATATAATGCACGCGAGAAATGCTTTTTAAGTTTCAATTTGTTCTTTATTGTCTGTTACATTTTAGAGGCTGATTGAAAAAGGACTTATTTCATGGAAGAAGCATCAGGTTGGTACACTTTTAATCTTGATGAATTAAATGGATTAGTTAGGAGACAGCACCAGTGTGATTAGTAGGTAAATTATGATTAAAATTAGAATACCGCCTTTGTTACTTTAGAAACTGCATTCTAGTCCTATCGTTTCATTGTTAGAAAATGTGAGATGAAAAGGTACGGAACATCGCTACCTAGATACTTCTAAAGTATATTATCCCAACATGGTCGAGCCAATCTATTTCGACTATCAAAGTTCCAATAAAGATCCCGATGTTTTCTGGAGATTGGTGATATTAGATCACTTAGAGGGTGTTCAAAATTGGAAGAAAAATAGCACAAAACCCTCTAATTTGCTGCCGAAGATGCTAATTTTTGCTCCAACATCGCTGCAATTACTCTAGTTGGAATCAGATTTAACAACACAGATATGTAACATAAAAGTTACACCCAAAGTTCCTGAACAGTGAATGTTGGGTTCCACCCAAAATCTACCAGTATGCTCTAGGTATCAGAGATAGATGGATTTCTGGATTATATTTGCAGAAAAACTGAGTTCCACTGTATTGATCTGATACCTTATATGCACGATTGCCTTTTACAATTTATTGGAACTGATAAATGACAGTCCCCATTGCTGTAATGTCTGGGAAATGAGTTTTCAATCCATAAAATATCGTCTTATATTATTAATAAATAGCTTCTGATTGTTCTAAAAAAATTATAGCTAAAAAAGTTAGGTGGCTAAAGTAACACGATAAGCAAGGGAATTATTAGTCGTATAATTAATAATTATAGAACACTCTAAATAGGCTTTAAAGGCGTATATTATAATGCATATTTTCAACAAGCAATTCGGCTAATACAAAGTTCCCATCATTGTTATATTTTAATGACGCTTTGTACGGGATATTTCGCATAAAGCGAGTGTTTAATGAAGTCAGTCTTCAGACAGTTAATTGTGTTCCTCGCACTCGATAACAACGACGATTCTATTTAATTACCGTTATAGTTAAAAATATGCATTAAATAATAATAAACTTGCCGTTCCATAATCCAATTTTCAGTGAACTCGATGTGGTACGAACTCTTCGCAAATTCCAGATTTTCGGAAACGGAAGCGCGTGATTTTTAACGACGGCATTGTTACCACGAAGGAAGTGAGAAAATCTGCGGCGATCGACATAACTTTACGACAAGGCACGCTTAGAAGTATATACCAATGAAATTTAACGACGACTATAAAGTTTTAGACGAACAGAGGCAATCGCTTCCCGTGCCAAGATTTTAAAGCGCGTTTTGTATGGTCTATATTTCCAAACAATGCGTTATAAACATTTTTAAATGGTCAGTGATACTATTGAAGAATATACGGCAACTACTCTTTCAAAAACTGAAATTAGAGCCGATAACAAAAAGATAGATATAAAAAAAAACCTTTAAAAACTCAAAATTAGAATATCGATCAAAAAGAAAACAACTTAATGAAAGTAGCCAAATTAGGCAAGAAAACATTGAAACTAAGTTTACAAAAAATTATAAATGAAAAGGCACAAAGGCAGCGACAAAAAATGAACCCATGCGAAACGAGACAAGTGGAGGAAAGAGAAGATGGGTTAGAACACAGACGGTCAAGGCGAAGAAAAAGTGACCAGATAAACAAGTCCTCATTATTCTCTACCTCCAAAAAAAAAACAGGAAGATAACCGGCAATTTGCCGAGTCTGACACGCGAACGTCGGTCTAACGTGTGATTTTCATATACCAAAATCACCCGATGAGTGCAGGTCATGTGTTCGGATACTAAGTCGAGAGGATGATATAGAAGAAAATCATCATAGAAAGAAAAATTGAAATACCCATGTAATGGAAAGCGGTTAATAACTTTTCTTCATTACGAAAGATATACTCAAGAACATCCAATATTAGACCTATAATCCTGCATTATATTTTCGAAGAAGGTCTGTGCACTTGAGGTGAAGGTATACAAAAATAAGAAACGATTACTGTAGTGAAATTACAAGAGATGTGCAAATTAAAGCGTTCTTTGGCGAAGCCTTCAAAGCTTGAAAGGAACCTCATGTAAGTAAAATAATGAAATAAAAACAGCAACTCATACAGGAATTACTAAACATACAGAAATGTATTTGAATATTATAAATTATAGAGTCTAAGTTGAATATGTTTTAACATTACAAAATATTAAATACACTCGTCCAGGATAAACCTGCCAGAACCTTGTTGAAAAGTACGTCTGGTATCTGAGTACCAAATTATTATTTTTTTATAATAGTTTTGAATATTGTCACTAGATGGGGTTATCTTTTACCATTTTTTTCCTAATAGTAAAATACATTTTTCTGGACGTATTTTCTCCAGTTGATCTGGATCTCTTGTGGACTGAAAATCTTCACCATCAATAGATCCTTTATCCGGGACAGCAACAATGGGAGTTCAGGTTGGTATGACAAATCATTTGAAACGTGGATAGTTGTAGAAAGCTTATAGTTTTACCGCTAAAATACCACTGACCAACAAAGTCAAAGAGTGATATATTTCGCAAAACTCATAATGATTCTCGAAGATACCTGTAGGGCATTACTTGGTTAACAAAATAAAGCTGCTCATTTGGGGTTTATTTTTCTTTAAATTCTTGGATAGGATTTATAATTCAGAACTACAGGAAGATTATCTTTTACAGCTTGAAAAACGTCATTCACAATCATTACGGCAATGACCATACTCTTTCATCACTTCCAATAATTGTTAAGTGACCCGATTGTTTGGAAGAGGACCAGTCAAAGCAGGAGGAACTCCCTCTGCATAAAGTTTTCTTTATTAGAAATCCAGAAATACTTCCAAAAATATAGAACTTAATCGAAAATGAACTCCAAATGTGCAACATTATTTTTAAGCCAAATAATACTCCACAGGTATCACCACATTGCATGTAAACTCAAACAATTTCTACATGAGCTCCCATTTTTGTTCCTCATCAATGATCTCTTGATGGTGAAGATGTTTTGTTTAAATACATCCATTGTTACGCAGCATTATCTCCCAAAACCTTTTTGGTTTCAGGACGGTGTTATTGTTTACACCTTGAAAGAATGAGATGGTGTAGGTGAGTACTGGCATAGCTGATAGCGAAGGAGATGGTAGCATATTGTATCATTAGATACCCTAGATCTAAAATCAAATGGGAGCAATTTGAATATTTCATTGGTCATATCCTGGAAGAATTAGGTGGTACAGGTAGAGTCATAACTAATGGGTCATGACTAATTTGGCTATATGACATCAATAATCATCCTAAATCTGAATTCTGATGACTAGGTTGGTGGTATCCGCAAAGACAGATCATGTCAACAAAACTCATATTTGCGAATATGAGAAGACTTGCACGACATGTATTTTCTTGTTTTAGCTTTTGGGATCTGCTAATTCCACAGCTCTTCCTCATGCTGGAACACTTTGATTTTTCTCCAGAATCACATAACCGTATGAAATGAACGTATGGACTAGGAGCACTCTCTTTAATTATCAAAGAAGAATATCAATATGGAACATTGTAGTGGCCTAACTTACATGAGACAATGACACCAAGGGAGTATTTACTCAATCACAACAAATTGTCTAAAATAAATATCAGGAAAATTCCGCCACCCGACATGCAGCTTGCACAAGTGCCACAAGAGTGCGCTTAAGAAGCCGGGGAATTTTAAAGCGCGCTCATAAGTCTGCGATAGTACGAGCAACTTAAAGTACGCGAATCTCTTACATCTGCATATGCGAATATAGACGGGAGTGCATTTGCATGGAGATACACACGTACACATGCGAACATCAGCTTAGAACGAGCAAGTTTAGCGCAAAGCTGCAGGCAGGTAATCGCGATATACTGTAACCTGCGCAGACTCGCCTCTCGACTCCGATGGGAGTTATACGTCTCGGGCATTGTGCAATAGCTCGGCTTTATACACATCTACGTAAAGCGGCCCCAGAGTACGTCGGTGCATACAAGTTACACTGGTTTGAGTGTAGATCATAGACCGCCAGCGACCGAGTGCATCCACCGTGACCCCGACGAGTTACACTCCTGCACGAGTAAGGTCCCAAACGTGGAGATCGTGTAGGGATAACGCACTCGTGTCGCGTTCGTTTGCACTGAACCGAAAGGTCGTTTCTAGCGAAAGGGAGAAGGATTCCATCGATTGGCATTCCGATCGCTCGTTTTGCTATTAGTCCGCATGGCATGTTTACACCGCCCAAGTACATTTTAAGGTTATGTCGAAGCTGTCCCTTATACGGCTGTAGGGTAAGGTGACCGTCAATCTTGTCAGATTACGTTTTAAGATTGCACAGAAATTGCCCTTTGTGCAGTTTTTCTTATCTACTGAGATTAGAGTTCATCTCGTGAGTTTATGGTTGTAGGTTATGGTAGAGTTTTACAGTTTAAGGTCGCCACAGTTATTTATATTGTGTAACGTTATATTGGTTTTTGCTCAAATTTATTAGGAATAAAAAAGACTTTAACTCTAATTACCTCACTAATGCCAACGAGAGAAAAATGGACCTGGCTAGGATCCAACTAGGTTCGTCTGACTTGAATGTTAATCAACCAGATGGATCGCGTTCCTCGTTATCTACTTGGAATGTTAGTGAAGTCCATAATTACTTACCGATCCTCTTGTGTAGTTTAATATAATGACTGAGAATAGATTATTATCTATGTACCTACTTGAGATTATTGAAGCATTGCTGAGATGAAGACAACCCTGAGAACACCCTAAATGTTTAGTTAAAATAAGTAGTACTCAAGACGAACTTGAAAAATGAGTTGGGAAAGTAGGAGGGAAAAGGCTTAATGGAACCTATTTACGACGACAAATACCCACTATTTAAACTAGTATACTGATCATTGAAAAAAGAGAGGTACTTAAGTAGTGAATAAACGGACTGATTAGGATAACTAATCTCAACTCCAGACAAGATAGTTTGGACAGTTTATTAACTGATTACAGCAACTATTTTCTTGGTACTCTTCAATTGAAGTAATGTATTGATTATTCCAGCTAAACCATTGTTGAAAGGAAATCAATTGCCCATCCTTCATTAGTAGGTCCAACTATAGGTGCCAGCTAGGAAATTATAGGATATTTATGTGTATTTCGTTTTTCTTGCGAAGTTGAAAAGGTTGAAAAGGACAATGATGGAACTTTCTGAGTGCGACAAAGGAATTATCAGGAACCTCGTCTGGGCGAAGAAATAAGAGTCAAATGCTTTCAGGCTACTACTATTCAACATGATAAAACAAGCTAATTTGCTTTTGAAAGTTAGCTCTTATGATACCCTAATTTATCATTTTGGAAGGATTCATTTTGAAGGCAGAATCATCTACCTTCTTGGTACCATCCTGTATCGTGGGAACTAACAAATAGTTATATGGATTGAACAAATAGTCGAATCACAAATTAATCAGGTTCATTTAGGCCCGGATTCATAGTCATGTATGCAGCTTATTATCAAAATGACAATTAAATTTTCAAATAGTTTTGCGTATACTCGTTTTGCACAGATATAACGTGTTATAATTTGTTTATATTCTGGAGCTGAGACGGTATTTTAATATAAGTAAATATAAGTCTGAACTCATGAATTCGGGCGTTAGTACACGGACAGAAATTTCTAATGTTTATACCGTAGGTCACCTTCGCCCGAAAAGACTCAGGCTCTCACTTACACGATTCGTTTGTTTTTATATTCTTTTCCCGCGGCCGCTGTTTTGATTTTTTCCAAGGAGTACAAGTCTAATACAAACATTAAAAAAAAAACTAACCATCATTTTTGACTTTTTTTACATCCGTAACTGTGGAATTTTGTATGTGGACATCCCGGTCTAAACTTTTTGTTTCTATACCAAATTGCGCAATCAAAAATGTAAGCTAAGCATATGAAAATCAAATAACTCATGACCTACAAAGAATATGGGGAAATTTGAGGAAAATATTAGTCTAGAGTTATCTATATTATCAATAGCAGATGAAACTCTAGCAATAGTTCCGTGGATAAGAGGGTATGTTTAGTATTCGTTTTTCCAAATCCTAAATGTTGAATTCACCATAAACTATGATAAAGGATCAGTACAGCTGCTATTTCATGAAAAATGTCATCAAGAAATCTCTGTCATCTAAAAGTCAGTTTTTCTAAAAATGTTACGTAAATACACCCTAAACTCCCTCACCATAAAGTTTTCTTTGTTAGAAATCCAGAAATACTTAAAAATTACAGAACTTAGGGAAAATAAACTCCAAATGTGCAGCTATATTTTTAAACAAAACCATATTCTACAGGTGTCACCACATTTTATGTAAACTCAAACCATTTCAACGGGAGCTCCCAATTTTTGTTCCTCATCAATGACCTCTTGATGTTGAAGATTTTTTATTAAAACATATGCATTGCTATACATCAACTGGTACCAGGAAACTTTTTGGTTTTAGAAATGTGTGTTGTTGGTCACACCTTAACAGAATGCATGGTGTAAGTGAGTACTCGGTATCATTGGACACCCCAAATCTAAAATCAGATGGGAGCATTTGCAGTATCGACAAAGACGAAATCGTTTACTCGTCATTTTTCCGAGGTTAATATTAAAATTCTAAATATATGCATTTGAACTCCCATTGCTGCTCATGTGACGATCTCATAAAGAAAGGGAAGTTTAGTTAGAGTGAAAGATTTTGATCAATCGTTAAAACCGATGTTTACAATGGAAATAATAATTGTATGAAGACATTTTCATGTATTGTCGGTAATTATCATATTTTTCAATAACAAAACCAATGGAAAGTTCTATGACTGCAGATCATACGACTAGGTAATAGACGATTCTAACGAATTATCTGTAACGGCTTCCCTATATTTGTAGGTTAAGTTACAAGAGTGCGGCACTCAAACATACGTCATTCTCAATTTTAAGGACAAGGCTTGTAATTTTGTTGTTTTTTTTAACGACCACCGCATTTATCCTCTTCCGCGAATTTCGAAAATGTTTTTAGGGTTATGCTGGCTCATCCTCAATGTTATTTACAGAAGTGAATAATCGCTGCATCCTGTAATCAATGCTCTTTGCACTGTAATTAATTGACCTTGCATTTGTCCGGCGTGTACAATTTATAGGAATTAGTTTCGTAATTACAGGAAATTACCGTACTTCATATATTTACGAATGCTCCAGTAACGGTTTTTGCTTTTTTTCACGAGTGGATTAGCGAAGTTACCGTAATTCGACGTTGTACATGATCCTCGTAATTTTGTGTTTTATTAACCAGCAAACCTGTATCTTTTAAAATTCTTGTCGAAGGTCTGTGAAGCATTCAGAATTTGGAAAAATGAATTGAGAAAATAATTTAGTATTTATGTCTTTTCATGAAATTATTCAGCTTCACAAGCCATTATTTTTGAAGAGTAAATTAAACTGAGTTTCTCCTCACCTTTCAAGCTTCAAAATTGTATTCCTCTCACTAAACATATCCAGGGATGTTTAACTTTATGTTACAAAAAGCGATTAAACGTCTTTTATTAATATACAACAACAATGTCTTTTAGGTCTTGGTAAAATACGATTATATTCTCAAGCATTTAATTCAATTAATATTTGAAAAGGCGCCTTAATGATAACCTTTACATAGCCACGTATACACGGATATACTATAAAACGTGCTCCAGGTTCACTTTGACAAGTAAATTGCAGATTTCCAGGACGTACACTTCTCTCTTGTCGTGAATCGCGACAACGAATTCTAACGTTAATCAGCACGAAAGGCCTCTATATACTACTTTTTGTAGGCTATAGAGCTGACTATACATGTAATCTCTAGATGAATGTTGCAAATCACCCATTAACCGCGTAATACTTTCCGCCAATCGCATCACAAAAATTGGTCTCTAGACGATCGTGTACTTATAGGGACCGTCCATGTTACTTTCTTCATAATTGTCTCCATATTCGAATTTATGTTTTGGTTTTACATTTTTTTTCCGGCAAGGATTAGAATCTTGATCCGTCTAACATGATGAGAGGATGAATAACGTGAAATTAAGAACTTTCTCACGCTGCTCTGGTTAGACTAGAATTAGTATTATTCTTCAACTGGTACTTCTAGAGTGAAGTGTCAAGGACGCTCATTTAAGGACCTTCTCAGTTTCTATTTGCCCTTTCTAGATTTCGGGTAGAGTTAAAGTCGGAGATCTGGATTTTATGTTGCGCCGGTTATCGAGATAGCAGGACTAGATTTTACTTCATGTAAAATATTAGGTAATACGTTATTGTAGTTTATAGTAGAACTGTGTCATAAACCTTTTATACAAATTATTTATCTTTCATGATTACATCAATTTATACGTGTATACTTTTCACAGTTTTAAGTTTAGATAATTTTTGTATATTCTCATGGACAAAGTTTGTTTTCTAAGAAATGTAGCAAATTTCTAGTCTAAGAAGGCCCCTGGGTTCAACGATACTGTATGTAATGTAAGGGCCTTCTTTTTTAAGACCAGATTTGATTCTGATTTTTTACAAAAATCATAACACTACAAATTTTCGAAAAATGGCATCAAAACATTGGTAAAACCATCGATAATCTCAAATTTTTTAGACATTCTTCTCATGGAATTAATTTAATTTTAATGCGAATTAAACGCACAAACTCTGAGACATGTCGGGAATTAAAATGAATCTCACTTCTTACTTTCTCAGTAACTTATTTAATGAGCACGTCAATTATGAACCACTCGCTCATAGTCGTGGCACGATCGGGATTCTGTCACGGTTGTGTCATAATCACGTGTTGGCTGGTTTCACACGAAACGAGAAACAGTCCTTGTCGGCACGTGTCGCATAAGTGTAGTTTCAAATTTCCTGCGTAAATTCATAATTTATCTTATAAAATCGTATTTTCTCTTCAGATTTTTGTAAATTACTGATCAATTATAACATAATCGTAGAGAATAATTAACGTTTCTTAGGTAGCGCTTCATTTGCAGTTAATTTTAATATTTTTTTACTTTTTATTTACGAGTTTTATTGAAATTATGCAATAAGATTTGTGGTATTGCTGTGGACTGCTTATTTAATTTAAAGTTGGAATGTGAACGTCGATAACAGTTTATTTTTACGTTCAGCACATTAATCAATAAAATTTAATTATAATTCTAAAATCAGTATCTCATGTTAAGTTTAATGTTTTCTTGTGATGTATATGATATACATTATAAATTTGTATAATAAATCGAACTTTGTTAAAGACTGGATAAAAAAATTAAAATAATTAAACCAGATTGTTAATATTTCCCAATGAAAGGTAATGCGAGCGTAGGGTGGTATCAGGTCAAAGTTGTAAGGTTCTGCCGGGTTCGATTCCCCTTGGTGCAAGATTTTTTCGTATTTATTAGTGAGCATTAAAAGGTGAAATTTTAAGAGAAGCTATATAAAATGCGCGAAATAAAGACATAACAATTAAATCGATTTAAATAAATAATTAAACAAGAAATGAATTCGAATTAACCTTAATATACACATTATGACATGTTCATAGTAAAGTTAATTGTAATTTTGAGTTTCAATCGCTATTTTACGTCCATAGAGTTGCTTGGTCTCTATTATCGATGTTTAACTTTAGTATTTAATAATTAGTAATTTCATAAAAATGCCTCATTACTAATGTTTATAATAACAAACTTTCCAATATTCACTTTGTACATACTTATAAAAGATGACAAATCAGACCACAATTCCATTTTATTTCCGTGTTTGCAAAATAATTTGCTGACACATGATCGTCCACATTATGACATATTCCAGAACACCATTGCTGCCTTTCGTTCGACGAAATTTAAATGTGAAAATCTAAATTTAGCGGACAACCTAATAAGAAAATATGTAATAAAAACACGCGAACCGGTCACGGTACTTGATAATGAAGTGCGATTAATTAGTCGAAGTACAAGTTAGATTCATTACATAACAATGCATGAATGAGCGCGATAGTTTCATCGAAATTTATTTTAACTCGCGATTGCGAAAAAAGAAACTTTTTTTCGAAATTAAAATTTCTATGAAATAAATATTTTCTTTGGTTCGCTGCAAAATAAGAAATTAAGCTTGAAACTGAGCATTATTTAATTTAATAAAATTGTATGGACTCTTATCTTTTAACTTAAGTATTATAACAATATTGGTATTAAATTTTAAAAATTTCAAATATACCTTAATAATCAAATATAGGTTTTGAACAATGATTTTTTTTTTTGTATATTTAAACAAAAAATTTAATTTGAGTGTCGTTGGTTAAATTTAACATTATGTTAGTTATTTTTATTCCAACAATTAAAAAAGAATTTTGTATTTATTTTTCCAGTTCCGTTCGGAATGTTTGACAATATTTAAAGTTTTTGACAAGTAGTTAACATATTAATTTGTACTTACGGGATTAAATTATTTACTTCCCTTTTCCTCCTGGTTTAATACGATTTTTAGATGTTTTATTTTTTTTTACCGTAAGGAATACAAGGGAACAAAATATCAAAATACAGCCCTACCCCTCTCTTCGCCTTCCCCTCCCTTCTCCTTATATTTGTCAAAAGATGGGGAGCGGCGCTTCACCCACGCTCCTCATAGACTGTCGTGACGTCACAGGAGGCCCTTCCTGAGGCCCCAGCGCTCAAGGTGGGGGAAAAGAGAGCGGTGACAGACAAATATAACGAGACGGAACTGGGCAAATATGCTGGGACGTAAATATAGCGAGTTGAAAATATACCGGGACTCTACTGTATATAATTTTGTGAATCTTTATTTATACGAGCATGTTTTAGGTGTTTAATCTGTTATTTTTAATTAATCATTTAGTGACCACTTTTATTGTGGTCTCGAAAATGCTCATTAATTTTTGGAAGCCCTTCAACGTTGACTATTTTCTCAAATAATTTTTGTCTATCATCCAACATTTGGGTCCTTTCCTAGGTAATATATCTCAATTAATCTAAGAATTTTAATATATTCTATCATCATACAACAGCATGTAATTAATTTTCATTATTTATATGGAATTTGCATTAAAAAAATGTTGAAAAATTGGTAGTAAAGGCGTTTTCTTATCATTCTGATAATGTATTTTGGAAACAGTACACCTAAAACCAGTCTAAATGTACTTCATCATCCCGTGGCATAACCATATAGTTACAAGCAAAATTTTCTTTGGGCATTATGGGTTACCGAAAAAAATTATGGATAGAAATTTTCAAAATAGAGACTAACCTTATTGGATGTCGGAGATGGCGAATTTACTGCCACCCCTTGCTGAAGGTGATACCTCTTGGGGGTGAGCATGTTAGGGGTCACGCCGAGGCTACCCGGCCCTACGGCCATGCTCGTCATTGTCATTACTTCTAGATTCTGGAGGATTCCCCGCCTTTTCGGAAGAACTGCTCTTCGCCCTTGTACGACCTACGAGTTTGCAGCCTTTCATTCTCATCACCTGTAAAATAATAAAATGTTTAATTTATACCAAAACGTGTTAATAATTTTTGAAAACATGGTACATGTAAATAAAATTGAAAGATGCTTTTGAGTTAACACTCAGAGCATCGTTGACATTCATGCACTTTGTTTCAATGTCGATCAAGAATGCGTAGAATGTGGTACACCATGATATCGCATTTCCGAGATCTTAAGATCATTAGATATAAAATCATTAAGTAGGCATTAACATACGTGAGAAAACTAATCAATTAAATAAATTACACGGCATTCAAGATTCTAAACGCACATACGTATCTAATGGAAATCCATCAATTTCAAGGGACTTTTGTGACCACCCGCTTAGAAATAAATTCGCCATTAATTGGCACGGCAATCATGCTTAAGTCGGATTTTATCAAGTAGTCAATTAAATAAATGTACTTTTTATCATTTTTTTCATTTTAATGAATTCGAATTTTAATTATACATTTTTTCCAGATGTACCATTGCACAGGCAAAACCAATCTTTACAGAGTAGGAGATTTTAGAAAGATTTCTGAAATCAATTTAAAAGTATATTATTAAATACCTTTTGCAATGTCTGCAGCAAATTACACAAAAGATAATCGACGTAATTACTTGATTGCAGTTCAATCTTTAAATTAGGTTTTGACTTTCGTCAGTAGACAATTGAAATGAAACTATAAATAGAAAAATGTCTGGAACACTAGGAAGTTTCATTAAATCTCTGATATTGTTACGAATAAATCTTTGTGTCGAAAAATCTATTACCGAAGTCCCCCAAAATCAATACAAATCGTGCGTTTCGAAGGGCCTTCAGCATTTCGATCTGCTCTTTAATTGGCGTGACGCTTACGCAATTGATTCAATGGAGCAAAAACTTTTATTGAAACTTTTATCAACACGGTGCGAGGGCGTTGACCAAAATGGCGTCCAGACTTTGCGCAAGGTACACGCTCGAGTTACATCACTTGACAATGCCTTTCTGACGCAATGTCTCCCTCTCTTCGTCTTTTTGCCGTCTTTCACGTTGACTGGATAAAAATTACACAATGCTGTTGGAATCGCTAATATACCGACTGAGCACTACAATGTAGTCGAAAAACAGGATTGTCGGCTACTAGATGATTACTGCGATGTTGCATTAAAAAACGTAAATAGTTATATTTCCTACTTCCCGATTCGAGCGTCCGACTTAAAAGCCTGCTTTCACGTGAATCTTATTTTTTAACGTGCAGGTCGGCATATTTTTAATTTCACTTTTCGCGAAATTCATATGCGTACGACAGTTTTAATATACTTGATAAGAATTTTTTGTTACATAACGAAAAGAAAGTTCTTACTTGTCGTTATAAAAACGGTTTTGGATAGATCGTATTTTTCTTTTAATTTTCAAGTCTATAATATATTTTCATCAGAATGTCATGTTTGTTGTCATTGTCTAAGAAATGATAATTGCAATTGAGGGATGTAACAGAGATGTTTAAGTTTAATATTTATATCTACACTGGAAGAAAAACTATTGGAAATTCCCCATACTTATTTGAAGCCGTTAACTCATCAATTTTACGGGTGCGGGTCGAAAAACCGACAGTAATAAAGTCGACAGTCAAAAAGCCGACAGTCAAAATGCTGACATAAAAAATAGCACATCGACAAGCAGCGTGTGGGTCGAAAAACCGACAAATAAAAAAACCGACAGTTAACAAAATTACTGTCCTCCTGTCGATGTGTCTATTTTTTATGTGTGACTATTTGACTGTCGGCTTTATGATTTTCGGGGTTTTTTGACCTGTCGGCTTTATGATTTCTCGGTTTTTCGACCCGCACCCGACAAGCGACAGACATTTTTTGAAGTGCCGGTTTTTGACTGTCGGTTTTTTTACCAGTCGGCTTTTTGATTTGTCGGTTTTTCGACCCGCACCCGAAATTTTAACTAAATTATAGTTGCATTTTGGGATTTTCAAGTCACCTACTGTACCTAGAAGAAACTCGTATCTCAAAACATCTTTTCCTCTTTATGAAGAATTTTCTATCCGTATATATACAGTTGTGTAAATAATCCCATGCTCTGTATTGGAAAATGTCATTACAGGTATGGTATAACAGAAATTCTCACACTTTTGTACGGAGAATTTCCAATTATTTCTGAAAATGTAATAAGAGAATTTGATTGTGAAATTTTGCCAATTAATTAGTCTTAAAATTTGGTTACTACTAACTTGCCACAACTTTAGGGTTTCCACCTAAATTCAACAATTTAATGTAGTGTCTCCTTACATTTATATTTCGTGATATTTCCCTTTTGAATGACATCTCCGTTTAATGTCCTTCTTTGTTGTTTAGCACATTTTTATATAAGAATATTCGTTTAATTAATAGTTAAGGATATGGATAAGAATCCAATTACTTATTGCGGATCAGAGTAGATTTTTCAAAAAAAAAAACTAGTGCAAATGTACCTCCAAAAATAAAATATGCGGGTCGAAGAAACGACAAATCAAAAAGCCGGCAGATTAAAAAACCGACGGTCATAAACCTGTCTGTCGAAGAACCGACAGACGAGAAGACGGTTGCGGGTCGATAAACCGACAAATCAACAAGCCGACAGGTCAAAAACCGACAGTCAAAAAACCAACAATCGAAAAACCGACATTTATAAAAAATGACTGTCCGCTTGTCAATGTGTAGGTATATTTTTTTATGTGTCGGCTATTTCACTGTCGGCTTTATGACTGTCGGCTTTTTGACCTGTCGGCTTTACGATTTGTCAGTTTTAACACTAAACTAATCCTAGCAACTATTAGCTTTAATTAAATTGGGTTTGAGTTATAAATAGAAAAACGCAATAAAAATTTGTAAACAAACATCGATAGATTTGATATAAACCATGTAATTAAATCTTAGATTTCTTATATCACTTTTCTCATATCATTTATTTGATAAATGTTCTTGTTTGAATTAAATATTTTAATTCAATATTTTTTCTCTATTTACTTAACTAAAAATTGGTAAAAAGTTGAAAATATTTGCAAACTTTCATCGATGGGCTAGTTTCAAATCGACAACGAGAAATTAGTAATATATCATAAACGTATCAATAGTAAAATATCACAGCAAATATGTTTAAAATTTGAGAACCTCTGGTATAGAATAAATTTATGTCTAGTCTGGTCACGTTCTTTGTCGTGTAAAACGCGTCTAGTGCATGCCGACGAATCGATGTCAAACCTGGAATTTATGCCCACGAAGTGGACCAACAGTCACTGCGGCGAGATTAACGGCTCCTCGAACTAATTGCGTAAATGGTTAGTTTCGAGCAGATATTTACATTTTTTGTAATTAGAACTAAATACTAACTTGAATGGCTTATTATAATGTTTTGAAAGATGTTCCTTAATTGGCGTTTTGATATTTTTTAAGTTTTACCGATTTCATTTCCGTAAATAAATTAAAATATAACTAGTGTTGGCGTGGTGCCTCGCTCGCTTCGCTCGCTCAGAAACTTCGACCCAGTGGAGAGTCGGCTATTCCTTAAGACTCGTTTGTTTACTAACAGCTTTCAATTATATTATAAAATTATATTGATATTTGGGGGTCCAATCATATTTAGGTCCAAGTGGCTTCGATAGATGTGTTACAACAATATAGTGTTTCTTATATGTATGAAAATTGAAAATGAGCATTTTCAAAACTTCGACCCCGACAACAGGCCAGCCGAAGTATTAATAAATAAAAGTTGTAAAACACTTACTTCATGCACTTGTATTCTAATAGACTATTCGATTCATATTACATGTTTACTGTGTTTTACTAATTACTGTCTGCATCATTATGATCTTATATATACGTTATATATACATATAATTCGTCAAAGAAATCTTGAAAGTCTCGAAAAGATCTATGACGGATATCTTATAGATATCTATAAGACATCTTTTAGTTATATCGAAATAGTTATTTTCGTATCAAGGGCGTAAAAGAACTTTGCGCCCGTAGGTGGTCACCGCGCCCGAGGAGCTGGCAAAGCCTACCCCTGGGGGGTAGGGGGTCGAAACGTCGAAATTTGATGAAAAACAATAGGGTAATTTTTTTTGGCGCGATGACCAAATTCAATACTTTTTCAGACAATAGTCATAAACATTTTAAACTAGTTTTTATGGCATTATCGTTGACTTTAGGAAGAAAATGCATGCAACCTTTTCGTAGAGAATTTCATGCTCTATCTTTTTTGTTTGAAACATTTTTTAATAAAATTTGTATTTTTCAAAATAAATGCAAAAAACTACAAAGAAACTTAATTGGGGCTAATTTTTTTTAGTAATGGACGGGTGGATCTGCCCCAACATCTAATCAGATCTAAGTTATGCCAAGACGCGTATTTTAAACAAATATTTCATTATTATGCAGTTGTCTGTTTTGCTCATGAAAGTTATAAAATTGTTGCCAGATGGAGGTTTTTGGTAGGTTAATTAGGACGTGATGGGACGTTAACAACTCGAGAATTGGTATACCCGAAATTCTAATATTAACATTTTATTTAAACTAAATGGATATTTTGTGTTTGCGAATTCAGTTTATTTTTATATTTTCAAAGACTAGAGAATGTCACCTTATATGCTGTCATACAATCAACATCAACCAGCAAACTTAATATTCGATATTTACATTTGAAACTTTCGTTTCTTCTAAATTTTCCAAACTTTCTCTTAGGTTCGCGTCTGTTTGAAGTTAAATACCAGACTTAATTCTAACTTTGGCCCTCCTTGAATCTGTTATGTATAGAACTCATTCTTTTAAGGGTCCCCAAACATGTAAATCTAAAAAATTATCTAAAATTTTCAGATATTTTTTGGTATTTTTTGATTCTTAAAGATCGGTACAAAATTTTATCCCTTTTTGGATTTGGTCCCCAAGTGATTTTCAAGCTATAAGGCCCTTAACGGCCACGAATCATCCCACGTGATCCATGTTTTCCACTTTTATGATCCTCATCGTGTTGAATTTGAAGCTGTCATCTCCATGTAGGTACCAAAAATGCAAATAACACAAATGTACGTCATGTTTCTTTCCTACTATTAACACTAACGCCTAAGATTAATTAGTGTACCTGGACCCTGATAGAAATGAAAACATTTTTCGTATAATTCTTGTATAACATTCCTATTTACCATGTTAAAGGTATAGGAGAAATGGACAGTGTAAGAAAAAAATGGACACATTTCTACTAGGGGAGATGCAGAAAATAGCTCGATTAATCATTGATACCTCACAACGTCTAACCTCATGCTAATTGTAAATCCGAGCTCAAATGGTCTGCTGTAATGATTTACTAATTGGTTATGTTTAATTACTGTTGGCTATAAAGCGAGTGATACCAGAGCATCTTAAAACTTTTTTTAATCATGTCATTTACATCCTTCGACAAACTTTCAATGTACAATGTACATGGAATCTTCAGACAAGGTGGCAATTTTAGCTAAATGTCATAAAAAATTTAGGGAAGCTTTGCGGGGACCTAAGAATAATCTTCAGTCCATGGAAGCTTTGATATTGTGACAACAACGTCAATCATTTTCAAGATTTGTTCGATAATTGTAAATTTTATTTTTGTTTAAATATTTATTACTTGTGTGAATCTTCTATTTCGACTGGAATGTTAGGAATATCATCGGTAAACTGCACCCGAATTATTTAGAAAGTCAAATTTCCAGTTCTTGAATAAACAGTAAAATTCTAATAATTTAATAAATTTCTTAAAATTATATTCAAAGTTTTAAAAAGGAGCTTTAAACTAAAACGAAAGCAATTATTAACTGTCGTGTTTTCGCAGTCAGTTACTCGCAGTAAAAGCAGCAGTTTAAAATGATTTTGTGCACAGTACACACACTAATAAAAATTCAGCAATAATAAACAGGATATTTTAACAAAGTCGTTAAAACTATTTTCAAAAAAAAATTTAATGACGCCTTTAAAAAGATAATAAGTACAGAGCGCATCCTAACACCTTCCTTACAATTGGCGGCAGTATAAGTATAAAATTGCTCTATTACAACCGTGTAATTATCGACTTTCTTTCGAATCAATGAACCATAAAATTCCACAAGGAACATAAAGTGCAATTATTCATTTAGCATTATACCAATAGGCGAGGAACGCAAACTATCACTTACATCTGAATTTCTGAAATGTGTGGTATAATTTCGCGCGTCATGACACGACAAATTTACTTGTTACTGGCGCAATTTCCCGTAACTAAATGGATGGCATGGAATAGTTACGTGGCTTATTATTCCCTATAAATAGAAATTTTTTGTTTAAATTCTTTGGTTTTTATAATTATTTTTTAAATTCTACAAAGGAAAGGGTTACATGTCTAATTAACACAAAACAAACTCAACATTTTCAATCCCAACATTTGACAAACTCAACATTTTCGAACTCAACATTTGACTAAATCAACAAATAATATAAATAATATAAAAAATAAAATTGTTAAACATTACATAACAACAAGAATAAACATAAATTACAACAATTATTAAAATGTCATGTGCATTCAACACAATCCTGATACATTAACACATACCAATCAACGGCAAATCTATCATCACCTAACCTAACCTAACCTAACCTAACATAACGGAAATTCTTTAATACATTTGTATTATTGACCATTATTAACATAGCTTTAAGAATTAATTAATGTTACGATTAATGCTATTGCACGTGATTTTCAAAATACAATATAAATCAATAAACTAAAAATAAAGTTGAATTTCTTAAATGTTAAAATGTGTACAATTTGCACAAGGATTTCAGCATCGTTTTATTTATACAATAAAATTACAAAAATATTGAAAAAAATTCGATTTTTTTTTAAATGCATTTTTAACTGTGATACCGGTTTCAGATTATCTTCTAACCTATCAGAAACGTGTTCTCCATTTTTTTACTTCAAAATTATACATCCACATATTTTGATTTATTTTGTTTTTCATTTCAAAATGGCGACTGAACGTTGAAAATTTTTGAAATTGAAGAAATTACTATTATTTGATTATTTGACTGTTTTTTTCTTAATTGTTATGTTGAAAAATTGTTATGTAAACATGAATTAAAACCATATTTGAATGTGACACTACTATTCAGCACATAAATTTTCAACACAAGTATGTTTTCACCAGAAGATAACTTCATCATAAACATTTCATCATAAAATTTTTCAACAAATGACCATTTCAACATAATATATTCAACATTTTAACAAAATAGATTAAGTTAAGTTAGAGTAGGTTATAAGGTTAGGTTAGATTAAGCTAGGTTAAGTCAGGTTAGGTTAGGTTAGGTTAGATTTTTGTATTATTTTGCTTGTATAATATAAAATTGTTATTTTCAATTATTTGATTTAAATGCATTGTGTTTGGTACGTGTTGAGATGATCATGTGATGAAATATTTGGGTTGAAAAGCCGTATGTTGAACTGTCGTATGTTGAATTTCTGTTATGAAATGTCGTATGTTTCAAAATGGTGTGTTGTATAGTCGTAGTAGCAAATTTGAAAGTATTTATTTTTTTGACAGTTGATATCAATTAATTTACAAAAATGTCGTTTAAAAGTTCAATTTCTTGGGAACATAAATCGCAATAGGACCATATTCCCCATGAAATTGAATTCTTAAACAAATGTTGTTTAATTAAATGAATCAGTATTATAGAAGAGCAAATTATTAATGAGTTAAAGTGAGATTTTACTTAATCGAAAGTGCGATTACACTCCTCGGAGAGTGGACATTCACTCGTACAGAAGACCGTATGTTACATCATATGTAAGAGATTGTACAGAATTATGAAGCCATTAAAATTAAAAATGTTGGTTGTAAATAAAAAATGATTAATTGCAGATAAATTAATTTACGTACACTAGACCGAGTTTTTTATCGTACTGAAATAATCCGCAAATTATTAGATCAAGTATTAGAATAAAATTTCATTGGAATATTAAAAATGTTCGAGTCAAAATGAAAGACAAGGTATTTTTGCCTTTCGTTATTGTTTCAGTTAGTAAATTTTAATATTAGGACACCTTGTTTCTATTAGCAGCCTCGTCTTTAATAAAAGAAAGAAGTAAAGTGAATTTAAAAATCACTGGGGAAGGTTAAATGATCTCAACTGAAGATATTAATCGTTCTTCATAACCCAAATCACGTAACATGAAACAGTGTCCGACTGCAGACAAAAAATCAAGTAGTTTAAACACAAAAGTTCAAAAGCCAATACCGCCTTAGTTTGTGCTATTTTGTTTGTTATGCTTAGATTTTGCAATTTCAAACATAATCTTCCGTAAATGATAAAATGTCTCATTTTCAATTCTACTATTCACAACATATAAAAAGGATAGCTTTTTTTTATTGGTTTTGCGTAAAAATGTTACAACAAATCAATTTTAATTTGCATGTTAAAATTAACGTATGAAAAATGTGGTTGCCATCTAAATATGTCCTAAGGTTTATGTGAGAATTAAGAAACTAACCTTTAATGTGCAACTAAACATTACCCCATTAATGTTTGAAATTTCAATTTTTTTTCAATTTCAATCGAGTATTTCGTATTAAAATCAAAGTTCAAATAAATTTTAGAAGGTACTTATACTACTTTTTGCGAGGCCGTTTTTCAAGATTCCGAGGTCAAAATTGAATTTCATCTAACAGAAATTCCAATATGGCGTCAGATTTGAAGAAAATTGCCAAGAAAATAGATATATTTAGGTTTATGAATTGTTTTCGAGCTGTCAGAATATATACTGGGGTTCTATTGCAACTATGGATAAAGGTGGATAAAATATTTTAATTAAAAAAAAAATATTATATAAAATTAAAATCAAATAAAATACTTTTATATTCTACTTTATTGAAATGACCTTAAAATAGCGCCATAGTGAAAATTTGTTTTACAAAATTTCTGAATGCTCAGAAATGGTGAGCATTTTCTTAATAAATTGATAAGAACGAAAAGGTCATAGAAATCACCTAGGAATGTACTGGAATTTTTTTTTTTAATTTTGAAACTGTAATTTCAGACATTTTTCGAAAAATTCTAAAAAAATGTTGGTATACTTTTTTATGAATTCTAAAAATGTTTGCTGTCACATCTGACGACATCGCTGCAATATAACATATTATTTTTTTAAAATCGAAAAATGTGAGGATCGAACTCAAGAGATTCAATAAACTTATAGGACCAGCATTTTTCAAAATGGGATTTTTTACATATCTGCAAATACAGAACTGGGCAGACAAAACCTAACGACCCAGATGAAAATGAAGATTTGCAAAAACTCCTTCATAACTTTGCTAATTTTCAGGCTTCATTATTACGAACATCTGTATCTACAGATGTGTCTAAAGTATCCTGAGACCATTTCAAAATCGAATTAAAGTTGAATTTACTACTTTTTAGTTGAATAGTGATACTACCTAAAAATGGTTTACTCGGTTTTATTAGTTTAATAAAATAACTAATACAAATAAAAGAATTGTCAAAATTACTATATGTTTTATTTTTTATAAGAAATGGTTTAACTAATTTTCAGTTACTCAACCTCGGTTGAGTTGTAAGATCATCATTTATTTCAAGGTCTCGAAATCATCCAACGAAAATCCTAAATATGCGCTGCACTAATAAAGCGTAAAATTTAAATTTAAATAAATTGCATTATTATGTTTAGACTATATAAGTAACACTAAATATTTTTCTTATGTCCGACACATGCCACATTTGGTAAAAACGATTACACGATTATTAAAAATCCATATCCGACGGGGATGAAAAGCATAAAATAAAAATGACTGCGAATGTACAAAACGCATAATGAAAAATGTAAGATGGCTCAGAAATCAAAGACGATGGGGCGATGATTTATCGCAGAAATGAAAAATGGATAGGAGAGAATAATAGGCGTTGCTCAAAAAATAGGAACAATAACGCGCAATGTCGAAATTCAATAAAAATGCAAAGAAAAATGCGCAACGTCCGTCAGTCCTTACAGTGAAATCGTTCACTCGGAGCACCTCGCTCAGCAGCCTGAAAGGACGTTCCACCCGAGAGATACTTTCGCTTCGAGGAATTATAAATGTAATTTTAAGCAGCATTGATAAAAGCGACGAGATGCGGCTAACAAGATACCGCCTGGTGCGATTGTAGATTGTATTGTAAGAAAGATCCTTTCTTACGCGCATCTTACCAGCATCGCCGTGGGACTCGAATGGAGCCATCATCAGGAAGAAAAATCCAGAGGTACCTAATTGCATTCTACGAGTCAATCGATCTTTCGACTCCTCTTTCACGACGTTAATTGTTTACCTGGCGACTCACCATTTCATGACTTTTTTACAACGATCTCACAATTGAGATTCGTGATTTTACTAATTAATACGTCTGACAGCATCGTATTAAGACTTTAGCAAAATGCGTATCGAATTCTAACTGCTAGTTTAAAATTTTATTGTTCGTGTAATCATGGAACTGCAGTTGAGAAGCAATGCAAGAAATTTCACTTTTGAAGGATCTTGATCGTTTCCTTGTTATTGTACTGATTTATTTCAGTTTAACGACGTGATTTAGTCTGCAGGAACATCGTTATATTAATATGTAAGGTACTTTGTTTGCTTATTCCCAGCCTTCTAACTAGCGAAACATGACCAGAGAATCGATGAGACGAGGTGATCGATAAGTACAAATTCGATCAATTCATTTCAGCTAGTTAGCCAATCCCCATAACCTAGTTCAAGTAACCAATGCTGTTACCAATCCCTAATCATCGTTGGCTATCAGGGATGAACTAATTCCGAACACGTTTCAAATATAAAAGGAAATCAAAGAATGAAGTTAGCTAAAAATAAATTTTAAGGACTTCAGATTTATTAGTTCGTGGTGAAAAGTAGAGGGTAAGAACCTTGACCCTGTGTGGCCAAAAACTTCACGGAATACAGATCGTGAAACCAGGAGTGTCGTTCCATTCTGCATAAAATTCCAGTTTCAGCTTTTTTCAGAAATTCCAGTAAGAGATCGGTGACCCATCGGTCGCATATTGTCGTGTTCGGGAGCAGCTAAGGTTTTGCCAGTCACGTGGAAAACCCGTTCCAGCCACAAATATAGTCATGGTGTCTCCAGACATCAACCCAACCTAGTAACGAGTGTCATCTTTTTCGCAATGTGAATCCGTAATTGATTATTTAATTTGAAAGTGCGTAAGTCTGACAATCATAAATTCAGGGCAGTAGTAAAAAAGATTTTTTGCCATGTTTTTATGACTGCGGTTGTACCGTTAGAATGTAATTTGCCTTTTGTAAATCCCACAAGAAATGTGTTTCCTATGACGTGGAACTATTTCGATTGTACGACAATTTAAGCAAAATCTGATGAAATTCTTCAAAATATTCATCATTCCATTAAAAATTTCCATCAGCGTTCATCATTTTTCAGTTTTTACGGTTTATATTTAATACATGTACCTTCCATTTTCATTCTCCTTTACAACCTTAATTTCCTCGCAATCGCCCATAATACTATCGTTTAATTTCATCCTTTCCTGCACATGAAAACTCCATTTTTTAATCCGCATTATTACTCCATTTACATCCTGTTTCCCGGTCCTTATCTTCCCTTTTTACTATCTCTTACATTCATCGTTTCTTATATAGGTGCAATTCAAATTCTCCTCTTATTTGAAATCATATATCGAATATCGTTTCATCGTGTTTTTCTCGTCAACTCTTCATTTTTTCTATATCATGTAAACTTGTATTTTAATCCCTCTGTTTTTGCATTCTCTTCGTAATATTGCAAACTTGATTTCTTGAATAAAAAATGTGCTTTTCTTATTTAACCGTGTCGAATTTCGCCTTGTATTTCATCATATTTTTCGTATGACTTGGAGAATTGACATTATATCTTTTTTTCTTTTTTTTCTTTTCTTGTGAGTGCTTATAATAATTGATTAAATTATATAATAGTTAATATTTCTCTAATTTTTATGCTGTTTTTAATAATTTCAGTTATCTTATTTTTAAGTAGCCTTTTTTTTGTTTATTTACTTTTTTTTATTAATTATAACACGCGATTTAATGACAATTTTTATAAATTGCATGTTTGTTGTCATTTATATGCAATTTTTTTTGTAATCTATCATATACTTGTTTGATGAAAGATTTTAAATTTGTTCTTTTTATTATTTTGGATGACAATTTTTTCTGGTATAAATATTGAATTGAAATTACCATATTATCTTGTGGTAATGTTCCAAATATTCCAGAAGGTTTCAATAACTTTTTGTCCAGTAATTCTTGAATATTAGGACACCCATTTTTTGAGGTAAAATATTTGTTAGAATGCAATTTTCATTATGATATCGGTTTCTGGCCATGTCATTAGAAACGTGTTCCAGATTGTTTTACTTTAAAAATATACTTCAGACATTTTTATTTTTATGGATTTGGATTTTGAAATGGCTCCAAAGAGCCAAATTTTTTCGTAAATAAAAGATGGTCAGAAAGTAATATTATAGTGAAAATTGCATTCAGTATTTAAAAAAAAAATGTGTTAAAATTAGATTTTTAAAGTTAGTCTCGATTCAGCGACCTTAAAACTAGTCAGAAATGGATATGTCTACTGAAAAAATTGCTGTATAAATAAACCAATGCTAAAATCATTGTGAAAATTTCTTAAAGGATTAAATAGCCTCACTACTGTATCAGAAGCTGTTTTGTGTGTAGATATTTTATTTATATCATGAAATTAGGTTATCGAAGGGAAGTTGTATATAAATAATATAAAATTTACCAGTAGTTTATATTACTCATAACAAATTGCAGTTTCAATATTTAAAGTATTTAAAATTTTTGTTTATTTCCACAATGTTCGAATTCTGCACGGAGAAAAATAACCGGCTAAATCAGCCGAAAAATCCGCAGATTCTACCAATTTTATCCTATAGGGATAGCTGTTGGAATTCCGTTAGGGATAGCCGATAATTTCAGCTAAATTTAGTGAAAAAGTCCGCAAATTTAGCGGAACAAATCTGCTAATGTAGCGGAAATTTAGATCTAAGCGCGAATTGAGTAGGGTTAAGGCTACATTAGCGGAATCAAAACAGCTAAAATTCGGCAATTCCAGCCGAAAATTTTAGCTGATATGAATCAGCTAATCCAGCGGAGTCATTTTTCTCCGTGTGGTATAACAAAATTGCATTAAATTCAATTTTAAAATTAATAAAGATAGAAAAGAATCTATATATTTATATATATTTTTGTAAACGAAGAAATAAACGAAAATAATGTTAAAAACCCCAAATCGAATGGAAACAGTTTTAACGTTTTTTATCTGAATTTCTTCAGTAATTTTATTCTGATTAAAATTTTAAAATTCAAATAGTAAATTTACACAACTGTTTCTTTGCAACTAATAAAGATTAAAAGAAACCTTAATTTGATAGAAGATTTGATGTACAGTTTAATTTTCTAGTTTTAACACTATAGTTTTGTACGTATTACGATGGTTAAATTACTGAAAAAGAACCGAATGAAGGTTGAATTATTGAAACAATTTTCTAAAATCCATTTATTTTATTCGACGCGAATGTTTAATGTTTAGTATTTTAAACGGAGTCACCAACTTTATTTTGACAAAATACATTAAAATTAATAGATAAATTGCAAATTTTACAATTTTATAATATATATTATTAAAATATTATAAATGTGGTATTACCTTTGTTTAAATAATGTTTCTTAATAATATTTCAATATTGTTTTAATGTATGATGCTGGATTATTTACTGATTTTGGAAGTTTTTGAAAGTGTCAAGTACCAAAAAGGAATTGAACACTACCAAATATTGTCACGTCATTGAAAAGATAATTTTCTAGATTTGTCCTTATATGATCATGCAGAGTAACACATCTTTTAAAAAGGTGTACGAAACCAAAAGTAGATATTATAGAAGATATTTTTCTAAATTTTCATGAACGCATTTTCAAATTCAAGATGAATACACAAAACGAATTACTTTTTGAAATTTATATGACATTTGACTTAATCAGACTGTTAATTAAACCAAGAAATTTTCAAATTTAATAACCAATAATAACTATATTTATATATAAATATGTAAAGAAACTGGACGTATTTAAGAAATAATAGTCTTCAAAAATGTCTTCAAAACTCTAATAACGATTTCTATAAATGTTCAACTAAAACTTATATAATTCGAGAAATCAAAACATTTATCCATAGATTGATCTTCTTTACAATTTACTAAAAGTATGGTAAGCAACGATCCTAACAAAACATTTGGAATTTGACCGTTTCGATAAAAAAAAAAGTGTTTTAAACAGTCAAATCAAGATTATTAACAGTATAAATATCAAATTTGTGACAAAAAACTATTGTTTGTTATAAGTATGTGACTTTATCCATCATTACTTTGTATTTATTTAAAATCGTATGGACCCAAGGGTGATCGACGACTACTTTCATTTCTTGATGTATTCAAATATTTATGATAAAAATGTAGTAACAATTTGAATATTCAATTAATCCATCGAATGTTGGCGATTTGAACGAGTGAACACATTATACGTCTAAAAAAATAAAATTATGCAATCATTATTTTTTTACTGATGTAAACATTTTTAACTAGCAATAACAAAATTTGATGAAACCCAAAAATCGTCGAACATGATTGGCTGCAATAGTCATAAAAGAGAAAATGATGTCTAAGGTCATTAACCGCTTGACATTCAAGAAGGCGTACAGAGAACGACCGGATTTCATTAATGAAAATTTATGTACAATAAAAACGTGTAATAGCGTAAGTAAATAAAAACGATTTGAACACAAGAAAATGTTTACGAATGGATTATTCAGTATAAATCCTTACTCTGGCTGCTTTTCATGTAATAATCAAATTTTCTAAAATCTTAACATTTTTGTTTGAAATTGGTTTTAAAATAAATCAAAATTTACAAAGTAATTGTCATAAATAAATTAATAAATAAATATCAAAAAATAATAAAGCGACTTATTATCTACAAATTAATTCGATATTTTTTTCGGATGTTTAAAAATTAAGTTAAATAGAGGACAAATAGTGACAATTGATGTTAATTTTATTGTATTCTTGACGATAGTGAATATTTTATTTTTCTTATAATTTAATTATGATTTTCGTAAATTTATTGTCAATTTTGTACGTGACATTTTTTTTACTAATATTTTTTTCTCATTTCAGTATAAAACACGATGTTTATCTAACAGTTGGGGATAATTATTGCCAAGTATATAATTATTGATCTATTTTTAATTTTGTAATCGAAAATCAATCTCATTGTATTTAATTGCTGTGTACTAAACACGGTATGATTGCTGTTTTTTCTGAATACGAAATGTGTAGGTTTGAAACATTAATTTATCTCTTGGCTGTCAAATATGTTTCCACAGTTTACGTAAAAAAAGTGTAGAAAAAGTTTTAATGTATTTTCATGAAACTCAGTATCTGAGTGGGGTCTAAATAGCTGATTAGGACTTTTGGAGTTAAGCCAAAATAGGGTATGCATTATATTACAGTACTTTTTGAAAATTTATATCAGTTTTTTAAGATTAATTACAGTCATAGACAAAATTTTACTTTCTGTGTGCCTCTGACAATCGCAGTATCATTTCCGAATGGATTTTTCATGTTTAAAACGATGGATTAGCAAAATTTTCCTGTCAAGTCTCATTTTCGAAAAAAGAGAGGTTAAATTTGTCAAAATGTGCATTTTTGGGAATATTTCGATTGTGTTCGTAACAAAAGAGAATTTCTTAGTTTTCTTGAAAAGGGACATGACAGAAAAATTCTGCTTTCGTTTAGAGCATGAAAAATCCATTTGAAAATGGTACTACGATTGTCAATGACAAAATCAGTGTCCGACGGTGTTATTTGGCATTTGCTACGAATGGCCAAAGACAAAACAGGGTCCGAGAGTGTTATTTGGCATTTGCTACGAATTGTCAAAGAGCAATTTCAAATACAAAACTTTATAAGAATACAGCAAACTATAGAGCGCACCTCAAAAACCCGACAAATCACAAACAAATACTTATAAAACCAAACATTCAAAAACCAGACATTTAAAAAACCAGACTTTTAAATAAACAGACATTTAAATAAACCGACATTTCAAAAACCAGACATTAAAAATCCCTACAAATCACAAAACAGACACTTTAAAAATTCGACGTTCGAAAACCAGACATTCAAAAATCGGACATTGAAAAAAACAGAGATTCATAAACCAGATATTTCTAAAAACTGTTTTTCAAATTGCGTTTGCATTTTTGAGGTGCACCCCTGGCTTTTTAATGCCTGTTTTTTGAAATGTCCGGTTTTTTTAATATCGGGCTTTTGTGATTTGTCGGGTTTTTGAGGTGCACCAATAAATTTAAATATTATTATTCTGACGTATTTCAAGCGCCATTTTGAATTTTGAAAATCTGATGTCGGATTCGTAATCAGGATTAGGAAACACAGTCGTCGACTGAGCGGTTTTTTCGTGTAAATAAAAAATGTTTGAATAAATCCACTTATCGATATCACTTAAAAGCCATAAAGAAAATTCTTAAGAAAACATTCAAGAAAAAGTGTCAATTTAAAAAATATGTCTCGGACATAATTTACAAACATCGCAAAAACAATTACGCCATAAAAAGACATCAGCTCGACACCTGGCAATTTCGCTCAATTATTAAAACACTTGCGATTTCGTCATCGAACTACATGCGGAATAAATAAATTTTCTTTTTAACAGTTCGACGACCTTCGGTTTACTGACATTCCTGCGCCATAAAAATATAAATACGGCCATTGAGATGTAATTGAGGGGAACGACTACTTTTCAATGTTTGTAAAGCGTCTGCTTGAGAAATCCCCGACAATAACTAAATGCCGTGAAGTAAGTTTCATGTAGTGGCATGTGTAATTGCAGCACGGAAAATTGAAAAGGAAATATTCGCAAGCAGGACACGCGATCTAGGCTGATTCCTCTAAAAATCGCTTCACATCGACTCGCATTTTTCACGAACGATAAAACGCGATCTTCATTTTTGATGATGTGGAAAATTGATCGTTCACTTTATGGTTGGTAAATGCATGTGTTGGCTCATTTTATTTTTTGTTCTGGTTGCAACACTTACGTCTGTGTTTGATTATAAAAGAAAATGCAGATCGAAATGATTCTATGCGAAGAAAAATTGCTTTGGACATTTTACCATTCCAGACGGTAAATTAGGTTTGGTCTGTCATTATGCGAAAATTAACCATTAATTCTGCTATAAATGATTGGAAATTTTAATATAAATTTGTACTATTTTTACAATAAAATCAGAAAAATTCTAGTTATTTTTACTCAAAATTTTGGTATACATTTGCATTTATGTTTTAGTCGCGATATATTATTATTTCACTTTTATAAAAATGTTTTCTAATGTTCGTTGAACTCCAACAATGCAAACTTCTATTACATCATAATGAAGATATGGCCTTAAATTACTATCAGAGTATGTTAAAATTTACAATACCTTTAGTAAAATTTAGAATGTGTATTGTTTCTTCGTGTATATTATTTTCTTCGCCTTTTTAAATCATTTTAGATTTATCTTGAAACAAAATTTTTTGTTTTTCTTGTGTTATTCATGATTTTTCTTATTTTAATATGATTTAGGACTTTCAAATCGGTTTACATATTTTTATCTTCAACAATATCTTCCTTCAATTACAGATATTTTGGAACACTTTCATTTGGTAGTTTTTATTTTTGTTGAAATAATAGCCCAAAATTTATTTTTGTACAATTTATATTTTTTCTGCATTGTTAAAATATGAAATCTGTTTCGTTCTATTTTTTGTATTTTTCGCAGTTTAGGGTTAAGTAAATTAATTTCTATCAATGTTCATTTAATCATTCCTTTCTATTTATAAATATTCTTTAATCTTCTTCTATAAATCTTCTTTGATTTTTGTTGGATTAAGAATTTTATTTATATTAAGATATCTTTTACGGTGATATTCAAGTAAATATTGATTTTTAACTTAAAGATACGAACAGATCGTGTCTATAGAAATCTAGTCAATATTGATGTTAGACGAGAAAATGAGAACCATTTTTTCTAATAATAATATTTACTTCTTTAGGCAGTCAGAAATCAATCCGCTTCACTTCTTAAATTCTATGATAATGTCAATAGTAAAATCAAACTCGATTTTTGATATTTTTTATTTATGATTCTAAGTTTTTATATCATGTTTTTATTATTTATAATGTATTCATAAATAATTTGGAACGATTATAAATTTTTTAAATTCACTATATCTCGTCATCGAAGCAACAATTAACAAAATTAGGCTTCGTAATGCATTTAAAATGATGATTTATAGATTTTAAATCACGATTAACGATCTTCTCGCATGAAAAACGAATGTAAACCGGAAGTTAATGACTTCATTTCCAATGACTTGCTATGAATCTATTCCAACGAAGTATAGCCTTTAAAAGTAAGGTTTTAGTGTGTTATTTGGTCGTAATTAAATAGCTACTTTTATTTTGATTGTTGGTCGACTTGAGTATTAAATTACGTGAACGTAACTAAATAGTTTGGTAACTTGATTATGCATTTCAAATATAGTTGGTTAATGTAGATTTTTATATTCTATCTGGTCAATATTTTTATCCTGCTTTTTAGTTTAGAATACTGATTACATTATTTAATATTAATACGACATGTTTCAGGTCCAGCATAATGTAATATTTACAACGTTGATTTTGAATATTTCAGCAATTTATTTGAATGGGGGATTACTGAAATGCAGAATATGATTTACTAAATCAAATAAAAAACATTTTTGTAAATTTTCTATTCACTTGTTACTAATAAAATATTTACTTGAATGTACAAACCTTTAGTGTATAAAATACAATTTCTCTTCATACGTCGTTAGCCTTGTGAGTTTATATTGTCGTAAATATGAATTTTCATGCTTTATAACGATGTAAATTATGTTTGATTAGCTTAAGAACTTGACATTCATTCTTGACTGTTTTTATGTCTTTCATTTCATCATTGACATAATATTTGTATAATTTATTTGATACTCTTTTTCATCCTAGGTAGATTTCTTATATTTCATTTATTTAAATAAAAATAGTATTCTTTTTGATAAGAAATGTTGAGAACATTGAATTAAAAAATATTAAATATTTGAAAAATTGACATTTTATAATGAATGATGTAATTCGACAAGTTACGAGGTGAGATTTAATTTTTAAGTTTAAAAATGCTGATTTCTTGAAATGTTTCTTTGCAAAAAATAGACAGATCCAAGAACATTTTACTTTTTGTAACTGATATTTTATTTATGATATAAATTACATAACTTCTAACTTAGTTGTATGGGTGTTTTTGATCATAAAATTTGAAAAGAAAATAATAAAAAATAATTTTCAAATGGTGCCCAAAAGTTGTGTAGTAATATTTCAAATTTTAATTCAATATTATATTTTCAGCAACAATGTCTAGCATAACAAATGGATCTGAGACATTGAATTTTGGGGTGTGGGTCGAAAAACCGACTAATCAAAACGCCGACATGTCAAAAACCGACAGTCAAAATACCGATATTCAAAAAGCCGACAGGTAAATAGCCTACACGTCAAAAAGCCGACAGGTAAAAAAACCGACAGTCGAAAAGCTGACATTTAAAAAACCGACACATAAAAATTAGACACATGGACAGTCAATTTTTGAAGTTTTTTGAGCTGTCGATATTTTAACTATCGGTACTACGACATTCGGTTTTTCTACTATCGGCTTTTTGCCTGTCGGCATTATGACAATTCGGTTTTTCTGCGGTCGGCATTTCGCACCCTCCATTAAAAGAAAAATTTTATGTAATTAATTAATCGTACATATTTGAATAACGTCACTTTACAAGAAGAGAAAAAACCAATTGAAACGAGATGACATTAAACTTGCAACTTCATTTTCTGCATGGATGCTCTCTGGATCTGATGATAATATTTAATTATGTCGAAGTTGGCTGATGATAATGTCAAAGGATTGTCATGACGGTAAATAAACTAGTAAGGCATGTGAAGATATTAGTGACTGTAGAATATTTTGATAAGAATTAAGATTATATCTGTTAATAATTAAGTCAAATAATGATGGTGGATGATAATTATAACGAGGTTAAAGAAAGGCATCATATTTAGACTCCGCAAACTGGACAAAACTCTTTATTCAAGTATTTAAATTATTTTTTAATAGTCACCAGTAACCAATTTCCTTGAATTCCAACGTATTTTTTTTGTTTTCATTCGACAAACGTTTTGTCTTTTTAGTAACCCTCACTTAACTAACTTTTTGAAATGTAATAAATTATAAAATGTTTGTAAATTATTATTTCGCTTTATCCTTTGTTATGATCTAAATTTTCCAGATTAAAAACCAAAAAAGTATAATGAAAAAATAAAAGTTCACATGCTTAAAGTGAACTTCGATTTTTATTATATAACAGTATACTAAAAGAGTAACTAGGTACGGGTCGAAAAACCGACAAATCGATAAGCCGAAGAGACAAAAAACCGTCAGTCAAAAAACCGACAATCGAAAAACCGACAATCGAAAAACCGACAATCGAAAAGCCGACAGTAAAAAACCAACACTTCAAAAAATGCATCACATCAAAAACACATAAAAAAGCCTACAAGTGAAAAAACTGCCATCAAGCAGATCGTTGAAAATCCGGACACATAAAAAATAGACACATCGACAAGCGAACAGTCAGTTTTTGAAGTGTCGGTTTTTTGAATGTCGGTTTTTTTACCTGCCGGCTTTTTTATTTGTCGGTTATTCGATACCCACTATTGAAGAGTAATAAGATTTTTATTTATCAACAAATTTACAGACGACTATGTAATGGATAGCGAATCGTTGACATTAACTTGAAGTATTCATCATGTTTCAATTTATTTGTTATTAATAATTTCACAATTCCTCGACACGAAAGTTGGTATCCTTCAATGTTTCTCTTTCAATTTTGTTTATTTCCAATCTTCTAAATAATTTATGTGTCGGCTTGCAATTGTAAAATTAAAAATTCTCAAAATCGAATATTTTGTTTCTGTTTTGAAAATCACTTTTCACCTTTATTTAAGTTTTGTTTCCTCTTTTCATTATAACAAATTATTTGGAGAATAATGAAATAGATTCAATATTCAAAAGCTCTTTCCTTTAAAGACTCGACAATTTTTTACACCCTTATTTGTATTTTTGGAGTGCATTCTCTTGATAAAATAAAAACGTACTAAATCTTTAACATTTTTTAAATTGATGTTATAAGCGTGAATTTGAACATTTTGTAATTCTTTCGAAGGTTAAAGCACTATTAAAATTTGGTTTTCGAAATGCATTCCCTTTTTGATATTTTGATTAATGTATACTTCAGTCATCTTTAATTTTATTAGCTCATACCCATTCAACCGTAGGTTCGGGAGATTCCACCTTTTTCATCCTAGGAATTTATATTCCGGAATAGACCGGAAGTCGTCGATTCGCCAATGGAGGCGACAGATGGCTGCTGGGAAGTATGATCCGAATTCGAGATGCTAGAATGGTACGATAACGGTAATGGCCAGGAACGGTTACCATCTTGGAAGACTCGCTCGATAATCACCAATGACGATAGCATATCTGGAAAGAGCTACCGTTTAACGGCACATAGAGACGAAGATGCCCGAGACGAACAAAAAAGAGACACAATGAGAACTTCTACGCAGAACCAATCAGTAAAGACACCTGTTCTACTCCCATGACGCTAGCAAAAAATGGAAGAAAAAGGAAATAAATAAGAAAAATGAAACACGTCGAGTGCGTTTGCATACGTCTGAATGATCGGCGGCCGTGAAATTGTCGCTTTCACACTTAACTTACTGGCAGATATGGGTTAGTGAGTGCTGTAAGGTGGTCTTGATGTTTTTTTTACATCGAATCCGGAAGCACACGTTCGACTTGTAGACCGCCTGTCCCAGCCACTGGGGAAACGTTTGTTATCGGAGACTGTCTTGTTGCTTTTGTTTTTGGGTGTGTGCGTTTTCACTCGTCAGTCACTTATGTTTTTATCCACAGACGAATATTAATGTTCCTTCCTTTATTTCCCCTGGCTTGGAACAAGATTTATGATTTATTACGAATTTTGTGATGGAAACAAGTTCCTGTCAAAGTATTCACTCTTTTGAGTAATTTCAGTATTTTTGATGGTGTTAACATTCACCCAAAACAATTCACGCAAAATGGACAGTGACCTCCTTCTTTTATTGAAAACGTAATATTGTTAGTGTTTGTGAATAGATGCGTAACAAATATCGTGCTCATCACGTACGTAATTGGCAATCCGCCATTGTGCAAGTTCTTTCATTTCATACGTAATCAGCAATTAAGACCTAGTTACTTGATACCATTTTATAACCTTTTTAAAGTTAACTGTCCAAAATAATGTTTCTAAATAAATGAAATCACAACCAAAAATATAACTTTTTTAATAAGGCGCCAAATTCAGCAATGATCCAAATGTCATGTTTACCAAAAACCTTATTATATTATTTTTTATTTCGCGGATTATAAAAATCAGCGATTTTACAGAAATTGATCGAAATTAAAACGAATTAGCAACAGGCTTTTTTTACATATGAATTTTTCAAATGTCGACCCCATTACTGCTTAAAGTACATTCCTGAATTCAAAAAGGAAAGTGAGGAGGCGGACACACAAGGAAATAAAAGCATAACGGAGGGGAAGAAAGTAGATTAGCGCGAGTTTAAAAAGTTTCGGTGGGGGACAGTCGCGAGCTGAAATCGAAGGAAAGGCCCCGAGGATGGACCCGAGGTCCGCTGGCTGCCGGCTGACCCACTTGGGCCCCCCTCATCTTGTATCGCGACGGCGATCACTTTCTTGCCGGTAGCTGTATGAACCGGCTGGACTCGATCCTAGGTCAGTGCAAGACGAGAATCGATTCTGAAATTCGATCGCTTCGACATACAAAGTTATTGTTCAACATCCGGCATCATTTATCACTATCCGCCATTATTATCAGTCTGACGTCATCTGTCATCGTCATTACCTCGCGTCAATCATCATCATAATATATCATCTTTGGTCGTCATCGTCTGTCATTATCTGTTTACGTTTCACCAATGCACTTAAAAGTTAAGTTAGAAAAAAACATTTCGCACGATAAAGAAATAATTCAAAAAGGTGAATCATAAAAATGTAACTAGAACCTATGAAAATGTTACCAGAATCACTATCGATCTGATGTTTTGTCACTTTGAAATTACTTAACTCAGAATCAATCGTATACATGTTTAAAAGTACTTTGAGAGAAGGTAAATTTCTTCGAATATAAAAGTTACTAGATTTTTAAGAACTCTAATGTCACTAGAATCGAATAATTCGAATTTCAATTCTATATCATATTTTCAGCGACAATGTCTAGCATAAAAAAGTCAAAATACCGATATTCAAAAAGCCGACACGTCAAAAAGCCGACAGGTCAAAAACCCGACAGTCGTAAAGCCGATAGTCAAAAAGTCGACACATAAAAATTAGACACTGGGACAAGCGGAGAGTCAATTTTTGAAGTGTCGGTTTTTTGAGCTGTCGATTTTTTGCCTTTTGGTATTATGACAATTCGGGTTTTCTACAACTGTCTATCGATGTAATGTATTGTTACTGTGAAATGAAATAACTTAAAATCAATCGTATACATGTTTAAAAGGTGAAGAAGTTTGCGAGAAGGTAAATTTCTTCGAATATAAAAGTTACTAGATTTCTAAGAACTTCGATGTAACTAGAATCGTATTAAAGATTGATATACTAGAAAATATAAAAGAATATCGACTGTAAACCTGTTACCAAATCTGTAGCGTGAATTAGTTTAATTCTGAAAAACAGGTCTATGAAAATGTTACTAGATTCACTAACGATATAATATTTAACACTTTGGAGTAGCCAATATTACATTAATAACTAAATGAACTTCGTTTTAATAAGACAACATACATTTCTAAAAACAAATACCGTTTATAGTAAATTTCTAGTTTACGTAAAAATTATTACATTTTGTTAAAATGTTACTAGATTCATCAGTAATGCTGTGTATTACCAATTTAAAATAGTCTATATTATCTAAATAACTAGCTGAACTTGTTTATAATGGCCATTTAACTGTTCAAAGTCAATGACGTGTGGAGAGGGTAAACTTCTATTATAGACAAATGTTACTAGATTTTCAAAAATCCTAATATAACTAAGGAGAAGTGAACATCACTTAAATAACTAACTGGAGATATTAAAAACTACCGTTGTTAAAAGCTAAAACGATTTGGAATGGGTAAATTTCTAGTAAACGAAAAGTTACTAGATTTACATGAACTCTTTAAAATTGTACATACTCTACATTCCTTATGAAATTTGGAGAATGAATTTGTTTAAATTCGAAAGGCTGAGATATGAAAATGTTACTAAATTCATTAATCTTAAAAGTAACTAGATTTTATAGAACTCTAATACAATGGCATATTTAAGAGCAGATAACAGGAGAACATTTAAAAGGCTTTAATTTTGTTAAGAAATTTAAACAAACCCATAAAAAAGTTACTAGATTCTCCGATGACTTTATGTGTTAATACCTTAGAGTAGCACCATTATTTAAGACTCGTATTTTTTAAAAGAAAATATTATTTAACGCCATTAAAAGTAATAGAACTTAAAAGTCACTAGATTTCTTACAACTCTAATATAACTGCAGTCATCTTCAAGAATACACAGCAGAAAATTTGTTATGAGATTTGAAGCATAAATATATTTATAATCCATGATAATTCCAAAATGTTACTAGACTGGAGTAACCATCGCCTTCTAAAGTTGTTAAACTTGACCAAATAAGTTTTTAAAAGCAAAACCTTTTAAGAATGATATATTTCAAGTAACATAAAAGTTAGTAGATTTCTAAGAACTGTAATGTCTACTAGTCATTTAATGAGGTAAATTAAAAAAAATATAAGCAAATAGGTTATAAATTTTTGTCATTTTTGTCATGTTTATTTAAATCCAACGACCGGTGGTAATGCTACTAGATTCATTAACTTCATTATATTGTGGCACTTGATAATGATCAGCATTTCTTAAATAACTAACTGAACTATTTACAAGCGTCCGATTTTTAAAAAACTATTATCGTTTAAGATAGTAAGTCATAGAAATCCCAACCTTCTCGAGATCTATCGACCTAACCTAACCTAACCAAATTTCTTTCCGTGAACTTGTAAAAGTTACTAGATTTCTCAGAAGTTTAATGCAAATAGAATAGTTGAATTAGTTATCAAACTTGAAATATGAATTTGTTTAAAACCGAGAAACTGGACCGTCCAAATGTTACTAGATTCTAAAAAGTCACTTTGGAGTATTTCGTGTTACTAAAATACAAAAATGAAAATACTTAACGTCAGACCGTAACTATCCATTATAAATTAATAATTTTTATAATATTGTCAAAATTACTAGAACCTTTATTCGTCCGGATTTCTTTGTTCTCATTCTTCACTATTACCGATATTGGCATTTAATTAATTGTTCTTGTTCTACCTATTCAATTATACTATTTCGACATCATCTTATTGTCATTAGTAATTTTTGGATTTACCACAGAAATGTGAAAATGATACAAGATGTACAGTTCAAAAACTTGTTTAAATTAGTGGAAGTTTCCATGTCTTCTTGACAGTCTTAATTTTTACGACAACATTCCACGGCCAAGAAACGGTCCGTTTTCACTCGACAATGTAGAAAACAGCACCATTTGCTTATCGAACGAAAGTCGTATAAATTCTGACTTCCCGATAATATTGAAAAAAGTTACCCAGGTGAAACTTTTCTTATTGATAACGTCGACCCAGCGTTTCTCGTCGTTAATAACGGGAAAGAAAAAGGTAGTTGTTCGCGTAGCGAACGGAAACTGGTAATGAACAGTGGACATCTACTTCGATGCACTTTCGTATACTTGGACAGACCGTTAAATTCCTGTATGAAAATGAAAGAATTTTTGGTCGTTTTAAATGTTTCATTAGGTCAGCTCCTAAATATCTTTGAATCTTTTGAAAGATTTATTTAATTTAAACATTTGAATATCAATTAAAATTAGATTAGACTAAGTGTGAAGTACTTTGCAATAGTTCATCCGCTGTTTTGAGAGTTGCATTCACATTGATCCTAAAGCTTGCATAACAGCTAATCGCTTCACACAAAAGATTGAATGTTCATGAGATTTGAAAAACATAATAACTCTTCATAAATTCTAACGCTGGAGGCTTGACTCGAAACAATAGTAGAGAAGAAAAGGGTCAACGTTACACGTCGTGTACTATTACGTATGTACTTATTACGAGTGTGTATAGTTCCTGGAAGCTTAGTAGGTATTCATCGATCATACAACCCGATCACGAGTGACTCGCTTTTTACAATATCTGTTCAAAATTGACTGCCGAAAGGCATTACTTTCTCTGTCTTCTTGCTTGACGCGCCATTTGTATTCCTGGTGACTTTAATGCGTGACAACAGACGAAATGAAATCATTTAAAAATCTACTACATATTTTGTTTTTAATGTTTTACATTTCTGCATCGTCAATATAAACAAATTGCTGAAGTAGAACGCATAATTTAAATATCCATGAGAAGATTAAAGTGAAACTGCAAAAAAAAAACATAACGAGTTGGAAAGGTGTAACTCCTCTGTATTTAGTACAACTGAAACACAATTGAAAGGAAGAAAATCGTTATACAATTTTATGTTATAAATGTCAATCACTATCCGAACCTCTCGCGGCGTGGATTTCAGTTGCGTAATGAACAATGTAGCGCTAATATATTATCTAATACAATTACACGTCAAGCATTATGTAAGAATAAACTGCAGATAATATTAGAGTATGTATTTATGTAATACACCGTAATTATTTTCCATAGATGTTATGAATAGGCGAGAGAGCGAAGCATTCCGTTATTTATCGAAATTACATTGATTACATTAATAATACACTCTGTATTTAAGTTGATGGGAGGCGTTTGAACTTGTTTAACATTTTTGCCTTGAATGTTTATCCATAGACTCGGACATTCTTTACAAAAGAATATTCAACATTCAGTCATTTTTCATAGTGGTATTTAATTTTATGTAATATTTTCACACGTTACTATTTTATAATGTTTTTTTCCATACCTTGTTTTCTTGTAGTATAGTCTTAACGATTAGTAAACAGAAAATTCGGTATTCAAGTAAATATTTATTTGAATAGTTGCAGGTAAAAGATGTTTACTTGCATTAAGATAATGTTTTTAATAAATCTATTTTATGTAGGAAATCTGACTTAAATAAGAAAATATTTCCTTACTTGGAAACTATTTTTTTTAATTTATCAACATTTTAGTTGATTAGTCGTTAAAGAAATGCCAACTAGAACAAGCATTATTGAATTAATACCATAGCGAGTAGGTTTAGTCACTAATGCAGGAGTATAATATATTATTTATACTGGTATTATTATATTACCACTTCATTTTGTATTAATAGCCCTCATTATTTCTCTCAGTGTTGGTAACGTTTTCTGTTTTGTTGTAAATTCTTGCCACATAATATATATAGATATCAAAAATCATTACAGCTGAATACCTTAAAATTTAGTACACAAAATTAAAATCCGACTTGATTATAGAGAATGGATGAAACTTTTTTGGGAATGTTAGTAAGTTCTTAAGATTACAATTATTTTTTATTTTTTATTTACTCGTTAATTCTGAATTAGCATATTAAGGTCTGCTACATCAGATCGGTTGATAAGTCAATTCCTAACCTAAAGTACCAAACCTAAAGTAACCAAATCTATTTTAAGGTAATTTTACGTAGTTTTTTTTTAATGTAACACTTTTACACTTACATTTTTATTACTTCAAATTTTCACTGAATTCTGAACCAACTTCGATGAAATGTGAAATATATATAAAAAACGCGCAAAATCATGCTAAAATATATCTGAACGCGAAGATATATTTAGTTTCTGCTTAATTGGCATATTTTAGATTAGGAATTGTCGTTATAAACCGTGCAGCTTTAGCAGCTCGTTCAGTGATATAAGAGTGAAAAGTCGGAGACTAATTGAATTAATAATAATTTTATTATTAAAGAGTAAAAACTAATAATGTATTAGTTAAATTCTACTAATCTTAAATTACTGATTGTTTACTCTTGATTTACAAAAATCATTAATAATTCATTTAGTGTCCGACTTTTATTTCTTGATTATTGGAGACTAAAAAACTTTCTTCCTAGTTAAATTATGAAAATATCCTTATATGAAAAACTGAATAATATTCGTAATGTTTAAAATATGATTCGTGCTAAAGTAGTCTTTTTACAAATTATATTTATAATATAAAAATTAAATATAAAAACTGGTTTTTAGAGAAAGCAGTCGAAATCATACAATGTTCTTTGATGTATTAATAAATTTACAAGAATTATATACTTCAACGTATAAATTTAAAACTAGTAGATGCTCATTTATTATACATTTTTTTATTACTTCTTGCAAGGATTATTTTAACTTCCTTTGATTTTTAAATTATAACAAGGTTTTTAAGTATTATAAGTAATTTAAGCATATTGATTTCTATTTTAATTGAGTTTACTTATTTAATAACGTGTATGAAATACAAAAATATTAGTTTGCATCAGAAATGATTTGTATACTATATTTCTAGTACAATACATAATTTCGAGTTAATTATATCTAAAAATAATCCATTGACTAGTGTCTTAAAATATGTTCAGTAGAAATGTTTTAAACACTACTTGTTTCTACTAAATGTAAAATATGTCCTACATAGTTATACCAGTGACTATCATGTCTTCGACTAATATCAACATTTAGTTATTTTCAATTATAAAATACACATTTACTTTTATATTGAAGTCTTTAACAGTTTGAGAATCAAAACATTACAGAATTAGAAGACGCCCTGTAAAAAAATGAAACAGATTTAAGTTGATATAAGTTGATCACCAGGATATCATGTACTGGCGAAAAATAGTTATCAACATTTCCAAGAATTTAGTTTTTATTACAGTGTCCTATACTGATTTTTCTTTTTCAATCGTAGTACAATTTCTAAAACGTATTTTTTACGCTGAAAACGCTGGTGCAAGCTGATTTTCAAGAAATGTAAGATTAAATGTGTCAAAATGTGCATGTTTTAATCACATTCAGATTGTTGTAGCAAAAGAGAATTTACTTTTGACAAATACAATATCATTTCCGAATTGATTTTTCATGATGAAAAGGATGTAGCTAATAGAATTTTCCTATCACGTTCCACTTTCAAGAATACTGGGGTTAAATGTTTTGCTATAAAATAAATCGAAATATGGCAAGAAATTCACATTTTTACACATTTAACCTCACTTTTCTCGAGAGTGGGACGTGGTAGGAAAATGTGCTGACGGTGACGCAAGTGTTTTCAGTACAAAAAATCTGTTCGGAAATGATACTTCGCTTGTCAAAGGCAACCAAAAAGTAAAATATTATCGGGTAGTGTTACCATTAAAATTGTTGAAGAAAGAAAGCATTATTATACTTAAAAAATTTGGAACGTGCAAAAATAATTTGGAAAATTTTTGTTACTCACTCAAATGTTATTAATGCTTTGTAAACAAAAATAAATATGACTGGATTTCAACAAAAGAAAGCATGTAAAAAGATTCATTATAACTTCATCAAATAAATTTTTATAAGTCTTTTGCCTAATCATTAAAATTATTCATAAGAGGTCACTAATAATTATTTTCTAATAAATAGAGATATTTTAAGTCAGTCTTAGAAATATCTAAAACTCCTTCGGTGAAGTTGTTGAGAATCTTTTTCTTGTAAGAATAAGACAACATTCGTTAAGATTCATCGATTTTTTAAAAATTATTTAAAGTATTTTGAAAAGTTGAAAATTTAACATTTAGCATTTAACAAATTATTTTTGTACATTTCATTTGTTATTCAAGAACAATATTTTTGTTTGTCTTCAACATCCACAATAAAAACTTCTTGAAATAAAAATCTTGTGAAATATGTTACCCCAATATATCCGTAGTTTGATTTCTTCAAAAAGACACTATTTAAGATGATGACAATATCCGATTTTATAATCTTTACGAGATCGTTTTTAAGATTAATCAAAATAATTTCAGAATCACTTTTTATGATCCTTACTACATCTGTGATAGTTCTATTAACCCATTAACTCCTCAATGCACATTTTTTCATTACAGAATTGAAAGGTTGCATTTTTTATTAAAAAAAGTTTCCAAAAAATATCCAAGCAGTCATATCTGACGTAAAATTAACTGAACTTTCAGAATCGTTTGTTAGATTTTTCAAAAAATACAACCATAAAAACCCATATCATTATTAAAAAAAAAAACATTTATATTGTTTTTCCACATTAAAATAATTTCACAATTCTTATTTGAAGTAAAGAAATCGTTTCTTCGAGACTGGAACTTTAAAATGTACACATTAACATTTTGAAAAAAAAGAAAAATTCAATTTTTTAAAAATACAGTTTGAAACATGCATGTTTTTTGGAAATAATTGTATAGTTCCTCAAGGTTGCATTTTTTGGAAAATCTAATGAAAGGTTTTGAAAGTTCAGTTAATTTTACATCAGATATGCCTGTTTGGACATTTCTTAGAACCTCTTTTGCATAAAATACAAACGTTGAAAACTGCAGTGAAAAAAATGCCCATTCAGGACTTAACGGGGTATTATGAGCAAATGATATTTTCTAGATCGTTTTCAGGTCTTTTTGAAATATTCGCCAGAAAAGATCGTCTAAAAAATTGTTTTTGCAAGGTCTTGTTTAAGTTTGCGCGGGAATTGAAAAGAATTAGAATGAACTTAAAAAGTCACATAAAATCGAAACGGTTTTAATGAACAATAGAAATTCATAATAACAATAATTAATTTAATATTATAAGTACCATTGACAAATAAGAACATAGCCAATCATGTTATAAATAATGACGTCAAGTGCATTTTGCAACAATAAAATACCTCATTATTGAAAATAATAACGTTATACAAAATATAAATATACAAAAATTCTAAAACAATTGTTTTATTATCTGTTGTTGCTTTTCTACCTGATTGCCAGAAAGTAAGATATTCTTTGATCTTATTCAACTTAACGATCCGTGAATAAATTATCCAAAGATTTTCATAAACTATTTTTTGATATTTAGTTGAATTGACTTATTCATTCTAATACTTACATTTAATCTATGTCAGGCTACAATGCCAGTTGAAATGCAGTCGAATTTAATCAACAATTATTTTTTGTTTAACATTCCACAGTAAAAGTAAATGATGACTATACTTGTAAGGGCTAAATTCAATTTATTAATGTAAATTGAATATAAAAAAAAATAAATTTTACATGTCGTTACAAGCATTTATATCCCATCGTAAAAGTCGAAAATTACGAAATAAAATTAAGGTTACTCTTAAGATTCTGCGGACGATAAATACTCAAGGCCTTATTTTACAACTTCACCCACGCGATGTCCAGCCACATCTGTGGGTACGATTTATGTCCGATTTTTGTAACACGAGTGACATACTTATGAATACTTAAATTTCAACTTTTTTGTCATTTATTTTATGACATTTGAAATTTTGTTTTCTTCAGAAACCAAAAAGTATTGAAATGCTATTTTAAGATTTTATATTTTCTGTATACAGTTTTCACTTTCGAAGCCATGACAAACTTGTTTTAAGTATATGTTTACGAATTTATTAAACCTGTACATTTTGTTACTTTTTAATTTTCTTTAATGTAAATAAATTCAGCAGTTCAATTGGTACAAACAGTTTTCAAAATTGTAGAAAATAGAAAGGAATATTATGTAGAATTAATGTAAATCGACGATATGCGCAAGTAGTTCAGCATTAAATCGTCGTAGACACAAACGGACAATAAATTATGAGAAAAAAATAATTGCTTTTCTCGTTTCAATGTTGCGAACCACGGCATCATTAACTTTTTAGACATTTCCGCATTAAAAATTCCTCGCGGTTTTATCAAATTAGACCAGTGAAATTCTAGAGCGATCCATGAAGAAACTGAATTGTGTGCGGAAGTTACATTAAGAGTTTTCTAAGTGGAGTTATTGGTGCATATAGTAAGTCAAGTTTTAAATAAAATGATCGTAGAACGTTCAGCCAACGTATGATTTTAAAATAATCGACTTTTCGTTGGAATTTTATTGACGTCAATAATTTTTTTCTTTATTCTCGGCTTTCCTTTGTTTTCATTCCTCACTTTTACTGACGACGTGTATTTAATTTTTTGCATATCGTTGTTAGTATTTTCAAGCTTTCTGTACGATTTCGATTTTGTATTCTGAAGAATCTGGAGAATCCAAAATAACTTTTATTTACTTTCGAAAAATGTAAACGAAAATATAGAAAAATGTTGAAACTGATAATAAGATAGTTTGAATGTTTATCAAACATATTTTTCTAACATCAGGATTCTATATACTGACATCATCCTCATTTGACATCATACAATCGTAATCAACATCCTACTATCTACTACTTTACATCGTACATCGACATTACAGTTTCATGACAGCATCAATTAATAACATCAGCACAATAATATACATCATGGTTGTCACCAACAATTCGACTTTTTTGTCCTCTAACATGATCATTCGACATCATTATCAATTCACATCAAAGTTAATCGATAAGATTAAAATATGGCAACCTTTATCAAACGCCGTCAACATCATAGTCATCATCTCACATTATTGATATTTAAAATATATAATATTTCATCATTATTGTTTCATCAACAGTCAACATCAGTAACTGTCAACATCAGAAGTTGACAGCAGCTTCATCTTCATTCAAATGTATACAAAGTTAGTATAATTCACCACCTTCCTAATCATGGTGCAGGTATTACAGTTTGCAGGTCTCGTCATTTTCTAATAACTCGAAAAAAAGTCGTAATCATTTTATAACGACATAAACATTTTAAAGAAACATCAGTGAAATCGAAAAATCTGTTATTTTTTAGTTCTTGTTTTTCTTTTTTACACCTACAGCAGAATATATTCTTCTGAGTAGTCAGAGTTTCCACTTTTCATAGTTTTATTTAAAATTCTTACTCAATCAATTTTTGTTGACAGATATAACACTTTTTTACAATATACTCAACAAATGTTGACATCCTTGTAAGAACTTTAATTAAATATAGACTTCCATTAAAATCAACATTTTTGTTTTGATTAAAATCCGGTATAAGATCATTAAAACTTATAATTAAACTATGCATCTCGTCAATCTGCAGATTAACCTCTTTTAATTAATCCAGTTATTAGCGATCAGAAAATGTGCAGTGGTATTTCTTATGCGTTTAATTCGTTATGTAAAATGATAAATGTCACGTCGTATATATTAAGTTGGTATTGTGCAATGAAACTGACATAACGGACTGTGGCACGAAGCTTGCAAACGTTTTGCTAAGAAAATGTCAACATGTTCCTTTCGAGGAAGAATCGGTCATTCACCAGTGACGGCATCAACGTTGTAGAAAATATTTCTTCCTTAACTTCGGAAATTTTGTCGGGTGTGGGTCGAAAAACCGACAAATCAAAACGCCGACAGGTCAAAAAACCGGCAGTCAAAATACCGATATTCAAAAAGCCGACAGGCAAAAAGACCGACACGTCTAAAAACCGAATTGTCATATAATATCGATAGTCACATAACTGACACTTCGAAGAACAGACTGCCAAAAAGCCGACACATAAAAAAATAGACACATCGACAAGCGGGTAGTCAATTTTTGAAGTGTCAGTTTTTATACTGTCGGCTTTTTGGCAGTCTGGTTTTTTAAATGTCGGTTATTTGAATATCGTGACATTTCAGTTTTTCAACTATCGGTTTTTTGACGCGTTGGCTTTTTGCCTGACGGTTTTTTTAATATCTGTTTCTTAACTGTTCAGATTTTTGTCTATCGGTTTTTCTACTGTCAGCTTTTTTAATGTCGGTATTTTGACTGTCAGTTTTTCGAGCTATCGGCTTTTTTATTTGTCGGTTTTTCGACCCGCACCCATCACTGCATTCTTTTCATTGGTTTTAATTTTGACAAATGATGTCGAATTTTATATGTTTTTTGAAATGAAAATGCTCAAAATTAATTGTTAAAATGAGGATCGTGCGTACATCGACCCTTTACGTGTAAACTCCGAGTCACGCAAATTACCGCGGTTTTATAAAAGACCATTGCCGGAATTGCGTGTCAGGACTCTGAAAAGTGAAATGGAACAGTACAGCAATTTTCTTACTCTTATACCCTGTCTTACTTTCGACAATTATTTCGTTGTTGACGATACCTCGGTGAATTTCACGAAATTTTTCGATTTGTTCGCATATCTTCCCCCCTCTTTCAGACATTATTTAAAATTATCCCTTTACCGGTCCCAAAACGATTTTTATAAATTACCAACAACATTTACAATAAGTCCATTATGGTGGAAAAGCGGTATAAGAAGTGTGTACGCATTTTACTAACACGGTTTACGATAAACGTTTATAACACGTTCGTATAAATCGATCGTATAAAATAAGTTTATTGGGACTTTTCTGAAATATCTACGTGTTGCAAGTTGAACGTATAAAAACATTTAATGAAACATTGCAGATTACTTACATCGAATAGAAAAATATCGTTAAATATGTATGTTAAATAAACGTATTTAAAAAACCTTTAAAGAAAAATCAAACCATTTACAAACATTTTCACGTTTATTTTATTATCAGAACTTTTGAAGTGTTTCAACAGTGATAAATGGGTGTGCATATACAATAGTTTACGAAAAACGTTATGTTTTTCATTCTCTTTTATTAAATGTAATTCAAAACGTTTATTTAACGTTTAAATCTAACATATGAAATATATTTCTGTTTTTTACTGATCCTATGGAAGTCGTGTTGATTTGCTACGTTAATTATGAAACTGAACCCCTTGATATAGTAGAAATAGGTTTAAAAACCTTTTTAATACGTTTCTTATACACAAATATTAAATATAAATTTGTTAATTTTTATTTCAGCGTTTTTTATGTTCATCTGTTGTTAAGGAATACCATAAAATCATGTGTCTATTATGTTTTTAACGTAAACTCATGTAAATGTATTATAAACCGCTTATAAACGTTAATATAACGTTTACTGTATATGTATTTGTTATTCTGCGCTTAATTTTGATCTAAACTTAACGTATAAGGGGTTTAATTCTTTGTTTTTTTAAGCTCTACAACTTCGTTCTGCGACATTTTCGTTAGCTATTTAGCGGAACGGGCTAGTCGCGAAAAACCGCATAAATCGTCATTTTACGCAATTTTTGAGGCTATACAAGAGAAATATTCATCTTAGGCCAAAATGATATATATGGATAGACGGTCTTATATATAACTATATACATCTTAAAAGTTGTATATAATTATACACAATTATATATGATAGTATATAATTACATATTATTCATTTATTTAATATTACACCCGAACCTCTGATTATGCATTCATTATATGGAGTTCTTATTGAGGACTTTCTAAATCAATTATTTTTTTTTAATAAATGTATAAAACCAGAATTAAAAAAAAATAAAATGAAATTCAAAATGTCTGTAAATATGTGTTTTATACATAATATTAGTGTATTTTTGACATAAGGAAAAAGACCCTTAAAAAATCAATTAAAACGGTCGAGAATTCGTTCGCACGTAGCTCATCTTTTGAAAAGATAATCGCTTCCTTTCACCGCCCCTTTTCATTGGCCCGTTTCACTCTCGAACGCCCTGCGACGTAGGGGAACCCCCTTTACTGGACAGGAACAAGTATTGGGCGCCATCCTGCGCAGAAGAAAAAAAATAAGAGAAGTTTATGCGTAAACGCAATTTACGATCGAGAGGCCACTTTCGTGAAGCAAGAAAAGACGTGTCTGCCTACATCGTAGGTCGACGTGCCACGCGCGATCTTGGTTGGCCCCTATACGGCCTTAAAAGTGACCCGCGTCGGGGGCCATCTCCTTTCCTTCAGAAAACTCTTGGGGGACCACCTATCGGTTTCCGCTCCGGGGGCAAGTGTCGAAAGTCCCGTGAAAACGGACGAATGACGTTTGGATGAATGTTTTTGATTAATGTTTGAGGTTGAATGGATGATTTGTTTACATTTTTTCACGTTATTATGTCGAGTTTGAGTTATTTCGTCTTTTCAAAAGCACGATACATTTAACAGCGTTGTGAATGCTCTAAAAATGCCTGAATTTGGTATAAAAATGTTTGCTGTTTAGTAAAGTAACAACTTTCTTTCGTCTTTCTTTGTATTTGCTCAATTTTATTTAATTACGATGCATAAATTCGTCATATTTTATTTATTAAGTAAGTAGGTCTATGAAATAAAATTAAAACGTACTGCACATGCTTTATGACAATGATATTTAAGGGCCAGTTTAGTTTATTGCTAAAATTAATTGTTATTTTAATAACATTCCTTATAAATGTTTACAATTAATTTCTATTTATATGCTAAGAATACGTGATATGCACTACGAATTAAGCACTTGCGAGAATTAAAAATTGAAACGTAGCCCTCTGTCGGTACTCTCTAAACTTGAAGAATTAAAAACGACTTGCCTACAGCGAAAAGTGAATTACCATCAATTAGTAAGTTTTTTACTGACAAATAGTACGAAAATACTAATTCGTTACTAACCTACCAGTAGATAATGACTTTTTTAGTTTAGTAGTGTGTGGAATAATAAATTAGTAGGTTTTAACTTTTTATTATAAAAAATGATTACTAATTCATTTGATGACCCACTTTTCATTTTCTTATTGGTATTTTTTAACTAATTCAGATTTAGAGAGCAAATGTCCATACACAATTTATATTCGACGGTTAATAACACACATTGCTTTAAAGAAGGGTATGGAATACAAAATCTACTACCTTCTACATGGTAAAAGATACTAAAAATATGCAAGAAATTTTCAAAATTGAATCTATACATCTAAAATTTTTTAATTACTGTCACATTTTCAAAAAACTCCCGAAAATGATTAAAAATTAAATGAAAACTTATGTAATGATTTATTTTCTAAACTTGTTTGAAAATTTGTTAGTATTTAATTTAATTATTCCCTTTTTTCCGGGTTTTTCATTTTACGATATAAAATGGTTGTTTGCGCTATGCAGGCGGGCTTACACAAGTTTATTATAGGAACACGTTTTCTCCATTACATATACCAGACAAATGGATGCGTAGAATAATTCAACGAGAGTCGACTACTATTAATCATTTTGTCCTTTAACTCATTAAAAAATATAAATGAAACGTTTTGGGTTTCACAACTAATTTTGTAAACTTCTTATTCTATTGATTTTGATTATTGTATTGGTATTTTATTACTTTGCAATCTTGTAGTTGGAAGTAGTAGAATTGGACTAGTCATTGCTAAAATTCTACTAAATCAAATTGCAAGAAGGGAAAGATATAATCAATAGAATTTTAGTCCAATGCTATTATCTAAATTGTCTACTAGAACGTTTCCTTTACATTCAAATCAGTAATGTTCGAAAAATAGAAAATTTAAAACAAAATTTTTATTTACTGACTAGTAAGTTTATGGACTAGTTCAAATTACTCGCAAATCGTAGTTATATCCATTAGTTTAAACAATTACTAATTCATTTTATTGTTACTAAGATTGCTATAATTAAAGAGAATACAATAAAACACGATATTAATTTGTCATTTTACTAATCATTAGTAGTGCGATAACATTTAGTAAAAGTTTGATCAGGACAACAAATTATGCATAATAATAAAAACTAAAATTGCAATAAACAGCTTCTATCAGCTATTAGTAATTTAGTAAAATTTTAAAATTTAATAAAAAGACGGAGAGAAAAGTTTCTTACTAATTTTATTCGTCATTAATAACGAATACAAAAACGAATAACTAATTTGCTTTAGTGATAATATATTAAAAAACATAACTATGTTTACTTTAGAATATTTCTGTGAAATTAGAAGAATCTGACTGTTGAATTAGAAGTCTTTTCATCTTTATTAGTAAAAATCACTAGAATTTAATTACGGACGACATTTCACCCTTTCATAAGTAGTTTTTTACTACTTCTTATTTAGAAATAAAACTTGATAAAAACGGTAGTACCGAGTCTAAAATTTGTTTAATTACAATACGAAATTAATTTAATTTTAATTCGTTAGAAGAGTTAGGAATAATGACTAATTATTACTAAATTTCGTTAGTACGATTTGTATAGCACAATGGAGTAATAATTCGTAAATTCTATGTTGCTAATATAGAATAGAAAGTCAATAATTATATAAGTAAATTTATATTACTAATTAGATTAGAACAAACATTCCGTCGCATTCACTTCACCGATTACAATTGAATTATTTAATAAATATCATATTTATAAAGTGTAATTTATGTCATACAAAATTTAAGAAATGAGAGGATGATACTTTGTCGAAATTATAGTTAGTTTCTATTTAATTTAAATTGATTCTAACGAAGAAAAATATTTAAAGGTAAAAATTCGTTAAAAATGATGAAAAACGAAATTGGTTTTTCGATACAATATTATTTAACCACTAAGCAACGTATCCAAATGCCAACAGTATCCAACTAGATATTTCATCAGGTGCTAGCAATATTTGTCATAACAGACAGCATGTTTTAATAACTAAATGAACACCGGTTTCTGTAACTATCGTGAACGGTAGAACTGCAGTAGTCGAAACCACATCTAGCGGCATGAAAAGTAACTTCTACCTTTCTTGCTTTTTACATTAATGGACGTTAGTTCATCCGATTTGAATAATTTTATTTTCTTCGAACTAAAATAAAAAATGGTGAAATTGCTTGATTATAAAGGAGTAAAATCGTTACTATTAGTAATTAGGAGGATCAATTTATTATTTCACAATTATATTAATATTTGAATCATCAAATTTACAATCATTCAGCAAAATCTAAAGAAACTGTTAAAAGAGATCGTTGAGAGCTCTTAAAAAAAAAGACCTCTTGATGAGATCTTACTTCTCATAGCCTAAAAAAAAGAGTTCTTAAAGAAGTCCTAATTACCACAATTCGAAACGGTTTCATTCTTCAGGTTTGCAGTTTGTCTGATTACGGATTTTCTATTATTTCGTACGGTTTATATTCAATTCGATGGTCTGAATATCGGTATTTTGTGTCCAAATTTCAGAGTTTATTATTCAATAAAAATATTTCGTAAATCTTATCGTTTTAAAGAAAAAACGGGTTTAAGAGGACATTTTTCATTCCTGGCCGCCATTTTAACAGACAATGTTTTAAGTGTCCTTACCGCATTTATATTCGCCTTGGTCGCCTCTGCGCTATCTGTGGCCGTAAGAGGGATTTCAAAAAGGTGATAAAATCATCATAATATATGCTACAACATCTTTTTTTTTTCAATAACTATGCAAAACGCCTTTTTCCGATAAATGTTTATTAAGAAATTAATTCTTATTTTTAGAAAACTATTGTAATCGACGATAATTTCAACAAAATAAAATAAACTTGGTTCACGTCGATTATATTATTTTATTAAATAACTTTCGAAAAATAAGAATAATTTTGTAAATAAACATTTATCGAAAACGTCGTTTTGGAAAGTTATTTAAAAAATAAGGCGTTACCGTAAATGTTATTATGATTTTTTAACCTTTTTGAAGTTCCTCATACGGCCACAGATGGGACGAAAGCGTCAAACCGACCATGGCAAATTAAGTTCAGTCCTCAAGCGATATAAAAAGATTTGAGACTCCTAACGAAATGTGCTTAGGGAACGATAAACTAGTCTAAAAAAATATTCAATGAGAGAAAAGCGTCTTTTCGAGATAATGTTCAATTTTTCCACTGTCAAAAGTAATTTTAAACAATTTTTTAAATTTAAATGACTATAGATATTAATGTCTTAAGATATCTCATTCATGTTTTTGAAATAATTAAAGCATTTTTAAAACAAAAACGATTCGCAGTTTATAAAACGTCCAGACAAGTCGAATAGATTTTAACATTTCACCATGTAATTTGCGTACCTAAAGCGCTTAAAGGATCAGTTTTCACTTCTTAAAAAAAAATTAAACCAGAAGCGAGCATCGACCTATCGATTTATGGTCGGACGATTCGGATACAAGAGAAGGGACAGGTGTCGGATCGGCAGTTTTACATTTTCGCCGGTGAGAGGCGACGGTAGGTGAGAGCAGGGGTCCGGGGGGAGGGGCATAAAGGGATAGGCGATTGGTTTCGTGGTGGGGGGGATTTAAAGAAGAAAACTCTAAAACTGACGCTTCCTGCAAAAGGATCGAGGTTATCTGCGTCCGATTGTTTCGGCATCTGCGCGATATCCGCGATTGTCTCGAAAGCGCCGCCGATTCTCCAGTTGGCACCGGCAGAAGCGAAGGCGATTTCGAAAGTGAAGCGAGCGCTGTTCGAGCGAATGCCTCATTTAATTTGATTTTCGCAACCGGATTCGCCGATCCAATAACCCGTGGTTTCGTGTCAAAAACGAACGGCCCGCTTGAGGTATTAATTGCACGCTTTTCGAATTTCGAATCCGGGGCCATTGTTCTCCCTCGTAGCCGGAAGCTATGAAACATCGAGAGTTTGTCCGATTTTTTAATACGTTGCGAGATATTGGGGTTGAGCAAAGATTTTTGGCTTTTTTGATAAATCTTATTTGTACGTAAAATTTTATAAGCATTGGTACCAAAAAGATTGGTACCATTTCTAATTTGAAATGTTTTATATTTATTGATTCGTTTTGAAATTAAATTTATCGATTATTTATACATTCTGATTGTAAATTACACTTGAAAACGAGTTATACGAAAAAATCAGTAGTAAAAGCTTCCGAAGTTAGTAAAATTTAATGAATTTAATTACTTAGCCCTATTTATCAAAATATTTCAGCATTTTCTAGTCTTCAAGTAAAGCCTATAAATTTTTAAAATATAAGTTAATATAGGGTTATTAATATGAAATATTAGAAAATTTATATACTTTATCAGCTTACGGCCTATAAATGTTACAAAATCTTCTTCATTATTTTTTCCCTTTCGGATCTCTCGGATCCCTCTTCAGTTAATATTATCAGTTAATTAGTTAATCAATTCTAGGTAACGGAGAAATCTGAAATTTTTGAAGAAAAATCGAAATGATTTTTTAACATAATTTAGGGCATAAGCCGATAAAATACCAATTACATGTAAATTTGTTTAAATAGATGGGTGCGGGTCAAGAAAACCGACAGTCAAGAAGCCGACACATAAAAACATGGACACATCAAAAAGCGTCGTTTTTTGTCCCTTTTTTTATGTCTGTCGGTTTTTTTACTTGTCGGCTTTTTGATTTCTCGGATTTTCCATACGCGCACGTTTAATCATGAAGTAAATTGGAACCAAAATGGTTACTCCACTTTATTGGTAAAATTAACAAGTTTTTGACTCTCTACATGATTTTTTCGACACTTTTCTCATATTGAAAAGAATAATATGTCGCATACACCATTCCTCTAAAAAAAGGGCGCAGTATATTTGCAACGTCGCATTCTAGCCATGTGACCTTTCCCGTAAAACAGTGTTGCCAGTGTTGATGTTTGGAAAGGTTGGTAGAACATTTTCATGTTCAAACGCATTTTTAGCATATTTTAGAATTTTGTCAAGGAAAATTAAATTAATTTAATATTGAAACGGATGCTTATTTCCTATAGATTATTGAAAAATTGTAGAGAAATCATAAATAAATAGAATTCTCCATAAAAAATGTCCGCCGAGTCGAAATTGCATGATGGCGACTGAAAAAGTTCTCTTTTTTTTTTGAAAATCAGAATATATTTTGAGAAAAAAAGAGCGGCAAATATATCCACACGTCAAAAAATTGTTCTCTCAATACGTGACAATAATCGCATTTGAAAAGAAAGTAAATTAATAAAACATGATTGCAAATATAGAAAAATAGTCTTAGGAGTAGGTTTTGTTTCTGTACACTAGTGATCCCTTAGTTCTCAGGAAAAAAAACAGCTATTTATGTCATTTTTGTCCGAATCTAAAATTGGAGTTTCAAAATGGTGGATCCAACATGGCGAACGCAAGTTCAACAAGCGGTTCGATTTTTACATATAAACGTTTGAGATTTTGAGGTCGTTGAATCTGAATCTGAAATCGGATTCATCGAAAAATCTGCAATAACATTAATAAAACGACAAAAAAAATTCAAAAATAATAAAATTCGTATTGAAAAATCCGAGAAATTTAACAAACTAAAGAAAATTAATTTTAAAAAAATCAAATTGACTTAAAAAATGCTAAATAAATGAGGACAGAAAGATCATAAATAGCAATTTTTTAATAAAAATTTAAATTCTTGTTAACAAATTTCTATTCCTCGTGCTATCCGATACATTCGACAACCGGATTCTAAAGTTTCCTGAATTTTTGCGGGATTTTCTTGAAATCTGAGATGCTGAAAGGCTCGCAAGAAAGCTGTTGCTTACCAACGAGCGATGGAATCGATGATCATAAATGCGAGACGGATGCATCGACCGCGAAAGTGCTGCATTTAATGAAAAATAATCATGGTACGAGGGAGTAAGAGCTAGAAACCAAGAAAATCTTGTCACGTAAAAATCATAAACGATGCGAAACAAACAAGGAAAACACATGCCAGGAATTTCTCGTTTTTTTTTACAGCGTTGTTTTCCAATATTTTAAATAATTACTTTTTCACTCGTATCGAGTGGAAGTGGAGATTTCGTATTTCTTTACGCATCAGCTGTTCGGTCGACCGTGAACGCAGCGATAAAACGTCTGATCTGTAACTTTTTCTACTTGAATGTTTTGCAATGAACTGGATAGAAAATTCAACTTTTTGTAAATAGTTCAATAAACATTTTTTAATAGTTAAAAAACTTGTCTGTTTTTCATGGGACCTCGTTAAAAGAAATTATTTCATTGGCTTAGGCAAGGTCCATTTTGACTGGCCTTTTTTCTGGGACATGAATCGTACATATTTATTCAGTTCATACTACAAATTATTAATCATAATAAATCATCTTTTTTTAATTTACTTACGAAAATATAGTTGTTGTTTATTTGAGATGATATAGTTTATGTAACAAGAGTGTAGACGGCATTCAAGACTCTTCTTTATGCAAGTGGGGTTGCATCTCATATTATACATTTATTAGATAAATTGTCATCTGATATGTTGGATATTTTTCGAATAGTACTGGTTAATAAAATAATGGTAGATAAAATATCTGACGACATAGGGCGCAAAATAACATTTTGCGCTCCGAGTGTAAGAAAAACAACATTTTTTTTGTGTAGTGAATATAAGTACAATTTATTGAGAATGAGAATGAGATGAGAATTTTGAGTATATAGGAATGAGATGATGTTTTAGTTTTTGAAGACAAAACGTTGTTTAAAAGGTATAAAGTGACGTTTCAACGATAGCTAAAATTTTTCGACCATAGTCAAAATACTTTAATCTAGATTTTCTTTGTTTTGACGGCCATTTTTTCAGATGAATGGAAAATAGGAACCCGATTTGTTTGTAAAATAAATGTATTTGTCTATACACTTCGACTATCTATGCCTTTTTTTCAAAAATATTAATAAATAAAGTCGACATTTTACATATACAATTCATAATTTCCTTTATGGACCCTTTAGGAACATAAAATGAAAATTTTGAAATGTCAAAAAACAAAAAGAAGTTTCTTTAATTCAGTCGATGGACCGCAACTCCCAGTTGCATGTACAGCAGATTAAAACATATCCAATAAAATACGATGCGTTCAAGGCAGAAATTTGTCGTGGAATATTCGTATATCTGCTGGAAATCTCTGGACTACACGCTTTTAAGCCATCGATTAGGCTTTTCCAAGTTGCAGAAACAGCTTCCTGTTTTCCAGTAGATAAAGTCCCACGTGGGTCTGGCAAAAATTGTCGGACTTGTCCGATACATTATCGTGGCACAATCGCGATCTACGCCCGGAAATTTATCCCCTAGATCCTTATCACGCTAGATCCATGGTGGGGTATGCGTCGTGTTGGCCTTCTGGTGACCTCCGACAAACAGACCGTGAACGGAAGTCCATTGGCGAACCATCGATTCAACGGATACCCGGAACACTATTGTTCCAACCAATTTTTCTGCACGAACGTGGCTAACGTTGATGTAACAATCGATGTTTCAATCGACATCCGATTTTGATGTTACGACTTCCTCCTTCTACTGTTCAGTTTCATTCTTACATGGTTTTGAATGTTATTAATGGCGGACAACGTTTTCATGATTGACGAGGCAATATCATCACGTGGAACCAAAAATTATATGTGATTATATATAATAATGGATATCCATCTATTGGCAAACGTACATTAATACAATTCCAACATACATAATAGTATGTACAATACCGGTATGGACTTTAACTTATTATTTTTGTATGCTTCACCGGAATTCGAAAATACATTATAAAAATGTACAATTTTTCTCAGTGTTTTAAATGCGTTGTTGAGGTCGCTTAGAACATCAAAAAGATTTTTATTAAATTTCAATTTTTGTAGTCTGAAAATTTTAATTAATTGAAACCTACTAATTCGTAAACGAAAAGTGGGTTAGTCATTCAATTAGTAATGAATTGGACTAATAACAAGTGAAAACTGCCATTTCTGTAGACTAATCATATTTTCTACTATTACATTAATATGATTTTACTAAAACATTGGTGGTGTTTTTCTATTTTTCAGTGATAAACTGGCTAATTCATGGTAACCTATTTATTATTTTATATTAGTACCTATTTTGTAAATAATTCAGATTTAATAACAATATTGGAGTAAACATTTGGTGTAATTATGAGATGTTCCGGTGGATACGACAAGGAAACTTAAAATTATTTAGCTATTAAAAATAAACTTGTGATATTTATTTAGTATTTTAAAAGTGAAATATTTCCAAAAGCAGCTATTTAGAGATTTAAAAAAACTGATTATTATCAACCCTTTAACGTCCGAAAGTCCTGAAAATTTATTTCAACTTCGAAAGTATACAAATTCTACAATTTTTTTTTCCAAACCATCGTATCTATAGATATTTTTGAAGTCGTCCATTTCGATTTTTGAATTTGGAAAATTTAAAAATAAATCCTTTCACTAGATTTTTATAATGTTTTTTTATAGAAATGTCGTTTTTTAAAATTTTGTTCTCAATGAATCCAAATTTAAACAAAAAATTCTGCACTTCCACCGACTTTTAATACACGTCAATAGTGGACCCGATCGTTGTACTAAAGATTGTGATAATTTTTTGTTAAACTTTGTTCAAATTTTGGTCTCCGAAACTTTAGACTTTAGAGAACATTTTCTCAAAACAAAAATGTCTTAAAAGTAGCCAAAGAGTACCCTCAAATATTGTCAGATTACGTGCACTTTTTATAAGTGAAATATTCTTTGATTACAGTAATGTGGATCAATTATATTGATAAATAGTATTTATTCATCATTCAAACATTATTACTTTCTAAAAACCTGACTTCACTCCTTTAGAATAATAAAATTACTTTTACAAGATTGGCTTCTCACCTCCATCCGTTAAAAGAATTTTTCATTATTGCGAATAGTGGGATTTCAGTCTTTCCAAAAGTGCCAAAAATATTTTTTCACAAGAGTGATTTAGCCTAACAAATTAATAAACATCTAAAATGTACATATATGTATTTATTCAACAGTGTTTTGCACTGTTTCTTGAAATAACGTTCAATTTAACTGAAACAGTAGTTTTCTTCCTATTATGTGAAGAGTAATTTTTCCTACTAATTGTAAGTGAAAAGGAAAAGGAGTATGAGAAATGAGAAAAGCAGGTACGTCAACTTCAACTCAGTTTCTCCAATAAAAATATGTTTTTTAATTCTTGAAAAATACTTTTCCCACTATTTTCAAGTGTGCTCCATCGATTCTATACGAGAAAAATAAAAAAAAATTATTATTTATGAAAAATTACCCAAAATTTATTTTTAGGTTTCTTTCTTAAAATGATGTATGCTTTTTTCCCCTAAAACGGACATAATCAATGAAATGCGTAGTTAAAAAATGATCCCGATAATTCACTACAAAAAATATGGTAGTAGAATATTTTTTAGAAGTAATGGCTGAAGTAATTCCAAACGGCCACATAACGAAATAAGTTTAATGCACACACCTAATGAATACTTAAATTTTAGAACAAATTCACATATATAAATTACATGTGTTTTTTTTTTCGATTTTCTTAACTGGAATCGATGGAGCACACTTGAAATTAGTAGGATCGGTGTTTAAAAATTTTAAAAAATACTTTTTTCCGAAGAAACCAGCTACAGTTTACATACAATTTCTCATTTCAGAATGAAAAGAGTTCGAATAGTGATTTATTAATAAGTTAACAATAGATTCCTTCTCTCAAGTTCCTGGGAGTTTTGGAATTTTTAATTGGATTCTTTTATGAAATTGATTCTTCCAATAAAAAGGCCAGTAGCGAAAAGTACAATGACCAATAAAGAATAAATCTTTTGTGCACACAGCGTACACCTTTTTTTTTTATTACGGACCCGACAGTGCGTTTATTACCTTTCCTTGACTATCATTAAAAGAACAATAACACTTTTGTCACTGACCTTCATAATCATTATTTTTATATTGTTAAATATATTCATTAGTAGTTTTTATTTCCTACACGAAGAGAAAAAAGGGTTAATGGAACCATGAAGAAATGGTAGAAACGATTTTAACACGTGTAAATAGTAGAATTAACAACATGAAAGGTTACAAATGATATTTGAGGTTATGTACGAATTTATAATTTTATGCTATTTAACAATTTTATTGTTCCTTATGAAAATGGCAACTCGCCTATCAAACTAAAAGCATTTGGAAATATATGGGACAATTTTTTGAGAAATTTTTTTAAAAATCGAAAAAAATGTGATAGTTGAACTCGAGAATTTGGATGCACCGGGAATTGAACCCGGGACCTTTAGATTACCCCTCGAATGCCGTTTCAAGTGTTCAACGCGCTATTCCTGGCTTAATTCTTTACCAAACCATCTTAATTTTCCGTGAAAGTGTCAGAGTTCTTCAAACTATATCTGCAATCACTTTCACTATACTTTCAATTGATGTAATATTAACGTCTCAAAAAAAGAAAATGTTATTCTCCATACAAAAAAAAAATGAAAATACTGAACATCAATCACTCAGACGAATGATGGTATTTTAAACGGCGCCCGTGGAATCCACCGTTGAAAAGCGTTATGAAATGATGTAACTCGAATGCAAAAATGTCGAACACGCGACGTTCCACGGTGAAAGACGGTGTTAGTGGGAGGCGCGATTTTCCTGTTTGGAAAAACCTCCGAGTCTTTCCAGGTCAAATATAGGTAAGAAGGTTCTCGCCATTTTGAAAGGTTGCACCGGCGCCGGCGCGTTGAGCAACGCGAACGTAACTTTTGCCGTCGCGAGATCCCCACTTCATCGCGCGATCAAATTGGTCGTTGAACGCAACGCTTTAATAATGAAGCTGCATTCTATCACCTCAAGAAATCCGAGAGAGCTTGAAATTATTATAAAAATCCACTTCACGGGAGGTATAAATGGCCATTTTCCATTTTTAAATTTGGACGTCTGATCTACAGACATTTGGAGGATTCTACAAAAATGAATCTGCTATAGTTTCCAGAAATCCACATCAAATATAATAAAAAATGATGTTAAGTAGCTGGTACCACAAGTTTATTTCATGAAACCATTTTTGAGGTTAAATTCCTTTGTTCTATTAACTAGAATATTTAGTTCTAACCTAAAAACTTGGTTGTTCTAAGTCATCCTATATATCGGTTGCGTGCAGGAAGGCGAGTAAACGGGGGCTTTACAAAGGTCGGCGCCTCCTCTCGATAGCGAGAATTCGAACCGGTCGTTCGCCATTTTCGAGTTTTTGTCTTTGTCTCTGTAAGCTCCTCGTTTTGCGGGTATAAGCAACGGTTTACGATCGACCTGGCCAAAGAGGTCACTGTCTGCCCATCCAGCTGCGCTTATTGTCCCTGACTCCTCGCTACACTCTCTTCGCTTCATTTCGTATTTTTACCGTATCGGAGGCCACGTCACCCTTCACGTCGGTTGCGTGATGTATTAACATCAACCAGTTTCAGTCTCGATTTATCCCGACTTTGTCATCCTAAACGTAAAATCCTGAAACCTGATGTCCTTAGAGGATTAAAAGCCCACAAGGCTTTTATATAGGTTATGTTCTCCAATATGATATTTCATCATATATTTCATCATGACAGATCCACCCATTATAATTGCAACAAGAATTACTATGAACTTTGTCCTCTCCGAATGAAACAAAATTTGCACTAAGCTTTTTTTCACAGAGGTATACTGAAACTCCTTGAAATGAGGTGATTTTTAATCGTAACGCAATTCCGACCCTGAGAATTTTACACGTCTGGCATCTTTACTTCTCGTTTTATCACGCATTACGCCATCGCTCCATTTGTTTGCGTGATGTACGCGCATTTCGTGACACCGGTTTCAATTTCGGCGACTTCCTATTTCGGAGATCCTTGAATGATATTCTCCTGTGCGGTTTTGGAATCTGGTTTGAGATATTTTTGGCCTTAAAATACATTATTAAATATTCTTTAAAACTCAGGTATATCAATCGTCGTTTTACAACAGAATTTCGTTTGCCTTTTCCGATCTTTATTAAAGCTTAAAGTTCTCCTGTACCAAGTAGACTGGTATATTAGTGGCTATAAATAGTCAACGTTATTTAGAAGAACTTAACAAATAACAAGTCGTCTCTGGAGTATATTTTTGACGACGTTAAAACGACATACGATTCTACGATGTACGTTATGTCCCATTTCCTTGACTTAAAAGAGAAGTTAGGATTCATGGATCTTATTTATGCTAGGTGCTAAACGAGAGGCCCCTGTAAATTACAGATTTATTTTTACTTTCAGCGTAAACCGAGCGAAAATGCACTAAGGGGAGAAGGGGCAAGAGAAAGATAGACAGAGATGTACATCTTACAGGATTTCCTAGTGAACCTTGGTGCAGACGAATACCGATCGAGAGTCGCATTCCAAGCTTGGACTTGTCTAACAACGCTGAAAGTAGGATAGAAACTGCGGAGGAAATACAACCGACAGCCAGTTATTTTTTCACGAGCACAAATGGAAGATCCAACCATCAGCGATTCTTCCATTTTTTACAGGATATTTTAATTCGCCTAATTGAACAATTAGAACAAATACTGAAGTTGGCAAATGAACAAACGATGTTTGAAATACCTAAGCGGATTGATTGACTTTAGAATGTGTCAGACATTCAGGGAAGTTCTTGTCATTGAATCCCTTTTTAAGGCACCCAAAGACTGAAGCTGTTTTATGACCAATTATAAAAATCATCTAAAGTGCTCTATTACAAGATGACACGGAATCCCAAACATCCGATTGACATCAATGACTTTTGAGCAAAACGTTTGCCAAAACAAGTACATGAGCTGTATCTTCAAGAAAAAGCGGAAGAGGAAATGTTGGCGTCCTTTCGTGCCACCTGCGAATCACAATAGCGTTACACTTGGCCGCACGCCACTAATGCAGCGTTCTGCCTTGTGGAATCTCAAGAAGCCGTCGTCGTAGACACCTTGAACTTGCGTTCCCTTTCCTGCGGTTTCTGCCACGACTTTTCTCTCGTGCACCTCTCTGCTAAGATAATAAATCTCCCTCCTAGTGTAAAAAATGAAGCGAGATGACGAGCTCTTCCTCGGAGGAGTCTCTTCCCGCCTTAACTTACATTTCCGCGGCTCTTACGGAGGCGATGTTTTCTTACAAGATTGCGAACGGGGAATTTTCTATTTGGAAAAGGCTTTACGTACGCGATAGCAGACTGCGTGGACGTATGAGACCGGAACATAGCATAGATAACCCGTGTTCACAGAAAGCTAACTTGTAATTTGCTTGGGTATGTAATAGATACGTAACTAATCGCCTGTATTGTGGTAATTAATTGCTATTCACGTCATATCGCATACCAGGAGACAATCAGATAGGTGGAAGAGACGTGTTAAAGCTAAAATAGCTATAAATTCAATCATCTATGTGACCAACAATTGGAAACAAACACCAAGAAGGAGGGAATACGGACATACACAAATAGAAAGCAAAACAAAGTACGTAACTTTTCAGGCTTCGTTACTACTAATGTTTACAAAACACATTGCGGATACCAAAAGTTAAGAGTTTAAAGAGTGCGATGTAGTGTTTCCACTTGAATGAGATTAGATACTCCCTTATTAATTGTGTAACTATAATCTATTGTGATAGAAAAGAGGATGGAACAAGTGAACCGATAAGGTAATGACAGGCCAAAGGTGGAGATAATAAAAGTACAAGCAAGGCTAGAAGAGAAGAGTGTATTGGAGGCTTTGAGGAGTTGGGGAATGCAGAAATGAAAATAAAAAGTAAATACAGCATGGAATTAATACCAGGGGAAATATGAGGAATTATGGAAATGTACGAAAAGGCATGGCAAGTTCTGCGAAAGAGAAGACAAAATGAAATGAGCAAACACGAGAATGGTCGGGAGCTTCAGAGGAGTAAAATGGGTGTACATCCATAAAGTTAGAGCAAGGTCTGCAAAGGACTTCATTGACAAATTACCTTCAGTTTTTAATTCAAATATTCATTAAACACAAAATACCAGCATCAATGATTTTTTGTGATCCTCTATCGCTTTTGTATTTCATATATATAAAAACAGAGAAACAATGAGGACCGGAAATAATCGTTGACGCTGGATGTAGATTTGGGTTATCTAATAGCATGCTCTAGATCTGAATTTAATCATACTATAGCACTCTTTGATGTCATTCTACGAAATAATATTTTTTATATAAAATTACTGACTATATATGCAAAATACCTAAATTATAATAGACGATTTTGTGGATAAATAGTTTAATTATCAAGACAGTTAAAATTAACAATGTCGAAGACAAAAAATCTTGACTCACATGAACGTTCTATGTACTAGCTGGATAACGAGCATCGAGCGACTTTGAAGAATTCTTCTCGCTAACTCAGACGCCGAGGTATGTGCTCTATATACTCGGCAAATATTTTCTGGTTACTAGGATGCGCTAATTCTGAAAACCAGTACGTGTCCAGGTTAATCAAAGATGTGGAATGAAACGTCTGGTGTTCAGCATCCATCATGAACAAAATATTAGTAGAATTATATCAGGTATCAATAATTGTTATATTGTTAATAATTAGGCAGTTAACTTTTAATCCTAACATTGAACAAATCGTCGATTCAAAAAATGTTGCTAAAATCATCATAGTTATCTTTCGCATTCAATAATCAATGTCTGTCTTGAGGATTACGTCCGCTGGAACATGAAGTAACGTCGACGTTGTTTAAGTCTACAATTTCGAATTCTTCGAAGGAAAAACGAATGAAAATGAAGTTTCACACTTGGTTTCTTTCGATGTTTGCTGATTACGCGTAAACAATATTGCCGGCTGATTCGAAGTTGTTCCGCATCGCAATTAACATTCTGCAGACTTCATCGCCTTTACGACGAAACCCTGGTAAAACAAGCGTATTATGTAATTCTCGTGAAGGGTCGAAGCGCGCAAAAGAAGGAAAGCAAAGGAAGGAATAAGTCGAAGGGGGAAGAGGAAGTGTATAAAGAAGCAGTTAACTTGAGAGTGAGGTTTAATTAGAAGTTGAAGCAAAAGGAAAAAGCCTGACATCCTTAGGAAACAATTTACTCTCGCAGAAATTAACTTAAACTAGACGGGGATGCGAAGCGCGTAAACAAGAGAAAAATGTCAGAAAAGAGAAGAACTTAAGCATCGCCAAGTACTGCCCGAGAATTGAGAGGAAAGGTGAACGCGAGAATAAAAGCGAAGTGAAGACCTAGGAGGATACTGAGAAAAACCTGATTGGAAGATGTTTAATGATGTTCGCAATTCAAGTGTACGTGTTAGATATTAAAACTGTCAATGACGTATAAATGACCTAGGAAGAGTTAGATCATTGACCGAGATTACATTAAATTTGGATGATGTATAAGTCGCGAAAAACTTTGAAGGGTTATGTACTTCATCAAAGCAATCCTCCACACTGCCATACATCAAAATTTAAAAATACTCTCGTATCAGTTCATCTATACAGTAATATCACCTGAAACGATGTCAATGTTAATAAACAGTTTCTTATTTAGCCAGTAGAGTATTTTAACATTAAACTTCGGAATTCCTACGTCCCATAGAACATCCTAACCGTGCAAAACCGATGTCTGGTCGGTTTTACGAGGCTCAAGAATGTCCCATAAACGAGACATTTCTTGTACATCGTAAAATCGATAATTCCAAACGCGATTTTCTCGGTACGCTTTTTCGATCGCCCCGTTCTCGCGTTAGCAGACAGGTCTTAATTAAAATCGATTGGCCGCTGCGCGATAGGGAAAATCGAACGAGCGGATAAATCAACAAGGCCGGACAATGCATCTAGGTAAGATCGCGCTGTAAATACACGATCGTTCCACTTACCGTCCGAGTATATGTAAGTTCGAGACGGTTGGCGATTCAAGGCGCAACCTCAGCGCGTGACCGTTAACCGATCGAGGGGTTCTCAACCTGCGTCTACCAGGCCCGTCGTACCCGAACGTATCCGGATAGACCCGAAAGCGGGCCCCTCGGTAGCCGATGAGCGACTCTGCGACTGCCGAGTCCGTGCTGTTACTCCACGCACTAAACCGAAAAGTGTATCAATAGGAGAGCAACAGTCTCATGCCCGGCGGCGATTAACCTACTCACGAAAAAATCGGACCAGCCTCTCGAGATCGTAAATAAAAACGAATCTTCGTCGAAGGCCCTACGTTTCGGAGGAGCAAGTCACTTCCCGATTTGATAAAAACTAACGTAGGTCAAATTGAATTACGGACGTTAAAACGATAACGGTACCCTAATGGCCGAAAAATTAGACATTCGGTTATTTACTGATGTTCTAAAAATAAATACCGTCTTAAACACTCCATTCTTTTAGTCTGCATTCCAAGAATACATTTGGTATGTCCCTTTTTTTCCTTATATAGACTACTTTTGCGTTTATTTTATGTTATTACGCGAATTGCATTTTGGTATTGTAAGTCAATCAATAAAATAACTGTATACACTGAATTTCAACCATAATAATTGGAAATATATGTGCGTCAAGAAGTCAATTAGTCATGTTTGCTTTCACCAAATTTTATGGAACACTAAATATTAGCATCGACTTTAACCTGAAATATTGACATAAAAAGGTTACACTATTGCCATAGAACGAACATTTACTTGTTGTAATCTTATACAGAATCATCAATATTTATGATTTTATATTTATTTGTTATAGGTCATACTAGAAATTTCTTCATGTAAATTTACACCGGGTTGTGCTTATTTGTCAATTAATTACTCCCAATGAGATTGCAGGATTTGCAGCTTATGATATAAGAAAAACTTCTTTGACAGATGAAAACTCTGATTGGTATTAAAATTATATTGCCATATTACAAACTACGAAACCAAAATTGGTATCGATTAAATGTTTCGTACTTCATCACCGCAACATCTATCGAAGTAAGTTTCCTTAGGGCGCTATAAAAAACGGTGTGTTGCAGATGGCTTGTTTTGTTTCCCCTAAGATTACGGATAAGGTGTTCGGATTGACTCACTGAACACCGAAGCAAATCGCTTTTAAATTGCGCAGCAAAATTATTGGTAAAAGATTGAACCGATCGCCTTAAGTGACTGACGTTAATAGTAGCTAATTACGCAAATATGATATCACAAAAGAATAACTGATCATTTCACGTTCCATAGCTTACACCTGTTCGTTAACTGTGTGTAACAAAATAATCAAATTTCTTAACTTTGTATAGTTTATATCTTTTGTAATCAATTCTTTAGTATAGTCTTTAATTAACTACAATTTTTAAAGGTTTTATTAAATCTAATTCTTGGTGAACTGCTAAGTTATGGTATGATAAATGGATTAGGTCAGCCATAAAGTATTGAGAACGAATTTCTCATATCTTGTATGAAATAACTTACGAATCCCAACGGTGCCACATAAGGAAACATAATTGGTACACACTATTTTGATCGCAGTTTCTAATCGCATTCCCTTGGGATGCTCTCCAATTATTTTGATAGGTATAGCACTAGTTTATCACGAAAATACTCTCTAGCAAATTTCCGTGCAATTATAAAACAGAAAATCAAGAAATAAAATTCGGCAAAGAAAGATTTCTAGTAACGAGAAAAATCCCCGATCAAATGCAACGAGATCATCTTTATGAATACGAGATAATGAATGATTTATACCCATACATTTTTGTAAGATTCTGCCAGCGAGTTGCGAACTACATTGGGGATGTGAATGCGTCTAATTTCAAAGAACACAGAAGAATACAACTGTCGTGCATCATGAGGAATGAAATATGCAGTATTTTACATTATAGTAGCAATCGCCAAAGGCAGCAATCATTATAGCGCTTCCAATATGTTAATATCTGATGATCTATCCAATTACCTATAAATATAATTTATTCCAATCATGAAATTATAATCCATATTAATGGAAGCGGTCAAAATGGAAGTCTAAGTTTGAATTGACATACGTCTAATATAATTGAGGCTTTTAAGTAACATCAGAAGCCTGGTTGAGCAGCGTCTTGTGCATCATTTGTTGAAGTTGATGTGTAACTTGAAGAGGTGACCGTGGGAGTACACTTAGTTTGCTAAGACTTAGATAGTCGGGAGACTAGTTCTTTATTGTCAAAATTTAAAAACCGACAAAAAAGTAGTGGTGGACTGTGTCGGGTATAGAAGGGGTTGAGTGCGGACTGCAGTCTTGTTCTGGGTCGAATATTTTATCTTGTTTCGACAGTCTCCACCAAAATACCTGTCCTTTATTCTAATCTATTTTGTCCACAATTAATTGGAATTAATCTTCAAAAGTAACAAAATCCTCACACATTGTTATAAATATAGACGATTAAAAATATTTTACGTGCATGACGTGGAATGATTGGTCGTGAAAATGTTACATGCACAACCATGCGTGCTTGTTTACAAATAAGAGTGCATTTTTGTGTCTCTTATAAGAGATTACAGAGAAAAAGCATCGGAAAGAAGATAATGACCGAAAGTAAGAGTAAAGAACATGAGCAAAAAGCAAAGGTACGACTAACCTCTGGTAAATTAGGATACAAAAACCAACCTAAGAGAAACCGGAGGAATCGCAACTGGAGGAAATGAAACAAGTAAGGAAAAAGGGAGAAGTCAAAAAAAAACAAGAAAGCCAGCACAGAGTTCCGCTTTGAAGCCAGCCATAAAGCGATTCTCGCGCGGAAATAAGAGGAGGCTAAGGAACGAAATGCGAGAGCTCAGGAAAGGAACGATCGGGTTCCTCGCTTCAAGTTTTATCCTTGGTGAGGGTCTCGAGAGATGATGAGTCCGCATTTCCCGAAGCGTGAAAAACGCATCAGGTGGCCGGGTTTCGCTTGCCTTGGTGGAGACCGCCTTGTTGTTTCGCGTAAGCGGCGCCGACGGATGAGGATCGACACATAACGCGAGAGCTTCTTTATTTCGTATCTTTTTACCAACACGACACCATGTTAACGACTATCTGGATCCTAAGAAAAACATCGATAAATGTTTTTTTATTAGATATAAACTTTGCTTTAGCGACACTAGAGATCGGTCTTATTACGCCTTGGTGAACAACTGAGTCTTCTAGTTTATTGTCAGGTTATGATCGTCACACTTCTTTTTCACATACTAATTCCAATAATTGTCTGATTGGCAATGTCAGGTCATTCTTTTCCAAAAATGTCTAAATTAAGTCCTCATATGAAGATGGTTAACTGCAGATGAGAAAAATGAGATAACTCTTCAACATTGTTTAAAAGTCTTGAAAATGAGCAACGGAAGCTCAGTGTTTCCCATCAGTGTGTCCAAGTTTAGAAACTGAATATCCACATGGCCTATACAAATTTTTTAAGGACAATTTGTTCTTAGGATTTCCTAGTCCATATTATATCAGATGGACTTAAGAGTTCCTCCTCCTGATGAGCTCCCGAGGACCAAAAGCGGACACATGGACGTCCTCAGGAGCGCCTCAGGACATCCAGGGACATATTGTATTGTTTGGATAACTCATATTCCCAAAGAATAGTCAAGCCCTCATAAAAAATTTGGTGACCTTAAAGTAAACAATGAAGACACCTTACCACAATGCTCTATTGTCTCTGCATAAACAAATATAAAGCAATTGTCACATATTCTGGTTAGCGTTTAATTAAAACTGCGTGATTGATTTAGAAGAAATTCGTAGTCTTTCAGAGGAGATAAATAGTTATCCAGGGGCAATTTATGTTCGGTTGTATTGTTGTCTCATTTATTACTGTTTGCTGTTCTATTCCCTATTTCACGTTTAAGCTATTGTCTTCCAGGTTGATGCCTTTTCTTCGGTGTCCCTTCGGTGTATTGTTCTTTTGCATCGAGTTCTTCTTTTCACGACTTCCGGAAACAGTAGAATAATAAATCTGGAAGTCCTTAACTGCTTATTTTTATTTTGCATTAAGTGTCTCTTCACGATTCATTAAATTTTTGCTCTCCTACCGTTAATGTAATTTTTGTCACCAATATTGCAGTATATTAGAGATTAGTCGGCCAAGACTACTTGTCCTGAATACCCGATCTTTACTCTTTATATAAGATTCCTCAATACCATTCTTACTTACCCATGTTCAAGCATTTGTTAGATCACCAATCTTACTTGGAAATTAGCATGGACATATATCGAGCGTTCTAACATCTATACAAGCACTCCGGCATATAGATTAATATCATTAATACGGCATTCACGTACGAAAATCGAAGTAGAATTTGACATTTCAATATACGAACGACAATTTATTACCAGCGTTGCGGTTCATCTGTCAGAAACTGAAAATCGCACAGTAGATCGGAGATATTGCACCGGATTACGGAATACGGGCAGTACCGTAAAATAAAAAAAAAATAAGGTCTGGCAGACACAGTGGCATGTAGTTCTTAGATATACACCGAATGTAGATATATATTATACTCGCGTAATGAGTCGAACAATGGTAACGGACTGCTCAGAGCATTGAGACGTGTATTTTATAGATATGGAAGGCACAATTGGCATGTTAATAAAATCGTGCGAAAAGAAAATAATAAAATAGATCATCTCCATTTAATTAAAGAACATTACGACGAAGTACGTGCTCTTCTCATATTAGAAAATAGAAGAAAACACCGATGATAAAGTATAATTCGTATACTTAACAGAAAAATAGGACGAAGGTGCTGAAAGAAGAAATGTCGAGAAGATGAAGTCGACGAATGCAAAAGGAAGAATATGAAATATTTTATAACATAACGAAAAAAAATAAAATGCCATATTCATATGAGAAATTCTAACTTCTCCTGGAAACACCATCGTTTTCCTAAGTATAGACAAATAAAACGATTCGAATTCATATAAAGGTGCAGTAGTAAAATTATCCGCAATAATATTCCTCTCGCCGTGGCAAGTAACAAATGACCCGAGATTCTTGTTGATTGTGTGGTGCACATGACCGCATATAAGAGTTCTTCTCATTATTCTTGGAGATATTATTGTTATTATTTATCCATCGATTAGTACCGTGCGAAAAGTCGATAGGCGGGTACCGTCAGGGAACAGGAGATCGCCGCAGGACGCCGTCGTCGGATCGCGATTATTGCGCCATTGCGCAACTTTGCAAAACCCAGTAACCTTTCTTGTTCCCGCAGCAGCACCTAAGAGTTCGTGAGGAGATAATGCATATGCAACGTAATGATAGGCGTTGCGTCGTGTTAAGGTCAGATTTTCCTCCCTCGCATTCCAAGCCTCGATTACAGACGTTCGGTTCTTGAGAAAAGATCCAGCTTCCATTCCACCAATTCCACATTTTTATTAGTAGACAAAGAACAATGACGTTCGATAGTTCTTCAAGAAGTTACAGTTATAAACCAATAACATCTTAGGAACGTGTGGGAGGTTTCTCCGCAATTTGACGACCCTGAATAAGTGTTTGACTGGAGGTACATGGAACGGTAAATATAAAAGCGAGAATATTTTAACTGCGATAAACCAACAACCACTCAGGCAGGCTCTGGTTTTTGATGATAACAGGGTTTGATTGGATAGAATATTGAGAGGACTAAGGCAAATCCTCAACATTTCCAACCCGGATGAGATTTTTCGGACCTTTCGAGCCCAGGCTAGTTTAACAACAAATTTTGGTCCATTTTCTGTAAAACTTTCCTTACTGAACAGTTATTAAAGAGTCAATGGAAATTTACTTTGTTTCATACTACATGCGTATCCTTGTTGGATCTGAAGTTTAGTTTGCCACGTTTATCGATTGATCAATACATCGATAATATATTTATAGCGTGTATTAGACACTCCTGAAACGTAACGGTCGAAAGCTTCCTTTCTTTTTTACATTTTTTGCCGATATAGCTCCAGGCCCCTACGACCAGTTTCGAATCGCGTTGGAAGCGTAATCGATCCACTGTGGCCCCGAAAAAGACCACTTTTAGAACGGCAAGTGAATCACTCCTCGTCTGTCGTGTATTTTTGCAAGACCAAATCCTTCCTTCACCATGTGTTACTCGACTAATCTTGCCGCGAGATGAGAGAAAAGACGATAAGCATATCTTCAAACGAAAAAAAAAGGAAAGGTGTGAAGTATGCAAATACTCCTTCATTAGACGTCGTGAAGTATTCCTGCGTCCGAACGACTGGTTTACTTGTTAATGAGGTTAGGGATTTTTCGCGAAGAAACTTTCAAATGTTTTATAGGTTTTCGAGAATGTGAGACGGTGAAAAGAATCCCCTATCTGTTCTAGGTATACTTTTACGGTATTGTTCGAATGGTGAATTATTAATTCATTTTATCTAGAAACCTTTTTTAAAAACTTTTCATTTTATGTATCTTTAAACTATGAGTCAATCGGCTTAAAAGTTTCCTGGATACGTCAACAATGAATACCTATATACCAATGTATTCAAACTTTCCGGCTGGTTGCCAGTGTTAAAATCTACACATTTTCGGCAATTTGTCGGAATGTTGTCACAAAAAGCAGATATATCTGCCGATTTGTTATTTAGATATCCGTCTCAAATGAACACAAAAATTTAGGTTAACAGTTGTAAACAAAATGACTGACATACGTTAATATGTCGACGTAATGGCGGGAAAATTATCGCCTGTCACGGAAAGACATCTACAGGACACTCGCGAAATGATTTAGGAACGCCTATGGTATCACACTTTGTTTCTGTAACTGAAAAGACGACAATGGAATTATTTATCATGGGCATCAGTGAGTAATTCACTATTAATTAAAGATAAACAATCTACAAACATTTCGGGCAACTTCTTGTATGTAGACGATAAAAGTCCTTCACTTACTGCTCAGTCGATAACAAAGTTAACTGGAACATTTCAGGTTATATCAGATAAACAAACGCATGATTTTAAAAATTTGCGTGACCAAAAAAATCACATTCAAGATACTTGGTACTCTTCTAAAATGTAATAAAACGTTTTTTAATGCCAACGAACTTATTACACTCGAAAAGAAATCATGCATCGAAACGAGAAATTGTTTATAGAAATTAATTAACCATTAATTTTAAAAAATTTCTTCACTTATGAAAACTCGTTAGCGAAAATCCTCCAGGTGTTGTTGGATGAAATTGTCGATGTTAGAAAACAATTATCCTTTTAGCATAAGGCAACAAATGGTTAAACAATGGATGCTGACGCGATTTGCTATGTACTCACGCGGCCGGATAAAAACCCGTATTATCTATGATTCAATTACAATATAATAGAGCTTAATTGCCGCGTAATTAATCTTCAGCGAGTAATTAAAATTGTAATGAAAATGGCAAATATTCGATAATAAAAACCTAATAAGAGCGCGAATCCCAAGACCAGGGAAAGAAAGCGAGTCGACTTATTTCGTAAAATGTAAAAGTCGAATGCGCGTTCTCAGAATTAGATAATATCGAGTGTTTAAGACAAATTAATTGGTACTTGTTAATAAGAGATCATTGTTCTAGTGAAAAATATATTTAGAACCGTAAGGGGAAATATATATTTAATTAGTATATATAGAACCGTTAAACACCCATTCCAAACAAGCAATCTAAAACTGCGTTAATATAACTTTCAAATTTTATGTTTAAATTCATTTTTTTGCTATTTTCAGTTTTTGAAATTTAAGGCATCTTGTTATTAACAAAAAAGTTAATTTTATCGGTTATGTTTTGACACATCATACATTCTTTATAGTTGCATAAGAATCTAATTTTAGGCGTTATAGGCACTTCTAATGTATCTTTGATTATTGTAACCATTAATTCACATTTCACCTTGGATAAATAAAAAAATGTTTATTTTTAGAAAACATTGGTATTTGGTGAATTCCAAGGAAATTTTATTCTATACGTGCTTAGTGGTTCGATGCCGTAACTGTTAAAAGTTGTTAGATTCATCTCTAAGTTTTGAAAGTGGATTTCTAGGGTCATCGACCGATTCTTATCGCGAGCAACATGCTTTATCTATTTTTTTTAGAATTTATTTTTTATAAGAATGTTTCAAATTTCACTTAGCTTTTGTTGTTGCGATTAATTGCGATGTGCAGTGAAGATGAATTTTGAAAATCGATGGTTAGGTTAGGCTAAATTTATAACGAAATATTCGACTATAAATTGTTTACCGATCTATTGTCCTATACAAGAATTTTATTTCCAAACAATGAGAAATGACAACATTACGATACATAATAGAACAAAAAAAGTAGTTTCAGTGTTTCAATAAAATACAAAAACACCATGAACTATGGTGGGGATTGCCGAATGATGGATTTCTTTAATGACCAACTACGTATTACGATGGACGTCACAAGGAACTTTCCATACACATCACACGGCAAAAAACAACAAATATGAAGATAAAGACAAATAAATGTTGTATAACGCTTACGTGTAAACCTCAATTCAGAAATCTGAAGCAATTAAAAAATACGCTTGAACGGCGTTTGCGTATTGTAAACATGGGAATCCGTATCAGGTTTCCTCCTGCTAATCTATTATTTGTTCATACGGTAATTAAAAAGTAAACGATACATCGGCATAAACAAGACTATCGTGTGAAGAAAGCGAATCGAGGGATTCCGTGACCGGAAGTCGCAGCTACTGCTAATTTCGAGCCTTACGCGTTTCGGCATTGTCTGCCATTTTCGACCCACCGACTTGTTTCCGATTTTTGTTTATGATTTCGGCCAGGTTGCCATTATTACGCCCAGTGGAGCATGAAACTAAGAATTAATCTAGTCTGGGATGTCCAGCACGGATCCTCTTTCATTAGTGCCAATTTTACTTCGAACCTCTTTTAATTTATTCAAGTTGTGATTTTGAAGCAAAAAATTCGAAACACACGCGAATCTCTTCTTCACTCTGTTGTGTGGGTCTTCTTTTTAAGTCTAGAGAATGAGGCAAGATTCGAATCAGCTTCACCGTTTACTTTCTACGACACAATCGAAGGGAGCACATACCGCACCTGCTTTCGCGATTGTCTTAGAGAGCGACAATCGTCGACATCGTTCTCATATTATTATATACAAATTCACAGGTTTTAGGCTCAGAACTTAGGCCTATGTTTGTGGTATTAAAGCGTGCGAGGCTTCGCGCGTGCCGTCTCGTCGGTCCTTTTGGCGAAGCGAAAGTTCGTAATTGCACGACACACGATTTGCGTTATTGCAATATTGCTCATTTTATTGGAGTCCGGGTAATTTTGGCGCAAATTGTCGAAAGCATGAAGGATATTTGGGTCAAAGTTACCACCAAATACCAAACCTTATTTGCCATTCCCATTTTCATTATCTTCGATCCAATATAAATTAAAATCGTCCAAGACCTAAACTCTGCGGAAAGTGACTTAATCAACCAACGTTTTCGAATATTTAAATTATAGTTTCTTAAAACAAAATACACAAATCGTGGTCGAACGCGTAAAAAGAGAGAAAATATATGTAAAGTGAAAGCATGCGTGAGAAAAGTTCGTACCACCTAGGAGGTTCTTAAACGCACCGAATCGTGCAGGCTTGACATAAACAAACATCCAGCGTCATTTCCACGTCCTTGAAATTTCGGCATTTGCAGGTTTTCGTCTGTTGAAGAATAAAATTCCAGAAACGCGACATCTTTTGTACTATAAACCCACAATTATCCATATTAATGATTCCACCTGAAGATGTGACAACCTCAAGAGTTCACTGACCAACAAATAATAATGGTAACATTTTTATAACATAGTCCATGGATCAATGACCGAATACTTTACATTACGAAAAATTATATCACAGCTGTTCAATTTAACGATTCAGGTGTTAAAGATTTATATGCAAATCAACACCTTTATCAAATGACGTTTATCGGCAATAAATAAACACTTATTTAACTTTACAACCATTTAATGACAATTACGTTTTTTTCCGACCGTCTATAACGTCCCGAAAATCTCGTGTTTAGAAATATGTCCTTATCGGGTCAGATTGGTTGGAAACGTCCGTTACTTTGTAAAATGAGGCGAGACTGTAAAATCTCACGAAAATCTTATTGTGACGGGCGTAAAAACGCACGTAAAGTTTTACTCGGGAGTTTATTGCCTCTTAAAGGAGTTCTATCCGAATAAAGTGCTGTAATAATTCGGTCTCGTAACGAGGCAAAGTTCATGCCGGGTCTAGAGTTTCCAAGGCGAGTCTTGTCGTGTTTTGAAATAGCCGTCGTCGATACCGGCTTTCGGCTAGTAAAAGGGAATGGATATCGGTTGTCGGGGCCGTTGAAATCACTCGCACAGGCACGAAACTTTGAACACAAATTTTATCTCCAGGCACGTTGCGACACGCAAGCATTTTTCCAAATATTTTTGTAACGGGAATGTTCAGAACATCTTTTGGCTTCCAAAAATAATTATTTTATGTCGAATTAACAGGTTGTTCAAGAGATGTAGGAAGCATATTTTGGATTTAGTAATGGAGCAATATCAATGCTTTCTTGCATACCAATTTATGCCGTTTGGCTTTCATGGAACGTTCTTTCGATAGTATAGCCAATTTGCATTTAATTTAAAGCCAATCGTTTTTTCGTGGAAATCGCAAATCTAATCTAAAATTTGCTGAGTTTTTACGTCGTGTTAAAACTTGTGCAATATTGCGGAACTCTCAGAAAAAGTTCATTTTACTTTGCAAAGATGGAGGATATCGTTGGGTTGATCGAATTCCTTTCAAAGTCCTACTTTCTGCGACAAAAACCTACGATCGAATCTACATAGGTATCGTATTTCGGATGGTCAGTTTAAGGTACATAAAACGAATAAAATGCTTTAAATAGGTTAGGAAGGAATCCCAAGATTTAACCGGATGAATAAACTTTCATTAGTTATCAAAATCATCAATTTTATTAAAATATGCCCATCTTTTAAGTAACATTTTACAATATTTGTTAAAAACAATTGTTGTTCGGATCAACAAGTTCGCGTGTTCTACTTAAATGCCAACCTTTCGCATAAATATACAGAAGCTGCTCATAGTCAAGAGGCGACTGCCCATAAACGGAAGTGACGTAAAGGCGGACACGTCGAGAAAAAACTGTAAACCGCAGCGAGTATATGCGATAGGATCCTTGGATGGAGTTGCCTTATTCGCGAAAAATCGGAGCGGTCGTTAGTCCGATGGGACTCGACTCGCACGGTGCCTTTTTTAAATCCCCATCCACCACAAAGCCACCCATCCACAGATTCCATTCTACGCGACTTCCGGTTTCGCCTCTTTTCAAAACTTGCCATTCAAGAATTACGCGACTGCCGGAACATGGATCTAATTAGTTAGTCTCGTGGAATCCCCTATGCAAATTCAAGATGGATGGCTGTGTACCGTTAAGATGGAGTGCAATTCACTTCGAATCTGCATTTAACATATTATTAGAGAAAACATGTTTCCTTTTCATTTATGTATAATTTTTTAACGCGTTTGAATATTTCAGTTCATTTAAACCTTCTTGTGAAATCGATCTTGTTATCACTCAAATAATGGACTTTGTAATTTTATTGGAATTATTCGATGTTATTTCAAACATATAATGCTATCGAATGTATCGTCTGTTTTTAAGGTATTTTGAATCGCTGAATTCAAATCTGACGACAGTTTTTAAAATTAGAAAAGGATTCAATATGCCGGAGCAAAATAAAAAAATTCAGATTCGTCTTCAGTGACCACAAACCCCTCGTCAGTAGTGATTTTCGTGAACTTCGCAAGAATTTTTGTCGGGCCTAATAGGTTTTGAAATTCGCGACCCCAAAAACTAGAAACTGTTTAAATTTTTCTTCATGAACAATTCTTCCTTCAATGGGTTAATTGCAGAATGATTTTAAATTCACGATCGATGATTTTTTACTATTCAGGTGAGTTGCGTTTTGCTTCCAAATTTACAATTGACATATATTTCTTTATAATATTTCCAAGACATTTCTGAAGTTTTGATATCTTTGAATCATTCAATGATCATCTTTCAGACGAATGGATTTACTACAATCACTGAAAATAATTGAACACTGACGTCCATTGATAGATAACAGATTTTGATAAATATGAAATGAATCGGAATAATTCGATTGATTTGTTCCGTTGGGTTGCATTTATTCAATCCGTCGTGTTTGCTAATTGGATTGAACAGATAAATCGAATGAATTGTATTGTACGTATATATTAAGTGGTCTATATTTTGCCTATTATAGAACGATTGTAAAATGAAGCTAAATTATTGTATACTCTCTAAATTTCTTAGAGTGAAATGACTCTTCATGAAGTGAAACGCGTGTCACTGTGGTGACAGTGTGAATTTTCACTCTTTAAGAGTGATTTCCTACGACATGTAGAGTTTTCAAATCGTGTAGAGCGAATTTTCACTCGATAAGAGTAAGAGTTATTTCTTTCATTAAAGTGACTCAATTTTAATGCCATAAAGTGTGATATTAGACTATAAATTAAAAGGAGTCACACCTTTAAAAAATTAGATAAAATTATTTCTATAGTAATTTTTTAAACGTGGAATTCAGTGGTCCTAGAATAAACAGCATAAAGAATTTATTAAAAAAATGGAATTCTTTCAAATCTACGCTCAATTATTTTAAAAATATGTTTTTATATTCACCGCAATTTTATTGAATATTTAAATTAATGTAGACAAATTAGTATCATTGTTTCAAAAAGAAAAATTTTTTTGGAACTGTGAGTTTTGGGTAAAAAAATTTTCTTACACTTTTTATTCGTACACCACTGAATTGATCGTAAAAAATTACTATAGAAATACCGTTTTCCACATTTTAAAGGTATATTTCATTGAGTTGATATTCAATGTGGAAACTAAATTCCTTATTTTGGGTCGATTTAGTGAACCCATAAAATTTATCGACTGAATTGAAGAGTTCCTTCTTCAACAAATTCATGAACGTTTCACTTTTTTAATAAAATGTATTAGAATACATTGAAATTTATTAAGAATCCACTAACATTTTCAATTGATAAATTGTAACATGGACTGTATTTATATCTTTACTTGGAATAGAATAAATAAGAGTACAATGTTTCATATGTATTTTCAAATTATTTCGACTTTCTGATGCGTAATTATCATTTAGTAACTATTCTAATACATACAATTCTTGAATTTAGCATATTATTAACGAATTTTCTAGTGCATTTGAATTTTTAAATGCATACAAATCTTGTGAAAACTCGTTTTTTTGCTCAAATTATTTTTCTCCAACGTGCATTCGAATTATTGGAAGCAATCAGTTCATTTCATTCATTCCATTTATAAAATCGTAGATTTCAATTAGTTTAGATGATTGCAAATTATAGAATAAAATGATAATGGAGATTAATAGAGTAAGCAAATGTCTGATTAGAGTGATTGCCATTTCAAAGGACTACGACTAACTTTATGAAATTAACTGAATGAAATTTTTTTATTTTTGGCCGTCATATTGGATCTGGCATTTTTTATTAAAAAAAAATGACGTGATTTTGGTAATCGGTGACCCAAAAACCACTGTATACAAACTTTCATATACATAAAATAAAATTTTTAATTTTTGGCCGACAAATTGGATCCCCCAGTTTGGATTTTTTAAAAACAACTTGAAATTCATAATCAAAAAACCCAAAAACTTATGGGTACTATGTTTTATAAAGATCCGATCATTTTTTAAGATGTGGTACACTAAGCTAATATTTTACAAAAAAAAACCTCTAGTCACCATTTTGAAGCCGCCATCTTCAACTTTCCAATACATTATTACGAATATTTATAGCTGAGACTTTAAAAGACACGATATTTTGAGGTTTTGACCCAATGACTTTTCTGGTTTGACATGAAAATATTGAAAAAATCGCGTTTTTTGTGAATAATTGTTTATAACTTTTTACACGTTTATTGTAAATAGAATTCGATAACAGAATCTGAAAGAACGATCAATTTTACGTGGAGAATGTTTTATCTCAAATTGTTTTAATTGGTTTTTAATGTCAAGAAATATTCCGAAAATCTTGGTGAAATGTGTGTCCTCTTGGGCGTTAATGGGTTAACCTAACCTATTCGACACGTCAGTATATCGAAAAAAAGAAACCTTATTCGATCAATTGTATTGCTGAAAATAGTATCTCTAGTGGTGTAAATGTTTCTAAAATATAAGTAACCCGGTTTTCGGGGTCTCAGATCAGAAATTTGAGTTTAGATTTTTAAAATTCAAGATGACAGCTCCAGTATGGTATAGCGAAATTCAATAAAATGCTTCAAAATCACGAGAAATTGTGCACACGGATGTTTTTTGGAACGTTCATCATGAATTTCAGGCTAGATTTTTTAAATTCAAAATGTCAGATCCGATATGGCCGACCAAATTTCATAAAAGAACTACAAATCATGCAAGAGATAATAAGTTACCTTCATAATTCATCAAAGTTTATTTTTTTGACATATTGACGTTTTGAAGGTTTAATTCGAGGAAAAAAAAACTAATGTAGTTGAAATTCATTTTGTACCGTTTTGTTTGCGGATAGGCATCTATCTAGTAACTTTATTGATGCGAAAAAGAATGCACAACAAATGAAACAGGTGAAATTTTATTCATTTTTTATTTAAAATGCTTCATGTAGGTTTTTGAAAGAATTTAAATGAAATTTTGATCATGCCAATCGAAAGAGTATACTCAAAAAAGGTAGGATTGGCCACTTTCAAGTCAATATTAATCTTATTTCCTATTGTGAATAAAGTTTGAAAATCAACTAAGAAATGTCTCCCGGACTTAACCTAAAAATGCTCACCCATCCAAGGCTTCTTCCAATTTAATTTCTGCATAATTTTTTGAGTAATTTAACCCGAAAATGAAAAATCGCTAGAGGGCTTGTCGAATAAACTCTATTTAGTCAATTTTTTCTTTTTAAAGTAAATTTTTCACTTTTAAATTACTGAACAATAATTACTTCGATTGCTAATGGTGTCTAACTTCTCTCTGAAGTATTCAATTTGGCTGTTTCAAATAATCAAATCTCGATGATTATTAATAAGATGATATTTCCGCTAACAGAAAAATGCCAAAAGCAAAAAGTCCTAAAGAAAATCGGTACTGTGTTTGTTTTAGCAAAACATCAACAGTGATTCCTGTTAATGGCGCAATAAGTGTTTTAATTAACAAATATGTTGAGTATGATGAAAAGGATGAATATTTTGCCATGGGCTTCTATTAGTCATATCGTACTTAGTATAATGAATAAAATTCGTAACAATTATCCCGATAGTCCAATAAACTAATAATAACGTAACTGAATACTAATTGATTTGTCAATTGAATGAATTGGTAATTAGTTTAATTTCCTTTATTTAAATGAGTTTATTTGATAAAAATTAACGTATTTAGTGCAATTAGATATTAATCCATGCTCGTAAAAGTTGAAAATAGGTAGAAACTATATTTTGATATGAGTACCAGAAATATCTACTCACGACTGAAGTAGTGAAATGCGGAAATTTAAACTTGAACCTCGCAAAAAAATCAAATTGCGAAATTAAAAAAAAGTAATTCGAGTCATAAAACACTCAAGTTTAGTAACAGCTATCTCATGTAGAAATCGTTTAACCTCAGGTTTGCACATTTATTTCCGCGATTGGCACCTCGAATCCGGAGTGGCGCGTCAAGCAGTTTCGGTAATGTATAGGCAATCACGAAAAACTCGATTATTAATGATCAACCAACGGTCCATAAATGCAGTGAAGGTGATGTCAACAATTAACATTGCAAAGCAAACGTTATACAATCCGTTAATAAGAGACCATAAATAATGTTCAAGAGAACGAGCGTAGGCGCGTCGAAGAAAAAGTCAAAGATGAATGTTCTCTACTTGCAATTTCTTCTACTAAAATTCATCTCTTCCTTACTTTCGCAATCTGTCGGGAGTTTCTGTTCGTGTTAATTTCCTATCGCTTCAGAATTCAAATTTATTGATGAAAATGTAGTCGAAAAACATTTACGTCATCACGATGTTCAAAATTGCTTTCGAATTGATTACAGTCAAGTGATAGTACAGTTTTTAAAAAATCTCTAACTACGTTAGGAAGATTATCTACTTACTTTTGCTAAATTTGTCGCATTAAATCTCGGATAGTTTTACAGCCTCTACGGTTCATTAACTGCAACAATTGTCAGATTAGAATTTCTATAAAATCATCGCCATTTTCCCACCGTGATTTTTAATTCTCACGCTAGAAAGACGAGCAAGAAATTCACTTTTAGACGCAAATTACGTACTCGTTCATGGTTAATTTGCGTCGGACGTTAACGACAAATGACGTCATCGCAATTTTTCAGTAATTTTCAACGCTTCGTTCGAAATATTGATGATCTTGTCGCTACCTGATAAATGAACAACTCGCTTCCTAGCTAACGGTATGATGGAATTATTTTAATTAAAAATGCAGCTAAATTTTCACTTTTTTAAGATATGTAAATTACATTTTTTTGAATATGCAAAACATTTCTTTGTTAGGCTTTTTTGGAGTTCCGGTCCCGAAGGACGGCGGTAAGAGCCTTTCACTGCGCCACATTTTTTTTTAGCTATTTAAAAACGGATGTCTTTGTCATTTACCAAATAAAAGTAGAGTTAAGAAAAGAAAAAATTATAGAACGTCTGTATTGTTGCTCGTGACAATATTAGTCATTTTTTAAAACGATATTTTTTCATTTTTTCTACATCATTATTATTTATGTATCAATTATTTCCTTTCTAAGTCAGTATTAGCAAAATTTGCTTAATCGTAGTAAAAAAACAAGCAATTAAGAAATTGGTTACTAATAATTAAGAAATCCCTAATTCTATTGATAAATCTGAGTTACTAAATGACTTAGTAAAATTTTACAGATAAAACAATATAAAATGAATGAGTTTGATGTAGTTCTTCATTCCGACGCTAGTCGTACATGCGATTGTCGCAGAATTGGACGTCCACAAAGTACATTTTATTTTTAATAATTAATATGGGAATTTCACTTTTTTATCTCCTTTTGGAGTAACGACACACGGTATGTCATCAATTACTCTAAATATCGAAGTACCAGCCTTAAAAATTGATCATGAGAAAAGAGAAAACCAAAGGTCACAGAAAGCTTTAATTTTTCTTAAGTACTTACAATTACACAAGTAAGAGATAAGGCACCAGTACGATTTCTAGAAAACGATAGGGCAGGCTTCTTAAACTACTTCGGAAGAAAACTGCGGAGGAGTGTTGCAAATTGCATTGGTGCACGCCCGATCGAGATATCGGCCGGATCCGATCTCGATCGCGATCTATCGGATCGATGCGAATTGGGCCACGATTCGTTTCGTGGCGTATCGATCACCCGTGACGACGCAGCTGGTATAGATCGTAAATGACAGACTATAGAGAGCGCTTACGCGCACCGCTTATTGGGACGGAACGAGGCTCTATCGCGTCCAATCGATGAACCAGCAGATTTGCATGAGAGGACAAATAAGGAGAAACGGTTCCCATATTTCACTCCCCTTTCGATCCCAGGTTTGGAGTAGTTCAACGAACTCATCTGACTTTGGAAAATCAAAAATGGAAAACAAAGAATATGACCAAAATTGGTGACTAAAAAATGAATCACTATTAAAACCAATCACCAATTGAACCGATTGAGTCAGGTGATTCGATCGGCTCGACGATGTTTCAACAACTCCATCGAATTATAACATTGATTTAAATAAATCGAATCCTGTGGCAGAATCGTACATTTCGATTGTATTTTGCACGAGATGTATTCGTGTGAATTAAACCAATCGATTATTTTCATTTTGACACTTCGAAGCATTTAATGAAATTGTTGATTTTCATGAAATCCTGGAGTATAATGTATCGCGTTGACTAATTACAAAGTTTGAACGATTCAATCGATGTCTGAATGACTCAAATCAACTCAATCATTTAATAAACGAACGAATTTAATATGTTGAGTCAATATTTCAATCACTAAATTTGAATTGCACCATCGGTCTTACCGAATAATTGGAGTAGATTGAATCTTTTGATTGAATCAAAACCCGACTGGGTCCTACAATTGAAAACTCCAGTCGATTATTTTGATTTTCTTTTGCACGAAACTAAGACTCTACTACTAAATATGAATGAGTTAATCGAGCTGCCTGAATGACTCAAATCAAGTCAATCTTTTGATGAACGAACGAATTTAATCTGTTGAGTCAATACTTCAATGACTAAATTTAAATTGTATGATCAATCTTACCAAATGATAAAAATAAACTGAATCTTTCGATTGAATCGAATAAAAATGCACTTGAATTGAAACTACTTTCGATTATTGGAATGATTACATGGAATCCCGGAATACAATTCAATTGTTTTGTCTCCATGATTCAAATAAATCGAATCCTTGAATTTCAACTATTCAATCGATTTGTTTTGAGTGGTTCAAATAAATCGAATCTCTTGGATAATTCGAATATTCGATTCATTTGAATTTGATGATTCCATCCATTCCATGAAATTGTCGAATTGTACGAATCTATCGGATAAACTAATAAGTTAATAAACTCATCGACTAAATTTGTAGTGTATAATCCATTTTTCTGTATGATTGATATAAACTGAATCTTTTGATTGAATCGAAAATCGACTATGTTTTGCAATCAAAAACAAATTCGCTTGAACTGAACCTACTTATTTAATGTGATCCGATAATTGGAATATGTCCACGAAATCCCAGAATAAAATTTATTTGATTTGTTTGAATATTTCAAATAAATCGAATCCTTTGTTTAAATCAAACATTTCGATTGACGAATGAGATATTAAATTCACGTGAATTAAAAGAAATCGATTAATTTCATTTTGATAATTCGAAGATTTCAATGAAATTGTTGATTTTTATGAAAGAAAAATAATTTAATTGCTCAATTTTATATCTTGGAATTAACGCAAAATTTACACATGGATCAATTAGTATATTAGAATTATACTGATTTTCGCGGATTGTTAAAATCAGATTTTATCAACTGTATCCAGTTAATTCGTTGAATATTTTAGCATCATTGGGATAAATCATTGAAAAATTCGAAAAACTCAAAAATGACATAATTTAATAAACTTAAATCATTTTCATTAGCATTGATTTATCCCAATCAATACAATTTGTGTTATATATTTAATTAAGTGAATAAAAACTGAAACTTAATGTTACTGTTTTAGTCCAAGTGTATGATATAATCAAACCAATTGATGTAATTATGTAATTGATTCCTTTAATTTCCGTAATGAAAAGAAGGAAAAGAAAGAAGGGTTGCACTAAAGTATTTAAATAAATCTATACAATAATAATGTAAATATTATAAATACAAATAGATAGATACTGTAAAAAATATATTTGAATTCCATCGAATGAAAAAGAAAACGATTTAAGTAAAAAAAATTAAGTGAAATTGATCACATCTAGTCGAATAACTCGAATAATTAATTAACTGGTAGTAGTAACTAGTCGATTAGAAAGATATGAACTACATGGCTAAATTGAATACTGTAAGTAAAAATAATATCTGAATTCATAAATGATTGAATTTATTTAGCACAAAGAGAAATTAGTTTTCATTAATCAATTAAATCTGTTATTTTCGTTTACTTTATTCATTTGTCATTATTTTTGATAATTTATCATTTCACAATTTCGTTTTTAAATATGACAAAAAATATTACATTTTTAGTGTTGTTTCATATTAAACGATTAATTAATTTAATTACTTTATTTCACTTTTTTCTTAATTATATCGCAAAATAAACAATATTTTTCTATATGCAAAGAAACCGAATAATTGAAAAAAAAAATTTTTAAATCAGTTCAAATATAGGAAATGAATATACAGAATTTTTAAAAAATTATTTTCACTTTTACTAATTAACGATCAAGTAGGATAATAAGTAGGTAACAAAAATCATTTTTCCGGTTTCAACAAATTGAGACATTAATATACGATAGTATGATATTAAAATGTTATTCTTCTTTTTCAATATCTCCAGTTTCAACTTTCAAACTTGCGGACATCAAAATGACACATTATTTACTCGCATTAGAAAATAAATAACTTTTACAATGTAGTTTTGCTAGACAAGGTTTCATTTTACACGCCTAGCACACAATCTATCATATATTTTACATACTAGACCACGTTTTCTAGTGGAATACTTTGTTGTCTAAGCAAAAATAATTGCATGTGACAAATATTATACTTGGGATTAATGATACGTTATCTTCTCCATTTTCACAATTCTAGAGATTGTAATAAGGTATAAGTACACGCTGTGCGAGTTATCTGGAATGATACGTGATGGTCTACATATTGACACTCAATTTGAATAAATATTAAAATATATCATACATTTTTATGTAATTAATCAATCTATGATTTATATTCCTTTTTAATGTACTCGCATGAAAGAAACTACATTTACACCATTTGAAAAACCACTGATTCTTGCTCCATTGCTGATATAAGTCTATCCAGAGTCCGTGAAAGTTAGTCATGTAGTTCAGTAGTTCAAAACTAGTGAAGGCATATTCCCCATTTCATATTTTATACGTAGTAGATTTACTTGTATATCAATTTATAGACGCAAACGTAATTTTATCATTGTATTTATACTTAAAATTACATGGGCAAATTCACTTTCAAGAATATTCCAAAACATTTTTCATATAAAATTATCAAAAAGTTACTTGTTTTCCTAACAATTCTGGAGATCTGTTTTTGCTGTGTAATACACGGATTGGGATTTTAATTCTTTTTTAAAAGGCTCCTAACGACTTATTGTCAGTTGCATACTTTAACAAATCCATGATTACGTATTTTACGTTCTCATGCGGGATCTTATAATAACCTTAGAGGAGCATCAAAACGAATCTTTGCATTATTGCGTAACTACGTTTAATTCTATTTCGAAAATCTAACACCAGAATCGAATTAAACGATCCAAAATCTGTCTACAGATAATTTCATCAAGTTCCAGACATTTTTCAATATTTTCGCCAGCATTTTGGATCTGCCATTTTGTATTACGAAGCCCTGACTGCAAATTCGAATTCTGCACCTCCAAAAAACGATAGCCACTTTCATTATTGCTCATTGCATTTTGAAAATGATGAAACCCAAAAACATTTGATCAAACTAAAAGTTTTCTTAGCGATTCGTGTCATATTTCATGTTATAGATGACAAAACAGTTCTCCATCGTTAATAGGTTAAAAGAGTATGAAATATAAATCAGACATCCGCGATATACGAGTTTATGATAGTCACTGTATAAGAATTTTTGCACTCAACATAATTTCATGCAACCGTTTTTATTGTATTTATTAATTATGTAAATAACCACCCAGTGAACGTGTCAAAGTTGACGTTTCTATGCTATCCCATTTTTATCAGCTGCAAAACTCATTTATTTATAAGCACGCTTGACTGCGTATGAAAATAATTTTGATTTCCACGCAACCTGTTGCATTCCAGGTTTCGTAAAAAGTTCCCGGATTTTACGAAAGGTCCCTGGATCTTACTTCGAAAACTCGTTGTTAAAAATAAAATGTACAGAGAAAGTTGGATTAAACACCAGATTTCTTGTCATTTTTAATTTCGATTGCAAAATTTCTACCGACACAAATCTAGAATTAATCCAGTTCGCGAGAAAAGATCGACTTTCTTAACCTGTTTTATGTTAAGTAATGGTCTCTATATATAAAATATAATCGATGTGACGAAGTATTATGCGAATAATTAAGTGGGAAGACTTTTTTTGCCAACTCTAAGTTTGTATAACGGAGTTTTGTGATCGGTGCGAGTTTAATTTTCGATCTAGTTTATGGTTTGTACAAATTATTTTCCGCTTTCTCAACTAGTTTTGGGATACAGTCGCTGATCTGGTATTGGTTCGAAATGAATTATGATATGTATATAAACTAATGGAATATGCTTTTTGCTCACAATAATGTGATTGGTTTATTCGAGAGTATGGCGTGAAAGTTTGGATTATTTTTCGTGATTGTAAATGCAACTTTAATAAATTAATTCTCGGTGCCTGTTGAGGGTAAACTGGTTTAAATTAATCGTCAATTTATCAACTTCGCTGTTTTTGTCACCTTCAGTGGCTTTCGACTTTTTTATCATTTGTTGTCTTTTTATGCACTTTCAGTATCTTCAACTTTAAGGATTTGTTTTTCAGTAATTTTGTATCAGAAAATTCAATTTTAGAACAAATGGGATTGGTTAACGGAACGTATGAAAAATATAAATCTTAAATAGAACAGCATGAGAAAAAACTTATTAACACACAATTATCATTATCCGATAGAAATGTAGTATTAATCAGGCTAACAAGTAAAAATCGGACCAATAATCGGAATAATGGATATTATTTAATTTGTTTCTCGACAACACAATGATAATACAAATGAAACGCTACTGAAGTCGAGTAGAAAACTTTTCTTTTAATTTTACAACGCTTTGAGAAAAGAAAAGTAGTTGAGATCCTTATCGACCGAGTGAGAGCGCAATACTACAATACAATTGTTTGTCTGATTACACCGAAAATCCATTCTTCTTATTCCATCGTGTTGACCTTGTCGAAGATAGACTTTCGAAGATTCTTAATAATCCGAATTTCGATTTTAATCTAGATGCCTCACATTTTCTTTTGTTGTAGGTGAAATGCGAATATAATACAATGAAAAAGATTTTGAGGTTATGTCTCGAAGTAAGTTTAGTAATGTGATGTTCTGTTTGTAATTGTAATTTCCGGTTTTGTAATCTTCTAATTAGTGTACTTTCATTATAAAAGCGAACCAAAAAGATCTGGCTACGTATTAGAAAGAATTTGAGGGAATTAATAAAAGAAAAAGGAACTGTAAACGATCCAAACAGAAACATTGGACCGAAGGTAATAAGAGGTTCCAAAATATGAAGCGTGAAGTAAGAAACAGAAGAATAAGAAACCGTTGAAAAATGGAAAAATGTAAGAGAGCTTCGCCATTGATAATATGGCTCATAGAAGAGCAACCACCTGTTGTTGGAATCTGTGTAGTTAGTTATGCAAAAGACTTCGGACGAAGACGAATTATCCCGGTTCGAACAGAAATTCCGCGAATCTGGCGAATTAAGGATCGGCCGGGAACGCTATGTACAGGGGGGGCAAAGAAAAGACGACAAAAGGACGAGACCTTCTTTGCTAGACGGAGAAAGCCCCAACTGTCATTAAATTCAATGGATGTTGCATAAAATCTTACAGAGGATTATTACGCAAATACCTATCGTCTATATTGCGAGAAATGCAAACCGCACAATTTTCGACGGCGATGGAACGCTTCCCTTTCGATTCTTACCTTCTTTTGTTTGCAGTTTCGATGTGAAATATTATCGTTCGATCGTGGGTAATAGCATTCTGACCTAACCTTAAATTCTGATGCTAGAAAAATGTCTCCTAACCTCAAAATTATAATATTATTGAAATATATTTTAAAAAATATCAAAAATAAAATTTATGTTCATGTTATTACACCTAGTGACCTCTACAACATGTTTTTGTAATTCCTTTGTTTCAAATATGAAAATTGATTAAAAGTTATATCACTCCTTCTAAAATTGATATTTCAAAATAAAAAAGGGTTTTATTATATACAAATCGTAGACAACGAGTATGACATAACCTCTAAAAATCATACCGGATCTAAAATTTCCTATTGAAATTGAATAAAATAATAGACTACCACGTGGTCATTGTATTAAAGATTAAGTAATAACTTCGATGATATTACTTCATTAATCGAGGAAAATATTTCGGTGACGTTTGAATTTAACCCGAAATCTGCAGCGCATGTCTTTGACCCAATCGCCTTTTTCAGAGATAGTTGTTACGACACGATGTTTTCCATTTGTTCGGACAAAAAGATATTATGACATACACCTTTAGAACTATTACGAATTTCAGGTTTCATTGTGAACAATAAATGAAAACTAAAACATCATTTTGTACATAATACAGATGTCTGACTATTGATGAATTCAATTAGTGAATAAAAGGATATGAAACAATAAGTAGTTATGTAAGGATTATGGGATGTAAATGGATTAGAAATGTTTTTCACTGTCTTGTTCTTTCTTTTTATTTATTGAAAGTTTGAAACTGTAGAAGAGCATTATCGACCTTTCCCTATTTCGTGGGCGGACGAGTTCGGTTGCTCAGCGACCCACGTTGCAAATACCCGACAATACGAGATGAAACTCGACGGGTGCGTGGGTTTTTGGAAAAAGCGACAATCTCGAAATGAATCGGAAGAAAATGGTCATCGAACCCAAAATATCTGGAGCGGATATAGCAAACTACAGCCTAGTTATTATCCAAACTACTGATGAGCTAAAGGATGAATCCAGTGTTCATTGGTACACATTTAGTTAATGGACACTAAAACATTTATTTTTTAGCAATTCGATCATGCGAATCTAATTGCACCATATTGTACTTATGTATTAGTTATAAATCTAAGCTTGTTCCAGAAATGGGCCAGAATTAGCATAACAGTACGATGTTCTAAAAATTGAGTTACATACGTTTCCGACAACTAGGCTTACACGAAAAACGTTACATAAAAACTAATTTCGCGTACGATACCTGTTTAGATTGGGACTCGTTAATAGTATATTCCTTGAATTGAAACTTTCGCAACAATAGAAATGAAGAATGCAGGCGCCCATTACCTCTCTTCTGCGAGAGCCTAATCCATCCGTATCCGTTATCCAGTTGGCACGGCACACATAAAACTCTCCGGTAACCAAAAAAATCGTCACACTCTTTCTCTTTCTATCCGTGGCGAGGGATCGAGGTGATCGAACGTTCGATCGCCGGCACCGCGCACCAACAAAATTTTCGGCACAGTTCCCGTTAAAAAAAAAAAGAAGAGCGCTCCAAGTTCCGCTCGTTCACAACATTTTTTTTGCACCTCCCCGAATGTCGCACACCAGTTTTCGCAACACTTGTCACACCGAATCCGGAAGTGGCACGGGGGATCCCCGAATTACATTCGTCAAAACAAAAAGAAATTTTGGGACCCAAAATTCCGAGTAACCGCGAGCGTCCGCGAGTACCACACGGGACGAGCGCCGTCGCCGTAGTGAGAAGTGAGAGGCCATAGCGGCACTCGTGAGTGAACCAGTGACGTCACTGGCGCAGGCTCCTCTTTTACCAGTCGCGAGAAAGGTGCCTGCCACCTATGCCATCTCTCCCCCCCTACCTCCACCCGTCTGGTACGCGACTATACCGAACTGCCGCAACCGTACCTGTACCGAACGAGTGTCTTTGAGTTTGTGCATGTGAGTTTCCATGTGCCACGCCGAGAGAACACAACCGGCATATGTGTCTCCGTACCTTTCTCAAAGCACTCGCTCCTCGTGACGTTTACGGGCTCTCCACGAGGAAAAAGGGATAGACGGACAAAAGGCCATTAACGATAAGAGAAGACCGATTGTTCGCATGCGAAGCAACCAACGGTGATGCCAGGTGCCGCGAATTGTCATGCAGCAATAGCGAAAATCTTTAAATGCTTTTTCAAAATTTTACTAGTCTTCTGCAGAGTATTTTAATCCATGTCTAGGTCTCTTAAACCTTAGCAAAAATGTCAAATTTCTCTAATTTTTAAATAAAAACTGTAGATATGAAATATATCGCGGGAGCAAAACGGCACTTTCTCTCCCTAGGGAGCAAAATGAATCTCTAACACTCTGGGCCCAAAATACTGTTTTGCTCCCTATATTGGGGCAGGATAATAGCAGGCTCTATTGCCGACGACGCACGGTGAGTTCGACTCCCGAGCGAAGGGAGTTTTTATTTTGCTTCTTCGTTGCACAGTGCATTATGTCAATATGATAACTGATATTTTAAGTGAATAAATAAAATAAATTATAAACAAAATGGCCATTTCAATTCAGTATATTTGTTGAAAAACAATACCGGCCCAACCTATCATCGAGGTCCTCATCAAGGGCTGAAGTACATGTTAAACCGTGCTCATCGACCTATATGCCCCTGATGAGGACCTCGATGATAGGTCGAAACGTTGGGCCTGTATTGTTTTTAGCCAAATATACTGAACTGGAATGGCCATTTTGTTTATAATTTATTTTATTTATAAATATCCAGTTCATTACATCAAGACACTATTTTAATTTTAAGTGAATACCAACTAGATAGTCAGCCTAACTACTTATTTTTTGTGACAATCAACTTTTTTTATATATCGTCTGTTGAGATCTATTATTAACTCTTACGGTCACTAGGTGGTTCCAATACCGATTCAGACGTATCTGAGGATTTTAGGGCAATAATGGTGATTTCAAAAGTCTGACAAAATTTATGTACCGACTGGATAGTTAGCCTAACTGCTTACAGTAGAGTCCCGCTATAATTGCGTCTTGCTATATTTCCGTCCCAACGTATTTGTCCGATTCCGTCTCGTTATATTTATCTGCCTCCGCTCTCTTTTTCCCCCACCTTGTGGGATGGCGCTTGAGGAAGGGCCTGCTATGACCTCATAAACATAACGCGACTGAAGGGAGTGGGATAAACGGCGCTCCCCTTCTTTCGATAAATATAACGGGAGTGGGATAAACGGCGCTCCCCTTCTTTCGATAAATATAACGGGAGGGGAAGGAGAGGAACCGAATGGGTAAACAGACCGGACTCTAGTGTATTTGTTAGGACTATTTTTTCCGTGAATAAATATAATGTCGTTTAACATCAATTTAAATAGACCCTGCCCTACATGGTCCAAAGTTTTAAAGCCGAGATATATCAAAAAGCATTACTATTTCCCCTCTCCACCGCCCTTCTCTCCCACCACGTCATTTTTCTTCACGAAAAAACCGTCGGTAGCATTTGGCAGCATCACTCCCAAACCTTAGCTGTTTGCCTCTAGGTTGTTTACTTTACGCTGGCACTAGGAATTTTGGCAGGGACTCTTAAATAAGCCGTTGAATTTTCACTTAGTTATTATGTTTGCTACCTAAAATAATGGTTGTGAAATAAGAATTCTAATGTAAGGCACTCGGTTCGAAACTTCAAAACATTAAAATATTCGCTGCTATTTTCCCGACCAGTTTTACTGCTCCTACGGACTGCGGTAGAGCCGCGTCACGGATATGAGCGAAACTACAGTAGTCCTCATCCTAAGTTATACCGTCGGTTCTTTCAAAATGACTGAAGTTTATCCAAAGTTATAGACCCCTTATTATCCGCACTTCTGTAACTCTGTTTATATCCCTGCAACGAGTGCTTCTGTAAGTGACTGTCGCGAAGCGAATGTGGTTCAGCGAAACAATGCGGTGGGGGAAGGAGAGAAAGGGAGTGGTATAACTTTGGCGGTATAACTTAGGGCGGGGCAGGCTGTACTTTTGTGATGTAGATCAGAGAACCCCTGAACCTCAGTAAGAGGGACGAATTTCAATATAACGAAGCGTAGGGAGAGCCATCCCAGTGACTTTACTGATTATTTTACAGAAAATTTTCTGCACTACAAAAAATATAATTTTATTTTACGTTATAATTCGAAAAAGGCACACAATTTTATTCACTTTTTATGGCTTATTATAAGCTTTTGAACAACTGCAACAATCTCATCGCTTCAAAAATCATTCCACGTTCTGTTAGATACGTAAGAAAGCAAGAACTGCTGGTAAAGTTGTAAACTAACATTTTTTGGATCTTTAACGGCATTTTTAAAAGCGTATTGCTACGATTTAGGAAGTAGTTGTTCCACATTGTGAGGGCGTTGTACACCGCGAGAGCCCCCCTCATCCTCCCCGACTTTTCCGTCTATACTTCGCGATATTCGGCAAGGATCGATAAAACTCGATTAGAGACATACGAATTACGGAAGTAGGAGTATTGAGGAATACAACTGACAGTGATCCGACATTTTGAACGAACTAATACTTTCCATCATTGCTCAAAATTACATTTTTGTCACTAATTTCAATCAAGCATTGCGCATCAAAATAGAAGTTGAAAAAATTGAAAGGTACACGTGTCACTATTTACAGGTCGAACTTAAAGATTCTGAGATCAAAATTTAGTTTCACTCATTAGGAACTCCAATATTGCGCCACATTGGGATTAAGATAAAATTGGGAATTATTTATTTTGAGAAATTTTTGTCCATCAGAAGATTGGGATTCTATTCAAAATGTGAAGAAAAGTGAAGAAAATTTTTGAATTTTAAGAACACATTTATATCCCACTTTATTAAAAGGACTTCAAAATGAAAAATTCTTTGAAAAATTTGGGTACGCTCTAACTCAAGAACTATGAACTTGTCTAAAAGAATGCTAGGAATGAAATATTTTCAGAATTCATTGAGGAATATACTGGAATTTGTCAGGTTTTTTAAATAAGATTTTTAAGAAACTTTTATTTTAGTTTTTTAATAATACTTCGAACATTTACAAAAAATTCTGAAAGAATATTGGTACATTCTTTGATGAATTCTAAGCATTTTTTTCTTATTTTCTCTGAAAAAATCCTAAATTACAATATTTGAAATTCCTTTCTTCGAAAAATACGCACAAGTAAAAAAAAATTATTGAAATTTTTCATAGAATGTACCAAATTTTTTTCAGAATTTTACGTAAATTTTTGACATTTTTTGAAAACATTTAAATTAAAAATTTCTCAAAATACTGTTTACAAAATCTGGAAAAAATGTCAGCTTATTTCTCGATGAATTCTAAGAATTATGAACATTTTGTTATTAACACTTAAAAAAAACTCGCATTTTTTGTGTTAGAACGTCCAGAAATTTTTCACAGAAATTTTCAGTGGAAACGACATTTTAAGATCGTTTGTGAAGTGAAGTGGGGGATAAAAGTAAAACATTTTCTAAAAATTCAAATATTTTCTCCACTTTCGTTCATAGTTTGATTAGCATCCGTTAATTCTGATAGTTAAAGAATAATTGATAAGAATAAATATTTCTTAATTTTTGTGTATTTTTTGTTTAAATTCGGTGCTTTGCGGATTTTTGACCACCGAAACTCAATTTTGGTATCAGAATCTTGAAGAGTGACATCGAAAATAGTAGGGTATGTACTTTTCAATTTAGATAAAGTAGTGATAATCACCATTTGTGACTACTTAACCTCAAAAGTATTCATTTCTAATCTCAAATTAGAAAATATATATTTAAATTAATATTTTTGTCAAAGCTCTTTAATAGATTATGTGACTTTGTTAGACCTAACCTAACTTTTTAAATTGAAAAATAATGTACATTTCGGGAACCATCGTATGTACATATCTACATTTGAAACAACCGTATTCACACAAGGTTGACTATGAAGTAATCTTAAGTGACCTAACCTGAAAATTTGTAACAATGCATACTTCAAACGGTTAAATTGAAGTTCACTCGGTCGTCACTTAGTCTTGATGCCAACTTCGTTCTTTCTTTATTTTCCATTCCGAATATCAGATTCCTCGCATCATACATGGTAAACACCGCTTACATGTTCCTTATTAGATTCGTTATCTCATTAGAATTTACATTATTCACATCCTCAGCGTCTTAACTTCGTAGCACAATCAGGGAAGATACGTACATTTCTTCTGGGCTCTTCACCTGCTCTATTTTAATTACCTTATTCAATTTGTTTATGTAATATCTAAACCTGTTAAACGTCATTAGCATACGTTTGGTTCCACCAAGCGTAGATTGCTTTAGATTCGTGCAATTACCTGATGATAACAATAATTTATCTATAAACGCAACCCGCATGCCTGTTCCGCATTTCTTCTTTTATTTTCGTATGCTGTTTTATTAATTGCGAGGCTGCGGTCGTCGGTTTATACGATTTCACTTCTTCATTAATTTTATTATTACGTTCGATGTACTCATTACCTTTACACTGTTAAGTCCTGCAGTTAGTTCTGTGCATAGCTATTTATCAAATATTCGAAACGTTTTCTTTGCGGCATGATATTTGTAATCAAATGATTAGGATTAGTAGAATGTATTATTTTTACTTGATGTTACTAACTGTTTAACTGTTTCACATTATATTTTTGTATGACTTATTGATGATGATTTGAAGAAATTTATAGTTATTATAGATCTCCATTTCTTTTTTTTTTGCATCGAAAATTGTTATCCTTGTAACAAAAGAAATTGATATAATACTTGGGTTCAGTTGCTTCATAAATTGATGAGGAACAACTTCACAAAAATTCCTTGGATTTAACACAATAAAATATGCATAATATATGCAAAAACAGCAGAATTATCTGTCTAATTTACAGATAATTCTATTAAATTGACAGATAAATCTGTTTAATTAATACGTCAATTTTGGAGAATAAAAAATATTTGTTTTGCTGTCACTTTCTATAAAATCAACAGAATTTACATATTTTTTAAAGCGCGTTTTACTGGAATTTAATTCTTTTCCTTATTTTCATGGCCACACAAAATACGATTTATTTGTTAAACATACAGTTCCTTTCGATATGGCAAACTAAATCTGATATCTTATGGCGACATATTCAAAGAAACTTTTTTTTTCAGTGTATGTCTTTGTTAATATCATTGGGAAGTAGTTTCTTTTTAAATAAAAAATATAAAACTTCAGTAATTAAATATAAAAAATAAATAAATTATTTCCTATTATTATTAGTTGTATGATTTTTGTTAATTAATAATATGATGTCTGTTGTCGGACACGACAATCTTCAAATAAAATGAGAAATGTAGAACCCTTTGAGTAATTCGTCAACAATATGACAGCGTTCTAGTCACACTATTATCAATTTGCACGGCACGGCCATCTATTAGAAACGCGGAGAGATCAGTAGGGTATGACTGGTTGGTGTGGAAATTGTTTCCCCTACTAATTATGCAATTTTCTTTAAAAATTCACTCTATTGGGTGTAAAAATTGAGGCATTCGAATAAAAAAGTAATTATTTACTTTTATAGGAAATTCCAGTCTTAAGAAAACGTATTTATAAAAAATAAAAGATGAATTCTTACTATACAATGAGTAAAATGCTACTCCAAGAATTTTAGAGAAAAGATCTAAATATAAAAGATACACTATCTATTAGTAACAACAAACTAATACTTCGAGTATTTTGGTAGTTTTCATGTATGTTGATAATTTATTACGAACAACAAATTTAAAAGAATCTCATATATTATCCTATCTTAAGAGAATTTCTATTCTATTGTAATTAATATATTTCTTGTTAAGAACAGTTAAGAATTAATATTTCTAACGAATCTGATCAGTTATAAAATATTTAATATTTAAAAAAATAAAATGAGTATTTTAAAGTAGGAACACGAGTACCGTGATCTCATTTAATTTCGAATATAAACAGATATCTTACAGTTTCTTCGGTAATACTAACGGAATCGACAGGTGTGAATTACTAAATTGAACGCGTCCGCTTAGACAAACCTGCTACTACTTAACTCAAACAATGGAAACATCCGACTTCGTTATTTCTCTTTACGCTACATTGGTTTCTTGAAGTTATTTCAGTCGACGAATGAAATTTAATTATGGACATTTTGTATTTTCAAGACTAGTGAGGAATTCGAAATTATTACAGTACTAAGTAATAATAAAAATTAAATGAAATTATATTTAAAAAATAAGTAGAAATTCAGCACAATTTTGTTCTTTTTCACAAAGACGAAGAACTTCCAACTTTTCTGTTCATTTGGTACATTACCGACTTTATTGACCTAGAAGAACTTCATTTGCACAGAACGGTAGCTTGGTAGTTTCTGGCCTCGACGATTCTCTTTCGTCATTTACTGAAACACATTGTCTTCATTATGAGGTTTCATTTTATTCGGTTCATTCACTCGTCATTATGTTCATTTTATATCTGTCCTAATGCGTGCGTCTTTTATATAGCTCCATTAATTGTGTAGTTTGTTGGTTTTGTTGGACTTCTGCTTCCTACAGTTTTGTTTCATTAGCTTCGTTAGATTCTTTTGCTTTTGCATGCATTATGTTATTTTCTTTGGTTAGCCTCATTGCCTTCTTTTGCTTCGTTTACTTCGCTCCCTTCCGCTTTCTTTCTCTACTGCACACTAAGGCATCGAAAGCATTATTTGTACCGTGAAATTGGTTCTTTTCAGAATTATATATTTCCAGTTTTTATGCTGTACATTGTAAAAAATTAACTGTACATTTTTTTATATGTTTAATATTGTATTCCGATGTAAACTATGCTAGGAGATGTAAAAGTTTTTCAAATCTATGTTGATTTTAAACGTAACGACTATATTTCACGAATATGTTATTTCTTAAGACGCTATGTGGCGCTTGAATCTAAAAGCGATGTTCAGAAAGCAGATTCATTGATTCATTCATGAGTTTCATTTTTCTCTTCGACAAGCATTACATCTAAAGGCTGCTCGACTATATTTGTGGATTGGCCCGCCATCTATTGCTTCTCGAAAGAACTCATTTATCAAAACATTGCTATTTATAATGTTATTCAAGAGAGTTCTAAAGTAGTCGGCCGAAAAAGTAAGCATTTACGCTAAACGTAACTAAAAAACGTAAATTAAAAAATCTGGTTTGTCTACGGATCACGAGATCCACGACAATAATAAATGGTATCTACATCTACATTCAAAATGTTTGAATAAATTGATTCAAAATTTGGGCTCTGTAAGGGCAGTTCTGCTTACAGAATGCCAAAGAAGTTAATTAAGAATTGACCGAGAGTTATTGGAAATAAATAAAAATCATTAGTAGAATCCAAGTTACAATTTTTTTATATTTAATCAAAAAATTAAAAATTTACGTCGACTTATCTAACAATGTCTTCGTATTGGATGTTCATAAACATTATACTATTTTTTGGAGCCATTGTTTACTACGTGTCCTAAAGTATTTATACAAGTTATTTTAAACGTTTGTTTTCCGGTTTTTTTCTTTAATGTAAGGCTTATTTTAATTCATTTTATTATTTTGCGTACTGGTGTCATGCTATGTGATTGTATACAAATTTTGTATTTTCTGATATCGAATGAGAATCTTTGCTTCTGAAAATAGCACATTAGCCCTTTAAGAACGGACGTTTTTTGAAGGCAACTTTCAGCACTATTTAGAGAATGGTATCTGACATGTCAAAGTATGCTCTTTCAGATTCTACCAACAGCATTAGTCTAAAGCAAGTTCGCCATTAGTTACTTGTGATAGATAAAGCTGTTTTTTTTAATGGAAAATTTTTGAAGTAATTTTGTAAATCTATAATTTACATCCGGATACTGCAATGTAGAACACACAAGGAAATATCGCATTCAAAATGTTACAGCTTTCAAATACTAAATGCCGTTTTTGAAAATTTAAAAATGGCGCCCAAATAGCGGATTTTATATATTGTTTTATTGTCAGTTGAATTATTTCATTTACTCATTTTTGGTACATTGACTACTTTTGTACTTAATATTTTTACGTAGTTTATATGAGAAATATATATTATAAACGTCAAATGACAGAGATTTTAAAAATATAAGCATGCAGTAGGCGGTAAGCAACGTTTTATTTTTTATTCTTATACAAATACATTTTTCGAAAAGGAGTTCTGCCTGAACAGATATTGTTTATTTGTTTATTACTTTATTTTGTTTATTACATATTATTCTGTTTTTTACATGAAATTGATTGTTAGTGCACTTGAAGATGCAAAAATTCAATCTTATTCAAATACTTTATTTGTTTCATTATTACGTGAATTTTATTTTAAACTATTTACTTCAATGCGGATCATATATTTATAAAACGCGCCGTAATGGCGCAATAACTGGTAAATTCTAATTTGTCCGCAGAGCTTTGAAAATTCTACTCTATTGAAAGCTATGACATAAAATATATCATGAACACCAAAAATAACAATGATTGCAATTGGAATTAAAAATATCAGGAACCTAATAATTAAATATTTTTATAAAAATATTTAATAAACATTACAAGGATGTAAGGTGTACGTTCGTATTCTGTAATATGAGTTCTTTCTACTTGCAAAATATAGTCTTACAATGATAGAAACGAACATCTGCACGCAATGATCATGTTAGTAAATATAATTATCATATTTTCTATTTAATCGTGAGGTCACGCGTCTCTTTTAAAACATCCTCTTAACCGTAAGCTTACGTTTGCCACGTGCATTATCTATCTAGTTTCTTACATTTTCATTTGACTCCATTGATTGGAATCATGTCAAATAAAGTTATTGAATATAATTGCTAGCTTTCGTGTATAAATTATAAGAAATTATAAAGTTGAAAGCATGGCCAAATTTTGGACAAGTTCTACATTAATAGGTTAAACTTATTTATATACAAATCTAAAGTTTAATCGTTCGAATTTTTCCGATAAAAAATGCTTTTGTTCCCAATAGAAGACAATATTTTTAGCGAAAATCGAACCATTTTCACTGTCCTTTTATGAAAAACGCATTTTTGTTTTAAATCTTTCTTTTTAACACTGCAATAAAACCTAGGAAATGAAACTCCTCAAAATTGACCTTCTTGCCAAATTGTTTCTGCGGAAGCCCTCAAAATTTGCTGCCATAGGGGAAACGGTTACCCCTACTCCTCTCTGAAAGAATTTGATGTATTATCTATAAAAAGACAAGAATTGCAAAAGAAATAATTATTGCAGTCACTTTCACTAACTTTAACGAAAAAAGACCAATTATAAGATTAAGATTGCGTAAAGTGGGGGCCACCTCCTCTTCGCTCGTTTTCGCAACTGGCAGTCAATTTTGGGGGTCGTCAGAACGAACGACAGTCATTTTAACAGGTCCCACTGTACTTTGTACTATTATTTAACTAAATCCTTCAACATTTGTCGTTTCAAACCATTTCGTTCGACACAATGTTGGTCAACGAAAAACGTAAAAATTAAAATGCCATTTGTTAGACGGCCGTTTATAATTCAATAAACAATATTTGTTAATGAAAAAAACTTACTGAAAGGCGTTCAATGCATATGAGAGGAAATAATAGTTTTTAAGAATCTCTGAAAATGATCCATTTTTTGAGCTTCGAGTAATTATGTTAAGCATTTGAGCTACGAAAATATCAATAGATTTATTGCATTTTAGTATGGAGACATAATTGATAGTTTAATTTTTGTAGGTGAACTACCAGAAAAGTTGCACAACAACAACTTCAAGTTTTGTAAAAAATGTTTTTATCCAGACTTGTTTTTGATGAAATGTTTTTGTTTTTAAGATTGTTTTTAACTCGTCAGTACATCCTAAAATACCAAAAAATATGACCAGTAACTGGACCCAAATAATAGTTTTAACTATTAAAAAGGTGGTCATTGGTAATACGCCTGCAAAACTTGTATATCTTTTATTAAATTAAGTAAACTTAACTTAACTTTTTTTAAACTTAACTTTTGTTCAAACTGTAACGGAATATGTCATTCTGAGTTGTACACTGATAAAAAGGTTTAGCAGATTTAACTAAATGGTTAATTGCCGACGTAAAGCTTAGTAATAATGTTATAGTTAGATGTAATTCAAAAGACTAAATAATAGTTTGATCTACTAAATTTTAGTCCGCACAGCCATAAATAAGGTGAAAGATATAACGCCACTGCAAGGATGCGAGTTAAAAACCAACAAATCAAAAAGCCGACAGGTCGAAAAATGGACAATAAAAATACCGACATTCAAAAAGCTGACAGAAAAAAAAACCGACACTTCAAATTGTCGACGGTAGAAAAACCGAATTGTGATAATACCGTCGCGTCAAAAAACCGACAGTTGAAAAACTGAAATGTTATGATACCGACATTCAAATAACCGACAATTCGAAGAACCGACTGCCAAAAAGCCGATAACAGAAAGCTGACAGTAAAAAAACTGACAATTCAAAAATTGACTACCCACGTGTCCATGTGTCGGCTTTTTGACGGTCGGTTCTTCGAAGTATCGGTTATGTGACTGTCGGTATCATGACAATTCGGTTTTTCTACTGTCGGCTTTTAGACCTGTCGGTTTTTAGTCTGTCGGCTTTTTGACGTGTGGGCTGTTTGCCTGTCGGCATTTTGAATATCGATATTTTGACTGTCGGTTTTTGACCTGTCGGCTTTTTGATTTGTCGGTTTTTTGACCCACACCCCACGGCAATGACCCGATAAATCCTTTATGGATGATTTTAGTTTGATGGTTAAAAATTAAGTTTTTTAATGAAAAATTACATGAACTGTAAGATAAACATTAGTGTATAAATAGAAAAATTTGGAATAAAACTGTAAAAGTAGTCAATTGTCCAGGATGATATACCGATGCAATGTCGAAATGAGTTTGATAATTCCTCGATATGCGGATTCATCGGTGCATCACCGTTATGCACCTCAGAATTTTCATCCATCCTGGGGGTTAGGTTAGGTTCAGTTTGCGGCTTATCGGATAACTTGGCGTCTACTCGCGAAGAGCGCACTTTAATGCTTAGCTATAAAGTCAGTTAAAGAAAAAGAAGAAGATTCAGCGAAAAGTCGTAAAGTGAGTTCGCTTCCGTGGTTCGCACGATCATTTCCGAATCGTGATGTCGGATGATTACCAGGTTTCGAAGGGAATCCACCGAGAGAAACTGATTTTCTTACCGTAACGCGATGCACTCCTCAATGTTACCGATCGTCGTTAAAAGGAAGTATCGCCTTTTACAAATAAATACGAAAGCAATTCATGAAATCAATTTTATGACGAAATTTAGCAAAGAAATTTTATTAAGCGAATTTTACGATGCCATTTCGTGAAAAGGATACGCAAAGGATTTTTGATGGGATAACTGGAAATGGACAAAAATGCATCCAAGACTTCTTAAGTATGTTGATTTAAGTTTTTTTCCGATTAATGACATTTTGGCTAAGAAAACAATATAAATGAATGTGATTACTGTTCTACAAGAGAAAAGAAAGAAAAGAAATTGATTCAACCGTTATGTACAGCGGGACTGTTTGCACTTAATAGTTTGAAATTATAAAAAGTAATTAATTTAACTACATTCGGTCTAACTCGTTTTTTTTAAATATACCACCAATAGTAGGTGATTAACCTAATATTACGAGTTATATTGGTGAAACAAAACGTAGCTTGAGAATAAGTACCATGAAAAGGACCATGAATTTAATATTCCATTTAAAACATTTAAAACCTGGCACTATTATAATTGCGTTTAGAATGGAGTTGAATCCAGATTTTAATTAGCAAAAAGTAGCTGTCTTCGATAATGATTTCGGTAAAAGAAGAATTTCTAAAATTATTCACAAAAAACTGCAGCCAAACTCATTGAATACCCAGACAGAACCGAACCTTATAACAAGGATAAATAACGTTGCTGCAACCTTATTCACATTATAACAACCTCGTTGTTAAGCATTACTCGTTATTTGTATCTATACTGATAATGCTCGCGATATGCATTTTTCTCATAGAAAATTAGGCTTTAAAAAGGCCAAACATGGACAAAAATAACAAAAATTTAAAAAATCGAATTTTAATATAGGCGCACCTCACCAACAAATTTGAAAAAATTCATGAAAAGAGGGCTCAAACCACTCTAAAAACAGATGCAAAAATTTGTTGTGCCATCTCGAAAATTGTGCCAAAAAAATCAATTTTAAAATAAAACAAAATTTGTTTAAGTATGTAGGATTGAGTCTATAGAGTTCCAAAAATGTGTGCTTAAAGGTCACCAGAAACACTACTATCATGAATTATTTAAGAATTTTTTATCGATTCATTCATTACAAAAAAAACAATTATCGAAAAAAGGCGTTTTTTGCCATGTGCAGGGGTGCAAGAGGTGTTTTGGCCATATGGACAACGGGCACCTGATTTTGGGACTCAAAAGTACCTATTTACTATGTAAAATCGATAATCCGGATACAGTGGCATATGACCTATCTGAACCCTGGATACTCTTTATGATTAAAACATCTTACGAAATAAAATATCTCACTCCCTCCCCCGTCCCTCCACTTTCTTGAATATGGTTATCTAAAGATGGTGGCCATCAATAATATGGTTAATCAAGGTGAAACTCCTTATTTTAGTTTGTTGACTGAACTATTAGAAGCATATTTTTGCATCGTGTATTTATTACTTTTTTTTGTTAAGTTAAACCAATCTCTCTTCACGCCACAATTAGGTACAATTTGTATTCTGAATCATAAAAGCAATCTTGTTAATTCAAATGGACAATAAACAAAAAATCTAATTTACTTTAACTATAAACGTTATACCTCATTTTTTTAAACTCGACCCAAAGAAAAAGAAAAAAAATTGAAGTATAATTTTTAGCCAATTGTAATGAGTTTTTACTTGTTATCTATACTCATAGTATACTCTTTTTTAAGTTTTTGCTCATCATATGCAGATACCGTACGTCATTATGTCCGACTTTTCGACAAATCCACATTACAACGACAAAAAATGTAAAGGAAATGTATGCACATTTATTTGAGTAAAAACCGTAAAGTCTGGTGGACAGTACTTCCCGTTGGTCAATATTTGAACAAAAACTGAACCGGTGAAGAAGTGTGCCAGTAATGTGGAATTTGTACGAAAAAGAGTCAATCGCAATCGTATCTCTCTCAGAAGAAGTAAGGAACTGTTATATAGAAATATTTGATTAAATTACTTTTAATTTTTAATTTATAAAAAAAAGAATACTCTGTACATGCAATCAACGTGATGAAGAATTTCTGTGTGGATATTACGGTTTTTGTAATATACTTATTATTTACTAGATTTGGCTTAAAAAACAGTGTATAAACTGGTTGAAGAAAATTATTCTTTCTTTTTAAACCGTTGTAAGAACTTATCAAATGAAGATACTTTTAAAAAGTATTAAGAAATTTATAATATTTTGAGATATTAGAATATTATTTATTATTATTAAACATCCATCAAAGAATGTTGAACTTTTTAAAAAAATGCTTGATTTTATGTATCGTTCGATAATTTTTTCAGAAAAGATTCGTAATCTTTGATGGTTGGTCAGTAAATAGACATATTATAATTTCCTTAATTTCAGAAAGTTTTGGAAATTTTGTATAAAAACATGTTTTCCGCGTGACAACACGTTCGAAAAATATAATTTAGATAAATAATCCTCCTCTGTATTTTATTTCATCTTTTGGGTAAAATTCTGATAAAATATATAAGCAACATCATAGTTTGGACATCCTCAGATGCTCCTCAGATCATTTGAAATATTACTTATACTATTATGATTATGTGTGATTTTTAAAATAAAAATCATCAAAAAAATAATATTTATAAATAGAATTGATAATTATTATATTTCGAACTAATATAATGATACTGGAAAAAAGTTCGAACTGTACAAAATCCAGGTTGGTGTTTTGCCTATCCATCGAAGGTTGTACCCAACACAACCGGCTTTACCTGCCACCTGTAAGTAAAGTTCCACTTCCTTGCGAAAGTTTGCATGCATACGTAAAAGGTCACTTTATTACGCTCTTGTTAGGGTAATCTACTGCTTTGTTACAGCGTGGGCAAAATGCTGTTTTTCACACTTTTGACATTTTTCTTTTGCATTTTACCCACAAAATAGCATTTTTTCGATAGAAGGCCATAAAATCTTACGGCCGTGTGTCGAACATTATTTTTCTGCATTTAGTCCGTATGGGTTATGTTTTTAATAACGTAGATTCATGTTTCAAGTAATCCGTGAAATTTTATTTTACGGACTAAAATCGGATTTTAGAGCTATGGTACCGAAAAATAAAATTCGGCTCGCATGTACGAAAATTTTCTTTGGACGGACGTGCTTGCGGGAACTCTCACATTCGTTCGAAAACACTTTTTCCCACTTGTATCGAAAACTGCTATTTCCGTGTAAAACAAACTTAAAAGTGAAATTTTGTTACTTTTAGTATAACCTTATTCGGAAAACTTTAGTTTGTACGCGCAAAAAAAGAAGTAGTAAGGGTAACTATTCAAGTAGTAAGATGTTGCACGTCAAATTTTTGTTCATTGGTGCTACTACTTAACTGACTGTTTTTACATTTTAAATAGTAAGACAGAAACGTATACTTACTACTTAAGTACTAGCCGTAACTACTTTTTTCCCTGAAGGTCCAATTATGTCCAAATTAAATCCGATTTTTATGTTTTCACATGCCGAACAATAATTTCATAAATGTCCATTAACCGTATATATACTGACGAGTCTAATTTTCATGTCTGCATAACTCAAAATATACCTTCGTCTAAAGCATGTATAATCGTTTATATCAAAAACTGCTACATTTTATACATTTTTACGAAAACTTAGTTTCGTATAAATTTATCTCAAATCGATGTAATGATTGCCCGAAACGATCCCGGAATTCAGAATATGGAAATTAAATTTATTACTAGCTTAAAACCTAGATCTCTTATATTACTCATTTGTTTAAAATAGAATGAGTGTATCCCAAATCACAATGAAATGAGATACGATTGGCGTTCATTATGACATTTGATACTTCAAAGCATACACTTGATTTTGCACTCGAAAGAAAGAAATGTATCTAAGAAGTTAGAAAATCTTTAATAGAAACAATCCATTCCTTTAAACACGACATAGGAGCTTATTTGTGAATGTAAGAGTTTTTCATTGTAACAACAAAAAACTTACGACACACTTATAGTAATTTATTAAAATACTTGAGTACTATTATTTCACAAATTTATTCTGCGACAATAACTTCAGTCATAAACACTTCGTTGCTTGCCGATTTTTGTAATAAATAAAAGTAACTCTAGAGGATTTCAAAAAATAAAAGAAATTATCAAATTTGTATAACAACGTACAATTTTAAGTAATTATTTTAAAATACTCGTTTATAATTACAATTAATTCTTCAGTCGCTACAGAAAAAAACGCACCAAATTCTGAATAATATTAATAATCCCTTAAAATTCTGAATAATTCCTTAAATTCATAATGTACTTGACGTTACTATCAAAATTAGTATTAAAATCGGTCTCTTTGTCTCGAGGCAACAATTATTCACACAGATTAATGTATGTACTGAAAAAAATAGTATTGAATGTTGCTGACGAAATTTCTCTTGCCGGTCATTTCGCTTAAGGCCCTTATTTGTTTTTATTTTGTAACGGTCTGGGCAAAGTTCCCGAAGGTATAAGCAATTGCAAGTTTATATGCAACTGTTACTACTGAAACGTTATACGCCAGAGTTGGCATGAAACCCTTTGGCGGTTCAAGATTTTGCGAAAACTTAAAGTTCACATTACTTTAGGTTTCATAAACAGTAGCATATATGTATATAAACATATAGGTTAGATTATTTTTTAATAATGCGTCTGAACAGTGAATTACGTTTGCAAAGGGTGTAAAAAACGAATATCAACAAACAGCAAACAAAAAAGTTACGATTAAATGACAGTCATATAAAATTTATATAACTAACTCATAATTATATAAGTTTTATACAACTTCTGGTGTTTGTTCAGAATCAATTAGATTTTCGAAATTCAACATGGCGGTTCCAAAAAAGCAGACATCGTGTGTATATTTTTTAAATTCTCAAATGAAACAAATATGATCGTATTTCAAGCAAAATTGTGAAAAAATAATATCATTTTAGATTTTCACCTTTCCAGGGTAATGAATGCGTAATTTCGCAATTTTTTTCTCTGTAATTTGACGGAAATGGTAAAAGACTTGCAGTGACTGCTGAGAATATCATAGTAGTTTTTTAATTTTTAATTTCCGCCGCAAGTCATTGATTTTTGTTTAATAACTCGTTTTTTTAAGACCTATGATTCATATTTGGGAGGTTTCGACCTACTATGACTATTTCTCTATACTTATTTTTGCTTTTTTCGAGTCACAACGAAATGTAACAACATAAAACGTTATACAGTTTAAAACAAACGGAGAAATTAATCCCTTATACGTTAAGTATTGTCAAAAAATTCAGCCCATAGAGAACCCTTGGATATCAGAGAATGATTGAAAAACGGAGTTAATTTCTTCGTCCTTTCAAGCTCTACAAATTTTTGTGCGATATTTCGTTAGTTATTTAGTAAAATGATGTAGACCTAAAAACCAAAATCATGGAAATTTTTGTTAATAGATGGAAATTAAAGATTCCCTAACATTGGTAAAAATCTCATAAAGATGATGCAAAAAAGCTTTGAAATCAATACTTATTCGTCGACATTACTTTCAAGCCACCCAAGTTATTGCATAAAAAGTGATGACAATTGTCAAAGTGTGTTTTTAAAAACTTCAATCATAATTAATATTTACTCCTCGAATTTGGTGTTTTAGTTTCTCGCAGTAAGAGATTAATTCTTTCAGATGAGTGTGTAACCTCTTTCTTTATAAATTGTAAAATTTTAGATCGAGGAATCAAGCTAGAAATGACATGCGAATTTCATATAAATTATGTAATTTGAATTAAAAACTAACAATAATAGTTTCACTGTTTTTCGACGGCTTCTAATAATTGATAATAAATTGTGATTTCTTGGTAATACGGTTAGTTTTGAAATGATTACGTTGAAAATGGGATACTTAACTTTAATAAATTTTAATCGTTCTGTTAGCTTCCTCAAGGCGATTCATGTCTTGGAAATAATAAAAGTGGATATTTGAAAGGTATCACGGTCAGTATGGATTTTTACATTTATGTCGTTAAAGATTCATTTATAATATACATAAACAATCTTATAAATGTTATATAACTTTGATAAATTGAAATTTTTTATTTCCATAATTGTAAATATAAATCGTTTTTAAAAAATCAGAATGAAATGGTCATAAGAGTTAAATATAAGATGAATATAATATGTTTTCAATTTGAAATTATCCAAACTCTAGCAGTATACAGATTTAACATTCTGATAAGTTATACAATAATATAATAAAAAAATAAAATTAAAAAAAACACCCCATGCGACATGGTATTATGGACTAAATTGGATATGTGTTATTGGCATATTTATCCTCAGTTTACGATCATCCTGATAAAAATTCTTTGGATGTTTTTAAAGCAAATTTTGCGCTTTGCTTCTTTCTTTGAAACTTTTTTGGTAAAACTTTTACAAAATGTACACATATGACAAATATGTTCTTCTACAGCGATGATATAATGATTTTTGAAATAATGGTCCAGTTGCGAATGAAAATGGTAATTTTATTATTTTATGGAAGTATACCTACTGATTATCCCATACGATTACCTAAATCTTTACTTACTCCATTTATTTTTGTGAGAGCTACTAGACCTGAAGTAGTACTCTGCAGAAACCAATAAACTTTGTATAAGTATTAAAAAGTAATCATGAACAAAATTGATTTTAAATAGGTCCTAATTTTGAAACATAAAAATTGATTCATTTATTTTTCAGAATTTAATCAATAATTTTTAATTTAGTGCTTTAAAGGTGATTATAAAAGGTTTAAACCATCAATGTAGGAACAAATCTGTAACAATAACTGTCTTAAGGAGTGAACTTCAAACAAGAAGGAATGAAACTATCGTTATTTGTTTAAAGCTGATTTATGCTATTAAATATCGTATACCAACTTTCAAAACAGCTAAACAAATCACTGAATATCAAAATTATTCATTTTACTGCATACTCGTGTACAGTATTTAAAACTGGCCTTTGTATTACTGTAAAATCAGGTCCGCTACGGAAAATTTGTCAGGATATCATAACTTTACTTAGAAATGGAATTTTTTTACTAAAAAGTATCAAAAAAAATACTCCCAATTTGCTCCAGCCCACTAAACTTGCATGGCCCTGCCCTATGAAACAAACATTTTTTAATTTTACATTTTTGGAGGAAGAAAATTAAAATTAAATGATGTTTAGTACAGGCTTTATACATTAATAAAATATAGTTTTTTTAAAATAGCTATTGGCAAGTCATAAGCCATTCAACCCTATATTTTATTAAAACACTATTTGAATACTCTCTCTTCGAAAAATTGTATTTTTAACCAAAGTTATGATATTCCCCAAGAATTTTCTGTAGCGGACTGGCTTTACAACAGCGGCCTTTGTTCGAGATCAACAATTTAAGGGTCCAAGTTTGTCAAGCATTAATATATAGAAAAAAATACAATTCTTCTTCTTAGATAGAAACAAACAACATTTTTACTTGCTTTCTGTTAAATATATAAGTTCTGCAAATTGCACCGATGTTTTATAATAAAATTTACTAAAATAAATTATATTTTATACATGAATACTAACATTACCAACTTGATTTTACGATTTTCCACCTTTCATAACTGGGCTCCTCCTCTTTTCTGTTTAATTTTAATATTCTTATTTAACTAATTAAATATTTTTGTATATTTGTCCCAGAAAAACAAGAACTTTTAGACATTGTACGTTTACTGACGTCAAGATGTAATCGCTTTTAGTTTCCCTTTTCTCAATGAAAAATGTTTCGTAAAGCAATAAAGAGTTAGGTTTTGAAGCAATTTCATAGTTGTATTTCGAAATAAATGTATACATGTCTCCGGCCTTAAACAAAAATAAACGTTTATTGCGGCATGAAATGCTCCAGTCGACTTGTAAGTGCGTGTTGAGATTATGATCAAAAGTAGAAAAAAAAATCACATGGTGTATTATGGAACAGTTCTTTTCTCTTTCTTCGTATTGTTTTATAAATATCGCGATGTTCCTATCAAATTGCATGTCATATAATATAAGATTTTATAGAAATATTCCCAGCCGTTTAATGTATGACTTATCTCATGATATTTATTCATGGAGCATTCGAATCTTACAAGCGGCTATAAAGTAATTTGATTTACATTTTTTTTTATGCATGATTCAAACGTCTTCTTTATTTATTGCTCACATTGTTGTGAGTTTACAACCACTTTTCCATTTACAAGAAACTGTGAAAGTGGAGTATTAAAGTTGTGTTTGAATGCAAAACAATTTCTTTTGTTATGTGCTATTGCATGATGTTATTCAGATCTATTTGGGATATATTCTTGTGAAAGTTCTAAATATATCAATATTTAATAAGCAATTGAAACACAAATCTATGTAGTAGTGTACGCATATAAAAATAAACAAGTAACAAAGAGGATACCATATTATCAACAGGCAACAACCTTTCCAAAATCAAAAGTTTTAGAAATTGCATTACTTTCTATTATTTATTAATATATTGACACAGGTTGGTATCATAAAATTACTTGGTTTGGTCGATATATTAAATTTCATACAAACCAACCTGAACATACAAAATGAGTGTTACATATGAACAAATTGATAGGGCCATAAAATTATGGAGTCACGTTTCAAACAAACAAAAAACTGGTCAGAAACGTATTACGCGAAAACGATTATCAAATTCAAATTTTAAATATAAAAAAGTTCATGAATTTTACAATATCCTACGTAGAAAAAATAGCAATAATGAAACTCAAATTATAAAAACACCATCCATACCACCTGTATATGGAGTCTTGGAAAAAATGAAATCGAAAATAAAAAAGGAAAATATACGCATGATTAATAAACCCATAAATAACAACATATGTGGTATCAAAACCACATAAAGACACACTACTTTTTTTAAAAAATAGTAATGTCGTATAGAAACTCCCTTGTCTTCATTGTGATAAAGTATATATTAGAAAAACAGATTGATGTTTAGAAACACGATTAAAAGAACATGAAAAAATATACAAGGAAGTGGAAACATACACAGGACTCACAATGCATCGTATTAGTTCGCGTCATATTTTTGATTACAATAATACAAAAATCCTGGCCACCGGAAAAAATAATCAAAAAAGAAAACGAAAAGTTGAAAAAAAAGAAAAAAAGTAAAATATCACAGATACTTTCAAACTGCACTTTCGTCAGTTTTCATTTCATCAATATAAGGTTTGGATAGTCTGAAATGTGAGCTTTTTGGTATGTAAAGTATAACACGTTTATTTACTTCTAATTATAACTAAAAACGATTCTATATAAATGTAAACAAATATCAATGACAACATGAGAACTTTTAACACGTCACTTTATTGTTTATTACAGAAAAGATATCAAGTTGTAATAAAAATAACATTTTCTGTTACATCTACACTATTTCTATTATAAATGTTTATCTTTGTACACGGAAAAACGAGTTGGGAAAACCTAATTTTGATCTCTCCATGCCCTGATAATTTCAAATTCTCAATGCAATATTTCATAAATATGCAAACAGAAGTTTTGTCAATTTTGAGTTTAAAAAGAATACTGGTAATGTCGAGAAATTTTATGCTAGTGGCAATCCCATGACATGTACATGCAGCGCTTTCATTAACTTTACAACTCTCATATGCCTTTCGATCGCTATTTATAGCAACGTAAACTTGCATTTATAACGTAATGCATGCTTTAATTCAAATTTGATGCTAATACGGTTTTAAATATATTCGCAGTATTATCACCATGTTATTAATTGTAGGTAGATTTCAGACAGAAATTCGTCCAAAATTTTTAATTTTCGCCAAGAGTTAAGATATTTTTCAGCTTCGTAAAAAGGAGCTTAAGAACCGTTCTTGACGATGGTCAAACTTTCATCGGTAAATCAACTCATGCATTAAATCGAACTCGATGCAAATGAGGTTGCAAATATTTGCTACTCTGAAATGCTGAATATGCTCATTAATTATGTAAACGTAGGCAAATATTTGCTGGTATAAAGTGGAAATGGTAAAAATGAATATATTCATGTACATACTGGATATCTTTTTAATCTATTTTTGAAAATTCTTTCTAAGTTTGGTATTGATGCCGTATTTTTATAATTATTTTATACTGTTGCTTACAAATATTCCCAAAATAAATTTCTTGACATTCTGGACTTTATTTCATTTCAAAGAATAAATATGTTTTTAAGTGTAATAATTAATAATAATTATACATTATGCAGAACGAAAGATGGAAATTGCATTTTTTATTTCTTAACTTGTACCCCCTCAATTGGTAGAGCAATCCCGGGTTCAAAATCCGGCGCATAAAATATCTAAAAAGTTCAGCTTATATTTTTTTCATAAACCGGTAATTATCTAACAATTTAAGTAATAAATTCCATTTTAGACAAAAAATATTTCCAACAAAAATTTGAGCAAGTCGGCAAACTGTACGGAGGAGTTTCTGACTTCATGGGGACAAATGTTGAACAAAAATGCAGTTTCCATCTTTCGTTCAGCATAAGGTATAACAATAAGGCGTAATTATTAATTCTTATTTACTTATTAAGTGCCATGAACGTAAATACCATTATTTTTAAGTGTGTATTTTGAAAACAAAGCCAAACCAGGAAAGGTCTTAATGAAGGTTATAACCTTATATACTTACACGTTATTTGCATATTCTTTCATTAAACAAGCATTTGAAGAATGTTGTTTCAATTGGAAATTTTCTAAATAAACTATTATTATAGTAACAAAAAAACTATTGCATTATCAATATCGTGTACGGAAAAAATTGCTACTGCGACAAAACAATAATATTCGGATAGAAATTTATTATATTATAAAAGTGATTTACTATAAAAAGCATAAACAACAATAATTTTGGCTGTTTTATTATACAATATTGACTTCGATATTAGCAAATCCAGAGAACTTTTCATTTTGGTAAAAGAAGAATTTTTTTTACTTTACAGCACACATTTTTTCTATGGTGCATATGATTAGTCGGACAATTTGGAATGACAAACCATCCTTGTAACTTATTTTTAAGCGATAACGTCATGCACAGAGGGCTAAGAAATAAAAATTGTAGTTTTTTAATACATTGCACTATTTAATCATAACGCATGTTGTAAACGATAAAACAATAATAACTATATGTAAATAAAAATGAATATAGCAGTTTTACATAGTAAACAGATGTTTCTTTCATCACAAATCGGCATGAAGATCTTTTACAATTTCACATAGATAAACAAAGATCGCCTTATTCATATCTGTGCACACACAGGTAAATATATTTTGATTCATTACATTCAAAACATAGCAAACGATATTTATGTATATAATAATTATGCACATGGTAATAAAAATATATAGTTAGCAGACAACACCTTATGTTGAAGCACTGAAAATATTCTCGAAAACTAAACCGAGAAATAATAGTTATTTTCTTTGGAGTTAGTTAAAGGAACTTTTACACGCAATTGTATAACTGGTTCCACAATCACTGGCCAATGTGTGAAAAACTAAAATTATATGTACCATGGCAGCAATCATCATATCTTTATCACCACGAAAAGAACGAGTTGGTTGGGAAAACCAACAAATTGGATGCTCAAGAAGCAGGCTTAGTGCGCTAAGACCTAGATTGTTAGTCCTCCCATTCATTTAAATAGGTTCCCTACCTATGAACTGGATCTTCCAACTAACAAATTCCAACCATTTTACAGTTGTTTTCCTAGCCAATTCGTTTTGTTTTTCTTTTATCTAAAACTACTTTCATTCAACGATACAAATCTCCCAACAATATATTTATTTTGAACAGTGTTGTCGATGTTGTATACGGAAAAGGAATGGTTGGGGTAATCAACCACTTAGTACTCTCATATCCAGATGACACCTTTTGAGGCTATCAACCAATTGCTGCGTGAGTTAGTAATGCTTTAATACCGAACTATTTCTGAACATTCGTTCAATATTATTCGTTCCAAACGAGTGTAAAATGTGACAAAAAAAAATGTATAAAGCAACATTTTAGGTACACCATAACGAATACACTTTTTAAACATATTTATAAATTTATCTCAGGGAGTAAAAAAGATAGCCTACGATATACGTGCTAAGTCGCTGACCCACTTTGCCCACTTTTATCGTAATGTAATATTTAAATACCATGCGGAAAGAGCTCGTTTACCGAAGGAAAAATGTACGGGAAATGATGGATTACCGTTTAATTCAAAACTGTATAATAATATTCATTAACCCACGAAGACTCTGAGCAGTCGAACATACCAATTCGAGGGTGCCAAATTTGTGTAAAATATGTAAAAAAATATGTAATCTGTTTGCAAGGTCTATGAATCTTACTTTTACTCATATCTTAGAAAAAGTAACCAGCATGTGCGCAAAGATTCATTTTCAACTTTTATTTCCACAGAAATGCCACTTTTTCTGCGAATGTGCATGGACATGCATATACCAAGAAACATTTATATGATTACTGTCGGTGGAAAAGTTGACAACAATTTGCTGATTTTTAAATGCCTTCTGTCTCAGATCCTTCTTGACTTATATAAAAAGAAAAACATTAGTAAAAGTTGGTAAAAGTATATAGAAATTCGAAAATCAAGTTACAGTGAAAGACATTACGTGCCATCAAATCATGGGTCAACGAAGTAAGACAAAAGGATGGAAATGAAAGAAAGAGACAATCCAATGCAGATTCTAGGATTGAAGAAAGATAGCAAAGTCGAGATATCCGTTCCCGTATCATGGAATGTAGAAACTTGTTCCTCGCAGCAATGGATCCCGATGCAGAATAGGTACATAGTCGCCTGGAGCTGTCTGACCGGTATGAATCGTTCCGACGACGTAATTCCGCAACGCAATGTGAAAAGTAGGCCGTAAATGAAGCGCATTAATTACAACTCGACGCGTAATCGATCATTGAAAGTTCTGGCCTACCGAATGATAACTATTTTTTTCCAATTGCACTAATTGTTTCACAAATCATGTGTTTTAGACGAAATAATTATACATAGTTAGACAGTTTAAGTACATCCAGTGAACAAGTACATCCAATATTTCTCTTCTAGAAAGTATTTTGAAGCGCTGATTTCGAATAGCCTAACGAAAATTGCTCAAATCCGATTCTCTGGTAGAGATTTGGCTGGTGGAACTATTATAGCCATTATCCTACTAGCTGTTCAGTAGATTCTCGGTAGAAATGTACACGAATTCTAGTTGTAAACCCGCTAAACCGCTAACGTATATATTTAAAGTGACATAAAGCAGTAATTGCAAACTGAAAATATCATATCAAATTCGTATGATAGGTTCGACAAAATGAGCATAAATGTAAACGATTTTTCTTTCGAAATGAAGCTTTGATTTTTACAGCAGCTTTGTAAACAATAGCGACAACATGTGCAGGCAAATCAGCTGATAGCATACCGCCATATTGCGAGTTCGATCGAGAGGTATTCGAGACTCTCGAATCGAGCGGAGGTCGGGAAGTTGTAGGTGCTTGTCGCACTCATGTGAAACTATGTTAGCTGTCTCAATGTCTTGCGTTTCGGTAGATTTACGCCAGAATTCATGATATTTTTAGTAGGATTTCTATCCGTATTATGGAGCTGGTTTCTAGCCAGATCATAAAAATCTAGCATAATTCTGGGCAGATTGTCGCACAGGGTTTTCATTGTGAAAATTGTGAAAAACTCATTCATATAGATGATGATTTCTCATGGCGTTTTCCATTTATTTCCAAAATATTGAACAAAATATATATAAAATATTTCAAAGTAACAATGTAGATCATTTAAGAACTGGTATTTTATGATTATGTATTTATTCTGTATAAAAGTGATACAAACTAAGAAAAGGGACGATAAATGTTGTCATTTGCAACGAGTGAAACTCATCAAAAGATGAAGGATCTCTGGTAGAAATGTTTAATGCGTGATATCTAAATTTCAAAAAAAAAGCCAGGCCCTAGATAGTTTTTAGAAAGTTTTTCTGGGATCCCGGTAGGAAAACCTGTACAGATTCCAGCTCGGTTTGAGGACGCCCTGTCAGGAATGAATCCTTGAATTTTTGTTATATTTTAAAAATATATATAATTTAAACTAATTTTAAAGGGTACCTTCGATAAGTCCACATGGACAACACGTTTTTAGAAATAATGTAATTAAATTTCCAATTTTACGATTTCGAACTGAAGATATACAAATATCGGGAAAAATCGATATCGAAACGATCCAGAATCTAGGAGGACTTGTCTGATTTGATAAAATGTTGGTATATTTCGAGAATCTAGCCGGAATTTATACGGATATTTCCACATAGAATTTTCCTCCCAGGCCCTGTGGAGAAATTAAGGGCAATTTCTACCTGAGATGTAAAGTAAAATTATAGTTCCACCTCTCAACCCGTTCCTCTGTAGTAACCTAACCTCTAACTAAAGTTGCCACTTGGGCTATACGGCAGGTTGTATTTAAAAAATAAATATTAGAAACAATTCGACAGCTACGTGAAACTAGGTGTGATTATTCTTTTCAATATAAAAGCAATGCTAAACCGAGGAATCTGCTCCTATTTTATAATAACCTAACCTCCAACCTAAGCCACAAATTCCCCAACAATTTTAAAGTATCTTTCTGAGCCCCAAAATGAGTTATAGCGCTCTGTTATTGACGACCCCACATGTTTCGGTAGAAATAAATTATTTCATGAATTAAATATAAATATGTACAATCCGTGATCGCAAGAATTTTGCGAGTACCAAATTCGCATGTGATACAGTGCGGACAACTTGGGAACTAAATGTACACACATAATGAACAGTAATGGGACCTTACACCTACATCGTTAGATACATTACACATGTAAGTTACAATATTTATCGCCATTTTTCTTACTTGTTAATATTCTTATTGAAAAAAATACATGGAACAAAATGTTTACGTTTACCAAATGGACTTCGATTTGCAACATTTTTCAAAATTATCAAGTATTTGAAAGTAAACTAAAAAATCGTATTAATAGTAAACGTGGGTTAATTGTTTATATATTGGGCATAGGATTTGTAATTCTCATGAGGATGAGTGGTCAAGAGGTTCCCCATGAAATATTTCATATCAGAATCGCATAAAATATTAGTCATCATTTAAAGTCGATTTTATATCATTTAAACTTAAAATTAGTTCCAAATGCATCAAATTTGCTGTTATAGTAGTGATGTTACGGTAGACCCTCTCATAGTGTCACCGCCTCGGGACCGAAGGGGAAACAAATCCTCTATCTGTGTCGCACCCCTACTCTCCGCATTCCTTACACTCTAGAACCCTCTCGTGGTCAATCTATTGATATGTGACAGGTAAAGTGTTGGGGGGTTACTGCAACACTATAAGAGGAACGAACTGCGACACTATCAGAGAATTTCTAAAGAGTGCCACTATGGGATGGTCTACTGTATTGCATTTTTTGTTTAATTAAATTACTGTAACTATTTGAAGTCATTGGATAATGATCTGACATTTTTTACCGCTTTCCTACTACCCAAGAAATAAAGAACTACACAGTATTAATGCGTGCCTTTAAATAAGATGCAGTTAGAATGCACTTAACTCCCGGAAAACAATTTTATCAAAAATACAATCTTTTTTCCATTGGACATACATGTTGAAAAGATGTCTTAAAGGTATCTGTTATGGAACGTCCTAAGGACATTGAAACAAGACTTGATAAAGTAATTCAAGAAACGTCCAAAAATCGTCCACGGAATGGGCATCCTTATTACTTTAGTAATTAGTCTTTAAGACGTCATGTTTACGATGCATGGGACATAATAATGCCTTTGCTAAATATTGGTCTCATGTAGAGAATTTATAAAAGACAAAAAAGCTGTAGAAATATTTTCTTATTTGTTACTATTATAGTTGTAATAAAATTCGTTTCCTTGGAGTTTTATGTCTATTGTAATTTATTGAATAATAACCCTTAAATTGACTATCGTATCTTTTTTCTCTTATTTTATGTACTATTGATGAAGAAAAATCATATAAGAAAGTCGTGCTATTACATTTTTTTAGTCAAGAGTTATTAGTTGTAAACATGTTTTATTTTCTATGCTGTTGTACGCTTTTACTTTTTAAGCAAATAAGCACGCGGAATAATGAGTGTTGCAAACTTTTTTTCATCTTTTATGGGTGCATAAACATAAAAACTAAGTTTAGATAGCATGTATTAAAAATTTATTTCATTTTATTCATTTTGTACAATATGGAAATGTCAATATCGATATAGGACTCGGTTGTTGCAAATATAACCCCTGCTAGAATTTTATCTGTAATTATTTAATTGAATATATATTAGCTACTATATGTATATAATTTTTAAATATAGCTTAAATAACAGTAGGAGTATTTTACACGAAGGGAGTTCAAGAACTGAATAAATCGTTCCAGATTGAACCAGTTAGTTTCTCGTGACTTGCACTTTTTAATCCTACACTGAACAAAATGTATTCATTTAGTAATGAAAAATATAAAGTTACAACGGATTAATTTATGGATATTTTACAATAATTATTTAAAATATATTAGATGTGTTGAAATAGTAAGGAGATATTTTGAATTTCTCAGACTAACCAAATCCGAATCTATCTAACCCCCGACTGACGGTTACTTGTTTTAATTGTTTGTAAGTATATTTTTTACTTTTAATATTATTGTTACAGATTTCACAAAGGTCAAATAGAGCCAGAATAATTAGTATCTATACTTAGTGGTGGAAATGTATCCTACTATGTCCTTAAAAGTGCAATGATTCTCCCTAAATGACATGTTTAATTTCATTTATTATATCAGTTATTTAGACGCCACGTAAGAGCAAAAAGGAGTATGGAATTCAAGCATTGTGTCTTGTATTATTTCGTATGTGTTATTTTCTTTCCTTTCAATAAATAAATAACAATCGGAGAGGATTGAACAAAACAATTCTTTTAGCCAATCGAGCAGAGTTTCAAAGCAAATTCATATTAGGAGGGGAATTCAATGGAGCCAAATGTTATTACAAATTTGCATTTTGTTTACGTCCTTTCGTTTATTTAGTGCTAAACTTATTAACTTTTAAAATTAACAAAAATTAACTACGTAGCTTATATTCATTCACTTGCGAGTAAGACGCATATCTAACGAGATGTTAATACAATTTAAACCCTATTCACAACTTTTGGAAGTAATCGTTTACGTGAATATTTACAAGTAAATGTAGGGTCAATGGCCAATTTTTATGAAATTCTACGTACTTTTACAACTCACAAAAGTAATGACAGGAGTTTTGTTTTATTGGCAAAGAAGAATGTTTAAAGTGGCAAATCCCTCTTTTTGTTACTCTAAACTCCACAAAAAGAAATCAAAACGTCCAATGTTTATTAGAACTTTCAGCCTGATTAAATTCATTCACCATCTTGAATTTCATGAATTATGCCTCAAATCTACATTAATGGACTTCAAAAACCCTTTAACGCAATGTTGATTAAACTGTATAATTTATAAGAGATTGAACATTTTTAGAGCATTTAGAGAGCAAACAAAAGAGAACAGTTTTAACTTTTAAACCAACTAAAACAATTTTTTGAGAGTTGTAAAAATATACTGCGATTCGTCAAAAAAAGTCACTAAAAAGTTGATTGATTTAATTGTTATTACATAAAAATTAATATTGATTGTGAGACCAATCACTTGTGTATATATAATACATCGAGGAAAATTTCCACGTTTATTTTACCATTCCAGATAGTAATTTTATGGGTGTAGTCATTTTATCAGAACAAATTGAAATTTGTATTATTCTGCAAGTCCGTGCTAAAATTACCAGCAAGAATGGTAAAATTTTCAAAAAAACTATTATACTTTACTTAATAGTTATAACCACACTTTGCAAAGACACTATTTTATTGACATTATGAAATTTCATGTCGAAACTTATAATTGTTGGGATTGCATGACGTTTAAAAGTCAATTACACGTTGTTACATTCACAATAATAATCGAGTAAAATTGTGTATTCGATCGATCGTACGGATTGAAGTTATGAAAATATATTCGCTCGATTCAACATTAATGTCAATTTTGGCATTATAAGAATACACATAAGCTCTTACGAAACGGTGTTCTATAATTACGAAGAGAATTACACTTCAGCGATATAATGCAACTTACAATACGCATAGTTGATGGGCACTTAGTGTCATTCTTAAGTCGACCTGACTATATTCGCATACGTAATTTTATTGTCTTGCGGTTCTGTTTATGCATCTTTACGAACGTTATGAACTTCGCGGCTAATTCGTTAAAACCATATAACAACCGTATATGATAATAATCATGATTTTGTTTTACTATGTGTCACTTCTATATTCAACTTTTGTTTGCAAAAACTTCAGAGTTATCTGGTAAATTTACAATTAATTTTGTAATAGTTATGTAGAGTTATTATATTTTAGCATACAGATATTCGCTGTCCAATATTCTGTTAAACTGACACATTTTTCTGTACAATTTACATATTTAGTTTCCTCCTTTTGCAGTTGTAGTTGTGTACATTATGATAAATAGAATTAGGGGATTTCGGGATCACTGATTATGAATCTCAACATAAAATTTTGAAATTCAAAATTACGAATGTATTATGACGTAGAAACTTCCTAAATATAACTTAAAATTGATAGAATTTCACATTAAGATTACTGTCAATGACCAGAAAATGATTAACACGGCAAACTTTGTGTTCCTTGTATATTTAGGTACAATTTATAAAATTATTCCCCTGTATTACACTGATAAGATTTAAAGCCAGGACTAAAAAGTACATAAAAAACAGTTATAGATTTGTTCAGTGCGTGAATGTTTTGTCGAAGATTTATCAAATATATTAAATTGTGCGGAAATAACGTTTTTAAATTACTTGCATCATCAACAATGATGCACATAATTTAAGATAAGTTCATTAAATTTTAGAAAATCCATTATAAAATTAATTTTATTTTAATATTTGAATGTGGTTACGACCGCAGAAGCCATTTCAAATGATCAAGCATTAAACGTTATCTACTTCAGTTATAAATCAGTATGAAATAAAACCATAATCGTTTGCCGTTAACATGCTTTCATTGTTTATTTATCTTGAAATTCAATTACATTCGATTCAGCTTGTCAACGATTTCTGATAGAGTTTTATTTTTAAGTGTACAATAAAGTTTGGCTGAAGTAGGACAATCATAACACATTTAGGTCAGGCGTGGTTTTCTCTAGTCAAAGATTAACTCCTTCTTTAACTACCGACAGAAAGTCGCACAAAGATACAAAGAAAAATTGGCAAAAAATATTATAACGACACATTTCGATAACCAAGAAACATATATGCAAAAAAGACGACTAGAGTAGTATTGTCCTAAAAAAATTAGAGTAAAATGTAACAATTAACACCTGAAGTCTGTAAAATTATTTCCTTATCTAAGTACAGCATCTATAGATGAAATATTATAAATAAACATAAACCTACAAATTATATGTCCCATTGCAAAGTGTGTAAACACTTTTCATAAAAATCCGATAATCAATCATTAGTTCTTTTAGAAAGGTTTACTTATAAGAGATAAACTGAAAATATTATAAAATTACACTGAATTCTTTAACTCTCAAAGAGAATTGACAAATTTAATCATGAGTGGAATCGCAATTGTTTAAAAATTCGTCTGTTACATTGGTCCAGCGATTTTGATTATAATATGTGATCCTGAAAATCGCAATAAGTATATTTTTTGAAATCTAAAGCGAGTTATTAAAATTCGTCCACCATATTGGATCCTCCAATTTGAATTTTAATCAGCTAATTCGAAATGAGGAAAAAACACACATTTAACACGCCATCGCTTCCAGCACAAAGAAATACTTCAGAAATAATGCTGCGATTGTACAAAGTAAATTTTCTTGTGCTACAAAGACAACGGAAATAATGCCAAAAACGCACATTTTGACACATTTAACCGAATTTTTCTCGAGAATGTTACGATAGGAAAATTCTGCAGCGCCATCGTTTTCAGCACAAAAAAAAAATACTTTTTTTAAGGAAAATTCCGGCAGCGGCGATCACGAGGGTTCGAAGCACGGTCAGCTGTCTCGCCTGACCGAGTCGTAAATTACACACTTGAAAATGGGTGCTCGTAATGGAAAGTAGTAATTTTTCACACTTGAAAATGGGTGCACCTCAAAACCCCGACAAATCACAAAATAGACACTTCAAAAACCCGGCATTCAAAAACCAGACATTTAAAAAGATAGACATTCAAAATATGTTTAAATTTTGCAATGACTGGTTTATACTCATAAATTTACTTGGTCCTCAGAGTCAAGCGCTGGGATGACAGGAACATGAGATGACACCGAAGGGGCTACTCGTTTTACACCTTCTTTTTAGCCCGAATTACAACTTCGCACGGATGTGACTGGAATGACACCTTTTTTATATGAAAATACAATTTTTTTATATGGGTGATTCTGCTGAAAAGTATACGTTTTCGCAATTTTTTAACGAACAAATTTTTTATCGAAATATTTTTTTTTGTGTGAAATATGTTGTGGGTACATAAATTTAATATTTGAATAGTCTTGGTATATGTCGGTCAACTTACTAAACAAAATTAAGTTAAATTGATTTTAAGTGTCACACTAGACATTAGTTCAATTGATTATCGCTAGAGGGAAACAAAATCCATGAATATTAATTATTTTATACGTACTTATACAGCCCGTTTTAAACAGAGATTTTGTCGGCGATAATTACACAAATCCCGGCTTCTTACATTTAATATGTCAAATGTGTTTTCCATCGAAAACCGAGTAGACACTTAAAATCAATTTAACTTAATTTTGTTTAGTAAGTTGACCGACATATACCACGACTATTCAAATATTAAATTTATATTTTCAAGCGGTCGAAAAGTTTATTGGATGCTTTCGCATCAAAGTAGTAATTTTATATTTTGGGAATATTACGGATATGCGTACTGTGTAACGACATCCCGTTACCATAATAATTACGCATATTTGCTTACAATAATTCTAAACATTTCCTTCATTGTTTAGTTTTATTTAAAGTTCAAATTATTTACAAAACCATTTTTGCGTCTAAGGCAGAGATTCTCGTGTTAGCCTTACTGAAGAGTCCATCACGAGATCTCGGGACGAAACGCAAAATATTTACAATAGACATTAGTTCAATTGATTATCGCTAGAGGGAAACAAAATCCATGAATATTAATTATTTTATACGTACTTATACAGCCCGTTTTAAACAGAGATTTTGTCGGCGATAATTACACAAATCCCGGCTTCTTACATTTAATATGTCAAATGTGTTTTCCATCGAAAACCGAGTAGACACTTAAAATCAATTTAACTTAATTTTGTTTAGTAAGTTGACCGACATATACCAAGACTATTCAAATATTAAATTTATATTTTCAAGCGGTCGAAAAATTTATTGGATGCTTTCGCATCAAAGTATTAATGTTGTGGGTACGTTCTGAATTGAGAATCGAATCTTGCGCAAAATTCACGATTGTTATTATTAATGCTATTGTCATTCTTAAATTTTAATTATTGATTATACATTAAATGAAGAATATTATTATATTACACGCTAAATATTAGTCAATATACCTATAAAAATCCCAAATTATGTTAGTCGGCGATTAAAAATTGTTAAATATTTCAAATTAAAGATGGCGGATCCATTATGACGGATCGATTTCCTATACAAACTTTATCCAGCTGAAACTGGGTATTTAGGGGTTTTCGGGGTCGCTGAATCCATCGACAGATACGCTAAATTCAAAATGGCGAATCCAATATGGCGAACCGACTTCTAAAATTAAAGTGTTTAAAATTTACAATTAATAATTATTTATTTAGAACAGCACAAAAAACAATATTTACAAATACTACTTAATATAGTATTACATTCTTACAATACAATATTATTATTTTCTGGTTTTCCTTTTCGGTTGTTTCCTACAAGTTTGCGAGTTTTTCTGACCAGACGAAAGTTTTCTCGTCGCAATTTTCTAACTTTTCTTTTCAAACTCGTTATTCACAACTTTTAACTCTCCCAAATGATAATGTACAGAATTTTGTTTCATTGGACAATCGTAACAGATCATTTCGTTGAATCGAATTATGTCTTTATCGAATTTGGTACAATTTTTGGTCGCCATTGAGATCCACCATTTTGAAATTTAAAAATTTGACATCACTCTTGGATTCAGCGACCCTAAAAATAAGTTTCAAGTGAATATGATCGACTTTTGCAGTTTAAGTAAATATTTTATAAAAAGTCTTCGGAGATCGCCAGGCTTTGGAGATCACAAATCGACATATTATTGAATGTTATTAAATAACGAAATGATGTAAACGAATATCCTTATAATATCTTTTTAGGACCAATGAATACTTAAGTTTTATGGCAGTAGTATTTATTTATAGCACGTTGATTCACTTTTATTCCCAAAAATGAGAGGCTTCGGAGATCACCCGGAATTATTACTCGCAAAGAAACACAAATATTAAGCAATGATATAAAATATAAAAACAACATTTATACGTAATTCATCTTATACATTATAAAGAGCATAGTTTAAAGTAATTTTTAAAGCATTGCAAAAAATTATTTATATTTTTATGTTACTTTACTGCAAAGAAATACATTAAATAGCTATTTTTGTTAAAATTTGTTAAAACAAATTTTAAATTTAGTCTATATGCATGAAAAGTTAGTCAATATATTCTAGTTTAAGAATCAATATATAGGAAATTGCAACAACATAATATTTATGATTCCATTTCGAAAAAGTCAAATAACATTGGCGTCACATTTTAGTGTACTTTTCAGGAGAATCACCCATATAAAAACTGGATTTCAATACTGAGATCACATCTCTTCTAGTGGAGATTGCTATATTAAATCACAATGTTCACACAAATATACTTTATGAATGGTGTCTATAATCTCTAAGAACTTCATTAATAGTGCCAAGCTTGAACAGCATGAGTATTTGTGGTGATATCAGCAAGAGCCTTCCATAAAGTAAGGCGCGGCCGAGTACAAGTGCTGGATAATCAAGCAAGACCCAGAAATCATCTTCAACAGAGTTTGTTCCCCAGTCTTCACAAACTCTTAACACTCCACTATCAAAGTTAGTCAGCTCCGTAGGTGAAATAAAAATAATTAATAGTTAATGTGAAATCCAAACCAAACGACAAAACTTACGTTACTAATTAGAAATTGAAGTTTTAAGAAATGATGTAGAAGAATTCGCTGTTCGTACTCAAGATACTGTTATAATTTATAACTCATTTTTGAAAGTATAGTATATAATATAAATTCTTTCGCATTATTCTTATTGGAAATGGCGACTATACCAAAATAAATGATATATCATATTAAGTCCCATAGATTTCGAAAAATATATCGACTGGAACACTGAGTATGAAGGCAAAATCTGGCCCCCACTCTGCCCTACTTCGCAAGTCAGAACATTATCATCAGTTACGAAAATTCAAAGCGCTTTTGGGAAATGAAACGTTTCTAGAGTTAACCCTGAGATGTTTTAGATTTTTCCATTTTTGGTATAGTATTTGGCAGCCAACAAATGGGGGTCATGTAAATGTTAAGCTACATCAGTCACGATCTAAAAGAAGTTTCAGCAAAATGTTTGCAAGTCCAGCAGGTTTAGAAAGCTCAAATGCACATTAGTTCGTTAATCGTGCTCAAATCGTTTTGAAATATTTATTTACTAACCTAAAAAAAGCTAGGAAAAAATGTAAATACGTTTTCCTTAACGGTTTGTTATGTGGTTATTTCACAATAACAAAGTCTAGTATTCTGAATAACATTCATCTGTATTTCACTAGGAATAAAAAAATCGAAATTACAAACAGAGAAAGCAGGAAGGAGGAAGAGTCACCAATGAAAGGATATATATATGAAACAAAGAATGGAACGTCGCGACCGCCTCGAGACCATGATCTTGAAGCGTTCGTACATAGAATCGTGAGAGTTTTTCACATAGTTAAGTCTACGATAGAATGCGTTCGTTGGTAAGGGGCCCCTTACTAAGGGGGTCTGGAGAAGGGCGACGTAATTAATGATTTCTCCATGACAATTAGCTGTTGTTTTCACTGCTCTTGACTAGCGACTAGTTCCTGCGCGAAAAGCGCGTTTTGCATAACGGAATGCAGCCTTCGTAGTTCTTGTACCTACGTGCACATGTGTTGGTGGGATGATAAGACGATCCTCGAGATGCAACTTTTAGGATCTGTAGTCGAGGCACGCTGAAGAATGCACCGACTATTTTTCTTGTCTTATCGCGCCATTTCCGTAGAAAAGTTTCAACGTCAGCCTCTTTTGCGTTCAAGTGCTTCATGAGTTTCGAATGAGGAGAATGGTGCAAAAAAATATTAACTTATCGAAAATGTTACACGCATTTTTCAGAAGAATTTTAAATATGCATCCAGAAATTCTAATAAGAATAATAGTAATAAGGATTTATCTTTCTCCCTGAATACTTAATATTAGTGGCGCTGACAATACTATGTGGTGTTTGCTTTTCAGTAATACCAAGCTTCAAAAGTTTTTATATTATTTGTTGGTATATTTTGATGATAATAGACATTACATTTACTGTAATGAACGGATTTCGTACAGACGGCGCTCAAACATATTTAAATGATAATGCAATTGCCACCCGTTGCTACTGCAGTTTAAAAGCCTACTATTGTGATCTGACATTTGATGGTGGCTGTTTTTCAAACTACTTACAGGTTGCATTTGGAGAAAGGTGATTGGGCCATCGGCCAATGTAACGGTTGAAAGCTTGCAACTCTACAAATTAGTCGATAACAGCGCCAAATGTCAGATACCAATACTTTTGCAGAGATCCAAAATTAGGAGGGCAGATTTCGAAAATTGTTAACTTCAGTCGTAAAGTGACTAGACATATCCTATAGAAATCAAAAGGTGAAGTTTGTGCATAGATTGCTAACTATTTAAATCTGTCAAATTGTAACAAATAGTTAATAGTTGATAAAAAAAACTGATTGGACAGTCGAGTAAGCAAAGTCATTCGAATTGTTCATGAAATTTACTTCTTTGCAAAATTGAAACCCTCCAATATTTTTTGAAAAATACACCAAGCTAACTTTGCGATCGACCATCTCCGGGATGTTTTCAAAAACCGTTTAATCAATAAAAATGCTGATGTCAATGGCTAACTGCGATTAAATAGTTTTGGACTGCTTAATAGGGACTAGGCAAAGCTAATCGACATTCTCAAACACAAAGCTGAGGTGGCCATTGGCCCAATAGAGTCTCAAACAATCGAAAATATACTCCAAAAATAGGCTGGCGATTGGCTGCTATATAAAAACAATCACGACAGTCATTGGAACAGAATCATTTTTCATTCGTACTTTTCAAGGTCATTGTTACAGAGAAACAAATTTTTATTGGCTGATCCTTTACTTTTGTATTTTGGGCACGTTGAGCCTCCAATAATAGACGGCACAGTACTAATCTACCAGCTGATGAAAACGATGACAAAACTGAAATTTTTTTTTTCGAATTGTTTTATATGCACCTCACATTCAGCACATCTGATGCCGTATAACTTCTACATGTTCGCAGTTCTCACACAGATGATCAAGGGAATGATATTTGATCCCTATAATGAGGGATCTCTTCATGAGGATCCTCCCCTAAGGCCTATCTTAAAAACAATTAAACAAACTATGTAAGAAATTGAAAGGTAAAAATACTTTGGAATTATTATATTCCTATGACGGGTATATTAGACTCGGGATATAAACGCACATGTGTCAACAACAAATTAACTTATATAACCACGTATGAATATCGATCATACATACTGTTTCATTCTGAAATTGAAAAGCAGAATCTGTACGGTGGAAAAATTCATTTGAAATACCAGATTTTTTTATATCAGCTGAATAATATATATCACGTACAGAACAATGGCAAAACTAAGTACAGTATATCATAACTTCCCTTATAAGTCGCAAGAGGTTAATCACGGCCAAAGCTGAGCTCGCGGCTCGTTAAGACGATTTACAGTGTCTCCATGATATCTTACAAATTATCAAGGAAACGAACAAGGGAAAAGAGTTTCAAAACGGTACATACGGGTTTTAGGCATTCTCCGAAATCTTACGGTGCTCTATTTCTCAGGAAATAATTAATATTAATTCTATCTTTTCTTCCGTGAATGAATCGAAGATGTACAATTATGTATTTCCATGTATATAACTGTCTCGCAAAAGTATCATTCTTTAGCTAATTGCGATGTTAATTGTACAATTGAAATAAAACACAGTTTTCAAAATGTTGAATTTCTTACGCTGAAATGATCCAAAATCGTTGCTGTATTTGATTGATACCCAAAATGATGTCAATGAGAAAAATTGCACCAGAAAAGTTTCCAAGTTTATCCTAATCTAAATGATCAAATTTTTTGTGCGATAAATGTTAATGAAGTAACCTTCGCAAATAAAATGCCCCGAAGGAATACACATCTACCTGCTAGTCAGGGGTATTCAGATCTGGCAGTTCTGTTTTAATCCTTTCTAAACTCATAAAAACTTTTCACGCCAGTGTTTTTTTAATATCATAATTTGACCACAAATTATCATCATTTTCTGTGCTTTTTTGAACTAGTAGTACTGACAGTTACTTAAAGATTTTTTACCTAGATAGTCATCGTGTAATGAAAAATATATTTTCTCGCGAAACCCATTGAAAAAATGTTTTTTTATTTTGTTACTGTATGTTATATCATTAATCATTTAATTGAATGTAATTATTTTTTTGCGAATAAACATTCCTACAGCTCCTGGTATCAATTTCAACTCAACTTTCTAAAATATTTGTACTAAACTAAATAGGTTATTGCATTAAGTACATTTTGCAATATCAAATGTACTAATATTTATTTAATCGATATAAAAATGGATACTTCATAGTAAAGACAAATTGTTATTGATATATATCTACATATAATAAATTATTAATGATTATGGGCATGATGTTCAAAATACCGAAGAATGCGATGCTCGCGCCTACTCGTTGCTTATGTTTCCATATTTTCTATAAAATGACGTAACCTTTGTTAACGATAATCGTTTGCGTAATTGCTATGTTAAGCAAGGCCCTTCTAGACGATTGTTTTAAACATGTGGGGAATGCATTATTATCTCAATTATGGTAAAATTCAATGTCTTCATCAGCCAATACTTGACGCCTGTACCGTCTAACCCACCATTACGATAAAAAGTATACGTAAAGCCGACTGCTGAAGGCCCTTGTTCAAACTACCTTCCTGTTTAAATAGGGGTCTTATCTTCATGGACTTATTTTTATGACTTCCATTTATTCTGTACGACTCGTACGTGCGAATACTGCCTTCACTTCATACGTTAGCTACAAAGTCGACCTTTTAAACGTGAATTAACGCGGCAAAAAATCGGTTTATGCTGTGTGATTAGGGGTCTTTATCTGCTAAGGAACAAGATAACAGCATCGGGAGATATTTTTTTAAAACAAATTTAAGTTTACCCATACAAGTCCAAAAGCAAGTTACATTCCAGATTTATAATAACATTTTGGTTACAATTGTTATGAAATAGTTACAGGTTATAAGGGCACATCTTTTTATGAACGCGGACAATGAAACCAATTTGCAACGTTCCAGTTACCTAACTAGGAGTTTAATATGTAACGGTTATATTACTTTTCCAAACCCGATATATATCAGAAAGATAACTAATACGTTCATATTAGAGCTTTTTATTAAACCTCTTAAATAATGATTTTACTTGTATTTGTATACAAGGCTGTTTGACATTGAATTTTTAAATAAGTTTTGTAATGCTAGTAAAAACAAGACCTTGAATTTAAGAATATGTTTTGTACATATTTCGTAAATAAATTAACTATATTAGAAAGGCGAAATAAGATCGATGTACATGGAGAGAATTATCGTGTGTTTATACAATGGGTCACCTTCATCGAAAAAGACGAAGCGTTCTTCCGTAAGAGATTGCTATGTCTTCATATTATTTAAAAATAAAAACATTTCTCGGTTTTGACGGTTTGTACGGTCTAGGACTCCAATCATAATAAAGAAATATATATATACATTGAACATTGTTTTGGTTCCATTCTTCAAAATTAAAAATCAAATATAATATTAACCCTTAATCCCGACTCCAGGGTCGTTTTCGACCCAGAGAAAATTTAAATTCTACTTTATAAATTGCACAACTGTAAGCATTTTCAAGCGGCAGGACATATTTGACTCAGGGATGAAAAGGATTGAAAATAGCCGTCAGAACTAAGGGTTAATGGAGATACCGTAATAAAAAGTTATATGTTCACTGTGTGATTAAGTAAGAGATTGCTGTCTTCATATTATTTGCCTAACAAAATGATTGTGATTGTAGCAATTTCTATAACATTCCTGTAATTTTTATTTTTCAGACAATACATATATAAACTACTCCAGTCACTTGCACGATCGACGGTACAAGTGACTGGAGTAACTTATAAATATACCGTCAGGCGTCACTTGGAAAGCATACTGTACGTAAAATACAAATTTAAACATAAAAAAACGCGTAAAGCACATACTTTCCTCATGCTACGATACAAAGATGTTTACTTAAATAATGTATGGTAGATTTTACTAATTTACATATAATATACAAAATGGAAGCATTACATAACATTTGTATTTGAAAGAGTTCATGAACTTCTGAGTTTGTACATTTCGTTATAGTTCATTATGTACTGGTTAAAGTTAAATTACACAAGAAATAAACGTTATACAATTGTTACTTACTTTTATAACGGTTATACCTGGGTTTCCTGGCAAATAAAACAATGTTGTCAGGAAATAATAAGTTACTTCAAACAAAAATTGAAAGTCGATTGAAAACTTGTTTGTCCAATATATTTCCAGTAAAATTGTTAAAAATGACCACTTCAGAAATGTTATAACAAGTAGACGTTCTTGAAATATGGCTGTTGAGGTCTTGGACACCCCGTAGATTCAGAAAATACAATCGACAAAGTTATGCAACAGGTTTTCCTAATAGAAAAATGGTTTGCACATGCCAATACCTTAGACTTTGAGAAATTACCGTCGAACTTAAATGTCAACCATACAAATTATATTTTCTGACCAGACTATAAAATTCAAGTTCTTGAGAAACTTCGAAAACGATTGTATAATATTCCATCTTGCGATTTGATAAGGCGAAGCTAGGAAGTCGCGGACAGACTTCCTCGGGAACGAAGAGCCGCTATGTTTATCTTATGATTCAATAGCATCCCGTCGCATCGTAGTTCTCCCAGGCCAAGTGGTTCGCAGTATTTGAGCGTAGATAGTTTAACTCCAACGTACGTGCGAGGTGACGAGGCCACCGCTGAGACTCGAATCAATGAACTTGAAAGTTATATTCCTGGTATTACCAAGTCTTACTCACTTAAACAATTCAATAAGAACGAAATTATCTGTGGTCTCAGATTTTCAGTACAGAGATTTCTACAATTTTTCTACTGCATACACTTCAAAAATGTCATAAAAGCAGAAATTGTCAGTTTGACTTAAAATGAAAAATCTTTTTTCAAGATTCCAATGTAATAAAGTGAAAAAGTTAGCTTAGAAAACGTTCGAAACTCACCGAATTGAACAAAGGCTGAGTCCATTTTGAACAAACAGTAATTTGACGGAGAGATTTTAATAGTTTATATATCCAACGCTCGCCGTTTGGTGGCGCATATATGTATCCCGTTGAACACGCGTGAAGTATTACTTTCGCAAGTGGTAAAACGCGATTCATTTCTTATCTGAGAAAATAGTCCGCAATCAATCGAAATTTGCTAATGATTGCTAATGAATAACTGAATTTTTGTTGCCCCACCATTCAGCTAATACCATGATGTCAGAATGCCCAAAAACAACAAGCAAAATGTTACGTAAAGAAAATTATTCAATATTCCTACTATTTCTTTATTTCATAAAATCCAGGAAAATTCAAAATAAAGAAACATGTATTGCGATTGGTTCATCTCCACCGCTAGGGATTACTGTATACTGAACTGGGATGAAGGAGAACAGACACCTAGCCTTCGTTACGGAAAAGTAAATGGAATTCGTAAGAACATAACCTACAGACTGACTTTAAATTTCAAGGTTTCAAGATGTATACATCGATAAAAGGGTAATTCCATTTACAAATAACAGTAACCAACAAAATACAAAATTACGTAGAAACTAAATTACATAGTAAATAATCTAACTTGCAGGATAAGACTAACCTAATCTAACCTCGAAATTCAGTCTTTCTCGACTTTTATCTGGGCAAGGTAGTGATTTCGTTCACGAATAATAGTATAGGAAATGTTAAGGAAAGAAAATTGCATAGTAAATACGTCCGTATCGATGGCCGTGCCTGAAACATAACCTCGAAATTTCTCTCGATAAATTATAGAAAACTCGACGACAGTTTTCCGCGACTATGATCCATATAGTAAAATAAAGGTAGGCGTGACGTAACGGAACTATGAGACATGAGCATTTCGCCGCCGTCTGCAGAATCACTAGCATTTCATGTTCGGTTCCTTCTTGAGAGCTCGAGCGTGCTTCAAGCCGTTGCACTCGACTCGTGATCGCGGTCATCGTGCTTTGTGGGAAATGATAGAGTCGGCTACGACCGATTTGCAGTTACGAATTGAACCGGTCAATCGTATGTTTAGCTAGTCAACAAATACAAAAAGTAGTTGCGAAAAACACTCGGTAGAAACCAAACAAAATTAAATCCCGAAACAAAGAACATCAAGTAGGGGTTATTTCAACAATATTCAAAGAAACAGGTCAGTTTCGGATCACTCTGATATTTTGTCACATGACTAGTCGCCCTTCGGTGATATAGCAACTGATGCAAATTTAATTACTGGCGTTAAAACCGAGGCTATAAATAATAAAAACAAAAAAAGTTTCGATTTTTCTGCAAGGCAACTAAGCACTACTAACTTAAGTGTCGTGAAGCTGATAGAAGAATCATGCCCGCTAACAAATACAATAAGAAGTGTCCATGAAACCTATAACCAAATGATAAGCTAAACAGCACAAGTCCGTCCCAGGACGTCCTCAGGAGCCTCTAAGGACCTCCCGAGGACCAAAAGCGGACATTTGGACATCCTCAGGAGTTCCCCAGGACTTCCCGGAATAGATTGTGCTGTTTGGGAAATGCCATGACAGCGTTCTAGTCACACTACTCTCCATTCAGACCAAAACGCCTTCTGTGAGGAACATGGGGAAGACGGTGTGGGACCACTTTCCCCCTGTATAATGTAATTCTTAGAGGATGTGCGAAATGACCTCTTGCGGATGGGAAAAAAACATGGACATCAGTGACCTCTGGCGGACTCTCCGTTCAACATATATAAGGGCAATAAAGGCAGACGAAATTTATAGACATTTGATTGGAAATAAAACAAAATTAGACTGAAGCATTACTAAATCCTACATAAATAGAAGCACACCAGTTCTTATACAATACTCTTATTTACAGGTCCATTCAATAAATACATTTGTTTCTACTTTTTACTAGTTTACCTATTCTAGTTTACTAGCATTCGTTACTAGCACCGGGGTCTTAATTATGGTTATAACAAAAGTTTGGTTTGATTTGCGCAAAATAAAGCTCATACTGGGAAACCTTAGACAAATTAAAACCGTCTTATAAAACATCCTAAAAACAACAAAGCATAAATCAGATGTGAAAATCTGTTGACCACAACTTGCACATTAAGAGTTAAATGACGTTACATAATTGTCAACTGCTCTGCTTTATGGGACACAGAAAAAGTACGCTATTACACGAATACCACACTCGTTCAAGGTCAGACGGTCACTCCAGTCAAAATGTTCACCTATTAACTGCAATTTACGTAAAGTCACATACCACAAAAACGAATGTTTCATTAAGCGTAAAATGGTGCAAAAAATATGGGAGTAAATTCAACGTGTGTCAGCTGCATACGGGAAAATGAACCTAACCACGTTGCCTCATTTCCATTCGCGTGGCATTCCCACGAAGCATTATATAAGTAAGACGTGATTTTGAAAAATGCAGAGTATTCTCAGTAAAAAGTCGATCGCGTCAGCTTTTTGCTCCGGTAGCCGGAGTTCAACCGCGAATTGATCACGGTGTATATAGAATCGGCTCGAGGTGTAGGAGAGGATCAAGGCGCTGAAACGTACTTTCTACCTGGAACGATGCAGCGCTACAATTTCACTTGTTGCGCTATACGCTCACCGGTACTAAAGTTTATGCGCTTGCATATATAGACGCACGTCGGCGAATGCATATTAGCTATGCGCGTGCGCATTATGCTGCTCCACCGTTTCTCTAAACGATTCGCATCTTGCTATAACGAATTCGAAATTTTTCCCGACATCCATCGATCGATGGTATCGCCTGACTTTCATCCGGGATAGTTCCTTTTACTCCGAATGTTCTACATAAGATGAATCGCCCACGATGTATGTTGAATATGCATGCTGCAGTTGGTGAGACTTTGTAATATAGAAGTAATCAATTGTCATATGAACCAACTATAATGTTTAATTCCAGTACCAATGGAATTTTGAATACTTTAGCACTAAGACCAAAATTTAACTTCCATAAGATACAGTATTGTCCCAACTTTGGTAAAGTATTCGGTCATAGAGTCATCCATGAAAAATAAGTCCAATCTTGAACTGAATCTTAGAATACTTGGAGAAAGGTAAGTAGAGTCGTCTAACAAAGCATTTCATATTTTGTACTAACCAAAACCAAAATACCATTATAACGTCCGTAAAATGACATGGGCCTTTAAATCTGATAGGCCTTAAGGTCCGACGTAAGTTGAATAGCCCACGACAACCGCTGCATATCCACAATGTGGATGATGAGACTAGGTGACAAGAAAGTAATCAGTTCCATGAATCACCCATGCAAATTATATCCTTCGCTGAACTGGATTTTGCAATATGTGAATGAAATAGAAGTAAAGTTATTTACCAATGGTATTTTATACTTCCGGACTGAGTGAGACCAAAATATAACTTCTTTAAGCTGACATGGATTAGTTTTTTTTTATTCCGAAAGTTCAATGTATGCTGAATAGCCCACGGCAACCTTTAAATATTCACAATAAAAGTGATGAGTCCAGGTGACAAGAAACTTATCAGTTTTATCAACCATCTCCCATGAGGACTAATTCGTTTGCTGCACTAAGTTTGAAATACATGGGAAATGTAAGTTAGCACATCATACATTTGGACTTTAGGATCAAGACCAAAATGTAACCTCGACAAGAAGAAGCGTCTGTCACGCAGTCTTTTCCTGAATGTGGGATATATTTGGGGAACACCCTTCCCAAACATTCGTCTCTGTACACATTAGCTTATATTACGAAATCGTTTCCATCCACTAAATCAAAACATAATAGACAAAAAGGTAAATTACTTTAATCAAGTCATTATCTTCATAAATTCAATGTATGTACAAGCTGGAAAATTGAAATGTTGTTCTATTTGTTTTTCCGAGGTAATGTATCGATATTGATGATGAAAACATTCAGAAGACTAAAGGAGCTGTTTTGGACGTGCATTTAACGTAACTCTCTTACCATTGATTATTTCCTTTTCCTTAAAATGACTCCTTCTTGTGGATTTGGTCCTGATCAATGTTGAACTTACCATTGATACATACAACAGTGTCATGTCGAGTTAATCTATTACGAAATTTCTAAGGACATTCTAGAAACTTCACGGAGTTAAATGATTCTTTGATGATGAAAATTGACTAGATCAATACTGGATGACTAACAAATACAGAATAATGAATATCCAAGAAATCTTATAAATATTCTAATTTATGTTCCTCTTTTTGAATTACGTTGAAAAATCTTAAGATTCAAACTACTCTGCATTTCGTTAAGAAGCGTTATGCTTCCCCACATTCTCTCGGACCCTTATGCTTTCTTAATTATGAAGCGAGCGCGTGAATCGCGTGACCAGAACCATCCCACAACGTTGTGAACCCGGAATCATTTCCACCTTCGGCATTTTTCCCCTATACCATCTACAGTGTGGGAAGTGGTGGGGGTGGTCGAGAATATTACGTTGCATATGAACAGAAAATTTCCACATGATTACCTTTGTCCCCGTGAGTCCAGAAATAAGTTGGGCATAACATTATTAAATCAAAAGATTTTTTCGATTCAGGGGGCGTAAAAGGACCATTATACGCCTCCCTTTGGGGCGTGAAATAAAAACAGTTTGAAAATGGACGATTTTGCAAAAAAACAGCCGATAAATACAATTTCTTATAATTTTCTACATTACAATACATTATGATAACGGTGGGAAACAATAGAAAATGACAATTATAAATACGAATAAACGCGCAGTATAGCGGGGTATTACAGGAATTTTCCATTATAAACATAAACATTACTGATACAATAAACTCGCTAGTGAGTGTTGCGCGTTGCAATGATTCGTAAACATCTTGAATTTCTGTGATAGGATGAATGGTCATTTTACTCGACAGTCGACAATTGGTGAAAAATTGTCCATGTGGTTTGTGGACGGCCCCTAAGGTACTACTAAAAGTTAATTCTCAAGATGTCTTTATTTTTTAGTAAAAAATAAAATCATTCTGAAAATTTCAAAAGTAACGGAAATCAAATTTGTTATGACATCCTTTGAACAAAAAATTTGTCATATTTTTACTTCATTTGAGATTCAATTCAATGCAATTTTTCGTACTTTTTTAAATTAAGGCCTCGTAACATTTGACTGTTTTAACTAAACTTCCTAATTTTTTTCCTCGTGGGCCCATAACTATATGAATCTATATAAACCATATATTGCCTCACAAAAAATGGTCAAAAACCATTTTTTTCACATTTTAAAAATCTTGTTGAGCCGTACATTTTTCTATACCTTCGAATGAGCTGAAAGGTCTTACCTAACATATTTCTGTAAAATCTCATATAATATAAAGTGTTCGGGGTTGCTGATTAAGAATTCGTTCCCAGAATTTAAAAATAAAACATGGCGGATCCAATGTGACGGCGCCAAATCGTGAAAAGATGCATAATCTGAATGAAACTGGGTATTTGAGGAGTTTCGGGCTCGCTGTTGATAAATCTGAGAACGGATTCATGATCAGCAACTCTGAAAATCTCCGAGTAAGAAATTTCAGTTCATTCACGTGTAAATAAAAATGTGTGAATCAAAAAGTTTTACAAAATGTGAAAAAAATGTTTTCACCATTTTTTTTTGAGGTAATGTATGGTTTTTATAAATCTATTATATGTGATTTAGTAGTGTTATATGTGAAATAGTTCTTATATAGTTGTGGGCCCACGGAGAAAAACATGGGCCCACGTGGGCCCATGGAGAAAGTTTAGTCAAAACAGTTAAGAGTTACGAGGCCTTAACTTAAAAAAAGTACGAAAAGCTGCTTTTTTGAGTGCTCGGTGTTCCACCAGTTTAGGATGAAAAACGTTCGTTAACCTCATTTTGAGCGTTTTTCGGTGTAAACTTTGCTTTAAAACAGTAGCAAGAAAAAAAAAGTTTCGATACGCCCTATTATACATGAATCTCATGACTTATAAGCGATTTCTAGTGGCTGACTATTATTCTTTTTAAGTTAAGTTCAAGGCATTATGATACTAAACAATCAGTGCAAAAACAAAGTAAAACACTGCTTCACAGTATCTCCAATTCTAAAGGTTTCGAGGAATTACTCAAATATGCAGTGGGACGTATTGTCAAATGATTTCAAAAATATTACTGTCAATGCTGCTTAATAAAACATTATAAAAACATATAAAAATATTTAGTCGTAAAACATTTGTGCCGAAAAAAATACGAAGGTAATACTTGATCTGACTAATTAAAACGCTGTTTCAATTTTTTAATTCTGATAAGAGTTTTCTGAAATATCAAGTTTTAAATAAAATACCTAAACCCGAGTTTTCCCCACTTAGCCCATTTTTATTCCTGAAGGAGAAAGCTCCGCCGCCTGTTCCCCGGTGTGTTAATCTCTAGATTCAGTTTATTACTTTAAATTGTCTTTAGAATGTTTCTTCTTACTTAATAAACACTTTGATTCTTATCATCTTAAAAACAATCATGTTCCGAACTTCGATCCATCACCTCTGTTAACTTACAGTAAATATTACCCGAAGTGTTATACATTTCTAAAGTTCATCACCAAATAGAAACTAGGTGTGGATATTAGTGGCGGCATAAAATCGTGATGCTACCAACTGTGGTGTCGATATTGTCGGATGATGAAGGGGAACAAACGATGAATGAAGTCCACTGAAAATGATTGTTGGGTGGTGATGAAGCGAGATTATGATGATGTCGGAATGCGCTGATTATAATGATAGTAAGCAGTGCTGGTCATATCATCCGATGATTTTGATAGTTGAGAATAATACTTCTGTTGCTTAATGTAACTTAGTAGTGTTGGTATTATTTGCTAATGATTATAAAGTAAATGATATCGCAGACGTCGGATGATACGGCGTAGAATGATGATTATGACGTCGCTAATATATAATGTCAAAATTTGATAATTGTGATATTATTATGATCCGATTGCTGACATAATAGAAAATTTATTAGATGTAGCACGCACTTCCCTTGACATCGGTAAGAAGAACTTAAAGTTATAAATTTATCCGTGAGTTACTGATTAACATAAAAAGTGGAGCTAAGATATGTATTAAAAAGTGATGTGGCGACATCTTATTATTCATGAGTTATCAAAGCTAAAAAATATGTTAATAGTTAGTAATTTTATAACTACTTAGAAGCTACAACCCGACATTTAATGTAATATAAAATGAAAAATATAATTTTTTGTTCACAAAATTAAAATTGATTATCACCTTTAGAGGAAGGATGTCATTAGCCCTGCTGAAGAGTTCAAAATATCATCCTAGTGCGAAACGCATTTCAACAATAGTTCAAATTATAAGCGCTAGAGGGATGATTTTTCATAATAAATCCAATAGTACGTGAGTCTAAAATTTTACATAGTATCAGTTTATTTAATGAGGTGAACTGTTTTCCCAGTTACGTCGTTTCATTTTGTTTGTTTACTTTTTACACTTATTTTTAGTTAGAATGCCGTATTACCAAGATATTAATATTTATTTACTTAATTGTATTACATTTAGTAATTAAATTTATAAAAATATGTTCAGCCAGTTCAACTGTAATTGTTTATGCCTTAGTCATATTAACTTCTACACTTCTAACTACTTTCTTACTTATTCTGACTGTTTAAGAATAGTTATTGTGACTAGTGAAATTTATAGTTGAGGGCCTATTGAAATATTTGCAGACAGTTACAATAGATTTAAATTTACTAAGAATTTTATTCAATGTAAGCTTCAAATATACTATTTTAAACATTTTGGGATTTTATAGAGACTTTGGCAATTTAGTGATGAAAATGTTCATTAACCCTTTAAAAAATCAAAGCATCAATGGACCAGCAGTAAATATTAAATTAACCAGAAAAAATATGTCGAAGTTTGAGACATAATCATAATAAAAAAATTGTTTTATGTTTTAATTACATAATTAAATTTTGAAAAAAATAAACGGACTATATAGAAAAATTAATTCAGACATATTTAAATTTCGATTTTCGGCATGTAAAATAAGTAAAATGGACAGAAACTAGATTTATTTTCTACCAGGGATATTCTTTCAATTTCTGTTGTTGAATTTCGAAAAGTCCAACAAAAATTGGAATGCAATTTTGGGATTATTTTTATTTTTGATAATCATTTTTTAAATTTCTTTAGGTAAAATGCGCATATTAAATATAATAATTAAACTGTACTAAGTTAATGAAAATCAAACACCATATGGAACAATTTTACCTTCTGAAAGAATAATCTCTAGTATAAACTGTTTAGTTTGTTAGTTTCTTCTATTTAAATCTTTATACTAAATTATACTAAAATTAGCATACCACATGACAATATTACAATTGTAATTTTATGCTAACAGAAACTTGAAATTGCTTTTTTATATTAATTAAATTAATTCGCTATTACCATCAGAGTTTCCTTTATCGATTTTGATTATCGTCGTTACCTTTCGACGGTTTCAAAAAACGGAGCTACACATGATAAAGTAGACTATTTACGAGTCTCTTTACCGACTTACCGACTGTAGCTCATATTTTTACTCTTCCTATAGATACTGCTGCCCTCTTTCACTCGGTTGATAAAAACTTTTTTTGACCGACACAAATTTATATTTAATCGGAATTTAAATGCACATTTGAATTGTAAATGAAATTCAAAGTCATTTCCTAACAATAATTATTAAAATTGTTAAGCGACAAAATTTTGTACAAATAATTGCATTAAAAAAAGTGCATTTAACTAAAAACAACTATACAATAATATTCTGAAATCCTAATAGTATACGAAAATTATCTACTAAATAAAGATAAAAATAATTATGCAATTGTTATTTAGATGAATTACCTTTGATAATCGCAGATATGTAATTTGATACATTGGTGATTAATTTTAAAATTATACAACAATACTATAAAGTTGTTACTGAATACATAGAAAGTAAATTTTTATGCTGTTTCCCATGTTTTATAGCAATGATAACAATCTAAAATATCTATTATTTTAACGTAATTGCCAACATTTAATCAAAGTTGCATTTAATAACAGCATTCATGCTTCAATAAATTCCGTAGGAAACAGAACGCGAAAACAATTATTTAAGTATTCGTGACAAATTTAAACTTTTTTTCAATCATTAAGACCATTTCTTGAAGAGAATGAAATGAATTTCGTCTTAGTTTGTTTCATTCTCGTTTCTATTGTCTTATGGCTGCGTTCTCACGTACTGAAAGAGATCGTAATCTGATCTCTGGAAGGTGATATTACGCCGAGAATTTCAATGGTTGGTATAATTTGTCTAAATCGCGAAATTCATTCATGTGTTAAATCATTGAGATATAATTTACATTTACGTATCTAACTAAAGTTTCTCAGTTCTACAAATAGTAATTGCTAGGCATCTAATATTAAGAACGTGAAATTTGTCATTTTTTAATTGTAAATATAATGTTCTATGATCTCCAGATAAACGTACCTATTCATTAATATTGTATGATTTAAAATATGAATAGTAGTTAAGAACTTTTCTGTAAGTGATTAACGATTAATCAAAAATATTATTATCTTGATAATATTCCAGACATGTGTATATCAATAGGGCAATATTATGGATCGTTTCATTCGTAAAAAATCTGTTTAAATTGTGGTAAAAGTAATAAAATGCAATGATGTAAAAAATAAAAAAAATTCAAATAATTAAAAAATATATATTGAAAACTGTAATTTTTGCTCGATTTTCATAATTTGTGACTTTTTTTATGAATCTTATCTAAAAAAATGCAAAAATCAAGCTCATCAAACTACCCTATTCAGCTTCCATTTACTGAAATAATATAATTATACTTAATAGAAGACTACTAAAATTCATCTGAAGGTATACCGAGGAAAATGTTCGGCCTTTTATTTTCGGCTCATAACTTTTGCACAAATAGATATTATAGTAAACTGGAGAATTTAGTCAACTCATATTACAAAAACTAAATTGACCCTGTAGACTAGAAACATGTTGAACAATGACCTAATTCGCCATTTTTGGCCAATTGACCAAATGTTTTCATCAGAAATGTTACTAAAAATGTTACTAAATGTTATAAAGCGTTGAAGCAATAAAATCATTAATTTAACATCCTAATAATTTAATTTTTAAAAGGTTAAACACCTATGTAAGGTTTATCACTATTTAAATTACAGACAGGTCAAAAGCTCACGTAAATTTAATGAAATTCATCATTTTTTGAATCGTACATTGTGAAAGGCAATATTAATTATTGTAATAATATAACTACTCACCTGTTTTCTATTCAGGTCATAAATCTATCGCATGTGAAAGTAGCGGAAGCCTAAAACAATATTAAACCGAATCAAGGTCCTGGTCCAGACGGCATACCGCTTTAATTTCTTAAATCATGTAGCACAGTTTTAGTAAAACCTCTACTTATTATTTCGATGTTTCAACACGGGTTCGGTTCCGCGCATTTTGAAACAAAGTTATAATTTTCCGGTTTTTAAAAGTGATAGTAATTCTGAAGTTATAAATTACAGACCAGTTGCTATCTCTAGTACGATTCCAAAAACGTTTGATTGTATTCTGACTTAGGAATTATCGAGAATAATTGAGTGCAGGTCGAAAAATCGACAAATCAAAAACCCGGCAGGTCAAAACACCGACAATCGAAATGCCGACAGTCAAACAACCGATAGTAAAAATAGCTGATATCAAGCTGATAGTAAAAAAGCCGACACATAAAAATTAGGCACATCGACAAGCGGACATTCATTTTTTGAAGTGTCGGTTTTTTGACTGCCAACTTTTCGATTGTCAGTTTTTTGACCTGCCGGCTTTCTGATTTTTCGATTTTTCGACCCGCACCCGGATAATGTATCCAATAATATCGAATTATAAACATGGTTTTATCCCTAAAAGATCAACAATTACAAATTTATGGATGATTTTGTTAATTAAATAACTGTAAAAATCTGTAAACGAAGAACAGATACATTTTACACACATTTCTCAAAAGCTTTTGACAAAGTAAATTTAAAATCATTTCTTCTTAAACTTAAATCCAAGGCAGATTATAATCTTATATAAAAAATTATTTATTGAACACAATTCAAATAGTTAAATAAAAGTATTTTTATTCTTTTGATGTGACTCAAGGTGTATCCCCAGAGGTCTCTTCTGGGTCCTGTCTTATTTATTGTCTTTCAATGATTTGTCAGATATTGTAGTAAATACTCCTGTTTTTTTTTTTTGTTTAATGCCGTCAACATTTATTATAATATTAATTCTCTTTTGAATGCTCAGTTACAATTTGATCTTGACAAATTCATAGGATACTCAATGTTGATAAATGTAGTTCTGTTTCCTACTCTAGATTAAGAAATATAACAAATAACGAATATGCACTTCAGGGCAAAATATTAGTATAAAATTCTGTTACAAAAGATCTTAGTGTTATATTTTATGATAAAACTACATTGAAGGTGCAAGTTAACATGAAGTTTGTCAGTAATTTTTTGTATTAAAACACAATGAACAAATTTTTGAAATGGACGTTTTTTATTGCCCAAACCACGCTCTTTCGAATGGTATATCGCAAATTGCTGCGAACGTAAAAATAAACAACTTGCGAGCATTTATTTAACAAAAATCACAATTTTTTTCAGTATTCTTTTTCACTTATCGTAAATTTTTTATCATTACCCGTATCGTAATATCTCAGATGGGTATAAATTTCGCGTAAAAAATGTTTGGGCCTGAAGATAGAAGTATTGAAAAAGAAATTTTTCAAAATGGCGGCTCAAAAATTGCTACTAAAGTCGATTTTTTTGTTCAAAATCATAGTCTCGTGTACTCAATCGACTGACTAGAATTAAATCACTTTAAACTTAGTACCCAGGGCTTTTTAGATTCGCTGATTACGAATTTGAAGTTTGTTTTTCACAATACAAAATGGCGGATCTAATATGGAGGTCGAATTTATGGAAATCGATCGAAATTATTGCAAACTTGATACCCGGGGATATGGACGAATACAAAATTTCAACAAAATATATCAGATATATCCTAAACTTTTTAAAATAACTTCAATAAAGTCCTACACAACGAAAAATCTACTATCAGTAGACGCCTGTCCCGGTAAAAGTGGACTTTGAGTCGACTTTTAGATGACCGTAGTTAACTTTTAGTCTACATTATAACCAAAACCAACTCTAGACTGGGAAATAAGACTTTTAGACGAGTATGTGCTTGGATTATAATCTTCAACAGGTAAAGACGTTTTATACTATGTCACCTGTTGCACATAATATTCTATGTCGGGATTAAATGCTTTCCATTTAATCTGAATTTCAAAATATTAAAATAATATATAAGGAATCCTTTTTTGGCGACTTTCAGTAGTCAATTAAAGTCAATTTTCTGTAGCCATCCTGGCAGTCAAGTGCAGTCTTCTAAAGTCAACTGACAGTCGACTTATAGTAACTTTCAATAGTTGACTCGCAGTCAACTTTCTACAGATGGCGTAAGGATGACTATATGCCTGATTTATAGTCGAGGTTCAATCTAACTCAGCTTGTGTGGGTTCTCTAATACTATTTTTACCACAAAAATCTATGTTCCTATTTAAAAAAGTAAAATCGATCTTAAACTGATACTCAAGGTCACGGACAATGTCAAATCACGATTGAGTAGCCATGAGAAAACCCTTAAACTTTCGTTTGAAACAGGTTTCCTCAAATTGTATTCCTTCGAAGCTATTTGGCCATTTATGAACAATCATACATTCAGGTCATTAAAAGAAATGCAAAAATCGAAAATTCAAAATATCGCAAATTGCAATGTGTAATAAAATCACATATCATTCCATCTGCCTGTCATAAGTTTGACAATTATTATAATTCGTTTCCACTTATTTTTTCGGACTAATAATTTAACTGTCTTCATTTATAAAACTATTCAGTTTTATTACAGCCCTGGCTTAAAACAAGCTATACGACAACACCAGTTCTGCTTGTTTTTTTTTTGGATTGGTAACAAAATCCTGATACTTCAGAATCAGAGATTTTTGAAATAAAGTCAAGTTGGTGCTTTTAATCAGGTTTTTGACGCCTCTGTATTTTGGACGTCAGGGTTTCAACAGTCAGGATTTCGAAAGTCGGGGGTTTTAAGTGTTTTGGACCGGTACCCATCCTTTTTTTTTAGATTACATCTGAAATGACGCTTTTAGCACTAAAAACAGTGCAAAATCAGTAAACTGAATTTGAAAAAACATACAAAGAACATTTAGTTTAATTTAGTATAAGGATAAAAAGACAAACTACTTTGCTATGTGCATATAATCTACAACTCACAGTTTTCTTTACGCACACAGCACCTCAATATTTCACTTCATCGTCGAGACTTTAAAAATAGTCCAAAGAGAATTCAATCTGGAATCCTAAATCGATTTATCTTCGTAGTAAAGGGATCTCGACACTGGCACATATTCCCATATGAAAAAGAAAACAGGACGCGATTCGCGACTGACGACTAAGCCGTGACGCAACAATTCGGGTCAAATAATTTAGCGGCCTTTAGCTCATTCGCTAATGATCCTTAACGCCTCGGCTCTTATCAGTACTAGCTCGTTAATTACGTTGCACCGATCATCGATAATGAGTTGCAATCAATTAGAACAAATTACACAACAAATCTACCGTCTGCATATAACGTATATTGTCCTTTTATCACTCGGAATGACCGATATTTGACGTTAATAGTATGATAGCATTAAGATCCAGTACTCGAGTGTTAGGCTCTTGCCAATAGTAAAAGAAAGATGAAGAACATCAAAAACATACAAAAAGTTGACCATTCTCCCGCAACATCTCTTAGCCATATCCCTACATGCAGTATTTAAAGTTTTAAACCTGGTTCCCAAAAGACGCGTTTATTTTTATTTCGTCTTTCTTAAATAAACAATTATTTGACGTTTTCTTTTTACAAAAAATAGTCACAATGAACAAGTTTTGTCCATATATATTGCACTCATTATATACACATGAAACGAAGATAGGGTTGCTGTCGAGCTCAAAAATGAAAGTAGAGTCCCGGTATATTTGCGTCTCGCTATATTTACGTCCTAGCATCTTTGCCCAGTTCCGGCTCGTTATATTTGTCTGTCGCCGCTCTCTTTTTCCCCCACTTTGAGCGCTGGGGCCTCAGAAAGAGCCTACCGTGATATCACGGACGTAACGCGACTGAGAAGAGTGGGAGAAGCGGTGCTCCCCTGCTGTTGACAAATATGAGAAGAAGGGAGGGGAACGCGAAGAACGGTGCGGGTAAATATACCGGGACTGTACTGTACTCAAGCTTTACAAAGGTGAAATGTATTTTAAAAACCTCAAAATGGCGCGCAACTAAATAACCACATAAGGATGTTTTCTAGACATAATAATACCCATTGTATCATATTTTTTTAACAATTTTATCTGTACGTCATTTAAGTAGCAACATATTTGTTGGATCGCTGATCACGGATTTCGGTACTATAGCCGTAAAATACGCCTTTTACGGCCTACTTGTAGTCCGTAAAATGAAATTTCACGGATCACGTGAAACATGAATCTGCGCTTCTCTGGTCCTCGTACGCCGCCGGTATCGCATTCGGGCCGTAAAATCTGGTTTTACGGCCTCGTATCGAAAAATACTATTTTTCGCAACTTTATTATCAGATGTTGAAGATGCTAGTCCAAATATATCAGAAATGATTCTGGTGAAACTTGCGTATATTTCTAATAGCAGAGAAAAACTGAAAACAGACGATTCGCAAGCATGAATTCCAGTGTTATCAACTTGAACGGAATTGTTGAATTAATTTTAAAAAATCATGAACGCAGAACATGACAATAAAGGATTTTATAAATCTATGTTTCATTTATTTTTATTTCTAAATTTTAAAATCATGTTGAGTTGTATAACATTATTATGGTTATACGTTAAATTCTCATCCATTACTTACTTCCTGTAGTATAACACTCGACGTAATGTGATTTTTAAAAAATAAATTTTTACTATCTGATGCATGAGTACGACGCCTACTTTACCGCTTGCGTGTAGAAATAATCTTTTCCATCAATCCATGTATATCGAATATTACTTTTCTAATATTATAATGCGATATTGGATTTATGAATTATACTGACATTATAAACAGTAAAAAAGAAATTTGAGAAATTATGTAACATATTATTAAAATAATTTAGGTGATTGGGGAACAGCTAATTTATGTATTTTTGTTAATTTAAAGGGTTAAAATATTTTCAACTGCTTTTATGTCATTTCATTTATTCATAATAACTGATATATTTTCTTAATCTGCCATTGTTATATACAAATCATTGTCTTCAATAAAATTAATATGTTCTCTAAATAATATAGTGAACAGTTTCAGACTATCGCGAAAGAATATTCATCATGTTTTAATTTTTCATTTCACGTATTAGATTTCATAGTAATACGACTAATCCAAAGTAACAATGCCACTACTCTACTAGGACACAAATATGGTATGTACTCTTAGAGTGTGAAGCAGATTTTTTGATGTAGTGTTATGCTTAGACTATACGTGGCGGTTTTCCCTTTTACCAAAAATAACATTTATTTTTCTCGGTTACATTAAAACGGAAGTGAAAGTGTGATGATTCGTTTAAGTGTAAATTGTCATCGTAGTTGTGAATACATTTGCGCACCTTTGTTTACAGGCGTATAAAGATAGTGTACCATGAGAAAAATTATTTACTAATAGTTAATGTAAGCTAATTTCAAGGATCTAACATTATCTGTAAAGTTATAATAGTAACTGTAAAGTCAAAAGCGACAGGTAACTTTGAGATGAAAATACTAGCATTTCACTGCATATCAGCAATATTATTGTATATTAACTCGTATATTTTAACATTCAGTGAGCGTTCTTCAACTGCTAATAAATCTTACATTAAATTCTGTCGTTTGAACTGCTCATGTCAACAATGCGTCGAAAAATTCGCAGAAAATCGAATTACTGCGCGTGTGTATGTTTGTTTATTACTGTTTCGGTGAAACTAAGCGCGTAAATATGTCACATAATGATCCCAACATTAATATCTAAAATTCTTATATTAACTATTAACATAACAAATTTAACCGAATATCAGATTACGGAAACTTCAGGATAAAGTACCTTACTTTAAGATCAAAATCTAAATTTTGTTAGCTCCACTATGAATTTATTGCATTAACTGTAAACAATCATTTCTCTCAGTGTATAAATATAAATTAATAGTGTCTGAAATATCTTATAAAGTATTTTCAAAATCAATAATAAAATACTTTGTTTTATAATTTAGTTAAATTTTACAATTGTAACAAATCTACAGTTTCGAATTGGAAGCTCTTTTTACAACGATCAAGTCGGCAAACTGTTCAGTTAACGGTTGATAAGAACCCCCGATAAAAAACATGAACGCTCGTAAGGCCTTATCAGATATTCCTTTGACCAGCCGTATATGTTAAAGAGGGTCGTCTGTTGTCCTGTAACAAACCTACGGAACTATAATCTTATTTGTCATTCCTTCAGCCTCGTATCAGTATTTACTTATTTGCAGATTAGTGACGCACCGTACGTCCGAATTGCAACGACGTTAAAAAACCTCCTGTCGTTTTTAGGGCTAAAAAATATAGTATTCTTTTAATGTTTGAATATGACGTCACATCAAGGACACGTTCAAAATTCAAGCACGTGTTTAACCAATAAAAATTATTAAATAATTTAAATTATATAACATTCTATCAATGATACATATTTAAAATAAATACCTGGTAGTTTATTATAATTTTTTAAATTTGTGATGACAATATTTGTGGTACTGATTATACTGAGGTTTTATTCAGTATTAGAAATCTTAAAATAACGAACAAAATTATGTTGTTTATTTTTATTTCTAATAAGAATATATTTATTTCTAATAAAGAGAAAACCTAACCTATCGCAAATAGCGCAATTTAATTGATTACGAATTTGAGAAATATTATTGGCTTGCCATCAGTTCATAAACAGTGTAAATGGTCTTTTACAACTGTAAAAACTATACAGGGAAGTGTCATAATCGGTGGATATGCATATTTGAAAAATTTTATTTAAAAAATCTACAATTAAAACTAGCTAAAATATAATCTCGCAGATGTATGTCCATATAAACTCCTTTTTGTTAGGAATAGTAATGAAATACTGCAACTAGTAAGAGATTCGAAAATTGTCTACGAATTTGTTGCAGAGTCTGGGTCCGAAGCTCCACTCAATAAGTATTTTTTGAAACAATCATTTTTGTTTATTTCTCAAGAAATTCCTGACGTAGCTTTGAATCTTCTGAATTTATTAAATACTAAAATCTAAACTATTTGTACCAATAAATAACTTTTTTTATGCAGTAGGCATAAAATGGTCATTTTACGCCCTCATTTGTGGGCGTAAAACGCCTATTTCACGCCTCCTGGGGCATAAAATCAATTTTAGGACGTAAATTAACTATTTAATGTAATAGCATATAATATAAATATATTTTATGGGAGGTGTGTGTAGTGATGGCACAGATGAACATCCGTCATACCGAAAATTCTTAATTACTTGATTCATTCATAATTACTTGGATCAAAGCGGTCTAGAAAATATTGTCGTTATCACTGCAACTTTTACTGATTTTTCCTAATCGCTAAACTGCAGTTAGAAATATGTGAAGTATATAAAAACAGTAGCAGTTACTATATCTTACTATCGCCTTAAAAGTGGCCAAAATATCCAATTTATCGACTTTTTCAATATATGACTTTTTAATTTCCATATGTGATTAATTCTACGTCAAGATTAATTAATTTTTACATATATTACTAAATACTAAAATACAATTTACGTAATTTAAATACTAACATTAATTTAATTTCAAACCACGAAGTGGACAAGGCACGAAACGAGTTAAATTAAGACTGAAGGGGAAAGGGGAATATACGGATGGAGGGATGGTAAATAATGCATCATGAAATCGGGGAGAGAAGAATTGAGATATTCATGATCTCCTTGAAAGGTTTTAGGTTCTCGTTGTTCTTCTTGACGGGCTATCCACCGATCCGCAGTAAGTCAGCTTGACCTTCCGACACCAGGCTAACGAATCGGATGTGTTTAGGGTCAATTTGTCTATTATCTCGTTGTCAGTTTATTTATTACACTACCAATCTCCAGCGTCGGGAGAAACGTGAGACTTCCACTGCGATATGATTTATTTTCTCACTGGCAACCTTCCCCCATTTTCTTTCCGTTGTGCACTTGTGGATTTCAGTTTGGTGTAGGATTGAGATGGTTTTACGTGAATTCTATCGCCCTCTGCAAGAAGAGTTTTAAAGTAATCAAAGTTCAATAATAATAACACATAAAAAATATTATATTTACAATTAGGACAATGAATACAAACAAATTCATGGTTTATCAACAACTCTAAATAACATTTTTTTATCAAATATCCGCAGTCCAGACCGCAGTAAACAGAATGCTATAAAATATGGATCGGTCTATTATCTGACTGATATTTTAAGACTATTTCATCATACTGGGACGAAAGCAGCAACTTTCCTCCCACAAGCGGAAGGAAAGTTACTTCTTTTCCTCCCTGTCATGAAGAAAAATCGTATACTTCCCTCGGGAAGTAAAAAAGAATGCCTCAGACTATATGTATTTCACCCTCGGCTTCACCTCGGGAATAAAAAATACACGCAGTCTGAGACATTCTTTATTTTACCTTCCTCGTTGAGTAATATACTATTTCTGTTCCTTTCCTGCACTGTTTGCTGGCCAAACTATTTACGTTATGGCAACCAGTAAACACGAACATTGTATGCCTATTGTAAATAGGAATGATTATGGTACTGATTACAAAGACAATTCGTAGTATAAAAACACAGGTCTACAAAATAAGACTTTTTGTTCTCTTTTTTAATAACAGAGTGAATTTCGATGTAGGGCGTTGAATACGATCCCGGGTTCTAAAATTGCGTATCACGTTAGGATTTTGAGTGGTGGTGAAGACCCCAAAAACGAGTTTCTAAGGGTTTTCAGTATTTTTTTCTCTCTTTAAACTGACGTGCTGGAAACTTATACATAGTCATAAATTAAAGTTTATGTCCTACGCTACAAGACCCATATCCATAGGACTTATATTAATGTAATAAACAATATTGATACAAGCAGAGAAGTGGACTTCGCAAACGTCGCATGCGGTTACACAGCAGTATGCATCGTAAAAATTTAAGCTTTTTGCCTAAAGTTTTTAGTACGTAAGATGAAATATGATCTAATCTTAGCTTTGCTGTAGTAAGGTCAATAGCGGGTTTAATTTTAGGGTTTTTGCAAACCCAAACGTGATTAACGCTGATAGCGACACGAAAGACTCCCGCGTAGTGATTTCCTATCATATTGAATCCGCCATTTTGAATTTGGAAAAAGTAACATTGTATTTGTACTCAGTGACCCCAAAATCCATAAGGGTTCAATTGGATGACCTTAGATAAAGTTTTTGATTTTGCATCGGCAAATCGTGGATCCATAATTTTCTACATTTTTGTTCTTTTTTGTATTTCACGCGTTACAGACAGATAAAGCGCAAAAATCACCTATTTTTGCGTTTTTCGAGTATCGCTTGTTTCACAATTAAAATGTTTAGTATCCGTAGGCAATTACCAGCGATTACGGACTCGGAATCTGGTCAGAGCAAGTCACTGAGTCCATATCCACATATCCGCATACATCGTTGCTTCTTGAAGTTTTGGCAAAATTATAGCCATCCATAGACTGTTCCGAAATTCCCGCGAATGGTTGTTGATAATATTTAGTGGACAATTCTGAAAATAACGTCCAACCTGATCTTAATCAATCACCTTAAATACCTAGACAACGAAAGCTGTAGTCGATTTTTCGTCAAGCGATATATAAATACCCATATTAATACTGTTACTTCGTTAAAATGTACATATAAAGTAACATTTATCAAATATGTATTGCCATTGTATAATATAATACTTTTACATTCAATATCATTAACTCACTGTTAATAATCCATTCTTGTAAATATTTATTTTGTTTTCCTTATGACCGAAAGAATATTTTATATATTTTGGATCCAATTTAGCTTAAAAATATTGATCACATGTTTGGCTAAACTTTTGAAACTCATAAAAATAATTTTTTGTTGTATCGTATTTCAAAATTGTCGAAAAAAGTCTCCGAGATATATTGTAGGATTTTTTGAGCATTGCACGTTACTCATATGTATTTTTTTCTATCATTTGGCTGTAACCGGCGACATAACAATTTTTTCGCAAACTTATACAGGGACGAAGTATAGAGCTGGAAAAGATAAAAAAAATAGCACCTCAAAAGCACGACAAATCATAAAATAGACTCTTCAAAAACCCGACATTCAGAAACCAGACTTTTAAACAAAACAGAAATTCAAAAACCAGACATTTCAAAATACAGGCATCGCCGATTAGTGTGTTCACTACATATCAAAATTATTGACCAAGGGATTAATTTTCTAGGTCACTTGAAGGTCACCCTCGGATTATTTATTAAGCGCATTTAGAAGTCAATCATTTATTACATTTTGAGATGTTTGGTTTTTTAAATATCTGGTTTTTGAATATCTGTTTTTTGAAATGTCTGATTTTTAAATTTCTGTTTTATGAAAAATGGTACCTGGTATTGGTTGATAATATTTTTAGCAAATATTGACATTAGCTCATATTTATGAGAATGATTTTGTATTCAAAACAATCAAGGGGTCAAGAATTGTAATATAATATCTTGACACTATTGTCAGTTAAAATCAATGAGACAGAGACTAGAAAAATAATCTGCCAGGAAGTCCCATTTTCATCACCGTAGAATAGTCACAAATATCAATAAAAGGATGAAATGCAGTAAACTTAGAATTATATTATCGGCCTTTGAACAAATATAAAAATTAAAAACAAGATAATCTTACACTTTCACTTCTCGTTGAGAAGACTCCTCCATGATTATCGTCACGATATGCAATTTACCAAAATACGCACCATTATTTTCTTCTATAATTTTTAATTCTTCCTACTTGAAGTATGGAATATTTACAGATGATGTATTACTTTTGCTAAACCGGAATATAATTTTAAAATCGAATGATGTGATGAAACGATTGAATGGTTGAACTGGTAGCATTGATAGTAAATAAATAAAACACCTGTCTTTTTACTTTTACATTGTTTAAAGAAAATTGAAACGTTGCAATACAAATTTGTAGTCATATTACCACTTTATGGCCAATAATTCCAAAGACCAGTTTTCTTAAGGACCAAAAATGTAACTAACATTACCACATTGTTGTGTTCCTTTTATAAATACAATTGGTATAAAGGTACAGTTAATATGAATACGGAAATATATAATCTAAATTACATTTATTCAATTTACAGGAATATAAACAGTAAAATTAACTGAAAGTTGTTAAAAACAACATTCTACGTGAAATCAGTAATTTTTTTCAAATTATTATAGAAATGTATAATAATAAATAACCTGTGAAAATTTGAAATTGTAAAATGATTTTTTCGGGGTAAGATAATGTTTAATTTTAAAATTTATTACTTATGTGAATGAAGTTACAAAAATTAAAACGAAACAGTACACATGAATTATAATTCTATATTATTTTCTGGAACCCATACTTCTGGGTTATAAATAAAAAATAAATAACAGCTTTATTATAATCATTTAGTAAGCATTTGAAAAAATATATTCTATCATAACATTTCTTTTTTTGTTTAACAAGGATAATATTAACATTGAAATGTAAGCAAAATACGATCTTTTTAAAAAATTTATTAATATTTAACTTACTCGTTTTTACCAAGAAACATTAATTCTAATATTTTTTTCGTGAAATTACAAGTAGAAATGAATATTTATTTATATATAACATAATAACGTCTTTAATATTATTAGTTAGTAACATCAAGAAGTAGTATCTTGTCGTATATAAAAAAAAAACACTTTGAATATAAATATCTAAAAAATAACGAATTTACAATTACGTTAAGCGAAGCAAACATTAAAACAATTTGGGTCTTTCCTAATATTTTTTGTATATTCACCATTTAGTACTTTTTAAATGTTTTTTTCATTTCAAATATCGTACAATTGGCGTTTCCTTCTTCTATAACAAATCAAATACGAGAACCATGACAATATACGATATTATTTCTTCTTATAAAAAAAATAAAAGGATAAGGCTATCAACGCTACCAATTATCATTCTTTGGTAGTTGTGTAGAGGGAACAATAAGTCTTAAAGTTGTTATATCTTAAATTCAGCAACGTGTGTGGTCTTTGATTTCAGTCTCAAATAGCGCTATTCTTCCCAACCACTTTAGTAGGCGTTTTGAAAAAAAAGTGCCAAAAGTGGTATAGACCTGTAGTTAAGATATCGAAGAAAGGTGAAATACGGATTCCATTCCTTCAGAAAATATATCAGATAGCATAGGCAAAAGTCGTCTAGCACCTGTAGAAAAGAGGGGGAGATGGAGGTATAACCCTGATGTAGATATATAAGTCAATATTGTTTTATATATAACAGGTTTTCGTAGCATTTCGTAACATTTTAGGCTTAAACTGCAAGAATTGTTTAAAATTCGTTTTCGTCACACGCGTGCGTAAAATTTGATTTCACGTATATGTATGTTGTGAGATGAGATGTATGAAATATTAAAATATATTATTAATAAATAGTAGTCATAGTATTTCCAAGGATACTTTATACCGATTCGCGATGAGAAAATTCAGAAAAACTTATTTGAAAATCTGATTTTTTCTTAGGGAATATCATGAAAACTAAAAATAGGAAGAATCCCCCAAAATATTACTTTTATGTTACACTGTTAACAAAACCCGGACTATTTTTTTTTCAATTTTATATGAACTTTACGCATGCATGCAACAAAAAAATATTGATCGGCAGTTGTGCAAACATTTTTTAATGCGAATACGATCGTCCACCGTGAGACTTTCCTTTATAAAAATTGCAAAAGCATTTTCAATTTAGGGATAACCGGGGTTTACCGTCCGACTTATGTACTTTTACTTGGAGTTTTGTAAGATTTACAAAAGAAAATATGATGTTTTACAAACCACAATATCAAAAAATACAAAAGCCAAATGATAAGCCCCCGGTTATACCTAGATTGAAAATGTTTTTGCAATTTTCGTAAATAAAAATCTCTCATTGTAAAGAAGTTAAATCAACTAATCATTTCTTTTTGTTTACCGGAGAGTTAAACTCCAGTAATTTTTTTTAAATTTAGTCAAATGAACTTTCAAAATTTCATTCCACTGAATATATATTTTTAGTTGATTTAAGTGTTTAAGCTCATAAGTTCAATTTATATACACTCGTTGAGGACCTATTGAAGCACTTTGAGAGGTTAAAACAAATCAAATCTTTTGGAAATTTTGTTAAGTTATTGCTACCCTAAATATAGTAAATTACAAAAATATTACTTTCAATTTCAATGTTATTTTTCCAAAAATCAACAGAACAATTTTGTATTTATTGTAATTCCGTCAGTTCTTTACAATCAGCTTCAACCAGTGATAGCTTAAAAGCTCTTATCAAATGCTTCAAATTTTATTATAAATCTTTCGTTTTTCCGCTATTTAAAGTTAATTACTTGATTTGAAGTTTGTGTAACCATAACTTGGGTTCTATGGCCCCAAGAACGATAAACAAAAAAAGCAATCTCCTAGTTATTTTATTACCTTTATTATATTTTGTATAGTATTTGTTGCACATGTTTCGATAATTATCGATATTCTGAAGTTACTAGATTACAAATTTTAATAGTCGAATAATTCCTCGAAAAGTGATTGCAGCGCCATCTATGACTAGTGTTTTGTATTCGGCCCGAAAAAACCTTTAAAATGAGCTCCTACTCAACTCAGAATGCCTATTAAGATCTTCGACTCCCCACGTCTCCCACGCACCTCTTAAAGATGGGTGTCGCAAGCCCCCAAAAATAGAGATTTTTTAAAAAGTCGTATATCAGAATTTTTTTTTAAATATCGACGGTTTTCGAAATATTTTCCTGTTCCCTGATTTTTTGCAAGCATTGTATAGTAATAAACTATAGACAAGTATTGAAAAACTATTTTATAATTCCAAAGGTGATTTTTAATTCGATTTTTATGAGTATTTTTACTTACTCAATATTTATGGTAGAAATGTGTTTTTATCCCTATCCAATTTTCATAGAGAAAATGGGTTTTTACAATAAATATGGATATGAACTATACGTAAACTGTATGTAAAACACATACATTATACATTCTTTTGTTATATTTATATTTTAAGTTATAAGTAATTTTTTACGTTTAATTCGATTTTCGGGAAGACTTAAGGTCTGAATTTTAATTAGTTAGTAGAAATAATCCCTTACATAAGGTATATTGACCAATTCACTCTTAACGGGTCGCTGAATGCATACAAATATACCAATACAATTGAAAATGTTGAAATATTAGATTTGAAGTGTATTATTTCTTTGCCTATCATCAGAGAAGCAAAAGTCACTTAGGATGAGATTTTCAATCTATTGATTACAACCAATTCCTCCATACATTTTCTAATCCTTAAACTGAATAAACGTGATAATAATATACGAAAGTACAAACAAGAAATACGAATATAAATTAAATAAGATTCTCAGTTTCGTCTTCTCGGCTCGTTTTAAAGTTACTTTAACGAATGATGGCTGATTTTGAAGGTTTTTTTATAGAGCTAGAACTTACCTCAGAGAGCATATGACCTGCAATGAATATTTCGCCAGTTATCGACGTAAAAAGGGTAAAAATTATCTTTTTTGCAATTTTTCACCTCTAACTCATGCAAATTCTTCGCCTTTTTAAGCTTTATAATATTGTTGCATATGATATTTCGCTATCATTTTACGGAAATGAGTTAGAGGCGAAAAACTGCAAAAAAGACCATTTTTACCCACTTTTTACGTCGATAACTGGCGAAATAAACCCTTCAAAATTAACCACCATTCGTTAAAGTAACTTTAAAACAAGTCGAGTTATTGCAAAAAAAATCTATTTTTTTCTTGAAACTTCAATGGCTTGCTACTCCAATTCTGAGCTTCAGATCCCATTTTGGTATTACACTTTTTCCTCGGAATGATGTCAAGATTCACCCCCTACAGTATTATGCGGAAGTTCTGGGACATATTGTATACATAGTAATATCTTAATAATATCTTAATCTTATATATATATACGAGGGCAGCTGTAAAACAATCATCAGCTGTGGCTCGCCTTTTAGCACATCTGTATAAATTCTTGCTGTATCCATTTTATGAGGCCAATAAAGTCGTTATTATTATTATTATTATTATTATTCCTTGGATATCAAGAAAACCTTTCTGATAGATTGCGTAATGATAGAAAAGTCTTTTTTTTTCCTTCAAAAAGTATAGAAAAAGAAAAGTACTGAAAAATGAATATGTTCCCCAAATTTCTTTGAAAAATCCTCCAAAACATAAGCATTGTCATAAATGAATATTACATTTGGCCCTGGTAAAATAAAGTATTGGCGCAAAGGTCCATCAATTTAAATGTGGGTATGACATCAAGCTTATATAATATAATATATAAGCTTACTAGAACAAGAACATAATTTTTGGTAATTTGGATTTAATTCGTAACTTTGAAGTCCAAAAGTATTACAGGACTTTTTAGGTTATATTTACGCAATTTTCGGTTTATCTTCCCGACTTAAAAGTCTATTTCATGATGACGCTGAAGTTAGCGAACTATTCGAAAAGTGATTGGATGTGATTAATTCGAATTCTGGGGCGGCAATCATTGAATTTGATGTATAAAGGTGTCAATGTATCCCGAGAATGTGTCGGACGAATTTGGAAAAATTCTTTTTTAAAAAATTAGAGGAGGGATAATCTTAAAATTCGCCCTTTTCAATAATTCGCGATAGTTAAAAAGAATTCTAGGGGAGAGGCTATCATTGATTTTGATATAAATCGATGTTAACGCATATTTAGAATATTTCTGGGGAGTTTGAAAAAAATGTCCAGTAGTATTGGGAAAATGGAGGGCTAAATATTAAAAATATGTACATGACAATATTTTGTTTAAAAAGTGGTAAATTTTACTTGCTTAGGTCATCCTAACTTAATTCAAATGACTCTTCTTGCTGTTTTGATGTGGGATCTTCCGAATCTCTTCAGTCGCCATATAACAAAGGCCCCCAAAATACATAAATTTTTCTTTTGTTTTAGAGATTACATTAGTAACGATAACTTTGGACAATTTCAATGTAACTCGTATCTCAATGTTTTCTAGATCCTTTTCAACATCTGAACTCAAAATTTAGTTTCAGTCAACAGGAGTTCAAATATGGCGCCTACATTTAAAAAAATTGGAAATTTTTACTTCTAGCAATTTTGTTCGATCCCGTAGGACAATTGGATTCAAATAAAACTAAGCATTTTAACATCAAAATGGCATCCACACTAAACGGTCCTCAGCGTGGGCGCCATAATCAAACAGACAAAGTTACAAGAAAATTAGTTCTCCATCAACTACCAAAAAAAGACAATATAAATTTTCCACCAAGGATATGCAATAATAATAGTTACTTTAACAATTCCTAACTCTTTCAAGTACAGCATCCTGTTGGAATTGTTAAGAATACGCAATTTTTGTGCCTGCATTCTTAGAAACCAATCCTGATGTACTTTCTCTCGGCAACTTCTATCACTCGTACCTTAATTTTGAGGAAGTCGTAAACGGAAAAGGTTTCCCAGTGTTCGTCTTTCTTATCGTCGCGTGTTTAATTTAACCACACCGTGGTGCAACCTCTTACCCCCACTAAACCTCCTTCCCTCTTCCGACGTCATCGTCGCGCGCCTCTGGAACCGAGAACCTCTGGAGGGGAAGAAGATGGAACCTGGTTGCACGTTGACGAGTTGACGGGTTCGCCACCACCAGTCGTAAACGCGAAATCGTCGAGGTACGCGCGTGACCCGGGTACCTCCGGTCGACCCTCCAGAACTTAAGTTATGTTCGATGATAGTGACAAAAAAACAATTAAAAAAATGTTTAATAAGTAATTTTGATGGATTTCTCAAGTGATGTTTTATTAAAATACCGGTAAATTATGAACAAGTTACTCTCCGATCAACAAGTGTTGTTGTTCTTTTTTATTACTAGTAGTTCATTTATTGATGACTCTTGTCACTTTGGTCATCGATGGGATAAATGATGAATTCTTAAGTGATTCAAGAAATATTGATGATTTTTTTTTTGGTCATCATTACTCTCTATTTTCTAGAGAATTTTGAAACTATTTTCTAGTGAAAAATCACTCCTTATTAAGTAAACATTGATCCATTTAATGAAAATTCCGAAAATTGAATAATGGTTAATTTAAAGAAATTTAAAGAGAATGAATTCTAAAATATTTCATATAATCCTAAAATTTGAAAAAAAATTTAACAAGAATTTCACATAATTCAAGAAAACTGCAGATTTAAGTTTCGTTTAGTAATATTTTTTAATCTCGGAGTGCCCAGAAAAGACAGTGCATTGTGACGTTACTGGACAATACCTATCTCGGGGATACATTGAGTTCATAACTGATAAGCTAAATACAACAATTGGAACTAAAAAATGTCCTTCTAATCACTCCAATATTTACCTTTTGATTCCATTTAAAATCGGAGTTACATTCAGTATCCATTCTATAATAGTTTGTAAGTCCCAAACTAATCAGAAACTCTAAGCTCTTAAAAAAGAACAATTTTCATATTTTCTAATTTGAAATTACATTTTTGCAATTTTGAGATTTACCAAAATTCATCAATAAATTCACTGAAACTTACAGAATTGTTTGAAAATCTAATCTCAAATATTAAGAAAAAAATAAAGTGATATTAATTACGGGTAATGTCTAACGATTTTGTATTGTGCATAATGAAACAAATTAAAAAAAAAATTAAGTTTAGCCAATTGCATTTGCCGGCATTGCTATATCGATATAATAATAATAGTTAAATCTAAACAAGAAAACGCGAAGAAAATAAGATTTTATGGAGCTATTTTAGAAAAGTAAAACAACGGGATTACCTTCTAAATTTTAATTAGTTAAAAACTACATTTTCTTATTAGTTAACTATCAGTGTTTACGATTAATAGAATCAACACTTCAATTAGTGTAACTTCACTAATATAGTAGTGTTTTAATATTAATTTAAAAAAAATAAATAAAATAAAAAAACATAGTCACTAATATTTTTCTGAGTAGTAAAATAGTTGTATTAAAATTGATTATTCGTAATAACCTATTATCTCAGCAATGCTAATTTTTGTATGGTATAGTTTACAATATTTTGAATTGGAAATGTGACATACTATCGACAACTTTTCACGTTGTTAATTCTACTATGTGAACATATCTACATGGTTCCATTAAGACTTTTTTTTTCCTCTCTACTGTCCACAGTTGAATATTAATTAGTTATACTAACTTTCATATGATCAGTTAAAATAATTTAAAATGTAGTAAGAAAAATGAATTTAATCGAATTAACGAGGTTAATTTACGCAAATTTAACAGCAAATGCAATAAATAAGATTTAAATCTTACATTCAAAAAAAAAATAATTAAAATAACCAGAAAAGATGGTTAAATAGGGCCTTGTTATTTTTTCTGGTTAAAAGAATCAGAATTCTGGTTATTATAACAAAAAAAAAAGAACGGTCATATTTAACCAGAACATTTTTTTGAGACACTAATGTCTGCATTAAAATTTTCATTAAAATCACGAAGAAAACTAAAGTTGGGGACTTATTATCAACATTACAACGATAGTAATTTTATCACCCTAAACAGTATTTACATAATTTAAAATGTAGTTCTTTTTACTTTCGTGTCTACTAAACAATGGCAGTTGAATGTGTCAGACAAATTTTGTTCAGCACAGACGCTTAAGTTCAATTACGACAACATTCACTATGGCGGATGCGATATTATGCCCAGAAAAGTCAGAATTGAACACACCAAGATTACTATAAAACTTTTTAGAGTAACATATATTTAAAGAACTTACTTACTAACTAGTGAACATTTTTGTCATATACATCAGTTTCTTCATACTAGTGAACATTTTTGTCATATACATCAGAACTAAAAAGTGAGCAACGAAACTTTATTCATTATGCTAATAAAGGATAAAAAGAAACTAATAAATAAATAGAAACACATTTAATAGTAAGTAACGGTAATTATAGTCTTAAACGGATATTATCTTATTGAAACTAAAGCCAATTAGTTGAATTCTGTACTTAAATTGTCTATCAATTTAATAACTACCAAAGTACTTTTTAACATTGTTTGAGTTTTTTAGATTTACATAAAAAGAAATAACTACATTGTTTAACACGCCTTTACATAATCGACATGAGAAACATAAAATTGCATGTATACTAAAAAAAATATTATAAAAGTATACTAAACTATACTAAAATAAAGTAAATTCCAATAACTATTTACATAAATGGACTAAAGTAAATGTTGTCTTCAAGATGTATTTTTTTAAATGGATCAGATTTACTAAAAACAATTTTTTAAAAAGGCATTTGTAAAAATAAAAAGATACTTTTTTAATTCAAGTAAATTTTTTACTTGCGACTATTCACAGAAATATCTACTTGATTGCAGAAACATTTTTTCAGTATAATAATGAGTTTTTTAAAAAATATGCCATTGATTAAAATGTTTACTAATTTTGTTATTAAGTTCTAATATAGATTTATTACAACACTCGTGAAATATATAAAATATTTAGGTCAAATTTATAAATCTCCCAATTTCTTTAATCTTCAAGTTTCTATTGATGTCTATATTCGCTGCTTATTAAATAATATTTTTAATTGCACTTAAAAATAGTCTTAAAAGTGTTACACTTAACATTAAATATTATCCGGCTGAATTTTGAACCAAAATAAGACTAATTTTTCAATATTAAATCAATGGTCCCTTACTTCGAAACAATGAAGGTTGACTTGTAGCTGATGTTTTGGATTCAAATTTTTACTAACTTACGTGATATTACCTAGATTAGTCTTATTTTGAGTAAATAATAAAATATAAGATGAAAATTAGTTGTCTATCAAATATTAACTTAATTGAAGTTACATAGTTGATTTTTAAATATATTTGCATGTAAACTGTAAATGAAGTCGTCAAAATAAAAATAAGAAATCTGGACTTATTAATTATTTTATTGAAGTAAATATTGTAGCAGTCGATGCACTGAGAAAACACAATGTTACACAATACTGCTTGTAGTGTACAATGAACATCTGATACCATTACACATAGTTTTACCATTGAAATAGTATTAGAAATTCCTTGCAGTAGTATTAGTTAACAAATAGTAAATTACCACTACATTTAGTATTAAAATACTTTTGTATTTCACTCATTGTGCACTGTGATAATACAATGATCTTATTTTTTAAAAATGTATTTCGAAAAGGGAAACTGTAAAAATACATAAAAATAATTTTCAACATTAAATGATGTTTTTTAATTTTTTTAAATACATTATGTGACACACTTGTAACCCCTGTAATTCTAACACTTGTTACGGATATATCTTCACAGTTTTTGAAAAATAACATAGAAAAGAACACAACAAATACTGAACCGTTGTTTGTTCAGATAAAAAGTAGATAAAAATACGCTTCAATTCGAGTTTTTTTGACAAACTGATATGATCCCTTAGGTTTACGTGATTATACGTACAAGAATGTATGCTTAAGGATAATACACTACATTTTTGGCCCTTTTAAGCGTACCAGATAACATGCGTTTATTGAAATAATTGAACCTCCTTCAAATTAAAAAGCTGATGTAGGAGCTACCTTTATATGATAAACATGAATAGGTTAAAAAGTATCATTTTCCATCACATTTTGGGTTAAATAGATGCAAGAAATACAATATCATCTTTTAATGGATTCAATATCAGAGATTTGAGGATTAATGTTCTTTTGAAGCAGACGAATAGACGGAATTTATTAGATTATTAGATTTAAACATTTCTGTCTTTTAAATTTATTTATTTAACCGTGCATTTTATTTATTCAATTTTATTTATTGTAATTTAAATTCAGATATTTCTTTATACATATTTTTTAATTAATAGTATAGCTTGCATGTACAGTAGTTCTCCCCTTATTCTAATTTCTTCTCTTATTGCAATTGTTTCCCTTCTCGTATTCTAATATTTCCCCTCACGCGTTCTCCCCACCGCGCCTACCGCTTTATGTGCATGTGTAGAATGTATGTACATATGTATAGGTACGGTATGTATTTATGCGTAAGCCTTATAGGAGCAATGAAAACATAACCCCTAAATAAAATTATTTGTACACATCCATAAATTGATCGATGTGTCACAGTGGTTTGTATGTAAATTATTCACGTTGACTGTTTGAATAAAGGCAAAGGTACTTATTTATGTTGAATGTTCGGAGAAAAAAGTGAAACAAGAATTTGAGTAGTGGGGAAGAGGAGAAAATTAGAATAAGTGAAGAAGGCCGCCATCTTTCCTGACTGGACAAATTAGAATAAGGGGAGAACTACTGTATAACTTAACCGTTTGAAGCACGGTGTCATTTCTGTAGTACACCATTTTTTTAATTCACTTTTTAGTAGATTAAAGTTGAATTTTAGTGCAAATTTTTTCTTCCGTACTTCGATAACATGTTTTTAAATGTAAAAAAATGAATATTTATTATGCATTGCTGTGCTAAATTGTTTATAATGACGAGCAATGCGGGAAATTGTAAACAAATAAGGATAAGTAAAAAAAAAAACAAAAATTGCTTAATTTTTTGTAACTAAATGATCGTAATTTTGTTATTTTTAAATTTGCGGTATTTTTCGATACGCCATTCGAATGAGCAGGGGTAGGGCAATACAAAATGTCAATTCCAACATTTTTTCACTCCGTTTTACTGCTAAACTGTATGTCAAACTTCACGTTAACTTTATGTACACTTGGTCCTTAAAAACTTAAAGTGGTTCGCAAAATTGTATTTGATTTTAATTAACCCATATAAAATTTGTTAAAGTAATTGGCCATGATTCTGTAAATTTGATCAAAACGAGTAAATATTGAAAGATTGATTACCAAATGACTTTATTTAAAATATCAATATATTAAATCAAGATAATAATTAAATCTGTGAAATACATGTTTAAAATTTATTCAAGAATCATTCGTAATGAATTTTTTAAAACGTGTGATCAGTTTTTTCTTATTACTTATCACATTTCCATACATACTACAACTTTATCACTTTTGTCTAATTAGTATTATTTTGCTTACTTTACTTATTTTAGATTAGTCTGTTATTAGTATGTCTATTGGATACTTTCAATACCAAGAATTAACCAAATCAAATCTTCCTCTCTATTATTTCAATTTCAATCAAAAACTGTATAACCTCAAATTCAAAGAGTAATTTCATACTGAAATCAGTTACTTTTGTACTATTTAAATCATTTCCGAATTAATACAAAAATTATTTTAAAAATTTATGGTACTAAATTTGTCAATTTCATTTTTTATCTGTCCTGGAGATACATTGGGTTTGCAAACCTTTGTAATTCCAAGCTAAATGCACGTAATAATATTTAAATGTACTATCATGTATTGCGAACTTTTCATTTTTAATCACTTAAATTTCACTACGTACACTGAGAGCAATTTATAGTTGGGACTGTATTTCATCTAAGTACACCAAACTAACTAACACTATAATTCAGTTCATTTTACTAGAAGTAGTAATCGATTTATTTAATTTTAAAAGATATATAACTAAAGAAATAGATTCGGGCTACCATGCACAAACAAATATTTAGTAAATGTAACTAAATAATGAGTTACCCACGGGGGACCAATTATTTTGTAGTTTTCGTGGTTGCGTATGGTTCAGATAACTAAATGAAAGTTTATTAACAAAATTTTAGTTAGATTAAGGAAATGTACATATCAAATTTAGTTTCCACTAGATAACTCACGATTTTGTTGAATTTGTTAAATAACTTCTTAGTTTATATATTGTTGTCACTCTATTTCCGTCACGTTTGTATATGGTAAAGAACGCTATGATTTACTTTGAGCATGGTGATTAGTCAAATGTTTTCAAAACATTAAATTATGAATTTCGAAAATACACTTAATGAATTCATGATTTTGTCACATTATTGGACATCTCCATATTAAAATACTAATTTTTTTGAACGGCCAAGTTTGGTTATGACAGACGATGACGTCGAAGTCAAATACATAATATTCTGAATCGTATTAATAGGAACTCTTAAGTTTTTATTAGAAACAAAAACATGTTTTATGAAAACCCTAATTATTAAACAAACAAAAATTAAGCCTATTTTGTATTTGACAATTTCGTCCATTAAAAAAGTTCGTATTTTTCAGGATAGATAAGACCATATCATTTAAAATAAAAAATTGTCAACAATATCTGTATATGTAATTCAATTTTTTTAATTTACAAATAAATTGTTACAAATTCAGAAACAAGCTCTTATGGAGAAATCGCTCCATCAGGGATTAAAAAGTGAAACGACACGAAAGGAAAAGGAACGGTCTCAGAAGAAAACCGTCATTATGGATGTTCGGTACCAATTTAAGGAAAACGATTCGCGATCGAATCGCGAAATTTGATACTGACAGATCGTGCGCGAACGACTTTGTGAACTAATGGAAAACGCCGTACATAATATATAAAATGTTTTATCCACAATCAGAGGTATTTCTCGAGAAGCTGCGAGTACCGGATGCATCGACCTTGGAAGAATAAGGCCCGGTTTTCTGCGCGCGTGATTAATTAGGCGCGCTACTAGCGGTCTCGTTAATCCATCGACGACTAACTAAAGTTTCTTTTGGTAAGTACCTTCCTACTTATCTTTTTACATTTGTCTAAATTAGCCTTTCCCTTCTGTACATCGAAAAAATGGATATTTTTGCTCGTGTAATGAATACTGATAAGTTTTTGTAGCTCAAATTTAGTCACGTGTTTGTTAATTAATGAAAGATATTTTGGTAGAATGGTTACTGGAAAACTTTAATTTACTCTTTTGACTATGTCGTTGCCATCATCAAAAATGTTATTAGACCGATTGAAGTCTACAAAAAAGCAGGTCCTAAGTAATTTTGTCTGCAGAATCCGAAACCGAGATCAAAATCTTGCCATGTCCGAATTTGTAGCTATTTAACGTTAAGTACTCATTAAGTTTTTTCGCTGTTTTTGAGGTTATGTATAGAATGCGAAGTAACTTTGTGAGGATAAATTTTAGTCGCTCAATTTGAAGAAGCATCGTACCAAATGATACTAATAGTAATAAAAGTCACAAAAATGTATCGCATCCTATACATAACCTCAAAAATAACAAAAGAACGCATTTTTCGAGTATTTAACGGCAAATTATTTATTAGTTTTAGTTTCTAACATTTCCAACATTTTATTTGATATATATATTCTTTTCGGTTTTCGGATCCCCGGTTGGGCGCCAAATAAAAATGAAGTTGGATTCCATTTTTTGTAACATATGAGCGTTAGATGGAGTGAAAAAGTTAAAATTTCGAATTTTATATCGCATAAGTCTGGAAGTTGTAGCTTTTTTGAGTACGAAATGTGTGTGAAGGCAAAAAGCTATAAGGCAACATCTTCCTTCAATTCCGGCAACGAGTTGAAATTTAACATTGTTTTTAAATAGAGAAACAAAAATTTCTAATATTTTTTTCGGATGTGTGAAAACAACTAAATAATTGTACATAAATTATTTAAACTATTTAAATCGCCATTTCGTGAAAATGGTCATACATGCTGGTTAAGAAGTATTTTAATAAATACGGTCAATCTTCTAACTAAAAGCAACAAGTGGACTTAGTCAAATTAAGTAAAATCCATTGGATATTACTCACATTATCTATTATCTCTAATCACATTTCCTACCAAAATTATTACTTTACATTTTTTTGTAATATTTATCTGCAATAATTTTTATATGACGAGTTAGAAATCATCACATTGCCATCCCAGGCTCGATATCATAAATTTTTAAACTAGGTGTGCAAACACCCCGTAATAAAGGAAGTCACTAACAATCCTCATATTTTCCTAAACCACCTTAATTAAATAACCAAGTCAATTAACTTCAGAATCATGTGGGCTTCGAGTAACTTTATGAATACTTGATGTTTGCGGGACTTTATTAATGGCTCAAGTACAACTTTACATCCTCGTAATGTCAAACCTAAGGTAGAAAAATTATTCAGAAGTTCAATAAAAAAAAACATCTTCATTGAAAGAACCGTTCATCTAGAAAGAAGAAGCATTAAATGTATAAAAAAATAGTAGAATCATTTTATATACGATTTAAAATAATTTACCATTTTAGTTTTTTCATCCAATTATGTAATACTTGCACTGTAAAATGTTAAAATATTTATTCAGGGATACATTTTCAAACTCTATATAATGAAGTAAACGTTCCAATAAAACCAATAAACGCATATTAAATATTCAAATAATGAAAAGTGTTGATTAATAATGTAGATGGCATTCGTTAATGAGTCGATACGTTCACGTTTCAAAGATATTGAAGACCCATTTTGTAGTAATGCATTGAAAGATGTGCATTGTTGTCACAAGTACATTGAATGGAATGACCACCTGCTATTACGTTACTCTTCATTATGCATTACTAATAAGCGAGCTAGCATTTCATTACTTGCTCCTGTTATTAGAAGCAGTTTTACCGTTTTAGAAACACGTTTACCACTTTATTACACTAATTTATAACATTCTAGTGATAAATTTACACAAGTTTATTACTTTTGTTTAGTGCATATATATTATACTTTTATTGTATTAATCTCCATATAACAGTGTTCAATTTTTATATTATTTATAGCTTTTTTATGCTGGTTTTGTTGGTATAATACTTTTGTTTTACGTGGCCTTATTAAAGATAATTGCTGTCTTTAAATTTATTTATATATAATATATATAATTATATTAAAGATAATTTCTTTTAATTTTTAAATTATGGAAACTTGTTATTTTTATCTCTCACAACTAAAAGTAATCGACTCTAATATCGAATAGCATAAAAAGTTTTGTTAATTTAAGTTAATGAGTCTTGATTGAAAATGTTTAGCAGTTTTTGAAGATACATATAGTTGAATTGAGTGTAAGTTAGTTAACTCTATTCATACTTACAAAGTCACTTACATTGGAAGTATATACTAAAAAACCATCTGGTTAAGTTAATGACATTTCTGTGATAAGAGTAAATTTGAATTTCATCATTTCGTTTAAATATTTAACACATTTAAACGTTATTTCTAATTAACAAAATGTACAAAAATGTTGTTTTCTTTCCTACCAACTCCATGAAGAACTAATTTTGTTAACGTCAAACAAAAGCGTTATAAAATATGACGTTCGTCTATTTAATTAATAAATCTTTGCTAAGTTATGAGTATATATTTTTTAAAGATACACAAAAACAAACAAAACTAGCCAGATTCTAACTGAAATACTTTCTTTTAATTGTTACAAATGAAGAAAAAGGGCTGTTCTCTATGAAGAATTGTCTCCCAAAAAGAATTACAGTAGAACCTTGGGACTTTTAAATTCACGGGACACACAACTAGGGACTTCTAATTTTACTGCGCATGACTTCTGGATAATTTTCAGTGCCGTAGGTTAACGAGGCATTTCCCCCGCTATCGATATCTATACCAAGTGCCGTAAATTTGGTACCACGTGACTTCGAAGTGCTGAGGCTGGTGGCTTCGAAGTCCCGAGGTCCTTAGAATCTGCATTTAGAAAACGTATTAAAATAATTCGAAGCATAGGGACATGTTTCTAGGCTATTTGTTGTAATACTACATCGAAGATTTTCTTATAAGGATTTTCTAAATATTTTACATTTGTAACAATTTCAAGTATTTCGGTTACAATCTAGCTAGTTCTGTTTATTTTTGTGTAATAGTTTAAAAATATATACTCATTGACTCACCACTGATGCTCTAACTCATTTACTAAACATTTTATAATTAGCTAGATCACTTTTATATTTTATGTGGTGTAAAGATTTATTTCATCTGAGTTTGTAACGGGTCTAAAGAGTTTGTACATTCAATCACCACCTTAAAAATAAGCGTTTGATTTAAATGTGATTATAAACGTTCGTATTGTACGTATTAAATGAGAAGATATTACAGTAATGTCTTATTAAAAATGAAGAGTTAGAAACTGGTCTTCAAAATATTCGGAATTATTTCCAAAGATTTTGGGAAACGTTCATTTATCATAATCATGGTAATGAAGGTGAACTTTTACGATTTTTAATTATTTTCTTATTTTGGAAAAAAAGAAAACGGGATACGGAATTTAAATGAACAGAAAATTATTACTAATGGTAACGATGGCTTATCAATATAGCATTAAATTGCTTGGTGATAGTTAATAGAACTTGTTAGTTAAACAAGTTTTATTCATTTTCAAATTTGCTTTTAAATAGCCCACAGTGCTAAGCATATTTTTAGTTGAAACTATGGAAGTCACTTCATTTCGACGAGTCAAATAAACTTTTCCTTTGCGAAAATGTTCGAACGTGCTGTGTTTTCGAGCACACATGAGCGAAATATAACGAATTCATGATTTCTTCTTCGGCAAGAAATTTGTCAGACAATGTGACCTATTAATTTTATAAATAATTACTGGAAACAGCTTTACAAAGATTAAATATCGTTTTACATGTATTCGACACAAAATATAACCTTAAAAACAGGTTGTGATTACGGTCTTGGACTATCAAAAGGGAGGAAACAAAATTTCGGACCTTATGAAGTAACAAAGGATGTACGTCTTCAACGAACAAATCACGATGTTTTTGTGATGGATACTTTTAATTTTTCTAGATAATTTTTTTCTGACGACAGAAACTTTAACAGAAACTGATGCAAATTTTTCTAGAACGTTGAATCTTTCCACTTTGAGTCCTCATTTTTTCGAAAAATCTTAAAACAATCCAACCTTTATATCGTTACCATAGTAACAAAATTTTATTTATGGATTCATTATGAGCATAAAAATATATTTATTCGATTTCAATATAGCTGAAGTTTATTTAATAAGTTCCACTCTGGAGGTCCAGTGAAGTTGCTCTATTTGATACATCATTAGAGTTCTAATAACTTATAATTGAAGATCACAATCTTTGACTTTACTTTACTGCTATTTAAAAATATAGTATTCAAGAAGCCATAAGCAATTAAGTTTGTACATGTGAATCAATATTTCTTTCTTGAATCCGGTTTAGGTCGGTTCATATTTACCTAGTACGATATCTAGGTTTGCAAAGATTCGCTAAGTGTAATGATTGACAGATCAATATTGAACTTTGACGTCGGGTTGAATAATGCGCAATAACCAAAATTAAACAATACTTCACTGTTCTTACTACAAATTCCGCTTGGTTTACAACAAAAACACGTATAAAGAAGTTTATTAACAATTATTTAGTTTCTTATCACCATGTAGAAATTTTTGTTTATAATATAAGGAAATACTCCAAATTAACACTAGTGATAATACATGATCAACATGCATACAAAAAAGTACTTTTTTCATGAGTGTAACCAAATTTTTTATTTTTCGTTTCTAATATTTCCAACACTTTATTTGATATACAAATAAAAAAGAATCTAGATTCCAATTTTTGTAATTATAAGCATTAGAGTGGAGTGAAAAAGTACAATTTTCGAATTTCATATTTCCTGATACTGGAAGTTGTAGCTTTTATGATTACGAAAAGCGTGTGAAGGCAGAAATCTGTACGACATCTTCAATTCCGGCAATCGCATTGAAATTCTACGTTGTTTTTAAATAGAGAAACAAAAATTTCTAATATTTTTTCGAATGTGTGCGAACAACAAAGTAATTGTACATAACTTCTTCATGATATCTTTTCATAAGTGTTATCTATGAGGAATAGTTAGTTCTGAATAAAACAAAAAAGTGTTAGTACGAATTCAGCGGGAGTCATTTTTGCTAATAAATGAAGCATTTCAGGGATTTCCCCTTTTCTGACTTGATATTTCTGTTCGAATTCATCGTAAAATTGTGACCTTATAAGGTTCAGAAAATTGAGAGTCTTGAGCTTAAAATAAGCACTTATGAATTAAAAAATAATGTTTTGAAGCAGAGTTATCGTAGATTGAAAAGACAAATTTTTTGACCGAAAATCGAATCAACAATTTTGAACAAATTTACAGTGCAATTTGCTGTAATAATAACTGCAATACATCTCACCTAATATTGTGCGGTAAATAATATAATGTATGATGTATAATACATAGTTACGCGTGATTATCAATCTCATCGGTAAGGAACAATATAAACAAATTTTCGTTTTACTATTAACCAGCGATTTAATATTATTTTCATAATTATTTTGGCAGAGTACTAGAAAGTGCCCTAACATAACCTAACCATGACATTTATACCAGCTATCTATTTAAATATTATGAACAGTAAAAGAAAAATTTAGTATATACCACAAACTGAGCACCAAAAAATACTACGTTGCACATTTGCTCATGCTGACAACTTTACGAAAATCGAAATATAAAATGGATATAGCGAATTTAAATAAAACCTCGCCTCTGAATTGTCCAGTACAGTTTCGGCATTCGACGAAATAAAAAATGAAAATAAGTCCGTAACCCCTCAACAATGATCATACATCTTGATCACGTCGCCAACGGTTGATTGAAATTCAAGGGGCGCCTCGCAGGCTTCAGAACCTCTGAACGACAAAAGCGAGGGTCATTCTGAAACGATGGCGCTTTTGAATTTGAGTATACTGATGCTGTTTCATATTATGGGCGTGTAAGTTTGAATGATCGAAGTGATCGTGAGCCGAATTTTGTTAAACATACGTACGCATTAGTAGCGATTATTTGTAAATAATAGGTATATGTAAATAGAATCATCATCATCAACTTCACATGCTAGAAAAAGTGAACTTTCATATGGACATGTACAGTAATGTAAACAAATAATTTTAAAAAACCGGGAAGAGTGACGTAAGGCGGGGGTAATTGATCTGAATTCTTTTACGAAAAATTATTAGTTTTTAATTGAATTGAGGAGTCACAGAAAAACTACCCCTCGGGAAATGGTTTCCATCCTACGAGAAAAAATATATATAGAATTGAGTGGACATATCTTTTTTCTACTCTTATTAATTTTATATGATAACAAAAAAAAAAAACAAGTATTTCTGTGCTTCGGAAAAGATTTTTTTCTGTCCCTTGTCTCAAAATAATTTTTGTTTACTTTTTATCAATTTACGTCCTATATTCACTGTAGAGTTTAAATTAATTGGTATTTCATTGTAACTTCAAAATATTTTCAGGCGTACCTACTAAATAAAAACTAAAAACTGAAAGCATTATAACCCATTTCAGCTACAACGTACATACTATTTTCATCGTTATCATAGGCTGAAGTTGGCGGTTTGAGAAGAGGAGGGCTAGAGATATTTTTTTATTTAAAAAAAGAATAGCCATTGCTCGTTCATAAATAGTGTTATTGCTCTTAAGATTTAACTTATAATCATGAAAAACCACGAAGATCGTCCGATTTTGTTATTAAAAGTTATGGAGAGTTATTGCACCAAAATGGGGACAGGTGCTTCTTAATTTTATTTATTTATTTTCGTTATAAATAACACAGGACCACAACAAAAATTTGTTGACAGATAACTTGAATGAGAAATAGTGGATCTTATAGATATTTGGTCGCTCAAAACGAATCCGTTGTTCGATTTGACCCATCGCACGTCAAGATTTTAAGATAACTCCAAAAAATATTAAAAAATATCCTTTTCGGCCATTTCAGGTTAGGATAATGAATAATCTGGAGTGATGAGTCAAATTGAACAACGAATTCGTTTTCAGCGACCAAAAGTCTATAAGATCCTCTACTTCTGATTCAAGTTGTGTCAACTTCAGTGATTAATTACACAGGACCTCAAAACAATCTTTTAGGGGAGATAACTTGAGCCAAAGGTACTTTGGTCGTTGAAAATAAATTAGTTGTCCAATAATTTGACCAATGACGTCAGTTATTTCAAATATTCTAACCTCAAATTGCCAAAAAGGAGACTTTTCACTATTTTCCGGATCAGATATCTTAAAATCCTGACGTGAAAAATTCGTTGTCAGCGGCCAAAAACCTACAGGATCTCGAAAAAAAAACTTTGTGGTCTGGTGCAATCATTGCACATTTATAAACAACACTAGTCATTGCTCATTAGGGTTAACTTGTTATACAAAAAAATCATGAAGACCGCCCGATTATTCTAGTTAAAGTTATGGCGGCCAAATACAACAAAGCTTGATGTACCTGTTCTGAATTCGGTGCAATAAGTCACTACAACATAATCGGGCGTCTTTGTGATTTGTCCTGATAATAAGTTACCCAGAAGGAGTAATATCTAACGTTGTGTATAAACGTACAATGCTTATTTATAATAAAGAAGATTCTCTCCGACCGCCAGCCAACTTCAGTCGAAATAAACGAAACATAATTTTTTTATTCTAGTGACTTCAAATGAATGTTTCATCGTTATTTGGTGAACTACGCAACAAATAATCAGTAGCGTTGGATTTTGTTCCAAATTTGTGTTTATTAAATTTTAAGAAAATGAAAAAAATTAATTTGTTCAGTCTCTTAAAAAAGAGGATTAAAATACCAAAAAGTAGCTTTTCGGTGCATTTTGAAGCGAAGGTGAAAGCCTCAAAACTCTTATAGAGATCATAAGGTAGCTTCAATGGTGATAAAATAAAATCATTTAAACAAATTTTCGACCAAATTTCCAATTTTATTTTTTAATACCTCAAAATGTTTGATTTTATATTCTTTTCTTACATCAGATGTTTTGCCAAACATCGTTTACTGACACTTACATTTGGAGCATTCCATGCGAAGTGGGCCACCACTTTTTAATTTTGTGTTTACCGTTTTTGTATTAAAAAGTAATGAAAATGTAGTCATTTAGACCGTGTATAATCCAAAAATACCAATGATTAACGAAGTTATAGTTTATTTAATGATTTTTTTTTTGCAATCAGTCGTTTGTGGTATTTTTATTTTTTTACGCAAAATGATGACATATAAATACAATAAAATAGGTTTAAAAAAATAAGTCCCCTGAGTATAGTACGATTGCATGCAATACAGGGGCCTTCTATTTTTTTATTTTCATCCTTTCGTACCTCGGTTAAAAATTAACGAAAAATCATTTTTTTTTCTTTTTAAAGAGGAAAAATAGCTCTTTCACGACAAATTTACAGCTTATAAGATAATAAAAAGAGGTCTAAGTGACTACATTTTCATTACTTTTTAATTCAAAAATAGGTAAACACAAAATAAAAGAATGGCGGCCCACTTCGCATGGAATGTCCCATTTATGTCGTCATTAATAAAAAACACTTCATGTGTTCATACCCTTCATGCAATTTTAACAATATTACCCCTTTTAAGATCTCTTTTACAGACAAGAAATATCAACAAACCATAGTCCACCTAATTTTTGTCAACATTGTATTTCTTCCACGTTTTAGGTTGTATGTATTTTGATTTTTCTTTGTTTTACTGGTATATCATATGTAGTAAAATAAAATAATAACATTATTATATAATTATTCAACAAAGGCACGTATACAAGTTACGTAGAACATACGTGCGAAAGGAGCAGGTATAGAAACAAAATAAATATAACAGTTTCGAAATTTGTTTGGACACATTACATTTTTAAACACACGCAATTTGAATGCCTGTTAGTCCAAAGAATGAGCGCAATAATATTATAAGAACATATTATTTACTAAATGGATTTACTAAATCCTATTAAAATCGTATGAGCCCATCTTCTATTTTCAATATTATTAACTTCAATTAAATGAAGCAAGTTTGTAATATTTTAATAAAATTGTTTACTTAAATACAATATTGTTAATCAAAAGCACTATATGAAAAAGACTAAATATAATAACGCTATAACCTACTTGAAATGGCTAAAACACAATGCGTTTGATCAATAACATAAATGTGACCCGAACTTTTTTTGAGTAATCTCTACGATATGGAAAACTCAAGTTCAAGAGATCGACCTTTCTTTGAAGAAGAGAGGAAGAGTATTTGAAAATACAAGTTGAATGAAACGATGACCCACTCAGCTGTGTTGCTCGATATATCGATTGGAGATGAAAAGAAGGGGAATTCTTTTCCTTCCTTTGCTCCGCGTGCATTGTATTCCGAAACTATATTTAAAAACATATTTCGTTACTTAAGTACATTACACCACTATTTTACTACTATCTCTAAATACTATTATTGTTTTAGGTGTTTACACCGAGCTTAAATGATGTATTACGACAATTTTCTCTGTAATAAAAATAAACAGATTTAACACTGGAAAGTAATCCGAAAAGTATAAAAGCGTCATACAATAAGAGATATATCCATATAATATGTCCGTAAGGATATATAGGTAATAAAAATAGTTTCTTTATATAGGGTTATAATACAGAATGAGAGAATTCAACAGGTAGAACTATTTATGTACGATAATGTTTTAAAAGTGTCATTATCGAAGGGTTTTGTTAAACAAAACTGACCAATCATTTCTTTTAAAAGATCAAAAATATTCTACATTGCACTTAGAAAAAATACGTACTGTATGTTTAATACGCATGAAGTTTTAAGATATTTGTAGCGGTGCAATGTTCTATCACTTTGTTTTCAGTATTATTGCATTTGATATCTTTTTAAGATATTGTACATTTTTCTATGTTAAAAGAGCAACCCAAAATTTCGCTTGTTTTCTGGGCTTGAAATTTGGGATCGAAATATATGACAAATGAAACCTTATACGCTCGAAGCCTGCGACGGGGCAGCAGTAAATGTTCCTGAAATTGATTTTGAAAAATCGTTAAAATAATAAATGCTGCCACATATATTAGTTCTAAACGACTTTTTTTCCTGCACAAAACTTTTTCATTTAATGAAGCTAATGAGTTAGATTTTCATATGGTAATTTTGTCGGGTTCACTTCGCTCGATTTCCCAATCGTTTTAAAGTATTTAATCATAAAATTATAATGTAGTTTAGAAGTTATCGTGATATGTGTAGTAAAAAGTATCGAATTACCCAATCGGCACTAGGCCATCGTACTCGGATTTGCTGCCCTTATTGAAGCGTCAATATTAGGGTCGTCGCGATACTTCCGAATTCTCCTTGAGTAAGCAGCCTTCTGGTTCCATCCATCGTCAACCACTTAAGGATCGACAACAATACACATGCTTACATTGACGATATCCGGTTTCCGCATTAGCTGATCTAGAAGTGCGGTTTGACGATGATGTCAAAACCTTAGCGACGTAGACTCTGGTCAACATAGGACACGATAACATTCTATCTTTTTACCCACATTGTGTGGGTACGGTGACATAACTGGAAAACATGGTTCATTGCCTCCGTGGCTAAACAGCTTCCTCGACACTATCCATCACGATGTCTCGTTCTCGTTATCCCGGCATGCGTTGGAAGAGCTTCAATCCTGGTTCGGTAGCAGTCGATATAATTTCGCCCCCACATGTATGCTGTCCAGGTGTTCGGTATGACTCCAGAGTAGGCACTCATGTTGTTTGTATAGTTTTGACTCACACTTAGCGTTGATGTCACCTAATGAGGATAAATATTGACCATGATCTACCAGATGTCTTTGGTGTTTCCCAACCTCTGCATGGAAACATTCATCCACAACATCTCGCAGATTCGTGCTACTGATCAAGCTAGTCAGCCCGTTTCTCCGATGAAGATGAGCAATACATCTGAACGCAGATATACCAAAACCACCCCTTGTGATGAGCGTATGAAAATAGCCCGCAAGGTGTCGTTTGATGACCGGAACCACTGTCGTAAACGAGCTCTGATGTTAAGGTTGGTATTCCATTGCTCGCTGGTGTTGATATTCCCAAATGCAGCTCTGCATGGGAAATAGGGAATAGCGACAGTTTTCATAGCGAAAACACTTTGCCGCGAAATCAAGGGTGTTTTCTTGATGAAATCAGGATGAGGGTCAACAAACTCCCTCAGTTGGAATTTGCGGTTACCCTCAGGAGAGACTATTATCCCGAGGTATTCTCGCTTATCTCCCCTGGACATAGTTCATACAGGCTGATTGTTGATTCAGAAGATCTACGAGTAAAGGACGGCTCTTTCGTGTTTGCCGTCACCGAAGAGAGCTGCAGTGTGAGATTTAGTGTTGTTGGTGTTTATCCGTAGCTATACAAGTACTCCTCCATGACATTAAGGAGGTGCTATAGACCTACCGCTGAGACTTAGAGTAGGATTAAATCATAGGTAAGTGCCAAGATACAGTAGACTCTCGATATAAGAATCATTGCCGTTCCGAGCTTCCCCACCGACCATCGGTATAAGAACCTTAGGAGGAGAAGTGTAGATTCCCATTCTCTTGTCTGTACGCTTTGGCCGGACCTTTCCGTTTCGTTTGTTTCAAGTATCCCATGTACGGCGATAGGTGTGTAGGCGCTGTACATCTCGAACATTCATAGTAACTATAACGATAGGAAAAGGGTCCTTATACCGATAGGTTCTTATAACGCTGGTTCTTATATCGAGATTCTACTGTATTCCATCTCATTGCCGATGGATGTCTCAGTTTCAGCTTGAAACCTGGGAATTAGATGGTCAATTACCAGGTTAAAAACGTCCGGTGAGAGGGGATCATCTTGTTTTACCCCTCTGTTTATGCGGATGGTATCAGATTCCCATCCGATTCCAGCAAGACTCGTTGTAGTAGACGACGTAGACATAGACAACAATAGACGACAACACTGGTAGAGGCGCTATACCTGTTCTCTCTTTAAGGGAACGGCACACACCCGTCATCCCTATTTTACTAGGTTTCTACTCTGTACACTAGCATCTAACGCATTACAAGGATGCTTTTTGTTGCTAATTCCCATTGCCATCATTGAACCTAACAAGTGCTAAATCTAGATAACATGTCCAGGAGGCAAGTTACAATGATATATCTACCGCTACGTACAATATCCTATAATGACCCACATACCTTGTCGAATCCCGACGTAGCCTCCTAGGTACCCAATGCGGGTTCCTACAGCCTATGCACTCTTCTCTTAACAGATGTGGATATTCTGAACGTGTTGAAACTACACGCTCCTCCCAGTAACGCCCGTGTGAGAAATATCCCGCATATCCATTCTGTTAATTGTGCCGAGGCGATGAAACTCCATGGCTGATGATGCACGCCATATACCGTGGCTGTTAAGGGTAAGCGGGAAGTGTAAGATGCATTTCACCCCCCCCCCCACCCCCCGATTTTCTGTCCTGGTGGCTTCATCTACTCCTAGTTAAGTTGATACGGAGTTTCCAAGACTGAGTAGGCTCATCCATTACGGTCTATTTGGAGGGACATTGACTACACAGTTGATACCAATCACAGCTACAATATCCGGTTTTCGGACTTTTTTGTAGGTCCTGGTACGTGGCTCAAAACGTGGGGTTGTACTTCAACCGACCGTGTGGTTAAAATGCAGCATGGTTGATGCGTGATTTGTCGTAAAATTAATCGGAAGTATGCAGTTTAAATTGAATCTTACCCGACTGGGATTATGTCGTCCATCATTGAGTTCCCCAGAAACACAGAGAGCGAACACAAGTTACAACCGTCTTTTTATACATCAAACCCTTTTCTATTGACACCACTTTTCGTCACTCGCGAGTTGTGCACTGATTTATTTCTTTTAATGTCGTATCCGCAACTAATTCCGATTGGGTCATAAGTATAACCCCGATTAGAGATGTTGGATTGCTCAGATGGTCTTCCTGCTGTCTGTCTTCTTGATTCAAGGGATCATCCTCGATGGTGGTGAGGTTGCTCTCTGAAGAAACCTAGGCCTTATGCTGGGTTGCGCAACGATGACCCACGATACTCTTTAGGGTATTCGGAGAAATCATCAAGGAGCTCCTCATTCCTATAGTCTACCTCGTCCATTGTACGCCCAAACTTTTTTCTGTCCTGAATGTACACACCAGTGTCATTTTGACGTAATATAGACATATCATGAACTTCAACAGCATCAGGTCTGGACGTCCTGTATACATACACGGGCGACCTAGAGAACGTACTTTGAACGTACACTGGACATATATGTGGTAATTGCGTATATATACAAGAATCTTGCAGTTTTTAATTATGTCCATTCAAAGTAAAGGGGGATTGAAAACATGTCGCAGGCAAAAATTATTCGGCATAAAATTAGTTATTTGGCCATATTTTTATTTTAACGATTTCTTAAAATGAATTTCATTAACATTTACTACTGCCCACAGCAGGCTTCGATCACCTGCGCCATTATTGCATACGGTGCAATAGTTGTAATTTTTACTATCTTTGTAATTAACCTTATGATTTACGATACTAACTATTGCAATATTATTACATTTTTATTTATATCTTAATACGTAATGTGCCTAATATGATTTTCCATTTGAATCGAAAAATACATCAAGACTGTAACCAAATCCTTTGAAAGCTGTTCTATACTTGTTTACTCATACTTTTTAAAATAAAGTTAAAAATTGTATAGTATCAGTTGTACTGTAGAATGTCATTCCAAACCTAAAAATCTACTTGTATTTGCTCGACGAAGGACGAAAAGCTACATATCATATTATATAATCAACTAAGTTATTGCATTATATGTAGTTGTTTATATTATGCTACGCGTCTGCAGAAAGGAGAAAACGTGACAGAATCCATTGTCTCCGGAGAAAAAAGACGAATGTTCAACCGGGCATGCTGTGCATCGACAGCCAAGAACAACCAACGTATTTTATTCAAGTCGATCGATAGTAGTATTTTATAGATCAATTAGTAGTGTTTGTCAAAAAGTTTATATCTCTCATAAGATTAATTAATGCCTCAATATTTTAAAGTCTAATAGTTTTATGTGTCTAGAGTCAATCATCTGTAACATGTGGGATCATTTGATATGAATTTTGGCACTTCACGTAAAAAAAATTGTTCGTAGAATCCATTTTTCCACCTGTGGTTCCCAACAGAATAATTTTTGAATGTATTTTATTAACCTTATCATCTTTCACCATCCAATATATTTGAGTGATAAAAGCTCAAAAAATGTGTTATACCTTCCTCTCAAAATTTCAAAATGCAAACTCTGACATTAAGCATACTCTAAGCAAGATGTAATGCAAACATTAAGATATAAACTCAGAAGGAGAAAATTTGAATACTAACTCTTTCCAAAGCTGCATAATTTAATCGAAATATTTTTTGACGATGGAAAACTAAAATCAAAATGGAGTAAGTTAATAGTGGTCTGTATACGAAAGACTCGCGGATCGAGGGAAAAGTTTGAATCGCGCCAAGATCGCAATGAAAGTCAATAAACCGTGATGAGAAACGGAGAGTGGTTGGAGTGGCATTAATAAATTAGTGGCTACTTGCCGGAGGAGAGGAACTAGTGGTGCATCAGCGCGTACCGTGCGGCCAGTGTGCCCGTGGCACCGACGACCTAGGGCGCTTGTGGTGTTCGACTGTTTATACATATATATAGTACGTGACACGGCCATAGTCGGTGAAGACAATTGACTGGTAGCCCGATGATGTGCATATGTACGTGCACGTCTCTCTCCGACCGTCGCGTCGCCGCCGACGTCGCCGTCGTCGCCCCTCGAATCCTACCTGACGTCACGTCCGGTCCTGGACCCTGGATGATGGCGTTCCCGGCAATCTCGTCATCTGAGGCCTTTTTACCGGACACGTGCGCCGTCGCCACACGTATCGTAAAGCGATCGCGATTCTCAACGACTTTTCACGTGTCGCTTTTGTGCCGTCGCATTCGAATGAATCTTCCTGGCCCGTCGACTTAAAGCCGGTCAGACAACTATTATGAACTATTAGTTATCATTCCTGGCAAATAGCAAGTTTTTCAACTTTCAACAGTAATTTAAATAGTAAATGGTATTGGCGTGGTTTAATGGTAAAAGGAATCACGTGCATATGCCCAATAGTTGCTAATAGCAGGTACTGATTACTACATCCATTAGCAGTGCATGAATAACACCTTTGATTGACAGCAATAATGCATGGATAGTGATCGAATAGCGTTTTCTACTATTCCAATAGTACTATTAATGTCATTTGAGTATTCTATACATTACTAGCGGATAACTCTTCTACTATACATCAACAGTTATCAATAGCAGGTATTGATTACTACATCCATTACCAGTGCATGAATAATATCTTTGATTGCCGGCCAGTAATGCATGGCTAGAAATCGAATAGCGTTTTCTACTATTCCAATAGTATTGTTAATGTCTATTGAGTATTGTATACATTACTAGCAGATAACTCTTCCACTATACATCAATGGTTGCCAATAGCAGGTATTGATTACTACATCCATTAGCAGTGCATGAATACTACCTTTGATTGTCAGCCAATAACGCGTTAGTAATCGAATAGCGTTTTCTACTATTCCAATAGTACCGTTAATGTCTATTGAGCATTGTATACATTACTAGCAGATAACTCTTTTACTATACTTCAATAGTTATCAATAGCTGGTATTGATTACTACATCCATATTGTCGGCCAATAATGCATGGATAGTAATCGAAGAACGTTTTCTACTATTCCAAAAGTACCTATTAATGTGCCACTAGTCGTAGGTAAGTAAATAGTCCTAATAATACCCCTTAGTATTGCCCCATAGTCTCCCAGAACTAAACGAGTTAGAAATTAACAAATAGTTTCTTCAACTATTCGTCAATAGTTTCCACTGGTCACTATTGATCTCTACGTATGTAACTGGTGCATTAATGGTATTTTTTGTTTATTATTATCCAATAGTTGGCAATAGTAACTAATGTTAACAAAGTACATAACTAATTATCGGATAGTGCTTTCTTCTATTAACTAATGGTTTCCAACAGTAACGATTGATGTACTACGTCAATCGTGCATGAATAGCATCTGTGCTAGTTCTCCAATACTTGTTAATAATAACTATTGGATAATGCTTAGTTAAATGGTAAATGGTTAAATGGCAAATTCTCTTCTTCATTTGTCCAGTAGTTTCCAATAGTCATGTTTAGTGAGTACTAATTCAATTATTAGAACACAAGTCTTTTCTGCGAGTATTCGACATTAACAGTGGATCTGTAAATGCATCAATAGTTCATAAATGGTTGTTCCTAATAGTTGTTATTCAGTGCCATTTACTGCGAAAAGGTAGTACATAACGTTCAATTTCACCATGTACGCCTTTAGTAACGAATAGTTTATTTACTAATGTAAATTATTGATGTACACAATGAGTTAGGACTATTTAAATCAAATTGTACATAAATAGTTCTTAACTGAAGCTGTCCGTAAGGAATGTAGTTGAATGGTAACAGTTTTATTGTATACTTTTGTCAACTAGTTCCCAGGTACGACTATTGATCAATAGCTGAAAATGCTTTTGTCTAATTGTTACCAATAGTTGTAACTACTAATCACTCTGAATATTAGAAGTAAATGGATTGTATCTTCAACTATCAGGCAATAGTTCTTTCTGAGCCACTTACTCTATGTATGTAAATCCTGCATTAATGTTATTGGCTAATAGTCGGAATTAATCACTATTTACAAAGTATATGAATAACAGTTCAATAGTGTCTATTCGCTAATAGTTTGCCATAGTACCTATTGATGTGCTACGTAAGTCAATAGCGCACGAATAATTTCATTTTTCATTGTGCTATTCTTCCCAATACAAAATGTATTAGAAGTAGACGAACAGTTTCTTAAAATATTTGAGAATGGTTACCACTACTAACTATTAATCGCTATCTACGTAACTAATGCATGTATGGTATCTTTAATTATTGACCAATAGTTAGGAATACTCATTATTGTTTATAAATGATGTGACTACTAGTCCAATATAGTCTTGTTCTATTCGCTAATAATTTTGTATAATAAGTATTGATAATCTGCAAACGTCAATACTGCATAAATTCCATTTCTAGTATTTTGATTATAGTTCCCCGTAGTAACTATTGGGTGATGCGTAGTTTAGCAACAAAGGAATGTTATCATGTACTTTTATCAATATTTTCCAATAGCCGTAACTATTTACTACTAAATGCATTCGGAGTAGACCAGAGGTTTCTTCTAGTAGTCGATAATAACTCCTAATAATATTAACTATTGATCACTAAATGCGTCAATAAGGCATCAATGGTCATAACCTTCTAGTAGTCGATGACAACTCCTAGTAATATTAACTATTGATCATTAAATGCGTCAATGGGAAATCAATGGTTATTACAGTAGTTACTATTTAGCACCACCCATTATGAAAAGGGTTACAAATATAAATTATTGATGTACAGTATACGTTTGGTTTATTAAAAGCAAATAATAGTAAGTAGATCTTCATTGTAGCTTTCGTCTAATAGTTCGAATATTTTTGTCTAATAGTTCGAAGCAGCGACTACTGATCAATAGCTGCATGTAGAATTTCATTTTTGTCTAATTGTTACCAAAGTTGGACACTATTAACTATAACTCAGCATATTACGAGTAAATGAATACGTTCTTCTACTATTCGATGATAGTTAGCTATTAGCTATTGATTTCTTAAAACGTGGGAATATTTTATCGTTGGTCAATATTTCCTAACAGGAGCTTTTGTGTAATAACTCCTTACCTAATAGTTCCGAGTCATTACTATTGAGTATTGTACAGATGAATAAGACTGTTCAGTTATACAGTATGGTATACTGTTCTACAACTGTTTACTAGAGTGTTCACTATTGGCTACTATGTACAGTAGTAGACGAATAGTTTCTTCTAATAATAGTTCCAAATACTTCGTCAGGGCATTAATGATAATTTTGAGTATTGTCAACAGTGCACGATAGTAACTACCGTGATCTACTCTACTCTAACTAGTAGATAAATAGTATTTTCTGTTTAGTTGTTCTCCAATTTTGGGCAATAGTTTTCACTTTCGACTACTACGTACACTATGAGTGGACGAATAGTTTCTTCTACTATTGGACAATAGTTCCAAATAATAAAATTTGATCGCTACCTACATCTACCGTGAATTTATGTTAACTTATTATTGGCAATAGTGAACGTGTGTAACTTCTGCGGATGCAGATTACTAGTAAGCTAATAGAATCCTCCACTATTCACTTACTTCAAAACTGCATGAAAAGTATGATTGGCTGTTAACTTACAGTTCCTACTAGTAACTATTGATATGTATAGTTGAGTAGTTAATATATCATATCATTTACATTCGTTCAGAAGTTTCCAGTAATTGTAGTTGTCAACTATTACATCCACTACTATTTGTCAGACAGTTTTATCTATTATTCGTCACTAGTTCCTAATATTATCAATGGTTCATTACAGGTATTTTTTTAATAAATTGTGAACAGACGTGGTGGCTATAAGTCTTCTAGAGATGGTTTGCTTCCAAGCGATTTACTTTTTCACGTGATTTCTTTGCTTCCAAGTGATTCAATTGGAAGAGTTATAAAGACAAACAGAAAGATCTTCATGTCCTTTCACAAATATTGCAGTTTATGCTATAAGGTGCTAATGATACCATGAAAACTGTAAATAGTAAACAATCATACATTGATAGAACCGAAGTATGTAATTGTATTGGAGATAATTGCAAAAACACTATGCTGTTAAGATTAAAGTTACTTAGTTTCGCGCACTAAGAGTGAATCGTTATACTATTATTCCTGCAAAGGCTTCAAAAGGACAAACTTGAATGATACTAAAAACTCATAAAATAAATACTAACATGAAGAAGGTTACGGCCCGTTGCTGACTGTGAGTTGCCATTTCTGCTATAACCTCTAAATAAAAACAAACAATTATTTTTTCAGTTATTTGAAGTAAGACAAATCTTCAAATCTGCAAATGGACGCAAGTGATCAATGAATAATTATATAATCTCTTCTTTAGGATGAGTGCCAACTGCATTAAAGGGTATATATATTGAAAGAATTGCTTAATTTCAAACCACTTGAAAAAATATGAGATTAGACAATAGGCAATATGAAGATGATAATTGCCACGTTAAACCTGCCAATTCCTGCGAATTAGTTAAAGTAGTTAAATGAGTCATACATCAAATTTAGCAAACTGTATATGCTTAGTACTTAGTTGAAGTTATCACTCCTTTTTAGTGACCTAGAGATCTTTAAATAGATGATCCTAAATAATAATAGGTATACATTTTTATAATTACTTCCGATTCGAAAGAAGTGAAATTTTAATATATTAATTACATAAAGTAAAATCTTTCAACGTTTTTCATTATTGAAATTATGACGACAATACTTAAATATTGAAAATTTGAATTGAATGTAGCTGAGGTTATTATTGAATAACTGACAATATACTACCTACTACTAACTAACTATAGAAATAACATTATCCCTTTATTCTAATTTAATTTATTTTATTTAATTTATTATAATTTGGTCTTATTTTGATTTCACTAATTAAAACTATTTACCAAAGGATGTGTCATATTTTGCGGTTATTCCGCTTACTATTTAGTTACTTTTTCTGCCGCCAGGCGCAGTTGTGATTATCGCCGCCCCGTTTAACGATAGTTATTGAAATGGATTTCCCTATAACCAGTAACAAAGTTTTCCATCACGTTTTATTCATAACAATAATAACTTTCTTTCTTTTCTCAGTTTCATACGTGTAATTAAATATTATAAGCTCAACAAAAAATCATTTAAAACTACTATTGATACAATAATTTTAATAGTCCATATGCGAACTATGAAGTCAATATAAAATACGCATTTTCTAAGTTGTTTATTGTATATATCAATTTCCTAACACAGTGGATTTGCAGCACTTTTTAATCGTCAAATTTTTCCTTTATTAGTTACTAGAATAATTTGCATTTAGACACCGATAAAAATTATTTCATAAATCTTTGATTTAATTTTCATACTGAGGAATTTGCAAAATATTGGTAAGACAATTACATTTCGTCGTGACAGTTATTAATACAGCAACTTTCTTGCACACATCACAAAGTCGAGAACCAAATCGTCTGATATCAGTAAATTAATTATCAACATTGAAGGAAATTTGTACTTTGCATTCATTTTATACCAAGGTTGGAAGTAAATAAGTATCCGAGGATGATTTATTACGAGTCCTCGTTCAAAGTGAAAACATGATTTTGGCTGGATAGTCGATTGGTAACCTTGCCTGTTGCATTACTCGAGCATTTTACACGGTTAAGTGTTACAAATTACTTCCTTCTTTAACTCTTCACGGTGGATTCCAAGTCCAATTATGTTTTTCGTGATCCTTTTCGATTTCAACACTTGTGGAGGGAAGTGAATTGCAACTATGACTGAACGAATGACAAAAATTAAACCGTTTTTAATATCATTGCTAGCAATGAAGAGGGTAAAAGTTTTATATAAAACCAGGTGAATTTGAGACAATATTTTACACAGGCCAATCATATTTTTTTAGATAAACGATTAAATGTATATCTAGTTTGAAATGTACATTAACATATCAAATTATCCAATTATGTTAATGAATACCCGGATATTTGTTTCGTATTGTTATATGGCATACATCTACCCTCCAACAGAAACAAATTGAAAGAGATTGACATTCCATCAAATCCCTTTATTGAAGGTGTTGGTGAGAATTCACCAGAATACAATCTCGAAATCCCCACAAATCACAGAAAATGTTTATATATGTATATACAAAGGAAAAAGGATCGGTTGGGCAACTAATTATCAACAAATTGCTTGCAACAACTAAGGATATAGTTATATTAATTAAATTATTAGTTTTGTGTTCCAAATAATTGGTTACACTGAGAAAAATTATTTACTAATAGTCAATGTTAGCTAATTTTAAGACTTACATTAACTATAAAGATACAACAATAACTGTAAAGTCAAAAGCGGCAGGTGACTCCTGATGAGTAGCTCCCGAGGACCAAAAGCGGACATTTGGACATCCCCAGGAGCTCCTCAGGACATCCCGAGAAGGATTATGTTGTACGAGCTATAATTTTCAGAAATTGCTTTTCATTTATATTATTTATTTTACATGTCAAAGCTATCTCAAATAAGACCTCATATTTGAAAGGTCTTGTATAGATATTAAAATCGACGCATAAGTCTTCTTAAAGATCACTTGAAGAGCTGTTTCTGATAAATATTTAATACATTACAATTTTTAAGACTTCTTAAAGAGCTCTTCAATATGTCTTTTTGCTGTTTGGGAAAGTAGTTGTTCAAAAGTTAATTATTGAATTTAAAAAAGTGAACACCGAATTCATTAGTATTATATTCCGAAATAAACGTTTTTGCGATATCACAAATAAACATAAAAAATCGAGTTACATGGTCCTGAATATAAGAAAAGTCTCATCGCCGAGGCTTTCAGCGACGGAAACAAAGGCGTTCTAATGTAGGGATCATCCCGTGCATGTGAATGGCTGATACCTGCTTCATTGGGGACGTCGTATAAAACTCAAGAGGATCATAATCAAGAAAAGGTATCCCGCTGGCTTTTGACATCAGTCGCCGGAAGGAAATGATTTTATATAACTCACGGAAAAGTATCTGGCATATTTATGTCAGAACATTTTCTTCAAATGTGAGATTTTGCATTCAACAAATAAACTAAGTAACGGCCGATTAAATTGATTTTTTCTCAATTGCACAAAAGCAACATTTGTTGTGATGTTATTAACATGTACCACGGTGGGCTTCAATGAAATTTAAGTGAAAAGTGCGTGCACCTGACGCATCTTTTCAGAAACATTTTCTGTGATGTCTACGGATAATTTTCAGACTAAATTTAAAATAAAATCTAGGGGAATTTTAGAGAAAGTTCAATTTTTGTTGATTTTCAGACAGACATTGTTCGTATATTAAATTATTGTTATATATTGTTATACAGGGTGTACGAAAAGTCCCGGGACGGTTGAATAACTTTCGAAAGAATAAAAATTTCAAAAATCGCCGAAACACGTGATTCGATTTTTCAAACAAGCTATCTTTTGAGGGGGGGTTTCGGCCCCCCAACCTCAAGGGGGGCGGGGGGCACGAGGGGGGCCAAAAATCTTAAATGGCAACATGGTTTGAGTGGGGGCTCATTTGAAAGGTATTTTCGAGATGAAATCAGATCACTGGTCATAGAGGGCGCTGCGATCATTTTTCGCAGATATTTTTGACTTTTTTCAGATCTTAGACGTACTAACGTTTGAAAAAATGAAAATTTCGAAGTCGCCGAATCGTGTAATTCAATATTCTTAAAAAACTTAAAAAACTTAAAAAACTTAAAATCGTGTAAAACAATATTCTTAAACGGGTGTCAACCCGTTTCTGAACGTTACATTGAAAAGCTCTTTTACTTGTATCTCTCCGAAAAATGATCGCAGCGCCCTCTATGACCAGTGATCTGAATTCGTCTCGAAAATACCTTTCAAATGAGCCCCCACTCAAACCATGTTGCCATTTAAGATTTTTGGCCCCTCTCGTGCCCCCCGCCCCCCTTGAGGTTGGGGGGCCGAAACCCCCTCTCAAAAGATTGCTTGTTTGAAAAATCGAATCACGTATTTCGGCGATTTTTGAAATTTTTATTCTTTCGAAAGTTATTCAACCGTCCCGGGACTTTTCGTACACCCTGTATATTAAATTGATGTAAATGAGATATTATCAAGTATTCAACGTCAGTTCTGTATTAAAGTGTAATACAGAGTAAACCAAGATCCATAGTTACATTGAGAGAAATGTTTGTTTACAGTTAATGCAATAGCTTCATAGTAAAGCTGACAGAATTTAAATTTTGATCTTAAAGTAAGGTACTTTATCCTGAAGTTTCCTTAATATGAGATTCGGTTAAATTTGTTATGTTAATAGTTAATATAAGAATTTTAAATATTAATGTTGGGATTGTTTCGTGACATATTTACGCTCTTAGAGTCTTGGAAACAGACATAAACAAACATACACACGAGGGGTAATTCGATTTTCTGCGAATTTTTCGACGCATTGTTGATCTGAGTAGTTCAAACGACAGAATTTAATGTAAGATTTATTAACAGTTAACGAACGCTCACTGAATGATAAACTATATGATCTAATATACAATAATATTGCTGATATTGCGGAAGTGCTGGTATTTTCATCTCAAAGTTACCTGTCGCTTTTGAGTTTCCAGTTACTGTGATAACTTTACAGATAATGTAAGAGTCTTGAATTTAATTACATTGAATATTAGGAAATTTTTTCTCGCAGTGTAATTTGTCAGTGTCATTTTTAAAAATATAACATTTACTAACAAGAATAAATAGTAGTTTAGAAACGAACTCGAACTTTCCAAATCATTATAATGCAAAGGTACATGTATTTTTAAATACAAGATTTTGAATTCAAACCTTATTTGAATTTTAAATCATTTTTTTTAAGCGAAGGATGCGTAACTGATTGAAGAGATAAGCAAATCACTTTTCCTGCCGAATACTCCACATAAATCTAAATTCTAAGTTTTTGTTTATTTTTACCTCTCAGCAGTTATTGAAATTACTGCTTCATTTGAATTAGTAACATTTATTTACAATTGTTTATTTATAACTGTTTCCTTATTAGTGATTTATTTATTAAAGTAGATAGTACCAAACGAGGAAAAAAGATGACGATTTTTAAATTTTCCAACATTTGAAAAATTACAGAATTATTGGCATTTTTTAAAAGTGTCAATGTTAGAATTTCAAAAATAAAAAGCGAAAAGCAAGAAATTCTAGGTTACCAGATGTTCAAGGTGCCATCAGAGCCGGGGTTATCTTTGATTAAAATTATTCTCCGTGTAGATTCGAGTAAGGTTCTTTGTTTACCTCTTGTATAATGATATTAGATTTTGGTGGGAGGAAATTTTTAAAGCACAATTTACTGCAAATTAATCATGGTATCTATTTAGTGCTTTTATTGTAGGAAACGTGAATTGGTAAGACAATTATTTACTAATACAGCACATAATAACTACATTTCCACTATTTGCTAGTTTTTAAAAAAAGATACAGGTGTTATTTGCAAATTTTGGTAGCTGCCAAACAGCAGATAAAAAACTTAATTGTATTACAGAAATATCCCAAATAATACTTATAATTCGAAAGGTCGTTTTATTATTTTTAGAAGAAATTATCATTTATATTTTAATTTCCCTTTTCCTTTGAAGATTTTGTACGCATCTGAATACAGCGTCCCGCGCAGGTACAGATGCATCCGTTTCAAAGGTATTGATTTAATTCCTTTTCTACTTCCCTGACCTTGAACTCATCCCGGATGATGCTCTAGTGCCCTAAATACACAACAAAGCAACAAAATCCAAACATTTCCGAAATTATAAAAATTTGGGGCACTTTGTATGTATAACTTTATTGCGATTATCGGATGATATCATTGTGTGCCCTAAATGACATTTGAGAGCTGAGTTTTAATTCCAGTTTACAATAATAAACAAATTTTTATTTAACTCTTTAAGACCGAAGTAATCTGTTTTTTTTTAGCTGAATTTGATTGTTTACGGCATTTTCTGCGGTCGCTCTTTCGAATTCTGCTGAGAAAAGTTTGAACAAAATCACTTAACCACATATTTTTAAACAATAACAAAAAAATATATATATATTTTTCCTGATTTGTTCAAAATAAGAAAATGCCTCGAAAATATGTTTCTTTCAAGATACCAGGTCAAAACTCTGATTTAAAAGTTTCGTTTTCTTGAATTCGAAACGTCGGAGTCAAAATGATAACAATTCTAGCAAAATCTTTGCAACTAGGATTCGGTGCCGAGCTACATGTATTGAGGTAACTTATCATGAAGCTCAGACATATAGGACATCGATAATATATCTAAATTCCTTAAGATGAAGTCTTATCATCAATCCTCAACGTACATCTGGTGATTTTAAACATACCCAAGGCCTATTTCTCTACATTTTTTGTGACTTCAAACTTAGGATTCTTTAGACTGAAAATTACTATGTTGTTTACGTTAAAATTAATATGCTGGAAAGCACTGAAAAACTGGAAATATATTTGTTGCAGGATTTCTCGTGGGTTCAAAAATATCAACGAATGAAGTACAATGATGAGCCGGGAGAAGTGGGTCCTAGGGATCCTTCTGATGCACTTTATCGTCTGGAGCTTCGCGAATTTCACGGACTCGTTGGAAGATGTGGAAACCACAACTGCTTGGAGGAGTCTTCCCGATCGGTGTTTGGTGAGGACAGACATAGGACCCTGCAAGAATTTTGTCCAGAAGTGGACATTCAACAGAACAGAGAACAAATGCAAGACATTCCACTATGGAGGTTGCCTCGGAAACGAAAACAAATTCCAAACGGAGACCGAATGCCTGCATTATTGCATCGGTGGACCCGATCGTAAGTACAATATTGTATTTAAATATTTGAATTTAAGATGATTATCATTAATAATTTGAAGTTTAGTTTTACACATTTTTGGGTAATATTTTAAATAATGTAAAAAGAACATTTTTTAATATAGATTTTTTCATTCCTTGGAACATAAAAAATAACCGATAAGGGAGAAATCAACTATGTATTTTGTAAATTAAGGAAAGAAGTTGAGTACCCACTATACGTGAAAACTTACTTTAGGGCCTATATTTTATTATACAAGAGGAGTTTCGTTTAAAGTGGTGTCAACATCCGAATGAACTGCTCTCGTGACTCCGGTTTCGCTACTAAATTAAAGAATCCCTGTTTTGACAAATTAAATATTGCCATTTTGTTACAGTACAGCAATCCGTAGATCATTGGAAATTGGAGAAGGGCGGTGAGGGAGGGTGGGGAGGGGGTATATATATTATATATATGGATACAAAAATGAAATATACACAGACCGTGTTTGAATGTACGCACATGACCAGGTATAATGAAAAGTACAGTACAGTAGAGTCCCGGTATATTTGTGCTCGCTATATATACGTCCCAGCATATTTTCCCAGTTTCGCCTAGTTATATTTGACTGTAGCCGCTCTCTTTTTCCCCCACCTTGCGCGGTGGGTCCTCATGAAGGGCCTTGTATGGCGTCACGAACGTAACGCGACTGAGGAGAGTGGGAGAAGTGGCGCTCCCCTTTTTTGAGGAGACGGGAGGGGATGGCGAGGAACCGGCCGGGAAAAAATACCGGGAATCTACTGTATTTAGAAATGGCAGGTTTTAAAAATTCAAAATATCGAGTCAAATATTACAAACGAACATAAATTGCTTTGTTGTTGTTGCTGATTGATTTTTATATCTTCATTTGAAATCAGCGTACGAAGAAAAAATACATTTTGAGACATTTATTTTGATTCAATAAATATCAATTCTTTCTTTACATTAGGGAATAATGTTAAAAGCCTTATAATGTACAAGTCATATTTAAAATTATTAAATTGGATTACATTTAACACTTTAATATATTTAGTTTTAAAATCGTATAATCTACTACGAATACCATAAAATAAACTAAGTGTGTTATTAAGATTGTGCTAAATAATGTTATGTGTTTTACTATAGTAGGTTGTGTAATTCTTCCAATAAAAGGAATATTATTTCATCTATCCGAGTTAGCGATTCATTCTCTTTAATTCACAAGGTTCTTAATTTTCGTTACTCATCATATTTATGAAAATATTTATTGTCTTACTATCCGATATATTATTTTTATTATGAGTTTCTTTAATTGGTATTTATAAAACTATTATAAATTGTTCATTAATACTCTTTTTCCTAACGGATAGCCGATTTGCAATTAAAATGAAAAGAAGATAATCTTTATTTTGCTCTTAAAATTTACAAAAAGTGTATGTTATTGTATTTCATTTTAAAATTACAAATAAATGGTCTTTTATTGAATTAGTTTTTTCAAATTTCGTTTCGCAACAATTCAATACATTTCTTATTTTATTTATTTATTTTTTCTTACTTTCTTTCAAATGTATAAATAATTGTTTTCTTTTTAACAATAAAATATGTTCCCTCTCTGGTGGTTACTAAAACGCAAACATTTTCACAATTATTTACGTTATCGAATACTTATTTGGTCAATTGATTCACAAGTTAACTTAATTTTCTTTCTGATTAATACTGCAAATTCATTTTCCACTAATTTCTACTTATTCTTTTTACCCTGTGGGAATATATCCATTTTCTGAGATAAAGGCATTTTCTACGGGCTTATTGTACGATCAAAATCAATAAGCTCTTAGAACATTGTATGACCTATAAAGTAAATGTATGGTTACAAAGTGTAAGAGAGAAGTTTATTATTAAATTTAAAATGTTATTACATTGTAATATTTAGCGTCAAATCTTTATTTTTTTTTTGTTTCTAAATTACTAAGTAATGCAGAAATTAGAGAAATCTTACATTATTTTCTAATAATAAAGATTGTGTTAGTTTTTCTTAAATCAAGATTCTATTATTATGTCATAACTATAAAACTAAATATTTTCAACGGGTGTTACAAAATTCTTTGGATTCATTAACGCAAAATAATAATCAACATAAGAGAGGGTAATATATTTTTTTTTGTTTATTTCTTAATTTGCATGCGAAACAATAAAAAAAAAAGGAATCTTGTAATCTAAAATTGATGTTTCGACGCAGAGAACTGAAGGTTTCTTATAAATATGCAACTTCACTTAAACAACTATGGACATTTTATCACTTCGGATGGTAATTTTAAAACTGTCACTAAAGTGAGGAAAAGGTCTGTTACAGTCGAGTAAACGTTTATTCGAATAGTAACAACTCTCACATAATCCCACATTATGATAAGGTTACACACTGAGAAAAAGGATTATTTGTTGTAAAGACTTACTATTTTCTTAAAGTCATACTATTTTCAAGTTTGCTCTTTTCAATGGTTCAGCTATCGTAATTAGAAAGTTAAATATATCGATTTAAATGTAAAAAAAACGCAAACAATCGGTTATACTTTTCTCATCGAAAAAGTATTTTCGGTCACAAAATTTCTTCACTAAATGTAAAAAAAATAATAGTTATTATATAATAAATATTAAAATATTAACAAAATAACATCGTTCAAAAAATTGCGAATATTCTTTGACACATTCTAAGAAACGTTTGTTCTCACAACGTTTTTTTGTAGAGTTTCCAGTTTTCATGAAAAAAATTTGTCAAGTTTTAAAAAGAAAATTCTCACTGGGGTCTTTTTTTTGAACTTTAATTTTCATATGAAATACTTGGTTGAAATTGAAGTAGGAAATGTGTTCTTCCCTTTCTTATATATCAGAATTGACCATTTGTTAATAGTTAAAAAATGCATACTTTGAAGTATAATATCATTTATTTCTATTTAAATGTTGTTTTGGACAGAAAGAATCAGGTGATTGAAAATTAGACTTGAAATGGTCACATGTTGAAAAGTCGTGTGATCTAAAGGATCTGGTCAATAAGTATAGTAGATGCTACTTCGGCAGCAAAATCTATCTTGATTTCAAAATATTGTACTACAGTTTATGTCAAATAAATAATGTTATAATAGAAAAAATTCTGTTTAGCATTATTAAACGAGCAAACGTCATTATCATTCACTATAAGTAGTATAAGGCCATTTTTATGAAATAAAAATCAGAAACGTAAGACTTTGAGCTAATTGAGGCTACACTGAACTTATTAATAAAAAAGTCATTATAGAAGCTATAGTTGAGTAAAACTTGTCAAATCTATTTTTTAGCAAAATATATGTATTGAAATATTAAAAATACAAATTCTAGCTTTTGATAATAGCTTCTAAAAAAAATTTTACAAAAAATTGATGAATAGAGAATCTTTTTCTAAAAAAATAAGCCACCATTCGTTAAAATCCATGTATTTTTACAAATATTTAGCAGTCGATAAGAAGAATTTTTAAGTCATTAAATTTTTTTTGTAATTTTTATCTATTGAAAGTTAGTGATCAATGTTCAGCTGTGCCATCACTGGCACAAAAGTTCCTTAGCAAATTACTTTTTCATGTCTCCATTTTTTAGAACAATAATAAGTTCTCCCTTCATCAATGTCATTATTAGTTTAAAATAAATTCTCACAAATACGATTAAATATTTTTCCCAAACATATTATATCCCGGGGCTAACTACCTTAATAAAAATTGCTCGTGTAATTAAGGCCCAATATTATAACCTCAATATTTTTCAATTATGTAAACATTTTATAATAATAATTACTCAAGAAATGTATAAAATATTCCTGAAATGATGAATTTATAGTTTGAGTCAAATAAATAGTAGGTATATTAACCCTTTAACAACTAAACGTGGACAATTGGTACACGGATTTTATCATCGTTTTTTTATACATAAATTTTTTAATCCGCCCAATTTTGAGGTCGCGATGGTTTATTTTTGGATATATATATGGAAATATAAATGGAAAATAACATTTGACAAATTTTTTTTTAAATTCTATTCTTTCAGAAACACGTTCCGGATTGTTTTACATAAAAAATAAACATCTCTACATTTCAATTTGTTTGGATTTGGATATTCAAATGGCTCCGGAACGTCGAATTTTTTCAAAAGTGGGGGAACTTTTTTTCGATGTGTAACCTCCTGTTATTGAATCCACCACTTTAGATTGTGAAACCCCGATTTTGTATAATCATATTCAGGAATGTCCAAAAATAAATAAAATGATAATTGATAGATTACAATTCCTTCTTCTGTAATAAAATGCGAAATGGAACGCATTTTTATTTGTGGTGAACATGAGCCGTCATCTTAAAAATCTTCATTAAGACCTAATGATGTTACCAGATCAGAAATGTCAATAAACTGTAATTAATATTAAACACATTATTTTATTCGTATTAACTATATTAAACCACAAGTTTTCCCATTTTCGAAAAAATTTGGCACACCTGAACCATTTAAAAATCCAAATCGACAAAAATAAAAATATAAAAATGTATATTTTTTATATAAAAGAATCCGGAACACGCTTTTGATAGGATAGAAGGCGGTCAGAAATCGATATCTTAGTGAAAATTGAATTCTAAAAGCAAATGTGTTATATGTCATTTTTCGAAAGTTTGATCAGCGCCATTCAAAAGACCGATCTCAAAACTAGTCGAAAATGGATATCTATTTATAAAAGTGTTTAAATAAAATGCTAAAATCCATGTGCAAATTGAACATGCTTAGTGGAAAGAGTTAATAGCTCTAACAGGATACATTTTTTTTTATTTCAGCTTACATAGACCATAAGGTCCACACAGCTATTCAGTTTACAATATTTGGTTAGGATAAAATATGTCTACTTAAATTGCATACAAAGTTGTTGAGGACATGATTTTAAGTCTAATCAATATATGGACTATCTACCTTATCATTTTTATAAAACTGTGATATTAAGTAAAGATTGTAATTTTTTCTTCCGTGCAGATACTCTCTCAGCACATACGGCGACAAGGGGTAGCGTTTTTGTAACGACGACTTCTACAACTACGAGTACCACTCCACCAACGACAACGACGACGGAGCCGTTGCCAACATTTGTACCTACAATACCCACAAAACCTCCAGTTCCAAAACATAAAAGAGGAATGGTAAACCATGGTTTCATAACACATAATATAGAAAATCCTGGACATGCCAAAAAACCGATAGGTCAAATATACGATAGGTCAAAAACTAATAGGTCAAAAAAAAATGACAAATCAAAACACTTTAATTTTTACGAGTCGAAATCCCGCCAACTAATTAAACTATGCAAAATAGTGTTGTGGATTATCGGTTCTTTAACTGTCAATTTTTCGACTGAGGGGTTTTTGATTGACGGTTTTTTGACTTGTCAAAAACGGGTGTCTTATTTTGAGACATAATTCTCGTATCTAGACTATTCTTCGTATCTCTTTTAAGACATTTTTGGGTGTCTTATAAAAAGACGTTATAAATTACTTCTTTTGAGATGGTAGAAGTGTCTTCAATCGCAATCTGAATGTACTGCTCAGCAGATGATACATATCCTAAAAGTTTTGATATTTATGTGAAAATGGATCAACATTCGTGTTCTTTTTGCAATTTTCGGGCTAATTGCTTTGAAGTCTTTTAGTTAACCATGTGATTATATATCGGATGTAATCGAACACAATAATGAAACGTTAGAATCACATCAACCGACAACCGCACATCAACAGAATAGGTTATGTAGCTTTTATGAAGAAGTCGCTTTCAGTCGGCCTTTGCCGAAAATTCTCGAAAATACTCGAATCGGCAATGTATCTTCGATTTGCAAGTGTCTCAACCACATAAATGTCTTAAATTAGCTAAAACGACTTAAAGGTAAACATCACTGAGAGAAATGTTTGTTTACAGTTAATGTAATAGCTTCGTAGTAAAGCTAACAGAATTTAGATTTGATCTTAAGGTAAGGTACTTTATCCTGAATTTACCGTAATCTGAAATTCGGTTAAATTTGTTATGTTAATAGTTAATATACAAATTTTAAATATTAATGTTGGGATCATTTCGTGACAAATTTGCGAGCTTAGTTTCATCAAAACATAGATAAATAAACATACACACGTGCAGTAATTCGATTTTCTGCGAATTTTTCGATGCATTGTTGTCATGAGCAGTTCATACGACAGAATTTAATGTAAGATTTATTAACAGTTAACGAACGCTCACTGAATGTTAAAATATACGAGTTAATATACATTAACATTACTGACATGCAGGAAAGAGCTGGTATTTTCATCTGAACACTTAATGTAAGAGCCTTGAAATTAGCTTATATTAACTGTTGGTAAATAATTCCTCTCAGTGCACTTTTACCGTCTTCATTATATGTCTGAGATTATAAGACACGAAAATGTCTTATTTACAATCGATGGACGCAAATAATGTCTCAATAATTGAGACACTTTGCAACGAAGACACGTATATTAAGCCTTTTATTCTAAAAATACATTTTTGAAGTGTCTAATGTCTTAAAATAAGACGTTTAAGAGACACGAGTTTTCTGCTTTTCAAACCGCACCTATTACCGCAAGTGCAATGTTAATAAATAATTATAGGAACTTATTAAAAAATCTCGTAACTAAAATCTTTTTTTTATCGTATGCCAAGCATAATTTAGAATAATATAATGCTAAAACTTGAGACTGATATTTAAGCATTATTTTAATTAGGTTTAACTTCTTTTCTATGGATAATAGTTCAGATCAAACATTATTTTTTTTACTTGTATAGATAGTAACTAATTTTCAGTGGTATTAATAAAAAATAAATAAGCAAAACTTTAAGCAAATTTTTTTGTCAACCCATACCACATTTATTTCAAAATTATATATACACTACCACAATGAATATTTACCTAAAAACGAAATTATTGTTGTTACTGAAGTTACGTAAATGTGTAAAGTAACTGAAAAATTCTTAAGATCATCTTATCAATATTTGCGATCTAGTCTAAGTAGTTAAGTAACTTAGTTAACGAAAATAAACAAATATAATAGGTTCTATATTAATTTTAGTATTTATACGAAAGTTTATGTATATTGAGTGAATAACTATTAATCAGTTCTTACTTTTTTTAAGGAATTGACTTTCATGGAGTCTGGCTATGAGAAAACTTTCATGTTTGCTCAGAGTAACACGTTCATTCAACTGGATGGACCGGGAATTAAAACTTTCCAATTAAGGTAAATTTCACAGAAAGCATATTGTACAACTTTTTATGTTGTTTTTTCGGTAAATCATTAGCAGCATTTAACAAATCATTGAACTTAATTAATGGCTTATATAGTATATCGTTTATATCACATTACAATACTTAAGCTCCTTCGATTGTACTCATTATCTTCTCGCTCAGCTTAACATCGTTGTTTGGTTTATTTGGTGTTGCTATTTTCTTATTATTATTGTCAAATATTTATTATTATAAGAAATTCGTCACCATTAGAGTTGAGATAAACGAGGAGGTAGTAAGTACAAACTAATTAATTTAATTCGCTTATTAGATATGTTGGTAATTCTGTATTAAAAATCATGAATAGTCGGAGCAACTATTGTCACTTATTATACATATAACTTTATCACAAATTTATTACGTGCAATGAATTTTCAATAATAAAATTCCAATATTTTACAATGGGCTTTTTTTAATAAAACTTGAACAGTGGCGATACATACAAATAATAACGAATTTATATTTCGAATGAGTAATAACAATATAATAATTATTGTAGTAGGGCAAAGTATTTCCAAACAAAATATCTGTCTAAAAGTTGATTAGTACATGACTTGAAATCAATAATAGGCAGGGTATCAGATTTTAAAACCACCATCCGAATATCTCGGAAACCATGAGGTATCATAGAAAAACAACAAACTGTGACCTTGAAGAAAAATTCCAAAGTTATTTCAAGGCCAAGTCTAGTTTTTTTAAGTAGGAATCTTCAATTTTTAATGCAGATTTATATTCCCCTAAAAATTACATCAATGGTATCATTTAAAATATTTTTTGCTCTTTGTTTTGACTATACTTACATTAGATCCTCTGTCTAAATTTCGTACATTATAATATTGTGTAGTATTGGATCCTTACATAACCTAACTAAAACCGTATTTCTACAACAAAAATACAAATTTTTATACTATCGACGTACTAAAATTTGGGAGTTACAGCTATTAAATAATAAAATTAATTAATAAAACAACGATTCTATTTTAAACTGCAGGTTATGTCGAGAAATTTCTTTCAAATTCCGGACAAAGTTGCCACACGGGTTGCTGGTGTACCACAGTGTGAAGGATCGCCCAGAAAGGGGCTTGGATCCTTACGCCCTTTATGTGATCGTCGAAAAAGGCCAATTAAAAGTTGTCCACGTATTTGGCAAGCATTCGACTAGTCTGACTGTCGGCGAAGGCCTGAATCGAGATGAATGGCACAGCGTGCTCGTGAGAATCGACGTTCATGGAGCAAAATTAATCGCACGAGTGGACGATCGAAAACATTCTGAAACGAGTCTTGAAGTCCTCGAGCGAAATGTCAATTACGGCGTGTCCGATGATTTGGCTTCGGTCGTCTTAATCGGAGGTAAGATACTTTTTTAATTACCACAAGAATTGAAACTGTCCAAGAAACATTTTTTTAATTAATTGTTTTTGTTATTGCATCTTGCATTGGTTGATGTCTTTAACATGAGTTATATGTCAGTAACATCCGAATACCATAGAAAAATTGCTTTAATTTATTGTTTTCCTGAGTACATCTTTGATTTGTTTGTCTTCAACATCAACAATTCAGAAAATAAAGTTATTTTGAAAAACGAAGACGTGATTATATCTTGAATCTTTTGATGTATTCCAAAAACGTCAGGCTTCAGCAACATTGAATGCAAAAGGAACATTGTTTTCATTTACTATTTTCGTTAGTATCTTGTATTTGTTGGTGCCTTCAACATCAGCTAGACATCAGAAATCAGGTTTTCGTTATTATTTCTTGGATTTGCTGAAGTACTCAACAGGTCAGGCATCAGTAATATCAGAATATGAAAGACACTTTGCGTTACTTAATTGTTTTCTTTATTGCGTCTTATATATGTTGATGTATCTAAAATAAACCTGGCATCAACAACATCACGTTATCGAAGGAAATTTTACTTTTTTCATTATTAGTTTCCACATCATGCATTTGTTGATGTCTTAAACGAGTCTGGCATTAGCATCAACAGAGTCTAAAGGAAACGTGTGAATTATTTGTTTTTCTTGTTATTTTTTGCATCTGATAAATTCTTCAGCACAAGCTAGACATCAACAACATTATATTACCGAACAAACTTTGTTTTAATCAATTGTGTTTGTTATTATTTCTTGCATCTGTTGATGCAATCAGCATGTTAAGCACCAGGATGACCAGAAAGATGGTTAACATAATTCTCTCATTTCACTACCGATTTTTTTTTAACATTTATCTAACTGTTGTGGAGTTGATTTTTACATGGACATGATTGTTACATTTTCAAAAACAGTTTCAGTACTGTTCTTGACAATTCGGTACTCGGTAGTTCAGTTAAAATATGTGTAAAGTTCTATCGTTACCTTCAGATAAATTAAATAAATTTAATCATTTGAATCTGAAAATATTTATATGTTGCATCTCAACTGAGGGCTGCGGCGAATAATGGTATATGTAGAAAATGGTTTTGTAGGTTATGTAGCTGATGGACCTGTACTTATACTTGTCCTCTGAAATTTATTTACTTAGTTTTTCTGCTATAAAAGAGAATAATATAGTGAAAAATAACAAGAAACGTAATTTTCCATGCTTCTAAAATTGTGACCCATTCTTAACAATGTTTTTTCGTTTAATTAGGACTAAGTTCGGAAGAACGATTGCATGGTGTTAAGTACATAATCGAATCATTCGTCGGTTGCATCAGAGACATGGTGCTAAGTTCAGGGAAGTCTGCGAGTGATCTCCTGCCCATTCAACCTCTTATTGCTACGAAACATGAGAACGTCAAAGAAGGTTGCATAGACAAGTAAGTTCCTGAATTTAATACCTTTATTTTAAAAATGCAAGTAGTTCTTATGAAATAATTATCGAAACGTTGCCTGGAATGGCTTCCAGGAATTACCACCGAAATAGATACTGAGGGTATCAGAATGTTAGTGCATGCATACTCAAATGTGATATCTCAGGAATGTCTGAAAAAATCTCAAACATGACCATTTAAACAAGAAACAATGTTTTTATTACAATTCGTTTTCGAGCAAATTCATTATAATCAATTTATGGTCAACCGTATTCTTTGTGTGTTGGTAGAATATTATGCAATAAATAGACTGTGTATATAAAGTACTTTGAATAAGCGCTCAAGTTACATATGGCTTTTTGTGCCGGCTTTGTCTGGCTTGGATAGCTTTATAATACATAAAGTTACTATTACAATATTTTAAATTGATAATTGACTAAACTGAACTACAAAATCAGGCATATCACTCCTAATTTTTTAGTAACCAAAAGGAATATTTAGTTGCTATAGAATGCTATTTCATTACCATTTTTATCAGCAAACTAGGCTTCGAGCGAATGGGAAACGAGCGAAATTATTTACAAATTCCTACAGTAAGAGAATTTAATTACAAATTCCTACATTAAGAGAAATTATTTACTAACAGTTAATTTAAGCTAATTTCATAGCTCTTACATTAATTATAACAGCAACTGTAAAGTGAAAAACGACAGGTAACATTAAGATAAAATTACCAGCCCTTTTCTGCAATGTTATAGTATACTAACTGGTATATTTCAACATTCAAAGAGCGTACGTTAACTGTTAATAAATCTTACATTAAATTCTATCGTTTGAACTGCGCACGTCAACAATGCGTCGAAAAATTCGTAGAATATCGAATGATTGTGCGCGTGTGTTTGTTTATTTCTGGTTCGGGGAAACTGTAAGCGCATAAACAAACTACATGTCACGTAATTATATTATCTTTATTAACTATTAACATTACAAATGTAACCGAATTTGAGGTTGCTGTAATTTCAGGCTAAAGTACCTTACCTTAAGGTCAAAATCTAAATTCTGTTAGCTTTACTATGAAGCTGTTACATGAACTGTAAACAAACATTTCTCACTGTATACAGGTCCCTCATCAAATGTCGAATTTATGGTTTGTTATGTGAATACCTTTTGGCATTTTTCAATATCATTTTATTAATGTTTAAATGCGTCTGTTTATAAAAATAAATTTTGAGGAAGAGGTTATGTTATGAGTTTTTCTAGGCGGGACGTAGGAAAAGCGGTTTTCAATTTTTGCTGGTGTAAAAATGAACAGTATAGCCTGAAAATGTTTAAAATGTAGTTCGAAAGAATATTTTTCAATATAGAGGATAATTTTTCTAAATAAAAATGTCCACTGACATAGCAGAATCAATTTTACTTCGACCTAGACCAAAGGACTTAAAGTTCAACCTCTTTTTATGTCATTGCCTAAGTTAGATCCGGTTGTGGGGAGGTCGAACAAAAAAAAAGAAAAAATACATACCATTGTTTTTATGACTGATAAATTTTAGAACATCCGATATCAAACTCCATAATAATGTAATATATTACACCGAATTAAGAAACTAATGTTCTAAGCTACAATAAAATTTGTTTCAATAACGATTTCAGATGCAGAACGCGAGAGAATCTTTGCTTTGTCGGGAGTCAATGTGTTAATCATTACAACAGCCTTACATGTGATTGCTTCGGAACCAAATACGAAAGCGAAAGATGCGATCTCTACAGTACGTAAAACTATTCATAATTTCTAAAAATGAAAATAATAAGATAAGATGATTTTTGGTTTTTGTCATCGCCATATCATTTTTCTAAACATTTTAATTTCTTAATTTTGTTCCATTTTAAAGGAGAAACTAAATACATTTAGAGTGCAAAACTTTGTAATTCTTTTGATTTCAATTTTATCATTTTAAACCCCTTTTTAGCGGCAACAATTTTGACGCTGCGAGGTTCGTCATATGTTTCCTTCAGAGTGTACGACTGGAAGGACCGTGTTCATTCGTCCGTCAATAGGATTAGCCTCATATTCAAGGTAATGTCTACTCTGTTACAATCCATTGAAAAGATAAGCTTGATCAAAGCGGAATAAAAATCTTCCCATGTTCTAATCTTCAAGCTGAATCAAAAATCATAAAACCACTAATACAAAAATCGAAACTTACAAAGAATGCAAGTAAAGAATCAGGAGACTCGCAGGAAGCCGTAAATAAAAAACGAGAAAGGAATAGCCCTGGGACTGAATCTAACGTAAAAAAGCACCAAAAAATTAGTAATTACTGACTCTCTAAACCAGTGAGCACTAGCATTGTTTACGAACTGCTACAAAATCCAGAACAAGAAGAAGACCCCGAAGAAATATCCACAAATGATGGAACGAAAAAGACGCCAAATACTAAATCACCACCTATCTTTATAGAAGAAGTGAAAAAAGCATAAAATGGCACTGAGTATCGAAAAAAATAAAGCAATAGAAGACTATCTCATAAATTTTACAGCAACTGCATTTACAGATTACTTATTATGGAAAACTGCAAGGAAAATAAAAAAAACAACGAAAGATGGAAAGTGGGAAAAAAGTAGTAAGGATAAAGCCGAAATATTCGCACATTATCTCGTAACCGTCTGTCAGCCATATCCGCGTACGATATCAGAGGAAAATGAAAAATAAATTTTCGACTACCTTCATGGACCGCTTCAAACGAATAAGCCTCTCCAACCTATACGAGTAAAATAAGTCATGCATGTAATAAAAAACGAAATAAAAGAAAGAAAAACACCAGGTTACGACCTCATAACAGGGAAAATACTAAAAGAGCTTCCAATGGGGGCCATAAGGCTTATTACGATTATATTTAACACAGTGTTGCGTCTGAAGTACTTTCCTGTCCAGTGGAAAGTGGCGCAAACTATTATGATCCCCAAAAAAGTAAAGATCCCGAAATTACATCATCCTACAGGTCGATAAGCCTGTTGCTTATCTTATCTAAACTCCTCGAAAAACTACTACTACAAAAAATAAAACTGCTTCTAAAAGGCCAGCTCTCAATTCCAGAGCACCAATTTCGGTTTCGCGACCAACACGCAACTACAGAACAAATACATCGTATTGTAAGGGTCATTAGAAATACACTAGAGGAAAAAAATACTGCCTAGCAGTGTTTTTAGATATAGCACAAGCTTTCGATAAGGTATGGCATCCTGGCCTACTTTATAAAATCAAGAAATCCCTTCCACGCAGCTTGTTTCAATGATGAAAATCCTATCTGACGGATAGGTTTTTCAGATAAAATACGACGACGAATATACATCCCTGCATCCAATCCAGTCTGGAGTACCTCAAGGAAGTGTCCTGTGGCCTTTCTTGTACTTAATATACACCTCTGATATACCAGTATCAGTCTCAACTACCACAGCTACATACGCAGACGATACGACAGTTCTTGCAACACATAAAGATCCGAAAGTAGCAACAAAAATGGTACAAGACAACAGCACAGATATACAACACTGACTGGCAACCTGGCGTCTTAAGGCTAACGAACAAAAATCACCGCAAGTTACATTCACCCTAAATAAAGGCAAATGCCCGGCAATAGTACTCAACAACCAAGAAATACCACAAAGCGATCACGCTAAATATCTAGACATGCACCTAGACTCTAAACTAACCTGGAAAACCGATATTTGGCAGAAGTGGAAACAACTAGGTCTCCTAATGAGGAAAGTGTATTGGATTATGGATCGTAAATCCAATCTATAACAAAGTTCTTCTATACAAAACAATACTAAAACCGGTTTGGATATATGGTATCCAGCTATGGGGCTCTGCCTCTAATTCCAACATTGAGATCCTCGAAAGATTCCAAGCAAAAATCCTACGCATAATAACGAAAGCCCCTTGGTTCGTAAGAAACGAGATTATTAGAAGAGACCTAGGAATCGCTACGGTAAAACAGACAATAACCACTGCAACAACAAAATATGTCGATAGGTTGAGTCGCTATTCCAAATTACTCGCCAAAAAGCTCCTTACAGAAGAAGCTGACCAACGAAAATTCAAACGCTTCAGACCACTGGACTTAGCAAAGAGATTTCTTTGTTAAATATTAAATTAGTTGTATATTTAACCCAATCTTAAGTACTTTTCTTTCTTACCAGATATAAAATCTATATTAGATCAGAAATTCAAAGGTACGAACCAATCTACCTACACGTTTTATATTTTTATATATTTATCACTAAACCACTTACTGAATGTCAAAAGACATGGAAAATAATAAAAATTAAAAAAAAAAATGTTCTAATCTTGAATATATTTGATTTTAGACTTTGGTCTCCATTTTCTCGAGCATAGTCTCTTTATTATTTCTTATTTCAGACAAATTGGGATGATTCGGTGTTATTTTATGCATCTGGAGAAATCGACGGTACTGCGCATTACGTTGCAGCTTCGATCATGAACCATTCTGTTCATATCAACATAGATTTTGGTCACAATTCAAAAATTGAAACGACTCTAGGAGAAAAAATCACATCGAACCACTGGAGAAACTTGACAATTTTCCATAATGTCTCAATTGTTTACGTCAGTCTCGATCATGAAGTGAAAATACTGGAGGTCCCTGGAGAAAATTATAATATGATAATCGATCCAGAAATTTATATTGGGGGAGGTCCAGAACTTCATAAAAAACAGGGTCTCCTTTCTTCAAATAACTTTGCAGGTTCAGTATTAACATCGATTTTATGCTCTTTAATGAGTCATGAACCAATGAACTGTTTATAATTTAATTATCTTCGCAGGGTCGTTGAAATATGTGTACTTTAACGATAAATCTATAATTTATGAACTGAAACGGTTAAATCCCATGGTCCACTATATTGGAGTTCTAGAACCTGAATATTATGAAGCAGATGTTGACGTGATTCCCATTACTTATCCTTTTGCTGGGAGCCACATATGGTGGCCAATCGAAAGTACAGATTCGCTGAAGTTGAATTTCGATTTCAAGAGCTCAAAACCCATAGCCGTAGTTGCTTCCGGAGACGTTAAAAATGAAGGAAATATAGGCTACTGGGAGGTATTGATCGTTTTTTACATTATAATTAAGATCAAACTCTAATGTCTACCTGCTATTAGTTTTTAAATCCACCAAAAGATATTTGAATATATAATTTAAGACTTTTTATGTCATCAGTTGCGCCTCGTGAATGATGAGCTACGTTTCCAACTGATCCCCGTATTAGCCGAGAATGTCACAGTATCAGTGGCCGTTAAGTTTCCGCCACATAATACGTCCTGGCATGCAGTCGAGTTGAATTACACGAAAGAAGAGCTCAGTATTCTAGTAGATTACAGAAACAAGCAAAGTAAGCTCTTTCAAATGAACTTGGAACTAGGAGATAAAGTTATTATCGGGAGCGGAAAGGGAACTGCCGGTAAGAGACGTTTGAGTAATGAATCATCCAACGCAAATACAATTCTAAGTAACCTTCATTATCCTAGGTCTGGTGGGTTGTATGAGAGAGATAAAGGTGAATGACCAAAGGATCGAACCGAGATATGTTATCAACACAAATCGTGTCGTTGGAGAAGTTGCCTTGGATAATTGTAAATTCGTAGATCCTTGCAAGAGGCCAAATACATGCGAACATGGCGGTAAATGTTCCGTCAAAGAAGATAGGATCACCTGTGACTGTGTTGACACTGGATATATTGGGACAAACTGTCACTTCGGTAAGACAAGTCCTTTACCCCATCCCCAAATTTGGCTTCAAACAATCCCAATAATTACTAATTGTTGATTGTAGCTCAGTATAGAAAAACATGTGAAGAATTAGCTCTGTTGGGTTACACAAAAGACGATGTTTATAAAATTGACATCGATGGAAATGGTAGATTTCCGCCAGCCTTAGTGAAATGTGAATTTCAATCTATCGAAGATGCAACCAAGACTATAGTAGAACATAATCTTCCATCTCAAGTCGATGTCCGATCAATTACGGAGTCAGATTTCTTATTTAATATCAAATACATTCAGTTCACGGCAGAGATGTTGCAAGAGTTGATTTCCCATTCGCTGTATTGCAGTCAATATGTAAAATACGACTGTTACAAGGCACCTTTAGAACTTCATAGTGCAACCTGGTTCCATGGATCGCAAGGCAGTGATGTTGACTACATCGGCAATGTGAATCGAGGCTCGTGTCCTTGTGGAGGTACTATTGCAGATTTATTTATTGTTGTTGACATTTTCTTCTTGTAATTATCATGTACTCATTAACAATTAATGTTTAGTAAACCGGACGTGCGTAAATGCAAACTTAAGTTGCAACTGTGATGTTTCCGCTGGAAAATGGCTGTCAGACGAAGGATATTACGAAACACCAGAATCCCTAGGAATTATCGAAATGGTATTTCTGCAACAAAAGGATCTAGAAGAAGATGCACAAGGTCGGATAACACTTGGACCCCTCGAATGTGTAGAAACAAGTAAAGATATCCTTTATAATTTAAGAATGTATGAATATATAAGACTAACAATTATCCTTTAATTGTTGTTATTGATTGCAGATACACAAAAGTACGTAGTAACATTTACGACTTCTCAATCGTACATCGAAGTTCCCGGATGGAGAAAGGGCGATATTGCTTTCAGCTTCAGAACAACTGGTGAAAAAGCAATTTTACTGTATCAGCCGCCAATTCGCAGTAACTACCCCTCCTTCATGGTTGCACTAGCATCTGATTACAAATTAACTTTTAACTTTACACTGAATACGGGAACGATTAGGGAACTTGAAATTAAAAGTCGCAGAAAATTGAATAACGGCGAATGGCAAAAAATATGGATCGATTATAACGATTATCATGTGAGATTCATGATCAACACAGATTTCCAGATGGTTGATCTACGTCCTGAAGAAGAATTCGGACCTTTCGAGGGTTCGATGTTCATAGGTGGAGCCACTGCGTAAGACATTCCCATTTTTTTAATTATTTATTCACATCATGCATTGAAGAAAACCGTTAAGGATAAAAGTATATTTATTTCAGGGAGCACCTAAAAACTTCTTCGGTTAAACAAGGTCTCGTTGGGTGTTTCCGCGGACTAGTTGTAAACGGAGAAATTCTTGATATTCACAGTTACATGTCAGTCCACCTTTCTGAAATTATAAAGGATTGCAAACCATCTTGCCAGCCTAATAAGTGTCAGAACAATGCAAAATGTATAGAACTTTGGAGTAACTTCGAATGTGTTTGCGAGAACCAATGGGCTCATTTAGGAACGTTCTGTGAAACCAGTGAGTAGATATTTCAAAACGTCTCTGTAAACTAAAGGCTAACATTAAATGTAATTTTATCTTAGATATAAACAATAAAGCATTGACGTTCACATCCACTGGTGCCTTCCTGAAAAAGAATTACTTCGGTTCCGATGAGGGGGAAGAGAAAACTCTTCTCAAGAGTATGTTGACGAAGAATATTCTCATCAATCTCCGAACTTACGACAAACATTCGCTTATTCTTTATGCAAACGACCACCTGAATAATTTCGTTCATCTTTACGTATCGAACGGGACGAGTATCGTTTATTTGTTTAACGCAGGGAACGAAATCAAAAATATCACCGTCGATTATCCTGGTAAGTAAAATGGGTTTCCTCATACTTGATTGCGACGAGCGATTTAATATATAGTTTACTGTTACCTCTACAGGTGCAAACACCGGAATATCAGTTCAAATCGCTATTATTCGAACAGAAAATTCAACCATATTACACGTCAATGACCATAATGTGACACTGGATGCAGTTCCAATTCTTTTGGAAAAATATTCAAATAAACCTTGGCTAAATCCAGAGAAAGAAATTCTAGCACCTCAAAGGCCACCAGCACCTCCAACGGATTATTTTCAGGTACATATTGTTTAGCCTCATCCTTGTCCATGCAATCCGTGCAGTTCTAATTTATCAATATAATTGACGCTAACTGAATTTTATTTTGAAGGTGAACTTGGGTGGCTTCGATCCCGACAATCTCCTACGAGTCGGTACCACAGGAAATCTTATACAAGGTTACGTGGGATGCCTTCGAGGACTCATGATCGGAGAATACCTTGTAGATCTTCCAAATTTGGCGAGTGAAGCTAGCCACGAAGGTAGCAAAGGTGTTCTTCCAAACTGTCACATGAAATGCGACGCCATTCCATGCAAAAATTTGGGTATTTGTACTGAAGATTTCGAAAAGCAAGAGTCATCCTGCAACTGCGAACTGACGTCATACTTCGGCGAACATTGCATTGACGGTAAGATAACTCAAAATTATATCACAATATTTGCTATTAAATGTTACTTATTACTGTGTAGAAAAGGGTGCAGATTTTAGCGGAGAAAGTGTTTTGCAAAGAGAATTCGAAATAGAAGGGGAAGTAAATCAGATAAAGGTGCAACTCGCATTTTCGACTAATGATAGACAAAGAACCTCAGCTTTATTGCTACTCCAAACTGAAAATAAGTGAGTTCGATAAGAAATTGGATGGAAAATGTCAATTCTACAAGATATTAGTATTATGTTTTATTATATGTCAATTTCTTTCGCAGAAGCTATTATCTGCTGGTTGCATTAGCATCAGAAGGGCAGCTAATTTTTGAGGAAGATAGGGAAGGGTCCGTTTACGGAGTTCGCTTAAACGATAGGACTTTTGCGAACGGTGCTCGTCATAGCATCTACTATGTTCGTGAGAACAATACTGCAACTTTATTGGTTTGTTGAATAATTACTTTGCCAAAATATAATTATTATATGGTTAATTGTATTAATAAATGTTTACGCAGATTGATCGGGAACCAGTGCAGCTATTGCCGCTACCTGTACTTAGTGGTGACGACGACGACGACAAAGATGGAGAGGACAACGATAGTCCTGGAGCAACGGAAGTTCAGCTTGGTGGCTTAAATACAACTGATTCTAGATTTAATGCGTATAAGGGCTATACTGGATGCCTCAGCAGTAAGTAACAATATTTTGCAAAACTAAAAAAGGTTTTTCACCTTTAAAACGTATATTTGTAACAGACGTTGTCATATCGATAAATGGCCGTGCTGGCATGAAGCCATTGGAAGAGTACATGCTCTTCACCAAAAAAGGAAGCGAGACTGTCAGAGCCACAATGCCTGCTGGTGTTAGAAGCGCACAATGTGCTGGTTTCCATGCTCAACCCCGAGGATTAGATCCACCGAAGAATGACAGCGTGGTAAGTTGCACAATTCTTATAACTTGAACTGTTTATTGTAGGAAGTATTGAACACCATTAGTCATTATCTCTTCTCATCGTTTGGTTAATAAATGGATTTAAGGTCGGCAGACCAAATCAGTATTAGAGGTAATTCAAGAATTTCCTTATTGTTTATATTGTTTTTGTTTAATAGAGTCGAGAAAGATCGTGGGGCGAGGATCCACCGAAAAGGATCTTGTACAAATCTCCATACGCTCAAACGGAAGTGGAAGAACAAGGCGCGGCGACTTACATCTTTATTGCACTCACCACTCTTTTCGTAGTGGTAATATTGGGCTGCATTTGCGAAGTCTGGCGCAGCGCAAGAAAAGATAGGAAACGAAAAAGATTACGTGCTGCAAATTCCGGTTCTCAAAGATGGCAGACGGTAACACCGCCTCCAGGAACCAAAACTGTAGGTTTTAAAAACATCGACGAAGACAAAAGGCCAAACGGAACAAATTCCAAGGGTCTGAACTCGAAGGAATACAAACCTTTGACGGACTCTGAACCAAAACCTGAGTCTCTCAATGATAAAAAGAATAATAAAGGTATTGTAGAACATATTTCAATAATATATTAATATATTTTGGATCAGTGTATGAACAATTGAAAATTAAATTTAGTTTCTTTAATTTAAACATTAGTTGTCATAGAAGATTTCTTTTTGGCATATTATACATTTGTGTCGAATTCTTCATGTGAAAAATAATGTTATTTGTCAAAACGCTTTTAAACAAAAAAAATACTCAATCATTACCATTACATTTTAATTTACATTCGTTAACTGGTAAGATAAATGTCCCGATTAATGTTCATGTAAAACTTTTTTGGTAGAAAATGAACGAAAATATAACTATAAATCACTCAAAATATAGTACAATTTGTTTAGCAGAGTTCAACCATTCTCAATGGATAATAATGACTGCCGAAACTTAATTTATGTTTTTTTTAATATTTAAAACAGGAAATAAAAAAGAGTAAAATTGTCGTTATTAACGTCCATTCAATTTTTCCAAGTCCCTATTACAGACCGGCAAGTGTCCCGGTCATTGATTGGGTCCGGAAATTGCAACAGAGGTTCGTGGTTGTCCCAATTAATGACAGATTCCCTTGAAACTCCATTTTTTAAATATTTTCGTTGAAAATTTTTCAATTTTTATTTTAAAATTGAATGATATGATGAAAATTGTTTATTTCTTTCTGATTATTTATTATAAAGTTTGTATACATTATAACATAAATAAACAATTCATTTTCTATTTTGTAATTTTTCAAGTACAAAAAAAGAAATAATGTTTTTACAATACAATAACAAATTAACAATTTACTTGATTGATACATTATTAATAATTAGTTCATTTTTTATCGATTTGTTTGTTTTCTCGAATTTTTAGTTTTACTTTTTCTTCTTCTTCGCCACTTTTTTTTATTTCACATTTTTGTCTGTTCTTTTCTATTTGTATTTGTTTTTCTCTGATTTTTTTTCTTTCCTTCTCTTCGGCTTCTTTTAAATTCCGCATCAGTTCTAATTCGTTTGAAAGAGTTAGCCGTTTCTGAAAGTGAATTCTTGCAATTAAATACAATAATAGCAACATTTTTCTATTAATTCTTCATATTTTCCAGAAAAAACTGCCATTGTTATTACTTGCTGTTTCGAGAATAAAAAGAATGTAAATATAAAAAGTAGTACATGAGTAGTGCGTAAAATAATATTTTGCTCCCTAGGGCATTAAAAAATAGGCACCTGCCGAATCAAAAAAGCAATAAACAATTCCGAGGTTATTATACCAAAATTAAATTATTCTTATGAAATATACTTTCCCTTTACAATGTACACATGTAATTTATTTCCGAATTATTTAGTGAAAATTGAAAAATGTGCGAATTTTTTGTTGTTACAGCCGAAGACGAGGCGGAGAAGAAAGAGCTGCTCGGGGTAAATACTGGCCTCGCCTCTAAACCTGCGAAACCGAATCCATTTGTAAAGATTTTACTTTTTTCAATGCCAGATTATACACCAGGCTTTGCACGGCTTGTGTGTTGGCTTTGCATGCCATCGAGATCACCTCTTTAAAACAATTTATTTCGTTCAAAATTAATTCGTAATAATACTGTTTGCACAAAATTCACTTTTATATTATATTTTAGCATGTAGTAACATATGCATTCCTTTTTTCATTTATTTGAAAAATGCAGTGTTTAAAAAATCTTTTGAAAATATTGTTAGCAATGTGCACGAACTGACCAGTTCCTTAGTTTCTTGTATTAATTTTTCAAATTTAGAACACGAAATTTTACTGAAGGTCTGAAATTAACTTATTGAAATAGAATTTATGTCTTTCTGGCATCTACGTTCATTAATTTCCTATTTTTCTCTGGCTGCGCGATCGATAATTCAAAAAATTGTGCTGAAATTCAAACCATAAATAAACTATAACAAAATTTATTCAAATTTCAGCAAAAATCGTAATTGAAATCGTTCATACAGTGATTATTGATCACTATAAAATCTTTGAGATCATTTGTACATGTCAGTTTTCACATTCAAATAAGCGGAAATTTAATAAATTTTAGTGATAGCCGGAATAAAAATATGTAATTTCAGCATAATTTTGACGCAATTTATAGGTCATAAGGAAAGACGAATAGAGAACAGTTGAAGTGAATTCAAAGCCTCACGGCAATATTTAAATTTTAGAAACCAGAAAATAATTTTATTTTATTTTATTTCAGAAAATAATTAATAAATATTCACTATTACCAAATAATCTGGATCAATTGTTTATTCATCATTCAACGTTTTTCATACTCTAGAATCTATAACAAAGAATTCGAAGCCCGAAAAATGTTTCTTTGAAGCACCCCCACTCTCGACCACTCCCCACTATGACAGCTCTCCGCACCATGTTTCACCCCTCCCTCAGCATACATAAGAACTTGTAGCCCGTTCGACGACGGTCACGGACGCAGGGCGCCGCACTGTGAGGAATTACCTGTACACCTTGGTTCAAATTATCATTAAAGCGAAATTGCTCGACCGATTCTAACATATTTTTGGAAAAATAAAGCTAATAAAATTTTGAAAGCGATTGTCCAATTAGATTTTTAAAAAACTTCATACATCGTATTGGAAAATCCACAAATATTCGCAAACTAAGACATTTTCTCAGAAATTGTTATTCGAATTCTTCGGATTGATAATTTATTTAATTAAAAAATTGTTATTTTTTAATATATTATATAAGATTTTATTGCTCATATAAGCTATTTGTATTTAAAACCGTTATAAACGTTTTTTATGAAAAATAACAATTTTTTAATTAAATAAATTAAGAAGCCGACGAATTATAATAGTAACTTTCAAGAAAATTTCTTATTTCGTTAATATTTGTGGTTTTTCTAAAGCGATGCGTCACATTTTTTTAAAATCGAACTGGAAAATCTTTTTCCAAATCTTATTTGCTTTATTTTCAAAAAAATACATTAGAATCAGTCGAGTAGTTTCGTCTTAGTAAGTTCGGACATATTGGAATTTATTAACCATTAATTAGTTTTAATAGAAACAATGGTTCGCACTGAAGGGCTCTAATCCAATTTTTAACGTTTTCATTTTACAAACGTAGATACAGTAGGACCTCTTTTATTGGAACCTGTATTATTCTAATTGCCTTTCTTATTCCAATCGTTTCCCCACAAGTCTTCTACCAGTATCACACGAAAAGTCAACGAAAAATATTGTCCACGAATCATAAGCTCTCAAGCAAAGTAAGTGGGGGTAAGGGGAAAATTAGAATAAGAGAGGTCTGCGCCATCTTGAAAAACTTTACTAATTAGAATAAGAGAGGTCCTACTGTACAACCGAAAATGTTAATTCAATTTTAAACAAAATAAAGTTCTCTATTCGTTTATAATTTTTATGATGATTTATAAGTTCATTTATAAACAAACTTTTCTAGACAAGAAAATTAATGTATTCCTTCATTTTTTCAAGTCAATGGAAGACTTGCGGGAGGAGCCAGAACTTGAGGAGAGAGAAGAAGAAGAAGCGGAAGCTGTTGCTGACGAGGAGGAACGGAAAACTAGCAACGAACAGGAAGTTCCTGAAATAAAGGCAGAAATTATCACTAGCCCTACACCGGTAAGAAATCCGCCATTGCCTCCGACTTGCCCAAAACCGAAGAACGGGATCGCGAAAAGGAAACCGCTACTACAAACCAATTTTTCGATCACGGGACTCAATGAAATTAAGACGGAACAGATTCCGATTGATTTCGATCACGAGACCGGGAGTTATGCAGAGGACAATTGTCCACCCACAAGACCCGTTAGTTTGCATTTGAAAAATCCAATGAGTACTTTCAAACCTCGGCCAGGTAGCATGCTCGTCGAAAAAGTTACGACGAAATTGCTAGACGCACCAAAAGACGGCTAAATAAAAATTTTCAAATTACACAAATCACGGACAATGTGTAGAATTACAACCAGAATTTATTTACTGATCTACATTCAGAAGTCATATCTCGGTGACGAATTAAAGTTAGATCTGACTTTTCAAGCGTTGATAGTTTTCTCTAATTAGTTTTTATCCTGGTAGAATTTACTATACACTGCCAAGTTTTTTTATGTCTTTTCCATGGAAAAACTAAATAGAAAATATCAAGAAACTGAACTAATCTTCTACCAGGGTAAAATACAGTAGAGATGATTGTACTTCAAACAATTACTTCTCATATTTACGATTATTAATTTTTGTTAAATTGACGTGCCGATGCTGAGCATCACTACGAAATATAAAAATTGCAGTCAATATGAACCAAAAACAAAATCAGTCAGTAAATTCGAACGAGTTGCGATTAATTCTATACTCGAGGTTAATTACGTAACAAGGAACACATTTCCCGTTGTGGATCAGAGTACACTTTTTGTAAGGTTTTGCTAAGATGAATCTGAAGTCTGATTTACTTTATTGTGCCAGAATCCTAACTTTAAAAAAAGTAATCGACATGATCAGAAACATTCGAAAAAAATGAATTTGTTTCCTTTTCAAATTAATGGATTTTTATTGAACTTTGTATCATCTCACATGATCAACCTGGTAACTTATAAAACTAGCATATGGTTTCACTGCTAATCGTACATATTTATCTTTGCGCATATCTGAAAAGCAAATGAATGCTAAGTATCGAGGATGAGAAAGTTTTTTAGATTCATAGCTTCTGTAATAGTTGTCAAGGGTATAAATAGTTTGAAGCAATAATAACTAGTTAGGCTTATAAACTAATTTGTAAGTCTAACTATTGGTTTGCTGAACCAGTCAACTCCTTTTTTTCCGTGTTGAAATGAGATCGACGGAGGTCACTTCGAATAGCATTTTATGCTCCAAAAAATTTCGAAAATGTATTCTAACCAATCAGATTAATTGAATTTAAGAGGTGTTCAGTTTCTGTCCAGTTTCTAAGCAGTCTGTTTTTCAATGTTCGTGGTGATCACAAACTGGACACTAACTAAAATTGGAGAACATTTAGTAGGATGAAAATTTGTTTTTTTAAAGTAATTTTTTCAAAGAAACCGATGCTACAGATCCCCCTTAATCGATAGAACTTTCCACTGCTCTTGTCATCTAAAATATGGTTGTGAATTACATCGATCGTGTAGTCAACAACTACTGATTTCAGTGATGACAAAGTAATTCGATATTACTGAAATCGTTTTTCCTAGTTTCTGGCCAGTTTCTAACCAATCTGTTTTGTAATGTTCATTGCGGCCACAAGCTGATTAATGGAGAATATTGAGCAGGATAGAGATTGTCGTCATTTGTGACTCTTGAAAATGTCATTTCTTCAAAGAACATAACGATACACTGGAGTCCCCTACTTCAAACTTGTCATTGTCCTCGAGGTGCAAAAAACATTGTGAAACATATCGATCATGTCGTCAACAATTGGGGATTTCAGTGATCACAATTATATTTTTGCTGTTTGTCATATTTATTGTTTAGTTTCTGACCAGTTTCCAGTCGGTCTAGTATTTCTTAGTAATGAAGATATATGAAAACTATTAGCGATACAACTAATCCGTTCTCGAAATGAAACAAACATATATATTAATCCCCTAATTCAATAAAATTAAATTTCAATGAATAGGGGTCTAAAACCAATTGTCAATGATCAATCTTATTTTCAACATCTGGTAACTGTAATGTTCCTACAAGCCATGATGCTATTAGCAACATCCACCGTAATAAAAACGATACCAACTTCCTGCAAGTATCATTACCAAGAATTTAATTTTGTCGTGACAGACATCCTTAAAACAATTCACATTCTTAAATTCGAAAACTAAACACGAATCTTCATCACAAAACATAATTGCACATACTCGAAAAACCTTAGAGTTAACCATGTACCTGTGAATAATCCTACATATAAATGAAATAGTTCGTAAATCTGAGCTTCATTGTTCAATTGTTCATCTAAAAATGGTTATCGAAAAAAATAAGAAAAATTCTGAAATTTAATTTCCTAGTGACCTCAAAACTTCTTAGATTCCAAGTTTTAAAAATCCATTAACTCATAAAGAACTCGATCACCATGATAACACCATAATTTTTTAAAATAAAAAAAAATCTTCAGATAGAAAAGAGTACTCCGACCTACCAACTAGAAATTTATGTTCATTGATTGACACTAAAATCGACACTGCCAGATACAATGAGAAAAATTTACGTAATTATTTTCGCTATTCACGATTTTAAAAGTAATCTCCAAGTAGGTTAAATAAGTATACGATATACATATATGAGATTTTTATTGTACATTTATCGATCTTTTAATCCTTAAGTTTTATTTACTTAAACTTTTCGGTGTAAAATACTCGAAGTTCCATTACTTTGCGGCTTAAGACATATCGTTAATTCTTGTCGTCATAAGTTAAGTGTAAAAGGATGTAAAATACACCTCAATACATCTTAAATTATCGTTGCGAAATGGTGCTAAGCAATGTAATCATCAATCTAAATATTTTATAACGAATCTTTGAAATGATTTTAAATGTTGGACAAAAAAGGACAATAATGCTTTATAAAAAACTTAATATCTTCAATTTCATTTAAAAACATGTACAAAAAGATTCGTGATAAAATATCACTGTCATTACAGTTTTTGCATAAATATTTCACGCCGTAGAAAACCGTTTAGCAAATGTTGATTCAAAGTTATGTTAATAGATAATCACCAATGTTTCACGAATTGTTTGTTTTTTCAAGCTTGATTTGTTTATAATGCTGAATGCTTTTACTTCACGAATTCAACAATTCAAGTAAAAAATTAGTTTAACGAAAGCCAGTATTTCGAACTGTGCACGCTGTTATTTTTTGTAACTTGTGTTTAAAAATGTGACTGTGGAATTTCGAAGAACATCAATCGATCTCCAAGTTTTAACCTGTACGTTGTATTTTAAAAAATATTTGTTCTTACTGAATCTTATAAATTCTACTTTCTAGTGCATAATATTTTATGAAATTTCACAGCAACATATAGGAATAAAAACACTTAGTACACCTTTGTATATGTTTGAGTGTATGTAATGTAATGCTTTTGGTGGCGAGCGTTGTGTTCATCACAAATTACCAGCCGCCATTGTGAAAATTGCGACGACCAGAATTGAAGGGATTCGTCAAAATTGATAGATTAAATTTTCAGAATAGAAAATCGTCATTGACTAGTCTCGAAGAGAATGTGATTCCCTTGAATTCTATTGCCAATCACGCTGAACTCAAAGCAACGATCGAGTATTGAAGGTACGCAGCGAACAACTGCAACAAAATTAATAAATAAGCATGTGCGAGATCGAGGAGGTCATCACTTTAAAAAAATCATCAAATTTTTGGAAAATTTTCGAACATTGTGAAAACGCATGATGATTTTCTTGTATATAAATGAGATACGTGGCATAATCGTTACAAGTGATGATTCTCCTCGAATTTCTTCTTGTGCCTTCGATAAATAAGAAAGTTTCACATTCGGATTAAGAATGACACGGTTATTTACTTCCAATAAAAACTTACATGATATTTCCTTACACAGCATGTTAAAACAAATATGAGACTATCCAAAGAGAATCGAAAATATATAAGATATTTCTTGGAAATTGCCTGTTGTTGCTCATGTTTCTTGATTGCATTTAGACTATCTATCAAAACTTTTTTGATGCGAAAATTAAATTCGATTTTCATGTAAATACCATCGCATGTGAAGAATTTTTGATAGCATTAAAATGTGATGCTGAATATTCGTACGATTTGGATGTAATTGGACCCACGCCATAAATGACGCACGAAAAGTGGCTGCACATTTCGTCAATCATCTCATTGCATGTAACGCTTTGGGCTGCGCAGTTCTGGATGCTCTAAAGTAAGTACGCTTACGTTCTACTAACCAAAATTAAATTAATTTTTCCTGACCATCTATGCATATAATTTGAGCAAATTACTGAAATTTTGTTTGGAAATGCTGAATCATTTTTCTTGAGGACTTTGCTCAATTATATGGTACATGAATCGCTTATCGCTTCGATTTCATATAATTTAAATTATAATCCATGTAATTGTTTCGTTTATAAATAAAATTTACAGGTGACATCAGCAAGTGATAGTGATCCGACTCTTTTAACGACATCGATTAAATTTATAGGTGGGTTGCAAGTTTCTTGAATACTATTTAATAACATAAGGTTTTCTTAAAGCCTTCATTTTTACCATCGCATTAATCATTTGTGAATGCCTATTTTAGAATAAGTTTTCTAACCCCTTTTATGTTCCTATAAAATCAAATTAAACACAAAAATTTGTCTATAACTTACTACCCAAGCAGCAATTTTGAATCGTTGCGATAGCAAACCTCAGAATACCTTAACAAAAAGGACTTTTTTCGATCTAAGAATTGTCATGTCAATTAGTCCGATCATGATTATAGGTCGAATATTACATGAATATAACCTAATAATACCTTTAAATTTATACCTGGTTTCATTAATTAACTTGAAAGTTTCTCTTTAACTTCGTCTTCAGAAAATGTATAAAAAAGATATCTAATATGTTAAAACTGATCCCACACAGCACACTGTCCTGAGGAGCTCCTCGGGACGTCCAAATGTCCGCTTTTATCGTCCTATTAACGTCCTCAAGGCGTCTTGTGTCCTGAGGATGTCCTGTGGACGTTAATAGGATGGTAAAAGCGGACATTTGGACGTCCTGAAGAGCTCCTGAGGACGTCCCCAGGACAGTGTGCTGTGTGGGATATGGGTGTCGACTATGTAACGGCCACTTCCTGGTTCCCATCTCTAAAGAGTATAAATAACCTACCCTAAAAAGTATTAAGTTCGACGTGCACGAACCCTTCCATGATGATTGACGCTTACAAATTTCTTAGAGTGATCAATAAATTGGTGGCGGAGATCCTTCCAATAATCTAACCGATTTATTGGCTCTTCAAACCAACTAAACAGTTCCAAAAAATATTGTTCTTTGTCTCAACTAATTCACAACTTGTTTCTTCTAAACGTTTTTTATGTAAACAATCATAGGACTCGAGTAGAATTTACCCCGTTTAACCCGAATAGAGCTATTCGGCTGCATCCCGGACGTAACAGGTTTTTATTTGGTAAAATTTTAATCATACACTGTACATAGGCCGTAGTTCCTGGCTCACCCCCAAAATGGTAACGTAGTTTAGGGGCGACCACTAAGTGGAATTATTACAAAGCGTTCCCAAGTTACTGGATTGAGAAATATTGAGAATGTCTCACAGAAACATTTCTGCAAGCATTAGGAAGCATTCCCAAGTTTCGGGAACCACAAAGATCGAGAAAGTCTCACAGAAATACGTCCAGAAGTATCAGAAAGCATTAACTGACTTTCGTTTCGTAGGAAGTAATCAGAATATTAAAAAACATATATGTCAATGCTTCATTCAGAATAGGGAAGTATTAGCTTTATACTTATGTTGAAGCATTGAGAAGCATTCAAAAGTAAAGTGGTCCATTTTTGTAATAGAAGTATTCACGGTGATCAACAAATAGTATTCAAAGTTGCAAAATGAATACTTCTTATTGTTTCTCAATCATTCTTCGTTTGCTGAGATGTGTTTAACAACTACAGCCGGGACACACAAAATACAGACATTCAAAAACCAGACATTTAAAAAAACAGACATTCAAAAACCAGACATTTCAAAATACATACATTCCAAAAATAGACATTTCAAAAAACAGATAGGTCAAAAATTGATTTGAACTTCAAGTGACCTACAAAATGAATCTCTTGGTCAAAAATTTTTGATCTTGAAATGACCTACCAGTGAGACCTCAAAGACGATGTACCCGAGATCATTTTTTTATGCCTTGAACGCATCAATCGGAGGTGTGAAATGTTTTGTTTTTAAATGTCTGTATTTTGTGTCTATTTTATGATTTGTCGGGATTTTTAGGTGCACCCCTACAGCCCACAGAGATAACTATTCAGTATATGTTTTAACTTATTTCTGCCTGTGGAATACGAATATAACAATAAAAATTGGCAGGCAAAAAAACCGTTTTATTTTGATTGTGATTTTTTGCTTTTTTTTAAGAATACAAATCGGTCCAAATCAAATGTTATATTAAAAAGGAAGGGCAGTTTGTACCAAAATAGATACAAAACGCTACAAAAGAAGGATGAATATGGAACTCCCGTTTTCACCGGTAGCATCGGTATATCTTCTGGGACATTTATGTAGATTGTGGTAATTTACAAGGACTGAAATATATCATGGGTTCGATTACTACATATAATTCTTTTTTTCGGAAGTCAGGGTAGTATAACAATTATAATGAAACCGTTAAAATAAAGGATGTAATATGCCGAATCAAACTAGATCTTACTGTATTCTGGTGATGCACGGCCTTAACCAGTTGCAAACAAAAAATTGCTGGAACTTGAAAATTTCTTTTTGGGTTTAAAAGTGGGATATTTATACGTGATTTTTCCGTAAAAAAGAAAAAAATTCGTCGAGCTATTTTAGATAAATTTCATTTTTAATAAACCGTTTGCGATATACATTTTCTTCACATGGAAAATATCTGAAATTTGTTATTCGGTGTTTTTTGGGGTCAGAAATATGAACGAAAATAAACTATAAATTACTTCAAATACTGAGTCAAATATGACCACAATTATTCACCCATGTATACATGTATTAAGGAGCTGTTCCGAATAACTTGAATACAACTTTATATTTTTCCCATATTGATTTGAAATAAGGATGAACGGATTCCATGGCTTGCTTGCTAAATGCTTCTATTTTTTAGGGATGTATCTGGAAAAAATACATTTTGTTGCCGTAAAAATTACTATATAATATTGAATTTCGGGTTTCGCATATAACAAACCAAGTCCAATTCCAGCTCAAATGTCATATTACATTACCTTATATAATACATTACCTAATTTCAATCTGATATTATTTTATTTCCTTTTGAAATTGAAGTTGGTTAGACGGACAGATAGTATTTTAGGCCCATTCGAAACTTCTGTTACACTACTTTCTATCAATGTTGCTGCTTGGGTAGAATGTTACAGTATAATTCACTAGCAGATTAATTTCCATTTGATATGGGTCAGTTTGCAAAGCAGCTTCGTAAAAGCTGTGACTCGCCCCTTGGCATTGTAAAGGAATAATGTACTCTCTTTACGTGACCAATAAAGACGTTTATTATTATTATTATTATATAAGAACGTCGGTCTATCAATGTCAAAAAACTACTTACCCATCGTAACATCCTACTTTACATGATTGTATAACACAAATAGTAACAATGCTCCTTTTGGTAGATCGGGTGAAAGTGCGAAACTTGGAAATGCCGATCTACCTCTCACAGGGTTGTCGAACCTTCGCCAATCCAATAAGTTACATCGGCGGTCCACGACTGCAGCACAAGAACCAATCGTCGATCGAGTCCGTCTTGTCACTGGATTAATTATTCAATCCAACATAGTTAGCCCAGTGTCATGTGATTGCATACTTTCTTGACAATATCATTAATGACACATCGGAGGGCATGAATTTCTGTAAAAGGGTTTTCGACATGTGCTCTCGATGCGAGAAAGACTATAATTGTGAATCTCTTGCTGTGTTACAATATGAATCTCAGTCGATAATAATGGAGACATTTCTTAAGCAAAGTGCGGTATCTTAATGATGATCGCTTATGCGATACAAACTCTGTACAATTTCGAGTGTTTGCTAAGTTTGAAGCATTTCTTACATCACATAATTCTCAATCATCTATTATCAGTAATTTCAAAGAATAAAAATAATAATTTGGCATTGTGAGATAGTTTATTGATACCATTTATTTGATGATTAATTCTAAAAATGTTGTCTTTAAATGTTATCTACAGTACAAGTATCATGAATTATAACTAGGATCGTAACAATTAAAACTACAAAATATTGTCATTAATGAACAAACCAATGACAAAAATTGAAATTATATTTTTGGAAATGTCATGTACATTGTTTGGAGCTGTCAAATGAAAGTATCAGATGATGAATTCAAACTAATTAAAATGTATAGAAAGTGTTAAATCAATTTTTTATTTGCGCACTTTATATTGCGGTTTCTCGTGGCATGAGAGAGAAAACCATGTATTTTTCGAGAAATTTGAACAAAAAAAGGGTTTTGACCAAGACTCCAATTAGTGAGTTCGCGCTTATTTCGCTTGCGTGCTCAACAGTTTGTGAAGAAACATCTGTATATTAAATATATGGACAATTTTTCTTATTAATTAATGTATTTTATAACTTTCTACCCTTTACATAATCATGAAATCCTTTTTCCTTAAGATTATCTATTGGTTTGACACCAAAACATGACAAGCTTTGCGAAGATTCAGAAATTTGTCATGTATTATTCAGATTATTCTATCTGATAGAAACTTTTTCGTTTATTTATTGTGCTTATTCTGATATAGACATCATGATCGCCAACTCGTGTCGGGATTATTCATATTTGTATTGATGTTAACCTTTCGAAAGTATTTATTTCCAGCATCTTGTATCAATAACATCTATAGCTGTTTTGACTAGAATAACCTGAATTGCGGGAGTAGCGCAATGATTAAAGATCAACACAATGAACGAAAGACGGGAGTTCGATTCTTCCGCGGGGTATTTTTTTCTTATTGCATGATTTATTCGAGAGCGTTGAAATATGTAAATATAGTATAAAATATTTACAAATGTGATTTAAATATATGTAAAACTGAAATCTATTTAAAAATAAATTGAGCTGTTATAATTCGTCCAGTTTATTATTGTTTCGAAGTATGTACATCCATTGTACATGTATTGTACGTCCAAATTTGGTCCTGTCCATATAATAACGTCCAACTGACATACACATCAGTGTTTTTTGGATATAATATGGACGTATCATGGACATCCGAGGTACGAATTCTAGTCGTCTTATCGACGTACGGGGCGGACTATAGCGGACGACGTTAGACTTACATTGGATGGACATATGTGTTGGGACTTTTTAGCGTAACATTAACCTTACTTATTAGTTATAATGTCTAACCAACACAAAACAAACTCAACATTTTCGAACTCAACATGTGATTGAACCAAAAAATAATATAAATAATATAAAAAATAAAATTGCCAAACATTACAACAAGAATAAATATAAATTACAACAATTATTAAAATGTCAAGTACATTCAACACAATCATGTTACATTAACACATGCCCTGTAACAACATATCTATCATTACCTAACCTAACCTAGAATTTTGATAAATATTTTTTTTCACGCATACAAACAGTCAAACTCTTGTTTTTCAGTTACAATGCAGATAAAATACGGTATAACATAACGGATTAAAATACAGCCTAACAATTGTCTTCGATATCAGCAAAATTTATGTTTTATATTTTATAGGATTATGTGTGCATATCAATTTGTTACATGAATTCTCTTCATGTTCCTAGGTGATTTCAAAATATTGCGCTATCTTTAACAATAAAGAAAAGACCACTAAATTTAAATAAATTTTATAGAAATGTTTAACCTGTCATAGTCGAAGATATTAAAATTACATTAAGAAATACGAAATTCCATGAAGTCTGTCAATTTATTATTATTAAAAAATTGGAAATTTCTCATATGTGAACTTGAATTAAATTGTATTAACAAATATTTTATCGAAATTCCAAACAGGCTCCAAGTGAACTTAACTAAAAATCATTAATCTGCAAGATTTAATGTCAATTAATAAATGTTACTTACTGTAGAATCAAAACACGATGTTCGCCAATTACTTTGTATGAAAAGAAAGGAGTGAATACATTTTTATTCAAGATTGCAGAAATTAACAGATTATACTTCCTTAAGCCTTTAACGCCGGAATGGGCAAGATTTTGTCATGAAGTTTGATGAAATATTTTGGCATATGTAAACCATATACGAAAAAGTTTAGAATACCCATTTCTTATGTCCCGATGTCCCTTCTTTCGAAAGGTAAAATATGTGAAAATTTTGACATGAAAAAGTTATAAACGATTTATACTAAAATAACACGTTTTTTCAATATTTTTTGTTATTTTTAAAATATTTTTCGTTACAAATTCGAACGGTATACCTCTAACTGTTGCAAATATCGCGTAAAAATTGTCTAAGGCACAAGATAGAACCCACAAAAAATTAGTTTTCAACCTGACGACGAAAGTTACATTTTTCATTGAAAATTACCGCTTTGAGTATAAAACTTTCGGCAGTATTCAGATTCACCCAAAAATTATTACTCGGAATTTTTTGGGGTCACTGATTGCGAATTTGAAGTAGGATTTTCAAAACCCAAAATGGTGGCTCCAATATGGCGGACTACAAATTTTAATTTCTACGAATTTGATTGAATTTTGTTCGGGAGTTTTTGGGGTCGTTGATTTCGAATCTCAAGTCGGATTTTCAGAATTACAAATGGCGGTTCTGGTATGGCAGTTTACAAATTTTAATTTCGGTTCCTTTGCACAGAAGGAATCAAAATTTGTTATTTAATTGTTTATTTCTGACATCATGAGAATTTTTTAATAAAGAACCTGTATTCCCTTTCAATGCTCCCAGTGAGGGTGCAGGCTTTACATTTTGGGAATTTAAAAAAAACAGCTCGACTTTGTTAAAAAAAAATAAATAAATTAAATCTGTAAACAATTTGGACATGCTGAGATCTGCTTTTTTTTTCGTCAAAATCCTGTTTTCGAACAGAAGGAATTCAAATATCGACGGTTCTTACGAAGACTATGACATTTTTTATTTTCATTTTATGTAAAATCAAACTGTGTATCGCAGAGCTTATATCTTTAACCTAATTTACGATAAAAAATGACCTCAATAAGATCGTTAGATATCGCAAAATATCGGTTTCTCTAAAAATGTAACATTTGTAGGGAAAAGTCGGCCATGGGGAGAATTTATAAAACAAAGGAGGATTATTCTAGATTGTTCAAATATTCAACGGAACAATTACAGAATGCAATACGAGAAGCAGAGAGACGTCAAAAATCAATGTTACAAATTTCAAAATGAAAAATGGCTGAATCAACATGGCGCCATATCGGGTCCGACATTTCGAATTTCGAAAATCTGAGAACGGATAAATAATCAGCGGCATTGACAACCCCCCAGTTCCCACTTTCATGTAAATCGAATCAAATAATAATTTTAAAAAATATTGGTGAAAATGTATAACTAATTTAAATAAGATTTTATACTATATAGATATATTGATTTACAGAATGCTGTTAGTGCAATCATATAAGTTTTCTAACGGGATAAAAATATTATTGTCTAGTAGTATTGAAATATTTCAAAAAAGCAGTTAGTAATTTAGTACAATTTCATTGCAGAAATAAAAAAACATCTTGTTATCTTAATATTACATTAATCGAGTATTACAAATATTTTTGTTTCCTAAATTTGTTTGCACGATAGTTTCGTTTACTCTGTATTCTGTAAAAGATGTTTCCATTTACCGTAAATGCAATATAAACCGTTGCCGTATAAATAAATGAAGATACCGCCCGATATTAGGAATTAGATGGAAGGTCTACATTATATTTGAAACATATCAAAAAATCAATTACAAGCTTATATTAACTACAATAACTTTTTTAGACAAAATGTACGACTTGTAATTTTTGTATATTATTTCGGAGATTACAATAAAATATTGTACATTTATTTTTGTTAATATTACAGGGATTTCGATTCTTACAAATGTCATTCTGCAAAAACATATTGTTTAATGTTTTTAAATTTTATTTTGACAATTCATTTTTGTAAATAAAATAACTAATAGTAAACAAGTAAAAAATTGTTTTCGTTACAAATGTTGAATAAATAAACAAAAAAAAAATCCCCGACATCGAAATCATTTGTTTAATACTTTCGCTCCACCACGGGCTGGATGGTTTCCATGACGATACGATCCGTTTATTCGCCCTTAAGGTCCCAACAATATTCGCCATCAGTTTCTGACGAACTTAATTGCTTAACATGTCGAAATTCATGATAGATTTTGACCCTAAGTATACGTTTATTCCCCTTGCGCAAAAACGATTCGAAGGAATCGATAGCAAAGAGACTCAGGACTTTTTGATGAAATGGTTAGTAATTTCATATTAATAATAATAATTATTAACATAACATTAAATTATAATTGCTCGATGGGCGAGGCCCATCATTAAAAATAATTCTTTTGCGACTACCTATCTTCTTTATTATATCGATTTTAACCAAGAAATATTACAGGGGTATGAAAAACAACATCAGCATACAAACATTCGGATTCAACGAAGATTTCCACCCTTGTCACAAACACAACTTAGCAGAAGTACGTACATGTTTGATAATTATATATAATATAATATAGTTATAAAATAACACGAATACTCGTAATATAAGCCTGAAAGGTAGCTCCTGGTCGCTATAGAAATGCCCTCTTATCAGTAACTTTTGACATTTTTTGGTAAAGGAGATCCAAATTTAACCGACAGGTCACTAAGTACTTTTTCTAATTTAAAAATTCACAAATGACGATAACTTTTCTTGATTTTGAAATACATAGTTGATAAAGATTTATCTCAAAAATCGATATTAAAAAGAATCAAAGTTTATAAATAATGATATAAAAGTCCTATAAGAGCATATCTAGTGCACACTAACTAAACTTATTTTGGTATCTCTATATATCTATAAAAAGTACGAAAAATCCGGTGACACTCGTTTGTCACTGTTATCTGTAATAATGTCATTATTATTAAAATGTACTAAATTAACTTGTAGCTTGCAGGACATTCATTTGTTATCCTCCGTGACCTGTAGCATAAAAAAGAACAAAAGAAAGCACTTATTTTTAGGATTTTTATTTAATAAACATCATAGATATAGACTTCAAAGAAATACATTTTATTTTATTTTTCAAAAATTCACAAAATTTATTAGCCAAAAAAAAGTAGGTTTTTCACAAATTACTTCCAGGTTGACTTTTAATACTTACTTCGGATCTAACTCATTTTGCAACATAACTAACGAAATATGATTTGGTTAAGATGTATAGCTTGAAAAAATAAAATATGTGACCCTTCTTACATAAAATTTTTTTTAAATTTAATATTACCCTACTGAAAATTCTCAACTGAAATCTCACGTGAGAAATCAAATGAGATCTCACGCGAGACACTACTCACATGAGAACGTGAGATCATGAGAAATGAGTTGAAAAATCCGCTGAGATCTCTGAAAATTCCGAAATGAAAAATTAATTTTACTAGATTTGAGATCAAACAAAACTTGTATAAAAAATCACATGATTGTTAAAATGAGAAATCTCCTGAGATCACGAATGAGACTTTTCTCATATACGAACTCATCTAGATGGCATTTTTGTTACTAGTTCTCATGTGTCTGATCTCAAAACTTATAAAATTAATTTTTCATTTCGGAATTTTCAGAGCTCTCGGCGGAGTTCTTACCTCATTTCTCACGTTCTCATATGAGTTCTCACCTCATTTCTCATGTGAGTTCTCACCTTATTTTTCATGTGAGTTTTCACCTTATTTCTCATGTAAGTTCTCACGTTCTCGTTCGAGGTCTCATTTGAGTTCTCACTTTCTCACGTGAGATCTCATGTGAGATCTCACAGTGAATTCTCAGCTAAGAATGTTCACTAGGAACCTGTTTAAAACCTTGAATATGAATATATCGACGCCTGAGTCCAAGAACCGTCCGTTTCGTGATGAGTTCGAATAACCAGCCATTTCGAACGCTGCTCGAATAACCGGTCATTTCGCGGAAGTTTCGAAAACCATTTCGATAACTGTTCGAAAAGCGGCCATCTCGTGAATGACAAGAAACAAGCGGCCAATTCGGAATGGGATTCGAAGATGCTGGCCATTTCGTAAAATAATTTCTGTATATGGGGATTTTATTGTGATTCCACTTCCGCATCGCATCAATCAATCAATCAAGAAATTTCTAGACATATTCATAGATTGTCATCGCATAGAAGTGTCATTGTTACGTGTACTTTGGATTATTTTTGTTCACGATTTCTTTTAGTAAATCTATCATTAATTACACATTAGACTGAAAAAAATCATAGTAAATTTGACTACTTTTTAACTACTCAGAGTGTTTCAATAAGTCCCCAACGAAATTTTGCAAGTTATAGTTACGACAATAAAGGAGTTAAATCAACTAAAAATACAGTTAAGGGGACGAAATTTTAAATTGATTTAATTATTTATTATTTATTATGTAATTTACTAGATTTTAAACATTTTCTGGAGTTTGATTATCCAGTAAATTAAAAAGTATTCAAAATGATGGAAGCATATATTTTTAGTTGATTTAACATCTTTACGGTCGTAACTGCAACTTAGAAAATTCCATTGCGGCATATTGAAACACTTTACATAGTTAAAAACTAGTCAAATCAACGATGGATTTTTCTGATTTTTTAAATTTAATTAATTTAACTTTTCTGGGAACGATACTGGGAAACAACAAATATTTCAAAGTCTAGTAAAATTATTACTAATTAAAGTTAAATTATACTTACAACCCATTGTTATCTCGTCTATTTACAGTACTTAAAAAACATCATCCAGTATTAATTGATCTTATTATCATAATATATTTGATTTTTCAACATTCAATTTCCGTAACAGTATACGAACTGAAGTAAGCACAAAAAAATAAACAATGACAATGAAGCGATTTTTCAAAATTAGGTCTCTGTAAGGTAATTTTAATTACTATAGACGATATTCTAAGAAAATATCAAATAAATTAATTCAGAGCTGACCGAGAATTTTCGGAAATAAGTAAAAATCACTCCATATTAGCTAATATACGACTTTGAACTAGCAGGACATTCTCCCTTTACGGCATATATTTCTCTTCACATGTTACTCGGCTATTTTGAATTTTCAAAATGTGAGGTCGGATTCGCAAACAGCGGCTCCAAAAACATCTGCAATACAACTTTCGTATGGTTATGTCTAAAAGTTTCCTCAGTAATTAATTTTTGATCATAAAAAGGCCTTTTTTAGAAATTGTTTATTAATTATCAATAAATTGGCAATGATTTAAAAATTCTTGTCCACAAATTTTTAATTTACCACATCTAGTGAACATTAAATTACCAAGAAAGTGGATAAATCAAATAAAAACTACTTTGAGGACACTATACATTTTTTAGGTTATATTAATGTAATTTTTGACATGTCTTCAATTCCTGAAAGTCCATCTGTCTTAGAAAATAATTACTCGGTTCAAAAATGGTAAATTTTACTCAATTTGGTTAAGCAGGGGAGAGGTTAACTATATTCTAGTAATATTAATTATAATATATGCAATTCCGCAATGAAAATAGTATTTTTCGTGTTAAAATGTTATTCTACGCCCATAATACGAACATTATTTTTCGTCTTAACGTTCTAAAGTTCGATTGTATGTCTCCAATTTATGGGCTGGTCGGTGGGGAATTCCTATCGTAACCATGTAATTTTCGAGGACGTAAAGTGCCATTTTACACCCGCAAATCAGGGCGTAAGATCGGATTTTACGCCCGATAGGACGAAATAGTACTTTATTTGTGTTTTTTGAGATCTGACAAATGCCGGATTTTCTTCATCGTTTTATAAATAAATGCAGAAAAAAGACATTTTTAATGTCAAGTGATCAATGAGACGGATTTTAAACTGGATACAATACGAGCTGGAATAATTTTTAAATGGTTACTACCCTATAGCCATATCAAAACTCACGTCATTATTTGCATAAGCATATTAAGTAAGCCATCAGTAGTGTTTTGTTTATCGAAAACTTAGACTGTATTAACGGGTTTGCACACGCAAGTCATTAATAACACTTTTACATTTGAATGCAGGCCTTCTTCAAAGATCCAACAGTAGCAAAACATCTCTTAATTAAAGAAGGAGATTCTTGGACCACGAAAGGTAAACAAAATACTCTAATTATATTTCGTTGAATGCCATCAAGTTTTACTTTTTATATGGAACACAAGTTTTCACAACCATGGTTTTAACAAAAATAAATTAAATAACTAAAATGGAAAGTGAAAAAAATTTAATTTTTTGAGTCATTGCCCGGATACTGGAATTTGTAAATTGAATGCGTCAAAACGCTGATAGACAAAAAGCCAATACAAAAAAATAGACACATTGAAGAGTGCACAATCATTTTTTGAAGTGTAGATTGTTTGACTTTCAGTTTTTCGATTGTCAGTTTTTTTATTTGTCGGTTTTTTTAGAGATAAAATCAAACTCCTGTTGAATAGTTGACCAGAAAGTAGGAGAAATAACTTTGTTAGGTATTTAATTCCGGATTATAAAATTAATTTAAATATTTTTATTTTAGTTAATATGTAGTTGATTTGTAGTGTTTTTTTTAAATTTATTCAAACTGACTTCTAAAATTCGGTCCACTACATTCTTGTAACTATTTTAAAACACTTAATGATGAAATGTAGTGGGGACCAACTGAAAACTGCACCAGTAGCAAAAAAGTATTCAAACATACTAAAACTTTCTGAAATGTTAAAATGTTTAAAAACCTTATGAGATCCAAATCCAAATATTCTAGAGCAATACTATACTTTTATTCTGAAAATCTCACGCCCTTTTTTCAAACAGTAAATGTAATATTTTTGTTAAATCTTGACAGTAGCAAGACATATTCTTTTAAAATACGAAGATTAACATATAACATAATTATTTCTGCCTTCATAAATGTAATTATTGAACTGCAACGATTGGCTAACACCATTAATATTTTTAAAGCTCCATTTTTTTGTCTATCATAATTTTTCAATTTGACCAACTCTTGAATCTAACCCCTTCAAATTGTACTGAAAAATATATGGTTCCTCCACCGATAAAAAGACTCTCAAATTCTGGACGATTTTTCAATGTTTTTTTTTTATTTTTATGATCTTGAAATTATAAAAGAATCATGTACAATAATAAGAAATTTTTTTAAACAATTTTATTGAAAATCCCTGCTTTTGCTCATAAGATTACGTAACCATAAATTCTTCACAAATTAACAAATTTTTTAACAAATTTAATTAAAAAATTATTGCATTTTTGTAAATTGTGTGAATTTTTACAGATTTTTCGGGCACGGACTTTTTTTGTTTTAAATTTCGAGGTCATTAAAGACAATAATCTCACAAAATTGATTTTTTCGAAGGAGAAACTATATAAAAAAACTGAAGGGATAATATTCACGGGTTAGTCAAATTGGTGCGGAATATTCTACTAATATAAAAAATGTAAAATAACTCTTTCGAATCTTTTCTTTAATTCTACTAAACATTTTTTAATAATTACAATTCATCGATTAAAGGTATAACAGCAAGTTCACTAACTGCTATTCACATACCTGCATCGACAATTAATATGTCCTTCTTCGACAAACTGAGGGATCCAGAAAATAAGATCGTCCATCCTACGGGATATATACGGAAACGTGCCGAAACCTACTATAGTGACATCGTCGTTAATGACAATCTTAGACTGGTTAGTAAGTACACTTCATAAGATTTACATTGAATTTATCGATGGTTTTGATGTTGTCTTCTATTAGTACTCAGCTAAAATAGGATATTAAGTAACCAGGGCGCAATTACGGATCTTCCAAGCGAAGCTTGTCGCACGAACGAAGCGAGCGTGACAATCACACTCGTCGAAAATCGATATTTCGCCCATTTTGCATACGATATTTTTTAATACGACGAACGTGGGACTCGACAATTTCCGCCCCAAGATTTTACTGCAGGGCGCAAAATCCAGTTCTGCTCCCGGAATGTTAAAAATTAACTGGCCACGAATTTTATTTCGTTTTGAAAGATATAATTTTTATAGAAAACGATCTAATATTTTATCGTCGATGGGTATTCTAATATTTTTGAGTATGCTTTTTTCAAATATGGCCATAGTTATTATTTTCAACGCATCGTTTTTTTTTAATGTGGCGGTTTGAAATTGAAAAATATGAAAAAAAAAATAAAAAACTTTTTTACAAATCTTTTTCTCTCTTCCGATAATTAATCCCGAAAAAGCTGCCCCATTGGATCTGGTTGACTACTTGGACGTATAAATTACTGAAATTTTTACATTTTTTAAAAGTCAATATGCCCAGCAAACTCAGAAATCCATCAGTGACTATTTTAAAGGACATCCGTTAATATTTTAGAAACGTCATTCGCCATATTGGATTTTTGAAGCCTTACATTTGCCTCACATTTGCAATCAGCGACCCCAAAACCTCTTTAGTGACCATTGTTAAGAAAATCTGTTAATATTTTAGCAATCAAATTCCCCATATTGGATCCGCCATTTTGAATTTTGAAAATCTAACCTCATAATTGTAATCAGCGACTCCAAAAACATACATATGCAGTTATTGAGCAAATGTCAATTTTGAAACTTCTCTTGATTGGCTAAAAATGAAATAATATACAAATTTTGCGCGTTGGGCGCCATTTTTAAATAGCAATTTTGAAATATCGCAGATACCATTTGGAACGAGATATCTTGCGATTTCCGGGTGTAAATTGTAAATGTAAGAAAAAACTACTTTCAACAATTTTCAAATTTTTCTGCAAATTTTTTGTATAAAAACTCATCTTTGTCTTTTTCAAACCAGTTTTTGACCAATTTTTTTGTCAAAATCTGAAAGAGTAGACTTTTGCACATACGAAATATTATATGCTTGTAAAGGGTTAAAGTTTGTAAATGTAAATTCGTCATACGAAGACCTTTCGCATGTAATGAAATTCAAATTTATGTTTATTTTATATTTATATAAATATAATCCCCACAACTTCATTAATATAGTTTCTACATACATAATTAAAACTACCCACGATACACGTGGAACGATACTATTATAGTGTTTTTGTGTTTTTAAATGGGCAGATTGAATTATGACCTTGATCCTTGTTTTCAAGATTATTTCAAGGTTAAAATGATTTTTTTTTTTAATGGAACCACTACTTTCGTCTACCGTTTTCGGAAAGAGCGGAAAATTCTCAATCCGTAATGGTTATTTATAATTCTCTAAAATAATCTTCAGAAGGTCAAATGGGGAATGTAGTAACATTTGTACTCACGATCGTGTGGTTCTGATAAAATATGCCTGTTTTCTCTAATAATTGCAACTTTCCACATTTGACCGTCTCAAGGTCATTTTGGCAGGTTATAAATAATCATTTCGGACGGAAATTTTCATACTCGTCTTAAATCCAGTGTCAAGAGTAATGGTTCCCATTAAAACACACTTTAACCTTCAAATAACCTTGAAAATAGTCATCAAGATCAAAACCAATAATGCAGAAAGATAGACCCCCTTTTTTCTGAATAACTTTGATCTGAAATACTTTTCTTTAAAACCCTTATTTTTCAAAATGTTACAACTTTCGACACTTGTCCATTTCGAGGTAACTTTAGTAAGTTTTAAAAAATAATTTCGGGCATTAATTTTCTGGCCGTCTCACAGCTGGTGTCGAGAGTAGTGGTTCCCACTATAAAAAACGCACTTTAACCTTCAAATAACCTTAAAAATAGACCTCTAGGTTAAAACCAATAATGCAGGAAGGTGGCCCCCTTTTCCCCGACCAAGTTTGAACACTTCTCTTTAAAACTCATTTTTCAAAATATTGCAACTTTCCACATTTGACCTTCTCAAGGTCATTTTAGGAAGTCATAAATAATAATTTCGGACGTAAATTTTCTTGCTTATCTCAATTCGGTGCCAGGAGTAGTTGTTCCTACGAAAAACACACTTTAACCTTCAAATAACCTTGAAAATAGCGAGAAAGGTCACGACCAATCATGCAGGAAGATGGTCCCCTTTTTCCTGAACATCTTTGATCCGAAACACTTTTTTTAAAACTCCTATTTTTCAAAATATTGCGACTTTCCACATTTTAGAGAATTATAAACAATATGGTGACAAAAGTAGTGGTTCCCTTTTAAAATTAAAAAAATTTCTTTAACCTTCAAATAACCTTGAAAACAAAGGTCAAGGTCATAATTCAATCTGTCGAGTACAAAAAAAAATGCCAAAAAGACAAAAATAAACAATTCTGGAGAAACATCTGCCTCCACATGGTCAGAATTGGAAACATAAATCGGCCATTTACTTTTTCAATATTATCGAATGAAGATTGAAATAAAAAGTTCGTCGATAATTTTGAATCTACCAAACTGCAAAGTTTTCTTACTTTAACAAACAAAAAGTCCGTCAAAATTAAGAAGGTATAAAATGGTATTATCTAATATAAACTATATATTGTGTGACATACGTCAAAATACTTCAACTTGTACGATTAACCCGTTTCCGCCCAAAATGCCGTAAATTTCACTACATTTTAATCGTCACTTTTCTTATAGAAACTAACGATGAATAATTCTGAATATTTAGATTCTATAGTTTTCAACCCTCCTCTTTCCGAATCCGCAGTCCGTTTTTCGCTAGGAGCAGCCATTTTTTAAATATGGCGGCGAAAAGGCAAAAAAATAGAGATAATTTCGATTTTTGGATCGGTTTTTCATGTTTTTCAATAGGTTCGCGCTGACCGATCATTCCAAAGACCTGGATCTGGTGGCATAATGACTTTGACTAAAAGTTGACATGATCAGATATGCAAAATATAAGATGGCGGATCCAAGATGGCTGATTTTTCGCCGAATTTTGTGATTTTATAGCATTTCCGACATTATTAGCTATTTATAAATATTGTTGTACACTTATTATTGATTTATGCAATCATTTGTAACAGTATCTTCTATCCAATACTCGAAATTCAAAATGGCGGTTCCAAGATGGCCGACTGAAATGCAAAAAATTTCTTGATCCAGATGAAACTGACTACTCGGTGGTTTTCGGGGTCGCAGATTACGAATATGACATTTGATTTTCATAATTCAAAATGGCGGACCCAAAATGGCGGACGAAAATACAAAACGTTGCATGTCCGAAATGAAAATGGTTGCTCGGGGGTTTTATGTTATATAGTTCACAATTATAGAAGTCTTATAAAATTAAATCACACAATGAAACAAATATATAGCTGAAATAATTCAATGTTGAGAATGATACAGAACGCACGTATAATGTGATATGAAATATAAATATTATGAATCGACGGAATTCCTTATGTACCATACAGAAATCCATTTTTCAACCGGGAGCAAAAAAATATTGCAGGAGCCACGGCTGCCCCTAGCGGTTGTCTTGCCTACTTTACGTTTTCAAGTTCAGAAATATCTTGATATTTATAATTGTGTATATAATTATATGAAACTATATGAAATATATGATGATATGTAGCAATACATATTCATCATTGAAATTGGTTTCCAATGTAGCATATACAATTATTTACTATTATATGTATAAATTATATTTACTAATAAATAGGCACTTGTTTACGTATACATCCATATGAAAGTGTAATCCATATACAATTACACTTCAGAATATATAATATAACTCATATATAATAATATACAAACCAATCAAATATGATTAGATATTGTCATATATTGATACCGATATACTCATATATGTAATTAGTTCAATTTATGAAACTGAAAAAGATATACAACCAGTAGATCACCTCGTTAGGCTGTATTCGCTCAACTTTTTTTCAATGCATGGACCGAAACAGCTGCTGTGGATCTACCAACAGATTGTGCTACCAAGGATTACCTATGCCTCGCCAATTTGGTGCCAGAGGACAGAAAAGACCCAAGTTCAACAAAAATTGAACAGGGTACAGGCTATGTTCCTTAGGGGCATTTGCTCAGTAAGGAAGAGTACACCCATAGCCGCAATGAGGTCTCTTTTGGGCGTACCGTCCATGGCTCAGGCAGTAAAATGCGAAGCCATGAGAACCGTGTATAGACTCAAGTGCTTGGGAAGCTTGGCAGGTAAGCAAGATTGGTTCAACAATCTTTTTCAAGGAAATCTGAGAGACATGTGGTTCCAACCACAAGACAAGATCCAGACACACCACACGGGGGAAAACAACTTTAAGGTTTGTTTCCCCAACAGGGAGGACTGGAAAAATAAATCAGCAATACCCAGGAATGGCATCATCTGGTTCACAGATGGCTCCAAAACCAACCAGGGTGTAGGCGCAGGATACTGCGGACCGAAGCTGCGGGAGAACTTTTCCCTCAAGCTCAACAAATTTAACACTGTTTTCCAAGGAGAGGTGGCGGCAATCCTCATGTGTGCCGAGACCCTCATGGAGAAAGAAGAAACAAATAAAACGATATGGATATGCTCGGATAGCCAAGCCGCATTGAGAGCAATAGACAATCCAGTCACCAAATCAGCTTTAGTCAGAGATACAAAGATCTGCCTACGTAACCTGGCCAAAAGAAACAAACTCAGCCTGACCTGGATACCTGGCCATATGGGCTGGAAAGGAAATGAAAGAGCGGACACCCTTGCCAAGTCGGGAATAGTCAATGGAACTGACTTGACTGGGAGGGTGGCACTGCCATTTCAAGAAGGACTCAACCTACTGGAGAGACAAATGAAATCCCAACAGGTTAGAGAGTGGATTAAAAACAAAAAATACAGCACAACCAAAAGCCTTGCAGGAGAGCTGCAGGCGGACCGATGGGCTGAAAAACTGCTCGAACTAAACAGAACAGAAATAAGAATCTCCATAGAAATCCTAACCGGACATGGAAATTTAAACAAGCACAGTCACATCGTAGGAAGGAAACCTTCACCGATGTGCACTAGATGTGATGAAAACAAGGAGGAATCATCAATTCACTTCCTATGCGAGTGCCCTGCACTGATGGAGACTCGAAGGAGATACCTGGACTCTCCATTTGTAAGCAAGGAAGAAGTCAGGGAGCGGAATCTCGGACAACTTTTGAGATTCTGCAAAGCAGCTGGTTATCCAACGGAACCCTGAACAGCATCAGGAATAGCATACAAAGGCAAACAGCTAAGTGTGCTGACTTCTGGGGTTCACCCGAGCCTGATGAAGAAATTACCAATACCAATACCAAAATGTAATGATGAATTCATGTTTTCTAATTTTGAGTGAATGCACTATAGATAATCAATGTAAAAAGACTAATAATTTCAAATTTGGCAAACATTTTTTTAAGACTTCTTATAATTACGAATAATTATATTCGTAATTCGAATAGTCATATTCGTAATCTGCGACCCCGAAAACCACCGAGTAGCCAGTTTCGTCTGGATCAAGAAATTTTGAATTTCGAGTATTGGATAGAAGATACTGTTACAAATGATTGCATAAATCAATACAGTAGTCCCCGCCCTAAGTTATGATGTCCAAAGTTATATGCATATCCAAAGTTATAGATTGGGCTTGTCCAAAGTTATACCACACTCTTCCTCTTCTTCCCCTACTACATTGCTTCGCTGAGCCACACTCGCTTCGCGACCCTCACACACAAAAGCACCCATTGGGCGGATATAAACAAAGATGCGAAAGTGGGGAGAGTGAGGGGCTATAACTTTGGAGAATCTTCCGCCATTTTGAAAGAACCGAGTGTATAACTTAGGATGGGGCCTACTGTAATAAGTGCACAACAATATTTATAAATACATAGCTAATAATGTCGGAAATGCTATAAAAACACAAAATTCGGCGAAAAATCCGCCATCTTGGATCCGCCATCTTATATTTTGCATATCTGATCATGTCAACTTTTAGTCAAATTCATGCCACCAGATCTTGGTCTTTGGAATGATCGGTCAGCGCGAACCTATTGAAAAACATGAAAAAACGATCCAAAAATCGAAATTTTCTCTATTTTTTTGCCTTTTCGCCGCCATATTTAAAAAATGGCTGCTCGTAGCGAAAAACGGACTCCGGATTCGGAAAGAAGAGGGTTGAAAACTATAGTATCTAAATATTCAGAATTATTCATCGTTAGTTTCTATAAGAAAAGTGACGATTAAAATGTAGTGAGGATTACGGCATTTTGGACGGAAACGGGTTAATATACGACTATAACAAAATGAAATCCAATGCGTGTACTTATTTTTTAAATCATATTTTGTTTACATCCGATGACTAAACAAATTGCCAAACAAAAATTATGTTTAAAAATAAAAGATTTGAACATAATAATAGTAAATGTCTTTTTCATTTAAATGAAATATTTAACAGATGATGCTGAATGACTACGATAGATGCGAAGAATACGATTTGTACAGTACAGAAGAAAGACAAGAATTCATTTTCCACCTCCTAAAACTTTTAGTACTTGGCGGTGAGCTTTGCCAATACGAAGATGAGTTGGAACCTTACCTTAACGTAACGAAAACTATCTACAAGGATCTCGTAAGGTACAGTACTCCTTCTTTTATTCTAATGTCTTCCCTTATTCTAATTTTTTCTCTTCTCCTATTCTAATATTTCCCCTCACGCGTTCTCCCCACCGCACCTACTACTTTCTTGTATGACATATAACTGCGCATGCGCTGCGAAAGAGAAAGAGAAAGAAAAAGCAAAACAGCAAACGTTTAGTGGGAGAGAGGAGAAAATTAGAATAAGAGAAGGACTACTGTACAGTAGGACCTCATTTATTATAATTACAGTAGTCCTTCCCCTATTCTAATTTTCCCCTCTCCCCACTACTTAGATTTGTAGTCTCACTTTTGTCTCTTTTTCCTTTGTTGCGCATGCGTCGTTATTTTTATTTAGAAAATCCACACGTCAACACACGTCAGTGGGGAGAACGCGTGAGGGGAAATATTAGAACAGAAGAGAAAAAATGAGAATAAGGGAAGACATTAGAATAAGGGAAATTAGAATAAGGGAAGTACTACTGTAGTAAAGTTTTTCAAGATGGTGCCGACCTCTCTTATTCTAATTTTCCCCTTACCCCCACTTACATTGCTTGCGAGCTTATGATTCGTGGACAATATTTTTCGTTGACTTTTCGTGTGATAGTGGGGGAACGATTAGAATAAGAGAGACTGGACAATTAGAATAAGAAAGGCAATTAGAATAAGAGAGGTCCTACTGTATATAGAAAAAACATAAAACTACTAAAATAAAAAAACTCTTTTTATCAGTTATCTCTTCCATTTTTATTGTTTTCAAAGGTCAATAAATAATTTCAATCTGTATATACTTGTTTCCATTGTTTTTAGAGTCGAAACGAAAAACTCCGATGACCTCTCAATAGCCACAATTATTCTGAAAGTTGTCGTCAACGATTCCTCGGATCGAGCATACTTCCCAGCCAATCCAGACTGTCATCAAAACGTAGCTTTCCTACTGATCGATGGTTCAACTCGCAGAATAACGTCGTTCATAAATCAATTATAAAGTGATGTGCAATTTGTGCGCGATTCTTAATCTATCGATCGAGTCTTATAAGAAATTATGCATTAAATAAAATTAAAACGCCTCACTTATTTTCCAGACTTACTCTCTAAAATACTAATTACATAACTATCGATGGGTAATTCTCTCCTGAGACATAAAAATTGAAAACTACCTAAATTTTTAACGATATGTACAGGAAGTTTCCTACGAAATCTTAAGTACAAATTTATATACGCAGTCTTAAAACTTTCAGTAGTGAATTACCCAAGTGACAAGCGTTCAGTGACTTTGATTAAAATTCGGTAACATTCATGGCGTAGGCGTACAAGACTAGCATCGTTGCAAAATTACTAATTCCCTACTCGCCGTAGACGAAGATCGTAAGATACAATAATTCTGCGTTTTTATTCCGACACTAAATGTACCTCAAGGTTTCGTTTTTACTGTACACAATACTGAACGTCACGACGATATTACAATAATATATTGTATTATCTGTGAAAAAAAAAACACTTCATCGAAATGTGACTGAAAATTTCTGACTATAGTACATTATATGGCAAAGTTACTTTCGCTATATCACAATGTTGAGCTTCGCTGGTTTGGGTTTATTTCTCTGGCACATCATTTGCAGTAGCAATATTTCCTTAAATGATATAAATTGTTTTCCACGCATCTCGCTTGAGATCCATATTTATTTATTCTACTGACGTCCGATATCTGAAACAAAATTCGTTTAGTAAACATAACCTCAAATTTCATTTTCCTCCTCATAACCTACAAATGTATTATTGAGTTTTTTTTACCTTTAAGTAGAAAACATCCTTCAAAACATTGTACGTAATACTGGCTTCGTAAAGACCACCACCCGGTTCCGTTTGTATTTTCAACTGATAAATTTCTTCCGAAAGTTTTGTATTTCCAGTTAAATCAGGTAAATATCCATCTTTGTCCGCAGAATTTTGAAACTTCAATAGACCTGCAATTTCAACTCGTTAGATTACCCAAACATTTGTACAGTAGGACCTCTCTTATTCTAATTGGTCTCTTGCGAGCTTGTGATTCGTGGACAATATTTTTCGTTGACTTTTCGTGTGATAGTGGAAGAAGACTTGTGGGGGAACAATTAGAATAAGAGAGGCTGGACAATTAGAATAAGAAAGGCAATTAGAATAAGAGAGGTCCTACTGTAATTACACTCTCGTACCTTTAGTGGGTATGAATTTCGCAGCCCAAGCAACTTTCCCCAGTTTCAGTTCTTCACAAATGTTTCGATTGTCAGCCGTGTACGAATTCAACGACTTAACGAAATAATCCGCAGCCTTCAGAACTACGGCATCCGAAACCGAAATCTCTTCCCAAACTAAACAAGCGCACCAATGCGGTTCAATGAAGGCATCGGCACAAGTTCGTTGCAACGGAATCTGTAATATTTTTCATGTTTTAAAATATTTTGATATTCCAATATTCAGGACTCCCAGTGCCTCGTCCCCTTAAAAAAAGGAAAAAAGGGAATTTGAACGTAAAAAACAGAAACTTAAAAAGGGACTTGAGGTAGAAAAATGGACTGAAAAAGGATTAAAAATAGTTTTGATTTCTACTTTTTAATTGTAAGCCTGATACAATTATTACAGTGGCCCTCCCCGTTTTTTAACTCCTCTTATTTTAACTGCGTCCTTTATTTTTTCTTTTTTTCGTCTCTTATGTTGACTTCTTCCCCTCAGGAGTTCCCCCACCATTCGCCATTTGAAAGTGTTCAAAAGAGTACGGGCCGCCATCTTCCTTGACTCGAAAAGTTAAAATAAGGGGAGGGCCACTGTACATTACAATTTATAATAAAATTTTTTTCGTTTGTTATCACAAGGGGAGAGTCTGGGTACAAAATCAGCTATATCAAACAAACGTTCAAAAATTCCCCAGAAATTATTTCTTTAGTGATTTTTGAGGAGGAATTCAATGGTAATAAAATAAAAATCAGAAACAAATTTTTTTACCAAAAAAGAAAAATGTTTTTTTTTCAAATATAATGGAATTTTTTAAAATCCATACGTAATTATTTAGAAAATATGTTTTTCTGTTTTCCAATTGTTTTTTTTTTAAATTTTTAAAATAAACTAACAAATTTGAATAGCCTTTATTCGGAAAAAAACAATTTTTTTCACGCTAAAACGTTTAATTTTGCTATCGTTGGACATCACCCTTTCAGATTTGGCTGCAAATTTTGTATATGGGTTCTCTACTCGAAAAATTGAACTCTGAATTTTTTTTTCATTTTTCCACCTGTTTTTTTTTTTTTAAATTTTTTCGTCGTTTTTAATTTAAACATTCAAAGCAAATTTGGTGAATAAAAAAACATATTTTCTAACTAATTATGGATGGATTTAAAAAAATTTTCTTTATTCGACGAAAAAAAAAATCTTTTTTATCAAACATTTTTATAAAATTGTTATTATATTACCATTAAATTTATCGTAAAAAAAAAAAACTTTTTTTCGTATTTTTCGAAAGATTGTTATAGTTCCTTAAAGTTTCAATAACTTATTTTTCCATTTCCCTAAGATGCTTTGCAACTTTTTCATAACGGGTCTATGTATACAAGGAACCTATATTTATAAAATCATAAATATGGAAAATTGTTTTGTTTATTTACAATTTTTTATTATTACATAATAAAAGTAATCGTTTCTCAAAACATTTTGACAAAGTTTTTAAATTAAATAGAGAAAAAAAATAATCATATAATTTTTGTTGCATACTACAGTGGCCCTTCCCTTATTTTAACTCCTATTATTTTAACTGTGTCCTTTATTTTAACTTTTTTTTTACCCTTATGTTAACTTCTTCCCTTCGTGAGTTCCCCCACCATTTACCACTTGAAAGTGTCCAAAAGAGTGCGGATTGCTGTTTGCGCTTGCGCATACAAGTGAAGAAAGACGCCACTATATATCCCGTCTCTGTTTTTATTCTCTCATATTGCCAGTGGTGAGGATGAGGGGAAGCGGTAAAATAAGGGAAGAAGCCGCCATCTTCCTCGACTCGAAAAGTTAAAATAAGGGGAGGGCCACTGTATGTATATTATAAAATAATTTATAGATGAAAAACAATATGGATATAATTTTGAATGGCTTCATACTATTTTTTAGTTTCTCCGAAATTAAAACGCAAGTAATATCGTCATATTTCTTCGGATTTGAAAAACGAATTACTTTTCTTAATCAAACATTTATTCATAGGCAGAAAACAAGACGGAAAAAGCCGCAGAAGGACAATTTAAATTTGAAAGGTTAAAAAAAGGATGTAAAAGGGACTTTTGACAAAAAAAGGAAATAAAAGGGACTAAAGTCGAAAAAAGAGACTAATTTTCTAAAAAGAGACTGACTGGGAGCCTTGCAATAGTACATTACCTTATCGAAGAGGCTGATTGCTCGTTCGTTTCGATCTCCGTCTTTGAAGTTCTCAAAATCGAGGATATGTTCCAATGTTTTGTGTACGTCGAACGGAGTAGTTAGAAGTTGTGTATTATAAACGAAATTTGCGTAAGCTTGTGGATATTTCTGTTTAAACCATGGCGGAAATGTAAACGAGAAGAAAGGAAGTCGTTCCTCTTGTTTTCCTTGTACTGTGTTTCGTATTTCAGCAAATCTATAAATTCGTTTAATTAAAAACATTTTTAAGTATACAGGAGGACCTCTCTTATTCTAATTGCCTCTCTTATTCTAATCGTTCCCCCACAAGTCTCCTCCCACTATCACACGAAAAGTCAACGAAAAATATTGTCCACGAATCACAAGCTCGCAAGCAAAGTAAGTGGGGGTAAGGGGAAAATTAGAATAAGAGAGGTCGGCGCCATCTTGAAAAACTTTACTAATTAAGGTACGTTTTCATGGAGCGGAAAATATCCAGATATTTTCCCCCCTCTTAGCGTAATTGCAGCCAGATGTGCGCTTAAATAGTTGGACTGTGCCGAACTATTAGATATTGGCGGGATTTTAAAATTGAATTTCGTAATTGGTAATTTAGGCAGTTTATATCTTCATATTTATTTTGTATAATTACTTAAATTTACTCAAATAATAAATATTTACATTTTTATCAAGGACATTATCGTTATTCTCGACATTTCTTTAAAATTCCATGCTTTGATCTTTCGCGCGATCGTCATAACCTCAAAATTGCAAAACTCAAAATAAAACTGAATTTCTATTTTTCTTTCTTATTAACGATTCCAGGCAAGAAAGATTAGCAAATATAAAACGATTTTTTATAAATTCAGAAAACAGGACTTTTTATGCATTAATTTTTTTAAATAGAATTTTAAATTATATATCCAGATATTTTACGCTCTATGAAAACGAGGGAAAGGCGATTTTAGTCAGATATTATATCGCGGCGATTTTGTGCAGGTGGGGGTGAAAAGATGGTAGAGTGGGGGGAATATTCGTTCGGATATTTTTCGCTTCATGAATTGGGACCTTTAGAATAAGAGAGGTCCTACTGTAAAACCCATCTTACTTGAACAGGATCGAGCCAGCATTTCCCCTCCGACCCCGTTTATTTGAACGCTTACAGTTTTGTCCCCACTCCTCGCGCAAAATACCCGTTCGGCGTGAGTAGCGCATGCGCATTGGAATTTGCATCCGCGTAAGAGCGAGTAGTGGGTGTAAGGGGAAGTAGAAATCGTTCAAATAAACGAGGTTATTTTGTTCAAATAGACGAGGTGTTCAAGAAAGCGAATGTTCAAGTAAGAGGGGTTTTACTCTACTGTAATTTCGAAGGTTATTTACCTGTGTCCATGGTCGCTCATCAAAATTAATACTGTATTATTCAAATGTCCAGCATCTTGTAAATCTTTCAGCCACTGCAAAAGATCGTCGTCGGCAGCTCCAATGTCGTTGTAAGAATCGTGAGATAATTCGCCATGAAATCCGAAAGTAAACTTCGGCTGGTTCTTGTACTCGTCAAATATTGTTTTAATGTGATTCATCATAACCTAACAAAATTCCTTGTATTATATTTACCAAAATGTGAAATTAATGCGAAACTTACCGAATGTCTAGGAGTTCCAACCATACAAAATTTCTTCGAGTATCGGAACAATGGTGATGCAGCTAAATAATATGTCCTCATGTAATGATCTGTCGGTTGTTGATCGAAACCTTTCAATCGATATGTAAAAGTTCCTATTTGATGCACATCTTCCATGAAACTCGTAATGTATCCACTCGCCTTATAATTGTTCCATATAAAAGGATAAACATTAACAAAATTAGCCTTTGTTCCCATCCGTTTCCTCGTCTCTGGTAATTCCAACTCGATCTTTCCGGTCAGAATTGGAATAAGAGCCTGAGGTGTGCCGTCACCAATTATATTATACCCGTCTAAAACTAAAGATTTTAGGGTTTGTTTCATGTAGCGATAGGATTTTGGTAACTTTCGAACAAAAGTGTTTTTCGACAGGGAATCAAAACCGAACATAAGAACATTCAATTTTAGAGCCTTTTCGGGAACTTTATCCCAACTCGTTTGTTTTTTTATGACTGGATCGTCTTTCACTCCTGCGAGGATACTGTGCCATCTGTAAATTTATTAAACACTTAGAAGAATGATTTTTTGGATAATTTATAATTGTACTTACTGTTTGCCGCTTTGCGATTCACATTTTACTTCTGCGTAATCGCTGAATTTTAGAATGTAATGATCGTTAGATTCAACGGTTTTTGTTAATGAATATTTGAAATCTCCTTCTCGAATAATTTCTGAAATTTTATTGTCATAAATTTTTCATTTATTATTAGTAATAAAACACTTACCGTTGAAAGCACATGTAACTTTTCCGAATTGATTCTTTGGTTTTTCGTCTATGTACAATTTTGATCCTTTTACTTTTACCCAATCGTCTGGAGAACAGCGTAACGGTGGAACGTCATGGATGAACTTCATAATGTCAGGATTGTTAATGTCAAGTTCAGGAAGTTTGCAAGCAGCATTTCCGTCTCTAAATCAAAAAGAAACAATAAAAAGAAAAATTTTTTTGTTTATCATAAATGTAATAAATTTATTCTTACCCGAGATCCCACATTTGATCTTTGAAGTTTTGTATAAGTTGTGACATGCGTGATCTAAAATAATTCAATAAATATAAAGAAAATAACATTACGATTTATGTAATACAAAAACTTACAGTTTATCTTCGTTTGAAAAATCAGTATTGGAAAATCCTGTACCCGATATCGCTTGAATAATGCAATAAAGCATTAACGCAAGCAAACCAAAGACTAGAAGACGCCTGATCTGACATGGTGCGTACTTAGTACGCATTTTGATGCGCCTAAAATTGTAAAATTGACAATTCTAAATAAATTGGATTAAACGCATATTACTGGTGTAACTCTTAAAATATCACTGATTAGAACAAGTCTATACGATGGTATACGATTTCTTATCTAGGCATTTACGATCGTCTGTTCAAAGATTAAATGAGTTAGTCATCGTATAGTTAATCAATTATTGAATTTATGTCGATAACATTTTTTTTGACAGTTTGACGTACGATGACAAGATTTTGAACGTTAAATTTAGTTACCGAACTATATTTTATGATGCTTATACAATAACATTGAGTTCGAAAAAGATTTGTGAGGGTATTATTGACATAAAACTGACCGCGTGTTGTGAAATAGATATAATTACATGTATACAACGATAAAACGGACTTTTAGTTTGATGAAAAACTGATGCGAAATCGGAGCATATCTGCAGTACTAATTATATAGTATAGTGTAGACACAACAATGACACGCAACGAAAATTTCACCCGGCATGCGCACCATCGGCATCATCCCTAGAAAAAAAGTTTCTTAAAAAAAAAATCGGTCCTAAAAAACGGGGTGAAGGTTATTTTGCTTTTATTGAACATTCGGAATTGGCAATTTTCCATGTGGCATTGAATTCTGGTATGAAATTTATTTGCAATTTCATTAAATTCCCTAACATAACCTAAAATAATAAAGTTAGAAGAACACCCTGAAGAATTGAAACCGGAATTTATTCCGCGCAATTCAATTCTGTAAAATAACCTATAATGTATTTATCAATCATATTCGTTTCCTCAAAAACTTTATTATTGTTTACTTCTTTACTGTTACCGAATTATACTTGTTAAAGTCAAATATTTTCTTAGTCTCTTTTCGTTACGCACATAAAGCAGTTCTAATATATTCAATAGTAATTCAAAAATTTTTTCTTTTCAACAAAATTTTTTCTTACTGAATGTTAAAACTCATATTTTAGGTGTTTTTCTTCAAAATTTATGTCTTGTTTCTTTCAAAATTGGATATATTAATTTTTCTTTGCTTCTCTGGTTCATGGACATTTCAAGGGAAGGGAAAATTTGTTATCTATTACTTTTTAATACTAATTAAATATTTGACTTCGGATGATAAATTATAATAAATATTGAATATTTGTACACTTTTTTAACAAAAAAAAAATTTAATATCCTTACTGAATTATAAAAATTATTATAAAAATAATTTTTTTTTTTTTAAATTTGTAAGAGACTTTTTTTTTGTCCCGAATAAGCTGTAATTTTTTTACAAATCGATTACGATCTGACATCACAACTTCGATTTTGTTAAAAATTGCAGAAAAGTTAGTACTTGGCATACATATGAATGTGGTAAAGGGATTTTTCGAAATTCCGAATATTTTCAAAATGGCGGCCATATGAGATTTTCACAAACTTTTTTTTCGACAAAATATTTATAATTAAATATAATAATAATAAACGCATGAAAAAACAATTTTTTTATTTTATTTTATTCGCGTCGCGTCGTCTCTTTCACGAATTCCATGAATTAGAAAACGCGACAGCATTACAACTTTCAATTGTTACTTGAAAACTACAAGTCAGATTAGTCTATAACTTTAAAAAAAACTTCTTTGAACCTTCTTCGAATTTTCGATGGGAAGGAAATTTGGATTTATTGAAATTCCTTCGACTCCCGTAGTATTTGAAGCTTTCAATGCCAATTTTGTGCAGTAACTAACCATAATTTGGAAAAATACGTTAGTTTGTAGATAGAATAGTGCATATTCCTTAAAAATTTCATTAAAAAATTCCAATTATTGTAAAAGATACGACGAGTTAAAGACAAAATAATTAAGTTAATTTATATTTCAAATAATTTCGTTTTTTGCGATTATATTAAAAACGAAGAGGGACAGAAATTTTTTATTTGAATAAAAAATACGCATAATTAATTTTCCTATTAAGATATCTAATGAAAACTTTAAAATTCGAAAGTCAAAAAATTACGAGCCGAGGGGCCAACAAATTCTCCGGCGTTTCGCGCGTATCTCCCTGTGATCGCCAGGGGTTCATATATATATATAAATTTTGCTATTTATCTATAATTATGTAATAATCTATTTATGTATAATGTGTATAATATATATAATTGTTTGTTTGTTGTTTTTTCATGCGTTTATTATTATTGTATTTAATTATAAATATTTTTTTCGAAAAGTTCAGACTTTTCTACTATAGTGTAACAAATTTTAACCAATTCCGATAAAATGCTGCCGAGCTATAATTTTTCGAAAAAAAAGTTTGTAAAAATTTCATATGGCCGCCATTTTGAAAATATTCGGAATTTCGAAAAATCCGCTTACCACATTCATATGTATGCCAAGTACTAACTTTTCCGCAATTTTTAACGAAATTGAAGATGTGATGTCAGATCGTGATCGATTTGACGAAGAATGACTCATATTCGTTTCATTTTTATTGATTAAAAACCGATAAAACACCTATATTTTCCAGTGAAAAATCTAATGTCACAACAGTAGAGAATAGAACTTTATTTAATGGAATTTGTTCGTTGAAATATCTACTTTCAGATGGTATATGAATCAATTTACATTTCTATACAAGAAAGTGTCAAAAACCTCGAAAAACTAAAAAACTCGATTTTCAACATCAATATTAATTTAATTTTCAACATTAATATTTAAAAGAAAGAAACAACTGCAATTCTGTTATTGTAAAATTGTTGTTATTTCGTAATTTGTATTGTTGTGTAATTTGGTTGTATATTTTATCGGTTAATAAATGAATAGAAATCTATTTCTTTTAGATTTTCGGGTTTTTGCACTTTTTTGCACAGAAATGTAAATTGATTCATATATATCATCTGAAAGTAGATATTTAAACGAACAAATTCCATTAAATAAAGCTTCATTATCTACAGTTTTAATGTTAGATTTTTCACTGGAAAATATATGTTTTTTATCGGTTTTTAATCAATAAAAAAGGAACGAATAAATATAAAACTTATTCGGGACAAAAAAGGTAAGTCTGCTAAAAATTTCAGGAAAATAAAATGATTTTGGAGCGCGAAAAAAATTAAAATAAAGAAACACGGTTTGTTCGATTTTTTTTCTGAAACTTTGAGGTTATGTGAAAAATGATGTATACAAAAATTGTAAATCTTTTTTATATCTACAACATTCCCATAAAACACTTTTCGATTGGAGGTCAATTGTCGCCGGTAATAAAGAAAAATCGCTGTAAAAATTGTAAATCACCTATAATCACCTATATTTGGAGAAAACGATCAGCTGGGATTTCGCGGTTTGCAAATTTTGAAGCTAAATAGTTGTACAAATAAAGCCGTGAAAGCCGTTTTTCTCCACATTTTTTCAGACTTTATGACCCTTTGAGGATAGCTGTGACTCAACAAAGAGAAAATAATTAATCCAGTTTATTCAATAGTCTGCGATTTAATCCGACCTACTGTCAATAGACAAAAACATAACCTACAAAAATATAATTAATTTTGAATTTTACCGAATATACACATGAATTAACTCATTAAGTCCCAAAACGGTAAAATTTGTATCTTACGTTTAAACTCAGAAAACTTTGTGAAAAAGAAAGAAAATCTTTTGGACAATATCCAACCCTACTATTTTTGGGTACTCTCTGCACGATAGAATGGTTTAAAATTGTCAAAACTTTGATTAACAATTTTAAAAAAACATGATTTTTTTATGAATAATTTTTATTTCATTAAAATTTTGAGTCGGAAGGAAATTTTGTTTACTGTCGCAAATATGCACAAATTTGCACAAAACATCTAAACTTTTCAACCAGCTTTGGTTTTTAGTCGTACGTTTTTTTAAACAAAATGGCGGCCAAAAAACGAATGCTAAAAATCAAACTTCCATTTTAGTACTTGTTTTGACGTTTTTTTTTCATTGGAATCGTGTAAATTATTCAATTACAATGTTTTAAAAATTTGGAAAAAAATCATGGATCTTCTAACAACCGTCAACTTGAAGTCTTAATTATGTAGTAATTTTTTTTATATCGATTTTTCTTAAAATATGAAGGTATACATAAGAAAAAATCACTTGGTCACTTAAAAACTGATAACCTTAAGCCAAATGAAGATATCGACAAAATTAAAAAAAGAAATTAATATGGAAAAATACACCTTTAATGTAAAAATATTAGTAAATGGAGCAACTTACGAAAAAATCACTTGTTCACTTAAAAATTCATAACTTTAAACCAAATTGAGTTATAGACAAAAAACTATGATTAAAGAAGACGGATTTACCTTTAATACTAAAAATGGTATATTTGTTTTTGGTTTGAAGAAAATCTTAATTTGTTGATTGCAAAATGTCCAGAAAATAAGTCTCAAGATGACATCGCCTCGTGTAATGGCCTAAGGGGAACTGGTTTCATGCTACAATGGATGAAAGACAACTGTTCAAAACATATGTATTGCTATATCTATATATCTTTTTAGTAATATGTATATATAGTTATAGTAATGCACGGGTTCCAAACGGTTCTGACAGTTGTCTTTCAGCATGCGCACGATACCCGTTGCTGTTCACTTTTTAGGGACGCCTTCCGTGCCCTGTATTCATAAGTTAAAATACTGAATTTCGCTTGGGGTGAAAACGATCACCGTCGATATAGGGAGGATTAATTTAGAAATTAATTTTCTTTTACTCTTCATTCGTAACTAAGAAAAATATAATAAATAAATTAAAATGACTCAGTTCACGCTTCTATTCTGTTCCTCGCAAATGATACATAATTAAAACCACACCATTTTTTTACAATGCCTTACTGACGAGCCCTCACAAGCCATCTGGGACGAAACGTACGTTTTTATGCGTAATTTCAATAGATCCTACATAATACTTACGCTAGAGGGACACTACAATACTTTTTAAAAGATGATTTTCTCGATTCAATATTCACCTTTCCGTTCTTTTAAGCATTTAAAATATGATTCGCAAATTCGTAAAAACAAAGCATATTATTAAACAAAGAATTCACAGCTATGAATTTCAGATTATTAGGTATATCCTAAATACATTTTACCCGAGATATTATTTATATTTCATATACGTGTTCTCAGGGACATTTTTGAGATATTTAGATAATGTATCAAGTCCATTTTTATGTTCTGGCAACATTTCACTTATCCCAGTAAGTGAACATTGATTTAAATATTTTTGTATCTTGAATTCTTCGAAATTCTTGACTTTCACTTCTCACTCCCCTAATAATAATTCATTATTGATTTCAAAATGTACGAATTAGCAAGAACTAAAGCCAGATTTGCAGACGTGAGTATGTAATTTCCTTTTTTTATCGTTTTCGAATAATTAATGTGGAAGAAATTTGGGCAGTTATGTTAGCCATCTTGAAAAAATGATATTGTCAGCATAAAAATAATAAAATTGAACGTTTCTGTTTTTAGATTGACGGTCTAATGAACTATATACCCTGGTTTTCTAGGTATTATTTTAAAATGATTTTGTCACCATATTTACCTTTCGGTCCCTGAAATGGGCCATCATCAGAATCTTATTACTGTCAATTACATTTTTTTACATGTTTGGTATTGTAAATCACATTGTATTATTAATTAAAAAAAAAAAGTAAGTTAAACTAAGGATAATTTCGGCCTGACGTTGCAAACGTGACATGTTATTTTGACCATAAAAATAATAAAATACGTTGTACCAATTTAATAATAATTATAAAAATAATAATAAATATGGAAATGTCAACTCACGTATCGATTGATATCTACAGGGTGTCCCAGAACTAGGTAACGATATTGCAGGAGGTGATTCTCCGTGATATTTCGAACAAAAAAAGTCCTGTACCGAAATTGGATCTGAGGCTCAGAATTTGAGTGACGAGTTATTGAAGTTTAGAAAAAAAAAATTGTTTTTTGGCAATAACTCGGCTTACTTTGAAGTTATTTCAATGAGTTAGGGCTCATTTTGAAGATTATTTTAAGCCCTACAATATTCACCTTAGAACATATGACTTGCGATGAACATTTCTGAAGTTATGGACTCAAAAATGGAAAAAAAAGGCAAAATTTTGCGGTTTTTCGCATCTAAGCCATTTCACTAAATAGCTAATGAAATATCGCCCAAGAAAAAGTTGTAGAGCTTGAAAAGACGAAGAATTTGCGCCCTCATTCATTAGGTTTTGATAAAAATTGAGCCCGTGGGAATATTCTTAATGACGTAGAATTGGCGAAAAACGCGTGGAAATAACTTTAAAGCAAGCGGAATTATTGCCAAAAAAACGATTTTTTTTCCTTCAATAGCTTGTCATTCGAATTCTGAGCCTCAGATACAATTTTGGTGCAGGACTTTTTGTTCGAAATATCACGGAGAATAACCTCCTGCAATGTCATTACCCAGTTTTTGGACACCCTGTATGTAAGTTAAAATCTGTCTTTTCTTAATTTGTTTGGCATATGACAAATTCATTCGACTAAATATCATATTTCGCTTTCGTTTGCCTAAGGTAGCTTTATCGTTTCAAACAGTTATTATTTAAAGAAAAATGTATGCATAAGAAAAATTACAAAAACAATGACTCAAATCTTAGTTGCAGTTTATTCAATTGCTAACAATTTCACACTTTTATATTATGAAAATCGTAAGAAGTGTCTATTCCATGTAATGTCAGAATACAATATTCGGCTTGCAGTCCATAGACTTTGTTTTGTATTCTTTAATAGTTCCAATAGTCTATTAATTCGATCAATTTACAATTTCTTACAATTTTCAAATGAAAACCGGTAAACGTTGATAATGTTGGACTTTTTCTAGATCTAGGTTGTCTTTTCACAATGTTGATTCCTTCAATTTTAGTATTAATTGTTTTATGTACAATACTATTTAAAACATTTTATTCGTTTTTTTTATATGTAACTCTTAGACGTATGGGCTTGCAATAGTTTTGATGAATTTGAGCTTACAGTACTCTTTCCCAATATTACCCTCAGCTTATTTATCCTTTTCTAAGCTCCCTCCCAATATTAGCCCTATTAGGTGACGAAATTTTTCGCGCGTAGAGAACGTGCATGTATCAATCGGATGCGCAGTACATATCTGTGAGATGATACCCAATTGAAGCACTGCCCGTACAAAATGTCGTCGATGGTAGAAAGCAGCTGTCGAGGGGAAAGTTTAATATTGGGAGGTACTACTGTATTGTTATTTGTGTTACCGACTAAACTATTGTATGTAATTGAAATGTTTTTATTAAATTTAAAACAGATACAAATATAAATAAAAAATAATATTTATCTCAGACTACTACTAGTATTGTTTATAACTATTATGTAAGGCGTTTCGTTTAACCTCGTAAAACTATCGTACACATGATGACCTTGTTCGACAATGAATTTGATTCTATTTTCAATATTATTTAGTGTAGTCAAACTGTTAAAATGATATCCTTTTTAGTCAGATACCGGTGACAATGCAAAACTCAACAGAACACTGGTTTGTAAATACACGAATTAAAATTACATAACCTCTGATTTTATAAAAGGTTATCTGAAATATAGTTGACAATTTAATTTTTAATTTTACTTTCGTGATAAGTAGGACAATTACATGTTCAAGAATATAAGGGAGTTTCCAAATGTTTTCGTGAATGAAAAATCTAGATTTGCGAATTACAATTCAATTATGTTTCAAAGTCATCATCACTTTATTGTTTTATTTCCGAATTTTGAAATAGTGCATAAAGTAGACAAAATGGACCACTTTTTATCCTGAGTGTATCCTGAGGATTTGGATATCCTGAGAAACGCACAAGGATGTCTTCAATTACTTTTATTTCGTGTTTGTTGTTTACATGAAGTTCGATGCTATTTTCACTAAACACAACAAAACACAGGTTTGCACTAAAAAATATTAAGATACACAGAATTAAATTAGAATTATTTTCTAATTTAGACAAATCATTTCCACAACTGTGACTTGTCTGATGCGCAACCTCAACTGATCGCGAAAAGGCGGGAAAACTATCACCCGACACGTAACGATTACTACGCAATTCGCAAAAGAACTCGACCTCATTTACTTTTACATACTTTTTGTTACGCATCCAATTCGAAATAAAACTAAAATAATGAAATTATGATTTCTCTGCACTTGTTTGTTTTCAAAATAAAGCTAACAGAATTCAGATTTTGATCTTAAGGTAAGGTACTTTATAATAATGTTGCCATAATCTCAGATTCCGTTAAATTTCTTATGTTAATAGTTAATATAAGAATTTTAAATATTAAAGTTGGCATCATTGCGTGACATATTTACGCGCTTACAGTTTCACCGAAACGGAGATAAACAAACGCAGACGCGCAGTTATTCGATTCTCTGCGAATTTTTCGACGTATTGTTGATATGAGTAGTTGAAACGACAGGATTTAATGTCAGCTTTATTAACAGTTAACAAACGCTCATTGAATGTTAAAATATACGAGTTAATATACAATAACATTGCAAGAAAGTGCTGGTATTTCCATCTCAAAGTTACCTGTTGTTTTTGACTTTACAGTTACTGTTATAACCTTACAATTAATGCAAGAACCTTGAAATTAGCTTACATTAACTATTAGTAAATAATTTCTGTCAGTATAAAATTAGTGGGTTAGTATGATCTTGGTTGACGCAATTTGAGGCATAAGTTTACCTATAAAATCACTAACATTTTGATTTCGAGATCACATCACGCTGCCATCGATACAGTAAATATTTCTTACTTAAAACACCATATTTTAAATTCTCCCTTTATTTTAAGTTATTCCCCTACTCCTTAAAACATATAGTAACGTTAATTCATTGCCTGATTCAATCCAAAACATTAATTTCTTTTTTAAACTACAAATGGTATGGTTCAGAAATGTGAAGAGAAACATTGAATAAAAAAAAAGAAAATTAAATGTTCCTTGATTCAAAAACTCAAAATAAGGGGAAACGTACTTGAATTTTAACAATTGCAATCCTGTATATAAAGTTGACATTCGAATGAAAAAAAAAATATCGACCATTTTTTCGCACGTATGTATTTATAAAATATATATATTAAGAAATTTTTATTTCCAATTTCGATATTATATCTCCATTATGAAATGTATTTAAGCTGCAATAAAGTATCGGGTGAATGTTGCTGATTATTTGTAAATTATTGTGAAATTCGTTAACGACTTACAATGAAATCATAAGGTATATTTAAACGCACGACTAGAAATCGATATGGTAACACCGCGGAAGGTTTTTGTGTCAAACGAACAATATGCGGGTGCTTTATAAAATCGTTACACTTAATGTCTACATACGTACCGAGAAAAAGTGAGGTTGAGGCTCGTCGAAGTTGTTGCTGATCTTATTGTATATATCACTGATTGTGAGATCGTTTAAAAGAAAGGCGGCCTCTCCAGGGTAAATAATTTATAGGACTTGGAGGCTGAAATAGAATGCAACTGCGTTAAAAATGTTTATATTTTGAAGTAAACATATTTCGTAATAACGACACATTTTAAAGATGGCTGCGAAATGATAAATCGCTGCAACCAGTATGAGAATATATATACGACTTTTTTTTCCGGTGCCGTATCTGAAATGGGCTACTTTCATTTTCCGTTAAAACAAAGCAAATGAATATTGATTTATCGACCTTATTCGTCGTGTTGAATAAAGCAGAAACATTTTGTTGTCATTAAAAAGTTACTAAATATATAATACTAAAATGCAACAATATCTCGCGTTATTAAATTGAATTTTATGCACTAATTACTTGATGATCCGGCATGATGATGACCAGTGACGTATAATTGTTAGAAAATTCGACTAAACCATCACTATTAAATTTCTGCAAATATCGGAAACACATTTTCATGTCAAAGACATCACTTGCGCGATTATGCGCGCATACAATTCAAAACTCATGCACTATGATTACAGAGAAGAAATGTTTACAATTGAGATAGCTACGTGCGAAATAATTAATGACTCCAACACGGAAAATGAAAAACTATTGCGTAATGTAATCCGTTGTTTATCCACGTGTTTTAACGCCAGACACAGCCTGCAATTTTCTACCAGCACCGTTGGTATATATATTCTTTTAAAATTTTTCTTAAATAGTTAATAAAAACTAGCCTAACCTGGACGGATGGTGTAGACGTTGATTCATCCGACGCGTACATAATATTACGGATTTCCTGCTCTCGAGACTCCAATTTCCCACGGAGCCTCAGCGGTCGGTACGTGTTGTAAATCCCCACTAGTAATACAGGCGTGATACACATTACAACTATAACCAATGTGAGCAGCCAAAATGACATGGAGGTGGCTAACTTTGGAAATACCCCGAAGACATCGCCGTCGTATCGCCTATCAAATAAAGATAATGATAACGGTCGTTAATCAGGTACCTTCGATTGTATATTGTACAAGACGTCGTTATCTATCAGTCGACTGTGGATGGTGTCAATATTAAAAAAAATGTTCAATAAAAACTGGTTCCTCTCACAAGTAACACTTTCCAAGTGTCACTCCCCAATTTAAGTAAAATCTTTTTCATTATCGGTAATAAAACTGTTTTAAGAGTAGAAATCAATTTGCAACCCTTCGTTATTTTATACAGTGATTGACAATTTTTTTATATTCAAAATGGCGAATCTTATATGGCCGACATAACAAAAACGATAAAATAGGTTAGAAAATTATTTTTGGGGGAGTTTTTAGGTCACTTAATACGTCAATCAAATTTTTCTGATTCAAAACGGCGGAACCAATTTGGCGTACATAATTATAAAAATCCATTCCATTTTCCAGTCTCACATTCAATTACACTCACAAAAAACGATGTATTCTATGATTTTAAAGATCGCCAAATTCAAAATGAATGGATTCAATATGGCGGAACAAATATAAAAATAACATATTAATACCACATGGACAAAATCAAGCTTTTAAATATTCGATGTCGAAGAAAATAGGTTACCACAAATTTTTTAGGTCGTTTAAAATAATTCTGAAGTCATCTAATGCCAAAATGGCGGATTTTGTGATTTTGCAATTCTGACGTAAGATTAGTAATTATCGACCGCAAAAAAGTTCCGTCGATTTTTATGGAATTTCAAAAAATTAAAAATGGAATTGTTCGACTTGAAATATTTTTTTTTTTAATATAGGTATACTGAAATTTTTGTTGCGAATTTGTTTACATGCGTTTTTTACGATTTAGGTAACAAATTTAAAATTTTTGCCAATGGGACATTTTTTTTACTCATCTATAAAAAAACCACTGAAAATAACAAACAATTTGGGGGGTCGTACAAGATGGCAAGTAGTTTTGTCCATTTTTACTCGTTACCGAGTGATTTTAAAAATCTGAATGTACCTGTAAAAAAATCAGGAACAAAATCGATGTCGGTCGATTTCAAAAGTATCTGAGTTAACATTTGATGACCTATATATTTGTTCATATTAGCTTTTAATAATATTTAATATTTTAAATCAGTTACTTACCTGCCTATAGAGCAGTATATATAACAGAAGATACAAAATATTACTTCGGATACTACTACGATTAGCACTAACGGGAAAGTCCAATATGAACTATATAGTATAATCTGAAATGTTAATGAATGCATATGATAAATTAGTGAATTTATTATTTTAAATTAAATAATCGAGTCAAAATAATTTTAGGAAAATTGTAATCACAAATTTGTACAGTATTTCATCTTCAAGAGTAAGTAGATTTCACCATTATTTAATTAAACTTTATTTACGAACATAAATATTAAATTTAAACCTAGTATAAAATGATAATTAAGTCAAATTAGTTAAAATACACTGTAAGAAATGAACTTTAATAAATAAAACTAAAAGAAAAGATATAGTTAAAATATATTGAAAATAACGAAACCTAAATCATTAAATTAATCGTATTGAATCAAGTTTAATTTGACGAGGTTACGTTAATCAACGTCTATTTATTAATTTCACAAATATCCATATTTAATTAATAGAAATAAATTAAACGTTACTAAAGCATACTACAGTGGTCCACCCCAATATTTGCCTCGACCATCTTGTCTGTGCTTTTCTGACCATCCCAATATTTGCCTAGTGAGGGGAAGAAATTTTACCCCACTCCGCCGACATACAGTTATAGAACGCGCATGCGCGTCGACCAGAAGAAATCAGTTTAACCTTTCCTACATCGAGCATGCGTGATGTCGCCACAGAATTACTCCGTGAGATGTGGTGGGGATCAGCAATCGAGGGGTAAGGCAAATATTGGGACGGACCTAGTGGCAAATATTAGGAGGTAGCAAATATTGGGACTACTGTACTTTAAATAAGGAGTAATTCGCCTGATTTAAGAGGTATTTAGATGTTGATAAATTAATAATTTTGAATACTATCAAACTTACAGACGTCATGTTTTAATTTCGTATTATTTAATACAATTGAATTAGTAATTTCAAAAATTTATTATTCTTTACAATGTATCAGATCGTTTTTCTATTCGTATTGGAACAGTATTCATTTTACTTGTCCAGTTTGACACTTTATTCATATTATCATGCACCCTTTCAAAACTTCATGGAAACATGTCTTGAACGAGTATTTTTCCACTTTCAGAATACTTCACGAAATATAATAAAAAATAAACAATTTCATCAAACAAGTGAGTTCTTTTCTAAATTTCTATTCATTCAGAAAAAAAAGTTGTTGAAATGACCAATTTTTTACTATGAATCATATTGTAAAATGAGGACTAGTCATTGTAGTAGTTAAAATAACTGTTCTGAAATAGTATAGTTTAACTATTGTTTCAGGATTAAAAATGCTACTTATCATAATAGACAAATAGGCTCAACTATTTTGAAATAGTCATTTCAGAAAATTACTACCTTCACTGAGAAAAACTATATAAGAAATTGTCATAACAAATTTGAAAAGGAATGAATATTTACTTTTTAAAAATATTTGTAAACTATAAATACCATAGCATATGAAAAGTCCACTTTTCTCCCTTCGTTCTTTGTTTAAGATAAACACGGAGCCATGGGCTCGAAGAAAAAAAGCTGCGAACGCCACTTCGCCACCTGGCGGCATCAACACACGGGATGCGGCAGTCTTTACTATGGATTTATAGTAAAAACAAACTTTAACTATGAACAATAGTAAATATAATGATTTACTATGAGGCATACTGTGAAATGAGGACTACACTAGAGTATAGTTATTTTAACTATATTTGTCATATTTTTTTAAATCATTCTACATAGTTGATTTTTTTAACTATGAGGGGATAGTTGGTGTAACAAAGTTATTGTAAAATCGACTATGAAAGTGGCAAATTTAACTATTTTTCATAGTAATTTTAAGTATATTTTTAAAACTATGTAATGTAGTCAATTAAACTATGGATTTGTTTCTCAGTGTGGAGTGTTAATGTACTCTTTATACAGTAAACATTCAGCCAAATGTTCAATTTATAACATGCATTAATCAAAAGATTTTATATGCTCCCCAGTTTTGCTACACTATATTTATACAGATGCTGCTTCAGTCTGGTCTTTATGTACATTATCAGATATTAAGCAATTGAGATTTCATCGCATTGTCCTCGCGCTACTTAATATTTAAATTTGGTAATCTTACAATCAGTTCAGTGTACTGTTGGCAGGAATAAGTAATAATTCGTTCAAAGGCCTGAATTCTTACGGAAAGGAATTATTAGGAACTATTATGAACTATTGAACTTTACATTTGAGTACTATTGAGAACTATTTATAATTTTACATTGTTAATTCCAATATTTCATAGTACGATTTAATTAAGGGCAACAAAATCGACACTATGAAGTACACCTTTAAAATCACAGTAAGAAGTGTGGAAAATTTTGTTGAACCATACATTTTATGGCAAATAAAAAATTTCTTTTTCGAAAAAAAATTAATTTAAAAATTAAAAAAAAATTAGGATGAACATAAAAACCCATTTTTTAAATAACTGCGGATGGATTTTGAAAAATGTTTGGGTCAATAACATTTATTACACTTTTTACACTGAATTGGAAATAAATAAAAATCACTTATTTCCGAAAATTCTCGGTCAGTTCTTAATTAATCTCTTTGGCATTTTCTAAGATACCGTCTATAGTAATTAGAATTTCTCTTGCAGAACCCAAATTTTGAAACATCGATTCAGTCATTTTTTATTTACAGTTTTTAGTGAAAATTTCTACCTTATCAACCGAGCACTTTAGAATCACCCTTAATGGTTTAATTAAACTTTAATATAAAATAATACCACACAAATGATAAAGATTGATCTTGAAGACGGTACAGTAACAACAATTTTCTATCAAATTATTTGTTTCATAAAAATATAAATTTATAAAAACATACCTGAATAGTCGTCACTAATATGACGTTAAAATATATACAAATACTGAAAAACCACTGTCCGGAATCAGCTCCATCCGACGTAATAACGGCATTCGTTTTCCAAAATAGGTACGTTACGAAATATATGACACATGCTTGCCAAACAGCTAAACAAAGGAACAATTCATTATTGTTAAAAATAAAATTATGCAATATCACTCTAAAAATATTTAATGTCTCAAGAAAATATATTAATTTAAATAAAGCTATTCTTTTTTTTAGTTCAAGTAAATGTGCTTGATTCAAAATAGTAGATTGTGCAACTAGGGAGCAAAATAGATGTTTGTCGACGAGTGCGAGTTTTACGCCCAAGAGTCATTTCTTCATACGAGAGCGTGCTATTTTGCTCCTATGCAATAGGGATCAAAATAGTATTTTGCGCTCGGAATTTGAAAAACTTATTTTGCTCCCTAGGGAGAGAATGTGTTATTTTTATCCCTCAATGTAGGAATTAATAGCCAACAAACAACGGAAATTTTATAATAATTAAAAACGAATTCTTTTGAAATTTTCTTTTTGTAAAGGATTTAATAAGAATTCCTAATTACAAAAAGATGCAGCAAATGTCTGCTATAAAGTAATTTATTAAGAGTTACAACAAAGTTTATTACAAAAGTTCTTTTTTAAAAATAAATTTTCCTACAAACAATAGTAACCATATAATAATTTATATTATAATTACAACAATGTTGATTAAATTCTGTAATATTTTTGAAATAATGTTGAAAGAAAAATAATAAGAAAGAAAGAATACGTTTTGAAAACATTTCAAACCATCCGATATACATAATAAATACTTTTAAGATACTTTTGTTATACTCAAAATGAATTCTTGTTGTATACTTAAAATACTACATTATTTCGGGCTTTCGTTATATAATAAAAAATTCTTAACGAATTACTTTTCCGAAAAGCGTTCAGTGTCTTGAGATTGATATTTAACTTATGAAAAACAAGAAACGTAGCCATTTCAAAATTATAGAAGAGTGAAACTTATTATGTCGTATCCAAAAATTAATTACTTCATGCATAAAACTAACCTTGACATTGCCAGCATAAAAATTGGCCCTTCGATAGTAAATAATTCTTCCTCCAAATCTGGTACATTTGTGGATATCGAAGGAGTTTTTTTGCCGAATACTTTTGCTCGAGTAAGGCATAAAATACCACAGGAAACGCAGTGAAGAGCATATTATATCCCATCAAAAAAAGACTATCGTACAACGTCTGAAATAAAAAGTACATTTTTTATGTTAGTGAAAAATATTAAAGAAATTCTTAAAACGAACATTTTTTTGTAAATTATAATAGTATTTTAGTTTTAACAACGTGCAACTAAAATAAGTAAATGTAGAAAGAATAAACATTATTTATGTTAATGTTTATAAAATTTGTAAATTTTAACTTAGTAGTTTATCTTATTATGCAATATCAAACAATTAAATTTCACGTAAACTAAATATAACTTTGAGAAGGGTTCGTAAATTTTCAGCTATAAGTAAAAAACTTCCTAAATGGTTCTGTTTTGACACTATTTTGGGTAAGAAATGTTGAGAGAAGACAAAAATTTAAGGTTTTTTCTGCATTTTTGAGACTGAAGATTTTGACAAAATTAAAATTTCTCAAAATCCATAACCGTATTTCTTACCGAGGGTTTCAGAAACAAAATAAAAAACAACCATCGGATAATATTAAAATTTGTAGAAGGAGATGGAATTTTTTTACTTTTGGTAAACTTTAGGATATTAAGTCCCATAAATTCAGTCTTTCTAAAATTACGTTTACTACCCTAATTTGGTGCGCTAAAAACGAATATCATAGTGAAAATTGGCACCGGTTCATTCCCAAGGTCAAAACAAATAAAAAAGGGTTATTTCTGCCGTTTTATGCACTTATTTTGAAAAAGATAATTCTGACGAGAAAGTGACTCAGACAAAAGATGTAGATAATTGAATTCTATATAAAAAAAAATTATATATATTTTTTTCGTAACACCAACTGTAACGTCATCAAATACTACCAAAAAAGACATCATAAAAGAAAAATATTGAAGATGGGATTTTTGGGTGAGGGTCGAAAAACCGACAAATCAAAAAGCTGACAGGTCAAAAAACCGACAGTCAAAAAACTAACAGTAAAAAAACTGACACTTCAAAACATGACTGTCCGCTCGTCGATGTGCCTAATTGTTACATGTCGGCTTTTTGACTGTCGGCTTTTCGATTGACGGTTTTTCGACTGTCGGTTTTTTGACCTGTCGGATTTTCGACTAGCACCCGGATTTTTTTTTAGTTGTTTGAGGAAGTCAAAAAAAAATCAACCACAAGTTTACGAACTTCTGAACCTAGAGGCTAGTTTTGTTCATTAAAAATTGTGTTTTTATGAAAAAAAATTTGTGAAAAAAATTTGTTGATATTATACAAAGTGTGCTTTGAAAACGCCTTTAAAAAAGAGCGAGTTAAGCTTCATTTATAAGACTTTTATGCGAGTACATAGCATTTTAAAAATACAATAGAAAAACTCATAAATATTATAATTACAATTAGTTTCTAGCTTGTATTGAATTTCATATCATCTACTAGCGTGAGAAATATGTTTCAAAATAAATCAGTTACGAATAATGCAAACATTTATAAAAAGTTAATATTATTCCGATGACCAATTGTTGATAATAAAAAAATATGAAATTACCTGCGTGGAAAAGCCAGAGAAGATGTTGTACAGCAGTTGTGGAGTTATGAACACGACGTTTTTGTAGAAAAAATACTGAATTAGAAAACTTATTCGCTGATAATACCAGTTTCCATGCACCAATAAGGCTTTTTTAAGGAACATGAACTTGGAAAATGCAAAATCAGCGTTCATCGCAGCCTGACGTCCTTCTTTACCCATAATTCCAATACCCACGTGCGCCTCTTTTATCATGGAAACATCATTTCCACCATCACCAATCGCTGCCGTCATCGGCTGTGCTTGCGACGTTTTTATCAGATTCACCATCTGTAAATATACAATTTGGTAGTCATATACATAGTAAGCAATCATGATAATTAAAAAAGTTGTAATGAATATATAATTGTTTTTAGTGTAATTTGAAAATGGTTTGTTAGTTTCATTTGTATGGAACAACAGTACTTTTTATCAATTTATATAAATTTAAACAAGATAGATTTTTAGTAAACAATTTTTAGTAGAAAAAATTCCCATTTACACAAAATAAAAATGTTTAAAAAATGGTAAAAAAGTGTAATAATCTTGAAATACATATCTGCTATTTCTCATTACAAATAATAAGTTTTCGCATTGTTTCTTTTTGTAATTAGTATATTATATATTTCATATACAGTCGAACCTCCTTTAACGAATATTATCAGGACAACACAGAGCATTTAAATTTCTTTTAACGAATGCTGTGAGGGGAAAATATCGTCACCCCACCTCAAACTTCTTCCCTACCGTTGGCATCTGGATTCTTCCACCGCGCATGCGCAATATCGTCAAAATTTATAGACGGGTTCGAAGTGGGTATAATTCCGAAGAAGAGGAAATTCTTCGTTAACGAGGAAATATTCGAAAACAGGGTATTCGTTAACGGGGACTCGACTGCATTATAATACTTTTTTTTTAAATTAAACATACTATTCAAAATAAACATAATAACTGAATACATTAGCTAAAATAAAATGTTAAAAACGGACAAATTTACTTAAATGCCAAACCATAAAATGAAATTATTGAAAAATTTCAGCAGAATAATGTAGCTTTTAGTGACGAGTCTGTCTAAAAATCAGGTATTTTCAAAACGATTATTTTTTTCTCTTCTAATAATTTTGTTTTGTTTTATTAATAATTTACCTATTTACAAGATTTTAAATATTAAGTTCCTCCAAAAAAAAAACTACTCGTTCCTATTTGACTATTTTGGAGTATCTATGTCAAATACAATTATTGATGAAATTGATTAGCTCCGTTTCTAAATGTTTATATCAAGAAGAAATGGTGTTTTCTTGTGTAATTGTGTCCAAAAGGCAATAAAATATTTTTAGATAATTAACTTCTGTTTTAAAAATGTTATTACAGATGGATCCTAATTTGATAAAATAACAAGATTGCGATGTTGAAAACATACTTCACTTTTTTGTAACGGTGACATCCGACAGCAAACGACACCTTCACAAGACATGGCCACCCTTCGAAGCAAAGAAGAACAATGCGCCATTGCGATCGCCATACTTTCTCCATCCACGATGAAACCGTACTGAGTATACGGTTCCATATTTATTCTGCGCCTGCAAAAAATATTATGATAAATGTTGTGAATTGGTAGTCACAATTATTTACGAATAAAAATACTGCCAACGTGTTATGATGGCAGTTGCAGTGAAAAACGTAGTGATTCTTAACTAAATGTCAATAAATTAATTATCTTGATATAATTAATATTTATTCTCTATATTAATTCTCAAACCTTCGGTGTAGTTAATAAGATTTCCAAATTGTAGTGTAATTATAATATTTTACTTTGTCACTATGATATAGTTACCATAAATGTGCATAAAACATACTACAATGAACAAAAAAATATGCCATTACAATTTCTTTCATGTTATTCCACTAAATTCACCTAACAAATTAGTTAACAAATCCATTGCTTTGTTTAGTTTCAGTTTAAACTTCAATTTATTACAAATATAAACAAAAATTAATGTTAAACATTTGTAATTTGCAACAACTGCATCCGATACTTCTCTTTTCTTTCTACAAATAAAAGTAGTGTACTCTTGTTGTCGTCTACGAAACACCTTAAATTTTTATTCTTTTGCATACAATCGAAGTAAAAAGAATAATTGCTCAGATTAATATTTTACTGCATAAATTAAATTTTGGGTTTTCAACTCTTTAACGACCAAACGTAACTTATCTATTCCGACTATTTTTGAGGTAACTCTTTCGAGTGGTTCTGGTCAAACTTTCAAAAAATAACGTTTAACGCATTTTTTTTTAAATACCGAAAAAACACAATTTTTTAGCTACAAGTAAAAGTACTTTAGTATTTGGTGTTTTATTACAGAATAAGAAGGAATTATAATCTATCCATTACCATTTTATTTATTTTTGGACCCTCCTGAATACGATGATACAAATTAGATTTTCAAAATCCAAAATGGTGGATCCAATATGCAGAACGGGACATGTGAAATATTTTGTTATACTTGAACAAAAATTTACCATTGTCAAAGAAATTTGGCGCTTCGGAGTAATTGAGAAATCCAAATCCATAAAATTCAACATATGTGAAGGTATGTTTTTAAAAGAAAATAATCGGCAACACGTTTCCGATAAGACAGAAGGTGATCAGAAACCGGTATCATAGCGAAAATTTCATTCTAAAAAATATGGTATCTCAAAAATGTTTTTCTTTCCAGTATTAAAAAAAAAGGTGGCATTCGTAAGAGCGACTTCAAAACTAGTCGGATATGGATGTGTCCGTTTAAATAAACAAAATTTTTTTATAAATAAAACGATGCTTCTATCGTTGAAAAGGTTTTGGTTATTATATAATATTTAAGAATGTTTTTGTAAAATATTATCCAATTTATTGTTATTTTTGTACAGAAAGAAAATAAATTACATCTTTTATACTACTTCGCTCTGTTTCAAAATTTTTCAATGGATATTTTTTTAATATAATATAATATATACAGAAAGAATGAAGTACTTACTCAAAACCGCTTAAAGTAACGACGCAAACTTGTGCTGTTACTTGATTCATGAGCCTCAGAATTACAGTGCTTTGCTTAAATTGTCCACAGAAATAAGCAATATTTTCCGCGGTTTCCGCTTTATCACCAGTCAAAACCCAAATCTGTAAAAATTTAAATGGTAAATTAATTTTCTTTAGATTTGTGAAAGATATTTAAAAGAAATGTGTACCAATTTAATATTGTTTGTACAATACTAAAAATGAATGGTCATATACAATAAAAAAACCGCATAAAGGTAATAAAAAACTCTCTTAAAACATTTAATTATATCAACTTAATTTTGTGAAACGGTACGATGAGAAAATTTTCATTTTAAAAATTCCCATACTGACTGGTGTCAATGGGATATACACGGAAAATGCTAGTAATTCATACATTTTCTTGAAAAAATTCCAACACTAACGAGGAAATTTCGATACACCTATTCTAATTAATTCATGAAAATGTAGAGGATTTCTAATTCCTAAGTTGTTTACACGTAGAAACTTTGCCAAAAAAGATGCCATTTGAATACACGAATCATTCAAGGATTAGTTTCCTAATACGAAATATTGAATTAAAACGAAGAAAAATTGTATGAAAAAGTATTGCATTAAAAATATCTGTAATAACCTCTAAAAAAATTGAAAAATTAAGATACTTTTCGTTTCCCTCCAGCGATTATTTTCGTTTATGGCTGAAAATAACCGTAGGTTTTTCCGGAAATGATATCAGAAAAAAAAGCTGGGACTGGGGGAAGTTTTGGGTTGAATATAATCGTAGCATTGCGTGTTAGGTTAAAATTGTACAACCTCACTAACAATAAGAAAAAGCTAGTTGAGCTTAATGAGAGTTGTACTTCAAGATCAAGACTATACTTTTTTATGAAAAATAAACCTGCCGTTCATATGTCACTTTTAAAATGTTTAAGTGCTTTACGAACTTTTAGGTTAGGGTATCTCAAGCTTGATGTGCTGGAGCAATTCTGCAGCCAGATTTTGATTCACGGAATCGAAAACATTCTGAAAAGTATAGACTCCGGTTAAGGAGGTCGCATTTTGTTGCATTATGTTCTTTATATGATTTTTAAGATTAATACAAAGTTTTTATACAACGTTCTACGTTTCCATCAACAATCGCCCGATTACAACTACATTTTAAAATACCAAGGAAACCCCTTGTAAGTTTGAACTGGAAAATGTCTGTAGAGGTTATTTCAAAGTTATTTTTTAGTAATGAAATACTAAATATTACGTATAACCAAATATTAAGTCTAACCTTGAGACCAGCCGAACGAAGACTCTCCATTGTTTCTGGAACATTTTCTTGTAGCCTATCCTCCACTGCTGTCACGCCGAGTAAAGTCAGGCCTTGTTCCATTTTATGGTAAGCTTGTTCCACCAGAACAGTGCGTTCTGCATCTATTCGTTCCCTCGCATTAAGTATGTTACTACTCAGTTCCTCATATTCGTTTTGTTTCATTTTTTTGTAACCATAAACTAAGGTTCGGTATCCTCGCTAAAATGTTATAAATCCAATTTTTTATCATGACAAATCATCGTACAAAACCTTAGAATTTGTTTTTATTAAAGCTGCGGAGTTCTGCGAAAATGCCAGATTTATTAAACGTTCAAAACTTACATACGTATTATCTTGAAACACCGATCTTTAAATAAAGAATTTCTAATGTATTTCAGTAATATTTAACGTAACGTTTGACTGTACTTTTTAGTAGTAAAGGACAGTAAAAAATAGAATTAACTTTTTTATTACCCAAACGCTGTTTTTTCGAATAGTCTATCGAAAAATGTCACAAAATGGCGGCTCAAAAATGGCTGCTAAATTTGAATGACGCTGAAGATAGCAGCAGATTCGCAGCAGCGGATTCGAAAAAGCTATGGTTTTCAGCCATTAAAATTGCCAAAAACAGATTATTTGTATAAAATTTGTCTAAAAATGTTTAAATGCAAGTAATTTTTAATAAGGAATGATCCAATTCCACAGTTTTCTTGAATCCGCTGCTGCGAATCCGTTGCTAGCTCCAGCGACATTAAATTCTATTTTTTTTTCAAAATCATAGTTACGTGCTCTCAGTCGACTGACCTAAATGAAGTCACTTCAAACCTGATTCCCTGTTTTTTTTTATCGCTCACTTCAAATTTGAAGTTAGCTTTTAAAAATAAAAATTTCAAAATGGTGGATCCAACATGGCAAACGTATTTACTAAAATCAAACGATATCACTTCATTTGGTACTTGGTAGTTTTTAGGGTTGCTGATTTCGGATTGTGAATCCGCCATTTAGAATTTTTGAAATTAACATCAGATTTGTACTCAATGACTCCAAAAAGCTTCGGGTGCCACGTTTGAAGAGATTTCATTGGGGTTAATCGATTGAATACAAGCGACTATGATTTTGAAAAAAAAGTCTTTAGTATGCCTTTTTGTGCCGCAATTTTGAAATTGACTTGCTTACAATAGTTTTATATTCTAGCCCAAACATTTTCACGGGATATTTATAAATATCTGTGGTATACTAATATGGGAAATGATAAAAAAATAACGATAAGTGTATAAAATTCATGATTTTTGTTAAATAAATGCAGAGTAATTTGTGTACTTTTAAATTTACGGCATTTTTTCCATACGCCATTCGAAAGAACAGGGTTTGAGCAATAAAAAAAGGTTCATACTAAAATTTGTTTACTGCGTTTTAAACAAAAAAGTACTGTCACGTGAAATTTATGTACATTTGGTCCTTAAGGGAGTTCTAAAGTAGGAACTATCATTAACAAACCTACATTAAAGATGACTGAATAACATTTTCAAAATTCTGGCCCTATAAAGGTAATTCTCATTACTCTAGATGGTTTCGTAGAAAATACCAATATTTCCGAAAATTCTCAGTCAGTTATCCATTTATTTCATTGGCATTTTCTAAGCCACCGACAATAGTAATTATCTGAAATATACCGACAATATTAAGATATTCTGAAATATTCTGACAAACATTCTGACATAGTCAACTTTAAAAATAATTGATAAACTTTTTAAATCATCTGAATAAAGTTATTCTATTACAATCACAAAAATTGCAGAAAATAAAAATGTATAAAACCTACCACTGAAAAATCGGCGAGTTGTGCATTCGCTTCCTCGACTTTTCCGGATGTTACGAGAGGAAAAACTGAAGAATCGGCGCCTTTGCAGTATAGAAAAATATCCCCATCCGAATCTCGAATTATCACAGACATTCGCTTTCTCTCTAAAGAAACAGAAAATAAAGAGAAAAGTTTAATATAATTCATATCAAATTTGAATATTCATAAATGCATTTAAAATGTATTCAAAACATGCATTTGCCGTAATTGTTATAAATGTAACCGACTAAATAGGATTATCTTTCAGTAAATTACAGTAAAGGCAATTTCTTAGGTTATGGATGATTTGAATGTTTCTTTTTCTCGTTGATTATCAATCTAATATCAAAATGTTAACATTTAAAATAGTACGGCCTTTAGGTAAGGCGATATTTAAACAAATAATTTATGATATATTGAAATTCCTACTCATGGATTTTTTTAATCACTGATCAAAAATGTGATAAAAGAATTGTAACTTTATTTTAAACATTTTGAAGAAATAAATCCAAATATAATAATCCAGGATTTTTCCCCTACATAACTAACTTTTGGAAAAAGTGCAAAGAACAAGAAATGCTTAGAATTCTCCAAAGATTACATCAAAATTTTATAAGAATTTTTCCTTAAATTCTAAAAAGTGTAAATAAAAAATGTTTAAAAATATCGTTTAAAAAAATCCCAGTATATTCCTCGGTGATTACTAAGAATTTTTAGTTCTTGGTATTTTGTTTATAAAAGCTCCTAAATTCTGAGTTACAGCATCCAGAAATTTTTTAATAAATAGTAGAATAAGTACGATTCAATTTTTTACAACTTTGGTTTTGAAACGAAATTAATTGATTGAAATGGAATTTAAAAAAGTAATTTCGGGCAAGGATGTCATTAGCCCTGTTGAAGAGCACAAACTGACATTCTTGGTACGAAACGCATTTTCTATATAGTTCCATTTTTAAGCGCTAGAGGGATTTCTTCTCTTTTTTCCTTTTAATATAAAACCCAATAGTTATCGATTCCAAAATTTTACATATAAAATGGTCGTAAAGTAATGCGCGCAATTTAAACTCATATCCCAGTTACGTCTGTTTACTTGGTTATTTACCTTTTCTACAAAGTATTATTCACATTTTACCGACAACCACCAAGAGTTTACATCATATTATTAAGATCTATGATGTTAAAAAATTGACGTTTGCACATCCATGAAAAAAACTTGCCAATAAAAAAATTAGGATTTTGACATAAATATATACAAGATTATAAGATTATTATTTTGTTGTTATAGTGAACTTTGATGTTATCCTTAATTACAAATTCCCTTGCAAAGAGTTCTTTGTGTCTATTTCTCATACAAAATATGAAGGACAATCGTTTTACAATTATAGATGCAATTAAAAATGTACTCTGAATGATCTGTCCAAAAATATTTCTTTTTTCTTATCTTTTCAAATCAATTATATGGGAATTGAGGAATTGACTAAAATAGATCAATTTCAAACATAATTGAACATGAAAATCACAAAAAAAAATTACACAGTTACGCCAAATAATGGGTATTAATTGTACTCACCAGAAGAAAATTCTAAAACATCCAGTCTATTCATAACTAGCACTTTTCCTTTTGCTCTGACCCTAATCACATTGTCGGTATCGTCTTCAAAAATGACTCCACAACGTGCACTAGCTTCTACTAAGGCTTTTTCATCTGCTGATGCTGCCTATTATTTTGCATAAAAGTTTTTCAATTAATTCTATGATATTGTATATACCGTAAATTATAATATCGTAATCAAATAATGGTTGTAATTTTTACGCTGAGGTTTTAAAAAGTTTGAACATATGGGCAAATCTTTAAAACTTTTTTCTTTGAAAAATAATGAATTTTGAAGGCAGGTTTGAAAAGTACGATAAATTCTAAGTTAGAAATCACACGTCAAGATTTTTTTTTCAAATTAATAACCTATCTTAAGGTATGATAGCTTTACTTTATGTTTTAAATGGATAATATATTTTGTTTATAGATTTCATTTGATTTTTTAACTCAGTTTTTACTTTGCAATCCCAAGTAACAGAAAAAGAAGGATTAAAAGTGAACATTCGAAATGTGGGAATCACCGTAAAATTAGTTGCTAAATCCGCCGCTAGATTCAACTTCAACTGTCCGTTTGTTTTTATTGTACTTAAGAAATGTTGACGCTTGTATTGGTGTATTAATTTTCACAATTTTGAAAATTTGATAATTTCAACGGAAAAGTCACATTTTAAAAAAATAAAAAACAAATAAAAATGTAATGGATTTGTAATGCTCACGTTATTAATAAATGTACATGATGTAAAGGTGTTATAAATACAAATAAAAATACTTGAAAATTAAAAACTGAAATAAACCTTGCAATGTAAGGAAGCTAAGTTTAAAGTACTCTTCTCAATAATGACCAAAGATATACTCTTCGATGTTGCCCATATATTGTGTAAATTACTATACAATTAATATTTAAAGACAATAGAAAGCATTTTTCATACCTGATAATCGGGTAAGTCAGGATGCATTAACAATGAACTGTTCAGTCTTGTCACTTCTTTTAACCTATAACTTCTACGATATTTTTGACGAAGGGTCATCGTATTCCTTCGAACATCAGAAGGAGCAATTCGCACTACATGACAGAAAGAGACACCGAGCATGAAATGCCAGACATCTGCCTGAAAAAAATCATGTACGTAAAATCTAATAAATCTGAAAAGGTATTAACAATTATATCCGACATTTAGATGAGCTATATTCAATTATATTATTAATAATTACACAGGTCAAAAAAATGGGGTCTTCGATGTCGTTGGGAAACTGTGGGTCATTTCCGTCGCAATTGTGTACGTAGAATCCGAACCCGAAGTCAGAAATGGTCCATCACATCAGGATTTTGATATATTTGAGGTTGTATACTCGAAAAACGCGTTATTTTGCTATGTTTGGGGTTACGTACAGGATGCAACAATTTTTGTTGCCTTCTGTACTATTTGCATCTTTTAATACTACATTTACCCTTCAAAATGAGGTTTTATTCGATCACCTACGATTTTTTCTTACAAAGTTATGACCATTTTGAAATTACGAGATATGACTCATTAATGTCATGAGGACATGCTTTAAATACTTTGAGACAGATATTTTTTACTGGTATCTTCATTTGAAAATTTGTACTGATGATATTTGGCGTTGCCAAGTCAAGATATTAAAATTTTTTAATTCAAGAAGGCGGATTGAAAATGGTTAAATAAACAATAGAGTGGAAAAATACAGTCAAAATACTGAAACGTTGTAAATGTCCATCTTTTACATAGTTGTTTATTTTTATATAGGTTTCATGACACTGAATTTGACCTTGAGCTTGTTCTCCAAGGGCATTCCAAGGAAAATTTGCTTACATGTATGTCGTAATTTCAAATTGGCTTATCTTGGTGAAGAAAAGTCGTAATTGAATTCTACGCCTCTCATATTAAAGAAAACGGATATTACCATGTAATCCAACGAAAGAAAAAACATCTAAAAATGTTGTGTCTTCTGTACATAACCTCAAAATAGAAAATAAACGCGATTTTCGAGTAGATAACCTCATATATATCAAAATCCCGACGTGATGGGCCAGTTTTGAGTTCGGATTTGGATTCTAAGTACAAAATTACGTCGGAAATGCCCCACAGCTTCCTAACAACAAAACCATTTTGAATTGTGTTATTAAAAAAGACTTACTGGCCATTTATTTAAAGGTTCCGCCATAGCTTCATTTCCATTTGAGGGCAAAAGGAGCAATTGTCCATCGCAGTCTTTCTCGATATACGTATTGCCATTGACAAAACAACGTCTAAAAATCATCAAGTTTTCCGTAAGAGTACCAGTCTTATCGGTAAAGAGATATTCAATTTGGCCAAGTTCTTCATTCAAGTCGGAAGTATTTATTACTGCCGGTTGATCCGTATGTGGATCGTACATATCTAAATCCCACTTGAAGAAAAGGGAGCCCAAAAATTTTTGCATCTCTGAAAGAAATAATTATTGGCATAATTAATGCATTCTCATACAATTACATTTTCTAGGATTTTCATTGGCTGAAGTTTCAACTAAGTTCTTTATTAGATTAGTTACTGTACTTACCTACAGTGACGTAGAGAGAAATGGGCACTACGTAATTGAAAAGTATCACAAACATGAAAAAGTCAGCTATAATTGAAGAAAAGGTTGGAGCCTTTTGTGGTCCCAAATAACGGTCCCATCCTGAATGCTTTGATAGTCTATACTTTAAGATCGTCATAGTTAGTGCTTCTAACAGAAGAAGTATGATAAATGCTACAATATACCAATTCAGTGTTCTGAAAAAAAGAATCATAATATTTAATAATGTAACCGAAGAGTAGCAATCATCAAAAAATACCTGACAATAAACTTACTTCTCAGTGGTAGAAAACTTGCTAGATACTTGTTTCGAATTTAACGAGAGTTTTGTATCCGCACCCGTATAAACAGCACATCCAATAATATATTCCGTGTCTTTGATCCTCGCTCCTCTCAAAGCAAGATTTTCAATACTCAATGAACTATGAGCGTTGTCGTCATTAGGACAACGTAATTCTATTTTTCCTCGAAACGTGTACAAATCTGGTAATGGCTGCTGGCACGTGATTTTTGCCCGAAGATTGGCGATATCAGTGACGTGTAAATTTGCAACAACTTTTGGCACAAAAAGAGTTTTCAGATTTGTCTCTCCATCGAGGTTGGACGTCGTTATGCTACAAAGTGTCTTATCCGTGCTGTAAAGTACTACCATGTCGCATGGCACATCTTCCTCACGGTACACCTTCACCAAGTCCCCAACGTATATGTTCTGGCACTTGATTTGCTACAACAATCAACATCATCAAATGTAATTTTCAGATTTATCAAAATAGTACTTTTCGGTCCTAGGCCGTAAAATTTTATGGCCGCGGAGCGAACACTATTTTTTTATACACTGTTCGCAAAAGTAGGCACTTTACCGAATGTTTTTAGTTCGTAAAGTGCAGAGATCAGTCCGTAAAATCACACTTTACGGACTAAAAGGAGTCCGTAAAGTGTCTACTTTACGGACACGTGTATCAAAAAATTGTTTTTTGAAGAACTATTGAAATTTTGACAATCACCTGAAGACATTTGTTACGTACGACAGTAACGTGACTATTGTTAACGTTATTGTCTTGTTGATAACGGCGAAAATCCTCGTATCCTTGTTTACAGGCAGTGACAAGAATAACAAAGAAAAGTGGTATCGCACTCGTCAATGGAGATACCGGCGAATCGATCCAAGAAGCGGTTATCACAGCTACGAGAAAATAAAAATTTGCTATCCTCCTAAATTGCTCGAACAGGTTTTTAGGGATGAAATTCCACAACGTATACTGAAAAAATCATGTGTCGTATTATTTAATGTCATACGTTTGACAATAGTGGTTGGTTTTTCCAGTAGCTAAAGTATTTATCTACATCATTACACCACTAATATTTAAACTTTGTTATAGAAACGCCATAAATACAGTAGACGCTCGATATAAGAACCATCGCTATAAGAACCGATCGGTATAAGAACACTTTTTTGATCATTACAGGGCCTATGAACATTCGAGATGTATCCCCTCCATACACTTTTTGCTGGTATGAACCGTTCTGCATTCCGTCGTGTACACCTATACATACATACATATATACAAGAGAAGGGGAAGCATCAATTCCCCTCCAATGGTTCTTATATCGGCGCTTGACAGGGAAGCTCGGAACGGACGTAGTTGTTATATCGAGCGTCTACTGTATACACAAAAAAAAAATGCAGTTTTTCTTGGAAAAAAAGCGTTCTCCAGCTTATTGGAGGTTCGATTTTGATGAGAATGTTTACAAAGGCTTTTTTATGGTCGATGATGAGGAATCCGGGATCAGTTTTCCAAAATTCAAAATGGCGGATCTAATATGGCCGATCAAAATATTAAAAATTATTCTTTACACGTCATATTTCATCCGACATTTTGAATTTTGAAAATCTGAGGCCACATTCGTAATCAACTACCCCGAAAGCCCCCGAGTAATAAATTTCAACTTTTTTCCATGTAAAGAAACATGTGTGTTTCAAAGGGTTAACCTAACAAAAAATGAGACATAACCTAGGAGATCAGTGAGTTTGTACCTTGTGCGAGACAATACGATTCCGTGGAAATGAAGCTTCCTCCTGTGCGCACGAGCCGATATAAATAACTCTGCTGTCCAGCCTTCCATTGCTATCGTTCTCCTGAAAATAAGAAAACAAAGTTGATTTTTTTAAACACCCAACTTAAAAACATTAACGCGAAATACATTACTGCTCCTTGTTCGAGATCAGACTCTGACGACAAGGAGGACGACGTGCTACTCTCAGAACGTTGTATTCGCGAGATCAAATTCTGACGTAAATAACTCCACGTTTGCCGAAGTCTCAACATGTCACATTTTTTGGAAAATCGAAATTCTCGATCCGAAAGTCATCTTTCGCTTTGTTTCGTGCCTGTCATGAAGCACTCCGGAGAGATCAGGAGCCAAATTTCACTCCGTCACTTTCACGTTCGGTAATCGATCGGAAAAATTTTATATTATGTCGAATAAATTCTAAATTTTCTAAACCAATGGAGAAATGCTTGCGATACGTTCGGCTCTGGTGAGGCGGTTAGGATGGGGTAGGTTCCTGGGTTATCGGATATTTGACAGGTGGAAGAGTGAATCGTTCCTAACCACGAATAATGGCCAATATTTGGACCACATTTACGACTCTTGGAGAAAAGATCCAAAAAGTGTCCACGTGTCATGGGACCAATATTTTCGTTCCGCTGAAGAATTCAACGGGAAGGAATCTTCGGTTAAAAATCCGAGCTCCGGGACATCCGCAAACGTGAATGCTCCTCAACAGGTAGTTGGAGGTTAGTGATGTCATTTAATATGATCAATAATTTAAAACTTCTTATTTATTTTCAAAATATTGAAATAGAGTCACCAACTGTAAACCAATCGGGAAGACCTAAGGAACATCAGAATAATAATTACATCGCCAGGGTTCTAGACGTTAATGCAACAATTAGAGCTTATCAGGTTAGATCAGAATGTGTCAATAATTTACGTTTAAAATACAAAATAAAAACATTTCATGCACGACATGTGTGCACAAAGCACGTGACCAAATGATATGCAATACACCCACGTGCTCACGAGGTTCGTGTGACGCTTCTTGTTTACAATATTTGCAGATTATTATCTTTCGTTAAAAATCAAATCCCAAATAATCTGATTAGCTAACTTTTTATTACATTAGTTCATCTTTCCCATAACCGAAGCCTGATGTTTAAAAGATAACTAAATATTTCTCATGATTTAATTAGCGCCCCATTTCACGCGTAAAATAAAATTAAGAACTGAGTAGTTTAAGAAGATAATTGTCTAATATTTTAATAAATACGATTTTCTTTTGTGAAAAGACTCGCGGGCATTTAATTGCGAATACTGATCCACTGGGTATCCAAAATCCAGAATCAGCAAAATTGGCGGGAACAGCAAATCTACCACCCGAAATTGTCATCCGTCAGCATTTGAAGACATTAAATTCTGATGAATTGGAACAAGAATTTCCCTTAGGAACTATCACGTGCATGGGTGGCAAGAAAACGCATTTAAAATTGCGGGAAATCCTTACGAGGCTCAACACTATTTACTGTGGACATCTTGGATTGGAATACACGTATATTCACGATAATACTGTTGTCAGTTTTTTTGTTATTCCGTTAAGTTATCAATTACGATATTTGTTACGTTGTATTATTTTGCATATTCTTAATACAAGTGGCGGGTTTCATGATATTGATTAAAAGCTTTTATTAATTTACAACTTAACTCGTAAACATTGTGTGTTCAAAGCACATAATTAATCAGGAAACTGGTTAATTCGCGGCTTAATGAATGAGTTTAATCAACGAAAGAGGTCCTAAATTAATAAATTGTCATTATGTTTACTTCGGATTTACTATACAAAATATGATCAGATATTTAAGTAACAATTTTGACACTTTTGCAATTCGATTTAAAGTCACAAACATTTTTGCAATTTTACGTATTTGCCTATGAATCTATTTTTTGTATCAATATATTTGTTAATGTTTTTTAGTTACAGTAGAGTCCCGGTATAATTGCCTGGTTCGGTCTCCTTTTTCCCCCACCTTGAGGACTGGGAACATAACGCGACCGAGGGGAGTGGGAGAAGCGACGCTCCCCTTCTTTTGGTAAATATAAGACGAGAAGGGAGGACGAGGAACCGAGTGGGCAAATATACCGGGACTCTACTGTATTTTGTATTAAATATCCTTGACTTTTGTACATGCAAGATATTAGAAATATTTTTTAGTATTTTAATATTAACTAAAATTGATTACAAGAAATATTGTGCATCTGTTAGTTTCTTCCTGTTGACATTTTCTTTGTTGATTATTTATTGTTTTACAACGTCTGTATCATGTTACAAAAGTAATCTTTATTGCTTTGTAGCAATTTCTCCATATTTGAAGTAAACATTTGTAATTGACATTTCCCCATTGCAGTCAATATTCAATTCTTTAATGGATAATAAATTTCATTTATTTCGATTACATCAAGACGGTAAAAAATAATATTTTTACTAATCCGATAATCCAAATGTGAATATTCTCTTTCTCGTTACGTTTAAATATTATATTTTTGTGATATTTGCAGCTCGAATGGCTGCGATGGAAATTCGAGACTCCAGGTGCTTGGGAATTACAAGCCGATCATCGAGTATGGATTTGGATGAATATTATGCGTTCGGTGACATTTGAATATTTCCTCGCCAAAAAATATGGTCCAGAAAAAAGATTCGGGTTGGAGGGATGCGAATCGTTTGTTCCTGCGATGATGCAATTAATAGAATCTTCTTCCGAAACTGGTAAGATTAGTAGAATGTAATTATTTACAATGATTGATTGTAAGTAATAATAGCAATTCCATTTTCAAAAATTACGTCAGTTTAACCAACATATTTTAATAAATTTAATCAACTACTCCATAAAAAATAATAACTTTAACAACAATTACAGCATTGTCGAACTAAAAAAGAAGTTCCTTTGTTTACTTCTCCTCCAAAGTTAGTTGAATTTGATATTAATATTTTAAATTATTGACCGCTAGAAAATTTAAACAGTTATAAGAAAATAATACTTGGTAAAGACGGTCGACGGACTAAATAAAAATAAAAACTACAAATGTAAACAATGGGGCTCTGATAAAAGCCACCGAAAATATGAAAAGAAAGTTGCACAAGCCAGATTTTGTAATTTTGTGAACTACAGAATCGTTGATTTACTTAACTGCTTATATGTGAATTTAAGGATTTAACTAGCAATGGATTCTGTGTTCCTCTAGTGACAAAATTAATAACTAATGTCTATTGTAGATACACGTTATAATTTCCACAAATATTATGGTAACGGAATATCGTTACACAGGAGGTTTCCTGGATATGAATAAATATTATAAATTATTCACCGCTAGAAAATGTAATAATAGTTTTTGATACAAGGGCGTAAAAGTTTTTTCTATGAATGTGAGGATTGTGAGCCGAGATAAAAGCAAGGAAAAATACAAATTTTAAAAAGAAACAATATTTTATGTTGCAAGTGTGTAAAATGCGACACAAAAAAAATGAAAAATATGTAAAATAGCATTTTATGCAGACTGTAACATAAAGTTCGTTGAATTTGTCCGAAAGTTTTTTTCAATGAAGGCAATTTTTGATAAAAAATAATATAGTGTCCTCATTTAATACAATTACTCAATCTACAACTGCATTATATTGCTGCTAAATAATGCAAATCGGTATAGCATGCGATTATTGTTAATTTATTATAATGAGGAAAAAGTCTGGTAAAATTAGAAGTGTACTGAAAGTGTAATTCATAATTTCTGAATTGTTAAGTTCGGAGTAAAATAAGGGATAGATTTCTTGGAATTCTATTCATTTCCTGGTGTTATATTAATTACGCTTTTCTCAATTTCATGAATATTTTAAATCCAGGAAAAAATTGTCTAGTCGGATCAGATAAAGATTAACCCTTTGATGAAACATGCAATGAAAGAGTAAAGCTCAAACGATTCTAATTTTTTAAAAATAATATTAAAAAACAATGGGGAACAAACTTTGCATCTTACAAAATATTACCAACAAAAAACCTTTTCAAGAATGTATATCATACAAAAATTATATAATTGTTATCACATTTATCTCTTGTGTACAGAATTATTCACTCTGGTCGTACCTTATAAGTGAATCACTCATTCTCTTCTATCAATTCAGGTCATTTTTTTTAACATCCAGCAATAAAAACGGCTTACATCGTCACGAAATATTCTAAAACGATATTGTCTATGACTAAGTTACAAAGTTATTCTTCACTCAACACGAAACGTTAATGTATTGCACTGACATTGTATAATCTATTATCGAAATCGCATGACTCTGTAACGAGATTTGTTGTAGCGATCAATCCTGAATAGTTAACGCGAAAATCAATATCTCATAAAAGGGATGCCTTCATCAAGTGTAAATAAAGATCTCAAGCATGTTTCAAATACGTGAAAATAGCGTGCAATTAGTAAATAATTAACTTTTTCATGCGACGATTTATCCAGAAACGAATTGGGATTTTTTTTTTAAATATCCCCCATGTATTTGCATGCTAAGTAAATTCTTATTCAAGCAAATATATATTACATTTTTATAATTGTCACTAATACTGTACAGTCGTCCTTCCGTAATTGTTTCCCGCCATATTTATTGTCTTTCAATTTCCATCCGTAATTGTAGTCGCAAAATATTACGTAATTGTTGTCCAGGTTCCTCTTCCAGGTGCACCGTAAGAAGAAAGCACATATGTTTTATTAACTGTTAAATACAAGAGAAGGGGAAGTAGGGGCGGGGACGGCAGAGAAGCAATTATGGGGAAGGGGGGGGGGGAGTCGGCGGCGACTGGACAACAATTACGGAGGGACGACTGTATATATAAATTTACTGTACTTTATCTATAAATGTAAGTAATAGGTTTACATGAGCCTCTAAAGATCAATTTCCAAAAATTATAATTTTCTACAAATGTTCCTGTAACATTACTGAAACATCACTTAAACTATAAGTTTAGTGCTAACCTAATCTATATTTCGATATTTTGCTACATCCAGGGTACGTCCAAAAATGCAAATCAATGCAAATTGTTTAAATGTCAAACTTATTAAAATAAAAATTAAATACACGTAAAATTTCATATTAAAATTGTTTATTACAGGAGCAGAAACTATTGTCATAGCAATGGCACATCGTGGTCGTTTGAACACATTGGCAAATATATGTTTGAAGCCAATGGTTCAATTATTCACCCAGTTCAATCCAATTTCGATAGAAGGTTTTGGTTCCGGGGACGTAAAATATCACCTCGGTACTTATTCAGTTAGACAATTGGAAAGGTAAAAAAAATACCCACAAATTCCATAGTACTTTCTGAATTAATAGAGCAAAAATTCACTCTTTAAGATTTCCACTCCTAGAAGAATAAATTCTTACTCCAAACATGTAGAGATAATGAGAAATGCCCATGATATAAATTAAAAATATGATAATAAAAGAATTTGAAAATGACAACAAAAAATATTAAAAATCTTAGATCCGGAAACAAAATTCAGTTGGTGATAGTTCCAAATTCATCGCATTTGGAAGCAGCTGACCCAGTCGCAGTTGGTCGAGTCCGTGCAGAACAAGTGGACAAGGGCGACCAAAATAGTTAGATATTAATTATTCAAAATAATCTATTAAAATGAATAACGTCATAGACCAACGGATATCGTAATTTATCATATATTCACCGGAAATTCAAATAATAGCTTTAAAAGACTAAACATAATTTTATCATGAATTTAATAGAATCTTATAATACTAACTAACTTATTTAGTTAATTCGACTGTTTGAATTGGAATTTTACAGTCACCGAAGACATTATAGTAACACCCTATATTTCGCACCCGAATTTCCGTTCAAAAAAATTAGTTTATTTTTTAGTAAGATGTACAAAATTAATTATTTAATATAGATGGATTGAAATGCGTCCCAGTATTGGTTCACGGAGATGCTGCATTTTCGGGCCAAGGAATATGTTACGAAACCATAAACTTTACTTCCCTTCCTGATTATACAACAGGCGGAGTCATTCATGTTGTTATCAATAATCAGGCGAGTTTTTAAAATAATTTTCTCAGACTCTGAGCGCAAAATCGGACATTCTCTCCCTAGGGAGTAAAATAAATATATCCAGGAGAAAAATAAGTTTCTCGCATTCTGAGCGCAATATACTGTTTTGCTCCCGATGTCGCGGGAGCAAAATACCACTCTCATATGAGAAAATAGTACTGCAACAAAGGAGAAAAGGCGTAGACTCTGGTCGACAAACACCTATTTTGCTCTCTAATTGCACAAGCTAATATTTATTTGGAATTTAGATAATGCAATGTTTATAAATTATCATTTTTTGAAATAGCATGTGCTCATAATGCATTTTAATTGTATTTTTTATAAATGAACATATTATTCTACACCTTGCATCCTATGATGGATAACAAAATTAAATATTTTTAAATAATTTCTTTGCCATTTGATCCAGAAAGAATTCAGTCGATAACCGCCTCGCACCTGGCAAGGAAGTCGTCTAGATCGCTTTCCATAGATTTTTCAAAAAAGACTATTTTCTTAAATAAAAAAAAAATAAAAATCTTAGCCCTTGCTTGACACACCGGGGTGTAATGCACCCCAGGCTCATTCGTCGTTAATTTTAAGTATGTAAAGAAGAGTAAATAGGGTCTGTGTCTCCATTTGTTATTAGTTCGAGAGTTCTGTTAAGATGTCCAGGCATTGGCATTACGATAAGACGTTAGTCTATCAACGACAGCCGAATGAATTCGTCGGGGGTGTGTTACACCCCAGTGTGTCAAATACGGTTGTGTTTGTGATTATTACATGATTTTTTTTAAGTGTATTTTGCCATCAGAAAGCATAACAAGGTAAGTACGATATGTTTGTTAAGGTGTATTATTATTTTACTGGAATCGCTGCGATTTTAAAAAAGGACATAGCTACAGAAAGGTCACTCGTAAAGGTACATCTGCCTAAACAAATGAGGTGTGAGCTTTGCAAACGCAAAGAAGACAGAAAAGGAAAAAAAGGCTGTTCGAGCTGCCGTCGACCTGTCTGTCACGAGTACAGTTATATTATCTGCGACGACTGCGCAGATGGTTAAATGTCAACACTATGAATTAAAAGGCCTTTTTGAAATTTGCTGTATATAATAATAATCACTTTATTGTACTCTTTATAAAAGCAACAAATATTGCATGTAACATAATAGAAATAATATTATTCATTACATATATATCAAAGTGTTCATATTTTCACAAAATTCTTCCCTTCATTCTTCAGAATAAATACCTTTTTTGACGGAACCACTATTGAACTTATTTTTTTCTTGTAGTGGTATATCTGTAGTGAACTCAGTTAAAATTTTAACCCTTTCTATAAAAAAATACAAAAGTTATGATTTTTTTTTTTGTAAAATACATTATGTTTCCCATTTTTTTTCGAACTTGATTTTTTCTGTTACTTAATTTGAATTTTATGCCATACGTTCTATATTATCTTCAAAAATAAGGTTGCTGGAAGTTACAAAAAAGATTACAAATAAAAATAGTCGATTCTTTAATTGTTATAACAATTTTTGTCACTGGGTGCTGTACACCCCGATGTGTCAAGTATGTTACGCAACGGAGGTGTGTCAAGTAAGGGTTAAAATAGCATTTTCGAAGAGGTCTTAACTTATCTCATTTTAGACCATTTGTTTCTAAAGCAATCACGAGATTTAACATGTGTGTTTCTTCCAAAGACACTAGATGGCGAACATATCCCAACATGAAATCGCGCAGTATGTAGGTTATATGGCCTATAGATAACATGTCTATAATAAAAGAATTAGTGTTTTTCAATATGTTCAAAGTAAATGTAATCAAAATTGTTATAAATAAGGGGATATCACAGGAAAAGAAACCATTAAAAAATATTCATTAAATGTATTAATTACGCAAAAAAACAATTGTTATTGTCAGTAAATAGTGAGTAATTTAAACAGAGGCTCTTTCACATCGTATTTGCGAGGTCCTTTAGAGCTCTTAAATTAACTCATAAGTCACCTTTAAGATCATTTTAAGAACTCTTTCGGAACAGTACTTAACACCTTACGATTTTTAAGATTTATTAATGTCCTTTTAATATCTATTTGCTGTTTAGGTATTGAAAATAAACCTGCATATTTGTTTATTGATTAATTTTACATATCGGGATGTTCCTTAATATAAGATTATTTATTATGAAGTTACTTTATTGCCATAAACATTTCTTAGCCCTCTTATAATCACTTTCATTAGAAAATTTATTTTGTTTCCGGCCTAATTTATTTTGCTCCCAAGGGAGAGAATGGGCTATTTTGCTCCCACGATATAGGGAGTAAAGTAGCATTTTGCGCTCAGTGCGTGACAAAAATAATTAATGAAAATATCCTGGAGTTTTTTTCTTCTCCTTTAATGAAAAACAATTATGAACAAAACAATGCAAAGTACATAATATTAACTGTTATTATCTAATAATTTAGATTGGATTCACAACGGATCCACGATATTCACGATCGAGTGCTCATTGCACCGACGTTGGAAGGGTTGTAAATGCACCAATTTTTCACATCCATGCTGATGATCCAGACTTGGTGACTTACTGCAGTAAAGTTGCTTCAGAATATCGGTAACAATCGTTCAAGTAATTTATGTAAATGTATTAAAAATAAGTCCAATTATGGGTGTCCAAATTCCCTGTTGTTGCCCGAACAGCTCATACTTATTACTGAGGTTTTTCAGAACTCGTTCGAAAGATCCGAAACTTCTTGTAATATAAACCTTCAAAAGGTCTTGTGCTTCCGTCTTTAATTTAAATTGCTTCTAATCTTTTTTGAGAAAGTAATTCGTAGTTATGAAATCTGAGTATCTTTTTTTATTACAATAGGTGGCGTTCGAATCCAAATATGAAGTGATGCTACTTTTATATCATAAGCCGACCGATGAATAAATAATCACCTATCTATTCATAATAATATTGCTGTTCAAAAGAAATCAGTAAAAAAATTTGCCCAGACAGTAAAATAGAAAAGATTTCAGAATTATTTCAAAATATTGTAAATTTTATTAAGCGATGTTTGTAATTGCGTGTTTCTTTTTTTAATTCTCAGAATGACTGACTGTTACTGTATCCACTTTTTTAAAGAGTGTACCGCCCGTTTAATTCTAAATAAATGAATAAATAAATAAATAAATAAATAAAAATGTGTTCTAAAAGAGGTCAGATGTCCCACTATGTGAGGGTTTTCTGAATATGAGTTAATAAAGATCTCATAATGACATGTGACTTCTTTTAGAGCACATTTCGAAATCATTTTGAACTCTTTTTTATTTTGCGGTCAGGCTGTAGTAATGAAAAAGAAAAAAAAATAGTTTTTATAATAATAATATAATAATCATTTTTATAATAATAATCATAATATTAATATGTAATTATAACAGTTCAAAATTATTTATTTTAAATTTGTATTGAGAGCTCATAAATATGACCTCTTTGATGAGACTTTATATTAGAGAAATCTTATAGAGCTCTTATCGATAAATAAAACTTCATAAAGAACACTTTAAGAGCTCTTTCCGAACGGGTTTAACGAGCTCTATCGATGGATTTTTGTTATATGATATAATGCGCAGTATCAACAATGTTTATGAATATTCCATTCACATAAATAAATAAAAAAAACCTTCATTACTTATAAATCCAGTGACGTACTACCTTTTACAGATCTACCTACCACAATGACGTCATTTTAGACATCGTAGGATATCGTCGGAATGGTCACAATGAAATGGACGAGCCGATGCTAACACAACCTTTGATGTACAAAAGAATTAGAGCACATCCTAATGTTTTGGAAATTTATACTAAAAAGCTCTTATCAGAGGGTATCATTTCAGAAGCCTTTGCTACCGAAGTAATCGCAAAAAAATACCCGTTTTGTATAAACAATTAATCTGTGTATCCGAGATCGTACTAGAATAATTTTTCATACTTTTTATTACATTTTAATTTATAAGAAGTCTTGGTTTATGGCCAGTATGCAATGAAAACAATTTTTATTTTTATTTTTCGGCTATGTTGATACTCGGACAACAAAATAAGAATTGTACTCTAAAAGAAGTCAGATGACCCACTTTCTGAGGGTTTTCTGAACACGAACTGATTATGAGATCTTTATGAACGCTTTTAAAAAAAATAAAAATGGCATATTTGAGTAATTATTATTTATTCAACATGGAAATTAGTAAAAATCAAAATTTTTATAAAACAATGATCTGAAAATGAATTACAATTACTTGGAGTCACAATGAATACATGTGTAATATGCAGTTTGTAAATTGCCACAATCCTAGACAGTAAACATTACAATAGTTCAAAATGACCTCGCAGTGTGCTCTGTAAGAGGTCAGATTCGTCACATTGAGGGTTTTCTGAACTTGATATCATTATAAGATCTTCAGTAACTCAAGCTCAGAAAATCTCAGAAACTGATGGATCCGACTTCTTTTAGAGCACATTTGGAGCCGAGTCTGAAGTAATTTTTATTTTGCTGGTTGGGATGTAAACGCACAGCTTGATCGCATATTTACAATACGTACGTTCACAGCATAATAAAATATAGTTCAGAATGATCTCATAATGTGTTCTGTAAGAGGTTGGATGCGCCAAATTATGTGGCTTTTCTGAGCTTGAGGTTGTAATGATATCAAGTTTAGAAAACCCTTGAGGAACAAATTTGACGCATCTGCCTTCTTTAAGAATACATTATGAGATAATTCTGAACTATTTTTTTATTCTATCTGGGAGAGTTGTTTCTGTACAACTTTTCGGTATTGCACGTTTGCAGTTGCGTTGCATCATAGAATATTTCAAAATTGCGTGAACACTGAAAAATATAGATAAAAGATGCAACAAACGTCAAAAAACAGTGTCTGTATCAAAAAACTCAGCTGGTATAAGTTTTATAACTACAGAAATATTCTGTACAAAAGAATGTTCATGTCAAACATGTCACAGAAGTTAATAAATGAGCCATAAACGTATCATTACGTCTTATATTGACTATAAAGTGCTAAGAGCTGGAAGTACATTAATTTGTATTTTACAGGAAAGGGAAAAATATCTTGCATACTGTGAATCTGAATTTACGAAAGCTCAAGAAGTCAGCTCGATGCAAATGAAAGATTGGCACGACGTTCCATGGATCGATTTTTTCTCGAAACAAAGCCCAAAAAATAAAATACCACCCACCGGTATAGAGGAAGATGTCATTCAAACGATTTGCAATACGGTTTCGGCACCTCCGAGTGGAATTGACGCGCATGCGCAAGTAACAATCACTACTATTTACTATTCAAAGTAATTTTAAATGTATCCTTAAATAACAAGCGATTTCATAGCCGTAAAATTACGATTGTACATTAGTAAACACATTTTTATAATTCATAATTTTTTTAAATGGTCATTTGATACCTTTTAAATATAAAAACTATAACATTACGTGACAAGGACGGAAATTAACCATTTACGTACCGATATAAAATACGGACTCCAGGATACTACTAAATATAATTATTAAATATGATATATTTGTTGTATGATGTTAGGTTCATCGAATTTTAGCAAATCGGCAAAAACTGACTGACGCTCGTAGGATTGATTGGGCAATGGGAGAATGTTTGGCTTTTGCCAGTTTAATGAAAGAGGGTTACGCTGTTCGCTTATCTGGTCAAGATGTTGAAAGAGGAACATTTTCTCACAGATTGCACATAATTCACGATCAAAAGAAGGATAAAACTAGTGTAAATATACTCCAAGGCATTTTTCCTGGACAAGCAAGGTACTGCGTTTCAAATTCCGCATTAAGTGAAGCTGGTGTTGCAGGTATGGATTTAAAATTTGATCATTATTTTCTCTTAAGTGAAATGCTGGATGATCAAACATGTTATATGGAAAATTTAAATCATATACAAAAAAATATGTTGTTAAATCACTTCTGTTCTCTAATTAAGTAATATATGTTAAAATGTATATTTTCATTGTAACAATACTACATTGTGCCACTAGGGAGCAAAATAATATCTTACGGTCTGAGTGTGGGATACTCATTTTGCTTCCCAGGGAGGTAAAGTACTATTTTCCTCCCTCGGGAGAGAAAGTGCTATTTTACTCCCGGAATATAGGGAAAAATTAAAATCTGTGTTACACTTGTTTTTTACACTTTCCTGATTTATATAATTTTTAAGGCCATTGCCCAAATCAAGTATTTTTGTTTATAATTACGAAATATTGAAATGCATTAAGTAAAAGTCAAATTACTGATTGTACCTATTATAATTTTAAATTAGAATTAAACAAAGCTTTAACAATTAATCATTTAGAGTTGGTCTACTGTTTTAGTATTTATAATCAATAATATTTGCTATCAAAGATGATAATAACAATTATGTCAAACTCTAAACTTGAAAACTAAACTTATTCTTTTTTTGTAATTAACAATTTATTTTCAAAGTTTACAGTAATTCGTACTTGGATTTGTTTGTCATTTTTTTTCCTTTGTAATCCAGCTTTTGATCCACTAAATATAAAATTTCTAAATACAGTAAAATGATTTATAATTTAATATAAAAATAATTCTTTAAAGGATTCGAACTTGGGTACTCTTCGTACAACCACAACTCGTTAACAATTTGGGAAGCCCAGTTCGGCGATTTTGCGAACAATTGCCAAGTAACATTTTTAGTTTCGTATTTATTATAAGATAAAAAAAAGACGTTCATCTTAATCATTTTTAATAGCGAATTTGTGTATTATCTTCGGTCTACCAATGGTTGAAAATAACTTTATAAGGAATTTCAATAATTGAAAAATAATATAGGTCCAGAATAAAATAAAAAATAATTTGTTTATCCACAAAACAGACCTTAAATATATTAGTCTACGTGGAAAAACTCCACATTCGGAATTCTTTCACTGGACACCCTAATTTAAAGCCGACATTTTTTATTTTAAAAGAACACTGTACATTTGAAGCTACGATCTATTCTAAACAATTGAAAAGATTAGAATAGTTAAATTTAAAAGTTTAACCATTTTGTTTTCTTTCGATATAATTTACAATTGTGCCAATGGAATAATTTATCAAAAGCCCAAAAATTAGTTTCTCTTAAAAGTCTAAAATTCGGGTGCACTCAAAAACCCAACAAATCACAAACAAGATATTTCAAAAAACGGACATTCAAAAACTAGACATTCGAAAACTAGACATTTTAAATATCAGACATTTCAAAATGCACACATATTTTTTGGTGAACCTCAAAAACCCGACATTCAAAAACCTGACATTTCAAACACACACCTCCGATAGATGCGTTCAGTACATAAAAAATGATCGCGAGTCGCTGTCCTTGAGGTCTCGCTGAAAGGTTATTTCAAGGTCAAAACTGTTTGTAAATAACTTTGTAAGGCACTTGAAGGTCAACCCCGACTTACTTATTGAGCACATTTAGAGATTTTACTTATTTGAGTCAATTATCAATTACATTTTGAGAATACGTATGTATATACATTTTGAAAGGTCTGGTTTTTTAATGCCTATTTTTGCAAATGTCTAGTTTTCTAATGTCTGTATTTTAAAATGTCTGGTTTTTGAATGTCGGGTTTTTGAAGTGTCTGTTTTGTGATTTGTAGAGTTTTCGAGGTACTAAAATTCGAATGTCGGTGATCGTTTTTTCAAAAAAGTTGTAACAAAAATACTTGTATAACATTTATTCTCTACATTTCGATAACTTGTGTATTATATTCTTCATAAACGTTTTTATTTTATTAGAGTGACTTTTGTTGGTTTCCTGTTTTAAATGAAAATAATCCCACTACAGAATGTTTATTTTCATGAAAAATGAACTCATGATTTTTTTTGTTTATAAATTTAGACAAGGTCGCACAAGACAATATCTGCCGAAAAAAAGCAGTTTTTTTATTGTTTATAATGAAGTGACGAATTCTGATGCTTTTCTGATTTCTCTGAAAATTATTAGAGGTCGCTCAAGGTCAATTTTCAAAGAAAAATTTACTTTTTCAATTACAGTGGATTTATTTTGACATTACTGTTCACCCAACTTAATTATGTTTTTTATAATAATACGAAGAATTCCTTTCCTTTTCAGATTTAATAAATACAAAAAAGTGGTCCAATACCATTTTGGATTTATTAATTTTGATATATAAAATAGTTGATGTGCAATTCACTATTATTGGCACACGGAAAAAAGTAAGACGAATCAGAGAAATAGTACCATAAGGCGAATGTTAAAAAACCGGCACTTCCCAAAAGGAGTATCCGCTTGTCGATGTGTCGGCTTTTCGACCATCGGCTTTTGGATGCTGGTCGAAAATCCGACAAATTAAAAATCCGTCAGGTCAAAAAACCGACAGTCTTAAAGCCGACAATAAAAAAACCGACGCATAAAAAAATAGACACATCGACAGTCGGACAGTCGACTTTTTGACTGTCGGTTTTTTTATCTATCAGCCTTATGATTTGTCAATTTCTCGGCTCGTACCCATATTTAAAATTAAGAAGCCCTCACCAAGAACAAAACGAACCGCATTAATCTTCAAATCGACAGAATTTTCTAAATGACAACGTTACATATGTTTTTTTTTAATTTTAAAATGGCAGGTTATCGTAGATTGCCTGTTAAGTTCCGGTCAGGCCAAGTGGGGTCGTCAAGTCGGACTTGTATTTTTGTTACCCCACGGAATGGAAGGTCAAGGTCCGGAGCATTCCTCTATGCGCATAGAAAGATATCTTCAATTGTGCGACGATGATTATGTTTACCTTCCTGGAAATGAACCTGGAGCACCAGGAAACGAATCGGTCGAAGAAATCATGACGAGGCAATTGTTCGATATAAACTGGATCATTTGCAATTTCACCACTCCTGCCAATCTCGTTCATGCTCTCCGCAGACAGGTTTTGATGCCTTTCCGAAAACCACTGGTAACTTCTCTTAAATTTTCTTAGAAATAAACAATTAAAATGTCAAAAACACTGCACTTAGTCAGATTTACTATTGGTAGAAAAAGATTCTTTAAATTTTAATTATATTTTGCGTAAAGGTATTTTTTTTATTTAGCTCTCAAAATTCGAATTTACTGTTCATTTTATTTAGATTTTTATTTTTTATGCAGTACTGACCAAATGTTTGTAAACATTTTGAATTTTCGAAATTTGCAAAGAAAATATCTTTGAATTCTTTCAAATTTCCTAGAAAATCTTTACAAAAATTAAGCCTATGTATCAATTTCAATAAAAAATTGTTTACTTTGTTTCTTTTGCATAAAAAAAATTAAATATGTCCCAATGTTAGTTTCATAATTAAGTCTCGAAAACCAATTCAGAACAATTCTTAGAAAAGTCGGACATTTCAGAATTTGCGGCGAAGGACCGGTTATTTCAGAATTAGCGACGAAGAGCCAGTTTTGACAATTTTTCCTCGAAGAACCGGACATTTCAAGATTTTCTATAGAGATTTATTATATGGCAGCAACTTTTGAAACGTACGGTTCTTTGGCGCACATCACGAAATGGCCAATTTTTAGTCGCAAAGCTTTTAAAGCGTCCGTAATTGAAACGGTTCATATCTTCACTAGGATTTTAAAAATAAGAACTAGCGTAGTCATTAATCCGTAAAGGAAGTAAAATAATTAAATAACTTGAAATACTAATTCCACTCCGTATGCAATCAAATCTCATTCCTAATAACTAATTGTCAGGTGTTATACCTTATCATTAATGGTATTGCCCACCAAACACAATTAAGCTTACGTAATCTGTCGGAACTAACTAAAAATGTGACACTATCTGAATATATATTTATATTTACATCATCAGATGCTACTCAAAAACACATTAATTGCATTTTCAAATTATTGTTTTCCTAAAACCTGTTAATTTAGCTTTATGAGATTCCATGATAACATATTAATAAGCTTGCATATACCTTATCAATAAAATGTCATTAAGTTTGTTGACTGGGTTTTTGATAACGAGGTGCGAAGAATTATTTATCAGCAATTATTTATCGACACAAAAATATCACTTGTTTGATTAATCTATACCTCCAATCTTTATTAGCACCTATCGATCATACTATAATATATTTTGGTTCTGTTTATATCATTAACATTCTTTTTGTCTAACTTGACAAGAAAATTAACGTTAATTTACCCAGGTGACAATAGTACAACACATTTCAGCAAATATTGATTACTAATTTAAGTCATATTCAAATTATATGACACTTTGATTAAGGATAACAATCCTGTTAAAAAGTGATTTAAAAAAATGGCTATGCCAGAAATAAAAATTTTATTCGTATTATTCAGTGACCATATTTTAATTTAAGAGTGTTGTAATTATGTTAAGGTATTTTGATAATAACATAGGCCGGCAAAATTTCAATTTAGTCTGTTACAAAAAAGAAGGAAAGTAATTCTTTGGCACAGAATCCAAATCTGACATCCAAAATGGCCCGACATGGCCGACATTTTTGTAACGTCCATTTTGGCCATTTTTGTGAATTTTTTGTGTCTTACCAACATTTTTTTTTAATCGTCTGCATTCTACATTTCTGCAAAAAGCTGTACGATTTAAAAAAAAATTCTATGTAGTTTTGAGATTTCTCCATTTAGTGAATTATGGTATATTCTTATTACACATTTAACTACGAAGGCTGAGGTAGATAAGAAAAGTAGTAATAACACAATAGTAAATTTAATTTTATTAATGTAAATTTATGTAAAATTTATTACCATTTTGTGGGATTTAAATTATTTTTCATAATTGTATTATTTATTAGAATTTTTAATAACTAAAATTCCTAAAACTGAAAACATTTTACGTAGTGATTTTACTGTTACGTTTACTAAAGAATTTCAAAAAATCACCAAAAAAAATGTACTTATGTTAATAAATGAAATTTTTATTTCATTCTTTACAGACTACAATATTCATTTCCACTAACACTCTAATATTAATAATATTGATGAATCCAATTTCCTCTGATTTACTAAATCTGGAACGTAGATTAAAAATATGCATATGAAAGAAAAAAATTTAAAAATACACCTAGATTAAAATACTTTGCCCACAAACGCCTATTAGTCTAGAAACCACCAATTCTGGCCGGTGCCAAAATTGGTTGGTGGATATATCCATGTTTATTGTCTATTTTTCGGCCGCTTGAATCCGAATTTTGAGGTTAGACTGTCCTAAAATGCTAAAATGCTAAAAATCTACTTATAATTACTCTTTCAGGACGACTATTCTAAAAAAAAATTACATATTGTTTCTACCATTTTAGGACATTTTGAAATCGAAATTCGGATTCAGGAGTCCGAAAAACATAAAATAAACATGGATAAGTCCGCCGGCAATTTTTGACCACGGCCAGCATTGGTAGCTCCTTATTTATTTACAATTACAAACAAAGCAGTTTCTTCTCGTCCTTAAATGAATTAATGAAAATATAAATATAGAAAGATTTTGTGCATATGCAGAAAATATATTTGCATTAAAAAAGATAAAAAAACTGTATTTACTGAGCTGTCACAAAGAATTAATTAATTTTTAAAATGAAAATGCAATAATGTATGTTTGAATGGTTTTTATATTTTCAAAATCAGTGCAACATTTTTTGTTGTATTATTTGTTTTCGTATGATATTATTTACTATAATAACATTCTTCCCTATTACTTAAATTACTTAATTTTGTATATTCGTTTCCACGCCAAATTCACCAACCCGTGAAACTCATTTCTTGAGCATTTTGTTGCAAATTTTTTATATAGTTTCTCCAAAAGCACTCTTAAATTTTTTCTAGTTTCTATTTTTTATGACTTTAGAAATGTCAGAAAAAAACATTGCAACAAACTTTTAAACATTTTTCCAATGCGATTTCTGTTTAAAAAAATGAATAAAAATTAAACAAAAATTGAAAAAATGTTTAAAAGTAATAAAAATTGTAAAAAGTTGCTCGCAATTTTTAAAACTTTATTTAAAATTAAATATTGTTTTCGATTGTTTTTATTATTTTATCGAAGAACTATAAATTCTACCACATTGGTAACATTTAATGACAAAATAGTGATTTTTATCAATTTTATTGTGTGCATTTTTACTGAATTTTCGAGAACGGCGTTTTTTTTCTTTTAAATTTCTGCATTTTTAAAGGTTTAAAACAGCAAAAAATTTGAAGCACTTTTTTCGATGCAGAAACCATATAAAAATTTTAAGTAATATTTGTATTTATGTTATTGACATAATAAATAACATACAAATAAGTAAAATGTTTTTTTTGTACAAATTTTTTTTTATATTGTTTCACAAACAAATTTCTGTCGTAAAATATCAAAATATATATTATTAACATGTAATTTCTCTTAGAACCATTCTATGCAAAAATTCTCCCTAGTGTATTAATTATATAAAATGTTTACTGCAAAAGTTAGAAACAAAGGAAAAATTTCTTACGGAACTTGATAAGAGTAATTATATTTTATCCACTTATGTTCTTGAATTTCAGCATCTATTTATTTACACAATAAACATTTTTTAAAAATGAGAAATTCATATCCGCTTAATTTTTAGGTCCTTTTTCGAAAATTATTGTTAACTTGAAAATCTGAGTGAAACACGATAGTATTTTTTCTATTCCAGAACTGTGAAATTTCATCCGCAATATTGGATCCTCCATTTTGAATTTATTTCAAAAACCTGATACAAGATTCGAGTTTAGTGATTACTAAAACCTCCAAACCAACATGGTTTGTAATAGAACTCGAAATAGTATTTCTACTAAGCTCATGGTAGTCACCATCTTGAAATTGGATACTATAGAATATTACTGTTTCCATAAAGTCGTACAAAACTCGTAATAACTTATTTAAACGATTTTGCAAGAAAGAAACCGTAGCAAATCCAAAAATTTTCCAATTTCATAAATTTTTTATGTTCAGCCGTCATTTTGAAATCGAGAAAAAGAACAACAAAATAATTGCATATGTATTATTGAAGTTAAACAATCTGGAACATGTTTCAATTAATAGTTAGATAGGTTAGAAAGTTGCCAGAAATCGGTATCATAATTAAAAATGCATTTTATAAAATTGCATCGAAAAAATAGCGTCCAGGATAGTTTTTAATAAAAAATTTGTTTGTTTTTTTTTTATCTCATAACGATAAAGTTGTTAGTAAACAGATTTTCCTGATTTCTTAAATTATCTAAGTTTTAAATATTTGAACTAATTCAAGGTTCAATGTTTATGTTCAGTTATTTTTATACATTACACATTGGGAAAATGTAAACTTGCCAGTATGACAATTTCTTGAATATTAAAAACAAATTCAAACTGTACCACCAAATTAATTTGGAATATTAAGGCAGATTACACAACATGAAATAAAAATATTTAACATTCCTAATATGACATAAAAATATATAAGAATATATAACGAATTTAATTGATTTTTAAATTTTATTAATAATTTTTTATTTATTTTATTTTTAGTTATTAATATTTAATTTTTCTACACTTATGTCCACAGGTATTTAGCACAACTGCTCGCGACTTTCTTACGCACCAAGCTTAACAAAATGACTAAAACTGAACAATAACACGTGTTTATAATATACGACACATTTTAAGTACAGGTACACTTTATCGTTATAGGCCAGCAAGCCTTTAGTTGCCTCCCATAGCAAAGTGATAAAGGAAGGACATACAACATCTCAAACTATTATCTTTTGGGCCTCCCAGTTGTAATCGTGCGTGACGAATTTTTATGATCATGAACCACGCTAAAGATGAATATATAAAATTATAATCGTCGTCTGTTATCGCCGACTTTATCAGACGTTACTTCTACCGTTTATATTGATTTTTTTTGTTCATTTAAATTAATTAAATACTAATATTTTGCTCTGTTAATTCTTATCACATCCTTCTGCATTTCGCATAAATAGCATAAAAAAACATTAAACATTTTTGTTATTTTCCGTCGTTATTAATAATAGGAACAATTGTTTATATTCATAAAAATTGAATCAATTCTAAAATAAAATCCGTATATTTTAAGTAATCTTTTTTTTATTTATTTATTTTAAGAGGGCATCTACTTGTTTGGTTATTAGCGACTACTTAAGTAGTCTTGAAATCAAGCATTTCTTGAACTAGTAAAAATCAGTAAAAGCCATGACATTATTCTGATATCATTGACTCCAAAAAACTATTTACACGAATTAAGAAAATATTAAGTAAGATTCATTACAAGGATGAACATTTTTCGTAATAGTAGTGTTTATTAAGCCCTGGACGATTATCCCTTACAATAAAAATTGACAATTTTACACAAATTAATACAATACAATATCATATTTTTACAATTTTACATAGTACTATTTTGCATAGTATTTTTTATAATATTTTTCATAATACTATATTTCATAATAATATTCAGTTATTTTTAGGACACTAACAACTAAATTAAGATTGTTTATATAATACGCATGTCATCTCTCTGAATTCCTTGGAGTGAAAATTGAGCAAGTCTTTTATTAAGAGTGAAAATTTCACTCTATGAGGAGTGACATTTCACTCCAACAAGAGTGAAACATCACTCTCAAGAGATATAAGGAATTTAGAGATTTGTTTTTCTCTAAGATAAATCATAAAATTGATTTTAAATTAATTGTTTACTTGAATATTTAAACCTTTTTTTCAGTGCGTGACTTTTTCTACTACAATTATGCTAATATTTACTATGATTTTAGTAATGTTCCTATTCAAATAGAAAATTTTTCTATAAAATATAGGAATATTTACTAAAATTACAGTAAATATTAACATAATTGTAAGTTTGTCCTCGGAGTCCTTGTCAGAATAGTAAAAATTATTGTACAATTTCTCTCAGTAATAAATGGCTTTTATAAGTAATTGTGCAAAATATTCTGTGGACCCTCAATTACTCGAAAAATTAAGTATTTTACACTGTAATACTCTCAATTAAATTCGTTTAATATAAATTTCATCCCTGGTTAAAATAAGATTTTAGAAAATTTATGTTATATGCTTCAGAAATAGTTTCAACTGTTATGACAGCTAGACCTAAAACATCAGAAATTTTGAAAAGAAAAAAAACGTACTCATACTGAACATAAAAAATAAAAACTTATTTCGACTCGATTCTCGAAAAATTATATTTAATCCATAGAATAGAAATAAACAAACCACTTTATGCAGGTTTCTAAATGGTTATAAAAAAAAAGAGAGAAAAAAAGAGAAAAAATAGAATAAGTAGTAAGGAATTTTTAATTGTAAATATCCATAAAATTGTAATGTTCTATATATTATTAAACTCACACAAATATACTAAACTTTTCTAGAATAATTACACAATTTGCATCGAGAATTCCTTAAGTATTTCAGTAATATTTATAGAAAACTTTTTTACAGTCATTCTTTGTAAAATTTCAGACAAAATCAAATTATTTCATTTTGGTTCTGAATATTTATAAGATTAAAAGCTATTTTTTTTTAATTTCACGGTTTGAAAGATTGAAACTGGTTATTTGAATAGTAAAATAGTTTCACTGCACTTTAAAACATTTGAACAAATTGTACTTAACGATAAGAAAAGTACAACGATACTAATATTTAAAATAATTAAATTTTTCTGTGGAGTGAAATTCGTTTCATTGTTTATTGCCATTTTTATAGTATTAAAAACTATTTTCTGTGAATCTAAATAATAGTATTTGCCTTTATCGTACTTAACAAGTAAATATTAATTAATAATAATACCTTATGCTGAACTAAAAGACTTTTTTTTACTGAATTTTTATTATTATTGATGAAAAAAATGAAGGCCGAACTTTTAGAGATTGAAAGCGCTGGGATTTGAACCTGGGACCTTTCGGAGAGAACATTCGACCTGCACTTGAAAGTCCCGGGTTCAAATCACGGCGCATCGATTCTCTAAATGTTCGGCCCTCATTTTTTTTTCATAAATAAGTAAAAAATTTCATCTTTGACAATAAACTTTTCTGACAAAAATTTGCACGAATCTCTGAACTGTATAGACAATTTTCTGACTTCAAAGGTACAAATATTGAAAAAAATAAAAATAATACATTTAATATTTTCTGTAAATTTCGAAACACTTTTTTTAGAAGAATTTCCGAAACCCAAGAAATTTTGACGATTACTTCTGAACATCCACAAAAGATAGCTGACATTTTGCTAAAAATTACCTATTTAAAGTGCTTTAGCTATTAAAAAAAAACATCTCCGTAACCATTTTGTGGATTGTCAAAAATTTCTGTTATATTTATAACAATTTTATTGGGATATTTTAACAGCAATGTCTTTTCCCTGTATAAAAACTATTATAAAATAAAAATTTATTCTGGTATTCAAAAATGATATTGTTTATTCAGTAAGCCACTATATCTCGAATTGAAATACTACTATAACGAAACACGCCTCCAATTTGATTATGCAACTATATATTTTATGTAGCATATTCCAAAGAACGTGACGATTCCCTCATTATTTGTAATTATAATCGGGATACGACAATTTTTTATTGAAATGGGTGCAGGCGCGTTACGCCACCATATGCAAATGATTTATTCCTTTCATATCGATTATTTATACAACAGAATAATAAATCATTATGCACAAATGCAAGAACAATTTTATATAACTCTAAAATTATTATTAATGACAAAACGTACAAAAACAAAAAATATTTGGAAATACCAATTGTAAAAGCGCAAAAAATCTACAAAAATTTATAAAATTAGAAATATTGAAATAACAATACTATAAATTTCCGCTTGAATGCAACAAATAAAAACGTAAATGCCACGACAAAAGAATTCCGATTTAAAAAAAGTCATTTTACAGCTGATGGTTTTGTTAGATGAGAAAATTGTTCTTCCTACAAAAAATACTTAAACGCTTCGTTTTACTTGATTAAACTTTTATTGTTTCGTTTGTTAGGAAATTTCCATAATTTCAGTGCGCCTAAATACACAATATAATTCAACTTCATTGTTACGTTGTTCAAATTTAATCCACATCCGTTAAACTATTGTCGACCATTTTAAGAAACGAACAAAAAATTAAATAATGATTTAGTATAAACTCTGGACATTTTAAAAGTAAAAAATTCACACATAATTTGCTTGTAAAAATTATTCTAATGAACATTTTAAACCTACTTTCTTTTAATAATAATGTAAATAACAATATTTATTTAGGTTAAATTTGCATATGTATAAGTGGAAAATCCACTTTTGAAAATCCACATGACGCAAACTTTACATTGTTTGCGACCTGAATTTTCGCTTCATACGTTTTCAAATAACATATTTAGCGTTAAAATATTCTTGTGCGATGTTTTAAAGAATATAACGTCGAGTAACTTTTTGATACACATCAAATTTGTAGCAAATAAGACAATGAGACAATTTGTTGACAACAAAGGAAACAATTACTTATTATCAATAGCAACATTGAAGGCTTTTATAAAATTGTAAACAAATTATTTACTTAAAATGCATTAGTTAAATTCTAGTCAAATTTTCATTACATTAGAAGATTTTAGCGAGTTAAAATCTAGAGTAATTTTCCAAAATAAAATTGTTGACATTTTTCCGAAAATTTTTAAAAAATTAGTGATCTAATTGCAGTGCATTGAACGACAATATTTCCTGAAATAATGTCGTGCCTTATCAATTACAAGAATACTCTTTGTTGGAAATTATATTAAGATATCGAAATTAAGTTATCAAGATTTGTATAGACGCCAATCCCATATTTTTCTTTCGATATGTAAAATGCGTATACTTAACCTTGGAAAAATGCTATCAAATTCCAAACATTACTAATATCGATCTATAATTACTCATTGCAAATATCTTTTTCAGTGAAATCATTTATATTTGCCACAAATAAAAGTTTTTCTTGTTTGCAAATATGATTTCATAAAAATAAGATATTGAACCCCATTAGTAAGCTTCTCTTCAAATTGTTTACGTTTTTTAATTTCAAAATTAAATATTAATAAAAATTTTAAATGGTAAAAACTTAATCTTTTAAAAATTGTTTTAAATTAAGATTATAGCAACTCCAAAGTCACTTCTTCGTCATCCGATGGCACAATCGACGTTCGAGGAGATTGGTACCGGTTCAGAATTTAAACCGATCATTCCTGATAACAATGCCCCATCGGAAGAAATAGAAAAAATTATCTTCTGTTCAGGAAAAGTCTATTTTGATATTATTGCCGAACGAGAAGCGAAACGATTGGATAATAAAATTGCAGTAATACGAATTGAGCAAATATGTCCTTTTCCCTATCATTTGGTGGCTCAAGAAGTATCAAATTATTCTACGCCAGCGGTAAGATCTTCTTAAAATCATTTATTTTAATTAGTTTTAGTTCTGTGAGATTCTTGTATTTATTGAATCTTCAGGTGTCAGTAAAAAAAATGTGGTTAATTTCAAGTTAATCAATCAAAAAGTCATTTTTAACACGTTAGACAGAATTTTGGGTCAGTTATTAACAACCTCATAAGCTCTGAAATTACTAAGTCTCGACTCAAAACTGACAGATCACTTATGTTAGTAGGGGTCCATAATTTTCTAAACTGTGTTATCTTCATAATAGCTAGGAATCTTGAAGACTCAATGAAAAACGATTTCCCGTTGACAGATTTCCTGAAACTAGTATTTTTCTGCATGAGTGTTACTAAGCACAAATTTGGTGTCAGAAATATTAAGTGATATTTTTTAAATGTAAATTAAGGCTAATTAGTAACATCAAAAATTATGGAGTGTGTACAAAAAATATCCACAAACGAATAATTAAACGAATTTCATGTTAACTAAAAATTGACGTTACATTGATATTATACCGAATTTAAACAATGTTTTATAGTGTTAGTAATAACAATTAATGTCCTAGATTATGTGGATTCAAGAGGAACACAAAAATCAAGGATGCTACCATTATGTCCGAGATAGAATCGCTTTGGCATTGGGAATACCTGTGGAAAAGGTCAGATATGGTGGAAGACCTCCATCGGTATCTCCAGCAACCGGAAGTAAAAAAATTTATGCAAAACAATATAAAGATATGATGCAAACCGCAATGAGCATACCGTAAAATTGTACCATGTACTATTTTTGTTCGTTTGTAAACATTAAAAAGTTTTGTGTCCAAAATCGTTTTGTTTAATATCCTACAAAACCGATTGCATTAAATTTTTATCGTAATAACATTTAATTTAATATTATATCATAAGAAAGGCTGATGATGTAATTTTTATCACCTTATTCTGCATAATGAGTAGATATTAATTTTTAATGCACACTGGTAATCACTAAACACGGAAGAAAGAACAATATCTTGCCGAGGTTTCTTAGTCGAGTAGAAATAAATCCAAGAAGCGATGACGAACTCACCAGAAGGCATAAATGATCTGGTTCACTTTTCGCTGTAGATTTTTTATATCGAAAACACTGGGACATGAGAATATTTATAAATTTACAAACGTCTTAATACAGATGTCGACTATAAGAATGGACAAAGCGCTAACAACTGACGTACTAGCAAGATATGTTCTAATAGATTTAACACCTAAGACTTAGTAAACACATTGATTCAAGTTCAATGAAAAAAGAAACAGTTTCCCATTGTAATGAAAAAGCAATGTTAAGGTTTAATATAGATATAAAAAATCAAGTTCAGCTGTACGCGTAGGTATAAAAAACTGATAGAATATCAAGGTCGCGTTAAAAAACGGTTTTGTAATTTCCTGCATTTACTTTTTACGCAAGAACCAACAGTTTATTCGCCAGTAAGATTAAATACATAAGGTATAAAAAGATAATTTCAGCAGAGACATCTGAAAAATTTCTTTACTTTTACTATACGAAAGAAAAAACGTGGTTTCGATTATAATGCATAATTTATATCGTATGTTGTATGGGCATTAACTATCTTAGTTTTAGTACAATGCTATTTCGATAATTTTGCAGGTCTCATTAATTAATAATGAATAATACATTAAGTTCTTTTTATATTTTTCTTTATACATGAAATTGATTTTACCGGATATCAGAGATAAAGAACAGATTTCACATATCGATAGGAATACCAAATTACACGTGTGATAATCCAAAAAACTTTCGACCAAAACTAATTTAGCTAAATTTTTCTTCGAAAGTTTAATTTACGTCGGATTATTAAAATTATACTACAAACATAAAAGAGTATAGATTTAATCGTTTCTGTATTATTATTGTACTCGTTAAAAAATTACTGCATTAAGTAATGGAGTACTTTATACTAGTAAAACTACTTAATAAAACTGCTTAAGCCAGTGATAAATTATTATTTTTTGTTGATTTTTAATTACGTGAAAAATGGAATAATATTGATTTAAAGTGTTCTACGACTATTTTCTTTTGATTGACGTAATCAAAATTGCATTAAAATCTTCTCTAAAACCAAAATGGCGACATTTAAGCAGAAAAAATATGAACAATTTAAACTATCCTTTTTTATGAATGTTTTTCATTTTAAAAATGCAACGGAAATTCTTCCAGGTTTCGACCAAAAGATATTTTTGTTTGGCAGGTAAAACTTTTCTATGCATTTTTTAAGAAATCATTATTTACTATTACAATATTCTACAAAAGAAACGTTTCAAACTAACTACCAACAGAGTAACCATGACAAAAATACTTCTGTAAATAAATTTTTTGTAATTAATATTATATTGTATTCGCTATTTTGATCTTTACAAATCGAAGGTCCTAATAGCGAATAACAACTTTCAACAATTTTCGGAGATTTTTACTTAAAAGTTACCATTTTGAATTTAGAAGACATTTAACTCGTAGCTGCCATACTGAGACGTTTCGTACCACAAAAAATTGTACTGGAAGCCGTTATTGATATTTTCGACTAAATTGCCTGAGAATTCTTAAGTGTTGTTTTAGAATTCAGTTGAAGTTCAGTTACAAATAATATGTAGCATTAACAAAAAATCAGGAATGTAATACAATTTTATAAATGATCATTTTTGCAAAGAAAATCATTATACTATTTTATGTTTTTTATATTAAACAGCAAAAGATTAAACAGTTACTCAAGAAATATATATCTTTTAGGAAAAAAATCGTTTGATAGTCGGCGATTAAAAAAAGTATTTATTTTCAAATCTAAAAACATAACTCTGAAATACTTTCATAACAAAAAATTAAACCACAAAAAGACTAATAAAGTGTTTTGAGTATTATTCTATTTTTTCTAATAACAATATGAAATGTTATTATTTTCATTAAATTTTAAAATGTATCGTGACGTTATGAAGATAAAGTTTTAGTACTTTCATTTTGGATCTGAAAACAATTTTTGAAAATTCAAAATGGTGAACACAATATGACTACATAAAGAACATTTTTAACTTGCTGTAATGAAAGTGAGAGGTATAATATTTATGAGCGATTTTGTAGAAACTTTGATATTTTTAATTCAGCAAATTCCCAGATCAAGTAAAAAATGTATATTTTTCCATTTTCTTGTTACATGCAGTATGTGCAATCTGGACATAAAGTAAAACAACTACAAGTGAATTATTTTTAGTTATATTATAAATAAATATTTTTTAATATACACTAAAAAAATTTCCTAATTTCAAGTAAATATTCACTTGAATAGTCGCAGCAAAATATTTACTTAATTTAAATAAATATTTACTTGCACGATAAAATCAAATTAATATTTAGTTGAATTAACAAACTATTTTTCTATTATAAGTAAATAATTTGTTGCAACTATTCAAGTAAATATTTACTTGAAATTAGGAATTTTTTTTTATAATGGCTTTTTAAGCAAACACAACATCAACAGTTTATATTCATTATCATTAAAATAGGTTTCTCATGAAATATAAGCAGAAAAGTAGAAACATAAAAATATGAACTGAAATTATTAATAATTATAAATATAAATAACTGCATACTTTTTTCCTGCATAGCAAATGGAATAACTAAGGCAATAGAAATAAATGGTAGAATAATTATTTCAATTTCATTTTTAAATTGTCATTAAATATTATACAATAGTTACAGACAAATTGCTAATAATTTCATTAATTATAACAATATTTTCCTGTATATATTCATCGATATTATTATTATTCATAAAAGCGTGTATTCTTTATTTGATACGAAAAAAAACGTGTGCACCTCAAAAACACGACAAATCACAAAACAGACACTACAAAATCCCGACATTCAAAAACCAGACATTTTCAAAAACAGAGATTCAGAAATCAGATATTTAAAAAAACAGACTTTCAAAATATGTGTGCATTTTGAAATGTCTGATTTTGTTTGTCCTTTTTTTAAATGTCCGGTTTTTGAATGTCTGTTTTTTGAAATTTCTGGTTTTTGAATGTCGGGTTTTTGAAGTGTCTGTTTTGTGATTTGTCGGATTTTTGAGGTACATCCGAAAAAACAAAGTAAATAATGTTGAAATAACATAAATCTGAATGGAAGAAATAACGATTTTAATAAATACTCAATTAATTTATATGAAAATACAAATATTTTTTGCGTATCTGTCGTAAAATGCAAATGAAATAGGTAAAAATTACGTAAATACCATTTTCAGATCTTTACATACGAATTTCGTACTTTTCTTACATTTCGTTTATTGGCAGGAGTCTTTTTTTTGGTCTCCTTTCTCTATATCTCTCTTCAGTTTCGCTATATCTCGTTACTTTCTTGTACCAGGAAGCATTTTGTAACAAATTTACTTCAATTTTAAGGAGGTACTGACTTTGGGGATATTTACAATTGATGTTTATGATTATTTTACACAATATAATCAGTGTTCATAAGATATTTTCCGATTGCATTATGAAAGTTTTAAGTAACTTACATGTTTACACGACAGGACCTTCACTCAAACAAATTTTAACTTGGGAACTACTTACAACAGGTACTGACCACATTTTTTTGTGTAACCGACGCTTAAAATTTGGAGACCGTTTATGTTTTGAAAACATTCAGTTATGGCTTCGATCAATGCTCACTTGTTTATTGCTACCCTCTAAATTTCTTAAAGTGAAATTTATACCACTTTCTGCAAAAAGTGACTTTTTCACTATTTCTAAAGTGGAAATCTCACTTTATTAAAAGTAGATAAAAACATGTCACTGTAATGAAATAAGATTTCCACTTTAGAAATAATGAAAAAGTCACTTTTAGCAGATAGTGGCTCAATTTTCACTTTAAGTTATTTAGATTATAGTAACTTTTCAATGTACATCGATGACTTGTGCAACAGTCACACATATATAATGTAAATGTCGAAAAACTTACAGATTAACATAATTATGTTTAAAACCGTACACAAAATTCAAGTCGTTCTCTACAGCGTAATTAAAGGATGAGTGTAAAACTGCATTCTATAATCACTTGACTTCCTATAAATTGTTATTTTCCGACCAATAACGTTTCCCTAGAAACTAGATTCTATGCTGAATAACTAATTGATTTTAAAAATTCAAAAAGACTGACGGTACTGACATTTTACTTATATTTGAGTATGCAGAACCTTGAAAATAGTTTTTATATTTATCGTTTTCATATTTATCAACAAAATAATTGCCTAATAACTAGTTACATAACCTCTTTATGAAAGTTTCTAAATGCTAATAATAAAAAAATATAGTTACATGAGAATACATTTCTTTCAGATACATATTATTCCATTTTTATTCAAGATTCAAAGTATCGCAGATTTTTGAAAATCACCCATACTTGTCGTTAATATACAATGTGGGAATTTAAAAAAACTGTTTTGTTATATCTTTAAATGTAAAATATTTTGGCAAAGTACTTAAAATAATTTTTAAAAAATCAACAAAATTAATGTAGTTAACGGCACCTACAAATCGCATTAGATATTAAAATGCCATAGTTTGAAAATTTCTAAACATTTCAAACACCTTGCGTCGTAATCGCTCGGATTCTCAAAACGCTAGGCCTTGTCGAAACATTTATAATCTCAACTAGTAATGAAATTAACAACGAATTAAGAGCAAAAGAGCAAAAGAAAAAAAATTACATTCATAACTATAAAGTTAATACAATTTCGATTTGACAGTTACTTGGGACGGATTGATCAACAAAATTGATTGCAAAAGACGTTGGTCTAAACTTGCTTCCACCAACTCCACTTCTCGATTTCACATCAAGATTTTCATCCAACTCTTGTCGCAACATTCAGGATTGAAAATTGTATGCCATCTAATAACCCGGAAATTGTATTATAGACGTTTTCAATAAAAAATTGAAACCATTCACAATGTTTTACTTTTTTTTTCAATAAAGCCAAAACATGGTCAAAACAAAATTTTGAAAAGTCTACACAGAATAACAAAATAAAGGAAAAATTCATTTCACGGATATATTTATTTTGTAACAAAATAAACAAAATCGATAGAGTTCTTAGATAAATAAGTTGTAAAAAGGTTGTAACATCATCGAAATCTAAACTCGTAACTTCATTCGATAAGAAAATATGGTATTTTCATAGTTTTATCATAGATTTACTTTCAAAAATAATCTCGTAGCTATCATGTTATATAATGCAAATAGAGAGTATGTATGATCTACAGTACATTATTTTTTCCTTGTATTATTTTCCACTTTTGACTTTTAATACAAGCTGTGCCTGAACCAAAAGAAAGTTTGACTAATATACATCCAAAATCGGTTTCTTGCCAAGTAAAATTCAGTTGAGCTCAAAATCCTATCTGAGATGCGTTTATTTAAAAAACATCCAGTTTTAACATATGTAACTACAAGTAGGCTAACTAATAATGCAAAAAGTATCTTAAATATTTTGTTTGTATGTATATAGATGTAAGAACATCTTTAAAACAAGACTGATATTAAATAAATTGAGTAATATTTGTCAAATACATGATTTTTATTCATTTTTCATTTATCAGAGTACTTGTATTCGATCAAAATGCCGCCATTTCATTTTAATCCAATTTGAAGCTTTTTAATAATATTGGTCTGAGCAGGCGGGTTAATCGGTTCGTCGTTTTAAAAACTTATTAATGCTACAAAATTAATTCACTCGAAGAAGAAAAATATCCGTTAAGACTTATGCAAACAGTTGTCCAATTTTCATCTCTTCATCTTTAATTGAGTTATACTCAAGAAGAATTAAAGTTCATGTAAGATTTTCATTACCTTTTGTTTCATAATTTTAATCTATTGCTAAGTTTTTGAAAATTGTTCAATGAGTTTATTGGTAAATGTAATAAACCAGTTTTTCAAACAAACAAATTAATTTTTATAATATTACCTAAAATATCAAGTTTAAAACCAGCACTTAATTGAGCTCAGCATACAAAAAAAGGACATTTTGACAAATATTAATCTATTTTCTTTTGTCAGTCCCTGTTTTCGACCTTTTGATCTCAACAAATTTTTCATCGTTATGAATGTTGCAAAATTAATTTTCTGCAAATGAAAATTATTACAAAATAAAGATAACGATTAAAAAATGTTGTTGTACTCTTTGATAAAGTTTATCGAACTCGCTCATAAATATTATTTTCCGTGTATCGTCTTACTTTTTTACAATGTATCCCAGCAATGTAGAAAAATTATTTTTTATTTTGTAAAACAACTTTTCTGCAAAGCAAAACGATGTAATGTTACTGGTAAATAAAAAAATGTATTTAATTTGATAACAAAAATATGAAATGAAGTAAAAAATGCAATTATAATAAAAAATCTGATTAAGTTAATATCAATTTTGTTATTTTTAGAATTAGAAAGCATATTTGCAAAATACGTATGACATTTACTTCTCAAGTCGGGGATTTTTTGTGATAGGTACCAGAAAAACATATTTGCACACTTTATCGCTGACAATGTATAGTGAAATTGTAGCAAATGAATGAATGCACTTGAACCTTATCGGATGAACAATTGTAAAAAAGATATATTATTATAATACACATGTACTTAATATTTCTTCAAAACTAAAATAGAAATAAAAGCATTACAGAAATACCAAAACTTTTCCACGTTTATTTAGAATAAAATTTAATGTTAAAAATAAATTTTATGTTTGAAATATTAAAACGTGTTTTGCTTGCAATTTCCTGTTAAACATTAAATTGCAACTTAAATTATCCAGAGCCGTTTTGTTTTCTGTATATCTCCGGCAATGATCTAAGCTTTTAGTTTCGTGAATCATCCAAAAAAATCTTCTTTTTTAGTTTATTGCATTTAATGATAAATGCAAAAAAAAGTGAAAGGGCGACATAGACGATCAATGCGCAATTAGCAATGTCACGTTCAGAATTATTGACTTTTCACGATTCACGCGATATTCTGACCTTTAACAATGGCATGACCAACGGAGGCATAAAACTGTACTATCGATTTGCCTAATCATATGTTATTGGTTTTTATCCCAAGTTCATGTCCAACACGTAACGCATTCTTTATTATAATTGAATCAAAGATACAATCCCAATTTTTGTCGTTTATCCCCCCAAAAAACGAAGTTTTAGCATTCACGATCGATCTTTTGTGATTATATTCATAATTTTCTTTCTTACAGTTTAAATTAAAATAGTTGAATTTATTATTTCTACATTGTATTATATTTCCAGCTAAAATTTTTCTAAATTTCTTTTTTAATATTTATTATACTTTCAATAGTGATATTTTAATTAAAACAATACATAATTAAAGAATTCATATTTATTAAAAAATTATTTCGGGAAATTACGACATTTTTAAAGTTAGTCGAACTAAACGAATAGAATCTATCGTAAAACTATAGATCTTTAAGAATTTCGAAAAATAATCTGAAACAAATAAAACAAACAAATTAACTCTAATATTGTGTCATTAAATGAGTTTCGTAATATAAACAAAAGTGTAAACACTGATCAGCAATGAACGGAATTCACGATGCAATTCTTACTTAATAACGTGCTGGTACCCTTACAACTCTGGTAGATAAAACTATTTTCCTCTTAAATCGAAAAATTTCTAATACTAAATATAGTTAGTTACATAAAAAATTAAATAAACTAAATAATTTTTCAATTGATCTCTACGACAAAAATTTAATTAAATTAGAAAAACTTACGATTCTTCGTTTTGACCGACAAAACATGGTGGAAAAATCGGTAACGGCTGGAGCACAACAAAATTTCTTGATCCCTTCGTTGGCCGCCGTGTAAACAATTGATCCTTACAGTAATTATCTTCGTAACCTTCGTGCTCCAAGATGCACGCACCAAACTCCTTGGAGATTCATTACCAACCTCAAAAAAAAGTATTGAAAACAAAAACGCGAACGGCTCTAGTTCCGACCGAACGATTTTTATCTACAAAGTAAATAAAATTTTTAAATATTTTCGGTTTACAACGTAGAGCTCGAGAGACGTTTGCTTTCGTGACGTGTTTTTTTATAAATTAAAATTAACACGTTGAAAAAAAAACTCCGCGATACAACGTGGACTTGGAGGTCGCGAGCTCCCGTGGACGACTGATACCATTTGGCGTGCGTTTCGGTGACAATGAATCAATTTCTTTATCGACATCTAAACAGCGGCGATCGGCGAAAAAAACGAAGCATATCTCGAAACCAAAAGATAAGAGCTTAAAGACCTGACGCCGTGTGATAGTCCTTTCAGAGACACGTTGGACTACCTTAAATTTTTTTATTTCCCAATTTTATTACGTCATCGCAGAAGACGCGACATAAATTCGCAAACATTTTTAAACTTCGGATAATTCATGCATAATTATTAAAAAATAATGTTAATACAGACATAAAACTATAATTACCTGCATACAGCCTATTAGTGAAGTAATAAGAACTGGGTGTGATTTGGGATTATGGATCTTATCAATAAAATTAAAAACGTGATTAAATACTGATGTATTTTTATTATTTTTTTCATAGAATTCGTATGAACAAGATATACGATACCACTGAATCAAAGCACTTTACATTTCTGATTCTATCACATGCTTTTAGTCGATAGGATAAATTCTACTGCAGTTTAAGATTCCGCATTGGATCCTCGGACTTTTAAAAGCAAATACTCTGGATGCTTTCACTTTACACCGGCAATGCAAAATCATCAACTTTGTAAAAAACCAAAAATTACTAAGTATTTACATTAAGGTATGTCGCGACTGACGCTTCTTTTAAACGTCATCGTTCGCACTTCAGCACCACTCGATTTACCAGGTTTGGAAGACGTCGAACCACCAGGGCTTGGTGTAGGACTTTGAGATAATGAAGACCTTTCATCGTTAGCCTTTTCACGCTCCATTCGTTGCTTGCTGAATATTCCCATTCCAGGACGATAAATTTCTAAAGTTGGACGATCCTAAAAAATTTTGTTTTATTACACTCCTTATTATAGATCCAAGTTTTAGTTTTCCAAGTCTGGACATAAAAGGACACCACTCTTTGTCCACGTAATATGAAGATGTCGCACACGTTACCTAGTCCCAAGTCACACAACTACTGATGATCATCACGCACATTTACAAATTAAATACATACAAAGTATTTTTAATTCTATGCGAATTGCATTCTTAGTCGATAAGCAGTTTTATGATTATAGCTGTAATTATATGCGAATAGCAATCTTAATCATAAGGTGGGTTTGCGATTACATCAGATATGTAGCCGACGAAAGAAGTTTGTTTATGTAATGTGTTCCCCAGTACTCATTTGCTAACAAAATATAAACTTTATGACATCCCATATTAGAAATTTATGTCCCTTCCGCGATGTCATTTTGAAAAATAAAACTCATCGATGAAATAAGATGATTACACACTTACTTCATCTTTATCTTGTATTTTTCTATTCTTACTAAACAGGTTTTCCTACTTTAGATAGTGACAGTTAAAAATAAAGCAATTCAAACTAATATAGGCATTTATGATGAATTGTTACATATTTTTTATTTTATCGCGAAATCTGCTTTTCATCTGAAGACTTGTATTTATGAATGAGAAAAAAGGAAAAGTTCAATTATCTGTAAAGTAGTGGCGAGAAGATAATCGACAAAACGAAGCATAATAGTAGTAATTTAAACATTTCAGCAAAATATTAAATATACAATATCAAATAAACAAAAAAAGGGAATTTAAAAACTTTTTTAATTATCATAGGAAGCGTTCCAAGAGCTATTTTTAGTTAGTTACACAAGTTCACACAAAAAAATCATTGTTTTCCATTGATAAACAAACTATTTTCAAATGTTCTTATTAACTATGAAACATACACACTATAAAAAACATTTGATAAAAATATAACGTGTAATTTTACAGCATTAAACGGTATTCGACACGTTGTAAATTTATATATTCTTAAATAGTTTTTTTTTCGGTCATATAATAGAAAGTAGTTTTGTTTTTTTTCCCTCTTCCTCTAATTTTTAGATTTTTATTAAACTCAACCATTTTTAATTTCTATTATATATATGACCGAACAAAAACTAAAACTATTTAAGAATATATTAATTTATAAATCAGTCGAAAAATTAAAACCTATCAAATATTGTAAAGTTCAGGATCCTGGACATTTAGTTTTGTTTTGGATTCTTACATCTTAATGTAGTATTTTGGACACTATTATATAAAATTGCTACGTGTGAATATTAAAATAAATCCATTCACATAGTACACCGAGAAATTACTTACAAACATGTCCATATTTAAGACATTTTCAATTTTTAGAATTTGAATTCGTAATAAGCGACCCCAAAAAACCCAGAGTACCAAGTTTTACAACGATCCAATTCGACATTTGCCCGCGACTGCATTTTCTCTATAAAAATGACGATTTTTCTTGTTGATTTGTTTACAAAACAAAATATTAAATAAATATTTACTTAAAAACAGTGTTAATCTTATTAAAAATTAGTTATTTAAAAAAGTTATTTTTTATTTAAAAATACTAATTTTCAATGTCAGTTGTTACTAGAGTAATACCGGAAAGGGTAAACAGTTAAAAGTAACAAAGAGAAAAAGAGAGAACGTCGTCATTGTTTATTTACATCCCTATAGCAATTCGCCGTTTCATTTTTTTTCTATCTAATCCAATATCCTAAATCCCCAGGTATTTTTTTTTAAATAGTATACTAATTTTAATATTTATATTTTTAGACATGATTTTTTAATTCAGTTTGCAAAAGTACAACCAATGTATATACTATAACACGGGTATTTTTACATACATAAAGTAATTTTACTACGTGAAATATGAATCGATTTATTTTCAACGTTACACGTAGTAAACTAACGCTGATTTTTTTACAGTATTTACAAAGAAAATAAGTGAAATTCGTTACTTTGGGTTCTTTTGGTCACTAATAACTGATATCAAATTTTGAAAATCGCAGATGGAAGAACATTTCAAATAAAACTGGGGTTCTATGGACGTTTTTAAAATCGTTTATTACAATTTAGATATTAGATTTTTTAAATTTATAATCAGATATTCGATCTAAGAAACACAAATATAAAATTTCACAGTTAGAGACTATAAAAAATCACATGTAATACTCATTAAATTCTGTATTTTCCTGGTAAAAATAAATTAACATTATTAACTGTCCACCATCTTGGATCTGTCATTTAAAATTTTGAAAATCTGAGGTCACAGTCGCAATTAGAAACCCCGAAAATAATAATCTATAGGGGAGAATGCTGAGTTGTGAGACGGGTTTTGTTTCTGAACTGTAACTAATCCAAAATCACTATATTCTGTGTATGTAAAAGTTTTAGGCTCTAGTTCGACAATAATAGAAGCCATTAGTTCATGTTCTTTATCGAAAATATAATTTCTGTCAAAACTTGAAGTACGTGAAAAAACATTGATTTTTTGAATGTCCGAAAATTGTGGGGAGTTGTGAGACACCGCTTAAAAATAATAAAAATGATGTATTTTGGTAATTATTTTTCATTGAACATGGAAAATAAGAAAAATGTGAATTGTTATTACAAAATGTTATGAAAATGCAATACAATTAATCTGATTCGCAGTGAACACACGTATAATATCCAGCATGTAAATTGGCACATTTTAAGTGCACAGCTCGGTCGAAAAATCGCAAACACTGTCAAATTTACTCTAAAATTCAATAAAATATTCACAAAAATGCATGAACATTGCGAAATATATATAAAAGATGCAAAAAAACGCCAAAAAATAGTGTCTCACAACTCCCCAAATTTGTTGTCTCACAACTCCTCAAATCATATATATTCAAAGTGACCGCATAATTATTAGCACATTGTATGGTCATGAAAAAGTCAAAATGTGTATTGAAACTTCACTGACTGACGATTAATTTCTATATACTTACCTTTGAAATTTGCTTGAAAAACTGATCAAGTTTTGATACAAATAAATTGTTCGAGAAACTTCTGAGAACACTTTCAAAACACACCACGCGAAATGACGGTTATAATGCGTGTTTACTTCAGGAATTATATTGTAAAAGTGACTTTGCATTGAAAAACAATGTTGCCGCGTACAATTGAACGTCAAGATTCTCAATTATGAGGCAAGATGGCGTTGTCTTACAACTCCCCGTGACTCACAACTCCCCATTCTCCCCTATTTATTATTAAATAATGTTCCAATAAAATTCAAAAGATTTTAAAATTTTAGACAATCATATTGCATCTGCCATTTTGAGTTTTGAGAAACTCACGAGATTTCTCAACAATAACCTCAAAAATACTCGGACGCAAAGTTTTACACAATTTTATTAATTTTGATCGACTCTGAATGTAAAAATTCACTTCGACTACTATTTTCTATCCGCCATTTTGGACTTTGTTTCTCTTTACCCCCGTATCTGATAGCAAATTCATTTTTGACATGATATTAATAACTTTTAGATATTTTCTTAAGCCTATAATAAAATTCAATCAATCAAAGATAATACAAAAGAAAATCATGTTGTTTCTTTTATAAAAATGTATATAACTTTTTAAATTGAAAATTTATAAAATTATGTTATGCTCTAATGGAAAGAAAAATGTTTCGTCAATAAAAAATTGCTAATGCTGAATTTTTGTCGGAAAATGTAAATGTTAAAGATAACTTAATAAAAAAAACATTGTACTTGCTTTTGTAATTTTTAGGTTATGTTAGTAATTATAATGCAGATTAACTTCTTTTCTGATATTTCTATATCAGAATAACTAGGTTAAAATTATAATAACAAAAAGTTGTTCGGCTAATATTTAAGACCTCTTCATAATTTATTCTTAAAAAATTTTTTGGTATTAAGTCTTCCTTCATTTAAGAAATTAAGTCCATACTGTATAACTATTTTTATGTCAGGTAAATTGAAACACACGTATAAGTTTGTGTCGAAAGAGACTCATAACTTAATTTTTTATTCTTTGCTTCAAATGAAGGAAGACAACTTAATACTACAATTTTGTTAAGAATAAATTCTGAAGAGGGCTTAAATGTTAGCCGATATGTTAGTAATTGTTATTTAATAAATGTTTTAAGCTAATGTTTTTAATTTATGGCCGTACTTTTATATACAACATATTTACAGAATTTTAAATTTAAGAATAGCGATTATTTTCCGATTATAGACTTCTGTTTAGACATCAATTTTCGTAAGTGCTTGAAAGTTGATAATCTATTTCAAATGTGCATCTATAAACGTAAAATTACGAACGATGAAAAAATGTATTGAACCTAACCGATCGTTTCTTAGATAAAGTGCAATCATAATTTCGTAAATGTATTCGAAATTACACAAAATCATTATTGATTTAACGGCCGGCTTTAGCCATAAACTAAGTAAAATCAATAGCAAATCTAAACGAATAAAGTAGTTGAAGAACGTATTTTAATTTAGTTAAACATAATAGCTTAATTCCGTTGTCCTAACTATCTAAATAATGTATACTTTAATGAATTTTAAGTTGAATTAAATGCTTCCATTTTCCTCAAGACAATGAATTTTCCAGGTTTACGTTGTACTAAAGTATAACAAAATTTACTGCACTTAAAATTACAGTTTTTAAAGAAGAAATCGATCATTTTCAGAAATGTGCTGAAATATAATTTTCCTGCAGTACTATATTTTAGTTTTGTTCGAACACTATGTTCACTTTGACATAACTTCCTATGGGCATCTTTTATCTTATCTATACTGTGATCACGCCATTTCCGCTTCACATTTCCTATTTTAAATGGCACATGACAGTTTTCCGAAAGTTCATTATAAGAAAAGTTTACTAGGAATTTCCCGTGGTTTTATGCGACGCTTCTTTACACTTTATGAGAATTAATAGTTAAATGTTTATTTTCATTTTTTTTTAATTTTAATCTAAGCATTCATAAAGATTTTCTAGATTATCAAATACTGTCTGTAAGTTTTCTAAAAAAATCAAGACAATGGTTTTCTAAAAAGATCAAGAAATTAATTTTAGAGCTTTCATCTAAACCAAAAAATATAAAATAACGAGAAACATTTTTAATTTAGGTAAAATATATTGAAAAAACTCACTTTAAATTATTATAAAAGTATACTAACTGCTAAGAATGATTAATTAATGAAACATTTAGTATTTCTAATGAACTTGACATTGAACCGCAACTTTGGACTCTCAAATTTTAATCAAATCGCGGTTAGTTTTTTACGCCACTAGATTTTCCTTATGTTTTTTAATGTGCTCTACACGATGCAACCATTAAAAAAGGCGGAAAATGTCATCTTGTACTTTTTTTTGGGTAAATTTACGGAAAAAATCGCGATTTTTAATCGGTGTGAAACTGGCCCCCCACTTTAATGGAAAAAAAATAGCAGTTCTATATGCCCCCCCTTAGTTCTGAAGTTCTTTATACATTTTGAAAATAGTTCTGTTGATTTTATCAAAAAAATTGCATTTCGAAACATCGGGGGGTCAACTTCACAAATTATAAAATTTAACGACTTGTAACTCTCCCATTTGGCATTGGATCAAAAACTTTTGTAAAGAAAAGTTGTAGAACCCTTTGGGGGGCAAAAGGAACTACAGAGAAAAAATCGTTGTTAGTTAGAGGTTGGTAGAGGTTAGGATAGTACAAAAAGTAGGGTTAAAAAGATTTCGGCCAAAAATATGGCCGACCGCCAATTTTTATTGGCATATTTGTAATCATGAGGAAAAAGTACATTCTTTTCGGGGCGGCCAAGTCTTTACGACGTTTTACCGAATTTCATGCTATGTATGTGTTTTTTGTTTGAAACATTTTTCTATCAGATTTGTAGTTTTTGAAATAAACCCACAAACTTTTTTTAAATAGCGTTTTTTAAGGGTTTTTCGTGGTTTTCACCGTGATAATTGCATTTTCGCCAATCTTTATCACGATCTTTATTTCTGGAGTTCCTTTTGCCCCTCAAAGAGTTCTATAACTTTTCTTTACAAAAGTTTTTGATCCGATGCCAAATGGGTGAGTTACAAGTCGTTAAATTTTATAATTTGTGAAGTTGGCCCCCCGATGTTTCGAAATGCAATTTTTTTGGTAAAATCAACAGAACTATTTTCAAAATGTATAAAAAACTTCAGAACTATGTGGGGGGCATATAGAACTGCTATTATTATTTTTTTCATTGAAGTGGGGGGGGGGGGCAGCTTCACACCGATCGATTTTTGTACGATTTTTTTTAGAAAACGACTGATTCTGACCAGCAAAACGGTTTCTTTATGCAATAAACAGCTACAAACGTATTATTAAGACTTGTACTAGACAAATATGAAGGTAGTTTGCTTTAAAAATTTGTTTCCTGCAAATACGAGCCTCTCAAAGTCAATAACATCGGTAATTTACGTGTTCCACTCATATTAACAGAGTGGTTTTACTTTATTATATTTCCATGACGCTCGATAATTTGTTAAATCATATATTCAAAGATTTCGGAAAATTCTGATGAATATTATGCAATATTAAACAAATTCAAAATGGCGAAACTTTATTACATTTTTTACCGTTTTCGGTTGAAAATTATCAATCGGATTTTCGGGGTCTCTGGTTACGATTGTTATATCAAAATCGATCCTCCTTAAATGCAAGCCGTAAAATTATTGAAAAATGTTATTATTTATTAGCTCATGTACATAAAAGTTCTTGAAAAACTTCGTATTATTAATCATAGTAGTTATAAAAATCACGCAGCAATATTTAACTTTAAATTTTATTAAATTTTATTAAATTTTATTCTTTTAATACTATACTATAAACTTTGTTAATTGCAGATTTCTCAGTAGAATCTTAGAAAAAAGAAAAAAAAATCTCTATTTCTATAATAACCGTACGTAAAACTGTATATTTTTAAGTTAGGTTTTTTCTCGTGACAAATATCGAATTAAAACTTACCATTCTACTTGTTAGAATTAACATTTTTTTCAAACAATTCGAATAAATTACTTTTTGAATGCAATGTGATTTTAACGCTTATAATTTTGTAAAACAATTGTAATTTTAAGACGTAACTTTAACTTCATCTAAACTGTGGTATTTTATATTAAAAATAAAAACATTACGTAACAAATGATCATCAGTTTGCTGAGGACTTTTCAGTAGAGGTGTATGCAATGCGACAGGCGTACATAAAAATCTTATGATAAACTTAACCTAAATTTTATAAATACGTATTTTTAAAAAATTTACCTTGTTTCTGATTCTTCTTTCCAACCTCGGATCTTTTTTTTCTTTTTTATCATCGCTTTCGTTCTTTCGGAGGTCGTTCTTTTCGCCGCCATCTAGAGACTTGTGGCCCCTGAGCAAAGTCGAATCTAAGTCTCCGCTATCACCACCTCCACTTTCAAGAGAACTTCTTCTTTTCGTTTCCCGTTTTGTAACAGAACTTAAATAATCAGTATCTTTACTAAGTTCTTCATTGGACCTCATTTTCGGAGGAACAGATTCCTCCTCTACCTTCGCTTCTGATAGCCGACTGCAACTTTCGTCGGTCGTTTTATCTTCATGTAGCTCAGTTTTTGGAGAACTACTTAATACTTCTTCCTTTTTTGAATCTTCTTTATCTTCTGAAACTACTTTTGTGGAAGTTTTTTCCTTTTTAGAGGGGGTAACTTCTTCAGTCTTAACTCGAGAAGAATCTTTAGTTTCTTCAGGACATACTTCAACGTTTTGTTTTTTTGTCTCTGCTAGTCTCTTTTTCTCTTGCCTCATTTTTTCGTAACTCTTTCCACGTTTCTCTTCAGCCTTTCTTTCCTTGGGTTCAACTGCAAGGTCTTCTTTGAGATGGAATTTTCGTTCTTCTTTTGAAACTTCCCGATCTTCTTTACGGGCATGGAATTTCTTGTCTTCATGCTTTTTCGAATGCTTCATTTCTCTCTCCTTCATACGATCTTCCCGTTCTCTAAAATTCTTTGTTTTAACTCGATCATCTTTTTTATTTCGGTTCTTTGCATCTTTCGGGGAAACCTTTTCTCTGTCTTCTTTATTTTCCTTATTTTCTCTACTCCTCTCGAAGGATTTTTCCTTATCCCTATCCTTGCACTCCACATCCGGATTTTTCAGAACCTTAATTAGGACAAGAGAAAGTTGCATTAAAAATACATTCATATATATTACAGTTATTATGAAGTAATATTTTGATAAAACATCCCAAAAGATAAATCAATAATTTCTAACAAATGAGACATTACCAAAAAATTGTTTTTCATTTTTTTATTTTTCAACTGAGAATTGATAAAGAACAATATGCGTACATTTTATTTTATTTGATTTATAAACGGACATTGCTGTTCTTAATACAATTTTAGAGATATAAAAACTGCATACATAAGTATGAAAATTAAAATAAAGGATGAAATATACTACAAATAACAAAACTTACAAACTTAGCTACTTTAAAATCGAACGTACATATCTAAAAACATTGAGAATATTGTCTATTGAGAATATTTTCCATTCTATATTGATAGTTTTTGATGGGGCATCAATTTTTCTAAATTTAAATTAGAAACTACACTTATTATATTTAAAATATGCATTTTTATGCATATTTTATAAATGAAACATATTTTAAAATCGGAAAATTTTTATGATGAATAACAAAGTTTATTTTCAAAATTACTAAAAAATTCTCTCGGCCGCTCAAAATTCCTTCGTTTGTAGAACTACCCATATTCAAGTGTATATCTTACAATTTTCATATTACAAATACATTTCTTATAAATTTATACCAAATTGTTTAAACAAAATCAAAGACAAGCAACGTGAGTTCACGTAAGGTGCATAATGAAACTCACAAATGAGATTAAAGCGCAAGTCTGCGCTCCAAGTGAGTGCGATTTGTGTCCTCCAATCAGATGACGACCGTCACTCACGTATGAGTCTTGCCTTATTCAACAATTTGCGCATGCGCGAACCACAAACTTCTTGTCGCACAGGCATTCCACCCGACGATTGGTTTCCCATCAAGACTATTAGCCAATCATTACAATTATCAGAAAAAGACTCAGATGTACGCAGAAGCGGAGATTTTTTACGCATGCGCAGTCCAATCCCATATATTTTACTTATTAATGAACTCATAAGTGAGATCTCAAACATGAGGACAACGTGAGACTCACGCCTTGCTTATATGGACGTATCTGATTGAAAATTTGATAGCGGTTTAATATTCTGCATGAAAATGCTAATTTTTCATAATTGAGGTTTTATTTTGTTGGTAATTGGACAAAATAATACTGGTACAGTAGTCCCCATCCTAAGTTATACCGTTGGTTCATTCGAAATGGCGGAAATTTATCCAAAGTTATAGCCCATCACTATCCCCACTTCCGTAACTCTGTTTATATACGTGCAATGAATGCTTCTGTGTGTGCGCGTGTGCGCGTAACGCATACCGAAGAAGTTATGGAGAAAGAAAACGCAAGTAACATACAAAAACCTGCAATTATCGCCAAATCTCCTTGTTAAACTCCTTATCAAAAATAATAGAAAAAAAAGCAACGTGAGTCCACATAATGTGCATAACGGAACTCACAAATGAGATTAAAAACCTCCAATCAGATGACAATCCTCACTCACATACATTGAACGATTTGCGCATGCGCAAAACCACTAACTTCTTGTCCACCCGACGCTGATTGTTTGCCCACCAAAACAGTTAGCCAATCATTGCAAGTATCACAAAAGTCTCATATGTGCGTAAAAGCGGAGTTTCTTTTTTATATTTGTTAAGTTTTAAACGAAATTTTGAGCTTCCAGGCGCCATTTTGGAAGACGCCATCTTGAATGATAAATTAGCGCACGGTACATTTTAATCCTGAGGGTCAACGGACGCGATATCTTCACCATAGACATGTTTCTTAACGCCATTTCATGGTAAAGGTGATGTTTTAATAACAAAAAAAATGTAAAAAACCATGTTTTTTTACAAAAAAACTTGTATAACTTTTTATGTCTCAATTTTCATAAAAATGAACATACGACTTTTCTTACGGACAACGGCAGTATATTCCACTGGATTATCGCTTTTAAACGACACACGGTGGGTCGCAACCAATTTCAACCCAAAAGTAGAGGCACTGTAATTTTTGTTGTTAATTTCTTTTCTGCTATGTCTCCTGAGTTATTTAAGACCAAACAGAAAAAAATCGTTAGGCAGATTTTTGCGAAAACTGAGTTGTTGCATTTATTATGCTGAAAATTTCTTATCTGTAGTATATGTTTTAAGATATTAAAGAAAAAAAGGAAAAAAAATAGTTAAATATGCTTACAAGGGAACCGATTTTTCCTCTGAATGTTGAAAATCATATGATTTGTTATTCGAGCTTAATTTTATTTTTTGAACTTTTAAAAAATGAAAAGCGTTTATTTGTTTGTTTGTTAAACTCCAATTAAATATTTGCACAATGAAAACAATTAAGATACCTATTGATCAAAGTGTTTCTTAAAATATGAAGGCTGTTATATTCACATATAGCACGGAGGTGATTAGATGCGTAATTAGGACGATCTCTTGATAGTTTGTACTTTTGCCAAACTGTATTAAAATCAAAGTGGACATACTTCATCGCCGGTTCCCTTAAAAAACCCTAAACCCATTTGTGTTTGATCACAGAAATCTTCTACATGGAAAAACACAGCATGTACTTTTGGAATTATAGATGTATCTAAAGCAACGTAACATTCTTTGAAGTTTGCGATTTTTCTCTTGAAATCTGGGTGTAATTGATTACCAAAATACTTTCTGATGGACTGATTCTTGAGATTATCCCACCGCCTGAGTTGCATTTGTCGTTGGATATCGTTAACTGTATTTTTACGCACATGCTGTCTGAATTTGGGAACGAAGCTTCAGATTAGGTAAAAAGTTGCCACCTTCAATTTTTCAGGATTGAACTAGATGTGAGATTAAAGGGAAGTATATTCCATTCACGTCTTAAACGAGAAAGAGACGAATGATAACCATAGCGAGATGAAGATGAAATTTCTATATGAATACGTGGGTTTCTAACAGGATAAATAGTATGTCCGATAAGTAAATAAAGTTGAAAACTGATGACAGTTAATCCTATTGTACAAGACTCTTAAGACATATAAAACATCCTGACAATAATGTAAAGATTCAATGGTTGGTAGTTTAAATCTACACGAGAGTGACGAATAGTCGTGATCAAAGTATGACATTGGGGTCTTGATTTTAAATGAGAGGTAACGGATAAATCTGTGCTAAACCGATTCAAGTTTCTTAATCCGAGTCTTTAAATACGGTGCCCAAACTTGAGAGCAATACAGAAAATGAGGTAAAACAAGTGACTGATAAAGTATGTGAATTTGTGAAATCTCTAGTAGTTCTACGAAGAAATCCAAGAGCTGAAAATCCCTTCGCTAACATGTGATCGCAATGATCATCGAATTTTAAAGACGAGTCGATTATTACTCCTAAATCATTAATAGAGTTTACCAACTCTAGAGGATGGTTACAGATGTCATATAAGAACTGACAAGATTTTGTAGATCTATAAAATGAAATTGATTTACATTTATCAATATTTACGGTAAGTCGATTTGAGGTAGCCCAATTGACAACCGAGTGAAGATCTCTTTTCAACTTCGATGCATCACGAGGAGATCCAATCTCATAAAATAGTTTAATGTCATCAGCGTACAATAAGAATTTAGAAAAACTAATACTATGAGATATATCATTTATGAATAATGTGAAGATAATGGGCCCTAAATGGGACCCTTGTGGAACACCAGATGAAACCTGGAAAGGGTTTGAAAGGCCGCCACGAATACGAACAATCTGGAATTTATGGGTAAGAATTTGTGAAACAGACCTACAAAAAACATGATATCTTCTCGTTCAAAATAATTTTTTCTTACAGAGTTTGATCTAAAAGAATATTGTACCAAAGGATTTTGCAAAAAAAAAAATTGTTATTGTTTATATTAACAATTTTTAACCATTTTATTTCAAAATCGAATATCTCGAAAAATACTTGATCAATCTTAACAAATCAAAATGGGTTTTCTTTGTTATAAAGTACAATATCAGATACAATTTTTTCCACATAAATATTTTGTTATTTACATTATTTAAAATGGGATTGTTTACAGATAATAATAAATAGGGTTCCCAGTAAACGAAAACGAATAGAAAGTTGAAAATATGAATTGAAATGAATTCAAGTGAATTAAAATGAATTAAAAAGTGGATTCAATTAATCATTTTCATGCGTTTTAATTCATTTTAATTCACTTGAATTAATTTCAATTCGTATTTTTAACTTTCTATTCGTTTTCGTTCACTGGGAAGTGTTTTATCCGAGCATAAATCATTTTATTATACATTATTATAAATCTATTTGCAATTTTCGATTGAAATTCATTAAAGATAGTACTTTTTCAATTCCATTTTGTTCACATTCAGAATCATTGAAGCGAACAACTTTCTACAAACTATATTAACCATTAAAAGTAACTGAAAATTATTTTTTCATTGAAATTCATTTAAGAAGTTAAGAAAGCTAATTCAGACGTGATCTCATGAATAAATTTCAATCGACCTTTAATGAATTTTCGTTTACTAGGTAAGTTAGGTAGTACTAGCGAATTAAAAATGTAAATTATTAGTATTGTTAAAGTGTTTAGTTGATCGTATTACAAATCCGACCATTTTCAAAGCTCTATTTGTTATATTAACTAAATGGTCTCTAAATGATAACACAGCCCAACAAAAATTTTAGAATTTCACGTTGGCCTATAAGTAAGAGTCGATTCTGGTAGGATTTTTGCTCCAGAATCCAAATTTGACCGTTAAAATATCCAATTGGCTCTAGTTTTTGAGATATTGAAGGTCAAACGTGTCAAAAAATCTGATTTCAGGCATTTTGAGCATTTATTCACAGCTCTAAAAAATTCTGTTGTTCCAATAGTAAGAGTCAATTCTGATAGGAGTTTTTCCACAGAATCCAAACATGTATGCCAAAATATTGATTTGGACCTACTTTTTGCCCAAAATTGAAGGTCGAAAAAGTAAAAAATCGTGTTTTAGGACATTTTCACATCTGTACTACAGAACTCGACGCAAAATATCAAGAAATGCAAATTGGCGGATCCAATATGTCCGACGAACTTTTAGAAATTTGAATCACTTCCAACTCATTATCATTTTGGAAACTTTTCTTTGTTTTTTACCAAATTGAAGGTCAAAGAGGTAAAAAATCGTGTTTTCAGACATTCTTTTCTGTTTTTCTAGAAAACTAGTTAAGACGATAACGAGTGTGAAGCGGTTCGAATTTTAATATGTTTGTCGGACATGTTGGATCCACCATTTTGTGTTTTTTTATTATTTGCGTCGCGTTCTATAGTATAGACGTAAAGAATAACCTAAAGCAAGCTTATTTACAATTTTGACCTGGAATTTGTTCAAAAAATAAATCCAATTCAATATTTCCGAATACATATTTCAATTCTGTGAGAAAAATTATATGAAAATTGACTTTTACTAGTGGAGCAACATCATTTTTTGGTATCTGTGAACAGATATTGAAAAATGCCGAAAATCACATTTTTAACCCCTTTGACCTTCAATATCTCAAAAACTGGAGCCAATTGGATATTTTGGCGATCATATTTGGATTCTGGAACAAAAATCCTATCAGAATCGACTCTTACTTGTAGGGCAACAAAATTTTGTTGGGCTGTGTAATTTACTATTTAATGTAATTCCTAGATCTTTATAAGAAAGTAAATTGTAAACAATGCACTGTCTATTAATGAAATAATAATTGTTAATAAAGGAGATCGACTTATAAAATCTTAAGGTTTTGCACTTTTCTACATTCAAAAACAACCCAGTAAACGAAAACGAATAGAAAGTTAAAAGTGAATTAAAATGAATTCAAGTGAATTAAAATGAATTCAGTGAGTTAAAATGAATTAAAGTGAATTAAAATGAATTAAAGTGAATTAAAATGAATTAAAGTGAATTAAAATGAATTCAAGTGAGTTAAAATGAATTAAAGTGAGTTAAAATGAATTAAAATGAATTCAAGTGAATTCAAGTGAGTTAAAATGAATTCAAGTGAGGTAAAATGAATTAAAGTGAATTAAAATGAATTCAAGTGAGTTAAAATGAATTCAAGTGAATTCAAGTGAGTTAAAATGAATTCAAGTGAATTAAAATGAATTCAAATGAATTAAAGTGAATTAAAATGAATTAAAGTGAATTAAAATGAATTAAAGTGAGTTAAAATGAATTAAAGTGAGTTAAAATGAATTAAAATGAATTCAAGTGAATTAAAATGAGTTCAAGTGAATTAAAATGAATTCAAGTGAGTTAAAATGAATTCAAGTGAGTTAAAATGAATTCAAGTGAATTAAAATGAATTCAAGTGAATTAAAATGAATTCAAGTGAATTAAAATGAATTCAAGTGACTGTAAAATGAATTAAAGTGAATTCAAGTGAATTAAAATGAATTCAAGTGAGGTAAAATGAATTAAAGTGAGGTAAAATGAATTAAAATGAATTCAAGTGAATTAAAATGAATTCAAGTGAGTTAAAATGAATTCAAGTGAATTAAAATGAATTCAAGCTAATTAAAATGAATTCAGTGAGTTAAAATGAATTAAAATGAATTCAAGTGAGTTAAAATGAATTAAAGTGAGTTAAAATGAATTAAAGTGAATTAATATGAATTCAAGTGAATTAAACTGAATTCAAGTGAGTTAAAATGAAGTAAAGTGAATTAAAATGAATTAAAAAGTGGATTCAATTAATCATTTTCATGTGTTTTAATTCATTTTAATTCACTCGAATTCATTTCAATTAATATTTTTAACTTTTTATTCGTTTTTGTTTACTGGGTTCTCCATCGAATTACAAATTGAAAAAAAAAATCTACATATGCTTATAACATTTCCGAATCTTATAAAATATACCCCATTAGAAAAAAATCTTTTTTTGTTGGCCTGTTTCACAAATTCTTACCCTTATAAGAAACAGTTTTGCACTTTACAAAATTCATTAACCTCAAAATGTTCAATACTGTTTATAAACGTGGCGTGTAAATGTTACAAATTAAACAACAAATGACGAAGAAATATTTCTGTATTGTTAAGAGGTTATGTCTATCTTGAAACTTCAAGAAAATATAGACAAAACCTTCATTTTATGAAGGATCTTTTCCATGCAAGTTGAGACAAAAATAGTAACTGGCGATCATGAGAACACTTTTTTTTACTTAAAAATAAAATATCACAATAGAAAACTCAAAATATGGTTTAGGCATAATTTTATTACGTAACAATTTGTGTAAGACATAAAAGTAGGGCCAATATTTTGGTTCATCCACGTAATAATAAAATATTCAAGTTTATTAGTGAAGAAAGTCATCGTTTCTTATAATACACTTCCTTCGCTCTTACAAAATTCAAATGTCGCCTAAATTCGTTAAAAAAATATAGAAATTCTACGCGTGTCGAAACATCGTTTAAAATAAATATCAGTAATATTAAACGATTATAAAACATTTCTCATATTTTATAATTTCCATAAATTGTTATCTTGATAAAAATTCTATTGAATGAGAATCATTCATAGCCATTTAGAAAAAGCTCCATTTTAATAATTAATCGAGAACAGCGATGCAACTTTTCGACTTGTACAAAACGTCGCGTGATTCGCTAAATCTACGCTGTTCAGTGAACCTGCATCGATTGTGAACGAAAAATTTCTCTAATGGGAACTTGAACTTATTCTTTCGATAGATCTCGTTAGTTGCATTAAAGCAAGGATAGCAGCGAATTCCCGGTTGCTTCCAGTAACGATTCTGTAGTCTCGAGCGTTTGATTTCGATAACAGATAAACTTTTCATCGGTGAGACGTTTTGGATCATAGGATAGGAGTAAGCAGGGAAGAGAGAATTCTCGGATTGGACTCCTTTTGCATTGTGATTCTGCAGAACGGAAGGAAAGGTTTTCAATTCCAATAAATGAAAACAGTTAAAAATAATAATTTTTATTTAATAGTTAATTTTAGCAATTTCCTAAAACTATTTTACTCTAATTTATTTCGTATCAAAATTAGATTTAAGAAAAACAATTGTTTAAAATTCGTATCGTTACTAATTAAATAAAGTATAAAAAATCTATCTGTACGCCCAAAGAGGTCTGTAATAATAATCAGTAAAACAAATTACCTTCGAAACAGCAGGTTCGTCTTTGGATCGTTTCCGTTCCAGATCTCTTCTCCGTTTTTCTTCTCGCTTTTCATCCCTCAGTCTCTGCTTCTCCTGCTTTCTTTGTTTCAAGAAATCCAAAAGTGGGGTGGTAGTAACTTTTTTCGGAGCATCTGAAATTTTCATAATTATTTTTAAATATAATTTCTAAATATAAACTAATTTGAGAATAACTAATATAAAATTTAAATACTTACAGTCTGATGGTTGATACGAGTATTCTGTTTTCGGCTGTGCATTGACAGTATCCGTTTCCTGGCTCTTGAGACTCTCGATAAATGTCGTATAATAAGGATCGGACTCTATCGTACCGCATTTCATATCCTTCTTCTTTCCTACGCGCTTCTTTGGCAACCTTTGGAATGGCGCATACTCCACGACAGCTGGGAACTCGATGCCTTTTGCATCGACGAAAACGTAGTTGTCAAATTTCTCACGAAATATGAAAATGTCTTGTTGATCGACAAAATCTATATACACCCGTGAAAATGCATATTGGCCAAGAGAGAAATCTGCTTTCGCAAAGTACAGATAATCGTATTCTGGTAACGGCGAAACTTGTTCCAAAAATTGCTCTTGAGTCATTGTAGGCGGCAGACGTCGAATCACAACCTGTTTATCAAATAAATTTTGAGTTATTTCTCAACATTATTGCATGTTATTGATAATATTTAACATTTAAAATCTAAATTTATCTCGTAAGAGTTTGAATCGATTCTCAAAACGTTACTGTACTAAATAATGCTTGTTTTTTTGTAAATCCAGTTTTCTTTTGTATTATTTCATAATGATGATTAAATTTAGTTAAATGTCAAATGTTACAAGCAAAGAATAATTTTACACTTTCTTTAGGAAAAAAAACAATAAATACTAACCTTCGTTAATGGTCGACATTTCTCCTTTTTGTTTTCGCGAGGTTTATTAACATCTGTTGTGTTTGTTTGCGATTCTGTAGTTTCGGTGTTTTGCTGCGTTTCTTCCGTCATTATTGAGGGGCTTCTTTTATCTTATGGACAATCAATGAAGAATAGTATGTGCAGGTTACTGACAAACACTTGGCATTCTGTTTTTGGCAAAAGTAAAAATTGTGTAGTGTACTCATCACCCGTATGGTGGCGCTGATCGCAATTTACCGTTCCTGGTTTTCTGATTGGTCGATGTACTCGTATCGCCATGTCTTTTTTTTCCCTCTCTCAAGAATTTGTAAATTTCTCTGTAAAAAAGGTTAGTGTAGAAACTCGATAAAACGACGTGGTCAGTTCAAGCCCCCTTTCCAACCCTCCATAAGACGACGTTCGAGAGAGAAAGTGAGGTTAATTTCCTCACCTGGTAAAAATAGCAGCGTCATCCAAGAGTTCGTAATGAGGATGTTAAGAGTCAGAAAAGCGTTCTGAAAGAGTCCGCTAAACGTGATTTTAGACAATTTAGTCCAAGAAAATTAGGATTTTGCCTAACAAGTGATTGGAAAGGCAATTTTTTCTCGAGGGTGTCGGGGGAGCCTAGAACAGCTTAAGTTGTCGGGACGATTCGAGGCTTGGCATTCTCTGTGGACAAATAACCTAAAAAACAGTTATTAGTAAATATCTCGGCCCCCAGTTAAGCAAAAACCAAAGTGAGGATAGCATTTTGTAGGTTTCTTTATGCCCTACAAGATCAAATTATGACTTTTGTATGTATTTCTCGAGATATTGGAAGAAAACGACGAAAATTGAGGCGAAAGAAACCTTGAATCAGTTATTTGAATATTTTTAAATTATCTGTTGCAAGAATAGAATTATATTTTTCTGCCCTCCGGCCAGAAACCGCAATTTTCTGGCCGCTGCGCGAAACGAAGTTGCGGCTTTCTGGCTACGTCGAGCAGAAAAATAGTATACGGCCCTTGGCCAATAAAAAAGAAAGCCTCAGATCACATGTTTGTCAGACTCGACTTCGCTTCGGCCAACAATTTCATGTGATCTGAAGCTCTTTCTTTTTTACTAGCCTAGGATCGTAATATACTATTACATGTGTTTCAATCTTCGTCCTGTGCAGCCTTTAAAAAGGCCACTATATAGCGACAAAATGTGTGGGCAGCAAAATATGGTCAATGTCAGCAATATGGCCTTTACAATAAAAGCATTCAGGTTTATCTATCAGATTAAATAGTGGAGTCAATGAATACATAAAAGAGGCAACCCTGGTAAAAATGGAAGCGTACACGAAGAGTACAGTAAGAGTGAAATTAAAGATACATGAAGAGTACGTACGCTTCGTGTACATTACGATAAGAGTACACGAAAAGTACGTACACTTAAATACCGCTTCCCAAAAATGTGCAATAAGAGATTTTAATAAAAAATTGTATTTTTCACTTTTTTCTTATTTTTAGTTTATTATTTAATTTTAATAATTTTTAAACTTTTTTTAAGATAAATAAAGTATCTTAACAAAAATATCCAAACATATCAAGAAACCAATTCTTCTTCATTCACGCATTCACTGGATGTGATGCGACGTCTACATTTTTTAACAAAGAAAAGAATACTTTTATTAAAATGATTAATAATGACAAAAAATTACGTGTAGCAGCTGACAACTTCTTACGGTGCCAAATATGCCAACAATTGAGATAATATGAGCTACGATACAAACGTTTCTTGGCATTAGCTGCAAAGGACAAGAGCGTACAACTCAGCTCGTTACCTTCGACAGAAGATGCAGCAAAACTGCATATAAAAAGAGCGTACTTACAAATTCAACAATGGAAGTATAATTCACCAATATTTACTGAAAAATGAGGCTGGAAAATAGAAAATTACTTAAAACCTGTGACAATGACGAAACCTGCAGCACCCAGTAATATTATAAAAACTATATTTTGCAAAACAGGATGCGGAGCAGCGTGTGGCTGCAGAAAAAGAAGGCTTCATTGTTACCAGTCTGCACTGTATGCAGTGGAAGCGACTGCAACAAGCACCCACCACTCGGAGAAATCTTGAAATCTGAAGCCAATTAAACTATTGTAATTAAATTCATTATTTATTTTTTGTAGTAAATAAGACAAAAATTTATGCATTTTCTTACACTATTTTTGTGTTATTATCATTTCCAATATGCGCACGCACGACACGCACACACACACACACGCACACACACACGCACGCACACACACACACACACACACACACACCCGCCGTAGTCTTGCTGGTTCCTTAACGGGCGCGTCCCCTCGTGGCGGATCGGGGAATGCTGGTAAAAGGTATCGGAGAAATAAAATACCCGACGCGGACCAAAGAACTAGCTAGGGGAAGGAACCCCGAACAAGAAACCAAGTATGGAAGATCAGCTGCAGATAAAAGCTTACGGTGCAGGGGTCGGATCCCCAGTACCGGCGTCGGGTACGAGTGAGCAAGCGGGCTCTCCGGCGTCGTTATCAGGCAACCGCAGTGTTGTTGGGGTTGGTCACTCGGCCCCAACAGCATTAAATGCTACAAGTGACACTCTGTCAGGAAAGGCGCACGAGACTGTAAGTTTCGAGCGCCTGGAAGAGAAACTTCAGCTCCTTGTGGAATTTATCCAGGAAAAGAAAAATCTCCACAAGGAGCTCAAGAATATGGTCAAAGGCACACTGCGTGCCTTTAGCCATTACGCCAAGGCACGAGAAAGTTCGGGGGCTTCGCAGGCGTCGGTCACCTGCCAGGACGGGGCGAGCCAAACGTCGCCCCTATTCTGTAAGCCCCCTGAACGTCCGGAACGTAAAGGACCCTCGCCGCTGAAGCTGCCAGCGACAAAACGGGTCAGGAAAGAAGAGGATAAAGAGGAACGCCCCGTACCACCAGCTGCAGAACAACGGCGGCAACCCCAGTCGGAAGACCAGGACTGGGTTACGGTGGTCAGAAACGGCCTAAAGAAGAAGGCGAAGCAGCAGCAGCAACAACAACCGCAACAGCATCAGCAGCAACAATATCCCCAGCAGCAACAACAGCAACAACGACGGCAGCAGCAGCAGCAGCAGCAGCAACAACATCAGCAGCAGCAGGGAACGGATGTCGGCAAGCGACACAGGGGGAAGCCGAAATCAAAAGCCGGCCTCCGACCCTTCCGCCCCGATGCCATCAAGATCAAGGCAGCGGACGGTGCGTCATATGTCGACATCCTGAAGACCATGAAAGCTGCGCCAGAACTGCAAAAGTTAGGAGAAAGGGTGACCGCCATCAGGCGGACGAAAGCAGGCGAACTGCTCATAGAGCTTGCAACGCCTGGCGTGTGCACCCAAGAGCTCCAAGCAGCGGCCACGTCCATCCTAAAAGGGACAGCTGTCGTACAGGCACTGTCCCATAAGGAAGCCATCACCATCAAGGACATGGACGAGGCCACAACTCGGGAGGAGGTGGCACAGGCCATCATTGAGATGACTTCACCGGAAGCAGTGACCCCTGAGAATATCAAGCTCAGGGGAGCATATAGCGGAACCCAGGCGGCCAATATCTTGCTTCCCGTCGCAGTAGCAAACACACTGCTGCAAAAGGGGAAGCTTAAAATTGGCTGGGTTAATTGCCGGGTTCGACTGCGCGAGGGACCCCCACGCTGTTACAGGTGCCACGAGAGCGGACATCTGGCAAGGGGTTGTAAGAGCGCGGTCGATCGCTCGGCGCAGTGCTTCCGGTGTGGCAAGGAGGGCCACAAGATTGAGGACTGCGTAGCCAAACATCGTGCAACGCAGGAGGTTGGAGCACAGACCAACAATGGCTAAGGTGCTCCAAATAAACCTCAATCACTGTGCGGTGGCCCAGGACCTGCTGTTTCAACTGGTCAAGGAGAAGAAGGCCGATATCGCCGTCATCAGCGAGGCTTACCGGGATCTTTGTAAACCGAGCTGGGTGAAGGATTCCACCAGCAAGGCGGCCATCTGGGTGTGTGGGAATCTCCACATATCCAATAAGATGTCCGACCCCCTGCCCAGCTTCACCTGGGTGGAGGTGGCTGGTATAAGACTATACAGTTGCTACCTCCCTCCCAGTCTTACCATCGACGAGTTCCAAGGATCCCTGGAGGCCATCGTCGCCAGTGCAAGAACCTCCCGACTCCCATTAGTGATCGGGGGGGACTTCAATGCATGGGCGACGGAATGGGGTAGCGCGAAGACCAACCATCGAGGATATGCCCTCATTGAGGCCTTCTCGTTACTGGAGTTGGAGATTGCTAACACGGGGGGAAAGCCGACCTACTCCAAGGCCGGCAAGTCCTCCGTAGTCGACCTGACCTTCGTCGACCCAAAATTGATGGGGGAAGGGTTGGGCTGGAAAGTTAGCGACCGATACACGGGCAGTGACCATCAAGCCTTGGTGTACCAGCTCCAACTGACCGGCAGAGCAGCAGGAAAGGTGCAGAATGCAAGCAAAGAGAGATGGGCACCGGCCACCTTCGATCGGGAAATGTTCCTCTACAGCTTGGAACAGACGGAGGTGGAGGGAACAGCAGAGGAGAGAGCCCGATGCCTCTCCCGAGCCATAACAGCGGCTTGCGATGCCTCTATGGCCGTGAAGTCAAATTCTCGCGGCCGACCCCCAGTTTACTGGTGGAACGAGGAAATCGTAGATATCCGTCGAGAGTGCCTTCGGGCTCGAAGGCTGCACCAGAGAGCAATTCATAAGCCCCGGTACTACCAACTGGCCGCGGACTATGAAAGAAAGAGAAAGAGGCTCAAGATTGCCATCAAGGCCGTGAAAAGAAAGTGCTGGCAGGACTTTTGTGAGGAGGTGGACCGCGATCTCTGGGGGCGACCGTATAAAACGGTCATGAACAAGATCAAGCCAGATCCAACGCACCATCTTGTCCATCCTTCCTTGGCAAAGTCATCGGCCATTTATTCTCAGAACAGCGGGAACGGCCGATTGGCATTGGCCTGATGGCAATTGCTGGTGCAGCCGAGGCGCCAGATGTTACCGAAGCCGAAGTAATGATGGCTGCTAAGAAGATCTCCACCCGTAAGGCCCCAGGAATGGATGGGGTACCTGGAATGGCAGTGAAGATCGCAGCGCTGAATGTACCAACCATCTTCACATTGACATTCAGTGCTTGCCTGAAGGAAGGATGCTTCCCGGCGCAGTGGGAGGAATAGAGGTTGGTGCTGCTGTCTAAGGGAAACAAACCCCCGGACGACCCATCCTCATTCCGACCGCTCTGCATGCTTGACATCTCCGGGAAGTTATATGAGAGGGTTATCTGTGCCAGACTGGAAGCAGCCATCGAAAATGCCGGAGGTCTTTCCGAAAACCAGTTCGGATTTCGGAAGGGGCGCTCAACCATGGATGCAATCGGCCGAGTGAAAGCAATAGCCACGGATGCCATCAGTGGCAGCCGAAACACCAGGTGCATGTGTGCCATCATTGCCCTGGATATCCGGAACGCATTTAATTCGGCCAGGTGGGATTGCATCATGCAGGCACTCGAAGATCTGAAGATGCCTCTCTACCTAAGAGAAGCCATCTCACGCTACCTAACAGAACGAACCCTGTATTATGACACCGATGACGGCAGGCACTCCTACAACATCACGGGAGGCGTGCCACAAGGGTTTGGTTCTGGGACCCTTGCTCTGGAACGTCTTATATGACGGACTGCTCAGGCAATCCCTTCCAGACGGGTGTCCATGGTAGCTTTCGCAGACGACCTTGCACTAATCGTCGTCGCGAAGACCATCGACGAGGTGCAATTTAGCGGAGATGAAGCTATCGAGGTAGTAGCTAGGTGGTTGAGCAACCATGGGTTAGATCTGGCGGCTGAGAAGACGGAGGCGGTGCTCATCTCTCGAACGAAGAAAAGGGTATACGCCACCTTCACGGTGGAAGATACGCAGATCAGGACGGTGGACACTATTAGATATCTTGGAGTCACTCTAGATGCGCGGCTGTCGTTCAAACAACACCTGATGAACGCAGGCGCAAAGGCTTCTAAAGTGGCTCGTACGCTCTCCAGCATCATGCCCAATTGGGGGGGGGGGGGGCGAAACAGCCGCGACGGTCCCTCCTTTCATCGGTAGTAAGCTCCGTTATTCTTTACGGGGCACCGATCTGGGCTGATGCCATGAACATCCATAAGAGCTACGGAGCCACCTGCCGGCGGGCTTATAAAACAGCCGCCCTAAGAGTGGCCCGTGCCTACCGTTCTGTATAGGACACCGCTCTCTCGGTGGTCGCGGGACTCCCTCCCATAGACCTTCTTGCTATGGAGAGGGCAGCAGTACACCGCGAAGGCAGGTGTATAAGGCAGGACATCGCCGACAAGGAGCCGAACCACGACAAATGGTCCATGAGGACCATAGAAGAGTGGCAAGAAAGATGGGATTCAGCGGATTCGGGGCGGTGGACCCACTGCGTCAACCCAGATATAGCAAAGTGGACGGGCAGACAACACGGGTACACCACCTTTCATCTCACCCAGGTGCTCACCGGGCACGGATGCTTTCACAGCTACTTACATCGTTTCCGCATTTATCAAAGTGCGGAGTGCCCGGCATGCCCTGGTGTCGAAGAAGACGTAGCCCATGTCCTCTTCCACTGCCCGAGATTTGCAGCGGAACGGGAACAGTTCCGGATCTCGGGAGGAGGACCACTAACACCTGAGGGCATTGGGGAATGTCTGCTCGCCTCACAGGAGGGATGGGACGCGGTGGTCATCATCGCCACCTCCATCATCGATAGGCTGAATGCCATCAGAAGAGAAGAAGACGGAAGAGGCAACAACATCGCCCAGACCTGAAGAGCCAAAACATCGGCGGAGGGCCTACTGAGGCATAGACTGCCACCCCCCCCCCCCCTCGAAGTAATGCCTTGCGGCGGTTTCCGAGGGGGGAATCACAGTCTGAGCGGAGGTGGTTTTAGCGGGTGGGAGCCCCGCACTCCTGCTGGCACCGGCCGGCAGGGATGGCTGGTAGAGCTTTCCATCGTCGCTTCGGAAAAAAAAAAAAAAAAAAAAAAAAAAAAAAAACATACACACACACACACACACACACACAAAATACTTCTTTTCATAGTAAAATAATTGATATAATTAATATATGCTATATAATACAATTATAAAAAATTATAAATATTATTATTGTATTACTGTGACAATTATAATTTATATTTTATGTAATTTTAAACAAAAAATAGTTGTAATCGTTTTATATATGTCGTTATACATATACCCAAAACAATCATTTTTCTACATAAAAAGCATTTATATTGTTTAAAGAATATTAATAATTATTTCCCCCCTACGAAACGTTACTGATTTCAAATAATGTAAATAAAGAAACATTTTAAAAAAAATATCAAAATCGGTGCTGTTGCTGAGGACTTCCGACTAAAAACGTTCATTGACTACACTAAAAGAGGTTAGTGTGGTTAAGAATTAATAAACAGATTCTTACGAAAAAATGAGTAAACGTTAATATGAATATAAAATGAATTCCCTGCAAATTTTGAGTCATTTGGATACCTCAGTGTTGAGAAATTATGAAAAACATTTTGTGCGTATTAACATGGTGGCTTATGTAAAATGACATTTTTCAAGTCTTTATATTCGAGATTTGCACAGAATAAACGAATAGATTTACTTAAAATTAATGTCGATTAAAATATATAATAAATAGTCGAGAGAAAGAATTAAATTCATTGGATACGCTACCCAGCAATCGAGATTTGATAGGATTGGATTGAAAATTTCAATTCATTTTGAATTCATACTTTGATTCCGTAAATATGTATTCAAATGGATTGAATTCCGAAGAAAGTAATCCATCTGTATTCAATTTTACGAACACAATTACGAATACAATCGGAAGCAGAATAAGAATACAAATAAATACAGATTTATTCAAAGTTTATTTTTTGAAAGAAAACTTTTTTTGCATTGAAATGAATACGCTTAGATAGTTTTGAATCCGTAATGTTGAATACGGAGGCATTCAATATTTCGTTTTGAAGAAAGAAACTTTTTTTTGATTGAAATGAATACACTTGGATAGATTTGAGTCCGTAATATTGAATACGGATGTATACAAAGTTTCGTTTTTGAATGAAAACTTTTCTTACATTGAAATGAATACGCTTACATAGGTAGTTTTGAATCCGTAATGTTGAATACGGATGCATTCAACATTTCGTTTTTAAAAAGGAAACTATTTTTGGATTGAAATGAATACACTTAGATAGTTTTGAATCCGTAATGTTGAATACGGATATATTTAAGATTTAATTTTTAAAAAGAATAGTATTTTATGCAACAAGGGCGCAATTATCGATCTTCGACGAGTGTGAAGTTTGTCGCTCGAGCGGAGCGAGGGTGACAATCACAATCGACGGAGAACGATATTTCGCCCATGTTCCATACCATATTTTTTAATACGACGTGCGTAGAGCGCAATTTTACGTACATGAAAATTTCGCCCTAGTGCGTAAAATCGTGTTTTACGCACTGAGTGTTAAAAAACTTTTTTTGGATTAATATGAATTCAGAAAGTAACCTTTTTATTCGTATGAACGAATAGAAATGTATTTACGTATTAAAATGGATTCAGAATTTAATAATTGAATCCAATTAATATCCTATACAACTCTATCCAAATTCGATTCCTGGGTAGGTAAGTGAACTTCAATGAAATTGTTGTCAAAAGTTCATTATCGTACAGATTAGAACGGTTGGAAGCCATTACTCAGAGAACGCTCTATGAACGCTTTGTAGACGTTTTTGAAACGATGTCTGGACGCTTAATGTACTCCCGATGAAGGTTAACATACGGATGACTCAAACGCTGCTCGGACGCTCTATCAACGCTTTTAACGTTACAATTGTACGCCTTAAGAGCGCCCTATTAATGCTCAAAGTACGCTCACATACCTGATCATGGCTCGCTTAAATTAGTCCAAGAAAAGTATCCAAAAAAATGACGTTTGCCTAACAAGTGATTGGAAAGGCAATTTTTTTTCGAGGGTGTCGGGGGCGGGGGGGGGGCTAGGAAAGCTTAACTCGAAGTTGTCGGGACAATTCGAGGCTTGGCATTTTCTCTGTGGACAAATAACCTAAAAGACACTCATTTGTAAATATCTCGGCCTCCAGTTAAGCTAAAACAAAAGTGAGGATAGCAATTTGTAGGTTTTTTAATGCCCTACAAGATCAAATTATGACTTTTCTATGTACTTTGCGTATTTCTCGAGATATTTGAAGAAAACGACGAAAGTGGAGGCGAATAAAAACTTGAATCGGTTCTAAGTCTCTTTTTTCATCGGAAATCGAAAAAATAGTTCGCAAATTTGCTGGAAATTCTCCCCTGCCGACTAGTCTGCGGCGATTCTGACGCATTTCTGCCAAAGAGATTAAAAGGCTCGAATACCATTTCGTCAAGAGGTTTAAAAATACTGCACAGAAAAGATTTCGTTCCTTTTCTCATGCCTTCTTCGTTGAACAAAGATAAAGGATATTGCGGCAATTCAAATTGAAAATACATCTTCATGTCATCTTCAGAATGTTTTAGAATACAAATACTTTGAAATAAGAGAAGGGAGTCGATTACCACTACTGATTTGTCAATTTTCACGCTATACTGTTCATTGCAGCTAATGGGATAACTTTGTCTGATGGTTTGTTTGAAGTGCAATGAATCGAAATTGTTCGAATCGAGGATTTCAGCCATCATTGATATACCAATGCCACGAGCACGATGACAATTGATTTTGGCACTGTCAACAACTCCTGTACCGATGGAAACGAGGCTGTCTCTCCATCAAAACTTTGCTGTCAGGGAAAGGATTGTGTTGGGCAAACCAATGATCAAGTTTCTCCTTGTCCGAATTGTCTCGCGAAACTCTTGAAACGCGCATGTCTACGTGCTGCTCTGTCGTAGCACATGAAACTCCAGCGAAATTTTCGATTTCCTCGCAGACATTGTGCATCTGAACCTTGCTCAAAACCCACGAAACTATGCTACTTTCGGTAAATCCACGACCGATAATTCATCCACGGGCCTTCAGTGACCGCATAAGGACTTGCTCAATTGTTTGGTCGGACATAATACCAGACCAAAACTTGTTTGTACGACGAATCGTGAAATGCCCTACAGTGAATTTTTTTATTTCTTCATTAGGCATTTGTTCTCTGAGACGCCGCATGTCCTGCAGATATAGATGAGCCGATTTTGCGTACAGGAAATGGCCGCTCGCATGAAAGTAAGGCAACATCTGTTGAATCGTGTCGAAATGATTATTACCGTAAAAGTAACAATTGTAGACTTTTTATAGATATGCACTGTTATATATATGTATATATATATACAGGGTCATCGAAAAGTATCGGACCCCCCTAATATCTTCAGTTAGAATGCACTTAGGAGAAAATGTCCAATAGCAAAGTTGTATGGTTTCAAGCGGGGAGTAAGATGATGACCTTGACTTTGACCTTGAACATGTCCTTCAAGGTCATTTCAAGGTCAATCTTATTTTTTTAAATAGAACCCCCTACATTTTATTGCATATTCTTATAGCTTATCTCGAGAGCTTTCCAAAACACTATAATAAAATATTTTTTTATTAAGTACTTTTTGAGTTATAAAGGTTTGAAGTTAACAATTTGTTAAGTGGTGTGCGAGTCCGACCAGTTAAGGCAAGAGTGGTGTGCGAGTCCGACCAGTTAAGGCAAGAGTGGTGTGTGAGTCCGGCCAGTTAAGGCAAATTTAATTCCAATTGGTTAGCTTGGGCAAAATATTTAATTGTACCAAACAATTCACAACAAATGTTCAAATTGTTGCCCTTCAACAGCCTGGCAATGTGCCAATCTGTTATAAACAGCCGAAACCGCATTCCGGTACATTTCTGGCGGTATTAGTTCTATCTCTCGAGTTATTCTCCCTCTTAAATCATCTAAATCTTGAGGCTTGGTGGCATAAACTTTACTTTTCAAGTAACCCCACAAAAAAAAGTCAAGTGGGGTCAAGTCCGGAGACCGAGGTGGCCACTCAATATGACCCCTTCGCTCTATCCACCTGTCCTGAAAGACCTCATTCAAATATTGACGGACAATGACACCATAATGAGGTGGAGCTCCATCCTGTTGGAAATAAATTTCATCCATATTTCCACCAGCTATATCTCGAATAGCTGGAACAATTTGTTCGCGAAGCATGACTAGGTATACTTGTGCTGTCAAATTGCCTTCAATGAAGAAAGGGCCAACTGGTCTACCATTAAGAATACCAGCCCATACGTTAACTTTTTGTGGATATTGAGTATGATTGTCTCTTTTCCAGTGAGGATTAACGTCACTCCAGTATCTACAATTGTGTCTATTTACATTTCCAGTCAGTTCAAATGTTGCCTCATCAGAGAAAACAATATTATCAAGTAATAGAGGATCGTTGACAATCATCTCCATCATAAGATCACAAAATTCGATGCGTCTATCAAAATCGTCTTCGGACAACTCTTGGACCAAATGGAGTTTGTATGGATGCCATTTATTCAATTTCAGAATTTTACTGACAGATGCATGACCGATTTCGTGTTCTTGTGCAACGCGATTGATGGAAATATGGGGATCTTCAACGAAAGACTGTAAAACATCTAATGCCTTATCATTATTTGTTGCTGTTTTAGGTCTACCAGATTTTGGGCGGCTTTTAACGCTACCAATGGCCTCGAAACGTTGAATAGTACGGATTACAGTACTTTTGGAGATCCTATTATTTTCATTCCGAAAATTTTCATTAAATAATCGCGTTACTGTTTTATACCCTCTTTGTTGATCTCCCCATCCTCGCATCATTAACAGTGTTATTCGATCTCTTTCAGAAAGCTCCGCCATTCTTAATTAGAGCGAAGAACAATTAATCAGGTAAGTGATAGGAAATTGATCTAGATAATTAAGTAGAGAAAAATACTAATTATTAAGTGTTGGTCCAACTATCGATTTGTTTATTTTAACCAGCACTAGCAAAAAGCTCGTTGAGCAACTGAAAATCTAATAGATCAATTAATAATATTTACGTAAATTTCTGGGCTATTGGAAACAAAATGAAGATGTTTGGGATAATCAATTGAAGCGCAATGGTTTCTTTTGTTACAGAAAAAATTTTTGAGGCTGTTCGTTTTCGTCCACGAGGTGACTGCTGCTCGCTAAGAAGCAGACAGCACTGCATCAAAGTTTCAAATCAGTGATCCGTATTGTTTGCTCAAGAGCTCGTACATTGGTGCCTGCGAGAGTGAGAGAATAAAGATTGGCCAACGCTTTCGGTCAGATTCCCGCTAACGGCTTCGGAAATCACGCATTCGAGCAGCTTCTCGCGGTTACGTTCGGGCAGTTTTTCGCCAGAGCCTATTAGCATAATTGCTTGAAGCCGTACAATACTTTGCTATTGGACATTTTTCCAAAATGCATTCTTACTGAAAATATTAGGGGGATCCGATTAATGTATTTTCTTTAAACCAATTAATTGGTCTCATTATTCCGCGCACAAAAGTATTAAGGTTATGATTACTGAAAACTAAATAATATTTTACAAGATATTCTACATTTTGTGTCAAAAAATTGTTAACTTCAAACCTTTATAACTCAAAAAGTACTTAATAAAAAAATATTTTATTATAGTGTTTTGGAAAGCTCTCGAGATAAGCTATAAGAATATGCAATAAAATGTAGGGGGTTCTATTTAAAAAAATAAGATTGACCTTGAAATGACCTTAAAGGACATGGTCAAGGTCAAAGTCAAGGTCATCATCTTACTCCCCGCTTGAAACCATACAACTTTGCTATTGGACATTTTCTCCTAATGCAATCTAACTGAAGATATTAGGGGGGTCCGATACTTTTCGATGACCCTGTATATATATATACATATATATATACATATATATGGTAATATTAAATTGTTGGTAATATTAAATTGTTTTCATTATCAATGGATGAATGGAAAGCCAATCAATTGATGAATTTATTATTTGTCATCTTAATTAACATTTTGGCGTACATAATTGGTATAAGGGGCATTCCATACAGAGGGCAAACTTTGAGTCTCAGATTTTGTTCATAATTGGTCATTTTGATGTCTTTCGGGTATACTTGATGCTCATGTGCGGATTTTCCAAAATTTCAATTATTTTGCAAGTTATTGTTAATTGAATTTTCTGGTAATTTTTTTTCATTAATTTTTATCTCGAAATCAATTCATGTTAGAAAAAAAAGTTTCGTATAAAAGTTGTGTAGAAAACATTGAAATTGAATAATATGTGTTAAAAAGATTAATATTATAAGTTTTTAATCCATTTATTCAAAAATTAAATTTTTAATAATTTGTTTGTACCCGAAGTACATAATTTTTTTTTTCAAAATATTTTTAAATTGAAGTTCTAAATTTTCTTTAAACACTTGTGAAATTTTCAGAGACGCGTTTTTTGACATTTTCGAGAAATTCATTTTTGAAATTTCCGTTGCGGGGCCCGGTCCGTGCGGCTGACGTCGGTACGAAATATAGCTTTCCAAAGCATCCGCCACTTGTACGAAATCATTCTACATTCTCTTCTTCACATTAATTTCAATTTCTTATTAATATTATGACCCATTTCCTAACCTTATAATTAATTATAAATATATTTCAGACGCGCTAAAATTTATTTATAAATTTTTGCTGCATTATTACATGTTGCAATAATATTAAGTTTTGCATTTAAAAACAATAGCTACATACAAATTTACGATAATAAAGTATGTTTTTCTTTCCCGAATGCGTATCAGCCGAAAAAGTCAGAATTTCCGTTCATCGCCGGACTTTGCGCCACGCTGCACGAGAATCTGTTCACAGAAATGAACGACTGACCAGTCAAATTAAAGCTCTTTAAAAATGCTGCAACTTTTATTTCAACTATTTTTTCGATTTCCGATTTCAAAAACAGGCTTAGAACCGATTGAAGGTTTTTTTCGCCTCCATTTTCGTCGTTTTCTTCAAATATCTCGAGAAATACTCAAAGTACATACAAAAGTCATAATTTGATCGTGTAGGGCATAATAAAACCTAAAAAATGCTCTTCTCACTTTGTTCTTGTTTAACTGCGGCCGAGATATTTAATAATGTCTGTTTTTTAGGTTATTTGTCCACAGAGAAAACGTCAAGCCTCGAATCGTCCCGATATCTTAGAGCTAAGCTTTTCTATAGGCTCCCCCGACACCCTCGAAAAAAAATTGCCTTTCCAATCACTTGTTAGGCAAACGTCATTTTTTTGGATACTTTTCTTGGACTAATTTAAGCGAGCCCTGATCAGGTATGTGAGCGTACTTTGAGCGTTAATAGGGCGCTCTTAAGGCGTCCAATTGTAACGTTAAAAGCGTTCATATAGCCTCCAACGAGCGTTTGATTAAACCTAAATCGTGAGTCCATAAAGCGTCCAGTCATCGTTTCAAAAACGTCTACAAAGCGTTCATAGAGCATTCTCAGAGTAATGGCTTCCAACATTTATAACCTGTACGATAATGAACTTTGGACAACAATTTCATTGAAGTTCTCTTTAAGCGTATCCAATCAATCTAATTCTTTCTCTGGAACGTTTATTATATGTATATTTTTATTTAATCTACATTCATTTTAAGTAAATCTATTCGTTAATTATGTGCAAATCTCGTATGTAAAGACTTGAATGCCAATTTACATAAGACACCATTTTAATACGCACAAAATGTTTTTTGTCACAGTAGGCGTAAAGTACGCTTTTACGCGCACTTTTGCGGGCGAAAAGTTCGACTTTACACCCACTAGGCGTAAAGTTTAACTTTGCGCCCACTAGGCGTAAAGTGAAAAATTCGGGGAAATGTGACTTTGTTATGAATAAACAAATATACCCCTCTCACTTGGACAATCAAGACTCTCTCCATTACAGTAAACAATAACTCATATGTTTATATGAGAATCAATAGAAAATCCGGTTGAAATTCCCGTAAAACAAAAAAAAATAAAATAACAATGCAAGCAAACTACAGTGAAAATGTCAACAATGCAACCGTTAATAATAACGACACATCGAAAACATTTACGTTCAATCTTCATTTCAATAATTGAATTAATGAATTATTAATATAAAAAAATACAATGTGATTGTAATACAATAAGAAATTATTTATTATGTAATCTAGTTCAAATTTACTATTATAGCTTAAATTATATTCTAGTTTAAACATTTTTTTCTATTTTAATCTAAAATTTTGTTGTCAATAAACATAATAATAACGTTTAAAATTCAATTAAAATCACGAATTGAAAATTATTTAATAAAGCTTACAAAACTACAAGTTTACAAGTTTTAAACGTTACAGCATCAATTAAAATCAAGAATCACTAATTAATAAATATTTTTCTACTACTTTATTCTAAAACAAAATACAGTTTTAAGCATGTTTATTAAAGAACCCCCCCAATTCCACCTACTTGCTCCCGCCCTTCCGCTCTCCTACTGTTGTCTTATGCTTTTCCTAATATGGAAGCGTCTTTCCGCCTACATGTGACGAAAAATAATGTTCGCACGTGGGGCGTAAAGTCGCACATTACGCCCACCGTACGAAAATAATTATTTCATACTTTCTCAACCCTGAGGTATCCAAATGACTCAAAATTTTCAGGGAATTAATTTTATATTCATATTAACGTTTAGTAATTTTGTCGTCAGAATCTGTTTGTTAATTCTTAACCACACAAACCTCTTTAATCTGATAGACAAGCCTGAATGCTTTTATTGTAAAATCCAAACTACTGACATTGACCATATAATATTTTGTTGCCCACAGCATTTTGTCACAAAACTGGGTTTTTTAGAGGCTGCACAGAAAGAAGGTATTGAAACGCATGTAAAATTTAATTCTATTCTTGCAACAGATAATTTAAAAATATTCAAAGAACTATCTACTTTTCCAAATTCTATAGACATGGTTAATGTCATGCTTAATGTAAATGGTTAGATTTATTGATGTCCTAATATTTTATTTTATATAATTTGAATAATATCTACATTTCCTCTTTTTTCTTCTTAAAGTGGGTTCTAACGTGCTTGGACGATAAGGTAGGAATTTTCAACAAAAAACATAAGTAAAAAATGACTGAATCAATTTTTCAAAATTCGGGCTCTGTAAGGGCAATTTTAATGACTATTTACGGTATCCTATGAAATGCCAAAGAAATTAATTGAGAACTGAACGAGAATTTTAGGAAATAAGTAATTTTTATGGTCCTATCCGATACGACCTAGAGAATTTCACCACTTCCACATTCCTAGTTACATACATCAAGCTTAGGGACTTTTGTCCCCTCTTTGGAGAAGTAAATCCACCCTAAATGTCTCGTCGTCTCGAATATTCGTGAAAGAGAAGCCGCGACGCGACAGCATTACTACTTTCAATTGTTACTTGAAAACTACAAGTCAGATTAGTCTATAACTTTACAAAAAACTTCTTTGAACCTTCCTCGAATTTTCGGTGGGAAGGAAATTTCGATTTATTGAAATTCCCTCGACTCCCGAAGTGTTTGAAGCTTTCAATATCAATTTTGTGCAGTAAAACAAAAACCAGTTTTTTAAAAATTTCCGTAATAACTAACCATCATTTGGAAAAATACGTTAGTTTGTAGATAGAATAGTGCATATTCCCTACAAATTTCATTAAAAAATTCCAACTATTGTAAAAGATATGACGAGTTAAAGACAAAATAATTAAGTTATTTTATATTTCAAATAATTTCGTTTTTTGCGATTATATTAAAAACGAAGAGGGATAGAAATTTTGGATTTTAACAAAAAATTCGCGTAATTAATTTTCCTATTCAGATATCTAATGAAAACTTTAAAATTCGAAAGTCAAAAAATTACGTGTAAAGAAAAGATTTTGGCTCAAAGGGATAATTTCATGTCATGTTTTACCCCTGAACATTGTATTGTATTTCTGGAACAAGTTCAGAGTATCATTATGACTCATAAAACAATAAATTACGCCAATATTCGAGACATATATTTGTGTATAGGTCGTGTGTCAGACCAAAGTGTCATTTTTCAACAATATTTACGCACGAAGACAATAGGTTGTAATATGCACAGAAATGAGATGAGACTATAGGGATACCTTATTCCTTGGAATATGACACTTATTATATCATAAATTAAAAGTTCCCAAAATACGGAGCCATAATATTGTTTATTCCAAAAGTTACAGTTAGAAATTATCGTAAGTTAAATTTTTTAGAAATTCACTCCACGCGATTTTGGATGCATGTCATTTTTATTAAGACATAGGCACACATATTTTTCTTGTATCTTTGTGGCTTTCATAAAGTGCAATTATTCAACCACACGATTTTCAAATGAAAAGAATACACGTTCCAAAAATTACAGAACGAAATACTAAAGAAAATACGATTTGTACGCAGGTAGTTTATTCAAATTTTATGAGCTTTAGTGTTTCCTATGGTTTTTTAATCAACTATCCTGCAAAACCAATAACTGTACCTCCAAAGCATATACTTTTTAGTAAATAGCAACGTTTTATAAATATGTACAGCTTATTTAAGTGAATCTTACAAGATTATAAAAGTAAAAAGTTCTGTGGATTTGCCCATATGTTGCATTTACAGAGTAAAATATCATATTGTTATCAGCAGACCACATAAGCCTCTAATTTAACCTACATTCAGCTTCGTAGTGTTTGCAACGGGATGCACTAGGGGTTTTTCTGATTATTTTGGATCATGCGTGGATACTTTACGTGGATGGGAAAGCTAAAATATCCTAGATATTGTAACGTGTGCACATTTGAATTGATTTCTTGTGAATCTTTTCACCCCGAAATGAATTTTAAAGGAGAGAGGTGTAACGTGGGACGTTTTTAACTAGTTCTCACAAAATTATTTTTCCCAGAGTTTTATCTTACTGGGCTTTGCACAGTTGTTGTTCGTAAAATTAAAAACAGGGAAAGGTATTATTTTCCAACGTTCGACAACCAGAAGATAAGCTTCTTCAACGCAAAGCCGGAAAACACATGTCGGGCGACATCATAGAGTAGCTCGACTAGTCGTCGACATAGACAAAGACAAGAATTTCTCGAACTCGTGTAAATTTATGATCTTTTCTGAATAGGATCTTGGGTACACAATCTGACCGCGACTAACCTTTTTCTGGGCAAGGGCGTTAACCCATAATAAGCTTAAAAATATCTTAGATCAATAGAACACTTCCTGTTGTCGAACACATGTAGAAAACTAAAAAGCCTAAATAATTTTTGTCCCGCATGACGTCACGTCCTCGAAGTCTTTCTTTTAGTAATACCAACGAAGTAAGATACTATTTGATTATTTTATCACACTTATATACATTAGTATATTTCGTAACAAGTGCGGAAAATGCGATTTCCCACACGCGTAATGATTACACTGACACGAGTGTATGCATGACCGACTGGTCCTCGAGACAGCTTGCGACGTGATTAATCGAACGGAGGATCGCCTGATGATGCTAGTTCATCAGCATGAAATTCAGTTTCTGTAAAAGGTGGCGGAACGAGCGGCGCGAAACCTCGGTCTGGTTTTCAACGTGGGACGTAGTGGTGCACAGGAGGCTGAATCAATCTGGGCCCAGTGCATCTCAGGGCTAACATACAGAAGGAACAACTCCGTATGTTGGAGGGAAGGCATATCGACAAGCCATTGCATGGACAATTCTTTCGAAATGTCCAACAACTTGGCTTGTCGGCAGAGATGACCTTATCGTTCTTAAGATCAGCCGGCTTGAAATCCGAGACCGAGGGATTTATCTTCGCATGCCAGGATGGGGTCATCAATACCTTAGCGTATCGCCAGAACATCTTACACCAGGTGGTACAGAGTACTCTTTGTAGATTGTGTAGATGTCATGCTGAGACAATAATGCATCTTTTGGCAGCATGTTCAATATATGCAGTTTCAGCATACATCGAACGACACAATGCGGCTCTTCGAGTGCTGTATTACCATCTTCGCAGCACTTATGGTATTGATGCAACCCCAGTTTTGCCGTACGTCCCCACTGATATTGAATCCGTAGTCGGGAATGAGTCGTACCGAATATACTGGAATTACTCATTCTCGACGAGCAGGAAAATATCAGCCAGTAAGCCTGATATCGTCCTTGTTGACTTCGATGACAAATCCATCTTCGTCATCGAGTTTTGTGCACCAGCATAAACAAATATAGTCAGCAAAGAGGACGAGAAACGGATGAAATATCAGGAACTCCTGTTCGAGATTCGCAAGCTGTATCGAGGATTCAAAATCAAGCTCGTCGTGCTGATGATTGGAGTGCTGAGAGGAATGAGACCAACTTTCCTCCAAAACATCAAAAGCATTCCGGCCTGTCGAGAACATGCAAATTCCACCGCAGGCCGAATGCAGAAAGCAGTGCTGCTGGGATCTCTCCGTCTACTGAGGTCACACGAGATCCTGTAACCACTTACCCGATGGTAGAGGGAGTGGTTACAGTTCCAAAAGAAATGGCCCGGTGCAGTCTGCAGCGGAGGAGATGGATATCGGAGCCACTTTTCTGCTGCAGACTGCACAAGTGGATTATGGAGGGCCAAGGGAGGTTAGGGTTTCAGTCGGTAAACCTTGCCCCGAACACCATGGGCAAGGGAGTCCGACACACGGAGGGTTAACCAACATCTTCAACCCCCTACGGTGCCCAACGCATTTCCCCCCTCCGTAAAAAAAAAATAAAAAAAAAACACAAAAAAAAACACAAAAAAAAAACACAAAAAAAAACAAACAAAAAAATAAAAAAAAAACAAAAAAATATTCCCAGAATTTCTGCGTGAAAAATAAACGTAGATGTAATGTAAATATTTCAAATATTTTTTAGATGCAGATACCGTTATGTTTTTGTGCGGCTTGAGTCACCTTTCTACCTGAAACCTGAAGGACTGAATGGGCGGTGAAACAAATCGCACTGGAATGCGAGGGTCGTATTAATTCCAGAGCATAAGAAACATCTGTCGACTGTAAGAATTCTTCTTAACACACCTTTCCGTTTTGCTTCGTATTTTTCAACGGCCGGATGTTTTTCAAAACGGATATTTTTGTGGATATTTAATTTTACTTGTGCACAGTGGATGGACATTTTTAATGCGTTTTATATGCACGTTGTTAATACAATTTTTGGACGTTTTGCTCGTGAAGTTTGTAATCGATAACAATGAGTGAGTTTAATTGTTTGATATGCGAAAACCCTTTGGTAAACGATATTCAAGTGGTGAAATCGAGGGGCGTTAAATCTGTTTTATCTGCGGCAGAAAAAAGTGAAGATACGGGAAAATGTCGTTAGTCGCAAAATTTAACCGAAGTTAGTGTACACAGTGCGTGCTACAAAAATTATTCGAACAAGAGATTAGCTTCGCTCGCTTCCCGACGAAGTAGCAATACCGAACCACCACCATTTCAGCAACATGACGAATTTGCTTTCGAAAAGAAATGCCTGATCTGAGGCGAAGAAGCTGAAGAATCGTCATAAAAAACACCTAAAGGAAAACGAACACAAAGGGCATAGGGGGTTAACTATACAAAAAAATGCCCCCACAGCTCTGTCACCCGAACTGGGTCCATATATTGCTACCCCGATGACTACATAAACACTAATTTCTGAAAGTATGAACTCAAAATTCGCTTTTTCGAAAAAGTTATGGAAGGGGAAAGAAAAATAAAAAAACTAATTTTTCTCGAAAACTACTGGATCTGTTACGGCCGGAGGGAAAGGCGTTTTGCAAGGGTTTTTGGTTGCAAATACCGTTTCCTCGACACAACCGCGAAAAGACTGGATCGACTGGAAGAGTCAATCCTGAGTTCGAAAATTTGTGGGGGCTGCTGCTAATGCAAAAGAAATGAATAAAGGTGAAGGTAAAATAAAGAAGTACAAATGTTTTCAGGAAAAATTTAATTTATTTCACTTAAGTTTCAAAACATGGTGTTAGACAGAATGAGAACGGTATAAGGTAGGAATGATAGGGAGCGATGAAGCGACCTTCTGAACAATTCGGAGGAGCCGTCTAATATTTCTTTCCCAAGCATCTGGCACTGAAAACAAAAAAGGGAATAAGGTGTTAATGAAATACGGAATTTCTATTTAAAGTATTAGGCAAAAAGGGGGGGGGGAGTCTACTAATTAATAGAAAACAAAAATAAAAATTATAGAAATCTCTGTGCCCCCGCTGGTTGGCCTGCCAAGTTAGTTGGCGGTTAGAATTGAAAAGTGAAGGGAAAAGTGTGAGGGTACCTATGGGTTGATTCCGGGGCGGAGCGCCTGCATCCGACCTCGGGATCTTCCGAGGATGGGTCGGTCTAATTCCCAGGTGAGGGAGGGCGGTTAACTGAGGCTTATGGCCTCTGTCCACTACCCGTTCACCGAGTTTTAGAACGACCCCTAATGTTCGGAAAAATAATAAAAAAAAAACGCGACTGTCCCTACGAGTGCCTATGCACCAGGTGGACCAAGCCAGTCCCTTTGCACCGGGGAAAATAACTGAGGCTGTTAACCTCTGTACTTCTCCCGGGTACCAGAAACCACAGGGTCCCTATAGCTAGTTTATGTTAGGGGTTAGTGACGTTGATACTTACTTTTCGATATGGACGTCCTCTCGACCTGGAGAAGCTGCCCTGGATCTAGCTCGTGCTGGGTGGCTCTGGAGAAGCTACCCTCGGTCTGGCTTTGTGTCCGGGTGGTGCTGGCTGCTTCCGATGATCTTCCTTTTTTCTTACGGGAGTCTTGCTGGCTAAACTCGACTGACTGGAACTTACTGACTGACCGGCTGGAACTCTAACCAACTGACTGGTTGTTTGCCCACGCCTTTTTTATAATGAAGATGGCCCATGGTCGCGAATCATAAAATTTTGGGAGTAGGAAAAGTGAAAGGAATTCTTGAAAAGATGCTGGATTCTGGTTGTTCCGTCATATCTCTACATGTTTTTAACAATACTTGAATTTCAATATGAATTATGTATAATGTGGCAAATATAATGAGATCCATGCGAATCTTGGACTCTGTGCTATGCCATTTGCAACTTTCAATATATAGAATAACAAGCATTCTCGTCGACGTTGGCAGAATATAAAAATGTTTGGAATTGTTAAACTGAAAATATCGTGAAACTATTCGGATACTAATGCTGTCGTAATTAAACGTTATCGCAATTAAATTGGCAATTTTGATCGTCGTGATTAACAGTAGTAATTAAATTTACAAAAATGTATGGTTGAAACTATTGTCGTACTTAAATCGAATTAAACATATTGTCGGAATAGAATTTACAATTGTTGGCGCACTTAAATATAGCCATATTTGAAATTACAAAAATATTCGAATGTCGCATTAAATTGGAATTAAACATATTGTCGCAAAGAAACGTATAAAAATGATCGATAATGGATATTGTCGCGTTTGAAAAATCTACTGACAATGTTGTCGCAATTGAATGTTTATTAAATTATAGAATATTTATTTAAGATTTTGAAATGCTGTAACGAAGATTACGACATCGTGTTTTCGGAAATTTACGTGTAATATTCTTATTCGGTATACTGTATTATGTACTTGTTTTCTTAGATATAGCGAAGGTTTTTCTTTGGAGGACAAATCTAAGTGCGATGTTCGGCTGACGTAATATCACGTGAATTACTTATTTTACAGAATTTTTACTTCTTTTTCGTGAATAATGGCGAAGTTTTTAGAAAACGATGAAATTGCTGTTGCCCAGTGATTGCCTTCGGTCCAGTATGATTCATGCAAAGCAGTTTATTTGTCGAATTGAATTATTAAGCAATGCTCAGTTACTATGAATGTGGTTATACTTCTCAGAACTGTTTTTTAGTAATTATTTATTTAGTTACGGGGACGTAACAGATCGATTTTAATGAACTTGAAATATGTTAGAAACGTAGGTAAGACAATTTGAGAGAAAAAATATGATTGTTTTTTTTTTTTAATAAGTAAAAAACTGATTTGAAATTTTCAAAATTTTTTTTTTTGCATAATTTTTGATGTGACCACCTTCATCTTTTTTCTTGAGGTACCTTACAATGTCCCCTTTCATATATATTTTTTTCAAATTTTTAAAAAATATAGTTTTTGAATAAAAAATCGTAAACCATGGTCGTCCTGCTTGACTTGCGCATTCGCACACACCCGTGCACTCACGCACGCACGCACTGACTAAAAATACTATGTTATATACAGTTGAGACTCATGTGTAGCCAATATAAATATTCAAATGTTTTTTCGTGTTTAATGCACAGTGTTGAAATGTACGAAGTTAAATTGGACCGAAACAAAAACCGGTGCTGAGTGTATATAGTACAGGTCGACCTTAACCGATGTCAATGAGATATTTTATTACCCGGTGTGATGTCGGCGTGATTGTTGATACGAGACTCCTATATAGAAGAACTGCGAGGCAATAGGTGACTTCTTCTCCGGTAGGCATCGTTCCTTTTATTCGATAGCCATTTCATTCACGTTATCGAAATCCATCCTTTTTTTAGTAGATTAGGAATCCGGACGGTGCGACCTGACACTTGTATATGATATTGTGCTTTGATTCATATAGTCTATGTAAATCGGTATAGCTGAGTGCAGGTTTATATTTAGTATTTTTTTCGGAGTTATATCTCTGTGATTCTGGAGAATTTTAATTTTTACATTCTTTTGTTTACATCTGACATTCTTATTTCTTCATAATTTTTAAGATGAATAAGACTGTATTGCTAAGACAAAAGTGCCCTGGTTGCAATACTTTTTTAATAAATACTACAGGCCGAAAAAAAAATAGTAACAAATCAACAGGAAGCGAATATTTACTCCACTTCTTTGCAGCAAGTAATAAATGTAAATGACATTATTTGTCAAAAATGAGATAATAGAATGTCTGTTTATAGAAAAAATATATCTGCAGAGAAATCTGAAGTAAATGTCGTAAATGATGTTGTGCCTGATTCGGTAGATAATGATCCCACGTTTGAAATAGTTGAATCAAAAGCATCGGTTTCTGAGGTTGAACGTATGGAAGTTTTTATTCGGAGAACTATTGCAACGCATAAATCATGTTGCTTTTGTGGCGGCACAAAACATTTACGTGTCATTCCTGAGGAAACACGAATAAAAACTTATATCAAAACTCAAATCTACATTCCATCTGGGAATCGATGTTTTAGTATGCACTTGATAAACGATAGAATATACGAAGAAGATCTTATCCAACTGAAAGCCTATTCTAATACTACAAGCCTTACGGCATCTGAGTTATCAAAACTAATGGAAACTCTTTCTATTAGATGTGACTCGACATTGCTTGATAAAATAGGGGAATACAATATTTCTGAGAAACAACTCAAAATTTTTACAGGCTTAAATTGGGAACAATTAAATGAACTGAAAGACATGTTAACTTCATTGCGAAATAGTCATTCCCGTTCCGTCATTCAAGCTATTGTTGTCTTTTTGTTCAAATTACGGTCGGGTAATTCGAATGTAATGATCGCGTCAATTTTGCAATTGCAAAATGAACACGATGTCTCGGACTATTCGGCCAGTGTAATGAAATCATTTGAAGATGATGTTTTGCCACTTCGTTTTGGAGTGAATGCTTGTAGTCGGAATGAACTCATTCTAAACCATACCACTAAAATGGCAAAACATTTATTCGATTCTAACGATAAACTTTTTTTGATATGCGATGGCACATACGCTAGACATCAAAAAAGTTCTAATAATGATTACCAAAGGAAATCGTACTCTGGCCAAAAGAAAGTTCCCTTTGTAAACCGTTTACCATCTGCACAACTGACGGGTATGTTGTAGACATTGCTGGACCTTTTCTTGCGAATCAAAATGATGCCCAGATTTTGGAAACAATTCTCGAAAATCCTGAAGGTTTATCTAAGCTGGTTAATGAAGGTGATATTTTTGTTCTTGACCGTGGATTTCGTGACGTAAAAGAAAAGTTGGAAGAAAAAAAATTTCGAGTTTTGATGCCTGCCTTAAAAGAAAAAAGGAAACAATTAACTGCAGAAGAATCAAATAATTCTCGCTTTGTTACGAAAATTCGGTGGGCTGTAGAATCCGTTCACGGTGTCATCAAGCAAAAATATCTTCTTCTTAATCATAAAATCGATAATAAGTTATGACCAAAAGTTGGATCATACTTCAGAATTGCATTTTTTCTTAATAATATTTTCGGAGAAAGATTACATTCTGATGTAGATAACTTCGATGATATTCTTCAAAAGATGCAAACTCAGAAAAATGTGAAGTTTTCTTTGGCTGATAAAGTAGAAGAAGCAGGATGGCTACGTCGTAAAGTTCCGTTTGGAACTATCTCCACAGATGATCTTAATGATTTTCCGGAATTAACAACAAATGATTTGAAAATTTTATTCACTGGTACCTATCAACTTGCTCAGGCTGTTGATATCCTATTTAGCAGAAATGCTTGACAAAGATGGCAATCTAAAAATGGAATTTGTTAAAGATGATTCAACGACTTTAAAAATTAGAGTTCCGTCCCGTCACATTTCTCGTCAAACCTATAGGTGTTTTATTAAATACGAACCTGATACTATTGGACATTCTGGAATTACAGAATACACATGTGAATGTGCCAATGGAAATAGAACTGTTGGCTGTTGTTCCCACATTGCGGCTGTTATATATTATTTATCACATGCGCGTTATTTATCAAGAATTTTCAAACCAGCTGAGATATTAACTGACATATTCACCACAACTAAAATTGTACCAGTAATCGAATCTGATAGCGATGAAGACTGAACAATTGTAGCATCAGTGAGCGACAGGCAAGATAATACATCTTGCTTTAATTGTATGGGTAACAACTCCATCTGCCTTAACTGGCTGGGTGACTCCTCCATCTTGCCTTAAATGGCTGGGTGACTCCTCTAGCTTGCCTTAACTGGCTGGGTGACTCCTCCATCTTGCCTTAAATGGCTGGGTGACTCCTCCATCTTGCCTTAAATGGCTGGGTGACTCCTCCATCTTGCCTTAAATGGCTGGGTGACTCCTCCATCTTGCCTTAACTGGCTGGGTGACTCCTCCATCTTGCCTTAACTGGCTGGGTGACTCCTCCATCTTGCCTTAACTGGCTGGGTGACTCCTCCATCTTGCCTTAAATGGCTGGGTGACTCGTCTATCTTGCCTTAACTGGCTGGGTGACTCGTCTATCTTGCCTTAACTGGCTGGGTGCCCTCATTTGTCCACCTTCACGTGGTGGGGGTGTTACGGCTAACGATCCGCTCGGGCTATATCAGATCAGGTTCAACCATGCTGAATGCTGGCCGACGGGGAGGTCCAAACTAACGGACATAAAGAAAAAGAATTATAGAACCCCACCATGGGACCTGGGTCCTAAGACAAGATCGTATTCGGACGTAAATTCCGCTTTTTCCATTTCCGGAGTGAAAAAATAAGGGGTCTCATTAAAAAGAGGCTTCATACTGAAATGACCTTAAAGGTCAACATCAAGGTCACTATTGGATGTCCCCCTCGGAATCCAAAAACTTTTCTATTTAAACTTTTTTTTTCTAAACAGCATTCATTCTCAGATTTCCGGGTGGTAGTTTTAAATTGTGTACCCTGTATTATACATACACAGGTCATCGAAAAGTATCGGATCCCCCTAATATCTTCAGTTAGAATGCACTTAGGAGAAAATGTCCAATAGCAAAGTTGTTTGGTTTCAAGCGGGGAGTAAGACGATGACCTTGACTTTGACCTTGACCATGTCCTTCAAGGTCATTTCAAGGTCAATCTTATTTTTTTAAATAGAACCCCCTACATTTTATTGCATATTCTTATAGCTTATCTCGAGAGCTTTCCAAAACACTATAATAAAATATTTTTTTATTAAGTACTTTTTGAGTTATAATTTTCCAAAATGCCTTCTTACTGAAAATATTAGGGGGATCCGATTAATGTATTTTCTTTAAACCAATTAATTGGTCTCATTATTCCGCGCACAAAAGTATTAAGGTTATGATTACTGAAAACTAAATAATATTTTACAAAATATTCTACATTTTGTGTAAAAAAAATTGTTAACTTCAAACCTTTATAACTCAAAAACTCCGTTTTCCATTTTAAGTCTTAAAAATATTTTATTTCCTAATAAAATGAAAAATTATTGCGTATTTATTTCGGCATGGTATTAGTGACCTGTGTGGATGGGAAAAATTATTTTATCCTTTTTAGTCCATTTATAAAAACGTGGTTTTTAAAAAGAATTTTTTTATTTATTAATTATTTTCGGCTTTTTAATTTTAATAGGTTAAATTTTACAATCGATTTTAAACTATTACATTTATAAACAATCTGAAAAGAGCAGTTTCAAAATGAAAAGAATATGCAAGTGATTTTAGAATTATATTTATTTTATCAGAAAACACAGCAACATTTAAAGAACGTAGAAAATTTGGCTTTATGGCAGCGGAGGTTCAAGTTGTCGTAATCGCTCCATTTCACTCGTTGCTTCCTTATTACATGGAGTTTTGCCAGTTGATTTTGTACACCCTAATTCAATGCGCAAGCCATCGAGAGATCTGACACGGCTTAGTGCCACATAAGCCTGTCCATTGGACAATAGTGCAGGTCCTAGGTATACAACAGCATGATCAACTGTGCATCCTTGCATTTTATGTACTGTGCAAGCCCAACACAATATCAAGGGAAGTTGAGTCCGCTCCATTGTGCCAAAATTTCGTAATGCCGGAAATTGAATTGACTTCGGCTGAATCAAATGTATTCCATCACGATTAAAGTCTATCCGAACAGATAGAAGGTCTTCGTTGTACATTTGATCTCGACGGAATAATGGCCAAACGATTTCTGTTACTGTGCGCATGGCGCCATTCACAAGTCCTTGTTCAATATTAAATTTGAGCGCAACATCACTCTTGCTCCAACAAAAATTTCCAACTCTTTTGGCAATCCTCCAGTCTTATTTATATCGCCTGATACAATGTTTGCCATATTCACATTGTCGGCATTTCTTGTTGCATTTACAAGGACATCTTGAGCAATGATTCGGTAAATACGTTCTCCATTGGCTCGATAGTGCTCTAGAACAGCTTTATTGTGTGACTCGACATGTGCACGAGTGGGATATATGCGAACTGCTCTTTCTAATGCAAAATCGCCTGATGCTTCTTTCAAAACCATTGCATGCTCAGTAACTTCTTCGAGTTCATCTTCAACAAGTACTTCTGGATTTTCAAACAGATTAAACGCATGTGCTTGATTAAATGCTGTTTCAAGCTGTCCATCATGGGTGCGGTGAATTTCAAGATATGCATTTGCCCGTTTCAATTGATTTTCTCGCGCAAGAAAAGCATCACGTGCACTATTGTGGTCATCGATTAATTCATTCTCTGAATAAATTGGCACATTGCAGCAGTAAACTATAGAAATAGTTTTCGGGATCAGTCTGCATTTGGAAGAATGGCACACACCATTTTCATGTTATTTTCCAGCTTAATGAGTCTTCTGCGGCCTGTTTGTTCATCCTCTTTTGCATCGATACTTTCTTCGTCTTCTACTCTTTTAGCATAATGTGGCTCGAAGGTCATGGCAAATTAAGGCACATGTTGGGAAAATTATATCCTTGCTCTTGTTGCATTGGACGATTCATTTACCGCTCATTAATGTCTAAATAATAACCAACTGCTTGATTATTTTCAAATCGGAGCATTTTGCATCTTTGCTCAGGCTTGCGGGCCCTTTCTTTTTTTTTCGTGCCTTATCTTTTGCACGCCTAATATCATGTTGTTCATCAGTCGCATCTTCATTTGCCTTTTGCCGTTTGGCCAATTTAATAGTTTTACTTGCCTCCGATTCCTGTAGCTGCTTCTCCAATCTTTTTTTCTCCTCCTCCTCTAGCCGTCGCATGCGCTGTGTTGATGTCTCTTGTGCCATCTTAACTGCTCCACTTGCCGTCGTGAATGAGTATATATATAGGCAAGGGAATTAATGACGTCAGTGGAGGACTTTTCCCGATTGCGAAAGGAAAACAAAGGACAAGTGCGACGGTGGAAGGGGGGAAAACGCCGGGCCCCCCGCTTTGAAACTTATTTTTTTTTTCATATAAAATTTAAAATTGCTGAAATTGTTCTTAAAACTGATTGAAACTTGTAATAAACGGTAAAGGAATGCATTGTCATCCAATTTTGGGCTATCCTCAAAGTTTCAAGTCTCTAGCTCATCGGGAAGTTAGTTTAAAATCGATTACAAGATTTGCACCGGACAAACAGACAGACAGACAAGAATACGAGTTGATAAAAACGTGGTAATAAAATATATAATAAATGTTCGAGAGAAAGAATTAAATTGATTGGATATGCTAGGTAAGAGAACTTCAATGAAATTGTTGTCAAAAGTTCGTTATCGTACAGGTTAGATCTGTTGGAAGCCATTACTCTGAGAACGCTCTATGAACGCTTTGTAGACGTTTTTGAAACGATGACTGGACGCTGTATGGACTTCCGGAAGAATCAAATGCTCCTTGGACGCTCTGTGAACGCTTTTAATGTTACAATTATTGAGGCACGCGATATGTAATGAAATTTTAAATTAATTTAAAATTTTGCATCAAACTCATGATTTACATCATACAAATTATTCGAGAAGCAACAAACAAATTCGTAATTATAAAAGTGCACATTTGAAGGTTAGTTTTTTTTTCATTTGCAAAATAACAAACAAATCCAATATCAGTAGCTTAGTACTGAATTTGAAGTGATTTGAAGCTTTCATTAATCATATTTGCAAATTTGGGTCGAATATTATCTTCTATATTCTTTTCGGTCTTAATCACAGTGTATTTGTTTGTGAAACAAAAAATTATTGATACATAATTGTATGTAATAAAGTGCATAATGTAAATTTAAAATGTTTATTTCTACACTCGAATGCAGATATAAATAACCATAAATAAATGCGAAAGGTTGCAGGCTTTATTTATCACATAAAGGCACGAGTTGTGATCTCGTTACATTTTTATCCAAATTTAAAATTCTCTACACATTTTTCAGATATATTATATATATATTTTATATAATTCAACTCTAAAATATATACGATGTCTAACAAAAATAAAAAGATATCAGATATTATCATCCACTATTAAAGCGTTAAGTAGAGTAAGGAGGTAGGGGGAATTTTCAAATAAGAGGGGTCGGCGCCACCTTGAAAATTCCCAGAAGGACGAATATTTTTTGAACTTTTCAGCTGTAAGTTGTGAAGGGTTATCAACGTTGAAAAAATTTTGGACTTATCATTTCTAACGTAAAATTGATCGTACTTTCCGAATCTGACCTTAAAATTTTGAAAACAAACATCTTTTAAAAAGATACAATCGATTTATTAACAAAAAGTCGGATTTTTTCACGGTAATTTTTTTTTTGATCAACGATCGAAACGTTTCAAAAATTTTCATCCGCCATATTGAATCCGCCATTTTGAATTTCGTAAATTGGACATCAGATTAGTGATTCGGGATACAAATAACTTTTAATAAACACATTTTCAGTAAGAATTTATCAATTGAGCTCGTTAAACATCTCAAAATCGAAAATGTCATTAAATTTTCGTCTTCAAGCCGCCATATTGGGTAACCCCATTTCGAAATTTTATTTTGGCGCTCGTGCATTTTGAAGTTTAGGGCCCGAGGCCGAGAGATTTTCACATTATAGTGACCTCCTCACCCAATTTCGGCGCAAAATTGTTGATCGAAAAAAAATTACCGTGAAATAATCCGACTTTTTGTTAAATAATCGATTGTATTTTTTCAAAATTTTAAGGTCAGAATCGGAAAGTACGATCAATTTTACGTTAGAAATGATAAGTCCAAAATTTGTTCAACGTTGATAACCCTCCACAACTTACAGCTGAAATGTTCAAAAAATATTCGTCCTTCTGGGACTTAATGGATTAATATTTTATTTTATATAATTTCTATAATATCTACATTTCCTCTTTTTTCTTCTTAAAGTGGGTTCTAAAGTGCTTGGACGATAAGGTAGGAATTTTCAATAAAAAACACAAGCAAAAAATGACTAAATCAATTGTTCAAAATTGGGACTCTGTAAGGTCAATTTTAACCCGTTTCGTCCTGAAATGCCCTAAATTTTGACTTCTTTTCATCAAGTGCTTTCTCATGATGAAAGTCACACAATCGTTTTGATATAACCACACCTACTATATTTTTTGTCGAATTTTCTAAATCTGAATTCAGATTGGCTATATCTGACGTAATTTTTTTGCTATGGCGATTTAAACATAAAAAAATAGTGAATTTTGAAAAAATTTGTTCAAATAATCGTATTTTTGAACATGAAACCGTGTTCGAATCAAGCTAAATATCTGTATCTGGTGGAGTAAATAGTTAGACTAAAATATAGGATGGTTATTAAAGGGTGTTTCTGACTGTATTTACATACATTATGAAAGAAGATGCAAAATTCGCAGCGAAATTATAAATTTTGTATACATTTACGAAATTTAATATTAGGCTGTTTATGATGTTGCTTCATAAAAATTCATTTTTGACGTGCTATGTAGTTCGATTGATCCATTATTAATATTCACTGTAATTAATATTGAATTAATATACAGAGTACTGATTTATATATAAATTTGATTTTAAGACTATTTTTGTAATACTCTGACTCACTCTACATTGGAAAGTTGTTTTCATTTTATTTTGTCATTATATTCTCGAAGTTTGATGTTTCGCTTTTGCCAATTTTCCCTTTGGAGCTTTCTTTTAGTATTTACTTTTTCACGTTTCAAAGCTTTCATCTCTTCTTGAATTGTGTTATCCATTCCTACTGCCCGAAAGATAGGACGATTTTGAGCGTGTGTTCTGATATTTGTTTACATTTTTTAGTTGACGAACGATTTATTCGATCTATTTACACCAAAGAATAAGTTGTATGCATGCGTGTACAAAGACACAGTATTCGCAGTATTATATCGACATTTTCGAATTATAGCTCCATAACTATACTCCATACAATTAATAATCAAAATGATTTATTGGGAAGACGGCATACATACTGAATGTAAACGAAGGAAAAACTATACTCCATAGTTTGAAATAAAGTAATGGAGTATATTTGTCATCATGAAAAGAACATAAAACTGTTCTAAAATAAACATTTCCATATATCGTAGCCCGATTATTTCAGAGCAACTAAAAATCTTAAAGATTTGCTCACATACCTATTTGGGCATATCTCTAGAACTTTTAATATTTTACTTCAGAAAAAAATTAATTTTTTAATGCACGGTATCTAAACTTACTTTTTTTATGTTTTTACGCCTATAAAAAGTAAGAAAAATTCTGCGCCAGTCATTTTTGTGCATACCCAGCAAACTAAGAATGATTGAGAAGCAATGATAAGTATTCATTTTTTAACTTTGAATCCTATTTGTTGATCACCGTGATTACTATCGTCAATCATTCCAAATTCTATTACAAGAATTGACCACCCTACTTTTAAATGATTCTCAATGTTTCAGCATAACAATTATAAAGCCAATACTTTCCTATTCTGAATACTGAACAACATTGACATATATGTTGTTTAACATTTTGAATACTTCCTGCGAAACGGAAGTTAGTTAATTTTTCTTATTGCTTCCAGAAGGATTCACTGATATATCTTCAATAATACTCAATCTACGAACTTGGGAATGCTTCCTAATGCTTGCAGATGTATTTCTAGGAGACATTCTCAATCATTCTCAATCCAGACTCTTGGGAATGCTTTGTAATAATTCCGCTTGGTGGTCATCCATAAACTACGTTACCATTTGAGGGGTAAGCCCCTCATATTATGATTAAAATGGCTAAAGTTGAGTACGGATGGGGGGTCAACAACGCCAAAAAAATAGTACGACTTTAAAATCATGCATTACGTGTATATTAAATTAAGATTAAAATAGTGTTTGACAGTGGAAGACCAGAGGTTAGCATTGCGCGCTTGTAGTAATTTCAAGTTAATCATCAAACGCTGTGGACTACAACCGAATAGGTGAGCGCATGAGAACAACTTAATATGATTAATTTATAATAATAAAAGAAATATAAAAAACAACAAAATTAAATTAAATAAAAAGTTAAAAGTTGAAAAAAAAATCTTTTCTTTTGTATAACGGGGGAAGAATCTTATTACACAGCGAAGAATTCAAATTCTATGTATTCAATACTTTCTAATACTTTTACAACGATTAAGAAACAGCTTTCAGGAGTATTGAAATTTTCAATTTGCTTAAAAAGTTAAATCGGTACTTTAACAAAATCAGCTCTTCTACAGACAAAAAAGGCTCGCCAAAAGAGTTTCCGAAAAGATTAGCATCTGATGAAAAAAAAATTCAAACTTGCAAAAATTGTATGTTAAACAACTTTTGTTAACGATTTAAATTTTCTTCGTTTCGCTATGATAGAAATTTTAAAAATTGAATGGATTTTAACCAATGACTGCTTACTTTTTCAAGAAAAAGATTGTCTACAACTTCACCGAAAGAATTTTTCAAATTTTCAAACCGAACGTCAAATATGTCTATTTATTTCTAAAAAAAAAGTAACCACTTTTTATAGTTTGTGCGTAATTTTAGTGCTCAAGGAATAAATTTAGAAAAACTCATTCGGTAAATTTGTAGAGAATCTTTTTCTTGAAAAAATAAGCCGTCATTCGTTAAAATCCATTCAATTCTTAAAATTTCTATCATAGCGAAACGAAGAAAATTTGAGTCGTTATCAAAAGTTGTTTAACATATAATTTTTGCAAGTTTCCATTTTTTTTTCATGAACAGTAATGCTGTCTCTCTTGAATAATAATATAATTCATGGACACGATATTATTGGAAGCGTTATAAAAAATGTTTTCTAAACATATAATATCCAGGGTAAGAACTACCTTAAATATGAATCTCATCATGGAAGAAATTGCTTACATAATGTTTGAGATGTAGATTACCAGGAGCAATATTTAGTGAAACATTTTAAGTACACAGTAATGTGTGCCAGATCGAAAGGTCATTTTTTTAAAATGAGTGAATCTTTAAATTTCAACATTCTAAGTGTTATAAAAACTTTTCCTGAAGAGGCACGCTCAAATACCGAGCGCTATTTTGTAGTTTTACGTGTAGAATAATGCCAGCCTTCGGTATTTTAGCTAAAGCAAAACTTTGAAAAATTATAGCACAAATAGTCATAAAGGTTGTATTTTCGAAAAAATCATTTTTCATAGTTTAGTACAATCTAACTCTTTCTCATTTATCGGCACGCATCCTGTATTGTTTACATAGTAAGTACTGATCCTGTATTATTTAAGTAGTATAGGGAAGCTGTAACAAAATTTTCAGGCCATTATTCAATGACTTAAACAAGTTATAGAAGTTTAATCGAAAACAAATTTGATATCTTCACTACACTGTAAGAAATTTTTGTAGCAATTTTCTGAAACATGTAACTGAAGCTTTTTACGGTTACTGTTTCAGAATTTTACGAAACATGAACAGAAATTTCGGAAACGATAACCGTAAAAAGCTTCGGTTACATGTTTCAGAAAATTTTGTTACAGTTTCAGAATTTTCAATTACAGTAACAGAATAGTATAAGGGAAGTAAAATTTGTTTGCTTTATCATATTTTTTTTTAGTATTCTATGATTTATTGTCCTTCGTTTGTGGAAGACTACCATGTTATTAAAAATAGAAAATTAAATAAAAACAACACTGTTTTGTAAATGTGCATCAGGGTAGAAAAAATTCGATATATATCTATTTATTACCTTCCTACTAATAAGAATCAACATTATACAATTCAACAATATTCGGATGACACTCCTTATATACTGATGGTTGACCGAGGAATCCTTTATGACCGAATGAAAATTCCACTTCTGCAATGGGTGCGCGGTCGCACCTAGCGTCTACAAACCAAAGTAATATCACCGTGTTTCACTGATTCCTTCTGAAATTTCTGTTAGTTTCGTAATTTTCTGATAATATATCTTAATTGTTCTTTCTGTTACAGGATTTAGTAAAATTTTGTTACTTCGGTAACATAAAAGTATCCAAAATTTCTGAACATTTCTAACAGTGTACTGTAGCAACAATATTTAACGGATCTGGAACTTTTCGTATGTTTAAATGATATAAAACCGACTTTAAAGTATGATGTTCCTCTAATTAAACATACTTACTTATATTTTATGTTTTTATTATGCGAAATAAATAAATGAGAAAGGTCTTGACCCACGAGTTAAAAGTTCTAGGGATATGTTCATTTATTTTCAAGTATTTTGCCCCATACCGAACGTAATTTAAATGATAAATAAGTTATTTTTAATTATATATTAACGCAATTAATCAACTAAAACTGCAAAAACAAAACTAGATGCCTTCGACCCGGGTGCCTACAATTTTGGCTAAATTCGTATTGCAGTTCCCTGACGAAAGGCTGATGCTTCCGGGAATATTCCCATTTTAACACTGCCAGGAAAGAAGGCGGCAGAGGGTAGTTCTAGCATCGCTAGGTTCGAGTAGTTTCTATACATATATTGTAACAATATCTTGTTCCTTAAATAGGGTGAATATGCCAATGAATGGACGGTTAAGCATTTTTCACACTTTGATCGATTGTAACTTTTGAATTCTTTTATGAAAATTTAATTATGATACCACCATTAGAATCATTAGACTCTGCTCTTTATGACCGTGCAGTTCAACCTTTGATTTTATTTAATTATTAACTTCGGCTTCATACGTTTGTAAAAAAATCCGCTAAACCCCAATGAATAGACAGATTACATGAAATGGGACGTTTTCAGTACCAGTTTTGGATGGCTTTAAAACTTTGCTTTGATTTTACAAAATAATAAACACTGGAAGATCAATAGTAGTGTAAATATTTTGAATCTTCAAAGAACATAAAAATATGTATTTTGTTGCATGTTATGCATCATACATTCATAGGAAATAGAAATATGTAGAAAATCGTCCATTCATTGGCATATTCACCCTATATTAAAATTGAAAATGAGCATTTTCAAAACTTCTACCCCGACCGCAGGTCAGTGGTACAGTGAATATTTTTTTATGCCCCCCCCCCCCTGATACCCGCCTCACTCCCCTGCTTCCTCTGTGCCTCTGTTTTTCATGTAATGTATATAATATACATTATGCATTGTATATGTGTATGTACAATTTATGTTAATTTCAGGTTAATTAGCCTTTTCCGGCATTAGCGTTGATTTTACGAAGGAATGAATATAACCTTTTTTGTAGAGAATTCGATGTTCTATATTTTTTATTTGAAACATTTTTTTGTACGTTTTGTATTTTTTGTTAAAAAATGGAAAAACGTGTTTTTTGAGCGTTTTTTTGTTAAACCTCCCCATAATCTAGTATGCATTGTCTCCAAAAACTAATCAGATCTAAGTTTGGCCAAGAGAAACCCAAATCCGTTTGTACTTTTTAAATTCGTCATTCCATTCGCGAGATATCGCGTATACAAAATTATGCCCACGGACGGACGGACGGACGGACGGACGGACGTACAACCTAACGGACACCAATTTTTTTATTGTTGCTTTGGGTTCCTTAGGGCCTGAAACGTCGACATTTGATGAAAAACTATAGGGTATTTTTTTGGCGAGAACTGACCAAATTCAATACTTCGCCAGACCTATGGTCTGGGTCGAAGTAATAAATGATGAATTACGCGTGAAAATATGCGATTCGAATTGGACCCTGCTCACTAGTGACATATTAGTTCAAACTCGACCGCCAAGTGCGCCACTGTGGTTGTCTGAATCGCCAATCATTTGAGGGTTACCACGGTCGGTCAACTATCCCTTTAGTCGTGATGACGGTTTACGGTAACTGCATGAAACGACATTAGGCGGCGCAACCATCGAATTTTCGAATGTATTTGTGTGTACGTGTGAAACATCGAAAAGCCCTCGAAGCATTTGAAAATCAATATAAACTGTCATTCCTTTGTAATATAAAAGTAAGTAATTTGGATTTTTAAAAGTATTATAAAATCAGTTTTATAAACAGGGAAAACTAGAAGAATAAGCGTTAAGCAGGTAAGGGCAATATAAAATTTCATTCATCTAATTAACCCATATATAAACGCAATCCTAATTCTTTTCATATATTTGATTTTGACTAGTCTGAATTTTCTATTTGTTTAGAGATGACAGAATTAATGACAGAATTAATGAACAAATGAATAAATTCGGAATAATTGGCACATTATTTAATAAATTAACTATAATTACGAAATAGTTAAATGAATAAGAATCTTGTATTTACTCAAAATGTATTACAGACTATGGATAAACAGAGGTGCATTGTTCCTGGATGTGTGAGCGACAGGAGGGCATCCAATCATGTTTTTCCTAAAAATGTAATTGTGGGATGCTTGTGGGTAAAGGCTGTTCGTAGCCCGCGTCTTATAGATCTTCTTTATGACGAAATCCGTAAAGGAAAATACCGCGTATGCCACAGACATTTTGCGCAAGGAGATTGGCTACAGGATTACACAAATCCACGATTAAGAGAAGGTACTGTACCATCTTTACATTTACCATCAAAGGAAGTGGTTAACAAAGAACAACCCATACTGGAGGCTCCAGAAATGCACCCGAATCAGTCGACGAATTTTGTACTGGAACAAATTGTCATAAATGAAGATGTTCAATTTGGATTTCCTTACGAAAATAATACGCTTGGTATTCATCGAGAAACGGTATATCTGACCATTTATTATTGATGTGCAATTACGTATTACTTCCTATATGTGGGTCATTCTGAATAATATTATATATATACAGGGTGTACGAAAAGTCCCGGGACGGTTGAATAACTTTCGAAAGAATAAAATTTTCAAAAATCGCCGAAACACGTGATTCGATTTTTCAAACAAGCTATCTTTTGAGGGGGGGTTTCGGCCCCCCAACCTCAAGGGGGACGGGGGGCACGAGGGGGGCCAAAAATCTTAAATGGCAACATGGTTTGAGTGGGGGCTCATTTGAAAGGTATTTTCGAGATGAATTCAGATCACTGGTCATAGAGGGCGCTGCGATCATTTTTCGCAGAGATTTTTGACTTTTTCAGATCTTAGACGTACTAACGTTTGAAAAAATGAAAATTTCGAAGTCGCCGAATCGTGTAATTCAATATTCTTAAAAAACTTAAAAAACTTAAAATCGTGTAAAACAATATTCTTAAACGGGTGTCAACCCGTTTCTGAACGTTATATTGAAAACCTCTTTTACTTGTATCTCTCCGAAAAATGATCGCAGCGCCCTCTATGACCAGTGATCTGAATTCGTCTCGAAAATACCTTTCAAATGAGCCCCCACTCAAACCATGTTGCCATTTAAGATTTTTGGCCCCCCTCGTGCCCCCCGCCCCCCTTGAGGTTGGGGGGCCGAAACCCCCCCTCAAAAGATAGCTTGTTTGAAAAATCGAATCACGTGTTTCGGCGATTTTTGAAATTTTTATTCTTTCGAAAGTTATTCAACCGTCCCGGGACTTTTCGTACACCCTGTATATATATATATATATATATATATATATTTTGATATCGCAAAATATTAATTGCTTGTATGGAACTGTTAAAATTCTGTCACTCTCGCTTTTCTAACGTCTAATCGAACAAATACTTTTTTTTTTTAATTAACAACTAATAAGAAGAAACTTTTCAGTTACTATTATCATCGTATCACATTTACTTGAAAAATGGTCACTATTTAGTTTTCATGATCACTGAATTATAATTACATTTCAGAATTTCTGAATGTAATATGGCGAATCCAATATGTTGGATCAAAATAAAAAATAATGACTGGTTCGTACATAAAAAATAATAATGGTGACTCCGAATTAGATCCGAGAATTTCGAAATTCAGTATGGCGTATCCATTATCGCAAAACAATAGTGAAACTAATAATAATAATAACTGCAATTAAATGAAACTTAGTTAATGGTTTTGGAATGTCATTTTGATTTTTGAAATTTGGAGCGCATATTTACAATCAGCATTGTCAAAAACCCTTCAATACCACGTTTCATCTGTGTTTAGTTACTTCTTGTTCTAATCTGAAGTATTGGATCAGCCATTTTGAATTTTAATCAACACTCTCAACATGTTCAGTTTCATCAATATGCAATTATTATTAATTCCGACGTATTGAAACTGGAAATTTAGAAATCATTCTTATTATCAGTAACTAGACGTACAACACTAAAAATATTACAAAAAATGTTTAAAACAATCTTAGAGCCTATATAAAATCCACATTTGCATATTTATTTTTTTGCTATATTCACTGTGTAAGATTTTCAGTTATTCATATGTCCAGACGATAATGATGACGATGAGGAGTGCGGGTCGAAAACCCGACAAATCATAAAACCGACAGGTCAGAAGATCGACAGTCAAAAAACCGACAGTCGAAAAGCAGACAGTTAAAAAATCGACACTTAAAAAAATTACTGCCCACTTTTCGATGTGTCTATTTTTTATGTGTCAGCTTTATCTGTCTGTCGGCGTTTCGACTGTCGGTCTTTTGACTGTCGGTTTTTTAACCTGTCGGCTTTCTGATTTGCCGGTTTTCCGACCTACACCCATTTAAGTTTTACACTCTTAGCGGTGAATAAAAAGGAACATTCCTAAAAGCTTTATCGTTAACGAAACCTTTTTATTGAGAAAAGTGAAAAAAGGCGAGGGGACGGAGAATTTTCGACTAAGAAAGTGGGAAAAATATGACGTAAAATCCACGTAAAATTCCAACTTTTGTAGAACGACCTGTCTACATACGTTTTTCAAAATGTTTTTCATTGCTGTTATTATTATTGGTACCATTATTATTATATTTGTTATTATTATGAAATATATTTATATATTCAATTATATGTGTCTATTTTTTACTTACCTTCTCATACAAATACGGTAATATTTTTCGATACCTGGAGCAATCGCAATCGCATAAAAAACATCAATTCACGTGTATCGAAAAATATTTTTTCGACATCGCTTGCGGAAAATGCTATTTGTCACTCTTTTGATTTTGTCGGACGCATTTTCCGCACGGCCATGTCGAAAAATATCGTTCAGCATTTGTGCGAAAATGTTTTTTCTACGGCCCAGCCCGCAACTCCGACATACGAAATATTTGCACAAGCATTGCTGATAAGTGATAATAATTGTTCGAATACTTCTTCGTGTCCTCCTCTGCGAGTCACAATATATATTCTTTGTCATGGATACGAAACTATTATCTTTATACTTTTGTTGTATCAAAAAATATATATTTAGGATATTGAGAGGTCGCTGCTGGCTGGTATAGTAATATCTAACAATAGTCAACCGATGATTCTACCACCTATTGCTTCGGCTGACACAACAACCGCTTCATCATCTGTAAATGCATCCGAGAAAAGTACTGAAGATTTGACGATTTCTCCGGAAGTACTGACCCACCCCATTGAAATGTCCCACCAATCGACCATTTTTCCATCTGCAGTAATTACATATCCAAATATACCCGCTAAACATGTAACGTAAATGAAACGTTACATGTTATCCCATTTATGGCAAAAACGTAACGTTTCGTAACAACTTCTTGATGCCGTTTACACGACGTTGCACAATATCTAAATACACAAAGCTAATGCGTAACATTACCAGAATGTCACTTTATAACAGTTTTAAAAACGTTTTATGGAATCGTTTCTGCAACGTCACAAAATCACCAAGGAAATTTAAAACGTCGCATTCAGGTTACTAACGTAACATTCATGTAATGTTACGAATGCTACGTTTCGTAGACATGATTTGTTGCATATCTTCTATCGTTTCGGCCGGTTCCACCTCAGACTTCGCCATAAAGATTCGGAAGCTTTCGAATGCAGCATTTATTTTCGTATATTAGCATGATTTACATGCAATCTTTTTCTTCTTATAGTTATTCTTTTTTCTGGTGCATAATATTATTTGCTATTATTAATTTTGTTCTTTTTATTTCTTATACGTGTGTAACTTAAATACATTGATGTCCATTAAATTCAATATTTTTTTTGTAATATTACTACAAAAATTAATTTAAAATATAGAGTAATTTGAGGCTGAGACTGCAATGAAGTGAAATTTAACTATTGTTATACTTCGCATTTGAAATTGAAACGGGTTTTGTAATATTTAGAGAATATGCATTTTATATATACAGTGTATTTATTTTAAAAAACTCGTTCGCTTTTAATATATTTATGTACAAAATTTGTAAATTTCCGTCACTTGTCCAGAAAAATAACTCGCACCTTATTATTTTTAATGTAAATTGTATTAAATTTAATTCATAATTTAAAAAGTGGTTCACTTGTGTTAATTTTAATATCCGCGTAATTTCATAACTTATTTCCAAGTAGTGCATTTGTAAAATATACGTGTGTCAATTAACTTTACATTTTTTTAAACATTGTCTATTAATCCATTTCGTTTAAAAAAAATACTATACGGATATCTTAAAAATATTTATTTAAATTACAATAAATTACTACAAAATAGTCAAATAATATTAAAATATTATTATTCCCAATATAGAAATGACAAAATTAATTAAACATATCTTGTTTAAACTAAACCCGCATTTATCAAAAAGCCTTCTACGATTGAGTATAAGAGCTCTCGTTCGCATGGTAATACGTATGCGAGCGTAGCGTAGTGGTTAAGACGTCAGCGTTGTAACCGGTAGACCCGGGTTCGATCCTCGGTCGGGACGGATTTTTCTTAGATTCATAGATTTATTTGCGAGTAAAATTATAAAACTACATTCTTTCATAACATATCTAACGATACATAAATAATAATAAAATTCGAATTGAATAAAATAATTCGTCGAATTTCTTATAATTTTTATTTATGACCGTTTAATGTAACGTTTTTACAACGTTGGATGTATAGTTTTCAAACGTCGCAGGTACGTTACGAATGAAACGTTATTTAAAAACCGTAAATGTGGCAGGACATTTCTGGTTCCAAGGACGTCCCAAAAATGTTTTTGCAATGAAACAAGTTTGGTCGCATGGCTATAATGCGACGTTTCAAAGATGTTGCTGTAACGGAATATTGTTTAGCGGGTACATTCAAACGTCGGAAACATAGCAGAAAATCTTGAAAAACTTCCACATAAACTGATTTCAATGGAAGCTTCGGAAAATACTTTATGTAGCGACGCAAATTTAGGCACAGGCAACATAAACCCTGTTATTGAAAGCGATTCGCTGCCTATTAGGAAAGGACTTAAACGATCTCATGATGGCACTTTGATACAAGGTCTAAGAAGAAAAAATCTATCTGACAAAGAAAAACATTTGTTCAACATAGCTAGTAAATTAAAAAAGATACAACGAAATAATAAATGGAAACTGAGAAGGTAAAATGTTATATTAATTCTTTGTGCACTGGAAACTATGTTACTAAAAAAAACTTGAGGGCCCTCGAGAATTTAAATGTTGAATTCTTTGTCAAATTAGGGAACTTACCATTTTACTTAGATGCTTAGCATCCTTAATATGACATACAATTCAGAATGTAAGTCTTTATTTTTTACTTTTTCTTGGATACAGAATCACTCCGAACCTATTCATTCGCTAGCCATAATATTAACAAATATTTTCTTTAAGAAATATTTCCGGGAAATGTCGTTATTAAAATTTAGAACTTGGAGCAAAACTTTTCCTACATTTTTTTCCTTCCCTCTTACCTCCTTTGGAACCCTCGAGTACCTCTAAGTCAACACTTCAATACCCAAATACGCAATTCTATTTTCGAAGCTCGCATTATGTTTGAACATTTAATCCTTATCATGTTTGCGATATGCATACTTGTTATTGCCTCCCATTATGAAAATAATATTAAAAAATCTCAATAATGTTCCAAATTTTACTGACTAGGTATGCAACTCGATTACAAGAGGCGAAAAAAGAACTAAAGTCAAAAATAATTCAAAATTTAGAAAAACTATCAAAATCGCAGAAAATATTTATAGATATGCAATTGAGGAACGTCAGTATTAAACCGAGAGGACGTCGTTTTAGCTTAGAAGAAAAAATTTTAGCTTTATCGTTGTACAAACGATCACCAAGATGCTATCGATATTTGGCACATCTTTTTTTGTTACCATCACCCGCCACACTCCGTCAGGTTTTAACTAAAGTCACCTGCGATACAGGAGTAGACATAAATGTCGTAAAACATTTACAAAAAAATGCCACTCAAATGCAGACATTAGATAAAACGTGCGTTTTAATGTGGGATGAAATGAGTCTAATACCTCACCTACAATATGATGAATCGAAAGACAAAATAATAGGGTTTGAGGATTATGGCGATGAAAGAACGCCCGACTTTGCGGACCATGTTCTTGTTTTCATGGTACGAGGTGTCAAAAATGGATGGAAAATACCGCTAGCACATTATTTTTGCGAAAGTTGTACGAGTACTCCAAGGCTTATTAGATGCATTAAGCAGAATATTTTATCATTAAGAAATGCTGGACTAAATGTTGTTGCAACGATATGTGATCAGGGTTCAACCAATAAATCAGCCATCACATGTTTACGAGAAAGATATTCAAAATTATCTGGGAAACCACTGAATATGTGTAAGTTTAATATGACATAATTAAATAATAATAATAATAATACGCGGACATCCATTACACTGATCCTTAAGACCAAAAATGTTTTGTTCGGCCCCCAATTTGACTCCAAATAATTCCTGAATTTCTACCGTTTTTTAATCTTCACTCCTTCACGTGCCAGTAGAACATCGAGTTTTAACATTGTTTTCAAATGAAACAAAAACTTTTCTTTTTGTTTTTTGGTTATGGATATTTTCTGTACGACATTAAAAAATCTGACTACTTATATATCCTATCTGAAATCTTTTCTGAAGACCCACGACATAAAGCAATTGACAAGGAATATTTATTTTTTAATTCGGCCGAATTGTTACGTCTTAAATTAATAAAAAAATTTAATTTCTTAATCTTGCTCAAAATCTCACTCAACGATTTTTGAATACCTTGACATTTTCCGAAGACAATGAGGGGTCGTTGAGTTAAAAATGAATTAAAGCGCCTTAAATGTAGTTTTTATAAAAATTTAGCAAAGAAAATTCATTTAATTACACTTTTTGCTTTCACTTATTAAGAAAAAGTCTTGTCGTCTTATTCCTTACCCTTTTCCGCATCAATTTATGCACTAATACTCTCTAAATTTCTTGGAGTCAGAATTCACTCTTTAGTTAGTGAGAACCGAGCAACTCTAGGATCTATACACGGAAAGAACGATTTGGTTTGGGTAGCTCATTAAACGGTTGCTCCAACCACCTAGCTTAGTGTTTTAAGCCTAAAACTATAAATTGGTTGAGACTATTGTCATTGGTTGAGAATATTTTGTAGTGCGTACTTAATATTGTATGTTATAAATTTTAGGTATTGAGATCGAAATATCCGGCTGCTCTGTAGTAACTATATATGATCCACCACACCTTCTAAAAGGACTAAGAAACAATCTTCTTAATAAAGATCTAGAAATTAATATTTCCCCCCAGAAATCGTAAAATGAGCGCCAGTTTGCATCATGGAAACATATCGAGAAGGCCTATGAAATAGATGTTCATGAGTGCACTGTTAATAGAGCGATGCCTAAATTAACGGACCAGCATATAAGAATAGACAAACTAAAAAAAATGAAAGTTAAGCATGCTGCCCAAGTGTTTAGCAGATCCGTCTCTGTTTTCATGCAGTTAGCTGCTTTATGGAGTTCAGGCAAATTATGTTTTGATACAAACGACTGTCCTAATAATAGTACATTACTCCGCAAGGGAGGTAAAATAAAAAATATCTCAGACTGCGTGTAATTTTTACCCGAGGCGAAGCCGACGGTGAAAAACATGCAGTCTGAGGCATTCTCTTTTACTTCCCGGGGGAAGTACATATACGATTATTCTTTATGCAAGGGAGGATAAGCAACCTATCCTCTCGCTTACACTAGTCCTACTAGGATTACTACTATTACCACTACTACTACTACTACCACTACTACGACTACTACTGCTACTACTACTGTTACTGTCACTGCTAGTGCTACTGTTACTAGCACTACGACTACTTCGGACGTTACAACTACCGTTACTACTGCCGCTACTGCTATTTCTACTGATAATATTGTTGTCACTGGCCATTCTGCTCCTGCTACTGCTACTACTCTACTATACAGTACTGTACAGTACATTATAAAATACAAGATATATAAAACATAAATTATAAATAAAAACTACTATTCTTATTACAGACAGTTCAAATGCCATTATCAAAAATATGAATCTGCCGAAGGAAGCTGCAAATACTTCTAATGTTTGTGGATTTTTCAACGATTTGTTCGATTCAGTCAATGGGACCATTATTTCTTTGGATGGAAATCCTCCACTCCGTACTGCTATATCTAAAACCAGCGGACACATAGATTTTTGGAGAAACGCACGCGAAAAATTAAAATCAATGCGTTATGTGAATCCTAATACTAAAAAGTATTCCCCGCCTGTACCATCATTAGTCAACTGGATTACGACGATCGACGAATGGAAAAGCTGTGGACAAAACTGCAAGATCTAGGATTTAAATTTTTAAAACCTCGTCTGATAAATCAGGATCCTTTAGAAAATTTTTTTGGAAGTATCCGGAGTCACGGGCAAAGATACACCTCACCTTCTGCTTGGCAATTTGACAGTCTATATAAAACACTTCTTCTAAACAACATTTTATCATCTCACTCTGTTGGTGCCGACTGCGAAAAAGATGATGGCGAATTCATTCTAAATTTAAAAAATTTTATTGACACATCAAAAGACAAAAATGAGACTTCTAATGAAAGTTCAGACTCTTTTGAAATTCAAGCACCGCAAAAGTCTGAAATCGACACACCTGTTGCAAAGGGAACACGTATGTACGTAGCTGGCTGGGTGGCGCGAAAGGTGTTAAAGGCTTCGAAATTGTCCAAAAACTGTACCATATGTAAAAGTAGCTTTTTAAGCCGTGACGTTCACAATAATAGATATGCTTTAATTGCAAATAAGGAGTACAATAAGGCTAAACCAAGCCTGTCTTATGTAAATATGGATTTTTTCGAGGAGTATGCGACTGCTGAAAAACATCTGAGGAGATCTATCTCTAGTACGTGCCATCTGAACAAATTAGCATCCCGACTTCGTTTTATGCTTCGAAAGAAACTCCATTTTGAATGGGTTAAGTGTGATGAACATCGAGCAACAGTATGCACGAAATTTTTGTATATATTTGTACGCGTGTTTTTGCATCACTGGACCAGTCTAATAAATCGGATTATGTCTGATCGTGATACTAGAATCCGTGCAAATTGCGATGTTATTAGTCGGGCGATTAAAAAATATAAAACTACGAAAAGCAGAAATTAAAAAAAAAATGTAAATCGTGAGGTTGTTCCATCATGCCCGATCATCATAAGCCATTAAGGACCAAATGTCCAAAAATTTTCACATGAAGTTTTACAGTACTTTTTAGTACTGAAACGCGTCCAAAAAAAAATTGGAACAGATGTTTCTTATAGCACAAACCCTGCTCTTTCGAATTGCTCAACGTAAAATATTGTAGACATAAAAGTAAAAATCAGCAAATTACACTTATGTATTTAAAAAAAATAATTTTCTTTTCACTTATCATTATTATTTTATTGTTTCTTGCATTCCAATATTAAAGAAAGATATAGAAAAAAGGAAACTAAATGAAAGCGGCTTAACAGTGTTTATATGCGCTATTGCAGCTTTTGTATAATTTTTCATGTGCATATTCATCAAAACAGTTATGAAAACAAATATTGCACATTTTTTACCCTAAAAACGATCTAATCTCACAATTATCTTAAGAGCAATGTCTCATTTTTGTGATTGCTCTATAATATGATTTTTTAATTCACCAGGCTTATATTTTTCGAAATAATGTCTGGCGATATTTATCGCAAAATTTCACTGTTATCTTGTATTTTCCTTGTGAACAACATTCATAAATATCACAACATTAGCAATAGATGATGAGATCGTTTCCTATGACACTCGCAAATGTTAAAAAAGACATCAGTTGAAAATATTGCGGTACGTATTGCGAGACATTATTTGGAACAATCTAAGACTAGCAATTTTAAAAATCATAATATAGATCAATCACAACAAATAAAAGATTACTTCAAAGATAGTTAAAAGATTAGAATGTTTGTAGTTATGTGTATTGCTTATTTTTGTAAAAACTTCTTCAAAAGTGCACACAAAAAGAAGACGAAAATTTGTAATAATATTAAAAAAATTTTTCAAAAATAAAAACAAAAAAATTACAAAAAAAATTCTTAAAAACGAAAAAGTTAAAAATATAGAAACTCGCAAATTAACGTTCACGTCCACGCGGTGATAGTCAAGACACATCATAAATATTCCAATTATTTTGATGATTATGACACGTGTAACGTTCATAAAAATAATATTATCATAAAATTGGAGTAACCATTTTAAATGTTAAATATCAAACCATATATGGAATTCGTAATCAGCGACTCCGAAAAACACCAAGTGTCAAGTTTTAAGAGATTTTTGTAGATTTTTACAAATTCGTCTGCTACATTGGATCCGTTATTATGAATGTTTGAAAAGTACCTTCTCATTCTATATCAGCAACCCTAAAAACCTCCGAATAATGAATTTTACGAAATTCCATTTTGTTCAGTCGATTTAATACAAGCGAATATTTGATAAAAAATTTGCTTTAGTACGCATTGCATATTTCTCAGCAGCCATTTTCAAATTTCATTTTTTCAAGAGATCCACCTTCTACTCTCAATATTATAGAGCAATAAGCAATATTCTAACGCAATACGTGATAAAATAACGATAAATGAAAAGAGAAATTTGAGTTTTGTTTAAGAATTACGTGTAATTTGTTTATTTTTAAATTTACAGTATTTTTCTATCCACCATTCAAAACGAGGGCATTTTAGAAATAAGAAAAAGTATTGACAAACTTCATGTTAAATTTGTATACATTTGATCCTGATTGAATTAACAAAGGACAGCCGACTAAATTTAAAAAATATCGCTTTCAAATGGAATGTAAATATGTTATTTTACGGGCTCTATCCGTTAGATGCGAGCTACGTGAATAATCCGAATATTTTCAAAAACACTTAGGAATATACTTCTGTACTCCCCTACGTAACAAAATTACGAGCATGTCGTTTCAATTGTAATTCGGTTCTTTAAAAACTCGTCTCTTTTCAGAAATATACTACCTGTTCATATGTGACCATCTTTTAATTTTAGAAATAAATATAATTACATATTTCTAACCTTATAATATCGTTTTCGATTTAAATTATTACAAATATTCTTTACAAACTTTACGTTTTATTGTAAATGGGCTTCGTTCATTTTTATAAAATTATGTCATTACTTAAAATTGATATTAAATTTATCATAAATTATTTACAAACATTTTGGTACGAAAACCATTTACAATGAATCGAATTATATCCATTCAAATGGGGTACTAGATAATAATGCATGATATGTATATCCATAGCATATATATACAATATTGTTCGATAGTAACACGAGACGACTACTGATGGCTCTGCGATCGAAACAAGTTCGAGTAGCGTCTTTTCATTTTGACGTATAGTCATCTATCTATTTTTATAATGTTATCTGTGGTCCGAAATCCCCTACCACTAAAACACCCGAATTCAAAATCACCTTTCAAAACATCTACTTTTATTACAAGTTACCTCAGTCCATGGTGAAAGTATAAAGGTGTAGCGCTCTCGAGTAGTACAATTTCGGCCAATAAGCATCCCACCAAAGATCAACAAAATTGGCGGAAGATTTCACTATCCCGCAGCATAGAAAAGCTAACCTACCTTAACCTAACCTAACCATACCTACCTTAACCTAACCTGACTTAACCTTATTATATATCTTAATTCTAAATACAAAATAAACAATATCAACTTTTAATACAGCTTCAATTGTAAATTCAGAGTTTTTTATGAGAAGGGATTTTGAAATCGGGGATTATAGGAGTAGAGGATTTTGACTTCGGGGATTTCGAGCGGTCACCCATTTGAGTTTGTAACAACTTTTTAAAATTGGAATATGGATGACGTCAGTTAGGCTATGTGAGATCCTGCCGTAGACACGGCATCAATCGTAAATAAATATAACCAAATAAAGGATACTACTCACTCCCCCATACCACTGCGCGCAGAAAGCGAACGTCTACCGATCCTTATTGATCTTCTTGGTGACACAAACTAACTGATATTTATACAATGCCATTCAGGCAAGTAAACAAGCACAATAATTATAAACAAAACAATTGAAAGATTCCTATCTTTTATTTTTTTTTTATATTCTTCTAAAATACCGCCACATTTAATCATGGTGTCTTAAAAACACACCGTTATAAGTTAATACTTAACCTCAAGAGCGCTTGAAAGAATTCCCACGTTGAACAACTGAAGAATCCAAAATGATGTTGGGTAGGAAAACAGAGGATAAAGATGGCATTTGTTTATTATTAACCTTATGTAATATCGTTTCAAATTTTCAATTACAATATTATATAATAATAATAATAATAATAATGATAATAATAATAATTAATAAAGATAATAATAATAATAATAATAATAATAATCGTAATATGACAATGTATACAGATTAGATACAATTTCCTCATCTTGTATAGAGTTCTTGGTTTTCGTCTTTCATTCATTACCTTTGTGTACGTGTGCGTGCGTGCGTGTGTCTACATGTGTGTATGTATGTATACGTGTCGGTGTGTGTCTGGGTTTTCTTTACTCGATTGTTTCATCGTATCCCTTACAAGTCTGTAGGTATTTTTGTAATTTGTAATTGTTTTTTTTAATCGGCTTTTTAAAATTGTTAGCGCTTTATTGTTTGTTTGTTTTTCAGTAATTCGCATCCCCTATGTGTCACACCGGGTAGCCAGCGGCGGCCTCGTCGGTCGCGCCTGCAGCCCGGATATTTAATCAGTCGTATTGTAGTATATATATATATATTTTTTTTTTCTGAACACAATGTTTTTACATATGACGTTAGGAAACTTACTTTACGTCCAGCCGCGAAGCCGTGCGAGGACGAGCGTCTCGCCGGCCGGTAACCTCTTAACTGCTATTGTTTGTAAAGTGTACATTTCTTTCGTTTTCCCTAATTGGCTTCAATACGCGGTATCGGGGGTGGGGGGCGGGAAGGAGGGGGTCGATTGTGGTTTGTCGAGCGTTGCGAATTTATTTCATATGTCGCGGGATAAACGATGACAATTCACTTTTTTTTTTCCTCGAAACGACGCTGCACGATTGAACGAGAGAGATTTTGTCCCGACGAATTTTTATACGATTGAGGATTTGGAAAATACGAAACGCCGTATCCCCCTTCGCGACTTTCGAGCTCTTTCGTTTTTCTCTCGCTCTCTACCTTCTACTCTTTTTTTTTTATATTTTTGTCTTATGCCGAAAAGAAATTCCCCTAAATTTTGTTCGACGATCCTCGCGCGCGAGAAGAGACGCGAACCGAGACTCGGAAGAGGGTCCGTCGGAATTGTCCAATTACGATATTTGTTTGTTTTTTTCTCCTAAACGCGACTTTAGTCGCCTTTTTTTTCCTTGTAATTTTTACTGAACGAAAGAAAAAAGAGGTTCGACCGATTTTTGCCGTTCCGCCGATCGTAAAAAACCTAGTCAACGACGACGCGGTGCGATAGCGTAACGATTTCCTCCCTCCGTTTCCTCCGTCGAATAATTCGCGCGAATTTTCACCACCAACCAGAATGCCAGAATTTATCACAGAAAATTCCAAGCATCGCTGACGCCTGACGCGAGAACTACGTATTGCATTGTTGCCGCCATCGCGGGATCGGTTACCGGCTGCCGGGGAGCGATCGCACTTTGTCGAGAGCCGCCGTTCGATTTGATACATTTATACACGCTGACGTTGCGACGTTATAAAAATATACAAACAACTTGAAAAAATCTGAGTAGTCCAAAAAGGAATTCGTCGTTACGAGCTAAATGATCGATGAACGTCCCCCCCATTTTTCTATCGTTCGTGAAAATCGACGATCACTCAAGATCCATTTCGGTCCGTTCGTACCGTTTCTCCCATTATTGCGGCTTTCTAACCCCCCGGGATCTAAGGAACGAAGTTTTTGGACCGAAATCAACCTGGACGATGGCCCCGGAACAGCCGGATGTCGCCGATACTCGCCGAATTCCCTCCGCCGCAGGCGAAAGTGACGCTCGTATACGTGTGTTTTACATCGGAATCTACCGTCCGCCCCTCGTGGAAGTAGTCTTTTGCTAGGCTGGAGCAATGCCGACACGAAAACCGAATAGACAACAACTTTTGGAACGGCAAAAATCGATAAATTAATGCGCACGGGAACGTATGTACTTGCGATACGCGTGTATTGTTTATGAATAAAGTACCTAAGTTGTCTTTTTTTTTGCCTGGTATGATTATATCATTCTTGATGATCCTTAGATATATACTTCAATTTTCTTATCGATACTTTATGTATAAATATGTATTGTTAAGTCGCGCAAAACCTCGTTTGTTTAGAGTCCCTGTAAGCAACAAACTGGAATTTGCGCCGTCGGCGCTTTAATCGCGCACACTCGCAGACGAATTCAAGACTCGAGCTTTCGCACTTTCTCTCTCTCTCACATTCTTACTCGCGCTTAAAATCTAAGACCCTAAAGCTGCACTCTTTATCATTCGCCTAAACGTATTGTACAAATAACTATAGCATTCTCGCTTTCGTTCGCTCGCACGTTCGCGTGTTTATTTTTTATTTCTCCGGCGACACGCATCTTGTTCTGCGTTTACATTCGTCACATCGTGTATAAAACTCTATCGGAGTACATGATTACATTGTTATCTGCATTTTTTTTCTTTTTGCTTTTTCTTCCATCGTTTTTAATGTAATTGTAATAGGTAATTATCACTTTTTTTTCCTCTCTAGGCCACACAGTTCATATGCCAACAAAATTTCCCTTGTCGCGTTATCGAATCAACCGTCAGTTCGCTTCCCATTTTTTTTTGTCTTTTTTTTCTTTGTCTATTACGTTTTAGAAATTGTCCGTCGGAGTCGGGCGAGACCCGCGAGAGGCCAGCTGGGTTCATCCGCAATAGGCCGTGTGTGTATTCCTTCGCGATCGTATCTCGACATTCCCCCCTCCCCCGCCACCATCTTCGTCATCTCCTCGCCGAAGGGCGCAGGATAGTCAACGTGACTTCGATTAAACACCCCCCCCCCCAATCTTTCCCCCAAATCCCCCCATTATACATCAGGAATCGTTCCCGTCTCCGTCCTCGCCGAATTTACGAAAGATTCGGTGTCGTCGAGCGCGTGGAAGAGTTGACGTCGTCGTTTCGCTGCCGAGCCTCGTGCTAGGACGCGAGGAATGGAGCTTCGTCGTACTTGCTATAAGCGCCTGTCCTAACCTCGCGACGAAAAGATTTTAAAAGATAGGTTAAAAAAAAATGTCGGCCAAAAACTTTAACGGTTGCGAGAAAGATGTCGCCTTGTTTGCGACCCTCTAGCGGCGGAACGCGAACACTACACTGACAGGAGTTGACGTATACTACGTCAATACGAAGAACCATTGAACACAGAGCATATTAACACCCCCGATAGCTTTTTCGCATTTCGTCGACGGAGATTCGCGCGACAAATGAATTAACCTCACTTTTTTCGGACCGTGCTCCGTTCCTCGGGTCTGTCGCGTTAGGCCGACGCCGCGACTTTTGGCGAACCGTGCACATGCAGCAAGGGAAGAAGTTAAAAAGGCGCTTTTATTTTTAACGCGCGATGATTGACTCGTCGGCCTCGTCTCCGTCGCTGAGGTCACCGGCGTTGACCGCTCTCCGAGAGGACGAGAGCACCTGGGGCCTTCATCAGTGGATCGCGACCGGACTCTGCTGGACACAGACGCCCACCATGGGACTGTCCTCGCGTTCTGGATCGCGCTGTTTACTACTGGCCACCGTCGAGGGCTGCCGCGCCATCCCGTGGGCGTCCGCAGTCGGGTAACCGTAATTATAGAAGTTGGGCTGCTGGATCATCGGCGAGGTCATCATGGCGGGCAGGTGGGGAATGCCGGGGAGAAGTAGGCTATTGTACGAGCCGAGAGAGCTTTGCATCAAGGAGCCGTCCATCGACTGCATGGAAGCTGGGGCTGAGCTCGGGATCCCGGCGTTGGCCAACGACGCCGTGGGGTAGCCGGTGGCCACTGTACGGCGGCTACTGCTGCTGCTATTGTTGCCCACCGAGTGCCGGGGCGAGGACTCGCAATCCATCGGCTGATAGCCGCCCGGGAGGCTCGGCACCTGCATCAGACTACTGCCGCTGCTGCTGCCCTGTCCAGACATCGTAACCAGTCCTGCGACATCGGAAAAGAACTCGTTAAATCGCCGTACCACAAATCCAAGTGCCAGAGGATAGAGACAACAAAAATATTAGAAAGAGCAATTAATACGGAACTAAATCAGAATAATGTTAAAAGAGATACCAGTTCCGTTACATAAATCAGAAATATCAAATAATAGAGAGAGATAGATAGATAGAGAGAAAGAGAAAACGATAGAGATAGTTCAATAGAGAAAGAGAGACAAAGAAAACGGTCATCCACGAATTTCAAACTGCAAGTTCGGTGACTACATGGTACATCTCTAAAAAAAACTACCAAGGAGTAACGATATTCCAACCAACTACTAAGGTCCTTACAAAGGTGGCAGGCTTCGAGACCTGGTGAACATGCAAATCATTCGAATGTTCGTAACCATCTTTCAGTTCTATTCCCAACTATATTAAAGTTTTAGCTAACGCTGGTGGACACTCGATGTAACAATTCACAACATAAGAAGAACAGAAAAAATACATTTGATCAAAGTAAGGTTAAAACAATCATCTTTCCGGGGACACAACTCGATACCTTTGGACATAAAAACTTCGATAAAATAACGTTTACAATCAAAACTTCCAAAATAATAACTTTGTAAAAAATAACTTTTCGAACAAGTAATTTTGTTGCAAAATGGGTTATAATTTATTGAAATTCAAATTTGTATTCCATTTAGAATATGAATTTATTGATTTGTTTGTTGTGATGTAGAATGTGATAGGTTGGGTTAGGTTAGGTTAGGTTAGATTATTTGAAAAGTATTGCTGCTTAGTGAAATTGAATAAAAAATAATTGTAATAATGAATATATCATTAGGTTAGGTTAGGTTAGGCTTGATTTGGTTAGGTTAGGGTATTTGAAAAGTAGTGCATGCTCAGTACAATTGAACGAAAAATAATTGTAACAATGAATATATCATTAGGTTAGGTTTCATTTGGTTAGGTTAGGTATTTAAAAATCAGTGTATGCTTAGTGAAATTAAACAAAAATAATTGCAATAATGGATATACGTAATAATGGTCATAAGTATGAGATAACCCTTGCGGAAATTTGGCTCATTTAAAATGTTGATATCTCATCGTCAAGTTAACGTACGGAAAAAATAAAAAAAGCAAATTAAAGAGGAGACTTTCAGCTTCTTAGTCGCTCAGTGGTTTCATTTCCGTACGTGCATTTGTCTTTGAACTATGCTCGATTTACTAAAGTCATTTTTTGGTATTATTTTTATTTAAATCGCTCCCATTTTTTAAAAAATGATTGCAGGAAAAAAGTACTACGTGCGATCGATAGATAATCCCTTCAGCTTCAATTTGACTCTTCAGGATTTTGTCTAACAATTTTTTACAAATACTTATTTAATTTTGAACAAAATAATGTGGGTTTTTTTCAATCTGCTCTATCTCGGAAAATTGGCGTGATATAAAAAATGTTTAAGGAAGAAAAAGTTTCATATTTAGTTATCTATTGGCTGAAATTTTTTCAATTTTTTTTGTAATATTTTTGCGTAACGATCATTCTCGGAAGTAAAGTTGCATTCAAACTATGCTCAAGTTTAAGATTACGTTTGTTTTTACTATTAAGTTCATTTTTCGGTAATATACCCGTAAAAATTTTGACGGTGCTATTCTATGCCACGTACATTTACATAAATTAATAAAATTGTTCATATTTTCGACGTATGTTAAAATAAAGTTCAGTTTTCCTTTATGTCAATTATTATATCGCGAACTGAGCATAGTGTACACTTTACCTTCGAGAATGATTGTTACGCAAAAATATTACGGTCGACAAAATGTTGCAAAAAAAAATGTACTTCGAAAAATTTTCCAAAAATTCAGCCAATAGTTAATTAAAAAATGAAACGTTTTCTTTCTTAAAAATTTGTTATACCACGTCAATTTTCCGAGATAGAGCCGATTGAAAAATAACCACATTATTTTGTTAAAAATTGAATAAGTATTTATAAAGAATTGTTAGACAAAATCCCGTAGAGCCAAATTGAAGCTGAAGGGATTATCTAACGATCGTACGTTGTACTTTTCTCCTGCAATCAATTTTTTTTAAATGGGAGCGATTTAAAAATAAAAAATAATACCCAAAAATGACTTTAGTAAATCGAGCATAGTTCATAGAGAAATGTATATATAGGAATAAAGCTACCGCGAATGAGAAGCTGAAAGTCTCCTCTTTAATTCCCCTTTTTTTAATTTGTTCCGTACGTTAATTTGACGATGAGATATCAACATTTTAAATCAGCCAAAATTCCGCAAGGGTGATCTCATACTTATGAACGGTACTGTATGATTACGTTAGGTTAGGTGAGGTTAGGTTGTTTGAAAAGTATTGCTTGCTTAATGAAATTGAACAACAAATAATTGTAATAATGAAAATATGGTTAGGTTAGGCCAGATTTGGTTAGGTTAGGTCAGATTTGGTTAGCTTAGGTTAGGTTAGGTAAGGTTAGGTTGTAATGTTTATTTATGATGTATATATTAAAATGATTTTCACCAGTAGGTTGATTTGTACTTGAATTTGAAAATATATGGTTTTCAAAAGTGTTTTTGGCTGAAGTTTTTTTTTTGACAAAGTTTTTCTGTCAGAAATTATTTTAAAAAAGTTATTTTGTCAGAGTTTTTTTGACCAAAGTTATGGACCAATCTATGGAATACATTAATTCCTATCGCATTCATTTTGAACGTTGAACAGAGTCTGTCGACACCTTTTATAGCAACCAACATAACGAAGTAGTCTCGACGTAGAATTTTATCTTGACTTTGAAAACCGAATGAACCAATCACAACAGAAAGAACGAAAATACAAAAAAAAAGAAGATTCGACAAGATCCACACCTGAATTTCTCGTAAACTTGCTTTTTATGTTCTTGATTGATAATTATGTTATCTTGCTTCATTTGTGTTAGACACCTATTAATTCGATATAAAAAAACATCAATAAAAATTACAACAAATTAAATTACACAAAAATTCATCCAAATTCGAGAGTAAAATAAATTTAAATAAATACACACATCGGCATAAGTATTTTTATTAACAAATACATTCATAAAATCACATTTCACATATATAAATAATCCATAAATTAACTATGGACATTTTTCAGGTTATGTTTTCGGGTTAAAAATGTATACAATATTCTAGTATTGTAGAAATTCTTTTAATATGAATTCTTTCATATTTTAAAAGGGAAATTACCTACGATAAGAATCTTGATTGCTCCGTTCTTACGCTTGTAGCCCTCCGTGCAAATTTTGATATTTGGACATCGAATAAATTAAAGGTTATTATTTCTCTGAAATTCTGTTTTATTTGTCGTTTTACTTGTATTACCACAATACAAAAAAAAAATGAAAATTGACAAGATTCTTATTGTATGTAATTTATTAACGTAATTTACAAAAGTAACAAAATATACGATTTCAGATATTTCAAAACCTTAATATTCTTTCAACATACAAATTGTAATTCTGCTTCCATTCATACTTTCCTTTTTTTTTTACACTTACTAGTAATGCGATTTTATATTACAATTTCATTATATTTCTATCGGTAGGTTGACTGTTTTTACACTAGAGGAGTCTTATCGTTATGCGGTTTTAGCATTACCGAAATGCATTGTCTCGTTTTTCAACATCGTTTGTTCCACTAAATAAAACCGAACTTAAAATACCTAAATTAATGTCATATAGTCACATTTTGCGAAACATTGGTGGGACCTAACCTCAAAACATGATACGAAAATTTTTAATGTTCACCAGGTCTATCGCGATATGTCTTGTTATCGGAAGGAGAGTGATACTTTGTAAACGTGCTGACAACAAACAGTCTTCCGCAGTCTCTCTTTCTCTTCGGGACAATCTAGTACGATGCAGATGCAAATGTGTCACCGGTGTCGCTCCGTAACGAAGCGACCATCTGTAAAAGGGTTCATTGCCACATAAATGTTATTCGAGCATTCGCAACATGCTGGGTTACATAAGGGGGTTTTACGCCCCATCGAGTGTTCATCTGGACCCTCGACGGACATGTCAGCATTCATCGACAAGTAATATAGACGCAGGAGAATCAGGGACCCAGGCATGCGGACCAAGGAAGACCTCGGCTCAAAGGATCGTAGTCAACAACGAACACATTGTATTTATTCGTTACATTGGAATACTAAAGAGACAACGACAACGATCCCGCGTTCATTATTGGAGATCGTTTTAATATTACTTTTCTTCGAGGAGGATCATGGCATGCGATGATACGATGCACTCTCTTCTATTTAAGGATCGTATAAAATGCACACATTCGAATTCTCGGTATAAATAACTGCGGTTAAAACTGGACTTAACCTCAAAAAAATGTTGCACTTTATATTCTTTACATATTAATTCCTTTATCTAAACTACAATTCAAAAAAACTTTTCGTAACCTCAAAGGAATACTCGTTATCATTTAAAATTAAACTACGATTTAAATTGTTCTACAATCTGATTTATCGAATTTTTGTGACAAAAAGTCACCAAAATTTGTCACTTTCTCGACAAAAGATAATGTAAATTTACCAATTATTGGCAGAGTATGCATCCTTCTATCCAAACAATAATTAAAGACAATATTTCAGACATTCCATGCAGATGTTTAACTACTTTTATGCAAAATTATAACCTAGATTTCAATACTCAAGTCGACATGATTATTTACTGCGAAACTAATCTTTCAAAGCTGCCAAAAACTGGAATGTTTTACCGTATCTCTTGAGCATTTGTACACGACCCTTTTAATGACGAGCAGCTAAAAAAAACATGCGTGAAAGAAGACGAGAAGCGATGAAAGTGAGACATTTCTACAAAAAAAAAAAAAGATTCGCTAACACGGATGCTGTAAGCGTTTCTCCGTAGAACATGTTTTGTCGCGTCACTTGCTAATAACTTTCGAGCATGTTTCAACATGATTATTATTCTCACTGATCAACGTGTTCTACGGATCGCGATTGATGACGGTCGACGAGCAGGGGCCGCAGGCGTCATTTATTGGTAATCCGCAGCCACCGTCGCTCGTCGACGCTTTTTATCCTTTCGTACTTTTAGGCAAGCAAGGCTTCGCGCAATACATCCGAGGCCAAGAGGTTAAACGGGCTTAGTAATTATGGGAGGTCGTTAATCGTTCAGCATGTATAGGAATTTGACTTGTTAGACGAGAACTTACTTATGTTAGTAAGTAAGATTAAGGTTGGGGCCTAGGATAGGTCGTCGCCGCCCCGCGGATACGACAGTCATCGAGCCACGTACTGTCCCCCCATCATATCTACGGGCAACAACAACAACAAAGTATCGTTTAGTTTGTGCAGAAAATAAAAACCAACGGGAATATTAGTAATCGCACTTCGCCGACAAAGTAAACCAGAGTACATTTTTATCTACGTTGCGGCGTGCTATTGAAACAAAAAAACAATAATTCAAGAGTTAGTTCTGGAAAGGGAAGTGAGAGAAACGTAAAAGGGGATCGTCGTTAAAACGAAAAAAAAAAAAAAACTCAAGCAGTAGGAGAGGGAGACTCGATCGATGGCTCTTTGATCGGTAGTGAGGCTGCCGCGCGTAAGACTTGTTGCCTTTGCAACGCGTCTCTTACTTTCTGCACAAATCAAAACATTCCCAGATTCTCGGATAGCCACACTGCGGAGTAAGAGCACTCGCGATCCAACGTCTCGTCGTCCCAACGAGATGCTCGACCGCTCAAAACAAAAACAAAAGAAAGACATTCGATCGCTATGAGGACTTCGTGATCGGCAACAACAATAACAAAACAAAGGAAAAAAAAATGTAAACACAAACGAACTGATGAATGATGATGAATTATATGACGATGAGTGAATTAAGCACGTGAAGGCAGCTCTGCATCGCGACATCCGCTAGAAAATCAAGTTCCAAGAATTGCATCCGGCGGTGGTGTCACTCGGCGACTCGCCAAAAAACCAACGAAAGTAAAAAACCATAAATACAAAGGGGTTTGTCGGGGTTGGGGAGATGTAAAATATGTCAACAAAAAAACAACAAAAAAAAACAAAACAAAAAAAAAACAAGAACTCGATATTGCACGCCACTTCGTTGTTTCATTATCGCTGTTATTCAGGAACGCCTTTGAAGAAATGTAAGCACTTTGGTCAAAATCGAGATATAGTTTTGTCGGCCCGAGCGGTCAGGACACCGAAGGTCAGGACTCACCGTGATCCTGGCTCATCGAGACGACTGCCGGACTCGTGTTCGCGCTGTTGGCGGCGGCGATGTTCGTGTTGGTCCCCTCGTCGGCCGTCCTCTTAAAAAAGTTGTGCTGGAGCGCGTAGTAAGGCGTCACCCTCGTCTTGGGGTCGAAGTCGAGCATCCTCAGTATTAAGTCCTTGAATTTGAGGTAGTCGGAGATCGAGTGACCGGGCTCGCCGAGTCGCCTACCGCCGGGGCCGCCGCTCTCCACGCCGAGGATGTCGTGCAGCCGCCTCGTGCCGGGCAATTTGTACTTCTTACCCTCCTTGGATTTCTTCAATACGTAGGAGCCGTCCGTGGGGACTTTGTCGAAGTACTTCCGCGCTTTGTGCGCTTGGTCCAATATGTGCTTCGGCGGCATACCCAGCACCTCAACTATTTTATTCATTTGATCGATCTGAAAAACAAATTCAACATATAGAGAACGCAAAATGACGAGAGAAATTATATTACTCGACTTTCAACACAAATAGTCGATTAATAGGTCAAATTGGGCGCGCCAGGTGAAAACTTTGAGATATTTGAGGTTGTGAAACACAAATACTAAAGTAAGCCTATGAGTGCATTCAGAAAACAACCTCGAAACTAGAGAAAGAACGATTTTCCAAGTACATAACCTGAAATATTTCAAAATCCTGTCGTATTTTACGTATTTTTTTCTTCAAAATTAATTGTTTACTTTGATATTAAGTTAAAACCACGATAAAATTTAAGATTTAACGTACGTAGAACGCAAAATGACGAGTGAAACTTTATATTACACGACTTTCAACACAAATAGTCGATTAATAGGTAAAATCCGGCGTGCCAGATAAAAACTTAGATATTTGAGGTTACGCACTAAGAAAACGCATGCTTTGTTTGCTACTTTTGAGGTTATGAAACACAAATAGTGAAGAAAGCCAAAAATATGATTTCATCTCGAACAACAACCTCAAAACTAGAGAAAAAAAAGATTTTCCAAGTACATAACCGGAAATATTTCAAAATCCTGTCGTATTTTACGTATTTTTTTCTTCAGAATGAATTGTTTACACTGATATAAAGTTAAAACCGTGATAAAATATAAGATTTAACGAAGGGAGAACGCAAAATGACGACTGAAACTTTATATTACTGGACTTTCAACACAAATATGACGATAAAGTCTTTTAATAGGTCAAATCCGGCGCACCAGTTAAAAACTTTGAGATATTTGAGGTTATGTATTGAAAAAAAGCATGCTTTGTTTGATATTTTTGAGGTTATGAAACACAAATAGTAAAGGAAGCCAAAAATATGACTGCATTCAGATCACAACCTCAAATATTTCAAAATCCTGTCGTATTTTACGTATTTTTTTCTTCAAAGTTAATTGTTTACTTTGATATAAAGTTAAAACCATGATAAAATTTAAGATTTAACGAAGGGAGAATGCAAAATGACGAGTGAAACTTTATATTACTGGACTTTCAACACGGTTGATTAATAGGTCAAATCCGGCGAGCCAGGTGAAAACTTTGAGATATTTGAGGTTATATATTTAAAAAAAACGCATGTTTGGTTTGCTATTTTTGAGATTATGAAACACAAATATTAAAGAAAGCAAAAAATTCGATTGCATTCAGAACACAACCTCAAAACTGGATAAAAACATAATTTTCCAAAAACATAACCTCAAATATATCCAAATCCTTTCGTATTTTACGTATTTTTTTCTTCAAAATTATTTGTTTACTTTCATATAAAGTTAAAACCATGATAAAATTTAAGATTTAACGAGCCAATTGTTTATTATATGCAAAAACTTACCTCGTTGGCCCCGCTAAACAATGGTTCGCCCGTATGCATTTCTACTAAGATGCAACCCAGACTCCACATATCTATCGCGAGGTCATACGGTATCCCTAGTAACACTTCAGGTGATCGATAAAACCTAGATTGAATATATTGGTATATCTGCGAACAGAAGAAAGGATTAGTAACACCGTTCCTCGCCGCTTCTTAACTAGAATGTCGCAGAAACCAATGGGTTTTTTCTTGATTTTTACTCACCCTCTGCCCAAGTTGACACGAACTGCCAAAATCGACAATTTTTATCGCGCTTCGTTTGGGATTGCACAGAAGAATGTTTTCAGGCTTTAGATCACAGTGAATGATGTTCAATTCCGGCGTGGACAGGAACAGGAGGGCGGTGCAAAGTTGTTGCGCGAACTTTCTCGTCAGGTTCAGCGACACCCCTCGGAAATTCGTATTTCTAAGTAAATCGTAGAGGTTATACGACAGCAGCTCGAATACCAGACACAAATGGTTCCGCCACATGAAATGCCTCTTGAGTTTAACTGAAAATTATTGAATACGTGTTCGAGTAAGTATAAATTCATGGTCTTCATTCTATCGTCGTCGTTTCTTTCGTTGGATTCAGAATGAAGAAAAAAAATTGTTATGGTTACTAAACATTTCTTCTCTCAATAATCTGGATTATTAATACAGAACTAACATTTGGGTTGTTATTGCATCAAAAAGAAAGTTGGAATAACAAAACATTGTTAGAAACTTTGACTACGTAACAATTTCATTGTTTTTGTTATCGAATCTTCACTTCTTCTATGAACTAATAGTTATTACAGTCTTAAACTCTTTTCTGGCTACAGCACTATAAAAACGTGTAATAAAATTAAATTCATTAATATTTTCTGCAAAATTTAACGTTAATCATGCAATAGCTTTTTATCAATCATTCTGAATGTCATAATCGGAATATAGATTTTAAATCAACGGACTAAAAAATCTAGGTTTGAATTTTGAAAAGGAGCTTGAAGTTTGAATTTAACATTTTCTTTTTAATTCATTTTAAGTTATTTTTAAACAATTTTCAAGCGATTTCGATGCAACATTTCAAACGTGACATAGGGTTAATGGATTAATGGATATTATTATTTTATTTTTCATAAATTTAATAACTTACCTATATAATACTTATTATCGGTATCCGCTCTATTCATCATTTCCAGTAACCTAACTTCGATTTGCGCTTGATTTAGGAAGGGTTTCTTGTTCTTGATGATTTTTATTGCCACCTGAGTTTGTTCTTCGTGATCGAATGCTTTTACTACTTGGCCGAAGCTGCCTTTTCCTGATGACAAACAAGTAAGCATTTATTATATCTTCAATCATGTAGGGTATTATATCAACGGTTATCAATGAATTTTCGTTACAAATTACCTATCAAAAGATAATTACGAATTAAGTAAACATTCTAAAAATAACAACAAAACAATGAATAGAAAAAACAAAAAATAAAAGACAATTTTGATATTGGCATTCTGAAAATGTCCTTTAAAAACGATGAACCTTTGCTACCAAAATGTCAATTTTTAAAAGATCAAATTTATGTTATAGAAATAAACGACATTTTTTGATATTAAGATAAAAATTGTCCTTTATTTCTATTACATCAATTGAATTATTAAAAAGTTTTTGGTAAGAAAGGTTCATCATTTCCACAATTTTTTTAGAAAGTAACGTGATAAGCTTTGACGTCGCAGTTACAACCGATACTCTTCGTATTAAATACTTAATAATTTTTACTTACTAACGTAAAACGTAACGCTTTTAATATACTATTAAACTTTCTTTCAGAAATATCGCGTTTATTTAGCAAATCAAGAAATTGATCATCATGACAACAAATGATCTCCATTAAGAAAAAGAATTAGTAGCATTGACTAAATACGTGATTGCTCAATTTTAGTTGAATTGACTAAATGTTCTCCCAAAATTTTTCACAGTGAAAATAGGTTCATCTTCTGCTAAAAGTGACTTTTTCACTAGTTCTAATGTGGAAATCTCACTTGATTAAAACTGGGTGGAAAGATTTCACTCTCTTTAAGGGAAATTTTCCCATTAAAAATAGTGAAAAAGTCACTTTTAGCAGAGGATGGCCCAATTCACTGTACAAAATTTAGATAGTTCTATTGATATCGTGATTCTGTTGGAAAAAACCAATATGTAGCTGCGTTGACTAAATATTTAGGTACTAATCGACAACCATTAGTCAACAATACTAAATTTTGTTTCTCATTGCATTTATTTAACGGTGTTTTGCAGTTCCATATTTAGATTATTACAGTGTAATGTCTCCTACGTAGTAACATGATGTTACTTACCATTTTCATTCATTGACGCCCAAAGAACCCAGTTTTTTGCTTCCATTTCAATCTAATATTTCATATCAAAATCGAAATTGAAAATATTGAAATGAACAAATCCTATTTTCGAGGTCGCTCTTCATGATTCCGAATTCAAAATTGAGTTTCTGTCATAAGAAATTCCAATATGGCGCCAAAATTTTTTAAAATTGCCAAAAAATAGAGAAATCTTTATTCAGAATGACTAAATCTTAATTTGGACCTCGCAATCTTCAAGAACAACATTAAAAATATTATGATATGTACCTTTCAACGTCGATTTTGAATCTGTATACTTGATTGAAATTTAAACAACAAAAAGTGCCTTTTGGACCTTAATACGTTAATTTTTGTTAATAATTGTTTCTGTGTTTTGTTATTAATTTTCAAATTCTACATCTGAAATTTTATTACTGGGATCCTCTGACCCGACTTAATTTGTCATATTTTTGTATATCAGTTTGATAAAAAATGCAAAAATCAAACCAACCTATTAAAGAATCGATCTCGTAACGGTCGAGGAATTTTTCCCCATTCTTGATAATGTAATCGTGGTTTTCGTCGTCCCAGCCATCGTTGTACAGCTTCTTCTCCTTTTTATGCGAACCATCTTCGCCTTGCATTTGCTGCGCCCTCCTCTTCTTTTTGGCATAGTACACCTGAAACAAAAATCACACAATTTTGATTAATAACACTCGTTACAATAACGATTTTATTTTACGTTTCTAGTATAAATTACATACATCCTAGGTTTTGCTTCATCTTTGTAACTAAATAAATTTGGACCCTTCGCCCTCTGGTAATATATCAAATCTTTTTTGTTAAACACATACTCTAAAAAATGACTAGAAGAAAATTTGCTGACATATTTTAATATCAATCTTTAGGACCAAGTGGACTAACAAATAAAAAGTTCCATTTTAAAAAAGGTGATTTTAAAATAAAATGGTACAGCGGAAGGCTTGCCGGTGCTTACCAACCGTTCTACCGCTTAGTAGTGAACCTGAACAAAGTATAGATGGCGGCATAGATATGCTTTTTCTTCTACGCTTAAGCGCTGTAGAGCTTTAAACAAAAAATGGGGTCTCCTGAGACCCCGTGGGCGCATTAAGGGTGAAAATTGCTAAATATTTTCTGTTCTGTTGAATTTACGACAAAATTTAATACCAATGAATTGAAAGCTTATAAAATTTCCTATAAGATTTCTTCTTCTTCATGTTCTTCAATGTCATCGTCGTAAAATTCCTCACTCTGCAGTTACAACTTTCTTAACGTTTTTGTTTTTTAGAAAATTGATACTTTTTTAGTTATTTTCAAAGCTGTAACAATTATTTCTTCCAAATCGTTAAATTTCTTCTCATTTTACTGAGCTGCTGTTCATTATGAGGACAATTATTCCATTTCTTTTTACATATTTTAATTTCCCTAAACACTACGTGAAAATGATCATTAAAAAACATTCTAAGAGCGTAATATTTTCGAAAATGTTAACATCCGTATAAACGGCGAGAAAATAGCGCTTCCTCGACAATTTGTGATCGAAATCAAGTTTTCGCGAGAGAATCAAATTTACTCGAGCCCTCTAATAAAAATCCCATTTCTTCTATTGTTATCTCCCCCACCCGTTGGCCGTCGGGATCCATCCCGAGTCGGCTTCTTCTGTCGGTGCTCTCGTCATAACCAAACACAGCAATAAAGTCGTGCGACGAGATACAAATTTATCATTGGCGAATGATGTATTTCCCGTTTCTTTCGTTCCGGCTCATTTTCGGTCGCTAAATGTCGCTTCGAGGCGTTTTGCAATTCGGACTCCACGGAGTGCATAAATAGAACTCAAAAAAGACAACTGAGTAAAGAACTAAAAAAACAAAATTATCGAAATTTTTGGTCGACCATTTTTGCAAAACTGCCATTTTTTGTTTTTGATTGCTCAATTTTCGTGGGGTAAAAGTCGGCGAGGCAGAGGGAAATAGACCGAGATCAAAAGAGAAAGCAAAAGACAGAGATGGAATGAGAAACGGCAAAAGGATCGGTGGGAGGATTGGGGGGGAAGAGCGGCAACGGGGAGGGACCAGACGATGAAAGCGCAGAACCCGATCTGCCGTCGACGGCGTCGACGACGACGACGACACTGCACCGACTTTCCGATCGATATCATCCTCTAGACCACGTGAAAATCATGTTGCACACCGAGGAAGCCTCCCGCCAGTATTCTGGCGCATTCGCACATTTTTCAAAAATCTCGACTCAATTCAACATTGCATTACAAAATTCAAAAAATTCCATTCCAGTACGGGTGTGAGTCGAAAAACCGAAAAATCAAAAAGCCGACAGGTCAAAAAACCAACAATCGAAAAGCAGACACATAAAAATTAAGCAGATCGACAAGCGGACAGTCATTTTTTGAAGTGTCGGCTTTTCGATTGTCGGTTTTTTGATTCTCGGTCTTTTGACTGGCGGCTTTTTGATTTGTCGGCTTTTTAACCCACACCTGAATGTACAGTTATAAACGGAATTAGCACGGGTCACTACCCGAAAATTTCGAAATTAAAATAGCGCGACTCGAGGAAACCGAAATATTAAAAAAAAAAAAATCATTTTTAATCGAAATGTCTTTTCTTCCTAATCGATGTAATAATAAATTACTCAAAATTGAAACATTAAAAATACGAACGAAATAAAGCTACTTCCAAAATTGTAGTTGCTACACTGAAAGAAATCGATCTGACAAATTCAACTCTCGTTGGGTAGTTGACCCGAACGTAGTAATTAACTAATTATACTATTTTTAATCAAGTTAATGAGTAGTTACTCGGAACAAAATGGTTTAGCTAAGCTGAACCTACCGCTGCTAATTCGAGTTGCCTGCTGTTCGTTAGCTGCCACATCTAAAAAGTTAGCAATTGTAGCTAAATAATAGTTGTTTCGTTTTTAGCTGCCATATCTTAGTTGTGGCTGATAAAAGTTTAACCAAATATTTTTTTTTCGTGTTAATTTACTGGATAAATCATTTTAATTTCGTCAAATATTTAATTCCCCTGACTAAATATGTTATTTTAACTACTATATATTAATCACTGCAACTAAATGCTAATGCCGAGCTATTGAACTATGCAGGGTAAAAGTGGTCAAATTTTTGTTTTGGTGGACCAGTATAATATTTCTTAGTCATTTTGAAATAATTGTTTTAGTTAAATAGTAAACGACTTTGATCAACATTTTAATAAGTAGGTTCTTATGAAATGAAATTTTGAAAATAGTTTATTTATTTGGCCAAAGTTTATTAGACAATTTAATCGCAGTTTAAATAAGAGAAATCAGGAATACTAATATGTAGTAGACTCTAATCTCGTTGAAGTGCACTTAAATTGAAATAGTTTCGATGTAGTCCAATATTTGGACTATTTTACGAATTATTATTGTACACTGAAAAAAATCATAAAATTTGACTAAATATGAATTTGCTGATTAAATATTTAATTATATCAATACAACAACATATCGTTAATTTAACTAAACTAGTTGAAATTACTCAATATTTGGCTGCTAATATACAACTATATGTTTAGTAAATATTACTAAATTTTTTCGCAGTTCATGTATTGTGCAATAAAACCATTCTCAAAAACATTTAATAATGTAATTCACATTTTAGTTAATACAGTTTTTATAAAATATCTATCAATTATACTAAAAATGGGAAAAAAATTAGTCGCGCACAATTAGCAGATCCACAAGCTGCTGATTTCTTTAGTGATGTTATATTGTTTAGTATTATGTTTAGTATTTATGTTCAATGCCATTTATTACCGTAATACAATTGTGTTATTAAATGAATTAATATAGTTCTGTATATTTGTTGTTATTACAAAATCTTGCTGCTCAAGTCCAAATGTGAGGCACAGAAAAGTTCAGAAACACCAATTAATTAAAATTTTAGATTAATTTGCGATATTTCTAAAATTAATAATTCGTGTTTAAATAAGAACCAACGTTTAGATCGTACTCGCTAAATCCCTTGGAGCTCAAGAATTCACTCGTAATAAAGTAAAAATTTAGTTACTCTAACCACTCTAACCAGTCAAAAGTTGTAATTAGTATTTAAAAATTATGGTTAATTTCAATAATATCAGTGAATTGAAAAATTAATTTTTTTCTGAGAAAAACAATAACAACACAAGGAAATTTCCTCGGTGTAATTTCATTTTACTCCAAAAATTGTCTTACTCGATGGTAATATGTCGAAAAATAGTAGAAAAAATATTTTTTTTCTTAACAAAATCTTATACTTTTTGGAAAATTACAAATTATTAATTGTTACAGGTAATGCTGCAAGATATCCGACAACTGTAATAAATAGACAAAATATACATAAAATACCAAAAAAATCTCATATTTTTCGTAAATAAAACACAGAAAAAATGTTTGTACTATTTCCAATATCATTCGATACTAAACATATTCACACAATTCTGCGTTTCAGAAAGTATTTTTAACGATGAATACAGTGGTGCAAGAATAAAAAGTGTAAACAATTTTTTTTACCCATCAATTTACTTAGAGCTACAAATTAGTATTTTCGAAAAATGCTATTAAATTTTTCTGAATTAATTTCCAATTAAAAAAATAGGGTCAACATATTGTAAACACATTTTCTAAATAATTACTTATGGACTTTTAAAAATTCCATTTTTTTTCAATTTGTTTACCTGTAAAAAAAATAGTTTACAATTTGTATACTAAAACCACTGAACTCCACGTCAAAAATGACAATAGAAATTAATTTCACAAATTTTTAAAAGATGCATTTCATTGTGTTGATTTTGCTCGGAAAAAATTGATCAAGAAAAAAAAGTTTCAGCCCCGACGGAGATTTGAACTCGGGACCGTCCATATTGCCCTCCTTAACATTGGCTTTACTTTATGCTGTTCAAGTTACTAATCATTGCACAAATTTTTACATAGTTTAATATTTTTACCATTTAAATTTTTCTGAAATTTACGTATAATATTGTAAGCTACTAATATTTGTAATGAAGTTTTGTGATTTTTCTTTCTACGATTTCTGTATTATCCCAATAAAATGTTCAAAATTCAAAATGGCGACTACAACATGGCGGACGAAAACATTAAAAACCACTCCATTTGGCTTGAAACATGTTACTCGAGAGTTTTCGGAGTCGGCAATTACGAACCAGGTATTAGTATTCAAAATTTTAAAACAGCTGGTCCAATATACCGGAAGCATTTTTAAAAATTCGTTGGGATTCACTTGAAACTTGTTATTTGGGGGTAAATTTTATTGAATTTTCTCAAATTTGTCCGCCATTATGGATCCGCCATTATTAATTTATAAGGACTAATATCGGATTCGTAATCACCGACCCAGAATACCCCCGAGTAGTAAATTTCAAACCAGCCTGTGTGAATTTCAGTTTTTCATCCGCCATTTTGTATTTTGCAAAGTGTGACAACAAATTTGTAATATTCCCACTCAGCGATCACAAAAACCTCTGAATAACAAGTTTTAAGCAAATTTGTATGATTTTTAACTTTTGCGTCCGCCATATTGCATGTGCCATTTTGAATTTTAAAAATATTGACCACTGTGACTGAAAGGGTTAAACCCCGGATATTTTTTTGTAATCTTCGTTTCACTTTAATAGATGTTGGTAGAAAAAGTCCTTCAGCTTGGTAGACTATGCAACTAGTGCGGGAAATGACACGCATTGACCATTGCGTAAAATAGCATTTCACACACGGCATATCTTACTTCACTTACTAACTTAACATACATGGAAAAAAGAGTTCTGACCCAACAAATTATTTAGGCTTACAAAAATATGGAAAATTGTTACTAATTACTTATTCTTTTAGTCTTTTCCGTGCACATAACTAGAAAATGATACATTATTCAACGACTGACATATCATGTGGTGTGGGAAATTGATTTTTACAAGACATTCGCTTCACACAACATTCTACTTCAGATAAGGAAATCTAGAATAAAAATCTTAACATTTTTGTATAAAACATTTCGGAAAAGCAATCTTTTTGGGCATGTACCAAATTATTACCGTTCATATCCGCAATACCTTTTTTATACTTTGTTTTACCAATTGTGTCAATTTTTCAACCGGCAACAACATTAACCTCAGCCAAAATGAAAAGCCGACATTTTTAATTGGGAAACTATTAAAATTCGAGATGAAACGGAGGCGACTCGACCCGTTAAAGGGCTAAAACCATCCCGTTGCGAAGTGAAATATAATCTATCGATCGTACCAAATTGCACGGTTCTCGCTCTTATCGAAGATCAAGCAAATCTCAGTCCAACTTGTCCTCGCCTTATTCTGGCTCTAGGAAAAAAGAAAAATTGAAACCAACAGCAGCGTACCCGTCGCGAAATTCAGCAACGATCGATCGCTGGTAGGTCGACCATCGTTTCCAAGAGCCAATTGTTTCCTCCCGATGCTGACGGTTGCATTGCGGTCCTTAACTTCGGTTTAAAAAATTTGTACCGAATTCCCACCAATACTGAACTTAATGTCAACACGTCGTGCTGTCAAGTTGACGTTTCGACGACCCGTTTTTTCTTCTTTTTTTTTTGTTTTTCGTCGTCCGTGACATTCTCCAATGTAAACAATGCGTGCAACGTGTGTCGTGTATATGGCATATGGATGTCTACCGTGTAGATGTTGTACGTTAAGGTATGTGAAGCCCCGGAGGCAAGGGGACAAGTTCGGCTGCGCCTAGTGCTCATCGGAATCTGGGAAATGATAAAACAAAGACAAAAATATGCACCTAAGTGTATTGAGTCCCTCTCAAATCGTCCCTTAATCATCCTCGAACCTATTTCGAGGTGACACACGACTAAATAATGTCTATGTAAAATATAATTTTACACACACGTGCATGTGTTTATATATAGGTATATATAAATTTCGGTATATATATATGACCTATCGTGGCGAGGCCGCCAACGTCGCAGCCGCCACCGCCGGCTCGCCCGGCGCGCCCCTTGCGGACAAGTACGCAAGTCCGTTCCTCTCTGGGTTTCTGTTGCTATGCGCGAGTGCATGAGACCGGCCCCATATGGTGCGTTTGCCATAGCTGCTGCTGCCTCGCCAAAAGCAGCCCAGGGCCACTGCGACTAACAGCGCAACAAGGACGGAAGGATACTTTCAGCCAGAGAGAGCAACAACAATGACGAAAGACATCAAAAGTGAAATACTGATTTTTCGAACAAAAAAAAAAATTTTCAAAATTCATTATTCTTAATGGTAAATACAAATTGCACTAAAGACGAATATTTAAACAGTGAACAAAAAAAAATTATAAGAGCGAAAAAACGCAGAGAGGCCGGGTGGAGTGACAGAAGAATATTAATTTACATTTCAACGGGTTCCTTATTTTGTCTTTTTGATGTCGGCCATTTTATGTTTACCAATTTAAATTGTCTCTTTATGCGTCATTCTTGCTAACAGGAGAAATCAGAACAACGAAAACTCCCGAGCAAGGCGCCTTGTGCGTCAAAAGAATTTTACTTCAAAACTCTTTTTTTTTTTTTTTAATGTCAATAGTCCTCGAGTTTAATGAGTTAAATTTCTTTTCTCAGAGATAAAATTCTTTTTTTACACATTCGTGAACAGCTGATAGGACTAGTGTTGGCAGCAGCACTTTTTTTTTAATTTCGTGACAAAGATCGTCTTTTTCGATGACCGGACTCGCTACTTTTAACCGTACTGTTAGAAAAACTGACAGACGTTTCAGCAAACTTGACCATGCGAAACGCCTATTCGTTATTGGTCCGCCGAGAGTAACTACACTCGTGCATGCGATCGTCATATTTCACATCTGACATCTGTTATTCCATTATTACTTGACGAAGAGATCTCCAGGAAATTGGTGAAAATAATCGCAAACTAGGTAATTGATCAAAATGAAAGAAAAAGGTTCTTAACGAGGATTCATGAAAATTTCTAGACATTTCAAATTTTAAGAAATGTATTTTTTTTTTTAAATTCCCTTCATTAAATATTCAAAACTTCAAAATCCAAAAAATTTACTGGTACACGAAATAACTGTTTTATACGGTATAAGAAAATTTACAATCGTCAATAATGACAAAAAAGAAATATATCCAGTTGATTTTCTCTACTATTTTATTACTAGTTTAATTTTGTCATAAATTATTTGAAATTATTTGATGTCATCAACACATCCTCGGCAGTTTAAAAATTCCAAGAAAGTAGTCACATCTGTTGCCGTTAGGCGTCGCATTCTTTAGTAATCCAATCTTTCACGCCCGTTACCGAAATAGGTTTCGATGTCGTACAAAACGAAGTTTATAATCGCGTATCAGAACTTTTTTTATTTTATTATTTTTATTCAGAATGTTTTGAAGAATATTAAAGTTTACTTTAAAACCATTTGAACTCAAAATATTTCAAACCCAACGCTATCTACTGTAATAAATCCGACTCCATCACGATCAATTATGTCATAATTTTCATTTTACCATGTAATTTATTAAATATTGACGAATGAGATCCAAACCGACTTTTAATCCTTTAAAGCATACACTTTTCTTTACACGGAAACACCAGGTTATTCCGAAGTTTTTGTGGTCGCTGATTGCAAATTTGAACTCATGTTGAAAATTCAAAATGGCAGATTCGAAATGGCCGACCAAAATGTAATACTTTAATTGATTCAGAGGACCCTTATAGAACTCGTTTTTTTTTTTGTTCACTGATCACAAATTCGAACTCAGAAACCTGAGTTCAGATTCGTAATTTGCTACCCAGAAAACCACCGACAACCCAATTGCATCGTGTTTAAGAGACGTTGTCGTGTCAGTATACAATTTTTTGCAAAGAAATCCACCATTTTCAAACTGTTTTTATTGTGTTAAACAATATAACAATAAATAATAATAAGTATTGATTTATTTGCTACTTTCTAACATGTTCTCGAAATAAGGAAGTAAAAAAGGCATCAAAATGAATTTTGAAAATACTAAATATGGTCCAGATAAAATTCGGAACGAAAAAAAAAGAAAAATTTACAGGAAACAGGATGAAAATCAGAATACCGAGTAAGCGCGCGTCACGATGGCGAGTTTTGTGTCACCGAATTTGCAAGACTCGTAACGTCCAGTCGTCGCCGTCGATTATGACGTCATGGAAGTCGAGACAAATCATGCGACTTTAGATAGCAAGCACGTGTTTTTGGACTCTGACGCCAGTTATTCCTACATTTTACTCATTGTTATTATTAGTTTTTGAAAAATTATGAGGAATAACAAATTTTACTGAACGTTTGCATTTTCAATTCTTTTAAATTAAACAGGCACTTGTTACAGAAGAAGATACAAGGACTATATCACGTGACGTTTATCACATATGAGCATCCATACTTTTTCCAGGATTATTCATCTCTCTATTAATATATTGCGAGAATGATATGAGTCAACATCTAAGACGATACTTTCTCGGTTGAAGTTTTTTAATGCATTTCATTGAAATTGAGCTATTTATACTAATCATTTTTTTTAAATATTACAAATGGCAAAAAACATTATTTTGTGGAAAGTAAGTCTCATTGAAATATAAATAACAAATGTAATTTGATAATTTCGAATGAAGGATTAAATAAAAATAAAATTTTTGTTTTTAAAATGGTGTTAACCTCTTTGAACTCTTTAACACCCGACTTTTTAAAAATATGATACGTTGATTACGTATCCGATGTCAGATTTTCAAAATTAAAAATGGCGGATCCAATATGGCAGATGACTTTTCTATATAACCGCTCTTTTCTGTGATGGGTTATTGAATAATTATTTAAAACAAATAGTAATTAATAATCAACAATATATTTACAATATAATCAATAAATAATAACATTTAAAAAGAAATGGGCACGCTAAAAAGGATCATCTAATTAGGGGTTCGAAATATCGATAAAAATGGCTGAAACTTTGTTACTCGACGATTTTCGGAGTCAACGATTACGAATCTGATGCCAGTTTTTAAAAATTCAGAAATACGAATGCAATAAGGCGTAATATGATACAGTGAAGTAAGATCAACTTTTTAATTTTGCATCCGCCATCTTAGATCAGCCATTTTCTGAAATTTTTTGTCGCCAATTTTTTATAAATGGATAATGGATCGCGAACCATTCCAAACTAAGAAGAAACGTGGACAAATAAGTTGCAGTTTAAGGATAAAATTTTTTTATTAAACTGCATTCAGTTTATCCTATTAAAAATGGCGGAAAAGTGTAAAAATTTTTAAAAGTACGAGTTTTATAAAAATTATTTAAATATTAATATTTAATTTACCTAAATATTTCTGAAACAAATCGATAATAATCAAAATTTTTGTCTAACGTGGATTTGTTATAGATTTATTAAATATTTATGGTCATTTTTTAATATATTTGATGATGTTAATAATGGCGGATTCATTCACAAAACGACTAAGAACTTTTCATTGAAATTTTACATGCGATATTTTTTAATCCGTAAATAATGTAATTTTCAATATTCTACCCGCCATATTGGATCCACCATTTTGGATTTTGAAAATTCTTCTTATATTTCGATTCAATATAATCCTAAACATAAAAAAATACAATAAAATAGAGTATTGAAACATTTACCCACGAGGCATTTGGTTTTTCGGTACTTTTTCAGATAAAATACCCCATATTGTTTTTCTCCGACAAAGAACCGCACTTTTAACCCCATAAATCAATAGAGCGAACCCAAAAATAATAAAGTAAGTTGGTTTCATTATATTTTCATTTTTCAATTTGCTAGAGGCAGCTTTGAAAATTTCGTCATCTTGAACGTTAATGGGTTAACGGGACTAATCATGACGGCATCTAGCGGCGACACGAATAATTATATATCGTTTACTGCATTTTGCTTCGGAGCATAAGTTGATAGATTCCGTTACTTAAATTTTCTACTAATAATACAGTAACCTTAATTTATTATTTGTAATTAGACGTAGTTTTATCAATAATTGTTTTTTCTGAAACTTTTTCAAAAGTTATTTAGTCACGTGGCTTATTTTAACTAGTTAAAATAACACAATTGTTCAAATTCTGTTATAACTATTTTAAATAGTCAAAATTCAGCTAATTTTTCAATTGAGAATAAGGAAAGTTTGTTCATGAAGTCAGCAATTTTCTGTGACCATTGGCTCTTTTTGGCAAATTCGCGGTAATATGTCATTATAAGTCGAAATCGGCTATAATCGTAAGGGCTTGTCTCTGTCGCCATCCACCCACAATCCGACGGCTGTTCTGGTCAGCTGCCTTGTCGCAAGTGTGGATATTTTTGTGCGCCTGTGTGTTCACTTATAATATGTGGGTGAGTTTGTGTGGGATTCGCAGGGGGGGATGGGCGCCGGTTATTTTCGAGAAGTCCATCAGACACGAGAAGTAACGAAATCGTAGACGAGTTACGTATTTATGTCGCATAACGAGAATTTTCAAAAGAAATTTACAAAAAAGTCGATCGTAGAAATTCACCTCTCAAAATACACTTGCATGACAAAATGTACACGTATAGTAAAATTTACAGCACGTATTGTATCGCGTACAATAACTATTGCAAAAGTTACAATATTTATGGCTAATTTCAACATACATTTTATTTCCTCTATTTGTTAAATATATTTAATTTAATTTTTTACGTTCATAATATCAATTTTTTTATTATTATTTTTTATTATTACTATTTTATTACTACTAATTCAATACTAGTGCGTCCTTACTATGTCAAATTTAGAGAACACATTGTAGTTCATTCCGGAGACGCAAAATGCTGACCTATATACATACGCAAATAAATCTCTCCGATTATAGTTTTACAAACCGTGTCTCCAAAAACTGTTAGTAAAATAATTACACGCCTATTATGTTAAAACAGTGCCTTACCAAAAATTTAAAACAACGTCGATTCTATTGCTACGAATTATTTTTAGTTGGCCCCTCCTGGCAAAGTATTTGAGTAAATTATAGGGGAATACGAAATAAGTAAATTAGGGCCAATATTACGGTATTAGACGATTTTACTTATGGTGTTAAGATACATTTCTCAACAACAAAATATTTTTCTTTTATATCTTCATATACTGAAATGTCTTAATAAAAATGTCTCACTTACGAAGTAAATCTGGAGTCGCAGATTTCGATTATTTGACTTTTACAACGATTTTGAAAACGTTTTAAAATTATCATCCAAGCACCTGTGTATTTTGTTTTCTTTTCTTTTAAAATGGCATAAATTTTTATTCGTGTATATCTTTTTATAGGTTCTTTATCAACTGTCGACGCGTTATGTTTTACACGTTTATCTCTGAAACTTTCGGTTCCATTATTTTATCTCGACATGCCGCGCTTATAAATACCCCTTTACGAATATTTTTGCTCTACTGTTGTATAGTATGTACAGATATATGTCTGCACGATTTACATCCGGTAAATGCGGTTAAAATTGCAATATTTTTGTAACTTTTCAAACAAACATTTTTCGTTGTGCGAAAATCGGAGCCCTCTAGAAGTTTTTTCGATTAGTACGTGCAACAAAAAATCAGAATTTCGTCAAACTCTCGTTCGTCGAAATCACCTATTTTGCTCCCCGTTAGTGTTTTCGACTGTAATATATTATTAAAAATGTTTATTTTACAAGTTTATTGACGTATTTTATTGTAATTTCTTTTGTACTAGATTAATAAACTTTTTTTAATAGTAATATTTATTATATTAAATCAAAACAATGGATTATTTTCAGCTATTGATAGTAATTTAAGTACATCTTTCGATCGTGATAATAAACTACAATATTAAATAGGCAAAAAAACGACAAGTCGACAAAAATTTAAAAAAAAGTATTAAAAAATTGTCAGGTCCTCAACTTTCAAGTCCTTTTTTTTTATAAAATACATAAATTAGAATGAAACGAATCACTTGCAGTATAGTTAGTGATTATTTTATTATTATTAGTTTTTCGATTACATTGTTAGTAGTGCCATCTTATCATTTACACTAATAGACAATTTCACCGGCTTTCATTGGTCGGGTGCGGGTCGGAAAACCGACAAATCAAAAAGCCGACGCATAAAAAAATGACAAATCGACAACCGTACTATCATTTTTTGAAGTGTCGGTTTTTTTACTGTCGGCTTTTCGATTTTCGGTTGTTTGACTGTCGGTTTTTTGACCTGACGGCTTTTTGATTTTTCGGTTTTTCGACCCGCACCCGATTGGTCGAAAGAAAGAGACTCGACTATCAAATGTAGTTACTCTTGTTTCCGCTAGTCGCAGTAACGATTCGTAATTCAACGTCCCATTCCCATTAGAGAATTGAATTTCCTCCATAACCTAAAAACCATAATTTGAATGAACATGGAATTTTCCAGAAAACTGTAACAAACCCTAATACAAAACTTTCTCACTGAATCTTTTTTGTGGCTTAAAATTCCCTTTTACGAAGCGCTGGAATGTCTCAAAACACGTTTTTTAGAAATTCGCAGGAAAAATTCCTAATTTTTGGGTTTTTTAAGATTTTTCAAGTTTTCTTATTGCATTAAACGCAAAAAACTCTTGCAATCAATTTGTCATTTCTTCCGTTCCCACATTCACAAAAATGAATTCACTACCGTAAATTGAAGTGACACAATATTGAAATTTTTTATGGTTATTTAAAAAACTATAAAATTTGCCAAAATGCCAATTTTTACAATTTCGATCCAAGCACTTTTGAAAATTTATCATTTGGACAAATTTTTTCAGACCGAATCACCCTCCTTGCATGGAATCTCACAATTACGTAGTCATAAAATCAAATGATAATCGCCCATGGGTTTTTCTGAAACCAAAACAAACAAACAAACAAACAAAATGGGAAGAAAAACGTATGGACCACCGTTGCGCGAGACCGTTAGTAGCGGAGGCTGCTATCGAGGAGCGATCCGACGATATGCTATATGCTATATAGCCAGGGCATTGCCTCTGGACGATAATTGCGAACGTTGCGCGAAAAGGCGAGCGCATCCGAGCGCCGGCATCCGTGGGTCGTCCCTCGTCCGTCCGTGCGTTTTGCAATCCGTTTCATTCATGACTCTCCAGTCCCGATCGCGAAACGAAGCTCCGTCTTTACTGCCCCCCCCCCCTCCACCAAACACACACACACACACGCCCGCAACAATTCCAAGCCCCTCCCCCCGGACCCCCCCACGAATCCGCCACTTGCGGATAACACGAGCCGCTCTCAGACCATTGACGGCCGTAGGCATGCTCCTCGTCCTTCGATGTTGGGACTTTTCTTCACAATCGGAATTTCCGCTTTCAAGTCTTTCGCCAACAAATCGAAAAATTGCTTATTTTTGAAAATAGAACATTAATTTTCATTGCCAAATTTTAATAAATCAACAATAACCCTGCGTGTAGTAAACTCGATGCTCTTAGACATTTTTTTAGAAAGTTTTTTACTGTGACGGTTACAACAAAATTTGATTAAAATTTTTTAATTTTCTGAAACGATAAGTAAAAATATTTAGTTACTGTAACAAAAAATTAGGAGTGGAGTAAACATTTTTTTCGTCCTGGTGTGTATAAAATAACTATTTGTTAATTTACATTTATTAATATGTTTTACAGCATAATTGCGAAATAATAAAAATGAAGAAAATTTTGAAGCTTTAAGAACAATTGTTAATTTATTCCCTACTTCATTTTAACGATCTGAAAGTGATGTCTCCAATGAAAATTTCTTAAAAAATCTGTGGATACTGTAATTAAAAAACCACAAGTTTAAACAAAATGTTAAAAACTCTGAATAGAAATGGTAAAACTCTAATTGTTCTTAGAATTTATAAAGAATTATACTGGATTTTTTTTTAATTTTTAAACTATCTTGAGACATTTATTTTAAGAAATTCCAAATAATTACGAAAAATTCTGAAAAAATTCTGGCACATTCTTTTATGACTTCTAAGGAATTTTCGTTGTTCATATTTTCTTTCCAAAATTCATAGTTCTGGAAGACAATTCTATAATATTTCACATTTCTAAAAATTCCATTATCGGTGAATTCTAAGATTTCTTTTGTTTTATAAAAAACGCTTATAGTTTAGCTTATAGGAGTCCAACTTGTTAAAATAATGTAGTATGTAAAGGTAATATTTTTTCTTACAATTCAAAAATATTTTCTTCATTATTCTTCATAGTTTGCATATAATTCAAACATTCTGACAAAAATGGCTAAGAATAGTTATATTTTCTATGTTTTTAAACTTTTTTTCATATTTGTCGCCATATTGGAATTCTGAACGGATGAAAGTCAGTTTTGACCTCTAAATCCTGAAGAGCGACCTCGAGAATAGTTGGATATGTACCTTTCAATTTGTTTCAACTATTTTAGTTGAGAAATACTTGATTGACATTCAATTGACAAAAATGTAATTCCCGGCATTAATGAGGCAAAGAAACAAATTTTATTTCGCAAAGACATTATTGTAGATAGTATTTTTTCAAACTTAATTCAGTACCCAAGTTACACTTTCGGGCTCAAATTTAAAAAAAAAACTAAAAAAGTAGCTCAAAGAAAATGATTAAAGTCTAAAAAGAAAACGTCTTTTTCAAATACATAACCGTAAGGTATTTCCATGTATTGTTGAATTAAATCTAATCAGGAAGTCAACAATTTCACACTCGTTGGAATTTTTTTTCAAAAAAGATTTTTAGCTCATTTTCAAAGATCGAAAAATGAAAATATCATAATGAAACCAACTTACTTTACTATTTTTGATTATGCTTTTTGAAAACAATATGGCAGATTTTATCTGAAACAGTACCAAAAAACTGTAACAATTTTTTTTTCGACAATTTTTTAAAAATGGATAATGGATGACGATCCATTCCAAACTCTGGACGAACGTGGACAAATAAGTTGCAGTTTTAAGGGGAAAATTTGGTTATTGAGCTTCATTCTGTTTACCCTATAAAAAATGGCGGGAAAGTGTGACAATTTCTAAAAATACGTGTTTTTCTTAATATTTTTTTGATTTACATCGTTATCAATCTAAATTGTTGTCTTAGTAATGACGGATTTTATATGGCGGCCCTGGAAATGAAAAAAATTCACATGCCTCTTGAGTAAAAGTTTTGGTGCTGTATTTCATTGCATTTCTTTATGTTTAGGATTATATTCCGGATTTAAAAAATCAGATGTATTTTTGGGTTTACGAAGTAAATTTAACCCCTCCACGTCATATTTTTGACATAACCTCGAAAAATCATATATTTCGACCTTTAAATGTTAAAATGAAGAATAATTTGCATTTAGAAGACCATAACACGTTTCCGTTATGTTTTTGAGGTCGCTGAAATCATATTCGAATCCCATTCAGCCCAATCAATTTAAATTCTGATTATAACCTCCAAAATATCCTAAAAATGGGCTCAAAAATGTTAAAATAAACGACAATTATAACCTGTTCTTCAATATTATTTTCTAGTTTTGTAAGAAAATTAGATTTTTAAATATAACATTTTTAATAAATATCTAACCCATTTTTAATCCAATAACTAAGCAGTGCAGACTCTATTATTAAAGTCGATTGAAATTGATTTGACGTCATCTATTTCTTCTGGAGATAAGGAATCATCGTCACTGCTAGAAATGCGTACAATATCAGTATCTTTTTAAAAACCCGATGTTGCGAATAGTTAATAGTTTATTACTATGATTTAAAAAATGTATATTTCTTGTTTAACGACCTCAATGCACTTTCTTGGAATCGTGTAAGTCGCCAACATTTGTTTCATGCGATTACGTGGAAGTGCCTTTGAAAAATTGGGGTTTATTTTGTTTTTGCTTTCCTTATCTAAGTTATCTTTATCAGTTTTGACGCAACAGCTTCGACGCATCGCCCAAAGTAGCGAGATTCCAGTTGCAGTTAATCTCAATGACTTTTGCTCAACAACTTGTATTTCTGCAACATTTCTAATAAACAAAAAAATTGGTGTCCAATAATGTAATAATTATTTTATTATTAACTATTTGGTACTGTCGTCCATTATTTGTCATTTTGAAATTATTTTTGTACTATTTTTTAAGATTTTAAAATCTGCAAAAGATTCTTCGATTTCCTTTTTTTTTGTATATTAAAACATTGTATTGTTGAGCATTAAATTCAGTCATTTTTAAATTCGTGATGGTGTGTGTAACTATCGTCTGGCATCTTTTAGTCAGAGCATATTTAGCAACGTGGGTTTGCTACTTAATCCACTCCCTCCATAAATGATGAAAAACAGCATAATATATATAATATATATAAACAAAGCTTGACGAAAGTGCTGTAAATAACCGATAGATGCGCTACGGTAGCAGATTCTCGCCAGTGATAGGAAATTCTGCCAATTTGCATCATATTACATTATTTTTCTTACATGATTTTACAAATTAAATGTAATAAGGAAAATTATTTAATTAGATAAATATGTACAGTTTAGCAATAATTACAAAATGCTTAAAATTTTCTTGTATCCCTGTTCTCCAACGTCAAAACAGCAAAATATACTATTATTTTTCAAAAAAATTACCACAAAGACTCTTTCTGGTTAAAAAGACATCTAGATGGTACAGTTTGCATCAAAATTTATTAAAATCTTAATCCAACAAAAATGTTATTTGTCAATGTTAATTTCTGCATCTCGTGTCACAATTATGTGAAACTTTTTGTCCGTATCTCATATAGTAGTCGCAATACATACAGAGAAATTCTTCGACCTGTGGTGACTAGTCCGTTTGACTGTGACTCATCACCGTTTCGTGTCTATACCGGCAAAGGATCAGTGGAAAGTTTTGGACTTGGCCAAACTTCGGCTCTATATATACATAGACGACCATAACCAAAGGCATATTCGAGGAGGCGAAAATGAGGTGGCCTTGGTTTGAGGAACCACCGGCTCCTTTTACTACTTCCGATTACACTTCCGTCCAACAAAATCTGTCTTCAGGCTGGTCCTTTCCCATATCTGGACCACTTCTTTAGTAATTCTCCTTCACTTTGAGAACTTGACGAATTAATTTACACGTGCGCCTCACTGGTCTATAGCGAACTGGTCCGTAATGAAGGCACATTATTATTAGGAGAGACTCACTAGTTCTTAGATAGTCAATTATTATAAACACAAAAAGTAAACAATTTGTTTTTATGGGAAGCAGTTACTACAGTGACAACAAAGCTGCTCGGAAAAAAATAGTGATCTTGACAAAATTAGGTATCGAAACCTACTATTAAAATAGTAAAACCAACTAAAAATTCTGATAACGCCGCAAACTTTTTTATTATTTGTTTAAAATTATTGCCGAAGAATTGAGCAGCTGATAACTTTTTTTACAACTTTAAATGGTCATAAAATTGTTTGAGATTGTCAACATACTATCCCACATACACCAAAAAAAGTTGCTTTTTTGAATTACTTTCCGAATGATATTTGAATTTTTTACATTTGTTATCCATTAAAGAGTTACAGCTAAAAACACAGTCCGACTCACTACTCTCCCAAGGGAGAAGCTACATTATTTACTTTATTTGGCAAATTTCAATTTTCATTTATTGTATTTATTAGTAGCAACATTTTTTAAGGTTATGTAAACAACATTAACCCCTGTTTCACGATTTGCACAATGCATCCAAAATATTTGAAAATTGATACAATGTTTTGTCTAGGATGGCTGATTATGAATTTGTGTTCAAATTTCCAAACATTCGTAAAATGGCGGACAATCATGTGTAAAACTTTAAATTTTTCCACTGAAAAAATATGATTGTACTAAAAAAATATCAACAGAACAAAGTTTTGTGATTTTCGTCTCAATAAGATTATTTTTCCTGAAAGAAAATTGCCGAAATTGTCGTAATGCACAATTAAAAACAAAATTTTTGGAAGCTTTTTTAAGGGAATCATTAACATTAAAGTCAGTAACAAAAACTACTAGTAAGTTACTAAATCGTTATTCGTGTTCTTTAAGACTATACATTGCAAATTTTTCTAGCACTTGTCTTTGGATTTGTCTTTTTCGTTACTAGATTTTTAATTATTTTGTTTCCAAAATCGTTGTTACGTTCAAACGTGAGCCATTTTTTAAAACCTGATATTGATGCGTTTTAACCGTGCATTTCTTAAAAAGGAGAAGTTATACAAGCCAAAACCTACAGAATGGTTCTACTTGGTTTGCATTCTTTGATATTGAATGCTGGAGATATTCTTACTCTGGATGCGATTTTTAATGTTAATTTATGTAATACAAAACATATTTTCCCGTCTTGCAGATTTTGGATTTAAAATCAACAGATGGAACAGAAGTATAATCGAACCAACGGACAAAATGTTGACATCCACCATTCAGGCAATGTGAAATCTTAAAATGTAATTTTCAAGTATGAAACACATTTTTACTCACTAAAGGAATTATTTCTCACCATTTCTCAATACTTAATACAAACAGAATATGTATTAAATTTATTCAAACGAGCGATGAAGAAATTACTATTTCTGTCACGATTACTTATGTAGTTATTGCTGAATATAAAATATTTAGTAGAAGAATAATTATTGTCACCAGATTTAGTTAAATAGACCGACTTTTAACTCAATGAACATACATTTAGCCAGTCGAAGTTATTGTGGCTATAAAAATTAGCATCTATTTGATTCCCGTTGGTAAAGGAACTTCAGTCAATTAGTATTCTTGTTAGTGTGCGACTAGTCAGTCAACGAAATACGCGTATGTACACTATTATAATAAATCAAATACAAAGAACGCTAATTAATAGTGATTAAGCAAATAAAAGCTGAATGCGAAGGAACGGGAATTATTAAGCCTAAAAATAAGCGAATGCGGAGTGCATCCGACTATAATTGTTTTTTTGTAATTAAAACAAAATTTAAGAATAGTGATTTAAATCAAGTCTAACACGAAGAAAATATTTTTTTATATTAGTAGTACTTTTTAAGATATTATTTATTTGTATGCAGTTAATCATTCTTTTCGTTAGTAAATAATTTTAAGTACATAATTTTCTGCTGAAACAAAAATGTTTTTATTTTATTTTAAAAATTTGCGTTATTTTCTTCAGTTCTATCTATTTTTTTTAAATGTCAGAATACTTCTTAAATAATAGTTATTACGATTAAGAATTGAATGACGTAAGTTAGTCTGGGTTTAAAATACACAGCCAATATTCTATGCAATGCGGTGTCGCAACAATAGAGGGCTCTGTAACCTATTTTTTTCGCGCAAGCAAATCAAAATTTGGGTGATGACATCATCGAGCTTCGTATGTTAATATTTCCTTTACGTAAATTATACAAATTTGTTAGATGTTTTGAACGTATTTATATATCTCTAGGTTATTTCAACATTGTGGGCACAGAGAAAAATATTCGTGGAAATTTTACTTTTCCATATGGGAGTTTTGAAATAAACTTGTAGAATGGACAAAATTAACATTATTTCTAAAGGTATTACAAGATTCTTTGTCATTTTTACTATCTCAATAGTAAGAATTCCAAAGACTTATAATCATGTTTATCAAAAGAATGATAATTTTTCTCATTTTGAAAATAATATATGACTATATTTACTGCCGATATACGCAGTGACAAGTACTCGTGTATCAAATTGAAATCCATTTCCACAACGGGCGCGAAAAGCAACGGTAACCTCTCTGCGATAGTCACGCCGACGACTAGCGGCGACAAGAGTAATTAATGTAGAACACACACTATAGTCCAATTTGCATTTTTTGTATTCTTACATTATTTTTCTCCAAGTACACAACAAATTACTAACTGCAATAGTAACATTTCCTATATTTCTCTCGCGTACAAACGTTTTTTTCGAAAATCCAGGGTCGATCGAGTTGAAATTAAGCGTATTAACGACTTGTCTAATTTGAGACAAGTGGCATTAGATGCCAAGGGAAACAAATAGATAGACGACAATATAGATCGGGCCAGCAAGGAGTACGAATATCGAAATTGTTTGAACGTTTCCTCAGCGTTAAGATGGGAGTCTGAGGATAAGAGCACGTGAAGTAATTGGGAAAAAGTAAGACAGCCGTGGCTGCCGAGAAATGTCGCTCAGCATCTAGGTCGTCTTTAATTATTCGTCAGGACGTCCTGCGATAATCTGCTATGGGGTAGGTGCAGGACATTGGCAAGGGGGGGGGGGCGCAATTCGATTTCACGGCGCTTTGGCTCGTCGATAACTTTATCACCTTTCGACGACGAAAGTGGGAGCAAGGCTTTTCCAAATTTATTCGTCAACGGCTTTTAGGAGATTTATCTTGGAATATAGTCGTAAATCAACGTAAAAACAAAACACTGTCTTCCTTTCAACTATTTATACCAAAAGATTAGTGGGATAGTTGCTCTAGATTTGTTTAAATCTTGGTTTCTTACAGGAGAAATCGTGAGGTCGTTGCCGTTACTTTAAATTAAAATTTAAAACATTAATGGACTCCAAGTGAACGAATCAACTTCAAAATTCAGATTTTATATACAAATTAAAGTCTCATTTTACATTTCAATTTGAAGGAGACAACAAATCTAGTAATTATTACCAGAAATAATGGATACTTTCTCCATTCAATGAGTCTATTCCAAAATTCCCATAGAATAGTAAAATTTCCAAGAATATTTTTCTCTGTGATATTGAAATAACTTAAAGACATATAAATACGTTCAAAACACCTAACAAATTTGTATAATTTATGTAAAGGAAATATTTACATACTAAACTCGATGGCACCACCCAGATTTTGATTTGCTTGCGCGAAAAAAAAGCTACAGAGTCCTCTATTGTTGCGAAACCCCGTTGCACAGAATATTGGCTGTGTATTTAGAACCAAGACTAACTTACTTCACTCAATTCTTAATCGTAACAACTAATATAAGAAATATTATGACATTTAACAAAAATAAAGAGCTGAATAAAGTAACGCAAATTTTTAAAATGAAATTAGAACATTTATTTCAAGAGAAAATTATGTACTTAAAATGATTTACTATATAAAGGAAAAGAATGATTAACAACATATAAGTAAACAATATCTTAAAAAGTACTACTAATATAAAAAAATATTTTCTTCACGTTAGACTTGATTTAAATCAGCATTCTTAAATTTGTCTTAAGTACAAAAAAACAATTATAGTCGGATGCACTCCGCATTCGCTTATTTTTAGGCTTAATAATTCCCGTTCCTTCGCATTCAGCTTTTATTTGCTTAATCACTATTAATTAGTGTTCTTTGTATTTGATTTATTATAATAGTGTACATACGCGTGTTTCGTTGACTGACTAGTCGCACACTAACAAGAATACTAATTGACTGAAGTTCCTTTTCCAACGGGAATCAAATAGATACTAATCATTTTTATAGCCATATTGACTGGCTAAATGTACGTTCAATGAGCTAAAAGTCGGCCTAGTTAACTAAATCTGGTAACAATAATTATTCTTCTACTAAATATTTCATATGCAGCAATAACTACATAAATAATCGTGACAGAAATAGTAATTTCTTCATCGCTCGTTTGAATAAATTAAAGACATATTCTCGGCATTTGTATTGGGTATCGAGAAATGGTGAGAAATAATGCCCCTATTGAGTGAAAATATAACTAATGATAAAAATGAATTTCATACTTGAAAAATTACATTTTAAGATTTCACGGTGTCTGAACGGTGGATGTGAACATTTTGTCGGTAGGTTCGATTATACATTTGTTCCATTTATAGACTTTAAATCCGAATCTGCGAGACGGAAAAAATATATTTTATATTACATAAATTATCATTGAAAATCGTAAAAACAAATTATCAAAAAAAAAAGTATAAAAATGGTAAAAATAGCATTTGAAAGTGTCTTCACCCTTTCCCAGCAGCCAAAAATGATCTAAAACTTACAAAACTCGGTAAAAAACGATTTTCATCAATGAAACTCTTTTTTTTTATTGATGATATCGTTAAATAGATGTAAAAGACAAACTATAATCATATTTTTAAAAATTTCAAAGCCCTGGGAAGTTCCCATATGAGCCCATAATGTCAAAATAGAAGTAAATCAGTGCTTAAGTACAGTAACTATTGTTAGGCTTTTTTTTTTAATTGATTATATCGTTAAATAGATGTAAAAGACACATTATAATCGTTTTATTTTAAAATATTATTTTTGTCGTTATGTGCCAGCTACACTATTTTAGATGAACCATCTTTTTATACATATAAATTCCCTCCATGCATCATCTTCAATAACCGCATTTAGGAATAAGCTTAGCGCCTATATTTATTAACACGATTATCGAGAAAGATGCCGCGTTTTTTATAACTGATCTAACTATTTAAATATCTTGAACATAAAAATGTTTTCGGTATTTCTTAGACAATTATATCCGACCGAAATCTCCAGGGTATTTTATCGAATTTTGTAAGAGACTCTCACACCTACAACTACCACATTAATAACGCTAGATGGCGTTAAAATTCGGTATACTCGCAAGTAGTTGCGTGAGTAAATAAATCCGTTATTTGAATATTCGCGGAAAATACAATACACACAAAATCTAAATAAAAAAACGAACTAAAACTTTTCATTTCTAAAAAGAAAACTCTCAGCAACACTATTTATCCGATTTAACTCAAATTTTTTGTGTAAAATGCATGTTTATGCCCACGTTCAGCCAACATAAATATAGGAATAAGTAAACAGCTAAAAATAAAACCTAAATATGTCAGCGGCGAACATTTCATAAATTAACCAAGGGAATGAATGGTGCACGCAGGCATCGAAGGTCGATGGGATGACGAATCAGGATGCAGTCGTACAACCCCAGTTTCCGGGTTGCTTTTCGAACGCATCACTCTTCATTATCGAATTTGCCCTTCGAAATTTTACTCCCCCATTACAATGTTAACGTACGGGCTTTTAACGTCCAATTACGAAAATGCCAACGCGACGTCGCGCTACTACGTCATTTTCATTTTTCAAAAATCCAAATTATTTATTGACGTTATGATTAACAAATGCAGATGTCAATTAATCGGGTGATTACACTTTAAAACAAAGTGCGCAGGAATAACTCGCAAATATTTCAATTATTATATCCATTTTTCTGACATTTTTCATTTTTATCATTATTGCAGCTTTCGAAATATTTAGTGCACAACTTTTACAAAAATTATCGAATTTTTTTTGAAATTTTGTAGACATGACCGACATTATACCAAAATGGCATATTGGACAATGCACAACGATCGTCGGGAAAATAATAATAAGAAGGGGTACTCGTGTACTGAAAATCTTCCCGACGACTTGTGCATAATGCGACAGGAGGAATTCGTGAGAACAGGGGAAGAATTCGTGAAAACCAATAAAATCAATCGGGAACTATACGTCGCAGTGCGAAACAATAGATATCGCCAAATACTTAGCATATATATGAGGGAAAACTGTTACAACATTGCCTCGTGCCATGTCACTGAACTCGCGGGAAAAACTTTCGCTCCTTCAATACGTTCCCGGGCTTACATTCCAAATTATTTTCGAGCTTTCCGCCAGGAAACGATTCTCGGACCGGACGTGTTCCCATTTGTCAGTTGCACTTTTACTTATTTGCATTACCGGATTCAAATTTCTATTTTAGAATCTGCAAATATTTTTGACCAATAACAACATTTTTTAGGGGGTTCTTAAAAGTTCTTAGATATCAAGGAATTCCCAGGAATTTTTTACAATTTTTTAAACGACATTTTTAGACATTTTTAAGTATTTTCAGTTTACGTTTTTCTAAAATGTGTTTAGAATTTAAGGAAAATATTCTTTTACGAATTCTCAGCTATTTTTTCCACAGTTTCAATAGAATCACAACATCCTGCTGGCTTCCTATATTTTTTGGAAATTATTTGAGGTCATATTCGAATTCATGATGACTAAAACTCAACTTTTACCCCCGAATCTTCAAGAACTTCAAGAAAATAGTATGAGTACCTTTCATAATTATTTTTAACTTTGATTTTGATCCCAGATATTTGATTGAAAGGAAAAAAAATGTAATTTTAGGGGTTAAAAAAATAATTTCCTAACAAAATTGTATAAAAATGTAGAAACTTTCTCTTTTATTTTGTGCTTCATTCCTTTGTCCAAGTGCGTCATTTTACAAAACTATTAAAAAAATTTTCACTTTCATACTTTAAAATGAAGAATTAGAGCATTCATAATTTTTTCCTTTCTGATACGTCTTATAGAGCATGCTCTATTTCGCTTTGACCTTAGAGGTCAAGGCATGGTATTCTTTTATCAACTTCCACAGGCCATCGGCGAATTAATAAATCAAACGTGTCATATCTATAAACGAACATCTTCCTATAATTCGTAAATATAAAGTAAACCAGAATCAGAGCAGAATTCGTTTTTTAACTATTTCTGAAATATAATTGTAACATTTTACGAAATTTTAAATACTTCAGAGTATATGAAAAATAATTACTCTAATTTTGTTAATTATTTTCTGAATTAAATTCTGAATACAATATTTAAAATACAGTAAAGTTCTTTTCAGTATCTTTTGCAGTATTTTTAGGACGTTGATGTCAATGACGTAGTCATTTGTTTCGAAATTAAAAAGGGCTGAAGCAATGGACAAAACTGATTGACAAAACCATAAAAAGGGAATACAGAGCTAATAAAAATACTTAATTTCAGTAGGAATTTGCATGATGCTAACTCAATGTTAATTTTTCAAAATCAACTTCGCATTTCAGGTGGTAGCGAACTGGACTACGAAGTCGAAGGTCGTGATTCTCGTCAGGCGAACAATTTTTTAAATTTTGTATTCAATATGAAACTCGGTGTTGGTAAGACGAGCAACATTTTTTGTTTACTTTTCGATAATTTTGTTTGTCTGATGGAAATAGACACACGATTGCTGCTGTAGTTTAATGTAAAGTTCTGTAGGTACATTCTTGACAAATGCCGCCATTTCGGAACACGACTTGCAGCTCCTGCACATCTTGTAAATTGAATACATGAAAAAATATTCCTGAAAACGACGCAACCGCCGGTTGAGGAATACAATTTTAAAAAAGGTAATGTTGCAGAAGAGCTATCTCACCTCAAAAATTAATTGTACTACATGTTTACTTGTGACTTATTTTCGGGTGCTGATTACGAATCTGATAATAAAATTATGAGGTTGGACGTATATCGTTCGCTATCTTAAAAAAAAAAAAAAAAAGCTTATTTTTAAGGCTTTTTGTATTTGCATGAAAAAGTAAGATTCAGACGAAAAAATGATAACAGAAAATTCTCTACAAAAAAGGTTGTATACCTGTCCGTAAATGAGTGACGAAAATTCCCGTAACGGCGGTAAAACCTAATAAAATTATGTTTTTTCGTAATTTTTTCAAGATAGCGGACGAAGTACGTCCGACCGCCAAAATTTTATATCAGATTCGTAATCAGCGCCTCAAAATACATCAGAAACATGTCGTACAATCAATGTTTAGACGAGAGTCCATTTAATAAACACAAAAAACTAAACAAATCGCCCTTTTTGGCGTATACCTTGCAGAAACCAATTTTGGGCACTTTAGTCGCTCTTTTGCGGACTTTACGTTTGGATAATGAAAAAAATGTATATAACCTCTTTTGTAGAGAATTTTATGCTCTACAACTTTTGTTGGAAACGTTTTTTCGTCCAATTCTTACTTTTTGATAAAAATATAAAAAACCTCAAAATAAAAACGCTGTTTTTGGTTTCTTTTATGTCCGACTGCCAAATTTTATTATCATTCGTAATTAGAGCTCCAAAATACGTCAGAAACGTGTTGTACAATTAATTTTTGAGGTGAGGTAGCTCTTCTGCAGCATCTTAAGTTAATTTGTTATTTAAACAAAAAATACCCTCGAATAGCAATCCTAATTATCGTCTTGTCAAAATGTGGGTGGTCCCATGACAATCATTACCGACAAAACCGTTAAAAAAATCTTTACCTAATCGAATCTCTTTCACGTACGATTTTATAAATGCTAAGAGACGTCGTAATAGACCATTTGTCAGGGCGTGGACGAGGAAAACACGTTGATCGGGGCAAGAAACATTATGAACGTGAGCCGTGATTACGCGTCATTATGTCCTTATGAAGTTGTAGGATGTGTGCAAAACACGTGCTGCGCCCGGTGTGGGCATTCGGAATATATGTACGCATTGTGCCGGCACAGCGTATGCATTTGTGCGTGCCTGAGAGAGATAGAGAGAGGCATGGACGAAGAAAGAACGCAATATATTTCGTTTCGCTTGCGATTCGGGACATATTTTTATGACAATTGCGAAACGTGCTACTCTTTTTTTTCCTGCATATTTGGGTAAATGAAACCTCGTTAACGTTTCCTCATTTTTGCAGCAGATATAAAAATTAGTATAATTTCACGACATTCGAAAGCTGAACGTGCCTTGACTAAATGGCGTTAGCAAATTTTCTCATGATTTTTCATCCATTTTTATTGTAACCTTGGAACTCTCATCGGTGTCGAAATGTTGAGTGTTGTTTCGTTTAAATATCGATCAGGAAATAAAGAATTTGTGATGAAATTTTATACGGACTGATTCAAAATCTTCGGAACAACTAAACACCACGGCAGGATATTCAGGGAAATGTGAAATAAGAAAGTTTTAGGATGTTTTCCATCTATATTTAATGATTCCATTGAATTTGACCTTGAACATGACCTTGAAAGTTATTCAAGATCAAGGTTACTTTATTGTTTACATCCATTATTGTTTAAATGAGAATTCTATTTTCTTTAAGTATTCGGAAACAACACAATATTTTATATCCAAATATAAGGACCGAGACCTTGGTCAAGGACATTTCAAGGTCCAAGTTAATAAAAGTCCCATTACGGAAAAACACCTCCGTTTTATTGTATTTGAGAGAAATTATTACATACTTATGATTCAGGATTTTTTTCCCGTCTATTTAATGGTACCATTGAATTTCACCTTGAAGGTAATTCCAAGGTCAAGGCTATTTTTTAATGGGAACCATAATTTTTTTCATGGACCCGAAAGGAGCACCAGCTAGAGATCGTTTTTCCGTGTTTATTGAAACTTTCACCTTCAAATGACCGAGACCTAGATATCGGTTGTGACATTGAAACATAAAATATTGTGCTCTTTCAGAATACGTGATAAAATAGAGGTTCACTTTTCAAAATATAACCTAAATCATGGAATATCTTTAAAGGTCATGCTCAAGGTTAAATTCAATATATACTTGATATGTTCTTTTTGGTCGCTCAGTTTTGTTTGCAGATAGGATATTTTGTCTTGTAAACCCTGTAACCTGCATTTAGCGTGAATATTGTCGCTTCACAGAAAAAAAAATTACCCAATAATATACAAAATAATGAACTGGACTGGTTTTTACAAAAATTTTTTTGCAAAAATCATTTTTTCTAGTCCTAAAAAAGATCTTGCTTCTCAACGGTGAATACGTGGTCGCAGCGTTGCTGATTCGGGAAACCCTTTGCGAAAACCGCAATTTTCGCCGATCCGGCGAAAAGAAAGACGCGTTATTAGAGTCGGCGCTATGCCGGTATTTCCGTAAACCCGGAGCAGGGGCAATAATCCGGATGGCATTTAATTGAGAGTCGGTGGCACACGATCGGAATCGCAGCGAGCCAAGGCGGAAAAAGGAACCGTCGTCGATCGCGTATAGCCGTGGTATGGAACTCGGGGTTTCGCGCATTCCTATGCCGAGGGTTTGACGACGAGGGAGTCGCCGACGAGACCCTCGGCCCTGGGTTGGCCAACCATGGGGGGCTTGGGGCACATGGGGTTACATGAAGGACGGCGAGAGGGGGCGATGTTGCACGATGTACTGAGGGTTATTCGTTGTCAAGGCCGGAATGGAACCTACCGATGTAGGTTCAGCTATGTGCCCAGGCGCCAACCCGCCCGACCCGGCCATTACGGTAGTCGGCATATTCGACGTATGCGTAACAGGAAGGTTAGTAACTTCGGTTCTACAATTACGGAGGTCGAAAGGGACGGAACGACATAACAAGATACCGATGGAAAGAAACTTTATGAGAGACTATCGTGCATATATGAGAACTCAGGATGTTCCATGTGCGTAATTGGGGGTGTACCTAAAAAACCAGACAAATCATAAACAGGCACTTCAAAAACCCGACATTCAAAACCCAGATATTCAAAAACCCGACATTTCAAAATACAGGCACCTCCGATTGGTGCGTAACTACATAAAAAACCATCTCGCGTCGACGTCCTTAAGGTCTTACTGGAAGGCCATTTCATGGTCAAAAATGTTTGACCAAGAGATTAATTTTGTAGGTCGCTCGAAGGTCAAATCAATTTGACCCCCGGGTTATTTATTAAGCACTAAATCAATCATTAATTACATTTTCAGAATATGTACATTTTGAAATGTCTGATTTCTGAATGTCTGCATTTTCAAATGTTTGGTTTTTAAATGTCTGATGTTTGAAGGGCCTATTTGGAACGCAAAGAAAACTGTAATAAATGGAGTGACCCAAAATTATTAACAATTATAAATAAATAAATTTATGGGATGATTTAGAACTACAGTGGCCCTCCATCTATTTTAACTTTTCGAGTCAAGGAAGATGGCGGCTTCTTCCCTTATTTTACCGCTTCCCTTCATCCCCACCACTGGCAGTATGAGAGAATAAAAACAGAGAAAGGAGATATAGTGGCGTCCTTCTTCATATGTATGCGTAAGCGCAAACAGTCGTCCGCACTCTTTTGAACACTTTCAAATGGCGAATGGTGGGGGAACTCATGAGGAGAAGAAGTTAATATAAGGGACGAAAAAAGTTAAAATAAAGGACGCAGTTAAAATAAGAGGAGTTAAAATAAGGGGAGGGCCACTGTAAATTTGGAAAGCAGGGCTTTTAATGGTCCTTGATAACAAATTTGAAAAATTCTTTAGCAATTGTGAATACTTAACCACAAATGCTGAATTTCTAACCTCAAATTTTTCTTGTTTTTAACTAATTTTTCAGCGTATTCTTCAATTTTATTTATACTTTTTCTGCACTTTTAATGGTTGGTCTGATTTTTGGTCGTCAGAGGGTAATTCCTTTAGTTTTCTTACATATTGGCATTCCATAAAATTGAAGCAATGTTAATTAAGTGATGGTCAATGCTTTGGTATGAACCGCTTCAAAATCGTTTCTATTCAAAGTGTGGCTTTTGGATTTTGAAGCGAAGCCAATTTCGTAAAACAAATGAATTTGTTTCGTTGAATCGCAATTAAGGGTGCTGGCAGATAGATTCGGCAATGGAATTAGATTCATAGACGGATTGCCGAAGTCGATAGGAGGGAGATTGCGGTCACGGTACGGCGAACATTAAGGAGTTTCTCGCGTAACTTCCTTCTCATCAAAGTTTTGGAACAAAAGCATGCATCATAATAAGCCCGACGAATGCAATTACATGAATAATGGCGACGAATATAATTGATTAAATTACGAAAGAGACTGTTGGAAGCGTTTAACTAAAATATCATTTAATTACCTCGCGCCACGCCACTGGACGAATCCATGTTTTGAATTTCAAAATTATTCAGAGATTTTCCATTCCCTTAAATTTGGAGGATTTTCAAACGTTGATGTAGGAATCGTATAAAATGAAGGTAGCTATGAGAAACAATTCTTTTTCATCTTTTTTGCCTCTAAAATTCAAAATCAAATTGAAAGTTGCTTCCTATTTTTTTAAGTAAGCTTCATCCTTAGAACGAATCTAGATGAAATTTACTAATGAAATTTACTAAAACTTGACACATTTAACTATTGTTGGGTAGTGCAATCATTTTAGTAGTTTATCTAAAATAAAATTATTTTTATTAAATTAACTTGTATAATACTTTCCACTAACTAAATTTTAGTTACTTTAACCCATAATTTAATTAACTTTAATAAATCTCTTTTAGATTAATTATTGTTACTAATAAAATGCAGATGAATACGCAATGAACTAGCCAGAGTGGTCCAAAATTGTGATAAATGTGCTTAAGGGGTTTCTAAATCTAGTCAAACCAGATTTCTTAACTGTGAAAGTAAGGTTACATATAGTTGTTATAAAAATATTATACTTATCAAAATAAATAAAAAATACTATTTAAAATGTCAAGAAAATCAAGACCTGTAAACTCTCAAATATAATGAAACTATCCTGATAATGTCCAATGACATGTCCATTAAATTTTGTTCAAATATTTTACAGAATTCATGTAAGTATATAAGCAAGAAAACTAATCCAAACTTACAATAACAAATAATGAACTAATAATCCACTTTACAGATTCGTAATGGGTACATGTCAAAAAACCGAATTTCAAAAATCCGAAACATTGAAAAATCGTCATTTAAAAAGCTTACATTGTTGTTTTCATGAATATTACAGCTTTATGACTCATTGGCTTTTTGACAGTCATCGTTTTTTGAGTGTCGGCTTTTTCAATGTTTCGGATTTTTGAAAATTTTTTGACGTATACCCTTCTTAATCAGCAACCGCAAAAATCCCCTAGTTCCTAGTTTAATCCCGATCAGGTAATTTTTACATTTTGATCGGACATATTGAATCCGCCACTTTTAATTTTCAAAATCTGAGTACAGATTCGTAAACAGCAACTTCAAAAACCTCAAAAGTACCCAGTTTCATTTCTATCCAATTGAACATTTGCCAGCGAATCCATTTTTTTTAATAAAAATTATTTTTAGTTATTTATTTGTTTATAAATCATAATGTTAAATAAATATTGATTTATGTGCAATGTTATGCACTTCTTCAACTCCCATTTACACTGGATTTAAAAAAACGGACGCAAATGCATCATTTTGTCTTCAAAAAGTCAAATTTTCAATAGCGTTCCGGTGGCTAATATATTAGAAAAAGTTAAATGAAATTCATGAAAACAAAAACCAATCACGAGTCTTTATTCGCCTTACTAACTTAAAATATTCAAATTGAACAATAACTGATCATATTTTGAAGTAAAATCTGTTGTAGGGTGATTTTATGAGTTTCTTTATGAAAAAAAATAACAGCTCAGAATTCGAAAAAAATAAAAACGCAAACTATAAAATATGTAATAAAATGTTTTAAAAAGTGTAATTTCAATTTTATAATACAAATACCCAAAACTACCGTAAAATAAATGTGGACTTGAAAATTTATTGAATTTTTCAAATTTGAATATTCATATTAAGAATTTTATAATAGAAATACCTAAAACTACCATAAAATGGATGCGGACTAGAAAATTTATTTAATTTTTCAAATTTGAATATTCATATTAAGAACTGGGCGGCTGTAGCAGACTCTTAAATTAAAGAGATTGAAAACATAACCTTTTTAAGCAACTTTTTTTTAACAACGTCATTATGACGTTCGCGAATAATTGAGCGAGTGGCGATTGCTTCCGTTTTTAGCGACGTGGTGCGGGCGAAAGAATCCGACACCCACGTGGGCTGTTCCGTTCCGACGCCGACCGTTCGACCCACGTGGACAATTTTGCCGGAAATTGTGTGGGCTCTCTGTCTTGCCCTTTTTCCATATTTCTCCAATGCTGTCTGCGTACTCTAAAGGAAACACAACACACGTAATGCAGTCCAAAAATTTGTTGGCATTTTTTTACGGTCTTAGCACCATGTCAAAATGACTTTTTCAACAATTTGGGTAATTAACCCGTTTAGTCCTGAAATGCCGTAAATTTTGACTTCTTTTCATCAGGTGCTTTCTTAGGGAAAAATCACTCAATCGTTTTGATACAACCATACCTATTGTATTTTTTCTCGTACTTTCTAAATCCGGTTTCAGATTGACCATATCTGCCGCCATTTTTTTACTATGGCGGTTAAAACATAAAAAAATCGTGAATTTTGAAAAAATTTGTACAAATAATTGTATTTTTAACAGAAAACCGTGTTCGAATCAAGCTGAATCTCTGTATCTGGTGGAGTAAATAATTATACTAAAAGATGGGATGGTTATTAATTCACCATTCAAAATGGCGGACCTCAGTGAACAGTTTGTTGAAAAATTACTGGACGCTCTAACTGAACAATTATGAGCTTGTTTTAAAAAATGCTAAGAATAAAAAATTCTTAGAATTCGCCGAGAAACATAGTGGATTTTTTTCAGATTTTTTTAAATGAATTTTTGAAAAATTTTGTTCAAAATTATTTTCAAAATTGTATTTTTTTTTCGAAAAATTCTGAACAAAATTTAGTGCATTCTCTGATGAATTCTAAGAGTTTTTTATTCTATGCATTTTTTGCCAAAAGTGGATAGTTTTCGAAAAAAAATATCTTAAACTATAATATTTGAAATTGATTTCCTCGAAAACTATCAACTTTTGGAAAGAATTACAAAGAACAAAAAACTCTTAGAATTTATCAGAGAATGCACTAAATTTTGTTCAGAATTTTTCGTAAATAAATTACAATTTTGAAGCAAATTTTGAAAAAAAATTTCTCAAAACTTCGTTTAAAAAATCTGAAAAAATTCCACTATGTTTCTCAATGAATTCTAAGAACTTTTCATTCTCAACATTTTTCTTAAAAAGCTCGTAGCTTTTGAGTTAGATCTTCCAGAAATTTTTTAACAAAATTTTGACTGAGAACCGTCATTTTAAAGCCGCCATTTTGAATGGAGAATTAATAACCATCCTATCTTTTAGTGTAACTAATTACTCCACCAGATACAGAGACTTAGCTTGTTCCGAACACGGTTTCCTGTTCAAAAATACGATTATTTGAACAAATTTTTTCAAAATTCACAATTTTTTTATGTTTAAACCGCTATAGTAAAAAAATAGCGGCAGATATGGTCAATCTGAAACCGGATTTAGAAAGTTCGAGAAAAAATACAATAGGTATGGTTATATCAAAGAGATTAAGTGATTTTTTCCCTAAGAAAGCACCTGATGAAAAGAAGTCAAAATTTACGGCATTTCAGGACGAAACGGGTTAAAGGAGATAGATGCATTCTATTCACTGCAAAAACAGAGTGTCTTATTTTGAGTCACTTTCGTCCTCACTTTTAAGACTTTTTGGGTGTCTTATAGAAAGACATTATAAATGACTTCTTTTGAGAGGTTATGTAGCTTTTATCAAGATGTCGCTTCGATTCGGCAGTTGCCGAATATTTACGAAGATACTCGAATCGGCACAGTGTCATCGATTTGCAAGTGTCTGAATACATAAATGTCTTAAAATAGCTGAAACGACATAAATGTAGACTTTTTTACCGTCTTCATTATGCGTCTCAGAGTATAAGACACAAAAATGTCTTATTTACAATTGACGGACCCAAATAATGTCTCAAATCTATTTGCATACAAATACTGATAATTTTCATAAAAATATTAACTTTTGCATACCTCTTCTAATTGGGTTTCTAAATTTTTTACTGGTAGAAGAAGGCTCTCAACTATAGTTTTTACGTTTTTCTAATTATTTATGAACATCACTCTTACGGCTGAATGAAAACTTTTTAAGACAATATTTTATATTCTGTGAGATCTTACTCTTGAGTAAAATGAACTCTATCTGAGTTAAATATGACCATTTAGAGCTGAGTTATAACATTTTAGCATTGATCAACAAGCAACGGATACTTTTTTCTCGAGAAAAATATTTACAATAACCTTTGGTGCATATTATCTGACGAGTATTCTACTGTATACGTAGTGCTGGAATTCCATCTTCATCATATCTAATCTTCGCTATCAATAATGCGATTAAATCGCTATTCTAAATGAATTACTACGTGAATGTCTTCCTGGTGAGATTATAGACAGAAACTGTTGCCAAAATTTTCATCGATAATCGGTTCCTTGCCTGAAATATTTGAAAATACTTCAGATTCAACAAAATTCTTCGTACTGAAAAGTTTATATTAAATTAAATACACGAAATAACGACTGAAGGTTGTATTTGTAATACCGTCGATAGAAAATTTCTTCTTGGACCGAAAATTCGTATTCTCCCGAAAGTTTGAACAAGTCGTGTAAAGTATTTTCATTATTATTTTCTTCTGTAGCTCTATCTTTGGTAGATATAATTTTAGCAGTGGTATGAAAACTAATATAAATTCATACACATAAGTATGTATTAAAATTAATATTCGCAAGTTCGAAATTAAAATAAAAAAATTGTTATGTTACATAACTAATAACCATTCAATACCTGTTGTGAAGCGGGTTTTGCTTACTATTCATCAGTTTTTATCGACTATTCAATTTTAATGATCGAGCTACAATTGTAACGCTAATATTTGTCCCTAACTTTTTGCCCTGGCAAGTACAATAATTCCATGTAAAAGAAAGAAAGCCCAAAACTTACGAAAGATTTTTTGTCGGATTAAAACATTGTTCCGGGTTATGCAGCATTTAAAAAAATCCGTTAAAACTAAAAATAGTGAGTTAAACCAACAGAAATTCCAAATTTATGAGTTTTTACTTCAGTAAATTTTTACATAGAATACAGTATAGAATCGAATACAAAAATAATAATTTCTTAGCCTTAATCTTTATTTACCAAAGTTCAGTGAATTTGTTTAGCCATGACGAATATGTTGTCAGTGAACGACCGGCGTTCGATCCTACCTGGGGGCAGATTTTGTTCTTGTTCTAATTTATTTCGTGGCGTTAAAAATATATTAATAGTAGCCTGGCCTATTGACATATTATAAAGAACAAAATATCGTAGTCTTTCGATGAAAAAGTTACGTATTTTAATTAGAATTAACTAATCTGAACTTTTAACCTATTTTTTTACAATTTTATTTATTTTTTTTCTTGAGGTCGTTTTTTAAAGATTTTGAGGTAAAAATTGAGTTATAGCAAATCGGTATATTAATATGGTGCCAAGTTTGAAGAAAATGCTACAAAATTCAGAAATATTTAGTGTTATAAATTTTTTTCGAGATACTAGAATGTTGGGATTGTACACAGAAAAAAATAATTCAATGAATACCCCTGAACTTGTTCGGATATTGAGGACTTGAAATAAGTTCGGCGAAAACCTCATGATTATTGGCAAATGCATGCGAAACATTTCTGACTAATTCTGGAAATATATTTCACAAATTGATTCGAAAATTCCTTTGAAAGTAAATACATTGTTCCGTGTCGGCGTTATTTACAGTTGATAATAATAACGTGACAGTGGTCGAGCGTGCTAAAGTGTATAATCGTCCCGCAGCAGACCCTGGTTCAAATCTTCGTCGGAGTCAAGATTTTTTAACAACATTATTGGCGTAAAATTTTTTTTCTCTTTGAAATTGTTTCATATTTTCCTTGAACTTTACAGTTAATATTCTTATTCAGTTCTGTAATGATTCTTGACAAGTTCTCAGACATATTTACTTTTAATTGAATCGTAATGATCCTCCAAATTTTCTTAAATCCTCAACATCCGAACTGGATTATTTTTTTCCGTTTATTGATTAGGGACAAAGGTGGATAAAATGCTTGAATTTTAAGAAAAAATTCTACTTTTATACACCATTTCCTTAGACCAATCTGAAAATAATGTCGTCATAGTGATCAACAAAACCTTTTGTCAGATTTTAAAAATATTTTAACAAATTCTTGAAAGTTGATGAAAATTCTGAAAAAACATTGGTATATTCTAAAAATTTGTTGTTCTTTATCATTTTTCGATAAATTTTTTTGGGAAGTTAATTTCAAATACTACTAGTTTCAGATTTTTTTCTCGAAAAAATTATAAATAACAAAAAATGCTTAGAATTCATCAAAGAATATACCTAACTTTTGCACAATATTTCGTTATTATTATAAAAATTTGATTAACGATGTACATAAAAAATTTCTAAAAATATGGTTTAAAAAAGTGGACAAAATGCCCCTATATTCGGTGAACGGATTTCCGAGAACGTTTCTTTATTAGCATTTAAAAAAAATTCCAAAGGAATGTTCACTCTGGCGCCATTTATTGAGGTCGTTCCAATGAAGTCAGAAATGGAAGTAACTTTTTTTCTTAAAATTTACATCTTTTATCAACCTTTATCCACAGTTTCAATAGAATCATCAATAAAGTCTCAATATTGTAAGAACTCGAAAAAAATTCAGAAGACTAGACATTTCTAAATTGAGCCTCCATAAGCTCCATATAAAAAATGCCCGTTTTCAATGGTTGCTTTCGGTACCTCGACATTGAAAACTTACCAAATGGTTATTTATGATGTACCAATAAACCATGAAAATCAGCTATATTTCTTAAACGAGACATATGCTCCTCTTGAAAATTTGCAGGGATTATTGGGTCGTCGTATACAACCAATTTGCATAAAAAAAGTTTCAAAATTCGAGGCACGAAAAAGGGGCATTGTTTGTCGAGGCTCTTTGTTGTCGTTTTTCTTGAAATTCGTTGCCATTTTGAAATTCCTCTTGGCTGAAACTCAATTTTTACCTCGGAATCTTTAAGAGCGACCTAGAACCATTGTAAGCTAAGTACTTTTCAATTTTTTTCAACTTTGATTTTGATCGAAATACTTTTTTGGAACTTACATGAGAAAAATGTCGTTTCAAGCATTAATGGGTTAACCAGAAATGTGCACTCATTACAAATTCAATGTTACTTTTTCAAAATTCAAAATGGGTCATCCAATTCGGCAGTAACAAAGTCCATAAAATTCACATTATGGTCCGCCATTTTGGATTCGTTATATTGAATTTTCAATTAACAACCTTTGCTTGTCCTGCCGCTTGAAAATACTTACAGTTGTGTAATTTATAAAGTACAATTTGAATTTTCTCTGGGTCGAAAACGACCCTGGAGTTGGGATAAAGTGGCTTGTACCTTAATGACAATGAAGTTAGCAGCCACATTGACAGAAATCGCATCATTTCAATTTAAAACATTTTAAAAATCTGGAAATCAATTTATTTTCAATAGTTAATGGAAATAGTAGCTCTATTTTGTTCAATATAAAATAAAAAAATGAATTTCATGGTCTGACTGCTGAAATGCGGCTGCCAACTTCAGTGTCATTGTACTTTAACCCTTACAAGCACGGTGTCGATCTGGATCCTTTTTGTATTGCATTTTTTACATATTTCAGGTAATTATTAATCAATTTTCTTGCAATTTTTTGCTTCATACCTTTGAAAACATGTTAGGAAATATAAATAAATCAATATTTATCATTAATTATTATGTTATAATTGTTTAAATAATTAACAAATTGTAAATTTTATGGATTTTTTCACAAAAAATGTATGCTGAGACGAAAACTTCATTCAAACGTGACGAAACTGGGTACTCGGGGATTTTTGGGGTCGCTGATTACGAATCTGAACTCAGATTTTGAAAATTTAATATGGTGGATCCAAAATGGCGGACCGAAATGTGGAAAAGTTACTTAATCGAGATGAAACTGGGTACTTCGGGGTTTTAGGGGTGGCTGATTACGAATCTGAACACAGATTTTCAATATTCAAAATGGCGAATTAAATATGGCATACTCGAATGTTAAAATGTCATAGCTCGCGGCTGTAAAAATCACCTGTCTTCGTCGTTTAGTTCTAAATTATTTACCGAAAATACATAACATTGCCTAAAAATACAAAAAATATAAAAAAAAATTTAAAAAAATGGAGACAATATTTGCCACGTCCCCGTTCGTGTCTCTGGATTCGACTGAGAGCGGTATTATTTGTATGTTATTTAAAACTTCCAGTTTCATCAGTCGATCAAGTAACTTTTCCACATTTCGGTCCGCCATTTTGGATCCGCCATATTAAATTTTGAAAATCTGAGTTCAGATTCGTAATCATGGACCCCGAAAATCCCCGAGTACACAGTTTCATCTCGGTTAAGTAACTTTTCCACATTTCGGTCCGCCATTTTGGATCCGCTATGTTGAATTTTGAAATCTGAGTTTAGATTCGTAATCAGCGACCCCGATAAACCCACGAGTAACGATTTTCAGCCATTTTCCGCGTAAGGAAAAATGTATGCTTCAAAGGGTTAAATATTAAAATTTCTCTAGAATCCTTCATATATATTATTAATTTTTTTCAAAAATGTCACTCACCTCGTTGATGTGCTTGTAAGTCTTGATGAGGTCGACGCTGAGCTTCCTGAGGGGCGCCGTGGCTGGATCTCGAAACCTATGGGGTATGCGAGCTTGCATCGCATGGATGTCGGCGGGGGTTTCTTGGGGTACCCCGCCGGAGCCCACGCCCGCGCCGACTCCGCCGCCACCGCTGCTGAGGCCGCAGCCTCCGCCACCGCCGCCGCCGCCGCCGCCGCCCCCGCAGACCACGGCCGGCGGGGGCTCCTCGGCGACCAGCCTCCCGTAAAGGGGTGCGTCTCCTCTCGTTCCCGTCCTCCCGCTCACTGAAATGCAACAGCGATTATTAGCTTCCCCCTGCTCTAATTACATTTTCCTGCTAATTGAACCGACCGATTGTGGGCTAATGTATTAAATGGTAACAAATTAATTACGCGTGCCACCCCCCCTCCCCCCACCCCATCGTCCACGTCTTAGATTCGTATCATTTTCATAAAATAATAGCCGGTTCTCAAACTTCAACATCGGCTTGCACATGGGCATTTTTAGAAACGTGTAGGGATTTTTATCTTAACCCTTTAAGTCCCAAGTGTGCACAATTTGCACATGGATTTCAGCATCGTTTTATGTATAAAATAAAAATTTTAAAAAAATGGAAACATCTATATCCGACTAGTTTTGAGGTCGCTCTTTCGATTGGCGCTACTGAAATTTTCGAAAAATTGACGTTTAACACAGCTTTTTTACAAAAATACTGAAAAAAACGCGATTTTTTTAGCTACAATTTGTTTTTTAAATGCATTTTTAACTATGATACCGGTTTTAGATCACCTTCTAATCTGTCAGAAACGTGTTCCCGATTGTTTTACTTCAAAATTATACATTCACATATTTTGATTTATTTTGTTTTTCGTTTCAAAATGGTGTCTGAACGTTGAAAATTGTTGAAAGTGAAGAAAATGCTATTATTTCGGATCTGCTTTTCTTTTTAGTAAAAGCGTACAAATCAGTTATTACGAGTTTTGTATGACCTATTTTGATTTACGGAAACAATAATATCACATAAAATCCAATTTCAAGATGGCGACTGTCATGTGCTCAGTAGAAATACGTGTATTTCGAGACAACCAAAATTGGTGTGAAACTTGCTAATTACCATCTCATAGGTTTCAGTCATCGCTAAACTCAAATCTTGAGTCAGTTTACCGAAATTCAAAATGGCGGATCCAATATGGCGGACCCGTTATGTAAAATTTCATATTTCTGGAATAGGAAAAATTCTATCGTATTCCACTCAGATTTTCAAGTCAACATTATTCTTAAGATTTTTTTGATTATATAAATGGTTTTTGTGACAGTCGCAATCTTGAAATTGGATTTTATGGGATATTACTGTTTCCGTAAATCAAAATAGGTCATACAAAACTCTTAATAACTTATTTGTACGATTTTACTACAAAGAAAACTTAGCAAATCCTAAATAATAGCATTTTCTTCACTTTCAAAAATTTTCAACGTTCAGACGCCATTTTGAAACGAAAAACAATATAATTCAAAATATGTGAATGTATAATTTTGATGTAAAACAATCGGGAACACGTTTCTGACAGATTAGAAGGTGATCTGAAACCGGTATCATAGTTAAAAATGCATTTCAAAAAAAAAACTTATAGCTAAAAAATCGAGTTTTTTTCAGTATTTTTGGAAAAAAACTGTCTTAAACGTCATTTTTTGAAAATTTCAGTAGCGCCAAACGAAAGAGCGACCTCAAAACTAGTCGGATATAGTTGTTTCCATTTTTTTTTAATTTTTATTTTATATATAAAACGATGCTGAAATCCATGTGCAAATTGTGCGCGTTTGGGACTTAAGAAAGGGTTAACCTAGACAGCAAAATAAAAAAAATAGTTCAGAATGGTGTCGAAATGTGTTCTAAAAGAAGTCAGATGTCCCATTTTCTGAGGTTTTTCAAACTCATGTTCAGAAAACCTTCGGAAGGTTGAACATCTGACTACACAGAAAAAAAGTCTTATAATCGTTACGTCTCAAATTAAGCACCGTAAAAGGCATAATTTCAGTCTAAAATTGAGCTAATTTTCTTAAATCAAGTCAATATTTGCGCTTAAAGTCTTACTTTCAGACAGCAAAGTTTAGTTTTAGTCGAGATTTAGGTTTAAAGAGACATTTTTCGAGCTTGTCACACCTAAGTTAGAGAATTCTTATTTCAAATCTGAATATTGACTAAAAGTATGTTTCCAAAACTAAAAAAACAAGGTTTTGAGCACAAATATTGACTTAATTTAAGAAAATTAGCACAATTTTAGGCTAAAATTAAGCCTTTTACGGTGCTGAATTGAATATGAAACATTTTTAAGACTTTTTTTTTACTGTGTACTTTTAGAGCACATTTCTTAACTCTTTTTCATTTTGATGTATGAGAACCCTTTTTGTGCGAGAAGACCATCATTATTAAAAGATACCACAAAAGTGTATCTTTTAACATTGAGCTGAAAAACATTTCATAGTTAATTTCTAAAAGTTTGAAGCTTCCTCCTGCAGATACCGACATTGAATTTAATCTCCGATGCAATATAAAAAAGTTACAGCCCATTTTTTCAAAAAAATCTCTCTAAATTTTCGCATTTTTTTTTAATCCCTCGTTTTTTGATTGAAAACGTTTTCTAAGAATAACGTGACCACCATAAAAGGTGGTATGGATATCTGCTCTAATAAATCCCATTGGGATTTTACGATAATTCAAAATTTTCCTAAATATTTGGATTTTTTTTTAAATAATTTTTTTTTAATAATATACTTTCAAAATGTGAAAAAATCTGTATAATCCACGATGGATTCTATAAAAATTTAGTTGTTACTCATAGTTCTTGAGTTAAGGCGTCCAGAGATTTTTCAAAAAAAATGTCCATTAATTTTCGTTCAAATGAAGTAGGGTCTAAAAGTCAAATATTTTCTTCACATTTCTTCACAATTTGCGTAGAATCCCAAAATTATGGTAGTTGTTAAGAAAAAAATTGTTAAGAATAAATATTTCCAAATTTTTTACAATTTTGTGACAATTTTACGCCATATTGGAAATTCTGAGGGCTGGAACTCAATTTTAACCTCAGAATATTGGAAAGCGACTTCGAAAGCAGTAGGATATGTTCCTTTAAGTTTTTTTCAACTTTGATTTGATGTAAAATACTTGATTCAAATAGTAGTGAAAAATCTGACTCTTGGCGTTAATGGGATAAGTTTTTTTTTTTTTCAAGAAAATCGTTCGAATTTTCAATTCTTTTTGAATTGTCAATGTTCTTTTTATTATTATAATTTAGAGAACTCTTATTGACTATCGAGCGTGTTATGCATATTTTTGGTGGGATAAATGAGTATTTATCATCATTACATTATCTCTCATCAATAAAACGTCTAAATACAATTTAATGTTTATAAATTTCCTTTAAGTATCTACACCGGAAACTATCATATAGTTTTTGTAAAACGCATACAAAATAGATCAGATTAAGATCTAAGAAAAACTGATCAGTATGAGAAATAATGGGCGGGGGAGGGATGAAAATCAAATTTTTTAAAATAAATATACGTCAATGTACTCAACAGTGTCACAAATAAAAACCTTTAATATCAAGACTTTAGGATTATCTGCATGATCTTGATCTTGATCATTACGGAAGTATTGCCGTAACATTAATGTTGGTCTCAGTTTTAAATGTCAATGACCCCCGATCGTGATAACTAATTTCCTCTGCAATGCTCAAGTGCTAAATCTGAATTAGTAAAAACTGCTAATGAGGGAGTGAAAAATCGGTGACTAATCATAGAATTAGTCATGAATCTGAGGAAATATAAGGATTATACACGATTATTGGATTTTTAGAAATGGCTTTAACATATTATTATTTATTTGACACCCTTAATTAAATTGAAAATAAATAAATTCTGAATTATTTACAAGTAATGAAAATCGCGACAGTCGGATTTAAATCGGATAAACGTCGACCATGAAAAACATTTTGTATTGATATTTTTCAATTTTTTAATTTTGTTGTGTATTTGTTTTTTGTTTCATAAAGTTGTGTATTCAATAAACAAAATATAATTTTTAAAATTAAAAAACAAAACAAAATTTGTTTTTAGGTTTTTATATATGATTTTGTGCTTCGCGTTCGGGGCTCAAAATTCCATTTTCGAACATTTAAGAGAAAAATTAAGATTGCAGAATAACTTAATGAATGATCTCAGAGACATTTCATTTTGTGATACTTATAAAATACACAAAAAAGTCTTATTGCGCCTTTATTTCAAAAATTACAATATTTAGATAATTTTTCGGGATTTTTCGAATAATGTCGCTATATACAATTTATTTCTTCGGTTTATAATTTACAATTTGAAAAATAGTTCATCCAAAATAGCTCTAAACAAATGAACTTCAATAACACTAATGTTACATGATAGAATAATTCTTTTTTCGTTTCCAAGCGCCATTGACTCAAATAATATGTGAAAACGGTGCACTGTGTATACAAAGTAAAACTTGAAAGTTTCTTTTGCACGACCGAGTTCAACAATGAAAACGGCAGGCTATTACGTTTTGAGCCTCGCCCGTGCAGTATTGAAATGTCATTCTCTGGAATTCATGTCAATAGAATAATTAATTATTTCTCACAACGTCGTGAAACATTGGTATTTTTATCTCATTCCTTTCACACTGAAGATGCTGTTTGTAATCATAAAAATATCTTCTCATTAAAATTAGAATTTAGTAATTATTTGATCACAACTTTGTAAATTCACTGACAATAAAAAAAGGTCTGAAAGAGTTCTGTAATTTTAAAATGAAAGTAAAAGTATTTCACACTCATAAATGACTGCCTAATTGGTCAAGGTCACTATTTAGATACTAAAATTAATTAAAAATGATAGCAGCGTCTAATGCTACTATCTAGTTAGTAGTTCCAACTATTTAATTTTTTCCATGTACTGTACTCCCGGTATAATCGCGTCTCCTTATATCTACGATCCGGCATATTTACCCAGTTCCGTCTCGTCATATTTACCTGCCGCCGCTCTCTGTTACCCCTACCTTGCTGGCTGGGGCCTCAGGAAGGGCCTGCCGTGACGTCACGAATATAACGAGACTGAGGGAAGTGGGAGAAGTGGCGCTTCCCTTCTTTTAGTAAATATAACAAATCGGGAGGGAAAGACCAGGAACTGAGTGCGTAAATATACCGGGACTCTACTGTACTTTTAAAAATCAAGATGGCGGGCAGAAACTTTCCACAATAGGGTTTTCCCCCCCTAAATATTAATTTTCATACTTCGGTCGGATTATTCTGTATTTTATTGCCTGCGTTTTCAGCATCGCTGATTACAACTTTGAAGACAGATTTAAAAAATTCAAAATGGCGTGTTCAATATGGCGGGCAACATTTTTAATATCTGTCAAATTGTTAATAATGTCAAATAATTCTATATGTTGTTACTTTGGGGGTTCTAAGGATCGCTGACTATGAATATGATGTCGGATTACAAAAATTCAAAATGGCGAATTCGATAAAACGATAGCTTTGAAATTGGTTAGATGATTTTTAAAGAACCTTGAAAATAAATGAATATAATACTAAATTTCAAGAAACCATTTTTTATGCCGAGTAAATTGATGTTGAAAAGGACTTAAAAAAAGTATCCGTTCGGACTTTAAAGGGTTAACTAATGCAAATTTCAATGGTTCGTGGTCGAAAGTCAATAAAGCGCAGGATTAATCAAAATATCTTCTCATTTTGCAGCGTTCACCTACACGTATACAACGCCCATCGACAATACAGGCTAGGGAAACACGACAGCAATTAAGGAATCCGAGTAATTGACGGTTTAGTATTATTGATTTGCGACATTCTTGAAATCAGCTGACAAACTATTTACCGCATTTATCGATGACTCGGCCGTAATTCGAAATTCCACACAGCTCAAAATTTTTGTGCATTCTGGCAAAGTGTAATTTTACGTTATTACTTCTGACATTTTAGAACAAGTTCGGATCATAAATGTAATCTAAAAACATTAAAATATACAAATATGTAGCGATCTAGATGTCCAAATGTCATTTTTATTAATTGTTGACGTCATCGGGATATGCTTAGGACATTCGAGATCTTGAAATTACCAGGACGACAAAAGCGGACATTTTTACATCCTGTGGAGCTCATGAGGACGTCCTGACCAAATTGTAATGTATGAGAGCAAACATTAAGACTACATCTTTCGTGCCATCCAAAAATGTATATATAAGTAATATTTTATATATAAATAATGGGTCTCCTTGTTATTTTTATTTATTTTAAAAGAACGAAGATGAAATGCTTTTTATTGCACACAACCAGCAACACGTCGTCCATAAATCGAAATTAACAGAATCGGGAACATAAATCCACATTAATATCTCGAATCTTCGCGTAACTTCCAATATGCGAATTACTACGTACCACAGGATTCTTAGTTTTTCAAATTTAAATATCTATAATATATTGAAAACTATTGACAGAATGGCCGACGAACAAAAATTAATTCCGTGATTAAACGATCGGACAAAATCATAATTTCGGAATTGCCCAACTCGAAAAAATATGATCAAAATTTCCAGATAAAAATGTTGATGGGCTTACATTCGAAACGAATTCCCAACGACAAAAGGAAATGAAAACACTTTTGTTCTATCTTATTTTAAGATAAATTGCTTCTTAAATTTTATACGTCATTCAGATGGTATCCAGCATTTTGGTTCATTCTTTCTACCATTTTCGACAAATAAATTTAAAAAAGTATTCAAATGCCATTCATACTAGATTTTATCTGTACTGGGTTGAGCGTCATGACTGTTAAAAATACAAAATAAGCAAGAAGATAAGAAGACATTGGCAGTTGATGAAAACAAAGAATTAATTTTACTCTTTTGAAAACGGAGACAGAGAAAGTCGATTAAAAAATCATAAAATATTTTTAAAACTTAGACAAACCCAAATTCACAATGATATAGATTAATCTAACATTTTGAGTTTTGTTGTGTTTATTATGAACATTTCCAAGTGTTTTTACCGTAGAAAAAATGCTTCAAAATTGTGAAAAATAAAAAATTTCTTGTCATTTTTTGTGGAACAAAAATTTTTTACACTCAGAGAAATTGGTATACGAAGCAATTTATAGTAAAAATCATTAATATAAAAATTTGTTATATTTAATAAAAAAAAGTTTGGCAATTTTACGCATTTATGTTGCATTTTTAGAGTCTGTAATTTAACAGCTACTGTGGGAAGTTTTCATATGGTGAAGTTTTAGCCACTTTTGTACGTCTCGTGTACAAAGGCACCAATAATTCCCTAAAATTGACTCCGCAGGTGTATTTCATGAATTCCTTTGTTTTTGCAGTTTAGGAGATCAATCGCTGGGTACACGCAAATTCACAAAAAGAATAACTTCCAAACAATGAACTCACAACATATTTTAAGAGGTCATTGACTCCAGGTGAATTGAAGTTCAAGATCACCCAATTATGAAATCTTTTGACACCTGCAACGATATTGCCCTCTACGAGTTGCATGACATCGACGACAATTAGAATTCGAGAAAATAATTACCATTGTTTTATCTATATAATAGAAGAACAATTTTTTTTAAATAACGACGAGAGCTTCTGTGACGTATGTACGTTGTGCATAGCAAAGCGGATAGTTAAAGAACATCGCAATTACACCTAGTGACGAAAACTTTAACTAACTTAGTGTATAACCTCCGTTCCAATTTATGTTAAAATTTTGTTATTTTAAAGTACAGTGCATGAAAGTTTAATCATTTTATGAAAATCTTTTTTTTTTATTATAATATAAATTTTTTGTAACACCGTTTTTAAAATTCTACCACATTAGTAACAACTGTATATAGTACAATATTGTAAACACAAGTACCATAATGGTAAAACATTATGTTTACCAGTTACAATATTAAATTGTACCAGTAGGTTGGTTGGACAGTTTGCGGCATAGTTATCTTATTCGCCGCTAGGAGCGACCTGGACTCTCGCAGCTCTCTATTGCTCCCTTTGCGTATACTGACTTCTATTTTCTATATCTGAAAAATCGAACAAAGATTACCGAAGGACATTTTTAATGATTTTATGTAATATTTACATGATTCTTTTCGAAATGTTTTAATTTTCTCGTCGTTTTAATGAACTCCTGCACAAAAATGTTCTTCAAAAATGTCCGAAATAGATCGTGAACTCAAAAATCTTTTGCCAATTTCGCTAATATTTGTCTTTTTTAAAAAACGTCCAGATATTCTCGACTTTGGTAAAGTTTCATAGACAATCATCCGGCAGCATCAGCCACCATTTTATCTCTGCAATGGTGGTACCTTCCGAGGTCGTTCGAAAAATGATCCTCGGTGCGCGCACGCTCGTTTGCCTTTTTTTTTTTTTTTTGTTATCCGTCATGTTCGGTCACGCTTTTTTTTTACGAGTCGGCGCACGTATATCGGAACCGCCGACTGCGGTAACTCGCCGCCGCCATCGACGACGCTGCGCTTGCTGAAAAGTAGGCCAGGGCGCGGTTGAATGAAAAAAATATCATTCATTAACACGCTCGAGTAGGGGCTCTCAATCAGACCATTACAACCCCATCGTCGACCTCATCTTCGTCAACGACGCCGGAGTTCCTTCGACGACGCCGATAAGCGTTTTCAAGCAAATAATTATCACAGAGATCCTAAACTTTAATTGTCTTGCGATTTTTCGAACGAGAACGTTTAGTGCAGGAAGGTCCATCGACCCTCTGATTAACAAAAATTTCTTCTACAAAATTATGAAACAAATTGAAACGGTTAATAGGATATTATCTAACAAGGGCATAAAACCAACTTTTTTAACACTCCGGGAGTAGAGCTCGATTTTGCGCCCTGTGACCTTCGGGCGCAAAATATCGAGCCCCACGCCTGTCGTATTAAAAAATATCATATGTAACACGGGCGAAATATCGATCTCCGACGAATGCGAAGTTTGTCGCCCGAGCGAAGCTAATTACGACCTTGTTACATATTATACAATAATTATTCTAGGAAGGGAAACAAGATGCCGAAGACATAGTATCTTGTTTGACTGTCCCAAGTTTACACTCCATGTTAGGTATATTACTTTTTGTATTTAGGTGAAAAATGACAACTTTACCCACGACCTTCCAAGTTATGAAGGTCAAAATGTCCAGAGTATGTAAAACGTTACTTTAGGCACAAAAAACAGGCATCAAACATATTTTGCGCATTCAATTTACGGATACAATTACAAAAAATGTTTGTGAATAATAGTATATTATCCAACAAGGGCGTAAAATCTACGTTTATGTACGAGTGAGAACTGTAAGTCTAATCGACGTCGAAGGCGTCGAATCGTGTGTAAAGTTTCCTATCGTGTTTAAGACACCCTATTTTGTGTATTATCTTTTTTATTTTGTTTATTGTGTGTAAGAAGAGTTGATGCCTCCTCAAGTGCGTAAAGGACAATTTTACACACTACCTTTCTCTTTACGAATGACATCGCAGAAAGTACTTCCGTATATAAAACAGAAATCAAAACTTTATTTTAGGGTGCGTTTAACCCCTTTGAATTTATTAGAACATTGACAGACTTATTTAGAGATAAAAAGTTACTGAACTTTTTCCTAAATAGTACACAATAAAATATAAAATCTTTATTTCATAAACTATTTCAGAAAATTACAGGTAACCGCAAATTTGTTTTTTTTTTACACTGTCAACTTTTTCTTCAACTTTAATTGCAATTTAAAAGTTAAACAAAAAAGAAGACAAAAGTGATATTTAAATCTCAGATTAAAAATAGTTTAAATCAATATACGTTGATACTAAAATTGAAAGAGATGCACATAAGGAAAACGTAGGAATCTAATAGATTTTATTTTCTTTTTTACGCATCTCACTTTTTCGTTTTTTATTATTTTTCCATGCAGACACCACAAAATGGAAGATTTAAAATCTAGAATTTCGTGCTACAAAAAATAACAATTATTGTTATATCGATTCCCAGTAGTTGCATTACAAATGTTCATGTAAAAAACATTAAAAAATGATTCATTTATCATCCTCATACATTATACGTACACGTGTCAACTAAAAATAAGCAAAAAACGAACGATGTATGCAAATCCATTTCTAAAAACTAAAAGTGCACTATACAACGAGTTACGCGCTATGTAGTAACGTAAATTTAATTCAGTTTTCTACGTATCGATCAAACAAAGACTCGTCACGTTGGTAAAATTATTTGAATGCCACTAGTATCGATAAGTATTTCCAAATATTACAAAATCTCCATTTTTTAAAATTTCTAGATAAAAATTAACTTTATGCGATTTCTCCACCAAAAACTGTTGTTTAATTATATGAGATTTTGGTGTCATTGTCATTGTTACTCAGAAGTTTTAAATAATATTTCTAAACTTTTTAGCAAAATATTTAAAAAATGAAATAAAAATATTTATAAAAAAAGCTAAATAATTTTTGTGACAGTATGGTAAATAATCAAACACTTTCTTATATCCTGTACTTCAAAAAAAGTTTATTATAAATTAATTGTTAGAATGGTAAATTACGACAGTCAGTTTGCAAAATTCCAAATGACATGGCTGAAAAAGTTCTAAAAAAACTCTGATTTCACCGAAAATCAATATATAGCAATATATTCATCAGGTTTTCACCCGTTGGTCATTATTTAAGAATATTATCCAACTCTAACGACTTTCAAAACTCGATTCGAAATTCGATTCACAGAAAACTTCCTCCTGCCATTGGTTTTTACGTTTTGATCAGTGCACATGTTGTACATGACCGCAGAGGCATTTTTAGAGGTTAGGTTAATTTTACGTATAAAACAAGAATCTTCTTACAATCTTGAACGATTTCATATACTTTTAGTTGAAATTCGGTATCATTTCAATAGTTTCAAAATTCATTAAAGAAATTCAAATTATCAAGGTTTTTTTTTAATTTAAAAGTCGCCATTTTGGAGTCAGCAGAATTTAAATATAATTTTAAGTATACCAATCAAAAGAGTATTCTCGAAAATTGTAGACTAGGTCACTTTCAAGTCAATATTAACCCCTTGACTGTCAAAGACGAAGAACTTTGTCATTTTGGACTTTTCCCAAACTGCTAGAAAAATGCAAATCTTTGTCATGATATAATTTATGTAAAATAAAAGCAAAACTATTTATAGACAATCTAAGGTATACTGAATATGATGGCATTGACCGTTTTCATAATCGCTGTGAAAAAAAATATATAAAACCACAAAGATGGTAGTTTTCACAATTTTTGCAAAATCTTAGTCACGAAGTATGACATTGTGTTCAATCAATTTATGCATGAGAAGTTTGTATAAAACCGCAAATAAAATTTGTTCCTCCGGGATTTTCGAGGTCGCTGATTACAAATATGATATATTTTAAAAATTCAAAATGACGACTACAAAATGGCGGAGAAATTTTCCAAAAATGGCAGTATTTTGGTTGAAAAATGTTCAAAATCCAACTTCAAATTCGTAATCAACGGTCCCGAAAACCACAGAGTTGCAAATTTCAAGCGAAATGGTTGAAATTTGGAAAATTTGTCCGACATATTGAATTTTCAAAATCTGACTTCAGATTCGTAATCAGCGTCCCAAAATACACCGAGTTAAAAGTAAAATCTAACAATTTTTTTTTTTATTTTGGGCATATTTTGTGCAATTCTCGTGGCAGTCAAGGGGTTAATCCATTTTCCTCTGATGATAATGAAGCTCGGCAATAAACAAACGGATATCCGCGACAACTGTCAACAAAATTCATAAATTTCTAACATCCACCATCAAAAATAGAATAAGAAACTGCTGGTAACACTTAAAAAAATCCCTGAATCGATCAGCTGAAAGTCACTGAATAAATCAGTGCTCGGCATTGACCTACTTAGTGACGATGAAGAAAGCATTGACTGTTCGTACGGAATCGATGATGACGCCTCACTGACCAGACGCTCGATGAAACCCGCCGCCGGAATTTCCGCTTCTCGCGCCTCTTCTTTGACGACTCCCCTCCAACAAAATAAACAACAATCAACAAACAAACAAAAAATGTTGACGCCTCGGGAGGTCAGATGACGATTGTGCTGGGCGCCAGGAGATGTCGCAGGTTGAGAGCCCCTATGGCGAGATCACGAAAACCTGACATAGGCCGTGCGATAGCCAGTGTGCATTTCGTTTCATTCATGTTTCTTGATCTACGCCCCCACCATCGGCAGCAAAGCTCGAGCTGAGCGTTGCAGCTCGTGACTTAGCCTCCACGCGTTCTGTAGCCTTGCTTAGACTGGGATTCATAATCGTTACTTAAGTCATTTCGCGGAAGAGTTGAGTCACGGTACCAGTCTATTGGGATGAGTCAAATCCTCTCATCTCGCTTAGAAACAACGAAAATTTTTTAAAAATCTATGGATTTTCCTGAAAAACTGACTCAGAAATTTGAGTAACCTTTGCGTCATGATTTTCATAATGTATGCATTTCATTTGAAAGAAGATTAGTGGCTTTTTGGGCTAACAGTTACAAAATGTTCAGAAATGTTGAGCGCCATCTGAATAAATGTCAAATTTCGTCAAATGAACATTTTTTTTTCTTTCAAACTTTGCACAACATGTTTGATAAGTGTAAAGTTTCCAAATTTAGAGAAGTCGTCTGGCCACCATTTTGAATTTTGTAAAGCTGACACAACAAAGAAAATCACAACAATAGATGAATAATTAAAGTTTCTCTTACTCTGTTTTGAATACGCCATCTTTAATTGAACAAAAATTTAGTTTTTGTTTACTATTATATTGTTTATAATTAGTTAATCTCTACAAGTAATTAACAAAATCAGAAAATTCATGCTCGAAATATTGTAAATTCGTTAATCAAAATCGAAGTGAAGTAGATAATAATTGATTTTTAAGACAACGAAAGGCTTCAGACGCAAAAGGAATCAGCATTTATTTAATTTTGTCAGCCATTTTCGCTAAAAAACTTTTTTCACTTTGTTAATAATTGTCATTTCAGCATGTGCCATTGTACACCTAAATGCAATCCCACAAACAAGAACTAAAGTTCGATTTGTAACTGTTGATATACTTGTTTGTCTAACATTAATTATCGTAAGATCGGTGTAACCGAATGGTTAGCGTGCTCGACTCCGGCGCGGAGGTCCGGGGTTCGATTCCCCTCTGTGGTATATATTTTTTTTTTTATAAAAAAGGAGGGCTTATAACCTACAATGTTTTTTTTTATTGCCACCACGAGCAATACCAAAAATTGATGATGTATAAAGGGAGTAAAGAGTCAATTTCATACTTTGTGACATTCCTCTATTGTGTTTAAAGGATTGTTTTTGCAATTTTATAAGCAGCATTTCTGAAATTCTTTTACTGGACCAATTATCTTCGATGTACAAAAATGTGTATCTCTGTCTAGTTGAATCATGATCAGTATCAAGTTGACGTTCCATAATTACAGAAGTAGGTAAGCTTTTTTAATTTTCTTTCTATTTATACAAGTTTAAAATGCAATAAAATTGTTTTACAGGGGTTGCGAAATTCTTCTGGAGCGCACTGGTAGAAATTTTTCCATTTTTTCTTAGACTGGCCATTTCCCCTATACCCACAGTTTTCACGTCAATATTTGGAGAAATCCATACGCGACTTTACTTTCAGATTACAGCACTCCCTAGCGTTGCAAAGAGGAAATATACAATAAAACATACGTATTTACTTTTCTTCGTAGGCTTTCAATGAAGATTTTTAACAAGTATACTGAAATATCCATACATCTGTATATAATACATTTCACATTTTTGACGCGTATTATAAAGCCTGTAAAATATCAAATTCATTGGATTTTATTATTTTAAAAAACAGCAAATTTCTAACAACATTTCTTGTATTGATTTTGGGAAGTTATGGTTTAAAGGAACTACTTTAAATAATAAAATATTTTTAAAAAAATTGATTTCGACAAATTTTACCATCAATTTTTGATCAATGTAATTTGAATCGCCAACATTTTTCCTTGTCTTGAAGTTGCCGCACGTGTAGAATAATTTCTTGCACCTTCGGGGTATATACTTCATGCACCACGCCTCTTCGCTACTACTTCTTTACGCGTTTTATGACGAAGATGATGATTATGTGCATAATTTACACTCACAAACCGTGACGTCTACGAGTAACACAAACTTTATTCTTATGTAGAATCCAAATTTTGGAACAAGACATCGTAAAGATGACATGTCCTAGAGAACAGTTTATTGATGCAATTTCCAAACATTGAATTTGATTTGCGTTATTGCGATTCAAAATTTATAACCAAAATGTTGATGCTGATCAAGCCATTTTTTAAAAATCTTCATTAAATTTTAACCCCCAATCGAAATGTGTCAAAAATGTGTACGAATCTCTCAATTGAATCAATTTTCAAAAAAATAACAACAAAAATTCTCTTCTTTGTAAAATTTTGTTGTTAACTTCATATTTATTTTGTTGTACATTCCTTTAAAAAAGGAACACGTATAATAGAAATGTATTAATAAATATGATCGACGCCAGTATCATCGTAGGAATCAAAATAATAATATTTATTACCATTAAGAGTTCGATGACCAACATACAACAAAACAATAAGAAATCCCTGATATTTAATGCTGCTTAAGTTATGAAGTCTTCCTTTCTCTCGCGAAAGCAATTATAAGAGACATTTATGATCGTCAAAGTAACTGGAGAATCTTCACTTCTTAAACAATTATGTTTATTAAGTCGTATATCAATGGTTGAAACCAGGCGACATCTTACTGGTGGTTAACGTTAGCAAAAATTTCATTGTTCGGTATTACGTAATTAACAAATACAGAGTGTACTCTCGGAATGCGCAGGCTGTCTGATTACTTATGCTGAAAACTGAATCGTCAATTACGTTATCCGAATGCCCACATGCTCTTCCTGACAAGTATCTAATTAACCTCTTCAACTTTGACGGTCGTCGTATTTATTCTATATATGCGTGTTGCACTCTGCTGTCATTACAATGTTGCAGCCGCGCTAATTTTCTGGAATTTTTTGAAAAAAATCTGACTCATATCCGGTTTTAACGTCATTATTGCTCGGTAAAGCATGCTAGTTAGTGCAAGTGGGTGGTTATTAGTGCAGCCCGCGGTTAGTTCTTAGTAACAGAAAAATGTAGTGTATTTGCAATCGGTTATGGCGAATAATACGTTACGCAGAAAGTGCGCAAAATAGGCGATTCCCGCACGAGCCGCTATTGTCGCCAGAGTTATATTTATTCTTTATTGGTCCATTTTTAATTCATTTTTGTTTCATTTTTTGGGCTATTTTTTTATTAGGAAAATCATATGATTTGCAATTTAATATAGTGCTTTCAGTATGTTATATCAAATTCGTGTCAAAAGTTTGGCCCACCACATTGGATTCGACATCTTTAATGTTGATCAATCAAGATATTGGATCCGCCATTTAGAATGTGAACATTCTGGCTTTGGATTCGTCATCATATTGGATTCGACATCTTTAATGTTGATCAATTAACATTAGATTTTTTACTGTAATTAAATTACTTCCGCCATATCGGATCCGTCATTTAAAATGTCAACATTCTGGCTTTGGATTCGTCATCTTATTGGATTCGATATCTTTAATGTTGATCAATCAACATCATATTTTTTACTGTAATTAAATTACTTCCGCCATATTGGATCCGCCATTTAGAATGTCAACATTCTTTCGTCATCAGCAACCTCAAACCCGTCTGGAGTTTTGTCTAACTCGATGTAAATTTAAATTTTATTATCCGCGATATTGGATCCGCCGAATATTTTTTCATTTTGAAAACAAAAACGGTATTTCTTGGGTATTATTGTTTACAAGTGGTTAATGTTATTGAAAAATGTTTCGAATTGATTTTTATAGGTTAGTTTAACACCTTAGGCTTATAGAAATTAAAAAATGAGGCACTAAGAATGATAAATTGATTTTTAAGATAAACAAATCTAAAAAAATTTAATATGGCCTCAGGAATTGAATGCCTTGAAAGAAGTACAGTTCTTTTAATTCGGATTTATACGTCACTCTTTTGCAAAAGTTATTAAATGTTCACGGAATACAGAGTAAGTTACTATCATTACGAAACATTTCGAGAATATACCACTTGGATTGGAACTGAAAGTCCTCAAACCCCAAAAGAAATTTTTATTTCAAATGTTTTTCTAAAAACCCACCCCAAAATTTGAAAAAATGTCGAGGCATTTTTTGACCACCATGGGAAATTTGTCGGCATTAGTGCATTCTTCCACAACATCGATACGAGAAAACGCGCGGCGCGATATCGAGAGTAGGAATCGAGGTGAAGTAGAATGAATCGAGAAGCGAATGAGATTGCTGATCGAGGCCTCGCTTTCCGCCTAGAGAGAGAGAGAGAGTGGGAGAGAGAAAAAGAGAGGGAAAATTTGCGAGCCAAGGACGCCAATAATTTTTGCCTGCGACGGGACGTAGACACGACGCGGCTACACGGCGGTTCAACGACAATCTGGACTTGTAACTTAAGTCCCCCCCACCTTTGTCCCCCCGGTACCCCCTCTCCGCGGCTCGCTGTACCCCCCTCCAGCCCCTGAATGCCTAACAGAGAGACTATATATAGGGAGGCGACGTTTTGTTTCTGAAATACATCGACTGACGCAGTTCTCACGAATGGGCCAGCGACTATCGACTGATCTTCGCGAGCGGAAGTAAGGTGGCTGATACCGTTCGCGGTTACTGGTCTCCCCCCCACCTGCCCCCGCCTTCACCCCTCTCCTCATTGTTGCTCTCTCGCTCCCTCTGTCACGGTGGACAGTCATTGGCCTTGTGATTCGTTTTATTCGATTCCAGCACCAATTGTCGGCCGCGTAATCGCTCGTCGCCGAAAGAACATTTTGCGACAACATTACGACAAATGTCCACATAGGGTGTCGATGGTGGGGGGACTGTCAAAAACATTGCTTTTTCGAATTGGAAAAATGTTGCGCTGTTACATCTTAAATTTTATTTTTATATTCTTGAGAATTTTTGGGTGTACATTCTTTTTAATGATCAGTTCGTACCATTTCTTCGTGGTTTTGATATGATTTTTATCATTTCTTTAAATTTTTAGTGTTTTTTCTTCTTTTTTTTACTTCGACGGTTTGATTGATTACTCAGGTCTACAAGAAAGCAGGTTTCGTAGTTGTGAAAATGTGGGTCATTTAGTAATTTACTTGCGTAGGATTTTTATACATTTGAGGTTATGTACTCGAAAAAAATTTGCTTTTCCTATTTTTGAGGGTATCTGCAGAATGCGACATATTTTTGTAACTTTTTTTTACTATTTGCATGATTTAGTACTATTCTCAAACTTCAAAATCAGTTATTCCAAGATTTTTTTTTCTCACAAAGTTGCTTCTATTTTAATGACACTGAAGTTGGCAGCCATATTGAATGAAATCGAACTTTTTAAATTAAGAATGTTTTTTTCTCTGGGTAATCACTCATTCCTATTGGGGGAAATACGAACGTAGAACTTCAAGCACCGTAAATACACCTGGCGGCAAAAATTCTTACTACATGTTGCTGGACAAATTTCTTCCCATACTCCTCATTAAACTTCAAGTCAACCTAAAGTTATTATAATTAAAGAATAAAATGAGTTATATTTTTTTATGCATCTATTCTTTTAATAGAAACTATTGCAAATAAAAGGGATATATGTCCGCGGAGAAAAAATTAATTATATATAATTATATATAATTCCAAATACAATTTGATATGGTGCATCTAATTGTATAGGCTTGTACTCTCTAAATCTGAATTAGTTAAAAACTATTACGAAAACTGGGTCACCAATTCAATTAATAATAATGTTTACTAATGAATAATGAAAAACTAATAATTTATTACTAATTTTAAAAACCACTAAACTAAAATATTCAATTTCTAATTTTAGATTAGTAGAATTTTATTAATAAATAAATAGTTTTTTACTATTTTAGCTAATTTAAAATTACTAATCGACAGTAACCCACGTTTAATATCTAACTAATTCGGATTTAGGACGAAATGGAATAATCGACCAATAACATTCCCGAAAGAAAAGTCCCTTGGGTCGAAAGTTATAATCATAATCAAAATCTGCAAAAAATGGCGTCGTGGGCGTCATCGACACGACGACTTTACCTACAGATCTAATTTTCTTGCGAAACTTCTACACTATTACAGATACTTAGTCCTCTAAAATATAAAATCGATTAAAATAATCTTAGACTTTCCTTTCTTTAACTAAAAGGAGCGTAGTAACATACATTCCGGATGTTTCCGGGTTAAAGTGTCAAATAGTAACAGATATTTGACATCAAAGTTAACTGATATCAATTAACATACGAATCCGAAAACATAATTATAATTTGAAAGAAGCCGGAAAATGAGGTAAAAATTGAAAATTGTGCAAATAAACAGCTATCCAGTCGCGGTGCATTTCTAGGCTATTATTACTCTATTACGTATTGATTTTGTGCAACCATCAGCGTTCCAGGTCGTCGGTCAAATTGCTAAAAAATCCGACGAAATCCTTCTCCCCAATTTTACGTGCCCGTATGTCCAATCGATATACGTTTTTAAATAAAAAAAGGGTGCACTAGTGTGCGGTGCAGAATGGAACTGAAATCATTAGGTGTAGTTTTTGCGAAACATGCCGGGTGATAAAAATTTAAATTATACGGCATACACATGCATCACGCGTAATATTTAGTTTCCTTTTTTATTTGTCATATATTGTGAATTTTCACTAAGACAATTTTGTTTAATAAAACCAGTTATCCTCGTTGTTAGACACAATTTTTTCACTGTTACACTCGAACGTGCTCTGACAATGGTCTGCGTTCTAGTCGTGAATGTGATTAACAAATCTCTACGAATTTTTTTGCTAATAAAATAAAATGCTTGCAAAATAACGAATGATTCCGAAATGCACTGAACAAATTAGGAAATAGCAGAATTAGAGATCTTTAAGATGTTAACTTATTTACAAAAATATCTTATATATATTACTAGGTCCTGGAACCGATGAGGCATTTTGTACCATGAGGTATTAAAAAATTCTACGGACGACCACTAGGAGGCGTACAGTCCATAAATCAAGTAGCGAGATTTCTAATAAATTATTTATTCTAATCTATCTAATGGAAACTTTTCGACAAGTCAATTGTACAATTTTTAACATTTTTTTTTTTAAATAACCATAATAAATAAAAAAAGTAAAAAATGGAGCAGAAAAATATAAAATTGTGGAAAATCTGGACCAGCCAAAATTTGTTGAAGCGAACGAAATGGTCCTTTAATTAAGTCCCGTTGACGCAATTGCTTAAACAGATTTCTCTTCGAGCGTGTCTCGGGTAAAAAAGTCGGCACAAAGACGGCTAAAAGAAATTTAAGATCCGTTCGACGAACCCGAAAGATCTTGGACACGGAAGCAGCTGATTGCGATGCGCGAGCGAGCCAAGCGCGCGCGTCACGCGGACATTTGTCTTTTCTTTTTTTTTGCAAATATCTTCCTTCTTTTTATTTTGTCTCTTTACAGCAAATGAGGAAGCTGGTCTTCGGGCAAGAAATGAAAACAGCGTTCGTCGTACAACTCACGAAAATAACAATAACACCGTAAATAAAAAATTCTACAGTTTTACAACCCTGTAGGCGAAATTCAACTTTGCCCACTGGTTCAAGTCGTTTGGTGTACCAATTTTCCTGACTTCTGAAACGTTTACTTAGTTTAGAGTATTTATTCATCAAAATATGTATTTATATTTTCTATCGACATGGCATTCTAAAAGTCCCGGGTTCGAGCCCTGTCCTCTATCCTTATTTTTTTTTTTCAAAAATAAAAAATTATTAAAAAAGCGTTGCACAATTAAATAATAGATTATTTGCGAGGAATAGAGCATAACATTGAACAGTAAACAATTTATTCTGATTACGTGTTTCAATGTATTAAATTGTATTATTATGATGAAAGATGAGAGTGTTGAATAGTTGGATATAATAAAAGATAATCCTAACCTGGACATTAAATTTTGACAGATGACACGTCTCGCCAGAATCTCATCAAGTAACGAAAAACAAAAAAGATTGTTTCCTACGCATGGAATGCTGGAGAATTGATTGACCTGCCCACAAATACAGGCAATTGCTATTAAGATATGAATATTTTAAATCTTGAGGCTTCCCCGGGCTTAAGAACGATTCCATCTATTCCGCGAAAGCTCAAAATCTCTCAGGGAAACTAAAGAATAGTCAATACCACGTACTATTTCTTAATGATTATATTTCGATTTATAAAATCATTTTTATTTATATATATTATTCCACGATGTTTTATATATAAAAAAAAAAGAAAACAACAGTTTTTAAGATTGAAATAATTGCTAAACATTGTTTTTATGTATAAAATATATGTACAACTTTTTTTTTAAGTAAATATTTATTTTTTTTTGTTCGATTGATTAACTTCTTACTGCAGATAAACCTTTCTTTTATGAGAATTTGGCTAAACTATTAACCATTTTTTTGAGAATTATATCTCATATATGTATCAGAATCTTTTTACAGTTACAATTTCAGAATTTATTGAATTAGTAATTTTTAATTATAGTAACAGAAAAATTTAAGCTGATTAAATAAATTGTTTGGTTGATTAAGGGGGCTCATACTTGAATTTTCTGTTACATTAAGTAATAATTAAAAAAAATGAAATATTTTTATTTTGAAATTATTTTTAAAACGAAATAACACAAAAGTAAAAGTTTTCTGGATTTTTGACGTAATTTTTCACAAAAATCATATAGTTATGTCATATATAATATCGTATGCTTATTGAATATTTTTCGGTCTCATGAATCCGAATTTCGAAAATTTTTTTTGCAAAAGTCGTTATGAAAAATACTTATAATATGTACACTGATTGTCCTATGTCTACTATACGTATTTCGACCTCCTGAAACCGAATTTCGAGTTTAGAATGGCTTAAAATGCCGGAAATAACATTTAAATAAGTAATTTAATGAACAAAAATACAAATTTCTTGCTTCTTTTTTTGACGAATTATGCAGAGGTTTTCATCTAGGTTTTTCATTTCTCAAAATCCATATCTTTAATTACAAAACAGTACCTGCCAAACTAAGAAAAAAAGAATTACCAAAAGAGTTTTGAATTGTTTGGAATAAGTATTTAATATTTTCTTTTTCATGTGAATTCTCGTCCAACATCGTGATAGAAAAATAGTACATTGTGCAACTAAGGAGCAAAATAGATGTTTGAGGCCTGAGCAAGAAAATATTTTAAATTAAATCAGATTTACTAGAAAGAAAAAGCATTCGTTAAAAATAAAAAAATATTGTTTTAATACAGTTACGTAATAAATTGCCCCCCCCCCCTTCACACCTCTAACTAACCCAACCTGACGAATTTCTTAAAATTTACTCACCTTATTGGATCCATCATTTTTAATTATTGAAAACGGATATTAAATTCGTAACCAGCGACCCCAAAACCCCCAATGTAATGAATTTCAAGTAAATCTGATGAATTTGTAAACATTTATTTGTCACGGTGGATCCGCCATTTTGAATTATTGAAAACTAAAAATTCTTTACGCATAAAAACAGTAATAGCGAATGTGTATTTAAAATTAATTTTGTAAATACGTGTAAAATTAAGGTTACTAAAAATGGCTACGTATGAACGCCATTTTATGACAGACATTTTTCATTCTTATTGAAAAATTACATTTAATCTGTAGTTTTTTTTGACTCGTTGGCTTTGAATTTGCAGTTAAATTTACGATATTCAAAATATGTGCTCCGAAATGACGGACGCCTTCTATAAATTTTACACTGAGTTTTCTAGAAAACAAATTATTATATTACCATTATTTGCGTTATATAGTAGCATCATTGCAAATTTTTCTACTAAAAAATGCCATTTTGTTAAACACTACAAGATATACTTTCTCTTGTTAGTGTTATAAACAAACGTATTTTTTATCATTTAGACATGAAAATGGCGGATCAAAATCACAAATTTAGTCAAATTCGTATGAAACAGTGTTCTTCAGTTTTGCGGATTGCAGATTACAATTTCGAAAACTTGATAATTAAAAAAAGTTCTCTAAAGAATTAATATTTTTGATCGGTGTGGGTCGAAAAAGTGAAGCCGACAGTGAAAAAAACGACAAATCAGAAAACTGTTTTGCGTAATTTAAGTTTTTGCCCGTCGGTTTCCAGACCCTCACCTTTTTGACATATTTTAGTCAAAAGAAGAAACAAATTTCAATTTTTTAAATGTTCTCAACAAAATTCGCCAGATAAATATGATAGAAATAAATGTTTTCGTTTTTTCACAAAATTTATTCCATAAATAAATGGTTAAGTTCCAATTATTGAACTTTACCAGTAAATTTTCCTTAAATTGTCATAAAAAAAATGTGACAGTCTGAAATCTCATATTTTTCGCAGGTTACCAATCTCTCTGGTATTTGAACGTGTCAAATCCTAAACAATCTCCAGGTGCCAATTTGCATCTGGCCTCATTCTCAGCGTTTGCTTTCGCATCCCTTTCGAAAATCGAAAGTTCATCCCGTTACGAAACTCCCGTCATATTAAAAAAAAAATCCTACCACACCCTCTCTTTCGTCCCCGTCGTCATTTGAGCTTTCGTGGTCTCAGGCCTAATTCCATCAAAAATTTCCCACGTTATTCCAAAAAAATGTTTTTCTTTTTCGGTTACTTTCCCGCCATCTTTCTACCGACAGACAGACAGACAGACAGACAGACAGATAGCGGAAGATTCGGTGGAGGGTCCCCGGTGTGTCCTGCAGGACGACGACGGTTGACGCGCAAAGGCCGGGCGTGTGTATATACGCGCGGGGCGGGTCGTCGACGGCGGCGGCGGCGGCGGCAAGGAGGATGAGGACGAGGCGACGGCGGCGGCAAGAGGAGAAGGAGCCAGCATAGCAACAGAGAGCCCGCGAGCGCGCTCCTGCCGCCTGCTGCTGCTGCTGCTGCTGCTGCTGCTGCCGGTGCTGGTGCCGCTGACTATATGGAGCGCCGCGCAACGCGCACCGGTTCCGGCGCGTGCGATGAGCATCGGGAGAGACCGGCCCGACGGAGAAAGGCAGACAACAACGAAGACGGAGTCGCGGCCTCCGAGCGGGACGGATGATGCCCCGTCCCTGGCTAACCGACAGAGAGGCAAAGGCGGCGGAACCGACAGAGAGCCCTCGCGTATTGATCGTGTCGCGCGCACGGGGGTGCAGCAACTGCCGACTGATTTCCTCTCTCTTTCTCTCTTTCTCCCTCTCCCTCGTGCACTTGCGTGCATTGCAATGCCGTCGGTACGTCGAGTCTGCCAGAGCGAACGTGCATCTCGCCAAACGAGAGAGAAGGATGCTGAGACCAACGACACGAGGACAAGAAATCAACTAAGAGAACGAGGCTGCACGAGAAAAAGAGCGAGAGAACAAGAAAGGGGGACACAACGACGTTTTCGCCTAAAGAGCGCATCGCGGAAATAAACGCTCGCACGAAATCCATTCGATTTTTGGAAAATCTTCTTGTAATCGATGAGGACTGGCGTCCTACGAAATTCCGATAAGACGGGAATAAAACGGTTCCCGCGCGAATCGCGAAGGACCTCTCCGTATTCATCTGGCCTCAGCGACACTGTGACGGATGACATGGCTGATATTTTCCGAGAGCGCATTTTCTATGCATATCTCGGTACCGCGATGCTCCGTCGACGAGTGACGGAGCCAATTTCGATTTTGAATGATCCACGACGGAAATCCTGATATTCTTGCCATTCGGCGATATCATTTTCAAAAGATACAAATGGCGTCATTCTACGGGGGACTAATTTCTCGCTCGGCTGGAAAATCGAATAAAATAAAATATACCTGGTATTTTCTAAGAAATTCTTCTTCATTATCAGGAATGTTTCGCCAGAAATTTTGTATGAATGAAAATATTGTCCCATGGACAAATTTTCGAAATCGAAAAAAATCGAAAATACAGAATGATGAGGTCACATTATTAAGTCACTTGTAATGTTCGAATATCATTAACATGACAATAATTTATGTTTTTTTCATTATTTCAAAAATTCCATCGAAATGTTTATGAAAATTAAACAGAATTTTGTAGAAAATGCTAGGCTTCATCATATATTTTATTAGATTTTCCACATAAGCAATTAATCGGTCAGCCATATCATGTCATTATTAGGATCGTTTGAAGATAGAATATTAGCACATCAATTAAAAAATGTTGAATGAAATGAAAACTGTCAATACAAGTATCTTAGAAATGCGGCCTCATCAAACTATCCTGTATTTTCAATCACGACTTATCAACATGACAGTACTTTATGTTGTTTTCATTAACTCAAACATTTCATCAAAATGTGAAAATTAAACAAAATTTTGCAGAGAATACCGGGCATCATCATATATTTTATTCCTCCGTAGCTTGACAATTAATTACGTGCTTTTAATATTCTATGTTTTAAAGATATAAATGATGTCATGCTACGAAGGTCCAATTAGCTGTTTAGAAGGAAAATATAATAAAATATATGTGATGATGCCTATTCTTTTTTTTTCACGAAATTCGTTGTAATGCTCAACTACATTAGAATGTAATGTTTGAATTAATGAAAACAATGTAAAGTACTGCCATATTGACCAGCTGTCATCGAAAATACGGAATAGAGTGATGAGGCCGCGCTTCCAAGACACTTGTAATGACATTTGACGACCTACTTTTCAACTTCCTTGAAAAATATTGTTGATTATATGCCATTAACCCTACTGAGCACTAGTTTTTCTTTTCCCATAAGGCAACAATGTAGTTTGGACGAATATATTCGTCGTGGCGCACAGGAGGGTTAATATTCCAAAATGTAATAAAATATATGATGATGCCTCGTGTTTGGTACGAACATTTTTTTAATTCTCAGGAATAATTTGTTATGGAATTTTTGAAATAATGAAGTATAGTCACATTGGCAAGCTATCGTCGAAAATACAGGATAGAGTGATGAGACCGTATTTCTAATGTACTTGTAATTACATTTTTCGACTTCATTCAAAATTTTTAATTGGTTATATATTTTCCAACGATCCTCTTAGTGAAAATGTTATGGAGCTTCAATTAGCTGCTTTTGAGGCAAATAAATAAAATGTATCTAATAAAATATATGATGAAGCCTGGTAGTTTTGTACTAAATTCTTTATAATTTACATGATCAAATAGATGGAATGTTTGAATTAATGAAAACAACGTTAAGTACTATCATATTGACAAGCTGTCATAAAAAATAAAGAATAGAGTGATGAGGCCGCATTTCTAAGGTACTTGTACAAACTGTCCTAAAAACGACATACTATGGAGGACCAAATAGCTGCTTATGAGGAAAATCTAATAAAATATATGATGATGCCTGGTATTTTCTACAACATTCTTTTTAATTTTCAAGAACATTTCGATGAAATATGTATGAATTAATGAAATCAACATAAAGTACTGCCATATTTACAAGTTGTCATCGAAAGTACGGAATTGAGTGATGAAGCCGCATTTCCAAAGCACTAGAAATGACGTTTTGTGTAGAAAATTGTTAAAAATACATTATTGTAATAAATTGTTTAAATAAATTATAATTGAAAGTGATGAAGAACCACTAAAAAAAAATTCAATGCGAGTTGTACAAATGATGAATCCTCAGACAACCAAACTTGACCGTGTATTACGAAAAATATCTAATGATATTGTAATGATTTTTTATGTAAAAATAAAATAAAAAAACAGTGTCGTAATTTTGAAGTAAAAAAATTTGTTGAATTTTTCATGCATTTTCCTTTGAATAAATTCGGTTTTCATGTAAAAAATTTGATTAAAAAAATTATGTTTTCATCAAATATATTCTTCAACACTAAGAAGAATTGATTTTTTGACAAATGAATAATACAACAAATTTCAATTCTAGTATAAACGAAATCATAAAAAATACAACGTGTAAATAAATAAAATTTTTGGGTAAATTTGAAACTAATTTCTTTGTCTTTTTTTCTTTTTTGTACTAGTTACAATGTATACAAAATTTCAATGATTCTGTACAGTACTTTTGAATGTTGATCATCAGTCAAATTACAGCAACAGAATTACAGTTCCTGTTTTAAATTACTTTTGTACTATTTTATTAGATATCAATGCATTTTTTCGAATAATGAAAGTTGTTCGTCATATGACTATCCATTATATTAAAAGTTTCAATGAAAATTACATTCGTATGCTAGCACGAGGTCTCATGAAACAAAACCCCTCATCTCACTGTAACAATAACAGCGGTAATTTTGAAATTACCAAAAAATTTCCAAATTCAATCAAGAAAAATCATACGAGTAGCGACCGAACTAGCCCCATTTTCACAGTCACAGTGTGAATGAAACAAAACGATCTTTTCCGCAATGAAGAACGAATTTCAGAATACGCAATACGATTTCGAAGACAAAGAGAGCGCGGTGAGAGAAGGTAGAAAGAAAATTGAATGTCGAAGCCTTTGAGGAGAAAATACTTTCGGAAAAATGAAACAAAAATGTAAAAGTGATGAAGCAAACGAGACAAAAACAAACGAAATCCATTGAGAACAGCGAGGAAAATTCCTTGAAAGGAAATCGTCCGCGGTTGCGGCGACGTTTTTCAGTGTACGTCCTTTTAATCCCAACGACAAAATTCGAACATCAGACATAGACGCATTTTTAACTTCCATTTCAGATCATTTTGAAAAAAAATTTTCATTACTCAAGGGCATCGCAACGTCATTTACATAACACTTTTTGTAGACGTATCGAAAGCGTTGAGAATATCCAGTGGACAACCAGGCATCAAAAGAATTTTAGCGATGGAGGAAACAAAGCGAGCCACGGCTTAAAAAAGAAAACATGAGGCCAATGTGTAGAGTACTTTCGTGTAATGGAAAGATTTTAAGCGTATTGTAAAAAAGAAACGAAGAGCCAAATGTATGAAGAACAAGAAAAAAAAGAAATAAAATCCGTAATCTACAGGAATCTGAGATACTTGTGAATGTATTCTTTAAATTTTGGAAAATTCTTTATAAAAATAATCTTTAATTATTAAAAAAATGTAATATTACACTCAGCTACATATTTGCTGAGTTCAAGAAATAAATAGGGTGCTCTTAAAAACTGTACCATGTGAAAAGAACGAAACAACCAAAACCAGATCATCGACCACTTAAAAATGCACTCAAAATACGGGTGCGTCATTCAGCTCGGGGAGGGATACCGCAACGTGAAACGTCCGGTCCGTCCCACCAGTCCTGAAGACAAAACAGAGGAGACACGAACAAAAATCGTCCAGGAATCCGGATATGCGTTTATTTCGATAAAACGATACATTCCCCGGCTGGCATTCGCGATTTTGCGAAGGATCTGCAAAACTTGTTCTTCCCTAAATAGCAGACATTCTAATTTAGAAATGTTCGCTTAGATACCCCGACGAGGACCACCAAAAGCGTCGAAACGTTGGCCAGGAAATTAAAAAAAAAAACAACGTTCTGTATTCGTAAACATTTTTTTTATATACATTTGTCCTCAATGTTTAACGTTCATCAAATTGTCTACAAGTGACTGGCAACATTCTGAACTTTTGTTAAAAACGTCATTGAAATTGGAAAGCTACATGAAACTCGGACGACCGCCTGGCATTTTTGTCCTTGAAAATACTTAACAGACATTTCTAGCCAGTTCTGACGTCTCCAGACTGACCAAACAATGCGCGAAACGGTACAGAGTCACAACTAATCATCAGTAAGAGAAAAACTGCTTTTACGTAATCGAGATGACTACAGGGAAAGGCAGCTAATTTGTTTTTCAATTGAGCGAGCGACAACGGTACGCGAAATACAACTTTTCCTTCTCTTTTGTGCTGACGCCGTTTCGATTTCCGTTTTCGACGTTGCGGCAACGTACGACCGCCGTCGAAAATCGAAGAACGGAGGAGGCTTATACATATTCTCCGTTGGACGGAGGAAAAAAAAATAAACAACAACAATAGGAATAAAGAGGTGAAACGCCCGATTGAAGCGCAATTTTCCGTGCCTTTCGAGCTCCTAGGCCAGATACGCGGACGGCCGACGAGAAGCGGACGGCAGTAAATTGAACTGACAGCAGGAGCCGGATCGGCTGCCGGCTAACCCTTAACTGTCTGATAGGATGCTTTAATGGATTTCGAAATGAAAATGCAATATTGGAAAGTCGCATTTAAATGCAGATATTGCGATGTGTACTTGACAATGCACGTAAAATCTAATTCGTTCTTCGCTTCTTTTGCCGAGCCGATGAATCACTTTGTCTTTTGCGGTCGTGGCATTTGCCGGTCTAGTTACGTGTCTGCTTACGTGTCGACGACTTACTTGATATTTCGTTATCGGGTTTATCGTATTTCAACATGTACCGCAGCTAGATCCTACAGACAACAAGAATTGTCAAGATTTATCTGTGCAATAACACAGAGGTACTGCTCAACTATCGAAAACCTACAAGATTATTAACCAACTGGATAACGTACGAAAAATGTTCTTTGATTCATTAAATTTGCTTCTTAAAATTGTGTACGTAAATCCTTAGTACATTAGCGTACCGATATAAATGCGTCTCATTATATTTACGTCCCAGTATATTTGAGAATGATTTGTTTTTAATTACGTAAACAATCAACCAATCAAAAATATTATTCATATATTGCCATTGTACGCACAAGTTTCTACGTCACAATGATTTGAGAATGTTTGGATAGGTCATGTTTTGGACTGCTGAAGCTTTGTAACGATTTTTATTAACGGTTGACGGTGCATAGATACTTTTGTTACATGCATAATTAATTTTATATAAATTTTTATCAAACATGGATCGGTATTTCGTCCCAGGTCTGCCCACGGACTCATCAGTTGGGATATGTGGGCAGACTCTGCCCAAGAGACGACACTAATCGTAAATAAATATAATAAAATAAAGGATACTACTCATTCATCCATACCGCGACGCGCAAAACCGAAACCGCCACCCATCCTTAGTGATCTTCTTTGCGGCACAAACTAACTGATATTGATCAACCGCGTTGATATTTATACAGTGTCATGGAGGTTTGTAAACAAGCACAATAAATATAAACAAAACAATTGAAAGATCCCTATCCCTTATTATTCTTTGTATTCTTCTAAAATACCGCCACCTCTAAGCATGGTGCCTCATTACAAAACACACCGTTACTGTTTGTCTACGGAATCCTTTATTCTACATCTACTTCTACATCAGTAATCACGGGTATACCTTGTAGGGATGATTCGTATTCAGATTTCCACTTCTCCAATAGGAAAGACTACCGCCTAGTGGCAATGACCTCAACTACGTTCATTTCCGTATTTACATCCTGAAACTCACTTTACATTATTAACAAAAACAAATTTCAGCATTTGTGGATTGAATTCCAATGACGAGTTTTAACGACCCAATGATACAAGTTTGAATGGTACAAATGGAACCTCTGCCATTTATCCCCTCAGCTAGACTTATTTCTGTTGGACCGGATGATTTGTGAAAAAGCATCGGTTTCCTAACCCGTGTAGTTTTAATACTCGAACCGAGACACGAAACGCCGAACGAATCTGGCGGACCAATCGGAACGTCCCGTCGCTCGTTGCGGTGGTCCTAACGGCGATACTTATCGCGCTCCGATTGGCCAACTTTACTCGTTTGTCATTTAAATTCCCCCGCATCGGACCAATTTTTGGCACAGGACTTTTTTGCTTGAGAATCGACCTGCAATTTATTCGTCAGTTCTCCGTTGTTCCGTGCACCGATGAACCCCAGCCCGACCGCTCCGTACATTATATCTCCACAGTACTCGTCCGAGATTCCTAAATAAAAAAAAAAATCGTCCCGGATGGCAACAATGCCCAAATCTATTGCACAAGGAAGATCCGCTAAGCTCCGGGAGAGCAAGGGAAAGAGTTTTTCGCTAACCACTCAGCTGATGCCTGACTATCGCGGGGTTGCCGACTCCGCTGTTCGCCTCGCCTTATAGAGCTTCTATACCGCGTGCGCAATGCGTCTCGTTCTGGGCGTGCATATTCAGGGCGTAACGCCGCAATAAACTCGTTCCGTCCTCCTCGTCGGTGACTAAATATTGATAGTATTCGATCATCGCTTTTGCAGATTCCATTCCTACGAATAGCATCCTTCGAAACGATCATCTGGAAGCTGTCTGTCATTTTATTTCAGTTTTCACGTGACTCTAAGAGAAATCCATCGCTACTCTAAGATGAGGACAAGTACCAGATAAATTTTCCTATTCCTCTCAACAAAAGGCATGCCCTAGCTAAAAGCCACGAATATTGAGCTTAGGTCCCTTCAATTTTCTCAAAGGTTGACGAATCGCAACCAACTTGAAGCTTGCTCGAATGACTGAATCTCTGAGAAAGATGCAATGTCGATGAAACCTAACCCGAATACCCAGCCATGTAGGAGTGAATCTGGGTGACTGGATGGCAAAGGACTGTGCATTCGAAAATTGGAGAGGTCAGTGTCGGAAATCGAGAGGGACGCTGCACGAGTAACACGACGGCATGGCACGGCAGCGAAAGGGGAAACCAGCGTTCCATGCTGGGGCGTGCGGGGAACGCCGTGCCAGGGGGTCGGGGGGGCCGGCGGCAACAGCGAGGAGTTGTTTCGGAGGGGTGGAAAACGTTGGCAAGGGGGCCGAGGGGGGCAGGGGGATGCAGGCGAAAAGGGCGGTGAAACCGAGTCGAAGGGAAGGCAACCCCGTCCGCGTCGCGCAGTTTCGCTTGGAAACAAGCGAGCTCGCCAAAATTTAAAAGACGATTTTCAACACTGGATGCTCGAAAATTATAGAAAAATTGAAAATCATTTACCGAGACGTCATATTTTTTTTTATTTTACAGTATATTAAAAATTAATCATAAAGAAGTCAATAATCTATAATGATCCTGGATATTAAGGTTATTAAAAATGGTTGACCTGAAAGCGTGCAGTGTTATTTGGTTGAAAAGAACTTTACTTAGGCAAAAATGAGATATTAGAAATCAAAATACGTGTATTTAATGCTATTTGCCGCAGTGAAATATGACCTAACAACGCGGGATATTTCACGACTATAAAATGGTGCTTACGGTATATTAGTAGATATCTTTTGTAGTTGTAGACTACATCAATGATAGCGTCGGTTGTATGATGTAACTTTTGTATATTATTTGACATCACAATTCATGTTCTCTTGAAAAAATTATCTAACCCTGTTTCCCCAGACAAGAAATGTGCCTTCTATAACGGAGACCAAGACACACAAAATGTTTTACCATGTCACGCGTCTCGACTTGCCTAGATACCAGGGCGAATAGTGACTGATGGGGATTTTAAGTGTTCAGTGCAATTTTTTTTAAATTTAAATTAACGGGATCCTGAGATGATTTTTTTAGTCTTGAATTGCCTAATCTTAAATATTCGCTAGGGGAACCTGAAGAAAACTTCTTGCATAATTTGCAATGACCGCCTTTTTCGAAATGCAATCAATACATGAAATATATATATATATATATATATATAAAGGAGATAGGGTCAACGGCTGACTTAATCTGTAGTGCTACCAGCCGGTTAGGGAATGCCAGATCGAAAATACATCAGCGTTTCGAACTACCGAAGGGAGGTGAGAGTCTTCAAATTGTCCGAAAGTCAGTCCGACCAGGCATCGGTCCAAGTACCGACAACTTAACAAAAAAATGAGCTTGCGAATTCGCGTCGATAAGAGGCGACGAACGAATCACTGACCAGATCCGATGATGGAGGATCGGCGAGACGAAAGACATTCGCCGTCTTCCAACAATTTCGGTAAAAAAGGAGAAGTATTGCTTTAGGTGCGAAAAGAGAAGCGCCAACGTTGCCACGTTTCATAATCATTAATTAACCGAAAAGTTTTTATCCTACGACTATTGAAAAATTCTTCTGTTTTTATTTTCACTCAATTTTTTAAAATACAAAAATTACCGAAAATACCGTCCTTCTACATAACCTAAATTCTGCAAAATTATCTCGTATCTCTGCAACAAATCGCAATTTAATTATACGCGTCTCACGCAAGCGCGGAAATGCATATTCCTTGCATCCTGGTGTTTCTTACCTCGAAACGGGTAAAATCATCAACTTCCCAAGTCGCGTGCAAAAAAAGCGTAGCATCGCGCTTAGCGACGACGTGTCCGTATCTGCGATGCAATTAAATCGCAATTAATCAGCGCCGAACAAGAACCATACCGAGGAGGAGGAGGACAGAGACGTCACCGGCAAGAAAAGGAACCGTATAAAGATGACGAGTGCAGCGCGAAATAAATTTGCTTCAAGAAAATCGACCAAATGGTGAATGCTAAAAGGGCAACGAGAAGGAGACGAACATCGTATACGAATGGATGCAAATGTAATGGCCTATTCCACCACGTGTCTTTCTTTCCATCCCCACCAGGAGTCGCCTCCTCCCACCATTGACATCGTCGAACCCCAGCCTCTGTCGCGATGTGACCACAATTGTTTTTTATCGCGAGTGAAACGGGACATGACTGCTATTCTGGGCTCGTTTGAAGACAACGTAGGTTTTATTATAGACGAACAGGCCTTTGACGATGTTCAAAAATATCGCGATGTGCGAACGCCCCTGCACTTCGTTTACTTCCATCAAAGCTTCCTTACAACTCCATACAATTATTTATTTCAAATAATTTCATCCGTCACCCAATAAATCAGTCAATATTGTTTCGATGAAATTTTGTTTACGTGGTCAAGATAGTCGAATCTCAAAATATAACAAACGAAAATGATATATCAAGAATCAATGATGTGGAAGTGGAGTAATACATTGATGGTCCTCACATTCATTTCAGTCGAGTAACTTTTAACGATTTCATTGCGCCATTTTGGATAAACTATAACTTCCAAAATCAATTTTTGCTTAACCTAACCTCTAAAAACAAACCATTTTTCTAACGTAGGAAGTAAAGTTTATGAAAGTCCTGTTAACTTTCATTTCAAATCCAAAAATACCATTCACGGTTTGGAACCAGTAATCCGATACATTTCGTATCATAGAAGCAAATTTGAAATATTTGAGGTAAGAACGGGGCTACGAACTTGAGACATAAGGTGTACGAGACGTATCAAAGACCAGACAAAGCTTTCAGTAGACTCAAGGAGCAACATAACCTATGCCTGGAATACCGTATGGTCTTTGGTACCAAGTCCAGTGTTTGTCACATTTGTAAAAACGTAATTTTTTAATAATGCAGGTAATGACAAAAAAATGCGTAGACCAGACAAATAAATCAAAATAATCAAAAACAATACAATAATTTGTTAATGATCGGAACTAAAACGCAAGTATTCAATGGAGTAAAATTAATGATAAAAATGATTTCGAAAAAATAGCTTTTTCAATCTAAACTAAATCAGCAGTAAATACAGCAGTAACGTACTCCAAATGTTTTACGTTTGCTGAACTGCTTGATCGTAATGTAATTTTTCTAAAACAAAGATATAGATAAAATTGTGTTCTACATAAGCAGAATGATTAAGCAAATGAAAAAACATTCAAAACTGGTGAAAAGTGTTCATTCATTCAGATTTTATAGTATTAGATCATTTAGATCCGAACCTAAGGCATAACATTAGTTTGAAAACCCATAAACATTGCTTTTGGACATATTAGAAACGAATAGCGTTCTGGAAATTATTAAATCGTGAACAACCTTGGGTTTGTCAAGTTGATAATAATCCATGATGAATTTATTGCCGAAAAGACGCGAAAAAAACGGTGAAACTGTAAGAAAAGCTGACCAATTACTCGGTGGACGAACCAGAATGGCCTCACCTACTACTGGCTCCTCCAATTCTCGAAATTGCATCTCTCTGGTCTCTCCGAGGAATACCACATGAATCGCACCCATTCCCGAAATGGCATGTATCTCGCCGACAACCAAGACCCTTCCGTTTATGCGATATATATGATCTATCATACGATGCATTTACCCAGGGATCGATCCACGTGTGTAACGAGAAAATCAAATCTAACGGATAAAAACCAAAACTATTCGAATGAAATTCCTGACGGATTGAAGTTAGAGCCTTCATGAGAACCCAGTCGTAATATTCTTAAGGAGATCCGTGAATCTTTGGTGCAGACACGCGTAAACGTACATGTTTGTACTTCTAACTTTAATTCATTCTTTTCATTGGTCATCTCTAACATCTTTACTGGTCTACTATTTATGTTTAAAGAATTGCATTAATTCCCAAACGCGATGGTTAGTTCACGCCTGCCATCAAATCCCTAGCGAGAATAGTAATTTTTCCCTATTTCTTATAGATAATTTGTTATCCATTTTCTCTGCGTATTTAGGCCTATACGCTGCTGTCATCAGGGTCATGGCAATTTGGTGACTTAGGATGTTCCTGTTATTGGGGTGTGGGGCATAGAGTAGAATCTTTAATTTAATTTGGCCCATCAAGTGCGGTTTTTATATTATCAAGTTGCCAAAACAACTAACTTGAAAACCCGACGTGATGGGCCAAATTGGCCAACAGTTTTTGGCGCCTAAAAATGTATTAGAAGAGCTACTCCTGTGTAACATCTAGACGATCAAAAATAAATAACTAAACAATATTTTAGTTAATTGCCCGACGTTTGTCGCGAGGTCTCTTGTAAATAGCTACACCCATTAGATGTAACCTAACCTCATTTTTTACTGGTATCGGTCAGTCGGTTTTCCTATTATATGATAACGAAAGTAAGAAACTTACGCTGCTGCTTGTGCCTGGACTCCATGAGGATCATTTGCTCCTGCTTATGCCATGCAGCATCGGTAGTGTCAGTACCCGCCATGCCCCTGGCACTGGCAGGTGTCGGTTGGACACCCCCGCGGCCTCCTCCTCCGCCGCCTCCTCCACCATACTCCATTCCGCTACGAAAGCGGTTCCGGCTAGAACAGCCCCTGGAGGCCGTTCACAACGACATTGGGCCCACCTCGGGCCCTCGGTGCCCTTCTTTGGAATCGATCAGGTGTTTTTAATGCGTCCCCCGATGTGCCGTTCAATTGTTCTTTCGGGGGCCCTTCTTACGTGCCCTCCGCCCTCTGTCGGCCCGCGTCGTCCTGCCCCTGATCTATCGGAGTGGCAGCCGACACCAGGAGGGACCTTGTCGGGCTATGTCAGGGCGAGGTCCGACCGGCGTCTACCATCGATTCAGCCTCTCGTCTTTTTCGTCGATCGATCGGTGACTTAATGACGTCTCCGGCGGCCGTTCCTGCCGCACTTGCCGATCCTTGCGGTGCTGGTAACGATCCGATCCGCAGCACCGCCGCCTCCCAGTTCCGCGTCCGCGAGGTGAACGAAGGCGCGTACGTCCTCGTGCTCGTCGCGGCTCCTCGCCCTTCCTCCGAAACCGGCCCTTATTAGCTTGCATACGAAAAAGTAACTCTTATATACAGGCGTGCCTCGCCCCGCCGCTGCTCATCGTCGTCGTCGTCGTCGTCGTCGACGTCGACGTCGTCGGCTGGCTTCTTCACCTGCAGTGTCCGCTACGTTACAGTGCTCGTCCGTTTTCTTGTCATGCGACTGGTAGCGGATTCACGTGGAAATTGATGTCACCACCGTCACTGATTCCAAAATCCTGCAAATGATATCGGAAAAATTACATTATTGTACTTTATTTTCATAGGTTATTTCATTAATTTATCCTAAATAATACGCGCATAATACTGTGCTTAATAAATACTTTACGATCGTCATCCATGATATTGTCTACCTTAAGTTGATCATTTTTGCAAATTACTTCCATCCGATTAAAACATACCAAAGCCGCGCCTCCAACTGACAGTAAGTAGAAAAAATGGTTTAAACTTAATAGATCCTATTGTACCTGTCGGTGCCTTAAAACCTTGAACCTAAGCTAACCTCGAGTTAGCGGAACTAAACGTTTCTCGCTGATCATGGCGTCAGCGCGTCCTTTATACTATATCGATAAATTATTATGTAGCAAGATTCAATTCCAAAGAACTGCAGTTTCACAATCTATTGCCAATTTCTTTTATTTCGATCGATGAAGCTTTCGAATGATGTAAGGCCGCATTTATTTACAAACGGTTATTATTTGTAGATAAAACATGCATAGCTGTCTTAAGATTGTACAAATGGTTTTCCTATGAATCATACGATCGGAAGAAACTGACTTTTAATTGTTTCCAGTTATCTCATCAGATTTTCTTTCTTTGTACATCATATTACCTAGGGTATCATCGAACAATATCGTTGAACAATATAATTGCTCTAAACATTTTCTAGATTGCAGCTCCGTAGTTTCGTTTGCAATACGAGACTGAGCTAATAAAACCATCCAAATCGATTAACCAATTGTTATCTTTCAAGATAATTTTCGCATAAAAACCAATTATGGTCTTCGTAATTGTGTACCCGTAATTCCTCCTCTCGTTAATCAGCCTCAACGATTGACGAATATGGATGCAGAAAAGGCCACGATTGAAAGATCCTCTGGGAAAAAAGAGGCGACTGGTGGCTACCAATGTCCCGTTGTGGGAATCCGAGAATGAAGTTCGTAATGTAGTAAAATCGAGGAAGCCTTTAAATAACATCGGGTCAGCTTGTGGATCAATGCATGAGCAACGGATTATTCTCTTTTTCTGTCGGTTTTATTCTTTTCATCGCTTCCCGCTAGGCGGAAGAGAGGACGAGGGTCAGATGCATTTCGATCTAATAGCGGTGGAGGAATTGATTTACGAGGCAAAAATTTCAAGGGTCCCGAATTCTGACTAGAGATAATCGAGTCAACGATTGTGATTCGTTAACGCGTACGTAATTGGATAAGACGTAAATCTGAAATACGACCAACAGCGTCGGCCGAACTCTCTTATCTCTTTTCTTTGATTTAAATACGACGACAATTACTTTATCGCTCTAATTAAATGTTAATTTTACGATGATATCGCCGTGCGTCTATCGTAATACCGGCCTGTTTAATCAGGAGCTGAACTTTGCTTTCAAGGTCATTCTATATTTTGTTATTGAAAACTCCTTCAGTTTCTTTCGAGTCATATTTGTTTTTTTGCTGACAATCCATTGAGTTTTACTGTTCTTTACAAATTTCTGCGAGTATACAACGTAACGGGTTTCGAAGAAACTGAATTAAATACCAAAATTCACCTAGAAGTTTCATTCAGTTATTTATTAATATTTTAAAAATTATAAATAAATAACTGAAACTAAACGTAAATTATCGTGTAATGTATACAACATTATTTTATACACAAGCAGAAAAAAGGCATATTTTGTGTACCAAGTATTTGTTAATTATGGATTATATTAAAACAGCGAGAGTAGCCAAGTGGTTACAGTTCGAGCTTACTGCGCGGAGGTCTAGGGTTCGATTCTCAGCCGGGACAGTTTGAATTTTTTTTTTTCAAAGAACCGTACATGGTACTGATTTTTTGTCTTATCACTTTCTAACCCGTCGTAAGTATAGAATCACCAGACATTCGTGGTGACGGAGAGATTTAACCCTCCTGAATACGAGTTTTTCTTTTCCCATATGGAAACAATGTAGTTTGGACGAGTACACTCGTCCTTGTGCACAACAGGGTTAAAAAGCTGATGTCTAAATTTACGTGAGGATAGTAGTTAACATGTGAAAATAGAGACAAAAAATTATGTTTTGTCCCTTGGTTTATTCTTGAATAAAAATTTGTCGGAGAATGATTGTCGTGTTAAAATATCCGACATCCATAACACAAGTATTTCTACAGTTTCTACAGTTTCTACAGTTTCGCCACCAGGTTTACGTTTCATGGCACAAGATGTTCGATTACATAATCATTTTATTTTCAGTAATACTCTTCTTGATTCTACATTTTTTATATACTTATTATTAGACTGCAGTATTATACACTTATAAACAAATACAGAGGTGTCCCGATGACAGATGTTTTTTATATACTGTTCTAATCATGTCTATTATGCTTAGGCGTCAATAACTGATTCTTCTACATTTTTACAACAGATTTTCTCATACATTGGTAGAATAATAAATTTCTTATTGTTTTTAAGGAGTACAACGACCAAACTTCGGTATGTACGTTGAACTCGTTGAAGTATTTGAACTCGTATTTCCTCTTCCAACGGAACAATTGTTCGGTTTCCGATTACTTTCTGTCAGCTGACGGTAAAAAAAAAAGGAAAAGTTTCATTGTAACGGATGCTCCAGTATTTTAAATAAGTACGCGCGTAACTTAAAAAGAAAAAGCCGAAACAAATTGTCCTTATTGGTATTCCCGCGTATCGCGACCGATGCATTTCCGCGTGTCCGGGATGTTTTCTCTGCGATATTGCAAACAAGTGACTAATGATTATTGGCCTCCGTGCATCACACGAGTGACGCGTGATCCACTCGGGAAAGCGAGACAACTTTTTATATTTCTTTCATTTAACCAGGGAAATGATTCAGAATAAAATGAACGATTAGAAACATTTAACGAAATTATGCTTTTCTGACTTTATACAAGAATCACAAAGGCCGACAAATTTTAGCACCAAGAACCAGAACATACTTTTCCAAAGGTGTTTGACGCGCTGAATTTGAATTCGACCTCGGAAAGGCCTCTACACGTCAGGTTTTTGAGTTATTTTAACCTATCAGTGCAAAAAGTACTTTTTTTTGATACATTTGAGGCGCTGTTACTTCAAGACAGATTTTTTTCAAAACGATCGTTACGGTATCTTAAAGTACTGTTTTTGCCCTTCAAAATCCGTTTCTAATCTTAGAAAAATCTTTATTGATCACTGAGATATCGTATGTTGAATTTTCTGAGTTTGGCAAATATTCAGCAACCTTGAAAACCCCCGAGTAATAATTTTGAAGCAAATTAGGTCAATTTTTATAAAAGCTTTCCGCAATATTGAATCTGACATTTTGTATTTTGTTTTTCTGACTTCAAATTCCTACTCAGCAACACCAAACACCTTAAGAGACATTCGAAATTTAGGTCCTTGTGGTTAATTTCTTTCTATTTTTGAAGCTTTATCTGATTCTGCTGAGTTTCTGAATCAGAGCTCAGTAACCAATAACGATTTTGTAAGTTTGAAAACGGATTTTGAAGGGCAAAAACTGTACTTTGAGATACCGTGACGATCGTTTTGAAAAAAAAGCTGTCTTGAAGTTACAACACCTCAAATGTACCCAAAAAACGTACTTTTTGTACTTTTAGGTTAAAATATCTCAAAAACCTGACGTATTAGGGGCTATTCTGAGGTCGGATTCGTTTTCAGCGCGTCAAATATCTTTGGAAAATATGTTCTGGTTCTTGGTTCTGCAATTTTCTCAAATTCTGTCGGCCTGTGTTATGCAAGAAACGAAATACCGTGGAAAGTATTTCGGAGGAAAGCAGGAAACGAGTGCGACCACGGCAAGGACGTCATTTGTTTTTTTTTTTTTTTTGAAAATACAAAATTGCCGTAATCGAATATTTCGCACGCGGGTGTCGACGAAGCAATTAGATGCTACTGTACGCAGAAGCGTCTCCAGGAATAACCTCGACCCAGCAGATGTCTAATTGCTTCCTTTACGACACCCACACACAGGCATATCTTCGGAAGAGTCGTGAAAAAAAAAGCAACGCGACGTGGTTCCGGAACCAGGAAAAGTTCTTCTTGTGCTAATTACTTGATTTTTCTGCTGTTTTTGGAAAACAGGAACATGAGGAAAAAATAGGAAACAAAATAGACACACCACAGGTAAAAAAGAAATAAAAAAACATTTTTAGAGAAATTTTTATTACTTTTTGTGTAATCAACAGATATAATATTCCGAGAGGTATAAATGTAACGGCGTGATCGATTAGATATTACATTGTTTATAAATCTCATCTCTCCAACGGGAGGGGATCCAAGCGATACTAGACCGCAGTCACCTCTAACGACGAGAATGTTAACTAATTTTTTAATACAAGCATAAACGTAATAATTTTGTTACCTAACCTGAAGTGAATGAATAAAAATAATTATAAACATTACAAAAGACAATTGACTGATATTTAAAATACGCAATTACTAAATCACATCCGTTTTACAGAATAATTCGAAAACAATAACCTACAAATTTGCACAACACTATGGTGTTCATTCCCCTCGATCTGTCGTTAAAACGCCTACCGTTAACCGGTCATCGAACGCGTGCCACGTGCGCGTTGGAAACGTCATTGATGACGAAAAGCCCCTGGTGAATGCCCGGCAAAAAAAAATGCTAGTACAACAATAAAGCAACTGATGCAGAAACTACTTCATCAACAATCTCTAAACGATCCTGACGAATTATAAAACCAAAAAAAGTCGAAAAGATTTCTTGTAAGTTGGCATTTTCGTTTTTGAGAAATGTTTCCCAAGTGGGGCGACATCTGTTTTCGGCTGTCGCGTAAATTTGGCCATTTATCTGAAAACGTATATTTCGAAGGAAACGTGAAAAATTTTAAGGATCTTTGCTCGGGATGTAGCCCATTTTCGAGTAAAAGTTTTGTATTAGCGCCATACGGTGCTCTTCGTAAACTTTCCGACGATAATTTTGATGAAAAATCCGACGCAATATATTCGCTTTTGGCCGTCATCGCTGTGCGCGTCTCCCTCTTCAAACTTTACCTCCTCTTTTGCTCTAGACTTCGCCCCACCCTGGGCAATGGACCACCCGTCACCCCTTCCCGTTGACGACCACCGAGTGCGTCGCTCTGCCCTTAGGATATATACTTTGCTGGCCAACACATATTTTTCAATGAAAAAACAAAAAAATATCAAATTATATTTGCATTGACGAATTACTTCCGTTAAAAATTTCAGCACAATGATCGCTAATAATTCTTAGGTACAGTAGAACCCCTCTTATTTCAACTGGTCATGGTTTTCAAGATGGCGCTGACCCCTCTTATTTGAAATTTCCCCTTACCCCCTTACTCTACTTAACGCTTTAATAGTGGATGATAATATCTGATATCTTTTTATTTTTGTTAGACATCGTATATATTTTAGAGTTGAATTATGTAAAATATATATATATAATTTATCTGACAAATGTGTAGAGAATTTTAAATTTGGATAAAAATGTAACGATATCACAACTCGTGCCTTTATGTGATAAATAAAGACTGCAACATTTCGCATTTATTTATAGTCATTTATATCTGCATTCGAGTTTAAATAAATATTTTAAATTTATATTATGCACTTTATTACATATAATTATATATCAATAATTTTTTGTTTCACAAACAAATACACTGTGATTAAGACCGAAATGAATATAGGAGACAATATTTAACCTAGATTTGCAAATATGATTAATGAAAGCTTTAGATCACTTCAAACTCAGTACTAAGCTGCTGATATTGGATTTGTTTGTTATTTTGCAAATGAAAAACTTTTCAATGTTTGTGGAGGTCTTGAAACACATCGTTAAAAATTGACAATATCCTAACCTTCAAATGTGCACTTTTATTTTACGAAATTAGCAGCTTCTCGAATAATTTGTATGATGTAAATCATGAGTTTGATGCAAAATTTTAAATTAATTTGAAATTTCATTACGTTGTATATTTACAATGTACAACTTTGATGATGTAAACACTGTACAGTAAAACCCCTCTTACTTGAACACCCCGTCTATTTGAACAAAATAACCTCATTTATTTGAACGATTTCTACTTCCCCTTACCCCCTAGAGAATGCAATTTTGAAAAAAATTTTGAAAAAAATTTCTCAAAACTTCATTTAAAAAATCTGAAAAAATTCCAGTATATTTCTCAATGAATTCTAAGAACTTTTCATTCTCAACATTTTTTTTAAAAAGCTCGTAGCTTTTGAGTTAGATCGTCCAGAAATTTTTCAACAAAATTTTGACTTAGAACCGCCATTTTGAAGCCGCCATTATGAATGGTGAATTAATAACCATCCTATCTTTTAGTATAACTATTTACTCCACCAGATACAGAGATTCAACTTGATTCGAAGAATAATTCAAAAATACGATTATTTGAACAAATTTTTTCAAAATTCACGATTTTTTTATGTTTAAACCGTCATAGTAAAAAAATGGCGGCAGATATGGTCAATCTGAAACCGGATTTAGAAAGTTCGAGAAAAAAATACAATAGGTGTGGTTATATCAAAGAGATTAAGTGATTTTTTCCCTAAGAAAGCACCTGATGAAAAGAAGTCAAAATTTACGGCATTTCAGGACGAAACAGGTTAAGTCTGTTCTAAACATTCGTTCATTGAACCTTCAGAACTTCAGGGATATTTGTCTAAGTGATGATAAAATGCAAATGACACTAAATCTAAAGATTCTGGAGATTTGTCCATATAATAAAATATTTTTGATGACGTACGAGTTGTCGTTAGCAATTTCGCATAGATTTACAAATATGGCACTAAAGTTAGCTGCCAATTCTGAAAGTTACTTTTAAGTTATATTAAAAATAACACATTTAAACCAATATATACAGGTAGAAATGTTATTTTTGGTCTGAATGATGATGTTTTCGTCATATTGACGGCTCTTAGTCATACAACCAATTTTTAGGTGTATTCTTATCGAAGCTGAAGTTTCGAATGTTTAATGAACGATTTGTCATAGGCGTCCCAGTGACAAAATAATCAAATAATTGTATAATTGCGTTTTTTCAACATTAAAACACATCCAATTAATGATTTCTAAATTTTTATATGTTTATTTCATTATAATCGTATGAAGTATGTATTTTATTATAGTGACACTCCTTAGAAATCTTTCGGTGAACGTTTCTAACTTCGGATACATGTATTAATACTTAAATTTAGCAGAATCGTTTTACATTCGGTAAAAAATATAAACTTAAAATCCTACCGCACTTGTGAAAATAATAAAAACTTCTTTTTTCCAGTTGGGTTTGGCGTTTGGCAAACAATATTACGTTATAAGAAAATATGCAAGTAGAAATAAATTCTTTTATCATTACTTCTTATATAAATTTATTTATTTTATCTTTTAACGGTTTTGCTAGATGTTTTTAACTTTGCGAGAGCTGCAGATCGTCTTAAGAGATGGTGCGATACTTCACATTTGTGTATGAAATGTACGAGCTGCAGAAACCTACGTCAATAGTGAGGAAGTTCCATAATGTATCTATAGGTTTTAAGGTTTCCACAGACCGAAGATCTTACAAATGCAAGATACCGCTTATAAATATGTTATATAATAATTCGAACACTTTATGTATGTAAATGAACATGTTTTGTAAGTTCCGTGTGACATTTTTAAGTCATCATTTTAGTCACAACTAAAGCTTTAGTTGTGAAAACCCTCCAGTCTGTGGAAGCCTTTAACAAGTCATACGTAACCAAGAAAATAATAACAAAATAACATGAATGGTAACGATTACAATTGTGGGCATGACTGAAAGAAAAAAGGATACTATTTAAGTATTTGATTAATCAATTCTATATATTCTCAGAACTGTACAATGTTTTCATTTCTTTCTTCATAATGTCGTATATAAAAAATAAAGACAAAGTATTTCACATAAATAAAATATTAATAATTAATATGGCCGGGGAACAAAGTTCCGAAAATCAACACACCGAAAGGCCAAAATTTCGATATCGAATGACTCCAACGTGATTTTCTTCACTTTGTCTGAAAATTTGACAAAAAGGAAGCAAATTAAAATACCTTAGACTCACGCAATATCGAAATTTTAGCCTTTCATGGTTTTGATTTTCGGAACTTTGTTCCCTGGCCACAAATTTAAAAGCTTGAGGTTTACTTTAAAATGTGACGAGTAGAGAATAACTTAGTAAAAAATATAAATTTACTGCAGTAACCTCTTGAAAATGAACACGAGTTTGTTCTAAACGTCAAGGAAAACTTTCATCAAATCAATTCGTAGGACAAAGCCGACTTTTATATTTATATTTTTTATTATATATACTTCTACACAACAACACCATTTATTTAAAGAATAACTTAATAAATAACACAATCATTGAAATACAGGAAAATTACAAAAGTCTATGCCAAATTAGTTTGGTTGTCTTGAATTGCTACTGAGACTTAAAAGAGTTTGACGATAAATTAATTTCTGCTTTCTTTAGTTCAGTTATTAATATATATTATTAATAACTTCAGCGACATATTATTAATTCAGTAAATTAAATTCTCTGTTAATTAGTTTTGTCGCTACAATATTTAATGGTAACACAAAATTCTTGATAAAACTACTACATACGGATTAAACTCGCAGTTTTCAATTATTAAAATTATCCTCTTCTTTTGTATAAAATAGACTCGATAAGCAATCATGACATAAGTAGGAGATTCGTAGCTTGAAAACAACAAAAAATTAAATTAATGCTAAATAAACAAAATATTTTAAAAAATACTATTTTAAATATTGTTTACTGCAATTATAATTTTTTTTTTTTTTTTTTTTTTTTTTTTTTTTTTTATTTATTAAACATACGGGCGTGAACGCCCAAAACCAGAAATATAAAATATTGCGATGGTGTATGTACATTTGGATGTATAAGAATACTTTATATATAGATAATATAAACGGAAAATAAGTAACAAAACAAAAATTAAATGTGATTTATGCCTGTTAAGATACTAATATAACGAACATAAATATCGTTTGCAATGGGCTACAAAGCCTTGATTTATCTCTAACGATGTAATATGTCGTGGTAGTAAATTCCATTTACGCGTTAAACGAAAGACAGTTGAATGATAACATCTATTAGATCTGCATGACCTTTCAAATAAAGGTCTGAAATTTACAGAATAAACGATCTCTCTATAACTAAATAAACTTGAAATTTGGGATCCAGTGACTAGGCCTGAGAGAATCTTCTTAACTAGTATTGCATCATTAAATTCATGAATAGACATGAGTGTATGGATTCCAAATTTCTTAGAAACTAAACTATAATCGTGGCAATCATACGCCATAGGATTGCCAGTCTTATATGAAAGGTACCGCATAAACTTTCGTTGCACACTATCTAAATCCCTTTTGGCACATGCAGTAAAAGGAGACCATATCGGTGAAGCATATAACAATATGGGTTGAACTAAGGCTTTATAAATGGACAATATAGCAAGAGGATCTTTGAAACTTCGGGTAGTACGTATAACAAACCCATATTGTTTATAGGCCTTAGATATAACATATGTCAAGTGCTCGTGAAAAGACAATTCTTGATCGACGATAACCCCGAGATCCTTAATCGAGGTAACAGTTTCAACAGGACTGTCCTTTAATCGATATTCATATAGGATTGGTGAACGCGATCTACAAAATCTGAGAATCTTACACTTTTCAATATTTAAATATAGACTATTAGATTCGCACCATATTTGAAGTGCATGAAGATCTTGCTGGATTTTGGACGCTTCAATGGGGGACCTCACAGTTGAATAGATTTTTAAATCATCCGCATATAATAAATAGTTAGAAGATTTAAATTGAAAACATATGTCATTTATAAATAAGATGAAGAGTAGTGGACCAAGATGTGATCCCTGTGGGACTCCAGAGGAAGCACGAAAAGGATCGGATAAGTGCCCTTTCACTCTGACAATTTGCGTACGATCTATGAGGAAAGACTTCAACCAACCCAACATAGGGCCAGTTATGCCGACATTCTGCAATTTACGAATCAACAAAGGATGGTTTATTGAATCGAAAGCCTTAGAAAAATCAAGGTAGATAGAGTCCACTTGACATCCCGCTTCCAAACCATCATTTACGAAAGAAGTAAAAGATAATAGATTTGATACCGTAGATCTACCTTTTACAAAACCATGTTGGGATGGGGAGATAACATATGATAAGTAAGCACTAAGTTTAGTAGTAACTATAGCATCGAATATCTTTGGAATAGTGCTAATAATAGAAATGGGGCGATAATTGACTACGTTCTGTCTATCGCCATTTTTAAAAATTGGATTTATAAATGATTGTTTCCATTTATGCGGAAACAAACCAGAGTTCAGCGAAAGGTTAAATAATGAATGAATGGGATTTAAAAGTGAGGAGATACATTTTTTAATAAATATCGGAGGTAACAAGTCTGGTCCACTGTGAAGTCCCTCATCAAGATCACCAACAGCCAATAATATGTCCTCCTTAGAAATATTGATGCAACTTAAAGAGTTATCAACAGAGACTAGATCAGGTAAAAGTACCCTAGAGTTACGATAAACATTTTTGAAATGTTTAGCAAAATAATTTGCAATTACAGTAGGGTCATGCGAGGATGATTTCCCAATAAACATCGAGCTGGGAACTCATTACACTTGCGCGAACAATTTACATATGACCAGAATGCTTTCATATTTAATCTTGCATTCGATTCAACTTTTCTCATATAATCAACATGACATTTTCGCGATAGTTTTATGCATTTAGCTCGTAAGTGTTTAAATATCACATAATCATTTATGGAATTAGATGTTTTCCATACAGAATGCGCAAGCCTCTTTGACAGTAACAGGTTGTTTAGTTCGGGGGTATGCCACCTCGGTTTGTCATGAGGTCTAATGGGTCTTTTTATAACATGTTGATCTATTGCTTCCATAATATTCTTATAAAATCGATCGGTTAAATTACTGACATCTACCGATTTCGACATAAACTCCCAGTTTACTGCACTAAGGGTAGAGTTTAGACTATCGAAATTTGCATTCTTAAAATCATAATAAAATCCTGAGTGAGGCAATTCTAAAGATGTAGGATTAGCAATAGTAATTTCGAAGCACTTATGATGAGAGTCGGGCTCGATCAAAATATCACTAGCAGGTTCGATGAGCAGTCTTGAGAACGATGAAAATAATAAGTCCAATGTGTATCCTTTATCTTGAATTTTTGGGAATAGTTGATGAAGGTCTAAACATATTGATATTCGAGAGACCATAGTAGCTGATTCAATTATATTTGGCGGAGCATAGTTATTCACGATAAAAGTTGCCAAATCATTGTTCCACAAGATATTAGGGAGATTAAAGTCACCTAGAATCATCCAATAGTGGTCTTTATAGTGAGATGAGATTTCTTCGATCTTCCCAACGAAGCTTTGATACGATGACACATCAGAGTTTGGGGAGAAATAAACGACACCAATTACCATCTTTAAACCATACATTACGATCCTTATAAACAGTGCTTCAGATTTGGTATTTAATGAATTAGAACATATTACATTAAAGTTTATACTCTTGTTCACGGCAAGTAGTACCCCACCACCACGAGTTGATTCAGATAAATTGTAGTTTCGGTCACAGCGGAATAAATTGTAGTTTGATAAGCACAGCTCTGCATCATGAACACTATCGTTCAGCCATGTTTCGGTTAAAGCGATGATGTCGGGCTTGTGTGAAAATAAATTAAAATTTAATTTTAACTTGTCAAGCTTTGACCGGAGCCCACGAGTATTCTGATAATAAACAGATAGGTTGCACTTACAACTGGATGGTGCGGGAACACGTATTAGTTTTTTGACGATGGATGAGCATCTACGATTGAAGGAACACCATGAATAAATTTGATTGTCTTTTTGCAGTTAGGGTCTTCTTCTTTCAGACGTTTCAACTCGATTTGTGTTTCGCTGAGGTATTCAATTTCAGTTTTAGTCCTATCTGAGAAAGCCAGCACTCCATTAGGCAAAGATGGTTTATGTTTGAGAAAATATATAACATCGTATTCTGAACTCAATGTCGCAACCAAAACACGACATTTATTTGTTTTCTTATCACTAATTCCGATACGTATAACATGGTTTAATGTATATTTAAAATTAGGGACTAGCGATAGATACGAGTTAACTGTTTTGGTGTCCGAATTACTAGAAGCCGAGGATTTAGGTTCAGGAACACCTATGAACCGTATGTTCAATCTTTTCCCAAGACTTTCACGAGCTTCTTTCAGCAGCAATAAACGATTTTTAGTGGACATTTGTTTATGTACAGATTCTTGCCGCATTTCAGCCACCGTGGTTTTAAGCATGACTACGTCTGTAGCTAAAGAAGATAGTCGTCTTAAAACCAATGGAAGTGCAGATAAACCTTTAGTGCACTCTACACAAAAAAATTTTAAAATTCTGGATGTTCTTAATTCCAAAGTACGTTGTTCAGTAGGCGAGATATCAGCACATACGTAATGGTACGGTCTTGCACAGGAATCACAGGTAGCAAATTTGTGTTCGATGATTGGCTCTTTACAGGTACCACAAAGATTTGAGTCAATTTCACTAACGGAATCCTGAAATTCGTCTGGACTCGACATGATTTGGTTAGCACAAAGCACGTGTTTATAGGTTAGGATATATAAAATGCACTAATCCGAGTAAGCACAGGCTTGATAACAAAATCCTCAATTTCCCAACACAGCAGTAGAATTTTAGTATAAAATCAACCCAGACTGCTTAACAAATATTTACTAATTTCACAATTTTGCAACTAAATACGGAGAGTGAGACAAATTTATAACCAAATGTACAAGCGCCACCTGACATATAATAAATAGAAATAATTTCTAATTCACTTATTATCAGGTGTTCGTTTATCTTTAAGTTGAGATTAAACTGGAAAAGGTTTTAAATATCATAATTTGGTGCGGGTCGAACAAACGGACAGTCAAAAAACCAACATTCGAAAAGCCAACAGTTAAAATACAGACACTTAAAAAAATGATTGTCCGCTTGTTTTTTTATGTGTCGGCTTTGGAGACGCGACTATTGAACACATAACTTTTCAACACAGGGATGTTTTCATCATAAGATAACTTCTTCAAAAACATTTCAACATACAAACATTTCGTCATAAAATTTTTCAACAAATGACTATTTCAACATAATATATTAAACATTTTAACAAAATAGATTAAGTTAGGTTATATTCGGTTATAAGGTTAGGTTAGGTTAGGTTAGGTTGAGTCAGGTTACGTTAGATTTCTGACTTTTTAATGTACAGTCATTTCAACATAAACATTTCATCGCATGATCATTTCAACACGAACCAAAAACAATGCATTTAAATAAAATAATGAAAAATAATAATTACATATTATACACGCAAAATAATACAAAAATCCAACCAACCTAACCTAACACAATATAATCTAACCTCATCTAACCTAACTTATTTTGTTAAAATGTTTAATATATTATGTTGAAATGGTCATTTGTTGAAAAATTTTATGATGAAGTTATCTTGTGATGAAAACATACTTGTGCATGAGGCCTAACCATATTAGAATATATATATATATAACTATATGTAAATTAATATTTTACAATAAACATACAATTTAAAGATAGTTCAAACAATAATTTCGTTCAATTGAATGTTTAAAACTTCGGGTACATGGATAACGTATTGGAAGTTCTTAGCGTTACATTTCTTATTTGTGGTTCATTTTATCTGTCCAAATTGCAAATTATTTTACAGATAATATGTAGAAAATGTGTCATCAAAGACACACAATAGAAAAATATGTAAAATGTTAATTTATAAACCTAACCTGTGTATAAAACTGAATATATTTTCCCAAACACGCTAACACTGACATAAGTATTTTAATTTAGATAATTTAGATGATATTAATTTACATAAACAATCTTCGAATCATAACAATAATGACAATCGTAAAAAAAATTTAATCAATATTGTAATCGAAACTAAATAGTTTTAAATGATTCTAAAATTTAAATAATTCTAAAAAGAAGTAACGAAAATATATAAAAACAGTTCAGGATATTATTAATTTCATAAAATTGCATTTTTTATGTAAACATCTTGTCAAAATATTAAACATATTTGAAATTTGCAATTTTTATTTATTTCTAGCTGTTTCTAGCAAATTGTTATTTATTAAATTGTGAATTTTCATTTAAAAGAATGACAGTGCAAAAAAAAACTTTTAATATATAAGTTTCCTTTTTAAAACTCTTTCAGAATAGTTTTCTTTCTGAAACAAAATTTGTTTTTAAGGATAATTTTCCATGAAAACGATTGAAGGATCACATAAATTTCATTTAAATATTGCATTACAATAATTTTGTCTATTTCCATTCTGTTTAACGCATTTAGATCGTTCTTTTTGCTATATAAAAATTGCAAAGAAGACATAATTGTTTATTGTTTTGGCTTCCTAAATAAACAAATATGAAAAAATCATATTTTTCTCTGAATAAATTCATTATTAACAATGTTTTTAATGCTAACGACTCAAAATGTAGTACAGCAATGTTTCTGGGATCGCTAATTACGAATCCAATGATAACATTTACCAAATTCAAAATGGCGGAAAAAATTGGTACAAATGTCTCCATTTGCAACAGATTTGTTACTCGGGGGTTTTTCAGGTCGCTGATTATGAATCTGACATTACTTTTACTAAATTCAAAATGGCGGATCCCATAATGCGGACAAAAATTTTACGAATGCCTCAATTTGAATGAAATTTCAAGAATTTCAGAATTGCATCTCTATGACGAGAATAACAGGAAAGTCGCATAGATCAGGATCCACTTTTCGACTGGAATACAGAATACATACTTCCTAAGCTCTTTTAGTGGTAGTGACAGTTTCCCTCTTCCTCTGATAGATGAAAATGCATTTATACTGAAGAAAAAAGTAGAGCGTGTATTTTTAAAACAATTCTATAAGAATTCCCGGAAAAATAATAATTATATTTGAGTATATATGGATCAATATATGATCCTATTTACAGGGTGTCCGGAACCAATTCGGGGTTGCTAATTACGAATTCAAGCTTCAAATGTCAAAATTCAAGGTAGTGGATTCAATATGGCGTCTAAAAATGGACGAAGTTTCTTATTTGGTACGAAAATTGTAACGAGTTTTATCTCAATTAAGTGCATTTTGTAATTTTTGTAAGATTGGATCCGCTATTTCAAACTTGTAAATTCTGAATTCACATTCGCAATCAGCAACCTCGAAAACCCCCGAGTAACAAATTTCATCACAACCAAGTAATTTTTTTCATTTTCGATCACCATATTGGATTCGCCATTTTGAATTTGCAAATTTTTAGTTCAAATTCGTAATCAGCGACCTCGAAAACCCTTCAGTGCGGGTTGGAGTCGAAATGGTGATAACAAAAATTCCTGCCATTCTGGGCACTTTTTGTAGAATTTTCTGTGCCAACGAAGGGGTTAAACAGATGTTAATTTACAGACTGAATATGAAACCTTAAATAAACTCTCGCATTGTTTTATTTAATAATAATTCCTAACAACAATAATAATTTCAATAATAATAATTTCAATTAAACTGTTGGTAATTGAGATAATAACTTTTAACTTGCACTTTTTCGATCAGTTTTTAAAGTATTAAATTACTCTTTTATTTTTCTCAGCTGGTAACTAAATTTGGAAAGAAGTTATTTAATGTAACACGCTTCTTTAAAATTCACGATTTCCGAAACGTGCGTTATGTATTCTTTAAGCCAGTAAACGACAATTCAGTGTGGTTTTATTCTCAATTGAGACTCATTACCGAAAATCCAAAAATAATTTTAGACGAAAAGTTTACTACATTTTAAGATTTGTCAATTGCTTCATCAAACTGTTTTTGGTTCCATTAATCTCCCTTTTCTCTCTCAATTTATTAAATTACTGATTATTTTTCTCATTCTCCATGTATTCTGATTGCCATTGCTACTAATTTTTAATAACAAACTTCTTGACAAATTAACACTTTCTCAAAAAATAACTACTGATTTTCGTTCTTATATGGATTTATAAGCAAATATATACCTATATACTCATAAATATAATTGTATATAATTGTATATAAATGTAAACTATTATATATAATTGTATATGAATAACTTTGTGTCAAATGTCAACCTAAATGAAATAATGTCTAGTTTACTTTAAATTTTATTATGAATTGTCCTATCGATTAGTAATTTATCAGCCAGATATTTTTGAATTTTATTAAAAACTGAAGGAGACGGACGGACTTAAAATTTTCACATAGCTTTGAAGAGGACTCATATTCGAGTCGAAACATTAGATTTTCATTCATTATTTATATTACAAAAAAAAAAACCTCCAAATTATTAACCTTTTTTTCCCTTTTCCTCTAATTTTTAAGTCCTTATTAAACTCAACCATTTTAAATTTCTATTATATATATGGCCGAAAAAAACCACTACTATTTAAGAATGTATACAAATTTCCACTCAGTTTTAACAAATAAGTTCCGGAGTAACAAAATTTTTTCAAAACGGAGCTATTTCTAAAATCTTTGTCTGCCATATTGAATTTTGTAAAAGTAATGTCAGATTCATAATCAGCGACAATAAAAACCCCTGAGTAGTAAATTTTGTCGCAATTCAATTATATTTTTAATTTTTGTCCGCCATATTGGATCCGCCATTTTGAATTTGGAAAAAGTAACCTCGAATTCGTAATCAGCGACCTCAAAAACCCCTGAGTAACAAATTTCAACTAAATTCGATAAAAGGAAAAATGTGTTACGTGAAGGATTAAAAAAAGATTATTTTTTCAAAACGGAGTTATTTCTAAAATCTTTGTCTTCCATATTGGATCCGTCATTTTGAATTTGGTAAAAGTAAGGTCATATTCGTAATTAGCGACCTCAAAAACCCCTAAGTAGCAAATTTTGCCCCAATCCAATTATATTTAAAATTTTTGTCCGCCATTTTGAATTTCTAAAAAGTAACATCGAATTCGTAATCACCAACCTTAAAAACCCCTGAATAAATCCTTATTAAACTCAACCATTTTTAATTTCTATTATATATAAGACCGAAAAAAACCAATACTGTTTATGAATATATACAAATTTTCTTTCAAAACAGAGTTATTTCTAAAATCTTTGTCCGCCATTTTGAATTTCGAAAAAGTAACCTCGAATTCGTAATCAGCAACCTCAAAAACCTCCGAATAACTAATTTCAACTAAATGCGATAAAGAGAAAAATGTGTGACTCGAAGGGTTAAAAAAAAGATTAAATTGTTTCTGTTTATAAATATTTTAAATTTCGAGTTACCAACAAAATAACTTTGAAAAATTGGTCATTCATATGTTTGGTAACGTTAACTCAAGATATGTCACAATGTATTTGTTTTCAAATTTTCAATTATTTCAAAATTTCAATGAAAGAAACTTTTACTTAAAATAAAGAAATATTTTCTTACACAATTAGTGAAGGATTTTAAACGACTATTGACAAAAACTTGGAACGATAAGTTCAATAGACCATAACAATTACGTTTCTTTACATTTATGAGTATTTCTATCAAGTTCCGAAACATAAATATAATGTAAATACTCGAAAGAATACGAATTTCACAGCGAACCATTGACAAACATACCGTGCAGTTCGACGCTTCCAAATCTTTCGTCGGAGGGTAACCAGATGGAAAACTCTGATCGTTTTAAAAATCCCATCAGTCCGTAGATAAAAGTCCTCTTTAAACTTTACACTAATCGATCACTCGTTAACACGCCCGTTTGAAAACCACCTAATTACTCTACGGTAGATTCCAAATCTGAATTCAACCAAACAAGTACTTAGAAAATTTGAGGTTATGTCGCTCGCGAATTCGCGATTTTGGTTGACTGGAACGTGGTGTCTTTTGGAAATTGTCGCAAAAAAAATACGTGTATTTGTGAATCGTGATGGCGGAATCCGAAAAAGGTGAACCGAGTGGCGTTAAAAGGGGTAGAAAGGACGCCTTCGAAATCACCCACGCACACACGTTTTCACCGATTCCTTCGCACGCCCATTATTTCCTCCCGAACTCAAAACGGCGGTTTTCTCGACGCGAGAGCCACTCGACCGTTGAGACACCTAACCTCAAAAATTTTCTGTCTCTTTCCCTCGCGTCTGCTCGTCAAACCCACAGACAAAATATTTCAAATCTACTTTGTCGAATATCATGGACAACGATCGTAAAGTTTAATCATTCAAATTTCAGTATTTTATTAATTAATACCAAGTTTACACTATATCTAAACTATGTTTATAAATCTCACCTGTAATATGCCTGGATTTATTCTTAGATTTGTCTCTCGTCAAAATCAGACTGCACGATTATTCCCATAATCACACCTGTCACTATCACCCTTAAACACGACACTCTTTTTCTTTTTACCCCAACTTTCGAATCCCCCACGTCACTAACACAAAAACTATCCCTTCCGCTTTTTTTTGTCGAAGCCTTTTTTTAATATGTCACACCACACCAAAACGTCGAATGTTAAATATGATGGCTATTCCAAATTCGATGATGACATTCGCGGACGACTAATCTTGCCAGTTCCAATTGACGGATCCTAGAAACAGAAAACAAATATACAATTAGAACACTAGTTTTCACTAGTAATATTTAACTTTTCAAATAAAGCAATGAACGTTTTAGTGAAGTTATAATTAAACAATTGTATAAAACGGATTTATCAACCGATTCACCCTTTTGAAAGAATAAAACTGTAACGACAGTTCATTGTAGGACATATTGTTTATATTTTTGATAAATAAACAACATAATTTCAACTTGCTCCGATATGTGTGACAAGTATTGCGATGACAGACCAAAGTATGTCTCATCGACGTAAACTAATCAGTCTCCCATTATCGTATGCCACAAAAGAGAAATTTGATGCAATTCCCAAGACATTGTTAACTTTTTGGAGTGGATGGGGGTGGTTTATCGTCGGGACATAATCTTTGGTCGATATTTTTCAAAAAACGTCGGTGGAGGAAACCGGTCAAGTAAAACATGAAAAAGTGAAAAAAACAATCGTCGTTAAAAATATTGGGGCGAAAAAAGCATCGGATCGTACCCGCGCCTTTCGGCTTGACAACGGCAAAGAGATCACGTGGTCTATCGGCCACCCACCGTCCCCGCGTCCCCCAGCGACCGCGGAACACGCCTGAATAACGACACCCGCGTACCTCGTCCTCGTCGTCGGTAACGACCTTGGTTATCCACCCAGGTCCAAGGGAATCCCCAACGGTGCCGCTCCAAGATGCGATCCTTTTTTTTTTATTCCGATTTGCATACACGTATGTATCATATATATATGTGTACGACGTCTTTCGCACACGAGATGCGCGCGCAGCTCTCGCCGCCCGTCGGACACCCCCGCGAATCTACCACAATGAACTCGCCCGGCGCGAAGGGTCAAAAGCACCGCGGCAAAATAATAACAAAAGGTTGTCTCTCTCTCCGCCGGGTGTTTGGCGGCGCGCGAAAATCGTACCTGCGGGACTCCTGGTGGATATGGCGTCGTCGGTGTCACTTCCACGGGAACGCCGTATCCTGGGAGCGTCGTTTAGTTTTTCACTCCCTCCCGCACACGGTGTACTGTGGCGCGGCGCTTCGATTTCGTTTCGTACTGAAACGTCACTCTCGCGCGCGTTGTATATTTCGCAGGGGCCGATCGACGCGTCGGAGCTTCGCCGGATAACCGCTAAACGGGAAGCGGACGGGGCGCTGCGTGCGCTGCCCGTGAGCAGCTACTGGCCCAATAGAAAACGCGCGTATATAATCGTCGGTAACACCACACACCCTAACCGTAGGGACAGTCTCTTCGTCGTGCTCGAGTTCTCCTCGAAGCACTATAGTGTGTATTTCAGTGAATCCTTCTCGACGCACCTTTCTCTCCACTCGTCGTCGAGTCGCCTGCGCGCCGCGAACCGCACTGCCCGACGTGCCGAACTGCCGATATGTACGCGGACGCGATATGCCGCGGCGCCTGTGGCGGGGAAACTCGGGGATGAGGCGACGATACTCCGTCTCTTTTCATCCTGAGGTCGTTCTCCGTTTCGTCTCCCTCCCTCTCGCTTTCTATCCTCGAATTCAGCGGCGGCGCGCTGCCTGGAAACTATGTACTGGAAATCTGGATATTTTTCGAGAACGGGCTTTCGGCTTTTCGGTTGGCACCAGTGATTTCGAAATTTATCAAATTGTGGGACCAAAGTGTTAAGACATTTTTAGACGAACAAATTCGGTATCAGATTACGAATGTAGTCTGGTTTTTGAAATTCAAAATGGAGGATTTAATATGGCGGGCATATTTTCGTGAATTCATCAGATTCAAACTCGTCACTCGAGGGTTGTCGGAGTTGATGACGAATCTACAGCCAGTTTTTAAAAAATTAAAATGGCTGATCCAAAATGGCGAACCTATATTTTCTAATTGTTCTGATACTCTTGGAACTCGATATTGGAGGATTGCACAGGACCACAAACAAAATTTTTTGCGAGTTTCTTTTAATCAGACGTAGTGGATCTTATAGATTTTGGGTCGCTGAAAAGGTTTTCGAAATATCGGACCCGGAAATTGAAATTAGCAGATAGGATATCTCGAAAGCTTGACGTGATGGCCCAAATCGGGCTACGGATTCGTTTTCAGCGACCCAAAATCTATAAGATCCACTATTTTTGATTAAAATAAATCCCCGAATTTGGTTTTTTGCCGTCCTATATTGATAAAACCTTAATTTGATTTTAACTTAATAATTACAGGTCCACAATAAAAACAAAATTCGTAGGTTTACATTAACCAGAAGTAGTGGAGCTAATAGATTTTGGGTCGCTGAAAACGAATCCGTAGCCCGATTTGGCCCATCACGTCAGGTTTTCGAAATATCGTACCTGAAAATTGAAATTAGCGGATAGGATATCTCGAAAACTTGACGTGATGGCCCAAATCGGGCTACGGATTCGTTTTCAGCGACCCAAAATCTATAAGATCCACTACCTCTGTTTAAAGGAAACTCCTAAAAATTTTGTTTTGGTCCTGTGTTATTAGCATTGATGATTATGAATTTTTATATTGATTCTGGTAAAAATGTCGGAGTGACATGTTATTCGAAGGATTCCGTTGTCACGTCCATTGAGATATGAAATGTTACGTCGAATGTTACGTCAAATGATACGTCACATTGCACGTCATGAAAGACGTCTTCAATTGGAGTAATATTTATAATATGATTGAACGTTACTTAGGACATAACATTGGACGTCATTTTTTATAAAAGGGAACCCAACAAACCAAAAAGTATACGAAAAATCGGCCGGGGTACAAATTTCCGAAAATCAACGCTCCGAAAGGGCAAAATTTCGATGTAGCTAGGTTCCAGTGACTTTCTTCACTTTCTCTTTGAAAATTTGGCAAAAAGAAATCAAAATAAAATTCCTTGGACTCACGCAATATCGAAATTTTAGCCTTCAGGGGGTTTTGATTTTCGGAATTTTGTTCCCTGGCCGAAAAATCTGTGTACGATTTAGTATGAAATAAGTCTGTTTCTTTTCCGCTCTTTCAGTTCGGAATGCGACGCGATACATAAACGCACATAACCTCAAAGAAACGATTACTTTGGATTATCGAATGATTTGAACTCAAAACTCTAAAACAGAACCTTTCTTTGAGAATTATGAAATACGGAAAACGATATAATTAATTCTTCGAATAAATTGACAGAATTTACAGCTATTCTAAGCCGCCACAAATCAATTTTTGTAGCGTTAAATACAGTATCGTATAAGATCGAATGAATTCAATTCTGGAATTACAGGTCGTATAAAATAGTATGAATTCGAATAAGAATCTCGGATAATCAACACGCCACTAGAAAAAACAGAATGCAAAATATCGATTCCGTATACTTTCTGGTGTATTGCGAATTTTGCTTACACAAAGAAGCAACTGAATGTCGCTTCATCCAAATCAATTTATTTATCTATTAGAATTCATTACGAACACATTTGAAGCGTACACAGATATTCGAGAAGGATTTAGAAGAATTTAGAGGTTATGCGAACCGATGTACATAACTTCAATTTTAAAGAACATTAATACTGAGCATATATTCGAATGGTTTCTAATGTAGAGCGAAATGAAATCGTATGAAATATCATTCACTTTTACCAACCTAACAAAGAACGTGTCATTTCGAATGAAAAATTATTACCCATGTTTCGGAAGTATCGCATATTGACGCATATGATCGAATGTAACGTATGACATCAGGTGCATTGGAAAGACGAAACATATTCGAAATATATTTTGCGTATGAAAACATTTGAAAACGACTAATCTCGTATTAAAATTTGAAGAATTTCATTCCAAAGTGAAAACAAATCGAATGAAAGTCGAAATTTTTGCACACGAACTCGTTTATTGGAAATGCATGGGATGTATCCATCAAACGTATTACTCAATGCACCACCATGCGGAGTTCGTTCGAAACGTCTTTTGGAAACGAGTAAGTCTACCGGGGCCGAAACGAAAACACGCATGTATTCTAATAGATAAATAAATTGATTTGTACGAAGCGACATTTAGTTGTCTAATGATATGAATGTTACTCCATTTTGAGACGAATTTCATGACGTCCAATGTCACGTACCATTTGACATAACATTCGACGTAACATTTCACCTCACAATGAACGTCACAACGGAAGTCATTTTTTTCAATAGGGAGTGTCTTCGAGACCCTATGAGCCCTATTTCTTGCAATCATTGCCCCCGATATAGAAGTGGATTTTCATTTGGTCATAAGACAGCCAATGGCCAACTACTGACTTGCAAAAGGTATCCCTGGTAAACTTCGGAGCGTTGCACGAGTGTTACTTAAGACTGACTGTAAGAGTTCCAAAGGAGTTTGAAAAGCGTAAAATGCACTTCAAGAAGCGTGCTAAAAGCGTTAACAAATAGTGAATTGGAACAAAAAACGCTTGACGTATTCTTCGATTTTTATAAGAGAACAGAAAACATGAATTTGGACATTTTGTACCCTCACGGGCTACAAGCTAGAAGGGAATACGCACGGTTTATTTCGGGAAAATGTATTCCTGGGTAATTTTTCCTTGGAGAATTCTGACGGTGAAATAAAATCCGGTCAATTTGCAAAAAAGGGAAAATCGAAAAAAAAACTCTTAGTTTCAAACACTCATAACTATGGTTTGTTTTTATCGTTTAGACTTTAACCGGTGTATATTTTAAAGCTCAGAAAATATACTTTCACACAAAAAAAAAATTACATTATGAAAAATAAGAAATTTCATTTTTTACGAACGAAATCATTTTTAAATGTAATTTTGAAGGCCAATTTTACTAAAATCAAAATGGCGGATATTATATTTATATAATATCTCCATTTGAACTTACATTATACACTTACCTAACAAAAATATTGTCCAATGCATACACAAAAATGTTTTTGAAAGAAGATGCCCCACACCCAGGAAGAAATTGCACTTAATTTCTCCACATTATATACAGGGCCTGGACGGAAAACTATGTGGAAATATCCGTATAAATTCCAACTAGAATCTGGAAATATATCAACATATTATCGAATCAAACAAGTCAACCTAGATTCTGGATCGTTTCGATATCGATTTTTGCCGATATTTGTATATCTACCGTTCGTAGTCGTAAAATTACAAATTTAATTACATTATTCCAGAAGTTGTGTTATCCATATGCACATATTGAAGGTACTCTTTAAAACTAGTTTAAATTATATAAATTTTAAAAATGTAACAAAAATTTATGTCGGATATAATATTTTTCGGCCCTGAATTGAACGCCTGGGTTTCCTGGATTCAGTCCTGGCAGAGCGTCCTCAAACTGAGCCGGAATCTATGCACATTTTCCTACCGGGATCCTAGAAAAAGTTTCTAAAAACTATCTAGGGTCTGTGAACCAAAAATTACGACCACCTAAGATGTTAAATGAACAAGAATTGGACATAATTGGTGCATATTCTGTTACTCCGAACCAACTTGAAACTGTATTGATAATAGCCAGTTTGTGTCCATAATTGATGGCCATATTCTGTTGTTATAAAACAGGTTGAAATTTGCCAGTATATGGCCGAAATTGAGGTCCATAATCTGTTACTAAAATCCAGCGTCATGTGTGACAGAAAATATCAAGTTTCTGGCAATAATTGATATTTTAAACTGGAAACGCGTAATTGCTGTCCAATTTGGAAGTGTTCTTTTTGCGACTTTATTTTAAGTTAAAACTTCAGGAAGTTAATTTATTAATTTTTTTTAATTTTCTGAGAGTCCGGCATAACTCAAGACCCTTTTATAAGGTAATTTTCATGGAAAATTGGAGGAGATGTAACGATGGTAAATTGTTATATTTTTCTCTCCTTCTTGGCGCAGACTTTGGTCCTTTTCACAACACACTTGTTACATGTTTTGTGTCATATCAACTTGAAATGGGCTGGCTACTAATTTGATTCAGCTGGAAAAAGTTCTGTCACGAAGTAATATAGCAATAAAATAAAAAAATTTATCTCGTAGGGACTCTACAGCGAAGCAGATACATATGCCCAGCCACCAGAAAAAATGATCCGTAACGGGCCATAAAATGCTCACATTTTCAACCAAGGCTTGAATAAAAAATGATACCATTGTGTCACTAAAATAAATCGCTGCATGTAGTTGAGGTGCTATTGTGTAAGGAATATAAGTTATAAAATTAAAGTGATATAAAGATTTTACATTTATACACGTTGTTCATTGTGTTCTATTACGGGTACTAGGGGTGGCGGAGGGTGTACCGCTCACCTAAGGAAAGTGGCGTTTTTTATAAATGCTCAAATAATGTCAGATTTATTCAACGATTGAAATGGATTCTTTAAAGTCCCAATGGTGATATGCAAAAAGATCTGAATTTTTATTAACACTCAACATTGACTTATAGAATTTAACCAGGTCGAACAGGATTCCTGTTTTTGTGGGTACCTAATACTGCGCAGTATTCCAAACACCCAAACATCACTCCCCCAGTCACATAGGAAAACTTACGTGTATTTATTATGAATTCAAAAAAGTTGTCTTTCATTATATTTATTTTTTAAAGTGTTAATATATTATGTCAACAAGAAATACATAACCCGGCATTTTACCCAATAACTTAACAGTCCCTTGCTTTTGAAATGTTATTTATGTTTACTTAATGTAAGTTTTTAAACTTATTCGTATTCACTTAAAATCATATTTTACATTTGCATCTGTGTTTCAAGTTTAAGATATTACGTCAAGTTTGTGAACTATGAGAGGAAACAAAATTCGGTAGTAAATAGTTAAAGGAAAGTTTATAAGTGTGGATAATTTGCATTAAGTTCTTCTGTTTTCTTGTTTCTTGTGACATCCTAAAAATGAAATAAAAAACCACAAATATCAATAACTCGAATAAATTCATGAGTGCCTCTACCTATAAAATTCGATTATATTACAAATCAATTTGTTTTTATTTTATTTCAGTATTTTAATACTTTTCGTTATTTTAATACTTTCTATACATTTATTTGATTAATAATAGGTAAAAATGTTATAAACTTACTTGATTTCTTACCGGTAACACTTTGATTGGCCCATATGGGTTAACGTGCCTTGGGTGTCTCTCATGGCGTAGATCGAGCTGTATTACAAACACTGCATGAGCGGTCGCGGTGTTGAAAAATACTGAATAATTATTGATAAAGGTTGTTTTTGACAGTCTACAAAGTGCCACTTGACAACTAAAAGTCCACGGACCTATATTTTTACATTTTTTCCCCACTGGGAACTAGTTGTAAGCTGGAAAACCTTATATTATAAAGTCCAATTCTTATTTATGACGTCAAAAACCTTTTTTTTTCTTCATGATTATTGAATTTGGTCACTTCGGGCAAAAAAATTACCCCATAGTTTTTCAGCAAATTTCGACGTTTCGACCCCCCCCCCCCCCCCCAGGGGTACTCTTCGCCAGCCTTCGTCAGAGATCTTTTCGAAACTTTCAAGATATCTTTGACGAATTATATGTATATATATTTTATATATATAAGATCATAATGATACAGACAGTAATTAGTAAAACACAGCAAACATGTAATATGCATCGAATAGTCTATTACAATACAAGTGCATGAGAAGTAAGTGTTTTGCAACTTTTATTTATTAATACTTCGACTGGCCTGTTGTCGCGGTCGAAGTTTTGAAAATGCTCATTTTCAATTTCCATACACATAAAAAACACTATATTGTTGTAACATATCTATCGAGGCCACTTGGACCTAAATATGATTGGACCCCCAAATATCAATATAATTTTATAATATAATTGAAAGCTGTCAGTAAACAAACGAGTACATAGCCGACTCTCCACTGGGTCGAAGTTTTTGAGCGAGCGAAGCGAGCGAGGCACCTTGCCAACACTATTTTTTTAATTGACTTTTAACAACAAATAATTTAAACAATTATTGAAATTAGCTAATGGTATAAAGTTTTTCAGTAAAAAATATAAAACAAATTTTGTTGGTCCGCAATGTTTAATTAGGTAAAATTAACCCTCCTGAGCACGAGTTTTTCTTTTCCCATATGGAAACAATGTTGTTTGGACGAGTTTACTCGTCCTTGTGCACAGGAGGGTTAATGTCGGATTCGTAATCAACGAGTCTCAGATAATTTCTCATTGTTCAGTTAATATTTACGGAATGTTAGAGAATAATTATTAATATTTAAGATATATTTAGGGGTTTTTGCGGTGGAAGAATGCAACTGCTGTCTAAATTATAAAATATACAACGGCGGTTTAAAAATATCTACATTTTTTTTCATCATTCACAGTTAAAACAGTTTTCCTTATTAGTTATTATGAATTAATACTTGAATGCGCACTTTAAAAAAAAAACAATTAATTTAAAAACCGCAGATTCTTGGTTTTCTTCCGTCTTCAAATTCTTCTTATGTACTAATTTGTTGTCATATTTTAGAAAAAATCCTGGGCGTATAATGACGTGAAAAGATAAATTAATTATTTGTAGAAGAATCCTATTATATGTACATCTGGAAATTAACAAATATAGACCAGCATATAAGTGTATTTTAGTATATACTGTTACTAAACTGCTACTTACTAAAGCAAAAAATATAATATTTTTTAAAGTGTTAAAACTGACTAGTAATAACAGATTTTTAAATGCTCATGCCGAGTCCATGATTTTGTATTTTCAATTTGGAAAAAAAATTTCAGTTTTGCGATTGCGAAAACCTTCCAAGTAAACATTGCAAATTAAAAATAATAACATAGAAATTCTTAATCGGCCATTTTGAATCCTCAATTTTGTGCAGTACAATTTAAACGACAGATTTGTATTTTGTGACTGCCAGCATTTGACGAGTGTTTATTTATAAATGACAATAATTAAATAAAATTTTGAATCTGCCATATTGGATCCACTATTATATTTTACTAATTTGACAGTTGGGTTGAGTTTCTCCGCCATAAAACTCTTAAATATACCTTAAATATTAACAATTCTTATCTAATATCGCGTACATATTAACTGCATTAGATATTATCGAATTTTTGTTAGTAGTTGTACACGGAGAGAAATTTCTCTTAAAAAATAAATCGCCTGAAAAATGACCGTGCTGCTTAACAAATGTAGTGCATTTTCTCATTCTGCAAAGAGTTCAGAATGTGATTTCGAAATTTGCTCTATAAAAAGGAATTAGATGTCCGACGGTTTTCTAAACATGAGTCCATAAAGATCTCATAATGACATCGTATTCAGAAAATCCTCAAAAAGTAGGACACCTGACTCCTTTTAGAGCCCATTTCGAAATCATTCTGAACTGTTTTTTTTATTTCACTGTCTGGGTTGATGGTAAAGTAACATTCCATTAACATTGTGCATTTTTCTAAAGTAAAAGGTAAAATTTCTATTAGTAAGGCCAGACAAATTCATGGGTCACAGCACAGTAAAATTTTACAGGTTAAAGAGTGAAATTTTGTTGATTATGTTTCGCGACTGGATTTCAGCCAATCAGAGCGCGATAGTCAAAGGGTTCTATGGTCATTTGTTTAAAATTATACTGGAAATTCCACGGCAGCTCCTGGAAATTGCATTCGAAAATTCCATGCTCGCTACTCATTTGTTTCGAATAACCAGTTCGACATTTCAATAGGGTAAACGTGTAAAATTGATCAATTGAGATTGGTAAAAGATGAGTCGGTTTGGGAAGGAGAGTTTGGAAAGTATTGATAAAATTATCAAAAACATCAGGCCAGTCAACACTATCAAAATATATTCGTCTCTCCTCTCTGCTCAGCTGTAACCTCAAATACCGCACTCTGTTTGACTGAAATCCAGTCACAAAAAATAATCCGCCGAATACCCCTCGACCTTCAAAATTAATCGCAATATTTCCCTCTAACTTTCCTGCGACGCACTCGGGATCTTTAACCTGCAAAACTTGGCATATTCACTTGTTTGCAACAAAGCTATCGGGAAATATTCCGATAATTTTGAAGGTCTCGGAATATTACAACTGAGTGCTTTTTTCTAATTCTAATTGGAATCCGAATAATACTTGTGTGTGTTTCTTAGTGGCGTTAATGATTATATATAATTTTTTAAGCATGCAACAGGTATTGAAATTCTCTACGCTTATCTTGTAACTGCAGATGCTACTATAAACATATACAAATTATACCGATGCTTGTTATAAACACAAAAGTGTAATCAGAATAGATTGTTACTATATAAGTAGTGCCGATGGTCCGTATAAGCGTAAAAACCTTACTGATATTTACTAGAAGCTTAAAAGTCATACCGATGACGGCTGTATATAAAGCTTTCATGGGGATGTATGCCAAATGTTCGACCATATCTTTTACAAGGAAGCCAAAAATTCGGACGGCTAAATTACATTGGTCGAACGTTTTTTCGTTCGAACATTTGTCATACTTCTTTTTATTGTTGTAACAGCAGCGATTATGAGTCTATCCCCGCCTCATAAAAACATTTTAACCTGTTAACAAATAGCATAGCTCGTCTTACATATTGCAAACCGCTGCTTGAAAACAATTAAAAAATAGTTACCCGGCTGGGGATCGAACTCACGACCTACGACTTCGTAGTCCAGTGAGTTACCGCCTGAACTACGAAACCGATTGGTAATTCTAAATTGCTAATGAATGGCTGTAATAAAAAGTTGTCCTGACCACTTACAAAAAGTATTTACGACTATTTTTAGCGCAAGATTTAAGTACAATTAAGTAGCCATTGCTATTGTTGAAATACTCATAAAAACCACTAATTAAACTGACGTTCTCAATTTTTACCAGTTTAGTTTATCAATAACTGGGCGCTAAAGTAACGTTATAATAAATGCAATATTTGGCTTTTATGGGGAGTAAATTTTTGTTGTACATATAATTAAAGACTTTATGGAGCCTCTAATTGCGTAATGTGAACAAAATTACAAATTCAAAATGGCGCGTATATTTGTTTCAAACATATTGCTGGCTGGTAAAAATGGCGCATATGTCAATAAATACTAGAAGTATGTACGATTATTTTAATTAAAAATTCATTGAAATCGTTACTGTATTCCCAGAGGCTACTTTAAATAAAATCTCTGCTTTAAATTGAGAATTCTGAAATCAGAATTGAACCGTTAAATTTTCATGTTTAGGATCATAAATACAAATTAATGTCTATTCTTCAATAATAACAGGAAGCAGTGTGCATACGAATAAAATAAATGAAATACATTATTTCTAACAATATTTTCCAGTGCAAATAATGTTGTGAGCGACATCTGTCTTCAGCCCAAGTTTTCGATGAGGTAGCCTCTTCCGGGATGGTTTTGCAACCCTTAGATGAAACAAATAAAATGAAAAAATAACTCTTTACATTCGACATGGAAAGTTTAGTGATTTAGACCCCTCGAGTGGATGAGCGGGACAGAATGCAAAAAAAATTTCCGGTCGTAGACAAAAATTAAAAATAAATAACAAAGTTACGAATTGAAAAGTAGCCTATTCCCTCTGCGTCTTCCAAAAGTGGTTACAAATTTATCCGATATTAGTTCGTGTTTCAGATTTACGTACTAATTCTTAAAACAAACCATTGGTACATACAGACTTCCTGTAATTAATTATATAGATATGCTTCCACAAGTTACACATTTCGAGCTGATTGAAAAGTTATTTACAAATCAAAGATATTATTAATGGATATAGTCCCTTTAGAAACTTGATCTTCAGAAGTCAGGCCAACTATACCTCGCGTATGTTGAAATCTCACGTTTGGGATTACGTATTTCATGGTGTAAACTGTAACAGTAATTGCTTTTAATATAGTAAGTATAAAATTTTAAATTCACGCTGCTTATTTTAATATTACAAAATGATTTTTTCCGAAAAATATATCCTTCATTTTTATACTTATTTTTCCAAATACCGAAACATTTAAAACGTTTAAGAATAAATTCTTTAATAACTTTTGTGTGAATAAATGTGTAGCTAGATTATGTTAACAAAATCCATCCCATGTTACAATCTCCACATATCAACTGGAAATAATAATTTTAGCATATTAAATATGATTTAGATGCTATAAATCCTGATTTCGAAATATTTTAACATTTTATCGCTCCTTTCCATCCTCAATTCCAAGGTTCATCCATTTAGTTATTGGAATACCAAATGTCCAACATCACTTGAATTCAACCATCCTAAATAGAAATAAAATTAATTTATTTATTACCTATATTGAGCCGGTTTTATTGAAATTTTGACAGTGATCATACAGTGTCGTGCAAAAGTTTCGGGGCAAACTATTTTTCACTGATAATTCCTGTAAAAACAAGGAAAACTATAAATTCTGCAAATTGCCACTTAAACTCATTTAATTATATTATTAAAGTACACAGATCATAAGTTTCTAAAACGAAGGGACGTTAAATTATAGCAAAATACACGAAAATCATATGTTGAAAAAGTTTTGGGCCAAACAGATTTCTATAAGAAAAGATCACAAGCTTGATTAACATCAAGATGTTGATGACATATCCTTTGCAGCTATTACACAGGCACATCGTCGACGATTTATTGTATCAATCCCACGATTCTCTCATCAATTTTCTTCCATTCATCTTGAACCCTCTCCCGCAACATATTCTTATTTGAACAAATAGCACTTACACGTATTTTTAGTGTTTCCCACAAATGCTCAATAGGATTCAGGTCTGGTAATTGACTTGGTCACTCGAGAACGTGAAGTTTTTTTACCTCAAAGAAGTCTTGAATAAGTTGAGATCTATGTTTCGGGTCATTATCTTGTTGAAATATCCATCCGGGGAGCATATTTTAAGAACATAGGGAAGCATGTTGCCTGATAAAATATTTTTGTACATGACAGCATCCGTGTTACCTTCAATTCTCACCAAAGGACCGAAACCTTTCCCTGGAAAAGTTCACCACAGCATTATATTACTGCCGCCATGTTTCATTGTGGGTATTTTATATCTAGAATCGTATCTGGTATTTTTTGGTCATCTTACATATCTTCTTCCATCGTGCCCAAATAAATTCATTTTCGTATAGTCAAAGAAAAGCAATTTTTACAATCATCTACCGTCAAATTTGGATGAGCTCGAGCAAATTGTAATCTTGCTTTCTTATTTTTGGCGCTTACTAAAGATTTTCTGACCCTAACATATCCAACCAATTGAACTTCCTTCAGTCTTCGAGATATGTCGAGATACTGAAACATTTGCACGCGACTATTAATATGAAATGTTTACTTTTGCAGTTACAGAGCCGGAATTTCGAAAAATGGCAAAAATTATAACTTTAATTTTACATAATCACCTTCTATGGTTCCGCTATAGTTTATTGTGGAGAAATTTGTGATATACGACAAATAATTCTAATTGTGAGGTATTTTTTTTAATTTAATTAATTTGTCGAATAATGATATCAAAAAGCAAAACTTTTATTTGTAAATAGAAAGTGCATCATCGTTTAAACAATATTTTAAAGACTACCAGAAATGTCCTCAAAATTGGCTTTCTGGGTAATATTTTACATTAGATTTACAATAATTACTTAATACTTAAAGTATACTGTTATGGTAGTATTAAAGTAGTATCATTTTCTAAGATAGTATTCACTAAAATTCGTGGAAAGGGCACTGAATACGTTAACTCTTGAAGAATGGCTCGGTTTTCTCTCCAAGAAACTCAGAGAGTAATCGTCTGAAAACGGATTGACGATCTTCACAAATTTTTCCCTTATATTTCTTTAATATTTTTTAAATATTTGTTTCAAACAGTTGAACGAAAATATTAGAATATTCATTTTTTAAGGAAATTTTTTTTTATGATACTAGCGACATCTGCGACTTATTCATGCTAAAGGGAACCTTACAAAATATATGTCTTATCACCAAGCAACAATAAAGGCAATTTCTCTTACTCATATTTTTTAAGGGCGCTTAATTCACAATTATACCTAATATTTAGAATATTAAATATATATAATTTAGAATTCCTCAGAGTATATCAACTATTTGAGTACATAAAAAATAAGAAATACGACACTTTGAATTGATTCGTTCCACGTCACCGGATATCAAACAAGCGTTTGAAATCGGAGTTGTGCTCTGAATACTGTAGGTTTAAAGACAGGTTCCAATATCCAAAAGAGTGAACAATTAAACATTGTATATTTTGTTATGAAATGTCAAATTGCAACCCTTAATTATTAAATTACCTAAGAGCGGTGCTAGTGTGAAACACTAATACTGAGCAAAATAGTTAAGTGCAAATTTCACACAAACTGTAGTCCAAAGATTATTTTGATTTGATAGTGTAAGGGATAGTGTAAATAACTACCCTTTCCAAACGTTATGAAATAGGATTAAAGTATGATCAGCAGAATCTGTAGAATATCCACAATGACGCTTTGGTTCTTTCCACATTTTGTCCGAAGTTGTCAATTAATTATTTTGTTTAAGTATAACTTTTTTATACTAGCGACACCTGCAGCACATACCTATTCAAGAGGTCGTACAGAACTCATTCTCAAAAAGACCTCCTGCAGAGGTGGTTTTAATTATGATAATCTATATAAAACGACCTTTTAAAGAAATCTTACTTCGGACATAAAATAGTAATCTAGCAGAAGTTTTATATCTATCTCGTTTTGGATCATCTCTCTTTTGGTAAAGGGATTACTAGAGTTGAGATGTGTCTTCGTTGCAGCGACACTAGGTGGCAGTTGAATCCAAAAGTGAAATCGAGCGATATTTACTTGATATACTGACCGATATTTACCAAGTAATATCATCATTGTGTGTTATTACTGTATGATCTTCATTCTATTGAATGTACTCGCGGTCTAATATATGTACAACTATACAAACGGTAAACTGTCAAAGCTTTCAAGTAAGAGCTCTTTTCGGACACCTCATATTGCAGAGGTCTTGTAGAGCTCTTAAAATCGACATATATAATTTAATAGATCACTTTAAGAACTCTTCCTGATAAATATTTAAGACATGGCACAGTTTTTAGACTTCTCAAAGTGCTCTTAAAGATGTCTGTTCTATTAAATATTATAAATTATTGACCGCTAAAAAATGTAAATAGATATAAGAAAATAATATGCGGTAAATAGGGTCGATGGACTAAATAAAAATAAAAACAAACTACGATTGTACACATGGGGCTCTGATGAAAGCCACCGAAAATGTGAAAAGATTGATTGTATGTAAAAGTTGTATAAGCCAGTCTTTTAGATGTTTGGGAACGAATTGTTCAGGTCAGTCCGTAAAACATCAATTATTGTGAATCGGCGTTTGGTAAATTACGTAAAATGTGAAATATATATGGTTGCAAAGCAGATTATTTGACATAATGAACTTGGCAACATAATAATAAAATAATAAAACGTTTATTAACGCACAGAAAGTTTTTAAAGAGTTCAATACATGAAATATCCAGCGACGATTATACACATACATAGGATATTTATTGCAAACATTTATTTAAATATTTGGTTTATAGAGTTCTAATCTAAATTTTTTTTGCAAACGTTACACTACCTGACCTTATACCTTACGTATGATACTCTGAATTGCTTTCTACCAAAACCTATACATTGGGATCCGATATTTTTTTTCAAAACTTTGGACTTTCTCGAAATGCAAGCTTTAAGTAGTTTGAAAAACAGCCACTATCAAATGTTAGATCCCAATAGGGGAGAGTGGTCCTATACCGGCCCTCTAAATTATAATGGTTATACGGATGCCAAAAATAAATTTTTTGTTTCAAAGTTAAAATTGTACAGTATAGATTGATCACTCGTCTATGCTGCTTGATAGCTGATGGAGTTTATGGATGTGGTTCAGTACGATTCAAAAAGCGATCTGAAAAACGGTGGTCCGAAACCGAGCCCACTATGGTTCGCAGCCAACCCTCTATTTTTTATAGTAAATTGCAAGAAGTAATGAAATTTCAAGTTCTCATGGTAATGTATAACTATAACTGCCAATTCGATTGGCTACGATAAAGAAAACTTACACTGACTCCAATTTAGCACCAATTTCGCTCAATTAGCGAATTCTTCGATGGAATGGGCGGTTTGACTATCGGTTCGTAATTGTCGTCAAAAGTAGTTATTAATAGCACTATACTCATCACTACACAACAAAATGGTAATCGGTTTCGGTTCACCACAAAAGAGGGTCGCTTTCGGACCACTCTGACACTTCCCACATGGTGACTCGTCATTCACAGATAGCCATGAAGAGGAGACAATTTTAATTGCAGGCATTAAAACCAAGTCAAATCAAAAACCAATAAAAAAGTGTATCTTTCAATTTTTCTGTAATCAAATAAGCATTACTAACTGGAGTCTAAGGAACCTCGAAAATTGATTACATCCTTGTCAAAATACAATCGGACGTGATGACTTTCGTATAAAATGAGAAGTTGAGATGCAACCTATGACCAAATTGTCAATATTACGACTGTGTTTTCGACATACTACTACCAATTCTAATAAATTTAGTTTCAAATCTCCCTACATGCACCGCTTATTTAGACAATGGTTGAATTATTTTTCACGAAAGTATTTTTAATTTTCGTAATGCTAATAATTCTGGTCTTTATTATTTATTGCACTAAAAAAATAATGGGCAAAGCCTTCTACAGGCTTGTGAACAATACTTTTTTCGATACTTAACTTGTAATGTCGCATAACATTAAAGCGTCAAGCAGAATTTCTTTTAATGATATAAAAATCCATTTCTTGCATCCGTGTCAAGCAAAACTCCAAATGACGCAGCCTGGTGACATCCTGGGGGAAATCTAACAATACATCGAACTAGTTTGTAAACACTCGTTTCCGAATAGCCGTGTATATAGTGTATAATGCTGATCTTATAGAATGATTTACCATACTTAAGAATAAGGAAGAATTCACAAATGCCGCAAGTAAAAATGAATACTTTACAACAATTCTGCTTCATTCTTGAATATTATATAATATAAAATACATTATTCTGACCACAAATGCGTGTAGACAATCAAACCAGATATAAATTCTATTATATTCCTGCAGATCAACCTACCAGCTGTAAGGTGCCAAGGACGTATTGAAAAGACTACATAGGCTGTAATCGTTGAGCGTAATTGCATTATTTCCTATAAAATTACAGATAATTTTATACATATATAAGGAAAAATAATGCAAAATAAAAATATATATGTCCAAAGTTTGGAGCTCTACCTCGTATATATCTAACAAATAAAGTATTGCGTGTAGAACTTTATTTCGTTCCTTTTTCAAACTCCTCGAATTAGTTTTAAAATAAAACAGTTTTCATGTATTTACGATTTAAAGTATCGTCCATTATTGTACAGTATTTTTTCTCGTATTTAGGCATGTCGTAAAGTTTGTTTCTAAATGGAATACATTTCAGGAGGTTTGGCAAGTTTCTTGAGTCCACTGCAATGATCCTGTTACTTAGTAATTGATCCAAACCAATCTTCATCAAACAATGTCTTCGATCGAGGGGAAAGGTAGTGGATAAAAAGGAAATAAAAGAAATAACAAAATCCCTCAATTACGAAAAAGTTTTTTTCTTGCTCGTCTCTGGTCTTCGACACCAAAATGGCTGTTCGTGAGGCATTGAAATCACTCTCTGCACCTTCGTTGTCTAATAGCAGCATGTTCGTACGCCTTAGAGTCTTCGGTCAGCTTCAGTGGCAGATTCGTTCCAATTCAATTGAAAAGTAGAACCTATCACTCATTTCTATAACAAAAATCAAGTTATACTGCCAATAATTTCGCAGCAATTTTTGGAATCGTAAGAATGTAAGATTATAGGCACCCGATAAATCTCCCTGTGTGTTGCATATATTGATTTTTAGAGTATTTAAACAAAAATCAACAATCCCCTGTATATTTCTATACATGAAAAATTGTTCGCAGTTTGATATCCTACAATACGATTGTTTATTATGAAATTAAGTTGTCGCATACAATGTCTGAAATCCCTTGTAATTAACATTTTAATTTTTAAACGTTTCTAAAACGCCATTCAATTTACTAACAGCTTTTTTTAGGATCGTTCCACAATATTTTTTGTTATAAATAACGTACATAAGTTATTAAACTAATACATATTATTATATACAAATCACATACATATAAAGTAACCTTATCATGAACACATGGAAATAAAATGTTTGTAATTCGTCAATAAAAACGTTCAGTCCCGTTAGGCCCACAAAATAGAACTTAAATGTCAATCCCCAAGAATCCACTGGAATTAATAACTAGTATAATCGATAGCGTAATAATGCTTAATTAATAATACACCCAAAGGACGAATTCGATCCAATGTTTGCGAATCTGCACGGATAGAAAAATAATGTCTACATTTTTTAGGCAGTAAACAAGTTAATTGATCTCTCAATTTATCTAATACAAACAACACAAGTTGTTATTTCTTAATTTTAGAACATTTATACATTTAATTATCAATAATTAAATTCGACAAAATGAGAAAAATTAAACATTTTGATCTCAGATCTGTAATTAAGGTCCCCGTACTGAGTTTCATTTAAGTAGTATTATACCATTTTGATCAGACATGTTGCTTTTAAAAATTCTGATTTCAGATTCTTTTTCAATTCAATTTCGTTTTGTATTTTTGTCTATCATTTTGAATTTCAAAATTGTGAACTCATATTCATATTCCGCATAATTTCAGTTTGTAATTATTCTGAACATTATTTTTCACTGTCCATTTCACTGCTATATTTCCACTGGATTTCTGGTTAAGACATTAAAGCTAATTATCTTCAGTTTTTAATAAGTCTATCAAATAAAAAGTTATTAGAAAAAAAAACATCTTTATATTCTTCTGGACAAACCCTAAAGAGACGTAAGAAAATGTCAACTTAACTCATTTGTCTTTAACTATCAATTCATTATACTGTAGTAGATATAATCATCCACGATTTACCGATTTTTCGGCGTTAAGTTACCTTCGATATGAACCGCTATTTTTTAGCGCTAGAATATATCTGACAAAGTTTGCCAATTTAGCCAATATTAAGTATTAAGGTTGCTATACCAACTCCATCTAAGCATATGAAAAGTCCACTCCCCCCCCCCTTCGTTCTTTCTTTAAGATAAACAAGGAAACAAAGAGAAAAACAAAAGAACAATACTGCTCTAAGTTTGTGAATGTCACACTCTAGCCAGTTAAAAATGTATTATGCAATGCCATTATAAACATAAATTTTATTGTCGTGTAACTAGTCTATAGATACACGTGGGTATACGACATGCATTACGTATTATCATATCTTGACTAAATGAAAATTCACTTCAATAACGGGAACCACGGGCTCGAAGAAAAAAAGCTGCGAACGCCGCGTCGCCACCTGGTGGCCTCAAAAGACACGGAGTGCGGCTGTCATACTATGGATTTATAGTAAATACAAACTTTAATTATGAATAATAGTAAATATAAAGATTTACTACGAGACATAGTGTAAAATGAGGACTACACTAGATTACAGTAATTTTAACTATATTTGTCATATTTATTTCAATCATTCTACGTAGTTAATTTTTTGACGATGAGGAAATAGTTGGTGTAACAAAATTATAGTAAAATCGACTATGAAAGTGGTAAATGTAAATGTAACTAATTTTCATAGTAGTTTTAACTATATTTTTCCAACTATGTGATATAGTCAATTTAACTATGGATTTTTTCTCAGTGTATCGTGGTAATAATATAAACAAGTAAATAGTTTATCAACAAGTGCGATTTTCAAATATCTTATTCAATAAGTTAAAAAGGTTATAGCGGTTGCATGCGAAATAACATCACTACTAAGTTTGCAAAATTGAATGTACTTCCTTTACTTTTCATCCTTTGAAGCATATATTTTTCTTCGTACGGAAAACAGTTAAAATGTGTTGCTCAACGGTTTTTGCGGTCGCTGATCACAAATCTGGCCTAAGATTTGCAAAATTCAAAATTTCGAAAATAAAAATAATAAACACTTAAATAAAAATAAAGACATCAGTCGCTCGCTCCTCGGTGTCTACGGGTGCGGCAGAGAGCGGTATTTACGCTTACAACAGATTTTTTAGTTCTTCTTATCCTATGTATTCTTACCATAACAATTATTAACATTATACATTTAATCAGCAATATTGAATCTAAAAAATCTAAAATCCCTCGGCTTGTCCAAAAACCACTACCTATCAATTTTTACCTCAGAACTCGTGTACCCGGTTTCATCTCGGTTCAAATAAAATTTTATCCACCATTTCTAATTTTGCAAATCCGACGCGAAACCCTCTATATACAATATTTCATGGAAATTGGCTAATTACTTTTTCTACTAATATATTCTTTTAAAAAAACAAGAATATTTTTCAGTATCTGTTGATTTATATCAACAAGTCCACTTTTTTTGTAAAATTAAAGATATTTACTAATATTTTATGACTTTGTCGTAACTCAGCCTCACAAAAGTTAAAAGTTTCGTGGAATTTCCTATAGCATTAGTTATTAACATTTAAATAATAAATACAAAGGTTTTTAATGTAATCGTAACCTACAAAGTGTTTTGTTTGTTGTTACTAGTTGTTATTATAATTCCTGTATTTTCAATATACAAAATTTTCTATTCTTAGCTACTTAATAGAGGGACCGCATTGTTACTTTAGTAAGTGTGTATGCACATTGCTGTCATGTAGATGAGACCGAGGCAAATTGTCATATTCAGCATTTACCATTTTCCAGAAGCATTGATACACGTAACAAAACTTGCATGTTGCAGCTTAAAATTTCAACCCTCTAATATGAAAATGAATTTATAGTATTTTAGTCATGACATTTTTTCAAACTTGGCATGTGTTCAGAATATATCAAATTGTCGAAAAAATATAAAAAATGTGTATAAAATAATAGATCCTGCAGAGTATCACTTTAAGAAATCTTCCTATATTTGATTTTGTTATTATCTATACATGAAATAACCCAAAATTTGTCAATAAATATTTGCTTAAAAATGAGAATTTTTTTTATGTAACAGAAATTTAAAAGCGACGATATTTTAAAGTTTAATTCGTTACTAAAAAAAAATCCAAATGTGGTCAAAAACATACTTATTGGGTAACATATTCGTATTTTATCTAGCTGCTATAAGTAATTGTTACTTTTGCAGAAAATCACACATTTGCGCCTGCAGTCATGTAGCGTTAAAAATATGAACAGTTGAAATATAAATTCATTTTAGACATCGGTGGTTTCGAGTTTCATTCTGTATTTTATTCAAATTGCTAGAATTACACTTAAAATCAGAAATGTAAATTTTAATACAACCGAATGATATATAAAACATTGAACAAATTTCATTTTTGAATGAACAATGAAAAAATCAAATCTACTGTTGTTTATCTTGTTATGTTTCACAACTAAATTATGTAGGCCGTTTTTCAAAAAGTCACCATATAAATAACCATCTGTAGGGGAAGATCGGGTAGCCCCGGACACGAATGAATTGCAAATAAAAAAATTAATAAAACTAATCTCTTTACTTTGTAGTTAGCACATTACATTTTTAAACGAAATATGCGGAAAATATTTAGGTCATATTTTTTGGAGTCAGAAAAACGGCGGACAGCCCGGACATAATAAATAATGGTGGACCAATCGGTTTTTGGCTTACAAACATCTCGATTATAATGAACATTCGACTTATCTACATAAACAATAAGTACTTGTAAATTGTTTAACCTTTTTAAGAGCTTTCGAGCGACCTGGGTTTGGGTAAATAAATAAAACGACGTAAGTGTGACATCAGTTCTCGGCTAGCGCAATAAATCCACCAGTTCTTATTTAGAATCACTTACTATTAGATTTATTATGAAAGATCGTCTCTCCAGCGTTTATATTTTAAACTATTGTCCTGATGCGTTCCACACCAGTTTTATTTATTTCCTTTTTTCACCCTTTGACGCATATGACTATATTACACCGTAATACCAAGAAATAAGCATTTATTTACATAATTGTATCTGTATAAACGTCTTGCGTTACACATTTATCTGCTTCTTTCATTTTATTTTCATCAAATTTTCTTCTTTCACAATTTTTTCTCTTAAATTTCGGCATTTTTAAAGATTTTCTGTAACAAAGAGTTTATTTTAAGATACTTTTCCATAATTAAGTCAAATTACAATTCAACTGGTGGGTTAAAAACTTAAAACCGTGCACGGAGATACTCGAGGATATTGTGTCCAGGAGCACTCGATCGTTATCATGTAACATTTCTAAGGACACCTCAAAATCCGAAACATTGAAAATCGCCATTTAAAAAGCCGACACTCAAAAAACGATGACTGTCAAAAAACCAATGAGTCATAAAGCTGCAATATTCATGAAAACAACAATGTCTGATATTTAAATGTCGATTTTTCAATGTTTCGGATTTTTGAGGTGTTCCCATTTTTAAACGTAGCTTTTAAATTGACAGTAATTTGTGACAAACATTATATCCTTTAAATATATAAAAGTTCCTAAAACACTGGACCGCAGCCAAGTATGCACACTTACATTTTGTACTTGATAACCTTCGGCGAAGTTTGACAGGGGTGCCGAAATTCAATTATTTCTACGCTACGAATTGTTGCTTTTGGATTTGAATTTACTTTATATATTACAGGTGTAAGTAAAAGTATACATTTTCCACGATTATCACTAGTATTTTAGTTTACATTGTTTCTATATACTGTAAAATTACTTTAATAATTCCTAGCAATACATACGCAATGCACGGAACCTAACATTATAATACTGAACGGAAGTTTTTAAAGAATTCGCTAATTTTCTCTTTAATAAGTTCTGCAGATTCTGCTGAATAATCCTATATATTTTACCATATTCATATAAGCCGAGTTCTGCTTTAAGCCATCCTGTATCCTTTATAGGCGACTCCTGTAATTTCTGCATTATGTAGACTGCCGGAGATACTTTCGCAAAAATTACCGGAGTGCCTAGCAGAAAATACCTAACTTTTCTCTCCGTGTATAAAGCACATTTAGAATTGTACTTTGTCGTTGAAATGTCTTTAGTTACTTAGAAATTGAAATGTTCGTGCATACCCGCCGTCAGGGGTATCCGATTTTTCACTACTTGCAGAATGCGATGTTCTGTTGCAGGAACGTTTGAGATACCTACTGCATTTGTACTCACCTGGCGTTTGTTTTTGAAGGTAAATAAGCGTTCGATCGTCAAAAATGCACCGAGCACAAATATTTCTTTCTTTCTATACCTTATCCCTAATAGTGACGTTATAATGACAATGTTTCTATTATGACAGTTATCAATTGTCAAATCTGAAAGTCAACATGGGATTCATAATAAGCTAATAAAAATGAAGCTTCTGAAAATAATATAGTTATATAATTCAATTATATGTTAGTCGATAGCGATACCAACTGTCAAATCGCATATTTGACAAACTCGTCATCAGCAACCTCGAAAACATAATACAGAATGTCTGCCTGAAAAAAAACCTTTTTCTTCCAGTAAAATGTAATTTAAGATCAACCAATGTCCATATTGCTCCGATCCACTATGCGTCTGCCGCCAGATGGCAAACGTACTCGACATCGAAGATGCGTATCTTTTGGTACACATTCAATGAGATTTGTAGACGAGATTCAACACAATAATTCTTGAATAATTCATTTCAACCGCTATAATAAAAACTCACAGTTTCTTCTCTCATATTGGATTCGTCATTTTGTATTTCGAAAATCTGGCAACGGATTCATTATCAGCAATAAAAAAAAACAGTCGCACGCGTTGTCTCTAGCTAAATGATCATTGTAATCACAAGTTTTTGATGGACCCGTGTCAAACGGTTACATGTCTAAATAACACACGTCAAAATAACAAATTACTAAAATATCACCGTCAAAACGTTACATATATAAATAAAAAAATATTGAATACAGTAATTAAAATTAAATATAAGAAAATTTTCACGAAAGGAACAAACACATTTATTTAAATAGTTATAAGAAATCAATATTTGGTAAATACGGTCGATGGACTAAATAAAAATAAAAACAAACTATAAATGTAAACACTGTGCTCTGATGAAAGCCACCGAAAATGTGAAAAGAAAGTTGTGTAAGCCAGATTTTGTAATTTTGCCAGCTGCAGAATATTCGATTTACTGAACTGCTTATATGTGAATTTAATAAATAAATAACTAATGTCTATTGTAGATACACGTTTCGTTCCAGGTTTTCGCGTGGACTCGTCAGAAAGGCGATTCCGAAAACCCTGCCTTTTACGTGATGGTTCGGTAATAAAAGAGATTTATTCATCAAATTACAAATAATATTTGAAATACTACATATATAACAGGGTAATCCACGTAAATATTCACACAACAGTAATAAAAACTTACCACTTTTCGAAAATTATAACAACAACAATATTTTCTCGACCTTTTTCATTTTAAATTAAATAATAATTAACAATTCTATGTGTCGGCTATGTTCATCTTCATACCATCTTCGTGTTTTCAATTGAAACCCCCAAAAAATGTTAATTTTTATATTATTATCTTTAGTTAACCGACCTGTAATCCACGTAAATACTAATAAAACAGTAATAAACCTTACCACTTTTTCGACTACAATTAGTGTGTACTAAAGCAGTACAACACTTTACTGAAAAATATTCTACACCCAGCAAACGAAAATGGATAGAAATTTATTGAAATTAATTGAAATTTTTACTCGCCAATCCGGATTGTTGATTTTAGCAAATCTATATCAATTCTGAATTCGTTTGTATTCCTGTACATGGATTACCCTGCTTCGATTTGTATTCAGTGAAATCAATTACAAGTTGGAAGTTGTAGTCTATTGATTTCAATTCCAATAAATAGAATTCGCCAATGTTATTTGAGATTCAATTGAATCCTTCGTAAAATGAGAGGTTATGTCAATTTATTTGAATTCAGGACGTAGAATTGGAAAGACAATCTTTCAATAATTGTGTATTTCTTTCAAAATCAGATTACTTTTTATTCTTTTAACGGAATAGGCAACCTTCTCTTGTATATAATCCAATTATTAGCAGAAATATTGTAGAGGAATTTATTTCAGTTTAGTGTGCGAAATTGCCGATTTTTGTATGTATTGACTGAAATCAATACCGAATGAAATAAATGTGTGGAAGGGAATTCCTCGATACGAAAATCTATTCACGACAATTCTTTTAATATTTAATAATGTGAGCTTCATCATTTTAATTATTCTTTGTTATTAAATAATGGATATAACTTTTTTCTAAGTAGGCGATGATCACTTTAATACGCATAACACATAAAATATGATAAATAACCAATTAAAATGTTTTTTCCTGGTTTCGTAAGAAAGTTAAGTTTAATTGTATGATAATTTTTCAATTATTTATGACCCACTTTCCTTTATTTTAAATTAAAACCCTGCTTTTTAAATTTATTTTAAGGGGCTTTTAAAATCGTCACTTGATAAGATAGTAATCTACTCTTAAATCTACTCTTAAGATCTCTTAAAAAACATAGCAAGAAATTAATTGAGAATTGACCGAGTACTTTCGGAAATAAGTAAAAATCATTCGTATCCGAAAATGCTCGGTCAATTCTCAATTAATTTCTTTGGTACTTTTTGGTATAGTGATTATAATTACTTGTACGGAACCCAAATTTTTAAAAATCGATTGTCATTTTTAATATAGATTTTTGATCGTAGATTACTACCTTATCAACTGACGACTTTCCCCAACTCTTTTATGAAAGAATGGAAAATCAGAATTCGAAAGAATTCAAGATTTCAATGTATTCGAATCCATATTCGTTTGCTGCCATTTTAAGGTTATGTTCACTTCATTGATAGAGATTAATTGATATTTTGAATCTTTTTCAATGCAAAATGATTATACGCTTCAATTACCCAGTATGAATAGAAAATTATTTAACCCTGAACATTCTAATTTATTTAAATTCTTTACACGGAATTAAGAATCCGGATTCAAAAAAATTCAAATTTTCAATTTATTTTAATCCATTTTCGTTTGCTGGGCACAACTCCACGTTACATTTCCCAGTTTGCAGCGAATTGTATTATGCATATAACCGTTGTAATTTAATAAACTTTTTTCTTTTTGGCTTACAACAAATGACAAACTCGTGAATTCGAACTAACTAAATTAAAAAAACAATAATAATAGTATTATGTTTACATCGCCGAGATTAATATGTAAATACATGTATATTTGTGTGAGATTTTTGTAATGTAATATTAAAATTTTGTGATATTTTTGTCGTGTGATAGTTTTTTTTTTGTTACTTTGACGCGTGTTATAAAACGCCGTATTATTTAGACATGTTGTGAATTTGCATAATTAGCACGAAAGAACACTTCACTATTAAAAATTTCTTTAGGAATTTTCTGAAACATGTAACAGAACTTTTTACGGTTACCCTTCCGTATTTTAATTATTAATTTTGTTGCTTCAATACATTTATCAACATGCTTGATATAGTTATGTACGTAAATTTTTAGTAATTTAAGTTGATTTGTTGTAAATTACATATCAAATTTATTGAACCAACACTGGCACATAAATTGCCAGCATATAATAACATTTTTCGATTTCGTTTTCAAGCAGCAGCTCGCTGTTGGTAAGACGAGCCAAGTTTTGAAAATACTGTTTATCTGGCGGAAATTGACTCATGACCGCTACTGTACTTGTTTAGGTTTCTGCAGTTCCTACATTTTATACACAAATGTGAAGTATGGCGCCATCTTCTTTACCGTTTTCGTCCCAAAAGTCCGGAATTTGGACACAACTTTCAACGATGTAACTTTTGTTCCAAACAACGTTAACAAAAATTGAAATAAGTAAAAATCGATAGATTTGGACCTCTTCTTTCAAATGCCGTGGTCAGAATCAGCCGGAAATTACAGAGAAAAAAGTTATGATCATTTTTTCGACGTTTTTTCGCAATAATTGCGTTTTTTGACATTGAAAAGGGCAGTGCTGATCATTGCAAAACGTACTAATCGCGTCTTTTTGCTCAAACCATTCTTCTCCCGTCGGATTTTTTTCAAAAAACAAAATGGCGGCTTCAAGGTAGCGTCTCCAAGTTGTAATTTTACATTTTCTCCCACAAATATTGATTATTTGACCGCGTAACGGTTCAAATCACAGAGAACTGGGATGAAAAAGTAATTATTATCATTTGTGAATATTTAGTCCTATCATGATTCATTCATAACCTCAAATTAGTCGTGTACAATGGGTTACTACCGATATTTTGTCTGATTTTCACTCAATTTGCAGGTCGCAGGTCAATCCACATCTTATAGTGCAACATAACTTTCAATATCTGCCATATTGATTTACAAAATACAAAACAAAACACAAAAATAAAAAACAAATATTTCCTCATTGCCTCCGCGTGTTTTGAATACAAAAAAAATGAAAGTAATAAAAATTAAAATTGAATATAAGAAAAGAAAAAACTGTAAAAGGGCGATTCCGCCCGTTAATGAAATAAAAACAATATATTCATATATTGTCATTGTACTCAGCGTATCAACGTCATAATGATTTTATGCTATTCGAATATGAAATGCTTTATGCACTGATGTGAGCTTATGGAATCCCTTATGATCGAATCCAAATTCAACTTCTGCAACAGGAATCGAGGGCGCCTCTTGTAAAGACACTAAAGTGTCGCGTTTGCGCCTAGCGACGATAAACCAAACTAACTTCACCTTTGCTCTGATACTGTTGTATAATTTGTGTCTTTTACAGGTTTTAGTAAAATTCTGTTACTCCGGTAACATAAAAGTTTCCGGGTTTCGCCATCTGTAAAGAAGAATTATAAGTTCATACTTTACCTTAAGTAGTCGGCATTAGTCCTCAGTTTCTTTCCACATTAGCATGATAGTCTGCAAACTTGCCTTGACCGAATTAGAGGAATATTTAAGTGTTTAAAGAATCTAAAAAATATAAAAAATCGTTTGTCCTATTCAATGTGCCACTTCACGTTCATAAATCTTGAAGTAAAAGACTACGTCTTAATGAAACACATTTGGACATAGGGAATATTACGCCTGAACGTCGTGTAAATTACGTCTGAAATACGTACCCAATGCATAACAATTAAACAAGCATGCTACACCTTGGCGGTGGGCAATGATTTCTACTCCGCTTAGTTAATACATATAAAATCTTCTATTATCTAGTTAGTAATCCTTGAAAGCGACACATTTCAAACTGAAACGCTTTAAGCTAACCAACAAGCATAAAACTTAGCAAATTCAAACCATTTTGAAATTATCTTTGAATGTCAAATTTTGAATATCATTCAAAGAATAAAAATTAGAAGCAGTTTATTAAACTATGCTGCATTTCTGTTCTGCACTTTGCCAGCCTATTAGTTTCGAGTTAATATTGAACTTCTGTCTACCATCATTTTTTCAAACAGTCGGTGAAGAACGCCATTAAAATATTGTCCTCAATGCCAGACTAATTTAGGCATCTAACCCGCTTTAGACGCACATTTACTCCGATGCACTAACGGGAAGAAGCAACTACTAAGCCAGCAAAATTTTCAAATAGATATTAATGTACTTACCTGCGCATATTCCTTTAAAACACCTCACTAAACAAAACTATCCTGTTCCTAGATGACCTCTCCAGTAGTCTGCCAGTATCTATAAAAAAAATTGTGTAGGGTTCTCTGGTAATGGGAGTGGATTTAGAGAATGCTTGGATTATTTTGCGATACCGTTTTATTTGTTGTTTCCATATAAAAGAAAATCACGAATTCTTCCGTCTTGACTCTTCCGTTTTAGGTCTTTTTCAAGTAGGACAAGATGTGTTTTTAAAAATGTCTTTCATTTTAACATAAATATATATATATATATTTCATTACAGATGTTATTCAAATCGCTTTCTTCAGCGCGTTACATGAAGATCTCTTAAATTTTAGCGTATTTTTATAATTAACCAAACGCGTCTACATATAACACATATACATACACATACATACAGTTTATGTACACATATGTAAGTATGTCTATATAATTACGCAAATAATTCTGACACATATGGATGTCGGAACCATTTAGTAAAGGATCACTTGTCTCCTCGAGTTTTCTACAAAAAAAAAGAAAAGGTAAAAAAATAATTCCTAGATACGACCAATGTCGTACGTCACTTGGTGGGTAAGGAAAGTTAAAGAATTCGCTTTTATCGAAAGATAAACATTTTTCACTTAAATGAGCACTTCGGTTCCCTCAACCACATTGCTTACTTTCTAACCAGAATATAATTACCTATATTCCAGGATTACGTTGATTACAACGAGATCACTACGAGCATTCAATTCTTTGAAAGCACACTAACTTCCAGTTCTCGTTACTAATTTATCCACTACGCTAGGAAAAACAATATAATTCGAATCGACCCGAATGATAAATTGTATCTCTGTAGTTTTGCGTATGATTAAACGGACGAAGGTATTAAACTTTGGCGACGGAAACCATTACAATACGGAAATAACAAACTGTATATCGCAGCCGAGGATGAGAAACGTTGCACTCGGAGAATTAAAATATAATCGAACCGAAAAATATTTACACCCGTTACTAGTTTTTTTTTTAAAACTCGCTCGTATTTTTCTCTGTACCTTACCATCTTCCTCTTCCGCCTCGGAATGCCGTGTTCCTTCCAACGGTCGATCCGCCTCTCGCGCGCAGCTGATACAGAGCACCGAGTTTTCCACCGATCGGTTCGTTTCCTCTGGTGTTCCAGTTGGCTCCCCGTTCGAAACCGCGTTCCTCGATTATTTGCAGATCCTCGGGATCTTCCTCCATCAACGGGGAATTGTCGTGATTCGGACTTAGATTGTTCTGATAATCGTCCATCATTTCAACAGCTTGTGAGAAAGTTGGCGAATAACTCTTTCTGTCTTCGAAATCGTCATGCTGATCTGACCGATACGGATGATAGTTTTCCTCCAGACATCGATTGTCTATATTATGATTAAGACCACGCGGACCGTGATCCAACGGGTTCATCTGTATGCTTCCGTGATGATGATCGATCGACGGTCTTTCGCGGGGTGGCGACATGCGCCGGGGTGGTGAAAGTCGTCTTGGCGGTGACATGCGCCTTGGTGGCGACATTCCGCCTCGGGGCCATTGTTGCGGAGGTACCCTCTTTGCGGTATTGTTGAGACTCCATCGTAGATCGTCCGTCTCGCGAACCTTGGGCGCGTGATCGAAAGTCTCCCGCATGCTCCAATCCAATCGGTCAGCCAGCGGTCGTTTCTCCATTAGCGACGGAATCGGCGGGATAATATCTTGCGGAGACACTTGCATCGAGAAATCGGCCTTCTCCGGATTTGCTTGAACACCTTTTGCCTCTAACATGACTTTCTCTGTCTGGCAGATCTTTTGATGCGTCTTTACGGGTTTTAGCAAGGCTCTCTTAGCCGCTTCCGCTTTCGTGGCTTCTTCCTCGCCATCTTCCCATTGGATTTCGGCTTTGCTTCTGCGTAATAAGATCGAATTCGATTGCGGTACCGTCCCCTTGGAATCTTCAACTCGGGTCGGATCGAAGAAGAATCTACCCTTCAGCTTCAATCGTGGATCCTCTTGAGGTAGGTTACGGAGTGCGTGCTCGCATTGTTGAAGGATCTCTGGCTTGAAGCCTACCACCAAGGACAAACGTGCCATTTATTAGTTTTACATTGCTATCCTCATTTCACAATGAAGAAAAACTTTGAAAAGTGGCGAAATTTTATAAAACCCGATTAGGTACTCACCTGGATACAGAATTGGATGACCAGACGCCTCTAAAGGAAATAATGAAACAAAAACTCCTCGTCAGAATAGTGCATTGTATGATCGATTTAATCTTTCTAATGCGGAGGATGATTACCCTCCATTAATAAAAATACTTAAATATAAACATAAAGTCGAACCTTTTGCTGAAACTGATGCCTCCAAGAGACTGGACAAACTCGTCTTTTCAAATGGCTGAAAATAATTGATTAAAACACACGATTATTAAGCTTATCATGTGTACACGGCGCGATGATAATGTTTGAAAAAATGTAGTCTGTCAAGACAATTACTTTTGAATGAGATATGATCGGCGGTTCAGGCGTTTTCATCCTTCCTTTCGGCGATGGTGACTTACGATCGTTGGGTCCGTACATCATTTTTTGTAAGGAACGATGCGCTGCTGTTGCGTAAGCTTTCGCTGCTGCTACGTGGGGAGCAGGAACGGGCTTCGGCGATGGTGCGCGTCCCGGACGTTGCGAAAGCACGGGATGCACCACCACTCCAGGTGGACCGACGCCCGGTTGATTGTACAAAACGGATCCAGCACCGGGTATGAAGTGCTGATCCGGTGATGCACCTGGGACGCGGTTCATCATTTGTTGGGCTGGATCGTAGCTCATTGGTGCGTTAGCGAATTGTGGACCTGCAGGTATCGTCAGCGGCATACCTTGCTGAACGCCCATGATCGGTGCCCCTGGATGAAGGGCTTGTCCTGGAAAACCAACAATGGGCCTGACTTCGGGTTCCACGGGATACGACGATGGTACCAGATTTCCACTCGCTCCTAAGTAGCCGCTACCCACGATGGGATTCACCACCCTCTTGTCGGGCGATGGCTGCCTCGCCAGGATTGCTTCGTTCTGGAATTGTCGAGTGATCTCATTGATGAATGGTGAACGCCTGCGTGCACGTCTGTCTGCGGACAAGCTGCGAGATCGAGATCGGGAACGAGATCGCGATCGAGTTCTTGTGCGTCGTCGAGGACTACGTCTTGGTGAACGACTAATTCTCCTCCGGCGCTCGAAACTGCGACTTCGACTGCGACTGCGGCTCCTGTGACGATCACGTGACCGGCTTCTTCGTCCACCTCCGCTAAGAAATTGATCCGACACGATCATGTATACGCACTGATAATTGTAAGTAATTTTTGTTTTCTATATTCAAGCATTACCAAGCTCGCATACCTTATTCATTTTCATATTCGTATTTTTAATTACAGTGCAAACAGAATACAATAGTCGAATAGGAGGAGGGAAATTAAGGTTTTTCTTTATGACGAAATGCATAAAGACTAAAATGCACTTCTAATAATTTGGGAAAATCTCCAAAGTAACGGATTTATTTCAGATACAGGTTTCGGAGAATCCATCTCGTGCACATTTTGGCTAAGTAATGATTACGAATTACTATGTGACACTTACATCAAACATTTATAATATCTCTCATAGACTGGAAATATTGATGGTTAGTAGTCAAAAGAGTCGTTCCGCTTAGCAAAATTGCAAAACGTGTCTGTCGAACCACTTGCTATATGACAACTTGTATGTCAATTTTCGTCTGTTTTTATATTTTTATACTTTATTTCCTAAATTGTATTTTCTTGTTTTCAATTTTATTTCGAGCACTTTAAAGATTTTAGTTCTTCTTCAATTAAATAAATTTTATAAGCTGAAAATGCTATTGTCTGCATACATCACCCACATTTTCAGTTACGAATCGGAAGCGCGAGTTATTTACATTAATGTGCTTAAATTAAGTCAATATTTGTAAGATACGTAATCTTCACACACTTGCCCGTATTTTATTTGCTTGGGAAAGTTTTTAAGGATGAGAGATGCCCATTAATCACGTGGTGTAAGTTTTTACTTCTGTACAAAATCAGAAGGTCTATTGTAAAAATAAAACATTCATTACATTGTATATTTTTCTAAAGTTTATGTACAAGCATTAAAAATACAATCACAAAAGAGTCCAATTTTAATTAAACACAATATTAGAAATAAACAATGCTTAATTTTATGTCACTAGTCGATGCTGTTCCGAACGTAGAAAACCTAGAAATCTATTTCACTCTGCAATATTTTTGAGCTTCTTTTAATGTATTATAAACATATTAATACTGTTTACAAATATCGATTTATTTATTACAGTTAGAAAACAGGTAGATCTGTCCTGAAAATAATCTGTGTAAAAAAAAGACCTTTATTTTTTCGAAAGATAAGAAATGTGTCCCTTTTAATTAAATTTTATATTATTAATTTTTCAGTCATTTACTCAGTAAAATATATCAGTCTTGGGTTGTCCGGTTATATTCGTCTCAGATACAATGTTGTAGTAGTGTATTTTTATTGCGTTTGTCTACCGTTAGCAAGCGAACAGCAACAGTGTCATTTCGTTCTTCTGCACTAAAGTCGCATCGATCGCACATCTTGTACAAGCTGTTAAAATCATTAAACATGATTTTCGAAACAGATGATTTTGAGTTTATGTAAAGTTTACTTATACATTCCACATCGCATGATTATCCCCCCCCCCCAATTGTAAACAATGTTTTGCAACGCAATTTCGATTCAAAATTCCATACTAAATAACACGCCACAGATCAGTCACGTGATTAATGGACACTCTAGAAAGGGCTCTATGTACAGATACAGATTGTGTACATATATATTTATTGTTCGGTTATTTATCTCCTTGTTTAATTTAAAGTTTGACAGTTATATTATAACAGTCATGTTTTATTTGTATTAAAAATTACAACTGGATAAATTTATTATTTGCATTTTATTGTAAGATTTTAACCATTGATAACCTTGTATATTAATCACCTTTTAGGAAGACCAATATAAATATTATATTATAGTGTTTTTAACAGAGTAAGAAATTATACATTCTCAAATAAAACTAACAAATTAAATAATTAAAAAATTTAGTCACCACTTTTAAGATTCCCATTTCTTTAGCCTTGTAGTAAAAAATAATATTATTTAAAACGAGATTAACCAATTCTTATTTCAACGGGTGATTTAAAAATTTCCTGTTTATAGTAACTGCTTTCTTTATTTAGATTTATTTAGAACTTTGAGGGTATGTTCATGATAATGTTTACATATGCTGACAATTTTAGAAGGCCCAGCAATGCCAAATCGGAAATAATCGCCGTAAAAGTGTCTGCCTTTAACGCTGATTGCCTACACGGAGAGAAATTTCTAATGTTTATATCGTAGGTCACATTCGCCCGAAAAGACTCAGGCTCTCACTTACGAGATTCGTTTGTTTTCATAGTCCTTTGCCGTGTCCGCAGAGATTGACAACGTATTCTACCATGGACGCATACTTTATTTCCTCAAGACCCACTGGATTTGGCGGTGGGTACCGACGTGATATGCGTCGCTAAGTGTTCCGTACTATAATCGTTAGAAATTTCTCTCTGTGTATATCAAGCACATTTTTGATTTTTGAGAAACTAAAATACATATTGAAGAATTACACAACAATCTTAATACAATAAGAAAAACTAAGTTAGAAGTACCATTTACAATTTGGCAATGCTGTAACGAATCAAAAAACAGCTATGACATGCTTGCAAACATATCAAAAAGAGCTATTAATAAATGAACTCAAGTCTTTCGAATTAATTATTATGTATCGTAGGTTAATGCAATTCTGCATATAGGGGTTAGAAATATCACCTCTGCATAATTCTCTTATTTTTATAAACATAATATATTACATATCCGTAAGTAATTTTCAGTCTAGATTTTTTAATGTACATAAGGAGGCCACCGATTGAATACGTCATAATCTCGTTTAGGGGGAGGGGGGAGGGGGGGGGTATGTAATAACGGGTTAAAAAAAACACTTTTTTACCTTTTTTTTCAAAACTACTAAAGTTAACTTAAGTAATCTATTTACATATTATTGTGTAACATTTGAAGTGTCGTCAGTAATTTTTTCATTGAAAAATATTAAAAAATATCGGAGTTATGCTGCATTGATGTGGGCCATGTCGAAAATAGTAGGTCTTGCGGTGCTCCGGATAACAAGTCGTAGAATTATCGGAAACACATGCGGTTGGACCAAATTAATCGTTTAGAAGTATAGCTCCTGATCACCGGTCCCCTTTTATTACAAAATTATTATTTTTTTTTATTTTTTACGGTAGGTTGAAGTAAAAAATATGGGGTTTTTACTAAAAATGGCGCCATTTTGTCTCTGTACAATCGATCAAAAGCAAAACGTTGTCCTGTAGAAAAATATATATTAAAAAAGTATGTAAAATTTCAAGTGCAGAAGTTGTTGAGTTATCGCGGGCATCGACTAAATTAAAAAACGCGCTTAAAGTTTAGACTACTTGCTTGACGCATTCGACGGGATGGGGCGTTTGACTCCGAATCTCGTTCAGTTTAACTCGAATTTTAGGACAAGATTTCTAAGAAGTTGTACTTTCAGATCAAAATGTATTTTCTCAACGCTTTGTACATCGGTCAAAATCGAGCCTACACGCTTTATTATCATTTTCCCGCTCTAACAAAAACAAATACAGTCGACCTTCTCAATAGAGCCGCTCTCAATAGTTCCACTTTTCTAGTTTGTCGAGCGAGTTTGTTCCCCTTCTACACGGAGAGAAATTTTCGGCAGAAACGGCCGAACAGAACAGTGGAGAAATTACATGAATCTGAAAACCAGTCATGGTTCAGTTTTTTGGTGGTCTGTCCGGTGGCGCTCCGGTCGTGCCGACGGTTCGGCGCTACTTGTCCCGCATACGGTAGCAGTAACATAATCAACACTGCAAAAACGACTGTGTCAACAAAGCCTGTGTCACTGGACATGGCCTGCTGTGGTGAGTCATGCAGGGGCTGCCGTGAACCACGTCCCTGGGTGCCGAAAATTTCTCTCCATGTACTGATCTGGAATGTTTTTCTCTCGAATTTCATTTACCTTGTTCTCAATAGTTCCGCTAAGCAAAATGCAAAATATCCGTCTTGTATCCTTCATAGTATTTTTTTTTTTGTTCTAGACTTACAACATATAAAGTGTAATACCAAACAAAAAAATTTAATATAATACCGATAATATATATTAATTCATATTGAATTTAAACTAATGTTATACGAACATGTCACCTCATTACAATGAAATAAACAAAACACTCTAGGAGTCAAGTTCGGCGTACCGGCATTACTGAGAGAAAGCGCGACAAATTTCCCGCAGACGAGTAGAAAGTGAGGTAAGCCGCGTTTTCTTGGAAAAACATTGCCCCTTTCCGCGTTGCCCGAAACTATTGAGAGGATTGTCTGTATTAAAATGTGTAAAAATGCAACGTCCGCCTATGCAGGGAGAAGTTTCTAAAATATCTAACATGGTTTACGTTCTGGTTTTGTTACTATTGAGGTATTTTATACCATTTCTATGTATCTATGTATGTATGTATGTATGTATGTATGTATGTATGTATGTATGTTTATATGTATGGAAAGGGACGACACTTGACATACGTAGTACTTGACTCGGTTTAGCACTAGAACTACGTATTCTTAGACAGACCACCGAGAGACTTCGTGCCGCGTGTCTCGTCTTGCCGGTACGATTCCGATATCCGATCCGATTATTTTGTAACGACCGTTCTCTCGTGAATTTTGTAGCTAAAGTAAAAATAAACACGATTCTACTTTAGTGAGTCATTTTATCGGACCTTAATCTCACCTGCGATCTGCAATAGTTACACTGGTATAATGAAATAAAAGTACAGTATACGCCATGTTTTATGTCTTAAAATGTTGTTCGGCGTAGGAAACTTACAGTATTAACTTACACAAATGGAATTTTCATCATTGTCGATATTCGTCATGTTAAGTTACTCTGGTGGCGAAAAAATGGAACTACTGATATGGGTTTCACATACAGTACGCAATGATGAAAATTTCATTTGTGTACTGAATTTGAAACCCATATCAGTAGTTCCATTTTTTCGCCACCAGAGTAACTTAAGGACGTTCCTGCCAAAATCGATTTTCTACAGATTTTCTCTAAACTTCGCGAAAAGATTATTTTAAGTGTACTTTATATGTGGGCGAAAGTTGAGGTATCGAATCAATATCAGATTTTGAGATATTCAGCTTCAAAGTTTCTGATTTTTACATGTGTTCCCTATACCAAGGCCATGAAAAACGGCTATTTTCTTAGATTGCGGAAAAAATTGTCTATAGATTTTTTTGAAAAACTAGTATGTCATGCGGAAAACTATAAGAAATAAAACGAACACAAATTTTATAGGGCATTCAATATTAGATTTTGAAATATCCTTGTGCAAAGTATGCAATGAACGGCTTTTTCGGCGCATTGGGAGAAAGAGTGAGAAGGCGATACAGCTGTCTCTTTCTCGCGCAGGAACGTCCTTAACATGACGAATATCGAGGAGATAAATAGAATGTTAGTTATAATATTAATCGGAATTGATTCTTTCTATTTTAACGGGTAAAAAATTTATTCCTTTTGTATTATCAGGTAAATCTGTCTCATCAGTAAAAAAGAGTTGATATCTGTGCTAAATTCAGCAGAAATATGTCATTTGATTCTACAAAACTTAGGAAGTTGGAATTCATGTTCCAATAAAAAAATGCTAACGTTATTGCTATTTTTCATGTTGAAACTTTTCCCTAATTTGTAAGATGGCTTATCCCAAACCAAATATAGTAGAATTTCGATATAAGAACTATTTCCGTTCCGAGCTTCCCTCCTATAAGAACCTTAGGAGGGGAAGTGTAGCTTCCCCTTCTCTTCCCTGAACGCTTTGGCCGGACCATTCAGTTTCGTGCGTTCCCATATACGGCGAAAGATGCGTGGAGGGGGTACATCTCGAACGTTCATAGTCACTATAACGATAGAAAAAGGTTTCTTATATCGATAGGTTCTTATAACGGTGTTTCATATATCGAGATTCTACCGTAGACTTTTTAAAAATAAAGTATAATGTCTTCCAGAGAAACTTACGACATAAAAAATGTTTAATTTGCAAAATAGACAAATATAAGACGAAAATAACAATATTTAAATTTTAATTGTTAATTATGTTAACAATCGGGCAAAAGTTTCGACATGAATGACGAATAAAGATATTCATTAGTTCACTTAACCCTTTAAGGACGGGAGAGACACATTTTTAATATAATTTTCAATGCCGTATTTCTTTATGACTAAGTCGAAAATTTTGGTAGATCCATTTCTTATGGTATCAAGCTCGCTCTTTCAGATTCTGAAGTCAAAATTGCAAAAAAAAGAAAATCCGAAAAGATACGGCCATTTCTTTGGCAAAAAATAAGGTTTTTAAAACTTTTGTTTCTAAAAATACTTTTTTCCGATAGGAACGAGTATTGATAAATGCCTAAATCTTAAAATATCGCGTCCGCAAAATCTAAGCTTTATATTCCCGATACATACTTTTTAAAATTTCAAGATGGCGGACCTAAAATGGAGGTCAGAACAATTTTTTTCTTTTACACAAATATAACGTAGTAACTGAATTCTTTACAAAATTATGAATTTTCATCACACTTGGTAGCTGGTGGTTTGTAAGATCGCTAAGTACGAATCTGAAGTCATACTTTAACATTTCAAAATGGCGGATGGTTTTACGAAAATCAATCCGAAAGTTTTAAAAACCTTATTTTTTGCAAAAAAAATAGAAAAATTCAGAATCTGAAAGAGCAAGCTTGATACCATTAGAAATGGTACCAAATTGGTTGATAATTGTATTCAAAATGTGTCTCTCCCATCCTTAAAGGGTTAAGGGGATTGTTATTTCTTGTGCAGAGATAATTTAAAATTATTAGAGTTACATAAACAGATGTAGAACCAATATATATTACATTATACTCATTTTGATTTATATTTCACTCCCTTGTATTAAATTTTATTCCACCGACATGTTCGCAGAGTATTAATCTTGTTACTAGAGCTGCTGTTTACTTCATGAACCCGAGTTGAAAAATAAATTATCCAACATCCACTATTATTTAATGGAGGTAGGTAAATCCATTTATGTACGAACCCACCCATTTATTTAAAAAATAAAAACAAGAAAGTAAGTAGCCTTCCTTAAATGTGTTGCACTTTGTAAATGTGCACGTATTCGAGCCACTTATTAGTTTTGGTCTTGATAGACTCCCAAAAGAAGAATAATTTACACAATGTATATACACTGTCCAGTGACATTTGGTGGAAGTGCAAGACCTTCGATTAATACCTTAAAAGGCACAGTTTTGTTTTGTTTTAGAGAGTGTGTTTAATCTGGCACCAGGACTTCTGTTTCCAAAGTGAAACTTCAATTTTTACTTTTATCAACTTAAAATTTCATTTCAGAAGTTTTATTAGTGCTTAATGAAAACTCTCAAAAATAGAGATTCTGCAGTAACTCTCAAGGTAGCCATCTCTACCATAAGGCATTTGTGGATTACGCAATTGTTTTTCGAGTATAAACATTACATATACCACAAATTGATATAAACTTCGCAGCTTCATTTAATTTCAATATTCACTAAAGCTGCGTATTGCAACATATCTTTATCTGCAATTATGTGTAATCCATTCAGCATCTTTTTATGTAGTAATAAATACCGAAATAATTATTAAACGTTGTGCATAGACTTTAGTCCATCCATTTTAACATAGACCATGTCAAAAATACCGGAGGAGTTCTAGGATGTTCTGGAATAGGAACGGACAATCAAATACAGAGTGCACTTGCGAATTTGACCCGAAAATTTATAATATTCAATTCCAAAATGTGTATTATTTCGTTTAAAATACGATTATATGCATGCTCTTTGTATTTGATTGACTTTATATAGCAACTGCTCATTTCAGGACCTTCTTCAACTTCCACAATGTTATAGTAAATAATACCGTTAGGTACGTCATCGTATTTCGTGTTCCAATTAAATGTAAACAAATAAGACACGCAAGCAATGAAAATAAGCTTACCGCTCGCGCCGTTTGCGACGCTCCATACTACGTCTCTCCAAACTTCTTCTGACCTCTTCGCTAGTTTTCTTTTCCCAACTAGATCTTCTCACTTGGAAAGGGCTAATTCTTCTTCTAATAGGACTGAGTGGTAATCGCTTGTCCGGTGAATACCTACGCCTATCCGGACTGCTCCTCCTTCTGGGTGGACTTCTGCGCCTTGGGCTTCTAGATCTTCTGCGTTCCCGACTGCGTTTTCTCTCGCTCTCTTCTTTCTGCTTTTCTTTTTCCATATTTTGTATAGCTTCTCCTTCGGTACCCGGCGGTACTACCGCATCTGAATCTAAAAGATTCTTAATTGCTTTCTCTTTCTCAGCTAACATTTTGTTTTCTGTGTCTAATTTGGTTTTTATTTTGTCACGTTCGATATCCTTGTTACTCCTGGTCGGGTCACGTCGACTGTCCTCGCGTCTTCTCTCGGGCGTTCGTCTTCTTCCACGACGATCCCGGTCCCTGTCGCGATCCCGTTCACGATCTCGCCTATCCCTATAATTATACTTATCTTGACATTGTTCACATATAAATAAATAGTAAAGCAGCAATGCAATATCTACTGAAATTATTTATTAAATCCTTAAAATACAAATATTTTCCATAATTAATACTTATATTAGAATTTTCTTGCAACAATGTTATTTCGTTATAAACGATTTACTTTTTATATTTGTGCATACAATAAATAATTATATGAATAATTGAAATAGATAAAAAATGTTTCCAAAGTCTCGTATTCCAGTTTACTAAACCAATCGATAAAGAAATATTAGAATATATGAACAAATCCATGAAACTTTTTACTTTCGCTACTAACACGTTTTTTTTTTTAATTCGAAGAATATCATTGTTCTTGAGCATATGTAGTCAACTGTCTTTTAGGAGTTATAATTCGGACCCATTACTCATTTTCACAAAACCCCCTTAAGATGAGGTCTTAGTATTGTCTCTTTTATGTACTCGAGGCTGTAGAATAAGTGTCAGTCAAGAAACATAATTCTTGAAGGTTTTTGAGGTCGTTGATCACAAATTCAATGTCAAAATTTATAATGGGGATCTATATATATGGGTGATTTTCAAATAACTGTGATATTTGATGTTCCTTGCGAGAAATTATTAAAGAATGTACTAAATGCGCTTTATTTCTGAGTAAATAATACAGTAGGACCTCACTCATTCTAATTAGTAAAGTTTTTCAAGATGGCGCCGACCTCTCTTATTCTAATTTTCCCCTTACCCCCACTTACTTTGTGACTTTTCGTGTGATAGTGGGGGAAGACTTATCGGGGAACGATTAGAATAAGAGAGGCTGGACAATTAGAATATGAGAGGTTCGAATAAGAGAGGTCCTACTGTATTGTCATTATCAGTTGTAGTTGGTACATATACTAGTTTACTCACATACACAGATTACACCTTTTTATTAACCTTTAGACTGCCGGAAAATCAATATTTTAACGCATCATAAAAACTTGTTTAATGTTTATTTTTAGGCTAAAATATATATTAATTTGTTGAAGACATTCGTCTTTGAACTCAAATATCAAGCTCCTAATTTTCGGAGTTTTAAAAAGGACTCGGAGGAAGACAAACGATAAGACTCGTGGAGGGTGCACACACGACTATATTTCGATCTTTTACAAAATGATAGAGCCTCCTGCTCTTGCGTTTCTCTCTCGTATATCCTCGCGCGATAGATCTCGATCGATTTGCATCCATGTGCTTTGCTTTCCCGGGAGAGAGTCCCCTATTTCCTCTTCGACCACGTTGATCTCTCTCTCTTGCGCCCTCTATCACAAATTCGCAACTATGCTATCCCACCAACAATTTCATATGCCCGCGAAATTCGAATAAATAATATAGTCGCTAACAAATTTATTATTATTTTCACTTATAAAAGTCATTTAAGATAAATTTACCCCTCCACTCCCCTTTTTACCTACCCCAAATCCATTAAATCTGTATCTTCTACAAGTGGTCATTATTTTGTTTCCTTCAGACTATAATTAAATTTTATGTTTACCCCATTATAAGGGTTGTTTTAGGTGTTATTGCAATTTTGACATAAAATTTAAATTCAGCGTCGAAAAGTACCCCGAAAATGTGTACTTACACTACAAAATAAATAAAACTTGAATATCATATTTGATGGGGTGGTTTTTTATTTTTAATTATTTCAGGGGTTGTTATTGAATTTATTGCATTTTCGTCATTAGATATGGATTCAACGTCGAAAAATACTCCAGAAAAGTGTATCTGCACTATAAAATAAATAAAATTTGAATCCTATGTCTAAAGGGGTGAAATATCTTTAAAACAACCCTTAAAATTTGACTATCAACCCTTCAAAATGCTTTAAATATTTAATTAAATCTACAGATTTAACTTATATAATGTTCTCATAAAGAAAGAAGCGTTTTCTACTATTAAAAATACATTTTTTTTTAATTTGAAATTTTTAACATTAGGAGTTCCGTTCTCTGCTGGAGAATCAATATATTGATGAACCTCATGATCTACACTTTGTGTATGATCAATCATTGATATGAGGTACCTTAAATACCAGTTTTCTGAGGGCGATATGCTCTTCTAAATCCCGGCAGTCTAAAGGTTAACTAAAACGTGTGTTAAATATCAGTTCCATGATGCCAAAGAAAAAATTAAGTTTATTTTCTCATTTATAAGTTCATCCGGTGCAAAAAATTTAAAATAAATCATGAAGGCAGTAAATCGACTTGATGTGTAACACAATTTTGAAAAAATCGTCCTAAAATTGTGAGCCTACATTTCAAAAACACTGTTTATACATTGTCGCCAATTTTTTTATGAAAGAGATAATTTTAGTTCAGAGATAATTTTGTGTATCTTATTACATTTTTTAAAATATTTTTTCCATGCTAATGTAAAGTTTAAACTTAGTAGATAGTTAAGCACCTTTTATTTATTGCAATAAACGAAAACTCAGATGAATAAACACCTTTTTTACCAAAACTAACATATTATAAAAATATTCAGTCAGTTCCGTTTTATACTACTAATTTAATACAACATAATATTTTTAAAAAGGTTTAATTTACAATAATAGTATACATATGGATTTTGTGAAATATATTCGGAAAAGTTGCAGTTTTTTTCTAATAATTCGTTAAATTCGATATGTCATTTCCATTAATGAAAATAATAAAATGCGAAAAAGTGATGCAGCGAAACTATCGAATGCTAATAGAATCAAAGCAAAGAAGAGTAAAGTTTTCGAGGCTAAGAGATTAAAAAAGGTATAATTTTATTACTTAATATTGTACCATTTTAAACTTATATCAGTTGCAAATAATTTAAAATAAAAATTTATAATATTTTAGACAGGAAGAAAGTAAAATCGATCGAGAACGGTCAGTTCCGTTTCGCATAATTATTAATTTTTCAGTGCAACTTCCTTAAAACTCAAGTTGTAGTAGCACTACGTTGTGAACACATACATATGATGAAATAAAACAGAAATATCCTAAAAGTTATGGGATATAATCAGTTTAATATTTCGCCAAAATCGCTTGCAAAATAATACAGTTATTTGAAAATCACCCATATGGAAAAAGATCGAAAAGGATCGAAAAATATGGAGAACAACAGAGGAAGATAAAAAAAGAGAGAGAATGAACAAAAATCTAATGTCATTCAAGAGATTACATTTTTGTAATATTGTTAACACAATAACATTTTTTAGAATGAAAATATGTATACAGTATGCGTTTGTTGTGACAATTTAAGTTAAAATATGTCACACGATACATTAAAGCAATTAAGGTGGAATCGTAAATGTGCTGAACGAAAAAGTGCAACTTTTAAAACAGTTACGTTTTTATTTAACAGGTTCCAAGTGCTCCTACAATGTTAATATTATTATTATTATTATTATTATTATTTATTTAATAACTTTGGCTTGAAGTGTAGGCTTCTTTGGCCAACTACATATAATAATTACAAATAGTATAAAATTAAATACAAAATGTGAAGTACAATAGTAGAGTGATAGATATAGAATTATAATACATCATTATCTTTGATATCGTTCAGTTTCTCAGTAGTTTTGCATGCAACAAACTAGTAAGTTATAATATTAGAGGCACATTGATGAATAATAGTTGAAATTGTTCGTTAATGAATGAAGTATCTATTGTATAGTTCATATTTATGATAGCCCTTCCGTCGACCTTTTTATATTGTTAAGAATGCCACAAACTGCAATTTCTGAAAAACTAGTGTCTCACAATTAAGAAAACGTAACTTCTTTTTCAGCAAGATACAATATATCAAATTTAATCAACAGTTTGTACGCCACAAATGTGATACTCGTAAGCATTACGATACTCATAAGTTTTATGATACTCATAAGTATTACGAAACTCATAAGTTACATGATACTCGTAAGTATTACGATACTCATAAGTATTACGATATTCATAAGTTTTATGATACTCACAGATATTACGATACTCATAAGTTTTATGATATTCATAAGTTTTATGATACACATAAGTATTACGCTACTCATAAGTATTACGATACTCATAAGTTTTATGATACACATAAGTATTACGATACTCATAAGTTTTATGATAAACATAAGTTTTATGATACACATAAGTATTACGATACTCATAAGTATTACGATACTCATAACTTTTATGATGCTCATAAGTATTATGATACTCGTAAGTTTTACGATACTCATAAGAATTACGATACTCATAAATATGTCAGCATGAAATAAGCTTTAAAATTTAAATCTTAACAATTAGATTTTTTGAAAACCAACTGTTTAGTGTATTTTATATATACAGTTTATTATTACCGTTATTATTTGGTAGATATAATAAATTTAAAAAATATCTGCATTTCATATATTTTGTTAATATTTTACTTTCGGTTTTATTCACCTAAATTCCATTTTCTGTTTAACCCTTTGCGTCACAGTGGGTCTCTTAGAGACCTTTTATTCACTACTTTTTTTACATTTAAAAATCAGTTTCCCATGTTTTTTTAAATTGTGATTGATTTTCTACATAAGTAAGGCATTTATTGATTGAATGAAACATATCACACATATTAAAATACTATAGTTTAATTAATTAACAAAAATATACCAAAAAATGACAATTTTTTTTAAAAATCATTTGTGACAAATAATTCCATACAAACATCTACAGGAAACTTATTATTTATACATTTTTGGGGTCGCTGAATACGAATTTGATGTCAATTTACAAAAATTCAAAATGGCGGAACCAATATAGCGGACAAAAAATTGAAAATCGACTGAATACCCTTGAAAAAAAGTTACTCAGGTATTTACGAGGTCATTGAATACGAAAATGAAAATAGATTTTGGGGATTCAAAAACCCTTGAGTATCATTTTTCAAGCAAATACAGTAGACTTGCAATTTTTGTCCGCCATTTTGAATTTCTGAAATTTGACATCAAATTCTTATTCAGTGGCTTCGAAAACCCCTGAGTAACTTTTTTCAAGCGAATTCAGTCGATTTTCAATTTTTGTCCGCCATTTTTAATTTTTAAAAACCAACGTCAGATTCGTATTCAGCGACCCCGAAAACCTCTGAGTAACGAGTTTCAACAAAATTCAGTGAAAAGAAGGGATATACTAATTATTTCAAAGTGTACAGATAATTTTCAGGGTAACTGATCAGTCGGATGTCAGTTTTTGAAATTCAAAATGGCGGACACCATTTTTAATCAATTCGCAATCAGAGTTCTCAAAAACCCCTGAAAATAGTTTTTTACAAACTTTTTTTAAATTTGGACAATTTTGCCAGCCATGTTCGATCCACCATTTTGAATTTCGAAAAACTGACATCGAATTCGTAATCAGTGACCCCAAAACCTCCACGAGTACCGATTTTTATTGAACTTTACTTAAGGAGGTTCACCAGGTACCTATCGAGTCAAATATGGAACGGACGCCAATATGACTTGGGTGGTATGCTTCCTAAGACGTTGCCGTCCGTCAACATAACCAAAAATGACCCTGTTAGCTATTTGTTTATTTTATTTCTCGTCTCTAAAGGTAGGAAGAGACGTTTTTCTTTCTGCAAATAAAATCTCACAAATTTTTTTATCAGTAGTATAAATTTTACGAAAAACTCAATGTTAATTCAATACGAATTTCATGAATATATACATGTTCCCATAAAACTCAATGTTAAAGAGTCGTGAACATTTTTATTAATTTCTCTGCTCTGAAGGTACCTAGTCTTTCATTGTTTAACCTACTATAATTTTTTCGTTAAATTCTCAATGTTAATTCTTTGACCTGGTGAACCTCCTTAAGTTTTCAAAATATTATCCGCCATTTTGAATTTTGAAAAATTGATATCGTATTCAGAATCAGTGATCCCGAAAACATAAGTAACAATAATTAAGACTACATGTTTACAGTCGAATTTCTTCGGAATTGAATTAATCATGTAAAAAGTGATATTTTTATTCTTAATTTTGTTTACAATAAAATTACAAATTTGGTGTCAATTTTCAATCATTCAAAATGGCGGATTCAATATGGCTGACATCTATTTTTTAAAGTCAAGCGGCCATATTGAATTTTCTGTTTAAAGTTTTAAAAATTTGTCCTCAAATTCGGAATGAGCAATTACAAAATACCCAATAAAAGCTAACTCTGGTATATATCTGTTTCTTTATTCTCTATTTGTTCATTTTTTATAATTATGTGTATAATGAAAAATGCTTAAATATTGTCCAATTTTGTGTGGCCATATTGAATTTTACGTTTAGAATTTTTCAAAATTTGACCTCAAATTCGGATTCAAAGTACCCAATAAAACATAACGCTGATATATATCTGTTTGTTTATCCTCTGTTTATTCGATCTTTTATAACTATGTGTATACACGTAGTTCACAGCGAAAGGTTTAAATCGTATCTGCATTTGTTGACATACGCAGGCACATATTTTTTTTTAAATTATTTATAATAAAAATGAGTAAATAAAAATTGTTAAGAAAAATAAATCAATATTTCATCCAAGTAAATAACAAAATTAGCAATTGTTAGTTTAAATATATAAAAATCAAATATAACATATATTATTTAAAATTGTTTATTTTGAAACTAGTTCTTATGTCCTCTACTTGTCCTTCAATGGTATTACGTATTTTTTGTCAATAATGCCCACATTTCACTTTGAATCATTGAAAGGTTTTTCATGAAAAAAAGAAGGTATGGTCTACTAAAAAGAATCTATACTATAAAGAGGAACAAGGCCAAATAACTTTCACTATATAAGGTTATTCTACTTTTTAACCCTTTGCGCCATGACTGAGCGTCTCACCTTCAATTCGTTGGTTATTTGCGTCTTAAAAATCAGTTTCTCATATTTCTGAGGTCGCATCTTATTTTCAACACATCTCATGCCTTTATTTAACAAATGCAAATTATTATATGTCTTAACATACTATAGTTAATTAATTATAAACAAATATATATAAAAAAATTAACCATTTTTTGAAAAAATATCGTTTCTGGAAAATAATCCCGTATAAACTCATGTCAAACCTGTTTATATATTTTCGGGGTTGCTGACTACGAATCCGTTGTCAGATTTTCGAAATTCAAAATGGCGGACCAAAATCCGAAATCTTGGCCAGTTTATACTATACTCTGCACTCTGGGCTTTTTGGGGTCGCTGATTACGAAACCGTTGTCACTCAAAACTTGTTAATCTAGGGTTTTCGAAATTAAAAATGGCGGATCCAATATGGCAGACCAAAATCCAAAATCTTGGCCGATTTGTACGAAACTCGGCATTTGGGGGTTTTCGCGGTCGCTGATCACTAATTTGTTGTCACATTGGATTCCCCAAATTCAATTTTGAAAATCTGACCAATATTAAATTGTTCCAAACTGAATTTGGTACATGAATTCGATATTTAAAAATGTTTTTCGTACTTTTGTCCACCCAAAGACCTCCAAGTGTCAAGTTTCAATGTAAATTCCCTCGAATAAGAAGTTTTGAGTTAATTGGACGAAAAGAAAAATTCATGGCTCAAAGGGTTTAAGATGTTAAAAACTTTATCCAGATTTGTTATTTTTTTTTTTATTTTTATAGATTATAACATTTAATCAATATTTTTATTAAACCAAGTTTGGTAATATGAGCGCACACGAGTTTAGTTTCTATTGTTTTTATTGGAGTTTTTATTATTGTACATGTGATTAAATATTAATGTATGTTACCTATTTTCATTTCACAATTTCCTAACGGAAGTTAAAATCTTAAAAGTTTTATAAACATTTATTCATACATTCAAATTATTTGTGATTTCTTAAAAAAAAACTTTAGTAATTCTTCAGAAGTTTCTAAAGTATATTTCAATTTAATGGAATATTTTTTTGCATCTATTTAATTGGTTATTTCAGCAAATAACTCATTATCTTAATTATAATAAATTTTATTAAACAAATGTTCAGATTTTGTTTTCATTTTTTAATTAAGTTTTTTGTTAGCCATAAATTGAAAGCTTATTTTCTTCCAACATAATTGAAAGAAATTGTATATATAATTACTATGTACACAGTCCAGTTAGGACTTTAGTATTAATTGAGAGTAAATAAAGTATTTTTAGTCAAAAATAGACACAATAATTGAATCGCAAGAAATAGAGTAAAAACTTAAAAATTATATAGAAATATCCTGTAAAATAATTAGCCTTTACGATATACCAGTATTGACTAACTAGTAAAATTTTTAAATAAAACAACAATAATACAAAATTAAAAGGACAAATCATAGTTAAATTATAGACAGTGTCTGTCAGGAAATAAGCCTGCCACCGAATACCTCGATCGATCTCTGGAACGTTGTCGACTTCTCCGGCGTACCCCATTGCGACTCTTATCGTTCTCTGGCTCTTGTTTCCCTTTTTGTCCATTCCATGTTTCCACCACTTCGGGATTCTCCACGAAGTCGTCATTGTTCAGGAACTCCTGCATCTCTTCATCGGCAGTGAGTTTGAGTTCATCTTGTCCACAGCGATTATCTGAAACTTGTTTAAAGCGACCAGATTCTGAAGGATCGACCTCTTCTTCTTCCTCTAGATCCTCCATGACTCCCAGGTCGACGACAGGTCCTTCGGCTTCAACCTCCTCAGCGCTAATCATGCCGGTGACTCTCCAAAAATGTTTTTATCGCGTTGAGGCCTTTTGAGTTTATGCCTCAAAAATTACCTCTTAATTATTCGATATTACTATGCCGCTATGAATATCACTTATTCTCTAGATATCTTAGTAATAACGCGCCGGTAAATACAATGGTTACGTATTACGCAGAGCACGAAACCGGACAATGGACGCCAGTGAATGTTTAAGCCTCGTTGAGCCGTCTGGCAGCCATGTTTGTTTGCCAACACCTTTTTTCACTCGTTTCCGTTAACACGCGTACGTGCAAAACTTGGGGTAAAAGCAAACGGAAATAACACACTGTTGTAAAATTTTAGTCGTAATTATATTCTCGACATTCACTTTATTCTTATTAAAAATACGACATTCACGGGGAGTTGGCTGTGCTTCCGGCATCCGATGCTGACCCTCATGCGCAGTAGAATGCGCTGACGATCAATTAGCGACGCTCTGAGATTTTACGCTCGATTGTCGGTCGCTTGCGCGAGAGAGCAATGCACATGTGTATACCTATAGGTAAGTGTTTCCTACATCTCCTGTTTTTATTTTTGTTTGAAACTTCATTAAAAGTTGTGCAATGTATTGCACTTCCTAGTAAACAAAAACCGATTCATAATTATGGAAAATTATTCATCTTTGAACTTTGAATTTGATTTGTTAAATTTTGTAAATAATTCCATTGTATCACGCATTTCAATGCCGAGTGTTTTCCAATAAATGGTGCAAACTTCCCAATAAGCAAAGATTTTGAAATATTCCAAAAGAATACTTTTTGCATGCTTTTATGAAAGCTGGCTGGATATTTTCCCTGGTAAAAATGGGAGCGTTACTAGAGCGTTACTCAAGCGTGACGTTAAGAGTTTCAAAAGAGTTAAAAAAGAGTTAAATCCGCTTCAAAAAGTGTGACATAAGGGTTCTTAAAGAGTTACTTTGGACTACTTAAAAGTTTACCGCGAAAGCGTCCGAACCGGTTAGAAGAGTGTATGAAACGTTGCATAAACGTTTTTCCAAGCGTTCAGCAAGAGTTTATAAAACGTTTAATAAACGTTACATATTTCATTTGTAACGGAAGGTTCATTAAAATGTTCGTATTCGAAAGTTTACAAGTAAGGAGCGCAAGAGTTACTGAACTCTTTCTCGCGCGCTAAATGGCAATTCGCTTTAAATACGCTTATTGCACGCTTTGGCACCCCTCAAAACAAAGTCCAGGAGGCGTGAAATAAGAGTGACAGTAAGTCCAAATTCACGCTTCATGTCAAACGTTACTTAAGCTTGCTTGGAGCGTGCAGTGAGCGTCATTAAGGTGTTTCAAACGCCTCCTGGACTCTTATGTAACGCTTAAATGTAACGCTTCATTTTTACCAGGGTTACATACAAATTCTTTTTTAAACGTATTTGATAAAAGGTTCTTCAAAGCCGATAATAACATTTTCGTATAATTCATTTTTACGCACCAATACCCAATTAGTATCGAAGCATCTAAGAATTCCTAAAGAATTCTTTTGGGATGTTTTCTTGTACATAATTCTTTTGTAATAACCCAGTAAACGAAAAAGTATTCAGAAGTATTGACAAGTATTCACATATATGTTACTTTCAATTCTATTTGTTGGCCTTAATTGTGAGTGCTTCCATATTTTCAATAATTTCTAATCATTATGGAAGTATTCACTGTATTTTTTTTTTGCTTCTCAATACTTCAAGATTATAATTATAAAGTGAATGCTTTGCTTCTTAAAGAAGTATTGCTACGTGCATTTTGAATGCCTCCGAATACTTCCTGTGCAGGAAACTTGATGAATGCTTCTCAATGCTTCCAGAAGCATTCATGTGAATATTTTCAATACTTAACTGAATGTTTACAGCGGACACGGTATCTAGGTGCCCCGCACCATAGTTTTTCGCCGTCCATGTTGACTGCTCCATAGTTTTCGATGGCTAGGTGTTCCGCACCGTAGTTTTTGAGGCATCTGAATTGCACAAAATGTTAGTGCGAGACACCTAGACATCGAAAACTATGAAAAATGACGGTACGGGCCATCTAGACATCGAAAACTGTGGAACATCGAAACGATCGACCTGGATTGGTATTTTATCTGTATGGTGGGATAAAAGAGTGTTCAATTTCGAGAACTGGTAATTCAGAAAGAAATCTGAATAATGTATAGGAAATTGTATTAATTAGAATACAGTTTATTAAAACAAAATATTATGTATACCGTAAATTGGGGTAAAGTCGGCTATTTTTCATGGTTTTTTGCTTAAATCCTCATGAGAAAACTTAAAATAATTATTGGTATTTTTAATAAATAATCTTTAACTCCTCTGTTTTAAGATCTATCTAATAGAAAAGAAAATTACTTCTTAGAATTAACGGTATATACTATTTTGTCATCGCCGACTTTTACCCCAAATGCGGGGTAAAGTCGGCTATCGTCATACATCGAAAAAGTAAGCTATTGTAATAAAACAAAACAATTTTCTAACACCATCGGAAATAAAATATGGCCATCTCATAAATTTCTAAGTGTGAAAACCGCTCTTTAACCCTTTGAGGAATAGTGGGACTGTCAGTGTCCCACCTGTAAATAATTTAAATCAATATCTATTTCAATGATAGATTGAAATTTTCTATTCGGGGGTTTTCGAGGCCTCTAATTACGAATATGTTGTCAAAATCACAAAATTCAAAATGGCTGATCCAATATGGCGGACGAAAATCCGAAGCTTAATTCGATTTCGATGAAACTCTGTATTTGGGGGCCGCTGATTAAGAATATGTCGTCAGATTTTCGTAATTCAAAGTGGCGGATGAAATCGACAGTCAATGTACGAAAGGTAGGTAAGCAAAGGAGGAATTCAAAAATAAGCGTCAGTATAATGCTAGTGTACGTAACATATGTTAAAATTATTGTCGTTATTATGGCCAGAAAAAATTACTTTACTATTGGGAAAAATGGAAAACAAAACCCCACCCAATAAGCAAAGAGAAATGTTGAAATATTCAAAAAGAATACTTCTTGAATGCTTTTATGAAAGAAGAATTCTAGAAGAATTCTTTGCCAATGCTTAAAAAAATAACGAATGCCCGCTTTAGACATTAATTTAAGAATTAGATAGGAATGGTTTTTTTAAAGGCATTTTTTTAAAATGTTCTTCACAAACCATAACTAAGTGTTCAAAAAGAATTCTTTTACTGAATAAGTATAATAATTAGTATGGAATTAATTTTGAGAGTGAGAGAGAGAGAGAGAGAGAGAGAGAGAGAGAGAGAGAGAGAGAGAGAGAGCGAGATATGTATTATCTGCGTGTAACAATGCACAAACTTCATATATGTGCCATACAGCATGCCGCGTGTGTTCTACTGTTACTATTTTTGGAGGTTCCTTATACCGTGTGAGTCTGGTAGAAGTGAACATAGGGAAATCCATGTTAAGGCTACGCGCCTCGTGATTGGTCGATTCCGGTGGAACGTCGCTTGCTCGCTGATTGGCTGTGAACGGTCATATGCGTCAGACGTACAGTAAAACCCCTCTTACTTGAACACTCGCTTTTTTGAACACCCCGTCTATTTGAACAAAATAACCTCGTTTATTTGAACGATTTCTACTTCCCCTTACCCCCACTACTCGCTCTTACGCGGATACAAATTCCAATGCGCGTGCGCTACTCACGACGGACGGGTATATTGTGCGAGGAGTGGGGATAACTGTAAGCGTTCAAATAAACGGGGTCGGAGGGGAAATGCTGGCTCGACCCTGTTCAAGTAAGAGGGGTTTTACTGTAATTTCTCAGAGCCACAAGAATGTAAACAAAATACTGCAAGCTTTGGATTGTTTTAAAATTATCTTGCTTCAAAATAAAAAATGCTTCCTCTTTCTTGGAGAAATTTGTTATATTCATGGCAGTTACTGACTCTCATTTTTTGTGGCATATTTTTTCTTCAACAGCTATTTATAATGAATTTTGTCAGTAACTGCCAGTTCTTTTCACTCGAGCGATGCAACAAAGCCATGCCAGTGTCACGCACTGGCATGACACCCATTTCTTCCTATAGTTGTCTTTTCTCGTCTACCTTATTTTGCTACTCTGCTGAACAGATACATAACATTTGCTATACAGAAACTCTGCGATACCAAAATAAATAAAGATGTACGCCACTTGCAGGGAATAAGCTTGCGATCAGCAAGGTATTCACAGAAGTTTCAAATATTACCCAGCAGCAAAAGGTTGTTGCTATACTGCCAATTAAAATTTTGTAACAACTCTTTTCTTGCACAATAACTTTGAGAAAAGCAAGACTGCATGCAAGGTAAACAAATAAAAATGAAACTACAGAAAAGTCGATAATTGATGTGATCTGCTTAGCAAAATTGTTGCTTGAAGTGAGGATTAGTAAAGTTGCAGTTCCAACTGAGCTAGTTGTTATGCCCCAGAAAGGAGAACCGTGCTTGTTTCTTTGAGCAAAAAACTGTGGCATCAGTTTATTTTTGCAAGACCAAGGGCCACTTGTCCACTAGCTAGTACCCAAGCGTTTAAAGTACCAACACAAAAAATGAACGCAGTTATAGAAATAATCAAGTGCCAATTGCCAGAGGCCATAATTTTTATTGCGTCAACATATGGTGCTCTTGAACTTGCTAAATCATTGCCATTTATTAATCCCATAATTGCAAGATTGTTGATAAAATACACAACAGCAACAGAGATTGTTCCAAGTACCACAGCTCTTGGTATTGTTCTAGCTGGATTATCAACTGACCCTGCAGGTGCTGTTGCCAATTCAACTCCAATAAAACCCCATAGAGTAATAAGTGTAGAACGGGCAAGAATCTGCGATGTTGTAAGATTTGATATTTTTTCACTTATGATGAAGTTATTTCTATCAAAAAAAAACAATGCTGCTATAGGTATTACAAGCAATACAGAAATTTGTATCACCGTCAATAAAAACTCAACACGTCCAGCAGTAGCTACTCCTCTAAAATTTATTAGTGTAATAATTGTAAGTAATAACATCTCTAAAAACAGATGTACGTTTTGAATATCTTCATGGAAAAATGGTGTAAGATAACCAACACCCACAACTTGAAGGAAATTGTATTTGATTTACTTCTAAAAAGTCAAAATGTATTCAAAGTAATCTTTTGGCACCTTTGCCCTCAATTCGTATACTTCGAAAATAAATTCTGAGTTATTTTACCCATCTAATGATGATACGGAAACTTGGAATGATTGTAAGCAATACAAAGGAATGCTATATATATCCCTAAAAACAAAGTAAATAACTTTCGATCGAGCGAGATAATGGATTAATTAATGTTAACAATTTTAAATTTATTCATAAATAAATAATTATTATCGATTATTATGACGATATGGAGAGAGAAAGAGATTTCGACGCGTATCAAAATTCGTGTACGCACTTTAAATATTTGAAATTAAAATCAAAACTTATCGGTCTCTAAATTGAAGTCGATCTTCCTGGACGAGATGTGATGCCAGCGATGTTGAATTATTGAAGATGGCCAGATTTTATTAAATTAAATTGCTGCCTGTCGATTGCGCGTGGTTCTCAACGAATGGCGCCATTTGCTGCGACAAGATGGTTGCCCTGGCTTCACTGACTTCATCCTCAACATTGTGGCATGGGATGAGAAAAACTTTGTTAAACATTTCTCCAAAACCATTCCCAATTGAGTGCCATGAATTCAAAGAGGAATGAGCGAGGCTTACCTCAAGATTTGCCGAGGAGATGATTGCTTAAAACTTTGCCGGCACAACGGCTCTCCTCGGTATGTGCTCTCCAGAATCACTACAATCGGTCCACTTGACGACGAAAAAGGATGATCGTCCTGCTGTGCTTCCGCCTTCGACCAGAATGCCTGCAGAGATTTCTAGAGACTACTAAGGGACTCGTCGCGTCGTCGCGTCGAATTGTGACGGCGAAGTCGCCGTTCGGAGGGGGCCACTTTGTTTTCAACGCCATCTCTTGCCGAACCACGGATTTTCAATCTTCCGCATTGTTTATCGGTATAGTTTTATACTTTGTCGAACACGTTGATTCCTAATGTAATTTCTCGTTCTTCTCTCTCTCCCCTTACAATGCTTATTTCTTTTATTGTCTCTTTCTCTCTTTACAAGGTTTTATACTACATACATTTTAGTATTCTAGATACTTTATCTCCGATTATGCCATTACAAATTTCATTCTTTTTCACTACACAACATCATATTACATACGTCCGTAGGGGTCTACCGTACCGACTGTCAGTTACACGTTACAAACTATTATGGCTGTTGTGCTAACCCATGAGATCACCCAATACGTCCAACCAACAAAAAAAGCTGCAGCAGGGCCAAAAGCATGCTTTACATAGACGTGAGGGCCACCCGTTTCCGGAAATTTTGCGCAGAGTGAGGCAAAAACTAAAGTAAGAGATATAGCACCAAGCCCTGATATTATCCAGCTTATAAGGCTATACATGCCATATGGAGCAAGGCTAATTGGAAGCATAAAAATTCCAGAGCCAATTTGGCTACTAATCACTAAGGCAAAAATAGCCCAAAAACCTATTTTATTTGACACAATAGTTTCTAATTTCTATCTGAATAGATTAACAATATAACTGAAGATCGGAAATTTCAATCGATCTTTATAAAAAATTGCACTTTTCTCAATTTATTTCTAAAATAGATTATGTTAACAAGTTATTAAGAGGAGATTATGGATCCGAGGTTAAAAGCATTTTTGGTTGTTTGTAGTATTATTGCACTTTTGTTTCTCGTGTATTATTTAAATCTTCTTGTTAACTATATCCTTGACCAGATTCTAGTTCGTCCCTTTGAAAGATTATACAAAAACTTAATTGTTGATGGTCTTTATGCCTATTTGTCTACAAGCACTTCTAGCCCTGCACTAGCATTTTTGGCTACAGATTTTATTCTTATTGCTGCGTTTATTTGCCGGAATAAAATGCTTCTTCCCTTGCAAGAGAAGATCATAAACAACTATACCTCCTTTAAAAACGACAATATTGATAGCAATAGCATGTTGTTTGAGGTTTATAAAGATCCAACCATAAAATTAAAGGACAAAATCTTATTCTTCAGTATACACTTGATATATTACCTACAGCTTCCATTTTTGTACATTGCATCAAAGGTATCAGCTCTACGTGGGTTTCTTATATTTAATTTTGTTTATTATTGTTAAATTATGCACTGCTAATTCCAGTAGCACTTCTTGAGTTAATAAAATATCCATCAGTAAAACTCTTTTCACCTTTGGGTTTGAATGTAAAGCAGCGAAGCTTTTTGTTTAATGTAAGTGATGTGGGCACTGGTAGTCAAAGTGTTCATACTAGAAGTTTTGAGGAAAGTGTCATAAACTGCGCTGAAGAACTAAAACAGAAATTTGGAACTCAACCAAATGTACTCAATAAAGAGTTTGAAGACTACATAAATAATTCAGATGAGCTTACAACTGAGCAAAAAGAGCAATTAAAACTTTATCTTAACTTTAATGGTTCCAATGAAGCAGCTTGGCAAGAATCAAAAACTGGACTAACTCTCACACAAGCTGCAAACTTAGTTTCAACTGCTGCTAAGAATAAAAAATCAGATGTGAATTCACTATTACTAATGAATTTAAAGGACGGACTTGGTTTATGTACTCTGGGAATGTTCGATCGTATTATTTATTCGCTTAGTTGTCTTGAAGCGAAAAATAATTTCTTGGTTCAAATAAATGGAGCAGTGAACGTATTAACACCTAAATTTACTGAAAGATTTTTAAAAGAATATTGCAATTATAAAAAATTAAAAATTTTGGTAGACAAGTTTGAAGATTTTTACTCCGAAGATTATGCGGATAAAAATAATATAAGCGATGAGGTGAAGAGCAACATTAACCAATCAATAATAGAAATAAGAGAATTTGTCTTTAAAGAGCTTTACATAAAATTTTACGAAGAGTATGGAAAAAGTATTCAAAGAGGTGCCATAAAGCAAAAATTAAGGGAATTAGTTACAGATGATAGTATAAAGGAAGCAGTGTATTATTCAATGTATAATATAGAAATCCCTGCAGAACCACCTACTTATCTTGAAAGAGTAAAAGCATTTTTTGGAGGTCATGCAAGGTCTCCTGCTGCTTAGTGGTGGGCTCATGTCATGGTAGAAAATTTTGACTTTAGCTAAAAAAATTACTTCCGCATACTTGAAACCTCATTATAATGACAATTAGAGATGTTTCTCGAGCTCAAAATTTGTCTCCGTCTGCAGACTTTTCATTTAAATTTCAGTTAAAAATGTGGCGTATCTTCTTCAGTGTATGTGGGTGCACACGCATACTTAATCTCTGCCCAATGTGCGTTGCATTTTTTCTGAATCTTGTTCATATGGGGGATTCTATGCCTAAAATTCCAGACACTTGACTTTAGCTAAAAACCAACTGGCGCCTATGGTTTTTTATAGTTTTATCTTCCCTTTTCTGAATGGCTTGCAAGCTGCTATCTCTACAAAAACTATGTTTTTCTTCAGAAGAGAGTTATATTGTAACTATGGACAAAATAATCATAAAAAAATTTGGTGGGACTTCGCTAACTGATTTAAACCGAGTTGCAAATTTGATAAAAAACGATATTGAGAAAGGTTGTAATGTAATCGTTGTTGTATCTGCTGTTGCAGGATTTACTGACCAAGTGGCTTTTCAGGCTAGGCAAATCTCAAATTTAAGTTGCAGACAAGAGTTATCAGAGTATGACGTTATGCTTTCAGCAGGAGAACAAATCTCTTGCGGTCTATTAGCTATCACTCTCCAATCGATCGGAGTTAATGCTAAATCGTGGCTTGCCTGGCAGTTACCAATTGTAACTGATGATTTTTATTCTGAGTCTAAAATAAAAACAATAAAGATTGACCGTGTGAAAAGATCTTTTGCTGAGGGTTATACTGCTGCGATCATTGCTGGTTTTCGGGGTATAAATGATGATAGAATCACTACTTTTGGAAGAGGAGGCTCTGATATATCAGCAGTTGCCTTCGCGGTAGCCTTTGGTGTTAGAATGTGCGAAATTTTTACTGATATTGATGGAATATATACAGCAGATCCGAGAATTGTTCCAAAGACACGCAAGCTCAAATTTATTTCTTACGATGAAATGTTGGAAATGTCGTCATCTGGTGCTAAAATACTGCATAATCGTTCAGTACAACTTGCAATGAAACATAACATTAAAGTGCAAGTGCTATCCTCTTTTAAGGAAGTAGAAGGCACCACAGTGCTACACAAAAGGGATGTACTAGAGAGATACTTAATTACTGGAATAACTTATAGCACTAATGAAGCTCTTGTAACTTTCACTAACCTTGCAAATAACTTGCGTACTTTAAGAGATATAGCAGGAGCAAACGTTAAAATTGATATGATACATGGGTCAAGTTTTGTTATCTCCAAATTTGATATTGATTTAATGGAAAAGTTACTGAATAAGAATGAAAATTATGCTATAAACGATAATGTAGCTAAAATTTCAATAATTGGTATTGGTGTTATGTCTAACACTGAAGTGATGCACCGCACACTCAAGGTTTTAAGCGAAAAAAAGATAGAAATACTTGCTATCACAACATCTGAAATCAAAATCAGTATAATTGTTCAAAAAGAATGCGCTGTAGCTTTAGTCAAAGATTTACATACTGAGTATGAGCTTGATATGCAGCACTAGGATAGGCTTGACGTCCAGTTGTCTAAGAGTATGTCTTGAAAAGGAATGAGGAAAAAAAGATGATAGTGTAAGTAAAAAATAGGAGGGAAAATTGTATCCAAGTGATATATAAGTGATAAGGAATGGGAAATTTTGGAGCCGCATGTTGCACAAGGAAAGATAGGGAGGCCATGAAAGCACAATATCAGAACAATTATTAATGCAATAAGGTATATAATGAGAGGTGGTTGTCAATGGAGAATGCTGCCGAAAGATTTTCCTCCATGGAAAACGGTGTATGACTATTTTCTCAGGTGACGTAGTAATGGCAAATTGGAAAAAATACATAATATGCTAGTAAAAGAGGTAAGAAAAATGTTTGGTAAAAATGAAACACCTTCAGTAGGAATAATTGACAGTCAATCAGTAAAAACCACTCAAAAAGGGGATCCAGAGGATATGATGCTGAAAAAAAATAAAGGGTAGAAAACGTCATATTGTTGTAGATACAATTACTCCGCCAACAATGTTGCAAAAAACATAAAATTAGAGAAAAGCATTTCTCGAAAACTCCTGTGTCCAAAAACAAGAGTGCCATTTATTTATAGCGCTAACAACCAATTAACCATCAGCTTCAATGAATGATATGAACATATTATTTCAAGGAAAGATAATGGGAAATAAGAGATTAGCTATACGGATTAGTTGTAGCTATGAACCTAACCGGTTGGCAGAAAAGTATTTGTTAGATGCTTATGAAAGAGCGGCATCAAAGCAAGCAAGTCAAAAAAACTTAAAACATACAAAGGGATTCAAGGAGGATCAAATGGTAACAGTGAGTTTATATGCAAGAGTTTCTTCAGGGAAACAAGCACAGGAAAATACAATAGCAAGTCAAGTTGCAGCTTTAGAGATGCAAATTAGTGTGGATGGGTATGAATTATTGAGAGAGTATAAATTTATTGATAACGGCTACAGTGGATCTAACTTAGTCCGTCCTAATCTAGAAAAATTACGTGATAGAGTAGCAGAAGGTCAAATTGATAAAATCTACATTCATTCACCTGATCGTTTATCTAGAAAATATGCATATCAAATGATATTACTTGAAGAATTTCAGAAAGCATGAGCAGAAGCGGTTTTTTTAAATTATAAGATTAACGATAACCCAGAATCTCAATTGCTGTTACAAATGCAAGGTATGATAGCAGAATATGAACGTGCGAAAATTATGGAACGAAGTCGTCGCGGCAAGATTTATGCAGCTAATAAAGGTTGTATAAGCGTAATGGGGGGAGCTCCTTATGGATATCGGTATATAGATAAATATATGGGAGGAGGACAGGCTTTTTTTGAAATTAATGAAGAAGAAGCTGATATTGTTCGGAAAATATTTTTATGGGTGGGAAGAGAAAGGGTAAGTATTGGGGAAGTGTGTCGTCGGCTAAATACTATGTCTATTATAACAAGAAGAGGGAAAAAGTGCTGGGATAGAAGTGTAATTTGGGGTATGTTAAAAAACCCTGCTTACAAAGGACAAGCAGCTTTTGGTAAAACAAAAGTAGGTGTAAGGTTGCAAAATATAAGACCACAAAAACATTCTTGTGAACAACCAAAAGATAATTTCTCTATTTATTCTGTTGAAAAAGCAAATTGGATTTACGTTAAAGTGCCAAATATAGTGGATGAAGATGTATTTAATATAGTTCAAGAACAACTAGCTAAGAACAGAAAAATAGCCAGGACAAGAGAAAGAGGAGCAAAGTATTTATTACAAGGTTTAATTGTATGCAAGTGTTGCCGTTATGCATATTACGGAAGTCCTGTAAGAAATAAACGAGGAGAAAAAGTTGATCATTACGCATATTATCATTGTATTGGTAGGGATTCTTACCGTTTTGGAGGTAACAAAATTTGTGATAATAAACACATTCGTACAGGTGCATTAGAAACAGCAGTGTGGGAAGAAGTTAAGCACTTATTGAAAAATCCAAATAGAATTTTAGAAGAATACAATCGTATACTTTCAGAGTTTAAAAAATCATCGTGGGATAAAAAAAGCGATTTACTAGAAAAACAAGAAAATAAATTAAAACGAGGTATTGCTAGACTTATTGATAGTTACGCTCAAGAATATATTAATCAAGAAGAATTTGAACCACGAATTAAAGCAATAAAACAAAGCTTAAAAACAATTGAAGAGGAAAAGAAGAGGATATTTGATCAAAAGAAATCAGAACAGGAAGTAACTCTGGTCGTGACCAATTTAGAAGACTTTTCTTCCAATATTACATTAAACCTTGATAACGCAGACTGGCTAACTAAACGCGATATTATTAGAACATTAGTTAAGAGAATTGAAGTTGACCTTGAGAACGTAAACGTGGTGTTTCGTGTAAAAGAACTATCAAACACTTCTGGGCATAATGGAGAAGAAAAGAAAAATTTGCAACGTTGTTGGCGGAGTAATTTCTCCAATACTAGCTAACTTTACCTTAGATGGTCTTGAACAGTTATTAGAAAGTCGCTTTGGTAAATTAGGTAGCAAAAGAAGAGGAAAAATCAGAAGTGGAGTGAATGTAATCAGGTACGCAGACGACTTTATTATTTCAGGTTTCACACATGAAGTACTGGAAAATGAAGTTAAGCCTTTAGTATCATCTTTTCTTCATGAGCGAGGTTTAATTCTGTCAGAAGAGAAGACAAAGATTACATCTATCACAACAGGGTTTGACTTTCTTGGTTGTAATGTACGTAGATATAATAAGAAGTTAATTATTAAACCTTCGAAAGAAAGTATTAAAAGACTTCTGAATAAAGCACGTACATTGATAAAAGCAAATATAGCGAACACTCAGGCTATAGTAATTAAGTCACTCAATTCTCTACTGAGAGGATGAGGAAATTACTATCACCATGTGTGTGCTAAAAAAGCGTTTAGAAAGATCGACAATGAAATTTGGCATAGTTTATGGAAATGGGCAAAGAAAAGACATCCTCGTGAAGGATTACGTTGGATAAAGAATCGTTACTTCAAAGTAATGGGTCAACGACAATGGGTTTTTGCTGCACACATATGCAAGAACAAACCAAAAGAGATACGGTATTTAAGACTGCTTAAGCTGATTGATATACCTATCAGACGACATGTTAAAATCAGAGCGGATGCAAATCCCCTTGACTTAAAATGGAAAAAGTATTTTGATGAGAGAGTGAAACGAACAAGAATGTTAGCAAGCTCCTTTTCAAGAGAAGGTTCTCTACTGTTAGTGTCACCACTAAAGTTGATGTATTCTGAGGATTTATGAAAGACAAGCCGGTTCGAGAAAAGAAGAACTCAGATAAGGGGCTCAAGCGTAGTGTGGGGAAACCTGCATGCTGCGTTTCTAAGGGAGGGAGTAGTAGTAATATTGCTTCCTTACCTGACCAGCTCGCTCGTGATAAAGGCTTTGAAAAACGTGCTCAACTTTATGCTGCTAAGGCTTACTCAAGACAATTAGATAAATCTGGTAATTACATTGATCTTCAGAAAGTCTTCTTTATTGCTATTTCCAATTGTAACCTTCTTCCTGAAGAAGTTGACTATATTTCTACTCATAATATACGCGATATCAAATTGTATATCAAAGATCTACAATTTGTATTTATTGAGTTGCCTAAATTTACAAAAAATAGAGTAGTGCAGTTAGAGAATACTACAGAGAGATGGTGTTTCTTTTTTAAATACGCAGAAGATACAACTGAAGAAGATCTGAAAAAGATAGCGGCAGAAGCTCCGATAATAAAGCTAGCGTATGATGAATTAGACAGGTTTCGCTGGAATGAAAAAGATTTGATCGCATATGTGGAAAGAATATTGAGTGTGCAGAAAGAGAAGGCTATCCTTGCTCAAAAACTCGGTGATGCTAAACAAGAAGGTAGACAAGAAGGTAGGCAAGAAGGTAGACAAGAAGGCATCCAAATCGGCCATCAAAACGGTAGGAAGAAGGCGAAAAACAGGCTAAAATAGCTGTGGCTAGGGAAATGCTAGTTGACAAAATGAATATTAATACTATTGCTAAATTTACTGGATTGTCCAGTAGCGAAATTGAAAAAATTTAAAAGGGTGCTGATCTTCTTCTCATCTTATTAGCTGATGTTACATCGCTTAAGTTGGTTCCTGGTCGCATTTCCAAAATTTCACAATAATTACAACATAATCTAGCGTTTTCATTTTTTAAAATTTCAATAAGTCCCTGGTTGCTTTTTTCCTTAGCTAAAATAAAAGGAGAATTCTTTAGGTTATTTAGAGCGTTTACATTAGCACCTATCTCTAATAAAGTCTTAACAACCCCATTGTGACCGTCTAATGCTGCATCATGTAATGGTGTCCTACCGTCTTTATTTTTAGAATCAGCATCAGCACCTCTATCAACAAGAAATTTAACTTTATCTAAATTACCTCCTTGTACAGCACGATGTAAAGGCATTTTCTGGTATATTGTTTCATTAAAGAAATTATAAGACTTTTTTACAAATTAGTAAAGATTTTCATTTTAGAATCTTTATAGAAATTTTTAAAACATATAACAAATGAATTGCCTACTTCCATTCCAATTATTTGTCATAATACTGTTATTTAAAGCATCATACTGATCAAATCATATTTATCATGAAGAAAGCGGCAACTGTACTACTTTGAGTTAATCTAATATCCTCTTTTACTCATTGATTTCCACGTCTACGACCTCTGGGAACATTACTAACTCCTGGAGATTCTAACTCACTTCTTCTCACACCACGCCCACGACCTCTGGGAACACTACTAATCCCCGGAGATTCTAAAGTCTGCCGATCTTCTCCTTGTTGTTCTACTGTATCAGGATGTATCATATGAATAGAACTGTGAACTACTGGAGCAGGAACAAACTCATCACTTGTTAATATTAAAGAATTGTTATCTATAGCCTTCACATTAACAACTACACCCATGAAAAACATTTTGTCACTATCTGTGATTGCTTTCAATGCTGCCCCTTTAGCATATCTAATATTTTGTTCTTTTGTTAGTTTATCAACTTCCTGTTTTAGCTGATCTTGATTTAAATTTTTATCTATAAGCTTAAATTCCAGCGCTATAGGAGTGTATTCTTTAGTACCCTGAGGTGAAGGACCAATACCTTGTATTACCATATCAACACGACCGCCTTCTCCTACTTGAAATTCAGGTATAATTACAGTCTTTGCAGAATTTTCCTGTAGCTTTAAATCACTGTAACTACTAAGTAAACCATTAAGAACAGCTTGTAACCTTGCTTCATTAGTAATCAAATCTTTAATAGAGTAAATCTTATCTGCTACTTCAGTAAGTAACACTTTATAGGCTTGCAATGAAACCTCACCGTCAGAGGCATGTTGAGAAGTAATTGCTTGATCAAGTTTCGCCTTTAATTCATCAGCATTAGGGATATCAAGAAAACTACCTGTAAGTTGCTGATCGTTATCACTTGGGTTATATTTACTTACTTGTTTTATCTCAAAAAGTTCTTCAAAAGATAACCCCGTTTCATATTTTTTGAGACTCATTTTCATTACTATAACATTGCCTACTCTTCCTATTCCGGTTATGTCCAGCACTGGAATTTTGTTATCAGCATAAAATTCTCTCGTATTGGATTCTCTGATATGAAAAATGAATGCTGTCTTTTCTTGCCCTTCATTACCTTGAACAAATATTAACGTTGTAACAGGGCTTTTAGAAAAAGTGTATTCTGTTCCCTGAGGCCAATTTAGCGGATTCTCATTGTATGAATATATATATTTTTTTACGTTACCCTGACCTTGACCAATCTTGTTGACTAAAATTGATTGACCTAATATATTTCGACTGAAATAGTAATGATCTTTTGTTTCTTTATTTGCTGGAAAAGTATGGTACTCGCTTGATAATAAATCTTTTACCTCTCGCTTAAAAACTTCCTCATAAGCTGATTGATTATCCCACTTACCAACTAGTTCGATAAATTCCTCCATCAAAGGAGCTGGTGGTTGTTTAATAGGTTTTACTTCAGTTTTAAACGGTTCCGCATTATCTAAATTTAACCCAACAGCAATAGCATTATCTGCATTGGTTAAAATCCTCATCTTATTTGGTCTAAAACCTTTTATATAATCTTCAGCTTGTCTAAGCGCATCACTTGGATTAACCTGTCCTTCAGTTCCAGCCTTGAGTTCAATAAGAATTGGTACTGAATCAACAGCACGATTAGGCCCACGAACAAGCAAAACAATATCAGCGTAACCTCCCCCAGCAAACTGCTCCAGATAGAGTTTGGTATTATCGCGATATCGAAAGTTATCAAATACTCCTGCTACAAAATCATGTTGATCAGCTTCACGAGCCTTAATGCCGTAAATATTATCTTGCAAGTCTAAATTAGCATGAACTTCTTTTATGTAAGTTAGAATCTTTTCAAGATTGTTCTGAACTTGATCTATTTCTGCATCTGGGTTAGTAAGCTTTTCAATATAACTTTCTAGATAGACATATTTACCTAACTTTTTTGTTGCTTCTTGAAAATTTACTGTAGGTTCGATGGGTTGATCTACAATTTTCTTTTTACTTTCTACCTTAATGTTTATTTTTTCATCTTCCCCATCACTCTTTAAGGTATATCCCTTTGCTGACGTGATTCTTGATAACTCCTTCCTAACATCATCACTAAGATCCTTACCTGACCTCAGAAACTGCTTGATTTCATCAAAAAATTTATCTTTAAACGCATTATTACCTTTCAATTCATCACGATTAATTTGTATTGCTTTAGTACCTCCATGTATGTCCTTAGCTACATACTCTAACACACCATCCTTTTTTACATATAAATATAATTTCTTTGATTTAACATCCTTGTCTGATTTAGGCTTGCTTTTTACTAACTCATACTTATCTTTCAAAATTTTTATCACATCAATTTGAAGCTTATGTTCGTCTAATGGAGTGTAATCTCTACCCATCACATTCTTCCACTCACCTGTGGTGAATTCAAAATTTTTAGTGCGTGTTTGTGGATAATGAGAATGTTGAGCTTCTATCTCCTCAGTGAAAATAAAAACATGTGTTTTGTTTTCTGTTTCTGCCACAACCTTTAAGGTTCTTGATCCCTCAAAACGAAAGTGTAACTTCTTTATACCTAGCTTGTCATTAAGTTTAGTATCTAATACACTGGAAAAAGAACCTAAAAACCTATGAGGAAAAAGCCTGGCTTTTCACTAGAATGTAAATAGGATTGTATTTGATCAACCAATGACTGATATCTTGCTTCAAAAGATTTATCCAGTGAATCAGAAGTTGAAGAATCTACCTTACTAAAAAGTAACTCCATTAGCTCGAAATCTTGTGGTTTTTCTTGCTGTTGATCGTTATTAACCATAACCGCCTCCTGATTTTAACCTTTTACAATTTTTACTCTCACTAAAATTCTTTGTATGCTTTCGTTTAAGTCTAAGTAACTGAATTTTCAAAAAGAGAAACTCTACACTTTTCTTCTAACATCAGTTACCTTCTGCTGTATAGTTTCTACATCTAATGATGAACTTGGTCACTGATAACCTCCTCCACCAACTAGTTGCTTATTTCTAACCTTGGCAAATACTTCATACCTTGACTTATCTTTATCCATAATATATTGCATTTGCTCTTGACTAAGTGAATTGATAATTTCTGACAGTATCTCAATAGCCATATTCCTTTCAATCAAACAACCAACTCTATACCTGGACGGTGAGTACTGTCCGCTTAACTCATGCAAAAAGTGTTGTCTATGAGCCTCAAAGCCAGGACGATTCCACATAGAGGTAAGCATGTCACTACCAGACCTAATAAAACTGTCATCTGGTACAGAAAGAACCGAATCTAACGCTCCAAACATTGATGTACTATAAGCTTCAGGAGATAAATCTTCTGACTTTAAATGTTCAAATAGCTTTCTGGCATTTTCGAAAGAATGGTTTCTTCTTAATATACTTAAAGTATAATAACATCCATGTTGTTTAAAATCTCTTTTTAATAATATCTGTTAGGATCAAGATGACGTAGGGAAAAATCAACCATTCCAACATCATCAGTAGAAAAACGTCCTTTATTATACGCTGCTTCCATCAACAAATCTTCTTTCCTTTTTGGGGATACAGAATCAATTGACTGTAACTTATCCCAGAAGAATTCCAAGGCTTCAACATGCTTTTCTAGCATCGCACATTTAAAAGCGTAAACATATGGATGCTCATTATTTAGTTCTAACTGATGTTCTTGGTTATTCATAGTATGTGACCAATAGATCATTAAAGCCCCTTTATCACATCCCTTAACCAAACTCTCTACTGGTTTACTACCTAATGTTAATTTAAATTCTTCAAAAATAGCTCTTATCTCGTCTTCAAAACAACACCAGCAGGCAATTCTGTAGCGATCAAAGGAATCAAGAAGAGATTTTTGTCCATCTTCAGTTTTTAAGGTTAATAATTTTTTCCCTAGTGAATACCTATTAAGCTTAGCATGATCTGAGGTATCACCAACTTCCCAACAGTCTCCACCTTCTAGAATTTTCTTTAAAAAAGGCGGTAGTATTATGCTATTCCATCTATTAAATAATACCTGATATGCAATACAATATCTCTTAATTTCTAATTCCTTGAATCCTTTATGAGGATCATCTTCTTTAATAGACGTTAGTAATATCTTTTGTACATCTTCGTAATCCATACTTATCCCCTAACAAAGTTTAATATATTTTAGAAATATTGCTCTACCTTTAAAACTTTATCAATTACTATTTTAAAAAAATTTTCTAACCTAAAGTGGTTTTCAGTAAAAGGCTCTTAATAGGCTTAATATACGATCTTTTGTTCACTTTTAAATTCTGTTTTTTATAAGTTTATCTTAATACTTATTATTAAATGAATTACTATTAATTTAATATTATATATCGCTAATGAATTAAATAATACAACCACTTTCAGCACTCAAAACCAAGAGCGGTGAGAGCTTTTTGTTTTGGGATCTTATGGTCTACCAAGTGATATATACGAACTTTTTTATGTGGTAATCTTATTATACGCTAAAACGAGCTATATTAGCCTACTTTCGCTAAATTTACATACGAACTGTTTTGCCTAAGCTTATTGAAATAATTTAAATCTTTTATTTTTATAACCTTATTTTTACGCGGCTTGTTCTCACAAATATACGACCTTTTTTGCAATCTTAGGAAGAGTCAATAATTCAATTCTTCATAACACTAGCTAGCATGGTATCTTCACTAAAATATTTGTTGAAAAAGTTAGTTGACTTGTAAATAATTCTCTTCTAATACTGGCATGTGTTTTTTATTCTGCTGAAGTGGCTCCGCAGATTACTGTATAATCTTCAGCAGTTTTTCCACTCTCCTTTAAAGCATCATATTCCTATATATTAAATATAGCTGGTGTTCTCAATTTTGTTGATCTATAGTAAAATTGGCTAAAACTTCCAGTAATAAACAACTTTTAACCTAGCAGTACTCACCATAAAAACTTAACAAAAATATGAGTAGTAAAAAGATTATGTTGAAATTAGCTTGACACATACTACACGTTGTATATAATACATTCTATGCCTAGAGCTAGGAGGTAATATGGGTGCAGGGTCAGTAAAATATATTGCAGAACCTATCAGTGAACAAAGCAAACACACTGATGAGCAAAAACTGAAGTGTGACCTAAGTGCTGGACAAGAGTGTTCAGAAATAGGTAGTCCAAAAACAGAAGCAACTGAATTACCAGTAGATAGTTATTATGAATTCATTAAGCGAGATTTATTTTGGGCTGATAGAAGTTTGATAGATGATAAAAAATACTTAGAGAATTTAATAGATGAGTGGCTTATTCATGCACCTAACTTAAAACTGGAAGAGAGTCAAAAAAAGTTAAATCAAAAATTACTCAATAGTATTATAAAAGATTTTAATATGGGAAATTATGACTCATTTTCAAATCTTAAGCAGTTTTTAGGAAGTAACGAGAAAAATAAAGACCTGAAGTACGTTCTTAATCTAAAAAGAGGGCATCTAGGAACAACAATATTGAACGTGTTTCTCGAATACGACGAAATTATTCCTTCTCTTCTCAAAGCTGGTGCTGATCTAAATATGCAGGATAATAAAGGTAAAACACTTTTGCATGATACTGCTATTTATTCTAGTGGATATGAAGATCTTGGGTATCTCTTAGATGCAAAAGCTGATCCAAATATACAAGATGAAAAAGGTAACACACCTTTACACTATTATGCTGCTAAGTGTAGTGATCAAAGCAGAAAAACTATGGATTTGCTCATAAGCAAAGGAGCTGATTTAAGCATAAAAAATAACGATGGAAAAACTGCACTGCAAGTTGCAATTGATAATGACAACATTATAGGATGTTTATTAACTAATAGTCAAAAAAAATTAAGAGAGCAACTAGGTAAAATGCTTCTCGCTACAAGTTCTGATGAAGATTGGGATAATGCTTATGATCCAGAGGTTGAAAATGTAAGAAAGTTTTTAAATCAATATGAAAATGACAACGACTTAAAGATAGTTTTAAATGTTAAGGATGATAGTTCAGTACTTCTTGATTCGCCATCTCGTCAATTTCCTAATGTAAAAGCCTTGCTCTTAAAAGCAGGAGCAGCTGATTTTATAGGTAAAAAACAAGACAATTATGAAAAATGCGATAGTTTTTTATCAGAGATTTATCAAATAAATTACCTTGCTAAACGCAATGAGTTTTTAAGTACGGTAGTAAAAGCTAAAAGCATGATTGAATTACAAGAAGTTGTAAATGAGATTATAGCTTCTGGAATGAGATTAAATTTTGCTAAAGACAAAGATTATTACTTTGCAGATCACGTACTAGAAAAAATTGCTCAGCTAGAAGGAAGCTATGGAATTGCCAGTGATATAGTATGTACATTAATATCAAGAGGAGCGAAGTTAAAAAGGTCAGAAAGTTTAAAAGTCATTGATACAATAGAATTAAAGTTCAAAGCTCATAAGGCTAATATGATCAGTGCTCATTTAGAGTATGTTAGTAATACTGAGGAATTTTTTAGAATAGCAAAGGCTGCTACCAGCGGTCAACTATATGATGGAAAAATCGATAATAATGTATCTTACTTATAATACTCAGAGGACAGTACAATAGATATTGCGCAGATTACAGATGGAACAAGGGATTTAGGTCTAACCCATGGAGATGTAAAGTGTGGAAGAAATATAATAAAGATAGGTAATAGTGAAGTAGAAATTAAAACTGAAGATGGTATAAGGAATTACACAGATCTTACAGAAGGTAGCAGTATAGTATTAACTTTCTATACCAGTTTGGGAAATATAGACGTTAGACTGTATCCTGACGTACAAGATAAAAGCACATTATAGTAGAAGTAAGTAATAAAGAGGAAGTATTGGAAAAATTCGAAGGTCATGAAGAAGAATTAGGCGAGGATTGTGCACTTGGTGACTATTATGTCTACTATGCTATTAAACAGGGATATTTTGAAAGGTCTGGAAAATTAATGCATCCTGAAGTAATAAGCGAGTCTAACAACAAATGGACAGAACGTGAAGAGTTAAGAAGGACTTCTGATCCTAGGAGAGAAGTTTCTAGGTAGATTAATTTGCCAAAAAAGTTAAAGATTATTATTTAAATATAGACTTCTATAATTTATAGATTAAGAAAATTGTACCAATGTCTTCTAAGAATACTCTTTTATATTGTTTTTAAGCTGGCTACAAAATGAGGATATGGAACATATAATTGGCTGAGCTGCCTTTTATACTCCAGGTTTACTATTAAAATATGCAGCTAAAATTGGATACATTTTCTATCACTGTTGTGTCCGATATGCTAAAATCTTCATCATTTATATTGATATTTTGTATAATTGAGTGTCGATTCCTGTAGCTTTTTCAGCATTAGTTTGTTCTTTTACCTCAAGATCTCTTGGTACATCAGAGGTCCTTGATTCCTCTATATCAACTGCAGTAGCAGCAATTTGGCTACCTTTCTTATTTCTTAGCAATACCTTTCAATAGTTTTGGTAGTTTTCATTTCTCTCCTTTTGTTCTTTTTATAAATGGTTAGTTACGCCTTTAATCCATAAAATTTCTCTAATTGCTCACTTCAAAGCATCGGTATTTCTCTTAAATCAGCTAGCCTCAAATTACTTGGCTGTCTCCCATTTACTATATCTTCTTTAATCTTTGGTGCTAAATAATTTAATCTTAAAATTTGCTGTATACGTCTTGTACCTATATTAATTTTGGCACTCAGCTCCTTCACGCTTCTATATTTTTCCTCTTCTAGTTGCCGTTTCCAGGAATGGGCTCTTACCACTGCTTTCAGTAGCGCATTGTTTGTTTTTGCTTCTGGCTCTACTACTGTGCATTTATTTCCTTTCTTTTTTAACCACATTGGCATAAATTCCACCTTATCCTCTGAGCTCACCTCTATTCCATCTTCTTTTACCATTACTCCCTTTATTAACTTTTTCACTACTTCTTTCTGTTTTCCAAAACTTAAATTTTTCCATTCTTCTCCACATTTTTCATATAAATCTTCTGCTCTTTTCATCACTTCTTTTTCCACTTCTCCGGCTATTACATTTCGGCTTCCTGATTTACAACCCTTTCCCCTTAAATGATTATTGCACACGTAATATCGATACCTTTTATTTTCTTTTTTTGAATATGTCAGCGTCATATTTACATCACAGCTCTTGCACTTAATTATTCCCTTTAGCAGTGCTTCCTCATATTTTGCTTTTCTATATGGTTGATTCCTTATCAATTCCTGCGCTTTTTGCCATTTTTCTTCCTCTATTATCGCATCGTGCTTTCCCTCATACTCTTTCTTATAATGCCTTATCTTTCCCATATATATTGGGTTTGTTACTATCCTTCTCATTGTTGCTTTTTTAAAGATATCTGATTTTGTTCTGTAACCTTGACTATTTAGCTCCCTTGCCAGTTCTGCCATTGATTTTAGCTCCATATCCTTTTAAATATATGCATTACCACTTTTGCTTCTTTCTCATTTATTATTAATTCTTTAACTTTTACATCATACCCAAATGGCAAAGTTCCTCCCATCCATAAACCTTGCTCCTTTGATGTTGCTATTTTATTTTTTACCCTTTCTACTATCATTTCTCTTTCTAGTTGCGCTGCTCCTGATAACACTGTTTATACAAACTTTCCCATTGGCGTATTATTGTCAAATATCTGCGTTACTGCTACAAAATTTACTCTATGCCTTCTAAAAAATTTCTTCGATGCTGTCTTTTGTCTCCCTTGATAATCTGTCTAATGTATATACTACTACACAATCTACTTCTCCTTTTTTTACATCTTCAAACAATTCCTTTATTGCTGGTCTTTCTAAGTTTTTTCCTGAATAGCCGCCATCATCGTACCTTGTGGCCAATACTACCCAGCCTTCTTTGCTCTTTACGTACTTCTCACATGCTACTCGTTGCGCATCAAGACTATTAAACTTTTGTTCTAGTCCATCCTCATTTGATTTTCTCGTATATATTGCGCACCTCACCTCTTTCAGCATTTTCTCCTCCTCAATTTCCACTTTTATCACGCATCCCGAATAATAAAGGTCCGTTGTAGCTCATTCCCATTATTTTTCCTGCTACTGCTGATAATGATGTGAAAAATTCTTCTCTGTAGATTAAACCCTTATCTGTTACCATTACTGCATGAGTCTCTTCACCTCTCTCTAGTATTAATTCTGTCCCTTCCACTGGTAATTTATCGCTACTTATTCTTTTTCCCTTCTCTAGCCGATCTGCCAGATACTCTAGTCATTTTAATCCTTTTCTTGACATTTCTCCATATACTTTTTCCTGCATTCTATAAGCTAATCTTGGTATCAGATATTTCTTTGAATGTTTAGGCGCTTCTTCTCCATATGCCTTCTTCCACATTTTTCTCAGCTCATCCAAAGGTTTTCTCTCTAAATTCATTACTTTCTTTTCTATTTCTTCCTCCATGTTTTTAGCCTCTCATAGAAGATTTCCCACTTTGCTGTTCAAATAACCTTTCAATTCTGTCTATTTCTTTCTTTAATACTTCAGTTACTTCTTTACTGGTTTTCGCATAATCCATCGCTGTCATTCCAAATTTATCTGCTTGCTCTATTTCTCCTCCTGCTTCCACTAACTCTTTTACTATTTCCACTTTCCCCATCATACATGCAAGGTGCAGCGGGCGACGTTTTAACTGAAATTTCAAACATCCCGCAATATGTGCGATAAGTCTTTTCTTACAATAACGCTGGCATTAGCATTACTCGAGACATACCGCGTGGAAATTGCACGGTCGAGTTTACATATCTTCGGGGTGCTTTGTTCAGGTGGTTGTCATTACTGTCACCTGTTCGTATGCGTGTGTATGCATGCGTGTGGGTGTGTTTTTAAACGCACACGCACACTAACACGCGTATAATAATGACATTACTTTTGCTTGTTTTTTTAGAAGTACGTGTCGAAATCAATTTAGTTTCAATAACTCAACAATGTAAAAGTAGTAGATAATAATATTTCTGAGTAAAACCCGAATTGATTAGGTAACTACCACATTATAATGCATATATGCATTTATGCAAATATGAAATTTTGAATGCATAAGCTTTAAGTTGTTTTCGAGTATCTTCTGGACACCGGTTTTGTTGTGAAAATAATTTCATACAATTATTCATTGCTGCATTATAAGTTTATAATTGGTTTGCTATTGGTTGTATCCAAAATGCGTTTGACTGATAGAGAGCGAATTCATGCTCTGTAATGCGAGGATGTGGTGATAAAATGAGATCCTATGAAGAAGCTGCTACGCCGTTTAATAACAGATTTCGAAATCGTGATCCAATTTCAAAATCTTCTGTCCATCGTACTGTTTTACGATTTCAGAGAACTAGTTCAGTTATTGACGAAGGAAGATCGGGTAGACCAAAAACAGCTACAAACGATGACGTGTCTATGCAGGTTCTCCAAAATATTATTGAAACCCCGCACAATCCGCCTTCGAGAATAGCTCAGAAATACGATAACGACCGAAAATCCGTTACAAAAATTTTAAAGTCACACGTTACCACCCGTTTAAAATACGACTCGTCCAAGAACTCTTCGAAGATGACTATGACAGAAGAGTAGAGTTTTGCGATGAAATGATAACGAGATATAATGACGATAACAATCAATTCTTCAGTTGGATTTGTTTTTCTGACGAAGCTACTTTTGAATTTAGCGAATCTGTCAATCGTCAGAAAATGCGATAATGGGTGCACGTTAATCCTCATTGGATGAGAGATTCGCTTACTCAACACCCACAAAATAATTTAATATTTGGGCAGGAATTATTAGACAAAATATTGTAGGGCCGTATTTTAACGCGGTTAACATAAATGCTGAGAATTACCTGCATCTATTATACGAACGAAAGTGGTCCCATGTACCCCAGAAATTCTTGGACTCGCTTTTGAACAAGTTTGGCTTCAACAAGATGGAGCCCCAGCTCACTTCGCGGTAGTTACTCGAGATTACCGTAATGAAGTGTTTCTTAATAAATGGATTGGCACAAGAGTACCGATTGAATGGCCGCCCCGATCACCGGACTTAACACCGTTGGACTTCTTTTATTGGGGATACTTGAAGAGTAAAGTGTTTGAGAAAAAACCTGCCGATATTAATAATTTGCAAGAATGGATAATATACATATTTCTAACTCAATCACACCAGGGTATGTTGCAAATGTTCAGGAAAGTATTTACACGCAGATAGGCCACTGCCATTCAGCGCACGAATAACGGTTTGAACACTTAGGCGCGAAGTAATAGTCGCGGATAAATCCGCGATCGAAAAATCCCGGATTTTTCTCCGGCAATATGCGTTCTGACAGCGCGCAGAAAGACTTTCTTTGTGCTACTGTTTACCTGCTGTTTTTGGTTACAAAAGATGTAAAGTATTCTACCATACAAATGTAAAATAAAATAGTAGGTAAACACAACAAAGAATGTAAGTATGTAAACCCAACCACCTGAACAAAGCACCCCTAAGAGATGTAAACCGATACGACCGTGCTATTTTCAAGCGGTACTTCTCGGGTAATCCTAATGCCAGCGGTATTGTAAGAAAAGACTTCGTCAAGACTATCGCACATATTACAGGATGTTTGAAATTTCAGTTAAAACGTCGCTCAGTTAATATTGCCATCCCTGAAATTTTCGAACATTCACCTTGAAATGACATTGGACATTGAATTAAAGGGTGTGGACAAAGTCATATTCTGACGTAAGACTTTTCGCTCTAAAAAATGGTGGTTATCATTTGAAAAATTGAACTTGACCTCGAAGTGACCTTTAAAGTAATGGTCAAGGTCAAATTCAATATTACCAGTATGTAGATAGCCAAGGAATAGCATTTCGCAAAAAAGTGCACTCTCGTCAAGACATTATTGTCATACAGGAATTTATGAGATATTCACCTTGAAATGACCTTGATTCTGACTTAAAAGGTATGTTGGTCATGTCCTGAACATGAAATTTCCCCTCTTTCCAAATTCGTGGAAAAAAGTAGTGGAGAAAATCCTTAAACTTTTGTCTGAAACATTTTCCCGAAAATGCATTCCTGCTGAGATAATTCGCCGTTACGGGAACGTTTAAGTTTCACCTTGAAATGACCTTAATCAAAATATCGGTTATACCATATTCAGCTCTTTCCGAATCCATAAAAAACTAGGTTCCTATTAACAAAAATTAACTTGACCTTGAAATAACCGTCATGGTAATTTGCAAGTCAATTTCCATGGTACCATTGAAAACGGCCATAATTTTGTCATGTTTTTATCTGTGTAGTGATAAGCAAACAAATTTCAAAACCATATTTTCTCACGTATTTTTGTCCGTACTTTACAAAGCTGCTATTAGTTTTGTTCTATGGTTTTTAAAAATTAAATTTAAATTATTTGTTTTCGTAAATTAGCCACCATTTTGAAAAAATCAAACGTCATAGAACCAACCTAATAGCAGATTTGAAAAAATTGTGGCCTTTTGGCATGAAAAGGGTTAAACTAGTCGATAGTGTACGGGATGATAAGTATGATACAAACCAATTATATAATTTGCCTTGAAAGCCAAAATTCCATATTTTATCAGTTAATCTGATATAATTCATAAATCCGTCCTGCTCAATTATAATTTTATTCATAAGTAACGCTAATGATTGGTCAACGGTATAAGTCGGTAACCAATAGCCGTCGGGTGGAACGCTTATGCGACAGAACGTTAACGGTTTGCGCATGCGCGAATTTCTTCATAAAGCAAAACTCATACGTGAGTGACAATTGTCAGGCGATTTGAGAACACATATAGCACTCACATGGAGCGCAAACGTGCGCTTTAGTCTCATTTACGAGTTTCATTATGCACCCTATTATGAACTCACGTTGCTATCTGGGTTATTACAAATGATAAAATCAAACATTTTGGAAATAACCAGAAAGTATACGCGACCGATATTTTTTATTCTATTTCTTTCTAGTGGCGTATTGATTATCCGAGATTCTTGTTCAAATTCATACTATTTTATACGACCTGTAATTCCAGAATTGAATTCGCATTCGATCTTATACGATACCGTATTTAACTGGTTCCAAAAATTGATTTGTTGCGGCTTAGAATAGCTTTAAATTCTGTCAATTTAATCGAAGAATAAATTATATCGTTTCCCGCATTTCATAATTCTTGAAAAAATGTTCTGTTTTAGAGTTTTGAGTTCAAATCATTCGATATAATCCAAAGTAGTATAATGGTTTCTTTGAGGTTATGTGCGTTTAAGTAACTCGTATAAGATCATATAGACTCGCATTCATAACTCAAAGAGCGGGAAAGAAACAAATTTATTTCGTACTAAATCGTACACAGATTTTTCGTATACTTTTTGATGTGTTGGGTGTTTTTATCACTATAGGTTGATAATTTTGAATATTGTGTTTATCACCATATTTGTGTATGGAAAAAATAAAAGAATGTTTCCAAATCGTAGAGAATGGTTGTAATTGTATCGATGAATTAAAAAAGATGTAATAATGTTATCTTGTTTTTTACGAAGGATGTATCAAATAAGTTTTGATTGAATCAAGGTAAAATGAAACGACCAAACTTGATATTCATTTTTATTTCTTTCTATTATAAATATTAAATATCCCTGTTATATTACATATTTATAAAATTATGCAACTAAACGACGCAATTACTGAAAATGTCTATTTCAGAATAGAAACGTTTCTCAAGTCTGTTACGCTGAGGTACTGAAAAATCTGTTGCGTAACGAGGGTTGGAAGTTGAAATGGTGGAGAAGCGAAAAGAATCTCACCAGCTTCTAATAATTCCTTCCTTTCTTCAGATTTTTTAAATTGTTTCGTTAAAATATCAGCATAAATAGGAAATTTTTCTTTAATTATATTCGAATTAAAAATATTAAGAACCTCTTCTTTCCTTACGTGGACCGTCAATGCTCTTATACTTTTACAAAACAAGTCATGAACAGATAAATTTTTGCAAATTTGTTCATCTTTCATACTCTCGATCTCTTTCTGGCACTGGTTATAAAAGCGATAATACGTCGTAAAGATATTATCCATAGCGCGACATTTCATGACATCGTTAGTTGCGTTTTCCTTGACGACATGCTTAATGAAAAATTCCACCATACTCTCCCAATGCACACAAACAAGTTTATTTTTCACTTCGAGGTGATACTGTTTCTGAAATTCTGAATTGTATCCGATAAGCAGCTTCGAAGAGCCGCTATGTAAGTACGAATGAAAAGGGGAATAACCCATATTGTTCACCGCTGCTATATTGGCTCCGTATTCCAATAACGTTTCAATTGTCTCAAGCTGATTAAGTCTTGACGCTACATGAAACGGTGTGTTGGCCTGTCCGTCTTTGCAATTAACGTCAGTTTCGTTAAGTTCCAACAACATCCTTAAGATGTTTAATTTAGCATTATCTGCCGCTGCGATATGAAGAGGGGTTGTAAATATTCTCTTCATTCGACGTTCGTCATCTTCCTTGTTAGGAGCGTCAAGAAGAATTGCTTTCCTGTCACTTTCCGAGGCGTAAACACGAGCTCCGTTAGAAATAAAAAATCTAAGTAAACTTTCATCGTTGTTCCACACTGCGAAATGAAGCGCAGTAGTCCCGTATTTGTCACGAAAATTTACATCAGCCCCCCTTCTCAAAAATTCCTCAACCAGTTCTCTATTTCCCATTCTAGCTGCGGTAAGTAACGGCATACAATTGTCTTTTAGGTTAATTCCTTTCTTCAACAATAATTGCAAAATTTCTTTTTTGTTGTTCTCCAACGCATGACATACCAGCGTCCTACCATTCTCGTCCATAAAATTTACATCCGCACCATAGTTAATAAATAGTTTCAACAAATCCCACTGCCCAAATCGAACCGAATCTCGCAGTAATTTCCATGAAACATTATCTTCCACCTGCGCTCCATTTTTTAAAAACAGTTCGACCATTTGTACATTCTGGTACTTGACGGCACAATCGATCGGTCTCATACCGGTTCTATCAGCTATGTTAATATTGGCACCATATTTTAGAAGCAGTTTGACAGTTTCTACAATGTTTTTCGATAAGCTGGGATTAATAATAGCAATGCCATGAAATACGCTACATCCTTCGTTACAAGAACAAGAATCGTCGCACGAAATGTTTGGGTTTGTACCATGTTTTAATAATTCCTCAAGAATCCAAGTGTGACCGTTTACAGTGCACGTCAACAGAAGACGAAAATTGTTTATAAAATCACGATCCACGTGAAATCCATTTATACGAAAATACTCCAAAATTTCATCCATTCCTGTCGAGTTTAAAATAGCCGACTTGAATGCAGATTTGTTACTTTTATTGTTGAGGTTAGGTTTATGCTTTAAGATTTCTGTAATTATTTTTGCATTTCGTTGCTGAACTGCTATGTACAAAACAGTATTTCCATTTTGGTTAAGTACATCGACGTCTGCGCCGTACTCTAACAGATGCCTAACAATTTCCAATTGTATAAACGACGGAAATTTGTTTATAGCTAAATGAAGCGCACTTCGACCTTTACGATCGACGGCATTGGGGTCGACTCCTTTTTCTAAAAGGTGCTTTACTAATCGATCGTCTTCTTCTAAAACTGCAGAGTGTAAAGGAAGTCCGTCCGATACTTGATTGTTCTTAGAATTATCAGCGCTGAAACATGCAGATATCCCTCGGAGATTTGCACCGTAACATAACAAAAAAATAGTCGTTTCTATATCTTCATTTTTAATGGAATAGTAGATCGGTACTATTCCTTTTTTATTTTTAGCGTTTACGTTAGCGCCGTGATTGATGAGCATTTCGATGATCTTGGTTCTTCCATACTTGACAGCGGTATGAAGTAACGTACAGACGTTCTCGCAGCAAAATTTAGGATCGCACTGCACATTAACACTTGCACCAAATTTTAAAATGTCTCTAACGATATCGGTATGGCCACTTCGAATGCACTTGAAAATTAATTCACGATTGTTTATATCGTCGTCGCTAACGAAAAAATGATGTTTCAAAAGTTTGACAATTTTTACAATTTTCGGTCCTGAGCAATATAAAGCTTGGAAAAACGCAGCTTTGTTTTGTTTATTTTTCACATCCAGTCCGTAGCTTAAAATCTCTGCGACCCAATCAGGCCTTCTTTCTAATATAGCTAAATAAAGTATATTGAAACCTTTGACACCTCCGTTTCTATAACATTTAGTTTTCTTGTCGATTAAGAAACTTTCTCTACCTACATCGACTCGTAGGTATGGCTCTCGTAAATTATCTGTACAGGATAAATTGGCGTTTATATCAGCCCCGTATTGTACTAGAAGTTTCTTTATTTCGTCTATTCCGTTCATAAAAAAAGCAATGTGAAAAGCTGTACAGCCAGTTATGCTTCTAGCATGAACGTCAGCTTTCCTTTCTAAAAGTAATCTAACAATCCTTACATTGCTGTCGAGAATAGCTAGGTGAAGTGGCGTATTGTAATGATCACGAGGGTCAGGTCCGTTTACTTTGCAATTTTGAAATAAAAGCCATTCGGCGATTTCTGTTTGGTGATTTACCAGCGATTGATATAATAACTCATAACCGTTGTCCCAGCACTTGATACGAGACAAACCGACAGCACTAATTATTTCTTGTACCGTTTTCAACGATCCATCATGTATAGCGGTAAGTATATTTGCATTTATGACGCTATCCTTCTCCATTCTTGCAATTTTGCAATCAATAGATATCAATCGGATGAAGTATCATTCGATACCCATATTAGATCGTTGAATAGGAACAGCTTATTTCTTTTATACTTGTTTCGACGAATATTATTTTGTTACACTAGGAATATAGGTCACACATGGTGTATCAATTACCAAACACCATGGTGATGATGACAAATAACTGACAAACGGTCTGTTTTGTGGCAGAGGCATCAGAGGGCACAAATTAATAACAGATTGCGTGTTAGGTGTACTGTATGTGTGCGCAACACATGCATACATAATGAGCTATGTACACACTGATGTCAGCGCCAATGTATTGCAACGGAGTAATGAGTAACTGAGAATGGAATTTGATATACCGGGTGTGTACACTGTAAAAAATGGTTTCGTAAAACCACAACACCCCAGATAACATTGGGTGCGACTCATGATGGGCTCACGACGTGAATTCACGTAATGATGTCATTGTGCAGCCTTCATGATAGGCAGTTCCGTGCTGCGCATGCACGTCTCTCGCCTCCGAATCACAGTGAATTCACATTACACATTTCCGGCATACATTACACATTTTGTGTGAACCCACATGACTGACACACGCTGTATTGCGTTTTCTTGTATTTATTTATTAACAAAGTAAATGAAAGTTATTTATTCCTAGAAGGAAGTGACAATTATACTTTTATTAATGCTTGAATATATTTTTTTAGGCCCGAATTCATAGTTGTAAATTCAACTTAAGTTCGTTTTTTCTCGTTTACATTACCGTCCATGTCAAAGTTGTACGATGGTAAAATGGCATCACATAACTTTCAAACATAAAAAGCAAAATACAGTAGATCTGGACAACACCAAAGTACATAACAGAATGTATATGTAACGACTGGTGGAAGGGCTTCAAATAAAACGCGCAATATGATCGGTCAGAAACTAAAAATCAACTTTATTCCGATCCCGCGGTGACGATCCGATCGCGACGCGAACTTCCTAACCCGACGACATCCCGAAACGTTCTCTCTCAACCCGATCGTCACTTTTTTTTTTACATCTTAGTTCGACTTTTCAATTTCTCAAACATTTAAATAGACTACACTGTAAAAAAAATCGTGTAAAATTACAACGTGGAGTGTGGGCTCGAAAATGACCAACCTCTAACGCAGTGATTTTACAATCGGAATGTAAAATTACTACCTAGTCTCGAACTTTTACTTTCGGATAACATCATTTTACAGGTTATGGGCGATTTTCCAGCCCGTGTTTGAAAGTTCCAATCGAACGATTAAATTTGTAGGTTAACCGTAGTTTTTACAGGTTATGGGCAATTTTCCGGCTCGCGTTGTAAAATCTCAACCCAACGATGAAATTTACACATTAATTCTAGTTTTAATAGGCATCCTCATTTCAGGATTGTAATTTGTTTCTTCCGAGCTTATATACGTAATACATTACTTTTATACAGTATGAAATGTGCTCAAAACAACTAGAATGGAAAGAGCTAGATCCTTAAATGAAAAGGCCTATTTATAGGATGCATTAATTTTCCGGCGTCCAATGTTAAAAAAAAACTTAATGGGTGAAATTGTGCCCAGAGTATGCATCTTTAAGACCCAAATTACAAAAAAAATTTTGAAATTTTTTCGCGCCTCTGAAAAATCGCTAAATATGACCATTTTTGCCCCGTTACGATAATCCGCTATAGCAAACCTGGTAAAAAACTGGCTATTCGAAAAAATAATATTTGACAATATGATTTTGATGTATTTTGGTCTCCTGATTACGAATATGATGCCAGAAATTGGCGCTCATCAATATTTCGGCCGCTATCTTGAAAAAATAGCCAAAAAACGTGATTTTTTTCAATTTTTTTTGCATTTACATATTGGAATAGTATTTTATGTAACAGGCGTACGGTTTTCTCGGCATTATGTTTGTTTTAAAGACCTAAAACTAGTCATTACTGATGAGCAGCCACATTATCATCCGCGGACGATAATGTAATAAGAACTCTGTTTTGTTACTGCGAGAACGTAAAATGCGATTGAGTATTTCCAAATGTACATCGTATGGTAAAACAATATGTTTTAAGTTTAAAATATCGATATTATTTAACCATTTCTGGTGTATTGCGTTTATATTTCAAAAGAAACAATATTTACAGAATCATTTTTTCCTACACCTCTAATTCCAACATTTTACTATATTCTTATAAAATAAAAAAGATGATTATAATTACAGGTTTTACTTCTTTTTCGGTAGCACGCACTGTTTTGCGTTAACAAACGTAATACACACTTAATTTAAAACTAAGCATTAAAGAATGAACTTACAAGGAGAACCCCAGAAGTGCATTTCGAATAATAATAATAATAATAATAATAATAAACTTTATTGAGCTATAACACTTTAGTACATATATGTTAACATTTTATAAAAATAAAAAATTTCTTTATATACACGATAAATCGGAATTTTAATTTTATGTATTGCTCAATTTTTACGCTGAGAGCAAAAGTGAAAAATATCACTTGTCCGCACTCAGGATATTTTGGACGATGGTGTGGTCTTCAACATGGTGTAGAAAACGGTGGAGCCGCATCTCATAGATATTAATTATAATTAGTGTAGATCTATTGATGTAGACAGGATAGTTTCTCTAATTTTTCTTTTCCTCTGTCTTGACTGCATTTTTATTAAATTATTTCTAGTGGATGGAAGTATATCGTTTAAAATTTTTGCAGCAAAGTATGTGTGACATCTTCTTCCAATGGTTCTTACGAATTTAGGGACTCTATATTTATTATTAGTTCGACTTCTTGAGATCCTGTGATTTTCGGTTTCTGATAGAAGTGTGATGGTGTTATCAGTGAAACCGTGATGCACCGCAGCAATATAAAATTTTTGTTTGAGGGTTGGAAATTGACTATTTGCATATAGTTGCTTGGTGGAAAATCTTCTATTTTTTTTGTATATAACTTTCAGAACCGTATTTTGTACAGTTTGCAGATGTTGTAAGACATTATTTTTACTTCCACCCCATCCGATAATACCATATGACAGTATAGAATCTACTAAAGCGTAATAGATAATCCTGAGTTGTTTTATATTTAAAATTGTTCGTAATTTATAGAATATACATGGTATATAGCGAAGTTTTAGAAGAATATTGTTCATATGTATATCCCACCGAAGGTGGCTGTCAATGGTTATGCCCAAATATTTCACGGAATTCACAATCTTAATATGTAAACAGGTGCAAGCACGTTGATGTGTACAATTTTCTTCGTGTATAGTTATTTTATTCGTGGTAGGAAGGCTATCGTAATAGCATCCAAAAGCTACTGCTTGTGTTTTCTTTATATTCATTGTTAAATTATTTGCAGCAAACCAGTTTTTTATTTTCGGAAGTTCTGTACGGATGTTTTCCAAGACTTCGGTCCATGTGCAACTTTTATATATTATAGCAGTGTCATCAGCGTAAGATATAATGTCTCCTTGGATTTCGGAAGTATAGATATCGTTGACATAGATTATAAATAATAGTGGTCCAAGTATCGATCCCTGCGGTACGCCACAAGTTGTTGTAATTTGATTACTATAATGATCTTGTATCTTTACAATCTGTCTTCTGTCGGTAAGATAACTTTTTAGTAGCCTATACACATTTCCTCGAAATCCATACATTTCAAGTTTATTGAGTAAGATGTTATGATTCAGTGTATCGAATGCCTTGGCCAAATCAATGAATAATGCAACTGCGGGTGTTCCTTCGTCTAATGCTTTATATATGTTTTCAGTTAGTGTAGCTATTGCTGTGTTTGTAGATTTCCCAGTTTGAAATCCATGTTGTGATGGATGTAATATTTTTGAATATTTTAGATAGCTACAAATTCGTTCTTTAAGGCATTTCTCAAAGATTTTTGAGACACAAGGCAATAATGCTATCGGCCTATAATTCTGCATTAAGTCTTTTTTTCCACTTTTGTAAATTGGAACAATGACGGCTTTTTTGAAGTGTTCAGGGCAGATACCAATTTTAAAAGATAAGTTAATTATATAGGCAAGAGGTTTAACAATATAATTACCACATATCTTTAATGTTTTCGAAGTAATTTCATCTATGCCTGGAGCTGCATCATTTCTTAGTTGATTTATATATTTCAAAATTTCATGTTCGGTAGCTTCTTTTAGATACATTGAGTGTGTTATGCGCTGAAAGTTCGGTTTGTATGATATTTCTCGACTTGCTTCTTCAGTAGAAAGGGTCTGTGATGTTTGAGTACCCCCAATGGATGAAAAAAAATTATTGAACTCGGTAGCTATCTTAGATTTGTCACTAATTCTTTCTCTGTCGATTAATATTTCTTGGATTGAGTTGGTTTTCTTTGAAGGGTTTATTATTTCTTTGACAGTTTTCCACATATTTGTAGGATTACTGTTTTGTGTGATTTTTGAGGCATGATAGATAGATTTTGCCTTCTTTATAGACGATGTTAATGTATTTCGATATTTTAAATACTTAGCGTAGAGGTATTCATTTAAGAGGTGTAGTTTTGCTTGTTGATAAAGAATTTTTAACGACAATTTTTTTTTATTCTTTAAACAAAAAAAAAAAAGGATACGTGTCTCAGCGTTTGATCTCATAGGGCTTTGTTTTTGGGCTGTGAATTTTTTAATTTTGAATATCAATACCTTTTAAGGAAACTTATTTATTAATGTAGCCTTTACATTTACATAAGGACGGGATTTATGATTTATTTGGGATTTATGAATAGTGCTATATAAAATTTGAGCTCATAATATAAGTATTTGTACGTGAATTAAAGATGATCCCTAATAATCCGAAGTAATAGTAGCGTCTTTTTAGATTTATTCCAAAAAAAAAACTTGAAAAAATCACGTTTTTTGAGTGTTTTTTTTAAGATGTCGGCCGAAATATTGCCGAATGTTTCACTGCTTCGAATTGCGAGAGCATACAATGAATTTTCCGGCTCTTATTAGTACAATAAATAATGTTCGTCACTCGGTCGTAAGATTTCACGGCCTCATGTGATCGGTCGATACTCGGACGGGCTTCGCCAGTCCTCGCAAGCTGCGATCACTTTCGCGCCGTGAAATCCACCTTTACGGCCTTGTAATGAAATATAGTATATTGTGTGACATGGAACTAAAACTGTCATTCTGGTCCGAGTATGGTGCTCCCGGTTCGAGTCGCAGCGATAGCGGGCCGACGAGTACATACCGAGAACACATGCAACGACCAGAATGGTTTTAGTTACATGTTACACGCGATATTTTATGTAACAGGACTATGGTTTCCGAGGTAAACGATGCACCAAGCGTTGGCGCAAGTCGATAGAAGAATACTGAATGCGCAAGTGCACAGGTACTTAATGTTACATCATGAACAAGTGCGCATGCGCATAGGACTATAATGTTACATTATCGTCCGCGGATGATAATGTAGCCGCTCATCAGTAATGACTAGTTTTAGGTCTTCAAAACAAACATAATGCCGAGAAAACCGTACGCCTGTTACATAAAATACTGTTCCAATATGTAAATGCAAAAAAAAAATTGAAAAAAATCGCGTTTTTTTGGCTATTTTTTCAAGATGGCGGCCGAAATATTGACGAGCGCCAATTTCTGGCATCATATTCGTAATCAGGAGACCAAAATACATCAAAATCATATTGTCAAATAATATTTTTTTGAATAGCCAGTTTTTTACCAGGTTTGCTATAGCGGATTATCGTTACGGGGCAAAAATGGTCATATTTAGCGATTTTTCAGAGGCGCGAAAAAATTTCAAAATTTTTTTTGTAATTTGGGTCTTAAAGAAGCAAACTCTTGGCACAATTTAAGATAAGAAAAGTCAAGGAACAAAAAAATTGCAAAGTTACAGGAAAAATAATAAAAAACACCCAATAAACGCCGTTTTTGACGCGCATGCGCGAATGCTAGATATTTTTTTATTTTTTTATATATTTTTTTTTTCGTGAATAGGGCATCTTAAACTATCGTTTTATCACTACTCACTTCGATTTTAAAAAATTCGATACACCCTTATATGTATATATAAAAGTCCCGGGACAGCTGGATGTTGCCATTTAATCCCGGGACTTTTCGTACACCCGGTATATCTTTTTATTTATTTATTTATATACGGGCATTTCTGCCCTTTAAACATATAAACAAGTATACAATTATACCTTTTTACGCCAAAAAAGAAGAATTACAATAAAACGACATATTTCCTATATACTAGTAACATAGCGTTGACTGAAGCTTAATTAGTTTTCACATTTATTCATAATATCTAAATAAATTATCCGCTGACAATATTTTGAATCTCGCATACGAACTAACTTCTCGAATATTATTATTTAATGCATTCCATGCTCGCTTAAGTCGTGGAACCGGAGAAAAGAATAAGTAGTTACTTTTGAGAGTAGATTCCGAGATGGTACGAGGATTACGAAATGGAGTATGGATTGGTTCTGTGTGGAAATAATGTAGATAAATTGGTATCCGATAAAGATGTTAAAATACGATACACAATCAATACATCATGATATGAATGTAGTGATTTTATAGTAGGGAACTTAAACTGATTGGCAATGGCATTATAGCTGTGGTCGAGATGCGACATAGGATGTCCTGACTTAAAAGTAAGGAACCTCAGGGATTTTCGAAGTACCCCCCTCTAGCATATTAATGTCTAATTGGGTATATGGAGACCAGATCGGAGATGCAAGTTAAATGCGGTAATACTAGTGCGCGTATCAGATACGAAATAGTATGAGGGTCTTTAAAGTCCGAAGTTGTCCTCCGTATAAACCCCAGCATCCTAAGCGCTTTTGTACGGCTTTTGTACGGCAATTTATATAAATAAAATATCTTACAAAATTAAGAAATAGTATTTTATTCACGAATTTGGGCGAAATATAGCAAAATTAAACGTTTAACGAGAAAAATTTTTTTTTTCGAAAAAAGGCTATTAAAACCCGCTAAATTAATTTTAAAAGTTCCATTTTTTTCGAAAAAAAAAAAAAATAATTGTCACAAAAATGTTGTACAGTTTTTATTGTATTATTATTGAATTTCTCATATCCGATTTTGAGCCGGATCCTCCCCTTAAATCGACTTAAATAAATTTTAACTGCTAAAATTGTTATATTACAAACCTAAATTCAAACAAAAATTGGATAACCCTGCGAATATATAAGTTACTGATAATTAGTTGACTAATTTACGTTGTCTACATTGTATTAAAACAAGTTGATAATGTTTAGATAATTTTAACTCGATGTAAGTTTAACTTGTATTGGTTATATCTATTTTATTAACTCGGTCGAAGTTAGAAAATTTGGTATCGAATTTGCCATCGAAGATCAGGAAAACCAATGAGTACCCAATTTGAAATTGTTCTATCTTTTTACGTATTCAGTCCAACTTCTTACAAATTCGGTCTGCCATATTGAAGTCGCCATCTTGCATTCAGAATGTCTATTGATGGCTTCGTGATCAGCAACTTAAATTACCCCGAGTAACAAATTTCAACTGTTTTCCGCATAAAGAAATATGTTTGGTTCGAAGATATAATTTTATGTCACGTTGTACCTCCTGTGCTGGAACAATTCTTTACAAGTCGTAACGTTCCGCTTTTTCTACATTTTATATGTTTAGGAATGGGCTCAGGTTGATTTTAAATGTGTGCCAGCGAAAAAAAATTTTTTTTTTCTTAAAGCATAAAGTTAAAAAATCTGTTGATTTGCCCACACCGTAAAAAATTTCGATGTAATTTTACAATGGTACAGCGCAAGCCTTTCAACCAGCAACTGGTGGGAGAATCCCTCAGGGGAAAAATATGTTATATATGCGTTGCCCGGAGGGGTATACGACTTAAAGAGGGACTACTGTAGTTCACCGAAATTGTAAATGTACTCGACCTAAAATTACAATTATCGCAGTAACATCTCGAGGCAGCAGAATAATCAAAGAGTTCACAACGAACTCTAAATGTTATCTAAAAAAGGTCAGATGACCCACTTTCTGAGGTTTTTCTGAACATGAGTTCATAAAGACGTCATAATGACATCATGTTCAGAAAAACCACAAAAAGAGGGTCATCTGGCCAGAACATTTTGAGTTCATTATGAACTTTTTGATTATTCTGCTGCCTGAGTCGCCATTTCTGGTGTAAAATTACATTCGGATTTGGCTCTTGCATTCAAAGGTTAAGTAGTCTGTAAAGATTATAAATATATTTTGTAGTGTTTTTAATGGTACTTTCAAAGGGTTTCAAGATACAAAAATAACTGATTTTTCGAGAAATGCATTTAATTTATTAAATTATAAAACGAAATAAACACTTATAAAATAGACATCACAGTAATTGTTTGTTACATAAAAGATATAGAAATGTTTATAAACTTTAGTGTCAATCACATCACTTATTTTAATATTTTGAAGTTTTCTAAAAAAAGAATATACTTTTTTAGTAACAATTTGTTTTTACTTCTCTTTGCTTCTTCAGGATATATCTCCAACCACCTCATTTAGTCGTATTCCAAGAAACTATAGAAAATTGTAGTTTTACCATATTGGTTGTGATTTTCAGACGAATAGTAATGTTGAGAGAAGTAAAATAACTACTCTCAGAGTGGGTAATTAAATTAACTACAATTTTACAATTTTTGTAGTAATTTACATTTATCGTAGTAAAATACTCAGCAGAATTGTAATTTTGCCACTATCAGAGATGCGATTTTACCATATAGGCCGTAACATTGCGGTGTAATTTTACAATTCCCTCAGTGACTTTACACCAGCATTTTTTAGAGAGAAGAAGATGCGGGGCATTCCATGTGAAATCGCCAACGTTTCGGAGTCAAGTTTCAGAATTTATTCAAAATTGAACTACGTTTAGAATGCGTAAAGATAAGCCTATCCTGTAAATTTCAGCTCAAAATATTAATTTGTTCAAAAGTTATTGATAAAAGTGTAAACGACATAAATGAAATTTACCATTTTTTAAACGGCGATATCTCGAAAACTATCATTCAGAGAAAAAAAATATTTAATTCGAAAATGTGGAGAAATGTATAAATTTTGCACCGGTGTGAATGATATAAACAAAATATTATTGTTTATAACAAATTTTCAAGATTATTTTGTTGTAACTCAATTTTTGCTCGATATGCCATTTTTTTTCTACTTGTGACATAAACAAAAGTTGTTCGCAAAGGTGTTTTCTTTAACTTCGCAAAATTTCAGTTTGTCATCTTTGAAACTGGCTTTGTAATGTAAAGAAAACCGAGCGCAGGAGTGTCCGTGCGCCATGCCACCGGCCGGGCCGCCCGTACATATCAGCCGCCCGGCCGTATAAAACGCTTTCTACCCCTTTTCAGGCATACAATTCCTAACTACTTGTTTGTAAAATTGTCAGATATATAGTGGTGGTAAGTATACCCCGATGTTTTTTCTACATATTTTTATTTGGGTCATTAATTGGAAAATGAAAGAGGGGTTTGTTTCAAAATACGCACATCGTTCATTTATATAGAACTTTTTCCTATGTGGCATCAGTCTTTAGGTTACTTTGGCACTGAGCACACCACTTTTTAGTTATATTATCCAAAAGACAATTCGATAATTATTTATATACAAAAGTAATGATTGCGGGTGCTAAATTATCAACTTTTCTTGACGAGAACAATACAGAAAATGTTCCCATCAAGTGATACGTGTAGGGGCGGCGGGGGTTGTACCGCTCAGTGGATAATTCCTCTCACTCATATTTCTCAACCTTCCGTTAAGTTATAACTATTTTTTATATTTTTTTACTAAAGAACTTTATGTCAAAATCTAATTTCAACAAAAAATTTACATTGTTTATTGCTAAAAGTTGATTTAAAAAAAATTGGAAAGTTTTGTAACGTAGTTGACATAAATACGATAAGAATTGGTCTTTACAATAGACGGTTTTCCATCTTTTTACTAGTACCTAATGGGAAAAATATGAAAACATAGGCTCGTAGTACTGTTAATTATCAAATGGTATTTGGTAAACTACTAAAAACAACATTGATTTATAATTATTCATTACGAATTTCAACGCGCCGCGTTAGTAGGTAATACCGCTCAGAAAGTTTATGACATATTTTACATATTGTTGATTAAATAACTATACAGAAAGTACTAAAATAATGGGTATTTGAAACGGAACTTCTTGTAATTAATCATATGCATTGAATGTACACAAGTGAGTTAACAAAAAATTTATTTATTATATCATCGAATTTCATAGGTCATGTGAACTCATTATTTATCAATCATTAATTTGAATACATTCTTCTTTACAATTTTCATTGCCTATACCCACATCTCTTCACTACATCTTCATTGCATTGTTTCTAAGTGAATAAGAATAAGTTTAATAACTTAAATTTAGTGAGCGGTATTATCCACATTGTCAGGAGATCCTGTTGTATCGTTGATATTTATTAAACTCTATAATTCAATACGTTTAGCGTTACTAACAATTCAGATCTTTTTGTATATTACTGTTGGGGCTTTATAGAATCGATTTCAATCGTTAAACAAATCTGAAATTATTTATGCATTTATTAAAAGCAGTACTTTCCTTAGGTGAGCGGTATAACCCCCGCCACCCCTACTGAATGGTGGTACTGTGCGACTTGCTTCAAAAGAATACTATTCATTCAAACAATAATGTTAATTGTGTTTATTTTAAACAATCTATTCATTAATAAGGGTTCGCTGTATCCAATAATATCATTTACGGGAAAACAACCTAAGCCGGGTTAGGTTGTTTTTGCACGCAACGCCTCATATATGGTCTTTGCAATCACTTTATAAATTTTTTATAGAACCATTTTTTTATACTATTTTTAGACAATTTTTATACCGTCCTTTCATTAAAATGTTATAAAAATTTTATAAAACTTTTCCACCTGGGAATGTTCACTAATTTTTCAAAAGATACCGAAATGATTGAGGTATTCCTTTTTTATCTTTTCGGTTGTACTAATGAAGGCTCTTTGATATGATATCTTAGGTCATTACATGCACTGTTCAAAATGTCATGAAATTTAATGCATATTTAATGTACCGTTCATTCATTTTTTTGAGTTTTTAGAATGGGGGAGGGTGTTGCTTGTAGGTTTTTTGTGATGGGATGGAATCTGACCTTAAAACAAAAATTGCTTTCTTAATTTTCGGTTTCATGCAATCGTATAGAATCTTTATAATTATCAATAATTGTTTAAGTTTAAATCAGTATATACGAATTAGTGTTGGAAACAAATACGTATACCATGATATTCATTAGTAAAGCATAAAAGAGCATAATTTTGATATGTTACGGATCAATTCAAAAGTTGATCCAATATTCTCAGATTTCTCCTGCTGAAATAGGTATGATGAGTTAAGAGGGATTGTCGAGTATGCGCAAAATCATTTGATGATAATCCGTAGCATCATATGTATATGTGTAATTATATACACATATACATATACATAACGGTACATTAAATATGCATTAAATTTCATGACATTTTGAACAGTGCATGTAATGACCTAAGATCATATCAAAGAGTCTTCTATAGTACAACCGAAAAGATAAAAAAGGAATACCTCAAGCATTGCTGTATCTTTTGGAATAATTAGTGAACATTTATGTTAGCAGCAAAACATGCAGATAACTATGAGGGAGGAATTGACCCTTCCCTCGTACTTTATGGGAAATTAATGAGCAATATACATATCTTTGATTATTTAAGACAACAGTCTGGTTTATTGTTGTAGACATTGTCATCGGAAGTGGCGCCATACTCTTAAGTTGAGGTAGTATATTTTGTAAAGAAACTTTCTTTGAAATACTAATTGATAGCTCATTCTAGATCATTATAAACACCTGCTTTTACATTACATTCTCAAGTAATTCTCCTGATTAACATATTTCTTTGTTTGACGTTTTGGATGATTCGTCATATTTCATGAAACATTCGCATTTAATTTTTTCCATTTGGCAGCCCAGTAAATTTTCATTTCCTTACGCAACGTAAGATTAAACGATAGAGATATTAATATCCAGTAAATTTCAATTGTATTTATGCGTTAATGGATTAATAAATCCAGTAAATATAAGTAAACTATAAAATTAATTTTATAGCATTTAATTTTTTTCTACATACGTTCTGAGTGCCTGCGTTTAATTTTCACACTTAAGTGTAGTATTTATTTTACGTTAAGGAAATGAAAATTTCCCATGCTGCAAAATGGAATAAATTGAATGCGAATGTTTCATAAAACATGACGAATCATCCAAAACGTCAAACAAAGAAATATGTTAATCAGGAGGATTACCTCCGATTGGAAAGTAAAGCCAGTTGTTTATAATAAGCAATCATTACTATTTCAAAGAATGTTTCTTTACTAAATATACTGCCTCAACTTGAGAGTACGGCGCCACTTCCGATGACAATGTCTACAGCAATAAATCAGACTGTTGTCGTAAATAATCAAAGATATGTATATTTAATATTTGAATAATCTTGGTATATGTCGGTCAACTTACTAAGCAAAAATAAATTAAATTGATTTTAAGTTTCTACTCGGTTTTCGATGGAAAACACATTTGACATATTAAATGTAAGAAGCCGGGATTTGTGTAATTATCGCCGACAAAATCTCTGTTTAAAACGGGCTGTATAAGTATCTATAAAAATAATTAATATCCATGGATTTTGTTTCCCTCTAGCGATAATCAAATAAACAAATGTCTATTGTAAATATTTTGCGTTTCGTCCCGAGATCTCGTGATGGACTCTTCAGTAAGGCTAATACGAGAATCTCTGCCTTAGACGCAAAAATGGTTTTGTAAATAATTTGAACTTTAAATAAAACTAAACAATGAAGGAAATGTTTAGAATTATTGTAAGCAAATATGCGTAATTATTATGGTAACGGGATGTCGTTACACGGTACGCATATCCGTAATATTTCCAAAATATAAAATTAATACTTCGATGCGAAAGCATCCAATAAATTTTTCGACCGCTTGAAAATATAAATTTAATATTTGAATAATCTTGGTATATGTCGGTCAACTTACTAAGCAAAAATAAATTAAATTGATTTAAGTGTCTACTCGGTTTTCGATGAAAAATACATTTGACATATTAAATGTAAGAAGCCGGGATTTGTGTAATATAAAATAGACATTAGTTTATTTGATTATCGCTAGAGGGAAACAAAATCCATGGATATTAATTATTTTTATAGATACTTATACAGCCCGTTTTAAACAGAGATTTTGTCGGCGATAATTACACAAATCCCGGCTTCTTACATTTAATATGTCAAATGTGTTTTCCATCGAAAACCGAGTAGACACTTAAAATCAATTTAATTTATTTTTGCTTAGTAAGTTGACCGACATATACCAAGATTATTCAAATATTAAATTTATATTTTCAAGCGGTCGAAAAATTTATTGGATGCTTTCGCATCGAAGTATTAATTTGATATGTATATTGCTCATTAATTTTCCATACAAGGGAGGAAGGGTCGATTTCTTCCTCATAGTTATCTGCATGTTTTGCTGCTAACATAAATGTTCACTAATTATTCCAAACGATACCGCAATGCTTGAGGTATTCCTTTTTTATCTTTTCGGTTGTACTATAGAAGACTCTTTAATATGATATCTTAGGTCATTACATGGACTGTTAAAAATGTCACGAAATTTAATGCATATTTAATGTACTGTTCATTAATTTTTCTCATGGTATGTATAGATATACATTGTGAAGAATTAATGTACGAGCTGGAAGTTTTTTGGCAGCGTGTTTACAGTGTAAGATGCAAAATAATGCAGTTCGACCCCTCCGCATGACACCATCCCTAAACGTGCGTTATTGCAAAAAGAATTTTATTGAAACGTGCAGCACAATTCCTATTGACATTTAAATGATTCCTTCAGTTCTTTCTTAGATTGTTATGTTAACTGAACATCCATAAACAAATAATTAGTTACATAAATCACATGATATCAACCTTACATTCTTATTGTAATATTTCATTCATTTTTATAAAATCATTTCCCCGATGAAGATGTTCGAAAGACATCGAGACGCGAATAAGATCCATAACATAGATTTAGTGATTGCGTTTAACTTTTACAAGTGACATCAAATCCAGCTAAACGGAAAAACTCTAATAAATGATATTACTTCATCATATTATAATTAAATATAAGTGCTAAATATTGTTGATGTATAGTAGCTTTATATTAACGCTTTGCAGATTTTAACGAATGATGGCACATTTTTTCAAGAAAAAGATTCTCTACAACTTTACCGAACGAGTTTTTCTAAATTTATTTCCTGAGCACTAAAATTACGCAAAATCTATAAAAAGTTGTAAACTTTTTTTTAGAATTAAATATAGACATATTTGACGTTCGGTTTGAAAAATTGAAAAATTCTTTCGGTGAAGTTGTAGAGAATCTTTTTCTTGAAAAAGTAAGCAGTCATTCGTTAAAATCAATTCAATTTTTAAAATGTCTATTATAGCGAAACGAAGAAAATTTGAATCGTTAACAAAAGTTGTTTAAATTTTTGCAAGTATCAATATTTTTTCATGAACAATAATGCTGTCTCTCTTGAACAATAATATAATTCATGGACATGATATTCTTAGAAGTGTTATAAACAATGATTTCCAAACATATAATATCCAGGGTATGAACTTCCTTAACGTCGATTACGAGTAGAGGATTTGATTCAGTTACATTTTTTTGATGGCATCAGGGCATTTGCTTGTCGTTCCCAAGCATTTGACAATAATTAAGAGTAAAGAAGTCGATACAAAAACAATAGTTACGAAGAGGCCACGATGCCAAATACTTAGAACCGAAATACAATTTATACCGTACAATTCTTTTGCTACAGAACATAAAACATGCAGTGTGCAACTTTTTTTTGCCGTTCTTGTTATAGTTTGGCAATTATGTCTATTCCAAAAGTACGGATTGCTGACGAAAGAGGCTTTCCGGTTACAAAGAAATGCTGATAACGGGTGTAATCTCAGGTACCTGCTAGAGCTTAACTACCCGTCCCTTCATATTTGTGACCATTAACTGGGTGTAACCTGACCTAAGGTTAGGCAGCCTATCACAGCCGACTTTTCCATCCCATTTTGACGAAACATACAGTACTTAAGTACCATACCGTTTGCTTGTCCTTCATTCGAAGCCATTCAGCATTTAGGCATTGACCAGAGTGCTTGTGAAAGTTAAAGGCATAGTGCAGTGAAAAGCATCATCAGCAGCCGATCTCTACAATATTAGTGAGGAACTTCAAACAACGTAAGTAAATTTTTGTGCTAACAATGTTTTAAATTAAAAAGAGCATTATTCTTAGTAGACTGGAATATTTTAGTATCTATCAGTTTTTCTATAGTAAAGAATTATAATCTTACCTAAGTTGAAATTTAATATTAAAATACATTATTTTATAATTAACCTATTTCAAAAATGGTGAGGCTGCCTTTACAGAAGATGGAAGTTATAAAATAATACGAAACCTAACCATAACCCAAATTTATCCCATATGGCTTGAAAGTAACTGTTAATTAAAATTCTCATAAAATGCAATGTAGTGTATAACGCTAATACCATAAAAACCTTCCATAAACCTTATGAGAACCTTAACAGTAACCTTGCATTAACATCCGTGTTGCGCGAAATGTCCTCAATAATAGGCTTACATGAAATACATGTACTAAGTACTATTCGCTGATTTGCAGCGGTTTTCGCTGATTCATATTTAGAGAGTATTAATGCCGCCCTATAAGGTGCCATTAGCCGTACAGCTTTGATAGTTCCAGATTCATTCTCGTAACGGTTTAGTTTGTGAAATTTACATTTCTGTTTGCTACCAATACCAAGCAAAAGCATTTTGTTCTAAATGAAAAAACTGTGGAACAAACTCTTTTAAGCTCTTAATCGCATAAAATCAATGAAACTGTTACCGACATCAGAGAATTAACCAAATTTACTACTCGACACTGAATATGAAACCAAAATTTTCCTTGTGTAAAAACTTTCATTATTGATTTTATAGTTATACTCAAATAAACAGCACTTTGCATCTGCACAGGCAACGACTCCTGAAATCACCCAAAGCCCTTTCGATGATACAAATTATAGATAAAAAAAATTTATTTACTATACGAGCACATATGTAAGTAGAAGGGTTAATCTTAAATGACGGTGTGAATAGATCTACTGCAGTAAAAAAATAAAATCTTATTCCGTTTTATAATTAATTTGGCTCGTGATGTCCTTCTCAATTTCATCATAAACCTGTTTTTATTTTCTGAGTATGCCAAACATTATCATTTTGTCTGTCTGTATCCGCTTAGCTACGTATTTGTCATGTACTCCATTCCTTTATGACAACCATGTTATGACTGAACAAACCTAAATGGTAATCGTAACAATTCTATATCGGCAAATTTTTTTTTCGACTCGATAACAAACGGAACTCTTAGTCTAATGAGTCGAAATATTAGTTCTATATTGTCAAGAATTCGGATTGTTAGGAGAACAAATGTTTAGTTACCACAACAATTCTTGTGGTAACTAAACAACAACTTTTCTATGAAAAGAGATGTAAAAGATAAAAAGTTACTAAATTGTATATCAGAAAAAACTGGTTTTTTTATAACCAAAGTTTATATAAAAAAAAAACACTTTTCTTCTATAAATTCTTAAAAATTGGTATAACTAGATTCCAAATAATCTCTGCAGAATATTGTTCCTAAAACGACTATAAATATCATCAATTTTATAATAAATTCTTACTCATTTTATATTTATATTATTTTTGAAATTATTCTAATAAACTTTGCAAATTTAAGATTCCAATTTGAATGATTTGTTATAATTGTTTGTACATGTAATAAATAATTCATTTTTTCTTAATTTCCTATTTCAGTTCCCCAAAAATTTGTTTCGTAAAACTTACAAATAATTCTTGATTTCAAGAAAAGATTAACAAATTGTTGTGTACAAAATATAAAGTTATTTCCAATAAATTTTTGTGTTTTTAAGCTAATTATTTTTTTTCTTACGATTTAAAAGATGTTTTTTTTTTCAAAAACTTTTAAAACATTTTTTTCGAATTCATGATATTTTTTTCGTTTCTGAGTATGGACTGTTATCAAACTTTCTTTATTAATCTGTAAACAAAATAAAAATAAAATATTTAGATATTAAAATGGGTTTAATTTTGTTGTCCAATTTCCTTAACAATGAAAGTGTAAGTGGTGTGTATAGTAGATATATTAGCATTTAAGTTTACTTTTGTTAAATCACACGTTCACCGGCATCCTACATATAACAAAATAACTCGTAATATAGAATGTTAGCGAATAATTATTTTAGAAATAATATTTGAGATGTACAATAATAATATTCTATTTGTCTGATATTTTCAGGAAAAAATGGAATTAAACCATCTACTGATGTCCATGGGGGCAATGTCTGTTGCGCCGAATGATGAGGTAAGTTCAGCCACAGTAACAATTTCATTCTGTACAAAAAAACCCGTTAACTACCCAACCTGAATATAAAATTCGTGATGTTTAAACTTTGTCATAAGTTATTAATTATTATCACTATATGGATTATGCACACAATTATAAAGATCTTAAATTTCTTGTTTTTGTTTAGTTCGTTTATCGTAACGTTTATAATACTGTTTTACATTTTTAAATCGTTCCACGTTAAATGCAGTTGAGATAATACAAACATACATAACATTTGGATACTAAACTCGTAAGTATATTTCGGAAGCACACGTAGAATTTTGCATTTTGAGAATTTGAAATCGGATAAAACTCGTGTTTTATACTATAATAAATACGAGAAACTTATTAACAGCCGTCAAATAATGTTCAATAATCAGCACTTTAAAAATTTGTATACATGTGGTTAAAGTTGGTGAAATACAGAATATGCTTCACAACTGATAAAAAATTTTTTTATTTCAGGAATCACTGTTTGATCTGCGACTTCGAAAGAACTTGGACGCTTGCTTAATGAGTAAGCAGAGAAGTTTAATACCTGTGCATGTGAATCATGCACTAGTGCATGTTGCATGCTGCAACAAAGAATCATGCGAGCCCCTGTGCTGTCAACTTAAGGAAGGCATTCGCCACTTAAGAAACTGTTGGGAGGACAGTAATACTCCATGCAGAGTCTGCATGGAGATGACAGCAGTTATATTAAGCCACGCGGAGCAGTGCCAGGACTGCCAGTGCGTGGTGACACTCTGTGCTGCAGTGAAAAGGCATTTGCAGCAGAGGATTCGCAATGTTTTTGGGAGTTTTAATCCAGTAAGTAACAACGATGACTATTTGTTTTATAAATGACTCTTATTTGTACATTTTAAAAAAAATTATATTAACGTACATGATTAGTCGGATATATGAGGTGATGCTCGATCCGCCGACTAACTATTCATGTTATTAATATTATTGGGTCAGGCTGCAAAGCAGCTATTGCTGTGTCTCACCCATTGTACTTTTTATTTTTTTTGTGCAATAAATTCCGTATTATTATTATTATTAATAGGCAATACATTTGTAGATTCATGAAGAATTGAAAGATTCTGCTATAATGCATGTTCATAAGATTGGTATCGAGAATAATTTCATAAGCTCATTAAAACGTGTTATTTGATTTCTAATGCTTTATTATTTTTCTATTAATGTTTAAGTTTGATTGTATTTCTTGCTTCAATTTGCTTGACACCAACGTTTTATTTTTTGCAGTTGACAAGATGAATAGGCTGGACAGGATACAATCCTAATACGAGATGGGAAGGCATCGATCGACGATTTTTAACCACACCAACGAGGCTTCGCGGTTTGATCCACGCTTGAAATGAAAATCTGTCAAAACTCTGTCTGGACGTTTTGCAAAACGCATAAACAATATTGTATAAATATATATGTATATGTATGTGCATATTTTTTAATATAAAATTGTAAATATATTACGTAGAATAATAAATTGTAAGTTTTTCATAATAACTGGTAATGGTCTTTATTTCCTTAGTTCAGCATGTCTAGTTACTTTATATTTTGTTCATATTGTGTTTGGGAGGTGTCCGTAATCTTAACCCTTTGAAGCATACATTTTTCTATACACGGAAAACATCTGAAATTGGGTACTCGGGGGTTTTCGGGGTCGCTGATCACGAATCCGTCCTCAGATTTTCAAAATTCAAGATGGCGGATTCAATATGGCGGACAAAATTCATAAAAAGTATCTTGCTCAAGCTGAAACTGGGTACTCGGGGGTTTTCGGGGTCGCTGATCACGAATTCGGTCTCAGATTTTCAAGATTCAAGATGGTAGATCCAATATGGCGAAATGTGGAAAAAGTTCACGAATGTGGAAATACATTCTGTAAATACCGCTCTCAGCCGAACCCGGAGACACGAACGAGGACGTGGCGGCTACTGTCTCCATTTTTTTTATTTATTTATTTTTTTTGTTTTTTTTTTCATTATCATCTGCTAGACATGATAGTGGAACAAACTAACTTTTATTTTCGCTGTGGCGTCATGATACTAATAAGCGAAACCGTTAACCGCAAAAATCGAATACAAAATTTTGTAAAAATTTTGATTTATTTATAAGATAAAGACAAATTTGTGGACTGAACATTTTACAATTCGATTACAATTGGCATTTTGAATTTTGAAAATGTGAAGATAGATTCATGATTCAAAAATCCCCTAAGAATGTAGTTTCAGCTTGATCAAGTCCCTTTTTATGAATTTGAATCCCTATATTAGATCCACTAACTTGAATGTTGCAAATCTGATGTAAAGTTCGTGATCAGCGACCACGAAAAATCCCGAGTGCTCAATTTCAGATTGATCAAGTAATTTTTTCTGAATTTGGTCCGCCATATTGGAACCGCCATCTTGAATTTTGAAAATCGGAGGCCGGATTTGTAATCTGCGACCTTGAAAACCCCTGTATAATATGGCTTGCATAAATACGTTCTATACTTTTCCTAGTAATGGATTTTTCGTGAAAAATAGTGTTTTTTTTTAGCATTTGTTTATTTATATCCGGATTTGTAAGCAAATATTCACTAATGGCATGTCATTTTAGATTCTTTGATATGTCACGATGATGAAATAACAAAAAAAAGTGAATGAATCGATTAAAAATGGACTTAGAAATAAAAAAAATGATGAATAAATAGGTGGTATAGATTTCATACCGCCATGCCGCAAAGGGTTAATAAACTAACGGACTTTGAAAGTGGAAATAGGTTGTATTTTTTGGTAAAGTTGACCTCGTAAATTTCCCTAATTTTTACTTAAAAGTCGGAATTACCAAAAACCTTAGAATGATGCTATATTTTATTTCTGGTATTACTTCAAAGTCGAAATAACCACAAAAATTGCCCATAAAGTTAAATATGTAGAATGTTTTTGTAAACAATGGTACAGCGCGAGCCTTTCAACCAGCAACTGGTGGGAGAATCCCTCAGGGGAAAAATATGTTATATATGCGTTGCGCGGGGGGGTATACGACTTAAAGAGGGACTACTGTAGTTCACCGAAGGGTAAATGTACTCGACCTAAAATTACAATTGTCGCAGTAACATCTCGAGGCAGCAGAACAATCAAAGAGTTCACAACGAACTCTAAATGTTATCTAAAAAAGGTCAGATGACCCACTTTCTGAGGTTTTTCTGAACATGAGTTCATAAAGACGTCATAATGACATCATTGTCAGAAAAACCACAAAAAGAGGGTCATCTGACCAGAACATTTTGAGTTCATTGTGAACTTTTTGATTATTCTGCTGTCTGAGTCGCCATTTCTGGTGTAAAATTACATTCGGATTTGGCTCTTGCATTCAAAGGTTAAGTGGTCTGTAAAGATTATAAATATATTTTGTAGTGTTTTTAATGGTACCATTTATTTACCTTTGTGTTACTTTCAAAGGGTTTCAAGATACAAAAATAACTGATTTTTCGAGAAATGCATTTAATTTATTAAATTATAAAACGAAATAATCACTTATAAAATAGACGTCACAGTAATTGTTTGTTACATAAAAGATATAGAAATGTTTATAAACTTTAGTGTCAATCACATAACTTATTTTAATATTTTGAAGTTTTCTAAAAAAAGAATATACTTTTTTAGTAACAGCCCTGGCGAAAGTTCCGGATAGGAATTTAATCCGACCGAAACCGGTGCTATCCGAGACTATCCGGAATCTGTCCCCTGTTTAATCCGGGTCACTTTGTCATTCCGTTCCAATCCATGTCATACCGGAAAATTCTATCCGTTTTCATCCTCAAAGTCATTCCGAGACACAAATGTAAACCGTTTCATTCCTCGATTTCGATCCGAACGAATCCTGAGTCATTCCAAATCATATTTGCAATCCGTTTCATTCCTTCATTTCAATCCGAACGAGTCTTCGGTTATTCTCACTCGATTTGCAATCCGTTTCATTCCGTGAGTTCAATCCTAACGAATCCTGAATCATTCCGAAATATCATTTTCAGTTTCGACAGGAATGGCCAGGATTGGATAGGGGACAGATTACGGCATGAAACGGAATAAGACGGAATGAAAGTAATTCCTTTTCAATCTGATTTTTTCGCCAGGGAGATTTGTTTTTACTTCTCGTTGCTTCTTCAGGATATATATCTCCAACCCAACCACCTCATTTAGTCGTATTCTAAGAAACTATGGAAGATTGTAGTTTTACCATATTGGTTGTGATTTTCACACGAATAGTAATATTGAGAGAAGTAAAATAACTACTCTCAGAGTGGGTAATTAACTGCAATTTGACAATTTTTTGTAGTAATTTACATTTATCGTAGTAAAATACTCAGCAGAATTGTAATTTTGCTTCTCAGAGATGCGATTTGACCATGTAAGGCCGTAACATTGCGGTGTAATTTTACAATTCCCCCAGTGACTTTACACCAGCATTTTTTAGAGAGAAGATGCGCATCCCCAAATCGACTTTTATATCGATTCGATACCCCTAGTCGATTGTCGCCACTGTTGCCAACTATCCTTCGATCGCTTAGGCCGTTTAGGCTAGTAAATGTAGGTTAAAGCCGCAAACCTTTCGACGGCTTGATATTTTAGGCATTTTAGGTCGACCGCTACCGGTCAAACTTAAATTATAATGTACTGAGTTACTGACAATTATCACAAACAACTAGACCTAAGCTATTTGTTATTATTAATGGCACAAGATTTATTATTGATATAAATTAATTTACCAATATCTAAATAAAATGAAAACATGTATTTGTTAAAACACAAGTAACTATAACATTTTGCAATTTTCGATTGTGAACACGAAAAATTCTTCAAGTTGACTGTCAAAGTCATTTCTAACCTCTATATGACTTTTAATACTTTTAAAGTTTAAATCTTCTGTGTCATTTCGTGCACAAACTTGTATTTTGGTCTTACAATTACATATTTAATAACATATAGAAACTCTTTTACCATTAATCAATTATATTCATGAAAAGTCAGAATATTTTTAAAAGTATGCTCGGAAGTATGAAATAATTTCTTAGCGGCCATATTTCTTGTTTTATATATTTCTCGAAATTAAATCACAAAACTCCTACGATTTTAATTTTGTAATAAAACTTCTCCTTTATTATTTACACATTTTAAAAAATATTTTGGCTTAATATAGCCATTTTCATCACCACTGCAAAGAATTACTCCATTTTCAGATTCAAAAAATTGAAGGCCATCCCATGTCGACTTCTGAAAATCTATGTAGATAAAAACTTCTGCAGATTTTCTAAGTCCACAAATAAAATTCTGACCTTTTGCGAAATGTATGTGGTTTCTATTCATTCGCGAAAGTCCTTCTCTTTGTATTTTTTTCAGTACATTAAGATATGTTCCATGTATTATGTCGAAAGTTGGTGCACTTAAAAGATGTAAAGATAAATCATGCACTTTTGAAATCGAGTGTCCTTGGTTTGCTTTGATCCACAATTTACCATCAAAGTTTTTTAAAGTAAATCGTTTCTTATCATTGTTTTCAACCACTCTAGAAATGTCATCAAGTGTAATATTTTTAATTCTAAGTTGAACATTTTGAAGAACATCATGTATGTCAACAAATCCATCTGATCTAATATTTAAACCAGCTTTCACTGCCCCATGTCGCAACAAGTAGGATAAACACTTGCTTATATTTTTGTCATTTGCCATATTAACCTTCAAACACAAATTAATTTTAAATATTTCTTAAATTTTTATATATTATATAGCTAAAAACCTTTAGTACACACAAATTACATTGTATTTACAAACAATTCTTCATCTGTCAATCTTCATTCTTCTTTAGGGTGGATTTACATGTACATAGAGGGGGACAAAAGTCCCTAAGTTTGATGTATGTAACTAGGAATGTGGAAGAGGTGAAATTCTCTAGGTCGTATCGGATAGGACCATAAAAATTACTTATTTCCTAAAATTCTTGTTCAGTTCTCAATTAATTTTTTTAGTATTTTCTAGGATACCGTAAATAATCATTAATTCGTTTCGTCCTGAAATGCCGTAAATTTTGACTTCTTTTCATGAGGTGATTTCTTAGGGAAAAAACTCACTGAATCGTTTTGATATAACCATACCTATTCTATTTTTTCTCGAACTTCCTAAATCCGGTTTCAGATTGGGCATATCTGCCGCCAGTTTTTTACAATGGCGGTTTAAACATAAAAAAATTGTGAATTTTGAAAAAATTTGTTCAAATAATCATATTTTTGAACAGGAAACCATGTTCGGATCAAGCTAAATCTCTGTATCTCTGTATCTTTAAAGATAGGATGGTTATTAATACTCCATTCAAAATGGCGGCTTCAAAATGACGGTTCTCAGTCCAAACTTTGTTGAAAAATTTCTGGACGCTCCAACTCAATTTTTCAAAACTTCATTTAAAAAATCTGAAAAAAAATCCACTATATTTCTCAATGAATTCTAAGAATTTTTCATTCTTAGCATTTTTTAAAACAAGCTCATAATTTTTCAGTTAGAACGTCCAGAAATTTTTCAACAAAATGTTAACTGAGGTCCCCCATTTTGAATGGTGAATTAACACCTGAAATGACAATTTTTGTACTTCATTTTCAATCAAGTATTTCGCATCAAAATCATAGTTGAAAACAATTGAGAGGTACGTATCCTACTGTTTTCGAGGTCGCTCTTCAAGATTCCGAGGTCAAAATTTAGTTTCAGCCATCAGAAATTCCATTATGGCGCTGAATATGAAAAAAATGTCCAAAAAATTGGGAATTTTTTATTCTTATCAATTTTTTTCGAGCTATTAGAATATTGGAATTTTATTGAAACCTTGCATAATGGTGCATAAAATAGTTGAATTGGGGGGGGTGGGGGGGGGGGGGGGTGGGGGGGGGGGGGGGTGGGGGGGGGGGGGGGTGGGGGGGGGGGGGGGTGGGGGGGGGGGGGGGTGGGGGGGGGGGGGGGTGGGGGGGGGGGGGGGTGGGGGGGGGGGGGGGTGGGGGGGGGGGGGGGTGGGGGGGGGGGGGGGTGGGGGGGGGGGGGGGTGGGGGGGGGGGGGGGTGGGGGGGGGGGGGGGTGGGGGGGGGGGGGGGTGGGGGGGGGGGGGGGTGGGGGGGGGGGGGGGTGGGGGGGGGGGGGGGTGGGGGGGGGGGGGGGTGGGGGGGGGGGGGGGTGGGGGGGGGGGGGGGTGGGGGGGGGGGGGGGTGGGGGGGGGGGGGGGTGGGGGGGGGGGGGGGTGGGGGGGGGGGGGGGTGGGGGGGGGGGGGGGTGGGGGGGGGGGGGGGTGGGGGGGGGGGGGGGTGGGGGGGGGGGGGGGTGGGGGGGGGGGGGGGTGGGGGGGGGGGGGGGTGGGGGGGGGGGTCCCCTGTTTAATCCGGGTCACTTTGTCATTCCGTTCCAATCCATGTCATACCGGAAAATTCTATCCGTTTTCATCCTCAAAGTCATTCCGAGACACAAATGTAAACCGTTTCATTCCTCGATGTCGATCCGAACGAATCCTGAGTCATTCCAAATCATATTTGCAATCCGTTTCATTCCTTCATTTCAATCCGAACGAGTCTTCGGTTATTCTCACTCGATTTGCAATCCGTTTCATTCCGTGAGTTCAATCCTAACGAATCCTGAATCATTCCGAAATATCATTTTCAGTTTCGACAGGAATGGCCAGGATTGGATAGGGGACAGATTACGGCATGAAACGGAATAAGACGGAATGAAAGTAATTCCTTTTCAATCTGATTTTTTCGCCAGGGAGATTTGTTTTTACTTCTCGTTGCTTCTTCAGGATATATATCTCCAACCCAACCACCTCATTTAGTCGTATTCTAAGAAACTATGGAAGATTGTAGTTTTACCATATTGGTTGTGATTTTCACACGAATAGTAATATTGAGAGAAGTAAAATAACTACTCTCAGAGTGGGTAATTAACTACAATTTGACAATATTTGTAGTAATTTACATTTATCGTAGTAAAATACTCAGCAGAATTGTAATTTTGCTTCTCAGAGATGCGATTTGACCATGTAAGGCCGTAACATTGCGGTGTAATTTTACAATTCCCCCAGTGACTTTACACCAGCATTTTTTAGAGAGAAGATGCGCATCCCCAAATCGACTTTTATATCGATTCGATACCCCTAGTCGATTGTCGCCACTGTTGCCAACTATCCTTCGATCGCATAGGCCGTTTAGGCTAGTAAATGTAGGTTAAAGCCGCAAACCTTTCGACGGCTTGATATTTTAGGCATTTTAGGTCGACCGCTACCGGTCAAACTTAAATTATAATGTACTGAGTTACTGACAATTATCACAAACAACTAGACCTAAGCTATTTGTTATTATTAATGGCACAAGATTTATTATTGATATAAATTAATTTACCAATATCTAAATAAAATGAAAACATGTATTTGTTAAAACACAAGTAACTATAACATTTTGCAATTTTCGATTGTGAACACGAAAAATTCTTCAAGTTGACTGTCAAAGTCATTTCTAACCTCTATATGACTTTTAATACTTTTAAAGTTTAAATCTTCTGTGTCATTTCGTGCACAAACTTGTATTTTGGTCTTACAATTACATATTTAATAACATATAGAAACTCTTTTACCATTAATCAATTATATTCATGAAAAGTCAGAATATTTTTAAAAGTATGCTCGGAAGTATGAAATAATTTCTTAGCGGCCATATTTCTTGTTTTATATATTTCTCGAAATTAAATCACAAAACTCCTACGATTTTAATTTTGTAATAAAACTTCTCCTTTATTATTTACACATTTTAAAAAATATTTTGGCTTAATATAGCCATTTTCATCACCACTGCAAAGAATTACTCCATTTTCAGATTCAAAAAATTGAAGGCCATCCCATGTCGACTTCTGAAAATCTATGTAGATAAAAACTTCTGCAGATTTTCTAAGTCCACAAATAAAATTCTGACCTTTTGCGAAATGTATGTGGTTTCTATTCATTCGCGAAAGTCCTTCTCTTTGTATTTTTTTCAGTACATTAAGATATGTTCCATGTATTATGTCGAAAGTTGGTGCACTTAAAAGATGTAAAGATAAATCATGCACTTTTGAAATCGAGTGTCCTTGGTTTGCTTTGATCCACAATTTACCATCAAAGTTTTTAAAGTAAATCGTTTCTTATCATTGTTTTCAACCACTCTAGAAATGTCATCAAGTGTAATATTTTTAATTCTAAGTTGAACATTTTGAAGAACATCATGTATGTCAACAAATCCATCTGATCTAATATTTAAACCAGCTTTCACTGCCCCATGTCGCAACAAGTAGGATAAACACTTGCTTATATTTTTGTCATTTGCCATATTAACCTTCAAACACAAATTAATTTTAAATATTTCTTAAATTTTTATATATTATATAGCTAAAAACCTTTAGTACACACAAATTACATTGTATTTACAAACAATTCTTCATCTGTCAATCTTCATTCTTCTTTAGGGTGGATTTACATGTACATAGAGGGGGACAAAAGTCCCTAAGTTTGATGTATGTAACTAGGAATGTGGAAGAGGTGAAATTCTCTAGGTCGTATCGGATAGGACCATAAAAATTACTTATTTCCTAAAATTCTTGTTCAGTTCTCAATTAATTTTTTTAGTATTTTCTAGGATACCGTAAATAATCATTAATTCGTTTCGTCCTGAAATGCCGTAAATTTTGACTTCTTTTCATGAGGTGATTTCTTAGGGAAAAAACTCACTGAATCGTTTTGATATAACCATACCTATTCTATTTTTTCTCGAACTTCCTAAATCCGGTTTCAGATTGGGCATATCTGCCGCCAGTTTTTTACAATGGCGGTTTAAACATAAAAAAATTGTGAATTTTGAAAAAATTTGTTCAAATAATCATATTTTTGAACAGGAAACCATGTTCGGATCAAGCTAAATCTCTGTATCTTGTGGAGTAATTAGTTATACTAAAAGATAGGATGGTTATTAATACTCCATTCAAAATGGCGGCTTCAAAATGACGGTTCTCAGTCCAAACTTTGTTGAAAAATTTCTGGACGCTCCAACTCAATTTTTCAAAACTTCATTTAAAAAATCTGAAAAAAAATCCACTATATTTCTCAATGAATTCTAAGAATTTTTCATTCTTAGCATTTTTTAAAACAAGCTCATAATTTTTCAGTTAGAACGTCCAGAAATTTTTCAACAAAATGTTAACTGAGGTCCCCCATTTTGAATGGTGAATTAACCCATTAACGCCTGAAATGACAATTTTTGTACTTCATTTTCAATCAAGTATTTCGCATCAAAATCATAGTTGAAAACAATTGAGAGGTACGTATCCTACTGTTTTCGAGGTCGCTCTTCAAGATTCCGAGGTCAAAATTTAGTTTCAGCCATCAGAAATTCCATTATGGCGCTGAATACGAAAAAAAATGTCCAAAAAATTGGGAATTTTTTATTCTTATCAATTTTTTCGAGCTATTAGAATATTGGAATTTTATTGAAACCTTGCATAATGGTGCATAAAATAGTTGAATTTTAAGAAAAAATTTTACTTTTATACCCTACATCATTCTAACGACCTCAAAATGGCGTCAACAATGAAAATTTCTTTGAGAAATTTCTGGACGCTCTAACTCAAAAACTACGAACTTAAAAAAAAAATGCCTAGAATGAAAAGTTCTTAAAATTCATCAAGCGATATAGTGGAATTTTTTCAACATTTTTTGATGACATTTTGAGAAATTTTTTTCAAAATTGTAATTTATTTGCAAAAAATTCTGAAAAAAGTTAGTGTATTCCCTGAGGAATTATTATGCGTTCTTAGCAATTCTTTCGAAAAGTTGATAGTTTTCGAGAAAATGAATTTCAAATATTATAGTTTAGGATTTTTTCCCCCAAAAAATTATCAACTTTTGGAAAAAATTGCAAGGAACAAAAAACTCGTAGAATTCATAAGTGAATACACCAAATTTTTTTCAGAATTTTTCATAAATAAATTATAATTTTGAAAAAAATGTTGGAAAAAAATTTCTCAAAATATCATCACAAAAATCTGAAAAAATTCCACTATATTTCTCGATTAATTTTAATAACTTTTCATTCTTAGCATTTTTTTATAACCACGTAGTTTTCGAGTTAGAACGTTCAGAAATTTTTCAAAGAAATTTTCATTGTTGCGGCCATTTTGAGGTCGTTACAATGATGTGGGGTATAAAAGTAAAATTTTGTCTTAAAATTCAACTGTTTTATGCACCATTATGCACAATTCCAATAGAATTTCAATATTCCAATATAGCTCGAAACAAAATGATAGGAATAAATAATTCCCAGTTTTTTGGAATTTTTTTAAAAATTCGGCGCCATATTGGAATTCCTGATGGCTGAAACTCAATTTTGACCTCGGAATCTTGAAGAGCGACCTCGAAAACAATAATAGGATATGTACCTTTCAATTGTTTTCAACTTGATACGAAATACTTGATTGATGAAAATGAAGTATAAGAAATGCCATATCAGGCGTTAATGGGTTAATATAGTATATATTCAAATGTGAAAAAAATAGTTATACTAATTTATCGTACATTTTCGTATTTATAAATCAATTAACTGGAGATACATAGAAATTAAATGTATAAAATTTTCACCCATATGTAATACGTTTGGAATTTAGAAAACTCTGATATGGCAGATTCAAAATTTGCTAATACTATTTTTGAAGATGTTTGAGTTTAAGAAATACTAAATTTTAGATAAAAAATTATACAGTAGATATTGCCGACTTCGACTGCTTACCCTTGGCATAACTCGGAGCTAACCACGAGGACGTAGTAAGCTTGAAGCTCCATTATTTTCTGTTATTTTTTATACCTTTTTTGTTTTTTTTCGTAATATTTTTTTATAGCAAACGAAAATTCATTGAAGATTCATTGAAATTCATTCACTGCATCACTTCTGAATTTTCGTCATCAAATTTATCAATTTACGTTCATTTAGTTTCTTAAAATCACTTCAAAATCTCAGCTATCGAGCTAACACTTCATAGACACCAATATTTACCAATATTTTACTTATTTTACACCGTTTATTTTCCAATATAAATATAAATTATCTTTTCTCTTACGTACACCTGAGTTTAAAAGTTCTGTGAATTTGCCCCTATAAATTTTATTATATACAGTAGAAGCCCGCTGGATTGTCACGGGCGGTTCCGAGTCTTCCCCGCAAACCCCGCTGGACTGTCGGCAATAGGGGAAGCATCGCTTCCACCTCTACGCCGTAATCACGTGACGTTCATGACCAATCACAGACAATCTCTCCGTTTCCTATTGTAACTCCAAACCAATACGTATGTCTAACTAAACACGCCCCTGAGGCGACGAGCGGCGTGGTGGGGGTAAATCCTGACAATCCAGGGAGGTGCCTTCAATATGTATCTTCAATAAATTCTGATTCGTTCCGATCAATAGTTCGCTAATACAAAATATGTAATTAAGTTGTCGACAACAGGAAAATTGTCAATTTAGTTGCTTCTTTACTACTTGGATCTGTGTTCGAAACATCATTCAAAAACACAAACAAAGACAATAATTACCGAAAATATATACATTTGTACTGAAATTGATACTTTTTGTTTTTTCTTAATTCTACTTCTCGTACTGACCTATGGTTTTTGATATCAGTACATTAAATAACATAAAATGTGTTCATGATGAGCCCATTACGATTTCAACGATGATCATGTCATGATGGTATCGTAATGCAAGTATTAAAATATGTTAGATAGGAATAGGGTGCAATAAATAAGAAATTTCATGAGAATTTTGTTGACATTTTATCCTTACTTCACTTTAGGACAACCAAGAATCCCAAAGATCTCATATATGATAGTTTACATAAATTTATCTTCAAAAAAATAACAACAAATGTACAAATACATATGTATAATAATTACACTGGGACATAGTCTCCTATACTACATATTAAATCTGTCAACCAAAAGTTTGATGTTTGACAAGTTTTTTGAACAGTCCTTCCGATAACTTCATCAGTTCATCGTATGTCCCATATTCAACAATTTTCCCATCTTCTAAAACAGCAATTCTGTCAGCATTCCGAATCGTACTTAGCCTATGTGCAATTGTTAAAACAGTTCGCCCTTTTGTCGCACGTTCTAAAGCTTCTTGCACATATTTTTCACTTTCAGCATCTAAAGCACTTGTCGCTTCATCAAGAATCAAGATTTTTGGATTCTGAAATATTTAACAGAAAATAATAATAATAATAATAATAATAATAATAATAATAATAATAATATTAATATTTATTTCTAATTCTTTGGATACATTTACAGTAATTGAACATTAAACTTATTGTATAAAATAAAATAAAAACATAATAACGCAAAGAAAAAATTTTAACCCTATTGAAAAAATCCATGTGGATTCTATATGGATTTTCATTATGGACTTTCCACATGGATTCCATGTGGATTGATGTGGATCCCATGTGGACTCGTCTGGATTCCATATGGATTTTTGATGTGGATTCCATATGGATTTTTTTATGTGGATTCCATATGGATTTTTTATATGGATTTTCCACGTGTATTTTATGTGGAATCTATATGGATTCTTTATGTATATTTCCATATGGGTTTTCCACATGAATTCCTTGTGGATTTCAGATGTGGATTCCATATGCATTTTTTATGTGGAGTTCCATACGGATTCTATGTGGATTTTTGATGTGGATTCTATATGAATTTTCTCTACATACATTATACGCTTTGTAGAAATCGTTGTTGTGTGGAAAATCCACATGAAAATCAATATCAAAAACCCATGTGGAATCCATATGGAATCCATACGAATCCACATGGAATCCACATCAATCCACGTGGAATCCATATGGAAAATACATATTGAAAATCCATATGGAATCTACATGGATTTTTTCAATAGGGAAGGCTACACAAGGGTAATAACCCTTGTCCGTAGCAGCAAATAACGCCTGTTCAATACTGATATACATAATAAATTGAAGTCTTGTTTAAGACACAGCTTCTTAATAATATTCTTTACCGGTGTTTTTACAAGGTACGCATATAAAATTTTTTTACAATTTTGGTAATTTATTAGTTTCACTTCGGGAAGGATTATATTATAGACTTTAGCCGCCACATAATAGTACCCTATTGAAAAAATCCATGTGGATTCCATATGGATTTTCAATGTGGATTTCCATATGGATTCCATATGGAACGATGTGGATTCCATGTGGATTCGACTGGATTCCATATGGATTTTTGGTGTGGATTCCATATGGATTTTTTATATGGATTTTCCACGTGGATTCCATGTGGATATGTAAGTGGAATATGAATTCCATGTGGATTTTTAGTATGGATTCGTTATGGAATATTTTATGTACATTCCGTATATAGTTATTTTAATGTGGATTCCATATGGATGTTTTATTTGAATTCCATATGAATTTTTGACACGGATCTTCATGTGGATTTCCATATGGATTTTCCACATGGAGTCTACGCGTGGATCGATGTGGATTCGAAATGGTTTTTTACATAGATACTACGTGGATTCCATATGGATATGTAAGTGGAATATGAATTGCATGTTGATTTCTGGTATGGATTTGTTATGGATTATTTTATGTACATTCCGTATTGTTTTTTGATGTGGATTCATTATGGATTTTTTATGTGGATTCCAACTGGAATCCACATAAACAATCCATATGGAATCCACATCAAAAATCCATATGGAATCCACATCAAAAATCCATATGGATTCCACACCAAAAATCCATATGGAATCCAGACGAATCCACATCAATCCATATGGAATCCATGTGGAAAATCCATATGGAAATCCACATTGAAAATCCATATGGAATCCACATGGATTTTTTCAATAGGGTAGCTTAAAATTATGGGTTATCACATTACCGAGTGTCTTAGTTCTAGTATTAATTTTATTTTCTGTAACTATAAACTCCTTATTAATTATACAATGCACAGTTGATCTGAGATAGAATAGTTTTCTAATTGTTAAGGCGTTCATATCAACGAATAATGATTCGGAAGGAAAATATAGGTCTTTAAAAGATATAATTTTTAGAACTCTGTTTTGTAAAGTTTGCAGTTTCCTAATTATATTATCGTAAGCCCCTCTCCAACCAATAATTCCATAAGTCATTATCGATAGAAACAATGCATGATAGAATATTAGAATGTAATTTGTAACAAGATTTTTTTTTTAACAAACCTTAATTAAAGCTCTGGCAATTGCAACTCGCTGACGCTGACCTCCGCTTAAGGTCACACCACGTTCACCGACAATGGTTCCCATTCCGTCTTTCATCTTTTCGATAAACTCCAAAATATTTGCCATTCTGGCAGATTCCATTACTTGCTCTTCGGTATATTCTTCCATTCCATAAATTACATTATCTCGAATTGTGCCATCAAATAAAACCGGTTCTTGAGAAACAACTCCGATTTGCGCCTTAACCCACTGCGGATCTAATTCTTTCAAGTCGTGTCCGTCTAAACGAATCGTACCATTCGTCGGATCGTACAACCTTAATAATAACGAAGCTAACGTCGATTTTCCTGAACCTGACGGCCCGACAACGGCAGTAATTGAATTTTTTGGTAAATGTAAATTAAAATCATTTAAAATTACCGCTTCTTTTCTGACCGGATATGCGAAACTGATATTTTCAAAAGAAATTTCTCCCGTCAAATCATGGTCCAAAATTTTTCCACCGTTTATTGGAATTTTCGGTTTACGATCGATAAGTTCAAACAACCTGGTACTGGCACCGAGGGCTTTATTCAACTCTGAATAGAAACTTGACAACCCGTTTATAGAAATTCCTACATAAGCAGCGTAGAGCAAAAAAGAAGTAAGATTTCCGACTGTGATAGTTTCCGCAGAAACCATTCCGCTACCGTAATACAAAACGCTGAGGATAATAGCATTGCCGGAAAGGCCACTCAGACCGAAAAATATTCCTCGATAGAAGCTTTCTTTGTAGCATAAATCTAGGAGATCTTTAACTTTTAATCCGTACCGTTTAATTTCTGTAAATTCTTGCGCAAAGGATTTAACCGTACGAATATTACTAATTTTTTCTTCCGCAGTAGTGTTTAACACTGCTATACAATTCTGGAGGTCTTTAGAAATTTTTTTGACAAATCTACCGTATATTATGGCCATGCCGACGACTGCTGGTACGATACTTAAGCTGACTAGAGCTAATTGAGGCGAAACCCAAAACATCATTGACATTCCGGCCGTCGTCATTATAGTTGAGCGCAAACCGTCAGATATGTTACTAGTTACAGCAGAACTGACTAGTTGCGCATCACCTGACAAAATATGTATTTAGTAAACGCTAAATGTAAAAAATTATATAATTTACCTGTCAGACGTCCAACGAGTTCTCCAGTGCTGACTTTATCAAACATGGCAGTTTCTTGACTTAAAATCGAAGCATAAACTTTTTTTCTTAGAGCTTGAGTTATCCTGTAGCCAGTTGTCGACATTAAGTAGACTCGACCGAAATTGCATATTCCTCCGATAAGAAAAATACTTATAAAAATCAAACAAACTCGATTAAGATTCTCTCGCATTTTTTCTCTATCATTTGTGTAAATGATATCGATGATCCTTCCAATACAGAAAGGAACTGCCATTGTGACGACAGAAGATATGACAAGAAAAATTACAGCACCGCCAAGTCTCCATTTTTCTGGTGCTGCTAACTGCAGCAGTCGTCGTAACTCTGATTTTGATTTACTTCGATTAATCAAGTTTTGTTTGGGTACTGCTGTAATTTTTGTTTTCAATACTTGGGTAGAGAATCTTTGGAGTTGTTTGGATGACAAATGTTTTTTTGAAAGCTGTACAACTTGTAAAAAGGAGTTCCTCTGACAAAAGTTGAAGCATTGTGATTTTTGTAGTAGCGAACTACCGATAACAATTCTGTAGAACATTATGTGTCACCGAATTATCATTGTCATAAATGCATCGTAGAAAAGTTATTTAACAATGGTGAAATCTAAAAAAAATGTTTATATTGTAGTTCAAATTCATCGTTGATAATTTTTCACACATAACTTACGGTAAACTTTAAAAATTAGTTTGAAATTTTTTATTAGCGATGACAAGCATTTTTCTTAAAAAATCATGAATAATAATATTGAATTTTGACTTTGGACACTTCCATGTAAATCCGACAGGGGGATAATTTAGGATATTTGTGTTTTTCACGAGTTACAAGTACTGTGTGTTTATGTTTTCTGTGTATTGAGCGTGACTAGTGATATTTGAGTAATGAATCGGATATTCTTTCCGGAATTAACGTAATATAGGGAACTAGGAAACGCATTATCATTTTAGCAATTATGCCATTAATCTCTGCCATTATGTAATCGAACGATTGTGCAGGAAATATAACCTGATAACCCGTCGATAAGAGCAAATCTAACCTTTAAGGGGACTCTGAAGAGGTCTGTCGGTAAGGTAGTAATTTTCACTAAAAAACGTAAATTAAAGATGACTGAATAAAATTTTCAAAATTCGAGCTTTGTAAAGGCAATTCTAAGTACTATAAACGGTTGCCTAGAAAATTCCAAAGAAATTAATTGAGAACTGACCGAGAATTTTCGAAAATAAATAAAAATCATTAATTGAGAACTGATCTAGAATTTTCGGAAATAAATAAAAATCACTTATTTCAGAAAATTCTCAGTCAATATTTTTAGTATTTTCTATAGGAAACGATTTTTAGTACGTAGAATTGCCCTTAAGGGGGTTCTAAAGTACTCGATCCATAAGGTGGGAAGTTTTCCTAAAAAACGTAAATTAAAGATGACTGAATAAAATTTTCAAAATTCGAGCTTTGTAAAGGCAATTCTAATTACTATAAACGGTTGCCTAGAAAATTCCAAAGAAATTAATTGAGAACTGATTGAGAATTTTCGGAAATAAGAGATTTTGATATCTTTCCGAAAATTCTCTGTTCATTCTCAATTAATATCTTTTTCATTTTCTAGGATATCGCCTGTAGTAATTAGAATTGCTCTTACAAAGCCCAAATTTTGCAAAAGCGATTTAATCCTTTTTTATTTACAGTATTTATTGAAAATTCCTACCTTACCGGCAGACCGCTTTAGAACCCCTTCCGAGGAGTTCTCAAGTCCTCGGCCGAAAAGGTAGGAATTTTCACTAAAAAACGTAAATAAAAAACCACTGAATCGATTTTTGAAAATTCGGGTTCTGTAAGGGCAATTTTAATTACTATAGAAGGTTTCCTAGAAAATACAAAAGAAATTAATTCAGAACTGACTTAGAATTTTCGGAAATAAATAAAGATCACTTATTTCCGAAAATTCTCGGTCAGTTGTCAATTAATATCTTTGGTAATATCTAGAAAACTGTTTATAGTACTTGTCATCATCGACCTTACAGAGCCCGGAATTTAAAAATGTTATTCAGTCATGAATTTACGTTTTTTAGTGATATTTCGTACCTTACCGGTGGACCACTTTAGAACCCCCTTAGGGATATTTTAAAATACTAGGCCGATAAAGTAGAAATTTTCACTGAAAACCCTAAATAAAAAATGAGTGAATCGATTCTTCAAAATCCGGGCTCTTCGCAATTCTAATTATTATAGACGGTATTCTAGAAAATGCTAAAGGAATTAATTATATTATTATATTTATTTCCAAAAATTCACGGCCAGTTCTCAATCAATATCTTTGGTATTTTCTAGGAAATTATTTATAGTGCTTCGAATTTCCCTTACAGATCCCGAATTTTAACAATTTTATTCAGTCATTTGTAATCGACGTTTTTTTGTGAAACTTCCTACCTTACTAGCGGACCACTTTAAAACCCCTTAACCCTTTAACGCCGTGACGGACACTTTTTTACGTTCATTTTCAACTTTAATTTTCTCGGCGATTAAGAATGTACAAAATCCTTCAGGAACCATTTTTTATGTATTTGACCTCGCTCTTTCATAGTCTGCAATCGAAATTAAAAAAAAATGAATTTTTAAAAAGTTACAGCCATTTTTTTAAACAAAAATCGAAATTTTTGACAATTTTGTTTCAGAATTGAATTTTTTTTCACATAGCACGTCACCAAAACACTGTTTCACCTCGAAATATCGCATCCGCAATATCTAAGCTTGAAAATGACGAAACGTACTTTTCAAAATTTAATGATGGCGGCTCAAAAATGTTGACGGAAGAATTTTTTCACCACAAATATTAATAATCTGTGTATCCTTATTTTTTTCAATTTTCTATTTGTATGGCGTTGAGTATCTAAATATTTCTCGGGTTGCTCATAACAAATCTGAAGTCAGATTTCAAAAATTCAAAATGGCAGATCCAATATGGCGGACGATATTTTAAAAATTGTTCGGAATGTTGTGAAACTGATTACTCGGGGGTTTTGGGGTCGCTGATAACGAATATGAAGTCAGATTTCAAAAATTCGAAATGGCGGATCCAATATGGTGGACGATATTTCCGAATACGAGCTGATTGGCTCGATACTTATTACTCACACTTCTTTTTGTCCGATAATAAATTTCAGGAACACAGTAAGATTATAAGTACAATTAATACATCATACTCTCAGAATAAACTTCATACAAATATTTCTGTTCCATCGTGAAAATTCTCACTTAGTTCTTAATTAATGTCTTCAGTATTTTATAGGAAATCGTCCCCAATAAGCAAACAGAAATGTTGAAATATTAAAAAAGAATACTTCTTGAATGCTTTTATGAAAGAAGAATTCTAGAAGAATTCTTTTTGAATGCTTAAAAAAATAACGAATATCCGCTATAGTTATTAAATTAAGAGTTAGATACGGATGCTTTTCTTAAACGCATTTTGTAAAAATGTTCTTCACAAACCACAACTAAGTGTTCATAAAGAATTCTTTTACTGAATAAGTATAATAATAATTATGGAATTAATTTTGAGAGAGAGCGAGATACGTGTATTATCCACATGTAACAGTGCACACACTATGTACCTACATATATTTAACACATGCCGCGTGTGTTGTACTGTTATATAGTACTTTTTAAGGTTCCTTATATACAAACTTACCAAAGAATTCTTTTTTATTACGTCTTATGCACTATAAGTATAATTTCATGCGGACTGTAATTAATTTTGTAGAGAGATTGATTGATTGATTGTCTTTATTATGGCTTGAGGTATTACCTCTTAGGCCAACCAATATAGAGCATACATACAGATAACTAATACTAAAACTAAGCTTAATATAACAAGACATACTAACAGATGCATATAAAAGCGCAATACTAATTCTATACTAATACTAGTTCTATAACAAAGTAGATATAAAATAGATATATAATAATAATAGTCGAGCGATTACAACGTAGGGTAGGGTACACGCATACCACAAGTAAAAGTGGACTAAAATACTAATGTTAAATACTAAAATACTAATACTAATACTAATAATGCTAATACTAAAATATAAAATACAAAATAATTACACTGAAGTCCGACTTAATAGGAATTTTTTTAGTTTTACTTTAAACGAATACACATTTTCACTTGCGCGAATTTCGACTGGAAGTTCATTCCATAACCGGGTAGATGTCACAATAAAAGAGTTGGAATAGGATTCTAGCCGATGTGTCGGTACTCGAAGTTCTTGCATAGAGCCTGGTCGAAGAGCCCTGGATGTAGATTCTTCACGCCACTTATAACGTTCATAAAGATAGTGGGGTACGTGGGTCTTAATAATCTTATAGGTGACGATTCCAATATAGTATAACCTACGCGATTTAGTGTTGAGCCAGCCAAGCTTATTACGATAAGGGGTAATGTGCTCATCGCGCCGTAGATCGAAGATGAAACGAATGCCCGCATTAAACATTCGTTCCACCCTTATTTTTTGAGTTACATTGATGTCGTTGTAAACTGCGCGGCAGTAATCGAAGTAGGGTAAAATCAACGAGGAAACAAGGGTTTGCCTAACATCAGTTGGTAGTTGAGCACGGTTATTACGTAGTTGACGTAGAGTGGAGAAGACTTTATTGGACATTTGTATAAGATGGTACTTCCACGAGAGCGTTCCATCAAACACGAGACCCAAGTTCCTCACCGATTTAACCCACGGTATGACCGAATTATTAATAACAATCGGTGTGATCGAATCAGTATTAAAGGTGTTCAGATAAAAAGCACTGCCGACCAGTAATGCCTTAGTTTTTTCAAAGTTAAGGACGAGGTCATTGCTATTCGCCCATTGACAAAAGCGAGTGATATCGGATGTTACCTTTGCAATGGCGATGTCAAGTTCTGAAACACGACATTTAAGAAAAATTTGAGTGTCGTCAGCGAAAATCATATGATCACTATGATGGAGAACCCCAGGTAGATCGTTAATAAACACTGAAAACAACAAAGGTCCTAACACAGAACCTTGGGGCACTCCAGCACCCACTGGAAGCCACGACCGTCTAGTGCCATCCACCCCTGTGACAGCCTGAGATCGACACGAGAGGTAAGACGCAAACCACCGAATAGCGGTATCCGATAAATTAGCCATTTTTAGTTTCTGCAGCAAAAGCCTGTGACTAATAGTATCGAACGCACGGCTAAAGTCAAAGAGGATAACAATAGTTATCATGCGATTGTCTATTGCTTGCCTGCAATATTCAGATACATATAATAGTGCTGTTTGCGTACTGTAGTCTTTACGGAAACCCGATTGGTGAGAATCAAACCAATTATTGTTATTCAGGAACCCAAGTAGCTGATTGAAAACAATACGTTCTAGTATTTTAGAGAGTGCAGGAACAATAGCGATAAGTCGGTAATGAGCAGGAGAAACAGGGTTAGTAATTTTGCTAATGGGTATCATCAATGATTTTTTCCAGTCAGCAGGAAAGATGGATAAATTAAGCGATTCATTGAAGAGATGAACTAAGTGAGGGGCAATGACAGGGAATGATTTGATGTAAAAACTAATAGGTATCGAATCAGAGCCACATGCCTCCGACTTTGCTTCCGACAAACGAGCAGCTACGTCCTCGATGGTGACATTAGCGAAGAAAAATCTACTATCGTTAAAATCTCCGTGATAAAAGTCTTCATCGAAATTTAGGTCGAAAAGATCAGTGTAAGGAGAAACAGAAGCTGTGTGAAAGGAATTGAGTTCATCCAAAGTGCAACACAACGGTTTAACAGCTTTATTGGAAGCCACCAGATCAAGGTTGCGCAACTCCCTCCACATGGTCTTAGCATCCCGAATGTTGGTAAGTTTGTTTCGATAGTAGTTTGCCCTCGCTAATATCCATGCCTGCTTATTAGCCTTATTAGCAGAAATGAGTCTAATTCTTAAGGAGGGATCCCTGGTCCTGCGATAAGCACATAAAAGGCTATTTCTCTCGTATTTAAGTCTAAGTAGCTGAGGTGAAATCCAAGGGGAAGGCTTGTGAGTCGGTGTAAAGGTGTGCTTAGGGGCGTGCTTATCAAAAGTTTGCAATAGACGATGACTAAGCGTATTGGTGAGTAAGTTTACGTTATTCAGTGGAGAAACAGAGTTAAAAATATTCCAATCATAGCTACTCAGGTCCCTATGCAAACTCGATACATCGAACGAGCGATAGTCTCTACATGTGATTTGTATCGGCTTTGCTTTCGGTGTTCCAATCTTACACTCGATATCTATCAGATCATGGCCACAGATAAAAGGTAGATTGGCTTGGCTATGTCCTAGGACATTTGTAAGGCTATCGACAAGGCAGTGGTCAATCCATGTATCAGTTCGGTTCGTATGATTAGTAGGCTGATACGGCACGATTTGAAGAGCATTGGCTACGGCAAACTGCTGCAAATATGTAGATTCAAAATTAGCCCGATTTAAGTCAACATTGAAATCACCCATAATAATGATTCGATCATAATTACAGCTATGTTTTTGCAGTACAGATTCAAATAGTTGGAGCAGAGCTTTCTTCGGTGGTCGATAAATAGCCGCAAGTAGCACTCTGAGGTTCGTAATAGCGCTGTGACCGACTTCAACAAGCATAAACTCGAGGGGGTTAACGGAAGAGCATTCAGATTTTTCTAAGATTTTATAATTTAGAGCGGTATGAATATACATAGCGACACCTCCACCGAGCTTATACTTGCGGTCATTGCGAATCAAGTGATAGTTAGGCAAAGAAAAATAGGAGTCAACAGTTTTTGTATTAAACCAGGTTTCAGAAAGAATAATAATATGATAGAAATTTTCGGTGAAATAAGATTTAAAAAAAGAAAATTTATTAGCAGAGCCGAGAGATTGAACATTAATATGACATACTTTTAGATTAATATAGTTAGCGTTTACTGGAATTATTGAATTAATTAAAGCCTGGTTGCTTCCGGAAGTCGATGCAGCCGTCTCACTATTTTCTCGAACACTAAGAGTGCCACATGCCAAACGTCAATCGCTAATTCTTCGAAGATCTTCCTCGCAAGTAATATCGATCGCGCTAGCGCCGCTAGTTGGTCGAAAGCGTACAATGCCGTGATAGGTGTAAACATACTTATGCGGATGGTCCTTCACTAACGCACGTGCTTTCCTGAGTAAGTTGAGCGTCGCAGATGGTAAGTGCTCGAGAGAGAGAGAGAGAGAGAGAGCGAGATACATATTATCATACAGCATGTTGCGTGTGTTGTACAATTACATAGTACTTTGGGGGGTTCCTTTATATACAAACTTGCCCAAGACTCGTGCGCTTACGAGAAACTCGGTCGGTAACTCAAATTTGTTATACAAGAATTCTTTGTTATTACTTCGTATACACTATAAGTATAATTTCATGAGGACTTTCGAGAAGTCATAAAGTATTCTTTTTTCAAAATCTGTGCTTATTGAGTAACAATCACTTATTTCAGAAAATTCTCGGTCCGTTCTCAATATCTTTGTTATTTTATAGGAAACTGTTTATAGTGCTTAGAATTGCCCTTAAGGGGATTCTAAAGTACTCGTCCGATAAGGTAGGAAGTTTTACTAAAAAACGTAAATTACAGATGACTAAATATAATTTTCAATGTTCGAGATTTGTAAAGGCAATTCTAATTACTGTAGACGGTTTCCTAGAAAATACTAAAGACATTAATTGAGAACGGACCGAGAATTTACGGAAAGAAATAAAAATCACTTATATCGGGAAATTCTCTCTTAGTTCTTAATTAATGTCTTCGATATTTTATAGGGAACCGTCTATAATAGAATTCCCTTACAAAGTCCGAATTTTGAAAAATCGATTCAGTCATTTGTTATTTACAGTTTTTAGTGAAAATTCATACCTTACCCAGCTAAACAAAAGTTTGTTACCGTATAAGTAAGAGTCGATTCTGATAGAATTTTTGCTGCAATTTTTGAGATATTGAAGGTCAAAGTGGTAAACAATTCGATTCTAGGCATTTTTGAGCATCCATTCGCAGCACAATAAAATACTGTTCTCCCGCCATTAAAATTCAATTGTGACAGGATTTTTCCCGCAGAATCCAATTGTTGCCTATATCTAAGGTCCAATGGGTAAGAAGTCGTGTTTTAGGGCATTTTTTCCGTTTTCCCGAAAAATAATTAAGAACGATAAAGAGTTTGAATTCATTCGAATTTCAAAAAGTTCGTTGGGCACATGGGTTCCGCTATTTTGGATATTTTGATTTTTTTGAGTCACATCCTAGAGTAAAGATGTGAAATATGTCCAAAAACATGGTTTTTGACCCGTTTGACTTTCAATTTGGTCAAAATCTAGGTACGTCGGTAAGTTAAGAAATTTCAGTGAAAAACGAAAATTAAATATGACTGAAGTAAATGTCCAAAATTCGAGCTTTGTGAAGGCAATTTTTAATTACTATAGACATTTTCCTAGAAAATACTAAAGACATTGATTGAGAACTGTCCGAGATTTTTCGGAAATAAATATAATAATATAATTAATTTCTTTAGCATTTTCTAGAATACCACCTATAATAATTAGAATTGCCTTTACAGAGCCCGGATTTTGAAGAATCGATTCACTCATTTTTTATTTACATTTTTTTTAATGAAAATTCCTACCTTATCGGCCGAGTATTTTAGAATCTCCTTAAGGAGGTTCTAAAGTGGTCCGCCGGTAAGGTAAGAAGTTTCACTAAAAAAACGTCAATTAATAATCACTGAATATAATTTTTAAGAGATTTTATCTATGGTTGTTCACAAAGTATGGAAACCGTAGAACTCTTCCAAAAATACATATCAAAATAATTAAAATAAAAATTGGGGTAATTTGAAACATTTTATTGGGAAGTCACATTTTTTATTGGTGATGATGATTGTGATACCCCTTGATCTCTCTCTCTCCATCTCTTGAACTATTTCATTAAAATTCCATCGATCCCTTCCCACTTTTCTTCATCTTCATCTTCATCGATCTTTGACCATCTATATTAATTGTTCTCGATCGCTCTCGAGGTTTCTCGATTTCTTTTGAACTCTATCGATCTTTTGCGATCTTCCACGAGCTCTCTCGATCTCCATTAATCTCTCTGATATTTTTTCTTCATCATCATAGGTCATCATCAACATAATCATCTTTATCGTTATCATTATCGTCATCTTTGCCGTTATATTCATCCTTGTCATCGTCCTCATCGTCATCGTCATCGTCATCGTCGTCGTCGTCATCGTCGTCGTCGTCATCGTCATCGTCGTCATCGTCGTCATCATCGTCGTCATCGTCGTCGTCATCACCGTCATCATCGTCATCATCATCGTCATCGTCATCGTCGTCATCATCGTCGTCGTCGTCGTCGTCATCACCGTCATCATCGTCATCATCATCGTCATCGTCTTCATCGTCATCATCATCATCGTCGTCATCTTGTCCCCACCATATCGTTTCGCTGCCTTCGCAACGGTATTCTGCAAGGATCGGCAAAGATCGGAAAGTATCGGAAAGCTGAGTAATGAGGGAAAGCAATGGACATGGCTGCGTGCATAACTTAGGACAGTTCTATTGAAAATGACAACTGTATGGGACTCTTTAGCTTATTTTTAAATTTAACCAATATGTGATCTGGCGTAATTCTCTCGTATCTACAGTAGACCGTCGCTTATTTTGCCGTCGCTTATTTGGCCTGTTCGCTTATTTGGCCTCCATATACGTCGCGTATTTTTCCTTCCCCTCAATTCCTTTCTCCCCACTCTTCTATTGTCAAATATGTAAGATTTAGAAGACCAGGTGCGGTGAACGTCAGACGGACTTAAGTGGAAGAGCATTTTACCTCCCTGAGAGGCCAAATAAGCGACGGAGAAGGAACTTGTCCAGTCCCGACGAGGCCAAATAAGCGACGGTCTACTGTACTTATACAAATTAAGGTTTTGTTTCTTACTAATTTATCGTAAGACGTACAAATTATTTATTTGTATTTTCTCATGTTGATAACATTTACTTGCATTAATAAATAAATAATACAATATTAAAATGACAGTCGACGTCGCCGTAGTGAAGAATATACAAATAGGTTTGAATAATGTGATTGATAATTTTCATGGTATGTAATGTTGTAGTGTAGTTCTAATTACTATGGTTAGTACTATACATTGTTGCACAAACAGCATGTGCATATAAAATAATTTTTGATGACTATAATGACTAGCGATTATATGAAGTATGTCATTCTGTTGGAACTGATTAGTTTGAAACATAAATTTTTTCGTTACACATTGTGCAGAAAATACTTAACAATCAAACTCGAAGAGTGCAATTTATATTCGAAATTTATGTTTCATCGAAAAGTTCTTACGATAGTATACAGTAGAGTCCCGGTATAATCGCATCTCGTTATATTTACGTCCCATCATATTTGCCTGGTTACGTCTCGTTATATTTACCAGCTGCCGCTCCCTTTTTCACCCACCTTGCGGGCTGCGGCTTCGTGAAGGACCTGCTGTGACGTCACAAACTTAACGCACCTGAGGGGAGTGGGAGAAGCGACGCTCCCTTTCTTTTGGTAAATATAACGAGACGAGAGGGGAAGGCAAGGAACCGAGTGGATAAATATACCGGGGCTTTACGGTATTTTGATTTGGCCATCTACTACACACATAGAATTCAACTTTCCTGATGAAATATTTAATTTAATGCATTATAAGGGATTTTTCTCGTAAAAATCAGATCTCCTGAAAGTTATTTTAGTGGAAGAGTGTCAGAACTATCGAAAGAACCTTCGCCGAGTTCAAGACTTCGTTGTGTAGTATTACGAGAACAAGCAATTTCCGCCATCTTGGTTAATTTGGTAGACATCGATTTTCCAGTTTGCTTAACCATTTGGGAAAAGTATCCTTCTGGATGATCTCTTAAGAGTTCATGAGGACAACCGAACTCCTGATAAAATAAAAAGTATTGGTTTTATTCAGTGATAATAACCCTACAAGGTAGTAACGAAATGTGGACTTACCACCATCGAACCAGCATCCATCACAAGTACTCGATCACTATCAATAATAGTGTTTAACCTGTGAGCTATTGTTAGAACAGTACAAGCAGCGAATCTCGTCCTTATCGTTTTCTGAATAAGCGCGTCAGTGCTAACGAATTAAAAATCATCGGTTAGATTCTAGTCCATGTGTACGAAATTACTACAGTAGGGTCTCCCTTATTGAATCCTCCCTTATTCTATAGACATCTCTTATTCTCTGGATTTAGGATCTCTTATTGCATATATTGTCGACCGTCGACCACTAAGAGTGGGGGTAAAGGGAAAGTAGAGAATAAGGGAGACCGCCGCCATTTTGAAAAACCTGCAGTATGCAATAAGGGAGATCCTACTGTATGTTTTTTAATATATAGGACGATTACCGGGTGTCAATGTTTGCAGTAGCTTCATCCAAAACCAGCATTCGATTATTCCGTAGAATGGCTCTAGCTAGGCAAATTAATTGACGTTGACCGACGCTGAAGTTGCTTCCACCTTCAGAGACTTGTTGGTCCAAGGAAAGCCCTTCCAGCTCAACTTCATGAAGTGCATCCCATAGAACTGAGTCTTCATATTGACCGATTGGGTCCAAATTATAACGCAAACTTTCGGAGAACAGAACGGGCTCTTGCGGGATGATTGAGATACGAGAACGCAAATCTTGCAAACCTATCGAAGCCGTATCTCTTCCATCTATGATGATTTCTCCTTCTAAGTTTTCACCGGTGAGGCGAAACAATGCCGATATTATAGATGACTTTCCTGCACCAGTTCTGCCAACAATACCAACTTTCCATCCCGGTTCGACAGTCAGATTTAAATTCTGAAAATACATTACATAACTAATTTTTCAAAGATTTGACTTCGATATTTTATTAGGTAAAATAATATTTGAGGTGTTTGACTCAAACCTTTAATACGTATGGTTGATCTTTGTGATAGGCCATGTTAATCTTTTTTAATACCAAACGACCCTTGGCTGGCCAGCTTTCAGGAGGCGGAGTTGAAGATTCCAGTGGATGTTCTTTGGGAAGTTTAGTATACTGAAGAATTCGTTCCACGGATGTCATTTGCGAAAGAACTTCGGTGCTTTGTCTAATTCCATGTTGCAGCATGCCAGTGAGTATCAAAGATTGTGACAGCGATAAACCAACATTTCCTCCGAAGAAGCTGTCTATTGATATAACACAACAAATGTAACATTATTCTCGAAATGTTACGTATCAATGAGGGGTCGGATGTAGCAACCTACTTCCCAGCAAACGAAAAATTATTCAGAATGATTGAAATGTACTCATTTTTGAACTTTGAATTCCATTTTGTTGACCTTCGTGAATGCTTCCCTATTGCTAATCGTTCTAAGTCCTCTTCCAAGAATTGAATTGCTTGTTCTTGAATGCTTCTCAATCATTTCGGACAAAACTTACAGAGCCATATTACTTCACTATCCCGAATCAAGCGATATCTTCATTGAAGAATCCATACATTGGCATGTATATTTTGAAATCTTCTGAATGCTTCCTATGCTTACCAATACTTATTCAAAGAGTAAGAAAAAGTATTCAGAAGTATACAAGTTTCAATGCTTCTCAATCATTCTCGTTTACTGGGCTACGGTAGCTTTAGCTGCTTTGGGTATAAAATTATATAAACATGAAATTACCCGAATCAATAAGGATGAGACTAAATGCAACACAAGCAACGAAGGTGCAGGAGATGTAGTCGAGAACCAAACCGAATGATATGGATGAGGCAATAGTGAGATACCAGGCTTTGGTATGGTCGTCTTGAAGAGCATCAAATTCGTATCGAAGCCTATCGTGAATCGAAACACCGCAACTACGAATTGTTGTTAGACCCATCATTGTTGCACTGACATGAGAAAACATCGGACTTTTGGCTGAAAATAATTTTAATTTAAATCATGTAATACCAACACTGTTAGAAATTCCTGGCGTACAATTACGAAACATGCAACTGAAGTTTTACGCAGTTACGGTTTCTTAAAATTTCTGTTTCCCTTTAGTAAATTTCAGAAACGGTAACGGTGTACAGCTTAAGTACTCGCATCTGAAAATTCAATGGAGCCTAATAATTTGTTCTCCACCCGTGTCTTCAAAATAAGTATCCTACGCGCCAGCTCCAGTCGCAAAGTAGGACTTTACAGCCTCCTAGCAATTGTTAATTATTCGAACAGTGAAACTGGTCCGAGGGCGGTTAGCCTCCGCATAAAATCCTACTTTAAAGACTAGAAATGGTCCCCAAAGTGCGTACTTTAAAGACACGGTTCAACAAAATTAGATGTTCTATTCGTGGCTGTAAAATTTTTGCATGCTCCGAACAGCGAGTTCGTGAATTAAGGACCTAGCAGAATGGTTCATCTGCTATATCTATCAATTTTAATAACGGCAAAACTACTGCGTCTACCATGGAACTTTGCAAACTGATCAAATTGAGGACTTCGATGCTTTTCGGCGACAAGACGTGCAGTACGCAATGCGTACCTCGTTCCGTAACTGATTCTTAAATTTTCGTTACAATTTAGTAATGTTAAGAAACCATACGTAAATATAGGATCCCGTTTCGCAATTTTAAGTAGACAAAGTTCCTGAATTCTAACATTAAAGTTATGCAGAAGATTGTAGCTGTTGCTGTACATACCGACAGATTCCAGACGTTTTATGGCTTGAGCAGTTCTCATATAACAGATTCTCACGTAGTAGAAAAGTATTCCAACAATGACGGTCGGTATTATCATGTAATAATTGACAATTAAAACCATCGCCAATATACCTAACATTACGAAGAAAATTTGAAGTGTCTCTATCACAGCTCTTGGTAATAGTTCATCCATAGATCCTACGTCTTTGGAAAAACGGTTTAAAATCCTTCCTGAAAGCAGAACGAGTTGAAACAATGGTAATGTCATTAATATGATATATTTTAATTGGAATTTAATTCGCGCGATTACCTGAAGGGTTTGTGTTGAAGAAATACATTGTTGCGTGGAGAAGGTTGCCAAACATTTTATTGTGAAGTTTTGTACTAGCTGACACGCTTATTCTGGTGAACACATAAGATCGCAATAAACAGAATATAATACAAGCGATTATGCAGAATATATAAACATAAACGGCATCCATCGTTGTTGGGAGACCATTTTCGAGTGTAAAAATTTTTGAAAGAAAAGTATCGTTAATGAATGCTGCAGATTTTTCGTGACCTTGATGTGACGAAGAATTTAATGGATGATTTCTATATTCTTCTATATTTATCCAGTAACTCAGCCAGTAATCTACGCCACTTGTAGCGACTTGTGATGTAATTATTATTAATATGAAAAACGCCAGCATGAACCAAGAACCTCCGGCTTTGAAATACTCCAAATACACTTTATTTTTTAGCTGACCAGTTTCGACAGCTTCTTCAGAAATCATTTGAGGGGGAGGTAAATCTTCGTCTGGCATCTAAATTTGAGATGAGACATACTTAAAAGGTAGAAAATGAAGTAAATATTATACTTATTATAAGATTAATTACAAAGTTTGATGCGATTGATCTGGCTGACTGTCGGATAGATTGAAACCTGTTAAAATGTTCGTTGGAAGGTTCTTCCGTTCGTTCATTTGTTGATTTTGTTTTCACAAGTAAATCAGAAAGTTCAGAAGTTGTTGCTTGAAGGTGTTCGAAACTCCCGTGGTGCTTTACAGTCCCCTAATGAATATAAACGTAAAATTAGGATAAAGTTTATACACAGTATGATAAATTTAGTACCCTGCATACCCGATCGATAATGAAAATGTTATCCACTTGTTGAAGAAACTGCAGTTGATGGGTGACTAGAATTCTCGTTTTCCCTTCCAAAAACGTTAGGATACATTTATTAAATAGATGCTGGGCTACCTGGGTATCCACGGCACTTAATGGATCATCCAGAAGATAAAGGTCTGCCTGTCTATATACTGCTCTAGCTAAATTTATACGAGCTCTTTGACCTCCTGACAAAGATGCACCCCTTTCGCCAACTATGGTTTGATCACCATTTGAAAACAGCTTGAAGTCACGTTGTAACGCACACACATGAGTGACCTGAATACATAGTTAAAAGTTTTACTGGATTAGATAAAAATATGTTTGTTAGTTCCTGTAAAATGTTTTGTCAATAAACCTCATTATATCTCGCAGCATCATAAGGTTGGCCAAAAAGAATATTGTCTCTCACTGTTCCTGAAAACAACCAGGCGTCTTGGTTTGCATAGGACACACTTATGTTGGGGTCATCTAAATAAAATCCTGATTTTCCTTCTGGCCCTCCTAAATCTTCGTTGAGGTTTCTCCGCATGGTAATTTTTCCAGCTCCCATCGGCAATTCATGTAGGATTACATTTAAAATTGAAGATTTTCCAGATCCTACACTGCCAGTTAAAGCGCAAATACTTCCAGCTTCGATTTTAATGGAAACGTCGCATAAAGTCGGCGGTAATTTGTTCGATACCCAATTAGCACAAACTCGATGAAGTTCAACTTCGACTGGGTTGGAGTTTTCGTCATTTGGTTCAGTTCCGCTTACAGAATCGGATTCAACATTTTTCAATGTTTTCACATTTGAAAAGTTTAGTTCTTCGAGAAGTAGGAATTCCTAAAAATGTAGCGTAATAAAAAAGTTGTGCCTTTTAAATGCAGGATTAGGTCTTACCTGAAGACGGTTGATCGAAATCGTCGTTTCGCCAAATGTGATTAAAGCTTGAGGCAAATATATGGCCATGGTCAGTTGAAGAATATTGAAAAATGTAGCCAACGAAAACGCTATGTCAGCAGTAATATTATTTCCCATAAAAACAAAAGAGATAAGAGTCACGAAAACTGAAAATCTTTCTATATATACCATTGAACTTATATAGATTCCTCTGATATACGAAGATTGAGTAATGGGCCTCATTTCGGCTTTGCGAGTATTCGAGACAATTTTTTCGAACGGCTTTTCCCATGCATACATTTTTACGACCTGTTGCGATATTAATGATGTCACATATTAGTCGAATACTTTCATCATTAAACGAATACGAAAGAAATAACATTTTGAGTTTGAATGAGGTATACCTGAATTCCAGATACAAGCTCGTTCATTAGTTGCACTCTTCTGTCGGTCAGTTCAGCGATTTTACGTCGTAAAAGTTTACTAATTCTACTGAGTACCATTTGAACTGGAACAGTCATTACTAATAAAACTCCAATTCCCACAAAAGTAGCCAGTCCTACGTATAGCCACATGACGTATCCAATTACAATTAGCTATATTTATTGCAAAACATAAATAGTATCAAGACTACTAATAAAATTAAATTCATCAGATATGTATTATTTTCATTTGTTAGGTATGTAACCCACCAGCTTTATCAATTGAATTAGGATAGAATAAGGTCTAATGTCATATCAAAATACTAAGATAATAACTTTAGATAAAATATAGAAGTTATGCTACATATGACAAGAATAACGTAATAAAATAATTTGAGTAAATTATTGCAATGATCTAAAATGATTATATGTTCTTATTTCTTTAATGCTTATTGACCCTAAACATTCATTGGCTTTATACTACAAGGGCTTGAAAATGTTTAAAGGGCAGAAATGCCCGTATATAAATAAATAAAAACAAAAATAAAATTCAAACTCGCCTATTACACTGGGTAAAAAAAAATTTTTATCTTAAAATTCTTATGTTTATTGAATCTTTAGGTCTCAGTGAACAAAAAAAGAGGTTACAAACATTTTTTCATTCGGTCAGTTCTATGCAAATCGAGATAAAAGTGGGAAAAATTGCTTTTTTAGCATTTTTGAATCCTTATATGTCAAAAATTTCTAGTAGGATTTAAATGAAACCTTAAAACATGAACTTTTCGATAAAAAATTAGAAAATCGCTGTTATTAGTGGAGGAACTATAATCGTCGTTTTTGTAAATTTTAAAAACTGGGCGTTATAATTGTATCTGTAGCAAATTTCAGAGGCAAATTTCGTGTTGTATTTTATATAAATGTTTCTCAAATACTATAGCTTTAATGTAATAATACAATTGATTTTAATAAAGCTATATATTCATCTTAATTTTTACCTGTATCGAAAAATAAATTTTAGATTTGTAATCAGAGACTTCGAAATCCCTTGGGTAACAAAATCATAAAGAAAAATTGGAGAAAATTACAAATATTTTGATCGCCATATTGGATCTGCCATTGAATTTTAAATAGTGATTAGTAACCTAAAAAATATCCGAGTAACAAGTTTCAAGCGAGTTTGCGTAATATTTTTAATTTATTCCGCCATTTTGTGTCCGCCATTTTGAATGTCTTAAAAACCATAATGGGACCAGTTAAAAAAAAGTTTATCATGGAATATCGTTTTCTATCAGTTCTTGTCACTACAGCTATTTTTTTTTTGAGGTGCTTCATAAATTAAGTTCCCCCACTATTAACAGTTTTAAGCTTTCATTTAAGCCCTACTAGAAATTTGTATCACGTCGCATTTTTTACTCATAGGGATTAAAAAAATGCTAAAAAAGTAATTTTTTCGCACTTTCATCTCGATTTGCATGACCGAATGAGAAAAGGTTTGTAACCACTTTTTTTTTGTTCACAGAGAGCTAAAGATTCAATAAACATAAGAATTTTAAGATAAACAAGAAGCGACTTTTTTTTTTGTTACCCAGTGTTATCTACCCCAGAAATTTCACTCCAATAGTTTTAGAGTGTTATTCAAATTACTGTAATTTTATATACTCGATACTATAGACGTAATAAATAATGGTAATTTACCTGTATCGGCATTATCCAAATATAATTTATAAAAATTGGAAGTATATCGAAACGGCTGACATCGTTGCTCATCAGATTTACAATTTGACCCGCTGCAGCTTGATCGAGGACAGTGACGCTTAACCGCAGCATCTGAAGAAAATTAAATCAATTTTAAAACTATATGAATGTCAATTTAAAAGAATCACATAATTTAGCATGGTAAATATTCTAGGTCGGAATCGGCCAATCACGTCAGGCTTTTGATTTTTTTTTCAGAAAGTTCAGGTTATTTTTGTAGTTATTCCAAACACGATTCTTCTTGATAATCGCTATTGGAAACGTATACTTAGGCATTTCTGGATTCCCTAAGTATAATTAAGAATAACACAGGACCACAACAAATTTTTTTTGGGAGTTTCCTTTAATCAGAGATAGTGGATCTTATAGATTTTGGGTCGCTGAAAACGAATCCGTTGCCCGATATGTGCCATCACGTCAGGTTTTCGAAATATCGTATCCGGAAATTAAAATTAGCAGATAGGATATCTCGAAAACTTGACGTGATGGCCCAAATCGGGCTACGGATTCGTTTTCAGCGACCCAAAATCTATAAGCTCCACTACCTCTGATTAATGTAAACACACGAATTTTGTTTTTATTGTGGACCTGTAATTATTAAGTTTAAATCAAATTATGGTTTTATCAATATAGGACGGCAAAAAAAAAACAAATTCGGGGATTTATTTTAATCAAAGATAGTGGATCTTATAGATTTTGGGTCGCTGAAAACGAATCTGTAGCCCGATTTAGGACATCACGTCAAGTTTTTGAGATATCCTATCCGCGAATTTCAATTTCCGGATACGATATTTCGAAAACCTGACGTGATGGGCCAAATCGGGCAACGGATTTGTTTTCAGCAACCCAAAATCTATAAGATCCATTATCTCTGATTAAAAGAAACTCCCAAAAAAAATTTTGTGTGGTCCTGTGTAATTAAGTAGCTTCAAATGTATCGTTAATCCACCCCACAATAAGTGTTTACAGATGATCCTAATTCTGATTATAATCCAAATATACCATCAGCAGTAGTACATTAGTTCAACATGCCCGTTCCGACCCGATAAAAATATCTATTTTACAGGCCCTTTTTACTGCAACCGGTGCCGTGCAAACACATAAGTAACAGTTATGTAACAACTATGTAACATTTATATAACAATGTAACCATTACGTTTACATAACTGTTACTTCCCTGTGTTGCTTGACATCAAATTCAAATAATAACAAATATATACTCTTGAAATTGTATTTTGAGCTTTATTATATATGTTACCGGAACATTTTATCAATCTATACGGTTTTTACATTAAAAATAATCAACACAAATAATGTCAAATTTTTTTTGCGCCTATTGCTCGTGGATTTCGAATCTCGTACGAAGTCTCAAATTTCTCAATTTTTTACAGTTGCGAAACAATGAATTCCTCCTTTTTCCTGTTCTGTTCCGAGGACAAGACATCTTCTCAATACTGTAAATAATACATACTAAAGCAAAATATGTTCAGTACATAACCTACACAGTGTGTTGTCATTCAAGTCTCATTTTCGTTCCTCAGAATTGGAATGTAAACAAAGCTTCTGTCTTGTTTACATTGTTTCTATAAGAACGTATTTTTAATATGGTTAGATGTGCGACGTAGTTAGTAAATAATTTTGATTTTAAAGACAAATGGTGTTTCCCTAAATACGGCGTTTCTCGAGAAATTCCCTTTTTCCTTCAAACGCTTCAATTATTCATTTATATATAGATTTATAAGTCCTAACAGTCAATTATAGAAAGAGGATTGCAAGGTTATATTGATTTCGTACAAAAATCCAGACAGCAGAATTAAAAAAAAGCTCACAATGAACTCTAAATGTCATCTAAAAGAGGTCAGATGACCCACTTTCTGCGGTTTTGCTGAACATGAGCTCATAAAGATGTCATAATGACATCGTGTCAGAAAAACCTCTGAAAGTGGGTCACCTGACCTCTTTTAGATAACATTTAGAGTTCATTGTGACCTTTTTTTATTCTGCTGTCTGGGAACTTAGCGTACCTTATCTTACAATAGAAAAAATATGCCCTATATCTCTATATGTCGTAATATATATAATTCTAAACCCATTTCTCTACAGGAAGCCGAACAGAGCAGCAAAAGTTGCGATAACATCTAGTGGCGATAAAACTAACTAAGTGGTAAGCTTATTCAAATTTTAACTTTACATTCAGGTTGACATAGTGTTATTTGGACGGACTTCATATCTTTAAATATTCAGTTCTCAATATCATTATCAACATCTTACATATTAATATTACACTTTAAGATACGTTACAAGAAACCTTATTTTCATATTATAACAAGGTTTCGTTTAAATGTTAAGGTTGTAACTTTTGTTAAAATTTGTGTTCTGTGAGGAATATTATTAAACAAATTTTCAAAATTCAAAATGGTGGATCAAAAATTGGAAATGTTAGCGATTATTCATAAAAATCGTTACTCGGCGGTTTTTGGAGTCTTTGAATACGAAGCTGGTGTCCGGTTCCGAAAATTGAAAAAACCGGATCCAATATGGCGGATGAAAAATTGAAATCGCTAATAACCTCTTACAAAAATAGTTACTCTTAGGCTTTCCGGGTTGCTGAATACAAATTACACATGAGATTTTCAAAATCATTTTCATATTCACTGTGTTCACTTTCATGGCCATTTGGAATGTCAGTAAATTCCATCATGAATTTTGTCTTACAGGCACAGGCAAGATAATATTTTATAATTGCTTAAAGTGATGAACTTGATTCTCGCAATGATATTTTCGATGATAGAACATTTTTATCAACTGAAATTGTCATAAAAAGGGATATAGATTTTTAATTTCTGCCGTATTAAATTGCCGAAAAATTGGTGCTTAGAATCGTAATCAGCGACCTCAGAAACCCATATATACCGACTTTCAGAAGAATCAATAAATATTTAAAAACCTCTCCGACATATTGGATCCGCCGTTTTGAATTTTGAATATTTCAAAGTAATGCAAAGGTACGAACTCATGCTGAAAAACGTAAATAAAAAATGTCTTAATCAATTTTTCAAAACTCTGTCTTTGTAATTGTAACTTTACTTTCTATAAAGGGTCTCTTACGGAATGTCCAAGTAGTCTATCAGGAATTGGCCGAGAATTATTGGAAAGAAATAAAAATCACCTATTTCGAATAGTTCTTTTTCAATTCCTACTGAAACCGACTTAGTTAGTTTTATCGCCACCAGGTGTTATTCAGACTTTTGCATGTCTGTTCGGCTCCCGGCATGAAAAAGGGATTAGAATTAGTGTATATTACGACACGTGGAGACAAGGTAACCTTAATTATGCTGCAAACAAAAGTTTACAGATATAAAACGAATCATAAAAAAGGAACAATATACTATTGTGCAATCTATCGTCTTATGGAGGAGTTTTGCTCCTTTCTCGTCTTGTTTTTTAACCTTACACCCATCAACGAACTTCAGGGACTCGCATACAACAAAAATTTATTCACTAATGGCATAATATATGCTGTAAGATCATACGAAAAGGGAAGGAATTCCTTCATTCATATTTATCAATTTTATGTTAGATTAAAAATAAAAAGATAAAATAATTGAATTAACTGAAAAAACGACTTACCTTTCTGTAAACTAAAGAGCAACAGGCTACTCTGATTCTCATCCCAAGTCGTAAGCCTACTTTGTTGCTGTGATGATTGGAAAATATTACAGCCAAAGTCGTTACAATTAATGCAGCAGCATAATATAGCGCTTGTTCCTTCGTTATTGTCGCATTTACGTTAAAATATGAAATAACGAATTTTTGCCATACCGGTTGTAACGTGCGTAGGATAACGGCCAATGCGAACGTTAACAAGGCTAATCTTACGTTGTTCCAAAAAAATGCTCGAAAAATTGCTGCTCTTAAACTCGGTTCTTCTGTGCATTCTTTCGTCTTCTTCTTGCCATCTTTTGTTACTGTGTATTCTAAAGTTTTTAGTTTGTCCAGCTCTTTATTCCATTCTCTAAAAATTGTATGATTGCGTAAGACGTTTGTATAACACATGAAATTTATAAATTCTGAAGATGAGATTGCATTTTCAAAAAACGTTGTATTAAGTTGTCATTATTGAAATTAGTATTATTATGCAAAATTGATATGTGAATATATGATTATTCTATATGTAATAGTAAAAGCGATTAGATAACAATTAACACAATTTTCCTTCCATTTATTGCTCATTTGCACACTATTTGTTGAACTTATTAAAGAATATTTAATGTGTATATTGTAACTGACCAGAATATCTATTCATTCTGTAAAGAAAATAAAAACTCATCTTGTGCATTGAAGAAACTCATCTTAATAAATTGCGTCTTAAAGAAAGTATAACTTAGTATAAATTATTATTTGGTTAGTATACCTTTCGAGACGATCACCTAGGTACTGAGATCCATCACCCTTGCCTGCATCATAAAGATCATCCATCGTTAAATTACCCTTTAAAAAGAGTTTTCTGGTCCACCTGCCATAAATACCCAGGGATCAGTTACATAAATAAAATTCTATTGTATAAAGAATTTTTGTGTAAAAAAAAAAAGTTTTTTCATGTTCCTATTTTTTCGGTTATTAACCCAGACAGCAAAATAAAAAAGCTTTCAGAATGATTTCGAAATTACTCTAAAAGAAGTCAGATTTTGAGGGTTTCCTGAAGATTATGTCATTATGAGATCTTTATGAACTCATGTGGAGAAAACCCTCAGGATGTTGGACATATGACTTCTTTTAGAGCACTTTTCGAATTCTTTCGGAACTCTTTTCTATTTTACTGCCAAGTTTGACAGCTCATATTTATTAAAATGAATAGTTAGTATTTGGCGTATTTTTGCCAACTGATTATGATTATAACAATAAAAATCGACGGTCGAACTAACTGACGCCGCCATCTTGAAAAACAGCTCAAACAAATGTGGTCCTTTTTTCTGGACTTCATCTTTGTTTTTTGTTAATCAGGTTTTATTCGCTTTCAAATCTTTGTATAAAAAAATTGGTTAGAATACATTTTGTTCTGAAGAGTAAGAGTAATCTGGCGTGTTTTGCTGGTTATTAAGTCAAAGGACCGTAAATTACCAAGATTTTAAATTAAAATATAAAATTTTAATTCCGAGAAAGCGGTCAAGAAATTAAAAGTAAATTTTTCATAAAATCACATCATGTTCATAATTGTAAGTTCAGATTCGTAATTAGTGATTACGAAAATCCACGAGTTTCAAACCAATCCGATGAATTTAAAACAATTCGTCCGCCATATTCGACCCTTTATTTTCAGTTTTGAAAAACTAACATTAGATTCGTAATCAGCGATTTCTAATATACCCGAATAACGAGTTTCAAGCGAATGAATTTACAAAAATATGTCCACCGTATTGAATCCGCCATTTTGAATTTTGAAAACTAATATCGGATTTATCAACACTCCTAGAAAAAAACAAAATATATCTCACTTTAAGTTTCATAATTTCGTATTTTTAAAAATTATTTGAATAGCGTTTCTTCATTATTATTCAAACAAATGTGTTAAACGTCATTTTTTGAAAGTTTGACCTGAAAACTAGTTGGAAATCGATGTGTCTACTGAACAAAAAAAATGTATAAATAAAAAATTAATTAAAGCTATATTTAATACAAAATGAAATAAAGAATCCTTTATTCCTAATATGGTATTTATGCTGTAATGCTAAGTTGTTTAAATATCCCAATTTAAACCAAACGGTCCCATCGGAATCTTTTCTTTCTCTTCTACGAAATTGGTGGTATGATTTGAATGAATCATTATATAAATTAATGGGCCTGAGTATTTTATTACTGAAATATTTTACCATACAAAATAGGAGAAATGTTTTTTAATGGTTTTGATAAAAATGATCTGGTAGGATTTTGTTCAAAACGGATTTTGGCTCTGTCAATAGCTTAAACAAAATGCAGTGAGTCGTTTTACCGACCCAATAAGCACACTTTTAAAATAAAGAATTCTTTAAGTAGTATCTAATGTCCTCAATAAATCAATACTTTATTTATTCCAAAATAAGTCACAAAGTAATGTTTATGAAAAAAGGATTGACTTCAAAATCGTTATCGACCTATGATAAAGTGTTTCACAATTGTAATAAAAGTAATCGTAAAGTATTCTTTTTGGACAAACTCATGATGCACCATACACGTAATCTTGAACTGTCAGTCAATAACAGTAGATGTTTCGATGCCCACCGCAGGGTGGTGCATCAAGCACTGCGTTGAAAATATCATCGTTGTGTAAACACAATTATTCTCGCACGTGACGAAGGCACAATTGTGACGTATACAAACTTCGTTTTGAGTGACGTGTGTGTAATAAGTATAAACAGCCAATAATGTACAAATTTATAGGGAAATACATTGTTTCAGTGTTTCCCTGTTTAAATAACCAAAAAAAGCATTCACTAATAGTAATAATATTATTTAAAAAAAAAACATTTAGTAAAAGAATTCTTTAAGAACACTTTGGATGGTTTTTAAAGAACTCGTCAATTAACCGTTTGAAAAAGAATTCTTATCTAGCTCGTAATTTAATAATCATCAAAAAATGCCCGTTTTTCGTACCTCGAATATTGAAACTTTTTTTATGCCAATTGGTTACATATGATGACCCAATATTCCCTGCAAAATTTCAAAGTGAGCATATGCCCCATTTCGGAAATGTGAGGGGTCAAAGTTGACCATGTCCAATAAAAAGTGTACATCAATTTCACATTTATACTCGAATAATAATATTAAAAAACAATCGGACGATATGGTTCTTTACAGATTTTCGGCTGCTGATTACAAATCTGAAGTCAGATTTTAAACATCCAAAATGGCGGATCCAATATGGCGGACGACTTTTTTGAAAATCGATGTAATTTGCCTAAAAATTATTACTCGGGGGGGGTTTTTGAGGTCGCTGATTACGAATCGGATGTTAGTTTTTCAAAATTGAAAACGGCAGGTCCAATATAACGGATGACTTTTGAAAAATTTAATGTAATTCGCTTGAAACTCGTCAGCTTAAGGTTTTTGTAGTCGATGAAGTCTAATCTAACGTTGCCGGTTGGATTATTGCATCTTGCCTTAGTTGGTTGGATTATACGATCTTACCTTTGCCGGTTGGAGTATTACATCTTGCCTTGGTTGGATTATTGCACCTTGCCTTAGTTGGTTGGATTATACGATCCTACCTTTGCCGGTTATAGTATTACATCTTGCCTTGGTTGGATTATTGCATCTTGCCATTGTTAAAATTTTTTTTAATCTGACTTCAGATTCGTAATCAGCGACCTCAAAAACCCCCGAGTAATAATTTTTACGAAAATTACATCGATTTTCAAAAAAGTCGTCCGCCATTTTGAATTTTTAAAATCTGACTTCAGATTTGTAATCAGCAGCCGAAAATCTGTAAAGAACCATATCGTCCGATTGTTTTTTAATATTATTATTCGAGTATAAATGTGAAATTGATGTACACTTTTTATTGGACATGGTCAACTTTGACCCCTCATATTTCCGAAATGGGGCATATGCTCACTTTGAAATTTTGCAGGGAATATTGGGTCATCATATGTAACCAATTGGCATAAAAAAAGTTTCAATATTCGAGGTACGAAAAACGGGCATATTTTACAGAGGCTCTTTGGATTAACATATTTCCAAAAATGCCTGACTATATTTAATATTGACTAAGAATCGTGTGATTCATTCATCTCAATTAATCTGTATAGCCGCATAATGATTGCACATTTTATTGACGTAAGACTCGTAAAAGGGTTTGTAATCTTATATATTACTTTATATTAGCGAAGTCTTATAATCTTTTGCAGTATTGAATTAAAAACGATGACATATTGAAAAAGAAACTTTTATATAGTTGTTACTTTAGACAAATTTACAATTTTAATCACGAATGTAATTATTATGGTTAAGGAGTTGACCGAGAAGTAGTAAAATTAACTACTTTTTAGTTCATAAATCCTATTCATCTATATAAAGTCAATACTATTTCAATTAAGGTTTTTTTTGTTGAGTGAATAAGTTGCTGAAATACTGGATTATTTTAATTAACTCAAAGTAACTACTAAATTACATTCCAGTAACAATATTATAGTTATTTTAACTACTTTAGGGTGGTTACTGCAATGTACTTCAGAGGTTGAACTACGTACAGCATTTCAAAAGCATTTACATTTATTATTTGTATATAAATGCCCAAATTACTTGGATTTCGAAAAATTTTGGTTTAAAAAATCTGATTTCAGTAACACATAAGTAACGGTCCCAATAATTTCGAAAATTAATTGTATAACATTTAATTTAAAGAGAAATTTGAGGTCTCCTTCCTCCGCCTCAAACAACAATATAATATATAGTATTATTATTTTAGTAAACTTTTAAACAGAACGAAATCTGTATAATAATGTAGGTTCTATTTTCACAGAAGTATAATAAACTGTACAATATATTGTTGATATGAGTATGTGTAATCGAAAAAATAAGCTTACGCATTTTGAAAAGAGAAAAATGAATATTGATAAAAAAGTTTAAATAGAACCCCAAAATTTGTTTTGTAAGCTACAAGTTTTTATTTTCGAATCATGTAATTTTCTAACATTTCAGTTGTATTAAACTGAGAGACCGGAAATAACAAAAATTGGATAACTGTTTAAGAATTTAGGGATAATCGATTAACAGCCATAATTATTCTAAAATTATATACTAATTTTTCATATAATACTATTAAAAGAAAAATGTAATTAATACAAAAATTAGTATAAAATTTTAGAATTATTATGGTTGTGCATTGATTATCCCTAAATTCTTAAAGTTATACAATTTTCGTTATTTACGGCCTCTCAGTGCATCGATAGAAAAATATGTGGTTGAAGATTTTGCTAAAAATTTGTTATTTTTCATTTGATGTCTACTGTTGTTTACATTACATTATAATCTTAAAAAAATTAGTCGTTTAATAAATAGACGCCTTTTTCCCTACTTCGATTTTAGGCCAAGATTATAAACAAAGCTTTCATATTGCTTCGCTAATTAATCTCAATAAACGACGAATAATTTTAACATATTAACAATGAAGAAGACGCAAAATGTACCACAAATTTAGGACTCTCATTTTGTATGAGCAAAAATATTTCTGGAACCTTTTTTATTGCAAAATGTCAAATAACAGTTTTAATCCACCGTTATCAAAATTCATGTTGCTTATTGTACAATTCAAAATGGTGGACAACAAAATATTCCAAGTATGATTTATGATGTTTTTTATGAAGTGTTTTTAAAAACTGTAAATATTTTTTTTTCATATCAATAAAAATGAAGGCTGGAAAATTGTGTTACATTTTGCATCCTCCTAGTCGTTAATGCTAAATCTGTAAAAATCTGCATCCATACACTGATTCGGATACACATTAAAACTTGTAGTAAAATCATACTTTTTTCACACTTTGATCCATTTTCGTTACTGAACTGATAATATGTCAATGTTTGTATACAAAATAGCTATTAAACATTTTATGCATCACTTTAAGACATGAACTATAATGGTAATTTTATTTATTTTAAACGATTAAGGAGAGCTGCTTTGGAGATGATTAAGACAAGTTTCCAATTATGCATATTGCACATTTTTCCTCTATACTTCTATAAAATACAAACGGTAAATTGATGAGCAGTGACGTCTAAGTCATTCATGCAGATTCATTAATTTGTAGAAGGAAATTCCAATTTTAGAGGAAACTGAGCAGTAAATTCCTTTGATAGAAGTAAGTTATTTTTAACTCTTTTTTTCGAATTTAATTTAGTAAGGTTTTCCAACCCAAAAAATACTTTCAATTCGAATAAATCATATATATGTTCTTATAAATAGGTTTAGTAATAAAAAACAGAATAATCGAAACAATGAAAAAAAGTTAAATAATGCGATTTATTGGATACTTTTTATAAACACTACTTTTACTAACACATTCTAATCATAAAACCGGAAAATAGACACTTATTTCAGTGGTTCCAAACACTAAAAAGCAAATGTTTCATATATTTCGGAAAAGGACTCCAAAACTATCTCAAGTATGTCAAGATAACAAAAGTTAATAAGTCCTGAACAAAATCGTTACTTGTTATTTATATAATTTTTAATAAGCTATTATCAATTGTGGCATTGTGGTTTTTACGTGTAAATGCATTAAAATTAGTAGTCTTTAGACATCTTTCTATTTTAGTAAGCATAAAAACACGTTTCTCGAGTTTCAGTATCAGTGACTAACAATTCTTTTTATTGATTTACCCGTAATTATATATTCGATAAAACGTTTCCCCAGTGAATGACGTAACGGAATAACAATAACTTTAAAGTAAATATTTGAAAGAAAAGTTAAATTTTCATCACATTTTGAGTCGTAATAGACCTGGATTCAGCTAGAGATACCGAGCCAAATAAATTTACATCTTTCATTTCGGCCTTCGGACTCTTACTTTTTATGGGCCTTTGCAAGTCGCGCTATGGATATCTTATCAAAACAGTCGCAGAAATACTAACATTAAAATGTACAGCATTTTACTTGTGTAAACATCGACGATTAACAATAGTTAACAAAATTTTCTTTGCTATTATAAAGGTTCGAAATGGATTGCATGATTATTCGGAATAAAACAAAATTTTCGCATAAAAAAATTTGTTTTGCGTTTAGTGAAATTATTACATTACGATAAATACAATTTATAATGCACTTTTTAAAAGTGCAATGTAGTTCTTACTAATACGCTATATTATTACTGTTATCCCTAATTGTATTCAATTTACAAGAATGTTTACATAATGAAACATTCAACATCAAAAAGTTTGTTATAAAGGTAAATTCTAAGTAGATTATTTGGGCCTTAACCCAATATATAATATATAAATTTGAAACAAACATTGATAAGAATATTCGAACAAATTTATATGTGATAAATTCATTTTTTACGTTCCGCATAATAAACAAGCGATAGTACGCTTATCTTATTTAAATAGTTAGACTTACTGAAGTAGTCGAATCTAGAATTTTAAAGGTAAAGCTAAAGCAATTCAATCGTATTCAAAGAGAAAATGGAGAATCATTATGGGATATACAATCATCGTATAAATTATTGTCGTTTTTTAATGAGAATTTTAAATATTCAAACATAAAACAGTTTATCTTGAAAATGTAAATTTAATACGTTTACATTGAAGTGTGGCGATCTGAGCTCATTAGCGATTCAAAAATTGTGCGCGTATATACTATAGAACGGACTCTAATATTTATTTACATAACTATTTCAAGAAAATAAAATATAATTTTAATAAAATTTACTAATTCAGTGTTGACTTTCATTTAATAAAACTATCAACATTTTTTTTCAAAATTTATTATGGGACAAGAAATATTTAATAATATTTAACGTAATATCGTTTAACACTTAGTCACTATGTTTCCTTGTAAGAAATATAATAACATTACTCGTAAAGTACTCCACAAAAAATGTACAATAAAACATATGGTCTATTTTGTAGTTTTGGTTGTGTCTGAACTACAAAAGTAAATTCTTCTAGAAAATTTTGTATGTCCTTCAAAAATTTCTAAAAGAAGCTCGATATGTTACCAGCGATTGTAGTCTTGCATAGTCGTAAGAATAACTTCTTAAAGTTCACAATTTTTATGTTTTTTCTCAACTAATATGGTGATTATTAATATAGCACATTAAAAAAGCACACAAACCACATAAACAATTGGTTTATAATGTTGGCACTATCCTCCGGATTTTCATTCTTCGTTCGTTTTGTGTGATCCATGGTGGAATGCTTTCAAATAGTTGGAAAAAAGTCTTATGCAATAAGTATAAAAAAATAATCAATCACTTGAAACTATTTCACAGTAGCGCATAGGTACGGCACATTTCTAGATCGAACTACCTTCCAATAGAGCTCGACATTACACTGAAATTATAAGCGTCTTTTTTCCTTACACTACACACGCTGCATTTATCACGTGGTTATCGTAAAATTGCTTTTTTGTGTTGGGAAATAAACGTGAGACAATAGGGGAATTTTGGGAAATTTTGTGTCTAAGGTGTGATAAAATTCAGTGAATGAATCTTTCAGTTTTTGGTCGATAATTGAATCATTATCGAAATAGATTATGTAAGTATCGATATGATATTAGTGTCGTATTTTTTTAATACTATAAAAATAGAAAATTACTTTTTCATAATTATCATCATTGTAATATTTGTGTGTGTTTTTTTTAAAGATTTTTACTTTAAAATAGAAAATATTAGGGAATAGGATGCAACTTTATGTAGTAATGACATTCATCATGATGTAGTGAAAAATTAAGATTAATAATCAAATTTAAACAGAAATAAATGATGTTCCCTAAATCCGTTGGCTAATTACGTTGGACTGATTAAGATACGGACTAAAATAATTAATGAAGTTTTAAAATCAGAAGTTTAAAAACAAATTCATTAGATTTTTCTTGTCATGGTCCTATTGTAAAGAATAACAAAAACTGAGGACAGTGTAGTCACTTCACAAAAAATTCCTAACAAAACCAATATTTGTCACGTAAATAGAACAAATTTACTTGATCAAAATAAGTATTTTTTATACTAAAGCGGAGACAATGATAACATTATATTTATGCAATAGAAAAAAACATTATATCTTTAAAAATTCGTTAGGCTTTGGTAAGAACATCGTAAGTGGAGTGACAATAAAAAACTGGGTGCATGATTATCGCAAAACAAAGTTGTGGTTTCAAAAGTGTGCAGTAAATCAAATCTAAATAATTTATTTAATAAAATAATTTATTTTTAAGGAACAAGTTGGAGAGCAACAAAATAATTAATGGTATACAAAAATTATATTAAATAAATATTTAAGGGACAACTTGAAATTAAAAATGAATCAATATTTTTATAAAGTCAAAATTTACTCGAAGAAAAGAAATTCTAGTAATCTTCAGAATATAAATTTTCAAAGATTCTCGACCTGTATTTATAACGATGGATTAGTAGTAGTTAGAAATAAATGAAAAACTATGATTTAAACGTAAATTCTGCAACCATAAAATAAAACTGGAAATAATTTCCCGGGAGTAATTTCCTAATCAGAATTTTCCCGGAAAAAATTTCCCTGTGCAACCATATTCTTTTAGGAATTATTAGGAGTAGGCGGAGTTCTGTTTGGTTAAGTTAGGTTAGTTTTAGGGCACGCATATGCTTTTAGGCATTACTAGAGATAGGCAGAGTTCTAAGAGGTTAGGCTACGTTAGTTTCTTGACGTTGCCATTTCTCGCTCCTCCATTTTACTACACGAATTTTGATCTAAAATGATTCTCGCGACCACGGTCGTACCTCGCGACAAAAACCAAGGTCAAACAGTTTGGCGCCAAAACGGAGAAGCCAAAAAAACCGACGCTAAAACGGCGGGACCAAAACGTCCTGGCGCCAAAACGGTCGCGCCAAAGCGGCTTTACAATATCTCAGTTATTCTGTTTAAAATCTATGGATGAAAGTTTGATTGTGTGATCTACCATTCCGTAAATCATAGGAATTTTATTTGAAATTGGAAGAACGTATATGTCTTTTTTATAAAACCATCCTAGTTTAGTGATACCGTGTACAGCAGAAAATCCCTATCAAAAAAGTTAATGAGAGTCCAAATTTAACTTTCATATTTTATTTTATTATTTATCTCAGAAAATAATATTAATTATAAAATTTATAAATATTTCAAAAAAAAAACAACAACAAATAACAAAATTAACAAAATCAAAAAAATATATAAAAAAATTAATTAAAAAATAAATGCTCGTCACGTTCTCGTCGTTAGTTTAGGATAACGCTAATAGCAAGTGCTCTTAAACTGTTCAAAATTGAATGTATTGCACGCGAATTGATGGTATTTTCATCCGCCATTTTAAATCTGACATTTTTAGTTTCGAAAATTCAACAACGGTTTTTTCATCAGCGACCCCGAAAACCCCAAAATTCCGAGTGTTGTATAAATACGCTAAAATTTCGGATTTTTGTCCGCCATTTTGAATTTCGAAAATCTGACAACGAATTCATGATCAGCGACTCCCGAGTAAAAAGTTTTTAGCCATTGGATGACAACAAATATTCGTGTTAAAAATGTAGTTTTATTCTAAAAAATCTTATAATTTAAAATTTACATAAAAATGTTGACATGCTTTTTATAATTTATTTTTACGTTCATGTTATTAGAAATATAGCATTATTCGTCTTTGTAGCTTGAAAATAAATTATATAACTACGTTTACACTGAAACAAGTGAAACGATATTTTTTAATACGACGGGCGTGGGGCTCGATAATCCGAGCCCGAAGGTTTCGCCCTAAGGAGCTTCGCGCCCGAAGTGTTAAAAATGTTGTTTATTAATATTTCGGCTGACATATGGTGAGGGTCGAAATTTTGAAAATACTCTTTTTCACTTTTAACACGTTTAAGGAACCCCCTTCTTTCCTACTTAAGTTATACAGGAAATGTCGTCATAAGCACCACTCTTTTTTCCAGTTTCTGGTTATGTTACATTAGGAATGTTCTCGTAAGCGCAAATTTTCACTCAAAAAACTACAATACGAACTCGTTTTATATTATAACTAAAAGCTGTTAGTAATCGAACGAGTAGTAAGGAATAACAAACTCCTCACAGGGTCGAAGTTTCTGAGCGAGCAAAGCTAGCGAGACATCACGCCAACACTAGTTTATACTTTTGTGTTGGAAGTTTCTTGATTTATTTGTTCGGTAAATTTTCGTTCGTATTCGTTTTTCGCAATTTGTATTAAATTGTCAGCCATTCTTGCTCCTGTTCGCTTAATCATCATAGAAAAATGTCCATTTGGGTTGTTTTCCAGCAATTCGTATGGGATACCAAATTCCTGCAAGATAAAATTTAATTAATACATATTCCATTTAGACACACATATTTTCTGATACTTTTGTTTTGTTTTTTAAGATTTCTCTAAGATGTACAATGCAGTCAACAACTTGAATAATTTTCTTTGTCTCTTAACTTTTGAAGGATTTTAAATCCAAAATAATTACAATTATAGATAGTAAACAAACTTACTAAACTAAAAACTAAAAACTCAAGAAGATGCTAAACTCTGATAAAGGTTGCAGACGGCCAATAAAATTCATAAAAATTACTACTCGCACTCTGTGCGCAAAATGTTGTTTTGCTCTCTATATCGCGGGAGCAAAATAGCACGCCCTCGTATGAGAAAATAGTATGTGCAACAAGGGAGAATAGGTGTTTGTAGACTCGTGCGAAATGCCACCAAACTCGCATTCATCAGCAAACACCTATTTTGCTTCCTATTTGCACAATCTACTAATCCTTACACACTTAAATAATTTTAGCTGTTCTGTAACGACGACAAATAAACAATAGAAAAATTCTTTTTAACACTCCGGGAGTAGAACTCGATTTTACGCCATACAGAACACTTCGGGCGCAAATTGTCGAGCCCTACGCTAGTCGTATTAAAAACTACCGTCTCCAACACGAGCGAAATATCAATCTTCGACGAATGTGATTGTCACCCTCGCTTTGATCGAACCACAACCTTCGCACTCGTCGAAGATCGGTAATTACGCCCTTGTTACATAATATACTATTAACAATTCGTTTAAATTTCAAACAATCTGAACCTACTCCAATTTATTACAAGTACAAAATTACGTACGACAATCATTCCACGATCCATCACCATGACGCGATCATAATCCATGATAGTATTAAGCCGATGGGCTATAGTTAGGACCGTACAACTTGCGAACCTCGACCGTATCGTTTTCTGAATGAGTGAGTCCGTGCTAAAATTAATAACAATAAATTAACAACAATTACATCCATATCCTAAATTTATTTTATATTACTCACTGTGAATCAATATTAGACGTTGCCTCATCTAGAACAAGGATTCGATTGTTCCGAAGTATCGTTCTTGCCAAGCAAATAAGTTGCCTTTGTCCAACACTAAAGTTGGACCCACCAGACGCGACTCTTTGATCTAGCCGAAAGTTTCCAATTTCAACTTCTTGCAAAGCACTCAAAAGTTCAAAATCTTGAAAATTTCCAAAAGGGTCTAAATTATACCGTAAACTCTCAGTAAATAGGACAGGATCCTGAGGAATTATCGAAATTCTCGAGCGAAGGTCTTGTAAACCCACCAAGCCAGTATCAACGCCATCAATTAAGATTTCTCCGTCAACGTTCGATAGTCGAAATAGGGTAGCGACTAAAGATGATTTGCCTGCTCCAGTCCGTCCAACAATTCCAACCTTCCATCCTGCTTCAATAACTATATTTATATCCTACTTAAAAGAGGTAAAAATCTATTATTAGTAACAAATTTTTAACATTGCATATAGTTTTTATATTATCGCATTGAACCTTCAAAGCTAGAGGTTGATCTTCCCTATATGACATCGACACCTGCTTCATTTCCAAGCGACCATTTTCTGGCCAGTTGGGCGATATTTGATGTTCCGAGAAAAGAGGCTTCTCTTTTGGTAGGTTTGAGTATTGCCTTACCCTCTCAAAAGCAGTCATATACTCAACAGTTCGCGCTGTCTGCTTTACTCCATGCTGGATTAACCCCGTGAGAATCAAAGACTGAGAAATGGCTAAACCGACGTATCCACCGATAATACTACCTATTTGAATAAATATCATCAGTAATTTTTTCTTTGTGGAAAACTTATTTTATAGACATTGATTACCAGCTTTGGAGAAGACCAGAGTGAACGACAAAATGGCAATGAAGCTTGAACTACACACGTCAAGTAATAATGAAAATGTCATTCCTGCGCTAATCAGGAGGAACCATACCCCCGTATGGACATTTTGATGTCGACCGAATTCTTGCTGAAGTTGATCCGCCATCTTTTCTCCATTGCTTCGAATCGTTGCCAATCCGAGTAACGTTGCAGTCACGTGAGATAAAATTGGACTCTTAGCTGCAAATATTCTTCAAATTTATTTAGCAATATGCATATCTATGATGTATTGAAAAAAACATGCACAAAAGTTAATACAAACCTACGCCTTCTATTCGTTTAATATTTTGTATCGTATTTCTGTAGAAACGAACGATATAAAAATACGGGACTCCAATTAATAGCACGACTATTAACATGTAATGATTAACTATAATAATTAATATTAATATTCCCGTTAATGTCAACAATACGTGAAGACTGTCCATTGTATGAGCTGGGAGGAGATAATCCATTGTGCCAATGTCATTTGAAAATCGATTCAAAATACGTCCTGAAAATTGTTTAGAAGACTTCTTACATTTCTTTCTTATACTACACGGAGAGAAATATCTAATGTTTATACCGCGGGTCACCTTCGCATGAAAAGACTCATGCTCTATGACCATGGCCGCAGATATTGACAAGGTATTCTACCGTGGACGCATACTGTATTTCCTCAAGACCCGCCGGATTTCACGGTACTTTAATCGTTAGAAATGTCTCTCCGTGTAGGTTTCAATTAAAAATATCGCATCTCTTCTACATACCCGCAGGATTAGCATGGAAGAAGGACATCGGCGTATAAAGAAATTTGTCGAACATTGAGTCATGAATCTTGCGATTAGCCTTCATACAAATTTTCAAGAAAACGAAATTCCGAATAAAACATAATGTTATGCACGTTACTAAACAAAACGTGTAAATGTAAATGGCGTCGATCTTCGAAAGTAAACCTTGTTCGTCAAGTTGAGTAAATGTCGAAAAAAATGTGTTGTTTACGTAATCGCCATAAAGAGAACTGTTATTCAAGAAACTCATGTTTTTCATTTTTCCCCTAACCTCCTCCATATTTGTCCAATAGCTAATCCAGTAGTCAGTTCCACTTATCGATACTTGCGTCAAAATTACCGTTAATATCATTATAGGTAAGGTCAGCCAATTGCTACCTGCTTGAAAGTAAGCACGAACAAGCTCAAATCCCATTCCATTTGACGCCATCTTTTCGTCCTCTATCGTATTCCCACGATGATTATTTACTTCCTACGGTAAGCAATAATTTTTGGGTAAATTAAAATATTTGATCATTAGGTTTGACGTAAAAATCTTACCGCAGTATCCTTTGATTTATAAGACAGTCTGTATTTAGACACGCGGGAGAAGCTCTGGTTATCTTGAAAAAATTCTTCTATGATGGGTTCGTCATTTTCTTCATTCAATCCGGTCAAACGATTACTGAAGAATTCAGATAACTTAAACTTCATATTGATAACATTGTCGTATGTTCCTTGGTATTCCACGGTACCCTAATCAAAATGAAAACCACACCAATAGTTTCAAATCATATATCTTCATTTAATTTCATAAAGGAACTTACTTGTTCTAGGACAACAATCGTGTCGACGTGCTGCAAAAACTGCAATTGATGAGTAACTAAAATTCGTGTCTTGTCTTTTAGGAATTCTAAAATACATTTTTCGAATACGTGCTTTCCCACTCGGGTGTCGACTGCACTTAGTGGATCATCGAGGAGATAAATGTCCGCTTGCCTGTACACTGCTCGAGCCAGATCAATTCTAGCTTTTTGTCCACCTGACAAGATAATTCCTCTTTCACCAACCATTGTTTCATCTCCATGTGAAAAGCGCTTAATATCCTCGACAAGCGCACATGCTTCCAGTACCTAAATCGTTAACAATCTAAATGATAATAAATATTATCTCATGTCACTGAAAAATATGCAATTTTTACTGTTTTATAGCGTTTTGGATCGAAAAGTTGACCAAACAGGATATTGTCCTTCACCGAACCAGAAAATATCCATGCATCTTGAGAAGAGTAAGAGATCTGTAATTTTTTATTATCCTGATGAAATGCTGGTATCGAATTGTTATTATCACAGTTTCTTGCACCAATTTCCTGGGACAAGATGACGGCACCTTGCCTCAGAGGAAGTTCTTTCAACAATAAACTCAATACCGACGATTTTCCAGAGCCAACGCTACCTATTATTGCACAAAGCTTTCCGGGATCCACCTGCATAGAAACATTGTTTAAAGTAGGTGGTAGAGTTCCAGTGATCCAATTGGCATAAACATTCATCAGTTCCACTCGAACAGGATTTGTTGCAAGCGAGTTAGGTTCTGATTTCTCAAGTTTCCCATTTTCCGTCTGGAAAAGATTATCTTCATTGCTCGTTGCTAATTCATCGAGTAGCAAAAAGTCCTGAAAATAAAGCAATTAATGGATGTAACAATACTTTAATAATGCTAAACCTTTTCTGGAAGATTACCTGGATTCGTTTTACGGAAACTTTGGATTCTGCGTAATCGAGCAGTGCTTGCGAAAGGAACAGTGCTGTAGTCACCATCAACATACAGAATAAGGTAGACAATGTATATGATGTTTCGGCAGTCAGAGCATTCCCCAATAAGACAAAACTAATGAGGGTCAAAAAAAGCGATACTCTTTCTGAATGCAAAGCCAAGGTACGGTGGATACCTTGTATGTGTACTCTTTTTCCAATTGATTTAATCTCATCAGCGCGAGTGCTAGACACCATTTTTCCGAAGGGTTTTTCCCACGCAAACATCTTAACGAGCTGTTAAAAAATTTAACTGATATATAGAATTAGATTTAAATTTTTAAAGTTTACTAATTACCTTAATTCCAGCAACTATTTCGTTCATAAGATGCAAACGTTTATCAGTTAAGGATGTGATTTTAGCCCGTAAGGGCTTGATGATCTTGAATGTACATCCTTGGAATGGTATTAGAATCAGTATGACGGTACCAAGTCCTACCAAAAACACCAAACCTGCAGTTTTCCACATCAAGTATCCCATTACGATGAGCTTAAGATATAAGTTCCAAGTTTCGTCATTCATTGTATGGGTCTTATTTATTAATAAAATTCGAATTAAATACTTGCCTGGAATGGTACAATGACGATGTAATTTATGAATATTGGCAGATGATCGAAACGAGCTACATCATTGCTCATCAAGTTGACGATTTGACCTGCGGCTGTTCGATCGAGACCTGCGGTATTCAAACGCAGTACCTGCAGGAATAGCTTACGTATTAAATATACACTGAGAGGGGTTTAAGATTACAGACGTGCTAGTAGAGATATCTTTTTATTTATTTTTTTTTATATTATTATAAGCGTGAATTTGGCCATTTTTATGCTAGCGTAATGCTTCATTAACGCTTCATTTTTCCAGGGTTAAATCTATAAAATGGTCTCGAGTATTTGTGTAACTACTAATAAAATAAATACAGAACACAAACATGTTTCTTAGTGTTTTTCGTGAAAATTATCAGTTGGGATTTCATTCGAAACGGTTTTGGAATTATCAATATAACTGTTAAAAATAATTACTAAACCAATTTTTCTGGTGTTTTCATACAACTTCTTTTTGATTGACACCCGTTTATAGTGACATGATAAAAATGTAACATACCTTTCGATAAATTAAGGAACAGCATGCTATCCTCATTCTCATGCCTAATCTTTGCGACAGAAACGTACTGTGATGCATCGTTAACATTAGAAGTACAGAATTCAAGTAAAGACCGCCTGTGTACCAAAGGCTATCATTCTCATTCTCATTTTTTCCCAGAGAACCAAGTATGTTTTTTATTAAAAATGGTTGCATTGGACGTATAACGATAGATAATATTCCCTGGAGTATACCCGCAAATGCATTTTCCCAGAAGAATGTACGAATAAGCGCCGATTTAAAACTTGGATTTATCTTCTTATTTTTTGTTTTTTTATTCAAAGATTTTTTCAATTCAACATTCCACTCTCTGCAAAAAGGTCATTTTAATAATAGTAATTACAATTAATGAAATATCCAATGAAATGTACCGTTCTAGTTTATTCCCCAATAATTCTGACTCGTCACATTTCATAGCTTCAAACATGTCTTGTAAGGTTAATTTTCCAGATGCACTTTTCCATAATAGTTTTCTGCTCCACCTGTTAATCAATATTTACTGACACGTGAGGCCCAAATATCTCACAATTATAAGTAGTGCTATTTTCAGTAATTTGTCATTGAATTAGAAAAATCCAACAGGATTGTTATTAAAATATTTAAGGATTACTTTAAGTTTACTCATTACAAAAAGAAATGTTTAAATAAAAACTGAAATGTTCTAATATATTAGAATTTATGAATTTGAATTCTTGTTGATGTGTGATAATTTCTCTTAATACTATAAATTATTTACAACAATTGTGAAGACTATTAAGTTTACTTACCACGTGGATAGATAACTTAGAAAGTTTGGAGCTTCGTGAGGCTTGCGTTTCTTATCCTTTGTAATACTATCCATTTTAGAATTATTTCTAATTATTTCTGAATTAAGGTAGGTAACTCGTTAGTATTTGTTAATTAAGTTACTGTAATTTTTCACAGAAAATATAGGACTATTCGTGTCATTATGATCAGTGTTAAATTCGTGACTGACAGTGTATGACTGCTTAAAAAATCGCATTGAAAGATAACTGTGTTGTTATAAGAAAATTGGACAAAAAGGGGATTAAGAAATGTTTGGCAAATACATGCATTTCTAATAAATAAATACTAACTGAATGAGACAATGTGTATTATGTACGGTATATGTGCATAAGATAATGAACGGGTATAAAAGTCGGCTGAAAATGCCACCAATTAACTTCCAATGAATCTATTGGTAAAACGCCTAAAGGAGTAGGTAATAAAATACAAACTTACTATTTTATAAATATTTAACTTTGTTTTAGTTGTTCCTATTTCTTGCACACTTTCCAGTACACGTACTTATTTTGTAAACCGCTATCACGATATAAACTGCGGATTACAGCTTCCTCACGCCTACAAGTCGTGTCCAAAACAAATATTTTAAAAGAACCAAAGTACTCATTAATAGATTATCCGATAATTTCAGATTTGTAAACTTTACTAATATACACCCATGTATAAATATATTAACAACTGGTTAGGCAATTGTTAACTTATAATGTTCTACTACGTTACATGTGTTTAAAAGTAATCTCTCTTTTCGATGTTTCCCTCCCTTATAAGAAATCAAATTTTTGAATAAAAAAGTTTCACTTTAGCTTTGTGTATATAACGTAGTATCTATCGAAATACACATTTATTGAAGCTTTTTTTTTATTCAGGCTCTGTAACTGTAATTCTAACCATTATACATGATATCATATAAAATATCAAAAAATTTCATCAGGAATCAATCAATTTTTGATAAAGTTTTTTGGTATTTTAATAGTGGTAGTTCATATAGTTTTAAGGACATTAGAAACTTCTTGAGTCAAATTTGAGTTGAAAGTGAAAAATATTAGTTAATTTAATAGATTTTTATCATTATCCTTCGTAATCACGTATGGTGGTATACCTACAACGAATTTCAATAAATTGCTTCTTTTGATAATTCAATTGATCGTAGAGAGTCGTTACAATAGTTGTGGAGCATTTCATTGGTTTCGCTTATTGTTTTTCAAAGCAAACAATGATGCTTTGTCAGCCAATCAGTCTATACGAAATTCACAAAATTCAAGATGTTAAAACCGTAATTATACGCAGATTATATACATTTACACGGATCTTTTCTGAAGAACCCACAAGGGACCTAAAAGTTAAATAATGCATGTTTATTCTTTCTTACTCAAACAACCGTGTTTTGATTGAAAAATGCCGACATGATGAGGAAAGAGCGGTATCAATTTATACAAGAGAGTGTCTGCAATGGCTGTTAAACACAAACTAAAAATTGCAGATTTCTCAAATTTTGACAGAAATCTACTAGTAGATGACATTTGTAGAGAGCTGTATTGTATTTGATGTAGATATGCGGGAATTGTAAGAAGTCACTGCGACTGTAGAAGGAACTGGGCTAAGTAGTAACGATTGTAATAAATACGGTTATTAATAATATTATGAAACTCGGCAAGTTTGATGCCATTCGATTTCTTAAAATGATAATCTTAATAACGAATGAAAATTCGAGTTCACATCACAAGTTTTTTATTTTTTAAACACGTGCATCATACCTTCATCCTTTATTAACTTGAAATAATGCGAAATCCGTAGATTGTATTGAAAACCATCAATGCGAGTGGCTTTCTAGTTCAGTACACTTTTCCAAATAATACCGAAGGTTGAAATGTAATTATCACCCGTGCAAAGTGATAATTAAATTAAACCGCTTTGCCTGCGTTAGTCCAGAATAATAAAATTTACTTGCTTAATCCTTTCTTTTTTCTTTTGAACGGATTATTTTTATTAATAGATCTTTTATTGATAGATATCTTACTTAAACTCAGGATTTGAACATTCAATATGTTGTACAAAAATAAAACTCTAATAGCAAATAGTAAATGTAGATCGTAATCATCGATTTTATTACCATTTTAGGATAATTTATTGTTTATTTAATACTACCATACACTTCCATGCGTTTGTGGACAAACGAATAGTTTAATGAGAATTGTTCTGTATATATATTACTTACTATTTGAAAAATCAAAACAAACCTCTTTTTGAGGCTTTAGTGTTCCTTTTCCGCGTATTGAATTAAAAACAAATTTTGTTATCATCCTTTTCTTACGTCAATAAAGTCGTTTGTACAGTGAACAATGTCCATATTCTTATATTAGCTTCCTCAAGATATCCCACTTTTATTTAAACGAAAAGTAAAATTAGCGACTTAAACACGCATTCATGTTGATTAAATAATATTGCCCATATTGAAAACGTAGTAACTCGTTTGGTAACGTTCTTGCAACAAATAACTATTACAATTTGAGAGCTAGTGTTGGCGTGGTGCCTCGCTCGCTTCGCTCGCTCAGTAACTTCGACCCTGTGGATTAATACTCGTTCGTTTACTAACAGCTTAAAGTTATATTATAAAATCATACATTTTTAGGTCCAAGTAGCTTCGATAGATATATTACAACAATATAGTGTTTTTTATATGCATAAAAATTGAAAATGATTTACACCTACGACCTATAGCCTGGGTCAAAGTAAAATTGAAAACGCGCATTTTCAAAACTTCGACCTCGACAACAGGCCAGCCGAAGTATTAATAAATAATACTGGTACAGCACTTACTTCACGCACTTGTATTGTAATCGATTATTCGAAGAATACTACATGTTTACTATGTTTAACTAATCAGCTGTCTGTATTATTATCTTCTTATATATGCTTATATATATATATACTCTTAGAATGCACCGAATAAGCAAAAAATTTTCTTAACGATGTCTAAAAGATATCCTTCAACCCGTCAAAGATTGTAAAAGTGTCGAAAAGATTTCTAACAGATATCTTTTAGATATCTATAAGACATCTTTTAGATATATCGAAATAGTTATTTTCGTATCAAAGGTGTAAAATAACTTTTGCGCCCGTAGGTGATCACAGCGCCCGAGGGACGGCGGAGCTTCAGCTGCTTCAGTGTCGACGTAGTACCCTCTCCCCTCCACCACCGCTTTTTTGGTCTGAAATGTAGACACTTGATGAAAAACTGTAGCGTAATTTTTTGCCGGGAAGTGACCAAATTCAATACTTCGTCCAGACCTATTATCTGGGTCGAAGTAATGATAGTTCTGTAAGAAGAAGAAAAATATTGACGTTTGAAAAATTTGTCATCGGCGTGAATTAATAACTTTTCACCTAAGACCAAGACAGCTAAATTACAATGTAAAACATGTGAATTTGTAGGACTTCAAACGGGCGTTTCATAAATTTCCCGGTATTCTATCTTAATGGACAATTTGTATATGCTGCCCTACGATACAGTTTATTCTAAACACTGTTATTGGAGATACTATTTCGATATTATGAATTAATAATCTACAGTAGTGCTCCCCTTAAGTTATACACTTGAGTCTGGCAATATGGCATCTGCTCCCCTTAAGTTATATCCCCCCCCCACACACACACACACACGCATGTATGTATGTGTACGTACATACAGATGCACACATGCATACATTTAATTACGAATTGTTAAATCAGTTGAACATTAACGATCGCAAATTGTACGTTGAGAGAAGTGAAAAAGTGATTTAAGAGTGCAAAAATGGAATGTAATGGATCAAGGGAGGAGAAGGATATAACTTAGAGGAACGAAAGAATATAACTTAGGGGAGCACAGAAAACATAAGGGAAAATAACTTAAGGGGAACACCACTGAATTAAATCACGAACTCAATAATACGCAAAATCACAAATTTGTTTAATAAAATCGCACGAAATTTTAATAAATATACGCTTGTTTTTTGTTTGGAATCAGTTTCTCTGTAGATTCCGCCACCAAAATTTGCCTATAACATTAATAATAATATTAATAATAATATCATCTTTATTGACATTGATAACTAATCTAAGGGTGAGTTGTTTACGCAAATTCAATATACACAATTGACAATATGGTTGAGAAAAGAAAAAAATGTTAATAAATTAATTATAGGAAGATGCAAATAAAAATGAAAATGATCTTTGAGGAAATTTATGCCACATTATATTTCATATATCTTTCGATAGGTATTTTCAAATATTATTTATATATTAAAAATATGTTATTGATAATTTGTAGTTTTTGTAAAAATAAGTATTTGATTATGCATTACAAATTAGAAGTTATGTATATTCTTTTCGGGATTCACATGCCTATTCAGAGAAACCTAGTATATTCATAAAGCTATGTATACTCGGCCTGATACACTGACGTAAAAATGAATGGATCTGCATGACGTCAGAAATGAACATACCAAGCGCCTCTCTTTGACTTGAGCTGTATGACACGTATAATTGAAGTAAATGAATACCTCTTATGTCTTATATCCAATTTTTTGCATAATTAGGGGATCTTTTCAGATATACAAATGTGAAGATCTTTCCGGGTACAGTGCTAAGGTAATTGTACCACAAATGTAAGATACTTACGCAAAAGGCACAGAAATGACTTCTCATTACACAGATATAGAACTGACAGCAGCAATCCGAATTTACGTCGTTAATGAATTAATATACTCACGGAGCTTGTTGGTGATGAGCAAGGGGGGGGGGGTGTAGGTCCTTAGTGTTGTGTTGCTCCTAAGGCCTAAGGTGAGCTCTTGTAGGACCTATTTCAGTAGACCGGTTCAACGGTCCTTCCGAATTTGTCCGAAAGTTCTGTATGTCATTTACTAAAGAATCATATTTATGCAAAAATATAAACTTCTCCATCCGGATCTCCGGGAGCCACTGCCAAGAAAAGAGATTGGATCGGACTTGCAAAAGAGATATGAGAGAACTCCCCTCACTTCGCTAATGACTGCCAATATCAAGGTCCTCCAGGCTAATCTTCACCATGCCAAAGCTGCATCCAGTGCATGGGCCTACTCAACGAAGATACCAAAGCCAACTACCTCCCCAAAGGTAAGAATAATCCAAGAGCTGTTAACGTCTGTAGCGAATGAATAAAAATTTTACCTGCATCATGTTTCATTTCTTGCATTTGACTGCCCTTTTCGCTTTTCTGATACTATTGTCTTTGTATTTTCTTTTGGCTTTTGTGATTGCGTTTTATTACTCTTACTAACAGCGTTCTTGATTAAATAAGCCACAACTTCAGAAGATGTCAAAATACTGGCTTTCATCGGCTTTCGACCTCGGTTAGACTTTTTAGTTGGCTTATCCAATTTAAGTGGATTAACTTCATCTAATACGGAACGAAGAGATGCGGTAGCCATGTTAACAGGCGATGTACTTTGGGATATTGATGTTAAACCCGTGTGACGGAAATATTGAGGCATTTGTAAGCTATAAGAGGCATGTGATGTATTTCCAATGTTTCACCTATGTGATTTTTCATCCACGCGTCACACTGCGTTCGAAAACCTTTCATGAACGGGACAAAGACACTGACATCCAAGTGCCATATTAATGACTTCTACAGACAGGTGGGATTGTAGTATGTACATATATGTTATAAGAGAGAGAGAGAGAGAGAGAGAGAGAGAGAGAGAGAGAGAGAGAGAGAGAGAGAGAGAGAGGCATAACAAACAAGTGCGACTGTTAGATCGGCCGCGATGTGTCACGACCAATCAAATTGCACGGACTGTAATTAGAAATTCCCCAGGTGGGCATGATTTTAGTTCCAGTTGCATCCGCTGGTGGTGTTGGTGACGTTCGTGGCGCTGCGTTCGCACGCATCGGGTCGGAACACAGGGAGCACGTATGGTGTTAAAGAGACGCTTTGTGACTTCAGAGTAGATTAGATCGTGCACGACAGTTTTTGTTATTCCAATTGAAAAATACTCCGTAGTCATCCGTTTTTCCATTCAAGATGTCCTTGGAGGAGAAGATTTGAGGAAATCAACCAAATCGACGTATGTCTGTTGGAAGATTCCTTCGTATCGGATCGCCACGTCAACTGTTCGATTTTTGCGGACCAGCGTACCGACGCCATCAATTTGTTCGATGCCTTATCACGATTCAGTTCAATCGACAATTTAAAGGATTAAATCCTGGGATACAGCCCAATCTTTTGGTAACGATGCTTCTCGATGGAAATGTGGTTGAGGACAACGGATGGTCGACGAAGTTAAAAAACGACGTTCGCTAAATTCAGCTAAGTAAACTATTAAAAGAAATCAAGAGCTCTCTTCTCTCCTCTCAATTAATTATATTATTTTTGTTTTTTATTTGATATGACGAGAAATGATCGGTCATATGTATATTTTGTTAAATCTATAATTACTGAATAATCTCTTATTGTCAATTACGAAAGAATAAGGTTACAGCTTCCCCGATTAAATATGTAAAGATTGGACGATTATGTTGACGCGAAAACGTAATAGAATACAGATTAATTTTTATTTGAAAGCAAAAATTCCGTTCGCCGGTATTTTTGGGTAGATTGCGATAATGTTATTTGCAAGTAATTCGAAGACTGTGAATTGATGATATTACATGTTATTAAGTATTATTTAAGTTAACGAAATAGAGTTGTTGCGAAGCGATGTGACAAAACGGGATTTAGATTAGAAAGATAGCAAACGACGAATATGTATTTTATGTTTTATGATAACTAATAATTAAACTGAATTATATGATATTAATATGACTTATCTGGGTATTTATTTAACGACACATGTGTTTAGTATATTATTTGCAGCTAAAAAAATGAATGCAAGTTAAAGATTTGTTCGCTTTGGTGAAATTATTCTTTGTATCAAATAGTATGAATTTTTGAAGATGACACATTAACGTGTCATCCAAATAGAATTTATTACAGGATGCATGATTGTCAAGCAGTAGAAGAGTTGCCCTATCTTTCGATGCGTTTGTGAATTTAATAAAATGGACCATAATCTTGCGAAATCCGCTGTCATCCATTCTGATCAATTGGCATAACCAACTGAACCAATCGTAGCATGTTCCATGAAAATCGATTGCATTTTCTTTCTTGGAAAGAGAAAAAAAAGTGGAAATGATTGTCTGGTTGATCTACCACACAATGCCATAGTCACATTTGTGCCTCTTTCAGCTGATGACTTTGCTCCAACTTTCTGTTTTCCTTTTTCGGCAAAAACTTTTACAACTTTTGTTGGAACAGTAGTCAACCCAGATTCATCATCATTCCACATGTTACATGGTTCAAAATTATTTCGTCGAGCAGAGTCTGAAGATTTTTGAAAAACGCTTTTACGTTCTCTTCCGAAAAAGCTTTCGCACGATTTGCACTCACTTGCTCGGGCGTTCGTAACGATAATTTCGTATGTCTGGTCAATCGCTCTCCATGTGTACCACCCAATAGAACTCATATGCACACTCAAATGAGATTTACTATCACTTATGAGTGCACATTTAGAGCGATGTGAGACTCAAGTTGTTACGTGGGATGGAGCGGTACATCTGGACAACGAAAAACTACGGTGCGGAAACCTGGGCGCTGAAAACTACGTCGGGGAACACGTGGACATCGTCAAAGACACATACGGATGAGCCTGTGATAAGTTTTCGATTTTTCAATTATTCCGATTGAAAAATGTAGACTAATATTTCCCCACAATACCCGAAACGCGTCTTTGCTCAATATCGCCCTCTATAAACGACACCTTAAATGGTTTTGAAAAATCTTTTCAGGGGTTAAAAGGTTGATGGTACTCTCAGTAAATATCTTTGACCAAACCCATCTCAGATCTTGCAGGCGGTCGGATGGCATGTCACAGTGCAGTTGAAATATGTTATTCTGTATGGAAAATAAGCGAATACGTGTTTTTCTGTTTTACGAATAATTGCAATTTGAATGATTTATCGGTTTTTTTTCAATTTAATAGCTTACTGGATTTTTTTGAAAAACGAAACAATTTTTTAATGAAAAACGCTGCCATTTTCGCATTATGAGCTCTATATAGAGCAAATTGACACATATTATAGAAGAGCTTTCACTCTTTAAAACGCATTTTTTTTATATTAATTAACGGGCGGAATCGCCCTTTTTACTTAATTGTTTGCCGTATTATGAGTCGTCGATTATAATTTGCGAGAGCTGCAGATCGACTTAGAAAGATGGCTCCTACTTCACATTTGTGTATGAAATGTAGGACTGCAGAAACCTACACCAAGTACAGCAGCGGTCTTGAGTCGATTTCCGCCAGATAAGCAATACTTTCGAAACGTAAACACAAACAACGTGGCTCGTCTTACCAATAGCGAGCTGCTGCTTGGAAACGAAATCGAAAATTTGTTCACCGGACGGGGATCGAACTCACGACCTACGACTTCGTAGTCCAGTGCGTTAACCGCCTGAGCCACGAAGCCGATTTAATTTTTTTGAAAAATATCAAGAATTCCAGAAAATAGAGCGATTTTTCGAAAAAATAAAATAGTACATTACCTAATAAGGGTGTAAAGTATACTTTTACGCATGGGACGGGAACCATACATACGAGGCGCCGAAGGCGCCGAGTGATGTGTAAAGTTCCCGACCCGTGCGTAACAGTTATACTTTACACACGTGTTAGGTATCCTATTTTTTGTATTTGCGCGCGTAAAGTGAGTGCGTAAAGTTTTGATGCCTGCTTGAGTGCGTAAAGTATAACTTTACGCACGACCGGTCATTTTACGAATTTCGTCGTCCGGAGTGCATAAAAGTTTACTTTATGCGCGAAAGATAGGCATCAAAAGTACTTTACGCACGAGCTTTACGCCCGCAATTACAAAAATACTTTTATGTACGTCTTTTCAGTGCGTAAAGTAAACTTGTGCGTAAAGTAAACTTTACGCACTCGATTATACTTTACGCACGAAAAAGCCGTACGTAAACAATATTTCGGCACACGTGTGTGTGTGTGTAAAGTTCTTTACGCATACGCCCTTGTATCGAAAACTACCATTTTTTCAAATATATCATTTTTTTTCGCTGAAAATTTTGTCTAGGCTTCTTAAAACTGTGTCGAATATCCCCTAATTTCCCCTAGAAGTATTTTTGTTGTTAAAGAGTAAGCAAATATTTTGTTAATTGATTCCGCTAATTTTTACCTATATAGAACAAGCAGTGTTTTCGATTGTTGACAGACCTATTTTTGAATATTTTTGTATGTAAAATGTACCTGGACACTGTACATACTATGTTAAAGAAAAACATTTTTTGTCATTTCTTTATGTTCAAATTTTATCAGCATGCAATAATACACTGCTTGATTTTTCAAAAATTCGAAAAATCGAAATTTTGAAAAAAATCGTTTAAAAAATCTGAAAAAATTTGAGTAGCTTCTTTAAGTAATTCTAAGATATTTTCGTTTTAAGGAACATTTCTGTAAAGTGTACAGTTTTCATGAAAATAAATTATTAAACTTTTCTATATTTCAAGACCAATAATTTATTTTCTTGGAAACTGTAGGCATTACAGAAAATTTTCTTAGAATAAAAATATTTTAGAACTATTTAAAGAACCTACTCAAATTTTTAAAATAACTTTTTTCAAAATTTGGATTTTTCGAATTTTTGAAAAATCGAGCAGTGTATTATAGCATGCTGATAAAATTTAAGAGTATTCTTTGACTCATTCCAAAGCATTGTTGTTCTTAGAAAATGTTCTCTAAAGTCTCTAGTTTTTAAGAAAAAAATTATTAAGTTTTAAAAAGAATTTTGAGCTTCTAGGCGCCATTTTAAAAACTGCCATCTTCAATTATGAATTCAGATATGGTACATTTTAATCCTGGGGGTCTATGGACGCGATATTTTCAACTTAGATATGTTCCCAACGCCATTTCGATGTGAAAGTGATGTTTTTGTGAAAAACAAAACGTAAAAAACATGTTCAACGTAAAAAACAGTGTAAGAAAACGAACTAGCTACTTGTCTGCGATACCACGATGCTGATTACCGGGTACCTCGCAAGTGTGCTATAAGCGCAGCTTTGAAGGCTGGAAGGGAAACGGAAACCCTAACTACCTACGGAAGTGAGTTCATATATGCAATTGCCGATATCCAGAATGAATGTTTATAGTAATCTGTACGACAAATCGGTTGGTAGAAAAAGGACTGAGATACACGTGATGATGTACGCACTGATGGTGATACTGGAGTACAGTTTGTGAAAAGTTAGGTTGGTTGAGAAGTTGTGAGAATTTGGTATGTAAGGGTCCCAAGAAAGTAGTTTCGTCGATTTTCTGGTGACAACCAGTTGGCTTTGATCCAATAAGGTGCTAGATCTTCATCACGACGGAGCTGGAAAATGTATCTCAGAGCTGCATTTAGTAGTCTGCGTATTTTCATGAGCAAGTAGTCTGACGCATCTCTGTACAGGATACAGGCAAAGTCTACGTAGGGTACAGCTAACGCGTTAACCAGTAGGAGTTTTAAGTGCGGCGGCAAAGTCGACCCTCGAAACCTCAGTCGGTGCAGAACGTAATGAACTTTGGAACTGATCGATGAAATTTGACGATTCCAAGTCAGGTCTGAAGACAGGTATACTCCCAAGTCACGAACCTCATCAACGTATGGTACAACAAATCCATTGACTAGTATAGGTGGGACAGCAGTACTGCTCAGGATAGTCAGGTTTTGCCTCGTACCAAAAATAATTGCTTTTGTTTTTTTGATGTTAAGCGTGAGGCCGCACTCCTGTGTCCAATTGACAAAAGAGTCTACATCACTATTAAGATTATTTATAGCTTCATGAATGCGACATAGTGGCGTTGACAAGTAAAACTGAGTATCGTCTACAAATACAATGTATGTTTCACGGCAATGACGAATTCTACTGAAAACTGTGTTGAACACTATACTGAATAAGATCGGGCCCAAACTTGAACCCTGTGGGACTCCTGTGGTAGTAGATAACTCTATTGATGCAGTGCCGTCAGCGCCTTGAATAATTTGCGATCTACCTGTCAGATATGAGTGAATCCAAGTAATCGCACTATCATCAAAACCAATATTACGCAATGATTGTAAAATTAGATTATGATTTAGTGAGTCAAACGCTTTGGAAATATCAAACAATACTAAGATCGTAACAAATCCCCTTTGGATTCCGTACCGCACATCGTCTAGAATTTTGATGAGCGCTGTCTGGATGCTATGGTAACGTCTGAACCCACACCGTCTGTGATGCAATAAATTATTTGATTCCAAATAGTGTACCATCGATCTGGTGACCAAGGTGTCCAAGATCTTGGCAATGTGAGATGGATTCACAATAGGCCGTGTATCACTTGGAGTTTGCGGATGTGATATTTTATTAAGAGGAATTATGTACGACAATTTCCATGCTGAGGGATACACACTATATGAGAGTAACAAATTGAAAATCGAAGTTAACGGTATAACTGCAGCTGATAAAATATTCAAGACGTGACGTAATTGGAGTCCATCAGGGCTGGGTCCTTTAGACTTGGAAGCAGAAGCTTTAATTGTTATTAGCACTTCATCAGCACGTAGTGTTGGAAGACTATATACTGGTGATTCAGGATCAATAGGCTGTCCTAGAATTAGTTGAAGCTGTAAGTAAGTGCATGGAGGAAACACAGAAGCGACTTTGCTGTAATGAGTGTTCAGTTCATTAGGGGAAAAGTGGCTTAGTGCCGTCTGCGAAGCTGACTTAGCAAGGCCAAATTTCTGAAGTATCGCCCAGACTTTGTTAGGTTGAGTTACTTGTGTTAACGCTTCACTGATATATTTATCTTTAGCTACTCGCAGTGACAGTTTAATAGTCTTACGCAGATCACGTAATTGGGCCATAAGAATACCATTTTGTGACCGCTTCACTCTGTTATATAGTGAGTTACGCTGTTTAATTTGCCACTTGATGTCGGGTGTTATCCATGGTGCATGAGGTCGCTTGGGTGACCTAGGTGTCATTGGAGCATGCTTATCAAGCATAATCCCACAGGTTGTATAAAAACGTGCCAGAATACCAGAGAAATTAGTGGAGACAACAGGTAACAGCTCGTGATGGAATAACTCTGGTACAGAATCTCGTAGCGCTGAATTGAGTTCCTCCGTCAAGATATCATAATTACAATCCCGGAAATTTCTGCAGGTGACGATTTTCTCTTTATGCGTGTAATTCGCTATATTATAACAAATACTGATAAGATCATGGCCAGCAGCAAACGGTTGAGATGACTGTGAAAAACTTGTGACTTTAATGCTTGAATCCACTATAAAGACGTCAAGATGTGTGTGCGAGTTATTATGCAGGGAATGATGCGTAGGACCAAATGGTACTGAGTACAAAGAGTGTTCAGAAATAAATTGCCTTAAGTATGTTGCGTGGAAAGTAGCAGATTGTAGGTCGCAATTGAAGTCTCCAGTGATGATAACATTTTTTAACGTTAGCATGTACTGCGCGAGTTTCGACTTGAAATCCGCAAACACGCTACCTTCTGGTCTCCGATAAATTATTGCTAGTAGCAAATTACTATTTGGTGGTATAGATATGTTTAAAAACATGAATTCAGGCTCATTTATTGTGGTATTATTTGATCTATCTAGAACTACATATGTTATAGATTCATGGATGTAGCAAGCGACACCACCACCTAGTACATATCGGTTTCTCCCTGCTGATTTTATGGCTCGATCATTCCGTACCAAATTGTACCCGGGAATATCAACTGACTGGGTTGGAATATCAGGAGTCAACCAAGTTTCACTAATAGCCAAAAGTTGAATGTCGGACGTTCTGAGTAGACATTCAATGTCATTGTAATGTGCACGTAATGAATTTACATTTGAATGAGAAACATTTAAAAGATTTAAGGAGGGGGACCTATTAGATTGTAGTGGCTTGCGGTTTTCACTATTTTGCTGGAGTCATACTATCTTGTTTAAATCTAAATCTGTAATAATCGGAATTTCTACTTGGTTCTGTGATTTTCTATAAAAAACGCAACCATTCCTAGCCCAAACACGAGAGTTGGGTACCGCTTTTGCTTGATGTTTTGCTTTTTTTAAGAGAGCATAAACAGGTCGAGTATAAAGTTCAATGACATAGATCATTGCAGCATCTGCAGGATATAGCTCTGGGAAAATGTCGGCTCTTGTTATTTTGCCGACTTTACGCTTTGCATCGATGACATCATTACGTATAGCCGTTGACATAAATTTAACTATGATCGAATACGTGGCTTGATTGGGCTGTGCCGTTGAACCACTTTTCGTAAAATAAGTTTTCCTTATACTAATGATTTTATCCCTATACTGCGAAACGTTCAGTTTGGTTAACACTCGCGCTATAATTTCATCCAGTGGCAGTTCACACGCTACAAGTATTCCATTGACTACTATTTCATAATTTGGCTGCTCATACGTCTTCTGGTTTTTCAAGCGTTCAATTTCGGTAGTATTTCTCTCAACTCTCTCCGCGATAGTGTTGAGGTAAACATGCATACTGTCAAGACGGGCAACACAATTTAACGTTTGCAACGTATGGAACGACATACGCTGCCGGTCGTCCATCGTTTCCCAATTATCGGGAAGAACAGCCGGTTGAGCGACGGGCGGCGGGGGAAGACTACAGAATGAAGACGAATTCATCGTTGTTGACGTTGGTCGCAATGGAGAATTGCTCGATTCTACGGTAGTAGAAGGAGATGGGAGGGAGGGCGAAACACAGGACGTACTGACGTAGATAGTCTATAGGTATGCAGTAAAACTCCTCTAACATGAACACTCGCTTTCTTGAACACCCCGTCTATTTGAACAATATAACCTCGTTTATTTGAACGATTTCTATTTCCCCTTACCCCCACTACTCGCTCTTACGCGGATACAAATTCCAATGCGCGTGCGCTACTCACGACGGACGGGTATATTGTGCGAGGAGAGGGGACAACTGTAAGCGTTCAAATAAACGGGGTCGGAGAGGAAATACTGGCTCGACCCTGTTCAAAGTTAAAAGTACAGTAGCCCTTCCCTTATTCTAATTTCCCTTACTCTAATGTCTTCCCTTATTCTAATTTTGTCTCTTCTCCTATTCTAATATTTCCCCTCACTCGTTCTTCCCACTGCCATGTGTGGACGTGTGGATTTTCTATAAATACAAATAACGGCGCATGCGCAACAAAAGAAAAAGAGACAAAAGCCTAAGTAGTGGGGACGAGGAGAAAATTAGAATAAGGGAAGGACTACTGTATTATTGAAAACTGAGATTTTTGGGAGATAAAACTATACAAAAATGTTAGTACTACGAACTACACAAATATTTGAAAAAAAAAACCCTCCTACAGCAAAACCCCTCTTACTTGAACGATTTCTACACTTCCCCTTACCCCCCACTACTCGCTCTTACGCGGATATAAATTCCAATGCGCGTGCGCTACTCACGACGGACGGGTATATTGTGCGAGGAGTGGGGACAACTGTAAGCGTTCACATAAACGGGGTCGGAGGGGAAATGCTGACACGACCCTGTTCAAGTAAGAGGGGTTTTCATGTACTTTATTTATTGTTATTTTGATTAACTTTATCTGAGAATAGTGAAATGGTTCTAAATTTTCATTTATTTTATAAACTGCAACAAAATTACACTAATTAAAATATGCTAATATATTTTACATTAATGCATCTTTATTAACATTAAAACGTTTCACGTACGTTTTTAAATAAAAAGGATCATAGAAATTGTATCAATTTACAGTCGTTGTGAGCGCTTAGAAATTACACATGTACCTATTTTCAGGGCAAATGCAAACATCATTAAAAAATGGAACATTTCCGTCATGTAAGTTTCGCCGTTTACATAATCCTCGCGGTTTTTATTGTAATACTTAAATTTAAAAATATTTTATAACAAGTTTCATTAGTCACATTACTGTTTACTCATGGGTCCCTTTTAAATTGTTTCATGTGCATTAATGTCTTTTCGATTACAAATGGTAATTTGGTCTGAAGATACGCAATCATGTCATTATATTGCTTCTCTGTAGAATTTTCATTCGAGAAACACAGACTAGCGTGAATAGGTTTGTTCCTTCGCTCATATTTACAAGTAAAGTTCAGTTTAATTTTTTCCGCATTCTTATTAACAAAATCTTCGTAATGTTCAGACGACATAAGAGCCTCCTTTTCCAATAGACTCAGAGCAGGATCGAGGCATTTATTACATCCCTTCATTGCATTCCATATATTATAACTTCCTGTACATTTCATGTATATGCTATTTTTGTTTTCGAAGTGAACGTCAGAATTTTCTGTAATTTTCTGTTGCTTCCTTTCTTGCTCTGTGTCAACTACTACTTCTAGTTTCAACACTTCCTCGAAATATCTTTTTACTAATTTTAATACTACGTCATACCAATTATTAATTTTATACTTTTGTTTATCAACAATGTCAGTCCTTGCTTCAAAATCCTTCGGAAGTCCAGCGTCCACTAAATCTTTGGCCTTAATCTTGATAATGTTGTGTTTAATTTCTACAGGTCCTTTCACATTTATAGAAAAGATCAATGGTAACAGATTTTCATTCGCACACACTTTAACCTTGTCACAGATTACAACCGCTTCTTTACAGAAATTCCGAAAGTCTCGTAGCATAACGTTGCTCATGTTATTTCCTAAATTATGATTAAGTTCGAATGGATCTTGCAGGCATATCGCCTTACTTACAGGAAACGCAATTGCTTTTCCCGTATTTTTTTGTAAATACATCTTGTAGTCATTCATACTGTCAGGTAATTGGTCGCTCTGCTCAAAAATCGCCTTCTTGTATGAAATACCATTGAGAGGACATATAACTTTTTTAAAATCAAAATTTGAATAAAATTCAAAAAAGCCACGAAGCAATTCGGGTATCGTTACATCCGAAGTACCTACACTGTTTTTAGTATATACAACAGGGTCGCAGTAATTTATTTGCCAGAAATCAACAAATTTAGGTTTATCTACGCTTTGCTTTAATTCCAATATTGTTGGAAATTTCAGGGGCGGTTGTTGTAAATAAAAAATGAAAAGCATCGTGAAGGCATATTTCGACAACTTTGGACCCCCTTGCAGTTCGTAATTGGATACCCAATACTTAATTATTAGCATCGCTTTTCTTAAATTGTCATTTATCGTTAGATAGCGTCTGACAAGTTGACTATTATGCACCGCTAAACTATTTTTAATGGAGATATCGCAAGAAACTTTCATTGGTAAATACTTAAATTTTATAATAGGAGTTTTCGCCATAGGAATTGGTACAATCTCAGCAAACAAATATGGTTTAGAATACATATATTTCTTCAATGATGTGAATACTTTAGCCTGCGAACCTTGATCTGAGTTTTGTCCATTTTGTACTGTAGTATCTAAAATAAATAAATGTTTTTTAAAAGTACAGTAGGACCTCTCTTATTCTAATTGCCTTTCTTATTCTAATTGTCCAGCCTCTCTTATTCTAATCGTTCCCCTACAAGTCTTCTCCCACTATCACAAGCTCGCAAGCAAAGTAAGTGGGGGTGAGGGGAAAATTAGAATAAGAGAGGTTGGCGCCATCTTGAAAAACTTTACTAATTAGAATAAGAGAGGTCTTACTGTATTGGCACAAGATTTATTATTTAACTTACCAGGACAGAAATAAAGGTCTAAGTCACAATTTTTAAATCCTAAACCGGTTACTGTCGAACCGAACCTGTAGGTTTGACAGTTCGGAAAAATGGATTGAAAAAGTGTCTTCAATAAACAACAGGTACCGACATATTCGTGGTCAATGTCCCATTCTCTTAATTGAACACGATTTAAAAATTCTTGAAGTTGGCTGTTAAAATCTTTTCTGGCTTCTAGGTGTTTCTTTAGGTTTTCAAAGTTTAAATCTTCAAGACCATTTAATGCACGAACTTCATTTTTTTCCTTCTTTTTTTTTGGCTTTACATCTAAACGTAACGAATATTCTTTTAGTATCAATTCGTGAAAAGTTAGAATATTTTTAAAAATACCTTTAACAGGGATTTTTCTTTGTTTAATACTCAATTTTATGTTAAGTAAATAAATTGGTTTATTAAGCAGTTGTTCAGCTGGTTCTCTGCAATAAACAATTATTCATTTACAAAGAGAATTATAACTCCAGCGATCGGAAATGCATTGAAATGTATTGAAAATTTTGAATGCGCTATTTGATCTTAAAAGGATTGAAAAGGATTGAAATTAGGTGTCCAATAAGTGTACAAATACATTTCATTTAAGTGTACAACACTTTTTGGACTCTTGTAAATGTAAATGGAAATTGGTTTAAAATAAACATTTCACATTCCAAATTTTGAATGAAAAGTCATTTGTGGCTTTTATTTTCGAAAATAACTTTTTTGTAATTGAAATGAATAATTGCGAAATATAATTTCAATATTTTTGCACTTCAAAGCGGAAGTTATTTTTTTTTTATAGATTAATTTGTATTAAAATGAAGAATCATTAAAAATTTGTATTCAAATGAATTTACCACACTTTAATTTTTGTATCGATTTATTTTAAATTCATTTGGATTAAAGCAGTCATTATTTTGCTCAGTCATGTATTGAAATCGATTCATTAATTCCAGTAATTAACTGTTATTATTTATGGATTCGATTGTATTAAAAAATTATCATTTCAATCTTCATTTGTATTCAGATGGATTCAAGACTTTTGCCTTTTTCGAGTATTTTTAGTAGTTTCGGCAATGATATTATTTATGTATTCATATTTTTGTATTAAAATAATAGTGAAAAATTAATCCAAGTCAATACATTTCAATACAATTTCGATTGCTGGGACGTTTAGATTATGAGCTATTATTCCACATTATAATTAGACATTCTTAGTATATAATTAAGAAAATAATTACTTGTTTTTGAATTGTACAATTAGATACTTTGGTTCGAATATATATTTTTCAATATCACCATATGTTCTGAAGTATTTAAGAATTTCTTGGCGAGAAAGACGTTCTGGTAGGTTTGTCACAAATATAGACTTTTCTTCCGTTTCTTTAATCGCCTTTCTTGCTGCATGTTTTTTCCCATATAAATGACAATCATACGTATACTTATCCTGCAGTTCATATTGGCAGATAAGACACAAAAAACCCATATTTCCTGTTTTTTATATATCTGAAAATTAAATCATAAATATATAAAAAGCTTATGTCGACTTCCGAAAATCTAACAGATTTTCAAAGTCTACAAATAAAATTATTTATTTATTTATTTATTATAAAACAATTTCAATTCTGTAATCGAAAATCTATTGTGCAGTATATCTCTAATAAGCAAAATATCATTGAGTTCATGAGTTGATTTTATGGTGTACACGCAAAGAAATTTGAAGTTAATGCGACAGCATTTTGGGAAGTAGTAGTTACCGCACAGATTCTGACGAATTTGAAATGACGGTTACAATTCGAATTCGTTAAAAAGAAAATTTTTATAAACAGATCCAATTTGAGTGCACCTTTGAGAATATTTATTCATAATTCAAGATAGTGGTAAATAAGGCATATAAACAATTAGGTTTTCTTATTCGTTAAACAAAATTTTTTAAAGACATCTCGGTTATCATAAAATTATATAAGACATTGGTTTTGCCTAATATTTTATATGCTTCACCTATTTGGACTCTCTATACAGGTGTTGGTATAAAGTTACTAGAGTCGGTGCAGCATAGATTTTTGCGCTTCCTTATGTTTAAAATTGGTCGCCCTATGGCATTCAGTTCTCATGACTATCATGATGCTTCCGTTTTTTTCAATTTGTCAACAATTAAATCTATTCACACAGTTAATGACAGTATTTACACCAGAAAGGTTTTATTTGGACAAATATTATCGGAGGATGTTAGAAAACTTTTCTTATATCGTTCCGTTCCATACACGTGTCGCTCATCCAGAATATTAGTTGAATGTAATAGTAAAACGAACTACCACTTTAATTCGACGGTTGCACGTTTAACGAGGAAGTGGAACTCCTTACCACATCATATCACTAATGCAAACTCTATATCTTTATTTATTTATAAATGTAGAGAACTATTTTTTTCATTTTACGAGTGATAATTGTTATATTTCATATTGTTTATTTACTTCGATTATTAATTATGTTATTTTTAAGTTTTATATTTTTATAATTAATTTTTAGTCATCTATCTATGTACATTTGTTACTACTTAATTATGTATAATGGGGCGGTTAACGCCCGTTTCATAAATAAATAAAAAAAAAATAAAAAAATAATTTCTAGATAATATAGTTATTAATAATTATTTGTAATGATCTATAAACGTTGAAACGGAAAAACTTGGTAATTTTTTCATTCTAAAGCTTCCGCATCGAAAATAGTGCAAGATACACTAAAAATGCACTCAACCTTTTTTATAGAGCACAAAATTTCCTATAAAAAGTCAGCAGGAGCCCTAGTCTAATAGATTATCCATGAATAATGATGGAATTTTGTCTTACAAGTTAATTATGAATATTTTAGAATTTTTGTAAAATATGAGGCGTATCCCATCATTGCTCGTGGCTCAGCTATTAACTTTAGTCTAGGGCCCTCGCTGATATTTTTGTAGGAAATTTTGTGCTCTACAAAAAAGTTTTAGTGCATTTTTAGCGTATCTTGCACTGTTTTCGATACAGAAGCTATAGAATGAAAAAAGTACCAATTTTTTCCGTTTCAACGTTTATAGATCATTAAAATTAATTATTAATAACTAAATAGTCGGAAAATTATGAATAACTATTCAAAAAGGTGTAATAAAAGTGTATCAACTTATAAAAATGTTCTTTTTAACGATTTCGAATGTTAACCGCCATTTGAAATTCTTCAGAAATCGTTCGGTAGCTGTTACTTTCCTGAGCAGTGGCATTTAGTTAAAATTTCTTTCCGTGTATATATTAAATAGCACCGAGTGGGACATAACTATGCGAATAAAATGACATTGGATTATTAGTTTTAGATGACAAATATCTGATAAATTTCCTTTGTGTTCGTTCCAGTTGATATTACAGAGAGTAGATAGAGGATGCATAAGTTAATTGTGATAAGACAAGAGACTTATAGAGTGTAATAATTGCTTTAGTGTCTTTGAACGACTTAGTAGAACGAATTAGAAATCCCAGTGTAATATAAGACTTATTAGCAACATATTTGATATGTTCGTTAAAGGACAGACATGGGTCAAACAATACCCCCAGATCTTTTATAATAAATGTTTGTTCTAAATCTGAATTAAGCAATGAATAATGGAAATTCAAACAACCTTCGTATTTAGAAAAACTAATAATTTTAGTTTTATAAGGATTAATGAATAAATTATTGTCTGTACACCACTCAGAAATGCTATTAAGATCACCCTGTAAACACGAAGCATCGAGTGGAGTTTTCACTACACGATAGATCTTCATATCCCTACTGAAAATGTTCGTAATATCATATGATAAGATTTTTAAAATATCAGTCGATCCGGGAAACTTTTCATGTGATTTCTCAAGTAATTATAAGAAATAATAATAATAATATGAGAAAATGAATTACAATCATCTGGATTCCTCTAAGATATTAAAGAAATTATAAAAATCTCATATGATTTGTCATATGATTTTACGGAAATTTTCACCAGGGTGCATACAATAAAACCTTTGAATTCGAAATGCAATTTACAATATCATTAATAAAAATTATATAACCATTTCGAGAGTGATAGGAGATAGAAATATAAACTTTTCAGATATTTGTTAACTTCACAGAGAAAAGTGTTTTTTACCCAGTATTAGAATTCTTTTGCCCCGTAAAAGATAGTATTTTACACATAGGGATTGCCATCTTTCTATTACCTGTTAAAAGACGAAGATTTCAGATTATTCTAACCAATGCCAGTTTATTTTAGCCTTTTCTGTTTAACTAAAAGCAATTTTTGTTTATGGAAATTTATCTAGCAAATTAAAATATTAAAAATGCCTTCTTTTAGTCATAATAAAACATTCTTTTAAAATAGGAGAGTTTAATACAGTTTCGTATAACCTGTCAAAAACAAATGCTGAAAGACAGAGGATTTTACAAGTTATAATATTGGATGTATGATAAATGTTCGAACGAAAAAATGTTCGATCAATGTAATGTAGACTTTTGACTCGTGTAAAATATACGATCGAACATTTGTCATACATCCATAATATTTCCTACAAGGGTAATAATACACTGTTTTAAAAGCCAAGGGATAGTAACTGATAAAATACACTTTTCTCCGATTGTCCAAGAGTAATTATAGATAAATTCTGCTAAGAAGTATTTAATTAAATGGCAGGTTAGAATTTAAATAGTTTTTAGCAACATAATTGACAATAAGTAACTCGATGGCTAATAAGTTAAACAAAATTCAGTAAAAGAACATTAACTGGAAAGTTGTTTGTAATTCTTAAAGATCAGCGCAAAATTTTCTGGTTATGCTCAAGGGACCTTAAAAGCTGTAAAGAAAAATTATATACTTCTGAAATCGAGTGTCCTTGGTTTGCTTGATCTACGTTTTATCATCAAAACTTGTAGGTAAGTAACTCGTTTCTTATTATTGTTGTCAACCACTCGAACAATGGCACCAAGAGTAATATTTTGTTATTTACTAATAATTTGCAAACCAGCTTTCACCGCTCTATTTTGCAAGAAGTAGAATAAACTTTTGTCATTTGTTGCATCAACCTTCGAACACAAATTAATTTTAAATATTTCTTCTGTATATTATATGGTTAAAAAACCTTCAATACACATTACCTTATATTTAATAACAATTTGCTTCAAAATATTGTTATATACATAAACATTCCCTTATACAGAACCGTATAATCATTATCATTTACACAAAAGAATTGAGAGAAATTTATAGAAGAGATTTCGCTTATTATTCTTCGTTGGTTTGTTCGAAGATATGTACCGCGACTTGTCGCCACACTGTAAAATATTCCTTTATAAAATTACTATGTAGTATGTAGTCCTCCTCTTACGAGTTCACGGATCTTGGAAGTGGCGTCCCTCTGCGGTAGCGCCGGAACTATGGCAGAGATCCCGTATGGAAAAAATCAACGGTAATCTAGCGCAATTCACCGTACGATTTTGACACATTTCGGTACGTCTGTATAGAATTATGTACGGTGAGGTACGTTTACGTACGTTCGCGTACGATTTGGTTACGATTCGAACATTTTGTACACCATTGTACAGAAACGTACGCAAACGTACGCGAACGTACACAAACGTACGCAAACGTACACAAAATTGCTAGAACATACTGAAGCATGCGGAGATGTACAGCATTGTACACTATAGATGTCAAACAACCATTCGTAATAAAATATTTTCTTACAAAAACGTCCGAAATCATATGAATATGTACTGAAACGTACGCAGACGTACGCAAACGTACGCAATTGTACGGATATATGCAGCCATGTATAGAAACGTACGAGATTTTGGAACTATTTACAGAAACGTGCCCGACTGCACGAGTATTGAATATCCCAGATAGGTGCCCGTTTTTCTTCCGTTATTTTTTTTCGATTTTTTGTCCAAAATTTTTCACGTAATTTTGGAAAAAAATGACCCAAACCAATTCTTCTACATTGGACAAATATTCCAAACATTTTTCGCGTTTTGTAGGGATATTTATACATTTTTTCATATTATTCGGGCAATTTTTTCCTCTTTGTATACAAACAAATTTTTTTTTATTTTTAATTTTATTATTATTTTTTTATTTAATTCAAATATTTTTTAACTTTTTTTAGTTGATTTAATTTTCTTAAGAAATTTGTTCTCAATAAGCGGATCGAAAAACAGATCGAAAAACCGACCACAATTTGGCCACAAACTGGAGCCTTTATGCTGCATCTAATTGCATTAATTTTTTTAAATTGAAGCTGAATGTTGTCGGCACATGGGAAAACAACAACCTTTGCCTGAGAATCCATGTGGAACGAGAAAAACACAATAAATAAGTTCGTGTGCAAAAATTTCGACTTGCATTTGATTTTTCTCGACTTTCGAATGTAATGTATCAAATTTTCGAAAGTAGGGGGTCCCGATTAAAAGTTGTTTGTACTTCTCTCGAAACTATTAAGGACGCGTTATTTTTACCAATGAGAATCGTCGGGACTACTTTCGTATATGGTTTTAAATATTTTGGGTCAATAACATAGGACCACAAAAAAAAATAGATAACTTGAATCAGAAATAGTAGATCTTATAGATTTTTGGCCGCTGAAACAAACCCGTTATTCGATTTGGTCCATCACGGATTTTGAGATATCTGATCCCTATTGAAAAAATCCATGTGGATTCCATGTGGATTCGTATGGATTCCAGATAGATTCTTTATATTGATTTTCATGTGGATTTTCCACACAACAACAACGATTTCTACAATACGTACAATGTATGTAGAGAAAATCCATATAGAATCCACATCAAAAATCCACATAGAATCCGTATGGAACTCCACATAAAAAATCCATATGGAATCCACACCTGAAATCCACAAGGAATTCATGTGGAAAACCCATATGGAAATCCACATAAAGAATCCATATAGATTCCACATAAAATACACGTGGAAAATGCACATGAAAATCCATATGGAATCTATATAAAAAAATCCATATGGAATCCACATAAAAAATCCATATGGAATCCAGACGAGTCCACATGGAATCCACATCAATCCACATGGAATCCATATGGAAAGTCCATAATGAAAATCCACATAGAATCCACATGGATTTTTTCAATAGGGATCCGAAAAATATTCAAAAATATACTTGTTGGCAATTTAAGGTTAGGATATGTGAAATATCTGAAACAATGAGTTAACTTGAACAAAGAATTCGTGTTTAGCGACCAAAAATCTATAAGATTCTGAACTTCTAATTCAAGTTGTGTAAAAAAAATGTTGCCGTCTTGTGTATTGACTACATATTAGCATCTGGCCGTTCATTTACGGCTTAAGTCAAGAAGTTCGCGCAACAACTGCGGACGTACTATCACACACTGAACAAGCTGAAGTTGCTCAACATCAAGCAACGTTTGGCGGATAAAATTCGGGTTTTGACGGATGCCAAAAAGAGGCTGAAAAGACGGGAGGATGGAATTCGACAAAATGCAACATTTTGATCAAATCCGTCCAACCTCTTCAAAGATCGTATCGCAGCCTCACGCAAGTTTCCGTCGATGGCCTCGTTTGAGGGAATTCTGGGGAAGCATCTACGAGAAAACATCTAGGCTTAATGCAGACACTCCAGGTATTGAAATCTTTATCGCGTTGTGCGTTGAACTCGCACAACAAAGTGAAGATTGCCCGTTCATCAGTGCATAGAGGTGAATAATGCCATCAAAAGAGGTAGGCATTTCTCCTCGCCGGGCTGGGATGGAATTAACAACTATTGGTAGAAGAAGTTCACTTCTGTCCATCAACACCTAGCCCGAATATTCACCTTTTATAGAAATGGAGACCAACCCATTTCGCACTGGCTGGTGGAGGGCCAAACGACACTAATCCCAAAATTGGGAGACTTGTCTGATCCGAGAAACCATAGACCAATCACGTATCTCAATACGTTATACAAATGGTTCACTAACATCTTGAACGAACGTATTGAGAAAGCCGTGAAACCGATGTGGCAACAGATAGTAGAACAACGAGGCTGCAAAATGGGTGTATCCGGCTGCAAGGACAACTTGCTTATCGACAGGGTGCAGTCCAGTACAAGCGTCACCTGACGATAGCCTGGCTGAATAATATGAAGGCATATGACTCAACATCGCACGAGCTTTTAAGCTTGTCTACCCAAACATAGTGAGAAGTGTAGAAGACCTGATGCCTGTTTGGAAAACGCGCATATCGAGACTGGTTCAATTCCCAAGAGGTGTCTATCAGGGTGCTCCTCTGCTCTTCTGCATCTCACCATTTATTCTATATGGATGATCTTAAATTATACGCATCAGACGAGGATCAATTACATCGATCTCTGAACATCGCCCTCACATACCCCAGAGATATAGGCATGGAATTCGGATTGGACAAGTGTGCAGTCGTTCATTTGCACAGAGGAAGGTCAGACTCCATTAACAAAGATATGGAGCTCGAAAACAGAAATGTCATCCGCCACCTTAGCGCCGAGGAAGCCTACACATACCTGGGCGTACCTCCAAGTCATGCCCAGGATATGCAGGCAGCTAAAATAAACGTCGTTAAGAAATACCGGCCCTTCTCCGTCAGAACTGGTCATCAGAATTGACGGGGAAAATAAGAAGGCAGCCACGAATATCTTGGCCGTTTCACCAGTGCTCTATTCATTTAGAACACTTAAGTGGAATGTTGACGAGCTAAGGGGTCTTGACCGATGCACACGGAAGATGATTTGTATGCAACGCAGTTTGTATCCAAGGTCTTCCGTGGAACGACTGTATTTGCCCCGAAATATGAGAGGTCGTGGCCTTTTGAGCCTGGAGTGTATGCGTGGTCGATTGGTCCTCGAAATGGCTTGCGACGTGATTAATCGAACGGATGATCCCCTGATGCTAGTTCATCAGCATGAAATTCAGGGGAAGGAGGCGTTTTTTGTAAAAGGTGGCGGAACGAGCGGCACGATACCTCGGTCTGGTTTTCAACGTGGGACGTAGTGGTGCACAGGTAGCTGAATCAGTCATCAATATGTGCCCAGGACGTCTCACGGCTAACATACGGAAGGAACAACTCCGTATGTTAGAGGGAAGGCATATTGACAAGCCATTGCATGGACAATTCTTTCGAAATGTCCAAGAACTTGGCTTGTCGGAAGAGATGACCTTCTCATTATTAAGATCAGCCAGCTTGAAATCCAAGATCGAGGGGTTTATCTTCACATGCCAGGATGGGGCCCTCAATACCTTAGCGTATCGCCACACCATCTTACACCAGGCGGTGCAGAGTACGCTTTGTAGATCGTGTAGATATCATGCTGAGACACTAATGCATCTTTTGGGACCATGTCCAAGATTTACAGTTTCAGCATACACCGAAAGTCACAACGCGGCTCTCCGAGTGCTGTATTATCATCTTCGCAGCACCTATGCTATAGATGCGACCCCAGTTTTGCCGTACGTCCCCACTGATATTGAATCCGTAGTCGGAAATGAATCGTGTCGAATATACAGGAATTACTCATTTCCGACGAGCAGGCAAATATCAGCCAATAAGCATGACATCGTCTTTGTTGACTTCGATGACAAATCCATCTTCGTCATCGAGTTCTCTGCACCAGCAGAGACAAACATAGTCAGCAAAGAGGACGAAAAATTGATGAAATATCAGGAACTCCTGTTCGAGATTCGCAAGCTGTATCGAGGATTCAAAATCGAGCTCGTCGTGCTGATAATTGGAGTGCTGGGAGGAATGAGGCCAACTTTCCTGGAAAACATCAAAAGCATTCCGGCCTGCAAACAACATATAAATTCCATTGCATCTGCTGCAGATTACACAAATGGATTATGGAGGACCAAGGAAGGTTAGAGTTTTAGTCGGTAACTGTCCTGCAACTCCAACAAGTTCTAATTATATCCGACTCTAAAGACGCATTATAGAACCTACAAAAGCCTCTATATAAAAGAAAAACATTAATCAAATTACATTTGACATCAAATTAAAGCTATTTCTTAGCGAGGCGGATATAAAATTTGCCTGGTGCCCGACACACAAACGCATCCAAGAGAATGAGTTAGCAGGTAGAGCTGCAAAGGAAGTCCTAAACTTTGAACCCTCGAAAGGTTTTTACCACAAAACCCTTTGGCAGAATTTGTACTTACCGGTAGAAAAGCAAATTGTCAACGAAGAATGGAACAATCTCTTATCCGTTGATTTTAAAATTAAAGTCACGCATTTTCTGGAAGCCAGTCAACCTTCCAAACCTCACCAACCTTGGTTTTTCGGAACAAACATAAACCAAGAGTGCATCAAAACAATTAATCGACTAAAAATAGGCCATTGGGAAATAGGTCCAATCGCCAGAAATTTGCAGTTTGGCGATGACTGTGCGATTGATATCGCACATTCCTCAGTTGAAAAATATAAATCCGAGCTGACTACGGCTTTTAAATCTCTGAACGAATGGCTTCATACTAGAGGACTTTCTATAGAGACAACAAAAACAAAGTTCATTGTCTGCTCTAGACTAAAAAGTACCCCGAAAGCCATTTCAATTACTTTGAATAAAACCACAATCCAGGCTTCAGATTCAATAAAATTCTTAGGAATCAATTTCGACTCAAAGCTCAATTGGAGAAATCACATTAAGGTTAACGTCTGTAAAGCCAATCTTTCAAAGAACGTAATAAAGTCACTCGCCTGTTGCCTGTACATGGGGAGCTCGTACCATTCAGTTATTAAACGTTCTCAAAGGCTTAATTGAGCCGATACTTACCTGGGAAGCTCCAAACTTTGCGAACACGGCCAAATCCAACCTAACAATTTTACAATCCATCCACACAGCTTCAATTCGTATATGTCTAGGTCTTATTAAATCAACTCCCACAAACGTTGTGCATGAGCTAGCGAATATTCCATACATTTCATACATTATAAATGGACTGAACCTGAATTACATTTACAGCAAGGTGCAAGAAAAATCCTCTTTGCTTTGAACAAATTAAAATTATTGAGTGAATTTTAAAATTACCAGTAGGAATAAGTATTTAAGAATTTCTTCAAATATATTAAAGCTTTATAGAGAAAACAAAGACAACTTACAAATATGCAATAAAACTTTATTCCCACTCTCGATCCGATACCCAATTCAGGTTCAGTCGCACTTTACCAAAATTGAATCGGCAATAGGTGAAAATACGTTGAAGCAAAAACTTCCCCATATCTAATACGGGGAACTGCCCCATACGCCTCAACGAACATTATCCTTCTTCTCAGTATATCTATACAGACGGCTCTCATATTAAACTTACAGATCGAATCAAATCCAAAAAAGAATATATTAACAAAATGAACGAACTACTAATTGAAAAAAGCAGTTATGAATATACAGCAACAACAGAAAAGAAAGTAAATGATTTCGTCAAAAAACTTCAAAATAAAAAATATATAACCGAGAATTTAGCCAAAAAACTAAAAACATATAGTTCAACCATATCCAAAGCTTACGGATTACCTAAAATTCACAAGCAAAACAACCCATTACGTATCATTATCTCAACAATAAATTCACCTACTTACAAATTATCTGCTTTTTATACTAAAATTATTTCTACTCTTACAAAAAATGTATCAAAAAGAGTCAAAGATAGCTGGGATTTACATAATAAAATAAATAACTTCAAAATACCGGAAAATCACACTTTAATTTCATTAGATGTAGTCTCATTATTTACCAACGTCTCAACAGACATTGTAAAATTAATTCTAAAAAACAAATGGAACGAAATTAAAGAACACACAAATATACACAAACTGAATTTTTTGAAGGACTAGACATCATTTTTAAATCTCTATATTTTCAATTTCAAGGGAAAAACTATAAACAAAAATACGGTTTACCAATGGGATCACCATTATCACCAGTAGCAGCTGATTTAATAATGGATTTTATTGAAAACATTCTTATACAAAAATTACCATGCAAACTTCCTTTCTACCACAGATACGTTGATGACATTTTAACAATTGTTCCAGATGAATTTTTAGATGAAATTTTACCCATTTTCAATAGCTTACATAAAATCAAAGGTTTTCAAAATAAAATTACTTTCACCATAGAAAAAGAAAAGAACAAAAGAATTAGTTTTTTAGATGTACTTATTATAAACGATAGAAATACATTAATTACAGATTGGTACCACAAAAATACATTTTCTGGAAGATATTTAAACTTCCATTCAAACCATCCATTACATTACAAAATAGGAGTAGCTTTCGGATTAATAGACAGAGCATTAAGATTAGCACATATTAAATTTAGAGAAAAAAATCTAAAACTAGTTAAACAAATATTAACAGAAAACGGATACCCCACATACATAATCAACGAATGTTTCAGAAAAAGAGTCTACAAAATATACAACACCCCCGATACAAAATCAAACGACAAAAATATATCAAAACCATTAGCATTCCATATTTCAAAAATATCTCAGAGAATATAAGAAGTAATTTCAGAAATAAAGATATCAGAGTAGTATTCAAACCAACGAACACTAATATTGGTGGTATTAAACCGTTCAAAGATAAAACAGATAAATTACATCAAAAAGACGTAGTATACGAAATTAAATGTAACAACTGCGATGGAGTCTATATAGGTGAAACGGACAGACTTCTAAAAAACAGAATAACCGAACATAAACATAACATCTACTTAAACGAAGACAAATATACAGGACTTACAACACATAGAATTAATACAGGACATAATTTTGATTTTTCAAACGTCAAAATTTTAGCAATAGAAAGAAACAAATACAAAAGAAAACATATAGAAAACTTTTTTATCAAAAATAATAATAAATCCGTAAACATCCGCTTTGAAAAATCAAACTTACCGGACACATAAATACCTTTACTTCAAGTTCAAAAATCAAAACAATAGAAATAGAACGACAACTAAATGTACACAGAATATTATGTAATCTGAAAAACTTTTCAGTCTCTTTTCATACAGCACAGGAATAAGTACGTGAATATTCACACAAAGTTCTTATTGTCTCAATACAGTGATAATTTTTACTACTCCTCCATTCAATTTTTTTCAAAAAAATTTTTTTCTGCTTACTGAGTGAAAACTCAACAATTCAATTTTTTTTACAGTGCTAAAATTCAAAACCGGCTTACAACAATAGAAAAACAATAGAAACACAACAATTTCCTACAGGTAAGCAGAAACAAAATCAAATCCAAATTCAAATCCCATTAAAACCTTCTAAACAAAGATTGAAAAGTTTTTCCAGAAATTTCTTTTCTTTATTATTGTAATCTTTTTATTATTGTAACATTTTACTATATTATTTTGTAATTTTTTATATATAGAAATATATTCTGAAACGTCAACAGTCTAATTTATTTAACACCAAGTAAATCTGACATACAATACAAAAACTATCAAAGAACATTTCACTTAAGAAAGAGTCAGAAAAGAAAGAAAGATTCAAATCCAAAAACGGTATAGATATTTATCATGCTATAAAAATCAAATAGTGAATTTCAGAATAAATCATGACTTTTCACCATTAGAGAACAAACTCATAGCTATTTGGTATGCAATCAAATATGTCTCACTTAAATATCTAAAGGAAGTTGTCATCATTTCCGACTGTATGGATGTATTAGAACAAATTCAAAAAACCATATACAAAAAGACTAATGAATCATATTGTTTATGACATTAAATTGAAGCTGACCTTATCTAAAGCAAATATCAATTTTGTATGGTCCCCAGCTCATAGGAAAATCAAAGGGAATGAAATAGTCGATCAGGCAGCCAAGTCAACTTTACCACTAGAACCGACAAATTCTTTTAACTTTAAAACAAGCTGGACTAATTTAGTACTCAGGAAAAAAATTAGTATGAGTGACTAGTATCACCATCTGAACTCCGAATTCCAAAAAAAGGGAATATTCGTGCAACCCTTCCAAATCGAGTAAACCGTGGTATTGGAATTCAAATTTATATCAAAACAGCATTAAAATAATCAATCAACTTAAAAGCGGAAACTGGCTTTTCCAGCACACCTATATAAACTAAATATTATAAAACAAAATCACTGTATCTGTAAATCTCTAGACGGTGACGCCAGCCATATTTTAATTGCATGTCCCCGAATTCGCAGTAATAGATACTCCCGCACAGATATTTTAAATATAAGTTATATTTAATATTCTTCTTCATATTCTCTTCTTACGATATCAATTTCATTTTAGCAATAGATAACATAGAAATTTTTAACGCAATAGCTAAATTCATAATGCAAGTTAAGCCAATCATGAAGGATTTCATTGAAATATTTAAAGATAATTAAAGCATTTCTTATTGAAAGATTTAAAGAAAAGGATATCAAATTTTTGTTTTGTAATATTATCCAGCTTTATCTTGGCTCAAATATGCTTCCCAAGGACCCCTACCAAGCAATTTACACAAGAGAAAACGCACATGAAAAGCAGGTTTAAGATTCCTCTGAGCCAAAGCCATGGTATTGAAGGTTAGGTTACCCCCTCCATATAAATTGATGAAATAAAGAAGAAGAAGCATAGTCAACCACTGCGTACAATACGAGAACATATATATTACATATTAAAAACTACGAACTTTCAACATCAATTCCACTTATTTTAATTTCATTTTAATAGAAATACCGTTTGCAAAATATGTCAATACAATACCCTACTGAACAAATTCAGATGGGTTTTTCCACGTGGTCTGACTATGAGGTTTCGATCTGGTAGTTTTGGCCCATTTGACCAGGTCGAGACCGTGTGAGATTCTCGCGTTTCTATCATACTGCACTATTTTTTGTGACAAAAATAACTGCATAAAATGTTTGCGTTTACTATTTTGTTAGTAACTATTATCGTCTGCAAAGAATTGCTTAAGTATTTGTTTGAATTAAACCCGCATTTAATAATATGCCTTCTGCACTTGAGTTTAAATTACGTACTCTTGTTCACGTAACAATATATTTACGAGCATAGCCTAGTAGTTAAGGCGTCAACGTATTATCCCTTTGAAGCATACATTTTTCTTTACGCTGAAAATAGCTGAAATTTGTTACTCGGGAGTTTTCGGGATCGCTGATTACGAATCTGGCCGCAGATCTTCAAAATTCAAAATTGCGGATTCAATATGGCGAACCGAAATGCAAAAATTTACTTCATCGAGGTGAAATTGGGTACTGGGGAGTTTTCGGGAGCGCCGATTTTCAAAATTCAAAATAGCAGATCTAATATGGCCGCCTGAGGGTAAATCTGACTTGTTTTTACATTTCGGTCGGCCATTTTGAATTTTGAAGATCTAAAGTCAGATTCCTAATCAGGGACCCCGAAAACCCCCGAGTAACCCAGTCTCTTCAAAATTGAGTTACATTTTCTTCTCCATATACGTTTTCCGTAAAAAAATTCACCATTTTTACACTTTGTTTAATTTTTTTAAACAATATAACCTCCCAACAAACGAAAAAGTATACGAAAAATCTGTGTACGATTTAATACGATATAAGTCTGTTTCTTTCCCACTCTTTCAGTTACGAATGCGAGTGTATACGATAATATACGTGTTCGGGATTAGGAGTGGACTGTACGGGAGTCAGATTCGATCGGGTAAAAGACCGATTGAATGGTGAATGTACGGGAAAAATAATCCAAGATTCCACTTTCCACCAAAATTAACAGGTTTATTCACTGTAATGGTTTTTATGAAAACCAAGATACTATTTTTGACCGCCGATAGAACGCAGAACTACAGCGACGGTGTACTCGCGACATCGGTATTAGCGGAACTGAGTATTCGCGCGGAAGTGCGGAATTATGAACATTAGAAAAAAGAGGTCAGCACGGCTGCCTCACGTGATCGCGGACCAAGGTAAATTGGCGCGTACTTTGGCGGTATTTCAAAACCTAAACATACCGGCCACCTTTCGACCATGGGGTTCGAAACGCTGGAAAATTTTCTTAAGACTAACTTACTAACTACAAAATTATGACGAAGCGCGTACAGGCAATTTCACGAGTCTGGTAACTGGTCGTTGCATACAAGAAAACGCGGTCTTTATGGTGACGACCCGTACCCGAGAATCTAAACCCGGATGACATTCTGTGATACGCCCGAGTTCCCATTTAGCCGGTGGTAAATTTACGTTCTCGATTAAAACTAGATCGCCTGGTACCAGGTTCGGGTGAGGTCGTACCCATCGGTTACGTTCTTGTAACGAGCGCAGGTAATCGCGCGACCACTTACGCCAAAATTGCTCGAGTAAGCGCTGGTAAAACTGCCAACGAGACAGTCGCGATTCATTGACGGGAAACAGAGACGGTGACGGCAATCTTGTTAACGCAGTTCCTACTAAAAAGTGTCCTGGCGTCAAAACATCGAGACAATCAGGATCGTCGCTTAACGGAGCGATAGGCCTCGAATTGAGGCAAGCCTCAATTTGACAGAGAAGTGTTTGGAATTCTTCTCCGGTCGGAGTCGCATTGCCAACGATCTTTCGTAGGTGCGATTTAACGCTTTTAACTCCGGCCTCCCACAGTCCCCCAAAATGAGGTGCTGAGGGGGGCAGGAAATGCCATTGAGTTCCGTCATCTGCCAGATGGGAGGCAATTTTTGGGTCGTGAATTACAGTTTTAAAGGCCTGAGTCAGCTCCCGTTCGGCACCTACGAAATTTCGTCCGTTATCACAATAGATATCACTCAGAATACCACGCCTTGAAATGAAACGCTTAAGTGCAGCTAAAAACGCGTTTGAGGAGTAGTCAAACACTAACTCCAGGTGTACTGCTCGAGTAGCAAAACAAACAAAAATCGCGATGTAAGCCTTCTGAGATGAAACTCCTCGGCCAGCACGAGCTCGAACCAGGAACGGACCCGCGTAGTCCACGCCCGAATGCGAAAAAGGTCGAGACGGCGAACAACGTTCGGCTGGAAGGTCAGCCATAAATTGCTGTTCGGTTCGAGCAGTGTGACGAACACAAACGACGCAATTATGTATTACCGATTTAACCAACATTCGGGCTCCTAGAACCCAAAACCTTTCGCGAAGAACTCCCAATGTTAACTGAGTGCCCGAATGGAGTAGGTTGATATGCAGCTGTTTAACTATGAGCAATGACAGCCGATGTTTCGGCAGAATCGCCGGAAATAGCTTAGCTCTAGGTAAGCTAGAGTGACGAAGCCGGCCACCAAGCCGAAGTGTATCGAAATCATCTATAAAGGGATTCAATTTTTTCAACGGTGAGGATCTAGGTAGATCGCGTTTTGCTGAAAGCAAGGCGATTTCATCGGAGAATTCAAGAGCTTGAACTTTTCTTATCCAGAATTCCGAAGCGTCATTGATTTCAACTGCAGTCAATGAGCCATTCGGACTGGACTTTCGTCGTAACGATTTGTTGACAAATCGTCTCATCAAGGCCGTGACTCTTAATAAACGGGCCCACGAAGATGTGTTTTCGAGAACCGTTGTACTCCAGTCGGGAGGTACGATAGGCGCAACGTGAACTTGTCGGGGACGTTCGAGCTCGGGTATGCCTGGTGCACCAGAATTAGGCCAAAACTCAGGCGACTGACTGAGCCAGGCAGGCCCTTGCCACCAAAGGGTCGAATCTCGAAGGACAGATGCGGAGGCTCCGCGCGAAGCCGCATCTGCCGAATTGTCCTTAGACGGGACGTGACGCCACGGAGAATTCGGAAACGCGCTCTGGATCTCTGCGACACGGTTTGCGACGAAAACTTTCCAAGTCGATGGCTGTTGCTGAAGCCATCCAAGAACTACCGTAGCGTCCGACCAAAAATGTGTCGGTATGTCGGTTCGACCAAGGGAGTTACAAACATAACGCATGAGTTTGCTTAATACCGTTGCTGCACATAACTCGAGGCGCGGAGTGCTCAGAGTTTTTAATGGGGCTACTTTTGCTTTTGCTATAAGCAAGCGAACATTTACTTCTCCGGTTATCGAGGTGATGCGTGAATAAATCACGGCCGAGTAGGCGGAATTGGATGCATCCGCGAATCCATGGAGTTCGAATGATAGCGTGTCATCTCCGTGCATGATCCATCGAGGAATGGTAATTTGGGACAGGTCTGGAAGGCCTTTGCGAAAAGCGTCCCAACGATCTGTTATAGAACTGGGAAGCTCTTCATCCCAAGAAACTTTCAGTAACCACAGAGATTGGAGCAAGATTTTTGATGTGACAAGTACAGGTGACAGCCATCCTAGAGGATCGAATAACGTCGATACCGCTGAAGCTATCTGGCGTTTAGTTGTCGCACTCTCAGGAAGGGTAGTTACGTGGAATTGAAAGGAGTCTGTCAGAGGAGACCAATTTATTCCGAGAATTTTTACTCCAGTGTTCTCTTCGAATGGTAAAGCAAGCGCGAGGCCGTGTTCTATGCTATCCAACCCTTGCAACAATTTCGGAGAATTCCCTAACCATTTTCTCAACGGAAAGCCGCCTGACGCTGTCATTTCACTGACCTGCTCGCGAAGGGCGAGGGTCAGCTTCAAATCATCGCCACCGATGAAAACATCGTCCACATATGTATCCTGTTCGACAACAGTTTGCGCTAGCGGGAAATTCAAGCATTCGTCTTGAGCGAGTTGTCGCAAGACTCGTATCGCTAAAAACGGTGCACAGGCCATTCCGTAGGTAACTGTATTCAATTCGTAAACCCGTAGGGGTTCACTGGGGTTTTGTCGCCAGAGAATACATTGGTATTGACGATCTTGCGGTGCAACGAAAATTTGGCGGAACATTTTTTCAATGTCCGCCGAAAGGACATACTTATACTGTCGCCATCTCATGAGGATTGCAGGAAGTTCAACCTGCAATTTTGGCCCTACATGTAGACACTCATTTAAACTGAATCCCGAGGTAGTAGATTGTGAGGCATTAAACACGACACGTAACTTTGTCGTGAGACTCGTGTCTCGAATTACCGGGTGATGCGGAATGAAGACGCGCGACATTTCATTATCGGTTACGATACCGACGAAAGTCATATGACCGCGAGCTTCATATTCCTTCATAAAATCGACGTATGGGTCTTTAAGGGCGGGGTTCCGTTCGAACCGCTTTTCTAAACGCTTGAAGGCGCCAAGAGCCGATGGTAGCGACTCGCCAAGGTCACTCGTCGATCGTCGAAATGGTAGCTGTACCGTATACCGACCAGAACTATCCCGTGTCGTCGTTTTGCGAAAGAATTCTTCACATTCACGCTCCGATTCCGAGAGGGGGACGACCGAAGGGACTTCTTCGATTTCCCAAAATAACCGAAGGGCATCATCAAGAGGTCGCGTGTCAGTCGAATGATGCACACGAATTATATGCGTTGCGATCGCATCAGCAGGAATAGGGCCTGATAATATCCAACCGAATATGGTTGATTGCGCGATAGGCGTGCCGGTTCGGTTACTTCGAAGTCCGTCCTGCATAATATCGCCAAACAAGTCGGCACCAAGCAACAAATCTATTCGATCGGTCGAAGTAGGATTCGGATCTGCTAATTCGAGACCTTGCAAACAGCTAGCAATTGTGTCAAGTGAAAATTGCTTCGGAACGTATTCCGTGATTTTCGGTAAAACGAAGGCACTGACCGACAGAGAAATCGCCGAAGGCTTACAAGGCGAGAGTGTGAACCGTGTCGAACACGACAGACGTCGCGGAGTCGAACTGCCGATACCCGATATCGACGCGAATGTGCGAAGACGTGGTAAACCTAATAGTTGTACAATATTTTCAGAGACAAACGAAGATTCGGAACCTTGATCGATCAAGGCTCTTGCATAGGAACGCCGACCATTTGGTGCGACAATTTGGACGCGAGCAGTCGCGAGAAGTACTGCTTTTGACGACCATTGAGCAGTTTGAAAATGTGAAGATATGCTAGTCGATTGTTCCGAATTTTCGCTTTGGCAAACAGCTGTTTTGGGCTGTTCCGAAATTTTCTTAATTCCACACTCTGGAAGAGCGATTGATTTCTCTTCGCGATGTAATAAATAATGGTGCTTCAAACCGCAAATGTTACACGAATATTTACTGCCACACTCACTCACTTTATGCTCTGCCAAACAATTGACACATCGCGAATTTTTTCGAATAAAATTATCGCGCTCTCCAACTGTCCACGTTTTAAATTTTAAACACGAGTAAATCTTATGATTTCCTTGGCACACTAGGCAATTCGATTTTTTTGACTGTTGATGGACGTGAATAGCTGGAGATCTCGATTGTTTACTTGACATGACCGTCGTAGTAGTGGGCGCTCGCTTCTGAAACGCGTGAGTCGCTTCTAAAGCTCGAATACGCGAGGTTACAAATTCAAAAAAGGTTTCATACGTGGCAGGATCATTCTTCTGACTGGTATGCAATTCCCAATCATGACAGGAAGCTTTGTCTAATTTACTAGAGAGTAAGTAAACGATCCAATCGTCCCACGTATCAACCGGTCGCTCCAAAGCAATGAGAGCCGAAAGTGCCGCGGTTGCCGTATCACGCATTAATTTTAAATTCTTTAAAACGTCAGACGAAATTTCTGGTAACGCGTGCAAAGAATGTAAATATTCGTTTATGAGTACTTTATTTACGTTATACCGCGAAATCAACGCATCCCAAAGAGTTTTAAACGATTTATCAGCACCCGTGGCGTTCTGAACAATTACTAAAGCCTCGCCGGTGAGACTGGATTTTAAATATTGCAGGCGTTCCACATTCGATAACGATTTATTTGCGACGACAAGAGAGTTAAACAATTCATAAAACCCGAGCCACTCGGTATATTTTCCGGAAAAAATCGGTAATGTAATACGCGGTAACTTGATGGCTGACTCACGAATTGAACGATCCTCTAGCGGCGTCGATGATGCGACAGGTTCTTCGATTCGGTCGAGAAAATAATCCAAAGCCTGGTCGTAGGCTGTTTCAGCAACGTTGAAGTGGTTCTCGTTGAAATACCTCGAGATGTCCGGGTCCTCTTTGCTACCTTCATCCGTTACTGGGCGACAGGTTTCCAAAAGGGCATGCAGCTTTTGACATTTAGCCCAGGATTCTTCGAGTATACGAAGACAACCTTTCAGAAGGCGATTCGATGTGTGTGTTAATTCTAACACATGTGCCCTTGCATTAATTATAGAATGCATCAATAACTCTTGTTCTCTCAGATGGGTTTTGTAAGACAATGATTCGTCCATTTTGCACCTTTTCGCCGAAAATGTCCACCAACGCACGTCGAAGAAACAGCGGATGGCGAGTATACGTGTGGGAACTGGAACTCGCACACTAGCTCCGCAATTGGCGACAGAGCGAAGGTCCGCGGAAAGTGGTTTACTCGTTTGGAGAAAGAGCGCACGGAATTTCGAAAACCGCCGAACACCACGACCGTGGTGGGGCGAACGCGATGATCCGCACAAAACGGACGACGCGATAAGAGAGAAAATTTAACTAAGAAAGGACGCCGAATACCAAGACGGTACGGCGATGAGGGGAAGGAGGAGCACACAAGCCAACAACAAAGAACTTTGGAGAATTTCGTTCTTGTTATTGTACACAAGTACACTGTTAGCACTGTTTCCCCGCAGGGGACTTGTGGAAGAGAGCGGAGCGGGTTATCTCCGTCCACAATTTTTGTGGAAGAGTGAGGGGTCGAAGGGCCCGAGCTCGAAGAGGAGCAATGCTTTAGAAAGATCCGCTTCTCTTAGCAAGTTTTGAGAATTGACGACCTCACGGACCCGATCGTTCGGCTGGTCTGTGCCGACGAATGCCTGATCGTAAAACGACGCGAGAGACCCACCGTACTGGGGAGCTGGGGGGCGGTGTCAAGCCCCTACCAGGTGGGTTCCACACGGGGGAGCGTTTCGGCGTGCCGTGTCCACCTGGTAGCCATCCGCAAATAGGTGTTGGATTCTGGCGGGTAGAGGCAACGCTAGAAAGGTTCTCTGAACCAACAGAAGCATCAAGGCAGGCAGCTTGTTGCTAATAATTTGGGAGCTGATTTGTTGTATATCTTTTTCAAGTGTGCACAACCAGCGGTGCTGGCGCATCACTAAAATTTGGCCCCATTCCCCCGGGGGGGGGGGGGGGGGTGTTTTGAACCCGCGAGGGAGGTAAGACACCTTAAACAAGGATATCGCTGTTAGCACTGTTTATCACACGCACACCAAGCACCATCCCTATCAGTGTAAGACGCGTGTAAATTGAATGCACGCGTTCCAAATCGTAGCGTGATTGTCCAATGCTGAATTCACCTTTTTTTTCACGAGCACACTTTTTATGAATACTTTTCCCTTTTTTCACCCTTTTCAGCCTTTTCGTCTAATCCGGCTCGAAGGACCTTTTGTTCGGGATTAGGAGTGGACTGTACGGGAGTCAGATTCGATCGGGTAAAAGACCGATTGAATGGTGAATGTACGGGAAAAATTATCCAAGATTCCACTTTCCACCAAAATTAACAGGTTTATTCACTGTAATGGTTTTTATGAAAACCAAGATACTATTTTTGACCGCCGATAGAACGCAGAACTACAGCGACGGTGTACTCGCGACATCGGTATTAGCGGAACTGAGTATTCGCGCGGAAGTGCGGAATTATGAACATTAGAAAAAAGAGGTCAGCACGGCTGCCTCACGTGATCGCGGACCAAGGTAAATTGGCGCGTACTTTGGCGGTATTTCAAAACCTAAACAATACGCGATACATAAACGCACATAACTTCACAGAAACGATTACTTTGGATTATCGAATGATTCAAACTCAAAACTAAAAAACAGAACATTTCTTCGAAAATTATGAAATACGGAAAACGATATAATCAATTCTTCGATTAAATTAACAGAATTTACGACTGGTGGAAGGGCGTTAAATAAAACACACGATTTGATCGGCCGAAAGAAAATCTCAACAATTTATTTGCCATCAACCGGCGACGACCCGATCGCGACGCGGTCTTCCTAACCTAACCCTATAACGTTCCGGAACGTTCTCTCTCAACCCGATCGTCACTTTTTCACATCTTTGTTCGACTTTTCAAACTCTCGACAATTTAAATTGACTACAGCGTCATATTACACATCGATATTGTATTATGTATTCGAATTACAAATAATTGTATCGAGATCGTCACCATTTTGAAGAGCCTTTTACATAATTTACCTAATAGGCCTGCTTCATTTTGAGAAGTACCCCCATTCGGGTATGCAAAGGCGTAGGGAAAACCACTTTTGTGGGATAAACCTACGCCGGGTACCGCATTCGATAAAACATTGATTCTGTCCGTAACCGCAACAAATCAATTTTGTTCAATTCTGGTATTATAGGTCGTATAAAATATTATAAATTCGAATGAGAATCTCGAATAATCAATACGCCACTAGAAAGAAACAGAATGCAAAATATCGATTCTGTGTAATTTTTAGATTATTGGGAATGTAACTTGATAATTAATTAAAAATATTGATTTATTTACGTTTCCTAACATGTTCTTGGAGTAAGGAAGCAAAAAATTGCAGCAAAATTAATTAATAATTACCTTAAATATGAAAATAATGAATTACAAAAAGGTGTAGTGTTAAACACAAAGGGTTAAACGGAAGACCCGGGTTCGATCCTCGGTGGGTGTAAATTATTTTCAAGTTCATAGATTTAATAAATATTATAAAAATCACAGAAATATTAATAAAAAGCAAATAAAATATCTATAATAATTCGTCCTGTTATTTTAGTTTTTTGTGGCTGTTTACATTTATTACATGATAAATCACATTATATGTCACGTGACAATATTCAGTAGGGTACATAGTTGACCAGGTGGTCATCACCTGGTGGCAAAATGAAAGTCTCGACCTGGTCAAATGGGCCAAAACTAGGTCGAGACCACGTGGAAAACCCCACCTCGATTTTTTCAGTAGGGGTAGAAGGCCCCTGAAGTTAATGTGTCTACGTGCTGTTCAGGGGCCTCCTTTTTCCATATCTCTTTTTAAAGCCATTTTTAACCCAATTTTGGCTATATTTTTTGACTGGGGATTTTTTCAAGGGTCTATTACGGATCAAATTAAAGCTGAAGACTTCCTTTTCAAAATAAACTTAATCTAAATGATGATTTTTATTTATTTCTTTTCGAAAACATCAATAAAAAATGTCTAAATATTTTCGAAAATATATGTTTTTTATCAAAGTTGAAAACTTGTTCAAATGAGGCTCAAAATCTCTACTTGGGGGTTTTTGGGGTCGCTGATTTCGAATCTGATGTCAGAAGTCATAAATTCAAAATGGCGGCAAAAAATATAAATTTATTGAAAGAATCTAATTTCACATTGACTATCAAACGACGCGTATCGTAAATCAATTTGCTCAATAAAACCGGATAAAACAATAAAAATAGGGCCCTGAATGCACAAACATGAAAAAATACAGAAAAATAGGAACAAAAACGGTAATAGATATTATTCATAGCCACCATTCTTAAAAAACGCGTTCATCATAAATCATAAATGTTTATAAATCAGAACAATTACTTTTGAATGTAGCATTCAAAGCTGCCATATTGAATCCAACTTTTTCAGAAAACTGACATTATATTCTTGATCAGCGACCTCGAATATCCCTGTACACGAAGTTTCATAAAAATAGGCTAATATTTTATATTTTTAGTCACCATATCGGATCAGCCATTTTGAATTTCTGATTTCTGACATCAGATTCACCAGCGACCCCAAAAACCTCCATATACCAAGTTTCATAAAAATAAGTTAATTTTTTTATTTTATCCGCCATATTGGATCCGACATTTTGAATTTCACAAAACTGACATCAGATTCGTAATCAGCGACCCCAAACACGTAGAAAGTAATGTTTGCAATTTTGCAAATATGTAAAATAACAAACCTGAATACGGTAACGGAATGTCGGGTAAAACGCTTACGCAAGAGGGTTAATATAGTAGGACCTCTCTTATTCTAATTAGTAAAGTTTTTCAAGATGGCGCCGACCTCTCATTCTAATTTTCCCCTTACCCCCACTTACTTTGCTTGCGAGCTTGTAATTCATGGACAATATTTTTCGTTGACTTTTCGTGTGATAGTGGGAGAAGACTTGTGGGGGAACGATTAAAAAAGTGGCTCTTTACGTATGGAATGCCCCATAAGTGACTTGAAGTTAAAAGACTGTTTTAATAATAATTATTATGGCTTTTTCGCAACCCACGTTTATATGTAAATTACTTCATAAATTTACAATACTCACCTTATTTTATTTATTTTGTTTAAATTTAATAATGCGACAAAATCTTATAACCAGAAAACTGTCAAGAATAAAAAATTCTTAAAATTCATCAACCACAAAATGTTTTATATTACTTTTTAATATTAAACTGGACTGTCAAACTTTGCGTTAAATTTTTGTACATTTTATCCTTGATAGATTGACTGCGATTCTCCAAAACGAGTCACCAGTTAATCATCTTGATAATTCTATAGTTACAGCATTTCAGTGCTTCAGGGAATTATACAAGCATTTATTATTCCCGTATCTTACACAGAGGTACTCCAGTATATCCTTGCAAAAGCTTATTAGATTAGGTATACAAGAAATCTTAAAAAAAGATAGACTTTCTGAACCTCAAACGACGCAGCGACCAAAATTAAATAAACGTCTACGGTGCGCCTTTTGCGATCGACGAAAAGATTCCAAAACTAAATTGCTAGCGGCCAGTCTACTTCGACCACCGTATTTCCACGTGCCCAGACTGCTTCGGCACCGATTAACATTTTCGTGTATTTTTTTACTCATTGACATTACAATATTTCACTCAAACTTCATTTTTATATACGATAAATGTAAAATAAAATAAAATACAAGTGTTTTGAAAGATTTTAAAGCATTTTTATTAATTTTCATTTCTGTCAAAACTGACTAACTTCACTTTGCAAAATAAATACAGTAGAACCCCTCTTATTTCTACTTAACGCTTTAATAGTGGATGATAATATCTGATATCTTTTTATTTTTGTTAGACATCGTATATATTTTAGAGTTGAATTATGTAAAATATATATATAATTTATCTGAAAAATGTGTAGGGAATTTTAAATTTGGATAAAAATGTAACGAGATCACAACTCGTGCCTTTATGTGATAAATAAAGACTGCAACATCTCGCATTTATTTATGGTCATTTAGATCTGCATTCGAGTGTAGAAATAAACATTTTAAATTTACATTAAGCACTTTATTACATATAATTATGTATCAATAATTTTTTGTTTCACAAACAAATACAATGTGATTAAGACCGAAAAGAATATAGGAGACAATATTTAACCCAAATTTGCAAATATGATTAATTAACGCTTCAAATCACTTCAAATTCAGTACTAAGCTGCTGATATTGGATTTGTTTGTTATTTTCAAATGAAAGACTTTTCAATTTTTGTGAAGGTCTTAAAATACACATTATTAAAAATTGACACCATCCTAACCTTCAAATATGCACTTTTATTTTAGGAAATTAGCAGCTTCTCGAATAATTTGAATGATGTAAATCATGAGTTTGATGCAAAATTTTAAATTAATTTGAAATTTCATTACATATCAGTCTACCGACTGTACATGTTTACAAATTTAGATTAATCGGTATTTACATTGTACAACTTTGATGGTGTAAACACTGTAAACTGTATCGAGATGTTCGAACGGTGGTGCGGGAAGGCCTGAGGGGAAGCAATTCAAATAAGAGGGGCAATTGAAATAAGAGGGCTTCTACTGTACTGTTTTTGAAAGCTGGTATCACAGCATCATTTTTCACTTCAAAATACACTATTCAAGAGTATCCAGTTTAAATTTTAGCTTAAAAGATTAAAAATTAAAAAAGTTATAATTGTTACTCCAAAAAAGTCACTTTTTCTATACTTTTGTACTACCGATTTTTTCCTGATCGATTAAATTAATTTTCGGTCATTCTAACCATTACAACTTATGAATAACATTATAAAGAACACTCAATAATTTTTTCACGAAGAAATTCTAAATACTGCAGGTTACACAGATCATTTTATACGCTGGTGTCACAGATACCCCGTATATGATTTTCTCAAGTACGTGTGCGCCTTAAGGGTTAAGTTCCTTTAACTACCTATAGGTAGTTAAATACAGTACTCCTTCCCTTATTCTAATTTCCCTTATTCCAATTTTTTCTCTTCTCCTATTCTAATATTTTCCCTCACGCGGTCTCCCCACTGACGTGTGTTGACGTGTCAATTTTCTAAATACAAATAACGGCGCATGTGCAACAAAAGAAAAAGAGACAAAAGTGAGACTACAAATCTAAGTACAGTAGTCCTTCCCTTATTCTAATTTGTCCAGTCAGGCAAGATGGCGGCCTTCTTCCCTTATTCTAATTTTCCCCTCTGCCCCACTACTTAGATTTGTAGTCTCACTTTTGTCTCTTTTTCTTTTGTTGCGCATGCGCCGTTATTTGTATTTAGAAAATTGACACGTCAACACACATCAGGAGGACATCCAGGTTGGTCCAGAGTTCGTCAGGATGACGTCCACGCCAGTCCATGACTCGTCCAAGACGGTACAGAGTTCGTCCAGGCCGGTCTACAGCGCGTCAGGAGGACGTCCAGACACTCCAGACCAGTCCACAGTTCGTCCACGCCGGTCCAGAGCTCGTCAGGATGACGTCAAGGCCGGTCCAGAGCTCGTCCAGGCCGGTCCAAAGTTCGAACTCTGGACTGGTCTGGACGTCCTCCTGACGAGCTCTGGACTGGTCTGAACGCGCTCTGGACCGGCCTGGATGAACTCTGGACTGGTCTGAACGTCCTCTTGACGCGCTCTGGACGTCCTGGGGACCGGCTCTTTACGTCCGTTGGACGTCACGCACCGTCCAAAAGTTACCCCAATAGACGTCCAGTGGACGTCCAGAAATCTCGTCCAGCCTCGTCCAGAGAATCCATCAGGGTTGCCTGACTGGACAAATTAGAATAAGGGAAGGACTACTGTATATAGTATTAAATTCTTAAAAAAACATTAAAGTTGTCTCTCAATAAAGATTTATTGATAAATCTTTCATTACAAATTTCTTTATGTCATGTTTAATTTATAATAGAATAATACATTTTAAATTAATAATGTTTATTAACATAAAAACAATTAAAATACATTAAAATAAGGGACATTAACATGTTTGACTTCTGTTGCTTCCCAACTTAACATTTTGAAATAAAAAAGACCATAGCAACTAGATAGTAAGTAATTAAAATATGCCATTATTTAGTGTGCCTTTCCACACACTTAACAAATTAAAACGTTGCATTCTATTGTCATTTCAGCCATTTTGGGTTAAATTATTGTCCAATACACGTCACTCTAAAAAGATTGAAGGTTACTCTAGCGAATTTTTTTTTCGTTTCATGTCCCTTAATGTCCTTTCGATTACAAATGGTAATTCCTTCTTAAGATACGCAATCATGTCAGAATATTCCTCTGAATAATTTTCATTCAAGAAACACAGACTAACGTGAACAGGATTGTTCCTTCTCTCATATTTACAAGTAAAGTTGAGTTTAATTTGTTCTGCTTTCTTACTAACCAACTCTTCATGAATTGCAGATGACAAAAGAACCTCCTTTTCCAATACACTCAGAGCAGGATCGAGGCATTTATTACATCCCTTCATTGCATTCCATATATTATAACTTCCTGTACATTTCATGTATATGCAATTTTTGTTTTCGAAGAGAACGTCAGGGTGCTCCGGTTCTTGCTCTGCATCAATTGTTAATAATTCTAGTTTTAGCACTTCCACGAAATATGTTTTTATTAATTTTAATATTGTATCAAAGTAATTATCCATTACATACTTTTCTTTATCAACAATATCAGTCTTTACTTTAAAATCATTCGGAAGTTGATATCAGCTCCCTTTAATAACAATTCTTGAACTTTTGAGGTATTCTCCCTGAAAACCGTGTCGTACAAAGCGAACATTTTAAAAAATATGTCAGTCGACTTCGGTGTTGACTAGAACCAGTTGAACTGACATAAGCATACCATAAACCATTCAAAAGATATGAAAAGACGGTATGGTGGGTAAAACTGTCCATACTGGGAATTAACAATTTATGGGTTTATTGAATTGTATAAGAACCTTTCCATAAGCTGTTTTCAGAGAATTATTTAAAATTGGATTTCTCTATCCGCGATAATCTGCGTAACAGTTGTAGGTTTTAGGTCGACGGTTTAGTTTGTTCATATTCCTAGAGCATTTCACATTTTATAATCGTAGGGATGGTTTTACAGGTAGTGGACTTCCGATCTTTATCAGTAAATGTTTAATGCTATCTTCAGAGTTCTCAGTATTCGTAAAGAACATATTAACATATTTTCATGCTTTTTTCATATTATTATGATGAAGATATGACATAGTGAGGAAAACTGTGTTTGCTGTGAATTAATGTATCTTATTCATAGGAATAATAACCTTTCCGCAAACTGTTTTCAGAAAATGGTCCAGAATTGGCTTTCTCTACCTGCGATAACAGTTGTAGGTTTTAGGTCGACGGTTAAGTTTAGCCACAACCCTAGAACATTCCAAATTTTGTAATCCGAGGTATGGATTTTCAGGTAGTGAACCTTTATAATGATTAGATCTCTGTACTTTGTCCGTAAGTTTCGATGTGGTTTTGCAGCAGTTCTCAGCATTTGTAAAGAACGGAGGTCCACTACCTGAAAAACTAACCCTCTGACCTAAAACCAACAACTGTTATGGCAGCTTATCGCGGGTAGGGAAAACCAATTCTGGGCAATTGTCTGAAAACAGCTTATGGAAAGGTTATTCTACATTTGAATAAGCTCGTAAATTGTTAATTCCCAGTATGCACAGTTTACCCCACCATACCTTCTACTCATATCTTTTGAATAGTTCATGGTATGCTTATGTCAGTTCAACCAGTTCGTAGTCAGCAGCCGAAGTGGACAGACATATTTTTTGAAATGTTCGCCTTGTACGACGCGGTTTTCAGGGAGAATATCTCCAAAGTCAAAGAATTGCTATTAAAGGGAGCTGATATCAATGAACGTAAGAAAGATGGTACAACTCCATTGCATGCGGCCCTTTATAATTCGGGAGTCAAAATTATTGAACTCCTGATAGAATGGTGTGCCGACTTGAATGCAGCAGACGAGGACGGGAACACTCCTCTCCACCTGGCAGTGATCCTGGACAATAAGGAAGCAGGGAGGTTGCTCCTTGAAAATGGCTGCGACCCTGAACGGAGAAACTGTCGGGGGGAAACTCCAAATGATATCGCCGGCAGGGTTTTAAAAGATCTGGGTGAAGGTGAGTGTTAATTTTAAGAGTATTTTGGGTTAAAATTGTATTCACTGCCTGCACAAAAGCTAATAAACTTGAGAATCGGAGAAAAGACGACTCCAAATAATTTGCACATTTTTAAACACGCCTATGTTACATATTCTTCAACGAATATTAGTTGAGGAATGTGAAACACTGACAGTCCTCAGCCTGTGTAAAGTGTGAAGGGAAATTGTGAAATTAGTTTACTATTAATAAGCCGGTATCGATGGCTGGTAAACGAAGAACCGGACATCTGAATTGTAAGACGACGAACCGAAATTAACGAATTTGCGACGAATAACTGAATATTTCCGAAGTTACTACAAAGAACCTGACTTTTCTCAATATTGCTCCGAAAAACCGGATATTTAAAGATTTTCCATAGCGATTGATTATATAATAACAATTTTGGAAAGGTCCGGTTCATCCTCGCACCAATTGCAAAATATCCGGTTCATCGTCGCACACTACAAAATGAATGGATTTTCCACGCCACTGCCGAAATGTCCGTTTCTTCGTGCTAAAACCGACTTATCCGGTTTTTCGCCTCACATTTAGGATATCCGGTTCTTTGGACCAGCTATCGATACGGTATTAATTGCTCGTAAATTTATTTTGAATATAATTAACCTTCTATTGAAATGCATCAAATGTTCTTAATCAACGTTCTTTGTGAATTTATTTGTGTGATATAATTGGATGAAAAGAAGCATCTAGACACCCAAATAATTTTAGGTAATCGCTGACTTGGAAATCAAACATGTTGGGCAAACTGTAAGGATTTATTTTGTTTTCTATAGCATTTCTATTAGCCTGTGATAACTGTCATCCTTTATGAGCAACACTTAATTTTGATTCTGAAATATAGTTGCAATTCTGAATTGTACAAGCGCGGCGCTTATTTTTTCCTTGTTTTCACGCCGCCAGCGGCCGCGCGCGGCTTGAACCGCGTGTCGCCATGCCGCGCCGTGCCGCTTCGCACAGGACTCTGAAATATTAACATACAAGTCAAGATGGACGCAAACATTAAAAAAATCATATTATTATGGTTACTGCACCGTCGGATCAGCAAAAACAGAAAAAGGATAAACTCGAAACGACGATACTGGGTTCATCCAATCACCAGGGAACGAGGCAGTCACGGATTTTATACTACTCTGTTCCCCTGTTTGAAGGAAGATAACAATACATTTTTGAATATACAAGGATGTCTCAATCGACATTTTATGAATTTCTTGCAGCAATAGAGTCAGGGATAAGAAAAAAAATATACTAATGAGAGAAGGTATTTGCCCAGAAGAAAGACTCCTTATTACCTTGTCTTTTGTATCGTTTCCAGTCGTTTTCATTAACTTTACCAAATTGCTTAGAATTTTTACGCAGAAATATTATCCCTTTCAATGTAGATCTATACTAGATCTGAGATTCAGATATTTAATATTCTACACGCTCTGTGAACATAGCCTTTTGAATTTGGTCTTAACATTTTTTAAAACTTTAATTTGGAAGTGGATGAGCATCAGAATGACCAGTCTGGCGCCACGGAGTACGGTGCGACGCGGCACGGTGCGTTGAGATCCGCGCGCGGCCGCTGGCGGTACTGAACAAAAATATTCCGCCGCACCGCGCCGCGTCGCGCGACACCACGCGGCGAAAAGTCGCCCCGTGTGCTCAGGCCCTAAAAGAAATACTAAATGTTTTGGTTGAAACATGTAAAATGACCTGAAAAACTTAAAACAAACTCTGCAAAGGAAACCACAAGTGCTCGCCAATCATTCGAAAATTTAGTGTGGATACCAATAATGAAATTCGCTTTCATTGCAAGGGATCGCATTACTTTTGGGAATATTTCAAAGTAATATTTCATCCATATTCCAGAAACATTGAAATGTCCCACATTCGGAATATTCCAGGAACATTGAAATATTCTGCATTCGAAATATTATAAACAATATAAATTTTTTAGAATATTCCAAAAACTTAGACGAAATAACAATGCGAAATGAATGAATATAATTAATAAGCTCATTTCAGAATATTTCATTGCGATGTGTCACAATTATTAAATGATTTACTGAAAATCTAGTAGGTAATTGTTAAAAATACCAATATATGTTAATTGTTTATAATCCCTCTAGATTAATTGATAGAGTTTTTAAAATATGCGAATAAAATGTTTAATCTGTAATACTTAATAATATTTATGATTCACAATAATTCAATGTTCCTGGAATATTGCAAAGGAATATTCCGAACGTCGGACATTCCACTGTTCGTGGAATATGGATGGAATACTTTGGAATATTCCGGCAACGTGGAGATAATAAAGTGTACTATTGGGGCGTAGTAGATTCTCAAAGTGAAACTCTAACTCCACGGAGTTTTTAAATGATGTCAAGTACAGTCTCCGTGAAGCGGCAAATTTCGTTACCGGCATATTTTCTGTTGCTTTAGATATTAGAAATAATGACATTACGAAGCTCGTGGAACGCATGAGGCAATCGTTCATGCTCATGTTTAATTATTAAATTAAACAATTTGTGGCCTGTAGGCAGCAATAGTGGATGTTTTTTCGCATTTGGAAGAGAAAAATGAATGAGTGTGACACCTATTCGTAAGAGATCGTTACCTAAAAAATTTAGATTTTAGCCACTCTCTAAGGACGAAATTACCCTTGTAAAACATTCTTTCTAAGCGAATTTCATTAGTCTTAGAATTGCCCCGAGTAATTCCTAAATGCTTAGTATATTTATTTTTTTTTTTCATTTTTAGAAATTTACATTATCATCTGTCACATGTTTCCACTTGCAATTTTTTCTGTATATAAACTTATGGATTTAGATTGTATACAATAATTACCAGATATAGGATTTATCATTTCTGATATAGTAAGTCCTTCTTCCTTTATTTTAAATGTCAGATTTACTACGACTGTTTCAATGAATATTTAAATAATGTACTAAAGTTTTCTCGAATGTAAGATGATGGGGGTTGGTGTCTACACTAGTGGCTGATTTCGGTTTTATATTTTACTCTTTTTTAGGAAAAAAATGGGTTTGGGATGTACGAATGATTAAAATACCCCTTAATCTTTCAAAACATTAATGATTCAGTCCGTATAAACTGAAAATTATTACACCCATTTCAACGTGACGTTAGATTAAATGACTCTATTAGGCGCCAGAATGTAATTTGAGAAATGATGAAAATATTATTAATATTAAATAAAGGATCATCTTCCTCGTCGAAACTAAGCTAAAGTAAAGTAAGCCGCGAAAACTATTATTGACATCAACAATTGAACGAAATTTCAGTTAAAGAGAGCAGTTTATTTCAAATTATCCCTGGTGGATATTGCGTCAGAATGTACACAAGTCTGGTGTGGGGCTCATCATACCAAATACCGGCTTGTCTAACTGGCTGGGCTCGAGCATGGCTCAGACGGGGGCTTCCCTAAATAGGCGTTCCTTATGTATGTCAACCGTTACTCAATGCCCTTTGAAACGTTAGGCAACATTTTTAATTAATAATAAAGTTTAATTTTGCACGGTAATGACCGTCTAATTTATTCAAAATTTAATTTACTCCGGAGCTTCTGCCTTAATTGTCATTGCTGTGAAGATTTCCTGATTAAGTTCTAGTGAATTTTATACCAGTGCCCAATAATACATCAGTACATAAATGTACTCAGTATGTTTTACACCTTTCATCTGAAAGTCACCGATTACATACCACTATTTGCATGTTAAGGATGAAATTTAAAAGAACTTTAATTTAGAGCATTTGATGAGTTTTAAAGGTTGGTGAAATTTCTCAATAAAATTACGAGTAGTTATTATTACATGTGCTAGTTAATAGTAATCTAATTTTACAATATTTTCCTTCACACTTTACATAGGCTGAGGACTGTCAATGTTTCACATTCCTCAACTAATACTCGTTGAAGAATGTGAAACATAGGCGTGTTTAAAAATGTAAATTATTTTGAGTCTTCTTTATTCTGATTCTCAAGTTTAGCTTTGCCCAGACATCGAATCGAATATAATATTAACCTAACATACCTCAAAAACTAATACTCAACTTCACTGAGGTCCTTTAATACCCTGCCGGCTATGTCATCTGGAGTTTCGCCCCGACAGTTTCTCCGTTCAGGGTCGCAGCCATTTTCAAGGAGCAACCTCCCTGTTTCCTTATTGTCCAGGATCACTGCCAGATGGAGAGGAGTGTTCCCGTCCTCGTCTGCAGCATCCAGGCCGGCACACCATTCTATCAGGAGTTCAATAATTTTGACTCCCGAATTATAAAGGGCCGCATGCTTACGTTGATTGATATCAGCACCCTTTAATAACAATTCTTGAACTTTTGAGGTATTCTCCCTGAAAACCGTGTCGTACAAAGCGAACATTTTAAAAAATATGTCAGTCGACTTCGGTGTTGGCTAAGAACCAGTTGAACTGACATAAGCATACCATAAACCATTCAAAAGATATGAGTAGAAGGTATGGTGGGTAAAACTGTCCATACTGGGAATTAACAATTTATGGGTTTATTGAAATGTATAACAACCTTTCCATAAGCTGTTTTCAGAGAATTGTTTAAAATTGGATTTCTCTATCCGCGATAATCTGCGTAACAGTTGTAGGTTTTACGTCGACGGTTTAGTTTGTTCATATTCCTAGAGCATTTCACATTTTATAATTGTAGGGATGGTTTTACAGGTAGTGGACTTCCGATCTTTATCAGTAAATGTTTAATGCTATCTTCAGAGTTCTCAGTATTCGTAAAGAACATATTAACATATTTTCATGCTTTTTTCATATTATTATGATGAAGATATGACAAAGTGAGGAAAACTGTGTTTGCTGTGAATTAATGTATCTTATTCATAGGAATAATAACCTTTCCGCAAACTGTTTTCAGAAAATGGTCCAGAATTTGCTTTCTCTACCTGCGATAACAGTTGTAGGTTTTAGGTCGACGGTTAAGTTTAGCCACAACCCTAGAACATTCCAAATTTTGTAATCCGAGGTATGGATTTTCAGGTAGTGAACCTTTATAATGATTAGATCTCTGTACTTTGTCCGTAAGTTTCGATGTGGTTTTGCAGCAGTTCTCAGCATTTGTAAAGAACGGAGGTCCACTACCTGAAAAACTAACCCTCTGACCTAAAACCAACAACTGTTATGGCAGCTTATCGCGGGTAGGGAAAACCAATTCTGGGCAATTGTCTGAAAACAGCTTATGGAAAGGTTATTCTACATTTGAATAAGCTCGTAAATTGTTAATTCCCAGTATGCACAGTTTACCCCACCATACCTTCTACTCATATCTTTTGAATAGTTCATGGTATGCTTATGTCAGTTCAACCAGTTCGTAGTCAGCAGCCGAAGTGGACAGACATATTTTTTGAAATGTTCGCCTTGTACGACGCGGTTTTCAGGGAGAATATCTCCAAAGTCAAAGAATTGCTATTAAAGGGAGCTGATATCAATGAACGTAAGAAAGATGGTACAACTCCATTGCATGCGGCCCTTTATAATTCGGGAGTCAAAATTATTGAACTCCTGATAGAATGGTGTGCCGACTTGAATGCAGCAGACGAGGACGGGAACACTCCTCTCCACCTGGCAGTGATCCTGGACAATAAGGAAGCAGGGAGGTTGCTCCTTGAAAATGGCTGCGACCCTGAACGGAGAAACTGTCGGGGGGAAACTCCAAATGATATCGCCGGCAGGGTTTTAAAAGATCTGGGTGAAGGTGAGTGTTAATTTTAAGAGTATTTTGGGTTAAAATTGTATTCACTGCCTGCACAAAAGCTAATAAACTTGAGAATCGGAGAAAAGACGACTCCAAATAATTTGCACATTTTTAAACACGCCTATGTTACATATTCTTCAAAGAATATTAGTTGAGGAATGTGAAACATTGACAGTCCTCAGCCTGTGTAAAGTGTGAAGGGAAATTGTGAAATTAGTTTACTATTAATAAGCCGGTATCGATGGCTGGTAAACGAAGAACCGGACATCTGAATTGTAAGACGACGAACCGAAATTAACATAAATTAAAATTAAGAATTTTATCGATATTAATTCTAATATCATAATTTTTTTAGACTATAATCATTAGACATTCTTCGTATACATTTAACAAATTAAATATTACTTGGATTTAAATTTTAAAAGTAGATTCTTGGGTCCGAATTTATATTTTTCAATATCACCGTATCCACAGAAGTATTCAATAATTTCTTGTTTTGAAGCATATTCTGGTAGATTTTCCACAAATAAAGACTTTTCGTTCATTTTTACTTCCTTTACTTTAACCAACTTTTTTTCATGTTTCTACCAAACAAATGACAATCGTATGATAGATTTTCCATATCAACGAGCCGATTTCTTTGTTTTTGTATTCAAATGTTTGTATTCACTGATCACTGATCAACCACGTGTATATGTGTATAGATCAGTGGTTAAGGGTGCTCTCAAATGGATCGGTCTCGCCATCTATGGCCGTTTTGGAACTTCCAAACCGGAAGTGATTTACTTTTACAAACTACGGCCTCAATTTTAATATTAAAACGATGAAATGCATATGTTATTACAGTAAAATGTTTGTATATTGTGGGGAAACTTCGTTTGAGAGCGTATAATTTTTTTTCGCGTCAGAATAAAATGTTGAAAGTTGACCTTTTTTATAGGCATTTCGGAGCATTCATTTAAGCATTAATTACATCGTTTATACTGCACTAACCCCAGAAAATGAAGTTTCCCCACAATCTTGATGGCAAGACGAATTTTTTAAACCCTTGCTTATTACATTTCATCCCGATTTCGAGCCGTAGTTTGTAAAATAGCAAGCGAGGTGAGAGCCGGCTCTAATGGCGGCCTCCTTGGCTGTCAAGTCTCAGAAACATAGTTCCGCGATATTCCGCAGAAAGGCATAGGGCGCCACCGGTCTACCGCGCGGATATCGAACATCAGGCGCTGAGGATGATTTACATTTTTACAAATTGTGTTTGCAATTCCAGGATTATCAAAATTTTATACAGTCATTTATGAAGATTAATAGTTGCGAATAGTGGGGAAACTCAATCTGAGAATACAATATTTTTTTTCAACATAAAAATATCGTGTATCTCTGATGTCTCTTTAGTAAACAAATACAATTCTGATACTGCAGTAGTACGAGAGAATGAACTTTCCTCATAATCCTTATATTAAGCCCTTTCTTTCAAGCCCTCATTTATTATTTTTCATCCCAATCTCGAGTCATATTTTGTAAAAGTCGTAACGAGTTAGACGACACCAGGCGTATGCAACTCCGTACACCTATACTTGGCAGATAGTGTCTCCCTTTGCGTCCACCTAGCGGTGCATGAGGGCGCCACTGATAATGGTGGGTGAGCCCCCTCCGACGCGTCGTTCCACCATTCCTTGGAAACTGCGTAGCGCGAAGGGCGATTTAAATTTGAGTTTCCGCCGTTTTCAGATTCCCGCCGCTTTTATTATTTCAAATCGTGAGTAACAACGTGCAGTGGAAAAGTGAAAAAGAAACAGCACAAACGGAGTTTTCAGATTTTTAGTAATTATACACCCAACGAATTTAATTCGCACGGGGAAACCCGCAGTCGTCCTTGTTTTTACCTATATATCTTAATGTGAGAAACAGAGAAATCCGAGGTAATTCCCCGTTCGAATTAAATTCGCTGGGTGTATATGAACAGATTTCAATTAGTGTCTCGTGTGCAGTAATCTTGCAGTGATTTATAAGTTTTTAAATGTACATAGAACTCTTTGCACAAAAAATATATTTTGTATTGTTTTTATATTCTTCACGTACCAACTTCATTACTTTATGAAAATTACTTACGAAAATTTGTTTTTTTTTAATGGATGGATTTGTTGATTGCTTTTATACATATGTAATGTAATTATTTTAATGATATAACATTACTCATGTATTTCAGTTTTTTAAATACAAATCATTTCAGCTTTTATACGTTTATAAATTATACATATATTACGTTTAGATTGAACAAGAACAGAAATTATATATTGACATACTGTCTGCAGTTGTTGACACTGCAAAACTTCCTTTTATTACATATACACACCCTTACAATAATACATATAAGGATAAAGGATAAAGGATTTGGAATTGTCCCCCGCTTTAATGACTTAGATGCCTATTCGCGGGTCGGCTCTAGGGTGGAGAGGTATAGGATGGACAACACATAGACATTATACATGACGGAACAGGACAACACAATACCCACCCAGAGCCAGTCCCCCCTCCCCAATATCGGTACCACCAGCAGATTCGGCGGTCTGTGCCTTAGCGAGTACGACGCGGGGCTTATCCCCTCTTTATCCGAGATAAGACCCACGACGTACCGACCGCGGATTAGACGCTGACGGTACCGATAACTGCCGACGGAGGTCGGCAGCGGTCCCAAATTCGTACCTTCGCCCAGCAAAGTTCCCCGGTTATTCCACACTGGACATAAGCAGAGAAAATTGCACGGACGGGGATTCGAACTCGGGACCTTCGCGACGTTCAGTTCGGGCGGACTAAGACTGACGCCTTAGCCCGCACGACCATCACGCCGACTCAATAATACATATAAACATGCTTACACCCTTAACACCAAGAACACATTTGAAACTATAAAATGAAAAATTTTAACCTAATAAAACAAATGTACTAAAACGGCGTAAACATGTGTATTGTGTACCGGATCCCCGGCCCGGCGGCATCGACGTGTGGTACATAGACGGGGCCGACCATTATCACTAGCGCCACCACGGCGAATCAGGTAGGCATTAAGGAGTCGTTCCGTTTGCGTTAGTTGCACAGGCCTGAACGACACCAAAGCCTGCTGTAATGGCGGCCGTCTGGTGGGGAGGTCGCGCAAGGGTACCGATCTACTCGCACGCTGATAACGATTTACACTTTTACAAATTAGGTTTGCAATTATAGGGATATAATAATTTCATGCAGTCAATTATGAAGATTAATACTTGAGAATTTTGGGGAAATTTTGTCGGAGGGTGTAACATTTTGTCATTGTCAAAATAAAACGTTGAAAATTGAACATACTTGTTATGGATCTCAGACGAGTCTTTCAATAATCAAATACAATTTTGATGTTGCACTGATCCTGGAAAACGAAGTTTCCCCATAATCCTTACAGTGAGCCCTTTCTTTCAAGACCTCATTTATTATTTTTTATGCAAATCTCGTGCCGTATTTTGTAAAATTCGTGACGAGTTAGTTGACGCCTTCGACGCCAAAGCCTGCAGTAATGGCGGCTGTCTCCTGAGGGGTCGCGCAGGGGGACAGAGCGCAAGCAGTCAGCCCCGCGTAGGGATGGCGATATTTTGAAAAAAGAATCGATTTTGAAAATCGATTCATTTTTTACATTACGATTCGATTTAATTGATTAATCGGCGAACAAAACGATTAATCGATTAAAAATATCGATATTTTATATTGTATTCAAAAACGACATGCAAACCTGTGTTGTAGAGAAATTCAACGCAAACATCTCTTAATTCTTAGAAAATCGAAGCGGATATAGATTCCCTGAGACAAACAACTATTTAATTTAATAAATCACTATTCAATCTTATTGAGGGAAAGGTTGAATAATTTGCGTAGAAGGCAATTATACGCAGATAAATGTAATTCTAATCTTACATTATTTGTACATTTTTCTTTCATGAACTATATAAACATCTTTTCTGTACGTTTAAAAGCTATCACAGCATGTTTTTAACGTTTTAACAACTTTGAAAGTTAAATAACTAATTTTTAAACAACAATTATTGAAAGAATGAACCATAGTCACAAATCTATTGTTATTATTGTTACTTACTATAGAATATTCTTCCAATACTTCAAGTCAAGAGAATTTAAAAAAATCAAACGTGAAGCTCTGTCACTGGACAATCTACTGCGTTTACTGTTTATGATATTCCCAGCTTTGCTAAAAACTCGCTCTGAAGAGACAGAGGTTCCTACAACTAAGAGGAATTCCATGGCGATCGGGTATAAGTTAGGATATATGGACTTTAATTTTTTCCATTCTTTCAATGGATTTGATGTGCGCTCGCTAAGTGGTGTATCCAGAAATTGTCGTAATTCTATTGGAAGACCACCAGCTTCATCGCGACAAGAGTTCGCATTATTATTTAAAACCATTTCATCGTGACAACTCCAGACCGATAGAGGCTGTGGCTTATTCGTTTCTGCCTGTAACTGATTAATAGCGGTTTTATTGTTAAGATTTTCGGTGACCTTGTCATTTTTTAACATTTTGGACACTCTCGAAATAGCTTTAGAGGCATTGAAAATCTGCTTAAAATGAATTTTCTTAAACCGAGGATCCATTAAAGTGGCAATACTAAGAAAGTAATCTGTTTCTATAGAATTCCCTTGTTTTGGATTTTTTGTCCATAGAATCGGCAACCGATTTCATCCAGCAAATTTTTTTTTAACTTTTTAGCCACTTCATGGGAAGGCTGCAATCGTGTAATTACTGTTTCCAGGCAGTTAACTATTGGGATGATTTTACTTCCTGTTACGTACGTCTCTCCTGACATTTCAACGGTTACGGATTCGACTGGAGAAAGAATTTGAAGGCATTCTTTTATAGTAGCGATTTGATCATGTGAAATCATTTCATACGCAGGATTTGAAATCTTAAAAAGTACGTTGCTAATATAAATTGCTAATCTGCAGAAACGTTCCAGCATGTAAAAAGTTGAATTCCATCGTGTTTCACACTCTTGAATCAATGTAAGTGCCTCGCAACCGTCTTTAATCTGAAGCGCTCTTAATTCATCGGCACTTTTAACTGATTGCTTAAAAAATGTGACAAGACGCTTTACCGCGGAAACAATCGATGAAAATTCAGGAGTACATGTAATCGCCCCTGTTACCATTAAATTAATTTGATGAGCAAAGCATGGCAGATGTTGCCCAATTGCAGTTCTTGTAGCTTTAGCAATGTTAGCAGCACTGTCATGCAAACAGGCGTTTTCTTTCCATCGCAAGTAGGTGAATCGGGATTATACTTCCGATTACCATAACAGCTGCCTCTAACACGGTGCGATAGGCACACACGACGCGAAGTGCTGCAGTTCTTTGTACCGAGGCAAGCCATTTCCGGTATTTGTCGACCTTTAGTACGTCCGCCCAAATTTCAGCTCGGTACAGCATAATCGATTGTACTACGCTCATCATGACCTTTCGTTTGCTGGATCTAGGGGGTGAGGGAAAAAATGCCCCACTTGGTGGAAAAAGTGGTGTGACTCTCTACTCTATATGTTTGTAGGTTCATGCCATGACAAGGTTTCTCGGGGATATATGGTCCGAGTACGCGAAAGTAACGAATGTTGACATATTTGCTTGCATTAGTGTGTACGTGTGTCGCAATTCATTTTCAAGGTTATTTTCAATAAAAATAATTTAACCAGATAATGATTACTAATTAATGAAATTCCGTGTTATAATTGAAGTGAATAATGAAGTAGATAACTTTTGTTATGTGTTTCTAACGTAGGTCCTGTGATGTTTGGCATGATTCTGGCAAGGGCCGCAACGGTCTTTGCTGCTCTCCCGGCCGCTCCACGCAGGTGCTCCCCAAAGGTGAGTTTCCCATCTATCCTCAGTCCTAGATATTTGACCGCCTTCCCTGCTGTCACTGTATCGTTTCCAACTCGTATTGCAAGATGTTCCAAAAAATTTCTGCACCTCGTTAACACAACTACTTCTGTCTTATTAGTTGCCAACTCGAGTCCGTGGTTTTGCAGCCATTCTGCTACATGCCTGATTACCCACTGTACCCTTCTCTGAGCCTGTTCGGGTTCTCTCGCCAAAACGATGACCGCAATGTCATCCGCGAAGCCCACCAGTCGCGCATACTCTAGTAACTCCATCCTCAGTAGATCGTCATACACCATGTTCCAGAGATCTGGGCCAAGGACCGATCCCTGTGCTACTCCTCCGGTGATCTTTCGACTATGCCAGCCCTCCGTTGGCTCGTACACCAGTTCCCTTTCATTAAGGTAATCATTCATGACTCTTCGGATATACGCTGGCACCCTGAAGTGTCTTTCCATGGCGTCAAGAATATCGTTCCATTTCGTCGAGTTAAAGGCATTTTTCACATCAAGTGTTACCAACACACATGCGTTCCTCGTTCTGTAGTTACCTTGCCACTCCTTCGTCGTGGCCTCAACGACCTGTTGTATAGCGCCAATTGTAGAGCGCTTTAATCGAAAGCCATACTGGTTTTCCGCAAGACCACCAGTTTGCGTTACGGCTAGTCGCAGTCGTGATCTTAGCAGCCTCTCGTAAATTTTGCCAGCTTCGTCCAGTCTGCAGAGCGGACGATTCGATGCAGGAATGTCGGGCGAACCTTTGCCTTTATCCAGTAGTACCAGTCTCTGTACTTTCCACACTGTTGGAAAAATCCCTGTATGAAGGCAGCTATTATAGCTGTTCAACAGTAGGTACGGGTATTCCGAGTCCCCATCGAATTTGTCGCTGAGAGTAGTTCGGCCACATTAAAGTATGGGAACTTCTCTTCGACCGTTATTTCCATATACCTTCTTTGAGGCTGGTCTGGAAAGGTGCCCCAACAATTCTCTCCATGGTCGTAGGATCCCGTGGGCCGATTGGTGCTTGTCTGCCGAAACGCCGAGTGACGATTCTGTAGCCTAGTCCCCACATGTCATTGTCGACTTCCGCACAAAGTTCCCTCCAACAGCGTCGTTTGCTAGCTTTAATGGCATTAACCAGCTCTTTTTTGACCTGGTTATGCATAGACGACCCGTTGTCACCTCTCCTATTAGCTCTGAGTGCTCTACGTTTCAAGCGTATAGCAGTTTTACGCAGTTCTGCAATTTCGTCCGTCCACCAGTATACTGCGTTTTTCGCTTTCTTTCGCGAAATCTTCGGCATTGATGCGTTGCATCCCTTCTTAATGTGACGCATCATCTGCTCTGTCATCAGTTCCGCGTCCTCTTTGGTTGTCCCAGTGACATTCATTTGCTGAAGATGACCTGTCCTCCTCAAAGTTTTCAGCAATGTCATCTGGTCAAGTTTACCAACATTCCAGCCCCGCGAGGTTTCCCATCGTCGATACTCATTCTCTGAATTGGTTTCTGAACCAATTCGGAACTCAATGCATTGGTGGTCGCTCGCTCTGTATTTCTCAAGCACCTTCCACTCAGCGATAATGGCTGTGATTCCAGTCGATGCTAGGGTGATATCTATGATGGTACCCCGACACCCTCTCCGTCCATACGTTGGCGTCGACCCCCTGTTTACTACCGAGAGATCGAGCCTGGCCGCCATATCCAGAACCGCAGCATCTCTTGTGAATGTCCATTCCATCCTCCATTCTATGGCTTTTGCATTGAGGTCACCAGCAACTACTACTTCCCCGTCCATTTCACGAATGGTATCTTCGAGATGCTCTAATCTTCTTCTAAAATTTGCCATTACTCCGTTGGGTGTAAGATAGCAGCTGACGTAAGTGACGTTTCGGCATTTCATCCAAACGTAACCGTCTCCGTTGCCGGAGTCGGAAATTGGAATGGTTTTATTTCTCACCCAGATTGCTGCAGTTCCCTATTCATCTTGAAGCCAGTCGGGTCCTACCGTCCGCTTATTCTGTTCGCTTATAATCACTAGGTCAGCGTTTATCTCACTCGCCGTCTGTCGCATCAAATCTTGAGCTGCCTCGCTACGCTGAAAGTTACCTTGCAGGCAAATCACCGCTGCTGATTGCTTTTCCCTCGTCGCGCCTCAACATAGGCCATACATGCTTACGATTCCGCAAAATGTTCGACCCTCTTCTTCTCAGTACAGAGACAGCAGCGCGGCGGGTTTGTACAGTCCGCTGCTTTATGTCCTTCCTCATCGCATCTCCAACAATTTTTCCCTCGGTCTATTGCTTTGCACGCTTGAGACATGTGTCCGTAACAATGACACCTGTAACATCGTACAGGCGCATCCCCCATCCGAACTCTGCAATTAACCCACCCTATCTTGACTCGGGCAATATTTATCAGGTTTGCAGCCGCTGTCGCATCCATTTCGACAAAGGCCTTGGTGCACCCCCCTGATTACCGTCTTTGTCAGGTTCACTTTAATTTCCCCTGGCTTCATTTCGGCAAGAGTCTTCAGGACAGCTTCCTTCACTTCGTCTCCAGTCGTTGTCGCGTCTATATCGCAGATTTCAATGTGACCCAGTTCTACCAAGATATCCCCTTTTCTGGTTTCTCTAACAGCTGCAATATCGACGCCTGATTCCTCCGGCTTTATTTTTCCCTTAATGTCTCTCAGGACCTCCAGGTATTTTCTTCCCTCTGCCAAACGTATGATTACAGCTTCCGAACGCAGCCTTCTTGGTTTAGGCAAGCTCTTCATTTTCGGATCTATCGTTTTTCGCACCGTTTCTACTACTGCAGGTTTTCGACGTACAACCTGGGTCCATGTACGTACAGAATCTTTCTGTTTCTTGGCTACTCGACTAGTTTGACCGTTTCCCTGAGGGCTTGGCGTTCCATTCAGCGGCAGCTTCCTTTTTGCTTGAGATGGTGTTACCACCTCTTTTTCATGACTACTTTGGTGTCCTGTAGCATTACTTGATGTCATTATGGTTACGCACTTCTTCTGGGCACTTTTCAGCGCTCCCCATTTACACTCAATTCGGCAAAACACTTCTTGCGCTTTCTCAAGGCCGCTTTTTATGTCCAAAAACATGTTCTTTTTTGTCGCACAGAACTCTTCCATTCCTGATAGAACTTGCTTTAGCAGCAGTTGATCACTCTCGTCCGTGAGATTTTCCCAAGCCCGTGCTGCGAGCTTTGCGCTCTCGCTACCATTTGTAGCATCCACTTCCATCTCCACTCTATTCTCTTCTCTTGCTGGACGAGAAAGAAATTCTGGAGGCCAGCCGGGAAGCTTACTCTGACTATATCTAATGCCTCGACTCTTTTCATGTTCCTCTGGGAACTGGAGTTCGCTTGTAGCATTAAATGGCATGGAGGCCAAGTCGTCCACCTCCACGTCACTGCGGTCGCCGGATATCGACGCCCAGGAGCCCGCTTGCTCTCGCCCCGTCAGCGCCGGCACTGGAGTATCCCTCTCCTACACCGTAAACTGGTTACCTTCTTTAGAGTTGGCCATGTTTGGTTTTTAAATCGGGGTGCCTTCCCCTAGGTTATTTTTTCGTGGTGGCCTTCCACTATCTGGTTTTGGTTCGCGTCGAGTATTTTATTTCCCCGATACCTGTTACCGGCATTCCCCTATCCACCACCCGGGGACGCGTCTGGTCGGAGAGCCCAATCAACTCCGCGATTATGTCTGCTGCCCAAATGGACATGGACATATCCACCAACCAACCCCCGACCGGCTCGACTCCTAAAGGCCGGTACCCGCCAAGAGTGATCGCCACGCCAGGACATTGGTCCATGCAGACATGAAGTGGGACGGACTCCACGGCAGTGCCTGCTGTCCTGACAAGGACTTCGACATATCCAAAGGACATTGGTCCGTGCTGGCACACTCCCACCACCCCCAGAAAAGTCAAGAAGTTCGCGCAACAACTGCGGACGTACTATTACACACTGAACAAGCTGAAGTTGCTCAACATCAAGCAACGTTTGGCGGATAAAATTCGGGTTTTGGCGGATGCCAAAAAGAGGCTGAAAAGACGGGAGGATGGAATTCAACAAAATGCAACATTTTGGTCAAATCCGTCCAACCTCTTCAAAGATCGTATCGCAGCCTCGCGCGAGTTTCCGTCGATGGCCTCGCTTGAGGAATTCTGGGGGAGCATCTACGAACGAGAAAACATCTAGGCTTAATGCAGACACTCCAGGTATTGATATCTTTACCGAGTTCTGTGATGAACTCGCACAACAAAGTAAAGATTGCCCACTCATCAGTGCATTAGAGGTGAATAATGCCATCAAAAGATCGAGGAACTTCTTCTCGCCGGGCTGGGATGGAATTAACAACTATTGGTAGAAGAAGTTCACTTCTGTCCATCAACACCTAGCCCGAATATTCACCTTTTATAGAAATGGAGACCAACCCATTTCGCACTGGCTGGTGGAGGGCCAAACGACACTAATCCCAAAATCGGGAAACTTGTCTGATCCGAGAAACCATAGACCAATCACCTGTCTCAATTCGTTATACAAATGGTTCACTAATATTTTGAACGAACGTATTGAGAAAGCCGTGAAACCGATGTGGAAACGGATAGTAGAATAACGAGGCTGCAAAATGGGTGTATCCGGCTGCAAGGACAACTTGCTTATCGACAGGTGTGTTTGTCAGGACTCAGTTCGGTACCAGCGTAACCTATCGATAGTCTGCCTGGATTACATGAAGGCATATGACTCAACATCGCACGAGCTTTTGAGCTTCCTACTCAAACACCACCATGTCTACCCAAACATAGTGAGAAGTGTAGAAGACCTTATGCCTCTTTGGAAGACGCGCTTTGTCATGACATCGGGCAAGAGTAGAACCATGTCTAGACTGGTTCAATTCCAAAGATGTGTCTATCAGGGAGATCCTCTGTTCTTCTGCATCTCACTATTGCCTCTATCCGTAGCTCTCCGACAATCTCAAGGGTACATGTGTGGGTCGCCTGGTGAACATGTACATAAGATCACCCATTTATTCTATATGGATGATCTTAAATTCTACGCATCAGACGAGGATCAATTACATTGATCTCTGAACATCACCCCTCACATACTCCAACGGAAATGTCATCCGCCACCTTAGCGTCGAGGAAGCCTACACATACCTGGGCGTACCTCCAAGTCATGTCCAGGATGTGCAGGCTGCAAAAATAAACATCGTTAAGAAATACCGGCGCCTTCTCCGTCAGAACTGGTCCTCAGAATTGACGGGGAAAAATAAGAAGGCAGCCACGAATATGTTGGCCGTTTCACCAATGCTGTATTTATTTAGAGCACTTAAGTGGAATGTTGATGAGCTAAGGGGTCTTGATCGATGCACACGGAAGATGATTTGTATGCAACGCAGTTTGTATCCAAGATCTTCCGTGGAACGACTGTATTTGCCCCAAAATATGGGAGGTCGTGGCCTTTTGAGCCTGAAGTGTATGCGTGACCAATTGGTCCTCGAAATAGCTTGCGACGTGATTAATCGAACGAAGGATCGCCTGATGATGCTAGTTCATCAGCATGAAATTCAGTTTCTGTAAAAGGTGGCGGAACGAGCGGCGCGATACCTCAGCCTGGTTTTCAACGTGGGACGTAGTGGTGCACAGGTAGCTGAATCAGTCATCAATCTGTGCCCAGTGCGTCTTGGGGCTAACATACGGAAGGAACAACTCCGTATATTAGAGGGAAGGCATATTGACAAGCCATTGCATGGACAATTCTTTCGAAATGTCCAACAACTTGGCTTGTCGGTAGAGATGACCTTCATATTCTTAAGATCAGCCAGCTTGAAATCCGAGACCGAGGGGTTTATCTTCGCATGCCAGGAAGGGGTCCTCAATACCTTAGCGTACCTCCACACCATCTTACGCGGTGCAGAGTACGCTTTGTAGATCGTGTAGATATCATGCTGAGACACTAGTGGATCTTTTGGGACCATGTCCAAGATTTGCAGTTTCAACATACACTGAACGTCACAACGCGGTTCTCCGAGTGCTGTATTATCATCTTCGCAGCACCTATGTTATAGACGCGACCCCAGTTTTGCCGTACGTCCCCACTAACATTGAATCCGTAGTCGGAAATGAATCGTGTCGAATATACTGGAATTACTCATTTCCGACGAGCAGGCAAATATCAGGCAATAAACCTGACATCGTCCTTGTTGACTTCCATGACAAATCCATCTTCGTCATCGAGTTCTCTGCACCAGCAGAGACAAACATAGTCAGCAAAGAGGACGAAAAATTGATGAAATATCAGGAACTCCTGTTCGAGATTCGTAAGCTGTATCGAGGATTCAAAATCGAGCTCGACGTGCTGATAATTGGAGTGCTGGGAGGAATGAGGCCAACTTTCCTCGAAAACATCAAAAGCATTCCGTCCTGCAAACAACATGCAAATTCCATCGCAGGCCGAATGCAGAAGGCAGTGCTGCTGGGATACCTCCGTCTGCTACATCACACGAGAACCTGCAACCACTAACCCGATGGTAGAGGGAGTAGTTGCAGTTACCATCGACATTTTCCGGTGGAGTCTGCAGCAGAAGCGATGGATATCGGAGCCACTTTTCTGCTGCAGATTACACAAATGGATTATGGAGGGCCAAGGAAGGTTAGGGTTTTAGTCGGTAACTGTCCTGCAACTCCAAAAAGTTCTAATTATATCCGACTCTAAAGACGCATTATAGAATCTACAACAGCCTCTATATAAAAGAAAAACATCAAATTACATTTGACATCAAATTAAAGCTATTTCTTAGCGAGGCGGATATAAAATTTGCCTGGTGCCCGACACACAAACGCATCCAAGGGAATGAGTTTGCAGGTAGAGCTGCAAAGGAAGTCCTAAAGTTTGAACCCTCGAAAGGTTTTTACCACAAAACCCGTTGGCTGAATTTGTACTTACCGGTAGAAAAGCAAATTGTCAACGAAGAATGGAACAATCTCTTATCCGTTGATTTTAAAATTAAAGGCACGCATTTTCTGGAAGCCAGTCAACCTTCCAAACCTCACCAACCTTGGTTCTTCGGAACAAACATAAACCAAGAGTGCATCAAAACAATTAATCGACTAAAAATAGGTCATTCGGATATAGGTCCAGTCGCCAGAAATTTGCAGTTTGCCGATGACTGTGCGGTTGATATCGCACATTCCTCAGTTGAAAAATGTATATCCGAGCTGACTACGGCTTTTAAATCTCTGAACGAATGGCTTTATACTAGAGGACTTTCTATACAGACAACAAAAACAAAGTTCATTGTCTACCCTAGACTAAAAAGTACCCCGAAAGCCATTTCAATTACTTTGAATAAAACCGCAATCCAGGCTTCAGATTCAATAAAATTCTTAAGAATCAACTTCGACTCAAAACTCAATTGGAGAAATCACATTAAGGATAACGTCTATAAAGCCAATCTTTCAAAGAACGTAATAAAGTCACTTGCCTGTACATGAGAAGCTCATACCATTCAGTTATTAATCGTTCTCAAAGGCTTAATTATGCCGATACTTACCTGGGGAGCTCCACGCTTTGCGAACACGAACAAATTCAACCTGAAAATTTTACAATCCATCCACATAGCTTCAATTCGTATATGTCTATCGGTCTTATTAAATCAGCTCCCACAAACGTTGTGCATGAGCTAGCGAATATTACATACATTTCATACATTATAAATGGACTGAACCGGAATTATATTTACAGCAAGGTGCAAGAAAAATCCTCATCTTTGCTTTGAACAAATTAAAATTATTGAGTGAATTTTAAAATTACCAGTAGGAATAAGTATTTAAGAATTCCTCAAATATATTAAAGCTTTATAGAGAAAACAAAGACAACTTACAAATATGCAATAAAACTTTATCCCAACTCTCGATCCGATACCCAATTCAGGTTCAGTCGCGCTTTACTAAAATTGAATCGGCAATAGGTGAAAATGCGTTGAAGCAAAAACGTCCCTATATCGAATTCAAGTACAGCCTCAACGAACATTATCCTTCTTCTCAGTACATCTATACAGACGGCTCTCATATTAAACTTACAGATCGAATCAAATCAAAAAACGGTATAGCTATTTATCATGCTAACAAAAATCAAATAGTGAATTTCAGGATAAATTATGACTTATCACCATTAGAGAACAAACTCATAGCTATTTGGTATGCAATCAAATATGTCTCACTTAAATATCCAAAGGAAGTTGTCATCATTTCCGACTGTATGGATGCATTAGAAAAAATTCAAAAAACCATATACAAAAAGACTAATGAATCATATTGTTTATGACATTAAATTGAAACTGACCTTACCTAAAGCAAATATCAATTTTGTATGGTCCCCAGATCATAGGAAAATCAAAGGGAATGAAATAGTCGATCAGGCAGCCAAGTCAACCTTCTCGCTAAAACCGACAAATTCTTTTAACTTTAAAACAAGCTGGACGAATTTAGTACTCAGGGAAAGGGACCAAATACTGAGTTACTGGTATCACCATCTGGACTCCGAATTCCAAAAAGAGGGAATATTCTTCTGCAAATCGTGCAACCCTTCCAAATCGAGTAAATCCTGGCATTGGAATTCATTTGTTCACGTAACAATATATTTGCGAGCGTAGCCTAGTGGTTAAGGCGTCAACGTATTATCCCTTCGAAGCATACATTTTTCTTTACGCTGAAAATAGCTGAAATTTGTTACTCGGGAGTTTTCGGGATCGCTGATTACGAATCTGGCCGCAGATCTTCAAAATTCAAAATTGCGGATTCAATATGGCGAACCGAAATGCAAAAATTTACTTCATCGAGGTGAAATTGGGTACTCGGGAGTTTTCGGGATCGCCGATTTTCAAAATTCAAAATAGCGGATCCAATATGGCCGCCTGAGGGTAAATCTGACTTGTTTTTACATTTCGGTCGGCCATTTTGAATTTTGAAGATCTAAAGTCAAATTCCAAATCAACGACCCCGAAAACCCCCGAGTAACCCAGTCTCTTCAAAATTGGTTGACATGTTCTTCTCGATGTATATCTTCCGTAAAAAATTCACCACTTTTACACTTTGTTTAATTTTTTTAAACAATATAACTTCCCAACAAACGAAAAAGTATACGAACAATCTGTGTACGATTTAATACGAAATATGTCTGTTTCTTCCCCACTCTTTCAATTACGAATGCGAGTGTATACGATATTATACGCGATACATAAACGCACATAACCTGAAAGAAACGATTACTTTGGATTATCGAATGATTTAAACTCAAAACTAGAAAACAGAACATTTCTTCGAAAATTATGAAATACGGAAAATGATATGATCAATTCTTTGATTAAATTAACAGAATTTAAAGTTATACTAAGCCGCAACAAATCAATTTTTGTAACGCGTTAAATACGGTATCCTATAAGATCGAATGAGTTCAATTCTGGTATTACAGGTTGTATAAAATAGTATAAATTCGAATAAGAATCTCGAATAATCAATACGCCACTAGAAAGAAAGAGAATGCAAAATATCGATTCCGTATACTTTTTCGATTATTGGGAATATAACTTGATAATTAATTAAAAATATTTATTTATTTACGTTTCCTAACACGTTCTTGAAATAAGGAAGCAAAAAATTGCAGCAAAATTAATTAATAATTACCTTAAATATGAAAATAATGAATTACAAAAAGGTGTAGTGTTACACCATCCTTCAAAGGGTTAAACGGAAGACCCGGGTTCGATCCTCGGTGGGTGTAAATTATTTTCAAGTTCATAGATTTAGTAAATATTATAAAAATCACAGAAATATTAATAAAAAGCAAATAAAATATCTATAATAATTCGTCCTGTTATTTTAGTTTTTTGTGGCTGTTTACATTTGTCACATGATAAATCACATGATATGTCACGTGACAATTTTCAGTAGGGTACATAGTTTTGATCAGGTGGTCATGACCTGGTGGCAAAATGAACTAGGTCGAGATTACGTGGTTAGACCACGTGGAAAAACCCACCTGGATTTTTTCAGTAGGGGTAGAAGGCCCCTGACGTATGTATATGTGTCTACGTGCTGTTCGGGGGGCCTTCTTTTTCCATATCTCTTTTTAAAGCCAGTTTTAACCCTCCTGCGCACTAAGCCGTATATATACATCCAAACGAGGTTTTTACCGTAGTTGGAAAGACGTATATACACGTTTTTTCTCAATCCAGGTTTACATGTAAATTACTTCATAAATTGACAATATACTCACCTTATTTTATTTATTTTGTTTACATTTAATAATGCGACAAAATCTTGTAACCAGAAAACTGCCATAAAAAACTGTCAGGAATACAAAATTCTTAAAATTTATCAACCACAAAATGTTTTTTATTACGTTTTAACACTAAACTGGACTGTCAAACTTAGTGTTAAATTTTTGTACATTTTATCCTTGATGGATTGACTGCGATTCTCCAAAACGAGTCACCAGTTAATAATCTTGATAATTCTATAGTTACAGCATTTCAGTGCTTGATGCAATTATACAAGCATTTATTATTCCCGTATCTTACACAGAGGTACTCCAATACATCCTTGCAAAAGCTTATTAGATTAGGTATACAAGAAATCTTAAAAAAAGATAGACTTTCTGAACCTCAAACGACGCAGCGACCAAAATTAAATAAACGTCTACGGTGACGATCGATGAAAAGATTCTAAAACTAAAGAAGTCTGCGCAGTTTGCGAGCGGCCAGTCTGCTTCGGTACCGATTAACATTTTCGTGTATTTTTTTACTCATTGACATTACAATATTTCGCTCAAACTTCATTTTTATATACGATAAATGTAAAATAAAATAAAATACAAGTGTTTTGAAAGATTTTAAAGCATTTTTATTAATTTTCATCTCTGTCAAAAATGACTAGTGAATTCACTTTGCAAAATAAATACAGTAGAACCCCTCATATTTCAAGTGGTCATGGTTTTCAAGATGGCGCTAACCCCTCTTATTTGAAATTTCCCATTACCCCCTTACTCTACTTAACGCTTTAATAGTGGATGATAATATCTGATATCTTTTTATTTTTGTTAGACATCGTATATATTTTAGAGTTGAATTATGTAAAATATATATATAATTTATCTGAAAAATGTGTAGGGAATTTTAAATTTGGATAAAAATGTAACGAGATCACAACTCGTGCCTTTATGTGATAAATAAAGACTGCAACATTTCGCATTTATTTATGGTCATTTATATCTGCATTCGAGTGTAGAAATAATAGTATATTATGCAACATGGAAGCTAAGTTGGTCTTTATACGCGGAGCGGAAGTTTCGTTATAGACTGCATAGAGTGCGGCCGCTAGCGGTTAATCTGAGTTTCGAATTGAAGTCTTGCGAGTTTCCGTGAACGAGTAGAGTAAGGATTCTTTTGGGAGCGAGTACGATTGGGTCCAGTGTTAAGACGACCCAGGGCCTGCAGAAGAGACAATTATAAGTGGCCTCGAGCCGAGTATTCTTAATAATAAGGATTTTTTGTGATTAAATAAAGAGATAACTTTTTGTGCAACCACCCTCCCTTGCATGCATCCGGTCCTTTCGCCGATACAAAAAGACGGATTGCAGTGCGTGGCAATCCCCGCGAGTTTTCGAGCACCTTTTCAGACGCGGCAGGAGGCGAGACATCGTCTCCCTCTGGGACGAGATCTCTTGTTCTCGTGAGTGCGAGTGCGGGTCGCGAAAAGACCCCGAGTCAGCCGGGCTCGGGCATAAATTTGTTCGGACGGGCGAACGACGGCGGCGTCGGGCCGCTACCTGGCGCAACGTCCACGAAGACGTTAAAGTCTCACCTGAGACAATAGCCGGCCCCGAGACGGCGGCGGCAAAACGCCAAAAGAAGTAATACTGAAAAAGGGCATTACAAAATGGCATGGAATTATCAGTAGGTCATGTTTTGACGGAGTTGAAATTCTTGTTCCGAGAAAATACCGCTTTATGATTGCGTCGTTTGCTACATAAATAATTAAAAACAATTTCTTCGGCACCAACTAAAGAAAATCGAAGGAAGCACCGGATACAGAATGTCGAAGTATTTTTCTGGTAAAATGATCAGAAAGCTAAAATGCAAACCATTGACTGTGACCTTTAAAATGCAATTAAGAAATTTCTACATTATCATAAACTAAAAATTTAACGTTCGTACAAGTTGATGATTTATCAAACCATATTCTGCAAAGCGTATTTGTATCGCAACAGCTTTTCATGTTATGATTTTTTAAGAGACCCTCCTTGCAAATACTACACGTTGGTGAACAATCAATGTTTTTTAGAAAATAAGAAAATCTAAATCCAGAAGTTTGTTATGTAATTCTTGAGAATATTTTAAGGAACCTTATCCTAAAACTTTAAAAACATATACTAGGTATGCACTATCTTCATAAGTTAAAACTTGATAACGCTGCATTTTTTAATGCTGAATGTTATTGAGAATGAAATTGATGAAACGGACAATAATTCAGATGATACGGATTTTGCAGAACATGAAAATGGAAAAACTAATAAAACAGAATTGAAAACTATTGAACAATTTACAATTGAAAGTCCGCCATTGTGTGCATAAGCGTTAGAAGATGTAAACTCACATCTGAAGAAGATGATTGGTCAGAATCTTTGCAGAAAGATGTTGCAGTGCGATGAGAAGAGACGGCTCAAAAAGGATTGTCTGAATCATTAATTGAAGAATTTTTGAAGGAATATAAATTACCAAAAACTGTAGATATTTAAGTCCACCAAAATTAAACGAAGAAATTTCCTGCACACTGCCTGAACTATCACTGGTAAGTGACAAACAATAAATAAATAAACAGAAGGTGCTAACCGTTGCTATCACTGCAATGGGAAAAGTGATTAATCATTTCAGTCATGAATCTGACAAGAATATTGGCTCGATTAAACTACTGAGTCATGCAGGCCGTGCTATATCACATTATTTTCGTGAAGAAAATATCCCAAGAAAAACAATTATCGCCAAAAAAGTAAACCCTCGAGATTCGTTAATTAAAACAAATCCGGATGAATTTCTTTTTGGATCAAATTGGGTTGATCGAATCAAATCAGCAAAGGCTCTGGAAAAAATAAAACAGGATTTACAAATGAAATCTAAATCGAGTGCCAAATTTCTGTCTTCGGCAAAAAACACGAAACGTCCAACGAGACAGTAGTCCCACTCGAATGGACAGAAATCCAACCTGGGTCTTCGTACGAAATCCAACTAAATAAAACAAATACCAGGAAGAGAGGAGAAAACAAGTTTCGCGAGTAAACCTGGTGATTTTACTAACAGAAAACGTACGTATTTCTGGCAGAATTATACAAGTAAAAAAAAATTTTGAATTGAGTCAGATGATATAAGATCCCTTCCTTGAAAAAACTAGTTCAACAAAAGATTTGTAATACAAAGAAACTAAATGAAAACGAAATTAACAGAATATGAATATGTCTAGACATATTAATTACAAATGGAGCAATTTCAAAATGCAAGTCAGAGAACGATGAATTTATTTCCGCTATCTTCATAATTCCTAAATGAGATGGGTAAACCTTCGGAAAACGGGCATCCTCGTAAAAAAAATTGTATTGCAGTATTTCGATGTATTTTTGCCTCCTGAAAACGAATATGATGATGATTTGGCGCTCTTTTGAACTTTGGCCGCTATTTTGAAAAAACAGCCAAAAAACATGATTTTTTTTTAGTTTTTTGCGTTTATTTCAAACAGATACAACTCTGACAAAAAAATATTTCAAACAAAAATTGTAGAGCAGAAAATTCTCTACAAAAAATGTTGTATTCATTTGTTTCGTTATCCCAACGGTAAGGCTGCAAATGAGCGACGAAAGTGCGTATAATGTGTTTCAGCAAGTTATACGTTGATAAAGTAGGTTCCCTTCAAAAAATTAAATCAAACGAAATTTGTAGGAAGTGAACCTGGCTTTTTGATGATGCCCTTGGTTCACACTCCTACCTGCATTTGGAGGTTAGTCCAGTATAAAAAAGGGGGGGGGGGTCTGGGGAGCGGAGCCCCCCCAGCACGCAAGCACCCCGTAGGTTTAGTGGCCAAAGCTGCAACCTAGACAGTTGACGCTCTATATTACCATCAGCGCGACATATCCGGAGTCACAATACCTTGCAGAAAGCCATCATGGGTACATTCGGCGCTTATTTGTAGCCTTAGTGTTGGGATAATGAAAAAAATGTATATAACCTTTTTTTTAGAGAATTTTCCGCTCTACAATTTTTGTTGGAAACATTTTTTCGTCAGAGGTGTAATCTAAAAAAAATCACGTTTTTTGCTGTTTTAACAAAATAGCGGCCAAGATATTACCGAGCGCCAATTTTTATCATCATATTCGTTTTCAGAAGGCCAAAATACATCGAAATAGTGTAACACAATTTTTTTACGAGGATGCCCGTTTTCCGAAGGTTTACCATGAGATGGTTCTGACAGACTTATTTTAAACCTAAACAATTTGAATAAACTCGTAAATCTGAAACATTGTAAATTAGAGGATTATAGAACTGCATGCAAACTTATTACAAAAGGTTGTTTTTAAGCAACATTAGATTTGCAGGATGCATATTTTACAGTTCTAATTACAGATCAGCATAAAAAGTATCTATGATTCATATTCATGGGGCAGATTTACGAATACAATTGTTTACCATTTGGATTTTCAAACAGCTCCCTATATTTTTACAAAACTTATGAAGCCTGTTATCACTTATTTAAGACAATTAGATTTAAAGTCAGAAATATATCTTACTTTTATTCGGGTCAGATTATACGGATTGTGAATATCACATACTTACTACTATTACGTTTTTTCAAAAGCTCGGATTTATGATAATATATGACTCCTAAAATAACCTGTACTTTTTTAGGATTCATATAAGATTCTTGCAAAATGCATCTAAAATTACTTGGAAAGAGATTGAGAAACTTATGAGAGAATTGCGACACTTTAGTTCAATTAAGTCCTGTGTTATCAGAGATTTTGCGAAATTTTTAGAAATTATAGTGCCTTCTTGTCCAGCTGTAAAATATGACTGATTATAGACCAAAAAATTCGAGCGTTCAAGATATCTCGCATTGTTGAAATCAAAAGGAAATTATAGTAAAAGGATAATTTTGTCAAATAATTTGCAAGATATTCGGTGGTGGTTAACTAATTGAGTAAATACTTATAGTATTAGAACTAATTCATATGATCTAGAAATATTTTTGGATGCCTCGAAAACGAGGTGGGGTATATATTGTCCTGGAAAATCTTCAAACGGAAATTGGTCAAAAAACGTGAAACTATTACATATTAACCTATTAGAAATGAGAGCTGCATATTTTGGACTTCAATGCTTCGTTAAATTAAGAAAAAATTGTCAGATATTACTTCGAATAGATAGTAAAACGTCTCAGATAAATAGAATGGGAATGTGTCATATATAAAGAATTAAACGATTTAGCTAGAAAGATATAGTGTTGGTGTGAAGAACGGGACAATTAGGCATTCGCATCATATATTTCATAGACTGATAATAAAATAGCAGATTTTTAATCTAGGACGTAGGAAACAGAGTACGAATTAAATAATAAAGCATTCAAATCTACTTTAAAAAGTTTTGGCACTCCAGACATAGATCTTCGCTAGTAGGTTAAATAACAAGTATAAGTGATACGTCTTATGGCATCAAGACCCTAACGCAATAGCAGCAGATGCTTTCAGGAATGATTGAAACGATTTCTATTTTAATGGTTTTGCAAAAAATTAAAAAAGATAAATGTAAAAGTATGATAGTTGTTCCTGACTGGCCAGGACAAACATGGTACACTTTTTTACAAGAACTCTTGGATGAAAATCCTATTGAATTTTATTCTAGTAATGATTTATTACTTTCTGTTGACAGCTGCCCTCATCCACTTCACTTACAGAAGTAATTCTTTCATTAGTGAAGGAACGATAAAGCAATATCAATCGGATTTGACACAGTGATTTCAATATTGCAGCCAAAAGCATCTAAATCCTTACAATGCAACAGTACCTGAAATGATTAACTATTTAACAGATCAGCACAGTAATAACAAAAAATACGGTAATTTAAATTCTGCCAAATCCGCCATTTCTTTAATTGCTCAAAGGGAAATAGCATTAGACGATCGCATGAAACGTTTTTTCAAGAGCATTGCTAATATACGTCCGTCAAAACCAAAGTACTAACACACATGGGATCCCAGATATATTTAAAACTATGTTGTAAAATTATATCCCTATGAAAATTTAGATTTAAAAAATCAATAACATTCAAATCAATTGGTTTACTAGCTATAACAACTGCCTACAGAATGCAAACCTTCATGGTGATAGACATATCTCATATCACTTTTAGTGAAAATGGTGTTTAATGAAAATAATTATTTTTGATAAAATTAAAACATCTAATCTTTTGCTCAATTTTTTTTTCTTTTAAATTCTTAATAAACCTTGTGACTAGTCTTGAACCAGGGGCGCTACTACAAGTGATCATCTCAAGAAAGACTCTCTATAATTGTAATCGAACATCACTTAGGTAAGTTCGTTTGATTATACAATTTATATGCCTACTTTAAAATTGATATTTTATATAATAGAAATTATATATCAAGAAATATATTCTTTACTAGACCTTCGATTTTCTTTACCTGGTGATGCATTATTGACCGGTATGTATTATCCGGATATACTATATTGATCAAGTAACAATTTATTTTGAGTAAAAATACTTTCTTTATAAAGAAATTTTTTATAAAAAATAACAATATTTTTTATATTTCGTTGTGTTATCTGAGTTTATATATTCACTTGTATTGATGTATAGCAACAAAATCTGTAACAACAGTAGTAGTTTAGGCTTTCAATGAATTTTTAAGAGCATCCTTTGTTTATTTCAAGGTTTTATATGAAATCGTAACGTTTAATGAAATAAATATGAGTCAGGTTACATTGGGTGTGTAATTATTATTACAAATGTTTGTATCAAAAGAATGCCTGATATCTGTAAACGTATTTTCGTAATACGTAAACGTATTAAAAAACATATGTATAAAACTAAAACGAACACAAGAATCGATGTTAACAATATCTAAATTTATAATTTTACTTTTTTTATTTATTTTTAAAATGCTATTATTTTAAGAAAGTTAATAAATGTGACAGTTTATAATCATGCACCGAATGCAGAAGATCTTCAAGCGAGAAAAATTCAGCAAAAATATGAAAAAAAAAGCAGTGAAAACAACCGAAAAAACACAAATAATTATATCAAAAAGCACTCACAACGCTGCACTATTTAAATGGAGTATACAAAATTATTGTTTTTATTCCCTGGTTCCACTGTTAACTTATCCTCGAGGCAAATTACGAAGACCTCCCGATTATGAATACCAAAAGTTGTGGCGGCTCACTGTACCGCAGTACGACTACAAGAAAAGCATCTGATTATACTTTTACTAATAATAATCGGGCGATCTTCGTAATTTTTCTTCATAATAAGTTAACCCTAATGAGTAGAATAGAACATTGCTTATAGGCGTGCAATTGTTATTTATTACAAATCAAAATTATCTCCGGCCGCCAGATTAAGACGCCAACTTAAGCCTGATACAACATTCAATTGAATTTCATTTTGTTCTGTTACTCAGTGTGATTTTTTATGCAACATAAATTCAACAATTTCCTTCGCACTTTATACAGGCTGAGGACTGTCTATGTTTCATATCTTTCAAAAATATGTTTTGACAAATACGGAACGTAGGCCTGTTTAAAAATATTAAATTTAGAGTCTTCTTTACTCTTTCATTGTTGCTTGGCTTTGCTCAGTTGTTGAAAACCTTGTTATTTTTTTTCACCCAATTTTGTATCACTATAAATTTGTTTGCGAGAACTGCAGGACATCTTGCGAGATGGCCCCATACATCACAATGCCGTGCATTGTTGTTACTGGTCGCGTTGTTTGAGATCACCCAAAATTCTATTAGCGACGTCGGATGGATCGTCACCGTTGCCATTCCTTAATTCCACGTTACACCCATTCTCGAGGAGAAGGTGTCCAGCTTCATTGTTCTGCAGAATCACGTCCAAGTGGAGCGGAGTATTTCCATCCTCGTCCGCTGCATTGATGTCAGGACACCACTCCAATAGCAGCTGAAGAATTCTACTCCCTGAGTTATATATAGCCGCATGGAGAGCCGTGGATCCATCTTCTTTTCTTCCGTTGATGTCGGCTCCGTTCAGCAGCAACCTTTTAACCTCCTCCAGATTTTCTTCGAAAACTGCCTTATAGAGTAGACACATTCTTCTGATGTACGTCCTTCTTCGGTTATAGTTAACTTGGAACTGGTCGACTTGTAGTGAAGGTTTCGGTCATGAGGTAGTCAAAAACAGGTGATGATTGAGGGGCAAAAATTGTTTACCAAACGACACTTCGGAATGATAAGTATCCGATGGGTCGGTTGATAAGCCTAATTACTTTCCCTTCCGATATTCTTGTCTGGACCTTTGATTTTCTTTACCTGATATCAATGGGCCATGTTTTTAGGGTGTCATTTTTATGATGTCTAGGCAATAACAAAATTTGGAATCGGCTTAATGGTTCCAGACTAGTTAGCATACGTTTATTTAATATTCAATAACCTAAGGTCTCTAACTTTCCAAATTTGTTAAGTATTTTACTGACATTTTAAGTTTATGGGGTGCATTTTATCATCCTGCCAGCTTAATCTGAGAGAGTATTAATAGCTTATTTTTTCTTCACATTTCATTGACAATAATAATAAATAATTAAATAAATACAATACATTGCATCAGCAGTGTGAATATGAGGCTATTATGGACATTCGATTTTCTTGACCTATTGGCACGGCATAATCAACAGGTCATGTTTTGACGGACTTGATTTTAAAATGTCCTGGAAACCATAACTTTTGTAATCTTATTTACGGTTTCAGAATTTATTAACCTATTCTTGTTTACTAAATTAGAATACGCAATGACCAAATGTTTGCAACTTTCTAAATTCTGGAAATATTTTAAACGTGTTTGACTATTGTCTGAAAAAGTATTGAATTTGGTCATCTCGGCCAAAAAAATTACCCTATTGCTTTTCATCAAATTTCGACGTTTCGACCCCCTACCCCCCAGAGGTAGTCTTTGCCAGCCCCTCGGGCACGGTGACTACCTACGGGCGCATATATGTCCTTTTACGCCCTTGATACGAAAATAACTATTTCGATATATCTAAAAGATGTCTTACAGTATCTAAAAGATATCCGTCATAGATCTTTTCGACACTTTCAAGATATCTTTGACGAATTTTATGTATATATATTGTATTTATAATATCATAATAATACAGACAGTAATTAGTAAAACACAGTAAACATGTAATATGCATCGAATAGTCTATTACAATACAAGTGCATGAAGTAAGCGTTTTGCAACTTTTATTTATTAATACTTCGGCTGGTCTGTTGTCGGGGTCGAAGTTTTGAAAATGCTCATTTTCAATTTTCATACATATAAGAAACACTATATTGTTGTAAAATATCTATCGAAGCCACTTGGACCTAAATATGATTGGACCCCCAAATATCAATATAATTTTATAATATAATTGAAAGCTGTTAGTAAACAAACGAGTCTTAAGGAATAGCCGACTCTCCACTGGGTCGAAGTTTCTGAGCGAGCGAAGCGAGCGAGGCACCACGCCAACACTAGTTTTTCACTTCAAAGTACACTATTCAAGAGTATCCAGTTTAAATTTTAGCTTAAAAGATTAAAAATTAAAAAAGTTATAATTGTTACTCCAAAAAAGTAACTTTTTCTATACTTTTGTACTACCGCGATTTTTTCCTGATCGATTAAATTAATTTTCGGTCATTCTAACCATTACAACTTATGAATAACATTATAAAGAACACTCAATAATTTTTTCACAACGAAATACTAAATACTGCAGGTTACACAGATCATTTTATACGCTGGGGTCACAGATACCCCGTATGCGCTTCATGATTTTCTCAAGTACATGTGCGCCTTAAGGGTTAAGTTTCTTTAACTACCTATAGGTAGTTAAATACAGTACCCCTTCCCTTATTCTAATTTTTTCTCTTCTCCTATTCCAATATTTCCCCTCACGCGTTCTCCCCACTGACGTGGGTTGACGTGTCGATTTTCTAAATACAAATAACGGCGCATGCGCAACAAAAGAAAAAGACACAAAAGTGAGACTACAAATCTAAGTACAGTAGTCCTTCCCTTATTCTAATTTGTCCAGTCAGGCAAGATGGCGGCCTTCTTCCCTTATTCTAATTTTCCCCTCTCCCCCACTACTTAGATTTGTAGTCTCACTTTTGTCTCTTTTTCTTTTGTTGCGCATGCGCCGTTATTTGTATTTAGAAAATCCACACGTCAACACACGTCAGTGGCGGGAACGCGCGAGGGGAAATATTAGAATAGGAGAAGAGAAAAAATTAGAATAAGGGAAGAAGTACTGTAGTGGGGGAGAGGGGAAAATTAGAATAAGGTAAGAAGGCCGCCATCTTGCCTGACTGCACAAATTAGAATAAGGGAAGGACTACTGTATATAGTATTAAATTCTTAAAAAAACATTAAAGTTGTCTGTCAATAAAGATTTATTGATAAATTTTTCATTACAAATTTCTTTATATCATGTTTAATTTATAATAGAATAATACATTTTAAATTAATAATGTTTATTAACATAAAACCAATTAAAATACATTAAAATAAGTGACATAACATGTTTGACTTCTGTTGCTTCCCAACTTAACATTTTGAAATAAAAAAGACCATAGCAACTAGATCGTAAGTAATTAAAATATGCCATTATTTAGTGTGCCTTTCCACACACTTAACAAATTAAAACGTTACATTCTATTGTCATTTCAGCCATTTTGTGTTAAATTATTGTCCAACGCACGTCAGTCTAAAAAGATTGCAGGTCACTCCAGCGAATTTTTTTTTTGTTTCATGTCCTTTAATATCCTTTCGATTACAAATGGTAACTCCTTCTTAAGATACGCAATCATGTCAGAATATTCCTCTGAAGAATTTTCATTCAAGAAACACAGACTAGCGTGAACAGGATTGTTCCTTCTCTCATATTTACAAGTAAAGTTGAGTTTAATTTTTTCTGCTTTCTTACTAACCAACTCTTCATGAATTGCAGATGACAAAAGAACCTCCTTTTCCAATACACTCAGAGCAGGATCGAGGCATTTATTACATCCCTTCATTGCATTCCATATATTATAACTTCCTGTACATTTCATGTATATGCAATTTTTGTTTTCGGAGAGAACGTCAGATTGCTCCGGTTCTTGCTCTGCATCAATTGTTAATAATTCTAGTTTTAGCACTTCCACGAAATATGTTTTTATTAATTTTAATATTGTGTCAAAGTAATTATCCATTATAACATACTTTTCTTTATCAACAATATCAGTCTTTACTTTAAAATCATTCGGAAGTTTAAAGTACCTCAATAATCTTTTGGCCAAAAAATTGATAACGTTGGGTTTCTCTTCTAGATCTTTTACAGTTATAGATAAAATCAATAGTAACAGATTTTTATACGCAGACTTTTCATGCTTCTCGCAGATTACAGCCGCTTTTTTGCAGTACATCTGAAAATCTTGTTGCGTAATGTGGGTCATATTATTTCCTAAATTACGATTAAGTTCGAGTGGATCTTGCAGGCATATTGCCTTATTTTCAGGAAACACAATTACTTCACTACTATTTTGCAAATACATTTTGTAATCGTTCATACTGGCAGGTAATTGGTTGCACTGCACAAAAATCTCCTTCTTGTATGAAATACCATCGTGAGGACATATGATTTGATCAAAATCAAAATTTGAATAAAATTCAAAAAAGCCACGAAGCAATTGGGGTATCGTTACATCCGAACCTCCACTTTTTTTAACATATACAACAGGGTCGCAGTAATTTATTTGCCAGAAACCAACAAATTCAGGTTTATCTACGCTTTGCTTTAATTCCAATATTGTTGGAAATTTCAGGGGCGGTTGTTGTAAATAAAAAATGAAAAGCATCGTGAAGGCATATTTCGATAGCTTTGGACCCCCTTGCAGTTCGTAATTGGATATCCAATACTTGATTATTAGCATCGCTTTTCTTAAATTGTCATTTATCGTTAGATAGCGTCTGACAAGTTGGCTATTATGCACCGCTAAACTATTTTTAATGGAGATATCGCAAGAAACATTCTTCGGTAAATACTTAAATTTTATAATAGGAGTTTTTGCCATAGGAATCGGTACAATCTCAGCAAACAAAAATGGTTTAGAATACATACATTTCTTCAATGATGCGAATACTTTAGCCTGCGAACGTTGATCGGAGTTTCGTCCTTGTACAGTAGTATCTAAAATAAATAAATGTTTTTTAAAAGTACAGTAGGACCTCGCTTATTCGAACCTCTCTTATTCTATTTGCCTTTCTTATTCTAATTGTCCAGCCTCTCTTATTCTAATCGTTCTCCTACAAGTCCTCTCCCACTATCACACGAAAAGTCAATGAAAAATATTGTCCATGAATCACAAGCTCACAAGCAAAGTAAGTGGGGGTAAGGGGAAAATTAGAATAAGAGAGGTTGGCGCCATCTTGATTGAAAAACTTTACTAATTAGAATAAGAGAGGTCCTACTGTATTGGCACAAGATTTATTAATTAACTTACCAGGACAGAAATAAAGGTCTAAGTCACAATTTTTAAATCCTAAACCTGTTACTGTCGAACCGAACCTATAGATTTGACAGTTTGGATAAATGGATTGAAAAAGTGTAGTCAACGCAGCGCAAGTCATTTTATAACAGTTTTTAATGCTCGATTGTGTTAATTGAACACAATTTAAAAATTCCTCGAGTTGACCGTCAAAATCATTTCTGGCTTCTATGCGACTTTTTATGTTTTCAAAGTTTAAATCTTTCATGTCATTTATTGCGCGAGCTTCATTTTTTTCCTTCTTGTATTTTGATTTTGAAACTAAATATTTAACGTATAGAATTCTTTTACTATCAATTCATGAAAAGTAAGTTAGAATACTTTTAAAACTACCTTCAAAGTTGGGACTTGTACATGGCTCAATATGCAATTTTAAGTTATGTAAATAAATTGGTTTATTAAGCAGGTGATCAACAGGTTCTCTGCAATACAATAACAATACTTTGTAATACTACGCAAAAGACAAATATTCATATACGAAGAGAATTCTAACATTTATATTCTCTGCGAAAAATTTTATGTAGGATTCTCATGAGAATCGTATGAGAATTTGAAACAAGTACCTTGTAAATTTAATTTAAATGTTATACAGTAGGACCTCTCTTGTTCTAATTAGTAAAGTTTTTCAAGATGGCGCCGACCTCTCTTATTCTAATTTTCCCCTTACCGCCACATACTTTGCTTGCGAGCTTGTGATTCGTGGACAATATTTTCCGTTGACTTTTCGTGTGATAGTGGAAGAAGACTTGTGGGGGAACGATTAGAATAAGAGAGGCTGGACAATTAGAATAAGAGAGGTTGGAATAAGAGAGGTCCTACTGTATAGTACTTGCACAATGTTAAGGAAACACTATTCGACAATATTTGCGATTTGTATGAAAATTGACCTGATTGTGATGAGATTTTTATGCAATTTTCATAAAATTTCAACTCAAAACATTCATGATTGTATGCTCATAAAACTACCTATTACCCTGCAAATGCAGAAAGTAACAGTTGTATAATATTTAATATTACGTAATTGCGCATAATTTGAATTATATATTTTCATATTGTACGGCCCTGGTACATGGGCATGCGTGAAAGATGTACCGAGGGACAGTTGGCTTTTTAGTTCTTTTTTCTTCAGAAAGCAATTAGACATCGACCGAAATGGGATACTATATCTTCCCAATATTTATAATAAAGTTAAGCCACGAGTAAATTTCGAAATACATTTATACAGTCCACACTTTATTTATACCAGTTCTTTTACTCGAACAACAGTTATGTAACATTTATTTACGTAATTGTTGCATTGTTACATAAATGTTACCTAGTTGTTACATAACTGTTACTTTTGTGTGTGCAGGGTAAATTATTTTCTTTCATGTAATAAAACTTTACATATTCCGTACAATACTTGTACGACTCAAAGATGTATATAATGTATCTTTACGACAAATAAGCCCTGCAAACACAAAAAGTAACAATTATGTAACATTTACGTAATGGTTACATTGTTACATAACTGTTACTTTTGTGTTTGCAGGGTGGTTTCAATTTCTCATAAGTTTCTCATAAGAATCCTACTTAAAATTTTTTGCAGATCTATTATGAACTGAGATTTATGCTACTATATAAAGTAGAGTCCCGGTATAATTGTTTCTCGTTACATTTTCGCCCCAACATATTTTTCCGGTTATGTCTCGTTATATTTACCTGTCGCCGCTCTCTTTTTCCCCCACCATGCGCGTTGGGGCCTCATGGGCCCGCTGTGACGTCACGCGAACGAGGGCAGTGGGAGAAGTGACGCTCGTTATTTTGGTAAATATACCGGGACTCTACTTTATTTCGTTACATTCCACTAGTTTCTATTATCATAATTTTTGTACACTATAATCATTAGACATTCTTCGTATACATTTAACAAATTAAATATTACTTGGATTTAAATTTTAAAAGTAGATTCTTGGGTCCGAATTTATATTTTTCAATATCACCGTATCCACAGAAGTATTCAATAATTTCTTGTTTTGAAACATATTCTGGTAGATTTTCCACAAATAAAGACTTTTCGTTCATTTTTACTTCCTTTACTTTAACCAACTTTTTTTCATGTTTCTACCAAACAAATGACAATCGTATGAAAGATTTTCCATATCAACGTGCCGATTTCTTTGTTTTTGTATTCAAATGTTTGTATTCACTGATCACTGATCAATACACCACGTGTATATGTGTATAGATCAGTGGTTAACGATTTTAATTTTGTGATAATGCTTTTTCTTTCTCATTTACACATTTAAAAAAATATTGCTGCAAAAAATTACGTTATTTTCAGATTAAAAATATCAGTCGGCTTCTAAAAATCTAAATGTAGATAAAAACATTAAAAGCAGACTTCCATATTTTTTTTTGAAAGTTTCACTCTCTTTCCGTCTTTCCAACGAATATAGACGCTCTATATTCGTTGGTCTTTCTAAGCGATCAGACGTCGTGCGCTTAAAATGGTATGTATGATTAATAGTTTAATTTGTTTAAAAAAAATGATCATTTTGAAATTTTACGTTTCTTATATTAGTCTAAACTTTAATACCACTTAAAATCCAAACAACCTTAATTTAATTACAGATTAATCTGTGATTTAATCAAATCGGTTAGAATTGAGGTTAGGTTGGCGGCAGTACACGTTTCATACTTTTAAATATTTATTAAATGTAAACACATTTAATGTTTATATTATCATTTTTGTAATTGCATTTAATTATTCTTATGTTTCAGCTGATTATAACTGAGAAGTTTCAATGCATTCTTCGAGTGATGGAACCAATGCTGACCGAAACTGTAGAATTTTATTCTGCTTCGTGTGCAGGTTGAGATCGTTACAATCCTAGACAAAGGATATTGATGGCAAATACTCTCAGGTAAGCTTCAATTTTTAAATTATAACTATAATGCACAAGAACACGGTTAGTTATGTTGATCTTGTGTGTAATTGACTGGTAACTTGTGCTAAAGTAACCGCATTCTAGTTGGCTCTAATGTTATATAAGTGTTGGAGTTTTAAAACAATTACAGAATGCCACATTTTTTTAAACGTTTACAATATGAAATTACTAATTTAAAACATGTTAGGTAAGTTTGCAGGAATTAATTGAATTCTTTTTCGTTACAGTTGGCGAGTTCTAATTTAGACTCGAAACTTCGGGAAGACCTTGAGAGGATGAAGAAAATTAGAGCCTACAGAGGTCTTCGACATTACTGACACCTCGGAGTTCGTGGATAGCATACAAAAACAAACGATGTATCATATTGTTGGTGTATAAAAATAAAAAATAAATGTGATTACTTACTTTTAATAAAAATTTTTATACGACGTACTGTTTTGAATATCTTATTTACAGCTGCACAATAAACCTATCGTAGATTTATAAGTTTTCCATTAGCCTATTTAAAAATTCATTTTTTTTCAAGTATTTTTCAGAAAACTAAACAGTTTTTAATTTATCCTTAACCCTTTGCGGCATAGTGACCAACGGAATTCATTTGAAAATTTGAGTTTTTAAAGACGAAATAATGCATTTTCGACCTGCTTTTTCTAAATCCAATTTAAGTTTGAGTTAAAGAAGTATTTAACATTGCATTTATGTCAATATTTATGCAATATTGTTTTATAAACAAATAAACTACCAAAAATCGTAATTTTTATAGAAACAATTCAGTCGCTAGCACATGTTCAGTTTGATCCAAATGAAACTGAGTACAGTACTCCTTCCCTTATTCTAATTTTTTCTCTTCTCCTTTTCTAATATTTCCCCTCACGCGTTCTCCCCACTGACGGGTGTTGACATGTGGATTTTCTAAATACAAATAACGGCGCGTGCGCAACAAAAAAAAAAGAGACAAAAGTAAGACTACAAATCTAAGTAGTGGGGGAGAGGGGAAAATTAGAATAAGGGAAGAAGGCCGCCATCTTGCCTGACTGGACAAATTAGAATAAGGGAAGGAGTACTGTACTTGCGGGTTTTTGAGGTCGCTGATTATGAATTTGAACTCAGATTTTGTAAATTCAAAATGGCGGATCCAATATGGCCGACCAAAATAGAAAAAAAATGAATCGAGGTGAAACTGGGTACATAAGGGTTTTTGGGGTCGCTGATTACGAATCTGAACTCAGAATTTGAAAATACAAAATGGCGGAATCAAGATGTCTGTCAAAAATGTAAAAAGTTACTTGGTCTAGATGAAAATAGGTACTCCGGGGTTTTAGGGGTCGCTGGTTATGAATCTGAGCTCAGATATATAAATTTTAGTTTTCAGATTTTGAATTTCCAAAATATGAGTTCACATTCATAATCAGCGACCTCAAAAACCCCCAAGTACTCAGCTTCATGAAAAATGCTTCATCAGAAAATTGTGTGCTGCAAAGAATTAACAAACTAAAATTTTCAGAGATTCATTTTTTTATAGTATCGAGAAATTGTTGATGATTTTTGTTGAACAAAAAAATCAAAGTGTCCAAAATCAGTGTAGTTTTGGCTCATATTTGCTAAGTATAAATCAAAATGCAAAAGCATTTAATTTTGTCCATTATAAAAGAATCTTATGTTGTATTTAAAATTTTTACACCAAAATTTGAAAGTAGGTTTCACAAAGGAAAGTTTTCACTTATGAAAGAAACGGAGAAGAATTAAAGAATTTTTATTCATTGATTATTAGGTTTCAGTACATTTGACGAGTTGTGTACAAAATACATACAAATTTTAAGTTAATGGTGAATGGTTTAAAAAGTATTTTTGAAGACATAAGTTAATATTCTTCTTTTCCGTTGTTTCTTAAGTGAAAAATTTGTTTCTTGATTTTTTTAATCAGACTGGAATATGGACAGGTTGGGTTTAGAAAAGAATAAAAAACAAAAATTCTTTTCTTTAGAATGAATGACGTTTTAACTGTCTGTTTGAAGTCTTCTTCAAGATTTTGAATACTAAAAAATATAATAGACCAAATCCATTTCAAATCATGCAGGTTGATGTCAAAATTTCAGATTTAATTGTCGATTGAATATATTATTCTTCAAGGAAAGTAAGGGGATATGTATTTTACCGAGTGTGAAAAGGATCATTTTTAAGGAAGTTATGAGTATTTCAACTTTTAACAATCAAAATGATGAAACCGTTGAATAATTATTCTTTTGCTTGTCAATTTTTTCCTAAGTAGTATAATTCGTTTTATTTCAATTTCGGGAATTATAATTTGAAAGGTTGATAAAAATGGTAACTGAGTATATGACTAGAACAGCGACACACGATTCGAAAAAAATTGAATAAAAAAAAGCTTAAATAAAATACATTTAAAAGTTATTTACTTAAATATGATTAGATTTACAATACATACATTTAATTGATTTAGAAGAAAATTATTCAAAATACTTGCATAACATAATTTTCTAAATTTGTTCGAAAAAAAGTTCTCCCGACTACAAATATGGTTTAGTCCGCTTGAATCTTATAGCAATTCTTCTTCATATTTATAAAAATTTATGGTAAAAATTCGAGCAAAAAAAAGGTGGTGTTTTTGAGAAAATTGAGTTTATTTATTTTTAGAAAATCGGCCGCCATTTTGTTAATTTTCAAGATTTTTTAAAATACCAAACGGATTTTTTAAGATTTCAAAATCGCTTACAAGAATCAACAAAAGAAAACGAATTATATTAATTAGGGAAAAAATGGCACGCAAAAGAATAATTATTCAACGGTTTCTTCATTTTTAGCGTTAAAATATGAAATACTCATAACTTCGGATGGACTCCAGCTGGAATTGGTTGGATTTTCGTCCTGGTCGAGAATTCAGGAGGAAATCTAGGTGGAAATACAGGTGGAAATCCAGGTCAGGTGGAAATCCAGGTCGAAAATCCAGCCAATTCCAACTTAAATCCATCCGAATCCAGCTGGATTCAACAGGGACTCGATCAGATCTATTTGGGTTCAATCCGAAATCTGTCACCTATACAATCTGACTCAATCAGAATTGGGAATCAATCGGTTTCAATCGGACATGTTTTTCGGAATGAATCGGATTCGATCCGAAGCATCTTTTCGGAAGACGTCATCTCGTAAGTCACAATCTTCCTATAAACTGCCGACTTGTACTACAGACTATTTTAGAGATTCCCTTCTGGATATCAACTATTACCTTCTAGAATGTGCTCCCTGTAGAAGTTTAGTGTGCGAATTCTATGGCGACATTCAAAAATGCTTTAATGGCATATTTGCGTCGGAATTATTCACCATGACAATTGTTGCGTCATTTTTGAATCTATTATATGTATTTCGATTAGATTTATACCATACCCAGTAAACGAAGAATGATTGAGAAGCATTTAAACTTGAATACTTCTGAGTCCTTTTCCTTACTCTTTGGACAAGTATCGGTAAGCATAGGAAGCATTCAGAAGTTTTCAAAATATGCATGCTTCATTCTGGATAGTGAAGTATTGGCTCTGTAAGTTTTGTCCGAAATTATTGAGAAGCATTCAAGAACAAACTATTCAATTCTTGGAAGAGGATTTAGAACGATTGACAACAAGGAAGTATTCACGAAGGTCAATAAATAAAATTCAAAGTTAAAAAATGAATATTTTTCATCTAAATGGCGTCTTTGGCAAAGATATCGTAAATCTTTATGAAACGCCGATATTGCGCTTGTGCACAAATGTTTTTATAACATTATATTATGTTTACATTATTTTACAAGTACATACGCTTAATTATTTTGGTATACTTTCTCTTCTACTTGTGTATATTTACAGTGTACTAAGCGAGAGACCCGGGTTCGATTCCCACCGGGACAAGTTTTTTCCTTATTTGTTTATATTCGTGCGTTAAAATGATGTAAACATTTCGGATTGTAGGTGCGTTCGATTTGAACTCTTTTATTGTGCGTTCGGTAAATCCTTAGGATTATCGTACGGTTAAACTGCTAGAACCTTTATAGCACACCGAGGTCGATAAGTAGTAGGAATTCATGTCATTTTTCGTAGGATTTCTACCCATACTATAGACTAGTTTCTACCCAGATCATAAAAATCTAGGATAATTCTGGCTAGATTCTCGTCAACATCTCTACCAGGGTTTCAAACTGGTATAAAGGTGTCGGATTAAGGGGGAGTAACACCTTTGACGGCCGAAATCGACCTCATTTTCAAGATTTTTTTTTACATACACGGAAGTGCGCAATTCAAAATCGGGTTTTGGGGCTTTTTTGTTTACATATTGAAGATACTCAACATATTTTTTGTGTTTGAAGAATAGTCATGGTTTATAAAATAAACGACGTCAAAAGAGGCCGCTAGCGTCGCGTGTGTCTTGCTGGTGTACACGATTGTAGCTGACTGGAGTGACCTAAGGCAAAAATACAAATTGGTTCTTAATCTGTGATAGTTTGGCTAAGGTAGTACCGGTGGATTTTAAAAAATATCAATTTTTGAGAAAATGGCGCGATTTAAAAAAAAAAAATCGAATTTTCGCCTCAAAATCGATTGCCAAAAAAAATCTAGTGATTCTTTTTTAAAAAGAACAGGTATTGCCATAAAGGCACCTATGTTGAGTATAAAGAAATTTGATTTGAGTCGATCGGATAAAAATTGTGGGCGTAGTTGTTATGTACACCAGATTGAAAAATAGTGTTTTCCAGAAAACGAGTTTTAAGTTTTGGCACGAGAAATCTTGCGATTATTAGTTTATTACCTTAATCGGCAATGCCTCGCCCGTACAATTGTCCTTCCATAATAAGGTCCTCATCATCTTTTGCCTTTTTATTCGACATATCAAGTCTCCGACCTGTTTTAGCTTTCTCAGTCATGGCGTGCTCGGCTGCGCGGATCCACCGTTCATTGGTTTCTATGCAAAAGTTGTAGCAGGTGGTACCGTTCGTTAAGTTTAAAACTTGCATAAATTCTAATATACTTTTTAGGCCATCGTTGAAATTGCAAACAGCAATATTTGCAGCAATATCGACGATCGCCTTGCTGCTGTGGATCCCTTTCGGCGCTATGGACCACAGCACAGAGTTAAAACTCTCGTTTTTATTTTGGGTATACCCGATGAAAGGTATATACTACTGATATAATGGGTATTTCTGGGGAAATAATCATAAGCGACATCTAACATACTATCCCGAACTATTAGGAAACCTGAAATACTTGGCAAACACAAGAGAAAGGCAGCGAGCTCGGTGAGCCCTTTTCCCGCGATAGAGGTAGCACACAAGCATAGCTGTTTTCGACATGAAATAAATTCAAGATCGCTTAGGCGTTAATGGGATCATATTCTAGACACCTTAAAGTATCATTTAAGCCAATAAAAAATTTTCGGATTTTTTTTAAGCCGCAAAGGTGTTACTCCCCCTTAAGTCCATTTAGAACGGATTAGATCGATGACTAACTTCGGATTGCCCAATCGGATTTAATCAGAAATGATTACGGGGTGGTGCATTAAGCCTATTGTGGATACCAAAATTGTATTGCACGTCTCTTCTTCACAGATCACTTGGTAGTCTCCTCTTCTTGGGCCAAAATATCACTCGTTTTAAAGTTAGAATAAACAAAAATGTATCATCGGCCATCAATTGTCGCTGTTCAATAGTTGACTTCATTCTTTTTCTGTGTGTCAATATATATTATTTCTGTGAGAATAAAATTGAGAAAAAATATACAGAATTAAGTTGTCTTTCAAATCACATTTTACTGATGTTCGGTTAGTATTTAATTAGTAGTTGGGCGCTGCCTAAAATTTTAAAAATCCTAGTAATGGTCCGTTTGCCTTTCATGAAATGTGTTCCCACATAATGAAATCATATGAAACTTCATATATCCATTAATTGTCAATTATACTCTTTCCGAAGTTGACCTCCGTTCTATGTAAATACGGTCCTTTTACCATATAGCGGACTGAATACGAAAGAAACCATTAAAAACAAATAATTTGTTATGAAAATCTACTCAATTATTACTTATCTACCTATTAATTTGTTATATATAACTATGCGAGCATTTTTTAAATTTTTAACAAATCCAATTAGTTGTTAAAACTTGTTGTGTCGCTCCCGAGTAATTTTTTTTTAATAATAAAATTGGTGAAAGTAAGGAAGCAACAAGAATGAGTAGACAGTGAACACTATTTTATTGCAACTAGCCAAAAAATAGGCGTAGGACCACCATTGTGAAGTCATTTTCCGTTTGATTAAGACTGCAAATTGACGCAGATATTCCGAAAATAAATTAGCCTAAAAAGTTGGTAAAAATGGTAGTGTTGAAATGTGTTAAACCTACAGAAATGTTACACAAAGACCATACGTCGACATGTCACAGATGGCGTAAACATAACAATTTCATATAATGAACGATATAAATTCTGTTAAATATCAACATTTGTTCAGTTAAACACACTAACGTACAAAAAAGTTTCAAACATTGATCAACTTTCTGCAATAAGAAAATATAGACGTATCCATCGAACATTTAGATATTTTTTTTGTTAGAAAATAACGTCTCCGGATTTTAAGTTGCTACTCTAAAAATACGTGCAATAATTTTCTATCGAAACAGTAATCGCGAGAAGGCTCGCTTTATCAATTCGTGCATATTTCAAACTTTTTTGACGAATACATTATCACCACTCGAACTGTTATTCGTCATATTCTTTATTTTATTGTAAGCAGTAACACGTGCGGGTTTCGCCAGATTAATTTGGTCATGGAACAGGTACTAAACTCTCTCAGAAAACCCGGAGAACATTTAGATCGATGAAATTCAACAAGCATAATCGATCTACGATATTTCTCTCATAAACTATAAAAAACACGTTTCATCACTCGAAAACAATATTATACAATAAATTGAACGCACGGAATGACTGAGATCAGGAACTATGAATACAAATATTTATACACGTACGCAACTACCGTTAAATTGACTTGGTGACCGATTTAAGCCTACACGGAAGAGAGGAGGATTATCGAATGAACGAGAAAAAAACAATAATTTCCGACAATCGACGAAAGAATGGCAGAGTCCGTAAATTGCTCGATTATTAACGACAGTTTCAAGCATTTTCATTTAATGGAAGGAGATGATCTCTAAGAAGGCCCTCGGAACCTTTCCTCGTTGATTTCCCCGAATGCCGATAATGTAATCTTCATCTCCAGGAATGTCCAACACGCTGATCACCTGTAAACGGAAACTCGTTTTTTCCCTGGTACAAGACTCGCCTTCAACAAGCGAAACAAAATCAAACATATCTACAGCATTCTCTAAAAAGGATAAAAAGGATGCAACGACAAATAAAATCCTCCATATTTATTGAATACAACTTGATGCATATAATAAAAATAATAATAATAATGAATATTATGTACAATTGCGATGCATATCCATAAAATATATGTATGTTTCTTTTTTTCGCAAATAAAAAATGAACCTCTTACAATTAATATAATATATAGCGATGAGCAAACAGAACTACAAAAATGTACAGAAAACGTACTTTAAAGTGCTCTGAAACCAAGTCGCTTGCGACTTCACTATTAGTATCCGAGCGCGAATCTAAACGTAAACTCCATCTGCCGTCGCATATGCAGAAGTTCATAAAATTATGCTCATTAATCACGTCGGATACGTATTTTATCATTGTTCTATTGCGAACTGTCATATTATTTGCTCTTGAACGATGAACGAACCTCGTGCTTAGTTTACAAAACAAGGAACGAATAAAAAAGTACAACTATTACGAATAAGTATGAAAATACGTACAAAGTTACTAAACGTAAGATTCGGCGAAGGAAAAATATATAAATGCCGGATATATGCACTACCCGATATCGGAGATCCGAAAATTCGTCTTGGGTCATTCGAATCATGCTTCGATGCAATGGCTAAAAATTTTGGGCATGCTTGGCTGCTCAAATTTCAAAGTTGTTTACCTCGTCCGTTGCGACGCTGAGCTCGGTGGCGTCCCTGGCTTCGTAGTCGCAGAGGACCCTCGCCCGATCCTGGCCGTTCTCCACAGGTTCACTCGGGTTCGACGTCGTGGTTGATTGGACAGAACCCCCGGACAAACTGGGATGGATAAATTTTTAATCGGGGCTGAATCGTGTGAATTGCGATTCCACAATCGGTATCACCTTTTACGCGAATCTCAGTGTGGAATTGCACGATTACAATTTTGCAACATTTATTGCTGGATGTTCATTTAAAAGCATTCTCTTTGTGAAAACCAACAATTTTAAATAAATAGTCGTAATTAGAGCAATCTATGAATCGTTTTGTTAATATAATTCAAATTTCAGTTAAAACATTTTTTTTAATAAGATGATACTTTTGTATATTCATTCTGACCATTATGAGTCCACTGCAAGATGCCAAAACCAAAAGCTAATAAAAAAATACGTTCAATTAGTCCTTAACTACTTGGAAACCCAATATATTAAATCATTGATGATGTTTTTAAAGTGTCAGAAGGACAAGCACAGTCGTATCTGTCTATGAGCTCTCCTAATTGATTCGTTTTCATTTATTTAATTGTATATTTCAAGAGCAGATTTAATATAATAGTATTTGAATAATTTCTTATTAATTCATGAACACACTGAGAGAAATTTAAGGGCACACCGGTATTGCCTACTGTAGTACAGTAGCGCCAAATGTGGCGAACTGTCGTTCAAATCATAATATAAATATTACTGTTGGGAATAGTGAGAATACTGTCGTATGTAAACATTGAGACAGCAATTGTATTATTTTGAGACGACAGTCGTATCAAACTAAGAGAATATAAAAGAAATCTCTTGCTCTCCTAAAGCAGTTATCTCCTATGATATGACTTCTGTCTTAAATTTCTAATGCGAAAACTCAATCAATTAAGACAGACTTTAGATATTTATAGTAGTATTTAAACAGAACAGGTCAAAAACAGAAATATGATTAGATTACTGATCCGACTGCTTTGACATCAAATTGGGACATACGGTCCATTTGTGTACTACCAAGAAAATTGTAAAGGTAAAGTATGATTAATAATGGATTCCATAATGGTCAGGTATCGACTTATTAAAGAATGAATTACTTTGTTATCCACAACTAAATTACGTAAATCTAGTGTCTATAATTGAAGAATCATAACAGTTATATTTAAAACCAACAAAAATGATTAATATTCTTCACATTGTTTATATATTTTCCAAAATTTAAATAATTTATACATTGCACTCAACTTTTACTTGTAGCATCTTTGCCCCTTTAGCTCTCAAATGTAAAACATATTTTCTTGAATTTTGACGTTACACGTAAAATTAACTAAAACACTACTATATTAGTATTTCTCCGAAGCTATTCGACTGGCAAAATATAAGATCTAATTGTTAAAATAATTTAGCTTAAAAAAAGCTTAATGAATTTGTTAAAATTTGTTATCGTTAGTTGTAAATTATAGTCGAATTTATTTAGATGATTCTCGTTAACATACGAATCAACTAATTATTATTGCAATAACTTAATTTTTGTTCTAAAAATGTAAAAGTATTAGGTATAATATATATGCAGAATACTTCAGTTTCCTTACTAAGTAAAATTATCTACAAATGAAAATAAATAAAATATTAAACATTGACTTAGAAACTGGTTTATTTTTTTATGTTAGTGAGCAAAATAAAATCACATTGCGTTAGAAACGTAATATTATTTCGAAAATCAAACATAAGGCAATGTATCTACGCCTGATGAATTGTTTACGAATCTTATTTTGTTTTAAGAACTGAAAATGACAGATGCAACGAATTACATTCTTAAAAACTGATTTTTATGAAACTTCTCGGCTTTACAATGCCGAAAAGGTTGTTATAACATATTTACATTTATATGTTAAAATTTAGAGTTCATCAATTTCATGACATTTTCTTATAACTTAAGTTATCCACTATTACATCTGTATATTTAATAACGTTTTGAATTTACTTTCGTACTGTGTACTGATGTATGCTTATTGTCCACATGAAGTGCTCATTGACAGAAATATAAGTTACCTACACTGTAAAAAATAAGGAAGAATTTTACAAACTCATTGTAATTTTCGTTTTATATAAATTTGGAAAAATTTCCATGTGTTAAATAGTGCTTTTACTATTTGAGGTTAGGGTTTTTACAATATTTTTGTAAATTTCCCAGACAACATTGCCGATTTACTGCTGCACGTTGGTAATATTTGAGCCCACGTTAAACATGCTAATTTACAGTTTAATGTAAACGAAAAAATTTGTAAAAATACAACGGCAAACAAGAAAATTGTCAGTTTTAAACGTGTGAAATTTATATATTCAAGCCTATGTTCACCACAATAAAATTAATTTCTATTTTTTACAGTGTAGATTATGAAACTCATTATCGTTGTGAGATTGCCATTGTTCTTCTTCAACTCCTTTTAGAAAAAGCTAGTAATTAGTTGTCCGACATATTACGATTAGTTGTTATCTACCCAGATAGCAAGGCGTGAGTCTCACGATGTCCTCATATTTGAGATCTCACTTAAGAGTGCTTATGTGAATGCATATGAGAGTACGGGAATGAGTAAAATATACACGATTAGACTGCGCACGTGCAAGAAATCTTCGCTTCTACGCACATACAGTCGAACCCCTCAAATTTAGACTCCCGCAAATTTAGACTCAATCATCCTCTAAAATTTAGACAGTCCAGTCCGTGTTCGTTGTTCCGTTACGCCCTCAAACAGATACAGCATGGCGGCTGAGCATGCTAAGCAGAAAGTGATAAACAAACAGCCACAAAAGTGGTAGTGGGGGTTGAAAGCGATCGAGGGGAAGAGTATAAATTTGAGAGGTCAAGTTGGGGAAGTGAAATCACCAGGGTCCAAATTTGAAGGGTTCGATTGTATAAGATTTTTGTGTGCCAATTCGAGGTTAGGATATGTCGAAAACTAGAGCCAATTGCGAGATTTAAATCTTGGATCCGGGTTCAGAACACTGAAATCCTTCAGAAAAATATATTCTGGTCTTTGGGTCCGAGAGTCACTCGAAATTTGGTGGCCTGTGTAATTTTCCGCAATTTTGAAAGAACCGACGGTATAACTTAGGATGGGGACTACTACATACGGTAGAACCCCCGTTATGAGACTTTTGTGAAACTTATAATGATTGGCTAATTGTCTTGGCTCGCAACCAATCGGGTGGAATGCCTGTGTGACAAGAAGTTAGTAGTTTGCGCATGCGAAAATTGTTCAATAACGCAAAACTCATATGTGAGTGACAATCGTTATTTGATTGGAGGGCGCAAATAGCGCTCACATGGAGTGCAAATGCGCGCTTTAGTCTCATTTATGAGTGTCATTATGCACCCTATATAAACTCATGTTGTTATCTGGGTAGTGTTTCATTCATTGTCTAGCATTAAATGCGATTAATGTCCATCTTTATTTAGACTGTAAAAAATTATATTAATTTTGCAATTTCATACTGTAATCTTCCTGCGGAAAATGTCTATAATGTTAAACCATTCAATAGTATTTGCGACATTTAGGTTATGAATACCCCAGATAGCAAGGCGTCTGTCTCACTATGTCTCCACATTTGAGATCTCATTTGTGAGGGCGTATATGAGTTCACATGAGGCTTCAGGTGTGAGATTAATGCATTGTGCAAGTGCGAAAAGTCTCCGCTTCCACGCATAAATGAGAACATTGTGTTACTTGTAATGATTGGCTAACGGTATAGGTCGGTAACCAATAGCCGTCGGGTGGATCGCCTATGGGACAGAACGTTAGTGGTTTACGCATGCGCGAATTCCTTCATAAAGCAAAACTCATACGTGAGTGACAATTGTCTGGCGATTTGAGGACACATATGGCACTCACATGGAGACTCAAAATGAGATTTAGTCTCACTTGTGAGTGCACATGGAGAGCGATATGACACTCTCGTTGCTATCTGGGACACAACGTACATGGTCACCCATGTTCAATAATTCTGGCGATTTTCACAGATCTTTTATCGTGTCCTTTTTCATAAAGCTGTAAGGCAAAAAAAGACGAAAGATTTTCCATCGCATTGAATATCTGTCATTTTGATTCGTGAAAAAGGATATTTATAGTCGTTAAGACAACCCAGGAAAAAATGAAGCGTTAATAAAGTGTTACGTGAGCGTAAAACTGTCCAAATTCACGCTTATGACACGGTTAACACACTCCTTAGCTCTCTGCCAAAAAAACGAAGAGTCGTTAGCGTTTTTTTGTCCAAATTCACTCATTATTAACTCTTTTGGCACGCTTTTCTAACGTTTTTCACACTCCTTTGACACTCTTACAGTCACGCTTAAGTGTCGCCCCATTTTTACCAGGGAAATGTCACATAAACCAGTCGATTAAAATTAGCTACCTTGAAAATACTGTTATAGTAATGAGGTCCGATAGCTTTTAGATAACATATTCGTACATTTCAAAATACACATAAACATAACGTCAAATTTCAAGCAACCATTTTTTACACTTTGTCAATAAGAGATTAAGATAAGTACAATCGATTGAAAAGTAGATACACACTCAAAAGAAAACACCACAACCGAGAGAATTTAAGCTCAATATCAAGTAGTTAGTAAGCATGCATCCCAAAAAACACAGAGAAATGAGCAAATCCACAGACTTCCACCACGAATCGTACAGTCCTCGGTATGGGTACGGGTAAACATCGAAATATTTAATAGCGTAAATATTTTGGAAATAATTAATTTATTTCCTGCTATTGTGCTATAATATTGTACATTATGGCGAGTCTCTATTAAGAGAGATTGGTGTCTTAAAGCTATAATTACAAGTTCATCGCGGCTAAATATGCAAATTGACTAGTATTGAATCACTGCGCTTGATATCGACGACTCCGGTGCTGCTTTTAGTTGCGTAAAGTTGAAAGGATGGGAATTGAAAGGAGAGATACATAGTTGAAGAATTAAAGAGAGAAAAAAGTGTTAAAGAAGAAACTGGAAAGCGAAAGATTCTGAGAAAAACTAGATTTTGGAAACGTCGGTATCGAATGTAGCAGTAACGTATACGGACCCAGCGAGTGGCCGATTGGTGGGCGAATTTTGGGAATGTGTGGGCGAGGGTGTTAGCTCAATCACATCCTCGCTGTTGACTCGCAGCAGAGGACTCGGCTGACGCGCCCTGCAATCCCAAGCATGCCAGCAACAATAGAAATTTATACGTAACAAGTCTAAACATTTAAAGGCAAGCATTTCTCAGCCCATCTGTTAAATGAGTCGATGTGTACTCCATGTAATTTTAAGTGAAAATTTTGTTTGGAATCATAACTGATAGTTCTTTGAAGGTTATAAAATAAAATGAAAAACTTTATGACGAATGAGTCTAGATGAAATTATTGATTGTCAGATAAGTTTTGTATAATGTAGAACCAGAACATTCTTAATTACTGGTTAACTTAGAAGGTCATAACTGTGTAAAGACTTTCACAAACAAAATCAATAAGAAAAATAAAATATTTATAATAGGCAACTTTGTTGTATTTAAGACAATTAAATTAATAACAATAGAATTTCTGAAATTCAATATAAAAAAATTAAAATAAAATTGTAGATCCGGAACGAGGAACTCCTTACAAAACAAAGGCGAAAAAAATCTAAAATATAGGTTATGTCTCAGTGTATAAGTCAAATCGTTGTATGCGATGTAATGTCGTTTTGCCCATTCTAAATATTACGCTTTAAATGATTCAAATTAAAAATTAAATTGCACAGCTAAAATTAATGCGATCGAATGTAACTTTCTTTTTTCATATATAACCTTGCATGCTAAAATCCCAGTAAACCAGAAAGTATACGCGATTTTTTCATTATGTTTCTTTCTAGTGGCGTATTTATTATTCGAGATTCTTATTCGAATTCATACTATTTTATACGACCTGTAATTCAAGAATAGAATTAATTCGATCATTCTGTCAATTTGATCGAAGAATTAATGAAGGTAAAAGTCCCAATTATGAAACACTGCAATAAATACTACACCCTAAATAAAGCATACAGTGGCCCTCCCCTTATTTTAACTCCTATTACTTTAACTACATCCTTTATTTTAACTTTTTTTCGTCCCTTATGTTAACGTCTTCCCCTCGTGAGTTCCCCTACCATTCGCCATTTGAAAATGTTCAAAAGAGTGCGGACTGCTGTTTGCGTTTGCGCATACAGGTGAAGAAGGACGCCACTATATATTCTCTCATACTGCCAATGGTGAGGATGAGGGGAAGCGGTAAAATAAGGGAAGAAGCCGCCATCTTCCTTGACTCGAAAAGTTAAAATAAGGGTAGGGCCACTGTATTATTATCTGGACAAAAATTGTAGGTATGAAGTCATTGTTTAATTTCATTTCGACATAAATGATTACATTGTCCGATTTCTGTTGATATAATAAAAAAGTAGTTATGCGCAAATATCTCTCTGTCAGAGCGAAATGACATGTCATTAGCACGGAACTGGTAACGTACATTTAATGGTTTCACGAATCTTCAACTAATAATATTATTTAAAAGCATTATAAATTGATTATAAAAACGTTCAGTTTTCGTACATTGTATTATTGTTATTAAATATGTACATTGTTATTATTAAACAAATATTCCGGATTTAAAAGTACATAATTTATAAAAATAGGTGTTTCACAATACGGACATAAATTTCTGTACAGTCCGTAGTTATGAAATGATTTTCGGCCGTTTCACAAATACGGTCATGTTTCTCTCACTTTGTCCCGGTGATGAAACGCTGATACAATTAACATTACACTTCGCTTTTTACATTTTTCAAAATCAAATCTTGAACGTTTTTATGAACTTTGCATAAATTAGAATTAGTTCTACGTCTAGTTATATTGAACAACACTGTGTTTAATTTAAGTGTAAACCTAACCTATTAAGTGGGTAAAATAGCGAATGAATTTTCAAACTCCAAACAAATTTTAAGTAGTCTTTTTAAACATTTTTCTACCTCCTGTTTCCCAATATGACAATAAAAATTTACCGTTCAGACATACTGAAGCCGCAATCTTAAAAAATTGCGTTTTATTGCGGTTTTATGCGTTTTTTGTATAAATTTCAAATCAGACAAAAAAATGTTTTAAAGAAAAAAAATCGAGAACCAAATTCTCTACTGAAAAGGTAATATTCATTTTCATCATAACATCAATGCTAATATCGTAAAAGACTAATTTTCCTGAGAATAATCGATTTGTTCTATCATAACCTCATTTATAACAGTTTCATGTTCTGAGATATTTATACAAATTACCTTTGACATTACAAAAAAAATGAATCCAACCTTTTTTGTTCAGAATTTGATGCTCTATCTTTTTTATTTGAAATGTTTTTTGCCTGATTTTTATTTTTCAAAAGAAATGGAAAAACACGCAATGAAGTGTGTTTTTTTTGATATTGCGGCTTCAATATGCCCGACTGATAATTTTTGTTGTCATATTCGGAATCAGGAAGCTAAAATACTTCCAAAATATGTCGAGTTATTTCTTTCAAACAAGGAAGTGTATTTTATATGCGTGTTTCATATGACGGACATTGTTAATGAAACAGTTGGAACATCCTGTAATGTTGGTGTCCCACAATAGGGACGTGTCCTTTATCGAAAGTTTTTCTCGATAAAATAATTTTGCAACTTTAAAATGATTACATAAAAGTTATTATTATTCTAAAAAGCAATTGTGTACAATATACAATGAATACTTTCAACTTTTAACGTTTTTTTAATTCAATTTTATTGCTAATAACCAGCCCTTCATGAACATTTTCACGATTGGGACTTTTACCTTATATCGCGTCCCGTAATTCATAATTCTTGAAGAAATGTTTTATTTTAGATTTTTTAGTTCCAAATTAATCGTTTCTTTTCCCAACAAACGAAAAAGAATAAGATCGAATTAAGAAATTACGTTTCCAATCCGGTTTCTTGTTGTTTCGAATTGAGAAACGTCATAACCTAATTCGAAGTTCATCGATTTAAAACTTACTTGGCCGCCGATTCGACGGAGCGCCCGGTCGGCAGCGGTTCTCAACCGGCTGCGTTCTCGACCGTTTTTATGAACAATTCGGGGGATTCGCATACTGAAAATGACTTTGTCTTCCTTCTATAGGTTTCAAGAACATTTTCAGCAAAATTCATTAAATGAACTGCTTTTATTGCAAAGTTATAACGATTATGGATAACAATTTAATGTATCTGACGAACTTAACAGTATTTTTGCAAACAATTAAGGGTGTTCATTTTTTAAAAATGATTTTGTATCATTTCTAAAGACTTCCAGAATATTTTCTGCAAAATTCAGAAAATGAACACCCTTTGTTGCAAAGTTATAACGATTGTTTATGAGACCATAACGAATCTGAGGAATTTATTGGTCTTTTTTTAAATAATTAAGGGTGTTCATTTTTTTAAAATGATTTTATATCACATCTAAAGGCTTCAAGAATATTTTTTGCAAAATTGAGAAAATGAACACCCTTAATTGTTTAAAAAAGGACGGTTATATTTGTCAGAGTCGTTATGTTCTAACAAACAATCGTTATAACTTTGTAACAAAGGGTGTTCATTTCTGCATTTTTCAGAAAATATTCTGGAAGCCTTTAGAAGTGATATAAAATCATTTTTTATAAATGAACAACCTTAATTGTTTGTAAAAATACCGTTAAGTTCGTCCGATACTTTGAGTTGTTATCAATAATCGTTATAACTTTGCAACAAAAGCAGTTCATTGCATGAATTTTGCTGAAAATGTTCTTGGAACCCATGGAAGGAAGACAAAGTCATTTTTAGAATGCGAATCCCTCGAATTGTTCATAAAAACGGTCGAGAACGCGGCCGGTTGAGAAACCCTGCCGGCCGGGCGCTCCGTCGAATCGGGCGCCGACTTCAGCGTCATGAATTCGGAAAAATTCGTTTTAATGCGTCGGCTTTATTATAATATATTTTTGTAGAATGAAAAACAAATGTTACGTCCATGACAGGCTTTGTTTACCTTTACATTTATTTTTATTACTTAGTTCCCGTGAAATTGATACATTTTAGTTCGTTTTTTCATGTAAAAAACTGATAGTCAATGTTTTTTAGGTTATGTTTATGTTCTATTCATGTATTTTGTCGGATTGTAAGACTTTCAATGAAAATGATCAAAAAACCAAAATCAAACGTATTTAATTCTTTTTCGTTTGTTGGGTTAGGTTAGGTGCGTTTATAAATTGTACAGAGGGCCTCCCCTTGTTTTAACTTTTTTCCCTTCATGAGTTCCCCAACCATTCGTCATGCGCTTGTAGTCCACATATAGTGGCCCTCCACTTATTTTAACTGCGTCCTTTATTTTAACTTTCTTTCGTCCCTTATTTTAACTTCTTCCCCCACCATTCGCCATTTGAAAGTGTTCAAAAGAGTGCGGATTGCTGTTTGCGCTTGCGCATAAAGGTGAAGAAAGACGCCCCTCTCTCTGTTTTTATTCTCTCATACTGCCAGTGGTGAGGATGAGGGGAAGCGGTAAAATAAGGGAAGAAGCCGCCATTCTCCTTGACTCGAAAAGTTAAAATAAGGAGAGGACCACTGTATGTACATACATGTGTTCAAAAGAGTGCGTACTGCTGTTTACGCTTGCGCTTACAGGTAAAGAAGGACACAATTATGTCTCTTTTTATATTCTCTCATACCACCAGTCGTGGGGTGAGGGGAAACGTTAAATTAAGGGAAGAAACCGCCATCTTCCTTCACTCGAAAGGTTAAAATATCAGGACCACTGTATTTTTCGTATACTTTTTGGTTTGCTGGGAAACAGTAGGCCCCGCCCTAAGTTATGCGGTCTATTTTTTCAAAATGGCGGAAGTTTGTCCAAAGTTTTAACCTCTCACCATCCCCACTTCCTTTACCTGTTTATATCCGTGCAATCTTCTTCTGTGTGAGTATCGCGAAACAATGTGGTGGGGGAAGAAAAGGAAGAGGTTAGTATAACTTTGGATGTATAACTTAGGGTGGGGCCAACTGTATATATCGAATTTGAATACCACCAAATACAGCATTACGAAGCATGAGTATAATATTTCATCACGAATGAGTAATGTTTTCAAGCATTGTCTAATAATACTTAGCAATGATTAATTAAACAATTCATTACTCACTCGGATCACCACAGAGTGGGATAGCTGTACAGAAAAATAAGCAATAATACCGCAAGGAAATGCAGGATGATCGAGGGGAATCGACGAAGAGAATGAAAGCATAAATAAGAAATGAACTTACCCAGCAAGTTCTCGTTGAAGATCCTGCATAATGTTGTGGCACTGAGCATAGTAGCGAGCTTGAGATTCGACAAATTCATGAAGGCAACGCAAATGACCGGCTTGTGAACTCGATACACCTTCCAGCAGAAGTTTCGTGATCTCTGCCTGTCGATCGAATTCTGACTGCGCCACCCTCAGTTCTCGTTCAGCCTAATAAATGTTACACGATTACATCGAAACACTCGACTTTCTAACATGAAACAATCATTTTAGTCGAAGTAATGATGGGGCAACATGCTGCAAACTGTGAACTACAATTCTACTTTGGAAGAAGAATATTTTATTTCAATGTGTGATTTGAAATACGAAAGTTCGACTTTATCGATACCTGATCGAGTAATACTTCAGGAGATACGCCGCTCTCCTATTATTAGCAGCATTGGACGGAACAGATTACAAGTCAACACATATATGAATAAGATGATTTTTATAGAATAAACGTAAACTTACATTTTGTTGGCCGATCATACTTCGGGCTTTTCGTACTCGACTTTTGCAAGAATCCAGATCTAACCTGAAACGTTTAATTTCATTATGTATATTTCTAATTAAAATATGTATGAAGTATTTACCGTTTAGTTGCCAATATTGCCATTTCTTTACTGATTGTTTTCATTTCTCCGTCTAAGAATTTCCTTAAAGGTTGAACATAAAAGTTAGCAGCGCTGCCGATAAAAGCTTTTTCGATTTGCCCCAATTGTTTTTGACATTCTCCAACTTTGATTAAGGCACTTCCTAAAATATTTTATGAATGAAATTCCTTAAAAGTTCGAAAGAAATATATTTTTATACCATATGCAATTCCTGGTCCGAATTCCATTCCAGCTTCGATCATGTCAACCCCGACGTATTCATGATTATTAAGCCTTTGTGGTTTCTTCTTATCAATTTTTTCATAAAAGAAATCCTCGATTCTGTTGCCTAAAGAAATTACAAAGTTTAATCGTCTGTCAATGTCAGAAAGTAAGAAATCTTACCAGGATTAGGCGTAAGCATCGCTTCCATGTTTCGAAGCATCTTTTCAGTCCAGGTCTTGGTAGCATTTGCTCGTTCAGCCAAATGTTCAAAATGGGCATCGAGCTCTGTCTTTTCTGAGGTTCCAAGCGTCTCCTCGGTAAGCTACAACAAAATGTCATTTTGATTAAAAAAAAAATGAGGGGATTGTAGTAACGGTGAATGTGCCTGACACGAATATTAAAAATAAATACAATATCCCCTCCGTCAGGGAAAGGCATAAAATGTCAGGACTAAGAATTATGACACCCACATAAATGAGGAATTTCTTATGAAATTTTTAGCAGATTTAATAAAGTAGTTTGTTAATTCTTACCTGTACAACTCTACTAAGGGCTGCGCCTGCATCTTTTACGAGTTTTTTCACGTTAAAATCCATCTTCCTACAATTTTCGATCGCTTTGCTTGACGCAATTCCTTTACACCTCCGCACCTCCTTGCCTTGCGCGGTTGCGCCTTGCCCGACCCGAGCCCGACCCGACTAACCAACTATCGATCAATGATTCAACCAATCTCCGCAACGCGGCGTCGCGACAGTACCTGACTCTCAACTTTTTCCTGGCACGAAATTTGAACTTGACTTTCTATTTAAGTCGCATGTGCCAGGTATGTTTTTTTTTTCTTTTGGTGTATTAAATCACAAGTGAACATGGTAATTTATGGTTTGTAAGGATATAGTGAATGTATCCCGAGATTAAAACCATATTATATACGAGTCATTCCATGTAAAATTTACAATCCAAATTTTTTTTTCAATGGAATATTTTTTTTCTTGTTTTTGACAAAAAAATAAAATATACGTGTTTTTTTATTTGAATATGATATTCAATATTTTCGAGATATGATTTTTCAAAGTTTTTAAGAAAAGAAAAAAGTAACTTTTTGAAATGCCCATAACTCGAAAAGTATTCATTGTACAAAAAATGTTACAAGGAATGAAAGTTTCCTATTGATTTATAATTTATGTAGAAACCGAAACAAAAATTTTAATTGTTTTTTAATCCATAAGTTTGACAATTTTTGTAAACAAATTAGATTATATCATATTTGGGTATGTTTTTTTTTACTATTTTACACTGAAAATGCGTATTAAAGTCCGTAGAAGATACTGTAAAAATTTCAGAATGGACCGTTCATAACTTGTCGAGATCTAAATAATTGTTTATAGTCAGCCGTGCACGCTTTTAGCTCCGAGCGCCCTGTCTATACGCCCTTGAACCTGTTAAAGCTTGTTATTTTTTAGAGAGCGATTTTTCTTACATTTCGCATCCTTTCTTAGTGGATAAGTTAGTGATGGTTCATATAATTAGTGATTGAAATTAAATTGCGTGATGTCGACTTAAAACTATAAACAATTATTTATATCTCGACAAGTTATGAACGGTCCATTCTGACATTTTTACAGTATCTTCTACGGACTTTAATACGCATTTTCAGTGTAAAATAGTAAAAAAAAAACATACCCAAATATGATATAATCTAATTTGTTTATAAAAATTGTCAAACTTCTGGATTAAAAAACAATTAACATTTTTTTTTTTCGGTTTCTACATAAATTATAAACCAATAGGAAACTTTCATTCCTTGTAACATTTTTTGTACAATGAATACTTTTCAAGTTATGGGCATTTCCAAAAGTTACTTTTTTCTTTTCTTAAAAACTTTGAAAAATCATATCTCGAAAATATTGAATATCATATTCAAATAAAAAAAACACGTATATTTTATTTTTTTGTCAAAAACAAGAAAAAAAATATTCCATTGAAAACAAAATTTGGATTGTAAATTTTACATGGAATGACCCATATATATATGTATATTATAAAAGATCCCAGCAAACGAAAATTCATTGAATTTCATTGAGTTATTTTGAATGAATCTCAATAGATTTGAATTGGGTTTCTTAACCCATTAAGGAAGAAGGAAGGGAGACGCACATATTTACGTTGATTTTCGACCTTCATTTTCAACAGGAAATAAGATTAATATTGATTTGAAAGTGACCAACCCTACTATTTTCGAGTATGCTTTTTCGATTGGCGTTGTCAAAATTCAATTTAAATTGCTTTAAACACCAATATGGCACATTTAAAAAAAAATGAACAAAATTTCGTGTGTTTCGTTTTTTGTGTATTTTTTTTCGTACCAATAATGTTGCCGTATCGACGCCTTTCTGCAACCAAAAGTGCACAATACGTATGAACTTCAAGTAGACATTTTTTTCTTTTGCTCCGAATCAACCTAACCTCTTCAAAACGTCAATATCTCGAAAAAATAAACCAATTATGAACATTATTTAAAATATAGTTCAAATAAAGGTGTATCCGCGTGTGATGAAATCTCTTGGATAGATGGTCTGAAACAAAAAAAAAATAAGCTGTGTTAGATTCAGTATGTTAATAGATACAGCACATATTGAGCGATTTTTTCTTTTTTGAAAATTAACAAAATGGCGGACCTTTTTCGAAAAAAAACACGTTTTTTTACTGTTTTTTGGCAAAGGAAAAACAGTTAAAATTAAAATTAAAAAAATACCTCGATATGCTCTGTAGATGTAGTAGTACAGAATATGTGGTAAACATTTCATAAAGATCGGTGGAGTAGTATCGGAGATTTTATCGACAAGGCAAAGAAAAACGTTGATTTGAGAAACATGCGTTTAAAGTTTTTTCCAACGAAAAATCGTGAAAAAATATTACCTGTTCTTAATCAGCCATGCCTGCACCATACATTATGCCTTCCTCTTCTTCATAATGTTTATTTTCACCTTCGAAAAATGTAAAAAACAAAAAATCGACTTTTTGACAATTCTATGGGTAGACCCCGTAATTTGGTCGATAACCGGCCCTCGCATTTAACAGGCAGTTTCTATAGATCTTTAGTTTTACTATCACAAAATATAGGGTATTTCTTAGATTTTTTAAGAAACAGTAGAACGACCTTAAGCCACAAATTTGAATTTGTCTGTTGTTCTTAGTGATATCTTTCTTTCACCCAAAATGAATGTCTTCCAGAACATTAGTGCAGAAGAAACCAAAAGGCAAAGAAGAGATTGAAGAAGGCCATGATGATGAACATGATGAAAAAGATCAAAAACATGATGAAGGATTAAAAAAAAGATAACGAAAAAGGTAACATTGAGGAAGATCCGTTACATCTGGAAAACATTGATCAAAATGAAGACACAGTTAATGTAGAGTAATGTAGAGTTGAGAAATAAATAACAAAAATGAAAAAATTGATACCACAATTCAATCATGATTTTACACAGTTGGTTTCGACCCAATTGAAATCACTGTATTAAATCGGGACCAGTAATTTTCGGACTGACTAAATTCGTCGAATTAGGTCGTATTAGACCATCCGATTAGGTCAGTATTGAATATTCTGTACTTTCCAGTTGCGTTGGTTGAATTCCGATTAAGCCGAATATAAATCGTCGGATTAACTAACTCGGTTTCGGTCCGATTAGGTCGGTTTACATTAGTCTGAACTTCCTGCTGAGTCGGCTTGGGTCAATTCGGGTTGGAATGAAATCATCGGACTAGGTCGGTTTAGCACAGATTGAGTCCGTTTCAGTCAGACTAGGTCCGATTCAGTCAGATTAGGTCCGTTTCAAAAGGGTGCAAATGTGTCGTTTGGTCCGTTTAGAACGGATACATCCGTTTCGGTCTCGTTAGGTGTGATTCAGTCAGATTAGGTCCGTTTCGAGAGGATACAAAGATGTCGGATTAGTTCCGTTTAAAACTGATTAGGTCGGGGACAAATTGCAGATTGCCCAATTTAATCAGAAATGTTTACCAGGGAACAATAAATTCTCTTATGCTACAAGGACAATGGAAATATAGTGACAACAACGCACATGTAACATATTTAACCTTGTTTTTCTGGAAAATGCAATACGATAGAAAAACTCTAGCAGCGCCATTGTTTTCAGTACAAAACAATACTTCCATTGTCAAAACTAAATTGTCTTTTGCTAAAAAGACAATGAAAATAGTAGCAAAAACGCAAATTTTGACGTCGTCATTTTTCTCAAAAATCAACTATCCGCCTACCGGCTGCAAAACACACTATGTACAAGATTTATCGGTAAAACTATTATAAATGATTATAAAGTTCCGCTAGAATTCCTTCTAGTGTTATAAATGGATTTTTTACTACACAAACAGCAATAAAGTCGCTGGTATCTTGTAGTGTATTTTAATGAATATGTTCGTTAATAAATTTTGTTGATTGAAAATGGCGAATACACGGCATATATGGAAATTTAAACAAAAATTGTCTGGTATTTAGTATATAGAGGGTTTCGAAGTCATATTAGATCCGTAATTTTGAATTTCCAAAACATATTCATCAAAATATGCGACAAGATACTCAGAAATAATTAATAAAATGCAAATAAACAAAAAATTCCGTATCAATAACGCCATTTTGAGGACGCCAACAATGATTTCTATTTATTTCCGAAAATTCTCGGTCAGTTCTCAATTAATGTCTGTGGTATTCTTAGGAAACCGTTTGTAGTAATTAAAATTATTTTTACAGAGTCCGAATTTTGATCATTTTATTTAGTCATTTTTAATTTAAGTTTTTTAATGAAATTTCTTACCCTTAAAATTTGTTTGTATCTTCACAGATTAAAATTGCCTTTAAGAGGCCTCATAGTCAAAACATAAAAAAATAGAATAAAAAACATATATAGATTCTAATTTGAAAACATCTTGAATATTGTAAAAAAATAGTGTGAATTTAATATTTCGATTTCTTTTCAATTTTTTAATCAAAATTTTGATATGATTATTGTCCAGCTAGAAAGTAATATATTTGTTTTATCTGCAGTTAGTACATTCAAAATTCAATAGAAAAATATGGATAAATTTTTATTCAGTATCAAATTTAAATAAATTAAAATGAATTCAATTGGGCATTAGATTTAAATATCGAACGTTCATCGCGTTAATTTGTTTTAACGTGAAATGAGGCACGATTGAGTCATGTCAAAATTTTGTTTTCGGTCATTCAGTTTCGGCCATAAATTGCAAGTTACCGGATCTCCAAATTTTCAAGTCCAAATTTAAGTTTAAATTTCCAAGTCTAAATTTTGAAGTCTAAATTTTGAAATCTAAATTATCAAGTCTAAATTCTAAAGAATAAATAAAAATGCCAAAAAAATGCGCAAAAGTGTACTACTGCCTTCAAGGAAACGAACTCCGTCAATGTCCTGTACCAAAAACTTGCTCACCGTAAGTAACCATTGAATTTCGTACAGTAATTATTTTTTAGCAATTTTTAAGATAATTTGTTGCGTTTTTAAAATAAATTCGAAGCATTTAAAAACTGTTACAAATTGTACCAATTATGAAATCTTTAGCTTATGAAAAAAATAATTTTTTAAAACTAATTTTCATATATTTTGCATCTGAATGAAATGATCTATTTTCAGCCCTCCGAAATGTCCGGCACCATGTCCACCACGATGTCCACCACCGATGTCACCGGCTTGCTTTATGATATACCCACCTCCATGTCCACCGCCGTGTCCACCACTGTGTCCTCCACCATGTCCACCACCATGCGCGGTGCCGTGTCCGGTATACGTACCCTATGAGTGCAAACGTATGAAATTGGAAAGCAAAGAACCATTGATATGTTACAATTCAGTTCTGGAAATAAGAAAAACTTCCGAAAAGAAGTACGTTGCTGCTGATAGGGCACTTCCAACGCCTGGTGTGTGTTATCTATTGCAAGGGGTAAGTTGTTTTGAAAATTTTCATGAAAATTACTACATTTTTGAAGTTGTTGATATTACAAAGATTTAGAGTTTCACAGAACATTACTGAATTGTTATGTTTGATAAGTTTTGTTGCTTGTAAGTATGTAAAAATAAATGCAAAAATTGTGAACCTAATGGTAGGTTAGAGGTTAGGTTATGGACATATTATATGTTCTTTAACCTGCAAATCAATTCATAATTTCTTTTTTTAATTTTAATTACTTCTTAGCAATAAAATGTATCAAAAACCTCTCATGTGGTAGCCAACAGATTAAAAAATACTTCTGAAACCAAAAATTGTATGATATGTTTTTTGTAGTCCTAAAATGTTCTTGTAAAATTTACTCGTCTTGAATCGCGATCCAGGACTCGTATAATAATATATCGTTGATTTCATAAAAGTTTTCTATAATTATTTCAGTAACGTTCAACACGTATATCGTCGAAAAAGTAACTTTGTTTTTTAATTGTTTTTTAATTGTTTGTTAATCGTTTTTTAATCGCTTTTTAATCGCTTTAATCGGTAAGAAGGGTTCTTTTACTAAAATAAATAAATTTTCTTTAAGGGTTCTGTATCCCTCTAGCGATAATAGAGTGAACTAAATGCTTTTTCGGTTTCATCCCACTTTCTGTATGTATACTCGTCAGTAAAACCTTAGAGGCCTTAGACGTGTACATAGTTTTTAGGTTGTTGCTTTTCTGATATTTTTATTTAAAACTCCAACTATGTACACCCCTAAGTCTTTGTATGGTTTCACTGATGAGTTTACATGGAGAAACAGGGATGAAACGTGTATTTTTTTGAAAATAAGCATTTAGTTCCCTATACTATCGCTAGAGGGATACAGAACCCGTTAGTGGTCAAGTAAATATATTCACAGCCGAAGAAATCAAAAGTTGTGTTTACAATATTAATACACATATATATTTTGCTAAATTAGAAATGAGGTTGAGAGTTATATTTATAAATAATGATTTTTTTGCTTTTCAGTGCGAACATCCATTCATACCAACTCCGATACTCCCACCATGCCCTCCTCAACCACCGCAACCATATTGCAACGTAGCTCCATATTGTTGCCCGAAATTATCTTGTTAGGCGTACAGTTAAGTATCTGCAACATTAAACCTTTTTTCAAGTGTCATTAAGATATTTGCAATTTAATATTAACCATAACGTTAAAATAGTAAGAATCAACAGAAAGAACATTTTTGTCATTTTTCATAGAAATTTTTCGTGATTTTAGATCTCAAGAAATGGAATTGAAATGTATGATATACTTTTGGGCTAGTTTATTTTGTTTATTTTCGTTCAACCCAAATTAAATTATTACGAAATGTAATTATAATAGATTTGCAATATCCGTCCGCTAGAACATTGTTTTGTTCCAATCCTTTGGCGGCATTTAATTCACTAAACAATTTAAAGACAATTTTTTATTTTTTATATTATTTTTATATTTTTCAAACGTAAATTATTTTTTAATTTCGAATTTTACTATCAAAATGGATTTTTTTTAAGTTTAATAAACTAAAATTTGAGCTAGATCCCAACGGAGTTCTATATCAGTTTCTAAAAATTCTATTTTTTTTTTTGAAAAATTCAATATATAACTATAGATTTTGCAAAAACTTTAAACAAAAGTGTCTTGAAAATGGTTAAAGAATACTCAAAATTATTTCAAAATTTTTCAAATTTGAGAAAAAACAAAAATCTTACCAAACATTTTAAAAAATTCTTATATTGTTGTTCTACGAAAATTTTCATTAAAATCCACAGTTTTCTACCAATTATTATTTTCCATCAAAGCATTTAAATTCAGCCTTAAAAATAAATGTCATTGCGGTTTTTCGTTTTTTTTAACTATTTTGTTAACTCAGTTTGACATCGAGGGCGACATCTTTATTAAAGACATCAAATTAGAGAATTGAGTATTTTAAGTGGAAGATCCTGTTTCTTTTCATTAATTTTCGATTTTTCTATGATTAAAAGTATTTTTGGAAATTGTTGACAACCACCATTACAATGAGCACCTTCAAAGACAAACGATTCAATAATTCCCAAATATCAATGCCCAATACTGGAATGAACACTTAATTCTTAATTCTGGTAATTTTTGATCGACAATCAAAAAGTCTCGCGTTCGAGTCCCGCGGGGCATCGAATTTCAAAGTTTGCTTTTCATTTTATTTTTCAAAAATAACAAAAATAATTTAAAAAATCGTAAAAAATGTTACATTATTAGTGCAAACGAGTTTCTGACTACAAAGATAATAAAACCTGGAAAAAATGTAATTTCATAAGACAATGAAATTACATAGAATATCTAATATTTTATAAAAACAATAACAAAATATTCTCGTCATACTGCCTTCTAAGTTCACTTAGTTTTAAGAAAAAGATTACTCTTTTACAACAAAATTATATTTGAAGTATTTTACAATAAAAATAAAAGAAATTTAACTTAATTTTAAGACAAACAAAATATCGTAACTAAATTTAATGATTAAAAAATTATTAATTTTTCTCTTTGCTTTCTTTCCTCGAACTAGTATGAATACTTAAGGAGGTTCACTAGGTACCTATCGAGTCAAATATGGAACGGACGCCAATATGACTTGGGTGGTATGCTTCCTAAGACGTTGCCGTCCGTCAACATAACCAAAAATGACCCTTTTAGCTATTTGTTTATTTTATTTCTCGTCTCTAAAGGTAGGAAGAGACGTTTTTCTTTCTGCAAATAAAATTTCACAAATTTTTTTATCAGTAGTATAAATTTTACGAAAAACTCAATGTTAATTCAATACGAATTTCATGAATATATACATGTTCCCATAAAACTCAATGTTAAAGAATCGTGAACATTTTTATTAATTTCTCTGCTCTGAAGGTACCTAGGGGCTTGAAACTTTGCAGGCATTAATTTCTTTCATTGTTTAACCTACTATAATTTTTTCGTTAAATTCTCAATGTTAATTCTTTGACCTGGTGAACCTCCTTAAAATCTGTTATCTTTTTTTTTTTAAATGTACAAGTTAATAAACCTGAACCTATGCCATTACTAAAAAACAATGGATAGATTTGATGGACAAATGAAATTCAATATACTTTTTGACACGTTCGGAAAAGAATCATAAAAATTCAATAAATTAACAGTTTTAATATTTATTTTAGAAATTAAAGTAAAAAAAAATAAATATGCAACAAAGAAGAGAAACAAATAGCACCAAAAACAAAGCCAAAATATCAAATGTGAACCCATCGCCCGGAAAATTGTCGGTCGACAAAAATATCAAACCTCACCCGAAAAACAATCAACTCGAAAGTGGAAAAAATCTTTCGAAGAAAATAAAAAAAACTCCCGTGTAAGTATAAATTAAATTGCAACATTTTTAGTATTTTAAAAAAAATCTGAAATATTTTGGTTAAATTTTTTATTTTTCAAAACAATGGTTCAAATTAAATCGATTATATTTAATATTAATATTGAAATGTATAAAAAATTAATGTAATAGTGTTTAAAATATAAAAAAATCATGTCTAGAAGATAAAAAAATGTTGAATTTTCACTTTTTTTTATTAAAAAAGTTTGTATTTTTTAAAAATAGAATTACTTGGCAAATTTGATGAGCAAAAATTATGCAACAAACAAATAATTGTAATTTTTAAAATTTTTAGGAATAATGTTTCGGCTCGAGCTACCCGACTGGCAGTTTCAAATACAAGGGCGGCGGGTCAATCAAAAAAATAAAAAATTATTATAAAATACCCATAAATATAGAAAAATATGAATAAATAGCTATTTAAAAACAAACATTTGTTATTAATTTTAAAAAGTGTCAGGATACTATTTTACAATTTGATTACATCGCATACCGGTTGGATTTTTTTATTTTTATTATAAAAATATAATTTTTTTTATTTTACTATAACATATTTCAAAAATCTATTACAAGTTGTGATTGCAATATTTATTATAAAAAAGTTCTCATTTTAGGGTTTTACTAATATTTTAGTATCTTTTTTATAATAAAATATATCTTTTTTACGTTTTTTTACATTTTTATTGTCTTCTATATAATTTTGTTTTTATGAAATGTTGTCAAGAAATGTCTATACTCCACAAATTGTTCTTGCCAGGAGGGTGCACCTTCTGTATACAAACAAGATGGATAATTATAACATTGATTCGATCAAAACAGAAATTTAAATACAATCCAAAATAGTTATACTCAATATCACTTACTATAAACTACCAATACGATGCTTTTTCATTTTAGTTTTGTTTATACTGTAAATTCGTGTCGTATTCAGTATCTGTTGACCCGTGATGTAAACGATGATTTCGCGGGCAGTGGTTATTTATTATTAACTTATTTATTATTAAATTATTTATTATTTATTATTAGAGTAAAAAACATTATTTATAATTGATAAAAGTAAGAACGATTTATATTTCTAATACTCATAAATAAAAAACCTTTTGAAAGTGCGTCATATAGTGTAACATATAACTTATTTTTTAAAATATTATTTAATTAACATTCAATCTGTCAAATTTATATTAACTTTTAATTTTTTAACGATATTTCATGTAATTTTTTAGTCGAGATGCGTAAAACTTTTCGGTACTGTTTATACTAGTTGTGTAACTTTTGAATCATAAAATGTCGTTAGAATAAGGTTTGAATTTTAAATAATGTAATATGTTAATTGCTTAGATTATCGTTGGTTTTGTGTTTTTAAAAATGCGATTTGGCGGATGTAATACGTATTGCTGACAGAACCTCCGACTCGCCAAAGTAAGCAGTGTTGACTAATTCACCTAAACCAAAAAGTTTATTAAGAATGTATTGAGTTTCTTTATTTTAAGTTTTCGTCGTGATTCTTTTGACGTTTATTAGTCTACGTGTGACATTAAATAAAGCTGCAAGAGCCAAGCGTAAGTAAAACTTCCTTATTAGTAACGATTTAATGTTATTGTCATTCTTTTTCACGTTTTAAATGCGGTTTTCTAAAGAACACATCGAATTTGGTTATTCACATACAGATTAGTTAGAAAATTGCTTTTATTGTTAAAAATAATGTTAACAAATTTTGTATTTTCAATTCAATGACATATTTCCTTGAAAAAAAGAAAATGTTTTACCAAATTAAGGTTCTAAAAAAAACGTTTGTTCATAATAATCAAATTGTCCTCAAACCAAGGAAATGTTTCCATATGGAATAAAGAGATGTCAATAGTTTATATTTTTGTTTCTTTACCATGCGAATTGAAAAAGAAAAATGCTGATAATTGAAGATAATTAATAACAAACAATAACTTTTTTAGCTGTAAACAAACAACGTCGATTTTTAGGTGAATATTCTTCTGATTCTTTGGATTGAGAATATACTGAAAACAATAATGCAATAGAAAAAAACATATTTTTTTTGTTAGTCTTAAAGAATTTGTTCAATTTTAAAAATTTTCTAATTAATAGTTTTTAATTAATTTATCATGATGGTGGATTAAAAACCTTCTCCGACTCAAAAAATTGAGATGTATATAAATGATTGACCCATTTATTTTATAAATTCATAAACGAATGTTTCGAAAAAGTATCAGAATTATTATTTACAGAAATACCATGATTGAATAAAAAATTAAAAATACGTTTTATTGTGGTAGATCAATACTAGTAATTTCTAATGCATAACTTTTTTATAAACGACAATTTATTTATTTAATTATTGATTATTTAACCCTGATTTTGATTTACAAAATATAGAATACTTACTCTCTAAATGTCTTGGAGTGAGAATTCACTCTTTGGTCATTGAAAACCAAGCAACTCTCGTGAAAGAGTGAAATTTCAATCTAACAAGAGTGAAATTTCTCTCTTTCCCTCCGAGTCGTGTCAGTATTCACTCTTTCACGAGAGTTTCTCGGTTTTCACTAACTAAAGAGTGAATTCTCACTCCAAGAAATAGATAACAAAGATAAGAGTATAGATAACAAAATCATGATTTTTATAAAATTAAGCTTTTAGCACTTTTGTAGAAAATATGACCAGGTACATTCGCCGAGTAATTGTCAGAAACATTGAATAGAAATTCTTTTTATACTGTAAAAACAAAATGTCTCGTCTCATTTCAGGATGATTCGACACCAAACTGTGACATTTGAAGTGAAATATCTCATTTGGAAACATGTTCATGTCTCATTCTTTTAAATTTGAATTGATCTTCGAGACATTTTCTTGTTACAATGTTATGGTTTCGCAATTTCGTTATAATAAAATGTTGAAAAAACCATAAATAAATGCAACAATAGTAAAAAAATCAAGAAAAAATAAAACAAAATTTTAATACAAATAATTAATTTCCAATTATGAACTATAATAATGTTACTTTCAAATTTAAAATATCAATAATATTACATAAAACGATGTCATTGTCAAAACCATTTTTTTTTCAAATGGTTAAATAATCCATGAGCGCCCAAATCACATACTTTTGTTATTAAACTTTTGCTATAAAAAATTGTTGGTTCAACCTTGTACTCATACTGTAATAAATCGCCTTTTAAAACCCCATATAGTTAGAATTGTCAAATTGCCTATTATATAATAAGGATTCATTATTTAAAAACTTGTTTTTTCTCGTTTGCCTACATAATCATAATCTACCAAATTCATATTATGTCGACATATGTGTGCCAGTGGAAAGTTTTTTAAAAAATTTAGCGAAGTGACGATTTTTTGCAAACAAACAAATTATACCCGGTTGTGGGCATCCTCGAATAATATCACGACAAAAATAAAGAGAAAATAAAAAATCAACTTACTCTAAAAGCGTTCAGAATGAAAACTCCCTTTGGCAAATGTAATGATCGCTAAGCAAAACTTCCGTCTTGTAACAGAGCATTAAAACCCACTTTTTTCGATGAAATAATTTTTCCGGTGTTATCGTGGATAAAAATGTCAAAAATCACAAAGTACGTTATGTCGAAATAAACAACAATATTTGGATGATTCTGAACTAAGCACAATCGTAAAAGAAGACCAGTTATACTGTTTATTATGCGAAAAACGATTTTTTTTTTCAAATTGAAGGTCGTCAATTTTCAAAATACTCAATATTTTTATGCTAGTTTTTTAATTACACGTTTAAAATAATTATTTTTCAAATACTGTGCGAGAAGTTTTCGTCTTACGCTTGGACAAAATGAATATTGATCGATTACCGTTTAAATCTAAACTGCGCAGTAATAAGTACACGTCTATACCTACTACATTAACCCTCCTGTGCGCAGACCCGAATATATTCGTCCAATACTTTTGACTAGCATTTCGTCATTTTAACTTTAGACCTTCAAATAATTTTTTAATGTAAGTTTAAAGTTCATAGTTTGTCATATATAAGTTATGTTGGTCCATTTGAAATATTTACTGATTTTTATAAATACTGACTTTTCGCGATTTACTTGAAAATCCTGAAACTTTGTATTAAATAAAGATTGCTTGAGATCGCTGATTGCGAATCTGATGTTCAAATTTCAAAATTCAAAATGGCGAATCCAATATGTGGGAAGAGTTTTTAAACAATCCTTAAATTTTCATAAATATTGATATGTGGGGTATTTTGGGTCGCTACTAATGATTCTGATATTCAAATTTCATAATTAAAAATGGCGAATTTAATATATTGGACCAATTTTTAAAAAATCCTTGAATTTTCATGAAAATTGATATATGAGGGTTTTTGAGTTACAGATAACGATCCTGAAGTTAAACTTTTAAAATTCCAGAGCAAGAATATGAAATAAATATGAGCAAGAAAATAAATAATAAAAATAAAAAAAAATTGACAAACTTATATCCTTTTTGTCTGACATGAAAACTTCAGTAAATAATAACACATTATTTTTGTCAGAGAGCGCACATGACCCTATATTTTCGTCAGACACGTGTAAAGATCAAAAATATATAAAATTTCGAACAATTTGACCCATTTGTCCGAGAAATACTTCAGTCATTAAGTGATGATTAATTGACATAACAATGACGTCAGAGAGCGGTTTTCTCCCACTAAAATTGTCGGACAAGGTTATATACTACATCCTTAATATATTATTGGAACTGTAAAATAAAATTCAGATGTAAGAAAATCAGTCAAGAGTCAAAGAAAAATGACGGGTCATGTCCCAGCTTTTTTGTCGGACAACTCATTTTTTTCTTGTTGAAATGGATTAAATATTATAAAAAAATCAGCTGTAATAAAATCAGTCAATGTCTATCTAAATGAATACAAGTTACAAAAATTCTGTTCTCTCTATCTCCCGCGGACGGATTCTGCCATCTGTCCACATTTGGCAGACATGATCATAATAACTGATGAAAAAAATTTCAGGCGTGAAAAAATTAGTCCGTCATATTGGATCGGCCAATTTCAATATCAAAATATTAATCTTAATGCCACGAAACCTGTGTAAATATAAACAACTATATAAAATTTGAATGTGTGTTTTATGTTACAAATATCTAAATTTTATATATAGTTGTTTATAATTATACGGGTTTCGTGACATTGAATTTGACCTTGGGATTGTTTTCCGCGGGGATTTTAAGGTAAATTTTTTTACATGTATATCGTGATTTTAAATCGATGAAGAAAATCACAATTGAACCCTGTGACTCAATTTAAAGCGAAAGTGTAGTACAATATGATCGAAGCAATGGAAACCCTCATCCAAATTTTGGCTTTCTGTATATAACCTTAAAAATAGACAAAAATGGTGCACCCAACATGTTGATCTAATGATCGAAACCCACTAGTTTGACCACGTGGCCATGACCATCAATCAATTTCAAATGTTTTTTCGTCATTGTGAACAAATTTGGTTCTGCATTTTTTAAACGTTTCTCTAAATAACGTGGAAAAAAGTTTCAGATAACTTTGAACGCCTAGTCACCTCGCCAAAACGGACAAAACATCATGATATGACCAGGCGTATTTTACCAAGAGTTGAAGACGATGTTTAATAGGGGAAATTGAAAAATACAAAATGAGTTATTTTTAACGGACTTTGAGGTAATCACTGGCTAAGAATTTGGTCTTTTAATTCTTATTAAATTTTTCATTTATTCATATTGATATAAATTCTTTTGAAATTTTAGGTCTAGTATATACTCGCATAGTACCAGAAATATTAGTGGAATTCAAACTCGTTACTGATTGACATCACACGCAAACAATGAGTGATCATAACACGTATACTTCTGAAGACCATTTCGGTCAGCAAGTTATAGATTTCGTGACAGCGGGAGACTTGGATAATATTAAGAATATCGCGGTATTCACAAAATTTTCATATTGCCCATGGTGGAATGGCGGTTACACTTTACTTAAAACAGCTATCATGTATAATAAAGCCCACATTGCAAGGTGGTTACTAATTAAACGTTGCAACATTATAAAACCGCAGGATGACTTAGTACAAGAAACGATTTTGCATTTGGCAACTCTCATGAGTAATGCAAAGATCGTGAAATTGATCTTAATGAGACAACATCCAGTAGACGCACTAAATAATTACATGCAAACCGCTCTCCAAACTGCGGTTTCTCTGCAGCCAGAGTCTCAAAATATATTCAATACAGTAAAGATTCTGATGACTTACGGTGCGAACGTTCATGTAAGGAACTCGGCAGGCTCGACCCCCTTACATATGGCAGTACAATTAAAACACACTAACTTAATTGAGATACTAATGAAAGGCGGTGCTAACATAGACAGTGTTAATAAATGGAACGAAACTCCGCTTAGTATCGCGGTCAGGTCAGGATGTCCACGCTTGATCAATCAAATATTGTCGCACAAACCGAGTAAAAAAATCAAACCCAACAAAATGAGTTTTATCGCGGCATTACGCGATTGTGATCCAGCGGAAGGAAACGCAGTTAGTATGCTCGCATCATACGGATTCTCCGTTGATCATAACGAAGCTCAAGATCTGGATTTCGTATTCGAGTGCGCTAAAAGAGGATACGTTTGTGTCGTCTCTTCATTTTTGGAAACGGGTGGAAATATCAATGTTAAGCACAGGTTTGATGGATGTACCTACACTTTGCTGGATGTCGCTGCTAAAGCCAACAAGTATTTTGTGGCTTTATTCGTTTTAAACAAAGGATTTAACTTATCATTCGATAAAGCTCTTGAATTTGCAATCGTGAACAACTATTACGAGATGGCGAAATTACTAGTCAATAGAAAACCAGGATATTCGCCAACCCCTTGCCGACTTTTGAGGGAAATCGTCGAGTTTCGTTCTGTGGAAATGGCTAAATTGTTCTTGACAATTGGCGTGAATTTGGAGCTACGCAACGCAGAACGTAAACCGTTACTGTGCCACGCTGTGGAAAGAAAACGGTTAGATATGGCTTTCTTCATTCTGAGCAAGGGTGCCAAAATGCAAGGTTTCCCGCTCTTGTCCGCTGCAAAAGTACGGAATATTGACTTCATCAAGGAGTATGTAAAACGTAATGGGGATATCAATTTTCGAGATAAAACAGGGACTACTGCTCTACATTTTGCAACGTGGCATGAGGATGTCTCCCTTATGAGGTTTCTACTGGCCAATGGAGCACGGATATTCCTCACACCACCAGAAAAGTATTATATTCTTAGAGCATTAAGATAATATAGAAATCGTAGAAAGAATGCACATATTTCCGTTAACGAATAATTTCGCTTCCGTCGGTATCCCCACTTCAAACCCCTTTAGAATTTTTGAGAACATTGGGCATATGCGTCGGCAGAATACAGGTTCCTGCGAAGGAGAGAAAGTTAGAGTCGATATTTCCTCCTCAAATATTCGTTACTAGAGATTATACTTTGTGTTGCCCCAATCGTGTTTATTAACGGCGGTTCGACTGTATATCTATTTATATTCATTCGTGCGACGTAGTAGAGGGTTTTTCTAACGGTGCACCATTGATGGGGTCTGTCACTTCATTTCCTCAAATTTGTATAAATTACAAGAATAGTAATGTTTGAAGAATTATTTACTAAAATTTTGTTACAATGATGAATTTATTTTCCAGCACCAGTCGCAAAAAGTTACGTTTGTTTACAACCCCACTTCATCTCGCTGCATATAGTTCGAATCCAGAAGTACTTGAGACACTCTTGTACGCTGCTAATATTCCGGTATCATGTATGGATGATCGTAACCGAACTCCACTTCACATAGCTGCCGAAATGCATAACGCTGATGCCGCCGAAACACTTCTCTATCACGAATTTGACATGAACTTTTTAAATTCCAATACGGCTCGCCCACGACTCTTACCCACGCAACTTATCGAGTCCTTCGATATACCAGGCAGACCAAAAAAGAGACCAGAACACTATTTTTCTGAAGGCCTACGCTTTGCTGAAGAGTTTTGTACGCACCACGGTATGGTGCCAAAATATACGATCATAACAAAAAATCCAAAGCTGATGGGAGGTATTTTCACGAGGTACTTGGCGATTCAGTACTTGGCAGATATACGAGTGACTCCGATGAATTTGCGAACTATATCGAAAATTGATGAAATGCCAACATACTATGCAGATTGTATGAAAGAACTCAACAGGATGAGAAAAGAAATTGTTCTGAATGGAATTAGCTATTTTGATGTCATGTGGAATACGGCACGGATAAAGCCACATTTAAATACAGATTTCTTAGCTAAGCTTGAATCTTGCAACTTTCCCATCTACAAATATTACTTAATAAGACGATATGAAGAATCGCTGCAGAAGTTGAACTGGTTGGACGAATGTAGACGTAAAGCAAGTATCGTTTTATCGAGAATATCTTCAATTATCTTGATATTTAATTTTTGACGATTTACAGGTATCGAGCTTCAATGGAATTTCGTTTGAACCGATTTCGTGGGATGATCACGAGTCCCCTCCGTTGTCTCCAGAAAAAAGGTTATGTGCCGATTCAAGTCCAACAGTGAAGCGTTCCAAACTAGCAAAATGACAAACTTACTTGTTTGGAGACTTAACAATCGCTCTCACGATTTAATCGATAAGTGAGTCTAATTTATGTTTTTGTCATTGTAAAAGAGTTGCATTCATTCGGTGTTATTACAATTAGGAACATTGAAATCATACTTTTTAATTACGTCATGAGTCCAGAATATATACAGTTGGTACTTTTTATTTCAGCGTACTTTTTTCACCAAATCGAAACAATATTACCCGCTTCTTCTATTGATAGCAAAGCTCCAGCTAAAATTTTATTAAAAACTAACATTGTCGAAAGTAAAAAAAAACTAAAATGTCGATTTATGAGCCCTAGAAGCATTTTGAGCGGATTTCGTGAGAGTGACTTTTTTCCGCATTTCTATCTCCGTCAAACATTCGCGATTAACTTTTTCTCTATGGGACCGAATCTAACGCAGTTAGGCTTAAAATGCGTGTCCCGACGAAGTGCACCAAAGTACGATGAAATATCACCCGAAAATACCGAAGAAATGCATGAAACCCCCATTACAGGCCAAAATTGGCACGTTTTCTTGACTAAATTTTGCCCGATTTTGCGCTAAAATGGCTGTAAAATGGACAATTTTAAAGCTATCGATACAAATCTAGGATAGAAATGTTCAGAATTTCATGCTGAATCGAACGGTGCTACAACTTTATTTTACGCCCATAACACGAAAAGTACTATTTCGTTATGGGTCGTTAATTTTTTTGCAGTTTTGCCAATGGTTAGAACCTTCATAAAAACATATGAATGTTGGAATTTAATATTCGTCTTCAAATATCTTATTAAATTACTACTACTCTAAACATTACAATAATTTTCGATTTTTTGTAAAATCAGTTTTTATGGTGATCGGGATATTTGTAACGTTGTATGTTTTTTTTTTTGCCAAATTTTAAAAGATTTCGAATTTTTAAATTATTTTTCAGGAGTTTTCGATACTTTGATTTCGAAACAAATACTGGAGAAAAAACGCGCGTGACGCCTACTTCTGGAGGGTTGGTGGTGGCTGCTTTTTATTTAATAACTGGATATGAAAAAGCAGTTTGAAGACAATAGGTATCGCATTCTACAGCATTTTTACATTTTGATATGATATAACTTGATTATGTATCTAATGGAACTACTCGAACCAACTGTTGACAGATAAATATAACGCTTCGGAAGGAATCTGGATCCAGATAAAAACAATAATGCTTAGATAAGAAGAAAATGACAAAAACATCTGACTAAGGGTATCAAACTGTAGCAAGTTAAACGAGTGGAAATGACCCATGGAAATAAAAATGTACATAGTGTATATAAATCATTGTTTAAATATTTTAAAACAATTGGATACATTCATACGTAATGTATCAAGCTGTTTGTGAAAAGATGTAAAATGTTATATCACGTGAGCAAGCACTGGCTACATTTAATAAGAATAATATTGTAGTAACTTATCATATTCTGTAGGCTAAATGTAAATCGTGCATGAAAAAATAACTAATTTATTTACAACAACTATCATTATTTATAACATCATTAATTTAAGAAAATATAATATATGTAGTGCTTCCAAGCCGAGTTTTTGAATGTTCTCTTATGTTTAATTCTACACTCTTTGTTACATTTATAAGAATTTTAAGAAAATATATATTTGATGTATGGTTTATTATTTTTTTTTTCATTTTGCGATACGGCACAGAAAATAAAGTTGAAACATAAAGTTTCAAATACACCCATTACTAATAACCATATAAGAATTCATTAAAATATTCTAACATATATGACTGAAAAGCCCTAATAAAATTTAATTGAACTCGACTTATTTTTATTTAAGAATATTAAGTTTCGAGGTCATTAAATTATTATATAAATTCGTCAGGCAGTCAAACACTTCCGTACTTTCATTCATATAACGACGAGATTAACTTACTTTTAGATTGGGTCTTTTGCATAGCCTGTAATATCTCGGCTGCCCGTATAGAAAGTGCAGTTATGATAAAGAATTGTGCAATAATTTTGAACAAACAATAGAAACTCTCAACAATGAACGGATTGTATATGAATGAAAATAACAAATCATGAGTGATTTGGATACATGTAGTGATATTGATAATGTAACTCTGGTAAATAAATTTATTAAAATGGCCTCTAAACAGTCCCATTTTTACCAGATCTAACTCTCAAAAATTCTTTGGAGTGAAATTTCACTCTCAAAGAGTGAAAAACTATGTATTTCATCCAAGAGAATATTAATTTTAACGTCTCAATTATTGGAATATACTCAAAAGTTTCATAAATTCCCTGTTATTGCTAAAATTGAGTTTTTTAATTGAAACTTTGATAATTTTGTTATTCGAGTGATATTTCAATGGAATTAACATATTTATAATGTTTTTAAAGAGCTTCACTTGAACCTATGGGTGTATTTAATTTATCTAATAAATGGCTAATTTTAAATTTACTCATAAGCATCTTAACGTCCAGGTCTACTAAATTAATATTCTTTTTTTTAATGAAATTTAAAACTTCACAATCCAAGTATTGAGACTTTTTTGAAGTTAAGGCACTTGCACTTTTTATAACCCTGCTTGTAGCTGCCATTGTAAGCACATTGACAAAATCTCTCTCTCTCTCTCTCTCTCTCTTTAGAGTGATTTTTAACTCCATACAGTGAATTTTCAGTCCATACGAAGAATTCATTTTCACACTAACATTTGGAGTGAATTTCATAACTTTTTCATTTGGAGTGTCTGATCTAATTCTTTTAGATTGGTCTTTCACTCTTTTTAGAATGAGCACGGTTTTTTTACTGTCGACTTTTGGACTGTCGGTGTTTAGAGTTTTCGGCTTATTGATTTGTCGGTTTTTCGACCTACACCCATTATACTGCATTCAAGTCATGAAATTCTAATTAAAGTATATGAAAAAATAATAAACTAGAATTTTAGTTCACAAATTCTTAATTGACAATCAATAGTTTGATTATTATTTTTTCAATTCGCGTTGATTCGTTGACTGAAATCAATGTAGTGTATTGATCAAGTAAGCTCTTGAAAATGAACACGAGTTTGTTCAAAAGGTCGAGGAAAACCGTCATCAAATCAAATTGTAGGACAAAGGCGACCTTTATATTTATATTTTTTATTATATATACTTCTACACAACAACACCATTTATTTACAATGTAGTGGGATTTTTTGTATTGGAATCGAGAAAATTGCATAATTTTTTACTAGGCGAAGTGACATTAAATAATCTACATCACCAATAAAGCGTTTATGTAATTGAATGTGATGATCGGATAGTTTTGATTTTTGATGTGGAGCATTTCAGAAGTACTATGTTGGAAATAATTGTTCTCTGTATCTAATATCTAAAATCTAAAGTTTTTCTCGCCTGTGCACGGTTATTACTGGGTTGGGTTGTGATGGTCTATGGATGTTTCTTTCGTGTTCGTTGATTCTATTTTTCAGGCTTCGTTTGGTTTCTCCTTGTATATGTGGCTTCGCAATCGTTGCATTCTATACTATAGATGACATTGTTTTTATCTGTAATTATTTGTATGTCTTTTCCTTTGACTATGATGGAGTTTAAAGTTGTAACGATTTTGTAATATTAATGGTTTGATGATCATAAATAATTTTATTGCATGCATAATTAATTTTAAATATTTTTTGTTTGTTAAACATGGATCGGTGTTTCGTCCCAGGTATTCTCATGGATTCGTCAGTTGGTCTATGTGAGCAGATCCTGCCCAAGACAGGAAACTAATCGTAAATAAATATAATAAAATAAAGGATACTACTGATCCTTAGTGATCTTCTTCGTGACACAAACTAACTAATATTAATCAACCGCATTGACATTTAAACAATGTCATGCAAGCAAACAAGCACAATAAATATAAACAAAACAATTGAAAGATTCCTTCCCTTATTTTTCTTTATATCCTAAAATACTGCCACCTCTAATCACGTTGCCTTATATCGTATTGTGGGTAGTTGTCGTTGACTTGTGTATTGGATGTGTTGTTGTCATTGGAATATGAGGAAATTCTATTGTTGTTGGTGTGTTTTAATAGTTTTGAGCGGATAGTAGCTGTCTTGGAGTAGTTGCGTTATTGTTTCTAAGTTGTTTTTGTGGAACGGAGTGTGGATATTCTTAATTGATCTGTCCACCAGGTCTTTTGACAACTGCAGTACCTCTTGAAAAGGAACCCAAGCGGTTCGAAACGTCGTTTGATGAAGTCAAAATTGAAGCAATTCAGATTTAGAGAACAAGTAAAGATGAGGATACGACTTTCAACGCCGATTTGTTTAAATTTTACAAATCAATAATAACTACAATGAAAAATTCACTTACCTTACACTGGCCAAAATTAGTCTCTGTAGAACGTCGAAAATGCATGACCTATTTTTATTTGGATTGAAAATAAGTAAAGGATGATGTTTCAATACAGGGATTAAATAAAATTGAAAGCGGTTTTCGCCAGGTATCGACAGTTTATTTATTTTTCATGGACACAATATCTTCATTTCACTTCCTATTTTTGCTCACTTTATTTTCCTTAACCTTCAAAAAAAAAAGAAGTTTGGCAAGAAAATGCATATATTTATATCAAGACCTCCTTTTCTTCTCGGGTGCTTCCTTTTCTTTGTTATTAAATACATTCCGTATTTGGATAAGATAATTGTTATATACATTAATTGATTCCCCCGGTATATAGAATGCTCGTGATATTTTTTCGCTCCCGGGGTAGTTAAATAGACGCGACAAATGCATCGAACGCTCTCACATTTAGATGGATAACAACAGTAATAAATAACAATTTTGCAAACGCAATTGAAATGGCTACACAGAGAGCGATAGGTTTTCATATACGTCTTTACAATCGTTTGTACATACAAAAATGCATCCGAAGCGTATAAGTTTGGCAAAAAATTCATTCGCGCTTCACGTAACTCCCGCAGTTTTTTTACAGTATCAGATAATTTACTGTTATAAGCGCAATAAAATAAAATTCAGACCAAAGTGCTGTCTGAATCATCATAAAAATAACATGAATTACGATCAGCGCTTACGAAAATCTTAAAACGTTCTGCGAGTATAGATGTAGAACAGAAGAAACTATTTGTAAAAAATAATAGATAAATAACGCTAAATATTTTTTATAAGTACCGTCCGTCGATGACATTTATTATGACAAATAACGAATATCGAGATACCATAGCAATTGACAAAGTGGTATATCGTTTCCTAATTCGAGTCGCCTTGTCACACCGTTTAAGTTGTTTCCTTGGCTTTATAATTTGCTTGTTCTCGTACCTTTTTAAACTTAAGACGAGAATTAAAGCTACAAGTTATATGTGGCGCCACAACTTGAACGAGGTACACCCTCGAGACGCGCATGAGCATATTAAAATAAATATTCTTCTATATATTTGTATATGTATATATTATCTATTCGTGTACAACGTATTGTTGATATTAACATGGATAACATCAGACTTGTTGAACTCTCGGCAATCGCTTATACATTGAGAAAAATGCTTTGGTACTACGAGATTTATAGTATCAAAGAATACGTATATATATGGTTACATCCCTTGATTTCACACTTACCAAATAGTCCAGTCAAATTAGGCGAAAAAGAGGCTTTTGCGGGACAAAAATGCGGGACGTACGAAACCTTTTTAGGGTGGTTCGGGGGGTTGTGGAGAGCTTAAATCTGGGTTTTCGCCCTCCTCAGGCCGGTGGGTTTTTGAGGGGGGGGGGGGGCGTGAGAAGGGTAAAATGGGTTTTTTCGTCTTTTCAAGCCCTACATTTTTGTTAGCGACGGCGCATCGCTATCTATTAATGGAAACTAGATAATCGAAAAAAACCGCGAAAATCTAAATTTTTTTTTCACTTCCTCCGGCTTTTTCTCGAAAAATATCAATTTTAGGTTAGAAATTATCTATAAAAGAATTGTAGGGCTTGAAAATAGCTTCAAAATGAGCTATTAGTGGACCCTGTAGGACAAAAATTGACCGAGTTATGGCCAAAAAACCCATTTTACCCTTCACACGCCCCCCCCCCCCTCTCAAAAACCCACCGGCCTGAGGAGGGCGAAAACCCAGTTTTAAGCTCTCCACAACCCCCCGAACCACCCTAAAAAGGTTTCGTACGTCCCGCATTTTTGTCCCGCTCAAATCCTAATTTGACTGGACTCAAAAAAACTCACTGCAACTTTTCTCAATATATAAACAAACATTTTTCTGAGCGCACATGTCTTGTGAATATTTAGCTCAATCACGTACTATTCAAAATGGCAAATTCACACACTTTTTTTTTGAGCATTTTGAATAGTATATATTGACAATGAGCAATCGTCGGGATTTAAGTAGGTCATTTTCGTAAGTAATTTTGTCGAGAAATTAAAAATATTAAAGAATTATATATAAAACTCGCATCTTAATTTACGTATTTTTCCATCTTTTCGAGATGGGGCAGCAAAATAAATACTGGTCGGTTTTCCTTCCACAAAGTAAAAATGTATTATAAACTATACGTACAAACATAACTATGGTAGACAACTAGATTGCACATTCTACGAGACTGAAGATTAATATGTCAAGACCAATTCTCCGGCAAATCAAAAGTTGAACGGAATTGACTCGATGTGACATATTGAACACTGGACAATAACTTTGACCAATCCGAACGCTTGGAAGACACGTGACCAAGACCCGCTTAGCCGGGCGCCTATCGCTTACACGCAACATTACTTTCGAGTGCTCTCATTGGTCAGTTCCAATTACTCACCATCCAATCACGGTTAATACCAAACCGAATTAATATAGTTGCACAGACATTTGTCCAATAAACTCAAACACGATATATGGAGAAATGACAACACATTATTCTTCTTCAGAAATTAACCTCGGAAATATCCTACTTAAATCACCTGCATTCTACGATCTAAATGTAAATATTCAAATCGCTAAAAGAGTTGATATTTCTTTCGAGCTTTTTTACACCTTCATTATAACGAAAGCACATTGAGGATCATTCCTCCGTAGCTTTCTGTAGCTTGGATTTTCATTGGAATAAATAATTGCGCCCTTCTTGTCGCTACAAAACGAAATACGTTTCGGATTTTTCAAATTCAGATGGCGATTTTGGTTTTCCTCTCGATAAAAATATTTCGTTTTTAAACCTTGTTCTAATCGTTCATTCGATATCCAAACCAACAAAAGCAGACATTCGATATCTCATCGCTTTTCCACAATTTCTCAGCACATGCATTTTTCTCACACATAATTTTCACGCAAAATCTAATTATTGAAAAAGCAAACGTCCGCCATACATTCAGTACGAAAAAATTAATAGTTTATCTGGATTGCAACCCGTAAAATAAATTCTTACGTAAATACCGGCATCGATGTCAGAAAACAATAAATGCATAATTCGTTTTTGTGGACATTTTACAAGTATTAATATTGGATTTACCACTGTGTAATAATTTATTTGGGCCCTAAAGATGTCTATAATTTAAGTGACATTAATGTTGATGGTTACATGACCCTTACACAGAGAAAATTTATTTGAAAGTGTTGATATTACATATTTCGAAACAAATTGCGTAACGAAAACCTGTCGTTAAATTACCCTTTGGGTATAGTAATATTAAGAAAAAAAAGTGTTGATTATTAGGCCGAGATTTGCAGTCGCGTTGCAAATGAAACAAGGAGTCATACGAATTTTTTTATTTAACATTTGAACAACGAAAGGATAAGTATGGTTAATATAATTTGTTTAATCATCAAATATAATATTTTCGTCTTACTTGGACTGACAGTACACACTTGTAATCAAAAACTAGTTAGAATCGTAGAAACATTTGAGCAGAGCGAGGAAAGATTCCCTAGTGCTCGTAAACTCCAGTAAGTTACTAGGATTATACTTCAGTCCAGGATATAGATAAAGGATACTAAGGTAAATGTGCCTATTAACGACCCTGGGCCCATTAGTAGTAGGTCAATAAATCTGCGCATTTACCTTACATTCGAATTTCTTTGTCCTCGCCGTGTGATGTTCGCATATTTTCGGTGGCTCAAGTTGCATCCCTTAATTGGAACTTGTCATTTTCTTGAAATGCGAAAAGCCGCATTGGTCTGTAATTGATCCCACGTTCCACGAACGCATCCGTAGAAATTTTTGTGTCAGCAGAAATTGAAAAGAAACGGATTGCAGTGGATGGATTAATTGGCTTGTTGTCTTCAGGTGTAGATGGCGCCCCTGTGCAGTAGCTTGCGCGTAAACCAAATGCAGTTGGTATCCGCATAAGACGCCTACTCAGTTAGAATTTACTGAAACTCGTCATCGCTGCTCAGCAGCGTCGTTTTCTCGTTATAATTTTGGGAGATGGTGGCAACGCGTTGATGCGAAGTGTTGCGCCTTTGGGGTGGCGGCACTGGCATATTTTGAGGGTCGTCTGGATCGAAGCTTGACACTCGCATGCCCCGCTGTCCCTTCGCACCTCCTAAGAGTTGGATAGCACATCATCATGTACATGTTGTCAATGACGAAGGCATAATAGAAACGACTACGACTATGGATTCCTTGCTATGGGCGCAGCCAGGAAACAATGCAGTGATGGGTAGAACCAATAACGTTGTGCAAAGAACAAAGTCCACTTTTTTAACTTTAAACAATATTTTACTATTTCTAGATGGCAAATTTAGACTTCTTTAATAGAATTAATACTACAGACCTTTTTGGCATTCATATTATTAATTTCAGTTTGTTAATATGTAAACTGGGAGGAAAATCAAGTAGTTACGCCAATGAACCGCTAGGCGGGTTTTGGTTTTACGTTTCGCGTATATATAATGAACTAAAGTTTTCCTTCTTAGCGAAAATTTTATAGTTTTGAAAAATTGCGAACTATTCTACAGGAATTTGTACAGAGCATGACTTATCAAGCTGATGATGGAGCATAGTTATTTTGAAATGACTGGAAGAAACGGTTGAAAGTTATTGTAAAATGGTCGAAAAAGATGATGTTTTGGAAATAAACAGATGGAGAAAAAGTAATGGAGAGTGAATATCAGCATCTAATGCTAGCAAATTTTATTACTTTAAAAGTCTGTCGTGTATTTATGCCATCCTAAACTAGAAAAAATTATTTCATTATTTTTCTTGACGTAACGAAATGGCAGTAAAAAACCGATTTTGTACGAAATGTCAAATTACACCAGATTCTCACGCCATTGCTTCAAATTGTCATTAGATTTCGCGACATTTTCCAGGGATATTATATTTACAATAAATATAATTTTTTATTTAGGAAATGGTGTAGCACACTTTTAAGTTGTATCAGTCTACACATCACTGCACTATATGGCTCTACACCAATTGCGAAGAATATCTAGAGCGATTCAAACTCAAAACTCAAATGGCAAGAACAGAATTGAGTTTGAAGAAGCTGTAATTTGAAACTTTATTTCGGTTAATTATCTGTAAACTTAGTTAAAAATTTTTAAATAAAAAAATATAAATAATAATCATTTTGAGGTACAGTGAAGCTGATTAAGAATGTTAGAAACTGAAATTATAGTCAAGTATTAAAGAGGGACAATTATAATTAAAAGGCAAGCAAGAAAGAAAAAAACTAAGAAAATATAACCAAAAATGGAAACTTGAAGAATTTTGAGCTGGAGTTACTGCAAAATGCATTTGTGAACAGCCAGGCTAAATTCGCTGTGCAAAATGTGAGAAGCCTCTTGAATTCATTTTGTATCATAAAGTTAGTATTATAAAAATGCAAAAGTATGACGTTGAAGGACATTTAAACTATTTCAATGATATTTTATTCATTTGGTGGAATGTTTAACAATAATCAAAATAATGGAATTTCGATTTCAAAATGAAGATACAAGGAATCAAATTTTGGTAATAGAGATTTCGTTTTAAAATTGTGTGTCTCAAATAACCTTCTAGCTGCTATAGTAGTAGGATGACCTACATGCTGAATTAAAATGAAATTAATGAACTTGTTTTCCTATTCTCCAGCTTTAATGACGACTATTATTGTTTTATGATAAATTTTCTAACAGAATTGATTTCTTTCTATATACCATTATCTGTTAAGTACCAGCAGATTAATTATCCTCCAGTAACTACTATGTTGCGTGCTTAACCATAGTTAGATTTTTACAAAATTCAATCATAACAATTTTTTTTTCTAATTGTATCTTTGAATTTATGTTCAAAAATAAATTCAGTTACGTTCATGTTATATATAATAGTAATTTATTTTTGTAATGAAAAATTAATAAATTGCACAATATTTGAAAAAAAATAGTTGTTAAATAATTACTTTAGTAATTTATTTCTAGCTAAAAAACAACGTATTCAATAAATCTCTCTAAAACACGTTCTCTGAATAATTGCGTACATAAAAGAAAATTTCATTATTCGTCATATGCTTCGTACATAATTTGATAAAATGTTAACAAAGTTTACATAATAGGTAAATGCATATATAAAGCACACGGATGACGAATTTAGTATACAGGAAATCAACTATAAATATTGATATTAAAAACAAGTAAAATATGAATAACTTCTATTATATATTACCGTAAAAACTATGCACCTTTTCACAAATTATGAAATATTTATGACAACTTTACAATTTATTTTAAATTAATAACACATTTCATTATTTTAAAAATTTTTCTCAATTACCAAGATTTTAATAGTTTCAAAATGTCCTTTCAAGCACATACCGCAATTTATTAAAAATAAATCTCACCAAAGGAATGCATGCTGCAACTAGCTAGTACGGGGAACTAAATTGAATTATTATGAAAATCCATTTAAAGTAGTTATGGACTTAACTATGTTGTATGTATATTTCCGGTTATATGCAGATTATGTTAGTTACCAGATGCAATATATGTCGTTCCCGGTAAAAATGCACAAAAGAATTATGTACGAAGAAAAATTACAATCATATTCAATACAGACAATATGCATTAGCAATTACTCTCATGCGAATTAGGAATGCATTCTGTTAGTCATAATATTTTGTATGGTTTATTATTATATTATATATAACAAAGTGTAATAAATGTGAGATTAAACAATGACAGCTTATGTCGGGTTTATGTCTGTTATTTACTAAGATGACCCTGCAGACCTTTCAAGCGATTATATAATTATAGTCGAATCATTACCCCTCCCCATCCTCCCAATATTAGCCAAATAAGGATACCCATTTTTTCCACCAGCCTGCACATATAATAACAGAGCATGCATATCACTGATGGTGGAGCGCTGCTGTCGAAGGGAATGGCTAATATTGAGAGGGACTACTGTATGTACCTTTAAAATTGCTTTCTATTGAATTTTATTTTTTAAATTCGTTTCATGGTCATACTGAACGGACTATTAATGATTATTTATTAGATGTTACTCACAATATTATACATATGTGAAGTCAGTAAATCCCTGTCTGACCAATCAACTTTTTAGTTGAGTTCCGCTGAGCAATTTTGGAGTTTCGTTTTATTTTTCACGTCAATTCAAAAATTGAAGCGATGCTATGTTTCTAGTTTTACTATTTTCCAGATAAGCTCGACAATTGACTTTTTTAATGACATACATCTAGCCATGGATATAAAAAGATGGAAATTGAAAATTTGTGTGCATCGAGTAAAAGTTTTTCAATCATTAAATAATAAACAAATGCATTGCGCACATTCGTGTTTCACGGTTATCTAGTTACACTAAAAAATTAATTACCGGAAATTTTGAAACAAGTACTTAAATTATCTATATTATTAAAGTTCATGTTGAATTTTCTTGACCGCTTATTCGTATGTTAACGGACCGTACAGCCAATACTAATTTATTTCAAAGTACTTAAATACCTACTAACTTTATGCAAGTAAATATTTATTTATAATTTAACGTAAAATCGCAGGTGTCTTAAATAATTATAAGATTTTGTTAATTATGGGTAAATTCTGTGCGTAATGTATTTATTTCAAATCAAAGTTGAATGAAATTAATATTTATTTTTATGTCGTTATTATTAAAATATAATTTTAATTAATCAGATTGAAAGTAATAAAGCAATTGCTATTGTTGTGAATACATCATATATCTACTAAGGATGTTAAAACTACTTTCAAAAGAGTAATTTTTAGAGCTGGGAATAAAACTTTTTTACACTCCGAGAGCGAAATAGCACTTTCTTTACCTAGGGAGCAAAATAAGTTTCTCGCGCTCTGACGGAAAAATACCATTTTGCTCCCTACATTGCGGTGTTAAAAACAACATGCTCTTGTATAAGAAAATATTTTTACAATACTAAATCCTACTCAAACAGGTTTGAATATATTTTTTCATATCTACAGTGGGATTTCGGAGATTATAAATAATTTAATGTTTTTATTAGTGGCATTATGTATTTTGTAAAATAATAATTTGACAAATTATTTTTAACGTCGATATGAAATAAATTAAAAAATGTATTACAAATACTAATGATGATGCAGTTATTAATATTGATTTTAGATTATATCAAAAATAGTCCAACGTAACGTCAAATTACTAAGTAACTAAATATATAATTTTAATTTAATATTTACTCAAATTTATTATTAATAATGTACGAACATGTAATTTCATAATGTTATAAACTTTTCTGTATAATAAAAAAATACAGGAATAAATACTTCTTTTATAAAAAATAAACAAGAATAATATATTCGGATACGATAAGAACACATATAAATGTTTAAAATATACCTCTGGGAAGTAATTTGAACTGTTTTCTAATTGATGTTTATTTTTTTCTAAAATTTTCGTTAATTAGTATTCGTTTCACAATCCATTATTTGTATATTTTAAGATATCCAACAGATATACAACAGTATTGTAAAATATACAAAGCGTATTATAATATTCACGATTTGTATTATACTATTTACAGTAATTTTATACCAAAACATCTTTATTGATCGACTTTACTTTGACCTTCTTAGAATCATAGCATTACGAAATGCAGTAGCTTGTTTTCGTCAGTAATATAAAAGTATCGTGGCACAAACTTGTGTATTTTATTATCGTAGCTTCCTGAATATTTAATTTCTAGTAAACTCGCGTGTTAATTCAACATAAAAAATGTCTTTCTTTGTGTTATGGGCAATTTCAAATTTATTATAAAAATTAGAAAAGAATTTCTCGGCGACTATATATAGTAAAGTGTTTGTTAGTCATCATTTATAAACATATCTACAAACAAAATATTAAGCTAGATGAAGATGAAAATTCAAAATGTCGGGAAAAATATGGCCGACCAAAATGTGAAAATTTCCTTGATTGACGTGAAACTATGGATTCGGGATTTTTCGGAGGTTGTCTTGCATACTCATGGTTCATATTTCATAGTTCGAATTTGCATAGTTACCCATTTTGATCTCAAACAAGTAACTGTTTATACTTTTGTCGCCATATTGAATCAGCCCTTTTGAATTTTAAAAATCTGAGGACAAGCTCGTAATTACCCAACGGGCACGAAGAACCCAAATGTTTCTAAAACGTTTTTAGAATGTTCCAGAAACGTTCCTAAAACGTTTGATGTCTGCAACATGGATGAAACGTTTATAAAACGTTCCGTAAAAGTTGCACACATATAACGTTTTAGGAACGTTTCTGGAACATTCTAAAAACGTTTTAGAAACATTTGGGTTCTTCGTGCCCGTTGGGTAGCGATCCTGAAAACCCCCTAATATCCAGTTAAACTTCGATCAAGTCACTTTTTACAAACTTAGTCCGCCATATTGGATCCGACATCTTGAATTTTGAAAATCTGAGGTCGGATCCGTAAGCACAATTTAGAAATTAGAAATTGGACATATCTTTGATATGAATAACACGTTTGTCTCGTAAAAGACAAAAATTAAAAAAAAAACAAAGATTTTTTTAACATTATTTACATAAAAAAACATCAAAATTCAGTGAACATTATACTTAACCCTTTGCGGCATACATTTTTCTTTACACGGAAAACAGCTGAAAATTGTTACTCGGGGGTTTTCGGGGTCGCTGATTTCGAATCTGAAGTCAGATTTTGAAAATTCAAAATGGCGGATCCAAGATGGCGGACCGAAATATAAAAAGTTGCTCGATCTAAGCGAAATTTGTTACTCGGGGGTTTTCGGGGTCGCTGATTTCGAATCGGAAGTCAGATTTTGAAAATTCAAAATGGCGGACCGAAATATAAAAAGTGGCTCGATCTCAGCGAAATTTGTTACTTGGGGGTTTTCGGGGTCGCTGATTTCGAATCTGACTTCAGATTTGCAAAATTCAAATTGGCGGATCTAGGATGGCGAACGAACGTAAAAATCGAGTGTTGGATTTTCTTGAAAATTGGTACGTTTTCTCGATCACCGATGACAAATCCAGTGTCAGATTTCAACAATTAAATGTGGATGAAATTAAAACAAATTTTGGTCAGCCATCTTGGATCCGCCATTTTGAATTTTCAAAATCTGACTTCAGATTCGTAATCAGCGATCCCGAAAACCCCCGAGTAACAAATTTCGTTTAGATCGAGCAACTTTTCATATTTCGATCCGCCATCTTGGATCCGCCATTTTGATTTTTACAAATCTGACGTCAGATTCGAAATCAGCGACCCAAAAAACATAAAATGCTATAGTTTCATGCAAATATATATAATTGTTCAATCAAAAATGAATTTTTTCTGAAATTATTGATATTTTTCCGTGGTTATTTATTTATAATAATTAAAAATTAACGATAATTGATAATATGTAACTTTTTTTATGATTATATACATCTTATTAACATAATTAACTCAAAAACCCGATTGCTTAGATGAAAACAGCCGAATAATTAATTAAAAACTGAGAGAAAATAGGTGGGATGCTGAGCATCCCACTATGCCGCAAAGGGTTAATACTTCTTTGGCTACGATTAACTTTCCTTTACTATAAATTTTCTTTTCAAGTGACTTTCTTTCGTAAATAAATGTCTGCTTTTTTATTATTTATACGTTTCAGTTATACTTAAATATTTTGGTTATTTTTTCACTGTAGTTCACTTTGCGACCGCCTTCGCGTTACAAAGATTGTATGCCCTACATTAATTCATTTAATTTGTTCTCGAATTTTTATTTTTCTTAAAATGTTTATTTCTAAGAAAAGGTGCAATAATGTAAATAAATATATGTATTCGTATATTTTTTATAGATACATTTCGAAATGTTGCCTAACAAGAATAATATATCTAAGCAGCGAAATGTATCAATTTGTTCCAAATTTTAATAATAAATTTAAAATTTACAGCAATACGAAGAAACAAGTCTTCAAACTAGATCCAGTATTTTTTCTTTTGTGGATAGACTAGAAAAATCACCAGAAAAATTAAATTTATTCTTTTAACAATTCTCCGAAATCTTACACCAAAACTAAGGGTGTGCTACGAATCGTCCATATATTGTAGTGAAAATGTCTAATTTAGGTCTTTTTTTTTTAATAAGCCGAAATTTTATTGTGAATAAACAGTCGAGGAATATATTATATTATATTTTATTTAAAATTTTATTTGATTCAGCTTTCAAAAAAATAATTTTACAACTATCTGTTGATAGACAAATTATACTTGCATTAGGCATTATGGACAATTATGAATCTACTCAGCAATACTGTTGGTGATGCAAATTGTCTAGAAATCACAAAAGAATTGTAGAGGATTGAAATTGTAGAAGGCCAATTACATGGCGCTGGAGTAGCACTTTAAATGTCGTCCAGCTTGTATCTGACAAATTCCATATAAGATTGTGGAATTTTAAACGTGTTTGTTTTCTCAAAACATACTGAAACTGGATTCATTTTTATCCGACTTGCGAATTTTAAGATTGTCTTTTTATAAATAAATAACGACTAAATTTTTACTTGCAAAATTAATTATTTGCAATCTATTGTTAAATTAATAAAAAATGAATAGATCTGTAATCGCACTTTTGAAGAAATTTAAAAAACTTCAAAAAACAAGTTTTTTATTTGCTACACGTCTATTAGACTTAAATTTCGATTAAGTGTGACATTTTATAAACATTTAAGATGATTACTTCGTACACTGAGAGATTTTTTGTTGGAAAAATGAACTGAGCATTTAATGGCAGATGTACTATAATTTACTGCAAAATATTTGACATATTTTTGTCCACAAATCTTAGATTTTACTATTCTTTACTAAAATCCTGTATAGCACAAGAACAGATTTTAGTACATTTTTAGTAAATTATGATACATCTGCCATTAATTCCGCAGTTAACAACTCAGTTTAGTAATTTTTTCTAAAGAAAATCTTACTGTTTAAGAAAAAATAAAAAAGTTCATAGGTTTTTAGAAAAAATCTGAATATTTAAATATAATTCGCAAGGAAAAAAAGAAAAAGTGACTTTTACTATTCAAAGTAGTACCTAATATATCGTAAGATACTAATACCAATTTGCAAAAAAAGAACAGTTTTTGTTTATAACATTAAACTTAGAAAAGGTGCAATAAAATGATTAAATTATTCATCACAGTTTTTTCAAATCGTGTAACGACGTGAAATAAACATTTTATAAGATGATATATAAGTATACATTAGAAAAACGAATTTTTAGAACAAAAATCATTAATGTAACTCATTTCTTAATAAAAACCAGGCAACTGACTATAAAATTTTGACATCTAAAAACTCGTTTAATACAATTCTTCAAAATGACGAAAAATTAAATTTTTTCATTGCGCAGGAATTACAAAGTTAATTTAACGAAAATAATTAGTCTCAATACTCATGTAGATTATAAAAAAAAGGTTTTTATTTGTTCAAGGACGTGGAGCACTTAAAAAACTTTTTTGTTTTTTAAACTAATTTTGTTTGAAATTAAAAAAACTAATTTTGTTTGAACAAGTGACTCTCAATCGATGCATTGAAGTAGAAATAAAACAATTCACAACAAATATTCTCATTGTTTGTTTCCGACTGAGTGTAATCCATGAAATCAAGTGGTAATGCTACTTTTTATAATTAAACCATAAACAGACATAGTCATGTCTCATTGTGTACAGCAACGCAAATAGTTTGAACAGTGAGAGATGACACAGTTAATTTAATTTTCTTAAAGAATTTTTTAAGGATGCAAAAATTAGGATGCCATTGCAAGCATATAAATGATAGTTCAAATAACAGTAAACTTTATTTTAACATTTTTATAAATATTATTATAAAAAGCAGTCAAAGGGTTCTGAAATCTGCTCGATATAATAAAAACCTCGACTACATAAGAGATTACGTACAAAATCTATAGAATGATTTTATAAAAATGTAAATAATTCTAAAATTATGATTCAAAATTTTGTAGTCTATAGAGCTATCGCAACAAGTTTTTTCTTCTTAGTACTTTTGCATTATCTCGACAAGAAAATTTAACAAATTTATTTTGTCAAATATTTTATTTAAAAAATGTTGAAAAAATTTTAATCGATGGATGGTGTGATAACTAGACATTAGTTATAAGATAGTTAGAACATTCTTATATTTTAATATGATGCCCACATTTTATGTATGTTTCTTATTAAGCAATCTTTTATTGTAAATAAATAATGCCTACAAACTAAGTTTATATATAAATAGAATTCTGAGAAAATGACACGATAAACAAATTTTCAAAAATTTTGTAATTTTGTTGAACTTTATTAATTCACTAATTATAACTCCAAGGTCGGCTTTTAAAATTCGAAATTGCGAACCCAACATGGCGGAAGAAAATAATTATATAATTTGGATTTTAATAAAACTTTGTATATAGTGTTTTTTTTATGTAGACGATTACGAAAGCATTTCTTAAAAATTAAAAATGATTGATAGAAAAGAGCAATATGTTCGATACACCATTTTGAATTTTGAAAATCTAAGATTATATTGAGCATCATCGATCACAAAAACCACCGAGTACCCAGATTCATCTCGTTCGAGTAACTTATTCGTTTTTTCGTAATAATTCGTTTTTTAACTAAGAAAAACAAAATTTTTGTTCAGGTTATTTTTATTTATGAATACTTACGATCCCGTTAGAGTATAGTCGAATATTTTGTTATTGCGCGAAATATCGCTAAAAGGATGTTTAATGTACAAGAAACTACAATTGTAAAAGACAAATTTTAAAATGACACAAAATGGCGACTTAATTACTTTCTATCGGAATGCTTAATAGATTTTTATAAAATTTCGTTTCTGCGAATTTTTTGCGTCGCTGGTGCTTTATTTTAAAGCAGATGTTTAAAATTCAAAATGGCGGATTATATTTTTTAAAACCATACCACTTAGCTTGATCTTTACCAGTAATGAATTTATAGGATTGCGGATTCAATATGGAATATTGATCATTTTGATAATATTCAATTTTTCAAAATTCAAAATGGCAGATCCAATATGGCGGACAAATAGTTTAAATATCAATTGATTTTGATAAAATTAATTATCTAGGAGTTTATTCGGTCGTTTGTTATGATGTTTAGGTCATATTTTCAAAATTCTTAATGGCAAATCTAATATGGCGGACAAATGTTTAAATATCGGTCAAAATATATTCATAAAAGCGGATATAACGAGTAATAACAAATTAATAATAAACAATTTTAACTCTTTGGGTCCTATAATATACTGAACCTTTTAGTAAATTTATTTAGTATCTGTCAAATTTACTTAAATTTTCTGAAATTTTTTGTGAAATCAATACATGATTATGTAAAATAATCTAAAAATACTCGACAGACAAATTTTTTATATTAAAAAAAATGTTGAAAATCGTCAATTTTTACAGTAAGAATTTATTATTCGAAAATATATTTATCCAATTCGTAGAAAAATAACGCGCATTTAGTTTTTCAAGGTCATCAATCATGACTCCTCTATCAGATTCATAATATATGACGCAGAAACCCCCGAGTACCTACTTTCATCTCGATCAAACAGTTTTGTACATTTGGGTTCGTCATTTTGAATGTTGAAAATCGAAATCCAGATTCATAATTAGCAACCCCAAAAACCCCCGAGTAAAAAATGTCGTTTCTTTTCCATGTCAAGAAAAAGGTATACTTGAAAGAAACAAAATCTTTTTTTTTTACATTTTCCATTTATTTTTAAACTAAAGTATCCAATGTTCGGAAAAAATACGCATTTACATTATAAAATGTGTTGGGACAATCTATGAAAACATTTTCAGAATTTAAGTTATGGACAATTAGAAGATAACGATTTTTTTTCTAAAAAATTGTTTTGTTTACAAAATTTTAGTAAATCCCAAGAGTCTAGAAAGAGTAGATATCTTGAATAAAACTAAACGACAGATCGGAAAAATTAAAAAAAACTGAGACAAAAAATCGACATTGAATTATTTTTCTAATTTTCTTTTTACATAAAAATTATTGCTAAACTGCATGTAACATTTACATACATATCTTCCTCAATGGTTTAAGGGATTTACTTTACCTTTACTTTTTATCTTACAAAATTCATATTTGTTGAAAACTAAATATTAATGTGTTAAATGCAAATACCTAGTTCCCATTTTTTTAAATTCAAGAAAATTCAAGAACATAAAAAGAACTAAAAATTCTTTAGGTATTATTTTGAGTTAATTTTTAACGAAAATTATTACTACTTTAAACTAATTGACAGTATTTGTTGGATTCTAAAACGAAAAAGTGATGGCTGAAAATATAATTCTCATCAGTATTTTGAAATGTCTCCTTCTAGAACGAAGTGAATTATCGCGGGTCATGATTAATGGTGATTAAAAATGAAAACATTAAGTGATAAATATTCGTTAATAATAAATGTTTATAATGATTGTGATTGTCACGTACCGATAAAGCGCGCGCCAGACGCGTAAACTGAAATTCGTGGCTAACATTACTAAAATCAAGAAGATTCAACTTTAATTTATCATTCGTTTTGTCATGAAATTTATTATTTTAACACGCATTCTAAACATTTTCGTGATTACTAAAACGATCAAAGTTACAAATGATAGTACATCAAGTACAAAAGGAATTGAAAGGTCCCTAGTAGTTCCAAAAATGTCTCTATTAGAGATTTATGTATCAAAGCATGACCATGAATAATTCCACAAATAAATAAGCTCTTGCAATTCCGGCATTTTTTAACTATAATTATTTGATAGAAGTGAAAGTTAGAAATCATTATCATTGTCTTTCGAATATAGATTTATTTACCGATAATTGTTCATTTTACAATTCATTTTACACATACATAAAGCTAGACTAAACTTTCTAAAAATATATATAATGTATATTTATAAATTGGATCTAAATTTGTATGGAGTATGAAATAGTTTCATATTAAATTATTAAGATACTTTTTTATATCTTAATTTATCCATATTTATTTTAATTTGTATAACCGCCGCAATATTACACTTGTGTCATGATGATTAACAGTGATGACCAAAAAAACCAACGCTCTGTTTGTTGATACGTCCAATAAGAATATTGCTTACATATTAAAGTGAAAACACTCTCGAGTAACGTAATAAATAAAATACGTTACAAATCATCATTGTCAACAACGTTTTAAAACTCACTCGTTCAAAAGTACTCTTTAACCATCGGACATAAAATCGACAGTCTGAATTTTTATATGCCATCATTGCACAAAATCACGTTTCGTAATAATGAATGGCCAACATTGAAGCTCTTTAGTTCTGAACGACATATTAAGCACTGTTGCCGATCAATATTAGCAATAAACTGCAAACGTGTCTAAAAAAGTCTTAAGAAGGATTCTAATACTGACCACAAATACGAGGAAGATGGGTTTGATCCGAAGAAATGTAAATTTTATCCATCTTCCACAAGGACTTAAAACTTTGATCAATAACAAATCTACTCTAACAATATCAAACACTAAATGTTTGTCAATTTTTATTTTTTTATAATAAAGAATTTTCTTGACTTCAAACGATTCAAGCTACATATAGATTATTAGAAAACAAAAAAGTCATGGTCATTTTCGAAAAACCTACACGTGACTATTAAAATAAAATCATCGTCGAGAATGAATCGTTACTAATTATTATAATTACATCGACAATTCAGTGCGAAGTTTATGCTCTCTTTTTCCCCGCTTTTATTTTACATCAGGCGCTTTAAACTTCCCACTAAATATATTCACGTCGAATTGGAATGTATTCTTGAAGCACTGCTTCATCTTATAGATAACAAATATGCAAAATACAAAAGTAACGTAAAAATGACACAATGATTCGTATCCGCAGAAATCTTCATGGTTCCAACTGTGTCATGCAAACTAGGATATGGGAAGGAGCTACGGTTACAAGCTGAAGGAATCGTGCAAGGAACATCGACGTTAAATATTAATCTTAAGTACATTCTTATAATATCTAAGGTCAAGGTATACTGAAAATTGTACGCACTGCATTATCAAAACTTGCTTAATTCGTTTTATATATCTGAAAATAAGACGGTCAGTAACATGACGTTGAAAACTTTAGTCAAATGTTCTGATCATGCAGTTATTTAGAAATTCTGAAGAAGATAATTATGACGTGTCGTACAATTGTTACAGTACTTAAATTTACATGTGACCTGTGCGTTGGAATTAGTCGTGTGTTCCTTCACCGCCTTATCTTCGACACATTTAACCAAAACCCCAAAAAACTACGTGAACATACGTTTCAGTATACCCCATCCTTGACTTCGCCTAACATGCCGATTCTTGAGAAGCCAAATTCGCTTTGCGACGAAACGAGAAACGTGCAGCCTAATCGCCTCGATTTACCCGAGACTTATTAAGTAAATCTCGAGATAAAATAAGTTAGCTACTCGTTTTGTCATCGTTGCATTTTATTGCAAAGTAGACAAGTCCTGATCTCTTCGTCGCCCGCGCGCCTTCTCTCTCCTATTGTCAAATACGTACTTCGTAGGCGCCTATAATTACTTTGATTTTTTTTTGCTTTTAGGCATTTAAGGCATTAAGACGCGACTTAGTCGCAGGACGATTCCACGTAAGTACGTATCGTTGGGCCGCGTCCGAGATCGAGTTTTCGAAAATCCGTGCATATTTCTCCCACGTACAAACTAGCGTATGAACACTGAACTCGAAACTTTCGTTTTTTATTTGTCTCTGTCTCTTTTCACTATTTTGCTCCTCGGTAACGTCCAAGGCCCCGACGTGCGTTGAAAGAAAAAATCGAGACGCTTCGAGCGGGCTCACAGCTTTTCGTACGGCAAGTTGGTATTGACGTCTGAAAAAACAGCAAACAAAGCACCGTCACAGCAGCCGCCTTCCTTCCGTGTAAACGCCATTTTTTTTATGTAAGCCCGTGCCTAAAGTCAGTGCACGAAGTACTTTTCCCGCCCATCTTCAGTGCAGAAAAGTCCACTTTTACGCCCGGTAAATGTCACACTTTAGGCACTCAAAACAGACATCCAATACTTTATGCTCTGCCTTCTACTCACTCGATTACAACAAAAAATAGGCTACCTAACACGTGCGCAAAATTCTACTTTACGCCCTTGTTAGGTAAATACATTATTATTAGTAAACAAAGTAAGCGTCATTTCGGGACCACGAGCGATTTTAGCGAACCCGTGCGGATTCGAGTGCAACCATCCCTCATCAATTATTTGCCAATCGTGTTCCGTGTCCGTGTATAATGCGTGAGTAATAACGACCAGCGCGTGAATTAGTGATACGTAATGCAGATTGTGTTTATATGTACAAGAAAATAAGAATGGAATTTTTACATAAGTGAATCCCATACGGGCGTTGGTTATGCAAGAAATTGAAATTCATTGAGTTGACTTCCGAGGATAAATTATTCGCACGATTTTTTCTCGATCGTTGCACATGCTACACATAAAACTAATGTATTCATGCGGAAATACATTATGTATGGGGCTAACAGCTAACGATCGGAGGAGCAAATAATTGAAACTGATGTAACTGAATAAAAAAGTAGCTAAGGGCAAAAATATTATCTTTCATACGTACCGGAGCTGTACTGCGTATACTGCTGGTATTGTGGATGAAAGTTGTGGATGGCGTCGGTCATGATATCTTTTGGATTCATCGTTTCCTAAAACACAACCGAATTATTTGTTTTTAGTTTGTATTTGGTATTTATTAATCACAAATTCAGGTACATTCATTTTTATAATAACAGTTGAAGGATTGATTTTAATAAGTAATCTTATGTTGGAAACTCTGAAGGTTTATCATCTTATTTCTATTCCAGTATTATAACAAAAAAAATTGGTTTCAGTCGACAGGCAAACGAAATTTCCCGGGTTCGAAACCCTCGAGCGCCGTACACTTTTTTATTAATTTAAAAATTTATTTCAAAATCGTAAAAAAATAATTTAGGCCTATTATTGAGACGATTAGACATTTTTTTAAACAATTTTGCAAATAACTTCAAATAGTACAGACGATTTCTGACTTTAGAAGTAAAACATTAGACAAATTTAAATTATCAACGTGCAAAATTGCCTATAAACTTAAAAATTGACGATTATCTTCACTACTTTTAACTACTTCACCCGATTTTCTTTATTTAAAACAAATTAAAATGCATTTATGCAAAAACTAACTATTATTTTGAACATCTAATATCAATTAAGAGGTAAAAGCACATTAGTTCTATGTTTATATTACTATCAACAGTTTTTTAAAACTATTGCAATAATAACATTTAACTTTTTTGCATAGATTAAAAAGAAATGAATATTATACAAAAACGGAGATTTATTAGTATGATATCATAGTAAACAAAATAGACTTTTTTGCAGATTAGTCCTCACTTCTAGTTTGTTTGCATATCACGTATTCTGATAAATACATTCGAAGAAAAAGTAAGGATTGATGATTTCATCACCTTGTGCTATTATGTTTGTAGAAATCGTTTTCAATGACGATTACTTCAAATGATAAAACGCAAGTCTTTGATAATAAATGATAATTACTAAAACCGTATGCTTAGGTTATTCATCCAAAATTATCTCTAAAAATGTACATTTTTTTTAGAAACAATTACAGAATATTTACAAATACTATCTAAAATTGGGATGGAAATTTATACTAAATTAATGTCTACACCACCATTTTCTTAAATTTCGTTTATTTCGACGTAAAAATCACTAAAATTTGAATTTAAAACGTAAACAAAAATGTTAAATAGGTTTTTGATCAATAATTTTGGAAAATTATACGTATGATCATAACTGGCTAAGTAAAAACATTGATTTATTCATTAGTTTATGACCTAATTCGTGGTTTGTAATTTCGTAATCATGAAAGTAACTTTATCCATTATTTTATATAAACATAATATTTCATACATTTTTATATACATTTGTAAAGATGATTTTACTAGTATGTCACAGGCGAATCTCCTTAAATATTTAGTAAAAACAAAATATGGAAGATAAATCTATGAACTAAATAAAAACAAGACAAAATCATTTTTTTACTTTATATTTCTCAGATAAATAAGCAAATTTTTGTCTAATATACTATTTATTTAATTAAAATATTTAAATGTATCAATTTTTTAAATGGAAACGTAAAATGTTACTATCTGCGTAGAACGTAAGAAAATTTCTTTCTTCAACGATGTTAATTCCCTTATTTAACAGCAGTTTAGACTGATTCCTGTGATATTCTGCACGAAGAACAATTTCTGGGATAATTTATTACATTAGATGGTAATTTCAAGACAGATTTTCATTGCGCGAAAAATGTCCCAGTTTAAAAACGCCATATTTTTTAAAACCTTTAGAACTAAAAGAACAATGTCAAGGACATTTTTTTTATGTGTAATAAAACGTATAATAATATTAACTACAAAAATATAAACTACATTTTAATATTATTTGTAAAGGACTTTTCGTCCGTTTATTAAAAATAAATAAATAAATATTATATAAGTTAAAAAAAAAAATTACAAACGTTAAAAAATAGAATATGATTTTTTTATTAATTTTTTAAATTTAAATTCTTTCATGCTAGATATTCGTTAAAAATCTACTATTCCAGTTATTATCTCAAATAATATAAAAATGGATTATTTTATAGTTTAAAAAATGGACAATTGAAAATGTGTCAGGTAATTATTTTATAAAATCTTATCCAAGTGACAAATTTAAGGTCAATTTTGAAACGGCTCGAAATGGAAAATTAAACTTTAATTTATAAAAATGATTCTATTCCCATAAAACTTAGTATACGAACCTTTTCGAGGTCAATGATTATAATTCAGAAGAGAGTTTTCTACTTTAAATTCGCAATCAACGACGTCAATCCCACCCACCTGAGCACCAAATGAAATTCTGATGAATTTTTAGAAGTGATGCATCGATTTTTAATGTTTGAAAACGAACTGTATTTCGAAATATTATAAAAATAAAGGCCAATATTTGTTGCACCTGAGGTATTTGTCAACAATATTGTATCTCTAATATTTACATTTTATTTGTTGTAAAATTATTAAAAATAAACTAAAACAAAAATTAAATTAAAACAAAAAATGTCCAGCTTATTTGAGATTCGATTTTCATGTCAATTATTACTAAAGGACCTTTATGAGCATTGATGATCACGCCTAGATCAGCTTTCCAAAATTCAAAACAATGGGATCAAAATAGCAGCTCAAAAATATGAAAATAATAGACTTTCACTATAATCTCATACAATTTATCGTGTTTTTTATCGCTGAGTCTGAATGTGGTATCAGTTTTCAATATTTCTGAGTCCAAGATGGCGGATTCAAAATGGCGAACCAAAAAGCTTAAAATTTATATATTGTAATATAAAAACCATCAGTATCCAATTTCAAATGGATCAAGGAACTTTTTCCGAATTACGTCCGCAATCTTGGATCCGAAATTTTCAATTTTGAAAATCTAATGTCATATTCGTAATCAGCGATCCAAAAAAAAAACGTGTAATGATTGTAAATTGTATTCTATGTTAAGAAAAATATGTGCTTAAAGAGGTTAAACAATTAGCCGATTAAATTTTTTAAGCACTCTTCTTGGAGTGAAAACTCACTTTTGAATTTACAATTTCTCTTTTATACATTTGTCTTTTCTACATTTCTCTTACATGAGAAACTCTCTAAAATTTCTACAGTAAAGTAACAAGTGAGTCGGTCTACTGAAGGAGTAGATTTTCTCTCTTAAAGAGTGAAATATCACATTAAAATAACAACAATTCACCCTTTTGCAGCAATTATTCGTTTTTATTCTATAATGAGTGAATTAATACTACAGCATTTTAAAAAATACGCCATTTGCTATACCATTTTTCTATGAAATTATAAAATGCTATTTCAAACGTTATACTGGTCACCAAATTTTCATGTCCTACAAAATTAATAAAATTAAAATTTGGCTTTAAACAGCCATAACAAAAATTGAATACAATTGTGTTGACTTTAAAATTAAGTTCTTTTTTTATTTTTGGACAATCATATGAGAAGCTTGAGTGATATAAATTGTTCCAGTAGCTTTCTAATGTATTTGAAATACCACAAAGCAACATAAAACTTCAAGAAAAAAGAATCCACCTGTACTAGTGGATTCCGAATGAAATCCTAAAATAACTTAAATACTTTCACCATATTTATGAACAAACAAAACTACGTTTCCAATTTGATCTATTTCCAAAAATGATAATCTTTAAGGAGATCGTAAAACGCTACGTAGGATTTAATATTACCTCATGTAACATGATTGCAGGAACTCGTAATTTCTTAACGTTACATTCCGACATTTTACGAGGTCGTGTAAGTTACCTAACCTCGACATTGAAATATTACATACATAATCTAGGAACTTCACGGTGTTGGTAATAGTAATTGAACTTAAAGAATATCCTTTGTATTATCACTACATTACATATCCTATATTTGTAAGAGACTAATTTTTAGAAAAGAGACCGCGTGTTTTTTAGAACGTAATGATTTTATGTTGGATTATACACTTAAACATTTTGTGTTTAAGTCCAATTAAGAACAATTACAATATTTATATCCTTTGTAGTACAACAATATTTATTCCCCGAGATAAATTTTATATCTATAAAACAGAACTTCCTTGAATTTCAAATTTATATCCATAAAGAGAAAACTGGATGTTCAGAAGATAATCAACATATTAATTACTAATATAATCATATTTACTGTTACTATCTGAGATATTAGTGGCAATGATACTTTCACGTTGTAAACATATTCTAAATATCAAGATAGTAAGGAATAATATCCAGGATATTAATGAGAACCAGCTCGAGATGGATGTCCTTATTCTAAATATGTAGATAGTAATGGTTAACATCTATCTTTCTCTGTGCAAAACAAAAAAACTTGTTCATTTTGGGACGATCTAAAGTTCCTTTCATGTTGTCAACTTATTCTAAATATCAAGATACTAAGGAATAATATCTAAGATATTAATGAGAACTAGCTGGAGATGGATGTCTTTATTCTAAATATGTAGATAGTAATGGTTAAAATCTATCTTTCTCTGTGCAAAACACTGAAAAACATGTTCATTTTGAAATGATCTAAAGTTCGGATGTTGAGGATATGTGAAATTGCCCAAAGTTTTTTTTACTGATCTTTCGGGAGACGTTTGAAAGATTTCGGTAATTTCATAGAGTGCGGGTCCAAAAAGCCGACAGCCAACAAAAAACGACAATCGAAAAGCCGACATTAAAAAAAACGACTGTCCGCTTTTGGACATGTCTATTTTTTTATGTGTCGGTTTTTCGATTGGCGGTTATTTGACTGTCGGTTTTTTGACCTGTCGGCTTTTTGATTTATCGGTTTTTCGACTCGTACCCAATTTATCGAACGTCTTCTAGATATTTCTCAAACTTTTTTGTTTAATTTCCGAATTTTTCTTAAAAAAGCAGTAAAAATGTCTTCAGCGTTTCTTATCTTCTCAACATTCGACAATTCGGTAATTTTTATTGAACAGAATGTTTTGTGTCCATTCAATGTCTGACCGGTCTGACCTTCAAAATATGTTACATTAAAAACTCTTACAAAAGAGCCGAAATTAAATTTAGGAACGTTGAAATCTCATTTGCGTGAAAATAAAAGCCAAACAAATGATACTAGTTGGCCTCAATTTAAAAACAAGTCAAAATACAAAGAAAAATTTTAACGAATAATAAAAACTTCGAGAAAAACAAAATAAGGGACATCAGAACATTTCCTTATAAAACAGTTCTTCTTGAACGAGTAAGGGGTTAACGGTATATGCGGTTACGGTACGTTGTGGCGAATCGCAAAGTTTATAAGAAAAATATTATTCTGACTTTATCTTACTTTTTGTTATCATAAATTTAGTGTTATGCAAAACGCTAAACATCACGGATTAAAAATATTAAAAAATTGTACTACATACGAAAAATAAATAAATTTATTAAGGGCCTTTTAATAGTGAAATTTTCAATAATATTTTAAAAATGAAAAAATTTACAGAAACTATAGAAATTCTATAAATTTTTTATTAAGATTTGTAGTCAAATTCGTAAAAAATATCTATAACGAATGATTGAAAATAGAACAAGATCAGAATTAATTTGATTTTGCATTAATTTAATTGAAATCTATGAACATTGCGAATGAAGTTGACAAACACAAATAATATTTTTGTTATTATTCGTGGCTTTCAATAAACATTACAGTCGATATTCTTGATTAAACTAATTTGATTATAGCTATTGAACGCCATACAAGAAAAATATACAATTTTTTTGTTTCAGATGAAATATATTTTTTTTAATAGTGCTTAAAATAGAACTTTTTATATTTGTATATAAAAAATATGATGTTATTCGTGCATAAAAGAATCACTTTAGTTCACTGGATTTTTTTGATGAAATTGTTTTTATTTTTTCAGTTTTGAGTCTACTGTGAATTCATTGCTGCTGCTTCCATTGAAAAGATGATATTATAATACATAATTAAAAGTAAGATTTGGTTTAAAATCCTATTTTTAAAGATTGTTCTTATCCATTTTATAAAAACCAATTAATTTTTAAAAAAGAAATTTGCCCAGTTATAAACGTTTCTGCTACTAATCTGTGTTTTCTTCAGTTTAAATTTCTATACATTTGTACATTACAGTTTCAATAAAAATGTTATATCATAAACATAATAATTTGTAAATTACTTGAAATGCGATTAATTTACTACTTAGTTTAAATTTTCTAAAAAACCTCATCAAAATATCACAATATTATTAACATTGCATCATTTTTTTTTACCGTTACTTCGAACCGTGATTATTTTTTAAATAAATCAAGAAATGTTTATTTGGACATTTTTTCGGTTCCATTAATTAATTTTTTATGGTCCTCTTTGTCACCTGATTCATGGAACCGAAAAATGTCCAAATAAACATTTCTTGATTATTTTTTAAAACTGAATCATAATTTCAGTAGTCAAAAATTTAAAAAAAACTTGAATTTTATAAAAAGGTTCAAAATCAAAGACTTGAAAAACCTATTAGTTGTGATTATCATGATTTTTTGTTTTCTTTTTTTAATAGGAATTTTGTAAATTAGGAAATGAAAAGATTATGATAAAATCCAGTTGCTCCATTTAATTGTAAAAATAATGATTGTGGCCTTTAATATTATTATAACCAAGTATTTACTAAAACCATCATTCAAAAATTTGAATTAATCCAATTTAAATTTGGAACAAAGTTTCTACTGTAATCAAAGATAGCTTCCAAATAGTTCAAAGTATTCCACATACCATAAAAATAAGGTTTTAAATTTCTAGAAATTTAGTTATAACTTTCTATTTTTTACTGCAATTCTACAACATTGTAATTAATAAAAATAAATTAATCTGAAGTGATTGAAATTCATATCTTCATAAATATCATTACTTATAAAACTTAAGAGAAATCGAAGGGAGCAGAATTTGAATTATATAAAGTATCTTAGGAGACTAAAAATAAATTATTCCTCAATATCTGTAATGTAAATAACAACAAAACATTATTAAACAATATGTGGCTATAAATGTTAACATATTTAAGCCGCAAGAAGTTGTTTCCCGCCTTCGATATATTCATGCAAACCATTAAATGTACTAATAAAAAGTTAATTAGTAGAATCTTTATCTACTGAAAAATTTGACTACCAAAATATTTCCAGATATCTAGGTCTCATTTGTTAGTATAACAAGGCCATTATCACTGTTTTGTAAAAGTGATTAGAAATTACTCATAAGTAATGACTGTATTTAGAACGTGTCACCGAACAAATATTAATAACAAATGATTGTATTATCAGTAAACAACTTTCATTATTTCTAAAACTCTTAAACATAAAAGTTTGTTGAACATCTTTAAACAAAATAATCTATAAATATGCATAAGAAATGAATAAGGTTGATACTGTTAGTATAAGAAACCATAAGAAATTCTAAGAACTGAATTAAAATATCATTACTTATTGAATATAAATAACTTTAAAGGTTTTGAAGATTAACCTTCAATTTAAATTAAAAAAACTATATCAAATCAAATTTTAACAAATTTTGCCACTAAAATATAATAGATTACATTTTTATCCATATTCCAAGCATATCTACACAAAATATTGTAAATATTTAATATAATAAATTGTGTGACCACTTAAAATTATTTATAGCGATTCATCAGTTATTACTACATAATAATTGATTTCTAATGACGACCTACCTTTAAACTGCTGCTAATGCTTTGCATTGTCACACTTCTTCCCCTCGAGTCTATGGTACATCCAGCAGCGTAAACTTGATAGGGGAAGGCATACCGAAGAGCAATGGCCGCAAACAGCATTTCGATGCAAATCAAAAAATTTTGATACCCAGCGGAGACAGTACCTGCACTTGTCGATTGACCTAAGCTGTTTATCACCGGAGAGATGACATTTGCCTTCTCGAAAACGGCCAACAAAACACCTACACAATGGTGTTTTAAATAAAATTTATGTCATGGATCACATTTAAATTATACTGTATTCGTAAAACAACAGAAATAAATAATGAAATTGAAACAATAGATTTTTATGTAATTATTAACATTTGGTATATTCAAAGTCTAAGAATACTAAGAACAAAACAGATTATTTAACCCTTGTTATTTAATTGAACTTCAATTCTCATCGTTACTCATTTTCATCATATGCTTGATTGTAGTTTTCAGAAGTAGTTTTGTATTTTATATTATTCTTCTCTATTTTTAAAAAGTAAATAAAATATAGTTGAATTCTTTAATACACACTTTATCAATTATATATAAAAAATATAAAGAATGGCATTTTAATATTATTTGTAGTTCAAGGATGAAAAAACAGAATATCTTACTATGGAATATAATCTAAAAATAGTTGATATTATTATATAAGGATAAAAGCATTGAGCACACACGATAAATATAGAACTCACGGGATGCAATCTATCAGATTTTTTAAATGATTCATTGAATGTCCATTTGTATTTGATCTATTTCTCATGCATCGAATAGCATTTCAAACTGAACGTTAGTTTCCAAACAAGTCTTTCTATTCATTAAAAAACTCATTGAATTTATTGTTATATTTTCTTTATTATCTGTTTACCATTGTTAATTTTTACTGTGTTTATTTTTTTATTTTCCACTGCATTTCAATTTACAAATTTCGTTTTTTATTATAACTTATTATTCGACTTTTTGTCCAAAATGACAGAAACAGATACGTCAGCTCAATTTCTGCAGTAGAAAGAATTTTTTTTTAATTTCGGAAAATACATTTCCGACTATTTTGAAGTGTGCTCTACCAATTTCCGTTGAGAAAATGGCAAAAAAACGACTACTTTTGCAAACATTTTCTAAAATAAAAAAAAAATGCCATGTTTTTTTGGTCGTTTTTTTTTTTATTTTTCACGATTTTCTCCACCAAAATGCATAATAATCAATGAAATGCGTATATAAAAAGTGATTCCGATTGTTGAACATAAATAATATACCAATAGAATATTTAACAACAATGGCTGATTCAAAATGGCCGCGGAATGAAGCAAATTTTTTCAAAATTATTAATTCCGTAAAATAGGGATCATAGAAAGGTTTTTATTACGTTTTATATTGATGATATAAGTATTAACTTGTTATGGACGAAAATTATAATAATTTTGAGTTCATAAATCCAAAATGGCGGATCTGTAATGGCCACCGTAAATAAACTTTGAAACACATTTATGGAACAACTTTTCATGTAAGTGGTACAATTTATATAAGGTGGCCATTTTGGATCCGCCATTTTAGATTTATCAACTCAAAATTGGTATAATTTTTGTTCACAACCTTATTTATATCATCATTACAAAACTAAAAAAAAAAACTTTCTATGATCTCTATTTCAAGGAATTAATAATTTTGAAAAAACGTACTTCTTTGGCGGCCATTTTGAAACGGCCATTGTTTCTAAAAAATATTCTATTAGTATATTATTTATGTTCAGCAATCGGGATCACTTTTTATATATGCATTTCATTCAATGAAATCCGTTTCGGTGGAGAAAATCGTGAAAAATAAAAAAAAACGACCTAAAAACATGGCTTTTTTTTTATTTTGAAAAATGTTTGCAGAAATAGTCGTTTTTTGGCCATTTTTTTCGACGGGAATCGATAGAGCATACTTCAAAATAGTCCGAAATGTATTTTCAAATAATTAAAAAAAATTCTTTCTACTATAGAAACTGGGCTGATGTTGACGTACCTGCTTCTTACATTTTGGGTAAAATTGGGTTAATGCAAACATTGGATGTACGACAAACATTCGAAAGAAAAAATGTTCTACCGTACATTTTAAATAGGTTCGAACAGCATTACATTAGTCGAACATTTGTCATAGATCCCAAACATTCTCATGTAAATCTTTACTTTACTTGTAGTTTTTGAAGCAGAATAAATACAAAGTTGCTTAAAAATTCTTTTGTGCGATTCAACTAATTTATTTTTTCAATTGGAATATTTGTGTTTTATATATAAAATTGCAAGTTTTAAATGTTTCACTCTGACAAAATAATGTGAATGTTTTTTTTACTTTTCCTAATGAATAGATGTTATATAAGTTTAATATATTCTCACAGTTTTGAAAGTATCACAGGCAAAACTGTTCATAATGGAATGGCACAGAATCTTTACATAATTTCATGTAAATAATCCATAGAAATTCATAAAAATAATTCATCTCAAAAGTATTACACAAGTTACCTATTTTCTTTTTCATTTTAAACAGTCCAAAAATATTTTCGATACATTTTTTACATGTAAATTAAATTTACCAAAATGGGTTATAATTTCATATTTGTTAAATTACTTTTTGCAACGTTTTTTATTTTGTTTCATGCTAATATTTTTCATATATTCAATTTTAATAACAAATTGGAAAATGTAAAAAGTACCAACAATGCAATTAAAATGTTTTAACTAAATATTATCAAGATAAAGGTAATTAAAAACTTATCTAAATTTTTTAAGAATTTATCAAAATTATTAATGTTAGTTCTTGGTGTATTTGGTCAGTTAAATAAAAATACAGAAAAGAAGAAAACAATCAGAAATATGTGCTTACTATGCGAAGCCACAAAAAATGTAGATAAATTTGTACACATCCGGTATTTGTACCAATTATTTGTTGTTAAAAATATGTAATGAATTTATTATTTTTTTAAAAGGATGACACAAATTTAAATGACTTGTTTAATTTAATGGTTTTGAATAATTTAATCGACTGACGTATTTAGAACTCTAAAATATTAAAATATATTGAACTAAAGTATTTAAATATTTAAATGATATATTACTACCAAAACCTAAAGAAATTGCAATATTTATTACACAAATATGATATTAAAATTAAAAAAAGTATTCGGCAAATTTTAATGTGCATTTGTATTCTTGAATAAAAAATACAAAATTGTATCCTTTTCAAATATTTTAATTTTAAGGTAATATTAGGTAGTTAGACCCCAGAATATCTTAGGTTGACAAAAATTTTTAAAAACGTTTCCAAGATTTTAATTTTTATTATTAATAAAATTGTTGAAAAGTGAAAGCATTATTATTCTTAACAAAAAATTTAAATGTGCAAAAATAATTTGTTAAACCACTTTTGTTATATTTTCATCTCAAACAAATTTTAAACAAATAATCTGTTTTTAGTAATTTTAATGGCTGAAAACCATAGTTTTTTCGAATCCGTTGCTGCGAATTTGCTGCTAGCTTCAGCGTCATTGACATTACATTCGAAAACAAAAGTTACAATAACAAAAGTTATTAACCGCTTCAATGGTAATGGATCATATATGTACAAAAAAAATTGTTGACAAACCATAGCAAATTTACAGCCGCCATATTGGATCCGCCATTTTGAATTTTCCCATTTTGACGACAAATTCGGATTCAGCGACCCAAAATATCTTGGTATACGAAGTTTCATGCAAATTCATTAAGAATTGTAAAAGTTATTGCAAAGTGTACACATATGATCCATTACATGTAATTAATCAAAATGGCGGATCCAATATGGCGGCTGTAAATTTGCTAAATTTATTAAAATGTGCGACGCACATTTTTCTTTATACGGAAAACAGTTGAAAATTGTTACTCGGAGGTTTTCGGGGTCGCTGATTACGAATCTGAAGTTAGATTTTGAAAATTCAAAATGGCGGATCCAAGATGGCCGACCGAAATGCGAAAAATTACCCAAACTTTATGAAACTGGGTTCTCGGGGGTTTTCGGGGCCGCTGATTATAAATCTAAAATCAGATTTTGAAAATTCAAAATGTCGGTTCCAAGATGGCCGACATAAATGTAAAAAATTTACTTGATTTTGATGAAAGTTGGTACTCGGGAATTTTTTGGGTCGCTGATTACGAATTTGAAGTCAGATTTTGTAAATTCAAAATGATGGATCCAAGATGGCCGACATAAATGTGAAATATTACTTGATTTTTTAAATGATTAATTAAATGTTAAATGATATATTTTAGGAAAAAATGGAACCCGTGTTTCACCGTTTTTCGATATCTTAAGTACAGGGCTGTACCACTTCTGGCACTTTTTTTTTTTAAACAACTACCACTGAAGTGGTTAACAACGCAATAGTTTCAATTGAACGTCCTTAAGACAAAAAACTTCTTAATCCGTCGTATATTAGAAATAAGTATGTTAAATAGACTTTTTGTTAGTGTATCGAATAATGGATTATAAAAAATATTAAAAAAGTTACGTTTCGGTCAATTTTATGACCATCGTCAGAATTTATTCTGCATAATTACGAAAATATAGAATAAAAAAATGTGTTACAATCAAGATATGAAAAATGACACGATCGATTACATTATTGAGAGGTTTAACACTAAATATTTCTTCTTTTACTAATTAAGTAAATGGAAAATCTTAATAGTTCACATACCTTGCCAAAATGAAAGGAAAATGACACTCTTGATGGTGCAAAACTTCAGGACAGGTTCGAAAGGTGTCAGCAAATCTCTTGTAGCGAAATAAAAGAGGAAAAGTCCATAAAGTGCCAATGTAACGCTAATGTTGTAAATGCAAGTGATGTAAACGTATCCGCCATCAGGAGACCAATCGCCGTCACGATAATGTCCGAAGGCTTGAAGGAAAATGATAATAAAAGCCATAAGCGGCTTTACCAAGCAAAATTGCAAAGTAGCTTGTTTACAAAATCTCAAAAAGCCTATCGTGTAAGTTTTGCCAGCCAAGCAATAAGTTCCATAAATGCAACTCGACCGAATAGGTTTCCCACGAATCTCTGACATGATGTTTCCCTCGCCACCAAGATATTCATAGCACAACGACAAGAAGTTATATATTACGAACGCTTCGTAACAGTCGCGAACAGTGAAGAAATAGACATAATATCCTTCGCTGTTAAAAAACAATAATGACATCCAAGAATACAAAGCGTAGATGGGTACAATGAAGAGAATCCTAACGATCCATCTTTGTTCCGTAGGATTCGTGTACCACCTCAAATGATGATAGATTTGTTGACAACTCAAGAAGAGTGCAGCAAAGATAAAGATTCCTGCAATCACCTGTGCCGTCTTGGTCTGTAGGAAAATTGGAGTTACCTCCTTAGCGTCTTCAGCGCTGATGTTCACACTATTCACCACTGTACTAACCACCGAAGCCATCGAAGACGATGGTACATCCGGACTGCTTGTCATTTTGAAAGATCAAATACTTGTCGAAAACTAAAATTATTCCTTAATTTTGATTATTCTATTCATGAAGTGTGGCACTTGTAACGCGAAGTAGTGACGCGCGTCAGAAATCAATAGCACAACAAAATTTCATTTCACGAATACGAAGGGGAAGTCGATGTTCCTGGACAATGAGGAACTTGTAGAATCCAGATGCGAAAGAAAATGCGATCGTCCCCGAGGCAGGCACGGCTTTCGTAACCCGTTTCGAAGGTCGAGAGAGAACGCGCTATGCTGCGGAGCCTAGTGATCTTTTTTTTTTTGGAAGAGCAGAAACGAGATAACTTCGCGGAACTTCGACAACACCTGAGCAATTTTTCCTGAGATCACCCTTTGTCCGACATTTCGAAATTCCAAGAATTTTGGCTGCTGTTTTCGACACGACGGTTTGACGTAGACACAGTCGCGTTTCCACCTCCAGGTTCCCGACCGACTCCTGGTGTCTCTGTCGAACGCTTTTGTCCAAGGTTCGTTTCCTCTCTGTTTTCTTGCGTCGCACCACCACACCTTCGATGTTCGTTCGTGTAATCTCTCTCTTTTTCTGAGGAACCCTTCACTGTTCAGGTTCGGTTCGGTGAATGCGCTTGCGTGGTTTTTCCTGATCGTAAACAGTTAAAAAAACCACTAGTGATAAAATGTTAACCTAAGTGACAGATCAGAATTACTGTCAAATTTGGGTACGAGTAGATGACAGTAAAATTTGGAGCTGACTCATCAGAGATAACACTGCGAAGATGGCCTTGGTTGACATCGAAGGCAATGATCCATGGTATATAATTTACATCTAATCGGCTTGAGATATTCTTTCTGGGATTGTAGACGTATCGTTTTAGGCTGTCGGAGTATGAGACTTGCGAAAATTTGTTTCGGGAGATCATGGAACAGTTGACCCTGAGGGATAGGGAACCAAAGACTTCTCAGACTTATGCTAGTTTGTCTGCGACTATTCGATTGAGGTTGAAACAATTCAGTGGCCAGGTTCGACAACTGAGAACAAAGGTTGACGAGTCTTCTAGACAGCGGATGATGTATCCTTTATGAAATTCCCACCCAAAACTTTAGTTTTTCGATTAAAACCCCAATAAAATTTTAGTAAAATACTTAAATTACAAATGGTTGCAGTTCGATAAAAGTTTAACGTTTCGAGATTCGAAAAAACTGAGTAAATAATGAATGTATTCATTGTTTTTAAGCGTCAATCGTCAAGTGACCTATTTTAGGCCATAATGAAAACGAATGTGGTAAATTATGTAAAATGTTTGAATGAAATCGAGAAAGTAACTGAAATATTAGTTTTGTAACCATTCAAAAGTCTTATAGTAACACAAACGCTTCACATTATTAGTAACGTCAGAACTGGGACGATATAATCGGAGCAGATATCGTCTCCATTTTCTAATCTTTCAATCTTGTTGTTTTCAATACTTTCACAATATTAAGAATACTTGAATGTTCCAAAGTCGAGAGAGGAGAGAAAAGTCTAATTTCTAGATTTGAATAATGACTTTTCGCATAATATATAATAATAGAAGTAATTTATTATTATTACGGCTACCAGATGACTTTGATACAGTTTCGTAGCTAGAAAATATTACAACTTTTGGAGTTTTAAATGAGGTTAAAGAATGTAATTCCTGCTCCGAAATTTGAAAGAGCCCAAAGGAAATGACAGATTTCCTAACCTAACTTTTTTCAAAATTTCAATTTTTAACATCTTCTAACTACAAAATCACATAAAACTTATCCATTTGGGAACCTTTATGATAAAATACTTCTATTAAAAAAGAATTTGCTTCGTTTTTTTTTTATTTCCTCTTACACAGTGGCTTTGAAAAAAATTAAACCAAAAGCCAAAACACTTCAAATTTTCTTGCAGATTTTGAAAGTGTAGATAGCAAAAATAGCAGATTCAAAATCATCTATGCAGGGCCTTTCGAGAAACTTAACTTTGAAGTTTTGTTTCAACCCTGCAAACACGGAAAGTAACAGTTACGTAATATTTATGTAATGGTTACATTGTTACATAAATGTTACATAGTTGTTACATAACTGTTACTTTTGTGTTTACAGGGGACTTGAAAATTTGTTTCGTATGACATTTTTGTTAGGAATTTTAATATTGTTTATCACACTTTATATATACAAAAACAAAACATACTAGCTTTAATATGAAATGTTGACTAAAATAAACAGACAATATAAAGGGCAAAACGTTATGGGGCTTTTTTTACAAAAAGAAAATACAACAAAAATTAAACACAGCAGTTTCTCGACTGTAGATATTTGATAATATAAACTTGCATGAAGTTATTATCCATCTAGTGTATTTACAGTTGGTATGTAAATTTATAGTAAAGTGTGACGTGATTCCGTTGATGCAACCAAGTGCAAGATTAAAGACTTTTTTGACTCTAAAAAGTTGCCTTTGCTAATGTTAAGGAATAACACGTTTCTGATGCCTCCACTTATATATATTAACGAACAGCGACAAGTGACTAAGTATCATTTAAAATTAGGTATCGATGGAGAGGAAGCAGATTTTTTAAAATTTGTCTATTACTGCAATCAGACCATAAATCAGCGCATGAAACGTTTAGTGCTCGCATATGTTACATTTAGACAAAAAACTAAAATAAAAATATTATGCACGCAAAGCATAAATTTAACTAAAGACATCCCAGATAACAAGGTGTGAGCCTCATGTCCTCATGTTTGAGGTCTCATTTATGAGTGCTTATGTGAATGCATATGAGAGTTCAAGAATGAGTAAATTATACGAGACTGGACTGCGCATGCACAAGAAAATCTCTGCTTCTACGCATATACAGTAGTCCTTCCCTTATTCTAATTTCTCATATTCTAATTTCATCTCTTATTCTATTTTTTGCCCTTCCCCTATTCTAACATTTCCCCGCACGTGTTCTTCCCACCGCGCCTACTACCTGTCTTAGAAGCTGGACAAATTAGAATAAGAGAAGGAGTACAGTCCTCCCCCCATAATTGCAAAAAATGGGCGGGTCTGTAAAAATGAGGTTCCCCCTCCAGATACGCCAAGAAGGTGACTTTCGTCACTGCAGTAGTGTTTCGTCGTCACACATGCATGCATATACGAGGAGAAGGGGAAATAGGGACGGTAGAGGCGAGCATGCAATTATGGAGGCATGGGGGGAAATTCGGTCCCGGCGTGACTGCAGTTACGGGGGGAGGGCTGTACTGTATTTAGTTTATGTTTAATGTTTAATATTATACATGCGGTTATTTTATCATTTGATTTAAACATTATTTAGTCATTTTTCAACATCTGACACATAACTGCGCATGCGCCACGAAAGAGAAAAGTGAAATAGCAAACGTTTAGTGGGAGAGAGGAGAAAATTAGAATAAGAGAAGAAGGCCGTCATCTTGCCTGACTGGACAGATTAGAATAAGAGAAGGAGTACTGTATACATGGAGACTTTTGTGAAACTTGTAATGATTGGCTAATAGTCTTGGTGGGCAACCAATTGGCGTCGGGTGGGTTGCCTGTGCGGCAAGAAGTTAGTGGTTTGCGCATGCGCAAATTGTTCAATACGGCAAAACTCATACAGTAGATCTCCCCTTATTTTAAGTTTTCGAGTAAAGGAATATGTCGGAGTCTTCCCTTATTTTAAAGTTTCCTCTCACCCACAACCTTGCAGTTGCTAACAGTGTGAGATAAAGAAAACAAACAGTTTCCGTCATCCGCGTCTATGCATGCTAAGACAGTACTACCTACCCATAATAATAATAATAATAATAATCACGTCTTTATTGGCAATTACAAAAACAATACAGGATATAAATGATACAAAAATGCCAAAGGGCGAGCCACAGCAATAGCTGTTTTACAGACTGACCAGATTTATGAACTGACGTCGCAGCATAGGTCGAGTGGTGGGGGAACAAGTGACGGGAAAACATTAAAATAGAGGAAGAAAAAAACTTAAAATAAAGGGAGATCTACTATATGTGAATGACGATCGTCATCTGATTGGATGATACAAATAGCACTCACATGGAGCGCAGGACGTTCGCTTTAATCTCATTTGTCAATTCCATTATGCACTTTATGTGATATCACATTGCTATCTGGGATGCGTTCAATAACTATCTATTAGACTTTCAGAACATTCATATTATGAATAAATGAATGATCAGCAAGTTTGGTTTCTTGGATTTTTTACGGATTCTGCAGGGAATCACTATGTACAGTAGGGTCTCCCTTATTCTCTGGATTTAGGATCTCTTAATGCATATATTCCCCTTCGGTCGGCTTCCCTCCTCCATTGTGTCCTAAAAGCAAATGCTTTTTTAACAGAAGTATTTTATCATTAAGGTTCTCGAATGAATAAGTTTTATGTGATTTAATAGTTAAAATATGTTAAACATTGAAATTTTGAAAAAAGTTAGGTTAGGAAATCGGTCATTTCCAAATGCTTTGGACATTTTTAGATTTCGGAACAGGAATTACAATCTGTAACCTGATTTAAAGCTCCAACATTTTTAATATTTTCTAGCTACGGAACTGTATCAAACTCGTCCGGTAGCCATAATAATAAAATTATTATATATTACGCGAAAAGTCGTAATTAAAACCTAGAAATTGGATTTTTCTCCTCTCACTCGACTTTTAGCACTGTAAAATGGGCCGATGTTTTTCGATTTGGATTAAAAAATTAGTAGCAGGTTGAAAAATTGGAAACAGCCTTATCTTGTGGTACTGTTTACTGTCCCCAGTCCCCATCCGTACAAACTGCCTGGAGGAATAAAGGGGAAAACGTGTCCAAAAAATCGGATTTTCTGAAATAACTCGAAATATATCACTTTAAACGGAAAAATAAAAACACGAAAATTACAGCTGGAGAAATTCCGCACAAGTGAGATAATTTTTTTGAAATATTGGCAGTTTTGCGGAGCAACTGTAAAGCGCGCGAGGATCGAGCGTTTTTCGCTTATTAGTCAAAAATAACCATTGGGATCAAAAAATGCATCAAATAAAAGTTTTAGATGATGAAATTACAATCAATTTTCTTTTTATATGTAATGCATGTACGTTCAATATTTGCGGAGATATGAACTTTTAAAAAACAAATTAACGCACAATCGGAACTTTTTTTTTTGCGATAAAATCAATAATGACCCGAAAACCGTCCTTCGTTTGCGCAAAGTGCATATAATAAAAGTTGTAAATAATGAATTTTTGAATCTATATGTTTAATAAGAAAATCATTTCGATCATAAATCCACGATGGTACAAAAGAAAAATATGAAAAATTGTTATTTTCATGTACTTTTTTGTAAATAAGTATTTTTTGGCTACATTTAGACAGTAGTAGTATTCGAAATGATTTGAAGAGGATAAAATTAGCTGTAAAATGAGCATCGGTTGGAGTTTCTACGATGAATTATTGAAGAGTTATATAGCCGTTAGAAGTTTCATGCAAAAAAGTCAAAATTACGATTTTTGTTTAAAAACAAGCGTAAATTTTTTTAATCGGTTTTCAACTGATTTGACTAGTTTATATATAAAAGGATAGACATTAAATCGTTACTAATGGGTGTTTTGATACAAAATAATATCCTCAAAAGTCAATTTTCAAAAAAAGCGAGTACAACATTTTTTTATATTCCTTTTTTTGCAAATATCTTTGTTGGTATTGATTTTACGACAAAATTTCATATAAACAAAATTTTCTACAAGAATGACTTTTTAGAACATTTTTTTTAATTAATACACTGTAAAAAATAGAAATGAAGTTTACAAATTTATTGTAATTTTCATTAATTTGTAGTCATTTTCATACGTACAACATTGGCGTTTTACAATATTTGGTAAATTTACCATGTACAGCGTGGGCTCGATTTTGACCCATGTACAACGTTGGGAAAATGCGTCGTGTTGTAATTTTACCACTTTCAACGTATAGGGTATTTGCAAAACGTTGTGAAATTTCTAACCTCACATAGGAAATTCCAAATTTCACATAGGAAATTTACAATGTTGAACGTGGACAAATCACCACCCTTTTATGAATGAAAATTATAACAGATTTGTAAAATTCATTTCTAATTTATACAGTGAGCAATGATAATTTTTATTAATTATGAGCAGTGCGTTAAATAGTATATTACTCACCAAGGGAGGAGGCAAAATAAAGAATGTCTCAGACTGCGTGTAGTCAGAGGCATTCTATTTTACTTCCCGAGGGAAGTATACGATTTTTCTTCATGGCGGGGAGGAAAAGAAGTAACTTTCCTCCCGCAAGCGGGAGATAAAAATTACACGCAGTTTGAGACATTCTTTATTTTGTCTCCCTTGGTGAGTAATATACCAATTGTACCAACACGAATCTACTCATAAATGTTCCGAGAATGACTTCTGATGATTTTCAAAGTGCAAAAAATTGGAAACGCTTGTTTTTATACAAAAATCATAATCGTTACTAATTTTGACGAATATAGAAAAAGTTTCTTAGCAGAGATTGTAAATTTTCAGTAGAATAAATATTTTCCTGAAGATTTTAAGATTTACAGAACAGCCGAGGAAGCTGAACGAAGAACAAGACAAGTTGAATTACTTCAGAGCAGAGACATACAAATTCAAAACCTGTACGAGTCTAGAACAAATGACTTGTCGATTGCAAGATCCAAGTTAATGGCAAAAAGCACTTCTGCTTTCGCTGATGCTGGAACAACAAGTTGGGGAATTGATGAAGATGATGATGATGACGATCGACCTATCGATGTCCACGTTACGATTCATGAGATGAGAAAGCATCAAGAACAAATATTAGAAGGTAGCAAATAAATCAATAAATTTTTCGACCGTAAATATAAATATTGCAGTTGAATTTATTTCTCGGTATAATCGGTCTTTTGAATAAACAAAAACAAAAATATAATATTATACAGTAGGTCCCCTCTTATTTTAAGATTTCGAGTCAAGGAATATGGCGGCACCCCCTCTTATTTTAATGCTGCTTCTCTTCCTCATCACCAGCAGCGTGCGAGAGAGAGAGGACATGAAAAAAAGTTAAAATAGAAGGGAGCGAATCCTTAATATAGAGGAGGAACTTAAAATACGAGGGGTTAAAATAAGAGGGGTACTACTGTACGTGCTTTGGATTTGAAGCAACAGAAAATAAAAAACGACTAATACAGTAGTCCTTCCCTTATTCTAATTTTTTCTCTTCTTCTATTCTAATATTTCCCCTCACGCGTTCTCCCCACCGCACCTTCTACTTTGATTAGAAGCACATATGAGATATAACTGCGCATGGAAATAGGAGAGAGGAGAAAATTAGAGTAAGAGAAGAAGATCGCCATCTTGCCTGACTGGACAAATTAGAATAAGAGAAGGACTACTGTAATATGCCGGTATTTGTACTCTTGCCACGCTGGAATTCGTGATTTTTCCAATTCGGTATATACACTCAGAAAAAAAGTAGTTGAAATGACCATTTTTTTTACTATGAATCATAGTTTGCAATGAGGATTGTAATAGTTAAGATAACTGAAATAGTACAGTTTAACTATTGTTTCATGATTCAAAATGATACTTATCATAATAGACAGACTGAACTATTTTGAAATAGCCATTTCCGAAAATGACTACCTTCACTGAGAGAAATTGTATAAGAAATTGTCATAAAAAATATGGAAAGGAGTCAATATTTACTTTTTAAAAATATTTGTAAACTATATACAGTAGTCCTTCTCTTATTCTAATTTGTCCAGTCAGGCAAGATGGCGACCTTCTTCCCTTATTCTAATTTTCTCCTCTCTCCCACTAAACGTTTGCTGTCTCGTTTTCCCTCTCTCTTTCTCTTTCACAGAGCATGCACAGTTATATGTGTCATATGTGCTTCTAAGGAAAGTAATAAGTGCGGTGGGGAGAACACGTGACAGGAAATATTAGAATAGGAGAAGAGAAAAAGTTAGAATAAGGGAAGGACTACTGTATATCATAGCATATGAAAAGTCCACCCCCCCCCCTTCGTTCTTTCTTTAAGATAAACAAGGAAACAAAGAGAAAAACAAATAATCAGTACTGCGCTAATTTTGTGAATGTTACAATCTAACCAGTTAAAAAATGTATTATGCAATTCCATTGTACACACAAATTTCAATGTCGTGTAATTAGTCTATAGATTCACGTGCGTATACGATATGTATTATCATATCTTGACGTCCGTCGGTTCTTCTTATGACCAAATGAAAATCCATTTCATTAACGGGAGCCACGGGCTCGAAGAAAAAAGCTCGAACGCCGCGTCGCCACCTGGCGACTATAGATTTTTTCTCAGTGTATTATAAATGCTTTAATAATGGATTCGCGTTTCCCTCTCGTGGTGAAAGCAGGAACAAGTACCTATTGTAAAAAATATATGTAAAGTTTCGTCTCAGATTAGTAACATTTGTTAAAATAATGATACAAAATACTTTCAAATATTGTTTAGATCAAGATCAAGGTTTGGAAGAACTCGCTAAGGTACTATCGAGGCAGAAACAAATTGCGCAAACAATAAGCAATGAAGTTGATCATCATAATGGTAAGGACTTGGAACAACTTCTGTCTATAAGTGTACAATAACTTTCTTATATTTACAGAAATAATCGACGACTTGGCTGTTCACATTGACAGAACAGACGGCAGACTGACGGATGGTACGCGACAAGTAATGTCGATTAGTCGAAAGGATCGAACGTGTGGATATTGGGTTGTAATAGTAATATTGTTCGTGACCATACTTGCCGTTGGTTTAATGTAAAAATAATATCGGCAATTAAGCAATATTTTATATTTATATATTTAAAATTCTATAATAGATTAGGTATTAGCGAAATTGTACAGAACATTTCCACCTGCATTTACACCTCTGGGATTTCTTATATATTCACAGTGCTGAAATAACTTCTAAGACGACAACGCTGTAAATATAAATGTAATTATAACGTTGAATTCTTTTTACACAATTATGACTTTTTCGATATCACCAATGATCCTTAGAGAAAACTTTTCCTTTCTACACATGTAAAAAATAATCACGATTGTTTTTTTTTTAATATTGTCCAATTGACTAACGTTTACTTATACAAGGCGAAAACTTGTGTTTTGCGAATAATATATTTTAAAATAAACGATAAGAAAACGATTACTTATATGTACAAAAGGCTACGATCTCTTGTATAAATCAGACTGGAATAATTGACGTGCAAGTTAATGCACTATGCTGGATACTTTCTCTTTAGTTAGATCAGGTTTCAGGCCTAAGTTCTTCAATAAGGCTTTTGGACTCGGATCTCTTCCACGGAAACGCCTGAAGACTTCGTTCGCTGGACAACTTCCTCCTAAGGCAAGATACGTGTCACGAAACCGACGACCGATCTCGATCTTTTGTTCTTTACTATCGGAAGGAATTTCTTGAAACGCGCTAAATGCATCGGCGGCAATCATCGTCGACCACACGTGACTGAAACAGGTAAGTAATTCGTTAATTATATGAATTCTGAGAATTTATTTTGTTACCTGTAGTACGCAGCGCCCCAATCTTCGAATATTTTTTGAAACGAACAAACGTGTGAATCCTTTTTGTTTTCTTTTATTACAAAATGTTTTTTATATACTCGTCGCATCACATGAGACCAAAAGTCGTTGCTGCAAAATCATAAAATTGTGTCAAAGCAAGAAATTTTATTTATTTTATATAAATTCACCTTGAGTGTAACTCCAAATCAAAACGTGCTAAATAGAGTTCGCTGCAGAGTTTGTAACCTGCCATATGCGTGCGACTGTTTATGATGTTCTGGATCATTTCGTCATTTAAAGTTTCGTTCGTGTCGTAGTGTTTACCGATAGCTTTTAATACCGATGGTTCATAAATCCAATTCCCCATAAAATCGCTAGTGACACCTGTCGAATCCCATTGGACATTTGTCAATCCTGATAATTCTGAGTAATTCACTGTCGTTAATAACTGCTGCAGAGCATGTCCAAACTAAAAGTACAGACGTTTCTATTAAAACAAGGATCTATTTATCTAAATGTTAATAGCTCACTAAAAAGTTCAAAGGCTATTTACCTTTTGAAATAATTTTTCTACTTGGTTGAACATCAATATGGAAGGTTGATCTTTAGTCGGTGGTTTAAAATTAAATATTAAAGATGTCAATGGTTTGGTATCACATATTCGACTTCGGTTCATAATTGTTAACGCGAAGCCATTATCACTGTTAACTCCTTTTTTATGTTCCCCACGGGCATACAAATCCAGATAAAAACTTCCTAAAGGTTCAGAAACCGAACCGTCAGCTTCAAATACGTCGTAGAACTGAACATCCTGATGCCAGACGTCTACGTTTTTTCGTTCTACAAACTTAACACCGTACAGCTCCTCGATTAGGTCGAAGAGACCAGTTAAAACTTGAGAAAGTGGAAAATATTCTCGGAGTGACTCGTCAACAATACTGCATGAAGTAAAATAAATAAAATGTTTACAAACATGAAGGATAAAAGTTCTACATTAAGATCATTTTAATTCAAGTGTATGACAACTTCAAATAATCTTAAAGTAAAATCAAGGAAAACACGTCGCTTAGAAAATATATTTATTCACCTTTTACATTGTAAAAATAGCATTTTTTATCGCGGATTATGAATCCACAATTTATTTTCAATTTAAATTTTTGTAGAATCGTATCGATCCGAGTCGACCAAAAATCGGCGGTCGATTTGTGCAAAGAATTGATTCAAAATTGACCGAAAATTGACCGAGAGCCGGAGACATTTTTGTTTAACTTACGGTCGACTTTTTCGATTGTCGACCGAAAATTGTTCAAATGCCGAATACATTTTCGGTTAACTTTCGGTCGACTTTTTCGATTATCCACCGAAAATTGACCGAAAGGTACTTTTTTATTCTCGATGTCGAACTTTCGTCAGTCGATTTTCAGTTGACTTTTACGAAGTTGAGCAAAATTGACCGTACAATGTTTTTTTGATTGAGTCTACAATCGGTCGATATGATATAAGGCGACCGTGAGTCAACCAACAATGTCATTGGTTGATTTTCAGTGGACTGTTGAAGATGATATAAAATTTACTGAAAGGTATTTTTTTATTGAGTCAATAATCGGTCAATTTGGTAAAAGTGAACCTTGAGTCAACGCCCAACTTTCATTAGTCAATTTTCAGTTGACTTTTACGAAGTTGACCGAAAATTGACCGAACAACCGTTTTTTATTCAATCTGTAATCGGTCGATTTAAAATTCAACCGTAAGTTAACCGAAAATGTATTAGATCGACTTCAGGTAACTTTTACAAAATTGACCGTAAGTTGACCGAACAACTGTTTTTTGATTGAGTCTACAATCGGTCGATATGATAAAAGTCGACCGCGAGTAAACCAAAAATGTCATTGATTGATTTTCAGTTGACTGTTACGAAGATGATCGAAAATTTACTGAAAGGTATTTTATTTGAGTCAGTAATCGGTCAATTTGGTAAAATGAAACCGTAATTCAACGTCAAACTTTCATCGGTCAATTTTCAGTTGACTTTTACGAAGTTGACCGAAAATTGACCGAACAACAGTTTTTTGATTCAGTCTATAATCGGTCGATTTGGTAAAATTCGACTGTAAATTGACCCAAAATTTAATTAGTTGATTTAAGAAAATTGATCGAAAATCGACTTGTGCAAAAAATTGACCGAATATTGACAGACAATTGACCGATTGGTTTTGTATAGGTCATGTAGACTTTAATTCGACCGAATATTGACCGACTTCGGTCGAGGTGACTCTAAATCGACTTAAAAAACGGGCCAACCTGGTCCGATAGGAAACATTTTTTGTTGTGGCTGATTATGTATCTGAAGCTTTTATATTACTTTTAATTTCATTGTACGATTTTTTTTCGGTTTTCTGAATGGCAAAGAGAAAAAACGCGTTTTTTCGAGTACATAACCTCAAATATCTCAAAATCCTGAAGTGATGGGCCACTTCTGACTTCGGATACGGATTTTACGTACAAAATTACGGCGGAAGTGACTCACAGCTTCCCAACAACAAAACCATGTTGACCTGTGTCGATTATGATATTCAACAAAATTTTCTCTGATTTCTGTTTCAAGGAATTAATAATTTTGAATACATTGGTTCGTTACGAAGCCATTTTGAATCGGCCATTGATTCTGAAAAATATTCTATTATCATATTATTTATGTTCAACAATCGGGATCACTTTTTATGCAAGCATTTCATTGATTCTAACCCGCTTTAGTGGAGAAAATCGTTAAAAATAAAAAAAGACCTAAAAATCATGGCATTTTTATTTTATTTTGCAAAATTTGTCTATATACAATCGTTTTTTCTCATTTTTCTCATCGGAAATATGTAGAGTTCACTTAAAAATAGCAGGAAAGGTATCATTAAAAAAAATCATTTTATTCGAGAAACTGAACTGAATTTGACGTACCCGCTTTTCTCATTTTAGACAACAAAGAGTTAAAAGCCCAATTGTACACAATTTGTACATTGATTTCACCACACATTAAGTGCTTTTAAAAATGGAAATATTTATATCCAACTAGCTTTAACCCATTAACGCCCAAAGGACACTTTTTCTTCCTTCTATTTCAATCGAGTATTTTGTATCAAAATGGAAGTTAACAAAAATTAAGAGATACATGTCCTACTTTTTTCTAGGTCGCTCTTCATGATTTCGAGGTCAAAATTGAGTTTCAGCCATTAGGAATTCCAATATGGCGTCGAATTTGAAAAAAATGTCCAAAAAATTGGGAAATATTTATTCTTACCAATTTTTTTCGAGCCTCTAGAATATTGTGATTCTATTGAAACTCTGAACGAAGGTGAACAAAATACTTCAATTTTAAGGAAAATTTTTACTTTTATACCCTACATCATTCTAACGACCTCAAAATGGCGTCAACAATGAAAATTTCTTTGAAAAATTTCTAAACGTTCTAACTCAAAAACTACATGCTGTTATAAAAAAATGCTAAGAATGAAAAGTTCTTAGAATTAATGGAGAAATATAGTGGAATTTTTTCAGATTTTTGTAATGACATTTTGAGAAATTTTTTTTCAAAATTTTTTTTGAAAATCATAATTTATTTATGAAAAATTCTGAAAAAAATTTGGTGTATTCACTTATGAGTTTTTTGTTCTTTGCAATTTTTTCCAAAAGTTAATAGTTTTTTGGGGGAAAAATCCTAAACTATGATATTTGAAATTCATTTCCTCGAAAACTATCAACTTTTCGAAAAAATTGCAAAGAACAAATAACTCTTAGAATTCATCAGAGAATACACTAATTTATTTTAGAATTTTTTGTAAATAAATTACAATTTTGAAAAAAATGTTGAAAAAAAAATTCTCAAAATGTCATCACAAAAATCTGAAAAAATTCCACTATATTTCTCGATTAATTCTAAGAACTTTTCATTCTTAGCATTTTTTTATAACAGCATGTAGTTTTTGAGTTAGAACGTTCAGAAATTTTTCAAAGAAATTTTCATTGTTGACGCCATTTTGAGGTCGTTACAATGATGTGGGGTATAAAAGTAAAATTTTTCCTTAATATTGAAGTATTTTGTTCATCTTTGTTCAGAGTTTCAATAGAATCCCAATATTCTAATAGCTCGACAAAATTGATAAGTATAAAAAATACCCAATTTTTTGGAAATTTTTTTCATATTCGGCGCCATATTGGAATTTCTGATGGCTTATTATCTTTATTAATAAAATGGTAAGAATGAAAAGTTCTCCGAATTTATTGAGAAATATCACGGAATTTTTTTAGATTTTTGTGATGAATTTTTTTTTTTTAATTTTTTCAAAATTGTAATTTATTTTTGAAAAATTCTGAACAAATTTAGTGTATTCTCTCATGAATTCTAAGAGTTTGTTCTCCTTTGTATTTTTTCCGAACCCGAAGTCAAAATTGGGCCATCGCGTCAGGATTTTAAAATATTTGAGGTTATGTACTCGAAAAATGCGGTTTTTTGCTATTTTTGAGGTTGTGTACTGAAGACATCATTTTTAGGAGTTTTTTCTCTCGTTAAATCATGAAGTACTACTCTTTGTCTTTAACCCTTTGCGGCGCAGAGGTAACACAGATTACAACCTTTTTTTATTCACAACTTTTCTGTCTAGTTTCAATGCTTTCGAAGCAAAATTCAAAAAACCTTTTTACAGTGGTAGAAGGGGATTTTTAGTACGTAACGAAAAGGATAATAAATGCAATTACGCAAAATTATTAGCAAGTATAAAGAAATAAATTTAAAAAATCGTCGATTTTTTTAGAAAAAAAATCATTGTTGAACGAACTAAAAGGTAAATTAGAACCAAATTTGGTACTCGGGAGTTTTTGGGGTCGCTGATTACGAATTGGAAGTCGATTTTGAAAAATTCAAAACGGCGGAAACAATATGGCGGATAAATTTGTTAACATTCATCGGATTTACTCGAAACTCGTTACTAGAGGATTTTTGGGGTCGCTAATTACGAATCTAGCCTCGGATTTTGAATATTCAAAATGGAGGATCCAAGATAGCCGACAGAAATATGAAAAGGTACCCGATATTGATAAACTGTGTACTCGGGGGTTTTTGGGTCGCTGATTGTGAATCTGATCTCTGACTTATATATTTAAAATTCAGAGTACATAGAGTACCCAGTTTTATTTCTATCAAGTAAATTTTCACATTTCCTTCGCCCATCTTGGATCCGCCATTTTGGATTTTAAAATCTGACTTCAAATTCGCAGTTAGCGATCTCAAAAATCCCCGAGTATTAACTTTCAGCTGTTTTCCGTATAAAGAAAAATGTGCGCCACAAAGGGTTAAGATGAGATGCTCAGAATTCCATTACGACTTTTCTTCACCAAGATACGCCAATTTCAAATTACTGTATACATGTAAAAAAATTGACCTTGAAATGCCCTTGCAGAACAAGCTGAAGGTCAAATGCAATGTCATGAAACATGTATAAATATCAACAACTATATAAAATTTGGATATTTATAACTAAAAACACGTTTCAATAATGTGACTGTTTCATGAACATTTTTTTATTCTTTATTGTTTATTTAGCCATTTTGAATCCGCCTTCTTGAATTAAAAAATGTTATTATCTTCACTTCAAATTCGGCAACGCCAAACATCTCCAGAACAAATTTTCAAATGAAGATACCCATCAGTAAAAAATGTCTACCTCAAAGTATTTGAAGCATATATGACATTATTGGAATATATATCGTAATTTTAAAATGGCAGTAACTTTGTGAGAAAAAATCGTAGGTGATCGCATAAAACTTCATTTTAAATGTGTAAATACACCCTAAAATAGTAATTCATTATGAATTTACCCTAAAATATGCTTTTCAATGAAAATACGGCGTCTCTAAAAAAATCCGAGTCTTTTTTTGTGCAACAAGAATTCTTTAGCACACCTGACTCTGTTATTGATATTAATTGATAGAGTTTGTCGAAATGTATCAGAAATTTTCATTTCAAATTGACGAAAATGTTTAAAATGAGAAAGAAAATACATCTTACTTGTACAATGACCGCTTTTGCTTCCTCATCCAAAATGGAACATCCCATTGTGTTAAATCACTGTCAAACCCGCGTTCACGAGCATAAAGCGTCAAGTCTTTAATTTCTTGTTCTTGATAAGGATAAGCTGAAATATTTTTGTTTATAGTAACCCATACTTTGCTGTCGGGAGAAAAATTAAACTCAACATGGTAAAATTAATATGACCTTACCTGTTTCCAAGAGGGTATCGAGTACTTCATAAACTTTTTCCAAACTTCCTGCCATTTTGGTGGCCATGCTTAGCTCTGCATAATTTTTGTACCCTAAGAACTTTGCTTGTTGACTGCGTTCCCACCTTATTTCTTGCAAAGTTGTACTAGTTTCTACTGCTCTATCTTGAAAAAGCGAACTTCTTAAAACTAAAGCTTCCCAAAGTAAATTCCTCATATCACGGTCCGGGCAATATTCTGTAAAAATTAACCTTTTATTTCAATTCTATCTTAAATTATTCCCTCTTTAGGATTTGTCTTTACCTAAAAACGTTGCTGCGATGTCAGATTGTAAAGTAATAACCCACGGGCCTTCGAGGTATTTGGATGGATCAACTGCTGTGGCTTTTAAGAAGTCTTCTGGGAAATTTCTCATTATATGAGGATTTTTTACAGTACTTTTAAACATAAGGGTCGAAATTTGTAATTTTTGTGCGAATTCTTCTCGTTTCGACATCATATGCTGAACGGCCCATTCTAACTGTTCCCTTTTACTTTCGGGTAGATCTAATCCATTTAGTTTACCCGTTAATACATATTTCGATAAAACTACTTTCTGCTCATCCGTATATTGGTTGGCATTTTCGTGCAAAGCTTTCCTGCATGCTTCAAAAATGGGTATGCTGATCCATTTACTGTGTTGCGCTTTGCTTGCTCTTTTGTGTATTTGAAAATAAGATTTTGTTGGCATTAATGTATGGTTTCCAAAATACATCAATTTAGCAATTCCCCATGTCGTGTGTAAAGGGTAATCCACTTCCTCGAGAGGATCAAGAACGTCTTTAAAAATATCCACATCCTGTTTATCTAAAATTAATCTTACATTTTAATTTTGAAAAATAAACCAGCTATCTTTCAAGTCATTTTATGCGATTCGTGAATTGTAGTATTGTTGGTACCACTTACTTTTTATCCTATTTTCTATATCACCAACCGTAAGTTCGTAATCTATACATTGTTTGCCAATAACTGCAATACATCGCTCTATTGTTAGTCGATTGAATTCGGGAAGTTTTGTTTCCTCCTTCAGTAAAGGATTTTTCTCTGGAAGGTCTTCGCCAATTTCGGGTAACCTTTGGAGTTAATTTCCGATAATGTTACGTAAGAAATAAAACATTTTTAATATATTTTATTATTTTAGAAGTATGAGACACATTTAACCAGTACAAAAAATACAATTTTGCTGTTCAGATATTTCAAGTTTCGAGTACGTTTCCCCTAATACAGTTTCATATCAACTTTCACGATTATTTTTTATTTTATTTGATTTTACATTGTTTACTGATACATAATCTTCTTTTTTAACATTGAAAACTACTTATCCAATAATCGAAAGTGCCGAAATTTTATATGTGTTGATTAATTTTGCCAAATTTGAAATCAATGGCTCCTAGAACCCCCAAGGGTTTTCATTCCGATTAAAAGGAAATAGTTGCGAAAATACGTTTGTAAAGAAAGTAAGGAGGTTTTGTAGGAAACATGAATCGAATTGAGCAAGTGAAAGAGGGTAGACGTGCCCGAAATATTTTGACCGAAAAGTAATGAAAAGGAGCAAGACTATATTATTTTATTTTCTTCGATAATTTCAATTAAAAAAAAAAAGTAAACTTCAAATGATTGAAACAAGTGGCAAAATATTTAAATATATATTTTGCACTGCTAATTGGCATACATTTTGTTTAGAAAATTTATGTGATCCAAAATACTTGATCTACATTTCACATTTTGAAAGAAAACACTTTCTGTTTTATTTGCAGTTAACAACGTATATCTTTTTGTTTTAGAAATAAAAAATATTAACGTTTAAAAAGAACCTGACAGACATTTTGCAATAAAGTTGGGACATTTTTCTCTACAAAATGGATAAGAGGATGAAAAAACAGTGGAGCTTTCAACTGAAGCACTAGGTGGCTCCCCAATCCAAAAATGAAATGCACATTTAGTTGCAGTGCAGATCTAATGGTAAATAAATTCAGTAACAGCACATTGTGATTGACAGAAAAACAAGGAATGTGATTGTGGACATGCATTTTTTTTCCTCAGTTTGATCATTACTTGCTTTAACTTCAAGAATGAAAGATTTTAGAACGTTCTAGAGAGAATATTGAGTACTTTTTATTTGTTAATTAGGTGCTCTGTCAGATTATTCAAATATTGAAATTTCTGCCATGTTTTGTCAACTTCTTGTCAGTACATCAATACACAACAATAAACAATCTGAATGAAATGGACAAGGCTTGAAAATGAGGTGCTTTTTAGGTACTTTGCAAGTACCTAACTGTCAAAAATGTACAATCATTTCCTAGTCTTAAAATTATTCTCTAACAATGTTTAAAGATAAAAGTATAGAAATAAATATAATGAAAAGTATCGGTACATGATTTTATTATACATAGATTAAGAGCTTTTGAAATAACATGTAAATTCAAATTAAGTGTTTCTATCTTTAAGTTAAAAACAAACCCTTATTATGCAGATAGAGTGACATTTTTATCCAAATCAGACCAATTTTTAATTGTCTGGCCGCCTTCGAAAGTATATGAATTAAATTTCCCTTTCCATTGTCCAAACTTAATTAATAAAATTTATAGTTTTGGTGTTACTACGGTCTGTTATAAAAATAAAAATAATAATAATAATAAATAAAAATTAATACAAATCAATGAATAATAAAATGCAATAAATTTGATGTTTTGACCCGAATTCGGGTACTCTTCGGAAAGAGAGTTCTCTTAACTATTTTAAGACTAGGGAATGATTGTACATTTTTTACAGTTAGATGCTTTTAAAGTAGCTAACAAGCACATTATTTTCACTCCTTGTCCATTTCATTCAGACTGTTTATTGTTGTGTATTGATGTACTGACATGAAGTTGGCAGAACATGTTAGAAATTTCAATTTTTGAATAATCAGACAGAGCACCTACTTAAGAAAGAGAGTTCTCTTTCTGAAAAGGACCCGAATTAGGGTCGAAACGTCAAATTTATTGAATTTTATTATTTAAATTTTTTTTTATTATTTATAAATTTTTATTTTTTTTATTATTATTTATTTTGATAACACACCATAATAACACCAAAACTATAAATTTTATTTTTTAATGGTCGATACTAAATAAAATTTGTTGTAATAATGTAAACTTGATTAAATCTTAATTTAAAAATCTCTCAATTTTAGTAAACAAATTATACACAGCTCCCATAGAAAATACGTAATCTACAAGAGTTTCATTATTTTTATCAAGTGGCTGAAAATAGAAAAAATTGAAAACACTGAAGATATTGTTAAAGATAAACATAGATTTGATACTTTGTCAATATCTAAAATTTATGTATTACAAAATAAAGAAATACTTGATGAAATTGCAGCTCTTTAATTATGAAAAAATTTGTTGATATATATTCAAAATTCTTGCTCCATTTTGAAATAAAGAATAATATGAGCGAAATTTCTGTATCTCTATGTTTAGAGGAAGACATTAGACTTTCAGGTTTTTTAGAGAATTCTTCTAGAAAAGTATTCAACTTTTCTTGAAAAATTACTTAAGTCAGTTTTTTTAAAGAAATATTTCTTGCCGATAGTAAAAAAATAGTATGTCAGTAATATTACAGTTCAATCACTGGTAGTGGCGTTTCAGTGAAAACTCTGACAATAATCTAAAAATATTTGATATTCATTCACACCAGGTTATAATACATAAAACAAACCACAATGACACAAAAACAAATTACAAAGCATTTATAAATGTCTGTACACAGCCCGATGACTTATTCTAATAAAAAAAAAATAATATTAAATAAATCTCATAAAATTGTATAATACAAAAGAAAATTTAATAATAAATAACGTGTGATTTGCAATTTTTCAATATATATTTCTAACGATATGCGCAAATGAAAGTTACAAATGTAAAATTATGATGAAACTGAAACTATCAGTTTTCTCTTATTTCATTGCAACTATATAAGTATTGCTACTTATGAGTGAATAGACATCTTAAAGTTGCTGCTTTTTCAAAAACCTTTTTTGAATTAAGAATCATTCTTTTTTTTTGAATGTGTGGCTAGTTTCAGAGTCATAAAATTGAGTCATAATAACTCTTTTTTGTAATTTGTTTTCCTCAATGATTTATTTAGTAGCTATAAATTGATGGTTTCGTCTACCTATTTCCTTTCTAACCGTTGGCTTTAATAATCATTTATAACAAGTTCTTGATCGGTTAATAACATAATTGTATTTCATATCTTCGTGATTGTTAATTTGTATTATAGTTTTTTTTTTTAATATTTTGATAATCTTATGCACATTAATTATTGAACTCATAATAGTTTTACTTGCTGACCCCCACCGTTAGGTATACATATAAATATATTCTATCTATTAATGTCCATATAGTAATTATAAAAGAGAGGATAAAAATAAAAAACACAAAAGTATGTATTTCTCTTATTTTAGCTTTTATTAGTAAAGAATAAAAAGAATGACACATTTATCTATTATTGTCCTGCTTTCATTTTTTATAACTGTTCTATTAGTTTATATTAGTTATTAATTCATCTCATGCCCTGCCAAAAAAGAAGTGTACAGTAAAGCGTCCAGTGAGAGAACAAGAAACGTTTTTACGAAATTGTATGCTTAATGAAGCGAATCCCACGCTTAGAATAAGTTTAGATGACGCTTAATTGAAAAGAGTTCTGAAGCGTGAATATGCACCTTTTAAGCGTTATCTAAGCGTCTAGTTAAGCGGCTTCTAAGAGTGCATCAAGGTTTTTTTTACTTTTGTACGCTACATGAGAAAACATAATTAAAGAGTTTATGAGACGTTCGGCAAGATAAAGTAAAGCGGTTTTTACAATCTTCTACAAGTTTCCTTACAAAACCTTATAATTTTCAGTCTTCAAAAATTCTTTTGCTCCACATTATACTAGGATCAATCATTATCTACTCATTATCAACAAACATTTTTATTAGGATACAAGTGTAACGCGATTATCATATTACATCTTAGAAATTGATTCACGGTGGTAGATCAGTGGTTGGCGTCACACGCAGTCTTTGTTTTATGTTAAGAGTCGCATGCCATTAATTACGACTGGATAGGTGACCGAATGAAAACACCTTATTTAAAGATAATTAATTTATCTTTAAAAAAATTAAATTACATACAAAAGATAAAAACATATTAATTTTTAAATAAAATGTAGAAAAAAATATAAAATAAATACAAATGTTTTCAAGGTAACTATTTTTTTTCTTATACATTAATCAGGAACTCTTCCTGTATGCTTTCCAAAGCGTACGCAGCCATTCACAAATGCAAAATGTTGAACTCTTAAAAAGTACATATTCACGCATTAAGTACTCTTATAAAACTTTCGTGGAAGCGGAATGCCCGTTTCTTGTTTTGACGTTCATATTTTTGGCAGGGTGTCACGGGTTTATTTTCAGAACAAATTTTGAGCAGATCTTGTAGAAATCAACAACCTTTTGTCGAGCGAACTTGCACAACCAATAGATGCTTCTATTCAATTGTTTTACGTTTCACTCGGTCTTGGAATTTCTTTATCAAATGAATTAAGAAATATTAAAAACCGGTCCTATTATTAACTTATGTAGAGAGTCCACATTACTATATTATGATTAACTCGATTTCTGTAGTATCTATTTCTATAATTACCTTTTCATTTTATATTTTATACTTTGTTACGAATTTCTATCTCGTTGATTTATAAAATTTCATGATTTCTATTTGTTATTTCCATTGAGCGATTTGTTATATATTTGTTAATAGGATATTTATGCCGGTTTACTACAATAAAATAAAAAAATAAAAATAAAAAATATTAAAGCGAAAGTAAAACTAATATTACTTTCAAGACACAAATTTTTATATTTTTCATACAACTTTTTAAATCAATAAAGTTTACGTTAACTGCCTTAAATAGCCTTAAGAAGATTCTTTTATTTTTTATTGCTGATTATACGATTCTCATTTAGATTTGATAGAGAAAATATAAGGCAAAATTCTGCAGTTGTTTGTAAGTCTTGTAGTCATTTTCCCACTCTTGTTAAAAGAAGATCCTCAAGTAAATGCAGTATGCGGCATTGCGGAAACATTATGAACCGAATTGATATTGTCATCATGAAAAACTCCACCAGTAATTTTAGGAATTCTCATCACTAATAGTATATGTAAATATGATATTTTTCAAATGCATCATTTATAAAATCTTCATTATTTCTTGATATCAGAAATAACAATATAAGGTCCAATTATCAAGAATAAAATTATTGATATTTATCTTATTTAGAGTTTCTAATATAATATAAGAAATTATCTATATTATTGAAGTTCATGTTGAATTTTCTTGACCGCTTATTCGAATAATTTGAAATAAATTAGTATTGGTTGTACGGTCCGTTGACAATAAGAGACAATTTTTAGTTTGACGTTTCAGCCAGAATGATGGCCCTGTTCAAAAATTTATTTTTTATAAAAAAATTTTACAAGAATATACATATACATAAAAACAAAAAAGAAAGTAAAAATTAAAACTTACAATATATCATATTATGATTCAAATATCGATGTCGTTGTGGAGTATATTGAATGACACGGTGGAGTTGCCATATTCGGACGAATTCTAAATATAATGTTAAAAATAAAAATAAAAACACTGGCTAAATGGATAATTTTGCAAAAAACTTAATGAACATTACGTACGTCCTCGAAATTTAAATGTCCACTTCACAACAACATTGCACAATATGTTTAAATACCAATGGGCTTATTTATATATATCGTTCGTGTAAATAAACGAGTTGAACGTGCACTGAAAGTACCTATGAAAACGCTAGTCGGTATATATTTCACATAATACTTCATTCTATTCATCCAAATTTATTTATCAACATAAAGAACATGTTTTACAATATAAAAAACATTTATTAAATTTAGAAATCAGTGACATCACTTTCTGATGAGGACCTAAATAAATTGGTCGAAACGTCGAAGATTTTTAATTAATTTATAGTCAATTATTTCCGTCATTCCAAGAAATTAAATTCACACAGGAATTTTTCACTTAAGAAACAATTACGGAAAAGAATTTATTTATATTTAATGTTTATTTCAAAATATCTCAGAATTTAATTACTAAAATGACACCTATTTGTATTAAAGTGGATTATTTTCTCTCAGATTAATATATTTTCAAAAACTACGGTTAAAAAATATCCATCGCAATCAATTTTTTCCATAGTTCGAAAATAATGGATTTGTCTATTAAATTAACTAGGTATTCGAACATTTTTTTCTACAACGGTTTAAATGTGAAAAAAATCAATAAATTTTATATTTGACATTTTAATAGTACTTTGTTATTGTCTGATTTTTGTAATTGTTAGTCACATTTGTAATAATAGCATGCACATCGATTGTTAATTGTACTATGTACGTTGTATAAATAAATAAATAAGCTACGTCCACTTTGTAATTGTCAATACATCATACAAAGTAGGTTAAAAAACAAGTTTGTTATTGTTGACACGAAACTAAAACTACATTTGTAACTTAAATCAAGTAGTAAATAAAAAGATTAGTAACGACTGCATAATTTAGTTTAGTAATATATCGTACAAATAAGAATGTTAAAATACATATATTTATATAATACGAAGAAACTATTTTTTTTCAATTCATAAATTACGAAAAATAGTAATTTTAGTATTGATTATGTACATGTTACATATGATGTACTCCGAAAAATGACATAACCTGTGATTAATGTTTTTTATAAGAATATACATACAAGACAACATAGCGGTTTCGGATTTGCGATCGCAAAAGACTCCTCCTTGTCAAAAAGAATCTTTTTCCACAAAATGACACTGCCATTATTGTTTTATAATTTACTTTTTAATTGTTTATACACTATTGAAACATCTTTCAAGTTCTTGCGCTTGGTGCGCTTGTCCGTTTTGTCGTTCCCAAAACCCGGTTTGTGGTCTCTTTTGTAGCAAGATCCATTCACCTGATTGGACAATGAAAATATCAAAAAGTCTCATGTCACATGTGTCACATGTGTGCTGCACATAAGTGATAATTTTTGTAAACATTTTTGGAGGTGAACTGTCAACATTGTAACAATTTTCTGAAATAAATCTGTAATGAAATGTGACAGTTTTGTTTATATTTATTTAAAAATCCTGACTCTTTACAAATTATATTTTATTCGGTTAAGTCTGCAGTGAAATATGTTAAAATAGTAAAAATGATTTAAAAGGTACGCAACATGACTCAAAAAATGATTTCAGACGAGAAGATGACAGGTCGATATTTTTAAAATATCAAATTTTGACGAAACTGATAAATATTTATTCCGTTGTGAAGATCGGATCACAAGATTTATTGTTTTTAAACCCAGTAATCGAATTTGGATTAAGTGTGAGATTCAGATGGATTCAAAAAGATTCAATTTAATTTGTGATTAATAAATTATCCACTTGAATCCAAAAAAATAAGACAGTCGAAAATAGAAATAAAGGTGAATGCCTTCTTGGATTCCAAAAAGTAGAATTCATACCAATCTCTGTGAATCCATTTTAATCCAAAAATAATATTGTCGAAAATTGAATGCAGCTGAATATCTCGGAATCCAAAAAATCGAATTGAAAACAGTCTTTATGAATCCATCGGAATCCAAAAATCACGAATTAGAAGTAATTAGGAGGCATTCAAATTTCAATCTCTTCGAATCCATTTGCGATTACTGGGAAACAATGTAGGAAATTATTAGATGTGTTAAGAATTATTACCCAAAAATTTTACAAAGTGCAAATATAATAAATTTTACAAAATAGATTTGTTGATGAGTTACAATCGTTTTGGACCATTGTTTCTTTTTTATCCAGCAGTATTGTTAGGTTTGAAGGTGATCATGATTTTAAAAAATTGATTGAGAATTGATTAAAAGAAAATCCAAACAGGTCTTGGTATGCAGGAATCAAAACTATACAAATTATCGAAAACTTGACTTTTACAAATGTTGATGGAAAAGTTCCTTACCATACCATGTACAGTTATTTCTAGAAAACATTTTTTAGACTTTATTAGAAAAAATAAGATAAAATACTTAAAACGTAACGAATAGTGAACTAAAATTTATAACAAAAAATTGTGTCATACTAACGATTACCACCCGGTAAGAAGGTGTGTATTAAGAATGATTAAAACTGTAATGAAAATAGTATTAAAGTAAAGAAATTTCAATAAAATTGGCCAAATCAAAGATTCAATATCATTAAAATTCGTTACTTTCAATCACTTTTTCGTCACATTTTCACTTGTTCTTATTGAAAGCCTTCTTAATGGGCTATTATTAGATAGTAAACAAAAACGAATAGAAAGTTAAAAATACAAATTGAAATGAATTGAAATGAATTAAAATGAAATGGATTCAATTAATCATTTTCATGCGTTTTAATTCATTTTAATTCACTTGAATTCATTTCAATTCGTATTTTTAACTTTCTATTCGTTTTCGTTTACTGGGTAGATAGTATTCAAGATATGAATTCTATATTCGGTTAAATTTCATTGGAATCGATTCATTTTTCGTAACTCATAAAATATTTTGAAACCAAATCCTCTTTTTATGTCATTTAAAATGATAGAAAATTGCTCTTACATCAACTTTCATTAAACATCATTCAACTATACGATAACCATTATTTAAGGATTATGTATCATTAAAATTTCTTACCACGTATGTACACGATTTGGAAAGTAACCGGCAGACTATTAAATCGTCTGCAAAAAGCATTGATTCATGTGATTTGAATTCTATAAATTTAAAATCTGAAGAACTAAACTAAACTTCTGATAAAGAATTATCAGTTCCAAATAGTAATATAGAAAAGAATTATAAATATGTCTTAAAATGTAATCTTTGTCAAAAGCCATTGCTTTTTGTATTGATGTACGAAGTTAAGACATTTACGAAACCATATTAATTCACATTCCGCAGAAAATTTTACTTTTAAAATTTGTTGTAAAGTTTTCCAACTTTGAAATCTGTATAAAAAACCTATGTGACGGTCCCATAAAAAGATTACTTTTAAAGATAAAGTAAACTTAATAAATAAAAATATGAAATCTATGACGGTCCAGAATATTTCATCAAAGTCTATTGACGTCAAACCGAAACTTTAAAAAAAAAAAGGAATTAATGAAACAGACTTGGTCACTTAAGTCAATATTCATTAACTCGTAAAAATTACAGATAATTTCAATGTACACTTTGTAGAAACAAATTTCCCTGCAAACCCGGAGAGTAACAGTTGCGTAATATTTACACAATGGTTACATTGTTACATAAATGTTACATAGTTACGTTACATAACTGTTACTTTTGTGTTTGCAGGGTTCAGTCGCTTGAATATCTTAAGGTTCATTTACAAACACGTCAGGGAGAAACAACATTTTATAGAAAAATATATGTAAACTTTTTGAATGTGATAGTTGTAAAAAGTTTTTACAGCAAAAAGTGTTCTCGATCAACACACTTTCACTCATACCCAGGAAAGACTGTTTAGTTGTAAAATCTGCGGGAAACGATTCAAACAAATGGGTCATGTTAAATGTTGTTGGTACACACCGAAGAAAGACATGTATAAAAGACATATGTATATCTATAATAGGGAGAAACTGCATCAGTGCAATGTTTGCGGTGCTCATTTTCTACAAAAGCGAAACCTTAATAGTCATTTGATGGCACAGAACAATGCCTGTCCTATTTTTGCAAAATTTGTGGAAAGAGATACACTTTCGCAGATACTCTTCAAAGGCATATTAGTGAAACAAGGAAGTCCACTTCAGTGTCACTTATGAGAAAAAAACTTCAAACATAAAAATGTTCTGAATTGTGGAAAGTGATTCAAACCAGTCAGTCATTTAAATGGACACGTAATAGTTCTCAACAATTCCATGCTGTATCAGTGTCACTTCTGTGATCGACGTTAAAAAATAATTAATCGTAAAGCAAGATTGTCTAGTATAATATTGTAAGATATACAACACGTAACTTTTTACAAGAACGATTTATATATAGAAATAGTGTAATGTAATTAAAAATTTAATTTATTTGTAATTGTTGTAATAATTAATGTTGAACTCCATATATTTTAATATTTTATATTTTTGTAATATAATTAGTTTATCTTCTGTGTTAACAGTCTCCGATAGGATTTCATTTTTCTTCCAATGGTTGAGAATCCTTTTGTAGAAGTTTGTATGCGATTCGAAGTGTGTTAAGTGAGCTTTATCGATACAATTGGTTGTACTCTAAATTTATGATCTTCTATGAAAACTGAAGATGTTTTTATATGATAGAGGCAACAAAATAAAAAGAAAATTACAAACAAATAATATTTAGTTAAAACTTTCTAAAAAATAATTGAGATATGATATTACAAATTGTCAGGTTAAAAGTGAATGGTTGCACAATTAAAGGAACTTGTGAAGTTCAACCTCAATTGTATTACGATTCTTTCTGAAAGATTATAAATTGTTGTCTACACAAATTTCAATGTTAGAGAATTTAAACTTAAAACTGGCCATTTGTAATGTGCCGTTCTATATAGGGATTTTTAAATTTAAATTAAAAAATTTAAAGTTATAAATTTAACCCTTTGAAACACACATTTTTCTTTACATGGAAAACGATTCGAATTTATTACTCGGAGGTTTTCTGGGTCGCTGATTACCAATTTATAACCTCAGATTTTCAAAATTAAAAATGGCGGATCCAAGATGGCGGACAAAATTGGGAAAAAGTTGCTTGATCGAGATAAAACTGGGTACACGGGATTTGTCGGGATCGCTATTACGAATTTGGTTTCAAATGTTTAATATTCAAAATGGCGGACTAAATCCGGAAAATGTTGCTTGATCGAGATGAAATTGGGAATTTGGGAGGGTTTTCGAGGTCTATTACGAATATAGCGTCGGATTTCTAATATTCAAAATGTCGGATCCAGGATTAGAATCTTAGGGCCTGAGTAAAGATTCGACGTCCAAGGACCTCTGTAGTCTGTTCGAGGCTGCACAATTGTTATGAAGCCATACAATTTTACAGCCAAGAACCAAAAACAAAATGAGCATAAAAAGAATGAAAAACAGAGGAATCATAAAGATTAAAAAACAAAACAATAAAATATCAAAAAATATAAAGAAAAAAACAAAAAGATATAAACAATATTAAAAAAAAAAACAAAAAAAAAGTGGAAGCTTACTACCCTACAAACACGGAATGTATGCAGTTGTGTAATATTTACGTAAGTTACATTGTTACATAAATGTTACATAATTGTTACATAACTATTACTTATTGTGTTTGCAGAGGGTAAGCAATCAAAGTCGGCAATATCTAATGTACCATTTTTTATCACAAATTTAGTATTTCTTAATCTCAAACATTTTCAAAAATAGTTATAGCAAAATTAGAATCTTCCATGTCAGAGTTTTCAAAATGCAAAACGTATGTATTACGTATGCGTATTTCGGGGACCCAAAAATCTCCCAATAAACGTTTCCAGGCATAAATACATGTTACTTTTAAAATTCTTGTACTGCCATTATGAATTCGCCATTTTGAATTCGCCATTTTGAATTTTGAAAATCTGACCTCGGATTCGTCATCAGCGACCATCAACATCTCTTAGTAAAAATCACCATGAAAATCGAAACTGAAGTAAGCTGAAAAAGGCTTTTAAAAAAAAAAATGCATTTTTTTAGTGTTTGTTTATATTTATAACATTTTTACAACAAATGAAATTTGAGTATTAGTGATACAATATTGTAGGCAAATACCTTAGTTACTAGAAAAACCAACCAAAATTTTTAAATACCTCAAAATTAAATTTTTATAAATGAAATTATCTGGCAAAAAGGGTGGTCTCTAAGAGGGAACCCAGTGTTTCAAAGGGTTAATTTTTATCACCCTAGGGATTTTTCCTTACGTCCGTGCGTATTATTACGTGATTATTACTGATTATTATCTACCGGGAACTAGTTATGTACATACATAATGTAGCTATAATACAGAATTTTACACAAGCTCCGTTTCTCCATCAATCAAATGCGACAAATCGAAATGCACGATTTTTAAACCTAAAGGTGTGTAATTTATTAGCATATCTTATTATGTAAATATTTGTGTGTATTATAACACGAACTAACTTAACATTAAAAAATTGAAAACATCCAACCATTTTTCAACAATTTGTCGCCATTTTTACCTCGACATTGCAGGTTTATTGATTAATGATTTAAAAGTTAAAAATGTAACTATGAATTTACTTGAGTCTGATTGGTGGAAGAAAGGGTGCCATGATACACCGGCGAAAGGGGTGGGAGTAATAGCGAACGTGCAAGTGGGGAAGAAAAAATCCCACGATTTGAAGTTAACGCAGCTGTCGCAGCTGTGCGGGGTTAGGTGTATAAGCATTCGCTTTCCCGTCTGTGATAAGTAGTGATAAGTCGTTTCGAGTATAGTCGGTACGGTATTATCTGTTAATGAAAAAAAATAAAAAAATGGTTTCAAAATCCCGTGAAAATCGCGAAGATGAAGAAAAAGAGAGCCGTAAAAGTGTCGCCATCACTGATTACGTCTCTGTTATAGCAATTGTTGTAGTGATTGCTGCCATTTACTACCGGAGCATTGATTGGACCTTTCAAAAGAGACTCGAAACAGTTCTTCATGCTTTGGAAAAGTTAGAAAGTACTCATGGTATCGCAAACAAGCCAAAAGTTGCCGTTGGATATGGAGTGTGTACCGATGTTTTTGTCGATGCTGGAAAGTTATTGCAATACAGCGATAACATAGGCACCCCTGAACATTTTAACGAAATTAGTACGAAAGAAGAATTGTTGAAAAGCTTCGCATATTACTTTAGACACGGAGCAGCTGCTGAGTAAGTATTGAATAATTAATCTATAACTGTCAAATGGTTTCGATTCAGACTGTACCAGCAGTTCATAAATAAGTTCTGCTGATAACAATGCCTACAAAATTTGTACAAAACTAAATTTGTTTAATTGATAAATGGTTTATGTATTTAATCAATATTTTAATCATGTATAAAATGTATATTACTATTTTTTTCTTTTTGTAGATTTTCTATGCTTTGTAAGATAATAATTTACTTTAAATATTAATAAATTAGAAAATATTTGGGACAGTTTTTAAAATTACACAATTTAGTCAAGTTTGATTTTAATTGTCTTATCTTTGCCCTCCAAATTATCCACAACTTTTCTAATTCTGATTTGTATATAATCAATACATTTTAAGACCTCATTTGTAAAGATTAATTATTCATAGACTTTGAATAGCCATTTTCAATTTATAAAACTGATTTTTTAATCTTCAGAGACACAAGAAATCCTAAACTATGTATTAAAAAAATATTAATTGTATTAATTATTTTAATGTTTATAAGCGAGCCTGTTTTTGAAGAAACGCTAAATTTATTTTAAAAATGTGCCCCTAATGATTAAATCGTAATTATTTAATGTCGATGTAGGACCTCTCTTATTCGAACCTCTCTTATTCTAATCATTCCCCCACAAGTGTTCTCCCACTATCACACGAAAAGTCAACAAAAAATATTGTCCACGAATCACAAGCTCGTAAGCAAAGTAAGTGGGGGTAAGAGGAAAATTAGAATAAGAGAGGTCGGCGCCATCTTGAAAAACTTTACTAATTAGAATAAGAGAGGTCCTACTGTATTTATTTCAATAGTTACCAGATTAATGATTTTTAAGCAAATTTTGAGTACTAAAACAAAATATAGGACATTTTTATTATTTAATATTAGTATTTGTTCTAACTATAAATTCTGTAATAATATTTTATCATTTTTAACTTTGGTAGTTAAAATCCTCCATATTTGTCAAATTAAATCGGAAGTAATTAAAACAAGATAAACTTTTGAGAATTGAGAGCTTAATTACTTCTTTAGTATTCATTCAAGTTTAAAAAATGTAGATTATTTATACTAAAATCATTCAAATAGTAAAAATATTTTATTTTTACTAGAAACACTACGCTCCAATTTATAAATTTTATGGAGTAATTAGTGCGAAAAGAGGTCATGTTCAAACGCTACCTGTTTATAAATTACGTCTATGCTTTCATTGCAACTAAAAATATGGAAATTTTACGCTTACTAATATGAAAAACATTTGAATTAAAAATCATTGTTTATTTTTACAACTCCGTTTTGTATTTTTGAACTAAAGTTTACTAAATGCTTATATCTTTGTAAATATTAAACATTCTTAAAGTGACTTATCAAAAGCATTATATAACATTGAAACAATTTTATTTGGAAGACCTCAGTAAAAAAAAAGTTATCTATTGTGGAGTACAAATTTAAAAGTATTTTAATCCTACCTGAGCAAAACAAGTCACTAATTGCTTTATCAAGTTTCAAATATGACATGTTAAATACAGTCGTAATTTATGTATTACAATTTTTAAAGTTATTTTACAGAAAGAAAAAATAATTGTTTTAATATTGATCCAGAGTACAGAAATATTATAAATATGCTTTATTAAGTGTCGACTAGTAATTAGATATTTTCCTACTATTAAGATACTGAAAATTATTTTATTTTAATTTTTAAATGCACCTATGTTAAATCTATATTAAGATACTGAAAAATTAATAGTATTTGTTGTTCGAGCACACATGTTGTGGCTTTTGCGCATTTACATCATTACGCGATCTTTATTACATCAGCAAAACAGTTTTTTAAATGTCAAGGAAAGAGGCATGTTTTATTTTTGTTTTTAAATTATTTTCGTGAATTTTTTTTTTTAAATATTGATTTTTAAAGTCATAAAACTTGATATTTTTTTTAGTTTCTGATTTTGCAAGTGAGTTATGACTAAAAACGATAAAAATCAAGAATATTCAATTTTATTTGATCATTTAATGATGTAAACTCTAAAAAATATTTTTTAATAAAAAAAAAGTTAAAAAAATCTTGAACACCTTAAAAATTTTTTTTTAATTTTGACTTTGTAAGTGAACTTATGACTAAAAAAAGGTAAAAATCAAGAATATTCAATTTTATTTGATCAATTAATGATGTAAACTCTAAAAAATGTTTTCTAATAAAAAAAAAGTTAAAAAAATCTTGAACACCTTAAAAATTTTTTTTTAATTTTGACTTTGTAAGTGAACTTATGACTAAAAAAAGATAAAAATCAAGAATATTCAATTTTATTTGATCAATTAATGATATAAACTCTAAAAAATTTTTTTAGTAAAAACAAGTTCAAAAAAATTAAAACACCTTAAGAATTTAAGAAATTTAAGAAGTTTATGAAAAAATTATATATTTTTAAAAATATTTTCGTGAAATCGTGAACTTTCGTCCAATTTCTATAATGAATCGGAGATCGGGCCATTAATAGAAACCAGAATTTCAGGTTTATCATTTTTATCCTAGACGTTGCGTAAAATATGTACATAATTAATCGCTCGAACATTGCAAAGTTTCTGCTAGACGTTTATTTTAAATATGGCTACAGTTACGTCATATCCATTGTTATGTACATTTATTATTTATTCAAATTTAAGAGGAATTTCGCAACGTACATTTCACTAAAATATTTTCGTAAGTTTTCCGTTAGTAATTTTTTAAATAAATTCTTCTTCAATATATTTCTATAGCAGGTTTTTATTAATGTGTTCAAATATTATAATTAGGTTAAGCTGACTAGACAATGGATTGCAATAAGTAATTTTCAAAAAAAAAAATTCTAAACTTGAGTAATGATAGTTAAGAGATTCGTCTGTACAGAGTTTTATGCAATTTATCTTCAAAAAAATGACAATCATCGCTGAAGTTTTTAGATTATTTTTTATTTAAAAAAAAAATGAAGGCCGAACTTTTTATAGATCGAAGCGTCGGGACTTGAACCAGGGACATTTCGATTCCCGGTCGAATGCTCTAAAAGGTGTCCAAGAACTGACCAGCAATATTTCAGGAGGAGACTTTCCTTGATATAAATCCAGTAATCGTTGAAAATTATAACAACGAAAAAATTTTCTTCTCGACCGCTTTAATTTTAAATTAAATAATAATTAATACTTCTCGGTGTTAGAGGTCAATTAACTAAAGATAATAATATAAAAATGTTTAATTAACATATTTTTTTGGTTTTCGATTGAAAACACGATTCTGGTATAATGATGAACAAAGCCGGATTTTGTATGATAATCGCGACAAAACCTTCAATTTGGAACATTCATATCTGTATTTAAAGTGATTTACTCATAAATGAGTTTTGTGTCCCTCTAGCGACTATCGTAGAAACTAGCACCTATTGTAAATAATATACATTTCGTCCCAGGATCCCGTGTAGACTATTCAGTAGGGCAATCACGGGAATCCCTGCCCTATATGTATATATGGTTTCTTCATTTAATGTGCATTTTTTAAATAAAACAAACAAAGCCGGATTTTGTATGATAATCGCCAAAAAAATATGTTAATTAAAAATTTTTATATTATTATCTTTAGTTAATTGACCTGTAACACCGAGAAGTATTAATTATTATTTCCTTGATATATCAAACAAAATAATCCTGTACCAAAATTGGATCTGAGGCTCAGAATTTGAGTGACGAGTTATTGTAGTTTAGAAAAAAACTTTTTTTTGCAATAACTCGGCTCTTTTGTGAGTTATTTCAATGACTCACGGCTCATTTTCAAGCTCTTTTTTAGCCCTACAATTCGTCCCAAAGAACATTTCTTCTGCGATGAATATTTCTGAAGTTATGGCATCAAAAATAGTAATAAAGGACAGTTGCGGTTTTTTGCATCTAACCTATTTTGTAAAAATTTGCCTTCTTTACCATTTTTTAGTCCATAACCTCCGAAATATTCAACGCAGGACTAATGTTCTCGTGGATGAATTGTAGGACATAAATATAGCTTGAAAATGAGCCCGCATTCATTGAAATAACGTAAAAAAAGCCGAACTAATGCAAAAAATTTTTTCCCCTAAACTTGAATGGTGAATCACTCAAATTCTGAGCTTGAAAAGCATGAAAAGTTCGTTGATTAATAACCTTCCATACAGACCATTAGTCAAAAGCAAATCTATTGATTTATCTCGTGTAACGACTCGAAATTACTTAATATTTCCGGAATACCACTCTCCCCTACACAATATAATATGGAAAATAAGAGTAAAAATTCCAAGTGTACCAGCTAATATGCGAATTGTCTGTATTCTTTTGAAAATATGTAAAAGGGAATGTAATTACGAGTTAAAGGACCGGTTCAAAGGATTTTTCGAACAAATTTAATTTCGCGGAGTTATGGACAATTTAAATTTTTTACACTTTTTCATTCAAAAAATAAAAAAAAATTCAAACAAAAAAAAACAAAGAATCTTAGGAGATAATTAATGAATCTTTATGAAACTTGGTATAATTGGACATTAAATATTGTTGTACTTTTAATTGAAATAATAACAAATTATAAATATTTTAATTGAATTATTGTTATTGCAAAATTCATTATTAAATTGAAAAATAAATCAAGTCATCAACGTCTCAGGAATTACGTTCAAAATTCATTAGATAGGGAAATTTATCACGAATCGATATCCGTTTTAAAATTTCGTGGCCCGCATTTAGAAAAAAAGTACAGTAGAACTCCTCTTATTTTAACCCCTATTATTTTAATCGTTTCCCCTCACGTCTTCCCCCACCACCGCTCGAACAGAACATAAAATATCTCGATGTATTCAGCTTATACAACGTCAAGTTTTATGTGTATGTGAGTGAGGGTAAGGAGAAAATTGAAATAACAGGGGTCGGCACGATGTTGATAAACTTTAGCAGTTAAAATAAAAGGGGTCCTACTATAATTACGTTTTTTCTGCTCGGCAAGTCTGTCTGTACCGAGTGGTACGCCTGCCGCCGCTGTGCACATTTTTATTGTTTTTTTGTGAAATTATCTTAGAAATCTTTATCGCCTCAGCATTGCTGTCATCCAAGGATAACTTTTTTTTCGTTTTTTTTACGTTCTGGTACACCATTCCCGATCTATAGTGGGAAACTCACATGTTGGGTCCTTATCAGTGTTATCTGCATTTGTATCTGTATCTGTATATTGAAATATATTAGACTAAGAATAATTACAATTAATTAAAATGACTGTTAAATTAATTTATTTGTCATTTAACATTTGAAAATAAAATAGTGTTCGTCGAATCAAGTTAGCTACAAACATAATTTTGAAACTGAACTTGGTATAAAATAATAAAAATATAATAATACATTTTTTCTTAATTTAAGATTATGATGATTTTTACGGCCGGGGAACAAAGTTCCGAAAATCAACACACCGAAAGGCCAAAATTTCGATATACCATGGCTCCAGCGTGAGTTTCTTCACTTTGTCTTTGAAAATTTGGCAAAAAGAAAGCAAAATATAATACCATGGACTCGCGTAATATCGAAATTTTAGCTTTTCGGGGTTTTGATTTTCGGAACTTTGTTCCCCGGCCATTTTTACCGGATACTTCTTCTATACATCTTGCAATTCTTCATTTTCGGAAATAATATTTACAAAAGATTTTTTAATTTCAATGTCATCCTAGCTAATTTTACGCCTACAAGAATCGCAGATATATTGCCCAATTAGAGAACTAAATTCACACTCCCAATCCTTCGTAACATACTTAACCCATTAACGACGAGAAGGACACTTTTTGCACTTCAATTTCAATTAAGTATTTCGAATGAAAATCGAACATCAACAACATTGAAATGTATGTATCGTACTATTTTCAAGGTTGCTCTTTTCAATGGCGTTGTCAAAATTGAGCTATAGCAATTAGAAAATTAAATATAGCGATTTAAATGTAAAAAAACACAAAAAATCGGGGTTATACTTTTGAATAAAACATTTTTTCTCGTCGAAAAAGTGTGTTCGGTCACAAAATTCCTTCACTAAAGGTGACGAAAATAGTTGTAGTATTAAGATATATTTTAAAATATTAACAAAATAACATCGTGATCACAAAATGGCGATGGCAGTGAGTAATTTCTTTTTAAAAGTTAACCAATTTTTTTCATGAAAACTATAAACTTTAGGCAAAATTTTGTAGGAATAAAAATGTCTTAAAATGTATCAAAGAGTATGCCCAAATTTATGATTTTTAGAATTTTCAGAATTTAAATTAAAAACGAAATTTTTAAAAAAGACGTTTAAAAAATCTGAAAAAATTTTAGTGTATTCTTTGACAAATTCTAAGATAATTTTGTACTAAATCCTACATTTTTCGACAAATGAAATTATTATTCTTGAAATCTAGAAATGATTAATAATTTTGTTTCTCAAAAACTATAAACTTTAGAGAAAAGCTTCTTAGAGCAAAAATATTTTCGAATTAGTAAAAGATTACTCTCAATTTTTTTCAGGTTATTTAAATGACTTTTTTAACAATTTCGATTTTCTTAATTTCCGAAAAATAACAAATTATATCAAAACATTCTGAAAAAAATTGAGAATATTCTAAGAAACGTTTGTTCTCACAACATTTTTTGTAGAGTTTGGGTTTTTTATGAATAAAATTTGTTAAGTTTTAAAAGGAAAAATCCCACTGCAGCCGCCATTTTGTGATCATGGTGTTAGTTTTTAAATACTTAAAAAATATATCTTAATACTACAACTATTTTCTTCACCTTTAGCGAAAGAATTTTGTGCCGGCAAATACTCTTTCTGTGAGAAAAAAAATGTTTTATAAAAAAGTATACTCGATTTTTTTGCGTTTTTTGACGTTTAAATCGTTATATTTAATTTTGTAAATAAGATAGCTCAATTTTGACAATTCCATTGAAATTAGCAATGTCGAAAATAACAAGACGCATACATTTCAATTTGTTTGAACTTTAATTTTCATATGAAATACTTGATTGAAATTGAAGTAGGAAATGTGTCCTTCACGGCGTTAATGGGTTAAGGGGGTTCTAAAGTGGCCCGCCAGTAAGATAGGAAGTTTCACTAAAAAATATAAATTAAAGATGACTGAATTAAATTTTCAAAATTCAGGCTTTGTAAAGGCAATTCTAATTACTATAGACGCTTTCCTAGAAAATACCAAAGAAATTAATTCAGAACTGACTGAGAATTTTCGGAAATAAAAATGCTTCTTATTTATTTCCGAATGTTCTCGGTCAGTTTCAATTAATTTTATTGGCATTTTCTAGGTGTACCGTATATAGTAATGTTATTAATTATAATCAAGAATAGTTTTACAACGTTCTTTAGTCTGAATATAAAATAAAACATTTTTGATGTCCGTTTTTCATGACGCAATTCAAAACATTTATTTTAAATATAGTTTCGCAGTGATTTTAAAATAAATTGTTATATGATTTTTTGTATTATTTTTATTTCAATATTCTTTTACATAACCGCATATATCTGCGTATCCTTGAAAGCATTTGTGTCGTAAAAAAAAACAAATATTTTCTATAAAATTACTACGATTTTTTGAAGCATGGAAATATATTTTTAAATTTTATTAAAAGAAATAACAAATGTTTGCTTTGATTTAATACTTTGATAATTTTACAGAAAAATTGAGTAACGTTTGTGAGAATTCATTAAAAATAGTATATTACCTAACAAGGGTGTAAAGTGTACTTTTACGCACCGACGGCGCCTCGTATGTATAGTTCCCGACCGATGCGTAACAGTTATACTTTACACCCATGTTAGGTATACTATTTTTTGTAATTGGGTGCGTAAAGAGAGTGCGTAAAGTTATGATGCCTGGTGGAGTGCGCAAAGTACAACTTTACGCACGACCGTTCACTTTACGAATTTTGTCGTCAGGACAGGTAAAAGTGAACTTTACGCACGAAAAACAGGCATCAAAAGTACTGTACGCGCTAACTTTACGCACACAATTACAAAAAATTACTTACTCCCTTCGGTATATTCTTTTAAAAAATCTGGTTTACTAAAACAACAGATCCGATATCGTCAAGTCAAAAAAGTTTGGTAATTTGTAAGGGAAAGTATTTTTCCTAATAGTGGTAGATTTTAGACAACTGAAAAAAAAACACCAATAGTTATATACCAAAGGACAGAAATCGATCCTAGTAACGAATTTGGTGGTATAATAAATGGTCATCGCGTTTTATTTTCCTAGGAAATATAAAGTACTTTATTTGCCTGTTCACGTTTTATTTTCCATAAAAAAATGATCTTACCTAAAATAATATTTGATTTTCAGACGTTACATGTCCAACAGAACTCTATTCGATGAGTTAGTTTCACAAGCTCGTTCATTCCAATCATCGTACTCATCGATAGGAGGAAATGCTGCTATCATGGGATTAAGATTCCTAAAGGAAGGTTGTGATGTTGTGATGGCTGCGACAATGACAAGATCTTTACTTCAAATGATTCCAGAGGGAATGACAGTAATCGGAGGGGAAACCGACAGAGACGATGTTCATTTAATATTAGAATATAAGCGAGAAGAACTGTGGGGACCCTACAAAAGTGCCAGAGCCAATAGGTAATCAGATATATTTAATTTTAAGTACTTCAATTTTATTTTAATTAGTCCCAGCGTTGACAAAATGTAATATTCTTGATTCTTAAAAACAGTGTACATTTGTTTAATTTTAAAGTAATGTAATTAACGTTCGATTAGATGAACGTCTATATGAAATTACTGTAGAGTCCCAGTATATTTGCCCGCTCGGTTCCTCGCTTTCCCCCCACCCCCGTCTCCTTATGTTTGTCAAAAGAAGGGGAGCGTCGCGTTTGTGACGTCACAGCAGGCCCTTCCTGAGACCCCAGCGCTCAAGGTGGGGAAAAGGAGAGCGGCGACAGACAAATATAACGAGACGGAACTGGACATGTATGGCGGAACGCCAATATAGCGAGACGCAAATATACCGGGACTCTACTGTAGTACGGGACAAAATATTTAACCCTTTAACCCAAATGTACAAAGTTTTTTCACGAAGTTTAACAATATATTTTAACATTTAAACTTCAGGAGAAGAATTTGTAATTGAAAAATGTTGTCTGGTTCCATTGGAAAGAGCGGTTCTTGGCCAATAAGAAATTATTACTGCCAACATTTTCTCGTGGAATTTAAATGCTAAAATATAATGTCAAATTTCATAAAGAAATTGTTGGACGTTAAAGGATTAAGCTGGACTACATTTATAAATAGTAAAGAATACAAAAAATTGTTACATCGTGAATATAATCTCAAAATTAACAGAAAACGTATTTTTTTTTAATACATAACTTCAAATATATCAACATTGTGATGTCTGGTTTTGAACTCGGATTCGGATTCTATGCACATTTAAAATATAGTACTACCTCGTTTATTCGACATGATCCGTTTCAGCGCTCACTATGACCTGGCTAGATCGAAATTATTCCAGAGGTCCGGCATTGTCGAACTAGCGAGGTTTTCGGAAAATTAACGTGCCGGAATTCTACGTGAATGTATTAAATCGATGAACTTCAAATTAGTTTGTGACATTTTTCAATTCGAATTGGAAACGTAATTTCTAAATTCGATCTTATTCTTTTCCATTTTTTAGGTAATAACTTTTTTTTTCTTTTAAACTCTAAACGTTAAAGAATATTTCCTTAGAACAAAAATGTCGTATAATTGATTAAAGAATACGTTATATTTTTTCAGATTTTTCAAATGACTATGTTTAAAATTTCGAATTTTTGAAAAATCAATAATTGTGACAATACATTCTGGAAAACTGAAGTTTGCTCTTTGACTCATTCTAAAACATAACTGTTCTTGGAAAGTCTATAGTTTTCAAGAAAAAAAATTGTTAAATTTTGATAAGAAATTTGTCAATGTAGTGGCCATGTTGGATCTCGTATCAAAAATTTCAAACTCATAACTTTTCTTGTAAATACCCTAGCCTTCTACAATTTTTAACTGCTTATTTCGTATAACTATATGAATAAGTATACCAAATTTGATAAAAATCTGTTTGTTAATTATATTACCGGGAGAACTCCCTCAACCCTTTAAAGCGGAAAGGGCACTTTCTTCCAACTATTTTCAATATTAATTTTCTCTACTAATATAGATTTCTTTGAAATTTTCTGGACGTTCTAACTCAAAACTACGAGCTTTATTTAAAAAATGATAAGAATGAAAAGTTCTTAGAATTTACCCAGAAATATCACGGAATTTTTTTAGATTTTTTTAATGACATTTGGGGATTTTATTAAAAATTTTTTTTAACGTAATTTGTTAACGAAAAATTATGAAAAAAAATTTACTGTATTCTCTAATGAATTCTAAGAATTTTTTGTTCTTTAACATTTTTTTCCAAATGTTGGCAGTTTTCGAGAAAAAAAATCCTAAGCTATAATGTTTAAAATTCATTTTCTCAACAACAACTATCAACTTTCGGAAAAAATACAAAGGAGAACAAACTCTCAGAATTCATGAGAGAGTACACTGCATTTTTTTCAGAATTTTTCAAAAATAAATTACTTCATTGATCATTTTTTAAATAAAGCTCGTAGTTTTAAGTTAGAACGTCCAGAAAATTTCAAAGAAATTTTCATTGTTGCGGCCATTTTGAGGTCGTTAGAATGATGAAGTGTATAAAAGTAACATTTTTCCTTAAAATTGAAGTATTTTATTCACCTTTATTCAGAGTTTCAATAGAATCCCAATATTCTAAGGGCTCGAAAAAAAATAGTAAGAATAAATATTTCCTAATTTTTTTGACATTTTTTTCAAATTCGGCGCCATATTGGAATTCCTAATGGCCGAAAGTCAATTTGGACCTCGGAATCTTGAAGAGCGACCTCGAAAACAGTAGGATATGTATCTCTTAATTTTTGTTAACTTCCATTTTGATACAAAATACTCGATTGAAATAGAAGGAAGAAAAAGTGTCCTTTGGGAGTTAATGGGTTAAACTTATCTCAAAATACTTTCAGTATTAACATATTTCAGTGATTTAAAAAAAATGTTGACACAAAAAAACTCCAAAACATTATCATTTTAAAGTGGAATGGTCCTACTTGAATATCAGAATAGCTACGTAGGGTTTAAAATATATGAAACAAATCAACATATATTTTAGTGATTTTCCAATTGTATCAATCATTGAAAATAGTTTGATAACAGTGAAACAATTTGAAAAAACCCATGCATTATTTTATTACCTCAAAAAAAAAACAATCTTTTTTTAACGCATGAAATGTAAAAACTGTACTTTGCACAGTTTTATTTGTTATATTTTACATAATATAGGATACTCGAAAATAAGGTATTGAAACTCTTTAGTCTCAAAGTCAAAATATATAGCACAATGTCCTACTCAAATTGGTATAAATAAACTAAATAAACCTTTTTTTAATTATGAAAACTACTTATTATTCTTTGGGATTATCCACTGTAATTATTAATACAACAGTGATCTTGAGTGGAAAAGAGTTAATCAATTTAAAAACCGGAAGTCGGAACCTACTTTTATTATCCGACTCGTTGAATTGATAACACAATATATATTCTTAGAGAACTCGTTAATTTTAATAATCCAAAAGAATTGTTCTTTCAATTAAGGATGAATCTACTAATAAACAACAAAAATTGTCTAAAGAAAAGGAAAATGTAAAAGAAATAAACGATTAGCTTCTTTCACTAGGATGTTTATCTGTAAATGTTTTAGAAAACCTTACATAGTAAAAGAAAAGTTTCAGAAATAAGCCCAATAAAAATTTAAATACACCTTTAATGATTATCATCGTTAATCCAAAAACTCCAGATGAGGAATCCTAGAAATGTTGACGACCAACCTGAATGTTTCTCTTAGCAAATAATTTTTGTAGACAATAAGATTTTATGTAAATTTTTATATATTGATTAACCCATTAACGCCTGAAATGGCATTTTTTATACTTCATTATTAATAAAGTATTTCATATCAAAACCGAAGTTGAAGACAATTGAAAGGTACATATCCTATTGTTTTCGAGGTCGCTCTTCAAGATTCCGAGATCGAAATTGAGTTTCAGCCATCAGGAATTCCAATATGGCGTCGAACTTTTAAAAAAATTCCAAAAAATTGGGAATTATTTATTCCCATCAATTTTTTTCGAGCTATTAGAATATTGTGATTCTATTGAAACTCTGAACAAACGTGAACAAAATACTTCAATTTTAAGGAAAAATTTTACTTTTATACCCACATCATTGTAACGACCTCAAAATGGCGTCAACAATGAAAATTTCTTTGAAAAATTTCTAAACGTTCTAACTCAAAAACTACATGCTGTTATAAAAAAATGCTAAGAATGAAAAGTTCTTAGAATTAATCGAGAAATATAGTGGAATTTTTTCAGATTTTTTTGATGACATTTTGAGAAATTTTATTTCAAAATTTTTTTCAAAATCATAATTTATTTATGAAAAATTCTGAAAAAAATTTGGTGTATTCACTTATGAGTTTTTTGTTCTTTGCAATTTTTTCCAAAAGTTAATAGTTTTTTGGGGGAAAAAATCCTAAACTATAATATTTGAAATTCATTTCCTCGAAAACTATCAACTTTTCGAAAAAATTGCAAAGAACAAATAACTCTTAGAATTCATCAGAGAATACACTAATTTATTTTAGAACTTTTTGTAAATAAATTACAATTTTAAAAAAAATATGTTGAAAAAAAATTTCTCAAAATGTCATCACAAAAATCTGAAAAAATTCCACTATATTTCTCGATTAATTCTAAGAACTTTTCATTCTTAGCATTTTTTTATAACAGCATGTAGTTTTTGAGTTAGAACGTTCAGAAATTTTTCAAAGAAATTTTCATTGTTGACGCCATTTTGAGGTCGTTACAATGATGTGGGGTATAAAAGTAAAATTTTTCCTTAAAATTGAAGTATTTTGTTCACGTTTGTTCAGAGTTTCAATAGAATCCCAATATTCTAATAGCTCGAAAAAATTGATAAGTATAAAAAATACCCAATTTTTTGGAAATTTTTTTCATATTCGGCGTCATATTGGAATTTCTGATGGCTGAAACTCAATTTTGACCTCGGAATCTTGAAGAGCGACCTCGAAAACAGTAGGATTCGAAACCGACGCACGAAACAGACGCACCTCTCAATTGTTTTCAACTTTGATTTTGATACGAAATACTGGACTGAAATTGAAGCATAAAAATTGTCATATCAGGCGTTAATGGGTTAATACAACACCCACACATAATTCATGTTCTACACAACATGCAATATTACAACAAAATCCATTTTCAAAACGATTTTTAGATTTATAATTCATCACGACATTCACAATCCAAAGATCAGTGGCGTCCAAGACTTGGATTCGATGCTTCCGAAATTCAAACCTGACCTATTTGTAGTAAGTGGATTACAGATGATGGATAGTTATCCTTTCGTCGAAGATGACAGATTGTCACAAATAATGAAAGTAACCAATCAAATGAAAAGTCAACCAGAATCCACTAAAATTCATTTTGAGATGGCATCATTCGTTGAAGAAAGTTTACTTTTGGAACTCAACGACATGGTGATACCGTACGCCAATAGTTTAGGGATGAACGAACAAGAAATCGTGAATCTTAAGAATTCTTTGATGTACGGTAATATCTCTTTGGTAACAAATTCTGCACCAAGAGTAGCCGCAGTTTTAGATGATATAAGGTCGATATTTAAATTGATCAGGACGAAAAGCAAATCCGTCGAAGATTCGAGAAAGTTGACAAGGATACACGTCCATACTTTAGCGTACCAAGCGATTCTTACCACTAAGGAATGGAAGAATTCTGCAGCCGCGGCAGCAAAAGCATCTTTAATTGCTCATCGTCATGTCTGCAGTACAACCAATGTAAGCATAATAATTTAAAATGTTGAATATTGATGGTAAAGGGTCGGAATATTAAAAAAAAAAAAATTGGTTGAAGTCTTGAAGATTATTTTGAATTTGCAGATTGACGTACAAAAAGCAACTTTGATCCTGGATGACAGTTTCATGACTTCCACCGAAGCAGGCAAACGAATGGCCATGCAAGCTGATAAACCAGTGACCTGTTGGCAAGAAACTATTACCGTAAATGACGAACCGATAGAAGTTGACTTTTGCATTGCTCCAGTGTTAGTATGTACCGAAGCCAAACAAACAGCAGGAGGCGGTGATAATATTTCGAGTGCAGGTTTAGTACTTCAGATCTAGGGATTTTTCTTGGATCTTTTTTGATACGTAGATGCAATCGCATATGATTGTGTCACTAATGTGGAATACGCATGTGATATTAGAAAGTTCAATTTGATATCATATTTGCATTAAACTAACTTAACTCCATGGCTTCGGAAATATCACTGTAAAAACCATGTTTTTAATTATTTTGACCTTCCAATATCACATTTGTATTCGAATTTTAAAACCTCAGGAAGGGGAGAAAACTTTCGAAGATAATGATGGAATGTTGTACAGCTACAAGTCATTCCTAATACCTAAGATTTTGAATCATCGGCTTAAAATGTACAATTGCGAGGCCTCTGCGATTTCACGAGTTACATTATCGAACAAGATACGATTCCAGTTATAAATATCGACATTCCCATAGCTAGATCATTCCGTATTTACATTTTTACACTTGCTCAGACGTAACGGGTCACATTCGGGCCTATTTTTGCACCTTTATTAAATGATAGTCACTTATGTCTGTGAGAATTACTATGTTATATCGATATCGTAATAGTTACGTCTTTGGGAAATTACAATTTAACAATAACACAAAGTACAAGAGTGCATAAATCTGTACTTAATTTGTTTTGTTGTTACTTCAAGTCTTATGTTATGTACCAAAGTTCACTGTTTAGACAATCGATTAGCAGAAATATACCTCAGTGTGCTGCTTGGTGTATGAACCACAATGCAGAGAAGAATTAGAAATGCATTTGTGAAATTTGTTGAACAGGACTAAGTAAAAATTATCAATACTTCCCGAAAACATTCCTTGATTAAAATTTAAAGATAAACCATTCCGATAATCTACTATTCCATTCCATAACTCCCTCCAATGTCGAGTAAAATCAATTCTGTAATTTGACTGGACGGTAGATTTCACACTAGTTACAACCAGAATTTGTAAAAATATTGTTGCTGTATATCGTGTTACATAAGTTTGACTAGGTAATTGCGTTGATTAATTGGTAGGCATGTTTGTGTTGATGTATATACGTATTTATTTGAAAACAGATGTGATAAGTCGATGTAAAAATTGTAAAACACCAACGTTTACATTTTCAAAATAAATTTGAGAATTTTCTTTTAATTTTCCCTATAACATTTCTAACATTCACAACTTTGGAAGTCTGTCGTTCATGGTAAGTAGATTATCTGATTATTCAGTTGTAAAAATTGAGGCGAGGGTAAAAAACTAAATTGATTTGAAATATTTCGGACAAAGGTAAACAGCACCGACGGAGTATTTTCAAATTTATCGTCAGTGAAGAAGGATGAAGAGTTTTCTGGAAAACTAGAGAAAAAAATCATTGAATTGAAAATTTTGAGATTCTGCGAGACTTTGGACGGCATTAAAAATCCCTTTCAAATATGCCCGTTTTGATCATTAAGGGGGTGGGATAAGGGGTCTAAAAACTGATCATTAGTGATCTTCGCGACGCAAACTAACCGATATTAATTAACCGCGTTGCTATTTATACAGTGTCATGCAGTCAAGTAAACAAGCACGATAAATATAAACAAAACAACTGACAGATTCCTTTCCTATCCTTATTTTTCTTTATATTCGTCTGAAATACCGACACCTCTCAGCATGGTGCTTTTATCAAAACACACCGTTACAATGTTAAAATGCTGAAAATTTCTAAATATTTAAAACATCTTGCATCGTAATCACTAGGATTCTTAAAACGCTAGGCACCGTCGAAACACCTACAATCTCAACTAATGATGAAATTACCAACAAAAAAAAAAAGAAAAAAATTACATTGATTATTTTTCGCGACTGGATCTCAGCCAATCAGAGTGCGATATTCAAAGGGTTCTATGGTCATTTGTTTAAAATTATACTGGCAATTCCACACGGAGAGAAATCTGAAAGGATGAAACTGTAGGTATTCCTTCCGCCACTGTACTAAGATTTGGTGCTGGTTCTGCACCATGTGTCGCGTGATATCAATCTAAGAAACCCACAGTCTCAGACTGTAAAACTGCGATGCTTTCTTCGAGGTTTTCTCCCGCCTAAGTTTTACTTTTTAGACTAGGGCTCTCCCGGACTTTTTTGTAGGAAATTTCCTCCTCTACAAAAACGGTTTAGTAAATTTTTGCTCTATTTTGCACCGTTTTAGATACGGAAGCAATAGAATGAAAAACAACGTATTCAGCGTCCGGCGCCATGTTTATCTTTTGTTTTAAAAACTCGATGTTCTTCGTTCTATCGCTTCCGTATCGAAAACGGTGCAAGATAGAGCAAAAATTTACTAAACCTTTTTTGTAGAGGAGGAAATTTCCTACAAAAAAGTCCAAGAGAGCCCTAGTCTAAAAAGTAAAACTTAGGCGGGAGAAAGCCTCGAAGAAAGCATCGCAGTTTTGCAGTATCATCCTAAGCGTTTTCACAGTCTGAGACTGTGGGTTTCTTACATTGATATCACGCGACACATGGTGCAGAACCAGCACCAAATCTTAGTACAGTGGCGAAGGAATACCTACAGTTTCATCCTTTCACATTTCTCTCCGCGCACGGCAGCTCCTGGAAATTGCATACTCGCTACTCAGTTGTTAAAATTACTAAATTCATATATTCGCCTCTTCTCTCTGCTCAGCTGTAACCTTAAATACCGGTCACAAAAAATAATCCGCCGAATACCCCTCGACCTTCAAAATTAATCACAATATTTCCGATAATTTTGAAGGTTTCGGGATATTACAACTGATAGTTATAAAGTTAAAAAGGGTGCGAGTCGAAAAACCGACCGGTCGAAAAGCTGACAGTCAAAAAACCGACAGTTGAAAAAAATCACTGTCCTCCTGACGATATATTTTGTTATGTGTCGGCTTTATGACTGTCGGTTTTTTTACCTGTCGGCTTTTTAATTTGCAGGTTTTTCTACCCGCACCCTTTAAAAACCCTTAATAAAATTTCGATTTGACAGTTACTTGGAACGGACTGAAATATGAATATGATTTGTTAGCATAAAATTTAATTTAAAGAAAAGTTATATTAAATCCAAAAGGAAAGAAAAAGGCAAATAATATATTTAAAAAATAACCAAGAAAACAAAAAAAAAACAAGTTTCAAAAAAGCATAATTTTCAAAAGAAATTTATTCCAGGACGAAGTAATAGCTATTATTTTTTGACAGGGATTTTTTGGGGCGCTGCATACGAATCCAATATCAGATTTATAAAATTCAAAATGGCGGATCCAAGATGGCCGACTAAATTTCTGAGAAACTGTAATTTTGTCATATATTGGATCCGCCACTTTGAATTTTATAAATTTGATACCAGATTAGCAATCAGCGGCTCGAAACACTCCGGGTGCGGCTCGAAAAACCGACACTTCAAGAAATTACTGTCCGCTTGTCGATGTGCCTAATTTTTATGTATCAGCTTTTTGAATGTCGGTTTTTTGTGCTGTCGGCTTATATATATATATATATATATATACAGGGTCATCGAAAAGTATCGGACCCCCCTAATATCTTCAGTTAGAATGCACTTAGGAGAAAATGTCCAATAGCAAAGTTGTATGGTTTCAAGCGGGGAGTAAGATGATGACCTTGACTTTGACCTTGACCATGTCCTTCAAGGTCAATCTTATTTTTTTAAATAGAACCCCCTACATTTTATTGCATATTCCCATAGCTTATCTCGAGAGCTTTCCAAAACACTATAATAAAATATTTTTTTATTAAGTACTTTTTGAGTTATAAAGGTTTGAAGTTAACAATTTGTTAAGTGGTGTGCGAGTCCGACCAGTTAAGGCAAGAGTGGTGTGAAACTAAATAATATTTTACAAGATATTCTACATTTTGTGTCAAAAAATTGTTAACTTCAAACCTTTATAACTGTGTGCATTCTAACTGAAGATATTAGGGGGGTCCGATACTTTTCGATGACCCTGTATATTTGTACAACAATATCCCTTAAATTTCAAGTTTTCCTTATTTCCGTCGGCAAGTTGCTCCCCTCCTGTACCATTCGTAACATGGCGATTATTAGTGGAGGGGTTAAATCGAAGGCTTAGGCAAAGCACTTGCAACAATATAATTCAATATAAATTACACTAATTAAATATGACTGAAATAGAAATTTCGTACTTCTTATCTGACCTCTGTAATGTTTTTTGCCAAAATATCTGCGGAGAGTCCGGATCAAGTGACCAGCTGTCCAGAATACCATTTGGAGACTAAATGAAATTAAATGGGAAAACACTTTATATAGGAACGGTAAACGATAAATGGAAAATGAAAAGCAACAACAATGCAAGAGAAGGATGAAAGGGAGATCGATCGAATTAATGGAACAAAGCAAAAAGGAAAAAAGAAAACGCTTAGAAAAAAAGAAAACAAAAAACCATTAGAAAAAAGGAAAATCCTGACGCGTATCTTTATAAAATCGCCGGAAAGGTTTGGAGACCTTGGTATATCTTATGGTACTCGATATATTTTAAATTATTATTCCAAAAATGTTTAGATACGTCATTTCTAAGAATGACCGGAGAATTTTTAGGCGAGGTAGATTATTGTGTAACATTTGAAGTATCTTCAGTAATTTTTTCATTGAACAATCGGAGTTATGCTGGATTGATATCTTCCATGTCAAAAATATTCTAGTGGTGCCTCTGATAACAAGTCGTAGAATTATCTGAAAAACAAAAATTTTAATTTTCACAGTTTTCACCTACGAGAATATCACTTTCGCAGATATTCTCCGACGAAGATTCTTCTGACATGTTTTCATCCGTGACCTGTGATATTTTAAAGGTGTGGGTTTCAACCGTTCAATAATACACCTTTGCGGTTATTTATTTTATTTACAACATAGTGAGACTGACATCATTTATACGAACATTATAAATACTCGTCCGTTAGAATTTATAAAATAAAAAAATAAAATAAAAAATGTTACTCCATGATGAAATGAAAACTCTGATAGCTGTGATTTCCTAGTTTCTTATATTTCTCTCTCGTACCTCGCTAAGATTCACATTACAACTTAACAGTAAAAATCGTGTGTTTTAAGCTAAGCTTTAGAAATATTTTGTTGCTCATAAAAAGCATTGTACCATCATGTACAATTCTAATTGATACACTGTAAATCACTTTGACTAAATTGAAAAAGTACATAGTTAATTACATAAAATACGCTACTCTTTCATTTCACCCTCAATATAGGTTAACTTATAAACCTATCACCGCTGAAGGCTTTCATTGGAAGTTTGTTCGCGACGTGTCATCGTTGCTTAAAAGATAGTGTCTCCTTCATCGATACCCAACATTCGCAAGTCGTCCGGTCCTGGTTGGGCTTCCGATTCATTGTCAGCTTCCGTAATTTCCGGAGGTGGTTGATCCATGTACTCGGGTGCATAACCGCCGCATCCCATCATACCGTACATAGACGCGTACATCATCGAGTTTTCTTGGTTTTGCATTTGTTGCTTCATTTCAGGAGTCTCGTCCTTCGGGAATATTATATTAAGAGCTTCCTGCAAGTCTTCCGGTAAGGGCCCTTGATCCGATCGTTTCTCATGAGGCTCGGGAATTTCCGCAATATCAGGTGGGGCAATATCGCAAGGTGGTAATGGTGGAGGTGGGTTAGAAAAATTTGGGTTTGGCATGTACATCGTCGGCATCATCTGCATATTTGGAGGCATGTTTGGCGCCATTGGCGGAGGCATGTTCGGTGCCATATTTGGTGGGGGCATCGATGGAGGTGGCATGTTTGGCCTTATCGGTGGGTAATGTGGAGGTGGATTATGTAAGAAAGATGTCGAATTCGTTACGAATGGTGGCGGTGGCCTCGTGGGGGAGAATTTTGGCTTCGGCACTGGTGGTTTCGGTGGTGGTTTCGAGAGATTTGGAGGTGGATGCGACGGTACTGTAACCTTTAGTGGCGGAGCTTTCGACTTGTCGCCCTGATCAATCATTTGGTCTTCCGACTGATCATCCAAATCCATATCCACGACCTGTTGATGTGGATTCCCCGATTTACCATCTAGTGCTGGCGGAGGTGGCGCCACCACGATCTTCATTGTTTGATTTGCTTTGGCCGTGATATTGTTGTTCGGTAACACGACTGGAGTAGCAAGTTTCGTAATATGGACCACACCTGGTGGATTGATGATTTCGCTAGGAACTTTTGGCGTATCTTCGAATTTACTCTGAGAATACGGCAAGGCTGTGATTTCTTGCTTCGGTTCTTCGTTTTTCTTCTTAAATAACGGAAGACGACCAATGAACGGTAGTTTACCTTTCACCGATGCCGGCGGCTTCTTCGACGACTGCATAGCACCCTTCTTCGATTTCTGATTACCTTCCGAGTTTTTGGAATCATCTTTCGAGTCTTCCTCTCGATTTTTGCCGTATTTATCGTAACCCCGCTTTGGACTATCGCGCCATCTATCGCGTCGTGGGGATTCGTCCGAGTCTCTTCTTCTTCGATCGTCGTAGTAATCTCGTTCCCTGTCACGACCACCGCGTCTCCGATCGTACTTATTGTATCTGTACTTATCGAATCTGTCGTCTCGACGATCGTACCTTTCTCTGTCTCGATCCCGTTCTCGCTCATCTTTGTACCGATCTCGTTCACGGTCACGATCACGATCACGCTCCCTGTCATGATCACGATCCCTCTCATGTTCCCTATCGTGATTACGATCGTGATCGTTATTCTTCTCGTCTGGCTTTTCCGGTTGCTTCACAGGATTCACTTGCTGCTTCGTCCAGAAGCCCATGTGAGGTTTAGGCATTTCGTCCGGTTGTTTCGGTACATCGACCGGCTTTACAGGCACCGGTTGCTGATTATTCTTATCTTCGTCCTTCTTGATCCAAAATGTCTTGGATGGTTCCTTCGGTCCCCATGCGTCCGACACTTCTGGATTTTTGGGAAACGAGTTCTGATCTTTCGGCACTTCCACGGGGACGGGTCGATTCGTTTGGCACTTCATGTCTTCTTCTTGCTTGGCTTTCAACTTATCGCGAATAGAATTCAAGAGATGCCTGTCGTCGGCTTCAGGTCCTTGATTTTCTGGATGCTTCGTAGGCCAGTGAGGAGGACCTTTCGCTTTTATACCGGGGTATTCGATGTCTTCGTTCAAGATGGCTTGGGTCGATGCTTTCATTTTGTTCCTCATCGCAACCCGAATGCTCTTAGATGCGTCCTGATCAGTGTCCGACTCTGAATTGTTTTCGGAATCACTGGAGCTGTCACTACCACTACTTTTATTTTTGCGCTTCTTCGTCTTCTTCGACTTCTTTTTGTTCTTTTTCACCTTTTTCCCTTTAGCCGAAGGCTCATCTTCTTTCTGCTTCTGAAGTTCCAACTGTATTTGTTTATGCTTCTCTTCCGAAAATGCCTTCTCACGATCGGCCATCCAATCAGTTTCCCAATGAGGATTTTGCTCGACAAATTTCTGAAAGGTTAATATACAGTTCTCGGTAAGTTTTAGCATTAAAGTAATTGTAGTACAGTAGAACCCCTTATTTTAACCCCTCTTATTTCAATTGTCCACCTCCTCTTATTTTAATCGTTTCCCTTCATGTCTTCCCCCTCCATCGCTCGAACAGAAAATAAAATATCTCGATGTTATATCGATATTTCAAAATAACGGTGATTTCACCTATTCCCTTATTCCAACTTCCCTTATTGTAATGTCTTCTCTTATTCTAATTTCCCTTATTCTACTTTCCCTTATTCTAATGTCTCCCGTTATTGTAATATCTTCCCTTATTCTAATTTCCCTTATTCTAATGTCTTCCCGTATTCTAATGTCTTCCCTTATTCTAATGTCTTCCCTTATTCTAATGTCTTCCCTTATTCTAATGTTTTCCCTTATTCTAATATCTTCCCTTATTGTAATGTCTTCTCTTATTCTAATGTCTTCCCTTATTGTAATATCTTCCCTTATTCCAACTTCCCTTATTGTAATGTATTCTCTTATTCCAATTTCCCTTATTCTAATGTCTTCCATTATTCTAATTTCCCTTAGCCTAATGTCTTCCCTTATTCTAATTTTCAAAAACACTATTAAGTGTTCTTGTTAATTAACCACTTCACTGGTGTATCAAATGTGTACGAAAAAATGCCACGACTAGTAATGTAGTATATATGTACATTTTAAAATAACTATTTGGATCGCTAAATACGAATTTGAAGTGACCGTTTCAAAATTAAATATGCCGGATCCAATATGGCGGCTGCAAGTTATATGTTTTTGAAGCAAATTTTTGTCTGTGCGTGGAAAACGGCTGAAATTTGTTACCCAAGGGTTTTTGTGGTCGTTGATTACGAATCCGATCTCAGATTTTCAAAATTCAAAATGACGGATCCAATATGGCCGCTACAAGTTATATACTTTTGAAGCATTTTTTTTTTCTGTGCGTGGAAAATGGCTGAAATTTGTTACTCGAGGGTTTTTGAGGTCGCTGATTACGAATCCGATTTTAGATTTTCAAAATTCAAAATGGCGCATGCAATACGGTCGCTACAAGTAATATACTTCTGAAGCATTTTTTTCTGTGCGTGGAAAATGACTGAAATTTGTTACTGGAGGGTTTTTGAGGTCGCTGATTACAAATCCGATCTGAGATTTTCAAAATTCAAAATGGCGGAACCAAGATGGTGGACGAATTTTTAAAAATTCATCGGATTCGCTTAAAAATCGTTAGTTGGGGATTTTTGGGCTCACTGATTACGAATCTGATCTCAGATTTTCAAAGTTAAAAATGGCGGATCTAAGATGGCGGATTTTAGTGCGAAAAGTTACCTGATCTAACTGAGGTTTGTTATTCCGGGTTTTTTGAGGTCGCTGATTACTAATCTGATATCAGATTTTCAAAATTCAAAATGGTAGAACGAAGATGGCAGACGAATTGTTAAAAATTCATCGGATTCGCTTGAAATTCGTTAGTTGGGGCTTTTTGGGGTCACTGATTACGAATCAGATCTTTGATTTTCAGAATTAAAAATGGCGGATCATAGTGCAAAAAGTTATTTGATCCAATTGATATTTGTTACTCCGGGTTTTTTGGGGTCGCCGATTTCAAATCTAATCTCAGATTTTCAAAACTAAAAATGGCGGACGAATTTTTAAAATTCATCGGATTCGCTTGAAACTCGTGTCTTTTTTTGGGGTCACTGAGTACGGATCTGATCTCTGATTTTCAAAATTAAAAATTGCGGGTCCAAGATGGCGGATCGTAGTGCAAGAAGTTACTGTTCTATCTGAGATTTGTTATTCCGGGGTTTTTGAGGTCGCCGATTACAAATCTGATCTTAGATTTTCAAAATTCAAAATGGCGGTCAGAAATGCCAAAGGTTACTTGATCCCGCCGAAATTTATTACTCGGGTTTTTTGGGGATTGCTGATGACGAATATAGACTCATTATGAAAATTCAAAATGGCGAATACACGGAGAGAAATTAAAAGCCACGGTTTCTTTACATTGCCAAGTTATCATTGCTTGGGCCCTTTTAGAGAATCACGGCTTGTCGATAAAGTAGGATATACGGGGCTGTTCGGTGTAGATAGCTTTGGTTGTCCATTTGGTTTACCATTCCCAAGCAACAGCTTGGCTCCCGAGTTTCTGGAGCCTTACTACTGATGTTTGAGAGAGCCAAGCAGCGACTGCCGAATTTTGGCGCTATAGGTACTTTTAATTTCTCTCCGTGTTGCGACGTGATGAACCGAAGTGCAAATTTATTTTATTCATCTGAAATTATTATTTTGATCGATATACTTTAGGTATTTTTGTAGCAAAATTCGAAATTCTAACATCACAGTGCAAAATTCAAAATGTACATTATTTACATCATTTCTTTATTAGCCTTATCAATTTCTTCAATAAACCATTCCTTATTTTCTCTACAATCAGAAAAAATACATCCACCGCTTTTTAAAGAATTTTAAGCAGTTCTCTTTCTTTTACTAGCCATTTCGCATAAAATTAGTCCGATAAAATAAGCAGATTTCCTGTTGCAGGAAAACAATCTTCGAAAATAGCTAATATGACGAGTGGCGCCTCCTTAAGAGGAAAAGGCGAGTTTTTTAACGTCAAATGATATGTTTTATGAAAAAATGGAAGCCAAGTTCACAGTTTCTTAAAATATCTCGTACTAGTATTTGCACTTTTTATTTGAGAACGGCTACCAGTGAAGTGGTTAAGTATTAAAATCCAGTCCAATACAGTGGAACCTCACACTAGTGAAATTCTCGCACTAGTGAACATTTGTCTCTATCACTAGTGAAACATCAACTTCCCCTCGTACCCCCCCTCTGCCACTTTCTTATGCATGTGTATGTATGTACACAAACATACTCGTAAAGCTGTATGTATACATATGGGTATTACGTATGTATTTACATACTCAAGCTGTAACACATTACGATTTGTGTATTATTTATTGTAATTAATTTAGTATCGGTGGCTTGGAACATCATGTGAAAATAATTCTACGCTTAAGAACCTAAATGCGGACAGAAATGTAAAATTACTGGCAAAAGAGTTCTCTTTTGAGAAAGCGAGAAAAATACAAGTATTTTTGGTTATGAACGTTATGAAAGTGTGTAGACATATGTATATATGCACATGTTTGCACATCTGCCGATGCGCATGCGCTCGCAAGTACGATACGTCCCTAGAGAGGGGGTAAACATTCCACCCCTCCGCATCTCACTAGTGTGAGAAAAACAAAAAACCGCTGGTACAGTGCCACTAGTGTGAGGTTCTACTGTACTCCTCAAAAACACCATCGAGATCAATAATACTCACCGCATAATGCTCGGAGTGCCGGCGGGACTTCAAGTGCAAGCTAGCGCAGTGTAGATCGCCGATCCAAGCATCGCAGAGTTTGCAGTACCACGACGTCGCCGGACTGAAGAACTGGAGACCTAACAAACAAAAAAGAAGCCGTTAGGTCCCTAGCAATACAAAATCATTAAAAATTCATAAATGCTTTATCAAGAAACATCAAATATATTTTTGGGGGGAAAATTATTGACGATCATTAAACCCGGCGACAAAAAAATAGCGCTATATCGTATCTTCGCTTCCTCGAACCGTCCAGATTTGCTAAAAATAGGGCCGAGGATTAGATTATTCTTTATTTGAAAATGACATTACATAGTTTACATGTTTGAACAAGTACAAAAGCCTCAAAAACATATCGCGATTGTCTGACCCACTTTTAATCGACAATATTTTATCGAGAAAAGAAATCATGAAATCGCTCCATGTTCACATAATTTGCGAATGATTCAAAGTTTTTCCGATTAATCTCGATTGAAACGAAAAAAGATTTGTCGAGTATTATCCTTCCATGTTGTTTGGCGAAGATGTGAATTTCGAAATCCTCCGTATCTGAAGCACAAGTATATAATTCAAAACCATATAATCACTGTATTCACGCACCACATTTCAGGCGGCACTTTTCGTAATAAGAACGGTCACTGGTAAAAAAACTAATAGCGCATTAACCTAAGGACTTTTAAGACAATTATGCTAATAAATCAGTGAATAAAAAAGTAATATAACTTGTACGTCGTGGACTGGAAAGTGATCCCCATGTTGACAGCAATATTTGCTCAAAATAAATATCCCAAGATTTCTTCAATACATACCAGACGCGAGACAGTGGGAACGAGCTACGGCATTTATCTAAAATTAGTTAAAAAATTCATCGAAAGAACAGTCATACCTTTTATCGGCGTCCTTTTTGCCGGTAGGCCAGCGTAATACGGCATTTCCTTTTCTGTTCCGTCGCCGTTGCGTTCGTGCCACGGCATATCGACGATCTTCCGCTCCTGTCACATAAAAACGCGTATTTCAGATTAAATGCGAATCCAACAAGATTTATAAGAATTTTTAAAAATCACAATGTCCAATCTGAACAGTAGAAAGTTAATACTTTGATCCAAACAGTCAAAATCAACCTGTATTTATATAAAAATCTATTAGTATTAGTAATTCACATATTAATGAAATGTAAAAAAATGGCATGAAGATAAATCGAAATTTTCTTTTTACAATTAATGATATGATAAATATTGCTTTACTATTTTTACAAAATGTACAAAAGTTTCCCATTGTGTGATTTAAAATGCAAAATATACAATGACAAATTGATCATTTCCAACAAAAGATGAATTATAAAATCGTCTTTTTTTTAATTTATTAAATTTAATAATTAACAAACAAATATTATTCGAATATATAAAAATATTTAGATAAAAATTACCAGATATTATTGGGAAATAAATCAATTTGTCAAAGGAAAAATTCAATTTTAAAAGTGAAATATTATTTACCAGACAAGTCTCCCGATGTTCGTTACTGTGTAGATGATTCAAATATTCCTTAGCCGTTTTTGGGAAGATGTCGCAAACTTTGCACCAGTGCATTTCTGGATCGTAATGCACGAAATTGTACATGGGCTTTGCGTCTTCGAAAGGCTTTCTGCTATCATTCTTTAGATCTTTATCAGCATCTGAATTAGAGACTAACCTCTCTGGAGATTTTCCCTGAGGAAACTCTTCCTTCGGACTTTTCGAACGTTTCATTAATTCTGGTTTGTATTTACACCTCAGATCGTCGACAGTTACCTTGTCGCCGATGATTCCAGTTAACATGTCGATTACATTATGTATCGATTTCATTTTGTTTTGAATTTCGATCTAGAAAAAAAATATTAAAACTTGCAATGTGCTTGTCACGGATTTTTCAAACAAATTTTAATATCGGGGCTTTTCCTTTTTTACAAATAAGAATTTTATTAATAATTAATAATTAATTTACAAATTCCGAGATGATTGTTAAAATGATTCTTTGATCCTCGTCTCGTCATTTATGATCATGATATGATTAAATATAATTAAACACTCATTTTAGGATAAATTGTATACTGATCTTCGGTTTCTAAAAGAGATCAACATTCGTAATTAAATTTTCCTCCTTAACTCAAAAATCTTTGTTATTTAGGACTTTTCTGACTGCGGCAAAAACGCAAATTTTTGTAAATTAGTCTAATGAAGTCAATAAAGTATCCAATTTAAAAATTCGACCATTTCTAGACAGTCTAAGGCATACCAAACAACATGCCGTTGTCCTTTTTCAAAAACATGATGTCAAAAAAAAAAGATACAAGTTTTTCAAATATGTTGTTTTTCTTGTAAAAATCTTTGTCATGAGCTATGACACAGTATTAAGTCAATTTCTGCATTAAAAATTAATGAAATCGATTGAAACTTGCTACTCAGGGGCTTTTCAACGTCGCTGATTACAAAAATATGATATATTTTGAAAATTCAAAATGGCGGATCCAATATGGCCGACAAATTTTCTAAAAATCGAAACATTTTGCTTGAAACTAGCTGCACTCGGGGTTTTTCAAGGTTGTTGACTATAAATTTGATATATTTTGAAAATTCAAAATGGCGGATCCAATATGGCCGACAAATTTTCTAAAAATCGAACCATTTTGCTTGAAACTTGCTACATTCGGGGTTTTTCAAGGTTGCAGATTACAAATATGATATATTTTGAAAATTCAAAATGGCGGACAAATTTTCTAAAAATCGAACCATTTTGCTTGAAACTAGCTGCACTCGGGGGTTTTCAAGGTTGTTGACTATAAATATGATAAATTTGAAAATTCAAAATGGCGGATCCAATATGGCGGACAAATTTTCTAAAAATCGAACCATTTTGCTTGAAACTTGCTACATTCGGGGTTTTTAGAGGTTGCTGATTACAAAAATATGATATATTTTGAAAATTCAAAATGGCGGACAAATTTTCTAAAAATCGAACCATTTTGCTTAAAACTTGCTACATTCGGGGTTTTTTGAGGTTGCTGATTACAATTCTGATATAATTTTAAAATTCAAAATGGCGGATCCAATACCGCGGGTAAATTTGTCAAAAAATGATGTTAACCTTCCCCTATTAGGGGATATTTCGGGGTCACTGCTTACAATTCTAAAATCCATTTTAAAAAATTGTAAATGGCGGATTCAATATGGCGGAGGAACTTCTAAAAATCGGATGAAATTTGCTTATAACTCATCACTCGTGGGTTTTCGGAGTCCCTGATTACGAATATGACGTCAGATTTTCAAAAATCAAAATGGCGGAGGAATTTTTGTGATTGTTGGATTTTTATTTTAAGGTTCATATGATCGCCTATTATAAATTTTAAAGTTAACTTTCGGGATTTAAAAAGTAAATCCAATAATGTGAAAATAATTTTAACAAACATAAGATTTTACTATATTGTATTTTAAAAATGTTTGCTATTGTGTCAAAATCTAAAATACAGAATTATAATTTATAGATTGTTCATTAATATATAAACACCTTGCTGCAGGAAACAGGCATAGCCTAAAAAAGAAATGGGGATTTTCAAGCGAATCAGATCATTTATTTAAAAAGTCGTCCGCCATTTTGAATTTTTCAAAACGGATTTCAGAGTATTCAGCGACCCCAAAAACCCCCTAGTAAGCATTCTCAAGCAAATCAGATCATTTTTTGAAAAAATCGTCTGCCATTTTAAATTTTTGAAAATGAATTTCAAATTCGTAATCAGCGACCTCGAAAACCCTTTGGTGTACAGTGACCTTTAAATTTTGTTGAAAAGAAAAATATGTGACTGACAGGGTTAAATTCGTATTCGAGGTCCCAAAAACACCCGAGAACAAGTATCAAGCAAAATAGTTGGAATTTAAAAAATTTGTCCGCCATATTGAATCCGCCATTTTAAATTTTCGAAATCTGACTTTAAATTCGTATTCGAGGTCCCGAAAACCCCCGAGAAAAAGTATTAGGAAAAATAGTTGGAATTCAGAAAATATGTCCGCCATTTTGAATTTTTGAAATGACTTTAAATTCGTATTCGGGGTCCCGAAAACCCCCGAGAAAAAGTATAAAACAAAATAGTTGGAATTCAGAAAATTTGTCGGTCATATTGAATCCTCCATTTTGAATTTTCGAAATCTGACTTTAAATTCGTATTCGACGTTTCGAAAACCTCCGAGAAAAAGTATCAAGCAAAATAATTGCAATTTAGACAATTTGTCCGCCATTTTGAATTTGCGAAATCTGTCTTTAAATAGAGTATTCGAGGTCCCAAAAATCCCTGAGAAAAAATATCAAACAAAATAGTTGGAATTTAGAAAATTTGTCCGCCATTTTGAATTTAAGAAATCTGTCTTCAAATCCGTATTGGAGGTCCTGAAAACCCCAGAGACAAAGTATCAAGCAAAATAATTGGGTTAGTATTTACAAAATTTGTCCGCCATTTTGAATGTTCGAAATCCGACTTTAATTTCATATTCGAGGTCCCGAAAACGCCCGAAAAAAGTATAAAGCAAAATAGTTGGAGTTTCGAAAATTTGTCCGCCATTTTGAATTTTCGAAATTTGACTTTAAAATCCTATTCGAGGTCCCGAAAGCTCCTTAGAAAAAGTATCAAGCAAAATATTGGAATTTAGAAAATTTGTCCGCCATATTGAATTTTCGAAATCTGACTTGAAATTCGTATTCGAGGCCCCGAAAAACTCCGAGTAAGAATTGTCAAGCGAAATGACGAGAATTTAGAAAATTTGTCCACCATTTTGAATTTGCGAAATCTGACATTAAATTCGCATTTGAGATCCCGAAAACCCCCACGGAAAAGTATGAAGAAATTATAGTCGGAATTTAGAAAATTTGTCCGCCATTTTCAATTTTCGAAATCGGACTTCACATTTGTAATTCGTACACCAAGTTACAGTAAAATCTAATTTCTTTCCCCGCATTTTGGGCACTTTTTGTGAAATTCTCGCCGCAGTAAAGGGGTTAATAATTCATCAATTCATTTACAAGTTGTAAAACATTTTGTAAAAGTAAATAAAAATGGCACAAAAAAAAAGAATTACCTGTAACTTTTGATTTTCTTTAACAATCCGGTTGTTTTCACGACCACCTTCCTTGCCAATTTCATCGCACTGTTTGCGCAAAATTTCCAGTTCGCGTTGCAGCGTCGATGATTTCTTGACGTATTCCTCGCGTTGTTTAGCCAATGTTGCTTTTTGCTGTTTTAGTTCTGCTGCGATTGCTACCGAAGATTCAAATGGGGGAAGCATCGATGGGCATTACAAACGGGCGATAAAAACATGTGAAACGGCATGATCAACAAATTGTTCATAATAAAAAGATTCAATAGATATCGGAAAGTTTTGGAACGTTATTCACCTTCTTTCTTGGCTTCTTCCGGTCTGCCTACCGGCGGGATCAACCCCGGCTGCGGAGTTTCGACGGGCCTCGCCGTTTCCTGCGTAGTTATCGCCTGTGCCTGCGCTTGATTATTATAGGATACTTGATTCCCCTGCCAGTTAGGAGGCGGATAATCCTGTGAAATCAACATGTCTTTCCTCACTGACTAGCTTTCACTAATCGGCGTCGAAAAAAAAACCTTACCTTCATCGAATCTTAACAGTTCAGAGTTACAATTCCTCATCTGCATGTTCTTCGCATTTCAAAAAAATCTCTCTTTCTTAAAGTACTGACCTGTGATACATTTCGACACAACGAATAGCGCAAATATCAGCGAAATACTTACTACTGAGTAGACGCAGCTTTATGCTAAATAAAAGTCGTTGCGCGTGTCAATGAACTTAAAGAAAAAAAGAAACGGTGGATATTCGCGGGTAAGGACCGATTTCTCGCACGATCTGTCACATGCTCTGCTTTTTTTTTCGGAGCACTTTTTTCGCGAAGGGTATATTGAGAAGTGTCAAAAAATTGTAAAACTTACGTTACGATAAGCGTTGGCTTGCGGTTGTTGGTAGGAATACTCGTAACTTTGCCCGTAGCTATAGTTGTAGTTGTTGTAACCCGTGTTGTATGCTGCAAGTTGCGGCGGGGGTTGCGACGTGTTGGGAGGTGGCTGTCCCTACAAGAAAATTACTCGTTTTTTTTATAGGTTAGGTTTGCTCGCCTGCATAGACGTAGTAAGAGACTGAGCTCTAGAAAAAATTATCGGAGCATGCATCGAACGCTGCATGCGCATTGACTAATTCTAATAATGGACTCTCACAATTTTTTAATCGTCAGACAATAACAATGAAAAAGTACTTTAATCGTTTTTTTAGGACTAATTTAATGCAGTTTATTTAAACTAAAGTTCTTTTGTTCAACTAAGTCAGCCTACTTACTACACCCATGCAAAAATCACTACAAGTATCACAACCGCATCAAAATTTGCCATAACTAAGCTTTTGCAACAAAAAAAGAAGATATTAAAATAGTTCATGCAAAAAGTTAAAATATAAAGTTGTAGGATGTTTATGAAGTACGGAAGGGATACTGTAATCTCGAAACCCAAAATTCTACATAGATGCATCTCGTACGTGATATTGGTTATGTGATACCGGTAGTGCATAGCCAGTGGTTTGAGGTGGATTCGTCGGTGCAGCCTGCGTTTGATTTGGGGCTTGCGAAGATTTCCACTCGGATGTCCTTGATGCCTCTTTTCTCCTTCTTTCTCGAGATGTTGATCTGGAACGTCTTTCTCGAGATCTTGACCTCCGATACCTTCCTCTCCTCGGTGAAGGAGATCTATCGTATTTTTTGGGCCTTCTTCTATGACCATCATCCGACTCATCAGTGGACGGACTCCTGGGTCCTTTGCGTCTCGTTTCAGTTTCCATTTCTACCTATAAACCAAATCAGAGCATAAGAATATTATAAGATCAAAACAGCAAACAAAGTATTGCAATAAATTATTACGTAAAGTAACAAAGTAAAGTATATCACAGGTTCTAAAAAATTGTTTATATGAGGCACACGCAGATTTACCGGCAGATTACAATGTGAAATGCAGAGAGTGCTAGGGCAGCCATTGAGCCATTTCGGGACATGGGCACATGGGTTGCGCGTCGCTGTCGCGTCGCGAGCACTGATATGGCGAAATGAACGGAACGCATTACAGAACGAGACGTGATTGGTTGGTACTGAGATTGAAAAGTATTTTACTAATTCCCCTAGGCGTAAATTACCTATTGTCGAAAAGGTATAAAACTGGTTACACGACAAAACAACACAACGATAAAATAATCGGACAAAATAATCACGACAAAATAATCGAATAAAAAGAATTATTGTAATATAGCATTGCATAATGAATATGATCAACTTACAATTCTTAACAGTCATACATTGTAGCATTCATCGTGATACAAATATTATAGTACAGCAGTCCCCATCCTAAGTTATACTGTCGGTTCTTTCAAAATGGCGGACGATTCTCCAAAGTTATAGCCCCTCACTATCCCCATTTCCGTAACTTTGTTTATATCCATGCAATGGGTGCTTCTGTGTGCGAGTGTAGCGAAGCGAGTGTGGCTCAGCAAAACAACGTGGTGGGGGAAGGAGAGGAAGAAACTGGTATAACTTTGGAGAAGGCCAATCTATAATTTAGGATAGACATATAACTTTGGATAGTATAACTTAGGGTGGGGACTACTGTAGTCTAGTCCAGGAAACGAACGAAAAAATAGAGGGTAACCCGGAACAAATTGCAACAGGACCGATTTTTTCGTGATAATTACTAAAAAAATGAGTTAAAAAACATATCCAAAATCGCCGAAAATCGGAGTGGGAGAAAGATGTTTTTTTTGACAAAATATGCCGAATTTTATTTTAAAAAGGCTGTAACTTTTTAACGACGCATTACAGCGCAAAATATGTCAAACAAAAGTTGTAGGAAATAAAAAAATTTATAAAAAAGCTAAGAATGATATTTTCTCTATCTGTCGCCATTTTTGAGATAATGGCTTAGAAAGTTGGAACTTATTACAATGTTGGTCAAAACGAACCTTATTATTCTGTTTTTTGTAAAGTATATATGTAATTTCCGATGTATTTTTGCCGCTAAAATGCTAACGCTCACAATATCCCCTTTTTAGGTTATATTTCTGTGAAAAGTGATGTTATGTCGGACAAACAGACATTTTATACAGTCTACCCTCTCAATAGTTCCGCTCTCGATAGTTCCGCTTCCCCAGTTTTTCGAGCGAGCTGTTCCCCCACTACTAATCCGGAATTTTTTCTCTCCAATTTTAGGTACCTTATTCTCAATAGTTCCGCTAAGCAAGATCGCTTTCTTGTGTCATTCATAGTAAATATTTTTTTGTTCTAAACTTGCAATATAAAATTGTAACACCGAAAACAAGAAAATGTAGGCGAAAAGTGTCATATATATCCCAATCAGAGACCATCATTAAAAAAATGGATTTAAAATAAATGAAAAAAAATGAAAAAATCGGTCCTGTTGCAATTTGTTCCGGGTCAAACCGTTCGTTGCCTGGACTAAGTCCTCCTCTTAACCCGTTTCGTCTTGAAATGCCGTAAATTTTGACTTCTTTTCATCAGGTGCTTTCTTAGGGAAAAAAATCACTCAATCGTTTTGATATAACCATACCTATTCAATTTTTCTCGAATTTATAAATCCGGTTTCAGATTGACCATATCTCCCGCCTTTTTTACTAAGGCGGTTTAAACATAAAAAAATTGTGAATTTTGAAAAAATTTGTTCAAATAATCGTATTTTGAACAGGAAACAGTGTTCGGATCAAGCTAAATCTCTGTTTCTGGTGGAGTAATTAGTTACACTAAAAGATAGGATGGTTATTAATTCACCATTCAAAATGGTGGTTTTAAAATGGCGCCTTCAGTCAAAATTTAGTTGAAAAATTTCTGGACGCTCCAACTCAAAAGCTACGAGTTTTTTAAACAAAATGTTAAGGGTGAAAAGTTCTTAGAAATCATTGAGAAATATAGTGGAATTTTTTCAGATTTTTTAAATGAAGTTTTGAGAAATTTTTTTTCAACATTTTTTTCGAAATTGTAATTTATTTACGAAAATTACCGAAAACAATTTAGTTCATTCTCTGATGAATTCTAAGAGTTTTTTATTCTATGCATCTCAAAAGTTGATAGTTTTTGAGAAAGAAAAATCTTAAACTATAATATTTGAAATTTACTTCCTCGAAAACTATCAAATTTTGGAAAGAATTGCAAAGAACAATGAACTCTTAGAATTCATCAGAGAATGCTCTAAATTTTTTTCGAAATTAAAAAAAAAAAAATTACAATTTTGAAAAAAATGTTGAAAAAAATGTTTCAAAACTTCCAAAAAAAAAAAAACTCAAAAAAATCCACTATATTTCTCGATGAATCATTTTTTAAAACAAGCTCATAATTTTTCAGTTAGAGCAGCCAGAAATTTTTCAACAAAATGTTCACTGAGCTCCGCCATTTTAAGGCCGACATTTTGAATGGTGAATTAATAACCATCGTATCTTTTATTATAACTATTTACTCCACCATATCCAGAGATTTAGCTTGATCCGAACACGGTTTCCTGTTCAAAAATACGATTATTTGAACAATTTTTTTCAAAATTCACAATTATTTTATGTTTAAACCGCCATAGTAAAAAAATGGCGGCAGATATGGTCAATCTGAAACTGGATTTAGAAAGTTCGAGAAAAAATACAATAGGTGTGGTTATATCAAAACGATTGAGTGACTTTCTCCCTGAGAAAGTACCTGATGAAAAGAAGTCAAAATTTAAGGCATTTCAGGACGAAACGGGTTAAGTCATCTTCCCTTAAGTCATATGCTCTCCGTAAGTCATATCTTTTGCTCCCCCTAGGTCATAATTTTATAGGTTATAAATACTGATGCGTTCCCCAATCACGCGTTCTGTTTAACGGTAGCTCACGTAACGTTTTGTATAAATATGTAACTAACAAATGTACCAAAAGTACCAGAAAATTATATTGCAAAACCATTGAAATTGAATGTTATGAAATATGACTTAAGGGGAGATGCCGCCATCTTGCTTGTCCCGACTGTATGACTTAAGGGGAGCACTACTAATGTAAATATTGTGAAATTATATACCTTTGATGTGTTTCGTATGCAATGACAGATTAGTTAGTCGTATTATTATCATCGTTATTGTGAATTTATCATTTTTACAAAGCCAAAAAGGCAAGCTATTATTGTTATATAAAAATTATCTGTTTAAACACTTAAGAACAACATCACATATTACCCCAACAAACGAAAGAGTATACCAAAAATCTGTGTACGATTTAATACGAAATAAGTCTGATTCTTTCCCACTTTTTCAGTTACGAATGCGAGTGTATAGGATATTATATGCGATACATAAACGCACATAACCTCAAAGAAACGATTACTTTGGATTATCGAATGATTTAAACTCAAAACTAGAAAACAGAACATTTCTTCGAAAATTATGAAATACGGAAAACGATATAATCAATTCTTGGATTAAATTAACAGAATTTAAAGCTATTCTAAGCCGCAACAAATCAAGTTATGTAATGCGTTAAATACGGTATCGTATAAGATCGAATGAATTCAATTCTGGTATTATAGGTCGTATAAAATAGTATAAATTCGAATAAGAATCTCGAATAATCAATGCGCCACTAGAAAGAAACAGAATGCACAATATCGATTCCGTATACTTTTTCGTTTATTGGAACTTTGAGATGTCAACAATATTAGACAGATAAAAAGTGCACAGCGCAGGCCAAAACAATAAGCACCGACAAAAATGGTAAATACATACTTATACACAATATCTAAATACTAAACATCTCATAACTCTGAATTTACACAGTAGAAACCCGCTATAAGCAAATGTTTCGATGCAGAATATTCGCTATACGGAATCCCTTTCCATCTGCGCTATTTCCCCTGAAGTTTCGGAGGGATAAGCCGGAACCAATGAGATTCCGGGTGGGAGGAAACATAGAGTTACGTGGGGATGTTCGCCACGCCTCTTATTCCTTATATTGAATAAAATCATTTCCTTGTAACGAGTGAATTCCTTATAGCGGAGTTCCTTATAGCGAGTTTCTAGTACGTAAAATATTTCATCAGGAACACTTATAAAAGTGACAGATAATAATCACGGACCAGATCACGCAAACGTTCAGGCCAAATAGATAGTTAATAAAATAAAAAAAAGAGCGGCTGAAACAAGTGAAAATACAACTAAAATAATCGCTAACTATACTAAAAAAGCAGACGCACATACATCTGCCGAATTGCCAAGCACCACGACATTATCGCGTGCAATTCAACGTAGCAAAATGTATTAAAATTTAATTGTACAAATTTAAAATACTAAATTAGATTTATTCGTGTTATTTTGTTTTTATTGTTTTAATGTGATTATTTTATCGCAGTGTTATTTTGTCGTAATTATTTTGACATGTGTTATTTTGTTCAATAATTATTTTGGTGCTGTGCTATTTTGTCGTGATACCATAAAACTAAGTAAAGTAGTGTACTAAAACAGTAAATACCCACCCTTCTTTAAAAAAGTGTATATAATTGGACACAACCGGATAGAAACGGATCGGAAACAGAATAAAACTATACCTCATTGTGGATAAAAATTGATTAAATGTCTGTATATATTTCTTTTCTGATTTCGATCCGATATGTACAGTTTTATGTAGGGCAGCACACAGAAAGGAATTGCAAGAAATTGAAAAGAATTAAGGGGGTTCTAAAGTGCTCCAATGATAAGGTAGGAATTTTCACTAAAAACCGTAAATAAAAAATGACTGAATCAATTTTTAAAAATTTGGGCTTTTTGTAAAGGAAATTTTAATTACTGTAGACGTTATTCCGGAAAATGCTAAAGAAATTAATTTTATTGCACTGCTTATAAGTGCTTGAAATTGCCCTTACAGAGTTCAAATTGTAAAATCGTATTCAGTCGTCTTAAATTTACGTGTTTTAGTGAAATTTTCAACCTTACCAGCGGACCACTTTAGAACCCCCTTAACAAGTATACTCGAATCCCATTAACGACAATCTGGAATTGAAATTTTGTCAAAAAGTTATGGTCGTATTTTCTATTCCTAGGCCGAGATTGACTAGCAAACAATTTTAATTCCAATGAATTCCTTCGAATCCAAAGGAACGAAATAAAGTTATAGTAATATTTTAATTCCTGATCTAAAATTGGCCAGAAGGACAGTATAATTCCTTTCAATCCCGCAAGAAATGTAAGGTTATGTATTCATTTAAATTCCCACACTGAAATTCGACATCCAGCAGTTTGAATTCCCTTGAATCTCTAGAAAGAAAGACGGGTTTGAATTCTTATTCTGTGATTAATTCCGTGGAATTTTTAATTCCTATACTGGAGTTCACAAATCGATGGTGTTAATGCCGTCAACTTTTTGCCATAAAATAAAATCCAGGATATAATGATTCTGCCAAAAAACCATTAAACTAAAATGCATGACCTTAGTGTTATTACTACTAACTTCTTAATCAATTTAATAATTACATGACTATTTAATTTTTTACTCAAAACATCTGCAAGCTTTCAAAACGAATAAACTTGCATTACATTGCTGGTTATACATTGACACGAAATAGTAGTTTTCTATACAAGGGCGTAAAAGTTTTTTCTATGCATGCACATTCGTTTAAAAAACATTTTACGTTCATATGCCGAACAATACTTTTTTAAAATGTCAAGAATAAATAAAATGCGCAAAATCGCATTTTACGAACAGAGTACCAAAAAGGAATATACAAATCCAAATTAAAATAAATGGTCAAAGTTTTAAATCATTGTGAACGAGAAGTAGGGTTGTGAAAAATAAAGCCTTTTACGAACTACATTTTTGCAACAGTGAAATAACGCAGGTGAGTTTATATCCACGTGGTCTCGACCACGTAGTTTTGGCCTATTTGACCAGGTCGAGACCATGTGGGATGTTTTGGGACGCCCTTTCCCACAAAAATAACTGCATAAAATGTTTGCGTTTACTATTTTGTTAGTAACTATCAAAGTCCGAAAAAAATTGCTTAAGTTTCGGCTGGAACTAATCCCGCATTTATCAATATCCCATATAGCTTAATATCCCAGATAGCAGATTGCTTTAAAACGTCTAGGACACGGTTAAGACGTCCAAAAAAAGACATGTCATTTATGACGGACTTATGACGTCTTGGTGACGGCACAGCAACATCGATTTAACATAAAAAAAACACGCCATGTACCATAAATGCTATCTGGGATGCCTTCTGCGCTTGAGTATAAGTTACTCTTGTTTATGAGTAATATTTATGTGAGCATGCGTAGTGGTTAGGCGTCAGCGTAGTAAACGGAAGACTTCGGGTTCGATCCTCGGTCAGGGTAAATTATTTTCAAGTTCATAAATTAATTTGCGAGCTGGGGTAAAACTATATTCCGCATTAACATATCTAACATTCACATACATATTAATAAAACGCAAATTAAATATCCAAAATAATTCGTCCAATTATTTTAGTTAAACAACAAAGGAACCCACAAAAGAACTTTATAATTTGGAATTCAGAAAAATTCGAGGGAATAACAAAAAAATTACAAGAAAGTATAATCACGAAGGTCAACAATTATAATTCAGTGTTCAGAAACGAATTATTTCAAATCATTCTGAATTATTTTTGGTTTGCTGGTTAATTATGCGCTTTGAAGCAATACTATATGCGACACGTCGTTTTCACATTGTGAGGCGGACTGCAAGTCGTGTTCCCGAATTAGTTACCCTTAGTGGCGGAAATTAGGAGGCGTGTTACTGTAGCTCAGCAAACGAAAAATTATTCAGTATTATTCGAAATTTTCAAAACTTTTGAATCCTATTTCTTAATCCTGGAATAAATATCGCGGATTATTGTCTATTTATTGTCCTTTTGACTGTCACTAAAGATAAAACCGAATTAAAAAAATACGCCTATGCGGTGGCCTGTGCAAAAATAATGTAGATCCAATATACATGCACCATACCCATTCAGATACCTGTACATAATATGCCACATGCAATATTGTTCCTGGACGCCGGCATTTCTTTTGTTCAAATGAAAATTCATGTCTACAATGGAAGCAGCGAACGATGGTAGAGGACTGCGCATGCGTGAACGGCACCTGGCGATTACTGCCATACGGCAGAACGGAAGCGATTTGTTTGTAAACATAACCAGCAAGTTTATTTATGAGCTTACCGAATAATTTTTAAGAAGTGGATTCAGATTTATTGACAATTTCTCACAAAATACTTCTAAAAGATTCAGAAAGCAATCATCCACTTTACCACATCGCAGCAAGTATTCAGAAGGTTTCAAAACATTCACGTTAATGCTTCATTCGGAATAGAGAAAAATTCGGGTTATAATTTATACAAAGAAGCACAAGAATTCAAGAACAAGATAGTAAATTCTTCAAATAATATTTAGAACGATTGATAATAGGGAGTTAATCATAAAGTTCAACAAATAGAATTCAAAGCTCTGAAGTAAATAATTTTCAGTAATTCCGAATCATTTTTCATTTTCTGGGAAGGGAGAGATCTGCCATATTGTTCCAGTTAATACAAGGGCGGTCCATTGTAGTTAAAAACGTAATCTTGAGAGGTTTTCAACTAGCATTAGGATGTTATAAATAATATGATATATAATTTTACAATATGTTACTGGCGTATATAAATTAATGTCAAAATTTACTTCATTGTAAATAGCAGCGACAAAATAACAAAATTTGAAATATCGATTCCTAGGGTGTGACTAACTTCGTTCTGTACATCCCCCCCCCCCCTTCCAAAATCGGAACTAAATCTAATATCAATTTTGTATCATTTTTTAATTTGTCGTTTTAACTAGCATGTATCAACAAATTATTTGACGTCTTCTCGTTTTAGAAATAATGTAAAAACATAATTTTTTTGCTATATTTTGTGTAAAATGCAATTTGATTGCAATACATATTCTGCAACTTCGTTTTTTATTTTGGTTCGGGCATTTTGGATCTACGGTATGAAAGGTGTCAAAAAACATGAAAAGTGTTGCAAAAGGTTTGAATATTGCGAAATATACGTGATTCTCTCATTCGGTGAAACTGAGTGCAGATAATATGCATTAAATTTACCACTGACTCGATCTTATCGGATAAAAATTCGTATCTTCCATACACAATAAATTTACATATAGTCTCACAAATTAAACTGTGATTGTCGACCATAAAACTAAGTTGGAATGTATTTAAGATTTCTGTAATTTTGTGCAAAAAGTTTTTGTTCATATTTTTTAGTTATTTTCGGGAAGTTTTTCACTGATAACACTAAGATCCATTTTTTTATGAAACATGCATATATATTCTAAAAATAACTATGCATGAAATGAGAGGTCATTTAATTATCGCCACAAGTCATTGTTCCATCCCAGTGTAAAAAGTGTTGTAAGACACGAAATTAAAAAATAAACAAAAAAGGGCGGATATCTTAAATTGTAGAAAAGCGGAGTTTGCGCACAAAAATACCAGGAAAGTAAACTCGTATCTCTGATCATTGCAGAAAGTAAAATTATGTTGATAAGTGCAACAGCTTTAATGAATTTAAATAAAATAAAAGTGAAACTGCTAATAAAAATAAATGTAAAAAATAATCTGTCAACATTGAGTGAAAAAAAAATTATGAATTAGTAGAACTAGTGTTCTTAGAAATGATCTAAATACAAGTCAACTGCTGCCAACTGCTTATATCAAATTCGAAAATCCCTATTTTATTTACTTCTGTATAGCTTATCATTTTTTGACCTCTGAATAGTATACTTGTTTTCTACTTAGAACGAGGACTCCTAATAATTGTAGTACACAGGATTGATTGGCGAATTTACTAGAAACAAATTCTGGAACTCTATACTTATATTATTTATTTTTTTTAGATTGAGTTCGGACATTAGAAAGTTAAAAAAAATACAAATTTCGATGTTAAATTGATAAAAGTTGTACAGATTTCACTATTCACGTTCTAAAGGGCATAGCGGCGGAACGACTCGCAAGCAGGGAGTTTGCGGAATAAGTTAAAAAAATGTGTACTTACCGAAATTTCCCCTATTTTTGCGAATTGATTTCAGAACCGAACCGACTACGAATTGCTTTATCTTAAAGTTCAACTATATAATACAATTTAGTCTCCAGTATTGTCAACATTGTCATTTGTAGAGTAACAGAGCAGGTATACCGGATTTGTTCGATAGCGGCCTGTTGGTTTCTGAGAAGGCGTTACTCCGCCAGAGTGGCGCTGCGATCGATAACACACATATAACCAACGCGCCCATGTAATTGCGAACTGGAACACCGGCGTGATTACATATATGTATATACATAGTTTTCATCGCTAGTGAGGGTGGTGAACAATTTTTATGTGTGGAAGAGAGCAAAATTATTCGGTGGCGGGGTACTAAGCCATTATAAGGAAGAGAAAAATGGAATACATGAACTCTCTAGTACAGTGACCTTCTATTTTAGGAAAATTTATAAATTGTTTTAAGAAAGTTAGACCTTTTAATGTGTACTATCGCTTTTTTTTAAGCATAATTTATTTGGGAATTGCAACTATATATTATGACCTTGTGAGTTTCTCCACTCTCCGGGAGCCCTCTTTTTGTTGAGGCGGAATACATCCGGTTAAGGACTCCATTGATAATTCCAAATTATAAATGTTTGCCTCTATAGTTGTTTACAGATTTATAACACCAAAATAGGCTGATCGATGTATTTAAAATTTTATTCCAATTGATTTGCAATTTAATGAAAATCATTGGCCATTGTTGCAACTTAATTCATAATCGCTGAAGATTGGCTCAGTATTGTTGTACACATTTATTTATTATTCTATTATTCTATCAATAGAAAAAATACCCTGGCGGCGAAATAAAAAAGAGTTTAGAATGATTTCGAAATGTGCTCTAAAAGAACTTATCAGTGTGTTCAAAATGAACTCAAGTTCAGAAAATCCTCAGAAAGTGGGACATCAGACTTCTTTTAGAGCAAATTTCGAAATCATTCTGAACTCTTTTTTATTTTTGTGTCCGGGACGTTGTCAATTCTCTTAAATTTCTGAATCCACTATTTCGGAAACAATGGACAATGCTTTGAAATAGATTTTAATTTGTTTTTCCCAAACTCATTAACCCGATAGTTCAGAATGATTTCATAATGTGCTCCACAAGAGGTCGGATGCGTTAAATTATGAGGTTTTTCTGAGCTTGAGGTCGTAACGTTCTCATAATGATATCAAGTACAGAAAAATCTCATAATTTTGACGCATCCGCCCTCTCGTAGAACACATTATGAGCTCATTCTGAACTATTTGTTTATTCTGCTATCTGGGAATCGATTTGTATTTTTTTTTTGCAATATGTTTTTATCAAATTTAAATTGTTATGACTTTCGATTCGGGAGGAAAATTTAAAGTTCTTTCTTCCTTATAAAATTATCCTATCAAATTTTGAGATATGTTCTATGACGCCATCTGTCAGGTTTGTACTGTACTTCGTAGGCTTCTCAGTATTAGGTTCATTTTTATGAGGGCATTTTGTAATCAAAATACACGAATAAAAATCAGCATTGTTTACAAATTCTGGATTTATCTGAGGCGTATTTTAATAAAAGAATTAAAATAATTAATATTGTATAGATTGAACGATAGGGAACACATTGACAAAGAACACTTATAACGACTGTTTATTGTTTGATTTGTGGAATACGGAATATATTATAGATTTTTTAAATATGTGGTTGCTCCTCAATAAAAGGAAATTTATTCAAATGAATTTAAATTTGAATCATTTTTAATCCATTTGAATGTAAGGGTTTAATTCAGGGAAATGTATTCAAAAGGATTGAAATGAAAATACTATCAATCCCTGTAAATCCAAGAATGTTCAGCTTTATGTTCAAAATAAATACGAATCCATGGATTTGTATTTCCCGGAATTTGGAACTACATTATTGTCTATGCTATTATTTTTTGATACACTTGGATTTAAAAAACCCAATTGGAATTTTGTATTTGCACGAATTCAGAAATGTTTTATTTTTAATAATATTATTTTCGGTATTGATTCAGAATTCGAAAATTGTATTCTTCTCTATGGAATTTACTCCATTGAAAAGGATATTGGGTTCACAGGGATTAAAAAAATAAAAACCCCAGATTAAAAAACATTAAAATGAATTTATTCGAATTAATTTCCTTTTGATGGTTCAGTAATTTATTCTGTAGTGGAGGATATTTATAGTATAAGCCCTTTACATTCCAACAATTGAACAAAAATTGAATCGTATTAACATTTTCTAATTTTAATTGCGTTTTTGTCATTACTGGCATTAATATGGAAATATATTTTTAGTTTGGTTTAATTCGATGTTTGGAATTCGAACAAAAATTATCGCGTATAGTTTGTGTCAAAATCACTTATATTGTTATAATTCGTTTCAATTCGGGTTAACGAATTGTATTGGACAGAGTAGATCTTCTACCTGCCGATAGGTGGGCGTCGTCTCGCTCGTAACTCCTCTTTCTTTCTCGATGCAATGATGCACTTCTTTTTCGTATATTATCAATATCAGTTGGCACATTATTTGGTATACCGATGATACAATATACAATATTTTTACGTATCATTTTTTTTTTTCAGATTACAAGCATCTTACTTTTGCACGCTGCATAACATTCTAGGAAACGTGAATTAATTTTTAAAAAATAAATAAAATAATGTTAATTTCCTGAAAACAGTTAATTAAAAAAAATAATTGAACAAATTAATATAAAATACTATTGTTAAATCGTTTGTATCCATCGGATGAATTATTTAAAGTTAGTGGATTTTATTGGAAATATGCAAATTGTATTATTTAATAATAGTTATGTTTGTAATGAAGAAAAATTTAGTAACATTTAAGTAAACCATTATAAATACTAGATCTCATTATTTTAATATTAAGTTAGTATTAAGTTGTAGTCTTCAGGTTGAGGACAAGTATGTTAATACTTTTACAATTTTACAATGCATCCCATCATGTAAACTTTAACTTGAATAAATTTATTATCATTATTATACCGTTGTTTTATTGTTATTTACGTTTAAACCCGAAATATTATGAATGGTGAAAGAATTCAATTCGTCCTAATCTGAACGGACAGGTCAGAAACGAGATTGAGAAGAATCAATTAGTTTTAATTCTTTTTTATTTGTTGCGATACCGACAATATGAATGTTTTGTATTATTTTATATAATCATTAAATTACTTAAAAGAGCATTGAACAAACCAAAAAATTATTCACGATTACGACTCTTTGTAAAGAGAAAAAATTAAATTTGAAAGGAAATGAAGGAGTCGGTAATCGGTATTACCAATAAGAAGATATATTGTTATAAACAGAAAAGCACTTTACATGTAAGAGAAGTGCTTTGAATGAAAGTAAGGTTATGTTTAAGAGAAAGCAGGTGGCCTGAAATGAATAACCAATTTTATTATTCCTTTTTCGGGCGCTTTTTTAATTTCATTTTATGTATTGGTGGATTTTGAGAAGACAAAACAAATTAAATTTTTTGTTCTTTGGAAAACATAAATACCAAATTTATTCTTTATATGCCAGAACACTGCCTTATAGGTAAGGGCGTTCTGTTCTTGTATAAATAAAAATAAATAATGAAAAAGGGTTACTTCTTTTGGATAATGCAGAGATTTATCCCGGTCTATTCGTTCCGGAATGTACTGAGGAGATCCTGACGACGTCCAAGTATCTTTTTTGGGATGAACTTGTGTTGTAAGGTATACAACAAATCAACATGCTATGTCAACACGGAGGAAAGTCAATTCCGAAAGCTTAACATAATAGGATTCACTTACGGTAAAGAGAGACATGTAAATATTACACGCAAGGAATGACAAACTATTTTGTGCTTAGTAATTTTGTTATTTTCTAGGATTTTTAGTGCTTTTTGCAATAATTCGAGGACTTTATACGTTTTTACAGGGTCATTTTTACTCTGCGCTGGAAAGCAACGGAGAAAGAAGCATTCGCCCTATTAAGCCCATCTGGTGGTGAACATGGAACTAAAAATGTGTATTGTACGTGTAACTAATTAGTTTAGACCCATTTTCGTCACCAAAGGGGCTTAATAGAGCGAATTATGCATTAAAATATATCTTACCTTAAAAATTAGAAATATCGCCGTTAATAATATATATAATATACATTTCTTTAAAAGAAGTTTTTAGTATCTAGAGCATAAAACCTATTCAACCCATTGTGTCCGTTTTGTCCTTCAACATTCAAAGACGTATTACTATATATTTTCAGCTCCTAAAAATCGCCAAAGCCATAGTCCACTATTTTCGGGGTCGCTCTATCGATTTATGCCATTTAAAACACAGAAAAATAATGTCCGTTATGTCAGTTTTGTTTCCATTTGACTCTTATGGGTTAAGGGTGGGTTTTCAACCCTTAGATGTAACACATAAAATAAGCACATGTCATAACTCTTTATATTGAACAATACAAATGTACTTTAAATTCCGGAAAATTTAAGTCTGAAGAAATAAAATGTACCTTCTGTCGGAATATTTTATTTGAACCCTTCGTCAAAATGTTTGTCGGTTTTAGTGCGCTGGTTGTACCAGGCTGTATTTTTCCTAATGGTAGCACCGAAAATTCGGTCCAAGTAATTTTTTTAGAATTTTTAGTAAAGAATGTCGAAATATGCAGCAAAAAGACATAATACAGGGTATTTTTTATTCTAAGTAAATATTCCACGGCGTTGAAAATTACCGAACGGCAGAGTAAAATATATAGTTATTGAGTATTAAATATAATAATTTCTTATGTCAAAAATTCTAAAGCATAAAGATATATTACATTTTTAGGGGTAACATTTATTGCATTTGAAAACCAGACATTACCAAAAAACTTTACTTTACTTTGTCATTTAGCAATATTTACATTTCTCTTTCCTCCGCTGTAAACAAGGTCCCATATTCCGTAGAATGGTTAATTTTGAAAGTACTCGCATTAAAATCGTGCAAATGAAAGTCAAATCGACTTTTTTTATTTAAGCAATTAAAACAGGTATGCTTAGTACAATATCTACAGAACTTATTCTGTATGCGTCCGTGTCAATTTCAATTATCATCTTCTAGCTACGAGAACAAACGTTAAAATTATAGTTTTTTTGACGCGTACTCGTCACAGTTTTATTCATTTAATGTCTGTTAAACAAGACATATCCGAATGTGTTAATTTCAAAATATGTTATTTTGGGGATCTAATAAAAATTGAATGTGTGCCTACAATAGAACACGAGATATTAAATCAGGAACATGCGCAACCGATTTTATGAGAAAATGGAACATTTATAACATTAATATATTTCATATTGAAATTATAAAATTACAATTATCATGCAGACAAATTATTATTAAATACATTAAAAAAGAATTTGTGCTACTCCGACTAATAAACAAAATTTGCTTAAAACTTCTATGTAAATTTAAATAAACACAATGAAAATTTATACCGTGCTCTAAAGTATGAATTAAAAGAATTTAATATTTCTATGGTCTCCAACAATTTAAAACATATTATTAAAAAAAGGCAAGGATGTGACCAAAACCTTAGAAAATAATAATGTAGTTTATAAAATTAAATGCGTTAATTGTAATGTATCGTACGTTGGTGCGACGAAAAAACAGTTATTAGATAGAATTAAAAAACACAAAGCTACCTATACTGAACACATTGAAAAAACGAAACATCAATTTGATTGGGACAATATTAAGATATTAGACACGGACGGTTTTTGGAAAACCAAATTAATTTCTGAAATGGTCCATATTTCCTTAGAAGAAAATGGCCTTAATATAAAAGAATACACGCAAAATTAAAATTTTAAATAGGTACAATTATTTAATTATATATGAAGAAGAGTTTTAAATAATGTTTACCATGTTTATTACACTTCGAGGCATATATAAAGGGACCTTTGCCGGAACGAAAGTATGCTTATATGCCAATTTTGGTTTCTGATGATAACAAGCTTGTCGAAACGTCGAACTATTTTTTTTATTAATATCGAAATGATTGTTCTCAGAGATTTTTCTCTGAGAATTTGATTTTGTACTTTTGATTCAGTTTACGACAAATTACTAAGTATAAACACATATCTGTTTTGTATGTTTATTTATTTTATTAATATATTTCAGTTGGCAAGGCAGGTAATCTTCTTGTAAAGAGAATGAAATTAAACTCTGTTGTGTGTGTTATGTATATCAATTTTCTAGGACACCCTAAACATCGCACTATAAACTGTGCCCACTAGAACTGAAAATCATGCTGTTTTAAAAACTTATAATCAATTCGTAAAAAGTCTCTCGTAAAGCTGTTTATAAATGTATTTTCTTGGATATTTAACGAGGTAAATAATCAGTTTATTGCCAGAAGAAAATAAATAACCTTGAAAAATTGTTATTATTGTATCTTCACATATTACGGTCATGAGGTCGCTTATACACAGGTGGACATGCGTAGATCTTTACAAATACATGTATTTACATTGGGAACACCTAAAACACCCGTCACCGCAAAAACTTGATTTAAGACCCCGAGAGTCCCAAATCGAATTATCGGATACATGGTTTAAATATTACTATACCATAATTACACATAAAAAATATTACACCGGCAAAATATTAGGCAGTAAAAATATTAGATTAGGTTACGTTAGGATAGTATAGGTTAGTATAGGTTTGGTTTGGTTAGGTTAGGTTAGGTAATATTTATGCATATTTATATGGAATTGTTCATAGTAATAAGGTATGAAAGGATAATGATGTAAAAATTCTCGTAATTCAATGTAGTAACATAGGAATAACAGAACCCCAAAGTTACATGTTCTACATCGTGTGTAATTTATCTCATGTTTTTGTGTGTTTAATCAAAAGAGTTAACTGCACGTCGTTTAAATTTTTTATTCACAACATTTTTTAACCGTAATATTTTGCATCGTAATAGTTTGTCCGTAATATTTTGGCGTAATATTTTGTGTCATAATATTTAGACCTGTATTCGAATTATCGTGTGTTGTACACAAAAATGAAGTGTCGGGTTTTGAGGTGTCTATATAATCATCTGTCGTCCTATCATTAATAATCCTACACAAGAAAAATATGTTGTTGTTGGCATCGTTTGTCATTTACGTAGTAATTGTGTAACTTTTTAATTTCTAGGTCTAGGTGCTCGAGGACTTTTCGGCTTTCAACTAAATATCTGAATAGTGTTCCATATAGTGATTTTTTCCCCAAAATCTGTATTCCCAAAAGTGTTAAGGAAAATGGCAACTCAAGCTCAAAATAAAGATGTAAAGAAGATTACAGAAAGAAATGAGAATAAGAGTATAAATAGAACGATATCAAGAAGTTCCAGCAAAATAATTTCTATACAGAACGTGTTGAAAAAGTTTATGTTCGTATTTCTTAATTTTACATTACTCGTTTGCTCTTTGGCGTTTAAACATTATATTTATTTTATTGTACTACATATACTACCCCTATATGAATATTAAAGTAATATAGTTGAGTTTCATTAAGGGGCTTCTAAAATGGTTCGCCGTTAAGGTAGGAAATTTCACTAAAAAACGTAAATAAAAGATGGCTGAATAATATTTTTAAAATTCGGACTCTGTGAGGGCAATTCTAAACACTATAAACAGTTTCCTAGAAAATACCAAATATATTAATTGAGAAATGACCGAGAAATTTCGGAAATAAGTGATTTTTATAGTGATTTTTATTTATTTCTGAAAATTCTTGGGCAGTTCTCAATTAATTTCGTTGCGATTTTCTAGGATACCGTCTATAGTAATTAAAATTGGCCTTATAGAGCACGAATTTTGAAAAATCAATTCAGTCATTTTTTATTTGCGATTTTTAGTGAAAATTCCTACCTTATCGGATGAACACTTTAGAACCCCCTTAAAATACTGTTCTTATTTCATTACATTTAGTATTAAGAAGAAAATGCATATAACCTTTTTTTTAAGAAAATTTGATGTCTTTTGTTTGGAACCATTTATCGTATGATTTGTATGTTTTAAAATAAATGCAAAAAAATAGACAAAAAATTACATTTTTGGATATTTTTTCATAATGGCACCTTAAATATGCTTGACCGATAATCTTTATTATCATCTTCTGAATCACGGGACTAAAATACATGATAGATAGCTTTGTGTGTACAGATACCTTTTTCAGTCCCTGCATAAAATGTAAAAGATTTTCCTTTTTCTAATTTTTAGATTTACAAATATAACTTGGTTAAAAAATAAGCTTTTTTATACTCTTTGTGATCCCAGAACTATAATGGTATAAGATTGGTTGAAGTGCTATAAAAAATCTAATATTTGTTAGAGTCGAATGTTAAAAGTACCGCGAAATTTCTTATATATGCAAAACAAATCGAAATGCAATCAAAACAAACCAGCAATTCAACCTTCATGAAGTAATGTAACATTTCTTTAGAATTGTAACCATAACGAAACAAACAAAGAAAATATTTCATACTTTATAGTTGACATCGCAGTCTGGTATTGAAAAATCGTTGTTCTCTGATGTGATATTAATTATATATATTATGATATTAATTTTTTGTATATTTAATGTAGAATAAGAGACTGTACAATTTTCAAACCTTGTAAATGCATTATGTTATATGTTTATCACTTTATTTCAAACAAATTTGATTTCACTTTAATATGGATCTTGGTAAGAATAAAAAGTACATTTAAATTCAAATCTACTGTACATGAACACTTGCAGTGTTTGCACAAAGTCAATTACACGCTTCAGTTAAGATAAGACCTGTTTACACAGACAGCAAAATAGAAACAAGTTCAAAATGATTCCGATATGTGCTCTAAAAGAAGTCAGATGACCCATTTTCTGAGGGTTGTCTGAAAATGAGTTCATTTAGATCTCATAATTACATCATGTTCAGAAAACCCTCAGAAAGACATCTGACTTCTTTTAAAGCACATTTCGATATAATTCTGAACTCTTTTTTATTTTGCTGTCTGGATAACTTCTCGAGTGTACAAATGTGAATTTGAACACGACGATTAACACTTAAACTTTCTTGAAAGTACACAAACCGCTGATGCAGGTTTTCAGAATACATTTTTTACAAATACATTATTGCTTATAAAATAACATTTCTCACGTGTAAAATAACTTAACTAAATAGTTTAGAACGGAAGTGGTTCCTGTTCCGCCTACAGGAGGCCACGTTCTGGAACATGTTACCCGTAAATGTATTTTCATTCCTTTTATAGTGATGCACTTATATTTCGCGCATTAACGATCTTGACAAGGAATTACGGAAACGTTGTGTCTCCATAACTTTGGATATTTGTATACAAGTAGACACTCGATTTTTCTTATTACCTTGCATACTGTTCGCAAAACTTGCACGGGATGTGAAATATATGTGTACATCTAGCTGCTAAAATTATTTCCACTGCAAAAAGGAACAAAATATCACAAACATTCTTCTTACAATTCAATCAATTAATTATTTAAAAAAATCTTGTTATGAGATGGAATAAAAATAAAAAATAATTAAAATCAGATGATTTAACAACGCGATTTTTTCAAGTAGGAACTATTTCGCACTTATACTAGTGGTTATTAAAAATATACACTTAAAACTTACATAAGGGAGTTCTTATAGGTTTTACACCCAGATTTTTCTGTGAAATTTATTTTCGGTTTTCCTCCACCATTTCTCAACCGATTTTGCTGAGATTTCTACAAGGACTATATGAAATATTTACATTTGCTGTTACAGGGTCGGAAATTCGAAAACGATAATAATTATTTATTTAATCTTATATAAATTACGTTTTATGGTTCCGCTGTTTGTTGCTTTGTTAACATTTTGTCGCCAAAATACAGGAATTTTAGGTAATTATGACGAAAAGTCGCTATGTAACTGCAACTGTACAGAATTTATAATCACGGTTGACCTTGTCCAACCATTTTTCATGCAATAACCACAACTATTAGAAATAAATATACCGTATTTATGCCACAGTGTTTTGTTTTCGGTTGTGTTATGTTCTACTTCAAGGTCGCATGCTATAGATCGGTTTTGTCGAAAAAGTACTGTTTACATAAGAGAAAAAGAATTTAATACATTATCAGTCTATAAACACTTTTTATATGCTTAAATTACAATTGGAGGGGGGGGGGGGGTTAAATGTTTATACATTCGATTAACTCGCCATAAAATAGTGCAGGACATGTCCACAGCCTTCTAGAACGTTTATTTTCACATTTCGGGTACTTTACGTCTCTTTTACGTCTCCTTTACGACATGAGTGTCCAAATTTACCATGCTTTTCTTGTACGCTACATAACGAACAAAAAAGCGTTTGTATACTTATTGAACGCATCGTGTGCACCCACGCATTTATCAGGGGAAACCTCCCTACTTCCTCCGATACTTCATCGAATTTTTGGAAATAGTTTTAATCGATCAAGAATGGGGTTACGTTCTGGAACTGGAACCGAAGATTGATATGACAGTGCCGCGCGTTGTAAGTATATCGTATTTTTAGGGGACTAGAACTTTAAGCGTTTAACGAAACATCAATGTTCGATTTTGTGTTCCAATTCCAAAAATTAAAAAACCCCAAAGTAAAAACCCTGCAAACGCGGAAAGTAACAGTTATGTAATATTTATAATTAATACAAACAAATTAAAAACAAATTAGAACAGCAACCCAAAACACATTGAAATAACTAACTTAAACAAAAATCCAATAACGAAGAACCCTTTTCTATAAGTTTTGACAACCCCAGCTATTTTTCGAACGTCAAAAAGGTTGCTGTTAAATTAAGTACTCCCACTACCGGCAGTGACTTTTCACTTTTGGTTTGAAAAGTTCTAAGCTCTCATTAATGTCCTGTTAGAAACGTTATATCTCGTCACATTTTGGTTTTATTGTAATTCAAAAACTATTAAAGAGGGAATTGTTTGACATGGAACTGACGAAGAAAAACATTTTGTTTACTATTTTCTTGTTTATAATGACCTAAACTTTCGATGACTACAAGAATTTTGGTATAAACAAACCTCAACCTTTTTCTGTAACCCAATATAATCAATTCAAGTCTAAAAGATAACAAAACTGGCAATGAAGCAAAATTATCTACATTGGGCAGTCTTGACTTTCTGCCGCTAAAAGCTTTAGAGGGGGTCCTTGCGAAAAATGCTGCAAAACGCCTAAAAAATGTTGAGCTAAAAATATTTCAATATTGCTGACAAAATAATTTATACTGCCTTAACTTCCCGGTCATTCCGTGGATTAAGAGAAACATGCCCCGAGCATGCGTCACATTGGTGTGTTTCAAATCGTGCGCAAAGCCGCCGCTTTCAAACTATCATTTCTAGCACTCGCAATGCAATTTTTCGCCGAAAGTTCTAAAAATACAAAAATGTTCCCCCTAGAATTGGTCGAGTGAAAACGCACGGAACAATTATTAAATGTTTATCAGATATTTATGATGAATTTTGAGATACAATGCAGTCGTTATAAATTTTAAGGTGGAAAAAGAGGCCGGCATCACGCATGGTCTCTATGCGCATTCTCCGAGTACGGATCGATGCTGGAAATAGCACAGGGGGCCGGAGGACTGCGAGGTGAGTCGGCTGCTTGGTTTCGTCGTGAACATCCGACTATTTCGTCGCCCAAAAATTTCGGTTTTCTACGTGCGACGAACGTGTGATTTTTAAAAAAATATTTTTGGAAGCGTGCTCATTTCATCGACATCTTTCTTAATTTCAGCATACGTATTACCTCGGGCCTCGCTTTCCCTATCCGTTTCTTCCTCCCTTGCTTGAACCGAGTTCTACGGTGACAGAAAATTGCCTGGGATCTTGTGGAAAAGATGACTCGAAAAAAATGCTCATTGAACCATCGTGGCTAATGGGGCACACATTGTAAGTATCAATTTTTATTTCACCACTTAGTTTTATTTAATTTCGCCGTGACCGAGTGTCATCTAATTTCTAAAGGTCGTCCGGATAGACATTCGACTACTTTGACTCGCGGACCAAAAATCGTTGGGTGACCGGAAGCGCTAATCTCTTTAAGGTGGATTAAAAATTGTTTTTTTTTCGGGAATAGAATTTGTCGGGTCGATTAAAATTTACTGTTGTCTATATTGAAATATTGGGAATTGGGCCGTAACTGGAGACACGCGCATTTAATCATCTCTTCTCTGTAGCGGCTAAGGGTAGATCGATCGAAAATTACGCTGAATTGTCGAGGGGATTTTACGAAAGCCCTTTCCCGTGTGTACGGACGTCTACGGCACTCTCGACTTTCGGAACTTCCTCTCGAGAGGGTCGCTAAAAATACGCGAATCGAAAGTGAAGTCAACGTAAAAATACTTATCGCGAGTGTTACGATCTTCGAATTTTTCATTTATTTGTCGAACGAATGGTTTGTGACGTTTTCTAGGGGAGCTCCTGCACCCTCGCATGCTTATTCATTTTTCCCGTGCTGTCACGAGTGCGTCCTACTAATCGATAATCACGCGTGGTTCGACGAGGTGACTTTTTCTGTCAGATACGTAGGAAAGGATGATACTGGTACAAGCTGTCTTTTCCGAAATACAATTTGTATAAACTATATTGAAGATCAGAAAACAAAATTCTCCTGTTCGTAGATTTTAAAACAACGATAGATTTTTGATACTCGACGCCCACTGCAAGACATCCTATTTTAAAGGTCAATCAGCACGTTTCTTGACTGGTTGTCTTTTTTCGTTTTATATATTCGCTTTTTAAATGTTTGTGTTCACTTATATGGGCATATCTCTGAAACTTTTCTTTTTTCACTTCAGAAAAAATAAAAATACATTTTTAGGGCACACTAACCCAACTTTTTTTTTTACGTTTATATGCATTTAAATAGTAAAAAAAATGCTGTGCCACTCATTTTTTTCAAATGTTAATTGATAAAAAGTAATAATACTCAATTTGCCATGTCTATAGACAATGAGTTGTATTATTTGCATTCATACGCACGTGTATACAATGAAGAAAAATAAATATTTATTTGTACTTATTTCATTACATAATATAAATTAATCACGTCTTAAAAATGATAGTTTTATTCACGTATCAAAATGCTCTCCCTCCCTCTCTCTCTCTGTCTCTCTCTCTCTCCCTCTCTCTTTTTCGCATACACGTTATTAAGATAATGTTTACAAATATATTTAAACAGTAAACGCGCGATTTATAGTTACTAATTACATACAAAATATTGTGAAAAATTTAATATCACTGTTTACAACCCTAAATATGAATTTATGCATTGAACAAATTGTATACATAATTGTTATGGTGTAAATAACCATTGGCAATGGCTAGAATATCATTTGAAGTTGATAACAAAGTGTGCCTGGTCGAAAAATATATTTTTTTAACGAGTGGCGTTTTAAAATTCAAAATGCCAAAAAAACAGTTTCGTAAAAAATTCCATCCTTTCCATCTTTACGAATTAAAATTTTCTCTGACATATTTGCAATTCTTCTAATGAATCCAGGCGAGTTTCTGGCTTTAGAAGCAAACGTTAGAGAAAATTTAATTTAAAAAATCTGATTGGTTCATCTACAGCCTTAAATCTTCATATTTGCTATAAAAACTGTTTCTGAAGGAGTACACTCAATTGCTCAAGGCCATTTTGTAGCATTTTTCGTGTAGAATAAACCTACCTTCAATGTTTTTAGTTAAATGAAATGTTAAAGTTGTTGCATAAATAATCATTCAGGATGAATTTTCTAAAAATGCGTTCTCCATTTTTGTTTATTTTCTAACTCCGTTTTTTTTATAGGCACACATAAATGTTGAGTATTTTTTGTTTTTTTAGGTTACTAGTGATGCTGTAAAAAAAATTAAAGTTGTTATCGATAATGTTAAAAACGTTACAGTAATAAAATATAAAACCAAATTGATATCATCACTGCTACATTAGCAAAATTTAGTGGATTGGTCACTTTTTGTACTTGAAAATGACATACAACCGAGTTTAAATTAATATCTTCCTCCATTTAAACATATTTACTAATGTTCTATGCAGTCACTGTATAATATATATTACGGGGAAGGTCCTAATCCACCCATCATCACAAACATGAAAAGTTTCGGAGATATTCCCATATACCTGGGGAAATGTCGGTGATGAAAAGAAGTTTGTTTCCAATTCTGTGAGAAATAAAAAAAATTATTACTACACTGAAATAACTATCCAGGTAAAATAGTCAGTCATTATAATATTTATGCATTTAGACGATGTATCAATTAAGACAACTCTTGTACTCTAGTATTTGTTGAGATTAAATTTATTTCGTCAATTTCCCCAGGTGTACAAGTATTACTTACGTGGTTTTTGTCGTTGTGGATTAAATTTTTTGTTTCGTTATTAAAAATATTTAAAAGCATGTCTACGATACTATTCGCATTTTTAATAAGCGAATATCCGTTAAGACGATTATCGAACGCTGCCTAATACGGAATACAAGCGACGCCTGTATCGATCATCTTATCTTCTTATGACTATGAGAATCAATATTTTTTCTTAATGGTGTCTCTTTTACCAGAACCCCCTTTCCCTCTGTGTCATGCTTGTTACTACTGTTTCTGTTTCTCTTACTTATATTGATTGAAAAGTACCAGCTATGCTTCTAGCATGATACATTTTATTAAGTGAGATACACGTTCGTTTTACGAACAATGCACAAAATTTAAAGTTGTGATTCGTTGGGTGAATTGTTTTTTTTATATGCGTTAGTTTCACAAAATACTGATATGTTATAATTTATAAATATTTTTTAAATGTTTCAGAGGGCTCCATACCACGGTAGCTCTTAGAGAATGCACAAGTTAGCCAAAGGTTTGAAGAAAAAGAAAAAGCCGAAGAAAGGAAAAAAGGGTGCGGAAGACGAGGAGTTCGATCCAGAAGAGCTCGAACGTTATCGTCGAGAGAGGGCTGAGGCCCAAGCAAAGGAACTTCAAGAAGCAGCGAATGAGTCTGGAACACCTGCCAATGCTGCCGGTTCGGACGAATGGAAAAAATTTGAGGCACTCACCGCTGGTGTCGATTCCATTTTAAAGAAAACTCAAGGTGATCTTGATCGCATCAAATCTACTTCGTTCTTCCAACGAAAAGCACCGCCTCCGGAACCTAACCCGGAGGACGATCCTGAAGTACAAGCTGCTAAAAGGGAGCAAGCAAAACGATACGTAGGATTCGATAAAGACGGAAATCCTATAGAACAAAAAGAAGAAACCGAGCGCAAAAGTAAAGTTACAGTTAATCAGGACGGGTTTGCCGAAATCCCGGATGACGATGACGAAGAAGAAGATTCTGCCGAAGAGGATATTTTCGATACCACGTACCTGGATGTGTTACAGAATATAGAAGTACACTTAGCGTACATTCCAGATAGCCCAACAACTGAAGAGGTTGGTGACGATCCATTCGATACTACCAATGCTGATAAAGTTCTTAAGACTGTCGACAAAACAGGCAAGAAACTTGTTAGTTTAGGAAATGCCGTCGAGGTTCTTTCGGGTAGAATCGATCATGTAAGTACTTGTAAAATATCCAGACCGAGGAAAACACAAACTCAAGACCTTTTACTCGGAGATTTTGACGGAGAGGTACCAAGTGTAGAAAATTCCTCCGATCAACCATCTGGAGAAGTCATAGTAGAAAAAACTTTGCTCGATGATGACACAGACCTTCCAGACGTTCCAGTGGATTTAACGAATCTTCCGCAAGTTTTGCCAATACCAGTGACATCTGAAAGTAACAAAACTGACGATAAAGTTATAGAAAATCAGATTGATATTTCTGAATTTGAAGAATTTAAGGAGAAAACTATACTAGAAGAGATTCCTGACCTAGATGATGCGGAGTTTGATTTGGGAGGATTGGAAGAAAATCCAATTTTAGAAGAAACGGATGATCCATTTGCGGAAAAAGAAGTAGGAACTACAGATTTTCAAGAAGAAATTATTGAAGCGAGTTTCGTAGCTGCAACCTTCGTTAATGAGGAGGATCCATTCGACACAGCGTTTGCCGAAAATATCGTACCAGGAAAAACTGAATTAAAATTCATAGAAAAGGAATTGGAAGAGCTTCCTGTATCGGAAGTTTCAATTTCATTAACCGATCCAGCTGGACTCCACAGAGATTATGAAACTGGACTGTTAAGCTTAGTTGCAAAAGCGAAAAACGCTACCAGCAGCGGAATTTCGGAAACAAGTCCAGATTTTTTAGGAGGTTCGGTAACTGATTTAACCCAGCTAGTCGACGAACCGATTCAACCAGTTGTTGAACTATCATACGTTGATCCGTTCGATACTTCGAGTATTAAAGATCAGCCCCCTGGCAAAACGGAACTGAAATTCCTTGAACAAGAACTTCTTGGTGAAATCAAACCTACACAGGAATCACTTGATGACGACGATTTCGATCCAAGAAAAGGTGAGCCAGTAATTGTACAACAACCTGTTGTAAAAGCACCACCGCCAGCAAGACCTCCTCCAATCACACCGGTTGTCGGTAGTTTAGAAGACAACGAAATAGAAGCACAAGCGAGCAATCAAACAAGGAAACCGTCGAGACCTGAGGCTTTGAGCATAGGACCTTCAAAAGTTGTTGCTTTTGAATTACCTTCCCCTTCCAAAAAACCTGATCTTCTTGCTACAAGCGAAGAAGAGAACGCAATTCCAGGCAAACCTCTTACTCCATACTACCCACAAAAATCTATAGAGGAAACTTTACCAAAAGACGATTTAGACGAAGCTGACGTCGATCCTTTTGACACGAGCTTCGTTGGAAAAGTTGCACCAGGTAAAACCGAACTAAAACTTCTTGAATCTGAATTGTTAGAGAAACAAGAACCTCAGCTGACGCGTAGTTTGAGTGATCACGAATTCGACCCAAGACAATTACAAGCAAGCCAAGATCACTTACGTCGACAGAGTGATTTTTGTGTTTCTACTGGTAAGCCACAAGTGGTGAATAGTAGTCAAGTTATAAATTCACTGATTAAGAGGAAACAGAACTTAGAAAGTATTAAGAGACAAGAAAGTGTGCTTGACACGGAAGTGGACATTGACGCGAAGCCTCTTACTCCTAATATTGAATCGAAAAGAATTGACGAAGAAGACGAAGAAATATCATACGTTGATCCATTCGATACTTCTCATGCTTCCAATATCTTACCTGGAAAAGCCGAACTTAAACTTTTGGAAAATGAATTAAGTCAAATATCAGAAAAGCCGCTACTTCCGAACCCAGTTCTTAATTTGATCAGTAAGGTAGTACCTTTGCAAGATGATGATGATTTTGACCCGAGAGCTGATGAACCCAAAGAAGAGCCAGACTTTTTCTGTTTAGAAGAACACGAAACCACTGACAAAGTATTAACGCCACTTCAAGAATCTGCAGCGGACGATATTGATCCATTTGACACAAGCTTTGCAAGTATTGGCCCTGGCAAAACTGAATTAAAGCTTTTAGAGTCTGAGCTTATAGATAAATAATACACATTAACCTGTTATTAGTGTTCTATAAACTTTAAAAGAAAAACTATTATCGACTATTTTTTGTGAAGTGTGTGTGAACAATACGGTTTTAAGATGGATTCGAAAGGTGGAAATCCGTTCCTTATGGACGATTATCCAACGGACACATCTGTGCCTCAGGCAATGAATCCTTTCTTGCAAGATTTCGGCGAGGCTGCTGCGGCGCCACCCGGAGCATCGGATAATCCATTTTTGAACTTTGCTGCCGATGAACCTTATCAGCCGCCTCCAGGATTGGATGTGACGAATCCATTCGCATCATTCGGGATGGATGCATCCATCCCTGAACCTCAGGCGAATGTCTTCATGCCTGAAGAAGTGCTGGCTCCGATATCTCCCGCAGAGCAGCCGAATCTCTTTGGTGAAGAGCCAGTGTTAACGCCAACGCCAACCACGCCGACGTATATTCAGCCAGCGGTTCCAGCAAAAACGTCTCCGCCAAGCAAAAATGGAAAACCTGCTAGGCCGCCTCCTCCACCAAGGCCTGGGCCTCCTCCACCTCCTCGACAAACAAAGGATTTAATTCTGTCGGTAACTGGAGAAATGGATGCAACGTCGAATCATCTTCTTGATCGATTGCAAGCAACAAGAACACCGAGTCCAACGCTTCTTCATTCTCCTTCCCCGACACCTGAACATAGTTTTGCTGATCTGTTGGATGTTGACAATAATGTGCCTGACCTTATTCCCGACGATGGGAGAGGTGCTGCAATTCACACTACACAGCCGCAAGATATTCTAGATTTGTTCGATGTACCAAATATTCCTACTTATACAGAAACTGTTTTATCAAATGTAACGGATTCTACGTACGGTAGCGATATACCATTAACATCATCAATCTTAGGAGACAATCCATTCGCGTCTGTAATCGAGGATGCTCCGCACTTGCAGGATGATGTAGATGTTTCAGAAGGAAAAAGGCCTTCTATAGGTTCCATTCTCCCAATATCAGGTGAATATAAATTAAGATAGTATTTCATCTTCGTAATTTATTGACATTTACATTAATTTATATAACCAATATTATATTTTCAGAACCTGATATCGTAACACCTGAAGTATTACCATCCCAGATACCTATTGAATCGTCTCCACCATTAGATTATTCGGCCGAAGTTTCATCAGGTTTCGGTGAAGCACCACTATTATCGGCACTTGAGTCTTCCGAACCATCATCCGTTACGGTTACAAGCGCAGCCGCAAATCTTTTCTTCTCTGTAGCTGACACAGCACCGGCAGTGTCAGACTTATCTTACACTGAACATGAAGCGCCAGGAATTCCATACTCCGCACCTCAAATAGATGCCGTTCAAAGTAGTCCTTTCACATCTGATTTGTTAGGAGACTTTTCTGCACCACCTCCAGAAACCGTAGAATATATCCCAACAAGTCCACTTGTAGCAGCAGAATATCCAAAGGCCGAAACATATCCAATGAGTGACATAGATACTTTCGCTGCCACAAAAAGGGCAATTGAGAGTACCGGAGATGCTTTTGATGCATTTGCCTCGAAGTTTGATAAAGCTGCTGAACCAGAACCAGCTGCGGATCCATTTCGTGACGCATTTGGTAGCGGTCAGACAGCAATGGACACCTCGAGCGATAGTAAGGATCATCGCCATTTCAAAATTGAATAGAATTATGATACATCAGATAAACTTGTATATTTTATTTAATTTAAATAATATTAACGACTTGAGAACTGATATCATTACTTAATTTCAGTATGGGGCGATACAGTAGGAGGTCAAGACGGCGAAGTTACTGGATTTGGAGAACCCGAAGAATTCGATTCTTTCTTAAGCATGACAGCGCCTCCACAAGAAACTAAGATTAGGAGAACGGATTCCGGAGATTCGGAAGAAGGACCCGACTTCAGTGTCTTTATAAAGTAACGTATTACGTCATGATGTTTAATTGAATAATAACTGTTTAGATAACAAAAATAAATGCAATATAAATATTTTAAAGGCCAAAAGATGGAGATCAGGTGATAGCAGAAGGTGGTCCAGTACCAGTTCTGGCACCTCCACCAAGGAGTCCAATGACTACTGCCTTCACAGAGCCATCCAGGTTCAATCCTTTCGATAAATCAGGAGGGTTTGCACAAGAAGCTGCACTTCCTTGTGATACTGCACAGGTTGCCGAGATGACTAGGACCGATTCTCAGGTAAATTTTAATAATATAGGTATATAATTAATAATTAATAAATCTGAGTTAATAGTTAATTATCACAGTGGTCATAAAAAATAATTAAAAATTAACGATACGAAAATGTTTATTTGTTCAGGAAACTCCACCCACTCCGTTGTTTGACGAAGATGTCAGTCAACCCCTTGAAGATTTCCCTCGTGTTACTTATACGGGCGACGGTTGGGAAATGCAACTGCGACAACCAACGAAAAAGAAGATTACTGGACAACGTTTCTGGAAACAAATCTTCTTAAGACTGGTATACCAAGGTGACAATCCTGTCTTACAGCTCTTTAACACAAAAGCAGATAAAGACCCATTCCAAGAATTGCCTTTACTGGCATGTTACTCGGTGTCTGATATTGCGGCCCAACAGTTGGATCAGTATGGCAAAATATTCACGGTCAAACTACAGTACCTTGTATATAAAGAACGACCAGGAGTCCGACCGGGGCAAGTTACAAAAGCAGAAAGATTGACGAATAAACTGAGTCAATTCGCTGCTTACGCTATCCAAGGAGATTACCAAGGCGTTAAAGAATTCGGTAGCGACTTAAAGAAATTAGGACTTCCTGTCGAACACGCTCCACAGGTAATAAAAAATAGGCTTTGTATTAATTGTGCAGCTATTGGTACATATTCTAACCACTATTTAACAATATATCAATTTAGGCTACGCCATTACTTAAGTTAGGCTCACAATGCTTTGAAGATCTGAAGACCTTCTCCTGTGCCGTTGAAGAAGCTCTTTTCAGATTAGCAATATACAGAGATCGAGCTCTGCAGTATAAAATGGAGGAAGTCCAGATAACGGTCGTTGATGAATTGTACGTTGAACAGAATGCAGAGGGACATGTAGAGAAGCAAATTGCTCGAGTTCGATTGTTCTTCCTAGGATTCCTGTCTGGTAACTAATAGTTTGCGAAAAAAATTCTTTACTTTTCAGTACCAGTTCGGCATTACTGAATTTACATAAATTATGCGTTTCATATAGGAATGCCGGACGTCGAATTGGGAATTAACGACATGTGGCGTCAAGGAAAAGAAGTTGTTGGTAGACACGACATTATTCCTGTGGTGACTGAAGAATGGATTCGGCTCGAAAATGTCGAGTTCCACTCCTGTGTACAACAGGATGAATACGAAAGATCAAGGATTATAAAGTATATCAATTATTGCATTTGTTAAAACTACTATATTTTGTTCTTGTTTACATCAATTTCCTGCTAGTATTTTGTATTCTACTTTATCATATTGTCAATAGGGTCGTCTAAAGTCTTTCTATTATTTAATGATATCACTTTATTCTTCGTAATCGCTTTAGTTTCGACTGCACGAATTGAAATTTTTATTGAATTGATATGTTGATAACAGTCTATCTCACTTCACTAATTTTAATATTAAGACATCTGAAATATGCTTTAGAAATTTTGTAATAATTCTTGCTTATTAACCTACGCTTTAATGCATTTTATGATTTTTAATTAACAAATTTAACCTTTTACTAACACTACTAAAGGTTTAAGCCACCTGATGCATGTTACATCGAGTTGATGAGATTCAGGGTGAGGCCACCGCGGAACAGGGAATTGCCTTTGCAGTTGAAAGCTGTCATGTGCGTTACAGCAAAAAACAAGGTATAAAGAGCCAAGAAAGTTGTATATATATTAGTAATTAACTTTTGTTTAGTAACAAAATCATTGTGAACTCGTGTAAATGACAAAGTACCAAAATGTTCCCGTTTGTTTTTACTCAAAGTCCTCGTTGCAATAATTTTGTATTCGACTATCTATACGCAAGGTACTACTGCAGAATTGTTATTTATTTATAGGTGGAATTGCGAGCCGATATTTTGGTCCCTGGATTTGCCTCCAGGAAGTTGGGCAGAGTGCCATGCGAGGATGTAATGGTACGATTCCCCATCCCCGAATGCTGGATTTATTTGTTCCGGGTAGAAAAGCATTTCAGGTACGGGTCTGTTAAATCAGCCCACAGAAGAACCGGAAAAATTAAAGGAATTGAGAGATTTTTGGGAGCGGTGGATACGTTAGAGCCGCAGCTCATGGAAGTCACTTCCGGTCAGGCAAAATACGAGCACCAACATCGAGCGATTGTTTGGAGAATGCCACGTTTGCCAAAGGAAGGCCAAGGTTAATATTTATACTTTTCAAAATTTCCGTTTTGACATTTTATTTAATCAGTAGCACGTATTTTAATGCGAACTTTTCAGTTCCTTATACTTATAAACAAATCTTCTCATTGTTTGTTTAGGGGCTTATACCACGCATCAATTAGTAGCTAAGATGGAATTAACGTCTTACGACCAAATTCCTGAAAAATTGGCAGAGTACGCTTACGTGGAGTTCACTATGCCGATTACTCAAGTGTCTCACACAACGGCAAGGAGCGTTAGTTTCCAGAATAGTGATGGGGATGAGCCGCCAGAAAAATATGTTAGAAATTTATCTCGTCACGAGTACAGGTTAGTATTTCAACTAGATTATAGTTGCATGTATGTTTAATGTAATTTCTAAAACGATCTCGTCATTTATAAAAATAATTTCGATATTTCCCAATACATCGGTATATATAAAAATCGTTACGTTCAGCACAGATTTCAAGTTTTTAAAAATATTTAATTGATTATTGAACTGTAAAACCACGGTACATGATAAGTAGGGTCTGTAGCTTCTTCCTCTTTAAAATAAAATTACAAAAAATATCGCTATATAAAAACTAGATAAACGGGGAGATCTATGAAAGTAAAATACAATGATAAGGTGATTACAAAATTATACATTTTACAACAATTTGGATTAGCTATATCATATTTAGTTTCACTGATAATTATTGTTAACGTATACTGATGTTACACATTTTTTTCATAAATTAATAACGGACACGTTATATTTGAAAAGAGTCATTCTAATGATGTATGGAGGATAAGAACGCAGGTGCTAAAATATGCCAAAATCCTATTACGTCCCACACTTCCATTATCGACGTCTGCACCAATAAATTACTAACCCCTGTATATACATCTTAGCAGAAGTGAAGCGTGATTGAATTTCTTTGTGTCGTAAAACTGAAAGGGCCGACTTAATGTCAAATTACATTCAAGAAAGAAAAATTCAATTTTCTTCCATCACTTTCATTATTTATTAACAATTAATAGAAAATATAATTGCGTAAGTTAAACTCGCGAAGAACAAAACGAACAAAGACAAGATTTATTTAATTTATTCGTGATTGCACGTTATTGTAGATATAAAATAAAATTACATAGGAGATTGTTACAAGAATGTATTTTGTGCTTTTTATGGTATTTTACATAACATAGTTTTAGTAATTTCGATTATGTATAAATCTGCGTGCCGTAGTAAAAAAATTAATAAAAAGTTGATTTCCTATTTCGCAATTCTCTTGATGGATGTAGAACTTACACTCGGATTGTGTAATTAAAACGTTCAATTATAATTGCATTATACATGTATTCAAACTGTGTATTAAAGACTTATTTTACGAATTCATCCTTTTTTATCGTTAATTTTCAGCTTGAAATAAATAACTATTCCATAAAATTCAATGCAATTTTGAGCTATTTTCAAAGGGGTACGAAACAAAGCTAAAACAAGTATTCTCTTTGTCAGTCTATTTACGCGGTCACCAAATTTAATCGCTATTTTTGTTCAAAGATCCTCGACCTTGACCTACATTGGTTGGTCGGCCACCGCCGTTCGAAACCTATCGTTTGACCTGTCTATTACGCAAGAACCTTCTAAAATTTCCCTTTTACTACAAGAGATTCCCAGACAAATATAGAAAGGCCATTTTGCTTTAAATTCTATTGTTTCTTTCTTAAACTTCAATGAAATCAATTTAATTGGTCCATGATCCGTTATAAATCAACTGCTGAAATCTTAAAGGAGCTACTTTAATATTTGGCAAATTTTCACCGCAGGTGGTAGAAGACTTAAAGACGACTTTTTGAGTAACTATTTAAATGAGATTTTTCTTTCAAAAATAGTAAGTTTACATACTAGGTCCAACGTTGTAATTCTCCAATTTGCGACTACAATATTTCGAGATGGGGTAATTCGTTTTTGCACCTATTAGCAGGAAATGAGAATAATTCGCATTTGTAGAGTGAACGACACGACGATAAATCCTCGAATGTGATCGATGAAAGGCAAAGAACGATAAATTTATGTTATCACTGGCGCTTGCTCCTAGGTGCACGTGAAAGTTCGTGAATTGAGTAACTGCTATCCATTTAAGTTTGCGCTCCAGTTTGCGTAATGCTAATGCAACAAGAGCACACGACTCATTAAAACATTTAAATGTTTAAAAACGAAAAGAAACGGAAAGTGAAATTTCACATCCGGTATGTTCGATTATCATTTCTTGATAATAAAATATACGTTGGAAAATTAAGAATATTCTAAAACATGCACAGGGTAGCTTTGATAACGATGACTATGAAATAACATTGATTTGTGTTATCAAGATCTTTCAATACGATGTTGTTACAACGTTGTAATTTTATGGATTTCTAAACAAGAGTTAAGCAAACGTTTGGACTATAAAATAAAGGTTATAGGTAGTTTAGGTGTTATTTTATGCAATATATTCTTGGAGGTGATAAACTCAGAGAAAGTTTAACTACTTAATAGTTAATTTCTATAAGTAAATTGTTATATTATATACTCCCTTAACCTTTAGACTGCCGGAAAATCTAAATATAGACGTTAATAAGTTATTCAATAAATTCGCATGAAACTCCTTACTCAGTAATTTTTGGGGCCGCTGATAACGAATCTGTCATCAGTATTTGAAAAGTGAAACAAAAAAGATATTATTAACCTTTAGTATTTACTGCAAAAGGATGAAATGATATATTGGTATTATGGCCAGATCTGAGATTATCTAGCGAATCAATGTTGTACTTTTGCCTATCTATATGACTACCATTACATCATTCTGTCCACTTACAGTAAATAATAAATTTTAGTACATTTTGATTTCTGAAATTTATCGTTACCAGATTCGTAATTAGCGACCCCAAAAACTTCAGAGTAATAAGATTCAAGCTGTTTCGTAACATTTTTACACAAGAAAACTGTTTTTTATTTTTTGTAACCGTTGACTGCCGGAAAGTCTATATACAATAGATGTGACCCATTATATGACCTTTGTACATCATCAACGCATGATACAAGATACAAGTTTGGACACTTTTAAAGGATGTTTTGAAACAGTAAAACCCCGGCAGTCTAAAGGTTAAGGGGAGGTTCTAGCCCAGAGGCCCGAAAATGTGCGTAATTTCATGATTTTTTTTTTGGGAGTACATATATATATTTTTTTTTTAAACTTTTGTGGCATTTGTCTGTATTTTAAAAAGTTTACAACATTTTTTCGAGTAAAAATAATACAAAATGGCAGCTTCAGCCCTCACTGACGACAGTCGCGGCGGTGGACAGTGTGCGACAGCCCTGCCCAGTGATCTGAAACGAAAAATAAAAAAAAATCTTAAAGTAGATGATATTTGGGGGGGCCTTATGAATTTCCGATTTTTAAAAAAACCCTTTTTTTAAAAAATCGGGGCCCTTTGAAAAAACACAGCTTTTTTGCTTCTTTTTATTTGTTTTAACGTTAAAAAAATTAATACGAAAATTTTTTTGACAAAAAACGCTTCCTGAGGGCCCCCTAAATTGAATAAGCTTTAATTTGAGCCGTCAAACGTCGAAATCGGTGTAGTCGTTGAAGCGGAATCGCGCCCCGTGCGCAAAAAAGGTATTTCGAGAAAAACGCGTTTTCATCACACTGGGACGAAAGCAGCAACTTTCCTCCCGCAAGCGGGAGGAAAGTTTCTTCTTTTCCTCCCTGTTATGAAGAAAAATCGTATACTTCCCTAGGGAAGTAAAAAAGAATGCCTCAGACTCCATGTTTTTCACCCTCGGCTTCACCTCGGGTAAAAATTACACGCAGCCTGAGGCATTCTTTATTTTACCTCCCTCGTTGAGTAATATACTATTAAAGTTTGACGAACACCTGTTTTTCGGCCGACGCGCTCTCTCGTCTATACGCTATAACTCATAAAATAAATTAGATAGGGTAATAATCTTTTGCCTACAATTTTTAAGACCTTAAGGAAGAAAATAAAGCAATAACAAAATTTTTTTGGTCGATTTTGACTCGAACCTTCCCTTAACCCTTTTCACCCTGAAATGAGAACAACAGGTATGTCAACTTCAGCTCAGTTTCTCCCGTAAAATGATTTTTAACTTTTAGAGATACCTTTCCTATTTTCAAGTGTACTCTATCAATTCCAGCCGAGACAATAAAAAAACAATTATTTACGGTGCATATAATGCTGGATTGTTTTCTTTCTTCAAATGAAATGTTCTTTCTTGAAGACAATTAATACGACGTGAACAATAAATTTTAACAATACAGTAACTCTGTTGATTTTATTATGTAGCTTTTCATCACTCGTCGAGATTCGATGCAAGCAAATTTTTAGGTTAGCAAAAGTGACTTGTACAACTCGCACTTTACACGTTTTACTCTCAGATAAAAAATTGTGAGGTAAAAAGTATACGATAGCTTCCAAAGAATTTGAGAACACCGATTAGTAACACTACTGATATATTTTTCGACTCGATGGAAACCATTTGATAAATAATAGAGTTAAAATAATATCAGATGCTTACAAAAAGGCGGGATATGCGTATCATCATGTTCCGTTATCTAGTGGTCGTTGCGCGAACCTGCATCGTGCAATTTCAGAATGGAACTTACCATGCGTCGGTATTAAAATCATCTTCGGGTTTGTCTATTGGGTTTTGTCATTTTCTTGTTGCTTTTTGCAATTTTCTTGTTGCGTTTCGCATAAAAGTCTTCGTGATCAAGGATCAATAACTTTGGGCGTATAAATTCCGTAAAACTTATTACTTTATCGTAAAAAATTTCGTAAGTTATGTTCCATACAAACTTCTGTACTACAGTGGTCCCCGTCCAAACGCATATCCTCCCTCAACCCCCACTACGGTAAAAGTCTCTTTGCATTTATCATACTGAGCATGCGCGTAGATGTCTCACCAGCAACGCTAGCAACTAAGAATCGTGTTGTGGGGAGAGGAACAAAGAGGAATCTATGCTTTTAGACGGGAAAGAAATATGCGTTAGGACGGGATGCGTTAGGACGGGGACCACTGTACTTGATTCGATATAATTTTAAAACACATTGAAATAAAATAAATTATTACAACAACAAAGACACTTAATACTGAACCTAACCTAACCTAATATTAAATATATTTATTCGTGTTCTAGGGTTGGAATTGAGTTTACACAAGGTGAGGGACCCGGTGCATATGCAGCAGCGACAATGAAGAAAATACCTGAATCGACACCGGAAGTACGGGAAGAACCGCATCAGGAAGCAAGGGCTGAGTCGGATTCCGACTCCTCCGAATAAAATATATCATTGTCAGTCGTGCAGGTATTTGGAAACAAAGCTGAGGTTTAAACAAATCTATATGACTTCTTTTGCGTACGATTCACATAAATAATAAGGCCTCTGTACATCATCATTCATAGCGCAAAATTGTATCCAATGCCATGATGTATTCGCAGTCCATAAGAGATAATCTCTAGAACTTACTTCATCAGGGCTTCATTAAACTCCAAATTACTGACATAACTTTTAAAAATAGTCAAATGATTCGGAGATTATGCGATTAATTGAGCAATAACACCTTTTGAGGTGAGATTTATATCTTCGAGTGCGAATACCTCGTGGCATAAATCCTGTAAACACTCCGCTGAGCGACGGTAACTAATAGTTTAGGTAAACATTAAAAACTTGCGATTATGCAGGCGTTAAAATTGCACGTGGTTACATTATTTTATGCAGTGTTTACGCAATAAATATCGTTGATGCGTGTAGCCAGGCATATATCATGTTACTCATTGAAAGACGTGTTCCGGACAGGCGCTTCAGTCACGTGTTACGTATATAGTGTCACCTAATAGATTATAAGTCGATTGAACTGCAACACATCAGAGCAGCGTTACTTAATCCGGTAATTAAAGATGCACGTATAATTTAACTGTGGATTTTTCACGAGATTCGCACGTGAACCGTGGATGTTGTTGAAAATTTAACTATAGTTGGCAGAACCATAATGGAATAGAAACACGTTACTGATCACAAGAATCCATCTGTAACTTTCAAGTTGATTCTTATTATCGTATTTATGGAAACATCAAGTAGACTCCATGTGGAGGGTTGTCGATGTTCGTTATCAAAATGCATGTTCACTAAGAGCAACACGTAATCTTTCATGGGAATCTGTTTGAAATGTCTATGTGGAGAATCTGCTATTCCCATTCAATCAACGAAAATATGATAATCGTCTCAGTTACAAAATGCCTTTCATAGGAAAGCACGGTAATAATACAGATGTCACTAGTGGTCCAGTGTTGTTGCGAATGCCATTCTCATTGTTTTTAGTGGAACTTTTCGCAAAAGCACTTTACTATTGGTGTGTCTACATCACCTACTTGAAAGTGAAGTAGATCTTATACTTATAATAGTATTTTCTACGTGGGATTTCACTATTTTCGAATTCGAAAATCGTAAATCGATGCATCAGCGTTTCACCGATGCCTTATAATCAGAATAAAAACCGGTTAAATAATTATTCTAACGAAATGCTCATATTTCCCTTCGCTATTCAGTGTTGGGAACGAATAACATGAAAACTCTCCATTTAATTTGCGTGTGTCTAGTTAATTCGAAAGATAGACAATACAAATGTTGCGTTCGTGTTTAGCCGTTAAGCTGGTACATTCACTCGAGTAATTCGCAATCGAAGTTTGCTTCTCAGAAAATCATATAAGAACTGCTGTTTAAAATATCTCATTAAGCACATCTCATGCGGCCATACGCACATCAATTATTTCTTTAAAGCTTAAGAAGTATTTTTTTTATTATTCGTGCTCGCTTGATCTCGAAGGTTTAGTATTAGAAAATAGTTATTATTGCTATTCTTTATCAGCGGAAAAAAATAATATGATAAGACGATGCCGGTTGTTGATATTATTTATGGCTAGGGCATAAAGCGAGATGATTCAATATTCTTACTCCCGATGTTCGAGCGTCGTGTTGTTACTTCTTTTTTAAATACAGAAAGGTTTACTAAAGTGTTACTAAAGTTTGAATAATACTTAATAAAACTAGTCAGAGAGATTATTTAGTTATAAGATCTTTGCGGTGTATAAAGCAGCAGCAACAGTAGACAAATCAGTAATCTGAAATGGATATTTCTGGTTAATACTTAGATTTAAATTCTTTTGGAATTCATTTCTGATTACTGCGAAGAGCGTGCAGATAAAACATTTTATAATTTAGCTAATCAATATTGGCTTTCTTCAAAATCCTGAAATTAAAAACTAATATAAATTTTAAATACTCTTAATATAAAATGCTCATAAGATAAGGATCGACTTAAGTTGTTCGTTTTTAGTTGGCAGTTTCTGCCCAATTCTCAGTCGTTCCAGTAACGATTACAGCTAAACCAAATATTAGATTTATAAGTAAAATTAAATACTGAAATCGTCGATAGGAAACTCGTTCGGGTTTTCAGTGACGATTCAGGGTTTGAAAATTTTAAGTCATAAAAATCAGTCATAATGGATAACGTATTCGTACATATCCAATGTTGGCATGTGCATTTAGAGAATTTAACGAGAAAGAATCGAATAATTAGTTCATAAGTACCATAAACTAGTCATTTAAGTTTTATTTCGAGTTTTGCCCTTGGTTGGCCTTCCACGTCCTGTCAAAGGATCGAAAGAGTGAACTCTAGTCCCTAGTTTTTAAGATGATCTGAAGAGATCGCGTGAATCACGCAACTATCGATTTAAAATAAGGTGTAGCATAAAGATAACCAAATTACTACCTTACAAAAAAATAAAAAAATATTTTAAAACAAAATTTTAAACTCGGATAAAATTCATTTAAATTGCAATTTAATTGTTATTGATTCGAAATACAATTCGATAATTTTGAGACTAGTCTTAATTTTAGTCAGTTAATAGATTGTTATGTTTTAGTTAAATACTTTTAAGATAATTGACACGTGCAATAGCCTGAGTAAACCTTTCGCCAAACACGTATTAGTCATTACTGTAAGTGAATCAAGAATCGAAAGATAAGATAATAAAATGCGCTGTATTAAAGCAAAAGAAATCATTTATCACGTTTGCTTGTGCGGATTTATCTTCATCCAAACGATAAAAAGTCTTGACATCTTCGTTTTCATTTGTCAATGGAAACCTGTATAGGAAAAGATGTCCACTAATTAAAATCCAACAAATTGATCTACCGAAATTAAATTTATGTACAGGCTAGTGCCTTCTAGTGTAACACTAGTAGTACACTTTTCCAGACGGGACATATCGCGAAAATCCTCATCGCATAATACGTATCATCAAAACGATTAAAAGTACAATTATCAAAAGAAACTTTAAAATAGGCAGTTCTTATTGTATTGACAAGTAAACTTCGATGAAAGCGACAGAGATTGGCAGCAGAAAAAAATTCCTTGGCTGGTGCGAAAAACTGTAGAATGAAATAATTATAATAGTGTATTATCTTAAAGACCGTTTCACGAAACTTGCAATCGACAAACAAACAAGTTTCCAGCTCGTGATCTCAGTATATCGTATTTGTGCACGCCTAACTGCAAGCGACGTTGTATAATTAAAATATCATAGGCGACATAACAATAGCGGATGTTTACGCAATCTATAGAGATACCTGAAAATGTGCGATGAATTACGCTAGGGACCTCGGATGACGCGCTAAAACCTAGGGGAAAGATACTAACGTTTTTATTTACGTGCCGATGTTTAATTGTCGTTTTGTTTATACGTTGATTATATTGTTTGCGACGAACTTTGCGATGTCACGTGTCCGGTATAATGAGTCAACGAACGATAACTTCGTGCCAAAATATGTACACCACATTTGATTAATTTTAAGATTTTCTGTCAGAAATTGTACTCGATTATTTCAATGTACATATTGGTTTGACTGACGTTCTGTAATTCCATTATTGTGATATTACTTTCTTCTGGTTTTTTTACTGAATGAATAGGAGTAGAAATTGATTCTAGAAATTCACTTTTCATGGACCCACGTGATACTGCAATTGCCTTACTAACGTCATAATCGTCATTCATTAGTTGGTTGCTACAGAATCAGTTTCTTTTGAGGAATCCCAAGAGTTAATCGACCGAGATAATGGTGATCGGTTCTCAGACGGTTTAGCGCGTTCAAACTCCGTACTTTCCAAAGACGAATAATGGTGCAAATGTATATTAATGGACCGTAGTTCAGCAATCGGATATGCGATGATCCAATATATATATATTCGTGAATTTTGCCCGTTTTTCTCTCGAACATTTTATCCCTTTGTGTCACCTGCATTTATTGTCACCATATATTCAGGTGTTCTCCAATTGATAATCGATGGGAGGAAGGGAGATTCGAGAAAGAATGAGGGGAAACCAACGGTGGGCACGTTGACACGTTACCAACAATGAAAAAAAAAAAATTAATTCGCGAGAAAAGTGTTAATACTTATGTAAACTTCGAGCTCGCTCGTGCAAAATACGAGATGCCTGTGAGTGTTTATATTAGCCGATAATGGACTATATATAAACGACAGCTTTTTCGCGAGAATTACAGAAGTGGCGTATAAATATGCAGTGCTTAGCGATGTAACTATAAATATATACATATATAAATAAACTGAATATAGGATGTAAGAAGCGAATTGTCAGCTCTGGGATGTCGAATTGTAGGCTTGAGGCCGCACTTATGTTGCCAAGTTCCGACTTGATTTGCGAGTAGACGTAGCAAGTAGCTATCGATTTCGGTTTCGAATTTTTTTAATCGGTTCGTAATTTTTATGTAGCGACTCGAGGTCCGGACCTCGTCGCCCGGTACATTCCAGGAAGAAAGTATGGGTGACCCTTTATATATATAAATATATAAATATATTAAACTGTGGAAAATCAATGAGTATTGCACTCGAGAGGTGGATGAAGCTGAGGATGGACGAATATTGAGATCCGTTAAACGATGTATTATCGACGTAAAGAGTAAAGATGTATATGTAAACTCGCTCGACGTAAAAGGTCTGTATATGTGTGTACCACGACGTAAAAACTCCTTAATAATCCGTTTCAGCGTGAACATGACAAAATATAATGCGAGACCTGGAGTATTCTTATGTCTGTATCATACAAAATCCGGCGTGGAGCAATGAGCGGGCAATTTATCCCGGGTAGAACAAAACGAAGAAAATTGTAGGGACGAAGTAAATGATACCACTGTTAGGCGAAGAATCATCGATAAATTCTATGTATCGATAAATAATATAAAATTGTTTAAGTCATAATCATATGATTATTTATTGTAATCCTGAATCCTTATCACAATTATATGTATCTGGTGTTAGGTGTCATGAGAAGATGAACTCTTGGATTCAAAAGTATTCGCGGGTATTGAATCCATTTGATTTAATGACAAATTACAAATATAAAGAGATTGAACATTTTAAACTCTCTGAATCCTTTTTCAATTGCTGGGCATTCACTTGCAATTTTTACAAAACTGAAAGTTGCAATAAATAGAAAAATCTAGAAATTATGTGGAAGTAAAAGTCTTAAAATTTAGGATTTCCCGTTTTTAACTTGGAAAATGTAACGACAGATTCGTATTATGGGAGTCCAAAATTTTATTTCACTAATGTCCATTAAAAAATTACCAAAGTGTTATGTTCGGAACGATAACTTTTGGTAACGATGACCTTAAAAACAAAGAGCGATATGATAATAAGGTTACCGTATTTAAGATATACTTTTTTAGAAATTGTTTAGAACATTTCAAAATAAGCACATTTTCACAAAGTTACTATCACCTTTTTAACAAAATTCTTGACAACTTTGTTTTGAATCCGATTTCATTTTTCATACATTGAGTAAAAATTTTTTTCATGGTAAATTATCAAGTCAGCAATATTAAAGCTTCGAAATAATAAAGTAGAAATAATAAAAAAATAATAATATAAACTGTGATCGGCAGATTTGGTTCAAATATTAATATTCAGATCTTTTTTAAACAATTTTTTATTTTTTATGACATTTAGTATATAAACATTTTGTCGGATGTAAATCATGAATCTGAAATCCTATTCGAAAAATTCAAAATATCTGATTCAATTCGTCGATTTTTCTGGGATCAGTAATCAAGAATCTGATGCTAGTTTTCAAAAGTAGAAAATAACCGATCCAATATGACAGACATTATTTTTAAAAATTGAGAGTCTTGAAACTTGCTAATGGCAATTTAGTGAGTCCCATTTATTGAATATAACAGTTAATTTCAGAAACTAAATAAGTATTGGAATCCCATTTTCTTTTCCTAAATTATGTTTTCAAAATCACCGCAATGACTAAAAAAGCCGTCAGTAAAAATGAAGCCGATGCTTCAAAAATATGAGTGTCTGCTTGTAGATGTGACCATTTTTTAATGAGTCGGCTTTACGACTGGCGGCTTTATGACTGTTGATTTTTTGACCTGTTGTCTTTTTGATTTGTCGATTTTTCGACCCGCACCCCTAAAAAAGAGGTTATAAATGCTTTTTATTAGTAGTACCATTAATATTATGAATATCCTTCCTTACAATAACAATGATATTATTCAGAATGTATTATATAACAAAATATATATTTAAATATCAATCAATGAAACATTAACGATTAAACAGCTCATCCAAATTTTGTTGCTCTATAATTAAGAGTCGATTCTGATAGGTTTGTTGCTGCAGAATCCAAATATGACCGCCAAAATAATCAATTGACTTTAGTTATTGAGATATTAAAGGTCAAAGAGGTTAAAAATTCAATTCTAAGTATTTTTGAGCGTCTATTCACAGTCCAAAAAATGCTGTTGTCCCACTAGTTACATTCAATTGATAGGATATTTCCTGCAGAATCCAAATATGTACACGAAAAAAAGTGTTTTTTACCCAGTATTGTAATTCTTATGCCCCGTAAAAGATAGTATTTTAGGCATAGGGATTGCCATATTTCTATTATCGGTTAAAAGACGAAGATTTTAGATTATTCTAACCAATATGTCAGTTTATTTCAGCCTTTTCTCTTTAACTAAAAGCAGTTTTTGTTTATGTAAATTTATCTAGCAAATTAAAATATTAAAAATGCCTTCTTTTAGTCATAATAAAACATTCTTTTAAAATAGGAGAGTTTAATACAGTTTCGTATAACCTGCCAAAATCAAATGCTGAAAGACGGAGGATTTTACTATAGTTATAATATTTCTTTTAAGGGCTATAATACACTGTTTTAAAAGCCTGATAAAATACACTTTTCTCAGTGTACGTTAAAATATTAAATCGGACCTGCTTTTTGCCCAATTTGAAGGTCAAAGGGGTATAAAAGAATGTTTTAGGACATTTTTTCTCGAAAAGTAACCAAGACGATAACGAGTGTTTGAAGTGACCGAATTTCAAAAAGTTCGTCGGACATGGAACTCGCAATTTGGCACTTCTTGATTTTTTTGCATCGCATTCTATAGTAATAGACGTGAAAACTGTGCAATAAACGCGATTTTTTAACCCCTTGACCTCGAATTTGTTCCGAAACCAGGTCCACATCCATATTTTGAGGTTCGTATTTGGATTCCGCGGGAAAAATCTTATCAGAATTGACTCATACTGGTTGAACAACAGCACTTTGAATAGAAGCTCAAAATGACTGAAATCGGATTTTGGACCCCTTTGAACTTCAATATTTTGAAAAACTATAATCAATTGGATGTTGTTGCGGTCATATTTTGATTCTGGAGCAAAAATCCTACTAAAATCGACACTAACTTATTGGACAACATGAAATTCTTAAATTTTTGTTAGGCTGTGTTATTAACACATATTCCCTAAAATTTTACAACTTATATAGGATTTTGTCCGCAAAATCTGCATCGGACCTTGAAAATATTGACTTGGTTCTTTTTTGCGAGCAATTTAGATTTACAGGTGTAAAAAACGCAAATTGTGACGTACAATTGTCCTCATAGGATGAAGTGAAAGCTCAAACATTGTATTTTGAGATTAAAAATCAGAAATTTAGGTATTCTATACATTTTAAACAACTGGGAACAGCTTATGTGTTCGCTATTCAAAGCTTTCATGTAAATTTCCTGAAGTACAGGATTGAAATGACTAATTAAAAACGAATTTCTTTTTATTTTTTATACCCACCATATATCATTTTTATATTTTGAAATTTGTTTTTTACACAAACAGCAAACCTACTGCTCCTGATTAACAAGTTTCATGGCATTAAGCTTTCTCAATAAGTCAATAAAATTTGCAATGTATATAATAAACAAATGTTTTGAAGTTTAAAATTTACATTTTTTTCTTCGTCATTTTAGTTTCTCCATTTTTAAATTTTCAAATTGGATTAGAAACTAGTAAAATGGTAGGTTTAATCCTATCTGTAAGAAAATATAGATAAAAGCATTGAATGGAATTGTGGAGCCCTCGGACAAAAAGCTTTACTTTCTTTCGTAAAGTAAACAATAGTGTTTTATTTTTTGGGCATCGAAGGATAATATCTAAGCTTTCATTTCGTCATAGCTGACAATTATAGTGGCTTTCTTTATTGTGTTATAATATCTCAAAGAATGCAATGCACGTTTAAACCTAAATTGGTAAAATAACCCGAACCAGTCCAATATTTTTATGACGAAAAAGTTTTTGGCCAGCATAATCATTAGCTAACAATAAGAAGAAAATAAGAATATTCATATCCACTAATTAAAATCATCTTGAATATTTTAGTACGTAAATGCTAATTTCGTGATAAACTTTCAGTAAACAAACATTTTAAAATGTACACCCATGTGCAATGATTTTGTTGTTTTTGACAGATCTTTCATCTTTTTTCTCATTGACACTAGTTTGCAATTAACATTTTTACATTTATAATATTGGAAATAAAAATTTTAATAAGTTTAGTAAATTTTGGGTAGTTTTCGACAATGCCATAATCAAGCATTTGTCATTATCTCACAAACATTGCTTCAATTTCGAAAAACCAGAAAGACATCTATTAATTCAATTTGTATACCATCCAATTTGTATACCATCAAATATATATCATCCAATTTTTAATTCATTATTTTCTCGTTGTCCGTCGTACGTTATTGAAGTATTACGAGAAAATATTCAACGTATATTACCAACGTATAAAAATAAAGTGGTTATGTATTTTTTATAAGTCTATGAATAGTTGCTCTTGATTATTTAAGCTTTCTCAATAATTAAATAACATTCGCAATGTACGTAATAAATAATCAATGCGAAACTTATTTTAAGCGCAGAAACTGGACCTAAATTCACGTCGTACGTCGATTTTTCACGATTAAAATTGTTTTGCTGGTTAGAATTTCCCAGCGACACAATGTCATTTCACCTTTTTCCTTTCAATCAAAATTATCCTTTTCACTACTTTTCGGCGCGTTACAAATTCCACCATGGGCTATTCGGCGACCAAATTCATCTAAATTCCATTTCGGAAACCAATTAACAAAGAAATTTTCCGACCTCACGTGGTTTATCTCGATTTGGTAAGTAATTCAAATACTCAGCTGATAATTTTCACTTTCGTAAAATCTGACACCTTGATGTTTTTGATCGATTTGCGAAAATCATTTCATTAAAGCGCATTTCGCAAATGCAACTTGTCTTATAAGGGAACGAAGTCGACGGCCTTCCACTCCCTCCGAAATTGCCTTATCGAAACAACACGAGACCTTGAAATTGTCTTCCTTATTGTATAAAAATAAATTCGTTTTACGGAGTCAGGAAAAATGTCGCGTATTCAACAAGGAATTATATTATTTACTTAGTTTATGATTCGCTTTTACAGATAGCTAATACCCTCTATTTCAACTATGAATCATTGCTATTGTTTATATTATTTAATATTTTTATTTCCACACTGACATTCATCTTTCTTGCAGATCCTTAAACAAATAAATAAGGGTAATAATTTTTTATATTAATACAAAACGTGTTTCGAAAATCACAGAAATAAGATTTACTATACATTAATTAAAAGTTTTGTTGTTTGGTATCTAATTATTAAGGTACATCATTCGATTTTAAGGTTAGATATAGAGCGATAAGGTTAAATGTATTGTTCCTATACATTTTGTGAATATACTAGTTAGTTTTATTTTTAATCATTGGAGGCGATTAAAAAAATTAATTAATATTAAATAACAATGGTGACAAGTAAGTCATTGGGTATTTGTTAAGATGTTATAATTTAGTTTTAAATAAATTTAGTAAAAGAGTATCAAAGTTTGTATGATTAATCAATACTGATGAATAATGCTATCGTAAATAGTTAAATATTACTATTATTACAAACTTTCTAAAATTAACATGAATTCGAATTGTTGTAATGGGAAAAAATAGTAAACATGTTTAATTACAACTTGTTTTCTGAATGTCTTTGTAATGAATACTTATTAAATCTAAATGGTTAATTTTTAAACAATATTTAATAATCCGTTGCAGTATAATTACAATATAGATATTTTAGGTTACGAAATAATTATTTTTTACGTCTAGAGGTTTTTTATTTTTTATTTATAAAAATTCTTCAACTTATTTATTATTTACGTGGAAAAATGAGGTCATATAATGTCTTGAAAGTGTTCTAATTGTTTCTTATTTGTTGTAAATAATGAAATTTAATTAGTTAGTTACAAGATACTAACTTCTACGTTCCTGATTCGTTTTGTGACATCTAGACCTTGAAAAGATAGATTTTAAAATGATAAAAAATTGCATAATGGTAAAATTAATGAATATAATGATTTAAAAAATGGTTTATTATTGAGGTGAAAAAAACGATAGTTCTAGCAATGATGAAATAGATCGGTTATGAAATTCTCTGCCTTCACTTTCTTTGTTGCAAGCATGAGCTAATGCGATTGTAAATATTGTTAATTATGACTCTTGCATTTGCAAATTTCCTAACACTTTCATTTTTCAAATATAAGTATATGATTTGCCATTGAAGAGTATTTAGAACACTGCAAACGTGTTTTATTTGTTGATATTATGAATTATTCATAGTATTTAATAAAAAGTTAAATACAAATTTGAATTCGTCATTAATTTACAAAATATTTATATTGTTAAGAGTTGGTAAACTTTTTTAAATTAGTTTTTAAACGATTTCTCTAATGTTTCTAAATAATAATACATACATAATTCCAAACTTAACGAAAATTATAATATATTAGTAATACGCGTATCTATCTTTTTAATGATATTGTTAATTAATTCATAGTAAACTGTCTTAAGATGTAATTTCAGCACATTTCGTCATTATTTTGCTACAAGACCTTCAAGTAAAAATAACATCTGGAATTAGTCAGTTATTTTCGGAACTTTTCGTTATGGGCGGCTGATAATCCATCATTAATTTACACTAATACATACTGACGTAATCCAGTAACTGTACCCCTTACATCAGTCTTTGTTTATAAAATTGTTAATAAAATTAAAATAATAAAAGTGTTGATTCTCCCCATTTCAATAGAAAGAGTTTCGTTGGGTTTTTAATATCTTTAAAACATACAAAATGATGAACTACACGCATATGAAATATTTCTGCTAATTTCATTTTGTAAATAATATCTTGAGCACATTCCAACATTTTTGAAAAATGACATTTTTTTTAAAATGCTAAAAAAGTGGGATTTCTTGAGGTACAATTTTTTTAAATGTAATTTGTTCTATGATTTGTTTTTGAACACCTTTGACCAAAGGAAAAAAGTATTTTCGACTGTTTTACTTTCAAAATATACCTTGATTTGGATTGTTACGTGGCACCAACAATTTTTCAAAATAAATTTTATTGAACTTACGTATACTCGCTCATTTTTTATGTAACTTTATTAGACCTGGTAACTATGACATAAAAAAAGAAAACCAAAACTAAAAAAGATGGAAATGAAAAGAAAACGTTGGAATATCGAAGAATTTTTATTTCGCATGATTTTGAATGAAATTTTCGAAAAATTGTTGGCGCTTCGGACCAATTTAAATAAACCAAGTCGACAGAAATCAAAATGTGTTTTAAATTCCTTGCAGTGAAAATTTCACTCTATAAAAGTAACATTTCACTCCATTAAGAGTGTGAGAAAAAAAAACTATTCCCAGAAGTGTGAAATATCATTCGTAATAGAGTGAAAATTTCACTCTTTTTGAAAAAGTGACTGAATATTCACTCCAAGGAATTTAGAGAGTTTGAATGTATATTTTTGAAGTAATAACCAAACTTCGGTTTTGTTAGGTTGGAAGACGGTCAGAACCCGGTGTCGTATTGAAAATTGCATTTAAACCAAAATTGTACCTCAAAAATCGCATTTTTGTAAATACCCATTACAAACTGTAGTGTATGGATAATTTTTTAACAAAATTTACTTAGTGTATAGGAGTTTATGTACATTTAGTTTTGTTGAAGTTCTGCAATTTCAAAGAAAAATTGTCAGACAATTATTAACACATAAAGTGTGCCGAAAAAAACAATCTTATTCCTTAAATAACTTAGAATAAAAATTCACTCTAGCCTAGTAAAAATGTCAATTATTTTTTTTAAAAGGGATTTTTACACTATGTAGAGTGGGTTATAGAAACATTTTTAATCGCCTCGTCATATTTTTTATTCGATTATAAACAAATTTCTTTTTATCATCTCTGTAAAACACTTGTTTCTGTAGAACATAATAATGCAAAACAAATATTTTATATTATATAAATGATTTATTTTTTATTGTGTATATTCAAATTAATATCCGGCTTTAAAACCATTCTTGAAATCTTTTTGACTGTTTTATAAATATCCATATAAAGGACAACTATGTGTAAAAAAAGTGTACAGGAATATTTTTACAAGTTGGTATAAATTTCTTAAAAAGAACTACATAAGTTCATGAGGAGATTACATAACCGAACGGCAGATTCGTAAATCTTCTACAATCGCTATGATTTCAGGGTAAATTTTTGACAAAAATAAAGTCAAATTGTAATAATATCTTTTTTGAAAAATTAGCTGTTACTTTTTCTCAGCATTTTTAACTGAAATATTCACTAACGTGATTTATGAATTTCGGAATACTATTAACTATTAGTACATATTAATTAACTTTTTAAGTTAATCAATATTAATTCGCATCTTTCACTTTTTTTGTCATTTCAGCAATAATATAAAAGAAATTTATCCAATTTAAATTGAAATAACTAAAGATTTAACTACGACTACCATGAAATAACTCATTCGTAGACAATTTTTCTTCTTTGTACTTTGGACCTTCTCACCATTAAATTTATTTTTACGAACTATAATTTGAAAGTCGTAATAAATAAATATAGTATTCATACACAAGTTATGGTTTAAAGAACACGGGCGGCGTAATTAACGTGACGGACTCCATAACCTGTCATTTACTTAAGAAATTCCATGTTTTTTTTTTTATTTTTTACACTTCCCAGCAGCACGGTTTATTCATAATTCGGAGTACCATAGAATAAGTAATATATTGAGAAAATAATAATTTGAAAATGAAGTCTCTTGCAGAAAAGTCAGTTCTCTAAGAGAATAAAATTTGCTATCCAAACTTCAAATATTTCAATAAATTTTACTATTTGAATGGTAAAATTTGATCTGAAATTGCAAAATTTGTTTTTTTTTTATGAATAATCTATATTTACATCCCGACATATTTGCCTGGGTGTTGTCTCGTTATATTTACCTGTCGTCGCTCTCTTTTTCCCCCACCTTGCGGCCTGGGGCTTCAGGAAGGGCCTCCTTTGGCGTCACAAACATAACGCGACTGAGGGTAATGGGAGAGTGACGCCCCCTTCTTTTCACAAAATATAACGAGACGAAATTGAAAGCGAGGAACCGAGTGGGTAAATATACCGGGACTCTGCTGTATCGGTGTAATAAATTACGAACTATAACAAAAATATTCTCAGATTTTTTACTTCATATTTGTCATTTACGTTATTGAAATAAAGTTTTTAGAAAGGGCAAAATGTCGTTTTGTATCAATTGCTTTTTTTACTTACATATTTGTTTAAAAACAAGCAAGATTATTTGCTACAAATATGAAAAAGAATTTCGTTTCAAAGTTGGAGGGAACCTATTTTAGGCACTGGTTTCAAAGCTATGGTCAAATTTTAACGTTTAAAATTGTCATGGTAAATGTCATGGTAGAAAAATCATACAAGTCTCGATTTGGTGTAATTTCCTCATTGTTCTTTCGAAGATAAAAGTACCAATACTTTTTTACAAATGTCGATATTGTCATCGACACCGTCCGTCATATCAGCACAAGATTACAAGAGGTAAACACTCCTGGGCATAAAACGAATCGATTCTTCAAATTTTATGAACGTAAGCACCTTGAGGCTTACGCGTTTCGCACATGTTTTCATAATAAAGCGATTATTATCAACCCAAGTGACAGCATCGAATTAGAGCGTCGGAAGAGGAGGAAAATGTCGTTATCCCAAGGTAGCGTTGGTAAAGGAAGCAAGATATACGTAGTTGCGTCTGCGCGGCTCGGTCGATAATGCCTGCCGAAGCCCCGTCCAAAAGACGTCCATAGGTACATTTCCTACAGACGTTTGAAAATATATACGCTAAGCCCGTTCGCCATTGCTAGTGCTAAAAGCTAGCGCTAGCTATATAGAGAGGAATGGAAACGTCCACCGTCGATCCTACCACCACCCAACATCCCGACTCTCGCCGTTCCTCCACTCAGCTGTTTCTGTTTACTAAACAAAGGAGCCAGTTCGGAGTCGGAGGTCGAGTGGAGCGTTCGACCGCTCGCAGCCAATCGACTCGCTTTTCTCGCGACGGAGTTTCGCGGCCTCATATCCACTCGTCCCGTGGAAGAGTTATCTGCTGAAACCTGGGCCCAACCTGGCTTGGGATTGGCCAAACCAGCTTTGGTGTTGCATTCGGGAAAATCGACCTGTCCCGTGTGCCAGTGGTGAGAACTCCGTCGGAGTGTGTGTAAACGGAAACCGAATCCCTAGGACGTTCGCGAAGCCCTGACCTTATTCACGTTCTGAGGTGTCTTAAGACACCCGTAGTGTTTTTTGTTTTTTTTTTTGGAAAATGACTTATTCTAAGGTGGTTTATTCCGGTACCGTGGTTTCGTGGGAGAAGTGATGAAGAGGAGGTTGTAGTGCTAGGTGCCGAGTGGAAGACTGGTCGATCGTTATTTCATCGCGGGAGCCCGTTTAAAGATGTACGTATATACAACCATGACTGGGAAGTTGATAACATCGATGGGGAGTATCATGGGAATGTTTTACTAAGAGTGACCCCTTCATGAATTATCTAGGTATTATTATACAGGGTTTTGATATTAGTAAGATGGGAGATCCCTGTTATTGTCTAAGTAATGAGTAGCAGGACTGGGAAGTTCACAACAATCCATGTCATATATTTCAGTGCTAGAATCATGGGTATGTGTTAATAGGAGTGACCCCTTCCTAAATCACCAAAGTATTATCGTAAGGGGTTTTGATATTGGTAGGATAGGAATGATGGGTCTTTACTATGAGTGACCATAACATGAACGATCAGCCTGTTAACATAGATTTGGGACTTCGGTATTAGTAGGACAGTAATGCTTCCTATTATTATAAGTAGTAGGACTACGAAGTTGACAAAATCGGTGGGAATACCATAGGAATTGCTTACTAAGTGACCTCATCACTAATGACCAAAGTACCATACGGGGTTTCGGTATTGGTAGCATGGAAATGATCCCTGTTATTATTTTAGAATTGGTAATAAGTAGTAGTGGACTGGGACGTCCATAATATTGACGGGGCATACCATAGGAATTGTTTACGAAGTGGCTCCATCACTAATGACCAAAGTACCGTATGGGGTTTCGGTATTGGTAGAATGGGAATGATTCCTGTTATTATTTTGGAATCGATAATAAGTAGTAGTGAACTGGGACGACGATAATATCGACGAGGAATGTCATAGGAATGGTTTACGAAGTGGCCCCATCACTAAATGGGGTTGCGGTATTGGTAGAATGGGAATGATCCCTGTTATTATTTTTGAATTGGTAATAAGTAGTAGTGGACTGGGACGTCGATAATATTGACGGGGCATACCATAGGAATTGTTTACGAAGTGACTCCATCACTAAGGACCTAAGTATAGTATGGGGATTCGATATTGGTAGAATAGGAATGATCCCCGTTATTATTTTATAATCGGTAATAAGTAGTAGTGGAATGGGACACCGATAATATCAACGGGGAATGTCATAGGAATTGTTTACTAAGTGGCCCCATCACTAATGACCAAAATATAGTATGGGATTTCGTTATTGGTAAAATGGGAATCGTCTCTATTATTTCACGATCGGTAATAAGTAGTAGTGGACTGGGACAACGATAATATCGACGAGGAATGCCGTAGGAATTGTTTACTAAGTGACCCTATCACTAATGACCAAAGTATAGTACGGGGTTTCAGTATTGGTAGAATGGGAATGCTTCCCGTTATTATTTTACAATCGGTAATAGGTAGTAGTGGAATGGGACACCGATAATATCAACGGGGAATGTCATAGGAATTGTTTACTAAGTGGCCTCATCACTAATGACCAAAGTATCATATGGGGTTTCGGTATTGGTAGAGTGGGAATCATCTCTATTATTTAACGATCGGTAATAAGTAGTAGTGGATTGGGACGACAATAATATCGACCGGGAATACCATAGGAATTGTTTACTAATCCTGACCTTCACGAATCCTCAATATGTTATCATGGGGAGTTTCGATGTTATTCGAAGAGGAATGATTCCTGTTATTATGGTCTCGTCTGAATAATAAGTAGTAGGTCATTAGTGGAACAATTAACAGATAGCACGTGGACATGAAACGACCAATGAATAAAACAAAGCTGGCACGTCAATGGTTACTTTACAGTTCGTTTATCAATTTCAATTTATATAACCGAGAACCATCGAATTTGTTGTAGTTGTAGTATCCACTTAAATACAGATTAAATAAGATTAAATCAGTAGGTAAATTTCAGTCGATTGGCATATAGTCTTCGCGGTTAACCGATCCAAGAGAACAAATATCTGTGTTTAATTAAGCTCGCGCAAATCGTTGAGCACCACAAGGCACATTCTTACCCTCGGTCAATATTCGAATTAAACCAAACACAATTAGCGTTCGGGTCGACCGTGAGTATATTAAATCATCTTTATCTGGATGTACGTGCTTGTTATAATATGTATCGATTGATAGAATGGCCGATTTAAAGTTTCAGAATTATCTATACGGAAAAAATAGGTAGTTAGACTACTTAAGTAGAGATCTTTCGTAGTTGTTCTTACTATTTAGATATTAAGGACAGCCATTTAAGTGGTAACGCCAATTATGGAACATGTCCGGTCTGCATTTTACTACTTAAATAGCAGCCCAGTCATTAATTTTTGTCCGTGTATTTTTTTAAAAATATTCGTGGGATATTTCTCAGATTCAATTTTCGGTGTCTTTTAGTCACTAAATGGATAATTATCACTAAAATATTGGTACAGGCAAGAGAGGCAAGTTGATTTTTAAAATATACTGGAAAATTTTTTACTTCAATTTAAAAGAAAATCAAATGTTTATGTCTAATCTTTTTGTATGTCTTGAGGTAACAATTTGGTAGAAAAAGCTACTAAATAATAAACGGCAATAATGTGTACAACACAATTATTGTTAAAAAAGTAATAAATGAAGTTTGATCTGAATAAGATAAAATTAGTACACGGAAAGAAATTTTCGGCAGTTTTTGCTGACAAATGTAAAATGGCGATTAAAATTCGAAATAGTTAGGAAAGGACATTTTATGGACAGGTACAATTTTATTACATCTTTAAGAATACTTATTCATAATTTCTAAACTATGTAGGTATTAATAATTATTTGTAATGATCTGTAAATGTTACTAAAAGTAAAAAATACACCAGTAATTTTTGCATTCTAATGATTTTGTATCGAAAACAGTGCAAGATACCTAGAAAATATATACTTCAAATTTGGGTTGTATGGTATTTTCAGTAGACTTAGATTAAGAATATTTTTAGAACTCAAAACACAGCAAATTGACCCTGGTTGAAATTTTGGCGACTTACAAAGATGTTCTTTGAAACGATCCGCCAAAATTTCTAGCAGGCCAATTACTTTAATTAATAGCGAAATAGAAACTTATACTTCTTTATCAAAATACTAAATATAAAGTACAAATGTTTTCAACAATTTTTGAATTTTCATAGGTGTATATTTTATATTAATTTTTGGCGAGTTCAAACTTCTATTGTAGGATTAAAAATTTCGTCTAGTTAAATAAAGAAAAATTTTCGATATTCGCATTTTTTTATTACTTTTAATTATGTGGTTAAAATGGACCGTTATGCAACATTTAAAAATTAAAGGGCTAATTTTTTCTGTTACTTCTTTTTATGACGTTCATTTTCCTTTTTAAAACTCTATTTTATAATTTGTTGAATTATTATGTCACGGAAAGCCGAAATGAATTTAGTCAACAGAATCAAAATTTTTATTAATTAAAATGAATTTATTTTTCAAAGTGTGTTAACTTAACCTTAATTCTAATTTTAGTTAAATAATTTTTTTTCTGTTTTTGACATTATTATATTTTTTAGTTTATTGGATGAATACCACTATCTACCATCATTTTTTAATTTGTTACTTATGATCGATAATAACGTCAATATTGTCATTGATATTATATTACAGAATCTTGATTCTGAATAATAGCGTTTAATTTGATAACGAACAAATTGCGATTAGTAACGATTCTCACAATCAGATTAACGACATTAAAATGCTTCCGACTGAAAGTTATTGAAAGTTATTTTATTGAAAGTTAACAATAATTCTATTAGATTCGTCTAACATCGAAATTCTTTAGGGTAGGAGCAAAATATATAATACAGTAACCAAGAAATTAATTTTCATTATTTATTATTAATGAGGAGAGAAAGCATTGCAGTTCTTAAAAAAAATTGGAACCTGCAAAAAAGAATGTTTTAAGCAACGTTTATTATTGACTCAAATTTCTTCTTTTCGACAATCAAGAATTTAAAAAAAAATGAATGAAACTTAACTAGTGATAGCTTCTTTTTTTTCGAGAAAAACAGTCTATAACTGTGCACTACGATTTTTGCAAATTTCTGAAGTTGACGTCAAACATCTCAATTTATTAAAACAAAAAATATTCTTTTCACAATTTCTGAATAATTTTAGTGATCAGGTAAAAAATTTGGAAAAATTCGTTCGCTAAAGTTGTGTAGAATCTTTTTCTTGAAAAATAAGCCATCATTCGTTTATTTTTAAACGTCGATAAAAAGAAATTTTAAATCATTAACATAAGTTCTGCAATTTATTTTTGAAGGTCTCAATTGTTTTTTAAGAACAATTATACTTTCTCCCTTTAAAAATGTAATTATTATTAATGAAAATTAAATGCTTGGAAATGTGATTAAATATTTTTTTTATACATATTCTATCTTGGGATCTAACAATCTTGTTTCATTTTTTTTAAAGGTTAGTTATTTTAAAGAAGTTTATTGAATTCCGAAGTTTGGATTTGAATCAGAAGATTATATTATTAACTGAAAATGAACACTGATCAATTAAAAAAAAAAGAATACTCATCAACATTTTTCCTTCGAAAATTGCTCGTAGCACAGTTTAATAAACCCTGCAATGCAATTATCAGTTAATTGCAATATTGCAGTTATCACTAAAAATGTAGTAATTACATTTAGAAAATATTTCCAATATGTTTTAAAAAATGGTTTCGATTTAACTACACATTGACGTATTATTCTTTTCTAAAAGAAACAACATCATTAACAACAAAGTAAAAGATAACATCTTGATTACTTTTTCCTTGAATCACCCAATAGTAGTTAGTACGTAGATATTTTCTGTATCCTTACTATATTCTTATCTAATAACCTTACTACAATAACATGACAAAATATTATTAGGAAATTCAATTTTTAAATAATTTAATGGATGTGAAAATTTACTAAATTCTACATGTAGAATTGATATTAGTTCAAATGAACTCGATACTGTTATATAATTAATTGTACCATTAATATTACTATAATATTTTATACAGAGTGTTATTATTGTTGATATCGTCAAGGAAAGACCTTAAAAAAAACAAATTTCATCTATTGTAATTATTTATTCAAACAAACTATTTAATGATGACATTTCTTTCGTAAAATGTCCTCGAATGATTTTAATATTTAATGACATTAAATCATTAATGATTAGACACTTTTACTACACAATTTTCCCTCAATTTTATTTAACGTTTTACAAATTTGAATTAAATATAACCTTGTTTACAAAAATGATTGTCATTTATGATGCTTGTTTAGGTATAAAGTAAAATTTGCGATTTTTCGAAAAGACAATTACCATAAATAAAAATTCTTTTGTAATTATTGACTTTGTATTTTTTACTTACTTTGTAATATTTTTAGGGAATACATTTCAGTAGTATTTGTCGTAAATCATTAATTTTTGATAGGAACAAATGGTCTTATTGAATTCGTTTTAAGTTTTAAGAGGTTTTAAATTACATAAATAATTTTTTATTATTATTGACAAAAGGTTCGAAAGGATCTATGCATTCCTATTCCTGTTAGATCTGAAAGATTATATTGTAAGACAATAGTTTCTTCTATCAACGATAGGTGGCGCCCAAATCCATAACTGTCCGAAACGTTCATTCGTTAAATTATTGATCGTTTAAAGTACTGCTACGAGGATTATTTAAATTTTAACGTAACCCAGTACGGGCAAGACGTATTTTTGTAAAATATCTCACATGCTTCATTGGAAAATGACTACACATTTGACATAAAATCGTTAGTAAGTCGATCGTTTAATTAAAAATTTCAGAAAATTTCATTTGATTTTCCTTACATTGTATGTCAAGAGAGAATGACAAAAATATGTTTCTTTTTCGTTCTTTTAAAGTATAACTTTTCGAGAGAGTTACGCGGAAGCCACAGACACTTCGGTTAAACAAGAAGGACACAATTACTATATGTGGCACACATTATTACGAACACAAATTTCACATGTACATTGTAAGTTTCTTAAGCCTCGCAAGAAGGCGTTCATTTGTCACGTCCAAGAACAAGGTCAATTTAAAAAAAAAAAACGAGAATTTGTCCCGGGGCTCATCATCTAAGTTACGGATGGTCAGTGATGCTTAATGAGCATCATTTTCCCTCCGTCGTTTAACATATTTTCTTATATATTAAAGATGATAGGACGAATTAACTTGACAGCCTGTGCTTTATTTATGAGGGATATTAGATTGTTAATCTGCATTTCTTAGTTCAAGAGATTTTTACTCTCCATAATTTGATCGGAAGTGGTAGGACATACTAAATATAGTAAATCTGCACTTAAGTGAGTCTGTCATTTTTTAAGCATATGAACTTTAAAAAACTTGTTTATGTTTTAAAATAGAATAATCAGTGGAAATACCGAAACTAATCCTTTGGTTTTATAGAAGAAGCTGTCTAATATTTATGAACTAATTCACAAAATGAGTTTAATTCTTGTCATTTGTTAATTTTGGGTTCCTCATAAAGCTTAGTATATTGGCATGCTTTTAGTTAAGTTAAAATGTTGCCATCCATCTGGGTACTTTTCAAAAATAAAATTACGTTTCGGTCTGACGTATTAAAACCTCTTGAAAATTATTTTAAGATGTTTCTAAATTGACCATTTCATATGGTAATTTTTCAGTATAAATGTCGAAAGTGACTGAACTAATTTTTATAATATTAGGGATTTGCAAGCGCTGTAAGATTTTTCAGAAATAAGTAAAATTCGACTATTACCGAAAATTATCAGGTTATTCTAAGTGAATGTTTTTGATATTTCTGAGGAGATCTGATATGATGATTAGAAGATGTGGAATGAAGTCAAAATTTTGCAAAAATGCTTAAGTAATTTATAATTTATAGATTTTAGCATAGATTTAGACTTTCTTATCGGCGATCCTCTTCAAGGTATTGTAAAGTTGTCCACCGATAAAGTAGAAATTTATGATAAATACCGCAATTAATTTCTTAAAGTCAGGTAATTCTCAACCGAGAATTTTTGGGTACTTCCGACTAGAGTATCGGGGTACATTATTAATTTTAGTAATAATTACAATTACGTTTTCAAAGACTAAAGTTTCAATAATTAATTCCGTTATTTTTAATTTATTGTTTTGATCGTAAAATCCTACTTTATCGAAAGACCACTTTATGGCCCCATTAATGTATTAATCTCTGTATAAAAATATAAATTAAAAATTTCTAAAACAGTTTTTCATAATTCGAGCTTTCTTAGTGCAATTCCAAGCACTATAAAAAATCTTCCTAAAAATACCAATGAATTTTAACCAGAATTAACTGAGAATTTTTGGGAATAGTTCGTTTTGTTTTATTTCCGAAAATTCGCGGTCATTTTTCGTTATAGTTCATGTGGATAATGAGGAGATTTTTTATAGTGATTGGAATCATAATGACGAAGCTCGAATTTTGAAAAACTGTTTCAGACATTTTTAAAAACATATTTAGATGATTTTTTGATCTATTTCCGAAAATTTTCATTCAATTCTTGACTTATTTCTCTCATATTTTGAAGGATATTATGCATAATGGTTAGAATTTGCAATTACAGAGCTTGAATTTTGAAAAATAGTTTCAATTGTATTTAATTTTGGTTTTTTAACGTAGATTACCTAACCGATCGATGACTTTACAGTGAATAAATTTTTCAAAATTTTGGCTACGTAATAGTATTTCTAATACGATCTCATAAAAAAGACCAAAGAAATAGATTTAAAAATTGACCAACAATTTTTGGAAATACGTGATTAAAAGAAATTCTCAATTTATTTTTTTTGGTAAGCTTTAGGAATTTTTTTCTTATTACAATTTCATTTTTAAACTTTTTTCAATATATTTTTTCTAATGCTTTTAAATCTTTAGAAGGACTGTTATCAAAATATCTTTCTGATCCTGTTAACAGATTTTCCATTGTTGTACCGATAAGAATCAAAAACTGATAAAATCAAATGTCATAACATACAATTGTAAATTCAAGCTATTCATAATTTCTTTGTTGTATTACAATTTAAATCAACGTATTTACGACGCAAAAAACAATAGAATTGTGAAATTTGTTAGATCCATGGAATCTGAGTCGGATACGGAACTTATCTGGCGCCAAGGCTGTCATTTCTATTGATAAACGATATGGTCGAGTCCGAGAGATTTATTTGAAAATTAGCGGATCGTTATAAATGCATGATTTATGCATGAAATGTAGGAAAGACATGAATTCAGAATAATAATTCTTTGCCAAGGATATTCTGACATACAAAGCTTGAATTGGATATTGAAAATCTTAGATGAGATTTAAATATTAGCAATTATCTATTTATTGGATATTTTACTTATTAAAATACAAGTGCTCTTTAAATTTCTTAAAAAAAGATAAATAAATAAAAAAAAATATCTTAGAGTGAACATTCACATATTATGGAGTGAAATTTGGCCAGTGAAGAGTGAAAGAATTCTCATTCTTGAAGAGTGAATTTTCTTGGAAAGTTTGCACTCGTTAAAATTAAAAATTTACTCTTTTACTAGAGTGATTCTATTTTCACTCCGAGAAATTTAGAGAGTTAAGTATTTTTTTGAGAACGCAATCATATTTCGAAATATTACATCAGCTGTGTCGATGTTTATTTGAGTAGTACAAAGGCAAAAACAGACAAACTGTAAAATTATACTGTTTTTTCGCTTGTTCGCGTCATATTTCCTTTGGTTTTTGAGGGCTTAATGAATGTTTTGTACAAATATATTTAAAACAGTGATTATTAATTTCTTCTTATATTATTAATGTTGTGTCTGCCTACATACTGTTTTTTTCGTGAACAGTTGGGGTCAAGTTTTTTCAAAATCTAAGAAAATAGCTTTTCGACGACCTGGATGTAGAGAACACGTGTTAAAATTAGAAACATCGACGCTGAATATCTCAAAATCTGATATGGCTTCGATAACTTGGACATCGTTACCCAGTCAGCAAAATAAAAAAGAGTTCAGAATGACATCGAAATGTGCTCTAAAAGAAGGCAGATATCCCACTTTCTGAGGGTTTTCTGAACACGATGTCGTGAGATCTTTATGAACTCGTATTGTGTTCAATCACACAGTGGGATATCTGAATTCTTTGAGAGCACATTTCGAAATCATTCCGAAATCTTTTATATTTTGCTGTCTGGAAAGCATACATAAATTAATATTTTCAAGATGTTTTAATGAAATGTTGATTTTAACAAGAATGTACTTAACGAAAAAGGAAAGAATAACGAGATGTTGCTGGTTATCTCAGGAATAATGTAGCTAAAAAGTAAAAGAAATACATTTTAACTTTTTGTGAAACAACTGAATATGTTAATACAGTAATATAAATAATCAAAAATTTTGGACCATCCATATTATAAATTAAAATTGATTTTTATGTATTTGAACCTCATAAAGCTGAATATGTTCCAAGAAACGCATTCAAACTATTCCGATTATCTCAGAGACTAACTTTTTCGGTACTATAGCCGTAAAATCCGATTTCACGACCTTCTTTTAGCCCGTAAAATGAATTTTTACGGATCACGTGTAACATGAATCTGCGCTGACAAAAACATAACCCATACGGACTAAATGCAGTCCGCGAAATCGAATTTTTACAGCTTTCAGTACCAAAAATTAATGTTCATCACACAGCCGTAAGACTTTACGGCCTTGTATCGAAAGGTACTATTAAATTTACTTACAGCACCTATAAAAATGGTTATTTCAATTATTTTGACAACAAATCACGAAAAAATTCGACATGTTTCAATTACAAGAAACAATATAAAAACGTATATATCACACTGCACCTGATATATTAGAGCATTCGACTGGTAACCGAAAGGCCCCGGGTTCGAGTCCCGGCGTACGAAATCTTTCAAATTCGTTATTTTTTCAAATTACAAACAAATATCGAAAAAAAATTCCTATCATTCATTCTGTAACAAACGAAATGTTTTCCATACAAAATTTGCAAATTACTCTGAATCGAGTTTTTTTTTTCTTCAGAGGTATACAAACGTTGGAAAAAATAAAAATATTGTACAGCATATTGTTACTTGCATAGTATATAAGAAACGCACTAACGTTATGTTGATTAAATAAATTTTTAACTATTTTAATACCAGTCGTTAGATTGTTATAATATTATTATTATTATTATTATTATTTGCAATCATCGAGAGAATAATTTTAGTTCGTAATAAGAGAAAAATTATATTAATTGCGTCTTAGTAGTCGTAAAAAATTAAAATAGTTATTTAATGAATAAACTAAAAAATAGTTACAGCAAATAGAAATAGTTTACAATCATATATCTTAATTTAATTCACTAATTTTTTAGTTTCATTATTGTTTATGCGGATACGATTGAATTTATAATTTAAGATTTAAAAAGAGAAAGAAATTTCGTATTGAATATTCATGGCCTGCTTGGATATGCTCGAGGAGAAATGTCACTCGAATAAATTGCAACTTCCCCTAATTGGAAAAAGCATCAAGTATAATGCAGCAATTTGTTCAGTACATCTAATTTGGTGGAAAATAATCTGCGAGCAATTCAGTCAATGCCAATGTCAGTGTTCTTAGATACGACTTTTCACAATCGGAAAAGATTCCACAATGTCGTCTTGGTCGACCTTCCTTTTTTATTTCGGAGAGTGGAAAAATCGAAGGTGGTTTATTTTTATTCTACGGTGGTAGCTGGAAATGTGTTTAGGAGAGTGATAAACCGAAGGCTGATATTGAACGCGGAAGTTACTCTGTTGCACTTTAACGTTAATCAGCAAATAAAATACATCTTATTTTTTTTTAAGGGTCCCATCAACTTTTTTTGTAGATCTCAAAAAAAATTTTTTTTTCGAAATTATTATACTGATAAAATCATATTTTGAAAATTAAGGTTAATTTATTTAAACGTATTTTTTACTTGTACTTAATCTGCACTTCTGATGCCAGGATGTGCACATAATACTTCGTGTATTAAAAATTGTTTGAAAATTTGACATACAAGATTTTCGAAATTAAATGCGGATATGCCAAGGTCAGGAAAAATTCTACGCAATAAAATCGCCATCATACAGAGCAGAAACTTTACGAGCTACACATAAATCGTCGACAGGATTTTTCCTCTTTCAAATAGCAGATTTCCAGCAAAATTTGAATTCACGAAATTATTTACTCCTTAATAGAAAAACGTAAAGAAAATACATGGTTAGAGTCGATTTTCATTCTTTTTTTGCATAAAAAATGTTCGATATATCGATTATGGAAATCGCTTATAATATACTATCACGAATATTAAAATGAAAACGATTAGGGCAGAATTAATTACAGATTCATGCCTTAATAGACTTTTTTATTTTTAATTTTAATACATTAGCAGACAAGCGAAATTTGATCCGAGATAAAACGTATTTACTCGAACATATTGCATCATGGGTCATAAATTATTTATGGATTCGCACTTGACTGAGTAACATGAAAGGTAAGCAGAAAAAAGAAACTAATGTTTCTCCAGTGAATAATTTTATCTTCTGCAATATTTTTCAGATTCAAATGACTAAAAAATGTGTTTTTTTTTTAAATTGATTGATTGTTTGGAGTAAATATTTGAATGGTTTCATTTAGGTTGGTTTCTTCGTAGAGTTGCGACAATTGCTTAGTCAACCCGACGTTTAGTATCCTTTGTTACAATTTACTGACATTCACGCCTTCCCTTGATTTTTATGCAATACCAAGGTTTATGTCCACGTAAAAAAACGTGTTACTATTATCTCGGTTTAAATTGTCAACTCACGATCGACATTGTAAAAAATATATCTTTCGTGCATTCCCAACAGAACAATTATCGTTTGTGAAAATCGAAAGTATCGATTTTATTCTTACATAAAAGTATAATTTCACCAGATTATTATAAGATAAGAACTTTGTGTGATTTAAATAAATTTCGTGTTGCAATTCAGTATTGTATATTTTTATAAGTGTTTAAAAACATTTTACATGATGTAATGTTGAATACAATCAGCTTATTAATAAATAATCAGTTGGAAAGGTGATTTTAAATGTTTTACAGATTTAAAAATACTTTGAGACATTTGTCATTGAACGTAATCTTTTAAAACGATATTTCCAACTTCATCCATTAATAATTTGTGCTATTTTTTGTTGTGATATAATCCTTTCGCAATCAGGAATATTCTGATGATGATGAATTGTTTCTGTTTTCTTCGATAAAAAGTTCAGCATAAAAGTTTCAATTGTACAGGGTAATACTTTTTTAAGTATTTCGATTATTTATACGTACGTTTATAGTTTTTAACCTTTACAAGGTCGGGATTTTCAGAAGTAACCTTAAAAAATGCAGACAAAAGATATCATTTTATGTCATTGATTGTTTTTTAGGGGTGATTCACACTTTTAACCTCGAAATTCAATTTTTATATGGCGTTTTTTCTAGCACTGAATCTAAATCCGATATCAAAAACAATGTATAATATAAATGCAAGTTTTCTTCTACATAACAGACAAACTAAAGTATTTTTCCCACAAAATTGAATTTAAAACCATAAGAAGTACATGAAAGGCAAAAAAAGGGTGAAGAGACAAAGATAATCGTATTCTTCATTTTTTTCGTTTGATGAAAAAATCAAAGTTTTTGACCCAAGTACGAAACATATTTTACAAAAAATGAAAATAAATTTTGTTTACTAAAATTTATATCTATTTAAAACAAAATTATTTTCTTGCGCCAACTTCAAGTAGCCTAAGGAAATGATTGATTATACATAATTTTGTTTAAAAAACTAGAAAATAAGAGTACAATTTTGCTAATTGATTTATCACATTCGCACGTCATAAATTTACATATTCATTAACCCAATGCAGCTGGTATCGAAAGTTAAGGCGTTAATAAATAACAGGAACTACAATTAACAAAAGATAAAATGTGATTGGTGCAACAATGTTACGAATATGCGAAGATAATGCGGGACAATTATACGTAACATGAATGTTAAAACGTACGTAGCTGTTTCTTACAGTTAGAAACATTTCAAACAATGTTGGTGCCCGCGAATTATCTTAAGTATAGGGGGCGATTTGTGTCAGATGTAAATCGGTAAACAAGTAGATTAATAACATAGAATATTTTACAATGAATAAGTATAGAAAATAACTTATTAAGCGAATACTGGTCGTTCATGTTGAAAATTATATATTATTCTCTTTTTTGTAATATTTCATGTGTAATCTGAAGTTAGTCGTTCGATCTTTCGTTATTTTGATTTATATTAAGTTGTGTTTAAACAAAATGACTGCTATTTTCAAATTATCATGAGAAGTAGCGTTTTTAGACTTTTTTTTGGAAAAAATTTATCGGATCCAACTATTTTAAATTTGGTCAGCCATTATCTGCCAAAACAAGTAAATTTTACCATTTTTTGATAGCCTGAAATTAGTAATATCGCGGCTGAAGTTGATTAAGACAATTTTATTCAATTCTATTTTCATCGTTTTACAACAATAAAATACAATATTGATATCAGCAGTTAAATAGTACTGGAAGTTAATAAATTCTTTTAGTGTTTATATAATACTGACTAATTTCTGTAGTTATTTTGTTAGAAACTATTGAACACGGAGAAAGACCAAAATATTCGCTAATACATTACAACAAATTAGTAGGTTTAAATAAATATTTCATTGAAATTGATAAATATTTTGTAAATATTTTACTCATTATTAGTTACTTAAATATTGATTTCAGCAAAACAGAATATATTCATTTTATTTATATAGATTTTGAATAAAATGTACTAAATATTTATTCGATCCTATTATTCCATTTAGTAGATTTTTGTCCAAACTGCGGAAAGTTTGGTATTTTGCTAAAATTTTGTTGGCAATATTTAAGTGGGTATTAACTACAGCTAATTAAAATTGTTACTCTGCTTCAAAATGTTCTGCATTTAAATAATTATTTATTTTAATAGACGTAACAGAGTTATCAGAATTAACAAATCATTTCTTAAAGTAAGCAATATTTCTTAATCAACTATTTTACTTGCGACTACTAAACAAATATTTACTTGAACACACATAATTTTTTGATAGTATAGTAGTGAATTTATTGAAAAATATGAAAATTTTATTGATATTTATTATTTTTACTAAGTTTAACGAACTTCAAGGAAATATAGTAGATTGTTTAGACACTTTTGTCGTATATGAAATATAAAATTCCGCGGAAACCGTAAACAGTAGGTTATGTTCGGTGTCGAGACGTTAATTGCCTAATATTTCCGGAGACAGCCGAATCAACAACAAATCTTCTAATTCCACGTTTCCTAACAGATATATGTTTAAAATTATGGAAAACGACACGTTTGTCGTCTTCATTATTGTATGTCTTAGATTTTAAGTCACGAAACTATCTTATTTATTCTCGAAAAACATATATGACATTCTGCTTGGCGCCAGCCGCCTATTTTTTAAATAACATTTATTTTTTATTTTACCCACTTATCATTGTTGATACATATAAATGAGGTATTCAAACCTAATAAGGAATTTATATACCAATATAAATAAAAGTTATGGCATAATTCCATGAGTTTTGACAGTTGTGGCTTCATTTAATTAATTTATACATAAAATCAGAGCGGTAAACAAAATAAATGTTACATAGATTTTGTTAATTTTGGAATGAGCTTTCTCTTGATAACGTTTGTTTTCAAAAAAATTTATTACATGTAGGTGAAAAAACGTTTCCAACTTTTCTAAACCGATTTTCATGTCTTAGGCCACGGGAAAAAGATTCCGATAAGTTACAACAAAATTACATTTATTCCATAGAAAAGTGGAGGTTAATGAATTGAAATGGGATCTGAAGTTTTACATAGTGAAATTTCGATTTAACGAGGTTGTTAAAAGTGGAAGGCCCCTGCGTATCGTGTTAACTCATAGAACACAGGGGCCAATCATGTGTCACATTCAACTGCACGTATCTTCGTAAAAAAATATCGTATCGTGGCGAATTTTTTTTTTGTTTTTAAGATAATTTTATGCTCTTTCTTGTCTGTTTACCAGAATAAAGGTAATTTGAATTCCATAGCAAAAAAAGTAGGAAAAACTTTAGGAAGCAATTTTTAAAACTTTCATAATTTCAAATTTTAAACTATGATAAAATTTAGTTAAAATCTCAATTTTCTTATTGTTGAAAAACAAATATTTTTGAAAGTGTTACCAAAGTATAGATAACATCTTATTTTTTGAGTATGTTGATTGAATAATATATAGCAAATTACTGTTTATTCTAACACAAAAAAATATTGTGGCGGAGTAACAAATAAAATCAAGTGTAGTTACAGATACTAAAAAGTGAAAGCAAAAAGGCAGAGAATAAGAAATTTCTAACATTAGGTGGGTAACGAGCTAAATTGCGTCGTTCATATTACCGTGCGCCAATTTTCTTACAAATGCAAAAAAGGCCCATGGAATATTTCATGATGCATAACTCGCTGGTTGATAAACAAGAAAATTGCAGCTTTGGGAAAATTTCGTGCTTCGAAATATTCGAGTTAAAGCACGGGCAGCTAGTTTGTTGCGGATTTTTATTGTTTCTCATTCTTCATTCTTTGGCTGTAGTAACCTAGTTTTCGTTTTAATTAATTAGTCGACCTTGGTGGGAAATTGAAACGAGGAAGTTCTCAACACCAAAAACGTGTCGTACTTGGATAATAATTGTCGCGAAAATAACAGTGCATTTGCGGAATTAGTACTTGCGTTATAACTGAACATTCCAAATTACCTGCATGTAATTGGTTTGAAAGACCAATTTTTTATTTAATTCAAAATTGATGTCAGGTAATATCAGATAGTAGTTGGATATGGTATCTGGTGTGCATGTCAATTTTTTGAATTGTTTAATTGAATGAAATTGTTAACCAGTTTTCCTGAAAATATAAGAAAAATAATAGTATAAAACTATTGCTTAATTTAGACATAACAAGTTATGTACGTGAGACATTGAGGTAACGTTAATGAACTTCTGCGCATGCGGTATCTGTTATTTTCATTAGGTTGATTACTTTAGTTTGTTCGTGTGTTTAATCGTGTTTTTAATTAGGAGTAGACAAATTAGTCATTAATTGACTTGTAAAATTAGTCGTTAATTCCTAAAACTACTGAAACTATTTTTGAATGTTGAATATTGGTATAGTGAAAATTATACTATACAGTATTATTTATTTGAATGTTGTTTTATTAATAGGGGAGTAATAAACTAACTTCAAAATTATAACCTAATCATTTTAATAAAGTTTGGAATTTTAAGTAATTTTTTTTAGTTTGCCCACTTTGTCATTAAACCTAAAATTGCTTCCAAAAGTTTTTCTTACTTTTTCTGCTATGGAGTTCAAATTACCTTTATTCTGGTAAATGGAAGAGAAAGGGCATAAGATTATCTTAAAAACAAAAACAAATTCGTCTCGATACGATATTTTTTGACGGAGATATGCGCAGTTGAATGTGACACATGGTTGGCCCCTGTGTTCTATGGATTAACACGAGACAGAGGGGTCTTCTTCTTTTATCAACCTCTTGAAATCGAATTTTCACTATGTAGAACTTCAGATCCCATTTTAATTCATTAACCTCCACTTTTCTGCTAAATAAATGTAATGTCGGTGTAACTTTTCGGAATCTTTTTCCCGTTACCTAAGACATGAAAATCGGGTTTCAAAAGTTTGACACGTTTTTTCACCTACATGTAATAACTTTTTTTGAAAAGAAATGTTTTCAGGAGAAAGCTCGTTCAAAAATTAACAAAATATACGTAACGTTTATTTTTTTTACTGCTTTGCATTTGCGTATAAAATAAATAAATTAATTAAATGAAGCCACAACTGTGAAATTTCATGGAATTATGACATAACTTTTTCTTAATGGTATATAAATTCTTTATTAGGTTTGAGTACCTCATTTATATGTATAAACAATGATAAGTGGGTAAAATAAAAAATAAATGTTATTTAAAAAATAGGCGGCTGGCGCCAAGCAGAATGTCATATATGTTTTTCGAGCATAAATAAGATAGTTTCGTGACTTAAAATCTAAGACATATAATGAAGACGACAAAAGCGTCGTTTTCCATAATTTTAAACATATATCTGTTAGGAAACGTGGAATTAGAAGATTTGTTGTTGATTCGGCTGTCTTCGGAAATATTCGGCAATTAACGTCTCGACAGCTCACATAACTTCCTCCTCTTTACGGGTTCAGCGGTATTTTATATTTCACATACGATAAAAGTGTCTAAACAATTTACTATATTCGCTTAGTAAAAATAATAAATATCATTAAAATTTTCATATATTTTTCAATAAATTCTCTATGACAAGAACAAAAAATTGTCTACGTTCAAGTTAATATTTTGTTAAGCAGTCACAAGTAAAATAGTTGCTTCAATTCCGAAATATCGCTCACTTTAAGAAATGATTTGTTAATGTAAGTAAATTTTTAGTTATATAAAGCAGATGTTTTTGTACTATGATGTAATTTGTCTACATGGTTTTAAATGAATCGCGCTATTGATCACGGGATAACCTAAAAAAGGTTTCTTCGTATTTTTTTTAATATGAAAAACAAAAAATTCCAATTTTCGAAGAAGCATATGCGTCCAAGCCGTTATTTGGAGGCAGAACTTTCTCACACATCGACAGTTGCGATCCCTCCATGCGAAACGCGGAAAGTGCCCGCCATTATTCGAACAAAGAGTCGAGCGAGATCGTGACCGTTCGAAAAAAATTGCGTATACGACAAAGAGGCCAGAAGCCTTGGCAGCTCGCACCTTTACTCTCGAAATGTCGGATCAATCGCAATTGGTGCGTAATTGATGAGCGCATCTAATTAAGTATTTTTTTTTTTTGTGAAACTGAAACAATGAGACAGAGATTTACGGTTTAATTACCGCGAGATCCGTACAATAGCGTGGCATTAACCCGCAAGCATATTAATCGCTCAACGAGCGAGAAAGTTGCCAGTCTTGAGGGAACGTTAGGTGGAAATAACCGCTTATTTATATAGTCGTTCATAAAAACGCATCCGTTTTTTTGGAGGAACTAAACGTCATCTTAAATAACATGTTGTTTCTTATCTTGAATACTTTATCGTCCTTAATGAAAATTTTGATATTTTGTCCATCACTGGAAAGGAGCACTGGTTCGAAAAAGTCAAGGTCGAATACCATTTTTTAAATCCTTAGTAGAAGATTAATAGTTATTAGTTTATTTAACTAGTAGTACTAAAAATACATACTAAATACTTAGTCTTAGTAAACCATTTACAAAGGAGTCAACGTCTGATGCACTTGTCCTTTTTACAAGTTTTTGGTGGTTATTTTTAGGTTCCAGTTAGGTCTATGGTAGTCGGAGCACCAATAAATATGTTTGATTTTCATCCTGAAAATTGTATTCATCGTTTCGGGAACTACATCGCCAGCTAGAACTACACTGATATGCTATTTATTGTTCATCATGAATAGGCCAGCTGTAAATGGGGTCAGATCCGGTCAATTATTCGTTATGAAGCAAGCAGATCAAATTCAGCCAACTGCAGTACAAAGAACAGAATTTTCTAGTTTATAAACTAATCAATTCCAATAGATAACTTTCTCTGAAATACTAACAAGGTACAGAATAATTCCTCATTTAGCGACATATAAACAGAATTTCCTTCTCAGAAGCTAACCACACGAGTATGACCACAAGTGGCTAAAGCTTCATTCGTTATTACCGTAGTTAGCTCATGAATGCTTTAGTTCCGCGTCGTAATTTATGTATGACGTTCCCTACATAGCAGTATTAAGTCTGATGTAATCATTTGACAAACTTAAAATTATTTAGTTCAGCTTATAATGTGAATGAAACTTGAAGACACGTGGCGAGCATTACGACCTTCTGAATGCGGTCTTCTCGGATTCCCGGCAACCGGTGCATCGTCTTTCGACCTCTGCGTTTTTTTTTTACAGCAAGCTCAATTGCTAAGGCAAACCGCGTCAATGTGTCTCATCCGATTGTCCCGGGTGACCCACTACGTGCAAGCGACTACCGAGCGCTTGTCATTTTATCCGATTTCGTAATAGCATTACTCTACTGTGTTACTGATGTGAATTAGGCAATACAAAAAAGAATTTGTATGGAACTCACAATCTACACACACATCGAGGTAGAAATTTACATTAAAATGGGAATCAAATTTTGGAAATTGGTTTGTGTAATATGGAAAGCCCTATTCGTATAATTTGTGATAGATTTGAACCTCATCGAATAAGAGGAAGCTCGTGGAGCGTTGGCCGTTCCGCAGCGTGCCGTTGATGCACCACTAGAGACGGATGCGCTCTGCTGTGGTACGTGTGGCGCACCATTCATGGGATAGTGAGTGCTCCGCTGATCTTCGGTGTAATATAAATCTTGTGAGAGTGCAATATTTCGTTTTTTCTTCTGGTTTTCTCGAATTAGTAAACATTACAAGTTTGTCAGTTATTATAGTCGAAGTATTGTTACAATTGTTTCAGTTTAAAGACATTAGGAAACTTATTTTACTGGGGATTTTCTTGTTATATACTTTTGTATTTTCCAAATATGTTGAATGTCGACTAAGGCAATTGCATTCTATGTTAAATATCCAAACAACGTTGCCAGCCATCCCGGAAGAACTGACTCACGATTTTGAGGACGTCCATTATTATATTTATGCAAGATGGCAATTGATCGAAAACACCTGGATTTCGTAACTGCAGTCATCATGAGTGCGGTATATTTAGCAATGTGGAACGAGTCGTGCTGTTCATTTCGCTCGGACGAACGTGCTCGTGAGTATTTACGCCTGCAGCTTCGGAACTGCGCGTCTTTTATGACGCGATCGGCGAAACCCGGATCGAATGACAACGATCGCTTTGTTTTATAGCCCGATATCGTTGACCGCGATGATCGCGTCCCACGCGGGAAAGGCACCCATACGTGTAGTGGGATAGGTCGTTATACTCGTGTACCCTTCGCTCATGGGGATTTAGTGCTTGGTCGTCTATTGTCACTCGGAATACAGTTTTTTATTTGTCGTTGACTGACTGACGTCTCCACGACAATTACAGGAATGCCCGCAGTCGTTTTCACTTGTAATTATACGTCGTGGGATATTGAGACGGTCATCGTCAGACGATGGTAATTTCTGCTTCAGCGTTACGAATTCTGTCATAAAAATTCTCACTTTCATTGTGATTCGAATTTCAACGAAATCTCTTTAGCAAAGTCAAAGAAATTATGTATGGGGAGTTCGATAACTGTCACACGCTATGGAAACAGGTGTCACGTGTAGTGAAGCAAGCGTGGAAGGGATGAACTAATCCGCACGATGTCAGGACAAGCATCTTGTGCTCCCCACTCTCTGGTCATATATTTCCCTCCCCAATTTTGCGGTTTCATATTACGCTGGTTAAGAGAAATGGAAGGGGTGGGAGAATCGTCACTTTGGTGGGAGGCACAAGATGCTCAACGCGGCGCTTAGCGGTAAAGTTTGTCAGCCTCAAGAAAGTGACCACAATACATCGGATAGTGGCACTATTCTTCTTGTTTAAAATACCAAGAATCAATAGTACAACTTTTATCACCATTTTGAAATAGCCTGTATATCAGTAAAAGTTAGATCTTAAGAGTTAACTTAATTGTCGGAACGTTACGGGTGAATTGTATTTTGTTTCAGAATATACAATGCCGGTATAAACTTGGGACCTTTTGCACCCATGTCATTTATAGCTCGTATTCCCAGTTTTAGTCTTCATCGTATTTTCTGTTTCACAAGCACAGAGCTATGTGAGATGGAACATTGTAGTTGGTATTGAAGGTACATATGTTTGCGTGATGTCACGTAAATCGATTGGCATAAGCAAACCCGATAAGCATCGGAAACCAAGTACGAAATATCTAACGCTCTTGGGAAATCCCACATTCCCATGTATGAGGTTTCTCAATGTCGAATCTCCAGTATCATCCCCAATACTCCTCGGAATCTTACCGCGGACTTTGGAATTTATTAAATTGACATAGCCATGAATATTTCCATACAAGATTTTAAACATTTCTCTAAGTTAATTTCGGAATATTTATTTATTTTCATCGGGACTAAGCTATTTTTCATATTGTGTAGAATTTGCATATTCTAAGTGTATGCAATCATAAATAATGCAGCAAATCAATGCTTCCTACTCTGGAGGTATGAATTATATACAATAAAAGCACGGTTTCGTTCTTGGTATATAAGCATACGTTGGCTGAATAGATTTTTGTACAACTTTATTTGATTGGGAATGCTTACTTATGTTAGCGGGAGGACATCGTGAGGTATTATTATCGAGGGTAGATCTTGATCTATGGGATTTAAGTTAAACACATAATAACACAGATGTGATTTTACTCTTTGTTTGCCTTAGATGTGGCAGATATTATTTTTTAAACATTTTTCGAACTAAAAAGGACGAGTCTGCTAGAATTATACTATCGTGTCCTATTTTTTTTTGGGCAAGTGAGGTTATGTGTATTTCGACTATTGTTGAAGCAGAAGTTTCTTGATAATTGTAGAACCATTTCAAAAGGATGAAGGAAGACCGAGGTTAACTATGTAATTTTTTTTTTAGACATACTTAATTTCGTTTTTCTACTCGAAGTACCATTTCCGAAGTATTTTTTGTATTGAAAACGATGACACTCTCAGCATTTTTCTGTGTATTTTTCCGAGATTCTGAGGTTAATAATGTCAAAATTTTCTTCTTTAGAAATATTTCGAGTTCTTCTGCATCTGTTATATAAAACAAGAAACTAGAAAAGTCGATACATTTATGATTTTACATATAAGGCATTTGCAATAAGAAAAACATATCTCTAAAGCAATTTTCAATAGGAGAAGCAATAATGTTATTGGAAAAAATTGGAAAAGAAAAGAAAAATTATTTCGTAATGCTTAATCATATTTTGTAATTTGTTGAGCAACTTCTTTAATGCGAATAGCATGTTGTTGTAGTAATTAATCCGTAACGAGTTACAATTGATTTCGCTCTCATTAAACTCCTTTGAAGTTGCATTCGGTAGTTAATTAAAACCTATCAGAATTTAGTAATAAAGTCTATTTAAACTTTGTTCGCGCAAGGCGGTTAATTAAACTTCAATTTTCATTGCATGTTAATTTAATATTTATAAAATGTGTCAGACTATTCCGATTGGAATTTATATTATTTTTGTATAGTTAATCTAAATCTTAATCGAAGAAAAGTAAAATGTAATTATGAAAAAGATGGATATATAAAATGTGATTCGTTTAAGGCATTAAGTATTTCGTATCAAAATGAAAGTTAAAAACAATTTACAGGTACTTCATTAGAACGACATTAAAATGAAAATTTGTGTAACAAATTTCTGGACACTGTAACAGTAGTAAAATTATTCGCTTCTTTAAAAAATGGCTAAAAATAAAAAGTGCTTAGAAATCATTGAGGAGTACACTGGACTTTTTCGAACTTTCTAAATGACATTTGCAGATTTTTTAATTCAAATCAGAAATTTATTAATAAATGTTAAGTACCAATCAATTTCTTTTAACTTTGATTTTGATAAGAAATACTTGATTAAACTTAAGACCTATACTAATTTTGTAATGGGAATTTAGTATAAATTACTCGATTAGTATTTTAGTTGTCACGTATTGAATAAAATAGTGTTCTAATATTCAATTTAAAAGCAAATAATTGTAGAGTAATTTCGTTCTTTCACGTGTTTTACGAAAGTGGTGACGACTTAAATTTTAACTTAAAATAATATTACGTTATCTTATTTTTCTGCACAGTAACCGTAATGATTCAATTATATAGAGGAGAAACATGCTTCTTATGCTGCATCTAACAGACAGTTTAGTTGGATCAGATTCTTATCACACAATTTCACTTCCTATGGAGTAAGATTGTTTGAGATAAGCTACATAGTTAATTTTTAGAAATTAACGTAGCAGAATTATTGTTTCAACATGCTAAACGAGTATCTTGTTGATCAGGAATATATGTTAGATATTAAAAGTTAATAACATGCAAACTTTATGAAAGTCGTACATTGTACAAAACAGTACATTAATAAAATTAGATTTATCTTCGAGTTATTCTTCATAGTTTATTATTTATTGTAAAAACTAAACAACATTCATCTAGGCTACAAAAAAGTTACCAGAAAATAATATATAATCATGATTGATTTTATACGCTGTATTATAAATAAATCTTCATTTTTCTATATTAGCATCGTCTTTTACAGATACATTCGTTTAGGTACATACTCTAAAACCAACCCATTTTAACAAAAATTTGTCTTGATTATAAACCAGTCAATATTTTTAATCAGTTCATTTATGATGCACGTTATTATACTAATAATATTAATCTACATTTCGAGAATTAGATCGTCATTTTTAAAAAGGTTGATGTTATATTAGTCATGAGAAAGTTCATGAAATGGTGAAGAGCTTTTCCTAAATACATTTTGTGCATTCTATGATCTTCTTTTAATAAATTAGGTTATACGCTAAGAAATATTCGGTAAAATAACAGGATAAATGATTGCCTTTCATAAAATACTTCTGCAATTAGATATAATAAAACTACACTGTTAATAATTTCTGTAACAATTTCTTGAAAGAGTAACCGAAGTTTTGGTTATCTATAGGGTTTCAAAATTTTACGAAACAGAGTTTAATAATTTTCTGAAATATTTTGGTAATTTTCTGAAATCTTTTGTTAATTATAAACTTGTTTAATAAATTAGAAAATTTCGAAAAAATGGAACTTGTATAGGGACTTAATTTTCTTATTTACACTGAGTAAGATTATTTAGGTGACTAATTACAAATGAAATTTTTTTTTTAAAGGAAAAGAATAGAATAGGCATGTTTAACCCTCTATTATAGTAAAAACAAGACAGTATTCTTATATAAAATTGGGATTTTAATGTATTTGTAATAGTTTTTAGTGATTAAATATATTCTTATAAAACTGGACTTCTGTTTATGTTAGAAACGTCAACCCTTTCTATAGGAACTGTCAATTATAGTGATGTACTTTTTAATCACTTGTAGGCCACTTGTAGGTAATCAAATTCGTGAGAATCATGCTGTATTTTTAAATTATATTCATTTGATTTCAAGGTATCTGAAAATATTTCATATTTGACGGGTTGTTTTTAATTTTCATTTGGTAATGATTTAGTTTGTAATGAGAATATATGCCAAGCATATTCTCCATGCAGTTTTTCTATTTTCTCATTATGGCATTATTTTATTGCATTTTTACATATTCTAAAATAAAAAATCTGATAAGCTAGTAAGAACATCATGAAAAAGTGATATTTTCATTTCTTTGACGACATTACAGGTATTCCTTGCACTAGAATTTTTTTCATTCATAAAAATAAATATTTTTTGACCATACTAAAAATGTTTCCTACATTATATCTATTTGTTTTTCTCAGAGTGGAATTATTTCATCGCATTTTAACACATTCTGTAATAAGTAATTTTAAAATCCTAATGCGAACATTTTCCTAAGAAATGCAAATAACTGACTGGTATAACTACAATGGAATTTTTTAAAGTTTGAGCATTAAATTATTAAAAATTTGTGATAATATTATATTAGGCTGACTAAAATGTTACATCTTATAGGTTTTTGTTCATAGAATCCGAATCCGTCTTTGAAAATATTGGATGGTTTCTTGTGAGCAGTTTAGGTTTAAAGTGTAACAAATTTTTTCATTGTTTGAACATACAATAAAGTAATGCAATACAAATTTCCGCCCAGGAGATAATGAAAGCTCAAATATTGTCTTTTGAGACCAAAAAACATAAATCTATATTTGTATTGTATACATTTTGAATAACTAGTTCGAAACTTTCGGAGGGAAAGGATTAATTACAACTGGAAGTTTTTTTTTTATTTTCGTGTCTCTAATTAATCATTTTCAGTACATTCCGAACAATTTCCAACTTTTTGTCTACGCCATATTGGTTTCTCCATTTTGAATTTCTAAAATTTAATTGTAAACTTGTATTCGGTAAAACCGATAAAGACTGAATACGAATTTACGTTCAGGTAAAGGCTTTCATCCTGCAGACTTCGAGGAAAATACTTTATTTTTTGGTCTTAAAAGGCAACAGTTAAGCTATAAATTCGCCGTATGCAGACATTTTTAATGTGTCACTTTATTGTTTTATAATAGCCCAAAGAATACAAAAAATGTATTTTTTGTATATGTAAATCCCACAATCTTTTGAAGATCAGATTCGAATTCTTATATGAACAAAATCTGATGAAAATCGGTTGTAGAATCACCATTATAGCATTAATGTATTAAAAACTATATTTAGTAAGTGAATTTTTAACGTTTTAAGAACATTTTAACATTTTACTGAATCGTTTGGCAATTTTTATCAAAAAATATTTTTTCTGAAATGTATTATTTATACACTCTTTGATATGGCTAATTATAAATAAATTTACAAAAATAGGAGCCATCGAATTAAAATATTTATTAAGAAATAAACCTTAAATTATAGAGTTATTTCTGAAATGCGAAATCACATAAACTATTTAATAAAAATTCGAATACTTACTTAACTCGACCAACAATTTATCGATTTGTAGATTTTTGTAGAAAATAAAAAACAGATGTATGGACCCAACTGCCTTTCATTCTAAATTTATTATTATAATATATCAAAACATGTTCAGTTATCTGACATTTTGTTGTCTTTATGTTACCCAAATAATTATTCCCTATTCTATATTTAACATTCATCGAATTCTACGGACTGTTTTGACGTAGAATACTTACAACGTCGTAAACATCATTAAAATTTATGGGCTTTTTTTAGGATATTTATATTCCACTCAAAATTGAAAAATTTACTTATAAATGATAAATTTTATCGAATGTTGAAGAGTATACATTTTACTACTCCGGAAAATGAAGCAAGGAGGATACTTGGCAACGTCGGCAGCGTAAACAACTGATGAATGCAAATGACTGTCGGGCATTTGCTAGTCGCTTCAACGTTTCTAATGGGATTCAAACACACGAGAAAATGATAAAATAGCACGCAGTTTCAACACGTCTATGTGTTTCTATACACGTTATATCAGCTAGCACGTCATAAATTATTCCCAGAACTTGTGCGATAATTTTGACTTGGCAAAACAATTTTCAAAATTACTGTATGTAATGATAGAATCGTATTTGTATGTTTTAATGGCATCTGTAAATATTAAGTTTCGTGTTTGGAAGAACTATTTTACGACTGTCATGATTATTTTAAATTCGTAAAAAGATGTCAAACAAACGTAAATTGTCATTTATTGAAATGATGACACTGGATGACATTTTGAATGTGGCATACTAAACTTTTAATAATGGACTGTGCCTGCAGAATTGCTGAAAATGTGTTAGGCAATGGCGAATAAATCGAGTCTATAAATACGGCATGACTGGTTTTCTATTCGGTATGTTAGCAGTAAATTCTTAAATTGTGCATCAAACCGCACTTACAGTCGTATAATTGGTACAATAATTTTTATGTCAATGTTTAGGATTTTGTTTAAATCGCATTTTATAAATGTATGAAAGCATACATTTCTTGATTGCTTTGGTGTTCTAGTTATTTAACAAAATATTTGTCTTGATGAGCGTGGAAACTAACCAAATATTAAACCCAGGTCAACACGGATATTTATCCAAGTCATATTTCTCCAATCCTAAGCAAACTGTGTATTAAATGTTTTCACGGAGTGTCAAATATCGCCGTCAGCAATATACGAGATGAAAATATTTGCATCAGCCGAAAGGGAAACGGCAATAATAAAAAAAAATGCATTCGCCGCTGCTTGTGTTTTATATGGAGTCACTTTCTCCTTGTAATTTGCTCAAATCTTGCGGACTTGGAACGTTTCTGATTGCAGTCATTTATTTATGAAATGCATACCTTGTTAATCCGTTTGCGATTGCAATACATGAAAATCGATGAGGGACGCCAAATATTTGCAGTTGTCTTTGAAAATCGTAAGTTTCGTATCGTGTTTCTACAGTGAAAGTTAGAAAATAAAATGATTTAGTATTTTTTTTTAATAACTTTCATTTTTGGGTATCTGTACGTCATTTCGTACGTATCTTCATGTGTCATTATTCAAAATACAGTGAATGAAAATGCACCATCAAGACGCAAGGTTTTTGACCTTTCACGAACTTTTCGTGAAAAGAGGTCCATTGTTTTATATATCATTATATGAACCTATCCAAGGATAATTCATTGTATGAACCTATCCAAGCAGAAATCGAACCCTCAGCTTTCAAAGCATCTTAACCCTAAATAACCTCTTTTATGAATTTTCCTCTGACTGGTAGCGACAGCAACTATTTTATATGAATTAACCAAGGGATGTATTTCTTGATTTGTATTGTGGAAAATTTCAGTTTTCCTGCAAAATGTGAAATAAAAGCGAAAAAGTTGCCGGAAGCTGAAGCATGTCCTATAGACGAGAACGACACTCGAGCACGAGCACGATGTTAATGTACCGAGTGTGCGCGTGACGCAACTGAAGCGTGAAATTCGAAAGGACTTTTCATTTTATCATTCCCGAGGAGAGAAATTGTAATTAACACGTCACTTACGGAACTTTATTTTACGAAATTCTTTTCAAAAGGGTTCTGGCGGATTTTTATTGCTATCTGACAGACCGTAAAGATTTTGTCTAAGATTCTGCAACTTGAAAAACGTGAAAACTCGCGGTATCCCGTTCTTTCATATGCAGAATATATTGTTCCGTATTAAGGAGTGGGCTTTTCACATTATTTGAAAATTTCTTATACCACTGAACCCGTATTTTCCTTTGTTATTTCTAAATATTGGCAAGTAGTATTCAGTGCGCCATTTTGAATGTTCGATTTTCCAATTTAGATTTTGGTAATCATTAATTTTCTGCCTTTAGTCCATATTAAAAGATTGGCATTTTGTTCAGTCATAAAAATAATACATTACATGACTAGGGTAAAAAAGTTACTAATTTTGTACGTCCTACCAAAAATGTTACTTTCGTGTTTTATGGTTATTATAATTAAAGAGGGAAAAAACAGAACTATTTGTTATTTCAATTAGAACACGAATATTCAACTATTTTATTAGTGACTAATAATACTAAAAAATAAAAAAAAAACTACGAAATTTACGAAATATTCTAGACCGATCCTACTAATTGAAAGTAATTTGTTGGTAACTTAAAAAAAACGAAATAAATCGACGAAAGTCCAATTGAAGATATTTTCACTGCAGTTCGAAAAAAAACATTCAATTTATTATTAAAAACAACAATCTTTTTTATTTAAAAAACCGCTAAATTCTTGGAAAAATATTTCAAGACTATAGTATAATTCAATGATAATATTGGTTTTGTCTAACTATTAATAAGCAGCCACTGTTCAAAAACAATAGTTCCTCCCCTCACCGCTAGGCCTAATCGTTACTACCTCAGCGCAGTGCATCTCGCAAGTTACAGGGAATTTGACGATTTATTGGATAAAAAGTATTACTATTGCTTTTTAGTTATAGAAAACGTTACTTTCAGATCATTCAAATACATATCTTTATAATATTAGTACATTGGACATGTTGATAACTCTGTAACCTTTATTTATTAATGCAGTTAGTCGGTCAATAGTACTTTCTATGTTTTGAACAGTAAAAGTATAATTAATGAAGTCAGTATTAGGAAATACCCAACCTAAATATCATTAAACAATTATTAATCAATGAATATGGATCCATTCTACTAGTCGATACTAGTAGAATAATTTAACTGTTTTGTTAAAAAAAATACGCAGAGTAACAGATTGGTTTTTAAGATGAAAATAGTCGGTCCAAATCGCGAGGTATGTTTGGTGATGACTATTTATTAAAATACTAACCGTTTCCTATGAATAGCATAAAGTTTTAATAAAAAAGTAAAGTTTTATTATACTTTTTGTAAATTTTGCTAGTTAAAATGTAACTTAGAGATTCATTATGCTAAAATTAATATTTTTTTGAAATCGTCTTCATCAAATACACTAAAGTGGATAGTATAATGAGTTTACTATTTTGCGCAATGTAGTAACTCCTCCCACCGCTAGTTGCTTTTAGGACTAGTGGAACCATAAGTTTCTCGATAGTCACTGAATAACTGTCCATTTAGTACATAAGAAAATAAACATGCTATTGATATTTGGATATGTTGTTACTTGGAACTTTAGATTTTATGTTTGTTTAGCTTTATATGAATTAACTCAAATCAATTTAGGCAGTTAAGATGGCATTTCGTATAAGAATTGTCTCATTCAAGTAGATAAGTTAGGGACAAAAACTACTATTCAATTTCGAGTAATATAATAAGTATATTTTATTTTTAGTACATTTTAGTAGGCTAATCAGCATTTATTAAGAATTGTATTAATTCTGATTTCGCCAGCAAGTTTTAAAAGTGTAACGTAAATTAAAAATAGTTAAAATGAGTAAAATTTGTGAATGTAACATACATATTTTATGGAATGTAATAACATATTTTTGGGAAGGTCGTAACCTGTTACACAGTATATATGCAATGTAGTTACTCTGTCCGCCGCTAGATGCTCGCAGCCCTGAGTTTTTCGATAGTTACAGACATTTATGTCTATCTAGTACACGAAAAGTGTTTCCAGCCTTTATTAAGCAAATCAAATATTGTTCGCTAGTGCTATAACATCTATTTAGATGTTATTGGTATGTTTTTAACAATAATTTCTAAAAAAGTTGAACATTAGTTGTAAAAGCAACGTCTTCTCAATTTAAAAACTATAATTTAATAGTAGTATCTTTCGAATTCTTATTATTAACATTTTTTTCGTTTTCAATATTGTTGAAGAATATAACATTACCAAAAGTTTTTTATAAATTTATTTTCGGAGTCTTTTCGTCGTTTTACGCGTTGCACGTAATTACATGATGTGTTACACTCGTGACATTTCTTCTAGGATGAAACCTACCACGTGCCGCTCACACAATGTAGTTACTGCTCTCGCCGCTAGATGCGATTATGACTGTCAAAGCTGGGTGTTTCTCGATAGTTAGAGAAATTTATGTCCAAAACTTTCTATTATAAATAAGGTGCAGCAAATATATTTTGCAGGTGATGAAACCATAGATCTGAAGGATGTTAGCATTTTGTTATATTAGCTCTGTATGTTTTAGCTCACTGTTTGTTAATCAAATCAAACAAATCAAAATTAAAATTTTTATAAGAATTGTCCTTTCCAAGTATATCAGTTATATAAATCAACTCTTCGATTTGACTAATTCAAAAGTAATTTAATTTTAGTTCTTCAGTTGTAAAACTTTTTCTTCAGATTTATATTTGGAATCTTTTAGTCGTTCCGTACGAAGCAAGAATTTGGATGCTGCGTAACACGCGTAACATGCATTTTCGTCAAGGACGTAACGCTCGTGTTCCATTAGTACGTAGTATTTTTGGATATAGCGCCTGTTTATCTTGCTCGCTCCAATTCGCGTACACGACGCGACACTAGGATTTCGGTCGGATCGTCTTAGGTTAATCGTTAATTTATGTTTCGCTTCAGTATGCCGGGATGGGATTCTGGGTCGGTTCATTTTCGTCGTTCCGAGTTCCTCCTCTTTCCCCAAGGTCAAGGTCGGATTAGCTCCGGTTGCACTCGGCCGACATCGCCGATTCATTAATCGTAATTGGATAAATGGATGATCGATTCGCTATAATGAAGTACGCCGATGGATCGGTTGCAATTTAACACCATTCGTGACTTTCGTGATTTATACTGCATTCATTATTGTTTATTTTTGAACGAAGGAACGCCTGTTGAACGTCCAGATACATGTATGGTCGGTCTTGGTACTCAAGTATTATAAATAATAAACAAAAATTTGTTAATATTGTATACCTTAGAAATATCATGTAGTCAGTTCAACTACTTTTAGTTACACAATAAAACTAAAAAAATTAGTACTTTCAGTTTTTTCCAAACTATTTTTTTAGGATTTATTTTCTACCAGGGGAAAGATTGACATGGGAATAAGTGCTAAGGACATTGTAGAAACCTGGGGACTAGCAGAAGATGTTCGAAGCTAAATATATGAATTATAACTAAAAATTAGAAACTTTGAGGTTAGAGTTACCATTCAATGTTTGAGAAAAATAAATTGATATCGAAGCAAATAACATAGGTTTATCAAAAAGGAACCTTGGATGTTGTTGAGAAGCTGTGGATAATTTTTCGAAGTCAGAATTGGTCCATTATTTCAGGGTTTTGAGATATTTGAGGTTATGTACTCGAAAAAACGTTTGTTTGAAGGGTAAGAGTAGTACTAAAAGATGCAAATAGTACAGAAGACCAAAAACACTATTGCATCATTTACGTAACCTCAAAAATAATAAAAAATTCGTGTTTCAAATACATAACCTCAAATATCTCATAATCCTGACGTGATGGGCCACTTTTCACTTCGAATTTGGATTCTACACGGTAATGTGTTAAAAGAAAGTAAAATTATGTTCTCAGTTAAGTCAATTATTTAAAATAGTCGTGAATACTATTTTAATTGATTAAAACAGGATAGAGTTGATGCAATTTAACTAATTAAAAATTCTGTTGGTTATAGAATATCTGGAAATCATTGCAGCAACTAAAAAAAAGTTGTGAGGTTTACTCAACAGTTTTAGTTGAATTTCATATTTTTTTAGTAAATTCAACGATTTAGTTCTTTCCATGTAAAGAGATAATACGATTACACAATAATAATTGTCTAGTGTTTCATGGTTATTGTAGCCCTAAAATGTTCAAAATAAAAAACAGCTGATTCAATCTAACACGCTGGAACATTAAGGAAATCTCAAGAACCAATTAAAACGTGACAATAGAGTAATTCCGTGCACAATATCCAAGTAATGATAGAAATTAACAACATACAAATCAGAGCTAAACAATACGAAACATAACTTACATTGGAAAGCAACGGACTGCAATGCGTTTGCAGCCGACCTCGAATTGGTGAATGCCGAGTTGCGTCAACTGTTTTGTGCGCTTAATAATACAATGAGTGGTTTTAAGCGCATAGAAAAATTTGTTGGGTAATACATCAGAACAATTTCTTCATTTAAAACCATGGTGGAGTCGCGACCTTCGTGAATAGTTTCTTATTTAATCGGGTGCAATGCTCAATTGGAACAAAAATGTTCATTTCGTAATCTAACGAAACATATTTCAACAAATCCTATTAATTTTCATAGGTCATGATAGGTCATCAAAGGAGGAAAGTGGTCTGAAAAATGTTTCTGATTTTTACGGTATTCTGTACAAACAATCAAAAATAATGAGGGAGACAAAATTAAAGGCTCAAGAAAATTTTATAGACACAGAATATTTCAATGTATAAAGAAAATTAACATTTATTTCCTGGGCAAATGGAGAGGTTCAAATTACAGTAGAGTCCCGGTATATTTGCCCGTTCGGTTCCTCGCCTTCCCCTACCGTCATCTTATAGTTGTCAAAAGAAGGGGAGCGCTGTTTCTCCCACTCTCCTCGGTCGCGTTACGTTCGTGACGTCATAGCAGGTCCTTCCTGAGGCCCCATCTCGTAAGGTGGGGGAAAAAGAGAGCGGCGACAGACAAATATAACGAGACCGAACTGGGCAATTATGCTGGGACATAAATATAGCGAGACGCAAATACACCGGAACTCTACTGTATTATCGTTTAGCTGCTTCTCTTCAACTTACTCTCTAAACTTGAATTAATCAAAAATGACTTATCTATTGCGAAAAATGGATTACGACCAATTAGGAAGTTTTTTATTGACAAATAGTGCAAAAATACTAATTCATTAGTAAACAATTAGATATTGACTTTTTTAGTTTAGTAGTTTGTAAAATTAGTAGGTTACTTTTTATTAGTAAACATGAGTATTAATTCTTTTGATCGCTTATTTTTTTTCACTATTTTCGCTATTTAATTCACTTGGTGGCTCACTTTTCATTTTTTTATTAGTAGTTTTTAACTAATTCAGATCTAGAGTGTATAGTTTTCAGTAATGATCGAAAATGAAAATGTGACTATCCTTTCGAAGAGTTGGATCATTGTAGTTGGATTTTTGTAGTTTGTTGGTGATATTAGTTATAATGTCCAAGTAGTTTAAAGAGTGCTAAACTCCAGCACAAGCCAGTAGATTTTTAATTTTCATTTTGTTTTTATTTCATTTTTGTTTAGTTTTTCTAATTAGTAGATTTTAATTTGTCTAAATCATTTAATCTCTTTTATACTGTTCTTAATATAATGTTTATCTCGATGGCTGGTACGAAGAACCGGACATTTTAAATGTGAGTTGAACAACCGGACATGTCGAAAGTTTTGCGACGGTGAACTGGACATTTCAGAATTTGCGACGAAAAACGGATCATTTCACAATTCTGTAACGAAGAACCGGACATTTCAAAAGTTACTACGATATAATAAATCGCTATAGAAAATCTTGAAATGTCCGATTCTTCGCGGCAGGATTGTCAAAAGTCCGGTTTTTCGTTGCAAATTATGAAATGTCTGGATCTTCTTTGCAAATTCTGCAGTGTCGGGGTCTCTTATGTTATTGTTATAATTATACAATTTATTTCGACTATAAAGGTACTAGGTCACGAGGAATTTACTACTTAATAGTAAATTGTTAACATTAAAAATAGAGAATATTATAATGGTTACATGTCTAATCAACACAAAACAAACTCAATATACAAATTCAACATTTTCAATCTCAACATTCGACTAAATCAACAAATAATATAATTAATATAAAAAATAAAATTATCAAACGTTACGTTACAACAAGAATAAATATAAATTACAACAATTATTAAAATGTCATGTACATTCAACACAATCAGTTTAATTATCGATCATTTTTACACATAAATTTTAGAAGAAAGTCTATTAGTCAATTCTTTCATATACTCTTAATGTACATTTAAAAAAGTCACATGCTACTTTTAAAATTGTAGACTTTCAACATGATTTAAACAGTGGTAAAGAACTTTTCGATTTATAGTAATCACTTTAGGATTTAATTTTAATTTTTTTTTAATAAGTTGTCAGTTATTAATAAGTTTTTTCCAGTACAAATTTGAAATTCTGTAAATTTGTATCAGTTAAAAAATATAAATAAGAAAAGAATAGTATGCCGCTAAATTAATTAGTAAACACAAATATTGAACAAATACTATGCATTAATCAATTCAAGTTTCTTTCATAATTTGGTTTTAATAAATTCACTTACTGATCTAAGAAGAGCATAGTTCTACCAAGGAATTAGTAATTTTGTTTACTTTACTTCAGAATTGATCAGTAATGATTAACATTCGTTTCATATTAGTAAATTTTTAATAATTTAAATTTCGATATTAAACTGTCGATTTTGTATGTTACATTTGTTAATATAGAAGGGTATAAAAACGAAAAGTCATTATTAAATTATTAATATACTTCAGCACTTAATGATAAAACAAGAAACTTATATAAATTACTAAAGAAACATTTAGTTGCAAAAATGTGTATTTTTTAAATATAATTTTTTACTCGTGTGATTTTAGTTGATTTATCTTCTTCGCGGCCATAATATATTAGAAACTAATCATTAATATTACAGTAATATTGTAAATTTACTTTGATGCCAATTATATTTACTATCTCCGAGATTATTTTTATATGTACGGTATACGTCAATTAAAAATTACTTTCATATGAGTTAAAGCTATACTTTAAAAACAAACAACTTTGTTTCTTTTTCAATTTTTATGTTAATTTTGTTGCTAAACGCTAAATTTATTAATAACTAAATCACGATTTCTAATATATTAACTTTTCTACACATTTCTGTATACTGAACAAATGCTTTTAATGAAGATATCAGTGGTTCCTTTTTATCATATTAGTATTATATGCCTCTTTGTATTATAGTATTACAAAGTATTACATTTTTCCAAATTAATGAAGACATAATGACCGAATTTTACGTTTATCAACTAATTACTTCATCATACAGAAATGTTACCAATAATTTAAATACAAATGTTATTAATTAATTCCAAATGAACTTAAAATACTGCAATGGTGCATTAAATATATCCTAAATTTTTACGTCGCAGTAATTTAAACATAAAAAACGTTCAAAATATTGTATATGAAAATATCGAAAGGAATCTTTCTCCATACACTGGAATTGCTTTTGCTCATTATTTATCAGGAGTTTGACAGTTAAATTACGGAGTAGGTATATGTAATCACTAATTAGTACCCAAGCATTAAGACTTAGGATCTAAGCATTGGCGAATGTTGCACATGTTGATTCATTCGTACAGAGAATACAAAATAATAAATATACTAAACGTATATGTATATTAAGAAAGAATCTAACTTATGATTCTCATTTCCACTTTAAGCCAGTTCAAGGAGTTTCATTACTTGTTAAATGTAAAATTCATTGCCATTTAATGTTAGCTAATTATCTTAGTATTTAACCTTTGTGTAAATCGAGAAAACGTATCGAGACTTAATATAGCTAGAATTCGAATGTTAATATAATATAAAAAGGTTAAATGTTACAAGAAATTTATTAATAGAACCTAATTGACGAAGAAATTTTAGTTACGAGTGAATTTCACAGTATTGTTAGATTTCCTTTCATAACTAAATGGATTTCAGGTCACGTTTTCTCAATTATATGATTTATTTTTCTGATATGTTTTGTTGTTTAAATTAGTTAATTATAAAATGTTTCAGTTGTTTTTAAGTTGACGGAATAATACAAATTTGAATTGTCTTGCAATTTGCACGAATCAGTCCACGTTAAAGAATGAAATAGGCTTAACCTCGTTCAAATTGAAGGGTTGACACAGTTTATTTATCGAGAATCTTGTAAGCAACTGCGGCTAAAATATTTTTTTAGTATTTTGCTAGTTTTATGTTTGATTAAAAGTTTATTTAAAAACTTTTCAGTATACGAAATTGCAAGATTGTAATTGAGTTAATGCGAAATTTGAATTGAATTCATTTAGTAATCAAATTTTAGAAGATTTTCTTGTTATTTGTATCTATTTTCGAAATAATATAAAGTTGTATATTTTAATAAAAAGAATATGTTACATATTTCTGCCACGAACTGGCACAGTAACCTACTTTGTTTCGAAGGTATGGATATTCAATACGTTACATTCGATACACCTAAATTTAATTCCTTTGTGTACCAAAGTTGTCGTGTACATTTTCGTATTTTACACGCTTAAAAAAATGGGTCAAAACAACCGTAAAAAGGGAGGTTGATAGTGGTTAGAATTAATATTGTACTGAAAGAGTTTTTTGTTTACTGTGTTCAAACATAAATAAAATAACGTGAAGTTAGATTTATCAGTGGTGGACATGTAACCTTTAATTTAAATAAATTTTATGAAAATAGTAGGAATAATAATAATGGTAAATCTTGGTTATTAAAAGTATCATCTTGTTTGTTACCAAAGCATAGTTAGTTCACTTCTACTGTTAATTTGTACATTTTTTGTTTTAAAAAATTGTTAAATTAACTATCTTGTGGGATGTAAATACGAATGTTGAATAATTTTTTAAGACCAATAGTTTAAATGCGTTAAATTAGTCCTGCCAAATTTAAAGATACACCAAAAACCATTTAATTTAAAATTAAATATTATTATAAGGCATATATGTAATTTAACTTCAATCAATCATGTGATTTCATGACTTTTTTTAAGAATTATTTTGATTAAATGTATAATTTAGTAAAAATTCGATTTCTTAAATAAATGACTGAAACTTTCAATTGAAAGTTCAATCTCGCTATGAGAACATTTTTAAAAACAATCGCAAACTTTATTTTCAGATTGACCGAGAAAACTTTTACAAATCATATTATTTGGTTTGCATTTGTCTCATTAAAAAATGTATAAAAATAGTGTAGGCAAAAGCTGGAGATCTTCTTAAAATATTATAATTCAGAATTTTGTAGTCCACTTCGTGTACGGGTGTTGTAAAATTTAAATGAACCTAATAACTAATACATATTAATTTAATAAATAATGAATAGATGATTTATTTAAAGAATTTGAATGCAAATTTTGTTTAATCCGTCATTATTGATAACTAACATATGAATCATAATTGCTCATATTTAATGCTAAAATGTACTTAAACCTACAAAATAACATAAATTAAACGAAGAAAATTCTTAATCTTCCATTAGTTATTCTCTTTATGATTTATTTTGCTTTTATCATAATTTCCTATTTTCACTCTTTGATTTCAAAGAGAATGCTTTATTCACATTTAGTTTTTTGCAGAATAGAAAGCAAGTACTAACAATATCAAGATTTAAAAATAACATATGTTTATCATTGTGTATTTAAAAATAATACATTGCATCATGCAGGACATGAACGCAATATAGTACTCTTTAAATCGAAACTCTAAAGTGGTAAAAAATGACCTACAATAAACTATGTATCGTTGAAGAAATCTATGAATTTAAAAAATGGTTGCTACTTTCGAAGCGACAGTATTGAAAGTTAGTTACGTGGTTACCTAATAAATATGCAAAAAAGTCATTATATCTACGAAACAAAAATATATTTTGAAATGACTTTGTTTTTCATGTATTATCAACTTTAAAAATAATCGAGTGACATAGTATGATTATTGTCGGGATTAGTATTTAATCGACATTTTCGTCTCTTTAAAATTACATACCGAGAGATAAATTAGTAAAATTTACTATAAAATGACTAACCAACTAATTATTGAAAATAGTCCAATTAACTTTCGTCTCTAAGAAGTGATTATACTAACAGAAATACAACCAAATAACTAGGTAAAAGTCTTTTTTACTAGTTGCATGCATTAATATTCTATGTTATCTCTTTCATTAATTCAGAAATTAACAAAATGCATCATCAGCTCGATTACAACTAAACTATAATAACAAAAATAAGTGTTATACGATATTTAGCAAATTATATCAGAATTTTGTATTATTATTAAATAATCTCCATTCTATTGAATGTAATCATCGTCTAGTATATAACTATATAAACAATAAAAATAAATCAGACACTATATGATATAATTATTCATTTAAATTGATAATTAAAGCACAAAAATAGAGCCTTTAATTATCAGAAATTTGCTTTTCATTTATATTATTTATTTTATATGTCAAAGCTCTCTTATAAGATCTCTAAATAAGAGCTGTTTTCTGATACCTCATATCTGTGAGGTCTTGTGGAGCTCTTAAAATTGAGACATAATTCTTCATAAAGATCACTTTAAGAACTTCTTTCTGTGACCTCATTTGTGAGAGGTTTTGCGGAGCTCTTATACTTCATGCATTATTATTCTTAAAGATCACTTTAAGTCCTCTTTCTGATGAACATCTTACGGATTTATGACTTCTCAGAGAACTCTTAAAGATTACTGTGTGCCGTTTGGATTGCTGATTATTAGTTATATCATTTTTGCAACTATATATTTTATAATAAACCATAATTAATATTGCACATAGTTAAAAATAAATATGTAAAAATAACATTGGCATATAGTGGAATAGTAGATGCTAATTATGGTTAATATGTTATCAAGTAATAGTAGTATATCACCGTAATATATAAATATAGGTCTTATAATGGAAATTGTTATGTATGAAAATTAACAACTTAGCACCTTACATTGTAGTGAAATCTTTTCGGAAAATGACTGTCTTTTAGTGACTTCTTACATTTTTTTATAAAAGTTTTCTTACGACCTCACTCGGAAAGAAAATTTTATTTTGTTAGTTTAGTCAATTATTAATATCACTTTGTAGAGAGATTATAATTTGTTAATATCTACACGAAAAACAGAAATAGTTGGAACTATTAATAAGCAGGATAAGATACGACCATCATTTTAATAAATTTTAGAACTTAATTAGGGACTTCGACAAATTAGGTAACCAAACCTACTATTTAAATAGTAAAACAATAAAAAACATAGTTGTGCCAGATCCTACTACATATTTGGCTAGTAAAAATAACCTTCTCTTTCTGCTCTCGTTGTAACAATAACAATCTCTCCTAAAAACTGTAATTTCTATCGGTCCATAGTTGCTCATCTGAGGTCTGCTACATCCCATACAACATACCAGCCTAAGGACATCCTCAGTCTCTACTCAGGGTGTCCAAATGTCAGTTTTATTGTCCTACTGTACGAAAAGACATTTCTTGTGAAAACCACATACATGTTATGTACCCAATCCATCAAAGTAATTCACATGCCACGACACATCGAATCGGATCAAAATTACATTCTAAATTGGGAGTTTAATATTACTAATCACGAAGATATTAAGAGTGATTTTCTTTGTCCTGTCTCAAAGATATTTTCTGACGTTTGGCCGTTTTGAAAAACAAAATTTGACCTACATCTAAAGCTAAGGTCCCATGGTAACCATATCGAATTTTCTTTTTCGTAATTTTAAATAAATTTGTCTCTGCGCTACTTTTAACTCCACCGTTTTACTACATTTTCTCCAAATAACTTTAAACAAAATTTCAGGTAACTTTGACCACTTGGTCATCTTTTCCAAAGATTAAAACATAATTTAACGCTCATTTAACGTGAAATCCAAACTAATAGAGGAACATTCAAAATGTTTTAAGTCAGATATTTTTGTTCACCTGATTTCTCAAAAAAACAATTACGTAATAACAGTGATCATCAGAACTGTACAAATTCCCATGTAATCTTTGGTTTCCTGTGCTGAATCTACTTAGACTGGTTCGACCTCCCCAAAACGACGACGTGAGCCTCCAAGCTCAGTAAAAATAGATACTATATGACGTAATCGATGAAACGTCATATTACGGCATCAATTTTACGCTAATGAACGTTGCCTTCAGTAGTGTTCCAAAAGTGCCACTGGCTTCTCGACCAGGAAGAGAAAATCGGGTCACAAGAGAACACGCGAACGCAATTGTCCACTATTATGTCCATATAATATTCAAGAAAATCAAACTTTCTGCTTGCAAAAATTCTATGGAGGCATTTTCCTTACTGTGCCATCTATAATCTTGAGGATTACTTAAAGATGAAGTACCAATAATAATGGTTCAAATTTTTGTCAGGCCTAAAAATATTGTCGAATATTAATTAATTTTTTCTCAACGATTTTTTTTTTCATTTCTCCGAAACGCAATGGCGTTACGCACGGAAAAGAGTGCGCACTGTGGAGTTCAAGGACCGATTTTTTTTCTCAGGCCGTTTTGAAAGGAAAAGAGCCGCGGTGACTCTGAACTCTCGGTAGATGCAGCAGCAGGATTTTCCTCCATGGTTGCAGGCTAGCCACCTCACTAGCAAAATGCTTGCTAGATCCCGGAGAAAGTTAATTTCGCATGGCCGTTGAACCGATCGCGATTACGTAGGAGAGCAACCGCGGGTAACGTATATACATGTCGGCCACGGTAACGAGCAGTCGAGCTGTTGCCTCCCATTGCTTAGCTTTTGCTACAGCTGAAGCATGATATCAGCCAAAGCGAATTTTGCATTATCCAGACTCTCCTCCATAACGACGCCAACTAATCAGCTGCGAAACTAATGCCAGAGGCACTGTTACCTTTATCTCCATCTCCCACCAGTGGAAAAGTGCTAATTTTATTACTTTTCGACACGTTCTCCAGAGATTATAGAAAATATTTCTGACTCATCATACAAATCTGACGTCTTCACTACGCCTGCAATGATTTCGTGATTTACTTCAGAATTCCTAATTGCATTTACATCTGCTTTTTGCATTAGGCTGAGTGGTGCTTTAAATACCACAAAATGTAATGGGAGATAGGACCAAGATGGAAGGGTCTCAGATAAAACGCAAAATGTGATCAAATGGTAAATGCGAAATTATATTTCGATCATGATTGGTGACGATCTGATTCCGACGTAAAACATTAATTTTCCACCCGTCATGTAATGAAACCTCAGGAAGATGATCTTCACGTTTTTAGTTCGAATTTTCTCATTCCGACTGTGGAAATTGATTATATAGTTTGATGCATGTCTATAGTTTTGAATTCCAAAATATCTGAGAGAAATAGTCGTCCTTAACAGGTAATTTTTTTTTATTCTGGACCTTTCTATCCTCTGAGGCTAATTGGCCCTCATACTGACCGTACAAGGACTGGACGACCTAGGGCCTTTAGTCGGAACCCCAGCCCTGGCTAAACCTCGTAGTCGACATTCGACCAGGAGGACATTTGATTCGACGATCGATCCTTGTAGTTTTTTTTTTAATTTGTTCTTTATTTAAATTAATTCTTTATTTGAACCAGAAAAGATCGATGGCTGCGCACTGTCTTAGTTTCAAACATGAGAAGTAAGTAGCTCTCGTAGAAATTTTAATTTAATTTAGCGTTTCATTTAGGGCCCTGGCTGGAGCCTTACTTTACGCAAACATTTTTACTAGGGAGGGATTTTCACTTAAACTTCAGCAACTGATTAAATCGGTGCCGTATTAGTGGAAACTAGGAAGTATTTATAGCCAAAAGAAAACCTAGGACACCAATTTTCATGAAAATGAGTTTTCCTTTAAATATGCGAGAATCTTGTTATACATTTTAGGTGTTTTCGAACAATTCAGGGATCAGTTTCAACCCTTAAACCTTTTTTGCCGATGAACAAAAATACCTATCGATTATTTTCCGGAGTTCTAAAAATATGCTAACTTACAGTCCAATCGGCTTGTTACGCTTGGGTAGTGTCACTTGTTAGTATCGTATCTGCAAACTTTTTTGTATGCTTCCATGTAGAGAAATGTATTGTAGGTATCTGATACAGTATAGTAAAAAGTTTTATATTACTATTTAGTATACTATTAGTAACAATTTTATTAACAATTACCATCTGTTATAATATATTTCGGTGACATGCTGGATCTACGCATAACCTTTTTATACCTTTCAAAATTTTCTACGTGATGCGAGATTAAACACTTATGTCCTTTCGTTATTCTGCAACGCACAATTCTATCTTCGGAGAATTGTTGCTGTTTTTTAGTAAAAGAATACATGTATTTGATGTATTTGATCAATTATAACAGTGTAACAGTATAATATCATTCAACTATAAAATATATCATCATTCTCTACAATATTTATGGATATGTGTATGTGCCAAGTACCGTCTTCTAACAGGAGAAATACGCGTTAAAATTATAACTTTATTCAGTTCATGTCTGTTAAAAAAAATATATTTATCCCAATGATTTTATATCGAAATATGTTATAGTTTGAGATAATATTTAATCGAAAATTGGTCGTTTTAGTTCATTAAAATACCATCAGGTGTATGATCAGTTTGTTTACCAGAGGAAAATAAATGTTCACGCATTAAAACAAAGGACCACGCACATTTTATAGGAAAAAAAAGTTACCTGTGAAAATTGATGCAATTGAAATATAATGTAGTTCAAAGTATCTGATAACAGTTGTCTTAGGTGCAAAACAAAAAATAGACAGTTTTCGAGATATCAAGCATTAAACATTAACCCTTTTCGGCAAGTAGCTAGTGGAAAAATGGCAGTCACAGGCAAACATTCAATTGGATTGACCTGAGAATTTATATATAGAGGTTTGCAAGGTCGCTTATTTATATGAATACTCAGCTTCATCTCAATCAGGTCATTTTTTACATTTTGATCGGCCATCATGTTTCCGCCATTTTGAATTTTTTAAATCCGAGTTCAGATTCATAATCTGCAACTTCAAAAACTTGTGTATATAATTCTCAGGTCAATCCAATTTAGCGTTTGCCTGTGACTGCCATTTTTCCACTATCTACTTGCCGGAAAGGGTTAATGTTTAATGCTTGATATCTCGAAAACTGTCCCTCTTTTTCTCAACTTTTATCAGGTTGCCTTGAACTACGTTATATTTCATTTGCATCAATTTTCACCGCGAACTTTTTTTTCCTATAAAATGTGCGTGGTCCTTTAGTCAAAATAACTAGATAGTCCAGTGACAACTAAATATTTTAGTAGCTTTTAAGCTTAATACAGTTCAGCGGACTAAACTTGAATTGTATTAACTAAATCTTAGTCAATTTAACTAAATTAAGTGTTACATAGATTTGTATATTTTTGCATATGCTTGGAACATATTTCTTAATTGATCATGCTTCGAACAACTGTCGTTTAACAATAGGCGTGGTATATTCTATATGCATACATGCATTTGACAGTTATTTCAAAGTTTCCAAACAAATAACTTCTTCCAACTTAAGGTCATGCTGGAGTACATTGTTTACGAATATTCTAGATATCATATAAATCAATTACAGGACTGCAGGGGCTTTTAGTTGATTAATTGTTTACTCGTTATGGTTATGATTGCAGCATGAGCATACTCACGAACAGATTAAATTGCTGAAAGATAGTTAGGTGGTTTCACAATTTACATTCAAGTTTCCATGTCAAATTTACCTACGAAAAATCGAATTATTTGAAAGAAATTGTTACTTATTACAAACGACAGCGGAAGTCAAGAAACCGAATCATTTTCCCAATTTTTGTTTCTTAAAATTTTCTTTTTTTATTTTCTTGTAATTACGAAAATGCTGAAAATAGTTTTCGAGAAGCTTGATTTATTTTGGCGCTTATTTTTTAATGGACTGGTAAATACAATTAATTTTGTCTTCTTCGCTGTATTATATTCATATGGCCGTCGATACTATTTTTTGTAATTAATTAACTGTTTAACTTGTTATTTTAGTATATTTCCTAATTCTTTAAAAAACAAAGTTACCTACACAACACATACCATCTTATAGATAGCCCTACTGAAGTATGGATATCCATTACTTATTTATTACCTCTTTAACCCATTAATGCTCAAAATGAGTCTTTTTTGCGTCAACTTTCATTGAAGTATTGCCTATCAAAATCGAACTACCGAACACTTCGTTATGAGACAGTTTTAGCTATTTTACTGGCTCATGTTTTTAGCTTTCAACATACCGGCAATTTAGCCAATTCTAGTAGAGGACAAATCACGTCGTTTACCCATTCTGAAAATTACATAATTATCACAAATCGCAAAAGTTTTACATTATAGTCCTCCCTCCGTAATTGCTGTCTGGTCTGGGCCGAATTTTCCCTCGTGCCTCCATAATTGATTGTTTACCGTTCCCGCTCGTACTTCCCCTTCTTCATGTATGAAACAGTTCATAGAACATACCTGCGCATGCGCGAGTTTGCCATTCTTCTTTCGGAGCACCTGGAAGAGGAAACCTGTACAACAATTACGGAATATTTTTGGACTACAATTACGGATGAAATTAGGATTATAACCATTACGGAAGGAAACAAATACGGAGGGAGGACTGTATTTTCATAAAAATGTGTCAAAACATCAATAAAGAACTAATTTCAGGAATGTTTGGCTGGGGAACAAAGTTTCGGGAATCAAAACGCCTTTCGGTGTGATGATTTTCGGAACTTTGTTCCCCGGCCTAATGTTTATGTATTTTACGCAATGGAACTATGCATTTTACACAATAGAGCCTGTTGAACTGTATTTGACATTTCTTTGTTTATTTTACATTTTTATGACAGAACGATTATCATAACTGTATGAACAATTACATAAAATGTTACCATAAATTAAACTAAAAATTCTACTAACGAACTTGGTCGTGCAATAAACAAAAATTTAGTGAAATATTAATTTTTCTATTATTTTTAATAACGTCAATTTTCATAATATGATCCTAGCACTATTTCACATATAGATATTTAGACATTACAAATTAAAAAACTAAATTACTTTTTCGAATAAGCATTTATCTTGCATTCGGTGGCAGCTTCAATTATTCTTTGCATTATTAAATATGATTACTTGCGTATGTATGAACTCCACCCGATTACGTCAATAAACTTACATATCGGCACGTGTTTTTTTCCGTGTGGTAATTCACATAATCGTTTCATGTTATTACGCAGACAAAGCATTTATTACAGCGTTAGAAATTTCAGTTATTCAACATTGACTAACACAAATAGACTATAATGATTATTGCTGCGAGCTTATTTTTGTTATCAACTTATTGTTAAAAAATGACTCAATATATGACTCGTCTATTTATTGTTAGTATATTATTTTTGTTTAATATTATATAATTTGCAGGAGTAAAATTTGTTTTAAATTCAAATTTATGTCGTGCGAAACGCATTTGATAATTTCGGTTTTTTTATTGAACGTCAGTTTTGTAAATCTTGTTGAAAAATATTTTAGATAAAAATTCAATATTGTCGTCAGATTGTATAATACCAAAAAAATTTATTATAAAAATCTGTAAACTTTATGCATCTACGTTATAGTAGGTGAAACAATTTTAAATTAAAAAAACTTCCCTAAATCTGATTTAAAATAAAAATACTTATATAAAATGTAAAATAGAATCATGGAATAGTCACTTGTTCTGTAAGAAATAGTAAAACTACACCAATATATTAGTAAAATTATACTAATAGAAATATTGATTCTACTAATCTACTAGTACAAAATAATGTTTGACTAATAAAATAGTATAGTTTTTTACATTGTATTAACCAAATTTATTACTAATTAAATGAGTACACCAATTTTTGCTTACTAATTAGTCGTTTTCACTTAATTCAAATTTAATATTCTTATTTTTTGTAAAGAAAACAATGATTAAATCGTGTTAGTTATAACTTTTTAATTTCGTTTCCAATTTTGTAATGTTTTTAAAGTTGTAAGCCGTGAATAAGTAACGAATTTTCGCGATAATACAAGACATTTTTTTCTTTGATTTGGAATTACTTTTTACTTAAACCGGTCAATGTTTACATGTTTACTTAAAGTTTAATTTGAAGTCAATTTTTTTTTTCTTTAACCTCAATTAATTTTTTTTTATTTTCACTAATGCCTTATATACAGACTTCATCTTTAATTTACTGAGTGCACTAAGACATTTTTATATATATTTTTTTTTAATGTCAAGCGATTACTTGAGATCCGTACACTGGTCGATTAAAAACGATAACGTTGCAATAATTTTTTTATTAGGATTTGACTGGTGTAAAAATCACTTGACTAATGTTAGATGCGAAAGCTCGGATTACGTATTGATAAAAATTGCTTGTCATGATTTGCATAATGCATCGTGTTCTCATAACGGTCTTGTACCCATCTGCTTTTATTGCATGATGTGCAGTGTGACGTGTTAGAAAGGTGAAATTTGAGGCAGTCTAAGAGTGTTGATAATCCTCTTGATACTTACGTAAAAATTCGAAAGTTGAATAATTTCAAAGTGGCTGATTGACTTTTGAATGTGAGCAGATTTCGCACAAGTGTAACATCTTTTTGGAGTTAGTCCAACTCTGATGCAAGGCATAGAACATCATTGATGATCAAATAATAATACTGGCCGATACTATATTTTTCTTTGACAATCATAGTATTATTGACAAACGGGTTTTTGTGCTGTAAATGATGTTAGTAGAATTTTCGAGTCCCTTGAAAACCCCGACAAATAATAAAACAAATATTAAAAAAACCAACATTTAAAAAAACAGAGTTTAAAAAACAAGACATTTCAAAAAGCAGATTTTCAAAATATGTCTGCATTTTGAAATGTGTGGTTTTGTAATGTCCATATTTTGAAATTTATGGTTTTTAAATGTTTGGTTTTTGAATCTTTGTTTTTTGAAATGGATGGTTTTCGAATATCTGTTTAAAAGTCCGGTGTTTGAATGTCACTTTTTGGACATGTCTGGTTTTTCAATCTGTTTTTTGAAATTTCTATATTTTGAAATGTCTATAGTTTAAAATTTCTGATTTTCGAATGTCATTTTTGTCAAATGTTTGGTTTTTGAATCTCTGGTTTTTAAATGTTTGGTCTTTAAATCTCTGTTTTTTTTAATGTCTGGTTTTTGAATGTCTATATTTTGAATTTTCTGGTTTTTGAATGTCTGTTTTTTAAAATTTCTGGTTTTTGAATGTCTGGTTTTTTATTGTTTAGTTTTTGAATCTCTGTTTTTTTAAATGTCTGCCTAAAAATGTCGCCTAAAAAAAGAAAATGTAAAATTAGTATAAAAACCGATAAATATACTGGTGGAATTAAACCTTAAAAAGATACATTCCCAACATTAAAAAAAAAGCAACGTTGTTTATCAAATATCCTGTTATTTTTGTGATAATATTTACTGAGGCTAAAGAGAAAAAAGAGGACTTGAAACACTTATTAAAGAACATATTAAAAACTGATTGGTTGATGAAAAACACAGGTTTAACCATCCATTGTATTGAAACGGGACACAATTTTGACTGCAATAATTAAAAATTTTTCGCTATTGAAAAAAAAAATACTAAAAGGAAAGAAATAGACAATTATTTTAGCAAAAAATTCGAAAATAAAACCGTAAATATTCATTTTGAAATATCTAAATTACGTAAAATTTAGAATTCATTATTTACTAGTTGAGCTATCATATTTACTTCTTCGTTCGTATTATTATATCTACATACGATTATTTCCTGCTTCGATATTATCTTAGATTTGACTTACAATGAGTGCAAGATATATTAGTTAAAAGGGTGAATTTTTACCTTAAATTTTAATAAATAATAGAATATTTTTTTTAAGCAGTAATTTGAAAAATTACTTTTTGAAAATACGTTTTTCAGTTTTTTCCAATTGTGGCGAATTATCGCAAGTGGTGTTAATTTTGTTTCTGACTAGCCGTATGTAGTGAAATACAGTTTCTCTAAATTCGAAAAAATTTGTACATTTTATTTATAACAAGTGTGAACAAGTATGAAAAGAATATTAAAAATCATACGAATCCTTCTTATGACACCTAATACAACCCCTCTGCAGAAAAATGTACACAAATTTAATCAGTTTGATCATTTTTGTTGACAGATGGTGTTACAATTATTACAATTAAAAAAACCCACTTTAAGAAATGAAAAGAAATATTCAACAAATGATATTCCATCAGGTAGTTAAATTGGTGGATAACATTCGATTAATTATTATTAATTCGATTATTAAATAATTATTTCTTTATTTATGACAGCCATTATGACCAATTACAGTGAAAGTCAGACTACTTAATAAAGAACTTCAATATTTTAAGCAAATAAGGAGAAAAAAGTCGACGAAATATTAAGGAACGCTCTTAAAAATTTTTGTAGCGATTTCCTGAAAGAAAGAGTTTTTTATCAGTGATTTTCTGAAAGTTTTTTCCGTAATTTTTTGAAAATGTTTCTTAATTTTATTTCGTAAAATTCTGAAACGGTAACAGTAAAAAAACTTCAGTTACTATTTCAGAAAATACCTAGAGAAATTTCTAACAGTGAAGCATTATCAAAAAAAGAGGCAAAATTAATGTAAATCAATTTACCTAACTATAAAAATATTTCTTTTTAAAACTTCCAACCACTCACGGGTAGTTGAAATAATCAGACATATTTATACGAATATTGACATACTGATTATGAACAAATGTAATCCCGTAATCTTATACCGAACATGATATATTTGTACTCGATACAAAAAACAATCGACTATTATTTTCTATTATTCGAACAAATTTCATTATAATAAAATGTCCATTGTATACTCTAATCGTGACTAAGTACACATCGATCATCTCCGAACACAATGAGAACTGTACCATCTCGGAAAAGTTTCTCACGAATATGACCATTATTTACAATCCAGGATGACAAACGTACCGCTAAAAAAATTATCAGAAATGCAGGACGCGATTCCCGTCATGTCGGGAATTATTTAGCAAAATAATGTGGATGGAAAAGACGAGCAAGAAGAACTATTTCTCGCGTGGGCGAAGCGAGTAGCGAAGAGAGGACGAGATGTACAGTCACGAGTCGAGAACCGAGGACCGGTTCCCAGCTGCGCTTTGCAAAAAAAAGACAATGGCACGACCTTAGCCAATATGGTCAGACCAGATTCTACTTACAGCTAGCACAATCTGTACCTTTTTCACCGGGGTACCTCGATGGCTAACTTTTTCTCGGGATTTTTATTTTTTCGATTTTTCATTCGTGCGGGTGTTCTAAATGCTTTGCAAAGTCAATGTATTGTTTCGACGTGTGCAATGGTTCAAATACATCTTACATTTTGAAAATGTTAGTTCTCTCATATCTTTGATATAATAAAAATAAGCTTCGGAAAATCATAAAATTGAACAGTTTTCATTTCTACCTTTTAATTTTTAAATATTTGAGTTGGTTGAATGCATTCTAGATATAAAAACGGTTTGAAAATGATAACACGATGAAAAATGTAATTTCGCAAGGATTAATTTATAGCACAAAAGTAACAAATGTTTGAAAATGATAAACTTTAGTCCTCACTGGAAGTTCTACAATTCCCCCAAATTGGTTCTTGTGCAATTAAAAAAGTAATCTTCCTAGTACAATAAAAACCTAATAAAATACCATATTTACAATACGTATTACAATATTCCCAATATTTATTGTAATTTACACCATACATTAGGGTAGTCCTTATTTTGGATGCTCACGACTTTCATACGGGACACCCCCTAGATCGATTCGAATAATTAAAAAACGATTTTGATACCTAGTTAGAGCTCTTTATTATATTTAGGGGTGACGCATTGAACTTGAAGTTTAACATTGCTTTTAAATGGGAAATAACATTTTCGATTTTCACCGATAACCTTTTCGGAATAAATTGTAATTTTTTGCCCACTGGCAAATATATTCTGGAATCGGTTCTGATGAAAACAATCCTAGGTACGATAAAAAAAGATTTTACGGTCGATTTATTGAAGTTTTAATAATTACAAATTTTAGCTGAACAAAATCAAAGAGTATACAATTTTTACTTATTTTATGTATAATTTCGTACAAATACAAATTAAAAATTCAACTCAATGATATTTCATTTTTTTAATGATTTTTGCGTAAAATAAGCCCTGAATAAAGTCAAAATGATGTAATACAGCATCGTTGTCGTATTTTTAACGAATACGTTTTTTTCGCGGAAAATTAGGCAAAGGAAAAATTATTTTAGTATACTCATGATAACATTCAAAGAAAAAATCTAATCGTAATATACTAAACGGGATGGTATTCCTTACCTTTTTGCGGATCCAAATGCCTAGTAATAACTTGAATAAAAAAATTTCTTGTCGCGTTAGGGTATCACAGAAATTACGCGGTTTGTTTATCTTGAAATCTGGAACCGACATCTTATTAAATATGACCAACAAATTCAAATCTCCTCAGTTATTTACATGGAAAATAGCTAAAATCTGTTACTTGGAGGTTTTCGATGTCGCTGATTACAAATCTGATGTTACATTTTCAAAATTCAAAATGGCGGATCAAAATAAAAAATTTAGTCGATCGAGATGAAACTGGGTACGCCGGGATTTTCGAGGTTGCTGATTACTAATCTGATCTTAGATTTTCAAAATTCCAAATGGCAGATCCAAAATGGCGGATCAAAATATAAAGTTTTACTTGATCGACATGAAACTGGACACTCGAGGGTTTTCGTAGCCTCAGATTACGAATTTTATAAGGAATTTATAAGGAAAATAATTCAAAAATGATTTTAAACTGTCAATATTTTATACAAAATAACAATTATATACAATAAATATATAATAAAAATATTAATTCTATAATAAATATTAATCAATACTAAATAAATATGAAAGTAATATTACAGATCGAGTCGTCAATTATAGTCAAATTGGTGAAGGACTACGATAATGATGTATTGACAAAATACGAAGAAAAAGAAACATTTTTAATTGTGTACATAAATAATATTTTTTTTCTTTAGGCATATTTAAGCCGAAATGTTATGCGTGTAGTACCGAATTCACAGTTATTTTTTTGTAAAAAATCACATGTATTCGCAGTTAATTTCTAAATTTACCGAAAATGAATAATATTATCATCGGACAGTTATCTTGATTTCGCCATTTTGATAATAAAGAATGAAATTGGTAATCTGAGACTACGAAAACCCTCGAGTACCCAGTTTCATGTCGATCAGTAACATTTTAATAAATTTTCGGATTATCTATCTCGAAATTACTTTTGAGAGCAGCAAATTAATTTTTCAAAATGATTTTCTGTGAATCGCAGATTTTTTAAATATTACAAACCGTTTTAATATTCCATAGTCTTCACTTTCATTTAATAAATCGTTAACGAGTTATTAATATTTGTTATACCATCCTTAGCTTACAAAATAGTGAATCATTCTCTAATTTTAAATCTCTAGTGAAAACAGAAGAGTTTTAAATTAAACTTCGAGAATTGTCATTTACTCAATGTCATTTTTCTTATTGCAAGATTCGCTATGTACAAATGAAACGGGCACACGGTCGGATAATATCTTTTGCTGACAATGGGACTTGGGTTTGTTTCTTCTCTTTAGTTAATCTAACGGCAAAGTATTTTAGGCTAACTTTAAAACCATATTTAAACGTATATGTAATTTTGTTGCAATTAAAATACGTTGTCGTTTATCTGTTGTCGTTTGATTTTGATAGAAACGGACATTTAGATTATACTTTTTTGAATTTACTCTCAGTATTGACATTAATTTTTTTATTTGTCAATTCAATCGTCGTTTTTAAATTTAATTTTTCTGTCTATTTGTTTCGATGTTTATGATTTGGGAAGCAAGTTTTTCACCCTGTATTGTTCAAATTTTTTTGTTCTGTTTCCACATTTTTTTAGATTGGCCTTGGTATATCTCTTCAAATATTATTTGTTCTACATTTTTCCTGTTTTTAGTATGTTAAAAATGCTTTTACCAAGCCTCATATTATTTGTGTTATGCATTACACCTTTGTTGCCGTCCAGTACACTCATTTAGTTCATAGACAATTGAAATCATTTAGGTTACATCATTTCTTGTTATAAAAACGCAAATCATAAATTAAAAAAACAAAAGAGTCAGTTCATTGCCAGTTATTTGCTCGCGTTCGTTTCGAAATTCAACGATAAAATAAAGGGGTCATAATTACCATTAACTCATCAAGTCTAATATTAATATTCAATAAAAAAGTGAACGCCTATAACTTTAAACGATTACCAGTAAACATGTCCTGTATTAAAAAAGAAGGAAACGTACTCGATGAATCATATAGGAATAAACTGACCGAGCAGTTTTCGAGGGCCATTTTTTGTTCCTTCAAAGAAGTACAAAAATTCTGAACATAATCAAATTCACGCTCCTATATAACGAACTTTTTCTGGTTTACAAAGGATTGAAACGAAAAATAAACGAGACATGAAATATTGGAAAAAGGAGTATCGAGCAAACAAAGGTTCTCTGAGTATAGGCAAAAAACACTCCGTGTTTACACGCCCACATATGCACAGCAAGATGACACATGTAATGAATATCGTCCTCTCAATGTACACGTGAAAACGATAATTAAGAGTGCTATAAAATATTTGCGGAATTCACGTGTTAGTAACGAATGAGATTTGCTCATTGATTGATAGTCAACGTACATGCGAAGGAAACTGTTGCTGTAATTTTTTTCTTTGTTGTGGTTATAATAATATTTTTTTAAAGTGTAGCAATATTGGAGATTCGTAATATTATTGGTGCAAAACAATACTAGATTTAAACTAAAATTTTTAGCTGCCTTTCTGGTAAACGAAGAAAACTTTCAATAAATATATAAATATAAATTTTATCGATAAATAGCAATGATACATAGTAACGACATTCTAGGAAAAGTCATTTAGATATTGAATTTACACTCTAATAGGGAGAGAAAGGTTTCGGGTTCAAGTTCCTGCGCGCCGATTTTTGTTTTCAATAAAGTCAAATTTAAAAATAAAATTGGTACAAAGTTTCCATGGTTACCATCATTGTAACGATTGAAATGCTGTCCTACTAATGTAATTTATTTCAAAACGTTGGACAAATTAAAAATGTTCTGTTCAATCTTTTTAAAAATGTTATTTATATCACTAATAAATCACGAGAAAAACATTGTATCGCAGCTAAATTACTATAGAGAATTATAAATCATCTTGTACTCCAACACGATTAAACTTTCGAGATCAAAGCGAATAAATAATTTCATAGGAAAAATCCTCGTTTGAGTACATGGGTTGCACATAAATTTCAGCATTTTAAGCGGAATATTAGAAAGGAAAACAGATACTACAGATAATGAAGGGATGGTAGTGGTCGGAACGTGACAAAGCTGAACTCCTCGAGGTTCTACTTCGAGGGGCCAAGGAGACTAAGAGTAAATAGGAAGTGAAAGAGGAAAAACAAAGAGTTTAGTTAGGGTTGTCGTTTGCCTTTTCGCAAACTACGTTATTGCCACGAAGATCTTGACTCGAGTTTAGCAGTTCGAGCAAGAGTTACTAATTTTTTTGGTGATGTTTATCCCAATAAGATTTGGAATTTCAAATTTTATTTCGACCAGTTTTTAAAACGATGAAAGAATTGTTTATGAGGTCTATAGTTCTGAAAGTATTGTAAGAAACTAACATCCCCAGGACTTAATACCTTGTCTAATCCTATCCACGTAATATAGCGAAGTATTACAAGAGGTTTCAGCACGCAAACAGCTCAAATGCGAGATTGTTATCGTCAACAGTAGATCCTTAAACATGGTCAACCAAAACATAAACACGACATTCCGCATGTCTTATCGGGACACTCTGATAACATACCAAGTGTTTTGAATATCGTCCAATATTTATTATCCTACTAATCTCATTTAATGGTAATAGAACTTTACGTATCTAGGGCGGACATGACGTCATTGTAACCATGAGAGGGAATAGTTTGATCTTTAGAATGTAATATAGAAAGACCATGAAACCAGAAATCTAACCTAACTTCTAGTAGTATATATTATAGTCTTACGGAATTAAGATACTTCTTTTTATTCTTCAATTATAAGATTTCTAATGATTTTATTCAGTTGTACAATTAAACATCCAAAAACCAAATTTTTTATAGTCCTAACTCATAATTGATTAATTTATTTCCAGAATGCAGTGAAAATGCCGTCGCTGCTAGAAGCTTTGGAGCTGAAGTATGGAAGTTCGACTGCGGACTGTTCCTTAACAGATGACGAGAACGAACCATGTAGCGGTTCGCCAAAAAGTGACCTATCCGTCAGTATCTTCATCCCGAAGAAGTCACCGCGCCATACAGTTCCTGCCCTGTTGGTGCTCCAGGATTGTGACATCGAAGCTGCAGGCAACGACGATGAAAAGCTACGCAATAAGTGCCGAAATGTCGAAGAGTTGGACCTGGCCCAAAATAAACTCACGGCTTGGAACGAAGTCTTCGGCATTCTTCAGCACATGCCGAAAATCAAGTTCGTCAACCTGAGCTTCAACAATCTCGCGGAGATGCTAGAAATTAAAGATGGAAAATACGACGCACTGAGGAATCTTGTTTTGAATGGAACCAGAGTCACCTGGTCGACAGTCCAGGGATTGGTGTCTCTTTTGAAGAACTTGGAGGAACTTCATTTATCCCTAAACGAGTACAAGTCTGTGGAAATGGATTGGCAGAAGGATGAAAGCAGAAACAGCGCTTTGAAAAAGCTCCACTTCACCGGAAACCCGATTGAGGAATGGAACGAGATCTGTAAACTTGGTTACATCTTCCCAGGATTGGAAAGCCTTGTATTGGCCGAGTGCCCAATCGCTTCATTGGATGTTGGACTTTGCAATGGCCAGAATCAAACTGAGGAATGTGGTGACAGCAAAAATATGAATCACATACCGATCGATTCTGAGGGTAACTCATTGGGAAACGAAGTGAAACAGGAGGACAACAGGTTCTTCAGTGACAACTCCACTATATACAACAGGATCAATTCTGAGAGCGAATCTAGCAGAGTGGCGGTCAAGTCCTCGCATGACCCTTTCCGGATGCTGAGGTTCCTGAACGTCAATGGAACTCTTTTATCGACCTGGGACGACGTCGAAAGATTGGCGAGGTTTCCCGCTCTAAAGTCGCTCAGAATTCAAGGCTGTCCTTTGTTCGAGGTAAATGACTTACTTTTTCCAAGCATGTCGAGTTATCCTTGATTCATTGAACTGTCCTAAAAATAGTATCTGAATTAAATGATTCAGTCTTGGGTTTTGTAAATTTGTTTATCGTGATTGATTTTGTATTCCTGAACCTAACGAAATATTTTTATTTGGAAGTTGCGGAACATGACTTGAAGTATATCATCTAGTGGCAGGTCGAGAAACCTGTTCTGTTACTAATTGTATCGTTTTCCAGAGTCCGCGGGAATACACGGAACATGAAAGGAGACAGCTTTTAATCGCGCGACTGCCAAACGTAGAGACCTTGAACGGCGGCGGCGTAATCTCTTCACAAGAACGCGAGGACGCTGAACGAGCCTTCATCCGTTATTATATGGATAAACCGGAAGCAGATCGACCGGAGAGGTAAAATTTTGCATTTCCCTTTTCTTGCATTCTCATTATCCTTTCCGGTGGTCGCAAATTGAAGTCAGAGTTTCTATTGTTGACTTTTTTGAGTCGTTTGAAAGAACGCATATTTGGAGAACAATCGATGACTCATCATCTCCTCCTTTGATCATTAATTGAACGGATTTTTCCAGCGTTGGCTTTTTTACATTTGATAAGAGGTGTTCAACATATTTCTTTAAAGACATTATGAGATCTTTTGAAAAATCTTTTATTATTTTCCACAGGTACGCCGAATTGGTTGGTATCCACGGTAAACTCGATCCTCTGGTCCACGTTGACTTGACGCCGGAAAAGAGGGTAAAAGTGAAATTCACCTACGGGGATCTTGTTGAGGTGAGTTTCGAAATAATTTTACATTGTCTTTACGTATTTTAGATCAAGTTTGATGTGGAGCGACCCGCGTATTTTTATGTCAACATTCCGGAATGAGCGAAGACTGAACGAACGCCATCTAATTTTCACTGCGAAGATCGGGATGCCACAACCATTTCACTTCAGGCCACTAACATTATCAAATTTCTGGTTAAAATAAAACTCATTGACATAAGTAACTCAAACCGATCGTGTTCTTGCTTTGCATTTTGCACTTTATTTGGAGTCAGGTACACAAATTCTGATAAGAGGGGAAAAATTATTCTTTCAATAGGGTTCTTATTTTTGGGTTCAAACAATCTGAAAATATTATTTAGAAAAAGAAAATAATTTAAGAATTAGATGAGGCAACTAATGATACCAATTTCTCAAATTCTTGACGATATCCGGGACCGAACAACTGCCAAGTTACAAGAAACTATTCATAATAAAATTTGAAACCACGTTTTCTTACTTGGCCAAAATTAGTATTAAAAAAATCTTCTTTTTTAATATTTGATTCATAATAAAGTATCATACAAATCGCCATATTTATTATTCTTGACATGTAGAAAATGATGCGGTTTGTTGATGTTAGGGACATTTATCTTTCACGAGATAAAATTTGTAATTAAAGTATGACCAAAGAAGTCTAAAAAACTAGTTAAAAATGTTCTGGTATTCGTATTGGTTACTACAGTTTTTGGGTATTTATTATGATTTAATTACTAATATAGTCATGATTTTTCTTTTAAACATTAAAAATTTTGTATTTACGTTCGAAGTTTGGATTCTTTGATTCCATATAACAATGTTTACTGTATTTGTATTCTTCCTCGAATTCAGGAGTGCGTCTCGAAAAAGCCGACAGGTAAAAAACCGACAATCAAAAAACCGACAATCAAAAAACCGACAATCAAAAAACCGACAATCGAAAAGCCGACAGTAAAAAAACTGTGCCTATTTTTGTATGTGTCGGCTTTTCGACTTTATAACATTCGGTTTTTCAGCCAGTCAGCTTTTTGGTTTGTTGATTTTTCGACCCCCACACAGATTCTCCATTATAGATATTATTGTTAAACGGCTATTTTCTTTAGAAACATCAGAATTTTTTGTGGGCGAATTGTTAAAACCGATAAAATGCATTTCATTTACTTCGCATAAAGGAACAAAACTTATCAATGAATATTCTTGAAGAATGTTGTATTGTGAAGAAAATTAATCACTTCTGCTTTGCACAAAAGTAAGCCCCTTTCATTGACAGTATATTTACTATAATTCAGTTACTACCTCAGTTTTTAATAACTTCTTTCCAAATTATTTAAAGAAATGGCGATGTTTCAACTCTGATCACGTCGATACGTTTTACCAACGTGTCGGAAAATAAACAATAGTATTACTTATTTAATATTGTTTCCGGTTTGCAGGTGCGGTCGGTAGATGTCTACAGGACAGTATTCGAACTGAAGACTAAGCTTGAATCTATGGTGAAGATTCCAGCAAACAGAATGAGACTTTTCTATGTTGATCAGGTAAATATTTTTATTTCGACTTTATTTAATGGTCGATATTGAAAAAGAATCTGATTTTGACAATCAAATGCAAACTGCAAAGACACATCTAAAAATGTAAACTAAAAATAAAATTTCTAAAAATCGGAATGTTGTGCAAGTTTTTTTTATTCTTAAAATATAAAAAATAGTTTGAAAATTAGTCATATTTTTAAATCTTGAACGATTATTTATAAATACTCTTTTTAAATCAATTCAGTTTTATTTTATATCATGTTTATACTAAATAATTTTATTGCAAATGATAACAATAAAAAAAATATTGTCCAGATACTATAAAGTTTAAAATATGGTTTAACTTAATTAAAAAATAAAATTCCGTAATATAAAAGTAAAATAACAAAAATAAAATTAGATCTAGGTTATTAATTACAATTCGGATTTAATTTTGTTTTTTATTGAATAGAAATTTTTTCAAATTTGTAAAGATTACTAATTTAGTACAGACATATTAAATATTGCATTAAATTTGATATTTAATCAACATAAACTTACCTGATGTACAGTCCTGCTCTGTTATACCTGCACAGGCCTCGCAGACTTCATTTATCGATTTTGCAACTTCCTGTGCATTGTCTTCACACTTTTAGGCCATTGCCCTGCATAACTCCTACACTCGGGTTTACTATAAACTAGGAATATTACAGAATTTATACATATAAATTATTTACTTAACTATTTATGCTTTCTAATATTTGATGATGTCTGATTGTACATTTTTCTTTCGTTAGTGTATTAGATTTTTTTAACGATTTTTGACATACAGATGTTTTATGATTCCATTCGTAAACGGACTGTTTGGTTTTTACCAGTATTACTCTGTTAATTATTCCTAATAATAAATAAAACGAAAATGCTTTGATAATTAAAAACCTTTTACGATTTCGTTAGGTTACGATTACGATAATTATGTAAATACTGTAATAATGAGCACGATTATTGAAACTAATATTTATTCATTTGATTCATGTTTGATATTGCAAAAATGTAGTTTCGTATCGTAAACGATAAAGGATGCACTTTTTCGCATATTTTCGGAAAGTTCTTTCAAAATAACAAATATTCATCTCTAAACCAAAGAATTCATCGAAATATTTACAGGCATTTAATAAGTAAAAAAAATTATTGACAGAAAATATTCTTTTTTACTTTTTTTTATTAAGTTATTTATTTATTTATTCACATATCAAATAAGTTCCATTTTTTCACATTTTTGACCCATTAAGTCCTGAATAGACAATTTTTTCAGTACAGTTTCAGTCGGTTGTATTTTATGTATGAACGAATCTAAAAAATTGTAAACCGCAGGCATATCTGAGGTTTAATTAACTGAACTTTCAGAATATTTCGTTAGATTTTTTAAGAAATAAAACAGCTAAAAATTATTTATGATTATTGCAAAAAAAAAATGGATTTTTCGACTGTTCTTTTATCTCGTTTTTTTTTTGACACTGAAATCATGTCAGAATTGTTAGAAGTAAGAAAATGGTGTCCCCGAGATCTCAACTTTAAAATGTGCGTAGTTAGATTTTGAAAATGGAGGTGCAAACACACACAAAAATCAGCGAAAAGTTCAAAAATTTTTTATTTGAACAGGTTGGCTTTCGGAAAAAATGGTGCTGAAAAAAGTCTATCATGTTTTAAATTAAAGATCCTGAACTTTTCGCTCATTTTTTTCGACATTTTTTATGCTTTCACCTCTATTTTTAAATTATTACTATGCACATTTTAAATGTCAGTTCTCGAGGACACGATTTCTGTTCTTGCAATAAGAATTTTGAAATGGCAGGTAAAAAAACCGGCAGTCGAACAGCCGACTGAAAAAAAGTCGACACTTTCAAAAAATGACGCAGATGTATATTTTTTTTGTGTTGGCTTTTCGACTGTCGGTTTTTTGACTGTCGATTTTTTGATTTGTCTATTTTTCGAGCCGCACCCATTTTTCAAAAATCTAATGTAAGATTTGAAAAGTCAATTTTAGGTCACATATGCCTGGTGTGTCTTGGAATCGTTTTCTTAAAAAAAATATGAAGTTTAATATTTTATTTGTATTGGTAGCTTATTCATAAGACATTTTCAACTGGATATTGTAACATAGAACTGATTAAAAAAAAATAAATAAATTTATGAGGAATTCTCTAGCACTTTTAATATTCAGGGTACATACCAACTGAAACTTTTATCGGCGTTTATCTATGCTAATACTTAAAACTAACTTAATATATAGGATGATACTTTTTAATAGGTTTGTTGTCCAATATCGTAAAGAAAAACCCCCGAAATATGGAATTTTTCAAATATTTCATTAGCTACACACTGAAAGTTAATTTTCGAAGTTTTACAAAAATACACCTGCTGCAATATTATTTACATTATATAGCATCTTGAACAATGATAAAAGTTTGTAAAAATATACTATTCAGACATGTGCTTCTTATAGAAAATGATAAAAGCGCTTAGAAGTGACCGTAATTCGGTTTTTGAGAAATTCGGTTTCATTTATCATATCCGTCATTAAAAAAAGATATCTGTGAATATAATATTTGGGTGTGGGTCGAAAAACCGACAAATCAAAAATCCGACAGGTCAAAAAACCGAGAGTCAAAATGTCGATATTCAAAAAGCCGACAGGCAAACAGCCAACACATTAAGGTACAAAAACTTAATTGTCATAATACCGGCAGTCACATAACCGACACTTTGAAGAACCGACTGCCAAAAAGCCGACACTATTTATAAATAGACACATCGACAAGCGGGTAGTCAATTTTTGAAGTGTCAGTTTTTTTACTGTCGGCTTTTTGGCAGTCGGTTCTTGCCAATGTCGGTGATTTGAATGTCGGTGTCATGAGATTTCAGTTTTTCTACTACCGGCTTTTTGCCTGTAGGTTTTTGGAATGTCGGATTTTTGACTGTTGGTTTTTTGACTGTCGATTTTTTTACTTTCTTTTTTTTGACTGTCGGTTTTTTGACTACAGCGAAAAGTGGGTTACCATCAATTAGAAAGTTTTTTACTGACAAAAAGTGTGAAAATACTAATTCACTAGTAAAATTTTACTAATATACAAGTAGATATCGACTTTTTTAGTTTTGTAGTTTGTACAATTAGTAATAAATTAGTAGGTTTTTACTTTTTATTAGCAACAATGATTACTAATTCATTTGGTGACTCATGTTTCATTTTTTTATTGGTTGTTTTTAACTTATTCAGATTTAGAGAGTGAATATCGTTAGAGCATTGCCAGTTAGGATATAGTTCTAGACAGGATCCTAAATGTGATTCCAAAATGGTACAGCGTTTTCTTTGTTATTATTAAAAGATTTATTAGCTTCAATAGAACTTATTTAGTATATGAGTGACATTTTAATACAGAGATTAGCTCCATTCCATGAGATGAAAGTAGACCAAAAAAGTTGGAGATATATGATTTAGGGGCTACTTGACGTATGTCAACATTACAATAGACATAGATTGAAACTAAATAAAACTTTCAAAGTCACATCTATGATTACGTGATATTTACTATTACATGTGACGAGAAGCTAAGAAACTAAAAAAATATATAAATACGTAGAGCGTCTTCAGCATTTCTTGCCTATAAAGAGGAAAACCAATCTAACAATTTGACGTCAAATTTTGAGGTTTGAATTTTCCTTGTCAATTCGATGTCAGACATGAACTTGTAGGGTTGATTTTTTCTATTTATAAGCAACCAATTGCGACCATATTATTTCACCCAGTAGAGCTCGATAGAAAGAACTTAGTACTGCAAAAGAATTCTGCAAACATTTTCTAGAAAACGAATATTTACATAGCAAAGTTACCCCTGCTTTTTTTACTGCTCAATTGATCTTACCAGTAAATACTATCTAATAAAAAATATATTATTTTCAGGTGATGAAAGCTCAGTACGGTCCGGAGGAAATGCTATACCCCAGCAAGCAGCTGTATCGGTATAACATCCGGAATGGCGACGAGATCATCATCGACAGCAAGTTGAATCGATCATCTTCCACATCGGCCACGGGTTCGATTCGCTCATGAAGAGGTTCTGAAATCCATCCATCACGTGATGAAAATTCGTGATCTTGTCGAATTCGTGTCTCTCGAAGATAGATCAGATCAACTAGATCGAATCTGTTTCGATAGTGTTGCATTATCCCTCGTATCAAGAATCCAACGGCTGAATCGCTGATTCTTCAGGGCTAGAAACTCCCGTCCGATGTGATCAGTCCAGTGTAGGTTTAAGAAAGCAAGTGGGATGTAGAAGGCCTACGAAATTCGCTTTTCACTGAAAAGGTGGTCAAGGACTGAAGATATTTTTGTAGGTTAGGATCGTGAAGTCTCGGGAATCAATCATAATTGTGCATGGGACTACGCATCGCGCGATCTACGAAGCCACAAAGTGCATTACTATTCTCTATATGTCATTATATAGACATTACGGTGCGATAAAAATGATCGTACTAAGTTAGACGTCTGTCAAAAGACGTCGAAAGACTTGGAACTCATGCTGAAAGAGCTGTGTTTTTAACTGATTCCAAATCAGTTCCAGTGAGTACTTAAGCGGAACCGTGATATAGGATGCGGTGTGTTAAAAAGAAACGAAAAAATAGGATTAATTATTCGAATCGTCGGTACCATTCGAAAAAGCGTTAACAATGTTTGTTGGTTAAAAGCGCTTGGTGTTGCATGCAATTTGTTTTGTATTTCGTGGAGCGTTGTTGTCTCCTTTTTTAAATCAAATAAGTGTTGTTTTTTTTTACAAAAAATGTTAAACGAATAATTAAAATGTGAATGTTTTATGAAATGTCGAAAGCCGTTTTGTTAAAGATATAAATGATGTTTTACTGATGTTGAAGACACGCTTTTATTGGGCCGACGACAGGGATTCGTTTTCTAATTGTTTTCAGTGTACGAGTCGCACATCGCAAACGAGAGTTTCCAATTTTGTTTTACGAATTTTGGGCATTTTCGATTATGCTACGAGGCTGGAAGAAGGAAGGCGAAAAAGATATATCTACGAAATCTACAGGCACTCGTCAATACGATTTAGAATAGTTAAGATACGCGTAGTCGATGGTAGAGATATTAAAATCTACCTTAGAGAAGATGTCGTTATCGAAATAATATTCGTCATCTTCAAGTCTTCTTGTTTCGTTTTGTCAAAGATCGCGTCGAATATCTTTTTCACTCTATTCAATAGGGATAAGCCTTGAAGAGTCACTTCTAGTGCCTGCATTAGAGAGTAAAGTTGTGAGATACTTCTTTAACACTGCCCTGTGCAAATATTCGAATTGTACGCGATCGAGTGAAGACCGAAAGTAAGATAGTCCAGGTTCATTTTCGCTACTCGATACGTATAAAATGCGTCTCTAGTCTTGAAAAGGAAAAGGAAACTTCCTTCGAACGACCGCGATAAATAATACGAAGATTGATACAGTCTCCATTCTCATGATGACGTAAAATGTATGTACTAACAAACATTAAAAATAAAATCGTTTCTACTGTAATATTAGAGTAACAAATTGTTTGTTGTGAATTACAATCATACCTGTTTTTATCATGAGCAGCATATACGAGTTCAAAACAGAATAAGACTAAGACAAATGCAGCAAATTCACTGTGATTGGACTGACCCAGCTTGCAAAAGGGTTACCTGGTATTCAAAAAAAAAAATCATCCCTTCGAGCACAAAATGTGCTATCAAATATGTAGCTTGTATTATTGTGTACACAAAGTGTCTGAGTTGATTGTTGAGAAAAAAGTTACGAGGACAGAAATCGCAATAATAGACATTTTCTCCTTCTTTTGTGTACCTTGAGTTATTCTACTGTATACTTTTACAGTTCATTTGTAGTCAAACAACAGCAAGGCAATGGTAACAAAGTTTTCAAAGCTTGTTTAGTAAATCGTGATCTTTATTGTAGCAAATACACAGATTAATTAAAAAAAGTTATTTTCACCTAGAAATTTCAGTACCTAAAAGTGGCACTCAACGTAAGGCCCCACTTGTTATATTGTGACACTCGATGTAAAAACTGTTTTAGATATAGAGAGGAAGACGGACCATCCTCCGTCCTCACGTCTGTCTTCCTGTCTATTTTCTTTTTTTAAAATAAATGTTGCCTACTAAAAAAAAGAGATTAGACAGGAAGACAGACGTGAGGACGGAGGATGGTCCGTCTTCCTGTCTATATCTAAAACAGTTTTTACATCGAGCGTCGCAATATAACAACTGACTACTAGAGTGCATTGTATTTGTGTACATGAATTTTGTGAAAAATATCGCGCAGAACTAGAGATATTCAGCGAAGAAGCCATTGAACCGATTCATTTTGAATTTAAAACTATTTGCTCTAAACATAAAGTTAGTGTAACGAATTCGAAATTCACAATTCACTTGTTACAAATTGTTTCTGAGTTTAATGGTCCTCACATTGCAATGTAAATAATGACATTTGTAAAAATGTCAATAATTATTATAATTAATTGTAATATGTATTACACTATTGTTATTTCTATGATGCTATGAAAACCGATAAAAGAAGAAAAAAATGCGATTTCTCTAAAATAAGAATAAAATGAGAAAGTCGTACAGCTTAACAAAACCTATAATTCTAATTCGTTATTTGTTTTGTTTCAACAAAATTCGAGTTCAGGAGAGCCTCGAAACAACTACGATGGATTACAAAAAATCGATTTTTTAAAAAAGGTCTGTGACTATTACTGTTAATTTTTAGTGCAAAATATTAAGGAGTGTTCACAGTGTTCAACTAAAAAAGAAAATCCTATTCAGGTGGACTATTTTTTTACCATCGGTTCAAACTCGCCGTGAATTTTCGAGAAAAGATGTCAATAACTAGGTTAGTTTTTAAATTTTTTCGACCGGTAAGTCCTCATTATAAAGTATCTTTTAAGCCCCATAATTGATATTTTTAACATTTTTACCTGCGATGAATATTTCCCTATTTAGAGCCACATAAAGTGAAACAAGATTTTTCGGCTTTTAGAGCCTAACTCAATTTGGTAAACAGTTAACGAAATATTATATAATAAAAATTATGCAGCTTAAAAAACCAAAAATTGACACCTTATAATTTAAATTTCGACAAAAGAGTGCACGGAGCTCATTAATGTTTGAAAATTGTCGAAAATATGATGTTAAAATTATTAAAATGAATTTAATTCCAAGACATGTTAAGTGACTGTCTGGAGGTTTAATTTTCATTAAAAGTATAATAAGTCACATTATTCGATTTTGGGGAAAAAAGAAATAGTTGGTTACAATTACGGCAGAATTTTGCTTTTTACTTGGTTTTACTACACGATGAAAAGTCTATTTTACCAATTATAATACGGTGTCATTCAAAAAATGTTGTATAGCCGTGTACACAAGAGTTTTATGACATCCCTTCCATTTTAATAAAAAACTGGTCGACCTTTCTCTTGAATCCACAGTGTCACATTTTTAACTATTCCTTGCACGTCGGGGTCTTTTCATCAAGATGGAAAGAAATATTTATTACTCCTATTTTTAAGAATGGAGACAAAAGCAATGTTGAAAATTCTTGTCCAGTTGAAGTAATCACCTGTATACCAAAACATTTCTATTCTATAGTAGCTAATCGTTTATATGATTTTCTAACAAGTCATATTATCGAAAATCAACATGGTTTTTGCAGAAGAAAGTCGACAGTTACAAATTTAGTATTGTTTTCGGATTTCGTCTCAAATGGATTAGCTATAAATTCAGAAACAGTTACCATATACTTGGACTTTTCAAAAGCGTTTGACACTATTAATCATAAGATTTTAATAAGTAAATTAAATCATCTTGGGTTTCTGGGCTCATTTATGCGTTTGCTTCAATCTTATTTATCAGTTAAGGATATACTTCCGAAAAGGTGCCGCCAGAAATTTTTATGAAGCATATGCTTTGTTACGTATTTTGCTGAATGAAACTATGATGCACTGAATTCGAATATGGTAATGAAAATTGGCGCAGTTGCGATTTTCATGGTGATAATCAACAAAAACCATAAAAAATCATGGTTTTTCATAGTTTTTCTCATTTATTTCCGAAAATTTTCAAAATTTTCAAAATTTCGAAAAATGTTTTAAACAATACATATAGAGCATGGAATTCTTGACAAAAGAGGTTTAGTGCATTATCTTCGAAAAATGAACGGTAACGCCGTAAAAGTAGAATGAACATGAGAATAATCGGTTTGGCACATCCCCTTTCAAACTGTAACACCGTTTCATGTTTTCTAGTATGTTAATGTATGAGGGAAATTAAATAATGTGTCCAGAGGTAGGTCTAATGTCACCATTGGATCCGTGAAAAAATGTTGGATGAAAAATGAATTAGATATAAATGATGTACGATAAAATGACCCATGGTAAAAATGACTAGAAGTTGCCTCTCTTTGTAAATTATGTAGTGATGCCCACAGCCGAATGCTTTCTGGGGACCTGTGCCCCCACCCCCAGACCTCTCCCCTAACATTAAGAATGATATTTCGTCAACTTTCATAGTTCCATCTGGTGTGCCACAAGGGTTCTACTTAGGGCCAATTTTTTCAAATTTTTTAACAAGTTTATACGATTCTCGAAATTCTTAATTTTTACCGATGATGTCAAACTTTTTCTCAAATTGCATCTTCGATGGACGCGTCAAAGCTGCAAATGGATTTTGATTCGATTCGAATATGGTCCGCGCGGAATACCCTCAATCTGAATATACTGAAGTGCAAAATCGGCCACAGCTATAATGCCATTACCACACAGTTCAAATTCTCAACTATTAAATCGTTAGATTAGTATCACGATATTTTGATTGTTTATAGGATTTTAACATTTTTATTGGGCACTGAACTATTTTCATTGTTTCCACTCAGAACTACTCCATACTCCATTCGGTATCCTCATGCTATTTATGAATATACTCACAGAAGTAACTATTTTTTCTTTTGTCCCGTTCCTGGCCCAAAACGTGCGTGGAATGCAAATACAGTAGAGTACCGGTATATTTTCGTCTCGCTATATTTACGTCCCAGAATATTTGCCCAGTTCCGTCTCGTTATATTTATCTGTCGCCGACAAGTGGGTTCTGCCCCGCAAGGGGTTAAAGTTAAACTATTGCCAAACTAGAATTATTAGAAAACAAAACACTACGGCAAGAAATACTGTGAAAATTTATTTGAAACAGTTTGCTCCAATTACTATATGGAAAAGGATTGTGCAAAGTTCAAAATGTTTATATTTTCAGTAGAATTGGCGCTATAAAGGGATTTTTCGTGATAATTGCCTGAAACTTCCATTTCCTACGAAGAAATGTTAAGTGAGCGATTGACAGCGCCATATAATCTAGCGGCAAATTTTGTAACCGTAAAAAGTAATTATGTAAAATTAAAGAAATAATTTGACCGTTTTCAAATTCCAGCTCCGTAATTGCATAAATAAACATTTTATAGTACCGTTGTCAAAATTTCAGTAAAATCGGTTGAGAAATGGTGGAGAAAAACCGGAAATAAATTTCATGATAAAATCTAGGTGAAAAGAGTATAGAACTTCGTTAAAGTGCTTCTAAAGTGGCCCACCAGTAAGGTAGGAAATTTCATTAGAAAACGTAAATTAAAAGGTGACTAAATAACATTTTCAAAATACGGACTCTGTAAAGGCAACTCTAATTAATATGGACATAGTTTCCTAGAAAATATCAAAGACATTAATTCAAAGCTCGACCGTGAATTTTTGAAAATAAATAAAAATCACATATTTCCGAAAATTCTTGGTCAGTTCTCAATTCATTTCTTTGCCATTTTCTAGAATACGATATATAGTAAGTAGAATTGCCCTTACAGAGTCCGAATTTTGAAAAATCTATTCAGTCATTTTTTATTTACGGTTTTTAGCGTAAATTCCTACCTTTCCGACGGAGTACTTTGGAACCCTCTTACAGAACTACTTTTATAGTTTTTAGTATCGAATTAAATTCAATGTTTGTAAATACGAACAAAATTCGTTTTAAGCAAAATCACATATTTTTCTAACAAAAAAATCAATATTCGTGATTTTAATAGGAATAAACGTGCAGTAATAGAGAATATTAATACCACATTCTTATTATATAAAACAGCTGAGTCGAAAATGTGTACTTTAGTTTTGTTGGACGATCAGTTATTCATATTTTAATTATACTTTTTAAACGAATGTTTATTTGACAAGACTTTAATCACCGCGCTACACATACGTACCGATTGCATACCGTATTTTAATATTATGTTTTGGTTCATTTCAATACAAATATGTTTTTTGCCTAATTGTTAGTCAGGTAAAGTTAGTCAGTGTAAATATGTATGGTAATTACATTGCCCGTGGCATTTTAGATCCTTGCTATATCGTACAATAAATGATAATAATGTTATAAATTGATTATTTTACAATATTAAAATATTTGATTTTATGGTTCAATCGTTCGTAAAAAAGTGGGTAATTTTGAATTTCTCCGTTTTTATTTTTGCAATAGAATGAATAAAACATAAATTGCCTCTAGTTCAATGTGGTTTTCGCACAACTTCAGGTTGAATGCTTTTTTATATTACCTTTTTTCATTGCGTGTTGTATCGATTTTATTACTTCAAAAATATTTCTAGAGAGTAGACTATATCGTCAACTTTAAATATTTCCGGAATATAATAAAATAACTATTTTAAAATGTACAATAATATTAAAGTAATAATTATAAAGTAAAAATAATGATTAATAGTGTAAAGCAGACGAACTGAATTCTGAAAATCAATAAACACAAATCTGTCAAAAAATAAACAAAAAACTCCAATAGTTTTCGCAATAATTCCATAGTTCTACAAGCTTTACCCTTAACATTAAGGACAATTGTTTACACTAGTTTTAGGATAGCATTAATTACACTAATGGTATTCCTTTATTGCCAAGAGTTTTTTTGAAAATTTAGGTTTCAAAGATGTTACCAATTTAGTAAAGAATTATATTGATAAGAATTTATAATAATAAAATATTATATAATATTTGACGTTGGCTCAATATTTAAACATGTCCAAAAATTCCAGACTATCTTCAAAACCTTGTAAAAATACGCAAAAAAGTTAATAAATATACACCTATATGTACAATATAAATTTAACAAATTTCATACTGAAACGGTCAGGAAAATACACCACAATTTATACTCGACAATTAATCAAATAAATATATAATTTTTTAATAAAAAATTTGGTTTATAGTACAAAATTTAATGTTTTATCTGTATATATATATATATGTGTGTATCTGAATACCAACGCACTTTTAAAAATAGTACTCCACATAAATATAATATTTAAAGACAAATGAATGATCATAGTTCAAATTTAAAAATGAGCTATTTTAGATACTGAATATTAATTTGGTAACAGAAGAATTTCTGAACAAAAAGACATAATGCATTAATCCATTAACCCATATTGACCCAATTTGTCCATTTTGTACGTCAATTTTCAGCAGGGACAACTTTGTTATTTATACTTTTAAAAAAATTAACATTTGTAGGGTATTTTCAAGTGTGTTCTTTCAGAATCCGGCACGAAAATGCTGAAAACCATGCCTTCCTACCCTATTTTTCAATTAAAAAAAAGATGATTTTTTAAGGTATTTTTTTTTATCGTATTTTTGATGCGAAAGAGGTTTCGGGGATAGCTGAAACCACGAAAATTCCGGCTCAAAAAGTCAAAATAATAGAGTTATAAACACAGAAAATTCATCTTCTTCAACATAGAGGGGCGTACGACCACGCCTAAAATAACACTTTTACAAAAAATCGGATATTTTAGGGATTTTTATGAAAAAAAATTGTTTTGGATTTTGAAAATATATCGCAAATAGGAGCAAATATCTTTTACTTTGTTATCCAAGATTAAATTTCGTTAACACCCCATAAAATGGGGGTGAAAATCGGCAGTTTTTCAAAAATACTATTTTCGATACGAAAAATTGCAAAAAAATTAAGTTCTATAAAGAAATAAGAGTAGCTTTTGTACTCTTTGATACTAAAGACAATGCTCATGAGAACATTATAAAATAATATGTACCCATTATTGATAGTTTTAGGGATGAAGACCGGAAGTTGCATCATATTTTTCATTAATTTTAGGTGTGGTCGCACAACCCCTCTAAGATGAAAAATCAATTTTTTTGTGTTTATAACTCTATTATTTTGACATTTTGAGTCAGATTTTTCGTGGTTTCAGCTTTCGCCAAGACTTTTTCGCATCAAAAATGCAATTTAAAAAAAAATACCTTGAAAATCATTTTTTTTTTTAATTGAAAAATATGGTAGGAAGGGGGGTATTTTCAAAATGTTCGTTTTGCAAGTAGTAAAAAAAAAAAAAATATCGATGCACCATATCCGACGTAAAATTTCATACTCTTTCATAATATGGCCCCAGAATTTGATTAAAGCCAATGCTTAAAAAGTTCTAAACAATTTTTGGCAAGAAAGTACCTTATTACTGGAAAAAATGTAGATAAAAAATTTGTATAAGAAACCAATAGTGTATGCATCCGTTTCCACATAGACAAGTGTGCTAGGTACATAGTATAATTTAGAGAGTAAAGGTGAAAGTATCCAAAATGGACGGCTTTGATTAGGCTATGACATTGTCAGACTTACTTGGTACCGGGTGAGTCAAATTAAAATTCTAATGTGTGTTTTGACTGGCAGCATATGGAGTGAACTCCCTTAATATTTTGGATCTAAAGGAGTAGGACCAATAAGGCCGATTTTTGGGCTATTCGCCGTATTGAATTTTTGAAAACTCGCGTCTGATACGTAATCAACAGTCCCAAAACCTTATAACGAGCTTGGAAATTCTTTAGTTCTTAAAGTTTTTATAGAATAAAACTTCCCATTTAGCAATTTTTTATCAATCATAACTACAACTTATATCAACAGAAAATGTATTTAATAAAGTGTTTTGGAAAGCTCTTGTCATCTACTATTCAAAAATACAATGAAAAAAATGCGACATCTGAGCTAAAAAATCAGAATTATTGGCACTCCTTCAATTATTCACGGTTTTTGTTTTCTGAGCAAAAGAAAATAATCAGTCAAAAACTACATTATTAACTGACAGTAAATATTTGTATATACGAAAACTAGTACTCGAAGCCGTAATTTAGTAATGATATTATTTATTTACCTACATACGATTTAAAAACTTATTTTTTGAACTTAATTAAACAATCAAGAAAACTTTCGTTACTTCTTTAATCCTTACATCAGTCTGGATGCTGTATTTTAATAGTCTATTAAAAATCTTACACATTGGTCCATAATTAAGAAAACGAATATTTATAAAATTGACAAAATTTATCAGACACATATTATATTAAAATTTCTCAAAATACTAGGTATAGAATTTTGTCTTTTTAAATACAAATTTCGAATGCCTTAGACTCTTCTCATTAGCATAAAGAAGGTAATCAATTTTAGCATATACAGTAAATTTCGTGCTAATTTAAGACACTTTGTAGTCATATATATTTCATTTTCGCAACTCTACTATTTTCGCTTTCGAAGATTTATCTATTATGTACTTTATCGAATAAATTCTACATCGCTTGTTCGTGTTAAATCGATGGTTCCTAAGTAGAAATGCCAACATCATACATTTCTCTTCAACTCGTTCCCGTCTTCAAATATAAAAATAAATCAGGCTTCTGTTTCTCTCTAAAGACTCTGAATGCATTTTAAATTCGTATTATAACGAGCATTCTAAATAACCTTGAACGAAATACAGCTTTAAACTGCTAAAGTTTTCCTCTTAGGTGTCAAAATGATTTTATTTTTAATAAATTTACTAAAAATAGTGATTACGTTCTATAAACGTATTAAAAGCTTTCTTCATTTTTTTTTAATACTTCAGGCATGAAAAATTCGTTAAATTCTCATTAAATCGCATATGAATTAAACGCTTTATAACGGACAGTCGCTAGAAATTTCCACCGCGTTTCGCATCTGTCAAGATTTAATTATTAAATTTGCATTTGATTTCCAGAATTATGTTCATAATTAAATTACGCACGGCGCTTTTAGAAGAATGGAAAGGAATTTTTCTATTAGAAAATATGAAACTTTAAAATATGTTTGCAGTTTATCTTTTATGCATTTAAATATTACTTGAAAACGATTCTTTAATAGGAGTTTTAAAAGCATTCTTATCCTGCTTCTTTTAATCATTAAATTTTACTTTTAAGACATATTTTAAGTTAAGTTAAGTTAAAATAAAGATGTTCATGGACAAGAAAATCGAATTATACGATTTTATTGTTACTTATCGTGTAAATTTGAATCAGTCGAACGAAAAACGATTTAGTAAATAAAAAGTATTAAGACACTTTTAACTCTAGATTAGTATCTAAAGTTTAAAATTACTCGGATATGAGCAATAGATTATCTTAATTTAAAATAGAAAATATACATAAATTATTTTATCTTCAAATATATGCAAATAGTCAATTTGAAAAATAAATTCGAGTAATTTTTACTTGGTGAAAGTTTATTATTGAAGAAAATTTTTTAAATTAAATTATTTTGGCTTTTCCAATGAAAAAAAAAAGTTGAGACAACTAACCCTGTAGTTACCCAATGGGAATGTAATATTTCGTCATTTTTATGCTGCGTTTAGTTAAACGGACAAAATCAATGTCAGATTAACTATATTTTAGTCAGTTTAACTGAATTCAGCGTAAAACTAACTAAATATTTAGTTCCCACTGGGCAACTACACGTTTAGTTGTCTCAATTAATTTTTTGTTCAGTGTAGATGGATAAAATTTTGTTTTTTGTTTTAGTTCTAATTTACAATATTATTAAGTCAATTGAGAATTATTTTATAGCAAATTTTTCTATTCTGATGAAAGTTCGATGACGGAACCACTTTTCTATTAATAGATACTATTATTTTAATAAACTTTTCTGTATTCCATAAAGAAAGTTTTATTCTGAATAAAGAAACAAAGTGACATTCGAATAGGAACATTTACTAAAATTATAGTAATTATGAAGAGAAATAAAATTTTTCCTTAAAATTTGGAATAGTAAAGTTCGATAAAATCATTTTATATATATTTACAAAAGTTGTAAAATTTATAAACAATTTTAATTAGTAAAGAAACGTTTTAAATTTATTCCACTATTAACCAAAAGTAAAAATATTAATATCTTCTAATGTAAAAATAAATTAACTACATGTGTTGACTTTTAATGATATTATATTATGTCTATTAATATCAGTATAAAATTTAAGTTATTTCCGAAACATTCAACATTCGTTCGCAGTTATTTATAAAAAGTCAAGATAATTATTGTTCGAAACTTAAGAAATTATTATATGACCAGTACAGAGCACATGGTGACCTTAATCGAATATAAGTGATAAACTTTGCCGAAGTTCTAAAAGTAGCACTAACCAAAAGTAAGGGTCTTGTAAACAACAGTTTAAATTGCCTTACTTCCTTTCTGCAACTTATATACGAACTATTAAATAGATCATCGATAAAATCAATACGTCAACAGGGAGTCCATTTCAAATTTAAATATTCAAATTTTTTCTTCGTGAGAGGGCTAATTTAACATTATGGACAAATTTAGGAGACTTATGTTTTTTGCGCTTGATATATCAGTTTTTTATTTATTAAATATTATAACATGAGAATATAGTCAATGTACTGAGAGACTTTTATTATACAAAACTTATTTTAAAATACTGCAATGAAATATCAGGCTTTTAATAAGATAATAGTATTTTTCGATACAAGGCCGTAAAATCTTACATTATTTTTCGATAGTGAAAGCTGTAAAAATTCGATTTCGCGGACTGCATTTAGTCCGCATGGATTATGTTTTTGACAGCGCAGATTCATGTTTCACGTGATCCGTGAAATTTCATTTTACGGACTAAAAGTAGGCCGTAAAATCAGATTTTACGGCTATAGTACCGAAAAATATGTTTTTGGTAATATTTTGTGGTAGGCGCGTATTAATTATAGGTAGTTAATTTATACTGTTTGATAATAAGATATTGAATGATGCGCCACCCAGAATTATTAGCAGCATTAATGACTGTCGTATAAAATTTGTTTTGCTTTTCTTCTCTTTAATCCCTTTATTTTATTTAACCTTTTTTTTTTATTTTCGAAATGATCGCCATAACTAAGAAATGGATTACTTTTATTTATTACAACGGAAATAATGATATATTAATAATAAATATTGACGTAGATGACATTTTTATCAGTATAATTTTGTTAACGACATTTTACCTATTTCTAATAGTTTACTTAAAAAATTTCGATATTACTCCAATTAAAATTCACGACCGATATCTAGTCGATGTTAGTTAGTGATTTCGTTCTGATTCTCCAACATTAGCGAGGGAAATTCATTACAATTTCATAGGCAATTTCGTAAAATAAGGATTTTCATGGCTTTATGGAAAAATAGTAGATTAAGCCCTTCTACGGAAGTAGTAAACTTTTATATCTGGCTTAAAATTATACGGAGTGATGAATTTTTGGTATTACGACTAAATAACTGTACAAAAATAAATAGAACTCAATGGAAAAATAGATGGTGGTTTAATGTAGGCGATGTAAAAAATGAAAAAAGTCAACTTTGGCCTACAAAATAAGATCCAATAATAAGGACGTTATGAATTATGTTTTCACCCAGCAAATGTTAAGTAATTGTTGTTTACCTTTTTGGTTACATGTGACATGTAATCCAAATTGTTACACAAATACACGTCTATGAAGTTGGCAAATCAACTATTAGAATCGCAAAAATAAATACCGTATTTTATTAGCCTCCAGCACAGTTCTGTAGTTCCTCACACGTTTTGAATGTTGATCTGCTAATTAGCCCCTAAAATTGCGAATTAACTAAATGAGATTTATTTGACTGCACAAATCGTAAGTTAACATTTCACAATATTTCGAAGGTCTGAGTCATTTCTTGCATAGTTGTATAGCTTTTGACAAGAGTTTTGTTGAATTATGCAGACATTCGAAATTTGACAGATCTGAGATGCTAATATAAGCAATGACATTACAGCATTTCATCGTAATTCGTATTAATGAGCGAATGCAAATACTTTCCAGCACACTTTTGCGGTTATTAGCTACTGTTACGCGAGTTCTGATTATTAATAACGATGTATATTAACCTGGAAATGAAACAAAACTTACCCAGATGCTAAATTAAAGGTAATGAATCATATCGATACGTATATACTAATTTTTTTATTTATTAACTACTTCGAATTATGTAGACAAACAATATCAATTTAACCTTTTAACTCATTAACACCGAAAAAGCCTGAAATCATAGCTATACTTTGAAATAATGTCAGATGCAGAAAAAATTATTGTTAAATATGTGAATACCATTTTATTATGTTTTTGGGTATGTTCTACAAGAAGTGCAACAATTTTTGTTTTAATCAATATTTTTGTATATTGAATAGAGTGGCACAAACCGTTGAAAATTAAAAAATGTGCAATATATTATAATGAAAATTCAAAATGGCGCCTTGAAAATTGAGGATATTGTAAAAAAATTTCAAGTATCTTGGATTAATCGTTATCACTTCAACTAAACTTAACAAAATTTCGTGTGTAGGGCAAAGAATATTGAATATTATTTCTTTTGTGTGAAATTCCTTCACCATTATCATTTTAGAAAATTTTGCATAGTAAGCAGCTAACAACACCACTATAGACTAAGTACATCCATTAAAACTTCAAAATAATCATTTTCATCCGCCATTTTGAAATTTGAAAAACCATGGTCAGTTTCGTAATCAGTGACTCGAAAAACCCATTTATACTAAGTCTCGTGAAATTTGCTAAAAATTTTACTAACTTGATCCTCCATATTGGATCCGCCATTTTGAATTTTGAAAACTCATAAAGGCACTTGTAATCAGTGACGTCAAAAACCCCTACATACTATGTTTCGTTAAGTTTAGTTGAAGTGATAACGTTTGATCCAACATACTTGAAAATTTCAAATTTTCTTTTTCAATATCCTCAAATTTCAAGACGCCATTTTGAACTTTCATTATAATCTACTGCGCAATTTTTAAATTTCAACAGTTTGTGGCATTTTGTGCCATTTTTGCCACTCTATTCAGGATCAAAATTACGTTTTCTTACAAAAATATTGATTAAAAACAAAAAAATTGTTGATTTTTCCGCACTTTTTAGCAATAAAGCCGCCATATTGGTTTTGCATGTCAACAAAAATGATATCCGACTGTGGCATCTTGTAGAACGCACCCAAAAATGTAATAAAACGGTATTTAAATATTTTACAAGAATTTTTTCTGCATCTGACATTATTTCAAATTATAGCTACGATTTCAGGCTTTTTCGGCGTTAATGGATTAAACGTGAGATGCTGGTACATATTCACCAGTTCTGTCTGAAAAAACGGTTTGTTAATTTTGTTTAATCAAACTAATTGAATAAAGAATGGTAATTACACCGACTAGACCTGATATGGTGGTACTTTTTCAGAGTTCTGGTTTCGGAATAACATTGGATTTGTTTATTTGAGTACTACAATAAAAATGGACAAGAGTTCTGATCGATGAATATTTTCATTAATTTTTTACAAATATCAGGAAATAAATTTGAACGATAAGTCGTGATGTACTAGTACTTTAATTGAAGTTCTGGTTTCCAAATGTTGTAGATGTTTTTATTCGATTATATGGATGAAATCGCCGAATAATTCTGATCTGTTAGATTGTTTATTAATTTTTTACAACAATTAAATTGCTGAAAAATAGCATACATTTATGCAGAGTTCTGGTCTCGAAATGGCGTAGAATTAGTTTATTCAGTAGAATGAAATCATCGAAGATTTCAATACCACCGTTTAATTTTTTATAATATTTTAGATAATTAAAGTTTTCTTCTTCTCTGATGTTTTCCTAAGAAAGATCTATTCTGGTTATAACCGGAATGTCTTAGATATATCTGAAACTTTTTATGTGGTGTTTTTGTGATCGCTGAACATAAATTTGATTTAGAATTTCAAAATTCAGCATGTTCTAACCGCTTTAGCGACAGAGTTATCAGGATATCTTTTCCTGCCTGATGAAGCTTTTATTTGTAACAGACTTGTAATCATGTACTATGGTTATACATCGTTGCTTACATTTATTAAATGTCTTTATTTCACATTTTTGAACATTTTATACCGTTTTTCATTTCATATTTTTAAGAGGGAATAAAACTTAATAAGGCACTAAATAATATCGTTAAGACCTGGAACCAATCATAAGTTTCGTACAAATTTGAAAATATATTACTTTCTTTTCTAATCTAATCCAGTATTCAGGTTGGGTTCGCCGATCGAAAATATTAAATTACATCAGATTTTTGAAAGTTATTTTCAAGCAGAAAGTTAGATGCACCCCGGAAAGTAGCAAGGTCTTCCAGTGCAAACATGCAAACTGCCGAAGTTTAAGGTTCCCGGAGGTTATCATGATTTTGCAAATCGTGTTGTTCTACACTAAGGGCATAGGCTGGGAGGGTTCTAAAGGCCTGTCAGGCCAGTGTTGAGCATTACGTTCCGCATATTCAACGCACTCAACCGGAAGTGGGTGGTTTACGCACCACTGATTGATCAACCGATCAATAAGCGAGCTTACAGCAGGGTAACGTTCGTAACTCAAGTGTGTTCCACGATCCACGTGAGTTTACGTGCTTTTCATCTAATCGACAGATCGGGTTTGCTGCGCAGTGTATGGTTTACCGAGGGTAAATTCCACTTCATTTATATGCAAATCTGCTGCAAGTACGTATAACGAAGAAGATCACACCAATTTCCTCGAAAAATCTCTGAACGTCTAAATAGTCAACAAATTTTGTTCTTCTTTAACGAATAACGAAGTGGTCGTCAGAATTTTGTTGTAATTTTATACCAGATTTCACTTTATACAAAGTTCATTTTTTAATAATGCTGTTGGTAACAATACTTTTCCAAAAAAGACAACACTAAAACAAAATCAGAAAAGTGTTCTCGATACGAATTGTAACAGATCTTACACCATTTTTTATCGATAACAAATTGTTATTGCAATGGTAAATTGCAGCTACTAAAGGCAAAATTCGATACCTATTTCGAAAAGTTACATCGGCCCCTAAAGACCATATTTGAGCTGGTCGGAAATATATTGTTGTTGATAGTCTCCTATTGCATTCAACGAATAGTTAAATAATAACACAGGTATACAAAAAAGCAATTCTTTGAAGTTGTTGTTGTTATTGATGAGTAATTTTATAAGTAGAATCCGAATCGGATGGCAGAATTTGTCCATCACGTCAGATTTTTCAGATATTTGAGGTTATGTACACGAAAGAAGCATTTTTTTAACTTTCGAGGTTATGTAAGAATACGAAACACTTTTTTTTTCGGTATTTGCCGAATGTAGTACTACCCGGACCCTTCACAATGAGCAATTAGTCGACTCCCTATAAGATGTTTTCTCCTAAGGTTTCGGCCAGTTTAAATTACCAAACAGGGAATTTATATCGTCGATTTTTATGATTCAAAATGGCGAATAATGCGAATCTTATAAAGGTGTAATGGGGTTAAATGTCCCCAATAGAAATTGCCGTAACTTTGTGACAAAAATATCTTAGATATTTTCTAATAGCTCATTTTCAATGGTGCCAGTAGTATTATAGTGCAACTATTAAAAAGAATGCAAAAATTTGTGGTCATGTGTTCACATAACTGCAAAAACAGAGAATAAGTGACCCGTCAGTCTGTAAAGCAGCTATTGCTGTGACTCGCCCTTTGGCATTTTTGTATTATTTATATCCTGTATTCGTTTTTGTAATTTCCAATAAAGACGTGATTATTATTATTATTATTATTATTATTATTATTAGTGCATTTGAGTACCTATATAACCTCAAATATCTTAAATTCTGACGTGAAGAACAGATTTTAGCCCCAGATTCGGTTTCTACGCATAGAATTACTTCGTAAATGACTCACAGATTCCCTACAACAAAACATTCTCGGTCTGTGTAATTGATGCATATATCGTAAACTAAAAGTTTTATTTTAGTAAAAATATAAATTTTCAAAGTTCATGGCCATTACGGTCCTTTTATTATTTGGGTTTTTTACAACCCTTCATGCTGCGTTCTCCTCAGGGGCATCCATTTTAAAATATAGAAATAAATTAAAGACATAAAAATATAATAAAATGACACTATGATTAATTATATAATTTTTAAAGATACAAATTACGCACTGCTAAAGCATAAATAAAAAAGGCATCGTCACGGCCATGAAGTCTAAAAATTTGTCTTCATTTAAGAACGGTTCATGTTTTTATAATTACAACTAATCAAATTTATCTTAGTAAGCATGAATTTTAAATGTTTAGACACGTCCCTGTTTTAAAAAATGCTAAAATAAAACATGCAGGAGAATTTAGTATTGATTCGTCAGAAATTCTGCAGATTACATTTCAGTAGTTTATTTTCGTGTTATATATAATATATCGTGTTAAAGAAATACTAAGAATTACTAAATGAAACTAAATGACAATAAATTTAGATATATAACATTTTAGAGTTGTTAAAATACGACGCGACACTTTTGTTTCAACACAAAAAAAAACTTGGAAAAATATGTTGTCAGACTTGATACACGATAGAATACTGTATAAAAGTTAATATTATACGTTTTTTATCTGGGTCGTAAAAAAAATCCCAAAAATTTCGCCGTAAACTATAAAAGACTAAAAAAATGTTTCGCATTTTATTGCATACTTCAGATGACGAATACATTGGTACTGTAATTAAACTGAGATTAAATTACATTCAAAGCTAAGTAAAATACAAAAATCAACCTTACTAACCGCTAATTAACCGCTTAAAGCAGAATTTTAATCTTACTAATAGGTTTCAGAGTTGATTTTTCCATCATGATAACCACGAAGTAATTGTGGGAGTGGTATCCGTGTGATCTATTTGGTATGGAAAAAGCAGTTAAGAGCATTTCTGTACAACCGGAAAAGTATTCGGTTCATCTTAGTTCTGGTGTAATTTGCTGTACAATTCTAACCATGTTCTTCACATAATGGTATAATCGTATTATTAGGCAGCTAAACATAGCCATCCATTAACGCATTCATTCGTTCTACCATATATGTGTCTAGATAATTGGAGCCTGAAGGCAACTACAGGTTACAATTCATTATGCAATATATTATGCTTCAATTTTAAAATAATTTTTATACATACTGTGGTTTTAAGATTTGGAATACTATCTATATTATAAGATGTGATGTCTACTAATATACAGACAATAAGCTTGTATTTTCAAAATAATCAATAGAGTGTGTTAAGTAAAGTATACCTTATAAACTTGAATTAATTAAAACTACTAATAAATAGTAAACAAAAAGTGGGTTGCTTATTCTATTACTAATAAGTTTTGCTAATAAAATGGGAAAAATTATTTCGTTATAATTGTTTACAAAATCAGCAAAAGACAACCTTTAAAAAATCGAACAATGAATATTCTGGGCGTAAGTAAAGTGATTTACATAACATAAACTAAAACAATAACATAGTATAATATCTGTATAGTTTTATCTCAAATCAAACGTTGACACTGTGATACTTCAATGTTTGACGTTGTGGTAGTAATAATATGGTTCAAAATATCCTGCAAGTATCACGGGAATCATTATCTCTAAGACATATAAGACAAGATTTTTAGCCCGTAAAAAAATAAATTCTGAAAAAATATTAAAAAAGCTCATAAATTAATATATTCAATTATGTAGTAATGTAATTTTTCAATAATTTATGATTGTAGATTGAGTGCAGTTTAAAACTTTGTTCATTAAATTTCACTTCTGTACATATAACATGAGAATTAACTTTATACGGTGACACTATCATATTTCAAAGTGGACAATAATCCTGTATCATGAACCACTGATAAGACCAAAATAATAGTTATCGATGTGTCTGAAATTCGAGCTGCTATTGCACTGTATCATGAAATTGATATACCTTCAAATTAAAAAAAACATGAATTAGGATGTGGTAGTGTTCATTTTTCAAGGTATCGATTTGTTGAGTAATTTTTGAAAATATCGCACATCTACTACCATTTTTTCGCTGGAAAAAGTTAATAGTGAAATCCCCTAGGATGTCCAAATGATATTCAGAAAAAATTACGAATATTAGTACATCCAAAGGATGTACGAAATTCCGCCTTTTTCAATAACTTCGAAGATGTCCAAAAGATGCCCATGACTTAGTCTAAAACTGAATAAAAACAGGCTCTTTTCGGATCTGAATGTAATTGATATCGGACTATTTTATTCCAACAATTTTATTGCAATGTAAATCAATATAATTCAAAGTCGTTTAATCAGATTTAATTTAAATTGATAATTCACTGCAAAAAAAGGCGTCTTCGTTTAAGACGTTTTTGTGGTCATATTTTTGGCACCTTTTGTAAGCGACTTTGTTCAAGGCGGTTATAAGTGTCTAAAATATTTATAAGAATGGATACTCAGGAAATGGCTGCATTTTCAAATGTTAGTCATCTAAAATTTCATTTATTAAGAAATAAATAAATGGAATTATTTCTTGAATGTTAATAAAATAAGTAAAAAACGATTCCTCTAATTTGTAACTAATATTTTTATTCCCAAGTACAATTATTGGACATCCGCACGTGACAAAGTTCCTAAACTAACTTTTACACATAATTGACTTAAACCGTACCCTTTATTGTAAGCTATAATCGTGATTCAATACATTCAAATTTGTTTTTTGGAAATGGATCAAAAGGCATGTTTGCCATCTTAAGACAATTTGTTTTGATTTGATTGTTAAGCACGTGATTAGGTATCACAAAAATGATCCTACATTTAAAGTGAAATGTGTGTTTAAATAGATGTAGTGCTACGTTTACAAAGTGGAGAGCTTTTTAATACCATATTTTACATGTAGTTAAGTTTGTCTCGGTCAGGCTTCATCGCGATATTCGCAGTTTTACATTTCCGAACATTACTTCCCGATGTCCAAATGTATTTTATTTTGGTCATAAAGGGCTTTTATATAAACAATGACTAGATTATATATTTAAAAGTTTGTTGGTCTTAAATAACCTGCTTTAGGATAAACTTCATTGATATAATAAAAATTCATTAAAATTTAACGTGACAGTGCGCCATTTCCGACGTCATTTTGAATTCGCTTTATTGAAATTAAATTTTATGGTTATCCATAAGTTTTAAGTTCCAATTTTAATTGCACGATTTTAAAAGGTTGTATGAAAAAATAAAAGGTAATTCAGGGTAAAAATAAGATTTAAACAAAATGTATACAAATAAATCGTGTCTTTTTAACTTAAATCTAAAAATTTGGAGCATTTCTTGATTTTTTCTATTTTAACTCGTTCAAATCGAAAAAGCATTACCAAAAATAGTCGGATGCCGTATTTGCCCATTGTGGAAACCAAAATTAATTAAGTGTCCGATACGTTTTTTGAAACTTTTTGAAATTATATAATCGGTGCTGTATGGGTATTAATTTTATATACTCAATTTTTTGTTAATTGGTACTTCGTTGAACCTGGGTTCTACAGAAACTGCAATTACGTGGTTTAAGAGTTGATGAGTCCATTTTGGGTTCCTAATACAAGCAAGCAACATATTATTAGGGTAATAGTGCAGTTAAATTGCAATATTACGATTAGTATAGTCGTGATAATTACATTTATGTTACAGGGTTATCTTCGAAGTAATATTACAGAGAAACGTAAGATAATATCAGTGCAAAATTAAATGTATTCTTACAATATTGTGTAACAAATATAATATCATCTCCAGAATGCGTCTGAAGTGCATGATAATATTATTGTAATATTAAAGTAGTTATTAAACTATTATATATTGAAGTATTACTGCTAGAATATTACAAGAGCATTGCGGAATTCTCGCTTTGTTTGTAAAACATTACTGCACTTAGAAAATATTAATTTATTATAAATAATACATATCAGAATTATTCATCCTATTTTCTCTCTAACTATGTTTATAAATTCTAATTATTTAATTGATTGAATTAATTAATTGTTTTATATATAATCTGTTTCGACATTACCACCGGTCAGATTTAGTCTTGATGCAAATATGTTCTTACAGCCTCTTACATCGTATATGAAAAGCAGTAGGCTAGGTGCTAATTTACTAAAAATACATCGAATGTTTGTACCCAACAGTTGATATTTTGTTAATGTGTTTCATTTGACATCGTTTCAAGAAAATGTAATTACATTTTACGAATATCGTAAATAACGCAGGTGACCTTCTAAATATATACATCAAAAAGTGCACGAGTGTCATTTTGTTACAATTTAATTGGGTGCTAAGTAAAATACAACACACCAACTTCCGTTCGCCCTGAGAAAAGTTTTTGTTCTGTTGATTGCGAAGATCAGGAAGTTTGTGTTAGAGGTTACCCTCAGGTGTGTGTCTGTATATATGTACATATAATAAACACTACTCAGGGGATATAATCCCATGACGCAGAATCTAATTTCTTAACCCAACATACCTTCCGGCATTGCAGAACTGCATCGCTTCTGGTTTGAAGCTTATCGTGTTACAATATGTGCATAGAAAGTTCGACGGACCGGATTTTGTTCGCTTCATTTAAATTCTGAATACGTAAAAAGATAATACATTATTGAAATAACAAAACAAAAAAAAAAAAAAAAGTTTATAGTTAAATCTAAAGAGAATAGAAAATTTAACTTTCAACAAAAATTAATTCTTTGAGTGTTCTTCTAAATAAGAAAAAGACACCTTCAAGAACTCTTAAAGTACTCTTTGAACTTTTAAGATACCTGAAACATTTATTAGAAAGAGTTCTTAAAGTGATCTGTGACAAAACTTATGCGTCTATTTAAAGAACTCTACAAAACCTCTGCGAAATTACTGTTTAAAGTAGTTCTAAATAAGACTTCTTTAGGAAGCTGTTTGTTTTTATTAATAATATATAAGGAAGACCTTTTTACGAGGTCTTTTTGGTGACATCTTTGCAATGAGCTCTTTAAAAACTCTTTAAGAGGTATTTGCTTTGGGTTTGAAGTCGTCTGTTAATATTCAAGATGTCTTAAATACTGATAAGAAAGAGCTCTTAAAGTGATCTTTAAGAAGATTTATGATTCTAAAAGACTTCTCAAATTTGAGGACCTGCAGAAAAGAACTCTTATATAAGAGTTTTATCTTTACCTCCTACAACAAATCATTAATTGTAACTTACACAACTTAAAATGTTTGGAAACAATTTAATTAGTGCTCTAATTAGTAGAAAATAAATCATATTTTTCACTAAATACCGTAAAGGCCCTAATTCTGTCGTTACAAGTGTCGTCCATTTATCGACATACAGGGTGATCCAAAAGTCCCGGAACAGCAAAATATCTCAGCGGGAGTGCATTTTCGGGGAAAATGTTTTAGACAAAAGTTTAAGGATTTTTCCCTGGCTATTTAATGGCGATATTGAATTTGACCTTGAACATGACCTTGAAGGTTATTTCACTCCTGCAGTTTGCGGAATTAATGATGAATCGAATAGATGCTGATGCCGGTTTCTTGAATCGCATCGTATTTTCTGATGAAGCTACATTCTTCTTAAATGGGGCAATCAATAGACATAACATGTCTTATTGGAGTGAAACCAATCCTAATTGGATGGTCGATAGTCGTTCTACTCAATATCCTGAAAAAGTAAACGTATGGGCAGGTATTATAAACAATGCGGTAGTTGGGCCCTTCTTCATCGAGGGTACCCTTACTGGTCAAAAATACCACGATATGTTGAGGGACGACATCATCCCTGCTATTCAGGTTATTGTAGGCGAGGATTTCGATCAGACTTGGTTTCAGCAAGATGGTGCAGCACCCCATTATGCAACAGATGTTCGCAATTATTTGAGTGATGTATTCGCAGAACGGTGGATAGGTCGAAGGGGTGTAATAGAATGGCCACCAAGATCTCCGGATCTTACGCCCCTTGACTATTTTCTATGGGGTTATCTCAAAGATAGAGTGTATCGAACGAAACCGGTGAATATTGAGGAAGTAAAACAACGAATACGGGATGAGATCGCGGCTATAGAACCAGATATGATTAAAAAAGTCGTATCGACTTTTTATAATCGCTTGGGATATTGCCAAGAAGTTCATGGCAATCACTTTGAGCATAAGCTTTAGTAAGATACAGAATTTCATCAAAATCTTAGTATACCCATCTTGCCTTAACTGTCTGAGGACACCCACACACACACACACACACGCACACGCACACGCACACGCACACGCACACGCACACGCACAGGTGACGGCGAGGGGAACCACCTGAACAGCACCCCGAAGAGGTGTAAACCCGACCGTGCTACCTCCACGCGGTACATCCGGGTACGCTAAAGCCGGCGGTAGCATTGGAAACAATGTAAAAATGTTACCCATACATACGGTATTTATAAACGTATCGGATGTAAAAAAAAATGTATATTTTTATCCGGGAACAATGATAATGCATTGCACTCTGGAAACTCTGGAAACATTACGAAAATAAAACGGGGTTCCAATTAAAAAAAATAGTCTTGAGCTTAGAATAAGCCTCAAGGTAATTTTCAAGGTTAAATTCAATGGTGCCTCTTGCTGAGTTAATTCGCTGTTCCGGGAGTTTTAAGTTTGGCCTTGAAATGACATTGCCGAAAAAAACGGCCATAGCATATTTGGACGTAAAATTTTGTGCTCTCGCCGAATCCGTGAAAAAAAATAGCAGTTTCCATTAAAAAAAACAAACTTGACCTTGAAATAACCTTTAAGGTCATGTTCAAGGTCAAATTCTGTGCTACCATTAAATATCCCAGGAAAAATCCTTAAACTTTTGTCTGAAACAATTTCCAAAGAAATGCACACCCTCTGAGATATTTCGCCGTTACGGGAGTTTTAAGTTTCACCTTGAAATGACCTTGCCGGAAAAATCGATCATATCATACTCGGACGTAGAATTTCCCGCTCTTTCAGAATCCATGAAAAAAAATAGGGGTTCCCATTTAAAAAAATTAACTTGACCTTGAAATAACCTTCAAGGTCATGTTCAAGGTCAAATTCAATATCGCCATTAAATAGCCATGGAAAAATCCTGAAACTTTTGTCTGAAACATTTTCCTCGAAAATGCACTCCTGCTGAGATATTTTGCGGTTCCGGGACTTTTGGATCACCCTGTATAAAGTAATCACTGGAAATATTATTTTTGCTTTCGAATTCTGCGTAAAATCTCGGCTAGAGGTATTTTAAGAGAAGTATTCGGAAAGAGCTCTGGAACAGCTCATTAACAATTATTTCGGTTGTATTTATGAAATTTATTTCAATAACTATTAATAAATCTGCAATTTACATCCGGAAACAGAAATGCAAAATATTGCGTTCACAATGTTTCAACTTCAAAATGGTACCTGTCACTTTTTAAAATTTTAAAATGGCGATGAATAGGTCAAAGAGCTGATTTTGTATATTATTACATTGTTAGCCAACCGAAAGAAGTTTTTAATAAAAAATTGTGCAGTAACTCCAAATTTATGTTTTTGAGGTCGATGATTATAAATATCAGGTCACATTTTCACAATTAAAAATGGCGGATCCAATATGGCCGAAGACAATACTAAAATATTAACGAATTTTCTTTAAAACGGCTACTAAAAGGTTTTTGGGGGTTGTTGATTACAAATTTCAGGTCACATTATCAAAATTCGAAATGGCGGCTGCAATATGTCTGACGACGTTTCTAAAATATTAACGGTTATTTTGAAAATGGTCACTAAAATGTTATTTTTTAGAGTCGCTGTTTACTAATTAAATGCAATAATCATAAAAATTGTAAAATGTAACTTATTTAATTGCAATTTGTAATAATAGAAAATCGAACTTTCACTTTTCTACAGTTTTGCTACAATAAATAATAATAATAATTACAATATCCATCTGTATTGTACAAAATTATAAATATTACAAAAAGGGCAGACACCGTTTAAAACTATTTTACAGTCTGACCCATATACAAAAATAGAAATATCCAGCATATAAATGTAACAGAGTTAAGTAACGAAATACTTATAATTAGTACGGATTAAATTAGTTAATTACAATAACATTAACATTAAAGCGGCTCAGTACTTTAAATTAAACTGACCTAATACTTGGCGAAATACATTTTGTATCTCGAAATAACACATTGAGAGAATATAAACGTTAAAGAAACTAAAAACAACATTTAACTAAACTAAACCGGAGATTGTGCACGCGATGTTAGCAAATAGTGTTTAACTTTTGATAAGGAGTTAGGGGATCTCAATCTTGATCTGTTAGACAGATCCAAAGCATTAAAAACTTTAGTTGTGATATAAGAGAAAGCACCTTCATATTTAGAAGAGGAATATACTGGATATTGAACTGTATTAAATATTGCACTGTAGATTTTCACTGTTTTTTTTTTATTATTGTTGAATTAGTTTTGTTTTTTTTTTCATTTTGAAAATGTGACCTGATAATTAGAATTATCGACCAAAAAAAAACAAATTTGTAGTTATTGCACAATTGCCAATTTAGAAACATCTATCGGTTAACTAACAAAGAAATAATATTTACTATTTATTAATCACACCATTTACTAATCGCCATTTTAAAATTGTGAAAAGTGGCAGGTACCATTTTGAAACCGAAAAACTTTGAACAAGATATTTTGTGTTTCTGTATTCTCTGCAGTACTGTTTGCGGGTGTAAAGTGCAGATTTAAACAAGAATTTGTTAATTTCTGATTTTTTGGAAAGAACTATGACGGTTAAGTTAGAAGCTGCGTCTAGCAGCCGAGCGCGCGAATGCAATGGCGTAGGTAGGGCGTCAAGGGTCCCTCTGGATAATTGACGTATTATTACCGGTATAAATGCGCTAGAATCCTGCAAATTTGTATGCAGCTTCTCATTACATTCAGAAATAATAAAAATGTATTTTCTTGACAATACGTGGTAGTTAAAGGTGTTAAAAATATTAACTTCTAGTAGCAAATGTGCGGCAGCTAGAGGTAGGAAATGAACAAGAGTCATAAAAATGTTCATGCAAGTTCTAATACATTTAGAAATAATAAAAATCATTTTAATGACAATATGCGATGATTAACAATGTTAAAAATATTATCTTTTTACAAAATATGCGGCTGCTAGGGGTAGGAAATAAACAAGAGCTACAAAAATGTTCATACTCTTTTTAATTGTATTTGCGTTACTATTTCCGGGTGTAAATTGCAGATTTAAAAAAATTTTGTTAATTTGTATTTTTTGGGAAAGATCCAACTGTATCGTTTGTAGACGAGCTATGGATTAATTTTTAACAGAATCAACAACATGCTGGCTTTCAAAAAGTATCTGTCCCGTCCGGGTTAATATATGATATAGAAATCGATTCTGTTAATAATCAAGAAATATCCTTTGTTACAAAAGAAATCCATTAAATGATTGTTTAAATTCATACACAATAATGAAGAGAAAGAGAAAGATAATTTAAGAATATCAAAGTGAAGAGTTACATAAATAACTAGTAAGTGAAAACAGTCGTAACTAGTCAGCCATCAGAGGCGAACGACTAGTTAGAAGTAACTTTACCCATCAACTATTTTAATACTAGATTTCTTATTTTCGTATATCTATTTATTTAATGAGTTATTTAAATTTACTTCCATATTTTATGCAATTTGAAGTAGCTCTCGTAATTCGATTATTAACATCTAAATTAATTTTACGAAGAATATTTGAATCGTTCGCTAGAAAAATGACTTAAGTCGGCTTAAGTTTTTGACAAAAACAAATTTAAAGTTAAATTATGTGATTTAATTTAAGAAACATATATTATTGCAATTATTCAATTTTTTCTTCAATGATCTGGTAGCAATTTAAGATACACAAAAAAATTATATTAGTGCTTCAATCGTTAAGTATTTAAAATTTGATTTTAGTCGTTTTCCGGCGATCGACAAAATTGCGTTATTTTTAATATTTTCAAAACTTTGCATTAGAATACATTTTTTTTAATATCTAGTGTTTCGTGTAAGGAGTAAAACGATTTTGAATAATTTTTAGATATCTGTATTACTTATTTAGCTAACAAACGTGGCTGGACGTAGATTGAACCAAAATCTTCCGCGCTAAGATTAAATATTTTGATTTAATCATTGCATTATAGGGCGAAATTGCATTGAACCTTTTTTGTTGAGTAGAATATTACTAATACAAAAGTCAGTTAGAACTCAAGTCTAAATTTAATAACGTAGCCCAAACATGCAGGACTTTTTTTTAGGGCCGTATTTTACGGCCCATTTAATCAACATTGAAATTTCTTTGTTCTGTAGTATTCCATTTTAAAGAAAGCTGTCAGCATTTTATTAAACTTGAAAAGTAAAAATATATGTTTATAAATTGAAGAATATTTGTTTTTGGAAAATTCCATAAATTAAAAAAAAAGAAACTTACATTAAATAATAAAAGTACTTTCAACTTCGAAAACCTGCAATTATTTTCAATTCAAGAGCAAAGAACAATCCATCATGAAGAAACAAATTCGAATGATAAAGAAAATTAATAAATATTGTAATAATAGTAATGCTTAGTCATAATTTAAAATGTTTAAATAGGTTTGGTATTTTTCGGCCACATAAAGAATAAAAATTAAAAATGGTTTCTTTTAACAAAAATTAGAAGAAAAAAAACAAGGGTCAATTTCAGGGTTTTGTAATAAATAATAAATAAATAATTAGCAACATTTTAACTCTGATATGAGTCCTCTTCATTTAATTTTGTGAATACCTTGCACAGATGTACTCAAAAAAGTATAAAGACATGACAAATCGTTGTAACCGGACACTTGAGTAATGATGCTTGGAAATTACGTTGCATGAACCATATGTATTGGTTGAAATCCATACATATGCACATGAATTACTATATTCAGGACATATATTTATAATTTATCACATACAGTTCTAAAATACCCTTTAGCTTCTAAAGTAATTTTTATACGAGGACGTGCGCTCGTTTGCACCGTTACCCTGTTAAAGCCTCCAGCAATAAAACGGTCGGAAGAAGAAAATCTGATCAAGTTCACGTATAACCAGATAAAGCCATTTATAATTATAGGATGTATCGTAATTAGAGAAGTTAACTTATTATCTTATATTTCCGTTCTTAGAAGTGACAGATTCATTAATTTTTTGAAAATAAAACTTGCGATTGAGTCATACATTCTGAAGTAAAAAATATCCCAAAATATTTTAGAAAAATTTCAATTTTTGCCCCATGAAATTCAAAATACGAATTCTCAATCAAGCTTGATTTACGATTCAAAGTGGGGTTTCAGACTGAAAATTAAGAAACGGTGTCCATCATTTTGATATTATATGACCTTAAATGTATAAAACTTGACATACTAGGTGTCTTTCCATTCCAGTTTCTGATTCAGCAAGATAAAAACCTTCGCGAAGATATTATCTGATTCTTGGTTTCGATAATCATTGAAATTTTTAGGATCTCTTTATCTGTAATGGCAGAATGATTAATATAATGTCATCAATAATTGCATTCTAGTCCAACCCAAGATATGAATGAGTCTTTTTGAAGCGGGCCACCAAAAATCAACATATTTCGTATTTTTTATTGACGATTTCTGAAGATCATATATTATACAAAATATCCCAAAATATTTAAAAAAAAATTTAATTCTTAGAAAAGTTATAACCAATTAAATTTTAAGACGATTTTTTGTTCAAGTGACAATTTCGAAATTAAACGACAATTTTTGGAATTTATTTCGTTTTCAACGACCTAACAAACTATAAAGACCATTGTACTATATACTTGTTCAGCTTTGCTTGTGCTGTAAAGGAAGTAAAGACAGAAAATCAATTGGTAGGAGCAATACATTCAATAGACGATTTCTCGTAGATAAATAATGTTTTTTTAACGTTTCAAAATGGAAAGTGTTCCTCAACCAGCACGAATTTTGTCTAAAAACTAGCCTATTTTTTAAATAATGGAAATTCCTTTAATAGTGACCAAAGTACCAATTATCTGATATGGAGTTCGTATATTCCTGTCAGTGTTTTTAGAATTGGGAATATGCAAAAGCATCAATGGTATTTTGCCATTTGAAAAATGTTTCCTAAAAGTAACTTTTTATTTTTAAATTATTACAGAAGATTTATTCCACTGATACCCAACATAAATTCGCACATCGTTTTCAGATATAGCACAAGACACATTCTCAAGAAAGGTGATCTTCACTTGTGAGATTGTCACCACTCGCTTCGTCCGTGTGACAAACTTCTCATTCGTCCCAGATTACTTTAGCGTACTTGCATCATAATGTACTATTCAAATTCAAATTTTGCAATGCATTGTATTCACAATACAAAGAAGAGAAGTTTCTTTCTCTGCTGCAAGCAATTTTCTATTTTGTATAATTCAGATTTCATTTTTTCCTCGAACAATAAAAATAGCAGTTTCGTTGCATCTATACTGGAAACAAATAAATCGGTTAGAATAGCAGATTTGCATATTATTTATTTAAGGCACGCTCGAATAACTTCGATCCTATCCTACATTTTCTATTCTGATTTTCTATGGACGTGTATGTTGTCGTAAGATAAAATATCATTGGGAAAAGGGCCAAGTTTTTCTCGCTTCGGTTTATTTTATCTTTTTATAATTGTTTAAATATCAGATAAATACTTCATTTCATTTGACGTGAACAGACAAAAAGAAGTAGTTAGTTTTACTATTTAAATAGTTTTCTTGGCTTCCTAATCGAGGTCAATATTCGTGTAGTAAAATTAACTAAAAATTATGGCTGTGTATTGCACTACTACATAGTTAGTAGTTTTTTCGTGAGTTTATTAAGCTTAACATTTTTTACAACGTAGGACATTTCTTTTTCAATATTTTAAATTCCAGTCTCAAGGACACGATTTCTTGTCTTCAAGCAAGAATTTTGAAATTATTTAAATGTAAAACAACGATATAAAGAAAGAACAATTTTAATAATCTATATTTTAAAAATAGAACCGTATGTAGTCTTTCACTCTTGAATCTCTTGAAAAATGTAACAAAACATTCTGAAAGTTCTGTTAATTTTATGTCAGATATGCTTGTTTGGTTATTTTTTAGAACCTTACTTTTTATATAAAATAAAACCATTGAAAATAAGTGAAAAAATGTCCATTCTAAGCTTAATGGGTTAACTTGACAGTCACTTGACGGGGAGACTTGAAATTTTCCTGTATCGAACGCTTGCCGTTTGGTGGCGCTTATGTGCATCGTGAGTAATATCATTCTCGCAAGTGGTGAAACAAGATTAATTCCGCCTGCTGCTTTCAATGATCGTACAAGATAACAGATTAGACGATTTTGAATGAATTTGTCTACGTAAATACTTAAGTGTGTCATTTATTACAATAACTAAATTCATATTTATTTTATGATAGTTACAGCAACTAATTCAATACAGTTGGGGATATATTCAGCTCTGCAGAGTAGTTCAAAAGTAGCTATGTTTTGAAAGTAGTAAATTGTTTAGTCATATTCATGGATTATCACTAATATAATTAAATTAAACTAATTTAACAGCTCAGAGTTACAATATACTGCGAAAGATGATGTTTCAACTCTTTTATTGAAATATATCTACATTACAGGTTTTAAAATTGTTTTATTTAAACGTGAATTTGTATTAAAAAAAGCTGTCTGAATGATTTTGAAAAAAATAATTTCTGGAATTTTCCATCTTTTTATAAATATCATTGGTCTAAGTCATTAAATTTCTTTATTTTATCTTAAAGTCACCCAACAAAGCATTCGATTTATTTAGATAATTAACTAATTTAAAATCTAAGGTATTGAAGATGCAAGAATACACCACAACAGGAAATGTGCCGAATATATACATATAACGTAAAACCGATATGTTCCGATTCGCGAAACCTGTGACCCACATTAGGAGCCCAGTTTTCGCTATTCATGCACTTCGTAAAGGTCATTGATTCTCGAGTTTTCAAGCGTATTAATTATACCCGAACAATTTTGAGTCTTCATGCACTTATTTGACATTTTTGAGATTACTTTCGTCATTTTATTTTCTTTATTTTTCGTTTTACATAATATAAATGTAGAACGTCTATCGTGTGGTTTTAAATTGATTACTAGTCAATGTTTAGTGATACGCAAACAACGCTGCAACAGAATATTATGCTTTGAGGTTTTCGGAAAATTTGTTATTGTGACTGCAATAATGTGCTTTGAATTGAAACTAGCTGTGCGAGCTGACGAACGTAATTTTGATCACAAATGTTGAGTATTTGAGAGATGGTTTGGATAACCTTGTAAATAAAGTTTGTATTTTAACCTATATAATGAAATTAGTACAATGAAGATGAGAGAATCATGATTAAGAAAAAAAATATGAGAATTTAGTTTATGTTTTGTTTACGAAACAGAGAAATAATTCTAATTGTCATCAGGCAACAGAGTTTCAAATTTCAAAATCTCGAATTCAAGAAAATCGGAACTCATATTTGGCACTTGAAAAAGTAACATCGGATTAGTCATTCGCGAACTCATAAATCTCTTTATTAGATTTCCTACAACGTTTTGGATTCGCCATTTCAAATTTTTAAAATCTGATACCCGATTCGTAATCAACGAGTAGAAAAATCCTGGAGTGTCCAGTTTCGTCACGGTGAAATGATTTAATACTTTTTTGTCCGACATTTTGGATCTGCCATTTTGAATTTTAAACATCTTAAACAAATAATCCTATTAATTAAGGACTTCAATTTAGTTCGTTTTAATTTAGTCCAAATCACGTTACCGAAGTAAGGAAGCAAAAATAAAAACCTGAAAAATGTAAAAAATAAATTCCAGAAAAGTAAACATTCTGAAGGACCTTGAAAGGGTTTATACATCTTCATATTCAGGGCGCACTAATAAAATTGTAGATATTCGAAATATATTTAGAAAATAGAAGCGTAAATACAGGTCGAAGTAACAGTACGTTGAGAATAAAATTAAGATACCGATAGTTAAGAAATAAATTAGAGCTATTATGACATTCTCGTCCTCAATAACTGCTTTGGTATTATTTTTGACAATTGGAGCAGAACGGTTATTTTTACAATGTGGATTCTGATTTTCATCTCTTTATAATGTATTGACTGGATATTTAACTAGTCCATTTGTACAAGATTGAAATGGTAGTTATTTTTAAGGACCGACATAAAAGGGCGATATTAATAACTCTTTAATGGCACAAAATCGCAGTAAAAATAAGTTTATTTATAAATCACGTTATTTCGAGATAGTAATTAAAAGATATCAAAATTTATACACGCTTATATGATGAACTAAAGTGTTATGTAAAATCTAAAAACCTCCTTGTAATCCATAAATCGTTCAGCACGGCATCATGTCGAAAATTATGTTTTTAATGATGTTTTATTGTGTGAGTTTATAGTAAAAACGTATTGTTCAGAGGGTGTTAGTCGAGGACGCTAAACTCGAACAATTCAAAAGTTTATTACAAGATTCTCTTGCTCCTGGCACGTGTATTATCTTACCATATTTATGTGGAAGGAAGTTAATTCCAAATTGTCATTTAACATATTTTCAACTGTAAATTGAGTAAACTTACACGGGTTTGTTGCTGTGTCACCGACAGGATGATTAAAACGAGGTTTACGGTACACAGAGAGAAAAAAGGATTAATGGAGCCATAAAGAAATACACAGAGAGAAATAAAAAAGTTAATGGAACCATTTAATAATAGTAAAACGGTTTATTGTAAATAGTTAGTAGTAGTAAATATTTCCATAGTAAATAGAAGAATAAAATTGTTCCATTTACTATTTTCCTGTACTTAAATCATTCGTACATAATTTCAAATATCTACTATAACCGTTCATATAGATAAGTCTACTACTTACATGTGATAAAATCGTTTCTACTATTTCTTCATGGTTCCATTAAGCCTTTTTTCTCTCCATGTAGTAGAAAAGATTTTAAAGCATGTAAGTAGTAGAGTTAACAACAAGTAAGTTTATACTTGATATTTGAAGTTATGTTCGAATGATTTAAGTACCTAGAAATCGTAAATGGAACAAATTGGTTGCTCTATTTACTATGGAAATAGTTAATTTAACTACTTTTTGTAATAAAGCTGTTTACTATTAAACACTGGTTCCATTAACTACTTATAATTTATCTCTGTGTATTATATTAAAATTAGATTTAGACTCTAAAATCATCAAAAGTTCTTAAATAATATTATTATTATAATTATTATTATAGTTCTTAAGTAATAAATTAAAATGAATAATTAGAAACACTCAGTATACATTTCTTTTGATTTATTGTAGTTAAGTTATTTGCTAATGACACGAAAGGAGAAGATGAGAGTTTTTTATGAGGTTAAAGACTTTTTTCTCAGATGATTTTTAAGCCTTCTAATATTAAAATGTTGTAACAACAAACACAAAGCTGCTTTTTTGTTCTATAATATCCACAATGGGCCTTTTTTGTAATGCAATTAGTTCATTAGAAGTTTAGTAAATTTTGATAAAGTAATTTAAAGAAATTAGTCAATTTCTCATATTTTTGCCTGTACTTTTTCCTTGGCAGAAATTTAAGTGGAGAAATAAACCTTCAATACCTCTCTAACTACAAAATTGTTGGAGTAATTTCCTCAAAGTACCCTGAGCATAAATAAAATCAATTTTTTTCAATAAAATCAGTATCGACTCGTATTCCAAAGTAAGATTAATTAATTCATTAATATATTTCAGATTGCTATTAAGATTAATAAGAATGTAAGATAGCATCGTATAAGATAGTTATGAATAAAAATCTTTCACTCCCCGGCTCCCGAAAGTCAGTAGTCAAATTTCCCGCAGGTCTTTCATTGTATGTTTATAAAATATGAAGAAAAATAGCACCAGTAGAAGCACCTTAATTACACTGGACCACAAACAAAATCTTTTTGAGTGATAACTTGAATCAGATATAGCAGATCTTATAAATTTTTTGGTCGCAGAAAACGAATCCATTGTTCCATTTGACCCATCACATCCAGATTTTAGGATATCTGAGAAATATTCAAAAACGTCCTTTTTGACAATTTGAGGTTAGGATATCTAAAATTCTGAAGCGATAGTTCAAGTTGTCAATGTAAAAAAAATGTTTGCAGTCACGTATTATTTTTTCGAAAAGTACACCCAGTGATTAATTACACAGGACAGTAAAATAATTTTTTAGTTGATATATCTTGAATCAGATGTAGTGGATTTTATAGATTTTCGATCGCTGAGAATGAATTGGTTACCCAACTGGACCCATGACATCAGATTATTCACATATTCTAACCTGATATTGCCATAAAGGATATTTTTGACCATTTTTCATATCAGATATCTTAGAATACTGATTTGATTGGTTAAATCGAACAATGGATTCGTTTTCTGCGACCAAAAATCGATAATATCTTCTATCTCTGATTCGAGTTATCTCCCAATAAAATTTGTTTGTGGTCCTGTTTATTGATGGTTATATTTTGTACCAAAATGCGAAAAGTTCCATTTTATGCACTGTTTTTACTCTTTAGTTATTTAAGCACACAGGTTTCATATTCACATAATAAATATATATAAACAAAAACATTCGTTAAATTCAAATATATGGATTTTGTTTCAGTACCGCTACTCGTTTTATGTTACACTGTTAAAAGTGGTTGTAATTTTACAATAAAATTACAATGCGAAAATAATGTAAAATTGCAATAAATATTGCGATTTCAAAATATATTTTGTAAATTTACAATTTCTAAATAATGTGTTGTAAAATTCTAAGGCGGTTTTAATACATATATTGTAAATTTCAATGTTACGTTGTAAAATTACATAAGAATATGAAGTATTTTATCAAGATTTGCCCAGGCCAGATTTTAAATCATTATTGAAAAGTATTTTTGCGCCAATGAAAATTTTTAGAGATCACTACAATCCAGTTGGAAGTAAGGAAACCAAAAATATCGAGTTTAAGTAATCTGCGATCCATTTCGATGTACCGATAGTAAACTCCTGTACATTAATTTTGGTCATACATTTTAGGTTAGGTTATGGTTTTTATTGAATGTCGTGGCGTGCCGTTAAAATTTTGATAAAATTGAGTAAATGCAAGTAGATTGGAACTGTCTATTATATAGATTAATATCTCTCTAAGAAAAAATAGAAGTAACACGAAATCTTCACAGGAAAGTAAGGTAATTTTCTCTTTCTCATTCTCTCTCTTAGTGAGTCAATTAGGAAGGTTTTGTTCGTAATATTGGCGAATAACCATATATTATTACATAATATATACAGAACAATACGTGTCGATATTTTAGGTGCTTCATGTATTTATGCAAATTTTGTAACTTTATCTGTGTCCAGTGGAAATCATATATTTCGCATCACCACCTGTCTAGAATAATGACAAAACTCTTCCATTGTGTTTATGTAAAATGCAAAATTTCAAGACTGAAAATGGATTATGTTTGCCGGAAAATCCGAGCATATTATTTCGATCTTTCACGATTTTCTTTTCACGTAATAAATTCAATGATTTTACTTCGAATCTACATTAAAAATATTGAAAATTACAACATGTTACTGTAAGGTACTTTCAAGTACTTTCTTACGGTATTTTCACAAATTTTGTTGTAAGTTTTCAGTACTTTTATGATGTAAAAAAACTTCAAGCATTTGTTTGAAGTTTACAATAGATATTTCTTACAGTGTGTATACTTATATAGTGGAAAAATGATTTCTCAGAATTCGTTCCATTACTTTAGTATATATAATGTAAAATGGTTATTAAGTTTCTGTTGAGTTGGCAGGTGCTTTGTAAATTGAAGCTTTTTGGCTTCCTTCCCAGTTGATGAATGTTTCAATGTTCTAATCAAAATTTGACACTGAAATATATTGGATTCCAATCACGTCTCAGTAAATTCCACCTGTATCAAGAACATCGATATTAATAATCGTCCCAGACATTTCTTATTAAATATTCAATTATATTCAGAACTATTTTCTGGAGGAAGAGGGCTGTAGGTGCTTATTTTCATTTTAAGGAGGACCAATACAAAAAAGTAGGTTTTCAAATAATGTCTAAAGAATGTAAGGTTTAATTTATTACTAATACTGTTGAAGAAAAAATTTTTTTTTCTTATGAAAATGTTTAAGATTTATTTGATTAATAACTATTATATGCCTCTTAAATACTCTCGTAAAAATACTGATTAATATTAGCAAAATGTTAATTACTAACGGCTTGTAGTCATTATGAGATTTACTCTGTCAAGAAAATTAATTTTTCTGCAAGGAAATTTAATTTGTTGTAAAAATATACTTTTAATTATACTGTATACATTAATTTATACTTAAGATTAGACGCAACTGCATTCAAATTTGTTTTGTTTAAATTAAGTAAATTACATCGCTAATCAAATCATTTGCACTTCTGTATTTTCTAAAATTGAGAAAAAATGTAAATTCAAAGAAAATTAGCAAAATATTACTAATATTCATCCTCTCGTCGGTTCATTCTCCCAAGTCGGACTACGACTTGTTAGTCGAAATGTCTTCCATTACCAAAATTTTGACTTGCAATTCATCGTATTTTTTTTTCACACATGAAGTTGATTCGATGTTAATAAAGTTAGAGCTGTTGGTGATTTCGACGGCTTCGGAAGTCGAATTAATGTAATTTTGACCATTTTTGCTGCTTGGGTGTGATTATTAAACATGTTTCTTATTTATCTTACATCATATAAAAGAATTAATTCTACAATTAAGACACCGGATCGAACAATCGGACTTGTGGGATTTTAGTTGGCCTCTTCATTTATTTGGCTGTAACTCGGCCATTTCTCAAAATTTTGAAATGAAATTTTAACTAAATACTTTTCAAAGTATTCTAAGGATAATAATATAAACGAGAAAACATTTAAAAATATATAACATTACTTTTTGCTTCCGATAAACAGTGGGTTATAAATGGGTATTTTTAATTGTTACTGGAGTAATAATTTCATTGCTAATGCATACCTTGGACAATGGTATCTTATATTTTCAGGGTCGCAGATCACTGATTACGAAGCTGATACCTAATTTTCGAAATTCAAAATGGTGGCTCCAATATGGTGGACGAATTTTGTAAAACCAACTGGATTCGCTTGAAACTTATTACTCAGGGGTTTTCCAAGTCTCTGATTGCGAATCTGTTTGGCAAAATTCCTAGGAATTAACTTAAATTTTTGTTCCATTTAATTAATAGTAATGAAATTTAATGAATACAAATTTTTGCTAATATTGATGTAATTTTTTAAATTACGCAATATTTCTTCATGTTAAAAATATTATTCAGCGTATTTTATCAAATTTCAATTTTTAGAAACTACTACATGAAGGCTTTAATCACTATTAAAAAGAACTTAACTGTTATTTGTACTGCGTTAGGTTTAGTCCATCACTATAAAATATTCGTTAATAAATATTTTTCATTCCAAAGAAGTGTGTTTCATGTTACTGCTGATATTGCTGATTTTTGTTTAAAAGGATAAAAATGTTGCTGTTGTTACTTAAGAAATATTGCCGACGTTTAAAGTTATAAAATTATTAGTTTATTCCGAATCTATTAATCCGAATCGATGTGAGGTTATTTCTTGACATACGACATTAAGTATAATTTTATGTATATCTGTCAAGTCATGTCAACAGTATAATGTAAGTGCGTAATAAGTTTAATGATTTTAAACAACAAATACTTCAATAATTTATTATTAGTAATTAAATTATTGCTCCAGTAGCAATTGAAAATACCCAATAATAACCCACTGTTTACCGGAAGCAAAAAGTAACGTTATATATTTCTAAAATATTTTCTCGTTTGTATCATTATCTTCAGAATGCTATGAGAAATATTTAGTTAAAATTTCAGTTCAAAATTTTGAAAAATGGCCGAATTACAGCCAAATAAATCCAGAGGCCAACTAAAAACCCGCAAGTCCGATTGTTCGATGCGTCTCATACTATACTCTTTAGAAGTCCACAAATTCAACTTCAAAAAGTATACAAATCATGCAAATGTTGATATTTCATTCCAAACTAAATTATCTATATGTTTTCGAGTTTCTCAATAGATATTTAATATTTTTTGCAGTAATATATTTTATTTACCACTTTTTTCCAATTGAGCCAAAATTTTAAAATGATCTGTCTATCGACCGACTTCAAATGCGTGTAATTGTTTAAAAAATTTTTTTCAATAATAATATTCTAGTAGATGATTCGTTTGCATTCATATCGTTTTATACAAAACATGAGAAAGCTTCAGTATTGTCAGTACTTCATGGATTTGTCAACAAAGGTTTCATATATGTTCGTGTGTCTTTTTCTACTTGGTTTGCGTTGAATAGAATCGTTCTTTTAAGAGCGGAAGCTAAAAACTGAAAAGAGGACAGCATCTAATCTCTCGCAATGTTCACGACAAGATATTCTTTGTTGAACATATTTTTTGAAATTGCGCAGAAAAAGTATAGTTAATTGTAGTATTTCATTAAAGCGAGGGTCGTTTCCTCTTAAAGCAGTTATGTTTTGGAGTAACATTGGTAAAAATATTTTTTCATTTATTATTTCTATTTTTACGTATAATTCTTGAATTCAATACACTTCTAATTGCATGTTAAACCTTTAATCAATGTTTAGTTACTAAATATATCTTATGTAGTGTTGGATAATGGTGACTATAAATTTAAAAATAAATTATTGTGATTTTGAAAAACGCATTTTTTAAGGTATTGTTTAAATTTTATATTTCATGGAGATATACAGGTGTTTTGGTATAGGGAAAAATATTTTACAAATATGTAAAAGTGCATTAAACGTTTGAACTTGTAGGCGAGTATTATATCACCTTGAAATATCGAAGATGGCGTCATATTTAAAGCCATTTTTTCAAATTTAGATGGTTCGCAAGGGGTTAGGACTTAGTTAAGCACCCCTAGATTTTCAGAGTACCCAAAAGTAAAAAAAATGTGTTATACTTGGGTAAAGATGGTAATTAGTATTATGGCGTAGTTAATAAAGACTTGAATAGTGAAAACTGTATTTAATAATTATCGTAACGTACCATAATAATGTTTTATTGAGGAATTATTTGTTCAATAGGTACAATTAGTTATAAAAACTGTAAATATTTTATATTACATGAAAATAATGTAGCGAAAGGTCCATTATTACCTTTATGTCATATATCAACACCATCTTTGTACGTCACGTTCAATGGACCAGGTTAAATTTCTCGAGAAGATTCCTAATGTATACTAATGGAAATCCACTTCGACGACAATGAAGTCCTTGCGAGTTCGACACTCACAGGTTCAGTGTCGGTTTTAAGGAGGAACAGTATAATATTTGTTCGGTTATAGTTAGGATAATGAATAAGTTAGTCGTACTAACTAGGTTCACTGCGTTACCTTTTTATGACAACTTATTATGTGATAATGTACCCAATAAAGTATTATTTGTACACATTTCCTTAATGGTTATTACATAAGTTGTTATTTGTAGGTCACACGATGACATTAAACTGCTAATGGTCAAGTCTTTGTTAACATTGTTATTTGTTGCAATTACTAAGTAATGGTATTCATCGAATCATAATATAAAATACAACAAAGGGCAGTGTAAGGTGCAGGATTAAAATGTCACATCCGAGATAACAGAAAAAAATAGTTCAGAATAATCTCATAATGTGTTCTATAAGAGGTCGGATGCGTCAAATTATGAGGTTTTTGTGAGATTGAGGTCGTAATGATCCATAATGATCGCACGTTCAGAAAAACCTCATAATTTATCCGACCTCTTATAGAACACATTATAAGATCATTCCGAACTATTTTTTATTCTGCTATCTGGGATATTCAAAAATAAATAAAAAACTTAAATTAGTTAGATTAAATAACCTTTTGACCATGAGATTGGGTTATTTTCAGATGAATTGAAAAGCTTCCGGTCATATGTGGGTAAAAATGGTACAAAATTTTTACCTACTTCATGTTTTTATTGTCTGCGTCGCTATTTTGGATGTGTTCCTTAATTATCAAAACGTTAACAGTCACTTTTTAAAGCTCAAGCCCCTAGAAGTGATTTGTTTATTACAAACAAAAATTTTGCAATTATTTCGTTTCACACGGAAAAACGGGTTTTTCTATCTCAAAAACGTTTTAATTGGTTTTATTATTTAAATAGCAGCCTTGATTATCTAATTTGTCGAGATCACTATTTAGATAGTAAAATTAACCAAAAAATTATGGCGGAATCTTATCCCGCTATGGGATTCGTAGTTCCCACTATTTTATTTTTACTGTGCGCGGTTCCATTTTTCGGAAAATCTGATTCTGATTCTGTTAACATTACGTAAAAACTTTTTTACATAAAAGACAACCGTTGAAAACTGTATTAAAAAATATTAATTATGGACTTAATGGATTAACAAACAAATTTTTCTCCTTTTTTTAATTTGATTACTGATAATTATTTTCATACAATGAGTACTACACCAAAAAATGTCATAATTGATTCTGGTTCGATAACGTTTTAATTTAAGACCACAAAACTCCAAAAATAATTGAAAAAAAATGGCGATACAAATATGGTTCCCGCTACTTGCGTGTCAGCAAACGGTGAGCAAGTTGCACGCATGACAAGCAAACAATTTACTCGGCGTGATTCAGGAAAGATCAAGTACTATTTTTATCACATTGAATTTATCTGATCTCTCGATCCATTCAAAACTTTCGAAGGATAAACTTAGAAGATTGACATAATAACGAAACCAATTAAATTCGTGAATTAACCGGAAGAATGAAAAGTGCCTGTCGCCACTTCTGAAGTAATAATTAGTATCGTTATCTACCACTTGGAAATTATTCTGCTGCATAAAAGTCGTCAACTTTGTTGCATGTGTCGGAGACATTTATATTTTCAAGTTCCATGAAAAACCTCAGTAGTTACGGTCGTGCGTGTCAGACAAGAAAGAATGGTTATATAATTCTTGCATCCTGACGTCACGCAGTACGATGCTGTACAAACCTCAGACAAATACGAAAAAAATGTGATACAAATTACTAAAAATGTTTATAACAAATTATCTGATAATATTAAATATTATTTGTTGGATATTGTTACATTCATTGTAATATTAGTATTTAAACTGTTGGTCTAGTCTTCCATACGATAATGTTTTTCTAAGGAATATCTTTTGTATTATTCGATTATGAAAGTGGCTTAAAATATTTTGCGAACATTTGCAAGAATTTGTTTTTATAAGAATTGCACCATGACATTCCATGCGCTCCTTTTTGTTTATTTATAATTGGATAGCTAGCTGCAGTCCACAATTATCAAGGAATTTGGTTGTTGACAGCTGTAAGATTGCCTTGCTGTCATCAAAATTATAGGTTGATACTCTGAACACCCGTTTGTATTTTCTATGTCAGTGGATATTGGACTTCAGTTAACAATTATTCATAATTTCAGCATTTGTCAAGTTACTATTTTGTCACGAGCATTCTAGCATGTCACTTCAAACACTTTTTTGTATTTGGCTGTCATTGACTATTAGGCTCTATTCAACAATTAACAGGGCTATTTGCAGTTTCCAACTATCAAATTGCGATTTTGTCATTCGAATTATAGAATGTCGCTCTAAACACTCTTTTATATTTACTATGTCACTTGTCAATATCTGATGATAATCAACCATTTTCAACCATGTTGGCAGTTATCAATTGTCAAAATGTAATTATGTCATCAGATTTGAATCATGTAACAATAACAATTTTTTCAGTTGTCAACTATCAAATTATAATTTTGTCAGTATAATTATAGTTTGTCGCTCTAAACTTGTCACTTCATGCCTGGCGAGGGTCGATAATTAACAACCATTTTGGGAACTGTCAAGTGTAAAATAGTATTTTTGTCGTCAGAATTATAACACGTCACTCTTCATATTTTTTCATCTTTATTATATAACTTGATATCGAGTTTTGGCAATAATTAATAACCATTTGGGCAGTTGTCAAAGGAAAATTTACAATTTTGTAATCTGACTGCCGCCAACAGTCAAATTTCTGTTTAGTATATTTACTAAATTTCTATTATATACATCTATATATTCATTGTACCTCTATGTATCAGGCTCTAGTCAACGATTAATACTAATTTTGGTAGCTGCCAACTATGAAATAGGAATATTGTCATTATAATTACAGTATGTGACTTGAAACATTTTGTTTTTTACTACGTTATTGGAAATGCAGGTCTGCTCAGCATTACCCCATTTTTTTGAGTTATCTAATATCAAAATGTATTATTGTCATTATTATTAAGGTATGCGACTATATAAACTCTTTTGTGCTTATTATGTCATTAGATGTCAGGCTTCAATTAAGAACAGTTAAATATGATTTTACCAGCAGTTGACAGCAGTCAACTGTTAAATTGCAATTTTGTAATTATAGCATGTCATTCTCCATACCTTTGTGTATTTACGATGTCAATAAATTTCGGGCTCTCGACAATTGTCATTTATTTTTACTCTTATAACTATCAATTTTCCAATTTTGAAATCAGAATTATAGCATGTCATTCTCAATACTCCTTTTGTTTTACAATGTCAATGAATGTCGGGGTCTAGTAAAACAGTATCGTCGATTTTGACAGTTGACAGCTATCAAAAAGCACTATTGTCATCACTATTAAATCATGCGACTTGAACAATTCTTTTGTATTTATTATATCATTGAATATCGGGCTGCAATCAACAATTAACGACGGGTTTACTGGCTGTGAACTGTCAAATTACAATATTGTCAGTTGTTAAATTGCAATTTTGTAATTAGAATTATAACATGCCATTCTCAATACTCATTTTGTATTTAGAATGTTGACAATTCTCGGGCTTTGATCATTAATTTCCATCTACTTTGACAGTTGACAACTGTCAGTTTACAAATTAGTAACAAGAATACAGCATTTCATCCTTAATACTCATTTGGCTTCAACAATGTCAATGAATCTCGGGGTCTGATCACTCTGAAACAGCTAATTATTTTGACAGTTGACAAGTGTCAGATTAGAAATTTGGAATCAGTATTACAGTATGTCATTCTCAATACTTTTTTGCGTCTACAATGTCAATGAATATCGGGTTCTAGTCAACAATTACCATCAATTTTGATAGTTGACAGCTGTCAAAATGAATTATTGTCATCACTTATAGAGCATGAGACTCTAAAAACTCTCTTGTGCTTATTATGTTATTATAAATCAAGCCCCAATCAACAATTAACAATGATTTTGCCCGCTGTCAACTGTCAAATTGCAATATTGTCATCTGTTACATTGCAGTTTTCTAATTAGAATTATAGCATGCCATTCTAGATACTCGGTTGTATCTATTGAATTGGGGCTCTAGTCATTGATTGTCACCTATTTTGACAACTGTAACCTCTCAAATTTGTCATCAGAATTGTAGCATTTCATTCTCAATACTAATTTTTTTCTACAGTGTCAATAAATCTCGGTCCGTAGTCAACAATTACCAATGATTTTGACAGTTTAACACTATCAATTTGCAAATCGTGTCATCTGAATTACTGCATTTCATTCTCAATATTCTTTTGCAACTACATTGTCAATGAAGGCCGGTGTTTAGTCAACAATTACGATCGATTTTGACACTTCCCAACTGTCAATTTACATATTAGCATCAAAATTATACCATTTCATTCTGAATATTGATTTTGTTTGTAGAATGTAAATGAATCTCGGGCTCTAGTCAACAATTGCCGTCTATGCTGACAACTGTCAATTTACACATTTATCATCAAAATTATAGCATGTCATTCTCAATACTTTTTTGTGCGTACAATGTCAATAAATGTAGGTCTCTAGTCAATAAGTATCAATGATTTTGACAATTAACAACTGTCAATTTTGAAATTTATGATTAGTATTAGTGCATGTTATTATCAATACTCTTTTGTAACTATAATGGCAATGAATGTCGGGTTCTAGTCAACAATTACCATCAACTTTGATAGCTGACAACTGCTAAAATGCATTATTGTCATCACTTTTACAACATGAGTTGCTAAAATGAGTAGTTGAATTACTAACTATTTTGATAGTTGGCAACTGTCATTCATCATGTCATTTCAGCATGTAATTCTCAATACTTTTTTGTGTCTACAATGTCAATAAATGTAGATCTCTAATCAACAAGTATCAATGATTTTTACAGTTAACTTTTATTTTATTATGACATTTTTATTTTGACAGTTAACAACTGTCAATTTTGAAATTTATCAGTACCATTAGAGCATGTCATTCTCAATACTCTTTTGTTTCTATAATGTTAACGAGTATCGGGCTCCAGCTAATGAATACAAATGATTTTTGCTGCTGTCAACTGTCAAATTGCAGCTTTATAATGAGAATTACATCATGTCGCAATAAATACTGTTTTGTATTTTTAGTCATTGATTTTCAGGTTGTAGTCAGTAATTCCTAAACGTGGATATTATTAACTGTCACAAATTTTTGTAATCAGTATATTATATGTATATTAATGACGGTATCACGTAAATGGCTCTAGTTAACCATTAACAATAATTTTGGCAGTTGTCAAATATGAAATAACTTTTTCATCAAAATTATAGTATGTGGTTTTAAACATCTTTTATTTTTACGACATTGAATATCGAACTCTAGTAAAAAAATTACCATCATTTTTTTAGTTTTCAACTGTCAAATTGCAATATTGTCGCGATTAAAGCATGCCACTCTATTTTTGTCGTTGTTGTAATTCGGATGGATTCCAGCTGGAATTGGCTGGATTTTCGTCCTGGATTTCCACTGAATTTTCGACCTGGATTTCCACCTGGATTTCCAAATAGATTTCCTCCTGGATTTTCGACCAGTACTGGCATCCGAATCCAGCTGGATTTTTTCAATAGCGACATTATCGGATATCGAGTACTAACGAACAATTAACAATGATTTTGGCAGTTGTCAACTGTCAGATTTTAATTTTGACATCAGAATGATAGATAGTATCCAATACTTAATAATATTATACACCAATCAACTACGAATACGTTATATTTTTCCTCTGATGGACGAATCCATGCCTATAAAAAATCTATCGATTATCCTGTAACTTGAACCTTTCGAAGGAAAATATTTCGGAAATTCCTTTCACTTTTCGAAAAGGTATTGTCAGCCTGGTGGACGAGTGAACGTCCTCATCGATTGGAAGTCGGCGTGGGAGTGAAACATCGTCTAGGGATTTCGGGGGCTTTCCCTGGCGCTATTTTGTCCCCAGTTAGGGCAGCGGGGAAAGATGGCCGATAAAGCGTCGGAGTTGAAGTTTTCCGCCACGGGCGGCGATAGGTCGTGGTGGGGTCCGACAGTGGCCGATCGATCTGGCGCCCCGACGCCTGGCGCCTCGAGATCCGTACAAGCCGCCCCGGAGCTCAGCGGCGAAGCGAGAGTCGTCGACGAGGTGGTACCGGAGGAGCAAGCTGGAGCGAACTAGTGCTCCTCTTGAAATCGCCTCGGCTCGCTTCGCCACCGTGACTCCTAGTGATTTTCCTCCGGAGGAAGCGGCGCGATGACCCCCGTATCCTCCGAAGCTGCGTTCACGTCGGGTCGGAAAATTCCCGCACCAAGAGGTTAAGGATCGAACCCAGGAACCGGAAGTGAAGTGCGTTGTCGTTCCACCCACGACGTGCGTGCTTCCTGTACACCCGGACGGCTTGTGCGCGCGTGTGCGACAAAAAAAAAAGCTTCGGGTACTTTTGGAGCACTACGAGATGCTACGAGCTTGCGGCGTTCAATCGCTCCGTGGGTTGCTGTGGAAAACAGGAGAAAAGAGCGTGGAGTAGATCGATCGGACGTTCGATGACGCGGTGGCAAGACTTTGGTGAGAAGATTTTCATGACTCAAAACTTACATGACCCTTTTATTTCTCGGTAAGCGCCAAATTTGAATAATTTTACCTCCAAAAAGTTCCAACGGTTTCAAAGTTTCGAAAAAGCTGCGTAAAGTTCTGGGAACTAAGAAGCTTATGATTAATGCATGCTCGACTGGTGATACTCTTAAGCGAACGGCATAAACGTCCGAGTTAATGAAACGGAGATATCATTAGGTTGACACGAGGCGTGCTTAACGCGATTTCCTACCCGCTCGGGAAAATTAAAAGAACAAATTATAACGGGTTACGTCTCGAGCTTGCGAAAAGCTTCTAAGCCTCGTGAAATCCTAAAGACTCGAGACGTCTCGAGTAGTTTGCGCAAATATCGCGAACGTATCGGATTTTCCTCTTATAGTTCTCTCCCCGATGTTTTCCTAAGGAATTATTAATACATGCGAAAGAAAATTAAATTCAATTTTCACCAGGAATGTTCATTTAGTCTTTTTTTAAATTTTGAAAAATTCTTCACTTTTATCAAACTTTGGGTGATTCTAAAATTGCTTTCGAGTTAAAATTATTGTGACTGAAATTAACTATTGAACTGGTCCAGTGGGAAGAACTATCGAATCGAATTGTGGTTGCGTTCAATTATTCTGTCAGACGAGTTCAGTTTTGAAAATTTCTTGTTACATCCACGTTCCAGATAGGCATCACCCCTGAAGAAAGTTTGGAGCGCAATCCCTTTCGAATCAGTCCATTCTTGATCCCTGTCGTGAATATCTCAATTTGTAATATACTAAGATAGAATCGCAACATCGAGAATTGGAAATTTGAAAAGAATCGAAGGAAGGGCAGATTGTCAGATCCAGTCTGATCATTGATGCCTGTTTCCACTTACAACTTGTAGTAGTGTATTCTCAACATTTTATACTCTGTGCTTTTATTTTTACACTTGCAGAGATTATTTAGGATATTAAAGGTAGTTTATATGAAAGTTAATTATATATAATTCTTAATTCGACGTTAATTAAATGTTTTACATACATGGCAAGTGGTGTTTTTTTTTTAAAGCTGAAGCTGAATATAGTAAATTTCGATGTTTGTGACAAAAAAAGGTATTTTTTTTATAAAATTGCTGCACCCTATTTTATTTCCTAATTTTCAACAATTAAAAATGGTGATTTTTTAATTTTATTATTTTTTACATACAGAACAGTTACGTACGAAATTTATTAATAATTTTTTACAGTTGATAACTCCTTCAATCTTCTTTTCTATTTTCAATAACAAACTTGTAATAAATTCAAAAATATTTATAAATTTTCGCATATCATTTAGATGAAAATTGTATACATTTTCATTCTATCATTACAAATATAAAACATTTTTTGTTACATTTTTTCTTGTTATTTTTTGTTTTAAACAGAATAAAGATTTCGGAGTAGGAACTTAATCGTAGGTCGAAACGTTAACTACTGTTATTTTTTTTAAAACCTGTCATTCTAATTATCAAGAAACTTCAAAGAATCTATTTCACTTATGAAAATATCAGAAAAGAAAGTTTTATAGAATACAAAACAGATGTTTAGAAAGCCACAAAAATTCTGAAAATGACCAATTCAAAAATGACCAATTTCCATTTAATTTCTTCTTTCTTTGCTAATGGTCTGAATGGTCAAGGCATATTTAATAATAACTACTAATTAAATACTATAATTAAAATTTGTAGAAGATAACTCTTCATTTTTCTTCTTAATTTTAAAAAGATGAAGGACAGGAAATTATAATAAAATAGTGTCTGCGATGAAGACTAATCTGGAAAACGAAAGTAATAATAAAAGATATTTGTTGTTTTAATAATTATTTACATTTATTCTACAACAATTATCATTATTTAATCCAATGATCTGAACGTTTTGGTTCGACCTATTTATTTAGTATTGAAACTGTTTGAAAAACCTAACAAGATTATGGCGATTAATTCAATAAATTTGCAAATTATAAAATTAGTTGACAGGCCATATCCTCCTTTAAAATCGAAAAATATTGTTCGTCCCGCGGATGGGGTCATGTCTGATTTACTCCTTGGATGGAGATCTTCTTGAAAATATATTTTACGCCCTTGGTACGAAAAGTACTAATATAATTAACTATATAAGTTGAGGATTTAAAAAAAATGATGAAAAATAGCAGTTCTTAGTTATTTTCAAAGGACAGGTGCGATTTTTATTTTTTAAAATGGAGAAAACTGATGGTGAAATCATCTCAAATTTTCGCTAAATGGTAGAAAAATATCTACTTAATAGAACGATCATATTTAACAAAAATTCGATGATGAAAAATCAGAATTTAGCAGATTTTTGAAGAGCTGTTTATAGTCTAAAACTTGATAAAATCCGAATTTTAATTATTAAAAATCATGGAAACAATAAGCGAAAATTTGAAGAAAATGATCTTTTTATGTAACAATTACGTCAAAAACCAGACGTTGTAACTCGAAATTCGGTGGGGGTTGATTTAATTTTTGTCTTCTCTGCTCAAAATGATACATTAGACACTTCCAATATATTTCAGATTACGAGGAAATTGATAATTATTAATTAACATTAATAAATTTAGATGAATTTGTAGTTAAATAAAAAAAATTAAAAGTTAATTTTCATCAGTATCTTTCATGATTACATTATTTATCAGTAGCAAACCTAAACACTAAAGTAACCAAAAATCTCCCCGAATTTGCTTTAGATTTTAACAAATCAAACTTCAAGCGAATTTAATTGTCTTAATCAATCGTTTATAGAATTAAAATATGAAAGTGTTTCACTCTACATTACATTCTACAAATTTATGCTTTTTTCATGTCATCGCATTGAGGTGAAAATTTAGTTCAATAACAACACACAGGGGTTGAAAACTGTAAGTTTGTAAAAGCTACTAGTTTTTTAATGAATTTATCATGTTTTATACTAAAAAAAATTAACCGCTTTGCAAAAAATTAAGTGATTTAATAATATTATTGTAGATTGACAGTTTCTACGTAAATCATAGTTGAAAACGATTAATAATAATAGATTTTATTGACGGTTTAATACCCCAGAAAAAGTTATATTCCACGACTTCCGTGAATACGATTCTCAAAATTTATTTTCTGACATTTAAATACAACAAAAAATTACGATAAAATGTATTTATAGTACGTAATTTTATTTAATAATGAAGACTTGGAAATTCTGAATTTTAGTAAGACAAAATGTAGAGAATCTTTTTTTTTTTAAATAGTTAACATTTATTAAATCATACCCTTCATAAATTCCTAATTCGCAACTGTATTTTATGAAGAAAATGTCTTGTAAATAAAACATATTTTAGTAAATAACGGTTATTAACTAAATTAATGTTTATAATATAAGATTTTTTAATTTAAATTTTTTCTGTATTCAGAAATATATAAATAAACATCTTTTTTCCCAATCGTCAATAACCCTTCCTAATTAAATGAAACAAAAATGCAACTATTATCACTTAATATACAATGATGGTCTTCACATGTTTAATTTCTTGTTTATAATCATCTAATAACTTTAAAGATTGCTTTGTTGTAAATTAAGAATGTATTGTTAAGTATTGTCAAATTCAGAAAACTGAAATATTACATCGCAATTTAAACATTATTTTCATATTTACATTCCTTGATAATTGCAAGAAAACATAAACTATTAAATGCATTCTAACTGGTGAAAATACTACAATTTATAGATGTAAGGAACTTTTATTTGAGTAGAATTATACACAGAAAAAATAATAGTTTTACTATCTAAATAGTTGGGACTGCACAACTACGGTTTTCAGTTGTTTTTACTATTTAAATAAGCTTGGCTAATTAATTTATCGAGGTCACTATTTAGATAGTAAAATTAACTTTAAACGATGGTTGTGTCTTATCCTACTGCAGTAGGACCTGCGAAATTGACCTCCTCAAAATTAACCGACTTGTCAAATCTTCTCCATGGAATCCTTCGAAATTGGCTGCCATAGAGGAAATTCCTTCCCCAACTCTTCTCTCAAATAGTGTGATATATTATCTATAAAAAGACAATAAATTAAAAACAAATAATTATTGCAGTCATTTTTCAGTAATTTTAAAGATTAATTGATTGAAAGTAATACAAATTTTGACAAATCGAGATTAAGAATGCAACGTTCAAACAGAAGTGGGGATCACCTCCCCTTTGCTCGTTTTCGCAACTTGCAGACAATTTTGGGGGCCGTCGAAATGGAAGGCAGTCAATTTCGCAGGTCCTACTGTATCTAGAGTTAGTAGTTCGAACTATTTATTTTTTCCGTATAGACTCAAATTCTGTTTAATTTATTTAAAATTCGACATTTATTTTCGAATGTTTACTTATTTTGCTTTCTAATCAGATTCTAACGATAAAAAAACTGTAAAAGACTCATAATTAGACAAGTTTATTAAAAATGTGTATATAATTCTATTGAAACTAATTGTAACATTGCAATCTTTCTATAAACTCACAATACATTGTTCAAAAATCATACAAAAATTATTTCATACACTTTCAGAATGTAGTTTGAGATCTATTGATTTGTTAATCGCTATCGTCAATACAGCTTTAAAAGGAGTATAAAGTAATTTCTCCTGTCTGCAATCGTAGATACATTTTTTTATCATTATAGTGGTACAGAATAGATTGTTTTCGCATTTTTAAATGATCTAAAAATATCTTTTGACGACCCTAAATACAGTCAAACAAAAAATTTAGACAAATTTTACATTGAGATCCTGTTACTACTTAAAACATGAGTATTTTTGCGTAAATACAAAGTAATCAAAATATAAACACTGTATTCAACACTATTGTTATAGTATATTTTGCCAAACCCGATTTATGTTTCTTTACGTATACACTTCATTTTAAGCATCGATCCAAGCTTCCTTTTGTATAGTAATTCCCTTGGTTCTAAATATTTAACTACCCTATAAATATTCGAGTATATTCAAATACGTAATACACGTTAAGGAAAGCTGTAACATAGTACTACAAAAACGTGTATAGCAGTTAATGTTAGAGTGTTATGAAATCCTATACAAACTATCAAGTAATCTCTTCTGGCATCTTTTTGTATTTTCTATTTAAATCGTGAAGACATAAATCTTTTTTATAGGAATTTATCCTTAAAATACAACTATCTCATAGGATCACAAGAAACACACGATTAAAGAGAAAATAAAAAAAATTAGTTTGGAATAAGCTGTCTTTGATTAAACAAAAATTAATTATTGTTCGATTTTTTTTACTTTTAAACGAGATTATTGTAGCAATCTTAGCCAGTTAAGATTATTTTTCTTTTAAGTTATTATTTGAAAAAAAGGAACGAAATTAAATAAGGTAACAAACTCATATCTAAACTAAATTTTTTACTTTTTCTTTTGTTCAAAAAAAAATTTTTTAATTTCGTTTTACTGACAATAATAATTGTAGTATTATATTTGTAAATTCGGTGTTTTTACTTTATATTAGATTTTAGTTTGTTACGTTATTTAAGGTTGTTCTTTTTTTTTCAAACATTATGTGTAATGTATAATAAATGACGGAAGTTATTATAAAGCAAGCTTACTAAAATATGGACATTTTCATTGTGTGATTTTATTTCTTAATATGCTAAAATTTTGTTGAAACATGGTACTAGATTATTTTAAACTAGCTCAGATAGATTAGAATCTTTATTTAACATAAATATTTGTAGAAAACAATATAGTAAGTAATTGCAATTCATAGATTTGGATTGGTGTATTTTAATTATTTTATTTATTTACGGGAAAGTTTACCTTCGCATACAAAATAAAGGAATAAATCTGGAGTGCCAAAAAAGGTTTATAATGGACTTAAAAATATTTATAAATATAATTTATTAATTAATGTGTTAAATTTAAAAAATGTAAAATACTATTCAAATTTTTTTTTATTTTTATTTTTTTTTCACTTTATTTGAGTGAATTTGCTGCTAAGATTGTTATGAACAATGGTTAAATGTTAGTGGGAAATTTTTTAATGATTTTTCCCTACTATTGCGTCGGTTATTTATCAATTCAGATGCTGTCAAACAAAATTCTTTCTGAAACGCGAAATTTGAATCCGCTGCTGAGAATCCGCTGCTAGTTTCAGGTTCGCCTCCTTTTTGTGGTTGAACATTTTTAATAATATTTATGTGTCAAATTTCCACATTGTAATGTATGATTTAACAGAAGATAAAAATGATTTAACAGAATTATGATACTATTCTACAAAGAAGTACACAATATTACGCCAACTTATTGAGAACTATAAAACGATAATAATTATATTAATAATAATAATTGTTCTCTGTATAAAAATAGCTACAAACAATTCCAGATATCAAGTTACAATTAAAAAATACAGATTTAAAAGTCATTTTGATCGATTTCACTCCAATGTAATGTTGATTAATTTTATCCCGATGTACATTAATTAAATTTGAAAAATGAATTACAATAAAGTATATTGAACAATACACTAACCTAATTACCATACATGTTTAATAAATTAAATAAATACATTGAAATTAAAATAAATTACTCTTCGATTTAATTTCATTTCAATTATATATAGTATTACTATCGATTTCTATCGGTAACATTAATTTGTATTCAATGGTGGTGTTCTAAATATAAAGCAATTATAGGAATCTAGTTCCAGATGAGGTATGTTTGCATCATCCATTTTGCTTGCACTCTCTCGTGGTATCGTAAAGTTAACTGACTTGATCTATCACAAACCACATTCAATCGAACCCGATTCAATCGTCAAAGAATTTAATGAACGTAATATAATAAATTTATCTGTTTAAGTTAATTAGAGATAATCTAACGTGGGTTGGTTATTAATTTCTATCGACAACTTTGTTAATATAATACGATTTTCTTTTAATTAATACAATAGAGTTCCGGTATATTTGCGTCTCGCTATATTTACGACCCAGCATATTTGCCCATTTCCGTCTAGTTATATTTGTCTGTCGCCGCTCTCTTTTTCCCCCACCTTACGCACTGGGGCCTCAAGAAGGGCCTGTTGTGAGTGGGAGAAGCGGTGCTCCCCTTCTTTTGATAAATATAAGGAGGGGAAGGCGAGTAACCGAGCGGGCAAAATATACACGGACTGTACTGTATTTTAGTTCGTCTCAATTAATCTCTTTATCTAAGAACTTCTCTTTTTTATAAAGTTGAATCCTAAATTACGAACTTCAAGTTAATATATACACTATAAAATAACAATTTTAATATAAATAAAAAAACAAATTAATCAAATAAACAATTAAATTTGTTTTTGCTTAAACGACTTTCCCTAATTTAATTTTATTTTACCTACTGCTATCGTAGATTTAGTCGAGATTTTTAATCGAAATATAAATACGTTATTCCATACAAATTTTGTTCAAAATTTCAATTATGTGCAGTAATTAGCGAAAATCAATTATTCATTACCTTACAAAGTCTATCTAATTAGTTACTCGCAGAGTAGAAGAAACACAATAATCGATTTGGGTGTAATACGATCGATTGGGTCAGGATTTTGAAATATTCTAATTACGAAACTTGATGTCTAACTACTTTTTCGAATTTCTATACGTCATCATTCGCCTTCACTACTTTTCATTACAGTACATACGTCAATATTAAAAAATAACCACCATCGATAGTTATTTTAACGAAAATAACAAATCGTCGCCTACATAAATGGAAAATAAAATTTTACACAGAATAGATTCTAAAGATAGAACTGAATATTCTACTAAAAAGATTACACGAATATGGATAAAGATGGATTGGATGACCATTCGCGTAATTGGAAGCTTTTATACTTTTACGTCCACTTTCGACTAAAAAGTACCGATTAAATTGAAAAATATTTTTTGATATGCAATTGTCAATTAGCAATTCTACACGTTTAATTAGTACGGTAATTAGTTGCTAGCCGGAGTCCTTTTTTCTGTAGCGAATAAGTGTTTGACTATTGTTTGACTAGATTCAGTAAAACCACTCAGATATTCAGAGAACAAGATCGTTTAATCAACGTTTAACTTAGGTATAAATGGTATAAAACTGCGGTAAAAAACGTTTATGAGTTACTTTTACTTGTTACAATACTTTGTATATCATAAAGTACATTTGGACGTATAATAAACGTGACGTATTATACGTAGATATGTAAAACGTTAAAAATAAACGTATTACATATAAACGTCTGACAGATCTGGCTGTCATCTACTTAATTGTACAATTTTATATCGGTTTTTATATGATATATGTATTGAACTACCGTGTTCTTATATGTATCAAATACGTTTATATTTCATCGGTACGTATACCATTTTTATACGCATTATATTGTAATTTTTAATGTAGTATTTCATAAACTAGTATTTTACGTCTATGAAATGTTTGCCATTATAACCTTGCAGGGAGAAATGAGGGATATATTATTTTGAAATGAATATAGTAAGTAGTTTTATTAACGTTTAAAATATTTGGATAATAAACGTATTATAAAAACGTTTTAGACATTTCTATTTTAACAAATTATAAACGTTTTCTAAACACGGTTATTAAAATTAAAAATTACGCAATTTACTATAATTATTTCATAAATTATGTATATACGTTTAATAAATAAGGCGAATTATATATAGGTATTTAAAACGTTAAAAATAAACATTGTCATAAAATTATACAATTTTTATACCTTTTTGTATATAAAATGCGTATGTGAAACCATTGTATTCTTATTGGTACGTTAGATCCTAATTAATACTAACATTTTTATTTATTATTCATACCATATTGTTAAGCGATTATTCAGAATTATGTGAAATTAGTAGTTTCAGAACTACAATAATTGTTTATCGTAGTCCACCGCTGTTCATTTTCTTGTTTTTTTTTCATTCTCTTAAAAACTGATTAATCTTTGATGTCAAATCTATATCATCCAATGAAATCTGTAATTCCCCCTCTATCTTAGAAATAATCAAACCACGTGACGTGAAATCGGCATTTGTACTTAACGAGGAGCTACTTGACTTATGAAAAGATGCGCCACCTAGTGTCACGTCTGGTTAAATATCTACTATTAGTATTTTCCGGTCATTTTTAACCTGTATAAGCAACATTTTTGGAAAACAATAGATTATTTTGGATTTAAGGGAACTTGAAAGTTGAACTGGTATGTTGTAGAGTGGAAATTTTATTCATTTCCTGCACGTAAATGACTACATTTCAGGTTAATAATAATTCGTCAGAGAGTCAATTCTTATAGTTTATATTTACATATCAAATTCCAGTACGTGCATTTCGCGTTACTTCCGAGAGTTCTTTGTTATAATTGACAAGCTGAAATAACTGAAGAAAGATACGTGATATTGAAAGAATTGTCAGAGAAGGTCGTTCATAAAGGAACATTTTTTAGTCGTTTTCAAAACAACTTTGGAGACAAAAATTCTTTTCTGAAAAAAAATTTGTTATACAAGGTAATATTGAGTGTGAATTAAAAAACACTTTATAAGTGTTTATGAATTATATTTTTATAATGCGTTGACAATTTTTGAACGTTGATTTCGTTAAAATTTTTTTTTTACAAAAATGCCTAATATTTTTGTTCGCTCGTAAGAAAATAAAACAGACGACATGCGTTACTGATACAATATATCGAATAGTATACTCCACCGTGGTTTCTATAATGTTGACAGGTGTCCTCACACATACATCGTGTCGTTATACATTGCGGTCTTGTTTCCAATAGTTTTACCATTACCTATAGCTGCAGCTTAACTTTTTTTCCCAACAACGATTCGTTAACGAGCAACCGGAAGTTATTGTAGTATTTTATATGAAAAAAATTAAAAAATCGATATCAATAACCCAAATTGCGGTACTAGTTATAAACAAAATAAAATACTTTTAACAACAAATTTTGAAAAAATAAACACGATTTTAAATGGTGTCTGAAAAATGAGGTGAATGTCAAGTTTCGTGTTACAAATAAATGATTTCTTTCTGTATTTAAGAAAATCGATAAACCAACGTATGGTGTGATATGTGGCCATTGCCTAAAATAGGAGGGAGCCAACATAAAGAGTTCGTTTCCTTTCCTGTTTTATCGATTTTTCAGTATCACCCACTCGTCAAAATACTCCTTTCCCCAATAAATTTCCATTTAAATTGAGCTATTCTTTCATAAAGGTTTTCATTCGATTACGTCCATAGAATGTATTATTTAACTAGTAAAATTGAAAGTGATTTTACTACTTTATAAATCTGAATTAGTACAAAAAATACTAATTAAAAATTAAACATGAAAATGAAAATTGTGCTAATCTATCCACCCTCATCTGCCAGTAAGTTTAGTAGATTTTACTATTGTATTTTTACTACTTAAACAGTATGAAAATTGTCTTTCTTATGAAATTACATAGTATCTTTTGATGTATAAGTTTACACGTAAATTACTTAAAAAAAAGTAATAAAAATTTAATTGTAAGAGAATATCCTACAGAAATATAAAACTCATTCGTGTAACAATTTTATCATCCTGTCTTTGTTAAAAATCTAAGAGATTTAAAATTTTATGAGAACATAAATTACTGTAATTTTTATTTTCAGAAATAAATGCGAGAACCTTGTAAACGATCTCTACATCATAAGTTATATTGTTTTTATGAGATTCTAAAGCCTTGTTGAAGTGCAGAACAGGATTTTCTCAAAAATTTTATTGCTAAATAACCTTTTGTGCTGAAAACAACGTGAAATATTATGTTGTGAAAAACGGATTAAAACTCTTAAAATAGATAAATAGGTAAGGTTTTATGGGGGATTTAAATTGTCAAATTTTCTCATTTGTTTTCTGTCATCCTTTCTGTCAGTTTTTCAAATTTAGAACATTTGAAGAGATCTTTGAAGGATTAAAAATATGTCTAAACATATGATGTAACTTTTAACTCTGATTGTTTTATAACATCACTGAACTTGCTGACATGTTTGTGTAAATGTATTCAATATTAAAAAATAAAATTGTTTCACTTAAAGATTCCATAAATACTGTTAATACATAAGAATTTACGTTCACTTTAATATTAATTAAATTTTCTGTTTTAATAATTTGTAGTATTAACATTCGTAAAATTCGAACTATTTATAAAATTGTAAGAAATTTACAAAAAGGGACTTTGTAAATTTTTAAAATATAAAGTTTCAATTTTTGAAATATTAAAAAAAGAACGAAAAAAATATCGATAAACTATGACGTTCAACCATTGAAAGTTCAAACGTAAAAAAAAGGAATCAATCAAGAAACATACCAACGGTTTTGACGCGAATTTTAATGTATCACAAATAAAAGCACGTAATAACTGTCAGAAAAAGTAAGATAACAATTGAAATAAAAAATAAATAGAAACACGACAAAATTAAAAAATATTGAGAAACTTGAAAAAGGTCAGAACTCGAACAATGATAAAAATAACGCAAATAGAGGAAACTGCGAAAACGAAGCTGAGTGAAACGAGAAATATTGATAACATTGTTTTGAACGTAAAAATACTCTCAAAATGTCGACTTGCATAAAAAGAACTGACGTATGACTTTTTTTGTTACGAACATTTTCTAATTGTTAGAATTTCAATAAAATTTCTTTTGAATAATTTTTTTTATTATGGGAAAATTTTCTTTGCTCGATAGTTGGGTACATCCTTACAAAGTTTAAGATTCTCTTGCTTTAAAATGAATATAGGTGAAAACAACGTCGTAATATCTGATCTAAACGGCAATTTGCTTAAAAAGTCACAGAAAATATTTTCGATGTCTTTTCGCTTTAAATCTTTGAAATGCAGGTCAAAGAAATATTAGGCGAAAGTTACGTAAAATTTCAAAAGTATTTTGACTGCGTTAAAAGCGTGGAAGTATACTGAAGAAACATTTTTGCAAACGCGTTTTTTGGCGCGTCTAAAATTGAATTTCTTTGATGCATTTTAAAGACGAAAATAAAAATAACAGAAAAGACAAATATTTGATTTTATGTCAATTTAAGGCGTATATTATTTTCTTTGAATTATTTTTTAAAGAATTATTTTTTATTAGGTTTTATTGGAGGTATTATTCTATATGGCAGAAAATTCATTTTGCGATAGAAAATTATTTGTTCCTGGAATGTCATAGACATTTAACTTTATTGTGCGGAAACTCAATAATCTCAAATAGATTTCGATATTGACTTTTTATAATTCAGGATTTCTCGAGCAAGTTCGCTTTTGTCACTAAACGAATTTTATGGGTATGACATACATAGAACTATGTATTTTTATAACAAATTATTTCATTCTGACCTGAATTGAAAATAGTGGATTTTAATTAAAAAGTTCTGTATTTCCTAATTGTTGGTAATCACTGATTATCAAGATGCTCCTGAAAGTAAAAAATTGCCACGAATTTATGTTCAAATTAAACACTAAAGAAAAAAACACTATATTTTTTACTACGTTTATTTAAAAAAACAACAGAAATGTTTTTATCTCAAAATTTTTGTTATAGATTGTCATTTTGTGAATTCGTTTTTATTCGTGACATTTTTAAATCCCTGAATTCTTATTCATGATTTTATTTGAAAAACGTTTGTTTAAACCAGATAAATGTATTAAGATTCCATTTATTTAATTTCTCTTTAAAACGTCTCTTTCATTCCAACCGAATAAATAATAAAATTATAAATTACTTCGTAATTTTGAAAATCCATACAAAAATTAAGACATATAAATGTATTTTTAGAATATGGTATATAGGTCGCAAATGGTACAAAAATAGTGTGTAAACAAAAGTCCTTGCACAAGAATTTGTCGTATTTCATTTCACATACTTCTAACAAAATTGCATTTTTCATCATTGCTTATAAGTTCGCAGAATAGACGATGGAAGGAAATTACTTTCCGAAAGTAATTGCAAATTCTTTTCAATGTAAAATAAAATGTTTAAAAAATGTTTGATTTTAATAATAAATAAATAGATAAACAATTGATCTCTAAATGAAATGTTCATACCAAAACAGTCAGTTTTTTCAAATTGAAAAGTATAACTGAATTTTTGTATAATTTTTGAATTTCATAATAGTTAATATGATGTTTCTCAGCGAAAAAAAAAATGATTAGTAGACTTTTTAATACACGTATAAAAATGGTCTTTTTAATTTTACCATCTCAGAAGAGAAATTAGAGATAAATGACGATGTCATTGATTATATCTTATAAACAAAAAAGAAAGATTCATTAAAAAGTAGGAATAATTATCGTTGATTTAAAGATTTCTAAAATTGCATATCATGATTTTATGAAAAACTTTTTATCTCTACTTTTTGGAACAACCAAATCCCGAGATAATACTTCTGTAACAGTAAATACAGTGTTTCATAAAGAACGGATGTGTGCCTATTAATGTCTTAATTCTGTATGCTAAAAAGAAGTCATAAAGCTACTCGCATAACTTTTGTTAAAACAGTACACTTTTTTATAAAACACGTAGAAAAGGCAATTGTATGGTTTTAATGTACTCGTAAATGACCGCTTTTTTCATGAAAATATTGTGCTAATCTGTACTTTCGAAAACAAAGATTTTTTACATTTTCACTGCTAAATAAATGTGTTTACAGTCTTCATTTTAACAGAAATTCTAAAAATGTATAATGACAATACTAAGACTGTAGTAGAAATTACTAGTAATATCAGTCCCGTATATGAGCGATTCAATGCAACTTTTAAATTTCGTCTTTCAACATTTGTTTATGGCATTAATCGGTTTTATGCCGTTACATTTTTAGGACCAGAAAAGTAAGAAGTCACTAATTTTTTAACAGATTTTTGTAAATACATAAATAGCGATTGAAAAGTTCGACGACCAATTAAAAAACACCTAGTGAAGTATTTTTGTTTCTAAATCAAGAATACGATAATAGAAATATTTGAAAATATTCCTTGGATAAAATTTCTTACGTAAAAATGAAAGGGACTACATTATTCAGCTTTAAAAAATTCAGTATTGTCGAGTTTCAATTTATGAAGGTAGTACATACCTAGTATAACGTTTTAAGGTATTAGGTTAAAGTTTCTGAAAATTTTATTACATAACTAAAAATAAACAAATCACATATTATAAGAAAACATAAACATAATGTAAACCTTGCATTATATTATTTTTATAGCTCAGATTATTTTAATACCGTATATAGTTCGTATTTCGTACTCTCTACACTATAGAATTAATAAAAAGCGACTTATCTACAGCGAAAAGTGGGTTACCATCAATTTTTCAAAAAGTTTCTTATACTGATAAATAGTACAAAATACTAATTCATTAGTAAAATTCTACTAATCTACAAGTAGATACTGACTTTATTATTTCAGTAGTTTATAGAATAAGTCATAAAGTATTGGGATTTAACTTTTTATTAGCAACAATGATTACTAATTCATTTGGGGACTCACTTTTCATTGTCTTAGTGGTGGTTTTTAAGTAATTCAGATTTACAGAGTACGGCTATGGAGAAATCGACACCGAATTGGGAAAATTATAGTCTGGAAAAAACCTTCATCATTAGTAAGAATTCTATTTGAAAGATGAAAAAGAGCATTTAAACACTAACAATTTGTTAAAAAATGCACCAAACCCATAAAGTTGTGATGGTATCTATAGTAAAACATTATTTTCAAAATTTCCACAACAAATGTTAATGCGGAAACACCATAATAACATTTTTTAAATTTAAAATTAACTTTACTTTTCATCCAGTCGAAAAAACGATCATATACCACGTTGGAAAATGTAGAAAAGTTTTAAAGAAAATGGTCTGAAGGTTCAAAAGACATTGGACCGTGTTAACATGTGCTCTTAAAAAATAATGATTTTCAGTTCGTATAGCTACACTAAAATGCAAAGTTTACAGTATTCCAAAGAGATTCATATATAAATAGCCCATATCTAAATCAAGTTCCATTTCTTTTCTCTTTACAAGAGGAATATTTTCCGACATGGTAGATTAAAAAGTTACTTTTTACTAATTAAGTTACTTTTTAAAATGACATTTTCTGAAAAGTCTGGCACACAAGTTCCTGGTTTCAGTAACTCATGTTCTGACGCAGGCATTCACTAAAACAACTATTATTCTACTAAATACTATCTCAAAAAATGACAATATGTAGATTTCTAATTCGGATGAAAGCTATTTTTTTAACAGACCCCAACTGAATAAAAGTCTAGTGAGAACGTGTAAAAAATCTGTGATTTTAGCTGGTACCCTTCTTTTTACTAGATGATAATCTTTACTGGCATATTCACAAAAATTTGTCTTCTTTCAGTAACACAATAATACAACAAATCGATTTAACCTACATTTCTACCATTTCTACAATTTCTACGAAAAGTTCAACGGAATTCCTTATATATTTATCGACTGCTTATCAACAATCAACATAATGGAAGTTATTACAAACTTTGTACAAAGTTTACAAATAAATTTACCAGACAACAAGCCAAGCCCTAATAGGAATGTTAATTCAATTTCATGGGTAAAACTTCCCCAGATTTGATAAAAATGTCATCATGTTCAGTTAATGTCAGAAATTTGTTAGGATAAGTATAAACCCCGGCGAAAAGATCGGTTTGAAACGAAAAGACTAATTTCTTTCCGCCGCAATCCGGAATTTGTCACCGATCTAATCCTACTATCCTAGTCGTTCCAAACTAATCTGAAAATTACATCCGACTCAATCCAATGACATCCAAGATTTACCTAGACAATTACTTAATCCGGGTAAATCCGGTCGAATCTTATACAGATTTCGATCCATTGAAATCCGACTTAATCCTAACTATTCCGAAGTTATTCGATGCATTCAAATCCTGCGGAATCCGAATTAATCCAACCCATTCTGAAATTATTAAATTAATGCTAATCCTGCCGAATCCCACTTGATCCGGCCTGCTCCGAAATATTCAATTACTGCTAATCTTGCTGAATCCGATCCATTCCGAAATTATTCGGTACATTTAAATCCTGCTGAATCCGAATTAATCAGACCCATTTCGAAATTATTAAATTAATTAGAATCCTGTTGAATCCAACTTATTCCGACCCATTCCTAAATTACTAAATTAATGCTAATCCTGAATCCGACTGAATCCGACCTATTACGAAACGTCGGAAAGACATAGGATTCGTTCCGATTAAAATCGCGGAATATGAAACGAATTGACGATATTTGTCGGAATGGCATAGGATTCGTTCAGATTAAAATTGTGCAATAAAACGGATTAAAAAATCGGTTTGGAAAGACTAGGAATGATCGGCGACAAAATCCGGATTGTCACGAATTAGGTCGGATTAAATCTCCGATTCTTCCGCCAAGGAAGTTAACGATATATTTCCTGCTAATAACGTGCAGAAAAATATCCAACTTTTTTGTACAACGTAGCAGTAATGCATTTTTATATTGTTAAAAAAACAGTTTGTCTATTCTATTTTGTAAACTGTGCTAAGTTGTAATAGCTGTCTTATCTAAATAAAAGTACCTTGGCATCGAACATGGATTCAAATCATTTGAATGCATACATAATATCGTCTTTGGTCTACTAAAATCTATTCAAGTGCATTTGCGTGAATTATAATAGTGATTAAATGCAATGTATTTTCGAGTTTTTAAAATTGATTAATTTTTATTTGAGTTTGAAATTTTCATTAAAAATTTCCTAGAATATTATCAGAATCTTGTAGGAACAGTCCGGAAATGTCAAATTTTTGTCCCTTATTATATTCTAGATAAAATATTTAAAATATTCTCCATGAAAATTTTCGCGTTATAAAATACTAAAAAAATTCATGGTGACTTAACACTCTTTTACTTTTAAAATATTTGCGTATGAAATCGACAATTTATGTTTTTCATTCGGGGTCAAAATACATTAGTAATTGCTTTAAAAAGTAATCGTTGTATTTATTAATTTGTTCGTTTGCATTCCCACATAATGTTATCCAATTTGGCATTCGTAAGGATTCAGAATTTATTATCAGCGATTATTCAATATAAATGCAAATGGATTCACGTTATGTTTTTATGTTCATCAATTTTAATTATAAATATATATTGAGAATTGGCTTGCATTTTTTAAATTGTTTTTAAATGAATTCAAAAATATAAAAATATAATTTTAATATTCTTTGAATTCGTTTACGATTATTTCTGAGAATAATCGTTTTATAATAGAATTATCTAGTTTAAATATCGAAAAAAATTGAACGATGTTGTTATTTACAAATTAAGGTCTCATTTCTTAAATTCCCAGTAAAAGAAAATGGATTCAGATGTCAAGAATCCGAATTTAGAAATATAATCTCCAATTCGTTTTTATTTATGTCGTCGTAAATGAATTCGTACTTCTAGTTCTGAATTCTGATTCGTGACTTCTGAATTCATTTTTGTGCACTAGATTATAAAGTAAAATAAATATAATCACAGATTTACTGCAATCTTAATACCATCAAGTCTACAATATTGGCATAACGTTTCTTTGATTTATACATTAAAATCCTCTGAACTTAAACTAACTAGTTATTTTTTTTATATTAACCGGTTAAGTGGTGCAGCATTTTCCACTTTTCGTGCCAATTCTGGTAGAAGCGAATCATCCACTAAAATACTTGAAATCTATTTCTATGAGTTTTTTTGTGCTCCTAATTCAATTTTCATGCTCAGTTTCCATTTTTCAACATCCTAAAGGGGTGAAAAATAAGGGTTGAGGGTGAAATTTTCAGTTTTCTTTATAAACTTAGATCTACGTTTATTTTTTATATTGTTGAAGTATAGTAGAGAAGTGGAAAAGAGTTGTGGGTGGAATGTTTAGTTTTTCTAGAAACTTAGATCTAAAGGTTTTTGATATAGCTGATTCCGTTTCCAAGTTCAGTTTCTATTTTATAACATTCTAAAGGGGTGAGAAATAAGGGTTGAAGTGGAATAAAGAAGTGAAAAAATAAGGGTTGTCGTGAAATTTTAATTTTTTCCAGAAACTTTGATCTAGAGATTTTGATACAGCTGATTCCGCATCCAAGCTCATTTTCTATTTTATAACATTCTAAAAGGCGTGAAAAATAAGGGTTGAAAAATATGGGTTCAAGTGGATGAAGGAAGTGAAAAAATAAGGGTTGAGTGTCAAATGCCCACGAAATTAACAATAAATTTGCAATCAGCGACCCCGAAAACCACAGTGTCGAAATTTCTGCTACATAGAAGGTCGTCATTTTGAGGTTAGGATTCAGAATTGAAAAAAAAAACAACCAATTATTACGGTCGTATACCAATTTCGGTTTAAATCGGTCGAAGCCTTCAAAAGTCATTCAAATGTGTACGTATATGATACAGTACCAGTTATGTCACTTTTTTGTACATATATGATACAGTATCAGTTAACCAGTTAAAAAACACATATTGTTCTTATATAAATGTCCGGACATGACCCTATTAATAAATAAACTAATAAAAGTGTTTGCAAGTTTTCTACTATTGACTGATACGTATTCAAAGGCTGTTCTGCCGAGGAACAGTAGTTGTCAATTATTTGGCTTTCAAGGTTCATTTTATTCCGTTTTGATGTTACAAAACTTAATATTGGTATTGGCATATAGAGTACCATAGAAAACTTTCCAGGTGTTAATTAAAAACGACTTTTTAAATTGATAATTTCTTTTGCAAACTAAAAATTCGTACTCTTTTAAAAAAACATTCAATCCAAGGGCACGTTAACTTTATTATCACATAATTATGCATGTAATTCTGCTAATCATAAACAAAAAGTCAATGAAAGTTTCTTTCATCCGATCTGGCTTATTAAGGTAAATGTCTACCTTTAAAAAAGGTTTAAAAAACGCTATATATTGAATATGTTTACTGTATATTATATACTTATGATTTTTAAATAACAATTACTTTTATAAAATCAACATGTAGTTGAAAATTATTTTGCAAAAGAAACATTTATAAGTATCCCAGAAAACGAAAGTGTGTTATAAATGAGGTTATGTGACACAACAAACCAATTATTCTCAGGGGCATCAGTCTTTTGAAGCATCTGTTTTGTTTAATTTGTATTTTTTACAATAAATGCATTAAACCGCAATAAACCCCCATTTTTTAAATATTAAAACTTGAGTTTGTTCGAAGAAAATTGTCATTGTCATATTCGAAAATAGGAGGCAAAAATATGTTAAATAAAAAAACGCGTTATGATTCTTTTTTTGAGTGAAGAAATTCAGTTGCGGTTTTACCTACTTATAAGGTTAGATTAACACTTAAATTAAACAGTGTTTAATTAAGGCGTAATACTAGTATTTTATGTAATGTTTCAAAGATTGAGAAAGTGGTTCATAATTGGGGCTTTTACCTTATATCTTTTTGAGGTCGCTGAATATGGACCTGAAGTTCCTTTTACGTAATTATTTTTGTCCTAATCTCTTTGCTATAGCGAGTTTTACGTGACAGAAAACATTTTATAAATTTTGACAGATTTATATTAATAATAGTATCCAGGTTTTTTTTTCTAAGCTCATTAAGAATTGGAAGTTCGCTTTTCTAAATGGTGGATTCAATGTGATGGTCGAACTTCTATCAAATGTTTGATGTTGGCAAAACTAGGTAACCTCTTTCCAATTACGAAATAAAAAAGCCACATTTCCATATTCACAAAACACTCAGGATTCATAATCCAATTGATTGTAAAGATATACCAGGGTGTCTTTATTATCGTTGTGGAACAGCACCATTAAGACTATGTAAAATAGTTGGCAAACTACTTTTGATTACAGAAAAGTCACGTCAAAGTAATTTAAAAAAACAATACTAAGAGAAAACCATTCATAACTAAAAAACTAGTTAATCTAAAAATACAAATTTGTCTTTATACATTGTCATACCTAATGAATAGTCAGAGCATTGAAAGTAATATTAAACACTAACAGAGAGAACAGAAACTAGCTACAACCATGTCATATTTTCTGGGTATTGCTGAATGTAGGTAAATATCAAATAAAGGGGAACTTGACTATGTATAGGATATTAATTAAAAAATCTAAAAAAATCTAAATTTTAAAAAATTAAATACCAAATTTTGTTCATAGAATATTTGTTCTCCATACTGGATTCATTACTTCGGATGTTGAAGATCTGACATCAATTTTCTAATCAACTATCCCATGAACTCCTATATACCAAGATTAAAATAAATTCATAATATTTTTGAGGTTAGGAAATATCCTTATGCGATGGAATAGAGGAGACTTGAAAACAGTAAAACGCCGAGACTTTTATCGATTTTCTTGTGGTCCTGATATATTTGTAAAAATGTTTAACAATTTTTCTAACTTTTAATGTTTTGTTAGATGAAAAGCGAGGAATACCCTAATTCCATTTTGAAAAAAATAGTAGAAACTCTGTAATTTATATTTTAAACTCACAACTCTATAATATTACTTTTAAATTGTCGAATTTTTATATCTGTTTTACAAAAAACTAATTTAAAAATTCGATTTGGATATTGACATCTTGATTGTTCAATGGCTCACAATTGTATTTCTCAATAAAAACTCTAAACTAAAGACCTCCACCGAGCCAGAAAAATCGCATAAAACATCAAAAACACGTCAAGTAGTACTTTCAGATTACGGATGTCGAAGACATTGTCAGTAATTGCAATTCTTGGCAGACCGTACTAATGGGTAAGTTAAAAATACGCTTCGACATTAAGCTTTAATAACTTCTCGAGCGAAAAAATTAGCATACCGGTTGAGATCAAATGCAAATGAAATAAAAAAGGAGATAGAAAATTTTATGCGGAGAATAGAAAAGAAATGGAAAAGACATTGTTGTTAGGGAAAGCCTTGCAATATAATAAGCTTCATCTTTTAAAAGTGGCATTGATTCGAAGCCGTTGAGCGGAAATTCGGTCGGAAATGGCGGTGTAAGCCTCGCCTATAAATAACCGACTTATTAACCGTTCAAGATAAGCGCTTTTTACGTTCATCGTAACGATTACTTTGTTCGATCTGTTCAAATACCAACCTTAGAGAAAATCCAAGTTTTAAGTCGCTTTTACATCAAATTTTTTCCAAAAACTTTTACTTGTTGGTAGACGTGACAACAAAAAGCGTTTTCAACATTTTTTCCAAAAGTTTTCCAATAGGAATCAACCGTCGGAAAATTCGGATATTGCAGAAACGTGAGATATAAAACTTGGATGAAGTTTTCAGTTCGATAACTTTGTAGACAACGTTGTGATGTATTTTTTATGCGAATATTACTCTCTAAATTTCTTGGAATGAGAATTCACTCTTTAATCAGTGAAAACAGAGCAACTCTCGTGAAAGAGTGAATATTTAACTCTATAAGAGTGAAAATTCACTCCTTAAGGTGGAAGTTCACACTTTCCTCCAGAGTTGTCAACTCCACGACTCGGAGTGAAAAGTGAATTTTAAATCTTGTTACATTGAAATTTCACTCTTAAAGACTTGAATATTCACTCTTTCACGAGAGTTGCTCGGTTTTCACTGACCAAAGAGTGAATTTTCACTCCAAGAAATTTATAGAGCACCAATGGTTCTTAATACCCAATTAAAGAAATGTTACTATAATTTAAATTAAGCCACTCTATTGTAATAGTGAATTCTCACTCTTATCGAGAGAAATTTCTCTCTGCATGGAGTGAAAACTTACTCCGTCTTGAGTACAAATTCACGTTTATAGAGCGAGAATTCACTCTTTTACTAGAGTGGTATAGAATTAAATATAGATTTTCGCACAGTACATAACTCAAATGTACTCTCTATATTCCTTGGAGTGAAAACTTACTCTCTCTAGAATAGAAATTAACTTTTATAGAGTGAGAATTCACTCTTTATACTAGAGTGGCAAAGTATCTAATATAAATTTTTCGCACAGTTCATAACAAAATGTACTCTGGAAATTCCTTGGAGTGAAAATTCAATCTTAATGAAGTGAAAATTCAGCTGCTCTATTGTAATATTTAATTCTCACTCTTAACGAGAGAATTGTCTCTCAGCCTGGAACTTACTCTGTCTGGAATAGAAATACACTTTTATAGAGTGAGAATCCATTCGTTCACTACAGTAGCTCAATCTTCACTCTACAAAAAGTGAATTTTCACCCTGAGGAATTTAGAAAATATATTACCTTGGTGACACCAAAGTATTCCCTTAGAATATATCTTGCATGTTTCATTTGTAGAAATAATAATTCTGGAAATGTCAAATTTTCATCCCTTTTTATATTCTAGAAATATTTTGAAATACTCTTTAATTTTCATTAAAAAATTTCTAGAATATCGCCAGAGTATTGTAGGAATAATCCGGAAATGTCACATTTCTGCCCCTTATTATATTCTAGATAAAAGATTTAGAATACTGTAGACCCTCCCATAGTGTCGCTCTCCAGAAATCCTGTGGTAGTGTCGCAGTTCGTTCCTCCGATAGTGTCGCAGTGAGCTCTTCATCATTTGACCCGTCTCATATCAACAGATTGACCGCGAGAGGGATTTAGAATGTAAGAAATGCGGAGAGTGGGGGTGCGACACAGTTAGAGGATTTGTTTCCACTTCGGTCCCAAGGCGGTGACATTATGAGAGGGTTTACTGTATAATGTCTTAACTACTGCTCTACGCCATTACTGAAAGAAACGTTTCTATCATACCTTATGCTAGAATTCTCGACTATCATTTAAGATTACTTCTTCCAGTATTAACTTTAAAATAATTGTTTAAATAAATTCATAGATGCATAATTCACTATTAACCAATAATAAACGTAAAATAACATGCTTTTTATTAAAATTTATATATATTCGCAAAATAAAGGCAATGAAATAATAAAGACTATTGAACATCTTAATTCAACGATGTTTATATCTTCCATAAATGTCACGTATTAAATAATGGTATTGAAAACGACAGCAATAAACGTATTTTATACGATCATATATTTGTCATTTTCATAATTTCCTTTTGTACAATATTAATATATTAAACATTAAAGTTTTCATTAGATTCGATTGTGTAGCATCTGACAAATTCGATCAAATTAATCTAAAGAAAATTAGCTTCGTCTAGACATTTCAAATAAGCAGCAGTATTATCTCAAATGTTAGTAGACGAAGACATATTACAAAGAATTTAGGACTATAACAATTTTAATCTACTTAATGTTCAGAAGAATATTTTTGAATTTCTGGAGGTTTTCCAAGATTAAGAAATGTATACATTTCAATCTTCAAGAACTCCCTTCATCAGTAGATCATCCAGTTTTTCTTCCTCATATTAATGACCTGTCTATGGTTGCAGCGTAAGCTTAATCCATTTCTGCACAAACTTTTAGTATCAACACTAGTTAAAAATTAGCTTCTTTCTAAACAACATTATTTGTCAGCTAATTAATCATTAAAAACATTATTTATGAACGAGATTTTTGATGTAATGAAAATGTTTTTTACGAATTTACATTCGAGTTTTGCATCCATCTATTGACGAAACATCAACTGTATGATGCAAGTGGATCATTCGGTATCGAAAATAAAATACGACATAAGTCGATTAAAAGCTGATCAAATGTTAATGTATCTCCTCGTTCACAGATACGTGATGAACATAATGAAGTTTCATTTCTCAAAATTTAACCTCCAATATGTTCCCTTGTGTAAAAATTTACTCGTCATTGAATACAAATTGTGTTAGTTAAAGGAAATAGTGGATTTGCATTCTTTATGGTGTAAAACTCTCTCCACTTAGAGTGAAACTTCATTATAGAGTGACAATTAGACGTTTCACTAAAGTGGCTTAAATTTCAATCCATAAAGAGTTATTTTTTACTTCAATAAATGTAGAGACTTGATTTGCATATAAATATTGGTTTTATAAACTTATTGTTTAATCCGATCTTAATAAACTTGTCTCAAATCAATACAAGTTTTATAATAAACTCACAAACACATTATTAATGTTCTAAAAATAACTATTAATGGCATGTAAAAACGTCAATACTTGGCTTTATAGACGTAATAATTACTATTATTACACGACTAGTTAGTAAAGGATGTAGAATATCCAGTTTTTTTAATGTAAAAGTGTTAGAATGTAGATTTTTTTATATTCATCATCAAAATTAATATTTTTATTACGACCCGTCGAACATTTTTCTTTTTAACCCAAAATTTCTGTACCTAGTAAGTAGCAGTAATCAATTATCTTTCTAGAATAAAGAGCCAAAGTCAAATCATATTTTTGAGTGAGAGAAATATCTAAACGACTCATTTTTAATCTTAGTTTACTATTAGCAGAGAATTTTAATATTAAAAAAATGAAAAAAGTCGAAAATCACCTTTCATTTATTCCCATTTGAGGATCTAATTACTAACTAACAAATGTAGCATGTTAGTTACGTATTTAAAATGATATTGTTAGTTAATTACTCAAAAATTTACAAAAATCTTTTTTCTTCACAAAATATTAAAAAAAACTGTGTATAAACTACTAATCAAGTTGAAATGAATACTTTTTAAACTATTTTGGCGTAAAGAGTGCAGTTAGTAATTATACTTTAATACATTAAAAAGAACTGTCAAGTTAGTTACTAACTTAGTTATAATTTAAAAAAATAATTTAGATTTGAACAAGAGTTGGATTGCATTTAGTATCAAGTTATTCGATTATTTGTTATAGATTTTTGTAATGGAATTTTCAGTCCCAACTGTTAGTCGAAACACTAAAAATGTTAGATGAAATTCATGACAATTATTGAGTGATTCTAAATATGCTTTATTTAATACAATTTTTTAAATAAAATTTACCTTTCTTCATTTAAAAAACAATTAAATTTACACTATCTAATATATACTAATCTATTCTTTATTTTGGATTCCATTAAAATAAAATTAATATTTTTGTGTTCAAACTCCACTTGTACTATTTTAAAAGGTTTCACCTACAAAGAAAATGACGTTAAAATGATAAAAAATGTTTAAAATTGCGTTTTTATCCTTACTCTAACAATTTAGTGAATAGTTAACCTACCGATAAAAAACCACCAGACCCAAAAAGTAGTTGGATTGGAATTTTGGGTCATCCTTTTATCAGTTTTTGTTGGCACTTAATTGTAGTTGAATTAGATAAAAGCTGCTGTTGTAGTTTTAAAGGTTTCGATATCCGAAATCAAAATCTGGTCGCTGACATATTTTATTACGTCAAGATTTTGAGATGTCCTAACCTAAAAATGTAAAAAATACCGTTTTGATTATTTTCAGTAAGTTTTAGTTGCGGAGAAAAAATTTTGTTCACAATTTGTGCATCAGCTTCTAACTGCGATTTTAGTAACTTCAATGCGATTTTTTGTGCATCGCGTTATCGAAATTTTTGCCAATGCACCATTATGATTTTCATTTTGTCGCTTTTATGTTAGGATATCTTAAAATCTTGACGTGATAGAATAATTATGCGGCCAAATTTGGGTTCAGCGCAAAGACAACCTTAGTATTTTGGTAGGCCTGTGTAATCAACTTTAAGATCAAATTGTTGTTACAAAATTGTCAAATATTGTATTTTTATTTTTTAACTGTTTTTAATAAAAAATGTCCGCATAGTTGCTTTTATTATATGATTCTAGTTGATTAAAAATACCGCCAATGTACCTAGTAACGCCATACTAAAATATACCGAGAAAGAGTAAAAGCATTTAGATAATTTCCTGTCTCAAAATAGTTAACGGATTTACATCGAATCCCTTTGATTCTAACGTCATCGATCAACATTATCTCGCTAATATAATCGATGCTCTGTTACTTATTTACAGACCCACTCTGTCTACTGGCATCTTCCCAGAAAATGGCAAAAGCTTTGGTAAAGACCATCAAGAGTATTTCTTCGACTATAATTCTAACTAACGACCAAAACATAATGTTCTTTCGCAATACTATTCTGGAAATTTGTACTTTATAAGCTTGTTGAGTTCTAAACGTTAAACATCGCTTATACGTCCCAGTATTCCCTAAGGCTCAGTATCGAAGTAAAATGGATATCCGCATTGATATCAGAGTCCAACTATAGAGGGAAAAACGTCCAGTGGGAATGATCAAATGAAAAAATGTCAGAAATAAAACAGGTCACTTTAGAATGCAGAAAGAAAAAGTAAATTTGTTAATTTTATTATAACATTATTCTTTAAATTTAAATTAGTCCAAAATGAAGGAGTGAAAAGTCGGTCAGTAATCGAATTAGTAATATAAGATTTAACTAATTTTTAGTAAAGAGGTATTAAAAAATTAAACTAAAATATTTAATAAAAACAACATTTTAAGAGTTGAATTTTGCGTATCCAGATGATCGTAATTTATATATTTGCAAAACTTTAGAAGTTTCTAGAAGTCTCCAGTGTAAATCTTTCTCAACAATGATGGAAACCAGAAATGATCCCTGTGGCATTTTAGTTTTCAATGCCGAGCACCGAAAATGAAGGTGACCGCACAGGATAATACGGTGTCATCCACTACCGTAACCGATGACGGCAATCATTTTTATTGTGACAATAACCTATATTATAAGTGCTTAAGTATAATCGACATTTTTATACTTGTTAATCAACAACCTATTTAATGTCACTAGTCACCGATATTTTCGATGAACACCTCTCTCCATGAAATACACAAACTGTTTATGACGATTTTTCACCTTTTATTTCATAGTTGGCCAACCTTTAAGATAGCTTACCCAAAAAACTTTAAATTAGTACTTAGTGATTCTTAGTGCTATTTAGTACACCATAACCTATTGCTTATGTGTATTAAACAAAATGCTCATTATGGAAATGATCTAAATTTTCCTCTTTTTTTGCCGCAGAAAATTTTGTTAATCATATAATTTTTCTGGCTCCTCTACAAAAGAATTGACAATGGTGTAATTTTTTCGAAGCTTTACACTCTGTAGGCGTTATCTTCCTTCTAATTACGGTAAAATATTTTCTACTCATCGGGGAATTAAGATGGTTTGCCTCCTACTTCCAGAGGGTTATCGAGGAGGTGATGACGTCTCTGGATAGAATGGGGTTACCGCTGCAGTCCCTCAGGGCTCAAACACATTTTTATACAGTTATTTCCAGTCAGTTCGATTTGTACACTTTGCAAAAATCATTTATAAATCATGTAAAATTCGTTTAGGCTCATCTTTCCATTTTAGAATAATATAATTTATACTTATTCACCCTTCAATCGATTACTTCTAACCATTAGGCTTTATACGCAATAGTGATAATGGGTTAAAAAATAGTAGTCATTCATTTGTGAAAAAAAATCAGTTGAGTGTAACATAAATCTTTGAGAATAAGGCACGTAGTACCGAGAAAGCTGACGGATTTACCTTTTAATACATAAAAATTCAATTCCATGAGTAATATATATTATGACAAATCCTTTTCAGAGATCCTATTAAGGAATTCTGCTCCATATCTCTTAAATCTTAATATATAGTAAATCTGTTTTTATCCTTTTTACTCACAGTACCAGTTCTTTGCATAAATGTTTTATATTTCCTTTTAAACCAGTTATTGTATTTATAACACAATTGTAAAAGATACTTACAGATTCTTGGAATATTTAACTGCATTTCATATTTATTAAGACGATTAAATAATATTACAATTTATACTTAAATCACTAACTTAAAATTATTAACTTTCGAATATTTTCTTTTAATACAGTCGATAATGCAAACACATTTTTAATGAATTACTGGTTCATTTTCCTTATTTCTTCAGTTACGCATGTCGCCAAAGTCATCAAAATCGTTATATATTAATTTGATGGCAAAACATTTAAATAATAAATTATTGACTTTGAATTCCTAGTACAGTAATATTGACAGCGCCATCTGTTAATGTTTTATAGAAAAACCAATTTAAATCGGATTTTGGATTTGTAAAATTCATTTAAAATTACAGTTAAGTTGCAGTGACGCTAAATGAACGTATTTGAACGTATTTTGAAAGATGGAAACTAAAATTTTATCACTTTGAAGACAATAATTAGACTTTTTCAATGCATTGCATGAATTAGGGGACGACTATACTAAGGAGTTTTCTACACGAAAAAATGAAATACTAACTAAACAGTAGGATAAGACAAAGCCTACTATTTAAATAGTAAAAGCAACTAAAAAGCGTTATGGCAGATCCCATTACAGTAGAGTCCCGGTATATTGCCGCTCGGTTCCTCGCCTTCCCCTCCCGTCTCCTTATATTTGTCAGAAGAAGGGGAGCGCCGCTTTCCCCACTCTCCTCAGTCGCGTTACGTTCGTTACGTCACAGCAGACCCTTCCTGAGGTCCTAGCGCGTAAGGTGGGGGATTAAGAGAGCGGCGACAGACAAATATAATGAGACGGAACTGGGCAGATATGCTGGGACGTAAATATAGCGAGACGCAAATATACCGGGACTCTTCTGTACTTAGATAGTAAAACAAACTATTTTCTTTTTCCGCGTATATAAAAGATGCCGATGAACAACAATATTATAAAAGCTCTTGGACACAACAAACTTTCACAGTATTTAATATATGTTGCGTCATTTTGTTATTTAGAAGAATAAACTGACGTCGTCCCAGTTTCTCGAAACACTTGGGGATACTCTTGAAATGTGTAGGAAAACGTCAGAAAGCTTTGACGCAAAAGCGCGTAAGCCCGTGCGTATTTCACGAATACGTTGCCTTGAAGAAGCGAATAATAGAGCGTGTCCAAAAACACTAACCGAACATTTCCGGTGCTTCTTTTCGTCTATACAAGCACGTCAGTTATTTACAGAAAAGCTCGTGGAGCTTGTCACACTCGGTAGCATAGTTTATTGTCTCACGATTTACGAACCATACCTCCTTCGCCACCTAGCGGACAAAAAGGCAAATTTGTTCAGCGAATTACAAAGAGTGCTTTCTATTTTTAGCTTGGCTGCAGATTGTCAATCGTCGTCACGAATCACCCGAGATATATAATGAGTTATTTTTCTGGGAAACAATTTCTTAAAACTTTGGCTTCCATCCATATTTTCGTCTGCCCCGGGTTACATCAGACGTACACCAGCTTTCCATCCGGTTCGTGCCGGTCTCGAGACTTATTCTTTTCCTCTTGAGAGAGCTAAGCTGCAGGCACGAATCCAATAACGCGTCTGCGTTTACAGTCAGATGGCAATGACATTTTGAGCACCATTGTATTCGTATCGATTTCTCTATTTTATACTGTGCACCGTATGGATTCTATTGTGTGTTGTGCTCAGAAACGAGGAGTGGATATTATTTATTCCTGATCTTTCGAAATGTACTGCTTCGACCGGTTGGGGATGATTGAAGTGTGAACTATTCAAACTTGTATCAAGTGAAATAACGCGAAACATGAAAATGTACTGGAAACAGGTAAATATTTTGAAAATTCTACATGTCGAGTCTATAAAAATTCTAGTTTTTGCTGTCCTTGTTGTATCGGTCGTTTTATAAATAACGCTTGAAAAATAATGTCGTAAATGCACAATCATGACTTACTGTAAAGTTTATAAAATCTATGTTTTTATTTTCTACCTATTTAATCCATTAACGCCGGAAAGGACACATTTCCTACTTAAATTTCAATCAAGTATTTCATATAAAATTTAAAGTTCAAAAAAATTGAAATGTATGTGTCTTATTATTTCCGAAATCGGTAATTTCAATGGAATTGTCAAAATGGAGCTATCTTAATTACAAAATTAATTATAACGATTTAAATGTCAAAAAAATGCGTAAAACCGGGTATACTTTTTTATAAAACATTTTTTTCTCATAGAAAGAGTATTCTATCCAGCACATTCTATCGCTCAAGGTAAAGAATATAGTGGTAGTATTAAGATATATTTCTTAAATTTTCAAAAACTAACATGATGATCACAAAATGGAGACCGCAGTGAGCATTTTCTTTTTAAAAATTAACAAATTTTTTTTCATGAAAACTGCAAACTCTACAAAAAATGTTGTGAGAACAAACGTTTCTTAGAATGTGTCAAAGAATATTCTTAATTTTTGTTCAGAATGTGTTGATACAATTTGTTATTTTTCGAAAATTAAGAAAATGGAAATTGTGATAAAAATCATTTAAAAAATCTGACAAAAAATTGAGAGTACTCTTTGACTAATTCTAAAATATGTCTCTTTGACTAAGTATAAAATCTTGATCTCTAAGAAGGTTTTCTCTAAAGTTTGCAGTTTTTGAGAAACAAAATTATTAATCATTTCTAGATTTCAAGAATAATAATTTCGTTTGTCGAAAATTGTAGACTTTAGACAAAATTTCCTTTTAACAAAATTATCTTAGAATTTATTAAAGAAGACACTAACATTTTTTCAGATTTTTTACGCGACTTTTTAAAGTCGACTTTATTTCGTTTCTCCAAAATTTAAAAAATAAAAAATGATATCAATATATTCTGAAAAAAAATTGAGGAATACTCTTTGATACATTCTAAGACATTTTTATTCATAGAAATTTTGTCTAAAGTTTATAGTTTTCATGAAAAAAATTTGTTAACTTTTAAAAAGTAATTACTCACTGCCATGGCCATTTTTTGAACACACGGTTATTTGGTTAATATTTTCAATATATATCTTAATACTACAACTATTTTCTTTAGTGAAGGAATTTTGTGACCGAAAATACACTTTCAATGAGAAAAAAATGTTTTATTCATAAGCATACCTGATTTTTGCGTTTTTTTACATTTAAATCGCCATATTTAATTTTCTAATTACGATAGCTCAGTTTTGATAAAGACATTGAAAAGAGCAACCTTGAAAATAGTATGATACATACCTTTCAATTTTGTTGACTTTCGATTTTCATACGAAATACTTAATTGAAATTGAAGTGCAAAAAGTGTCCTTCCAGACGTTAATGGATTAAGGAATCTTTACATCTTCGGAATCTTTAGAATCAAAAAATTGTGGTGTGGGACGAAAAGCCATTTCATGGTTTTTTTTTTAGAGCTTTTGCCTTCCTTTCAGTACATACACAGAGTATCCAATGGTGAACATATTGAAGGAATACAACGCAAAGAAAAAAACAAGACAACAGTCCTGTAGCATTTTTAAACATTTCAATTTTTTTCACTTTATCGTCGATCGTAGTCGAAAAATTGCATTTGTTTAGAATGAATTAAATTTCTATGTAAATATAAAAAGTTACAAATTGAAATTTTATACACAGAGACGGGGGATTATTAATATGTTATGAAATTTAAAAATAAGAAATGACGGATCTAATATGGCGGACTAAATTCCTAAACTTTATTCGATTCACATGAAACTTGATATTCTGTGGGTTTTAAAGCTTAGGATGATAAGGAATCCGTTGTCAAATTTTCAAAACTTAAAATAACCCCCGTGTATATAATTTCGATTTAGTGCTTTTTATATTTTGGACATTAAACATCGGTAACTCAAAAAAAAAAAATATTTTTAATAAGTTTTTGGCAATTTGTCTTATTTTTTATGTTCTTTAAGACACGTCAGTATGTTTATGATCCCTTAGCTGTCGTACAACGACATATACAGTAAAATTTGTGGAAAAATCGATTATTTGTAAAAAGCACAAAAATATAGAATTTTTTTTGTATTGTCAACAATCGTTTAATAGGTGTCATATTCAGTAATTTTCCTATTCGGTAAATATATTCTAAAACTGATTTTAATGCGTTCTGTAAGAACATAATCTGATCTATATCGAATTAAAAATAGTCGTAATCGAAATTTGAGAGTATTAAAAAATAGTACAACCGCACAGAACAAAATTGGATAATATGTGACATTATTGTAACATTTTGTTGTCGATAATCATCCCGAGTAGACTGAAATATCGTGCCAAATTTATGTCCAATTAGCGGGGCATAAGCATAATTAATTTTCGAATTCGTAGTAATGAATTGTTTGCAGATTAGGTTTAAATTATTCACTGATTACATACCCTTAATATTCTGATTTATGAATTAGTAAAATTTTCAACTTCATTTCATACAGATATCGATAATTTATTTTAATGTTGTTTAACAACTTTTTGGAAGAATCTGCACTACCGGTCAAAAGTTAGGCTACAAAATCATAAAACCTAACGTGGAATGTGAATGTTTTTCGATAAAACCTTTTCGCACGGACTTGGAAGGCCTAAAAAAGCTTAACTGGAAGTTTATGATCAATATTTCTTCTGTGAAATTTTAGCACAATAAAAAAAATGTTCCAGTTTTTCTCATTCTGTACATTTTATTTGAATAGTGGATAGTACTTCAGTCGACAGTTTTCGTCTTATCTATGAAAAACTGTTAAAAATATTGTATTACCATTTTCATTTATTCTTTAATATCCGTAAGATGTTATGAAATTTATTTAAATAAAAGTTATAAAAGACAAATGTATCTATAATTCCAACAATCTTAGATTACAATTGAATAATATTTAATATAAATCTGCAAAATTGGAATAATTCCTTTCCACGGATAAGACGGAAACCATTGACGAATCACTATCCACCATTTAAATAGCTTGTAGAAAATACGAATATCTTCAATCAAAGCCGAGTAATTGCAAAAAAAAATGTTTACTTTTTTATGACGTTAAAAAATGTGGAGAGGAAAAATTGGTCGCAAATTTCCTGTTAAGCTATTTTAGGCGCCCCATTCACTTTTCAGGTTAGGTTTTATTATTTTATAGCTAAAATGACTTAAACAACCAAGTAAACCCAAACTTTTGATTGATAGTGTACATCCAGTTATAATCAACATAACTAAAATATTATTTCGTGACCAATGTACTGGAGTTAAATAAAATTAAAAATATATTTTTAAAAGTAAATTAAAAGTATAAATTTGAATCTCGACATTTGACATTTTGAGAAGAATAAAACATTTTCATTCAATCATATTTTACGTTTTTATAACAAGAAATTAAATTTGTTTTTTAAAATGCTGACTTTTAAGAGTGATTAAAGCTTGTTTAAAGAGTGGTTAAGGTAATAATCTCAAAACGTTTCGAAAGTACAAGAGATAAAATATTATCTCTTGCCGAAATTGATCTCAAGAACAAAAATAGGTCCCAAAAGATTGCTATAAATGAGATAAAAATTGGTTTCAATGTCATGAGATCATAAATAATGATCGAAAATTTCTTTTTTTTAATTCTAACTTTTACACTAACAAGAGTCAAAGCTCACGCTTGAAAATGGTCATTAGTCTTACTTAGAGTTGTTAAGTTTCATATCTGCACATTTGGAGTGTAGAATGGGTTATGCTGTGCATTTATTGATTTATTAGTAGACCACAAGATTCAGTGAACTTCCAGTTGCTATTTAGCTCTTGAATCAAATAACATTGACTAAGTTAGATTTCATTTTAGTTCTATTTTTCGACGGATAACATTTTTTAGATGAATTCTTTAGATAATTTTACAAGATTGATTGTTTAGATTATTTTTACGTAAATACGAAAATATTAAGTCTACTTTTTTTAATGATTACTATTAAAAAATTAATGATTTAGTCAACGGAATATAAGGAATTACAATGTAAAATTTGTCTTAGTATATTGATGGTTAATTTCATAGGGGTAAAAAATGTCTGTTTTATTTTTCCTAAATCGGTTTTTATACATGTATAATAATTATAATCACAAATGTTCACAGGATTTTTTGAACAACACCCGATCTGATTTCAATTTGATACACAATCGTCCGTTACTAAGTTGTATATAAATAATTAGAATTACTTAAACTTTTCATCCGGAAATGTGAAAGGCAGGTGAGTCATCTTCAACTCAGTTTCTCCAGTCAAAAGATTTTGGTTTAATTTTTGAAAGGTATCGTTCCTACTATTTTAAAGAGTGCTCCATCGATTTCCATCAACAAAAACACGGTTATTCACCCAAAAATGTTGTGAAATAAAAATGTTGATAAATTAAAAAGTCGATAGATCAAAACGCTGGCAGCAATAAAGCCGACACATAAAAAATAGATTCATCGACAAGCGGACAGTAATTTTTTGAAGTGTCGGTTTTTTGATTGTCGGCTTTTCGATTGTCGGTTATTTTACCTGTCGGCTTATTGATTTGTCGGTTTTCGACCATCACCCCGTAAAAGGAATACGTTGACAATTTGCAGCAGAATAATGTAGATCAATGCTGTGCGACGGCCTACCAAAAAATACCTAAGAAATGACTAGTCTATTTCACCGGACAAGGAATTTTTTTTATAGGGCTGTTATATTAAAGGATAAGTTTTTATATCAGAATATTTTACAAGTGTGGATTATGTCTCATCGAACTATGCTATGTAGGTGTTATTAGATCACAAGATTCACTGAACTTCAAATGGATGTTGTAATCTTGAAATAAATAAAGTAATATTTTAATCAACACTTTCTAAAGGCGATTAGATTTTAATTACATTCTTCTATGAAAGGAGCATTTTATTAACCCTAAAATATTACTCATAAATTTGTAAAAAAAAGTTTCAAATAAACCCTCATTACGACAAGGCATTTATTGCCTTGTATTATTTTATTTAGACTTATTACACAAACTACCATAAATGTATTAAAATACAGACTACGAGAACATATTACTTAAAATATAGCTGATATATGTATATTGTACAAGCTCATATAATATAAATGAGCTCCGCATTGAATTTCCAGATAATGACTGCAATATCATTAGAGAAAAAAAGTAATTTTAGTTCTATTTATCGATAATCACAATTATCTGTTCACATTTTTTCACCGAACTTATAAATAACGTCGGTTATGGGTCATCGAGTTTTGTGTTTCACTTTTAATAAAAGGACAGGGAATGTGGTCTACTTCTCAGAATTTAAAATGAAAATATTAAACAAATATCTCAAATTGTTACAATCATTGAAATTCATGTCAGGATTTAATCTATAATTAAAATAAAATTATGTGATTGAAGAATTCTCATCTTCGAATCATTCTAACGTCTTCGTATCGTCTAATTTTTATTATGTTAATGAAATTAATATAACTTAGTCACGTATAAAAATATTAACAAAACTAAAAACTTTAACTGAACATTACAATTATTTAAATAATTCGGTAATTTATTAAATTCGTCCCAGAATATTATACACCATTTTTGCAAGTATTTAAATATGCGTTTCAAATTATTCATGTGTAAAAAATAGTTTTTGCTATAAAATATTGAATGAGATTGAAATATACTTAAACTCGGTCGATCGATTATTGATAACGTTTTGGAGTACGGAACCCAGATTGTGCAAGGTCAGTTTTTGTCGATTCCTATCAATTTTGTCTTTTTTTTTGTTATTTTTGACCATCGTTCTCAATTCGTGACAATTTCATACATTATTTTCCAAGTGTCTTCTAAAAATAATATTTTACTTTCATGATAAAATTTACAAACCTTTGGTTTTATTTATTTGGATAGTTTGCGCAGCTTTTTGCGTGATTTTATCTACAACCGTTTACAAATTGGTAGTACGTAATTGTAAACACATTGAACGAAATATTTGTTGATGTGCAAATGGAAGATTTAATTAAATTGAAAAAATATTTCCTTGATTGATAGAACTTTATTTTCGACTTATACTATTTGTCATCGAATGAATAAAAAAACAATTCCTACAAAGTAATCAATAAGAAATAAACTATAATAATTGACAGTCATTAAGTTTTCATAAAGGAAATCGCGTGACGTGAGTGAACGACTATGAATCTCCCAGGTTGAACATATTTCTTGCATCGTCGAGGGGATATCGTGTCAGTTCAGTATCGTTTTATTACGAATGACAGTTTTTACACCTGTGGGGACTTGAAAAATGCACAGATTATGATTCCCGAGATGTGAAAATGTGATTTTTCTTTTTGGCGCCCAACGATGGACCGCGAAAACACATGAGAAGTAAAAATTCATCAAAATTTAATAATGTAAAAAAAATAAGTTAGAAAAGATTCCTGTTTAGTGATTTTGCAAGTTTTCTTGTTTTAAGTAACATTTATATTGATGAAGTAATCTCATTATGATAATAAGATAATCTTGTGTCTACGTCAACTGCATGCGATTGAAAAATTATTGATTTATCAAAGCTTTTTAGTTAATCAATAAGCTTTTTTCTGACCCACGAAACTTAACGTAGTATAATAGTAGGGTCCCTAAATGACCTCATTTATATATTTTCTCAATCATGAATTGTAAGAAAATTTATCTTGAGGTGATGAGAGAAATGTTCATTAGTGAACGGACATTTTTCAAACAGCGTTTGCGCTATTAGAAAATAAAGATAGATTGACTATTTTTTGTAATGTTACTTATTTTGCTTCATGAATGTTTCTGAAGATTTATAGACTCGTTATGAAACTCGTTTTAAAGAAATTAAACTACTGACGCAGCATAATCGATTACGTTATTTTTAGTAACTTCAGGAATAGTTACGAAATGAAGATTAACAAAATATTTTATTTACATCCTACAAAAGTACAATAAAAGTGTTTTTGATTTAATGTTGTCTTAGTTTAAAAGACATTCTGAGTTGTAACGATACAAAAGCTAAAAACAGAAGTACAAAACTATTAGCAGTACTTAAATATAATTAACATTAATAAATAATTCGAGTCTATAAACTGAGTTCGACCCTTATTTCCAAGCAGGTCAATCTTTCATTTGTACGTACCTTTATATTAATTAAGTCAAGTACAAAATCGGATATAATTACGCAAAATGAATAAATATTTCTTCGTGCCACGATAAAATTAATTTCCTTAACATAGTTCACGTTTAGTAAATAAGAAATTCATGTTACTGAAATTATTCCAGTATTTTGTTACATTCGATAAAAATAAATAATTTAGACTTAATTTTACTAACGGACGATTTGAAAAAAAAACAGCCCTTTTACATGAAGTCGGTATTGCTGTATTCGTATTCGTTTCCTATTTACTGCAGTAACACAACGTAAGTAGTTCAATCAATAAATTTATTTATTATATTGACACGTACAATTCAACCTCAGAGTGTAACGTCAGACAAGATCAGTTTTCTCGTTCATAAAAATAGACTCATCTATATTTAAAGTTTTTAATTGATATTTCCAAAACAGAAACGGTGCACATTTGCTGAGTCTCAGGATTGATTTTTGAAGAGCTACTTAAATATCGAGATTAAATACTTTTTAAATTATCTTCACGAATACAGAAACAAATTGGCTATTAGAATCTGTCGAATAGAAAATGACGTCGCATGGGATTAAAAGCTGTTTTCGAGGCCTTGTTATGGATGAAACGTCATATCGATGCTAAAGCCTGTGGGAGACAAAACTGTCATAACACCTTACGGCTGTCGGAAGTTGGCGTCGTTTTTCATTCAAATAGAATGTGTGATCCCACTTTACGTAAATATTTCAGTTTGCTTTTACCGCTTGACAATTCCACATATATCAATTTTTTATATGTGTCATCTCTGTAAAAAACCACTTCTGTTTGAATACGGGAAATCGGTATAATCGTCCGGAAGCGAAACCACAAAAAGAGAAAAATTATTTTTTGTCGAGCAGATCAAATTTACAAATTTTAGATTTTTTCACATCCTGTGCACGTGTATGTCGATATGCATTTATTTCAGTACACATTGCGCCCGGACTAGAACGCAGCCAAATGGACGTTTGGATGAATAAACGCGTCACAGAGTGCAAGGGGTTTAAAAGTCTATATTAAATACGAACATATTTATTTTAACAAATTTAAATCGATGTAATTTATCAATAGGAATATTAAGGACTAGAATTTTCTACAAAACATAATTTGTTTGATTATTGAGAAATGGGAAACTAAGTTTCTGATGCGTATATGCAATACGTGACGAGAGATGTCGCTGCATACCTGATCTCTTACATATTTTACGCAAGCGTTTGATAAAGTTCTTCGGGGAGTTTGAAAATAATTTATTAAAATTGTATCATATGACTTCTTTTTCAATATATCTGATGTTCTCTTCACAACTAATATTAGATCATTGAATTCAGATCTATCTATATCTATGAAATCATTAATGGCCGTTAAGAAGCATCAGTCTTTTAGTCATTTCAAGCAAATCGTTAACCATAAAAATTAGTAACATAGAATTAAATAACACAGAGAAAAACAGGTTTTACAAATATTATCATCAATTTCATTTTATAACTAAATATACAAATTAATAATGATCAATTAAAGTCCCTAATTTCATGAAAGTTATTCAAAAGACATATCTCATGGTTATAATTTTTATTGGTTGATTATGAGTCTTTATTCTTTTAATAGAACAATAATCTTAATTGTCCTTCTTAAGAAGGTATTTTTACTACCTTAATCCTGCCTCCGTAATTTCTATTGTTCATGTTCAGTATTGTTCTTCCATCAAATAAATCTTCAAAGTCGAGGTATAAAATAAGCAGAACCTTATTATCACAACTGATTCTGAAAAAATATATTATGGAATGAATGTCTTTTATTTCTAATATTCTTTTAATTTTCCTTTTTAAAATATTCATTGGTCTTTTTTCTAAATTTTCAATTTCAAATTTGATAATGCAGACATATACATCAAATGACAGGTGAAGCTACGAAAGAAAAGAAATATTGCACAGATAGATGTAAGGTATTTAACAATTTTAATTATTTATAATTTAAATAATTGACAGTTTGACTTTTGAAAATGGTATTTGACGTTAAAATTCCATTTGAATTCGAGAAACGTCGAAATGTAACTTTTCTTATTTTGTAAGAATTAACTCCATGATTTCATGTAATTTTCAGAAAAAGTGAATTTTATTATTATTATGATTACTAGTATTCATCAAAAGTATTTAAATTTCCTGGAAACAAAAATCAGAGTCCGATTGAAAGCATACAAAATTTTTTTTTTCATGTACTATGTTTCATGTACCAAACACGTTCATGTTAAAGAACTGTAGCTGAAAAGTGAGTTTGTATTGATATGTTGTCAACGTATAAGCGAACCTCGAAATTTTCAATTATGACGTAAACTATTTATTACGTACTTAATTTATGGGAGAGATTGCAGAGATGTGAGACAGCGCCACCTTACGTCATAATTGAAAAGTATGACAATAAATTGATTATAGGCTGGCATCATTGTTTATCATTGTAACCTCACATTACAGTAACAGAGTTCGTTAAGTAAACACGCATATTGCAAACCCATCCAGGTCATGTGTTTTGAAAATTTTCGGAGTTTCGTGAGCAATTTAGTTTGTGTTACATCTCGATTTTTCAAGCCAATTGCAAAGGTAAAAATATGAAGCTTATTCACATGCTAATAATAATAATAACACGATGTGACAAAATAAAAAAAACTCATCTAAATATACTTTAACGGAACATAGTAAACCTTGTAGGACACGAAAAACTGAGAAGATTGATATGGTTATTTTTTCTCATACATCTACAAAATCTCATTTTATAATTAAAAAAACTTACTTACTCGATTTTAAAGTTTCCTCTTTATTAGGGAACATGAAGGATATGATATATCTTTGTAACTCTGTGTTATTTACATCCACATCTTAAAGACTCACATAGATCCGAACGAATATATCTTAGAAATTTGCATTTTTATTAAATTTTTTTCATCTTTGACAACAATTTTACGATCTTATTTGATCTCGAATATTATTTTCGTTACTATATGCTGAAAGTATGTGTAATTCCGATTAAAATTGAAAATATGAAAAATCTGTGTAAAAGAGCAATTTCGCCAGTTAAATAGTACAAAAAAAATGTATACTTGAATTGGTTAAAATTCGACTGGGATTACTGCATTAACGATTTTTTTAATTTTAAGTAAAACTTGAATGTAGTGGAACTTCGAATCATTGCATACAATATCATGCACAATATCATGCAATAACAAAAATGAAAGATGGTAACGTTAAGAAACAAGTAATTAAAAAATGTCAAACCTCAAAAATGTTTACTTGATCTTTTGCGTTTATATAAATGATGATTTGTTTCGCGTTAAAGTGACCAACAGTAATCTGTAAGCATATTGATTGAGCTTTTATCTTGAACACGGATTTGGAAAGCTACTAATTCCTGATGGAATCTTTCACCCTATTCGTCACTGAGTTGATCAAGATTTACGGGAAAGAAATTGAAATGCGAATGCAGAAAGTGACTCTTGATCGACATGTTGCAATTCATTGCATCGTTTAAAAAAAAATCATTTACTACGTTCACGTAGTCAGGACTTTTGTTATTACCTAAAAAATGATCGCATAATGAAATAAAACTAGTGCATGCTCGTTATTTTACATCATCCAGTTTGTTTGGAACAAAGATTCCTAAAATTAGTACAGACAAAATTTTTCAACTATATGACACAAAATAAGCACATTTTTTTACAACTGTCACACCATGTAATTATGCCACTTTTTTTTAATCTTAATCTTTTAAAGCATCTTAGTATCCCATTACAATCGGAATCAGTAAATAAAAAAATCGTGATTCTCGTAACCGATTGTACGTAATCTTTATGTTTTCACGATTGTCTATTGTATTGTCCCGTATGGTGTACTTAATACCACTCGTACAATGCAATTTCTTATCGTATGCTATTGCAGCTTTGAGTGGTGCACTCTATTCCCTAAAGGACGATTCCATCCAGAGAATACTGTAGCTACGTATTTATTATCTTGTTTATATATTATATATTCTCGGTTGTATAAAGACGTACGTTTCAACATTATTTACCTCTCCGAAAAACTCTCCTTTGCAATGTAAAAACGATAAATTCAACTAAGAATGTTAATATGACAGGGTGTCCTACGTTACAGAGAAAATATTAAAGAAAAAAATCTTTTTAAAAATATTCATGGCGGCTCGATTTTTACGTGTTTTATTTATTTCAGGTTTTAATCAATTATTTTATTAATTACTTTAATTTCAGCATCAAAAAATGATATAATTAAATTCCAGAAAATAAATTTTCAATATTGGTTTAAATTAATTAAATATTAAATTAATAAATATTTCTAAAAGATCGTCTGATTGTCATTGGAAATATTGAAAATTTATATTTTATAGAGCCGGTGAAGCAAACTGAGTTTGAGTACTATAAATTAAATAAAATTCTTTGTTCATATGAATACTTTCTCTCTAATGAAGGCTGAAATTTGAAAAGGATGTTGTTTCATTCACTTTTTACATTTAGATCACTTAAGGCACTGACCAATTTTGATCAACTTATTTTCTCTCGTGTTGTTTAAACAATCTAAAAGGAGTGAATAACAATGTAATAAACTTTAACGTTTATTAATTACTATTATTAATAATAATTGTTGCTGAAAAGTAATTTGTCATAGTTGTGAAACTTATGGAATTGTTGGCTAGCATTGTTAAAACAACGTTGTTTATTTCTTATTTTCTCGATTTTAAGATCTTTGCTCTGAAATATTTTAGTCTCTTTGAAACTTGCACATGCTTGGACAACTCTCAACTGCGATAACTTGAAATAAATTAAAAATTTCAAAATGTACAAGAAGTTTTTTTATCTTTTTGTGTATTTTACGGTCCTTTCATATGTTTCTCGTAACGTAGCTCATTTTCACTGTTATTTAATAAATAATAGGTAATAGCAATGGTTTACTTCCACGAAGTATTTTAATTTCAGCAAGTGAACTGTCTACGTTAGTCAATAGTTTCCAGTTTTCGTACTTAAAAAAACGATTATTAATTTCTAAAGTCTACTGTGCAAAATTCAATAAAGAAAGATTTTTTATTATATTATTTCAAGAGTACAGCATTTTTCTCATTGCTAGACACAACATTCGTAATATTAGTATTTAGTTTATCGCTATGAAAAATAGTTAATATTTAAGAAAATAAATGAGAATAAAAATGGATTTAACAATTCAAAATAGTTTGATTTTTTACATTATAACCTCAAATATTTCAACATAAATTGTATCTCACAACTTAACATTTTATTCTTGATATTAAATAGTTATAGTTCTTAATTTAACTATAATCTGAAATATAGGTTTACTAATCTACAAATTTCTCAATTTTGTATATTAAATTTCGAGCACTGAAAAAATCAGTTAGTTGGATACTAATCTGTAGTTAAATCATAACAATCATTTTTTTAATTTCCTCAAATTAATTTCTAGTATTCACTAACTGCATTCATAGTTATTTCAATCACTTTTAAATAGTTATTGTAAAGAAAGGAATGCACTTCAAAAGAACCATCTGAACTATGTAGAATAGTTGAAAAATAGTCGAACTTACTAAAAATGGTTTTCAGTCTAAATATGATAATTTTCACTTTTATTTTTGTAAAGAAATAATAATTCACTATTAGGTCAACTAACATTTCTCTTTATAAATATTTTTGGCAGCAGCGTAGTCGATCCAATGACTGACTGTAGCAGAAATCAAATAAAACTTTTATTTTTACCATTACTACTTAAGTAGGTAATACTACTTAAAAATACAGGCTAACTATAACAGTAATGTTACTACTTAAAATAGCATCACATGAAATAGATATGAAAGTCATTTGTAATTCAAACTTACGTAATGATTCTGATGTCAGAGTAATTTACTACAACATATTTAACATTTATTGTTCAGTGATGCATTTTAATACAAGGAAAACACGAGTAACAGCAAAGTACCATGACGTCAGAATTCTCTAAATGACTAAACTAAACTTGTCGGTGTAAAAAAGTTGCATATTGTATCAACAACGTTAAACTGTTTAATGACTAGTAACTTCTATTGTAATGTAAAAAATGTTAAATAGCAGATAGTAACTAAATATCTTTATCAGAGGATAACAAAATTTAAATGATAATTAAAGTCTTAAAAGTGATTAAACCAAGAAGTGAAAGTGTTGATCAGGAAATTTCTTATTATTACGGTTATCTTAAGCCCGCTTAGTGTAACGAGGACATAAGGGGAAGGAGTTTAATTTAAAGGATATTGCATACTTTGCGCAAAAGTTAGCTGTTTCGAAGTGCCGTAGATACAGAACTCCTTAATTCCTCAAAGTGAAGTACACGTCAGTTTTCTTAAACGAAGAAAATTTAAAAAAATACTTCTTCTTGTTGAAAACTGACAAATTGAGTTACTTGTGTAGAAGACGTAAATATTTTTTACTCTACCGGCGTGCAAAAAAATTTTGTATTTCGTCTGCAGCAGGAAGTAGTAAGAAAAGTCTTGATTTAATGTCGTTAGTATTATCTAGATTGTAGTATTTGTTAATTGTGATATTAAAGTATTATCATTTATAATATAAAAATATCTGTACTCTCCGGCAACTTTTGCCATACTTAAGCCGAAATTTATTAAACTTCAAAGTTTATTACAATAGCTGTCATTTAATCACAGAAAAAATATAAAGACGCAAAGTTTTTATGGATAAAAAACGAATAAGAAAAAATACGATACTTTTTATCTTGAGTTAATTGTTTGCCATTTTGAAATGAATAATAGTAGGGTAACGAAACTAACGGGGTTTTAAAGGTATGCCTTTTACCTTTATAATGATCGTTAGCTCATTTTTGTACGACCTTTCTAACCGGAGTTATGAATATTTTTATAGAAAAACATGCTTTCTTTATTTTCGTATTACAGTAGACCCTCTCATAGTGTCACCGCCTCGGGACCAAAGGGGAAACAAATCCTCTATCTGTGTCCAACTCCCACTCTCCGCATTCCTTACACTCCAAACTCCTCTCGTGGTCAATCTGTTGATATGAGACGGGTCAAGTGGTGGGGAGCTTACTGCGACACTATCAGAGGAACGAACTGCGACACTGTCACAGGATTTCTAGAGAGCGACACTATGGGAGGATCTACTGTATCTCATAAACTAAAAGCGATAGAAAAAAATTATAAATACCAAAAGTACTCATTTTTAGGTAGAAAATAAGGTCAACATTAAAAAAATCAAACATTTTTTTCTTTATTTTGTTTATAGGTAGAAATTTTGTAATTTCTTTTTTTATGTAATATAGTTGTTTATTCAAAGTTATACATTACAACCAATTGTAAATGTTACTTTTAAAAATGTTATGAAATGCATAAATCATATATAAGTATACAAAACAATTCGTAGTGTCTAATAATGCAGAAAAACAACTTCATTGTCGTTAAATTTGGTTATAAATGATCGAACATTTTATGATACAAAAACTACATTTTTTTACATTTAGGTATTTTCCGTGTTCATGACGATTATTCTTGCAGTCTTTCCTTATCTTGTACAGTGGCATCTCTTGTTTCCACGGACCTCTCCATGTGTTGTTAGTTTTTGTAGAAGGTGAAAATAACTATGGAGCAATAAAGTCAATATCGATAAAAATACGTTACAACGCTACCGGTATTTTTTACGCGCGTATTATTTTTAGACTAAATGAACACGTATAGTAAATAATCATATTTTAATACACATATTTCATGTTTGTTTTATTGCATATTAATAATGTTTTATCGAAAAATGTCTTATCCACCTTTGTTGCATTGTAATTTACGTTCAAAGATGTCTGTAAGACTATCGTTACATCATGTCTCAAGTTATGACGTCAATGCAGCCTTCTAAATTAAACTTTAACTACTTTAAAGTTCGAAAGACGAAATAATGGATGTTTAATGGGCTCTTTTCGATTTTTGCTTTATCCTCTTACCAATAATCTTCGTCAATATTATATCATACATTTTGGAATGGATTAAAAGGGCTACTTTCAAAGCATGAATGCATTTTAGTAACAGAATTACATACGTTCCATCCTCTACATAAGATATTCTCATCATACTAGTAACCGTGACGAGAATAATCTATATCTACAGCAGAATAGTTTTGATATGATTACGGAGTTAAAATTGACAAGATTTTAATTAAATTTTATTGTTCTAGTCACAGTTTCAACTTCACACTTTTAGATCATGTTTTCCGAGTTAAATCATCCCATATGGTAAAATATGGAATTCTTGATCCATTCCATTAAATATACTTTTTGTTTCTACAGGAAATATTTTAACGAATTTTCCTGAAATAGATCAAGATGGCGGATCCCTCCAGGTGCACAGATCAATATTTTCATTTATGTATGTTTTTGATATTTTTATCAGTCGGTGTTCGAAAATTTATATTATCTTTCATGTATTGAAATGTCGATCCATGAATTCAAGAATTAAACAAATCCATCTGGTTTTTTAGTTAATCCGAGTTACAAAATATAAATATACTGTCATAAAAAGCCCTATGAAGTAATTCGATTCTGTCGATTTCAAAATGTAATTCGTTCAGGTTCTAATATTTAAACAAATGTAACTAGCAGCTGTTTACGAAATAAGTAACAATTTTATTATTTTTCGAATTAAGGATTGTAATCAATGATTTATGATATTAATAATAACGTTTATGTTGGTAAGTTTTGAGTAAATTTCCTTTGAAACTTTGGCTAATTTATTTTGGAAGAGGGATAGAAAATCGGTGATTAATGCTATACAATTATGTGTGACCTTAAAGATCAAGGTTAAGCGTGCTAAACTCTGGCATGAGCTTCATCTTTGATCTCTATCTCGAAGAAGGTATATCAGTAACTACCGTGAATAACTAAATTGGCTAACAGCCACGTCTTGTCTCTTCTGTTTTACTGCTATACGGTAACTTTTAAGTAGCTTAAAAACAGTACTAGCAACGCTAATATTAAATGTTAACCGAGCCCGCAAGTAGTAAACATTTTCATCAAACCGTTAATCATCTTCAGGGGCTTCTGTAATACATCAAGACGAATAATTCGCACACTATTACATCGGCTTTAAATTTCGCTAATGCATTTTTAATTACATTTAGTAAATTCATTAGCTGTAAAAGCGCAAATGCATTGCTGTCAAAACATTCTCAGCATAATTATTCCATCAATTAAATATTCTGCAGACTTGAGTAAAAGCTTATTATTTCAATATATAAAAGTTTCATTTAACTTGAGATTATTCTGTACTCATCTATGTTTGCTTTGAGCTTTTTTAATTAGCGAGCAAGATACAGCGGCCATAGGCCGTCCATAATCTGCTTTAAGAACATTTCAGTGCAGGAGTTTACTATTCATTATTTTCAGTATTTATTTTTTAATTTCGTGTATTTATTTATTAGTGCAATGTTCTAATAACCTACATAATACAAATTACATTCAACTAATAATTACGGTATATATTTCAATGCTCATTATGGAGTATCTGAAGCATTCAATTTCACCTCTGAATCTATAGTGTGAATTTATAGTTCACGATCATATTATTATGTTCGAAATTTACTATTTTATATTAAAAATAATTATTTTCATTATTTTATTAATTTCTAATTAATGCCACATTTACTTGTACTGTATAATAATTATTAAGCTCTTAAATAGTATTAGATTAACCCTGTTGATTTCGGGTAATTTATGTGTGCAAAGAAATGAATGAAAATGGAAATTAAACTAAAATTTTTCAGCTTCGCATTCTCTTTTAATTATTTTCATGCATAACTTTCTCGAAACTTGTAATTTTCCATGTGTTGTTTAAACAGCACCCTTTTTAAAAAAATTATCACAGGTGAAAATCCTTTCACCTTTAATTTGGAGTGTATGTTTGGAATACTTGTTCACATTTACATAATTTTAATGCATAATTTCTACTCTCGATATCAGTACAGAAGAAGTTAAAATTAAAAACACGGAATACAAAATTTGTCGGAAAATTTTGAAATGTTTCAGATAATAAATAATTAAAAATAACTTTTTTAAATTCAGTAAAACTATCTACTAAAAAGTTCAGTTTTACGAACATTACCACCTCAATAGTCTAAGGGTTGTTTTGTTATACTGCATTCTGTGAACTTTAATGTGAAACTTGATTTGGGATTGAAAAGCAGCATAAATAATAAACTGTAAAATGTGTCGAGTCTAATAATTTATTTCAATTTTAACATCTAAATATTAAGAACAATGTAGAAATATTTTCTGCATTGAAGGTGACTAAAGTGAAGAAATATTTCTATACCAGAAACAAACAACATTCAGCTAAAATTGTCAATTACTGAACCATTTACCCCTATTTTTGGATTTGCGGAAATCGTTTTACAGAAAGTTTTTTTATTTCATAATATTTTAGTACAAATAGATTAATTACTAATTTCGTAATAATTTTGAATTTAATATTTACTACCTCAAAAGCAGTAACAATACGCTACAATAATCCTAATTAGATAATATAATTATGAGTAAACAGTATTTTAAGAGACGCCTCTTATTTTTATGATACTAATTTATTTATGACACGTTGAATTATTGTAAAGGATTTTTTCTCTCGTGTCCTCGATTTATGAAATAATTTTAAATTATAATATAATAATAATTTAATTATTTATTCATGTGCCCAGTAATGCGTTGAAAATAGATTAACGTGATGTATTTCACAAAAATAAAACGTATTTTTAAACAATTTACCAAGTTATTTTGATAGAAATCACGGTTGGAGAACGTAATTAGTATTGATTATTATAGCGCAAAATAAACACCGCATTCTAGAAATGATAAAAATGCAATATATAGCATTTAAGGAGTATAAAATTTATAATAAAAAAATGAATGAAGATAAATTAATCTCAATTTTTCTAAAGTTAAATTTACGAAATAATGAGAATGTACAAAGATTTCTAAGCATCATACAATAAATTTTTGTAATTCAATATTGCTTGAATTATGTCGCATGTTTATTTCATCGTAATTGAATAATGATTGTTAACTATAATAAGATCTTAATTGACTCCAACAATTTATTTTCTTAGGGAATGATTGGCGTTTTTCTATTTTCGAAATTCCTTTCAACTGGTTTCAATCAACTCCTGTTCTCTTGAAAAGGTTGTTAAAATATGTCCCACACATCAGCGATGTTTCTTTGTTCGCTGACGACCCTTTTCAGCCAGTTTTCGAATTAGTTTCCGTGATTTCGAGGTAGATTGATCGGTGGTTAGTGATCTTTTCAGTCAGTAAAATCAAGTGAATTTCTATGAAAAGTAGAAGAGAGAGATTTCGCAATTATCTAATCAAATAAATGGGAAATATATCATTCTTTTTATATCAAAAGAGTATTTTAATGGTTAATCATTAAGACCTGGTATTCAATGTTGAATTTCTGTTACAATAAACGAACATTTTAGGCAAACAAATTGTCAGTTCAATAGAATTAATCCCTAATAATAAATCTAATTCATTAGCCTCCTACCCAATGCTTACAGCGCAATTAATGAATGAGGTTACTTATCACTTATCTCTTTAAGTTTCCCCATTCATTAGGAATTTGCTTCCAAGTTACCTGATTGGAATATATGGATGCTTCTACTAAAAGGAAGTTCCAGCAAAGTTTTCCCAAAAACAAGTTTTGTTGAAATAACTTTTTTTTTAAAATATATTTAAGAATTATTATTTTAATCTAAAATCTCGTTATATTTTTCGTTATATTACGTAACAAGACTTTTAAATAAGCGACCTTTTAACAAACTTTGAACTAAAATTTTCACTTTCCTCGAAATTTAATAATATCCTCAAAATTTCGGCATCGTGATCAGATCACACTTTCCTTCTGATGCCTCCATTTCTTTGCTGGTAGACTTCAGACTTTGCATGCATAACGAGTTGGATAGACCCTTTAGAAAAGGATGTCTATAGATTGCAAAACTGCCTCTTCCCTCAGGAATTCAATAAAATTCGTATAATTCGTCAATTCAGCAATTTTTCAACGTCCGTGCTGAACAAGCTTGTCAAACACTTGTTTTATTCATCTTGGATATATTTTTAGATTAACTGTATCAACATTTACATTTTTAGTGGATACGATTACTTAACGACTGATTTAAATGATTATTAAGACGACTTAGAAATGTTTAAGATAAAATTGTGTTTTGACAAAAACGTTCGAAAAATCTGACACAGTTTCTAAAAATATGTCTACTTGAGGAATATGTCAAAAGCTTATTTAGAGTTGTCAACACTAAAATGTTTTTGTAAGTTTCGTACTAGTTTAATATACTAAATGGTTGGATGTTATTTTGGGCATTTCGACAGTCACGATTTGCTGAAACTTGACATCCCTCAAATCTTCTTGAAAATATTAGATTATTAGAAACATTGACAATGATGAATTTACTGACACGTGAGAATTCTTTTAGGACATTCATTATATCAATTTCCTAGACTATAGATAGTTCAAAAATAAATATGCCAATAAATTTTGATATGAAATGTTCAGTCTTGATAACGTGACTAATTTTTCTAATTATAATATGCATAAACAATGAACACTGTGAATTGTTACTTTTAATTCCTATTGTTACAATTTATTACATATATTAAGTGATTATTTTATTTTCAAGTATTTTTAATGATTTCGTTGAATTGAACACAATTCTGTTAAATAAATATATATTACAAAATTGGTGTTGTATTATGAAAATTTTCATGAGTACTACCATTACAATTTTCTCATCTGAATGACTGTTTCCACTGAAAATTTAGTTATTTGCAATATAGATGCAGACCTTTCAAAATACATTTTGTAGGAAAATTATTCCATATTTTGAACGTCTGACTATTTGACTTAAATTATGCGTATTGAAGAACTCTTGTATTATTTTGAACGACACAATGTATAGAGAACATGAAAGTAGATTGCACACAGAAAATAAACGAAACTTGCAAATACAATTTGCGTACGCATGAATAAATGAAACGAAAAAATAATTTTGAAAATGTCATTTTATTCTATTGTATTGAGAACCGAAGTACTAGAGGACTTTATCGACATATCCTTATCGCAAAATGAGAAAATGCTGTCTACGTCGAATCTTTAATCGAAAATCTTTAATTTATTTTATCCAATTCTCCAAATATTGAATATACGCAACGTTTTGCTGGTATATCTAAGAAATTATATATTTAATCGATGCATTTATTCAAATAAGTAAACTATCAAGCAAACTCTATTTTTCTACCGTAGTTGCACAAAATGTTTCTTTTTTATCAAGTTTTGAGTGAAAATTGCAATCTTCTATAAAAATTATATTTCGGTACTGTAACAGCAAAATCCGATTTTACGGTCTACTTTTAGTCCGTAAAATGAAATTTCACGGTTCTCGTGAAACATAAATCTGCGCTGTCAAAAATATAACCCACATGGACTAAATGCTGTCCGACACATGGCCGGAAATTTTACTGCCTCATACAATCCATTGGGACTGTAAAATCTGGTTTTACGGCCTTGTATCGAAAAATACTATCATTAGCTTTATTTCTTAAATACATCACTAAATAACAATGGTTTAACTAAATAATAGTAGATGGTAGTTAGACGGCATTTTAGCCATCAATAATGGATTATCAACTGGTATGTTTCAAAACTTCTAACATACGATTAAAATAAAATAAAAGACAGAACTGTGTTTGTAATTGTTTGTTTTTCTATTTAATACGCGGTAAAATGTACTTTTATAAAAAGTGAAATATTGTTTATGAATTATTGTCTTTACACGAACAAAATTAAATAGTTGGGACTACTAACTAGACAGTAGGATAAGACGCAGCGTTTGCTTTTAGTTAATTTTACTATGTAAATAGTGAACGCGACAAATTAGGTACCCAAACTTACTATTTATGTAGTAAAACCAACTAAAAACGTATTTTCGAGTATTTATTTAGCAAACTATTTCTTCTTTTTTTTTCATGTAGAAACTATAGTAAGTATTCTTCTAAAAAAAGTAAATAATTCAATCAGGTAAAGATAATATATTTTAAATTATGATTTAATGGTCATATAATTCAACATACTTGAATCTATACTTGTATAGAATGAATTAAAAAGACTACGTATGCATTAAGCAAAATTAAATTGTTTGATGTAAGTTTCTTATACAATATTACATTATTATCATATTATAATGTTTATGTACAAATTACAATAATACTTGTTGCCTTAAATAAAACTTTACCATATTACAAAATATTTTTATTTTTTGTTATGATTTCTTACTAGGGCATTTAATCGCTGCACTAGAATCATTCAAAGCAACAAACAAATTATTATTTTGATACTAAAAATATGATTTCCAGTACCAAGGAATATTGTTTTTATTTGATTCTATTCCATATCATTATATTTTAATTATGTTACGTCAAGCACTACAAAAATTATATGGCTAAATATTAGCCACGAAGTAAACGCGATAGAAAATACGTAGGATAAAACAGAGATCCATTTTAATGATAAAGCGGTATGTTCAGTATTAGAGGATATAATATTTCAAAGGCGTTTTTTGCGTGTTTTTTAAGTGTATTTATTGCAATGGGTGTTGCAAGGTCATTCTATAAATTACAGTCTGGGCTATGATTCACGTAACAAAAGGGAAGAAAGTGTAAACTGTGTTTCACGAAATCGAAGCCACCTGTAAAATTAAGTCACTAATTGACACGTTTCGTTTTTCAGTCACGAGAAACTCTCATTCATACGATACAGGGAAAAGTGAACATACAACACGCATATTACAGGAACAAATAAGCATTGAACTACGTTTAACTTTTTAAAGTAAAATTTGTAAGCTCGAAAATTCTAAATTTAAATACAGAAAAATGCTCACTTAATTTTAGTTTAATTTTTGTTTTATCAATAATGGAAAACGATAAAAATTGATGCATAATATATAATAGTAAAGCTAACATGAAGGTTTAAAAAAACATGCAGTAATTAGTTTTATCGTGTTTACCACGTTTACAAGAATTTTCCATGTATTTCTTAACACGCGGGAGTAGAACTCGATTTTGCGCCCTGCAGTAAGCTACACGGGCGACAAACTTCGCATCCGTCGAAGATCGGTAATGGCGCCCTTGTTGCATAATTTACTATTATATAGGAAATCGCAAAAATACAATAATATTTAATATTGATATTTAACGTTTAGGTCTCCAAGTCTGAAATTACACCCGAAAAAAATTCATCAGACAAATTCAACTATCACTGCATAGTAGACCTTAAAATAGAAATATTTTTATAAATATATAGTAAACCCTACTAATATAGTTAATTTTCGTAGTTTTTTACTACGGTTAATGATTAGTAGTTTAATATACCCACTTATAAAATGAAACATTTGTTTTCACATTAGTGAAACTAACTTCTGCGATTAGTTCTATTAACTACATCCGTAGATATTTTAACTACTTTAAGATAATTACTGCTACTAATGAAGTGCAGTTGAGGATATATCGGAATACGCAGAGTAGTTGAAAAGTAGTCTTTAGTACGAATTGTTTCCAGTATATAAATAGTCTAGGAAAATACTTTGTTTACAAACCACGTTAGTTCAACTATTATAATTAATTACTTTTAAATAATATCATTAAGTTGACTATTTTTAACTCTATGTTTTCAGAGTATCTAGAAAATGGTTATATAAATAATAGTAGAGTAAACAATTTTATCACTTAACTTCTTTAGTTAAACAAACATATTATTGCATTATTTAATAGAGAAAGTCAAGCTTTAATTAAAGAAATACATATTCAAATAACACAAAAAATTCAGAGTTCGCCAATATGAAATAAATTAATACTATACTGCGCTAAAATGTCTTGAAACTGTTGGCTTTTTTGTCTTAAAGTAAGATACTTTATATCTAGAGTTCTAGATTTAATTTTACTACTTAGGATTGAGAAAAATATAAAATTTTATGTTTTCTAATCATTTTTTGTCAGTAATCATGTACATCGTCCTAAATTAAACTCTATAATGACAATTCTGAGTTTAATATTCCTTGTAATTTAAAGTTAAAGGTGATAATTTGTTTAAATCCACGAAGTATTATGACTTTATTATTCAACCTCCTTTAGTAGACAAGAAAAGTTAAATAGTTAGAACTACTAACTAGATAGTAAAATAAGTCACAGCCATCACTTTTAGTTAATTCTACTATCTAAATACACTGTTAGAAATTTCTGTAGGAATTTTTTGAAATAGTAACTGAAGTCTTGTACTGTTGTTGTTTCAGAATTTTACGAAATAAAATTAAGAAACATTTTCAAAATATTACGAAAAAATGTCAGAAAATTACCAAAATATTTCAGAGAATTACTAAATTCTGTTTCCTCTTTCGGTTCCTCTTTCAGAAAATTGCTACAGAAATTATAAACAGTGTATTCTCAACAAATTAGATAATCGAGACTACTAGTAAAAAAAGACCAACTAACAAATGCAGTAGTGCCAGATCCTTCTATTTAGTAAAACCAACTATTTATTTTTTTCTGTGTACATAGTGCATATCTAGAACTTTTATCGACATTCATCTCTTATTTTAATATGACCTATTATTTCTTATTTAATAAATTATAATGAAGTATTATTATTAATGTACAGAATAAATGAATTTCTTGCAAAGAGAGAATATGATATGAAATTTACCTATGGCTTACTAACGATATAATTGCTCACTTCACGCGACATTAACTTCAAACGTAGCTACTCAGATTCTACGCCTGTAGGATTACAGAGTATCCACGTTATTATGATAGTCTTTGAAACTTTCGTTATTATATGGTAAAATATTTCAATTTCATTGAATGTTCACGATGTATATTTTATTGCGAACCATAATGATTACGGAGAAATTTTGTTTTATTCCATTTTATTAACCCATTGAGTTCTGAATGCACATATTTTCACTACAGTTTTTAATGTGCGAGTTTTTGGAGAAAAATGAATCTAGAATATTTAGTAGAATGAAATTTTAGAATATATTATCAGATCTTTCAAAAAATGCAAATGTCAAAAACTGGACATGACTTTTTCCAAGACATAATGGATTTTTTAATGCATTTTTTTTATTGATTTGTAGTACATGTACTATCATGTAACTATTAAGAATGTTGCATTCTGCATTAATCCATTTTAATCATTGAATTCTAAATTTAATTTTAAAAGATTGAGGGGGATTTGTAGATCAAAGTAAGTCACATTTTCTTGATTTTATTTTGAAGATACTAAATGTTTCCAATGATTTTAATAAATTACATACAAAGTGCAGCCATCGACTAGTATTTCAGGATTTACTTCTCAGCAAACAGAAAATTCCTTCGGTAACATTTTGTTAAAAAAAAAATATCGTTCACGATAATCATCGTAAGTCAATTTTTGTCGTGTGTTGTAAAAACCATTTCGGGCAAATTCGAAAACACTAATTTAAATAGCTATATTTTTTATTAGATCTTAAAAAACTTTGTCACGATTTAGTAATAGATAATTCTTCGCATTTCGGTTAGTAATATTTTGTGTATAACATAAAATATTTAAAATTTAAAACATTTATTGTGATTAATATCTAAGTAATAGATTCAAACCATGAAAGCAAACTCAATATTTTATCAATTATATTCCTCTCAAAATTTCAGTACATTAGACCTCATTTAGTAGGTACATCATATTACAGTCGATAAATAACTTTATACTACTAAATTATGAAATAGGGAAAATAGTACTAATATTTATGGGCATCTTTTATATTTCAAGCAGGTAATGTTTTAGACTAATGTCGGAAGTTTAGCCAGACGGTTTTTTGGATTTGTATAAATTAGTATACCAAATAACGGAATATTTTCAATGAACAATCAAATGTAAAACAAGTAGTTAATATCAGCGTATGGATACTAGTGGGACCTTTTTTTACCACTGTAATGTCAAAATACGTAGATAAACTTCAGTCTGAATTTTTAAAATTGATTTATGAAATGACGAAACTTAAGATAAGAAAGAAAGAATCTTAATCTGCAGTCTTGTAACTTTATTATGAGCATTAGTTTTATTTTTTATTGAATGTAACTAATCAAAGAGCGTTTTGAAATATTAATATTGAAGTCTTTTTTTTAACATTAAACATCGTCGTTTTTAAACATTTTGTTATAAAGCTATGAACAACCTTAGAAATATAGAATGAATCTATCATACAATTTCAAAATTCTGAAAATGTTTAAACATTTTGATTACAGCGTGAATTTTTCTTCGTATTTATGAGAGAAATGAAAAAATGCTGTGGTACTTGAAGATGACATTACAGTAATTAAGCGACTTTCATTTACATATGTTTTAATCTTTTGTAAACAATTTATTCAATAGATACTTTTCATTGCAAAATATTTTGAAAATGATTTGTATCGCAAAGAATGTGAAATAACCACATAATTCAACAATTTATTACAATACTAGTTATTGAATTGGAATAAAATTTCTAGTAGAGAAAACTTTTAGCTACTCAGTGTAGTTAGTTACAAACATTTTAAATACAAATAAACGAACCAAAAGTCTTTTAAATTTTTGTAATGATTTGAAATGATTATTTATATTTCTTTAAACAACTGTACAAGTTAAAATTATATTGGAGATATTAAGTCATGGTTAAAAGTATATCACATGATCATCCATTACTTGGGTAATACCTGTCAAAACTATGCTCATCTGTATCAATCAATCAAGTTCATTTGATGAATCATGAGCTTTTCACAGTCCTGAATCAACCATGCAGATAAAATGTTATCTTTATACATTATCTATAAAAAACTACAAATTTACACATTGCATGTGCAAGGCTGATGCAGCTTACATCATTTTGATTTTCAAAGGTCAAAAATCAAATTGACCAAAAATCTTGATGGAAGATCATTAAAAAAAGGAATTAATCCTCAAATTATTGCCTACAACTACAAAATTGTTAACCATATAATTTGTGTATCCTTAACTAAACTTTCATTTCTTGAAAATGAACATTTTCCGTTTAATTTGGCATAAAATAAATAATTTTTCTACAAACTACAATATGTTGATTTATAACATAAATGGTTGATTAAGTCTTATTTAATACAAAATTAGAAAAAGGAAATTTATAATAATTCTTGAAATAATTTAATAACATTCTGCAAAAATTATTTGTTGCCACCTTTTTATTTTGATTTTGTAGCGTTTTTGGAAAAAAAATAGACGAAAACCAATTTAAAAACAAAACAGATATGAAAATGCCAACGGTTGAAAATGATTTTGTAAAATATACAGGAACGTGCGTACAAATTTATCTTTGCTTTTAAAAATTGAAAAATAATTCGTAGTTATTTCTCACTCCTGCCCCTCACGTATGTCAGGGCCGGGAAAGTACATATGTATTTATGATCTTGCAAATTATCTCTGACGTAAAAGATAATATGACACTGTGTGCTACAGTGTACAAAAATCATGTATTTTCGACCTATTTTTCTTAGTTAACTCCTTGAAGTGTTCCATCAACAACGTGCTACAATGTATGCCTTTCCATGGCAAAAATATAGATTAAAAATTATAAGTTAACTTATAAGATATTATTTTTACTTTACTGGGAACCTTGATTACCTTGTAACAAATTAATTATTCTTAAACAGATCATAAAAATTCAGTTTTTTGAGCTTTGAGCTTTTGTGCTATTTTGTTTTATTAATTAAAATACTAAAAGTCTTAAAACTAAAGTAAAATGATTCGTAGTTAAAGAAACTACACTCCAATAGTTGAAATCGTCTAATTGTATATCATGATATATTGCAACAAGATTAATATTAAATTCACGGTAACTTTTTGGTTGATATATTTAAAGTTGATAAATGTATATTACATGATTACATATTTCTAACTTTGGCTTGGCCGAGACGACTAAATTCATGCTTGTGTATTATCTCGATCTTAATTTATTATTTTTCGAGGTTATTGTAAAAATAAAGTAGTATGCAACAATGTTGTATATTATTATTTAGTTGCACGTGATTGAAATCGGTTTACAATGCATTATTAAATTCGCATTATAAATAATGTAACGAAGGGGAGTTAAATAATAAGTGAATCAGATTGCATCTATTTTCTATATTATGCAAATGTCAATTTAGTCCATCATTTGTGTGAATTATAATGGGTTCTAATTATAATTTGACGATGAAATTATTGATTATTTTAAAGAATACATAATACTAAAAGTCAAATTACAGGATTTTATATCGGTCATTTAAATATAACCCAAAAATGATTTTTCTTGTTCGTTACTACGTTTTAGATGGATGGAGATAATCTTATACACTTATTTTTAATGGGATTTTGTTTATTTTAATATTAGAAATTGTATAAACTTTTTGTTGTAAAATTGTTGCAAAATTCATTTTATAATTTTATTCAATCCACTTAAGCACACTGATATATATATATATATATATATATATATATATATATATATATATATATATATTATACAAAGTGGTTTCAATGAAAATATGGAATAATTTTAGTAAGAAATGGATGGGGTACAGGTACCGAAATTTCTTGAAGATACTCGACTGTGTACTCATCACCATGGAGAAGACTAAATAATATGCATACATGTATATATGGTAGTATGCTTTCGAGTGCATTTCCACTTTCGTCAGATTTCTATGAAGAAACATTTCAAAACTTATTTAATGAACTAAAAGAAACATGTTAAAAATTAGACCCAAAATGAATTATTCAGGAACCTGTGCCATAATAGCAAATAATAAAGTGCTACTGTCTAGACAGTAAAATAAAAAAGAGTTCAGAATGATTTCGAAATGTGTTCTAAAAGAAGTAAGATGTCCCACTTTATGAAGGTTTTCAAAACATTATGTCATTATGAGATCTTTATGAACTCATGTTCCGAAAATCCTGAGAAAGGGGGGCATCTGAATTTATTTTCTATTTTGCTGTGTCTGCAGTATCAAAGCTACCATATCCATGCACAATATTCTTCTGCGATTGTTATAAAAAAAAGCTGACAAAAAAAATTGTGATAAAAAAAAAACCTCCCCCAAACAGACTATAGCTCATAAAGAGATTGTCCCGAGCTCTTTCTAAGCACTTCTCCATATAGATTGCTTAACTGTCGTATTCAATAAAATGTTTAAATTTAACATTTCAAAAACGAATAATTTCTATTTAGTTTAAGGTCAATAAGACCTAATAATTATAAATGTTTTCCCTTTGCATATTTTTTACAAAGTGATCACAAAAATTATTCTAAGAATTGTTTTATAACCATCTGTTTCTTAACATATTGTTGTACGCTATAAATGTACCTCTTAATATTTGTAGTAGTGTTTTACATAATTACTATAAGTGATTTTTTTTAATGTCCCTAATAGAAAGTTACTAAAGCCCTAAACAGTACCACCCTGATCAGGGCCTTAATATCTACTCAAAATACATTTTCGAAAAACTAATGCAAAAAATGTAATTATGTCAAGCGTTCATTCAAATCGTTAAAAAGGTTTTGAAGTGTTTGAGCAGAAAGTATCTCGCTGATAAAATTACTGATTTTATTTTCATGTCAATCACCGATTTGGAGCGTTCCAAGTGCACTTCATTGCACGGCACGTCAATTAATATCGCGTTCTCTCGTAAATTATTTGAAACGGCTGATGAAACGTTTTATAGCATTATTTTGGAAAAATATATGTAATAATTTATTGATAACAAAAAAAAATTTTACATTTTCTCGAATTCCCAGATGAATTTAGTTTTCAAAATAGATTTATAATGATATGAACATTATGATACGTAGTTAAATAAAATCAAATTTCAATAAAATTAAAACATTTAAACTGGGTCATGAATGTAAATCTGCGTGAACAAATTTCAAATGCTGTATGCGTTACGGTTCAGAACGAGAATACGCGCTTATAAACTCGCGTGTTTAAAACATTTGAATCTCTTTTTGATAATTTTAGATATTAATGACTTTCCAAATGTAAATTTTAATCAGCCAATACATTGTACCTAAGAATATTCATTAGAGTTTTACGGTGTATTGCTTAACCCTTTTCGTGCAGAAGTTCTGGAATTTGGATACAACTTTTTTGAGGTTACGAATGGATAATAATGAGCTGATTAGGTATTCACAAATGATAATAATTACTTTTTCATCCTAATTCTCCATGATTTCAACCGTTACGTGATCAAATAATCGATAATTGTGCGAGAAAATGCAAAATTATAACTTGCAGACACCATCTTGAAGTCGCTATTTTGTTTTTGAAAAAATCCCACAGGAGAAGAAATGGCTGAGCAAAAAGACGCGATTAGTATCTTTTGAAATGGTCAGCATTATCATTTTCCATGTAAAAAACGCGATTCCTGCGAAAAAAAACGTCAAAAAAATCAGGATTTTTTCATTGATATTGTCGGCTGATTCTGACCACTGCATTTGAAAGAGGAGGTCCAAATCTATCGATTTTGACTGATTTCAATATTTTCTAACGACGTTTGGAACAAAAATTACAGCGTTGAAATTCTGTCCAAATTCCTGACTTTTGGTACAACAAGGGTTAAGGTACGTAAATATAACCCTAACCCTATAAGAAAATCTTACACAAAGAGAAATTTAAGCATTTTTTGTTATTATCGAAAATTTCACCACATTTCAACTCTAAAAATACACTAATTATACTGGTATTCATTTTCTAACCTCCAAAAAATCTGAAAAAAATCTGAAAAAATCTGAAAAAAGTATATAAATAAAAAATAGGCCTAATAATATTTTAAAAATTGAGAAATTATATTTTTCGTATCTCACAACAGATTATTTTTATTTATAGCTTAAAATAATCATTAATCACGACATTCCTGAAATAATATCAAAAAAAGGAGGGGAGGGTACTTTTGGGTTGAACTTAATCGTAGCTCACCCTACTTTATTTACTACTCTTTCAAAACAATTTTTGAATTAGAATACCGGAGTATTCGACTGATAATTAAAAGGTGCCGGGTTCGTGTCAAATTTCTAAAAGTTCAGGCTACAATTTTCTTAAAAATTGTAAAGAGATATAAAAAGTATCATTATGATATTTGAAAAAATTTTCTAAAAATTTATATTAAATTTAATTAAAAATAGAAATTAATCAGATTTTTATATTTAAATACATTTTTTTCATATTTAATATACCTACAAAAAAAATTGTTAGCAAAAAAAAAATATGACTAGTGTAAACGAGTTTTTAGATTCAAAGGTAATAACGTAAAAATTGCCAGTTTTATGTTATATTTTATATTCCTACTTAATTATATGTAAAAGTAAATCCTTTTCAAAAACTTTTATTCCAATTTTTCAACGAAATATTAGTGAGTCTAAACAGAAAATTGTAATCAAAAATATCTTAGTACTCACTTGCTATCTAAAAAAACTTATTATTTTAATATTGGATTAAATAGAAAACACACAGAGAGAACAAACGGCTTAATGGAACCATGAAGAAATAGTAGAAACGATTTTAACACATATAAATAGTAGAAGTAACTATATGAATGGTTATAGTTGATATTTGAGGTTATGTACGAATGATTTAAGTACAGGGAAATAGTAAAACGAACAATTTTATTGTTGTATTTACTACGGAATAGTTAATTTAACTACTTTTTGTAATAAACCGTTTTACTATTATAAAATGGTTCCATTAACTATTTTATTTTTCTCTGTGCATTTATTAAAATCTCAAAATTTCTCTAATTTTGCAATATAGATCACATTTATGATAGCATACTAAGCATCTGCATATACCGCTGTGTTGTTGATTACAAGCATAATGCTTAAATATGGCGGTCTGACAACTGATTTATGAAATCATTTTCTGGAGTGCTAATCCCATCGACGTCATTCATTAGGGCCTCCATCGAAGGACGAATCGTTTACACACCGTTACCTTCCAAACACGTCCTCCGATTCATATTTATGCTTGGAAAATCGAAGTGTAGCATCGCCGATTTATTCGAGGTCTCGTCGGGTTAAAAAAACACTGCTCGGTGCCACGCGATGCACGGAAATGACAACCTCGAATAAGGCACTCTTTTCATTTTTTACCGTAATTAATTACATGCTAAATCAGCTAGTAATTAACTAAATTATAGTTATTAATGGGAAATTAGTAATGTTTTCCAGTACTTAGATATTTATCGAGTACAACGCTTTTACCGATTGGAAATTAACTAATTCAGGGCCAATCTGGTTCCAAATGATCAAACTATGAACCCTTTATCAAATTTCAGATAATTCTTATACAATTAAAGCGTTTTCTATGACAAATGATAAGTTACATAAGTAACTGTTTCATTAATTTAGAAAATTTATATAAAATGTTTAAAATTTTATATATATTCGTCCCGGGGTCATGGAATGGTTATAACAATTTAAATAAATTAATAAATTAAATAATCATACATGTTAATTGGAAATAATATACTTATTTATTACTGTTTAATTACAATTTTTTTCAAATAGTCGACTGAAAAGGTAAAATGAAAGAAACGAGATGAAATTTTAAAAATAAAAACAAGAGAATAGTTAAAAAAGTTATATAGTTATTACAATTTTTTTATTATTTTAAGTAACTTTATTTTCAACGAAATCTGATAACTTTTAGAAATATAAAATTACATTATATTCAAAGTAAACATCGAATTAAAAAAACAATGGAAAAAGATGATAACATTATAAAAAGTTGTATAAAGTATGGTGTACAGCATAAAATCAATAACATCCAGATCAATCACGGAGTAATAAGCTCTGCTACCGCTAGGGTTTTCTTTTGGTACTTCAGTGGATATTTTTATAGAAGTAAACTATTCTTAATCAAGAATAAAATAACAAAGGTTATAACATTTCTGCGACTGGTGACCGTTTCTCATGTACGGAAACTAAATAGTTGAACCAACTAAAAAATAGCAAGATTCAGCTAATACCGGGTATAAACCTCAGTAATTTCTTTAATTGCTGCAACTATTTCGCGATTGTTATTCCATAACCAAAGGAAATAGCTCAAAAAAACTATTTTAATTCCTTAAATTAACTATTTCAATTAGATAATGGTAACAATTCGATCGCACTTTTAGAAATTAAAATAGCGTCACGACTTTTTCCAATAATTCAAATAACTATAAAAATAGTCAACATTACTATTTATTTTTGTTAACACATTATACGTGTCGAAATATTATCCAAAAAAAGAAAAAAATTGTAGGATAATGTGACAGTTCTTTAGGGTATGGGTCGAAAAACCGACAAATCAAAAAGCCGACAGGTCAAAAAACCGACAGTCAAAATACCGATTTTCAAAAACCGACAGGCAAACAGCCGACACGTCTAAAACCCGACAGTAGAAAAAACGAATTGTCATAATACCGTCATAATACAGTCACATAACTGACACTTCGAAGAACCGACTGCCAAAAAGCCGATACATAAAAAATAGACACATCGACAAGCGGGTAGTCAATTTTTAAAGTGCTAGTTTTTTTACTGTCGGCTTTTCGATTGACGGCTTTTGGATAGTTGGTTATTTGAATGTCGGTATCATGTCATCTCAGTTCTTCAACTGTCGGTTTTTTGCCTGTCGGTTTTTTTCCAGTCGATATTATGGCAATTCCGTTTTTCTACTGTCGGCATTTTGAAGTGTCGGCTTTTTTAATGTCGGTATTTTGACTGTCGGGTTTTCGACCTGACGGCTTTTTCATTTGTCGGTTTTTCGATCCGCACCCGTTCTTTGAGTTGATGAACTAATATTTCATTCAGTAGATTAAATTAATAATTATATTGACTATATTAACAAACGTAATTTACCGATAGCCAAGGTTATATTTTGCGCTATTTATCACAGCCTTGTTTCGTATCAATTAATTGTTTTTTTAGTAAGCTCTATTTTTCATATGTTATTAGTTTCATTTTTGAAATGACCTATATTAGTACCTTAGTTCACCGAGAGTAGATGAACATATTTATACCGCTTTCCGTAGTACAAAGTGCTAAATGCAGATTTTCCTGTTATTTTTAGTTTTATTACTAGTCAATAACTACGTTACAATAGACTAAAAAAATATCTACTTAATATACCCTACTAGTGTTTACTAGTTTTTATACAATTACTAGATCACAATTTTTTCACGTTACGTGTAAACATACTTAACCCATTAAGTTCCAAATGTCATCAATCCTTCATTTACAAATATAAAAACGAAATGAATTCTCTTTCGTTCATTTTTTGTTCATACTACAAAAAGTTTTTCGTACCAAAAAGAAATATCTGTAAGCGATAGGACAATAAATCGTCCTTTTTTATTTCTGCTATCAAAATGTGTTTCTAATAAACGTGTCAAGAGTTGTTTGTAAAAAAATATTTACAAAATAAAATTTTTGTTATTAAGATCGATTTTTCAAACAAAGATTGTTTAAAAGCCTCAGAATATTGTGTTTTAAGCTCGCAGCTATAAATATACAAAAATCCAATATGGAGGCTCTAAATTTTATGAAACTTAGTATACTAGAGTCCCGGTATATTTGCCCTCTCGGTTCCTCGCCTTCCCCTCCCGTCTCTTTATATTTGACAAAATAAGGGGAGCTCTGCTTCTCCCACTCTCCTCAGTCCCGTTACGTTCGTGACGTCACAGCAGACAAGGTGGGGAAAAGAGAGCGGCGACTGACAAGTATAACGAGACGAAACTGGGCAAATAAACTGCGACGTAAATATAGCGAGACGTAAATATACCGGGACTCTACTGTATATGGGAGTTTTTGAAGTCTCTGACAACGAATCTGTTTCGACATTCAATGTGTCGGATTCAAGATTGCGGACTTTTCTTCACTAATTTATTTTTCCAAACAATTAAATATTTTGCTCAAAATTTGCATGATGCAATATTTACAACATTTCAGTCTTTATTATAGTTTTGAAAAAATAATTATCTTATTTTGCTTTATTAGAAAATGGCAAAAGAAACGATTGACTTGCTAATAAATTCTTACGTTATACGAACTCTGCTAGGCTGGAACCAAACTTATAGCGTTTTTAAAAGAAGAATACTTTGTCAACAAATACAAGATCGTGTTACTTTAATTATGCAGTTGGGAAATAACAATTCTATAATACCGATGACTATTGAAGGAGCATATACAATTTTCTTAATAAAGTCAGGAATATGCCTATTCTCAGGACAAAATTAGAGTTTTTAAATTTGGGCGAAAATGTTATCAAAGACCCAAAACACTGTAATAAAAGTAATTATTAATGTTTAAAAAATTACTTCAGGTTCGAACTCAGGGACCTGACAAACTTATGGATACTATAAAAATCAAGTTGGATTTTAAAATCTAAGCATAAATTTACTGTAACGATGTAAAGTAATGTAATATTTTGTATTGAAATATTTGAAAACAAAAAATTTTGGAATTATACCAAATAGATGTTTATTTTTTCCATCTACCCCATTTGTGTACAAATTAAAGTCTGCGGTAAGTAAGCACCAAGTCTGTCCTCGTTGGCTGAGATTAATGGGTTAATTAATTCGGGAAACGACTTTTTTTATGAAATTCTCGGCAAAGATTATTTAATTTGCAAGCAGTGATGATAATTTTCCTGCAGTACGCATTCGCTGAAGAAAGTTTTAATTGAATTTGAAATATCGGATAAATTATTTATATGAAAGAGGATTCCGCAGCATGAACATCCATTTTTTACTATCTTTAGAGGTGTTAAAATGTTTGTTGGAGATTGTTCAAGTATTATCTTCGTAATCACCTATATTACTATATTTTTTGGAAAATTTAACATTATTGAATAAGTTTTAAAAATGTTCGTATACTACCCTCATTTATTGAACCAAAATTGTTTTTGATTACGTCTTTAAAAATCATGTTGACCAATAATTTAAAAAACGTTGATGTTTATTAGCAATTGAATTTATATTAAAATTTATTAATAGTTTTGTTTTTATTTATTCTATTCATTTTTCTTAAAAAAGTAAATCATGATACCATTTTGCAATTTATACCGATAAAAAAAATGTATTTAAATCATACATCAACTTACAAAGCTCTGAGTATTTTAATTTCAGTTTTCGATTAATGAACAATTACCTGCCTAACACAATAGAAACCAACGGTTTATGTGGCCTTAATTTTTTTTAATACAAAAGGAAGAATCTTCATGTGTTATTTAGTCCCAGATTAAACAACGGATATCCAAAGTACAACCACGGAATTATACAGGAACCTAATCAAAGCAAACAATAGGCAAGTTAATTGCAGTCGCATGCGAAACATGATAATACACGTGCATTAATTTCCAGAATGTGGGGCTTAATTAAAACATTAGTGATAATTCGAGAATATATATGACCAACTTACTGTTTTTGGCTAACCAAGTCTTTATCAATCTCTCGATCTAGGAGAAATTCTTTGGTGTTTCTAACAAATTCGATTTACATTATAATTAGTCACAAATTGTTCTTCCATAAAAAAATCATATGAAGTCTCATGTTTAATAATTATTTATATATATGAATATTCTATGCTAATGATTATATTTTCTGACACATTGTATAAAGAGAAAATTTTTGTAGAATTCGTAGATATATTTCGAAAAAGGCGAAATCAACGATGACTATTATTAGTGCATTTAAATTATGTCCTCTCGTCCTCTTAACTATACAAGCATAGCAAAATCAATGTAACAATGATTAATTGAATTTACCTGTGGCTATCATTTCAACATCATCTGTCGAATTCCTAATTAACTGTGGTCATCAATAGCATGTATATATATAGAGAGAGAAAATACTAATATTCAGTAGTGGTCATCAAATTCAACAAGAATAGACAATATATAATATGGGCATCAGTAAACAATATTTTTAGTTCTATTTATTTGTAATAAAACATAAAGCTTATTTAAAATACTTACGTGACATAAAGAAATTCACTTGAAATTCTTATAATTGAATCAAATAAAGATTGTCTGTGGTGTTGAAGATTATATTTTTTAATCTAAGTAAGTGGTTGTAATGAAAGAATTAATTCCTTAAGGAATGAAATTTCACTTTCACAGAGTGAGAATTCAATCTTCATTCCATGAAATTTAAAGAGTAACTTTGAATAAACACTAAACACACACTAAAATGCATTACCGAAACAGATTTTATGTTTTAATGATCTCGACACGTATTTGTACTTAGTACTGTATTTGTATTTGTACTGATGAAAAAAGTACCTGGTCTTATTTTTTTGGAGCTCACGGAATCTTCAAAATAAATAAATTCAATCATATTTCAGATCGTAGATTTAATTCCGTACATAATATGTTACTGAAATACATAAGATACAAATTTATACAAAATATATAAATATAAACCATTTATGTAAAATTTAATGTTTAATTTATGTTTATTTTAAGTGTATTTTTGTTCAAAAACCACACAATTAAATACATAATTTTCAGACAGAAGAATAATGTATTTATAAAAATACTTTTGACGTTAAAATGAAACGATAGGTAAAACTGTCGAAAACAAAATTGTCACTATTGGTGATATATTCTGTGATAAAAAAATTTAATTTCTGGTTCGAATTTGGCGCAAGAAATCCGACATTTCTATTACTCAATGCTATCAATTTTCTCTATTTAACTTTGGAGATACATGTCCAATGAAAATTACATTACAGTTGATTCCCGGTATATTTGTGTCTCGTTATATTTACGTCCTAGCATATTTGCCCAGTTCCGTCTCATTATATTTGTGTGTCGCCACTCTCTTTTCCCCCCACCTTGCGCGCTGAGGACTCGGGAAGGGCCTGATGTGACGTCGCGAACGTAACGCGACTAAGAGAGAGGGAGAAGCGGCCCTCCCCTTTTTTTGACAAATATAAGGAGACGGGAGGGGAAGGCGAGGTACCGAGCGCGCAAATATACCGGGATTCTGATATAACAAATTTTTCCATTAATTTCATGTAATATAATTCCATAAAAAAATAGCTGTTGACAAAGAAACATTTAAGCTTTTAAGTAAATAAAATCTTGTTTTTTTTATGAAATGTTTTCAAACAATTTTCGTTTTGTTTATTTTCAGGTATAAAAAGCAATAACGCAGAAAATGGCGTCGGGATTCCCGACAGCTCGTCATAGGAAATTAGGACCAGCGCCAATAGCATCTTTTGAGGACCTTTCCGACGACGTTGAAAATGTAAGAGTAAGTTTCTATAACTGTATTATTTTTCAAACGTGTTAAAAAGTTTCGCTACAATCTAAATGTTCTAATTATTAAAACTATACAAATAAACAATATAATGTCAAAATGTAAAGTAGAATAAAAGATTATTTTGCTACTAAAATAACTAAACCTGATCAGGAATTTAAAATTGATTCAGATGAATTAAAAGATAATAATTATAATATACGTCTTTATTGTACAAAAAAAAATAATATTGTACAAAGGGCAGAGACAGAGCTTAAAGCTGTTTTACAACCTGACCCATTTCTTTAACCTCAAACTTTTTTTAATGAAGTCAATATTTGTTTAAATTCAATGAATTTAAACAATCTTTTTATTATTTGTGAAAGTAACTATTTCTCCACGAAATACGATATTTATCTGCTGTTCTTTGTTTATTTTTATTTGTTCACCTTCCAAAATATATTTCAAATTATTATGTTCATGGAGAAAACAAATCGTTTAAATCAAGACTGATTTACAGTTAAAAATTGTTAATTTAAGCTACAGAGAAGTAAATATTTAGTAACATATCATACATCGCATGTTTGCTCCTTATTCTTGTAAGTCCAGTTTTAATGAGTATTTATAAGCAAATTTCTTTGATTTAATCATTTGGTCTACATTGAGTAGTTTGGTTTCAGATGTACATTTGAAAATCTCTAATTACTTCTAAGTTTAAAACTAATAATATTTATTTCAACTATATTAAAGATTATTACATAAAATTTAAGCATTTTTTATCAAGTAAACGTACATCTAAAAACGATTTTCCAAATAGATTTATATGGCAGAAACAGTGTCTTTTAATGTAACAATGTTTCGGTATTATGTATAAAATAAAAAATGTACAAATTATTAGAATGTTTAATGGGTGACCTTTTATTGCTCGGGTTTCCCAACATAAATATCATTAGCAGCAGGTTTTTAAAAAGAATTTTTCGTTAATACCAGAATAATTAAAAAGAATGGCGAACGTGGGGTCAGAGATGTCACAGTACCAACGTTTCATTATATAAATGATAATGTATCATACTGACTTAGTTGGCTTTGTTCGTACTTACATTTCTTGCTTAGAGGAAATTTTTAATTTATTATAATGTCATGTTGAAATATGAAAATAGCAATATTATTTCGCTTTACAGCTGTCATGGATATACTCAAAGAATTTAGAAAATTATTAGTCTTCTGAATTATAACGTAAATTGATTTATTAAAGATGCTTCAAGTTTTAAAAAATTATTATTAAAACATTTAAAAAATTATACATAATGTACGTATTCTTAACGAGTGACATATTCATCAGTATAGGCCCGTAATAAAAATGAATTTATTAAAAACCTATAGCCTTTAAATAATTGAAAATTTTTGTTAAAGCGTTAGTATTCAAATAATTTTATGTTCGAGTTGTAAAACAAATATCATTGCTGTCTGAAAATGAAAATAAAGAAGTTACATGACAAAATGATACAAAGAAAAAAATATAATCCCAAATAAAACCATAGCAATAAACAAAATTGTCCATTATTACGCAAGCAAATGTAAAAAACGCCTTAAAACAGTCAACTATTACAATCATAGTAATTATATAAAATAAAATTGGATATTGCTAAAAAAAACAAATAATACTCTCCATTTCAATTGTTTTTTTATATAGATTTCCAATAAATCTGACATCTATATTTTGAGTAGAAACAGTCTTAAATACGGATCAATTATGTACTAAAGTCAAACGAAAAGCTGGTAGTATTCCCAACAACCCTCACCCTGAAGGTGGGCAGAGTGTATCGACTAGACAAGTAGAATGAAGCTCAAATATATGAACAGTTTGTAGAAGGACTTATTTTTATGTTACAAATATAATTGGCCAAAGCGGTTGTGTAGTTGCGACTGTACCCTATAACGTAAATTAATATGCCGACTATACATCGCTCATTTTTTTGTTTAAAACTAAGTTAACTTAATGTAATTTGGAAAAGACAGTTCATGAATAGTCAAATGCGATTGTATTGAACTACATTTTAGCTTGTGAATCTAACTGTACTTAATGGAAAAAGTGAATAATTTATTACCTTCGTCCGGTATTACAATACTACTTAGTATCCTGGATACTATTCTGTATTTGAGTATGAGTAAAGTCTTGATACGTCAGCTTATGAGTCCAATATTAACACATCATCTGTCATGAATGAACTTCACGCGATATAATTGTCTACGTGTTAACGACTATTTAGTCCAACTTTACTCGTGTGCATAAGGACTTCTGTGCCTTTGGAGAACCCGGAATTCCAAATTCTAAGGGACATATACAATTATGCAGTATGTAGAGACGTTTTCCACTAGAATACATTAATGCATCTTGCTCATTATGTTATCTGACACCCTTCGGCATGCTATGAAGTATAAATGCGAACCTTCCGGAAGTCCCAAATTTGAAATAGATGATTTCAAGCCACCACTAACTATAACGACCAATTAAACAGGTTCAAATGTACTTAACTGAACAAATTACACGTAATATGGACTTTAACCACCAAACCTACACAATTTGCACATGGATCACGGAAGGATATTTTTAGGAAATCTACTAGGAATATATTTTATAGTATTCGTTTGTTACACACCTAGATTTTTTTCTATAAGACCCGCGTAAAAATGAAAAAGATTATAAAAGATCTCAAAAAGATCTTTCTTAAAAATATCCGTTTTTAAGATATATTTCAGTACACTTTAAGACCTTCAAACTTCCAGTTTATCAAAATCTTTTTAAGACCTCTACGAGATCTTTAAGAAAAATTTGTATTATTTTTGGAGCTTTTTGTTATTTTTTTTTACAAAATGATTTTAAGAAAACATGATTTTAATCATCTTTTTCAGATTTTTTTAAGGTCTTTTTGAGACTTACTCAGAAGTTTTTGACGACTTTTTGAGATTTTTTTTTAGGACTTTTTGAGACCTTTTTGAGTTTTTTCGAGATCTTTTTCGGAACTTTTCAACATCTATTCAAGATCTTTTTGAGGTCTTTTTGCGCACGTTTATCGAAAACTACTATTTTCCAATGCATAATAATAGCAAGATTAACAACATAATATAACAAGATTTCGTTATTCTGCCTTCATTACAGAAGATATCAATTAATATCCTTGGCAAAGAACTCCTGCAATGTGTACTATCGTCCTCGACTCTTATTGCTAATATTCACATTGTAATATAATGTTAACTTTTTTAGACAGCCCACCAGTGGGAAGTAAATATAAAATTATCTTTATGCGCGACTTTTCCTCGCGTGAAGTAGAAATTTCGTGGGTGATGTAATTTCTCCACTTTACCCGCATAGATTTGGCTGTTTCACGCATGCAAAATGCGCTCATAAACTATTTTATGGAACTCGTGCAATGCGTGAAACATAATATACTATTAATTAATTTTCGCAAATAAGAGAATTCAATATTACACTTGAAATATGTTATTTCATATCCAAAAAGGAGTTAAAATATTATAAGAAGATCTTAAAGAGACCATAAAAAAACCTCAAAAAGATCTCCAAAAGGTCCCAAAAAGTTCTCAAAAAGATCTCAAAAAGCTCTCAAAAAAATGGTACAAACCTTTCTTAAAGATTTCTTTAAGATTTTAACAAACGGTAGTTTGAAAGTCTTAAAATATGCTCAAATACATCTTAAATATGGACATTTTTAAGAAAGATCTTTTTGAGATCTTCTAAAATCTTTTTCATTTTTACCCGGGAAGCCACCGGAAAATTCGATGGGTGTCTTGTAAAGGAATAAGGATCTCAAGTAAACCAACAATGCAGCGCTATACAAAAATATTATGAACCGAATCTATGCTATAGTCATTCGAAATTTGTTAGAAAAATAATATGAAGCCACAGTAATTTCTTACGGTAAAGCCTTGCGTATTTTCCGATGAAGGTGACCCATTGTAAAAACACTCGATAGTTTTCTCCGTGATGTTAGTATCGTTTTATTTAAACAACATTTTTTTAATGGACACATCCATATCCAACTAGTTTTAAGGTGGCTCGTTCGAATGGCGCTTGTCAAATTTTTGACAAAATTACTTTTGTCACATTTCTTTGTTAAATACTAGGGGAAAACCCCGATTTTTAAGTACAATATTTTTTAGAATGTAATTTTCACTATGATATCGGTTTCTAACCACCTTCTGTATTAACAGAAACGTATATCCGATATTTTTAATTTAACCCTTTAAATCTCAAATGTACGAAATTTGTACATGGATTTCATCATCGTTTTATGTATAAAATAAAATTTGTTTAAAAATGGAAACATCTATTTCCGACTAGTTTTGAGGTCGCTCTTTCGATTGGAGGTACTGAAATTTTCATAAAATGACATTTAACACACTTTTGTTACAAAAATACTGAAAAACGTGGTTTTTTAGCTAAAATTCTTTTTTAAATGCATTGTCATCTATGATACCGGTTTCAGATCACCTTTTCACCTATCAGAAACGTGTTCCCGATTGTTTTACTTCAAAATTATACATTCACATATTTTGATTTATTTTGTTCAATTTCGTTAAACTGACTAAAGATTCCAGTTTAGCGATGACTGAAACCTATGAGATTGTAAATTAGCGAATTTCACACCAATTTTGGTTGTAACGGAACACGAAATACACGTTTTTCTACTGAGCACATGGCAGTCGCCTTCTTGAAATTGAATTTTATTGGATATTACTGCTAAGCTGTAAATCAAAATAGGTCATACAAAACTCGTAATAAATTATATTTGTACGAATTTACTACAAATAAAACCTACCACATCCGAAATCATAGCATTTTCTTCAATTTCAAAAATGTTCAACGTTCGGACGCCATTTTGAAACGAAAAACAAAATAAATCAAAATATGTGAAGGTTTAATTTTGAAGTACAATAATCGAGAATACGTTTCTAATAGGTTAGAAGGTGATCTGAAACCGGTATCGTATACGGAAACAAATTTCTTTGGAAATTTTACTATTCTACATGCAGTTATTAGGGGGACAGACTTGCACAATGAGAAAATTTCCTATTCCTTTTGCTAAAAATTACTACAATTTTTGTTGTTTTTATCATACCTTTCCGCAATTTTTAATGTTAGTTTTGCCAAAAATTCAGAATGTTATGGTAAAAATTACACAAATTTTAGTAAAGTTTAGCAAAAAGAATAAGAAATTTTCGCTTGAGGCAAGTCTGTGCATAATAACCATGTAGAATAGTAAAATTTTCAAAGAAATTTTTCTTCGCGTAGTTAAAAATGCATTTAAAAAAAAATTGTATCTAAAAAACCGCTTTTTTCAGTATTTTTTGTAAAGTAATATGTTAAACGTTAGTTTTTGAAAATTTCAGTAGCACCAATCGAAAGAGCGACCTCAAAAAAAGTCGGATATAGATGTTTCCATTTTTTTAAATTTTAATTTATAAATAAAACAATGCTGAAATCCATGTGCAAATTGTGCACATTTGGGACTTCAAGGGTTAATTATATATTTTCACATATTTTGATTTTTATGGATTTGGATTTTCAAATGACTCCGGAGCTCGAAATTTTTTTTAAAATAGGGAATTTTTGTTTAAGTATAACAAAATATTTCACATGTTCCGTTCTCTATATTGGATCCGAGCATTTTCGATTTTAAAAAACTGATTTTGTAAGATCATATTCAGGAATGTCCAAAAATAAATAAAATGGTGATTGATTACGATTCCTTCTTATTTCATCATAAAACACGAAATTGAATGCACTTTTACTTGTAGTGAATATAAACCGTCCTATTGAAAATCTGCAACAACACCTAATGTTGTTGACAGAAATATCGATAAACTACCATTAATATTAAATAAATATTATTTAACCGACTACATCAGTAGTCATTCTAATAAACTACTTTATTTAATGAACATTTTATCACACAGCTTAAAAAAGTTTACATCGAAGTTTTTATGATTCATGGCCAATACTACCTTTAAGACTCACTATTTTGCAACCGAATAGAACATACTGACTACTTTATAAACCTGAAAAGCACAGCTTAATGCTGCAGACAAATAATTGTATGGAATCTACCAATGATTTCATTATAAAAAGTAATCAAATATGAACCTAAATAAACACTTGTTCAAGAAGATCATCTTTGAACTTGGCTGAGAATCTGTCGTTGATGCGATACTAAGGCGGAAACATCCTGTCGAGTATTCGGTCCGATACATCTTGTCATCAACAACCTTGAACAACGACACTTAAGTGACCCAGTTTCAAATAATTGACAGGCTAATGAAAGAATCTAAACTTGCATACAAAAGCCATATTCAAAATTCCCGAACTGTATGGAGAAATATAGTTCAAATTCAATTCAACGATTTTCTGAAGAAATTAGGAGAGGGGTGCAGGTCGAAAAACCAACAAACCAAACTCCAACAGGACAAAAAACCGAAAGTCGGCTTTTTGACAGTCGGTTCTTCGAAGTGTCGGTTATGTGACTGTCGGTATTATGACAATTCGTTTTTTCTACTGTCAGTTTTTAGACGTGCCGGTTTTTTTGTCTGTTGGCTTTTTGACGTGTCGGCTGTTTGCCTGTTGGCTTTTTGGATATCGGTATTTTGACTGCCGACACCCGATGAAAATCACGTTATTAAATTCTTATTCTTCCTGAATTTTGCCCACAAAAAAAGGTATATGAAAAATGTCGCTGACTCTTTGGTTACAAAATCGCTCAAGTCTTTGTTGAAGAATAAATTGAAGTCTCGCAGCTTCTCATCGACGTTTTCTTTGCGTCCCTCATATTTATTTTCACTAACTCTTCAAAATAAGTCAAGGCGATTTCTTCTATTACCAAAAGCGTCCATACTACATAACTATGAATAAGCTATTCCACTAAGCTAATAAAAAAAATGATTATATAATTACTACCGACCATTATAAAAGTCATTGACCAATACTCGAGGTGTCGGCCGTTATTGACTAATATCGCACGCATTAATATTTTAACAGAATGATCGCATAATATACCCCTTTGGGAATAACGTACATCATCCATGATGTCAACTGAAACTACATTAACACATCCCAATAGGCATCAAAGACAATTACTACATAACGACTAATGGTTCACAATTTCAAAATGAACTTAATAATTTGGTAAATATTCGGAAAACGGGTATCGTCGTAAACAAAATTTAAAGGACACTTTTCTGATGTATATTTACCTCCCGATTCCGAAACTAACAGTACAAATTAGAGGTCGGATATATTGAAGACGTTATCTCGAAAAAACATCTAAAAAACATATAAAATACATCTAAAATGCTCTACATTTTTTGTTTCGGGTAGTTTTTTCAAAATAAATCACAAAAATTAAAAAAGAAACACGTTTTTTGGCTGATTTTCCTATCATTGCCACGTTTATGTCAAATTTCCATACTTTTCTTTGCTTTTCTTACGAAAAAAATGTATAAAACCATTTTTGTAGAGAATTTTATGCTCCAAATTTATGGTTAAAAATATCTTTTCGTGCGTTACGTAGTTTTCGAAATAAATACAAAAAATTTCAAAACACACATTAGTTTGCTGTTTTTTCGCGATACTACAGCCAGTTGTTGCTGTCACATTCGGAGTCAGGAAGCAAAAATTCGTCTGAAAAGGGTACATTTTTTTTACGAGGATGCCCATTTTTCGAAGGTCTATCAATAATTTTGTTTACTAGATAATTACAAACTCTAACATGTTATGCACATTCATATATCTATAAATATTATCTGTATTTTCTGGTGTCAAAATTCATATTAATTTAGGACAGACAATCCAAATTAGTTTTAATGAAATTTGGGTTATTTAAGTTTTTAAATTCTTTTTTTGGTAGCAGGGAGAACACGCCAGGATGCCGGGTATTGTTGAGGTAACGACGCCAGTAGCCTCAGGTAGTTCTTTGAAGACACCGAACACGCCTAGGATCGACATCAGCAGAGCTAGCAGTTCTTCCCAGCATGAGGATAGCAACAATTCTAGGGAGTCTACACCCGAAAAGGAGCTTCTAGCTGGTAACTAATTATTTCACTTAAGTACAATTTCCAGTTATTAGTACCATAATTTACAACTGTACTTTATGGACAACTAAGGTACAGTAGACCCTCCCATAATGTCGCCATCCCCTAGTGTCGCTCTCTAGAAATCCTCTGATAGTGTTGCAGTAAGCTCCGACTCTCCGTATTCCTTACACTCTAAACCCGTCTCCTGGTCAATCTGTTGATATGAGACGGGTTTAGAGTATAAGGACTGCGGAGAGTGGTGGTGCGACAAAGAAAGAGGATTTGTTTCACCTTCGGTCCCAAGGCAGTGACACTATGAGAGGGTCTACTGAACATGTTTTGGGTGGTTAAATAAAATAAGTAGTTAGTGCGTCCCTTTTCACTAGTTATGTGCATTATAGACAACGTCATTAGTTGACATTATACATTTTCCATCATATGAAATGAATTAAGGTACAGTAGAGTCTCGGTATAATTGCGTCTCCTTATATCTACGCCCCATCATATTTGCCTGGTTCTGTCTCGTTATATTTCGCCGCTCTCTTTTTCCCCTACACTGCAGGCAGCCTAAGGAAGGGCCTACTGTGACATCACGAACATAACGTGACTGACAGGAGTGGGAGAAGTGGCCCACCCATTAGTTAGGAAAATATAACGAGACGTAAGGGGGAAGCGAGGAACGGAGTGGGTAAATATATCGGGACTCTAATGAAATTACTTAAACTCCAGGATATAGTATATTTGGGAAGAAAATATATAAAATCTAATAATAAAACGAGTTTTAAATAATAAGTATTTCTTCTATAATAACAAGTCCTTCACGAAAATAAAAAATATACTATTGGAACGTTTGTGGGTTCGGATATAAAAACAAATTACATGTAGAACGTAACAAAAATTAAATTATAATAAACACAAAATAAATTCATAAAAAATAAAAATCTTGTGTTTATACTAAAAATTAGAAACTTTTGTACATTTTCAAATATTTTTTCTCTCCATATTATAGTTTACACATAAATTTTAAGCTAATTATTATTTCATATTAATATTTGAAGCTGAAATTATACAAATATTCTTATCGTTAATCTTAATGAACATAAATATATATAATTGGGAAATGAAAAACTAGTGCTCGGGAGGGTTAAAATTGTCGTCTATTAAATTTTAAAAAGCACTTTGTTTATAGTTATTATTTATGAAACATGATATGCTTTCTTCCATACGTTCATTTGTACGATATTATGTTTCAGTAAAAACCTTAGGGAGTACGGAAACCTTTCAGTGAACATATTACTAAATACAAAATGTGTTGTTATCAAAATTTAACGCTGTAACTATTGGAGCTTTATTACTGTTCATTTGAAAATCATATTTTTCGTTAACAGGATGCAGTAAATAGCAAAACCAGTTGAAAACAAAGTGTACCTGTCATAAAATAAAAACTACTAGCGTTTAAAGTCACGTTACATAAATTTACGAAAATTTGCAGTTTGTCTTATTTTTAACTACAACTTTTGGAACGAACAATGTTATGGAATTGTACTTCCGGAACTTTTAGTTGATGTATTAACAAATGATTTTTTGCAACGAAAAAGTTTGTGCTTAGTGAACTCGACGGTTGTATACCTGCGTGCGAAACTTTTGTTACAAAATTATATTTTTGACGGGCACGAGTATAAATTGCAATTATATATCCTAATAATATGGTTAATTTAATGATCTCTATATTACGGAATTACTGTGAAGTTGTTTAAAAAAATGACGACGTTTCGCACCTTAAATGGGTCAGTTAGAAACTGATATATTTGTAGACGCAACTTCCGTGTTTACTGTTATTGCTACAAAAAAAGTTTTGATTCTTTGGACAATTTTGAGCAAAAAATGCCTTTTGCGATTTTATTTAAATGCGTAGTTTCGAAGATAAAAAAGGCGAAATTGGATATTTTTATCTCAGGAAATATAGATTTTATGAAAGATTCACTCAAATTATTCCAGGAATCAATGTATATTTTTTTCAGACCAAAAATTCAAGACTTTTTACGTCATTATAATTATTAATTTCGACTCCCCGTTGAGACAACTCTTTAAACCAAGGAACTTAATTTGTTTTCTTCATTTAATGAGTCAGTGAATAATATCACATTAATTTCAAAAATGTGCTAGAATAAAAAAAAATTCCGTGTAGCTATAAAGTTAAAAGTTCTATGGATTTACACTCTCTACGGTTCAATGTACACTAAAAACATCTACATTGTTTTTGAAACAAGTAGACATGCTATTTTTAGGAATGTATCTAAAATGTTTTATAAATATAATAAATATGACGTACCCAGGTTGCGTCTAAATATTGTCAAGTTTTTGGCCAGTTAACTTGTACACTAGCCAGTTTGTAGGTAGTTAATGTGGCCAGTTAGTTTTTTGTACAAAATGTAACCATAGTATTTAAATACTTTTTAGATACATTGTGGCTAGCTTAGAATGAGTTCCTGAATAGGATTAGTCAGAATATTTAACATAAATAATTTAATTGCTCTTCCTCCAGTTTTTAGTTGTAGTATAATTTAATAATGTTGTCTGTGTGTTTTTTAAGATAAACCTAAAAGTTGTTTGGAAAATTTTTATAGAGTTTAAGTTCAGATGATATGCATTTCTTATGCAGTTTTTTAAAGATGGTTTTTTTAATCATAAAGATCATTTAAATAATATATTTATGGCATTTTATATTCAATATATCAGTATTTCGTTCATCTGTTTTATTATCACCAACATCATCATCATTATCACTGTTTATTATAAATTTTTATTTTCTTTTATATTTCTCTTCTATTTTCTCCCTTCATGTTATTTACGATTTTATTTCTTTTTGAAATGACCAACATAGCTCAAAAAGTGGTTACTTTTATTTATTATTGGTATTAACATAAAGTATATTTGTTGACATAATTATACATTTTAACTGCATAATATTTACGTAACCATTCAGGCAGCTTCTTTTTTTACAAAACCAACAGTTTAAATCTAATTATTTCCATATTGAAGATATTTTCAAGCTCTACAATTCAGCTCTAGGGATCTTTGACCTGCCATGAATATTTCTCTTGTTATAGCCAAAAAAGGGGAGAAATGAGGATTTTTGCGTTTTTCGCACCTAGCTTTTTTCGCTAAACAGTTAACGAAATATCACACAGGAAGAAGATGTAGGCCTTGAAAAAACGAACAATTTAACCCTTAATATGATGTGATTCGATAAAAATTGAAACCACGAGGAGCCTTTTAAATTCATGGAATTGCCGAAAAATGAGTTTTGCGAATATCGAGGCCTTTTTCGTCAATTCTCCGTCTTTAAAATACTCCATCTGGGTTTAAATTTTAGCGAATCGCTTCCGATTATGGATCAAATTGTCTGTCTTTTTTATGGCCTACAACTTCTTTATTGTGATATTTCGTTAGCTGTGTAGCGAAAAAAGTTCGACCAGAAAAATCGAAAAAATTGGCATTTTTCACCCTTTTTATGGCTATAAAAAGAGAAATATTCAATGTAGGTCAAAGAGTCTTGGAGATGAATCGTAGAACTAAAAAATAACTTTAATACATGAACTTTGACTGGTTAACATAGTGATTTTTTTGCGAAACTTCGATGGCTTGCCAATCAAATTCTAAGCCTCAGATCTAATTTTGGAAGAGGAACTTCTGGTTCAGTTTATCGGCATTCACCTCCGGGTAAATGGGGTGTCATAAGTGGCGTTACACGGTACACAATTTTAACGAAATACTAATTCGCTGCTTTCTGTTTATATTGTCTAGTTTGTGGGCATTTTTGCTGTATATAGTTGTAAATCACTCAAATTGGCCACAAAATGTTTCAAAAGGCAGTAAACGTGAACATAACTTTTACCAGGTTATCGGTTCTAAATTAAATCTTCCGGCCCTAACAAATTTTTAGTTTTATTTTTTTTTATTTTATATAAATCAGAAAAAATTATTTTACGAAACAGTTACAGCATTATTTTTTACTCTTTGTAAATTCTATGAAAACATTTGTTAACCTAAATACAATTTTCGCATAAATCTGAGTTTAGATTAATAGTTTACATAATAATATGACAATTTCTCAATGTTTTAGGTGCCGATCCACCACCTGGATGCAAGTTAACTTTGGGTTATAAGGAAGATGCAGACGATTTAAGATCATCTACGGAAGAGCTTGATCTTCACGATCCCGTTCATGAGCAGGATCTTCGAAGGGAACTGAAGAGATCGAGACGACGACCAAAAGATCACGATGGGACGCAATCGGAATACGGTGGTAGTATGCGAATCCGGGATAGGGAACGAAAAGATAGCAATTGCAGCGAAATAATTCTTTTAAATATAAGCGGAAGATCATCAAGGCTTTCGTCAGTTGGCAGCCAAGGATCAGGAGTTTCCGGTGCATTGTCAGTAGCTTCAGCAGCTTCGTCTAGGTATCTTATTAATTATTATTTAAACGAATTTTTAGAATGTCTTTCTCAAAATAAAAAGGTTATTACACTGAGAGAAATTATTTAGTAATATTAATCTAAACTAATTTCAAGGCTCTTACATTAACTATAAAGTTATAACAATAGCTATAAAGTAAAAAACGACGTATTTTATATTAACTCGTATCTTTTAACATTCAATGGGCATTCGTTAACTATTAATAAATCTTATATTAACGCATGTCAACAATGCGTCCAAAAAGTCACAGAAAATTGAACGACTGCGCGTCTGTATGTTTGTTTATCACTGTTTCGGAGAAACTGTAAGCGGGTAAATATGTAACGTTCAAAGTCCGTTCGACCTTCAACGAAAAGTTCTCGGGCAAAAATAAAAATATAACAAAAAATTATAAAAAAATGTACATCACTGACAACATGATGACAATTAATTGGTTTCTATTATCTGACAGCAAACGAATTTCGGTGGTCAGAATAATTGTTAAAATTAAATATTACTTCCATGCTTCATCTTCGGGAATTATGTCAGTAGTAAATTATATATCATTAAACCAGTCTTAACGGAAAAGGGAGGAAAATATATCAATTTATAGTACCGCGCGTGTATAAAGTACAAGAATGATGACATATATTATCACTATACCTACGATACTTTTTCTTCTTGTGTTATCAATAATTAAGAATCTTCACTGGATATAATATAATATCAAGAAACTTTTGTTTACTATTTGTGACCAAGTCAGTTACATTCCAATTATAGGCAATATATCATGTAAATTATATAATATTGTAACTTGGTGAAATGAAAATATCAATTTACTTTGATATTTACAAGATTCCTTATATTAATAATGACGAATGATAAATCTCTAAACTTTAGTACATTTTGACGAAAAGTATATTGACAACTTTTTAAATTTTAATTTCTTATTTCAAACTTAGAAAAACATATGGGAATACAAATTTCTAGTTTTCTTTGAGGACTTCTATGTTTAGCTTTATAATATCATTTATTTTTAAGATAATAATTTACAAAATTAAGTATACAAACATTTTTTTAACAGCATTTCTCATTTTCTGATTTGACGGTAAATATATCAACAACAACAATTAAATACGTAGGTTAGGTAGTAGATGATCAACACTTAAAAGGTCCTAGGGGTCAACTCCTTGCGCGGCGTCTCTCACTTTTTTTTTAATATATTTGATATCCACCTTTTCGATGATCATGCCAACTTATATTTCTCCTTTCTTCTTCTGAACTATCCAAATGCATTTCTGACTTCAATTCATGATGACATGCAGGACTGTTGTGCCAACTAATAAACAAAAAAGAATAAAATGAATCAAATGCAGGAATATCACTGATGAAAATCATTTTAATATATCTACAACTTATGATTTCAGATCGCCGAGTCCTCACAAGTGTCTACTAGAAACTTCATTTTGCGGTAGCGTTTCGACGCTTGCCAATACCTTGGTCGAACCATCGAAACCAGAAACAGACGACTTGGCTAAAATCCTCCTGCAACGAGAAGCAGACCCTACGAAGGTTCTTATTCCCGAATGTGCACGCGTGCCATATCTAAGTTATTTAAGGCCTGACCAATTAGAAATGCAACGGGCGAGGGAGGAAAGGAAAGAAATTTTTAAGAGGGAAGTGGAAATTACGAAAAAGGTTCTGAAACGAGTTAACATTGAGGTAATAATACACTAAATATTGTACCTCAGTAGACAATACGAATTATTCTAATCTCAAAGCCTAATATTCATTATCTAAATTTTACTATAGGTACCGATCATTAAATTACCACCAGGAGATAGTCAAGATGTTCAAAAGCCAGCTACACTAGATATTACTGATAATAGAAGGAAAAGCACCAATGAAGATTCATATTACATTTCTTTAACGGAGGATATCAGTACTCCTCCTCATCTGCATAGGCACAGGAAGTCACGAGAGGTTGAAGGATCGAGAACTCCAAGTCCGCCAGTTTCCAGAAAAAGCAGTTTTGCATCCATCTTCAAGGTGAGTGAATTAAAAACAATATTCAACTGCTGATTTACACAGTTTTTATGGATAAGTCTTCTGAGTGGTCCGAAGTGATGTACAATAGCAAATTTTTATTTTCAGTCGAAAACTGATGGTAGTGTACAAAATCTGGACTCGCCACCGGCTCGTGGAAGACGATCATTAACTACCAAAATCAAGAGTACTGCTGAAAGCTTGCATGGTAGATCGAAGTCACGCGAGCCGGCTGGAACCCCTGATAAATCTTCGAATTTAAAGAAAGATTCAAAGAACAAAGGTGTCTTTTCTTCGACTTTAAGCTTGTTCAAAAAACGCGAACGAAAAAAGAGTGGTAGTGATAGCACCGATACGCGTTCTGAACATCAAGAAGCGACTACCAGGGAAATGGATGGTATTGGTCGTGTAGAGTTCACTTTTAATAATACCGAACGTCGAAAAGACGATTCGATATTTATCAGTTTACATGCTGATGATCGCAATTACGAGGAGGCATTACCATCCGAAAGCGTTTCTATTCCCCTGGAGACAACGACTCCAGTTTTAGATGATAACGACATTAGCGTTTCGCGACCTGGGAACATCGTCACTGAAGCATCCATCGAACATCGAGCTTCAATTCCTCCAAAAGGTGAACGGAAGGGTTCCAGACCATCGTCCGGCGAGAGTCATCTTCCGGAAAGTCATTCGAAGGAATCTCATCTTTCAAGGAGTTCCTCCAAAGACTCGAAACTCATCGATGGAGGAGATGATGCAAAAGAAGCCCAGCTGCCACCAATGTCATCCAGTTCTTCAAGAGATTCCATCTGCAAGAAACCGGATATCGTCAAACCTAAGAGGAGGAGCAAGGAGCGCCCATCATCGGGCAAACAGGATCAAGCAGAGGCTACAACACCGGAAGTGCAACCGCCAAAAACGGAATCGAACGGGAGGAGCCAGGAACTTCGAGAAGAGAAACAAGTGAGTGTCATGAGTGTCAACACCGATGAAAGTTTGTCGAGTTTAGCTCAACCACAGCTCGAGCCAGTCCAACAAGGTTTAACGAAAGCTCCGAGCGTCACTTCCGACTTGGATCATAATAGTTCCGAGTCGGAGAAAGATTCGGAAGTCGATTTCGAACGAACACTTAGGAACCAGATCGAAAACGTGGCCGAGGAGCTTCCGGACGAGGTGAAGGGTCTGTGTTACGAAGAAAGTTTCGAAGAAGACTTCCCATATGTGCCGACTACGCTGCCAATGGAAAAGAGCGTTGTCGTGCCTATTTTACCGGTGAAACAAAGGCTGCAGGAAGTAAGGTAGCATGGAATTAAATATTGATACTTTGATTACCAGGACCGCAGGCGATTTGTACAGCACGTAGTGTAGAGTTGAAGGAAGAGTACGCTACGAGCAATTTCGTTTCTAAGTAATTTATACATTTTACTTTTGCTTACCGAACTAATCTAAATGCTTGACTCTTTGTCGAGCGATATTTTATGCGCAATGTTTAATCAGGCTTCGGGGCAGTGTACCTGAAATAGATCGTAGTGATCAGCGGACGAAAACAGAATTAATCATATTGGGAGATTAATATTTTTCCACCAATCTTGTAAGCAAACAATCCCCATACTGATCTCAAAAATTATAATAGAAACAGTTCAAAGTATTGATCTCTTAAACTTGATTCTTAACGCTTTCGTTTGTTGACTTGGTTCTTTGTTCATATATCGTTTCTATTTATAATGAACTTTATTGCATACAATTATACATGTATATTATGATTTAGCACTTGTTTCATTTTTTCATTATTTCATTCAATCGAATGGCAAATCCATAATAAAATCTGACCAGTCTTTGCCAAATCAGTGCATCATGTCGTTCGATTGGATGGCTTTCTTCATTTGAAGGATTCATATTACAAACATAGAACCATTCATCCTTCAGTAAATAATTAGTTGCCTTCCTTTACAGATTACGTAAAACGTTGTTCCCACAAATTATAGGCATGGGCATGGAGATAAAATCAAGTTTTAGCCGTAGCTTTATATATAAAGTTTTGATCTGATTGAATATTGTATTTCATGTAGTTTCAACATCTATTTCTTTTATAATCATGTACCCAATAGTCATTCTTTGATATATCTTTGGAGGTTGTTTATGTACAGCGCAAATTGTTATTATTCTTGAAATATATATTTTATCTTTGATATTCTTGACAAAAAGTGTAAAGAATGAGTAAATGAAAGCTGTTGTATTGTGTCCACAGAACAACACCGATAGAAAGGCCACGCTCAACGACTCCAATAAACCCAACCCTCCTCGACGAGTTCATCATGCATACGTCTTCTGAGGAACGCCGCGTGCAAAAGATGAAAATCTCCCTGCCGAGAGAGGAAAGCTTCAAACTGAAATCTCCACATCGTCACGTAGTAAATAGCTTTAGCGAGTTTGCTGGAAGAGTTTCCGGAGAAGCTTTCAAAAAAGGAGCGACGAATTTAGTGAAATCTCCGAGTCCACCACCGCCGCCTCTGCCTCCGCGTGCACCAACTGCTCGTCCCAGTAATTGGATCAATTTCGAAGAAATTCCAGAAAAGAGACGAGCACCAAAAAGAATACAGACGATTCCACGTGCGTGTGAGGATCCAAAGGTTGGTTACAGTTACGTCCAACCGGAAGAGTGTCGGTGCGAGTGCCACGAAGAATCTCGACGTGTCTACACCGTCAGGGGAATGACGACATTTCATCCAAGGGCACCTTCAAATTGTGGAGGTAACGAGAGAGCCTGCAACGGAGCGCATTGTTCAAATTTGGGCCTGTCAGGTGATCGCAGAAGCGTTATTAGGTAACTTTTCAAACACAACCAGATCTGGCCTACGATCCAAAATCATCCTAAAATATCTTCAGTACGGTAGAAATGTATTGTTTTCATTTTTAGTGATAGCTCATTGGAGTATAGCCTGGGCGCGGAATATTCGTCAGGGCATCAGCGAATCTCGAGTGCATCGAAACCATTCTCTATGGACCTCGATGTCAGCTCGAACCGGTCTAGTATCATATCGCAGGAGGAGACTGAAGATGCGCATCAATAAGTCGATTATTCGAATTTTTATTGTTATTGTTATCATTTCTTGGTTAATCCCTTAACGGAGCCTATTAGGCGATGCATTTGATGCGAAACGACTCTATCTAAATTTGCATTTACATACAGACAAAAAGTGTATATACGATTCATCAAATTGTTTCGTTGTTTGCACGAAAGAAACCAAGTAAGGTCTTCGAAGGGTCAATAGGTTTGTTCTATTTAACGCAACAAATGCCCTGAGTTTATCAGTGATGGTAGCCTCCATTTCCTTTAGCTTTTTGATGAGGAGTGCAATTCTGGACTGATTGATAGAACAAATCTATTGCCATCAATGCTAATTTATAATTACAAGTTTTGTATATTTTTATGTATTGTTTATAACAATGCTTCGTAACCAGTAGATAGTTTGTATAACCAAATGTTGTTTCAGACTGTTGACACGCCAGCGTCGTTAAGGGATTAATTCTAACGAAACTACACTTTAGGGAGGAGCAAGTAATTTATACTTTCTTCTTTACGAACGTGTTTGTCTTTCGAAGACGTTTATTCTCGCCTTTTGGATAATCCTACTTTTTTACTTTTTCGAGCTGCGTCGAGCTCTTCTGTAGCCGAAGTCATAAATTCTCATGGAAAGTTAAATAACCGAACTTGTGCTTGCAGCCATCACAAGCCTCATCTTTCCCGCGAAGATTATTTATTTTCCTTGTCGTTTGTAAATAGCATAGGCATAGAATCTATATAAAATATTGAGAGGGAAACGAGGCTTCGTGATGCTCGACGTTACTCGTTTGTGTTTCGTCGAAAGATATCCAAATCAGGAACATTTTTATTTTCCTTTCGCACAAATCGAATGGTCATTTAATATCAAAAAGAAACAGAACTGAAAACGAGATTAAAAGGAACAAATACATAGTCATATAAAGTATTTATCAGGTATATCGACCGTTAACGCAGATGAAAATTATTTGTAGGACAATCACAAATTATCGTAATTGCTGTTGGGACAAAATATTATCGAGTGCCTGCAAAATTCCACGTAATAGTGAAGTGTATATTTTACAGTTAAATATATTAACAATATGAGTTATTGTTACTGAATTATGAGTAGTATTGCAATTATTTTCTTAAAAAATGGTTGAGAGTACCAACAAGTATCGAAATTCGCGGCGCTCGATAGTGTTTTTCGATCATTTGATAGCTCGTTCTATCTTCTTCTGCCCATCATCGTCCAAAATAAATTGAGCCTGCGATTTCGATTTCTCTCGAGTCTCAGTCATATTTCGGGTATCAACGAGAAACTCATTGTGTTCAAAAAAGTACTAAATTGTTAAGCGTATATAAACGTGTCATGCCTCAGACGCTCAAATTTGAGCAAATCTCTAAAAACCGGAATTGACGAAGTCGCCGCTCTTCATATCTTCCTTTTTTTATTATTATTAACGCTGCACGATCACTGCGAATTCCTCTCAAGTTCCTGTGATTGAACGATGAATTTGAGAGAAATTTGAATTTGTTCAGTCACTAATGACAGCATGACTTGGATAAATGTCTTAAAACTGTCACTACTATCGGCGACAGATATTCTACCTTAGAGTTGTGGCTCATTTACTACTCAGCGAATCAAATGAATTTTTCGTAAATCTATATTTATTTAAGGAATTGTTGTGTTTCAGTCGGTTATCATATTGCGTTGATGTAATATTTTGTATTCTAACATGTAATTAAGTTTAAGTTCTTAAGAGGAAAGAATCTTCACCGATTACTAAAACGTGAAAATGCAATTAGAACGTAGGCTACTTTAAACATAGGAATAGTTCCTCTATTCCCCTCGTCCTTGTCACGTGCCGATAATCGAACCTCCGATTAATTCATAAAGTGTACAGTCGCTGCGTAACATATGAATTTATTCATATTTTTCAATTAACAATTTAAACTATATTGAAGATGATTGCGATTGAGAATGAAAACTCTAATCAAACGGTGAATTTATTTGAATTCGTTTCTAGAATTCCCGAATGAATTAATCAAATTCCTTGACAGGAAGCGTAGAATATAACAAAGAATTCTAAAAAAGAGAATTATTTATTGAAAGAAAATATACGAAATATCGATTGTAACTTATTGTATCTGTTCAATCGCAATATTTGTTCAAAATGGTTAAACTGGATACATTATAAAAATGAGAATATCATGCGTTAATGTCTTTTAAGAAGACACTGCCATGTAATGTAATGAAAAGTTTTTTTTTGTTAAGTAATGAGAATTTACGTTGTGTTGGTTTTGTCTCTACAGTTTTTTATTGATTTCACGTAAAATCGATTACATTTTTTAAAGCGATCCAAGTGTCACCTAATATTTAGTTGCTTTTAATTTGTCGCTATGTCTACTTAATGTCTTTCCGCTTGCGAGACGTCTATGTCAAAACGCAAAGCGAACAATTAGGTGATCTTGTAAATAGTGCCCAAAAGTTAGAAACTGAGATCATTGTCACCCCACCCTGCTCCGTAGATGAATTTCATCATCGGTGACGTTTGATGAAGAATTTGGATCGTCGAATATGAACTTCTGAATGACAGGAGCAGGTAAATCAGTGCCCACAATTTCTCTCCGTGTCTTCTACTAACTCTGATAAATGAGTCATAAAATGGAACTACGTTTTACCTGAAACGTCGCTCGAGTCATTATTTTCGGCGACTGATACATAAAAAAAAATCCGAAATTACAAAAACCCGACATGGTTGTATTTTATCGAAAACTTTTCTAATCCTTTTCTAGCGGCGAATTCGAATTTCACGAACGGCCAAAGCCGCTTCGCTCGACGTTCTGTCACTCCCCCACGTCGACGCCCTCTCTCAACGAATGTCAAATTGGCAGGCGGAAAATGTAAGGTGTTCTTTTACTAATTGTGAGTCCGATGATAGCGAACGACTAGCTTCGATTTTCAGCAACGTTTTCTCTTTCAAAAACCCCACTGATTCGGTAAGAAGGAAACGGTGCTGAAACGATGTAACCGGAAGTTGCTGACTCGGCCAAGAGCAGTGCATATACGCGCGACAATTGTGGAACGGCGGTTAACTCCTAGCAATACGTGAACATTCATGATTATTTTTAAGATGCATAAGATACCATACAAATTGAAGAATATTTAAATGTTTCTAATGTTATGTACATATGAATATCGCGAAAGGAAGAAATACATTTTCGAATGCTATAATACATTATGCGACTCGTTCGACGACCTCATGTTCGGAAAATAAAATGTTTATGTGTTTTAAAAAATGTGTTTGATTTTATTCGTACCTCTAACACGCTAATTGTGCTGTTAGTGTTTTCTTAATTTCGTTACCTTCCATAATATTTCCAGATGAGAAACCATCTGAGACCCCAAACGCAGACGTCATATTTTTACGATGTTCAAAGGAGTTAAATGTATGACTCAAGAATTAATTTATACGATTTACTGATTTAAATAAAAAATGTTTAAAAATACATGTTATGGTAAAAAATAAAGAATTTAAAAAAAAATATTCATTCAATATTTCAAAACCACATGGATTGATGAGCATCATGAAAAGTATCATAAAAAACCTGTTTCAATTAAAATATAGGATCAATTTTCGTCAACAAAATTGGCACATTTCTTTTGAACAATACCTGCCTTGGTTGCTGTGATATCTATAAGTCAGCTTCATTTTTTCCTTTTGTATAAGATATAATCCGTAAATTCCATTCTTCTATTATTTTCTTCAGTTCCAATTGGCCTGAAAAAATTCTTATTAGAACTGTAAATTTATAATTAAGTTCGTTCCAGCAAATTCAGCGAATTCAGCAAATGATCCAGAAAGAATGAATGGAACAAAGGAATTCGTGAACAGTATTTACAAATTACATTTTATACCAATGAAAAGAATGCAGGCCTCTCATATTTTACACGAAGACTTCCAAGGGAAATATTGTTCCAATGGTCAGTATAAACTCAAAACGAACAAATATATAAAAACCAATTCTTATTGTATGAAACTTGATGAGCCATAAGACAGTCCCAAAAAAAATTCCGGATCTGGTGGTCAGACTATGACTAAAATATGTCTTTTGGGTTGCTGAATCCGAATCAGGAGTCCATTTAACTTCATCACGTCAGGTTTTTGACATAAACTCAAACAACTTCAGAAATCCCTGCTACATTTCCGTTATGTTTTTAGGGTTACTGAAACCATATTCGAAGTCCATTCAGCCCATCATGTTCAGTTCTTGAAATATAACCTCAAAAAGAAATCTAAAAATCTACCATAAAATGTGAAGATAAAGAAAAATTCTGGCCTGCAAGGAATACTATGTTTTCTGAACTGTACTGAAAGTACTGGAACATATTGAAGTATACTGGACACTGTTATGAAATAACGGAAGATTGGTTAAATTTTAAAATAAACTTTGCAACAGAAATTTGGCTGAATCATCATTAGCAAAATGTAAATATCCAAGGTGATGAAAGAAAACGTACTGTACACCTAATTTAACGCGACAAAACACATAAAGATACATAAAAAAAGGCTTGACCACGGACCCTCGTATGGGTTAATATTATCATGTAAACCGGAAGTGATTGAGTGGAATGTGATTCGAATTTGCGTTCAGCTACCTCAAAAATATAACAAATAAATAGTATTTCTTCCAGGCGTGAATTTCGTTTTGTATTTCAATATCTTTTGTTCGATTTGTAGATTTTTTGAGGTTATATAAAAAAAATCTGACGTGGTTAGGTTAATTGCTTTCTAAATCGGATTAACTACTACAATGATTTTTAGCACTACGCACGAGTGGTATCATCGTTCGATTCCTACCACATGCTGCTATTCGTTTAAACTTCAATTTCAAAAGAGCTTTCAGTACTACCCAGTACATTTCATTAGTGTCCAGAACTGCTCGGTACATTCCAGTAGTGTCCAGAACCACCCGGTACATTCCAGTATTATACAGTAAGTTTCAATATTGTCCAGTACTACCCAGTACATTTCGGTATTGTCCAGTACTACCCAGAATATTCCAGTATTATCCAGTAAAGTTCAGTATTGTTCAGTACTGTCTAGTAATGTCGAGTATATTCCAGTATTATTCAGTACTGTATATTCCAGTAGAGTCTGATATTGTCCAATATTATCCAGTACAGTCAATCCCAGTACTGCTCAATTGTAAGTTCCGTTTACTCCAGACAATTCAGGAAGTAACTGCAACAGAAGATGTCGAGTCCTATCATGCATGTTATGAACTTCGGATTTGGGTTCAGCGGCTCGAAAAAGAAAATATGGTATGGCTTTCAGGTTACAATTTTCTTTTATTTGAACACTTTGGAGTGGACTTTTAGGATATTTTTGAGGTTATGTCAAAGACTGATCTGATAAGATCGTACCGACTTCGAATTCAATTTCAGCACCCCCAAAAAAGTACTGAAAACATGGTATGCGTCCACAACAGAATTTTTCTTTATTATTATAGTTTGGGGTAGATTTTTAGATTTCCTTTTTGAGGTTATGTTAAGAATTTAACATGTTGGGGCTGAATGGGCTTAAAAACATAACTGAAACATGGCATAAACTTCTAAGTGCAACTTATTCTTCATTTTAACATTTTAAGATCTAATTACAAGATTTTTTTAGGTTTTTTGAAATTATGTCAAAAACCTGACATGATTATGACTTACATTGCAACTGTAGGGAAATTCCAATAACACGATTGAAATAGTGACCTCGAAGATATCGATTGAAAATAAAGTGAACAAATTTTCATTTTAGTCGGTACTGGGTTAATTATCACATGTTTGCATATTACTTATATTAGTTAAAAAAAAATGACCGATTTTAGTTACGATTCAAATCTACTTTTAATATCCCTGATTATTTTGTCGTGTTAATCATAGAAATCAGATGGAAAACTGTAGATCGGGTTGCGGATCATGTAGGCGCTAGTAGTTTCCTTGAACAACTAAACATAGCTCTGCAAAATAAAAAACGGGTTTTGGAAATCACTCAGGAAGTACCCTTAGCAACTATAGTATTAAGAAATATTCACATACTATTTCTTTTCATAATAAAAGTACAAATTTACCAAGCAAGCTAATAATAAATAGTTTATTATTGCAGGTACCATTGCACCGAGGATATTATACTGTACTCCTTTCCTTAATGGCAGTTTTAAAGTTGGCAGATAATTTTTTAACTTTCATCTGTAACTTAAAAATCCTAATAATAGGGCATTCAATCGGTAAATTACATCAACTGAATCAATTGGAATCATTAACATATTCAAACGTATTACTCTCGAATTTTCAATTTTAGGAAATAGTAAACATATTTGTAGATGTTAAAACTATTACTGTAGTTTGTTTCTTTCTAAATTCTTAAAAATCGCTGCATTACAAATATTGTTGGAACATCTCTTCGTGTACCAAAGATATGTACTATTACATTTATACTAAAGAGCAATACATCTGTGTGTGTGTGTGATAATACTGAGAATAATTGAATGAAGTTTTATTTAAGGGACATTCTTTGACAAATCGACCACTCCCGTTGCAAATAATTGATGTAACCTCTCGATTTGCATTTGGTCTCATTTTCAAATCATTTTAGTCTATTTTTTTTGTGAGTGGCCTTTTTTTACCCTCATAAACGAGAGAAAAACAACATTCATAGAGATTTTTTGTGCCCGTGCAATATACCATTATAGGTCCAGGTAAAAATGTTTTATAAAGTTTTTATAAAATCTTTATACAACTATTATAAAGAAATGAGTCCATAAAGTTTTTATAAAGTTTTTATATGGACATAAAAATTTTATACAATATTGTACAATAATAAAAACTATATAAAATTTTTATAGAATCTCTTCTTTATAAAAGTTGTATAAAGATTTTATAAAAACTTTATAAAACATTTTTACCTGGAAGGGTTTGATACTTTCTTTTTAACCGTGCTCATTACGAATCTTGCATCAACATTTTTAAATTTAAAACCGTAGATCTAGTATGGGAGAAAAAGTTTTAAAAAAGGATTGGATTTTTTTAAACATGTTATCCCGGTGTTTTTTGGTGTTGCAGATTACGAAAATAAATCAAGATTTTGTAAATTCATCATGGTTGATCAAAATCTAAACTTGAAATTTTCAAATATAAAATACCAAGTACATCCAATTCTTTGTCAGATTCAGTGTCAACTTGGAACTGCCATATTGAGTTTTCCAAAAAGATCAATTACAAAAAAATAGACAATTACCTCTCTCCTTTGCTTCAAATTTTAGCAATGGAGGGTGTTCAAGGTTTCATTTATGCAATATTGCTTGTGCAAGAAATTTCTATACATTGATTTAATACAGTGATCAATATTGATGATGTTAGGAATCCTTTATATCTAAACCGTACCATTTTTATGAGGAAGGAGTACATTCCAAGTGGGGTTTTTATTTATCAGTTTTGACCAATAAATTTTTGAGCTTCCGCATGAGCAACAATACTGACGTCAAGATAGCTTATTTATTGATTTCAGATTCGATTGTAAATTATATTGAATTGTTTTTTACCGATGTTTTTGGTCGAATTCGAGTAATAAAAGTTATAAAAAATATGTCATAGTGGATGTAATGGAAAAAACATCTCCTGAAGTATATATTGGCTGAGTTGAAGTAAAGTTACTTCCTAAATGGAATGCTGTCTTCACACTCATAAACTTTGAAGTCGATTTATTAGCCGATAATCTCACATATCGTAATATCAAATGATAAGAAAATGATTTTTTGCACCGTTGAATGATTCGTTGTTTGCATGTACATACTGTTTAAATATGTATAGTTAGTTTCATAAGATGTTAAAAATAATAATACTATATTTTCTGCCAGTTATCAGTTGTTTTCCAGTTTTCTAAACTTTGTATCTAAATATTATCACAATTTAGAAATGCATTAAAAAGAATACTCGTAAAAACATAGATTATGAAATATATACAAAAATTATATATTCGAAAGGTTTCAAGTTCTTTCATATGCCATTTTGTATCTTGCGTTTTTAACATTTGAGTTGAGTACCCCACCACAAAACCTACCAAATATTTCTTAATAAATATTAACAATTGTTCTCTGATATTGCGCAGATATTAACAAGGTAACGAGGCAGGATCTCAGTTTTGTTAACGACATAATTTTCAAAATAGAAATAAACGACTGACATAAACAAAAAGTTGCACTAACCAATCATAATAGAAGTTTTACAAATATTTTAAGCACAAGAACTTAAGTCAGTTGGAACTTAATTGAGGAGATGTTCACGTTCCAAATATTTTTTTCCGACCACTGTTCATCGCATTCCACTTAAACACTTTTGATATTTATAAAATTTTTCTCAAAAGAATTGGTATGTTTTAGTAGCTCAAGTGAATGATAATATCACAATATAAATTGCCATCGATGACCAATATTAGTTTCCCCTTGCAAATGCCCATCTTCAACTCAGAAGCAGAATACTATTCACTTTCAACTAAATTTTTCATTATGTTATTTATTATATTATATTAAATTCGTCAGAATAACATATTTTATTGAAATAATTTAATTCACAGATAACATATATTAATTTAATATACATAGTCAATATTATTAATATTATAAGATTCGTCGTATGTATAAAGTACCAATGCACCAGAATTATTTAATAAATAAGTACCCAGTTATAAAAACCAATCTACGTGAAATCGCTCCTTTAACTTGAAACTTGTCAAAATAATAAAGATATTTTTGGAAATAATATAATGTTTCCTATTATTGAACAATATAATTGAAATATAGTTTATGTTAAGATTTCTTTTAGGTTAACTATTTCAATGGAATTCCAAATAAATAATCTACGACTATAAAATAAATATGCAATAAATATATGAGTAAAACAGACGACCAAAAGTCTATTTGTTTAATTAGGTCTTCTATGTTTTGTAAAAAAATGTTCCTTCTTTGTGTCCTTATAACTCGATCGTTTTGCTTCGTTCTTTTCTATTTGATCTTCTTCATGTGTTGGTGCCAATGTTTCAGATGGACTATCACGAAGAACCACTGCGGGTACCATTGTTGTGGTAGTTAACATCAGATTATCTTCTTCCAAGGATTGCTAAATACATAGGAAAAAATAACAAATTAAATATAATAATTTCCGGGTTCAAGTCCCGGCGCGATGAATTTCTCGTGTTTGGTTTTCATTTTTTATAAAATCAAGAAATGCAAAAAGATGTTTTAAAATTAACATCGTCAACACGATTGATTGAGAGTTTTTTTTCAAAAATATTTAAATTATTCTAAATTGTGCAAAATAGTTCCTGACTTGAAAATATCAGTGCGCGTATTCCATCTTGAATGCGTAATAGTATATTTCCGCCCGGTGATGCCCATCTTTATCAGACCGGGCCGCAATCGGGCACTTTCCGCCCCCTGTTCCGGGCGGAAAGATGGACGTTTCGTGCTGGTGTGATAAAAAAGTTATTTCTACGAATCTGAGGATTACCGGCCAAGCATTTACATCCGTATAATAAACATTTCTAATCATGCTTGGAATAATCTTTTTTTAAACAAATGTGAGTAAAGTGCTATTAATAATGTCACAGAAGCGCACTTAACACAAACTCTATAAAAATAGTAGTATTCGATACGAGTGCGTAAAGTTTGATTTTATGTACCAGATTTTAACATGCGATTAGATAGAAACTCCGTAAAGTAGAATTCTTTCGCTCAAATATCGAACGACACTTTTTTTAATTAATATGCGTAAATTTGTTTCTGTTCGCAAAGTAACATTTTTCGCATACTATAAAATAAGGGAATTTCATTAACTCTTCATAATAAATCTCTTTCTGTACCCGCATGGAAAAAATCTTCAATGAAAATATATGCGAGAATATATGTGGCATATATTTCATATATTGCATTTTTCGCCGAAAATATATGTGCATTTATTTACCATACACTACCAGGCAAAAGTTCGTGAACGCTCTGAATTTTTTAACTCATCAAATAATGCGTTCTATCTCCGAATCCTTAACGATAATGATAAAACTCATACATAGTCTTTTAAAGTACACAAACAAAGATTTCAATTGGTGCATTTAGTTTTGATTCAAACGTTATAGTTTCGCAGTTGTCAAATTTTAAAAATGTTAAAATTTGCCATTTTTTTCTTTCGACTTTTAACACTAACAAAAAGTCTAATAAATGTTTCTGTATATTTCCAATTTTTGGCTAAATACTACAAATCAAGAGCTTTGACATGGCTCTTGTTAAAAGTACCTACGATTTTTTTTGTCAGAGTTACTATTTTTTTGAGTTATCAACTTTTTGCCTTTTTCCAAAGAATTCTGACAAAATGAGGTAAACTGTCAATTTTCAAAAAATCATAACTCAGGAACCAAAAATCGTATCGACTTTTCACAAGAGCCGTTTTAAAGCCCTTAAATTGTAGTATTTAGACAAAAATTGACTATATGCAGATACATTTTTTCTCCTTTTGTCAGTGTTAAAATTCGGAAGAAAAAAATTGCAAATTTTAACATTTTTAAAATTTGACAACTACGAAACTATAACTTCTGAAGTAAAACTAAATGCACCAATTGAAAGCTTTATTTGTGTACTTTAAAAGACATCTATGAGTTTTATCATTATCGTTAACGATTCAGAGATAGAACGCATTATTTGATGATTTAAAAAATTCAGAGTGTTCACGATCTTTTGGCCGGTAGTGTATATGTCGCATATATTTATTTTCCGTGTGGGTATAGTTTGACCATTTACATTAATTTATAATCGATTAGGATAGTATGGCTTCCACTATATTACTATTTAAACTTCATTTGATTTTAAACGACCAAACAACAACGAAAATAAATTTTACGTAATATAAAATACATATAAACATAAATTACCTCCATGCAATTAAGAAGAAAAAGAAATGCAAGAAGTGTCAGAGCACTTAAAGCAGCTCCACTTCCTCCTTTTCCGCCGCCTTTTGATCTGTCAAAAATATTAAAAAATTATTGAATCGCATAATTTCCTATTGCACACATTAAAATACAGAATTTCTACAAATGGAACTTTTCTGTTACATCAAAAACAAATGTCCCCATCCAGAAAACCAATGGTATTCTTTATCATATAAAACCCAAAATCATTGCTGCATCTACCACTTGCTTCAAAAAAATGTAGTTCTTTTGACATTTTCGATTTACAGAATGTAAAATACTCATACCCGTGCCACTGCGGTGAACTTTGCCATGGTGGTGGATCATGCCACATTTGGCCACCGTGAAATCTTTGAATCCCAGACTCCGTTGGTTTTCCAATATTTAAAAACGATTTGAAGGTCATTTTACGATATCACAAAACTAGTCGACACTTCTACACCTTACAGTCTTCGAAGTCGAGGTCAAAACAGAACTGCTTCACGTTTTAAAATCGCCATTGTCCTCCGTTATGATCTCTTAAACCGGAAAACACGAGACGGCAGTCAAGTTTACGCTGCGTGAATTTTACCGCCAAGTACTTAGAGTCATCCGTAATTATTGTCGGTGAAGAACGAGGACATTAAAATGGGACATATTCGCTGTATGTCAAGTATTTTTGGTTAATTTCATATAAGATACTGGATATACATATACTAACAAAGTTTTAAATATTCCAAAGGACGCCCTACCTGTAATGAAATGTAGAAAGTAATATGTCAAAACCTAAACATGATCAAATCTACTTCATATACAAATTCTTTAATAGTGACTAACGATGTTTTTAATTATCAGTTAATCGCAGGATCACAAGATGGCGCACTAATCCATGAATAGAGTGGTCCAAAATGTCGATGAGTAATTACCATCCTACTAGCGTTGGTTGGTGTTTCGTCTACACCCGCTAGCATATATTTTTATGGTTTTAAGTGTCAATGATAAATTTTGATTTTAAATTAGGCCTGCAACAATCTCCTTTAATCACATGACAAAAAGACACACGTGCACTAAACATACAGCGAATTTATTAATACACTTTTCTTTTAATTAATAAAATAATTTTAGATTCTAATGTTTGATGATTCATTTTTAATCTCGTACTCCTGATATATTTTCCGTTTTTTTGTTGCCGTCGTGTTTGTTATTACTGTTTATATTTTATCACTTGCTTTTTTTGTTCTGTTTTGAATTTTGTTCATAATTTTTCGGGCTTCAATATTTTCTTATTTGCTCCGTAAATGTGATCAATGATTTTTATAATATTTTCTGCAACCATGTATAGGTTTATAGTTTATGGGTTTTTATTATTTTTTTTTAATTGGGATTTACTTTTTTGTACAAATATTTATATATCAATTTGTGTATATTTTATTTTTAACGAACCTGATTTTGTAATTGTCCTTATGTCAGCTATATCAATACATTTTTTCTTTAAAATATTCTTCACGACCCAGAAATTGTTATTTCCTGTATTTTTCTGTAGGCGCAATAATTACCAATTGCTAACAATTTGTGCTTTTTCTGGCTCAATATAAAGTGAAGCAGCATGGTTGAACACAGATTGAAAACTAACGTATGTAACGTTTATGGTTATGCTAAATTACAATTTTGTTCGAAACGTGTTATATTGAAATATTCAAAATGATCTTCGAAATTAACACACATATTGATTTGTAGGTATATGTTAGTGTGTTTTTTTGTCACTGTGTCCATTATTGTTGCTGTGTCTTTTTGCGTTGTCTCTTCTTGTCGCAGTGAATTTTTGTTGCTTGTGTATTTTTTTATTTCAGTTCTTTTGTCATGGAACCATTCTAAGGAATACTTGATGTGCTTATCAAGGAATTGTGTTGAAAGTGTTGTATCCATCAGTTGTTTAGTATCTATTCATTCCTACTTTGGGCAGTAAATATAATACATTCGTCTATTAGGATCAATTGGGTATCCCGGATGTCTCCTTTGAAGAGATTAGACGCTTTAAAAATGCCTATTAAAATAAATCACTTAATATATTGATCTTTTTTATTTTTTTTTTGTTTAGGGAAATTTTGCAACATTAGGTGTTACATTACTAACGTACAATATTTATGCACGAAAGAAATACATGGATTAACAAAATGAAATTTATACTGTAAGCTTACATCTAGTTAGACATATGCGGGATAGTACTGTCCTGATCTACATCTGTTGATTGTGTTTATAATTTCTCACGATTTTTTTTTAGACAACCAAGATTTGTAATTTGCATCGAAATGATGTCTACAAAACTTTTCTCCTCTATTTTGACCTTGGCCTATAATTATTCCCGCATCTTTGACGCAGATTTCGCATAAAATTTTTTGAAGTCGATGAAGGAAACATCATGATTTTCTATTGGTTCCTATTGGGTGGCTTAGTTTGCTAGAAAATTTGCTTTTTCGTTGCCATCCATCCTTATATGAGCCGGCATCCAAACAAGTTTTAAAGATGAGTTATTACATAGGGTGTCCAAGAACTGAGTTACGATATTTCTGGATGTGATTGTCCATGATATTTCAAACAATAATGTACTGTACCAAAATTGTATCGGAGGCTCAGAATTTGAGTGACGGGCCATTGAAGTTTAGAAAAAAAAAACTCAGGTCGTTTTTAAGTTATTACAATGAGTGAAAGCTCATTTTCAAGTTTTTTTTAAGCCCTATAATTCACCCTTAAGAGCATTTGATGTACGATGAATATTTCTGAAGTTATGGCCTCAAGAACAGAAAAAAGGCAAATTTTGCGGTTTTTCGTATGTAACTTATTTCGCCAAATAGCTAATGAAATATAGTTCGCAGGAAAAAGTTTTCGAGCTTGAAAAGACGAAGAATTTTCCCTTCATACACTCGATTTCCACAAACATTGAGTCCAATTACATTATGTGTAATAATCGATCATTAAGAAAATACTTTTCGGTCTTATAACCTAATATATGTGCATGTAATACATTTTAGCTAATTATATTTACTTGTAACTGTACTAAATGTAACATATTTGAAAAATTCATGTGTTCTATTCTGTAATTTCTGACAATTGCTTTAAAGCGTTGTTCAATGTATAGTTTAAATGAATTGTGTCTCGGATATGTACTAGTAATTTACGATTGAAACATTTTTTGTCAAAGGTGGAAATTATTACAACTTTTGACACTTTATATCAGTGACCGAGTAAGAGTAATTAAATTTTTCATAACTGACATACATTTTCAAGTTATGCATTGACTAGTGTACGTATTCAAAGCAAGACAGGAGATACTTCTATCGTCCCGGACAAAGCCATTTATAACGTCTGTTGAATGTCTTAAAAATGAAGACATAAGCGTCGTAATATTTTATAATTAGATCGTTTTTGCTATCCTATTTATATCTGATAATTAGTTATGTGGTATTTGGTCTAAACGCTGATAGAAAGAACAAATTAATTTTCGTTCCATATTTTTTCATTCCTTTTGACCTTTCTTCCAATCCAAGACCGAGTACATATTTTATAATTAGTTTGTTTTTTAATTTAGCATCTGGTATCATTTGAATTTTTAAGGTTTTAAATCAAATTGATTGATGAACCCAAAAAAAGCATTGTTTTACTCTCACATCGTCGTTGTATATCAAGATGCTCTACTTATGATTTAGGACCATCACATCTTGATCGTATTGCAAGTCACATTTCGTAGTAATGATATTCTGAGGAGAACATACAAGGACATCGAATAGCAAAAATAATAGAAACGAGGTTTCTTTAATGGGCATCTTCACAGATTTTACAATGATCCAGAGGTCGATTAAAATCAGTCATCTTTAAACAAAAATTAAATGAAGATAACCGTTTTTTTATTGATTGCATAATCGCATGTCCCTAGGAGATCGATAAAGAACAGGTATTTTCAGTACAATAACATTCCTAATCATATAGAGAATTTACCTCTCAGGTATCGTTTGCCCAAGATATTTAACAGAAACAGACCAAGATTATTATTCACTGATGGAATTGTTAGGTAAAGTAAATAATTCGACTAATATCAATATAAATTCTTACAATTGCTGTCTAACTCTTACTAATATCAATAAGTGTTATTATTAGCTATCCAATCAGAGGGTGTATGTAAAAAATACCTCAATCAGAATTCCTATTTAAACTTTCGTGACATATACTTTAGAAAAATGTAAATGTTCTCCAAGGAAATGTCATGAGTTGAATATCATACAAACAAACCCAAATCATTAATGAATATAGATAATAAATGCTGACTAAACGCTGAACCCTGACAACAATGATAATCTCTCACTAATCTGTCAGTTTGAGCCCGATCTTTTAAATATAATGTGAACCAAGATATTTGACTTAGAAAAGCTACCATCGATAAATTTTGTGATAATAAATCATTACCAATCAAATATCTTTCCTATGTTTAGATATTCTCGTTTAGTAGGTATTTATCACACTAGTTGCGTCTCATCCTGAGTTCCTTTTCCGAAATCCCAATCTCTCCAAAAATATCAAGGAATGTAAACGTATTGTGCTACAAGAAATTGGATTAAATGTTGCCCAAAATCGTAATCCTGACTAAAGTTGCTAAAACAGTCGTTGAAAATAAAAGACAAATATATTTTAATCGAACTTTTTTATTGAACTATGTCTTTAAAAATAAATCATACCTCTCATACATACAAATTACATCTAAATAATATTCGCGGTGTGCGATAAATATACATTTACTTCTATATACATTATGGAAATTTCGAACAGAATGAAAAAAATAACAAACGTCCTGAGATATTAACTTCAATAAAATTCGGAAATGTCATTCCGTCGCACCTCATCGCAAATATCAGTCGGATGGTACAAGAGAAATATAAAAAATTTTGCAAATGAGATGCCACTCAATAGATACCGAACCGACAATTGTTCGTAACTGATCTTGCTCCTAATGGACACAACCACGTATATAAAATGAAATTAAATAAATAAATCCACCGATTGTGGACAGCTCTCTGCACTGGTTTTCTGTTTACTACGTATAAAAATGGTATCCATCTTCCTGTAAAAACATACAGTTTGATCGTTTCGTGGATGTTCCCAAAATGAGTTCGCATCGATTAGACATTTCAAGACAATTTTCGTGTACTATACAATGTGTAGTGAACCGTTTCTACAACAAACGGCGCAGCCAAGCCACACTAATCTCTTATAATTAATAAATAAATAATGAATAATGGATAACTCTTCGGCGTCATCGACACTTAGCTGAACTTAAAGTTTTAAGTTTACCTAAGCCTCAAGTTTCTATCAGTCTACATTCTACGAAAAATGCGCTCGTTAATTATCGAAGTTCGTCAATTTGAATCGGGTCGAATTACAACGTCGCACTTTCCGGGTTTTCCGGCGATACCGGTCGCACTTTTTGTCGCTCGAGTCTCGTTTCCACTTGAAAATTTTGGTTGACAACAAATGGCCTCGAAAAATATTTTTGACACGTCAAATTCGTGTAAAAAGTTCCATCGAAAATTTGAAGAATGAGTGAAGTATCTTAAATCTATTGCTGATTTGTGCTGAAGATTGTGCTGAATTCTGGCAGTTCGATTGGTCGTTTCCTATTATGTTATCCTAAAGTTGATCACGTTGTGGTGAGACATCAAGGGGTGGCAAAATTGATTCAAACGGCATTGCAGTCGAGGAAAAGTGTTCGACAATCTTCACCAGAACGACCACGTCTTCCGGCCTCATACAGAGCTTCGAAACCTACTCCGCTTTGCCTTTGCAGCAAATAACTGGTGGCGTATCTAAATTAAACAAGAAGGTCAAAAATTATTTCCAGAAATGAATAATTATTGTTATATTCCAATTCTACTGAAAATTGTACTTACGATCCAAGTTGGCAGAAAATTGAGGAATTTCCTTGCGTATCAGCGACACATTCTGCACTAGCTTCACACAGAGCTCTTTCGGCACATCCTCGTTGTCCTTCTTCTTCAGCTCGACCAACATTTCCAAAAGTTTTCATTGATCTTACATAACCCTGAAGATGTGAAAATAGTACATATTAGTTCCCAACATAACAACTCAGAAAATGATGAATGTTCTAATAAATATGTTGGTCAATTACTTTGATCATGGAGATGGAAGCAACAGCAGCTTCAGAGATGGTATCACGTCTTCCAATTGAACGGGCTGAAAGCGATCGGTGAGAGAAGGAAGTTTTCAAGGCCTCCAACAGATTCATGACGATGCCAAACAACTGCTTGAAGCATAAAAATCGCAATGTTAGGACAACTGTCTTACATTAATTCCCTGTCCCGTCAAAATGCAAAATATTCGTTGGATGACTAAATGCATAGCTCTTCTATATGATATTTATTTAATAAATTTGCATTTTGAGACATCTGTGCTTATAAAATTACCACAAATATCTTGAAAGAGGAGTTAGTTACATAAATGTCCAAAATAACAAGCAGAAAAAATGGTTAGTTCACAACATAAAGCAGAGGCATGCTACTTACTACTTTACATTTAATAAGATATCGATTTAAATTTTTTTAAAGGCAATATATATACAGGTGTGCATTTACACAAAAACGTGCGATTTGACGAATGCACGATTACTGACCTCGGCAGTCTTCGTGGCCATAACTGCCACTTGTTCGGGGTCTCTGCCCTGTCCCAGAAACGCGCCCAGCACGGCAGTCAAAACTCCCTAAACAACCGATGTCAGCCGAGTGCGACAATTTACTTAATAGATAATTTAGAATATTTACAAAATGATTTATTTTCCCACCCCGAAAAACTTGACACGCCTCCCCTAACAACTTGGCTTACGTTTCGCATAATGATGTCGTGAAGACTACGCTATTACGAGAAACTTACGCCAAGTTCCGCTCTGTTAGGGAAGGATCGATTCATTCTCATTTTTTCCATTTCCTAACTGATTTAAGTGAACGTACTTTGAAATGTATGTTACCGGAATTCTACGTAGAAAACGATCGAACGGTCATGTCTCAAGGCAAGAAATCGCAGTAGCAGTATTTTAAGTAACTGAAAACATTAACTGCTAAATTTTTTTGAATTATTAATGACATAATGTTTTCAGTGTACTTATATGTACAATAGTTATATCTAGCAAGTACCAATCGACTTTACGCCATGAACAGTAATTACTTTAATACCAAAACTACTTAACATCAGTTTTTCCAAAATTAGAAATTTTAATTAGATGTTCCATGGTGTAAATTCAGATTTCTAAATGTCAAATTTGTCTACTCTAAGCGCAGAGATGTGCAAAAGCGCTGCTCGTGACTGGTTCCGCTACTGATCATATTTTATGCACAGAAATGTTGCGTGTTTTATGGCAGGAAATGAGCAACAATTTCATCACGAAGAGTGTAAACTGACCACTGCATTATAAAACTGTACTAATGAGCGTAACTAATTTTACATAGATTCAAAATTCTGCCATTAAGTTATTAAACACTCTCGTGACTTTTTTTGTTACTCACTAGTCTAATGAATGTAGCATCGAATAGAGAACCTCCTTTAAGCAATAGTACAATTTTATGATCAAGAAAAATGGATGCTATTGAAAAATTTACTAAATTCACAATTGATAGGTACAATTAAAAATCCATTGTTCTTTGTTGCACTAAAGATATACTAAAGACTTCACTAATTCTGATGAAATATACATCTTGGTGTGATGAAATTGTCAAGAGGCATTTACTGTATTGTCTACACGAGTGCGTAAGAAGAAAGTACTTATTAGGTAGGTACCTGCATTGGGCTGCTGGGGTTATCAACTTTGTCAATGCCATCGACGTTGGACTGGGGAACTCCCAAGATGACAGTCAAGAAACGAAGACCAACGGAAAGAAGGTTGTGCCATGGGCTAGATGTTACATTGTCATCGATTTCATTTTTGCTAGGACCAGCCAAAGCACCCGCTGATTGACCAAGTAGCATTTGCATAATCATGCTCAGCATACTTGACCAAGAGAATCCTGAAGCTACTCCATCCTGAAAAGCATAATAATTAATAACCCGTAACTAGTCGACGATTATCTTATTACTACGCTATATCAGATTAGTTTATAAATTTGTTGACTGATCTAAAAAATTTACCTGAATGTTATTAGTGCTTACATCATCCAAATCATCGTGTCCAACCTTCTTCATGGCATTTGGTTTTTCAACAAATTTCCGTTCTGCTCCCACTTGTTGTTGGTACTGTTGGTAAGTCTGTTGAGGCAAAGCACACGTTTGCCCCAAAACAAGTCCGACGAGGACCAAGGCATAATATTGTTTTCCTTGCATTTTGAATCTAAAACAATTGAATTACAGATATAATTATTTCCGTTTTGTACTATTTTCTTTTTCCACACCAATTATCGCGCACCGTTTCATCAATTACCATCGCTAATTCCCTATTGTTATTACTTAACACCATTGCTATTACGGTCATAAATGTAGTTTAAATAACTGCATCCAACTCATTGTTAAAAAAAAGAGAACTCGTTCATTATCCGCAAGAACTACTCTTGTAGACGTTGAAATTAACGATTGTCTGCAGATCCGTGCTTAACAATTGCTTATATTACTTAATGAGGAAGCGTTATGAATCTCACGATACGAATCTACTTAGCCTATTCCGAAAGTATGTAATAATGGAATTGACCTGTATTACATAGACATAAATCCCAAGAATATTTATATTTTTTAAGTCGTATTGTGCATATGTAATTTAGTTGCAGATTCACAGTGAAGCCTAAAAAAATCTCGAAACTTTCGCGTGACGACATTTCAAAAGGACGTGCCAGGACTGACATTAATTATTGTAATGACTGACATACTTCGAGTGTCAATCACAATAAAGCAGGATTACCGAATGAGTCGTTGGATTTCGACATGTACGAAAAATTCCTCAGCCTTTTTGGAGAACTGTGGTTGGATCGCAAATTGAGGTGTACTGTTGAGGAAGGAGCAAGGGGGACAATGATGACGCTTTCTCACATTTAAATCGTCGTTCGAAGCATGATGCCTCAAGGACGACTGAGCACCAAATAAACGACGCAACTTTCTCCGGGAGTTTCGAAGATATTGCGAGTTTATTCCAGCCGCCTAACTAGTCCACCAAAGTAGCACGAAGTAATATCGATAAATTTTACTTATTGCTGGGTACAAAAAAAAAGGACATTTAAGGATTAGACTTTGTCTAATATAAATGGTTAGATGGAAACACTAAGCAATGTCATTGAAATAAGGATATAAAAGTTTCGTCACATTTGGACTACCTTCAGACTAAGCAGTGTAGGAGTTATTTGCAAAAAAGAAAAATGATTTGAAAATTAAAAAATGTTCCGGTAGTTGCACCATAATTGGACCAATTTCACCAACGACATGCCCATTTGAGTGGATCTTTAAGAAACTGATGACTGACATTTATCCCAGATTTCGAATGGAACTAAATTTTGAATACGGTTTCTCATTTCACAGACGGGGAAATTTTTCGGAATTTGAAAAATGCCAAAGGCCAAGAATTTCTCTCGAGTCACCTGCCAGGTGTCCCGTCAGGTGGGTCAGGTAATCGCGATTCGAATTCCTGGAATGCGCCGAAGGAAAAGGACAGTCGATTCTTTGGGAGTTTCTCTGAGACATCAGCTTGGGTATGAAAGGATCGACGGTCGAAAGAGGAACCTTGACCATGAAAGTAGGCCAGATCGGTTGAGGCCATGTAGCAGCACGGTCACGAGTTCTCGTTAGCCCACTTCCAATCGACGGGTTTGTTGACCTAACGAGGCACCGTTATTCCAAAAGGCGGTCGTGACCCACTCCCGGCACTTTGGCGGTAGCCAAAGGACCAACAAAAAATCTCACAATAACTACTGCCACCGATATTCACGACCATTAACAACTTGAAAGAGAAAACTCGAAAATTTAACCTTGAAAGCGACATCGACCAACAGGTACGTGATGGAGCGGAAGAAAATTCTTTGATGAAACTTTACAAGTCGAAATCCCAACAAGCAATAAAATGGCTAAAACAAAATTTTGGAAGCGGATTTTGAAGTTAGAAATGAAGTTTTGTCTTTTCAATTTTAAATCATTCTTTTCAGACTTTAGTAAAAAAGGAAGTGATAAATATCAAACGAGCAACGTAACTGTAATTTTAAATAATTGATGACACTTTTGAGACATACATTTGCGCACTTATTAGCAAAAATCTTTCGAACTGTCGTACATTAACCTTCGTCTAACTAAAAACACATACACGCACACACACATCCACAGACGTAACTCGTTTCGCGACAGGAACATGTTGAGTAGTAAAATTTGCGTAATTAGTATGAACGAATTCCGCGGATGTTTTGAAAGTATATATAGATATTCACAGTTTCTCGTGTGGATGTTTTAAATATTTGTAGTAAACTCACGTATTTAAAAAAAAATGGTCAAATATGAATTTATGTTACTAAATCATTTTTTCTGTATTTAAAATATGATATAAAAAAACTAATATGATTATAATAAAATAACAAAATGTGATTAATATAATTGAAGATGTTAAACAAAAAATTGAAGAAAATGAAGGATGCAGTTTAAATACTATTAAATACTCTTACTTGTCGATGAAGAACCCAAAATGATGGTAAAAAAAATGAAAACACTTGTTTAAAATTTAGATTGGAGAGTGGTGAAACTGTGTTAAAAATGAAAATTTTCACTAATTAATTTCGAAGAAGCTCTACTCACTTCGTATTTAGTCGGTGGATTTCCGTGACACTGACTCTCAGTTCTGAAGATGAAATTCTTCGCGGGTCTTCTATATAGCCTGCGTTCACCAGGGAAGAGGGGACGAAACCGTTGAACCAATGGAACTCGCACTTTGGCTCGATTCTCTAGGAGAAGAAGCAAATCCATTTGTTCCTTCGCTTCTGGTAGGTCATCGATAATGGGATTTTCCAAATAGATACCATAGAACTACCACTTTCCGAGACCAACAATCGCCACGTGTCAAACTCAGAAGGTGCTGACAAAAGATGCTTTTGAAATTGTCGATTCGAAAAACATGCCAAACGTCACCCAAAATTGTAGTTAGAATTAATTTTGTTCGGTTTCAAATCAATAAATTCTTGTTTATTTGAAAAATTAAATTTTCTTTTAGTTCAACAATACTTAGAAACAATAAAAAGTATGAAGCCTCCGGAAGTAGTAACAAAAAAATGTAATCGACACAAGGCAGACAATAGCTTGGGAAGGAACTTTGCAGCAGTAGGAAAATATTCAATCTTCGTTCAAAAATATTATTTGATGCTAAAATATTTTGTATTTAATACGTAGTAGATTAATAAATATTGTCGACGAAATAGTAAAATGATTATTACAATACGTTGCAATAAATTTCATTAAATTTATAAGTCTATGATGATGTCTTGTCTACCATTTAATAAATGAAACTTTAGAATTCACGAAATTAATGAAAGCAAAAATTTGTCTTTTCATTTTCTACAAAATAATCTATTGCATATTTTAACTAATACATTCGATTAGTTCATGTTATGATTATTATTCACTTTTACCTTAGATTTAGATTGAGATTAAATGGAAGTGTAGATTTAGACTAGATTAATACACATGATATGTAAAAGTCGTGAGTTCAATACAAATGAAAGTGTACGAAATACAGTAAATGATCTGGATTTTTCTGAAACAAATACTCCAAATATTTTGGACGAAAAAAGAGGTCACGTATGTAATACGCAGAAGAAGCTTATAATTGTGAAAAATCATCTCGATATTAATTTGTGCTAAAAAGAGAAAGGACTGAAGGAAGTTCAGACGAAATAAAGTATGTCCAAAATTAAATGCATCTGCATTATTAAATCTTTAAACAGAAATGAGTTTTTTAAATAACATTTGAATAAAAAGATGATATTTATATTTTCTATAATTTAGTTCAGAATTCAAAATAATTGAAAATGAGAAAATAAAATGACAAAACACGGTCGAAAAATGACATCAGAAACTTGTAATGATCATGATAATTCAGTATTTCTTAGTTGTATTTTTAAAAACAATTTAACTATAATGTCAATACTAACGGAAAGAAATTGTCCACAGATTGTTTCACTTTGATTTAGAAACTTAATCCGTATAGGATATTTTTAATGGAACAAGAAGTAGACCACTGTAAAAGTGAAACGTGAAAAGTTGTACACTTCTATTAAAAAGTGAAGACAGCTAAAATGTTTCAAATGCTTATACTTATTATTTCGAATATTTCTCAAGGTTAAATATACAGTAAGGATTTTTATAATATTTTTCGTGGTTAATATAGATTACATTTTTGATGCACATTTTTAAATGCATCAAAACAAAATGATGCAATGAGTCCATTTTTTAAGTATTCCATTAAATTAATATTTTGTCATTAATCACTTGTTTTGAAGGATGCACAAACCTGAATATTCAGCTTACTCAAGTATTTTTATGAAGAGACGAAATGTCGGTTTAGGGAGGATTAATACCCTGAAATGACTATTAATTTCTGTGTGAGCACTTAAGATTTGAATATTAATGACATTTCAGGAAAGAGAACGAACCATATATTTAATAAACCAAATGAAAATTGGCAAGTTTTTATTTTTTTATAAAGATTAACGCTATTTTTTCTAGTTTTTAGTGAAACCTTTAATTACTTCAACACAATTTTACCATCTAGGACTAAATGACAGGGAGACATGTTGCTAGTTGATTCTAAAATGATCTTAAAATTAGATACTAGTTTTTACAGAAAAATCACTGTATTTAAGAAATTTAATAATGAAGATGTTTATCTGAGAAATTATTTAAGGTTTAAAGTATAATCGTTAACGATATTTCTTTGGAGAAAAATTCCCTAGTCGATCAAAACTAGCCATTAACAAACAATAATTTACTACTGACATTTTCTGCTTAAAAAATAATTAAAAATGTTTAATAATTAACGGGAATCAATAGACAAAGTTTTAAGTTTCTGATCAAAATGATTCTCCACAACTTTTCTCTATTCTCTTTTTGATTTAGTGAAAAACTATTATTTTTTAATCAACACGTCGATTAGTCTAATTTTTTTAATATATTATTAGTGTTTTACTATTTGTTAGTAAAAAATTGACTAAGTCATGGTAACCCATATTAATTTTGTTTACTAATTCTGATTTCACTTTACTTTTTTCTGTTTCACTGGAATAATTAATTTAAGGTTTATTTCCTATCAAAAATTTTGAAATTTATTTATTTTAATACAAATCATTGTAAAATGTTTTTCAGAATATTAGTTAGGATTCATTTTCTTTAGAAATTAAACCGCAAATAATCAGTAATTTATTAAAAATGATTAACGACATTTTCAGACGAAAACTTTATTAGTATATACTGTCTAAATTTATTACAGTGAAAATTCACTCGTAATGGAGTGGAAATGATCCACTCCAGTGAAAAACTTAAATTTCCCTCTTTAAAAGTGAATTTACAATTAAAAAAAGAGTGAGTTTTCACTATATTAAGAGTGAAATCTCACTCCAAGGAATTTAGACAGTATATCTCAAAATAATTCTCTTAAAAAACTGGAAAAATCTTAGAATGTGGACCGTAAGAATACATTTTCAAAATGTTTATTTTGTGTTCATTTGTGACAGGCTGGACCAATGGATCGGTTTGACAAATTTATAATTGATATAATGGTCATAAGCACCTTTTACATTATGCGATTGTGCGATACGTTCTCGAAAAACCGGAAATACCAGTCCTTTCTCGTCTACCGGACGATAGTGAATTAGTGACAAATAATAAAAAGAGGAAGAAAAAGAAGTGGCCATGAACGGAGTCGCCGCTCGGTCGTACAGTTGCTTGCTTTACTTTCTTCTCGTCACGTGTAAACAATGCAAACGCACATTTCTCTCGAGGTCCTCGTGCTCGTTAGCAATTTCTTTCATCTGCTTATCTTAAAACAGGTCACTTAAAAAGCTATTCCATATCCATCTTCTACAGATTTTCCCTTTCGATCAATGTGTAAAGACAGCGATTAATTGTTTTATCCTTCGAGAACCATTATGAAAATAGAAAATTAAAATATAAATACATCAAATTGTTTTTTAAAACCAGTTTTTCATTTACGTCCAATTGTTTTCAGTTTGAAGGCAGTCTGTTTTTTAGATCGATCGGCAATCGAAAGGTCCAGAGTTCAAATCCCGGCATAGCGAACCTCTCGAGCTTGTCCCACATTTTTTTCCAAAATAAAAAACAATTTCTTTTTCATAACACTTTTAAACTGTGTAAACAAGTTCTGTCGTTTTAAATAAACATACAAAATCATTTATTTCTAACATATTTATATTTTTGTAGTAAGAAGTAAACCAAAAACCCGTTTACAGAATGGAAAATTCAAAGTTTTGTAGGAAAAATAAATCATTTGCTTAACTAACCGTTATTATAGAGCAATTAATCTAATCGAAACTTAGACGCTTCAGGAAGAAAATTGTGAAACTTGATCTCTCCTTCGTGATTAGAAAGATTTAAAACTAACGTTTATACTTTTCTACAACATTGGACATAAATCTAATCTTCCGTACTAACTAACAAAAACTAACTTAAATAGAATTGACTGTTTTAATTTCTTCACATTTAAAAAAAAGTATTATACTAAATTAAGTAATTATGAGCCAAAGTACCCGTTATTTTTATTTTTTAAATTGGTTCCTTACAAAATTGATTCTGATCTATCAGAGGTCCGTTATAGATCTCTTCAGTGAAAAGTTGGTTGTTGTAATTTCATATGCACTTTAAGAAAAGTACCTAAAAATAATGCTTCGTTAACATTTTTGTATGAGATCGACAACCGTTTTCTGATAAAACCACATGAAAACAATAATTTTTCTTATCGAACATTTACTGTTTAATACGACAATTAAAAAGATCATGATTACAATTCGTAAATGATCGAAATCTTAAAATTTGAATGTTATCACTGCATTATGAAAATTTCGGCACTTTCTCATGATAATATTGCATAAAATAATAAGACATTTTTTTCATTTGAGTAATTTGAAATTTTAGAAATAATTTCGCCATTTTGACTTTTGAAAATCTGACTACAAATTCGTTATCAGCGACCAAAAAAAACAGACGGATATTGCAAATCACAAAAATCGATTAATATTCAATACTTTGGGTCCGCCATATTGGATCCGCTATTTTGAATTTAACAAAACCAACCGCAGATTTGTAATCAGCAACTTCAAAATACGAGTAATGAGTTTTGTTTAACTAGATATACTTTCGTGTATGATGACCGGTAATTTTGAAAAACGCACAAATATTTCGTCTTAAGACAATTAAAAAAATAATCAAATATGATGGGTTCCTTTAGTGGACACATCGGGTGCACGTTTATGACTTATTTTAAGTCAATACAAATGCGATTTGACAAAAAATTGTTGGAAAAACGAAAAAAAAAAATCTGAAAATCATGATTTTTTACATATTTTTGCAAAAAAATAGTAAAAATTACAATTTTTTGAAAATTGTCTCAACACCATTCGAAATAGAGACTTTGAACTCGAGATCAAATTCCAGTGCATTCGGCGGTTTTTAATTGATTTAATGGGTTAAAAACATAGGTTTGAAGAAGTTTTTATAATTAATTACTATGTTAGAGCTGTTTTACTCATTTTTATGGATATACGACAAATTTCATCAAAATCAGTTCAGAAAAGATCTAGAATTCCCAAGAATAAATTTCGTAGAAGCCAAATGAACCTGCATTATAGTATTGAAGAAATGTATTCTTGTGAATTCTCATTCGTTTCTGAACTGATTTCGATTAAATTTAACGTACGTTCATAAAATACAAGTAAAATAGCTTTAAAATGATAAATTTGCATAGTTTAAGTCAGGGATTGACGTTTATTGTAGAGACGGATTAGCTGTTTCTTAAGATAAATATTTTTTGTCCAATAATGAAATATTTTATTAAATATGGTACGTTGTAAAATTATATTTAACAAAAAAAAGAATTCATAACTTACTATCGAAAAGTTATTGAATATAAGTCAAGTAATTGAAAATTAGATGAATATGTATTATGTTTAATAAAACTACTATTATCTAAAATTCAAGATTAAAACATTGACAAATTAAAAAAATCATTTTTTTGTTTTCAATAATAATTTCAAGTTTGTAATTATATCAGGTAGAACCTTCCAACAAATGTTGTAAATTACACAAAAGTAATATAAAATAACAATAAAATATTGTAAAACTAGAACAAATATTGTGAAGATTCAACAGCAACTTTTTAATTGTTCAGTATTTTTTTAAATTTTACAGCATTAGTCTCAATATTTATTACAATATATTTTCTGCATTTCTTCAAATGAAAATTCACCCCTTATACCATGAAAATTGGACCACTCGAATTAAAAAGTGAATTTTCACTCTTTACGAGCGTTCAATAAAGTAAAACATTATTGAAGAACAGTGATTTTTTATGTCGATTTTTAAGCTTTATTACGATATGAAAGCTTTGATTTTTTAAGGAATTTCCTGTTTCCTGGTATTTTCAGGTAGGCACTTTCAGAATCTGAATGCAGAATTGAAATATCTTTTCCAGACAATTAAATATGATGGCTTTTATAGACAATAAAGCATAGAAATTTTAAGAAAAGAATTTTTCAGGATTTTTGTTGCATTGAAATCTCGAGAAAACTTTATACTTAAAAAAGTTTTACAGTATACTTTTGGTTTTCGTTAGAAAATCACTTAAAAAATGAAGATATTACATTAGAACTTTCAATAAATTTCAACGAATACTGGTACAAATATTTATACATTTTTTATGTTGCAGAGTCCGTATCTTATGTCAGATTTTTAAAATTCAAAATGACGGATCGAATATGGAGACTAAAATTTTCAAAACTTTATGAAATTGTAAATGTATAGGTTTTTCAGGTCGCTGTATCAGAATCTAGTGTTATTTTGTAGCCATTTTTTTTTAATGAAATTGAATTACTAAATAAAATTGTTCGTGCATATAATGCAATTAATTAATCAAACCAAAATAACCTATTTTCATTGTGAAAATAATTATTGTGGGTAAGGTTTACAATATTCTGAATTTTAAAAGTAAAATACTAAAATACTAAGTAAAAGTGAATCCCAACTGTTCTTGTTATTAATAAAATGTTATTAATAAATAAAAAAGTTCTAATATTATGATAGACTACTTGTACGTTTTTTCATTCCACTAAACCTTTTTCTTTGGTCTCCGGGTAATAAATAATAATTCTCTTGTAGGATTTGGATATATTGAATTCATGCTAAATATTTGTTTGGAATTCAAATTTCGTGAACAGGCATGAATACTAAAATGAAACCATAAAAGAAAAACTATTGTTATGCCCAAAATTTGTTCACTACTGTTTGATTTCCTGGTTGCAACAGTAAACTAAATATGGTACTACTTTACCTAATAGTTTCAGCTACTTTGTATTGCAATATGTGTTTTAGTTATGTAAAGTTTCAACATGTATCCACTCTAGTATACCAATTTAACGACTTCCTACTCATCTATTTATGAATTTAGAATAAATCTTGTTGAAATTTAGCTGAATTAAAGCAATTTTCTTAAATCCTAAGGACTGCAGTTACACTAACATGATAAATAATAAAAAAAAACTACGATTTATTTTTATATGCATCTTTTGCACTGTCATGACACTACGGTACTATATATTTTATATGTACTATATATTTTATCGTAAACTCAGTTTAAAAAAAAATAATTTGTGTAAAAAAATATATCGATAAAAATCAAAGATCTTAGTGAACGCAGAATCCATTTAAAATAAACTTTCGCGGTTACATACTATAACTAAATGAATGTTGTGTCGCTTCCTTATTTTCCCAAGAGTCCGACACCGTGACAAAAAATAATGAGCCTCATTAATTTTCACGCTGAAACGTCAGTATTGCATACTTTACTCCGTAAAAGTATGAATTGAGTGAACAAAAGCACATACGATCAGGTGCGATAAAGGCCTGACAATAATGTTTCAAGGTAGTGAGGTTTTTACTGCAGCGGAAAATACAAAACGTTCAACATGAAAATATAATCCTGTAAGCAAAGGAATGCTTTAATCAATTCAATTACTTTACAAAATAAGGTCTTATTTTCTTTTATATATATATATATTATAAAATATATATATTTTGATAAAAAATTCTCTGAAGTCAAATTCGACTACGCCAGAGAGAGAGAGAGTCAATATTTTATCCTTCCCTTCTGGTTCGATATTATATACTGCAAAATAATCCTATCATAATATTTCGATTACCGCAAAACAATCGTCAATTTTCCTTGCAGGTAATATACATTTTTATGTATTCAGGTGTAAATGAAATTGGAGTTTGAAGATGGTTACAGGTTTAATCGACATAATGTTGACATTTTCAATTTCAACATTCAAACTCAAAATTTGCAAACTCAACATTCGACAAACTCAACATTTAACCAATTCAACATTATTCTTAGTTTATTTAATTATATTGTATTTTAAAAACCGAGTGTATTAACATTAATCGTAAGATGAATTAAATTTTAAATGGTAATTTTTAATGCAGTTTTCAATAGATTTATTTTTTGTTAAAAAAAGTGCTAAAAATATCCAAGCAGGCATATCTGACGTAAAATTAGCTGAACACTAAACATTTCTGTTACATTTTTTTAAAAAATGCATCCGTGAAAAACTATATGCAATTATTCCCAAAGAAAACGCATTATTGGTTTTTCAAATTGAAATAATATTAGAATTCCTGATTGAAGTAAAGAAATCATGTCCTCTTCGAGACTGGGGCTTTAAAATGTGCGTATTAACATTTCGGTAATAAAAGTGAAAGTATCAAAAATAGCGGCTAAAGCATGAAAAAAATCAAAGGTTCAGGAATTTTTTATTTGAAAATGGTAGACTTTCGAAAAAAATGTTTCCGTAAAAACAGTTCTTAGAATTATAGTATGCCCTGAAATTTTTGCAAATTTTGTTTTAAGACTTTTCTGAACATTTTTACAACAAAATTTTGCAGACAAATTTTTCAGAATTTTGGATTTTAAAAAGTTCACAAAATTTCTGGATATTCTTTGAGCAATGCTAAAAACTTCTTGTTCTGCAATATTTTTCCAAAAATCTATTTTTAAATAACATTTCTTGAACATTTTCCCGATTTTTCATGTTTTAGCTGCCATTTTGAATAATTTCGCCTTTATTTTCAAAATTATAATATGCCCATTTCAACGTGCCAAACCCGAGGACTGGATTTCTTTATTTCAGATCAGAATTCTTTAATTATTTCAATGTGAAAAACGATATAAAGCAAAAAAACAATTTGAAAAATGCAGGTTTTTTTTAGATATAATCGTATATAGGTTTTCACGGTAGCATTTTTTGAAAAATAATAAAAAATTCTGAAAAATTTAATAACTTTAGATCCGATATGACTCCTTGGATATTTTTTAGAAACTTCTTTTGTACAAAATAGAACCGCTGAAAACTATAATGAAAAAATGTCCTTTCAGGGCTTAGTGGGTCTACGATTTTTAAACATAGATATATGCATGAGAATCCACAATAACTATAACCTAGTTAACTAAGAGGCCTCCATCCCCTACCTACTAAACATCAACCACGAAAAGCATGACATTGCATTTTTTAATCCTACAAGAACAAGTGTCTTATTCTAAGACGCCTAAGGCACAAAAATGTCTTCAAATATTAATCATAAATTATATTTCTTTAGTTGCAGAAACTGTATACATTACTTAAAATTGTTACAAAATTAGTTAGTAGAATGAATTGCGTAAGTTAGTTTGGAAAAGTTAAATTAACCACATCAATAAGTTTATACCCTTCAGGTCTACTACTCAGCAATAATTGATTTTATTAGACATTTCTCAGTCTAGATAGAAATAGTTAGAACGTACTAATATTTTGTCCCAGTCGAAAATCTACTGTCCTTAAACATTTCTTTCGTAGAGATGCTTAAGAAAGGTATCGTTATCATAACTATTTCAAAATTTGTATATTACCTCCAGCAATGGCTGCAATATATAATACATACATACATTCAAATTTACAGGTTCAGGCAGAGAAACACATGATTTATTGATATTTAAATCGACGCCACTAAGTTGCAAGCTTAGACTCCAAATCTGTTAATGTTTAGAAACAATAAACATAAATCTAAACAGTACCTTGCACCATCAGCATACAAGACGTCAAGTCACCATTGTACATCAAGATGCTAGAGAAACAAAGCAATTTATTAATATTGATCAAAAAAATGTTGTAGTATAGTCTACTGAAATTGCAAATCAGATACTGATTGTCATTTGTAAATACTTAAATTGAACTGCAAATTTTATGAAGCATTTTATATTTCATAACATTCATACAGAATTGTGAAGCAATTTATCTAAAAAATTTGGAATAATCTTATTACGACTAAATTCTCAACAAAATAAGATTTTATCTTCAATGGAGAATACAGTAAAATTAATGTGTTGCATCATGAAGAATTTTATTTCTAATTACATCAATTTGTCTGATTTTGTAGATAAAGAAGGAATGGTCGCCTTGCACAAAGAATTCATATCCCGTGCTTAAGAATTTCACTCCGTAAGAGTATAAAATTGCACATAGTGGTTCTCATTCATTGAAAAACGTTACGTACTCAAAGAAATTAAATAAAGAACAGTTAGGTCTAAAAAATTCATGCTCTTGTAATTGAAGTGCATATTAATTCTCTTCGTATTTATACAAATATTTGCTCACAACGGAATTGGTACCATTCGCTCCTGACTTAATTGCAGCCTTAGAGGCATCACCACAGATGGGAAATGGAACAGCATTTGGTGTACCTGAACTAGTCCCCGCAATAAAGTTCATGGCGATAGCCACTATAGAACGTTATCCTCGACGATTAGCAAGATCCTCATAATAAGAAAAGCATGCATGCAGCATCCCGCTAGTGGAACAGTTATGATGAATCGCGCCTTCTTCCTCACACTATCGTCAAATAGGAGCAGGTGTCCACAATCTTATAGCATCGCAAAAATTCTCCCACTTGCAATTTAATTGTTTTCGTAATACCAGAATGTGCCCTTACTAAGCATAAAATTGCTGAAAATAACTTTGCAAAATAACACAGGATCACAACAAAAATTTATTTCGAGATCACTTTAATCAGAAATAGTGGATCTTTTAGAATTTTAGCTGCTGAAAATAAATAAGTTGTCGAAGTTAACTCTTCATTTCAGATTTTTCACATATCCTAATCTTAAATTGCCAAAGGGTATATTTTTTTGAATATCTTTTAGATCAGATATCTTAAAATCCTGATGTGATGGGCCAAATCGAATAACGGATTCGTTTTCAGTGTCCAAAAATCTATAAGCTCCACTATTTCTGTTTCAAGTAATCTCGAAACAAATTTTTTTTTGTGGTCCTGTATAATTGTCGAATATGTTTCTTCAAAGTTCCTTCCGAAATGGCGAATATGGGTCCCTGAATTCATTTTAAAAATTCAAGTTTGTCTTAATTTCTGAGATTTACCTGATTGCATTTCTTAAACCCATGAAGTCCTAAATGACAACTTATTCACGCCAGTTTTCAATTTTGATTTCAAAAAATTCCTGAATTTTAGCTGATATTTTTATTGTAAAATAATGTTTTAATAATTAAGCACAGTTTTTCACAGTTTATGTTACCAAAAATCTATTAAAATATTTTTATAGTGCAGATAATGATGACAATTTTGATGGAAAATGTGTTAAATCACTGACACATTGACTTATGATCAGAATCAGCATCCTATCTTGTAATAGTTTACACACTTTATTTATAAAAATTATTTAAAATTTCTTGTCGAAATTTGTCGAAACTTACTGACATAATAATTGGTTGAAATGTTTTTATGTACACAGAGAAAAGATATTTTACTATTTCAGATGGTAATTTTGGGATAGACTGTTTAAGATAACTTACAAAACCTGATTACAGGAATTACTGAAGATGTTTTAAGCAAATGTCCACTTTTTTGCGTAATATTACGTCAAATTTTGAATGCATAAGACTTCATCAAATAAACTTTCAGTAAGCTAATTACATTCTTAGTTATTTTAAATACGATTTCCAGGTTATTATCCCTAATGAAATTAAAAAGTGATTACAATAAATCAGAATTTCAGGGTGTATTCACTGGAACCATAAAAAAATTGTTAAACGTTTGAAGTTAAGCAAAATTTGACGATTCCGGACGGAGAAAAACCTTCTTGGGAATTTTACCATTTTAGATATTATTTTAGGAACACACTTGCAGAACGGATAAAAAACCATTATTTCTGGTAAAAACTACATTTTTTGTAACGTTTTCTTTCTCAGTAGTAAAGAGTCAAAGAATTTATAGCCATTTAAAAAAAATTTTGCAAGTCTGTCCCAAAATTACCATCTGATAAAATTTCCAAGACAACTTTTCTCTCTCTCTCTCTCTCTCTCTCTCTCTCCCCCTCTCTCTGTACGTGTTGTATTTATATATGACGACGAGTATTGATAACATTATTTTCGTCCTAGCGGGCGTAAAAATGGCATTCTAAAAATGGCAAATCAGAGAGTAAAATAGGAATGACTAGACTATTCATTTTCAAATAATGAAATCTTAAATTTCAGAATGTTTTAATGTGTATTATAAAGTCCCTTTTCTAGGTGCGTTTTCTGAGGAAACTCGAACTGAATATTTCAAATTTTAATTGTCCGATTATATCGAATTTGAATAATGGTATTAACTTGTATGGACGATAATGAAAAATTAAGAGTCAACATTTTTTATGAATCATCAATACAAACCAATTCACATATGAAATGCATTTATATGTTGAATACCTCCATCAACTTCATGAAATACTGCTTTTCATATTAAGGGCGTAATATGAACATTATTTTTCATTCTAGCAGGTGTAAAATTCGATGTTATGTCTCCGATTTGTGGGCTGGTCGGTGGGGAATTCCTATCTTAACCATGTAATTTTCGAGGACATAAAATGCCATTTTACGCCCGCAAATCAGGGCATAAAATCGGATTACGCTGATTACGAATCCGACCTCAGAATATCACAATTCAATATGTCAGATCCAAAATGGCGGACCAAAATATGAAAAAGGTACTCGATTGATATGATTATTCTAGCGTTCTAGTATCGTTGATTTTGAATTTCCATTTTGGCGGATTCAAAATGGCGGACAAAATTGTAAGATATTGTCCATAGCAAATATAAGTAAACGGCTCTTAGTCGAATCCAAAGACACGATCGTGGACGTGGTGATTGTTGTCTCCATTTTTGTATTTTTTTATATTTTTATATATATTTTTTTTTGTATTTTTATACATTTTTATTTTTTTTGCATTTTTATAAATGTTTATATTTTTTTGTATTTTTATGAATATTTATATATTTGTGTTTTTTTTTTCATTTTTTAAGACTTTATCAATATGAACTGGCATATGAACGGATTGACAACGTCTTTTTTCAACGTGGAGCCTCACAACTACCTATTGACGATTTCTTCCTTTTGTAGTTGGATTTTTATGCCCAACCAGTTCTTTTACTAATGCAAATCTGAAATTTTTCTTTGTCAACTCCTTGTTGTTTACTTTGTTATATATAATAAACGAATTTACTACAGTAACGTCTAGGAAATACCAAAATAATCGTAGCCATCATTTTCAAGCTTTACGATCAATTTTATATGTCGATAACAAACGATCTGCTTTATGTAGCCCATGTGCTGATTGTAATCGCGACACATTTTAGGACAATATACGGATTCCTGTAATCCATTTTTTGGTGGGCGATTAATTGTTGTTGTGTCAATAGGATCATGGTGATTTGGTAAAAAATGCAGTGGTTTTTTGTCCATCGATTTTACGTAACGAATATTCGTGTTAGATGTGTTGTACTCATATTGCCCTCGAGATATTTTTTTATCTGGTATATCGCTTTTGGGCAGTCTTGATCGAACAGAACGGACTGTTTCACAAGCGTGAATTTGGTCTTCTTTCAATGTGATCAACGCCGGTAAAAAAGTTATCGAAATAAACGTGATAATTTTCACCTACTAATAACTTTTCCCTACAATTGAAATTCACATTGAATCATCTGCACGATCCCAACGTGTGTTCCCCCGCTTTATTGGCTTTACAGGCATGTACAGTTTCAAGTCATTCTGGGTCCCTTGAATTTGATCATCCATTCATCAATAGACTGGTTTTTACTTAGTTTCCAGCAGTTTTGGAACGATTCACTTAGCTGATCGATTACAGGTCTCAGTTTGTATAACTTGTCGCATTCAGCGGTGCCCTTTTACTGTTCTTTACTATTATCAACAATGTACATAATACTAAAAAATAGCCCAAAACGATTAACCGCCATTAATGGAATTACAAAAGGATTATTCCATTCTACACCTGATGACCAATAATCACGGTAAGGCAATTTTTCCACCCCATATGAACATTTATACAAAAAAAATAACTAATTCATCTTTGGATATTTTTAGCTCTTTTATGTTATTTTGTTGAAGATAAAGGTTTGATTATTCACCAATAAAATCGGTGAGTAAAAGTATGAAGAAATATCTCCGATGGAGATTTTACGACTTCCGGAATATTTGGCCCGACGTCTTCGGTGAATAGATCATTAGCATTCGGTTTACAGAGAGTTTGCTAAAAAATCAATACTAAACAGATTATTCGGTAGCTAGTATGCTGTTTATTTCGATAAGATTATGTGCAGGTCCTGTCTTCCAAATGGAACTATTAATCGAATTATTAACGATTAACTAATTTTGACTTTTATTGTGCTATGTTTTCATTCTCCACTTATTTTAAATTAAAGTCGATCCGATGTGAATGATTCGGACTTGTTCGGATCTCGAATGTGACACAATTTTTACTAATCTAGCAGTTCTGGTTAACTTACCGAATACTATGTTTTTTGATTGCATAAAAACCGTGTATGTGTAATTCTAACACATTCTTGAAGAATAAACCGAAATGAAACTTTAAATAAAATTAAACAAACTTTCAAAATTCAAAAATGAACAATTGAATTAATTGAAACAATAAATCGCTTTTCTTGACAAAATTATTTTATAATTAAACATCGATCCCTAATTTATAAGACAGATGTATTTACAAAATTATCCATAAATTATTAAAAATATTATTAATATTTATTAATTGCAATTCTACTTTATCACATAAATTCGAAATTCCATATAGCTGTGGAGGCATCACATCTGTGAAATATTGCTGTTGACTTTACTTAATCACCTTGTTTAATCTGTTTACTTAATCTTCTTAACTCGTTCTTTGATAGAGCATCTTGACACTTCGTTTCACGGCATTCCTGGTCTACTGAATGATTAAATGACAAAATCTTTATTCAAGAAAATAATATATCTGATAGTTGTGCTTCTTCCAACGTGTAAAAAAATGATTACTTTATATTCGATTCTAAAAATTCCGTTATGAGTATAGAATACCAGATATACCAGTTGAAAATGTAAATTAAAAAAATTAGAACAAGAATCTCGTGTGTGGTCAATATATGTATTACTTTATCATATTGAATTTATTATCACTTTCAATAGTAAGAACTAGATTTACCGGGAGACATTAAGACTTAATTTAAGTTTTTGCTTGAAATTTAAGATTATATAATTTATGTAACTAAGTTATTTATTAAATGCGTATGTTGAGGTGTTCATCTGTATTCCAATTAGAATTTCTAGAAGTATAAGCCACTGTATACATATCAAGAAAACCAAATGTGTTACGGGAAATGTCTATTTTTACAAATATAAATGAATCTTTCGAAATTACACAAGCCAACAAAATTTATATACAGAAACCGGACTATACTTTTCAGAAGGTTTTCGTCACGTTGAATCCAAATGACGTCATGATTTTAAGATTTCCTAACTTAGATATGTAAAAAAACGTTTTTTTTTTCAGTTTCAGTAGGTTTTGTGGGGGAACGAAATTTTTGTTCACAATTTGACAAAACGCAGATTAAAGCACTAATCATCAGCTTTAAAGTACATTTTTAGTCAGTCCGATACAATTTTTTTCATCGAGTTTTTTTTAAAGATATAAACATAATGTTCATACATTTAGTAAATGTAAATTGTATGAAAATAATGAACAAAATGAGGCCGACCTTCTCGCTCAGAATGTTTCCATCACGTCAAGATTTTGAGTTATCATAATCTAAAAGTGCAGTGCAAAAAACATGGTTTTTCCCACTTTTAGTAAGTTTCCGTGAGGAAATAACATTTTTGTTCGCAATTTAGCAGAAACCAGATTAAAATGCATTCGAAAACCTGAGTATACTTTTCCGAATATTTTTTATGTACTGGATCGAAATGTGGTCACAGAATTGTTCTATCACCTCACAATCTTGATATATCCTAACCCAAAAGTCATAATCGTATCTTAACAAAAACTTCGATAACTCGATTAAAACAACTTGTATCGAACTTACTAAAAGAGCATTTTAAATCTGATGTGATGAAAACTGAAGTGTTACTATGTTTCTTCCACTTTTATGTTAGGATATCTAAAAATCTTGATGTGGTAGAACAATACTGCAGGCAATTTTAAATAAAAAAGAATTCATTTGAAAAACCGATGTTGTTCTGGAAAAAATCATGTATAATTGTTCACACTTGTATTTTTTGAAAAATCTAATAACATATACTGAAAGTTTCGTTCATTTTACGTCAGGTGTGCCTCCTTATACATTTTTTAGATTCTTTTTTATCCAAAACACAAACGTTACTAAATTTTTAGTTCATATGTTAGTTTTTATTAGGTTATTTAAATAACAGTTGTAATACTAAAAGTGTATTTAATTTTTAATAGCTATCTTTTCATTAATATTGTTGTTTAAAAATTAATAATTTCATATTTTAAACCCACATTCTTAAATGAATATACATTGTAGTTCCGAAGATTGAACAAAGCAGGCACGAGTTCCTTACTTACGAGACCATGATATTAATGAGTTTCTGAAATGCCACAAATTATTCGTGCTGATAATATTGTAGCCGCAACAAAGTAAATTGTAATCCTGAATAAGTATTTCAATTGTATATCATTTGCTGAAAGTAGTCTATCATTTCGTTTTGTAAACGACTGAAAGCAGTTTTAATAAACTCTTTAATAACCTTTAAACATCTATTTCTAGGCAATGTATGAAAATCACGATATTTTAGTTGTAATGCAGACATTTATTATTAATTAATGAATTAATTATTTTGTACTTAGTACTCACTAAATAGTGATTAGTTAAAAACGGCAAGTGGGAGATTAATTCAATTGGTAATAATGCAAATGAATAATGAAAAACTTCTTACTAATTCTCAAAACTACGAATCTAATCTACGAAAAGTATTCAATTTATACTTTTTAGATTAGTAGCATTTTATTGTTAGTTTAGTAGATTTTTACTGTTTTTTGAATAAAATAATGACTTATTGACAGTAAGCCATTTTTATTTGAAATTTGACAGGAAAAAACGGCGTTTTTCAGTATTTTTGAACATAAAAATGTATTAAACGTCATTTTTTGAAAGTTTAACCAGCATAATTCGAAAGATCGACCTCAAAACTAGTCGAAAAGGATGTGTCTATGTAAAATAAGTTTAAATTGTGCACATTGGGGTGGTAAAGGTTAACATGAAATAAAAATCCGCAAATAAAATATCAATATTAAAATACTAAACTTGCTGATAATTTCCTAGTCTCCTTACCCATAAGAATTTAAAACAAACAACTATTTAGTACTTTGAGAAAATGCCAACTACAATATAATATATAAAAATTTCGAAATTAATCTCACAGATATTTGGCGAATCACAGCGCATAAAACATTGCCATTGTTATTTCGGCCAACTGCAATTATTATTGCAACTTCAGAAATTGCAAAATATGCTGGTTTGTCATTAAGTCATTACAGAGTGCAGCTGAAGTTCTGTAATCGAATGATTTCGTATCCGCAAAATGGTGTTTCTTCTTTGAACACTGTCTGTCACGCAAATATACTCGTAATAAGGCACTTTTCCGGCCTTTTTATACTTTCGCATACATCGAAATCATTACGTAAGTTTTGACCACCAACAAAGAAAAATGTGCTCTGATTATATAATAATAGGGCCCGGAATATTTCTAGAATAAAACATCAACTTTTTATGCTCGATCAATATGGCAAAATATTTAGGATTTCAAGCGGAGATCTTTTGTCACAGTGAAAAATAATCTCTAAATTCTACCTGAATTTAGAGATGAAAATGTAGAATGAAAAATGTGTACATTTAATAGAAGATTTCATTATATCGACAAATTTTTGAAATTTTCCAGAATTTTTTCTGGGCAGAAAAGAAAATGTGCTTTTTCATGAAAGGTCCAAACATTTTTTTGTAGTATTGTTTAATATTACACATTCAAGGCATGTAATTCGGAAAAAGTTGCATATTTTCTGAAATAAAATATAACAACAAACATAAAGTAAACAAATTTATTATTTGTTAAAAATTTGTTTACTTTATGTTTGTTGTTATATTTTATTTCAGAAAATATGCAACTTTTTGTATTATGTAATATGCAAATTTATTATTTGTTAAAAATTTGTTTACATCAGATCGTTTAAAAAAAGTGCGTTCCCAGTTTTCAAAAACGAGTGCTTTCTTTGCATAAAAATAATTCCAACTACACCTTCTAAATTATCATGTAATATTGGCGGAAAAAGTTATAAGGTTTTGAAAAACGATATTACTTGTGCCCCTCTCGTCGAAAATCGTTACTTTTTTAGCGACGTACCATATTTATACAATTTGAAAATCCCCAAAACCGATCGCCATTTGGTTTTTTATATTTTTAATTGGGTAAGAGCCACTATCGCTAAATAATAAGTTTGACAACAAGAAAAAAAAGCAGATAATCCTTATTTTATTTGGGTTATTTATTCCTTTATATTTGTAGCACCCTTTAAGTTGTTACGTGACTTCATTTGTATACTTAAATACTGCTATTTGCACCTCTTGAAATAATGAAAACAACTTTGCCCTTGGGTGGTGAAAAACGAAAATAATTTTTCTTCTAGAACAAATATTAATAATATCATGGAATATAATTGTTAGGATAGATCAAGACGTCGTTACTGTTGTTTGGAAGACTTTTATTATATATTATACAATAAAAAAATCCGGCACGTATAAGTAATATACAGTTGGACCTTGAAATAGTTCTTAGTACATTTTAGATTTAGAACATTTAATTAGAACTATAATGTTTGCAGACTACACCATACACTGATAATATTGTAAGTACAATTTTATATGACCCTACGTCATATACCTATACTAAAATGATAAACTTCAGTATTATTTCCGCAATCGAACCAATCCATTTTAGTCTTCATAACGGTAATTTCCTATTAAATTCCTTTCCCTGCAAGATCGACCTTCGAATATACCTCCTGCAAATCAAACGCATTTGATTTATTCCCACATACGAGTTTATGGTTTCCACAAGTATTTGAATTGGTGTGATAATAAATTGGTAATATCGACTAGACGAGAAGTAATGTCGAAGATTACATTAACATGCCATGATTTTGCACTTTGACCTACAAGAATGAATTGACCGAGATTCAGGGGTAGAATACGAGATTGGGCAGGATAAAAAACGTAATATACAATGTAAATAAATAAATAACCCAGTCATTTTCTTTTTTTTTTTGCATTGTGCATTATTTTATCGAATGTTTCGGACATGAAACGGCAAACACATTATACATAGATCCTCAGTCATTTTTGCATTTTTAATTGGATGATATATGGGGTAAAATTCCTCAAGTGTCCAAACTAAAAATCCGATAACATCGAATCGTCGCCAATCATCTCCAACCAAAATCAGTTTCTCAGCCAAAAGCATAATAAAGTCGACTCAGAAAAAAATGATACTTTTTGTTATGACACATGGCGATTGAAACCATGAAAACTTTGTTTTTATAAAGATTAACATCCGTTTAATGTTTACTCACTCCCTTCCTCCCCGCCACACACACATACATGACATACACATCCACATAGAAAGTCTGTAATAAACCAATTTGTGTTAAACGGCACTGGAAGTTGTTCGAACCTGCACGTTTGTGGTAAAATGTGACGCGGCGAGGCTGTTAGTTATTGACATTTTATTTAATTTCTCGAGAACAACAAAAAACGCCTATTTGAAACTTGGTGGTCTTTTAGGAAAAGTTCTCAGCTTTCTTTCTAGACTACTAAAAAAATACCCCATCTTTGAAAAAAAATCGTTTTTATTTTTCGTTTACGAAAATTTTGATGAAATTTTGATTTTGCTAAAAATTGATTAAATTTGCACGAAAGTACGTTTCAAGACGAAGAAATCGCATTTTTTATTCTTCCAATCCGATTAGTATAAAAAAAAGGTACACCCATTTAAAAAGTAGCATTTTTTCATATCGTGAAATTTAAAAAAAAATTCTACAACGATTAACTGTTGTTTTAAAAATTTGAAAAAATTTGAGAATGCTTGTTTGAGTGGCATCTATCTGGTAAAAAAAATGGAGACGATTCGAAGTTATCGGATTTTTAGTTAGGACACTGGATGAATTTTACTCCATATGTAAAAATACAAATGGGTATAAAAAATGTTCAGAACATTGCGACATGTTTCAGTTAATCGATTGTGAAACTCCTATGCATTTGAGGTTACGTATGGTGATGGATATCTCAGCACATTAGAGTCCCGGTATTTTTGCGTCTCGCTATATTTATGTCCCAGCAAATTTGCCAAGTTCCGTCTCGTTATATTTATCTGTCGCCGCTATCTTTTTTCCCCCACCTTACGCGCTGGGGCCTCACGAAGAGCCTGCTGTGACCTCACGAACGTGACGCGACTGAGAAGAGTGGGAGAAGCGGCCCTCCCGTTTTTACAAATATATAGAGACGGGAGGGGAAGGCGAGGATCCTTTCGGGCAAATACACCGAGACTCTACTGTATTAGGGAACACTAAATAATATCATAGTCTTGTTTACTACAGAAATAGTTTATTGACCTATTTTTCATAATTCCATGTTTTACATTTGTAAAATAGTTCCATTAACTACTTGTTTCGACGTGTAGTTTTGCAAACATAATAAACTACCGTGTATTATAAATAAATGTAAACTACACAATATCATTAGTTTCGGCATGTATTTAGATAAGCTCGAATAATTTCGATTGATATTCCTTACTCGGTTAGTCAATCAATCATATAATTATTCTTTTCGATTCTCTTTTATTCAGATTTTGGTATTGATGAGTTATATATAATTCTTTTTTTTTCATTCTGGACCAGAAAATTTTATTTTCCGATTCTGCCAAAAATGAAAGTAACCAGAATCATACCCGAATTAAACAACTTTATTCTCAATTCTTCTTCTTCTTTTTAAAACTTCTTTGTAATTCTTCTCCACTTACTATGATATTCTGAAAATTCCTGAATGTTTCTTAGGATTTCCAATTCTTATTTAAGCAGGAAGAAAAAGAATTTAGAAGTATAAAAGTTTGTCAATCATTTTTCGTTTGCTGGAATATAGTACAGTTTAAAATTTTGAATTGTAAAAGTCAAAATTGCAACTACAACTTTTTCACACTGTTAAATCTAACCATGTTTACCACGTCTTCATGGGTCCACTTTTCTGCCTCTTTGTAGGAAATGATTTACTACCTTATTTCACTTTTTCCGGATTTATTAACTACATTGTTTATTTTCTTCCGTTAAAAATCTCAATCCAGGTATTTTTCCGATCTTCCGCACGAAGGCCTCATGTGCTAGTGGTACGTAACAATTACTAGCAAAGCTTGAGTAGCGGTTGGTTGAAATTGCGATATAATTCAAAACTAAACCAGGCGTTACTATTTGCTCCCCCTATTATTACCATTTTTACTGTAAGGTATACGAGTGCCCTTCCTGTGTATGCTCACTCATGCAACATCATCAGGCACAATGGAAAAATTCATATTACCTCCTGATGTACCATTACCTACATGCTGCTAATAATGACGTATCCTAACTAAATCATATTGTCATTATTACGAGCAGAAGCGAGAATACTTTTCTAATACTTTAAAGAGGTGTTCGGGTGTAGTTTCCGCATTACAACTTAGTAATTTACCGCGTTTACAGTAAGTGAAGTGTTTAATTTAATGGTTATTCGTAAAAAATGACATGTGCATCTAAGATAAATGTGCAATTATTTGAAAATGAATTACAAAATTGCTGATGTGTTCAAATTTAGTTAATTGAGTTGCTAAGTTAAAAGCAGCAGAACTAACTTTGGAGGAAATTATTTGTCAACAAGGTTCTTCCAAAACTTAAGTAAAATTTGTCAACATCCAGAATCAGTGTTCATTTAATTTTGTATATGTGAAGAACTTGAATGTATATGTGTGAAATGCTGAATTAAGACCGGTACTTATCCGGCCCTTATCCTTATCGATCACATTCAGGACGTAAAGTTGATTTTTACATTCTGGTATCGAAAAATACTATTTTTATCGTGTGACATTTTGTGTACATTCTTTACTCACTTTGAAAGAAAACTTTTGTGATGTATCATGGAATAATATCAGATTCATTTTGTTAAAGGTTGCATATTTGTATCAAGGCATAATTGTTTCATTTGTTGCCTAGTAGTAAAAAATTACACAAACTATTTGGCTATTCATTAAGTTTAATGCTTGAAAGAAAACATCCCTCTTCCGATTATAATTAGACCTATTGTAAAATTACGTTTCGCACCACGATGTTCTTTTGGGCTCTTTAGCATTACTAATGACATCAACGCTCTGGACACAAACATTAATTTCCAATTGTAAAAACTAATAATTTTCGTTTTAGTGTACAATTAAAAACCGGAACACAGATTAACTAGGGTAAACGGTACAGCAGTCGGCCACCTTCCAGTTTTAGTCATTAATGTTAAAATTTTTGGGTGATATTTATATGTCGTCAGAGTATGGGGTAAGTACTATGACGAGATATAAATTTACCCAAAAAATTTTAACATTAACGACCAAAAATGGAAGGTGGCCGACTACTGTACCGTTTACCCTATTTACTTGTCAAACTGCGTAGATTTGAGGTTATGTACTCAACTGCATTTCACGATAAATTATAAACGGAACAATATAGGATTTTGTTGACTTCATGAAAATAACTATTTTTTTGTTGTGATCTGATATTTTACTTTCGTACAATAGTTGAATAAATCATATTTTTTCTCTCTGCAGCTTTCAACGCACGATGAAATGAAGAAAAGACCTTCATGACGAGAATATATTAGTTCTAGAACGTTAAACGTAGCCATGATTCAATAATTTAAATACACAAAAATAAAGATTTCCGCATATTGTTCTATATAAACGAATGCATTAAAAGAAACGATATCGTGTTAATAGAGCACAAAACGACCATTCCAGTTTCAACAAATTGCGAGATTGCTATGTATGCGTAAAATGTAAAAGCGACAATTCCACTTTTCTTTTTCGTAGCATGTAGTTACATTAATTACTTTGGTCAGCGATTAGGATAAATATTAATTAGGAAAGCGCATTTCTAATGTTTGCACAGGTCATAAAATTCCCAAACAGCTTTGTAAAATTAAGTTTTTCAAATTACATTTCGAATGACTCGTCGAGTTCTTGGGAACATCAATAATTGATCAATCAAGATGAATCGGTTGAATTTACGAATTGTTGTAAATTCAATGTATAGGCATCAGGGTAAAGTAGAGTCCCGGTATATTTGCCCGCTCGATTCATCGCCTTCCCCTTCCTTCGATATTTGTCAAAAGAAGGGGAGCGCCGCTTCTCCCACTCTCCTCAGTCGCGTTACGTTCGTGACGTCACAACAGGCCCTTTCTGTGGCCTCAGCGCGCAAGGTGGGGAGAAAAGAGAGCGGCTACAGTCAAATATAACGAGTCGGAACTGGGCAAATATGCTGGGACGTAAATATAGCGAAACGCAAGTGTGCCAGGCCTATACTGTGTGTAGAAATAAGAGTTTTTTCAAAAATGAAATTTTGGTTTTAATACTAGAAAGTGGGACTGATCGAGCATTTTCAAGGTAAACTGAGCAGCGAATTACTATTTTTATAAACTATGTATATTAGGGTGGTTCAAAAAACACAAAATTCACCAATCGCTTAGCCCCGAGATAGAAAACGTTCTTATAAATAATAAGTTATTATGTACCAGAATAATTGGGCCAAAGCCCATTTCTGTAAAATAATTACTTGGTCTCCACCATGCGGCTGAAATTAGACATTGTTTTTGAATGGGAAAAATTATTTTTGCAGTTTTTTTTTTCCAACAATTTTTGTATAAAATATTGACAAATCTGAAATTTTTCGCAAACCTCTTCTGAAGACAGTACAAAAATTCAAATTAAAAAATGTTTCGACTGATAAATAATGATTTAAACAACGGTCATTTTGTTGCTAAAAAATCAGAGAAAGACAAAAATTTAATCATTATTGATCCAGAGCTCACTTACAGCATGTCCTAAAATAAAACGTTTCATACTCTTTGAAATTCTATGAGTAAAATGAGTTTCGGTTGAACTGAAATCGACAATTACAAGTTGAGTGATCGTATTTTTTGTGCGAAAGTTTTTTTTGACAAAAATTTGATACAAGAAATAAAATACATGTTTTTTGCTGTGACATTTATAAAAAAATTTGTACAATGTAGATCATAACTCTTACCTCTTTGTGCATCTATTTGGCCTACTTATCTGTCAAAAAAAAATGTTGTTGGTTAGTTACCGTACACATTAGGATCAGTACACTCGAAATAATTTTAAAAGAGTATGATGCAAAGGGATTTTTTGTCTGAAAATTGCATTAAAAAATAATAAAAAGAAATATTTTTTTGGTATTATAGCCGTAAAATCAGATTTTACGACCTACATTTAGACCGTAAAATGAAATTTCACCCATCAAGTGAAATATGAATTAAAAACGACCCATACGAACTAAATGCAGTCCGCGAAATCGAATTTTTACAGCTTTCAGTACCGAAAAATAATGTTCGACACACGGACGTACCAATTTTACGGCCTTGTATCGAAAAATACTATTTCCGACTTAAAAACGATGTTGAACTTCAGGCATGATGAAGGTAGAGGAAATTATTTTACAGAAATGGACTTTCTCTGATTTTTTAACAAAAATTCTTTAAAATCGTTATATATCATCCTTTTGTTAACTTCAGGTTTGTTATTATCTTATAGAAAAAGTTGTTGGAATAAAACTCAAAAAACAATTTTTGCAATTTAAAAATAATGTTAAATTTCCGCCGTATGGTGGAGGCAGAAGAAATTATTGTACAGAAATGAACTTGGCCACACTTATTCTAGTACAGAGTAAGAAACATTTCTGACCCGAGACTAAGTGATTGGAGAACTTTTGTATTTTTCGTACTCTACTGTATTTTCCCGTATTAACCTTTCGATTCGTACCCTTTCTTTTGTAGTGCTAGTTAATCTCGAACATATTTTAATAACAAGAATGCAGAGTCTACAAACAAGCATTCATACACTGCTCGGTTTCCCATGTTAGTCGATTAGTCCCAGTTTTATTTATTATTAAGTGGTTTATATTATTTTTAAATCACTGAATTCTCGGTAATCCAAGGCCTAAGTATTTTAATAAGTAGATATTTCAGTTATGATTTTCTCTTTGATGAATTTCCTAAGGTAGAGTAATTACCTTCCTAACCACGAAAGGAGAAGAGTATAAAATAGAAAAGATCAAAACTAATTTTCAAATTAGTTTTAGTATTTAAGTTATAATTGAAAATTAAATGAGTTATACTGGAAATCATTTATTGTAGTCTTATATTTTTACCTTTAATTTTTATTAAATTAATATAATTACCTTTAATTTTAGTTCTGAGATTACATCATTTTCACATAGATTTGCAGCGCCTGGATGCAAATTAAATAAAAAATGTATTATCATATAAAAATGTCAAATCGTCAACTTTTTTTCACACAATTTTAAATTCCAGTTTTGTTATTTATATATTACTGGTACCTGCAAAACAAGTGTTCTTGATCATATACAACAGTTCAAAATCGACTGCAGTGAAAGTTGTGAGGATATTTCGAAAAATGTAATATATTATTTTCGCAACGTTTAATTTATTTAAGCGCAAAGGGACAAAAAATAATGTAACATATGTTTTTTACAGTTTTTTTTGGTGTCCTGTTTTATGAAAATATCCTTTTTCACGTAATATTACAGGGTGCGATTAAACAATAGTTTCAAAGATTTCAAATTACATTTTCAATGAAATGACGCTTTTTAAAATTTAGACAAAATTTAATCAAAACATTCAATATATAAACTTTGTGGAACGGTTTACAATAAAAAATTGATCTACAAAATTATAATTAAAAAAAGTCCTCTGATTTTTTTTCAAATTCAACTTTGATTATCAATTTTGGCTAAAATAAAACATTTTTGTTCTTGTTCAAGATAATTTAATTCTCTATAAGATATGTATTTATCGAAGTAACATTTCAATATCTAACTAAAAATAATTATACTTATATCTTAAACTAACGACAATAATAGTACAGGGATCCATGTCCGAAGACCATAAGATATAATCTACTCCCACTTTTGTATGTTCGGTTACGTCCGTCGCCAGTGTACGTTCAACCGAAGCGTTCCGAGGTTTGCCGATCCTTGCCGAATATTGCGAGGGAGTATCCCGAAGTGTAGCGAAACGAATTGGTGGGGAAGCTACTATTAAAATGCGATTTTGCTCCGTGTTCTCGGCACGCAAGAAGAGGTTTTGCGCCCTAGAAACGAAAAATACTATTACATTGTAAAAATTCATTTTTATAATGAGATATTTTTAAAACATAATATTTTTGTTTCGGGATATCGAAATTTTATGATATTTTTATAATAATCTATAATTGATGCACACTTTTTGGATGTATTGATAGTTTTTTAATGGCATTTTGAAGCGTGATATAAAATTTCGTGTTATTGAGACGTGTCACCGACCTTAATGGGTAAATGAGAGAATGGATAGTGATATCGGATCGTCAAAATTAGCGTACATTTTATATGGCCAGTTTCGAAATATCTAGATGAGAAATAGATAGACGAATACATTCAATTATTACAGCTACTCGACACAGAAAACCGTCTAGCGGGTCCCGTACATCCAATTTCCATAATATGCCAGTTCTTGACCATAAAGAAAAGTACGTCGATGGAAAGCACGACCTTGCAAGGGAGCCTACGTGCCTCGCCTTCTTTCAACTCCATCGATTGTACACAAATAGCAGAGACACTGCATATATCAACACTCTTAAATAATTCTATAATGGTTGGAAAATGCAGGAAAATTTCTAGCACGGTTAGTGGCACTTGACTAATTACATTTTTGTTAATATTTTGTAAAATAATTTTTATGTCAATAACCTCTTAGAATTTGAACGAATGTAATTCAGAGGATGTTTCAAACATAGAATGATGGTTTACATGGACATTTCGAAACGGTCCAAGTTTTTTATCCTACAACACTGAATTATAATTTTTTTAAAATTTTCAAAAAATAGTAGCGGTTTAATTCAGTCACCATAATAATAGTTTTTATTCACGTTTCATTCTTTATGCCAAAGTCAGTAATCATCAGTAAGGGAAAACGATGGCATATACCCTTATGCGTGATTAAAAATGTATTAATTATACTTAATACTGAAATATCTTAATTCAAGCGGACAGGTTACTTTTAAAAGATAACAAATGCGAGTCTAGTTACATAGATAAGAATGCACTCATTTTCAAACCCGATTTTGTCCATTTAGAATGGGTTTAAATACAAAGAAAAGTTTTTAGAAATTATGAATGCATTTGAATACACAAATGACATTTAAAAATGTGGTCCAAATTTACTGGAAAAAGTTCAAAAACGATCTTTCAAAATTACATACACTTTAGTGCAAAAATAACTCATCCTGTAATTTTATGAACTTGAAATGCATTCCTTATGTCTTTTTTGCACTTTTAATATACCTTCTGATTCAAATGCATTCAAAATTTCAGTGTCATACTTTTTGCGAGCTGTGCATGCATTCATTATATTTTTTTAATCCAATGTTACATTATTTTTGGAATCAAAATAAATGCACTGAAATATTATATTCTGTAAAGAGATGCATTCATTAATTTTAGAATGTTTTAGTATTTTATTATTTTCGGATTCAACAGTATTGAAAATCAACATTTCATATTCATTAATTTAAAGTTTTTTTATTTAAAAGTATTTTAAAGTATCAAAATGGGGATTCAAATGTGTCAAAATAATTTGAATTTTCCTCTCTTAGTTTTTTTATTGAAAAACATTCTTCACATTTTTGTACTTTTAAAAGTACAAAAAAAATGTTTAAACATCACATTAGTTTTGGATTCAAAAATATTCGGGATTTCATCGAGTACTTATTTTGGGGTTGAAATGCACTCCTTATGTTTTACACTTTTTACAGCAAATTATTTTTTTATTCAAAAACTCATTATGTTGCACATTTTCAACAATAAATTATTTTTTGATTTAAACGTATTCGGAATTTTGGGAAGTAATTTGTTGGGATTCAAATGCATACCTTACTTTTTATATTTTTCATAATGACATATTTGAATTCAAAACATTTCTTACGTTATACATTTTCAACAAAATGTTAGTTTTAGACGCAAATTCATTCAAATAACGATAGTGGTGCATTCATAACTTTCACAAATACTTTTTCTGTATATACATGCATCGTATTTTAGTATTTTTTTATTCATATGTATGCAAAGCCAATTGTTATTTCATTTTATAGTATTTTATAAATATTTGTCATAAAAGTGATTCATCTATTTATTTAAGTAGCACATTTTTAGTGTTCTATTTCTGAAAACGTACGTCATTAAAAGAAAAAGAAAATAATTGAGAACCACTTTAAATTTGTTATTTATAATCAATAATCAAAACATTAGGATAAGTCAAAGTACAATTTGATAAAAAAATATAAAATAACGTTCCTACTGCACGATAACTTTATAAAAAGTGCGAAATTCATATAAAAAACTACTTATGTTGCATTTTTCATTACCCCAAGTACTATTTTCCGTTCGAATCGAGGTGAAGACGTCGTTTGAATTATTCATTTTAAATCCTCCATTTCTAGCTTTGAATTTCTAATCTCAGATCTTCATTTAGCAATCCAAACAAAATTGCTAGAATTTTCTGCGAGATACAATTAGTTTTTTAAATAATTTGCCATTTTCATTTACCATTTTTTGTTTATTAGAGCTTTACACGCGAAATTTCGGCTTATCTCATTAAAATAATCGTAATTAGCAGTAAGAAAATCATAATTAAAATTTTCGTAAAATTTGATAACAGTAGATAAAATTTGGATTGAATGACGAGTTACCGTTATTCTTATTTAATAAATAAAACAATGTCAAAAATGTTTGAGGTAAATTACCCAAAAATGTAACTTGACCCTTTAACATACCTCTAAAAGTCACTAATATCGTGTCAAAATTGAATTTACTATCAAATAGGCGTATTTCCGAAAGTAAAAATTCAAAATGGCGGCCACAAAATGACGATAAAAGTGAATTGTTATTCGTAATATCCTAACCATTTATTAAAAATCACAAGACTCAATGAATTTTTAAAAACCATGATAGCTAAGTGTTCTTGAAGGAGCCGATTATGAATCTGAAATCAGTTTTTCAAAACAAAATGTTTAAAGTTGATCGAGTTAACTTGAAACTTATCATAAAGGAATTTTTGGGTCGCTGATGAATACATTGGATCCACTATTTTAAGTATTTAAAAACTGACCCAGATCGTGATCAGCAATCTCAAAACCAACCCAACAAACCCATTGAATACCAGTTTCGAATAAAAATACATTTTTATCGTCATTTTGTGTCCGTCATTTGGAACTTTTACTTTCCAAAATATGCTTTTCTGACAGCCAATTTATTTTTGACACGATATTTGCGACTTGTAGAGGTAACGTAAATGCTATTACGTGTAATAAAATTCGATAAATTGAAAATTAAACCGAAAATGTCATGATTTTAAAAAAAAAAAACGTGTATAACTTTTTTATTTCAACATTTAAAAAATGTTAACATGCACCATTGGAAAGAGCAGATCTAGGACAATAAGAAATGACTAGCGGCAAATTTGTCTTGTGGAGTTTATATGCTAAAATATAGTGTCAAACTTCATGAAAAAACGTTGTACATTTGGATGTTAAGAGAGTTCTAAAGTAAATTTATATTAGTAGAATCGGAATAGATTTATTGTTTTTCTTCGATTTTTTAAACGTTAGGATTTTGATTTAATAAAAAATGTTTTTCTAACTTCCTTACTTGAGATAGTTATACACGTTTTTACGTGTTAGTTATACATGTTGCTTTTATTTGCTGGTAATCTTTATTGCATTATCCGAGGCATTTCTTCTAACATTATTTCTATCGACCATTTTTATTTATTTCAGGAATTTGAATTTAAACTTAATCTTTTAGACGAAGTACTAACCAAATATATAAATAATGATTATTATTAACGTTTTTTCTTATATAGTCAGTTTAAATAGTGAAATACACTTAACTCGTAATTACATGAACATACCCAATGCGTAATGTCATGGAAAGAGAAAGAGAGTGAAAGATAGAGAGAGTGAGTTTGAGATTTACGATAGCGAAGCAGAAAGCGCAAATTGACGCTCATTATGAAAATTAATATTACACACGTAATAAAGGACTCTTCATGATTTTAATTGTCGTACTAAAATTACTATGTTTCGCCATGTTTTCAAATACAAAATATTAAATTTCACACCAAGAACCATAAAAATGAACAAAAGTGTAAATTGAACAAGAACGGAAGATAAAAAAAGAACTGGAAAAAACAGTAATTAAAAAATATCAAGTTACTACGGTATCGATACAAATCTAAAATACTGAATCAAAAGGAAAAGTATCTAAAAACTATGTCAGATATAAAATTAAACGGGACTTACGAGGCTTAATGAGTTCATAAAAAGAACTATCCAGGCTTAGAACAACAACCTGGTTTTTTTAGAAAATTTGTTAAGAAGGTGTTAAAAAACTCCACGTATTCAATGGTAAGAGTTATGTTACATATTTTATTAAAAATTCTGCAGAGCAAAAACTATGTTAGCTATTTTGTATAGAAATAGATCTTTTCCATTATTTCTATCACTGAATGTATTACATACTTTTAAAATATCAGCGTACCGTGACAAGATAATAGCAAATCGTATAGTAAAACAATAAAATTGTTACATACGAAGAAGAATATGTAGGTTTTAGGTTTGTAGCTCAATGTGTAGGACTGATTACTAGATATCCGTTTATGGCCTTTAAAAGGTGAAAGAAAAAAGATACAGAAGAAAAAAAAAGTAAACTTTTTCAAATACGTAGGCCTTAAAAAAATATTTGTTTTCAATATTGATGAATAACACTAGTTTTAAAATAAATACCGTTTAAAAATATTTCCCGTAAAATCCATAGATTTTAGTCTCTTTTTATTTATTTTTATTAGTTAATAAAACTACATTCCTCCAGACATTAAAAATATATTATAATAATCTGTCTATTAATAAAAGTATTGCTTAAATGTTCATTTTGTTGGCATTTTTCCGTGATTAGTGGTTACCTCTTCAATAGAAAACTTTGGGCGATAAAGTAGAATTGAGGTTAGGTTTCTAGCACGTAATAACACAATTCACTAACTGGCATTTTATTAAATTATAGGTACATTATTCGTTACAATTTCTAAATAGATGATTCCTACAAGTATGAATAAATTAACGTATAATTATTATTTAAAATAAAAAAATAAGAATTAACATTTTTTATTTGTTTAATTAAAATGAACTTTTCCTTTTTTAGTTTGGAATTAATGTAATTAATTGTTTGTTTTAAAAGTTTAAATATTAGTTGGGGCAGGATCACAATTATTCAATGTTTGCAATGTTATTGTTTTCATTTTTTAAAAAAAGTAATTTTTACTCGAAGTTTTTACTAATTACTCAAGAAAACGATCTAGAAAAGTTTCTTGTCGTTTCCTAAATGTGTTCCTACATTGTAGATAAAATTATCGAAATGTTTCACTAAAAATAAGTTTTCCATGTACGTTTTGAATAAATTTTATTGCCAAAAAAAAAATTTGTTATCTTTAAAAAATGCTATTACATTTCCTAAATTAATTTGAAAGTTCGAAAAAATGAGGGTGAATATAAAAACATATTTTCTAAATATTTACGGACGGTTTTTGAAAAATTACATATTTCGAGAAAAAAAATGTTTAACGGCTAAAACAATTTTTTACTTATTCTCCTACCACTCAATTTCACGTCAAAAGTAACTAAAGAAATAATTTTGTTGACTCGTATATTTTAGTGCGAAAAAACAATTGTTTTTTTTTCAAAAAAATGCATTACATTTTCCTAAATTAATTCAAAAATTGAAAAAAAATGAGGGCGAACATAAAAATTTATATTCTAAATAATTACGGATGGATTTTAAAAAATTTTTTTAAAATAATCTTTATTATATTACCATTGACTTTTAAAAATTACAGAAGAACATATTTTTGAGTATTTTTTTGAACGATGTTTCATATGGTTGATTTTGTGCCTGGATCCTCCACTTAAAAAAATAACACAATTCTGTTTTATTGGACAATATAAAAGCTATGTAAAATTTAAAGGACCATTTTCTATGAAATACATAAATTTGTCTTTCTTCATTTTGGCCTTTTACCTATAAAGAGAAAACTAAATATCAACAAAGACAACTCGAGTATATAAGTATGAATTAAGTAATTTCAGTGATAATATTGTGGCATTATGATGCATTTAATTGGTAATCGTGACGCGGTTGGTTTAATTCAGTTAAAAACAACAAATATAAACGGAAGGCACATTATATTTCAAGAAAAAGAATACTGGTGTGCCATATTAAGATTATTGCTCAAGTAATGTACCTATCTAACAATTCCACCATACTTATTAGTAGAAAATGTTTTTCGCTTAATGAAACAATAAAACAATACGAAATAGGACACCTGAAGTATATAAAGCAGCCTCCGTCATGTGTATTAACCCAATTTAAATTACTAAATCTCAAAAAAAAAATCAAAGGAAACAACCCAGAAATAAATCCCCTCAATTTAACGTTTCTATGATCGATTTTACTAAAAGGTCATATTATTATTTATTTTGTAAATGAGCATTAATTAACTATAATTTCACATATTTAAAAATAGTATATTTTACATTTTTCATTCATAAATCATAATCGAGCACTTGACAGATGATCTAAATTTTGTAGAAAAACGGAATTATATTAAAATTCAGCTTATATCCTGCATACGATGTAATTGGAGCCCTTTTTAAGAGCAAAGGTGACTTACAAAGGATGTATATTAGTGATTAAAGTCTCCTTTGTCATCGCCTTTTATAATGATTTTCCGAATAAGGTGCTGGGGATTACTTAGACGATTTTAAAGTTAACAATAAATCATTATAACTAAAATGTAAATTTTGTATATCCTCTATTTTATTAATTGCTGCTTTTTGAAGAGATATGTTGATCATTTCGGAAATTTGTCTGCTAAAAAATTTGTAACACCTAAAATTTTAACATCATCCTATTAAAAATTGTATCTATAAACCTTCTATATTTTATAATCACAGTAGCAGTTTGTGATGGTCTCTGAAAATTCTGTTTATCCCCAATAAGTTCCGCGTTTTAACGCCCTTTTAGTCTCCCCAAAATAGGAAATATTAGTTGTTACACTGTATACAGTACAAATTACTCAAAAAATCTTTACATTTAACCATCCTGTGCACAAGGACGAGTATATTCGTCCAAACTACATTGAATCCATATGGGAAAAGGAAAACTCGCGCTCATAGAAGGGTTAATTATGATGCTCCTTAATTTACGTTTTATTTGTGATACTGCCTGTATTCATTTTTTTAAACTTTGTTTAATCGGATCGAAAATGCTTTATGTATATGGAACTTTTAAATAGGCTTTCGGATTGTTGTTATATTGCATTATTACTCTAAACAGTATTTATCAATACACATTACGATTTGCACAAAATTAATTATATTTGAACTATAAAGGTCTAATAGATTATTTTGTGTCTTATAAAATATGAAATATTTTCTACTATGTAGTTTTTTAACGTCACAAAGTTTATATTTCTTCGCGAGTAAAAACAAGTGTCATTTTCGAAGCCTCGGGTTTTGGTCCACAAATATAGTTCATTGTTCAACTAGAGAGCAAAATAAAAGCATAATAAAAAAAATAAAAGCAAAATAAAGATTCTGCAAACACCTATTCTCCCTTGTTACACATACTATTTTATCATAGGAGAGCGTACGCTAATATAATTTTCTGGGGCTAAAGATGTGATTAGAGGAGTCTAAGAATTTATTTTCCTCTCCCGGAATGATTTATTTAGCTCCCGGAGCGAAATAGTATTTTTCACTCAAACTGTCATACATTTATTTTGCTCACGGAGAGATTCATTTTGCTCCGGAATGATTTATTTTGCTCGCTCGGGAGAAAAAGTGCTATATTGTTCCCGCGATGTCGGGAGCAAAATAGTATTTTGCGCTCCGAATGTGAGAAAATAATTTAAAGTGCTACAATCCTGCTAAATAAACATTGTACCTATTATTAAAAACTTTATATAAATAAATTCTTAAACTCCATTATTCACATTTTTAGCTCCAGAAAATTATATTAACATTTCGTTATTTACAAAGCTATTTAATTTCCTAACACACTATTTATTGGTGAACGATTACTTCTAATTTACTACACAGATACTTTTGAGCTCTTTGAATCTGAAGTTGAATTATGAAAATACAGAATGGCGGATCCAATATGGAAATTCGAGAAACTGGATGATTTGTGAGTATTCTTATTACTAATTTTGAGTCTAAAGAAAAAATTAGCATATTTTAATTTAGCTCTCTACTAATCTAATCTTATAACAGACATTTTTATGCAAAAACAACAAATAATTATGCACATATCCAACTGTCCCATAGCCTCAAGGAAATGTAACTTCTTGTTAATCCAACGTTTAAATAAATTAAATACAAATACAAATACATTTCGGTCCGTCATTTTGAACTTCGAAAATCTGACAACGGTTTCGAAAACAGAGACCACTAAAACACCTCGAGTAACATATTTCTACCAGGCAAATTTTCTTCTTTTGAACCTCCATATTCAATCCACCATTTCGAATTTCGAAAATATAATAACAGATTCATAATCAGCGACCACTAACCCCTCCAGTAACAAATTTCTACTTAATTCGACAAATGTTCGGATTTTAGTCTGCCATATTGGATCCGCCATTTTTAATTTCGAAAATTTGTCCGCAGATTCGTAAGCAGCAATTCCGCAAAGACTTAAGAAATTTCAAGTTAATCGGACGAAAGAAATATGTCGAAACACAATGTTACGCATTAACATTACGAAGAGCTATAAAATTTATAATAATAATAATCAATTTTATGCAATTTTCGGTTTTTACTATATAACATATTCTTAACGGACTTTAGCAACAAAAAAATATTACTTCAACAAAATATTTTGTTATAAAAATCTTCCGAAAGGAAGTCCCTTTCAGTAGAATCACACACTGACAAAACATTACTCCTTATAGCGAAATATATTTACTTAAAATTGATTTACTTGAATCAAGAAATCGTGGTTTTTATTGAAATAAATTTTCGTTCTCTCAAGAGAAGATTTATTTCCTTCAAGTAACTCATTTCCTTATATCGTACATTAAGAACATATTGTCTTGGTTCAAGATAGTATTTCCTAGAAACAAAGAAAGAATTTCCTGAAAGGTAGTAAATCATATTTCTCGAAAGAAGTAAATAATTTTAAACAAATATTTTACTCCATCAAAGAAATTATACGTTCTGATTTATAAAACGATAAGACTTGATATCAATATATATATTACTGACAATTTACTCATATCAAAAAAAAATTATTTGGTGCAAGAAAATAGTTTACTGAAATAGTCGCAACAAAATATTTCTTTCTACGTACGAATGCAGAAAAAACTACAGAATAAATTGTAACATTGTAATATGATACAACTTTTTTTTTAGTTTTCAATTTTCCCAAATAAATATTAACCTTTTTCAAGTAATTATTTACTTGAAGCAATGAACTATTTTCTGGAGTTAAATAAATATTTACTTAATATCAAGTTAGAGGAAGAATTCATTTAATACGGTGAGGTAAATATCTATTTCTTCCAAGTAAATATTGACTGAAACTACAAAATGCATTGCTTGATTAAAGAATTGATTTTCTTCTGAAAAATGATATATTTTATGGAAATAAGTGAATATTCTTTTTAATAAATATTTTTATTAACGACTGGTGGAAGGACTCGAAATAATATTCACAATTTGATCGGACCCGCGAAACTATTTCAATTTACTAATCAATGACTAATCAAAACCTATTGTCACTTTTTTCCGTCTCTTAGTTCTTTAGGCTTCTCAATTTCTCGTACATTTGAATGTGACAAATCATCATATTATATATATCGATGTTATAATATTCAAATTACAAATAATTGTTTCGAGATTGTCTCCATTTTGAAGGGCCTTTTACATAATTACCTAGCAGGCCTGCTTCATTTTGAGAGGTATCCCTATTCGAGGGTGCAATGGCGTAGGAAACACAACTTTTGTGGGAAAAACCTACAATTTTGTTGCGGCTATTGAAAGAAACCATTTAATTGAATCAAGTAAAACTTCATTGAAACCACTAAAGTTTGTTTTCAATGCACTTGTATGTAATACAAGGGCCAACTGAATTCTGTCAGGTAAGCAGGCCCAAAATGACAAAATATCTAATCGGCAGCAGAGTATTTTACGACGTACTTCATAAAATAATGAGTAATAAAAATAAGATTTTAATTAGCAAAATACACCCATTAATCAAAATTTAAAAGTATCTGAAAATGATCGGTATGTCATAATCTATTACGGCTAAGAATCTATGACTTGTGTAATGTTTGCGGAAATATCCAGTTTAATGTGTCAGTAAGAGCAATGGTAAACCGGAAGCATTACTAATGTTAAAGTAGTAGTCGAGTTCTAAAAAATGCATACGCCCAGTATTTTGCCGTTTCGTTAATTAGACAGCTATGTAACAGCTATCTCTTTTTTTTCATGGATCGCAGATTACAGAAAGATGTTCGGGATTTCGAGACAGTTTCCGACTGCTCTCCTAGAAATTGCCTGAGGCTCGGAAGGAAAGGAAAAAGATAACCGGCAGGAGATATGACCTGCATCGGAATGCATGCTTGGATGAGAAATATTCTTCTTGTTGCTATGTTCCACGGATTCTGCGTCCTTACGAGCAACCGCAAATTACGGTACCTTTTACAAAATGAAAAACGAATGTAGATTAGCAGATGTTTTTCTTACATTTTTCCTATATTTTAAGCGTTAAGTAATATAACGTGAAATCCAAGGCGCAAAAAAACGACTCAGGTTCACCAATATAATTCGCACACGGGAAAAAGATGACCAGATGGATCGCGAACAAGAAAATACAATACCCTTGTTACCAACATGCTGGTGTAAACAAAGAATGATTACGGACTTACCATTGATAATAGGAAAAAATGTATCAACCCTTCTTTATAAAGATATTCAAGCCCTACAGTTTTTATTTGAAACTTTTTTGTTTGCCAGCCGCGTATTTTTTAAGATAAATACGAAAAACTAGAAAAATGTTTTCTGACGAAGACAAAATAAAAGTTGAAACGTCAAATATTCTCGTTATTATTGTTCAGTTTTGACTAAGAAACTATTATTTCTATACATAAACCTTTCACTTACGATAAAGCCGGACAAGAAAAATTCAATTTTTTGTGGCATTCAAATTTACAAAAAATATTTTACGAAGAAATTTTGCAGCCACTTAAGTATGTCGTAAGAATTTTAATCGCTCTGGTGTTTACATTTTTCAGAATGGGTGTGATGTCCTTTGATTGTAATCTTGACTTTCTTGAGATTTTCTACTATTTTAGTTCCATGATTTTGAAACGAGAACAATACAAGAGGAGATGATCTGCAACTTGTAAGATATGTCCACGCATTTATATATCCACAGGTATATTTTTCTTGCTAGGGATGAAGCTCACCTGTTGTCATCTGATATTTGTCGAATGACTTACTATATCACTGTAAGATTTTTATCTCGAGTTATGTCTAATCTTTCGCAGGCAGGATGAAAAGTTTTCGACCCAAAATGTCAAGAAATGACAAAACTAGATTTGAGAAAATGTTGGGGTTTGATGTTAAATAATATTTATAAATTTTCAGAATTCAAAATCGCAACAATAAACGCAATTTTATCATTCATTAGTAAATTATTCATAAAAAATATTCGTAAGTAATTGCACTTGCTTAGAATTCATTACACTAATTTATTTGAAATCATATATAAATGACTGAGGAATGTTTAAAATTTGTAATTCATGACTCAAAAATCTCAGTCTAATCTTATAGGATCATTTACTATACTTTAACATAACTTTATGACTTATTAATTATTATCCATTTTCAAATAAGAACATCTTAAGTGCATATAGACTGCAACAAAATTGGTAGGTGATACTTTTTTAAATTTTGGGGTTAAATAAAATTGACCTCACGTTTCGTCACATTAATTAATTGCTGTTAATCAATCACGCTCCATAAAGGGTTTGGACTCAACTGGCCAAAATGTTGAGCCAATTTTGTTTAACAACAAAATTTGAAGTAATAGGATCATGCATATTTCATTGAAGTCTGTAAGACCTTAACCCTATTCAAATTTGAAAATAATTTGTTTACATTTTACATATTTATTATTGTCCACTTTCAAATTTTAAAACAACTGATTGATATTAAGGTCAGATAGTAACACGGCTCGTAAAAATGTATGCTGTGCTTTATAAATACATATTGTAAATGATATTATATTGTAAATGAAACTTTAGAAAACAAATTAAAAATTCAAAAAGAATTCACGTGTTTGGAGGATTTATTTAAGTTGACCAAAATATGCCTGAGCGACAAATAGAACTTTCGTTTCGTTATACTAAAAGAGTAGTTATCTTAACTACGAAAGGTCGTAAGAAGCAATTATTTTAAATTTCGATACATAGTGCAACTATTTAGTATCGCAAGCAGTAACAAACTTTGGTGTATTGGATTTATTTTATTTTTTTAAATTTACTACTTTTGTGCTTACTATTTTTATGTAGTTGGTAGAACTAACCATTTTTTTCAGTGTATATACAAATTTTTCAGCTTAATTTCACAGCAAAGCGTTGTTATTGCTAATTATTTAGATATAGTAACAAATTAGCTGCAGCTAATTGGAATTCATAGTCATAGTTAAATCGCATTTCCTTAAGGACAATTACAGCGTCATTGTCGCGGGGAAATTGACAGGATGGCTAAAAGACGGTGACATCTAAAAATATGAGTTTCTAGCAAATTTTAAAAATATGACTGTCATCTTCTCTTTTCACACTTTTTTGTATTTAAACTCAGAAGTATTCTTTAATGGTAAAGTTGAGTATACAATTCCGTAAACTGTTCATGAAACCTGATGAAAATTCCCTAAGCTCCAATCAAATATCTAAAAGTTAGTTAGAATAGAGCAAAATTATTCTAATATCACTCTCAATTGTTCTAAGAACATATCCATTATTTAAATTATTTATATTATTAAATATAGTATAATCCGACATAAACACATACCTGAATCAATTTCTATAATAACACAGGCCCGCAAAAAGATTTTTGTTTTCTGTGATGGAATCCACAGTATTTTGAGCTGCTAAACAGGAATTTGCAGTAAAAAATAGGAGCTAACTTGAAAACTTCAGACATAACCTCAAAAATCCATAAAAAATTAGCCTTTATAACGATATAGGCTTTTGAAAGATGCAATATGACTTGTTTGGGATAAATATCAAATTATTAATTTGTAGTTTGATCTGCTGAATACGTTTCGAATTTGAATACGTTTTCAATTTCAATAATTTCTCAGAAAAAACGTAAAAAAACACAAATTTTATAAAAATGTAAGTTTAAAAGTGAAAGAATGTAACTTTTCTCAAGTTGAGAACACATTAATCTGATCTTTTTGGATACATTGTATAATTTAGTATTAAAAAACGAGGGTCGCTTTTAACAAATTACAGACACAACCTCAAAAAATCGTAAAAAAAAATAAGTTTTTATTGGGATATTATGTACAAAAAGGAAAGAGATGTCATGTATCATGAGTTATGTATCTTTTTTATCTTTTTATGTATTCTTTAAACTTAAATTAATAAAAACCATGTTATCTACAACGAAAAGTGGATTACCACCAAGGAGTAAATTTTTTACTGATAAATAGTACGAAAATACTAAATCATTAGTAAAATTCTACCAATCTACAAGCATAAGTCGGATTAGTGTGATCTGGAGTCCAGCAAAGAAAACAAAATTTGTTTTCGGCCCTGTGTAGTTATTTGCAAGAAAAGTTGTTAAACCCGTAAATTAATAACGATTTTAACCACAAGGACAAAAATAAATAGATGGTTTTACTATCTAAATAATACAATCCGACATAACTACGTCATTTTGTTTGTTTTACCAGTCAAATACCAGATTTGGCTAGACAGTGAAACAACTCCCCAAAATTATGTTAGAAATAAAAAAAGGCAATACCTTCGAAGATAGTTAAGCTATTTCAATGATTTTTGGTAGGAACGTATCTTTGAATAGAAGAAAAATATCACCTTAGATATCTTGAAAGGAAGATGGAAATTAGGGGGTAAACTGCCCCAAAAATCCAAGTAAAAATCATAAACAGATTCCGCAGGGTGTGGAAAGGAAAGTCTTCCCCACGTTATAATCATACAACGTGAAGCGTTCCCATAAATGAACCAATACGAAATATAATAACTATAAAATTAAAAAATAAAAAAAACGCCGGTAGAGTATGAAGTTCCTGCTCGTAACATTGGCTAATTTTCAAGAGTTCGTAAAGATGTTTTTTGTTATTTAAAAACAGTTCTTTATTATTCATGTGGTGCAAAACACCAATAAATATGCCATTTATGAAAATCAAATGAATTGTTAATTGCATTAAAATAACACGTTATTGATCTAACAAGCAATAATGTTTCCTTTAATTTTGTTCTCAACGACTGATTGCAACGAGGTGCCAGTGGTTTTCCATCATGGTAACCGTTAGCTGCTCCAGTGTTGTGCTAAAGAAAATTATAGGATTATGCACACTCCTTTAAATAACATACATTAAGATAAAGTGTTCAATATAGAGAGGAAATTTCCTATCCTCTTAACGATAATAAATAACACATACATTGTACAGATTTACCCTTCATTCAAAAAATTAGTTTGTACAGATTTGTGCTTTGTTAAAAAATACAATTTTAAGTAAATGGAATTTGCATTTATTTGTCTAAAAACGTGTGTCTGAAAAAGGGTAGAAATATTTCTGTAAAAAACTTTAAAAATAACCCTTATGGGTTATATTAGACGGAAACGGTAATAAAAATCACTTATTTCCAAAAATTCTCGTTTAGTTCTCAATTATTGCCCTTAGCATTTTTAAAAAACCGATCTACTATTATTAAAATTACTTTTACAGAACCCAAATTTGATTCAGTCATCCTTAATTAACGTTTTTCGGGAAATTTCCTATCTTACCGGCGGACCATTTTAGAAACCTCTTAAGGGTGTTCTAAAGTGGACCGTAGATAAGGTAGGAAATTTCACTAAAAATGGTAAATTAAAGATGGCTGAATACAATTTTCACAATTCTGGATCTGTAAGGGCAATTCTAATCGCTACAAACAGTTTCCTAGAAAATACCAAAGATATTAATTGAGAACTGACCGAGAATTTTCCGAAATAATTGATTTTTATTTATTTCCGTAAATTTTCAGCCAGTTCTCAATTAATTTCCTTGGCATTTTCTGGGACACCTTCTATAGTAATTAAAATTGCCTTTACAAAGCCCGAATTTTGAAAAATCAATTCAGTCATTTTTTCTTTACGGTTTTTAGTGAAACTTCCTATATTACTGGCGGACCACTTTAGAACATCTTTAAAGTAATTTTCTTCATGTCACGTGGAGAAATGTGCTGTTGAAGACATTAAACTTCTGAGTTCCACAAAACTTTATATTTTTAAGGTAATGTCGGTATATAATTTTAAATTTACGATCAGCTTAATTTTATGGTAACTGCTAAAACTGTAACATAATGTAAATTAAGTATAATACTTAATAAATCTATAATTAATTACATAAGTTTAATAAATAAAAAAAACTCTTATACAAAAATATTTAACTCAGTAATGCTAACTACTCTGTCATTTATAAATCCTTTAGACCGGAACGAAATAACGGAATTGCTGCAAATTAGTAAACGACTCGACCGATAATAATACAATCCAGAAATTGATGAGTGGTGGTGACGTTTCCTTGTCATTTTCAAACAATCTGTGTGAAACAATATCTGCACAAATTTAAACTCGTTAATGAGACGTTTGAAGTTGGTAATTAAAAAAACGTTTAAACTAATATTTTTATAAAATGTGAGAAATGTGTTTTATCCTTGTAATAAAGATAGTGATAAACTGCTCCTTTCATTTTTAAAAACGGATGTTTACATCAAAATATCAATTGAAGCTAATATTTCTTAATAACGTTAAACAAAATTATAGACAAATTTATATAAAGAATAATGAGCTGTATAATATAAATATTCCATTTAAGACGTAATTAATTTTTCAATTATTTAGAAAAACTGTCTTCAATGAGTAATCTATTCCGTATTAAAACGTCAGCGCTCAAAATGGGTGCGGGTCGAAAAACCGGCAGTCAAAAAGCCGACAGTCGAAAAGCATCGACAATCGGACAATTATTTTCTGAAATGTCGGTTTTTTGACTTTTTGACTATCAGTTTTTTGGCTTTCTGATTGTCGGTTTTTGGCTCTTTGATTCATTGAAATAAATTCTTACCGTCGGACAACATTAACGACAATTTTTATTCTATAGTTTTTGAGTGTGCTCTTTTCAAATCTCAGGTTTATTTTTTAGTATGACCAGTAGATTTTTCAATATGGCCGCCGAAACGAAAGACAAGACATTTTTTGTTTTTATTCCAAAGAATCTTACATTTTTATACGAAAACGTTCAATTGTTGAAACCGTGGAGCGGGTGGAATAATGGCTTGTACTTTAAAGTCCAAAAGATCTATTTTGATAATGAATTTGATGTTAGAAATTCAAAATGGCGGCGCATAGATGTGACGGAAGTACCATAAAAAACATATCCATTCTATACAAAATAAATAAATGCAATAAATTTAGTATTTACATCATGATGTTGCGATGATTACTAATGTGAGATCGTTATATTAAAGTTCAAAATGGTGGCTCAAGTGTTGCGAATAACGTCTAAAAGAAAACAAAACAACGTATACACTTTTTTTTACAGTAACCAATGATTAGACGATAAGGGTTATTTTTTTTAATTTTAATATAATGTTTGTTGTTGGTTTTTCGAGGTAACGATTAAGAATCTGAGGTCCCCATTTTAAATTTCAAAATGGTAGTTCAAATATAGTGGTCAAAGATATAGAAACTTGATTAGTTATCCAAAAACAGTTGTGACATTGACAATTTATATATGATTTTGTCGTTGACTATGAATCTGAAGCCTAATTTCAAAATTTCAAAATGGCGACTCAAAATATGTCAGACTGATATATTTCATAAATATATCTGTTCTAAAAAAACTGGTAAAATTGAATATTTATATATATTTTGGCGCAATCTGAGTATGTCATTTTATAATTTGAAAATGGTGGAACATTTATGCTGGATGCACCTCAGCACAGACATCCGTTGTGGAAGTCTTGAATTGGAGTAATCATTACCATTAGTTAGAAATTAAAAATTTTTTAAATTTGTAATATATAACGGAAACACGTACCAATAACACGTGTAGGCACTTACGAAAAAGTTTGTTTTCTTTTTAGCGTTCGCACTATTGAATCCGCCATTTTGAATTTTCAAAATATAATAACGAATTTGTATGTTCAGCAACCTCAAAAACAATCTTCATATTCATCAAAATACACAAATATACAAGAAATATTTTAATCAAATGCAAATATCAAACAAATTTCCCATGAATACCGCCATTTTAACGACAGTATTTTGTAATTTAAATCTTAATATTAATACACTTTTTGTAAAACTCATTATGCTACGGGATTCTGAGGCCTGAAACGATCCCTGATCTCCTTCGCAATAAAAATCGCAGTTTTCTGAAAAGTTTACTGAATGTTTTCGATTTTTTTCATGCTTTTCCATTTAAGTAGCCATATTTAAGAAATGAATAGTGATATTGAGAAACAGATTTCAGATTCGTAAATAATATACACAAAATCTGTAGGGAACCTATACATTTCGTAGCAACATGTTCCATCCATAAACTTACGGAGAACGATAAATTTTGTCATTTTGGAGCTTTTGTCATCTTTTTGTTGTTGTTTCAACATTACTAAAACATAATTTATTATTTGCAACGACTCGTCGATGAGTAGTGATGAATGGTATTGATACTTTTCAATCCTATAGTGTATTGCATATCTTGAGTTCTAAAAAAGAAACACAATTAAGCGATTAAAAAAAATTCCATATTTACCTTTAAAACACAATAAAAACTTGTTTTAATTTGGGAACAATTTGCAAACATCAGTTATATCTGAACATTAATTGAAAATCCATCAACTGTGACTTCATAAGTGTAATTATAAATTTAAAAATCATACGTAACTTGAATATTAATATGCCAATATTTTTCTGCCTGTGTGTAAATATTAAATAAACATATATTAATTATTAATACATAATTTTAGTCCGGAATTTAAATTCAATCTGCGAATTCTTTGCAATGTACATCAAAATAAAAACTGTAATTTAATGTTTGAGGACTCTAAATTATCGGAGCACCTAAAACTTCGACAAATTATAAAACAGACACTTCAACAACCCAGCAAAAAACCAGACATATTTTGTAAGTCGGTTTTATTAAATGTCTAGTTTTTTATTTTTCTTTTTGAAATGTCTGGTTTTTTATTTTCTGTTTTTTAAAATGTCAAAAGATTTGCTTTAGATTTTTAAGATTTGTGATACTTCTATTGATCAAATATAAATTAGGACTTTCTGTTGTGCAACTGAGAGAGAAAATGTATTTTAAATATTGTCATTTATGTATTTTTTCTCGAAAACTATGAACTTTTTGAAAATATTGCAAAAAGAAAACAAAAAATGCTTAGAACTCATGAGAGAATATACTCAAATTTTTTCAGAATTTTCCGTAAATAATTTTAAATTTTTTTAAGTTTTTCAAAATATCATGTAAAAAATCTAAAAACATTTAAGTCTAATTCTCAATGGTTTCTAAGAACTTTTCAGGCTTATCACTGTTTTAGGGTGCGCCACAAAATCTCGACAAATCACAATCACAAAATAGACACGTCAAAAACCCTACATTAAAAATCCAGACACCTCCGATTGGTTCGTTCACAACATAAAAAAATTATCTCGGGTCGCGTAGTCGTTTAGATCTCACTAGAAGATCATGTCAAGGTCAAAAACGTTTGACCAAAGGATTAGTTTTGTAGATCACTTGAAGGTCAAAACCTCCGGATTATTTATTAAGGATATTTAGAAGTCAATTAATTACATTTTCAGAATATGTACATTTTTAAATGTCTGGTTTTTTAATTTTTGTATTTTAAAATGTCTGGTTTTTGAATGTCTGTTTTTTACGTGTCTGTTTTGTGATTGGACGTTTTTGAGGTGCACAAACAAAAATTGAGTTTTTTATATTAAATACGTCACGTTTATCCTACAAGCTTAACGCAAATTTTAACGTTTATTAAATGATGGATTTTTTATGGGGTATATCTTAAATATACTCAAATCAATAGTTCATACTATTTTTCAAAAATATGTAAAAAATGTCATAAGAATCGAGAACTGTACTAGCAAATTTGTAAGTAATGATTAAAACTAAATCTGATTAAGTGTGTAATACTTTACAATGACACCGTGACTTCAATTGCAGTGCTAAATATTTAGGCCTTTGTTTTCCCGACGTAGTTCGTGTTCAGTATGTAACTCATGATCTGCGTACAATGATTGACAGAATTCCATACTGGTGCACGCCTACCATATTTGTACTATACATCCTCTCTAATAAGATTCCTAATTATGATTCTTACTTGAAATTTTATTTATAGAAATTCTGTAGGATGAAAATGTCATTGAGAATACCTTAGGCATTAATATTAAATATTATATTAAATGTTCGAACTTTGAGTTTCATTTACCACGTAAGATTGTTTAAAGAGCAAATTTGTCCTGTAAACCACTTTAAAGTCCAAATATCGACCAGCTGAATGTAAAAACTGGACAAACATCAATTTAAGACCCAACCATACAAATACATGTTTAAGAATTCTGTAAGATGTCTTGAAAATTTGCAGATTCGTCAAATGCTGCTAAAAAAGAGCAATTAATGTGATATTTATAAAGACATATGTGTCAATTTTAAAAACTCTTCAAGATCTCAAAAATATGAGGTCTGAAGAAAGAGATCTTATTTAAGATATCCCATACTGACTGTAAAATAAATATTTGAATTGAAAATTAAATTCCTTAAAATTATAGATTTTAATGTTCGGTTTATAATTATTATAATTATTTATAGATGAATTGCTTTTCCACGTCCATATAGAACAATTTTTAGACTTTATTTTGAATAGAATGAATATATCGGTTGGTGCATGCTGTAAATGGCTTGCGAATTTGTTTCTGGACTCATACCCCACCTAGTGGTTCTAAAAGAAACTCAGATCTCGAGACTGTGAACTGCTTTATCAAGAAAAAGGTGATACGAAATGAGGAACATTTAAGATATCAAAATTCGTCAAGAATATTTTAACAGGTTAAAAGTAAGACTCTTTAAGAGCTCTTTTTGATGCCTTTTTAGAGATATCATCGGAATGAGCTGTAAAAATTCTCTGTAAGAGATTTGTGTTATTTTTCTATTTTCAATTTTGTATTTCACTTTGCATTTTGTCAATATTTTTTCTTTGCCTTTTTCAATATTTCCTGTTTTTATAGATTTCGTTGAATTGATTGAATTTATTATCCACTCTGTTCTCTTATTTCCGTATTTCGTTGTTTTCTTCTGTGCTTCATTTTGAACCGATCTATTTCATTAAGACTTTATAAGTTGATTTACAATTAAAAACGAATGACGTTTTATTTCTGGTTTTTGGATGTTCGTATAATACCTGAATTGAAGTAAAAGGAAATTTACAATTTAGTATTAAAAAAATACTCTTCAACCGTGTTATAATTTACTTTTTATTTGTCGTTCTTGTTAAAGGATGCCAAGTGAAATGTTATTCTTTGTTAGTATTTTGGACACGTTCAAACTAAAATGTCCACCATTCGCTTACTTCGCTTAATTTGTATGTCTGTCTTCATTCTACATTGTAGTTCGGTGTTATCCTCTTTAATTTTCTTAAATCTGAAGATGATGTTCAACAACATTTTTCATTTCAGAGTCTGTAGAAAATATATTAATTAGGAAATTACCTTTCAAAATTTGATTATATTACAGATATGTTGATATTATCTTGATTGCTATTCCTAAGGATTTTTACAATATGTTATAAACAATTTGTCATAAACATGGTCGTTAATTAGTTAACCCTTTTCGTTCCGAAAGTCCGAAAGAAATTTGGAAGCAACTTTAATCGCCGTAAGTTTTGTTCTAAACAATATTAAAACAAATTAAAATAAGTCAACATGACTAATTTTGGACTTCCTCTTTCAAATTCCGTGATCATAATCCATCGGCGATTCCAAAGAAAAAAGTTATAATTTTTTAGAAAAAATATCGATTTTGTCAATATTTCATCGCAAGAATCTTGTTTTTTTTACATTGAAGAGGGCTATACTCACCATTGGAAATTGAAGTAATCGCGTATTTTTATTCAGCTCTTTATTTTCTCATCCAAATTTTTTAAAATACAAAATGGCGGCTTCAAAATGGCGTATGAAACTTGTAATTTGCATTTTCTCACAAAAAATGGGTTATTTTACCCTGTAACATGGAGAATTGGCTTACAAAAGTAATTATCGTAATTTGTTTTTCAGTTTCCTATTTCATCTAATAAAATGTCGATGTAAAAATTTCTGTAGTTTTTAATTTCTTTTTTATTGTAATTTTAACTTACAAACTTTGTATTTTATGAAATGGGTAAAAAATAAGCGACTGAAACATAAAGTATTTTTGCTATTACACTTTTCCACTATCCGTTTTACCAATAAACTCAAAATATATATACTTACTTGAATTTAAATTTCATTTTTCGGATTTTTAACATTCGAATAAATTTCAAACTGTAAATAATAATAAATCAACTTGATTTTACAAAATTCTTAGTTAAAAAATGTCAATTCCTAATAATGTTTATATTGGCACAAAGATCTTAAATTGATTACTTATTTTTTTTAAATTGAAATTTTAATTTAAATGAAAATATTTACAATTGAATAAAGGATCATTTATATCATAATTATTTACTGTACCCACTTAGAGGCGCAAAAATGACGTTTTTTCCCATTTTGGGAGGGGGACTTGTTTTCTTTTTTATTCGTGAACTTTTGCTTCATATCTTTTTTTCATAATAATATTGGTACTAATGTCGAATATTTTAATGCAACAGGTCATCAGAAATCAAAATGTCAAAACGATTTCGTCAGTCGATGTATTTATCTCGTACTTGAATAAAGGATTTCGAAATAAAATTGCATTTTGAATCTTTGGGACAATTTTAAAGATTGATTCCGATTTTCATTATAAAAATTGACCGTTTTTTCTTTGCAAAACAAGATTCAAGTATGATTTTAATACGTGTAAAAGAAATACATAAAATTTCAAAAAGTTCGATGTAGTACATTTTGAGATGGTTTTGAAAAAAAAACCATTTAGTTAGCAGTGCGACTAAAACCGGGATTATTATCGGGAATCTTAGGAAATTTCTGAAATACAACTTTAACATAAAAGAACCTATTCTTTTCAAAATTGTCTCTGCCTATAACACCTTAAACTACAAACTTGTTTTCACGTAAATTTGATGATAAAAATTATTTGTATAAAACTCTCAAGATGGGGCAATGCTCCCAACAGTTCACTTTAAGAGCAGAATATACCCACAAAATCAGCTCTATGAAATACACTTTTACAACATTTGAAAAAATGATGACTAGTCATTTTTGACGTGGAATTCAGTGGTGCTAAAACAGAAAGTGTATAACATTTTTTTGACCCTTAAAAAAACTTAACTTAAATTTTGTTATTGATATTTAGTTTTTTCTTGATAGTTAAATGGTCAAAGTAAAAAAATAAAAATTTTTGCATTTGATAGAAAATGGTCCTTTGAATTTTACTTACCTATTATATTTTCCAATTAAACAGAATTGTTTTATTTTTTTCAGAGGATGACCCAGGCACAATATTAACCGTATGAAGCAGTCGCTCAAAAAATATCAAAAAATTTGTTCTTTTGTAGTTTTTAAAAGTCAATGGTAATATAAGTTTTTTTTTTGACAACATTTTTTAAATTCCATCCGTAATTATTTAGAAAATCCCGGGAAAAAATGATTTATATCTGATATTGAATCATATATCATCATATACGATTCGTATATAATCCAGATATGTTTATGTATGCTCGTATATTGATTTTGACCTGATATAGTAATACATAATCATATATGAGCATGTATGAGCATATATATTCATATATAGCTGAATCTGATTATTTATATTTATATCAGGTCAAAATCCGTATACGAGCATACATAAACATATCTGGATTATATACGAATCGTATATGATGAGATATAAATCATTTTTCCCGGGATGTGTTTTTATGTTCACTCTAATTTTGTTCAATTTTTAAATTAATTTAGAAAAATGTAGAAGCAGTTTTTCAAAAAACCAATTTTTTTTTCAAGTTTCAATTTGGGGTTCAAAAATCGTTGTTACATTTTTTATTTTAGTGCCACTGAATTCCACTTCAAAAAATACTACAAACATAATTTTTTAAAAGGTGTATTTGTAAAGCTGAATTTGTGGGTATATACCCTCCCCTTGAGATAAATAGTGCTTGGAAGTAAAAATAATAGAATTAGATTGAAGTGACAAGATTGATAACTTAAATTGTAGCCTTGTAGAATGTACATGCTCTGAAGAAAATAAAATAATCCCATTTTTTGGGAATTTCGCTGACGTCAATTCCCAAGGATTTATTAGGTTTCTCTAGATACGTAAGCATTCTGAAAGTGATTCCAATGTATCTGCCGATGACGCTAATCGCGAAAGTCATCTTATCAACTCAGATCGTAAAAATTTCATTTGCAAATTGTTGCAATAATGGTAATATACTGGAAAGATTACTTGTTGTTTTTACCAGAAATCAGAAGAAATGCACTCCAAAATCGAGTGTCTTACGGGGGTCTTAAGCGAAGGCACTAGAAATGTCCTTTTTTTTAATGTGTTTTATTTTAGGCGTCTTAAAAACGAAGTATCTCAAAATTTAAGATATTTTCTGTCTAATGCAATAAAACGCATTTAATGTGTAACTATAGGTCGTTCCTGAAGTATTTTTTTCACGTGTTTCACAAGGCGGTCGAATTCAGCTGTCCGAAAATCACACATCAGGGGCTTTTGATCAAGTTTTACAAGTTTTTTAAATAAAAATCATGTATTTCCAAAAATCTGCTGTCAGTTCTCAATTAATGTATTTCGTATTTTCTAGGATACCGTCTATGGTAATTAGAATTCACTTTGCAGAGCATGAATTTTGAAAATTTGACTCACTCGTCTTTTATTTACGAATTTTAATGAAAATTCCTACCTTAAGTACTTTAGATCCGCCTTAATACGAAATTTAAAAAAAATGTCTTCGGAATGTTGACTCTCCGTCAAAATAAATTATGCGGTATAATTTTTCGGCGTATTAGTTTTACACCTTCGTATTTTTCATTTTTGGAATTTTATATTTCACATTAATTTACTTTCGGAATATTTTACATTCGCAATTTTGAAAATTTATTTTTTTGATAAAGTTTAAAAAGTTTTTTGATACGCCGGATTTTTTAGGTGTTCCCGAAATGTACGGAAATCTGTGCAATTTTGATTTTACTCCAGAAACACAACCACCTTTTTGAAAAATGAATGAAAAATGTAAATTAAATAAACCACATAGTCTTTTTAAACGAATTGATAGAATTTAAAAAAAAAAATTGGTAATTTTCAATAATTCCAAGAACATATTTTAATACCGATAAAAGGTTTTTGTACCAAAAACCAGCAAAGGTCAGCAGCGGCAACAGAAAGAGAGAGGATGTCCACTCTCGAGCCGAAAGTAAAACGGAATTATTGTATGGAAAGAAACCGGAAGCAATGACGCATGGAAGAGAAGGGAAGAAAGTTTCGACCGGAATCTAAATAAATCACGATGATGACACCTCCGCCCAAACAGGATAAAATATGGATTTTTCTCAAAAAGTCTGACGGCAAGAATTTGCTAACCTAGGATTGAGAAATCCTGGTGATTCAACCGCAGACGTAATTTTTTAAGCAACGATTTTGCGGTTTGGCGTCTAAATATGACGAGATCTCAGCAACGATCTCGGACAGATCCGGGATAACAATTTGCTAATTTTAAGAAAGAAATTCCTTAGTTGATAATTGTTAGAAAATTCATATTGATTTCTATCAGACGTCATATAATTCAGTGCCCCACTTAGTCACGGCACCAGAAAAGGCAAAACTGTCAGCTATTGGATTGCCTCTGATGTTCGCCGTCTTGGAATCATCAAGTTCACCACAACTGTGTTGGGAAAAGATAAAATTTCTCGACCATATACTTTCGTAATATTTCAAGGAATTATGAATTATCATCAACCTTTCGTTTATTTTAACCAAAAGTTATTTGAAACATAATGTACCTTTTAATTAGTTATGGTCAAATCTGAAATACGAAGCAACTAAACAAGATACATTTCACGGATCAATTTGTAATTAAATATCTATATTTCTCTCGGCTGCACTGTCACTGTCACTGTAAAAACAAATACTTAATTATTATTAATTACAACTTAATCTTAAAGTTAGCCAAATACGATTGTCCATCTTACTTTCGTTAAATTTTCTTACTTATTTCCAGATTTTTATCGCATTTTTTTTATTAATTTAAGTATTGCTTTTTACGGTTACGGTACTACGACTATACAATACTCCACTTTTAAATGTACGACATTTGATCATAGAAATTCAACATACGACAGTTCAACATACGACTTTTCAACGTACAATCATTTCAACACTACATTTCTTCACATAATCATTTCAATACGAACAAAACCAATGCATTTAAATAAAATAATTGAAAATAACAATTATATATTATACACGCAAAATAATACAAAAATCTAACGTAACCTAACATAACCTTATAACCTAACTTTATTTTGTTAAAAGTTTAATAGATTATGTTGGAATGGTCATTTGTTGAAAAATTTTATGATGAAATAAAAAACATATTTTTTTGTGTTGAAAAGTTATGTGTTGCATAGTCGCGTCACCGCTTTTTACAGTAATCTTACTGATATCATACAAAAAGTAAACAAATAATTGAAACGATCAAGAAATAAAAAAAATATTTGTATTATTTATTAATGGCTAAATCTAACGTTCTGGAACTAATATTCTAGTCTAGGATTGCATTTTTGCAATATTTCAAATTATAAGCGCTAGAGGGATCATTTCTTCCATTAAACCCATATAAAAAAAAAGTTACATGAAAGTATATTTTGACTTATTGCTACAGACGTGAACTAAAACGTCCTTTAGCCGCATGCAGAATTCTCTTGTCGCAAGTGGAAATCCTCTTGTTATATGGTCAGGAGAATTATTCCGCTTGCGGTAAGTCGATTTCTACTTGCCACAAGTGGATTCCGCTTGCGACAAGAAAACTCCAGAGGACTATTTTACGAATGTGAACTGTTACCCTAGTTACGCATGTTTATTTATTTATTTACGTTTTGTATTGTCAAAAATCACAGTGAAACTTGGGTGAAGTTCATCCCAACAGTAATCCAGTTTATTTTTGATATCATTTTGGTAATTCCTTATGGTCATTTTGAAATAAAATAGGAAATAATCGGTGTTTTACAAATATTATATTTATTATTTTATTTATCTTATTTTAATATTTTATCGAATGATATTTTGACTTGTAATATTTTTGTCGTGTAATATTTTGAAGTATAATATTTTTATCGTGTAATTTTTGTATGTAATATTTTGACGCGTAATATAAAATACTGTAATATTTAGACTTGTAACCGATATAATTTCAGTTTACCTGCAGCAATTATTTTCATTTGCAACTTAAAATGACCATCAGACATTACCGAAATTAAGAAACATTAATAAAATTCCATGGACATAAAAATCTGAATTCTGCACGTGCAATTATTAGTAAACAATTTTCGTTGTAATTAAAACAATTTATATTATTTTAAATATGCAACGGTATATTTTAGCTATCGATGAAAATCATTTAACGATTTCCGGCAATCAGCATAATTGTTCTGTAGAGTAATTGGTAATTAGGAACACTTGACGTATAATTCCATATAAATACAAAGGTATAGTGTCCAGTTTCAGCATTTTCTTTTTTGAAATACATTAATTTCTTTCGTAACTAAAAAATAACAATAATCACCATGCGCAACGTCGTAGCTTTTGGTGTTTGCACACTTCTCGTAAGTATCTTTTAACAATTATTTTTTAGTACGTCAAAAATATCGAACGATCTTGTTAAGTTTTTAAGAATAATAAAAAGATCAGGCGAATAATTTTGTAAGAACTTTTTTTTGAGAACACAAAAAATTAAAAAACAAGATGTTGGCATACAATTCTATCGCATTAACCTACTGCTTAAGATTATAATAACAATAAAAATTTACGCTCGGCCACATCTTGGACGTATAATTTTGAAAAAGTAGCTGAAAAGCGTTAGAAAAAAATTTTTCTCGTGAAACTTAAAATGTTAAAAATAAAACACATAAAATACTTAAAATAAACCTTGAATACTTCAGGCTTGTATGGTCGTCAATGTTCATTGCCAAGCAGACTTTATAAAGAATGTCTTCCAATGCAGCCAAGAAAGCGGGATGAAAATGGGTGAGTATGTCGTCTATATTCTACTAATTGCATCTATTTAACATATATTGTTGTAAATAAATGTACATCATTTGAAGATAATTATAGTTCACAAATTTTCGTTATGTTACTATATTAAAAATGCAATAAACATACGTATCCATCCGACTTGAGTTAAAAAGTTAACAGTAGAGTCCTGGAATATTTGCGTCTCGCTATATTTCCGTTCCAACAAATTTGTCCAGTTCCGTCTCGTTATATTTGTCTGTTGCCGCTCTCTTTTTCCCCCACCTCGCGCGTTGGGGCCTCAGGAAAGGCCTGTTGTAACGTCACGAACGTAACGCGACTGCGGAGAATGGGAGAAGCGGCGCTCCCCTTCTTTTGACAAATATAAGGAGACGGGAGAGGATGGCGAGGAACCGTTCGGCAAATATACCGGGACTCTACTATATCGATAAAAATCTGATGGTGTAATAAACGTTTAAATTTGGATTATACCTGCGAGGGTGTATTTAACGTTTATAAGACTGGTGGATAGAACGTGTCAATATAAGGCTACAAAAAGTTTTGATATACCCTTTTTTAAACGCGTTTTATACGATTATTCCAGTAGAAACGTAACCGTTTATTTACCGTTGAATTTACGGTTAACGTAATAAAAAATACTTTATTCCTAAAAAGTCATGATTTTATTGTCATAAACGTATATCATAAGCGTGTATTATACGACGATTTACTACACCACAAAGCTTTCACATTGTACACTCTTTTAAACTAAAGTTACGTGTAATAAACGTATATTAAACTATAGTGTCTTTATTGGAATTAATTAGTTCACATTGCTATTTCGTTTAGTAAATGGTTATTGAACGTTTAAAATATTTTCAGTTTAAAAGTTGTATAGGTTCAACGTTGTATTAACGTATGTCATGCACGAATATTAAACAGCATGAATTTTCAGATGAGATTAAGGCAGCGTTTATGAAGATGGACGTGGACAAAATGCCTAAAGTAGTCACTTGTGTCTTAACAAAATTAAAAGTTGTAAGTATAACAAATGAAGTTTATCGAATAAACTAAATAAACAAAAAAAAAACGTTTGATACAAAAATAGTTGTTAAACATTGGTAGAGGTAATCTCAAAGACAAATTCCTATTTGAATATTTAAAGTTTACTAATAATCCACACTCGGCCTTGAAAAGTTCATTTCACAAATTCAAGGACATAATCGAGGTTATGGTTCTGTCTCCCAACATCCAACAATTTAAAAGTGGTATATGTTCAACGTTTTATTACAGTATGTCACACATGAATATTAAACCGAAGTATGTAAATGTTTTATAACAGGAGTATTTTTGAGCAGATTTAAACATTATTCATTCAAAAATTCCCAAAAATATTATCCCGTAAATACCGAAATTCTTCGGATTATATTTCGATTACAAATTTGCCTCTTCAATTACCTGGTCAACTTTCATCCAAAACATCTGTTTAATCTAAACTTTATTTGTTTATAACATTATTTCTTTTTTTCAGATGGATAATGGGAAAATTTCATTGTCAAAAGTTATTTCCTTATCGAAAGACAAATTGGGTAAGAAGTACACATCAGCAACTGAAACTTCCGTCACAGACTGCGTTAACAATGGTAAGTAAGACATAAGACATAAATGATAAAAAATACAAGAATTCATTGAATTAGTTTGTAGTCATTATCCGAAAGAAGAAACTTTTCCTGAGTACTTGCAATTTGTTAGATGGCTCAAACTTAAAATACTATCAATTATTTTAGAGCAAGTTTCAACCACTTATGACTAAAATCGTATCTACAAATAGTTTCGTAGGTTAGAATTATATTTATTTATACATATAGATTTTTTGCTAAACTTTTATTACAAAAAATGTTTTTTATAACTTTGGAGGATTTCATTTCACCGTTTCGTTTCCTGAGGATTTATAATATATTGTACCTACATCGAACCATTAATATTAATTTTTCCATTTTCTTTCCCATTACAGCAAACAAGAAAACAAGCGTTGATGAAGAATCGACCACTTTCGTTAAGTGTATCATTCCTATCATCAATGGTGACAAATAAACAAACGAGTTCATATTTTACATTATGTACATTTATATTTAGACAAATTCTTGTGAAAAATACGGAAAGTTATTAAAATAAATTTCGTAGTTTAAATGTTACTTATTGGTTTTTCTTACTAGAAGTCATGGAGAGAGGGCCCTAACTTTGAAAGAGAATTTATTTTTGATCATTTGGATATAGGTACCATTGTTCGAAATTCCTCCTTTGTCTAAACATAAACAAATTCGTATGTTCAGGGATTGTTGATGGGCTTTTCCAGTAATTGAAATCTTGTTAAAGTAAAAAATGGCTTTAATGTACAAAAGTAAGTATTGTAAAAGTTTGAGCCCTTATCTTTTAATAAGACGTTTTATTTAATTAAATCGTAATCAAATGTAATTATTTGTAACATTTGTAATAAAAAATAGTGTGGGCTAACTCCGACCCCCAAATAGTGACCCAACTTCGATCTCCCTGTTTTAAAGCTATTTTTTTGCATTGAATCAACTGCATTTTTATAGCGTCTAATGTATTATTTACAGATTTTAATAAGAATGGAATGTTATAAATGTAAAATAGATAGAAGACACACTGAGAATAAATTTTAGTAATACAGTAGGACCTCTCTTATTCTAATTAGTAAAGATTTTCAAGATGGCGCCGACCTCTCTAATTCTAATTTTCCTCTTACCCCCACTTACTTTGCTGGCGAGCTTGTGATTAGTGGACAATATTTTTCGTTGACTTTTCGTGGGATAGTGGGAGAAGACTTGTGGGCGAACGATTAGAATAAGAGAGGCTGGACAATTAGAATAAGAAAGGCAATTCGAATAAGAGAGGTCCTACTGTAGTAAAGTGTAGTAGTAAAGTACAAAGAGTTTTGAATAGATGAACGAAATTCCGAAGTAAAGATTTTGTCCAGGGATTTTCCCAAGCTAGAAAAAATTGCTTTTTTTTATTAAAAATGTGCACTAGAAATGTTTATAATAAATGAAAGATATGCAACATAAAAAAATCATTAGGTCTTTCTCCAGATAATCTTGTTTGAAAAATACTATCCAAATTTCAAGTTGATCAGTAAAGAATTGAACGAATTATGCTTCCGTTTATGTGGAAAATGTAGTTTTAAGGAAAACATGTTTAAAAATTGTATTAAAAACTTTATGACTAACTTTTTCACTTTATAGACAATGTTATATCTTATTTTTAAGGCATTTAGGCAGCTTTTAAGCAAAAAAGACATTGTACTTTGACATTTTTGATGTGGTCTAACTCCCTTAAGCGATTAGACTTTTTTAGTTTCAAGAATATTATATATAAAAATGCATAACATTTATTACAAATCAGCTGGGGTATTATGGCAAAGCAATTGATATCAAATAAGAAAAGTGGTGCAAGTTAAAGTAAATGCATTTCATATAAATTGATCTACCCATACAAAAAAATAAATTTTATCCATCATGTTAATTCCAAGTAGCAAGGATACGAATCGTTAACAAGTAAAGTCAACTTGACATAATTAACAAAAATTAATATAAAAAATGTCAAATTAGTCAATCGTTTCAATAGTCATTAAAATCTAAGGTACATGCCGAATATAACCCTGCCACAAATTAAGCGTACAGTAAAGCGTCCGGTGAGTGTACAAGAAACGGTTTTATGAAATTGTACGAATAAGTTTCAATGACGCTTAATTGAGAAGAGTTCCGAAGCGTGAATATGGACCTTTTATGCGTTATCGAAGCGCCCAGTTAAGCGGGTTTTAAGAGGGCATGAAGCCTTTTTTCACTTTTGAACACTGCATGAGAAAACCAAAATTAAAGAGTAAAGCGATTTTTACAATCTTCAACAAGTTTCTTCTCGAAACCTTATCGATTTCAGTAATGAAAACTTATTTTGCTCCACGTTATACTAAAAGAATATCAATCATTATTTATTCATTGTCAACGCACATTTTTAAGGTTCGTGTGAAAAATCACTCGTATCTGTTATTTTTTATTCTTTTTTCCATTTTAACGATCATTTTACAATATTATTATAGTGGAGATTTTTTACACCTAATTGAGTTGAAATTACATTCAATTCCGCATTAAATAAGTTTTTATTGAAAGAATATGGATGAAAATTGACGAAGATATGCTGGTTTTAAAATTTTAGAAATTTTTCGCCAAATTTAGATCATGCATATCTAACCCCAGAGTTAGCACCACGGAGCGTCGTGAAAATGATAAAACCTTTAAAATATAACAAAAATATACAATGTATAATGATTTGGATTTTCTATATTATATTTCAGTATAGTTCAGAACCATACAAATGAAAGAAAGACAACAAAATGAAAATAACCATCAACCAAAACTTTATTATTTTCCAGCTTTAAGCGCTGGGCATGATCCATAAACAAACCACGTATAAAGCAAAACTTATCGCAATTATCACATATTTTTATTGCAATTAAATCTAAATATTGAAACTTTAAACTAGTGTTGGCGTGGTGCCTCGCTCGCTCAGAAACTTCGACCCAGTGGAGAGTCGGCTATTCCTTAAGACTCGTTTGTTTACTAACAGCTTTCAATTATATTATAAAATTATATTGATATTTGGGGGTCCAATCATGTTTAGGTCCAAGTGGCTTCGATATATATTTTACAACAATATAGTGTTTCTTATATGTATGAAAATTGAAAATGAGCATTTTCAAAACTACGACCACGACAACAGGCCAGCCGAAGTATTAATAAATAAAAGTTGCAAAACACTTACTTCATGCACTTGTATTGTAATAGACTATTCCATGCATATTACACTGTGTTTTACTAATTACTGTCTGTATTATTATGATCTTATATATACAATATATATACATATAATTCGTCAAAGATATCTTGAAAGTGTCGAAAAGATCTCTGACGGATATCTTTTAGATACTATAAGACATCTTTTAGATATATCGAAATAGTTATTTTCGTATCGAGGGCGTAAAAGGACATATACGCCCTTACGTAGGCACCGCGCCCGAGGGGCTGGCAAAGACTACCCCTGGGGGGCAGGGGGTCGAAACGTCGAAATTTGATGAAAAGCAATAGGGCAATTTTTTTGCCGAGATGACCAAATTCAATACTTTTTCAGAGAATAGTCAAACACGTTTAAAATATTTCCAGAATTTAGAAAGTTGCAAACATTTGGTCATTGCGTATTCTAATTTAGTAAACAAGAATAGGTTAATAAATTCTGAAACCGTAAATAAGATTACAAAAGTTATGGTTTCCAGGAAATTTTAAAATCAAGTCCGTCAAAACATGACCTGTTGATTATGCCGTGCCAATAGGTCAAGAAAATCGAATGTCCATAATAGCCTCATATTCGCACTGCTGATGCAATGTATTTTATTTATTTAATTATTTATTATTATTGTGAATGAAATGTGAAGAAAAAATAAGCTATTAATACTCTCTCGGATTAAACTGGCAGGATGATAAAATGCACCCCACAAACTTAAAATGTCAGTAAAATACTTAACGAATTTGGAAAGGTAGAGACCTTAGGTTATTGAATATTAAATAAACGTATGCTAACTAGTCTGGAACCATTAAGCCGATTCCAAATTTTGTTATTGCCTAGACATCATAAAAATGACACCCTAAAAACATGACCCATTGATATCAGGTAAAGAAAATCAAAGGTCCAGACAAGAATATCGGAAGGGAAAGTAATTAGGCTTATCAACCGACCCACCGGATACTCACCATTCCGAAGTGTCGTTTGGTAAACAATTTTTGCCCCTCAATCATCACCTGTTTTTGACTACCTCATGACCGAATCCTTCGCTACAAGTCGACCAGTTCTAAGTTAACTATAACCGAAGAAGGACGTACATCAGAAGAATGTGTCTACTCTATAAGGCAGTTTTCGAAGAAAATTTGGAGGAGGTTAAAAGGTTGCTGCTGAACGGAGCCGACATCAACGGACGAAAAGAAGATGGATCCACGGCTCTCCATGCGGCTATATATAACTCAGGGAGTAGAATTCTTCAGCTGCTATTGGAGTGGTGTCCTGACATCAATGCAGCTGACGAGGATGGCAATACTCCGCTCCACTTGGCTGTGATTCTGCAGAACAATGAAGCTGGACACCTTCTCCTTGAGAATGGGTGTAACGTGGAGTTGAGGAATGGCAACGGTGAGGATCCATCCGACATCGCTAATAGGGTTTTGGGTGATCTCAAACAACGCGATCATTAGCAACAATGCACGGCATTGCGAGGTATGGGGCCATCTCGCAAGATGACCTGTAGTGATACAAAATTGTGTGAAAAGGACGATTCCTTCTGTGGAATAATTGTTCAAACAAAAAAATAACAAGGATTTTAACAACTGAGCTAAGCCAAGCAACAACGAAAGAGTAAAAAAGACTCTAAATTTAATATTTTTAAACACGCCTAAGTTCCGTATTTATCAAAACATATTTTTGAAAGATATGAAACATAGACAGTCCTCAGCCTGTATAAAGTGCGAAGGAAAATATTGAATTTATGTTGCATACAAAAATCGCAACTGAGTAAGAGAACAAAATGAAATTCCATTGAATGTTGTATCAGGCTCAAGTTGACGTCTTAATCTGGCAGCCGGAGATAATTTTGATTTGTAATAAATAACAATTGCACGCCTATAAACAATGTTCTATTCTACTCATTAGGGACAACTTATTATGAAGAAAAATTACGAAGATCGCCAGATTATATTAGTAAAAGTATAATCAGATGCTTTTCTTGTAGTCTTACTTTGGTACAGCGAGTTGCCACAACTTTTGGTATGCATAATCGGGAGGTCTTCGTAATTTGACTCGAGGATAAGTTAACAGTGGAACCATGGAATAAAAACAATAATTTTGTATACACCATTTAAATAGCGCAGCGTTGTGAATGCTTTTTGTAATAATTGTTTTTGTTTTTTCGGTTGTATTCACTGCTTTTTTTTCATATTTTTGCTGAATTTTTCTCGCTTGAAGATCTTCTGCATTCGGTGCATGATTATAAACTGTCACATTTACTAACTTTCTTAAAATAATAGCATTTTAAAAATAAATAAAAAAAGTAAAATTGTAAATTTAGATATAGTTAACATCGACTCTTGTGTTCGTTTTAGTTTTATACATATGTTTTTTATGCACTTTGCCGTGTTCTGGACATGTACTTTATTTCTACGAGAAAATACGTTTACAGATATCAGGCATTCTTTTGATACAAACATTTGTAATAATAATTACACACCCAATGTAACCTGACTCATATTTATTTCATTAGACGTTACGATTTCATATTAAACCTTGAAATAAACAAAGGATGCTCTTAAAAAGTCATTAAAAGCCTAAACGACTACTATTGTTACAGATTTTGTTGCTATACATTACAAGTGAATATATAAACTCAGATAACACAACGAAATATAAAAAATATTGTTATTTTTTATAAAAAATTTCTTTATAAAGAATAGTACTTTTCGATACAAGTGCGTATGTGTAAAGAACTTTACACATACACACGTGTGCCGAAATATTGTTTACGTACGGCTTTTCCGTGCGTAAAGTATAATCGAGTGTGTAAAGTTTACTTTACGCACGAGTTTACTTTACGCACCGAAAAGACGTACATAAAGTATTTTAGCTGAACATAAATTGTTACTTGATCAATATAGTATATCCGGATAATACATACCGGTCAATATTGCATCACCAGGTAAAGAAAATCGAAGGTCTAGTAAAGAATATATTTCTTTTATGTAATTTCTATTATATAAAATATCAATTTTAAAGTAGGCATATAAATTGTATATTCAAACGAACTTACCTAAGTGACGTTCGATTACAATTATAGAGAGTCTTTCTTGAGATGATCACTTGTAGTAGCGCCTCTGGTTCAAGACTAGTCACAAGGTTTATTAAGAATTTAAACAAAAAAAAATTGAGAAAAAGATTAGATGTTTTAATTTTATCAAAAATAATTATTTTAACACCATTTTCATTAAAAGTGATATGCGTTATGTCTATCACCATGAAGGTTTGCATTCTGTAGGCAGTTGTTATAGCTAGTAAACCAATTGATTTGAATGTTATTGATTTTTTAAATCTAATTTTTCATAGGGATATAACGTTACAACATATTTTGAAATATATCTGGGATCCCATGTGTGTTAGTACTTAGGTTTTGACGGACGTAAATTAGCAATGCTCTTGAAAAAAACGTTTCATGCGTTCGTCTAATGCTATTTCCCTTTGAGCAATTAAAGAAATGGCGGATTTGGCAGAATTTAAATTACCGTATTTTTTGTTATTACTGTACTGATCTGTTAAATAGTTAATGATTTCAGGTACTGTTGCATTGTAAGGATTAGATGCTTTTGGCTGCAATATTGAAATCACTGTGTCAAATCCGATTGATATTGCTTTATCGTTCCTTCACTAAGTGATGAAAGAATTACTTCTGTAAGTGAAGTGGACGAGGGCAGCTGTCAACAGAAAGTAATAAATCATTACTGGGATAAAATTCAATAGGATTTTCATCCAAGAGTTCTTGTAAAAAAGTGTACCATGTTTGTCCTGGCCAGTCAGGAACAACTATGATACTTTTACATTTATCTTTTTTAATTTTTTGCAAAACCATTAAAATAGAAATCGTTCCAATCATTCGTGAAAGCATCTGCTGCTATTGCGTTAGGGTCTTGATGCCATGAGACGTATCACTTATACTTGTTATTTAACCTACCAGTAAAAAGATCTATGTCTGGAGTGCCAAAACTTTTTAAAATAGATTTGAATGCTTTATTATTTAATTCGTACTCTGTTTCCTATGTCCTAGATTAAAAATCTGCTATTTTATTATCAGTCTATGAAATATATGATGCGAATACCTGATTGTCAAGTTCTTCACACCAACACCGTATCTTTCTAGCTAAATCGTTTAATTTTTTATATTTGACAAATTCCCATTCAATTTATCTGAGAAGTTGCCGTTTTATCTCTATTCGAATTAATATCTGACAATTGTTTCTTAATTTAACGAAGCATTGAAGTTGAAAATATGCAGCTGTCATTTCTAATGGATTAATATGTCATAGTTTTTCGCTTTTTGACCAATTTCCGTTCGAAGATTTTCCATGACAATATATACCCCACCCCGTTTTCGAGGCATCCAAAAATATTTCTAGATCATATGAATTATTTCTAATAGTACAAGTATTTACTAAATTAGTTAACCACCACCGAAAATCTTACAAATTATTTGGACAAGAAGGCACTATAATTTCTAAAAATTTCGCAAAATCTCTGATAACACAGGACTTAATTGAACTAAAGTGTCGCAATTCTCTCATAAGTTTCTCAATTTTTTTCCAAGTAATTTTAGATGCATTTTGCAAGAATCTTATATGAATCCTAAAAAGGTACAGGTTATTTTAGGAGTCATATATTATCATAAATCCTAGCTTTTGAAAAAACGTAATAAATTATAAATGCCATCCTAAAAAGGAAAGTAAATCGGTCTGGTTTGCTATGTGACAGCGTTTGGTGCAAGTCCGATTTCGTGCGTAAAGTAGAAAATGGAAGTGGATTTTTTATATCAAATAATGCCGGCGTGTGTCAAGGGCATCCCGACATAACCTATAATCTAAAGGAGAAAATCGACCCGAGTGACTCTGATGAGATGAAACTGCTCCAATTTAAAATACTTTTATTAAAAAACTATTACGAAAATATTAAGAAAGGTCACGTCGCAATTCAAGAAACTGAGGATTCTGAAATGGAAAGGGGTGAGTTATCGGACACGGAAACAAATTCGATAGCCTCGAAGAAAAGAAAATTAGATGATTTTGATTTAGATGACAAAACTTGCGTAGAATGTGATCATTATTTTAGTGAGCTAAAGCACCTCAGAGAAAGATCTCGTGAACTAACCAAGCACAATAACGAACTAAGGGAGAACAATAATTTTTTAAGATCTCTCGTGAAAAATAAGGAAACTTCCACACCGACTTACGCAAATGTAGTACAGTCTAATTTTATGACTTTAGGAAATGCAAACTCGTCATCGATTATATTTATAAAACCAAAAAAGACACAAGATCCTAAAACGACAAAAAATGAAGTACAGAAATCTATCAAACCATCGACGATTGATAGTAAAATAAGCAACGTCAAGGAATTAAAAAATGGAGCATTGAAAATACGCTGCCCTACAAAATCGGATTTAACAAATCTCGCAAAAGCAATAACTGAAAAATTTGGTGCGAAGTATGATGTTGAAGAAGAAAAGAAAAATAATCCTCGTATTAAAATTGTTGGCTGTGAAGAAAATTTAGAAATTCAAGAATTACGGGACACGATTATAGAATAAAATTTCTCCGAAATGAAGATACCAAATATTGACATTAAATATGCACGCAAACCAGCAAATGGTAAACAAGGAACTATTTACGCAGAAGTCGATTCTAATGTTTACAAAGTAATTGCGATGAATAATTTTAAATTATCAATAGGATGGCAAAGATATGCTGTATATAATGATCTACAGATAAACCGCTGTTTTAAGTGCAATAAATATGGCCATAGTCTGAAAAAAAGTCAAAATGAAAGCCCTATATGCAATTATTGTGCTGGTGCTCATTTAGCTAAAGACTGCGATTCTAAAACTAATCTAAACTGCATAAATTGTTTAGAATCGAATAAGAGGTTTAAATTAAATTACTCAACAAATCGTGCCGCGGACGACGAAAATAAATGTGAATCATTTGCATCACGCAAAAAATTTGTAAGCTCCAAAATTGATTATCCAACGATTTAAATGGCTAGTATGAGAATTTATATAAGGTAAAAATGGCTTCTTTCATAGATAAATTTGATGACCAATGTATTGCAACGAGATCCATTAAATTGGATGATCTTAAATCTGTACTTTTAAAGGAACGCAGCAAGCTCTCAATTTATCATGTAAACATACGTAGCATGGATAAACATCATGAAGAACTAGAAGCGCAGATAAGCCACTTCTTACCTAATGTGGATGTTGTGATTTGCTCTGAAACTTGGATCGTTAAAAATCTAGATTGGTATTCTTTACCGAATTTTACATTGTACTACAACAATAGTAAAATGAACAAAAATGAAGGTGTGATTGTGTATGTAAGGAGCCATTTAATCCATGCAGTAAAAATAATAAATCTTAAGGAAGTAATCCTTCAAGAAATTGAAATTACCTTACCAGACCAAACCAAAGTCAAAGTAACAACAGTTTATAGATCACCGAGTACGAACGTGAATCTCTTTATCTCTGAATTAGCCGAATATTTGAATTCCTCTTACACGGAGCACATTATAGTTGGCGATGTCAACATAGACATAGGTAAACGAAACAATATTGTAGATAATTATTTAAATGCTCTATATGATGCTGGTTTTATCTCTACGATAAACATTCCTACTCGAGTAGACAAAAATTCATCCACTGTCATTGATCACATATTCGTAAAAACCAATTTGGATTTGGCCTATTTATCAGCCTTTACTATAAATACTACAATCACAGACCATTTTCCTGTAGTGCTTTGTATGTATACGGAAAATAGTACATCACAGATGGAGCGTAATGACACGCAAATTAAACACATAAACCCTAACTTATTAAAAAAGAACGCTTCGAAATATGACTGGAATCGCATATTGCAAAATGCAGATGTTGATTGCTGTGCTGAACAAATTATAAATGCAATTAAGTATATTCAAAAACGATCCACGTATCAATTTAAAAAATCCAAACAAAAAAAAAGAACTGGATAACAAAAGGAATCATTAATTCAATACGAACAAGAGACAGGGTGTACAGAGAAGCCATTTCATCAAAATCACCAGAGCTTATGAAAAAATTCAAGAATTACCGAAATAAATTAAATCAAGTACTACGGAAAACGAAAAATGATTATTACAAGAAGAAATTTATCTATCCAAATCAACCAAAAAAGATGTGGAATTCCATTAACGACATTATACGTAACAGAAGCAAACCAAAGACACAGCTACCTCATAAAATTAATTTGCATACAGGAGAAGAAATTACAAACTCTATACCGACATCGCAAATAGTTTTAACAACATATTTTTGCAAGCATAGGAGAAGATCACGCAAACGCTATTCGTTTAACGTCTACAAGAACTCGACCCAGAAGAAAAATTGCAAACTCGCTTTTTCTAACTCCAGTGATTATCAGAGAGATTGAAATGGAAATTGGTAACTTAAAATCCAATAAAGCACCGGGGCCAGATAATATAACCGGTTTTGTATTAAAAGTATAAGTCAATATATCGGCAAAGTATTGGTGCATTTATTTAATTTATGCTTTGAGAAAGGCTCTTTTCCTACTGTATTAAAATCAGCAACGGTAGTTCCAGTTTTTAAATCTGGCGATAAGAAAAAAGTTACCAACTACAGACCGATCTCCCTGATATCGGGCATAGCAAAAATTCTAGAAAGATGTCTGAAAAATAGAGTAATGTCATTTGTAGATATAAATGTCAGTTTGGGTTTAGAAAAAATATATCGACAACGGACCCTTTAGCAATATTGGTTAATACAGTCTACTCGGCGCTTGATTCAGGAACTCCTATAATAGCCATATTTGTTGATTTAGCCAAGGCGTTTGATACTTTAGATCATACTATTTTGCTCGACAAATTGTACACCTTAGGTAACAGAGGAAATTCCCTCTGCCTGTTTCGTAGTTATCTCGCAAATAGAACCCAGAGGGTGCGTATAGGGAACACAATGAGTGATCCGCAACATATGACATATGGGGTCCCACAGGGAACAATCTTGGGACCGCTCCTATTTATACTGTGTATAAATGATATCTCTGAAGTTGACATTAGAGGTACCATCTTGTCTTATGCAGACGATACGGTTATAATCTACAGGAATCGGACTTGGGATGAAGTAATTAATAATATTCAACAAGACATGCCTTATACATTAAATTGGTTCCTTACGAACTCCCTCACAGCGAATCTAAGTAAAACTTGCTTCCTTCCCTTTGGATGGTATGCTGACAGTATCCCTAAGTTTTTGAAGATATCATTTACTGTAGGGAATAAAGAAATTGTCATAGAAAGAGCTGATAATGTAAAATACCTAGGTATAATAATTGACTGTCACCTCAAGTGGGACCTCCATATAAACAGCATCACAAATAAGCTTAGACATCTTCCTTTTGTCTTTTACAAACTTAGGACCTTGTTGAGTAAAAAACAATTATTGTGTGTCTACTATGCGCTCTGTGTATCCATACTGAGTTACGGTATTATAGCCTGGGGTGGTGCATATAAAAATTAACCCCAATACAAATTCTCCAAAATTTAATCATAAAACGGATCTTTTTCAAACCTAGGCTTTATTCATCAACTGAATTATTTTATACCTCCAAATTATTAGATGTTAGAAAGATATTTTACTTAAATGCTGTAATGCAATGTATAAAAAGGAAAATTTATGGGTTTTTGTGCACCACTCCAAAGAAACTCGCGGAAATAGAAATAGGACCATTGTACTACCTCCGAAGAAGAAGACTATCGGACAAAGAGTTTTTGAATATGTCGGTTTGAAATGCATAAATTTACTTCCGTGCGACTTGCGAAATAAGATCTTTGGCAATGTTAGGCCAAAAAAAGATATAAAAAATTGGCTTTACAACAACCACTCACTGGAGCTGAACAGAGTTTTAGTTCCTGCAGACTTTGTTTAATTGTTACTCAAATTATTACATTCCTGACGATACTAAAGAAATATTTATTTTGTTATATTTGTCTTATATATATATATATATTTTTTTTTTATCTTCATATTGATATTTTAACAATTCTTAGGCGGGCACCGTTCCTTTCTTTTACTTCCTTTACTTTCTTTTTATAACTATTTTGTTTGTTGTCTAAGGCGTGGCAGTCTCGCGATGACTGCTTCAGGTTTGCGGACAAATACTTAAATGTATTTTTGCAGTAACCATGTATTTTGGGCCTTTGCCCCTAAGCATGTAATATTACCTGAAAATATATTATTATATATATATTTTTTTCATTAATCCAACACTAAGGCTGCAAATAAGCGCCGAATGTACCCATGATGGCTTTCTGCAAGGTATTGTGACTCCGGATATGTCGCGCTGATGGTAATATAGAGCGTCAACTGTCCAGGTTGCAGCTTTGGCCACTAAACCTACGGGGTGCTTGCGTGCTTGGGGGGGGGGGCTCCGATCCCCAGACCCCCCCTTTTTATACTGGACTAACCTCCAAATGCAGGTAGGAGGGTGAACCAAGGGCATCATCAAAAAGCCAGGTTCACTTCCTATAAATTTCGTCTGATTTAATTTTTTGAAGGGAACCTACTTTATCAACGTATAACTTGCTGAAACACATTATACGCACTTTCGGCGCTCATTTTCAGCCTTTCCGTTGGGATAACGAAACAAATGAATAAAAACTTTTTTGTAGAGAATTTTCTGCTCTAACATTTTTGTTTGAAATATTTTTTTGTCAGAGTTGTATCTGTTTGAAAAAAACGCAAAAAAATAAAAAAAATCATGTTTTTTGGCTGTTTTTTAAAAATAGCGGCCAAAGTTCAAAAGAGCGCCATATTTTATCATCATATTCGTTTTCAGGAAGCAAAAAGACATCGAATTACTGCACCACAATTTTTTTTACGAGGATACCCGTTTTCCGAAGGTTTACCCATCTCATTTAGGAATTATGAAGATAGCGGAAATAAATTGATCGTTCTCTGACTTGCATTTTGAAATTGCTCCATTTGTAAGTAATATGTCTAGACATATTCATATTCTGTTAATTTCGTTTTCATTTAATTTCTTTGTATTACAAATCTTTTGTTGAACTAGTTTTTTTAAGGAAGGGATCTTATATCACCTGACTCAATTCAAAATTGTTTTTTTACTTGTATAATTCTGCCAGAAATACGTACATTTTCTGTTAGTAAAATCACCTGGTTTACTCTCGAAACTTGTTTTCTCCTCTCTTCCTGGTGTTTGTTTTATTTGGTTGGATTTCGTACGAAGTCCCAGGTTGGATTTCTGTCCATTCGAGTGGGACCAATGTCTCGTTGGACGTTTCGTGTTTTTTGCCGAAGACAGAAATTTGGCACTCGATTTTGATTTCATTTGTAAATCCTGTTTTATTTTTTCCAGAGCCTTTGCTGATTTGATTCGATCAACCCAATTTGATCCAAAAAGAAATTCATCCGGATTTGTTTTAATTACCGAATCTCGAGAGTTTACTTTTTTGGCGATAATTGTTTTTCTTGGGATATTTTCTTCACGAAAATAATGTGATATAGCACGGCCTGCATGACTCAGTAGTTTAATCGAGCCAATATTCTTTTCAGATTCATGAATGAGATGATTAATCACTTTTCCCATTGCAGTTATAGCAACGATTAGCACTTTCTGTTTATTTATTAATCGTTTGTCACTTACCAGTGATAGTTCAGGCAGTGTGCAGGAAATTTCTTCGTTTAATTTCGGTGGATTTAAATGTTTACAGTTTTTTGGTAATTTATATCGCTTGAAAAATTCTTCAATAAATGATTCAGATAATCCTTCGTGAACTGCCTCTTCTCATAGCACTGCAACATTTGTCTGCAAAGATTCTTAGCGACCATCTTCTTCAGATGTGAGTTTACACCTTCTAACGCTTGTGCACACAATGACGGACTTTCAATTGTAAATTTTTCATTAGTTTTCAATTCTGTTTCACTAGTTTTTCCATTTTCATGTTCTGCAAAATCCGTATCATCTGAATTACTGTCCGTTTCATTAATTTCATTCTCGTGTGAATAACTGGCATAAGATTCGTGCACATATTGATTATAAGTCAAATTAGTTGGTGCCGAAGAAATTGGTTTAACTATTTAGGAAGCAAACGCGGCAATCATAAAGCGGTATTTTCTCGGAACGAGAATTTCAACTCTGTCCAAACATGACCTACTGATATTTCCATGCCATCCGGTAAAAATATCAAAACACCAGGAGATGTTATCGAAAAGGGAAAGTAATTATGTTTCAAACGGATCAAATTATTGTAGGCAAAGAGCATCTGGATTTAGAATAAAAACTAAATTTACCCGCATCGGCCAAAATTATCTCAAATTTGCATTACTGATGCAGTGTAATTAAATGATCAAACGAACTTACCAAGTGAAGTTCGATCATATAATTGCATGATTGCCTCTTCCGAAGATGATCATAATGTAGTCTCCTTCATCTGTAGATATTGCCACAAGATTTAAAGTCTAAAAATCTCCTATATCTATATATATACTCAGAGCCGTCATCTCTAAGTCATTCATTTAAAGTTGTATTGTCGTAACATGAAAAAGAAAAATGGGCAGGGGGGGGGCTGATCATCTTCGGAAGAGGCAATCATGCAATTATGATCGAACTTCACTCGGTAAGTTCGTTTGATCATTTAATTGCATTTCTCGCCTCTTCCTCGATGATCATAATGTAGTTGTTTAAAGATGTTACGACAAGAGAAAATAGAAGTACGTTTAAATCAACAATTACAATGTTAAAATACTTTTTGCGAATACATCATCATTTGTTACTTTGAGTTTATAAAATCGCACAAATGTATGCGTCTTATTTGTCCAACCTGCGGTTTTTCTTATCATCTCAATAGAAACGCCTTTTCTACTTGCTGCAGATGCATGACGAGCACTATGCGAGGAAAATAATTTTGTTTCAATTCCGCTTTTTGTTAAAACATTTTTAAACCATCTGCTGATTGTTTGTTTGGTAGTGCATTCATAGGGTTTTTTGTAACATATAAATAATTTCGAATTTTTTCTTAAGTTTTTAGAACGATCTATGCGATCTAACGCATAAATTTAATAATGGTTGTGATCGATACAGGCCTGAAGTGTTTATTTTAGCTGGAATCCTAACTTGTGCACCTGAATCTGTAAATATAATATTTTCAATATCTATCAACGAAAAAATTTGCAGCCTATGGGCAGTTGTTAAAGCAATTCAGCCAATCAATTTTTCAGATAATGATTGAAATGAAAGTTTATCATGAGGATATAATGATTCTAGATGAATTAAAACTTTTTTCGGATCCCAAGTAGAATCGTACTTGGGAGTATTAGGTCGGTTATTATAGATTTCTTTGAAAAAACGTGTCATTTCTGCGTCTTTACCAATGTGTGGACCTATAATTATTGAAATTGCAGAACGATAACAATTCAGAGTTCCATACTTCAAACCATTATTAAATTGTTCGGAAAGAAAACACATTACATCCTTAACTGAACCATTAAAAAGATTGAGATTCTTTAAATTACAAAAAGTTCACCAACGCTTTAAACCACGTTCATACTGTTTGATGGTACTTTCGGAAATCGATGCTAATTGTATATCAATAGCTTCCTCAGGAACATTTTTTAATCTGAACGCCTCGCTGATACAACTCCTGCTATAAGTGAAAGAGAACTTCGTAACGGATGAGGAGCTCTATTAAAAGATTTTAAGAGATATCATCTGGATTAAATATGATCGGATTAGAAACCAGTAATTTTTGAAATACAGGAAACTATGGCTGACCAGGCCAATATGGAACTATTAAAATCCCTTTGCTTCCTTCAAATTGAATTTTCTTTAAAACTCTCAAAATCAAAGAAAAGGGCGGAAAGTCGTAAAAATAGTTTTTTTCCCCGGAAATAATAAACGCATCGATTGCAAATGCTTCCGGATCTGTGTGCCATGCAATATAGGTATGACATTTGGTATTATATCTGCTAGCAAAATGATCAATCTCGGGTTGTCCAAAGGTGTTTACAATTCTTTTGTATGCTGAATTACACAATTCATATTCCAGTTCAATTTTTCTTGATTCTTTATCTGCGGGAAAATTTTCTTTTGAACTTATGTATGATGCAAACACATAAGTATTTCGCTTTTCGCACTAAGCCCATAGTTCTCTACTTAATACATTTAGTTTTGATTTCATATTTCCCATCCTATTAATACAAGCAACAGCGGTTGAGTTGTCTATGCGTAATAAAATTTCGCAATTACGTAAATTGGAAGCAAAACATTTTTAGGCCTAAGAGAGCTGCTCTGAGTTCTAGGCAATTTATGTGCCATGCAATTTCGGAGTCTTTCCAATTTCCATGAGCATTTATTCCCTTTGAAAAAAACACCCCCTCCGGTGAGGCACGCATCCGAAAAAATTTCTGAAATGAAATTTTGTTGTTTAATAGGATTTCTTCTGTTAATATTTAATAACCACCATGTGAGATCAGATTTAATTTCCCCGTTAATAAACATTTTCTTATTGTAATTAAATTGATTTCTTTGTAAAGCTTTAAGCTTCCATTTTTCTAATATTTTAGTATATTTCCAACTGTAATTAACTGCTGGACAAGATGCTGTTAACGATCTTAAATTTTAGCAAAAGTTCGAATTTTGATTGGCTTTTTTGAAAGTAAATGATTTATTTTTTCTAATATATTTTGTATTTTGTTTTGTGGTAAGGATAAGGACACATTTCTGGACTCAAAAATAAAACCTAAAAAGGTACACTCTTGCGTAATTTTACATTTTTTGTCGTTTAGTATAAAACCAAGATTGATTAATAATTGTTTTGTCGTATTTATATTTACCCAGCAATTTTTATAAGAAGAGCCTATTAGTAATTGATCGTCTAGATATATTATGTTCGTTGAGCTTTGATGACGAAAAAACGAAATTACTGGTTTCATTAATTTTATAAAAACTAATATAAAATAAAATAAGTTGGTATAATTCACCATTAAAATAGAATTTTAAGAATATTCTGTGAGTTTTATGTATAGATATATGAAAATAAGCATCTTTTATATCAATTGTGCCAAAGAAATCGTTTGCTTTGATAATATTAGAAACAGTTCGGCAATCCTCCATTTTGAAGTGGGTTGTTTGTACAAATTTATGTAGAGGGTTGAGATTTTAGATAAATCGGACAGTTTTATCAGGTTTCGGAATTAAGAAAATTCCAGAAATAAATTGATGATTTTCAGGCATACTTTTTTCAATTGCACCTTTCTCTAAAAGGATGTTAATGTTTTCTTGTATCAATGTAAATTCTTTTCCATTCAAAATATTTTCTTTAGGATTATAAAATTGTTTTGGTGTTTGGATGAAAGGTACTTTGTATCCTTTAATCCAATTTAAAACACTTCTGTGAGATCACTGGTGTGTATCTTCGACTCCCTTGTCTGGATCTCCTCTGCAGGTGGAGTTTCGAATTTTTTGAATATTTCTCAACATTATTTATCGGTTTCACATTCAATTTTTGTTTATTGGATGTTTTTGATTTCAAGTCTTGCTTAGTTTTTTCTAATGATATCGTAGATTTTTTATACGATCTTTCAGATTTGGACCGAACAATAAATTGTTAGTCGGAGCTTTAACTAACATTTCTTTCATCGTCGGATTTATTTTGTTTGAAATAATCGTTTTTCTCGTTTGTGATTCCAAAAATTGACATTGTGCTATAGATTTTGCAGCGTCGCTTGACCATTCAAGAATTTTTAATAATTCGCTATCCGTCATTTGACAAATCCAAGTAACAGTTTTACCCAGGGTGGATAATGCAATTGTTAATAAATTTGGTTTCTTCTCTAATTTCTTGTCAGTCAAAATCGCGGATTCTGGTAAAGAACTTTTTATCTCTTCATTCAACTTTGGTGCTTCCATCATTTTGCAGTTTTCTGGCACTTTGTATTTGTCAGTCATAGCTGTAACCTCATCTTTTGAGATACCTGATTTTAAGATATCTTCCCATGGTGTAGCAATTTCATTTTGAATAGGTTCATCATATTTTGTCACTTCTGATGAAGATTTGCCGAGTATGTTTAAAATATATTGATCCAGAGCACATTTTTGTAGGTTATTATCGTCTTTTTCTTGAATTTTCGATTCTGTAAAAAATGTTTAAAATTGAATTGTATTCGTTAAAACATTGAACGAGGTTAATCTGCTGTGTGAAAGATTGATACAACTGTATAGAAGTGTCACAATAAAGTTAACCTATGAGAAGTATGGTACCATACGTTATGTTACATAGGTGTTTAATTGATTCGCACAAATCAGAAGAATAGAAGACAGGGACATGAATACTCATGTTTATCTTTGCCAACACACATGTGCAGAATTATCACTGATAATTCCTCCTCACACGAGGACTGCACATGTACAAATTATGATTCTTTTTTACCTCGAGAATCATCTTGTCTCGAATAATTATCCTTGTCTGATCTTTCTTGATTTGATAAATATCCTCTTAAATCACGGTCCTGTGAAGAATGATTTTTCGATTTACTTCGACTTGACGTATGTCGAGAATAGGAGCAGTAACCTGCGTGTCGTTTCCTTTCTCTTTTTTCTTGCGTTTTAAACGTTTAATTTGGTCCTTTAGTTCTCCTTCTGAGTAATCAGAACTAGAAGAATAGGAGCTCATTTTGATTTAAACTTAGTTTTCAAATTATTAACCTTGAACTAATTTTCTCCTTGCGGCGTTGTCTACACAAGACAAAAGAATGACTTAGAGATGACGGCTCTGAATATATATAGATATAGGAGATTTTTAGACTTTAAATCTTGTGGCAATATCTACAGATGAAGGAGACTACATTATGATCATCGAGGAAGAGGCGAGAAATGCAATATAATGTATAACGTTATTATCCATAACGTAATCTCCGGTTTAACTTAGCAAATCATTTTTTATCTACTGAATTAAACGTATTATATTAAACTTTATATGCCTACGATGAAATTTACACATCGGTCGTTTTCTATTTCGCGATCGTTAAATTAGCAGAACAATAAAAACCTCAATAGTCGAATCGTAACTTTAAACATTCGTGGATATTAAAATAGACGTATCATATTAATGAAAATAAGCTTGTCATAGTAAAAATATTTATTAACGTAAACAGTTTCATAAGCAACAAATATTATTTCTCGACCGCTTGCTTTAAATTTTCATAAATAATTCTCTATACTGGTGACCGTCTAAACCAAGAATCAACAACGTCAAAACATGACATATTAATAATGTCGTGCCAACTGGTCTAGATTATCGATGGTCCATAATAGCCTTATATTTTATAAACTGTCAGCATGTTAAAATGCACACCATAAACTTAAAATATCAGTAAAATACTTACAAAATGTGGAAAGTTGGAGACATTAGGTTATTGAGTATTAAATAAGAGTATGCTAACTAGTCTGAAACTTTTAAACCGATTCCAAATTTGTTATTTCCTAGACATCATAAAAATGACACCCTAAAAACTTCCCCATTCATATCAGGTAAAGAAAATCAAAGCTCCAGACAAGAATATCGGAAGGGAAAGTAATTAGGCTTATCAACCGACCCACCGGATACTTACCATTCCGAAGTGTCGTTTGGTAAACAATTTTTGCCCCTCCATCATCACCTGTTTTTGACTACCTCATGACCGAATCCTTCGCTACAAGTCGACCAGTTCTAAGTTAACTATAACCGAAGACGGACGAACATCAGAAACATGGCTCTGTTGTATAAGGCAGTTTTTGAAGAAAATCTGGAGGAGGTTAAAAGGTTGTTGCTGAACGGAGACGACATCAACGGAAGAAAAGAGGATGGATCCACGGCTCTCCATGCGGCTATATTTAACTCAGGGAGTAGAATTCTTCAGCTGCTATTGGAGTGGTGTCCTGACATCAATGCAGCTGACGAGGATGGCAATACTCCGCTCCACTTGGCTGTGATTCTGCACAACAATGAAGCTGGACACCTTCTCCTCGAGAGTGGGTGTAACGTGGAGTTGAGGAATGGCAACGGTGAGGATCCATCCGACATCGCTAATAGGGTTTTGGGTGATCTAAAACAACGCGATCAATAACAACAAAGAACGGCATTCTGATTATGGCGCCATCTCGCAAGACGACCTGCAGCTGTAGTGATACAAAATTGTGTGAAAAGGACGATTCTTTCTGAGGAATAATAATTAAAAAAAATAACAAGGTTTTCAACAACTGAGCAAAGCAAAGCAACAATGAAAGAGTAAAGAAGACTCTAAATTTAATATTTTTAAACACGCCTACGTTCCGTATTTATCAAAACATATTTTTGAAAGATATGAAACATAGACAGTCCTCAGCCTGTATAAAGTGCGAAGGAAAATATTGAATTTATGTTGCATAAAAAAATCAAACTGCGTAACAGAACAAGATGAAATTTCATTAAGTGTTACATGCGACTCAAGTTGGCGTCTTAAGCTGGCGGCCGGAGATAATTTTGATTTGTAATAAATAACAACTGCACGTCTATAAACAATGTTCCAGTCTACTCATTAGGGTTAACTTATTATGAAGAAAAATTACGAAAATCGCCCGATTATTATTAGTAAAAGTATCATCATTGTTTAAAAACACAGCTGCAAACAATTTTGATTTCTTTTTTTCGTTGAATTGGACGTAGTAAGGCACTATTGGCCAATGTGCAACTGTACCAAGTTAAGTGTTGTGAATGCTTTTTGAAATAATTGTTTGTGTACTCCAACGAACTTATCTAAGTGATGTTCGATTACAATTGTAATAGAGTCTTTCTTGAGATGATCACTTTTAGCAGCGCCCCTGGTGCAAGACTTTTGGGGAGCACTATTGAAGCCATGGTTTCAAATCCGATTGATATTGCTTTATCGTACCTTCACTAAGTGATGAAAGAATTACTTCTGTAAGTGAAGCGGATGAGGGTAGCTGTTAATAGAAAGTAATAAATCATTACTGGTGTTATATCCCAAATCTGAGAAGCAGATCTGGAACATATTTAGTTGGCCATTTTTTTGGTCAAGGCACTTAAGCCCTTTACCTGGGAGCTGGCCTATGATCATGAGTGGAGTGGAAGGAAAGGAAGATTATGAATAAAACATTTTATAAATGTATATATATTTTATTTCTTTTTTTTTTACTTACTTGTTTTACGGGAAAGGGAATATTTTAGGGTTGTTTGGGAACGACCTCAACCGCTGAGTAGCGTTTAAAGTGCAGTGAAGATCTGGTTCGAGGAGGCTGAATTTATACAGAATTTTTACATATACTTGCATGCGTTGGACGAAAAGAGAAGATGAGATAGGAAATACATATCTTATTGGTTAAAAACTTTTGGCGGCAAGAGTTTTCTAGCGGAAGTCTATCTTTTAAATTTTCCTATTCGTTAAAAATGAATTTCCGCCGAGTGCAGTAGTTTTATTGGGTAGGCCATAAAACTCTCAAGTATCGTGTGTGCATTGGGCGACTTCTCTGTTCGACCAAAGGCATCTAAAAACTAATTTCTAATTTATTGTATAAATAAAAAAATGAAATTTAATTAACTTCATTTGATTAGGTATGAATTTATCGTTAAAAAAAGTCCAAACACTTAATAGTTTGGTTTAATTTGAAACAAAAATTAATTATTGTTTTTGAGTATTATTTAATCATATTTCATTTTTATTCTTAACTTAAGTTTTATGATCTAGTTCTTAACGCTATTCACTAATCACTAGGTTCACTTAATGTTCATTATTAATGTTCATTTTAGTTTTGTGCACTAATATCTTTCTTCTGGAAAACGTCTTTGTTTCTTTCTTATCTCTTCTATTTTTATCCATGGAGAAAACCCGGCGTTTCATGGCATGACCTAGTTACGATTTTCGTTAGGATGTAACACTGGTATAAAATTTAATACGATTTTCATCCAAACCTTTACATTTATCTTTTTTAATTTTGTTGCAAAACGTTTAAAGCAAGTGAAAATGGTGGAAAAGCATAAAAATAAAAATCGTTCCAATCAATTGTGAAAGCAGCTACTGCTATTGCGTTAGGGTTTTGATGCCATGAGACCTATCTCTTGTACTTGTTAATGAACCTACTATCAAAAAGAGCTATGTCTGGCGTGCCAAAACTCTTTATAATAGATTTGAATGCTTCATTATTTATCTCGTACTCTTTTTTCCTAGATTAAAAATCTGCTATTTTATAAACAGTCGATTAAATATATGATGCGAATACCCAATTGTCCCGTTCTTCACAGCAACACCACCACCGAAAATCTTTGACAAAATCAACGTTTTACTATCTTTTCCTTTTGATTTCAACAATGCAATATATCTTGAACGCTCGAATTTTTTGGTATACAACCAGACATATTTTACAGCTGGACAAGAAGACACTATGATTTCTAAAAATATCGAAAAATCTCTGATAACACAGCACTTAATTGAACTAAAGTGTCGTAATTCTCTCACAAGTTTCTCAATATTTTTCTAGGTAATTTTAGATGCATTTTGCAAGAATCGTATATGAATCCTAAAAAGGTACAGGTTATTTTAGAAGTCAGTTGACATTCAGAAAAATTTATCATAAATCCGAGCTTTTGAAAAATCTTAATAATAGTAAGTACGTTATATTCACAATCTGTATAACCTTACCCGAATAAGAGTATATCGTCAAGATATATTACTGACTTTAAACATAATTGTCTTAAATAAGTGATAACAGGCTTCATAAGTTTTGTAAAAATATAGGGTGTTTGAAAATCCAAATGGTAAACAATTGTATTCTTAAATCTGCCCTATGAATATGAATCGTAGATACTTTTTATGCTGATCTGTAATTGGAACTGTATAATATGCATCCTGCAAATCTAATGTTGCTTAAAAACTACCTTTTGTAATAAGTTTGCTTGCAGTTCTATAATCCTCTATTTTAAAATGGTTCAGATTAACGAATTTGTTCAAATAGGTTTAGAATAAGACTATCAGAACCATCTGATTTTGGAATTATGAAGATAGAGGAAATAAATTGATCGTTCTCTGGTTTGCATTTTGAAATTGATCCATTTTTAAGTAATATGTCTTGGACATATTCATATTCTGTTAATTTCGTTATCATTTAATTACTTTGTATTATAAATCATTTGTTGAACTGGCTTTTTCAAGAAAGGATCTGATATCCTCTGACTCAATTAAAAATAGTTTTATTACTTATAATTTCTGTATATTCAGAATAAAACATTCTAATTCTACCAGTAATACGTGCGTTTTCTGTCAGTAAAATCTCCTGGTTTTCTCTCGAAACTTGTTTCTCCTCTCTGCCTGATGTTCATTTTGTTGGATTTCGTACGTATTCCCACGTTGGATTTCTGTCTATTCGAGTGGGACCACTGTCTCGTTGGACGTTTCGCTTTTATTGCCGAAGACACGACTTTGGCACTCGATTTTGAATTCATTCATAAATCTTGTTTTGTCTTTCTAGAGTCGTTGCTGATTTGATTCGATCATCCCAATTTGATCCAAAAAGAAATTCATCCGGCTCTGTTTTAATTAACGAATCTCGACAGTTTACTTTTTTGGCCATAATTGTTTTTCTTGGGACATTTCCTTCACGAAAACAATGTGCTATAGCACGGCCTGCATCACTAAATAGTTTAATCGAGCCAATACTCTTTTCAGATTCATGACAGAGATCATTAATCATTTTTCCCATTGCAGTGATAGCAATGGTTAGCACCTTCTGTTTATTTATTTATTGTTTGTCACTTACCATTGATAGTTGAGGCAGTGTGCAGGCAATTTCTTCGATTAAGTTCGGTGGACTTAAATATTTACAGTTTTTTGATAATTTATGTTCCTTGAAAAATTCCTCAATCAACGATTCAGACGATCCTTTTTGAACTATCTCTTGTCATGGCATTGCAACATCCCTTTGCAAAGATTCTGAACAATCATCTTCTTCAGATGTGAGTTTACATCTTCTAACGCTTATGCACACAATGGCGGACTTTCAATTGTAAATTGTTCAATAGTTTTCAATTCTGTTTTATTAGTTTTTCCATTTTCATGTTCTGCAAAATCCGTATCATCTGAATTATTGTCCGTTTCATCAATTTCATTCTCAATAACATTCAGCATTAAAAAATTCAGCGTTATCAAGTTTCAACTTATGAAGATAGTGCATACCTAGTATATGTTTTTAGGATAAGGTTTCTGAAAATATTCTCAAGAATTGATAGCGTCAGAATTTCAAATAAAAACTTCTTTTATACAAAATTCAGAATACATTTAATTTATGCAGGTCATTTACACGTTAAACACTTTTTCTTATAAAACTACCGAATCTCTATATGTAATCTCGTTTTGCGATACACCTCGCGCGCCTTATCCGCCTTATCTCTCGATTTTCGGAGCTCGTCCTACCTTACGTGGTTTCCGCCCAATATTTATATAGGTGGTACAGAGACACCTATCGTCTAGTACTATTATTAAATGCGTGCACAAAAATAATTGCCAACAGAATTACATAACAAACTTCTGGATTTAGATTTTCTTATTTTCTAAAAAACATTGATTGTTCACCAACGTGTAGTGTTTGCAAGGAGGGTCTCTTAAAAAATCATAAAATGAAAAGCTGTTGCGATACAAATACGCTTTGCAGAATATGGTTTGATAAATCATCAACTTGTACGAACGTTAAATTTTTAGTTTATGATAATGTAGAAATTTCTTAATTGCATTTTAAAGGTCACAGTCAATTGTTTGCATTTTAGCTTTCTGATCATTTTACCAGAAAAATACTTCGACATTCTGTATCCGGTGCTTCCTTCGATTTTCTTTAGTTGGTGCCGAAGAAATTGTTTTTAATTATTTATGTAGCAAACGAGGCAATCATAAAGTGGTATTTTCTCGGAACGAGAATTTCAACTCCGTCAAAACATGACCTACTGATAATTCCATGCCATCTGGTAAACAATATCAATTGTTTGTTGCTTGTCATAGTAAAAATATTTATTAACGTAAACGGTTTCATAAGCAACAAATATTATTTCTCGACCGCTTGCTTTAAATTTTCATAATTTTCATAAATAATTCTCTATACTGGTGACCGTCTAAACCAAGAATCAACAACGTCAAAACATGACATATTAATAATGTCGTGCCAACTGGTCTAGATTATCGATGGTCCATAATAGCCTTATATTTTATAAACTGTCAGCATGTTAAAATGCACACCATAAACTTAAAATATCAGTAAAATACTTACAAAATGTGGAAAGTTGGAGACATTAGGTTATTGAGTATTAAATAAGAGTATGCTAACTAGTCTGAAACTTTTAAACCGATTCCAAATTTGTTATTTCCTAGACATCATAAAAATGACACCCTAAAAACTTGACCCATTCATATCAGGTAAAGAAAATCAAAGGTCCAGACAAGAATATCGGAAGGGAAAGTAATTAGGCTTATCAACCGACCCACCGGATACTTACCATTCCGAAGTGTCGTTTGGTAAACAATTTTTGCCCCTCCATCATCACCTGTTTTTGACTACCTCATGACCGAATCCTTCGCTACAAGTCGACCAGTTCTAAGTTAACTATAACCGAAGACGGACGAACATCAGAAACATGGCTCTGTTGTATAAGGCAGTTTTTGAAGAAAATCTGGAGGAGGTTAAAAGGTTGTTGCTGAACGGAGACGACATCAACGGAAGAAAAGAGGATGGATCCACGGCTCTCCATGCGGCTATATTTAACTCAGGGAGTAGAATTCTTCAGCTGCTATTGGAGTGGTGTCCTGACATCAATGCAGCTGACGAGGATGGCAATACTCCGCTCCACTTGGCTGTGATTCTGCACAACAATGAAGCTGGACACCTTCTCCTCGAGAGTGGGTGTAACGTGGAGTTGAGGAATGGCAACGGTGAGGATCCATCCGACATCGCTAATAGAATTTTGGGTGATCTCAAACAACGCGACCAGTAACAACAATGCACGGCATTCTGAGGTATGGCGCCATCTCGCAAGACGACCTGCAGCTGTAGTGATACAAAATTGTGTGAAAAGGACGATTCCTTCTGAGGAATAATAATTAAAAAAAATAACAAGGTTTTCAACAACTGAGCAAAGCAAAGCAACAATGAAAGAGTAAAGAAGACTCTAAATTTAATATTTTTAAACACGCCTACGTTCCGTATTTATCAAAACATATTTTTGAAAGATATGAAACATAGACAGTCCTCAGCCTGTATAAAGTGCGAAGGAAAATATTGAATTTATGTTGCATAAAAAAATTACAACTGACAAGTAACACTAAGGAAGTGATAATCACTGATTTTTTTGAAACTGCGTATACAAGTACTTCTTTAAAAAGTATTTAACACGTGTTTTTTTGTTTTTCCCAAAAACCATTTTTGGGGTAGAAATCACTCTTGAATATTTGTAGATATGGCCCTTGAATGTCTTTAAGGTTGAATAATAGTATGTTATAAATTATTTGTAGCATGTCTGTCAATATTGGGATATTGACGTTTTGAGGTCGCTGATGAAGAATTTAAAGTCAGATTTTGAAAATTCAAAATGGCGGATCCAATATGGCGGTCGAATTTTTATTAATTTTTATGAATGTAATGAAAATTGGAATCTTTATGTTTTTGCGGTCGCTGATGACGATTCTAAAGTCAGGTTTTGAAAATTTAAAATGGCGGAACCAATATGGCGGACTAATTTTTATTAATTTTTATGAATGTAATGAAAATTGATATCTTTATGTTTTTGCGGTCGCTAATGACGATTCGAAAGTCAGGTTTTGAAAACTCAAAATGGCGGAACCAATATGGTGGACGAATTTTTATTAATTTTTATGAATGTAATGAAAATTGACATTTTTATGTTTTTACGGTCGCTGATGACGATTCTAAAGTCAGGTTTTGAAAATTCAAAATGGCGGAACCAGTATGGCGGACGAATTTTTACTATTTTTCAGGAATTTTGAAAAACATGGTTGGCTAGGGACTTTTGGCATTACTTATTATCAACATGATATTAGAGTTTGTGAAATTGTAGATTAAGAATAGCCGTTTCAACACAGTCAACAAGTTTCCGGATACGTAACAATTATAAACTGCATTAGTGTTATATCATGAAGTAAATAGTTGAAATTTACATTCTCTACTTTTTGCGTTACCCGGGAGCAACGACGTGGACTTAGTAGTTTTTTTGTTCCCATCGGGGTGATTTTTGTAAGTGAGTCCCCTTGCCTCTCACAATGTCGGGTGTTTTTTTATGCGAGTTCCCTTGCCTCTCACAACGTGACACAACGGCTATTCTTAATCTACAATTTCACAAACTCTAATACCATGTTGATAATCACTAATGCCAAAAATCCCTAGCCAACCATGTTTCACAAAATTCCTGAAAAATAGTGAAAATTCGTCCGCCATATTGATTTCGCCATTTTGAATTTTCAAATCCTGACTTTAGAATCATCAACAGCGACCGCAAAGACATAAAGATATCAATTTTCATTACACGTGTTAAATACTTTTTAAAGAAGTACTTGTATACGCAGTTTCAAAAAAATCGGTGATTATCACTTCCCTAGTGTTACATTCGGATTCAGGAGGCAAAAATACGTACGAAAAACCTAGTCACGATTTTTTTCCGAGGGAGGACGTCTTTCCGAAGGTTTACCAATAATTTCTCATAGGTTATGTACGCTTATGTGTCGCGTATAAACATTCGTATTATTCATATGCAAAAGAAAGAGAAAAAAAACCGATTTATTTCGTACTAAATCGTATGCAGATTTTTGATATAGTTTATGATTTGTTGGGTTAGTTTTGCTAACCTTAATTGCTAATTTCCAATTCGATGCACTAATTTTCTTTTTCTGTGGTGAATGACTACTTTATCGACTGATCACTTTAGAACTCTCATAGAGGGCTTTTAAATGCGAATGATCTGGTAATTTCTATTTTATTATTTCGAATTCTCCTCCAATGATAAATCAAATTCACTATTTGACGTAAAAGTTTCTTGAAATCGTAGACATAGTAACTATTGAAATCGATCGTGACTAGAAATGGTTTTTCTTTCTTTAATATTTTAGGTTAGGAATTTACATTATCGACCGAGCAATTTGCAGTCTTCTCATGAAATAACACCTTTATCTTTACAAGATCGTGACAATCGTCACGTCTGCCGGTTCTTGTTACGAAAGTTGAGTCGACTTTACTAATTATACTCCTAAATTAAATTAAAAGTGACAATGTTATAATCGTCTTAAACTACTCGTTGTTTTATACTCCATAAATCTATTAAATTAATTTCTAATTTGCAGAATCATTTTTAAGAACTAAACTTGTGAGTGTTTATTATTATACTCCAACACGTAAACATAAATCTTATCTTAAAACATTTCTTAAAATTCAAAATATTTTTCTGTATCTCACTCAAGTTTATCTATAGATTACTTTAATAATTGTTAAAGATTATTGCGTCGTTACGCTAATAGTTTCATTATCGATTAAACAGTTTTTATTATTAATATTTTATTCAGGTAATGTCGCTTCACCGTTTAGTGTAATTCAAGTATAAATAATCATTTTTCACTCGTAATTTCATAAATGAAAATATTATAAATGTTTCTTAGTACAAACGAACGAATTAAATACTAATAAAGTTTGTAAATGATCTTATTTGGCCTAAATTTCAACACAGGTTTGTCGATATTGATCGATAATAAATAGTTTTACTTAATTTATTAATTATTATTTATTTATTTATTTATTTTCATTAAACGGTCCACGCAGGCCCTTACAAACAAAATAATAGTATATAAGAGGTACAAATTTGTGTAAATAATATATAGGGGAGAGTCCGGTAGCCCCGACCACTAATTAGTTCTAAGAATGTAAAGATAGATTTTGGCTAATTTTATAAATTTTTTATGGTACACTAAACTAAACTGTAAATTTGAGAATAGGAAGCTATTTGTCTTTACTTTAATGGTATAGCATAAGTTTTTATTCTTCAAACTCATAAAATGAACATTTAAAAAATAAATAAGCTAATTATCGTTATGTGTACAGAAACATTCATTCCTCAGCTTTCGATTTAGGCTATAAAAACTTTATTTTTTATGTCTCATTTGTTTATAATAACAATTTCAAGGCTCGTACATACTTTCCGGTACCCCCGACTAGAGTCGGTTACTTCGAGTTGCTTATTTAACAATTTTAAAAGCTAACTTGACTTCGGTAATGAAATAAAGCTTAAATGTAATTCGTTCTTTTTCGTTTATTCTTCATAAAAATCCTCTCGCGAACAGACTGACACGACTACACATCGTATGCTGGTTTTGGATATGTGAAGTGATTTATAGATTTATTTAGGAAATAAATAATTCTAATAACAGTAACGGAAATTACCAGATCTTGAGTACGTAATTTTCTACATTATATTCTTAAAAAAGAAAGCTATTTTTTAATAATAATTTTATTTTTCAATAATGATAATAGTAATAATTTTTGTAATAAAAAAGAGACGAGCCGAACACTCGGAAATTTTAACGGACAATGTCATTTACGAAACTGCAAAGCCAAAAGAGCAAGAAAAAATTATATTTATGTTCAATAGTTTTAAAAATTTCATGAAAAAACTTTTTTAACGATATGTTTATTACATTGCTTACTACATCTATTTTAAGTTATATTAAACAATGGAGCATGTAAATATTAATTTATTTCTAATAAAAGTCCATTGTAAGTATTTAATGATGTATTTTTATTATAAACAAGTTAATTTATTGAGTGGTCGGGGCTACCAGACAAGTAAAATGGCGTAACCAATTTTATGAACAACGAAAAGGATGCAATTCTTTAACAGATTTGCTATTTTGTCTTTAAATTCTCCACGGATGCATTCAATATGATACAAATATTATTTTTAATACTTTATAGGAAGAATAAGTTATATAAAAACTTTATATAGTATATAGGCGGTCGGGGCTACCGGACTCTCCCCTAAAGAATGACGGAATAACAATTATACCTAAAAATAATTAATACAAATTAAAATTAGTAATATTTACACGAAAACTAGATTTAAATAAGCCTATATGGGTGATTCTCCGGAAACAGGGCATTTTCGTGTCTTTACGTTATATCTTACAAAAATTTTCACAATAAATTATTAAATTTCGATAGAAATGTTAAATAAATATCCCTGGCCCATGTTAATTTGAAAAAATAATACTTTTGTTACAAAAAACTGGTGTAAAATGACATTTAAAGACTAAAAGTAGCATTTTTGATATGTCCAAACCTCTGAGTTCAAAACTTTAAAATATTAGCGCTATTAAGAAACCGAATTATTTTAATTTATTCAAATAATATTTCTATAGTACAGCTCAAACTGTACAATTTCTCTCTGTATAATATTTAATTAAATCAATATATATACTTATAATTATTGAAATATTAATGTCTTAAGAAATTTCTATGAGGTAACGACAATGCGTAAACTGATATAAATGAACTGGAAATAATCAACTTTTTTACTAAAACTTATGAGAAAATCAAAGAAAAAACACTACGCTTTACTAATCCTCCATAGAAAATTGAAAAGAGATCATATTTACCTCATGAACAAGTAAAAACTGTATAAAAATACCACGTATTTTTATTAAATTAATTGTCGTCACCCGTTCTAATTTTGGTATTTTGATACAAACAGCAATTAAAAACGATGAAAACTTAAAGATTAAAGGAATAAACGTTACTGGCAATTTGTTTTTTAATTTATTATTGTTTAAAATATGTAAAATTGGATTTTTTTACAAATTTTCATTGTCGTTACCAAACATTTGACGTATCAGGTACGAAACAAGAACAAAGTGTAACCCGTAGCAGAAAATATTTTTCAAATCATAAATAACATTTATATTTCTCTTCCTCTTAGACATTTATTTAAATATAATTTAAAAAACCACAAAATTAAACTTTATATTTGTTACAACGTTATGAATCAAGTTTATTATGAAATAATATTATTTATTAAAATTATGAATATAATATTATCATTGTAGTTGCTAACCAACGACACATTAACTTTAATAAATTTATTTTGTCTAAAACTTCTTCAAAAATTCATGTGCTTTTCTTAATTTTTTAATTATTACCTAATAAATAATTTTCATTTATTCACAAAAATGCACTAAATCAGATATGTACATTATGATTTTGACTCTTTAGAGTTATTTTTTTCAAGTTTTTAATAAGCAATTGTTGGTTTATATAGCCGTATGAAAATGCGTCATAGTAAAAGTCTTCCCCTTTCCTTTAAAATAATTTTGTAGCGTTACTACTTTAACAATAACTTAACTTGGGGGTAATAAGCAAGAATCCATTAAAAAAAAACGAATTTACAGTAACTTAACAAAAAAAATTTTCATTCTTGAAAATGCCCTGTTTTTGGAGAATCACCCATATCTGTAATTGATGAAAGAGTGGCGGGTAAGGCATTTTAAAGACGTCTCAATTTAGTTATCGGAGAAAAGAAATGTTAGATCCACTAATATCTTCCGCAAGTGTTAGTGGGTTTCTAAAATTATACAAATAGCATCTGTGAGGAAACAGATTTAATAATGCAGGACATAAAAGTTTGTATTTCTTTAGTATTGGAGAATTATGGTCAAAATTATCGACGGCAATAGAAAGTCGATTTCCATTTATTAAAATTGTAAATGGTTAATCCACTAATACAAACCTGTCTTAAAATGTTGACCAAATAACATCTTTTTCAAAATTTTTTACTACAGTAGGACCTCTCTTATTCTAATTAGTAAAATTTTTCAAGATGGCCTCTCTTATTCTAATTTTCCCCTTACCCCCACTTATGTACTTTGTTTGTGAGCTTGGGATTCGTGGACAATATTTTTCGTTGACTTTTCGTGTGATAGTGGGAGAAGACTTGTGGGGGAACAATTAGAATAAGAGAGGTCCTACTGTATTTAATTTGCTTGTCCTTTTTTTTTTAATAACAATTTTAATTAACTTTCAAAAGTCCTTCGAAACATAAAGGTTTTCAATTAGGGAAATTGAATTGTTTATGTATGATTATATTGTGTAAATTTTGACTAAATCAAAACAGTCGAAACATAAATAAGGAATTACCATCTTTTATCAAGAAAATTTCACTTACGAAAAGTTCAGAGAATGAAAAAAAGATTCATTTATATCTTTGTCCACGCTCCAGTTTTTAAAAAACACACAAAGGAAAGTTTTCACTTATGAAAGAACGGAGAAGAATTTTTATTCATTGCTCATCTTCGAAACTATTCTAATACATTTAAAACCATTAACAAAGTATTTAAAATAAAAATACTCATTTTAGTATCGAAATGGCTGCAAAACTCTTCCGACACTGCAGAACATACAGTGTCCATTACATCAGTACTGGAATTTTTACAACAGGATTGGTAGCGTACGGAGCAACTAAAAATAAAGTCGAAGCTGCACAGCCAAAAATAAATGTAGATAAATTTATGGCGCAGCCAATAACCGACATAGAACATTTAAAAAAAACACCAAACGACATGAAAACAAAAATGGAGTTAATGATTCTCCGAATCCAATCGGACTTCTGTAAATCCTTACAAGCTTTAGAAGACGACGAAAGTTTCAAAGTTGATCGATGGACACGCAAGGAAGGCGGAGGTGGAATAACTTGTGTTATGCAGAATGGAACAACATTCGAGAAAGCAGGAGTCAACATTTCTGTCGTTTCTGGATCTCTTCCGCCTGCTGCAGTGCAACAAATGCGAGATCGTGGCAAAAACCTTGACGAAGGTTCGCTACCATTTTTCGCAGCTGGCGTCAGCGCTGTAATTCACCCAAGAAATCCGATGGTCCCAACGATCCACTTCAACTATCGATACTTTGAAGTTGAAAATAACGATGGTTCGACGCAATGGTGGTTTGGAGGTGGCACCGATCTTACACCTTACTACTTAAACGAAGAGGATGCTCAACACTTTCATAAAACTCTAAAAAAAGCTTGCGATGCTCATAACCGCACTTACTACGCAAAGTTCAAGAAATGGTGTGACGATTACTTCTACATTCGTCACAGAGGTGAACGAAGAGGAATCGGAGGAATTTTCTTCGACGATCTTGACACTCCCAGTAAAACTGAAGCATTTAAGTTTGTCGAAGCTTGCGCAGACGCTGTAATTCCTTCGTACATTCCTTTGGTCGAAAATCATATGCTTGAAGCTTACGGTTACGCTGAACGTCAATGGCAATTGCTTCGGAGAGGCCGTTATGTCGAATTCAATCTAATTTATGACAGAGGAACAAAGTTTGGACTTTATACACCTGGTGCAAGGTACGAAAGTATTCTCATGTCCCTTCCGCTTGTTGCCGGCTGGGAATACATGCACGAACCGAAGGAAGATTCCAAAGAAGCGAAGTTGATCGAAGTACTGAAGACTCCGAAAAACTGGTTGAATTTGCCCATGTGAGAATTAAACTCTGACGTGTCGAATAGTTTCGATGCGTCTGTGAATTTGTCGTCTATTGTTGGTGCGGATTATTGATTGTAAGTAATTGTTACGGAAATGTTATTTGTGGTATATTTTTAAGGTTATTTTTATATAAAGTTTTTCAATTTAATAAAATCTACTAGGTTAGGATTGTAGGAAATAAAGTAGACGATTTATAGAATTTTAATTGCAAAAATCTTGCAATGTTTAGTGTTCGTTGTTTATTCTTGATTTAAAAAATGTTTTAATACTAGCTAACATTGATATAGTCTATTCGCATGATTGGTCAAAAATCATGTGTGGAATGTTTATTCGAAAATTAAATAGCGGAAAGTGCAAGAACGATTTTATAAATCGATTTTTATTCATTTTCAATTGATTGTAGTCGACGAATGTTAGCTCAGCTGCCGGAGCTGAATGGAACTGAGTAATAATAAACAGTTTAAAACGGTTTGACATTTCATGGATGTAAACAACGGCGTTAACAAAATTTCGTAAAAAACTTCTTACGCCCATGAAATGTTTTAAGCGCAAAATAAAACACCAGTCGACTTTATATTTACATATATACAAAATTGCTAGTCAAATTCGCTGGACGAACTTGATAACTCACTTTTCAAAGATAATCAGGCTTATGAAAACTTTGAAAATGGATGCTGAATAACTGATTTACAAGAAGAAAAAGGATAACGATTAAAAATTGCACGTGTAACTGAAAATTAAGACTAGAAAAAACTTTTAAAAAAAAAGGAGCATTTCGTTAGTCTCCTTTCCTTTCCTTTTTGTAGTTACTTCGAAGCTAATCTTGGCTGCGAAAGTATTACAAAAGTTTCTCTCGGTCGATGTAATATTTTCAAAATACAAATGTATTTATCTAACACAAAAAGCATAAAAAAGAAAAGCTTTTTTCGAAAAATGCTTTGGAACGTAGTGTAAACATTCGTATACGTTCTACCAATCTTCGCGTCAAGGAGATTCGGAACTTTCGCAATTGTAAATAGATTCTGTACAATTCGTTGCAACCGAACCTCACTCATTTAATTTAACGAAATTTGTAAACTTTAACGGTCCAAAAAATGTTGTCATTGTTAATGACGGCTGCTCGACAAGCCCGCGTCTCAGTGGCACCTGGTGCGGGCCTATAATAAAGTCTATTCCTCTCGAGGCCAACGACTGCCGTTATTATTAACCACGCTATCTGTTCAAGTCTCGCTTGTTCTGCATGTAGAAAAGCAAGTATGCGCTGTTGCTCTGTTTCTTCACTATACTGTGCGGAACGTCGCTGACTGTCTGATCGTCGTACTTGTACCACCTGTAAAAGAAACATTTATTTTAATTGTCTGATTATATATTTATTTATTTATTTTATCAAACCAATGGGACAATGTCCCTTTTACAAAATTATAACATAAAATTAACATGTATATAGCAAATAACAAAATATACAAAATATAAAACGAATAGGCATTAATAATACTGTAGTTGTTCTAAAAGTGCGATTTTTTGAAAGTCGTTACGTCCGTTACACGCTAAGAATTATGTAATGAATTCCACATCCGACTTAATCGAGCAGAAATGGAGTGGTAACCAAAATTATTTTTATGACATTTTATAGCCAACGCATTCGTTTTACGTGTATTATTATTATTTCTAAAGATATTGATCAGCTCGAAAAGGTTCAACACAGGTTCTTAATATATTTGTCGTATAAGTCAAGTACTCCTGTGAGTTATGTGAACCATGATTATTCTACTGTTGCTTCTAAATTTTCAATACCATCAATTTATTCAATACATCATATTATTGATTTACTATTTGTCCGTAAAATTACTACGGGTATGATTAAATCTGAGCAAATATCTTTGTTGTTCTCTACTCGTTCTCGACCGTATTCAGTGCGTCGTTATCAGGATATTTGTGAAAATAATAGTAAATCTCGTTATGGATTTCACTCTAGTGTAGCTAGACTGAGGTGTGAATGGAAGAGTGTTCCCGGTGATGCAAAAAACACTACTAGTTTTGTATCATTTCGATTTAAAGTGCGACGATTATTATACACTTATTATTAAGTTTTCTTATTTTGTTTTAACATACGGTTTTTCAATTATTCTATTACCAAATTTGATGTTCTTTTCTTTGTTATTCAAATTGCGCTGATTATGTCAGTATATTTTTGTACAGAGGTCTTATAGGCCGTTTATTTCTATAAATTTATTTATTTATTTATTTATTTATTAACCAAGAAACGGGCATTACTGCCCAAAAAAATACATGTGATATAACAATAAACTCGCAAAAGAATAAGAAAAAATTTAACAAATGATAATATAAAATGGTAACAAAACATATACGCATATAATTAATATACACAGTATGATATATATAACAGTAATAACTTTATAGCCTCAAGTTAACGATAATCTTGCAATACTCTTGCTTGATTTTTAAAACGACCAAAAATGTCATTTAATGGAGGCAAGATGAGCTATTCCCAAGTTTTATTAATCTACTTATGGCAGAGTTAAGTCCATATTCAGTTCTATAATTCTGTGAAACAAAAAGTCTGGAATTGCGGAACATATAAGAGTTTTCCAATTGAATAAAACAGGAACTCAACTCTGGACAAAGTATTTTACCATTAACTATTTTATATAAAAAACAAATATCAGAAAATGTTCTATAAGACTCCAGAGTGCTCAATTTAATTCTAGTCGCCTACCTCAGTATAGTCATGAAATTCCGTAGGGTTCTGTATGCGCAACTTGTAAGCTATAAATACTAAAAATCTGTGCTGAACTCTCTCAATCTTTCTTTTGTGCACCTCAAAGAATGGTGACCAAACCGTTGAATTATACATCAAAATAGACTTAACTAGAGCATTGTACAAAGTTATAATCGCAGATAAATTTGTAAATGCTTGCCTTTTAAGAAATCCTAAGTTGCGTAAAGCTTTGTTAGTGACATAATCAATGTGTTCGACAAATGATAGTTTACAGTCTATAAGCACACCAAGATCTCGTATAACAGATACATTTTCAATAATTGTACCATTAATAGTGTAGTTAAATTGTAAAGGCGAACGTGATCTTGTTACACTCAAGACTTTACATTTACTTGTATTTAGCGCCATACGATTTGTAGCACACCATTTTTGCAAATACTCTAAGTCACGCTGTAAAAGTAGCGCATCATCATCCGATTGACTGACTACTCTAAAAAACTTACAATCGTCTGCAACCAGAAGAAATTGGGAGTGATTAAAAACAGTATATAAATAAATAAATAAATTATAATCTCCCTCGTTTACTATCACAATACTCCTCAGGTCACTGTATGAGCCATCTAGATTGAGAAGTTTATGTGCTAACATTAAAGTAGAGTAAGAATGTAAAGATTTAATTGTGAGTGTACTGGTGATAATAGAAATGTTATGGTAATCATGGTCAAAATAACTCATTGGATTTCCCATCTTAAAAGATAAATAGTGTAAAAACTTTCTTTGAACCGATTAGATAACGTTAATTTAATATCCCAAATATGGAGTCCATATAGGTGCACAGTAAGTTAAAATGGGCAAAACCAAAGACTTAAACAGATATTGCACAGTTTTTATTGTAAATCTTTTAAGAAAACCTAGCGCCTTTGAGGCGTTGACGAAACTTAAATTAATACGATCAGAGAAAGAGAAGGCACTATCCACGATTACCCCTAGATCACGAATTTTATCCACTCTGATGATACATTTATCAATAATTTGATAATCAAAGACGTATGGAGATTGTGATCTGGTGAAGGTAATAATATTACACTTTGAAAAATTCAAAGACAGTGCATTCTTCTTGGCCCATAATAACAAAGAATCTAAGTCTCTTTGCATCGCTGAGCAATCAAGTGGCGATTGAATGAGTTTGAATAACTTAATGTCATCTGCACATATCAGCAATCGAGAGAAATTTAAAGTCGAGTTAACATCATTTATGAATAAATTAAATAGTATAGATCCTAAATGCGACCCCTGAGGAACACCAGAAGAAACCATAATGGAATCTGACTTAAAATCATTCACCTTAACAATCTGTTTTCAATTGGTAATATATGAATTAATCCATTTTAAGAGCAATCCTGAAATACCCATATTTTTAAGTTTAGAGATCAGTAATATATGATTCACTGAATCAAATGCCTTACTAAAATCTAAATAAATAGCATCTACTTGTCGACCATCAATAAGATTCTTTGAAACAAAATCGCTATAATACTAATATATTTGCTAATAAATTTGTTAACGTAGACCTATTCTTAATGAAGCCATGTTGTTGGTGGATTATAAAGGAATAATAAACTGATGATGTGCAATCTGCTACAATTGCATCCAATACCTTAGAAATAGCATTTATTTTCACCACTGGCCTGTAATTAGTTACTAACTGATTGTCGCCACTTTTGAATACTGGAGTAACATAAGAAAGTTTCCAAGGATCTGGAAAAATACCATTGCTGAGGGAGCTATTAAATATAGTTAGCGGTGCTGGAGAAAGCAAATCAACAAATCTTTTCAGAAACGAAGGAGGAATCAAGTCTGTTCCATAATTATCATCATCCTTTAAATCTAAGATGGCTTCATTAAGATCCTTAGCTGTTATGGTCATATCACTAATTAAACTATTGCTGGCTGTAACAATTTCATCGCTAGGGATATTGACGTCAGAAAAAACCGAACTAAAATATTCTTTAAATAAATTCACAGTTTCATTATAGTTATTACTTCGCTTATTAATATAACAACAAGTGTTTGGAATAGATCTCGAATTTTTATGGCATTTCACAAAGTTCCAAAAAGATTTAATATTGGATCTAGAATATGTTTCGACTTTCTTTATATACTCGTTATAAAGAGATTTAGAGGTTTTCAAACAAAGTGCTCGTAATACGTACATAATGACATTCAGTACAAGTTCCACAAAAATAAATTTTACGTATTTAATGGCAGGTAATATGATTCAATCAGTGCGATGGATTTAGGTGTAACATTTGACCACACGCTAAAGTTCTCTGGACACATCAGGCAGGTTGTTAGTAGATCCTTAGTTGTGTTAGGTTTTCTTAAACGCACAACTTCTGATTTTTCTAACTGCTTTGCTGTAATTAATTTATACAGCTAGTTTACCTGCATTAAATTATGGGTCTGTAATTTGGAGACCTTTTTATTCTAAATACATTGACCAGCTCGAAAGGGTTCAACATCGGCTTTTGAGATACCTTTCATTTAAATCTGGGTCACCTATTAGTTATTTCTTGCATGATTATATTGCGGTTGCTATTTCTTCTAAACTCCCTACTATATCAACCCTCCATCATGAATTTGATTTACTTATCATTGGAAAAATTACATTAAACCTTATTAACCCATTAATCCGTAAAGACTCAAACGGCATAAATTCCACCCGTTTTTCAACATATAACTACAGATCCAATTCGCAGATGAATCTTAATTGAATTGTATTTCCTGAAGTATTTTTTCGTGCTCTTTTCAAATCCGTCGTTATTTTTGCTTTATCTCTCTTAGATTTTGCAATATGGCGGCGTTTTCCTGGGAAAACGTGTTAATTTTACATTTTTATTTTGATCAATCGCGATTTACATTCAGTTAAACAGCTCAGTTTTGCTCTAAATTCTGTGTCGGATGGAATTTTTTGTTGTACTTTAAGGTTTTATTGGTATTTTTTAAAAATTCAAGATGGCAGGTGATTGACATGTCGAGTTGTAACGAAATTTATTATTATTTTCTCAAAAATTATTGGCTTACAAGAGAAGTTTGTATACTACAGTTTGTGAGGTCACAGAATCCGAATCTAAAATCAGATTTGCGAAATTCAAAATGGCGGATCCAATATGGTTGACCAACTTTCGCTAAAATCTTTGGATTGCAACAAAAATTGAGATATTACCGTTCAAGAGGTCGCTGAATCTTTTGTAGAAGGATTTCTGCCTCTTTTTAAAAAAAAAGAGTAAATCGAAAATGGTTTATTTTTTTATATTTCAAAGAAGTTAGCGACCTTAAAATACCAATATTTATTGTAATCTAAACATTTTAGAGAAAATTTGGTCGGCCATATTGGGTCCACCATTTTGAGTTTCTTAAGTCTAATTTTCCATTCATCACCAACAACTACAAAAACCATAATGGGACAAGTTAAAAAAGATTCTGATCATGGAAAATCGTTTTATATCAGTTCTTGTCACCACAGCTATTTTTTTGTTTGAGGTGCTTCATAAATTAAGTTTCCCCACTATTAATAGTGATTTTTGAATTTTTCGTTTAAAAGTTCATGTTTTAAACTTCCCAACAATTAAAAAAAACCCAATACAAAGGATGATATGAACAAATTTCTTAGAAAGAATTAAATGAGTAACATAATCTAAATTTTGAAAAATGTAACGTTAAACGCGCGTCTTTTGCGAGCGAAAATATAAAGTTCGAACCTAACCTCAAAATAAATCTGAACGAAATACTTATAATATATTTGAATTATTTTGTAATCATATCAATTTTCTGAATTGTATAAAGATTTCTTTCGTAGTCGATCACTTTTAAATTAGTCGGATAAGAATAATAAATATTCTAGTTCTGTTGGTGTGTACATGATTACAACCGTGTTTATTTGGTATTGTAATTTTAATCGTCATAAACAATAAAAAGTAATGATCAAAATATATTCTGTATTATTTAAGATTTACGGATATACCCCAACAAAATTACTATATGTGAACAATTCTCGTTTTTTGGGCATTTTCCTTAATTCTTTTAATGTAAAGTCTGAAATGTTGACCTACTTCGGACACCAGATGGCGCCAATGCACTTGCACGAATAATATTGTCGAAAATGTATTGTATCATACAACTATTTTACACAAGTCTTAATTTATTCAGAAATCTTCCGCCGCGTCTTCTGATAACATTTATATTACATCTACGTGCAATAAAAGAAGTTACTCGACATTAGAACTGTATTTTTAGAAATGTTCTTTCGTTTATACAATCAAAAGAAGTCGAAAAAGACACACTAGATTTATTTAATCAAATATTAGTTTCTCACTTTAATACTTTTAAAATTGAATTATTACTTTACTTTACGATTATAACCTACAATTATATTTCTAAAATCATAAGACATAATAATTTTTGAAAAGTCTGCTCAACGTTTTTAGTTATTTAACGGAGTTCAATATTTTTAACTCACATGAACCTTTAAGTACCGGATTAATGTTTCAAACCAACATCGAAACTCATCTAAAGTCAGCTAAATTACTAAGGTTACTTTCTTTAATAAATCTTCAGTTTTTAAACTTTTAAATTTGTTAATGCACAAAATGTTTCCAAGAAATTTGAAAATTTGTCAAAACTGTTTATTATAGAAATCGTCTTGCTTACAGTTACCAAGTGATGATTTTTCGATTAAAAATCCTTTTAAACCATTCAGTATCTTAAATAAAACGAACCATAATGACCAAAGCAATTAAATAAAGTCAAAACATTAATTATGTCAATAAAACCGAACGAAAATCTTCAAAATAATCAATAGAAAAATAAATATAGGGCATGAAACTAACTCAAGGGCAATTTTCAAGAATCGGAAAATTAAATTGTACAAATGGAACGATTAAGTTTTTGTTCTCGTCTAATCGCGAATATTTTCCACGCTTAGATCTATCATTAACTATCCAGAAAGCAAAATCTGAACAAACACGTCTGCGCGACTAGATTACTTCCGTTCAGGTCTTTCGGAAACATTAAAAGGAATTCTAAATAAACATCAGATTAGACTGGTTAGCAATCCAAATAAGACTAATCCACGAGGATAAAGCCTTATAAAGACAAGTTAATACTCGTGAAAACGAGTCCCGTTGTTTGTAGTATTCCGTACGGTCAATGTAAGACTCTACAGTAACTGGAAGATTACCAGACTCTACTTAGGCTTAATCGAAACGTGTAACTAATTGCTCAACTAACGACTTTTTGAATTTTTTAAATTGTATTATAAATATTTCTCGACTGTTTTAATTAATAATTAAATTGTAAAAATTGTTTATTCATTGTGTCGGTTATCTGAAAATAAAAAAAAAAAAAAAAGGCGCATATATATATTTCATTTTTGATAGAAAACACGTGCGATGGAAACAAGCTTACATATTTTATATGAAAGTTGACTATTAATGGATTCTGTGTCCCTCTAGCGACAATCAGCGTTACTAATACCTATTGCAGAAAATGCATTTCATCCCGAGATCTTGTGGACTCTTCAGTAAGGCTACCACGAAAAGCTCTGCCTTTGTTTTGTTTAATTTGAAATTTAAATAAAACTAATAGAGGAGGAAGTGTTAGAGTTATTGCATATAAAGTACAACTTCACTTTATTGTCCTTCACTTTGTTTTGTTTAATTTGAAATTTAAATAAAACTAACAGAGGAGAAAGTGTTAGAGTTATTGCATATACAGTAGAACTTCACTTTATTGTCCTTCACGTTCTTTTGTTTAATTAAAAAATTTAAATAAAACTAACAGAGGAGAAAGTGGAGTTATTGCATATACAGTAAAACTTCACTTTATTGTCCTTCACTTTGTTTTGTTTAATTTGAAATTTAAATAAAACTAACAGAGGTGGAAATGTTAGAATTATTACATATAAAGTAGAACTTCACTTTATTGTCCTTTACTTTGTTTTGTTTAATTTGAAATTTAAATAAAACTAATAGAGGAGAAAGTGGAGTTATTGCATATACAGTAGAACTTCACTTTATTGTCCTTCACTTTGTTGTGTTTAATTTGACATTTAAATAAAACTAACAGAGGCGAAAGTGTTAGAATTATTACATGTATAGTAGGACTTCACTTTATTGTCCTTCACGTTCTTTTTTTTAATTTAAAATTTAAATAAAACTAATAGAGGAGAAAGTGTTCGAATTATTGCATATACATTATAACTTCACTTTATTATCCTTCACTTTGTTAACGCCTTCACATTATTAGCGAAATTCCCTTCACGTATTTAGCGTAGGTAAGGTTAGTTCTTCTTCCCTCTTTCGTAATTCCAGTGTCGGCTGGAAGGTGCGCAAGAAAGGATGCGCATTTGTCGGACAACAAAGCGAAAGTCAAAACCACGAGTAGGACAATAAAGTGAAGTTCTACTGTATATACATACTTATCTAAAATGATAACGGGATATAGTTACACAGCACGCATGTATAATCGGTTTACAAATATTATAAACATAATAACTTGATGGAAAAATATCTAATAATTCTCGATCGTGTTAATTAATAATTAAATTGTAAAAATTGTTTTTTTCGTCGTATCTGTAAAATAAAAATACGAATGTTATTTTTTTTGTATTTTTATTTTCAGATGACCGACACAAATGTTATTTGTTTTGTATTTTTATTTTTATTTTCGTGTATGTAAATATTACAAAAAGATATTCAAAGGTAACAAAAAACGTATTTATGGAATATTTTCTTTCGATAAAAAAATCGTTTAAATTATATAACCTTGTATGAAAATATTTAATATTTTCGTAATCGTTGAGTCTTTTATATTTTCTTTATTTTTTATTTATGATAATATTTTTCCACGTCACCGACTAGCTACAGCGGAGCATGAAATTAACGATAACTTGGACTTCTTAGAAACTCGAGCAATGGATTTTAAATGTCAGATATTGATCAGAGATACCAAAGCGCGATTTTTATTTGTCCAATAAATGACGTAAATAGTATTGAATCCGTTTTCTACCGTATCTGACTGTTAAATGATATGAAATAATTTCTTAACGTGTTACGTATATTTTTCATTCTCCTCTGTCTTTATTTTCTCAGGAATAATAAAGTTGCATTGTCTCGTGTTGCAAATATTTTATTACTTCCACCCAGACCATAAGTCTTCCCTTATTTTAACGGTGTCCCTTATTTTTACTTTTTTCAGTACTTTATTTTAACTCTTTTCCCTCGTGAGCTCCGCACTATTCGTCATGCGCTTGTACAGCAGGACCTCTCTTATTCTAATTAGTAAAGTCTTTCAAGATTGCGCCGACCTCTCTTATTCTAATTTCCCCCTTACCCCCACTTACTTTGCTTGCGAGCTTGTGATTCGTGGACAATATTTTTCGGTGTCTTTTCGTGTGATAGTGAGAGAAGACTTGTGGGGGAACGATTAGAATAAGAGAGGCTGGACAATTCGAATAAGAGGTTCGAATAAGAGAGGTCCTACTGTAGTAGCAGTCCACGTTCAAAAGAATTATTGCATATAAAGTAGAACTTCACTTTATTGTCCTTCACTTTATTGTGTTTAATTTGAAATTTAAATAAAACTCGTAGAGGAGAAAGTGTTAGAGCTATTGCATATAAAGTAGAACCTCACTTTATTGTCCTTCACTTTGTTGTGTTTAATTTGAAATTTAAATAAAACTAATAGAGGAGAAAGTGGAGTTATTGCATATACAGTGGAACTTCACTTTATTGTCCTTCGCTTTGTTGTGTTTAATTTGAAATTTAAATAAAAGTAGGATTGCTGTTTGTGCTTGTGCTTACAGGTGAAGAAGGACGCTACTATATGTCTTCTCTCTCTCTCTCTCTCTCTCTCTCTCTGTTTATATTCTCTCATACTGCCAGTCGTGGGGATGAGGGGAAGCGTTAAATTAAGGGAAGAAGCCGCCATCTTCCTTGACTCGAATGATTAAAATATGGGGAGGGCCACTGTATTGAATATGGTCCCCTCCGCAAAAATTAATTATATAGTTTTTCATGAAATTGGCATTTCAGACTCAAGGAGTGTTAAAAATGTTATTAATATTTCGGCTGACATATATGGTGAGGATCGAAGTTTTGAAAATACTTATTTTCATTTTTTACACATTTAAGGAGCCCCCTCCTTCATCCCCCTTTCTGTTCTATCTAAGTTACGTAGGTAACCTCATAAACGCCACTATTTTCTCTAGTTTCAGGTTATGTTACATTGGGAATGTTCTCGTAAACGCAAATTTTCACTCAAAAAACTACAATACGAACTAGTTTTATATTATAACTAAAAGATGTTAGTAAACGAACGAGTATTAAGGAATAACAAAGTAGTCACAGACTCGAAATTTCAAAAAAAGTAATAAAATGTTACTCACTTATTTTGAGAGTTGCTCTTGCAGTACGCCGTGTAGTGACCACCATCCATCGTGCCGTAGTGATTCGACATCGCGTACAAGTCGTATTCGTAATTTTGGGCATTGTTAGTACAATCCTTGGCCATGTACGGCCTCATGTTGAAATCGGTTAAAGGGAATTCAACAGCGGTGTTTTTCTTTTCTAACCATCCGCCAGTATCGCCGAATCGGTTTAAATGGATGACTATCACAGGAGCGAGTTTAACAAAGTCGAATTTCTTAGTCGCGTCTCGGGGCGTTTTACACTTCAGGCATTTCCATCCAATAATTTTTTGCCTCTTAACGTAATTTTCTATACATTCCTGAAAAATAATAAAGAAATGTTTTTTAATTTCAGAATTTGTCAGATATGTTGGACTCCTTAGTTACTTTAAAAGTTAATTCAAAGTTAGGAATGTTTTAAGTACTTACGTCTAAAGTGCACTTATTAGTTAGCGTTAATGATAACGTTAAACTATTAAAGATCTCGTAATTGATGCTGCTGTAACTGCAAGTTGCACACGTTATAGTCGACTGCAGCATTCCGAAAAACAGATTCGAAATCACGGATTCGCTGTCATGCATTGCCTTAGCCCATTCGGATTGAGCCTTCGTAGTTACGATCCTATTCTTCGCAGGCTAAAAATCCCAATATTTACTTAAGTATAATTAATATTTAAGGTTTATTACATTTAACAAAAGAAATTAGAACCAGAAAAAGTGACCGATTTTCTGTGTCATTGGTGAGGTCGAAGCCCCCAATAAAGAATCTCCCATTTGGATTTTTCGTCGAATTTTTATATCGATTTAATTAATTACAAATATGACATCAAAATGTTGATTCTATTTAATGATTTAGTGGTATTACTTACCGTTTTTAAGTCGTTATGCATATATTCCAACAAAAACATTAAAAATTCATGAGAATCCTGTTGATCGTAACTCTCAAACTGCAACTTGTACTGACCACTCACAACCTGTCAACAAAGAACGAAAAAAACATCTAAAATTTTAATTTGAACTATTGTTTAGGAGTTACAATAATTATTATCCAACATTTTTTTAGAAATTAGCATTCAAGATGATTACTGATTCATCGATAAAATAAAATAGAGAAATTTAATTAAATTTTGTTTTTATTCAGTATTTAAATAAATTATTCATTAAATTATAATAGAAAAAAATATCAAATGTTTTTTACGTATTATGTTGAAAAAATCTACTTGAGAAGAGCTAATTAATAACAGTTTAGTATAAAGAATCTCCGATTAATCTTGGTAATTTTTTAATTATATTTTTTAAGACGACTGTGCGACTATTTTTTACGAGAAATTACCATTTTTTAAGGTGAAATTCTCATAATTTATATCAAAATACTACACCATTATTGTTTGTCCTACTTTTTTTTTTGGCAATGTTTTTTAAAGTCTTTTTTTGCAACACAAATAAATTATATCATACGTTCTTGTACCAAATTCTTATTTACTATTAATATTTTCGCGAGTTAATCGAAGTATATTTGGGGTAACTTTTTCTGTACCATTTCAATAACCATTCATGGTAATAAGGTCAAAGTTGGCCCCAATTAAAGGTTAGTACATGTATTTTATAGCGATATGTCTTTTAAATCCGAATTAGTAAAACACCTGCAATCAAGGTGTAAACATTTTTCACTAATTGAAGTAGTAATTAATTACATTAGTCGCAAATTTAATTAATATCAGAAATCTAATTACTATTTAGTTAGGCTACAAGAACAATTGTTGATAATATACTAATACACTCTGAAACTGTTGGGACCTAAGGACGGGAGACGCACATATTTACGATGATTTTCGACCTTCATTTTCAACCGGAAATAAGATTAATATTGACTTGAAAGTGACCAAACCTACCATTTTCGAGTATGATCTTTCGATTGGCGTGGTCAAAATTGCATTTAAATTGCATTAAATACTAATATGGCGCATTTAAAAAAAAAATTAACAAAATTTCGTGTGTTTCGTTTTTTTGTGAATTTTTTTTCGTATCAATAATGTCGCCGGATCGATGCCTTTCTGCAACCAAACGTGCACAAAATATATGAACTTCAACGAGGAATTTTTTTTTGTTTTGTCCCGAATCAACCTAACCTCTTCAAAACGTCAATATCTGGAAAAAATAAACCTTATTCTATAAATTCTGAACATTATTTATGAAATTCGCATCTCTAGTGGTATTATTTTCCCTAAAACGGAGGTCCAGGGGTTTTCGAAGTTGCTGATCAGCAATTTGAGGTTAGATTTTTTAAATTCAAGATGGCGGATCCAATATGGTGGACTGGAATTCAATAAAATGCTTCAAAATCGCGATAAAATTCGTATACGGGGATTTCTGGGGTTGTTCATCACGAATTTGAGGCTAGATTTTTAAAATTCAAGCTGGTGGATCCGAGATGGCCGACCATATTTCATAAAATAATTCAAAATCATTCGATAATGTTTATACGCGAATAGTCGCTTTCAAATCAATATTAATCTTATTTCCTGTTGAGAATGAAGGTCGAAAATCAACGTAAATATGTGCGTCTCCCGTCCTTAATGGGTTAAACAAACAAACATTTTTCGAGTGAGGCGTGTATAATTGATTTTCAAAACTCAACAGGACGGATACATCATAGCATACGAATTTGTTGAATCCAACTGGATTCTTATGAAACTCTCTTCTAGGGAGATTTTAGGGTCCCTGATTACAAATATTAAAACCGATTGTCAAAATTAAAAACGACGTATCCATTATGGCAAACGATAAAATAAATCAACTTTCTGGATTCTCTTGAAGCTGATTACAGTAGCCCTCCCCCAATATTTGCAACCCCCTAATATTTGCCACTAGGTCCGTTTCAATAATTGCCTTACCCCTCGATTGCTGTTCCCTACCACTTCTCACGGAGCGGTAATTCTGTGGCGGCATCACGCATGCGCGATGTAGGAAAGGTCAAACTGATGTAGGCGGAGTGGGGGAAAATTTCTTCCCCTCATTAGGCAAATTTTGAGAGGGTTAGAAAAGGACAGACGAGACGGACGAGGCGAATATTTGGGGGGGGGGGCGCAGTGTAATCCAGAATTTTACGAATCCAATATAAATTTTTCAAAATGGCCGACTCAATATGGCGGATAACGGACTCGATGATTACTACCGTTTTAAACATGTTCTAAAATGTACAGAAAACGATATTTATACCAACTACAAGAGAAAGTAGTTTGAATTTACTTAAAGTTTTTTAACAGCTTCTAAGTGTTTAAAATTAACAATAATTCTTCTTGAAAAATTATCATGAACGGTGCTAGTAATCACTAAAACTAGTAATTTATAGAAGAAATAAAATAATCATGTTAATAGTATTATTACGTTTATATTTTGCAATGAAACCCCTAGAAGCAAGTTGCAAGAGAATCTTGGTTTAAAAACACTCGTCAGCCATATTGAATCTGCCATTTTGAATTTCGACAATCAGATTTCTATATTTATAATCAATTATCTCGTAAATAGAAGGAATCATCTTCTGAGGTACACAGACAAAAAATTAATGGGATCGTGAAGAAATTGTAGAAACGATTTTAACATATATGTTAATAGTAGAATAAAGAACATTAAATAGTAGATATTTAACTATTTTAGTTTTACTATTATAAAATGGTTTTATTATCGAATTTCTTTCTCGCTGCCTATACATTAGTAATCGAATGATTGCTCCCAAAGCAATAAGTAATCTTATATATTTTTAAAATATTTTGTAGTTTTCATTATTGTCCTAAGAAACTACAAGTATTCAGTTAAAATTACATTTTAACATTCCCAATATTGTAAATCTATAAATTTTCTTTTTTAATGTGTAAAAAAAATCGCGTTTTGTTATCAAAATATATTTGTCAATATTGCAGTAATTTTTTAGTTTTTCTTCAGTACCCGGGAAAAAATGTATTATATACAATTATATATAATTATATATAAATTTAGATACAATTATATACAATAATATATAATCATATACAATTTTTGATACAATTAGATCCAATTATATATAATTATATATGGATTTTGGCCGTATATAACTATATACAATCGTATATAAACATATATAATTATATATAATTGGATCTAATTGTATGAAAAATGGTATATAATTATATATAATCGTATATAAACATATGTAATTATATATTATTATATATAATTGGATCTAATTGTATCAAAAATTGTATATAATTATATATAATCCATTTTTCCCCGGGTACTGATAATGAATTTTTGCAAATTTCGTAAAAAAATTTCTTTTTTTTTAATTAATTTATTATTTAACGGGCGGAATCGCTCTTCTGCACAGTTTTTAATACAATCAATTACAATATTTTGCGAAAGCTATTTATCGTCTTAAGAGATGGCGCCATACTTCACATTTCTGTACGAAATATTGTACGAACTGCAGAAACCTACGCCAAGTATCTCCTCGTTTTATCAACATTGAGCTGCTGTTTGAAAACGAAATCGAAAAATTGTTCACCGGACGGGGATCGAACTTACGACCTACGATTTCGTAGTACAGTACGTTACCACCTGAGCCACAAAGCCGATTATGTTAAAAAAAAATTAAATTAAAAACACGAGTAATCGAATGGTCAATAAATGTTTAGTACCCATCCGACTATTTTCGCTACGATCGATAAAATTCACAATCTTACTAGTTTTTAAAATACTCTTAATGAGATTAGAAGACAATAGACCTATTTTATACGAAATTAGTAAAAATTACATCGAACAATTCTTAAATTAAAATTTTTACATCCAGCTCGAAATATTTATAACGTCGTTTTATATTTTCGTAACTAATGGATTGAATAATCTCAATACATTGAATTATCATCATTTTCTAATTAAGGAATTCATCAATCACGTTCTCTAAATGCACATAATTTAAGATTCTCTGGTATTATATTTATAAACACTAAAATTTAAACAATAAACGAATAAACAAAAAACTTAAAAGTCGTGACATAAACTCGGCAAAAGTCTTTGAATGCTTCATTAACAAATTTTGAATAACTATATTTAAAAAAACTCATACAAATACATTCAATGCGACGAGGGCTTTACGTAATGTTTAACAATTATTAGTAACATTTAAAAGTTAAATTTATTTATGCGCAAAATAACTACAATTACTTGAGACTTTTTTAACTAATTTTCCTCATCGGGTAAAATTATAATATAAATTTAGGTATATTTCAAGCTAAATACTTTTATCAATCGATTAAAATAGTGAGAAAACAATTTAAACAAAGCCAAATAATTTTTTGTTGACTAAAATCGGTACATGAACTCGGAAGGCCGGATGCGAATCGGTCATTCCTAAAATCTAATTGTTTTGGAAAAAGCCGATGAAGTCAGCATTGTTTTCGCTCTACCGGATGTACTTTAGTTCACGTGCAGTCGCATTTTAACAATTGCATATTAAAATGAACAATTCCTAGAATTAGTCATTCTGTATATTATTAAATATCCTTGAACAATTTTTTTCTATTTTAGAGTTGACGTAACGTTTAAGGACTAAATTATCAACTGAAAATTTATCAAAAAACAATCAAGAAATAATTAAGTATCAATTGAATTAATAAAATCTTATTAGGCATTTCATTAACTAAAAAGGTGTAATAATAAGCTTTTTTTCTTTCAGTAATTTCAATTTGTAATCGAATTAACAATTTTATACTTGTATCACGTCATTGATAACATAATCAGAATTAATTTATTCAGTTTTGTAGCAATATTGACATGTTATTAATTTTTTTAATTACAATCGTTAATTGCTCACAAAAACTAACCTTACACTCAAAATACCTTCAATCTACCAAAATTTTTAATTCAAAGAAAAGTAAGTAGAACGTTATACGATCCTAAAAGATTTCTCGAAACTTATTAAATTATCAACAATAACCTAAATTGACATTACGTTCGGGATGTGAAGTTAATTGCGGCAAAAACCAATTAAAAATAGGGCCGGTGAATTTCTTGCGAAAGACGCTTTATTGCTTTTAAAATCGTTCCTTTAGACGAGTAGTTAAAGTACTAAATGATAAGCGACAGATTTATCATCGTCTCGTTATCTAATGTCATTTATCAAAATAAGATTTGAATTGTGGTCGAGTATCGTAAAAATCATTTGATAAAACAAATCGTAAATACCGCATTGTTTCGTAAAAATGCCATTTTTCCACACTTCTAACAGCCTTTCATTTTTTCAGACTAAAAACAATTAGTCTCATGAAAAATCTGTATCAGGTAAACATTAGTTTAGCCTTCTGTAACTTGATAATTACAATATATTAAAAAATGAATTTAATTTTCGTGGTCTTAAAAATCGAATTCAAACATATTATGATTCATAAAGAGTATTTAAACACTTAAAACAAAACTAATTAAAAATCAGGCGTGAGCCATTAAGCTTTATATAAATATGACAAAATTGGACATTAAGTCGTGTTAATCACACTTTAAAAACCTCGAATTTAAGATTTGTTTTATGCTTGCTTCAAATCTCTGTCACCTACACAAAATTAGTTTTATCGAAAATAATAATCGAAACTATTCGGAAAATTCCACCTCTATTCCATTCATTGTTTATCGATGTTATTAACGACGAATACCACTGTTATCGAATTAATATTCTTTAATAACTGCAAACATTCAGAGGCTTTCGAGGCAGACTGAAATGTTTGCCAAGTAAGATTTCATCAGGAAATATCTTAAAATCAACGTCATAAATCCGAACACCAGTTTTCATAGATATTACGTATCGAGGGCGGAAAATTGATAATTCCTGCCCAGAACGACTTTAGCTAAATGCACGCAGACTTTTAGAGATTTTTCAGTAAACAAATAATTCTTATGACATAAAAATTCGAGTTTTAAATCTATTATTAAAATCAAAACATTTCATACCAATTAGACTAATAAAATGTGATATGATTTGATATCTAATGTTTCATAATAGATTCGCTAATTTAAGCTTTCTTCATTTAACAACGAAAACTCATGTTATGTAATTAAGCCTTCTTATATGCACGTTAATAAACACTTTTACCTCTGATTAATATGTTTGCTTTTTCGCCTAATTATGTTTTAATATCTTTTTTGAATAATCGTTAAAGCAATTGATAAAATATGGACGTACAAACAAAAATTAAAGACAATCAGAGGCCATTTTAAAAAATTAAAAATCGATCTATTACAATCGACATTTTTAACGTAACATTTTGTGAAAGTAGTATAACCTTATTTTTTCAGTGAAAAGTATGTTACATAATTTTATTTATTTATTGATAAATTTAAATATTTATTCTTGAGGTTTGAAATTTTTGTAAAAAATGTTTATTTTAACCCTACGACATTGTAGGTTATAAACCCACCCAAAATCACACATCTTTTACTATAATTTCAAACCTGAAGAATAATATTAAGTTTTGTATTTTTCATTAGTTAGCAACTATACATTACTCATACCATACTCTGAAAACTTTTATAATATATAAATATTTAAATTTATCAATAAAGAAATAAAATGATGTAAAATATACTTGTAACTAAAAAAGAAGGTTATACTTCTGTCAGAAAATGATACGTTAAAAAAGTCGATTGTAATAGATCCATTTTTTTAAATGACTCCTGATTGACTTTAATTTTTGTTTATGATGATATTTACTATTAATCAGAAGTAAAAGTGTTTATTAACGTGCATGTAAGAACGCTTAATTACATAACATGATTAATTGTAGGTTATAAACACATCCAACATCATATTTATTTATTCAAATATTTGAATTTTAAGAAAAAATGTTACTTTGGAACCCTTCTGTATTTTAACGAAACAAAATGGCGACCACACTGAAAATTTCTAAGAAAAAAAATTCTAAACTATTTCTAAATTCTAAAATATAATAAATACAAGCTTTTGAATAAATAAATATGATGTTGGACGGGTTTATAACCTACAATATTGTAGGTTAGGATTTTTTTCCCTCGAACTTTCGTAAGAAATTTTCAGTGGGGTCGCCATTTTGTTTCCTTAAAATGGAGAAGGGTTCCAAAATAAAATTCGTTCTTCAAATTTAAATATTTTTTCACACTTCCTCGCAATTTAAATAGAATCTTAAAATTCTGGTCGTTGGAAACAATTTTAATAAATATTTACTAATATTTTGGTACGAAATGATTTAATACTCTTTATATTTTTAATATTTTTCGCGAAAATGGCTAATTTTTTAAAATATGTCCATATTTCCGTTAGAAATTTAGAATAAAAGCGTTGCGGTTGTTATTTATCAATTTAATCTATTAATCTAAATATTTATCAATGTCATCTTTGTTTTACTGAATAAATAGTCTCAATTTATTTATAACAATTGTTCTTAAAAAAGTTAGAAAATAAAGTCTGTATTACTAAAATTTATTAATTCTGTAATTTATTTATGTTTCAAATAATCGAAATTATTACATTAAATTATTATTGAAATTATTATTGAAATAAAATTGATTCTTTATGCCTGAAATAATTATAAATAGGTTCAATCGAATGCTGCTGAAAAAAAATGAACGAATACGTCACCTAACCTCTATTTTTCAAACAAATGAAGCAAAAATATTGATTTTTCCGATCTTGATATTTTTTTTTTCTATATTTCTCGATCAGGAAATATTTTTTCTCCCGACCGCGTCGGAATGTCCGTATTCCATGCCTGAAACGCGGGACGAAAGTTGCCGATTCCGCCCGGGCGCCAGCGCGCACGCGCACTTCGTTCTCATTACTCCCTAGGGACGGAAAGCGCCGCCAGCGGGAGTAATGGACGGGGTCGCGAGAAAAATAGCGAAAATTTCCTCCCTTGAAGCATAATATACTATTATATCGCTACAAAATCCAAAAGAAAAATGTCCTCGATATCAAATGAAAATGTTCCTGAATAAAAAATTGTCTTTTTTCTTAAATCGACGGTTTCAAAATGAATATTTTAAAATGAATACTTCAAAATGGAAACTTACGGAATCATTTCCTTTCGAATTATGTATTTCTTGATTTACAACTAATTTTCCGTGTTTCTAAGATAAGAATATGGGACAATTACTTATGAGCGCCAAAATGGCAAAATATTTAAAATCTGCAATTCTATCATGGATCTCGAAATTACAATGTTATCATCAGGATCTTGATCAGCGACCTCAAAACCCCCCTCCATACAACTAACTTCTGTCTAATTCAATATGAAACAATGATTTTTCCTTCAATCATACACTGTATTACATCCGCCATATTAGATCCGCCACCTTGAATTTTGTACTTTTACGGAGATCATATTCGGTGACCCCGAAAAACCCCTTAAAATAATATTCTGATCTTGGTAACTAGAGAAAACGATCACAAATAAAGAAATTCAAAAATTGAAACCAAATGATCCTAAACGCAGCCATTTTGTAACAGCCGATTTGAAAAAAAAAAATTTTTTTTATTTAGAATCTTACTGCTGAGCTATCATGGATACTTTTCTGAACGTTTTTGTAGCGTTAGAAAAATTAAAAAATAGAAGAAAACAAAAAAGGTAAGAAAAAACCAGGATTTTTTCTCGTTTCTTGGAAAAAATAGAGGTTATTTGACATTTTCTTGACATTATAATACGACTTCAAATGTATAATATTACATTTTAGGAATACCTTGAGCAAATACAGTCAACCTCAAAAATTTGTACACTTGGACCCAATAAGGGTTATTTGTTTTTTTTGTTAAATTGTTATTTAACGAGCGGAATCGCACTTTTACTAATTTTTTACCATATGATTCGTAAGATTTACGAGAGCTGCAGGTCGACTTCCTAGATGGCGCCATACTTACGAAAAAAAAAGGAACTGCAGGAACCTACACCAAGTACAGCCGCGCTCACGGGCCAACTTCCGCCGAATAAACAATATTTTCGAACTGGTTAATAAATAAAATAATGATTTTCAATATTTTAAACGCTGTATTTTTTCTAAATAAAACTAAAAACAACCAATTTGTTCGCAAATTGCAACAGTTTTCGGTAGTTTTGGACACGACCGACATTTGTTATTTTATTTTGACTCAAAAAAATACCAATTTTAGGTACTTTTAGAAGCAATAAGAAAATAAATAAAAGGACATTTTGAATCCAAAAAACAAAGAAAAACCGAAACATTTCGTCAGGATTATTTTCATTTTTCGATTTGGCATAACTTTTGAAAGTTAGAACGTTCTCTTTAACTATAATAATTGTACCAAAAGAACGATTAGTATAAACTAATTTGACTATAAAATAGTTTTAGTCTCTGATTTGTAAAACTTCTCATTATATATAAAAAAATCACAATTCATCCATTTTAAAAATATACAGTTTCAAAATTTTGAAATATTGATTAACTTTTCTTTTACGACTGACAGTCTCATAATTTTTTTAAAATACTAGTAACCAATTTTGAAGATAAAAAAACGAATGACATGATACTTTTAAAAAATACACGCGTACACGAACGGCATGTTACATAATTACGTTTCCATGATCTCACGAAACAGATATATTAAATTTATAAACTGCGCCATCATCGAACGCCGAACATATCCACAAACTGAGCGATTAATAGTAGATTGAAAAGAAATAAGTCTAAGTGTTTACAGCCATATCTTCTCATCTAATCATCGATTCAATTTCTATCTCTTTTTATTTACAAAATGTTTCATTATTTCCATTTTCGAATTTGTATTAATACTTTTCTAATGATTTTATTATCTTATTAGCAATTAGATAATTTTATTTTACTATTATTTAATATTCATATTAATTTTTTGTGTTGTTTATTTATTCAATAGCCATTTATTATAAATATTGTTTTGAAAACTCTTTTACCTATAAGTAAAAATAATCTGGGTCTTTCTGAACGATTTTTTATTTTTTAGAAACAATTATTGTAATCGTCCGCGTCTATTATCATGACCAAACATACACAATATTAACAAGCACTATCTTATCGGTGTACGTTATGTGTAGGTGATATTCTCACATTTGCAACATTATAAAATGTTATTAAGTAGATACAAACTAAATTTTCGTAGAAAATAAATAAGCCAATTAAAAACTATTCCAACTTTTTGTTCCTTCATGGATTTTAAAGTGCTTTAATTATTATGTAAAAATCTATTATTAGATTACGATACTAACTTGGTACTCTTAATAAGTTACATACCTTGAGATCCCTTGGTGAAATACTTTTGTACTTCCCCCTCCAGAGGGCCATAATGACCTGCGCCACTTCCTCTGCAATTTGACCCCTAGGTGTTCCGCCTTCATTACTTTTGTTGTTCAAATCATGTATATATTCGTTGGAATTAAAATACGTAGCTAACGCCGAAGTGTTGCTCAGGCACTGAATTATGCTGTTCATGTAACAAGAATTCCCCAGATTCTTTAATCCCGTAATTCCCGGATGCTGAAAAAAAGAAAAAATCTAATGAGCCCAAAATAATTTGGACATTTTCATCGGGTTATTATCGAATCACCTTTTTGAAATAAGTGACAATATAATGGGGTTTGAATTTTCTCCTAACATTAACCATTTCTTGAAACCCGAGTCTAATCGGAACGAATAACTCGCCTGCCGCTAGAGTGCGAGTCATGTTACCTGGTATCCAGAGCTGCTGTATATCCCATAAACGCAATTAATCGGTGAATTCTAAATTAATCGATAGAGATCGTCTTCGGAGAAAACCATTATAAAAATCAGTATAAATATTTAATGGAACATTCAACGCAATAGTTGCTATTTACATTTCAATCATTTTTATTGACTCAGAAATGATTACATCTTTAGCTCAAAGTGTGAACCGACTAATGCGCGTGTGGCCTCATCAACTGATATGTCATCAGATTAAAATTTTGGTCAAGTTACATTTTATTTTCCTGTATTTACTTCGTCTTATCGGAATAATGTTTTACAATGTATGAAAAATATATGTCCAATGTTTACATCAACTTTTTATTGATATATAAATTAATTACTTCAGGTTTTATACCTTTCATCCTGCATTGTCAACAATTATGTCAAGGTTTTTCAATCACTGAAAATATCTACTTTATATTTATTTGAATAGTATTTTTTATTTCGATTAATAAACAGAATTATTCGTGCGAACATTGTAGATGTCATTAGTGTGTAGTAAAACGAACTTGTTTGTGTTTAGGTATTAAAATCGTCGATTAATGACATTACAGAATTTATTTTTCCATTAGTAATTTTCTGCAAATGTTTGGAACAAGAATTCGATGAATGTTAATCTATTTTACTTTATCCTATATTTCGCACAATATACTATAAGTTATGTTCAATTTAAAACTAGTTATAGTAATTTTATTAGTGAATTATATTTACTCATTACAGTCTCTTCAAAAACATATCTCGAAGAAACGCACAATTTCGATTTTTAGCCGAAAAAAATGATGTAATCTTCATTGTAAACTCTGAGAAAACTCACGATTGTAATTTAAGATTTCTGACAATTTCGGTTAATGTTTAATCTTGGTAATTCATGGTATTGTTAAATGTATGTTGCAACGGCATAAGAATGTTTAATAACAAACATAATAAGCGAATAAATCATAAATTATGTATTAAAAAATTACAATCGCAAATTTCATTAAAAAGTTCAGTATGATTGAAGAATTTCAGTTATTAAAAAGCGTTTTTACTTTTGATGACATAATTTTTTTCTATATTTTATCCAATAATGATATATTGATAGGTTTTTAAGATATGAATTTTTCTTTATTTATAAATAGCTTCGCTTTAAACCCCATATCTTGAATCAAAAACATCCGACTGGGTCTCATAAAATATGATATTAAAGCTAATAATGTTGTCGTTAATTGATTCTAAATTTCTGTTTAATACGTTCAGTATCGTTAAAATAAAACGAGAAATTAATACAAGTTAAATCGAAATTGTATTATAATATAATTTTATTAGCCTTATAATTATGAATGTAGTTTTTTATCTATTACCTTTTTTCTTTTTTGTTGTTAATATTATTACTAGTTGAGATTATAAATGGTTTAACAAAGCCTAGCGTTTAGGAATCCATGTGATTACGCGCAAGGTTTTTTAAATGTCCCAAAAAAACCTATCATAATAATTCAATTTTAATAATTCAATTTTATTAAGTTAAATTATGTCTAGTATTTTAGTTTTTAAGTACAGATTCTATTTTTATAAGGGATTCCATTTATTTATGTATATTTGCCATATTGTTATATTACTAAGACTAGTTAATACAGGACAACAAATAATCTGGTTTCAAACAATTTATATTATAGAATTCTCAATTTCAGACAAAGATTTTTTATATAGGATTATTATAATTACAGACGATTTTATTATTTGAATTTCGAATGTTGATATTTACATTTCACTGTTGTTAATATATTTTATTTTGAAAGTTATAAAAACTGGAAAGCTTCAATAGTCACAGAAAAAACTAAAGAGAATAAAATTTACCAAACCTCGTTTTAAGTAATATTTACTAAAGTTTCTTAATATATAGGTGTTAAACTTTAAATACTACTTTTAAACAAATTTTAACGAAAATTTTGCACAAAAGATAAAAGAATTTCAATGAAGAAAAAATTAATCATTATTAATCCAAAGAATTATGAAAATTTGTAAATTTTATTACATAATTTGAGATAAATAAGTATTTAACTAACATATAACAGGTTTGAGGTGATTACGAAAAAAAATAGATAGTTGGATTTACTATCTAAATATTAGTATATGGTTCCAAGTCTTTTGGTTAGGTTTTACTATTTAAACAGTAGATTTGGCTATATAATTGGTCTATGCCACTATTTAAGTAGTAAAATTTACTGAAATCGATAGTCTTATCCTACTGTCTGGTTAGTACTTCCAACTATTTATTTTTTTTCCATGAAGAAAACAAATAATATTGCGTAAATTCTGCACTAACAAAATGTTCTGGTTAAATACGACCGTACTATATTTTCTGGTTATAATAAGCAGAATTCTAGGTAGTTTAATTACAAAAATAATCGTTTTAACAATATGTCTAGTTAATCCAACAATATTTCCGGTTAAACCAACCAGAATTGTGGTTGCTTTAATCAGAAAAAATAATAAGGGCCTATTTAATCATCTTTTCTCCCTCTAGACTAACTAACTATCCCTCTAAACTAATCATCTTTTCTGGTTATTTTAACTATTTTTTTCTGAGTGTATTTAATAAACATTACTTAAATCATTCGGTAAATTTATCAGCCGAAGCTACTAATGATTTTTTCGTGTGTATTTCTTACTAATATTTTGTACGAAATTGTTTCTGTCACTATTTTTTTAATAAATAATCCTGAAAAGTTTTACCTGGGTATAAAAATAAATAAAATAACTCTTTTTTCTTTAATAGTTACACAAAATTTTGAGTTTTCTTTATTTTTCTCGTAAAAATTTGTCTTTTTTGTCATCGCGTAAAATTTAAAGTATTGAATCATTTGAAAAACAATTTAGAAGTGATTTTTTGGGACTTAATTACCTTTAATTTGATATTTTATGCGAACCAATCACAAGTTTCTAACTTCAGATTTGTCCTAAAATGTAAAAATACTCAAAAAAAAAAGAAACAAAATTCAGTAACATAATAATATGTAAATGTTTTTTTGATTATATGATTATAAAATTTAGTTACACTAATATTTTTAATTATTTGGGAATAATATTTTATGCTGACGTAAGAAACTTATTTATCAACGTCAGAATAATTATTTTTTTCGCAGGAAACAATTTTTTATTGTCACATTTATTAAAAAACGAAATTGTTTACGTTTTTTTAAAATCATTTTTCGATTTTTGTTTAAATCTCGACTAAACTCCAGAGATTAGATATGCGCCGATCGAAGTATTTTCCAATTTATTTTTCTAATATTAAAATATCTAAAATACCAATTTTTTGGCATTCTCTTCACTTTGTTAACTGATTCCAAATTGGGTTTTCGGCATCAACATCAACTAATTAAATGCAGGACATATTTACACACATTTTGAGCAAAGAATCATATTAATTTTCTTGTTTATCGAATAACTAAATTAGTTGCACGAAATATTTGCATATTTTATAGTAATTTCGTCCAAAAATCACGATCATATGACTGATTCCCAAAAAAATCGAAATTGATTTCCTTAATAATTTTTACAACCCAGAATCGTTAATTACGAAATGACTTTTTTATTATATGATAAACAAAAAAGAAATATTCAACAAAGGACTCTACAAATCATTCCTTCACTATGTCCCAACTGCTAAATTCGAAGAGAATCAACTTTAATCGTAAAAGTCCTTACTTATTGTTTGTTATCTTATTTTTTACTCATATAGTATTGACTGTATATTTGTATTATAATATTTTTAAATATAATTGAAAATCTGTCCGTAAAAAATCGATCATTCCCTCACCGTTTTAAAACCGTGTGATTAAAGCAAAATTTAAAGATTTTTTTATCAAGCTCCACTGCATTTTTTGTCGAAACTAATTTGACGAGAACTTTTTTGAATATTACATTTTTTAAAGTCATCCCTTCATGTAATGCAATCAAAAAGTAAGCACTTTTTTATTTAATAATCATAGTATATTTGTTTATGTTTGCGGTAGTAATAAAGTACTCTACACAATTCGTAAGAAAGTAAGGTTATATTTATAAGCCTCTGGCAATTTTGTTTTATTTCGTCATTCTCTCGTAAAACATTTTGATGTATTTTCTAATAAGTATAAGATATTTATGTTTGTTTCATTGGTTTCAGTACACTGTTAGTCTATAATATCGAGAATTTGAAATTTTTTATCTTTATATTTAATTCAAACTCGAAAAAGTTAGAGAACACTATATTTTTATTAAACTAAGAATTCAGCAAAAAAAAATTCCACGCTTAAGTTATCAACTCGATAAAGATAAATTCGACTTTTTTTGAGAACCAGCCACATAAAGAATGTCACCAAGTAAATACCAATCAACTAATATATCAACACTAGTTAATATCAATTTAGTATTCACCGATTACACCGTGATTTTAGTTTCGCGTATTGGACTACCGGTAACTGACCCCGGTATGCTGTTTCGGAGACTGTTGAATCACTACCGGTTCTCGAGGACGCTAATTGGATCAAGAAGTCTTAGTAAGGATTGACGTTGCCAAAATCACGTGTCGTTTCACTCGAGTTAGTTATTAACGAAAGTCCTGATCGATCTTTACTTCTGGACAAGAACGGGCCGTCGACGACCTCGAGATGAAACGATATCCTGATCCCTGGCATCGTTTCAGAGCCTTGTGGAAGCTTGAGTGTCTATCAGACCGGCTGATAACCGGCAAGGTCGCGTAATACTAGTCTACTAGTTCTTCAGTCCCCGAAATCCATCGAATCTTATCAGATATCTCATTGCGGAATCAAGACTAATTAATGGAGTCAAAACACTTAATTGTAATCAGCCCTTAAAGAACAAAATAAATCCTTAAGGGGATGAAATTTTCTGACTGTTTAAGACCGAATAGAGGAACGGTGATTACTTTAGATAGTAGGAACGATTAACTCCATGAGGACCATAGGATCTTGGACATTACTCACCGGATTTCGTTTGTCAACAACATTGAAGAACTTGATTTGTACCATCGTTTGCGATTAAACTTAAGCACCATAAAACTTTACTCAAAACTGTACTAACTAAGAGTTGTCTGGCAGCGCGAAACAAGCTGTGAATTCGTGTCGGTGAGGATCGCTGGTTTCGATAGCTGCCAGGCGACTGACACGCGATAAAGAAATTATCTTGTACCAAAGAATAGTCACGTGAGCTCATTATCGACTTCGATAAAATATCAATTTATGCAGCAGCGACGAGGAATGCGCATGCATGATATACGTTTTCTCCTCGATCGGGGCGATGATAAAGTCCCCAAAGCCTTTGTTGCATTCTTCGACGATGTTTGCGATCTTGAGATCGTGTAGTATCGAACTCGTAATTCCGAGATTACGATAGGAAGATCCATTGAGAAAAATTTCCATCTCGAGGTTTATTTCGGTGCAGCAATTTTGCTTTACGTAATTTCGACCCCTTTTTTCTTACGTGCGTCACGAACATCATTTCCGCGTCAGGCACGTCGCTTCCGTGCATAATCCCTAAATAGCATTAAAATCTTGTCCGAGACCTTCTCGATGCATTTTAAGCCTTTGCAAAAATAGAAAACATTAATACAATTTTTTATTCTGAAAATTTTTACTAAAACCCTTTAGTTACGTTCGTTATTGGATTTATTAAACGATTCCGAGTTTCAAACATTTTTTCTTATATCCGACTATACTTTTCCGAAGGTTGTCAATTAGCTGAATCTGTAGTAGAAAGATTCTGTCACGTCAGGATTTTGAGATATCCTAACCTAAAAGTGCAACACTGTTTTGGTTTATATTCAATAAGTTTTTGAGGCGGAACAAAATGCATGTTCACACTTTGGCAAGAAACAGATTATTGCGTTATACATAAACTGTAAAATGCTTCTTTAGTCATTTCGTACGATTTTTTTTCATTGAGTTATCGAAATTTTTGTCAAGGAACAATTATGATTATCGTTTTTCGCATTTTTAGGTTAGGATATCTCAAAATTTGCAAACCATAGAGCAATTATACGACCAGATTTCCATTCAACACGTCGAAAGCCGTCGGAAAAATATACCCATGTTCCTGATGAATAGATTTTAATCTGGTTTTTGTCAAATTACGAAAAACAATTTATTCCGCCACAAAAACTTACTGAAATTGGCCAAAACTGTGTTTTTTGCACTTTTAGGTTAGGATATTTCAATATCATGATGTAATACAATTTTTAGCGAGCAATTCGGTCTCAGTTAGTTATTTTCATGTAATTACACATTTACTTAAGTGTATAAAAATAATAATTGTTCCCTAACAAAAACTTCGATAACTCAATAAAAAAAAATCGTATCTAAATGACTAAAAAACATTTTAAAGCTGACAAATAACACCTTAATATTGTTCATGCAAAATTGAAAATAATAATTTTGTTCCGTCACAAAAACTTACTGAATATGAGCAAAAACTGTATTTTTTGCATTTTTAGGTTAGGATATCTACAATCTTGACGCGATAGATCATTTCAGATTTAGATTCAGCGCAACGAAAACCTTCTGAAAAGTATAGTCTGATTTCTGGGTATAAATTTTGTTGGTCTGTGTAATCGTTTGGTTGTTAATAAATAACGATTTGAAACATTATCATAATCATATGAAAAACAAAACATTTAATGACGCCATTTTGTTATACTAAAACGTGTGAATACAAAAAGTAGTTTAACTATTTCCAAGATAAACGGTACAATATGTTCCATTCATCATTTTTCGGCATTTAAACCGTTCGTACATAACCTCAAATATCAATTCTAGCCTCTCATGTAGTTAATTCTACTATTTATGTATTTAAAATTTATTCTATAATTTTTTAAGGTTCTATTAATAACTATTTTGTCTATGTAAAACACTCAAGCAAGAAATACAGGGAAATTTTCGATATTCCGTATACATTACTGGAAGAAAACAGTTTTTTTAAAAGTCAGGCGCATTTCTCAGCTTCCTGGAATACTTTTTACCGGGTGATTTATAGCAATATCTAAAACTCCAGTATATCGTCACAAACATTTTGAGGTTAAGGAGTTACAGCGCCATCTTTTCGAAATGGCAAAGAACACAATCGTAAAATTAAATATACAATTTGTACCGATTTTCGAAATTCTGGCTGTTTCATGTACCTTTTCGAATTTCAACAAAATTGGTTCAGAAATGGAGAAAGCCCGCAATTAAATTACATGAAAAAATTTCAGTGAACACACGACTAGTTTGAATATATTTTATGCAAATATATTATGCAAAAAAAAATGATACAATAGATAAATACCATTTTTAAATTCATATTCTTTAAGACTTAAGGCATATTTGAGGTTATATACGCAGTTACTTTTTGAGATTACGTAACAAGAATGGCCCATTCCAAATGGATTCACCCAGCAAAAAAATCGATGTCTTTGATTCTTTTGTAACTCTGGGTTAGTGCTCTACTTCAAATTTCATGGGACACGTGTTTTTTTATTTTGACCTAAAAATGCTTTTCAGGTTCTGTGGCGGTACGGCAAACTTTACATAAAAAATGTGGTATTTCAGGATTTAAAATTCACATTTTTTTCAAGACTGTATGAATTTTCTTTCTACCAAATTTCAATATGCCAACTTGCTTCTTTTCGGAGATGGGGCCAAACAAAGATAACCGCAATTTTTTACAAGTTTTGGCCCCATATATGTCGCAAATATGATCTACTATTCTCATATACAACTCTCACCTTTGAATTGGCAAATATAATCGCGATTTTTTACTTATGACCTACTTATAGATGATAAGAATTATGGGAATCTGAAATCTCATAAGCTCAACTAATTTCTCCCAAATCGAAATTTTGAAAATGTATCGAGATACACGGGAATAAATAACATATCAACTTTTTCCTGTTGCTGATGAGTAAGTAGTTGTACCTGATCGATTTATTATTTTTATTACGTGGTTAATTATTTTTCCTTCATAGTATGCATTGGGTTGTGCTACTTTTTTCAAAGGTGTTGTATTACTATCTAAGAGTATTGTAAAATTCATATAGCCACGCCATTAGTAGCCGATGTAACTGTTATATTCATTAGTTATTAATAATGTGAGTATTAACTCACATGCACAATCATTTTCAATAAATCTTTTGTATGATTAAAATTTTCAAATTTCGAAATAATTGTATAATATGGTAAATAAATATTTTTGTTGACACATTCATTTCAACAATCAGTATGTATAGTTCTAAAGATCCAGAAAATTACCAGATTTTAACTCTGTTAATAAAAAAGCTGTCTATGAAGATAATACGCTGCCATTCAAAAAGCTTGGTGATTTAGTAAACGGATTTGTGATGTCTAACTTAATCTGAAGTGTTGAATCTGTAAAAATTTCGCCAAATGCATCAGTGAAAACAATTAAATCAGTCAATTTCACAGTTCAACTAGTTGATTTTACTATTTAACCAGTCGAAATGTTGCATTTACTGAAACTCCTGCAGAACTTAACTGTTCGTTTCGTAAAAATGCGAAAAACGATAATCATAATAGTTCCTTCACTTAAATTTCGATAACTCATTAAAAAAAAATCGTACGAAATGACTAAAAAAACATTTTAAAGTTGATATTATAATTCTTTAATCTGGTTCTTGTCAAAGTGTGAACAAGCATTTTGTTCCGCCTCAAAAACTTACTGAATATGAACAAAAACAGTTGTTTTTTGCACTTTTAAGTTTGGATATCTCAAAATCCTGACGTGATGGAATAATTCTGTTGCCAGATTTGAATTGAAGTCAGTGACAACCTTTAGAAAAGTATAGTCCGATATAAGAAAAAATGTTTGAAACGCATAATCGTTTAATAAATCCAATAACAAACGTAACTAAAGGATTTTAGTAAAAATTATTAGAATAAAAAATTGTATTAATGTTTTCTATTTTTGCAAAGGCTTAAAATGCATCGAGAAGGTCTCGGACAACATTTAACTAACTAGGCCTAAACATCATTTAACTATTCCTACCTTTCAAAATAAGATTGATTGACCATCTACCTTTTTTTATTACAAAATTACGACCATTTTAAATTGTTACATTTACGCCGATGTAAGTTTTCTGGGTTTGCTAAGCACAGAATTATATACACTGTAAAAAATAGAAATGAATTTATCATTTCTATTCAAATATTACCCACGTTCAACATGGTAAATTTAGCATTGTAAATTTTTCTTGTTAGGCATTGTATTTTTACTAATTTTGTCGCTTTTTCCCGTTGAACGGTAAAATTACCACGTTTGACTTGGGCTCAAATATTACCAATGTGTAGCATTGTCAAATTACAACGTACTTTTCCTATGCTCGATGTACACACAAAGAAATTTTAAGTCAATTCGACAGCATTTTGGGAAGTAGTAGTTACCGCACAGATTCTGACGAATTTGAAATGACGGTTACAATTCGAATTCGTTAAAAAGAAAATTTTTATAAACGGATCCAATTTGAGTGCACCTTTGAGAATATTTATTCATAATTTCTAGATGATATAGTTATTAATAATTATTTGTAATGATCTATAAACGTTGAAACGGAAAAACTTGGTACTTTTTTCATTCTAAAGTTTCCGTATCGAAAACAGTGCAAGATACACTAAAAATGCACTCAACCTTTTTTATAGGGCACAAAATTTCCGAAAAAAAAAGTCAGCGAGAGCCCTAGTCTAAAGTTAATAGATTATCCATGAATAACGCTGGAATTTTGTCTTACAAGTTAATTATGAATATTTTAGAAATTTCGTAAAATATGAGGCATATTCCATCGTTGCTCGTGGCTAAGCTATTAACTTTAGTCTAATGCCCTCGCTGACTTTTTTTGTAGGAAATTTTGTGCTCTACAAAAAAGTTTCAGTGCATTTTTAGCGTATCTTGCACTATTTTCGATACGGAAGCTTTAGAATGAAAAAAGTACCAAGTTTTTCCATTTCAACGTTTATAGATGATTAAAATTAATTATTAATAACTAAATAGTCGGAAAATTATGTAATAACTATTCAAAAAGGTGTAATAAAAGTGTATCTGCTTATAAAAATGTTCTTTTTAACGATTTCGAATGTTAACCGCCATTCAAAATTCGTCAGAAATCGTGCGGTAGCTGTTACTTCCCTGAGAAGTGGCATTTACTTAAAATGTCTTTGTGTGTAGTAAATCCACAGTGCTGTCTGGTATATTTACAAAAATATTGTAAAAATCATAACCTCAAACAGTAAAAACACTATTTCACACGTGGGAATATTACCAAATTTATTCGAAATGAAAATTACAAAGAGTTTTTAAAATTCATTCGTATTTTTTAGTGTAGCAGAAGAATGCACATAACCTCAAAAAGGACAACAAAATGATATATTTCTAGTACAGTAGTCCTTCTCTTATTCTAATTTTTTCACTTGATCTAATCTAATTTCATGCATACAACATAACCTAAAAAAACTCTTTTTAAAAACAAAAACATTTAACAATAAGTCAGTTCGGTTATCTGTCTAATAAATAATATTGTGTAAATCAACATTGATGTAAAAAACCCTCACAAGATCCTACACAAAAGTGTAAACGTTTTTGGCGGCAAATTAGAATACGAGAAGGAGACGTCGTCTTGCCTGTCTGAACAAATAAGAATAAGAGAAGGGCTACTGTATTTATGAAACATAATCCTAACGTGTTGGACCAATTTTAACATCAGTTTTTGGTTCTACACATAAAATTACTTCGGAAATGTTCCTTAACTTCAAAACATTTAAGACCTACAGTTTTTTAAACTGTGTAATAGAAAACTGTGTGAAAAATATTCAAATCGTCTTTTAAACGCTTTTCATGCCAAACGGCCATAATTTTATCATGTTTTTCAAGTGAATATTTATTTATGTAATGATAAGCAAAAAAATTTCAAAACCATACTTTCTAACTTGTTTTTATCCGTTGGTTTCAAATATGCTATTAATTTTGTTGTATGACATTTGATTTTTTCAACATGGCAGCTAATTTACAAAAAAAATGTGATTTTGAAAATTGGTTTATTTGTTTAATGTACTGGCTAGTAATGTTACCGTTTCCAGACCGGCACTAGTATCTAGAACCTGTGGAATAATCACCATAACTAAAATTTAAGCGATGTAGAATGTTAAAATTCAAAATGGCCGATTAAATATGGCGGTTTGTACGCACATTTTTAATGTTTTTTCTTTTGTATGTTTTTAGTTCCTGACGCTTACTTTTTTAATAGTTTTGTTACATTTATCTCAGTCTGATACCGATTATACTAGAAAATAGCAATACAAGATGATATGTAATTCAAAATGGCTAAAAATATTATATTTTTATTATGTCTATCTCAGTTTGATATCGATTATGCAATAAAATAACAATATAAGATGATGTGGAATTAAAAACAATGGAAAATATTCTATTTTTTTTCATAATCGATATCAAACTGAGATAAATATAATAGATCTATTGAAAAAGTAAATGTCATGGACTAAAAACATAAAATAAAATTTAAAAAACCGTAAAAAATGCGTATAAAAACCGCCATATTGGATCGGCCATTTTGAATTTTGACATCCTGCGTAGCTTAAATTTTAGTTGTGGGAACGGGAACATTATTAGCCAGTACATCAGACAAATAAAAAAATATAAAAAATCACGTATTTTTGGAAATTAGCCGTCATTTTGAAAAAATCAATCATCATAGGACAAAAATTAATAGCACATTTGAAAACGACGAACAAAACTACGTTAGAAAATGTGGTTTTGAAATTTGTTTGATTATCATTACATATCTAAATATTCACTTGAAAATCATAAAATAATTGTGGAGTTTTGGCATGAAAAGGGTTAAACGCTTTTAATATACAGTGGCCCTCCCCTTATTTTAACTTCTTCCCCTCGTGAGTTCCCCCACCATTCGCCATTTGAAAGTATTCAAAAGAGTGCGGACTGCTGTTTGCGCTTGCGCATACAGGTGAAGAAAGACGCCACTATATCTCCTCTCTCTTTTTTTATTCTCTTATACTGCCAGTGGTGAGAATGAGGGGAAGCGGTAAAACAAGGAAAGAAGCCGCCATCTTCCTTGACTCGAAAAGTTAAAATAAGGGGAGGGCCACTGTAGTAGATCACAATCGTAGGACCTTAATCGTAGGATTTTAATTTAGTAGCTGCAAGTTACTTAGTATCTTAGTATCGTTATTTTTCAATATTTATTAGACTCCAACTATTTCAGTATTCTTTTATACGATCTATTCAGATCTAAATTATTGTTCGTAAATACTACGATTTTATGATTACTTCGTAAAAAACAGTTTAAAAGTAACATAACTAAATTCGATAGTATGGAATTTATTACGATTATATTGTGTAAATATCAGAAACTTTTTCTACCAAACAATCGAGAACTACCATCTTAACTCGAAGTACAGCAGAACCCCTCTTATTTCAACTGGTCATGGTTTTCAAGATGGCGCCGACCCCTCTTATTTGAAATTTCCCCTTACCCCCTTACTCTACTTAAAGCTTTAATAGTGGATGATAAGATAATATGATCTTTTTATTTTTGTTAGACATCGTATATATTTTAGAGTTGAATTATGTAAAATATATATATAATTTATCTGAAAAATGTGTAGAGAATTTTAAATTTGGATAAAAATGTAACGAGATCACAACTCGTGCCTTTATGTGATAAATAAAGACTGCAACATTTCACATTTACAGTAGGACCACTCTTATTCTAATTAGTAAATTTTTTCAAGATGGCGCCGACCTCTCTTATTCTAATTTTTCCCTTACCCCTACTTACTTTGCTTGCGAGCTTGTGTTTCGTGGACAATATTTTTCGTTGACTTTTCGTGTGATAGTGGGAGAAGATTTGTGGGGGAACGATTAGAATAAGAGAGGCTGGACAATTAGAATAAGAGAGGTCCTACTGTATTTATGGTAATTTATATCCGCATTCGAGTGTAGCAATAAATATTTTAAATTTACATTATGCACTTTGTTACATATAATTATGTATCAATAATTTTTATCAAATACACTGTGATTAAGACCGAAATTAATATAGGAGACTATATTTAACCCAAATTTGCAAATATGATTAATGAAAGCTTCAAATCACTTCAAATTCAGTTCTAAGCTGCTGATATTGGATTTGTTTGTTATTTTGCAAATGAAAGACTTTTCAATTTTTGTGGAGGTCTTGAAATACACATCATTAAAAATTGACAACATCCTAACCTTCAAATGTGCACTTTTATTTTAAGAAATTAGCAGCTTCTCGAATAATTTGTATGATGTAAATCATGAGTTTGATGCAAAATTTTAAATTAATTTGAAATTTCATTATACAGTAGTCCTTCCCTTATCTAATTTTTCCTTTTCTCCTATTCTAATATTTCCCCTCACGCGTTCTCCTCGCCGGTCCTATTACAGTAGTCCTTCCCTTATTCTAATGTCTTCCCGTATTCTAATTTTTTCTCTTCTCCTATTCTAATATTGCCCCTCAGGCGTTCTCCCCACTGACATGTGAATTTTCTAAATACAAATAACGGCGCATACGCAACAAAAGACAAAGGGACAAAAGTGATACAGCAAATCTAGCTAGTGGGGGAGAGGGGAAAATTAGAATAAGGGACGAAGGCCGCCATCTTGCCTGACTGGACAAATAAGAGAAGGACTACTGTACTTTCCTTAGAAGCACATACAGTAGCCCTTCTCTTATTCTAATTTGTCCAGACAGGCAAGATGGCGTCTCCTTCTCGTATTCTAATTTGCCGCCAAAAACGTTTGCACTTTTCTAGGATCTTGTGAAGGGTTTGTACATCAATGTTAATTTACACAATATTATTTATTAGACAGATAACCGAACTGACTTATTGTTAAATGTTTTTGTTTTTAAACAGAGTTTTTTTAGGTTATGTTGTATGCATGATAAGAGAAGAAGTTAGAATAAGAGGAATTAAAATAAGAGAAGGACTACTGTATGACACATAACCGCGTATGCGCTGCGAAAGAGAAAGAGAGAAAAAGCGAGACAGCAAACGTTTAGTGGGAGAGAGAAGAAAATTAGAATAAGAGAAGAAGGTCGCCATCTTGCCTGACTCGACAAATTAGAATAAGAGAAGGACTACTGTATATCAGTCTACCGACTATACATGTTTGCAAATTTAGGTTAAACGGTAATCACACTGTACAACCTTGATGGTGGAAACACTGTAAACTGTATCGAGATGTTCGAGCGGTGGTGGGGGATGGCCTGAGGGGAAACGATTCAAATAAAGGTACGTTTTCATGGAGCGGAAAATATCCAGATATTTTTCCCCCTCTTAGCGTAATTGCAGCTAGATATGCGCTTAAATAGTTGGACTGTGCCGAACTATTAGATATTGGCGGGATTTTAAAATTGAATTTCGTAATTGGTCATTTGGGCAGTTTATATCTTCATATTTATTTTGTATAATTACTTAAATCTACTCAGATAATAAATATTTACATTTTTATCAAGGACATTATCGTTATTCTTGACATTTCTTTAAATTTCCATGCTTTGATCTTTTGCGCGATCGTCATAACCTCAAAATTGCAAAAATCAAAATAAAGCTACATTATTCCTATTTTTCTTTCTTTTTGACGATTCCAGGCAAGAAAGAGAAGCAAATATAAAACGATTTTTCATCAATTCAGAAAACAGGGCTTTTTATGCATTAATTTTTTTTAATAGAATTTCAAATTATATATCCAGATATTTTACGCTCCGTGAAAACGAGGGAAAGGCGATTTTGGTCAGATATTATATCCCGGCGATTTTGTGCAGGTGGGGGTGAAAAGATGTTAGAGTGGGGGAAATATCCGGATATTTTTCGCTTCATGAATTCGGAGCTTAAGAGGGGTTGGACAATTCAAATAAGAGGGGCAATTGAAATACAGTAAAACCCCTCTTACTTGAACACTCCGTCTATTTGAACAAAATAACCTCGTTTATTTGAACGATTTCTACTTCCCCTTACCCCCACTACTCGCTCTTATTTTAATGCGCGTGCGCTACTCACGACGGACGGGTATATTGTGCGAGGAGTGGGGACAACTGTAAACGTTCAAATAAACGGGGTCGGAGGGGAAATGCTTGCTCGACCCTGTTCAAGTAAGAGGGGTTTTACTGTAATACTACTCTGCAAGTAATCGATTGTCGAATTAATTACATTAATCACTTTTTTTAGGTTAATTCGCTCCTATAATTCAGGGGAAAGTTAAAAATCTACTACGAAAAGACTTATCGAAACCGCTTTAACTATTACTAAAAATCAATACACAAAATTCGCAAGAAAACTTATAATTATAGAAATAAATATCGAAATAATATTCGTAATTACTTACATTACCGACGCAGTAAACCGGTTCCATTCTCTGCTCACGATTGCCAGCCATAAATGTCCGGTTAAGATTATACTCGTTGGTCCTAGTCATTCTACCCAGTTGCGGCTTCGTCATTCTATCAATCGGTGGCTTATAAATACAACAAAACAAAATTAGTACCAATAAATTAATAAATTACAAGCAAAAGCAAAAATATTTTCAAAAATAAAACATCTACGAGCCACACAAAGCAAGAAAATCATGCTCAACAGTTTTATATTTGAATAAGAGAGAAGGAAAAAAGCGATACTTTACTTTTTGTACTTTTAACTTCTTTACCTGCACGAGATTCGGACTCGAATGTGATCGTTTGAGTCCGCTACTCGGTGCGTCACTATCAGATTTCAACGGTTCTTTATGGCTCGTCCACTCTTCTTTATTCGCCTTTTTTATCATTAACCTAAAAAAACCAAAACATTTAGTTCCATTTCAAAATATTTTAATTTTTATTGACTTACTTTTCTATTTCTTCATATTCGATTGCGAGTGTTTTAATCGACTGCTCCACCTCTTCGATTTCGTTTATACACTCGATTAAACTTTGCTTCTGCATTTTATTAAAGTCTACACTGTTGCATTGTTCCAATTGTTCATTATATTTCTCCATCGATTTTTCCTGAAATTAGCCAAATGTTTATCGATGACAAAAAATAAAAATAAAACTTACTTCTTGTTCTTTTTTTAACATCAATTTCATCAGTTCGTCTCGAAGTTTTTCACTAGTCGAATTCTCGATCGTTTCATGTCCAGCATACAATTGTTTCATTATTTTCACAATATTTGTGTAATAATCCCGTATCAAATTTTTAGATACTTTTATTCTTTCCATTAACAATATATAATTTTTTACTGCTTTTACACTTGCGATTGCATTTATGTTCGGTTTAGTAGTCCGATCAATCGTTGGAGTTGAATTTTCAACTTTATTTAAAATCACTTTCGGTTGCATATTGGAATGAGTATTATTAATTATCATGTCGCTAATATTCTTCGTTACGCTAACAGATTTTACCGCTGACTTATTAGCGTTGTTCGGTACAGTTTTAGGTTTAATCGGAGACAATTCTTCGTCGTTTAACCAATCGTTGGAGTAATTGACGCTTTCTAAAATTTCATCCAAAGCATTTTCTTGTTGACTTTGAATGTTTGGGTTTGTCGTGTATCTCGGGTATGTGTTGACCCAACGATGATAACCGCCGTCTAAGACTACAATATTGTTCAATTTTTCTGTCTCCCATTTTTCTAAAATTAATTTCATTCTTGCTAACGGAGAATCAGACTTTAACGATTCTAAATTGGACGATTGATCCATGAGGACGATAACGTCAGCATTTTTACGATCTTTAAATTTCCTGCGTTTGTCTTCGTTCATTTGTTTCTCGTAAGACGAAGCGATGCTCCTGAAAAGTAATAAGTTAGTTACGAAACGGTAAGATTGTTTCAAATTACGAACCCTGGCAGTATCGAATCTCCGGGAATATGCACGACGCTTTTGTCAAATGTTTGGATTTTCGATTCTTCGTATTCTTTGGAGGAACGAACATCGATGACTAAAACATTTTTGTAGGTGAAAAGATGATAGAGTTCTCGACAATTGATTTCGTCTTTCGCTTTCGCAAACGGTTCGTCATTCGGAGTTTCGGGAAGTTGTAAAGGTTCGTTTTGTTTAGCTTTCGTCTGTGAGGTACGAATATCTTCGGATTCTTGTAATTCTTTTGCAATTTGTTTTATTTCTAAATTCGCTCGTGAATACTGGAAAAGATATTTGAGGTTAGGAAAGTACAAAAATGATTGGGGCGAATACGAACCTTTTCGGCATTTAAGTAATCATTGTAGTTAGCTTTTTTGGTTTTGTATTCTTCGGAATTTTTTATGTGATCTACGAAATGCAACCATCGTTTGAAATAAATGAAAGAATCTTCGAGTTTGCCCAACTTTCTGGAACGTACTGCATTTTCCCAAATTTGGTTTAGACGTGCGCACAAGTCGACAACTTTTTTGTTTTGCAAGTTGATGTTTGCACGGATGATAAGCTGATCGATGTTATTTTTAGTTGACATTTTTCCTTACGATTCTGAAAATAAAAGTTGTGACGCTTACAAATCTAATTAGAGGTAAAAATGTCAAAGTTGAGTCGGATTAACTATTGGAATTTTTGTCGTTCTTAATATTTACATTAATTTGTTGTTTGATAGATAATTATTTTGGAAGATATTTAAATAAACTTGAGGTTAGTCTTACTAAATTAGGCATCCAAAAAAATCTGTATTGTCAATTGGAAAAATCCAAAAACAGTCTGACGTCTACATACTAGAAAAATTGTCTAGAGGATATCGGAATACCGATAAATTATTTATGTACGTCGCCGATGAGAAAATAGAAAAACTGTCCCATGCGGATAAACAGTACCGATCGGGAAAGAAAATATGTTCTACTACGGAAATTTCTCTAGGTTTTAATTCCCCACGGAAAATACCCTAATAAGCTGATTACCGAACGCTGACGTTCAAGAACGGACAATTTTATCAACATGTGTATACCTACAGGGTGAAAGTTAGAGAATGTACGTAGGGTAATCCTAGGGCCCCTAATCTGGAATTTACGATCGATGAAAAACATTTTTATATTACTTTATTCAACGGGTGTTTTTTTGTATCTATATAAATGCTATTTTTTTAGTTTAAAGTCTTTAACTTCAATTTAAAAATATAATTGTAGACCAAAAAAAGTAAAACGCAAATTGTAACTAGACATGGATCACGTGGATATCTATCTCAAGCTCGTTTTTCATTGGCTATCGGCTATACAATGGTCCTCCCCATATTTTAACCAATCAAGTCAAGGAAGATGACAGCTTCTTCCCTTAATTTAACGCTTCTCCTCATCCCCACGACTGATACATAGTATGTATGAGGTAATATAAACAGAGAGAAGACATATAGTGGCATCCTTCTTCACTTGTAAGCGCAAGCGCAAACAACAGTCCGCACTCTTTTGAATATGGACTGCTACTACAAGCACATGACGAATGGTAGGAGAACTCACGAGGGGGAAAAGTTAAAATAAGGGACGCAGTTAAAATAAGGGGAGGACTACTGCACATGTACAGTGATTTCCCTTATTCTAATGTCTTCCTTTATTCAAATTTTGTCTCTTCTCCTATTCTAATACTGTGGCCCTCCCCTTATTTTAACTCCTATTATTTTAACTGCGTCCTTTATTTTAACTTTTTTTCGTCCCTTATGTTAACTTCTTCCCCTCGTGAGTTCCCCACCATTCGCTATTTAAATGTGTTCAAAAGAGTGCGGACTGCTGTTTGCGCTTGCGCATACAGGTGAAGAAGGACGCCACTATATCTCCTCTCTCTCTCTCTCTCTCTCTCTGGTTTTATTCTCTCGTACTGCCAGTGGTGAGGATGAGGGGAAGCGGTAAAATAAGGGAAGAAGCCGCCATCTTCCTTGACTCGAAAAGTTAAAATAAAGGGAGGGCCACTGTATTTCCCCTCACGCGTTCTCCCCACCGCACCTACTATTTTCCTTAGAAGCACATATGAGACATAACTGCGCATGCGCTGCGAAAGAGAAAGAGAGAGAAAAAGCGAAACAGTAAACATTTAGTGGCAGAGAGGAGAAAAATTAGAATAAGTGAAGAAGGCCGCCATCTTGCCTAACTGGACAAAGTAGAATAAGAGAAGGTCTATTGTATGGATTGTCCTATGTAATCAGAGATTAGTAGGGAGATCGCTCAGTTCCCTGATTGACCTTTTGACCTCCGTGAAGTTAGTCCGTCATTGTAACGAAATGGATCGAAAATATCACGAATCGTTTGCGATTCATTTGCGAATGATTTCGATTACCGATTTTTCGTTTGCGACTTTCTCGTTTAAAAGGAAAGTACCGATTATCACGAAAGTTATTGAAACAGCCATAAAAAATAGACTCATGAATTTTATAAAGAAGTATAACATTTTAAACTCCCCTCAATTTTGTTTTCGGGAAGGTATGTCGACGACTGACCCGTTAGCCATATTGACAAAAACCATATATGCAGCGCTTGACTCTGGTACCCCGATAATTGCGGTATTTATTGATTTGGCAAAGGCCTTCGACACTTTAGATCATAAAATTTTACTAAACAAGCTCCATAATTATGGAATCAGAGGCATAGCGTTAAAACTGTTCGAACGCTATTTAAACAATCGCAAACAAAGTGTACGTTTAGGCAATATAAACAGTGATTCACTTATAGTAAAATATGGAGTTCCACAAGGTACTATTCTTGGACCGATGTTATTTATTTTATATATATAAATGATCTATTAGAAATTAAAATTAAAGGATCAATACTGTCTTTTGTTGATGACACTGTCATAATATTTAAAGATCTAACATGGCCATACAAATAACATGGCCTTACAAATAATATAAAACTCGAATTACCTATTGTCTTTAATTGGTTTAGAGCAAATTTATTAACAGTAAACGATAAAAAAACGGTTTTTATTCCTTTTGGTTGCTACACGGATAGCATACCAAATTTAGTAAACTTATCAATACAAATTAACGATAAAAAGATTGAAATAGCTCGAGCTACAAGTACAAAATACTTAGGTGTAACGATTGATAGCTATTAGAGATGGAACATACATGTACAAGGAATCCTAAAAAAATTGCGCCCTATCCCTTACTTTTTTTACAAGTTGAGATCGTTTTTGAATATCAAACAGCTTCTAATAATTTACCATTCGCTATTTCTTTCAATTATATGATATGGTATCATTGCATGGGGTGGTGCATATAATAATGTAATCAATCCCTTACAAACTTTTCAAAACTTGATATTAAAAGTAATGTTTTTCAAACCTCGTTTATTTCCAACAAGTGAGCTCCAGGAACTGTATAAAGTAAATTCAGTACTTACGATCAGAAAATTATTTTATCTAAATGCTTCTATATATTGTAGACTGAACACTAACAGCAATAACACGTACCATTCTCTAAATACCCGAGGAAACACAAACAAACTAATAACGTTACCAAAAAGGAACAAAACTATTGGTCAGAGAGCTTTAGATTATATAGGCTGTAAATGTTTAAATTTAATACCGACTTCGTTGCGTGAAAATGATAAAAGCATTGCAAATTTTAAGAAAAAGTTATCTACGTGGCTTGCGATACAACGTTAAAGGGTACGGGAAAAAGTTATCTACGTGGCTTGGGATACAACGTCAGGCTTAAACACCTTAATTCGGGCCGCGGACAAGTAGCAATTGCTACTTTTGCGAACCTATGTAGTGGGTAACCCACAGACATATGTATATACCTGAATAAAGGTTACATTACATTACAAAAACGTAATGGCCGGCCAACTTCACGTTCTCAATTTTTAAACGCATTTACTCAGCAACCAATCGATCAATTTCGACCAAATTAAGTTTGATCGTTTGCGATTCGTTTGCGAATTATGAATTAATAGTACTTTATGCCATTCGATGCGTAAATAGTATATTACTCAACGAGGGAGGAGGGAGGTAAAATAAAGAATGCCTCAGACTACATGTTTTTCATCCTCGGCTTCACCTCGGGTAAAAATTACACGCAGCCTGAGACATTCTTTTTTACTTCCCGAGGAAAGTTCCCGCAAGCGGGAGGAAAGTTACTGCTTTCGTCCCAGTGTGATGAAAATGCTATTTTACGCACTTTCGACATTTTTCGGTCGCATTTTACGCACTCAAGTTACATAAAATATCGTATGAAACATTTACGCACTCGCCTTCGGCTCGAGCCGCAACACATTCGCAGAATAAACATTTACGCACTCATTTTGGTCCTAGGCCGTAAAGTTCAATTTTACGGACCGAATGGAGATTATGCATCCGAGGACTGGCGAAGCAGGTCCGAGGATCGCACAATCTGCAAACCAAGGTCGTAAAATTTTACGGCCGAGGAGCCAACACTATTTTTTGATACACTGTTCGCAAAAGTCCCCGCAGGGGATTTGTGGAAGAGAGCGGAGCGGGTAACTCCGTCCGCAAGGAAGAGGGAGGGGTCGAAGTGCCCGAACTCGAAGAGGAGCAATGCTTTTGAAAGATCCGCTTCTCTTAGCAAATTTTGAGAATTGACGACCTCACGGACCCGATCGTTCGGTTGGTCTGTTACCGTCGAATGCCTGATCGTAAAACGACTCGAGATACTCACCGTACTGGGGAGCTGGGGTGCGGTGTCAAGACCCTACCAGGTGGGTTCCACACGGGGGAGCGTTTCGGCGTGCCGTGTCCACCTGGTAGTCATCTGCAAATAGAGGTTGGATTCTGGCGGGCCGTGGCAACGCTAAGAAAGGTCCTCTGAACCAACAGAAGCATCAAGGCAGGCAGCTTGTTGCTAATAATTTTGGGAGCTGTATTGTTGTAGATTTTTAATGTGCACAACCAGCGGTGCTGGCGCTTCACTCAAATTTGGCCCCATCCCCCATGGGGGGGGGGGGGGGTGTTTTGAACCCGGACGGGAGGTAAGACACCTAAAATAATACTTATTAGTGTTCGCAAAAGTAGGCACTTTACCGACTGTTTTTAGTCCGTAAAGTGCGAAAATCAGTCCGTAAAATCACACTTTACGGACTAAAAGGAGTCCGTAAAATGTCTACTTTACGGACTAAAAGGAGTCCGTAAAGTGTCTACTTTACGGACACGTGTATCAAAAAAGTGCCTTTTCTGATAAATTATAAAATAATAGTATATTACTCACCAAGGGCGGCAAAATAAAGCATGTCTCAAACTGTATGTAATTTTTACCCGAGGTGAAGCCGAGTGTGAAAAACATGTAGTCTGAGTCATTCTTTTTTACTTCCCGAGGGAAGTATACGATTTTTCTTCATGACAGGGAGGATAAGAAGCAAATTACCTCCCGCTTGCGTGATTGCTGCTTTCGTCCCAGTGTGATGAAATAGTATATTATGCTTCAAGGGAGGAAAGCGCGGGATTCCTGAGCAGGAGGTTTGCTGCCCGAGCGACGCGAGAACAGCACTCCTGCGAGGTGCGCGCGCTTGCCTCCCGTGTGGCATACGCTATTTTTCTCCCGACCCCATCCATTACTCCCGCTGGCGACACTTTTCGTCCCTAGGGAGTAATGAGAACGAAGTGCGCATGCGCACTGGCACCCGGGCGGAATCAGCAACTTTCGTCTCGCGTTTCAGGCATGGAATACGGACATTCCGACGAGGTCGGGAGAAAAATAAATAAATTATCCTATATGCCTCAAACACCAATCGGTCTTTTAAGACGACAGTTGCTAAATCCTATTTCAGAAAATGCTGCTGATATAGCATGGCAGGCTATTTTTCCTTTTATAAATATGGCAGCAATGCACACTAAAAGATGTGAAAAGGGACGAGATGCAAACAAGTTAATTTTGAATTACCGCTACAAATTTTATAATTACAGTATAATAGACTCGTAAATTCTTCTTGGTCATTATCAAGTGTATTTCATTTACGGGCGATAAGGCAATAATTAAATTAAAAGAATCACTAAGGGTTACTAAGAGTTAAGATATTAGATATCAAAATAGTATCTCAGAATACACTGAATGTATATGTATACAAATTATGCGTAATTGAATTATTTTACGAGAAGGAAAATTGAAATAAATACATTGTAAATTATTATTCGCAATCAATTTTACAAATACTATCAAAAGTGAAATACACACAAAAAATCGTTCGAACATTCTGAAAAAACTCCTTAAATTAATGGGTTGTATGAAAGTTGTCTTGAAAAACAGCAGATAAACATATCTAGACGTACTCCTTTGTCCAAATTTACAAAACACTTGGAGAATGGCCTAAAATTAGCGTTAACCCTTAGTTCCGACACATTTGACTCAGGTAGTGGGAGGAAAAGGCCTTAAAATATCGGTCGGAACTAAGGGTTAATCTACTTAAAGTTCGTTTATTTAAATTTATTATTCATGAGGAAAAAAAATTCAAACTTCTGTCTGTAACAAGATTTGTATACTGTAAGGCACCTAACTGTCGGATGCATTCTTGAACCTCTCGTAAAATTTAGACCTAGAGGGATTACGGGCGCCCAGAAAATTTGCGACGTTAATGCAAAGCATCCCTAATTTAGGCGATATCCGTTCAGCCAGTCTCATTCGATCTGGCAGTCCAGGTACAAGTAAGTGTTATTTTGTCTTGTGGAAGTGGAGGGATGAGAGAGGGGTTTGTTTTCCAAATTTTCCAAACCAGTATTTATACAACCGAAGCCTAGTCAAGAACATCAGTCTCGAGTTAGCAGTCAAATAGTGTGAACACAAATCCAGCAGCTCTGCAAACTTCATTCTTGCAACCTTTGTCGCATCTCGCTCCAGTCAGTACGTTGAGGGGTATTCGTTGGAAATCAGTGGTTGTGCTTGTGTTTGTGCCTTACATTTGATCCAAGTATTTGTAAAACGTCATATGCAACAATCATGTCCAAATTCGAAAAAAACGCCAACTCCACGAAAGCTAACTGCAATTTTTCAAAGGAGGACCTCAGTCTGTTGAGGGCTGAAGAAACTTTGTTCCTTATTACACAACGCTTTAAGCAATACTCGCCAAAATCGAAATATTATAATGATGAATGCATTGCATGCCAGACAAGACTCGTGGAAAACAATTCACTATGTCCTAATAGTGAATTGATGAGCCACATCGAGGATAGATCAGTCACAACTCTAGCATGGTGCCCTTCAGCCCGCAAAAACTACGTGGGCTACGAACGCAAAACATATGTCGTTCCAACAACCGTGAATACGAACGATTTAAATCAAGGAAGGTGTTCAAGTAGGCAGTGGATCATCCGAAAAATTGACATTGCATATATGCAATGTCAGTCAAAGCGAGAGAGCAGCACATTCAGGCGGCTCAAACGAATCTGTCGAATTGGGAGAAAACGATCATCAGGACAATGATGTTAGTGAAAATGTGGAGATTCAGTTGCTAAATTAAGTGGCGAGCCCTAATAAACAATTATAAAATGTGATATTGTAAATACCTAAGTGATGTCACTGTGAAGATAGACAAGTTTAAAGTTCTATATAATCTTAATGAATTCATTTAATTGTACATTTGTTAGATTAGAACTAGAGTAAGATGTACCGATATTAGAATAAAGTGATGATAAATAATATAAGTTCATTACTGTATTCAAATAAATTTTAAATTTATTGAAAACTCTTAGACACGAAACTAAATCGTGGATAACCTCACTTCCTGATTAGTCGATTAAGAAAATATTTATAAGCGAAAAATATTGATGAATATTGATATGTAATAGTTGGAAAAAGAACAGTAAATTGAAGTCCATCTGCGAAGTCGAAAGTCGAACAATTTAAATCCAGAAATGGAGAAAAATTTCATTAACTAACTAGAGCATTCGACCAGCAAACAATGTCCCTGGTTTTACTCCTTGCGACATGAATCTCTACTTAGTCCACATTTTTTTTTTTTCGAAAAATCTGAAACCAATCTGACCACTCCATCGTTACCATTATAAAAAAAAATGAATTTCTGAAGCAAAATTTGCATTAATTTCTGTTAGAGCAGACGAGTTTCTGTTATCAGACAAAAAATTAAAAGCGTCACAAAAACACCGTGATTTGTTCGTTACAGACGTACATCATTTCTTTATTTACGAGTTAATAATTACGAGCATAAAAATGTATTTATTGGTATTACATCGATATCTTTGACGAATTATATGTATATATACTGTTTATATAAGATCATAATGATACAGACCGTAATTATCAAAACACTGTAAACATGTAAATACATCGAATAGTCTATTACAATACAAGTGCTTGAAGTAAGTGTTTTGCAACTTTTATTTATTAATACTTCGGCTGGCCTGTTGTCGGGGTCGAAGTTTTGAAAATGCTCATTTTCAATTTTCATACATATAAGAAACACTATATTGTTGTAACATATCTATCGAAGCCACTTGGACCTAAATAAGATTGGACCCCCAAATATCAATAATTTTATAATATAATTGAAAGCTGTTGGTAAACGAACGAGTATTAAGGAGTAGTCGAATCTCCATTGGGTCGAAGTTTCTGAGCGAGCGAAGCGAGCGAGGCTCCACGCCAACACTAGTTTATATTCATTTAATACGTAAATCGATTACGTTTCTTTGAACGACGACGGCGGGCCGTTTGAAATATGGCAGCTTCGCGGGAAACCGTTCGGCCAGTCGAAGCGAGCGGCGGGGAGCCAGGTTTGGTGGGGATGGGTTTCCGACGCTTTCTGGCAACTCTATGGTAAGACATAAATTACATACATCAGACGCATTTTCAATTTAACAAAATAAGTCAATTTAAGGATAAAATAAGTATAACATGTATGAACAAAGAGGAAATAAATAAAGTTGAAAGACAAATTAGAGATATAGAAAATTTAAATGCTAATGTAGAAATTGAAATAAGAAAACCACCGCGTATTAGAAAAACAGGAGTGGATGTTGAAAATCATAACGTTGAAGAAAATTCCAGACTACAAGAGGACATTATCGAAAGAAACTTGCTCACATAATGAAAAAATAAAGGTAGTTTATAAACATAAAAATCAACGAGAAGCGAAAAAAGAGAAACACTAACAAAGTGTAAAACCAGTACGAGAACCAGATTTTTTGACTAGGTAGCTTCAAAATGTTTAAATTTAAGTCGAACTATTTTTAGTGAAATCAAAAACATAAAATATTTAAAGCACAAACTTATTCGTTGGTTGAAGGAAAAACAACTGTAGAGCTAGAAGATAAAACATGGAATAGATATTGAAATGGAGGATAATATTAAAATCCTACTAGCACGCGACTTAGAGTACATATGTGTTATTTGTTGTTTTTTTTTTTAATAGTTGAGTCATTCCATGTCAACAATATCAAAGTTGTGGTCGATGTCACGGAATTCAACGAAAATGAAATATTTGATAGGTATAGGCGTGGAAAATAATGTGGTAAAATTAAATAATAATTAATAATATTTCTTGGTGTTACGGGTCAATTAACTAAAAATAATATAAAACTTCTTTTTAAATTAACATAATTTTTTGGTTTTCGATTGAAAACACGAAGATGGTAAAAAGATGAACATCGCCGGATTTTGTATGATAATCGCGACAAAACCTTAACTTTGGAATATTCATATCTGTATTTAAATTGATTTACATATAAATGGGTTTTGTGTCCCTCTAGCGACTATCGTAGAAACAAGTGCCTATTGTAAATAATATACATTTCGTCCCAGGATCCCGTGTAGACTATTCAGTAGGGCAATCACGGGAATACCTGCTCTAGATGTATATATGGTTTCTTCATTTAGTGTGCAATTTTTAAATAAAACTATCAGAGGAGGAAGTGATAGAATTATGGCATTAGATATACAGGGTGGACCTCGGCTTGCGGGTCATAGGCATTCCATGTTAAAGAAGTAACTAGATCATCAATCGATTAATATATATATATATATATATATATATATATATATATATACAGGGTCATATATGAGTAATTCCGCGAAACTTTTAAAATTCGAAGTACCGTGTTGTAACGTTTCAATTTAAGGGATGCAATGATTTAAAAATTGTTTAATACGGTTAAATTGAGTTAAAAGAACAATATTCTATTACCAGAAATCGACCATAAGTCGTTAGAGTCATGTGTGATTACGAAAACATTCGAAATGTACTAAATTCTCAGGTGGTACCAAGAGAAATTCTTATCTGTTTAATGTAATAAAAAAAATGCATATTGTCCAAAGGATTCGAAAATGGAGTAAATTGTTCCTCTTATTCTATATTTTCAAAAACTGAAGGTTATATGCATGTGTCTACCATGCACGACGTACTATAAACAAATATGTGGGAGTAACTCGATTTTCATGAAAATGATTTTTTGGAAAAAGCAATTAAAAAAATGACTTTCATGATCCGCAATATGTGAAAACGGAATATTACTTAGGACAGTTTAACGAATGAAATAGTCCCGGTCCCATAAGTGTGCGACTCATGCTAATTATTGATTGGCTGCTTTAAATATCACTATCTCTAGCGTATTTTGGTTTTAAAAACTACATTTTTGCTTGTCACACTCAAAAGATAGAGAAATAATCACTTTTTTTACTATGTTCCTTACATCTCAGTTATGAAATGATATAAAAAAAATATGTCAACTTTGAATTCAAAGCTTATCATAAAAAATTCATGTCCATTATTTTGAATATTTATCAACTAGATTTCATTTTTTGTTAGCACACAATTTCAATTAAAAAATAACATTTTCATCGTACTTAACATTTTTACAACTTACATTCAGACTCTTGAAGAAGAGACTATAGTTTGTGTACACTCTAAAATTGTTGGAGTGAAGTGTACTCCATAGGAGTAAAATGGAGTGAAATGCATACCAAAAGAATAAAGTGTTTACTTTTTTTAGAGTGGACTCCAACAATTTTAGTGAGTGTGTGTTTTGTGCGTGCGTGCGTGCGTGTGTGTGTGTGTGTGTGTGTGTGTGTGTGTGTGTGTGTGTGTGTGTGTGTTTGCGCCATCGTGCAAACATTTTTCATTACTGGACAGCGGTTGGAATCCATGTCAAAATAAAAGAACGAAGAAGAAATGTACGAAAAAACAAAACTTGAAAGAGAGACAACAAGCGCAACAGACAACTTCAAAAAAACTAGTTTGAAACGAATTTAGTAATATAGTTTATTTTGTTAAACACTAGTTAAGTTTGATTATAATTAATTTATTTTGTTTATAGAAACAATAATGTACTAATAAAGGTTAATTTGTTTAATTTTATATTGTAGAAAATAAAAAATATTTTCTTGACTATGTAAAATATATCGTAAAATGGTGTATTAAATGGCAATAACGGGGTATTAAACGTCAGTGGTATCAAAGACAACAAATGACGTTGTTAAAATGCGCCAAACGTCATTGTCATTAATAGTCAACGTTGCCAGTTTTCAAATTCGCAATCCCTCAGGGAAACAGAATAACAATTGTCGGTAATGCAGATTCAAAGACAAAATATAGTTCTGTCGTTTAACGTCGTGCATAAAATAATATTTTGTAATTGCTTGCGTAGTATGGGTTCGCATTTAAAAAAAAAAGTTGACCTTTAAATGACCTTAAAGGGAAGGTCCAAGGACGAGGAAAAGGTCATTTTCGGAGTACTACTTGAATGATAATTCAGATCTGTCATTAATCCTTTTTCCAATAGCCACTTATTCTGCAAGATTTTCTTGCAAATGTAATTTTAGCCTTATTTGACTTCTAGAGGTCACGTTGACCTTGAACCTCGAAGCTTATTTTAATGTAAAATTTTACGCTATTTCGAATCCCGACCTCAAAAGTATAGGTTCGCATTAAAAAAACAGTTTGACCTTCAAATAACCTTGAAGGAGGGGTCCAAAGTCGAGAAAAAGATAATTTTTGAAGTACTACTTAAATGATATTTCAGACCTGTCATTAATCCTTTTTCTAATAGCCACTTGTTCTGCAAGATTTTCTTGCAAACGTAATTTTAGCGTTATTTGACCTTTAGAGGTCACGTTGACCTTGAACCTCGAGACATATTTTAACGTAAAATTTTACGCTCTTTCGATTCCCGACATCAAAAGTATGGGTTCGTATTTAAAAAAAAGAAGTTGACCTTCAAATGACCTTGAAGGTTAGGTCCAAGGTCAAATCCATGGTCATCACTGGATTCCTCGTTGAATGTTACATAAGACTTGACCTTAATATTTTTTTTTCATCACCTACCCACTTAGATTTTCTGGGGTTTCCATACTTTTTCCTCACCCTGTATATATATTTGCATTTATAAAAAATGCATTGCGTTAAAAATGGAAAACGGGCCTTTTTTAGTCCTTTCTTATGTGTATAGAAGTAGAAAAACCAAATTTTGCATGTGTGCCTTAAATTTTAATTTTTGAATTTTCTCGAACTCGAATTTTAAAAGTTCCACGGAATTACTCGCGGACGGTATTGCAGGAGCATATTCTACATGAAATTTGAAGCAAAAAAGTCCTGTACCAACATTGGATCCGACGCCCATAATTTGATTTACGGGCTATTGAAGTTTTGGAAAAAAGTAACTTTTTCTGCAATAACTCGGCTTCTGATAAAGTTATTTCAATGAATGAGGTCTCCTTTTACAGCTTATGTTAAGCCCTATAAGTCGCCCATAAGACTCTTTGATCTGCAAGTAATACTTTTCCAGTTATAGCCCCAAAATATACAAAACGCCCGTTTTTCATGGTTCTCTGCATTTTTATATAATTAGTTAATTGACCCGTAACACCAAGAAATATTATTAATTATTATTTAATTTAAAATTAAGACGGTCGAGAAGAAAACTTTTTCGTTGCTAGTTTCAACGATTATTTTGATTTTTATCATTGGATACCAAATATATACGTACTGGATAACGATATTCCGTTACCGAATAATAGTCGTATGTACAGGGTGGACCTCGGCTGGCGGGTCATATAGGCATCCCATGTTAAAGAAGTAACTAGATCATCAATCGATTAATATATATATATACAGGGTCATCGAAAAGTATCGGACCCCCCCTAATATCTTCAGTTAGAATGCACTTAGGAGAAAATGTCCAATAGCAAAGTTGTATGGTTTCAAGCGGGGAGTAAGATGATGACCTTGACTTTGACCTTGACCATGTCCTTCAAGGTCATTTCAAGGTCAATCTTATTTTTTTAAATAGAACCCCTTACATTTTATTGCATATTCTTATAGCTTATCTCGAGAGCTTTCCAAAACACTATAATAAAATATTTTTTTATTAAGTACTTTTTGAGTTATAAAGGTTTGAAGTTAACAAGTTAAGCATTCTTACTGAAAATATTAGGGGGATCCGATTAATGTATTTTGTTTAAACCAATTAATTGGTCTCATTATTCCGCGCACAAAAGTATTAAGGTTATGATTACTGAAAACTAAATAATATTTTACAAGATATTCTACATTTTGTGTCAAAAAATTGTTAACTTCAAACCTTTATAACTCAAAAAGTACTTGATAAAAAAATATTTTATTATAGTGTTTTGGAAAGCTCTCGAGATAAGCTATAAGAATATGCAATAAAATGTAAGGGGTTCTATTTAAAAAAATAAGATTGACCTTGAAATGACCTTGAAGGACATGGTCAAGGTCAAAGTCAAGGTCATCATCTTACTCCCCGCTTGAAACCATACAACTTTGCTATTGGACATTTTCTCCTAAGTGCATTCTAACTGAAGATATTAGGGGGGTCCGATACTTTTCGATGACCCTGTATATATTAGGGTGTATCGAATTTGTTAAAATCGAAGTGAGTAGTAATATAAAACGATAGTTTAAGATGCCCTATTCACGAAAAAAAAAATTTTTTTAATTTTAAAAAATATCTAGCATTCGCGCATGCGCGTCAAAAACGTCTTTTTTTGGGTGTTTTTTTTATTATTTTTCCTGTAACTTTGCGATTTTTTTTTTCCTTGACTTTTTTTATCTTAAATTGTGCTCAGAGTATGCATCTTTAAGACCCAAATCACAACAAAAATTTTGAACTTTTTTCGCGCCTCTGAATAATCGCTAAATATGACCATTTTTGCCCCGTAACGATAATCCGCTATAGCAAACCTGGTAAAAAACTGGCTATTCGAAAAAATAATATTTGATAATATGATTTCGATGTATTTTGGTCTCCTAATTACGAATATGATGCCAGAAATTGGCGCTCGTCAATATTTCGGCCGCTATCTTGAAAAAATAGCCAAAAAAACGTGATTTTTTTCAAGTTTTTTTGCATTTACATATTGGAATAGTATTTTATGTAATAGGCGTACGGTTTTCTCGGCATTATGTTTGTTTTGAAGACCTAAAACTAGTCATTACTGATGAGCAGCTACATTATCATCCGCGGACGATAATGTAACATTATAATCCTATGCGCATGCGCACTTGTTCATAATGTAACACTAAGTACCTGTGCACTTGCGCATTCAGTATTCTTCTATCGACTTGCGCCGACGCTTGGTGCATCGTTTACCTCGGAAACCATAGTCCTGTTACATAAAATATCGCGTGTAACATGTAACTAAAACCATTCTGGTCGTCGCATGTGTTCTCGGTACTCGTCGGCTGCGACTCGAACCGGGAACACCATACTCGGACCAGAATGACAGTTTTCGTTCCATGTCACACAATATACTATTTCATTACAAGGCCGTAAAGGTGGATTTTACGGCGCGAAAGTGATCGCAGCTTGCGAGGACTGGCGAAGCCCGTCCGAGTATCGACCGATCACACGAGGCCGTGAAATCTTACGACCGAGTGACGAACATTATTTATTGTACTAATAAGAGCCGGAAAATTCATATTGTATACTCTCGCAATTCGAAGCAGTGAAACATTCGGCAATATTTCGGCCGACATCTTAAAAAGAACACTCAAAAAACCTGATTTTTTTAAGTTTTTTTTTATGCGAAAACATTTTTATTTATTTATTTATTTATTTAAGCAGAATAAACGGGTCGAAAGGCCCTTTACATTTATATTGTTTATACATAGATAGCGTTTGTTAGTCTTAGTAATTTCATAAAGTTGTACTAAGATATATACATTAAGTATCATATCGTAGAATCCGTGGTACAGTACTTCTTACGAATTGATTCATATCCGCACTACGTCTAGCTGCTACGGGGAGTCCATTGAAGAGGCGAGTCACTCTTGGAATGACAGCGTAGTAGCTCCAATTCAAAGAATGATTGGCCTCAACAATAGTGTGTGGATCACGAAAATTATAGGTGGTTCTCCTTTCAACCATTAGGTTATTTAGTTTTACTGAATTAATTTTACGTGAAACCAGATTGTAGGCAAACTTTGCATCGTTTAATTCCCGGCATGATTGTAGAGAATACAGTCCATTTGCTTTAGCGATGGGTAAATAATTATGGTAAAACAGATTCATTGGTATATTGGATTTGAAAGCTAGGTAACGAAGGAACTTGTGGTGTACTATTTCAATTTTTTATTTCTCGTAGGCTAAGTAAGGGGACCAAATAGGAGGTGCATAGTTTAAGATTGAGACTACAAGTGGCTTATATAGCGTAATCAGTGGTTTCACCGATCGGAAGTCGGCTGTAGCTCGTCTTATGAAACCCAGCATTCGGCAAGCCCTAGAAACGATAGTGTCAATGTGTTTGTGGAATGACAAAGAAGGTTCAAATATTACTCCCAAGTCTTTGTGGGAAGTAACGTTCTTCAGCGTTCTACCGTCGATAAAGTATGCCGAAGCCAGACTTGATGAAACTCTTAGGAAAGACATAGTAACGCATTTCGATAGGTTTAGTTTCAGTCCATTCGTTAGACACCACTTTGCTACACTATCTATATCGATTTGGAGTTTGACTATATCCTGATCTGAACGTATTGTGCGCAATATTTTCAGGTCATCTGCAAAGATCAGAAATTTCGAAAAAGTAATTACAGATCCAATGTCATTTACGAATAATAAAAATAATAATGGCCCTAAGTGTGACCCTTGCAGTACACCGGATGAACAGGATATTGGATCTGACACGAAGTTCTTGATTTTTACTGACTAGGTTCGCGATGCAAGAAACGAGATAAACCATTGTAAAAGTGAGCCTCTTATACCTTAGTTATAGAGCTTTTGAATAAGCCGATCGTGATTCAGTGTATCGAATGCCTTTGAGAAATCGGTAAAAATGACATCGGTTCGAGATCTCTCTAAAAATGATTCAGTGATATGATGTGAGAACAGTGCTAAATTTGAAAGAGTGGAGCGGCCACTTACAAACCCATGCTGTTCCGGTATAATAAATTCCTTTAAGAGCATATATAACTTCCCGGTAACAATACAGTCAAATAATTTTGGGATGAAGCTAATCCTAGATATGGGTCGGTAGTTGAGGACAGAGTTCCCATCACCATTCTTAAAAACCGGTGTAATAAAACTGTGTTTCCACAGTGTTGGAAATTCTCCAGATGAAAGGGAATAATTAAAAATGGTGGATAGAGGTCCAAGTATATATTTTATTAACGGAACTAAGAAGGATCCAGGAACTCCATCAGGGCCTGGCCCGGTGTTTATATTCATCTTCTTGAACGCATCTAAAATGTCATTTCTATCGACCTTCATTAAGTTAGCGATCTCAACCGAATGTATATCTGAAGGGACGGTTGACAGTGATGACCTGTCATAAGTTGAGTTAAAAAATCTACCAAAAAGATTCACAATTTCTTGACCTGTAAATGCAGTTTCAGTGCCGCAAGTGACATAGCTGGGAACAACCTTAGTTTTTGATTTATTGTTTATGTAAGTCCAGAAAGTTTTCACATTTGAGTTTACGGAATTTTCAGTTAATAAAATATACTGTTTATAGCACTCATCACGAACTTTTTTGCACTGCGCTCGAAGGCGATTGAAGTTTGTTCGATCCTGAATATTGAGGGTTGCCTTGTATATTTTATGGGCTGACTTCTTTTGTCGTATGAGGCTCCTAAGTTCCTTACTAAACCATCTAGGGAATGCATCTAGTGTCAATCTTCTCTTCGGCACGAACAGGTTTATAGCTTCATAGATTGTTTTATAGAAGGTTGTCAACATGTCATCAATATTTTCATTATTTTGCAGATTCCATTTCACCTCGGCGAAATATCTTGAACTACCTTCAGAGTCTGTTCGTCGAAAATCGTAGAGATCGAAATCGAAGTTAAGACCTCGCTCTTGATTATACTCGATGTTGAATATAGCAGGTGGATGGTGTGGATCAACCTTAATTAGATTTTCTAATGGATATTGATATTCTATACAACATGTGGTTGAGAAGTGGAGATCCAGAGAATACCCTTTTACCGGATGTTCTGGAAAAAACTGGTTCAACTCCAAAAAGGAAAAGCCGTTTCCGACAATAGTGGCAGCCTCTCTGACAATGACCGGAACACCATCCGAGAAGTTGTAGGTTAGGGCTTGAGAGAAGTGCCAAGACACTCCACTTAGGTTGTTATCTCCAAATAGTGCAAGATCAAAATCGGGATGAGCGAGACTGATAGTCTCAACATTTGCGACATGATTTGCATACGTCTCTAACGGTGAACGCGGTGGAATGTAAGTGCAACCAAGTATAAATTTCTTGTTACCGAACCAAAGCTTGACGAATACATGGTCTACTGAAGGATTATCCAAAGTTATTTGAGCACTCCAAATTTCAGTCTTAATAGCAATTAAAGAGCCTCCACCTTTTTTATGAATGCTACTATGAGGTGATCGATCCTGTCTATAGATAGAGTACCCCTCAAGACCAAGTTCCAGGTCGAGAAAATCTGGTGTGAGACTAGTTTCTGTCAATAAAATAATATCAGGCTTTTTTGCCATAGAAAGTAAAGTTAATTGAAGACTAGAAAGTTTTAGCCTCAACACATTGACATTTTGATAATAGAGTTGGAGTGAGGAGTGCGAGTTCATTAGTTTTTTGGCGGACGTGGTTGGTTGTCTGCTCCAACAATTGTCGGCACACCATTTTTAAGCTTTACCTTCAAGATGTCTTTTGGATTCGATGCCTTCTGTTTATCGATTTTTGTATAAGAGATTCACTAACTTTCGTTGATCGGGTGTTTTATCTGAGGTCACTTTAATAGTGCCCGGAAGCAGTTTAGTCTTACTAAAAATTTTATATATGTCGACCTCGTTTTCAAAAGTAGCCAGCAATGGTCGTATATTTTTTTCTACTCGTTTCCCCAGCCGAGTAATGTTAAGTGGATTGAGATCTAATTTAAGTTTAACCTGCAGAAGGTCCTTAATATTATCCATATCCGAAGTATTTTTTTCTGTGCGCGTGTCATCATTTTCAGGTACATTGTAGAAGATAATATTCTTCGATCGTCGCTCCATTTGTCTACTTTCGGCTGCACATCTAGCCTGCGACAAAAGCATTTCTAATTCATTTTGTGGTTTGCACGTTTTAACCATATCTTTTAAGTTGTCTATTTCTTCTTGTAGACCTTTTACGAAAGGATGATCCTGTATGTTTGTTTCCATAGATAGTTGTTCTTCCAATGACGATACACGTATTTGAAGCCTGTCGTAATTATCTTCCATTGTATTAAGTCGTGTACTCACATCGTTAAGGGTTTGAGATATCATATTTAAGGAGTCTTGATTTGTATTGACTAAGGAAGTGAGATTTTGTACATCTTTAGCGAGAGACTTTCAAAGACTGCTATTACCCTTTTCGATTGCATTTTGGAGATCTGTTAATGTAATCGTAGTACCTGTCGGTAGCAATGGGGACTGCGATCTAATTGGCTTTGGATCGTCAGGTCGTTTGCAGCATCTCATAAAACTACCATCAGGTCGAGGTTTTGCTCGCTCAGCACAGCCTTGGTGGTAATATGTATCACAGCTTGTACATTTAATGGCAGCTTCGAGATATGCGATTGGGGGTTTTGAGTCACCGCACAATCCACAGTATATTTGTTTCGGTTTCAGCTCGGTTTTTTTCCATTTTAATTAATCAAAATATGTTAATGTCTACGGTTGATTCCAATAATGTAACTCCAAAACACGTGGTTCCTATGATTTGAGGTTAACTTTGTGTTGATATGGAGAACTGTAGATTTATCAACAGATAAGCCAGAAAAACTAAATATCACTATGTAACTCCGATACTATTGCACAGTATGCTGATTTATTCATAAATTTATCCACAATCAACAATTTTATTGAAGAATTTATAGTTTATAATTTTACTAAATAATTTTCCATGTATAATCATTCCGAAAAATAAATTCAAACGTGTAAATAAACAACTTTACTTTGCGGAAAAACAAGACGAAGACGAAGAAATAAGTTTTCTCACAGGCGACACTACTCAAGTCTTGACCGAATGCTGCATAAGTATGGAAACAAACTTAAAAGAAATTCAATTTGTTGTTGACAGTGGAGCAACACACCACCTTCTAAAAATTGATTACGAAAGTGAAGTCGTGAACAAAAAGGAAACCAAACGTAAAATTAGTGTAGCAAAAAGAGGACAAATTATTAATGTTTTAAAAGAAGGCGACTTACGTGTAGTGACCGACAGTGGTAAAGGAATCACAATTAAAAACGTTTGGGTGTGTGAAGAACTGTCGCATAACTTGTTGTCTGTAACAAAACTAGAAGAAGCGGGAATGGAAGTGACTTTTAAAAATAAAAAGGTGACTATTAAAAGAAACAATCAGGTCATTTTAAAAGGTACACGATATGGAAACCTGTATATCGTGAGTTTTAAAAGTGATCTGCCAAGCTGTGCGAACCTCTCAAATACAGACAAACAAATGTTACTACATAGGAAAATGGGACATTCGAACAAATATCCACCGCCAAAGTTATGCGAAACGTGCATAAAGGGAAAACAAACCAAATTACCTTTCCGACCACTTGAAGAAGATCGAAAAGCAACAAGAATACTCCAGATTATTTCGAGTGACGTATGTGGACCAATTACCCCTCCGACTCATGATGGACATAGATATTTCGTCACCTTTCTTGATCACTTCTCACATTTCTGTACAGTGTATCTGATTAGAAACAAAAGTGATGTGTTTGAAAAATTCAGTGAATACGTTACTAAAGTGGAAGTGAAATTTAATGCAAAAGTGGAAAGGGTGCGCTGTGACAATGGCGGAGAATATAATTCTAAAAGATTCAATGCGTTCTGCAAGGAGAGAGGTATAGAAGTACAGTACTCTGTACCAAGGACACCCGAACAAAACAAGGTAAGTGAAAGGCTAAACAGAACGATTTTAGATAAAGCAAGATGCCTTATAATTGATTCAAATTTAACTAAAGAATTCTGGGGTGAAGCTGTCCGTGTCGCAATATACCTAATGAATCGAACTGAAACGGCTGCCTTGAAAGATAAAAGGTTACCTGCAGAAATCTGGTACGGTATTAAACCGAACATGGATAAGCTGTTTGGTTGTGCAGCCTACAATCTCATACCAAAGGAAGACAGAAGATCAAAACTAGATAGTAGAAGCCAAAAATTTTCTATGATCGGATATTCTGCTAATGGCTATAGATTGTGGAACCCTCTTGAGAGAAAGGTGGTGCACGCCCGAAACGTTGTCTTCGATGAAGAAGGAAATAGTGAGAAAGTTGTGATCGAAAATGAAACTGAAATCGAAATTGAAGGAAAAGAAAAGAAATCCGAAAAAAGAGAATCAGATGACAAAGAAGAAACGGAAATCGAAAACCAAGAAAATAGAAACAGTGAGATGGAAACGCCGAAAATAAGAACAGGTGAAAGAATAAGGAAACCACCAAGACGTTTACTGTACTATCACCTTGGAAATAACAATGATGACACCAACTTAATAATAGCACGCTCGGCAGGAATCTTACCAGATGAGGTACCTCAAAACTACGATGAAGCTATCAGAGACGAAAGTTGGAAAAATGCGAGATACGACGAACTGAAGTCATTAAAAGAAAATAATACCTGGACACTGTCAAGACTACCAGAAAATGAAGAAGCGTTAGACTCTAAGTGGGTGTTTAAACTGGGTGTAGCGGGTGTAGCTCGTGGTTTTCGACAACGTTTATTGGGTGAGGATGTTTACGCACCGGTAGCTCAAATGTGCACTATTCGCATTTGATTGTCATTGTATGCGCAAGACGACTACTTTGTTCGACAATTAGATATAAAGTCAGCATTCTTGTATGGAACATTGGAAACGCCTGTTTACATGTATCCGCCCAAAGGTATTGAAAATATAAAACTAAATAAAAAGGTGTGATGTGCAAACTAAATAAATCCCTCTACGGATTGAAACAAGCTCCGAAACGCTGGAACTCGTTGTTTCATGACTTCATGATCACTCTTGGTTCCAACGTTCCATAAAGGATCCTAGTCTATATTTCAAAACGTGTACCTACTTGCTTATGTATGTAGATGATTTAATAATGTTCTCAAAAGATAAAAATGAGTTAGATAGTATTAAGGAAAAGTTAACGAAAAAGTTTAAAATTAAAGAATACACTAATACAAGGTTAAATTACTTGGGTCTAGAAATGGAAAAGGTCAATAGTGAAGTTTTTATAAGTCAAACAAACCTTATAAAGAAGGTCTTAGGTAAATATCATATGAATAATTGCAAAACTTCACATTTTCCTGTAGAATCAAAAATTCAAACACTATTGACAAATGTTACCAAAACTGAAAATGTAAAGTTACCGTATAAAGAACTAATTGGCTGTCTAATGTATATTATGTTAGGTAGTGGGCCAGATCTAAGTTTTTGTATCTCTTATTTCAGTCAATATCAAAATGACTATACCAAGACTCATTGGAACTATCTTAAAAACGTTTTAAGATAATTAAAACAAACAGAAAATTACGGTATAAAATATTTGAAAAATAATGATCTAAATAAAAAATTAGTTTCATTTGTAGACTCGGATTTCGCTAATGATCCAATGGATAGAAAAAGTGTTACCGGATTTTTTATTAAATTTAATAATAATGTTGTTTGTTGGAAATCAAAGAATCAAATATTGTAACTCTTTCAAGTGCAGAAGCGGAGTATGTAGCTCTATCAAGTTGCATTACAGAAAACTTATTCGTAGCACAAATGATAAAAGAGGTTCTTAGTGTTAATGTCTACCCAATCACGGTTTTTGAAGATAATCAGTCTTGCATTAAAATGGCGTCAAATCTCGAAACAAAAATAAGGACAAAACATATTGATGGGCGGCCCCATTTTGTTAGGTATTGTATTACCGAGAAGAAAATTGCTTTAAAATATGTCAGCTCAACCCTCCAGCAAGCTGACATCCTAACAAAACCTTTAACAGGGACGAAGTTTAAATCTTTACGAAAGTTAATAAATGTAGAAGAGATTTGTATGAAATAATGTAAGTTAAGAGACACAGAATTGAGGGAGGGGTGTTAGATATCACTTCTGTTAGATTTGGCGTGTGTACTGCATATTTGAAATAACTGGCAACACTGCTAGTTTGTCCTTTTGAAATAAGCAACGCTCTATGTATACTAGTCAGTCCACTTTGGTCCATTTCGGTGCGAGCACGAACTCAGAGGTTCCGCTCTCTCTTTCCTGTATTTTCAATATCTGTAAACCACGTACTTTTATAATAAATACATTCTCGCAAATCAAATCGTGTATCCATATTCCTACAATGACAACTTACGTTATACCCTACTGGAAGTAAACGGATTCAAACGGATAGAAAATTTGTAGCCGTTTGAATGCCCACTTTGCATTCTTTTCAATCGGTTGTTGTCCGTCAAAACTGAATACGTTCTGGATCCGTGGAATGGAAAATTGATCCGCCTCAATCCGTTCTAATATGAGCCTGTCGAATCCGTGTCTATCCGTATCTATCCGTGATGTGGCACCGAGTGTGCACCTGTTTTTATCCGTTTCTATTTGCATAAATACTTTCATCCGTCTCAATCCTAAAAACTGAGTCAATATTTATCCGCATATATCCGCCAGCGTATACGAAAATGAAATCCGCTTCTAATCGTTTATATACTTTTATCCTTGTTTTATCCGTATGACTCTATCCGCACTTATCAGCCTCGGGTAGGAAAGTTCTGTCCGTTCCAATTCGTTTGGATACTTTTATCCACTTCTATCCGTAAAACCGTTACTATTTTCCTACAGATAGAAAAGTACTGTATACGCTTCTATTCGCTGGTGTACTCATGTAAAACGATTTATGATTAATAAATGCACAATGATTGGCCTTCAATAACTATATGCATAAACAAGTATGATTAATCGTTTTATTGTTGTGCATGCTTGTTCGTGCACACAGTTATTGATGGCCAAGAAACCCGCGGATCACGACGCATTAGAAATGTAACTTGCGAATCGCGGATATGCGCGGATAGGAAAGTATTGGAACGGACTCGTGTGAGATCCGCGGCAGACGTCGGGAATGAATTAATGTTGGACGCGGATACGGACGGATTAGTCACGGATAGCCTTTGGATACAAGAGGTTAAAAATGTATTGAAACGTTATCAAACGTATATAAACGGATAGTAGAAGTATTAATACGGATAGGGTTTGAACCCGTTTACTTCCAGTACCCATTTAAAATTTTTTTTCAGGATTGCCGGGATTGTAATGCCTTAAATCGACTTAAATAAATGTTTGCTGCTAAAATTTGTATATTATGAACCTAAAAGCAAAAAGAAAGAAAACTCCGGAATACCCAATTTGAGCTTGTGTGAGTACCTTCTTACAAATTCGGTCTTTCATATTGAATTCACCATCTTGAATTCTGAATATCTGTTGACTGATTCGTGACCAGTAACTTAAAAAACCCCGAGTAACAAATTTCATCTGTTTTCCGCGTACAGAAATATGTTTGGTTCACGGAAAAAAAACTTTTGTAGATTCTGCCGAAGTCGCTTAAGTACAATCTGCCGAGTCTGAACTTCGGCAATATTTTCCGAGTTTTTTCTAAGCATTATGCTTAGCCAGTCTATGTAGATTTTCGTGGACTGCAACTTTAGCGCAGCGCCACCGTACCCGCGACGTCGGTAAATTAGGGGTTATATACGGTCGAGATTTCTTATACAGCGTCCTAATTGGTTCTAACTAAGAGTAAACATAAGGAATTTTAATGGCCAGGGAACAAAGTTCCGAAAATCAAAACCCCTAACGGATAAAATTTCGATATTGCGTGAGTCCAAGGTATTTTAATTTGCTTTCTTTTTGCCAAATTTTCAAAGACAAAGTGAAGGAAATCACGCTGGAGCCATGCTACATCGAAATTTTGGCCTATCGGTGTGTTGATTTTCGGAACTTTGTTCCCCGGTCATTTTAACGAGTGCATTTACACAAACATAACAAATATAAATTCCATTCTACTGTAGCGACTGAGTGGAAAGGTGATGTTGGGTCTCGCCGCGGAATGGCGCTACGAGCGCCAGGAAAGTTCTGGGAGCGCGTAGACAGCACAGCTGATTGGTAAGAGTTGAGACTCGGCAATTTTTGCCGAAGTTACTAAGTAGAATTTGCAGAAAAGTCGTATACGAGTTATTAGGTACATTCTCTCGACATTATTAAGCAAATATTGCCGAAGTGACAATATAAATTTCACATAATGTTGGTTATTGAATTTCTTAGGCAAATTTTACTTGAGTTATCGGCAGAATCTATAAACATTTTTTTTCCGTGTTCGAAGATATAATTTTAGGTCTCGTTTTACCTGAATGCGCTGGAACAATCCTTTAAAAGTCGTAACGTGTCGTTTTTTCTACATTTTATATGTTTAGGAGTGGCCTCGGGTTGATTTTAAATGTGTGCCACAGAAAAAAAAAATGTTTTTCTTAAAGCGTAAAGTTAAAAGTTCTGTGGATATACCCTTATATGCCACTCGTCTATATTGTTGACAATTTATTTTGAATCTATTTTTAATTTAAAATACTAGGTAATTCAAATTTATTGAAAATTGACATAAAAAAATTATTTGGGATTTGGACAAATATCATTTTGTCACCATGTACGTTTCTCCTAAGGGTGTCGTCACAGTTTTATTAAGTTTTGGTAACTTACGGCGATCGGTAAAATTACTATGCAGTATTTGAACAAGTAATCTAGGGAATCTAGGGTAAAAGTGCATACATGTGTTTTACCAATGGTTCCCTCGTGGCCTTGCTGCAGCAAAAATCAAATGCTGAATAATACCTGAAATAAGTACGCTTTGCCTAATTACACAGTGAGTAAAAATAAAAATTCCATAATATTTTCTAACGTACTTATCTCAACTAACTTCTTTCTATTTTTAATGTTTTACGTTGTTTAAAAGTTTCATTTTTAGGTTATGTTACAGAATATTTTTAATTTGTTTATATATACATACGTGAAATTTATTTGTGACTTGTAACATAAGAATTAACTAATATTTCGCAATTATTTTTTGTATGATCCTACATAATGAAAATTGATTAAAAATGTTTATTTTTTTGTTTACAATTGTTAAAAACAAATATTAAAAATGTTAGTTGTATTTAGATTATGTAAGGGTTAACATTTTAAATTTATTTTTACAGATAAAAAATGACTACCTCTCTTGCCGAACAGTTAAAAAGGCTTCAAACACCTCAGGCTGCATTGCTTATACAAAGCAAACGAAAGCCGAGTTTATTGTTTGATACAAAAGAAGCTGCAAATGTCGATAGAGAAACTATTCTTAATATAGGTAAATTATCCTCTTTTCTACCTTAAACATCCCAAATTTATCGAAACTAAACTAAAATTTTGTTTTTACAGGTCAAAATGGTTTGCAGGAACTTATAAAACTATGTCCGCTCTTTGAAGAATTTGAAGAAAGTTTATTTTCGTCGAATTCTTTGAGGTTAGAAAGGTCAGTCCAAGATGCATCGTTCAACGAAAGACTGAATACTACTATAGAAGAATTTTTAGTCCTTTTATCTCCGTACTTTTTACTAAATACCGCACACAAAGCCCTTGAATGGTTAATTCGAAGATTTCACATTCATCAGTTCAACAAAGACGCTTTTCTATTACTAATTCTTCCATATCACGAGACTCGAATGTTTGTTCGGTAAGTTTCTTTACATAACCTCCAATAATTAAATACTAATTAAAAATCCTTTCAGTGCTTTACAATTAGTAGACGTTTCCTCCGCCAGTGACAAATGGAATTGGTTAGAACCTCTCCAAAAAATTGGAGTTCCGTTATCGTCCTTAACTTTAGTAAGTCGCATTTCTACCGATAACGGACTGTTAAAACTTGTTTGCGAACATGTCATCGCTGCCACAAAAACTTACGGCGATCAAGCGAGTAATTTATCTACTCTCTATTCCTTTTTCGTTACCGCCCTAACAGGTTGTATTGACAGAACGATAAATATTTCCGAAATACAAGTCAATCACATCCTACCAGCATTGACGAAAGGTTTGTCAAGTTCCACGACTGATTTCGCAGCTAGCGCATACATGATACTTGCTTACCTCGTAAGGAAAGTCGAACTGCGAGAAGAAACGATGGAATTCTTAATTTTGAAGTGTTTAAAACGTCCAACAATGCAGGAAGAAGTTATCCGTCTTCTTTTATTCTTGTACGAAAATCCTTTCAATCGAGTGAAAGAAGTTCCTGAAAGCGTAATGCGTAAACTCTCGTCGATTTCTTGGTTTGTCGAAAAAGTATTAAAAATAAAATCCGGAATGAAAATAACAAAATTCATAGTAGCGTTACTTAAAACTGCGATGCGATTCATTATTAACAATCCCGAAGTCGAACCTATTCGACAATTAGTCAACGATATCTTCACAAAAATTCCGTTAGAACATCAAGAGGTTAATGCGATACTTAAAAACACATTAACGGACGAAGTTGTGTCGAAACAAAATTCTATCGAATCCAGAGAATTCTTAATCGATCTGTACTGTGCGCTAGAACGAAGATATCCAGTAGTTTTCGATGAATTCTTAAAGAATCTAATCGACAATCAAAACGAAACAAAGTCTAAGCAAATTTTACAATTTTTAATGACTTGGTACTCGGAGGCTCGAGAAGCAGAAGAATCGTTGGACATTTTAACATCGCTGAACCACTACAATCCTGAACAGCGCATCCTTGCGCTAAAAGCTTTGGGCGAAGGTCAAATGTCAGTCGCAGAAAACTTGAAAGAAATGGTTAAAGAAGCATTACGAGCAAGATTCGCAGACGATGATGTTCGAGTCGTCTTCACATTGTTGTCGCTGCCTAAAAACTTGTTACGCAGCATGTTTTCCGCTGACACTTTAGTAGACGAACTGATGATTCTCGTTTCGACTTGTTACATCGAAGGTCGAATGGTACTCGCAAAACCAGCGTTGGAAATTCTTTTGGATCTCTGCGATGAAAGCGACGACACAAACGTCTTCCTTGTTGCAGTCCCATATTTGTTTCCCAGCAAAGAAGAAGATGTTGACATCGCTCTACAGGTTTTAAAATCTGATTTCGCTAAGCGAAACGCTTATATGCAGAAAGTCAACGAAGAAATTCAAAGTTTACAGAAGAGCGCGGACACTTTAAGATCCGTCGCCTTCCATAACATTTTAAAACCAGAATTGTTGCCTTGTACGCAAAGCATTTTGTCAGCGATGAAACAACAAATGGTCCATGGCGATGCTGGATCGATGTTCTTCAATATGATAATTCTGGGTTCGGTTTGTCGAGTACCAGTCGGAACTTTGTCACCGCAAGTTGCTACCGAAGCGATAGAGATGGCTGCTGCAATGGTCGAACGGTATCCAAATGTTCAGCCGATGAAAGACACGACACATTTAAACGCAGACAAGATTTTGGCCGCATTAAATTTTGCATCGGCAGGAATCTTGCCGTTGCAGGTAAACACTTATGTTTTGGAAATGGTTCATAGGCGATTGAATCTGAATGTTGATGCAACATTCGACTTTGAGGATGATCCCCATCGAAGTAATTTAGTCCTGCGGTTACTGGAGGTTCTTTTTAAGGGATTAAACCCGGAAATTCCTCATGTCAATCAGGATGATTGGCGATCGCATTACGAGTGGTGTTTAAAAATATTTTTTCAACGTCACTTCTCTAATGTCGAAAACACAATTACTTTCATGTCGCAGCTATTCGTTGAACCGGTTTCCAATCAAACTGCGGTCCACGCCTTAAGCATTTGTCTAAAACTCTTCGATAATTGCACAGCCGTAAATTGGGTTTGCAACGATGTGGTTTTTACATCGAATCTTTTACTTGCGTACGGCTCGGAAGAGAATGCGTGCAGAGATATCGCAGCGAGGATCTTCCAGAAACTTGAGGGAAACTTTGATAAATCGGATGGTTTCGCAATGTTGATTCGAGAATTGAGCAAACGAGATTGTGAAATTACGACCGATGGGGATCAATTGCAAATGTATTTGTATCATCTGTTATCCCCCGATCCAGACGTAAATCAAGAATTGAATTCCGAACTGCGAAATAAAATGGCCGAAGCCAGAAATATGCTGTTCGATGCGATCACAAGTAAAAAAATTCCGATACATTCAGGAGCTCAAATGTTGGAACTTTTAGGACTCGTAAATGGGACAGAAATTTTAAATCGATTGATTCCGTTCGGGTTGGAACTCCTCGAAAAGGTTAAGAAAGACGACAAAGTTTATGCCGGCAGCGCACTAAAGAATATTTTGCAACGATTCGACAGCAGCACTGTCGCAGCATTGAGAAATGAAAAAACTCTTCGGTTTTTCTTAGATTGTATCACAGATTACAAAACTCAAATAACGACGAAGACTGGTTCGCAATTTATTAGCTCCATCGCCATAAAATTGATAAACGAAAGTTTCTTCGCCAACATCGGACAAATTTCCGAACAACTTCAAAGAGATATTTTTGGAAAATTGGTCGATGTGGTGACAGACTGCGAGATCGATGCTCTGGTAACTCCGGCTACCCGAGTAGTGAAGAAGATCGAATTCGACGTTAAGTTTGTCGCAGAAATAATTAAAAATATGACAAACATTCCTGAGGTGAAACCGAAAGAGACGAAAAGTAAACGCAGAAGCAGATCGACGCTTAGTCCAGAAATGATTAATAGCCGACAATGGCGACGAGGTGTTACGACCTTAGAATTTGTGCAGAACGCATACAATATTTGTAACGATCAATTGTTGATTGCTCCGTTATTCAATCTGCTGCGAACTTGCCTGAACTTCGAGGTTCAAGATCCTGTCGAGTATACGAATCAATTGATCCTTTCGACAATTCATCATTTGGTGAATAACAAAGGTTTGGTTATTAAAGATGCACATCTTTATGTCGATTTAATCGCTTTGTGCATTAGAACTTCGCATAATCCGCAGACACATCATCACGCTTTGTTGGTGCTGGTAGAATTGTTTAAGGTAGCAGATATTCAAGGTGCATTGCACAACGTCATGCCGATATTTACATTTATGGGAAGTTCGGTCCTGCGACAGGATGATGCATATTCGATACAAATTATTTCAAAGACTATCGAAACTGTAGTCCCGATTATTAATACTGCAAAGAACGAAAAGCACGCCTGCGAAGTTCTGCGTCTGTTTGTAACCTCCCTTCCGGATATCCCAGAACATCGAAGAATACCATTATTCACAAAGTTGTTGCAGTTGATGGAAAATTATCTTCACTTATTTTATTTACTAAGTTTTGAAAGTCACGTACTGTCGAGGAGTATCGAAGCACCTAATCAAAAACTGCCATCGCAGAGACTGGAATTTGCTCTTTTAATATCGCAAGAATTTTCGTTGTTGAAACTTTTACAAATGTGCGTGAAATTAGTCGGTTTCTTACGAATACTTCCGGTGGATATCGAAGAAGATCAGAAAATAGAATTTGCGGAAAGCCACATATTCGATGTGGCTCGTAACTCTCCGAAACAATTGCGACACTATAAATACACGGTTATACAGTTTTTGAGCGGATTATTGTCTTCTCCAGACTTTATTAATCGTGTCGCCGAACTCGGAGAGGAAGAAGTCGGCACACTGAGAATTTGGTACGATAAGTTGATCGTCGAATTGGTTTTGTTGATTCAAAGCATTTCTAAGTGTGCGGATGTTCACCAAGGCAAACCGAAAGGGAAATATTGGAAAGTTTTGTTGCACAACGTTTACGATGTCTTGGATCTTGTTAATAATTTGTTGTTGAATCATGTATTCATCGCAAGTATAACACGGTTGTTACGACACGAGCTTTTGACAGTACGAAGAAAGGCGTTGGAATTGTTGAATGCTCGATTGCAACAAAGAAAGTTTGGAGAACAAGATTATGAAGATTTGGTTCTGCTTATTGAACCGATACTGAATGTTTTGGACGGTCCAACGAAGTTTGTCAATCCGGAACTTGAAGTTATTCAGCAAACTGCTTTGATCAGTTTGAAATTGTTGGCGAAGATCCTCACTCCTGATCATGTTGCTCTGTTCAAACCGGTAAGTTTTTTAAGATTTGTATTTGTATTTTAAATAATATAATATTAATTTAATTTTAATTTAATTGGTTCCTATGCGAGTAGAAAATGTAGATTATGGTGTTTTTTAGGGAACTATACTTGGACCTCTTTTATTTATTTTATATTTAATTATCAAAATCAAAACTAATCTTCCAAAATTTATTAAATCGTACAATATAAATTTCTTAACTATTAATTTATTTATAATAAATAATAATAACTTTATTTCATGCATATGTTACAACTAAAATACAATTTTTTTATATAGTTTAATGAATACATAATGTAAAAATAAATCTACACGAGGACCTTGCTCCTTATCCATGGAAAATATATATTATAGAATAGAATTTTTAGAATAGAATAGAATTTTATTAATTAAATAAGTGTATGTACATAATATTTCATATATATCACATAAATATTTCTGCTAACTTATAATAATAATAATCGCTCACAAGGCTTTAAGCTTGTCTGCGAGCATTTATTGCCATAATGGCCTCTCCACACATCTATTTACATAATCACTGTATTTGTTGTGATCGCATTATATCATCTCCCTGATTGTTTCCCTCAGTGTTCGCTGTATCATCCGTTTAACAAATAAGAATAGTCCGAACTTGGGATACGGAGTGTTTATTAAGAACATGTTGTATAACTTTGCAGCAACGTAGTCAAAACATTGTCTCGATACAGTTTTCATTCTGCTAGGCACGATTGCTGATCTGTTAGCACTGTTCCTTGTAATTGTACTGCTATTGTTAAAAGTCAATAGTGAATTCTGTATCGCATAAGTAAGAGATGTTTGTGCAAATCTTTGTCTTATGTCCAATATTCCGAGGTCTGCATAGATCTTCTCCGTAGGGTATAATATATTTTTACCTAATATTTTCTTCAATAGTCTTTTCTGTAGAAGTTCTAATTTAATTAGATGCCTATTATATAACCCTCCCCATGCGATTATGCCATAATGAAGTACAGTCGAAAAAAGTGCGTGATATGTAGTTAAAATTTGTTCGTGGGTTAGAATTTTTTTCATTGAGACTATCGCATAAGTTAAATATCGAAGTTTATTTAATACTACATTCGTGTGATGATCCCATTTCATCCGAGAATCAAATTCCAGCCCAAGATATCTTGCGTGCTGTACACGACGTATTGATGGACATATGCAGTTCATTACATTTAGACAATTCGAGTTCTTATTATGAATTTTAACACAGAAATTGTTTGGTACACTATCGTGGTAGCATCCGAAGGGTAAAACCACCGTCTTATCCATATTAACTGTCAAGTAATTATCAGCAAACCATGAACACATTTTATCAAATATAACAGATGCCGCAAATGACAGCTCACTCCACGACTTTCTCTTCACAAAAACGCCAGTATCATCTGCAAAAGCTAATAGTTCTTCATTTACCTCCTCAAATAGATCGTTAATATAAATTAGAAATAATAACGGCCCCAATATCAATCCTTGAGGTACTCCGCGAGTTATTAAACGTCTCTCGCTAATTGATTCTCCTATCTTTGTACTATGGTATCTGGACGACAAATAATTTTCAATTGATTGCAATATATCACCTCTTATACCAATATTATATAATTTTTGAATTAATAATTTATGGTCTAAAGTATCAAATGCTTTGGTCAAATCAATTAATATTGCTAAACACGGTTCCCCAGATTCAAGAGCTAAGTATACATTTCTAGCTAGTTCTGCAATTGCCATTTCCGTAGATCTCCCAGGAATAAATCCATATTGTTTTTTGTATAATATCTTGTGTAGTGATAAAAATCTAAAAATCCTATTTTTTAAAGTTATTTCAAAGATTTTCGAAATTATTGGCAACAGAGATATAGGTCTATAGTTTTCTATTCTCGTTGTGTCACCTCCTTTGTGTATAGGAATTATTATCGAGTATTTAAAATGATCAGGACATATTGAAGTTGAAAACGCAAGATTAATAATGTATGACACCGGACCTGCCAGAATTTCAGAATATTTCTTATAAATTATAGGTGCTATTTTATCATGACCAGGAGATTTATTTGTTTTAAGACATTTCATATAGTTGCTTGTTTCATTTACAGTTGTCTCAAAAAGCACCATTGAATCCTTAATTAATTTTTTGGATGTAGTTCCCGGTTTAGATCTAAATTTGGATGCTAGGTCTGCACCGACTCGAGAAAAGTATTTGTTAAATTCAGAAGCTATTCTATATTTTTTGGAAGTTATATTCTCTTTAACTTTGATTTTTGTGACATGTGTCTTTGATGAACTACCTTTAACCATTCCGTTTCTTATATATAAATAGAATATTTTTTTTTTTTAAACATTTAACCCATTAAGGCCTAAACGGACACATTTTGAGCATCAGTTTAAACGTCGATAATTTACATAGAAAAGCATTTAGAAAATGTTACTCCCACTATTTCTGACGTAAAATTGTATGCTCTTTCAAAATCTTTCAATAAAATTTCGATAAAATGAATAGCAAAAAAGTTATACACGTTTTTTTGTAAAAAAAACATGGTTTTTTAAAATTTATTTTTCATTCTAACATCACTTTCACTAGGTCTAAGGTGAAAATATCGCGTCCATGGACCCTTAGAATTAAAACGTACCGTGTCCTAATTTGAATTTCAAGATGGCGACTTCCAAAATGGCGCCTAGAAGCTCAGAAATCTTGTTAAAACTTTACAAATTTTTTTCTTGCAAACTATAGACTTTAGAGAAAATTTGCTAACAACAAAAATTTCTTAGAATTGGTTAAAGAATCTTCCCAAATTTTATCACAGTGTATTGATACACTTTTTGGTTTTTTGAAAATTCAAAAAATCGAAATTTTTAAAAAAGTCGTTTAAAAAATCTGAAAAAAATTTAAGAAGGTTCTTTAACCAATTTTAAGACATTTTTATTCTTAGCAGATTTTCTCTAAATTCCATATTTTTTAAGGAAATAAATTATTAAACTTTTCTAAATTTTAAGACTAACAATTCAATTCAATTTATTTCCTTGGAAAATATCGACTTTAGTGAAAATCTGCTAAGAATAAAAATGCCTTAGAATTGTTTAAAGAACCTTCCCAAATTTTTTCAGATTTTTTAAATGAATTTTTAAAGACCAAAAAGTGTATGAAATAGTGGGAGTAAAATTTTTCCAAAGGTTTTTATATGCAAATTATCGACGTTTAAACTGATGCTCAAAATGTGTCCGTTTAGGCCTTAATGGGTTAAAAGCTATCTATTATTCTTTATTTAACTCTATTTTAACTTTTTTCTTTTTCTTTAACCCCATTTGTATTTACAATCTATTCTAAGGAATAATAAGTAAATCAATTCTATTCTAATAGCTCTGCTATTAAATATCTTACATTATTAATTACATATTGTGATACTAATTAAATTTTATAAACATTTTTAATTTTATTAAACCCTGTTGGACAGGTCTAATGGTTTGAATTTTTTTCAATCTTCTGGTCTGGTCTCTTGTTTCCAGCAAGTTTGTAGCCAGAATATTTGAATGTCTTTTTAATCTTTCTTGGTACTTGACACTAAAACTTTTTACTTTTTCTTTCACTGTCTTTACATTCAGATCACAATGTATCACTTCATTTGGCACATACCAAGGGGCTTGCACAATAATTCTTAATATTTTTGACTGGAATCGTTGTATGATTTCAATGTTAGAGTTTCTGGCTGTCCCCCAGAGCTGGATTCCATAAGTCCAAATTGGTTTTACTATACTCTTGTGTATTAACAGCTTACTTTCTAGTGATAGTTGGGATTTCCTTTGCAACATCCAGTACAAATTGCGCAGCTTTAATCCAAGTTGCTTCCTTTTGGTCCATAAATGCTTTTTCCATGTTAATCGTCTGTCAAGGTGGATTCCAAGATATTTCACTTCGTCTGCATGGGCAGTACTTGATTATTTAATATTATTGGGGGACATGTGTCCTTGCGCATTGTAAATGTAACTTGGCTTGACTTAGCTTCATTCACTTTGATTCTCCATTTTTTTAACCAGCTTTCTACAAGTTGCATGTGTTTCTGTAGCTTCTTTGGATGTTACTCGATGTTAGTAAGTCAGACATGATCTGGTAATTTCTTAAGGATTGTTCCAGTAATAAGATCAAATCCAGGAGCTTTCCTACATTTTAAATTGTGGAGAATTACAGTTTTTACTTTCGTCGAGTACCATATAAATTTCGTTGGTTAAAGCTGCAATCGCGTGATTTCTTGACATCCCACTTCGGAATCAGAATTGTTTTTTATTAATTAAATCTTGTTTGTTAAGAAAAAGCAATAATCTATTTTTGAGGCATATTTCAAATATTTTTGATAAGGAAGTTAATATGGAAATAGGTCGATAGCTTTCGGGCAATTTTTTGTCTCCTGTCTTATACACAGGTATCACCAGTGCTTCTTTGAGTAGGTCTGGAAAGGTACCGGTGGCAAAAGCTAGGTTAATGATATAAACAATCAGATAACTTAAATATTTAGAGCAAGCTTTTAATATTTTTGCAGATACGCCATCAGCTCCAGTTGCTTTTTTATCATTAAGATGACTTATGATGTTTATTATTTCATAGTTATCAGCAGGCAACAGGAACATGGAGTCCTTGTTGACTTTAATATCATTTCTGGCAGACTGATCCTTAATAATTTTTGTGGCTAGGCTTGGTCCATCGTTAACATAAAATTTATTTAAGATTTCAGATATTTTTTTACTATCAGTAGCTAATTCCCCATTTGGAGTTAAGATCGATTTAATGTTATCTTTGTTTTTCTCTCCATTGATTACCTTTGTTATTACGTTCCATAATTTTTTGGGATTTCCCACAGATCCTGTTATTAAATTCCTGCTAAATTTTGTCTTAGCATTTTTAATCAGCAAAACTCTTTTGAATGAATGAATGAATGAATGAATGAATATTTATTGCACACACATATTTCCATACATATAACTCTTACAATTGATAACAATACATAAAGTTAAATAAAAATAGATAAACTTAATGCAGATAATTTCAATAATATGAAAATCATATATGCAATTATGTACATATATATATGTACATGCAGGTGCGCACTAGCGCCGTATGTGGTGTGCAAGAGCTTAGGTGCTCATCCGCAACACCATATGGTAAAAAGGAGTGTAGTAAGAATGTTCCGGTTCTTGTGTAGATGTTCAAGAATTCTTCTATGCGAAGAATGTATGTGAAGTCAAGTTGTTTTACAGTTGCATATGGTATCTTTCCTTTATTTGATTATTCCAAAACGATGTTCCAAATGTTCGGATGTTTCTTGATCCACTGTTGCAATTTTTTATTGATTGTGCTTCTATTTATGGAAATCTCTTCACTTTCTGAGCAACTCAAAAAGTTAAATAATTTTGTTGCGATGTAAATAAAAGATCTTCTACTAACTGTTTTTGACCATGTAGGGTATGCTGCTACCTTCCGTACAGAGCTTCTAGTGTTTATATTAGACGATTTAAACTGAAGATAATCTTCTAAAATACAAATCTTCAAAATAGTATGACAGTAATGCTGTCTAATGTTCATAATATCCGCAAGTTTAAAAATGTCCACAGTATGGTAGAATCTTCCTTTATTATAAATAATTTTCAAAACTCGCGTTTGCAGATTCTGGATTCTCTTGATTGCATTTTCATAGGCACCTCCCCAAGCGATTATCCATACGTGGCTATTGATTCGAACATGGCATAATAAAGAGTTTTAAGTGTGGTGATACTCAATATTTTCCGTAGTCTGTAGAATACATGGGTCACATAACGAAGCTTATTTACAACTCTACTTATGTGCTCTGTCCATTTCAGCCGAAAGTCCAATTGTATACCAAGGTATTTAATATCTTCCACTTTTCCTATAGACTGGTTATTATTCAAATTTATGCTTTGCAACTTTGGTACACTGTCAACATATGAACCAAATGTTATACATTTTGTTTTATTTATATTAACCGTTAAACGGTTATGAGTGAGCCATTCAATAACGTTAGTAAAATCTGTAGATGCCTTCTCAACAACTTTATTCCAATTATCGTCTTTGTAGATGATAACTGTGTCATCTGCAAAGCTGATAGGGTCTCCTGCGGTCGATGATGGAAGGTCATTAATATATATGTTAAACAGAGTTGGGCCCAGTATTGTGCCTTGAGGTACACCACACGTGATTTTCTGAGTTGTACTAAAATCTGTTCCAATTTTCACGACTTGTTGTCTATCTGACAAATAGCTCTGTTTTATTTTTAAACTTTCTATATTTTTCTGCTAGATAAATGTTTGAAGGATATAAAATATAAAAATAATATAAAGGTCAGAAATGTTGTTTTAGAGACATTAATAGTTAAGAAATTTATATTGTACCAGTTAATTAATTTTGGAAGATTAGTTTTGATAATTAAGTTAGTCCAATTTTTATCTTGGAAGATTAGCATCATCTGCAAAAGCCATTTTGAAAAAGAATTTTAGATTTGTTCGAATATAAGATCTCTAGATTGATATCATGTTTTAGCGATAATACATTTTTTTAATAACGAAACATATTTTTATTTAGATTTTGGATTTGACAACCGAATTAGTGAAAACTAGAGAAGGAGCAGTCCTTGCGAGTGCCGTCCTGTGCCTTGCCGAACTCTGCAGTTCGATGCGCATTCATGCGATTCAATCACTCAATAAATTTGTGCCAGCAATTCTACGACTTTTGAAGAATCATTGCAAAACTGATACCCCTGACGTACTCGTAATAAGTATCGTTAGCGCCCTGCAAAAAATTGTGGAATCGGTTGGAAATTTCTTATCGATGTATCTTGATCAACTGCTGCTGGAACTCGCAAGATTGCATTCGTTATACACCGACGCCGAAAATCAAAAGGTAATTTTATCTCGATGCAGAAATATTTGATATTTTAATGGTATTTTTATGTAGGTGGCAATCGTAATTTCTCGGTTAAGAGCAACGACTCAAAAACTGTCAAGTTGTATACCAATGCGAGTTTTGCTGCCGGCTGTTAATAAGACTTATGACGCGCTGTTAAAGAAGAAAACTTACGTTTGTATCTCACCGCTAATGAGTGTTTTAGCCGATTCTTTTTCAAGCATCCCATCGGCGGATTTGAATGCATCGATTCCGGATTTAGCTACGTTCTTTTTGAAAGTTTTACAATTTCGCGAAGAAGTGGATATTTCGGAAGGCGATATGGATGTGGACGATGAAGCTACAATGCAAGACGTAGCGATGGTTGAAGAATATGCTGGAAAAGCTTTAGTGTCGTTAGTATTGAAATTGAGCGAAGCAACCTTTAGACCGTTATATTATAAGTTATACGATTGGGCAGCTAGAAATCCTCAACATAAGCAACGAAATATTACTTTCTACAGGTTAGTATTCCTGACAATTCAAGAAAATTTTGGTATTTAATTCTGGTTTTATTTTTAGACTTTCAGCAAACATTGCAGAATGTTTAAAATCACTCTTCGTCTTATTTGCCGGACATTTCCTGAAACATGCCGCAACTCTTCTCAGCAGTAATAATGTGGTGCAAGAAGAAACGACAGAAATGGCACTTCCAGATAAGAGTCAGCAAATTGAACTTGTCGAAGCTATTTTGTTGACGTTTACAAGAGTATTTAGTTACGACGCGCATGATTTCGTCAATCAAGAGCGTTTCGAGATTCTTATGCAACCGATAGTAGATCAAATTGAAAATACAATGGGCAGTAAAAAACAATTTGAAAAGAGGGCCAAGAATCTGATTGTACCCTGCGTCGCATCCTTCGCAGGAGCTATCGCCGATGACTCATTGCACAAACAATTGGTTTATCAGGTGTTGTTGAAGACGCGACATGCAAAACCATACGTTCGTAGTGCTGCACTTAGTTCCTTGGTAAATATTATACGAAAATTGTTCAAGTATTTAAAAGTGTCGGAGATAATAATGTGTTTTTTATAGGTGGAGGTAGCTCGAAAACTGGGTGAAGATTTTATTTCACTGTTGCCAGAAACAGTGCCATTCTTAGCTGAATTATTGGAAGACGAAGATGAGGCAGTCGAAAAATATGCTCAAGATGCAGTTCGAACGCTCGAAGAGATATTGGGTGAACCATTACAGAAATATTTCTAGTTTTTTAATGTGTTACTGTACATACATTTTTGTATATAGGATGTAAATAAGTTCCCCAGTGATATTAATGCAAATGAACGTTAATAAATAATTTAGTTTTAAAATTGGGTACTTGTGTTACTAAATCTTCATTATTCCTTGGATTTTAAAACTATAAACAACTTTAATTGAAACAACTTTGTTAACTTTAACTTTAAGAAAATTAATTTTTTTGAAATTGTTGCACTATTTTAAAGTTCTGGGACGAATTCAAAATGGCGACTGCAATTAAGGTGCGATCTCAGGAGCTGAAATTCATTCCGTCTTCGGATCGACGCTGATTGGTTGTCACCATTCCGGCAGAAGTTTGAGTAATTTTTTGTCCAGGAGTTTTTGTTTCCTTCATTTTTAAAAAATTGAAATGGTGTGATTGGTCCGAAACTTTTCTACACTAGAACATAAAATTCCAACCAATCAGGATTCATCGAAAAATTTGTCCAGATTGAATTACAGTTCATGTGACTGCTGCTTTATATACCTAGGGAAGTCCATGTTAACGTGAGCACGCTTGTGATTGGTCAATTCCGGGCACCTGCATGCTTACGACTGCTAGGGAATTTCAATGCCGTTGTTCTACGCGAGTTAGCGACATATAATTGAATAAATTTTATCATGAAAAATGTTAGTTAATCTAATTTAAACATAATTGGAAGGCTTTAAACTATTTTCTGGTTAAGAATTAGAAAAAAATTTATAGGTTAGGTTGCTTATATTTCATGTTTCTCATTGCAACTGATCCAGTCCTTCAATATGGCTTCAATACACTTGCACGGAGCGAATACACTAGATCATAAAATTATAACCAATCAGAATTCATCGAAAAATTTGTCCAGTAGGTAGTGTATGTACACCAGAGCATAAAATTCCAACCAATCAGAATTCATCGAAAAATTTGTCCACATTGAATTACGGTTCGCGATTGCTAGAGAATAAAATTACAACCAATCGGAATTCATCGAAAAATATGTCCACATTGAATTACCTACGTTTCATGCGACTGCCGCTTTATATATAGGTGGAGAATCAGTCACAGTACATACATACAATGAGATATCAACATCACTTCAGTAAATAATGTTTACAAAACATTAAAAATAAATAAAATTACTGTACATATAATAAAAGTGAGAAATGGAACCGCCACGAAAGGTACACTCCTATTTTTTAAAAACAAAACGATGTTAAAGCAATAACAAAAATAATTTTTCATTTAACAGCGATACCGAAAAGTTGAAAAAGAGGAAAGTGAATCCGATGATGACAATTACGTTCCATACGTACCCATAAAAGAACGTAAAAAACATCAGTTGATGAAATTGGGTCGTCTTGGTCAATTAAAAGACGAAAATAATGCCTCGGGTGGAAAAAGTAGCAGCGACAACGATCGAGACGATGGAGACGACGAAGAAGGACAAGTATGGGGCAGAAAATCCAATATTTCCTTACTCGATCAACATACAGAGTTAAAAAAGTTAGCAAAAGGTAACAATTTCTTTATTACTTACCAGAAAAATGCTAATAAAACTTTCTATTTCAGCGAAAAAGGAAAGCGCAATGGAAAAGCAATTGAAGGAAGAAGAAAAGATTTTAGAAAGCGTCGCCGAGAACAAAGCCCTTATGGGCGTTGCAGAATTAGCCAAAGGTATTCAATACGAAGATCCCATAAAAACCAGTTGGCGTCCACCACACGCAGTTTTAAAATACGACGAAAGAAGACACGAACGACTCCGAAAGAAACTTGGTATTAGCGTTGAAGGCGAAGATGTTCCGGTTCCGTTACGAAGCTTCAAAGAAATGAAATTTCACAAAGGAATAATTGCCGGTTTGGAACAAAAAGGAATAGTGAAACCAACTCCGATTCAAGTTCAAGGAATTCCAACAGTGTAAGTACACACCCGCAGAGATACTATGACTATACAACACACCACTTTTAAACATACGACATTTCATCACAGAAATTCTACATACGACAGTTCAACATATGACTTTTTAATGTACAATCATTTCAACACAAACATTTCATCACATGATCATTTCAACATAAACAGAAAACAATACATTTAAATAAAATAATTGAAAATAACAATTATATATTGTACACGCAAAATAATACAAAAATCAAACCTAACCAACCTAACCTAACCTGATTAACCTAACCTTGTAACCTAACCTAACCTCATAGCCTAACCTTACCATATAACCTAACCTAACCTGACCATACAACCTAGACTGTAAAAAATAGAAATGAATTTTACCACGTTGAACATGGTAAATTTCACTTTTAACGTTGTAAATTTTCTTGTTGGGCATTGTATTTTTACAAATTTTGTCGCTTTTTCCCATTGAACGGTAAAATTGCCCCGTTTGACGTGGGCTCAAATATTACCAATGTGTACCATAGTCAAATTACAACGCGTAGTACTTTTAGGCTATGAGGTTAGGTTAGGTTATATGGTTAGGTTAAACCTAACCTCATAGCCTAACCTAACCTAACCTTATAACCTAATTTAACCTAACTTAATCTATTTTGTTAAAATGTTTAATATATTATGTTGAAATGGTCATTTGTTGAAAAATGTTATGATGAAATGTTTGTGTGTTGAAATGTTTACGATCAAGTTATCTTGTGGTGAAAACGTACTTGTGTTGAAAAGTAATGTGCTGAATAGTCGCGTCACCACCCACAGAGGTTAAAAATTTACTTAATTTATTCAATTCTTACAGATTATCCGGAAGAGACATGATCGGAATTGCGTTTACAGGAAGTGGAAAAACTCTGGTGTTTGTTTTACCGTTAATTATGTTTTGTCTAGAGCAAGAAGTTGCGATGCCGTTCATAAGACACGAAGGACCGTACGGTAAGAATAAAAAAAAATTAAATTCAATAAATTAATTAATGTTATTGTAGGTTTAATTATTTGTCCGTCGAGAGAATTGGCGAAACAAACGTACGACATTATCCAACACTACACAAATTCGTTACGGAATGCAAATTGTCCGGAAATCCGATGCTGTTTGGCGATTGGTGGAGTACCGGTTTCCGAATCGTTGGAAGTTATTAACAAGTAAGTAAATTTAATGTAGCGTAGATGAGTTTTAATATCGTTGTTTAATTTAGAGGCGTTCATATTATGGTGGCGACTCCTGGTCGATTAATGGACATGTTAGATAAGAAAATGGTTAAACTCAGCGTGTGTCGTTACCTCTGCATGGACGAAGCTGATAGAATGATCGATATGGGTTTCGAAGAAGACGTGCGAACAATTTTCTCCTTTTTTAGAGTGAGTATTACCTTTTTTTAATTTAGTACATTTAACTAAAGTTAGTTTTTATAGGGTCAGAGACAAACACTGTTGTATTCTGCAACAATGCCAAAGAAAATTCAAAATTTTGCTCGATCTGCTTTGGTGAAACCGATAACGATAAATGTTGGTCGCGCTGGAGCAGCGTCGATGAATGTTATTCAAGAAGTAGAATACGTTAAACAGGAAGCAAAGATTGTTTATCTTTTGGATTGTTTACAAAAAACTTCACCCCCGGTTCTTATATTCGCTGAGAAGAAACAAGATGTCGATGCGATCCATGAATATCTTTTATTGAAAGGAGTGGAAGCGGTAGCAATTCATGGAGGAAAAGGTATTGTAGGTTATGTTAAATAAATAATTGAATTAACAATTTGTATCATTTTTAGATCAAGAAGAAAGATCTAGATCGGTTGAAGCTTTCCGAGCCAGAAAAAAAGATGTTTTGGTAGCCACCGATGTTGCATCGAAAGGTTTAGATTTCGCAGACATTCAACATGTAATCAACTATGATATGCCGGATGACGTGGAAAATTATGGTAAATATTAAATATTTTTTGTGTTTAAACAGACATAAAATATAATTTGTTTTTAGTTCATCGAATTGGAAGAACTGGTCGTTCGGGTCGAACTGGTATTGCGACAACCTTCATCAATAAATCTAATGACGAATCGGTGCTGCTGGATTTGAAACATTTGTTGAGGGAAGCAAAACAAAAGATTCCACCATTTTTACTCGAATTGTGTTCAGAAAACGAAAAATATCTCAACGTCGGAGGTAGATATTACAAATTCTTTTATTTTGGAAACGCAATAATGATTGGGAATAATTTTGTTTACAGACGAACAAGGTTGCAGTTATTGCGGTGGACTTGGTCACAGAATTACAGAGTGTCCGAAACTGGAAGCGATACAAAACAAACAAGCTTCGAACATTGGAAGAAGAGATTATTTGGCTAGCAACGCAGCGGATTATTAAATTTTATGTGTACAGTAATAATGTAATTAAGAGTTTGTTGTCGGAAGTGACATGTGCTACGTTTACTAGAATTAATTTACAGTAGTGTACGATGTAAATATTCTAGTATTTAAAAGTGTGTTTTATGAATAAAATACAAACGATCTGTACATTATATAGACATGTTTTGTGTAAATCGAGTCGCGCGTCGCCATGCGCTTTGTTAAACACAGGATATTTTGGTCATTTTTAAACCAATCGAGTTGAAATTTTCCATAAAACTTCTTTGAATATAGAGGAACAAAAGTCTCACTGACAGTTTGCTCAACTCGAAACATCCCTCGATGCTTTTTGTCCGCGAAGCGATAAGTTTGCGGTCACCAATCTAGCGTTATTAACAATTAAAAAATATTTAAAAATAACAACTTTGTATAATTTTTATATTACGGACGACATCGCTTGACCATCAGGAGTAGGTAAAAAAAATTGCAAGCTGTTTCAGGCATAATTGAACGAAATATGACGATTTATATCTTAAAATATAATTAAATTTATGATTAACGATTTTAGTGGTTTTTATTTTTTATTGTGAAAGCTATTCGTCGAATCAAAAAATTGCTTTTGAAAAAAAAACATGCGTCTCGTCATTCTGAATATCTCGATATTTTTCCAAATCAAAATTTCGACTTTTTAAAATTTCGATCTGAAAACGGCCAGGGGCCAACTCGTTTCGGCAGTTCGAGCGTCGATCGAGTTCTACGATGAAAGAGCTCAATTACTCTTATTTTGATTTTTATTTATATGCAAATAAGTTTAGATTGTTTTAACCCGTTAACCCTTTGCATTTTTTGCAAATTTCCAGTGATTAAATTTGAATTTTCCCAATTTTTTGTACCATCATATCAATAAGATACCAGAAAACGTAAACCATGTTGAATTTTTTATAAATTTTCATGTTTAACCCCTTCGTTGGCACAGAAAATTCTACAAAAAGTGCCCAGAATGGCAGGAATTTTTTTTTATCACCATTTCGACTCCAACTCGTACTGAAGGGTTTTCGAGGTCGCTGATTACGAAATTGATCTCAAAATTTGCAAATTCAAAATGGCGAATCGATTATGGTGGCCGAAAATGAAAAAAATTACTTGATTGTGATGAAATTTGTTACTCGGGGGTTTTCGAGGTTGCTGATTGCGAATGTGAATCCGCCATCTTGAATTTTGAAATTTCAAGCTTGAATTCGTAATTAGCAACCCCGAAAACCCCTGAGTAACAAATTTCGTTACTATCGAGTAACTTTTTTCATTTTCGGCCGCCATATTGCATTCGCCATTTTGAATTTTTAAATTTTGACTTCAGATTCGGATTCAGCGACCCCAAAAACCCCCAAATTAGACTTGGATTCCAAATCGGAGCAAGTTAAATAGAAAAAAAAACGATGTGCGCACTATTGCGTCAATGCCAACGAAAGGATTAATTGTTTATATTAACTAATAAGTTGCAAAAAACTGTGATTTTTTCAAAGAAAATTGGTTTGGAAAGTAAATTTTTTCTCAATAAGGACGACATTAGTTACTCGAGGGTTTTTGGAGTTGTTGGTTACGAATCCGGACTTAGATTTAAAAAATTCAAAATGGCGGATCCAAAATGGCGGACAAAATTATCAAGAAATGACAAAATTCGCTAGAAATACGTTACTGGATGGTTTTCGGGATCGCTGATTACGAATCCGGCATTAGATTGTAAAAATTTAAAATGGCGGATCCAAAATGGCGGACATAATTATCAAAAATGGCCAAATTCGCTTGAAACACGTTACTGGAAGATTTTCGCGGTCGCTGATTACGAATCCGGCCTTAGATGTTAAAAATTGAAAATGACATCCAATATGGCGGACGAAATTATCAAGAAAAGGCAAAATTCGCTTGCAATACGTTACTCGAGGGTTTTCAGGGTCGTTAATTGCGAAGCCGGCATTAGATTGTAATAATTTAAAATGGCGGATCTAATATGGTGGACGAAATTATCAAGAAATGGCCAAATTCGCTTGAAATACGTTACTGGATGGGTTTCGGGATCGCTGATTACGAATCCTACATTAGATTGTACAAATTTAATATGGCGGATCCAAAATGGCGGAATTATCAAAAATGGCCAAATTCGCTTGAAACACGTTACTGAGTGGTTTTCGAGGTAGCTGATTACGAATCAGACCTTAGATTGTAAAAATTTAAAATGGCGGATCCAAAATGGCGGACATAATTATCAAAAATGGTAAAATTCGCTTGAAACACGAATTCAACTTTCATTTTCAAAAGTCAAAATCATGATTTTGACCTTAGATTTTGTGTACTTGCAATACCCTATTTTCATTTTTCTTGTTATTATATCGCTCTCAGTTAATCCAGAGGCACGATTGTAACTTTTTATAGGTTTTATTCAATTTATGTTACTGTACTTTTACAAATTAAATGACTCAAGAAGGCACATATCTAGTCGCTGTAAAGTCCAAAAAAAATGTGTGTTTTGTGTTTTTTTACTTTCTCTTTGGACCGGCACACCTAGCTACTTCGACGTTTGTTTTAAGATGATGTTTACACCAAATCCTTCTTTCAATCTCGTTTTTGTCGAAAATGCAACATGATTTTCATAGATGACAGCGCCATCGTTCTCATCACGAAAAACTGAATTTTTATACTTTAAGATCGGATTCGTATTCATCGACCCCAAAAACCTCCGAGTAACGTGTTTCAGACGAATTTGGCCATTTCTTAATAATTTCGTCCGCCATATTGAAATTTTAAAATCTAAGGTCGGATTCGTTATCAGCGACCCCGAAAACCCCAGAGTAACCCTCGTCAAGCGAATCCGTCCACTTTTCAAGAATTTTGTCCGCCATATTGAGTCCACCATTTTGAATTTTTAAAATCTAAGGTCGGATTCGTTATCAACGACCTCGAGTAACCAATTTCAGCTGGGTTCCATGTAAGGAAAAATGTACGCTTCAAAAGGTTAAGGCCCAGCGGTTTCGATTGAAAGTAAGGCTCATGAAAATGACTACTCGGGGGTTTTCGGGGTCGTTGATTACGAATCTGATGTTATTTTTCAAAACTCAAGATGGCGGATCCAATATGGCGGACGAAAAAAATTTGAAAATTGAACGAGACTCATGAAAATGACTACTCGGGGGTTTTCGGAGTCGCTGATTACGAATCCGATGTTATTTTTTTTCAAAACTCAGAATGGCGGATCCAATATGACGGACGACTTTTCAAGAGCCTCGTTCAGTTTTCAAATTTTTCCGTCCGCCATATTGGATCCCCCATTTCGAATTTTGAAAAACTAACATCAGATTCGTAATCAGCGACCACATAAACCCCCGAGAAACGAATTTTAAGTGAATCCAATGAAATTTTAAAAAAGTCGTCCGCCATATTGGATCCGCCATCTTGAGTTTTGAAAAAATAACATCAGATTCGTAATCAGCGACCCCGGAAACCCTCGAGTAGTCATTTTCATAAGCCTCGTTCAATTTTCAAATTTTTTCGTCCGAATTTTGAATAGTGATTAGCAACCTCAAAAATATCCGAGTAACAAGTTTCAAACGAGTTCGCGTAATGTTTTTAATTTTGTCCGCCATTTTGTGCCCGCCATTTTTAATTAGTCTAACTTTCCATTCATCATCAGCATCTACAAAGCCCATAATGGGACAAGTTAAAAAAAAGCAGATCATGGAAAATCGTTTTCTATCAGTTCTTGTCTCCACAGCTATTTTTTTTTTGAGGTACTTTATAAATTAAGTTCCCCCACTATTAATGGTGATTTTTCAAATTTGCGTTTAAAAGTTCATGTTTTAAGCTTTCAATTAAGCCCTACTAGAAATTTGTATCATGCTTTTTTTATTCATAGGTGTTAAAAAAATGCTAAAAAAGCAATTATTTCGCACTTTTATCTCGATTTGCATGGAACTGACCGAATGAAAAAAGGTTTGTAACCTCTTTTTCTGTTCACTGAGACCTAAAGATTCAATAAATATAAGAATTTTAAGATAAACAAGAATCGACTTTTTTTTTGTTTCCCAGTGTAATCACGAAAAACACCGTTTTTACCGTTTATATCCCTCAGGGTGTCCATTAAAATGTCAAGTCGGATATTTTTACTGCTTCAGTTTGTTGCAAAAAAAATTTTAAGCGTAGTTTGAGCTCTTCAAACATTTTTTGTTACGTAATAACAAATTTAACATTGTTATTACGTAAGAAAATTAATTTTTTCAATTTTTTCTCCACCATGACATTAAAAAATCGGAACTTTTGCATACCACTTCCCAAATGGTTTCTAAACCTCCTCAAACAATTTTAAGCAATTAAAGAAATCTCTTACTGAGCCAGAACGTTTTTTACAACAATACTTTTTTACTCGAAAATCCAACATTTTCCTGATTATTTATTCACAACTTTCATATGGTTTAATTCGCAAAATTGAGACATCACATTTCGTATTCTTTGGGTCTTCCAAGTAATATAGGCTCCGGTTGAGTCGAATACAACTATTTAACCCGTTTCTTCCTGAAATGCTCTAAATTTTACCTTTAATTCTCGACGTTCCTTTTAGGGTAAACATCCATAAATCATTCTGGAATAATCATGTCTTTTGTATTTTTTCCTCATCTTTCCAAATCCAATCTCAGATTGGCGTTACATGCCGCCATTTTTTTGTAATGACGGCTTAAACGTATAAAAGTCGCGAATTTTGAGGATTCCTTTTTAAATAATTGTGATTTTTAGCAGGAATCCGTATTCCGATCGTGCTAGACTTCTGTATCTGGTGGCAAAAATAGTTATACTAAAAAATAGGAACGTTAGTAAGACGAAATTCAGGATTTCAGAGGTCGTTTAACCCGAATCTGCAGCCAGATTTCCAAAATTCAAAATGGCGATCAAAATTTTCTAACAATTTTTAATTTCATCATAATCATTGTGGATTTTGGAAATCTGAAAAAGGATTCGTAATTAGCGACCCCGAAAACCCCTGTAAATAGTAATTTTCATGAAAATTTTAAACTTAGAAAATTTTGATCGCCATATTGGATCCGCCATTTAGAATGTAGGAAATCTGGCTGCAGATTCTGGTTCAGCGACATCAGAAACATGCATATAAGGAGTTTCAAGAAAATTCATTGCAAAATTTTCTTAGCCAAATACGGGGTTAAGACCGATTTTTGTCAAAAAGAACTATTGTACAGAACATACGATAACTTAACTTTAAATAGTCGTATTCGACTGAACCGGAGCTTATGTTACTCGTAACATCCCAAAGAATATGAAATGCGATGTCTCAATTTTTGTAAATTGAACCTATGAGAGTCGTGGATAAATAATCAGGAAAATGTTGGATCTTTTGGATTTTCGAGCACAAAAGTACTGCTGAAAAAAAATTTAGTCCGAATTTTCAGTTTGAAATTTTTTGAGGGGATTTAGAAACCGTTTGGGAAGTGGTATGCTAAAGTTCAGATTTTTTATGTCGTTTTAGAAAATTGGTGGGGAAAATTAATTTTCTTACGTAATAACGATGTTAAATTTCATGTGTTAGGCACGTTATTTTGATATTAAGAGTTGAAACTACGCTTAAAATTTTTTTATTTATTTGCAGCAAACTGCAGGGGTGCTTAAAAAAATTTTCGACTAGACCTTTTTAACGGACACGAAAATTGAGAAAAGGTCTTTTTTAGAGGAAACAAACCTTACTCTCCCATTAATTGAGGAGTGATAAAAGGTTTTCAGGCTATATACTACATATTGAGAAAATATGTCAGTACGAATAGATGGTGTTGTTGTGTAGGAGTATATAATAAAATAAAAAAAGTAACTTCTTGAAAATGAACACGAAGTATTCGAAACGTCGAGGAAAATTTTGAGGAAAATGTTTACAATACCTGAGATTTTAGGACAATACCGACCTTTTTTATTTTACGACAGTACGAATTTGACCGTCATTACTCGGGTAATCTGTAAGAACATTTTCATCGAATCATAGAGACTGCTGCGCGAAATGCTGAGGTAGCAGATCCAAATAGTTTTGCGTCTCAACAAAATGTTGATCTCTCTTCTGACTGACGTCAGAGAGCCGTGGAACAATCTTCAATTTTAATTTTGGAGCTTCTATGAATCGGTCCATGCAAAAAGGGCACTAAGTCCATATAGATAATTGTTGGAAAACGCAAAAAACTGATTTACTTTTCTTACAGAATGAAAAATAAAAATATTATTTAATAGAAATGTTGCTTTTATGCACTTACAATAGTACAAATATCGTTCTATGCTTAATGTTAAAGAGGATTTTTAATAATTATAAAAAATATCAGTGGACTTAGGTCCCTTTTTGCATGAATCACGAGTAACATGGAAAAAAAGTAATAATTTTATAACACAGCTAACTAATTTATTTGCAAAAGTATAATATAATACAATGTAAAATTACATTTTGAGGTGTATTAAGAACTAAATTCATTATCTTTTTCATCAATAACAGTAGGCTATTCGATCAGGAAATTCTAGAAACCTAGATATTTATCTGGTATATATTGTTGTAATTTTAACCGACGTTAAATTATAATAGTTCCGAAAGATTATTGTTATTTATAAATACAGTAAGTATGTGTGTAATAATCAGTAAACAAATCTCTCTTAATACGAATAAGTTTGAATTATTCATACTTAATATTTCAATACTAAACATTGTGCTAACATGATTTTCGTATATCTTAACATAACTATATTTACCAATATGGATAGTATACAAAACTGGTACAGTATTTTTTGTTCACCAGTGTAGTTGTAACTATTACAACTACAACGCGTATCCTACAATATATCTTACATGACAATTTATAGCGGTAAAATATATTATACGACATGTATTTATTGGCACATATTTTACTGCAACAAGTAGTATTAAATACTATCTTTTACTATATTTTTTTCTCAGTGTAAATAATATCCGGTATAAAAAAATGTCACTTCCAATTTATGCAAAAAGGGATCTAAGTCCTGGACTTAGGGCCCTTTTTGCATAAATCGGACATCAGGAAATGAAGATTAATAATTTTAATAAGTGCCAAATGAAAGACCGGAGCCTCAAAAGTTAGAATTTATCATTATCTCAATTTACTGAAAAATGGACTTAGTGCCCTTTTTGCATGGACCGATTCCTATGTACGAATCACTTTTTCGTTTGTAAAATTAAATAATTTCGTTTTCATTCTTAACTGGGTTTCTTTGAATTTAGATTAATTCAAAACGACACCAAGGGATTTAAGAACATTTTATTTCCTTTACCAAAAAAAGGGCCGGAAGTAACATCGTAAAGTAATTCAACATCTTGAGCTTGGATCATTGATTCTATATTTATTTCGACGTCAGCTAACTTCAAATTAGCTGGGTTATATCGTTTCCCTTACTTTCCTTGTCTATAATTGAAAAGGATATATTTTGCATAAGGAAAAAACAAATGAGGGACACTTTTGGTGCTTGTGAATGTTTAAAGTCTTGTTAACTATATTCACACAGTACTATGAGTACTCGTGTGCAATAACAAAGATAATTTCTGTATTAAAAATAACTTACCAATGCAATCGAAGATAAAGGTTTCTTTTTACCACTCCGGGAGTAGAACTCGATTTTGCGGCCTGTCGTGAGATCTTCGGGTGCAAATTATCGAGCCTCACGCCCGTCGTATTAAAAAATATCGTATGAAACACGGGCGAAATATCGATCTCCGACGAGTGTGATTGTCATTCTCGCTTCGCTCGTGCGACAAACTTTGCACTCGTCAAAAATCGGTAATTGCGCCCTTGTTACATAATATACTATGGATTTTCCCTCTCCGATATTCTCTGGATCTCTGGAAAAGATTAATAGAGAAGAAAATAGAGATGTTTATTAGCGACCGGTAAACGGACAAATGAGAGACAAGTAGTCAGAAATGGCGAAAACCACAAAGTGAAACACGGTAAGGACAGTAACTCGAGGATGGCTGACAGAGAAGAAGAGTCAGAGAGAGATGGAAAAAAGAGAGGAAGGACCCATAAAAAAGGGGAGATAAATGGTTTAAAAAAGAAGACTAAGACGCGCAAGTGGGAAAAGTGAGTAAGGAGTAAAACAGAGATGGACATAATGGTTCTTCACAAACCAGACGAAGAGAAACGATTTCCAAGGTTAAAAAGGAGATAAATGGAGAGTAAGAGAGATGTTGCTTTTGTGGTTGTAGCAAAGAGTGGCATAGACAGAGAAAGAAGAAACCGAAAAGGTGTTTCCGAGCATATAGAAAGCAAAAGAGGAAATAGTACAGGAACGCGTTTATCTACAGACTATTGCGATGCCAAACTAATTCATGTTTTCTTTTTTCGCTTACCTGTAAGAACAAATTGTTTTCGGCACAAAAAGAAATGAATATTTCCATGGGAAAATACCGTAAATTTCACTTCAAAATAATTGACGTTTTATGTTTATTCATCGTTTGGATGTTTCGCATTATTAATTTCTGATTCATAAATTACGGATTATCCTGGGTAAATATATGCTAATCACTCGATATTCGATATTAATTATAATATATAATTTTCCGTGTATGTGATCAATTACTTAAGGTACGGAATTATTTGATGTATTATCCTCTTCGGTATATGAATTTTTAAAACATAAATTTTAGTCTGACGAGAAAAAGGGAAAATTATGTAAACTGAGCCAAGTGTATTTTCAGTTTTTTTCTTTTATTGTAGAGATAAAATACATTACTGCTTTTATTTTCTATTACATTTTAGGCACAAAATCTTTTAAAATTTTGTTTTCTCTCTGCACTGATCTAAGTTGAAGACATCATCTGCAATGGGTAGGTATATCGCAGCAGAGGTGTTCTGCTTTGATCACCGCGCAACTTCTAATACAGCTGCCGTCCCTTCCATTGGAACACCGATTGTCTGTATTTGGGACAACTGTTGTCCCACACTAAGGCAAACGCCATCCTAATCGCCGAACTGCAGCCATCTCCCGTTTTTTGCACCACAGGAATCTCTACTAGCACGTCTGTAATCTTAAAATTCTTTCAGTGTAATCATGTTTCTTAACGTTTCTTCTTCCACACCCCAATTATATCATCTGCCTCTACTGTCCAAACCTTTTGGGAAGCGAAAAAATTGTCCACTTGTAAAAATGTTCCAAAAGGAAACTGCAAGATGGAAAAATGTCTAAAAGTATTAATTAGAAAGGGGCAAACGGGGAAAGCCGGAAAAAGGGGAGCAAAGAGAAAATGCCTGTAATCTTAGATTTCTCTCACTGTAATCATGTCTCTTAACGTTTCTTCTTCCTCGACCCCAATTATATCATTTGCCTCCACAAACTTTTTGAGAAGCGAAAAAATGGTCCACTCATAAAAATGTCCAAAAAATTGCACGATGAAAAGAAGGTCAAAGAGTATTGCTTAGGAAGGGGCAAAAGGGGAAAGCGGAAAAAAGGGGAGCAAAGAGAAAATACCTCTAGCATCTAGATGGATTATAAAATAATTTGCATTTAATGACTCTTGCATCGGAAAAGCGCACTCGAATGTGTAAATCCTCGCCAACCATCGATTAGAATGCAAACAGACTTATTCTGAAACCTAACAAACCATTTGTTATTGTGTATGTTGGAAAGAACAAAAAGGGATCACCTTATGAAGCAATTCGATCCAGCGTTTTCCACCTCATGGTATATGCAAGGAATGTAGAGAAAAATGGTTTCACGCAGTTTCCCTGGGTTTCTCCGATGGAGAAGTCGCAGAAACCGCGAGTTGCGAGCGAAACCGAAGACCGAAGGGGAGTCGGAAAAGCCTGGGAGGAGAGGGAAATACGAGCAACGATGTGGGAAATGCGGTTATGGAACCACGTAGTAAATAACGACGGCATCGCATCGCCATACTCGGGCTGGGAAAGCGCCCCATAAATCCTCTCCGTATTCGCGAGACAGACGTGTTATCCGCTGCCGCGTTTATACCAGAATTTTCTACTTTCTGGCGCCTCGCCTACGCTCTTTTCCTCATAATTCTTGGCCGTGTCTTCAAATTTGATATTGGAGAAGCGGAAGATAATTTTTGTTTACCGCATCCGAATAGAGATTGCTCCGTATTCGATCAGCGACATGCTCAGAATTCCGCGACTTCTTATGAGGATATATCTCTTAGTTGAACATGGGGAAATGTCAGTGGTGAACCGATTGGTATTTTAGATTTTCTATTTTCTTTTAATTTTGAAGGCGATGTGTTTCTTTTTACCTCTAGTTTGCAATATTGGTAATTGAAGCATTTACCGTTGAGTGAACATCGAGCCACTCTTATGAATGACTGCGATTCGGGTTTAAAAAGTAAACATACCCCTGTCGGCCTTGGTCGACCGAAAATTGACCGAAAATCGACCGTGAATCGGTCGACTTGTGCAAAGAATCTACCCAAAATTGACAGGCAACCGAATGCCGACTACGGCCGATTTTCGCTCGATTTTCAATTGATTTTCAGTCGATTTTCAGTCGACTTTTACGAAGTTGACCGATTAATGTATTTTGATTAGGTCAATATTAGTAAATAATAGGTTGATTTAGGAAAAGTCGACTAAAAATCGACCAAAAATTAGCATTCGGTAAATTGTTGGTAAATTCTGGGTCAACTCCCTGAACAAGTCGACCGATTGTCGGTCGACCCGGGCCGATAGGGACCTGTTAAAGGCGTGCAATATCACTTAAAAAAGTACAAATTAATTCTTTTACGAGTACGATTTGTTCTATAAAGAGGGAAGCTTTAATTCATGATATTTGCGACACAGCGCACATTGGTCAGACATCGGAAAAAGATGCCCAAACCTCAAAGTTATTTTAGATTTGTTTTGGAGGTTGATGAAGCCGATTCCGATGTCCGATTTCAAATGTCTGATACAATATGGTCCTGTTGTCATTATCAACATTCAAAATATCGGATCATAAATGGTGGAAATTTGTTAGTTAAGTTTTGTTCATTAACGACGATCTGTAGCTACTAAATATCTATCTAAACGGAGAAGGATGGGAGTAAGGATGATCTTCAGTACTGATTTGGAACGAGGAAGATATTATCCTCAATGCTATTTGAATGACCTTGTAAAAGTGATCAAAGGTCAGTGGGAACATCTTATCGAGCACTTTCACTCATTCGTGAGTGGTGCCAAAAAGAGCACCAGTACATTAAAGTGCAGAAAATGACAGCTATTCTGTTTAGAAATAGAAACAAAGTCTTCATACGTGATATCAAATTTAACCTGTAGATTTCAGGGAAATCTATATATAGATTTCAATAAATAATGCACTGAATTCGCTAAAAATTAATACCCTGGGGTTTTTTAGGTCGCCGATTACGAATCCGGTGTTAGTTTTCAAAAATTCAAAATGGTGGATCCAATATGGCTGGCGAATTTTTCTAAATTTTTGTTATTTTCTTGAGAATGGGTATCTAGGGGTTTTTGGGGTCGCTGATTATCCTCTGGCGTTGGTTTTCAAAATGACCTCGAAAACCCCCGCGTAACAAATTTCAAACAAATTCGTTTAATTTTAAATGAGAAAATTGATGTTAAATTATTTCCAACCCTTAGCCGCCGGGAAGTCTATATATAGACTCTGCGTGTGATTGGAACTTTCTATAAGATATTTTTATGCCATAGCCACATCATTCTGGAATTTTTAAAGGTGAATAAATTCAATCAATATCCGGCATGGGTGGGGCCATGTTAAATTACTCTTAAAAGGTCAAATACCTAAGGTCATATCCTAGATAGAAGACTAAATCTGTGAAGACTAAAATGAACTGAAGAATGTACGATACAAGCCACAAGAGCTATGTGGACCTGGAAAGCGCGTGTACGGCAAAACTTGGGATCTAAGACCAAATATCATTCTTTGGGTGTATTTTACAATACTAAAACGCATTACCACATATGCTGCCGTTAGTCTGGGGGTCAAAAGCATGGAGACAGGTGTCACACTAGCCTACAAAAAAATTCCAAGGCTACCATATGGAGTAGCAACGGGCGTTTTGTGGTCTTGTCCCACAGTCACTTCTGAAGTCGTATTAGATTCATGGTTTAAATAAATAAATAATAATAAACCAAGAACTAAAAGCTCTATTTTGCCGATCACTGTATTCTTTTCAAACTCTTCATCATTTAGATAATGTTATCTTGATGTCTTTTAAGATAATTGTAAAGTTCTCTGAACTTATTTTTTATTCACTTTCTGTCTAGTTTTTATCCTTTTCTTTTGTATAATTTTTTAGTGTATTTTCTTAAAGCAGAATAGTAATGTTTTACCCAGTTTACAATACGGAACTAGTTATCTAATTTACAATGATTGATCGCATAAATACTCTGATATCCTTGTATAAATACTTCTTTAATTGAAAAACAAGGATTGAAAAACAGAGGACCGGAAGGGAATGAATCAATGACGCTGGGTCTACCACAAGATGCAAAACTTGTCCAGTACAGATTTTCGAATTTTCTGAACGATATATCCTTAGGACATCTCAAGGGCATCTATATGATGCAAAAAAAAACCCTTAGGGTATGCTGAGGTCCTCCCGTGAATGTACCTATAGGACGTCCTGAGGATGTTTAAAAGATCCAAATACCATGACATTTGAATGTCCTGAGGAGCTCCTGAGAACATTCCGGGGCGGACACAGGACGTCCTCAGGTAGTCCTGACTTCCTCTTGAACAGGGGAAGTCCTGAGGACGTTCTGAGGATGCCCATGTGCGATGTGGGATTATGCGGTGGATGAAGGAAATAAAAATCAATCGAATGCTCATGAGACTTGTCGAAAATGAAGTCAGATTTTCAAAATTCAAAATGGCGGATCCAATATTGAGGACGAAAAATTAAAATCTATGGAATTTTCTTGAATTTAGTTACGCAAGTGTTCTCGAGGTCTTTGATTATGAAAATGAGGTCAGAGTTTCAAAATTCGAACGCACAAATCCAATATGGCAGACGAAGAAATACAAAAATTAGAATTATTTAAGTCAAGTAATGGGTTGAATATGGCAGGTGAACAAATTAAGAAACAATCCAATCAATTTGAAACGTTCTAAGGAGGATCGATACCCTAAAATAAGTTCATCGAAAAATATTTTTGATAATGCATGTGTTCATTTAACGATTTTTCTGACTGGAGAAAAAGCTCCTTTGTCAAAGAAAAATGTAAAACTGGCAATATTCGTTTAATTAAGTCGTGTTATTTTCTAATGAAATGTGTTTAAATTAATATCTAAAATTTGTCCAAAATAGGTAGGAAATTATTAATAGTTTACGGAGTTTTCAACGCGGGATCACATTCTTCAAAACATGATTATTCACAACTTATTTAAAAAAATTTCAATGTCTATTGTTAAAAACAGAGATTTGTTTAAATACCTAAACAGTCTCTTTCATGATATATTTAATAATTAAAAGTTGCCAATTAAATTTAAGGAACTTTATTCACGGAAGTTGTTAAGAATCTTTTTTTTTAAGAAATTAAGTAACCATTAATTGAAATGTAATAATTAAAATTTTAATTATTAAAAAAGTTTCTGTAGAATCTACGAACAAATTTTTTCCGCGCATGAAGATTAACGTTGAATAGCGATGGTTTTATTTGTGTCAAATTAGTTTATTAATAACTGTAGTAAGAAGTCTATTCAATTCTACCTAAACATCATATTATTTTATTAGCATTATAATAAGGTTCTAATAGCGTATGGTTGTCGGTATGTCATTTTATATAACTTGGCAAAAGACATTTTTTATGTTTATGTTGTTATTCCCCATTTAATGTTCTTTGATTTTCGTCAATTATTGCAATGTAATTCAGGAATTTAATGCTATCGTACGAATACGTAATTCATCCATAATCTCGTAACATCTGTCATGCGTATGCGACAAATCATATCTGTCGAACAATGTCCTACATAATTGCCAATATCAGGGAAGCATCTATTTAACGTTTGTCCAGTTTTGTTTATACGTAATTTTTAAACAGACCGAAAACTCAGAGGATCATCAAAAAACGTTATGTATATGGACTTACAGAGAAATTAAAAAGTGTTCAAAAATTATTGTCCTCATTAAAAATTGTTCTATGGTCATGTCTGATCAAAATCCAGGTCAAAACTTATGACTACGTCTTATCATCTCAACGAATAATCTGGCAACCTTGTCGCTCCGAAATACTCGGAATTTACTGCCAGTTTGAAGTATTAATGCTGATATTATTGAATAATAATAACATTTTATTAAATTTAATTCCACGGTAATTCGAAATAAGGGTGCGGGTCGAAAAACCGACAAATCAAAAAGCCGACAGGTCAAAAAATCGAGAGTCATAAAGCCGACAGTCGAAAAGCCGAGAGTCAAGAAGCTGACATATAAAAAAATAGATACATCGACAAGCGGAGAGACATTTTTTGAAGTGTCGGTTTTTTGACTGTCGGGTTTTTACCAGTCGGCTTTTTGATTTGTCGGTTTTACGACCCGCACCCCGAAATAATATTATTTATTAATGAAATGAAACATTTAATTGTAGATTATTCATTGATTTTGACCACAAGTTTTACCGATTAATAGCATATATTTAGATAATTATTGAAAAAACTACTTTTCCAAACAGGTTTTTTTCAATTTGCGGCAAATTTTAGATGGCAGTTTATATGTTTGCGTACATCATCTAAAAGTAGACATTCCAACGAGTAATTTTCCACCTAAACATTAAAAATTCTTAAATTTTGACTTGAGATTTTTCGGATGAATTTGAGGATAATTTTTCCGTTTTTGATTATTAATATCATTAAAAAAATATTTTTTATTCCGAATAATTACAACTTGTTTAGGCCATAAAAAGGTAAGTTATCATTATATGGGGGAAAAAATGTTTTTTTTTGTTGTACAAGAAAAAAAATCCATTGTTTTTTTAAATTTACCTTGGAAATTTATCTTTTCAATATCTATAATATTGCCATATAATATTTTCCGATCAGAGGCATAATTTCGATGGAATTTTTCAAAAATCACTCTTGCCTCCTAAAACTCCCCCCACAACCCCAATTACAATGTTTTCATGCATTTTCTGAGGGTTTTCTGAACATGATGTCATCATGAGATCTTTATGAACTCATGTTAAGAAAACCTTCAAAAAGTGAGTCAGCTGAAATCATTCTGAACTCTTTTCGATTTTCCTGTCTGGGAATCGTCCTTTTTTAATTATTTATATAATGAAAATGACGCGACTTAGATATTAGATAAATATGTAGTTTACAGTAGAATAAGTGGGCTGACGAAATATTTTATATGGATACATGGACTGACATTAACGGGTGGTGTGGATGTAAACGGCTTTCAATCGAGCCTTGATGATTATGATAAAAAAAAAGAACACATCACTGATTCGGTCAGTGAATCAATTCCACTGTTTCATGTAAATCTTGAAAAGCCAACAAATAAAAAAGCCGACAGGTTAAAAAACCGGCAGTCATAAACTCATCAGTCAAAAAGCCGACAAATAAAAAAAAGAGACAAATCAACAAGCGAACAGTCATTTTCAGAAGTGACGGTTTCTTAACTGTCGGCTTTTCGATTGTCGGTTTTTTTTATTTGTCCGTTTTTCGACCCTCATCCACGCCATTTTCACTATGGGTGTCAGTGACTATTCACAAAGGATCAGTGAATTTTCATTATTTGAAATTGAGTAAGTAGAATCAAGAATTGTTGGACTGAGAGTAAATAGTTGCAATAAGAATTGTTATTAAATTCAGTTCTGGTCAATAACTAAACAATACCTCGCAACTGAATTTCGGTTTGAAGCAAACATTATCATTATCTTGTAGATATAACGTAGCCTTCATGCATTTATAATTCAGGACTTTGTGCCGACCGGAAATGTATATCGAAGGTAAAATATGAATGCTGAGAAAGAAACTATTGGTAGCTTATTGGGTCCATGAATTTCAGCCGTTATTGCAGTGATTCTTGTTGCATAAATAATGTTAATGGCTGGGATGAGTGATCAGAGGACGTAAACAAGTGTGCGCTGTCCGCAATATCCGGGTCGGATCGATCGGTTTGCTACCGCCGCAACCCGATAGCACAGGGTAGACTATCTATATACATTAGAAAGACTGCGTCGCTTTCAATCGGATTGTTACTCGCCGTGACATCAGGCAAACAGGCAATTGGACGATAATATTTATCAATTCCGTCTGCTAAATGCGAACAGAGCAATCGATCCAAATGACTACTTTTTCCTCATCCGTCACCCGTACTCTTGATTGCACTGAAATTGAGATGATTTTCCTGTAGGTCAAAAAAATGGTCAAAATATCAAAATTGTTAGTTGTATACGTCACGGGAACCTGGACAGCATATTTTTAATTCGGGTTTTGGTGCGCAGAGAAAATTGTCTATTGTATATAAATTTGTTTATAAAGGAGTAAAAGAAATTTGTTACCCTGATGCCAAAACAGAGCATTTTCTGACCGGTTTCTTCTTCGCATTTGGTCAAGATTACAGTCTATGAGGCTTGCTTACCCAGAAAATGGACTCACTTTATCTTCAATAAATTGGCAGAATTATGGGACATACTTTGGCTAAACTTAGACGTCACGACTAATAATTTTGTCCTACTGTTTTACTAATGCCACAAAAAAAAAAGAAAAGAAATAGTTCAATCTACGCAATATCACCGGAAGCAGCTAGTTAATTAGGTGCTGCTAGGGTTTATGGGGACGCTGACTACGATGACCGGGTTAACCTCCATCACGCCAGGTTCAAAGTCATTTTAAGGTTAAGAGGATACAAAACCGACGCTGAATCAGAATCTTGTGTAATTAAATTACACATTCCATTTATCGTATTGGTCATCCAAGGTCAATTCAAGGTCATTTGAAGTGTTTTTGGAATGAAAACGTAAGGTACGATTCCAAAAATCTAGGAAAAGTTCACATGTATTCGGGGTCACCAACTAGAAATCTAAGATCAGTTAACCTCCATATATATTTTAAAGTAATTTGGAGTAGTAATTTTAAATAATTCTGAAATTAAGAATCTATGCATCTGTTTTTTATGTCACTGAATAACTGAATTTACATTAGATAAGACTCTAGGTCATTTCTTAAACAAATTAGAGATAATTATAAAAATACTCATAAAAATACATCGTACTTAACATAATTATGTCTAAAACACTTTAAATGACCTTGAATGACCTCTAAGATGGATCGAAAGTCCATGCATTTTTTTTTATGTCACTGAACCACTTAATTCCCATCAGATCAGACTACAGGTCATTTCCGGAACAAATTAAGAGAAAACTACCAAAAAATTCATAAAAATACATGTGTTTTAGATTTTTTGAATCGTAATTAACATATTTATTCCTAATACACCTTGCATGACCTAGTAAAATAGATCGAACGTGCACTTTAATTAAACCGAATTCGCATTTCGAGATCTGAAAAATCATATGCCAGAATTTTTGTCAGTTGACCTTAGAATGACCTTGAACCTGGCGTTATAGAGCTTAGCCGACCTCACATTCCAATCTGCTGATCTGAAAAGCATACATATGCATTTTTTAAGATTTTTCGAATCGTATCTAACATTTTTATCCTAATACCTTTAAAATGACATTGAATGACCTTTAGTGTTGTTAGAAATTATAATTAACAGACGGATTCGGATTTAACGACCTTAAAAACATACTGATGCATTTTTACGATTTTCCGATGGTTTTTTCTTCACTTGACTTTCAAATGACCTTTATAACGCACACCATTAAACAACGACTTAAAGTAATTATTTTTGCGGTTACTACAAAAACTAAAAAATCAATTATTTTACTAAAAATTCGTTATTGAGCAATCTTGAAGACATAACCTTTTAAAAGTTGTGTTACAGTTGTTTCTGGAGCTGCTTATTAAGAATCACTCAGATTTTTAACATTCAAAATGGCGGATTCAATTGCTAAAAGTTATTTTATCGTGGTGAAACTGCGAATTTGGGGTTTTCGAGGTTGCTGATTACGAATCTGATTTCGCATTTTGAAATATCAAAATGGCGGATTCAAGATGGCCGGCTGGGTTTTAAATTGGATTTTGGATTCACCTTGAGCAATATGGCCTGCTTTTGTTACAGTGTAAACATTTGGAAAAAGTGATGTCCAGTATATGTTTTTCAATAAAACTCTGATCTTAGCAAAAAGAAATCATCTTCTGTACTTTTTTGAAAAGCCTTATCACCTAAAACACGAGTTTTTTAAACACTTTTAAAGCGGAACGTTAGCGAATGAATTCTAATTATTATTGCAGATTCATTTTATTGCAGGTTCTAACATATGCTTATTTTTTAATATTTTCTTTTGCAAAATGGTATAACTAATTCGTATGTCAGAGTATGGTCGTATTTTTTTTTCTACAAGTCCTTTAGCAAGCCCTTTAAAGATTTATGAAAATAATAGCTGCCCATACTGGTACCAATATAGGCGGATATTTTTGTTCAACATTCCGACTATCGCAGATGTTCGAAATGACGAAAAGTGTATTGTAATATTAGGAATTAATTGAATTTATGGTATATTTTACATAATTAAATTTATAATGTGTGCCTTGATAAACCGGGAATCAATTTCTAAAAATTCGAAATAGCGTATTCAAGATGACAATAAATTAAAAAGACTTTAAGGAAAATTTAGGATTGTTCTTTCGACATGCCAAATCCCAATGTAACAAAATTTAAACTTAGTTGACAGCTGACAAACCAACTCATTTTCCTAAAAAATGAGAAATTCTGAAGTAAAATGACATTATTAGGTTTTGAGACTCAACCATCACGAATTTGATGTTAATTTTAACTTTGACCGTTGACAGCTGTCAAAATAACTGTCACTTTCTTCAAAAATGAGAAATTCTTACTAAATTACTTATTTTTTAAATTTATATATTTAAATTACAATAAGTTAGTATTGTTCTTATTTATTAATTAAATTTTAAATTCTTTTTAAATAAATATTTTATTTTCTTATCATTGATGTGATGTCAAATACCTGACCATCGAGACTGAAAACCAAAAGGGTGTCATTTTCGGAAGCATTTCTAATTTGTTAGGAATGTGACAGTTAGTTTGATAGCTGTCAACTGTTAAAATTTAAATTTGACATCAAAATTAGTGATCAGTAAGTCTCAAAACATAATCAATGGTATTGATGGGAAGAATGTCTAATTTTTTGGAAAGTGACAGCTAGTTTGATAGCTGTCAACTGTCAACATTTAAATTTGACATCAAATTTGTATTCAGTAAGTCCTAAAATATAATAAGTGTCCCTTTTTAGAATAATTTATAATTTTTTAGGAAAGTGACAGTTAGTGTGACACCTGTCAACTGTCAAAATTTAAATTTGACATCAAACTCGTGATCAGCAAGCAAATCTGTATATGGGAATAAGGCATAGGTCCATTTGTTGAAAACTCGAGAAAATCATTTCAAGTTTTAGATTTGCATTTAAAGCAAATCTTATTTTTTAAATAAATCTGAAATGTGATATTAAATCGAAATTTCGATCTGATAGAGCGATGTCAAACCAATAATAGACACTGTTTTCGACGGTTTTTTAAAAAATGGACTTATGTCCTTTTTCTGTACCATTTCCGAAAGTATATTGATCTGAAATTAAAAAATTTGAAATGAAAAACATACGAAAATAAAGTATCTGATTTTATAATTGGAATTTCTTGATTGAAAAAGGAGGTACAAAGTCTCCGAGCTTAAATTTGTTTCAAATATTTAGTTTGTTCATTCCTGGACAACACATAACGTGAACCGTAATCATTTGTTTTATTGAATTGAAATTGTAAATTAATAAGTGGACAATCGGTACTTTACCAACATTATAATTTATTTCCGAAACTTTATTTTCGGATTTAGACCTTCGTATTAATTTTCAGAATATTTTACATTCGCAATTTTCAACTTCAGTCTTATTTTAATACATTTATATTCATAATAAATCCTAAAAATATGACTAATTACTAATGAGTAATGTTCAACAAAAAATGGGTATATTTTATTTAATAGAATTTAATATGTTATTGTAACACCTCATGACAAGATTTGCGTATATGCGATGTTTATAATACACTGAAAAATAGTGACAAACATGAAAGTTAATGAAATTTCTCATTCGTTTAATCTCATTCGTTTGCATTTTTATTTATGCCTCGTATGATTCGAAAATTCGTAGCGGAAACCAGCTGCAAAATCCGAGAGGCAGTATTATATAACTACCCATGCGACATGCGATGCATCAAAATCAGTGGCAACGATAATTCAATTCGTCATGGATAATTCACAATTCGATAATCCCGATTATGTAAATTTGAACAATCACCGTTCGATGCACCGTTGAATGATAAGAAATTTATGTTGACGGATAACGATAAAAAATTGGATTTTTGTAAATACATATTTTCTGTGCAGGAGAAGTAAACAAGTAACATTTTGAAAACTGCTTTCAAACAACCAATTGTTAAAATCATATTTTTTGCTTGTTCTACTATAAGTAGAACTTACTATAAGTAGAAGTGATTTTTTAAAGAGAATATCTATGAGAGAAAATAATTTTGAAATCATGAGTTAATGCGATATATATTTCATGCAATTAATGTGATAGTAAAATGAAATATCTTTAGCCCCTTGACTGCGCATGTCTACTCTAGCAGACATGAGTAAAATTGGCCTAAACTGTGCATGTCGTATATAGAAGACAGGAAAATAATGCAGTAAAAAATCCGGCTCGAAGGACCATGTTTCGCGCTTCTTCTCCTTGTTTGGTTGACGACGCAATTTGTTGACTCCGCTTCCAATAATTTTTGTCGGTGGAATGGTCGATATGACCATATTTGACGTTATGAAGTTATTTGTTATAACGGCTGTTTTACTAAATCAACAGTGGAAAGATTAATTTCAATTGTAGGTTGATATCAACCACTAAATATGATAAAAAGTGTAAATAATGATGATTTTCATGAAAATAATTTTCAACGAATTCGTCATCTTTATTAAGTAAATAAACAAATAAATATTTATTTTCGAAACGACATTCAAATATCTGTAAACATCTTTAACAACGAAAAGAAAATTAAAAAAAAATAAAGAATTAGGAGTTTATCATACTTTTCTCTCCTTGGTGGTCGTATATACCAATAAAAATATTTTGAATTTCGATTTTCGAAGTATATTGCTACTTTATCGATTTAGAATTTTTGAACTACTTTAAAGTAACATGTAAGAGTTTTCACATAAGGCATTAAGGAAAAATATGTATGAATGTAAATTTTATTACTAACATTATTATTGAAGAGAAATAAAAATCGAATCTACGAAGGATTTGAAAAATACTGTTATTATAATACTATGGTAATTTTTTAAAAGGAAATTCTAAATTAATATTACACTTTTTTTTGCAAATATTAAGTTTAGTCACAAAACTTGTTAAACTGATAATTAATCTAAAAGTAATTATAGAATGTTTTGCTTCGGCAGATAACTTACTATTGACGGAAGAAAGTAATCATTTTTCTTCACACTATATTATAATTATGTTCCATAATCCCGTAATTGCCATTAATTGAATTTTAATTTATTATGTAATCAAACGTATGTGAATTTTAATTACACGTTACTACAGCGATTATTAATAGATTTAGTTACATGTAATAAAATAATTATATTGTAAGTACTTTCAAAATGTGTTGTTTTGTATCGGTTTTTTATTGTAGTTAATTTAGTGGGCGTAGGATGCATTAAAATACAATTATATCTTAATTAAATTAGTTTAATTGCATTACGATTGCGTTAATATTGTACAATTCAATTATTTAAATTAAACAATCAGTATTCACATTCATACAAGATTATTTGACATTCGTTTAAACATTCAATCTAAAATAACTGAACACATAAATATTTAATTTTTAAGAAGGGGATTAGAGGAACCTGGTTTATTTTGCTGTTATTTTTATTCGATGTAATTAATTATATTCGTGAAATTTTGTTTAGATATAAATATTCTTTTAAAGTGTAACAATTTACCTAAAAAAATGGGATTTGTTAATTTTCACATATGGATACAACAGTAACATACCTTCTAGTTAATAAATGGGAGCATTTTTTATTTTTTGATGTATTAGTTAGTTCCGTCATTTTTCGTTTCTTAATTGATAGTTCCGATTTGTAATGGTCAATGTAAAAACCATTTTCTTCTAAATTCGATCATTTTTTCTATTTAGATTTGCTTTAATCTAATTTCACGTTTTGAACCTGACTTTTAGTTTCCAAATGATAGTCATTTATAGAAAAAATAATAAATAAAATGTTTTTGAAAGACACAATATTTGTTATATTTATTTAAATTTTTCAAATTCTTGACACAATTTATGAAAAATTGTTGAATCCGTTATAATCGTAGAATTGATCGTTTAATTTATTTTTAATACACATTCGATATGAGGAGTAATTTTGATAAAGTGCATGTTTTCTAATTTTATTTATGATTTGGATGTCACATTATGATTAAAGATTTATAAGCAAAGAACTAGAAGGCCTATCAGTGACTAATTATTGTAAGTGCAGTCTTTTTTTAAGTTTTGATTTAAACATTTTTCCGTCATTTTTAATTTTGACATAGTTGGTTCAGATTTCTAATCAGCAATGTAATTAATTTTGAAAAGATTTAACTTCAATAGAAGCACATTTTCTATTTAAATCTGGACTATTAATATCACCATTTTTAGAGTTTTTATATCTACTGTAATTAAAACATAATTGGTTAAACGGAAAAGTATGTCCCAGAATCGGTTAGTTATAGTAATTTAAAACCTCGTCAGAAATTAGATTCATAGTCCCAACTGGTACATTATTATATATTTGTAACAACTTATATGATGATAAAAAATGTGTAACATGGGCTGGTAAACTTGTTTTCGACATCTGCAATGTTTCAGCTAGACACACATGCAACCATAAAACACACGTTCTATTTACACCAGCAGCCCATGTTGGACTTTCCCACATAGAAAAACGAGAAGTTTATGATACTAGTACCGATTAAGACGGACTAGACCAAGCGACAAAGAACCCTTGGCGTCATAGCTATCGTTTAAAACTTAAAATAAACTTCTCGAAGATCAAAGAAAGAAAACGAACGTCTATTGTCAATAAGATTAAACAGGAAACGTGGGACAGCTGATTATTAAGTATGACGTAATTCTCACGACAAAATTTCGAAAACAACATAGAAGGAATTATATGTGTTAACACAATAATTCCATATTTTTCTTAATTATAAGTAGCGATAACTTTCGTTATATGTGATTCTATATTATTCATTTTTTCTATTCCTTGCAGTAACGAAACATATTAAATAATTACTTCATTTTACTGGTCTTATTACAAACGCAAGCTACGCCCTATTATTGCCATTATTGTTAATATAATATATGCGCCGCGTTAATTCGTATGAAACCATTAATTAGGATTCTTAATTCAACTAATTATAAAAATAATATTATCCTGTTATACACACACATATATATATATATATATATATATTACTATAATATATTTGCGAGCGTTTGCGCTGCCCTGGAATTATAATTAGGTTTATCAAGTCACCTAATTATATTACTATAATATTTGCGAGCGTTGCGCTGAGTTAATTTTGAATGGAATTATAACTAGAATTATTGACTCAACAAAATATATTAATAATATTATCCTATTATACATATATATTACTACAATATTTTGCGAGCGTTGCGCTGTGTTAAATTGGAATGGAATTTATAATCAGATATTACTAACTCAACAAATTATATTAATAATATTATCCTATTTTACATATATATTACAATAATACTTGCGAGCGTTGCGCTGCGTTAATTCAAAATAGAATTATATTTAGAATTATTAATAATATTACTTTCTTATTTTTACATATAATAATATTTGCGACCAGTGCGTCTACAATTATCATTTATTACAGATGTAGTTATTAATAACAAATCGGAGATCGTTAGGTGGGAGGAATGACAGAGCTATCTTTTCCTTTCATTTTCCTAGGGCATTAGGTCCGCCCATTTTCTTCCCATTTATCCAACCTAAGACACAGTTCTTCCACCTCCACCAATGTAAAACCTTAAAATGTAAAGAAGGGGAAAACTCGAACTCGCAACCGAGTCGGACGAGTTTGAGCCCTGGAAAAGAAAAGCCAGTTCTTCTTTACTCGTCTCTTCTCTATTTTCAACTAAAAATTCTAAAATTCGGTAAGACAAATTTTATATTTCATTTTTCAAAGAGAACTGCCTTTCTTCTTTTCCTCTTCCAAACCTTATTTTTACTTTCCAACGATCTCCTGACCGTGGATGCCGGACAATATCCGAGGTACCACTAGGAGACCGTTTTCCTCTTTAAATCCTTTACAACTTTTCTTTCCAACGATCTCTGACCGTGGATGCGGACAATATCCGAGGTACCACTAGGAGATCGTTTTTCCTCTTTAAATCCTTTACCACTTTTCTTTCCAACGATCTCTGACCGTGGATGCCGGACAATATCCCGAGGTACCACTAGGAGATCGTTTTCCTCTTTAAATCCTTACAACTCTTCTTTCCAACGATCTCTGACCGTGGATGCGGATAATGTCCGATGTACCACTAAGAGGTCGTCTCCAATATTAATGCCTTCCAACTTTTCTCCATTTCTTAAAGTCGTCCTCCCAACGAACTCATAATCAACCTGATAAATTATAATTGTTATCATAAAAATAAATATATTGTTGTTTGAATAGAAATAATTTTCCAATTGTTTTTATTCCACAATTTTTCCCTAACCGGTCGTCCCAAGGTAAGAGGGACGGATTCAATTTTTAATCATTCGTTGTTTTCCTCACAACGTAGTCCTTTTTCGCTGGACGTGACAAATGTATTAAATCTGGTAGACATTTACACTTTAATATTGTAAAAAGGATATATCTTTTAAGGAGGTCATTTAGAGCTCTTTTCAAACATATCTTCAAAAAGACATTTTGAAGAGGCTATAGTCTAAAAAACTCTTAAAAATGTATAACTTATGATTTACTAGTAACTTCGAAAATTGATGCATATGTTTTCTTAAAGATTATTTACAGAGTTCTTTTTGAGCATTATTTAAGTTATTTTAACCGTTTAAATGCATCCTGATCAAAGTAGCAGCTATCCAAATCATTACAAGTAACAGTAAATGCGCAGAAAAGAAACCAATTAAACAAATTCATTGATTGGTAATAATAAAGCAATAAATACTTAATTATTTATTTTATAGGGAATATCAAAGCCCTTCGAAGCGAGGTCTTAAAATTGACACAGAAGTCTTCTTAAAGATCACTTTAAGACTTCTTTCTGATCAGTATTTAGAATTAACGCCCAAACGACACTTTTTCTTGCTTCTATTTCAATCGAATATTTCGTATCATAATTGAAGTTAACAAAAATAATTGGGAGGTACATACATATCCTACTGTTTTCGAGGTCGCTCTTCAAGATTCCGAGTTCAAAATTGCGTTTCAGCCATCAGGAATTCAAATATGGCGCCGAATTTGAAAAAAAATGTCAACAAAAATTGGGAAATATTTATTCTTACCAATTTTTTTCGACCCAATAGAATATTGGGATTCTATTGACACTCTGAACAAAGGTGAATAAAATACTCCAATTTTAAGAAAAAATTTTGCTTTTATACCCTACATCATTCTAACTACCTCAAAATGTCCGCAACAATAAAATTTCTTTGAAATTTCTAATTAAAAACGCTCTAACTAAAAAACTGATTAAAAAAAATGATAAGATTGAAAGGTTATCAGAATTAATTGAGAAATATCACGGAATTATTTTAGATTTTTTTGATGAATTTCTTTTTCGAAATTTTTTCAAAATTGTAATTTATTTTCTCATGAATTCAAAGAGTTTGCTCTCCTTTGCATTTTTTTCCAAAAGTTGATAGTTCTTGAGAAAATGAATTTTAAATATTATAGCTTAGGATTTTTTTCTCGAAAACTGTCAACAAATGGAAACAATTGCAAAGAACAAAAAAATCTTAGAATTCATCAGAGAATACAGTAAATTTTTTCATAATTTTTAGTAAATAAATTACAATTTGGAAAAAAAATCCCCAAATGTCATAAAAAAACTAACAATTTTTTGCTTAATTTATATATTCAAATTGTTGAATATGACGTTATGAAGTTATTTGGTATGATGTTAAATGGCAAAGAACAAAAAATTCTTAGAATTCATCAGAGAATACAGACAATTTTTCACAATTTTTCGCAAATAAATTACCATTTGGGAAAAAAACAAATATCATAAAAAAATCTAAAAAAAATGGAAGGATATTTCTCGTTAAATTTTAAGAACTTTTCATTCTTAGCATTTTTTTAATAAAGCTCGTAGTTTTTGAGTTAGAGAGACATAGACAATTTTAAAGAAATGTTCATTGTTGCGGCCATTTTGGATTCGTTAGAATGATGTAGGGTAAAAAGTAAAATTTTTTCTTAAAATTGAAGTATTTTATTCACCTTTGTTCAGAGTTTCAATAGAATCCCAATATTCTAAGAGCTCGAAAAAAATTGGTAAGAATAAATATTTCCCAATTGTTGTTTACATTTTTTTTTCAAATTTGGCACCTAATTTGGAATTCCTGATGGCTGAAACTCAATTTTGACCTCGGTATCTGGAAGAGCGATCTCGAAAACAGTTGGATATGTACCTCTCAATTTTTGTTAACGTCGAGTTTGATACGAAATACTCGATTGAAATTGAAGCAAGAAGAAGTGTCTTTTGGGCGTTAATGGGTGATCTTTAAAGATGCCTTTTTTGCTGTTTTGGACTGGTTTTGCCCGTTATGTTAGAACATTTATGAACACAAGAAAAGACAAAAATAAAAAGGCAATGCCATACACGACATTGTACAATATCAAGATGCAAATAAGTATACTGAAGCTTAATTATTAATTATAGTTATTGAATAGCTTAAAAAATGATAAAAAACATAATATAAACATAAAATACTACTTTTTTCTATTTTATTCTACTTCAAACCTTTTTTTTCACAAAAGCAGCGATACGTTTGTTTACTGCTTTATTTCCAGAGTCTCTGTTAAATTCTCGCATTTAGGGATCTGATGCAATTGCAAGTGCTGATGGTCGGATATAATTTTACCGCAGATTTCAATCTGTAATTCTGCCGTAATTAAATTTCCATGAAAACGCATCGGCCTACGCGATTTATTATTCCAGACGCATGCAATCGGCCATTAGTACTCTCAACGTCAGGGGGCTTTTAAACTCGAGCAATGAAAGGTTGGTAACATTGCGCTTTTCATAGTCCGACCAACCGAAGTGATTTATCGTTAAGTGATATACGTTACCCATTTAACAAGGTCAATGCTACGTAATTCCTTTTTCAATTTGGCAATCGTTCGAATTAATGCAATTTATTCCCATTTTCCTGTCATGTTGAATACATCAGAACAAATCTAAAGTCAGATCCAATTCTATATAATTTAATGTATTCATGTTGGTAATAATGGATTACAGTACCTGAAGTGAGTTTTGAATTTCGAAATTGGTAAAATTGCAATTTATTGATATTTTTCTAACATGGAAGTAATAAATACATAAAAACAAATTATAAACTGACTACAGATGCATTTTTAACAAATTTCATATCTTTATATAAGATGAACATTCATGCACAAATTTTCATGTGGATGATTTTATCGAAAGTATCTATCTCACATTCGGAGCGCAAGATAAGATTTTGTTACCTTTATCGCGAGAGCAAAGTAGCATTTTCTCTGCCTAGGGAGCAAAATAAATATATCCGGAGGCAAAATAAGTCACACACTCTGAGCGCGAAATACTATTTTGCTCCTTAGTTGGACAATGTACTATTTTTAATTTGGGAATCGTTCAAATGAAAGCACATTAATGACGGTTTTGTGTCAAAGTGAGCAGTGAGTATAGCCAAATAGTTATTTTTTGTATCAAGGGCGTAAAATAGAGTTTTACGCCTCGACAGTCGGCTGGAGGTTCATGAAGATGAGAATTCCATGTCTGAAATTCAAACATTGCTTTTTGATGCAGTATAAGCGTAAAATATTTTATGGCTCGCTTTGCGGGCCTAAAATGCAAATTTCACGCCTCCGTGGACGTAAAATGACCATTTTACGCCTACTGCATGAAAAAAACAAATTTTAATCTGGTATCAGATTCCATTTTTATCGGATTTGATGTTGACTCGTATTTCATGAGTTTACTTATTGTGGTCAGTCTACTATCTGCTGCAACATCTTTTTTTATGTTTCTCGAAGGCAAAACGAAATATTTTATTACAGTTCTTACCTCGATATTCTGTTTACAAATATGATAATTATTAAACTTGCCTTATCTCAATAATATGAAACATTCGTTATGAGAAATAAAAACACTTCTAAAACAAGGATTATCAGTAAAAAATCGATTTGTCTTCACTGTTTGGTTATGTGAATTAGGAATTTTATGAAAGACCAGCATATCAGTAGCATCACAATTCTCAACCTCAAAGATGCGAAAATGCAATATGCGATTACATTCGGTACAATAACGAATATTATTTCTTTATTTTTTCGAAACTACTTTTTCAAAAATTCGCCATTCCTGTATATAAATATATTACACAATAAATACGTCGCAGATCGTGTGGTACATTTGAAATTAGAGAGAATTACAACATTAATTTGGTTATGCAGAATTTCAACAATTACGTGAATACCATACCGAGTACTGTATAACGTTTTCATTTGCGATTTCTCACGGGAATTGTGCAAATTATCAGTAATTACGACGTTCATAATCCAGAAGTACCAAACATATTTCAGGAAGATAGAAATCACGCGCTCGGATGCAAATATAGTATGATCGTTGTAATTTGACGTTGATTGCCTCTTAATGATCAAATCTACCATGTCACAGACGGATCATAATCAATTGTTCATTATTAGTTCAATTAGCGCTGTTCGATTTTAGAAAATACATAATTGTCCATTGTTAACCTAATCGGAATTAGCTTATAATTCTGGATTTAAATTAATTTGTTTTATGTGAACGATAAGTTAATAGTATTTATCTGGAAAACTATTAATTTTTTGCAAATAGATAACGTATCTAAGTATAACAATTTTAGTATGCTTAAATTATGTTGGATTAAACAGATTTTTTAACAATTATTTGTATTGCTGAAGTTTAAAATTACAAGTAATTGTTGCAACTTATCCTGCATAGTAAAAATCAACTCATTGACTGCTTTTTCATAGCTTTAATGTTGATAATTAAAAGTATAGAAAATTAATATCCGAAGATAAACCAATTATCATTGTAATATTATTATCAGATCACATTTCCAAAAATGAACCAATGAACCGACGCCTTCAATAAACTAGTAAATTAATGAATAAGTGAAAAGTAACCCTTTAGTGGCTAAAATTGCCGTTTTTTAGTACTTTAACCCATTAAGTCCCAAACGGACGAAAAATTGTTGACTTTTACGTTACTGTTTTGTATGAAATAAGCATTAAAAAATATCGGCATATGACATTTCTGACGTAAAATTTATCATTCTTTCAGAATCTGTGGTCAAAATTTGTTAATAATAAGAATTGAAAATGTTATAAACAATTTAAATGTAACTTCTTTCAAGCCGTGACTTCACATGGAAAACGTGATGGAACTGCGTCAAACGCATAAAATCTCACGTCCAGTAACTGTGGATCCTCAGTAACAAGTTCATATAGCTACTTTTTCTGAAATTCAAAATGGCAGACCACAATATGGCGTCGCAGCCTCAAGTAATGAGCTATGCGATTACAAGGTGTCTGAATTAAAAAAAAATGACGGAAATTGTTTGAAACTTGTTACTCAGGGTTTTTTTGGGCCGTCGATTACGAATTTGAAGTCAGTTTTCAAAAATTCAAAATGGCGGAGCCATTATGGCGATGGAATATTTTGAAACTAGATTTCTGAAAACTGACTTCAAATTCGTAATCAGCGACCCCAAAAACCCCCGAGTAACAAGTTTTAAACCATTTCATCTAGTTTCAAAGAATTCGACCTCCATATTGGCTCCGCCATTTTGAATTTTTGAAAACTGGCTTCAAATTCATAATCAGCGACCCTAAAAACCCCCGAGTAACAAGTTTCAAACGATTACAGTCATTTTTTTAAAATTCAGACACCTTGTGACCTCATTGATCATTGTTCGAGGCTTCGACGCCATGTTGTGGTCCGCCATGTTGAATTTCAGAAAAAGTAGCTATTTGAACTTGGTGCTGAGGATCCATGGACATGAGATTTTATGCGTTTGAAGCAGTTAGTCATGGCTTGAAAGAAGTTTTTTCTTCGACAAAACATGTTTTTTTTTTAAATAGTTTATAACATTTTCAATATTTATTATTAACAAATTGTGACTGCAGATTCTGAAAGAATGATAAATTTTCATCAAAACGTCAGAAATGTTTGGGACTTAATGGTTTAAAGTTAATGTAACGTCAATTAAGACAAAACTGAGGAAAATATTAGTTTTACCAACTATTTTTGGGAAGGTTCATTCGATTGGTAAGATTTAAAATGTAAACCGTTTAAAAAATCCGATGAATTTTTCATTTTAAAAAAACACGGTTTTTCAATCCATTTTTGTCAAATATAACCTTAAAATTGTATAATTTTTTGTAAAACTGAAAAGTTATGACTCTAATGATCTTAATGTTAGCACATAAATTCAATACGACATCCAAATGGACAAAATGATAGCGTAAACTTTCATAATTTTGTAAGTCTTTTACAATTTTTGAAACTACTTTTTGGTTTTTGAAAAATCTGACAAAATAAAAAAGTTCTTCATCAATTAGAAATTACTAGTATAAGATTTTTCTCTTAGAGTTTAATTGCTAAAATAAAGTGCCAATCTTTATGACGAAATTTTGTATATTTGAGCGTTAAAGAGCTGAAAAAAAGAATAATTAATAAAATAATTCTTAGAATATTGCGAAACTGAAATAAATTGTTATTTGTAAAGAATGAACAATGTATTTATTTACTACTGTTCCTAAAAACTAACTGTGACATAAGAAATTATGGCAATATTAATCACTGTTAGTTAGTACTGGAATTAGTTTCTAATATCCATTGTGGTTTATTGGAAATAGATTGCTATTAAGTACTAATTTTATTTTATTAATTGTATTTACATACTTGTTACAAATGGTCATTAATTTAGATCAATTTCTATGTTTAGTTGATTAAGATCTGTTTATTTCTGTTTCTAATTTGTTTTCGGCTTCAACATTCCAAAACAATAAATTACCCATTCTAATTTCAGTATTATATTTATAGATTTTAATGTGTTTCAAGTTAATAATAGTGAATTCAATATTTTAGATCAACAATAGCTTTTGCACGTCAGAAGGAATCGTTTTAATTACTCTTTATTGGAATTTCTGTATTTCAAAGTATATCCAAAAATGAAAAGATATTTTAAATTTATCTCCTGATTTGATGTGTAATTTATTATTAAGAATGATTGGTATCAGAATTAAGAAAATATAAACATTTATGAAAATATCGTCACGTAGACAAATTCAAAAATAATTTTGTAATTAAGTGAAGTATGCTTTTCATGTATTGCTTCCTGCTTTTGTGGTTATGTTGCTCATAGCAGAAATATAAATTAACGACAATTGAAGCGACGAATTCATAAATGAAAAGACGAGACGAAGGAGAGGTCGAGATTGTTGTGAGGCGAGGATTTAATTTCGTCAAAATTAAAGGATGGCTGCTTCGGCGTATTTTAAAAAAGAAGCGACATTAGAGAAAAACATCAAAGACGTAAACTCCAACGGCAGAGCGTTGTATCTACGGAAAAGGCAAAATGCATTGGTAAGAAAAGGAGTGGAAAATGATTGGCGGAGGCTCTTAGATACTGAGCAGAATGAAATTCGACAAAATGAAGAACTGGAAACTGGAGATGAGAAAAAGCACAGGGATGCTAGGTTACGAGAAGATATTGAGCAACAATTTGCCAAAAATGTTTTACAATTAAAAAGTGAGTTTTAGAAAATGTTTAACTTTAAAGATCCAATAGTTTTTAAATAATTCTTTTTTTTTGAATTCACGTTTTTATTAAACTTCTGACTTTATTTGAATCTATGAGTAATTTAGGGTTATGGGTAACGCGTAAATGTTTGAAAACCCAAAAAATATTAAAAATAATTCAGAAGAATTTTATATATTTGTTTTGGAATCGACTGATATTTATCAAAAGTTATTATGCAAAAAAATAATTGTAATAATAGTAATCAATAATTTTTCAAGATTTTTAGAAACGTGTGAAAAACCGCATGGTTTTTTGCTAAAAATCAAAATTTTGTTTTTCGTTTGCAGATGAAGAAATTTTAAAGGAGAAACGACGTCAATTTTTGCGAATTAATTCGCCTGAATTGAGAAAGCTCGAATCTCAATTACTGGCAAACAGCGTTGCAGAAATCCAACGACAGCAAGTTTTGGAGAAGGAAGCTGCCAAATCAGAAGAAAAGCTTCGAGAGCTTCAGTATCAACGAGATATTGAAACATGGAATGCAAGCAACAATATGGAGGGGAGGGCAGCTTGCGAGAATTTCAGGAGAAAAATTCAGTATAGGCGAGACCAACAGAATCAGATAATTTGTAATGAGTGGAAGCGAATGGCCAAAGCAGAAGAAAAGATTCGGGATCAAAAGGTTGGCAGATATTTCTTGTAGGTTTTTAGAGGTTTTGGAACATTATTTTACGTTAAAAATTACGTTAAGACTGTTTGGTCAAAATTGAGGTTTAGTCGTTAGAAATTCCAATCTTGTACAAAATTTACAAAAAATTTTATTTGAAATTTGGAAACAATTTTTATTTTCAACTACTAGAATCTAATATTAAAACTGTGAGAACAAGTGAAGAAAATATTTGAATTTTAAGAACAATTTTTATTTTTTTTCCCTACTTTATTTTAACGACCTGAAAAAGGGCGTCGCCGATGAATGTTTCATTTTTAAACAATGCTAGAAACGAAATGTTCTTAGAATTCATTGGGGAATATTCTGAAAATTTTCAGGTTATTTTAGCGAAATTTATTTCATATTTTTTCTTTAAATATTTCAAAAATTTACGAAAAATCCTGAAAAAATGTTGATACATTCTTTCATGAATTCTAAGCATTTTTCGTTTTTTTTTTATTTTTTTGAGTTCATTATTTGCGAAAAAAAATCCTAACCTACATTATTTGAAATTCCCTTTCTCGAAAATTATGAATATTTGGAGGAAAATGCAAATAACAATGATTAACATTTTTTGTTTAAATTTGTTTAAAATTGTTTAAAATTTTTCGTAAATATTTGAATTTTTTTAAATTATTGAAATAAAAAATTTCTCAAATTATCGTTTACAAAATCTAGAAAAATGGTAGAATATTACTCGATGAAATCCTAAGTACATTTTGTTCTTAGCAAGTTTTTAGAAAAGCTCAAAGTTTGTTAGTTAGATCGTCCAGAAACTTTTCAAAGAAATTTTCAATGGATAGGACAAAAAAGTTTAGCATTTCAATTTTAACTTTTGCTAAATAGACAATAGAGAATAAACGATTTATTGAAATAGTTAAGAGTTGTTATAGCTCATCGACGAAGCCGAAGATGTATTACGTGAAGAAGAGAAAAAGGTCTCGAAGCTAAAAGCCGAAACTGTCGCAGGGATACAAGCAGAGGCCAAAATGTTTATATCAGCCCGTGAAATGTGGAAAGCTGAAGAAAAAAGGGTGATTATAGAAGAAGAAAAGCGAATTGCTCAGGCAAATTACGAGAAAGAGTGCAAAGAAAAACAAAGAATTGAAGAGGCACTACGACTGCAAAAACAAAAGGATATCGCTGCAGAGGCATTAGCAAAAGAACTTGTCCGAAAGGAAAATAGTAGAAAAAATTTGGATAGTCTTTTTAAAGATGCCTGTGTACTGGAAGTCGAAAAAAAATTTCGAGAAAGAGATAGGAAAGAGGCTGAAAATGAAAGGAAATGGTCAATTTATACGAAACAGGCGATGAGAGAATCTCATGAGCTAAAAAGAGATAAGATTCAGAAAGAAAAGGAAGAAGAGGATGAATATGCAAAACGTCTTAAAGATCGTATAGAAGCTGCAAATAAAGCTGAAACAGATAAGCAAATAGCTCGAAGGAAAAAAGGTAAGATATTCATTGTATTTAATGTTAAAGAAATTAAGACGTTATACTACTGATGTAATCCATTCAAAATTTTCTTTGTTTCAAAATTTCGACTTTCAGTTACTACTTTACATTTTTAATAAAACCATTACTACTTATCTTAACAAAAATTTTGTATTCTGTCTTTTTTTTTTTTATGAAATTGAAGTCTAATATCAATTTAAAGTACATTTCTTATAGGTTTCGCTTTTGCTTTTTCTGAATTCCGTAGTATGAATCCTCTTCGAAATATTTTTGTATTTCAAATCTGTACTAATAAGCAGTTTTTCTAGTGAAATTATAATTCAAAATGTCGTTTAAAAATGCACTTTCATAAAAAACGTATAAGGAATATAAGGAATAAAAAATGTTCAACGATGTACATCTTTTGAATTGTAGTGTTTACTTAAACGCATTTTTTGTAATAATCATTTTTTTCGACATTTCTATTTTTGAATTAAAAACATGTCTGCACAATATAGAATAATTTTGATTTGTTGGAAAACATTTGTTCAATCTTTACGATAGTGGTAGCAATAGATTTTTTCTTTATAATCCCCAAAACTTTTCATTACTTTTAACAAACTATCAACTGAATATAAAAATGGATTTCAGTTACCATGTACACAAAACGTTTTTTAAACTACATTTTGAAAATTTGTCACCTTTAGAAACGTTAACGTGAAAAAATGGAATTTATTAGGTGGTTCAGTTTTTCATTTGTTTTTGTTTGCTGAATAATTTTTGCCAATAAAGATGTTCTTTATTGATTCAATTGTAATTCTTTCCGCAGTAATAAAATACGCAAATAATAGGATTGCCTCTCATTTGAAAACGTTTACGTTAGTTACTTAAGTTATACTTCTTTCTGTAGATTTTTCAAAATTGAAAACACCACTAAAATATGTGCAGATTTTGAAAAACAAAATCAGAGAGCAATTGAAAAAAGTTTCACGGTCTGACTAAACTCGTCCGTTTCCACTTACTTCCCATAACCTTAATAGGTCATACGTATACTTTTTTAAACAAATATTAAATCAATCAGTAATTATATCAATAAATTTTTAGAATAATTGGCATTATGTATTCTTTTCGTTTAAGGTTTAAAAACTAAATATTTTATCTTTTACGGGCATTTTTAGCGTGAACTCTGAAAAAACTGCATTTCAGAATGAAATAAAATTTACTTCCTGCTCCTTACACATATTACAAAATGAAAATATCACCTCAAGTATTTCTTAAAGATTACTGTTTATTTTTCGATTCTACATTTAAAATTATTTATCGATTTTAAGAAAATAGAATATTTATTTTTGTGTTGCGAAATCGCGTTCAGTTCAAAATTAAAAAATGTTGAACAATTTATTAACGAAAAGATAATAACAATAAATTACACCTTAATTGTGTTGGCATGAGATAATTTACTAAAAATTACTTATTGTAAATATATCATTAAAAATAATATTAAAAGCGTTAACAATCCTAATATTGTTGCGATATTGTAATATTTTTGTATTACATCAGGTATCCGTTATGGAGAGGATTTAAGAGCTGCGATTGAGGACAATGCTATCCTCCATGCAAAGGACGTGCTAAGACGACAGGTACTTGCTAGAAAAGAGGAAGAGCAGATTGCAGCTGAGAGATTGGAAATACAGATAGAAAGAAATAATATGCTTCGAGAATATGATCCGACCTGCGGATTGGAGAAATAAAACATCAAATTATATCATTTTTGTAATGAATTTTTATGCATTTTAAAAATAGACTATTTAATAAAAATACTATCTAGTCAAACGACAAATCATGGTTTGTAATAAAATATTGGCATCTTAGCAGGTGACTACCGAAAAATTTATTTCCCGTAACAATATAATTGTTGGTCTTTTGTTAAAGAATCTTTTTTTACTACAATCTTTTGCTACATTATTTAATTCGATTTGTTGTTTAATGTTTATCTTGGTCTTTACACGAAACAGGTATTTTTTATTGTTTACATTTATATTTTATAGAAAGTAATTTATATTTAGTTTTTATCTTTCCTTCGATGGAGAAAATTTATTATATGTGGAATGCAAATATATGTATGTATGTATATGTATGCACGTATGTATGTGTTTTCCATATGGGACATTCCACGTAAAAAGAGTCACTTTTGTTGACATATTTTTACATAACAAAAAATTGTTATATCGGTATTACTTTTTTTATTTATGCCGATTTTTAGTAATGTCTTTATTTGTTATTTTCCTATTGATACTGAGAACACAGGGCCACAAAAAAAATTTGTTTCGATATCACTTGAATCAGAAATAGTGGATCTTATAGATTTTTGGCGTCTGAAAACGAATCCCTTATTCTATTTGGTTCATCACGTCAGGATTTTAAGATATCTGATCCGAAAAATATTCAAAAATATACTTTTTGGCAAATTAAGGTTAGGTTAGGATATATGAAATATCTCTGACGTCACGGGTCAAATTGGACAACCAATTTATTTTCAGCGACTAAAAATCTATAAGATTCAGTGCCTTCTATTCAAGTTACCTCCCCCAAAAAATTGTTTTGCGGTCCTGTGTAATTAATCACTGAAAAAATTCATCTTTTTTGACACAATTTGTTTCAGAAGTGGAAGATCTTACAGATTTTTGATCGCTGAAAGCGAATTTTTTATCCAAGTTAACTCATCGTTTCAGATTTTTTACATATCCTAACCTTGAATTGTCAAAAAGTATATTTTTGAATATTTTTCGGTTCAAATATCTTAAAATCCTGATGTGATGAACCAAATCGAATAACGGATTCATTTTCAACCGCCAAAACTCTATAAGATCCACTATATTTCATTCAAGTGATCTCGAAACAATTTTTTTTGGTCCTGTGTAATCGCAAAACATTTTGGAAATATATAAGACTTTATAGTGTTTTTCACGGGGTTTCTCGTGGAAATATTCATTTTTGAATATACGTCTTCGTGAAAATTCGTTTTTAATGTTTAATTTTTAGTTAAAAAAATTCTGGAAAATTATGATCCATATTAACTGACCCCTAGCTTTGAATTAAAAATTGTCTACCTTAGTTTTTACTAGGACCAAATCTCAATTTTAACAAAATTTAATTTATTTCTGACGGTTAGCTAGTTTAATTTTCATCTGATGAAAATACTGATGTTTAAAAATCTGTGTTTATTTCTCTTCAAAATTAAACTAAAAGTTATAATTAATTTTCACAGAAGTGTAAAATGAAGTAAAACACGAAGAAAATAGTAAATAAATGTGCAAACTAGATAACTTATAAGGAGCACTAAAGTATTTTTTTTTAATTATTAAACAGCAATAATATAAATAAATTTATTTATAAATTCTGGAAGGAAATAGAAACTCACCATATAATAATTTGTTTTTAAAGTAACATTTTTTAATGTTATATGCAACGCATTCTATTTAGATTTTTTAGCAGCATTCTGATTCTTTGAAATGGATATTTTAAAAAATAGAATATTTCACGAATTCACATTATCAAATTACTTCAATTATCGTCATTGTTTCATATTATTTTTGGTGATTTCAATACTGCAATATTGTAGATATTTTTTCTTTTTTTTTTTTAATATTCTGTCTTCAAAATATTATTACATTTTTATTTTATATAAATTTTTTAAACATCAATATATATTTCAGGAATTAACATATCTTATGATGAGATTTTGAATAGCTTTTATCATTGCAATAATAATTACATTAGAAAAGTAACCAGCGTTTTCTTGCAGTTAATAAGATTTAATTATATAGAGTATTTCGAAGAAAATTACTTCCTATTTATTGTTGAGAGTTTGGTAACACAAAGCTTACTCGAAACTTTAAATCTACTTTGATTAAGTGCCTTCATGTGTTCTCTTTTAATTTCGTTTTCAGAAGTAAGGTCGTATTTTCTTTTTTACTTTTATTTAAGTTTTTTATCGAGTTCTAAATTTTATCGGTCTTTGCTTTTCTTTTTTAAATTATCTGTTCGTTTTTCTTTAATTTTTTTATCCAGAACTTATTATTCTTTTTTCTAAATGCGGATTAACTTCTTATTAAGATTTTACAATATGCAATTTTTGTGTTGTTTTTTAAACTCATTATTAACCGTTAAATACCCCGGACTGAACAGAGCATATGAAAAGGAAATTTTTACAATTTCTTTTTAGTACAGATACGTAAAAAGATATTCAGACGAAATTTTATACTTAATGAAACACTTTAACTAAGACTCAAATCATTGACAAAAATTTGGTGGCCACATATCATTATTAAATTTCGTAATTTAAATAACATATTATTAATACACTAATAAATAATTCATATAATCAAATATGTCAGATATTTGATGTAATTTTCAATAATCATTTTTTAGCGACCCAAAATCACCAGAAATATAAAATACACATCGATTGTTGTAATTTTCAATGTCTGAATATTTTTTTTTATTGCAGATAATCTTTTTATCAGATTTTCACAATTCCAAATGACGGCTTCAAAGTGAAGGCTACTATCTCTATTATTATCATCCCAGAAAATGTATTTTCTCTAGATTTAAATGGAAAACAATGCGATTTAGACATATGCGTTTGCGTAATTTAAAATTTTACCGATGGTGCGCCTTATTTTGAAGTAGTCATTTTCAATTTGGAAAATCTGATCAGCAACGCAACATGCAACGTCGGATTACCAATAGTATGCTAAAGAAACTTTTTGGGAAAAAATGTTATCCATTTTCATAATATCTTAATAATTTTTTTTTTTTTTTTAATATACATAAGGTTAATATTGTTTTTCAGACGTTGTAAATATTCTCTAAATATTCCAGATGGATAACAATTACGTAGATTATAGTTATGCAGTATTAAAATTAAGAAAATAAATATTTTTATCTTTATAATTCAATTTTAAAATGAATATAGCCAAGTTGTACCTTAAACTTTATTTGTTAATTAAAAGAACGTAAATTATCTATTCTGCGAAAGATGAATCAGGTTGGAGATATAACTTTTCGTTGTCTGGAAAACTGTTTACCCAAGCTTCTACCTGCTGCGGAAAGTCGGCAGTGTTTGGTAGCTTCAAACCCCTCTAGCATCCAGCTTTCCATAAGATCCCGTTAAAACGCGGAAAACGCTCTACTATTAGATTATCTCGAATAGCGTGCGAACACTTTTACTTAAAGTAGAAAAGTAGAATTTTATGGCTTGACATCGTAATATTCCTGAAAAACATTTTTTTTTTACAAAATCCTATTTCCGCGGAAAATCTTTCATGATTATAAGCATCGTAAAATGTGAAATACGCGACTTTAAATTTTTAGTGCATCGTTATTTATTGCAAAATTATTTGACCGATAATTGTAAATATTTCTAGAATGGGACAAGTTCATTTCAAAAGCATTTTTGGAAATTATATATCAAGAATGAAAATTTGTATGCTTTCAAATGGAAGAAACCGTTTGTAACGCATACTTTATTTCTTAATCGGTTTTTAAATAAAACGTTTCACTTAAAACTAACATGAAATTATATTAATTGCAGATATAAACATATTATTAACCATGAAAATTTCCAATTTAGAAGTAGTGAAAAAGTCACTTTTAGCAAAGTGGCTCAATTATCACTTTAAGAAATTGAGATTGATGGGGATCATTAATTTTTATATTATGCATGATTTATTTATAATCATATTTCAAATGTTGTTGACATGTGGTTATCATCTACAATGATTCCTAGAAGATTTTTTAATCATTATAAACGTTGTAAATATTCAATCATCATTTCATAAATACACAGATCATAATCATTCTTATTTTTCATAGAAATCACAATTTCACGTATTAATTTTACACACTTGAACATAATTTCTTACTTTTGCAGATAAAATACACCGCAATAAATATTATTTTGTCAAAAAAATGTAATTACTTTACAAAATAATGTTGATGAAGATCATTATATAAAAAAATAAACAACATCCCATTGAAACTTGTCATTTATTACAAAGCGGGACCGAGAATGCGTGTTGTAATTGACCACTTAATTCTTCTTGAAACAAAAAGAGAAAATCTTTTTCAATAACATTGGTCAACACAAAAATCCTACCGAGATAAAAATAGCTAATCTTTGTTAATTTTGGGTCGCTGAATCCGAATCCGATAGTGAACATTTTTTATTAGCTCTTGTTTTCACGTAATATGGGGATAAAGGTGCTAAAAACATTTTCTCCATTGTTCGAGGAAGTATATCTTTCAATAGAAACACGACAAAAGCTTCAACGATAGCTTAGAATGAAGCTTATAACTTCTATTTCACGAAAAGAAAATTGTTATACGACTTGGTAAAAAATTATTTTCTTAGATGGGCATTTGTTTTTATGCGCAAAATGTTGTCTCACCTAAAATACCTGTTACTACTGCTCATTTCCTCCGCGCTGCCGACCAAAATTTGGAGAGCGGATTTTGATCTCCGTAACATTAAATTGTCTCAAATTTGTTGACCAGTGTAATTATCGGAATACCAGTTGATTGAAAAAGTTTCTTCAAAGTTATAAATTAAATAGGCCCACAAAAAAAGTGTGACGTGCTCCACTATTCCGACATATTTTGAACCGCTGAACACCAAATTGCAATAAAAAATAGGGGTTAGGGGGCTAATTTCAGAGATAACCTCAAAAACCGTTCAAAATTACGTTTTTTTAGTGTTCAAGGCTTATAAAAAAAAGCACACGATTAAAGTAAAGTTGAGACCATGATAATCTGATGTATTTTGTTGTACCGTGATATGATTTGTGAACATGATTTTGATGACAGAAATTGTGGTTCGTGAGGAAATTATGCTTCTACAAAAAAAAACTGATTAAAAAGTTAAAAGAGATGCAGTATAGTGAATTCTACTATGTTCTCCATAATATTGTTGACCAAGAGCGCCTGTCTTATTATGGGATTGTGTGATTAATTGAATAAATTTGAAGAAACTGATAAAATTGATGTTGAATGGTAGAAAATCGATTTGGTTTCGTTAAAATCCAAAGTTGCAAAAAAATATTTTCTAAGGATGTATGCACATTTCAATTAAAAAAAGGAAGTACAGTTCAAGTATGCAAAAGCAACTTTACTCACAGCTATCTGACGTTTAAAGGAATCTTGACAAGGAAAACGAAATTACAAATCAGATAACTGTATGAAAGACTATACGAGAAAAGGAATAATTTAGCCATACATTTCTTATCTCATGATCCGTTACTGCGATGCAGGAGCTTTCCAGAACGTCTCATCGGATTTGCTGAATATCAAACGGCAAACTTTCAAGTTTATCGGAATTAATTTCTTTCCCGACTCATTAGCTTCTTATTCACGACGAAAGTTCGATGAATGGGCGTATTAGTTATGTCCGACCCGAGCGAGTTTTCACTACTTCGGACGTGTAAAAACTTCTTGTCTCTTGTAATTAATTCATTTTTTCTTATGATTATCGCGCTGTACCAAAATAGATTTTCTAGTGATGTTGTTTTTATTTAAACTAAAAATTAAATTGTAAGATATGCAGTTATTTAAATCACAATATTTTATCATTTTTATCGTATTGATGATTATATTATGACACATCTTTTCTTGAAGGCAATAAAAATGTTTTTCTCATCTCTGACAAAAAGTTTACTTACATTAAAGTTCTGTGGGTACGGATGGGAGATTCGGATGATTAATTAAAACATTATTATTAAAACAATTTATCAGTGGTTTTTGTCCCCCGAGATGGAACCTCCGAAACTGCTCAATTCCGATAGAGCATTATGAGAGGTAACACCTAATACCAAATTCGAGTGTTTTATCATATGAGAAAGTTAAAAAAATTGTTGTTGAAGTCACAGATAATGCATTGAAAAATATAGTAATCTAAGTAGTAACAGTCTGTTTATACTGCCAACAACAGACTGCGGACTATTACTACTTATATTACTGCTTTTTTCAGTGTAAAATCTTCTATTCAATGCGATTGTAAACTTTCCCAAGCGATAAAACACTCGGATTTGACATTAAGTATTAGCTCTCATTATACTCAAACCGAATTTACCAGTTTCGGAGGTACGAAAATCAGGGCGAAAATCAAATTCGAGGGCGGAAATCACCTATACCCATGAGCCTCCTTTAAGACTAAGTGATATGCAAAAAAAGACTACGTAACATTCAGACTCTTTAAACAATCATACTCTGAGTAAAACAATGAAAGTGGAACCACTATTTTCAAATACTGTTTAAAATTGAAAGAGTAGTGATGTGGTTACCTATTGCGATTTTCACATCCAGACATCCGCGGATAACACACAAAAAAACAGCAAGTTTAGGGTATGAGAAAAATACATATGTTTTTATGGTAAACACTATTTCACTGGTCAACACTAAGAACTACTATTTCATTCACAAAGAATAAAAATACTGCAGGAATCGTCGTCTGACACATACGACTTTGACTACTGGCGCATTTATCTCATTTGCACACTAGATCGAGTATTTTTACTGAATAATCGTTTGTAGTAATTATAAAAGCTAAGCACTTAATTTTTTACACTGTTATGAACGAAAGTTTAGTTAATACGATTACTTAATATTAGTTAATAGTTAATAGTTAATACGAAAATGTAGTTTTTTCAATTCTGAAAAATTAAATTAATATTTATAAGTAAAAGTAAGTATTTGTAAACTTTTCACACGTTGTATTATATGAGTAAGAGCACCGTATTACATAGAAATTGGCAGTTATTTACATAATTATAAATTAAAGTGGTTGAGAAATTTACAAATACTTATTGTTTTCCGAATTTTATGCACTAATACTTACTATTATTTAACAGTGGCTTCACCAACCTCTAGTAGGGGAGACTGGGGTTAATTGGCAAATTAACTGCAAATTAGAAAATTTTATCCATCATATAGTATATTCATTGTGCCCAGCTTCACCGTGTTTCCATAGTAACGCCTTGTTTATCGAACTAAATTTGGTTATAGTTCGGATTGATTGATTTGGCATACGAATTGTACCTATTTATTTTCGATTAGATAAGCGTTTTTTTCCGTGTTGCGATCGATATCAGAATAAGTATTTATACATTTAGCTTTCTATACTTTCACTGCACAAAACCACTGTGAGAAGTATTGTAATATTTGTATATATCATTACGAAAATTAAGTTTTAACTTATAAACTCCGGATGGGGCAGGATAGCGGGTTTTGCGTGGGGCACATTGGCGGTGTAAGTATTGCATGTAAAATATATTCTTATTGCTGAGAATGGTTCGAAACTAATACAGCAGGCAAAGAGGCGACAGAAAAAATACTAAATTATAAAGAAACATATAAGAAAATAGTTATATATTAATTTGATACAAAATTGTTCAAAAATATTGTTTAATGGATGAAAGTAATGACAAATAATAATATATACTATACTATAAAATTGTTTTTTGTGTAAAAGTGCGAAATATATGTTTTATTTATAATTCAATAGTAGGTGATTCTAAAATTGTACATATAAAAACTGGCTAATTTATTGCGCTAGACGTGAATTTATTGCCTCAGTTACATTTATTTATTTATTTAGTTGTGAACTTATTTTTTCGTGTCTTAGTTGCTTATACCAGAGTTCTGCGTATATTGATAGTTACTTACTTGAAATAGCTATTTTTCTGTATATTTAGAGAGTACGAACATTAAAAAAAAAGTGATTTAAAAAAATAAGTTACATTTTTTCCCTCAATTTATTTACATATATGAAAATAAATATTTTTACTCCAAAGATCGTCCAAAAATGTATAAAATTAATGTCGTATATTATTTTTCCGATTCGGTTCCTTCTCCTTAAAAATAAAGATATCTTTATAGATAAGTATAATTAATGATCACTTTTAAAATGTAAAATCTAAAATATGCGGGTACGGGTCGAAATACCGACAATCGAAAAGGTGACATTTCAAAAAATCAGTCAAAATATTTTGAGAGTTTTACGTGAATTCCGTCATGTTTTAAGTAAATAATTAATGATGGATAAGGAAAATGAATTACAATAATTTTAACATTAGTCAAATGAAATGTTAACGTCAGATGAAATGTTAACATCAGATTCGTTATCAACGGCCCCAGAAAACTCCCAGATATGAATTTTTATGAAATTTCAATAATGATTTAAAAATTAGTGTACGATAATACATAATCATTTTAGTTGTATAATAGTTATAAGAAAAGTTATATTCGGTTGAGTACAAATAAAACAGTAAATAAACAGCTACAGCTGGTAACTTAGTTCAGGTCGAGAGTGTTAATATATTATCTTCTTATATGTAAAGATTCAGATTCAATAAATATTAGGTTTCGTATTAAAAGGAACATTTATTTACTCTTATACTCAATTGTTTGTGTAGATATCATCACACAAAGGACCGACAATACTAAGAACTTTTATTATATATTCTATCCGTTAACCCTTAACCCTTTGCGGCGCAGTTGTAACCCAGATTACCACATTTTTAATTCACATCTTTTCTGGCTAGTTTCAATGCTTTCGAAGCAATATTCAAAAAACTTTTTACAGTGGTGGAGGGGGCTTTTTAGTACGTAACGAAAAGGATAATAAATGCAATTACGCAAAATTATTAACAAGTATAAATAAATAAATTTAAAAAATCGTCGATTTTTGAGAAAGAAATCGTTTTTGAACGAACTAAAAGGTAAATTAGAACCAAATTTAGTACTCGGGTTTTTTTGGGGTCGCTGATTACGAATCTGATCTCTGACTTTTATATTTAAAATTCCGAGTACATAGAGTATCAAGTTTTATTTCTATCAAGTAAATTTTTACATTTATGTAGGCCATCTTGAATATTCAAAATGGAGGATCCAAGATGTCCGGTCGAAATATGAAAATGTACCCGATATTGATGAAGCTGTGTACTCGGGGGTTTTTGTGGTCGCTTATTACGAATCTGATCTCTGACTTTTATATTTAAAATTCCGAGTACATAGAGTATCAAGCTTTATCTCTATCAAGTAAATTTTTACATTTATGTAGGCCATCTTGGATCCAACATTTTGAATTTATAAAATCTGACTTCATATTCGCAATCAGCGATCCCAAAAACCCCTGAGTACCAACTTTCATCAAAATCAAGTAAATTTTTTACATTTATGTCGGCCATCTTCGAGCCGCCATTTTGAATTTACAAAATCTGACTTCAGATTCGTAATCAGCAACCCCGAAAATCCCCGTGTAACAATTTTCAGCTGTTTTCCATATAAAGGAAAATGTGCGTCGCAAAGGGTTAATCCCGACGCATGAGTCGTTTTCGACCCAGAGAAAATTCAAATTGTACTTTATAAATAACAAAACTATAAGCATTTTCAAACGGCAGGACATACTTGACCCAGGTAGTGGGAGGAAAAGGCCTTAAAATAGCCGTCGGATCTAAGGGTTAATGATTACGTAGAAAATTGTACATAAATGTGTAGATTAATAACCTCAAGTAGTAACAGAATTATTAGTCAGACGCAATAATATATAAACAGTACTTTATGTCGTGAAATATTACATCACAAATTCTATAAATTTCGTTATTATTTTACAATGTTGCTATATTTTATACTTAAATATGCAGGATTACTTTATAATCATCAACTAAATTGATCTGTGGAGTCTAATTATGTCAACCGTTTTATGCATTTGGATTTGCTTTTATGGATTAGTTTTCATTTCCAAATTGGCGATGTTTAAACGGGAATTATATAATAATAATGTCTTCTCATTAAGGTATTAGAAAGTTAACATTCTTACGTATTCATAAGAACATTAAAAATGAGATTTTGTTCATTTTGCCGTTCTCTTAGTTACAAGTAAACTAGCATTCAATTTTTTTAAAACAATTTGTAAACTTAGTCATAAAACATTTCATTGTCATTACATTTAAATTAAAATAATGTTGATCATAGTCATATTTTATAATTGCTTTTTTTTATTAAATAAACCGGTGTATTGCATATCAAAAACGAAATTACAATGAATTGAATAATTAGCCAATGTAAAAATATAAGTAATAATGTCTTATTATCGAGGCATTGATGGAAAATTAAGATATCGGTAAAAAGACAAAAATGGAGCAAGAACGGTATTTCCTACATCTATCGGAAAAATGATGAATTGCGAGGAGGCAATCGCGCTTCGATTCTCTTGGGACGACCTGAGGAAAGGGATTCCGAAGAATAGAGATTCCTCTGACAAAAAAAATATAAAAAAAACGTATTTTTCGTAATATTCTGTCGGAAGTTAGCGTTGACATAGCGTTTTCATGTCGAATAAAACTATTCGAAAATATATTTTGAATGTAATATTGTTAAATATTTAATTTAGAAAAATATTGTACTTGTATTGAATTTGTTATGCCGGTTTTTTGAGGCTGTATTTTAGAAAATGATAAAGTAAAAACTTCTTAAGCAAACAGTTGTCCTCATAGTAAAAAATCACTCGAACAACAAAATGGTATATCTATTGTCTTTTCATGGTTTATAAGTAACTTTTTTTGGTAACACGTCTAAAAAGAAGGTATGTTACACGAATTCAAAGTAAGAAAATAATGTTTCTATGTAACATAAATAAATCGATATATTATTATATTAGTTGTGTACGAACCTCCATATTTTTGTAATTAAAAAAGTATATTTTATTTTAGAGAAGATATTTTTTCAGAATTTAGTTACTTTAGTTAGATTGGAATAGCAAATCAATTACACGCATTTCCTGAGGTTACCCACCTAAATTTTTCCGGATCCTTACTACGAAGTATCTTTTCATTCTGGGGACATCTTATAGTAATTTCTGATTGTGTTGGAACCACATTGTAGCCCAAGCCGGAATTAATCTCCATTATGAAGCGGCCTGGCTTTCTCTTGCTCACTAAGATTTGCGTTCTTTTGTTTCCACGAGAATCCAATATCATAATTCAGCAGACCGCTGACATTTATTCGTGATAATGCATTCACGGGTCCGTGGTGTGTGCCTGTATACCATTCGGTCTTGGCTAATGGGCTGGATTTTACCTAAAGTCTTCACTCTTCATCGTATTACATTTTTACATATTTCGTTCGTCAAGATATTCATCATTTTTCTTATCTCAGCCAGTATTTAATCCAGTAACATTTCCTTTCGTAGTTGTTTACGTTCTCTTCATTATTTTATGTTTTTTGTTTAAATGAAGTAATCTTTGTACTTCAACAATCTATTTATTATTTTATACGGCGATTATTCAACACATAACTTGTCAACAACATAGTGTAAACAAAGAAAGCGAAAATACACAAGATTATTTTCAATAAAACCAAATAATATGAAAAAAATCAGGACGACTCTTAATTATTGGTGAATTTTCTATTGAAATTAGTGAGGGGTAATCCGCCTTTGGTTTAATTTAATCCATAACATATACAGTAGTGTCTCACTATATTTACGTCCCAACATATTTGCCCAGTTCCGTCTCGTTATATTTGTCTGTCGACGGTCTATTTTTCTCCCACCTTGCGCGCTGGGGCCTTAGGAAGGGCCCGCTGTGACGTAACACGACTGAGGAGAGTGGGAGAAGCGGAGCTGAAGACCTTATCCTACAGATTTCGGCTTCACATAGTTATTCGTACTCATAAAGGTTCAGCTTCCAGCCATCAGGCAATATGAAATTCGAAAATTCTAGGAAACAAAATTGTTGTTGTCATTGTTGGAGTGTTCAAAATACAATCAAATGACAATATGTGCAGGTTATACCAATTTTTATATTCTTATTTCTATATCTGGTGTTAATGTTGAAAGCTACAAACGTTAGTTCAATTAAATTTAGTTGCTCGGAATAACTTTATATTTAAGAAAAACAGTTTATTACCCAAAGGATTACGGAAGTCGGAATACTTTACAACAGAGTATTTTCTCTGTAAGGTTCTATAAAGGGCGAGAAACAACGTTCAAGTATGTAAAACAATTTCCGCAAGTTTTTATAGCGGCCGTAACTGCAAAAATCTGTATAGAGACTTTAAAAAGTATATTCCATGAAAGTGTTCCTCGAGTATTCCAACTTGCCATTAGCCGTTTTACGTCGTTTTTACGACGCTAGAGGCTCTTCGAAGCAACAATGAGAAAGTACCATGACGAAAAGACAGATGGTACCGGTTCGGTTTTCCCAAACGAAATATTATTTTCGTTATCTTATGTCCGAATAACAGAAATGCTTAGTTTGCATTTCGGTGAATCCATTTGTATGATCCACGAGGAATATTTTGGGATTTATTCAATATTCAATATCTAAAAATATATTATTTTTTGTTCATTTTTTTCTAAAAAATAATGCTTTTTTATTTGTCTGATGGCCATTTATTGAAATGATTTGTTTGTTTTCGTTTGTTGTAAAGTGATGGTCTCCTTCAACTGTCGTTTTTTATACTATGGAAAAACACTTTTTTTATACGTAAAAAATACTTTTTAGCGATTGTTACTCACGTTTTATCTTATGACCACTTCCATAACCAATATTTTTTTATTACAATGAATAAAAATGTTTATCATCAATTTAATTGTTGTTATGTTTGCTATATTCATTGTTGTGTTTGAACAAGTTGATAAACTTCATTTTTTAATATTTAAAAGTTATTTTTCGTTACTGTAATATATGTGTACTAATACTAGATACTCCTTGATATCAATTTTCTATTATTTAATGTTGTTTATTTTTTTAAACATTACTTACTAGCACTTTAAAGTCAATTTCACTGAATTAAGAGCCTTAAGTGGCTGATAGCTGTCATGCTTACTCTACATAATTTTAATTAACCCCTAAATGACACACGTGGTCCGAATGACCCCAGACCTTTTTCAATCATATATTTACCCTCTGAAAATATAACTCATACTTTTATTTGATTGTACAAAGTTAAGGGTTTCAACTATGTGTTTGCATATGCAACTGCGCATTTAATCAATTTTTGTTGACAATTGGATTTCTGACTTTCATACGTAAAAAACAAAAAATTGGTGTAAGTGGAAAAAAGTTCAGTTTTGAATAAATAAGCAAAGCAGATAATTTTATTAATAATATGGGTTTCTATTGTAATATTTTTAGTATTGACCTTAGCTCATTTTTCCAAAATATTTGCGTTATATTAAAAATATTGATTTTATTAATTAGATTTTTTATGAATATCTTTTGACCTATATTTCTTAATTGGAGTAAACGATTGGCCTCCGAATCTTTTTACAGATCATTAAATAAATATTTCATTGCTTTATAATTTGTCAGGTAATTAAATATTAATTTCTCCAAATCGAATTTCCAAGATGTTAGACTCAGAAACCTAATTAGGTACGGCGGTATTTGTTTTCAAGTGTAAAACATTGAAATTTGCAAATTCTTAGAATGCTGTTTTTATTTTACACATATAATTACATGCAATTATCGAGCTTATAAAAAATGATAACAAATAAGAAATTGTCAATAACAGGAGTTTTTTCAGATAATTAATGAAATGGACATACATTTGGAATGATTAAAATTATGTTCAAAGGTAAAAAATGCTATTAGGTCCTTACGACATTCATTTCGACTCAAAAAATAATTTGTATTTCACGAAGTAATTCATAAAACATGAAGAAATGCAGAAAAATGCTCCAAATTACCCGCAAATTCCATTATAATTTAAATTATATTCAAACATTTTTGAAAAATTATAATGATTAGTTATAATTTTATTATAAGAAGTTAAAATAAGATAATACGTTTATATGGTATATGTACACATCAATACCATAATCATATACAAAAATACAAAAGATTTTTCTAGATGAATTTCAACGAAGTGTTTATGTATTTTATTATGTAAAATAGTATATTGAGCAACCAGGGAGCAAAATAGATATTTGTATATTCATACGAATTGCCAAACTCAATAAACTCAAGAATATTATTTTTGATATTATTGTATGGTTATTTATTTTGAATTGTTCTGAAAAATTCTGTTTATGGCTATTTTTGAGGTTATGTACAGGAGACACAACATTTTTTGGATTTTTTAGTTGGATGAAATATTTCTACTCTTTCTCTGTAATATAAGAGTCGCAGAGTTCATTTCGGACTTTCTTCGCCAAGTTACGGTAAGTTTAAATTACGATATATTAAAAAAATTTTACCTTGAAACGCCCTTGGAGGACTGGCTCAAGGTCATTGGAGGATGAACTCAACATCACGAAACCTGTATAAATATAAACAACCATATAAAATTGGGATATTTATAACTAAAATCATGTTTTGATATCGTGAAAATTTTTGAAAATTTGTTATACACCATTTTGAATTCGCTTTCTTCAATTAAACAAATTTACTATCTTCACCTCAAATTCGCATTCGACTAAACTACACACACCGCAATACAAATTTTCAAAAGGAAATACCCAGCAAAGAAAATCTGCCTCGAAATATTTAATGCAAATGATCATGATACCAATGGGATATAACTCGTAATTTCAGAATGACATAACGTAATGAAGAAAACATCCCAATTGACCTCTGCAATTGTCAAATTAAAGTGAAAGCGTAGTATAATAAGATTCACCTAATGGAAACCCATATTAAAATGTTATGTCTTCTATACATAGCCTAAAAAATAATATTTTTTAGGTACATAACCTCAAATATATGTGGACTCTGACTTGACGGATCAATTCCAAGGATTCGGTTGATATTTATTATATTTTTTTATAAGTACATTTCTTTTTTTTACGTAAATTAATCAATGTAAAAATACAGATGATGTGTAAATTAAGTATCAAAAGTATTCTGGGGGGTACTGTCGATCTTTTTATTCGTTTTAAAAAATCTCACGTTCTCAAAGTTACTCTAGCAATATCCGAATAGTTCGTTGCTACCAAAATGTTGTGTCTATTTGTCAAATACTCGTTGACAATCAGCGCTGCAATATTGACAAAGCTTCTGAGTGGTCCCATTCTGCACATAATGTAAATTGATGAATACCTCAGAAGACGTGCGGTTCAGATAAGCAAGCATTCCACGATTCAGGTTCTCAATATTGCATATCTTACAACAACCGATGAGCTTTGCCGAAGCTGTGTCTGAGTTTAATTAACTATGAAAATCGATGTTAAATCCGCATAACCCTGCAAACAGCACATTCCAAATCGCTAATGAAAATGGTATTGTGGTATACTAAAAGAATGTAAGGAACCAGCCATAGATAACGTTTAATTGGAAGAAAAATAGTAACTTTTGAAATTTATTTAAGGATGTTGCAATTCATTTTTAAATGGCGTTTTCTTTTATTTATAATGACCATACGTAACATTTAGTTTCTTAAATTAAAACCTACAAATGCGTGTTTAAGTTCACATTCGTAGTCTACAATTAAAAATGAAATCAAAAATGTTTTTTTCTTTGTTTTTTTGACCAATTCAGATGGAATTTTTGTAATATACTTATCTCCATTTTTCAAGCGGATTTTCCCGAAGTTAGAAAATAATTTGTTTTTCGACGATAGAGGAAAATTAATTAAGGTCTTGAAAATTATGAAAATAAAAAAATATGTTTTTTTGATTATTTTGTTGAAATCATGACAAAAATCTGTTGTAAGTCGAGATCACTTTTAAGCTACTTTTACAATACTTCTGAAAGTGTCTGACACGAGAAGAGAGGAAAAGACTTCAGAAGATTTTCCGTCTAATTTCAGTCTAAAATTGAGCTAATTTTCTTAAATTAAGTCAATATTTGCGCTTAAAGTCTTATTTTTAGTTTTGAAAACTTACTTTTAGTCAATATTTAGGTTGAAAATAAGAATTCTCTAACTTAGGTGTGACAAGCTCGAATCATTTTTCTTTAAGCATAAAGCTGGACTAAAATTAAACGTTGCTGTCTGAAAGTAAGACTTTATGCGCAAATATTGACTTAATTTAAAAAAATTAGCTCAATATTAACCTTTTACAGTGCTTAATTTGCGACGTAATAATTTTAAGACTTTTTTCCTGTATAAATTATTTTCGATTCATTAATTTCTCCATTGTATTTTCAGATACAGATAGAATCTATTGTATAAAAATTTGTGTTATCAAATAAACTTCAAGAACTTTAATTTTTCATGTTTGTAATCTTTTATTAGAAACATTTTGAGGATTTAAAATTACTAAATGTTGGGATATTGAGGTCATCACTTTTTTTTTGTAAATTATCGAGGTGTTCCTAAAAATTACCGAAATTCTTCTGAGCTTGCCTAAACGATCAATGAAATACTTTATAATGTATCTTCGAATGTTTTCATTAAAAAAGTTTTCCATGTACATTCAACTTTCTAAACATTTTTTTTTGTAATATTTTGTTTAATTCCGATTAAGTACGTCGTTAGCGCTTCTGTCTTAACTCTAGTCAATGATTTCTTTGAGTTGTTTTAAAATTTCACACAAATGAGCAATAAAAACAAGGTTAATTTAAAGTCGTACGTAATGGAAGATATTCGAACTAATATGAACTTGAGCGAAAGTTGATAATATTTGGACAATGATAACTTACATTTTACTTAAAGTTTATTAACAAAGTGAAACAAAAAAAAACAGTATCGAGCTTGGATTCGAATCACAGAATTTGAGTGGTAGGGCATTGAGGGTTTCATGACATAAAATCACTTTTTAGGGATATAAACAATAAATAACATATATATAGTTTTTTTTTTAAATTATTTTCAACGTTAATTTTCTTTACTATTAGAAATGTTTAAAGTTTCACTTATTAGTGATTAATATTTATCTTTCAGGTCATAAAGAAAAAAATGAATTAGATTTCTATTAGACAAATTAAAATGGTCAGTTCAAATGATACAAATAAATCAATAAATATTTGACAACAGTTTATTTACGACTGACAAATGTCAATTGATAAAAAATAATATATCATAAATAATAAAAAAGAAATATATTATTGTACAATTTCTTTTTGTTTATATTTTGAATTGATTGTACCTTTATGAAATAGTACTTTATTTCAAAAACACGTTATTTTACGCCCGTAATACAAACAATACTTTTCCCCGAGCGTGTGTAGAATTCGAATTTATTTCATTTATAAATTTCGAGGGCGAAAAATACGATTTCACACCCGGGAATCGGGGCGTAAAATCGGATTTTACGCCCTTAAAGGGAACAATAGAATATCAACTTTGTCCTTGTTTAATTACATTTCGCGTAGGCTGCATAGAAGTCGTTTATAAATGACTGTAAAATATAAATGTAGTAAAAAATATGTGATCAGATATAATATATTCTCAATGTAAGACTAATTATGCAATGTTCACGTTAGAGTACACAGAGAGAAATAAAATACTTAATGGAACCACTTTATAATAGTAAACCGCCTTATTATAAGAAAATAGGTAAATTAACTATTTCCATAGTAAATAGAACACCAAAATGATTCCACACACTATTTCCTGGTACTTATATCATTCGTACATAACCTCAAATATCAATTACAATTTTTCATGTTGTTAATTCTACTATCCACGTATGTTAAAATCGTTTCTACTATTTCTTCATGGTTCCACTAACCCTTTTTTCCTCTCTGTGTATAGCCCACGAAAATTGTACAAAATTATGAACAAACCACGTGCTTCCACATTTTTGTTTAAAATTTTGTTTAATTTTTTATTACATCGGTCGATTAGCTAATTTCAGTTATCTATGTTACCGTACGTAATATTTATTTAATAAATTTTTAAATCTACTAAGTACTCAAAATTGGCTAAGGATTTTTATTTCGAAGAAAATGCGAAATAGAATAATTAATTTTCCTTTTTGATGGCTGTTTTCTAAAAATATTATTTTGCAAAATTTATGAAATAATCCATCTTGCACATCTAGAAATTTGAAATTAATCAAGTGTAAGCGCTAATTGTATGGCAAAGAATCCTAAAAACATCGATTGCTTAAATGAGACTAGTAAGCCGAATTGTAAAATAAGGCAATTAAGGAAAGATTAATTTATTAGACCATTTAAATTTATTATTTGTAAATGACTACATCAGTCTAGTTAATTGGTAAATTAATAAACTATAAAAAAAATAAATTAGCATTGAAGATTATCAATTTTGTAAGAATATATAAGAAAAACCTTGTTTTTTCTAAAGCAATTGGATTGAGAAATGCCATAAAAAAAACAATTAATACTCAAATACAATGATAAACTCTTTCTACAATATCAACACATTACATTATAAATTATATTAATTTTGGGAACTCTAGGCCACAACATTAATTCTCGACAAGTTCAAAAATATTTGAATCAAGGTGCAATCGTGAGTCATTATCCGTAAACCGTGACCATAATAGGTCAAAGAATTTCTATATTTTGATAAGCTGATTGCTCATTTTTTAAATAAAATTTCGTATGTCCGTTATAAATGTCAATAGTTGTCAGAGAAGGTTAGTAAATAAATCATTAAAATACAATTATGATTCAATTGGGTACAGAAATTTTTTGTTCAATCATCAAAATAAACATTGAAACCGTTAAGTTAGCAAAGAAAAACAATGAAATCTCGCAAGGTTTCAAAGCAAATTGTTATAGCATATTACTTTAACCAAAATATCAATTATTTGGTTAATGTTTTGTTCCTAAGACGAAAATTGCGTTTATTATTTTTATTTTAATCGTACTTTAAAGTAAAATTAGATAACATAGCAGGATTTTGACCAAAAGTAATTTTTGTGCGCCATATTTGATCCGCCATCTTGAATTTTGGACAATTCGACAACAGATTTATGATCAACAACCAAACAAAATTTTACACAGATATTCATAAGAAACCTTCCAATTTAGTCCGTTGTGCTTAAAAAAATTAAAATGGGAACAAGTTTTGGGCTTCAAGTCACCATTTTAAATTTTTATTTCCGTACATTATGAAGTTTAAGGTCCGCGAACCCAAAATTCCAAAACTTCATCTGATTTTGTTGCGAAATGTTGATCTGAAATAAACGTTGTGTGAAAAAAATCCAATTTTTTTTTAAATAATCAAACTTATCTTTTTTTGTGAGACGGTCAGTACACAAAAGAAAATTGAAATTTTGACGTTTCGGTCAATATGATGACCCTCTTCAGAATTTATTATATGAATTTGAAGAATAAAAAGGTTTACTATGCTAGATGCCTGGATGACAGGCCAGTGTAGGACGAACTGTCTTAGGTGTTGACCGACAGAGTGAAACACTCACTGTACAAAAAACTCGATATTTGTGAAAAAAACGTCCTGAAAAAATTATGTTTTTTTGTACTATGTATCATGTGAAAATCATAAATTACGAATGTTTTTGAATTTCCACCATTAGGAAGAGCGGTCCTGAAAATAGTAGAATCCCAGTTGACCTTGGATTGAAATTTGAATGTCACTTTAGGAATAAAACTATTTGACCTTGGTATGAAATATAAATGTAATTTCGAGGTCAAACTACTTGACCTTGGAGTATAAATTCAATCTATTTGACGAAACAATCTTCGAATAAGACAGACATTGATTTCATCTTGTAATGATCTTAAAATTTTCTAAGGGCAATTATATTAAATGACGAAAATGCCTTCAAAATTTACCAAGTTTAATATTCTATAAATTACTAATTAAATATTAAGCGTACGGTACTTTCAGTACCCCCATAACGATTTTCTGGTTGATTTGTATACAAGACTTCTCTCTTTTTATCTAAACGTTTTGTTTCCGTATATATATTTGTACAAACACAAACTAAACTGAACAGTGCCCTTAAAAAAGCAATTGTAATAAAAATAGTTATGTTTCTTAATAGTTAATAAGCCTTCTTTGGGACAAACAATTGTTTTTTTATGATCTTATCTAAAGGTGTGGAAAATATTCCTGCAAAATATTTTTGGAACCGTTTCAGAATGGTGACTGTAACGTATTACGATACCTATTGTTCTAATTATCCCATTTAAATGGGACTGCGGTCATTTTTTTTTTTATAAAATTAAATATTGTTATTGAGAATAAAAAGATTTTTAAAATTTTCATTTTTTCAAGAAACTGACCGAAAACATTTTTCAACTTAAATTTTGGCATTGTTTGAATCAAATAATGAGGTGAATTTTCAACAAGACACTGAATATTTTTAGATATTTATATATTTATTGAATCATTGAATGTAAATTTACAAATCTGTTACAAATTTATACAGATATTTTAACAAATATTTACAGTTTTATACATTGAATATAAACAGACATAATATGTGACATCTTGTGACAGATAGCCTAAATGGTGATTTGTATCCGTTATATTACAGAGCTGGTATATATGCCGCCAACAAAGACTCCGTTTCAGTAGTAATGATCATTTGACAAAAGATCGATCCGATGCAATCCTGTAAAGAAATTACAAATTATTAATAAGCAATCGATAATTCGTTAGGTATAATTAAGTTTTTATCTAATATTCTAATACTTACAAAAGATATTTCGTAGTCTTGGGGTTTCCTAAGGAAACTTATTTGGTTCCTATACTGTTTAGTCATTCCACCCTTCGTATACTGAAAAAAAGTATTATATTAAAAAAAGGATGCTCTTGGTGGTCAACAAATTTTGTTGCTAATATACCCTACCTTAATTTCTATAATGACGGTAACAGTAGGTCTCCGTGTGCTGGTAGGGCTAACGTATGGTGTTTGAGTCGTTGGTTCTAACGTAGTAAACTCTGGCGTAGTTTGCTTTGGTGTAGTAAACTCTGTTTCAATTGACGTGGGTGAAGGAAAAGGTGGCAGTGGTTTAGGCCACTCTGGCATTGGTCTAGGAGTCTCTGGTTTAGTGAATTCTGGTTCAGCTGGCTTAAATGTAGTTTTAGGTGTAGTTGAGCTTGGCAATGTGGGTCTTGAAGAATTTTCATTGGAAAGATCTCTGGGCTTGTGTACGCAATTACCATTTAAGCAAACCTGTAACAATTTCAATATTCAATGAGGACAAGTAAAGAAATTTGCGCAAAATTTTGTTTAAAAATATATTCTACTGTTAGAATGTTTTATAGCATCGCCATTATGTTGCTACTTAAAAGGTTCTTACCTTTGCGCCTTCTTTATCACATACTGAACCTTCGGCTGCCGGAACACCGTGACTACTGACGTAATCCGTTACATGCGACGCACACGCCAGCATTTTACATGGTGATACCGTATATTCCCCTTCTTTTAACGCTATTCCTTGCAACGGTCCGAAATCTGCTATACATTGCTCATCAAGAGTGGCCCTTGGCAGTATTTTGGGAAGCGCAGCTTGAACATTTGGTTTGTTATACAGACATTGTGCCGCTGACGACCTGTTATCATATTAATATGCACAAATGTATTATAGTGAAAAAATTGTTCACATAGAGACTGAAATATTCGTTATTATATTAAAATTTAGTTTTAGAGACGAATTTCTTACTCCATTTAATACAATTGTAAATCTTACATGAGATGCTTTTGAATATCAACTTTGCTGCAATTTGAAAAGTCGTTGTGATGTGTATTATTTTGATCATTTTCGTCATTGTAGCCCATTATATAAACTTCATTATTAGCTATGCATTTTCCCACTTTCTTCTTTTCATCATCGGCACCCAATCTATAATGAATACATTTGAGACATTGTGATATTTAAAAATATTTATATTAATATTCGTCTTAAAATCTACTTACAAATGACCTAGTTCGTGTGCTGCTGTATTGATACCATCAGATTTGTTTGCATCGAAAAAAACCATCAATCCACTTTCCTGACATATTTTATCTTTGTAAGCTGAACCTACAAGTAGTTCATAAACTTTAGCATTGCCGGAACAAAAAGGAATAATCATGCGTGAATTAGGATTAAAAATACTTACCCGCAATGTAGTTTTCCTTATTTATTAAGTGGCGATTTTTACTGAAAAAGTAATTGTTTACGTGAGAGCCAGTTTCACTGAATAATTTGAAATTAAGGGTTGGTGCTTTAAAGTTATCTTAACTTACTATAACATAAATGCCGTAGCATCAGCTTCTGGGAGGTTTGTCCTTCGGTTTAAAAAGTGAGCACCCATGGCTATTAGTGATTCGTGTGGACCAACTCTTTTATAGGGAACTCCTCCATTCTCCTGCGAAAGAATATTATATTACACTAACGAACATTTTTTAACAATGTGTTTAACAGTTAAAAGTTAGATGACTATTTATCAAATCATTAAAATGAAAAAGTTCCTTACCGTTGCAATAACAATTCCAGCAATATTTAAGCGCACACGTGGATTTGTGAAGGATCGGAATCTTAAATCGACTGCAGTCCAAAAAGAAAACACATACATAACAACATCCTCCCATTTTCGGTCATGTAATCTGCGGAAATTAATTAAAATATATTGTCATTATTTTTTATATAGTACAGATGTAAACTTGCTTTTTGTTGTTTAGAAAGGTCGGACAGTTTATTCCACTAATAGAACCAAGAACGACGACTTTTAGGTTATTAGGACAAACTTACTCGTAAAAGTTATTGTCCATAACCACCAGCATTTCAGGATAAGCAGTAGTTACTTTAACTTCCTGGTTAACGGAGTGTGTCATTTCAGAGACATTGTCCGCCATGGTTCTAATCCGTTCAGTAACATCGTGACTTGTTTCAGTTAAAGTTATCTTCGGATCAACATCGTTTGCAATATCGTTAACGACAAAGTTATAAGCGATATTGTTCCTGGTAGTGAACGAACCGACCTAAAATGAATTAGTATATTTGTGTTAAATAATAAAATTATTAAGAATAAAGTTTAGGCAAGTTATACAAGTTTTGTAAATGAGGACTTACCATACGGTTAGCGAGTCGAACGGCATGCGCATCATTCTTGTCATCTATGAAGGCCGTCATGTCCAATTGTTCCATGGCCTGAAGATCAAATGATTAATGATAGTTATAAGTATCGGTAAGAATAATTACTGACGAAATTTACTTACATTTGGTATTTCTTCATATAGAACCTCTGCATTATACCAACGAACGTTACGATTCGCTTTTGCTGTAAATATTGGAGTATTGGTGCCCATCAGTACGTGATCGTATTGCTCGAAATAAAGTGTAAAATTTGACCCAAATGCATAAAATGACATATCATGATTTTCCAGGTCGTCAGAGAAGTAATTAACGCTCCTTTTTCCTCGATGTATAGCATGCTTGAGTGGTACTTCTATGCTGATTGCTGTATTAAACACATTATCAATTAATCATTATAAAAAGAAAAATATAAAAGTTTGCGAAAGAAAATGCTTTACATACCTTCAGAGTCATGGGCCCTGTTGGAATTCTGAAACATAATTATTTATTTTATTTACTTGGACTCTATAATAGTTACATGATAGATGTCAGATTATATTTAATAAGTATTTTTACAATAATAAGTATTATTCTTACCGGTAATGAATGAATGAGCGGTAATGCGCCACAAAGGCAAAGCAGAACTAGCCGAGAAATCATTTTGCAGAATAAGTTTCAGACAATGAGCAACCTAAACTGTTAGAGAAATAGCTATTAATTGTTTTATCGAAGTATAAAATAGTTACTATTAACTACAGTTTTAATAATAAATACAATTCTAAAATAAGTAATACTGTAATATTCTGAAACAAGAATATTTTATTATTTATAATGCTTACCAAACTGGATCGCAATTGTGACTAACTTGACTTCGATGAAAATAGTTGCAAATATATACCATTCAGAATCATATGGAAGGAGTATTCACCCTGGGTAAATCACTATTCCAGAAACCAATTATGTCAAAACAATCTATGTTTTCCTTGACATTTGTATAGAGAGATTCTATTAACTTCATATGGTTAGATCAATGCTAATATAAAAAAATTACAATTTGAAAACAAATCTTTGAAGGTTAAGATTCAAGGTAAATAATATTATCATATTTTTGATGTTGGTATTTATGTCATGGTGTTATTGTTAACAAAACGGATTATGAGTAAAGGTTATCAACATGGTAATAATTTAGTTACTAGCACTAATTAAATTCGCATTATACATTCAAAATAAGTCTTAATTAATAAACTTTTATTTCTGTTACCATATCGATACTTTTAATTATGAATTGCGAGTATGACGATCGCAATTATCCCTTACAATTACTTATCGAAAACTTTTAGTACAATATTGTAGCTTCATGATGTACAACTTTGAAAATGTACTAAAATGGTGCAATATACGAATGTAGAATTAATAAGCAACACAATTGTAAAATGTTCACAAGAAATATATCGACTACTAAAAAGTCCAGTAAATTTGAGTCCAGTGAATTTATCTATGCAGTGAATTTGAAAAAAAAAAACAACAGTTTCGCATATATAAACATCCTTTTCTACTAACAACACTTCAAAGTCGTGGAGTTTTTTTAATAGTTGACCTTTTCTTAATGAGTTGTATTTCGAAATATTGTGGACCTTGGTTTCAATGTTTATATAAAAAAATAGAAGTTTATCTGTTATAAGCTAAATTACTTCACCACAGTTTTCCGAGAATTCGTCAATGCAATAGCTGTAATTTCTTTAAAATAGTTTATGAATTTGGGAATGGGTAAAAATTCAGTTGGTATATATACCAACGGATTTTAGCACGCACCAATTCGATCATTCAATTTGTCTTCGAGACTCGTCTGTGGTAAGTAGAAAAGTTTTAGTTCTTTCGTAAATTATTCAAATAATCTTGTTGGTAATTCTAGTAACTATATAACGAATTATTTAATAAACAGTTGTCAAAATAATTTATTACTAAAATTTCTTCACAGAGAATCGCACAAATTTTTCTAGATTTATCCAAATCTAATTTCAACATGTTTGGCCGATTTGTTTTACTGTGCCTGTTTACCGCATTGCCGATGATCCATTGTTCTGATGTAAGTAACGAAATTTGTGCAATGTGAGGTTTATTCTGATTACGATATTCATGTAACATCTACTAATACGTACCTAATTTTTAGGACAATAAGCTGATTTTTTTAACTCGTGAGTATGCCATTCATTACAAATTGGTAAAGAAAAAAATAGAGTAGTAGATTCTAATTATTTATTGCAGTGTAGTTTAAAATTTATTTCTCTTGCCTAATTATATTTGTTGTTAATATATGACATTTTCTTTATCAGCGGTACGTTGTCTTGGCTATTCTCCACCGGTCATTGGAACGCTCAAAATTACGGTAATATTTAATAAGCATGTCCCTATTTTTCCTTAAATATATCGATACTCTTATCTGATCTGCGAGGAGCTATGTATCTAGATAACTTTCAACTGTTAAATTAATGTAAAATAGTAGCTGATATTGTAAACTTGACAAAAAGGGCTAAGATATTGATGTTTCAAGGTGATCGATGCTGGCTCCACTGATGTCGCCGACTTTATGCTCATCAGTTCAGTGAATGATTCAGCCAAAGACAATAATGCATTAATGCGGCCAGGAGAATCGTTTAGTATTGTAAGCAAATATTCTTTTTACTCATAATCGTGTTTTGCCAGCTATTAAAATAAAATAATGTAATAATGCGTTTTTTTTCTCATTTAGAAATACTCGAAAAAACAGGGGTCAATAGATACCGTGCTCTTCGATAATAAAGAGCCAAGGAAGCTATGTCTCTTAAAGCAACATCACATTTATATTTAAATATTCTATTACCGGGGAAAAATGATTAAATTGTACATAAAATGTATAGATTATATTATCTCATAAGCTTAAAAAAAAGTGACACATTTTACATAAAACTTCTATTATTTCGTTGTATAGTGAGCATGTACATATTCCTTGTAAACAAACGTATTATGTATATTACTTTATTACGATTCTATATGGAAATAAACGTATTTTTATGAATATCCGTGAGTTGATTTTCTTCTTATTTTATATTTTATGTTGTTACACTCGTCTTAATAACATTTTCATCATTTCAAATGTAAATGTTTTTGAGGGGCGATAGGGACTCGACTAACTCATTGGACACGTATTTTCAAGACATATCTTAACGATTTATGTTGTGGTACATTCTAAGAACATTGAAACAATACGTCATGAAGACTTTCAAGAAATGTCCTAAAATCGTACTTAGAATGGCCTTACTGCTTGAATACTTCGTCTTGGAGACATCCGTCTTACGAATCATGGGACATGCTAATGCGGTCTATGAAAGGTTAGCCATGCGCCAAATAGATGTTTCCAAGATGTCTAATATCAGGCAATTCAATGTCTCTAAAGTGTCTTGGAGATATCTATCTGTTGACGTTTCCAGCCGTCCTTACAATGTTTTCAAGTTATTTGTACAGCGGTCTTCAAGAAGTCTTTTAGTACTCTTCTATACGTATTTAAACCGGCTCCAAGGAGTCTTTAAGTAGACTTCGATACACGTTTATATTGATGATGACTCTTAGAGGTTCTTAATGGCAAGAAATTATTCCATAAAAATACGAATTTTTATCGGATATCATTTTAAATAATATGATTATTGGTGTTGCTGATTTGCCATTGGCGTTGGATTTGATTATATTAAATTAAAATTTCAATCGATGTGCGGTTTCTGTGCAATGATTGTCATGTGAGACTGTTTAGTTCTTCGATTCATGCGAAGTCTATGCCATTGGTGAGGTACTTTAGAACGGAATCAAACCTGGCCTCCTGAAAATAACAATGAATCTTCGGCACAAGTGGATTCCACAACCCTACACATTGAGAATTGATGGTATGATATTGATGATATTGATGGTACTCAATACTCTCAGGTGCTATCCGGTATCATCAGTATGTTAGCAGGTAACATCTAGTTCTTTTCCTGTAACTATGCTATCATTGAAGAATGAGTAAACAATTTATTGTTAAATACTTGTGATTATCTTTATGTTTGTGTTTTACATATTGAATACTTCTGCGATACTTGAAATTTACTATTTCCAACCATTTTTATGCACTAATTGTAACATCTCACATTTTCAAAATTGTGCGACTTAATAAAAACATTCTTAATTTTTGATAATTGTTTAATAATTATTTTTAACGCTCCGGGAGTAGAACTCGACTTTGCGCCCTGCGGTGAAATCTTTGGGCCCAAATTAGCGAACCCTACTCCCGTCGTATAAAAAAATATCGTATTCAACACCGGCGAAATATCGATCTCCAACGAGTATGCTAGTATAGTATCATAGAATCAACTGGTCATATTGTCCGACAAGTTTGTTGCTGATTTTTGTTATTCCGACAACATATATATGATATGTTAACGAGTTTTGTGATGAATATATATCGGACAAAAAAAAAGCAAATGATAGATAAGCGTAAGTAGTTAGTGGAGGCATAGTATCATTTTCTCCTATAAAATTAATGATTCTTATGGGTATTCCGACAAAAAAAAGTTTTTCAACCTTCAGATTAGCTGTATGTTCAAAAAGTAAGTGTAAAATTACAAGAAGTAAATCAAAGAAACTATGGAAGCGCTCATAAGCAGGTTACTAGATTATACATAAAACTTGAACATGTATACATTCCTTATAAACAAAAGTATTATGTACATTACTTTGTTACGGTACTGTGTGGAAATAAACTTATTTTTATGTCCATTGACATTTTCGAATGATAACTATATTAAATATTTTCCTTATATTTTATATTGCTTTACTCATCCCGACCGTTTTTTAAAATGTGTATCATTCTTTGTTCCTTCGGTAGGGCATAAGAGTTAGGACAGATTTCTGTACTTGACAATTTTCGGATATTGAAAATAAAAAGTCTAAAAAAATGTACCTCCTTTTTGTGTAAATAAATGTTAACTGCTCCAAAAAACTTCAAATGTTACTAGTTTTTTGGGGTCAATTTATTAGATAAAGAAACATGTAAGTGGCATATGCACTTTCCGAAAACTTTCGACCAAGACATTGAAGGATTGAATGAAATATGGAAATGAAGGTTCGAGTAACCGTTGGACAAGTTGATGACATTAAAGAATGGGTTAAAAATATTTTCCTTTGTGCGATTATGTGTGGTCAGGTTAATAAATGCTACATTTTTAAAATTTGATTTCAGATATATGTATGGCTAAACACGAAATATACCATCCAATGATCTGTCGTCTAATTTCCGATTTCTAGCATTTTTTAATGTTTTAGTACTGGATAACAACTGATTCTACTTCAAGTTAAAGCCTCTAACTTCTGTCGAGATATACCAGATTTTAATATGGTGCGAAAAAAATTCGATCCAAAATAAATTGTAAAAGTAATCAACATAACACATTTTGATGGAAAAATTCTCAACATTTAAATTTACTCTGAAAGTAAACAAATTCTTTGAGCGAATTATTATGGAATAATGATTTAATTGTTCGTATTTACGGTCTTATGGACAAAATAAAAATAAAAACAAACTAATAATATAAATAGTGGGGCTCTGATGCGATTATTAATAAATTAAACATTCCTCCTCTGTTTTGTTTATTTAAAATTTCTTAGTATACCAAACCATCACGTAAAAGGCAGGGTTTTCGCGATCGCCTTTCTGACGCGATCAAGTAAATTTTTACATTTCGGTCGACCATCTTGGATCCGTCAGTTTTAATTTTGAAAATCTGATGCCAGATTCGTAATCAGTGACGCCGAAAACCCCCAAGTACCGAGTTTCATCTTATTTCAACGACGATTTGTTTGTAGCATACATTCTTTGTAAAAAAAAACACGTTTTTATACATTGTTCGTCATTATAAACAAAAATTTGCCCTAAAATTCAATTTTAATCTACTGAAAAATAAAAAAAAATGAATTACAAAAAGGCATCCTACAGAAAGGACACCGTCCTTCAAAGGTGAAACGAGTGTTGTGTGGTGAGCCGAATAGAATATATATGATCGTTAGATGTACATCGGCAATTTGCAGTTTTAAATTATTCGATGAAATTATTCACAAATATAGCAATTGGTATCAGCTAATTATTCACTTTTATTTAAATTTTCAACGCGAAAAAGACAATTTTGTCTTTCAAAAAGTCTGCAAAACTCATCTCATTTTAGTCGTATTCAACTTCACCATTTATTGTTTAGCAATTTGTACATTATTGTAAATTCGATTTAAGCAGGGACTCCTTAGAACGAATATTTGCTCATTTATAATAATTATAATTCATTAGGGTATTATATAATCCCAATCAGTATTTGATTATTCTTTTCTAGAATGATCTTAGTAAAAAAGTTTATGAAACAGGATAAAAACATTGTGGTATGAGGTTTATCGTAAGACTTTTTATTGTCTTTCTGCATAAATTAAGTCTAGGTATTTGCTACATTATTATTAATTTGATGCTCCTGATTAATAGAAATAATGCTAAACATTCTCTATTGGTAAATAAACGATTGTTATCATTACAATTGACATCGATAAGAAAGCTTAGTGTTTTTGTGATAAAATTTTAGATCGTAACCTTATTGATAATTTCCGCATTTGGTGAAAATATGACATATATTTCATGTCATTAATCTGGAAATCGTTAATTACAAACGACTTTCTTATCAGACAATGACCCAATATTTTCTAATACGTACAACTATGCCATAACCTATTACGGTGCACTATTTATCGTAGATACATTTTTGAGCTATACCTTATTAAAATAGACGAATATTGTGTGCTAATTTCAAATATTTCAGTAAATGTTTAATTTCCGGTATAATCTTTCGAACGACTTTTGCTCTTCTATAAGGAGGCTCACTCAAGAAATGCGCCAGATTACACTAATTGTATAATATATTATACTTAAATAGTACTCTTTGCATTGGTGTAATTTGTGAACGAATTTGCTTACAAGCAAGACCGACTTTTTAAAGAAATTGACTTAAATTTCGCCATTATGGCAGAATATGGTCTCAAAATTCTTGCTGTCTTGCAACATAAAAGAAGACATTCTCATTTTAAGACTGGAAGACTTACAAAAATTCCCTGTTCGCAACGAACCCAAAGCAGACTTTATTAACAGCTTAAAAAAAGACGATAATGATAAATATTTTAAGCTTTCTGGGTAAATTTTTTTTAAACCTCAAGAAAAACGCAAATTAAATGGCAATTATAATCATGTTTGAGACAAACACACGATATGAGTAAACAAAAACAACAACGACCTTACAGAACGAAATGGGTTCAATAACAGCCTGATGATGGTCCTGAGCAAATTTTTTTATTACATCCAACCGCAGGAAAGGTTTTATTTAGTCAATTAATTTAACATCAATCTATCGAAAACATTTGAGAATTGGATGTAAATTAGGCAGAGTTTAACGAAAAGATCATCTATTCCCTTGGTAGAAAAATACGACATCAGATATTTAAAAAACTATATGGAAGATGGCCAATGCTTATGGATCAATGATCCTTAGGTATAATTATATATATAGTTTTTAAGATAAGAACAAGAAAAGGAAATTCAGAAATTAAATGCAAAAAAAAAATACAAAATTAAAGACGTACTTAGAAGCCAAACAAAATAAAAAAATGACATATTAAAACCTCGGCAACAGGCAGATAGGAATCTGCTGTTCCAAATTGATTAAGGAAGTGATTTGTAAAACCCATTAACCTAGAAGAACTTATTCTGCATACCAGAAATAAGGATGAAAACAATATCTCTCTGGAAAAAAGGGATTTTTTCGATTCTTCATCTGATTTCGAGGATGTTGAAGAGTCCGAGACACAACATAAAGTTAAGCTTTGTTTTTCTGTTGCTTATTATTAGAAGTGTTAGTTAATAACTGGATCATTATTCTTTTCAGCAATTCAAATTCTCTGTGTTTTAATTATTGTATTAATAAAAAAGTATGGTTACATCGTTAAAACTCTCTCAATACGTTGGGATTCAGGCGAGGTTCCTTCTGATGTTATTTCTTACTCTTGCTCTTCTGGATTGCCTTTCATCAAACAGTTTTACATACTTTGCTGTCGTTGCAATTTTGGTAATTTATTTTCTCACGCTTGGTTTGTTGTAATAACATTTGGCTTCCGGAGATCTAAAACAAATAAATATATGCATATTCATAAAGAGGAGTTTTTTTTCAACTGTTTAGATATTACATATTTCTGCAATTACTCGTGTAAAATTAGCAATTATCTACGATACTTAAAATTCTTTATGATCTCTTCTTTATTAACACTTTCATTCTTTCGAAAATATCAATTATGAGAGATCCTACCTACAAATCCTATCATAAATTACATTAAAACATTACTCATCTGACGGAAGTTTAATACTTTATTTTTCTTGTACTATCTCTTTTCGTCATCATTCACATATTTTCACAGCCACTTATTACTTATTTTTAGTTGGACTTATTGTTATTATTAATATTACTTTACTTTATTAAATGTTCATCATGAACTTAATTTTATTTCATGAAAAATGTACTTATGATTGTGAATAAACAAATATTTGTAAGAAAATGTATGTAGCGTAAAGGTAGCATCGCGTTATGCTACTACCAAGGTTTAATAAATTTATTCATATTCATACTCATATGAATTTTTTAGACATATGATACCTCGATAGTGGTTTGTCCTATAGACAAATGGAAAAAATTCGGTTTACTATTATAATACAGTTGGTTAGTACATGCAATTTGATCTGATTGATTAACTTCATAGGATGTTTTCGATTTAAATATTTGATATTTATTTCATTTTCAAATTTCTTTCTAGTTAACTCACTATGAAATAAGTATCGTTAGTGTTATTTTCTGCACTTTACTAATCTTGAATACATTTCTATACACTTACTTCAGAAATGTTTTTATTTCATTTTTACTGCATTCAGAAAATTCCATTGCAGGTATCCTTCCGACGGGAACAATATTGGAGCCCATAAGATCATTTTTATGATCTTTTCCGCAGTATCCGACAACGAACATATGATTATTAGCACCTATCCTGCAATAAATACATTCTTCTTAAATAAAACCACCGTGGAAAAGTTTAAATAATACGATCATAAATTCTGCTTTTTTTAATGAGAAAAATTTTACGGGGAGTACCGGTATATTTGCCTGCTCGGTTCCTCGCCTTCCCCTCCCGTCTCCTTATATTTGACAAAAGAAGGAGAGCTCCGCTTCTCCCACTCTCCTCAGTCGAGTTACGTGCGTGACGTCACAGAAGGCCCTTCCTAAGGCCCCAGCGCGCAAGGTGGGGGAAAAGAGAGCGGCGACATACAAATATAACGAGACGAAAATGGGCAAATATGCTGAGTCGTAAATATAGCTAGACGCAAATATACCGGGACTCTCTACTGTACTTACAAGTAGGCTAATTCTCGCGCTGCAACATTCACTCCTGCATAATCAGATGTATCGGTAGATACCATATATCTATAATTGGAGTTACATCTTGGTCTGGAATATGTTACACCTATTGCAGAATAATTTTTATAATGAGAAATTGAAAAATGTAAAATGCATTTATTAAAAAAATCTTTGACCAAAAATATGCTTATATTCTGAAGTTTAACATTTGACGGTATGTGCACTCTGTTCTGAAATGTCAAGGTTATGTTAAAGTGACAAACTATAAACACAAAGAATTAAAAATTGCAAACTATGGTTTGTAAATTTGTAATTTATTTTAGTTGTAATAAACTGATTGTTACACGACATTTTGAACTAAATTTTTGACCGACTGTTTCCGTCATAGTTTCACGTAGAGTTTCTGTCAGAGAAGTTTACAAAACTTACGTTACGGAAGTCCACCGCTTGGTGGCGCATAGTACTGTGAAGTAACTACTTGTTCTTGCAAGTGGTGAAACATGAGTAATTGTCTATCTATATAATTCGTCAGAAACAGTAAACAATAGAATTCGATGGTCAGTAATGTAGGTAAATGTCTCACGTAATTACATATGTAATCAATAAATACATAAATAAAATTGTACATTAATTATTCATGTTAATTTGCCGAGAAATTTCTCATTTTCAATTGAAAGTTTCAGTTAGAGTGACTGTCTTAGTTTATATTTTTGTTTCTTTTCATTGGATTCAATTTTTTGGAATTTTCAGCGGTTTCGGGATCGTTGATTGTGAATCGATGGGTTGTTGTTTTTTAAGTTAAAAATTATAGATCAAGTATGAAGAACTAATAGATCAGATTTTATGTTTCTATGTTCTGATTTGAATCAGCGTTCATGAAGATTTCCGTTTAACAAACTTGAGATAAATTACGTAAAAATACAAATCTGCACTTACAAGGTTTCAGTCTACAATTTTTTAGCTTACCTGAAATATTTTGTATATATTTTCCAGCAACTAATGGTACACTGGAAAACAAATTCTGTATCAATTTTGAACGATAGTGTTACTTTTATATATGTGCATTTGTACTTACTATTGAATGAATGATACTACATCGGGTTTTGGAAGTACTTTTGGTCGAGGATGAAAGTACTGTCCTATATTATTAAGTGTTTGTGAAATGGAATTCGATTTGTAAGGAACTGCACCGTCTTCCTGTTAAAGGTGTTGATAAGTAAATATATTACAATAAAAATTAACCTATGAAATTCAACTTAGTGACATTGACCTCTAAATGTTTAGGCTTTGAACTATTTTAGAATTGTCATTAAAACTGATTAAATATAGATGAAGATCAATGGAATTATGAAGATTAGTTAAAACGTTTATTAATTTTACTATACATTTTTGTAAGTAGAGTATTTTGCAATGTTTTATCTTCTCTATCAGTAGTGTAAAATCGTTCTTAATATCAAGAAAATGTCTACTTTATAGTTTATGGCAAATTACTTTCTTTATCGAGCAAATATTAGATGATTATCGCTTCATGTTACTAAATATGTAATGGATTATAAACAGTTACTATACACGTTTTTTAATACTAGTAAGAAAATGATCTATTGCTTAAGTCTTCTTTTACAAATTTTAGAAAATTTGATGCTTATTTCTGGATACTTATTATGAAATTAAAATATTGAGGTCGATCAAGGTCCAGTTAATATTTTAAATAAGTTGAAATGTCAAAATGACTTACCGTCGCGATAACAAGACCTGCAATATTAATTCGTACTTGTGGGTTCTTAATTGATCTAAAACGCAAGTCGATTGCCATCCAATAACTGAACATATACTTAACAAGCTTTTCCCAACTTCTGCCACTAGCTCTATAAAGTGGAAATTATGTATATATGAGTTCGCAATTTATTATTGTAGTTTAAAATGAAGTTTATCTCAATACAAAAAGCATTGTTTTTCATTATTTATTTAATAATTTGTTTTAATTCTAAACTAAAAATCTAAAAAGAAAAGTTTTATCATATCAAAAACTACCAATGTGCAAAATTCAAAATTTTGTTAGAGATGGAAAATCCCCGAGTAGTTTTAAGCAAATCCGAGGAATTTTGAAAAGTTCATCCGCCATATTGTGAATTTTTGAAAGCCGAAAATGTTAGCATAAAGATTATTATTTTTGTAAATATGGGGCGGGTCGAAAAACCGACAAATCAAAAAGACGACATACCAAAAAAAAAAGACAGTCAAAATACGGATATTCAAAAAGCCGACAGGCAAACAGCCGACACGTCTAAAATTCGACATTAGAAAAACCGAATGGTCATAATACCGACAGTCACATAATCAACACTTAGAAGAACGGATAGCCAAAAAACCGGTATATAAAAAAATTGACACATTGACAAGCGTGTAGTCAATTTTTTAAGTGTCAGTTTTTTACTGTCGTGTTTTTTATTGTCGGCTTTTTGGCTTAATGTCGGATATTTGAATGTCGGTATCATGATATTTCAGTTTTTCAACTGTCGGTTTTTTGACGCGTCGCCTTTTTGCCTGTCGGTTTTTCTACTGTCGGTTCTTTGACTGTCGGTATTGTGACTTTTCGGTTTTTCTACTGTCGGCATTTTGAAGTGTCGATTTTTCGCCCGTCGGCTTTTTGTCTGTTGGATTTTCGACCCGCACCCTGAATATGTTCATCTGAAAAATGTATACCGCAAAGGGTTAACAAATACTTACTCATAAAATGAACTGTCAATTACAACCAACATCTCGGGATAAGCTGTGATTGGCTCAGCTGCATAATTAGCACTATCATAAGTTCTTAAATCAATTGTATTACTGGAAAGCATTTCAGAAGGACCGGTTATACTGATCGTAGGCTGGGCTTTTGCAAGCTTCTGCACTGCAAAGCTGAAGGTGACATTATTCACAATGAACAAACCGAACTGGAATAAAAGAGAGATTCAATTTAATAATTACGCACATATAATACTTAAAAGGTATTTAAAATGTATTAGTACCATTTCAACTCCATTAGATCGTACGGCAAGTGCATTCTTTTCTTTATCCATGAATGCCACCATATTCAGTTGTTCAACAGCCTAAAAAGTTCGAAATCATAAAAGTTGAATAATACAACAGAAAAGCGCAATCGATAGTGCCTAAAATATCCTTCCTTTCAATGCACGTTTAATATTATACTTAAAAATGTTTTAATTATGAGATAACAGACATCAAATTCATACGCAGGAATGAAAAATTAATATATATTAGTAAAAAATTAAATGCTGATACATTGGTACCATGACCAAATACCTGTTGCACAAACTTCAACTAAATGAACTAAAAACAAAGATTAATGTCATAGTTGCAGGTACTTACGTTAGGTATTTGTTTGTATATGATCGATTCATGGATTTCTTTATATGTGCCGACATTTTTAGTTGCTTTAAATACTGGAGTATTCGAACCCATAACTACATGATCGTGCTTTTCCAAATTTAATGAGATCGTTTTTTCATGCATCATAAATGAGATTTTCAGGGCTTCATTGTCGTTTTGTTCCAGTACGGAATACGTTAATGGTACTGTTATGACATCTGTTGAATAAAAGATTTTATTCATTTCACATATAACCATTCGTACACGGCAATCAATTTCCTAAGAAATTTTACAATTTCAAATGGTAATTTTGGAAAAGACTTGCAGAATTGCTATTTTTCTGATGAAGTTTTACTATTGAGACCGCAAAAATTACAATAAAATCCAGTAATTTTTACCAGTAAAAATGGTAATTTTTTTCATTGTACAACGCTGTCCAAAAATTAACACCTGGAATGGTAAAATTTTCAAGAAAATTGTTCTCTATTTAATTTATCTTGTTTTTCTTCTGAACTTCCTTTTTATATGTTTTTACAAAAATCCATATTAACAAAAAAATGAATATATTTGTAAAAGGTTAGTACAAGTAATTTTTAAAAATCTTATATAAATACCAATTTTAATAAAAAATTAATTAAAGGAAAAATGTGAAGCAATAAAATAAGTTTCATACCTAAACCGCCATGATACCAAGCCATATCCTGAAAGAAAAATATTTGATTAAACTATGTGCTTAGACAAATGTAATTTCACTTCTTGTATTATACTAACTATTATAAAATAGTTATTAAAATTTAAAATTGAAATTGAAAATAACACGTTTTTAATTTATAAACGACATATTATTATTGTTTTTACCGGAAATGAGTTCACCAATGGCGTAGCACCGCAGATGCAAAGCAGAATCACTTGCAAAATCATTGTGTACGATTGATTTCGGCGATGAGGCTGAAATCAATTAGAATTAGAATAATTAAGACAATATAAATAACTGCACTACACATAAATAATACCTTTTTTGAAATATATTTCATGGTATATAAGGTTTTACGTGTTCCAAATAAAATTTGAAATTTGTACAAGAAAAAAAAGTGTCAGGTAAGTTTGCAATACTTTTTTGTAGTCATACTAAAACTTTTTTTATTCTCTAGGTATAAAATAGTCTGTTTAGATCTCGTATTAGGAGCGTAAAGTGTTCATAATTTGAGTAATATTTTACGATTTTAAAAAAATTTGTTTACTTTTTAAAATCTTTGATGCACGGGGACTCGAACTTGTGATTTTCGGTCGTTTTGTACCAACTAATTGACAAGCGCTAGATCCAAATCTAAATAAATTACATTTGACTGGTATTTAAAAAGTCTCAGGTTCAAGTCCCGGCGGATCGAATGTCTCAAGTTTGGTCCTCATCTGTTTTTTTATTAAAAATTGATGGAAAATATCGTAAAATATTTTTATTCATTCATTGATTATTCATTATTGTGGTAATTAAACATTTTTATTTGTAAGTGAGTTTCTGATTTAATAAATGAAAGTGTTGGACAAAATTTAAAATATAAATGTGCATCTTAAAATTTCATTTTGCGTATTCTCCTGGAAAATTAACATTCCATTTTAAATTTATTTTATTAAAACAAATTTTTTGTTATTGCTTTATCTTTATATTTTATAGATTATAAGTTAATGAAAGTCTTTTTACGTAACTTGTTTTGGAATTCTATATATTGATGTAACATACTTTGTTAATGATGTAGAACTTAGCAAACATACACATACGTTAATAAGAAACAATTTATGAAAGGCTGAATATTTCATTAGAAAATAATATTCACACGGTTGAATGGTGCACCATAGCATCACAATGCAAAAATATGAGCCAATTTTTAATGAGATAGTATTTATGTTCAAAATTTTGAGATAACATAGTTAGTATTTTGAATAAGCTAAGAGTTATTATTTACTTACCAAATTTTAATAATATTTAATATGACATTCAGATTTATTAGTATTTTATCCAACAGGCACTCAAAATATATCACTTTCACAATAAAGTCAGAATCTTGACTGGCACGATTTTTATGAAAACCAGAATAAATTACATTTAAGAATATTGTGAAGGAGTAGGGGCAAGATAAAGTCTTATTCTGGAAACTTATGTTATTATATAAGACAAACGAATTACTGTTGACATAATATTATCAGGAATCTTAAAAGAATTAATAAACTATCTTTATTCGGTTGTATTTTTAGTAACATGTTATCAAAAAGAAGCACTACAGTAAGAATATGTATTGTAGAATTCATAACTATCGAAATATATATTTTGAATTATGTAATTATAAAACAGTAAACTGCTTGTCTAAAAATCCAGAACATTAGCAATGTATTGGTTATGTATACTAAAGCTAACAATATATTGGTTAAATCTTGTCTAAACAATTTCCAACATTTATTAACACTGTGGAAATGCTCATGATCCAAGATTGGAAATCCATAAAGTGCTAAATTTTATCAATATATTAGAAATTGACGTCTGGTAATATGTTGTTTTGTTTAATTAAGGTTAATTTGTAAGACGATGCAATAGTGATTGTTTTAACCAAAACGAAGAAGTATCGAAAATTTCGTAAAGAAATAGTATGTAATTTGAATCATTTTTATTATAAAATTCGTTTAATACAGGCCACACATTAATGTTAATTACTCCTATTGAATTGTGTCTATTAAATAATAGTATATTACGATACAAGTGCGTGAAGTGAGTGATTTTCGCACGAGTGAAACGAATTAATTTTTCGCGTAATAATCTGAATGTTCAAAGTGCTTCAAGCAATGTGCTTTGGGTGCGAAATACAGTGCATAAATAGGGCATTTTTTAACACGCACGGAGTTAAAAAACAAGTATTTATGTTTCCATAGGAATAAGACAGCATACTAAATTTTTGATTCTACTGATTTTCAATTCGAAATTATTATTTCTACAATCATGAATAAAGTATAATTGGTATTTTACAGCGCTGATAAAGATAAAGACTATCTTTTTTAGTCGTGAAATTCATCACAATGGGAGTTTGGCAATCTTATAAAGTTTTAAATTGATCCAAAACATTCTTTAGAATGATTCTCAAAATTCACAAAAAAGTTTTGCACATAAGTTTCTCGAACATTACCTTGGTACATAAGCAATATTGTAAAAACCAATTGTAATCATAGTTGTCGACAAATAACACATTAAACGGTTAAAGACTTAATGACAAAAATACAGATAGTTGATTTACCATCATTTTTTGAATACATAAGAAAATAGCAAATAATCAGTAAATAAATACACTGGTAATATGTGTAAGATTTATTTATTTTCAAGTACCTCTCTCTTTATATACATATAATACAATTGCATTACATTATTATGATTTCCGTAATAACATGAAATAAATGCATAGTTATTTGTTGAACCCGTTTCCGCAACGTAATTCTTCTTGTGACTCTTATGAAATGTCACACCTCCTTATTGGACGCGTCGATAATTTACAATGGTTTATTGTAAATACACTGTGCACGTGGAGTTCTGAAACAAAGAATTATCAATTTAATTTCATTATGCTCTACATTCAATTAGTTAGAAAAAATCAACCCGAAATATCTTTTTAATAAATTCATCACATTTTTGTACTGCGTGATCTTTACACATCAGTATGGTGAAATTTCACTAAAAACCGTTAATTAAAGATGACTAAATAACATTTTTAAAATTCGGGCTGTGTAAAGGCATTCTAATTACTATAGCCGATTTTCTGGAAAATACCAAATACAATAATTGAGAACTGACCGAGAATTTTCGTAAATACGTGATTTTTACTTATTACAGAAAATTCTGGGTCGGTTTTTAATTAATTTCTTTGGTACCGTCCACTTTAATAACGTAAAAAAATAGATTTGTTTTACCTGAGAAATTCGGCGATTTCGTGTTTGGTGCATTGAGAAAATTTCATTGCAGGGTTATGTCCATCGAAAGATTTTATAGTAAATGAATCCATGAGGTCATTAGTGATGTTGTTTCCACAATATTCCGCATCGGCCCGATGTCTAGCAGCACCCAATCTAGAAATTACACATTTGACTTAGCTACAAACCTACTTATACGTATTAATAAATCTATTACTTTAGATTTAAAGAGTAGTACTTACAAGTGTGCAAGTTGGCGGGCTGCAACATTTACTCCTGAATAACTATTGTCATCCGTAGATGCCATGAATCCCGTGGCAGAGTTACAGATGGCTCCAGAAAATGCAGCGTCGGTGTTAGAAACCATGTTAAATAGGAAATGTATAATCTACTTTTATTTGTTGGAAAAACTGCATACATCGACATGTTAGTGTTAAAGTCTTACCTGGAATGAATGGGTCTGTTCTTACATTGGCCAAGGTGTTGCTGAAAATTAATTTTGTTTTAAATTTCTCTTCTGACAAATTTGATAATTTGCATATTTGGGTCACTTACTATTGAATATATGAGATGACATCTGATTTCGGAAGTACACTTGATCGTTGAAGAAAGTATTGTCTGATATTTTGCAATGATTTTGGAGCATTGTCTGTTTTGTAAGGAACTGCATCAGAGTCCTAAGAAGTAAATTCAATTGTTACGAAAGTATCCAATGTATGTATGCAAGTATTATTTGAAAATTGAATTCGAAATTTAAACAAGTGTTCAATAATATACGACTGCAACTAAAATTTTGTTGAAATGACTAATTTATTTCGTGACTACTTACGGTAACAATAACGAGTCCAGCAATATTTAGTCGCACACGGGGATTCTCGAAGGACCTGAATAGCAAGTCAACTGCCGTCCAATGAGCGAACATGTATTTAACAACCTTTTCCCAACTTCTGCCATTCTTTCTGTAAAAGAAAAATATGTGCAATTATAAACATGTTACCTACACTGAAAAACATTTTTTTTAAATAATTCCCACAAAATGTTAAGAACTGCCTCTTTATTGACATATATTTTTTAATTGTGTAATTTTTCTGCTACCCAGGTAAGTAATCAATAATGTCTTATTTCTAAAATTATATGAGGAATTAAGTGTCGCAGAAATAGAAGATTTAAGGGGAGAGGAGAGGAGAAGTTTGTATATTTTTAGAATAATGAACGAAAATATTTTTGAAAAAAAATCGCGCGAAATGGATTCGAACTCGCGACGTTGGGAACAGCACGGTACGTCGCACCGCAACAGTTTGAATAAACTTTATTAAGTTATTAGCTAACAAATACTTACTCATAAAATTCATTATCTAGTACCACCAACATTTCTGGGTAAGCAACAATTCCTTCGTCGGAATTATCATAATTCCTGGCGTCAATTGTATTCTTATTCAAGACATCAAGTGGGCCTGTTAGGCTGATAGTAGGCTGTGCTTCAGATAGATTTTTAACCACAAAGTTAAAGGATAGTCCATTTACAACGATTAATCCCATCTATCAAAAAGAAGTAAATTTTGTAAATATATAGAAATAAAACCATTACGTTATAGTGATAAAACAAAAAAATGTCTAGAATTGACAAGTACCATTTCGTTGTCATTAGAGCGGACAGCATAAGCATTCTGTTCCTTGTCGACGAAGGCCACCATACTCAGTTGTTCCATAGCCTAAATAATATAGCGAAATTGTTAAATACATTTTAATTAAAACATAACAATATAAATGTATTAAGCGGATTTAGCTTACGTTAGGGATTTCTTCATATGTAATCGATTCTTGGTCATTATGAGCATTGGTATTTTTGGATGCCAAAAACACTGGAGTATTTGGTCCCATTACGACATGGTCGTGGTATTCCAAATGGAGAGAGAATGTGTTGCCATTTACGGTAAATGACATTTCATGGGCTTCATTGTCTTGTGCGTAAAAGGTGTGTTTTAATGGTACTTCGACTGTTTCTGCACAATTAACAGAATGAAAAATGTTATTCGTAGAATTTTACTCTCTTCATACTTGGCTATATTATAGTTAGGATAATATTTATATAAAGTGTACCAAAATTTGGACATTAAGAAACGAAAATCTATGACCAATATATCAATACTTATTTCTTTCGAAATTTTTAATTTTTCAATTTTTAAATCGAAAATTTGCAATTCGATATCAGATATTTTAAAATTTAAACATTTAAATTTAAAGTTTAATTATTCTGAAGTAAATCGAATTTTTCGAAATCAAAATTTTTAGCAGTAAGTTTTTACTTTGGAATTGTTAATATTTAGTCCTTTTGCAGTGATTTTCAATTATTTTTCTTAGCTTTTTCTGATGCAATTAAAATTGACGAATTACGGGGGCGATATCGTTATCGAGACGCATCAATATAAGAAGTTAATTAATGGAACCGAATCATTAAAGAATTTATTTTAAGTTAGTCTATACTAATGAGCATTTACTTAAATATTTGTTTAAACTTATATGCTAAGGTATATGCATAAATAGATAAAAATTATTGATAGATGTGTTTACCTGCACCGACTGGAAACACCATATAACTCTAAAACAAAATGAATTATTAATTAAATATAAAATATATAAAATTTGATAATGTTAATTTGGAGTAAACAACTCTTTATATATAATATACATAATTAATTTATGCCTTGTTCTTACCGGTAGTGCGTGAATAAACGGCAAAGCCCCGCATAGGCACAATAGAATTATTCTCGAAATCATAGTGAAGAATAATACGGGTCGTGAACAGCCTGAAATGTTAACGGAAATCATTTAATAGTTGATTATCGTGATTTTGGAAATAAATATGTGATACTTAAATTTGGGTGGCAAAAGTATGAGATTTTGAAAATAATAAAAGTATGGGATAATTAGTGAACAATACGACACTGTTTCAACTATTAAGTCATTTATTCCTTTTTAACAATATTTAATGTCGAACATATATCTGCATTTTTTAATATTTTCTTGAATTTAGAAGTAGAATATTCCAAAATAATTTTGTGACAGTGTAATACGTTTGTTTTATAAAAAGTGAACATCAATTATGAATGATTTGTCTCACTGTTTTTAATTGTTTATAAATTTTTGTTAGTATTTCGAAAATTTGTCTAACACGATATTATATTTTATAATTCAACTTACAAATTTAAAATAGGATCTACTGATCAATAGGCTCTACTGATTTGATTGCTATGCTAACCATTGCTTATTTATACTAAACAGATTAATATTTATATGCAGTAGGGGTATTTGAGATAAAGATTCTTTCTAAAAACTCATAAAATTTAATATTTTGATTATCAGTTACCTTGTGACATTAATTACCCAAAACATTTGTGTAATTCTATAGCTGATTTTATCGAATAGACAACTTTGTTTATAAATGAGTATATTAGCGACAAAGTTTGTTTTTAGTTCAAATCAAATAATTGTAATTTTATGCTCGTGATTAAATAATAATCAAATGTTTGAAGGACGTCTGTGCAAATCACAATATTTTCGTGATTTTTAATTTTTACATGATGGTAAAGATGGAAAGGTTGAATTATTGAATATTTTGCGAAACATTTGAAAAGACTTTTCGAAAAAAATGAGGACCGAAGTGGCAACTCCAAAGTCCGGGGTTCAAATCCCGGAGAATCGAATGTTTTCACTTTGGTGTTCATTTTTTTCGAAAATCTTAAAATAATTCAACCACTCGATACAAAAATTGTGAATTTTTCTGGTGAAATTTGAAACATTTCTCATACAGTATACGAGTTTCTGTCAGTAGAAAAAAATTGCTAAAATATAATTGTAAAAATTTAAAGCTTAGAATTTATTAAGGGAGATATTACAAATGAAAAAATCGTTTATAATTAGAAATGCATTTTTTTAAATGTTTCGTCCAGAATTTAGTGTACACTACCTCCTCAAAGTAATATAATTGTGAAATCACTCTTACATAAATTTATGTCTTTATTTTGGGACATTCAAAGCATTAAAATAGTACATTATGTAACAAGGGCGTAATTATATATACTTGTAATAACTCGCTTTGCTCGAGACATTTTTTTAATATTACCGACGTGGGGCTCGATAATTGGCGCCCGAAGATTTCGCTGCAGTTCGCAAAATCGAGTAAAAATGTTTTATCAAGTTTTTATAAAATTTGTATAAAGTTTTTATACAATTTTTAGAAAGTTTTTATATGGACAGACAAATTTTAAACAATTTTCATAAAAAAATACAATTTCATAATGCAATGCAAAAAATAATTCTTCCTATCTGAATGGACGAAATTCGATTTTGTTTGCAAGTTCAGGCATCATTTTAGTGTGGAAAATTGATTTTTTGCAACACTTTTGCATAGATATGTCTAATAGTACATGACAATTTCTATTTGGACCAGTTTAGTTGGTCTTACTTCGGGCCATGTAATTAAACTAATAATTATCGAAATAAAAACTGTTCGCTGACATCGTGAGGGTATAGATGAGCGAGATGTCTGTAACTGTTTTGGTTTTATGTAATAATTAAACTGTTCGGTTATATGAAATCTACGGGAGTTAAAAGATTTCATTTTTTAAGTTCGGTTAATCGAACTAGACTGTTTGGTTTGAGTCAAAAAACGGGGCTGTCATCGTAAACGAACTATTTCGATAGATAAATTACTTATCAAAAAATATTCCTCAACCAAACCAGTATTGTTGCACAATTTTTTATTCCAATACAATGCAAATTCAGTGTGTGTCCGCTTTTTCTAACGACTGAACGAAAATTCAGTTTGCACTCTTTAAATTTCGGAATTAGAAATTCAATACATAAAGAGCGAATTATCTTTCTCATAAACTTGACAAAATTAAATTTTTGTTACATCTAAAACTGTTTGTCGACAACCAACAACCGGAACGTCCATCCTAACAAAAAGAAAAGAATAATATTCAAATTATCAATAGATTATTTATCAATGAAAAGTAAACCTAACCTATTGCAAATGATGCAATATTAATTGATTACGAATTTGACAAATATTGTCGGCTTTCCTGCAGTTAATTGAAGAGTGTATATGATCTTTTAAACCCGAAAAAACTCAATATCTAAAGTCACGAATGGGTGCACATATAAAAAAATCACTATTATGATTATATTTTTATTTTTCAAGATCTCCTTGATATACAATATATTTTATAAACAGCACTAAAATTGTTATAAGAAAATATAAATGAACATTTTGTTGTTTAGTGAATCGGTTTTTTAATGGTAATCAAAAATAAAAATGAGCATTTTTCAAACTACACTTGAAAAATTGACTTTCCAATTGGCTTAATTCCAATGCCCGTGCATATCTATATGTTTTTGGAATTATTGAAAATAAATTTCTAATAAAAATTGCAATATTCTAAATGGTGGACCCAATATGGCTGACCATTATGGGCTAATTTTTACGGTGCCAATCGCATTCTTGCCAAAAGCCGTATCTATGCTTTTGGAAGTGTTTCAAATCCGTTGTCAATATTCCAATTAAAAATGGCGGTATCAATACGGTGGCCTATGAGTGACTTTTTTTATATCAATGAAATTTTTACTAAAATCCATGACAATTTTTTATATAATTCTGATTAGAATTACAGTGTCAGAATTGTACATTCCATTTACAATTCTTCTGAATGCTGATTATTCTATAAGTTTTTATGACATTGAAACGATAATACTTTATGTTTCTCTGTAGAAATGGAAATCATAAATAGCACTGTGATTTCTACTATAATATGTATGTACTCTGATATTATAAAATATCAAAATTATTTCTGAGATTTCTGATTGGTGCAGTAAAAATGACCTCGCAGTCATCCATAACACTGAATTCGTCATTTTTTAAATTATAATTTTATAAATATAATAAATGTAAAGACAAGAATCTCTACAAAAACTTGATTCGCATAATAAAATGTAATTCATGCTGATCGGTCAAACTGGGTCCTACATTTTTAATTTTTAGATTCTGATCTCGGATTCATAAATAGCGACCACAAGAACGTATAGATACCGATTTTGCCGATGTAATTGACTGAAAGTTAGCTCAAGACAGTCTGTTACATTACTATAACAATTTTGATAAATAATCGATTGACGTAATAAAAGTTATTTTACAATGCTCCATCACATTGCTTCCGCCATATTGAATTTTATTTTAGTTTTCAGTGACCCTAAAAAGACATAACTGTCATTTGCATTAAGTAATTGGACCGTCGATGTGCCCAAATACTTTGTTCGAAGGCGAATTCCTATATTGTATTCTAAGTTGGAATCGTGAAATTTTAACTTCAAATTTGTGTTCAGTAACCACTTAAAACCATAGAATATACTGTTTTGCAAAGAAATATTCATTTTTTGAGATATTAAATGTATGTGCCCAAAATAGACCCATCTGAGACTCTTATGCGCTAATGGGTCAAGTGTAAAGGTCATTTCACAATAAGTTTGAGAGTATACAAATCATAAAACGTGATCTACAATTATTGAATTACATATTAATACAAGTATTGGTACGATGTAATTCTTGACTATATAATAACTACAAATATATGTTTTGGAGAATTTAATTTCCTCACTGTTAGTGACAATAAAACTTAATTGCTTTATTATAATTCGACGAATTCATCACAGAAATAGATCTAATTATTTTTAAATTGCTTTAATAAATTTAAAAATGTGTCAAATCCCTAATGTTTTGATTGTCACCATTACAAAACAGCTTTTCACAATTTGTCTGTAAATCTTCTTTTGATTGGGATGTATGTGTGCATGTGTGTGTGTGTGTGTGTGTTTGGGTATTAATTTTATTGTTATTTAAAACTTTAATGATTTACGATTTCATTGTAGATATTACAAAATACGTCAAACATTCGTTTTTATTTTGTATTGAAAAAATTGTATTCTGAACTTTGTATTATTTAAAGTGCAAAGTTCAGATATCAACAAAGTAATTTGGGTGCGGGTCGAAAAACCGACAAATCAAAAAGCCCAGAAGTCAAAAAACCGGAAATCAAAAAGCCGACACATAAAAAAATAGACACATCGTCAGGACATTCATTTTTTGAACTGTCGGTGTTTTGACTGTCGGTTTTTCGACCTGTGGGCTTTTTGACTTGTCGGTTTTTGGACCCACATCCAGTAATTTTATTTGGTTACCACCGTGGTTTACAGATATTTGTAGATAATTTTTCTAGACATTAAGAATTGTAGTGCTAAATAAAAAAGGTTTATGTTTTATCAAAATAAATACTGTTGCGGCTGATGATAAAAAAATTAATTCTTGTAGTAAAATCCTCTTATGTTTTGCTTTCACTAAATAAAAGAATCGAATCTGTTATTTGAAGTATTAAATTTTTGTGTAATAGTAATAGTTGTGGAAAAGAGTTCCGAACATTTCATTTTGAAGGTCAACTATATGTCAACAGCTTTTTACAACATTTTTTCTCTAAATGTTTTGCTTTCACTAAATAAAAGAATCGAATCTGTTATTTGAAGTATTAAATTTTTGTGTAATAGTAATAGTTGTGGAAAAGAGTTCCGAACATTTCATTTTGAAGGTCAACTATATGTCAACAGCTTTTTACAACATTTTTTCTCTAAATCCAAACCATTATTTATGTTTTGAATTATCTCGTTTTCACTATATAAAAAAATGTTAATGTTATTTTAATTTAATTGAAATGCGAGATTAAAAAATAACATAGTGTGATAATAATATTATATTCATATGTATTAATGGACATGAAATTCAATAAAATGAATAAGAATGACCTTGAAGTAAGACGATTATGTCCAAAATATTTGGGTTAACATTTTGGAGCATAACATTTTTTTATATACTGAGCACTAGGGAGTCTTCAAGTTCCCTTATTTCGAATTTGATATCAAGCATTCAAAATTACAAATAGCTAATCCAATATGGCTGCCAAAAATTAAAGAACCTTTTATATTATCTTGAATGAAAGTATATTATTAAAAAGTTTGGCAATATACATTATGCCAATAAGTAATATTTTCTCATGTGCACTAATTTTTAACTTATTTCAATTATGCAAAAATAGTCTTGATAATGACAGCGACGCTGTCGAAACGTCGACTATATGAACGGACCAAAATCTGCTGTTCTTCATTACACCTTACTGACTCGGATAATCGATTTAGCCACTTCTTCGTAATTTTAAAGTATATTATTGTTTTTAGGGTCAATGACTGTTAGTCTAGTATGAATTTTCATAAATTAAAAAATGGCGAATTCAGTATTGTAAGGCTGAAAACTCCTATGGATAAGAATTTAAAATACAACAAAAATAATGAAAAAGTTTTAAAAATAAATAAAAATGGAGCGAAATTCTTATAAATGTATAAGATGGTGGAAAATTACGACAAAGCCACAAAAACAGTTTGGCGACATTAACTCAAAGTGGATAAAAATCATCAAATAAGACGTATATTTCCTATATAGAATTGGTTGAATATATTTGAAAATGTTAAACATATGTTTTCCAATGTGATGCTACTATAATTTATTATGCATGAATAAGATAAAAATTTATAGCCAAATTACCCCACGGTATTACCCGTTATTTAGGGTGTACTTAACTTTAAGAACGAATCCAAAACAATATCAATAAAACCGAATACGAAAGATATGTCGGCATGTTCGACGATATAGACCAATAAGTACAAACATGGCAACGCTATTATGCGTTATCAATAGTCATTTATCATGGCGTCCTGTTTATTGAAAACAAACGGAACAAGGTTTTCCGAAATAGAGTTTATTTTGATATTATCAATCATTATAAAATCCATTATGACAAGACATAAAAATGTTACTTTCAAAACTTAAACGTCGGTGTTAAGTATTACATATACTATTAAAAAATTGCCATTTTTTGGTTAAACATTTTTAAAAGTTCTTGTAAATTATTTTACTATTCGGACAGTTAAAATTACGAAAAATCTACCAGAAATGGCAATTGTCTCTTTTAAACAAATTAGTCCCAAACTACCATGTGAAATGTTAACATGTCCGAAAAAATTTGTCTGCGTACTCTTTAAATATGAATCAGCGAAAATCGCTGCAAATCAGCGAAAAGTATGTGGCTAATTCAATCAGCTATTGAATATCATTCAATAATTCAGATGTAGAGTGTATAGGTACAAAACTACAGCATTGAAATACATTGTGTATCTTTTATAAATCTTATGTAGAGCATTAAACCAATATTATTTACTTCTACTCTCACTTGTAACAACTGACCTTTTGTTCTAAATTATTTTCAAAAATTACAAAATTCGAAAATAACATAGCCCCCTCCCCCTAAAAAAATAAAATCCGGATCTGGAGGTCAGACTGTGTCTATAATATATTTTTTAGGTCGTTGAATCCGAAAGTGAAGTCCACTTAACTCCATCACAGCAGGTTCTTGACATAACCTAAAAAAAACCTAAAAATCATATAATTAGACCTTAAAATGTTAAAATAAAGAATAATTTGCCGTTGGAAGTCTCCACATTTTCGTGATGTTTTTGGGGTCGCTGAAATTATATCCAAAGTCTATTCAGCCCAATCACATTAAGTTCTTGACATGACTTCAAAAAAAATCCAAAAATTTACCCTGAAACATGCAAATAAAGAAAAAATTCTGGCCTACAAGACATGCCACGTTTGCTGGATAGTCCTGGACACTACTGAAATGGATTGTGGATAGTTCTCCACAATATTGGACTGTACTGAAAGTACTGGAATATGTTGAACTATACTCGACACTATTATGAAATAAAGCAAGGCTGATTAAGTTTTAAAATAAACTTATAATTCTGAATTTTATCTCCAGTAACTTTAAATGGCCATTTTATGCCCTATGTATTACACAGGAGATTTGCTCCAGGACGATGAAAGAAAACGTATCCCGCACCTAATTCAGCGCAACAAAAATACATAAAGATACATAAAAAAGACTTGATATCAGACCGTCAAGTGAGTTCATGTCACCGAGAATACATATGAGAATATATATGTATACAGAATACATGGTATGACTTCCAGGCGAGAATGTTCTTTTATTTCAATATTTTGGGGTCGATCATTTTCAGCACTACGCACGAGTGGTATTGTCTTTTGATTCCTACCATATGCTATTATTCATTTAAAATTTTTCAATTCAAGCAGACATTTTTAAAAGAGATCCCAGTAGTGTCCAGAACTGTCTGGTACATTCAAGTACTACCCAGTACATTCCAGTATTGTCCAGTATATTCCAGTGTTGTTCAGTGCTGTCCAGTACATTCCAGTATTGTCCGGTACTGTCCAGTACATTCCAGTATTGTCCAGTATAGTACATTCCAGTAGAGTTCAATATTCTCCAGTTGATAGTCCCGTTTACTCCCGACATTTCAGGAAGTGCAACTACACAGCACAAGCTGTCGACACCTATTGTACATGAGATGAAATTCTGATTCGGGTTCAGCGGCCAGTAGAACTAAAAGGAAACCTAGTATGGCTTTCAGGTTAGAATGTTCCTTTATTTTAACATTTTGATGTGGATTTTTATTTTTTTTGAGGTTATGCCAAAAGACTGACCTGACGAGATCGAACGGACTTCGAATTCAATTTCAGCGGTCCCAAAAACATAATGGAAAAATGGTGCTCCTTCCAGAACTGAATTTTTTTTTATTTCCATATTTTAAGGTCGATTTTTAGATTTCCTTTTAAGGTTATGTCATGAACTTAACGAGATGTGGCTGAATAGATTCCGAATACGGCTTTAGCTATCCCAAAAACATAACGGGAACGTGGCATAAACTTCTACTTGCAAATTATTGTTCATTTTAACATTTTAATGTCTAATTAAAGGATTTTTTTAGGTTTTTTGAGGTTATGTCAAAAACCTGACGTGATGGCATTAAATAGACTTCGGATTCCGATTCAGCGACCATATTATAGACGTAGTCCGACTTCCTATGTAGGTCTGCACTCTCTTGAAGTAAGATATGATTACGAAGGATGTTAAGTTCAAACAAACAACGCAATAAAGTAGTTTTCTTCAAATTTTGAAACCCAAACATCAAACGAAAAATACACACGCTGAATAAGCATTAAGATCAATTGAATTATTTTCAATAAGTACAAAAAGTTTGGTCAAGGGAATAAAACGGGTGCGGAATTCACAAACCAATTCCAAGTACACAATTTATAATTTTTTAGAATAGTTTTTATTTTTTGTGGGAATACTTTCCTACATTTTCTATATATACATATAATACATCAGCTGCATTGTTTCTTAAATCTTAATTAAATGTGTGGTAGGTCCTGCATCGCTTTTCTGCTATTGACTTCTTGTACCTCGAACGACTGGCTTTTCTTCTTTTTGCATATATTCTTCAAAACCAGGACAATTTACAATGGTTTGTTATAAATACATTGTGCGAAAGAAGAGCTGAAGCAAATAATTATAATCATTATTAGTAACTAAATTCTAATGATATAATGATGTGTAGAAACTGTTAAAGATTCTTATAGCTTAGAGTAAAGTTTATTAATATTCATGACTGTTACTAATGGAAGAATATAATTTTAGTTTAGCAATGTCAAGATTTAACTTTATCCCCCTTATTATGAAATTTATTGTGTTATAAATACAAATTTTTCTTACTTGAGAAATTCGGTAATTTCATGTTTAGTGCACTGAGAAAATTTCATAGCAGGGAATCCACCAAGATCGCTGGAACTCATGAGGTCGTTATTGTTATCTTTTCCGCAGTAGTCATTATTGATGTGACCTTTGGCACCCAACCTGAAAAGAACATAGTGCATTCCTCTTAATAAAATTCTAAGTGGGAAAGCAGCATTCTATTCAACAATATATTTGTGGTTTTTCGTAGTAGAGTCACTAGTAGAAGAGTTTGTATAAGTTACTTACAAAAAGGCGAGCTCCCGTGTGGCTACATTTACTCCAGAATAATCACTGGCGTCCGTGGCTGCCATAAATCCATCAGAGGTACACATTGACTTGGCAAATGAAGCACCAGCTGTAGAAAACATATAATTGTAAGCTCTTTTTTTATTTACTTGCGGATATTAATGTTATGAAAGAATTCTTACCAACTTTCATCTTGGGCAATTCCTCGGTAGCCAAGGATTCGCTGTAAAGAAATTGAGTTTTGAGTTTCGCTTTTGATATAGATTTGGTATTCGTGTCTCAGTTTTACTTACTGTTTAATGAATACGATGGCATCTGATGTCGGAAGTGCTGCCGTTTTTGAAATGAAGAATATGGGGCCATTCGTCAATATTCTTGGAATAGAACTTGACATGTATGGAACTGCACCACGGTCCTGTTGAAGTAAATTGTTATGTAATGGGTTCTTTTGGAGTATAATTAACATGTTTGGAATTGGTACTTACGGTAGCAATAATGATTCCAGCAATATTTAGTCGCACTCGGGGACTCTCGAAGGATCTGAATTGCAAGTCAACTGCGGTCCAAAAAGCATACATATATTTAACAACGTTTTCCCAACTTCTTCCATTGTTTCTGCAAGAAAATATGGGTAAATATAAATTTTCCCTTATTGCTGTGCAATAAAAACTGCCTTCTTGTTATTACGTTATTCGCTAACACTTACTCATAAAATTCGTTATCGAGGACTACCAACATTTCGGGGTATGCAACAAGTCTTTCGCTAGGAGAATTATCATAATTTCTGGAGTCAATTGTATTCTTGGACAAAACATCAATTTGGCCTGTTATACTGATTGTAGGCTGTGCTTCAGCCAGGTTCTTAACTACAAAATTGAAAGTTTGGCCGTTCGCAACTAATAATCCCATCTGAAAAGGACCATTAAAATTTATTATTCAATTATGACCATTAAATTTATTTAATGATGTAAGTACCATTTCGTTGTCGTCAGAGCACACGGCGTGAGCATTCTTTTCATTGTCGACGAAGACAGCCATGTTCAGATATTCTACAGCCTGAAGAAGATATCAGATTTATAAGTATACATGCCGAATAATTAGAGGATAAAATGTAAAAGTAGTGACAAGATTTTCTTACGCTAAGTAGTACTTCATATGTGGTCGTTTTGGGTTTATTGTTGTGCGCCAAAATCACGGAAGTGTTTGATCCCATTAAGTTATTATCATGGGGTTGCAAATATAATGAGAATGTATTGCCATTTACGGTAAAAGACAATTCATGAGCCTCAGTGTCTTCCTGCCTGATTGTGTTGTATTTTAAGGGCACTTCGACAGTTTGAGATTCTGTACAATAAAAAAAATGATATACATATTATCTGTCTTCGTGCAAAGTAGAAAGCTCGTCAATGTAAAACAAAATGGACAAAGTTATACCAGCATTAGACTTTTTTTTTATATTGCAAGTGTTCCCTGGATAATGTTGTATTTAAAAAATAAAAATAGAAGGTTTGTGCAAATTGTATTTACCTGGACCGACATGAGTCACATTGTATCCCTGAAACAAAATTGGTCGAGCTGGTTAGATATTTAATTTTGTAATAATATTTAAACAATTCATAAAATTGTTAGTTGAATATTGTTGTTTAATATTTCAAAGTTTGAATTTGCACAATTACTTTTTCTTTTGTTCTTACCGGAAGTGCATGGATTAGAGGCAAAGCTCCGCAAAGGCACAGAAGGATAATCCTCGAAATCATTGTGAACTATAAAGTTGTAGTGAACAGCCTGAAATATTGGTAAAATTCACTTAGAATATAAAGTTGAAAGTCATTGAGTTCAACTTTTATGAACATATAAATGGTAGTTAATTTGTGATGATTAAAAAGCAATCTAATAGTTACACCACAGTAATAAAAGGTGGATGTTGCTATAAACTTGATATTTGAAAGTGTTCTTTTGTATTGAATGTAATAATTAATTATTTTATAAAAGAAAAAAACTATGGATGACTGCAAATGGTTTAAATGAAAACTTCAATATCAACAATGCAAATATGAGCGATCATTATAATTCATCACTTTGTTAGATCGTATTATTGCTAAATAAATATTTTGTGGTCCTTGTCTTACTTTCTAACTCAAGCTATTGGGACTGACTTGATTTTCATGAAAACTGGCGCGTATATATACAAAACTAATTTATGTGGGTGGGAGTAGTCAAATTCACAGCTCAATTCCACGAACACGTTATGGAAAACGAATTAATTTTGACGCGTAGAAAAAACTGATTACTGACACTCATTATGTAAAAATTCTCATTATGACAAACTTTTGTGAACATAGTAGCGATCCAAGTGGTTCACAAAATACTGTTGGATGAGTCTAGTACAGCAGGAACATATTCATAAAAAAGATTTTCGTAATTAAGGAGATATCATTTCCAAAATAGCTTATGCGGTAACGTATTGGACTACGAAGTCGTAGGTCTTGAGTTCGATTCTCGTCCGGTGACATTTTTTCGATTTCGTTTTCAAGCAGCAGCTCGCCGTAGGTAAAACGAACACATTGTTTAGGTTTCGAAAATATTGTTTGTCCGGCGGAAATCGACTCATGACCGCTACTGAACTTAAATATATAGTAGGCTGCATGCTTTACAAATGTATATGGCTTCCATCAAGAAAGACGACCTGCAGGTCTTGCAAAATTTGAGAATAATATTGTGTAAACATTTGTGTAAAAAGGCAATTTCGCTTGTTAAAATAATAAAAGAAAAAAAATAACCTGTTTTCTAGCCTATAAACACCTGATTCGTAACATCAGTCAACATCTGATAACTTTTCATAATTGATGTAAAACTATTAAAATTATTTCGGTAGATACGGTCTACATTCATTTTCAGAACTTAAATTTGGATCAAAATACCTACAATTTTACTTCGACCCAGACCATAGGTCTGGCGAAGTATTGAATTTGGTCAGTTCCCGCAAAAAAATTACCCTATAGTTTTTCACCAAATGTCGACGTTTCAGGCCCTAAGGAACCCAAAGCAACAATAAAAAAATTGGTGTCCGTTAGGTTGTACGTCCGTCCGTCCGTGGGCAAAATTTTGTATACGCGATATCTCGCGACTAGCAGGACGAATTTAAAAAGTACAAACGGATTTGGGATTCTCTTGGCCAAACTTAAATCTGATTAGTTTTTGGAGACAATGCATACTAGATTATGGGGAGGTTTAACAAAAAAAAAACGCTCAAAAAACACGTTTTTTTTCATTTTAACAAAAAATACAAATCGTACAAAAAAATGTTTCAAACAAAAAATATAGAACATCGAATTCTCTACGAAAAAGGTTGTATTCATTTCTTCGTAAAATCAACGATAATGCCGTAAAAAACGGAAAACGAAGTATCCCACATAAAAAAAAATTTATTTCCTGCAACCCGACCTGTCAAAAACTCGACTAAACCGCGTTTTTGTAAGCATCAGTGTGAACAAGACGTGCTCATTTATCAGTGCTTCGGCTGAACTGCGGTCGGGGTCGAAGTTTTGAAAATGCTCATTTTCAATTTTAATAAAGGGTCAATATGCCAATGAATGGCCGACTACCAATGAATGGACGATTTTCTACATATTTCTATTTCTTATGAATGTATGATGCACAACATGCAACAAAATACATATTTTTATGTTCTTTGAACATTCAAAACAATATTTACAGTACTATTGATCTTCCAGTGTTTATTATTTTGTAAAATAAAAGCAAAGTTTTAAAGCCATCCAAAACGGGTACTGAAAACGTCCCATTTGATTTAACCCGTCTATTCATTGGGGTTTAGCGGATTTTTTACAAACGTACGAAGACGAGGTTAATAAATAAATAAAATCAAAGGTTGAACTACACGGTCATAAAGAGCAGAGTCTAACAATTCTAATGGTGGTATCATAATTAAATTTTCATAAAAGAATTCAAAAGTTACAATCGATCAAAGTGTGAAAAATGCTTAACCGTCCATTCATTGGCATATTCACCCTATTTAAGGAATAAGATATTGTTACAATATATGTATAGAAACTACTCGAACCTAACGATGCTAGAACTACCCTCTGCCGCCTTCTTCCCTGGCAGTCTTAAAATGGGAATATTCCCGGAAGCATCAGCCTTTCGTCAGGGAACTGCAATACGAATTTAGCCAAAATTGTAAGCACCCGGGTCGAAGGCATCTAGTTTAATTTATATTTTATGTTTAATAAATTATGCTGAGAATGAAAAATAACGTGATTTTCGAAAATTCTGATGATGTGTATCAAAAGGAGACATTGAAGCGGTGAATTTTTTGTACATAAAAGTTTGTATTGATTCCCGAAACTTTATATATTACATAATAGTCTTTAATATTATAACCTATAAAAAACTAGTATTTTAAAAATGCTAAAACACGTATTCTTTTAGACATAATAAAATATTCTTTTGAAACATGAGAATTTAACAGAATCTCTTTTACTCGATAATAAGTAAATGCTAAAAGACGAAGATTCTTATGGATAATATGTGGGATTTCAATAATTACAATATTTATTTTAAACGGTATAAGAAAAAGCTTTAAAAGACACGGGATTGTAACTGATAAAATACACTTTTCTAGGTGTGGTAAAGATGGAAACGTTCGTTGTTTTAAGGATTTTTTAGTTCTAGAATCAGCTGATTAATATACGTTGGAAACAATGTTTTGGCTAAAATGACTTTTGATTCAGATTCTTGTGATTTTTGGCAATTTTCGGTAACTTTTTGGAAACTTACTACAAATTATGTTTGTGGATTAAACTGAATTTAAATTATGTTAAGTGAGACATTGATTCTTTGTATTTAAATAACCAATGTTGTTAAAATTCTGAAATAAACCGTGTTTATTATTTATAGTCCAAAATAAATCTTATTTATCTAGTTAGTTTATAAGAAATGTTTAGGAATAATTTTTGAAACTTGGGATATAGAAATATATAAATTTGTCAAGCCCGAAAATTGAAATTACATGACAATATAATAAATACATAAACAAGACATTTGCAATTTTTATAACTAGTTTGAATGCTAATTATTAAAATGTAGCAACGGCCTTGACCCTGATGTCATTTATTTTTGACATATAGAGCACCGTTACTTTAATTATTTTAAAATCATTTTCTTATCAAACGAACTATGTGTATTACAGGACATATTACATGATTTATACACTGAATAAAGTTCTCAGTTGATTTGCCTACTTTTTAACTACTGAAAGTATTTCAATAGGTTCTCAACGGAATTTTATTGGTTATAGTTACAACCATAAAGGAGTTGAATTAGCAAAAAATATAGTTATGGAAACGACATTTTGGCAGCTATTTCTACTACATTTAAAAACATTATTTAGAGTCTAACTACCTTGTACACTTAAAACTATTCAACATGCTGGATCGATAAATTTTTAATTGAATTTAGCAGAACTAGGTTTTTAGTTGATTCAACTTCTTTAGGGTAGTAACTGCAACTTAGACAATGTTCTTGAAGCGTATCGAACTATTCTGCGTAGTTAAAAAGTAGTAAAACCAACTAAGAATTTTTCTGGCAATTTTTTTTTGGTGGAATTATTTTTAGTGCAGCTATTTGCAGTTGTTTTTTATTATATTAGTGCATGCCTTTTTGAGCTTTATGCATAGTATCGCATTTCTTGATCTCCAATCATTCAGAATACTTTTCCGTTTACTGGGTAAATAATATTAACTTATGTAAAAATAGTAAAATTAACAATCAACAAAGTTATACTAACAAAAAAAGTATTTCTTTTAACTACTTTCGACTCAACTTCTCAATGGTATTTAAATTTGTCAAGTAATTTTTTTTTCAATGTACGACACATCGTAAATTAGTGTACATTACAACAAATAATATTGATAATAAACCTTACACAATTTTCGTGCTGAACTTACTTATACTTATCAAATTTCTTCTTTTATAAATAACTCTAGTTAAAAAAACATTACGGTTGCGAAGTATTTCTTCATTTCAGTGGGAGATCAAAAGAGTATCTATAATTATTTTCATAGCATTTTTTGTCTCGCCAAATTTTGAAATATGATTTTGTTTTGCAGTTTTAATTTTAATATTTCATTATTATTCAAGAGTTAGCAATTAAGTTGATATTTGTTCCTGGATGAGTAGGCCTTTGACGTTTAATGTGTAATAAACAGTGCATATTATTACAATTATTATGATTATTTTTAAATGGATTTATTGGCATAAAATATATTTACAGAGAAAAATATACAAATTTATTTCATATATGTGCCAAAAGGTAAACCGTGTCTGAAGATGATATACAGACTGACTTTTCTGACGGAAATTTCTATTACAACTGTTACTTACAGGGAAGGGGGTTGTCGCGCGGTTATAGGGGTCGAATATATATTTCGATAAATGCTAGGTCACATGCAAATATTACAAAAATATAAATAAAAAAGTTGGCTGATGTTTCGTCCCGGGTCCGCTCACGGACTCTTCAGTGGGGCTTGTGAGCGGACCCTGCCCCAGACATATCTCGCCAATAGATGTCTCATTTTTATATAATATATAAATAAATAATATATAACATACAATATAACAAATATATCGAATATTACTCACCCACCGATGAGACCGCGAAGCGACCCGGGAAGTCACAACCAACGCACCTCAAGGTTTCGTCTCTATGATATATACCCGAATTATAATGATAAACTTTATTGTTTTTCGGGTTCGGATTATTTGTTTACTAGAGGCAGGACTTCGGAAAACAACAACCACGCCCCAAAACAAACTAATTGCAAAGAAGTTAATTTATATTTTCCTCCTAATTCTACAGGAATTTTATTATAATATTATCCCGCTCGACCTAAACGATTATTAGGAACTTCGTCGCGTGGCGATCCGGAACAACAACAATAGATAGAATTTTTTTTTACTTTTACAGAAAATTTTAAGTTTTTTAATTTACTTTTGCACAATATTTACGATAAATAACTTGCAGAGAAGTTATTTAACAAAACTAATGAAATCTTACTTTTTACAATTAATTTTGGAAATTTTCTTAATTATATTTATCAAAATGATTTAGAATTTCATTAATATTAAAATGTACATTTTAGTAAATGTTTTATTAATTCTTATGTTAAAGAAAATATGACAAAAAATCTCAAAAATAAATCGATATAATTTAATTTCCTCTCCCCCGATCATTTTCATTTTCATCTTGAAATGAACATAAGATGTCACCATAATAATATACAAAATAAACTAGAAAAATCATGATTTTGTTGAATTACATCATCAGATCACCGCGAGTGTTTTTAACAAAGTGCTTTGAAAAAAAGGCCTGGATGCAAAATGGAAAGCATTGAAACATTTTTACGTCCTTATAATACAACTTTTAGAAAATTCTTCTGTGGTATTCTTCCACAATTAAAGCAGAGATTATTATATTATTTACTATATATTATATTATCGCAAGAAAAGTTTCATTATGTAAACTTTTGAATTTTACTCTAGTGACGACTATAACAGAAATTCAAAATTTATCTGAATTTTTGCCAAGTTGCTTACTTAAGTTCAAAACCAATATAATATTTTATTTCGGTTGTAAATCTGCGTTATTATCTTTTTTAGCTTTTCTTTAATTGTCTTTTTAATCAACATCCTCGTACAAATTATATATTTTTATCATAATTATTTCCTGCTATTTTATGGTTTCTTTGATATCTGATTAATTAATGAGGTGCGATACTTGATCATAATGAACAATTACAAGCGAAATTATCGATTTCATTCATGTGGTTTATATTATAATTTGAATTGCTGTTTCATCCAAATATTACTCATTTATATTACACCAATTCATTAAGGAATTTAGTTATAATTGATTTTAATAGTTCAGAAATCGGTTTAAAAGTGGACGTATTTATAGATGTTAAATTAATTGCAGTGATTACAAAGGTTATTATTTAGCTTATTTCAGATAGTTAATAAAAAAGTTAGATTTCTTGTAGTCCTTGAAGCGATGCTCTTGTTTTTTTTTTTGAAACCACTTTTGAATTTGCAAATTTGTTTTTGTTTTACCGTTTTAAGGATATGCTATGAAATTTACTAAGACGTAAGTTAGGCTAATGACACCTTTATCTCATATTTATAAACAGAATTATTCGAATATTTTCTGTGCCTTGTTAAGAAGTACGATGAACAATTAAGAAAGGACATTATATTTTTCTTATCTAATTAGCAATGAACTTTCTGACAATGCCGATTAATGATCCTCGTAGACATTTTCTCCGTAATTTTTTAAGAAATATTAACTGAAAAAAGAAAGTAGTTTAGAAATGATGCACCAAAGTTAAGAGCAACTTGCGCCCAAAAATGATACTTGAACTCATTTTCATATTTTCATTTTTGTATTATTTGTTTATTGCTCAATCAAAAGAGGAAATGAAAATCTATGTTTATATAAATGTACGGTTGCACAATTACAGTAATTTACAGTAATTTTACAAATGTTTTTCAATTATCTTGATGGTGGTATCGATGTAAATTTTATGCAACTTTTTGAAAATTTTTGTATTTTTGAAAGATGAGGACTACACCTTAGAGTATTGATGATAACTTATCTTTAAATTTTCAATAAATTATTATACTTTTCAATTTCAACCCGTAGACATTATCATACGGTAGAAGTATAAAAATGATACATGGTTTTAAGAATTCTTAACTTCCTGAAAATGTTTGAAAATCTCATTTTTCCTAAAACGTTTTGAAGTTTCCACTCCAACGTGAATCAAATATACTGGAATGAAAGGGTTCGAAATAGAATGGAATACAATAAATGCACATACGCATTTCAAAATGATTGATTCCAATGCTACTTCATTATCTCATTTCTAAGATTGAAGATCAGTGTTACATTTGTATCAACGTTGATTTCCATCAAATTTCCGGGTAGAACCGTAGGGGTTCTATGGTGCTTTCTTCGACGAAATCAATGTTGAGATTCGATCTTGCCTCTAGCATTCTCCCGAAAATACAAAGAATCAGATATGTAGCTTCAATTTAAAATTTAATTTTTCAATCACTGAACATGAATACTCACAATATCGACAAAAATGAATAACCTAAATTTTTCTTATTTGGAACATATTGGTTAATAAACTTTTTATTTTTCGTAATCCAAACCCAAAGAACTTTTGATTTTACTCATCATCAAAAACTACACTTAAAACCTTCAAAAAGTTAAAATTTTTTGTTTGCATTATGAAACCATTGATTTATTAGATCTGTAGCTTTTTAAAGTGCAAACATTAGAAAATCATGTAATTTTTTTTAATTCTCGACCGTGATGAATTATATAAATATTTAGCAATACTTGTTTTAAAAATGGCTACCCTAAGAAATAAATTATACACAATAAAAATGTTTAAAAATTAACATTTAACGCTTTCGGTTTTTTTGTAGCCCTCTTCAGAATTTAACACCAATACAATGCATATGTTACAACATCACTTATGGCACGACTTTTTTCTGTATAACATATGCTATAATACCATTAAATTAAAATTGCAAGGTGTTTTTTTGACGTTACATTGCACCGAGAATATTAATAATAATATTAGAATATTAATAATAAATAAATCCAGAGTTGTTTTTTATTTGGACCTGTTCGGTTACATTAATTAATTTTGTGGTCCTCGTTCGTGCCCGGATTTGGTGCCCGTTGTGGACTTTAACCTTAATAATTAATAGACAGAAGTCTATGTATTTAGAAAAATTAATTTATGGTCAGACGATTGAAAGAAATTTTATCTATTGAAAATAGATAGAATCTCTTTTTCTGACGTTTAATCCCGGTCTGTACCCTCTGGAATTATCAGCAAGGCTTTGATACAAAACCACTGAACCGGCTAATCATGTTTTCCTTAGTCCCATATGGGTTCAGAAATACCGACATAAAATAATATAAAAACAAAATGTTTTCCTATATTTTTCAACTATTTTGAGCACCATCTATTGTAGCTATCACAGGTTTTTGTAGCATTCAGAACTTCAATTTTGAAATTAGAAATTGAAACAGTATTTCCGAAAATGGTATTACACAAAGTTTTTTGAAAAATCTCAACTAATTTTTCTTTGTGACTATGAAGGTTCAAAGATCAACTAGAAAATGGAATAGTTTCGTCGTTATTGGTTCGTTCTACACCTCTTGAATAGTTTTTATTTAAGGTAGCTAGACCTCAGGATATAGTATGTTTGAGAAAAATATTTAATAAAGTTTCCAAAAATGTAAATTTTACTTTTAATTACATTATTGAAGCGTGAAAGTATTATTGTTCTTGAAAAAAATAAAAACATACAAAAAAAAGTTGTTAAACAACCTTTGTTAATGATTCAAATTTCCTTTTTTCGCCAGTTAAGCATTTTTTAAAAATGGATGGATTTTAATGAATGATGGCTTATTTTTTCGACAAAAAGATTCTCTACAACTTTACCGAAATAATTTTTCCAAAATTTTCACCTGATGACTAAACTTGTTCGGAAATTGTGAAAAATAATTATTTTTTTGTAAATAAATAGAAACCTTTGACCTTAGCTTCAGAAATTTTCAAAAATTGTACGGTAAAGTTATAGAGAATTTTTTTGTCGAAAAAATAATCCATCGCTCATTAAAATTCATTTATTTTTAAAAAATTGTTCACGGTCGAAAAGAAGAAAATTCGAGTCATTAATAAAAGTTGTTTAACAAATTATTTTTGCTGGTGTCAAGTTTTTGTTTAAGAATAGTAATGCTTCCTTTCATCAACAATATCATTAATAATGACAACTAATTTCTTTGAAATGGTATTAAATATTCTTTACAGACGTACTATATCACAGAATCTAACTATCTTAATCAATAAATTTTATGTTTGATACATTTTCAATAACTTAATTATAGTATACAGAACTTATCTACTTCATTTAACATTAATTCCACGTGGTGTTCATCCAGTTTAGTATTGAGAAAGGGGCTGATGATGCATATTTCGACACGTCTGTATTCAATGGTATTTTCAGTAACTTGTGTAATAACCGCCATTACTTGGTCAACAATAGACCTGCGAACACCAGCCGACTCCGACAAGCGTGTAGTTCCAGGAGTTATTTCGCGTTTCTCATTTCACCAATGAGTTTCTAACAAGGGATGCATTACAATGTTACTTCAAATTTAGGTGAGTGCAATTCCGAAATCGTGAATGTCAGGAATTTTCGAAAACATTAACATACAGATTAGTAAGAAAATCTATCTGATCCAAATATTTTGAATAAAATTATTGATGTTGAATCGCAATGCTATTAGGGACAACATTAGTATCGTTCGAATAATCTCTTTGTTTTGGTATCATCCCGAGGATTTAGTGTTCATTGTTCTAATGCAATGCATAACTTGTCACACAACCCAGTTACTCTTTGTATTTATTAAGTGAGTTATTCAAGTAGCTCATTCGATGAAAAATAAAAAATTAACACATTTTAGATGTTGACTTTCGCTTTAATAAGAATTTCTAAATAATCGAACTTTAATGAAGTACCAATAAAAACTAGGAAAACAAACCAGCCAATATATTGGTTATTTTGAAACATGATCTTTCGATTAGTAACGTTAAAAATTTCAAAGAAAATGTCTTTAATTAATAAAATTTTATAGAATTTACCAATATTTGTGGGATTTAAGTGATAAAAAATAAAATTTTCCCTAGCTTTTTTTTTTTAATTTGAAACTTTTTTATATCATGCAATTTTTTTGATGTAGACATTATATTCATCGAGGTGGGTTCAAAAGGGCGGTTGAAATGTTGAAATATAGTCAAAAGTCTTTATTTCTACTAATCGTGTCTAGGTAATAAATGTTTCCAATTCTTACCGCGTAGATGTTGATGTTTATTATGAATATACTTTTTTAAATACTTAAAAATTTAAATATTTTGTTTATTTTTGTCTTCATTCTTGTTTGTATATTTTTTGTAATTGTTTCTTATTTAAAAAAGTATCTTTCTTTATTTCAGTTTTCTTTTAATTTATTTTTGCCTAAGTAAAAAAAAAGTACTATTTAGTTAATAGCATTTTTTTAACATTCGTTGTTAATTATGACTATTTTGGAAACAATTTTTGAAGATAAATTTCAGACACATTTATTTGTTCTTACTTATTGTATTTGTATTTTTGATTGCTTTTGATCTCTTAGGTGTGCTGATTCAGGAGCTACTTTTTTGATTGACTAACTATTCCTTGAGTACAAAACAAAATCAATACCTAAAAGGTAGTCATACATTTATTTTAAACTTATTCTAAATAAACATAACAGAATTAGTACTAAAGTTTCTTATACATAGTGCGTAATTTACAATGTACACATTGAAAGTTATACCATTTTAATGAAAACAAATCTTAAAAAAATGCGAAGAATCCAATATTTGAACTATATTTTCGTGTACATCGCTGAGTTCTAGGACATATGTTCCCCAGAAATTCATTCCCGGAAAATTGTTCCCGGAAAATTGTTCCCGGAAAATCGTTCCCCGGAAAGTCGTTCTCCTGGAAATTCGTTCCCCTGAAAATCGTTCCCTGGAAAAAGCGTTTCCCTGGAAAATCGTTCCCTTGGAAAATCGTTCCCGCGGACAGTCGTAAAGTCTCCGGTCACGGAAAATTTTGTGACCCTAATCTACAATGCCTTTTGGGGGGCTGCCGCCCCAAACCCCCCGCTGCAACTATCCTAATCTAACCGAACATGCCTCAGTTCGTCGCATTCCTCTCTCTCTCCCTCCCTCTCCTACATGTTTCTCTCCGAGTTCGACTTGCAAAATTGATATGATGTCATTTTACTTTAAATACTACTCATCTCGGCGATTAATAATATACTAGTGTCAAATTTAGAAAATAATAACAAAATTACAATAATGCCTTATAATAATATAAACAGTAAACAACCTCGAAGACTAGAAGAGTTGTAAACAAATCGTATTCACATATATTCCTGGAACAAGTCCATACATGTTCACTAAACGAAGTTTTCGGGAAATGATTATTTTCATGACTTTAAAATAGGATGATGGAAAGGAAAAGGTAGAGGGTGAGGGATTCCAGGCAATTTCATCTAGATACTACAAAATGCAATTTTTCAGGCCCTTCAGGGGAACGGTTTTCCGATGAACGATTTTCCGGGGGAACGATTTTCCAGGGAACGATTTTCCAGGGAACGAATTTCCGGGAACAATTTTCCGGGAACAATATTCCGGGGAACATATATCCGGTCACCACATCGCTGTCATTGTTGTAATAATCCATATATTGTATAAATATTATCAGTCCCTAATTTCCATAAAATTTTCTCTAAAAAATATGAAAATTGTTAAGGCTCTTTAGTTAAATTATTTTTAACATTTATTAAAATACATGAAAAAAATGATTCGTACTTTGACTATAAAATTTTACCCCAAATACTTTTATAAACTATTTTATGTCTAATTTATCAATTATATATGACACTTAATTATGAAGGAAAATTGCAAACTATACGTTGACTTTCTATTAAATAATGTTGAAAATACATCAAAATCACATTAGCCATGTACCCTGCGATAACTTAATTAGTTTACATATAATTTTTTTCACGAGAAATATTGAAAGGTCAGATATTTGTCGCTGTAACTGTGACAATTAAAAATTGTATTGGTTTATATTTATTTGTTTTGCTAAATATATCACATTAATTAGCTTATTCTGGAGTTCGGTGTTACTATAGCAGCGATTTTAAGTAAATGGCCTGTCCTAGTTTCATTTCAATCTAGTTTATCTGTCGTACATTAATTTTGAGCTATTAATGATAATGTAATTTGATGTTATTGTGACATTCAGCAATGCTTATTTTCTAATAATTAATGTAAATAGTTCAAATATACAATAGTGAAATAATGTAATAATATGACACCAAGGGCATTCGGTTTACCAGAAACCCAGAAACCAAACCCTCCTCTTCGGAATAAATCTCTAACATCATTTCCACAACCAACAAAGTGGCAACATTTTTTCCAAACATTCAAAATGAAATGTATATTAAACATCTTTTATTAAAGACTCATGAGATGCGAGAAATAAAGAAGTCAGTATTCCACCTAACTGTTGTCTCTCTTTTTACAAATGTTGCAGTATCGTTAGTGGTCGGCGTGATGGTCGTGCGGGCTAAGGCGTCAGTCTTAGTCCGCCCGAACTGAACGTCGCGAAGGGCCCGAGTTCGAATCCCCGTCCTGCAATTTTCTCTGCTTATGTCCAGTGTGGAATAACCGGGGAACGTTGCTGGGCGAAGGTACGAATTTGGGACCGCTGCCGACCCCCGTCGGCAGTTATCGGTATCGTCAGCGTCTTATCCGCGGTCGGTACGTCGTGGGTCTTATCTCGGATAAAGATGGGATAAGCCCCGCGTCGTACTCGCTAAGGCACAGACCGTCGAATCTGCTGTTGGTACCGATATTGGGGTAGGGGGGGACTGGCTCTGGGTGGGTGTTGTGTTTGCCTATAGTTCTGTCTTGTACTGTCTGTCTCTGTCCTGTACCTCTCCACCCGAGAGCCGACCCGCAAACAGACATATTCGTCATTAACGCGGGGGAAAATTTCCTGTCCTTTGTCCTTTTTTTGTATCGTTAGTGTTGCATACTATTAATAAAAAATAGAATCAAATGAAAACTTTCACTAACATTTCACAAAAAGTGATGGAGATATATTAACGATTTCTTCTACATATTTGAAGTTCCAAAATAACGTTTACAATGAGATTTGCGGCGTACCTATGAGTTTACCATTATCACCTGCTGCAGCCAACTTAGTAATGGCATTTCTTGAAAAATAGTTATTTTCATATCGAGGGCGTACAATAACTTTTACGCCCGAGATACGAACATAATTTTCGATTCAGTAGGTGTAAAAATGCCCATTTTCGAATGATTTTTAACAATGAGGACTCAGCAAAATGGCCATTTTACGCCTACTTAATCAAAACTGTATATTGCACAACTGAATGTTAAATTAATTTTTTAAAGGGACATAGATGATATCATTACGGAAATTCCTAAAGATAAAAAAGATAATGTGGTTAACATTTTTAACTTACAAAATAAATTACATGGGCCTATCAAGAAATAAAATTTTTAATGGCAACTTAAAATAATAGTAAAAAGTGTTTCTATTTACTTTTAATTAAAAAGAGAGATGGATTTATTGATATAGACTGATGTCAAAAAAATACATGGTCTGGAAGATATTTTAATTTTGAATCTTCTCACTCGATCAATTAGGAATGAAGCGTTGTTTGTGGTCTAATAGATCGTAGTACGAAATTGGTCGAGATTAGGTAAAAAGAGAAAGCCCAATCTTCTCAAAGATATTCTGAGATATAATGCGTACCTCACGAAACTATTCATGGAGTGTTTTAAACATACTTTCATCTTTTATATAATACCCATCAAATTTTGAATTACTGGAACAAAAATGCATATTAAAATAACCATATATCGAGGTTTCTGTAAAAATCATACAATGTGACTTGAAAGGATCTTAACAGTTTAACGGTAGTTCAGCTGAACGAAATGAAAAGCAGTTTTGTGATGTATGCAATCCCATTCAAGTTTTCTGAAAAAAAGTTTATATCGGTCTAACAGGGAGAGAAAAAGATCGCACAAAACTAACATCTCTGCTAAAGAAGACATTTTCGGGGTTAGCAAAACATCGTGAATAAGTTTGGTTATTATAATATCAAAATACTAGCTTCTGAATCCAATTCACTCAAAAGAAAAGGGCCGGGGAACAAAGTTCCGAATAAAAACCCCGAAAAGCTAAAATTTCGATATTGCGTGAGTCCAAGGTATTTTAATTTGCTTTCTTTTGGCCAAATTTTCAAAGACAAAGTAAAGAAAATCACGCTGGAGCCATGATATATCGGAATTTTGGCCTTTTGGTGTGTTGTTTTCGGAACTTTGTTCCCCGGCCAACAAAAGATTTGGAAAATTGTTGTACTGAACAAAATAAAAGTATGAAATGTCCTGTTTATGTCGTATTTTACTCAAATTAACCAAATAAAATAGAAAAATGTTACTTACAAATTATATGGATACGGAAACTAGAATTTGTGAGAAATGTCTCATTGTTTTCAATATTCTTTAAATTACCTCGGATTTTTGTTGCTGTTATTGTTGTTGACCTATCAGGAATGAAAGCCGAAAAGTGACAAAGGATAGTCCGTTTGATAGGTTGATAGGACTCTTCTATATTATTGTGATTCTTCAAATGTTGGGTTCCACTTTTCTTTCTTTCATCATCATACACATAAGTAATTGTTAAAAATATAAAAAGTTGTTTGTTTTTCTACAAAAATTTGTTTAAACATTTTTGTAGAGGATTTTCAACTGAAGAGGGAACCTATAATGCTAAATTCTTTACTTTTTTTATGATCGGTTCGATATTACCAACAAACACCTTCACTCCATATAATAGTACATTATGCCACTAGGGAACAAAATAAGTATTTGGCGACAAACGCAAGTTTGACTTCCAGACATACTTCTTTTACCCTACAGGGGCATAAACTGCTAGTTTTTTCCGCTATATAGGGAGCAAAATAGCATTTTTCCCTCCGACTGTGAGAGAGAATTTTTAAAAATTACTGGAGGCGGACGGACATAACTTTTAAAATCAAGATGTAAAAAATTCTGTTCACAGTAGTAAAACACACCTAGCAGGATGTACACCATGGAACCAAATATCTCTCATCATGTATCTCTATTTTCATTATCTTCTGTCACCTAAATCCGGATAGATATTTCGAGGGTGGTTAATTTTCATCTTAAAAATGGTTGTCCCATTTTTTCATGGAAAAATCGACTAGACGGAATTCGAATCAAGCAGATGGTAAGTTGGAAGAGGAATGGGTGAAACTGCATCCCATATATCGACGTCTCCACTGCATACCTGATACGAGAGTCGCGAACGACAATGGCCCAACGCCGTTGGCGATGCATAGCGCATATTCGCGCATAGTTCAGGGAAGCATTCGGTAGGGGAGGGAAAGTTGAACGGACCGGAACGGATCGGAGAACGTAACGGAAGACGTTGTCGATAAATCAACGTCAGCCCCCGCAGTTCCGCATCCTTGGCGTGGCTCATGTTCATGACAAGCGCAACAACAGCGCGTTTACGTCCATTATCTGCCCTTCTGGAGGATCCTGCAGAAGGTTTGAGAGCAACCAACGTCAACCGATTTGTCCTTGACAATATGCTGATAGTCCTTGAAAAATATTTGAAAAAAAACCAAGTCAGACGATCATTTATTGTTTAAATTGATACCGGGTTTTTTTGATACTCCAGATGATCGATTGCGTGATCTTGAGACAAGGAGTTGAAGATGACATTATTTTAAAAATTTGGTTTTTAATCGATTCATTGTGGTCCCTACAGATAATGTTCTTCGTAGAATCCACGCATATCGTAGGCAACCAGACAAATGGTCGAATCATAGCCAAGGTTAAATCTTTACTTAACAACCTGGCTATACTTTCCCGAAAATTCTTGATGGGCTGAATCCAAATCTAGTCGCAGAAGTGCTTCATTACATCAGGATTTTGTGACAACTTAACCTAAATGTGTAATAGTATATTGTGCAACTGGGGAGCAAAGTAGGTGTTTGTCGACGAAGGCGAATTTGAAACCGGAGGGAAACGAGGACACGAATTCGCAATAATCTCTAATACTATTTCGAGTGGGATATTTTGCTCTCGCGATATAGGGAGCAAAATAGAATTTTACGCTCAGAGCATAAGAAAAATCCTTTTTGTCCTATTGGGTTTAACCCGTTAAGGGCAAAATGTACATAAATTTAACATGAAATTTGTCAGTAATTTTTTGTATTAAAACACAATGAAAAAATGTTTGGAATGGACGTTTTTTATTGCCCAAACCTCGCTCTTTCAAACGGTGTATCGAAAATTGCTGCAAATTAAAAAAATAAACAAACTACGAGCATTTATTTAACGAAAATCACGATTTTTTTAGGTTTTCTTTCCACTTACCTTAATTTTTGTTATCATTACCCGTATCCGAATATCTTTGACGGGTATAAGTTTTGCGTCAAAAATGTTTGGGCTGGAAGAAAAAAAAAATGTTCAAAATGATGGCTCAAAAATGGCTACGAAAGTCGATTTTTTTTTGTTCAAAATCATATTCGAGTGTACTTAGTCGACTGACTAAAATGAAATCACTTTAAACTTGGTACCCGGGGGTTTTTAGAGTCGCTGATTCTGAATTGGAAGTTAGTTTTTAAAGTTCAAAATGGCGGATCCAATATGGAGAACGAATTTATGGAAATCGATTGAAATTACTTCAAAGTTAGTACCTGGGGCTTTTGGGCTCGCTGCTTCCGAATTGGAAGTTAGTTTTTCAAAATTCAAAATGGCGAATCCAATATGGAGGACGAATGGGTTAATATGTTCGTGTATTTCTTAGATCGTAAAGTTTAAATCTTCATCTTTAACATGACGTTTGTTGAGTTTGATTAAAATATTTTTTTCGCTATATCTGAAAAATCATTGAAAATCATATATTTCAGATTATCTTATACTTACTACTCCTAATGCGTTGTATTAACTTTTATTCGAATAACTTTCATTACTTTACATTGTTGTACTTTTAGCTAACTAAAAGTAATCACTTCTGTGATCGATTGCGCCGCAGCCATGTTATATCGAGAAAAATCTAAAAAGTTGTAGTCTTGAAATTGTACAATCGCTGGGTAAAAAGTAGATATTTGAGCCAACTTAACGCTACATAGGAGGACCTGTATTTTAAGGGTGTTCTCCAGGACTGCAGAAAATTGTAGGTACCGATAGTATAGAAATTTCATGAAGAAAACAATTAATTGCAAGTTTCACATAAAGTTTTGCCACAAAAACGAACCACGAAGCTATTCTAGGAATCCTCAAATCATATTTTTGTCCTATTTTATATTATTTTCACCATGGATACCAAAAGGCGTCTAGGTTACGGATACGTTTACGTACCACCCTCTAAACTAACTAACTATATTATTTTCAACGTGTAGTTTGTATTCACTCGATGCAAAATCGACTGTTATACGCATTGAATAGAAGAATACAATCTACGCTGAGAAAATAAGACTTAGAATTAGAAATAAGATCAATAGTTTTAACAAAAAGAAGCCTTTTTTGATTGAAAAGTAGACTTCAAAAGTCATAAAATTAGCTTGCCATGCAACTTAAAAGTAGTAACAAAAATTAACTATTATTCGAAATAAATTTATTTAATTTTTTAACAATTAGGTTATGTCACACTGAAGGTATTTTAAAAAATTCCCGCCCATTCCGAGAACAAAAGTTAAACGTCCCAATGTACTGATACAGTTGTTAATTCGAAACGGGAATGAAACACTAACTTCTTAGTTTCCAGTCGAGCTGTTACTGAACATGTTTCATCTTGTACGGTCATTATTATTTGTTGTTTACTCTTATTGTGTATTTGTTTTAAACAAGATCTTAATTGTTATTTAATATGCGTCTTTCTTCTTCGGCTTGAAGAAAAATACACCCAGAAAACTTAAAACAGTCAACAATACCATCTCATTTTAGATTAGATGTTGAAAGCCTTTGAATCTTAAAATAAGAAATGATAACATCTTCTTTTAAGTTCCATTATTTGTATCATAATTATAATAATTAATATGTAATTTTCTTCTCAGAATACCGAGAGAGGTGATGCTCAAATTGGTTTACATCAGAGTGATATACGCGAAAAATTAAAATGAAATGGAAAGTTTGAATTCAGTTTCATGATGTGGAGTGAGAGTACTTTCAGAACTTTCAGTAAATATTCAATTCGGATAATTTGGTGTTTTCTTTTTGTATTTGACTTTCAGGAAATATTTAAATACGACGTTAATTGCCTTGAAGTTAAGTTTTTAAAATAGACTTAAGAATTGGTCTTTTCCTTACTGCACTATACACGAATAGGGTGATAATCGTCCGATATTATCGGAGAATAAGGTAATACTTCAGTCTAGTCTTTCCAAACATTAAAATAAAAAATTTGTTAACGTACACAAAAGGTTTGATTGTTTGAAATATACTACAATTAAAACTTAACGATCTGGAAAATGCGTCAATTAACCCCGAGATAGGTACTCCTAGAATATGTCGAATTCAAAAGTTATCTAAAGTGAATCCTGGTTTTGCGTCTATGGAGGTTGAAATAAAAACATAACTTTTATTGAATTTTAAATTGAATTTTTTTAAATATATAATATAGCGCAATAGAGGTAACAGAAATGACTAGCATGTCTAAACTAGCGTCTCATATGGTACATTTAAGTATAAGTTTCTCATTTGTTATTGTTCGTTGAGGTTCGTCGAGGAGTCATTTGTTACCTCTATTGCGCTCCACGTTTTCCATTTTAAGTCTTACAAATATTTTATTTCCTAATAAATTGAAAAATGATTGCGTATTTATTTCGGCATGGTATTAGTGACCTGTGTGGATGGGAAAAATTATTTTATCCTTTTCAGTCCATTTATAAAAACGTGGTTTTTAAAAAGAATTTTTTATTTATTAATTATTTATGTTTAATATCAAGTAGAATTACATAAAGGTGAAAAGAGCTTCTTCTCCTCCGCTAAAAATTCTAATCTCTCAGTATATTCATTATGATAATATTTATCGATTAATGACTATAAAATTAACTATACTTGCAGACAGAAGAAGTTTCTTTTAAAAAGGTGATAATAAAACAAACTGCTATTTTATAAACTAATCACAACAGTAAAAATAATAATAATTATATGAATAATAATATTTAGATTTATAGCAACTTCTGACCATGATTCTATAGTGGTATTTCTCAAGAAATTTTGGTAAAAGAAAGATTGAATTATTTACTATATGTATAATACCTACACTTCTTTTAACATTCCAAATGTCGATTAAGCCGAAAAAAGATTGATGCACGACAATAATAGTTTGGTACAGTTTAATAAAAACGAAGCAAAAAATATTTAATCTTAGTTACGAGAACCGTTAACTTTCGTTCTAAATAATTTCAAATTTGGTATCTAAGTCAATCCAATTTATCGAGAATTTTTAAACCAAAACCTATAGAAATGTTACTAATTAAAATCATGAGTAAATATCTTTAACCTAATAATGGTGAAGCGACAAATCCAATAAGAAAGTGTCAGCAATACTATCTTCAATTCAAAGACTTTATTGTATAATTAATCGAAAAGCGGTAATTATGTTTTTACAAACTGATATTCATCATCAAAATAAAAGAGAAGACTTTAAAAAGCTCGAAATCGACTGCAGGGTTTCAATTTTACTGACAATAGTTTCAATCAAATTTATTTGGACGATTATATTTTTATCTTAAATGAATCCTAGACTAAGTAAATTAAATTGAAGACGTGATTACAGATGCGTTATGAATTGCATTGATAACAAAGTATAGATTTTTATTGGCGATAGAAACGAAAAAACGAGGATTTTAACAATAAATCAATTTCGGTTCAATAGGGTCGAATTGAAAAGATAGACGCACCAAAGAGTTCAAAAACGTACTACAAAAGATAACAATCAGTAATGATTACCTAGTCCGGCAATATAACAATATTTCCATAATACTATACAGTTGAAAAGTTAGTTTTTTATCTAATTATAGATAATTCGACATGGATATAAAAAACAAGAATGATGGAGTAAGAACACAAGTTATAACCAAATGAACATTCAGTTCCTCGTAGAAAAATCTGTGATTAGAAAATGGAAAGAAGATAGCAAGGAAAACTTGAGAATATCGTTTCTAAAATAAGCTTAAAAAAAACTAAATAAAAGCGGTGTTAATAATTGCTGTAGTGTATAAATAATGTCTTATGATGAACAAAGATGGAATATGCAACTAATGTTTTAAAAACCCGCGAAGTATTTCGCACACTTAAATTGCGTGAAAAACTTCTCTCACGGAGTAAATAAAAATAGTTCAAAGTAGCTGACTTCCACAATCGTTTCACTTGTGCTTAAATCTGGTACTTCGTACACTTGTACCGTAATGTACTATTGTGCCACATTTCCAATCTGAAGTCTATTCTGAAGAAACTTTTATACAGAACACAGACTATTTACAAGAACATTGAAAAAAATTAAATTAAAATGTTTGTAAAGATCGATAATTTGGTCGATGAATGAAAGTAATCTGCTTTTTATTGATGAAATTCAAAGGCTTTTAAAGGATAAAAGAAAATGATGTGCGGAAACACAAAATGATTTTATTTAAAAACGTATAGTAATACAGTTAAACTATCAATTAACGGGGAGCATTTATTTTGTTATTAAATATTCAGATATTTGAGATTTAAATTGTTTTATAACCTACTAAAGTGGTATTATATAAACAACCAACGTAGGACAAACAATTATTGTAACTTTTTATAATTGATTTACGCTCGTGATATTTCAAGTCCCTTATCGTTTTAAAATATTGTGCAATTTTTTAAATTCAAAATCAACACGTAATTTATTAGTATCTTTGTATTTTATAAATGATTTTTGACTATCCTTTATTAGTCAAGAAACAACGACTTCATGCTTGTTTATTGTACAACATATCTGCTTCATGAATAAACATTATTTTGAATTTGTTAGTTTGCTTCAACATTTTTACATTACTTAAAATATGTCGCAGTTTCTGGAAAAATACATGTTGATTTTTGGAATGGCCTCGGGCGATCAATAATTAACGTCTATTAATATACTGTAATTACTCTTACCATATTAACTAATAATGGAATCATATTACGAGTTTACTTAATTACTATCAATTATATGGATTAGTGGATCAGTAATTAAGAGATCTTATTAATTACTGTTATCAAGATATCAGAGATTAATAAAACTAAAATTTCCATTAAAAGATGTCACCTTGTGCGTTCCCATAATATACCAAACAGCAAAAACACATCTTAAAGAGCTCTTTACGAAGTCTTCAAAATTGTAAGATGTCTTAAATACTTATCAGAAAGAGCTTTTAATGTAATCTCTAAGAAGGCTTATGCGTCGATGTTAAGAGCTCTATAAGACCTCTCAAATATGAGGTCTCAGAAAAGAGGTCTTATTTTAGAGCTTTGACATATAAAATAAATAATATAAATAAAAAGCAAATTTCTGAACGTTATAGATTCTATTTTTGTACCTTAATTATTAATTTATATACTTTTTACCCAAGTTCCTTTTTACCGTTTGTATAGTTATATATTGGATGGCGCGTTCATTCAATACAATATAATAATACAAAATGTGTTAACAGATGATAAATATCGTAAAAGTACTTATTTTGTCTTTGTAGCTTATAATCTAACGGTCTGCATATGAAATAAATTATCGCGCGATCTCATTTTTTTATTTAATCGCCACCTAGTGTCTCATCTGGAAAAAAACAGACCCCAGCAATAGGAATCCCTTTACTAAAAGAGAGATGGTCCAAAACGAGATAGATTTAAGACCTCAAACACAAGACCTCTTCGAGATTACGATTTTAAGAAGTTCTAAGTAAGACATCTTTAAGAGCTCCTTTTATAGATTATCATAATTCAGACCTCTTCAGGAGGTCTTTTTGGAGATATCTCTGGACTGAGCTATATTTACGATCGTTTTTAAAATAGAACTTTTAATTTAGGTAGTATCTATTAAGTCCGTCTTATCAGCTTAGATAACTTTTAAACTATACTATAACCTGTTCATTAGGTATTTCAAGGATTTCTGTATACTAGAATAACTTATTTAAAAGGGATTCAAGTCACCTAGATCTACAGACAAGAATCAACAGTGTCGAAGTCAATTTAAATGAAACCGGCACTTTAATTGGTCATTATTTTATTAAGATTAGTGGCTGGGCGTAATTTTATTCATTATTTACATTATTTTATTGCCAACAGAAACATTTAACCACAAGTGTATCTAAAAAAGGATTGTCTTTAATTATTACGTCTTTATGAGGTAAGTAACGTGTATTTAATGTCTCAAGTACTAAATATATTTACAATTTTTATTGTCATAGAATTCATTAAAAATTTGTTTCAGTTGAATTCTTTACATGACTGGTGATTAATCAGCGAACCCTTTTTCTTGCAACTATCGTTTCACCAAACAGTAAAAATAATTGATCACCTACACAGTGGGTAGTAGGGAAACAATGCAATACTTCATAGAATTAAAGAAAAATTTATTGAGTTTAATAAATATTTCATTTAGCCAGATATAATTTTTTATTCATCTCTCCGTAGGTATTTAATCAAATAGACAGATTGCTTAATGATATAACTCTATTACTAAAGTTTCTGACAAAGTTTTTTTGCTGTAGAATCTTTTTAGTATTGTCGTTACATTGCATTATATCAATGACGATAGGAGAAACTGCAATAAATAGCAATATTGAAGAGTGTTGCCCATAAAATATTCCGTATAACTCATTCTTTATACAGTAGAGTCCCGCTATAATTGTATCTCGCTATATTTACGTCCTACCATATTTGCCTGGTTTCGTCCCATTACATTTGTCTGTTACCGACCCCCCCCCCCAACTTGCGGGCTGCGGCCTGAAGAAGGGCCTGATGTGACGTCACGAACATAACGCGACTGAGGGGAGTGGGAGAAGCGCCGCTCCTCTTCTTTTGGCCAATACAAGAGACGAGGGCAGAAGGCGTGTAACCCAGCAGGCAAATATACCGGGACTCTACTGTAATTCATTTTTACATTGATATATTTTCCTCAAATTTGAAAAAAACGGTTGATATTTATTTAAATAGATAAAGATCAACTACTCCTCATCAACTCTAGTTTATCATCTTTTTTCTTGGTTTCTGTCATTCGTGAAGATAAACATCGTAATTATTTTATTGTAGTTTCAAAACGATTGGTTGTAAGAGGACATTGATACTTTTCGCAAATGTCGAATGACAAAAGAAAAAGAATTATACTAAATGAATGTAAATGTGTAGTACCGATTAGTACACTTAGCTCACACGTTAAAAAAAATTGTATACGATATTAGTAATGTACTATTATTTTACTTATTGCTAAATGGAAAGCATTATTTTTGGTATGTATTGATGATATAAATAAAATACAAACATAAGCCCAAAATTGTTTTTATTCATTTCCGACCATATTAATAAAGCAAGAAAACAAATTCTATATACAAAATTAAAATCAATATATTTAATAAGTCCAAATATCTTGAAAATACTAAGAATATTTCCTGTAAGAGAATGATTATTTACTATATGAAATAAAATATTATAAATTATCAGAAAAAAAATAATCTGCCTATGTATTCTGTAAATATAAAGTTATAGAGCCAGTAAACTGGAAGTCATTCCAACAATCAATTGATCTTTAGTTCAATTGTTTGCATTTATAATATTTAAAAACATTCAATACTAATATGTAATTATTTTTAAAGTGCGTCCACAGTATCAATGTCATTTGCGATATAGCATTAATTTTTTCGTGGTCACTGTATGAGTTAATTAAGCAGACCGATTTACTTTTATTTCGTTCCACAAAAAATATTTATCAATGTCAAGGGTCATTGATAAATTTATATCAAAACAACCTTAATTGGCACTTTTTCAGAAAAAAAGAAAAAACGTATCTGTATGTAAACAAAAATTGATAATATAGGTAGTATGTAAAATAATAGAAATTAGAATAAGATTAATTACAGATCTTTGCGAAAAATCGTTTCTATCAAAACGATAATGGGTAATTAATTTATGTTTCAAAGATCAATAAAATATTCTGAATATTACAAATCTCAAATAGGAAATAAATGTTTCTAAAAAGGATTGTAATTCGTTACTTATCATTTAAATTATGTATCATTATCATTTTGCACATGGTTTTTCATGACGGTAATAAACGTTATCATATCAAATTGCCATATTGGAAAGCCATTTTATCCTTATGAATTTTTCACAACAATAATTTTTTTAATGGCCTTATTTGATATTTTCATACCGAGCACACACGGGAGACCAAATTGACTGCACATAAAAAAAAATATTCTATCATTAATACGTTCGATTGGAAAACTTTACAATATAACATGTGTGTCAATTTTTTGAAATTTATATATGATGAAATTTATGAATGAATATGTGAAGCGTTTCAACGAAATTAACAATTCCGACACTTACTTAAAAATATATTTCAAGTTAATGTTCCACTCTGCAGGTTTGTAAAATTAGATGACGAAAGCCGCCGCAAAATTTTAATTAAATAGTAAACGTTAAATTAGATCATTAACGGATCGTTCTTTGAACATTTCAAGAAATTGTGAAATGTCAATGAAACATAAAATGTCCTCATTAGCATTTGGGCATGTTTCTTTATTATTTATTTTTTATGTTTAAGGAAATTTTCTAATATTAAGGTCCTTTAAATCTTGTTTTAACTTTTACAAAATATTTTATGATTTTTGTGCTGCAGTGTGTATCAGATCTATTCAACATTCGTAAATGTTCACATTTGCCATTACAACATTCAAACTCAATATTTATAAATTCAACATTTAACTAGCTGAACCTTTATATGTAAAAAAACAATTAATAATTTCCATCCGTTGAAACTGAATTGAAAGTGGATCAAAAATTGTCTGCGTGTATTTATCGGATCGAAAAATTAAAATGGATTAAAAATATTAAGTTGAGAGGACATTAATTTCATCATTGATACTCAAAGAACTAATAGTAAAAAAGGAAATAATAATAATTACATAATATTAATGAATCATAATAACTGTTTTTCTTCTTAATTTATAGCTTACAAATTGTAAAATAAATCACGTGAATAGATTATCGTTAATATGTCATATTTTTTTATTATTATTTATTATGTACCTATGTAATTTGAATACCTATTGATGAGTTTCAAATATTCTGTTTGATAAATATTGAATTCGTTAATGATAAGTTTATCAAACATTGAGTTTAACATTTTCAGTTTGTTAAATGCCTAATTTGTGAATATTGAGTTTGTAAAATGTTGAGTTCAAAATGTTGAGTTTGTTAAATGTTGAATTTGTTAATGTTGATGTTGGAAATTTTTATTTTAAAATATTGAGTTTTTGTTGAATGTTGAATTTTACAGTGTTGAATTTGTCAAATGTTGACTTTAAAATATTTAGTTTTTATTGAATGTTGAATATTACAGTGTTGAATTTGCCAAATGTTGACTTTAAAATGTTGAGTCCGAAATATTGAGTTTAATATGTTCAGTTTATAAAATGCTGGATTTGTCAATGTTAAGTTTGTAATTTATGAGTTTGTAATTTTTTAGTTTGTCAGTGTTTAGTTTGTAATTTTTGAGTTTGTCAAATGTTGAATTTAAGATGTGGAGTTTAAAATGTTCGGTTTAAATGTTTCAGTTTGTCAAATGTAGAATTTAAGCTGTTGAGTTTAAAATGTTCGGTTTAAATGTTTCAGTTTGTTGAATGTTGAATTTGTTAATGTTGAGTTTGTCAAATATTAACTTTAAAATGTTGAGTTTGTAATTTTCAAGTTTGTCAAATGTAGACATTAAAATGTCCAGTTTATTAAATGTTGAATTTGTGAATGTTGAGTTTGTGATTTTTTAGTTTGTAAAATGGTGAGTTCAAAATGTTGAATTTGTTAATGTTTAGTTTGTAAATTTCGAATTTCTTAAATTTAGAGTTTGTTAAACGTCTTTATTATTATTTTTTAAATATTCAACATTGAATATAATGTAAACTTCTCAATATTGTTTTTTATACTCGATACATTCATCCGTAGGTTGCAGGGAATAGAATACATTTAGCGCTCAGTTCAAAAAAAGAAGAAGTAATATAATAAAAATAATATGGCTTTATTGCTGCAGAAATTCTTAATAAGTAGAAATATACAGAAATACCTGGTATCTGCCAACATATAGGCGAGTCTCAGCTAACTATGTTTCCAGGCTACCCTTTCGTACGAATAATAATATATTTTAACTAAATTAATGCAGTTTCGAACGATTCAAGCTGTGTATTATACAAATCGTTCTATATATATGTCATTGGACACTTAAGAGGTTTACGTAACCCCCGTAGCATAACAGAGTTACTTATTCTTTTCCAGGTAACAGAAATTCCATTTTTCTACCTTTGTTGCATAAAAGATCGTATGTCCCTCGGGAAAAGAGTCTTAGAACAACTCGTACAATATTCTCACAACTCGTCTTCGCCTCGTGTTGGGAATATTGCACTCATAGTAATCAAAAGTTCTCTCTTTCTTTTTCTCAGTTCATAATATGTTTTTCAAAGTTCGTATTCGAAGAGTGCTAATAAGTTCAAAATCAATATTTATATATTTTGTATCCTAAGAACATTTAGATAAAGATGATATCCTTTTCACCATTTGATTATAGCGCAATGTGTCATGGTATATTAGTAAACGCGATCAATGAACCATTAACTGTGATAAAAAAAGACTTCATTGAATATTTCAAAAGGGCCTAATATTTTCGATACATGTCTAATCAACACAAAACAAACTCAACATACAAATTCAACATTTGCAACCTGAACATTTAACAAACTCGACATTTTCAATCTCAACATTTGACAAACTCAACATTTTCGAATTCAAAATTTGACTAAATCAACAAATAATACAAATAATATAAAAAATAAACGTGTCAAGCAAGATTTAACAACAAGAATAAATATAAATTACAACACATTTATTAAAATGACATGTGCATTCAACACAATCATGATATTAACACATACCATTCAACAGCATATCTATCATCACCTAACCTAATCTAACTTATACTAACCTAACCGAAATACTAATTTAAGGGAATAACTTTTGAGTTTGAGAATTTTGAGTTTTTAATTTTTGAGTTTGTCAATGTTGAGTTTGTCCAATGTTGAGTTTGCAAATGTTGAGTTTGAATGTTGAGATTGCTAATGCCAACATTTCACAATGTTGATTAGACCTGTTACCAATCTTTTGTATGGCCAAAGATCATATTAAGCATACGATTCAACGTTTATCATTGACGAATATGGATGAAAGTTCCTTCATCGTTATTAAAGTGATCTAAGTAGTAGTAGTCCGCAACGTATATACTTCGAGGAACGAATACTTAAATTACTAATATTACTGCATTTTACGATGCAAAACTTGACCTAACATAACTTAATAGCAATTGGACTGTTTTATCATGTGCGACAAAAATGAAAAAATATCTGTCGAAGTGATTGATCATGCGAGAAAGAGAGTGAGTGAGAGAGAGAGAGAGAGAGAGAGAGAGAGAGAGAGAGAGCGAGAGAGTTTACAACGATTTGTTAAATTGTCCCGTGTTAAAATTAAAGGAGTCCGATTACAATGATGTTGTTTACATTTTAGGTTAGAATGAGTTATAGGCTATTGCTAATCGTTCTGCGCTTTGTAGGCAATATTTTATGTAATTTGTAATATTAGATTTACTTCCTTTTTCTTCTTTGGTCACACTTTTTGCCAGTTCAAAACTGTTATATTTCTACGGTTTTAATGTGTATTCATGTTTATTTCGTAATTAGTTGTATATATTGCTGAAAGGGTAGAGTCGTACAAAATAAAAACACTTATCTTATCTTAAATAATTCTGTACATCAAAAACTTCAAAGTTCCAAATAAAAAAAAAACACAGAAAAGTAAACAATTTTCGAGCAAAAGTGAGACCGGAACCTCGTCTCGTGTACTCCTCAATCAAACTGAAATGTAACTCAGAAAAAAGTTTGGTATATATGCACAAATATATATAAATTGGACTTGGGATTTTTTTCCGGAAAAAATTCTTTTTCGACCGAGAGGGCGCAAAATGTGATTTTACCTGTATTATCGAGCATAAAATGTCGTTTTACAAATTAAATAAATTTTATATTTTTAATACGGTGCAGCAATTTACAACAATTTGAGTATCGTCTGAAAAATTCGATTAAACATTTTCTATGAAGGCTACATTGATCTGGCTACTCAGAAATTAACTATCTCTTAAGATTAAAGTCAGTAGATTAGAGTAAGATAACTATTATGAGTTCAAATGATATAATTGGTTTTAAATAAATTTATACTTTATATAATCTTCATACATTTTCAGAGTATTTTGAAATGAATTTAAAGGAAGATTACGCTCTGAAGTTCCTTCGCTATCAAGACAGATATTAAGTTACGTGGTATTTTGTAGGGTAGCGAATGAGGTCGATTCTTTCGCCTTTCTGCGCAATTATTATCAAATGCGAACTGCACGGCGTAAATATTCACCAGTCCGACATATTGCGCATCCATAAGTATTCCTAAAGTCGTACGTAACGATATGAATATTCACGCATGTTTCTACGTTAGCGCACGTAAATTCGAAGAGACGAAGGAAATTATAATATTCATACTTAGGAAAATAAGTAAATGATAATAAAGCAATGTCTATAAATATTCATGGCATCGAAAACTCAAACATTCGCGGATCCTTTATGGGCGACGTTGCATGAGAAAATTCAAGAGCGGAGTTTCCTTATTTTTCCATCAGCTGGTGAAACGAGATTACCTGTCGACCCTTTAGAACCCTTTTAACTCTCCTTTGTGTCTTATTTACGTAGATCCCGAAAAATTCGACGAATTTTTGCCGTCCGCGTTTTCCGTCGACAAAGCTTCATGCAAATGAAAGTGGATGAAAAGAGAATATTCCAGCGTGCGAACGAAGGAAGGGCTGAATGAAGGTAGTAAGTGGTGGAAGGTAAGGGGACGAAAGTACGAGAAACGAAATATGAAGGAAAAATGAAAAGATGGAAGCTATACGTGAAATACCGCGATGAGGAAAGTGCGAAATCGACCGACGAAAAAAGACCGAAAGATTGATCAAACTCGAAGAGGGAAGAAACGAAATGAAACCCGAGTTCAGTGATATCGCGAGGAAAAAAGTACGAACGGAAACACTGTGGAAAAATGATAAGAAAATACGAATGTCACAGAAATTTCAGAATTTTCGAACTGAAAGAAAATATTCTCACGCTAGAGTAGTATGAATGACGAGAAAAATAATCCCCAGTTTATTTTATCACCAAACATTGATTTTAATTGATTTTTTATTCCCTTTAACTAATTTTAATACTCTTGTTACTTTTGATTAATTTAAGAAGACGAGTTTAGATTTGTAAAGTAATACTAAGCTAACGAGAAGCTCGTTACACAAGCCCAAATTTTAATTGCGCGTTCCGGAAGTTGCGTGCAGTAGATAAAGCCCTTTTGGTGAGACACTGTCCTGACGGAAGCAAAAGAAAACAAATGAAATCATTTTTAAATACGTTGGTTTTACTGGTTTAGTATTTAGATGACACAGTTTTATCCGTAAGAAGGGGTATTATTTCTACAGGTACAGAAATGTAAGATCTGTCACATAAATCTATATAATAAGTATGAAGAAATCTTGTAATCTCCCCTGTTAAAAAAAAAGTTCACTGCAAATTAGTCATGTTACTTTCCATTTACGATTAAGTTACTTGATGCAGTGTTTTGAAATGGAGAATTTTTATTACACTTTCTGAAGGTTGTATAACACACTGGAAAGAGATTTGCTACCGCTTGTAAATTAAATTTATATTTCATTAATCAATTTTCATGATTAAATTTTCATGATAATCACTTGTTATTACAGTAGATATAGTACATCAAATTCAGTTGATCAAATATATTGGTTTCTATTATTACTTCGACCCAGACTAAGTCTGGACGAAGTATTGAATTTGGTCACTTCGGGCAAAAAAATTACCATATAGTTTTTCATAAAATGTCGACGTTTCAGACCCTAAGGAACCCAAATCAACAATAAAAAATTTGTGTCCGTGATCTTGTACGTACGTACGTCCCGTTTTTTTGTCTCGCGATAACTCGCGAACGGATAAGCGTATTGACATAATTTTTTTTTTAAATACGCGTCTTGGCATAACTTAGATCTGATTAGATTTTGGGGCAGATCCACCCGTCCATTACTAAAAAAAATTAGCTCCAATTAAGTTTCTTTGTAGTTTTTTGCACTTATTTTGAAAAATACATATTTTATTAAAAAATGTTTCAAACAAAAAAGATAGAGCATGAAATTCTCTACAAAAAAGATTGTATGTATTTTCTTCCTAAAGTCAACGATAATGCCATAAAAACTGGTTTAAAATGTTTATGACTATTGTCTGAAAATAGTATATTACTCAACGAAGGAGGTAAAATAAAGAATGCCTCAGACTGCCTGTTTCTCACCCTCGGCTTCACCTCGGGTAAAAATTACACGCAGTCTGAGGTATTCTTTTTTACTTCCCGAGGGAAGTATACGATTTTTCTTTATGGCCGGGAGGATAAGCGGCATCTTTCCTTCCGCTTGCGGGAGGAAAGTTGCTGCTTTCCTCCCGGTGTGAAGAAAAGTATTGAATTTGGTCATCGCGGCAAAAAAATTACCCTATTGTTTTTCATCAAATTTCGAAGTTTCGACGCCCTATCCCCTAGTAGTCTTTGCCAGCCCCTCGGGCGCGGTGATCACCTACGGGTGCAAAGTTCTTTTACGCCCTTGATACGAAAATAACTATTTCGATATATCTAAAAGATGTCTTATAGTATCTAAAAGATATCCGTCAGAGATCTTTTCGACACTTTCAAGATATCTTTGACGAATTATATGTATATATATTGTATATATAATATCATAATAATACAGACAGTAATTAGTAAAACACAGTAAACATGTAATATGCATCGAATAGTTTATTACAATACAAGTGCTTGAAGTAAGTGTTTTGCAACTTTTATTTATTAATACTTCGGCTGGCCTGTTGTCGGGGTCGAAGTTTTGAAAATGCCTCATTTTCAATTTTCATACATATAAGAAACACTATATTGTTGTAACATATCTATCGAAGCCACTGGGACCGAAATATGATTGGACCCCCAAATATCAATTTAATTTTATAATATAATTGAAAGCTGTTAGTAAACAAACGAGTCTTAAGGAATAGCCGACTCTCCACTGGGTCGAAGTTTCTGAGCGAGGCAAGCGAGCGAGGCACCACGCCAACACTAGTTTTAATATTCAAAATGCTAAAATATTTACATGAAAATATTTATTTGAATTATATACATTATTTCATTTATCATTAAAGAAATATGAATTATGTAAATGTCAAAAATTACCTCTAAAAAAGAATAAAAACAAATAAATTTCCACCATGGTGACAGCTTTGTAGTATTTATCTATAACTATGCAGAATATGTATTAATTACAGAAATATTTTATTTTAAATGTATTATGTGAATACTAAAGTAGTAAAAACAAATCGATATATTCCAACAATCGCATTCTGAGCCCATCAAGAGCTTATGTCAATAATATGCATTTATCTACTGAAATAATATATAATAGATTGTTACGTAATAATGAAAATGGATTAGTCAGGAATAAATATTATTGACAAGCTATAGCCAATCTGTCTGAGATATTAGAATACAATAGGACGTAAAGTATTCAGCCTTCAGAACGTATCATACAAATTAGCCATTTAAAATTACTAAAACATGTAATATTTGTAATTTAATCCTAAATACTCTATAAAAAGCAATATTTCAATTGATACAAGAAATACGACTAAAATATAAAGTTAAGTAATAAAATTGACTAAAAGTAAAATGTAATGTAAATAAAACCAATTAGACAAGGTCAGACTTATGCACAACACATTAGTTAACTTTACGATGTAATCATTTTAAGTATTTGTTTTTACAGAATATAAGCCATGACAGATATTGGATAATTCTCTGCAGTACAGAATGAAATAAAACACAGCCGTGACGAAATTTGAACATCAATAACACATTACTATTACTGCGTCTTCAGTAGATATATGCTTATGGGTCAGAAGGTGGGAAAGTAATTCTTTTTTCTTAACTTTCAACTCTGTCCCTTTTAACCTTAAAACACGCCCGGGTCCCGGTAGGTAGGTAGGTAGGTAGGTAGGACATGGGTCACTACTCTGTAGATTTTTAAGATTAGATTATCTTTGTCTTTACTTTTTCTTCATTATAATCTCAACTTTACTGAAAATTCATAAAAAATTATTTTGGGTAATTAAACAAATTGAAGAAATTAAATTATGAAACAAAATGTGACAAAATATGATTTTTTTACCAAATTGTTTCAAAAAACTATAATATATCATTACTTTAAACTATTGTTTCGTTAAGTCCATCCATTAAACTTTATGTTTAATATAGCGGTATAGAAAGATATTTAAAACAATATAATAATTTTGACACATAAAATTCATACATTTTCGGAATTACAATTTGTTGGGAACACGAAGCATATAATGTTTTTTTTTCAATTATAACGCAAAAAACTAATTGTTAGTTCGTAAAGTATAATTATAATTTAATTAACATTACGTTAAATTATTACAAAAAATTAGTCTACGGTACACAGAAGATCAGGTTACATTACGGTAGATCAAGAATACTATTTAAACATACTTTTGTTTTTCATTTTATTTTTGGCGCGGTGGGACAATTTGATATACAAAATAATATGATGTTTTGTTTTATAATGTAAACAAGTACTTATAAATCCACAGAAATATTGTGTTTTTGTGTCTAAAACGAATTTCTATATTTCTTTCGACGAATTTTACTTAAATATTAATGATATATTACTATACTTAAAGTAGGTTATGTGGCGCTAACATACTTACATACTTTTTGTCTAAGGAACTTTTGTTCCATGACAATAATAAATATTATCTATCTATCTATCTATCTATATAATAGAAATAATAAATAATAAATTTTTATTCGACTGCCAAAAACTTTCTAAAAACACGCATGAGGGTTTCATTGATCCCGTATCGAAAAGAAAACGATTCTTGTTCGGGCTTGCAAGATAAACGAACGTTGTTGACGATGGTAGCTATTTATAAAAATTATAAACAAAGCAGGATGCCCACAAGTATAGGTGATTATCGCCCTCGAGGTGGAACCTCCGAAACTGCCAAATTCGGATAGAGTATGCCGAGAACTAACAGCTAATGGAAAATTCGATTGCTTTATCATCTGCGAAAGTTTAAAAATTCGTTGTCAAAGTTACGGATTACACATAGAAAAATGCTAGATTCTAAGTAGTAACAGTCCGCACCTACTGCAAACAACGCACAGCCTATTACTACTGAAATTACTGGATATAATCAGCTAGTTTATGGCGTTTTTTTTTAAACTTTTTTAAACATCATAAAACAATCGAATTTGCCATTAGCTGTTCATCATACTGTGTCCGAATTTGTCACTTTTGGAGGTTCAATCTCGAATTGTCTTAAAAACGTCTTTTTATGCAATTTTCGAAAGTTTTGAAGTCTCCTGTTTGAGACCACGGAGTAGGTAAAATAGAGATAGTTAGATGTCGCGATATAAAAAAGTTATGGTACATTTTTCCAAACTATGGCCAGAAGATCTCACATTTTTGAATTGTGGAACTTAAATTATAAAACCGATATTTTTTGTAATTCTAATCTATTCAAACCTTTCTTAAATTTTCAACACATTAAATAAATTTGGTATCCACTTTGCATAGAATTCATACAAATATATTAAGAATATGTTCAAGAAAAAACTGCCGAATTTCACGTTTTCGTAAGAATCAGATTTTTTCTTACGTTTAAAGGAGGATGTCCAGGAGTATAGGTGATATAATGAGAAATAACACCTAATGGCAATTACGCTTATTTTATCCTATGGGAAAGTTTAAAAAATCGCCTTTAAAGCCGCGAATTATGCATAGAAAAGTATATTCAGTAGTAACAGGACGCACTTTGTGTTGTTCGCAGTTGGTGCGAACAGTTACTACTTGGATTCCAGAATTTTTTTATGTACAATCCACGAGTTTAACAATGATATTTTAAACTTTCTCACGTGATAAAACAATCTAATCTTTTATTAGGTGTTAGGTCGTATTATATTCTAGCCGAATTTCTGAGTTTCAGAGTTTCCATCTTGGGGCGGAAATATTCTATATTCGTAGGCATCCTCCTTTTGTTTTTAGGTTTTTAACACATGTTAGGCATATAATCTATGTATTCTATTTCATATTGAAGGAGACTAAAGTTACAAAAATTGAAAAAATATATTTTTTTTTTATTTAAGCCGCAATATCGGAGGCACCATATTGAAATTTCATAAACGCACAACTGGGTGTCTTAGAACAGAAATCCACGCTACCTCGTGGCTACGATTTTCTATCGGAAAGTTTTCAATTTTAAAATGTTAGATTTTAAAAGAAAGTCGCAAAAATGTCACAATCTATGGAAAAATGGCCAATAACTTTCTTATACCACTGCATGAGTCAATTTCAAGGGCGGCATCTAAAAGAGGAGGCTTAATACTTTCGAAAAAGGTGTATGATGATTTTTTTTCTAGGCTGCTTGCATTAAAAGATACAACGGTGAAATTTAATATCAAATATTGGCTTTCTCGTCCTTAAAGTTATTAATAAAATATTACTGTATTATGGTTTTTGTATTGCCGTTAAGAGTATGCGTGACCAATACTGTTGTATCGACTATTTACAACAATGTTAAAGAATAATGGAAAGGGGATATCGGTGTTAATAGTTTGGTTGAAACGATAACAAGTGCTTTTGGGAGATCAGATTATAACACCTTTGTTGAAATTTATACAAAAAAATCATGTTTGTTGCATTCTGCGGATATAGCAGACATTTTGTAAATGTAGGATGAGTATTCTGTAGTTTATGAAACAAACGACATTAAAATGTCTAAGAAACATTTTTTAGAAAGAAAATTTCACAGTATGAAAAAATTAACCGTGAAGCGATCACGAATAATTCAGTAGAATAAGGGGTATTTGTCAGACATTTTTGTATTGTATATGGATAATTCCGCAGAACTTTTAAAATTTGATGTACTGCGTGATAGTGCTGGATATTACAATTGCACTTAGTTATCATTAGTATGAAACAGCCAAATTTAGTTAAAAGAACTCGAAATATCTACCAGAATGCGATTATAAGTCACCAAACCGTATATGATTCTCGAAACATTCAAAATTAACTAGATTCTCAGGTGATACTTTTAGTATAATAATAATAAAAAAATAGCGATTTGTTCAAATGATTCGGAGAAGGGGGAAAATTTTCCTTCTAGTACATATTTTCAAAAACTGAAGGTATTATATACGTGTCTATCGTTCAGGACGTAGTATAAATAAATATGAGCATAACTTGATTTTCAAGAAAATATTTCATTTTTGTACGGTTTAAAAAGATGACTTTAACGTTTTTCAATTTATGTTCTATGATTTATTTTGATTTACGGAAGCAGTAATATGCCATAAAATCGAATTTCAAGACGGCGACTGTCATGTGCCCAGTACATGTAACAGAAATACGCGTATTCCGAGTTCTGTTACAATCAAAATAGGTGTGAAACTTTGCTAATTAACAATCTATGGGATATTACTGCGTCCGTAAATCAAAATAGGCCATAAAAAACTCGTAATAACTGATTTGCACGATTTTATTACAAAGAAAATCTACCAGATTCGAAATAGTAGCAATTTCTTCAATTTCAAAAATTTTCAACGCTCAGACGCTATTTTGAAATGTAAAACAAAATAAATCAAAATATGTGAATGTATAATTTTGAAGTAAAACAACCGAGAACACGTTTCTGATAGGTTAGAAGGTCTTCTGAAACGGGTACCATAGTTAAAAATGCATTTAAAAAAATTGTAGCTAGAAAATCGCGTTTTTTTCAATATTTTTGTTAAAAAAATGTGGTAAATGTCATTTCTCGAAAATTTTAATAGCGCCAATCGAAAAAGCGACCTTAAAACTAGTTGAAAGTAGAGGTTTGCATTTTTAAAAAATTGTTATGATGTAATTAAAACGATGCTGAAATCCGCGTTCAAATTATGCACATTTGGGACTTAAAGGGTTAAGGTCTTAGGATGCTTCATTTACCATCATTGTCGATAGTAATATTGATTTAAATGAAAAAAATTACAAAATAATATTGTTTATAGACGGGACTTTAAGTAACTCACTTCGTTGCGAATATAGTTAGTTCTCCAATGTCACTTACTACCTCATTTTGCGGTATAATTTTTTCTTCTCCTACTCACGCTGTATAAATTAGAAGAAATGAGGAGAATCTCTCGGGCACAAGTGGCTGGGTCCCCGGGGTGTAACCTCCGAAACTGTCCAATTCCGATCGAGTATGATGAGTTTTAACATCTCATACCAAATTCGATTATTTTATCAGGCGGGAAAGTTTCAAAATCGTCGGAGTTTATAATAAAATACAGTAATTTAAGTAGTAACAGCCCGCATAATCCTTTGTTTCTAAGGGATTCTCTGTTACGACTTACATTACTCCATTCTCCTACGTAAAATCCGCAATTCAACAACGACTTTTTAAACTTTCCCATGTGATAAAACAAACGAATTTGGTATGAGGTGTTACATCTCACGAAAGTCTGTCCGAATTAAGTAGTTTCGGAGGTAACTCCTCGGGGGTGGACATACGCCTTTACATTGAAAATCAAAATTGTATGCTTGTATGGAGAATGATCATTCTTTATTATAAAAATGCATGATCTTATAAATACAAAACTGGACACTTTTCGTTCGTTCTTATACGCAAAGAAGTAGAAAACCCATGTTAAGGATTTTTACCTTTCATTGTAATTTTCTCGGAATTGAATTTTAAAAGTTCCTTGAAATTTCTCACATTACATTCAGTAGATACAGTCATGTTGGTCAGACGCTCTCGTAGGGTATAAAACACGAAATGCAAGACCTTTGACCACTTCACCGTTTCGGGATTCAGATGCCAAAACATTTTTACTGTTAATAAGTGTTCTGCTTTGTTCAGGAACATAAAGAAGCATAAGATCTAAAAGAATCGCTGAACAATTCCCTTTAGCAAAGACGGAAAAAATACTTAGCCGCAGAGAGATAACGCCTCCAGCTGCAGTTTAGGTGGAAATGGTCAGATGAAACGAAAACTCGTAAAAAAATGAACCTCAAAGGCCAGCCAGTGGACAGACCGGTTCCAAGGGTCAAAAAAGTCTTGCAGCAAGAGCTCGAAGAAAGAAATGAGGTGAGAAACCGAGAGGGAACCGGAAAGAGGAGTGACAGAGGGTGGTAGGGTCAGTATGTATTATTCATGCAGCGGCAAGCTGGTCTATAACGCCCAACCGGATTGAATTTGCATTTCAAGACATATAGGAATAGAGTCCGTTGCGATTACGTCCCGGTAAAGTTGACGACGGAAAACTTTCTCGTCCGACTCGTAACTCTTCGATTAATTTAAAGGCTGTTTGTCGCGTTTCGAGGGTCTTCGAGGTTTCCAGTGATTACAGTTTACATTCTCTTTGTACCAAGTGAAAGAACAAGTAATTTCATGGATTAAATTCGAATACTAAAAAGTGTAACCCGTAAGAAGTTCAATTTATGGTGACGACGCGTCAAGTGGGGTTGAAGTATAAAAATATTTATGTGGAGAATGAACCACAAATCACAAAAATCAAATTTGAAAATAGATGGCAGTAAATTTTTAACGAGATCCAAACATTTATCACTAGCAAAAGTCGACGAAAAAATTAAGGTACTCCGGTCGAAATTCGAAAAGAGGTAAGTGCCCCGTTCACCCGTAACTCATTGGGGAAAACGACTTTGAGGCACTCGAACCGATGAAAAATTTAAATGCCCGCGCGTGTGGCGGGAAAGCGTCATTAAAGTTTGCAGCAGCTGCTCGGCGTGCACTTCCGTACTTTTACCTTTCTGAAACTTTGGCGGGCGCATGACTTTAAAAAAAGGCACGAGACACCCTTAAGACTTCGAAAGAGACGCATAAAAACTCCTTTGTTACTTTTTTCATTCTTCAATTTTATGTACGTACATATTATAATTTTGTAATTTAAAAAGTAATTTCTATCAAGGACAAAACTATTTTACGGAGCTAATTTTTATTTTAGAGATTTTGTTCAGATTCCATCACATAACACATTTTTATTCTCTTGAAGCAATTGGCAGATTTGATTATTCAGCTCTTTCTTGGAGTCAGCATGGCCAGACGTAATTTCCCGCAAGTACAAAAAATAGTACGGTACGAATTCGAAATTACGGTACGATCTGGAAACGTTGGTTCAAATTGACGAGGGCAAAAAGAAGAGAATTCGAGAATTCGTCTAAGGGAAGGAGAATTCAGACAATCACAACTGCTCTGGGCCATACTGACTATTACATGCGCTGCGTTTTATCTTGTATCTTTATACCACGGTTCATTCCATTTTCCATTTCTCCTTGAAGGGGCGCTAATACATTATTTACAACACTGCTTTTATGATCCTTTTACGACGGAGAGAAATACAGTATGGATACTTTCATAGCGTTATAATACAATACTCCCAGTAGACATTACGGTGAGACTCGAGCAAATACGAGAATTCGTTCAGAACCCGGAGGGTTACAGTCTGAGGCGACCTTGATAAAAATGCAATGAGGCATTCCGTACGCTATAATCACCACTTTATATCAAAAAAGTATAGCAAATAAGTAGATTGATGTTGAGAAGTAGATAAGATTTATTCTAACTGTTATTGTAGATATTGAATCCTGGCCAACAGTTATTTTTTTCTGTATTACCGGAATGATTCTACTGGATCACCTATACTTCGATATAAATAAAAACCAGAAGTAAATCATGTCACACATTGTCCTATTTTTATTTTTGATAACCCCGATATGCATCTAAAGGTTCGTTGTTGATACTTGTCAAAATGCTTCATTTGTCATCATCTTAAATTCTCGAATTATTATTGGGTATGTAAATCAAATCGAAGGAAGTTCCTGGTTTAGTTTTTAAATAATGCAGTTATTAGGTCATCGATTTTGGTCGACTTCTACTTGAAATTCGTATTAAATTTACCATATTCGGTATCTATAAGCGTATTATCTCGTATTTTCATTATTTAGGTGTACCGAATCACATATTTATGAATCCAGATGTGCCTATAAATGTCTTAGAGTGGAAATTCCTTAGTGAATTGAATACTTTATCTTTCCCCGAAATTGGCAAACATATCCTTGCAAATGCAAGTGTCAATTATAGGTGCAAGGGAAGCATTATTGGGAAATTTTGATATACTCTCTCGTTTATCGATGGCGGTAAGTTTCCGGGGTGCTATCTGGTATTTCGGATTTGCATTCATAAGCCGTTAAATATTAAATTAAATTAAATTGCGGGACATTCGCGATCAGCAGTATACGTTTCCGAATTTATTTACGTCATTTGTCCATGTTTCACATAAAAGTGATTGTTTGTGAACACAGTTACTGTTTTTTATGAGAGTGGATTTTTATTAAGTTCACCTTGGATCAAATTGTTTAGTTAAATTCCATATCATATTATTTTACGTTTTTATATTTTAGTGTTGCAGATAAGAATTGTGATATGTCCTCTACAAAGACTTTTTGAGTGTTTTTTGGTTTTAGACTGTTAGACAATTCCCATTGGGTACATTTTAATCTTAGGATTTTTCTTTGTGTTTAAATAAATTTGAAATCAATTTTTCAAAAAGTCATCCACCATATTAGATCTGCCAATTCGATTTATGAAAAACTGATATAGGATTCGTAATTTACCACCCCAAAAATCCAGGAGAAAAACATTTCAAGCCAATTGTTTTATAATAATTGAAAAATATTTTTTGATACACGTGCCCGTAAAGTAGACACTTTACGGACTCCTTTTAGTCCGCAAAGTGTGATTTTACGGACTGATCTCCGTACTTTACGGACTAAAAACAGTCCGTAAAGTGCCTACTTTTGCGAACAGTGTATCAAAAAATAGTGTTCGCTCCTCGGCCGTAAAATTTTACGACCTCGGTTTGGAGATTTTGCTATCCTTGGACCGGCTTCGCCAGTCCTTGGACGCACAATCTCTACTCGGTCCGTAAAATTGAACTTTACGGCTTAGGACCGAAAAGTACTATTTGTACCATTTGCAAACACTTTTTTTAAAGCCAAGGGTTAATATAAATAAATCACTTCCGTCTCATCTGAAATTATTGAAAACACGTTTCTTCCTTAGTAAATGTAGATATCAATCATTTAATGTAAAATTTCTGATGGTCCAAATATCTAAACTTTTTATTTCTGACTGATGGACTCTATAAAATTCTGTGAAAAAACTTCCAAGAAAATGGATTATAATATTAACATAGCAATTAGATATTTGAAATCCGACTTCATATTTGTCCGAAATATTTCATATTCTACCGAAATAGACCCAATAACAAATTTCAGATAAACCCAAAGAAAAATATCGGTCATATTAGACCCGGCATATCCAGTTTTTACGAAATAAGTTTCTATTCAGAATTAGCAATCTTGGAAACTTATGTGCACAGTCGAAAAAATACAATATCATTGTTAGGAGTCACTGCGAAACCAACAATTGTTTTTGAATACTTGCAGGAAACTGTAGATTTTTGGCAGAAAGGGTATCACAGGTGTCCTCTACGGACTTTAAGATCCGGCAAAAGTGTGAAAAAAATGAGTAGTGGGGATCGATTTAACACATTTTTCCGAACATTTTCCTGCTAGTCGCATGAGTGGAAGCGCCCGGTTAAGTTATTTATGAGTAATATAAAAAAAATAAGTTATTTCTGTGCAAAATGCGTTTTTCGTTAGAAAAATTGAGTAGAACGATAAATAAAAATTCCGAAAAATAATTTTAAACGGTTTATCATATATTTTACAAATATGTTAAGATAATATTCTGCGACATAGAGAAGCAAAATCAAACTTATAAATGAGAATTTTTCATTGTAAACGTTGCTAAGTTTTCACAATGTATTTTAAATCATCTGAGTCTAGTCCATCATTCGTTTACAACTGTAATGTAATATAACAAACTAATACTTCGCAGTGTTAACGGTGCCGAAGCATTGTTTATAAACATTACGAAGTTAAATTAACCAATCTACGAATAAATTTGTGATTGTAAGACGAAATTACATACATATAAATACTAAGTTCGTTGTTATGTTAGGCAAATATTTGATTCTCAGTTGTTACCAAGCAATCAGTATATTTCGTTCGGTTAAAAATGACTTTTCCAAGCAGTCACGAAGAAAATAGAGTTAAAGTTTGTGCTTGTTGTGGTAAAAAAATATTTACGGGTAATAAAATTATAAACTTCTATAAAATAAGTGCCGGGTGTGTTACATTAATTAAAAAGAACATTAATGAAAATTTTAAAATGGACGATTCAAGATTTCCACAAAGTGTTTGTAATTGTACTTGTCGAAATGCACTAAATGAATATGGTAAAGGAAATTTCAAGCGACCAGTACCTCTTATGTCTAATTACGAAAGTTTAGTTTTACATAAAAAAACAAGAACAAGCGGTGGCTGATATTTCACTGTAACATATTGCTAAATAAATAGTTCAATGCTTCAAAATATTTTTCGAAATTTTTATTCCTTATTTACACTGGATTTTCCTTACGTGTTCCTCATAATTATTTGTATCGGGTACTTCTATATGCATGCAATTTTGAGAAAATATCCGTAAGAAATGAGTAGAATCGCTTTCAACAATTCGGTTTTCTCAATATTTTTATCGATTTAATATCGTCAAAAGATAGCTGTGATCTATTCAATTTTTCTAACGAAAAACGCAATTTGCTCCCAAATAAGTTAACCGAGCGCTTCTACTTATGCGACTAGTACACGGAACAAAATAATTCAGTGAAAATCCTTGAACTCGTTCGGATGTTGAGGATTTGAGAAAATTTTGGATTACGATTCGATTAATAGTAAATGTCTGAGAACTTGTCAAGAATCATTCCAAAACTCAATAAGAATATTAACTGAAAAGTTCAAAAAAATTTGAAACAATTTAAAAAAGAAAGACGAAGATAAAAATTTAATTTTAATTTAATTTTAGTTCTACATTTACGCAAAAAATTCTGACTCTGACGGAGATTCGAACCCGGGTCTGCTACAAGATAATCGTACGCGTTAGCACGCTCGACCACTGTCGCGTTATTATTTAAATTATAAAAATGCATTAAAACGATCCCCACCCCTCATTTTTTTCACAATTTTTATCCATCTTAAAGTCCTCAGAAGACACCTGTTGTATTGTCGGCTAAGATAACTTGGGATACACAGGCGAAACAAGATTCTGGTAGTCTAATGATATGACATGGCTAAGCCAAAACAGATTAGAATCAGACTCACTGTTGTTTGGGGAGGCCAACACCAACAGCCGTAGTTTTGCTCATGAATTGTTCAAATATGAATACTTTGGCCCCCTTAAGACTTCTTACAATGTTGGGCATATTTTAAAGAACCTAATCTAACACTCCCAGCCAATGGGTTAAGAAGTGAAAATCTCACTCTTTGTCAAACATTTGGGTAGATCGCGATAAAACATATTTACGAAATTCAACTTCCAATTTCATAATAATCTAACAGTCCTCTAGAAATTTGTCCAATGGACATATCAGAACACATTGACTGGTTTGAGAATGATGGATTTATAAATAGGTGAAATTTGTAGTTTAGATAACACTTGAACCCTCGCCGGTCACTGGGGGTCCAGTTGACCCCACGATGAATTTAAAGTTACATAATTCGCTATATTAGTTTCAAATTGGAAATATTGGAACACCTATCGGTAATTTAAAGTACTACCAATAAATTTCTGATAATGCCGTTGTCTGACAAACGTCAGTGTACTTGTGGTACGTTACAGAAGTTAATCGATTTCGCGGTGGGGTCTGGCGGACCCCAATGTGACTACGGTGCATACTTCGAAGAAAATAAAAAAGTTTTTATTTCATGATTCATGTAGTATAAGTAGTCGATAATATTATGAGACATATATTATTTATATATTTAGAGATGGCTTACAATTTATGAGTTTGTAATATTCATAAGCAATTAGAAGAGACTGAGGAAAATGAAACGATTGGTGGAGATGCTTCAGAAATTTTCGATTATCAGGATGAAAATTACTTTATTCGTTCAGTTATATACCTTATATTTAAAAATTCTGAATAAATAAACAAAGGATGTAGATAAAACCTATGCATTTTATTTTTTCAAAGATTATGCACTTCATTCAGCTAAATAAGTACCTTTTTAAAATGTACATCGATGGACTATTTTTTTTGTACAAGACCATAATCTGCAAAGTACGTCCAGTAAATTTCATTAAAAAATTTTAAATAATTTTAAAAAAGTTATGATTTTATAAGTAAATAAAGTCATTTTCTGTTTTTTTTTTAAATTTGTAATTATCTTTACTATTTTAGATGCAAACTTATGCAAATTGAACAAGGCGGTCATAATTTAGGATGGTCGAACAATGTCTCAGAATTTTCGTAACTTGCTACGGATTACTCTTCTAATATAGGAATGATTTTAAGCATTGGGGTCCGGTAGACCCCGTGAATCGCTCTTCGCATTTTTAGGAGGTGTGACCGGCGAAGGTTAAACAAAACTAGATAAAACAACTCCAGATCATTAACCACCCCTCGAAGAATTGGGAATTCGAAAAGAAAGCCATGGAAAATTTTCAATCTGAACGGTTGGATGGGTTCACATCGGATCTCCGAACACGTCCGGTATTTCAGATTGTCCAGTAGCATCGAAAGTGTCCCCGAGCGTCAGAAGGCATTTCAGGGGCGCATCGCACGAACGACCGATGATTCGAAAGCGAGAACCACGCAAAATTCGCCACTTTCACGCTCGGTTAACAAAGTTTCGGTCTACTGGCTCCCGTACTGGGGAGTCACCCAATCTTCGCTCGACGGTTCCAGCTGCGATCCAACCACCCTCACTTTAACCACTGTCGTCCTTCAGAGTGCGAACTGTGGTCGAAACGGTACATATTTATGACCTGCGTTCCTGACTAAAACCTTCCCGGAACATTTACGATTTTGTATGGTCGTTGGAGAACCGCGTGTTTGCTGCTAGCTGCACCTGACGAACTTTGGTTTGGCGGGAACAATGCAGCTCACCAGGGAGGCGCATACGCCCACATATTCCAATTCGTGGAATCCATGACCTGATTACAGAAAGTTCATTGCGCCTAACAATGGGAGCTTTATTATATGTGTCTTCCAGAAGTGAATGGCATAGATCCTAATCATGGGTATAAATTGTTGACTTACCGACTGCCTATCATATGTATTTCGTGTTTCATTTAATTTGATGAAGTGGTCTCAAGGACAGACAATTAATGTTTTTGACATGCTTTTAAACGCTATTCCTGATAATAATGACAGCTTTCGGTGAGCCTAACTTATAGTAGAAAATAAAAGATGACGCTTATGAGTGAATGTGAATCCTACCTTCGTATTGGTGCCTCCGAAACTAATAAATTCAGTGATGGAGCTAAGGTCGAGCTAATAGCAAATTCGATTGTTCTATCAGATGGGTTTAATAATGTATTGTTGAAGTCGCATAATTATAATATGGAGCAATCTAAATAGTGACGGTCCGTATCATGTTTCGGCCACGCTACGTGCGGAATGTTGCTACTTAGATAACTGTATTTTCCAATGCATAATACGAGATTATCATCATTTTTAGAGGGTGGAATCAACTCTACTCATGGGCATCATCCTTGAGATGATTTAAGAAACCTCAAAAAGAAATCTAAAAATCTACCGAAAAATATGAAAATAAAGACAAATTCTGGTCTGGCAGACATACCATGTTTACTGGACAGTCCGGGTCACTACTGCATTGTGTATTGGATAGTTCTTTATAATACTGGTCTGTACTGGAAGTATTGGAACATACTGAACTGCACTGGGCAATATCGGTGGCAGATGCTGCTAAAATTAATTCTAGTAGTCAATCCTGACGTGACACTTTGATTTTGGGTTCGGGTTTAGCGACCCAAAAAACAAAAAGGGAAACATTGCATAGCTTTTAGGTTAGAATGTTCGTTTATTTTATCATTTTGGAGTTGATTTTTAGGATATTTTTGAGGTTTTGTAAAAAATCGTATTCTTCATTTCAATATTTTAGCATCAGATTATAGGGATTTTTTTAGGTTTTTGTGGTTATATCAAAAACCTGACGTAATGGAGTTATGTGGGCTGTGGATTCGGATTCAGCGACCTAGAAAACATATTATAGACATAGTCTGACTTCCAGGTTCAGACATTCGTTGTTGTGTGGGGCTGTGTAATTTAACAGCGAAAATAATATTGGAAATTAGTATTGCGAAAGGACCGACGTACTCGGCTAGCCAGCATTTGTTTCTTACCGATGACACAGCCAGAATTTGTTTCTTACCGATGACACTACTATCAGTCAGTATTGGGTTAGTACTGATTTGCTCCGTCAGTGGATACTGATGTAATACCGAATGTAGTCCTGGTTACCTGTACTGTGTTAGTACTGACGTACTCCAGGAGACAGGTAATACTTCTTGCTAATGCAAATACTGTCAGTCAGTTTTCTGTCAGTTCTAATTTGCTCCGTCCATCAGTACTAATAGTGAACACTGTACTGGCAACCTGTACTGGGTCAGTACTTTAGCGGTATTACTGACAGTTCTTATTTAATGTCGCTAACAGTACTGGGTCAGCTCTTCCAGGATTATTGTCAGTACTGACTCATGTCCGTTAATACATGCTGGCTGCCAGTACTGGGTTAGTATCTTGTTGGGGTTTTACTCTGACCATTTATGGGTCGATCTGGGGTGCGGGTCGGTCTGACCCGACTGGGGAGGTGTTCCTTTCAAGTTGGTATGAAGCAATTCGAAGTTGAAGATTCAGAATGGGAATGAAGTCGTCAGAGAGTTGCAATAGTTTCAACATGACGAAATTAGTCAATATGCTGTATTCAATATGGGAAACTTGTACAATGAAATTCCGACATAATTTAGATCAAGAGCTGCCCATATAACACATGGGCGTCCTGTCCATAAAATGGATACCCATTCGAGGACCATTTTATGTCCTAATTGTCTCTATCAAGAAAGTATGCTTAATGGCGTCCAATGAGCATTCCATGGACGTACTAAACGAGACCATTTTCAATCCAAGGAACATCCCTGGGGAGTCCATGTGTTATGTGGTTATCGTCAATTACACGAGGTAGGTTTTTGATATCATGAATTCGGTGACAATAACATGAGAATATAATCAACGTTCATCTCCTCCAGTAAGGGAAATGAACCCGAATACCAAAAGTGACAATTGCAAATAATTCTAAATTTTGTGTAGTGACCAATTCGATACTGCTATAGTCAACCATTATTTTGCTTCATTGAACGACCCCTTTATCCTTGATGCCGATTGGTCATGGAAAATCGCATAAAGACTCAATACAGACGTAAAGGAGGAACATAACACGAATACCCAGGCAGTTATGAGTCGCGATAAGGAATGCATTTTCGGATAGCGGGTCGTATTGACACGGTCGTAGGGGCAGTTAAGTTTGGCCATATTTCTCGATTGGGAGATGTCGGGGTCGGCTCTCGATGTCATAAAAGAGTTTCGCGCGAGAACGAGGCTGCTTTACGGGATAGACGGAGTTCGCCCGGGCCGAATTGCAACCGTAACTTCAACTGATGTAAAACTAGAATGACGGCTACCCAGAAACTTACGAAGTATATATACTCGGTTTTTATTACGGGCTCGAACGGTCTTGTTGAAGATTTTATGAGGAAGATCAAGCACGGGACCAGACGCTTGATCGATGCCGTTAGAAATTTCTTTTGATCCCCTAGTTACCGAGCAATGTGATAAATGACAACGGTCAACGTCATATATAAAACCCTCCAAAATTTGATTGCTGAAAATGAGATTCCACTAATGGGATGTCATCATAATTCACTTTTGACCAGACATAGGGAACATGGCGTAACTTCGAATGTAACGCAATGTCCTAAATTCAATTTTATAGAAATGTTCCTTTTGGAATGGGTACTTTTTATTGTCAAACGACGAAGATAAATTGTAGAAATTATTCAAGTTTTCGTATCGAACTGCAGATCATTAGTCTGGACCACAGAGAAGTAATATATACTTTGAGAGTAACACCTATGCAGAAAGTGCTCGAACGCACAGGGTGATTCGTCACCGACAACGGGCCGTTTCTTTGGTCTGACAAATCGTCCCTCGGGACGCCGCGGCCTCGTAAATTCAGCGAATTAGTATTAGAAGCGCCAGGGAATCGCAGCGTAACGAAATTCTCTATCCTTCCCTTCCTCTCTGGGCTACGTTCTACGAAAACAACTCGGAGCTTGAGCCTCGCCCAGGGAATTGTCGCGTTCGTTTTACCCCCTTCATTTTAGATTCGGTAAGGGAAATTCCGTAAATTACATCACCGTCGGAACCTTTTCAGATTTTCTCTCAGTACTTTCCGTCTGGTAGAAGTGAAACGCTAGAGAAAGGGGCGACGTTTGTTGAATGACTCACTCAGAAAAAAGAGATTGTTCTTACATACCAAATTTAAGTAATATCTTTGGAAGGATTGAGATGGTATTTTCGAGAAAAATATTGTTAATTACAGAATTTTGAAAATAATCTTCGAACCTGCAGCCTTTGGATCAATTGCTCATCGATTGGGCAGGGTTCGGAATACCCAGCAATTTAATTGACTATTGAAAAAAATTATCATTTTGACAACTTCGACTCCGAGCACATATCAACTGGATTATTAGTCATTTTTTGTTCCGTCTCATAAAAAAAATAAAAGCTTAATATCTTTTTGTCCGCTTTATTAAATTAAATAGAAAGACGCTGATTTTACGAAGAAAGTGCATATAACCTTTTAGGTAGTGAATTTGAGGCACTACCTTTTATGTTAGAAGCATTTTTTTGTAGGATTTGTATTTTTTATACAAAACACAAAATAGTACATTACGATACAAGTGCCCGAGCGTAGCGAGGGTGCCATAGACGCGAGTGCGGGGATCACCTACGCGCACGCGTATCGTATACCATTTTTTTTAACGTGTGAGCTAAGTGCCCAGTTAGCACACTGTTTTCCGTGCAATTTAGAACATTCGTGCACCGTGCGCTAAGTAGTTACTTAGCGCACGGTGCATGAATGTTCTACTTTGCACACGGAAAACAGTGTGCTAAGTGAGCACTTAGCGCACGGAGTTAAAAAAACGTATTTTTTTCAACTTTTTTTGTACGAGTACCAGATAATCTAGTATTGATCGAGAACAAAAACTAATCAGATCTAACTTAGGTCATGCCAAACTCAAAAATAGCTTGAACTCTAAAACCGGCTTTACAGTTCGTAAGGTCTGGCGTGACCATAAACATGGGACGTACGTACAAGGTCATGGATAAAAATTGTTTTACTGCAGTTTTAGATGTTTAGGGTCTGAAAGGATGAAATTTGAAAAAAAAACTACACGATATTTTTTTTTTTTTTTAAATTACGAAATTCAATACTCATACCAATAGGGGTCGAAGTAATATCCTCACATGTAGAATAAATTTTTTCACCCATTTCTTTGGATTTTCATATTTTGTCTTTGGGATAATATTGTAAAAGAATTAGTAAAATTTATAGATCTTTGAAATATAATTTACATAGAATTAAAGGTCATGTACGATGAATGCGTGCGGGAAATTGATAAATTCGAATTACAGAATTACATAATACCTAAATATCTATAAAAAAAATAGTGAAGTAGAAATCCTTGCAAAATAAGAATACAGATTTATTCGTAATTCTTCATATTTCAAATCCCACATGAAAAAAATGTAAAAACAAAAAAAAAAAAAAAAAAAAAAAATGATCAGACGAATTTTTCGCTATTCACCAAAAGTCCTTTTATAATTAAACAAGCGAAAGTTCTCACAGAATGAATGGGTGAACTGAATTATATTTTGTCACTTTTCAAATCTTAATGGAAAAATGTGCAATAAACAAACCGAAAATGTGGAAATCGAATTTTTGGCTCTTCAACCATCGTCGTTTTATTATAATTAAGTCTTCATAAAATAAAAATGTGAATTGATTTAATTGTCGTCACTTTTTGAATCCCAATAGAAAAATTAATAAAAAACTATACCTTCTATCTTCAAGTCCGTTGTGTCGAACGTCTTGTTTACAATGATGTAGTCATGTAGTCGCATTCCATGCGAAGTGGGCCACAATTTTTTAATTTTGTGTTTACCGTTTTTGTATTAACAAGTAATGAAAATGTAGTTATTTAGACCATGTACAATCCAAAAATAGCAATCATTAACGAAGTTATAGTTTATTTAATGATTTTGTTTATTCAGTCGTTTGTGGTATTTTCACGCAAAATGGTGATACTAAAAAATATTGAATTATATGTTTTTTGTAGATTTTTTGACGAACTTTAAGATAAAAATATGTATCTGTAATTTCAATTGCAACTTTAACCAAAACAACTCAATTAATAATTTCAAGTTAATTTTTCGAATTTTTGGTATTTTTAAACATCTGAAAAAAATCACAAAAATAGAAAATCCATTTCGAACATGATAACATATTGAATAAAGTGACCACTGAAGAACGTATGTCCAAAAAATACATTAAAAGTGGTTATTAAAAAAAGGTCCCGTGAGTGTAGTACGATTGCATGCCATGCAGGGGCCTTCTATTTTTATTTTCATCCTTCCGTATCTCGGTAAAAAATTAACGCAAAATAATTTATTATTCATTTTAAAGAGGAAAAATAGCTCTTTCACGACAAATTTACGGCTTACAGATATAACAATAATAAATTTACAGCATATAATAAAAAAAAGTTGAAACACTATGAAATTTTCAATTTAATTTTTTTGGTTAAAGGTGCAATTGAAATTAAAAACACATATTTTTATCTTAATGCTGGTCAAAAAATCTACAAAAAGCATGTGAGACAATATTTTTTAATATCATCATTTTGCGTACAAAAATAAAAATGCCGCCCACGACTGAATACAGCAAAAAAATATCATTAAATAAATTATAACTTCGTTAATCATTGGTAATTTTAGATTATACATGGTCTAAATGACTACATTTTCATTACTTTTTAAATAAAAAAACGGTAAACACAAAATTAAAAAATGGTGGCCTACTTCGCATGGAATGCCCCGTATCTGAACAACATCATTCGGATTTTCGCATGGGTTTCAGCTCGCAATCAGCTTATGGGAATGGATTATTTTCATAAGGAAATCGTTAATCGAATGATTGTTCTTATTATTCTTTTTGATTTTAGCAAGGTATTTGAGTTTGTAAATCATCAGTTATTACAAAATGATCTCAGTTGCACACTAATATTGGAGGACCTCAAAGTTCCGTATTATTAAGATGGTCTACTTCTGTATTCGTTATTTATTAATGACCTCTCTAATATGCTTTTATAGCATTCATGCTATATTCTGTGTAGAAATTGTGTAGAGGCATCCCGAAAAGCGTTAGGGCTCCTCATTGTTTTGTCATTGAGTCACTAAAGGGACATATTCAAACATACATCACTGGTCAGTTTGGATCAGAGTAGACATTTTTTACATGAAAAATAATATTCTGATGATCTTAGATGATGATAGAATTGTTAACATTGTGACAGAAATAGTACCAAATTTGAGATATCTATTCTGAAATACTATATGGGTTTTGAACTGTCACCGATTTTACATATTAAGAAAACCGTAACGTTAAAATATCGGAAAAGATTAAGGTCATATTATAAGAGAAGAATAGAATTATCTAAAGAGTTTAATACACTATTTTTTTTTAATTCCTACCTACCTTCATATCCATTACAAGTATTATGTTAAAATGTATTTTTAAAAAATCTCGGTAAAAATTTAAAGAAAACTGTTTATTTAATAATATCTAAAATTATTGGATATTATTGTATTACGTTTAAAATTTTAAAAACTTGCATAATAGATTAAAAATATAGAAAAAAATACACTAATCGAGTCTTGAACCCACAACATAATAGAACATCTTTAAAACTCGGTGAATACATTTTGTTCTTTCATTTCATTATGCAGGTTTTTTTGCATATTTATAAACATAACAACAATTAAAATTATTAATTTAAACTATTTCGCCTACTTTGAAGGCAACATAATAAATTGAGATGAATAACAAATATTTCGTATTTTTTATTTAAATTTTTTTACTTAATGCCTTACGGCAGCTGTGAGCTAACAGTGATTCTGTTGATTGGCTCAAGCAGCTTATGTTCATTCCTGCGATACCATTTTTGGATTATAGCAGTTTAATTTACAAATTTCACAATGCAACTCTGAAGCTGACGTTTGAATGATTCCTTAATGCTAGAATTCGCTTCGTTTTGTCACATAGGAAAGATGTTTACATATCGAAGCATAGGATAAGACTCTGTTGACTCACAGCAGCTTCAAGAAGGTATACTTTACGGTATACTTACCGTCATTCTCTTATATAAACATTCTATTAGAGGAATTTTTGCGATAGACTATCGCGGTCACGACGACAGGATTTGAGAATTCCTGTGCATAGATCAAATGCCTTTGCCGACTCGTTCCTTATTATATCAAGCAGATTGTGGAATGCTTTACCACTGTCACTTAAAGAGAGTTGAAACCTTGAAATATTTAAAATTCGATTGTTACGACCCTAATTTTATATTTCGATTATTAATGAGAAATGCAAAGGTGCTATAAAAAAAATAGTATATACATATGTGTTAACGCAACAGTAGTGAATTAATTAAAATTATGCATGTAAGGTAAAAAAAAATAATATTGTCCATTTCTGTTTATATATGTCAGAGAAGTTACCACCTGAAGCTAGACTTACCGATCTTAGACTCAAAATTGATTCTGAATTAATCGTCTTCGGTGCAGTATGCAGTCAACATTAACATTTTTTAGATTCACAAAAAACTTGAATGTGATTAATGTAATAATAATGAAGTAAATACTTACATATTCAGCGTTGATTCGTCCTAAAAATATTGAGGATATAAATAATAAATACGCAAAATTTTTTCAAAAAGGAAACGTGTAATACAGTCCGTCCTAGTTATTTATTAGTACATAGGTATATACATAGTACGGGAATGATACAGCCATCGTTAACGATATATACACACAAGGTTCGTGTAAAAATACAGCAGCCACCATTTTGTATAATTGGATTGACATTACAGTCAGTTTAGCTCTTAAAAAAGTCCGACTTATCGTTTACGTAACGCTGAAGTTTAAAGTTCGGAAAATGAAATACCGATCGGTTTTCATCCCTAGGCTTCACTTTTCCTCTATTTTTTCGACAATACGGAAGGAACAGCATTTAAAAAAAAAGCCTCGCGCTTCTTATCGAAAAGCGCTTGATAACCTTATGAAACATCAATCTCGAAGTTTCTCTATCGGAAACTTTCCGCACGCACTTACATCACGATTCATACAATTGTTTCGCATTCACTGCAATCGAACACCATACGGAAAAATAACTCGCTGATGAAAAGCCCGTGAGTTTTGATATCCAAGGTCGAGGCTTTCAACCTCTGGTCGTCTTTAGGAGTCGTTCACAATGCGCGTAATATAAATAACAGATTCGAAATGGCATTCTGAACGCGCCCTAAGGATGTCGCCCTTAAGTGACTGCCTTCGAAAGGATCGACGAGCCGCTTAAATTTTGCGCCATCGATGGAGAAAAAATGGAGGGCACATGTAAAGGCAGCTTTAAAGCTGCGACTCGCGTTCCTAAGGCATGAGTGGGCTTTTGTCGGAGCGAAAGATATCGTAGCCGGCGAACATCCTCGTCGATTCGAACAAGTTCTGCGTTTTTCGACCTGAGAGTAATCAACACGGTGGAAGACCCGCTGTAACAGTACTAAGTACATGAAAATAATTATTTATCGGTTATCGATTCGCTCGCAATCGTTCTATTTGCACCCTTGACAACGAGTGATTCGGCTGTCTCATCATCCCGAAATTCAATGTACATCACTTATAACCAACATTCTTTAATCTACAGATGTCCGCATGAGTATCGTTGTAACGATACGTGGAATGTACCACTCTTGGATGCGATATAGCACGAAAAGGAAGCATTTTTACTGCTAATTATATTCAGTGGAATATTAATTATTTTTTATGTTTGATCCTTTTCGCACTACTGACGCCTCCCACTCGTTACGTGAAAAGAAAAATGGTAGTGTCATAATTCCATACCTGCGATTAGTGGAGCCGAGACAGCTCCACTAGCTTACACCGTCACGTGGAGCTGCCAGTGTCCCGCAAACGTGAAAGGATGCTACCACTATTCTTTCCATGTAATTCTTAAAAAACCAATTGAAACTCAGAAAGCCAGTTTTTTCCGTGCAGATTAACGAAAAATTCACGCTGATGAGATTATTTTTAACATTCATATACGATTCTTCCCATATTATTTTTCCTGCTTCATAAAGTAAATACTGTAAAGCGTAGAACCTTATTGTTATCGTTTGTTAAACTTTATCATTATCACGTAGTTGCATCGGAGCTGGGCAGTACTCGAAGTTAGGAAACTTGAAACGATGCGCGTTAAATTTTTGAAATTATAAAGTAAAATGAAAAATAATAGGTTATAAGTTTTATTGATTGGTGGAGACAATGTACAAACGAATCCAGTAAGTTACTTCGAAAGAAAAATATCGTTTTTGCAGGATGGCGCTTGGGTTTGCAAGTTTCCTCCCCTTCCACTTTACATTGTCACCTTTCGGAACGATTTTTCTACATCGCCCATTACCGACGGTCGGCGGATTTTTCGATATGAATTGCATTCGCAGCATTCGAAACTTTCGACAGCGTCGGCATTACATCATCGGCTTAAGGTCGCCAAGTTTTCCGCGGGATCCGAACACTGATGTATCTCCGTCGTTTAAAATCCGATCTATTACGGTATCCACGAGAACGAATTATGAAAATCGGCGAATTTTATAGGATGCGGAAATGCAACGATTCCGCCCGGATACGCGAAATGGTTTCCAATTTTCGGGACATTTTGTCGAACGATTCGCCATTTTTACTCAATTCTTTGAATTTTCTAAAATAATTTTATTCACTAATAAGTAGAACGAAGGTAAAAGATAATTTTTTGAAATTTTCGTTTCGTTCTTTGTTGAATTTTGAAACTGAGATGGTAAAATAAAATTTCGCCCGAGTTCTCGCGGATACGACCAGATCGTTTCTCTTTTTCTCAACTTTTTTCTTTTGTTCGCTTCTCGTCGGTAACCCGAGATTTCGGAAGGTGGAATTGAAAGTCCTCGTACTTCGCAGCGTCGACGATACAAAATGTAACGAGTGCACAGACGTTCCTTCTCGTATGTACGTCAAAAATCTTAAATATTTTAGTTTTTTCAGATTTAATTTTCGAAAAGATTGAACTTTGATGATAAAATCCTATATGTGTATTTCACGGTGGAATTTCACTATTTCATAAAAGTGAATAAAAAAAATGAAAAATTATTCGTATTTTTTAAAAATTCTATCAAATTTGAAATCTTTGAAAATGTTCTAAAAGAATTTATATATTTTGGAAAACTAAAAGAAATGCAATGAATTTCGACAAAAATTTAAAAAGTACCCAAAAACTTGTAACGAAAATCATAAAAATCATTTTTTCAAAAATTAATAGTGTTCAAAGTAATTGACGTAAAATTCAGTTGAAACCTGTTGATAGAATAATACTCGAAATATTACATTTTTTAAAAACTAAATTTTCAATTTTTCTTCAAAAAACTGTAAAAAAAAATCGAAAAATATGAAAAATTTTTTGTCTGAAATTAAATCTCAATTTCACGAACTAATTAACGATTTTTTTTTATATTTACTCAAATATAAAACACAGTTTTTTACAAAAATGATATTGAATGAGTTAAAATGAAATAATTTTAAAAAATGTTATAGTACTAATACTAAAAAAATTTACAGGATTTTTAAAAATTTTGAAATAGTCTAGTAAATTTTTAATGAATTCCACACGTTTTCAACAAAAAATCGTGAATATTAAAATTTGTAATCTTGAATTTCTATAAGAAATTATAAAAATTATAATTCAAATAAAATTCAAATTTTTCATGTAAACATAATCTAAATTCCCAAAATTCGAAAAAATTTGTTAGAATTGTACTGAAATTCAATATGTTTTAACAAATTTCAAAGAATTTCAATTGCCTTTAAAAACATGGGGAAAATTTCAATTTCTTACAATTTACAAAAAGATCAAATTTTTCTGAGAAACTCAAATATTTTCATAAACATTTTTAACATTTTTTCATTGTTTTTTACTCAAATACTGAACATTTTCATTGAATAATAAAAAATTTTTGGATATAATATACGTTAAATTGAAATTGAATTTTTTAGAATTAGCTTGGAATGTCCAATAAAACTTTTTGGAAACCCAAAAACGGATCATCCATATTTAAAATTCGCCAATTAACTTGATTTTTGACGTACTCTTCGAGAACCCATCGATTCATAGAATCGAGGGTCGCAAACGATTAAAAATTTAACGGCGCAAAAATAACAACTAGAAAAAACGAGTATAACGATTCTTTAATCTTCGACAATGCGGTGAATAAAAGAGCCAGTCGAGCGTAAGGAAATGTAAAGAAGCGTTCGAAACAAAAGAAAATGCCATGTATTATCGTACAATCTGTTACTTGGAAGAACAGCGACATTGAATCGAATAAATTCATAACATTTGCCCTAAATATAAAACGATGCGCAAAGGGCGCCGTTCGAGTAGATAATCATTTGCATAAATCTACATTTTCCTAATAAAGGAAGAGTTAATTGTGTTATAATAAATTTAAACGTAATTACTATAATAATAACACTAATAATATAATACTCATTATAAGATAATAGCACTAATAATAATCATAATAATAATGTTAATTTTACGTTACAAGTAAAAAGTTAATAACAATAACAATAGTAAGTACGTCGCGCTCATATTTAATTTGTTTCAAAATTTAAACGATTCAATAATACTATTCTTCATATCTAAAACATCGCAGAGATGACGAAACCAAATTTTTCCTTTTGTCGAATGAACAATTTCAAGTTACTCGACATTATTTACAAAAGAATCAAACGTTTAAGCAAAATAATAATACGCATTTAATTAAAAATATTCTATTATCTGAATTTAAAAAAATTTGGTTTTCGTCTCAACGCGTCGATTTATACGGACTTGATATATATTTACTTGAGATTATCGATTATTTACAGCATCACAAAAATATCAGCAAGGCGGAGAAGATTCTCACGCTTCGCCTTAAGAGGGTTCTAAAATGATCAGCTGATCAAGTAGTTGTTTGCGGTAAAAAATATACCGATTTTGAAAAATTTTAGCTTTACAAGTTTCTAAATTATATCCATGATCTGAGAAATTTCTTTGGTATTTCCAGGGAATCATGTATATTACTTAGAGTATTTGTAAGTGAAAATTTTCCAAAATTGGTTCAGTAATTTTTCATTTTTTAACATAAATTACTATCTTAGCTGCTGACCACTTTAGGACATCTTAATATTCATTTGTCTTTATGTACGATCATATCAATAAGTTTTTCGCTTAGGCGATCAGATTGATCCTCTGGCCTTGCCGTACGCTCTAACAATTAGTTCGCGCCTATTTACATGCATGACGGTGATTCCGGTTTGCGGGAATTCCTAGCTACAGGAACATGTTAAGCCTTGTAGATACTCTCGGTGCGAAAGTTCTCTCGTTTTCAACGCTTGCCAATTTTCGGAAACATCGTTTCAAACTTTCTGTTTAACGAAGTTTATTTTTCCGACCGTGAATGCTTTCAAAAAGAACATGTTTCGGGAAAAGTGGTGGTACCAAACTTTCTACGTGTCCTGTTTTACTCAAAAAGTGCGAATTGTTGTCGGGGAATGAGGATTTTCGATGGATATTATGGATAATCCCAATTATCTAGAATAGTTTTTTTTACTAATGGTTTTTGTAAATGAAATAAATATTTTCTAGTCCCAACAACATTTTTTAAATACTGAAAGATATTTTATCACATTTTTTGTTTGTCATTCATATTTTCGTGTTCTCTGAACTATGCAAATAACTAAATGATTTCTTTACTATAATTGGTCTTCCAAGTCTTGAAGCTGATTAATAACAACAATTAATAGAACCAACTCAAAATGTCGACATAAAATGGGTCGTTTAATAAAATGTGTATTTTTACGTATAATTTTCGTCTCTTTCTATCAGATTTAACTGATATAATACAATCGAATGTTTAAAGGATACAACAGATAGAATGTTGTTGATATTAACTTTCAATAGTAATATCCGTTTATGGAATTTCGAAAATAGTGAGGAATATTAATTAAATATGTATGAATTGACAAAGTGAAAAGAGAGGATCATTTTTGCTTTTGATTCAAGGAAAAAATGATTGTATATATACAAGAAATCATATAACTTTCATATAAAAACAATTTTAATTGACATAGAATGTCATTGTATATTTAATCCTTTTTTTAATTTTCTCACGCGTTTTATACTAATATTTTCATGTTTAGTTTTAGGAGCTTCTACGAGAATCTTTGTATGATATTTTGTTTGATATTTCGTTTTCATATACAAATTAAGAAGTATTTAAATAAGCTGGCCATTATTCCTTGAAAATTATATAAATTTTTCGTAAACTGTAAAGTGACTTTCGAGAAATATTATGAGATATTTTAATTTATGTCAGTGCACTGCAATAAAAAAGCGTCATTGATCTTATACACACGGTGAGTTTTAACTAAATAAAAGTAAATAAGACAAAAAATCTTATTGCAGGTTTTTTGCGGAGTTTATATGTAGATTAAAAAGCTACGAATCAAAATAACTGGAGGAACGTTTTTAAAAAAATAAAGAGACAATTTTCTTTTTTGATTGTTGTGTTATTTTTTACTATGTTCCACGAGATGAATTTGAAGGATACCTACATAAAATTGACTGATCGAAAATGTAATTTCTATTGTTTAAATTTCTATTTCTTCATTTCAATTATTTTAAAAATCCACAAATCGAAATCTTCGGCAGAGGTTTACAATAATAAATATTTTTCTTTCTGTTGATGTTGTATTTGACTGTATTCAGATTTTATCTATATATTATTATATAGTTAGTAATGAAAATAAATAGGAGTAGCGTTTAAGTATTGCAATTAAGTAACGTAGGATTACGGATTTTCAGACTACGATTTTAAATCGTTCTGGGTCGTTAAAAAAGTTTCGTTTAGTCATAATAACTATGCACACTACTTGCAGTGTGTCAATATAACAACCTAAATCCGTAAAATAATTATGGCATTTAGTAAAAAAAAAGAAGAAATTAGAATAAAAAAGAAAGCGTTCTTATTTGCAAAGTACCTTTTGCAGATGATTTTGTATTTTTTTTTCTTTTTAGATTATTTTCAGTCTTATAGAAAATAACCCTGAAATAAAATTTTCTTTCAGAGTTATTTTTGTATTCAACTCGCAAAATTCAGTACAAAAAAGAAAAAAATTGAAAAAACGATAACAAAAAAATGCCAGTTATTTTTATTTGTGTCTTTTTAAACCTTGTAAATCCTACAGAAAATAACCCGTCAATAAAATTTAGTATCTTTTTTAATACTATCAAGCAGTTATTTGGGAATCGATTACACAGTCATATGAAGCAGTTTCAAAAATGGGTGGGGGTAATTCTTGTACCTTAAATGGTCAACAGTATCAATTTATACGATTTTTTTTGTTATGTTGTAGAACACCATATTGTTTCTTACAATTTTCCATAATTATATGGGATAGTACTCTTACTTAGTTTTAAAAAGAATTTTACTTAATCTTTGACCTTTGTCAACCAAATAACGGTAAACTCATTTTGTACAGAAGAAATATCCATCCGTTTTGTTGCACCGAATTGTTTAATATGTTTTTTATTCTTAAACCCAAGCAAAGGTTGTAAAGTTAATTACAAATAGACTAATCAGGAACTCATATAGTACAACAGATTAAACTACTGCTTAGACTAAAAGTCTTGTATACAACAAATTAACGTTGTAAAATATGGAAAACCAAAATTTGTTAAACAAAAACAAAAATAGATGGATGTAAGTATTTACTACTTTGATAAGTATTATTACTCTACAATAAGATTCTAATGGCAGATAATAATGTGGTAACATAATATTTATGACTTTATTTAAAAATACCATATATTATTATAAATTGTGGTGAGATTCTGAGGAAGACAAGAAAGTATGTAACGAATCATTAAACAATCTAAAAATAATTGACAAAATCATTGTTTATTTCAATTCGTGATTAAATTAATTAAACCAATGTACTAACTATTATGAAATGATCTACTAATAATTGGAATTTCCTGTTGCTTTATATCTCATATTTTAAATTAAGTGTAATTAGGCAAAAAAATATTCTTGGTCTAACCTTTTTTCGTTTCATCTTTTTCATTTCAAGATTAAAAACTTCCTCCTCATTCCCCTTGAGTTTTTGTTTGCAAAATTAAATATTTTAGCAACTGAAATAAACGATTGAGTTTACCTGAATTGTAGGGCTAGGCGAAGCAAATTAAATACATGATCAAAATAAGTCAAATTAGCTAGAATTGTAGGAAAATTTTAGTTTCCTTTAACGTCCAATGTGTAGAATTTGCACATGGATTTCGATATAGTTTTACTCAATTCAAATGGAGACAGTCATGTCCGACTATTATTGAGGATGTCCTAAAAATGTCCTTGATAACATTTTCGAAAATCACACTATTTTTAATATAAAATGTTTTGTTTAATTGCAATTTTCACTATGATGCCGATTTTTTATCATCGTTTAACCTGGAAAAATAGTGAATCTTTATAAATTACCGCTAAATTTTGAAAAATGACTTTCTTGATTGGTCTGTATTTAACGGGTTATCAAACCTAAAAATGTGGGGAATTCTTTGATTTCGAAACGTGATGTCATGTCTCCGCGCCTTTAATATTCAAATTAACAAATAAAAATACGTAAAATAAAAAGAATATATTACAAAGAAGCGCTACTCAAACATTTACCAGAAAAAAATATATCGCAGTGAAAAATTGCATTATAAATAAAAATTGAACCTAAAAGATCCTTTTTTTCTGTATTTGCATCAAAAGTAATTTTAGCCACCCTATTCGAAAGGGTGACCTCATAAATAATAGAATACTGATGTCCTCATTTAAATTTTGGTTGTTTATAAATTGAAACGATGTTAAAATCCATGGGCAAATTCTGTAAAGAAAACAAAATAATGATTACATATCAAATAATTGCTTCATCGATGGAATCACCTGATGAAAATCAATTAATCACAAACGAATTAAATTAAAAGAATTAACACAATTTGAATTAAACAGTGAAGAAACTTAATGTTGACCTATTAAAATGCATTCAACTCATCTACAACCTTATTTAATGCACGACTGCAAATAACATGGAAATAAAATTAAAAAGAAGACATCCATAAAAAGCATCCGATAATTGAAATCGAAACGGCATCGATGGATTCTAGTGGAAAATCGAATGAAACTCGCTTTTGAAAGCGGCGTAAACTAAAAGCGTACCTCATTAAACGTAAATCACCGAACAGAAAGTTCAGCAAGTTCGCGACTCAGCGCCTAAAAAAAGATTGACCGAGCATTCGTAAACTTTGAAATTCGAGAACTCCCGAGAGCTTGCGAAAGTACGCTCGACTTCAACTGCAAAAAGCGAGTGGGATCCTTCTCGATGCGTATCTAGAGTCTTTCCTCTTTTTTTGTTTGTCAATTTTTCTTTTTGTTAAACTTACGACAGCTATGTTCGAATTTGATTCGCGTGCAGTCGCGATGATGATTCGGTAGTGATCGGCATTGGCACGTGACTCCCGAGCGACCGAGTCGCCATCTATATTTTGTTCCCGTCCCGAAAATCTTCTTGGATATTCGACCATGACATGAGTTACAACACGAGACACATTGCCCTGAATAATATTTACAAGTTACTTTTTCATGTGGTCGCATCAACTCATCGAGATTCTAGCCCGTCATGGATTATCTGTGATCTTCGAAAAAAATATATCCTCGATGTTACCTTTTGTTCGAAATTATTGAGCTATAGATCTATCACTGAGAAGCTCAACAAGTTTTATTTGAATCTGCAATTATCAATTCGATTACACGGATTAATATGATTGATTGATAATTAAGGTTATATCGATAAAAACGGTTGTACTAAACGTGATGTGAGAATAGTTTTAATCTAGATACATGGCACAGTCAACGTGATCGATATAACTCGACAGATCGAATACTTAGATTAATCAATCAATCGATATATTGAAATGTTTTTGAGGAAAGGATCAGTTAATTGAAACATTCATTGCAAGAAATGACTCGAACGGAAAAGGTAAATCATCGAAGATAAAATAAATACATAGCACATCGGAAATATAAAATATTGTTTAATACGATTGATATTCGACTCCAGCTATTCAGTTTATCTGCTTTTAACGCGTTTTAAACTTACCAGTTCTAAGACTTATTTAATTATTCGGCAGTAATGCTTGACAGAAGTCATTTTTCAAAGGGAGATTCCGCGGACTCGAATCTCGACTACAATAAAAATATAAATTATAAAATAATATCGCCGGAGAAGCTGTGACTAGTCGATTGAGCGATCGACGATTTGCAAAGTTTCGTCCTTAAAGTGCAGTGGCAGTTATAAGACACGCAAGATTGAACTAAGCTTGGAACTAATCGATTTGTTTGATCTGCCATTTTGACCTTCAACTTTTTTCTACCATGGAGCACATGATTAGATTTTTCCAAACCAATGCCATTGATGTAGCCATCAAGAACTTTAATTTTATTCTCAGATAACCTTGAAATGGTTCACTAATATTAACTGAATAAAAGAGATTCGAAGGAAATAACTTTTTAAAATTCACGTCTCGACATAATCGATACTTGGCTAAAGTTGAAGGTCGTCTGGACGCCTAAGTAATCTTGCTTTTTCGTCGTCCACTTTCAGGTGGTGCGGCGAAACTTTGCCGTCGCCTCGCATAAGTACATTTAATCCTCGACTCTTCGTCTCCGCTTCGATTCAGGAACGCAAAAAGTCACTCGACACGAGGTTCTCTAGGAAATCACAGTGAACCTTGTCTTATATATACAAAAAAATCTTCGCACTCTTTTCCTTCTACTCTTTTCTAATTTCGGAAAATAGTATCCGAAGCACAAAGTTCGTAAAAAGGAATAACGTGAACGGACGACTCTCGGATTCATCGTTCGATTCCTGTCGAATGCCTCGATTAAACACTTTTCTGATAAATCTATCACCACGCGACCAGAAGTCTGATGAAAAGTAACCGATTCCGTTTTATAGTTTATCGCAATTCGTTGATGACTGTCGATGAATTCCAGGTTTGACGTTTCCCAATGTCAGTGGCAAGGTGAAAAAATAATTTTCTTATTGTCTATCACGTAACTTATTATTCTAAACCTTTTTGGAAATACAGTAATTTTCTGCTAATAAAGGTCATGAGATGATAAAAAGATATCCCAACTTGAAGGTCCAACTTCCGGCTCCAGTACCAACACCCGTAGGGAATTATCAAGTTGTCACATCTTTAATTAAACGAATCTCTATCATATTTATACTACTAAAGTCTTACCTGCTCTGACTTAGAGTCTACTGGGAATGATTAATCTACGAGGAATCGTGTTCCAATTATATAATTAACAAGTGCACATCGGTTACTCTAGCCCATTTGACAATAATATCCCTGTGGACAAATCCCCCATATCCAACTGGAGTTCGCCTTGGTGCAGTTGGAGTCCACGGGGATATTTCTGAAAGGCAGTTCATCAAGATGGGCGTTGCCAACATTAGACATTACTAACTGAAAGATTGATAAGTAATGGCCTACGTTTGAGGGAGTCAAGATGGCGGATTTATTAAATTTATCTATATTATACTTGACTATCTAAAAATGACCAAGCTATGATCAAAACTTTTCATGTATAGACAGAAAATTACTTCCACAATTAGGGAACACAATGAGGAAGATATTAAAATGATTTTGCACCTTCCGTACTTCATTAGACTTCATCAACTGACATTTGTGTCAGTCAAACAATGGAACCCATCAACAGATATCCTAGATACTAATAAAAGATCATTAACTAAAGGTCAAACCGATTATCCGAAAGTCGCCATGTCTTGAAACGATCACGCATCCGAGAAGAGGAACTCGCTCTCGGAGAGTAGGACCTCCAGGTCCGACGGCACCGTATGTAGATCGGAGCTCGGTGGCTCGACGATACACGACGCATTACTAAGCTTGGACGGGGCATGCGTGTGCTTCGTTTTGCCCATCGACCTCTTCTTCTCTTTTTTCTTTTTAACGTCTGTCGTCGTCGTCCTCACGAGGACTCCTGTCCTTGGTCCCGAATTCCTCGGCGGTACCTGTCCGACCTTGTCGGCCTTCCTCAGCTTAAGGCTGAACTTGAACGGTGGCTTGTAGACTACCTGAAGACGCACCTTCTCGACACCATTGTTCTTACCCAAGGAGCCGGCGTTACGCGCTTTCGACTCTGCTAACCTTCGCAAGGCGACCTGACGACCTCTAGGTCTCGCAAGAGCAGCTAGTGGACCGGAAGCTGGTGTCGTTTGTACAGCTGGGCATGCCAGTACCGCAGGATTTGCCAAATGATTTGCCGCAAGAGCAACAGGAACGGAAGTGGAAAGACCTACTGGAGTGGACTTACTCTTTGGTAGAGCACTTACTGGGGCCTCGATCCGCCATTGAGATGCCAGTAGCCACGAACGCACTTTGCTCTTAGGGTCCGTATTGGCATTATTGCTACCGGCAATAATGGGACTGGAACTAGTAGACTCCTTTTTACTGGCTCGAACCGCGGGGTAATCTAAACCTTCTTTCTTTTTGCGTGGCGCTTGTGGCTGCGACGTTGGCTTCACAACGATTTTCTTGCTGCCATCCACATTTGCGAGCTTCTCCTTCGAGGATTTCTTCGGTGACGGTTGTTTCGCTTCCACAGCTGCAGGAACTGGTTCCGCTGGCCGCTTGCGGGAAGTTTCCTCTACGGGTGCCACTCGTTTCTTCTTTGCCTGTTAACAATTACGTTTATTTGATTACAAACCACAAATTACCCTAACTGCACTGAATTGCATGACATGGTTAAGTATAGTTACTGGAAGATAGATTATACACGAGTTACCCAAATACATGAACTAAATCTATACGAATATTACGTAACTCCTCTCGTTAGCTGCGTTTGCTCAATAGATTTTTTATAACGACGTTAAATTACTCAAGGTTGGTTAAGGGATTGTTCAAACAATCGAGTTATCTTCAGGAAATGTGGGATTTGTCTTCTGAAGCTGACAAATAGCAAAAGAATGCAACCTCAAAAATGTCTACATTAATGCGTCACGTGGATGAATACTCTAGACAATTATTGGCAAGGAAAATAGAACTGGGTGAACAAAAAATAACCGCAAAGATCGTCTCCCAGCGAAAAAGGAAGAGATAAAAGAAAAATGGAAGTCAAACATTATACCGCGCAATTTCTGGGCATGGGAACCTCAAATCCAAAGAATCTCAATTAGGACTAAAGGAAAATGGGACTTGGAGTTCTGGAAAAGGAGCTCTCTTTCAGCACATACCTAACTATTGCCCAAAGTAAACAGATCTAAGAACTAATCAGTAAATCGAACTGGGAGTAGGAGAACAAAGCAAAGCATATAGCAATCCTCATCACAAATCTGAAGATGTACTGAAAAACTTAAAACACAAAAATATAATACAACAATAATATATAACTTTTTTAGACTGATAGTTTAAAATAGGAATGAGAATCCCTTGTCTACAGCGGGTTATATCCAATAGTTAATCTAATGAACTAAATGATCGACATCCAAACGTAAATGAACTGGAACGATGAGGTTTTCATCATATGATCGTACAAAATTCTCAAATTTCTCATTAAAATCACTTGGTGAGGAAAGTCGTAATTTACTCCCGTGGAAAGACGATAAGGAACAAAAAGGTATATCTCACCTTTCCAGCCTTGTCATTCGACGCCGAATCCTTTTTATGCTTCCGCCGTCGTCGCTTTTCTCGCACTTTCCGACTGAGGGGTAGTTTCTCCCGTACCGCAGGAGGATGAACCGTCACGCCCTCTGCACCTTCCGGTGGAAGACGTACGGTTTCCGTCGTCGAACTGTGGATTATCGTGACCGACTTCAGCTTCTTGTCCGGTCTTTTTCCCAGCAATTTCGTGCTGATCACCTGCAAATCACAGCATGCGAATTTCACGTTACGGAAGAAATCAACATCCAAATTCATCTTTATGTCTACTTTATGTGTTCCCATTTTCCTACTCAGTTAAATATTGAAATGTTTCATTTGATAATGGTAGGTTTTTAATTTCTCAACTGACTAAGGAAGTTCAGGCGATGAATCTAGCTGTAATGATTACTCGAAGATTTACTGGGTAGCTAGCTACGAATCTGATTGTAACACTGGGTTTTATAATTGTACCTTAAAACTTTTCTAAAATTATCTCATAATAAAATAGCGTACAGTTGGTTTCAGTACTTTACTTTCTTCTAATTCCAACTGATTAAATTATTAGTAAAGGTCTACAGAAGGGAAATATGGTGTTTACAAATGTATTGAGAAATTTATATTATACATCAAGAGTACAATAAAGACAATTGAAACAATATCTACTAGCAAGGCTTCATTGGTCGATTTATTAAGGGAAATGCAGTTGTTTATTGTCTAAACAATGTTACAAAATCGATACAGGTGCAGTTATTTACAAGGAAGGCAATATGGGCGTCGAATTTCTCCTATGAACGACTTACATGCATTAAAACCTCCCTTCTCCAATGTCTTCATCCTTTGGAGATTCAGTAGGTAATTACCCTTCGGGTAATTACACGTGAAATACACAGAAAGGAAATCAGACGAATTCAACAGATTTTACAAAATATAAATAAAAACAAATACGTAATAAAATCTTGTGAGAAAAATGTTGAAGAGTACAAATTACTCTTACAAAAGACTTAAAATTTACTTTCACTCATTTATAATTTATAAGTCTTTACTTACCACGATTGAAATTCCACCCATGATGATAAGGGCGACAGCGTACCAATGGTCCATGACCCATCGTCTAAAAGTGGCCAGACTCTCATCCGAAAGTAACAACTTCCTCAAAGTTGCCAAAGGCCCACTTGGATCGACCTGGAAAATAGTATCATCCGAATTAGAGTAGTTGAAAACTCAGTACTAACAGATTTTCTTCATTTGAAGTTGTTTTTACCTCTCGGCACTTGTGATAAACATCGCAGTAACCATTGTAATCATTACATGGAGTCCCAGGCTTAGAGAACATGTCAGGAATGTCATATGGAGTAGAATTCCATTCATATGATGATCTAAAACATTACATTGAATATTTTCATTTCAAACAATTAAATTATTAATAAAATTGGTTAATTTCAACCTTTGTTTCATTTCTAATAAAAATTATCAACGTCCGAAATGTTTTTTATTTGAAATAAGATTTGAATGTAATTCTTTTTACTTACAGGCTTACCGGTATGAAAATTATTGTAATAAATTAATTTTACGTAACTAAATGTCATGAAAATAGAAAGGAAGAGAATGTATCGAATGAGGATTAAAAACACCCAAAAGCGACCAAAATATTACAAAATCACATTTCATTCAAACAATTAGGTATAATCTTGAATTCCATCCGTTATATTTTTAGTACTAATGTCTAAAAATTAACGTGAAAAACCGCGATAAAATTAATTTTGCTCGACAGTGTCATCGGTAACGAAATTTCGCCCTATTAATCGTTAAATATATTAATGGAGATGCTGGCGCGGCAAGCGGAGAGTGACATTTTATAAAGACTCGTTTTATGAAGAGTGACGTACCATTAAAAGGGAAATTTAATTAAAATTAATATTTCTCGGGATACTTCCGTTTGTAACAAATGTGATGAAGCCAAAATAAAAACGCGATGACCCTTCAAAAGTTAATCGTTCCAATTAGTTTTACACGCCATTCATAAGTGCTTATTTCAATTTGAAAACTCTGAAGACTCTTCTACAAATTTTAATATTTTTAGAATATAAAAATTAAAACGCAAGTTTTAAAAAACTTTTTACAAATTTATGTTTTGACTGGGATGAAATCTGGAAGACATTGGAAAGTCGTTTTCCGGTACTCGTACGATGAGCAAGGAATAATTTTCGAAGACGGGAATTTTTCAAAGCCGCACATCGTCCGGATGTCGCATTCAGCGGATTCTCGCCTTTTGAAAAATGCCGTTGCGGAAATCCGATAAAGGTACGAAAGCGTCAGATAAGACGCAATCGTTCGTTGAGAGCGGATAGAAAACGAAATCGAACGAAAACGAAATAAAAGGTCTATTTACTAGATTTAAGTATTTAAATATTTAACTTGAAAAAGAGGTAATTTTCTAAACTCTCCAAATACAACAATAAATAAACATGGTTTTTAAAAACTACTGATTGGCCTACATTACTTGTTAACTTCAGATAGTTCAGTTTCGAGTTTGTAGGATAGAATCAAATGTAAAACTTGGTCGACTTATAGTTGAAGTTAAGACACTACGCAATAATTGAGCTAAACGAATTTGCGAGTTCATTTGATTGTACGTATAGAAGCGGAAATCTTGTTCGACAACATCCTGAGCTACGTGTATATTACGGAGGCTGCCGTTAATCGAATTGCTTCTAGATGCAACCGGTGTCTGCGAAGGAAGGAAACATCTTGGAAGAACTGAATTAAATAAAATATCTTCGCGCTCTGCTCACGTAGAAAATATTTCGGCATGGAAAAACAATAGAATGTTTCTCACACAGATTTTAGTTTGTGTTTGCATAGATAAAGAATTTATTTTTTTTATTTTATAATAATATAGTATAATTATATCTGGAGTAACTTTATGTGATAAGAACATCTTGGATAGTAGTTAATGACGATAAACGGAATCATGGGCGCCTCTTCTCTATGCTAACATCGGGTCCACCCCTAGCGACGACAAACCAAACTAATTTCACATTCGCTCGCTGATTCATATTTCTGTTATAAGTTTCATAATTTTTTGATACTGTTGCATTATTGTGTCTCTTACATGTTTTAGTAAAATTCTGTTACTCCAGTAACATAAAAGTTTCAAAAAACGATTCTAACAGTGAAGGAGAAAATCGAAAATGTTCAAAAAATTATAACTCCAGAACAATAAATCGTAGTGACTTTTTAAAAATTCTATTTCAGAGGTCTTGAATTATTGTAGTCTTCACCAAAAAATGAACAATGCTAACAAAATTTGTTAGACTTTTCGTCATCGTTGAAAGCCGGAAGAAAGGATTGTAAAATTAAATATTTAAAAAATTTGGCAGCTAAGAAATAATAATGTATAACGGAAAAGTTAATGAATCAATTGAAACCTGTATTTGTGTACTTCAAAAGATATTCCTTGAGTTTTTCAATAACTTCAAAAAAGCATTATTCAACGTTTTCATATGTTTTTTAAGCTGAAAATATTTTGTTGAATCAAACTTCCTTGAAGAAGTTTCCGTTTACAAATATTGTAAAGAATATAATAATCAAGAATCAGTCTTAAATATTTAAGTCATTTTGAATTAGGATCATTGATTCATTGGAACAACTTTGTTTAATCGGAAGAAGCAATAAAATCTATTCAAAATATTCAAAAATTTCTTAGTGATAACTACTGGTTAAACTAATAATTAATATTTTTAATGTATAATTTTTATTTTTATATCTTCCAAAGTAACGAATTTTACGGGTAAGGAAATCATGGATTTTCAACGTATCGAATTTTATCAATAATTCTCAGTCACGAAGGTTTCGGACATCTTCAGCTATGGAATAACAGATTGCTTTGAATTTCGTATGAGAATAAAACCGGTAAATCCTAGAATATCTGATAAGGATCCGCAATGCTCTATAGTCCTTAAATGTTTCAGTGAGATATCTATAACTGGTAGTTACATTGAAAGTATTTGTAAAAAATAAATATAAAAGTTTAATTACGGGATAGAAATAAAATATGAATATGTCTTCAATCTAAATTAAATTTCTAGCGTCAGAGTTAGTTAATTATTCCTATATTTTCCTATAATTATAATTGTTAAGCTCATTATAATTGTACTTATTCAGTTCAATATTAGTCGAGTACATGGGAGAAGAAAGGTAATTTACAGGCACGGTTTATAAATATTTATTATATTTATAGTGTACGTTATGAACGTGAATTGCAATATATTTATTCACTTTACAAATTAAGGTAAAAGATTATTAACATTTGTTAACGTCAGAAACATAGGAAGTTTTGGCGCTCGGTATTTCGATACGAAATTAATTAAAATGACATATGTATGTCATTCGAATTTTGCTATGAACCCAGGCATAAACTTTCTTCTAAGCAGGGATCCAACCTGATTAATCCGATTAAAAAATCAGATTTTTGCAGAATTACCGTGATATTACTTTTGTAGGTACACCTCAAAAACCCGAAAATCACAAAACAGGCACTTCAAAAACCCGACATTTAAAAAAAACATTCAAAAACCAGACATTTAAAAAAACAGACATTCAAAAACTAGAAATTTTAAAATGTAGATGTTGAAAAACCAGATATTTTTTTAAATGTCTTGTTTTTGAAAATCTGTTTTTAAAGCTCTGTTTTTTGAATTGTCTGGTTTTTGAAAATCTGTTTTTTTGAATGGCTGCTTTTTGAATGCCTGCTTTTTTAGATGTCTGGTTTTTGCAGCGTCTGTTTTGAAATTTGTGGGGTTTTTGAGGAGCAAAAAACAAACAGTCAAAACCCAGAAATTTCAAAAATCAGAGATTGAAAACCCACATATTAAAACAAACAGACATTCTAAATGGAAACATTTCAAAATGCACACATATTTTGAAAGTCTGTTTTTTGAAATTGCTGATTTTTCAATCTCTGTTTTTGGAAATGTCTGTTCGTGGAATGTTTTTTTTAAATGTCGGGTTTTTAAATTGTCTGTTTTTTTATTGGTCGGGTTTTTTTAGGTGAACCCAACAAACAAACGGTCAAAAACCAGAAATTTCAAAAAACAGAGATTGAAAACCCAAAAATTTCAAAAAACAGACATTCCAAATCCATGCATTTCAAAAGCACACATATTTTGAAAGTCTGTTTTTTTAAATGTCTGGTTTTTTTAATCTCTGTTTTTGGCAATATCTGGTTTTTGAAAGTCTGTTTTTTGCAATGTCTGTCTTTTAATGTCTGTTTATTTAAACGTAGGGTTTTTTTAAGTGTCTGTTTTGTGATTTGTCGTGTTTTTGAGGTGTACCCATTTTTGTTAGCAGTTGTGAACAAAAAATATGTGGAATATTTTTAAGCAGTGTTTCGTTTTAAAAAAATTATAGAGATGGAGCTGTTGATGCTACTCAGTCCCCACTTTCTAATACAAAGTTTCGTGACTCGATATTTTTTATTTTTTCAATAACATCACTTTTGTTTAAAATAGTTTGAATTGTTATAATCAGGGCCTAATGAGATCACGTTGAATACTTCTGTGGTTTATCATGTTCGATAAAATTACCAACAATTGACTTGTATTAGTTCCGGTTAGATTTATCGTAATGAATCTGATTCTTTAATTTTGTATTCAAATTTTTATTAGTTTTTCCCTAAATTTAATCAATAAATAAATGATTAATTTGTAGCAATAATTTAAAAATATTCAGTATTTGTAACACCGTTACTATTCCGATGTAGACATCCGTTTACATTTCAAGGCCTCATGGTTTACACTTCATGGCTTCATTGGTTACACTTCAAACAATATATTATAACTTAATGTTATTTATTTTTTATTAATTAATGTTTTCATCGAATACAAGGTATTTAAACCATTTTTTAAAGAAAGCTTTTTACGTCTAAATTTTGCAGTCTTCTCATCGCTTCTAAATATCTCAGAGTGTTCAATTTCCAGAACAGTTCTGATTCTGCAGCGATGTCATGAATATTTTGTGTGGTTAATAACTTATGGTCATTACTCGTCTCTAAATATCATATTAGAGATGCTTAATTATATTTGCCGATGTGAAACCGATTTTAGTCACCTCGAATATTGATACCCGCAAGATCATACTAAATTATGTAAATGCATAAAACATTATTTTTTATACTAAAATTAGGAGTTTTAAAATTAAGATATGTTATATTTAGTAAGTGTTTTTATAAATTATTATGTCTATAAAGTTACACGCAGTTACACAACCAAAATCTGTTTTGAGATAATGCAAAGTTTTTGCATTGTAGTCGACGACACGGAGAAAACTTTTCATAGAAATTTTATCATTCCAGATGGTAATTTTGGAACAGATTTGTACAATGAGAAAAATGGCGGTTATTTCTGGTAAAAATGAATAGATTTCTTTTCGTTTGTACTGTCTGACTATTAAAAAATTGAAGAATTTATTTCCGCGTAGCAAGAATGAAATATACACGAAGTAAAAACTTGTGTATAGATAGATGTAAAATTCAAAACATACGAAATGATTTCATTACACTAATCAGGACGTCATAAACTATCTAACTTGAAAATGATAAAATTGAATATCCTAAATCTACAACCTGAAAGTTTCTATTTGGTTGATAATTTGAAGAAATATCTAGATATTAAATTAAAGGCTGTTTCATAAGTGAAAGTTTGAAAAGGTTATCTGAATTTTATTATGAAGTTTACTACTAAAAATATATATATTATTGCTAAAAGTAGCCAATTTAGTGTGAGCTACAATTAAAATCTGAACGACTTCATTATTGCCAGTTACACAATTATTTTGTTACATCCCAAATCTTGACACAGTTTAGAATCGTTGACTGAAATCTATCTTTAGGCGTAAAAAAGTTATTACTCTCATACGAAGCTTAAGCAAAGTGAATCCGAATATTAGTTAAATAGATTCTGTTAAACTTGTTAAAGAAAAGTTTTCGAAGTTAGTTCTTCGTTATGCAAATAAGATTTTGAAGCTGATATTTGGCTAATTCCAGCTCAATTCAAGATATTAAAATTTTAAATCTTTTTTTTTGTAGAAGAGAATCTGATAATAATTACCAGAATATCGAAAGTTTATTTTGAGACTATGATAGTTCAGGTCAGATAGCTGAATGTGTAATTAATTGCCTATCGAAAAGCTATGAAATTTTGCACCAATTTCCGAATATTAATGAAAAATAGAAAAGCGTCTGTGATATTTCGGTAGTAATTGAAACCAAATTCGTCGTCCTGCTCATTGCATCGATTCAGCATGTAAATATTTAACAGGGAAAACTCACAGACAAGGTTGGGTCTCTCCTGGTAGTCGGCAACACAATTCACAGGCTTTCGTGGCTGGATCGTCGGGCCCTGGGATGCACTGACAGGATTCTAACCCGTAAGCCAGGCAAATACTACCGGTGCACTCCTTAAATATAGACAGAGTAATATTTCATTAGTAAAATTAAATTTATACCTACTAAATATACATGATAACTATGTGAAATCTATTGTCACTTTCAACAATGTTTCTGGTGTCTAGGACTCAACTATGCTGTGCCTCAAGTTCCTTTTAAGTCTTACACAGAAAAAATGAAATAGTAGAAACTACTAACTACATAGTAGAATAATCGCCATTTTTAATTAATTTATCCTATAAATAGTGTCTACGGTTAGTTACGTAGTTAAGGCCACTATTTGAGTAGTATAACCAACATGTAATAGTTGTATCAGATTCTACCATTTGGATAGTAAAATCAACTATTTCTTTTTATACGTGTAGATGCTCAAAGCGTTTTTAGACGATATTTTTCTTGCGAAATACAAATTGTTATCGAATAACCTTACCAAATGATTCCTATTCATTTTTATCACTCACTTCTAATTTAATTTAACAGGTATGCAATTATATTTATAACTAGAAGTACAGTGTTGTTAAATGGTATTTATTATTTAAATGAAAGATAAAAAGCACATTGAATTTTTTTTTAATACGATTCCAGTGCCCTTATGGCTGATGTATACATAAACATTTTAAAAAATCGTTAGTGCCGTTTTTTATATTTGATTGATTTCTGTTTTGAAAAACCAATAGAACGAAACAAGGATAAAGTTACGAAAACCTCGCTTCTCAAATTTATAGTACACCTATGTCTTCTTGCGTAATTCGATGCCATAAAAACGAATATCACAGTACAAATTGGCGAAAATTCAATTTACACGGAGAAAATTGTAAAAAATCCTTAAAAATAAAGTCGTTTATGTATACAAATATTGAAAAATTCGAAAAAATGTTCAAATTAAAGTTGTGAACCTTCTCAAAATACACATTTTATGTTTAGTGCATTTTTTCGAACGTGTGACTTAATAAAAATGACAATGAATTGTAGATTATTATAAAAAAAAATCATATCGGTCTCTCAGTTTTATTAATTCATGGTATCTTTCGTATTTTCGTGCGCTGAAAACGAATATCGTTGTGAAAATTGACACAAATGCAATCTACATGGTGAAAATCATGCAATGAAAATAATTTTCCAATTTTTTATAATTGTACAAATGTAGAAAAATAAACGTAACTAGTGTACCTTTAATCTTTATCTTTGGTTTTCTCATAAGTGAAATATTCAAGGTTCCAGAGAATTCTTCAATGGATTTTTTTAGTCGAAACTTTTTTATGCAATTTAATTTTGTCGTAAAAACTACTTTACTTCTTTGCAGTCAAATTGAAGGGGACAGCAGTAAATAATGAAGTGTCTTTCAAGATGTCAGCATTTCTGTGTATAATTGTCTACTCCAAAAATGAACCAGAATAGTTTTATAAAACAAACGAAAATATAATGAATAGGGAAGACTGGATAAATCGGAACACATTTTCATTTTGTATTATTATATAGGACAGAAGAGTGCAATGACTCGACTAGTCACAAGTGTCATTAAAAAATGTATCTCATTGTGCAACATTTCTGAGAAATAAACGAATATTTACGGTTAATTAATTAAGTAACTCCAGTATTTTATGTATAATTTTATAATTTTAATAAAAAATATTTATAAACAAAGTGACTTAGCAACCGCGTAAGAAACTAATTCGAAAAATCTGATAGAATATTGGTTCCGAACAATCAAAACGAAACTCACTAAAAAAATAGAAAATAAAAAAATTATAATGTTCTGAGTTTTCCTTTCAAAAACGTTTGGATTTGCCCCATAACACTTTTATAAGTTTTCTGTTACTGCAGTAGAACATTGGGACTTCTATCTTTACGACTTCTATGGACCTTGCGACTTCTAAATCACGTGCTATAGAGTGTCCGCGATTGAGAGTTGTGCAGAACATATGCGCATTACAAATTAGAAGTCCCGAGCCCTTCGGTCACGTGAATTTCGAAGTCCCGAGGTTCTACTGTATATCTTCAAATGCATTGAAAAAAGGGATTATATAACGCAGGATTCGTAAAAAATACAATTCAAACTACAATACTGCAATTACATAAAGTGCGCTTCTTTAGTTTTTACAATAGAAAACGAAAATGTAGTGCTTAAAACGTAATCGCAGCTGTAAAACGTTACACATGCCATGTGTCTCTTGCAAAATAATAATCAAGGATTAACATTGTTAAAATAATGACCTTTTATAATTTTACACAGTTTTTATTTATTTAAAAGTTTCAGTTTTCCCTGTGTTCCGATTTACCTCGTCTTCCCCAACAAAAAAAAAGAAAAATGCTAGAATAAATGGTGAAAAATAAAACTAAAAATGCATCAGTCTCTTTCGGGTGGTTGGCCGCGGTCACAGCAAATATTGTTGAAAGTGCTCGGGGCATACTTTAGTAGGAGGTAAATGCGACACGCATACACATAAATCGATGCACTTTTAGCGGGCATAAAAACGTCATTTGCCGACGGGCTCCGAAAGCGTTCATCGACTTTGTATGCGGGCAAGTGCAGCAGATTATATTCAAGGTAGTCACGCGCTCGTGAATTTTTATTGCGAGTAAACGAGAGGCCGTGAGCACTCACCCCCATGAAGCAAACGAGCTCTTGATTGCAGATGGTTTTGTTGGGCTTGTTAATGGACGGTGGACAATAGGGTGCCCTACCGTCGCAAAAACTCGCGTCCCTACATCCGTTGTCGTCTCGGCATTTGTCGCCGAACCTCAAGCCGCAGTCAGTGGTGCAGCAAGGGCCCTATAAAAAAAAAGAATAGAAATTCAATATTTCCAAAAATTTTTGCGATTTTTATTATTAAGATGAAACAATGGAACGATACCTACCTGACTAGGACTACAAACCGAGCCTGGAGTAAGGGTGCAAGGGGCTTCGTCAGCTGGAGGATAACGACGTTGAGGGAAGCAGCAGGAGTCTCTACAATCTTCCTCCCATCCGCAATCGCATTCCTCGCCTTCCTCGACGACGCCGTTTCCGCACAGGGATGCTTGAGGCTCTGAAAAATCACGGTAAAACGAACGTTATAAAAATGCTGGTCGCTGCTGATTCTCTTTTGCCAACGATCCACTTTTACTTCGCTGGACCTCCCTTCGAAATGCCCGAAGGAACGATTCGAATTCGAAGTCATACGGATTTTGTGTTCGTTACCTTCTTTGTGAAATTTACATTTCGAAGAAGAGAAAAAATTTGTCCAAAAAATCATATGTTTCCAGGTAATATCTATTCTAAATAAACAGTCATCATTTACCTGTAAATTATTAATTGTAATACGGGCTAAACGTTTGGGCCATTGTTTATATTTTACTTTCTGTACAGAAATAAGCGAAAGTAGCGTACATATAGATTAAGCCCCCTAATAACATCGTAAAGATATAACTATTTCATCCAGTAAAAAAACCGTTCACATAATTCCAAAGCGTTAAAGAATAGAATTAGAAAGAAAATTAGGTGCGTGGTGAAAAACCGACAAATCAGAAAACCATCAGGTCGAAAAACCGACAAATCAAAAAGCCGACAGGTCGAAAAACCGACAGTCAAAAAGCCGACACACCAAAAAGCTGACAATAGAAAAACCGAATTGTAATAATGCCGTCAGTCAAAAAGTCCTTGCAGGTCTTTTCTATACATCAACAATTTTCTATTCTTAATAATCTTATGTCTATATTTCAATTTTCTATACAACTTTTCCGTGTACATCAAAGTTTGGTCATCTATCTAATAAAATGCAATCAATCAAATTCTATTTATATTAGGAAAACAAGTAGAATTCTCTAAAACAGAATATAGAAACATAACATAATATACGTAATACTAAACAATAATCAATACCTTTTTTGAAAGAACATGGGAATTTTGGGTGTAGGTCGAAAAACCGACAAATGCAAAAGCCGACAGTCAAAAAACGGACAGACAAAAACCGACAATCGAAAAGCCGATACTTCAAAAAATGACAGTGCGCTAGTTGATGTGTCTATTTTTTTATGTGTCGGCTTTTTGACTGTCGGTTTTTCGATTCTCAGTTTTTGTCTGTCCGTTCTTTGACTGTCGCCTTTTTGATTTGTCGGTTTTTCGACCAGCACCTGGTATTTTTAGTCACAGTCATAATACCGACAATCGGTTTTTAGACGCGTCGGATTTTTGCCTTCTGTTGGTTTTTTGAGCTGTCTGTTTTTTGACGTGTCGGCTTTTTGAACGTCGGCTTTTTGATTGGTCGGTTTTTCGGCGCGCACCCAGAAAATTAAGTGTGCCTATTACGCACTGCGGTGTCTGACCACTAACGTCTGTTTTCACTTGCTACCTTACAGCAGGGAAAATATCTATATAAATCGGAAAAAATACTTTTTCTTGTCAATTTTTAACATACTACGGGCCCGCACCCGGCATCATGTCTAAAATGTTAAATTATCCTGGTGCGGGTCGAAAAACCGACAAATAAAAAAGCCGAAAGTTCAAAAAACCGACAATCAAAAAGCCGAAGCCAAAAAGCCGACATATAAAAAAAACGACACTTCGAGAAGTGGATGTCACGGCATATCGATTGTCGGTTTTTTGAACTTTCGGCTTTTTTATTTGTCGGTTTTTCGACCCGCACCAGGATAATTTAACATTTTAGACATGATGCCGGGTGCGGGCCAAAAAACCGACATATTAAAAAGCCGACAAGTAAAAAACCGGCGGTCATAAAGCCGACAGCCAAAAAACCGACAGTCAAAAAGCCGACACATAAAAAAAAGACACATCTTCAGGACAGTCATTTTTTGAACTGTCGGTTTTTTGACTGTGGCTTTTCGATTGTCGGTTTTTTGACTGTCTGTTTTTCGACCTGTCGGCTTTCTGATTTGTCGGTTGTTCGACCCGCACCTCATGATGCCTACCATTTTGAAGGAGGCATTTTGTAGCTACCATTTTGAATGAACATATGACCACAATGTCGTTATCAGCTAACCATAATACCTGCCGATACTGAAAGCAACAACTATGGCGCCCACCATATTATTGAGATCGGCATTTTGAATTTCTGATAACAAAGTCAGCGGCTCAGAAATTGATAGTGAATCATTTTGAGCAGTAGATATGTTTAAATAAACAGTTCAATCGTGATTTTCTAATGTAAATGTTTACATGATTCATGAATATTTAATATGTTGTGTCCGCCATATTAGCCCCACCATTCTGAATTAAAAAAATCTAACCTCAGATTCGTAATTATCGACTGCAAACACTACCGGGTAATAAGTTTTATTCATATGGAATTACTTTTGCATTCGTTTAGTGCAATTTTAAAAGTGGAAGAAATATTTCGTCGTATCGGTCGCCATTTTGTTAATAAGATAAAAATTAAAAAAACTTTGGTATGGTAAATTTCTTTTAGTAGATGCATTGGGTTTATGTTTATGACATATTTTAAGGCAATAAAAACTAAACAAAATTTTACTTAAAATATATGCTTTCACATATTATGGAACACGTTTCTGATAGAATAAAAGTTGAGCAAAAAAAGGTATCACCGTGAAAATTGCCTTTAAAAAAATCGTAGCTCAAAATTGTCGGATATTTCAATGTTTTTGAAATAAAATGTGTTAAACACCATTTTTTGACAATTTTCTCCACGCTATTATAAAGAGCGACGACAAAAGTAGTGGAATGCGAAGTTCTCCACATTTTTCAAAATTTTGATTTCATACGAAAAGTGACGATAAAATCCAGTTGCAAATTATGCGTATTTGGGCATAAAAGCTATATAATATATATAAAAGCTATTGTTTGAAAAAATAATAAAATACACAAAACTTACGTAATCAAGAAGAAGTAGATATAAATTTAATTTAAAAGCAATCTTTCGGTATTGGTGAGATGAGATAACATGTCCATATAAACGTTTAAATGTCCGAGTTTTTATTTAATACAAACATTTTCTGTTTGTAAACAAATTATTTATCTTTATAATCAAATGGACTTCTAATAAATTTTGTATTAACTATAACAAAAATTTAATTCTATTTATATACCGGTAGAAAAACTTAGCAAAATACTTTCTGCAGAACACAGGAAATTATTTCGGTACATCTCATTAAATGAACATTATACCTCTAAAAGTGTACTTTCAGCGTTTTATTAACTCATTAAAATAAATCCTCTTAAAATTGTTTTAAACCTCATAGACGTAAATCCGTAGTGTAAAGGCATGATTTATTTAGTCATCGAAAGAGACTCCGGAACGATTGTGGGTATTTTCTTGTATACATTTTATATAAAGGATCCTTTTTGACAAACTAAATAATTTATGCCACGAAACGATCAATAAAGAACTGCACTAATTTATTTTTTTTATATAAATACCTGTAATTCGTTTTTTTGTTTCCAATCAAAATAGACATAAATGGGTGAACGTTCCTGACATTAATTTCAATAAGAAATGACTGAGGTTTGTTCATCAAAATTTGAGTACATTTAGCTTCTAGGTCCTCATTTTCTATTTACAAAAGGTGGCAAAAAATTTGGTGAAAAACTACAAAAAGAAACAGCTTTTAATTAATATTGAATCATTTTGAGCAGTAGATATGTTTAACTAAACAGTTCAATCGTGTTTTTGTAATGTAAATGTCAGAACAATATATCTATCTCAATCACATGAACATTAAAAATTCATGAATAAATTTCATGTATAACATTTGTTGAAAGTGACTAAATATCTTTTAAAGTATTTCCAACTAATATGAACTTAAATTTTAGAGATTCTGATCCTGTCTTAGACTGTTTTAAAATTAAAATGGAAAATAGCTTATAAATTTGGGATTTCTCATAATTAATTTATCGTAATTTCAAAGTCTTTCTACAAACAATAGAAGTGACATGTAAAGCAGTTTATATATAGCAATAGTAAAGTACATAATTTATTTCTTAACGATCCGGGAGTAGAACCTCATTTTGCGCCCTGTCGTGAAATCTCCGGACGCAAATTATCGAACCCCATGCCTGTCGTATTAAAAAATATCATATATACAACACGAGCGAAATATCGATCTCCTCGCTTCGCTCGTGCGACAAACTTCGCACTCATTGCCAATTACACACTTCTTAAATAATATACTATTAACAAAATAATTAACAGACATCAAATGAAGCATATACGATCTTATCTTATGCAGTTCAGAAAATCAGTTTTAGATATTTCAAATATATGAGTTGTTTTGAGAAATTATAAAATGTTTGATTTCGAGCGGAATATTTATATTATTTCAGTCCACGTATTTAACATTTCGTTCCATGCTCATTTGTCGGACTGCATTTTGGTTAAAATTGCCGTAAAATGGAAATGCTCGAATGAATGTTGTCGAAAGCCACAAAACCAGATGAAATCTATGCAAAATTTACCACTTAACAAGAACAGTGAATACATAACAATAGGTGTATGATAACTATAACACAAATAATGCGTTATTATTTTTGTCAATTTTTCGATTTTATTCATTTCTGATGCTCATGATCTGTGAACATAACTTAAACCGGTCTTTAATTATATCCTCGTATAAGATAAAATAACTTTTATATAATCAGAATTGATGAACGATAATTTACGTAAAATCGAAGTGTGTAATTGACATAAGGTATCGATGTTTGCAGTTAAGTTTATATCATATATGACAATTTATTTGCTACACATAAAATTGTTTGATTTCGGTAAATACCTACCAATTATTTATATAGTAAGTATTATGCAGCGATCGGAAATAAAGGAGTGCTAAGTCCATAAAGAATATTCAGTATATTTTTTAAAATTTTGTATCTTTCGTTGGATTTTCGTTTATTAAATTTTGTTATTTCTTCCCATGTAAACACATTTTGTCGAAAATTGTCTGACATAAGTTGATGTTTAAATATCATTTTCCCAATGATTGATCACAAACCTCTCATTTGGTGTTGAGTATACGGTAGATTGATTCATTTTTTTCAATAAAATAAAAATAATAATCATGTGGTTAGCGATCGATATACACAATTTCAGAAATTCATCTTGTATATTAATAAATAAACACACCTTCTGAAATAATGATCAGAAGACAAATTGTCTGTCCTTCAATTTTATTTCGACACATATGCGTTCTGTATCTATCCCTATTATAAACATCTTACAACATTTAAAAATGATGAATAAATTTAAATTTGTTCATAACGGAAGTGTAGCTGATTGTGATTATGTTAAACAATAAAATTACAAAACAATCTGCACATCATGAACATACAACATCATTCGTCATTCGCAGAATTCTACGCCAAGTTTCTATCAATGTTTGCTTATTTTTATCAATATCGGTAATTAATCATTTAAATACGTAATATTCAATCACTAAATTAGATTTCTTTGAAAAATGCATTTAACATTAACATTATTGCCTTCGGGATGTATCAAATATAAAATAAAGCTCGAGTAACTTATTTCTCAGCTTTATTACGCTATGCGTTGTAGTATAGTCTTCGTACTTTAAAAGATTATGCCCTTGGGTACAGGTGGTTTTTCTCCCGGAGATAAACCTTTTGAAACTATTAGATTTGGCTCGAGAATGATAAGTGGTAACATTTTACATGAAATTCGATTGTTTTATCACACGCATAAGATAGAAGAACAGTGCAATTTATTGTCACATCAAATTGCATTTACTTGTATTAAGATTCTACATACATTAACTCTTCTTTTTAATGGAGCATGTGATAAACATCATTTACTCGATACTGTGAATTATTTATAACTTTTAAGCGCAGAAAAAGTTATTGGCATTATTTTTAAATCTTTTGAACTTTGCTTAACCCATTAAGGACCGGCAACTTTTTCATAGAAATTTTCAACATTGTTTCTGAACAAATTCTAGACTACTCATTTCTGACGAAATTTATCAAACGAATCTGCAATTAAAAATTAAGAAAAATGCAAATCCAAGTCGCTGCGTTCAATTATTTAAAAAAAAAGTTGACTTTATTTTTTTAACTACAATTTTTTTGTGTTTAACAAAGATTTTTGCATTTAAGGAGATCTCAATGAAGTAAATAAAAAGCGTCCACGAGCTTTAAACTTCAAAATTAAACCTAAATAAGATTTAAATTGCTTAAATTAAAAAAAAAAACTTCAAAATTTATGTGCTAGAATTGTTAATTTCATGATATGTTTATCCAATATGACGACTCCATGTTAAAATATTGACACTACTTTTTTTAAATGGCGATTCCAAATCAAGATTTGTTTGCATAATCTGAGACCTTAAGACATGCAATGTCCTCGATAACAAATTTATTATTCAACTTTATAAATTCAAAGTAGCGACCTTAAAATTCACGATCGACTTTCCAAAAGTCCTTATATAAGTACAGAGAATTAACAAAATTGAAAATAAATTAAAATTTTTTTCCGACATTTTGAATGTATAACGTTGACTAACAATTTTTTTAGCCGGTATGTAATTTTTCCTCCATGTTTCAGGTTATGCAAGAAAATCTTGTATTGAACTCATTATTTATGCAAATCCCGAAATAATACCAACATTTTTCCAGTAAGCCGTCATTTTGGATATAGATATCGTGAAATTAAAAATTTGAGTACAGACATTTTGAAGTTTAAGGTTCATGGACACTTTTTATTCACTTTACCCTGATCTCTTTGTCCGATTTCAATGCAAAAATCTTGCTGAAACGAAACTTTGAAAATAAAATTAATTTTATATTAAGAATAAAGAAAAGAATCGTCTTGGAATAAATATCCACAGTTTGCACTGACAATAAATGTTATTTAGCTTCGCGTATATGTATGTACTCATCGGTACCTAATGATTTGGTTTGAATTAGGACAATATCAGGTACTTCATAAGTCCCACGTAAGGGGGAAATTATTTATAATGTGGTACAGTCTTGAACATTTCGGTTTATTTTATAGCAAAACATTTAACCTCACTATTCTTGAAAATGGGACATGAAAAGAAAATTCTTGTAGCGTCCTCGTTGTCAACATGAAAAATCCATTCAGAAATGAAAAAAATTGCATTCAAAGGAAAAATCCGTGTCGTGCAGTGTTATTTCAGAATCGAACTAATTTTTACAGCGATTACAAGAAATATTTCAGGCCTAAAACGTTTCGAGGCAGAAAAGATTTTTAATTTAAAAAATCAAGTTTTATCCAGAAAATTTGTTTTGTGTATAATATTTTCAAAGAAATTCTTATTTTATCTGTCAACTAATGAAATATTTGTTAGTATGGAATTTTGAATAATTCTTCGTACTTCTTGTTTAAGGCGTTATGTAGGAATTTATTCATGTGAAATCGCAGTAGGCACAATCATCACTAATTTCGCCGGTACCCTTTGTACATGAGAAACGGAGATGCTTCGCAAATGCATGTAGGAAACGCACTGCACTATGTAAACCAGCTGGTGCGTTGGCGTCAAACGGATTCCCTGAAACCGTGGCGGACAGGAGAGCTACGTTAACAAGTCGATGGGCATGTATTATCCTTGGCATTACATATATGGTGTAAGCACATATTCCAGATTCTAGCTACTGGTACCTTACTATATAAGGGTACATAAGGGTATAAACTCACAGTTCCCATCCACTCTTCCTCCTTATCTACTTCGGCCCATAAAATCCAACCTTCAAATAACTACTGACTATGAATGCTGTTGTAAAAATCCCATAAAACCAAATTCATATGAATACGTCGATATTGGCTGTATTGTAATAAAAAAAATACCTAAGTATAGACAAGACATTTCTTGTGTATTTACGTGTCATTATTTTACCATTCTTGTATGATTTGTAGTAAAATTTCCCGACGACGAAAGGCTAGAGTTTAAGTATCAAAATTGAACAAGTTTTAATAGAAATGATAAGAAATTTATTTTATCCAGAATTGATTCAACACAAAATGTATACATTTGTATAGTTTTGGAAATATTTAATTTCATTGAAAGCGTTTATATAGTACCGGCCAAAATATCGTGAACGCTTTGAATTTTCAAGCTTGTCAAATACTGCGATGTATCTCGAAACCCTTTGACGATATTAAAAAAACTCAAAGCATATATTTTAAAGTAGACGGATAAAGCTTTCAATTGGTGCTTTCATTTTACTTTAGACATTATTATTTCTTAGCTGTGAAGTTTTCAAAATGTTAAATTTTGCAACTTTTTTCTTCTGACTTTAGACGCTGACAAAAAGTGTCACATAATTTTATAGAAATTGCCAATTTTTTTTTCATGAATTCTACCCTTCAGGACCTTTAAAATGGACTTTGTAAAATGTTGCTACAATTTTTCGTTTCAGAGTTATGATTTTTTGAAAATTTTAAATTTTATCTGTTGAGTCGGAATTCTTCGAAAAAAGGCTAAAAGTTCGTGAACATGGAAATTATTCATGTTTCGGGAATCACAATACTACGTTTCTTTTCAATATAATGCAAAATACTAAAATTTATCAAAAAAATACACGTTTTCAATGTCTCAGTTCAAAGTCCAAAATATTACACACCGAAATCATGTAAATAACTGAAATGAAAATTAATCGGTCACTTTTCGCCAAAAATTACACTCATTCTCATTCGATTACTATTTATCAAAGACACACATTATCAGTACATGAAGCGAATAAAAATTCCTGAAATTTACAAATCAAGCAACGATTTTCCGATAATAAAACTAATGGTTATAAACACTTCATGATTAATTTTTATACTTTTGTTTCGTCTATGAATCCAATTAAAAAACAACATATGAAAAAAATGTAGTTATTTAGGGTTTATAACTAATAGTTTTGTTATTCTCATTTTCAAATAAGAAACAAAATCATTTTCGCCAAAGCGTATTGAAACGGAAAAAAGAGCCTGCTTGAGGTTTTTAACGAAAGGTAAAAAAATCAGGAATCATCATCAAATAACTAGAATGCATACATAAAAAAATTAATTCTGCGTTTAAAAATAAATATAGGGACAATAAAAATATAATAGACATAAAACCATTAATTTTTAGATTCCTCACTCGGAAGTAATGTTGATTAAAGTAAAATAATACATTTTTCGTGTACCAAGTCATTACTGTTTCGATATCCGAAATAAGCTATTTATTGAAACGTATGTTTAACGTTTCGACCGCAAAGTGTGATCGTCAGGAACCTTGGCAAGAGTTCTTAACAATAACTTAATTAACTCAGTAACAAGAAAACCTCTTCCCTCTTAAACTACTTTGTCTATCCTCGGTATTAGCTTCGATTAATGTGAAACCACAAAACTACATGAAAAAAAAGACAGATGACAAAGAAAGCACATTAATTCTTATATATTTTTCATTTGAATTTTTGTTTAACCACAAATTATTATTTTTTTTCCACTTGTTCTTTCTAATCTTTCTTTAATTTTCTTTATTTGATTTTTTTTGCCTCAACATCATTTACATCAGCCCATGATTGTGACCGGTAACTTTTATTATGTCTATTACAATAAATTAATAAATTTATGAAAATAAAGTTTCCTAATCGAAGATAATACCGAGGACAGCAGATTTTAGAAAAAATGTATTTTTCAAATTATTGTAATGTAAATGAGCATTATACGAAATAAAAAAAGGTTGGAACTGTGAACATGGAAAATTATACGTTTAGTCACAACTCTCATTATTTATAGTTTCGAATATTTATCACTTTTATATTTTTCATGTTTTAAACTAAACATATTTGTTATGAATTCACAATTTTTCATAATACGATTAAATATGGTGGATGGAGTATTAAAATTGCCTTAATGTTGAATTAAAATATCGTAAGCATCAATAAAAACATTTCTTTATTATTTTTATTTGAGGAAGTATTTTTATAATTCTTTGTTTGAATCTTCTCGTTCTACAGGAAATGTTAAGAGTTAAACTTCATGGAAATGCTGATTTTGTGTACCAATTGGTTTTAATACATTTTTAAATGTATTTACTAATAAAATAACTAGAGTATTGTTAATAATAACCCATAGACGTACAAACATTTTGGTTAAGGTAGATACTTTATGACCTTTAAAACAGTGTTTCTATTTTATACAGCAACTTTGGATTTTCATTCTCCTGGTCTTACCTACAACTCGAATTTATAAGAAGATCATTAAACGTAAATAAATTCACATAGAACAAACTATGTTACCAAGTCAATTGTTCGAAAATTTTGCTTTCACCTCCAAACTCGAATACATTAAATTAATAATTAAGAATTAATCGGGATGTTTCAATTATCTACTGATAGTTATTGTTTATAATATTTTATCAAATATTTTAGCAAATATTTCTTTAATTTTTTTTTAAATTTTATTATTCATTACGAAATTTAAAATTAGTATACCAGCAAATAGTTTGTGATTTCATTAAACATTAAGTCAAGTACAAATCTCTTAATAAAATCTCGTCTACAAACTTTCAATATTCTTAAACTGCTCAAAGTTCACATGATAAAGATTTATTGATTATTCAAACTATGTCTCAGTTTTTGAAGTTCACAATATACAAAATATTTTAAAGAACATAAAAAATACATAAAATACCATCTCTTACTTTAACAATACAAATTCTTGAAATCGTATAAAAATCTATGATTATTTTAAGTCGATTTTAGTAATTGCGTTACATCTACTACATTTTCTAAATAATTCTTTGGGAAGTACAGGGAAAAAAATGTTTAGTATATAGGGAAAGAAGATATCGTTAATGGAAACTTTTTATACAAATAAAACACACGATTACAAAAAATTGTCGAATCATAGTCTGTAATAAATAAGACAATAATATTGCTACGTTTACTATTTCCCAACAACTAAATATACAGTAGAGTACATCATTTTAAATCTACCTCAATTTTGTAGTGTAATAGTCACTTTAATTATTCGTGAATAGGAAAACATGTAATAAAATTTATTAAATGAAAATAACCCCTTGTTACAGAAAAAATAATTATTTTACGGTATATTTTACAATAACTAATTACAGTAATATTCTTAACTGTAAAATTAATATACAGTTAACAATTTTACACTTTGATAATTCTACATTAATCTATAATTTATAAATATACATTAATTTACACAATATTAGATTTTTACTTCTTTCGACAAATTCTATTCATTCGTCCGATATAGTCTACGAAAATAATTTTTTCCGCATTCTACGATAGCGGAACATAATTCTTTACGTTATTTTATTAACAAATGAAGTATAACGATTATTTCATTTAATTAAATGCTTTCATTTCCTTAAAAATAAAAACCAAATCTACGTATTCTCAGTTTTTGATGCTTCTAATGTAAGAATATAATTAATAATCTATTTTCGGAGAAAAGTATGCAACTACTCTAATATTTAACCCCTGAAAATATAAATTATTACTTTTATATGACGTTTATCTGATGCAAATACAAATCAAATTATTCGCAGTTATGTATATCGTATCGGGTGTGAATACTAATCACATCATGTTCGCACTACAAGTCATGCTCTCCAGTCGTGATTATAATTGTAATTGGGTTGAAAGTTTGTGTTAAAACATCATTTTTCTATAAATTTAAGTATTAGCCTGAGTATAACAGCAGGTGTAAATATTTTTGAGGTAATTCTGTTTTTGGTAACAACATTGATCACAAAAATGCAAATACCAAATTTTTATATGACCCGAAATTTATCCAAAGTAAACAGTTTTATTCTTTAATTGTCTAATGTATAAAATGTCTATGGAACTAAGAAGGTGTAAACTGAAAATAAGATTGGAAACAAATTTTATTTGCCATATAACCGGAAAATTACCAACGGGAGTCGTGATAGTAAAATGCATTAATCTAAATACTAACAGTCCATGCCTTGTCTTGTTCGTAATCCGTCTGTTACTACTTAGATTACTGCATATAATTTCACTAACTTTTATTTTTCCACATGACAAAATAGTTTAAGTTACTATTAGGTTTTATCTCTAATAATTCTTTATCATTGACTAACCAGCATGGCTATTATTCTGACTGCATAAAAAAATATTTATATATATATTTTCACCCATTTTTTTTTGTTATTTTTATTGTAAATTGAAACTTTTCGCAACTTGATAGATTTGAAACACTTTTCAGAACCTCCATTTCAATCGTGGATCTTCTAAAAGGGTTTCGGTTCGTTTTTTCGATTTTTCTTGTCGTAACTTGATTGGCCACATCGTCGTTTTTGTCACGTGCTCCATCTCTTACACGTAATCTCTCCCGCACAAATCAACGCGATTAAAGATTGGTAGATAATTGAATACCTTCAGTTTTCTCTCAGTTCCGTATCGGGTTTATATACGTCGGTCCCTCAGGTCCTCCGATCCTACTCGCCTCTTCATTTCACCTATCTACGATCTCCTCATCCATCACTCTCCTCATCTCAATTTCTCCCGCTTTCACTCGCTCTTCTCGTCTTGGTATACTTCTATCCTCCAGCATTGCTCAGAGCTTTATTGTCCCCAGCGATATCATTGCTCTTCTTCATTCCAGACTCTTTTCCGATTCGAAAGTTCGAGAATGTCTTTCTTACTTTTTATTTGAATATTTTTAATGATTTCGTAAAATCAAAAAAATCAAGATGACCATAATTATAGCTCAGAAAACATAGAAATCAACAAAGCAAATTTGCTGATTAAATTTGAGTATATCCAGAAAGTAGTAGCAAATGAAACTTGTGCATGATTAACAACGTGAAGTTGGAAGTTCAAAGTATCCTGCTTATGATTATGGCGGAGGCAGGTAATGGAAGTTGGCGAAAGAGTTGATTAATAAACATCCCGGCATATGTGAACATAATACCGGGTGAAGCACTGCAGGGGCCGACGACAATTGCGAACGTGTTCCTTCGGTTAAAGTCGAGTTTTATTGCACTAGCACCGAGGACAATTGCACCGATGTCGTTAGAAAGGTCCTTGAAACTTAGCGTACAATACGCGGCAGTTGGCTCATAGCTGCCTTGATGAAAGCGTGAAACGTGTACTTTGAAGTCTGTTGTTCCAGACGCATTGTCTATTCCACTAAAATAAGTTTTGGGCTCAAAATTTAGTAGGCCTCATTCAAAGTTAATCAATTCCATGATATGAAATTACTTAACCATCGGTTGATAAACCAGGTTTTTATGTACCCGACATCCACATCCGTCTGAATAATTATTCGAGGCCAAGATCGTGAAGTATTCGAGCGAAATAAAGAAGAATTCTTATTCGAAATAAGAAAATTTTTTTTTTTAAATTATTTTATATCGACTTTTCTGAACCCATATGGGACTAAATCGCGACAGGTCCTACAGTTTATGAAGGTGGAATCTGACCACCTGAGCTTTGGCGTTATTAGACACTTATAAACAAATGCAGAGGTTGGGATCGAACCAGGGTTTTCTGATTACGAAGCCGATCCACTACCAACTGAGCCACCGCCGCTCACAAATGAAGAAGATTGTATCGACTTTACCGACTAATGGTAAATAAGACATTAAGTTCTATTTTTTTTTTAAGAGCCAATAAATGCACTTTTCCGCAGTGGAACTTCGAAAAAGCTGTAAGAATTATTAATTCCACTTTACACTGATTGCACCGCGATACGAGTAGCATTTTCTCGTTTCGTGAAATCGATTTTTATCGAGTTTACTGGAATTCCACGTCCAATTGGAACCGAAAGGACAGTTCAATTTGCTAGAGTCGTAATTGTTACGTTTAACGTCATTCTCTCCGTGAAGCTGTCTACGGCACGGTTTCAATCCCGTCAGCGGTGCGAGCCCTTCAATTTCGCGCTCTCTCACGTATTTTGCTCATCCGATCGGGCTGCGTGTTTTCGAAACACCATTACATAACAGCTCGCTCCAGAGACCAGTCTAATCCTAACGGAAGTCGACGGACCTTATTGCATTCCGTCGTCTTCAAAGTGGGCATCCGGGAGATTCGATTCGATCCGAAGGTTGCAAGAGTGGTGGCTGATGAAGGGACCGAGGGCGGAGACGAAATCTGAGATTATGCCAAGACATCGCGTTTCCCCCTGACAAACGAGATTGTAATACCTTCAGGGTGAACTCGGGGAAGTATCTCGAAGAGACAAATATGTTAGCGCGAGTAGTTTGTCACGATTACTTTGATATTGGCGAGGTTTAGGCTACGTGACGACCTTCATTTATAAGCCTGATCGTGATCTGCCTTGGCAGCTTCATGGCTGACTCGTCGATCGGGAAACGGTTCGTGGAAGCTGTAGTGCAAGTAGGGTTTCCTAACTGAATATATTACGTGGATCAGTGGAACTAGATGAAAGTAACTTCGAAATGTTGTTTTGAACTCAAAGCGGAATAAAATTGCAGGGAATGTAATCCTCCTCAATTTTGCTAAATTTTCAATATATTTACGCCTAATGACGAATAAGTCCCTAATCTCGATTTCGAGTGCCATTTAACCATTTATTCGAGATAATGGTCGAAAGCCGCTTTCTCTCCCTCAGTGAATGTATTCGTCCCTCATCCTCCTAGTGCAGTCTCCTGTCCCGTGTTCAGGGATTCTCCTACACGTCCTTTACATGAAACCGTTTGTAGGCACATACGCTAAAGCCGAACTAAGCTCCAGCCGCTACCAACATTGGTATCACCGCGAATTTCGAAGGATGCACACCGGGGCCAATGTGTATGCAAATACGCTGTGGCACGTCAGGCGGTGCACGCAGTCGGTCGACAGTCGGCTCCATTGAAATCGATACACAGTTTCCCACTATCCCTTTCCCGCCCCTACCCTTCCACCCTTCCCTTTTCTCCACACTTTTCCTCCTTTTTTCACGTTTCACCTTTGTGTCCTCCCTTTTCTTTCTTTACAGTCAAAACTTTGATTCTCAATCTTTCATGAAAGGATCGATGATTCTGCATTACATGTGTGTTTTTTTTTGTACATCAATAAAGACTTGATTTTTCTTATGTAATAAAAGTGAAAATGTAATTTTTTTTTAATTATGGTTATGATGTAGATAACTTTTATTTGTGTATACGAGGATCTATTATATTTCCCCTCTTCTCCCCCCCCTCTCTCTCTCTCTCTCTCTCTGTCACCATATGTATCCTACTAATCCTCTCGACAACATGGCCGAAACGATGATGCCGCCTGAACGACAAACGGAAACCCTATTAAACGTGAATAATTTACGAGTGGAAGACTTTAGTCACGCAATAACCTCAAAGATTTTTAAAAATGATTAATCTTTGACAGCTTAAACATTTTGTAGTATATATAACTTGAGATGTAATAACATAATAAGGTAGTGTTGAATAAAACGTGTAAACACTGATTACGTGAAACTTTAAATACAAAACTTTTTTGAGATTGTAATTTATATAATACCCCTAATAGTAGCCAATTAAAAACTGATAAAAGTTTAATGTAAATTATCCACAAATTCATACAATTAAGTAGAAAAGAAGTCGTTTTAAAAAATGTATAATGCGGTTCAAATAATTTAGTTCAACACTTGTATTTGGTGTTAAGTAACGATATTAAAGAATATTAACTCATTAACGTCTGAATAACACAACATTGAACCGATAATTTGGGTTCTAAATTTTTAAAGAAATAGGTTTTAGTTATTTACAAAACTATATTTTGTAGATGTTTTCGGGTGTGCTCCGCACGATGCAATCACTAAATATAATTAAACATGACATTTTATACTGTTTTCTAGCAAATTTTCGTAAAGATCATGATTTTTACACGATTTTTTCTAAAAATCGACCCCTAGATGCTCGATAAATTTTGTTCAATCATACATTATCGAGGAGTGTTGATTTTGAATATTCTCCAATATTAAAAAAATTCAAAATGACGGATTTAATTTGGTGAAATTTTTAAACATTTTTTACCGTTTTCGGTGGTAAATGTTCACACGAAGATTCTCGAGGCTTCTGAAAACGAATGTCAGAATTGGGAAATTCAAAATGACATATATCAAGAAATTCATGTATATTTTATAGATGTTTAAAAAAAAAGAACTTTTTGACCGTTTAACATAAGCAAAAGAAGATCTTGGTATTTTTTTGTCATTATAATTAAGTAGAAAATAATAAATGTTATAAACAACAATATTGTAATTTAAAATGACGGACAAAAATTTTGCGTTACAACAAAAATTGCGATATTCAGGACAAGATTCCTGAATAAAATTTATTTTGGATCCCTAATAAATTCGGTATTATATTTGATAATTTAAAGTGAAGTAGAGATGTAATAATTCAGAATCGTTGATCGTTGATAATTCCGACAGAAAATAATTAAAATATAAAAAATGTCGCCATTTTTAATTGTCTAATATTGATATGATATTTGTAATTAGACACCACGAAAACCCCTAAGTTAACTTTTTCAAACGAGACGGCAAAAAATATAAAAAATTATGACATATTGAATTCGCCATCTTGAATTTTTCAAATATTACGGACTACTAATAATCAGAATTTCTCAAAATCCTTAGATATATATGATTGAACACTCATTATCAGGCGACATGGGAATAGAATAAACTAAACCCCTCTGGTAATATGAGTAGAATAGCAAATTTGAAAACTTCTTGTTTACAAAAAAAAAAATAATGTTGAAAGCAAACTAGCCCCATATCTCGGAAGTATAATTAATAATAACACGGTTTTAGCAGTTTAGCGCGTAAATCATCCATTTTCCTAGTCAGAATCGGTAATTTTCTAGAAAAAAACATGCAAAATAGTTATTTTTTACGCAGATTTGTCAGAAAACAGTACAAGATGACATTTGTCACTTTTTTTCGATAGTTGCGCACCTAAAAATATCTAGAAAATTTACGGTCGTTAAAAACTAGCTGCGATTCAATTACAATTTGAATATTAGAGCTAAAAGTCGCTGTTCAATTTTGTGTGGTTCAGGCTTTAATGGATTAAAGAATCAAAATAATTTTTTTAGATGAGCAGACATCATTATTGTACTCAACCTCCAAAAAAATAAATTTGGGGAAATTGGAAACGTTTAAAAAATTGTTGTTGAAATTAGGTATTGTACATAGAAAACTGGAGTCATTTGCTGCGAACGAAACACGGTTGACAGTGCGGACTGTTACTACTTACACCACCGCAATTTTCGTACGTATCATCTCTATTTTGAGAACAACTCAATTTGCTAGACCATGAAAAAAACTATAACTAAATTATGTTATATATATAAGAAAAGACATCAATCTAAGTAGTAAGAGTCGGCACCTAAAACTAAACTAGATGCGTACTGTTACTACTTAGATTTCTGATTTTTTTTCTGTGTAATAATGCTCGACATCAATGGTTTAATAAACTTTCTTGCGTTACAAAAGGTTAAAACAATGGAATTTAGTAGCAGGTATTAGCTTTATTAACTTACTTAGATATCTTATCAAACAAAAACGTCAGTAATTGCATATCAGTGTGTGGTTTTTCACCCTGATCATTTTTAGAATATGCTATTAGTAGTATGGAAATCAGGACTGTTTATAAAAATAAGCAACAAATACATGCGCAGTGCGGTTTATTTTTAAGGGAATCCCAAACTGTACCGCCGGTAAAGAAGAAATTTACGTTAAATACCGTTAATTGAAAGTCTCTAACTCAATTTTTAATGGTTCAGGAACTGTAAAGGTAATTGTTATGGCTAAATATGGCTGTTAATAACAAGATATAGAAATAAGCGAAAATCACCCTATTTCCAATAATTTATTCTTTTAGTAGACCGTAGTAGACCGTACGTAATAATTAGAAATACCTTTATAGTATCCAAGTTTTAAACTGTATTTACTGTAAATTTCTACCTTACCGACGAACTTTTTTGGAGAAACCTTACTGAAGACTTACGTTCATTTTCCATTTATTATACTTCCATAAAATCACAATGATAGTAAACAATGACATAAAGTCCAAATTTACCTATTGCCTAATTAATTTTTTTTATATTCTAAATAACTAACAAAATGGCACAATATTTTTTAGTATAAAATCAAAATGGCCTTTTCACCCCTCTATTCTAGTATAAGGAGTGCTGAATTTTGACTTACCGGTGAAGCAGCCTTTTTGCGATCTCGCCTTGGTGTTGAGTACTGGGTTGATGGCATTGAGACTGCATGGGCTGAAACGGTTATTGTTGCGTTTGTCGCCACTGGTCGCTCTGGCGAACATTATGAAATTTCCATCCTCTCCACCAGGCGTGCATTGCTCTGGATCGTGCTGAAGAACGATAAAGAAGTAACGCTATTTAATGGCCGCCATATCTCAAACCGTTTACCGCCATTTTTCGCCCTCCCTTTTCAAGGGACCTCACCCCTTTTGCACGCGTGTTATGTTTTTTTTTTCAACAGGTAATTTTTACGTCGACTCAAAAACCGATTTGTTATTAAAGATTGTCGCGCACGCGATCGAGAAGCTGACAAAGCGTTTCGTAAAAACATAGGAAACGTGCTCGAGTACAATATACACAAATTATGATAACCGCTCCGGTACCAAAGTGTGCACGCGGTTGTCCTATCGCGTTATTATATCTATCGCTGTAATTTTACCTGTGCAATAAATATAACAGGCAAATATTACACAATGGCGATCCGGGAGGAACTCGTGTAATTAAGCGAGCACAATATAAACAATGATAATCTCTTTCGATGAAATTCAAAGAAGTTTATCTGAATATTAAACAAATAGTTATTAAAATAACGTTTAAAAGTATTCTGGCATAAAATAATGCGGAATGGTAATTTTGCCCTTCGACAGCAGCAGAAAATACATATAAATCTTGGATTTTCGATGGTTGACGGAGTCAGGCACGTGTTACTGTCGAATCAATCGCGGACTTGTACTACTGACAGACTCGGAAGTTGCGAAGTAAATGTTTGGAGGTACTCTGGCATCAATATACTTAACCCGCCACGGACAGAATACATTTCGCCGCTCCGTTTGATTCATGACAGGTGGAAATGAAAATGTTTTCCTTTACGATGGAAATGTAGAAAAATTCTGAGAGCATAAAGATAGAAAGTTGAGGCAATGCATTATCGATTCTTTAATGTCAATAGCAATAATAAAAATATGAAACAATTACATATAACAATGTTATATTTATAAAAAAAGTTTTTTTTTAAGCAATAAGACTTGTGGTATCACACTCAAGTTGAGTAGCTTAGAAAAGAAAAATTCTCTCCTGAAGTAACTCTTGGAAATTTAAAACATAAAAGTTTGTCAGTGTTCCCGGACGTGTCAATGCCCCTGAGACTAAACTTGAACTCTTAGAAAAATTCTATACTAAAAGAGATAGCCGGTGTTTTTCTTCTTTTTTTGGGAAGATATGGTTTTAAACATATACATATAGATAATAAGGCTTGTTTTACTTACAGGAGAACCGAAATTGTGGCCGATCTCGTGAGCGAGCGTCACATGGGAGACTGCGGGTGGAACGTGCTTTCCGTAGTTCAATAAAGTGACAATCCCAGTGTTAAGCGACTTCAGGCTTCCACGATAGTGCTGAAATCACGTCGTAAAAATAATATTATACTTTCTCACAGTGGATTTATATAAGCTTTTTTTCTTTTTGTTATTGTTTGCTTTTATGGTTTGAAATGTTTTTTTTATAAAAGGATCGTTAAAATGTAACGATTATATGAAAATATCCACATTACTGTAAATAATGTATACTTTTCTGAATTGAAATTTATTTATGAAGAATTTATATATTTCCGGTCCATGTTATATTGTCTGAAACGATAAGCAGTCTTACATTGAGTACATGAATATGATTTATGCTAACATTAAAATCTAATACGCTAGTGTAAATCTGCTAGAATCCTGTTGATGGACACAAATGCCAGCTGAGTTCAAAATAGTTTTTAGAATAGTTGCTTTAACAATGGAGTAAGACCAGGTCCTTTTTTTTTAATTTAGACTCACCTTAATTTACTATACTCTCCCTTAATGTTCTTTCAATAGGTACTTAAGCTAGAAATAAGCATTTTTAGAGCGTACTTTTGTTTAGAACCGCAATGAAGCGTAAAAATCTATTGAATTCCTTCTTATTAACAATAGAATGACTGAATGTTATATTACCGGTTAAATTGTTAATATTATTGAGGTATTATACTCACAATCATTCCATTTTAAACAAAAAATATTGTACGCTTAATACACATCTCAATCACTCTCCGTTGAAAGGTAAATACAAATATTTTAATGCTTAATGCACGTTTAATTAACCCTCAGCTAAAAAAGAAATATGAAGTTTGAACTCTCCAAAAAATCTTGATAAACATGTGGAAAACGCTTATACAATTTTTTATACACGGACGCTTCACACAGAAACGCTTAAACTAAATTCACTGTTTAGTAACTCTTTTGACACTTTTGTTGAAGCGGATTTAACTCGTAGTTACTCCGTTGTGATCTTTATATTCACGCTTTCATTTTAACTAAGTTCGAAGATTTTTGGAGTTATTGATTACAAATCTAACCTCACATTTTCAAAATTCAAAATCTCATTATACTGGCGGAATTATCGTGATATCTTTTGAAACATCATCATTTTACATCTTAGAAATCAAATTACGTAAACAAAATGGCTCCGATCCATAAAAATCGAAATGTAAATATTGAATAAACAATTAAAAATACTCAAATAACGATAATTCGGTTGCTACAAACAGATTAATCAAAATTTGATATTTAAATAAGTAAAAATACCAAATGAAACAAAATAATACGAAATTATTTAATACTAAGCCATTTTAAAATGAGGAAACCTCAAAATTATTCTGCTATATCCTTCAGTAATATTCTCTCCGTTGCAGGAAACTTATTGGCCAAACATATACCAAACCAGTCTAGTTGCCAGAGACAGCGAGTTCGTTGAAATCAATATCCCTATCATTCTATGTGTTCGAAAAGGACAACATTCTATCAAGGATATTTTTTTTAATCATTACACTAATCAATACGAAGTGTTTTGAAGATTAAATAACATAAGAATTATTCATTTGAAGCCGCTGAAAACGAATCTTTATGAAATAAAATTGCAATAATTGATATATGTCCGTAATTTTCAGGTCTCACGAAACCGACTGTTACTACTTAACATTCTTATTCCTCTACAGATCAACTTCTTGGGAAACAAGTGATGAAATCGGATGGCATAAGTCGAAACATGCATTTTTATTTCGTACAAAAATGTACAATATGTTTCTTTTCATGTCTGCAAAGTGGCTAAATATATACGAATTTGGGAGAATAATTATATCGTCAGTAGTAATAGACATTTCGTCAAATCCACATTATACGAATCCAATCAAGTAATCATGAAACTCTTCTAAGCATACATTTTACTTTACATCGAGAAACTATGATATTTGTTTCGTTGAGATGTTTCGGGGTCCCTGATTACGATTTCGGAAAAGAAAAATGAAATAGTTAGGCTAACCATAAAATGGTCGTTCTAACTCAAAGAGAAAGTTGTGTATGCCTAATAACATTTTACGTTGTTCCAACTAAAGAAATAAATGCGTAAAATGGTATATTTATGGAAATAGACAGTATTTCACTTATTTCACATGGACCAAACATTTGTTTCGTTATTCTGCTATAAATCTTTATGAATACTTACAAATATTTACCGTATGTGATGAAGAACAGAATTAGTAAATATTTTTAGCATTTTGGGCGGCCATTTTGGATCCACCATTTTGAATTTTAAATATTATTTCACCAGGATGAAATCAATATTACATTTAGGTCCGTCATTTATTTCGCGTAATACCTATGTTTGGAAAAATATTGTAATTTGAGTTTACGACAGTAAATCAATTTGTAAACACAGTAAATGATAAATAAAGGTTATTTTATGCTTTGGTATAGGTTTTGAAGGTGAAAAACAGTTCGACATGACCTCTAATATAGCACAAAATTATTTTTTATACTTTCATGTCACGATATCTGCAAATCCCCACATATTAGAACTCATTTGAGGTCAAACTTGAATTCTACATGCCAAAAACCATAATTGGGCTTTCAAAATATACTGATTTATCGTCTGCCTGTGTAATGCAGGTGAAGACCAAGTTGATTGATCATGTATACAACAATTTTTGTAATTTTTTAATTGATTTCAAAATTATAATAAAATACAAAATAGTATCAGTCCATACTGGACGTTGTGAAATAACACGAGACAGACACTATAAAAGGGAATATATTAAAAAAGTAGTTTCGAATCGCCTATGGCCCGGTCTGGGTAAAGTTGCAGACAAAACACATGGATGTTCCTTAGATATTCAATACGGCGTTGCGCTCGGTCGATACTTAATATCCTGCGACTTGCCCATTCATTTCACGAGAATACTTGCTTCATCTACTCGGTGTTCTTTACGCGTACGTACATAACTTCTTTGATATTTCCTCTTTCTCCTTTCTCACTCTGCCGTGTTCAGGTCTTTCTTTGTCTGCCACCCACTCATTCAGTCTCTTTCCGCCTCGGTCTTTTAGTCTCCTTTCCTGGAGTTCAGGTTCCTTCTTCTGCATCCGATGCATCAAAAGCGGCAAATGTTTGCGCACGACGTCGTAAAGCGACCGAATGAAATTCCGGTGTCGCATGACTAAAATTGTCCGCCTCTTTCATCCACCGATATGTGCTTGCAAGCGCATACGTATGCGGAATGTATGCTATCTTAGTGACTCCGATTTCTACCCTCTTCCATTCGAGTAAATATGTCGCGCACCTGGGCTCGTATAAAGGATGTCCGAAAAGCACTTTCCAAAAGTAACGTATATTTTCGAACCGGAAAACACCTTCCGGACATTAAGGATGCAGAACACGTCGGAAAAAAGGTAAATAAGTTAGGACTGAAATAGCATTTCGTTATTAGCGAATCCATAGCTGCCGAAGAATAATTTGATCATGTTTTATCGAATAAAGGAAACAGAAAATCGAATTTTCAAATTTCATAAAAAAGTCGGAATGTAACCCTCTTTAAAGTAAAAATAAATGTTTAATTGAGTGCCCGGATGCAAAAATGCCTAAGCCGTTCAATCTGACTAATCGTAAGTGGTAACAGCCAGTTTTGCGCCGGTGGATTTACGAAGACTCCCCTGAACACAATTTTCATCAAAGCGGAACGAGTGACGGCTTGAATTAAAGATATTTTCAATACCTACAACTTTGTCAGTGTCGACACATTGCTATCTGTATAGGAAAATAAGATAAATGCAAAAAACTGCGAAACTGGCTGTTACTACTTACGACGAGTCAGACCGAGCGGCTAAGGCGTTTTTGCATTCGGACATTCAATTGTTGAACATTATTTCGTATTACAGGAGATGTTCAAAGCTAAAAATTGAAGTTAGTACAAGCACATTTTTTATTTTCGTAGATATTTTGCGACCACCCAGTAAGTTCAGACGGCTCGGGTTCGGTCGATTCCACCGTTCCTTTTCTGAATGTTCATTTGCTACTCTATCGTTATTTCTTTTCCTCCTTCGAGTTCGTCGTAAGTTTTCTTCACGTCTCAGGTTTTGTTCGCGGCTTTGCTGCTTTACTTTCACAATTGGACTCTCGCGAGTGCTCCACCTTATTTCTTTCCTCGCTCATTTGTTCCCTTTTATGCATTTTACGCCCGTTCTGTACTTCTGGAGCTGCGCTATTTCGTTTCACCTTTACTTCCGTAGCCACTTCTTCATTTCGACCTTTATCATTACTTTACCTTATCCAGGCTCGATTTTCAACGTGTGCATTTCATTTTCCATTATCGTTTTATCCAGTGTATGTACAGGTCTCCTTTTCCTTTATTTACGTATCGCATCGGGCGATAAAAAATTAGATCTCTAAAACGGTATTTTTAACGAATAAGTATAAAGGAATATTTTTTATCACTGTACAATTCAGAATTTCAATAAATAATACAAAATTGGTTTATGGAAAGTGTCAAATTATCCGCAAAGTAATTTAATAGACTTTAAATATTTAATATCAACCAATTAACAGCGAAGGATTTCATTTTGTTTATTCAAATTCAAGTGACATTATTGAACTTAATTTCTAAATGAAAATCTCTTTCCGAAACGTATATACCGAGAAGGTCGTCTATTTGCAAACATTTCTCAAATTTTGGTCCACTATAATAGATCCGCCTTTTGAACTTCATAATATTTTTAAATGATTACGATTTTTCTGAAGAAAAATAAAAATATTTTCATAATTTTTATAAATAATTCTAGTTTTAGACGGTCACCATACAAAAAATACAAATAAGAAAAATTCTAAAATGGTTTTTGATGGAAAACACGAAATGTGAGTAAAAAACAAGTTGTAAAAAAATTTAAATATTTTCTCAAACTTCACTATTATGACAACGATTGCAAAAAGTGTGAAGTTTTCTTATTTATGAAAAAAAAACGTGGAGATACTTTTTTCACAATTTTCGTGTTTTCTGACACCAACAGCCGCCATATTTCATTTTCTAAATGATATATAGATTATCAGCTCAAATTCTGAAAGAACATGCTAAAAATAGTCAGAAAGGGTCCTAAATTAAAAAATGGCTCAATAAAGATTTAATAATATAGATTGAAACTTAATAAACAAATAGGAATGAATGCGATGACGACATTTTGTAAGTTGCATTGAGAATGTCTGCATAATAGATAAAATCATAAAATTCCTAAAAGAGAAGAGTAAAGATTGTATTGTAATTACAATATTTATTAGTAATTTGCATAAACAAGAGGAACAACATCGAATTTGCAAATTGCAATATTCAAAGCTTTAATGAAAGTAGAAAATTGCTTTTTCCCATGCCGCTGTTGTACTTCATAAATATAAATATACACATTTATCGCACCATTGTTATTATTGCATGATCAAAATTATAAAAAATAAATTCTATGCGAGAAGTTAATAAATAAGTGTAAGTGAAAATGGTAAGTAATGGTCAGACGTTTTTAACTAGTAATTTACTGATTCATGTTATTAAGAATATGAACCAAATAAAAAAGTAAGAATCTTGCTAATGTTACATAATTGAAACCAAATTTAATTTATAAACATACACTGATTCTTTTTATTTTATATAAAAACATTCTAACATGGTTTTCATTAAGTGGAATATAGTTTGGTGGGATTTATTTATTAATTGTCTGGGCACAATAATTATATGCCTAAATAAGTAAATGAAATTGTTTGGAATCTTTAATATTTCACTTATAAGAGTGCAAGAATGAAGATGAAAGGCACATTAACTACTTTTATTTTTCTATGTTTATACACTTATGAAAGTAGGAAAAAGGCTGTGTCCTTCATTTTTTTTAAGGTATATTCGTTAAAAGTGATATAATAAAATGCATAATCTTTTAATAAAAAATACATTGTTTTAAATACCGGCATAATTATAATCTATATTACATTAGCCATTTCATTTTCCAATTATTTACGTCATGATATCATGTTTTATCATGATTTCAAATTTCATTTTTTAACGATAAAATTATTTGCCCAATTATCAGAAAATTGTTTTGCATTGTACTATAATCAAAATAATTTATTTCTTCCGTTTAATATACTTTATTTTTTTTTTAAAGTGTGAATAAACGATTCTATTTAATTTGTTCTACTAAGTTTTTGTTTATTTTGTAAAAAAATACTACCTAAACCTATTAAGTCCTGGAAATGCACAAGTTTTCATCGATTTTCAACTTTCATTCTCAATACGAAATAAGATTAATATTGACTCAATAGTGGCCAAACATACTATTTTTTAGTATGTTCTTTCGATTGGTTTGGGCAAAATTGCATTTAAATTGTTTCCAAGAGCAATAGGCGCATTTAAAATAAAAAATTAGTAAAATTTCGTTTCTGTCGTTCTTTGTGAATAGTTGCGGGATCGATGCTTATTCCAAACAGAAAATTCATAAAATTTCTGAATTTTGCTTAGACATTTTTGTTTGTTTTGCTCCGAGTCACCCTGACCTATTCAAAAATTCAACATGTCGAAATTAATTATGAACATTATTACTATATCAACACTAAAGATATGAATTTCATCAATAAAGTTTATAATTAATGAAATCAGATTTATTTCTTCCACATATTGATTTTTTTGGGAGGTTAGGTTGATTCGGAGCAAAGAAAAAATCTATAGATTTTGTGTACTGTATATTTTATTTATTTTTTCTTTCAGATATTAACAGTATAGTGACCGATTTCCACCAAGAAACTTTCTTATTTTCTATTTTAATTATAACGGTCTAGAAACATCTCTGACAAAGAAATCACAAAATTATGTTCATTTTTTCTTTAAAATGAACCATATTGGTGTCTAAAGGAATTTAAATACAATTGGTCACTTTCAAGTCAATATTAATTGTATTTCCTATTGAGAAGGAACGCCAAAAACCAACTAAAAATTGAGCATCTCCTGGACTTAATCGGTTAAAGTCAAAATTTTGTCATTGTGCTATTAAGATCGAAATAGTAAAAATTTTATCACTTACAACGTCAACTTTTTTAATTTCCCAAGCGATGTATCGTTTAAAATTGGTTTATCAAAAGTGGGCAATTCCTTATAAATATTTATTGACAACTGTATTGATCTGGCATTCAAAAGTTATGATTTTTTAATTCGTGAGCGCAACAATGTTGGTCGATATTGGCAGAGTTAAAAGTAACCCACATATTTATTCCAAAATGGGTTTTGTTTCTTCTTTAATAAAGATTACATTTCTGTAAAATAAAATATTTAATTAAAAGATATATTTCTTTATGAATATAATAAATAAAACATATTTTCTCATAAATTGAGTTATGCTAATTTCTAAGTATTTTTCTAGTTTTCTATAAGAGGCACATGTCTGACTAACATATTTTTACACCCTTATATTTTTGCAGAAGATGCTATGTAAGTGTGCATAACATTGCAGCAGGTATATTTTTGTTATAACAATTTCAAAAATTATTTTTCATTCATTACTTAATGAAATATCTGACAAATTCAATTTTTCAGGTGTTTTTCTTCATGATGTTGGGTGATAAATCCATCACAGTTAGTGCACTCATCGAGACATACTTTTTTGAAGGTAAAGAGTAACATAATCAAAAATTAGTTTTCTCTTTTTTCTTTTGAAAATAAAATAACGACATATCTTAAATATCTCCCATCGAGTACTTTTAAAATTAAAGGTAATTTCGTAGAAATAATAAAAAACATTAAAAAAACCATTTAGTTTTACTGCAAATCTAATGATTTATTTCACAAAATAAGATCGAAATAAATAAAATAAAATAAGATGGAATTAGAATTTAATTTTAAAAATCAAAAAATTGTATTGGCTTCTTTAATTACCGATACTTCTTTTTATATAACACAGAATATCAGAAATTTTGAAAACCTTCAAGTTTAAAAATCGATAACAATACCTACATAACAAAAAATACAGTGATTGAATAAAATAAAATAAAATTGTAAAAACTGGAATCCAGAATTTTCTTTTACTAAACATTTTTCCTAGTTTATACTAATTTCTGTAAATTGTGTGGAAGACATAAAACATGAAAGATTTCTATTATATAGGATTATTGTTTTATCCGACATGAAACTTTGGTTCGGTCAGATAAATAATTGAAAATCCTTCCTTATCCACCTCTTCGTTTCAGTCTTTATCGTGACTTTGGCTTATCTGAGCTCGATTTTCTTGTGCACACGCGGCGTATTTTATTTTCCGTTATCGTTTTGTCCGTATGTACGTCCCCTTTCTGTTTCTTTATTTACCTTGCGCTCCTCATTCCTTTGCTGCTTATATAATCGTTCTTTAAAGTTTACTCCTTTTTATTTCAGTTTATTTTCCTCCACTTTTATATCCAGGTTGACATCGCTTTCCTCGTGATCTCCGGAGTATAAAAGTGAATGTATGTACACCCGAGAACAAGTATAATAATTACGAGAAATTGTTCTATGCTTGAATACACGGATTTTCATTATTATTGTTGAGAGCTCACTTACTCTCGACCCCTCATTCTCTTAAATGCACAAAATTCTCATAAAGAGGTAATTTTCCTATTTATGGTGAAAAGCCGCATTTGACATTTATTTTATATTAAAGAAAGAACACATTTTTGTAGGTAATACTCAATGTCTATAGACGTTCTTATGTGGAACGAAATGGTTCAATAAAAAGTCTCTTTTACGTAAAGAACCCGTAAAAATCATATGCAATCATCGGAGCCCACCAGTGCATTATACTTCGAATGTTCGAAACTCATAAATTTAGATACAGTATTATAGAGGTTATGTCATTTAGTTGGCTCTTGTTATAAATTACGAAAATCGTTGATAGTGTAGTCTCGTCGGTATGCACTGTTACTACTTGCGACTTTGAACTCATATTAATTAAATTGCATTTATTTTTTTCTAATTACGAAAGTGTCTTTAACAGTATGTAGCGACAATTTTCGGATTATTTAAATAAAGGATTATCATATACATCAACTAAGTTACTTAAGTAACTGTCTTATCACACTGCCTGTTACTACTTACCTAAAATATAAAATAATGTATGAACGATTATAGTAAATTGATAAACACTATATTTTCCTTATGATATTACTAAAGTGACACATTATTGCTTCATGAGTTTGTACGGTTACAATACCCAAAAAACTGAAGACAGCTTTTTAAGTATTTTCTCTTTTATTCATATAAACAATATTTAGTATATAACAATATTTTTAATAAACGAAGAGCAAGAATCTATTGTGCGAATGTGTATCTGTATGCGTTCATACACACAAATACATAGATACAAAACTATTTGCAATTACAATTTCTACATATACACTAGGCGTAAGTAGTTACAGTCTGTCTTGATGAGACACGTACATAAATTACTTATAAAACTATTCTGTAGAATTAAATTCTCAAATTTAGTACTACGTGTACTAGATTAGTACTATACTTACTTTTCATCACACTTTGCCCACTTTATCTATTTTATGTAATACTAAGAATGTTTAAAGTTCTCGTACCAATGAATAAGATAAAAATCTTTATTTCTAGAATCATATAAAATGTGGAAATAAATTTAGGATTATATTTCTTTGATAACTGAGTTCTAACAATGATTGAATATACAACGAAATGAAGCTCAAAGTTGCATTGGTATGTATCGTCGTATTGGGTTGAATTGTCGAGATATACCTGGAACATTTGTACCGAATCACGATCGACGATTTGACATTCAATGCGCGAGTGTCACTAGTGGCGTCTATTACGCGCGTGCTTGACGTGTCGTTGCTGAAAAGACGATCTATGCCTGGCTTTACCACCGAAAAAGCCAGGCCTCTATTCAAACGTCCGATTGAGCGGAATAACTTTGAAATATCTCTCTTCCCTCTTTTGCATTCATCGATTGATCGTACAACTTTCTCACACTGTTATTTTTCTTCGCCTTCGAATCTAACTTTATCAAAATGCTTTTTCAATGTTAGAAATAATTTATGGTTGGCAACACTTTAGTCATTTTCAGTCATTTTGAAAAAAAATAACACATTATTTCCAGAAATGATAAAATGTGCATTGGGGAGTATATTGAATGTGGTTTACACGATTTTTTCGACATTTGCTGATATTATTTTTATTTTGAAAAATGTCTATCGCATAGATTTTTACGGTTCTTTAAAAAGATTTCAGTACATCATCGTACTTCTTACGAATTCATCGATCTTATGCAGTTGAGATATTTAAATTGCTATGAAGAAATAAATATTTTTATTTTTGCCACTTTAATGAGTGCTGTAACGAAGGATTTCATATGAAGATTTTTTAAATTCAGCTCTTATCAGTATAGAATTCATGGTGTTTGCACTTCCTGGAAATATGATAAGAACATGTAATAAAATAAATATTATCTAGTGTAGACTTTTCACATCGCTCAAAAAAAAACAACACATTTTTATACAATATGTGAAAGGAAAAACGATATTTATATTAATAATAAAACTAATAATAAACAACAGCGGACCACAAAAAAAAAACGTATGTCATGTGCAAGAAACGCGACGAGGCTTGTACCGCTAAATTCGAATTCGGGCTCAGAATTATTCCTATACGTCTGAGTTTTTTTATATTTGAGGTTTAAATACAAAAAATAGTTTTTTTCCAAAAAATTCACACATTAATTGTAAAAAACAAAATTTTAGTCGTAAATAAAACAAGAGTAGGTGATTCTTATAGATTTTCGTCCACTGAATGCGAATTCATGCACATCATTCGTCCATCGCGTCTGAGATTTTTACTATTTGAGGTTTATGGCGCGAAAAACTTTTTCATGAGTTTACGTCTGACATCCGATTTTAAAAAATTGAAAATGATGGATCCAAGATTGCGGACCGAAAAAAGTGTTTTCTTGCAGTAAATGTGTAAATTTTCTGGAAAAAAGCAATTTTTCACATTTTAAACCTCAAATATAAAAAAACATAAACGTATAGGACCAATATTCTCTACCCGACTTCGGATTCAGAGGCCCAAAATCTATAACAAACACCTAGTTACGTTTCCTGCAGATGATGTAAGTTTTTTATTGTGGTCCGGTGTAATATTTTATCATTCCAAATGTCTTAAAAATCTGTGAGGGTTTCTTTTAAAATAGCATAAAAATTGCTTGCAAATGGCCGAATTTAAACTCAACTCTAGACTGTACAGAGGCTGAGAATACCCTAAGACTATAAAAAAACTGTTAATGTCTGTAATAAAAGTAAAAGAATATAAAACATTATTACGTGAATAGAGCTGCTTTATACAGATACAAAATCGTCCTTATTGAAAGTAACACATTGTAACTCAAAGTAGCATACTATTCATGGAAATTGCACAATGCATAAAACATAACTAGAGAAAGACAATTTAAAAAATGAAGTAATAATGTACGTAAGTAGTAAAAGCCTTCATTTTATGTGAGAAAAATACGATTTCGACTGTTACTACTTACATTTTACTGTGCGCGACTTCAAAAACGATTTTTTATACTGTTTTACATTGTAACGTAACCAAATGTACTAATAAGTGTTAGCTCTCTCACACACTAATCACATTTATGAGTACCCCAGGTTCAATCACGAGAGAGAAAATCATATGTACTTTCGGATATCTTTTGACCATTTTATATTTAGGGATCAAAAATTATTTCTTTTATCGCTTTTAAATAACGTGTCATTTGTTGGGAAATATTATAAATTATTAATTTAGTCTAGGCAGGTTACATAATATTTATTGGCTTCTGCCAACTATTCAACAGCAGTGTTTCAAATTTAATGCCTTACAACTTTTACTGGGAGTACCTTCGTCAAAAAATTAAAATCAAGCGAGATAATCAGGAAAAAGAAATGAATCCCTTAATTTTTTTGAATTTTGCAATTCTGAGTTACTGCGGAGGTATGGAAATTACCCAAAAATAAAATTGTTTCCCATTTTAAAGAGGAAATGTCTAAAATGCCTAGGCTGAATCGCAAAGGAGGATGCCCACGAATATAGGTGATTTTAGCCTTCGAGGTGGAACCTTCAAAACTGACAAATTCGGGTAGAGTATGATGAGAACTAATACCTAATGGAAAATTTGAACGTTTTATCATCTGGGAAAGTTTAAAAATTCGTTGTAGAAGTCGCGGATTATACATAGAAAAATGCTGGATCTAAGTAGTAACAGTCCTCACCTACTGTAAACACACAGTGCGTCCTATTACTACTGAAATGACTGCATTTTCCTCTGTATAATACGCGGATATAACGGCGTTTTCTAAAACTTTCCCACATCATAAAACAAGCGAATTTGCTATTAGATGTTAGTTGTTATCATCATACTCTAACCGAATTTGTTAGTTTCAGAGGCTCCGGCATCTTGTTTTGATTTAATTAAACATTGCTGACAATTTAATAATTCAAATGGAATTTTTTGGAACTTTCGAATGAAGTGTATTTATTTTCAAAACAAAATGGAAAATCATGTAAAGGACATTTCTTGTAAAAATGATGTTCGTATTTTTTACGATTGTACACTTGTGTCACACTTGTTAATTCGACCAAATTACCACGTTTTCATTGACAGATGATAGAAATTATTGGTATTTTTGGATGAACTATATTCATGAATGAGCATGTAATCACTTTTCATAATTGGTATGAGGCTAGCTACATACACTTTCAAAAATTTGTTTATAAAGAATTCCTTCATTTTGTTAGAAGACCTTTCGTCAATTTTAGCGAGATCATATTTTTTGAGATGGTAAATCCTTCCATGTTTTTTTGAAAATATTTTTGTTGATATTGTGTAATTTGCTATGCATAAAAAGGACAATAACTTTAAACATTTATTATAAATTTTTGTGTATTTTGTTTTTGAAGGATCAAACGAAAATGTTACAACAAAATTTTCTATAAGTAAGTTTTTGCACGAAAATATTTATTGCCTTGGGTAAATTTAATTCAAGGCGTAAGACAGCGGAACGAGCGGTGCATGGCAAAACTGCATTGACGTTACGCAGACTGTGACGAGTGCGCCTCGTGGCGAATATCTGATAGCGACAAATTCAGTTGTCGCATACTCGCACTTAGCGAAATCTTCGCGAAAGGTGTCGCGGCTGTTTTCATCATGCGGCGTTCGTAGCCTTATATACCGCCATATTATACTGTACTATACTATATATAAACGTATATATACGTATGTGTGTCTATGTATATAGTGCGTCCTAACCTAACATACGAGTGAGAGCTTTACCGCATTCTACAGTCTCCGAGTGTCGCACATAACCCAGTTTCGGCTACCCGACGACAACGTCGTCGTCGACGACGGACGTCGCCCGTAATGAAGAAGATAGAGGGTGCGACACCGGGGAAAAAATAATGAAAGCCGTCGGAAAAATAGACTCCGAGAGAGGCATTGCGAAATTGAAAAATACCATGAATAAAAGGCTAAAATATTGCCCACGAAAAGTTTCCGCGACGCGCTTCGGAATTTTTAATATATTCGTCGCACGCTATACATGTCGCCGAGGAAAAATATCTGCTTAGTTGCCCGCCAGAGAAGCGTATTAAATAAACATGTTCCTTTGCGCCCACTCAAGAGTCATTTTTGGAATACCAGAATCTTGTAACGGAGGAAAGTGCCGGAACAGAATTTTTCAGTCTATGTTTTTTTTTGGCAAACTTATTACGTTCTCTGTTAGAAACATTGACAGGTAATGGAATGTAATTTAAGACTTAATATATTCTTAAATAGTGTTGGTTTTTTTTTGGTTATATACATATAATAGAAATCAAAAATAGTTGAGTTTAATGAAGATTAAAAAATTAGAGGAAAAGGAAAAAACAGATAAGAGTTAATAATTTGGAGGTTTTTTTTTTAAATGAAAATCTAGCAACGTTTCGACTTGAGTAGGAGTCCTTTTCAAGGCTATGTAAGAAACCGGTGGTAATTGCGTCGTATTTATACTAAATTAGGGGATATGAAGTTTTATATATGTTGGTGGTGTCATACTGACAATAAAGAAACCGTTGACAAACTATGTATGAATTTAAAAGATAAAATCGGATTCATTACAGAAAGGGATGGTACACTTCCGGTAGCTTTAACGTTTCGAACCGGATGTTGACGGTGTTGTTCTCTTTATTAATAAAATCATTTTCAAGGTGACCTCCTTTTACCCAGTTTTTTTTCTTTGCAAGGATTATGGTGTTGTTATAATCAAAATCGTGTCCAGTTTCAAGCCTACGGTTAGACCTGTAAACTGTTTTTTGCCAAAATATTCCTCTTATGTTCATTTATTCGTGTTTAGAGGCCTGTACGTCTGTCCGATGCAAGATTTGTTACACTGAAAACAAGGAATTTTATACATAACTCTACTTTGTTTTTTAACGGGAAGTCTGTCTTTTCTTGGTTTAATTTGTGCAATATTGGTTTTAAAAAGTGTTTACAATATCCTTATATTTTGACTTTTATATGAGGGCAACTTATTGTTTTTATTCTGTTTTCATTATTACTTGTATTTAAATTGTTGTGGTTTGTTGAATCTATAAAATTTAGACGTTTTTTGATACTTTGGTCAATTAATAAGGACGCATATCCGTTTTCTAAGAATATTGTTTTTATACGGCTTAAAATTTTTAGGTGAAATTCAGAAGAGAACAGCTTTATTGCACGGTCGATTAAACTATATATCATTCCCATTTTTTTGATACATGGGATGGATTGATTCATAGTGAATATATCTCTACCTGACCAGGATTCTTTGTGAAACCAATCAAGTTTCAGATTCCCATTGTTTTGAATAATTATTTATACATCCAGATAATTTATTTGTTTGTTTTGTTCACCTTCTGACATAAATTTCAGTCTATTTTGAGAATCAAAATGATTGAATTCTCTTAAGATGTCCAATTCTTTCTTTTCCGGAATTCATGTAAGTATGTCATCGATATATCGGTAAAAAAAAAGTTTAATTAAGTTTTAGTTTATTTACACTGCATTCATTTACATACTCGAGGACTAGATTTGCGAGAACAGGAGAGAGAGAGAGAGAGGCGAACCCATTGGCATACCGTAAGTTTGTTTGTAAACAGTATTCTGAAATTTAAAATAAGTTGAGTCTAGACATGTGTATAGCAATAATAAAATCGTTTTGATCTAATAACGTATGATTTTTAATATCGTGTATTCTCTATACTTTTAATTACTAAATCATTAGAGATGTTGGTGAACATCGAAACTACATATAATGAGATAACTTTGTAGTTTTTTGGTATTACCGTTTTTTTTATTTGTTCAACAAAGGACCAAGAATTTTGAATTTGTTATATTCTGTCCTAACACTTTTGAAACGATCTTAGACAAATATTTTGCTAGTTTGTAGGTTGGACCATTAGTGGTTAAAACAATTCTAATAAATAATGACATAAAAAACTTAATAATTCTAATAAATAATGGTAATTTAAGACTATCTAAAATAGGATTGTAAAAGACGTGAAACATGTATTAGCATTGATTACCATTATTTTCTATTGAATCCGAATAAGTACGATATAAAATTTGATGAAAGACTTGTCAACTAAACTAGTAATGATGAATCTTAGAATTCCAATGAAATATCGATAGTAGATTGCCATTTCCGGTTCCGACCTATTTCAGATTATGAATAAGTGAATACAATCTCTAGAATATATCATTGAATGAGATATTTTCATTCTGTTCAAGATAAAAATATAGCATGGAGGAAATCTTGCCTCACTATTTCAACGCATCTTAAATATTTTTCCAAGCTTGACTTAGTAAATAGAAAAGTTTATATTCATCAATACCTACTTACAATATAGTTTGATATTAATTAAGTAGTATAAGGACGGTCAGACAGGCGTGGAAAACTCATAAAATAACTAAATCGTTGAACAAAAAGTTAACACCTCTTTTTTGGTTTTAAACAAAAACAAAAAGTAAAACATTATTTTCCGAAGAGTTTCATATTAAATAATTCAGTGAAACAAAAACTGCTTTAGAAACTGGCTGGTAAATTTTGAATTATATAATAAGATTATTCTTGGGCCATTGAAATTGAAACGCCTCAATCGAATTAAATAGTTTACTGACAGTTATGTCGATAAACACAAAGGATAGTGTATGGTAAGGAAATCTTAATGAAATTACCAGAATTCGTTAAAATATACATAAAGTTCGTTAAAACAAAGTATGAATTCAAATAGCAAAGTTAATAACATTTATTAAAATTTCTTGATTGTTTTTCTAACTTTTCCAACTCTCATGAAAATAATTAATTCTTCTGATGCATAAAGAAACCTGATAATTCTAATAACTAATGGTTTGAAAAACAAAAAAATACCGAAAATCAGGTTATTGCTACAAAAATGATCATAATTATTTGGATATATTTTGAAAAAGTTTAGGAAAAATTAAATATGATAAAATGTAGGTTTAAAAAAGGAGAATATTTGCGTATCAAGAGTGAATAATGACAAAGGTGGAAATGGGTGACGTCTGACTATAACGCGGGACATACTACTTATCCGTCGACCGTACTACCTCGAGTGTTATTTTCTGGCGTATCATTTTCTGAAGGAAATAAATGCTTCTGTACTTGTTTTATATCTAATGTTTACTATTTTCACATTAGTAATTAAATTCAATTCTTTGTATCAAGTACAATGTAGTATGTAAACTCAGTGGGTTTCAATAGTAAAAAAATGTCCACTATTACGTTTCACTCATTTCAAAGTAACCATAAAATTATATTTAAACTTTATGATACTAGTAATTAAATTAAATTAAAATAGCCTGGTAAGCATAATAAATCATATTCATGTATTTCACTCAATGTCACGCGTAGGAAATGTAAAGCGGCAAAGTAGAAACGAGGAAATAAAGGGACAAAAGTGGAAACGGATATGTCAGAAAGTGAAACTGGAAAAAAAAGACAGGGAAAAGAATATAACAAGGAAATAAGAGAAGGGCGTTAGCAGAAGAAGACGAGACAAATTGGTGCAACTTACCCCATTTTTCTCGCAAACGCCACCTGCGTTCTTGAGATCTCCGGTCCATGCCAGGCCCAGCGTGCCCATTTCGAAATCGCGGTACGTGAACATGTAAGCCAAGCAGAATGCGTCGTAGTCCTCCTCTGCGAACAAAAAGTATCATTTTATTGCTTCGTGTATACAAACAAAAAAATAAATAGTTGTTGTAACTATCCAAAACTAACAAAAATAAAAATCTGTCTATTATGATAAATATTTCTAAATTCAAGATCCCCCTTTTGGATTTGGTCCTGAAAAAGATTTTTTAGAAGTGCCTACTTTAAAAATTACAAATAAAGTTCATTTATACTACAAACAGTAATATCGAAAGGGGTCCGTCTGTTACTACTTAAATACTACACGATTTTAATTTTCACGGGGACTTCAAAACTCAAACTGTTTCAAGTTACGATGTACCGAAATGAAAAATTGTTTTTTTGAAGTACGAGTAGCAAAAACCATGAACCTTTTCTGATTCTGTCACTAATTACTTGTTCACTTTGCTGATACATGCGCTTATTGCGTTAATAAGAATGACGAGAAACAGATAAAAATCAAAATACTGAATGAAAGCGATGGGTCGAAAGGAATGATGGAATCCGCTTATGGAATACAAAACTAATGAAGCTTAAGAAATAAATAAAGCTAATTAATGAAGCCTTCCAATAATACAAACGAATGCAAGAAATAACAAGTGAAATAATCGAAAAGCAAACTGGGTGATTCACAAGGACAATAAAGCTTGTCTAAAAAATGAAAGGGCGTAACTAAATAATTGAAAATACAATAGAAGGTTTGAGAGGAAAATATTTTTCGATTTTTGAGAAAATGAAGTTTTAGATGGAAAAACGAATGCCATTGATTTCCACACGCTTGGACCAAACAAGCTTAGCTGAAACAAACAAAAATGCGATTCATACGCGCATGACGTAGCGACAAAGGATACGAGAATAACATGAAGGCCTCATTATAAAATCGTTTAACTCGTCTTTCACGAAAATCCGAGAGGAGAAGGACTGCAAATTTCCATCTTAATCGCAATTAAACGAGATTGAAACGAGACTATTTCGCGTTCTTGCATTTGAAGACCAATCAAGGAATGCTTTGCAAGCAGCGAAAGTCTCCCGTCAAAAGCAGATATATAATTGTTGCTGGAGAATCTTCATAACCAAATTAATGACGTGCAAATTCCGAATTATGAAAGGCTGAAGGTCGCTGTACACATTACTGATTTTCTTGAGATGGTACTTGGCTGCTCTAGAAATAAATACTGACGTTTGCATACTGAATGCAGATTCTCCTTTCAGAGCACACCTTGTCTTAAATCTCGTATCTTTGCTCGTGAAACTTTCAATTAGAGTAACTGTTCATTTTACATAATTACAAGAAACTAAATGATTTTAGCTAACAGAGACCGTCGGTATTTTCTAAAAATAATAACGTTACCGTGAGCCGTTGTGGCAGGATATAAGCTGTTAACTAAGTTCGTCAAAATAATTTTGCAAAATCATAATTTAAGGGACCCTGAAATATGTCAACGTCATTGCAGAGTTTCGGAATGAAATTCTACTATTACATGTTTGTAATTTCAGTTTGCTGCAAATTAATTCTAAAACTAGTACATATTAAATAACTTTTTACGAATATAAATCAATTTTAATTTAACTCTTTCATTTTCAAACGAGTGCTACAAAGTTGTCATTTTTCACAGAAATAACATTTTTATGTACTCCTACGCTGCAAAGTATAGTTATTATATAAATAAATATTTTTAATGCATTAAAAGTAACTAAGCTATACTACATACATTATATGAAGCGAATTTCATGTAAAATTTGTTCTCATTTTTGTATAATTATTTACATTGTCAATGTTCGCGAGTAAAAATTCACGTGATATCGGAAGCCCCTTTTAGACAATAAAAGTTTATTAGGATACAAAGGAGGAACTGAAGTACTCATTGGTCCAAACAAGAGATTAGAAGGCGAGTAAAAAACAATAATTATTGTTGAACAAATGTTTTTTTTTTCGAAAAATCTAATCGAGACAATCGAAAGTAACAAATAAATAATTAAAGAGTTAATTTAAGCACAAAAAAAATATTATTTTTCATTAAAAAAACGTTTAATATACCATATAGCTTGAATGTAATTAATATTATTATTTTTTAAACAAATTCCTGACATTCTAAAAATTTCAATATTGAGTAATGAGTGTTAATATAATATTTTGCTATAATTTGTGTTAGTGGTGTCTATAAAAAAAGATCGTCTAATATTGGTCAATAATACAGAATAGTAGAAAACTACTACCTGCGACAATGAATAAATTATGCTCACTATTAATCAGTATAATTTATAATAATAACTAATAAATGTTTCTTAACCCTCAAGACAAAGTAAAGGGACTGATAAAAATGAGCCATCTTAATTTTTAAATTTTATTTTTTTTATTTTTCGATGGACGAAATCATTATGACCATTGAAAACTATCCGTAATTTGTATAGTACTAGGAATGAAAACTGTTCAAGATTTCAATTGTAATGGTTACTGGTTAGTAATTTTTTTTTATATAGTTAAATTCCTACAAGTATAAATATTATATAATAAATGAATTTATCGGTATTTTTCAAATGATTTAAAATATAAATTATTCAAGAATTGTTGGGTCCTTGTACTTATTACTGCTAAGTAGTTTTTTAATTTTTAATACCGTATTATTAAAGTTCAGATCCCTACACTTTGAAATTTTGTATCGCTATACACTGAATCGTAAAAAATCCATACATTGTGAAGCATTACAGGAAAAACTAAAAACTTTCAGTTAATTTCATTGGACCAAAATACTGACATTACTACTTATTTTATTTAGCACTAAAACATTGCATTTTTGTAGTGGTTTGTTCATTGAATGATAAAAAATATATAATTCTAATGTAGTAACAGTTATTTATTTTCAATTGACCTTGATATACAGAACTAACGCTTTTCATCTCCTCATTTTATTTATAAAAATTATAATATTTCCACCCATTTCTAAGTGGCGGTTGACCATGTAGCTAAAAGCATATCGTACTTATATTATATAAGCAATATTTGAATTTAATTTTTTGCAAGATTATAATACATAAACAAATAGCACAAATGTAGGATTTTTGTAGTGAAACAGCTATTGTGTACTAGAAAAAGCAGACAATTACTAATAAATCTATTAATGAATTTAGTTATCAGAGAGGAAAGTATTAATAATTTTCAATCACTGTTGATAACTATGGAAACCAATTCTACTACTTACTCATTGTTACTGAACTACTCTCTCGAGTTTTAACTATTTTGGTTGTTGAACTAAACTGCTTTTTTCGCTCTATTTAAGCGAAGATTCCAGGCGATTGAATGAACCGATGTATTGTGCAATTTAATTATTTTAATGCACCGGAACTAATTACAGAGCATTGTATCGTTCTTAAACAGATCAAATTGCACATACTTACGAATTTAGGCACTTTGGATTGAAAGTTACTTTCTTTAAGCGAATCCGGCATGAGGAATAATTGTACTGTTACATATTTGTTTTCAATGATTTAATACAAAGCAATAGTTACATTCAGATTAATGAGTAAAGTTACGAAGCTCGACCGACCAAATACATCTTTATTACATCCGAATTTTTGTGTCTGAATTATGATTAAAAAATATATTGCAATTGATCAACCATTTGCAAATAAAACTGTTTATTTTTGTGTGACATTGAAAAATAAGTTTACAAAAATTTAATTATTGATCCAAAAATGTGTTGCAACTATCTTTCTGTCAAATAAGTAGGGACATTAATTGCATAGAAGAAACAGGTAAATAAATAAAACCAAAGTATCAAACTGAAAAGTTAACAAATTTTAATACAAGGATGAAATTATTTAATCAGATAGTTATTATGAATAAGTCAGTAAGTTTTATAGAGTTTATATGAGATCTAATATGCATAACTTATAGAACGTCGAAACTCTTGACTTATTTACTTATTTATTTTCATTAGTTCTGACTAAATGAAACAAAAGTGTAGGTTATTCCCTAACGAATACGATTTTGCAAACAAAGGTTTTATTAGCAATATTAATTAAGGAAATGCACGAGACATTTATTTTTAAATTCGATTTAATTAATAGATAGTCTGAAATTAGAAAATTATTAAAGTAAAACAATTACACTGGAAAACCAAGTGTCTTAATTCAAGAAACTGTTGACGTCTTAGATACTGAAAATGTTTTTAAATAAGATACTCTTAATTGTAAGCATATATTTTTAGACTTGATAATTTATAGATCAATGACTGATATAATATAAATTAAACGTTCGAATTTCTCAGTATATAAGTAATAAACTTACTCTTATCGATACAATTGGGTTTAAAGAACTTTGAGGTAAACATATTATAATAAAAGGTTCGCTGGGGATATGTCTTAATCATGACAATTATATACCAAAGAGAATAATAATGTCTAGGTATGTTTGAAAGCCAGGCATGAGTATAACTAAATCAGCGGTGTTGTTTTAATAATGAATATAAATTTCTGATAAAGTCATATTTCATGTGAAATGCAATTGACACCAGACAAATTAATAGACTAGTTGAATATGAAGCCACGCATTAATAATATCAGATTACTATAACATGTGCATAGTTATAAATAGTGTTCTTCCAAAAATAAATATTTTATGAAAAAGAATTAATTTTTAGGCAAACGATAATTACAAAATCTTATTTTTGTAATCGATCTCTCTTGTACTCGAAAACTTGTAAATAGATCTTATTTTCAATCATTTTCATGTGCTTTCTTTGATACGCACGTGTTACTATACTCAAATGATGACTAATATTTAAAAGTTAATATCTTTTCATTATCATTGAAAAAAGGGAGATTTTCAAGGATTGCTATCTTTTTCCCCTCAGAACTAGTTTCCTTTACATAGAATTCTATTTTATATTTTATCAATAAATGTATTATTTATCATATTATGGTAGAGAATGAATTTGACAATAATCCAGTAAAATATAAAGGGTCTCTGAATTAAAAGAATACGTGATTTAGAAGTCAGTGAATATATTACACTCATTAAAATAAATAATACAAGTAATTAAACAATTCGAGGAAAATAAAAAAACGAAAAATAAAGAAACTAATGATGCAAACATTGTTAATGACGTAAATAAATGATACGAAGAAAATGAAAAACGATCCAGAAAATCGTTGTAGATTAAAGGCTAACAAAACAGCTCAGCATAATTGATATTGTGCCAGCATGAAGTACATGTAAAAATTGTTGAAAATGAAGAGAAAACATGAAAAATATTAAAATTCATACAAAATCATAACAAATTAATGAAGATCTTTCAAACTTCACATATCAATCATAACATTAGGAACAATTAAATTCTTTGATATGTGTTTTATTTAAAAATAAATTAATCGTGCTGTTTGATTCCTTCGGGTAAGAATTCACTCTTAATAGACGTAAAATTATGTCACTCTAGTGAAAGAGTGAATTCTTATTCTTGTTGAGTGAAAACTCATTCTGTTTGGAGTGAAAATTCATTCTTAAAGAGAATTCACTTTTTCACTAATGTGGCTGAATTTTCATGCCATAAAGAGTGAATTTTCACTAAGATATTTAGAGTGTAGATAAAATTATTTGGTTATTTAAAAAATCATAGTTTTAAGACCAAAAAAGATATGGAAATTAATAGAAATAAAAGTTGACGGGAAAGAGTTAAGTATTTTGAAATTAATTAATGTGCTGAAAATGGCTAATAAATTTTTTTTCACCTTCATCGTAAAACAGTGATTGATATTAAATAAAAGTACAAATAATTATGAAATGAGTAATGGTAAATCACAATAATAATAATAATAATAATAATGTTGTTTAAATGTTTCAATATCTTCTTCCAATTTTCGGTACGTCGAAAGATTGGTCGATTTTTTAAATGTAAAAAATGACTCTTATAATTTCTGCACAAGATGGTCACTACATCGAACCCTACTAAATGTAATGTCACTAGACTAAAATATCGTAGAAAAACTAATAAATATTACTTGAGTGCTTCACTGAACTGAATGTCATTAAAAATCAAAAAACCATGATGATAAAACTTGTGAGAACTATTAAAAAAAATGTCAATAAAAAATCAGTATAAAAAGTTATGATTTTAAAGAATTACAAAATTATTTTACTATATTTCTTAAAAAAATTTTTGGCATTCAAAGATGTCGGTAATAAATAATTTTTTCACGCTCCTTCGTTCCTTTTACGTTTTTTGCCACTTCACTCCACTCCAAAGCACATCTCACACCCCTTTACATAGTATCGTAAAGTCCTATTATTGCAATCTCGACGGTCTACTTTCTCTCTTGGCACGTAATCCGGACAATCGGAATAATCTCGGCCGTCGCTACCGGCATTATACAGAGTGCATCTACTTCGCGATGCATTTTTCTCCAATTTTTGCCACTCGGGAAAGAATCCAAGGAGCGCCCTCCGCTGGTGTTAAGTGGTATTATTTAATGCGACCGCACTTAAATCCGCGGTAATTTGAATGTACGTTTTAATTAGCGGCGGAGTTTATTAAATTCTATAAGCTGGGCCGCGCGTCATCCGTCCCGCTAAAGCAAATATTAAGTTTCCAGAAATTCATAGCGACCGCGAATCCTCTCTATATATATAATTGTCGCCGCGTTTAATGTGGGTAATCTAATTTAAAGTGCATTTTGTTTACGTTTCACGTTTTCCGCATAGTTTAGATTGCAATTTGTTTTCGGTGCACCTGAAGCTTTCCTACGTAGCCGCGATTATGCTTCGCATATGAATGTATTGAATGAATGAATGCATATTTTATTCATGCGCTACCGCATCTCATCGAATGAACTTGATGCAGAAACTTGCAGAGTAATAAATAACGAAGGGGTAAAATGTCTAAATGTGCACTAATAAAGTAAGAAATATCACCGAAATTAATAAACAATATAAATTTACAATTCGATGTACGCCTGTCAAAGGGCAACAAAGACGTGAAATTTCGAAAAAAATTGTACAAAATAGTACATTACCTAACAAGGGCTTAAATATAATTTTGTAATCTCAGGCGCAAAATTTTCACCCTCGGCTTTGCCGTCTCTCGGGTTCTATTGTAGAGGTGTAAAACTCCATTTCATGCCCTTGATACAAAAATAACTATTTACGCTTATACGATATTTCATGCTTTTGGCGCCTCGTACGTAACGTTTCCACTCGTGCGTAAAAGTATACTTTGCACCCTTGTTAGATATCCTATTTTATGTTACAGTGTGCGTAAAATACTACTTTACACATTTTTACTTTTTTCTGGCGCAACACATTCGCAATATACCTTCACATTCACAGAAAAAACTTTTTTAATACTCCGGGAGTAGAACTCGATTTTGCGCCCTGCAGTGAAATATTTGCCCATCCTATTAAAAAATATCGTATGGAATACGGGTGAGATATCGATCTTCGACGAGTGTGATTGTCACCATCGCTTCGCTCGTGCAACAAACTTCGCACTCGTCAAATATCGATAATTGCGACCTTGTTGCATAATATACTATTAGGCACTTGAATTGAAAAGTACTATTTGGTACTTGCGTACGTAAAGAGGGTGTAATGCGTTCATGCTCGTTGGAGTGTATAAAGTGCAACTTTACGCGCGACCATTAATTTCCGAATTTCGTCGTCCAGAGGGCGCAAAAGTTATCTTTACGTCAGAAAAATAAGCATCCAATGTATTCTATATACGAACTTTACGAACGCAATTACAAATGTAATTTTGACATTTAATTAAACACAAAAATTCCGTTATTTTGCTAAATTTTAGTTTATGGGATAGACAGTAGATTCACATTTAATAAACTGCTTTTTCTTTAATTTCAGGTACTATAAGGGGCACTATCATTACGACAGTGGGTGACTTTTTTGAATCCTTGGAAGATTTCAAATAACGCGCTAAATTTTCGAATTTTTATCACAAAATGCAGCGAAAACATTAAAACATTTGGGTGCGGGTCGAAAAACCGACAAATCAAAAAGGCGACAGTCAAAAAACCGACAGACAAAAAACCGACAGTCAAAAAGCACACATCAACTACCGGACTTTCATTTTTTGAAGTGTCGGCTTTTCGATTATCGGTTATTGTCTGTCGATTTTTTTACTGTCGGCTTTTTGATTTGTCGGTTTTTCGACCTACACCCAAACATTTAACTAATTTGCAAATGTATAAATGCAAGTACCTAAATCACATTTTTTTAAAGGATTCTTTGAAATATTCATTTCTTTTGGATGCGAATTTTGGGTCAATTGTTTTGGTAGCATCTAAAAGAGTAGACGTCCATAAAATGTTGATTCCACCCCTGAAGGTCCAAGAAAAACTAAATAAAAGAAATAACTTCTTTGAAGCAATTGAAGAAACAATACGTATGGAATATATAAAATATACGACTATGATAAAAAGGACTGCATCAAGTAAGTCAATCATACGAAAGAAATGACGACTGCTTGAGAGTACCAGACTGCGTGGAATTTTGCATTCCGGAAATTCAGGGAACCGAAAACTAGTTGCACTGGAGACACGATGAAAATCGAGTTTTCGCTGCGGACGCGTGCGGAAAGTCGTTCGAATGCGCAAAAATGCCGGAGCGATAAATTGCTCATGGGAAATATCGGTGGACGTTGTAGCAACGGTATCGTGGAGATACCGGCACGGGAACTTATTCCATTTCGAAGTTTTGTGAACGATGCTACCGGCCAGGTCAGCCGTCAATAATGAGAAATGTTTGCCGCCGGGGAATCCGACGTTTCCGGAATCTCTCTTCCGCTCACCTTCCCTTCTAGTCTTCGACTTCCCATCCATTCCTGGACCACCAGCTTCCTTCTTTCATTTCCATTTCTCGACTTTTCAACCTTTCTTCATTTTTTCCACGTTCTACGATTATTGTTTTCTATTTTGTCTTGTCGACTGAATTTTTTCGGTACATTGTTCATTTGTCAGAATACAGCGACTTTCTAGACCTTCTGCTATGATTGGGCCATCGAATTTGGTATGGGGTGTTACCATCATACACTAACCGAATATGCCAATCACGGAGGTTCCATCTCCAGGGCACAAACCACCTATACCCGTGGGCATCCTCCTTTATGCTCATTCTTACCACGATTTGCTGGGTTAACTTTCACAGAAGAATGTGGTTAGATATGCTTACCATCTAAGTGTAATTAGTATTGGCAGGTACCTAATTAATAGAGTCAGCGAATTAAACAACTGTTCATTAGTACCGCAAAAGATAGTCAGTTACTACGTGGATAAAAAACTCCACTAATAACAGAATTCCATACGCGACAATGGCGCCACTTAGCTTCCGAAATATGCATTTCATTGATAAATTGTAGCTTCGACTAATTGCCAATAGATTTCAATAGTAACCATTCATTAGTACGAATATGGAAAGTATACGACCGTTATCTTTGGTTTCTAATGTAGAACCATGCCAATTATTCTTCAATCATTAGGATGATAGAATGACTTAAACAATGAAAGAAATGTTCATGAAGAAAAAAAATAAATTTCAACACGGTTGATTCAAATCGAGGAAAAACTTGGATATCGCTATCGTTTTGTTTGTTCCTCGATCTTGATATGCTGGTTCTATCTTTCCCACCAGTTCCATCGACCTCGATGTATTTTCTTTCTGTTCCGTTCGCTTTTAGACGGCAGATATCTTTCCGTACTTTGTTCTCAAGCTCGATTCCGGTCACGTCCGTAATACAAGCAGTGCTCCAGCTCTTTCGGCCGCTTGTTGTTAGTCTACCCGGTCGAGTCTCTCGATCGAATTTTCTCTCCCCAGGAAAACGTTCGCGATTCCTTACCCCTCCGGCTTTTCGAAAAATCTCGACAGGCGACGGCGTGGTAAATACGAAATGCATCCGTACCTTATACCTAAGTATGTACATAAGGGGCGCACCCGGTGTCGCCGGCACGTTCTCTTCGCCAAGAACGCGATAAATTTCCGGCCCAAGTTTGCTTATCGCAGAATTCAAGAATATGGCTATTAAGATTCAACTTTAAAATGGATAGAAACTGTATTCGAATTATTTGAATAGTAGAATATATAGAAATTCTGTTGGGTTTATTTTCTTTGTAATTTAATTTCGAGTCGTCAGAATTTGGTCTTCTAATAAGTGTAATTCCCAGTCATACTTATTTTTTCATTTCAAAACACTTAAATTGGTCATTCACACATATCCGCACATGGGATGTCTAATTAACATCCATTACTTAACAATAAAAACTTCTTAAATGAATGGTAAATTATCGAATCTTGACTGCATGGTCAGTAGAACAAGTCAAGCTTTAGTCAAACACGTACAATGTAACACGGGTTATTACTGTATATGCTACGCCATTGCATCTTATGTCAACTGATTTGAGGCAAGCTGCGAAAGGATCGACTAACCTACGTGATTTCTCCCGAAATACCTTATATCCCCACCTGCTTCTAATTTCCTTACAGACTGACAGAGGTTTCTCTTCACTTCTGGATTGTCGTACGGTTTAAATAGAGAGAAGAATAGAAGGGGAAAACGTGCAGGAATCATTGTGGTGGGAGGCACACAGTGCTCGACGCGCCACTATGTGGTTTAGTTCGTCAGCATCCAGAAAGCGACCATGAAAATATGGTCCGTGTCAGTCTCTTGATATATAATCCCAAACAGCAAAAGACCTCTGAGGAGCTCCCGAGGACCAAAAGCGGACATTTGGAAGTCTTCAGGAACTCCCTAGGACATCCCGGGACGGATTGGGTTGTTTGGGAATAGCAACATGTTTGTAATTTGTGGTAAAATAACAATAAATTTTAGTCTCAACCACACGAATCGATGTTTTATCATAAAACAACAATCTAAGCAGATGTTGTAAGTTTGATAGTCATACCAGAGCAACTGGGAATTAGTTTATACAACAGTAATTGGCCTTCTACCCTCACGAAGTAATTCATCAGGTTGACTATTTGTTGAATAGTTTGGCTAATTATTCTTTTTCAGTGACCAAATTGAAATTGCTCAATTAAAGTTCCACGCATCTAATCAAACTCTAAATTACTCTTAAAGCTCCAAGTTGAATTCGAACACGCGGTTTCGCGTTCCTGACATTCTGTGCATACTCTACTGGATGAATTTATTAACTTTTGTTGACCTAGGAGCCATAATAAAACCAATTTTACTTCGACGTGACAACAAGAATCGATCGTTCAAAACACTTCGTCCTTCCACCGAATATCAATCATAATACGAAACTAACGACGTTAATGTCCGTCGCGGAACGAACTAATTCACCCAAATTTCCCGAGAGATCGAATTTGACGTGGAATATTGAGGCGGCAATCTGCGTTAAGAGCTGCGAATTGCGAGTTTTGTGGTTAATTACGAAGACAAGCGAGTGGCTAGTGCGCGGAATGTGTCGCGAAATTTCCGACGCTCGACAACGCCCTGGATATGTGAACTATTTCAATTACGCGCCGAGGGACAACGTGTCCACCCTTTCCCTTCCACACCCTCAGGTCTCATTCCACGATTTGCTCCAGAATCATAAGCAACGAAATGTACTCACCGGAAAAGAGCTCGAGGTATTTCTCGACGCCGTAGTTCCCTGGGAAACGGTAATTTGGGTCTCGTAGTGCGTCTCCGCTGTGAACCTTTACTCGCTTTATCATGAAGCTGATGTTGTCCGCTCTTCCGTCTTGATTAAAATCTGAAAAAAAAGCATTCGAATGGATGAAGTTTTCGAACTTGAATGAGAAGGAACATTTTTTTGTCATTAAAGTTTTTATTAGTTGAAATATCTTCGAATAATTATCATAAAAATATAAAAATGCATTTACTAAGTATTATATTGAGCTGGTTTTTGGTTTCCTGTAATATGGGGAGTTAAAAAGTTGTAAACAAATCCAATGTTTGAGGAAGTATATCTTTCATCAGAAACGCGCTAAACTTTTCAAAAACAGCTAAAAACAAAACTTATAACTCCTATTTTTCAAAGGAACAGTATTATATGACATAATAAAAAAAATATCGTCTAAAATGGTAATTTATTTTTAGGCGCAAAATATTGTCCCACTAAAATCATCTGTAACTACTTGTTACATTCTCGGCGCTACCTTCAGAACTTTAGTGAGCGCGTAACTGGTCGAAATATCAGAAAATAAAACCGGTTTTTAAAATTCTGGTTTGGCAAATTGAGTTCGCCGTTTTAAATTTTCAAAAATCCGACACCAGATTTGAAATCAGTGAAGTCATAACACTAGTGTATCAAATAGCAGATTAACTACTATTCTTAAATTGCCAATTTCACATTTAATTTTTAAAATATGTAAACCTAAAGAGCATGAAAATTTTTGTCTGAAGCTCCATCACTAAGTTTTCAGTAGTTCAAGTCCGTCACTGGTTGGACGTTCATAACTTTTCAGTAGTTCAAGTCCTTCACATCTAGACCATCCGCGCAATATACTTGCCAACGAGAAAGTCGAAGCTTAATGTTGAGCTCCAATTCGAAATTTTATTTCTTTCAAAAATATGACATTCATTCCATTGGAAGCCCTTTTAATACTGTAATCGCGAAGAAAATTATTTCTTTAATTCGTCTGCCCATTTCTGAAAGAAATGTTGCTAAACATAATAATGAAAAGTAAAAAAAACATAATGTCATAAAAAAATTAATTAAATTAATTTCTAATGACCAGAAATGTTTGTCTGAAAAAATTGTTAATAAAACGAAACAGAATCACTTAATCCAATCGGAGAACCAAGTTAAATTGTTCTCTCCTTCCAAAAGTAATACATTTTTCTTTATGACAAAAGCACAAATACACAATTACTTCATATTGTAAAAACAGTTGTAAGTTCCTCATCGACGAAGCACAACTCGAAGTCCTTCGTACCCAGCGAGTCGCGATAAAAGTAAAACTCAGCGAATTCTCTATAAAATCTTCACTTCAGTAAGCATTATCGAGCATGTCTATTGAAGAAATCGGAAAGCGAACGACTTTTAGGATAGAGCGAAGTTCTTCGTGAACTACCCGCCGATTACGATTAATCAAATGACAAGGCTCGAAGCTTTTAAGAGCTTGTACGAATGCCGTTCCCAAGTTCTCTTATTCTCTCACGCGCGAATAATAATAATCCGACGAGTCGCTTTGTTAGTTAATACATCGGCCCATTTATGTCTCCAACTTTGGCCATTACTGAAACGAGAAGCAGCAAGAAAAAATCTTGAGAAAGTGCTAAAAAAATCCTTGAATGCGAGGGAAACTAGCGCAGGAACGGCGTAGAGTTAGAAAGCTACCCGCTGTAGTGAAGAAAAGACGAGATGCAGAAAGACTGATACAAAAGAGAGAAGGGGAGAGGTGAACTCGGCAATTTCCGCGGGAAAAGGAATAAGTTCGAAGTTATCCGCCTTTTTACCCCTCTCACTTTTCTTTTTTCTTGTCCACACAATGATGCAGTGAAACGGAAGCGAGGGAGATGCTGAAACTGTCTTGGTACTGGATCATCGTGAGGATATAAAAATGGCAAGATAGTAACAAACTTTTCCGAGAACAACGACCAATCCCGAAGGTGAATCGGTGAGTTCCGTCCAAACCGAACAGAATGCTACCAAAGAGACAGGGATGACAAAAAAGAGTTAGATGAGCCTGCGAATTGCCCGTCGACCAATCACAAAATGTGTTTCGTCCCACGGGAAAACTTAGCTCCGCTAATTGCCTCGCTCGATTTTCCGGCAGTTGTTGCGTTCGTCCGCGAGATTCGCCTCTGGAATTTCCGACCACCGTCGGCGATTGATTGCGAGATTCGATGTTCTTTTTATTCTATTTTCTTTTTGACGGTTTAATGGAAAAGAGAAACTTTTCCCCGGGTGCGATATGTCCTGGCTACTTCGTTACATCGATTCGAATGACGGCGGAAAATTAATTAATCGCTTGGGAATATCGGGAAATGCGATAAAAGAAATTTTCCCGTGACAACGAAGGACGAATCTTTTGAAATAGAGGTATATAGGAAGTATAATTTTAAAGTGATGGAAGAGCACATAAATCGATTAATAAAGAAAGGCCATGAATAAGTAAAATAAAGAAAAAGTGAATGAATCTAAATTAATTCGTCGTTTTATCTTATTAATTATATAAGAACAAAAACCAGGGGTGGCATGAGGAATAAAAATGTGAGTACCAAATACCGATGAGTCTAACCAACGCAAAAACTACTCACTAACAAGTTGATGGGATTTATTAACTGAGTGCCCAGATACAAAAACACCTTAGCCGCTCGGTCTGACTCATTGTAAGTAGTAACATCCAGTTTCGCAGTTTTTTGTATTTATTTGGTTATAATCGATAGATAGCAATGTGCCGCCAGTGACAAACTTGTAGTTATTGAAAATATCTTTAATTTAAGCTATTACTCCTTCCGATTGGATGAAAATGGTGTCCAGGAGAGCCTTCGAAAGTCGCGTTTTTCCAACGTCCAACGAGATGGCGAAAAAAGCGACATCCGATGGCTCTCCTGGACACAATTTTCACCGAATCGGAACAACTGATGGCTCAAGTTAAAGATATTTTCAAAACTTACAACTTTGTCAGTGGCGGCACATTGCTATCTATACAGGAAAATAAGATAAACGCAAAAAACTGCGAAACTGGCTGTTACTACTTACGATGAGTCAGACCGAGCGGCTAAGGCGTTTTTGCATTCGCGTACTAAACTCCTTTTAGTCCGTGAAGTGTGATTTTACGTACTGATCTCCGCACTTTACGGACTAAAAACATTCTGTAAAGTGCCTATTTTGAGAACAGTGTATCAAAAAATAGTGTTCACTCCTCGGCCGTAAAATTGAACTTTACGACCTAGGACCGAAAAGTACTATTACGTCGTCTTTTCTGAACCTATGTGGGATTTCACCAATGATCGAAAAATTTGGATGGGGCTAAACCCAAAATGGAATCTAAATGGACTGACAAAAAAAGCATGGCAGTAAATTTAACAAAAAAGTTCCAAAGTATCCAGATGGTGTTTTGGAGTAATAGACTACAAAACGAAGCTGAGAAAGAGTAGACGAAATGAGAGGAAACGCGCTGGGTGCCAACTTGCTGAACTTCCCGTGGGACGGGAGGTGAAAGAGGAAGTGGAAAGGGTTGTAAACCTGAGTAGTTAATGACATGTGCGCCATTCCCAGCTTCACCCTCGACGAAGTCGAATTTAGCCGATCGTCACTGACGCCAGCTAGACGCCCCGGCGGAACGAATAGCGGGTCGGGGAATCCCGTTAACACTCCACTTGGCCCGGCACTTTTGCGTCGTTTCCCACTCGAATGGATTGATTTCACCGTGATGTGCGGGACTCTCCAGTTTCGAAGCGACACGCTGCAGATTTTCACTTCTCGAATGAAATGAATGAATCCAGAAATGGAAAACACAAAACAGAAAAAACAAAGAGAGAAATAATAACCCCATTGAAGCGCATGAAATTGGTTTAAAGGAGATTTATACTATTTATGCACTAAAGACACCAGTTTATTTCAGTCATGTCACTCGAAGGACCTCTTCACCCGAAATGGGATAAATTGTCGCCGTTTTTTAGTTAAAGAATTTTCATAGAAAGTCCATATCTTATAGGTTTCAAGTCTGCTTTTTCTGAATCTGAAGTCCATTTTCTAATATCGTTAGTCGTTTTTCCAATAAGGCGCCCAGAATAGCAAAAAACCCGAAAAAATAGTAGTTTCGTAAATTGAATTTCAGTTTCAACCACCATATTAGATTCATAATTTTCAATTTCGAAAATCTGTCAACAAATTCTGAATCATGAAACTCAAAAAACCATCTATACTCATTTTTACAAAAATTGATTTTTTTGAATTTTTGTCCGCCATTTTGAATTTCAAAAATCTGACAACGGTTTCCTGATCAGGAAAAACCCCTCTATGCACATTTGTATAAAAGTTTATGAAAATGTCAAATTTCTGACGGCCATATTGCATCCGCAATTTTGAATTCTGAAATTTGAAAGTGATTCGTAAATAAAAAGTATTACAACTGAATAACAAAATATTGGTTGAAAATGCCGCCATTTTAGAGCCGCAGCTCAAATGCCCTTTAAATACTTATTACAATAGACAATAATACTGTCAATAACTTTTCGATTTCCCGCTCTAGTAACGAAATGTACTATTTTGTCACTTAAATTTCAATCAAGTATTTCGCGTCAAAATTGACTTTGAGAAAAATTGAACGGTATATATCCGACTATTTTCGGGGTCGCTCTTTAAGATTCTGAGGTCAAAATTGAACTTCCACGGTTAGAAATTGAAATACGGCGCCAAATTTGAAAAAAATTCTCAACAAAATAGGAAATGTTTATTATTATCAATTTGTTTCCAACTGTCAAAATATTGAAATTCTATTTAAGTTGAGAAGAAAAGTGAATAAAATGTTTGAATGTAAAAAAAAAATTGACTGTTATACCCCACTTCATTTCAACGACCTAAAAATGGCGTTTCCGATGAAAATTTCTAACTCAAAAGCCATAAACTAAAAAATCCTATGAACGAAATTTTCTTAGAGATAAAAAAAAATATTCTGGAATTAGAGAACATTTTGTGCTTTGTACATATTTACTACTATTTTGTGCATTTTGCACTGTTCTTAATATGGAAAAATTAACACGAATAAGGAAGAAATTTTATCAATTCCAACAACGGTTACAATTCAATATTAGTATATATTGTTTAAATATCAATTGTCTAAAACTACTCTCACAGGTTTAATAAAAATATACTTATTCATACAAATCTGACTTTTTAACAATGTGAAATTTGTCTGAATCTTCACGGCAACTACAACTTACTGGGTTCGGCAGCATCTACTTAAAATTTGTCTCCCTGTATTTAATTGACTCAACGAAGTAAATAATTCAATTTTTACTCATTTAGCAAAGTATTCAAGGAATCCTCGGTACAAGTAGGAGCTCAGATTTTCGAAAGTAAGAATGAATGATGTAATATATCGTCATATTAAATCTGCTATTTATAATTTAAAAAATGGCCCACGCATTTGTAATGAGCGACAATGAAAACCTCAAGATAAAAATTTTCATTGAAATCTAAATTTGTTGAGTTACTGACGTCTGCTATATTGGATCTTCATTGGGACGTGTCTCGAAATATCCTTGAATGAAACTGAACAAGTTCTTACGTAAGTTCTTAAAATGGTTAAGTAGAATATAATATATTTTTTCTACATCTATTGTGTATTGATGTATTCATTTATATCGATATTGTCATTTTGTATATTCTGTTAACTTTTCTATATATAGATTTCTTACACTTTATTTACGTTTTGTTTATATTTATTTCTTTATTTAGTGAATGACACGTTCTTTTCTCTCGTCAATTCCTTTATTTTAGCAGTTTCATTATGCGTGTCACCCAATTTCTTTAGATTTCGCTCAGTCATCCAGTTTAATACTGTCTTTGTTTTGCGGAGGTTAAACGTAAATTGATGTATGTAATTGACAACCGGATACTTGATCTTGAGTAATTAAAAAACTTTAAAAATATAGTTGTCAGATAAATCAAACTTGTCGTTTGAAACGTATAAAACGTCTGTTGATGATATAAGTCGATTTTCTACCGGTTTTTCTTCTCTCTTAATCTGTTCTTTCTTTATCACGTGGAAAATTGTGTGAAAATTGGGTGTTGTAATTTTTGTTTACAACTACTGGATCGAACTTTTAATATTATTATTACCTCTTACGCTAAATATAAGTTCGAAGATGTAAAATATTTTAAACAGTTTGAAAAGATTATTAGAGCAGTGATAAAATAGTAACGCTACATTATACACGGAAAAAACAGTGGCGTAAGAATTACGAAATAATGGGGTATTTTCCACTCCAGCGCTGGTGTAAAACATAGTGGCGTTGAATCTACGCCAAGCTCTCGTAGTCGATACGCCAACCATGGCGTAGCATGTGTTGACGTTAATACCGCGCAAAATTGCCTCTTTTGATATGTTTACCGTGAGCTTGTTATTTTTATTTCAAATGAATGAATTATATACCAATTGTGTGTGAATATGTGTTATTTGTCTTTTTCCAGGTTAGTACATCTCAAATTAAGGTTTGAGGTTAACTGACCTGTCAAATAAAAAACCCATATTTTCTAAATCCTTCTTCCCATTCTCATTATTGCAATCTACAATTCAAGCCCTTTACATACATTTTTAAATGCTTGTCCTGTACAATCAATTCAATTTCATTCACTACATTTATTTATAGTATACGATATAAGAATTTAAGTCAGCTAATTCCTTTTTTCGATGGGAGTTTTATCATTCATATAAGAAAGTACAATATAGGCTGCAAATTGTGTTAAAGATATGTTATTAATTACATTTTGCACTCTTTAAAAGTAATATTATTAGTTTGGTACTCATCGGTTGCTTCTTTTCCAGAAAAAATGCATTTTTTGTTTCTTCGTCGAAAGTCCACTCGGAGCCCAATTTCGCCAGTGTTTTGTATTAACTTTTTCACTACCTTAAAAGTAACTAATTGATATCAAACTACTTGGAATAGTTTCAGAAGAGTAAAATCTACCAAATTTCATGGTTGTACTAGAATTTTTAGCACAATTTCCATTTTTATGTGCTTTAACCAAACCTGATAAAAAACAGTTGCTTGGTATGCAATAAAAATTGAAATTGTGCTAAAAATTCTAATATACCATGATACTTGGTAGATTTTGCTCTTCTGAAACTATTCCAAGTAGTTTGATATCAATCAATTGTTTTTAAGGTGGTGAAAAAGTTAATACAACATTTTGATGAAATACGACTGCGAGTGGACTTTTCACAAAGAAACAAAAAATGCATTTTGTATTAACTTTTTCATTGACTGAAAAGCAACTCATTGATACCAAACTACTTGTAATAGTTCCAGAAGAGCAAACCCTACCAAGTTTCATGTTTATATTAGAATTTTTAGCATAATTTCAATTTTTATTGCATACCAAGCAACTGTTTTTAAGAGGTTTGGTTAAATCATATAAAAATGGAAATTGTGCTAAAAATTCGAATATAACTATGAAACTTGGTAGATTTTATTCTTCTGAAACTATTCCAAGTAGTTTGATGTCAATCAATTGTTTTTAATGTTGAAAAAGTTAATACAAAATGCATATCTTGTTACTTTGTGAAAAGTCCACTCACAGTCGTATTTCATCAAAATGTTGTATTAACTTTTTCACCACCTTAAAAACAATTGATTGATATCAAACTACTTGGAATAGTTTCAGAAGAGCAAAATCTACCAAGTATCATGGTTATATTAGAATTTTTAGCACAATTTCAATTTTTATTGCATACCAAGCAACTGTTTTTTATCAGGTTTGGTTAAAGCCCATAAAAATGGAAATTGTGCTAAAAATTCTAGTACAACCATGAAACTTGGTAGATTTTACTCTTCTGAAGCTATTCCAAGTAGTTTGATATCAATTAGTTACTTTTAAGGTAGTGAAAAAGTTAATACAAAACACTGGTGAAATTGGGCTCCGAGTGGACTTTCGACGAAGAAACAAAAAATGCATTTTTTCTGGAAAAGAAGTAACCGATGAGTACCAAACTAATAATATTACTTTTAAAGAGTGCAAAATGTAATTAATAACATATCTTTATCACAATTTGCAGCCTATATTGTACTTTCTTATATGAATGATAAAACTCCCATCGAAAAGAGGAATTAGCTGACTTAAATTCTTATATCGTATACTATAAATAAATGTAGTGAATGAAATTGAATTGAATGTACAGGACAGGCATTTAAAAATCTTGGAAGCATAGAAACCGTATCAATGAATTTTGTTGACGGATTGGATAATTTGCCTATTTATTTATATAAACCTGCATGGTAGATATCTTAAAGTATCAGAAAATACGTATTTCATTTAGGACCACCATTCCTATACATTAACAAAATTAAGTAAATTAGTCCATCTGTCGACAAACCTCTTTGAAACATTTTCTTTGTTTTTAAACTTTTTAAATCCATATCCTGTAAATTCAATTCCAATTATATTACTCTATTTATTTACAATAAACATAAAAGGTTTTAATATGTATTTATATGTATGATATATGTACCATGATGGTTTATATAAATAAATAAGCAAATTCTCCAATCCGTCGACAAAATTCATTGATACGGTTTCTATGCTTCTAAGATTTTTAAATGCCTGTCCTGTACATTCAATTCGATTTCATTTTCTATATTTATTTACATTAAATATGAAAGATTTTAATATGTATTTATATGTATGATATATTTATCATGCAGGTTTATGTTAAAAAAAACTAAATTCTCAAATCCAACGGCCAACCTCGTTGAATCATTTTCCTTGTTTCTGACTTTTTTAAATGCATATCCTGTAAATTCAATTCAAATGTCCTGAGTATGTAAAGGGCTTGAATTGTAGATTGCAATAATGAGAATGGGAAGAAGGATTTAGAAAATATGGGTTTTTTATTTGACAGGTCAGTTAACCTCAAACCTTAATTTGAGATGTACTAACCTGGAAAAAGACAAATAACACATATTCACACACAATTGGTATATAATTCATTCATTTGAAATAAAAATAACAAGCTCACGGTAAACATATCAAAAGAGGCAATTTTGCGCGGTATTAACGTCAACACATCATGCTACGCCATGGTTGGCGTATCGACTACGAGAGTTTGGCGTAGATTCAACGCCACTATGTTTTACACCAGCGCTGGAGTAGAAAATACTCCATTATTTCGTAATTCTTATGCCACTGTTTTTTCCGTGTATCAAATGACTAAATATCATGGATATTCGATTTCAAGTCCAAACTTTATAACGATAAAATACCAGTCGAAAGACAAATCGTGAAACAATCACACTGAGAAAATATAACGTATGAAATAATTATGAGGTAATAACACTTTCATTAATTAAATTACTGGATTAAATATAAAATTGAGGCTATCGTAAATATCTATGTAAATATGTAATTAGAAGTGTTGATAAAAACCATGAATGCAGTAAATTTGTTTGTGTATGCACTTTGTTTATTCCGAGGTCTTCGTCCGATATTTTATATTTCATCATGTAATTTAACCCTTTAATGTCATAATTGCAATTTGTCATAGCCTCCGATTAAACGACGTCGTACTTGATGAAAACAATAAATAAATTTCTAACACTGTATACCCGTTTATTTTTTTAGGGTGCTCTTTAGATTGCCGACACGTTTAAAATTTTAAATATTCGATTTATCGGTTATTATTTGATTTTAATTGAAAAAATGCATATTTTTCTGTGATTTTTTCACGTCGAAATTAATATCTGCACTTCAAAATCATACTCTTAAACAAATTATTACTCAATGAAATGAGTTAAAAAAGACGGACGAAATGTCGGTAAATTAGCAAATGTATTTTTTTGTTATAGTTACTAATAATTTAAAAAATGTATAAAACATTAGTTAATAACTACAACCACAAAAAAATGATCAAAAAAAAAAGATTCTTGATAAACATTAACCTCCACGTGGTGAGAATTTGAAAAATTAACTCCCTGCAAAGGATCAATGGTAAATATGTTTTGTACATATTGAATTCTATTCAATTTCGATGAAAACACAATGAAGAAATACAGAAAAATCTATATTTTGTATATTTTTAAATAGAATATATTTTGTTCTACTAATACTGCCGTTTTCTGACTTCTATATAGAAATCTAAATAAAAATTACGAAATACTGATTTTTGAACATTTTCCGACTTTTTATATTTTTAACTCACCTCGTCAACATAAATTTTTTGAAGTTAAGATATTAGTTGGACGATCTCAGTACGTTTCAGCTTATATAAAAATATTAAATTACAAAAGAAATGAACAAAAAAATTTGAATTTTTTTCACTTAAAACCCAAAAATAACCTAAAGCTCGATTTGTTTTCACTTTAAAAGTTACCAATCGAAAGAGCAAACACAAAAATACCTGGATATAAAATCATAGAGATTTATTTATTGTTTATATCAAGCACGGCGACGTAGAATCGGAAACCTTGACAAAGGAAAATTTTTACGTTAAAGGGTTAATGCGATAAAACTGAGGAAAGGTATACCAAATCCTTAAATTTTGAAAATAACAAATTTAAAATTCTCCAAATACGTACGTAATAGCTTATTGACTTAAGGATTTTATTTCTTAATGCATAAAACGATGAGAAAACCAGACAAAACGGAAATAAATCGATGACATCGTCGGCGCAAATGGAATTAATTAAGCCAAGAAACGAATAAAAGGATCTTTTTAGTGATGAAAAGATGCTAATTTTATCATTCTCACTGCCCGACGTTACTCATAGGCTAATACGATTAGTAATTATATGTATAAATAGAAAAAAATGCAATTATTTGAAGAAGGAATAATAATTCGTATAATTGACCGATATTAATTTTTATAACCTAATAATTATCGTATAGTCATACAAAATAAATGTTTATGATAATTTGTAAATTATTTTACGTTAAAAGTATTTGTGTACACTGAAAAATATTAGTTATTGTTTCTTTCTAGATTTTGAAACATAATATTTAATACCTACATAAAACAATAAATACTGAGTATTATAAATTGCGTACACAAACATTATCGAAAAAAAATCTTAGATTGAAAACCAAAATTTAACAAAACTGTATAAGATTGTTGAAAATTTACTTAAAGAATTCTTTTTAAAAATCAAATAAAGTGAATATTTTTCATATTTAATCATATTTTTAAGATATCAAGAATCTGGCTGAATTATGTATAATTGAAATTTGTTACGATATCTTTTATATTTATTTTACAAACATTCAATTCTTATTAATAAATACAATATCTAAACAATCCACCAAGAAATAGCCCAACCTCTTCAATTTGAATACCTCAAGCCACTTAAAGACTCTCAATTTCTCTCCTCTTTACCAGTGCGATCAATTGCACGTCAATGTTTTGATACACTTCAAAGTTTCTAAAATCAATCTTTTCTCGGCTGTATACTGGTTTTAGATTCCTAGATACTTCTTTCAATTCGATTTCATAGTTAGTAAATGCATTAATTAACCAAAATGATAGGATGAATTCAATTGAACAATTTTTCCTTCGATGTTCTTATTAAAACATTTTTTCCTTTTACAGACTTTCGATTGACATTTTCAATGGTCTGATGGTGGAAATATTATTTTGTACTTTATTTTTAAAAATATTATGCTAAAATACAAAGGAAAAAAAAAGTTACAAAAAAAATGAAGGTTAAAACAAGTTCAAAAACAAAGAAGGAACATAAACCAATATGTTGATGCAATTGACCTTCACGGGACCTTGAAATATAATCCACCTCACTTTCTTTATAAAACGTTTACCTTACTTTAACCTTTAAAACAATCATGGATTATCTAGGTTGGATTAGTACATGTTTGTATTTCATCTACACTTGACCTTAGCCTGACCGTCAAATATTCGATGTATAACCTATTCTTTCTGAAAGCACCTTACCTAAATGTACTATTTGCTCGTAAAAAGGATCATGATTTGTTTTAAGTTACGTTTGGTTAGCTTAGGTTAAAATTTCATCCGCATTTGACCTTCAGGTAACCTTTAAATATAGCCGACGAACCACCCTTCTTTAATCTATATATTCTTTGATCTAAAAATCAACTTTCTAAGACATTGAAATTGATCATGAATTATTTAGGTTAAATTTTAGTATCATAGTATACGTTGGTTATTCGTCGATATTTGACCTTCAACGGTCCGTCAAATATTCTGGAAGTCCTCTTTCTGTATACTACATTACTTGCTTTAACCTTGAGAATGATCGTGACTTATTTAGGTTAGGTTTCGTTAACTTATTACTTCACTTTCATTTAACCTTGAAATGTCCTCTACGTTATTTATGTTTCTGTATACAACGTTCAATACACATTTGGCCTTGCAAATGATCATTAATCGTTGGGGTAATGTTATGTTTGTTAGTTATTTAGACTATCATTTTTTTCGATTATCCCAAAAAATTTTTCATTTATCAAAAAATTATACCAACCTAGTTTACATAAACTATGAACCGACATTTTGGTTAGATACTCTAAAGACACGTCAAGGCACGACACTAAACGAGCATTCTATAATATAATTAATGCAAGGGCTTATACATCAAAGATAACAAACTATGAATATTTATGTCTTGTGAGATAAGGGCGTGCGACAAAAATAAAGCGGCGCTGGTGTACCCAACGACGGTGGCTCCTCAATTAGGGAATTATCATAAGTAAACGCATTAAACTGGCTCATTATCGGGCCTGGAAACACCCACCTGTGTGCTTGTAGATCGAGTTGACTTTCTGCACGTGTCTGGTCATAACTTCGATGCAAGCCTCCTCCGTGCCGTATCGCGCGAAGAACTGATGATCGGCCTGAAGATAGAGCATACACGTCGTTTTCCGTGGATCCACAGTTGCCCGTTTACGTATGTGCCTCGTGTGCTTCTCGTACAACCTGCAGAAACAGGCCATTCATGTTCGTTAATTAATTTCCTACTTTTTAATCCTTTTTTACTAAAGAAACTTAATGAATGTCGAGGGTTTTTGTTTTTGCCCCTTCTGATTCAATCTCATTTTTCTGGATTTAGCTGAGATTTGATTATTTCATGTTTTAGATCTTTTATCAATGTTTTAGGTACCTTATTGATTTACATTTTAACTTTTAAATCTCCGAATGTTAGTATAAATGAGTCAGTTTGTGCCTTCAAATGACAGACGTAGGTTATTAATCATTTATAGAAAAATAGTAATAAAATAAGTAAACAGAAATCACTACCTGAAGTTGAAACCAGTATTTTTTGTAACTAGTGCGTGAAGGGTCACTTCACTCACGTACGACGCAAGCGCCACCATCTGCGCTGACAGGAGTTCTCACGGTGCCGCGCTTATGTTACAAAAATTCATTTTCATAATTCTGTATACAAAATTGTTTTATGAAAACGGTGTATGAAGTACTATTTTACGCATTGCAACCTATTCTTATGAATACTTTTATATCCCTACTAATTCTTTTCAATCCTAAAGAATTATCGTTTTCAGAACTTCAATAAATGTCTGTTTACTGTTTAAATACACGTATTTTAAAGGTTGTGTACAAAACGGAAACTAATTTCTCTAAAGGGAATAACATGTTGGATTACGAGACATGACGACGCCTAGCGGGAGTAGATGTAACTACATTGAATACTCTGACTCTTAATTCAAAGAGCCGAATCTATTACTAAATCTTATGAACGAATTTCTAACATTGTAAAGAGAGGTTAAACACAAAATAATTACAGAAAGTATATAATCAAATAAAATTAATTTTCAAAACTACAAGCTTTGTACAATAAATAAAGAACATATATTGAGTTAATGAAATGGAGTAGATTCACAATATTCATTACTAATTGAAATGAATGAAATGCATAGAGTGGCTGTAATAAATAGACCAAGTGACAGGGTTGGAATAAATGGAACCAATGGAACGAATGAAATAAATCAGACGTGGGGAACGTATCGACGCGGAAGGATTTAGCTATGAAGAATTGAATGATATAAATAAAAAGAATTCTATTAATTTTGCAAATGGAATATTAAACAATGAAAAAATGCAAAAGTCCGCAAAAAAGAAGAAAAACGTTAAAACTAAAGCAATATAAGAGGCGGTACTGAAATTGATAAAGGTAATAAATTAATTCATCGTTCAACTCGGTGATAAATTACGTAAAGATAAAAACAGAAATTTATTCCAAAATTCTCGATAGTTATGTCAAATTGTCGGAATCTATAATTTTAGTGTTTTTTAGTACTATACTCGTGTTTTTGGAATCCCATCGATCTCCTTGAACAGTGAAATATTTATGGTCGAATAAACCCGAACTACATTAGTTCGAAGAAGCGAGGTAGTGAATCGAACATAACAATACCTATGCAGAAAGTCAGCATCAGATTTTTGCGGGGAAATTCCCATTTTCCGTTCTGGTTCTTTCGAGTAATAGCTGCTGTGTCGTTGTACTTCGTTGTCAAAAAGGTGTTCGAAAAGTGCCGGCGTCGTTCCATTCAATGATCGTGAAAGCCTGTAACGACATTGTAAATTTTGAATTTCATTTGGAAACACATACTTTTTCATAAAATTTCAAACGAAATCGATTTTCAAATAAAATTGTATGTAATGCCATAAAAATTTTAATTGAAAAATGCTTCGCCTATCCAGGTGTTCCTCAAATCATTGGAATAAAAGAAATATACTGGGGAAATTCATAAAAATGTCGATTTGAAATTTGTAAAATCCTTTAAATTTTATCATTAAACAAATTATTTATAAATAAAAATATTAAACGCTTTTATGAAGAAGAATATAAAACAAATTGTAGAAACTTCAACCCGTCTCATGCAATGATATGGAAACTTGCTTCAAGTGTTTTAAGGCAAGTTTCGATGAGATAAACTAATCCGCATGATGTCGCTTCATGCACCTTGCGCCTCCACTTCCTGTTATATCCGTTCACATGAAAATCATACTTTCACGTCTTCACTCCCCGTGTTAGTGGAAGAAGAAAAGAGAAGGAGAATACGGGACTGTGGTGGGAGGCATAAGGTGCATGAAGCGACGTTATGCGGTTTAGTTCGTGAGCCTCAAAAAAGCAACCACGAAAAATCAGTAACTGTCAGCCCTGTGATCATTCTGAAAGGTCCAAATTGTTCTATCTATATTACAGCTTTATGATATATTTTTTGTTTTGAAAGTACCAATTAATTCTACTGCTTCAAAGTGATTTTCGAGTTTGAAATGAAAAAAAAAATGGTAACATTTTGACATGGTAACATTAAGATTTGTATTCCATACCTATCAATAGTTTCATTCAAAGTGCCTTCTCGTAGGTCGTGGCTGGCACAACGTAAAGGCTGCGGTGGGGATTCGACGTCGGAAGTACGATAGGCTATTGTGTGGTACGGCGGCGACGTGTCCGCGTCTCCGGGCAAATATCTGCTTGTCGGCTCGATATAATATTCCTCGAATCCCGTCACAACTGTACCGTCGAACAGACCGTCCTCCGTCACGACCCCTTGTACTTTTGCCATCTCGTCACCTAGAAAAAAAGAACAATTGAATATAAAAACTCAAGTGAAAATCGATTTTATTTATAAAAAATATATTTTTAATAACATTAAAGAAAAGGACAATATTATATGTTTAATGGAAAATAATGTGTTTTAAAAATTTCAGGAAAATGCTTTCCCCATGATTATTTTCGAATTATATTTTCTAAGAAATTGCTTTCTAATGCTTTTCGGGTAGCTAAATATCTATTTTAAATTGCAATTGAAAATAGTCGATATAGTACTACGGATGTACTTATAAAAATATGTAAAGTTCAATTACATATTCAACAAAATACATTTCTAATTTGATATGGTTGGACTTCTATTAGAACAAGTACGGCAGAAAGGAGAACTATGTGGAAGAAAATTGTACTAAAATAAATAAAAGTGAAAGGAATTTGATAGAAGCAAAGGCGAAGGAAGAAAATGAACTTATAAAGAGCAGAAAAAACTGATCAAAGTTAAAAAAAATGGAGAACCGGCATTAGAAATGAAGAAAATAAATAAGGTACAAAGAGAATAGTAAAAAAAGAAGGAAAGAAAGCGACGAGTTACATCAAAAAGAATATAGAAACACGCTGAAAAAAAATTGAAGAATTATTAGTTCCGAGCAGTAGAAAAAGAGAAACGAGAAATACATAGAAGAAAATTGTACTAAAATAAATAAAAGTGAAAGGAATTTCAGAGAAGCGAAGGCGAAGGAAGAAAATGAACTTATGAGGAGAAGAAAGAACAGATCAATGTTCTTATATAAGAAGAATAGTGAAAGAAGAAGAAAAAGAAAGGAAAGCGACGAGTTCCCATAAAAAAAAACAGAGAAACATACTGAAGAAAATTGAAGTATTATTGGAGCTGAGTAAAGAGGAGAAACAAAATAATAAAATACAAATTAATGCAGATGTGAAAGTGAAGAAAATAATACTCCAACAGTGAAACATAAGTTAGCTATTATGGAGGACGAAAAGAAAACAATGAAGGTGAAGAAACTTTGAAGGGAAACTGGACACGACGTCTGGAGTGAAAAGCAAATTTATAATATGATAGGAAGAAAATATGAAATAAGAGGACCAAAATAAGTATATAGGAGAACGGTCGGTGTGATTGTTTATATGTGAAAAGGGAAAATTAAAGTAAACATAAAAGCAGTGAAATAAAGTGGTAAAATAGAACGAAAGGAATTATTTCCAAACAGTGGTGGCCATGAAAAGTGAAATTGGTGACATGAAGTTGTTTTTGTTTTGAATTTTTTAAATTAGGGAAGTAGAGGATTGATTTAGAGATTGTTTTCCGTTTTAATCTTTGAGTTAAATGGGTGGTAATAATGGGAGAATGAGAACTTCTGGAAAACTAAAGAAGGTAGAACCAACATACTCAGAGTTTGAAAAATGTGAAAGGAAAAATAGTAGCAAAGAAATCTACTGAAAATCGATAAACTAATAAATGGAACAAGTTGAAGATAAACGAATGGTCTAATAATTGAAAAACAGCCCAGAGAAATAAATAACTAAAAAAATAAATAATGAAATACGTGAAGAAATAAATGAAGAAAACAAAGAGAAAATGAAATAAATTATGACGCCTTAGGCAATAAGTAAAACATGAATTTAAACAAACATTCCATACAAAAATAGTCACGAATATGGGTAAAAAATATATTAGACCTTATCAAAGCCAACACTAAAGGTGTCGAAAATTTCCAAAATTATAGGAAATTCCGATCTTTCAGTAAATCGGATTAATTTTTCATAAAAGCAAAGTGCTGGAAAATCGAGTAATGGAATTATTGGCAAAGCTCTAGCACAAATGGTAAAAATTCGGCAATAGGTAGCAGGCGATTTGACGTTAGAGCTGGTCCATTAGAGAGGCGCAGATGGTAGATGGACGATGATGGCTGCAATCGACGGCGTAACGAGGCGAATCGCCATTTGAAAGCGTATCCCGGAAGGAGTTTTGTAACCCATTGCGATCCTCATTACGACTTCAACGGTCGGTCGGAAGTTACTGTGTGCTAAGAGACCTCTTGAAGGTTAAATAAAAGCTTCTTCGGCTTAACTGTCGAATTATACGCCACTTGGCAGTTTCACAGGTTTGTGTCTTCGATCTATTTGCTTCAATATTGCATTTTTTTTATGATTATTGCGTTATTGCTATGGTAAAGGAATGTATAAAAGGTCGAATTTATATAATCCTCATTTTATATATTTCTTTGTTGCTAGTTATTTCAAAATAGTCTTTTTTTTTCTATATTCTTAAATTTGAAGAAAATTATTACATCATTTTTCAATTTTCGTTTACTTCAAATGCCTTTGATTTCCTGGCCGCTGTTCACTTTTTCAAATTTTCGTCCACACATGTTTACCTTTCACTTTTTCTTCCTTTCATTTTTTTTCAACTTTTAAATCGTTTACATTTTATTTCATTATATTCTACTGCATTATTTTTCTTCTTTTCCTCTTCTTCCATTTTCTTAATTTTATCTTCTCATTTCTTTTCTTTCTTCTCACTGTGTTTCTTTGCATTACTCTTCGTTTTCATATTTTTTGCTGTTAATTATTGCATATATTTTCTTATTACTTCAGTATAATTCCATTGTTTTCTTCGCGGTCTTTGTTTTCATAGTTTCTTCAGTTGCGTACGTGTTTTCTTCTTTATGTTTTATCAATATCATTCACTTACTTATTTTGTGTTATATCTACATTCTTCGTTACATTTTGATCAATCCGCTATAACTATTTTCCTATTTCTTCATCTGCACTTCTCTTCACTTTCGTTTCATTTCTCTTTTCACTGTTTTATTTCTGATGTGGTTATCTTTAATAAACCACGTTCTTAGCACCTTCTTATTGCTCGGCTGTAAATATCGTTGCCTGCACGTTTTTCCTTTTCTTTCAGTTACTTTTTTATTTTCGATTTCTTCGTTATTTTTATTTTGTTTTCAATGGTTTCTTCTCCAGTTTCTTATAATTATTTATTCGTTTTCTTCTTGAATTCATATTCATTTAGATGTCATTGTTGATTTATTCTTATTATTCAGTTTATTTTTAATTTCATTTCTTCTTTGGTATTTCTTAGGTTTTTTATGATTTCTTGCTTCGCTTTTTACTCCTTCATTGTCTTCGCGATATGTTGGTTATCTAATAGTTTTGTTTCGCCTTTCCTTTATTTCCAATTCATATTTTTGATTCTTTATTTCCTTTGAGGAGCATTACTTCATTTACTTCATTTTCAATGTTCGACCTTACTACTTTAGTGCGTTATACATTTCTTCCGGGGTTTCGCTATATGTTTTTATTAATGATCTTGTTCAAATGCATTTTCTCCACTCTTCTTCAGTAGTTTACACTTCATTAATTTTTTTTTTCATTACTCTCCTATTTGGGTCTCTTCATAGCATTTACGGTTTTCTTCCATTCATGATTGCTGTTTCACAATAATTTTGAATAATAATTTGATGAATTTATCTTTTAAACTCAGTTTATTCGTATTTGATACAACATCCCTTAATTCATTCATTGCTACCCTTCACATACTTTCAGTGCACGAATATTTCTACGCAAAGATAGGAAAGCAGATCACGTGAAGGAAAATTACTACGCAAGGCTCGTCTGGCCCTTCCCTCGAGACCTCGTTCTAGAAACGAATGAGAAATTTTTAACTGCACACGGCTCTTCACCTATCACAAGACATCATTCTTCACAGGGAAAATATATCTGAAAATTATGGTCAGTCATCTTTTATTTATTTTCCGTCTTTCCCTGCATCAGCATCCTGAACATTTTTTTAAGTGCATTTTTCGGCACGTATTAATTTACTGTCATCACTGGCGGCGCTCAATTCTTATTTATAAAAGAAATGAAAACCTTATAATTTATATCATTCAGTTGCTATGATAAAATAAGATAACAGTCCATTTCTTCTATATCAATGTTTCATATTTTCGAATTTCTTTATTTATCTATAATTATTTCACTAATTGCCTTTTTTATTGTCTTCAGTGCACACAAGTTTTCATCTTGGAGATATTTTTCTATTTCTGAATGACAAAACTTTTTGCGAAATTTATATCTCGCTGCTCATATGATGTAACATTGTATCCTCTAATACGATGTTTCTTTAATTTCTCCAAGCTTCGTTATTGTTTCTCGTATCTCTTGTTATTCTTTTCATTGTGTTTCTGTTGCGCTTCAGTAATTCTCCCTGGAGATTTCTCGAGCGTTATTCAGGACTCATCCCGACTATTTATTTCATTACGTCCCTTTTTCATTTAATTTTCTCTCCTTATATAAGTTCGTTATATTCCGTACAGGGATTCAAGTTGTTTTCTTCTTTTCACTTCATTTACAAAAATAAATGCTGTATGAAAGTTATGATTAATAAATCAAACTATTATGTGTCAACTTGAAAAATTTTTACATTAAAAATGTGTACCCTCCCCTAAAGCTTTAAGACTTTTGTTCTAAAATAAAACTATAAAATGTTCACTTTTAGCACAGTAAAAACAGGCTATAAAGATCGAGTTTAACCTTATTAGTCATAAATGAAACCAAGTAAATAGATAATTGAAGGACATTTTTAATATCCTGGACTTCATCAAGGATTCAATTTTATAACTGAAATGAAATATTGATCCTTGTAATTTGAAAATTCGAAGATATGTTCCGTTGATTTTGTCATTTCCCTCGTTCGTATTTACATTTCATCTATTTTGTTTGATCGCTCATCTCTCTTCCCATCGTCCTCACGAGGTCATAAGCGAAAACGTATGATTAAATTAGTCTTACTGAATTCCAGGAGCACCGTCTAGGATATTCCCAAAGCAAATCGCGGAGTCCGTAATTGCATCGCGGTGGTATACTCGAGTCGTATCCTGGTTTCCAATGTACAATCAATGATCTGGCTTTGCAGAAATTTGAATAGACACGCCCCTAATCATAATTATCTTGGGATAATAGCGCGGAAATGAATACCGCTGATGTATTTGATGAATGACGACCATTTTGAGAATCTCGTGGACTAAATTAACAATAGTTTGAGCCTCTAAGCAAGATTATACGATACACGATTTTATCAGTTGAATGTTTTTGCTCAGTAACGAATAAATTCTCATTCCAAGCAATTTGGTGATATTTATTAGAAAAAATTCGAAACAAAATAAACTGAAAATACGCACGAAGTAATTAACAGATGTATTTCATGAGGTAATTACGGATCTGGAGTGAAATATATATCCGTTGCCGGAAACGAGAATGTTAGACTTTTATTTCCGGACAACCCAAACGAATGTATACATGTACAACCTGCCGTTGGCGATCCGTGAAATTTCGTCGCAACTTTTAATCGTTTGCCACCGAGTCTCGTGGCTTCTACTAATAGGTTTACGAGCGGACGAGTTCGAAAAAAAACGAGCCCAGCGTCAAAACTCTACCAGAGTTCAAAGCGAAAGTTTCGCGCCCTGTTATCGTACTTCTCCAGGAAAAGTTCACTTTCCTTCGTGGCATATCCACCACACTTCAATGCCCATACTTCTATGTGAGCTAGCCGGAAAAAGAAGTCGTGGGATGGTACAAATATGTTTTTGGAATTTGTTCAAATATGAAAAGTTACGCCTGTTTGAAAGTACAATTTAGTCATTTCGTGTTCTCCAACAAATTAATTTAATTTCGTCGATTTTATGGTACGTTTATTTTCATAATTCAGTTTTTGCTTTACAAATGCAAATTTTCAGCTCAAAAAGAAATTTCGTAATACAGGGCAGTTTTAGCCACAAGTTTTAGTTAGAATCTGGAATATCAACGTTCGGTCGAGAGCACAATTCCCGTTTATAATTCGAAAAGTCTAATTTGTATTCGGGAATTATATCAAATATAGAAAACATGGGTTTCTGCGCCGGGCGTTAGGTGGCGTGTGAATCCAAAAATGAAGTTACGCATCTACGCAGGAAAGCTTGCAGGAGTTTGCTATTGCATTCGGGTGCCATCTAGCGTTCGAATAATTGTTGACGTAACATTTTTTAATAGGATATTTTCATCTTCTTCTTTGATGAAATTCTCTTAATCTCGTATTTTTGAAAGAAATATTTAAAAGTCCATTGCTTTTGAAAGTCAAATATAGAGACATGAATAATAAGAACTCCAGATTCGATCAAAATATAGTTAATTATTGTGCTATTAATCATCTTTTCTGGAAAAATATGTAAAGTGTAAAGTAAATTAATGACCATAAATTTTCTTCTTAAGTAATCCGGGTTAATAACTCTCTTTTCCGACAAAAAAGCTGCAGTAAGTACTTAAATCCATCACTATAAATGTTATAATTTATACCAAAAAACTAGCAAGAGGATTTCGCCTAAATTCTTCTTAAGGAGAGTAAGATTGGTACGAGTAAGTCGCTTAAAACTGCGAGATTACCATTATGCAGCGCAAATAACTTTTCGACTGCGGATTCAGAGAGATTCCAATTAAGTTTCTAGCAGGACTTTGGGCTTATGCACACCTCGAATTATCGGATGCAAGCTCTCCCTCCACACTTCCGGAGACTCGCCTTAAGGTGTATTAATTTCGCGATTCTACGAAATTCCGTTTATCCTGCTATCCAGGCCGAAATGGCCTGCTTTTAGCGAAATTAAGATTCCGTTCCGCGTGCGTCTTCATCTCGAGCCGTCACGGATGAAGCAACTGCAAAAAACGTTGATTGAGAAAATGGAGCTTTCTCATAAGATCATTTGAAAATTCCTGGCCTCAAAAGACACCGGTAATGTTTTATTCCTTTTTAGTTCTCGAGTGTAGCAAATTAAAAAAGAAAAGTAGGAATTTTTCTTTCTTCTCTATTATAAGCATTTTTCATCCTGATTGTTTATTAAGCAGATCCCGAGAATTTTATATACAAACATGAATGTAGAATGAATGGAGGATAAAAAAGGCAGAACCAAAATGTTACATTAAATGAACACCTAGAAAACATTTGATATACATTTTAAATAACCCATAAGCACGTTGCAGTATTTCATTTCAGAAAAACCTTTCATATTATTAGCCATTTCTTTCTACTAGACGAACTAAAAGCTCACTTCTCCAACACAGTGACTTCCTGGTTTGTGGCATATCTAACTAATAGATCGCAGACTAATAATTTAATAGTCAGGTGTTTTCATCTTAGTTACTCATAAATGCCACATGGATCAATTACATGAACTCCCGAATGACTTACGATACCCTAAGACATCATCTTCGTTGGTGGTTAACAAATCTTCCTGAGCAGTCTTCCGTATAAAATAGAGGACGACTGGATTAAAGAAGCTGAGGATTCTGATAGAATGATCTCATTGATCAATTCTTATGAACCTAAATAATCATGGTTTACCACCCATGACAGTAACTGATGAAGTTTATACCATGAGTAAAATCAACACTTCGTCTTATTTTTGGACGACACCCAATCACAGAAACAGCATATCATCAAATCGAGTTTATGCTACAATAAGAAAATTAAGGTAGATTTATAATGCTGTACCTTTTGGCATATGCAAACAAATAATTCAGCTCTTCCAGTTTTTCTACTATTGTTGAGTAGTCTATAATGACCTAAATGCGAAACTCAAGATGGAGCTGAAAAAATACACCATTTTTTTAAAATTACAAAATTCTCCGCAATAATCATTCTCGGGATGTCCTGAGGAACTTCTGAGGATGCCCAAATACCCTATTTCCTTTGGTGGTTCCCTGCAGAAATGCTTATCGTTTTCTATCTTATTTCAATAGAAAATAAGACTAGCTGTTAACCACTTTCTCAGCTTAACGACCACGAAACTATCCATAAAATTGTCGAAAAGGAAAAAGTCCCATGGAACTAGAGCAGTTCAATATAGGGATGTGGATCGAGAATGCAGGGAGATTTTTGAGTATTGAATGAATGGAAACTGCACTGAATGCGTGGAATATTGTGACAAAAATAAAGAAAATAAACCACAAAAGGAACCAGAAAATGGGTCAGAAAATGGACCAGAAAATGGGTCAGAAAATGGACCAGAAAATGGGTCAGAAAATGGACCAGAAAATGGACCAGAAAACAGACCAGAAAATGGACCAAAAAATGGAGCAGAAACTGGACCAGAAAATAGACCAGAAAATAGACCATAAAATGGACCAGAAAGTGGATAATAAAATGGACCAGAAAATGGACTATAATATGGACCAGAAAATGGACCAGAAAATGGATCATAAAAAGGACCAGAAAAAGGACCAGAAAATGGACCAGAAAATGGACCATCATAATATGGACCAGAAAATGGACCAGAAAATGGACCATCATAATATGGACCATAAAATGGATCTTAAAATGGATCTGAAAATGGACCAGAAAATAGACTAACAATTTCAAACTGTTTGCATCGAAGACATGAATATTATTTTTTCATTTTGCTTTTCTTCTGGGGGGTTATTGTTTTCGCTATCATCTGGAATTTCCATTTATTTTGAATCCAGATTTTGACAACTTTCACGATTGGCCCCTCCCCATCTTTATCATGTATCTATTTGACATCTGGTATACGTCACTCAATACACATTTTTTAATTGTTCATTAATAATTTTGCTGTCCCACGGGTAAGTCGATACAATACTTTGCAAATAAAGCACAGAAGGATAGTTTTCGTGAATAAATCAAATCGTTATTGGATATACATTGAACGTACGCATCATTTTGTTAAATAATCTGAATTATAGCCATCAGTTAACAGCTGGAAAGAACAATGGTCGTTCCTTCGATATCAGACGGGGTTCGCATATTCCAGTTGAAACGTTTGAACAAACGTGCCGTAGCGTGCCACCGCGCGTAAAGTTTTATGGATCTTTTCAGTCTAATTTCGTGATTTACGCTGAAAGCTTTCTTGGATCGGAATTTTTATATTTTTTGGCCGTTTTATGATGTCATTGGAATCTCCTTTGGCTCGGTTCTTGCTGCAAAGGTGCACGCGAGAAAATATTTTCCGAAATCGACAGTACGTTACGCAACGTTCCCTCGTATCGTATCTAGGGTCGAGGGTAAAATATCGCTATCGTGGTTCCCTTCGCCTAGCCATCGTTTATATTCGAATCGAACGTTTCGCTAAATGCGTTTCATGCTTGGCGTACTGCCACGTATGATTCCAGATAAATGGAGAAAACTGTGGGAGCCACTCTGTATGCCCCTTTTCCAGTTTTCCTTCCATACGACACTTTAGTTTCGGGTAATGTAAAATATCTGATCTTGTTTCACGATGATGGACTGACGGGTTCTCCAATAATACAACACGTAACCAGGACAGAAAATGAATCGTTGTGAAGTAAAAAAGCAGTATACTCCTACTGCCATCAAAAAGAAGAATAATATTTTGGTCCACGATTTTTACAAATAAGCAAATCAATACAATCAAATCATCAATTCTGATGTAGTTTTGATGGATCAAAGTTAAAGTTATTTGTGGCATGCAACTTTTTTTTTCTATTGCCATCAAAAATTGCAGAATTTGTACACTTCCTATAATCTGAAACTGTTGCATTATGATTTTGACTTAAACAGGTAAAAAAATAAGTAAGTGCGAAATGATCCAGTTAGGGTTGAAAAAGCTTCAAATAAAATTAAAAAAAGTAAGTAACGTAACGTTATGTCCAGGTCTTGATCAAGACTATACTGTTTCAATATATATATTTCAGATTAAATTAATTTATTTAAAAAAATAATTTTTAAATCCTACAAGTAAACCATTATAGCGAGAAAAAAGTTCACAGGCGAAGAAAAATTAATTAGTGGACATTTTCAGTTTTGAAAAGTAATTTATTTTCTTTCCTCCTTGACTGCTTTATTATCTTGTTTTTTTCTTGTCCTTTTATTTCAAACAAACGCACTAGACATTGCAGATTTCATGGGGTTTATATTACCCAGTTACCGTCGGCTAGGCATTACGCAGGGCTTTGCTGTTATCTCTTTCATTCCCGCGCATTTTTGCTTTTTTGTACGTGAAAAAAGAACAGTAGCAATTTTTGTGCACGGTCAGCTGATGTTCCGATGAGATTGTTGACCAAGAGATTTGCCGGTTTCATGAATTTTAAATTGATTTTTTCAGCTTTGGTTACATTCGCAAATTTTCGCGACAAGTTTAAGCACATTTTTTTCGTCCAACTGCAAAAGGAAATGATTTGTGAAGATATCAAATGTGGTCTGGCGTTGTATTACCTTTTCTTTCAACATTCTTTTTTGGGATTCCCAAATTAAGAACAAGTCTTTTAATAATCAACATGTCAACTACAAAGAAAAAGCACTTTTATTTTTGAACGTATTATATCGAAGAAGATTGCATAAATCGTTAGTAAACACTTATTACCCGAAACTAGTAAAAATTAATTAAATAATAAAAATCTAAAAGTCATCTGCATCTTAGTAATTTGACATTTTGTTTAAGGTACAAATTGTTTAATGCTTTAAAAAACCTGGAGTACTTAACGTTGAGATTTAATCTTCAAAAATTACTTATTTATTTATAAAATGTACTGGTTCCTTATTGTAAAACATTTGATAGTTTTAGAGGACATTTTCTATGATGATGTTAAATAATGTCAGCTAGATTGTTATGAATTACGTTTGAAAATGTGTAATACGCCATTCTTCACTGGAACCTCTCTGTAAAGCAGAAACTGCGAATTCATAATTCACGACTTCACTTGCAGGCCATATCGACAGGCTGACGTTGGAAGAAAAAAAAATTGTGCACGTGTCAAAGAAAAAAAATGAATCTGGGTGACGTTTTTACGAATCAAATGGATGTCTTCAATACTAAAATGATTAAGCAGTCTTACAACTTTTTTAGTCACTTTTTGGAGTATTATAATTTTACATACGACAATTTTTTTACCTTTCGTACTAAAATTAATTTTACTTATACCAAAAATATTTATATTTTTGATTGGGATAGACAACAAAAACGGCCTGCGTCTAAAATAAACTATTGTAAAAAGTTTGATTTTTATAAGAAGAACAATGTCCCAATAAAACTGTACGATTGTTAGCTTGGTAGTTGCGATTAGTGTAATGATTCTACTAATTTAGATAGAATAAAACAAGTTCCCACATCCGAATTATATTGAATTAAATTCTATAAAATCTTCAGCATAATTAGTCGAATTATTTAAATGTAAACAAATTGTATTAAAAATAACCTTTGAAATTTCTGCAGCCTTTTTCAAAAATATAATATTATAAATAGGGAGGGTTTAAATAAAAAGTGAAATAGGTTATTGTAAAATAATTTAAAATTACTTTTGATAATATCTAGGTAATTAGTCGAATACTTGGTCAAACAACCAAAAATTTTGGTTGAAACTATAAACGTAGTAGATGAAGTTAAGAATCAATTTAAAAAAATTGCCATATATTTGTATTTTGTACATTCACTGATTCCGTTGACCTAAAAATGTACTAGAAAGATACAAAAATGCTGAAAAAATATGAAAATTTCAGAAAAAATTATTTTAAAGAAATTTTAAAAAATTTGAACGTTTTTCAGAATTTTTCAAGCGTTTTCTATCTTTGTCTATTTTTGATATGCATTATCATTGCATATTTACTTTTTCAAATAATGAAAAAAAGGTAAAAAAATAGATTTTATAAAATAACACAGGACGCACGAAGTATTTTTGGTTATGAAGAAGCTGTCGATGAAAGAATCCTTCATTACAATGAATTCATATCCGTGGGACTGACATTAGGCGATTTTTTGTGTAACCTTTTTGAAGTCGTAGAATTAATCCGCCCAGTGACGCTCGTATCGTAAGGGAGCCCCTACTCCTTGTACTACTCCCTCTCTACACTCACTCTTCCTTCTTAAGACGGGAGTAGCAATGGGCCATAAATTTCGAATATTGTGGGAGGTAACTGAAAGATACTAGCGGAGCCAAGCGGATTAGTTTAGCCCCATTTTTTGTGTCAATAAAGTTCTGTCATAAGGTAACGTGTAAAGTTCGTCATAATTCGTTCACTTTAAACCTACCATATGTAGGTAACAAAATAAATAATTCAATGGTGGTCGAATTTTGTGTTTACCATATCCTTATATAAAAACCGGTGTCAGCTGATGTGTCAGGAAAAGAAAAACTTGATGTTCTCTTAGCGTTTACTGTGCAAGAGAGATGAAGAGAGCGCATCGGATATCGTTGTTCGTGGCACGTGGTTAAGTTCTTGGGCGTCTGCCTTAATTAAGTAATTACACCAACAGCTGGCGAGCTGAAGCAAGATCTTGTTTTCCGCGGTGGAATCCATGAAAAGGGATTACACACTGGCAGGGGACTTAAGGAGTTGCTGACTATTGAGGAGTCGAGGGCGTACCTCCCCTTTGTTTCCCGTTTCCTTCATATTTCCCAGCTCATGGCAAATTATTCTCTCGCGTACTAAAGTAGTTTTTTCTCTTTATCCCCCCTCGACACCTTGTTCTTTAATATCTCTTTATTCTATTTTTACTCTCTTTCATCTGTTAAGTTATTTGTTCTCTCTTATCCTCTCTCAGGCTTGAATTTCGAATTTTTTCAAAAGTACGCTTATTGCTCCTCATCGCTCTGTGGCGCAGGCGGAACTTTTTTTTTAAAGCACCTTTGTCGGTGACTGTTTACACAACTATTTCCCCGGTTCTACTCACAGAAGTTCCTTTTATGCCTTACGTAATCGTTTTTCATTTTGTTTCTCCACATTTCTCTCTTCTCTGCTTGTAAGTCACGCGAGTCTCGCACGACCTTTATTTTCTGACACGATATACCCTCTGCGTGAGAGAAATTTCATAAATTTCAACGAATTAAACTTAAACGAAAAAACTCTGCAATGTTACTGATCCGTTAAATTCACAACTAAATGCGAACAAGTGTGGATGTACAAAATACTTTTACGTAGTCGCATATTTTTTAAAGTTAAATTCTAGAATTAAGTCCATCTACAAGAGAGTGAAACATTGTCCACCTAAATAATCATAGGGTTTTGTACTCTATTGTATTGTATTCGATCAAATTTATGTTTTTTTCCATACATCTCTGTTTTAAATTAAAAGCTGTGAGTAGATTTTTTTGACCCTTTGGTCGTCTTCAGGATCATATTTTTAGTAAACTAATTAAATTAGTAACCACTGGGAGTGTTGGTAAAAAAACGACAAATCAAAAAGCCGACAGGTCAAAAAACCGACAGTCAAAATACAGATATTCAAAAGGCCGTCAGGCAAACAGTGAATACGTCAAAAAGCCGACAGTCAAAAAACCGACACGTCTAAAAGCCGTCAGTAGAAAAACCGAATTGACATAATCCGACAGTCACATAACCGACAATTCTTAGAATCGACTGCCAAAAAGCCGACACATTAAAAAATGGGCACATCGGCAAGCGGGTAGTTAATTTTTGTACTGTCGGCTGTTTGGTAGTCGGTTCTTCGACATGTCGGTTATTTGAATGTCAGTATCATGACATTTCAGTTTTTCAACTGTCGTTTTTTTGACGCCTCGTCTTTTTGCCTGTCGGTTTTTTGAATATCGGTTTCTTGATTGTGTCGGTTTTTTGACTGTTGGTATTATGACATTCGGTTTTTCTACTATCGGCTTTTTGACGTGTCGGTTTTTTGCCTGTCGGCTTTTTGAATGTCGGCATTTGGAAGTGTTGGTTTTTTGCCTATCGGCTTTTTGAATGTCGGTATTTTGACTGTCGGTTTTTCGACCTATCGGCTTTTTGATTTGTCGGTTTTTCGACCCGCAGCCATCACTGGGATTATAAAGGTTCTTCCCTTCCCTAAAGATTTAATAACTACTATGATTTCTATCCCCTGTTGTGCCTAAAAATAACACGACTAAACAAGTAATTAGCAATATTTATTTTAGTCATGTACGTTCTGTGTGTTCTTATGTTAAAATAAAAGTGAAGAAGAATTTCTTTATAAAATTCCTTTAATTACATTTCTTTGCTTAACTAAATTCCTTAGATTTCCTCCATAACGTAATATCTCAAGTCACGATTCTATCTATTCTTATTTTTGATAAGTTATCGAAATTCATTTTATTTCAATAATATTTCAGGATTAAATAAGCACCACATTAATTCTTACCATTTCTTCCATCTCAAATAGTTTTCCATATACAAAACCTTTAATTCTTCAAAATAATTAATTGAACTGATGGTCAAAAATATATAAAATGTTATGTATACAAAATTAAATATAGATAAAAATATTAATAGAGGAGATTACTAAAAATCAAACACTGGAAAGTATATAAAATAAAGTGCTTGTTGCTTTATCGTCCCTTTATTTCGTCCACTTCCTTCCCCTCTTGTTTCAAGTTTCCTTAATGTTTCCTTTTGCGAAAATTATTCTGCCGTAGCTTTCCTCCCTATCTACATTTTATCTTTTATGCTGTCTACCCATTCATTCTCTACTTACATTTCAATGTCTCAAGCACACGCTCTCCTTTCTATGATGTAAGCATGCATTTATCTTTATAACTGGCTCAGTGTTTATTTCTTCCTACATCTTTTTCATAACTCCATACATCATTGCATTTTATGAACACAATTCTATAGTCTTCACGCAAATTAATTTTAATTACATGACCTTTTCAAGTTTATCCCACGTACTACAATTTAATAAGAACTATGATTTATCTTAATATCCTTTAAATCCAGAAATCCTGTTGTTAATTGAAATGTTTATTGCCAATTAAAAATGTGTTAAATATATAAATGATATCTTTACATAATTTATTTCCATTACAAATGCTTTATTGTAAATTAAGCCGACTGCATTAAAAAATAGTATTTTTTTAGACTAGGGCGCAAAATTGCATTTTTTGCTCCACAAGTTAACGTCACGTCATCACTTCTAGAATACGTGTGAATATATCCAGAAAAGATGGTTTCCCTTTTTCATATCCATAAGACTTTCGAATGGAAAAAGGAACGGGATAAAGAAATATTTCTTTCAGGATTAGTTTTAATATTACGCGTTATTCCCCTTACCTGGAAAGGCATTAACAGCACAAGATGGAAAAATAATATTCGATATTTCTGAGTCATATTCCAGTCAGTATTTACGCTTTTACAATACCGTTATTACTTTTATGACATTTTGCTTTTTCCTTCCCGTTTTTCACGTTTCGGTAGTTCCTGCGACTTCGATTTTCCAGATTTATCTTCATCCGATTGCATTTTAATCCTGTTATTTGCGTGTAAAATTATTCTCGGTGCTATTTTTCTCCCTTTTCCTGTTGGACTCCGATGAAATTTTCAGCGGTCGCTTTTCCTTCTGTTATTTGCGTGTTGCTTATCTCATAAAACGTATTAGTTCCGTCAAGATAGCAATACTTATGAGTGTTATATTCTGCTTTTACGACTATTACATTTTAAGTTATAAGTTTTATGCAAATATTTACATACACTTTGTTACGTATGAAAATAAATTTTTGTACTTATTTTCAACAGCAGCGTTTTCTCTTTCTTCATTTACAGTGTTGTCCCTATTATTTCGGCCTAATTTATTATTTTAATAAAACGTTGTTATCAGCGATTCGAACTTCGTAATTTGTTTGAAAATGTTGATTGTTTTCCGGGAAATATTTACTGTGAAAAATTATGTACACTGCGATCAAAGAATGACGAGAACAGATTTCTTTGATACTAACAAGTACTTTGAGAATAAATTATGGCATGAATACACGCACTTTAATATTACAATATCTTTATTCGGAATAATATGAATTTCTTATCTATGAAACTTTCTTCTTCTAACCGAGCATTCTTGATTAGAATTATTGTTAAAGAAGATTCGCAATTTTTTATTATTTTTGATAAATTATATAAAATTATATTTACAAAAGCATACAGCTATTTTTTTTATACATTGACAGAAATTTTTATGTAAACAAGTTTTAAAAAATAAGTCTTGACTGATTTTCATAGTACCGTTATGATAAAAATTCAAGATAACGGAACATAAATGTAACAAATTTTGGTTTCAACTAAAAGATAATTACATATATTAGATATGGATCTAAGAACATATTTTTCGTTGTTAGCTAACAAACTACAAATTTTGTCCTTAGATAACAGAATTAGCTAATTTTACTCTCATTTTGGTCGGCCATTTTAGATCCGCCAATTTTAGAAACAGAATTTAAAAAAGCAAATGCATGATTCGTAATCAGCCACCTTGAACACCATTAGTACTTATGTTCTTCAGGACCTAGAGAATTGTTATATTTTGTTTACCATTTTGAATCCACCATTGTTTATTAAATTTTTGTTTTTCTTTTTATCGTTTTTAAAAAAATTCTAAATTGATAAAATAAAACATCGGATAAGTAATCTTGGGCCTCGAAAGTACCCAATTTCATCACCACCATGCAATTTTTTGTAGGACATATTGGATATGCCATTTTAAATTTAAAAATTTTGATGTTAGATTCAGAATCAAAGACTCAAAAAAAAAGAACCTAGTTCTTATTAAGTAACTTAATAAATTTTGTTCCATTATCTAGGATCCGACATTTTGAATTTCAAAAATTGGATGCGAGATTCGTAATCAATGACTTCGAAACCTTCGAGTATAGTTTAGTAGAGTCCCGGTATATTTGCCCACTTGGTTCTTCGCCTTCCCCTCCCGTCATAATATATTTGTCAAAAGAAGGGGAGCGCCACTTCTCCCACTCTCTTAGTCGCGTGACGTTCGTGACGTCACAGCAGGCCCTTCTTGAGGCCCCAGCGCGCAAGGTGGGGGAAAAAGAGAGCGGCGACAGACAAATATAACGAGATGGAACTGGGAAAATATGCTGGGACGTAAATATAATGAGACGCATACCGGGACTCTACTGTATCACGTTCTTTACGTACCACATTTCATATAATATGTACTAAAAAAATTGTACACTTTATTATTACAAACACATAAACCCACTAATTAATGATAAACATTATTTTATTTGCCTTCCCAAGCATGTTAACAAGAATTTCCCACAATATTTGCTTTTAATTAACTGATAAATGTAAAAAATTAATTACAAAAAATCCTTCCTGAAGGACACCATGGGCAACTGGTACTACTGATTTGTTTCCAGGCAAAAGACTAATAAACTACCCTGTAAATAATTTTTAAAAAATTGCCCACATTTTACCGAGAAAATATTCGGAAATTATTCATAATGATACCATCTGTTTCGGTTATAAATAAAATGTGCTCACATCCTGGAAAAGTTTAGAGAAAATGCTGTTTCCCCGATTTTTAAAATATTTCCTACAATTCTGAAAGTTTTGATAGCATGACCAAACCAAACTTTTTAAAATGTTTGATTGCATTTTACTAAACTGTTATATATCCTAATAAAACTAGAAAAAAACGCGTTAACAGCGTGTCGGTTTGCAAAAAATGGAGTAGAGTGCAAAACGAAAAGTAATAAAAAATGGTTAAGACGTACGTTCGACAAGACCTATTTGTTCGGCAAATTGGCGAGCAGATTCCTCGCCTTAGCACGGCATTGAAAAATGTTTTCGTAAGCGATAAACGATAAACGATCGTGGGTTTTATCAGGTGTGAGTAAATGGGAACGGGTTTCCTCGGCTCGTACACGAGATAAATGGGTGGCAACACCTTCCAACGACAAGCCCTTTGATGATTAGGAAGCGAGCTTTATTTTCGCAGACTGCTCCGTTAAGCTCGCTCATCAGACGAGTGGCGTTATTTGATTTTCTGAGATATTTCGCCGGTATCTTCGCTCTGAGCTGTAACGAATTCTCGGAGGGTCTGACCTAATTGAAATCCGTACCACTTGCTGCAGTAACCAACCGGCGACGGTGCCTAGCGTTTCAGTTTCAACGGCTCAAAGCTCTGCTCGTCAAGTTTGAAAATTAACCTTTACACCGCCTGCGGAATGGCGAAAGTAGAATAGGTTTGCGAGCAGTCAGTCGAAATGGATGTTACTAGGAGGGAATGTGAAATTTTCTAAGCGAATGGGAATGGACTGCATAGGAAATGACTCACTTGTATAGACACCAATTCCAAAACTATCCCAAGTAAAAGAATCTTCGAAAGCTTTTTAAAACGTACCGAGGTATGTGACTTCGCAAGATGAAATGACGTAGGAAAGACTAACGAAAGACTTCGGCGAATATCAAAATGAGCTACATTTCCATTGCTTCAGAACTAAGACAAATGGATTACAAAGGTTACCAAAAAGCACACAAAGGGAACAAATCTAATTGATTAAAAAAAACACATAGTACAAAGGTTAGTATCATTTTCAAAAATTTTGGAATTAGAGTATTTCGAGAGCCTTAAATCATGGTATAATTATTTGTTAAAATCCGCTTGTCCCTGTTGAAGTGTCTCACCAGCTTAAAATTAAGCTAGCGTATACCTAATTTTTTTAAGTTGATTTTCAACAAGTTTGGATTTAGGCTTTTTCGAGAGCCGTACGTTTTTTTAATCCGCTTGTCCCTGTTGAAGTATCCTATGGGCTTAACGTTGAGCTGTCGAAAGCTCCTATTTTTGTTAAATTGAGGAGCACTAAATTTCGTATTCGGGCATTAAATTAGCCTTATTTCTGGCATGAAAGAGAAGTTTATTTGAACATTTTTCGCCAGCTTAGCGTACTTGTTGACTGTCTTCTCAAAATGTAATGTTCGCTTCTGACAGCAGTATCTTATGTTTTCATAATCACACTGTCGATTGTCAGTAACAACATTCAAATCAATGACACCTGACATCATATATAGTAATATTGAATAGATAATTTGCCCTCGAAAGTTTCGCCCTTGGGCGCCAAAGTCGAGCTTCTCGCCCGGGACATTAAAATATATATTTGCATCTCCCTTCCATAAGGAAATGATTTTTTTCAATCCTACCAACCGAATAGAAAAAAAACAGAATACTCAACATAATAATTTTCAAAAACTCAGTTTTTTATCGGTTTATTAATAAAGTTTTTATGATTTTCAAAGTAAGATAGATTCATCGTCTGGGGCGTCTAGGACAACGAGTGCCTACATTGGCTACGCTCCGACGTTTCGATTAAAACACTCTCGGTCTAATTAGAAGCGTCGCCGAGTGGGTATTAATTTCCTGTTGAAAGGACGGGATCCCGGATTTCACATTCGCTGATCAATACCGGCGATTACCGAGTTCGTTTAATTGCCAATGGCAATTCTGGAGTGTACGACGTGCGACCCAGAAGTGGAGACCCCCTCTCAAACCCTCCTAAATTAGAAGTCGAATTGAAATCAAGAAATGTTTTAAACAATGCTTTTCGAACATTTCGATTTCGAAGTAATTGAGCTGTTAGTCCGAACAAATCGGTTGTGAAATCCACTTTCGTTTTCTCGGATTTCCTCGAATGATAAGGCATGTTGATCACAATACGGATAATTGCTAGGAAAATATCATTAATTTTAATTCGAAATGATAAAACAACGAGAACTCAGTACTGAAAACTCAGACTATGAAATGTCTCTTCATTTGTTATGATCTCCTTTCTTTTTATGACATAAATTGATTTTATGAAAAAAAGATAGAGACTTTTGGGATGCAAAAATTCAGAATTGAGATTTCCTCCTAGTAATCAAGAAAGGGAGGGAAGTAAAGGAAAACAGGAATACGTTGTGATAATTTAGAGGAGGACAAACCGATCGATTGCGCCATACGAGTTCGGGATTAAAAGAAGGATTACAGTGAGTTTCCGTAAGTTCGTATTTTTGCTCGTCCTTATCGCAAGCTTCATACGTTTTCTTTTCCGTTCAGCCCGTTTTCTTTGAGCCGCGTGTCTCTGCGGCTCCTTCCACGTGAAATAAAGCGGATAAATCACCAAACACAGAGCATGATCCGGAAAGATCGAGAATCCAGCAGCTGAGAATAGTTGAAAAAACTGTAATTGATCCTACAAAAACTACCAAAAAATATTGTTTCTAAATGTTATTAAATACAAAATATTCGAGACAATTTTTTTTAGGTTTCTTTTTCCTTTTTGTCCAATATGAATAGATCTTGACGGAAATGGCACAGACAGAAGTTCGATACTACGTTAACAGGGGAATCGTTGGTTTTTGTAAGATACGTCGTCGGTCACGTAACGACTGCAGCTGAATCGTCTATTCCTCGCAGCGTAAATCCAGCCGGAGGACCTGTCCGTGTAACCCAACCAATACTGACAAGAAAAGATCCCCTTTTAGATCTATATTCAAATGCGAAAATGGCCATGGGCCAAAATTATGACAGAAATTTATAACGTATCGATTAATACAACGATTGTCGTATTTTATCTACCACTTGCTTGAGCGACGAAAAATTAACTTACGACTTGACATTTGCAACCACGAGGATGTGCAATCTCAGTTTTACGAAGAATAAGTGCAGGAATTGTTTTAATAACCTTCATTCCCTCTACATGTTGTTTGTTTTCGGAGTATATGATTTCTAAATCTTCAATGCATATCTTACTTAATGTATTGAGAAATTTACTGAAAGCCGAATGAAATGATTTAAAAAAATAAACTATCAGTCGAAAGTGAAGTCCCAAAAGTTGTCGATGATGGCTACAGCGTAATAACTTTAGTTGAATATCCCTAAATTTATTAATTATTAATAAAACCTTATAATTTGTTGTTAAAAGATGGTAAACCCCTCTTAAAAGTAAACGTTCGCTCGAAGAACGATAAACGCTAACTTTTAATATGTGAAAATGACACTCTTTATGATTGGTGGATTATCACTCCAGAAAATTTAGCATATCATTCAATGCATGACTCAAAGTACATGTAAATATATTTTATAAATGTGTTGATTATTTAACACAATTAAATAAAGTAATTCAGTAGAGTATATGCTATTGGAAGTCCCATGTAATTTAGATGTTTAAAGCACGACTTTCATTAGCTAAGAGCTATGGCGCACGATACCTTATCGGCAGCAAAATACCCTACATGTGCACAATCAACCAATTACACCAGTATAAAATGGCTCTACAATTCTCCAATACTAGACTAAAGGTTGTTTTATTAAGAATAGAACGAAATTGTATACAATTACGATATTTGAAATGTGGGAAAAACTGAACCAAACTTTACTTTTGCTACTTTCTAAATTTGAAATTCACTGTGAAACAATGACTCAATGCAACAATAATAAAATTTGTTGTCGTGATTAAAAATAGCAAAACAGTGCCGCTACCTCCATTTAAGATAATCAATAGATTATGACGAGGACATACGCTAATATTTTTCAGGAGAAGCAAACGGAAATAACACATTGAATTACAAGACGGATTGAAACGAATAATTAAGATAATAGCTTAGACGCGGTTATAAAATCGCATGAAGTCTATTGATATATTCAATGTTGCAAATCTCAATAATACTCTCAGGGCCGTTATTAATTGCACGGAAAATGTGATATCTCCCAAGAACATAAAAGGAACAAGAAAAATAAGTAAAAAATGTACAGGATTTCCTGAGTTTTAAAATAAAAACAAGTAACTGTATTACACTGCTAAAATTTGTGCACGTTCAAAAAGTCATAAAAAGTGATCACAATTTATGGAGAAAGTGAAGATATTAAAAAATAATATGGGATAAAAAAAGGCTTGTTATCTTAAAAATGAATTTAGCAAAAGCTGTCTGAAAAGACGGCCCCTGAATAACACATAGATACATACAGTAGAATCCCGCTATAAGGAACTCCGATATAATGAATTCACTCGCTACAAGGAAATGATTTTATTCAGTATAAGGAATAAGTGGCGTGTCGAACATCCCCACGTAACTCTATGTTTCCCCACTCCCGGAATCTCATTGGTTCCGAGCTTACCCCTCTGAAACTTGAAGGCAATAAATAGAGCAGATGGAAAGGGATTCCGTATAGCAAATATTCTGCATCGAAACATTTCCTTATAGCGAGTTTCTATTGTATACTTAAGGGCCTTTTATTTGAAAAGTGTTATTGTCCATAACCTTGTCAATATTTCAAGTGTAATAAAGTTATGGCGGATTTGGTGAAAAAACGCTATTTTATATTACAACTTCTTATGGAATTTGTCCCGAAAGACCAAAATATCGCGTCTTCCAATCGTTAGCGATGAAAATCCATGGTTACTTATTTTGGAATTCAAAATGGTGGACATCAAAATAGTGTTCAACCAATAATGTAAAAGCTTCTTACCTATCAGAAACGTTAAAGCTTCAAACACTATTTTTATGAAGACAGTTATGAGGCGCTGAATATAAATCCGACAACAGTTTTAGAGAATAAAAAATGGGGAATCTAATATGGCGGACGTTTTTTTAATTAGAAGGATCGACTTTAAATAACTTATCTCGGGATTTACGACATGGCCGATTTTGAATCTGATATAAAATTTAGAAAATTGAAACTGACGAACCCAATACGGTGGAAGAAATCGGAAACGAAAACCATTTTGATATTTTTACGTTGTTTTATTATCGACACTATAAATTTGATTAAAATTAATAGTATATTATGTAACAAGCGGAATTATCGATCTTCGACGAGTGCGAAGTTTGTCACACGTGCAAAACGTTCTATATTTTTTAATGCGACAGGCCTCGGTCTAGATAATTTCCGCCCGAAGACTTCAGCACAGGGCGCAAAATCGAGTTTTACGCCCGAAGAGTAAAAAAATTGTTTTTGTATTTGAAAACCAAACAATAACCAAATTTTATTTCATCGTACATGTCATGGATGTTAATGATTTAAAGACATCTATATAGATTATTCTTTAACATGCAAGAACCATAAAAAAAAGAAGTACACTCGCTAAAAAACCAATTACCGCCTAAACCTAGTAACAACTAAAATCTTAATTAAAAACCTTTTCCTTCCCGTATGCTTTCCAGCAAAGTGCTAACCCATTTATGTGCTCGACGTAATTATACACCGTCGATTACAACATCCTCCGAGCAGTTACAAAACGAAATTACCGACTCAAACTTCCCAAACGAATCGGCGTTTAAGCGAAAGGAGTACCGACGAAAAATACGGAAAAGAAGTAAGAAACTTCAATTATTATAATTTTCTCGCGCGACATCTGAAAAGGTGTCGAGGCAAAGTTTGCATCCTTGGTGGGAGGAGGGGTGGGAGGCAATGGAAATGCGAAGACTTCGAAAGTGGAATGCCTCGCGGCCCGTCGCTGCCGGAGGAGGAAGTTGCGAGAGCCTCGTAAACTAACTTGTTATCAAGTTGAAGCATTATGCAATTAACCGGAAGCACCTAACTGCCGCGAACGAGGCGCCTAATTGCGGTGGCATCGATTTTGAATCGCGCGCATTCCCCCGCACCGTGGCGTCCAACGTTTAAACGCGATTCCTCCTGCTTGAAAGAGCAAAATTCCAAATTCGGAAACGCGCTCAGACCAATTAAGCAGTTCTGCAGGCTGCTGCTTCGGGTTCCGTAGACGAGAGAGATAACTGCCAGGGAAAGTCTTGGGGGCGATAGCGACTTGGGAATTTCCAGTTCCATGAGACTTTTTGAAGTTTTTCAAAATTTATGCAAATTTCAGTAATTGTGTCTATTGTCAATACCCCCAAACAATATATCTGATTGGATACAGCTTTGACTCCGGTATTTTATCTTTGTGAAAATAAAGGTTGCGAGGGTCTAAAATAGAGCTCCTCAGTAGCTTAGTCAGAAAATGTAAATACTAAAACTAACCTAACTTAGGCTCACATGATCAGTATAATTGTCGCAACAGACTAAATATGATGGGAAATTAGTCACTTCCATGAGCAGCAAAAGAATTCTAACCTAATTTAGTCACAAATCAACTTAATTCAATTCAACTTAATTCAAATCAACAAATTCAAACATTTCGATGCGTTGTTTACAAGGCGGGAATCGACTCACGGCCGCTGCTGTACTTGATGTGGGTTTTCTGCAGTTTCCTACATCCTCGACAAATGTGAGTATGGCGCCAACTAAGTCGATCTGCAGCTCTCGATATAGCCACGAACACGGGCTCTAGCGGCCAGGGTTTGATTCCGGCGTTCGTAGTTTTGACTACAAGTCTCGATTGCCGAATTAAAATTCCGCCTGGTTGAATTTCGACTACGAGGTTCAGTCATCTAGGGTCTGGCTACAGGGCCCCAGGTCGTTTGGGCCTTGTTAGGTCGGTATAAGGGACTATCAGCCTCAAAGAGCAGAAAGGGCCGGAATATTAAAAAAAAAAAGAAAAAAAAACTTAATTCAATCCCTATGACTACAGGTTAGACTAGATGTATCAGTGGAGTAAATAGGGAGCATTGTTTTGAACATTTTCAAGCGGGCTGGCTTCATAATCTTATAAGAATCCGCCTGGATACCATTTTGGGATTATTTTAGGACGAAACTTACAGTCAATTATTGGTCACAATCCTCCCGTTTTTTGGCCTTTGCTCTAATTACATGAAAAAAATCTAATATTTAGTTTCTTCATAAGAACCGTAAGTATTGGTTAGCTAGGTCCCCGAAGGTGGTATTACTACTTCCTATCTATAGAACTTCGTGTTACCCGTTTTGAGGCAAGTTTCATAAGGACGAACTAATCCATACGATGACACCTCAGGTACCTTGTGCTTTTCCCACTCCGTGCTAATGAACACTTCTCGGTGTCCTGAAGCTTGATTCTAAGGGTAAGGAAGTTTCATTTTAACTTCAGTTCTACTGTTATAACACGTTTTGTGACAGAAAAAATGTGCGATGAGAGCATTGCAGAGAATAACTAAAAGGACTTGTCAATATGACTTGAAGTACAAGGTGCCCAATGCGCCACTAAGTAGTTTAGTTCTTCGGCCTCAGGAATGCTACCATCAAATGTTGGACAGTACCAACTCCTGGGAAAGATCATAAGTCATGAATCGGAATAAGTAATAGAAGGATTCTACGAAAAAAAAACAAGAATTAAAGACCAAAAAACAGTCTACTAATTCGTGTTATGAGACTTGACTAATCTTCAGTTATTATAATTCCTATAACCAAAATCGTTTGAGAGAAATTGAAGGGGTGTACTGCCACAACCATCTTAACCAACAACTCTATAAGAACTACGTGAACTTAGGTTTTGTGTTATTTTAGGTTCAGATCCTCCTACTTTCTGAGGACTTTGATTTGCCTTTTACATACATTCTTTTCGGTTGTTTTCCACCTAAAAATAAAAGACAATAATATCTGGAGAATATGAGAGAGGGATTGGGACTTCCCTTTTCAATTTTTCACGTACGGTTGCAAAGGTTTTGTAAAGTGGCTGCCAACATTATCATATTACAAAATACCTTATCTTTTTTACCTGAGTATTGCGACCATTAGTATTTCAGTGATGGAATGAAATGCAGTTGTTGAGTTCAGTGTTGATCAGCTGTTATATGTTTTAGTACCGTACAATTCATATTTCATGAGCTGGTCATACTAAACTGAAAATGACGGACGGAAAGAGGGACTCGGATGTAGCCGCAACATGAACGAAGTAAATGAATCTGTAGTAAATATTATTTATTTATTTACTGATTTTAGTGCGTGACGCAGCGGTCACTGGGAGCTAGTTGTTGCTGAGACACGACTTTTTTTCTTATATTTGTTTACTGGGATCCAGTAACTGCCAAGAATCCGGCGCCACCGTGAAGTTTTGTAACCAGTCCCACGGTGGAACCATAAACCTCAGTTGGTAAAGAAGGTTAGGGTTTAGTGGGTATGAACAAGAATGACGAAGTTGGAATTTCTGTTGGCATTCTTGCTTTGCAACAAGCGGTTTTAAGAAATCAGTTTCACATTTTGATTTCGACTCGTTTGGCACTCAAATATCTTCAATGACTTTCAGTTGCTTTGGAACGTGAAGGTACCATAATTCTGAGGGCAAAATTCCCAACACCAAATCACCAGTAACTTTCGAGGACACTTGACTATAAAATTCAACCTGGGCTCTTTTTTAACGACGTTAATTTTTATAGTTGTGAACTTTGCTTTTGGGAATTATGGTTGTAGGAATTATGTATAGTCGTGGGAATTTTGGCCTCGAGATTTTGGATCATGGAAATTATGGTACGTAACCTTTGAAACGTCTTCTTGAAGCACTTGTAGTAATCTTACCTATTCCTTCTGGTACTTAGAAAAGCATTCATTAGGTAATGTACTACATTCTGCAAGTTTAATTCATCTCGTACAATTTCATATCATTATATCAAAATCACCTTCAAATGATGCAACAGATTTCGACACATTCTTGCATTAATGACGTTCTCGCTATCCACATTTGAGAGCTTACATTAAGCCTCGATTATATACATTTTCAATTTAGCATAAGCTTATTGCATGGCCTGCATGATGGATGTTAGACCATCACTTGCCTTTACAGCAATAGTGCTGAATACGTCAAAGAGAACCTTATAAAGCCAATGCATCATTTAGGTTATGATAGTTGAGTAGTTCTGTTTTTTATTGATTCATTCAACCCAATCTCTCAATTAGTCCAGTCTTAATAGACAAGGTATAACTGCGGAAAAATATCATGTTGTTCACGAAATATCGGTTGAAAATCTTCTCATTCAGGAAGTGACCTGATGTTTTTCAAAACATATCACGCAGAGTCTGAGATATTTTGTCTTTCAGAGCTTAAACGATCCAAAAACTTATTCGATTAAAAGTAGATTTCTCACTGGAAAAATAATAAAAAGGAAACAATGGCAATCCCGATTTATGGACCAGTCAACTTTCATCTTCTACCTGAATAGTCAAACAGGGTCACCGAAGCATATTTGCTATTGTTAGGTCATGTTAAAGATTTGTTTCTGAGTTTTCAGCATAATCATTACTTTGAGGTTATATTTCCGATAAAGAAAATTAAAAACGATTATCTCTTTCAACTTCTCAACTTAATATCAATATGTTTATCTAATTAAATTGCAAAGTAGGTCTATATCGAGAAGTGGGAGTATGATGTCCGAAGCTAGGTCAGCAATTCCAATGTGTTGGCACCTATTCTCTATTGTTGCACATACTATTTTCTCATACGGGAGCGTGTTATTTTGCACCCGAGATATAGGGAGCAAAATAGCATTTCGCGCGCAGATTAAATATATTGGGTCTTATTCTTTGGTTTTCATGCGGCGCCCGTGTGAAAACCTCATGACAAGACTAAGGTCCTACAACTCCAGGGTATTTTTGTTGTATTTAAGAAAGAGCTAATAATTCTGACAAAATCATTTAAGTTACTTTTCAATATAAAGTTTGGATCTGTTTCCCAGATGGACTTTAAATTGTCGGACAATAAGTGTATCTTGTTTTGTTTATCGATTCAATTCTTGGAACACTTTTTATTCATTTCCTATCTTTCTTTGTTTTGCACTTTAGCTTAAATATTTTCATTTTTCATTACTTATTTAAGTATTTTTTTTTATTTTTTATAGTAAATTATTGAGCATTTAATAAATAACAAGAATTTCTATATTCCAGACATTTACTTTTTCGTGAGTATTTCGTTTACCTAAATCGTAAATCGACCACAGCATTCACGGAAATTCCACTGCTTGCAAGCGGATTGAATAGCAGGAATTAAAAAACATGAAAGTTCTCAAAGAAGCGTTCTCCTACACGAGCCTAATCCTGAGCTTTGAAGATCTATCCTCCCACGCGAAAGCTGCGACGATTGAAACGTCGAACTTGAAAGCTCGAGGGCTCTCACGGTTGCGCACATCCGTACGTACCCAATTACATACGTTCGGATTTTCAAGTCTCGTCCTCTCTCTTTTTCCCTCTCTCTCTCTGGTTCTCACTGGTTCCCATTCCTAGAAAAAAAAAAGAAATGCATGGCTTCCCTAGTAACGAGGAGGAGGCTGCGCCAGAATCAAACTTTTTACTTCGAAAGCTCTTTCGGGGGGAAACGACCGGTTTTCCGAAATTGAAAAGCCCCAAACTCTTCCCCCTCTATACACACTTCCAAATTGCCCTCGATTCCATAACCTTCGAGCATGCAGGAGGATGCTGCTTAAATGGACGAAGCACGAAAGGCAACACGAAAAAAAAGAAAGGAGGGATATGTAATAGCTGGGATTTCAAGAGAGGAAGAGGGCTTAAAGCTGCTTTGCCATTTACGTCTAATCGGGCTAAAGTCGCAATGGGAAAAAGAGGTCGAGTCGAGGTAGGGATAGAGGGTAGGGCAATGGGGGTGCACTACCATTGTATTGTCATGGAATTGCTTGTTATTTGCGCGTCGCCGTTAACCCGGAAAGTGGAAACCGTCGAGCGATCGCGATACGGAAGTAGGTAGAGGTCCGACTTTAGCCAGACATCTCCCTTGTACGGAGAAAATAGTAATCCTTTCGGCTACAGATTTTATGATCGATTAAACCGTATCCAGTTTTAGAGAACTTCGGTAATCGGAGTCGTTACGCTTTTTCGTGTTGATTGTAAACTTTCTTTTCCTATTGGCTATTTTCCTTGATTACAAATAAAACGCTGACGAATTAACGATTGTATTTGATGAAAGCTCGGGGTTTATCCATTTTATTGCGATTGTATCGTTTATTTCCGATAGTAAATTTACAATTGCTAAATATAAAGTTTGTCTACTAAATATGTATAGTAGTAAAAAGGACATTAAAGTTAATATTAAAAAAGAAATCGCTCGGAAGAAGGGGAGTTTGGAAAAATCATCCTTAAAATGTGTAATGTCTGACCAAGTTGTCTGTTACTACTTACGATATATAATGTATCTTAAGACTTAACTGATGTAAGATTTTTAGAAAATTTCGAAGCTTTTTGGAGATTTGTGCGAATGAAATCGCAAATTGACATTAACGAAGACAAGAGCTTGTAGTAAGTATCAGTGAAAACAGTCATTACTGGTCAGACGTTACACCCTTCAACAATTTATGACTCAAATGAAAGTTTTTTCTTAAATGTTCAGAATAGATTTCATAGTTGCTTGTATGTGCGTCGATATATAATAATTACATAATGGAGATAATTCATCGTCTACCACATGAATCACGAAAATATGTAGTTGAAACAGAGTCGCCATAATTCATCCTTTTCAATAACCGCCGAGCCGACAAGGAGTAAGCGCGGCTTCGGCTACAATTTCCGCCCTTCAAATTTCGGAACATGATATTTCAACGTTCCCTGGAAAGGCGAATTTCCAAGAGGGAAAGCTCGCACACGCATGTGGAAAGCCCGGCCAGTTCCAATATGTAGTCCCGTGCATCTCGGCGGCCAACCCCGACCCCCAAGATTTATTTGGCCGCCCGAAGACGCGAATTTATAAGGGAACATAATTACTGTCGAGCACGACTTAGGCAGCTGATAGCTAGCAGCTATAAAGTAGCTGCTTGATAGCACGGGGTGGCAGCTGCGCAAGCTCCGTCGCGCTCTAAAATTTTATCGCAAGCTCGCCCGGAGTCGCGTGGCAGCTAGGTTATTAACGAGCCGCATCGTCGCCATTAGCGTAATTTATTATTCTTAACTCTCATCGAGTACAACGCCCCCTCCTACCCCCGTAATAAACTCGACTAAACTCTCCAGACGCGAGAAGTCCACCTCCAGGGGTCCTTATCTCGCGTGAATTGTTGTGTTTGATTATGAAGAGAGAGAGAGAGTTTTGGAAATTTAGTTGTATGTCATTTGGTGGTGTCATATTTTTAGCTTCCAATTACTCTTAAATGCCTAAATCCTCTTGGTCATGTCACTCGTGGAGTCGTTTTCACCGGATGCTGTATTACATTTGTGCTTAACCAAATTCGATATTGATAAGTCGAAATTTCAAATCTAATTACACAGGACCACAAAAAAATTTGTTTCGAGATCACTTGAGATTTTATAGATTTTTGGCCGTTGAAAACGAATCTGCTATTCGATTTTGCCCATGACGTCAAGATTTTAAGATATCTGATCCGAAAAATATTGAAAAATATATACTTTTTGTCAATTTAAGGTTAGGATACATGTGAAAAATCGAAAATGATGAGTTATCTTGGACAAAGGATTCATTTTCAACGACTAAAAATCTATAAGATCCTCCACTTCTAATTCAAGTTGTGACGAAAAACAAGTATTGCGGTCTTGTATTATTTTTTTTAGAAGCACCTTCAGTGTTTAATTACACAGGACCGCCAAATTTTTTTAGGAGAGATAAGTTGAATCAGAGGCACTGGATCTGATCGATTTTTTGTTACTGAAAATAAATTAGTGGTCCAAGTTAACTCATCGTTTCATACTTCCATTTCATTTGCAATTTCTATTAAATTTAATTTGTAGTGTTGAACTTATCGGTACTTAATAGGTTTGATGGCACTTACTTAAGAAATGAAACAATAATAAACTAGCTAATTAATTAGAGCTTTAATCGCGTTACAAAAAGTGAAATCGAGCTATAACTTCTTTACAAAATCTTCTTATCTTTTTTTCTGGTTCTTAATACGAGGGAATAATCGAATTAAACCTATCTTGTTAAAAGACTCTCTAAAAGACTTCAGAATTTTTAATTTTGCGGTAAACTCCCTTGAAAGATGTGTACACTAGAACTAAATTCGAAAATAAACGTTGGTTTTAAGACAAAATTCTTGTTTTCCGCTATCAAAGGTTTTCAGACATAATCAAACATATATTTCCATCCTTATCTCAAAGGAATATAAAGTAAATAAATGTTTCAGTTTACATCAAACCATTTCAAATTTCAGAAATGAGGTTTTCATGATACTTTATAACTACCATGAAATTACTACATTCTAAATATAGTATGTTTTACTGCATTTCGCAAAGTTCCAAACTTGAAATTTTCGAAAAGTCGAATAAAGTTTGATGATAACTTACTCGAGGAGCTTCTACACCTGATATCGTTGGAAACCTTTCAAAGTGAAATGTTCGTGAACTGTCGAAATTAAATATCGATACTATCGACGGTAAGTTAAAAAAACGAATCGTTTATTTAGTCGAATACTATTTCACGTGTGAGGGATTATATTTATTTTCCAAATAATTTATCGTGTATTGAGTTTTGGTATCGATAATGTACAGATCTATAGCAACAAAACATTATTAGCAATTTCTTCTTATATTTTGTTTATTAATGTTTAAATTAATTAATTAATCAGTAACCCATTGAGTTCATTGACATTCTAATTAAATATTTCATACCCTCTGGCAATTTTCATTTGATTTATATTCGTTAATTTATGAGAAATTTTTATCTTTATTTTTATCCTTTACTTTTCTTATTATAATTTCGATATCTATTTATTACCGATAGGACAAAGTTCTCGTTGAAAAATAATAATTTATTAGTTATTGACAATATAATTAAATTATCAAATAGTCAATGTCAAAAAATAATTGATTTACGACATATTTAGTTGTCTTAAAAGATAAAGTTGTTGTAACTTACGATTTATAAATATCATAAAAAATGAAAAATTAAAATCAATAAAACTGTTCAGTAAATAAAGAAACGAAAAGTAATTTATAATTTCTTTGTATACTTTTTTTCAATTATAAATTAAACATTTTTGTCAATTATTCAAAAAAATAAGAAAAACAAGGTAACAAAGCTCTTCTATGTTGTTAAAACGATATCACGATTGTCACAGAAGTTTTTATTGTTTAAATCCAGTCGGCAACTACAATAAAAGCAACAATAAAAAAAATTAATGGAATTGTCGGTCACATAGCTGGATTCGTAAAAATGTCATTACAATAAATTGATGCGCATTTCTTCGTCTATGCTGGAGAAAAAATGCAGATTTATGGACACGCATCTAACAATTTTTTGCTACTCACGTAATGAAAGAATCTTTATTTATCGAAGTAAAGAATTCCGTATTAAACGGGACATTGCTATGCAATTCGATAATTTAATTAAGAACAAAGCATTGGCTATTTACGTTACAGAATTTCTGCGATGCAACAGATACCGTTGGTCTTTTATTAATATGGAATTAATCAGAAAAAGTAAATAAATCAACATTAACAAACAAACAAAACCTTAAAACAAGAAGAGTGTGGGCAAGTCCGGAATATAATAGTAACATTAAGAATCCCTCTAAAAGTTATTGTCAATGTCAAAATATCTATTGCAAAAATGATTACATATCATTAATTACAATAAAAAATATTAACTAACTTACAACTTACTATAGTTGGTTTGAAAATCAGCTTCACTGAAACTTACCTGAAACAAAAGAAACAATCTATTAATTTTTGTGTTACAAAAATCGATCGGTAATCTTAAATTAACATTTGAATGAGAAATAATCTCTAGATAAATAATATTTCGATTACGTTTATATTTTGATCTATCGAAGTTAGTTGAATAGCGTTTCCCAAGTTTTTAACAAAATTTATTAAAATATTTAAATAAATTCTGGCCTTCATAAGCGCGGCCGTTTGAAAATTATCTCGAGCGAAAATTGTTGAAAAATTCAATTATAAATTATATTATGGAATTCACGAAGAAGTTACTGTGATCTTTATTCAATGTGAAAATTCACTGAATTTGCTTGACTTGGTAACTTTAAATGAACTGGTGTTAAGCGAATTTTTGTTCGTGAAGATATTTAAATTTCAAAAGGAATTTTGTTAAAAAATTATGTAAACATTTTTTTTGTGCGATTCTAAAACATTTCGATGAATTTTAAACGTTATCCCGATAATATAGACAAAAATTATTATTAGAAAATATATAAAATTATTGTTTTAAAAGATATTATCTTTAAAAAAAGCAAATTTACCAAAAAATATTTCAAACTTGAAATGTTAATGAAAAACGTACTAAATAAAATTTTGTATATTTATTAACAATAATATCAATGGCAATTTGTCGTTTTTTAAATAAATAAAGTTACAAATTTTTGTTTAAAGAATAAAATGTGTTAATGGAATAACTTTTTGTGATAGGTAACCAATATATATCCAAGATCTACCATAAAAATTAACATAAATTTTATATAAATTTTTCATTAAAATTCACTGAGAGAAATTGTATAAGAAATTGTCATAAAAAATATGGAAAGGAGTCAATATTTACTGTATAAAAATAATTGTAAACTACATATGTCATAGATTATGAAAAGTTTAAGGTAAACAAGGAAACAAAGCGAAAAACAAAAAATTAATGCTGTGCATTTATTAATTTTGTGAATGTCATACTCTAGCCAGTTAAAAATGTATTATGCAATGCCATTACACACAAATTTCAATGTCTAATCATATTTTGACGCCCGACGGTCCTTCTCATAACCAACTGAGAATCCACTTCAATATCGGGAGTCACGGGCTCGAAGAAAAAAAGCAGCGAACGCCGCGTCGCCACCTGGCGGCATCAAAACACACGGTGCTGCAGTCTTTACTGTGGATTTATAGTAAATATAAACTTTAACTATGAATAATAGTAAATATAAAGATTTCCTACGAGATATAGTGTGAAATGAGGACTACACTAGATTATAGTTATTTTAATTATATTTCTCAGATTTATTTAAATCATTCTACATAGTTGATTTTTTTAACTATGAGGAGACAGTTAGTGTAACAAAATTATAGTGAAATCGACTATGAAGTGGTAAATTTAACTATTTTTCATAGTAGTTTCAACTATATTTTTCCAACTATGTGATATATACAATTTAACTATGAATTTTTTTCAGTGTACGCGAAGAAAAGTTCGAATTTGACATTCAGTTAAAATTGCATATATAAAATTCATATAACACAAGGATTTAGATGAAAGAAAAAATGTAAAAATATGCGCATATACTCATTAAATTAAACGAAAATATGCAACGATTTTGTTGACGTGTCCCATTTCAAATATTGCCTATCCCCCAAAAAGATCCTACCCCATATCAATATCTAAAATGTGACGTCAAAGCATAACAATATTTTTGTATTAATATGATCTAATAATAAATTAGCGTAATGGTAAAGTTTTCCGTTAATATAATAAACCATTTTAACGGCAGATTATTTCGCGTTTCAGGTGAAAGCACTTTATGTGCGTTTAATGATGCATGTTTTGCGCACACTTGAGGTGCAATGTTTCGTCGAAACTTTGAAGCCTTTAATAGCGCGCAAGCTACTGCGAACACTCTGAAGCTAGTAGTTTCACGAAATGTGCATAAAACGACCAATTCCGACTTGGAAATTTTAATCGCATATAGGTAATTATTAATCAGTTAGAAATATCCTGGCAAGCCCCTTCCTTATCATTGACGTATTTCAAACATTTTAATTATTCGGATTTACGATGCTTTAAATTATTTTACAATTTATTTATTTTACGTCCTTTGCAAATATATACATAACATAAATAACTGTCATCATTTGCATCGTTTCAAACACTTCAAATTTGAATTATAGAGAAAATAATAGATTGTTGCAGCTGATGGTTGATTCCGAGATTATATCAGGATTTGCGATATAGTAATGATTAAAACAAGGATTTGAGTATGCTGCATGATGAACATACATTAATTTTAATGGGTTCTAAAGTGGTCCGCCGGTAAGATAGAAAATTTCACTAAAAAGCGTAAATTAAAGATGACTGAATAACATTTTTAAAATTCGGGCTCTGTAAGGGCAATTCTAAGCTTTATAAACAGTTTCCTAGAAAATACCAACGATATTAATTGAGAACTGACCGAGTATTTTCGGAAATAAGATTTTTATTTATTTCCGAAAATTTTCGGTCAGTTCTTAATTAACTTCTTTAGTATTTTCCAAAAAAAAACAGTTTATAGTAATAAAGATTGCCCTTACAGAACCCGAATTTTGAAAAATCGATTTAGGCATTTATTATTTACGGGTTTTAGTGAAAATTCCTACCTTATCAGTCGGGCACTTTAGAACCCCCTTAACCAATATATTTAATCATGACTCTGATTATGAAAAGTAGGATATCAAGATTTAAAAGTGATGACTTAAGGACTTCCATATTCGGGTGTGCTTTTTCCGAATCTACAATCCATTTTCCATTACATTCAACCGTTTTTTCCAATACAGCGGCCTAAATGCGAAAAAAATACTCCATTTTTTATATGAAGACATTATACAATTGGAATTTTCTTTTGGACCGGTGGAATAATGACTTAAACTATAAGATTACTACAAGTACGATTGAAAACTCAAAATGGCGGCTTCACAATGGGGCGCAAGATTAAAAATTCTTTCAAAAATGTCGGGACTCTCTAACTCAAAAACTATGAGCTTTTTTAAAAAAGTGATAAGAATGAAAAGGTCTCAGAATTCATCAAAAAATACAGTGGATTTTTTTCAGATTTTAGTGATTAAATTTTTTTTCAAGATTTTAAATTACTGACGAAAAATTATTTAAAAAATGTAATATATTCTCTTATGAATTCTAAGCACATTTTCTTGTTTGCAATCTTTTCCAAAAGTTAATAGGTTTTGCAAAAAAAAATCTTAAACTAAAATACTTGAAATTCTTTTCGTTTTGACAAAAATTGCAAACAAACAAAAGATGTTTAAAATTCATCGAAATTCAGAATTCAGAATTTTCCGTAAATAATTTAAAATTAAAAAAGTTTAAAATGTTCTCAAAATGTACTAAACAAAATCTGAAAAAAATTCACTGTACTTCTTGATGAATTCTAAGAAATTTTAATTCTCATTACTTTTTTTATAAAGCTCATAGTTTTTCAGTTAGGGCGCAAAATTTTTCAAAGAAATTTTCATCTGAGCACGCCACTGAGAAGCCTCCACTTGGAATTTTCAATCGTACCTATAATAATTTTTTAGTACATTCTCGGTCGTTAAAGGGTTGTTAGCTACATTAAACATTGGGAAGAAAAATTCTAATTATATACATTTGTTAAAAATTAGTTCATTATTAATTAGTATTGTCGGATATAAAATCCATGCATCGAGAACTTTTTGTGAAAATAAACGTAATTTTTTAATATTTAGAACGTCAATGATTTGCCCCTTCACGATAACATCTGCTCCTCTCGACTAAATTAGCATTTTTCCAATTAATCGTAACTAATGGATCCTCGAATTTGTTTCGGAATAAACCGTTAATCCGGAATCGAGGCAAGAATTATAGCTTGTTTGCATGCACTCCCTCGTTCCATGCCGTCCGGCTATATTTTGTGTTCGCTTTTTTTTATGAAAATTGTTGAGGGAATAAAAATTGGACTACGAAAGTCAATTGAACTGTAGTACGGCTTAAATTGACCGCCTCGAACGTTCGAGAGCTTAGCGCTGATTGGAGAGCGAGTGTTCCGCCGAGCACACCGCACAGTTATAAATTTTTGTCGACAGGTAGGTCGAGTGCTCTTCTCTCTCCGAAATCGAACGCGAGAGTGACACTCGAGTAAAGCTGCGATTGAACTCGAATCGATGTACGGGCCAGACGGCCCGACGAATCCGACGTCGAATATTTCATTCGCGACATGACAATTACGACGTAACTCAAAGTCAAAATTCGAAAAAAGAGATTCTTCGCGAAAATTTCAACGGAAAACTTTTTGCCGGACCAATTTCTGACATTTAGAACGTAAGTTACGAGCGATTGGTAATGACCAATCAGAATACGTAGATTTATGCCACCAGTTGGCGCTACGCGCGCCATCCCATAGAAGTCTTCTTGAACGCTATTGGCCCATAACATTGCCGCGCAAACAACCAATCAGAATGCGTAGAAAAGTGCCGCCAGTTGGCGCTCCAGTCGATATCACGTGGGCGCATTTCCTTGCACGCCATTGGTCGGTAACATTCAAGTGTCATTTGAAGGCTATAAATTGAATTTTGGAAGTGTTTTTAGATATATTTTATTAGAGAAAACATTATTGTTTATATTTTTAGTATTATACGTATATTATGTATCTTTTCTACGGTATATTGATACCAAAATTTTGCTACATTTCTCTAGTTGTCTGTGTACGCAAAGAATTTTTTATCGAATGTTTATGTGTTCATAAAAAATCGATCGATTCAGAGCAAACGTGATAAATGTAATTTGTCCACCGTATGGCGCAAGTAATTGGGACGTAATGATTTATTGCACTGGAAAAAACAATCGTAAAATAACATGGATCGAAAACAATTAATTCGCCGCACGGCAATTTACTGAAAGTCAACAACTCGAGTATATCAGAAATAAATTGCTTCGCATGGTGCTTCATAAAAATGATTGTGCAGAATATATTTATGAAAGTTATGAGAAAAAATATATTTAAAAAAATTTATTTTCCAGCGACGATATTCGTTACAATAAATAAATGTATAATTATTTGTTAAACAACAATATTTAAGTTCACTCGTCGAATTGAACGAATGACAATTATTTATCGATTCATAATTTAAGATAAATTAAATTGTTTAGAATTTATTTACACAACGTGAACAAAATTTGTCAAATAATTAAAAATTCTTATTGTTTACTAAACTTTTGTAACGTACAGATTGCAGTACAATATTTACAGTGGTATAACTAGTTAGTTTGCTAGAAATGAATTCAATAATGACAAACATTTATGAAAAAATGATATTTTACAAAAGCTTCTTCTTTATTTGTTACAATTCTAACAAATTTTCACATAATTTAATCACTTTCATCGGCTCGAGATGTAATTGCTAGTAAATGAACTAAATTAAATAATATTTTCCGATATTGGTTTCTCAAATTACAAGTCCACATGAATAAATGAAGAAGAACGTAAAAAGAGATTTAAAATAGTAAATGATACTTGCAAATGATTGACCTAAATTCGTCGGAAAGAATTAACAAAAAAACTGTTATAATAACAGTGCATTTTATTATTTTTAACACTCCGTGCGTAAAACTCGATTTTACGCACTAGGGCGAAATTTTCATGTTCGCAAACTCGAGCTCTACGCACGTCGTGTTAAAAAATATCATATGGAACATGGGCGAAATATCGATCTCCGACGATTGTGAAGTTTGTCGCCCGAGTGAAACGACGAAAATCGAAAATTTCGCCCTTGTTGCATAAAATACTATTTAAATCTTATCATTGCTTATTACTTCAGTATCATTATAAGAATAGTAGTTTTCGATACAAGGGCGTATGCGTAAAGAACTTTACACACACACACGTGTGCCGAAATATTGTTTACGTACGGCTTTTTCGTACTTTACGCACCGAAAAGACGTACATAAAATAATTTTACAAGCAACTCCAATAAAATTATTAAATTTTTATCCGGGCATTAAACCAGATTTTTGACAGTGGATAGGCGTTAGTTTAATTGTTTTCAGAAATACTAAATTGGATTAAGGTAATATCAAAAAATAGATTAATACAGTTATTAATAGCGTATTATGCAACTAGGGAGTAAAATAGGTGTTTGCAATTCGCATGAGTCTGCAAACACCTATTCTCCCCTGTTGCACATATTATTTCTTACACTCCGAGCACAAAATTCTATTTTTTTTCCAGCATCGCGGGCGCAAAAAAGCGCTTTACCTCCTAGGGAGCAAATTAAGGCGCTCGTGCATCAGAAAAATAGTCTTTTCTTCTAGTTGAAGCTATCAACCGTCTAAATGTCGGTTCTAATCGTAAGTACCCACTCAATGTCAGTTTTGGCTCAGCTTCGTAAAATATAATGCTATTACGACACATGTGTCATGAAATTTTGTATACACAAAAAAAATGTCGAGGTGAATTTAATGGATATGTCTGAAACATAACAAAAATAACAAGGTTCGATAAATATACGCACACAGCTATATAATGGGATATAAAATCCGTAAAAAAAGAATGCAGAGAACAAAAGATGCCATAATGGAGAGAGAATGAGAGAAGGTAGAAAGGGATTCGGGGCAGCACGCGAGCATGACTCAGGTCGGATGAGGCAGACCTCGAGGAAATGCGAGACAAGCAGTATTGTTATACCACGGTATGACTAAACGAAACCGCCTAATCACCCGACCGTCCATTTGTAAATTAAATGCGCTTACCTTTCGCGAGAGCACGCAACCGTTGTGCGGCAATTTCGCATCTGCCTTTATCTCCTACACCGCGGAAGCACGTCCCAATAATTTACTTACAAAAATAACAATATCATTTTCGAATAAATAACAAAATGTTTCCCGTGCAACAACAGTAATTAAAAATCCACTTCCTGTTCGTACCAGAATTCAATGACGTTAACCAAAATTGTAAAATGGTCTTCTGAGTATTTTTCTATGGAATAATAAATAAAAAATACGACTCCACTTTGAAACAAATAATATAAAAATAAATGACTAAGGATTACAAATAAATAGCAAATCTGTAAATTTATAGAGATAATCTTTGACATTTAGATTGCTTAACGCAAATGCGCCTTCGTTACAATATGGATTATGATAAGTTATGACAAACCTATTACAACTTCAGGCCTCTCTATCACCAGTATAGTACAAAAAAATGTAATATCTGTAGATATTGAAAATCACCGGGCTGGTACTTCCCGATTTTTCATGGACGCTTTCTTGAGGCCGACGAACTAAACCGCATAGCGGCGCATCGAGAACTTTGTGCCTCCTACCACGGTGTCAATGATCACGCGATTTCCCCTTCCATTCTCTCCTCCTGACTGCACGATGCGTATAGTTTGTCACGGGAGAAATAAGCAAGAGAGAAATCTTAACGGCGGTGGGGCAATAGACTAGATAATAGTAAAGAGTGGGGGAAAATATACTTAGAATGGCACTATGAAGAAATAACCTCAAAATTATTGTTTTTTTTATAATTTCAAATTACTTTTTCTCTCTTCAACAAATGCTAAAACTCTAAAGCAATATTGCCTGCAGGAATAATAAGAAATAACATAAAAACATCTGAAATCATTCTCAACATATTTCATAATTAGTGATAGAATGGTATAGAGTTAAGAGCTTAAATGCCTTAAAGGAGTTCTAAAATGTTTGCCGATAAGGTCGGAATTTTCAATAAAAACCATTAATAAAAACTGCCTGAATCGAATTTTCGAAATTTCGGCTCTGTAAGGATAATTCTAATTATTATAGATAGTATCATAGAAAAGACCAAAGAAATTGATTGACAACGGACCGAGAATTTTTAGAAATAAGTGATTTTTACTCAATGTCCAAAAATTACTGTTTATCATTAACATCCTACTAACATTTAAGCATTAAATGTCAATATAACATTAAGGGTAAGCCAAAATATCCAATAAATACTATTAATTTATTAATAAGATAAATATTATTAATTATTTTTAACTTAATTTAGACTAATTACATTATAACGATGTTTAGCATTAATAAGTTTGTGGTTATTACAAATATGAACATAATTTCGTAATACAATATTACATGGTATCTTGATAAATCATTTGTATTATTATTATCGCACCAAAATTATTAATACGGAAATTGTTATTAATATGTTTGATTTAAAGCCAATTATATCGCCGCATTAGTTTCTTTGCAAATCGTCAACGGCACTATATTCGGCTGCATATTGCACTTTATAAATCTCGATTACAATAGCCTGCAATTCCCGATAATTAGAATTAATCGGGAAATTGCATTTGCAGTTTGACACTTCATCGTAACCAACAGTTTAAGTTCTGTAAATCAAATTTGACTATTTAGCAAACCGACGATATTTTTGAACCTTCCAAAGTTTGATTTTATCTAAACAGGTTCTTAATTATATTACATATATCAATCAGAATTCTATTTATAATGGATTATCCGTAAAGATGCAACTTTAGGTTTTAATAGGTGACATGATGCTCATGAAATGTATTGATTATTGTAAACCTACTTATTCAAACATTGCTTTCATGAACTGTGTTAATTATTTTGATTTAAATAAATGAATTGACATTCAAAACGAGTTTCATGTAATTTTTAACTTTTCAAACTTTATATTAAATTTAGAAAAATAATTTTCTATCGATTCTATATCTGTCGGACACTGATTTTGCCTTTGACAAGCGAAAATCTTCTCTGAAGTATATTTCGATGCCAAAGACAATCTCATAAATCGAAAAAATTACCATGAATGATAATGTTGACATATTTAAGCTAACTTTTCTCGAAAATTCGATGTGAAAATAACATCCTGGTAGCATCGCTTGTCAAAAACAAAATGTCCATTGTCGGTCAGTGGAATCAATGAACGATTTCAAATGCAAAGTTTATTTACAATCATATCTTAGTTCAAAGTGCATTTGGCCGAGACTAGAAAACTCCAGGCTTCAAATCCTCTCGAGTTCGGTCCAATTTTTTTTTTAAATAAAAAAGTTAAACAAATTTTTTTAAATTGTTGACTTTTCACCAACAAATTATGGAGATGATTTTTCCAATTCAGAAGTAAAAAAACATTATTTGTATATTTTCATCTTAGTTCACTAATGTTGTGCAATTTATAATTAAGAAACTGAAAATATTAAATGTTAATATATTTAATTAATCTTGTTTTTAGTGATGTATCTGTTTTTTGAACGAATGTACGGTTTTTTATAAACAAAATTTAACTGAGCTGATGTATACGTCGCAAATTTACATTAATACTAACTATTTGTAATTCAATCAAACCTAATAAAGTGATTTTGAAATATCGTACTAAACATCCTCTGTAATTAATCGTATTGAACAAACGTTATCTGCTAAATTAATCTCGACGAATATTTTGGAATGGTTGTTGATTGTGTACTTGTAAACATATACTAGGAATTTATTCAAAGAAACGGTGAATTCAATTTCCGAAAATGCACATTGAGAAGACAATAGTCATATCCCTCGAAAAATAATGGACTTATGCTGGAATTCGTTCCCTGCGGGGAGTGCCGCAATTTCCGCGTTGAATGTGCTTGTATGGCACTTTTCTTCCTCTATGGCCATACAGTATTCATCGTAAACAGTTACAACGATCCTTTATATCTGCTGTTGATTTTAACGAACCAGTCAGTTCTGTAATAAGGTACTATTTTATTCCCAAAGCGCAATGTTATTTGATATCCACATAAATTAACAGCTCCAATATTCAACTATTACTCCAATCATACGTAGAAATACAGAATTCGTCAATAAACAGAATAAACAGAATTTGTCGAAAACGAAGTAGTGTTGGCAATTTGTAATATCATATTTGGTGAAACGAAACCATCAATGCCATAACGAAATCCATGTTTTCATTGTAATTTAAGACAAATATCAGATAGAGAGGTAAATTGTTTATAATTAGGTCGCCATGCGTGGCAATCAAATTATCAGTATCTTTTTTAAGAAAAAATAAATAAAAAATCTAAAGTATCTTTTTTATTTTGCTGTCTAGGCGGTCTTGAAATATGTCGTCTATTAATACCTAAATGACAAATTTATCTGTCCTTCTGCACGTCTCTTAATATAGGAATTTATTTTGTAAAACGATGCGGTAAAAGCAGAAACTACGCCCAGATTTGAAAAGAACATGTCAGGATTGATACGTCTAGGATTGATAAAAAATGTCATTGCTTACAATACTAATTATTTCACCTTTAAAATGAAGTAATATTAGAGGCCGTTGAAATTGGTGAAATGGGATTGAAAAAATGTCTTGTTAAGACAAATATTACACAAAATTCTATTTTATACTTCCAACCCCTACTATTACGACAACATAAAACACACCTACATTTATGCTAATACAGTAGAGTCCAGAATAGTATGTTATGCAACTAGTGCGTAAAGTATACTTTTTTCACGAGAGCGACACGTGCAAACAAGGCTCCGGCGAAGCCGTCGACGAGGGGGGGGACTGTTGCTCGAGTGAAAAAAAGTTACGCACGAGAAGCATACCATATTTTATGCCCGGTGCGTGCGTTGAAGTCCGTGAGTAAGGTCATTTTTTGTCCAATGCGTAAAGTGATTTTTGTTCACTAGTGCGTAAAGTGTCTTTAGGCACGAGTGAAAAAAAAAGACTTTACGCACTGAAAAAATGACTTTACGCACTAACTTTACGCACGCCCGGGCATAAATATGTTTCTGCTCGGTTCCTCGCCTTCCCCCACCGTCTCCTTAGATTTGTCAAAAGAAGGGGAGCGCTGCTTCTCCCACTCTCCTCAATCGCGCTATGCTCGTGACGTCACATCAGGCCCTTCCTGAGGCCCCAGCCCGCAAAGTGGGGGAAAAAGAGAGCGATGACAGACAATTATACCAGGACTCTAGCGTAAATACAATTCTGTGGAGAGGGGAGTGTCCTGTATGTAATAACTGGTGGGGGAGCCTTGACATCGCCATCTTAGACAGTTGTAGAATTTTTTAATAGAGAATTACGGAGGGACATTGATTAGTGAGATATACTAAAAATAAATGTAAAGAAGCCCGAAATCGGATATTTCAAAAGAATTTCTTTACGGTTGCTGTGAAAATATGTTCACTCTTTTATATTTCGAGAACAGTAAATAATAATTATCATTAATAGCTCATCGAACTACTGATAGGACATATGAATAACAGCAATAGAGGACTATTAGAAAAAATCGAAATAGTAGTCAAAATACCAATTGGATGGTGAATTAAAAGAACCTATTGACAAGTTCCAAAACGAAAATCCATTCAAGAACGAAAGCAAACGATTGCTCGAAATCCGCATACGAAATTCAAACACTCTAAATCTGGCACTCTATTAAGCAGTCGATTTGAAAACGTGCTTAAAGTCCTTAAAACTCAATCCAAATTTCCGGAAGCACTAGTACCCTGGAGATTCGAATTATCGGAACGATTTGCGGACGTAATCCGACGGTGGCCGGTTAACAATTGGACTGCTCTCGGAGATGAACAGACGTACGCCGGTTTTCCTAGTGCACGGCTTTATCCGACACAGGTCGAGCGGTAAAACTATATAATGAGGAAATTCATGGGAGCACCAAGGAAAGGCTGCACCATGTCGACGCGGTGCGTTATTACTCTTCCGCGTGGTTCGCTGGAAATAACGAAGTGCTTTACCGTTTCCAGTAATCGAAGCGACTCGTTTCGTTGACGACGTCGATGACGACGACGACGTTCCACTCGATCGGCCGAATGCAGTTCCGATGAAGGTATAAATAAACCAGTAGAAAAGCCCGAGATGCGAAGAAACGATGAAAATATAACACTCTTCTTGTGCTCGGCTAACCATTTCTAGGGAATTCATTTTTCCACCTTTTCCACTTTCCATCCGCTTCACCGATACGACTCGCGTTGTCGTCATTTTTTTAGGTCGATTCGTCGTTATTCGTCTTATGACACTTATTTGTTTTCTATGAAAACAGACATCGTACTTCGTGCTTCAATGATTGTCTGAAAAGTTTCTTCTGGAAAACTTTGCACTACGATAGTTGAAAATAGGATAAAAAATTATTGCTATAAGGACAAGTTGAATATCGATGATATCAGCTAGAAAGTATTTACATATATTTCATATCGTAAAGACAAGACCCACAAACACGTCGTCATTAATGACATTGATGACTTCATTACCTCCTTCAGTCCCACTAAATGCTCATTACAAAAATTTAGTCGCTTTTGAACTTGAACACAAAATTAATGGGAGTCCACGACTGGGGTTATTAAATTCCTTTTTTTTTATACAGTTGAGTCTGGAACTTGAATAGTATTGACGAAATGCTGATGACAATTCAATAACTTATCATCCAGGATGGTTCAAGATTGTTGCCAACAGAATTGCAGTTTTCTGCGGTTTTTCCTACGCCATTGCACGGCATGAAGGACTTTTTCAATAATACAGCTAACTCGCATAAGTCGGTGAACTCGCACGTGTTTGTTTGTAGAGGTTCTGGAAGACGTCTGTTATGAACTGCGGCATCCGACGTGGGGTCTTCCCCACAATGTTGGGTTTTCCCCACGCCATTGCAGACCCGAATGGGCACCTTCTCTTAAAATGGGAATAACCTGTTACGCAACTATCTTTAAAGGTCTTTGATATCTACCAATAATGTAGGTTGTCAAAAGTGTGTAAAATATCATTTTACGCATCGAATGGCATAAATATATTTTTTAGGGAGACTTACACAGTATATTAAAATAGAACATCTTGATTAGGTATTAATATATGCCTGGAAGAATATGATCTTCTGATTTGTTTGTTACGATTTTCGCACTTCTGAAAATACCTGGAAGAGCATCGCGTTTTAGTTGATAGTAGACAAATATTTTCCTTTAATTAAATGCTGGTTTGGCAGATACCTGGAAGATCATCACATCTTTATCAGATGTCTGGAAGAACATTGAGTTTGATTGATTTGTTTCAGATGCCTGGAAGAGTATGATTTGATGTCTAGAAGAACATTTGTGTATGTGATTGGTTTGAAATGCCTCGTTTGATGGAAGAATATCTAATTTGCTTGGTTAGACAGACATTTGTTTGTATAAATATATCTTTATTTGTTTCTAGCATATTCCCCATTTGTAAAAATAGGAATGCCACTTTTAAATTGTCATGGAGCCAAACGACATAAAACTGAACTATGAATGCACAAAATTGAAAGATTTTACCTAAAGTAACGTAAGGAAATACACCGTACTTATTCTGAAGCAGAAAAAAGTGCTTGAGGAGCAAGAAGATTAACAATAGTTACACCATCCAATGATAAAAGACACTAGAACACCAATAATGGACGCAAGAAATCATCTAGGCGAAATAAAACTTTACTAAAGAAAGGAGTCATGTTTGGAAGGAGAATCAGCAATGATCCAATGATGTAGGTTAGATTCAGAATATTCAAAAATTGCAGATCGGTTCGGGGTCCAGAAAGAAAAGAAACTGATGCAAATACAAGTATCCTGACATCAAAGCAATTACTCAATTATAAGAAAGTGCTGAATTCAAGTAGTAAACATCATGCTAACAGAGAAATTATAAAAAAAACTTAAATTTCAAACAAGTTTGAATATGGGACAATCCATGATATAAGATGATTACAAAAGCGTACAAAGGTTACACTCCCCGACAAACACCTTTGCCATACCTAAGTGAAAATTTATTAAACTTCAAAGTCTAACCTTATTTTTGTATTTCCTAAAAATGAGTATTTTTTGTATTTAATATTTTTTCTATCACTCGCAGTTTTTGAGATAATATGACAATAAAAAACATCAGATTTTTTTTATAAAAATAGTCATAACTCTGGTCAGAACGTTCGTAAAAAATGGCGAGCGATCATTTTAAAGGTAAAAGGCATACCATTAAACCCCCGTCAGTTTCATAACCCTACTATTTTTCGTTTCAAATTGATAAACAATTAATTCAAGATAAAAAATATCCACTTTTTTCTCGTTCGTCTTTTATCCATAATAATCTGAATTTCGCGTCTTTTCAATTTTACCTCTGCTTAAATGAAAGCTATTGCTGTAACCTTTGATGCCGTTCGACTTTTTAAGGCTACGATCATTTTTCGCAAAGATATTAAACTTTGAAGTTTCATAAATTTTGGCTTAGGTATGGCAAAAGTGATTGCCAAGGAGTGAATGTCAAAAAAGTGGCTCTTTTTAAGTGGAATGCCTCATTAATTTTAATTAACAAAAATTAGCTAAAATGAAGAAACATTTGTTAAATATAAAAAAATTCTTTTGTTAATTCAAGCCAATCTTTCACTTTTCAAATATTTACTTAAATGTTATCTCGTCTCCATCGTTCGAATTATTGTTATTTTTCTTTTTTCCTGCCATTTCATTCAAAATAACTATCAATCATTATTAATATCGATTATGTAAAATCGTTTTTTTACCAAGAATTATCGCGCAAATTGCAACCAATCAAGACCATATGAATCAATAGGTGTAAACGTCAAGTTCGCAAAATACACAAACATGTTTGAAATCACTAAATCTATAGCCGCTTCAGCAAAAGTTAGTACAAAAATGTTTTGTTTACGCAGACTCATTTCAACCTGTGGAAAATCAACAAAGCGAGCAATCTTCATCAAACGGCCAATTGATACCATGGAGTAGTTCGAGCAGTTCATTGCGATGCAAAGTAACACATCGACTTTTTCGTTTCAATTGACATGCCGGCTTAGTACTAGTTTTTTTGTTCTGTGATTCTCATTCTCTCTTTTACTACCGATTTATCTATGAATGTGCCTTTAAATCACTGGTATTTAATCATCTGCTTGCGTCTAAATAAAGCCATTCAAAAACAATGTAATCAGAGGCCAATTATGATTCCGTCATTTTTTTGACAATTTCTAAAATTGATACACTACTAGGTTTATAAATAAACTTTTGATTTAAAGATGTAAAACAACATAAATTTAAAGTAACCTGAATAGTTTTTTTTTAAACGAGAAGTCTTTTTAAATCGGACGATAATGGGTTTTGTTTAAAATTTAATAATAAGAAATTGAATAATAATTTATATTTTAAACAATATTTCGTTTGCCTCAAAATATTGCTACACATAATTTAAACATAAACATATGTATGAAACGTTAAATTACAATACTGTTTAGTGTAAGGAATTAGTTTGTTGCATAATTCTTTCTTCAATATAGTTGAAAAACAAATTTTGTTTCAGAGATATTAAACATTTCTTTTAATTTAATTGAACAATTTTTTCGGAATAAAAGTACTTCGAATGGCGATTCCGACAATAACAAAGACACTTTAAAAAACAATTTATTTACTAATATCACTTTAAACTCTCCAATATAAACGCATGTAAATAAATGAGGAAAAAAAGTTGTCCCGGAGGGGAATCGAACTCGCAAGAATACAAGTAGAAGAGAGAGAAAGCGCCAATATACTTAATTATTCTTAGAAAATAATGGAAATATAGTTTAATATTGTAAAAAACAGAAAAAATATTATATAAATGTCACGTGCAAAACAGAGAAAGTGATATTTGTGGGCATTCGCAATTCAAGCGTTTCATAAAGATCTTTATTTTTTACTGATTTTGCTATGTATATAAATAATTTACCCGAAATTCATAAAATATCATGAAATCGTCCTGATAATCGTGTATCAGTCCTAAATATCCTCAGTACGTCTTGTTCTGATAAATATTTTTTGAAAATCAGCGACCAAATAATATTTTTTTACCGTTTTTGTATTGGGATATCCGAAAAGCATCCTTATGCTGTAAGGGTACTTTAAAGTTTAGTAACACCAACTATTTTTCCCTATACAGTACAGTCTCATTACATTTACCTATCGCCGCTCTTTTTTCCCCCACTTTGCCAACTGGGGCCTCAGGAAAGGCCTGATGTGACATCATGAACATAGCGCGACTAACAGGAGTGGGAGAAACGGCCCTGCCTTTCTTTTGGTACATATAACGAGAGGGGAAGGGAAGGCGAGGAACCTAATGAGTAAATATACCGGGGCACAACTGTACTGTCTAGATATTAAAATTTAGATACTTAAAAAAACCTGCAAAAAGTTTCCATGGAACCACCGAAAATGTATAATTTTGACGATGTTGATTATCGGTACAATATGATGAACACTAAAGAGGGCTAATGTGGATTAATCGCACACTAAGTATTTCTTTAAAACCCGTCCTGTAGGTCAACTTTTCGACGTATTTTCGCAAGTTTTATTCAAGTACACAAAAAATTCAATTTACTTACCAAACAGGTAAATGGTCAAGCATCGTCCGTAGAGAAGGACGTGGACCACTAGGAGTAACGACGCGGTCGTTCGTTGATTAACAATTGGATTACGTTTAATTGTCGAAATGGCTCGCTAAATCAGCGTCGCGACGCGCCGCCACCATGTGCGTAACATATAGCTATAACCATCTCTCTCTCCCTCTCTCTCACTCGTCTCGCTCGTTGAGTGTACCGGAACGTTCAATCACGATTTCAGGAACTTTTTAATCACATTTACCTCACGCGCTATTACCGTCAACGTGCTGCTGCTAATTTCGCGCGTGAATCCGACAAAGTGCTTTGTGACGAAGCGAACGAATTCGTTTATGCAATTTATTGATGCCGTGTTTATGCAATTACTCATGTTGACGTATTTTATTTGTTCTATTTTATACTAAAATAATTTATCAGTATTCCACATGCTTACTTAGTTATGATATAAAATTGTATTTTTGCAAAATTAGTCGAACGCCTTATGAAATTTTGTAATTTGTTATAATATGAAATGAAATAATCCATCTCAAATCTTATAGAGTAGATTGGGTTATGCTCTTAGAATAGGTTAATATCTCGAAGTATACACAGAGAGAAAGAGAATAGTTAATGGGACCATTTTATATTAGTAAAACTCTTTAATACATAAAGTATTTATATAAGCTATTTCTATAGTAAATAGAATAATGTAATTATTCCACTTACTATTTCCCGGTGTTTAAATCATTTGCACATAACCTCAAATATCAACTATTCCGTTTCATGTTGTTAATCCAACTATTTACATATGTGAAACCCGTTTCTACGATTTTTTAATTGTTCCATTAACCCTTTTTTGCTCTCTGTGTATGATTTAATGATAAAAGTAAAGCTCGTACAGTACGTATTTCAATGAAAAACAGTATTTCACTGCTTACTCAAAAAATGTGGTATATTTTGACAACATTTTTAATAAAATATCCCTTATTTTCATGAATAATTAACGTATTCCAATATTTTTCTTTGTCTCTAACCAGTGGGGGTCGGAATAAATAAAATACTCAATAAATTTTGTACTTTATTTTCGTCAGCTGTTAATTTGACATTTGGCAACGTTGCATTTATATTAATCTTAGCGATCTTATCTACGGGACTTCCGTACATTTTAGGTTATATGGAAAGTTAGTTTTTTGAATGGAACTATATAAGGTTTTAAATGAAGTATTTGTTTTGACTTTAGCCTACGAATTTGATTAGCTTTGTAACCACAGAACTCCCTTAATTGTTTTTAGTTGATAATTTGATATTATGGTAATTTAACAATGCTTTACTCCAGTCTGTGTTGCAACTGAAGATTTTCATAGATGACATTTTTTAATTCCAGCAACTTCTTTTCCCAATATATAAATTAACGTAATATCGGTAACTTTAAAACTTTACATATTACAAAATACAGTAGAGTTCCGGTATATTTGCGTCTCGCTATATTTACGTCCTAGCATATTGCCCAGTTCAGTCTCGTTCTATTTGTCCCCCGCCGCACTCATTTTCCCCTACCTTGCGCCCTGGAGCCTCAGGAAGGGCCTGATGTGACGTCACGAACGTAATGGGACTGAGGAGAGTGGGAGAAGTGTCGCTCCCCTTCTTTTGACAAATATAAGGAGGCGGGAGGGGAAAACGAGGAATCGAGCGGGCAAATATACCGGAAATCTACTGTATAGCTATCATAAAAATCATTTAACTGCATACATCTGGTTAGTTTCAATTAATTTTTTAATGGCGTCGTCCATATTGGGTGAACGAGTTATTATAAACGAAATTTTTACTTAATATGTAACTTGCAACATTATATCTGGGCTCCGAGCAATTCAACGGGCCACTTTAATATACGTATTGCAATTTCAGTACGATTTTACCCCAGAATAAATCTAAAACTTTTTTCACTTGGTAAACACTTTGCCGAGGTACTTTGATTTCAATTTTTCACCAAATGCATCTTTTTCCTCGCTAGATCTAAGAAAACGAAGAAAAGGAATTGGCGGCGGAAGTTTGCAGACCAGTTCGAAAGGTCGAGAAAAGAACTAGGAAAATGCAAGTGGTAACCGTTTCAAAGGCCAGCATAAAAAAACTGTTCAAGGTGTTCATAAAAGTAAAGAAGAGGGGAGAAAACGATTCTAAACGAAACAGAAACGGCAAGATGGATAGGTTAAGGAAGAATCGAGGATGCAAAATCGAAACTGAGAGAGATAGTGGAGGAAGCACGTCCCTGAGGCTTTTGGGAAATCTGCATATCTCGAAATGGAATCGTCGTCCTTTGCAGTGCATCTCCTCTTTCGACGATATACATGTTCGCGAACCTACACTCTCCTGCAGGGCCATGTGTAGGGGACACCGATTTGGGACTTTTCCTGCGCTTTTCCTCCTTTTTATTCATTTTCATCTCTAGCGTCGCGTCGCTTACGTATGTACGCGAAAATACGGTAAAATCGAATTTTCCGAGTGAAAGGTCCTCGCCTCCTACAGATCTCTTCCTCTCGTCTTTTCATCCTTTATTGCCTCCTTCCCACTACTCTGACAATAATAGCAAAAGTTACCTGGATAATGGTCCGATTTATTATAAGTAACTCTCATTCCCTTCATCTCCCCTTTTTTATCATTGTTCCTTTTTTTGGTAATCCCCTCATTAAGTATTGCACTTTCTCGCATTTCAAACTTCGCATCTGTCTTTATCAGAAAATTATCCTCGTTCTCTCGACGCCTTCCATTGCGTTTTTCATTCCTCTCGTCTTTCCCTCCGTTATTTGTCGAAAAAAAAGCAATAACAACAAAAAACATTACCGCTCTCGCAAAGTTCGCGCTTTGCTCGTACTAGAGAGCGGGAATAATGAGTCGACGTCGGTAACGGTTACGTGCGAATAACGCAACGCGGTCGTGTTTTGCAGCCTCGTAACTACTCTGTTGTATCATTACTTCGGGGTGCTGGTATATAATCACCTATGCAAATTCGCTTTTGGACTCGAAAAATACTTTCCGCTTTTTCGACAAAAAATTTCTTTTTTGCTCTACAGAAAAAGAACTTTTTCTCTTCCAGATATCTGGACTGTCATGAAATGAACCATTCTTTGGAACTTGGCATATTCTACTTTTTGTTTATGTATAGAATGGACCAGAATTTTTCGTTGACATTTCCGGTAAAAAATCCTACGTGGGAATGAATTTGAGGCCATCAGGATCAGAATCTGGTGAAAAAGCACTATTTGAAGCGATCCTAAGTATTCCTTGTAAATATTTTAGGAACTTGACGAACTGCAAGAATCTTCGTTGACAAGATAGAAAAGCCCAGCGATGAATCAAATGGCAACAGGCGCTGAACTAACGGGAGAATGCGAAATGAAAAGGGTTGAAGAAGCAAGCGTGACGCAAGTGTGCGGTAATGGTACCCGACGAACATAAGTAACTGGATGAAGTATGGCAGGGAACGGGGGAGTGTCCCAAACGTGAATGGAATAAGACTGGGGTGAGACAAAAGTAAGAGAAATCGAGAAAAGATGCAGAAACGAGAGAAATGGGTGAAAGGAAAAAAGATGGATGCTGGGGGTAGGAAGAGGGACACACGAGTCAAGTTTGCTTTATTCCCGTGTCCTACGGCAAAAGCTCCCTAAGGACGACCTATACGGCATAGTAAAAAGCTAAGACACAAGTGGTAAAGTAATACTGCAAGACGTTGCCGGTGGAGTAGGTACAAAGTACGACAACGATGTATACGACGGTAAATTTACGCTGCTTGGAATAATGATTCACCCTGGAGACGTAGCTGCTCGTACGCTGGTAATATTATTGTAATTATTTCACTGTCACGTAAACAAATAAAAGGGAAATTTACTAAAATATACACAGGCACTTAATCTTTCATAAAGGACTTTATATCGTATCCTTTATTCAACTTTTAGAATCTGTTGGAAATTTGCCAAGTTTTGTTGGAAATAATTAACCTGTACAAAAATTTTTTAAAATAATATTTATTTGATACTTTATCCGAAAGAGAAAATTACCTTACGAAATCTATACTAACATCATTGTGATCAAAACTTATTGTCAAAAATCACAGTTTAGACCTTCTCTATACGTCAGGTTGGGTTAGACAGGACATGTTAGACAGGACAGGGTGAGGTTAGGTTAATTCTGTTAGGTTGGGTTATTTAGGTTAGGGTATTGTTGATAATCTCCATCTAAATATTCTGTATACGTCACGTTTTGTTACTTCGGTTATGTTAGGTTAGGTTCGGGTTGGTTAATTGGGTTAGGTGACATTAGGTTATATTAAATTCACTTATTTACGTTACGATGCGTTAGTTCGGTTACGTTAGGTTAGGTTAGGTATTAGTTAATGTATGTTTGATTTGTTTTTTTTTAATTTGAAAAGAATAGTGGAATGCAGTTTGAATTCAAGATTACGAGAATTGCTACTTTTAATTTTGAAAATATCCCTTCTAAACAGATCTTCGACGTCCCTATGAAGGACTTCTTCCCCTTCCTCCGAATATGGAAAATTTGGTTTTATATTTTATAGAGACTATTGAATTAACAAATTACCTTTTAAAATGCAGTTTTATTACAGATATTTGATAATATCTCAACCTACATGGATATTTTTTCATTATAGTTTTCAACGGTTGTATTTTAAAAAATTGTGTTAGATTTTTCACAAAATTCAACAGTGAAGAAATGTTACGAACCAAAGAGTTATTAGTATTGCTCAAAGAATACCATTACATTTTTTCAAATTTGGTTTGAACACTTTTTCAATTTGTCAAAGTTTTGCGATTTTGAAAAGTGAACAAAATGTTCAAAAAATTCCAAGAAAATTTCAATGATTCTTCGATCATTTTCAAATAAACAATTCCTAGAAAACAAATCTCGGAAAAATCGTCCAGACGATCAGGAATTTTTCATTTGAAAATGAAGGACATTCAGAATAAATATTACAAAATAAAAAGTTCACAACATTGCTCAAAGAGTACCTTACATATCTTTAAATTTTGTATGAAGATTTTTTCAATTTTTCAAAATTTTGGGATTTTGAAAAGTGAACTCAGTGTAAAAAAAATCCGACAAAATTTCAGGGTATTCCTCTATCAATTCTAACGCCATATATAGTTCAGTAACATTTTTTCCGAAAATGTACGATTTTCAAATAAAAAAATCCTGAACCTTTCCCTGATTTTTTTGTTTGAGCGCCATTTTGGATACTTTCACCTGCATTTTCAAAATGTTAATACGCGCGCTTGAAGTTTGCAGTCTCGAGGACACGATTTCTTTACTTCAAACAACAATTCTGAGATTATAGCGATGTAAAAAATGGTATAAATAAAAAACAATTTGAAAAATGCATATTTTTTTGAGAAATAATCGGATATGGTTTTTCAAGGTTGAATTAATTTTACGTTAGATATGCCTCTTGGACATATTTTCGAACCTCTTTTAACACGAAATGCAATTGTGAAAATTATAGTGAAAAAAAATGTCTATTCAGCAAATAATGGATTAATTGGAAAACTTAATTTACGTCTTTTTTATTTTAGGGCTGAACGTTTGGAATTTTAACGAGATTTTAAGGACTATTGTTTAAAAAAAAAGGGAATCATAATTATTTTTTAAATAATTTTTGGGATTAAATACATATATATTATCAGTGGCCAACTTTCATTTCTTTTGCATCATTTTTCTTTGCAAATTTTTGATGTTACCATTTTTCATTTTTAGTATATAATTTATTTTTTTTTTTGTTTCAAAATTTATAATTCTGATTACGGAGTAGAATTTTTATCTGAAGGGAGTCTTAAAGACATGACCGAAACGTTATTTCGATAAAGAAGATCAGAATACTGAAGTTTTGTACGATTTCACTTTATAAAATACCCCGCTTACTTCGACGTATTTTGTTTGAATAATGTTTAGTTTCTTTTTCCTCTTCAAAGTTCCTCAGTTTGTAAAATACAAACGTTCATTGCATACAGTGAATTCAGGACATGGTCACGAACACTAATTCTCTAGTAGATATCCCATGGTAATTGAATTATATTATAGCGACTATTAAATAACCGACAGTCAAAAAGCCGACACATAAAAAAATAGATACATCGTCAGGAGGACAGTCATTTTTTGAATTGTCGGCTTTTCGATTGTCGGTTTTTTGATTGTTGGTTTTTTGACTGTAGGTTTTTCGACCCGCACCTATGCATAATCATTTTATACAGTAAAAATAGAAAATCATTATAATTATATCGATCCCCTAATAAATTTAATCTTTTGATATTTCCGCGAAATCCGTTAAATTCTAATTTAAATTCTTCTTTATTATTAGTGATCCATCTAGTGTCTTATTTAAAAACAATGGATTCGGCTATTATAGTAGTATTCTGAAATACATTTTTTCGCATTCTAATTCACAATTTCTTTTTAAAACAAAATTTGCGGCTTACACTCCGTAGTAAAGGTATTTTAATCAGAGAAATATTTTTTATTGTCACCAAAAACAAAGTTAATATTATATCATTTTTTAAAATGAATCATACCTAACCTAGATTATAATTTTGGTGACCGAAATCAAAATTACATGTATGATTATATTAATTTTCAACTTTAGTCTAACATAGATATATATACCTTGTGTAATTATAAATGACACGTTCCTGCACATAGTTCTAAAGTCATTAAAATTATTATTGAGTTTGTCCAGTTTACGGAATTTGAAACGTTGCAACATACGAACAGTTACCAGAACTACGTGAACATTGCGATTACGGATGTGATTCAACTTAACATAACACGAATGCTTTAAAGATGATTTACGTTGCATTTTCTTCATTAAAATTAGTGATGCTTAATGCTATAAAAGTAACAATCTTGGTACTTTACTAATCGAGGTATATTTCCCTACGGTTATATTTTGCATTTTCATTTGGTGGTACTTTCTTAATTAATAAAATGAATACATTACTCAAATCATTAAAGGAATATGAACGAACAAATTCTAAAAAGTTAACTAACACGATTGAACAACTAAAACAAAATAGACAATATTTTAATTTTGCGGGTCGGCAAACCGACAAATCAAAATCCCGAGAGATCAAAAAAACCGACCATAAAAAAAACGACATTCGAAAAGCCGACAGTAAAAAAAACTGACACTACATAAAATTACAGTCCATGTGATGTGTCTATTTTTTTACGTGTCGGCTCTTTGACATTCGGTTTTTCACTATCGGCTTTACGACTGCTTACCGAATTTATTATATAATATAATTATTGTAACATTAATCAGATAAAATCTTGATAATTCTCCGATAAAACTAATCCAGTTTGAACGCGCTAAGTCCTCGCTATTTTTCGACTCAGATCGGATCAGTTTTACGCGAATAAATAGATAAAATAGTGGAAATTACAAAAAAAGGCGTGGAATAAATAGACCAATGGAAATAAACAATACGCCAGAATAGGTAAATCCATTACAGAAATAAAATAACCGTTTGAATAAACCGATTTAAACAAATGAATCGAAACAAGTAATGACGCAAGCATATGAACAATCAAACTACCGGACGTTTACATTTTAATTTCTACCCCTCGATCAATTTCCCGTGAAAAATCCACTCGAAACCTAAAATTGCCGACTTTCCGCCAATATCCCAATTTTTCCCTACCCATCCTATTGGTTGACCTGTGTAGTGTAGACGCGTAAAAACACCGATATTGTAATCCGATCGATTTTCTAGCGGGCGCCACTTTATACATTCATCGAGTGCGATATTTTCGAGATTAACCCGGGGGTCCTATCCGGTCGTGTGTTCCTCGGTGTAAAGCCGCAGTTATGAATGTCGAAATGAGTTGGCTGTCGGCCAATAGGAATTTGCCGTGCCATTCACCCGAGTAGCTCAAGCGTAGTGTGTGATCGATGGATTCTCTTAGCTCTTCAACGAGACCTTCCTCTCCACCTTGCCTTACAAAAAATTAAACAATTCGATCCAAATTTAAGTCCATGCTCAGAAAATTTGATTGTTTCCACTCTCTTCAAGAAATAACAAATATTTACATAATACAAAAAATAAATAGCATTTGAGATATTACCAGTTATAAGCTACAAAAATGACTACTAGAAAGGTTAGGTTAGGTTAGGTTCGTTAGGTTAGGTTAGGTTAGGTTAGGTTAGGTTAGGTTAGGTTAGGTTAGGACTTCTAAGGGTCTTTGTGATGATACACGTATCTCGTTTATGAGTAGTTCCTTTTATTCGGTCAAGTTTGACTTATCTGACCGAATTTTTCTAAATACCCTATAAGATAATATATTTTGTTTGACTGGAGTTATATTATGTCGTCTAAGTTTAAAAAGACACATTAGAAGTTCTATACTATAAAAATATTTACTGGACAGTTATAGAAAAATGATTGGAAGTAACTAAGTCATACCTGGAGCTATTTTCCCATGTCATGTCGCGTGAAATAATCTATATACTGTATCATATTATTTCACACCATTATGGTAATTTTTTTAATATAAATTCTGTAACAACATCCATCCATTTCAATATATCATATGATACTGATCCACGAATCATTCGGACTAAATATTACACTAGATATAAATTGTAATTACTTTGAATGCTAGATGGCACTTGTATCGAAAATCCATACAATATACAGATTAGTTAAATAATTTACCAAGAATGTAATTGTTATAAACAAAATGTAATTACCCGACAAGAAGAGGAGAATTCATTAGAATTGAAATGTGTTAAAATATCGAACAATTTTTTACGTTTTTAATCCTTTTGAATGTCGTTTCTGTTCTTTGACATTCTAATTTGATTCCTAACCATTCAATTGCTGTTATTTCAATCATATTTTATTCTACGCCGATGTAGTGTCGAAATTGTTAAGATTTTATTTCTCTTACAGATAGCTAATATCGCAACTTATTTAATACTTTTTAATCTTGTAGGTTTTGCACTTGATTTAATGCTTCTTGAAGAGTTATAATTTGAAGCAAATTAATCTCGTTCAATTCCAGGCATTAATATGGAATTATGAAATGAATTTAATGAAGCTAATCGTGTTTAAACTCAGATCAAACAAATTCTGTTCAATACTTTTGAAACATGTAATCGTTTGAATCTTCTTTATCAAGACTTGATATACGTGTTTTTAATAAGATTGATTACAATTTAATAACCCGTATATTACAGATAAACTAAAATTAAGGAAAATTATATTAAAAATAATACGTAAAAGTGAAATTGTTAATCTATTAAAACTCGTAAACTAAATATCATAAAAATAACAATAACTTTGTTAAATAAGACATGTATAGTAGTATTTTTTGATATATATATATATATATGTTTTCTTTGAATCAGTGAAACGAAGTGTATCCTAATATAGGTCCAGAAAATAAGAAATGACTAATTTAGAATACGTGGAATGTTATATGGGTAATTTGCCAATAATTGTTATTTTTTGAATATAAAATGTCTGCTCATTATGTAATAATTATAATGTACTATTTTATGTTTACTATTTAATCGTGAACTATCATGATAACTTGTGTTCGAACAAATAAAGTAATTAGTTTAAGAAATAAATGTTATTACACTGTCCGACATTGATTTTTCCTTTGGCAATCGCAGTATCATACCCAAACATATTTTTCATGCTGAAAGCGATGGCGCTAGCAGAATTTTTCTATCACGTCTCATTTTCGAGAATAGTGTGGTTGGATGTTTTGCTGTAAAATAAATCGAAATATGGCCAAAAACGTACATTTTGACACATTTAACCTCACTTTTCTCGAAAATGGGACGTGATAAGAAAATTCTGCCGCGCCATCGCCTTCACCATGAAAAATTCGTTCGAAAACGAAACTGCGATTTTCAACCAAAAAGTAAATTTTCGTCGGCCGGTGTTGTTGAAAAATAAAAATAAACGAAATAGTAATTTTGCAAATATTGGAAAATAATAACTCGATCATCTTCAACAATCAAAATTTAAGCTTACGTTTTATAAAACCAAAATTTCCATGACAATTTTACATTTTCCGCCTTACACGTCATTGAGCGTTAAAGCTAGGGTGACATTCGCTTCAAGAACTGATTAGTAATTCCTATTAATCGACCCGACTAAACTCCTCTAGCGCGGCCTGAGGATGTTCCAAACTGTCGTAAATGTACTAACTAGAAAGTATGCAGGAAAAGTGGTCAGTGCCGATAGCAAACGATAAAACGTAATTGCTATTAAGTTTTTTAACTTCCAATTGAAACCACATTATCTTAGTAAATCTCTTAATACAAGTTAATTTAGTTTAGATTCAAAATTTATTTATTATCGACGTCTTTAGTTGCGTATGATAAAATGAAGTGAGTTGAATTAAATCGACGGTGCTTGATTAATTACTTTGATGTACAACAAACCATTAACGCCGAAGCCGACGGTTCGTTATCGTAATACCCTGCTATTTCGGAATTGTAATAATCGTCAGCCCGGAAGGGACTTGCATTACACTTGACTTTAATCTGATAATGTTACGTAACCAACCCTCGTGCCTCGAACTATTAGGGGTAACTTTATGCGATACACAATAACTATAATATGCACGCGTTTGTGATAAAATCGAATAAATTACCCACTGTTTACTAGTCTCTTACATTTTACGTCCCAAAGCACTTTGAATGAATTTATGCGTGTTTACACAAGCTGAGTGCGTGTGCATAAGGATTCTTAAACGTATTTTATAGGTTTAAGATTTGATTTAATAAATAATGACATTTTTTTTGTATTTTTGAAAATAATTTAATCTTAACATTTATATATATATGTTTATTAAGGTATACCTTAATAATTAATTAAACTTGTCCACCACTTATCGAAAACATGAATATAATTCGTATGAAGGAGATTTGATTAGTTAATACAAAATTCTGTGAATTGCAAAAAATATTTTGGTAAATTGTTGCCTCTATTTATATAAAATAAAACAAATAACTAGGATCAATATGATGTTTGGTCACAGTTGTCAAATATGTGGATGAAGAAAATTATTTTCCGTGCTCACAGTTTATTTATCTTTTGTTGCTATTAAACGACATGGTGTACTTAGATATTTGATATTTGATAGCACAATAGAATAGTCTCTATGAACTTTATTGTTAAATATTGCGGTGCACCTCACCTCAACTTAGTCCTCAATCTGATAGACACAACACATCAATCGCTAAATAATTTCGTATTACTGGTGTTCTAAAATCTTTTACTTTAAGCACATAACTAGAGCTTGGTTTTGTATCTTTGTTTCGGTGCAAATATAACTGGTCATCTTTCCGCCTTAGTTAACCATCGCATTTTGTCTACATAACCAAACCTTAATCGACAACCTAACCTCATCCAATTGAACTAGGAAATTGGTCTATCCAGAATCAGTTAATCACTGTTTCATCATAACAACCGAACAGTTTGGTTCTGACAACTAAATTCATTTAATACTTCAAACCGAACTAATCATATGGGTTTGTTGTACTAAAATTTGTTATTTTCGGTACAGATTTACTTAAGCAAATTTACTATAAATAAAATATCTCCCCTTCATTCGAAGGAACCAGTATCAAATGGAGAAAACGGTCGTCGTTCAAAACCTCTATCTTACGTAGACCACATCTTGGTTGTCTAGTAGATTAGTCGAGATGTACTTACTAATCGATTTCATCAACCCGCAATATTCTATATTTATTGAAAATATATCGACTTGTATTTTAACGTATATCTACGTGACGTAGAAACGTGCAAGCTAGTAGGCCGCCGCGTGCGCGAGCTGCAACATCCAAATAAATCGCGTGTACTAACTATCTCTCCGCGGCTGCTATATACGTGCAGCTACCTATAACCCGCTCTCAATTATGCGCTGGCGACCCACCAAATCCGAGATTATATCTCGAGTTTGTATTAACGGTGACATTGCTAGTGTTCATATGTAGGTGAACGATTTAGCAATGTGATACTAATCAGGATGATTATTTACAGACATAATGCGGTCGGAGAGTTTTGCGGCACTATCGAACCGAAATGACTATTTGACGTCATTCAATTATCGTGTTTTTATCAAAAATAATTAGATTATCGTATATTTTCTGACTAATTACTGTTATTTACCTATATGAAATTATTTTTAATAAGTGGAATGTTGGGTGCATAATAAAACACATTTTCGACCATGATTACTATGACAGACTCTGAACTCTAAAATTTAGCCCTAGGGCGCAAAATCCTTGAATTATGTTAAAAAAATGTTTATTTCGAGTTCACTACATGATATTCCTTGCGATTTATGGTTTATTTAGTTTTTTAAGCATACATTTTGTAGTACATGAAAAACAGCTGAAATTAGATTTTCAAAATTCAAAATGGCGGATCTATGTTAACGAAACAGAATATATTAAATTATTTGTTCCTGATAAAACTGGGTATTCAAGTATTTTCGGGGTCACTGATTCATATTCTGTCTCAGATTTTCCAAATTCAAAATGGCAAATTCAAAATGGCAGTTCAAAATATAAAAAGTGGCACGGAAAAAATAAAATTATTAGAAAAAGACTTGAATATTTTGGAAAATAAAAATTAATTGCAAAAGTAATTCAATTACAGATCTGAATACAAAAATAAAAATGACTAAAAAATCTCAATTGTATAAATAAAACCAGTGTAACCATTTCGATATTATCTGTAATAATATTTCTTAAATTTTGCACCCTTTTCGTGTACTGTGGAGAATTCTCCAGGGTTTAATGTGTATAAATATATTATGTATGAATTTCGAATATCCCAGGAATGTACGACTTCTTACGAAATATATAATCGGTTTCAGTTATCTTCAGATTTGCTGAGTATGTACAGAATAACTAATGTTCGCTATATGATATCCTGAGAATGTTCCCAGAATGTTCTGGATATTTGGAGAAGGCTTCGTCTGAATTCAAAATATACGAAGAACGTCATGTGTTCCAATTCATGAGCTTTGCTGTATAATTTACAACAATTCGTTTATAAATAAATATAATAGAATATAAATTTGATTGACTAAATCGGCCATTAATTGAAATTGTTACTAGCAACGAGAAAATATCTACTGATTCATTAGTAAAGTCCTCTATTCATTTGTAAAATTTAACCAAGTTAGCTTAGTAAGTTATTAAAATATAAAATGACTAATTTTAAATTAGAAGAACAACTAACTACTGCATAATCCTCTATTGTCGTTAGCTAAGAACTGCATGTTTTTAAAATTAATTTTAATTTAATTAATTTATGTTAAAAGCTATTAATAAATACTTACAGCTGAGAGTGTCACACAATTATTTTCTACAGTCTTAGTTAAAAAATCTAATTTTCAACAAATCACAGGTAAAACTGAAAAAAATATACACCTTCAAAGGACTCGAATTGCAACTACTGCAAACTAATAAAAAAAATACTTTTTGATCCTACGAGATAGTATCATCTAAACTTCAGTAATAAATGATTTTTCAATAAATTAAGAATGAAAAAAAGACAATAACTGCATATTCGCTTATAGCAAGAAGGAATTCGATCAATTTCGAACCATACCAAAAGTTCAGTACATTGCTTCGAAATTCTGATAGTACTCTAGTTTTCCTGAAAGCTCGTGCAAATTTGTTGAATTCTTTCTCTCTGCGTACATGTGAATTTCTGTATTTGGTAATTGTTCTCTTTTATCTGTTTTAAAATAAAGCGAAATTGAAAGAAATAATAAATAAAATATTTACAAAAATAGATAATCTATTGAACGTGTGTTTTAGTTTCGTACTTTTAGTAAATAGACAGAATAAGGACATTCGTTTCATGCCAAATTCGACGTGGCTTTCATCCAAGGAATGTCATCAGAAAGACATAAGGTAGACGTAATTAGGACATCTGGTGTTATTAAAACCACACAAAAGTAAAAGGCAAGTTATATTCGAATTTAAAAAAAGTTTTTTTTTTTACTCGTTTGGAGATCAATATATGCAACGACTCTCCTTATGGAAAGAATAAGTGATTACTTTGTTCGTACATAAAGATTATTAATTTAATAAATTCGAATATAATTTGCATTTTACTTTTGTCTAGTTTTAATAACACCAAATGTCCTAATTACGTCTACCTTATGTCTTTCTGATGACAGTCCTTGGATGAAAGCCACGTGGAATTTGGTATGAAATGAAAGTCCTTATTCTGTTTATGTACTAAAAGTACGAACCTAAAACAGACGTTCAATAGATTATTTATTTTTGCAAATATTTTATTGATTAAAAAAAAAGTTGATCAATTCTAATTATAATTCACTTATTCTTTTATTTCAAACATTGTTAAACCCTACTGATTAAATATGTATTGAATTACTTCATTCAATGTTTAACTGTTAATTTTATTACAAGCAATAAAATAATTCGTTAGATTTAATTTAGTTTAACTACGTCTTTCTATGTTATTCATTTTCCCTTTATTTTTTTTCTAAAAGCAAATTGTTTAATTTATTAAAAATGATCTATAATAATTTTCAAAATGTTTAATTTCTGAATATTACTGGTGAGTACTTGATAACATTCTAACCGTATTAAGTAATTTATTTTTAAGGTATTTTTCACGTAAAGATATTATCGTTATTGTGGATTAGAATTTATCGGACAACTTTGGATTTTATAGCAGTTCGTAGTTTATGGAAATACATTCTTGTGTTCTAGAAGTGACGGCGCAATAACCCAACTTGTTACGACCATCATTATAACGTAAATTTAGTAGATTTTGTAATCACTACTCAATATTGCATAAAACATAATTTATTATTATTGTTATATTACCGATATAACTATTTAACTTTTAGTCCACAAAAGTATCGGAGCACTGTTTATGTTTTTTACTTATCTTGGTTTGTATTTTTTCATATGGTTAAATTAAAATATATCAAAGTTACTCAGGTCGAATCGAAGAATTCTCACGATATTTAAGGCTAGTAACCCATCTATTATGTTATTTCTCGATTGTAATTCTGTTATATCAATTTTTAAAATCATTGATCTGTATAATATTTCTATATACTCAATAAAAGTTGTAGAAATAAATAATTAAAGAGAGAAATTACTTTCTTAAAATTAGACAAATTTACTAGAAAATATTAAGTTAACATCAGCTTTCTTAAATCAATCGTTTACTTCCGACCCAAAAAAAAAACAAGAACAATTTGAAACTATTTTTGAAAGCCTGATGGGTTAGGATCAAATTATATTTTTAACCATATGAAAGAAGTAATTTAAGACGTTTAACAAAAAATAACATACATTGAAATGCCGTAAGGAGTTTCATATAATTTCTGACATGAATTTTAATTGAAATAGTTAATTATAAATCGCTAATGTTGATTATATGCTGATATATTTTTTTTTATTTTGGTCGGTAATATTGGATTTGTCATTTTGAATTTTACAACTACAACATCGGATTTTTAATCATTGGGCCCAAAAACCCTTAAATATCGAATATCACCCACAATTAGCGTTTTTTTAGTCGGCCATATTGGATCGGACATTTTGAAAATAAATCCAACATCGGTTTCATAATTAGAGTTGCTACACGTTCCTGAATACCAAATGTCGAAAGAAAGTCGTGGTTGGTAAAGTTTGTGACTCAAAGGGTCAAGAGTGAAAATTCACTCTTTGAATAGAGTCTATAATAGTTATTTTTGTATCAAGGGCGTAAAATGGAGTTTTACGTCTCGACAATAGAACCCGAGAGATGGCGCGAGGTTTATGAGGGTGAACATTCTACGCCTGAGATTTAAACATTGGTTTTTGATGCAGTAGGCTTTGCGGGCCTAAAATTCCAATTTCTCGCCTCCGTGGGCGTAAAATTTATTTTATACCTCAGAAGGCTTAAATTGTCGTTTTACGCCCGCAAATATTGTTCCTTTTTTTGTTCTTTCTCGTCGTACTTGAATTCTAGACCATCTGATATCGGATATCTCAAATTTGCTACAGTATAGTACAACGATTTATCGTTTATAATATATATTTTGATAGGAATAAAATTTGTATTAAGTACGTCGTATTGTAAACTCATTTTTCCCAGCGTAATATTTACTTAAAAGGATATACTGAAGAGACTAAACATCAGAATCTATTACAAGATAGAATGAAATAAGTAAATGAAAAAACATCTTACATAATATGAATAAACTACTAAAAATAGAATGAATAATACACTACGAATTTCATATGCTTACAAACTCTAAACTAATGAATTACTTAGTATAAGCAAGACTATTCCTTTCACGTTTCCATTAAGCGTAAGTCGACGTGAAAGTAAGCGTAAACCAGTATACGTAAATCTATGAGCGTGCTCTCCCTCCAAAAATGCACTCTCGTTCTCACCAAACACATTCTAAAAATCTATATTTCATAAGCAAATATTTTTCGATTTTTCTGTACAAATTCGTGTGGGAAATTTTGAAAAATTATTCCCGAATGGGTGAGACTTTAAAGCTCGAAGCCCTTTCCTGCCTTTTGTCGCGACTGAAAAAAAATGAAGAAACTGGATTAATCTCGAGCTGCATCTTCCGCTTTGGCTTCCTCCGCACTCCATCGGGAATGTGGCACGATTCCAACTCTTACGACCAAACGATTCCTCGGGAAAAAACGTGTGGGAAAAGGACGGAAACGTAGAAAGGGTAAAAATGAGAAATGGCAAAATAGGACATTCAGGGGAAAAGTGTAAAAGTGCAGTGGGAAGTGCAATAGGGGAAAAAAGAAGAGCGATTATAGTTATAACAGCTTTGATTTGTAATTCCACAAAAAGAGTCATCCAAACAATTGTTTTATACTGCATCGAAAAAAATTATTTGTAAATTTTGTTGCGTTGAAAGTTGATGCAAAGTTCGTAACAAAATATCAGTAGATGGATGAAAATGGGTTAGAAAAAGAAAGAAAGAAAACAAATTTTTAATAATATACCTTTAATTGTGAATTTAAACAACAAAATGTTTAAAGAAAAGAGAAAAAAAAGTGAACAAAAAACAAAGAAAAGGAAAAAAATGAAGTTTTTAACTTCTAAGTCAGTTTAAATTTGACATATTACTAAATAAATAGTATTGAAATCTAATTACGTCCATTAACGTTCATATTTGGACTAATGAATATCAACATTCATATACCAACATTATTTGAGAGACAAAATAATTTGTACAATTCAGAATGGTTCTGAAGAAAATTAAATTATCTACAGAAACAATAGAGCCTTTTTTTTAATTTTTTAAAATTGTTTAGAATTTTGAAAACATGAGGACGAAACTCCAAAAATTGTTCATTGAAGTTTTTACTATTTTATATAATAATTACCAAACTATTTTCATGATGCAGCGATTTATATTTCAGCTATAGATAATTTATTTTTTATGTATACACTAAAAGATAAGTTTGGATTTAATTTTAAGTCAAAGTACTAAAAACCAGTCAATTTTACCCTGAATCAATTTTCAATCTAAAAGAGTAAATCTGCATTTCTTTGGAATAATTAATCTGCTCTTAATTCCGGGTGATACCAGTCATTTACTCCCTGGTATTCCGAATATACTCTGAAGTATTCTAATATCTTTATATTTTTTATTCGAACAAGTTGTTCGCACCTTTTTTAGTTTAAAGTGAGAAATAAGTTTTTCGTAATTCATTATAAATTAATTAAACGAAAAATATTTATTTTATTTTACTGAACAGCTGGATTTATTTTTATTAATTTTAAATCTGACTTGTGGTCGTGAAATTTATGCAGTAAGGAATGTAATGATGATTTTCAATTAAAATACGCTAAAATTGAAAAAATCTAAAGTGTGTATTATGTAACTCACTAAACTGATTAAAGTTTTGATATATGAATTCAGAAAATTTAAGAAACCAACATTTTATATGCTTAATATTTTTTCTTATTTACACGTTTATGAAATATAATGCAGAATATGAATTGGCGTTAAAAAACCGGAACTTACTTTCATTAATATCGCAAACATAATTCATTTTCATTTAGTGAGGTTCTACAATGATCTACAACACAAATTTCTTGAAAGTAAAAGCGAATATAAGTTTTCTAATGTTTACTATTATATTGAAAAACGTCTTAAAATACAACAGTAACCATAAAAAAGGTTTACTATAAACAAATTTGACAAACAAATTATAATTTACCATCTGCAATAATTAAAACATTAAATAATATTTCTTTTAGCAATTTTTGATGTATGAAGTGTAATTTTATAGGCATACAAAGACGCCTTTAGGAAACATAAGATTCTTAAAATTGTCGAATTGAAATTATCATATTGTGTTCTAAATATGCTTCTGATATTTCAAAATAATAAAAAACCATAAATTTAGAATTAAATGTAAAAATATTCTGGGGATTGAAAATATTTCTTGAACAAAGACACACTATAAGTATCTTAAAAAAATATTTAATCAAAAAATTATTGTCGCACTGACTATTTACGTATTATAAAGTACAAAACAAATTTATTATGCAAATGTGATAACATTATTTAAATTTTGCAATTTTATACATAAGTACTATGAAAGTTGAAAACCACTGCGAATTTCCTGTTATGAATTTCCGGTTAATTTCATCATCATAGTCTGCCGTTTGCACAAGCCTTAATCTGATTATAATAATAACTAATGGCAAGAAATACATTTTTGCAAATCAGAATAGAAATGTCCATTATTGAAATCACTTCACTCCTAAAAAATACGAATATTTTATTGGTAAAAACAAAAATACCAATCAATGATCTGGTTTCTACTCCGATTTCCACCATATTTTTAGATTTTTTCGTACTCTATAACAAACAACTTTTCCTAAACTATATCCTTCAGAGAAACACTTGGTTTCAGTATTTTCAGAAAATTTGCAATTCACTCTTGAATAAATGCAAAAATTTGTTTAAAAAAATCGACATAATAAAGTCAAAACGCAATTTTTCCAAGTTGGAAGACATCGCCATTCCCCAAACATTTTCCTAATGTTTATTATCTTATTACTTAATTAATTAAGGAGAAATAAATCTCAAAAAAAGTCTTTGGTCGAAAAAAACTCGTCGTACTAGGTAAATATATTCAATTTTTTCAACTTAATTTTAATATTTGAGAGTGAAGACGGTGGAGAAAGGATTTACTTCTTCTTTTATGCAACGTAAAAACTTGTGAAGGAAACAAAAATAAATACAAAACACTTTTTTAAAAATGTTGTTTTGTTTTTTTTTGTTGATGAAATATGTCGATTTTTTTAGATTTCTTTTCTCCTGAATTTTACAAATTAAACATGAAGCCCGTGGAAGGGGATTTTATTTTATAAAATGATAAAAACTTCATCTTTGATATAAAAAAAAAATCAAAATATAAAAAGTTTTGGATATCAGGTTTTATTGGTTTTTTAAATAGGAAAATTGCGTTTTGCAACCAAAAAATTGCTCAAAATTGAACTATTTATTAACTTTTTAATAATTTTTCAGACAAAATATGGCATGTTAATTTTTTCAGTTTATTATACACCCCCTCCTTCCTTCTCACCCCCATAATATTTTAAGGTAACGCCCATGGAGGGGTTTTTTCAATAAATGATTAAAACTTTCTATCTTAATTTTAAAAAAAAAACAAAACGAAAATTACATCAAAATTCGGGAATATGGATATTTTTTTCCTTTTTTAGACGAAAAAATTGCGTTTTGACCACAAAAAATAATATAAAACCAATTAATTACATTGGTGAATTCTTCCGATGAGTGATATGTCCGACGTAAAATGTTTTAGTACTCTCTAAATTTCAATTAATTAAAAACCACTAAATCACAAACAAAAAGTGAGTTTTGCTAATAAAAAATTACTAATTCATTGTTAAATATTTTTTTTATTAGATAGCAGTAGTTAGAAGACTAAGTGCTTAAATTAGTTTGACTAATATATCAATGGCGTTTTACTATTTGTTATTAAAAAGTGACTATTTACTTTTCATATTTGAATTTTTTACTAAATTAAAATTAGAGAGTAGAACAAGAATTAATTGCATCGAGTGCAACGATACCAGAATAAATATGTAATACATTCACTAATGATTCATTTTGACAAAATTTCCTGAAAGGGTGATTTGTGGTCGATTTGTCAAATCAGTGATAAGAAATAAGAAAGTCCTCGAAACAGGTCCCCTTCTTTAGTGGCTTCGGATGTAAGAGAGTCAACAATAAGAACAAGGTTCAGTGTCCTCTTTCGACACCAGTTTGGGAGAGGAGATGGGTGACCTCCCTGGTTATTGCCCCCAAATCTTTGCTAGCCTTCGTATCTTCTCATTTCTGTCGTTTCGCCCTACCCTTTTGCCCTCTACACGACTTTCTTTACGCTTCGTCGCCCACCCTTACACAAAGACACTCAAAATCTGATTTTCTGATCTGTGATAGGACAAAAATAGTCAAACATTTTTCACCAAATTTGATCCCCCTTGCGATTATTATATTCAAGTTATCAAATATTTTTTAAATTTTATTTGAATAGTTGGTTTCCTGTAGTTTCCATTCATACATTTTATTACAATTTTTCCATTGGTTTGGTTACCATTTCATATTGTTTCGTTGTTTTGTTTATTGTAATGATGATTTTTTATTTTCTGTGGACATTTTTTTCAGTTGTTACTTATTTCATATTCGTGTTACTTCATTAATTCACTGTTTCGTTAATTTAGTCATGAATTCATTCATTAAATAGTGCTTTTAACACTCCGGGAGTAGAACTCGATTTTGCGCCCTGCTGTGAAATCAGCGGGCGCAAATTACCGAGCCCAACGCCAATCGTATGAAAGAATATTGTATAGTGAAGTTTGTCGCACGAGCGAAGCGAGTTCACATTCGTCGGAGATCGCTAATTGCGCCCTTGTTACATAATATACTATTTCATTTGAGCGGGCGTAAAATCCGACTTAACCATTTCCATTTCCCGCCGGAACAAGTTTTTTCATCTTTTTTTCAAAAAAGTTAAACTGATTTAAAAACAAAAAGAGCTATAATAATTATCAACATGTATTTACAGTTTTCAATCTGTCGGTTAATTTTCTTCTAAAATATATTTTTGATATATATCTAAAAGATGTCTCATAGATATCTAACAGATATCCGAAATTTTTGCGTAAGACAACATAAAGATCTCTTTTAGAGATCTTTTCTACATTTTCATCTTTGATCGGATATCTTTTAAACGTCTTTAAGGCATATTTTTGCTTATTGCTCCCGTTAAACCAGAAGTCTCCACTCATACTCATTTCTACGCGGATTAAAATTTTTAAAACAATTATTACTTCCATTACTTCACTTATTTATTCATTCAAACATTCATTCTTTCATCAATTCATTCACGAATTCTTTCATTTCTTAGTCAATTCATTAAATTATTATTCCTGTATTTTAGACGCTTTTAGTCAATCAATGGCGAGCGTCTTCATTTATGAATTTAGTTATCTAGTTTGCCTTAACTCATTATAGTTCCTTAATATTTCAATCGTTCATTCAGTTATATTCGTTATTTTTTTCGTTTAGTTCACTTTATTCTACTTTTTATTAATTCACTCATTTTTTATACATGTCTTTAACTCAGTTATTTATTCTATGATCAATAATTGATTAATAAATTGTTGATACATTCGGTTAGTTTTTATTTTACGCGTTGGTAAGTTACACTCATTCTTCCATAATTCATTATTTCGAAGTAGTTCTTAAATTTATTAATTCTGTACTGATTAAGTAATCAAATTATTAATTTATTCACATTTTTACGAATTTTCTTATTATCTGTTCGTTCATTGCCTCGTAAAAGCTTTATAACTTCCACCTCCTCATACGAAATCTTTGTTTATATTCTATATAATTAGTATATCATCTCATTCATTCCTTGTTTTATTCACTCCTACGTCACTCAATCATTAATCCATGTTTTGCCGCTATCCATAAGTTATCCAAATATTTTATTTAAGATTTCGTAAATCATAAATTATCTGCTCGTTTGTTCCTCTTAAACTATAGGTTCTCTAAATCTCTTGGAGTGGGGATTCATTATTTATGCAGTGAATCTTTAGTTTTTATTGAGTGAAAACTGTACATGGAGTGAACATTCATTTGTTCACTAGAGTGTGTCAATTTTCACCCTGTAAAGAGAGAATACTCCAAGAATACTGTGGTTGTCAATCTGTTTTTTTTTCACTCAATTACAACATCAATAAATCATTTGAATGTGTAATTAATTAAAGTTGGTTAGAGTAAAGTGTTTATTAATATCGGTAAATATCATTTACAACCGTTGCTCGTGACAGTTCGTCGTAGACTAAATTCTGAAATTACCGGTGAGTCGTTAAGTCCCCGAAATTTAAATACTAAATACTGTTTACATTCTTACAAATGTTTATTAATTTTGTCGATTTATTTATAATTAATAATCCCTTGATTGCAAATAATTTATTTATTCATTCACTCACTTTATTTATTAAAATATTGTAAATTACATCCAAAGTCCATTTTTTGTAGCTAACAATGTTTAAAGAAATTATTTTCCTTCTCCCTTTCCAAACACTTCGTGTAAAATCTAGAATGTTTACAGTATTTCCAAACTTCATGGAGTTAAACCCCCCGACAGTTTTATTCCTCCGTGGATTACCCGGCACTAATAATACGTCGTTTTGTATCTTTGCAATTTAATCTAACGAATTTCGTCTGACATTTAGTAGATTATAAGAGCCGAGAGACGTTTTAATTAAACTTCATCTCGACGGAAAGTTGCCTTCGAATCGGGTGTAAGAATTTTTCTCGCGAGTATCACTTATATATTACTTATATTCGTTTAAATTGCAGCTTTGAACATTCAATATTACAATTACCAAGTGCTTAATTAATTCATTACACCCTACAAAATTGTTCAATGAAAATCGTTAAAATACATAAGACGTTTTAATTAAATTTCCTGCCCGATTTAACCGCGCTTGTGCAATTTATTACATTGCTATAATGGTAACTTGAACAATTCGTTCAACAGAATGTATATTAATAAAACGAATTGAAAATAGTCATTTCTGAAATTGGAGGCTTTTAATCTTATGACCCAACTATAACTGTCCCGATGAGAACAGATGTAATTTTTGTAGATATAAATCTTTTGCAATTAACGCTTTGTGGACTTTGAGTACGTCTGTTTTTATAATTTATTCATGTAATATGTAATGAAATCTGAATTTTACCGCAAGAAGTGATTACTAAATTAAATTTCTGAATATAAATAATAATTTAGCGGAAAATGGGGAATTTTTGAACTTGAACTACTGAAAAGTCACAATATTATGCATATTATATAAAAATTCAAAATTTCCATTCATCCTTTTCATCGAAAATAATCATTTTTGTAATATTTTTATTACATGTAAAAACATTCTTTTTCGTGTGTTTTAAATTTTCGTTTGAACATGGAAAATAAGAAAAATAAGACAAAATATTTCGAAAAAATGTACAAAAGAGTATCTCAGATGGAGTGTACCAGTTTTTCAATAATTTTTTCAAAGCGATTCAACGAATGTCATTATGATAACTTCAAATTAAAAAAGATAATTAGTCACTGTGATTTTTTGAACGACGTATTATTTATTTAATTTAAATTTCGTTTAAAAATCATTTAAAAATGACTGAAATAAATAAAAAAAATTGTCTTCCATACTTTAAATTATATTCTACATTCCTTTTAACCATGAACTGCTCTACGAGCAAAACTCTAATAAATTAATAAAATAATCTACAGAGCTTATCACTTATTATATCTGTAATTTTTTTAAAACAATCACATTTATATAATTAGATTTTTTTAAACTTCCTGAAAAACAACTATAACAAGTAAAATATAAACAAATATAGAGTGAAAAATAAGTCGAAGAGAAAAATTTACAATGTGTAGTATTTTTTTTATTAGTTATTGCAAAAGACAATGCACATTGTATATCGTACATCTTAACATATATTTCTCAGAATATGAAATACACTGTTGATCACGTTGCTAAAGCAGCAAAAGTTCACTAGTGGAAAGCTGTTTTTTCTCGACTAATAATTTTGACTCGACTAGAAATTTAGTTAGAAATAAAGTTAATTCGTATCTTTATTTTAAAAAACTGTTTGCATAATATCCTTATTTTTTAAATAATTTTGAAAATGATTTAGTGGATTCGTATCTATTAATTCTAAACATAAACTGTATTTATTTCTGTAATTTATAGGATTAAATTACTGATAGTTAATGAAGGGAAATGTGTAGTTTCTGTACCGAATCACTGAATTCAATACCGCGGACGGGCTTACTATATGGCTCGAATTAATTGCCAATTACATATTCATGATTACATAAGTTTACCGATGAAATAGGAAACCTGGGGCTTCACCCCCTCAGGAGTTCGGACGTAGCCCATTAGTGCTAGAGATTCGCTTGCTCAGTGAATATTCGATAGACTATCTTATAAAATATTAAATATTAAATAATAAAACCGGAGATATTATATAAGAATATTAAAAATCAATAACAGTGAAATATGCATTGTCGATTACCTTTGAAATAATGACAATGGAAACGTATAACAACTGAATCAGGTGCAGCTTTACTTTTACTCTTATTCCCTTAAAAAGAATTTAGTAAACTTTACTGCTATTCAATTTAACTCAATGGGTCTTCAACTGAATTTCATTAGTTGTAATATTTACTGTAAAGAAGTTAAAATACAAAAAAAGTAGTTCGCTGAAAGAAAATCAAATATATCAAGAAATATTTTAGTTTAAATACATAGTTTAGTAAATGTTGTTAAGAACTATTAACTTAAACAACAATAGTATAATCAACAACATCAGTGTTTATTAAACTACAATTTTTTACGTAGAATTTTTTTCAGGTAAATTTTTTTTAGTGTCTTTATAAAATTAATTTAGTGAAGAACTGATAACTAACTAGTGATTTCCTTTATTTATATATATATATATATATATATATATATATATATATATATATATATATATATATATATATATATATATATATATATTATCATAATCCGTTAACATGAAGAATTACGTTTTTAGATTCCCTTTGCTAAAATAAATTGTGTATTTGTTTCAATTGTAGTGATGTATTTAGGTTTTAATTTTTCCTATTCTAAAGTTTCTTTCTAATTTAAAAGCTTTTTATATTTTTAAATTCAAAGTTTTTGTTTAATGATACCTTATTAAAAAATAAAGTAATTAAGTTCCCCTATTATGATCTCACTATTTTTTTTTTATAGATCATCCATCCCTTTTTTTACATGAAGTGTGAAAGGAAAGGTAAAAAAAATGAAAGATCTGTAAAAAAAGACAGAATCATTGCACACGTGTGTACATTCTTTTTTCTAATTTTCATGTTTTTGATCGAAAACAAAAAAATAATGTATTAACAGTGAATTAATTAATATGATTTTTGACATTGTTTTACAAAGAATAAACTAGATTTTTATAGTCTTCAACGGCATTTGTCCGCCATATTGGTCACGCTATTTTGAATTTTTCCCCTCATAGGTTTTAAAGCTTAGGGTCAGAGGACGACTCAACATTTTCACCACATATAATGCGCATCCGATTTTTTAATTAAGTTCTTGATTAAATTCTTGAGCAAACAAAATTTTTGGATGACAAAATTCTTAACTTTATTGGAAACAAACGCAGGTTTACTTCTAATGGCATTTCTTCTAGATTTCGAGGACAGGATAGAAAAGTACGATAAATTTTATTATAGAAATGCTTAAGTTAATGATTAAAATTTATTGTTTTTAGTTAATTGACCGTCACGCCGAGTTAAATTAATTATTTGTCTTTCTTTATCTATTACAATTACCGATATTTCGAAATTTATTTTAAAATAATAATGTTTCATTAACAGTTGTACGAAAATCGTAGCTGGCAGTTTTTTGTATTTAATTGTGTGTATTACATTCGAGGTACTAAAATTTAATTCAATGAACACTTTTTTTAAATTAGCAATTGTTCATATTTTTTTAGTTAATATCAATTTATATTTACACGACCGCGATTCAATAAATTATTAAAACTTGCAATGCATAGTTAAAAAAAAACAGAAAATTTATTTTTATATAGTCACTAATTAAGAAATTATTTATTATTATCGTAACATATACCATATGTCAAAATTTCAGCTTTGAGTTCGATGTAATTGATATTTGGGGCAATTATCGCAGATAATGCGAGGTAATTTCTAAAAGGGATTTACATTAAGCTGATAATTAAAGCGAAACCTATTTAGCCATGTAAATAGAAAATTGACTTTCTGAAATGAAGGAAATTTCCAAAATATTGAATATTTCAGTAATTCAGAAAAAAATAAACTTGTTAAAATCGCAGAACGATTAATATCTATCTTTCCTTAGTTCCGTTAAGTATTTTAATGAAAGTAAACAAGAATAAATTACACGTAAAATACTGTAAATAAAGGCATTACTAGAATCATATGAAAATTTTCAAAGTTTTTATTATGTTGATTTTAAGTATTATTATCGCCTTTTAAACAGTTTTGAGTATAGTTTGACTAAATCATGAGCATAGAACTTTGTTATAACTGACACACAATCAGATTCCTATAAAATCAAGTTTTAATTTTAACAATATTAATTTAACTCATTAATTGCAAACGATTTTTTTCACTTTTTTGCTCTTATTTTTGATAGGATAGAAACGTAAAAAATTATCTGGACAGCATTTCTATCATAAAATTTATCGTAATTTTCTATCATATCCTCGAAATTTAGAAGAAATGCCTTTAGAAGTAAAACTATGTTTGTTTCCAATGAAGTCAAGAATTTTGTCATTCAAAAATTTTGTTCGCTTAAGAATTTAATCAAGAACTTAATAGAAAAAACGTATGCGCAGATCATGTGGTGAAAATGTTCAGTCGTTCTCAGACCCTAAGCTTTAAAACCTATGAGGAGAAAAATTCAAAATAGCGTGTCCAATATGGCGGACAAATGCCGTTGAATACTATAAAAATCTAGTTTATTCTTTGTAAAACAATGTCAAAAATCATATTAATTAATTCACTATTATTTTTCAATTTTCATTTATCGTTATTTCCAAACAATTAAATTTTTTATTTTATAACAATATTTCTTTCTAGGACATCCCACATCAAAAATGCCCTTTTTTGAAAGACCTTTTTAGTTACTCAGATGGAGCCACATTTAAAATAAATTATTTAGTAATGAGTAAAGTAAGCAGCAACGAAAAATTAAATTCTTTCATTTTGAATTTACATCAGAGAATGATTGAAATATTCATGCTTGTAGCAAGATTTGAGCACAAAGTCCCATACATCCGATAATCCGTATCTGTAAATCTTTTGGAGCTAGACATTATTTAGTAAAAGACTTTAAGCCCTGTAAGTAGTCAGTATTGAATTCAACCGGCAAAAGCCTTAAAGCGAAGATACATATTTTATCAAGGATTGCTATCGGATCCTAAATCAATTTTTCAAAAAGACTAAAGGTAGCGTCTTTGAAGTGAATGCAATTATCATTATCTACTTCAATTTTATTGTTGTACGATTTATTTTTAGCGTTAAATCACTTCCAAACTATTAGATATTTTCACGTAAGTTTTCCACCGAATAAAATCCCAAACAGTCCTAAATTATGTCATTGGGAAGAAAAACAAAGAAATCGTGGAATATTCCCAGATCCTCGCGAAAGTTTAATTAAAGGGCTACTTTATTATCCACCGATTTTTCTCTTTGATCGCGAGGGAAAAGTATAGTAGGAACGGCTTAATTATACTCGGGCGATATATTTTATTTATTATCTTTCTGCAAGTGCGCGATTCCACCTCTTTCCAATAATTGGCCCGGGCGTTAATCGCATTATTAAAAGTCCGACCTTTCGTTTTTCCCTTTCTTTTCCCAGACTTTTCCCATTTTTTGCCTCATCCTGGGAACGGTGGCTCGTTAAAGCCTCCCTCAGGACACTTTGCTTCTATGAACTTCATCATTCTTTTATTCATTTTTTAATATCGAGTGTGTCATTCATCTCCAATGAAGAATCCTTAGTTTTTGCATTTAATTTCGTAGCTTCTGTAGAATTTTTCAATATTTTAAAAATATTATTATTAATATTTTTAGTATGTTTAGTTATTACTGATTAGTTCCAAAATTTTTAAATACAAAAGTTATGATGAAAAATAAATGAACTTCGTTAGAAATTAATATCTTCTAAACTAGAACTAAATTTATTTTCTAACATGTTGTTAGTTAAAGCAATTCATTAATTTCATTTACATCATCAAATCACGTGATAAGTAATCTGTATTTGATTTGTTTGAACGTCTATCCGACAATAACTCTGTTCGCTTCACTAGACAACTTCAATCGCTGTATTAAATCCTGTTTAGAGGATTTACTCAATTCAATCCAGTTATTCAATTAATGCATTTCCTTCGTATGTACACTTCACTTGCTTCATCCTTTTAATGCATAGTCATCGTTAGCTTCGTTTATTTTATCGACGAGTTAGACTTCAATTTTGTTATATATCTTCTTCATTGGTTCGCTTCATCGAATAATTTGATTTCCTTTGAATTACAGGTTTACTACATATACACTATACTCTTTGACATCCGTTTCCTACTTTTATTTTTTTTCGTTCCGTAATTGGCATAATTTTATTTACTTACTTCATAAATAGTCGTTACCTTCAATTGCACTTCGTGCCATCCTGTTTCTGTTTCAAGATTTCTCTTGGCGTACTTTACTATCTTATTTGTACGATATCTTTCATAATCTTCAGATATTTTTTTTCATTAAAATTACTTTATTTAGTTCTTCCATACTTCATACTTCCGTGCACTTATGTATTCAGTTGGTAAACTGGATTTTCACAACTTACCTCACAGCTTTTGCTTTGTTTGAGTACTTCATTAACTTGTTCAATCCTATTCGTTTATTTGAATGTCATTTAAATCAGAATTAACATCATTAATTTCATTCACTTCATTCTCTCGATTCTTCTCGTTCATTTGCTTCATTTATTTACTTAAGTAGATTTGTTCACTCAATGGCTTTATTTTCAAATTTCACTCAATGTATGTCATCACTTTAAAAGGCCACTTCATTTTCTTCATACGTTTATTTTGGATGTTTTGTTATCTTCACTTATTGCTTCACTGACGTCCGTAGTTCAGTTTATTTAAACAATTTAATCATTGCATTTATTTCATTCACCTGCATCAGTTCATTATTTTGTTTTCATTCTTTTTAACTCTTTTTCTTTTCATTTCTTCATGTGTTTCTACCGCTTCATTTCCTTTTTTACAGTAGTTTTACCTTTAATTTTCGTAATTTCTTTCGCCATTTCGACTCACTTCACATTTTTTTTAAGCATTTACTTCATTTACTTCATATGATTATTTCTATTTTTTTCGAAAATCTTGTTACGTTTAATATTCCAACTATATACTTGAGTTTCTTACTGTGTTGCTTCACAATATTAATTTTTTCATTAGATTAAACCGTTGATTTTATTATTTCATTTCTTCAATTTCTTCACTTTATTTCAATAAAATAAAAAAAAAAAAATGCTCAAATTATTTACAATTAATTAATATAAAACGTAATTTATTATACAATAATCTCTCTAAATTTTAAGTACTAAAACACTATTAAGGGTTAACTAGGTATCCATCTTTACTAATAAATAGTAGACAACTACTAATTCATCAGTCAACTTTAAATAATAACAGTTTTCTAATAAATTATTAAAAAATACAATAGCTAATTTGAAATAAGTAATGCATTAGTAGCTTTTTACTATTTAGTAGTATAAGTAATTACCAATTCAATTAGTCACTGACTTTTCACTTGTGGTATACTAGGTTTTGACTAATTTAGGAAATGAAAATTATTTAATCATTGAATTATATCAACAATAACAGAATTATCGAATGCTCATTACTGCTCATTACTACACTAATATAAACAGAAAACTCGTTGAATAAAGACATTACTACATTTTATTAATATTAGTTTATATATTGAACTGCAATTATATTAAGTTAAATTTGAAAATGTAATATACTGCAGTATATTAATCGTGCCGCAAATTGCAACCTTCCGTTCTCACCGAGCTATATTAAAATTACAACATAGATTAAAGTGTATTGTTCTTCATGGAATAGCAAATATAATACAGAAACGTATTACTTGTTTTATTTTTACCCCTTTCATTTGTGGGGCTTTGGAGAATGTATTATTTTATAATTAAGTCTTGGAGAAGGGAAACTAGTTAACATTTCCCTGATAATGCAAACATAATTTGAAGAAAACCCTATAGTTTCGAAATTATTAACATATAACATTTATTAATGTTGACTTTCTAGGGTATTTTTACAATAAACACTTCAAACACTAACGTTTTCTAAATATCTTAGTTGAAGATATTGGACCTTCAAAAATGTATTTTTTTTCAGCATAATCTTATCTTAAAATATTTGTTTTCAATGAAAAAGTGCTAAAAATTTGAGACATTATTTGGATAGTCTGTAATAAGTAAGGTTATTACGATCTACAAAAAAAATTACTGAATGGAAATTATTATGATTTAAAACGTCGGTGGCAAAAAAAGTAACACTGTTGCGAAAAGAAGAAACACTGACGTTTTTTAGTTTCTTCAGAAATTGTTGACACCTCTTGCCTCAATAGGTAAACTAACAAATTAAAATATTCTTATCTTAAACAAAAATCTTGCAAGTAAATGAACACCATTTTACGCAAGTGATTGTTTCTGTTAGTGTGAACGTTGATAGCTTTTGTTCTAAACAATCAGCAACTAAATTCCATGTTTGCAAACTTGTAATGTCTAAAAAACAATTTTTACCGTCTCCTTATAAAATATCAAAAATGTCTCAAATGAGGAAAAAAATTACAAATCTGTTTCTACAGGGAATGATTAAAATGACCCATAACCAACCAAATGTAAATGATTTTTTCGATTGGAAACTGAACGCATTTGTACTGCATCAAGACACTCGTTTTTTATGCAATGTGTGTAAAGTGTGCCTTAACATATTTTTTTACATTTATTAAATTGACTTTACCCACACATGCATACAAAAATATTGTTCGACGATTTTCGAAATTGTTTTGTACAAATATAATGCGAACCTCCTCCGGATGTAAACTACAGTTTCATTGCGAGGGCGTAAAAGACATGTTCACGGAGTGTTCGGAGCATCATCTTTCAGCATGGGTTTCGAATTTTTACGAACAAATTGCTATTCGAAAGAGACGAAAACTCCTGTTTTTCCCTTGTAATTTTCAAAGGCGCAAAATTCAATTTTACGACCTGACGAAAAAGTAACTTATACTATCTCCTTATAATACATAAAAAATTATCCTAAAATTAGATTATATCCCTTGTTTGGCTTAGACACTAAAGACATTTCTTTTATGACAAAATAGTTATTTTCGTTAGATGGCGTAAATTGCGATTTTATTCCGTAGAAGATTGCACGGATAAGAAGAGTTTTCCACTCTTTCTAGTTTTAATTTTTTGGCATAAACTCAAATTTTAATTTCGTTATGACAGAAATTTAGTTCGAGATATGGACGTAAGTTTCTACGATTTAAAGGCAATCTCTCGATTTCCCGTGACGGCTTCGCTGCCTCGTGGATAAGCTCAGCGTCTGTGGCTGAAAACGTCTATTTTGCGCCCATGTAACGAAATTAACTACATACCACTTGGTTAAAAGAGGTTAAAAATTAATTTTAAAATGAGAAACGAATGTTTCAACTTCATACATTTATTTGTGCAGTGAACCTTCAAAATATACTGAAGATGACCTGTAAGTAGCTAATTATCTTTTATTTAACTTATTTGAACGTTGAAATAACCTGACCTTAATATATAACAATGCGGAATGAAAATTAACCTACACCTTTAATTTTTGCAATTAATTATTTCAGCATCCACCACTTTATTCTGTAGCTTCTACGACAGCCGTTGAAATTCATGGTATATTAAACATCTTTTTGAGCTTCAAATTTGGCCGTTTCCGCAGTTGGTATATAAAATTCCCCGGAGAGCGATGGGAACGTCATTGTATTATGCCGGTCCGATAAATTAATTCCGCCTCTTTTCGTACACACATCATACGGAAAGACGAAATGAAATTTGCGTTCCGCACCGCGGTTCCGGCCCTTGGAGTTTCGGGGCCGTGCACACGGAATATTTAACGCGTTCCGTTTCGCGGCCCTCGCGCCTTCTCATTTGCAGTAAAAAGCATTTTCGTCCAAATGTGAAAAGCACTTTTCCAGGATGCCACGGACAAGTCATACCCCGCCTCTCCTTCTGAAATATATATTGGGGAAAATTTCAGACTTTTAGATGGGAATCGGATTTTCAAATATCTTCCAGGAGCGACTCTCAAAGGCGGCAAATCGAGCTGCACGACACCGGCGGAAAATCGAAATGCGGTTTAGAAACGTTTGAGTAGATTCTTTTATTTTTGTTTTATGCAGCGTTTCATCGCACGACCTCCAAGATCCCAGGTGCTTTTATGTTTTATGAAAATCAAATTGCTCGTTTAACTTGGTCAGGTTCATTTTTCCCAAATCCTTCAAGGGATGATAATCGTGGGTGATACTTTTTATCAATTTTTCTCAATTTATCATTAATTATTTATAGCATCAATTTTATTTAATAAACTTAACTCCTACCAATGTCAATCTGGATCAATACATTTTTTAAATTTATTTTTTCTTTTTTTTTTCACGTAATAAAAATTGATATTGTTGAAAATGTTTGCATATTTATTAGGTAAGATGTTTAGAAACGTAAATTAAGTATTTTTCTCATACTCTAAGCGCAAAATGAGATTTTGCTCCCTATCTTGCAGGAGCAAAATGGCGCATTCACTCCCTAGGGAGCAAAATGAATTTAGCCGGGAGCAAAATAAGTTTCTCTCACTCTATTCCCAAATACTATGTTTCTTCCTATATGGCGGGAGCGAAATAGCTCGCTCTCGTATGAGAAAATAATATTTGCAACAAGAGAGAACAGCTGTTTGCAGACACATTCGAATTGCCGACCTCGCTACGCTCGGGCGTCAAACTTGCCGTCATTGGCAAACACCTATTTTGCTCCTTGGTTGCACAACGTACTATTAATCATGGTCATGTTCTTTCATTAATAACAAAAAATAAAGTATAAAATTGTTTTTTAAACAAAAAATGTACTTTTAAAGGTAATTTTTGCATAATCAATAAGAAATAAATTACTCAGGGATTTTTCGGACTTTGAACTGACCTTACTATTCCAAAATACGTTGCGTATCCAAAACCAAAACAGCAAAAATTGTTTGGTCCAAACGAAATTTTGTTCTCGGGTGTTTTTGGGGTCGCTAATTACGAATCTAATCTTGAATTTTCAAAATTCACAATGGGAGTTCCAAAATGGAGGACCAAAATGGAAAAAGTTTTTTTCTTTGGTCGAAATGAAATTTGTTACTCAAATGTTTTTTGGGTCGCTGACTCCGAATCGGGCCTCAGGTTTTCAAAATTCAAAATGGCAGTTTGAAGATAACATTTAATTATGGTAACAATTGCTTTAATATGCTTCATTAAAAAAAACACAGAAATTTAGTACACTTTTTAATACCAACATTTTAGAAACTTGAAATAGACAATAAGAGTATTTGCGTCATTTTAAATCCCCGAGCACTCAGTTTCAACTCGACTAAGTAACTATATACATATTGGACGGTCATCATGGATCTGTCATTTTGGATCTGTTATTTTAGATCTGTTATTTTGGATCTGTCATCTTGGATCGGTCATTTTTAATTTTCAAAATCCGAGGTCAGATTCGTAATTAGTAATCCTGGAAATGTCCCGTTACAAAATTTCATCTGTTTTAATTGAGCTTTCTAAATCTTTAACTAGATTTTTTAATAAAATACTGTTATATATGAATATTTCTAAAAAAACATCTATTTAAAGAATCAATTTCTTTTGCTAATTGTTTTCATGTTGAACCATTATGGAATTACTATTTGAAGTGAATAAATAATCTAAAACAGATAATTAAGTACCAAATAATTAGCGAAAACATCAGGAATTATAATTTGAAAATGATATACGGAATAAATATCGCTGATTAAAAGGGCTTATAATTAATCCCTAGAAATTGTTCAATTATAACAATTGAAGCCTTCAATTATGAAACTAAAGTTTTAATTTAATGTAAGACATTTTCAATCTAAATGTGTCAACTTCAAAATTCATTTTCTATGAAATTGTAGAAAAATATAAAATATTTGAAATCCATTAATTAATTTTACAATTTTAATACTGCAGTTTTAAAATTTTCAAATATGGATTCGTTCACTGGTTCTTTAAATTGATCGTACTCTCTAAACCGGAAGTAGTTTAAAACGACTAATAAGAAACCGAAAATTAGATCAACAATTCACTCATCAATAATTTTTTGTAATAAAACGTTACTACTAATTTTTTGCTAATTCTATAAACTATATTAAACTAAAAATGGGAATGTCTGTTTTTAGGCTAATAGTATTTTACTAATGAATTAGTAGTTTTGCACTGTACTTACTATAACAAAAGTGATTAGTTGATTGCAACCCACTTTCGTTATATACAAGTAGTTTTTATTAATACACGTTTAAAGGAGTAGCGATGTAATTTTCTGGATCATTGGCATCAAGATTAGAAAAAGCCTTTAACAGTATTATTGTTCGTATTTAATTTCAGTATCATTTACATATTTAATAATTTTTCATGTATAATATTTATTTTAATTTATTCCTGATATCCAACTATTGTCAACTGTAAATTGTTACAAACCTTTGTAAACTTTTACATAATTTTAGTTTTACGTACATTTTTCAATTTGTTTGAAAAATGAATCGAAATGGTAAAGATTATGTTATTTGTATTTTATGCAACGCTGGATAAAGCTAACGCTATACAGCAGCAATGTGCAATGCTCATTTATTTTCGTCGTACTATATATACCATGTTGATAGTAAATATTTATTTTTTAAATAAAATATTTCGACAAAAATAAATGATCCTATACATGGACATATAGAAATATATATGTAAACTTATGTAACGGCATCAATTTTCAGCGATATTTGTTTTTTAACGACATTTTAACATTTGACATTTTATTTTACACAACCATAGTTTTTTGTTAACGTAGAAAAAATCTTATTGATAAAATACTTTTTGACAATATTTATTCTGTGTTACTGAACACTTTCTGGTTGGTAAACGTTTACATTTTAATCTATATATGGTCGTTTGTTTCCTTGTGTTTCTGGTAAATCAAAAGCGTATTTTTTAGCTTATACTTACAATATTTACAACAATTATGACAAATACAAGTATGGAAATTACTTTTTTCACGTCACTAGTATTATTACGTGTTTTACGTTCTCGGACGAAAGTAACAAACTCGAGTACACAATGGTCAAGTCTATGGGATTCAATTGTCATTAATTTGCTTAATTTTCTCGCCATTCTCATTAACCTTCAATAATCTTCATACAGATTCGCTTCATCAGTTACTTACTTTTTAGAGTTATTTATTCACTTTTCTCTATTCATTCACTCGCATCATCTGACTTTTTTAGTAACTATGTTTGAATCAATTAACTTTATTCATGAATAACAATAGCGGTAATTCGCTTATCTTCAATTATTTTATGCTACGTCGTTATTCCATTTTTAGTTAATTTCTTTTTCTTCTTTTATTTCATTGCATTTGTTTATTTCAGTTCCTGTTGTTCGTTTTCACCATTATTTCATCCAGCTTGATTTTCTCACGTAACTAATTCTAGTTAATCATGTAACTTATTGAAGTTTTACCATTATTGTACTTTATTATACAATATATAAAGTTTTTTTGAAAGTATCGATAAACGTGAATAAAATATAACAACCTTAACATTGAGTCTTCAATGAAAGTTTTATTGACAAATTTCTTGACGCTTTAACTCAAAAACATTGATTGAGCTTTTATTTACTAAGAACGAAAAGTTCTTAGAAATCATTCGCAGGAATATACTGGAATTTTGTCAGATTTTTTAAAGGATATTTTAAGAATTTTTTTTCTACTTAATTAAAAAAAAATGTTAAAATATATTTACGAAAAAATATGAAAAAATTTGGTTTCTTTGATGCATTCGAAACAGTTTTTGTTGTTTGCAATTCTTCCAAAAGTTGCTAGTTTTCGAGAAAAAGAATTTTAAATATTATTTACGATTTTTTTCCCGAAAACTGTCAATTTTTAGAAAAAATATTAAAGAATAAGAAATTCTTGGAATTCACCAAAGAATGTAACATGTTTTTCAACATTTTTAACAAGTATTTAATTTTTTTTTTTTTAATTTTAATAAAATTATTTTCTTAACATTAATAAAAAAAAATATTTCAGTACATTCTTCGATAATTTCTAAGAACTTGTCAATCACAGTTTTGTTAGCTAGAGCATCCAGAAATTTTTCAATGAAATTTTCATTAGGGATGCCATTTTAGGATTATTAAAATAAAGTAGGGTGTAAAAAACAATTATTCATAAAATTCATATATTTTATCCACCTTTCTCCATAATTTCAATAGAATACCCAATATTCAAATAACTTGAAAAATATTGACAAGAGATTAAATATTTTCAAATCTTTTTAAAATTTGCCGCCATATTGAAACTTCTGATGGCTGAAACCGCACTTTGACATCGGAATCTTGAAGAGCGACCTCGAAAATCTTAGGCTATTTTCTTATTGATTTTTGCCCACTTTGATTTTGATACCAAATACTTGATTGAAATTGAAGATAAAAAGTGTCCTTTCAGGCGTTAATAGGTTAACTTAGAGTAAGCATACTAAGAAAAATATTCCTACATAAAAGTAAAATACAACTTTTCCATTAATTCCATTTTTTAATTGCCTCTTGTGAAGTTCTGAAAATTGGGATGCTTCTAGTAACTATCTAGTATTCCAAAATTACTTAAATGAAACTCATACCACTTACAGCGACATCAATTATTTTCAATATCAAGTATTCAAAAATTCCCGAGTGTGCTTATATCGTAGATTCGCAGCTTATCCGCGTAACGAGGAGGCCGTTGTCACCGGCGAAGTAATTAGAAAATTAACGTATTAACGAAGCCGGGCCGAGTGGAAAATGCAATTTCGGGTCTTCCAAAGTACAAAATGATTTAATGGAGCGCCATCGTACATACTATAGTACATACAGAGGGAAGCTAGGGTCGGGGGCTCTCTGAAAGCCGAGATTGCAGCACACGAGGGTCGGAAATCAGTGCCTGCGTCGTGCTTAGGTCGGGTCGCTTCATTAGACCGGAGTTATATAGAGAGCCACGATGCTTCTGACTCAGACTCTCGCATTCTGTCATACCTCTGGACCCCCCTTCCCCCACAACATTCCCCACAAACTGACCAGACACCAGCTTTGTAACGAGAATCCGCAGACTCCAAATTTTCCACCTGACGAAAAACGGTATTTTTTGGTAGGTGACGCCTGTGCGTGTTTTTCAGCGGCTCTCGTTTGTCTATTTTCCCAGAGGCGAGTGGCAAAACGGCGATAAGCTTAAAAATTCATTTTCCGGTTGATTGGACGCTCGCGGAATTCTTAAATCTGGAGAGCTTTCGTGCACCACTCGTCGGGGAATTGGTTTTCGCAATTGTTGGGAAATACTGTCATGGAACGATTTTGGTAAAATCTCGACAGAGAAATTCATAAAAATAAGAGTCATAATTAATTTAGAATTCATTTGATATAGAATTACTTTCATTTTTGTCTTTTCTTCTTTACTTCCATTTAGTTTATTGAAGAACTTAATCCAGTCATCCATTCATTGATCTCATCTATTATAAACTTAATACAAGTGTACCTGTATATTGATTTCTTCATTTTCTTCACTTGTATCGAATTCTTCCTATTTTCATTTGTTTACGGAAGTTTATTTAATTTAACTCTCTTTACATTATTCCACTAAATTAAAGTGTTTTATTTACTTCGCAACTCCCATTATTTCTGTTCCCTCAATTTGCTTCACACTTTACTTCACAATTTTTTTTTCACTTTGGTGATTATTTCCTTTACATATTGTATTAGCTTCAATTCATTTTACTTAAATAATACACTTTGATTCATGTCTCCTATAAACAATATTTAATTTCAAAAATATTATTATTTAATAAATTTATAAACTCTTCTTCATTTCTTCACTTCATTTCTTCGATTAATTCTCTTCATTCTTAGTCTCATTTTCTTCATTTACTGAAGTTATATTCGATGCTTTGCTTCACTTCACTTTACTCAGTGATAGCCTTGTTTTAACTTCATTCATAAACGCCTTGTTCAAACCATTCTCTTTAGAAAAGTATTTCGCTTTACTTCACTAACCGTATTTCTTCACTTGCATTGATCATTTAATGACATTTAGTTAATTTTCTTTTCTTAGTTTCGATGGAAGCATCGCAATTTTCATTCTTTCAGTTAATTTATTTTACCATTTCGCAAATATATGAAGAAATCGTATAACTTCATACTTGTCATTGTTTTCACTTTGTACATTCATTTAAACCACCACATTTGCCTGTTTAATTACTTCATTTAATTCGATTCATTTAATGAATTCGATAGATTTGATTTCTTCATTAATTTCGTTCAATCTATTCATTTCTTCAAACATCCATTCACTAGTTTATATACTTCACTTGCTTCTTGCAAATACTTCATTAATTTACTTTATTCTATTCATCGGTGTAATAAATCTATTCATTATGTTTTATTTATAGCTTCAGGGTATGCAGAATATTATTTTCTTCATTTATTGCCGTATGTTATTGTCGTTTATTAACTTTTGGGCTTATAGGGCATAAATGGCATAACTCTTCATTTCTCATATCTTCTTCTTTAAAGGCGTAATTGCTGCTTTCTTCTTTACACGTATCAGTTGCTTCTTCAATTACTTCACGTAATCCGCTTCACTTCATCACACGTGTCTACTTACTTCATTTTTATTACGGAAATCACGGGGTTCTATCCATTCACTTTTTGGAATTAATTTTCAAATTTCCTCATTTAATTTTCTTCTCTTTTTTGTCTCTTTGCACTCCCTTTACTTACATAATTCTTTTTTTCATTCATTCCTGCACTTAGCTTCATATATGCACCAGCTTCAAACATCACACTTCGGTAATTGTACTTCATTTATTCAGTTAATTGAATAGTACTTCAATAAATTTTATCAGTTAATACACTTAATTTATTGCCTGAGTTAGTCAATTTATTCTTTAAACAAATTAATTTGTATTAATGTACTTCAGTAAATTTCTTTCGTCAAAATTTTGCCGGTCGTTAGATTTCTACGTATTCATACGTTTTATTAAATTTGCAAAAGTGTTTACTTCCCTATTTATTATTCTCCTGCAAATTTGGTCATCCATATATTCTCTAGCTAAAATGTTTAAACATATCAAGTCAAATTTTGCAGCCCAAGTTTACCAGGCTACAAATGTACAATTTAAAGCTTGTAACGAATGAAGCTACTTAATAAAACAGTACATGTTGAATAAACTAAAAAACGCAGCCTTCGCATAAAAGCATCTCCGCGAGGAAACTGTACGACTAAACGGTGCACTAATTGCAAGTTTCACAATTCCATCAAGCGGCGTAAAGGTACCGATTAGTCGCGTGCGTCGATTGGCTAGTTTCGTTTGCAAGTTTCAAAGCTGCTGTTTCCGGTAATGCGGGGGCAAAGAGGGCCGCTAATTGCCTTCTTTTTTTTTCGAGGGCTCCTGGACTGCTTCCAAACGGTTCAGAAGTGCTTTTTCTCGCAATCTCGTCGCAACTTTCTCATTTCGAAAACGCAAAGCACGCGATAACTGGAGCGTATTTAACGAGACATCGCGTAGCAGCCTTGAATGCGGACGCAGCGTCTGCGGCAGTCACTTCGTTCTCGCGACTCGCGACTGCTCTTTGGCCCATGTACTGATTATGTAAATGCGAGATGGCTCCGTTTAAAAGCTTTCTAACTATACACGTATATACATACTTATGCCTTCTTGCAAGCTCGCCGTCGCGTGTGTCCGCTAGAGAGCGCAAAAATTGCGATAAGAACTTTTTTACCTTTGAGGCGGTTCGCCAACTTACTGTTCTGCATTTCTTCTAAAATTATCAATTGCTACGCACGTCGATGGTTTTCACGCACCACAAGTTCTTGTTCATGCGATATTTTTTTTAATTTCAGATATTTTGCGACATGTTTATGAAGGTATTCTTCACTTTTCATTTCTTCTTTTGATTTAACTTCATTTAGTACTTTCAGATCGTACCTTAAAGTTCATTACTTCATTTATTCTATCAACTTGAAGCAATCACTTGACTGCCTGAATCTCTTCATTACTTCAATTAATTAGTTTCAGGTTTGGCTTCAGTTATTCGCTGACTCTATTGCTTCATCCACATTAAGCTCTTTTCACTCATTATATTAATTTAGTTCACACATATAACTCAAGTTATAAAATAAACTGAAGAAATTATGCGAACTATAAATAAAGTTAGTGAAGTAAAGTATCCTATATTGATGGTGAGTGAAGAAATTTAAGAAAATAAATTGAAGCTAATGAAGAAAGTTAGCGAACAAAATCAAGTTGGAGCAGATGTTCAAAAAAGAATAAGCAATATAAGTAAATGAATTTAGCGTTTGCAATGAAGAATATTAAAATGATAAGTGAAGCTACTCAGCTAATGAAGTGACTATTTGAAGATACTGTGAAGAATAGAAAGAAAGGACGTACAATCAAATAACTGAAAAAAGGGAGGGATTCTGTCTGTGAAGTGATTACTTCATGTTAATGAAACATGCGAAGTAAATATCTTTAAGGCATGACCTAATATTAAAGTATGCTCTAAATGAAGAAATTTACCGAAGAAAATGAAGTAGCAAAAGGTTTTACATCAATGATTTTTACACCAATTCGTTCATTTAGAAGCATACGTTCAACCATTGATGTAAAACGTTTTGCTACTTCATTTTCTTCGGTAATTTTCGTAATTTAGAACATACTTTATTATTAGACCATGCCTTAAAGATGTTTACTTCACATATTTCATTAACATGAAGTAATCACTTCACAGACAGAATCTCTGATTTCCTTCAATTATTTTATTATACCTCTTTTCTTTTTATTCTTCACAGTTTCTTCAATAGTCACTTCATTAGCTGAGTAGCTTCACTTATTATTTTAATATTCAAACGCTAAATTCATTCACTTAAAACTATATTCCTCATTCCTTTTTGATCATCTGCTCCGACTTGTTTTTGTTCGCTAATTGTCTTCATTAGCTTCAATTTATTTTATTAATTTTCTTCATTCGCCATTAATATAGGATACTTGACTTCACTAACTTTAGTTACGGTTCTCTTAATTTCTTCGGTTTACTTTATTTATAGCATGAAATAATTACTTCACTAGTAGAAGTTGGTAATTGGAGCCATTACAATCACCAAATGCATAGAGGAAGAACTATATTCCTCGTCACTAATGAAAATTCTATTGCTACTTTCTTTTGTTTAGTAATTTTTGTTCGTCTGCTTGAATTAATGGTCTTAATTTTCTTCGCTCACCTACATTTTTGTATACTTGTTATACTTTTTTTGACCGCAATGCTTTCGTCATATCGTCACATTACTGCTTCAGATTACTGCACTGTCATCATTAATTCAAAGTGATAAATTCACTAACCAGATTTCTTCATTCGTTCATTTGATTTCTTATCGTTCATTTCTTCTTTTCTGTTGCTGCCTTTGTTGTTGTTTTACCCACATTATCTTCAGACTGCTACTTCTTTCATCGAAGCTCTTACTCCTTATTTTGCTCTATTGCAATCACTAATTGTTTTCAATTTACTTCATTTACTAAATCCATTAACTATAATCACCCAAATACTTCCCTTGTTAAATTACATTTGTTAGCTTCGCTTTACTTATTTGTTTTATAGATTGTCTCGCTTCAGAATAAATCAAATATATTATTTTCTGACTCTCGCTCATTAACTTCATTCATTTTCTTCAATGAATAATTTCACTTTACTTTCTTATTTTATTCTTTTAATCAAATGACTGCAGTAAGACATATCGAACAATCGTTTCGATGAATGACTCACATGGTTCCTCAATTCCATACTTAGAATTATTTATCTACCATTTATAAAATTCCTTTATTGTAACCAAAGAATTTAATTCTTTTCATTAATTTCGTTCATATACTTCTAATCTGTATTCTTTTACTTCAGTTTCTTCTCTTCATTACACGCGTTCACTCACGACATTCATCTCTTCGTTATTTGCATTTATTTCTGAGGTCATAAATGATCATTTCGTTAGTCCTTTCGTTAATCTTTAAGTTATTTACTTCACTTTAATTTCACTTGCTTCCCTTCTAGTCTTTCCATTTGTTTTTAATTGTATTCATTTCATTCTTTCTCTTCACTTAATTCATAATTTTCGTCCATTAGATGCTTAGAATCGAAGATATTGCGTATGACATTTAGGATTGAGTAATCTTCGACATATGACATGCAAATGACAAATTTATTATTGTAAATACTTACCAAGAATCGTTCCGGAATATGCATGCGATGTGTCAAAATAGATTGGCCCATTAGTGCTTTCGAATTCTGCATCATCTGCAAATAGCCCGGAATCACGAACCAGTCGCATCGTCCACTGCCTAAAAAATAAAATAAGAGGGTCCATTAGAAATTTCTTCCCCGAACCACATCTATATGTAACAAGTGAAGCTAATAAAGATTATAGTAACTTATGTACTTTAACTATGAAGGATTGAATAAGATATAAATTAAACTTATACTATAAAATCAACGAAATGATATTAAACTATATTCAATTTCTGCTTTCATTTGAATATACTTCAAAGTATGAAGAAAGACTTCAATCAAATGAAGCTAAGAAAAGAACGCCGTAACCAGCGATAGAAGAATCAAGACCTACTGAAGCAATCGGAGCGAATCAAAATAAAAAAATGTCGAACGTCTTTCAAGCATTTTTATTCGCTAGCATATTCGAAAATAGACAATAAAAATTTATTTCGTTGGAAGTTTATATTTGCCAACGACAAACGCTCCGTTCAACACGCGTGAACAAGCCTAGAGTAAGCACCGCATTATTGCAATTCCTTTTTGGAACGGTCCCGTGCTTGGTACCCGCCAGCATTAAGCTATAGAATTCGCTTCGAATATCCCGTCGAATAAGCGAGAAACTCTCGGATGACAATAAGTTTAAGGCGCGCAGCGAAGCCGTAGAAAATGAAGCAACGCAAATGGCTTCTGGGACTCGGGCACGTGGCTGTATCGAGCTCTTATTATGTCTTTTTTCCTCTCTTTAGTTCCTCTCCCTTTTTTTGTTTTCCCTTCACTCTTAAATCTTTCCTTTTCCCTGTTACTACCTTTGCATTTTTGTTTTCTTCACTAACCTTCATCAACCGTTTTTGTAACCATGCGGTCGCTTACCGTTTTTCATTTTTGAATTTGACAGCTGGTTCAGCCATTTCCAAAAATGAATGCTAGTGGTGGGAGGAAATGGGAAATGTAACTTGAAGGTCCTGCCATCTGGCTTTATCCATAAGTGTTTAAATTAAGAGGACGACTAATGCAGTAAACAAGTACATGGAAGTTTTTGCAACAATTTAATAATTTCTTCATCTTCATCATGGACACGCATCGAATACAGTGGAAGTGCTGCAATTACCCGCTAGACGGCGCTACGGTAACTAATTCTCACAAGTGATGGTATATTCCGTAGATTGATAAGAAAAAAGCACAAGTTATTCTCTATTTTAGAAATTACAAAAATTTAAACGTTATTTCTATTATTTTGTATTTATATTTCAGTTTTTGTTTTTATTTCCGTGTTCCTAGAAATTATGCATGTTTTACCATTATACACATTTCTCACTTATTTTATTCGCTATTTGTTTATTGATTGATTCCATCGAAACGTTTTATTCATAACATTCGATGCATATATTCTGCAATTTACCGATAGCTTCAGGCGTTTCCGTTCACTTTATTCTTGTTATTTCGCTCTATTTATTTGCATTGTACGTCTCATCTGTCGCGTTAAATTGAATTACTTCCGTCTCTTCATTTGTTCCAGTCGTTTTAAGAGATTAGTCGTCTTATTATGCTTTCACCGTTCAAACTCTCTTTTAGGGGTTTCCAAGTGTCCTTTTCATTTCGTGTTTAATTTATTTCTTCGTTAATTGTACATTGGTAGTATTTTAATGTCGATTCTAGATATTTCTGGAAATTTTAAATTACATTATCGAAGAATTGTTCAACAGCTTATGAGAGATGTGGACATTTGGTTGTCCTGAGGAGCAAAATTGTATGCTGATTAATATAAAATGAACAGGTAGATAATCGGTGTCAAAAGTTACTTAATATTTGAAAGAAACTTTTGGACCATTTTTACTAACATAAATCGTTTCTATAATTCCATCCTCCAGAGGAATCCTTCCCTTATTTCACTGGATTGATCACTTCGATTTATCCTACTCTAAAACCTACTTCCATTTCACAAGCATTCTTCATTCATGCATAAAATTTATTACTTAAGTGTTCTCATTCAAAATCGATTTCAATGGGAATTCCAATATTCATTACCAGTAGCATTGTTGTCCCCAAAGAGCAGCTTGTAGGTAGCATTGCATTATCGATAAAAATCGTAAATCTCTGACGGCGCGAGGCACTTCAGCCCATTGAAGCGTAAATACTCCACTATATACAGACCAGCTTAGGCAACAGACGAACGTAATCGCATTGCGACGTGGAGTTCGGATTTGGCGCCTTCACCTTTAACTTCCTCCAGCGTGATGAGGGATAAAGCTCGGGAACGAAGACTCGAAAAAGGAGACGCACTGCGAAACAAGCTCGAGCTTTGCATAAATCTTCGGCTTACCAGGAAGGCATAGTTGGTGACGAAAAGTGAGGTCGAACAAAAACATTATCCACTAGGTCAAGTTGAAAGAGACACGAAATTCATGAACATTAAATGAATGTTCCGTGATTGAACGTTTCATCACCTTCAAACATTGACAAAAATTGAAAGGTGTTTTTGAGGTCGCTCTTAAAGATTCCTAGGTCAAAAATGACACATGGACCGATTTTTTTTTGTCGATGTAATTTACGTTTTTTGACTGGAAACATTTCATACAATGACCAAATGCCAAAGTCACAAACTTCTAAAAAACCCCATAGTTTTCTGACGCGCTGGTATCACCCTCAAATAAATTGATCCAAGTAAAACGATGAACGGATGGAGCAATTACGATAGGAACAGATAGAAACAAAAAAAAAACTATGAAAATAAGTACCACTTAAGAAAATGAATATCCTATCAATGAGCAAGGAGCTTAAATTTAATACTTTCAAGCCGTATTCGGGTCGCGGTCAATCCGACATCGATTTTGCAATCCCCGAGATTAGTTTCAATGTGACAAGAAAATAACGTCGGGATTCCGCAACCTTGTGTAAGGAAGCTCGCAAACTGGTGGTGACATTTGCTAATAAGGCGACTTAGCAATGCCAACAGAATGTTGGAGGTTCTTGAAAAGCCGCACGAATCCGATCTGACGCGTTCTTGCGTCACAATCCCATTCGATCAGTAAAGAGAGCCGACAAAGGCAGCGCCATCGGCACTGATAAAGGCTGCCACGAATCGGACGAATTCTTCCTTTATTGACTTGCCGGGTCGATCGACTGAGTTATTAGATTTCCAAAATGAAGGAAAATCGATTTAACGACTCGGTTTCGCGAGATAATTGAAAACTCAGTTTCATTTCGTTGCGAGAGGGAGGCAACGACGCGATCATGTAATTTCATTACAGCAACCCGTCACGGGAAAACTGATACCGATAACGTTACGGTGTGATATTGAACCGAGTTCCAGATTAGTAGTTAGTTTCTCAAAATTTTGGGCAATGAAAATGATCCTTGGAAGATTGGACCAGAATGAATTCTGTAACATAGAACACCTGCAATCACCAGATTTGAATTTTCAACGTAGGGCAACACTTTTGGATCTTTTTGGGCACGGATGAAAGGAGGATGCCCACGAGCATTGATATCTACCGCCACGGAGATGGAAATTGATAAATTCGGTTGGAGCAATGGGATCTGACATTTGATGGTGGCTGTTTTGAAACTACTCAAAGCTTGCATTTGGGGGCAGGTGATTGGGCCATCGGCCAATATAGCGGTTGAAAGCTTGCAAATTTGTCGACAACATCGCCAAATACCAGATCCCAATAACAAGAGCTAACACCCAATACCAAATTTGAGGTCTTTATCGTGTGAGAAAGTTTGAAAAATCGTTGTTGAAATCGCGGATGATATGCAGAAAAATGAAGTAATCTAAGTAGTAACGATCTGTTTATATCTTCTATAAAGACTGCGGACTCTTACTACTTAGTTTGCTGCTTTTTTCTATTTAAAATCCGTGACTTCAACAACGATTTTTAAAACTTTCTCACATGATAAAACACTAAAATTTCGTATTAGGTGTTAGCTCTCAATATACCTAACCCATTTCATCAGTTTTGGAGGTTCCATCTCGAGGGCGGAAATTACGTATGGGCATCTTCCTTTGTTTGTTTCAGTTATTTGTTTTCCAAAACCAGAATTTCCTGCGGTACTTGCGCAATTTAGTAGCTCGGTTGCATAAAAATGACACCTATAAAAATGGGAAATTAAATCCCTGGTAGAAACTTATCCGTTTTTCCCATACCTTTAACATGGTGGATACATTAAATGTACAATTCTTGGCTAAAAAATGGATTGATTTCTAGTAGGGATGTGTTGGATACTTTCAACTGGAAATATATAACTGCCGCTACTACTTGGGTGGACCATCTTGTATACGTGCTGTTGCTACTCGTGATGATTCTTATACGGTCCAAGTAGTAACATCCACGAAAGTTATTTGGTCCGCATCTCACTACTTAAAGTATGAACGCCCAGAATTTCACTTAATTAATTTAAAAAACAACTAAATTCCCTTCGTGGCCTACTGGGACATACGTTACTCCACATAGATTTGTTTATATTACATTAGCTACTCCGCAGAATATAAAAGATTCGAGGATGAATTTTTTTTCCATATCTGATATGGAACCTAAATAAAACAAATTTTTCTGGTTTAATGTTACATACGCGATTAAAATTAAATTTGATGTAGGTTTTTTACTATTGTCGAAATATCATTAAACAGGAGGGCACATGACCTACAAAGATGTTAAATTCTTAATACGAGAAAAAAAGGGAAAAAAGTCTCAATAATCGTTAACGATTTCATCGTTGATCATCAGCCTCCTGAAGAAGGATCCGTAGGATCCGAACCACTGAGGTTAACCACATACTTTTTCCTTTTCCTTTTACAAAAAAAGAAAAGAAACTAAAAGAGAAACTCTTACTAAGAATTTTTTTCACGTATTGAGACAGAATTTAACATTTTTGAAGGTCATAAGCGCTACTTTTTAATTATTACATACACGATATTAATTTTGCCAAATTCAAAATGGCGGATCGAATATGGTATGTGAAATTTTTTTAAAGTAACTGCATCTGAACGAAATTTGTTACTCGGAGATCTTTGGCGTTGCTGCTTATAGATCCAATGTTAATTTTGCGAAATTCATATTGGAGAATATTAGCATCAAATTTGTAATCAGCGTTCTTGAAAACCTTGGAAAAAAAGATTTTCTTGGAATTTAGTGATTTGTAAAATTTTTGTGGGTATATTTGATCCACCATTTTTAATTTAGTAAGAATAATAACGGGCAAAATGAAGTCGATTTCAAAATTGTTATCTCGCACAATGGATTCACCATTTTGAAAGTTGTAAAACTAACGTCTGAATCGTAAACAGTGACCTAGAAAGACACCGAATTCCTAATTTTGTCCTGATCGTGGCATTTATTAAATATTTGTCGGTCATTTTGAATTTAGTAAAACTAATGTCGGAAGCATAATTAGCGCCTCAAAAAACCCTAAATTAAGAGTTTCAAACGAATCGGATGAACTTGAAAACATTCGACCGCTGTATTGAACCCGCGATTTTTTAATTTGTAAACTAATGAAGAAATCTTAAATTATCTCGTTTCAAATCAATATTATTTTGGTAAAGCGATTCGCTATTTTGAAATCAGGGGTTTTTTGGCTACCTAAGGTAGCGTTCGGACCCGAAGATAATTTCGCGCGATATATACTTCATATACTTAATAAAGGTCGATACCAAATATTAAAAAATAAGGTATTTTATGGTACATGGAGAGACAAACAAAATACTCACATTTTTTTATTATTATAATGTAATTTCCTAATTTATACCAATTCCTGACTAAATCGTTAAAAAGAACTATAGCTTTAACTAATTTAATTTTCATCTTAACTACTGATTTTATAATAAGAATAAAAGCTTATAAACAAATCTCTTTTCCTATACGAGTTCTTTCTGAGTAGTATTTAAGGTTTCATCATCAATACCTAAAAAAATTATTTATTGTATATTTGTTTTAATTTTCGTATAAATTTGAAGGAGTAAGTATTTTTACGCAAATGTTAATTCAATTTTGTTATTTTCAATTCTAATAGTCGGAGTTTGGTTCTCGAAATTAAATGTTGAGTTATGTCAACCTAATCGTTTCGGTTACAAGTACCAAACAAGTTTGGTTATCAAATGGCTTCGGTTATTAGAACACCTGAATAGCAATTTCAACAGCCGTGTATTGCACTATAAAGCCCAAAGTTTGTTGGATCAACTGTTCTAACCAAACTCATTTCATATTAAGGTACTTCGATTAAGTAACCAATAACCACTCTGTTTGGGTCTAGTAATCAGAATTCGTGGTCTAGCAACCGTAACAATCTTGGATGTACGTATTTTTTTAGAAATATTTATTTACTTTTGTTATTTTAAATTTAATGAATGCTCATAATTCAAGAAACCAAATGTTCAGTTATGTGAACCGTTTGGTGCTAAGTGCCAAGCAAGTTTGGTTATCTGAACGAAAGAGTTCTGTCTTCAGAGTAAAATAGTTACATAATGATAACTAAACTTATTTGGCTTAGTCAATACATGTATATACTTGTAATGCTGTATATTAGTTGCGCATTGTACCGTTCGGTTCTAGTTATTAGAAGTTATTAAATAATATTTTAAACTGTGACTTACTATCATTTTAATTGTCATTCATCAACCCAGATGTGGTCTGTCATTTTGGACTACGTTTTCCAACCAAACCAGATACTTTGGTTGGGTAAACAACAACTAAACTTTTTGGTTCCAGCAATCCAAATTCTGTTTCTAGTAACCAAACTTTTAATAATTTAATTTTTAAACTATAAATGGGGTTTTATTTTAGCACCTTAATCTACCAGTATAAATATGATTAAAAATACTTTTTAGTGAACAAATTAGATGGTCACAAATTCCTGTGCTAAATTAAGAAGTTTTGGAAAGATGCTAGAAAAATGAATTCGCATAATGAAGATTATTTAAGATTTTTTCAAATAATTTTCTTAATTTTAAAATAAATGTTTAAAAAATAGAGAAAATCGACCCTCCGGGATTTGAACCTGGAACCTTTTGAATGCCTGTTGACTGTAATTTGATATTTATTAAATGCTCTGTTTAGGAATGTAAAAACACTTAAACACTTTGTTCAAACCTGTTATTTGAAAGGTATTTATTATTCTTAAAACAGGATCTTTTCATATTTTGGAATGAAGAAACAGAAAAAACTGAAAATAAAACCAAACCCAATAAATTTAAATGTAATTCCAGTTCAAGGTTACAGATAAGTATTGAATGAATTTAAAAATTTCACTAGGCACCCTATTTAAAGTTGAAAATTCCATCACCCCCAGGCGTCGAGCGCAATGGGAAATCCCGGAAAGGTAGGGAGGGGTATACGGTGGCAAGGGGAGGAAGTTAGTTAGGTGGCATCGTAGCTACTCCATTTGCTCGCATTTACGTCTCGCTGTAGTTTACTTAGCGCGAGTGCATAGTTAATTGTCTTACACGCTGCAAAATCGCGGCTGTTTAAGCTCTGCTTGCTGTTCCCACGCGTCGTCGCGACGCGCCACGTCGTTGCAGTTGTCCTCCTGTTTCCTTCTTTGTCAGGCGCGGTTTGTATTTAACCCTTATATATGCTTTACCGAGTAAGCAGTCATGCATATTTCCAGGAAAATCTAGAAATATGTCAGCATCTTTTACTATGCGCTCTAATTTTTTTATTTTTGGTTTTCCAAAAATCCAAAATTTCGTTAATTACACAGGTCAACATGGTTCTGTTGTTGGAAAGCTGCGAGTCATTTCCGACGTAATTTTGTGAGTAGAATCAGAATCCGAAGTCAGAAGTGGCCCATCGCGTCAGGAATTTGAGATATTTGAGGTTATTTACTCGAAAAACGCGTTTTTTGCCATTTTTGACGTCGTGTACAGAAGACAAAATATTTTTAGGAGTTTTTCCTGTCATTGAACCATGTGATACTACTCTTTTTCTTTAATATGGGCTATACAGATTTCCATCTCGTAATTTCAAAATGGCCGTAACTTTGTAAGAAAAAATCTTAGGTGATCGAATAAAGCCTCATTTTGAAGGGTAAAGGTAGTACTAAAAGATGCAAATAGTACAGAAGGCCAACAAAAATTGTTGCGTAACCTCAAACAGCAAAATAACGTGTTTTTCGAGTACATGACCTCAAATATCTCAAAAACATGATATGATGGAGCAATTCTGACTTCGAGTTTGGATTCTAATTTGAAATATTTCGTTACTTGTGCAGGAAATTATATTTTTCTTCCTAGTAATGAAACATACTATTTCTTATATTTCATGGCAGGTGTATTGAATTTGAATGAATGAATTAAAAAACTATTAAATCTAACGTCACTCAACGTCATTACAAATTCCATTGAAAAAATTATTAGAAACATGCAACGTGTGAAAAAAAAATTTATTTTTCTCACTAGGAATGAAATATGCTATTTCTTATACTTTTTGTAGGTGTATTGAATTTGAATGAACGAATTACAAATCTCTTAAATCGAATGTAACTGCTCCTCATTGTGAATTCTATTGAAAAAATTATTAGAAACATTTCATTACTTGTGAAGGAAATTTTATTTTTCTCACTAGTAATGAAATATGCTGTTTCTTATACTTTTTTATTGGTGTCTAAAATATGAATTAACAAATTACAATTCTATTAAATCAAACATAAGTTATCATCATTATGAACTCCGTTTAAAAATTTATTCGAAACATTTCATTACTTTTAATGAAAATAGTATTTTTTAAACTAGTAATGAAATGTGCCATTTCTTATATTTTTTCTGGTAGCGTATTGAGTTTGAAATAATGATTTAGAAAACTATTTAGTAAAACGTAACTCCTCCTCATTATGAATTTCATTAAAAATATTATTAGAAACATTTCGTTACTTGTGAAGGAAATTGTATTTCTTCCACTAGTAAGGAAATATGCAATTTCTTATATTTTTGTATAGGTGTACTCAATTTGAATGAACGAATTATAAATCTATTAAATCAAACGTAAATCATCCTCATTACAAAATCCATTGAAAAAATGGTTAGAAACATTCCGTTACTTGCGAAGGAAATTGTATTTCACTCATTAATAATATAATTTGTTATTTTCTACATTTTTGTGGAGGTATATTGCAATTGAATTAATGAATTAAAAAGGCATTAAATCAAACGTAATTCATCCTCATTAACCTTGAAAGAAAATTATTGTAAATATTTCTTTACTTGTGAAGGAAATTGTCTTTCTCTCACTAGTAACGAAATGTGTTATTTCTTATATTTGATATAGAAATTTATGAGAAACTGGCATATTAATAAAAAAAGTCATTTTATAGACGAAATCGACATATAAAATGAATGAATGAAAGGAGTTAACGAATATAAAAACTATTAAATGAAACAAAAACCATCCCCATTATGAATTCCACTGAAAAAATTGCCACAAATGTTCTCAGAGGCATTATCTCCGCAAGGTACGAATACAATTAATTATTTAACATCTTTTCCGAATTGTAAATATTTGTAACGTCATCCTCGACGGAGTCCAAAAGTTTACGTCCATCGCTTAAAAAAAAAAAGGAAAATTTTCCATAAAAGTGAAGAGCGGTAAAGAGACTGGAGACCCATATACGCCAGAATCAGAATTAAAATACTCAGCGAAATCCACTCGCTGGTGGCAGTTTTCTCTCGTTCATATCGCTCTCCACGGAATATAATACGTGCACGAGCACGAGGATCAGCGGTATATTTTTCCTTTCCCATATTTCCAGAAGAAATACGGTTATCTCGCGAGCTTATAAAACAAGCCGCGCTGATCCTCGGGACGTAATCGCCGCGGCTCCCTATTTAATAACCGGCGATTTGTTGCTTTTCCGCAGACGTAATTGCCCGATTTTTATATTATATGCGTAATTTTACGTCGTCGTTTCGCTTATATGGCTTTGCGTTATGAAATACAATGTTTTATGCCGGAATTACTAAACGATCGATAAATTTATTTAATCCCCTTTTGGCAATTTGTACCATGGACCGGTTAGAGTAAAATACAATTAAACTAACGAACGTGCCAATTCCATCATCCGTACATGTTTTACATTATGAGCTATTTCTGGTGTTATGTTTTTGTTTCATGTCTGCAGCGTGTGAGCGTTTTGTTGTGGGATGGAGCAATCTTATGTTACAGCGCTGTACTTAGCGGCAGATTATACTATTAATGATCATGATCATCACATAATGTCATTTGATATCATTATTAGATATTAACGATTTTAGCATTTAGGCTTCATCTTATAGTGTCAAGAATATTGAACATCATCATGAAATTCACGCTGAAACTTTGACATCTGACAATGTCATGATGCATCATCATTTTACATCATTATACGATGTTAAATGTAAAATGCACATTAAACAATGCTTCGGTAATATCTGATATCTTTTACAACAATCTATCATGATCATTGAGCATCGTAATTTGCGATTATCTTTAGTGATTATCATTGAACGTCATCTGAATTCCTCATTCAACATCTCTATCAGTAGTATCTGACTCTAACGTCAACATCGGATAACATCATACATCATTGTTTTACACCATTATTCGTTGTTGAATGTGGGAACCTCATGTTATAGTACTTTCGTAGCGACTGACATCCTACATAGTAAGTTGCCATCATCATTTGATGTTATGTTTTAATATCATAGTTCAAAATAGTATATCAACATCGTTATAAACATCAGCATAAATATTGTATTAGAATAATAACAACCGACAACATTACAATTCATCGTCATGTGATATCATCATTCGATGTTGCTGTTGATGGCACCTATAAACATCTTCATTCAATACTTAATAACATTGTTTGATGTCACTAATGTTAGGAGATCACCATCAATCACTACATCCTCACCAAGTCTTTGAAATGTAACTATGGAACCAAATCCAGCGAATCTTCACGATGTTCCGGATTTCCTTTTTTCGAGAAACGCAAACAATAGGGAAGAAGAACAACTATGACAACATCGTTAGACATCATCATTTGACTTCATCAGACGACATCGATATCGTATTTCATCGTTAACAGCCGATGACGCCATCATACAGCATCATTTTACATCCTCATTCAATACCAGTAATCGCTTTTAATATGTAGGTTCAAACTTTTATGTTCCTCGTTATTTATTAATTATTTTATTGATGTATGTTCGCATGGTATATAGCTTGATTAAATTACCTGTTGTATATCATCAATCTCATGATATGCTTGAATTTATTTACTTTAATTTTACTTACACTTCAAACTCTTAACTTGTCGATGTTACTACACAAAATAATAATCACTAATCAATAATGTAAATTACTTGAGTTTCTGTTGTCTAGTTCCTAAAATGAATAAATCCGACTGAACAATCGCAAAGCAATAATATCAACATAATTCGGTAATAAACTTAAAATAACGCGTATAGGTTGGACAAAAGATACCCTGGGTCATCCGTGCTAAAATGTATTAAGGACTTCACCGCAATTTCACCGGCGGAAAAGGGGAATACACCTGATGAGGGTTACAACCGGAAGCTCCGAAAAGTGACCACGGAAGTGCCTTTTGCTACCCGAACAAAGAAACCCGCGTGTGAATAGAGCGGATCGCACCTTTTTCGTCATTCTCTAAATTAATTTTCCTTTTTTCTTTCTGGGTCTCGGCAGGAAAATGGCAATTAAAATCGTAATTGAAGTATATTTTTCATTCTTTCAAAGGATCTCCAGTTTCATTGCTCAGTTTGGTACCAATACGCAAAAACTGTGACACTTAAAATGAACAAGTAGGATTTATAATAGACGCTAGAAAATATCTTATTCTAAAAATGAAAAATGTATCCGAAGCCCCAAAATTTCCTGAAATAACGGTAAGAATTTTCGGCTTCTGTAGATCAACGTTTGTAGAAATGAAAACCGATCAAAATAGCCAACGTTGGGTTCCGAATTTCCAATAAAATTATTTATAAACCTCCTGGTGGTTCGAATTCGCCACGAAATATATCAAATTTGCGCCGGATATTCCCATCGTAGTTTTGCCCGTCGAAAAATCGCGTAAATTTGCAACGGGATTCGCAGCGAATGAAAGCTTACTACGTTCACCTTTCCCTTTTTCTTTCACGCAATTTTTCACTGTCAATTTCGATTCCATCCTACAAAAAGAGACGAAGGCCACGCTGGATGAAATTGCATAAGGCAAAAGCACGGGGGCTCTATTTCGCGCTGATAAAGGACCAAACGCACCCGCCGCGGCGGCTCTCCTGTGATTCTCTTTTTTCGAAACACTTGGCTTCCGTTTCACAAATTTGAAATGGCGTTTCGCATCGGGCGCGGAAATCAAATTTTCCAGGGAATACGAGCTCCACACGTCGTTACAAAAAAGGCTTATTTTCTGCCTCTAGCGAGAGAGCTTTTGAATCTGACGAAACAATGCGTCTATTTTCGATGAACATTCGGGAACTTGATGGATTCCTATTTATTGAATTCCGACCGAAATGTTTCCTTTTGTGGAATTTTTTATTTGACACATTCGGAGAATTGCCTACCGTGAGATAATACAACTGTATTATAGGTAGAAGGTCACAGAATATAGGCCTGTGAGGTGTAATTTGAGGTGCTTTGAGAATTCAACTTACTTTTAAAGATTCGTATCCAATCAGTGATTTTTTTGAATTAGACATAAACTTATCACTCACGAAAGTACGAGATAGGACCGAGTTTCTAAGAAATCATACTAGAAATCAGTTAATCAATTTGATGATTTTTTACAGAAACGGAGCTAAGCTAAACGCAATGTAACTTAGAGGTTTTTAGACTAGTCATGATTAAAGTTGGAGGAAATTGCAGTACTAAATTCTTAATTATCCAGAATTCATAACGTTTCAATCTAATATAACTTTGATCATATTAATTGTAACAAGTATACACATAAATCCTTCTTGAATGAAATTGTAAACCCTTTCTTCTGGTTTACGATTCAGCACCATAACTATTTCTTCCTAATTTCTACTAGAAAATTACGAAATTCTAAATTTCCTTTCTATTTTAAAAAATGTAAAAATCATTTTATATGTCAAATTAATTAATGTAAACGATGTAAAACTGACGAAAATTTGTTGATGCAGCAGCTTAGAAAAGTGGAGTAGAAAGCAGTTAAACAATCAGTTTTGATTGATGACATTTTAGGAAATTATTTTTTACTCCGAAGACATTTTTTATGTCAAAACGATCATCCCTCTGTTATCTATTCTGAGAATAACACTTCAAATTCGAATATATTAAAGAACGTTATTAATTAAGATGCATACGTTAAATTGAAATTGCAAAGGTGATAGTGGAGGATTATACTGTAACCGACACTGATTTTGGCATTGGTAAGCAAAGCATCAATTTCAAAATATTTATGATTCCAAAGATTTGGCTCAGCCAAATTTGCGATATTATGTCGTAAGATATATGTCGTAATAGGATAGATGTCGTCTAGACATATTTTCATAATTACTCCTGACTATTAATCCGTCATCACCAATAAGCAATGGTTTATAAGATTGTATTTCTCGACCTTAATAACATTATTTACGCCACCTCTCCCTTTCTTCGCCATCTCTCTCTTAATATATTTATGTGTTCAGTCAATCAACCTCTCACCCTTTCGTCCTCTCCCTTCTCTCCTTCCTTACTCTGTTTATCGTCCTCTCTCCCTTCCTTCGCCATCCCTCTCTTAATATATTTATGTGTTCAGTCAATCAACCTCCCTCCCCTTCTCCCCCGCCCTCTTTCTTTCTTTAGTCACTTTTATATCCCCTCTCCATTTCTTCCTCCCTCCCTCCCTTAATATATTTATATGTACTTAATCAATCAACATCTTCCCCGACTCTTCATTCTTCTTCATCTACCCGTCGCCCTCTCACATACTTAAATTAAAGTTATATTAAACGACCTTGTAATTTAAAATTTGTTTATTATCGCGCAAAAGCAGTTACAATTGCAGTTACGTTCCATGAACGTATTAGGAATGTTTCAGGTTCATTTCTAGTTCCAGAAACATGCCAGGTATGTAACTGTAATCATAACAACATTTCTATTGTTATATTCCTGAAATATAACTGGAATTTAAAATGTTGGTTGGGTAGTGCTCTCAAGATTTCTTGGAGCAACGTGTCGAAGAGTAAAAATCTTTTACTTCAATAACTATTAAGAGTGAGATAAATTTTAAAATTTGATTTAAATACTTTTTCAAAAATATATGCCATTTAATTATACGTTTGGTTAGGCTTAACTATTAAGTAACGATTAAAATAGAGCTGCAGTAAATTTAAATAGACTACAAACTTCTTAAGGGTAATCACTCGTTACGGAATTAGATTCCTGGAGTAAAAAAACTCTTTCTTAACGAATTCCCTCTTTCACTCGAATATCTAAATATTAACTTTATTAAGGGTAAATTTTTACTCACGTCTCAAACGAATTTAAACTTGTTAAATAAATTCTGTTTAGTAACAGTTGCTAAAAACAATATGGTAAAGAGGATAACATATGTATTTCGATGTAAAAATTATCGCTATAAAATCTTAACTCCAGAATATTTATTAATAGAATGTTTTTTCGTGATTCGGAAATTTTAATATTTAATAATAATAAATTAAGTAATAACACAAATTGAAAAATAGATTTTTTATGCTAACAGATATGCATTAGTCCTTATCATTTCAAATCTATAGACATTTCCGTGCAAAGTGATTTCCGCTTTCTGCGTTACGCTAGGTAGTCCTACGACGTGTAGTTTTGTATTCGACCAGGAAATAGAATTTTCTGCATGCGATATAGAACGTCAAATTATACATATTTTACCTAGAACAACAATAGTTTATCAAACCAGTTTATCAATATCACTAGACGGATGTCATATTTTCGAATGGTTAATATCCTAGACAACAGTTGAGCTCCCTCTATTAAGCACGTGGTCTATATAAAGTTCGTGGGATATAAAACGTAGACAAAATTATAAAAATTCGCAGCATATCTTAAAAAATAAAGAAATGAAGCTTTTAGTTGATATCTAGATAGGTGCTTCCCGATTTAAGTCAGAATGTATTTTCGTGTTGTTCGATTTTTAAATACTTCAGTTATTTATGACATTTCTATTTGTTTCTGCCAAAAGTCGCTAGGAATTTTGATTTGTTCCAGAGTTATTTTGAAAATGTTCAGTTTTATTTGATTTCTATGAAAAGCGACCAAAGGACAGTTAACAATCATTTTATTAATTTGTTGAGAACCGCAATGATTTGTTTATTTCGAAGCTAAACTACCATAAAAAACTCCAAAATGTATACCGAACTCAAATATATAATATTCAGTTATAGAATATCGTATTTTTAAGTCTATACCCGTTAATTTCAGGAAGCCACTCGGTTATTTCACAGCCTGAGACGAACACTCGTGTATCTCAAACACAGCCGCGATATTTTGTTCATTTCGATGTTTGCCTCGAGGGTCGTTCATTTCAGTATTTATTTAAAAAATTTTATAATTTCGTTTAATCGTCTCCCTCTCCTTTCTCCCTTTCCCTCTCTCCAGTACTCCCTTACTGCCTTTCACACCCCCTCTTCCTTTTTTCGCCCTCCCTCTCATTATTTATTCGTACATGTTCAGTCAATCAACCGCTCTTTCCTTCCTCCCCCCCCTCTGTCCCTCGTCCCTTTCGCGCCCCATCATCGTGTTTCTTAACAAATATGTATTCAATCAATCAACCTCTTCTCCCTCTCTTCATCTCTCTCCCTCTCCTTCCCTTCGGGTTCGTCCCAGGGCATTTAAATAAATCTAATCTAATCTAATCTCTCTTCCTCCTCTTCTCCTCTCTCTCTATTTTCTTACTCCCTTTCACACCCCCTCTCCCTTTCTTCGCCCTCCCTCTCTTAATATATTTATATTCATTCAGTCGATCAATCTCTCTCTCTCTCTCTCTCTCTTCCCCCTACCCGCCCTTCTTCGACCTTTTCACGCCGCCTCACCGTGTCTCTTAAAAACGATGTATTCAATAAATTATCCCGTCTCTCTCTCCCAAACCGGATAAAGGAATAAAGCTGGATTTATGTGATATTCGCGAGTGAACGGAAGTGGCGATGTTAGTTCATTTGACGTGAACGTTTGAATGAAGGAATGGTCGTGGTTCATCCCAAACAATACAATCTGCCCTGAATGTCCTGAGGAGATCCTGAGGACGTCCAAATGTCCACTTTTGGTCCTCTGAAGCACCTCGAGAGTCATTCGTAAAACTTCTGAATTAAACACATTTTCGTAACATATGTTGATCCTTTTATTATTGAATGAGTAAACTAGTTTTATATAAAAATATAATACAATTCTACACATGAACTAATTTTGTACTCAATGTGAACCTATTATCGTCGGAAGTCATATATCTCACGAATTTGTGTGATTATTTAAAATTATGATTATTTGTCAAGCTCGAAAATTCACTATTTTTTACAAAATTTTGGTTGGCGATGTAACAAACCCACGAAATTATGCAAAAACGTGAACATTTGGTTGGGTCGTTGGTGCGATTTTACATGGCAATATCGTTTCGTAGCGTGTATATTCCAAACAGGAGGCGAGGAAGAGTACCGGAGGGCAATCGCCCTCTGGTAATGGGACATTACAAAGGGCCATATACCGAATACGGCACTAGTCGTCGAGACCGAATCTCTGCAGTATGATCATCCCCCATGTTGTCCTTAACCATCCCCCCAAGACCCTTAACCCAGACGATTCTACGAATATGCAGTTTCGCTCGAACCCAAACGAGCAAGGCCAGAAAATCGTTCCGACCCGTCTAAGTCGACTTCCGCTTGTTTCGTTGACGTTGCTGCAGTTTTCGACGGTTAATACTATAGATGACCCGGCTTGCCCCCGAGCTTTTAAGCTTTAACGACGAGCGGAGTGGAGCTTTTCGTCGACGGATTTTGGGGATTCTCGATACGATTGCAAGGATCTGATTGGGTGTGAATCTTAATCGGGAATTAATGACGTGTCAGCATGTCAATTTTTTGAATTCTGAAAAAGCTGGAAGAAATTTACTGTACATTTGTTGCTGAGCTTGTGTGTACTTTAATTGTCAGGAAATTTTTATTAACTATTTTTTTATGACAGAGGCATGGCGATGAACCATTGTGACTTTTAGATCAATATATAAACATAGAAGGGGTTTTAACCTCGAAGAAAAAAATAGAAATAATGATCGAAACTAGTGACATGGAAATTAATGAATCCTAACAAAAAAAAAATCGACTGCCAATCGGAAAGGTCCCAGGTTCAAACAAAAAATTAGCGGGCATAAATTCCATCGTCCTTCGTCACTACCGTGTTACTTATAATGTAAAATATGAACACATAAAAAGCATTTATAAAAAAAATAATCATATTTGTATCTTCTAACTAACCAATTTCGTATACTTTAATCTGCGTCAATAATACAATTAATCATCCTTCCTCATCCATTAGAAAAATGGAGAATTTGGTCTGTGGAGCCTTTCACGTGCATAGATGAGTCACGTAACGTCCACCGCCAATTGTAGAAATACCCAACAACTCTAAACTAGTAAACGAATCGTTAGAGAAGTAAATTAAGCGCTTTAAAAAGTCGTCGACATCCGGAAGTTAGCGTTTCGGGAAACCACCTGCGTCTGCCTTTGTGATTTTTCCCGGCAGATTAAAAGCCGCGATTTGATCATTGACGCCTCTCTTTGTCCTTTGTCCTTCTTTGTTCGCTCTCAGCCAATGATTCTTCGGCGCCTGGCGACATTCCTCGCTCCGGCATGCGCAATAATTCAAACAGCGATGAGGGCCCAAGGTTGACGCTCGTTTGACAACAGCTGTTGAGCTCAATTTGCATGCATAAGAAGTTTCTCAATCGCGGCTCATTAACGTTCCTCTTTGTACGAAATCAAGGACTCCGGCGGTTTTCAAAATCTTTTTGTCCCAGAAGCTGCATTCCTGGTGACGGCGCAGCGCATGCAATTAGGGGCTCTTGGCTACTGTTCCATTCTTTTTGTCTCCGCTCTTTTTGCCAACGGTACTTTTATTCGCGACACGTTAATGCGTGGTTGCGAGGCGAGTTTTTGTGGGGAACGTGTATCTGTTTGCGTCAATGAGTCACTTTATGCTAATCTGGAAGATCATGGAGGGATTCCATTTTTAACGGGTATAAAGGCTTTGATCGATTCATAAGGAAACCCGCGGGTAGCCATCATTCAATGCTAATTTCTTGATCAATTTCATTAATCCTCTTTATCGAACACTGGGTCAAATGCAGTCAGTCCGCAATAATCCTTTGACGCTCAAATGTACATAATTTCTTCATGAAGATTATTACTATATTTTAGCATTTAAACTCCACGAGAAATATTTGACACTCTTCATTTCTTATTCGACAAGAACGGCTCTTTCTAATGGTGCAATTCCAAATTGTTCAAATTCTGAAATAAAAAGGTTATACGTTTTTTTTTTAATAAAAAAATTGTCAAAATGTCAAATTGGACCTTCCAGAACCACTAGATTTCAATCAAGTTTTTCGTGTCAAAATCAAATTTAAAAACAAAACTCGATGTTAAAGCGAATAACCTGGGGTATCTAGTCGTCATTATAACCTAACCTTACAGAAGAGCGTATGTAAAATTGTCCTAAACCCAACTAATATAAACTAAACAAATGTGACACAATCTAATCTAACAATAATAACTAGACAATATCACTTGCTGGTAATCGAAGAACGTAAATGTAAACTAACCTAATCTAATGCACCTTAATATAACCTAAAGTAACTTAACCAAATTTTAACCTGTACGGTATATTAGTGGAAGATTGTTGAAGAGCGTAATTGTAACCTAATATACCCTAACTTGTCCAAATCTAGTCTAATCAAACCTAATCTATCAAAACCCAATCTAACCTTACAATGCGTAAGCGTAATGTGTAGAAGATTGTTAATGGGTATAGTCAACTAAATAATAACAATGCACCATATAATAATCAAACCTGACCTTAGCTAACAATGCCGCAATTCTAAAAAATGGTTGAAGTGCATAATTCTAATCTGTGTAACATAACAAATCGTAACCTACCTTAACCTGACTAATCCTAACCTACCCTAACCTAACCAATCCTAACCTAACCAATCCTAACCAATAATAACCTATTCTAACCTAACCAATAATAACTTTGCCTATCATAACCAATCCTAACCAATCCTAACCTAACCAATAACAACCTAGTCTATCATAATCAATCCTAACCTAATCCAACCTAACCTAACGTCGTTGAATTTTGTCGTTACAGATATCAAGTAGTCACCAGTTAGAACCAGATTATTTTTCAGTATAACATGCATCTCGCCTTGGACATTGCATTATCGAAAATACAATGAGGCTTTCCGTCCATTAAATTTTGCATGATTACTGCGCATTATTGGAACATCATCGGAAGAAATAAAATCCAAAAAATGCAATTTTTGATTGGTACATTTAAAATTTAATTTCGTATTATTTAAAACTTTCATTTTTTGATCCTCGCGTCACCGGCTGATCCATGGAACAAATGTTTGTCGGAACATTTCACGTGGGAAAATGGTAGAAAATGAATTTTCGTCAAACGTATCGCACTGGAATTTTCATCTTTTGTTCTCGGGAAGCCGGAGGAAAGTTTCGTTTACTTCGCTTTTTGACGAAATGAGGTTCCACGTATGTGCCGGGACCATGCCTCTGAAAGAAATGTACCGGGACTGGCTCGGAAATTCCGCCGGAGCCAGTTTCCTTAAACGACGAAAACGCGAAAGTCACGCGGTGACAAGGACGCCCACGCTCCATTCTTTTCTTCGTCTTCTTTTATCCCGTGCCTTTTACGCTTCGCCGTTTCGTTTTGCAATTTGCCAGCGGGGCAAGTTTCAAGGCCGATCAACGTTTTACCTACGCTCGCGATCGTTGCACCTGACTCGAGAAAATTCAGGTTATCGCAGGATGGAAATATTCTTACGAGCGACCTCGCGACTATGAGGGCTCGTAAAAAATCTACGATCATTTCACAAAAGTGATGAGAATTGCGCAATTTCATGATTATGTGATGTTTTTATTACACAACTCAATGTACTTTATATTTGTGGTAACTTAGTAAATTCATATGCCTTGGATGGAGGATTTTCCGGCATAAACAGACATAATATTTGCGATTGTGCCTGAAAGAAAGATGCAGTGGCGACGCCATTGGCCCCGAGTATGGAGGCGACAATCGGGTCACTACTCAGACGAGAATGATCATTAATGATGTTACGATGGAACGTTCAGATTCTAGAAGAAATTATTGAGTTTCTTTAGTAATTTTAGTTTGCAATAATTATAAATAATATTTTTAGGTAATTGTAATGTAATTTCATTTTAATAAATTGAAATAAATTATTCATTTATTATTCATAACGAACATTAGTTTACATGTTTACGTGAAAAATGTTTACTTGAACTGATGTTAAAATCCATTTCCATCCGAAAAGTGTCACATACCGACCGGCAGTATTATACCTACCTTTGCGTGTTTCATATAGATGGCGCTGCGATCTGAATTGATAATAGTGTGACTGTAACGCTGTCATTATTTTTCCAGTTATATATCCTCATAGAGTCCGTCAGCACTTTATTTGAAGGTTATCCCATTCTATCATAATTTCACAGCAGTGAACATCAAAATAAAGCAGACAAGATGTAAAACTTACACAAATCTGGATGCACGCATATTTTATTACTGTTGGTGACGGTCGTAACATTTTTGATAAAATTTCGGTCGTAACATTTTCGTGTATAATAACTTTGCACGCACCGCCATATTTATTTTCTCTGTAGACTTCAACAATCTTGATAAGTTATGTGAAGTGCACAGGTATGCTTTAATAAATTGCGACAAGGTGATGTGTTTTGGTGGTGACATTTTTTAGTAAAATAAACAATTTTCATTGAATACGGTGTAGTTTTTAAAGCACATCATACATCTTGCTGATACTTATATCTGTTGAAAAAGCTGCGGAAATTTTATGAAAATAGACGAGCGTATTTTTTATAACGTAAAAATCAGTACTAGAATTTCGGATTATTTTACTGACAACAACCTGATGGAATCAGTCAGATCTTGAATATTTTAGTTTAGTAGTTTTGATAATTAGTCAAAATTATTACTAATTGAAACCCACTTTTCGTTTTTAAATTAGTAGCTAATGAAATCAGATTTGCAAAGTACACATTTCGAAAAAAGTCGAACATTTTATAGTAAACTCTTTGAAATTTTATGATGAATATTAAACACAAATCTTAGTAAGTACAAGTAAAGTTGTCATCATCGATCGGGGCAATCGTGCTAGTGCACGCGATTAAAGATGCGCTACGCTAATTAGCTAGCAACCAACCTCGATAATTGGAGCTTCGATAATTGAGAGTTTGCTGGACGGTTTCACAACAAATGCAGTGTAGAATTTTCTGTCTCTCTCTCGCTCGATCTGTCTGTCTGTCTGTCTCTTTGACTCTGTCTTTCGCTAAGCGAAACGAAACTAAAAAAGACCAGATAACGGCGGACAGCTGAGAGAGAATCGCAGTGGAATTGAATCGACCAGATATCGAGTGAATTAGGATTACGCTCACTGATAGAATAGAAGCGCTAGATTGCGATGCCACAAAGTTCGATATTTCTAAATTGATTTTCAGTTGGGTTTGATTTTTCAGAGCATTCGATAAGTATGAAATGAACAATTTTTTCAGGCACAATTTTCGTTTCGAAGTAGGTCGGAAACGTCATTTTATAACTTTTTATTTATTTTCAGTGAAAATTCCAAAATTTTGCTGTGATATTCAAAGACTTTGAAGATTTTCGGTATATTTATTTTTATTAAACCATTGAAGACCAAATTTACGTAAATTTAACATGAACTTTTTCAGTACTTTTTAGTATTAAAAAGCAACGACAAAATTTTTGTGGCAAATATTTTCATGCATGTTCCACTCAAAATTACTTTTGAATCATTAAAAATTTTCTGGACTACTATTTTGGAAAATTGTATATTTTCAGTTTCAATAGTAGTAAAGAATTTTTGAAAAATGTGGATCAATTCGAATAAGAGTTTATTGAAATTCTTTGCTGGCTTACAAATTATTAATAAATTATTGATTTTCAACAGTCTGCGCATTTTTTAAAGCATAACATTGAAGAAATTCCTTGAAATCAAAGGAAGTTCCCTAAAATTATTTGTAGTTTTCCATGTAAATGATAGACAAATTTGAAGCAACGTAGTTATTTTACTAGAAATTGATTATATTATACATTTTTTCGTTAAACTTCCTTTAAATTAAGTGCATATCCAAAATTGTTTGAAGAATGACTCCCATTAAAATTAATTTATTATTTCATTGGACTTAATCATCATAGTAAATTCCTAGTTTTTGTATTTTTCGGCTTTAATTTAGAAAAATAGATTGATTTGGAAAATTTGGATTAAATATCTAACGTTTATTTGAAGGGCCAAAACAAACCTTTTGTAAATAAAAACGTGTCGACTGTGAACTTTAGACTTCTTCAGAAATTTAATTCAGTAGAGAAAAGGAAGACTGTGCCAAATTTAATCAAGCATAAAATTGTATTTTTTGTATCTGGTTATTAGCATTAAACCTTAGAACTTTCGATATAGAAATCGTCCCATATCATTTTTTGAAAATTATGTATTTTAATCGGTATTTTAAAAAATATTTTAGGTTAGGTTAAAATATTGTGAAGATCCGTTAAATGCGATGTCTGGTATTTAAGACTGCAATCTTCATAAATTTAAACAAATAAAAAAACTCGAAATTCTTGACATCTTGAAAACTTGAAAACGTTTGACACCTTTAATTCTTTAATTCTCTATCATTTCTTCATCTATAATTTCTTAATTTTTTGTATTTTTTATATAAAAAGTACAAATTTTTGATATACATCAATGTCATTGCATATTGAAGAACTTCCAATTTTGTACTCTAAATTACAGAACTTTCTAGAAATCTGTTGAACTTAAACTAAAAATAATAAGAATTAAATTATTAACAATGGTTGTTTCTAGTTTTTAAGTTGGGCAGCTTTCTTATAAATCTAAAAAGCTAAAAGATTACAAAAATTTTAATTTGATTCAGATTTCGGAGGGTTGAATACAAAGTACTATATTCTAATAATATAATGTTATTATATTACCGTTAGAATTACATCCTTATGGATCATCATCTAAATAAGTGCAAATATTCCAAGATACTAACACGTTTTATAAACTGCAAACAATGTTCCCTTTAAATATCAGCAAATTAGGTGTTATTTTAAACAAAATTTGTTAAAAGATTAAGTAGTATTTTTAATGTTAACATCTGGTTTAATTGCTAAAATACGATATTACATATAAATTAACTATCAAAGAATACATTCTTATAATTTAAGCATGATGGTTAGTTCTCGATATTTGAAATCCTTCTTTACAAAAAATTTAATTTTCATATTTTTCTATAATTGCATGTTACAAAAACATATGATTCTGTGGTAATCAAAAAATTAATTTAGGTGATACTATTACTCAAATAAAGAACAATAATAATTATAAAATTATATAATAATAATTATAAATATAATAATTATAAATAATAAACATTTCCGAAATTCGAGACATTTATTACATTAATATTTAAACTTTTTTTATATTTCTTCAAATTAGTTTTAAATAGGCCAAAAACTGTTCTATGCATATAACAATAAGTATGAAAAGTACTACGTGTGGCTGCAATAACAGAATATTGCATTGAGTTTTAAATTTTATTAGAATGACAAAACATAAATTGTATTTCGTGCTCCTAGACCATTCAAATGGTCCTTTACGTATTCTTCGAATAAAATAAAATTGTGAGAACGATTACAGATATGACTCCAGACCTCATGAATACTTTTTGCATTCTCAATTGTTTTTTCAAATAGAATTCTAGCCCCAAATGTTCAAATTTCTCTCGTATTGACACTCAAGCAATGAAGTAATATTTACAATGTCGAATTAGTCAATAATCAAGTACTTAATCTCATTAGTTATTTAGTAAAATGTACTATAAGATACTTACTGGCACTCCTGGAGCGTAGTAACTATTAGAACTAAACGAAAAGTAAAGTTACTATTTATGCATGAAATTACGTAAATTAACCTATGAAATTATTTTAACCTAACCTGATTATATTTTTAGATTTTTGGAAGATTATAAGTTGATTTTAATTCATAAAAATGATTTTTTAAGTGTTTTTCTTCAAATTCCAAACTAAACAAATGTGATCAATACGAATAAAGTCAGTTTTGAACCTATGATAAGTAAACATGCGGCTATAGAGAGGTTATACTCAAATTATTAATTACAATAACCAAAAACAAATTCATTTTCTTGTTATCGTTTATTCAAAATGCATAAACATGCCGAAGTTGTGATAAATGTGAGTTTCGAGAATGTTTTATTTATATATGTTGCAATTTTCAGAAGTGGCCGATCACATCGGGATTTTTAGATATTTGAGGTTATGTACTCGAAACTCGAATTTTTTGTTATTTTTGTTTACTGTTATAACTTCACGGTTAATATAAGAGCCTTCAAATGACCTTACATGAACTATTAGTAAATAATTTCTATCAGTGTAGGTAGTAATTTTTTTGCAGATTTTACTATTTTTCTCAATGAATAATCTTCCAAACAGTTAAAAAATGATACACGATATTCACCAGTCAAATGGATACTAAAAAGATACGAACTTGTATCCAACCAAATTAAAAAATAACGCAATATTTAAGAACTCAAAGGCGATAAATTCTTTTTTACGTGAAATTAACAAATACCACCTTTTGACATGACGGTTAAACATTGTTTCATTTTCAATAATTAATTTTAACAAATCCTTTCAGTCGCATATTCTTTCTGCAATTAATCCGTCACTCACTTCAACGCTTCGACTGGAAAATTGCTGGAAAAACGTTTATATTTTTTTTTATCGCAGCGTTTATGAAAGCTTGCGTACGTCTGAATTCACGGGCCGTTGATTATATCGTGGAATTTCGCGATGGGACTGATATTTATATTTTACATCGCTTTAAACTCCAATAAAACCCACTATGTCGAGATTACCGAAACGATATTTTCAAATCGCGATTAATTTTTATCCGTTGATTCACTTCCGCAAATATCGACCTGAAAAGCACCCGGAATCGTCAAAATAAATAAAAGGAAATTTTTTATGTAATTACGTTTTCATTTACGTTACGTGATGCGTATTTATGGTCGAAAGTAATATTTCATGCGAATAGCTACTCGCTGTGAATAAAAAACAATATAACAAAACGAGAATGTATATAAATTGCCTTTGGGACACGTTTGATTGTTAGGGTGTGTTAGTTGCGAATATATAAATTTCATGAACAATGCTCTGACAATGTTTAATTGCGAGTCGCAAAATTACGGCAAAATAAGAAATTTTATATTAAACTTTTAGATTAAAAATATGATATTTAAATGTCGTTGTTTTTATTTAGACCATCATATTTGGAAAAGTTCTGCTGTAAATAAATAAAATATTATTGTTAATCTCGGATCTTTTAGAATATTAAAAAAGTACTGAACAATTCTTAAAAATCAAGTAGACAATTCTAATAAAAAACACTGTATACTGACATTTATTCACTGGTTCTAGGTATTTCTCGATGAACAACAAAATTTACTACAATTTTCTATAAATGATATTTAGTATTATTCGAAAAAAATATTTAAAAAATCAAACTCTTAGAAACCCCCGAAAATATAAATGAAGAAAAAAAAAGTGTAAATAGAATACTTTTTATTAAAGAAATAATTCGTCTTTACTCGTCAACGATTAAACTTTGTCTAATACAGTAGAGTCTCGTTATATTTGTCTGTCACCGCTCTCTTTTTCCCCCACCTTGCGCGCTGGGGCCTCAGGAAGGGCCTGTTGTGACGTCACGAACGTAACGCGACTGAGGAGAGTGGGAGAAGCGGCACTCCCTTTCTTTTGATAAATATACGAAGACGGGAGGGGATGCCGAGGAACCGAGCGGGCACATTTACCGGGAATCTACTGTATCTTGTTTATTATTTTAAATTGTATTTCATAATGGAAAATATAAATAGTTTTTCATAATACGTTTGAGCATAGAGCGTATCCAATTAAACTGGGTTTTATCGAGCCAGAACAGCGATACAATAACAAACAAACAAATAAACAATTAAAAAACGTAAATAAACCGAAACTCAATATTCACTTCGCGCCTCGGTACGAAGTAACAATTCTCAGTCTCTCGACGATTCGGAACGCAAATTCGTCACTCTCGGAAAATCCGTACCCGATATTAATCTACAATTCAAACCATCTCCGATAACCTCAATTAAAAAGTTTCGCGATGCAATTCGCAATTAGAGAAAACAAACACTTCGGGCGAGAGCGCGCAATCGAGTGCGAAAAAAGAACCTCGAGGGGAAAAACAATGGACCAATGAGAAGGCCGTTTCGAGATGGAATGGGAAATTCGCGACACCGTTGGAGGCGATATTATTTTGTCTCGATAAAAGGCGAATCGCCTTGTAATACTGATGTACAGTGATGTATATAGAATACGTATCGATGTCCCGGGGAAAATGCGATCCCTTTTCGATAGCCCAAGAGTGAACTACAGAGACACGGTGATGTTCACTGGCGCGAACGGGAAATTGTCCTATACCTATATACGCGAGAATTCCGAAATTATTTTGATACGTTTCAATATTTATTCTATCGATCGATTCAAAATTCAAAATTCAATAAAATCTTTATTTTCGTAGAAAGAACTTTCAATTAAATTAGTAAACCTACCGTTATTGAAGAAAAATTCATTTTTGTTTGATATATTTTTGAAGTTATTAATCGAGGAATTTAATCTAAATTCCCATATTATTACCCAACATGAAATTGATTTTTCTCCGCTAAATTAAATTTGAAAGATTGAAATACATATTCAATAGATCTCTTAACACGTCAAATCATTTCCATTAAGTATTCTATAAATTTAAAATTGGAGATTAAAAAAGTTAAAAATTAATTAAAATATCTATTTTCGGGATTTTCCAAACTAAAAAAAACGAAAAGAGTAACCCCAGAAACGTCCAGAAATAATAAAATTTAAACAAATATTAAAGTTGAGATACAATTTCTGAACATCCCCACGTTAATGGGCTAATTTCACTTATTGTATGAAGTATATTTCGACAAAAACTTTTTTACTCAATCGGCTTTGATCTTAGAGCTTCTTCAAACGATATTGACAATATTAAACAGCGTCTTTCAAACTTGTCTAAGCCATCTTTACAATTAGTAGCATTAAACGTAAATAATAACGATGAAATAATCTGAACATCGATTTATCGAATCCAATATCGCATCTTATAGCCATCGATAATTAATTAATGCAATTTTTACTTCTTTTTTATTCTCTCTGAAGAACGATAAAACCTTTTTTCAGGCTTCATATTAAGTTTGCTGTATATTGAATTTCCATTCTTTTGAATGGTATATAAAAAAAATTTGAAAAGCAAAAAAGTGCAAAGAGGATTAGATTGGTAACTCCGGAGGATTTCCATCGGTGTCGGTATACTCCTCGCAAAATGTATCGGTAAAACGAGACGCGGGGACACGTAACTCGTGAGGGACGATATGTCGGGTATAGCAAGGTGCTGCTTTACATTTTATTGCTTGCCGCGGATTTCTCTGATTTGCATAAAGAGACGGACGACGAACGCGTTTTCCATTCGAACTTACGACGATACCTTTTCGACTTCCCACCGCCACTTCCTGTTCCTTACTCCTCGACCCCTAGTTCATTATAAAACGAAACCATTATCTGGGTACCCTGAATCGTGATCTTTTCTGAGAAAAATGGCGCTTTTTCAAAATTAACCATTTGGTAACAAATTCTAACCTCTGGGAGTTGTATGATGCTCTGTCGAATTGTGTGATGTTACGAAACTTCCTTTTTAATCCTCCGTGCGAGAAACTCGATTTTTCGCACTAAGGCAAAATTTCCAGATGCGTAAAATCGAGTTATGAAAAAATGATGAAAAAATATCATATGGAACACGAGCGAAATGTCCAACGAGTGTGATTGTCGCCCTCCTTTCGCTCGAGCCACAAACTTCACACTCATCGGAGATCGATAATTGCGCCCTTGTTGCATAATATACTATTTCACAAATGAAAGGAAAAGGTACGTCAACTTCAGATCAGTTTCTCCAGTAAAAAGAGTTTATCTTAATTATTGAAAAATACCTTTCCTACTATTTTCAAGTATGCTCCATGGATTCCCGTCCAGAAAATTATGAAACTGGATTGTTGTAACCCGGTTCAGTGGAGAAAATGGTGAAAAATTTTAAAAAATGGTTTTCAGACAATCTTTACGGAAATCGATAGAGACTAAACTTTTTATTTAACCTCCTAAAGTTATTAAAAAGGCCCATTGAAATATATGACTTATTTTACGAAACAATATTCAAATTTTAATCCCTTTTATCCTGAAATGGAAATAGCAGATACGTCAACTTCAGCTTAGTTTTTCCAATTAAAAAAAATTCTTTTAATTATTGAAAAATATATTTCCTACTATTTTGAAGGATACTCCATCGATTCCAGTCGAAAAATTTGCCAAAAAGCGATTATTTCTGAAAAAAATGTACAAAATATAATAAAAATGCGATAACTTTTAGGGTTTTTTTAAAATTTTTCACGATTTCCCCACTGAAACGGGTTATAACAATGCAATTTTAGAATTTTATCAATGGGAATCGATGGAGCATACTTGAAAATTGTAGGAAAAGTATTTTTTAAAGATTTAGATAAATTCTTTTTAATGGAGAAATTGAGCTGAAGTTTATGCACCTGTTTTCCTCATTTATGAAAACGGTTACAGAACGTCACTGATTCTCAATCAACTTCACTGAATGGCATCAAAGTTCCGAAATTTTTATTGAACTGTGCTGAACATAACTAACAGATACATAATAAACAAATAAAAAAATATTCAATATTTACTGGGCTAAAATCATGTTGAACTTAGACAGTCAGAACTCCATGCAAAAAAAGGGCGCACAATTTATAACATTCTTTACTCATGTTGGAACTTCCACAAATTTAATGCTAATTGAAAATCGTTCTACGTTAGATAATTATCAGTATAGGCTTGGCAAGTATATAAGAATATATGAAGCTCATTATAGTTAACCAGAAATTTGCAAAAGTAGTCCGCCGTTTTCATGAATCTTCGTGTTCTTCAGTACATTACATAAAAATGAATGATTCTACTCAACAATCATTCAAATTTTATGAACTTTTCTGAACATTCATTGACCTTAAACAAGAAACAGATTTATGAAATGCGAAAAAAATCCGAAATAATCGAAGCTTCGTGTAGTAATAAGTGCACTGCTTGCAGCATTCGTTGACCTTCTTCGAACTTCCATAAACTTTAGCAAACTATATCGAAAACTTCAGCAAACTTCACAAAATTTGATGGAGCTTTATCAAATGATTACAGTTGAAGCACTTTAACAGCTAATTATTTTAATGGGCATCAAGATTAGGTGTACCAATCTCCAGTAAGTTATAAATTGTTTAATATATTATATTCCATCTTAAGGTCTATACATTCAATTTTATTTGGGTTACAATTACACTTAAACGTTTCCCCGTCTTTTCTATTATATTAATTCTCTTCAACAATAATATTCCGTTTTACTCCTCATTATTTTCCTTTCGTACAACTTTATTAAGCATTAATTTATTTCTTACTTATCAAATATCTTTCAATTTCGTTTTATCGAACTTCATTGTCGTCCGATTCCTTTTTAATAAACCCATTGCCGCAATTGTGCGGGTGCATTGAGATCGATTCCTTCATATCGATAACGAAAGTTCTAAAGCATCGCAATTCAGAATGTAAAAAAACTAAGTTGCAAAAATAGGAAATCCAAAAGGTCGATAACGAGAAGATGTAAACCTCTACCCGAGGTCTATAGACAGCCTGGTGCGAGTTATTCGCGTACTTTTATTTCGTATCTTTCAATTATACGAACAATGGAAGCATCGCGCTTTGTTTACTTTACATTCCTCGGAAAAGTGGAAGTTTTAATTAATTTCTTAGGACGGACCTTCCCGCAGGCCACATTTATTTATTTTTCCTTTTTTAAGTAAATCGTAAAATCAGAGAACTTAACTCGTAACAGAAATTTATTTGTATACGAAGCATTCTATTTAATGATAGGAATTCCCCAATATTTGAACATAAAAATTACAACGTTTAATAACGTCATCGTTTGTGAGCGTAAATACTCAAGTGCAGATAAATGGTTCGATAACAATTAAAATTTATTCAGGTAATTGTAATTAATTTCATTATATTTTCAAACAAAGCTACGTTTCGTGTGCTCATGATGTCACTGCTTACGGAAAGTTTGTAACGACTCTTTTATGCGAAAAGTTTGGCTTTATCAAACAGCGTCCCACACGCACAGAAATTCAGTCGACAGTGTCTTACCGAATTTAATTTCACGTAACATTGAGACGAAAGGGAAAAATAAACAATTTATTTTTATATTACTGATGCTGAATTCGGTAGAACTAAGTTCAGTAAACCATTTGTATACGGTGTATAAAACTTTTCTCGTAGTTCCTCGTGTCGTATAATAGAGAAACTTAGGTTCCCGGTTCCAGGTGAACAACGAATGATAAAAATGACTCAACGAATATTTTATTTTCTGAAATTAAATAACAATGCCCACCATTGGTAAATGCAATATTGCAAATAGATTTTTTACTCAAATTATATAAATATAAAACAAACAAATATCCTGTGAAATTTGTGTTACTCTTGGCAGCAGAATGAAGTTCACGTTCTACGACATAATATTATTACAAAACCTCGCAATTTAATATCCTACACCCACAATTAATTAAGTCTAGACAAGATATTCTTGCGAACTAACGACTTCTTTGTTCCCAATATTAGTAACAGATATCCGACAAAAAATATTTTTAGACTGATATACAATCCGGGAGATACGTGCACTGGTGAATGAATTTCCTCGTGGCTTCACAATATGTGTACTCTAAGCGCAAAACAATGGCGCGTCGCGTGTCAGAAATTATGCATTTGCATGATGTTGGTGTATTTATAACCGCTATTGTTATCGATTGTAATTGCCGCGTTCCTATTTACTGGTATAGGTATATTGAAACATTACAGCGTCACGGAACACTTATAAATTAATTTTGCATTTAAGTGTATCAGACGATTACGAACAAAGAATGAGCGTGCCAATATTTCATGATGTGTAAATGTATGCTTCTTTCATTGAATTACTGTTAAGTTAATGGTCAATTCTCATGTTCTCTATGAAATATATTTTATTTTGGGGGAGGGGTATTATGCAAACACACATTTCAAGATTCCGTAGGAATCTCGATTTATATGTTTACAGAAAGTTAAACAAAAAATGGAACCACTTTCCACACAACACAATTCTTACCGAAATGTTCTTAGGAATTATAGTCGACGTCCAAATGTATCTTTTTGGTCATGAGCTCCTCAGGACTTTTCAGGATAAACTTGTGTTGTATGGATTCTTTTCCTCCTAATTGATTAGTTACTTAGAACTAGACAAACAAAGTGCACTCGTCAATTCCGCGTGGGACTTTCTATTCAGAACTATGAGATTTTTTGGGTTAGAAAAATTGTAAATACAGAACAAACCGCTAATTTTCTTTATTCCAATCAGGATGTTCCGAGGATATCCTGAGGATAAAAAACATTTGGTTGTCGTGAGGAGCTCCTCAGGGACGGATGAGAAATGCTTCGATAACGCTCATACAACGCAATCCATGCAGGGATATCCTGAGGAGCTCCTGAGGACGTTCAAATGTCCGCTTGTGGTCCTCGGGAGCTCCTGGATATCCTAGGACTGGCTTGTGTTGTATGGGCGGCAACTTGTGCTAATAACGTTTCCCACGGGACGTCCTAAGGACGTTGTCATGTTCTTGAGAATATCCCGCCGGGATAGCCAGAGAACGGGAAAAACGAGCATTTGGAAGTCGTTGAGGATTTCCCAGGACAAACAGAGTATGTCTCAAGACGGGAGTTTATCCCAGTAGGGACATCTCTGGATATTCTGATAAAATATTACCTCGATGAAACAGAAATTGATCATGAGGGATCCAATTCTTTTTAGAAACCTTATACGGATGAGCCCAATTAAAATTAAATAAAAAGAGCACCAGGAATCTGACAATTGGAACTCCCTACACATAGGATATATGAATAATATTTATTAGATTGTCAGGCCTAGTTTACCACCTGACACCTGACCTACCAAGACATACAAAGAGAGCATTTTAAAGAGGAAAAGGCATTTATGAAAATTATTTTATTGAAAGTAATAGCCGTTCCAGTTTTTATACATAAATTGCTGACAGAATAAGCATATTTGACAGAGAAGATGGCACAAACATTCTGATGGATTCTATCCTGTCAGACTTCATAAATTCCGAATGGGATTTGCTAATCAAAAGAGAGCAGACTTTCTATCGGGATTCCATGGAGATTAACTCATGTCCAATAAACATGGAATAAAAGGCGTACTTGGAGACTGATCATTGGAAATTCCTCTCTATAGGTGACACCAAAACTCTGACTGAACCTGTCCTGTACCATTTTATTACCACCCCATGGGATTTCCTGTCAGACTCGTGGGATTTGCTATTGGGTTTCCATCGAGACCAATACATAAAGAATTTTATGTGAGGAATCCCAACAATAAATGGCATGGAACGCAATTCTGTAAATGTCAAGAAATAACTTTGAAATATAAAAGGGGAATTCATCAGATTCATTTTACGTAATTGAAGTTGGTAGATCCATAGTTATTTAAACATACTCAACACCCATTGTACCGCACTGATGACGGGGAATAACACCAAAACGTTGAGATGGATCCTGACGGACTTCATAAGTTCCCCATAGGATTTTCTAATCAGAGTCGTGAGACTTTTTAACTGTAGTCCACAGAGAGCCATTCATATCTTCTCGTGAAAATGTGATATTATACTTTATTTGGATAAACAAGCATGTGAAGTTCTGTGAACTACATGGTTAGTAAAATTATAGGCAATGCATTTAATAAAATTTATTTCTACTTCCTGAATTTTTTTTGCAATGTACTGCTCCCGTTTTCATTTAACTTCTGCGGTTTTCAAATAATTTCCGGGAGACCATTAAGAATTCTCATGCAGAGATTCCCTATGAAGATCTGGCAAGTGTAATCTGATCATGAGATGGGACTTTTTCTGGGATGAAATTAATTTAATCACACTTGAATAGTCCAGTTTCCTAGAATTGAACAGAAATCTTCAATGGTTAGATAAATGAAGTTATCTGATATATGCTGACCAAAATTCTGATGGAAATTAGTCAACTGATTATTTAAGCAGACCGTTAGATATTTTTTGTTGACCCCGACAAATTGAACGCCAAAAAACGTCCACAAAAACGAAATCATCCACAATTCTTTAGTATCCAAATGAAAAGCACCAAACCCCAATACATTTCTATTGTGAAACTTCTTAATGGGAGATTGTCGAAAGATAGCAGGCCACAATTTATTATCATTTCAAAATTTGAGATTCCTCTCTCGCCCTCGGAAAGAGGGAAAATTTACGGAAAAGACGACACGGTACCGAGGAACTTGGAATCAGTTCGATCGTTGCCCATCCGCGATTCCCTTAACAAGATTCCGTCGAATCGCGGTCCAAGTTTTCGCGGACGTGAGCAAACGGTGGAACAGGCCGTGGACGGCCGCAGTGGCCACCGACGGTGAGAATAGATACAAAGAGAAAGAGAAAGAGAGACGATACGAATGGACCCGAACGTGTTTAAGTTCGAGGAAAGTTCTCCGGGGTGACAAAGGACGGAAATCCCAGGAGTTCTCTCCTGACCGTTATACTACGGGTAGGAGAAGTTCGGACGGGGAACCCAGCAGCCGTTGTCCGCGGTAAAGTTAAGCGAAAACTAGCCGCAAACCCAGGCTAGCGGTGTCCTTCGAGTGGTCAGTTAAGAAGTTAAACCGCTCCTAGGAGAGCACATTCTGATAACGCACCCGACTACGAGGCTATTAAAGCTCGACGCTGCTGTAAACTCGACGGGCCTTTACGGCAGAACTTATAACGGAGAAACTGACCCGGACACCTCGAAGACGCGTGTGATCGAACTAGCGCCCCGAGGAGGGAACGGGCCATTAAGAAGAGAATACTCCATTGTTGCCAAGAGATATAACGGAGTATTATTAAAATCCATTGTTCGATAGAAACTGATGTAAAAACTTTGGCAATTACGCAAATCTCGTATTACAGTATTAACTTCTGAAGTTTATAGATAGTAAAAGTGTCAACGAATATTTCGGTTGTTGTTGTGGATATTACAAAACTCACTAAGTTACCCTGACTGTAACGATTGAATGCGTACAAAAGTTCAACTGAAGTAATTCAAGGCAGTTCAAGTTGAAAAATCAAAAGCTCTGAGTTTTCTAGGTTGTCAAACTACAGTCCAAATGCCCGAATGACCATCCTCCATAATTGTCCATTCCGTTATTGTCTGTTGTCAAAACTCCTTTACGGCCACTGAGGTCACCCCTTTTAACGACAATGAAGCCATTTTCTTAATCCCCACCACGTCCAAACACTTGCCCTATCGTCGCCTGTGACTGGAGAGTTGCATGTCGCACGTGGCGCCATCTCACACGAACGTTGCTGAAAACACGTACACGTGCATTCCGATGAGCGTAGTGGGGGAGCACACTTTCCTTGCCGGCATGTCGTTAAACGGGGGCATGAGGGGAAGACGCGAACGGACCTATGTCGTTAAAAGCGGGTTGTACTGTATTATCTTTTTGATGCACTAACTCCCTCACCTCCCTACACGGAGAAAAATTTCTAGTTTTGCATCATGCTCTTGTTTCATGGTTTTATTGTCCTCTAAAAGCGTGGGCCGAGGCCAAAGCACAAAACCATGCTGTTTAAGGTCGAACACGTGATGTTAAAGGATGACCCTATGCTTTTAGAGGATTAGAAAACGTCATGTAAACTATGATGCAAAACCTAGAAATTTCTCCCCGTGTGAGGAGCACTTCTTCTTCAATGCACTTCAATATATATTGTGTACACGCACAAATATTCTCCTCCGTAAGCTGGATGCCTATAAAATGGGTGGGAGTGGGGACAGACAATAAGGGAGCTTACTCTTTGGTCCCGCCCGTCAGACAATAAGGGGATGTGGACTGTATTCGGTCTGGTTATATTTACCTGTCGTCGCTCTCTTTTTCTCCCACCTTGGCAGCTGGGGACTCACGAAGGGCTTGCTGTTACGTCACGAACATAACGCGACTGAGGGGAGTGGGAGAAGCGACGCTCCCCTTTTGATAAATATAACAAGACGGGAGGGGTAAGCGAGGAACCGAGTGGGTAAATATACCAATACTCTACTGCATCTAAAAATATTGAATTTAGTGCTGGATTAGTACTTCCTCAACTCCGTTCACTTCAATAAAACCATTCTTGAAATTTTCCCTTTCTTAATCTGTTTAGGAAATCTAGAAAGACAAAAATAATTTATTGCGAATGTTATCACTGTTATTTTTGCATTTCTCCTGATTCCCGAAATAAATGGAGTGAAAACGAGAATATGACTGTATCAAATAAGTTAAAACCTTTTATAATAGAAGAAAGAAAAATAAAAAAATAAGATAGACTATTATAATACTAGATGACCTACTATCTAACAATAAATCGAGACCAGGAAGAGCGGACGTTACGCATCGAGATATCAGACTCGTTTGACCCTTTTACGCTTTAGACATCTGCATAATCACACTTCCAATAGAAGAACTAGAAGAACTGACCGTTGTGAGTTTTTCAGCTTGGATTGATAAAACGTGCAACTGAGCCATAAAACTATTCAATGAAAAGTGAGGCAAGTAAATAAATACGTTCTGCACGAACGATTATACGAAACAATGGGCAGAAATCAACACGAACGAAAGTAGTTTAACAAAAGCGTTATGCAAGGCCGTTAAATAAAACGGTCTACTACACCGATTCAATGCTTTAGTCAAAATAATCAAGTCGATGTTCCATATATAAATCGAGAGAAAGTGGCATTACAAGGTTGCCTGATGCGAACCGCTAGTTTCGGACTACAATAGCGATTTTGCGTTATGAAGCTGCGTTAATATTTAATTCAATCGAGTAAAATTTGCACTCTAAATATTTTGGAGTAACAAATTTGCCGCCTATTTATTATAAGTGAAAGTGTCGCTGATAACAGTTTTATTTTTAGTTATGACAGAAAAAGTATTTTTAAGTTATACTTAATAAGGAAGTTCTCTAAATAACGTAAATCTGATAACATTTCAAACAATTAATTTGAAAAACAGAGTAAAATTAAATTAATTTTAATTAAGAAAACTAAGTAATTGTAAAAACCAGTTAATCATTAAATAAAACAATTCTATTATGCGGTTAATAGTATCGAAAAAATTGGAATGTTGATAAATTCGACGCTCTTTTTCGAGTTCGCCAATACTAAATAACGATTAATCAGAAATTAAACTTCAGATCATCGAATAGCATTGTCAATTCGTATTTAAATTAAAAAAGTAATAAACCGATTAAACTTCGATACAAATGAAGGCATTAAAAACATGCAATGCCGATTAAATCACAAAATTTATTTTAAAGTGCCGAATTGTAAATATCCAACGAATTTATCTTCCGACCTGTGCAATACATGACACAACGTTCAAACAGCTGAAAACAAAGTTAATTACTAAACATGTAACTAATGAATGTTATGTTATCGCATTACCTAACGAAATCGGATAAGTAGCGAATGCGCTCGTTACATGGTACAAATAAGCGATTTTCAGATAAAAATTAAGGAAAATAAACAATGGAACGAAAATACTATTAAAAATGCAGACATTAATTCATTGACGCTAATATGTTAATTAACATGCACGGAAATTGTTTACGATAAATCGTTGCATTATAAAAATGTAATTTTCGCAATTTTCAAGAAAATTACATCAAATTTTCATGAAATTAGTAGGATAAGTAACCATTTGCGGAAAAAATTAGTTATGTTAATAATGAAAAAACTAAAAAGAGTTTTAATGCACACATTATTTCAAATATATAAAACAATCGAAATTTCACAAAGTAGAGTGCCGATATATTACTCGATTCTTCGCCTTTCCCTCCCGTCTCGTTATATTTACCAAAAGAAGGGGCCCGCCGCTTCTCCCACTCCCTTCAGTCGCGTTACGTTTGTATCGTCAATGAGGCCTTTCCTGAGGACCAAGCCCGCAAGGTGGGGGAAAAAGAGAGCGGCGACGTAAATATAACGAGACACAAGTATACCGGGACTCTACTATACACAAATTTTTGTTGTCAAAACTATTGATGGATTGAAATGTTACTCTTCATATATTTTATGCGAGTTATATATTCCCTTCCTAAATTATTGTATTTAAAAGAGCGAACATCACATTTCTCCAATTACAAAAAAGGTAAACACATTATTTAACATCATGCCTCGATGTTAACCGATTCACATAAGATATTTAATTGGCTTTCCTCTTGCGAACGTATCTTTAATATAGATTACGCAATCCCTTCAAACACAGATTCTAATGACTGGAATTTATGAAGTTCCTATTGCGAAGTGACTACTTGACCCTTGTTTTCATGAACTCTCTCCAGAGGGCGACGCATTTGAAATATTCGACCGGCGTAACGGAGTATTTCGAATACGTGATGTATGCGAGAAATTCAATGCGGATTCCAACGAACATCAACAATGGACAAATCGCTCTTCCGGCAAACCTCAAATTGGAGGACACATATATACAAACATTTTCGCCATGTACAACTAGTGGGATATCTTCAATTTCGTCGGGCGTTTTCCAATTTTCCCTGGGACCATTCGAGACCCGGACGGAGAATTCCAGACGGTCAGGAAGTCGACGGGTATCTACAATGGTAGATATCGCTTCGGGTTTCGAGCCAATTATTTATTTCCGAAGGCGAGTCAAGTTGTGCACTTTCGCCTTATTCCTTGCACCTCCCGTTGACCTACCGCTATCCGATGAAAGCGCCCACGTAACACGTGACGCGGTAGCAGACTTCGAAGCGAACGCAAAATCTCTTATTAAAACATGTGTATTGTGAAAAATTTACATATCTTGATCAGAAATATTCGAAAAATGGATTGTTAAATGTCTTCAAATTCGTACCACTATAAATATAGTGTTTCAAAATAAACTTGGAAGATATGACATAAAGATTGACGTTAATGAAAAATGCACATAACAGAAACATACCGTTACTTAACCCGTTAAGTCCGGTTTTTTACGGCCATTTTTTATCGGCAATTTTAAAGTTTACATGGAACTTTACAAGGTAGTGTCAAAAAGTCAACAAATAAAAAAATGGACAGGTCAAAAACCGAGAGGTCAAAAACGACTGGTCATAAATGGACATGCAAAAAATCGACAAGCAAAGTCAACAGTTGACCGTCAAGATTATACGGAGAGAACAAATATAGTTCATGCAACCATTTTGACATAGTAAAACACGATATTACAAAAAATATTTCGATTTCAACTTTTGCCGTAGTGAATAAGACCATCATGTTGTTTCGTTTATTATTTTCCGAACGTTAAACCTACCGCAAACATAACCTGAATACAGAAGAGTCCCGGTATAATTGCATCTCGCTATATTGTCATCCCAGCATATTTGTCCGTTTCCCTCTCGTTATATGTGTCTGTCACCGCTCTCTTTATCCCCCACTTTGCAGGCTGGGGCCTCAGGAAGTGCCCGCTGTGACGTCACGAGCATAGCGCAATTGAGGAGAGTGGGAGAAGCGGCGCTTCCCGTCTTTTGACAAATATAAGGAGACAGGAGGGGAAGGCGAGGAACCGAGCGGACAAATATACCAGGACTCTACTGTAGTCATTTTTACTATCACAGATATAATGACATTGTGAAAATAATGTTGTATCAACTAAAACTTTTCTCGTTGGTAACTCTACTATTATTAGTTGCTACAACCATTTCTACCTATGGTTCCATTAACCATTTTTTTTCTCGTTGTGCATAATTTTCCTGGAAAGTATATGAGTTCCTGTTGCACAAGTATGGAACTCTCTTAATCTGAATCAGGGAAAAGTATTGACAGTCTATATACGCTGATTCTGGTTAAGGTTAAGAGAGATTGAGGTTAAGAGAGAACGTAACGATATTTTTCGATTTTCCGACGAAAAATTTTGTAAACAGGAGATTAAAAAATTTGAAACATTAATCGGCAAGTTCTCTTAATTTAGTCCAAGCATAAGATCGTTATTAGCCTTTCAATGGTTGACTACTACTCAAAGGTTGTTAAGAAAAAATGTTGTTACAGACAGTTTTATGAACTTTCGGTTTAAGTATTCGTTATCGGCTTTTTAACCTTCATATTTGGATAGCAGACCAAATTCAGCTACTTCTGAATTTTTATGCACCAGGTTTACCAATTTCAATTTTTTATTTACATCCATAAAAAGTAAATCCATATCAGTAACCAAAATTTGGAATTTGTAAAGGGCGTATGTATAATGCTGAATGTTACAAGATTCATGAATGTTTTTATACTCGATTATTGTAGCTAAGAATCGATGTTGTATATATTAATATATTATTATTCCAGTTGTTAGAGTGTATCCCTCTACCGGATATGTTATGTAATTCGTTGAAAGAGTAGACGCGGAATCAAAATGGCGCTGAGGTGAAATCAAGGTCGGATATATACGTAGATAGTAAATCACGACTCGATGCAATCGCATATTAAATTACTAGAATAATACACGTGTGATCGTGTAATTATCGCCATAAATAGCTACAAAAATGTCGGTACTGTACCCGTACAGAATGAGTTCTAGATGTAAGAGTCAAAATAGATTATAATACACCACAGGCATATGTACATTTGTACGAAGAAGGTTAATTAAATTACAGAGCAAAACAATTAAGGTTTTACTATTTAAGTAATAATTTATTATAAGTATATGCTGTCCTATGATAAATGAGGATAGAAATGTGCTATTAATACTTTTTCAATATTTCAGTTTTAAGTTGGAAACTTAGCTGTAGAAGTTACTTGAAAATTTGCTAGAAACAATTTCCAATTGTAATGATTTTCAACAATAAAAATATCGACCAAACGCATGACAATCGAAGTGCCAGGATGTGAACCCGGGACCTTTTAATTATCGAATACTCTACCAACTACTCCGCACTGCGCCCTCTCCTAATTTTATCATCAATATCAATCATTTACTTCAATATCTTGAAATGATCAGATAATAATTGTATAACAATTGTGACAATTAGACAATTTTTTTTTAACAAATTTGCAAGTAGCTGTCAATGATACTGACAAGAAATAAAACGTTGACGAAAACATCAGTCGCTTATTTTCATCCTACACGAAAAGATATAGATGTTACCGGATATCATAGTGATGATACCCGATAACATCTGATGGTATCCAGTACCATCTATGTATTGGTAAAAAAATTACAGCAATTATAAACAAATATGCAGTAAAACCCGTACTGCTAGAATGACAGAAGTTTATTGTATGTACTATCTAACCAATTAAAATGGTATAGTCTAACTAACTAGATACTACCACCATCGAATGTCGGATAATTACCGTAATACCATAACAATAGTGATATAATAACAATGCACAGCAGGTACCAGGTTCTACAAATCAATTCCTTAGCTTAACCCTTTGAAGCATACATTTTTCGCTTCGCGTAAAACAGCTGAAACTGGATACTAAGTGGTTTTCGGGGTCGCTGATCTCGAATCCGGACTCAGATTTTCGAAATTCAAGACAGCGGATCCAATATGGCGGACCAAATCCAGAAAAAGTTACTTGATCAAGCTTCAGCTGTGTACTCGAGGGTTTTAGGGTCGCTGATCATAAATGCAGCCTCAGATATTGAAAATTCAAAATGGCGAATTCAATATGGAGGACCAAATTAAAAAAAAGTTACTTGATCAAGCTGAAACTGGGTACTCGGGGGTTTTTAGGGTCGCTGATCATAAATCCAGCCTCAAATATTGAAAATTTAAAATGGCGATTCTAACTTTGCTAACCAAATTCATGAAATCAATGGTGATTATGGTAACAAATTATGATTATGGTTTTAAAGATCCGGTGTGTAACTACGCATTCAGCCGAAACTGGAGACACGAACAAGGAAGTGGCTGCTTCTCCACTTTTTTTTGTGTTTTTTGCTTTTTTGCCGCAAAGAGTTAAGTAGTAAAAAATAGATATAAACCTTACTATATTTTCTGAACTCCAATACTTCGAAGGTGACAGTTACTACTTAGATAGTAACCTCCCTTAATCTGAAAATTCCTTGAACGAAACTGGCGACCCTTAACCCTCGACATGTACATTGCGATTTTCGAATTCGAGTGGTATACATATGCATTAAATGTTAATAACATTACGCATCGAAACTAGTAAACCTGACTAATTAGAAGTTTGTACCACAATTTTCTAAGACAGTCAAATCAACCACTTTAGTAAATACAACTAACAATTTTTTCCAAACAAAAACTGGACATTTTTTAAGTTTAAAAATCCAAATTCTGACGTAATCAACGGACACTTTCCAGCGTCATTTGTGAAATTGTAAAAACGAGATTTTCTTTCTGGGCAAGGAAGGCAAATTTTTTTTACATCATAACCAAGTCTCGAATTTTCCAACATTGCCCACCTATCTAGTGCAACTGTTGCGAATGTAGCGCATGTCTGAGTGCACTAAACGTCACATCGCTATTGTGCACATGGAGCTCGGCTGCGTGCATCACGTTTCGCAGAGCATCTGGGTAATTAGTATCGCGTTTACTTTATTACGCGCCGCTGCCGCGTGCGCTCCTTCTCGTGAACTTGCGCGATCCGATCGAAACGCGAACTTTGTTATTTAATATAATTGCACCCGGAGAATGCCGCCGACTGTAAATTGACTCCCAGAGCTAAAGAAAAAACGGCGTAGAGGTGCGAAGGTCACAAATCCAGAAAATTTCTCAAAAAATGACGACTGTCCGTCATTTTTTGAAAAATTGTTTTCGTTTCACGTTACGTATAACATATCGACATGTAGTCAACAAAAAATTTTGTATGTGATTCACGTACAATTAGGGGTTCGTGCCTGTATACAGGAGCAGAAGTTGTCATTATGACTAATAACGGAAGAGGAAAAATGGCCGATATAGCATGGCTCCAGCGTGTTTTTCTTCACTTTGCTTTTGAAAATTTGGCAAAAAGAAAGCAAATTAAAATACAGTAAAGTCCCGGTGTATTGGCCCGCTTGGTACCCCTCCCGTTTCGTTATATTTATCCAAAAGAAGGGGAGAGTCGCTACTTCCACTTCCCTCAGTCGTTACGTCATAGAAGGCCCTTCCTGAGGCCCCAGTCCGTAAGGTGGGGGAAAAAGAGTGCGGTGACAGGTAAGTATAACAAGACGGAACCGAGCAAATATGCTGGGACTCTACTGTATGACGAAATACAAGAAAATGCATTTAAGTTTTGTGTTTAAGTTAATAATTGTAAAAACATTATTAAAACTATTATTTCATAAATAATTTCTTTGGGCATTTAATAAAAAAACAATAAAATTATGTAACTTTTAGGAGTGACTTAGCATTCACTTTATTGTTAAGATGTACAGAAATGCACAGGGTATAAAATGTTGAAATATTTTAAATTTTTATGTAAATAAAATGAGCACAAATTGAATTATTTATCATTGGTTGTAAATAAATTTTTATAATTTCAAGACTAGTCATTTCATCGACATTAAACAAAAATAATAAAATGTAACATAAAAATACATCAATCGTTCTGTAATATCAAGACTTGAAATAAATAACACTTTTGAAGTGTTTTAACTTTTACAAAATCTTACAGAAACAAACAGAATTTTCTCGTTTCTATTTCTGTTGTAAGAAATTAAAATCCTTTTTTATTCAGTAATGTCATTAATAACAATTTTTTACAAATTTACTTCAATTAATTATAACAATATATAAAATAGTAAAATTAAAAAATAAAACATGATTTTAAACTACAAGAAAAATATTAAAATATTAATTTATAAAATTGTTGATATTGGTAAAATATTAAATTATTAAAGCAAATGTTGACAATTTCACAAAAGATCATTGTTTTTGTACGAATTCGCAAACCATGGAGATACTTTCCAATAAAGCGTTTTAATGACGTCTATATAGGTTTACGACAGGTTTTTGTTATAATTACCAACCAGGCCAATTGCGTTCATTCGTTGAGTCCATGGAATACACAATACAAACGCGAAACGAAATAACAATTTTCTGATCTAAATAGCCGTACCGAAATAAACCTCGTACAAATTCCATGAAAAAGAATAAACAGGAATACAGTTGCGAATGAAATGTGTAGAAAGTAAGTTGTTACATATTGGAGAAAACAAAAATTAACCGTGCAAATAATGTTTCAATAAATGTTTTTTATACGTTTTTTTACATTATCGTAATAAATTTTCTTGAACGATTTGATTACGGAATTTATCGAATTTGACGATATATAATTATTGGTTTATATGTGAATTAACTAGCTCCAAAAAGTAATTATTATCATAAAATAATGAAAAAATAGCATCTAAAAATATTATCTTTTTTTAACAATTTCTTTTGCTGAAATGTAAAAATAATAAATGAATACAGCATGATAACGAAATTTGCAAACTAGTCTGAAGTTATATTTTTAGTTGACTGACATTATAATACGTAAAAAGCAAAATAGAGTAATTTTAAAACAAATAAAATAATAATTACAATTAGATTCCTGTACTTAAAGTATATTTCTGTAACTATTTTAATATAAAACAAATTTGAATAAGATTATCTGTACCATTAATACTTTAATACTACTATATATGGAGCATTCGACCGGCATTCGGAAAGTCCTGGGTTCGCGCCCGGCACATCATTTTTTGTTAAATAATAAAATTATTCTAAAAAATCTGTAAAAAATTCTTTGGACTATTGATTTTTATTATTCTTACTTCTAAAAATATAATAAACGAAACCCATAATTTATTTAGATTGCACCACTATATTATTTGAAACTTCTAACTTTTGTATGTATAAACGGGGTAAATATAAAAATAATCACTTTCCGTGGTAAAAAATGTGTAAGTTAGTATTTTTATAGTTCTGAATAGTAAAATAACAACATTTTGTACATTTTTGAGATAATAATTTAACCTCTATTTCTCTCGTGCATTTTCAAACGATGTATGCCACTTACTAGATAGTTGGCAATTTTCCTGTTCAAATGGTTTGTTCGATTAAAGTATATAATTAAATTATTTCATCTGTAACATTTACAAAATTTCTTAGTAAATACTTTTCAACTACTCTGCAAAGTTCAATAGGTCTTCAACTGCATTTCATCCGGTGTAGTAAATGTCCTAAAGCAATTAAATGATCTAAGAATGTAGTTAGTGGAATTCAATTTAGAAGTTAATTTCAGTAATTTAACAAAAATTGTTGGAATAGTATGACTACATTGCTGGTGTTAATTTAACTATTAATTATTATCTTAAATGAAAATAATAAAATTAACTTCAAGAATATTTTTTATGCTTTATATTTTATAAAATCTTGTTCAAAATAATTTTTGGTCAAATGCAAGATGAATTTTTTAATTATTAATTGTTAATCATCGAAACATGTTGTTAGTTTATTAATCGAAAACTAAAAACCTTCTTTCTGGTTACTACAATACTCGATAACAAAGGTAACAAAATTACTATTAATAATGAAAAACTATTTGCCTCACTCATGAAGAACTGTAATAATAAAGTTATAAAATTCACAAAGTAGCAGTACCCGAACGAATTATTGGGAAATACCAGCATCAAAATTTATTAAATTTTGAACAGTTTGATCAGAAAATTTTGAAGGAAATTCTACACTATCATGATATTAAATTTCAGAAAATTGCATATGTACGCTTTCAAGAAATATTCGCTTCAGGCAGTCACAGGAAAAGTTATATTATGAAAAGATATACTCGTCAGTATTAATTAAACGAATCTAAGTCTTATTAATTAATTGAAATTTCAATATAATCTGTACTAACAACGTAAAGGACCTTTTAGACGATCGCGAAAAGCTTTTAAAATGCCAGTAAAGCCCCTGCATGCATGACTTCGGTAAATTGATTTGATTGCACTTTTATATTCATATAAGTAAACGCTGGTCATAACTGCAAAATTTCAGTAAGAACCAAATGTGTACTTAACATTTTACTTCACTTTAAAATGCCTACATGCAATCGGTAACTTTAGCTTTCTCATGATATTTTAATTATGTGTGCATTAAAACCAGCGAAGATAGCTTCGATTTTTTAAATTACTTTAGGTTATAAATAGACGATTACGTTAATTAAATACACTAGTGCATTTGAATTTAGTAGTCATTAATATTTTATGTTACTTAAAATTAGTAATATTTTAACTGAATGTTTTTAAAATCAGATTAATGAAATGCTTTTAGCCCTTCGAACAGAACCGCAACGGCAAAGTGGATTGTCCTGGGCATCACGAAATTACCAGGTTTCAAACCATGGCAAATTCAAAAATAAAAGAAAAATGAAGAGGAACGTGTACACACTTATAATTCGTTTTTATAACTGTAACTTTAAATTCATGATTACATAACAGAATTAACTCTCACATAAATTTCTTTTGTAAAATAAAATTAAATCGTTCTTTCAAGTAGTCTGATATATAAAATAGAATTAAATTTCTTTTACAAGAATGTAATTGCAGCGGATCAACATCTAGTGTCCCGTGAATGAACTACATAAAATTTAGATGAAGTTTAACGGAAAATTTAACTCGTTTTCCGCGCATCGTGTTTATGAAATTTATTAACATTTCAGGATCAAATAATAAAGTTGTCGAAAATAAATCATGGCACTTTTATTAGTTTCTACACTAAGAAATATTTAAGTATCTTAGACGCCTATCAAAATCTCATTATCTATTTTCAAGCTATCACTGCTAATTACAACAAATTGAACTGCAATTAATTGAATCTATTACTAAAATAGCATAAAATTAAGATACCGTTGTATATAAATTGATGGCGTTTAATCTTCTACGCGAATGTTGTATAAGTGAGTCTAAAATATCCATAGGAATTAGCAAACAGTTAGAAAAATTAGCAATTATTTAATAATAATATCTCATAAAAATGACAAAATTTGTCTGTTGACAAGAACACATACAAAATATCAGTGTTTTAATGAATTTTCCTAAACTGTAATTTAAAATGTATTGAAATACTTCTTTTAATCAAACTTACATTTCTTGTTTATTTTGTAAAAAATGCAGTAATTTTAATAGTTAAATATTTATTCGAATATTAAACTTTATACGATCCAGATAGTTGGTTGATTACAAAAATTTACTTCATGAAATATAAAATAAGAAATTAATTTAAAGAATGTGAATTAACGAAATTATTAAAAAAGAATTACTGTTAAAAAATAACGAAATTACATTAAATAAAAATGATGAAACAGTGGTCCATTTTTATTAATTATTTTGAATTTTAAAAGTTATACAAGTTTCTTTCTCACAATTATTTCAAAACTTTGACTACAGTTTGTCGAAAATAAGTTTTAGTATTATTCCTCGAGAAGTATTTTCCGACAATTTTCTTTGAATATTATCATTAATGAATTCGATAAACTTATCCAACATCTCGCGTTGAAATGTTTTCGTAAAATTACGGATTTCATAAATATGTAAATTCGTGAATCTTCTAATAACAGTTTATTAAAATAAATATTAATCTACGAAAAATGTATAGAGTTCACGTTCTGAAATGTTTTCGATAATTAATTTCTAAAATAAACTATTCACTTGGATGCAAATGTTATATTCACTTTGACTTTTGCTTTGAAAATTTAGAGTGACGCAATGAAGAAAATTTATATAAATATACTAAAATTGTTACAATTTGCACATGAGAAAAGGTATTTGAAACCGAAGTGCCGAAAGATGTCGCTGTCTGGATTATTCGCACAATTTTATTACACTGACTTTAAAAAATATCAATTTTTAGTAATATTCTCTTATTCGAAGATTTAAAAACTCTGTAGAAATATATATACTTCACTGTCATTATCTTCTTTATTACTATTGTTTACTGTGAAATAACTATGGCTATAGTCCTCGACAAATGTTGCTGTAGAACTCACATTATAATTAGAAAATTGTTTTGTCTTACTTTTTTCCTATTAAAATAACATTTCAAACTTTTTAAAAGTCTCTAGTATTATAAAAAATATTGATATGAAATATCTTTGATAAAACTGACAGTTTTATTATTGAATATTAGAGGACAGCTGAAGAGTCTGGATCCATAACGTCAATTCCTAATTTAAAATATTCAATTTAAACGAAATCTAGAAATATTTTCTGATCCAAATCTATTTTAAAGTTATTTTACGCGTTTTATATGACAAATTTGAGCGAAATCGGTTCAGAAATAAGTTATAATTGACAAGAATAAATGTCTATAGTACTCGTAGAGTTTACGTTGTTACCGACGAAATTTATTCTTGTCAATTCCCAATCGTTTATGAACCGATTTCGCTGAAATGAGTCGTATATTCATAAAAAATTCGTACAATAGCTTTAAAATAGTAATTCATTGTGAATTCTCTCTGAAATATACTTTTTAATGATAATACGAGGTGGGTAAAAGCGAATTTCATTAAAGTAGAGAATCGGTATTTTAAACTAGTCCATTTCAAAGAGGTAACTATTGACGCTACAGACCGGAACTATTTTTGCCCGTCTTATATTTTTAAACTTGTCGCTAATTACAAGGAATTTAGTAAAAATATTTCAATTATCAACATAAAAATATTACTAGAGGCTTTTTAAAAGTTGCATGGAAAAATATAATATGTGTTTCTTGAAATATTATTTTAGCATATGTATATTTTAGCAGAATTGAACAAAACTGTTTTTATAAATGAGTTCCACGAATAAACACTAGATGGCGCACAAACCCATAAACGAAGTTGTTGCACGTTTCGTTTTAAAGGGTACACGATAGACCACCTGCATAACAAGTTAGTCTTCGTCCATCTCTGCAATGGTAAAATTAGACATTTCTTGTGGATCTTAACGATATTAGAGTTCTAAGAAATAATTTATATGTATTAAATATTGTTTTTGTTATCAATATACCTGCACGTGACAAACCCAATACAGATTTGACAAAGTTCCAAATATTCTCTCGTAATAGCCCTGGCAAACGACCTTACCGTTATATATAAAACGCTTTAATTTGAATGCTATCTTTCATATCATAAGTTAAAAGGCCAACTTAAAAATTTTATTTTTGAATTGTTTTAAAATTTTTTGAAACTCATTCAAAAACGTCAACAAATAATATCAAAAAGTCTACACTAGATGGCGCACAAATCCATAAACGAAGTTGTGTCACGTTTCACTTTAAGAAGTATAATTCATCATAAAAAAAAACACAAAACAAATTACGTGACAAAAAGGTTCCGATTTGACAGACAAAAAAAACTTTTAAAATTTGATTCCTTTTTTGTATCTTTTTAAATTGTTTGTACCCACTTGTATCAGAATAACAATAGTAAATTGGGCAACTAGCAAAATAGGTGTTTGCCGACGAGTGAAAGTTTGACGCCCGAGCATAGCGAGACATTTCGCATGAATCTAAAAACACCTATTCTCCTTTGTTGCATATTTTCTCATTCGAGAGCGTGCTATTTTACTCCCACGATATAGGGAGCAAAATAGTATTCTGCGCGCGGAGTGTGCGAATAGCAGATTGTTCAACTAGGGAGCAAAGTAGGTGTTTGCCGGGGAGTAAAAATAAATTTTATATCATATGTGGCTAAAAATTAAGACTTCTGGATCCACAGTGATTTTTTTGCAATCCTGTGTTTTCTTCTTCTGCATTTCTATTCTTGTACTTAATTTGAAAACGTACAAAACAATGAAACAGCTTATATAAATTACATATTCTTTAACCTTAAAGTTACTTACGATAATCCAATATACCATTTAGATATTCATGTATCTTTTTAGAATGTTTCGAATAATATATGAGATAATTTATATACATACTTATCGAGGGCACGAATTCGGAGGATAAGCGGTTGATCTCTGACGACGTCTGGGGCGTCGCGACGCACCCGATCACGATGTCGCCGTAAGGCAGCGGCGTCGTACCAGGCTGGCTCATAATGCCTGATGTACGTGCCTGGGGTGATCCCTGAAATGACAAGAAAAAAGAGCAACTTTACGGACGGTCGAATCAATAAAGCTGCGAAAAACGTCACACGGCATCCCCCTATCGGCGATCCCTATTATTTCTTAAGCATCTCGCCGCCGATGAAAATAAACTGGCCGCCGGGAATGCGAAATACGATAGCCGCCGATGCATTCCGCGGTTTATTAATTCCCCACCCTTACTACTCTGCTTCCCTTTCGCTGCACCTAGTGACGTCATCCTTCGCCTTTAATAACGTCACGCAAAAATTCAAATTTTTCTAATATTCTATAGCACTTCAGCACCGAGATTGTTTTATCAAATTAAGAATTCTTCTCTTTAATATACAGACCATCTCTTCACATAAATTCATGAAAAAAGTTTAAATTTCAAAAGACTTATTAAACGTTGTTTTATTTAGCGAACTTTGAGGATGGAGATTTGGTAAATTTCCTAACTAGTGTAGAAATACTTCATAGAAAGTTTTTTCCCTTTTATAAACTGTGGAAAAATTACTTTAAAATGTTGAATTTATGAATGCTCGAAAAATAATAGTTATTTCTTGTATCAAGGGCGCAAAATGGAGTTTTACGCCTCAATGACAGAATAAGCGGGACGGCGAAGCCGGCGCCCAGGTTCATGAAGGCAAAAAATCTACGCCTGAGATTCAAACATGATTTTTTTGATGGAGTAGACATAAAATAAGTTTATCAAAAAGTTTATTTTATGCGGCAGATTATAACACGGCCCCCTTATCAGAATTGTGACCTCGGCATGCTCTGCCCAGGTGCCAATAGGGCTTCCAGATCAGATATGTTTGAATGCAGCCTTGTAAATCTGTGACCAGATCCTAGCCCAGCATCTGATCAGACCTGCCTGAAGAAATTTTGATCAGGGATTAGCATAACCACTCTTTCCTGACGAGGTACAGACCCAAGTAAGGACACTAGTACCGTTGAGTCCCGATATATTTGGCAGCTCGGTTCCTCGCCTCACCCTCCCGTCTCCTAATATTTGTCAAAAGAAGGGGAGCGCTGCTTCTCCCACTCCCCTCAATAGTGTTATGCTCGTGACGTCACAGCAGGCCCTTCCTGAGGCCCCAGACCGCAAGGAAGGTGGGGAAAAGAGAGCGGTGACAGGCAAATATAATGGGATGGAGGCGGGGAAATATGCTGGGACTATACTGTACAAAGACTGACTTTATTGGGAATTTTTTGTTCTGTGGATACAAAAAAAGTGAACTCTCTATCTTTATTTTCTAAGATGAACTGTCTCTGTTATACTGAATTTCACCTTAGACGAGTGAGATCTGAATCACCCTTTTACGGGGGTTCTAAAGTGATCGGTCAATAACGTAGGAATTTTCACTAATAAAGTCATAACAGATTTGGCACCCTTATGTAAATATTATGTAACAACTGTTCCTTCCTAAGTAATAGTTATGTAATTTGTAGGGCGCATGGAGAGTATCTGGGCTCCAAAATCTCCGCCACATTGCATGTAACACCTATGCCACGATGATAGAACAATGTGAGATAATTAGGATGTAACATTTAAGTAACAGATCTACCCTTTTCTTTCTACGTTGGTAATATTTGAAGTAAAGTTTAGTATTGATGTTATGATAACAATTAAGTAACTAGCAAAATAATGTTATGATATCTTATGAATTTTCTCCGTTCAAATGCGTCAACTATTGACAAGAACGGAAGTAATTATTAAATCAGCCTTATCGATTACACTATAAGCGGTAGCTCTATAGACGAAAAGCGAAAACTCAAGTAAATTTATAATTGTGCCATAGTTATTGCTATAGAGCTTTGTGAATATCGTACGAGTGCCTTAAACTACCATAAGTACGATATGTATTCTTTCCATAACCGAAGAGTTGGGACGATAAATCAATAGTTAGCATATAATCTAAGAAGAGTAAATTCTTTGTTTAAGTTATAAAATTGTCTATTTTCCCCTGCATATATAACAACTTTTTATGGATCATTTATTTTATTCCCTAAAACATATTAACGTTTTCTCTATAGAAAATACGTCCAATTCAGCACATTCCTCCCCCAGAGCTCAGTCCTGAGAAATCTCCAAAAAGACGTATAAAACGAGCTCTTAAAGATGTCTTACTTAGGACTTCGTAAAATCGTCAAAGAGGTCTTATGTTTGAGGTCTCAAATTTATGTGTTTCTTCTAGAGACACCAGGTGGCTATTGAATCCAAAAATGAGATCGCGCGATATTTACTTCATATGCAGACCGACAGATTATAAGCTATAATGACAAAATATGTGCTTTTACGATATTTAGCAAGTGTTATCACAACTTTGTACTATTATTGAATATAATCACCATCCAATATATAACTATACAAACGGTAAAAAGGAACTCAGGTAAAAATTAAATAAACTAATTATTAAGGTACAAAAATAGAATCTATAATTTTTAAATGACACATAAGTAAATCGACGCATACGTCTTCTTAAAGATTACTTTAAGAGCTCTTTCTGATAAGTATTTAACCCTTTAACGCCCAGCGTTTTCGATCGAAACCACTTTTGACTTTAAACCTTCATAACTTTCACAAAAATTGGAATATTTTCGCTTTCCAAATACCCAACACCTAAAAATTTATCCTACTTTGTGAAAAAAATTTATATTGCAATAAAAAATTAACATTTTTTTAATTATTAGACTAATAAAAAAAAATGTTGTGGCAAGATTTACAAAAAAACCACAAAATCAAAAATTGAATAAAGTTAAGCTAATGAAAATGACTACTCGGGGTTTTTGGGGTCGCTGATTACGAATCTGCAGTTAGTTTTTCAAAATTCAAAATGGCGGTCAAATTTTTTCAAATTGGTCGGATTCGTTTGAAACTTGTTGCTCGGGGGTTTTTGGGGTCGCTGATTACGAATCTGGAATCAGTTTTTCAAAATTCAAAATGGCGGATCCAATATGGCGGATAAATATACTCGACATTCTGAACTTTGCAAAACTGATTTCAGATTCATAAGCAGCGACCCCGAAAACCCCTGAATAAGAAGTTTCAAAAGAATCCAACCAATTGGAAAAAATTCGCCCGACACATTGGAACTGAAATTTTGAATTTTGAAAAACTGATTTCAGATTCGGAATCAGCGATCCCAAAAACCCCCTGGTAACAAGTTTCAAACGAATCCGAACAATTTGAAAAAATTTGTTCGCCATATTGGATCCGCCATTTTGAATTTTGAAAAACTGATATCAGATTCGTAATCAGCGACCCCAAAAACCCGCGAGTAACATGTTTCAAACGAATCCGACTGTTCTAAAAAAGTCGGGCGTTAAAGGGTTAAGACATCTTAAAATCTTTAAGACTTCTTAAAGAGCTCTTCAAGATATCTTTTGGTTGTTTGGGGTATTAATGAATGAAATTCAGGTAAGTTACTACAATATTTTATGTACTAAATGAAGAACTGGAATGATCATTTTTAATGTCTAGTTTAGTAAGTTGTTACTTTTTACAAAACAACAACTGTTCTCTCACACGATGGACCATGGTACAATATAAAAATTAACAAAAGTATACAAACATTTTTTAAATGCAGAAATACACTATGGAAATATTGGAATATATATATTGAAACTGGAGCAAAAGTTGATATTTCATATTTCCGAATATTACAAACGGTTCAGCATGCGGTTCCAAACAACGAATCATGTTTGACGCCTAATGATTGGAATTAACAACCTGCGGCTAATTTCCGCAAGGCTATAACGACTATGACCAATTGAAACAGCTCGTTCCGTGTTGTTTCGGTTCGTTTTGTGCAATATACCGTCGTTTTGCGAAAGTAATCCATTTTCGAATCGCCATCCCAATTTTGGACTTTTCAGTAGACTACGAGCGTGTTCGTCGCTTTTTCGAATTACAGCCGACAGCTCCGGCGCGATTTAATTAGTTAATAAAACACTGCGCAATTAAGTCTTGATACAAATTTGGACGAAAATACATCATTTATTGACGGAGAGTTTAAAGGTAATTTGGAGTTTGGAATTTAACTTAACTTCATTTAGTTTTGTATTTTTATACTTTGCTTAAAATACAATGACTGTTAAATTAATAATCGAGAATTTAGTCAATTAGAATTTAATTTCGATGCTAACCAACCATTTACATTTTAAACAATTGAAACAGTTTTGGATTGGTATAGCTTTAAAAGTAGTTATTTCATAAAATTCAGAAAAGAATTACAGGAGGTTGTAATTGGGTGCGGGACGAAAAACCAAAAATAAAAAAGCCGACATGAAAAAAACGACAAAAAAAACCGACAACAAAAAAGTCCATACATAAAAAAATAGACACACCAACGACAAGCAGAATGGCATTTTTGGAAGTATCGGTTTTTTGACTGTCGCTTTTTCGACCTGTCGGCTTTTTTATTTGTCTGTTTTTCGACTCGGTTTTTTGACCTGGCGAATTTTCGATTTATCGATTTTTCGACCCGCACCTATATTAATGTTGTCATTAGTGACAACCACTAGTTAGCACCCATAGTTAGTAGTGTCATTAAACCCTTTTCAATATTTTCTCTTAAGTTTTACAAACTATTAATATTAATTTTAATAAATTAATTTAAAAAATTTCCAGTAAAAAAATAATCTGACAGCTTTAATTTTATGTATTTGTGATGCCACTTTTTTTCCTGAATTTTTTACTTTTTACCAATATTACGAAATTCGTTCGTATAAAAAGACACGTTCATTTGGTTAGTACATTAATAAGTAACCGAGTTCTTGTCTCAAATATTAAATCGTCGACTGTTCAATAATTAATTGCAGAACAGCTTGTTGAACGCCACTTGAATATGAATTAATGTATTAAAAACTTTCGTTTCAAAACTTTTCTAGTTAGTTAACTTTAACGAAATTGACACTTTTAAAATACATTTTACGCCGATAGAATTTCGATAATAAACTTCACATGATGACTATTTATCACTTAAATATATTATGTAAAAAGAAATATGTCACAGTTTATTGTCTCTTGTGTCATTTAAATTATTGCGTAATAGAGTAAAAAATTATTGTCACAATATAATGTTTTTTTATGCACATATTTTAGTGCAGAACAAAGAGTTTTTATTTAATACAATTATTGTTATGAACACGTCATTTTCGAAATAAATATAAATAGTCTCTATCTTTCTCTCTGCACCGAAGGTTAATGTAATAAATTAGAAAAAGAATTTGTTAATAATACGATTATTTAATCATATTTAACAAACTTAAACAAATAAGCAGAGAAACACTCCGGGAGTAGAACTCGATTTTACGCCCTGCAGTGCACTATTAGGGCGCAAATTATCGAGACAAACTTCACACTTGTCGAAGATCAGTAATTGCGCCCTTGTTTGTTACATAATATACTAATTAAACTTTAATAAATGCCCACGTTATTTTCTTAAATATTAAATTGTTTAAACTAATTAAAAATTAATCGATTAAAGTTCTATTTTCGTTCAATACAATAATTATGAATGAAATTCTACATTTATAAAAGGTTACGGAAAAAGTGGAAATTATTAAAAGTTAAAATAATATTTAAAAACGTATAATAAATAGTAGAGTATGTTAACTAAATATTAATTTAATCATTTTTACATTTCTTCAATTAATCAAATTATACTTTTATGGTTCCACCAATTAAAATAAACGATATATGTTTTTTAATGTTACAATGTAATAATAAATCTTCCATCAAAATACCTTCAATATCAATTTTATGGAAATTTAAATTACGCAGAGGTCAGTAATTGCTTGATTTTATTATAGCACTGCAAACTATATTATTGACATGTTAACACAACATGTTCGGTTCAATTAAATTTATCTTCTGCTTTTATTTAGGCAGGTTTCAAATGTAGAAAATAATTTCATCAAAATCAATGTCCAACGCAAACGACAACAAAATTCATGATTAAGAAGCCTTAACCTCTAAATTTGAATTAGTGGAAAACGCGTTACTATTTGAAATTAGTGAAAAAATGCACAAAATTATTCGTAAATTTGAATGAGTTAATCAAATTATGTTACTTATTCAATTAGCAGATATTGACCAATATTCAATAGTGTTGTTACTAATTTCAAATAGTAACCCAATTTTCGCTAATTCAGATTTAGAGGTTAAGCTACTACTTATTTGAAGATGTATTAAATACTGCTCAAAATGAACTTTTATTTAGAAGCTTTCATTCTAACCACAAAATAAATACATTAATTGAAAATTCTCTTCTTTAAAATATATACATTTTATTTATTTCTTTAATTAATGTAATCAATTAATATTGTTTATCGCGTACATCATTATTTTCATCACTATTTTCTGAAAGATCAGACAAAGAAAAATATGAACTTATATCTATAGAAATTAATATTTTAAGAGATGACATTATAAGACGTGTTTAAGAGCTGGTTTTTTAAATGATGAAAACAAAATCATTTCAGAAATATCTTCAGAAAAAGCTCCGTAACACTTTTTTAAAGGATCTGTGCTAATTTGGTGAGTAAGAATGTTTTCAATGGCATTTGTTTGATTCAATGTTTCTTATCTAATACACTCAGAAATAATAACGCATTAAGTTAGTTCTGGTCTTATTATTAAAGTACTATTTCCATTCTGTTGCGAATTAAAAGTTTATTTAGGAATTGATATTTCATGGACTAAAACTTTAGATAAACATTATACAATAATAATTAGTAATACTTTTGTAAACGGAAAATAAACAGTTATGTTAATTTAATCCAACATTTAATTAATGAAACTAAGTGTGCAGTTACTGTTTATTTATTAAATTACTATTAATTAGATCTAGTTATACTACTTATGTCCCTCACATTGGGTAACTTTATCGTTTTATTATTCTGACCAATTATCTGATTAAATTCATTACATTAAATAATATTTTATTACTAGGTAACTAAAATCAAATTGAGAATGCAAGAAACAAAAGTATAGAAACTCTTCAAAATCAGAAACAGTTGTAATTATCCTAAAATGTAAAACAGATAAAAATCTTTATTATAAGCCAATTAATGTTTTAATTAAGGTTTTTAATTAATATAAATAATGATACATTTTGAACGGGTATGGGTTCAAACACCGACAAATCAAAAAGTCGACAGGTCAAAAAACCGACAATAGAAAAGCCGAAGGTCAAAAAACCGACACTTCAAAAAATGACTGTCCGCTTGTCGATGTGCATAATTTTTATGTGTCGGCTTTTCGATTGTCGGTTTTTTGACCATCGGTCTGTTGACCTGTCGGGTTTTCGGCTTGCACCCTTTTGAACTAGGTAAGTCATAAATAAAACTTTTCTTTTCACTTCTAATTCGTTCAAAAATATTAGTGATTTAATGGTCAGAATCATAAACAGAAACAATCTCCATGTCGATTTTCATAAACCATTCCTCGTCAGTTGTAAACGCTTACTAAACAAAACTGTATTTTTTCGTAAATATTTGTCTTGCTGTAATAATTCGTTAAATAATCTTTAATTATCTCCAGGAAATGCAGAATATTTAAATAATATTTCAGAATTATTTTCTCGGTATGCGGGACGAAAAACCGACAAATAAAAAAGCTGATAAGTCATAAAACCGACAATCGAAAAGCCTATACATAAAAATGGAAGTATTGAAATTCGAGTGTCGGTTTTTTACTGTCGGCTTATCGACTGGCAGTTTTTTAACCGTCCGTTCTTTGACCTATCGGCTTTTTGATTTGTCGTTTTTTCGACATAGCCTTTTCTCGTATTTTCTACAGTAAACAAATTAAAATAAACAAATATTCTGGTAGTTTTTTTGTTCGTTTTTTCGATTGGAGTAGTTAAACATGCTTTTCATTGACTACAAAAGCTAATTTCGTGCATTTTGAATAAAATATGAAGAAGGTTTCATTTTTTTTTTATATAATTAAATAAAGTTGCAGAAATTATAATAAACGGCAACACAACGTGTACAGTTAAATCTATGTTACAAAAATGTATTAAATTAAAAATAAAACTTGAACCGAACAACCAATTTTCTTTTATAAAACCATAGTACGAAAATTATCGCATGATTTTTCTTAAATGTATTGGATCTGACATATTGCATTTTAAAAATCTATGTTCAAATTGTAATTAATTATGAATTTCAAAAGTTTATAATTGATCAAATAAAGTTTATTTTTTTGACGAGGCAAAAGAAATAAATTTTTAGTTGAAGTTCATAGATTTTGTATACTTTTGTTTGCTGTTTGGCTTCTCTTCCGCAACTTAATTGATGCAAAAATAACCCCATATTACGAAACACATCAAATTTTCTTATTTTTTTTATAACAGTGAAATAAGAATGATCAGTATTTTCATTTTCTTTTACAGCAGGAAATAAAGTTGACATCTCAATTCTTAATTCACATTTTAAAACGAGTTAAATGGTTCAGTTATCCGTGGCGTTTTCTGTAAAGCTGTAAAGTCGCATTCATTTTATAAATTTCTTAAAAATTCTTCATAAACGTTCACATGTCAACAAATACATTAAACATCATATCATGATCAATTTAGTTTAAAATGCGTGTGAACATACATTGTTTCTTTCGCCTGTATACCTTGTTAAAAGTAGAATTTATGAGAATTAACAACGCCACTAATTAAAAGTAGTAAGATATTTTCTTTATAATAACTTAATAAAAGTTGAATAGACGAGTAAAAATAACTAAGAAAACGTTGAAACATATTAGTATTGGTTATTAATTAAACATACAAACTGTACTAATTAAATTTCTAACTATAATTATTAATGAGTTAAAACTCATCACTAAATATTATTTGTAAAATCTATTTTTATCAAATTTAAATAAAGATAACTATTAATTAAAAATTAAATTCCTGATAATGTTTTGAAAGTTCGAAGAACAAACACAAATACATTTTACGAAAATAACTTTTATTTTTAAATTATATTTTCAGATTATCTACGGCATAAAAAATAAGAATATTGCGATTTTTATAAATAAAACTGCACTGAATGCAGTCGGAAGTTGTAATTAACTATTCAACATAATTAACCGTGCGAGATTACTACAAACAAATTCTACAGTCACTTTCAAGTACTGAATACATAATGTATTTCCGTGGAATTATGAGTTTCAATTTTTCAGTATAAAACAGATCATCCTTCCTTTTGAAACCACTAAATAAATAACAATCGCGTCGTGGACATTCCCTCCGTAAATTCGACTCCATAAATAATAGTAAATCTGTCAACATTCCATTTCCTGTCAGTTTCCATTCGAGAACTGCTTTTTTGCGTATGACAAATAAATTAGTTTTTTCAAAGCGATGTTTACAATTCTTTATGAATTATTGTCTAATAATGAATAGTAAAAACAAGATGTATGGCGACGTATACTACCTAGAGAATCTCCAAAAGATTTCAGTACAAAAATTGTTTCTTTCTTATGTATTTATATATACAGAAATAGAATTTTAATATTCAATATCGATAAAACGCATAATAAATACAACCATAACTAATTTATGTACTTCAAAAGTAATTTAGAAAAAATCGTAATTATGTAGTAAAATTGTCTGACCCATATTGTCATTTGCTACTTATGTATTTTTCGTTTCAATTTAATTTCAATCGTTCCATTTTAAGATCAAAGTTCGATATTCTAATTTTGTTCGCATGTTACTTCTCTAAAAGAAATTCGTTTAAAGTGTCACAGTGTTGGATAATTTAATAATGAAATTCTCGTCGCCTCGTGTTTGTCAAAAGAAGGGGTGCACCACTTCTCCCACTCTCCTCAGTCCCGTTATGTTCGTGACGTCACAGCAGACACTTCCTGAGGCCCCAGCGCGCAAGGTGGGGGGAAAAGAGAATGGCGACAGACAAATATGCTGAGACGTAAATATAGCGAGACGCAAATATACCCGGACTCTACTGTACTAAGTGTTTTTCAAAAAAATTTCGATGAATTCATCATTTTTATTCTTAACGTAAGTTAATTATTACAAAATGGTATCAATTTACATTTAATGTTATATTATTAATCTATAATTTAATAAATCTGCATTTACATGAAACTAAACTTAGTTATTAAAAAATTTTATAATTTTGAGTAGTCTGTAAAGATTTTACGAGCTGTAATTTTCATATTTTTGTCCTACCAAGAACGTTAATGATACATTATGACGGTTTTCATTAAATTTTAACATAAAACTAGTTGATTGCTCATGACTTGTTATGCAATACTAAAACCGAATTTATTTTAGACTATGAAACGATTAAATTAGCACCGGTAACGTTTATGTCAATATTTTGAGAATGTTAAGGTAAAATAATCAAATATTTCTAAATTCTAAAAAAGATATGTATGCCACGTAAATTTGTGCTAGGTTTATAAATTAGTTGATGAGCTACAAGTATTTTGTTCAACTTTAGCTATTTGACCAATCCTGACGGCAAAACAAACGTAACTTTCAAAGTTGAACTAAAATCAGTCCAGTAGTTTCAGAGTCCACAAGCCCCATTTACGAAAGTTTATTAGTACAATCCTTTTTCTAGAAACGTATGTTTTTCAGGACAAAACATATGTTTAAGTCCAAATTCATAATGAATTTGAAACTTGTTACTACAATAACATAGTATTGAAGTTAAAAATAAACTATTTCGATTTTAAAAACATGACTATCTAATATTTATCAAAAAAAGAAAAATATAACGAGAAGATTACTCTTATGTGCCACAAATAAGTTTACAGAAATAATAATAAACAATTTTTTCGTGATTTCTAAATCGAACTGAAACTTTTTTTTATCATCTAAATCGCCATTTATTTTATTCATTCTTCTTCATTCAAAATTGTACATAAAACCATCTTAAGAGACGTAAATCGCTTGTAAAAAATTAAGTTTTAGCAATCATATAAATTTTATTCAGATTTACTTCCTTTGAAAATATATAGTCTATTAATAACTTTAATAATCATCATTTTACGATGGGAGAAAATTTGAAAACTTAAAAATGAAAAGAACCTGTCAGACGTCACTTTAGTTGATATTTAAAAATATGCAATAAAATTGTCGACCAACACTCAGACGATAAAAATATACAAATTATACTCGAGAAGAGAAACAAAAAACAAACAAAAAATGGTGACGAACAATCGCAAAGACGAAGAACGAAAAATGCAGAAATAACATTTATTGCAATATCCGGCGTACATATTTCTTACAGGCGAAAATAAAATAACTCCTTTGTGAATGCATAAACAAATTTAATTTTGATGAATGACGTCAATGAAAAGTAAGAAAATAAATTCGAGACAGAATATGCAACACACGAATACTTGCAAATATATCTGAAATTAAATGTGAAAAAAAAACGATTCTCGATTTTAATGTAAAACGAATCTAAAGACTTATCTAAAATATTTCTTCGCAATTAAATATTGAATAAGTATTACGTCTTTAGGCACTTTTACAAAGGCTTTTTCTGTATCCTTTACAGTAATTAAAGCTTTCCGAATGCTGAATTTCCACTTAAGTGTCCTCGGGACAATAAACGTTCTTTGGACTGCAATTTTATCATCCAAAGTGACGCGCCGTCCTCTTTGTGTCTATCTGTTTCTCGCTTTCTCCTGCCTGTCAAAGGAGCGAGATTTGATAAGAACACCAAGACTTTTTTACTCAAAGATATTATGGGCGTAAGAAAAATACGAGCTACAACGAAAGGCGACCTTTTTATGCGATTTCAATGTAATCTTAAGCACCAGGAGAGTCGGCCATGGAAACCAACATCCCGATCTAATTCGCACGAGCTCCCATGACGAGAAAAACTTTCCCAGTCTAACTTAACCGACTACTTTTCAGTGAAAACATTTTGTTTTTGTCACTAAGTTTCATCTGAATAATCGATCCCAAATAAAAAAATGATGCATAAATTATACAAAGTTTTATTTAACCAATTTCTATTTCTAAAAAATAAGTACATTTGTTATAAGGATTCTGCGAACTGGGTTCAAATTTCGAGTGACGGAACAAAGACATCGAAAAATAAAGGCAATGAAAAAATGGAACATTTCATTAAAACTAAAACAGCCCTCAACGTCCCACTTTAATACTAATGTCCGTTTATCACTGGCCAAATTTTCCTGGATTACCACAAAGATAAGGCTAAAATGTCGATATTGCGTGAGACCAAGGTATTTTAATTTGCTTTATTTTTGCTAAATTTTCAAAGACAAAGTGAAGAAAATCACTGCAGCCATGCATATCGAAATTTTGGCCTTTCGGTGTGTTGATTTTCGGAACTTTGTTCCCCAGCCACCACAAACTTTCAAATATCGCCAAGAAAATCGTCAGCAGTTTCAAATCTGAAAATCTAATCCAAAGAAAATCCAAATCTGAAAGAAACTACAAGGAAAGAAATCACATTTTACTGTTATTTATTTAAATAATTTATTTGATAATATATTTTTACTTTTTAATATAACTGCTTTAGTGGGGGTTCGGCAGAAACTGTCAAAAATAAGTCACGTTCTTCTTCTTTTCATTGGATCATTAGTAATGCAGCTGCTAAAGTATGTTGATTTTTAAATGCGCAATTTTTTCGGACAGTATCGATTGAACCTGCATAAAAGTATGTCGTAATGACACGACTAACTAAATTATCAATTAAAATAATCAAATAAATGATTTTTCCCCCAATTTTAAAAGTTATTTTTAGATTTGAACTTGCTGATGATTTTCTTAGTGTCACGTGAAAATTCGTGATGATCCAGGAGTTGTGACCAGGGATCACTTGGCATCAGTGATGAAGTCAAATTTGGATGGTTTCATTTCCTTTTTAGTAAAATTTACCTTATTTTTGTCGATGCTTCGTTGTGTCACTTGTAATTTCGGACACTTCGGAAAATCTCTTGCTCTTTTCTTCAATTTGCATATATTATGTGTAGATTATGTATAGATTATGTTTAGATCATGGGTGTTCAATTCTATATATAATTTATACATGGATGATTTTGTATAAATTATGTATAATTTATTTTCAGCAATTTACCGAAATCGTTGGGTATGGACTATCTAAATACTTGACAACCACAAAATTTCTACTCTCTAAATTTCTTGGGGTGAAATTTCAATCCAAACCTGTAGTAAGCAAGGTGCTCATTCTAAAAAGAATGAAAGACCACTCTAAAAGAGTAAGATCAGTCACTCCAGATAAAAAAGTGAAGAAATTCACTGCAAATGCTTGGCTAAGCATATTTTATATCAATCATTCGACTGCAGGAATTCGTATTTCCCACATAGGAAAAATAATTTATATTTTTCCACTAAAAAATCAGTTGACTTAACAGAAGGCGTCAAAAAATTATGTCAATAGAATCGAATCAAATGTGTTGATCAGTCTATCTATTTTGTTGTCAAATATATTTTGTCCTACATTCTATTAAATACAGCTAACTTTTCAACATCATAAAATACATTTTCTAATTTCTTTGTTGTGTTTAAATTGTTGCTTATTTATTTTCTGTTACTGAATAAAATCAATTTTAATCCAAAACTTTCAATACAATTTAAAATTGTTTAATATTAGCATGATAATTGTTTTTTTATGCAGTAGGCGCGAAATAGCAATTTTACGCCCTCATTTGCGAGCGTAAATCGGTTATTTCATGTCTCCATTTGCATCAAAAGCAATGTTTGGTTTGGTCGGCTTTGCCGTCTCTTGGGTTCTATTTTCGAGGCGTAAAACTCGATTTTACGTTCTTGATACAAAAATAACTATTTTGATTCAGTAGCGTAAAATGACCAATGTATTAAGATAGGGATTTTGCCGAGTCATCATTGTTAAAAATCATTGAAAAATGGCCATTTTTCACATCTACTATATCAAAAAGTTATGTTCGTATCACGGGCGTAAATTTGTACACTCTCAAGGCGATCAGCTACGGGCGGAAAAGTTATTTTACGCCCTTGATACGAAAATAACTATTATCGTTTCAAAGATTGAGAAATTTATAATTTTAATGTTTTTATTAATCGTTCTCGAAACTATAGAACACTCTGGCACACTTAAAAAAAGTCCAGTGATTTATGAAACCTTTCATGACAAAAATTCATATTTCTCATTTAACTTTCAAATGTTCGGTACCTTTTAAAAAACAAAGTTTGTACATGTACGGTTCTCCGCATTTTATTACCCGATGAAGGACGAGACGCTGACAATTGAACTCATCACCATAAACTAAAATATGACAGAAAAAAATAAATAAAAAATATATGTACCCAAGGGTTACTTGGAAATCAATAAAAGTACTACTTCTGAAAATAAAGCTCTAAAAAGAGCGTTGAAAATCATTACAGCCTACGTCCGTAAGAGGGCAGATGAATAAAAATCCTGCGAGCGGCGTAAAACCGCCCCTCCTTGACGTGTGTTCTGCGATGTTATAACGTCCGAGAGGAAGATGCATGTGCGTGAAGCTGTATAAATTTTATGCAAGCGGTAAAATGCAGCATACGCACAGGGCCCCCCATCATTTACGCGAGAACTGCGGGCGCTTGAACACTCTACGGGAGGGCAACAGGAACTAACGGGGAAATAAAAACGCGACAAAAATGTCGGAAAAAGCAGGAAGAAATGTCTACCAGAGAAATGAAATGTTAAAAAAGAAAATTGTGAAAAATTTATCATGGAAGCAGCGATCGATGGACCAAACGTTCATATTTGGGTTTCCGGTTCGTCTTTTCAAAATTCAATGTTACAACGTGAAAAACCACTACGAATGTCAACTTTTTAGCTTTTTTTAACTGATAAGAAATCTAAAACAAATGACTTGTCTGACTATGAAAAAAAAGGATAACCAAAATATAGAAGTTATAGTTTTATCCAAGTTTGTTGTTTAATACTCTCGAATTTTCCCAAAAACCAAAATATTAAAAATGACCAAAATATGGTGAAAATCATTCGCAACAATGATTTTGTTTATATGAGCTTTTCCGATTCGGACAGCTGCCATATAACACACAGAGGAAATCTGTCGTTGACATGCGACTAACGACCAAACTTTCTGAAAATCTGCATGTCTGAACTCTAAAGCCGTTCGTCATTATTTCACGCATTTGTCCGAAACCCGCGCAAGCACGTTCCGCCAATTTGACTTTCACACAAATCTGCCGTTTCCGATCTGAGCTTGCAAAACCGATAAGAGGAAAACGACGAGTTAAAACCGAGCGATGGGAGCTCGTTCGACAGTTTCCGGCCTGCCCTCTGTGGGCGAGACTCTGCCTGGTTCTATTTATTGAAGCTATAAGTTTTAGGGCGAAACTTCCGCCTGTTTTTATTGTATTTGAACTGCATTTACGAGGGCCCTATAGGGGCTGCGGGCTATCTGGCCACTATTCGCAAAGGAATTCTCGATTACTGCAACGAACATTGGTGTACTTGACGTAGTGATTAAGAGCTTGCTTCATCTCGTTGTGTTAGTACTTTGAACCATTCAATGATTATTTATTGAAATTAATTTTAATAATTAAAACATAGTAATCATTTTTAGACGTTTTTTATTCTGAATCTTTTTTGTGTTGATCTTTTTTTAGTAGCATGATATATTCACTGTTTAGTGTTAGTTCTGAATGTATTTAAGTAGTCATTTATAGTTTTCGGTGTGACGGTCAATTAACTAATACTAATAAATATTTAATAAACGAATTTAATAATAATAATAATTTAATAAAAATAAATTCGGTATTGAAAGTTGTAAAAATTCGATTTTGCATTTAGTTCGTACGGGTCAATGTGAACCGTGAAATTTCATTTTTCGGACCAATAGTACGCCGTAAAATCGGATTTTACGGCTATAATACCGACATTTTTGTTTGGTTTATGCTAGAAAACACGAAGAATGCAATAAAAATGAACATTCTTAATGATAATCGCGACACAGCTGAATAGTTTACACGGGATCCTGCCTGCAACGATATATATTATTTACAATAGATACTCGTTTTTAAGATAGTCGCTAGAGGTAAACAGAACCCATTTATGACAATCATTTTGAATACAGATATGAAGGTTCCACATTTAATGTTCTAACGCGATTATCATACAAAATGATGCTACGTTCATTTTTACTCCATTTTTCTTGTTTTCTATCGAAAACCAACAAAATCTTTTATTAATATTATTTATTAATATCTATTATTCTTAATTAATTTATTTCCACACCGAAACTATTAATTACTACTCAATTTTAATTACAGCAGTTGCGAAACTAATGTTGTTGCGACAGCAACTTTTACTGGAATTTTAAGTTTGTTGGGCTTGGATAAATTCTTCATTTTTTAAATATCGAAATTTGACAATTTCATAGTTTGAATCCACGAAACTGTACGATTTCCAGATGAAAATACAGTAGAGTCCCGGTATATTTGCCTGGTTCCGTCACGTTATATTTGTCTGGACCCGCCTCGTTATATTTGTCAGGTTCCGTCTCGTTATGTTTGCCTGTCGCCGCCCTCTTTTTCCCCCACCATGGGGGTATGGGCCTCAGGAAGGGCCTTCTGTGACGTCGCGAACTTAACGACATTGACGGGAGTGGGAGAAGTGGCGCTCCGCTTCTTTTGGTAAATATAATGGGACGGGTGAAGAAATCGAGAAACCGAGCGAGTAAATATACCGAGACTCTAAAAGACAAGCACATCTTTTATTTGTGGATAAATATTAGAAATAGATTAAAAAACAACAATTTGTTATAATGATAGTAAAAATGGTAAAAATGGAAAAGTTGGATAGTTTCAAGCTTTTTAAAAAAAAATGAAGATCATTGTAGTGGATTGTCGGTCCAACTTTTCCATATTTACCATCATAAAAAATGTTGAGACACAGAATTGTGAATTTTTCTTGCCAAATTTGCATTATTTCTGACAAAGAGGACGAGTTTCTGTCATCAGAAAAAAATTGGCTAGAAAAATAAAAAATATGCAACACAAATATCGTTATTTTCCACTCGGTTTCACAATGAAAAAAAAAACGTAAAATTTTTTTCTTAAAAAATACTGTTTTCTTGTAGTATAAAATATGCCATAACTTTGTTTGAGTTAACAATAACCAAATCTTAGCTTGTGAATCTGAAATGAACATCATTTTTAGGTTAGAATTGGTAAAACATGTTTTCTTATTTAAAATGGGAGTTGTAAAATTGTGATACATTGTTCGTGGTCATGCATCGATCAATTAGAAAAGGACATGTTTCCACTGTATAAATAGGCTCTTTTAATTATTAATGACTTCACGCACATTTTAAATCAAATATGAAATATTTCAAAACCGCGTCAACATTGACGGTAATAATGTATTCGAGTTAGCAGTTTCTTTGCACATAACAATACCTGATTGTTCAATAAATCAACTTTGAGAAATTAGACTTTGCACATAAACTAGATTTTTGCTAATTGTATTGAACATATAACTTTCGATCTATGACATATAGGCATCGCCGCAGCCAAAAGGTGCGGCTACGACTCTCGCAGCTTTGTTCCGCTTCCGCTACTGAAATATGGGTCACCATTTACACATTCGAAGGCTTGGCGTTATGTATCCATTGTAATTTGTAAAAGTCTCTACGTATCGAATTTCAAAAAATGTACGAATATATGATGAAGGGTGCGTTCACTACTAGTATTACAGTAGGATCTCTTTCACTGTAATTGTCCAGCATCTCTTATTCTACACTGCAAAATTAGGTGTCTTATGGGTGTCTTAAATTCAAACACTAAGACACATTTTGAAATGTTGAAAAGTGACTGATACCATATTGCAGCCTAAATATTTTGAACACCTATACATATACTCTGTGTTGTTGTTTTTCAGTTTCGTTTTCAAGCAGCAGCTCTCAATTTGTAAGCCGAGCCAAGTTGTTTGTTTACGTTTCGAAAATATTGTTTACCTGACGGAAATCGACTCATGACTGCTGCTGTACTTGGTGCAGGTTTCTGCAGTTCCTACACTTCATACACAAATGTGAAGTATGACGCAAAATTCCGCCCGTTAAATAATAAAAAAAAAATTGGTACTTTTTTTTTAGAAACCCAGTTGGAAAGTTTTGGACCAATTCTTTTGGCGGAATCTGAATGAGCAGACTTTTGCACGTAAGAAATATTTGGTGCAGATTTTTTTTCTTGGCCATAAAATTATGATTGAGTTCAAAAAGTGTCCATCGGGTCTTTAAAGGGTTAAATGGATCAAATTAATTTATTAACAATGGAACATTACTTTTAACATGATTTTAAGTTAAACGGAAGTATTTTAAGATACATAATCTTGATATCAAAAATCAGCTTCATAATCAGCGACCCCAGAAACAATGAAGTACTAAGGTTTAAGTAAATCCGATAACTTTTTTAACAATCGTCCGCCATATTGGATCCCAATTTTTAAAATCTAACGTAATTCGTAATCAGCGACCCAAAACCACCCCGGATAGATGAGTTTCAAGCTAATTATTTCACAATTTGGATATCAGTTTCGGAATAAATTGTTAAACAACCCTACAAACAGAAGAATTTGATTACCTAAAACATCCCTGTTTAATTAAAATCATTTTAAACTTTTTAATTTTTTTGGCCTTGGGAGGTTTTTGTGTCTCCCTCTCTCATGGTCTATATTTTGGAATTTGTTTTCCTAAAATTGAATTTTCAAAATTTTATCCTGCATTCAAGAAAGTATGGTTATCAAAAAAATAATTAAATATTAATCATGACTAAAACGTATATGTCCATAACGTATTAAACATTAAGATATGTATTTTACGTTTAGTTCATAATCCTTGTTTCGGTTCTCCAGATGTCCTTTATAGATCTGAACTAAGTACAGAAGCTATAATTCCATGATTAAATCTGAAGAGGACACAGAAAGAGACGAAATGTCATGTCGATTCATAGGAACGTAAGCCGATTAAAAATCATCAAATATTGATATATTTACCCAAGAATTACTTAAAATTTAGGTGGTTTTAACAGGAATAACAGACTTTTTCGACAGTTTTTTTTACCCAGAAGCGGCAAAGTAAAAAAAAATCCATTTCATAGATGTGAACCTCTGGAGCGCGGGCTCTAGCGATAAAGTTCATTAAGTTCATTGCCGGCAGTTTAAAACGTGGGTCTTTAAACTTTCGACGTTTATGCAAAGTCGGCCCTCATCTCGCGACGTTTGCGCTCTTTGTTGCCGACCATAATTAACTTAATTCCCGATATGGTTGAACGTGTGGGAAAGTCCCGACATCCGGCGTGGGACGAACGAAACCCACGCGAGGTCGTTAATCCAGCGCGAAATCTCTCTGTCTCTCTTTTCGCACTTGCGTTCAAAGTAAAATAAAATACACTTTCCGATAAACTTGATCTTACCTCGCGATCGAGGTTCCGCTCGGACCTCTTCTCCCCCAACATCGACGTCCGTAATCGCCATGGCATCGATCCCTGACAGCCTCAACTGCGGAGGTGGTGATTTTTTTGGATACCTTTAAGATGGCTATTGAGTACTTTTTTGAGAGATATCGATGCGTGTCCTTCTGTACTCATCCCGCAATAAACGCCGTTGAGAAAAATTGAAATTACTTGGACAAGGGTCCAAGTCTCTAAATAATAATGACAACTAGAAAATAATGGGAGATCTTATCAAACTGATGGAAACTTACCAAAACGACTGAAAAACAAAACATGACAACGGCGAACTGCCCGAATTGATAGTAAAGTAACGAAGCTTATTGACACATTAACATTGACCTACACGGAAAAACCAGCATGACTGTACTACATGGACAGATATCTGAATTTTCCAGACGTATAGCTAATCCAAGAAAATGTCTAGGTCAAACCATCAACAACAGAACGTATAAGAACATATCTGTAACAATAACGATTCTTAAATCATAAAAAACGTCGTTGAAAACAAAAAATACAACAAACAAAAAGAGAAGAACAAATCTCTAGCTATTTTGATGTGAGTACAGTCGAACCTCTCAAATTTAGACCCTGGTGATTTCACTTCCCTAACTTCCTCTTCCCCTCGATCGCTTTCAATCCCCACTACACCACTCAGTCCACTACTTCTGTGGCTCTTTGTTTATTTATCACTTTCTGCTCAGCCTGCTCAGCCGTCATACTGTATCTATTGAAGGGGGTAATGGAACAAGGAACACGGAATGGACTGTCTAAATTTGAGAGGTTGAATGAGTCTAAATTTGCGAAGAGTCTAAATATGCGGGAGACCAAATTTGAGGAGTTCTGTACATTAGATTTGCATCATTAGAGTCCAACGACAATTCGAAAAATTTTGTTATTTATTTATTATTTTTAACAGGTGGAATCGCCCTTTTAGAAAGTCTTCATAAATAATGAATTGTAATGTTTGCGAGAGCTGCAGATCGACTTAAGAAGATGGCGCCATACTTCACATTTGTGTATGAAATGTAGGAACTGCAGAAACCTACACCAAGTACAGCAGCGGTCATGAGTCGATTGCCGCCAGATAAACAATATTTTTATATAACGTAAACAAACAACGTGGTCTTACCAACAGCGAGCTGCTGCTTGAAAACGAAATCGAAAAATTGCTCACCGGACGGGGATCGAACTCACGACCTATGACTTCGGAGTCCAGTGCATTAACCGCCTAAGCCACGAAGCCGATCATATACATTTTTATTTTTTTAACATTTTCTTTAGGTCAATTATAAATAGACAAATATCGTACAAAAAACATAAATAACGTGATGAAGAAGGAAAACGCCAAACAAAGATAAAAAAATTAATAATTGGTGAAATATGGTTTTGGCCTACAATTGAACTATAATAGTAACCACTAATTACTATTTAGATGTCCAATACTGACTTAGAGTAATACTGGATTCATAGAACTAACCAGTACTGACATAAAAGTTCCACGACATTTAAACTCATTCAAAAGAGTTAAGCTAAACAAAGATTATTTCGATGTTTTGTCGAAAACGAAATTCTCTTTTGTGTGCTAAAAGTGAATGTGGCTAATACATTATTCATCCTCTACTCTCTTAGTAGAGTTGAAGAATTATCTGTCAAACTAAAAAGGAGAATCGGATAAACACTCGAGATCTGATGTTTGGAAGAATGTAGCGATATTAGGCCACCGATTTAAATCTATAGATCCCTCCAATTGATCTCTATCGAGTTTCTGTACCTTTCTTCTACAGCAATACACTATTTCGATTATTACATGAGCTTTCTGCTGGGTTCCTTTGTTTCCACTGACCTTTAAACTGATCCAGTTACCTTTATGATCCTTTAAGTCTTAAAACTCAAGTAAATTTAATCCAGGTAAAATGTAGACACTGACCAGTTTTCCTGGCAATAATAAGAAGCTAAGAGAAAGATCCGTCCAGTTTCTGGCATAACGTGCGATACAGAATTCGTCTACTGACTCGATATAATACAGGGTAAATACTAACGAGTATGAGTCTAGTTTTGCATTAGAAAAACGTTGAAAAATGATTCTGATTTTCGACCAACAACAGAATTCAATGCACGGAACAAAATATTTAGTGTTGAATTTATGCCGAATTCTGTTAATAGGCCAAATTATTCTAGTAATTGGCTAGTTTTGCTCAGTGCACAAATTAGATTAATTCATTTTAGTTAGATATTACTATTTAGGAACTGGTTTAATTTTAATCAATCTAGTTTTTCGCGACCAATTTTCTACCTCAAAAATGCAAATGAACTATTTTAGAACAGAAGAAATGAATTAATATTGACTACCATTTTCGAGTATGTTCTTTAGACTGGTATAGGAAAATTGCATTTAAATATTTTCTAAAACCAAAATGTTTTTTTTTAATTATACTTATTCTAAGGCACGCTTGTTCTCACTTTTAAGACGTTTTTAGGTGCCTTATATGTATTAAGAAGTTATAAATGACTTGTTTTGAGATACTAGAAGTGTCTTTAATCGCAATATAAATATACTGTTCGACAGTTGATACATAACCTAACAGTGTTTAATAAACACGCCATTTCTGACGTGTGTTCTTTCACTTTTAATTTGATTTTTTTGCATCTTTCATTTATGCAACAGTACATAATTGTTTCACCCATATCGTATTTGCGATCATAGTAATGAACCATTGGAATCACATGAACCGAACAACCGCACATCAACAGAATAGGTTATGTAGCTTTTATAAAGACGTCGCTTCGCGTCGGCAGCTACCGAATATTCACGAAGATACCCGCATCAGCAATATATTTTTGATTTGCAAGTGTCTCAACACATACATGTCTTAAATTAGCTAAAAAGACTTAAATGTATACACTTTTACCCTCTTCATTATATGTCTCATATCATAGGACACAAAAATGTCTTATTTACTATCGATAGACGTAAAAAATGTCCAAATTTTTAGACACTCTGCACCGAAGACACATATATTAAGCCGTATATTCTGAAAATAAATTTTTGAAGTGTCTAATGTCTTAAAATAAGCCGTTTAGAAGACACGAATTTTTACAGTGAACGCCTTGAAAGACGGTATGTGAAGAAACATCTCAAACAGCAAAGAAAAGAAGATGCTGTCTTAATATTTAGGACAATTAACAATGAACTAAGACCAATTGATATCCCCCAAATACCTAGAAACCCGATACGACGAAGAAAGATGTACAAAACATAAACACAATGCATAAATAAAAGATGTTACATTTCCTCAGTTTCTATCGATCTTTCCAATGGTCTTTCCTATTTTTTTCATTTTTTAGGGAACATCACTAGCCATTTCTAAAAACATAAAACAACATTTTAAAGGAACTGATAAAGCTAAAGTAACATATTTCAGCCACGCAATAACAAAAAAAACATTTTCGCTACTATATTAATATTGGCAAAACTCCATAAAATAAACCTAAACTGAAAGCGTTGATCCACAAAAAATGTCAAACTAGAATCGAAGTAGGATAACACGATTATTATTAATCAACTAAGAAACCTAAAACAGGATCATTCAAAACAAACTTAATAGGGAATTACCATAAAAGTCTACAAATATGTATAAAAACCCAGGAGAGACTTGATGGAACCGCCGGATAGAGATAATCGCAGTAAAAGACGGAGTCATCGAACGCTTAAATTAATTTTTTATGAATGAAACGAAATAGTCTGAATTTACGACAACGTAATTTTGGTAAATTATCGTTCTCCTACAAACAGTTATTCGACGAATGGTTTTTGTTGGGAAGTGATTCACTGTCGAAAGTTCCGACATGATTCATAGATCATAATCCTCAAACATAATTTTCACTGAAGATCTTTTGAATATCAGGTCATCTCGCTGAATTATAAAGTCGACACATTTTTTTATTTATACTATTTTCTATGAAGAACCATTTAAGAATTAAATTAAGTAAATCGATCGAAACGTCTTCCATAGTTGTTAGCTGTCTTAATGACGAACCGATATAAGGATTTAGTGAAATTTTAGTCATTAACTTCTCATTTTCTTAATTTTCAAAATAAGGATAATTGTAAATAAAGGTTAAAAAAAGTATGTTATTTACATAACAAAAAACAAGATTTGTTTTTCCTCATGTCGGCCCATTATTAATGTTGCTAATAGTTTTGGTGTCCCGTGTTTTTTTATTCTGAAAGTTTTTATATTACCATTTAAAACATCGACCATCTATTAAGTGGTATGCTAATTTTTTTGTTTGCTTAGCGATATACCGCTATCATTTTTTTATTAGCTCATTATATTTAGTATGCAATCATTTTAGTTGATATTTAGCCACTTTCAATCTCATCTCGTTAAACATTTTGACCAGTAACTTGTATTTAACAAAGTAAAATTTATGATTTTTTTCAAAGAGAGTTAAATGTATAACTGTGGACAACAATAGGAGGAATAATTCCACCACTGATTTCAACAGATTTTCCACGAATTGTCCTCAATTCAGTAAATGAATCCTTCTACGAGCCATTTTCAAAGAGTCGATGCCGAAAGTATGCCTGGATTTAATTGTTTTTGATAAATTATTCCTTTCCGGACAGCGTTGAATTAACTGTTTTATCGCGATATTCACCGCATTTCCACCATTCGCAGTTTTAATCCGACCCAAATCGTAAATTTTGAAAATCATGCGTTATCACCGTATAATTTTGAAATTTAACGACGCGCAGAAAACTGCGTCCCTTTTCCCTAATTTCACTCCAGAAATCGTAATTATAGTAAGAATTGGTAATTTTCGTATTTATATTGTGCAATTTTTTTCCTAAGACTATTGATTGAAAAAAATAGAATGAAAAGTTCAATTTTAAAAGATTTAAACCCATTCTTCGTTTTAAAATCATGAATTTACTCGGTGAAATCAAACATTATGTGCAGAAACTATTTGTTATAGCATCATTACCAGCTAATTTCTTCATCGAGGCAATTTCATGAATTTCAGTGGATAAATCCCAACGCAATTTAACGTACTAATTTCAAATAATTCCCCAATAAAATAATCGTTTTATCCGGCAATCGTCATCTTAACCGCATCCCAATAAAATCCAGTGAGACTCGGCATGACTAGCAACATCGCCACTATTATTGGCTCATAAAACTCAGTTTCACATTTAAATAATAAAACATAATTACTGTAAATATCAAGACCTAGAATTTCTGCATACTCAACGACCATGTGTGTATATAATATAATTCCAGGTTATATCCTCTCGATGAGAGTAAATTCATCAGCGGTTCAAAAATAAAATACAACCGTATGTCGACGGCCAAATATTCGGCAGTTGAATTCCGTACTTGCATATTACGCACACGCGTGTTCGCCAGCGTATGTATAATTCAATTTTTTCACCATAGCTACCGTCGACGAATCGCTCCTGGCGTATCCAATTTTATTTTTTATCAATTTCCAACAACCTTTTTTTTTTATTTTAACAGTATTGTTATTTATTGTTCTAAATAGATAGCTCTCGCATATTTTGTACTCTAAAAAATATTTCTACTCGCGAGAAATCTCTAAAATTCATTCGAAAATACATAAAATAACATTTATGTCAGTCACAATATATAAGAGACTTGAACCTCATATCGATGCAAATTTGACTACCGTGAAATTATAGTGATTTAATCAGAGGCTTAGCGGGAAACATGACATATCCGAAATGTAAAAAAGTACACCACATTTTTAAGCGTAGCAAATTTCTTGGTTATCCGGAAAAAATGTAAAACAGGTACAACGTCGGTACTGCGTAGAACCGAGATGCTTGGGCATGCCATCGGCTGCGCCATTAATCCATTATCGTAAAATTATAAGAGCCAACGATGCAATCGTTTGTTTCGCCACCGTAACAGCTTATGAGTAATAAAATTTCTCCTGATAACAACATGCCGCGCGGCCCTTTACCACTTTTTACAGCGCCGCTAAAAATGCCGCGATATGCTGCGAAATTGCACGCGAAATCTTTAAGAGTCGCGACACTAAGTCGGTACACATTTAAACTCAAAAAATTAATAACTCCAACCTCATGAATAAAGATATGCTCCGTTTTTGCTAAGCTGAAACCTGATGTTACTTGGTGTGAAAGTGTACAATTGATGGTGTCATTTCTACTTTTCCAACCGTCATACACTAAAAAAGGCAAATTTAATGCATTTCCGCAACGATAGAGACCGTCGTAACGTTTGCCGTGGAAACATTCGGAAATAAATCAGAGTTATAAAGGGGGAAGCTCCGCGCCTTTCCAATTCCCAGTGGGAGCTCATAAGTCATCATAAACGAGTTAGCTTTCAGACGTTTAGGATGCCTATTATTGTTAGGAACACCGAACGTTGGAGGACCGGAGCAATGTTCCGCGTTCCCTCGTTCAGCAAATGGAGCACAGAGAGGTTCGCGTAAACAGGAATATACGTCTTAATTAAGAATGTACGTGACTGGAAACAAAGCCGCAGCTCTCGGGGCTCTCCAAGACCCTAGGGGCATTCTCTGATTGTCATTGGCCGAATTTAGAGCTGACCGTTTATGCGTTCGTGTGTTATCGCCATTGACGATTAGGGTATCTTCGCATGTTGACCCCTTCGGACGATTTGCCTTGCATGTATCTGAGCATCCAATTGTACTGTACAAATTAATTGTAAGAAATATTTAGGGTATCTTCATCAAACAAATTCCTCAGTTCCTAGTCAGATTGCCAAGTTCTCGTAATTGCTGAAGCTGATGCTGATGTCCAGTCTTCAGCTTCATTTGAGAAAATTCCAGATGGACCGATCATGGAATCGAAAATCGATTTGGCAGCTTCTCACTTTCAGTCCGCATTAGACACATATACAACACCATGAAATTATTTTGCGCGATCGATTTTTGCTTGTGCTCGTGCGCAAACGGCTACCACAAATGGAGCCGTCCTTTTTACGAGGATCACGCGAAAAACTGGAAATATCAACGTTCGTGCCCCGTGCTCGTTTCCGCTTACTTGCGAGAGACAAGAAGACGTTATATTGCGTCGGCTTATTGTGCAGCGACGGCGAATTGCACGATTCGCATCTGCCGTCGTTATAAAGAATCGTCTCATCAATTTTCGACATTATAAAGAAACCGAGCGACTCTTTATGCTCCTCCTAAGATTTATGTCCCATTCTTTTTTCTTACAAGAATGCGTTTAATATATGCCATCAGTGCTGTCACCCAAATAACTAAAATAACGTAACATGGTGTTTCCTTTTTAAAGAATGGCAACATCTAAACAGAATTGTTCCTTGAGCAATATTTCCACGAGATCCTGCAACGCTATTGTTCGTATTTAAGAATCCGAAGATCATTGATAACTTATACGCCTAAACATCTACAATATGAAGAAACTGAAGTACAGACTCCTTTCGTCATTTTTGAAACTACATACAACCATCTTTTATTGGAATCATTCATGTTGTAGGTTCATGGGATCGAATTTAATGTTAATAATAAAGTCCATGAGAAGAAAACAGGGCCATAAAGGATCCAAACTTTGAATTTGGGATTCTGGGTTCACCATCATAATTAAAATGTAACTTGGAATTGAAATGTGACAAAAAAAAATAGGTGCTAGTGACCGTTAATAGATAATATCCGGAAGTGTGTTCTCTGGATGACGTAAAAGGACGCAGAGATGAGTTTTTCTGAGGTTAGAGCCACGGATACAGGAGAGAAAGCGAATAACGCGAGGCTGTCGCACAGAGAGAAAGATATGAAAGTACTAGAAGCTTTACGATAATACTTTAAAGCAAAGTCTTTTACTCAGGACTCTGCCATAGCCCATGTTCGCCGAATGGAGCTGCATCAGGATTTCCTCGTGAAAACGACATGATTGACAATTGCTACCGATTCCAACCACAGTATTATCCTTTTCGAATCCTTATATAAACCATCGAGTGACTGAATCCTTTTACTTTTGTGGTCCTTTTTGTTTTTATAAAATTCCGTTAGGTGGAAACGAACTAAGCGCCCCACTGACAAGACGTCTTCCGCAATCCCTATAAATGCGCATTGGTCGGTATATTCACTTTAGTAACAAGATTCTTGCAGACTGTAAACTTTTACGGAGATTGAACGAACAATTGCTCGACTTCTCCAAATGCTGTGGAGTAAATGAAGAATAAACAATTTCTATTGTTCGCAATAGTAGATAGAGTATTTGGTTCCAGATGTTACGCAACTTTCGTGTTACGTCGGTATATCTACATCTATATTCAGGGCAATTATCATTAACAACATGCACAATAATCTATTTTTCGATCGCAGATTGGCACGAATGTTTCATTGACAACAATGTCAGCGTTGCATCATCAGCTGCACCTTAGATTACACTCTTCCCAATAATCTTAACGGCTTTTATGCTCGTCTTCATATTCGTAACAACGATGATTATCAACACTATTGTTACCTCCATTCCCATTCATATCATTGCAGACATCTTTTCCATGACCTTCTACTATACCAGTATTGTAAATATAATTCTCGTCCTTACTATTGTAGTGAAATTTCGACCTATTAATGGAGTATCTGTGCATTATCATTAGATTACCAGTTAGGTGACCTAACCGAATTTTATTTAATTTAATTTGTTTTTAATCATTCTTGACATCAATCATTCGTATATTTTTTTCATCATCGCATTGTTGTCATTTTATTCTCATATCGCCGGAAAGTTATCATATCGGAAACGAGTCAAGATCAGCGCTTTTCATCACAACAAGATCCAAGAAGATGAAGAGGAGAATATGATATCGGAAAGCACGGAGTAATCTCGAGCACGGAAGACATCGTCTCCCAAGCACGGAGACGAATTTCGCTCGCACATTTTCAGCGGAAATTTAGAAGAAGTTTGGGATGATGAGGTCTCGCAAGTTCGAGCAAAAGGATCCGCCATAATAGATTTCACCCTAATAACATCATACGGATAACCTAATTTAAGGGACGCGGCTGAAGCCCGATCACCTAGATGTACATAAAGGTAATACCGACGAGAGATTTAAGAAATGAAAATAGAAAGTACAAAGAAACCCGACAATGGAATAGAGCTCTACAAAAAAGGGGCGAAGTAATCCAGAGCAAAAAGAGATGGGCGATTCATGAAATTGAATGCGATGTAACGAAGAAGACAATTATCTCCAGGACTCCGATAATCCGAGGGAAAACGCGTCGAGGAGCCGGAAAAGTCGTCTGTTGAAATGAAAGGGAATCAAATTCTGGAAAACATATTTACGCAGAGATAAAAAAAGAAGTCGAAAAGATAGCCAGTCTAAAGAAAGTAAGAACAAAGGTTGCGGAGATCCGACAAATGAGAAAATTACGAATCGTCCTCAAAGACTAAAAGAAAGAAATCTAAGATAAAGCGAGCTGTCAAACAAAAAGTTTGGTACTACCGGGGGTACGTTCAGAGCCGAGACGGCTTGTCGACTTAGCTGGGAGGATTCGAGACGGAAATGCTTTCTAGACCCACGGTGAAACGAGGTGAACGTTTTACTTCATTAAAGACAGGGCGAAACAGAATTATGGAGCACTAAACACATTTAAGAGGAAAAGCATTACCGCCAAGGAATGCAAGCGTCATGAAAGGCTTTAAGATTATCGAATATTCCACAATTTTTTCCTTATCACCATTTTACTTTCAATCTTGTTCAACATAAATGTCTGTTGTATTTTCCTTCAGAAAATCGACTGTTATCAATTCCGAAAACTGCATTTGAACTGTTAGATTTGTTTCAATCGAGCAACGCCCAAAATAATGTTTACTCCTGAACAATATGGCATCGAATCCATTCTGGATCCACTTTAGAGGTCGTAGTGACCTCTGATTACGAATTTCAGGTTAGGTTTCTAAAATTCTCAATGGTCCATTCAAGATGGTGGATGTAAGATACGAAAATACTACAATTAGATCGTTTTGTTGTTTTTGTCTAATTGAAGGGCATATACCATTTTTTAAAACGTAGGTTTAGGCTGTTAAGTACCTAAGGAAGAGAAATTTCAAACTTTTCAAAATGTCATTAATTATTATGCGTTTAAAGTCATGTACTTCCTCATCACTTTTAGCTTAATCACTGGCAATTTTTAATTTGAACTAGGCAGACGTGTGAAAAGAAAAATGAAGACGGAGAAAAGTCATAACAGTCGGAAACGCGATATGGGTACTGATGAATGCTGACGCTGTGCTTTTCTAGCTTAATGCGAGAAGAAACTAATGGCCACGATGAAAAGTCATTGATAACATACCCTATCATCAATTTTCATGGACGATTAATGCCCAGGTAACCATGGCTCTAGATAGACATATTCAGGAAATGGTGTGAGTACTCATTTACTAGAAAACATTTTTATTAATGCGAAGAGTGTAAAAATGTCCTCTAAACATTAAATTTGACGTCTTTTAACATAATTTTATAAATGAAGACCAGCATCGTAAATGTTGATGGAAAACAGTAACGAGATATGCAAATTATGGAAGCACGATCTATAATACGAAGTACCTGTTTATAAATTCAGAGCTCTAATGTATCGAATCGAATTCCAATTTACCATCGATTCCCATAACAGGAGATAAATGGAGTCGCGACAGTCGGTACTAAAGACTGCACTAGAACTGATTCTTTCCATTTTATCACTGTAATAGGTGGTGTAATAAAATAAAATAATCAACAACTTTCTACATAATTTCTAGTCGGTTTCTAGCAGGTAGTTTCTGAATAGAAAACGCGAGTAAAAGAGATCATACGAGCAAACGAAGTGGTAATATATTTTGAACTAGTAATTATCCGGTCATTTTCTATAGAATTTCAAACCAGTTCTAACTGAACACAGTTTATGGGAATATAAATAACAAACCATAATTTTTACGCCTAATATAGGGGAAAAAGTTAATTGCAGCAAATTAGACTTAAATTAAGATGATAAAATAGCATTTACAATGACTGCTTTTCTAAAACGTTTTGAGGGATTAACCAGTTATTATTGACTACGAATCACTCGTCATTTAGGATCTAGAACAAGTAGGGAAATGGATTTATTAAGCAACCAAAGCAAATGTGATATATTTAGTACAGAGATTGTTTGCAATCCGTTGACAATTTTAAATTGGTACCCAAACCTGGTACCAATTAGTTTTTGTTTACAAGTATGTAAATGAAATAAGAATTTTGAAAAAATTTAATTTGTTTGCCGAAAGCATTTTTTCTATATTTATTTGTCAAACTTGTTAATTCTACTTTTTCTGGATTACGAGGTTATTAGTAGTAAGAATAATAACAAGAGAGAAATAAGTACTAAAAAGTCGAGTCAGGGATAATACCTTGCAAAGGTTATTCTGTTTTAAGAATAGGGTTTGGATTTTACAAGAATTTTTATAACAAAGGTAATGAGATAATAAATGAGATATTTCAGCAATAGAATTAAAAAGTAGACAATTTCAAGTGTGAGAAATTATTATCATGTGTTTCCAGCAAGTGTAAGAAAATGTCATAACAAAATTTAAGCTTTTAAAAGTCTATTGTCATTTTACCGCTTTAAGATAGGAAAACATCAAGTATAATATTTCCATTCGTGTAATTCTAAAATCCACAAGACCTGTACAGAGATAACAACAGAAATGGTTAAAAAAATTTTATTAAAGCATTTATTTGTTCCTTTTACTATTTCTACTAAATATGTCCATCGCCTTACATAACCTCAAATCTACCGCAGTTTTACAATTGAATAGCAAGTTTAAATATTCCTGAGTAAGATGGTGTGATAAAATTAATTAAATGAACATAACCTCTTTATTGTAGTAAAAATATTATCGTATGGTATATTTTAAAATATTCTGAGTTGTAAAAAGAATATACTGCCAACGACAAATTGCCACGTTGTTAATTATATTATTATTAATACATGTTATAACCACTTATATTTTTTTTCTCATTTTCATGTTTTAACTATCTTTTCTCTTTCTGTATTGTTCATGTTTTATTGCTATGTGTTTAAGTATACTATTCTCAATATATTATATGAGTTTTTTTCTTTTATAACGACATACAGTAAAGCCCCGGTATAATTGCGTCTCGCTATATTTACGTCCCAGCATATTTTCCTAGTTCCGACTCATAATATTCACCGTCGGTTTCTATTTCCCCCACCTTGCGGACTGGGGACTCAGGAAGGGCCTGCTGTGACGTCACGAACATAACACGACTGAGAAGACTGGGAGAAACGGCGCTCCCCCTTTTTTGATAAAATAACGATACGGTAGGGGAAGACAGAGGAACAGGGTGGGTAAATATACAGGGACTCTACTGTATATTGATTGTTACATAATATTAATCATATGTAAATTGGTATATTACCGTTTTTTGTCTTTAAGTGATTAAATCGAACCTTTTGCATTTGAAGATTAATAAAATTTAATAAAAATCTTGTTAATAAGAAATGTCTTGTTAAAGAAACACTTAAATATAATTTCTAATCGTATTTCTTTCTGTTGCAGTCTGGACTTTTGTATCCATATTTCTCGAAATTTCCAAATTCTCACGAAATAAATTTGGCCATTCTATGGATTTATTTGACTAAAAATTATGGATTCTACGAAGATTTTGCAAATGCAGAAAATGTTACATTGGTTACAATTTATAAATATTTCATATATAAAAATATATTTGAAAAATAATCGTCTATATAGAATTACAATTACACTTAAAAAAGTTGGTATGGTTAAAATAAATCTTTTCAAAAAAAGAAAATACTAATTAAATATAGCCCTTATTATTTTTCTAGTTGAGATAATAAGAAATTTCTTGTTTCCAGTAGTTTGAGCCGCTTTTCTCGAAATCCGTATAAAAATTTAAAATAACCACAATATTTTACCAGAAAAGTAAGTTTATGTTACTGTACCTACAATTTTAGGTTAAAATAGTAATAAATTCTAGTTCAAGTTGATGACTTTTAGTTCCAATAAACACAATAACTGTATGTTATGATTAAATAATATTATCACAAATTTAAAGAGAGATTTTAAAATGACGTCACAATTACGCGTTTGGATTTCCCGAGTATGTTTTGAGCATTATTTACAAATCTAAGAAAATTACGAATTCAGCATTTGTTCTCCCGGATATCATTGTCCTGTATACAGTTATTAATAAAAACAATTTATTTTTAGATTACGAGATATAGTTATACAGGGTGTCCGAGAACTCCCACATAATATTGCAGAGGATGAATCTTGACATCATTCTGAGCAAAAAAGTTTAATACCAAAATTGGATCTGAAGCTCAGAATTTGAGTGGCGAGCCATTGAAGTTTAAAAAAAAATAATAGTTTTTTTGCAATAACTCGGCTCGTTTTAAAGTTACTTTAACGAATGATGACTGATTTTGAAGGTTTTTTATAGCGCTACAACTTATCTTATATAGCCTATGACCTGTAACGAATATTTCGTCAGTTATGGACCTAAAAAAGGGTAAAAATGGCCTTTTTTGCAATTTTTCGCGTCTAACTCATTTCCTTAAAATGCTAACAAAATATCATATTAACAGCGTTGTAGAGCTTGAAAAGGCGAAGAATTTGTCCTCTCATACGTTTCGTTTTGACAAAAATTGAGCCCGTGGGAAGACGTTAAAAATCAGAAAATAGACGTAAAACACGCTTCAGCAATGCCAAACCCATTTTTCGCCTGTTTTCTGATTTTTAACGTCTCCCCACGGACTCAATTTTTATCAAAATGAAATGTATGAGGGGGCGAATTCTTCACCTTTTCAAGCTCTCCAACGTTGTTTATATGACATTTCGCTAGCATTTTAAGGAAATGAGTTAGACGCGAAAAATTGCAAAAAAGGCCATGTTTACCCTTTTTTAGGTCCATAACTGACGAAATATTCGTTACAGGTCATAGGCTATATAAGATAAGTTGTAGCGCTATAAAAAACCTTCAAAATCAGTTATCATTCGTTAAAGTAACTTCAAAACGAGCCGAGTTATTGCAAAAAAACTATTATTTTTTTTTAACTTCAATGGCTCGCCACTCAAATTCTGAGCTTCAGATCCAATTTTGGTATGAAACTTTTTTGCTCAGAATGATGTCAAGCTTCACCCTCTGCAATATTATGTGGGAGTTCTCGGACACCCTGTATAAGTAGAATAAGTTTTTTTATGTATGGATGCCGCCAGACATCTAGTATTCATATATATGCAACTATATGCCTAACAGATTTAACCAGAAAAATTTAACCGTAATGCATTTCCAGAAAAAGTGGCATAAATAATTCTGGTAAATATTTTCCGGTTACATTAACCAGAATAACTGATTAACATAAGCAGAGAACGTTTAACTAAACGCATCCAGTAATTTTAACCGGATATTTTGTCTGAGTTATTTTTCTTTGTACAAATTTTTCATTACAAGAGTTGTGGTCAACCGTGTGATTGGATTACTAGTGGAACCAGTTCGATTCTGGGTTAGGCAACTTTGTTTAATACATTTAATTGAATAAAATCCTAAAACGATTCTTTATAGGTTTTAATATTTACTTAAATAATGAACTAGTCTACCATTTTCGAGTGTGACCTTTCGATTGTTATAACCACAATTGTATTTAAATGTCTTTTATTAACGATGTTTTAAATGAAAAAAACGCCAAAATGTTGTTTTGTTTGTTTTTTTTTGCATTGAGAATGTAATAGAAATGATACCGTAAACAATGCATAAAATTGTCGAAGTACATAAATTTTCGGCAAAATCAGAATTTTCTTAAACTTTGGATTTTGAGTGCTGGCGTTAGTTTTTTCGCTTTATTAACACATATATTATACATATTCATAATGACATTTTTTAGAGGTTAAAGTGATGTCAGACGAGAAAAAAATTCTCTTAAAAAATAGGGAAATTCTATACACTTTCGGTTGATATCCGGAAGTGTTTTCATTACATTTTCAATACGCGAAGAAAGCAAAAAAAAATTGTTGTGATTTTTGTCATTTTGGTTTTTAAAGACAATTAAATGCAATGTTGCCTATGTAAACGACAGATCATGCTTGCAAATGGCAGATTATTTTCCTTATTAGAATGATACTTGAAAATAAAAGCGAAAAAATGTGGATCTCTGGGTTAAACTCCTCCAACTTCAGTCAAAATAATAATCAATGTTTTATTTCATAGAATGGCAGAATTGCTTCACGATTACGTTTGTCGTTCCTTCAGCACTAATATCGGGGTACCAAATACCATATTAGAACAGTTTTTTTAATACTTCCTGGAATACAACACAATTATAGGTGGCGGTAATGCATAAATTTAAAAGTCACGAACAAAACGATTAAATGCAAATTTCACATAAAATACAGTGATGAGAACAAAGCACGCGACCATTGTAGATATTCTACAGGTTCTATTGATCATGATTTAATTTCTCTTTAGAGTACAAACCTACCCTCTGACATAGTATATTGAACATAACCTACTCTCTGAAAGAAGTTATATTTCCTTATGCCACGATACAGGAAATGTAATGTTTAGTGCAATGAAAGCCTGTACAATTTTTTAGTTTCGAGTACTTGCTTAATAAAAATTGAAATACAGAAACAATTATATGTATTTCTAAAATAAAATGCGTAATTGTTAAAGATTTTTCAATTGATTTTATTTTGTATGAGAAGAAGTGCTGTAAAGTTTTAAACCCAATCTTTCGGTGATTTCGGTCTTTCTAAGATTCAAAGAAGGGGCCCAAAAACACGTAATGGAGTAAAACAATTGTACTTATGATATTTATTTGCACGAGAACAATCGATGTTATTATTAAACGCTACAAAAAAATGAAAATGATTTCTGTATCCAAACCATTTCCAATCGCATGTAAACAAAATATAATTGAAGTTAAGAAAACTTATAAATTCAAACATTTATATGCATTATAAAAGAGATAGTCTTTTGAGTGTTCATTTCCAATAATTCCTATTCATTTCTCGTTTTTTGACAGAGGAAACAACAAATGTCAATAATTTACACTCAAGACCAAATATTTACATAACATAATGCGTTGGAGTCATTGAAGATGAATCTGTTATCGGATTTTTAAAATTCAAAATGGTGGATTCAATATGATCAAAAATTGAAAACGTTCACAAATCCTCAATAAAAATAGCTATTTAATGGTTTTTGCGGTGCAAGAACACGAACCTGGTATCAGTTTTTTCCATTTAAAAATGGCGGATCAAGAAATGTTTCTAAATCCTTTTAAAAAAGGTATTAGTGGTTTTTAGTTTTGCTGAGAAACAATCTAGTATTAATCGTAAGACTTGTAACCTCTTTTTATCACTAGAGTCCGGTATAATTATGTCTCGATATATTTACGTCCCAGCATATTTGTCCGGTTCCGTCTCGTTACATGTACCTGTCGCCGCTCTCTTTCTCCCCCCCCCCCCTTGCAGGCTGGGGTGTCAGGAAGGGCCTGCCATGACGTCATGAACATAACGCGACTGAGGGAAGTGAGGGCATCGATGCTCCCCTTCTTTTATTAAATACAACGAGACGGAAGGGGTAAGCGAGGAGCCGAGTGGATAAATATACCGGAGCTCTACTGTACTCAGTTCTAATTCAGCGGTACGTTAAATCCTCCATATTTTTAGATTTTCAAACGTTTATAATGGTGTTTCCACCATATTGGGTTCGTCATATTGAATTTTGAAAATTAAAACATAGGCTTGTAGTCAATACCCCAGAAACTAATTTTGAGAGAATTGGCTAACATTTTCGATTTTTCATCGACCATATAGCATAGCATCCGCCATTTTTAATTTTCTATGCATACGATGAATCTATAACTTCTAGTCGTTTATTAAAAATATCTCCACTAATGAAATATATTACCAAAGGTGTTTACTTATTTTAAGTATTAACCGAAAATACAACAAAAAAGTTGGAAATTTGCAACAAATATAAAATAAATGTTAAAAATAGGGGGAATAGCTGATTACCACCATAATGGGACCTGTAACGGAAAGGGTTAAATCCAGTACTGTCGATTTAATCCATTTATTAAAGTTTTAGAAATTTGATATTTCCTTTCCATAAAATGACGTGTAAATCCTTTAGTAATCGATGAATATTAACCACGATTCCGGCGTGAAAGGTGCACGTTCCTAACATTGTGATTCGATGCCACCTAGGTGCAAAGTGACTCAACGTTTCTGACAAGCGAAAGGATGAACGTCGTGCGTCAAGATAACCGAAACGGATGTTGCTAAAATCGCCAAATTCTCAGAAAGATGGCCTGGAGTTTGCTGGTACTGCAGTTCCCGATAATCTCGATCCCGATCGAGATCGTCCCACACGAATATCCGCGTCGGCCTTGTACCGGCATTACCCGGGGACCGTGCAACGTTCTTTCGCGACAAACAAACAAACAAATAAACAAACAAACAAACAAACAAACGGACAGATAGACGCTTTAACAGGATAAAAGAAAGAAACTCACCTCGAGGCGGTGTCACGGGATGCAAGGGCAACGCTTCCACGAGTGCCAGCAGCAGGAGGAGATGCGGCACGAAGCGCATCGTTCGGGGCCAACTCGTACCTCTTGGCGGGCCCATTCGCTTGCGGCCAATGGCGTAACCACCACTGGCGCTATCTGTCTGTCGAACCAATCACCAACCGCCACTCCACTCCCACCACCAATAGCATCACTGCTTTCGAACTGCGAAGTCGTCTTTCCGGACCTTATCTCTCTTCTTCGACCTTACTTCCGCGGCGATATCCTCATCCTCGCCGAACAACAGTCCTTGTCCTTCTCCGGTACACCTCCGAACGCTACGACAATGAATATCCAATCAGATCGTTCCGGTAGTCGGTACGAGTTACAAGAAAATACTATCCAAACACGACCATGGAGAATATTTATACATATGGTTTTATCAGTGAATATTTGTATGTACATAAAATTTTATTCGCCTTGTTAAACAAAAAATATCTTAATGGTGAAAGTTGGAAATTCTTTGTTATTACCATCGGCAGCAAAGATTTATGTAAAATAAAAAAAAATAATACCGCCGAGTGCAAAGCTTCTTCAATAGATGGCGCTGTACAGAGCTTGAGTCAATTTTATGTTTACTGGAGGGATTATCAAATATTTCGAAAAAATAAAAGATGTCCGCCCTAGCTATGGTAATTGAAAAGTATTTCCAACCTATAGGTATACACCAACCATACACCATTGTTAGATTAGTTTAAATTCAAGAAACAGTGTCGATAATACTTTTTTTCGAAAGCGAACGAAATTTTAATACACAATTTTAATATACTTATGATCAGAATCTGAAAATAAATCTTATAAATTAAACATATATTTAGAATAACGGAAATAGTCGGTATCAATATTGGTAACGTAAGAATACATAAATAACCATAATCGTAAGGAAACCTGAAAAATATTAATGGTACCATCCCTAGATAGATAAAAGTCCTCCAAGTGACAAATGTTTGCCAGATAATCAAGGTTCTTCATTTTTATGCAATTTGAATGTTAATGATAGGTTTCCTGCGCAGTGCACCTTTAATCGGTAAAAGGAAACGTACCTATTTAGGAGGGCTCATGCAGAATAAAATGGTAGTCTCAACTTAATTTGGACTGAAAATAAGCGACGTAGTATTCGCAATCAATCTTCGCACCTGGTTATCGTGACTGTGAAATATTATCCGCTGACCGGGTAATTACTAATTAAATGGGAAAACTACTATTTCGACTCGTCGACAAAAAAAGAAAGAGATACGTAAACACAGAGGGCGGTGTAAATCTGGCTTTTAAAAGTAATTAAAGATAATTATCGTCGCATTAAAATAACAGCTGTGTTTTTTGGACCATCTCGAGCGGGTATCTTGCCAAATGTGAAGTAACGATTATGTTAACGGAGTGATAAATTACTCGATTTTCCGACGTCTTCACGCTAATAAAAATCATTTAAGAGCCATTAATTTAGTTACGTACAAAATCTGTTAAGGAAATAACTAGTCTAAGACGGAATTCCTTTTTTAACTACATGGATAAGACATAGTTTATTAAATCCCATTCCAGCTTGTGAACAAGTTTTTGTACTCTGTTAGAAATGTCATTGACTTCTAATGAACAATAATAAATATAATTTCATTTCGTTCTAACTGTCAGGACAAAAATGAATGTGTCATGAAATTGAAAGTATCTTTCTGGCCTTTTCTACGCATGTGCGAAAATGTATCTTTGTACCAATGTGAATGCTCACATTCGTAGAACACAGTGGAGTCCCGGTATATTTGCTTCTCGCTACATGTACGTCCTAGCATATTTGCCCAGTTCCGTCTCGTTATATTTGTCTGTCGCCGCTCACTTTTCCCCCCACCTTGCGCGCTGTGGCCTCAGGAAGGGCCTGCTGTGACGTCACGAACGTAACGCGACTGGGGGAGAAGCGGAACTTCCCTTCTTTTGGCAAATATAAGGAGACGGGAGGGAAAGGCGACGGACCAAGCAGGCAAATACACGGAGACTCTACTGTACTACCATTGTGCAACTAGGAGCAAAATAGGTGTTTTTCTGCGAAGGTGAGTTTGACGCCCTTGTTGCACATATTGTTTTCTCATACGAGAACTTTACAGGAAGCAAAATAGCATTTTGCGCTGAGAGTGTAAGAAAAAACTTTTACGCGCTAGTATCGAAAACTACTATTTTTTCATAGTATTCGTAAAATTCGACTATGTTAATTATCATAAAATCCTGATGGGTGGCCAGGAGTGATCCTAAATTTTAAAATTATTCCTTTCTGACATCATTATTGCAGTTTTTTTGGTAAAAAACTTCTTTATAGGTTACAATGGGAGTAAACATAAAAGTAAAAGTTAAATAAATATTATAAAACTGTTACTTCTAGCGATGAGATTCTAAGCTCTTACTTAATATTTTAATTAATTTAACCAAACCTACATTAAATCACCGTTTGATATTTACTGTTGGATATAATAATTACGAGCAATTGGTATTAAATATTTACGAACGTCAAAAAGGTTGAACGTTAATGAAACGATTAATCAGCAATTCTAATATTTACACCGTATTTTCAAACATTTCAAAATGACCAATAACGTTTTTATGAAATATGGTTCACAACATTATAATAAGGTTATGTTTTAGCATAATAGTGACTAATTAACAAGTTTTATATTCCTGCAAAATTACTAGTAAAAATATTACTGGTTATTTATATCCATTATATACATAATTATAATTTTCAAAAAATAATTAATACACCTTAGATAAAGGATTCAACTTAAATAAATTGTACATTTTAGACATTTTTTCTTCTGTGGTATTATTTAATACCATCTTTATTTTCACACACTAATCCTCAAATTAATCTTCAAGAACTTTTAGTGCTTCCGTGAATTGTGGGTTTGTGATTGTAGGTACTCGACCTTTACTCTTGTACTTTCAAAATTGATACTTGCTTTATTACACAGGTTTCCTCTGCATGGTATTATAAAAGCAAGGACAAACTATAACAATGCTTTTCGGATCTTTTTAAAGGTAGCACAGATTGATAATGCGATAGCAAATTCTAAAGACAGATTCGGTACAAATCGATACTGTTGAAATAGATGTTAGTATTGTACATTATTTTATAGTTCTAAATTCTAAATGCTAAATTTGCTGTAATATCAATTAATACAATTGTTTTTTTAAATTTGTAGCAAATTACGACAATAATGAATGATTAAAATTTGTGCGTTAATCTCAAGTAAAAAATATTATTGTAACTTTTGTTTAGTGTTTATCTTGCAATCACATTATAAAATCAAGTACTTCTATAAAAGTTTTGTTATTTCTATAACCATATCTTCGCTATTTATGACAACTTTAAAATATAAATATCTTATATCGTTATTGTAATAATTATAACTTTAATGAAGTAATTCTCTCGTCTAATATAAAATGAAACAATTATTAGTTTGGAAAGTCAAACTGGGAATAGAGTAGATTTAATCTTAATTATTGAAAAACTGCTATAATATAAAACAACCAAATTGTCGCTGTAATTTTTAACTTTTAAAGGATAAAAAACGAAATTAGGTGATATTCCAGTTAAAAAGATATTTTACTAAGGAAGTAAGCATTTTATTTATTAAGAATGTCGTTTTCACTTATTAAACATTGAAACTAGTTAATCAAAAATAACATTTGAAGATCAACTAATTACACCTTGATTTATAACGATTGTTAGAACTGTGTGCTATTTTTTACAATTTATATACCTGACAAATTCAACCATCATTGAAAAGCTTAGAGGAAAGTAGACAAATGAATAAGTTTTTTACTTAGAATAACTTTTTCGATTCTTAGTAAATTTTGACTACTTTTTAAATATTCAACGTGTTTCAATATGTCCACAAAGAATTTTTGTACTTTCCATTCATGATTAAAAAGAAGTTAAATTAACTAAAAATGTAATTCTGCTAAAGAGCAACAACAAAAATAATACTTTCTATCTTCAAAAATGTGATTATTAGTGAAAATTAAATTCTTCGAAACTGTAATTAATAACATTTTTTCTAAACGTACACTATATCCCGAGATCTAACTCCCTTAAACTCCAGTAATTTTTTTCAGATTTAGTCAAATGAACTTCAAAAATATCATTCCATTAACTGTACTTTTGACTGAGCGTTAACTGAATATCGTTAGTAAAACTTTAATAGAAAATGAGTATTCGCAACTAATTAATGAATGTATTTCAAAGAAAATTCATCTATTTTACAATAATATAATTTAATTAGATACGAAAAAAAAAACATTCAAACCCCTAATTTGATTAAAACGTCGTTAATACCGTGAAAGGAACTCGAGAAAAAACCCAAAGGACAGAAAATATACGAGTTGTGTCTAAGCCGTTTGGTACAAATTTTGGTAATACTAAAAACAGCATTCTAAAAATGTAGTATATCTAATATGTTGTTTGCACTGTAATAATCTTTGCATTGGATAAACTGAACGAAAACTTAAGTTTTTTCAAATGAAACTAAATTATATGAAAACAAGAACAACATCTAAGGCAGCCAAGATAAATATAGAGGATTAATTATATGCTTAGATTAGCACCTGGCTATAAAAGTCAGGGGCCAACTTGAGGTCCTCTGCATGCTAAGGGTTAAAAAATATGCCAACATTTTTTGTTAATATTGGATTTGAACAATCCAATTTATCGGAAGTTTATGTTTTGACTTAATGATTCACTTTTTGTTAATCTAATGCATAGCAATTTAATTTAACCCCCATATTTAATTAATAGAACTAACAACTGTAGTGCATATTTGACGAGTAGGGCTGCAGTCCAAATGTGGGCCGAAAACGTTCAATTACCAAACGATTTTAATTGAATGTATTATGATGACTATTTTTAACGCAACTTTTTATTATTGTATTGAATTGTACATTCGAGAAGTTATTTGCAATTAAAACATAAACAATAAGTTAACAATAGCATGTAACGTAAACGCATTTAAAACGACTCTCTTCAGGCTGAAAATGCAATAAATAAATTTGATGACGATAATATGAATTATTCATTTCCGCGGGATATCGAAAATCTGCGTTTCCCACAATACAAATCCATATGTGATGATAACGAATAAAAAAGTCAATGTTACGGATTTAATTGAATACCGAGGTGATGTCATTTTCATTATGCTCGTCGAGTTATCTAAATGTTACACAATGCATGACTCCGGAAATGCATTCGTCGCATCATAACTGTACACATTGTTCAGTTCACATAATTTATCATCATTTGAAAAAAATTGAATACAATTTAAGTGGTAGTTTGAACACATATTCCATAATATATAATGTTCCGTTTATTATATTTCTTTACTCTTGAGGGTTTACCGACAAAAGACTAATTCATTTATGTTTATTCGACTCAAAACAATTTTTTATGGTAGGATGCCTAAACTCTGTCACAAACTATGATTTTTTGTATCTGTAGCTTATTTACAAAAGGCAAAATTTATTTTTCTTCACACCGGGAGGAAAGCAGCAACTTTCCTCCCGCAAGCGGAAGGAAAGATGCCGCTTATCCTCCCGGCCATAAAGAAAAATCGTATACTTCCCTCGGGAAGTAAAAAAGAATGCCTCAGACTACATGTTTTTCACCCTCGGCTTCACCTCGGGTAAAAATTACACGCATCCTGAGACATTCTTTATTTTACCTCCCTCGTTGAGTAATATACTAATTTTATACAAAAATAGTATATTTCAATAAACTATTTAAATATGATTCAAATACCTAACACAAGTAAATATATAGAGAACATTAGCAGCTGGATTTATTTATTAGATAATACATGAAGTCTTGTGTGCTTTCATTCTGTATCATTTTTGGTGCGTGAGATGCGATTTCACACACTTCCTTTGATCAGTTTCACTGACGTCCTTAACGGTATATGTAGGAGACATATAGGCACATGAATTATCCATGATATTAGGTGTCGTTCTACTAATTGGCATATTATCTATTAGATCTTTAGAATTGCTATATTTATTAGCATTTTTGAATGTTACCATACTCAGGCAGCAAAATAGAAAAGAGTTGAGAATATGCTCTAAAAGAAGTCGGATGTCCCACTTTGTGGAGATATTCTCAACAAGAGTTCATAAAGATCTCATAATGCCATCCCGTTTAGAAAACCGTCAGAAAGTGAGACATCTGACTTCCTTTAGAGCACATTTCGAAATCATTCTTTACTCCTTTTTATTTTGTTGTCTGCGAACCGAATATCGATATTCGCAATAGACAAGTTATAATGTCGAATGATAAAATTTAATAATAACGTAATCATAATTCGGAAGGAAGTTGAAAATTCTATATTAACACCACGGACAATGCAGATTTATAGTAAGATAAAAAATAATAAATAAAATACTTCGTAGTAGCAATACATGGCGTGGTAGAAAGGTCTGGTTATTTTGATAGTTTAACTGAATTATTCGCAAACACCCGACTTAGATGTAGTGTTTAAAAAGGATTTTCATCTTACAGTAACTGTAAATGATTGTTATGTTTGATAAAAAATAGGAAAAATAATTATTGAAAACTTTTTTCTTGAATAAATTATATAGTGTCTTTTATGGTAATCATCATTCTACGTCATGATTTTAATGTAACTTTCTATTAATTATCTAGCCATTAATGGGTGTATTGTTGATTAGCAACAGATATCTAACTTTTGAGGAAAAGGGCAAACAACAAAAGATGTTATTTATTCGCAACTACTAAGTAAGGAGTTCGTTTATTCAAATACAGTCATGATAAATGAAATAAGTTTGGCCTTCAGTTTTTCAATTAACATTTTTGCCCCGCGCAAAGAAGAAAGAAGTTTTCAAAAAATTCCAATACAATGTTTGAGGTCACTATATTGACGTTGCAAACTAAGTGCCTCACTATATCGACCTTTCAAGAACTTCGCACTTTTTATTTAAAAGTCTTTTCATGCAAACTTTTGAAGCTTAAATAGTTATTGTTTCATAGAAATTACAATTTTTTTCGCCCAATGCTTATTTTTTCGGAATAACGTAATAGAAAATGACATCGTTTTTTTTATTTCTTCATATTTTTATTGCAAATATTTGTGTTACATATTGCATGAACAAACAATTTCTTAATCTCGTGTGGCTGATATACAATATTATTATAAATTAAACCGTTTGGACCTCAAATGTTTCGATCAACGTAATCAAGTCACGTTTTCGTTGTATTGCAACACTTTATTTAGACTATGAAAAAAAAAACACTTGTAAAGTCTAAAAAAGTCACACTGAAATTATAAAATCAACATTATAATCGGTAAAGTTGTAGAAAAACTGCCTCACTCAAAAAATGAAATGTATAACATGTTTTTGGTGTATTCTCGGCCGCTGATTACGAATATCGCAATCAAATTTGTCGGTCGGACGAATCGATGCCGCTATAAAAAAATTGCCAAAAAACGGGATTTTTTGGGCTTTCTTGCATTTATCTTGAAAACTACGAGTTATAATCACTTCTAATTCAAAATATACCGGGACTCTTTAGTAAAATACAAAACGTAATAAATGGGCTTAAACGAAGGAAGAATTGAGAGATGATGTTGAGATTAAGAAATACCCTTTGGCGCATTTCCGGTTGTCTAAATTGATGTTCAATACAGAGGATGTCACTATATTTTCATTTGTATTGCATTTTCGTTCCCACTTTTTCTACTTGAAAGTATTACTATTCAAAATGTTCCATTGGAAGATTAATTGGTGTTATTTTCAAAATAGTAAAGGCTATTTTATCATGCGGAACTTTTTTTTAGAAAAATTACGATTTTCTCAGAGACATTAGCATTTTTTCATAAAAATTACTCTTTTTTTCAGAAAAACTGCTGTTTTGTACAAAAATAATCGTTTTTCACCAAAGTTACTATTTTTAATAAATCATCACTACTAATTTATCACAAAAATTACCACTGTTTTTCCTAATAATTACCACTTTTTCCCTGAAAATTGCACTTTAACGAAAAAGAACATGTTTGCACAAACTAAAAATTGTCATTCAAATAATCATTTCTGTAGAAAAGTTTTTTTCAGAGAAATTACTATTTTTGCATAAAAATTACTATTTGTTTGGACAGCTTCTACAGAAGACTAATTACTTTTTTTAGAAAAACAACTTTCTTTTACAAAAACTACACTTTTTCACAAAAATAACCATTTTTTGCCAATATTATCATTTTTATTTCGAAAAATCGTGAATTTTTTAGAGAAATTATTATTTTATTCAAAAAATTATTGCTGTGTTTCCAGAAAAATTATTACTTTTCTTATAAAAATTACAATTTTATTACAAATAAAGACTGTTTTATATAAAGAATACTATTTTTCAGAAAACCATTTTGACAATAATTACTATTTTTTCGAAATAACTTTCCACAAATTTTTTTATAGGATCCTTCACTTGTTAGGTAAAAATATATTTGTCACGAATATATGGACGAAAAATGATCAGTTTTTGCCAATATTATCATTTTTTTTTTCAAAAAATTGTTTTCAGAAAAATTAGTGCTTTTCCATAAAAAATACTGTTTTTCCAAAAAAAATTATTAGTTTTAAAAAAAATGACAATTCTTTAAGAAAAAACTACTATTTTTCACAAAAATTTCCATAAAATTTTTGTATGTTATCCTCCACATGCTAGTTAAAAATATTTTTGTCACCAATACATGAACAAAAAATGGCCAATTATTCTTTCAGCCATCACTACCAAGAACGTGTACTTGGTGTAGTTGAAATACAATTATGATAAATGCAATAATTCCAACCCCAAGTTTTTCGGTCAATTTACCATAAATTCCGCGATACGATTTCGCGGTTCTTTGCACTCGTTGCATTAGGTTACTTTATACCCTCTCGAGAATTCAATTTCTCTCCCCTCTCCGTTGCTATCTTTCTCCCTTTCTCTCTTTGACTGTCGGATGCAGGTTCTTTGGATGTTCGTTCTCTCGCAGTCAGAAGTTGATGAACTCACAGCAATGGCACTCAAGGCGAGTGCATCGCGCAGAACCGCCTCCGGTACGACCTTGCCAGTAAAAAATCCTGTACACAAGCCGGCGGCAAATTACGACTTTAAGGCGAGTCCTCTTTCTCTGTCTTTCTCTCTGCTTTTGAAGGAAACCTCTGTAGCGCATCGATCCGTGGCCGGTACAACTCTCTGGCAGGAAGTATACGCGCTGGATGGAGTAACACTATAGGTTAGGTTTGCGCGTAATCGCCGGTGCGTTCAAGGTCACTGGCCACGAAACCGAAAGCCGCCCACGGTTCCTGTTCCACCGTTCCAGTTCCATGTCCGTCCCGTTCCCTCCACGCGGTGAGAGCCAGGAAACGTATACGACGGCTGACGGACGATTCAAAATCACATCCCATTTATAAATTTGAGACACGCCAGGGTCCTCAAGAACTTACATACATCGACTTTTGCGAATTAGATATCGGCAATGTAAGAATTACCATCTGGATGTCCGCCATTGTTAATCAGCCATTTTGAATTTTACAGTTCCGACTTCAGATTCGTAATCAGCGACCTCAAAAACTTTTGTGCATCGATTTTTGTGAAACTCCGATTGTCGGTGTAATAGTTAGCTTCTTGATGTCCGCCATTTTGAGTCAGCCATTTTGAATTTTGAAATTCTGACATCAAATTCGTATTCAGCGACCCCAAAAACATACGGAAACCAACTGCCGTTTATATCGAACGTTCGGAAGATTGATTTGTCTAACTGGTTCGTTGAAAAACATTATTTCTATGTTTGAACCGCCATATAGGATCAGCTGTTTTAAATTTTGCAATTCGGACTTCGGATTCGTAATCAGCGACCCTTAAAACCGTAGGGTACATAGTTTCCAGAAAGAAAAAGTTTGATTTTAACGGTTAAAATCGCACCACTGGCATTCCTCATGCGCTAATGGATTAACCCTTTAACCCAGAGATGTGCTTAATTTCTACCTGCTTTTCAATTCTATACAATTAACAGAACAAAAATAGACAAGTATTAAAAAGTCCATGTCCGACTCTATTTTGGAGTTTTGCGAATAGCATGGGTGAAATTTCAAAAAAAAAATGTATTTAATCCTATTTTTGAAAATTACCAAGAAAAATCGTGTTTCCGACCAATTTTATTTTCAGTTGCGTTTTTTCAGTCATACCGAATTCTAAGTACAGTACAGTCCCGGTATACTTACCTCGGTTCCTCGCTTACCCCTCCCGTCTCGTTCTATTTACCAAAAGAAGGGGAGCACCACTTCTCCCACTGCGCCGCTCAGTCGCGTATTGTTCGTGACATCACAGCAGACCCTTTCCGAGGCCCCAGCACGCAAAGTGGGGGAAAAAGAGAGTGGCGACAGGTAAATATAACTAGACGGAACAGGGAAAATATACTGGGAAGTGAATATAACAAGACGCAATTACATAGTTACTCTAGTGTATTACGTAAGGTTTCAGAATTTACAATATTTAAAAATACGCACTGAATATTTCGATGTTTTTTATTTCGAGATTATAATGGCTCCAATAAAGACAATTTTTTAAAAATATTATGCACGAGTTTCGATAAAAATATGCGCGAATTCGATCAAACATTCTTACTCGAGTTTTCTAGAGATCGTTGGTCACGATTCTGATGTCAGATTGGAATAATTCAAAATGGCGGATGCAAATGCGCGGATTAATTCATATTATTTTATTAGTTGATCCATCTTAAAATAACACGGGCCAAAAAAATTTATAACCAGAAACCGGACTGTATTTTTTCAAAGGTTTTCGTCGCGTTGAATTCAAATCTGGCCTTAGATTTGCAGATATCCTAAAATAAATTGTTGTCCGCAATTTGGAAAAACGCAAATTAAAGTGATATTCATCAACTTTGAAATGTGTTTTTAGTCATTCCGATACGATCTTTTTTCATCGAGTTATCGAAGTTTTTGTTAAGGTATAAATATTTGTATACATTTAGTAAAGGTGAAATTAATTAACAAAATGAGGCCGAACTACTTGCTTATGAATTGTTCCGTCTCGTCAAGATTTTAAGATATTCCTACATATCAGTGCAAAACACCTATTTTTAATGGCGGAACAAAATTTACTTTGCCGAAGATTTTCGACGTGCTGAATGCAAATTTTGTCCCAGAATTGCTCTATCACGTCAAGATTTTGAAATATCTTAAACCAAAAGTGCAACAAAACGAAAATCATAATTTGCCTTAACAAAAAATTCGACAACTCGATGACAAAAAATCGAATCGAAATAAATAAAAGAATACTTTAAAGCTGGCAAATAGCACATTAATCTGCGATTTGCTAAATTGCGAACAAAAATTTACTGAATCCAGACAAAATAGGTGTTTTTTGCATTTTTAGGTTAGGTTATTTCGCGCATCTAGAACCTTTGAAAAAGAGAGTCCTGTTTCTGGATATCGAGATTTTTTTAAAATTCCACCAAAGAATAAGGCGGAAAAAACACATAAAATTAGTTTCCCCTTTTAGACGCTAGGAGGCCCAAAATCCAAAAACAAAGTTGCTATTTATTTATTTATTTATTATTTTTATATATTCTATTATTAGTCCCAACTGTGTACTGTATGTCAGACTGTAAAGCAGCTTGCGCTGTGGCTCGCCTTTTGTATATTTTATGTACAATAAAGACAATATTATTATTATTATTATTTATTATTATTATTATTATTTGGTTCTATTGTTCATATCGCGATGTTTTCATTCGCTGTATTCGTCAACCAACAAATCGCACTTCAAGTAAATGTTAGCAACGTTCAGATGCCATTTTGGAACAAAAAACAAAATAAACCAAAATATGTGAATATATAATTTTGAAGTAAAACCACCGGGAACATGTTTCTGACAGATTGGAAGGCGATCTGAAACCGGTATCGTAAAAAATGCACTAAAAAAAATTGTAGCTAACAAATCACGTTTTTCCAGTATTTTTGTAAAAAAAAATGTGACAAACGCCATTTTTCGAAAATTTCAGTAGAGCCAATCGAAAGAGCGACCTCAAAACTAGTCGGATATGGATGTTTCCATTTTTAAAAAATGTTTATTTTATACATACAACGATGCTGAAATCAATGTGCAAATTGTGCACATTTGGAACTTAAAGGATTAATATCGATATTAGAACAAATTTCCAACTTTTAATTAAAACTTAATTACAAAATATATCACAATTCTCACACTTTTATTCTAAAATATTTGTTAATATCCCCCAAAATTCAATAATTTATCTGTCAAAGTAAAAAAATTGTCAATTTGGCAACGCCGTATCATTTTCACTTTTTTTTTCTTTTCCTTCAGTTCACTTTTTCGAATGTTAAAAATAACGGAAGCAAATCGTCGGAGTAAAAAAGGATTATACAAGCGATTTAAATCACGTTAAAATAATGGAATTACATCGGAACGCGACAGCGAGTGACGCGTCGTTTCTTTCGTTGTAACCAACGAAGAAAGAAAGAGGTTTGGGGGGGGGGGGTGAGGTAAAAAAATTTCTCCCACCGACAGCTAACGGGATTTCGCGAATGCCCGGAGTGCTTTTCCGCAAAGTCGATGAGTCGTCGCCATTGATTCGGGAATGTCGCTCTTCTTTTCCGCCGTTGTTGCTCGATTCGCGCTAATTATGCGACAATTGATTTACGTCCAATTGCCTGTCCGCGACCACTTGCGTGACTCACGCGAAAACGTCATAAGGCCGTTAAGGAAAAGGTACCGTTGCCTTAAGATCACCAGCCTTTCATCTGAATACGGAAAGAAGTCATAACTTTTAGCGCACCGAAATCGCAAAATCGGCGTGAAAAATATACACTCTGCAGAAAATTTAAACGGCTAGCGCGTGAATTTTGCTTATCGTGGAGAGAGATCACGATTTTAGTAAAATACTGGACCAGAAAATGAAAATTGAGTAAAGAAGACTCAAAAAAAGAGCTTTTTAACACACTAAGGCCCAAAGGACCCTTTTATTGTAACCCAATTTGAATCAAGCATTTCGTATCAAAATCGAAGTTGAAAGGTACATGCCCTACTATTTTCAAGGTCAGTCTTCAAGATTCCAAAGTCAAAAAGTGTTTCAATCATTAATTCCAATATGAAGTCAAACTTGAAAAAAAAAGCTCAAAAATTTTAAAATATTTCTAAAATTTTTGTTGGGCTATTAAAATATTGGGATACTATCCAAAATATGTACAAGGTAGTTAAAATTTTGAAATTTGAAGAGACAATTTTAGTATATCCGACATCATTGTAATGACCCCAAAATTACACTTTCAATGCAAATTTCTTTGAAAATTTCCTCCAACTAAAAAACTAGGAGCTCTCTTTCTTTGACAACAACTTTTTAAATATTTGTCACTAATAAGAATTTCTTCATATTATATAATGCAAAATAAATAAATATATGAGAATTTCGAATGATAAACGATGGATTTCGATTTTGGATACTCGTCAAAGAAAAATTTTTGAAAAAGTGCCTTTGCATACAATACGTCGACATTTTACTCGCGAAAAGCTCGCGCGTTTTCCGTCCCGAAAAAAAATTCGTTGACACTGAGCGAGTGCATCGGAATGCGTGCAAATTCCCCAAATGCGACCGCGTCGAACTTTTTTCGTTAATTCGTGGCTGTGTCTCGTTGGTTCGTATTTGTTAAAAAATATTGTTTTACCTCTAAAATGTCATCGTCAAAGAAACGCAAAAAATGAAACTTTGTTCCAAACACAAATTCAAGCGGAAACCCAATTTCAGAACTTCGTGGTTTCTCCCTCTCTTCCTTTGATGTCGCGTTTCGTACGGTATATACGATTACAAATATTTAAACATTTCCAGCTCGGCCTTTATGGTGATGATGTGATAAACTTCTGAATTATATCTCATTTTTAATGCTACGAGAATTTGTATTCCAAAATCGTCAATAAAATCAGTTTTAACTTTATTTGTACTTTGATTATAAATTCAATACAAAAAGAAACACAAATGTAATTTTGGTATACGTTTTTTTACTAAATTTTCATTCTAAAAAAGTGTTAATTTGATAAAGTCAAGTAATTGAGTAAAAAGAAAATACCAGTTAACACTTTTTAGTTCAACTAAATGATTATAATAAAATAATTATTGGAAAGTCATTAAATTTTATTATTAAAATAAATCAATTTTTAAGATAATATTGATTTGTTGAAATGAACAAATTTAATTCCTCTAACGTCTTTAGTATCCACACTGACTAGACGGAATTTTAGTGCGGTCGATATTTTCAACGTATGCAAAGGCGATGTGTTTCAGGGGACTTCCTCGGCACGGTATAACGCCTTAAAGAAGGCCCCTGCGTTCTGTTGAAATCACCGGCATTTGAAGTACATAATTAATTGACATACGCGCGGAACTTTTTTCTTCAAATTTTCTTTTATGATTATAAAAATTTTATAATTTCTGAGTGATAGGCTATTAGTAGTACTTAGTACTTAGTGGAGTACTTGAAAAAGTACTCAAGTATTCACTATTACTTAATGTAAACAAAAATAAATTTACAATTGCAAAAAAATTACTGTATCTTTTAAAAATTAAATATTTATAATCGGTATTTAGGACATCAATAGAAATATTCTCTCGGTACAAATAAAAAATTTATCGTTTTTTGTTATTTTTGTTAACGTTTGTACCATCTGCGTTGATATTTTTTGCTTGTTCCCGATGAAACGTATTCATTTCTTCCGTTAACTTGAAAATAAAAAAAAGAACGGAAAACGATTTCCTTAAGGGGAGTATAAAACAGGATGGTATAACGTATTGAAACAAACCATTACTTTCGTCGTCCCTCGTATACGTAAATAATCATGTGCCTTTGCATAATACCTATTACCTATAAACAGACGGAAATATTTACCGAAGGCAATGCACTGAGAGTCTTTCCGTAATTGGATCGCTTTAAAAAGACCCCTGAAGATTGGTTGTACAAATCCGTTCGCGGGCCTTTGGAATTGGAAAAAAAAATTGTTGGTGAAAGGTTTTATTTTATACGTATCTCTGGAAAAAGGGCAGAAGAAAGAAATTTATTCTCAAACCTCAAATCTTTTTGAATCTTTTGTTTGAACGAAAAAGAATACAGTAAATTGTTGGAAATTCTTTCGCAAAACATATGTAGTAATTTTTTAAAACACTGATATAATTTATTCAGCTTTTTAAAATCGAAATATTAAAATTAAGGTTTTACTTCATATTGAAACTCAAAATCCCTTTTCTTAACAAAATATTTCAGAAAAATCTTTATTTTCTTCTGAAATTGAGATAATGTTAAATTCTTAATTTTAAAGTCCAGATCTATCGTTTGACACATTAAATTGTTAATCTTATTTTCCCTTTGTCTTACGCAAAGAGGGATATTTTTCAGTGTATCGGTTTCATTGGAAACTACTTCGATATAATCATCTTCTTCGGATGTTTCTATACGGCCATTTAAAGACATTTTAGTATTTCCTTTTTTCTTATGCATAACGTTGTAATGACTTCGTGATCAGCGACCTCATTACCTCCTAGTACCAAGTTTCATCCAAAATAAGGACGATTATCGTATTTTCGACCGCCATATTGCATCCGCCATTTTGAATTTCAATATTCTAACTTCAGATTCGTGATCAGCGACCTCTGAAATGTAACACATTTTGTCCCAGCTAGATTCCTGTTCAAAACATGCGATATTTGTATACTCGAAGATCTGTGAAAAATATTCTCGGTTAGGCCGCCATCTTGGTTCGCAACTGTAAATTTAAAAAATTTACCAGCGTATACAACCTCGTTTCTTTCTTTCGGAATAAATATATAATTCACTGACAACAAAATTACTAACAGTTTTTTACCGATTGCCCACGCGTTAGATTATATATGACTAAAAAATGAATTTTTGGTATGTATGTATTTATAAATTCGAATTATGTTATTCTGTATAAATTAATATATAGAGTAATTAATCCGTCAGTACGACAGTTTCAAAATTAGTAAACTGTAAATCTGCATTAGTTACAAACTACTCATTAAAAAGCAAAAAGTAGGTCATTAATATTCGATTAGCGATAATTTTTACTTTTAGAGTTACATATTTGTATTAATAAATGAATAGTTTTTTACTACTTTCTAATTAAACAATTACTGTTTGATAATAATATACTTTTCATCTGAGATTAGTAGTTTTTAGCTAATACACATTTTGAGAGTACGTAAAATACTAAAATAATTGTTCACTTTACATGAAATTATGTTTTGCAGTGACAGATGCTAGGTAATTCACGTTTTTTTTTTGTTAAAACAATACCGCGACTGAATTATAATTAACTGTTTAACACAAACGTATAAAGTTAAGGTAGTATATAAATTATATAAATAAGTTTTTCTCAACTTTAAAAAACAAGTAATATTAAAGATAAAATACGTTTACGTAACCAAATAACCAAATTCATATTTTTAGATGCATTAATACTTATCATTTGGAAAACGTAATAAAATTATTTTGTAACGATACTAACTTTGATTAATTAATGAAGTTTCAATAACATTACGCCATATGTTAAACGTGATATTTACATTTAAAATTGATATACTGTACAAGGCTGATACATGAGAAGTACGCGATAACCTCGTATTCTTTCCATTAATTAAAAATATTTATTTTTCAAAACTTTGATTCACAATAATAAATGTCGAAAATGAAAGGATACGACAAAAAAAAGTCTTTCCAGGATATTGCCTTTAAAAGAGTAGGAGTTTATACTTTCCTTGCATTTCTGAAAGAGTTACGTTTGGCAACGTCGCACTCGGAACTCGTATACTGCGATATTAGAAATCGAATTGATGTCAAAAAATGTATCTGTCGCAAACGTTTATGTATTTTACAATTATACGTTTGATTTAGCAAAAAATTACGGTTTTTTTTTCTTTTACACATTTATTTCAGATAAATATTCGAGTTTGATGATTACAAACTCATTTTTATCGAATTATTTTTATTTGCATATTTCTATTTTTGTTCCTTTTTTTATTGTTGTCCTTTAATCTATTTTGTTTATTTATTTAAAACAAATCTTTAAAAAGTCTTCGAAAACGTTATGTAGAGATTTCGTGCATTTTTTAGTAATATTTTACGAAATGTTAACCTATGCATAATTAAAATAAAAATATTTTAAAAATCTGAAAATAAAAACACAGCATACTTTACTTTGATTTAGTTAAACTAAAATTGTATAGTTGGATGACGTCGAAGTATTCTTTATTTTTATTTAAATTCTAATGATACAAAAGGAGTTAATTTGCATTTTGTTTAATAATATTATGATTTTGAAAAAATTAATATAAAAAAAGACTCTTTAAGGTTCTACAGATTGTATATCAGTTATTACACTTAAAAAAATTGTTTTAATAGTTTTGTTAACGCCTTGAAACAATATTTATATATTCCTTAATGGGAATATACGGTAGAATTATCAAAAAATCTAAAATCTCTGGTTTGTTTAAATGATGGTTTCAATCTCAAAATACATCAAAGTTCAAAAGCGGAAAAATTTCTGGCAACACTTTCCATTCGGTTGCAACGCCCCCCAACTTTAAATGCGTTTTTGTAGAAATCCCTTTTTACCTGCCCGAAAACCTAACTCAAACAAATCGTCATGATGTGAAATTTTAACGGCATGCTTACCTCCTGTTTCTATGAAACGAGAAAAATTCGCTTCTTTTTCTTAAATCCAGGAAATTACATTTTCAATAGTAGATTCTTTGAAAAACATCTGGCTTTTCATTATAAAATCCAAAATATGCCTGTTTTTTACGTGGAAGCTTGCTCTCCGTGCCCAAAATACTTTTGAATGTTAATATTTGCCGAATACGAATTATTAACGTAAAAAATTAAACACGTCTTATTCCCTTTATTTTTTGTTTTTTATATTATTTAGTAACGTATTTAAACGGATTTTTCTTTGTAGAGAAAATAAAAAAATTATAATACTCATGATAATCTAATATCTAATAATAAATGGTATACACTGCTTGTATTACAGAAAGATACAGAATCTGAATGTATTTAATAATTACAACCAAATCTGACATGAAAACTATCAAAAGAATTCAAAATACATTTGAAAAGATCGGAAACAATTATATGACACATGGAGCCGCCATAATTAAAATTCCAATTCGGGTGAATGCACGAAGCCAGGAAACGATTTAAAAGCAACATCTGTCTGAGGATATTCGGTTAATTCAACGACCTTTGAATGAGATATGGCTTTGTCACGAGCAACCAATGCTTTTGGTTACTAAAAACAATAGCACCAAGTCATAATTTCTAACAAATAAAGGATATGCGGTTTATGAATTCATTTTCATGTATTTAATTGAAAACGATTTATAGTAATTAATCGATTCCAAATATACTGTACTTAGATAATTCTCCACCAGTTATTTATCGCACAGATTTCTCAGGCAGCAAAATAGAAAAGAGTTCAGAATGATTTTGAAATGTGCTCTAAAAGAAGTCCGACGTCCCTCTTTCTGAGGATTTTTTGGATATGAGTTCATAACGATTTAATAATATCATGTTCAGAAAACCGTCAGAAAATGGGATATCTGAGTTCTGTTAAAACACATTTCGAAATCATTCTAAACTCTTTTTTTATCTTGTTGTCTTGGTTAATACTGAAATAACATTGCACTGAGAAAAATATTTAGTAAATTTAAGTAGTTGCAAGTTACGTAGTGGGAACGAAAGCTTAGTAGTTTTCATACCTTTCTTTAATCTGACTAAAATTTAGTTAAAACCACTGTTTAGTTATTTGAACTATACACGGAGAACAATTTTCTTGGAAATTTTACCATTTCAGATAGTAATTTTCGAAAAGACTTGTGTAATCGAGAAAAATACCATTATTTCTAAAAAAAATACATTTATTGAAATTTGTAATATATACAATAGAATACTTTATGAATAGTAAAATTTCCAATACATTATAGTCTTTTTTACAAAAAAAGGCAATTTTTGTTATTTTGCGAGTCTGTTCCAAAATTACCATCTAGAATGGTAAAATTTCAATAAAAAATGTTCCGTAGCTCAAAAAAAAAGTAAAAATAATAAATCTCCACTCGGTTCATCGTTTAGTTAAATTTACTAAGTATGTTTCTCAATGTGGAAAATATTTTAACAATAACATTGTGAAGCGTTGGTTGAAATAATCGTTTATTTAAGTGAATGAAAACTTTTTAATTGTCAAGCGAACAATCGAAGTATAACAGAGAACTTATGTTTTGATAATTAATATAACTATTGTTATTATACATTCACTTTACTATTGATAATATTTTTAAACCACTATATTGCAGTAAACCCTTTTATTGATCAATTGTTTAAAGTGAGGATTTTGTGACAATTTTTCATACATTTCATTTACTACAAAATGAGTAATCATTTGAATATTTTTACAATCTAATGGAATATTAAAGTTAAATATGCAACAATCATGAAATAACCCTCGCTTTTGTGACTAATTCGGTAATTTTTAGGATATAAAGTTTTTGGCCAATTGTAAAATATTTAGTAAATTTAAGTAATTTGCGAATTGGCTAGTAGGAATTACAGTTTTAGTATTTTTGATACCTACATTTCGTTAAAACTAAATTAAATACTAACTAAAATTTAGTTAATATAACTTTCGTTTAGTTATTTGAATTGTACACGGAGAAAAAATTTCTCGGAAATTTTACCATATCAGATGGTACTTTTCGGACAATACGAAGATTATAATACTCTTTATTTAAGCATTTTCCAATTAATTTGAATTTTAAACATTAATACGGTTAATATTTTGATAATTTTTGTTCATCAACGCTTTGGACAATATGGATCCCTCCTCATCAGAGAAAGGAAATTCTCTCGATTAACTAAAATAAGAATGTTTTTAATAACTTATTTTGGCCCATAAAAAGAAATTTTATTCTTTTTTAAACAATTTTTTCGGTATTTTATGTTTAATGCACATTATTAAAAAAGTTTCTAGTTGTGGATAAAGTGGATTTTTTTTATAGAAAATTTGTATTTTTTATATTGTATGTAAAAAAGTCCTATTTATCTTATTTTATTTAGAGTACAATAATATGTACTCATGTATCATTTTACTTAAAATTATTCAATATTTCGAGTAGATATCTTATGACTCTTTAATCGCGAAATATTTACAATAAGAACATTGTCCGAAATGCTTTAAAATGGATATAAAATCATCCTTCTGCAAATATAAAAACAAATTCATTCCGCATAACATTTCCGTTAAAGAAATATAGGTTATTAAATGGATATCGTAGAAAAGAAAACGGCTAGCGGAATAGAAAAGCCACAAGAATGTTTCATTAACCCCTTTAATAATATCTCTAAATTTGTTGTGGCTGTTTGCACGATGCATAAACCGATGTACATGAAGAATTTTATTGAAATTATAACATCCTTATTGGTGCATGAAAAGTATAAAACGTGGGTTTATGACTTTCTACTGGTTATAATGAAACAAATACTTCATTAATTTGATTACCTTCTAACTACGGTATAACTATGTAAAATATATATTTTGAACTTTTATTAAAACAAAATTAGGATGATGTTAGAGCGATATAGAGAAGTCAGATAAATTCAAACAAATAGCAACGACTAGCATTTAGATAATAGAGTTTACTATTTCGAGCACTGATAGGACATTTCGATAATATTTTTTGTTATATTTTTATTGTAATTTTTTCTTTAGATTATTTAAATTACAACACTTGAATCTCCTAATATGCTTGACAGCTTCAATTGATTAATACTCCTTAATTACTTCTTACCAATTAAAATGATTAGATTCAGCAAGAAAAGTTTGCTAAATTTCTTGGCCTAATTTGTCAGGATCTATTCATCAAGAACTAATTCTTATTACTCTTTATTGTACGGTAATTTACACTCATTTCTTGTACGAAGTATATCAAAATTGTACAGTAAATTTAACAAAAAAATATGTTACAATTTTTAAAAGATATTAAGTGTCGTTGCAAACTCCAAAAATTATAAAATCAGTTGACGAAAGACCTTTTAACAACCTACTGACAAATTGGAAAGTTTCTTTAGTTCAAATCTTAATTGTACCGATGAATTTTAATTTCTTTATATTACAAGTTTCTGTGGTAAATCAGTAAATTATATCACGATAGTCACGACCTTTTCGCCCACCTGGTTTGGCTCCGCCGGATTGGCATCAGATTATTTGGTCCTGGCTATTGTCGCGAGAATTATTTTAAATAAAAATTCGTATACTAAAATGGGGGCGATGGAGAAATGACAACGTCACGAAACTAACCTAACCTAATCAGTCAGAATTCTGCCCACCCCTAAAAATGTCTAAAAGCACACGAGTACCCTAAAGCTAACCTAACCTAACCATAAATAAATAAGGCTGCACAGGGAAATTTTGGAATGTGTGATATTTTATGAATGTCATATTTTGTCATTGTGATATTTTTATGCGAGACATTTTATCATTGTGATAATTTGGCGTGTGATCAAATGTCCGTGATATTTTCTCGTGTAATCATTTCTCCGTGAAATAAAGACGTTCTATCCATTTTCCTATGTAGTTATGCATTTTTTACACCAATTCTAAAGTCTAATGAATTATTGCCTGAAGTGAATAGTACCGCTTTGTGATAATAGTTTCCGCTGATAACACCAGAAGGTGCACAAACACACAAATACAGTCCTAAGCGTTTCATTTAACTGCCGATCTCGTGCACATATCTGGCTTATAAATTTAATCATAACATTGTCTCGTAAGCTTTTAAAATACATATTATACAGAAAAAATCTGCATGCAGTTGATAAATTAAATGATTTTCTGCCGAAATTTACATTGGAAAAGTATTATATTCGTGTGAAAAACTCAATCGATCAGAAGGGAAACAAATTGAACATTGCTTATACCAAGAATACGTTAATTGCTTTTTACAAAAGTATGAGAAATTTTTAATGCATATTTTTTTCCATTGTACAGGTTCAAGTGCACAAGATCACATGGTCTTGTTCAGAATCGTAGACTATTCTTTTTTATTTATGCAACGATGCGATCGTAGGAGATTATTTCGTAACTATTACAGAGAATTCCTACGTGTTGCACTTTAGATTATTAATCTATGTTAGCCAATAATGTTACTAGAGAGTTTGAAGATAATAGAAATTTTTGATTATATGGTACTGAAATTTGGGTGAGTTAAAGGTGTTGGTATGGATAAGAATTAACAAACCGATTTCGACAACAAAAATTGCTACACGTTAATGTGAATATAAAAAGAATTTCCTACAAATGTTTTGAGCCTATTAACATGGTGTCTTGTAAAATGGCGATTTTCAAATCTTTATATGCGAGATTTCCTCAGAATTAACAAACAGATTTACTCAAAATTAATGTCTATTAAAGAAAAACATATAATAAATGTTCGAGAGGGGGAATTAAAACGACTGGACACACTAGGCAAGAAAAATTAATTGAAACGGTGTCAAAAGTTCATATTCGTAAGGTTAGTCGCCATTATTTGACGTTTGAACGATACTATTGATATTTGAATGGACCATGTTAATTGGCACAAAATGTTTTGAAACAAATTTGAAAACGAAAAAACAAATGGTAAACAAAATAAAAGATCTTTTTGAGATTAGAAATGTTTAAAAAACATAAATTTGTCTGGAAAAAATACAGATTTTAAGGAATACTGAACTAATTTATAATAAAAATAGATAAAACCGAAATTCACACATGGAGTGTTAACAAATAATTTTAAAAGGTCTTATTATCTCAAATAAACAAATAATTTATACGCTAAATTGATGTATCTAACAAATTTACGAATAATATATAATTGATGTATATAAAGGTAACTTCAGACCTTTTGATGGATTTCATGAATTTCTGAAGGTGGCCAGGTTTTTGGCGATAAATCACCAAATTCCCATTTGAAACGTACATCCCCACTTCGCCTATTTGGCAACCCTGTATGACCGCATACGATAATCACTTTCCTTCCTATACACTGATATTTCTGACTAGATTCTATGCTCAATAGCTAAATGATTTTAAAAATTCGAATAGGGGATACTGGCAGAATTGACATTTGGCTTATATTTCATCCAGTCAAGCACTGCAATAATTATCTAGATATTACCCCACAATCCCGTATTAGGAAAGTCCTCGGGAGCACCTCAGGACATCCTGATACGGATTGTTGTTTATGATATAGTATCTAGTGTTAAGTGATAATTTTCCACGTGGGAAGGGTCAGATGATTTTGATTCTGGCTCAGAATATCTCACTATTTATCTTAGGAAGCATTCCTGAAAAAAAATCTTGGTTGTTTTGAGTTTTAATAATAACTTCGTTATGATTGCCATATTACAACAATTTGTAAGTAATTTCAAGTTAGGTTTCCTCAATCTTGAAAATAAAAAAGTTCCCTGGTCCTTGCCTTTAAAAACTCTTCCAGTATAAACTTACAATATGGAGTACCAAATAAATTTGTCGTCGGTACTAAATAAGCAGGATCTAACTATTGACACTAATAATTCAAGTGCCACCCTGGTAGAAAATGAGCCCATTTTTTGGCCAGTTTCTGTCTTTGCCGTGTTAAAGGTATAGGAATACTCGGCAATGTAACAAAAAACTGTACAGATTTATACCAGGGTAAACACGATCTCATTTAAGGATGTCGAAAATGGTTACCATCTATTCTTCATTGACTTAGAAACGCTTAAAAAGGTCTGGAGATGTCTATACCAAATTTGGTTTTCATTTCCATATCTATAACCATTTCAAAAGTCAATAATGAGTACTAAAATAGTAAATGTAGGAAACAATCAGACTTTAGGTACCATTTCGTTTCATACGTTTTCTATTTTAATGTATTTTACAAAATATTAGGATCAATATCTGTTTTGTTTATGGCTGTGTCTAAATCGTATAAATTAATTTCATATAAGCTTGGATTTTTCAGTCAAATCAAGTAAATGCTTTCCCCCTAACTGGGGCTTCTGAGGGTCTGCCGTCCCCCAGACCCCCTGCTGAAACTGTCCTAACCTAACCAAACGCATAAACCTTTGTTTCATCCGTCTCTCTTCCCCCCATGCATGATATAGGAAACCGTACGTGGTTCTAGACACTCCGTTTGTTTAATAATGATTAGTTTATGTTTGGTTTAACCATGGTGGTAATGTATATAACGAATGTTGCATATCTGTTGAATCTTCTCACTTGTTGCGCGTCCATGAATATTTGGTAAGTAGCAGGATAATTTCCAAAATTCATCATTGTGGAAAGACCACAACAATAACCAAAAACTTGGATCACTCTACCAACAGACTCTGCTGAAGGAAAAAAAACTTTGGTAACAAACCACATTCGTAGGCAACTGCACACGAGTATAGAAATCCTTTAAAAAGCAGCGTTCGATCCCATCAGGAGCAACAAAACCGGAGACAGTGCGAGAGAGAGACCCCGCGGAACCAAACAACGCCGCAGATCAAGAGGCCAACGTCGAGCACGCGACAACATCGCAAAAGTCCCTCAGCAGCCTTGCAGCCACGCGTACCCGAGGGACTTCTGCGTTCGCCAGGCCACGCGGAAGAAGTCCCTCGGACCGCGCGACCTCTGCGTGACCCTCGTGGGATTGCCCTCCGAAAATCGCTGAATTCTTTTTGTTTCTGGGAATTTTTTTTTTGTACCTTTGGACGGACGGGGAACCGGACGCAGCAGCAGGAGCAACGGCAGCATGATTCACCGATGTGTATCCGGTAACCGGTATGGTAGATCTGGCATCACTGGAACGTTATTCGTAAGGAGCAAGTTACATTCTCCTCTCTCGAGAATCAGCCAATGAGGGACGAAGACGGACAACGCTCTCCGTTCGACTTTTCTCTCTTGCTCTCCTCAATTTTTCTTCCTTTCTCTCTCGATTCGTCGGTTTTTGTCTCGTCCTTCTTCCTTTCTCTTTCTCCGTCTAGCACATCCGAAGCCGCGGGGTTACATTTTAATTGCGTAACGTACACAATAGATGACTACCGAAAGAAAAACAAAAATTCAAGACACCACTTTTTATTTTTTTTCAAACTCCCCCCAGCCCCACACGGTTTGAAACCAACGTCGTTCACCGCAAAACGATGTCGTTTGGCTCCGAAAAATCTCGATCCGAGGCACACCGAGAAAACCGCGTCGCGCACCAAAATTCCCCGAAACGACGTCGACGTCGTGGAACCGGACGTCCGTCACGTGGCGGGAACGACGCCAACGACAACGTGCGCTCCGGTGCGAAATCCTGACCTCCGATAGGAGACACGAGCCAGAACGCGAGTTCGCGGCGCACTGAAAACGCACCGGAGTAGCGCCGTACAGGTCGCGACCGTCCAGTCGAACGAGGACAACGACTCCCCCCACCACTCCGTCTACCGACTCTCGGCGTTCCGCTCACTCGCGCGTTCGACTCCGTTTTCCCTCACGCTCACCACTTTCCCCCACTTGTGTTATTGCATTTTCCCTCTCGCTTGCGTTCAACCCTCAGTCGTCCTCCCTACCGTAAGGTTCGCGCGAGCGCAGGACGACGATGCCGGGTGGATGCACGCTTCCACGATACACCTGACTCAAGACTGCCGGCGAGAAATAAAGGTCGGCTTACTCTAAGGACTTTTTGGCAATTTTCAAGGACGTTCCGTAGGTCTTGCATGATCCCTTCACGATGGGTTGGTCAAAATTCTGTGAATGACTTGCCACGCGACTGCGACTTTGAATTAAATGTCAGTCCCCCTGTTTTTAGACAAATATGAGTAATACCACAGATTTTTTGACATAGCGAGTACTTACGATTTCAGACTTATCCTCACCCTTTCGAATATTATTTCATAAAGTGTTTTGGACAAAATACAGTTAGATGTAAAATTTTATCAATTTTCTATATATTGCTAGTTATAAACAATCACTATTTACGCATATTGTGCCAAACTTTTACTATTATCGAAGGGTACTCGTATTGAAATCTTTACATCTTAGGGCCATATAAAAATTAAGACTGTATCTATCTTTCTCAAAGTCACGTAGAAGCATACTTAACAAGTACTCTTTTAAAAAATCTTAAGTTGATGAGTGTGCCTCATGTTATAAAAAAGTTATTATCCCAAATACTATAGGTACCGACTTTTTCCAAAAAATGTTTTTTTTTAATATTTGGGTGTTTTATAAAAATAAGTTTAGAGAAAAGAATTTTAATTTTATGCAAAAAGTTTTCTACTGCTAAAAAAATAAATTTGGTAGATTAGTGTGCCTCAATAACTAACATACGTATGTCATTAAGAAATGGTCAAGATGAAACGTAGACGACCTAAAAAATACAATTATAAACAAGTAGCATATGTAGAAAATTATTTTTTAATACTCTGAAACCAGTGTTCACATTAGTTTTGGATGTGTTTTAACTGAAAATAACATTGCTATTTCAGTACTTTCGTTTAGTCGCGAAAAAAAGGATTGGAAAAAAATGTGAAAACAAATATTTTATCAATTTCTTTTAATCAGGTAAATTGATTGTGGTAGCAATAGATAATTGAAGTTTTAGCAAAATAACGCAAACTGGGCGCAATCGAGGAATATTAAGTAAAATGAAACATGCACACGAATATTGTTGTAACAATTGTTATAAGATTTTTTTCTATGATACACAATGAATTACAGTCTTGTTTGGCAAAAATCCTCGAAATATTAAATAAATCCATTTTTCAAATCTTTTCGAAACTAAAACAAATGTATATTTCTATTAAATTTTTAAAACAAAAAATAAACGTTTATCGGCCAAGTTATTTATAAAACTTTATATATTTTTATATTAAATATATTATTATATATTTGTTATTAAGCACATTCATTCATTTAAGAAATAAATTATCAGTCACTAACTATATTTGTATGTAATTTTACTAAACAGTTGAAATATAAAATAAAAAGTTTGATTTCCTTCGATAAGTCTGCTAAAAAAATATGCACGTCTCTTTTCCCGCACCTTGCGGGCTGCGGGGCCTCACGAAAATAATGCGACTGAGGGAAGTGGGAGAAGCGGCGCTCCCCTTCTCGTGACAAATATAAGGAGACGAGAGGGGAAGGAGAGGAACCGAGTGGGTAAATATATTGGGATTCTATTCTACTTTACTAATAAAACTGAATAAATCGTTCAAGACCTGATTTTTATGAGATATCGTGAAAACAAACATTAAAATCATATAATGAAATAATACAATAAAATCATTAGATGCTTACTACCAAAAGCCCATGGATCATGTTATAAATGATGTGAAATGCTTTGTAAATCATATAAAGCATATTACATCATATGATAATACGTGTACTTTCCTAAACAAATTAATACAATGCTCTATAAGATATCTAAAACAATTAATGGATAAATTATGAGATTCATGATTTTCATGAAAAATCATGAAAAAATGTGTTAAGCATATTTTAAAATCGTACAATAAGAACACTGTCTAGTTACTGACTTACAATAATACAATAAGGATCATGTAATGCATTATGTAAAATTGTGCAGAATATCAGAAACTATTATGGTTTGCGATTTCTACAAAAAAAATATTGAAAATGTTGTAGGATAGAAAACATAATCATAGATAACAAGTTATGAAAAATAAATATTGCGATGATCTATATTCTACTTTATTACGTGAAGTACGAACGTATAGATATCCAACAATAAAATCATATTGATACTGATACTTTAATGTGAAATCATTCAAATTATGCGGTAAATCGTACAATATCACCCCTACTATATGATTTTATTTGTATTCAGTATTTGTGAGTAAATATTACATTACTATTAAAGATGGCGCGTAGCACTATCGTGAATACTAAACTTAAGTAATTCAGCGGAGGTCATCATTAGCCTCATTATGTAAGAATTGTCTTTATTTTTTATATTATAATTATTTTGTATCCGTCATTTACGGAACTCGTTCTCAATGGGAAATTTTTCCCTATTTAAGAGAATAAACTATAACTAACTAACTAACTAACTAACTATTACATTACGATAATCATAGACAATCATGCTACCTTTAAGGTACCACGAAATCAGGGAGTAATTAATGAAAAATTACTAACTAAAAAACAAAAAATTGGCAATTAATTTAATTAGTAATCACTTTTATCAATAAATGATGGAATACTACTAATTTATTATGAATTCCATAAACTACTTGATTTCGATTTCTATTTTAAGATTAGTAGAATTTTATTAATAAATATATGCAAGTAACGTGAGAAAATCATCAGGTTATATAAAAAATTTTATGAAACATCAAGTTCAAAATCATCAAAATTTATGATTCGTAAGAAACTACGCGAAAAGTAATATTAAAATTAATATATTAAGTTGAAGAAGATACGTAGGATATTTTAAGATTATGTTAGGTATTTCTAATATTGATGTTCAATATGAAAATCTCCACAAATCGTGCCATACATCATATATCATGATGAGTTGCGAATTCATATTCTGCAGAGTCTTACAGTACCAAGGAATATACGTGGTTTATTTATGTTTTCAAATGCATACATGCATGTATGAAAAAAATCATGTGAAAACTATGTGATCATCCCCAGATTATGTAATACATCATAATGATTATGAATTCTGTCTATTAGACACCATAAATATTGTGATTTTCTAATATACTTTCAATTTTTCAAATATTGCAAGATGTCGCAGAAAAATCATTTTTCAGTCTTTTAAAATCATGATTTAAAAAAATAACTAAAAATGAAAATAAGAAACGTAAGAAAATAAAATATGGGTTATATGAGAAATCATAAATATATATAATATATGGCTTAACAAAATGTCAAGCACACTTATAATAATAAAAACTACAAATGAGATCGAGTTGTACAACAATAAAATCCGTAATAAAGGAATTGAAGATCCAAACATTTAAATGCTGTGATAATTTTTACATTTTATTTTCATTGCAGATTTGATGATTTTCAATGTACCTTGAACATATGCTATAAAAATTGAGTAGTTTGTAAGTGAAGCCTTTTGTATTTCTTAACACTAGATTACTTATAGCTCTTAATTTGATTCCTAGTCTTATTATATGGATATTTTGCTGTGCTGCAACAAATTCCAGCTTAACCTGTAAATGCTAACAATTACTAGATATTTTAATAATCATCATAGATAAATTTTTAACAGAATGAAATATATGAAAATCAAAATAGTAGTCTCAAAGACTTCAATACCCTAAGGGCAGATTTATTTTTCATTTACTACTTTGGAGATTTTAACGATAGCTCAAACAAAATATGTGACACTATTGAAACTATACGCAATCGGACCATTTTCTCTTAATCAACTATAACCTAGTATACTTTATACTCATTACGGTTTATAATAAGATAAAATATTTGAGTAAAATTAGTAGAGAAAAATTATGTTTGATAAATGTAAAAATAGACGTAAATTAATGCAATGAGCAATTTTTTGTTGTCGGCTTTAACCTTACATCACTGTAATAAAAAATGTAATGATTTAAGCAACATATATTTTCAACACTTTGTAAATATTATTGAAGCTATACAAGAAAATGTAAATATACTATAAAATTTTCTACTGAACATCTTTCGTCAATTAATAAACTTCCATCAAATATCATTTTTTTCCATTTCATATTTTGTTTTCGTGAAAAGTTTCTGTTGTAAAATAAACAATAACGTAATGTTTCTAATCATCCGAACTGTTCAGTAATTTTCATAAATCAATTGTTTAAAATCACATTTAAACCCAATTGTATTAAAATTCGTTGAATAATCCAGTCATTGTTACCTGAAATTATAGTTTTGAATATCAACTTTGCAAGATAATTCGTCTCCTTAAAAGACTCAACAACTTAATCGATTTTAACAAAACCAACAATTAATCGATTATACAGGTTACTTTAATAAATTAATCACTTTTCATGTTTAGTGATCACCTCGATATTATACTCAAAAACACGCTTACAATTATAGTTTTCTTTCAAAACGCACACTGAGAGAAATTATTTACTAATAGTTAATGTACGCTAATTTCAAGGCTCTTACATTATCTGTAAAGTTATAATAGTAACTATAAAGTCAAAAACGACAGGTAACTTTGAGATGAATTTAGCAGATCTTTCCTGCATGTCAGCAATGTTATTATATATTAACTTGTATATTTTAACATTCAGTGAGCGTTCGTTAACTGTTAATAAATCTTACATTAAATTCTGTCGTTTGAAAATTGAATTACTGCGCGTGTGTTTGTTTGTTTATCTCTTTTTCGGTGAAACTAAGCGCGTAAATATATCAGGAAATGATCCCAACATTAATATTTAAAATTCTTATATTAACTATTTACATAACAAATTTAACCTAATCTCATATTACGGAAACTTCAGGATAAAGTACCTTATTTTAAGATCAAAATCTAAATTCTTTTAGCTTTACTATGAATTTATTGCATTAACTGTAAACAAACATTTCCCTCAGTGCATGAGAAGTCGGTGGTTACTTCGGTAATAGTTTACGAGATTTATTGATAAACAATTTAAAATTTTATTTTTTTGTATAGATACTACATTTTATTGTATATTTGAACATTTAAAACATATGACATCAAATTTAGTAAACTAAATCGAAAGAAAACATTATTTCGGTATGGCCAGGACATTTTTTCAATCAAAAACTTGATCACATTTTTTAAGCCTTAGTAAAGGATTAAAGTAAAAACATACTATATATTCATATAACATTTACACGTAAATCTTGTTGTTAGGTGGCATCTTACCATAGTGGAGGCCGTTGAGCGAACACTTGCAAGTTTTAATTTTTTTACCACCTGTCGTGCACGCCCAACCGTGACAAAACCGGTGTAGGTTATTGTTATGATGTTATACCTGACAGACTACATATACACAGAAGAAAAGTTTTGGGCTATTCCCCAGTGTTATTCTTGAAAAGAAAGCCAGTAGGTCATTTAAATTGCTTGGGTCAGTTTCTTTTTTCTTTACGCAGTGTTCCTTCTGGCTAGAACGTAACATTGCATGTTATTTTCATAAATTTTTACCTTCATATTGTAAATTCAAACAAACGTACAATAACATTTGTTTACGTTAATTCATATAAAAAACAGTTTTTTTGGTAGAAACGGTCACTATACATAAAATATGTTAAAAAATGTATGGAACACTTCGTCCCTGAATGTGCGTATCACTTATCAATACGGTTCTGCAACATTCATCCTTAGACGTTCAAAACAATAAAAAATTAGATCTGGACGAGGATGACTATTAAATATTTAAGTTTCACCATATGAAATAATGCATCGGACGAATTTAGAACCATTTAATTTTCGTTCAAAACCTCACAACACATATGAAAACAAAACAATAACAAATATTATTGAATTAGTTTAAGTATGGGTGATTGAATGACAATATATTACACTCATGTTTTAAAAAATCAATGACTTGTAATTCATTTTAGCATCTTTGAGATGTATATTTGATTTCAATAATATTGTAAAAATAGGTGAGCTATCAGTTCATACAGCACTTTACATGGAATAAATTGTAATTATCGTGTATAAATTGAACGAAAATTAGTATTGTAAAATGTTAGTTGTTCTGAATCCATGTAATCCTTTTTTGTTTCGTAAATATTACTAATTTTATGTAAGGGGTGATTGGTAGCTTAATTAAGGAAAAATTTAAGAACTGACTTACATAAACTATGAATTAAAGGGATTTCTTTAGGTGCAACCAATTTTTGTAGAGTAATGATTAATATTTTGTAGATAAATTCATATACATATATTAGAGATGTAATTAAATTGAAAACACAAATTGGTTCAATATCGTATTTTTATAAATATACAAAATTTTCTCTTATTATACTATTATTCTCTTCGTTCTTGATATTAGTAAATTTAAAACAAATAGCGTTGTCTCTAAATTTTTTTAAAATTATAATAACATATAATTTAAATCATTTACATACTTCTTTCTAATTGTTTATTAAACCAGAAAAGTTCTATAGTAATATACTTTTCAAATAAGTATTTAAAACGACCGAAAGAGATGACACAATTGAAAATTTCGATTATCAAAACGTTAAAAAGAAAAGCAAATATAGATTGTGTCAGAAAGCTTTCTAAAAATATTTGGTTTGTTCGTTTAACTAAAAACAACGATTTCACACCTTTTGTTATTTGCATATAATTAATTGCAACACTACGTTAGAGTAGTAGATTTCATATAATACATTCTTTTTCTAGTTTTCTAGCCTTGGGCACTTAAGATAATGCTTTAGAAAGTTCATACCAAAGTTTAACTTCTTAATCACATGTAGTGTTAATTTAATAATACTCTAAGAGTATTCAATAGTTATTTTTTACTATGCATTCGAAACTTTTGAACGATTTCTGTTTATTATTTTAACATTCTTCTGTCTGTAAATAGAACAAATTAAAAACGAAACTGTAGTTTATTAAATGCAATCACAGTAAATCAAATTATGGTTTTGAGGATTTAGAAGTAAGGGAATTGCTATTAATGATTGCAAGTAATAAATATTAAGTTGTTTTGATAGCAATTTATTTTCATTTTATTAATTGAAAATTGTTTAATATAGCAACAAAATGTTATGACTTTTTAATGTTATCTTTAATAGTTACTTTTGCCAATGGAAATTAATTGTTATACGCGAAATTTAATTAGTATTTCGCTTTTGTAATTTTTTTCCTATAAATAGATAATACAATTTTTAATAATTTAAATACTTTATAGATTTATGACATATCGACAACTGAAATAAACATATTTATTATCTATAAATAAAATTATTAATTCTATTGCTTTAAATTTTTTACACGATTACCCCTTAATTTAATTAGTCTATTTATGCCAAAATATTTTTATTCATACAGTGCCCCCCCCCCCCCAATTTGCCTGATCTGCCTTGTCTGTCCTTTTCTAACCCCCTCAATATTTGCCTGATGAGGGGAAGAGATTTCCCCCCACTCCGCGGACATACAGTTGTAGAATGCAATCAACGGGTAAGGCAAATATTGGAACAGACCTAGAGGCAAATATTGTGGGGTAGCTAAGGTTGGGCATGCAAATATTGGGGGAAGGGGGGGCTACTGTATTCGTAGGATCAACAATATTGTCTGGTTACCGAGTATTAATTGTAATTTCTAGTGTAAATTTTGGATTTTTATTGCATTATTGCATGTAAGTGGATTCTAATTAGTGTAATTAAAATATAAATTTATTAAAAGAAAAAAAAATTATGATAGAATTAAACATAACATTATTTTAATATAATTCCTTTTTTCTGTGTTACATTTTCGAAAGATTATTTTTCCCACCTATTCCATTCGAGTGCAACCGAAACTCCATGCGCTAACTAATCTATTCTTCCCTTGGAGCAATAAAGAAGTCCCTACATTCTACCATGCGTGGTAAAATTTCGTATTTATTTTTCGTTACCTTATTAAACCATGCTTTCGCCATCCCGCTTGAATATTTCGTTTCATTACTTTTTATGACGTTTCGTGTGCGGTACCGGTAAAATTCCGTTGCTTTTTCCCTCTTTGACGCTAAGGAAATAATTTTCAAAATTATAGCTATAAATGGCACGAAACTTTTTGAAAACGACGAAATAATACTAGAAGTTATTAATTAATTTTAAAAGTTATTTTATCGCATCTCTTGAACTGAGTGCAGCTGAAGTAATGAAACTTTTACAGAGATAAATATTAGAAAACTCAGAAAATTGTTTATTTGATTGCTTTTTTTTTTGTTTCAAATTATTTATTAGAAATATCAACGATTTTTATAAAATTTTGCAAATCGTCTTTTGGTTAAAAGAAAGTTTACAAAATGGTTTCTTTTTATGACAGCAAAATTCCATCATGGATCTTTATTCCATCATGGATCATAATTTGTCGCCGAAAACCGATAGTTTAGTTTGTATCATTGCAGGGTTTAAATTTTAAAAGTTGGATATTTTTTGTTTTATTCATATTCAAAGGTTTAAACTTTAGTTCAGAGGTAACTTTTGAAGATATTTAAATATTAATATAATTTTTAGATGTCAAAAAGAAACCTCTGTAAAATAGTTTTAAAAATGGGTTTGGTTTTGCAACAGCTTTGGCGACTGCAGCGATAGTTTTTCTACGTCCATACGAAAATTTGCGTAAATTAAATGCTTATGCAAAATGTATATTCATTAACAATGACAACTACTACAAGCTACATAATCATATTGTCTACTATATAATTATTGTTCATGAAAACTTTAAATTAATTATATTGTCCTACACTGATTTTGCTTCTGACAAGCCAATTATCATTTCGAAAACATTTTTTGATTCTAAAAACCGTGACACTGTCATAATTTTGCTTTCATGTCGCATTTTTCATAAAAGTGAGGTTAAATCTGTCGAAAATTGCATGTTTTGCGATATTTAGAATTTTTGTAACAAAAGAGAATATTCCAAAATTATTCGACGGCTGAATTCTTAATCGATTTTAATGATTTTTTTGTTACATAGTCGGGAATAATTGTACTGTACCGTACACCCACAACATTTTTTATTTTGATCTTTGTTCAATAAGATTGTGTTGATTAATTGATCAAATGAACTTAACCGCTTTAAAATATGATAATTAATTAACGTGATTTACTTTCAACCGGCCTTAAGGAATTCTCCGGTTTATTTCCTTTAAACAATTAAACAGTATAAGTTACATTTATTAGTTTTGACATTATATTTGCAAATGGCGTAATATAAACAGTTTTAACTTAAACTTAAAATTAATCTTAACGTGTAGTGTATAAATACTTTTAAGGCTTGACTTACATTCTTATTTTATCTTTTGTAATTTCTCTCCTCTCATTTTGATATTCAGTCGTTAAGGACTGAAATTAACTTTTGGGAGGAATAATTGCAAGACTTTTTGAATGCTTATATTCCCAATTACTGACTCCCTAAATTCTTTGTAGTGAAAATTGAGTCACACTTTAAGTAAATAATAGTAAAATTTTTACTCTTCAAGAGTGATATTTCACTCTTCTAGGAATGAGTTTTTTTCTTTCACTCTTGATGAAGTGAAATGTCACTCTTCGTATAGTAAAACTTTTGCTGTTAATAAAAGTGTGGCACCATTTTTATGCAAAGGAATTTAGAGAGCATATTGCGCTTTTCAAAAACATAAAAGAAAATGTAGAAAATTAAAAATAATTTCTATGTCATTTTTCATAAGTATATTGCTTTACAAAATTTTAAATCTTCGTCTAAAAAAACATGTTTCAAATGTTGTATATTGTTGAGATATTTCAAGTAAAAGTCCTCAAATTTAGACCATTATTGGACACTAGATAGCGCCACTACACTTGTACGGAGCGAATATCTGGACTATACTTCAGATCTTCACATCTACACCGTTCCATCAATGTTGAAACTCCAGAAATTCATTTGTCTAGTTTTATTATTTATTTTAAATACACCTAAAAATAATACTAGATACAAATTACTGCATTTTCAGGATAATTTAAGAATTTTTACATTCATTTAAATTATTAAAAATGACGTTCATTTTAAAACTGGTGTAACTTGGGTATTACAATTTTGTGAAAAGCTTGTCTTACTTCAATAATAGGAATACAACGTAGTACATATATCGTGTCGTGTCTGACCAATGTAGAGACGAGTAGATACTCGTGGTATTCTACATATATATATAGAGACCATGGAGGGTTGTATATCTGCATCCTGCAGCAGCGTCGGTTTCACCTCGTCTCTCGCACCCCTAATGGCCCACCGCAGTACGTGCTACAACAGATTTTATGTATTTACGTAGTTGATGTAAAGAACAATTTCAGCGTGTGCTTTTTTATCACGCGTTTAATTTACAATACGATAGTATACGCTGTTTAAAAATACGAGTCTGGAAATTCCTCTAGGGCCCATCTTGTCAACTGAACTGCGCCGTTGAAAGACTTCCGGAAAGCAAACGGACATCCAATCTGTATGTATAACCTGCTTAATGTGAAATGTGCTCATGTTTTATTCAAAAAATGAGGTATGGTAATATCATCAATAGTAGTACCATTGGATTTTACTACAGAAATTCTGATTTTCAACTTTTAGTATTAATATTTCAGTTTTTTTTAAATTATTTAAATTTATCAACCGTAGTGTTTAATATTTAAAAAATATTTAAAAAACAAAAAAATAATTTACCTTGTTTTGGTTGTTTTTGATGTACTAATTCTCTAATTCTTTTCTTTTTGTTTCATTATTTTCTATTGCTAAGATCTTTACTATATTGTAGTCAAAATTGTGATTAGTATTTATTATATGCATCGTTAATCCTGTATATCGCTTTTCGTCACCATAAATGTTTCGTTTGTGCTGTTTTAATCTAGTTTCTAATTTTCTACCAGTTTGTCCGATATAAACCAGGTTACAAAAGGCGCATGGTATCTCGTATACTACTTTGCTGTGTTTTAGTTTAGGTAGTAAATCTTTGGCATGTTTAATTGTACCAATATTTATGTTTATTGGTTTTGATACCAGTCTGATATTTTCTTTTTTATGTCTCTATTGTAATCTTTCTGTAATACCTTTAATATACGGAATAGATGTTTTTAAGTAATTTTTTTCTTTATTTTTGTAATGAATGTTAAGAGAATTATAAAACTTATTTAGTCTAGAGCTAATGCATTCATTAATAATGTCTGCAGGGAAACCGTTTTCGAATAAAATGTGCCTGACCAAATTCAAGTTTTTTCTTCTAAATCTTATTTCAGAAAGTTGTATTGCTCTGTCTATCAAGCCAAAAGCAACACTTTTCTTGTAGTTTAGATGGTGGTTAGATAAAAAATGGAGGTATCGATCTGACCATGTGTTTTTGTGGTATCAATCAGTGTCTATTAAGCCGTTGTTTTTTCTGATAATTTGTAAATCTAAGAAGTTAATTTTATTATTATTTTCTATTTCACAGGTGAAAGTGATTCTGTTTTTGTGTCCTTTAATTTTTTTAAACTATTGAAGGTGTTAAAGACGTGTTCTTCTTCTTCATTTTTTGGGTAAGCCAGTAATATATCGTCAACATATCTTATATAGAAAAAGGGTTTAAATTTTAATTTTTTAATTAAGATATTTTCAGTGAATTCCATTACTAGGTTTGTAACTACAGGTAATAGTGGTGATTCCATTGGTACACCATGGATTTTTTTGTAAAATGTTATTTCAGTTTTTTCAATCATAAACGTTTTATCACTGAGACAAAGTAGTTTAGAAAATAGTTTGAAACAAAATAAATACTAGTTTGAGTTACAAGATCGAAATGCAATGAGCCGGTATTCGGGTTTTTGAAAATTAATAATTTCATGAAAAGCAGATTATTCTCGATTTCTACTTCATATGTAAATTGTAACCGAGAGGGAATAACAGATATCTCCATCATTTCTTCCCGTCTTAATTCGGGGATTCACGTGATAATGTCACTTACAAATAAAAAATAAAAAATCGGTTATAAAGATGAAGTTTTCAAACCCACAGTTTCAAGATCATAACTATGATTTCAAAAAGTTGGCGTAAAAATAGCATTACACTCAGAAAAAAAAATGTTTTTTACTATGAATCATAGTGTGAAATGAGGACTAGGCATGGTAATAGTTAAAATAAATATTCAGAAATAGTAAAGTTTAACTATTGTTTTATGATTCAAAATGCTACGTATCATAATAGACAAATAGACTCAACTATTTTGAATTAGTCATTTTAGAAAATTACTACCTTCACTGAGAGAAATTGTATAAGAAATTGTCATAAAAACTATGGAAAGGAGTCAATATTTACTGTTTAAATATATTTGTAAACTATATATATCATAGCATATGAAAAGTTCACCTCTCTCCCTTTGTTATGTTATTTAAGATAATCAAGGAAACAAAGAGAAAAACAAAATATCAACGCTGCGCTAAGTTTGTGAAAGTCACACTCTAGCCAGATAAAAAATGTATTATGCAATGCCATTATACACACAAATTTCAATGTCGTGTAACTAGTCCGTAGATACACGTGCGTTACGTATTATCATATCTTGACGCCCGACGGTCCTTCTTATGACTAAATGAAAATCCACTTCAATGACGGGAGCCACGGGTTCGAAGAACAAAAGCTGCGTCGCCACCTGGCGGCATCAAAACACACGAGGTGCGGCAGTCTTTACGATGGATTTTTAGGAAATACAAACTTTTCCTATGAATAATAGTAAATATAAAGATTTACTACGAGACATAGTGTGAAATGAGGAATACACTAGATTATAGTTATTTTAACTATATTTGTCATATTTATTTAAATCATTCTACATAGTTGATTTTTCTAACTATGAGGAGATAGTTGGTGTAACAAAATTATAGTAAAATCGATTATGAAAGTGGTAAATTTAATTATTTTTCATAGTAGGTTTAACTATATTTTTCCAACTATGTAACATTTTTTCTCAGTGTATTTGCCATCATTATCATTTAAATGTTACAGGTTAAATACCCTCATCTCTATCTCATTTATTGGCAGGTGAAAAGCCAAGCTTAATTTTTATTTTCTTATATTGTAATTGCAGTAATGGGAATACACTTATGTAAAAATAAACGTATATTAATTACTCAGGTCGTAATAATATAAGTTTATTGAAACGTAAAATATGACCTCCTATAACAAGATCCGATAAAAGAGTACGCTCCATTATTTTTTAATAACTGTTTTTACAGCTCATATATATCTGCAACCTTCAGTTGCACTTACTTACAGATGATAAACGAAGTATATTGAATGATAAAAAGTGGAAGTTTAGAGTAGGGACTAAACGTTACATAATATATTGTACATTTTTTGAGATTTTAACAAATTACGGAGCTCGATTAGTATGAAATTTTGAGATTTTTTTTTTGTATTTCTATAATTTACAACAGGTTTTCATGTATTCAACAGGTATAAGTCGAAGACAAATCATACAATCAAATTAAATGTTATTTGTGCTTCTTCTATATATTTCTTCATGACATGAAAATGCAATTTTCCAATCGAATAAAAAAGACAATTTGGGTAGGTTAAACATCATCAAATCAAAGTGGACGTTTGTTTAAATACTCCGACATTTTCTGGACAACTTTCAAGATTAATAATAGATACCCTCTTGCGCACGAGGTTTCTTCGGAAAAGTAGTTTCCAAATGCGCGCATTTTTCCTTTGACTCGATATGAAAATGAATTACTACTTTAATGTAATGTTAAAATTTCAAAATTCAAGAAGGCAGATCCAATATTTCGGAAAAAAAGTAAATTCATTGAATGTGTCATCTTGTTACTGAAAGGTTTTTGCGGACGCTGATAAGGAGTTTGAAGTTAAAATTTTTTAATTCAAAATTACGGATCCAATATGACACGAAAAAATTTGAAATAGATTATTGAATTTTCATAAAAATTGCGGAGTGTTTTTTGCATCGATACATTGAGAGAAATTGTATAGGACATCTGAATAAAAATTGATAAATTACCATTCTGCAATCGGAGTTTAAAAAAAAGACTTGCTTACGAATCTGGTGAGAAATTCAACATATTGAATCCGCCATTTTGGATTTTGAAATTTTAACTTGAGAGTCGTTATCAGCGACTCCAAAAAGTGACAGATATCAATTTTTATGAAACATCCCCATTTTTTGTTAAATTAGTCCACCATATTGCATCGGCCATTTTAGTTTTTAAATATCGTTCTTCGATGCTTCAGAATCGTTATCTTCGATGCGAATACCTCCTGGATAGCAATTTTTACAAATTCCATAAATTTTTCTACATTAGTTCGCCATATTGTATGTAGGTTATAGGATGCGTCATTTTTTATTTTGAAATTTTAACATCAGTTTCGTAATCAACATTCTCAAACGATCCCCTTTCGATTCGTAGTTTCATGATTATTTGATGATTTTCAAGAAAATCGTTTGACTTGAAAATGTGTAAATTGATGAGCTTATTCTATTTTTGAATTATTCATAAAACTGAATAAATATTTAAAATGGAATAACGTAACATGCGTAAATTTTCTGTCCTCAATCTTTTATTGTACCCTTTGAGATGCCACGATAGTTGCATCTATTTTTCTATTTATAATTAATATTTCATTTTTACTTCGACCCAGACCTTAGGTCTGGACGAAGTATTGAATTTGGTCACTTCCGGCATAAAAATTACCCTATAGTTTTTCATCAAATGTCGACGTTTCAGACCCTAAGGAACCCAAATCAACAATAAAAAAATTTGTGTCCGTACGTAAGCGTATTGACATAATTTTTTTTTAAATGCGCGTCTTGGCATAACTTAGATCTGATTAGATTTTGGCGCAGATCCATCCGTCCATTACTAAAAAACATTAGCCCCAATTAAGTTTCTTCGTAGTTTTTTTTCATTTATTTTGAAAAATACAAATTTTATTAAAAAATGTTTCAAACAAAAAAGATAGAGCATGAAATTCTCTATAAAAAAGGTTCCATGCATTTTCTTCCTAAAGTCAACGATAATGCCATAAAAACTGGTTTAAAATGCTTGTGACTATTTTTGAAAAAGTATTGAATTTGTTCACCTCGGCAAAAAAATTACCCTATAGTTTTTCATTAAATTTCGACGTTTCGACCCCCTAAATAAATAAAATATTCAAGTTCCACAACAAAACTTTGTTGATTTTAGTGTCAGAGGAAAAAAATATGTTTTTTACAGAATTTGTGAGTAAATATAACAGATTTATATAATATAATCAGTATTATCTGCAAATTTTTGTCACACATATTTTTTAACAAAATTTTACATAAAAACACAAACTCAAAAGATGCTCGAGCAAGCTTTATTCTGAGGTGGGTTAAAATAACAGCAAATATAATATTCACTATATTACTGGAATTCCTGAAAAAAAATTTATATCAATATTATTAAATGTGCTGCAAGATATAATTTGAAGTACAGCTCATAAGGTATCTACAGACATAAAATACGTGGAAAATGGCAACGTCCGAATACAATTCGTTGGTTTAGAAAAATCGCCATTTCGTTCACTGTGGACCTTGAAATGACACTGGCATATCATACATATGTCAAAAAAGTACAGCTTAAATAGTAATTTTCCAAAATTGAAGGGCCGGATTGAATAACGCCTTCCGCGCTCGGGTCAAGCTGACGTGCCCCTGAATGTATGCAATCACCGATAGATCCGGAAAAAAACATTTGCTATTAAAAAACATTAAAAAATCATGAACTCCTGCAAAACTGTCCGCGAGGAAGTTGTTGCTAGGGGTTCGAAGTATACTTATACCGATTTGTAGGCATTTTCATTCAGTACGTACAGAGATTTCGATAATTATATAGTAGGTTATGAATTGCGTCAGCGCGGCTGGGTTTGGGTTCTTAGCCGAAAAAATCTGTAAGCTTCAAATAATGAAAAGTAATGATCAAATTGACTTTTTTATGTCGAAATGAAGCTTAAGATTACAATGGATACCAAGTTAACCACAACATGAAGATAATTTTTGATTGAATTTATTACAATTATCACAGAAAGTCATTTTTTCACCTCATCGAACTGAGAAAATGATTTTGTAAATACATCTAGAAACTTACAAGAAAAAAATGTTCATAAGTTTTATTGCATTAGATATATATCTGTATAGAAATGATTATCCAATTAATAAAAATCTTGTAATCATAACATTTCATATATATCTCTATAGAAATGATTATCCAGTTGATAAAAATATTGTAAATAAAGTTATACTTAAAATTGAACTAGAATCTTTTATTTTCAATCTACTACTTTCTTGTTAAATTAACAATTTATCATTAGTTTCCTGAATTAAATATAACTAATTTCAATTTTACTTGTGTATTTTTTTAATGGTACGTGGAACTTGTTAAATTAACCAGAAATATATCCTTTTATATCGGACAGATATTTTTATTGGCAACATAAAATTTATGATAAATAACAGCTCTTCTATATTTTTTATATTTTATTTTTTATTTACACAATTAAACGGGCCATAGAGCCTTTCGACATGAGTTAGTATATTGATCGCGAAATTTTAAAATAATAAATAACAAAATAGCAAAATTTTACATACAAGATACCATGAACAATAAAGTAGAGAATACTTACAAAACGCGCTCAGAAAAAATCACTTAGTATTTACTAAAACGTCTTGTTAAAATTACATTATGAAAAGTGCTAGAATTCATGGTTAATTTAACAAGTTACGCGTAATTTAAAAAAATACACAATTGAAATTAGTAATATTTAAATCAGGAAACTAAAGATAAATTGTTAATTTAACAACAAAGTAGTAGATTCAAAATAAAATATTCTAGTTGAATTAAAAGTATATACCTTTATTTACATGATTTCTATTAATTGGATAATCATTTGTACATCTAATGCAATATACAACTTTTGAAAATTTGTTCCTTGTAAGTTTCTAGATGTTTTTCCAAAATCATCTTCATAGTTCGATGAGGCGAAAAAATGACTTTCTGTAATAGCCGCGCTGACGCAATTCATAACCTACTATATAATTATCGAAATCTCTGTACGTACTGAATGAAAATGCCTACAAATCGGTATAAGTATACTTCGAACCCCTAGCAACAACTTCCTCGCGGACAGTTTTGCAGGAGTTCATGATTTTTTAATGTTTTTTAATAGCAAATGTTTTTTTCAGGATCTATCGATGATTGCATACATTCAGGGGCACGTCAGCTTGACCCGAGCGCGGAAGGCGTTATTCAATCCGGCCCTTCAATTCAATATTATGTCAGTAATTCACTGAGGAATAATAATAAATGTCATACAAATTATCGAAATTTATCCAGGATCATGGCAAATTTTCTATTTCTATTCGCCATTTTATGTCCTTCCATCGTTATTATATAATCTTATATCAAATTTCGAAAATAAAGTGGCACCAATATGGCGAAGTTTTGTTCGAAGGACGCACTCGAAAATGTATCGAATATAGAAAATACCAAATGATCGTCAGACCGTATATATGAGTAAAATGCGTTCGTTCGCATGAATCGTTCGAAGTAAGGTCACTGATGTGCATAAAGAGGATGTCGAGAGGAAACAATCTTTATGACAAATTTTTATATCTTTACCTACAGCCATATAATTTACGGCATTTTATGAAGCACGCACTTATATTTCAGACATTTCATTGCTGCCCATTCCACAAATTTTAAAAGGAGTATCTGTAGTTGATTATGTCGAATTGTCGGTAGTGGCGTTCGTTTTATTTAGAATGAAATTGTATCTAGAAAGTCCATGAGGGTGAAGAAAACGTAATAATTTTTTTATACATCATGTTGAAAATTCAGTATTACCCTGTACACAATTTGAATGTTGTAAATTTTGTCCTGAGATTGGGTATTAAAGCCCTCGAAAACATAACAATTGTAAAAGCATTCTTTACAAGTTATTTGTGGGAGATTTCCAAACAATTGTGATATTTTGAGGGCAAATTTAGCTATTGTGGAACTTTATAAATCTATTATTAATTTATTTATTATTTATCTTTTTTCAATTTTCTGTTATAACTACATTAAAACTGGTCAAAAACTGTCTAAGATTTGTCCGAAAAATGTATCTAAGAAATTTTCTTACAAATTCATTTTCTATAATTTTAGTAATTAAAAATTAGTATTTTATTACATAAAGTGAATAACGTTGAAATTGAAAATCTATCTTAAATTACACAAATGCTTTTTTATGTGTTACCAGCGCGTGTGCGCATTTAGCCACATGTTAACAATAAAAATTGTGCAGAATGCTTCAATCCTTATAAAAACGCTTAAAAGTGCAATATCCCTAAAATGCATAAACACCACATAGACAATATAAAAAATGTACCAAAAATGGATAAAACATATAACTACGTTATCGATCAAAAAAACCTATCTAGAATCTAGATACTAAAAATTCTGGCCGAAAAACAGGAGCAAAGCTGATGAGTTTATGTGTTTTAAATATTTCGAATAATTTATAGAAACTAGACAGAAACTGTACAAGATTTATCTACAAAGTTATCTAAGGAATAGTTGTAAAATTGTTACATTTCCAATAGGTAACTAGCAAAGTTTATTGTCCACAAACTGTCTCGTACGCAAGTTTATTAGCCAAAAACTAACAAAAAATTAAATTTTCATCAACAACTTCTAACAAGTTTTTTACATGCAGGATGCTCATTATTAGAACATATACACTTTCAAAATCATATATTAAGTAGAACACAAATAATAGACATTTCGCGGTGTCCTGGACAATAAATTCTGCTACTTAGCAGAATAATACGAAGTATTTTCAAAAAGTCCTAGAATATACAATTTAAGTGATGAATTTGCAACTGCAATTAGTAAGCAAAACAATGAAGTATATTTTTCATTTTCAAAAAACGGTAAGAAGATTACTCATCCACTTAAGCAATGAAGTTGTGCAGAATGTAAACTTTGAAAAAGGATACCAACAATTTAATAGAAAAGCTGTAAATTAACCCCCGAAAAACAATGATATTTTATTACAATATAAGTGATGCCCATCTTTTGCATTCAGAACAGCACATTCGCTATTCCTAATAGTATTTTACTTCTGCAAATCCGTTCCAAAATAACATAAGAACCAAATAATCCGATAAAATAATCGCGAAAAAATAATGGAACAAAAACTAATCGTGACAAGTTAATAAAAAATAATTATTATAATAAAATTGAACAATGAATACGATCAATTAACAAAATTCTTAACAGTGTTCCGTAAAAAACATTCATCGTGATACAAATATTATAATACGAATATTGTGAAATTGTATACCTTTAATGTGTTTCGTATGTTGATCACAAATTAGTCGGTCGTGTAATTTAAACATGCACATAAATATTATCATTATTATGAATTTACAATTTTTAACGTACCTAACTTAAGCTAAGCCAACATAACCTAACTTAACCTAACCTAACCTAACCCATTGAAACAAATGACAGCTGGAAGACCAATTACTCCAAAAAGACGAAAAAATTACCGATATTACGAATAGCGTTTATTTAACATTGTTAGTGCATTTAATGAGCATATAAATGAAATACAATAATTAAATAATATAGCAAAATATATTAGAACTTAATCGTACTTTCTAAATGTGTTGAGTATTATTAAAATTCATGTTTTTTTTTATTGTTTTTATGTGATTATTTTATCGCAGTGTTATTTTGCCGAAATTATTTTGACACGTGTTATTTTCTCGTAATACTTACAAATCAATATTTTTATTGACCAAAACCATGTTCCTTATTTTTAAGAATAACGTGTAATAAGTTTTACTACCTAAAATAGTACAAATGTTTGCCATTTGTAAATAATATTTTACATTTCAATTGATGGAATCAATTACAGATTATAAAATGGCAAAAACGGAAATTAGCAGTTACAGGAAGAAGTCATGTAAAATTTATAGATATTACGTCGGTCATAATCCGAATATAATAACAGAAAGTAATATCTTTAACGAAATAATTTACGTCGCTAAAATAGGAATCCTGATTTGTTAAAAATCTTACGACTCATTCGGCCTCAGTGTCACAAAAAACTGTTGTTCACAATGACTCAGAAAATTTTATTTTTGGTCGACTTTTTTATTTTAGTCTACACAGCAAGGGTTAAAATATTTGGTTCTTTTAATATCACACATGCATGGATTCTAATTAAAGTGTCTCTTGCAACGATATTCAAAAGGGTTTTTTCTTTTCAAAAAGTGCAAACATACCTATTATATACTGTTTTTGTGGGTTGTATTTAAAATGTCGTAGTCAGAATTACATTTTATTTGCCCCTAAAAGCAATATGTCAAAAAATAATCCACATTCGATCAATTAGGAACATGATTAATGAAACTTATAAGTCTAGTGGTTTTGAGTAATTTATTAAATTAGACTTCTTGATTTTTAATAATCTTACTTAGAATTCGTGACGATCGAACCCAAACCCACCGTACGCTTTTTCTCGCAATTTTGAAGCATTTTATGAATTTTGGTATACCATATTGAATCCGTAATCTTGTATTTTAAGAATTACTTCGACCCAGACTAAGTCTGGACGAAGTATTGAATTTGGTCACTTCGGGCATAAAAATTTCCCTATAGTTTTTCATCAAATGTCGACATTTCAGACCCTAAGGAACCCAAATCAACAATAAAAAAATTTGTGTACGTGATCTTGTACGTACGTACGTCCGTACGTCCCGTTTTTTTGTCTCGCGATAACTCGCGAACGGATAAACGTATTGACATAATTTTTTTTTTTAAATACGCGTCTTGGCATAACTTAGAACTGATTAGATTTTGGCGCAGATCCATCCGTCCATTACTAAAAAAAATTAGCCCCAATTAAGTTACGTCGTAGTTTTTTGCATTTATTTTGAAAAATACAAATTTTATTAAAAAATGTTTCAAACAAAAAAGATAGAGCATGAAATTCTCTACAAAAAAGGTTATATGCATTTTCTTCCTAAAGTCAACGATAATGCCATAAAAATGGTTTAAAATGTTTATGACTATTGTCTGAAAAAGTATTGAATTTGGTCACCTTGGCAAAAAATTACCCTATATTTTTTCATCAAATTTCGACGTTTCGACCCCCTACCCCCCAGCGATAGTCTTCGCCAGCCCGTCGGGCGCGGTGATCACCTACGGGCTCATAAGTTCTTTTACGCCCTTAATACGAAAATAACTATTTCGATATATCTAAAAGATGTCTTATAGATATGTGAAAGATATCCGTCAGAGATCTTTTCGACACTTTCAAGATATCTTTGACGAATTATATGTATATATATTGTATATATATAAGATCATAATGATACAGACAGTAATTAGTAAAACACTGTAAACATGTAATATGCATCGAATAGTCTATTACAATACTTCGGCTGGCCTGTTGTCGGGGTCGAAGTTTTGAAATACTCATTTTCAATTGTCATGCATATAAGAAACACTATATTGCTGTAACATATCTATCGAAGGCACTTGGACATAAATATGATTGGACCCCCAAATATCGATATAATTTTATAATATAATTGAAAGCTGTTAGTAAACGAACGAGTATTAAGAAATAGCCGACTCTTCACTGGGTCGAAGTTTCTGAGCGAGCGAGGCACCACGCCAACACTAGTTTAACTTCAAATTTGTAACCAGAGACCCAGGAAACTCCTGTACTTACATTTTCCGGACTATTGTACAACTAAAAATATGGATTTCATCAATTATATTCGTAGGTGATCAAATTAGGTTTATTTTTTCAACGTATTAACGTTTTAAAAAGGTTAAGTTGTTTCGAGGCAAAACAAAAAATGTTCTAGATGATCCTAGATTTCGTGCACTTTTGGTCGTAGTTTGGCGTCGATCCTGCAACTTTATTGGTGTAAAAAAAATTCCCAAATAATCTAAACATGCTGTTTCTAAATCTAAACATGCATTTTAGCTATTTGACACTGGCTCATGTTTTTAGCTTTCAAGATAGAGTAGAGTCCCGGTATATCTGCCAGCTCGGTTTCTCGCCTTCCCCTCCCGTCTCCTTATTTTTGTCAAAAGAAAGGGGCCACCGCTTCTCCCACTCTCCTCAGTTACGTTACGTTCAGCAGGCCCTTCCTGAGGCCCTAGCGTGCAAGGTGGGCGAAAAAGAGAGGGGCGACAGACAAATATAACGAGACGGAACTGGGCAAATATGCTGGGACGTAAATATAGCAAAACGCAAACATACCGGGACTCCAATGCATCGGCAATTTGGCCAATTCTAGTAGGAGAGAAATCACACTGTTACCTATTCTGAAAATTATATAATTATTACAAATCGCAAAAGTTTTACACTATTTTCAAAAAAAGGGGCAAAGCATCAAAAAAGAACTTACTTCTGCAATGTTTATGTATTACGCAATGGAACTGTGGATTTTACACAATACTGTCAATACAATATTTGTCAAATTGCTGCCATCAACGCTTGAACGCGGGAACTGTATGAAGAATTAAAAATCTTACCATAAGTATTAAATGACTATACTAACGAACAGTAACGGTCTTACAATAAAAAAACAAAAATTTAGTGAAATATTAATTTCCAGCATGGGTCCAATAATATGGCCAGAGACTGTATTGTTTTTAAAAAACAAATAATGTTACCACTTGTCTGAAAGAGTATTTGAAGTCCATTTTTCGTAGATTTCTTTTAACAAAAATTTAATAAAGTAGTGAACATTTTTTAAATGATTGGATGTCTGATATGTATTAAGATAGAATAACTACTTTCGTTATGATGGGCATAACAGAAAAGTTTCTCTGAGCTTGTTGAAGTTTCGTGAACAAAAAGTGGCCATTTTATGAAAAAGAAGAAGCTATATTAGCACCGTCACTCCCCAAATAGGAACTAACTTATGTTTTCTGTCATCGCTGAGGGGTGGACAGTAATGGAAATAAAATGTCGTTGAACGAATTTATGCATGGTAATTTTATTTCTTGCAGCCGCTTGCTCACGTGTCCAAAATATTAATTACAACGCCATCGTAGATATTGAAAAAGTGAACAAATGCGAATATAACTTCAGAAATTATGTAAAGTAACTGTATATATAATAGTGTAGGAAAAGTAATATTCTTGGTATAAATAGCATTTTTCAAATTTAGGTTTTAAAATTTCTAAAAAAGATTTAATCAAAGGCGATAAATATGATAAAAATTTCTGTTTTTTTGTGTTATATTTTTTTAATGTCTACATAATTTTGTGACATTAGGCGCTATTTTGAGGTCAGCCATCTTGAATTTCACAATAAATAACCACGTATTTTGATTATTTTGATTGCTAACGATTGAACGTCGCGACATTTTGGACTCTATAGTGACAAGTTCTACTTGATTTCCATTGTAAAACACCTTTTTCTTAGTTTAAAAAATAACATTTTAGCGTTTGAACCTGAAAGAAAGGCCATTTTTGCTTTAGACATCATTTCAAAAATATTTAAATATTCTCTTTACACAAAATGAGAGCCGTCAATTTTTTGTATATTTTGGGTCTTTGAGGTCATTAAAGGATTAATGGTCTACAGTTCACCTATACTTTTTAATTTGCAAATAAATACGTAATAGTTAGTCAACTCTTTTCGCTTAAAAATATTTGATGTCTCTTAATATGTTTCGTCCATAAATGTTTCTAAAAAAATATTTCTGTATTATCATATTATTTTTCTTCGTGTTATATTAGCTAATCAAGAAAATATTTGATACGCATGCAATTTTCGTAATTTCTCTTGTAAATTCAAGATTCTAATTTTCATATATCAAGTAAGCGTCTACACTTTTCTCCCCTCTGCTTCAATCTCGGTACAAAGATGAAATTATATCGTTGGTGAACTTCGAAGTACTTAACAGGGCTCAACGTGTTAGATGCTATGTATACGCACAATATTCAATTTGCTGGGAAGTTTTCATTAAGAATGGTATAGTTAGAGGAAGAATTAAAAAATTACATCTACAATTATTACGAGGGATGGTGGAAAAAATTGAGAAAGTAATTAAATTTTAACCATGATGTAAGTGAAAATACTCCATTTTCTCGGTATCTAGTTTTGTGTTAACCTTTTTAGATATTATTTTTATAACAGCTGCAATATAAATAAACATTATTAAGAATTTGAGGATTTCCAAACGTAAATTATAGAAATCAGAACTGACTATTGCTAATTTTGATATTTTTTACCAAACTTTAAGTTTCTTAGATGTTTTCAAGGTCACTCTTTTCGGTTTTTACGCAGTCCCGAAATTTTTAATTACACTAAATAGTTGTTGGCGAAGATATTTTTTGGTTCCATGGCGGACACAAAATGGCTGCCAAATTGTCGAAATTTTCAAATATTCGCGATTTTTGTCAGTTTACGAAAATATTCAATACATTTGGATACTCCAACACTAATCTAGTAATTATGAAGTTTGTTCATTATTTTTTCGTTCTAAAAATAATACATTAGGAACAAAATATCATAATTTGTATTAAAACTCGTGTTATTTATACTGCTAAGTACAAAATCACTTCTATATGATATCGAAAAGTCTTACATTATTTTCAAATTCGTGTGAACCAAACAAAAATGGTGAAACCAAAATGGCAACACTAACATGGTGACCAAAGTATGGAAGTATTTTCTTTTTTGGTCATTTTTATCCCTTGAAGTTTTCAAGATTTCTTGATTTTCATTATGACAAGGTAGACGAAAATTGAGAACCATCTTTTATGTTTGTTATTATTTTAGTTTAAAGTTGTTGATTTGTTAAATAAATAGTGTTGTAATGCAGGCTTTAGTTTAAAATAATAAAATTAGGGAGGGCTTTTAACCTACAAAGTATTTTGTTGATTTATTTTTAGTTTTTTGTGTTGTTTGTACTTTTTTTTTTGCAAGAAAAGTTTACCAATACCCTGCATAGATTATCCTCTTATCAAGGTGAAAACCTGTCAAAGGTGGAACATAAAACATCACGTAATTAGACGTATTTTTAATGTGTAATATGTGCTGTAAAGAAAAGATGAGCGGATAATCATCAGTTTGAACTTTATTTTGAAATTATCCATTAAAATATAAAAAAATATTCTGCTAATATTTCATACCCATGATTCTCCCGAAGCGTAAAATTACCGAATTAATAATTTGCACTAATCACCCAGAGATCCGGTCCAGTTCGTTGCATAAAAAAAATGTTCGACTTAACATAAAAAAGTACATTTGAATTCGAAGGGTGGTGAACTTCAACTTAAAACAATAAACAATTACGCCTTTATTATTTTCAGCAAATATACAAAATACAATTACTTTTGCTTCTTTCTCATTATTTTGATCAATTGTGCAATTTTATACGGCATCTTTATATTTTAAAAATATTGTACATCTCCCCCTTCTTACATACGTAAACACACATACACATGTTACACGACAACGGATACCTTAACGCTGACGCTTCGTATTTAGTTTCGACTTATTTCTGCCCTGTTTGTCAAATAGGATAGACTTAATCGCCTATAAAACTGGTCAAGCGCATCTACACCGGAGATCTTGATCAATGAATAAAGTAATACCTCCATTTTGGTTCGCAAGTGAAAATAAAAAATGACATTTTTCAGATGCTCGTGCAGTAAATAGCAACATTTTCTGGGCATGTTCTGGGTATCTATGGTCAAATAATTTTGTTTTACTAATTTGCGAAAAATTAGACACTTATTCTTTGGTTAGTAATCAGAGAATGAATAAAATTTTTTTAATGTTTTATATTAATTCTCAATTTTGTGATGTTTCAAACCGTCAGTGATCACACATTTAGCTTTGAAGTATTTAATTACTACATTCGATTTACCCACATTGTGTTGTTTTCTTGGGGTAAGAATAATTTTCCTAATGATAGGGAGTTGTACTATTAAATAGATCGAGAGCAATTGATCACATTTAGTTGAGGGATAAAGCAGCCAGAGGTCTCTGTTATCTGCGTTTTTTCGCAAGCGTCACCCATCGGTATAAAATCAATGTTTAAAGCCCATTACTATTTCTAAGAATATGTCATATTTATCTATTTATCTCATTTTATTACCAAGCATAATAATTGTAGATATGCAATTATTAATTCGTAAAGGATTTCTGTCTAGGAAATGTTTCGACATGTACTAAAAAGTAATATTGGTGACCGTCGATAATGAATGAAGATTTTTCGAAATAATTAGTCTTTAATGCGGTTTTGCTAAGTAGTATTATTGTTTAATATACGTCTCGGCACCAAATGAGGCACTGTTAGTTACATTAGGGTAGGTTAGGCTAGTAATAAAAATAATAACAATAATAACATGTACAAGAGTGTCACATCCAGTACTTAGACGTAGAGTTAAACAATAGGTAATACTACATAGCAATTAACGACTAATTTATTTCGAAAAAAAAGTTTTCACTACGTAAATTGTCCAAACAAATTATATTTTTAAGAGCAAATATATTGGGTTTATTCTTTGCATTTCGGTAAGTTATGTACGATTTAATACGTTTGGATTATTACTACACTACTAGTGTATGTATAGGTATAAAAGGGATTCTTCCGATTTTGCCTATAAATATTTTTATTTTCATATCTTTGTGTACTGTTGATGAGTCCAAAAATTAGTTCGTCAAAATATCGACACATGGCAGCGGAGACAAGACAAAATATCTCAACGAGCAAAATAAAAACAGAAGATATAGTACCCAAATATATGTCAAATTAACATACAAACTCAACATTTGACAAAGTCATCACAAGTTAACCCTTTGAGTTCAGATTTTAAAAATTCCAAATGGCGAATCCAATATGGTAGATAATTTCTTTGAATATTAATTGGTTTTGGAAATTTAGTATTCTGGGTTTTATGGTATCATTTACGATGCTGATTTCAACTTTTCAGCATTGAAAATGGCGGAACCAATATGACGGACAAATTTTTTAAATATGAATTGATTTTTTTTAAATTCGACCTCTACGGTTTATGTTAATCGCTAATTACAAGGGAAGATTTCCAAAGTTCAAAATTATGGATCCACTCTGGTGGATAAATTATTTAAATTATCGATTAATTTGTCTAAAACTGGGTATATAAAGTTTGCTTAGGACGCTAATTACGATCTAATTTTCAAAGTTCAAAATGGCGGATCCTCTATGGCGGACAAATTCTGTGCATATCTGTGTTTTTTTTTTAATGAAATTTGGTAAGTAGAATTTTTTTGAGTCGCTAATTCCAATTTTGATATCAAATTTTAAAAATTCAAAATTGTAGATCGAATACATTATTTTCGGCGCTGAATACGATTTTAAGGTAATATTTTCTACTAATCGAAACCTACAATTTGATTGGCGTGACATTAGAGAAAAAAATTATTCTTTTTGCAACTTGTATTTTTTAAGTTAACTTAACAAAATTAGGCTTAGTTTAAAGTCGCTTTCAAGCTACAAGTCATCTGTGAGGCTGTTTGACCTAAAATGAATATTTATCTTGCTAAAAACGGAAAAGGTCTTCGACGTTTCTTAAATTAAACTTATCACACTCCGAAAAAGAGTAGTTGAAATGACCATGTTTTTACTATGAATCATAGTGTGAAATGAGGACTAGGCATGATAATAGTTAAAATAACTATTCTGAAATAGTAAAGTTTTACTATTGTTTCATGATACAAAATTCTACTGAACAAAATAAAGAAATAGACTCAACTATTTTGAAATAGTCATTTCAGAAAATTACTACCTTCACTGAGAGAAATTGTGTAAGAAATTGTCATACAAAATATGAAAAGGAGTCAATATTTACTTTTTAAAAATATTTGTTAACTATATATATCATAGCATATGAAAAGTCCACTTTTCTCCCTTCGTTCTTTGTTTACGATAAACAAGGAAACAAAGAGAAAAAAATCAGTACTGCGCTAAGTTTGTGAATGTCATACTCTATCCAGTTAAAAAATGTATTATGCAATGCCGTTGTACACACAAATTGCAATGTAGTGTAACTAGTCTATAGATACATGTGCGTATACGCCATGCATTATGTATTATCATATCATGACGCCCAACGGTCCTTCTTATGACCAAATGAAAATCCACTTCAATAACGGGAGCCACGGCCTCGAAGAAAAAAAGCTGCAAACGCCGCATCGCCACCTGGTGGCATCAAACACACACGGGGTGCGGCAGTCTTAACTATGGATTCATAGTAAATACAAACTTTAACTATGAATAATAGTAAATGTAAAGTGTGAAATTAGGACTACACTAGATTATAGTTATTTTAACCATATTTGTCATATTTATTTAAATCATTCTACATTGTTCATTATTTTAACTATGAGGAGATAGTTGGTGTAACAAAATTACAGTAAAATCGACTATGAAAGTGGTATATTTAACTATTTTTCATAGTAGTTTAACTACATATGTGATATAGTCAATTTAACTATGGATTTTGTTCTCAGTGTAGCCTATGATGCTACTTAAGATATCGCATAGAAATTATCGAGCAACGTGTAGTAACCCACTATGCATCTACCATTTTCTTAAAGAATATTTTCGTTCGTAAGTGACTTTCATTTATGAAATTACGCAAAACCTGTTTCGAGGGCCAGTCGGTCTTGAGGCCATCGGTAACATCGACAATGAGCAGCAAATCTCTTTGTCGGTTAAATTACGCAAATGGACATTGAAAAATTAAATGAAAATTCATGTCGAAGATTGGATTGAAGTGAAACATCAGTGCGAAATGAAGATAAATTGCTTAACGAAATTGCGACGTACACTGGTAAACGTTTCAAGATTGAGATAAATGAAACGTCCTGGCGTTAGCTGAAGAAGAGTTTTCGATCGCATCATTATCATTATTGAACTTAACGTTTACTTCCCACGTACCAGGCAGGTAACACAAGCTCTCCTGGATGTTTATTCCTTCACTTTTAGAGCATGAGATAAGTAATTAACGCTAACAATTGTATTAGTCGAGTCGAGTCCCTAACATTGAATTTAGAAGTTTAAGAATCAAAATGTTTTACTAATGTAGATGCACTAAGAAATTAATTCCTTGAATTTCGTAACATAAAAATTTGATATCGGGTAGATTTGGGTCTAATCTGAAATTTATATCTAGAGTTGTGTACTATAAATATTTCTTCCATAGATTAATTGTTTACTAAGGAAAGTTGAGCCGAGACTTTTCTACTGCAGATTATAAGAATCGATTGTATTTAAAATAAAAGCTATTTGGGTCTATGACAATGACTGTGTATTATTAATATTATAATTGTAAGCAATATCTTTATACTACAGAAATCATAAATTTGTTTAAAAAAAAAACAAATTCAATGGGTTCTTAAACAGTTCTTCTCTATCCATTACGCTTTCGAGATACTTATGTAGTTTGCGCGCCCTAGGGGCCAAATGAAGTTTACAACAATGAGGTGTACAACTAAAGTTTCTTGCATCTTACGTACTAGAGTTAGATAAGAAATCCAAACGTCAACTAATATTGTATTATATCAAACAAAATTACTGAAACTTTTTATGGATCGAAAATCGGTGTGGGTCCCGAAAGGCCAAAGTTTCGAATTGGAGTATCTTCAGGGTCTTTTAAATGACATTTTTCTCAAATTTGTCTAAAGTTTGAGAAAGAAAGTCATTTAAAAGATCGTGGAAATACGCTAATGCGAAATTTTTGTCTTTTGGGATTTGGATTTTCGTGATTTCTATATGCACTCGTTCAGTTTTCATGCAAGTTATATTGTTTTCAGTCTTCTTATCTAAGTCTGATACATAAGAGGTAGGAAACTTTACTAGTACACTTAATTGGCCGCTAGGGTGCGCTAACTATATAAGTTTCTCGAAAGCGTAATGGATAGCGAAGAACTATTATAGAAACTATTAAATTGTTTTTTTTTAATACTTCCACCTTTGATATATGCAGGTGTATTTAGTAATATTTTCATATTATTCTTCAAAATTCATCTACTGCTCTCTCATTATTTTTTCCCGAGTTATTATAAACTAACAGTAGTTTATTATCGAATACGAAATGTCGTTACATCAATAAAAATTCGTAATAATGTTTTTAATGATCAATCTAAAATTAATTCTAGGGACTTCGGATCAGAAGCAAGACTAGTCGACCGTTATATAAATACAAAAAAATGAGTAGTTATTTACATGATTAATATACAAATATGTTTTTCCTTGTAATCGTTATTGCACCGAAAAATTAGTTTGGTTGCATTAATTATAAACATTCTCGCTTGTTCTGAATTTATGATTAATTTGATTAACTGCCACACAAAACAGTGATTACATGACATTACAATTCATGAAAAATGTTAATTTATTATCTGCCTGTAAGATAATAATTAGGCACTTTTGACATAAAGCAGTTAACCGATAATTTAAGCACATTTCGTCAAATGATCTTATCGAAGATCATATTCGACGCGCATCAATGTGGCATTTTAATTTTTTTTTGACGACATTTAGAAATAAAATTATAAATTGACTGCAGGTACACAATAGGTTGAAAATTCAAAGAGTGCATCGCGTTGCTGATTAAAGGCCCGACGAATACAATAAGCTACGAGATCTATCCACGCCTCCCTTACTATTGTCAGTGGATTCAGTTTTATTATATAGCATTAAGACTTTTTTTCGATAGGTTTTGTAATTCTCTTTCTTCATTATAAATTAATTTCTCTTTAATTTTAGTCTATTTATATGCTATAATATAATATTTTTTATTATTGGTTTCATGTTTATCGTATTCATCAAATATTTTGTGCATCTATGAATATGAAACATTGTTTTTGTATTTTTATGTTATATGGAATGATGTAATTATACACATCACTACAATATTATTTATTACGAGCGTATAAGCATAAATCTTCATAAATTTAGAATAGCAACTTAAAGAAGGCTTTACAATGACGCAATATATTCTGTACTGTGGATAGTACACTCATTCTTACCAATTTCAATCGGATTTTAAAATAGTTGCATTCCGTTATAAATGGCAGGAAAGAATAAACCCTAAAAAAAGTCTATATAGCAATTTTGTGAACTGAGGAAGAATATGAAGCTACGCAGAAAAAATGAAATTGTTGGAACTACTAACTAGATAGTAGGCTAAGACAGAGCCATTGTTTTTAGTTAAAATTACTATTTAAATAGGAAAACTAACTAAAAACGTAGTTGTATCAGATCCAACTATTTAGGTAGTAACATGAACTATTTATTTTTTTCCGCGTAAGTTCGGCACAACATTTTTAATGAGTTTTAATAACACGGTTAAGTTAAAGTTCATACTATCTAAGCTTTCCGAAAGTCGCCAGACAAAAAATTAATAATTACAACTTCTATAGCCATGTTTGAGTTAGAGGCCAGGAGACAAATACAAAATTTAGAATAGCAGGTTCAATATGGCGGACGAATTAAAAAAGATCGCTAGATATTCTACTTACTTGCGGATTTTGAGGGTCGCTTATTACGAATACAATATCACTTTTCATAATTCAAAATGGAAGACCGGGCGGCAAACAGGCACTTTCCGCCCTCTTTTCCGAGAGGAAAGATGGACTTTTCGTGCTGGTATGACAAAAAACATATTTTTTATTGTCAAATTTACTTTTAATATACATGTAATAGCGTTCCTGCTCATTCATTGGGACATCCCAGTTCAGACACTGGGACAAATTTTCAGTCGTTAGTTATTGGTCCACGGAGGATATTTACACTTTTAGGGATAACTGTATAAACATTTATCGTAAGTCAATGAGTCTTATAGACCATTTCTAGGTTTTATTCATTGAAACAAATGAGCCAACTTATTGCAGAACAAAAGAATATTTTTAACAGCTGCTAGTTTAATACACAGAAAAAAAACAATAAATTTTGTAATTACGTAATATTGTCGTTCCTGATTTGTGTATCTATAAGTAGAAGAATTTTGAAAACATTAAATGAAATCTAAATCTTTCCACATTAAAAACAAATATTTCGCTTAACTCCCTGAACAAAATTTGGTTAATCGAAAAAATATTAAATACTAAGAAAAAAAAATCTATTGATGGAAGTATTGAAAACTATAATGACGTACTTTCATGCTCCAAAAGATATTTCAAGACTTTTTACATAATGATGGGTTCTGAAGGGTTTGCCGATAATCGAAAAAGTTTTGATAACTCTCGTTCTATTCCACTGATTTGAAATATGAAAGTTGATGAAAACAAACGATATAATGTATATGAATAATAAACAGTGTTAAGAGTAATTAAGCTAATAAATATTTTTTCTTTGCAAAAATTAAGCATTGTTTTTCGATTTTTTAAATGCAGTTCTCTGGAAAATCAAATGCAACAAGTTAGCTGTAAGAGTCCATGTTATTTAAATATTTAGAACTGCATGAAATCGGAAAAATAATTTCCAAAAAACGTTTTAATCCTTCGAATCGGTGAATAACTACAGCGGGCAATGTCTCGAATTGCTCTTCAGGATTTATGAATAAACGACGAGGAACGATGAAACAAAGTTTTATTTCCCCGACATCGATTTACCTTCATACCCGGCGATATTTCTTTGATTTTTTATTGGTCCCTTTATCGCTTAAAAGCTCTTGGGCGCAAGCACCTTTTATCGACAAACTGGCTTCGGGCGGCATCGACACACCGATGAAGACGTAAGGTGTCGGATAACGTTACCCATTGCACAGTTATTTATGACGAACATCGACGCAATAAAATTTTATCTTCATATTTTTGTGAATAAGCTACGTCTACATGTGTTTGTGTGCAATCTTTTCAAAATTGGTTGCGTTTTTCACTGTCGAATAAAATACAGTTGGATATTCGAGTACAGTTTTGAAGTGTGATAAAGGGTCACTTCCCACGCGGGTCGTAATATTGCAATGTTGTGATAGTACAATGAGAAAATTTGCATGACCTCCTTAAGATTATATTTCCATGTTAACAAAAAGAATAATTAGAGAATAATATGACCAGATCACTCTTTCGGTGTGAATGTTTGTAAAAAAACATAAAAATTGAAGCTTTAGTAAGTATCGATGTTCATTAAATACCTATATATTATTTGATTGAAAACTGGATTCAAATTTGGATTGAAAAACTAACCACCCCTCTAATGCATCACATTCAGATCTCCGTAATTGTCCGAGCACCGTAAATGTCTGTTGTGAGAACTCCGTTACTGTCTTTCTGCTTCTCCCACTCCCTCGCCTCTCTGGGACGCATTTCTTCGAAGACGCAAAGGGAGCACGGGACATATACTGTGCGCGCGCTCAATTTCTCCTAATACGACGATAACCCGGGTGCGTAGAAAGTGGGTGGTAGTGGGGATTGACAATACGGGAGTTCTGACTGTATGATTTTCATCCAGTAATTGTCAGTCAATTATCAAGTAATGTATTTACCATCAATGGGGACGATTAAAATGTTTAAAGTATCAATGACGTTGTAAAAACACGTAACAAGGCGGAAAATGAAGTACTATAGCAGGAAATGATATTTCGCAACAATTTCTGCACGACAATTGATTTTGCAAAGTCAGATATATTTGTTAGCTACTTGAAGTAACTTTTATAAAGCAATTTATCGCAAAAAATGTCTGAAATTCCTATGTATTCAAATCTGTTTAGTTTAAGAGAGTTACATGTTGTCAAAAGTTACTGTTCGGAAGTTAATTTTTAAAATTATTTTTGCTATTTTCATCCACCATTTTGAACCTATCATGAATTACAAAAATGTGCAACCAAAAAACCCGTAAATGCCGAGTTTCGTATAAATCTACAAGATTGATACGCCATTTTGAATTTTCAAGACCTGACAGCCTATTCGGAATCAGCGACCCCCCCCCCCAAAAAAAAAAACGAAAAACAAGTCTTGATTGAAATGGATGAAAAGAAAAATTCGTGAATCAAAGGGTTTATTTTTTTTTTATAATTATTTTACGTCGACTTTTCTGAACCCATATGGGACTAAATCGCGACGGGAACCTACAGTTTATGAAGGTGGAATCCGAACCACCTGAGCTTTGGCGTTATTAGACGCTTATAAATAAATACAGAGGGAATCAAAGGGTTAATAAATAATAATGGAATCACATGAAAGTTTGAAACAGGTACCTTTCATATAAATGTCGTATAGTACTCGCACTATGTTACGGAACACTATTCGACAATATTTGCAATTTGTATGAAAATTGATCTGATTGTGATAAGATTATTATGCAATTTCCATACAATTTCAACTCAAAACATTCATGATTGTATACTCATAAAACTACCTATTAAATTATTTTCTTCTATGAAATAAAACTTTGCAAATTCCGTACGATACTTGTATGACTAGTAGATGTATATAATGTATATTGATGACCACTGTAAGGCACTTGTTTCAATTTCTCATAAGATTCTCATGAGAATCCTACTTAAAATTTTTCGCATGGTTAGGATTAGGTTTTCGACTCTAGTGAAGCCAGTCCGAAAGTTTAAAATTAAGAAAATATGATACCTCAATAAAATGTTAAATACCCCATAGATAAAATAGCTTCAAAAAATGGACCCCTCTCCTGTTTTTGTAAATAAGCAAAAACGATTTTTAGCTAAAATTAATGATATCTGTTTTAGACTATTAGATTAACAGTAATATTAATTAAGAAATAAATAAAAATACTTTTCGATGCAGTAGTCCATTACATTCAATGCTTCCCAAATCTTCTTGATATATAGGATACGGACCCAGTAAACAGAAATGGATTGGCGATGGATTCAAATGGATTCATTTTAACGTCTTTGAATACGTGATTTCGATTTTTTAATCACAGCGAATCCAAAAATTATATTACCGAAATTAAAACGTTTCCCAATCCATGCGAATCATTGAGGAGGGATACCAGAGGGATAACATTTTTACAACTCCGTAAACGTTATTTATCTTGTAATATGTAATTCAAGTCGCTAATACGTTTTTAAAACTTCATATACATTTATTGCATTGTAATACACTATTAAAGTTGTATAAACGTTTACACGATTCCTCAAAGGTTGGTTGCAATATTACGAATATTTAAGTCGTTAAAACATTGATAAGACCATTGTACAACTTGATATATGTATGAGTTTGTATGCGATTCTATGAAGTTTCATACAACTGCCGCTAGGTAGCGAATATTCGATTCTAGTTTTTCGACCTTGCAAGAACTTTTTCGAAGCTCATATATATACATGCCATCGTGAGTTCATTTCGTATCTGCGATATACTTGCGACAAGATGTATTTATGAGACTAATTGCGGTTAGGTGCGTTTGCGAAGCGTTGTTAAATGTGCATGTCTTGATATATATGTAAATGCGAAATATATATATTGTATGTATGTATGTAGATGAATATGTCCGGTAAAAGATGGTGTGCATATATAAAATATTTCCAATAATAAACTTTACATTCGATACATTTTTGCAATATTTCACAGTTAGTCGTATAACGGTTGTATAATAGTTATAATAACGTCAATATATGTTACGTTTACATGTATTTCATTTCTAAGTTTAATCTTTAAGGTCTTATAAAAGTCGTATAAACGTTACGATAACTCCTGTTTGTGACTATTAATTATTGGTTTCATAACAGTTGTATTAATAGTTTTAATAACGTTTATACAACGTCGAAAAAAGGTTGCATATATTCCCTATTTGGTTGATATAATCGTTTCTACAACGTTAATACATAAACATTTTAGGTGTATAATAGTTATAAGAAAAGTTATAAAGTTTTAAGAAAAGTCATATAAACGTTGTTGTGCCCATAATACAACTAGATGTGCTGCTTGGGTATATATACAGGGTGATCCAAAAGTCCCGGAACAGCAAAATATCTCAGCGGGAGTGCATTTTCGAGGAAAATGTTTCAGACAAAAGTTTCAGGATTTTTCCCTGTCTATTTAATGGCGATATTGAATTTGACCTTGAACATGACCTTGAAGGTTATTTCAAGGTCAAGTTAATTTTTTTAAATAGGAACCCCTATTTTTTTTCATGGATTCTGAAAGAGCGGGAAATTCTACGTCCGAGTATGATATGATCGATTTTTCCGGCAAGGTCATTTCAAGGTGAAACTTAAAACTCCCGTAACGGCGAAATATCTCAGAGGGTGTGCATTTCTTTGGAAATTGTTTCAGACAAAAGTTTAAGGATTTTTCCTGGGATATTTAATGGTAGCACAGAATTTGACCTTGAACATGACCTTGAAGGTTATTTCAAGGTCAAGTTTGTTTTTTTTAATGGAAACTGCTATTTTTTTTCACGGATTCGGAGAGAGCACAAAATTTTACGTCCAAATATGCTATGGCCGTTTTTTTCGGCAATGTCATTTCAAGGCCAAACTTAAAACTCCCGGAACAGCGAATTAACTCAGCAAGAGGCACCATTGAATTTAACCTTGAAAATTACCTTGAGGCTTATTCTAAGCTCAAGACTATTTTTTTTTAATTGGAACCCCGTTTTATTTTCGTAATGTTTCCAGAGTTTCCAGAGTGCAATGCATTATCATTGTTCCCGGATAAAAATATACATTTTTTTTACATCCGATACGTTTATAAATACCGTATGTATGGGTAACATTTTTACATTGTTTCCAATGCTACCGCCGGCTTTAGCATTACCCAAGATGTACCGCGTGGAGGTAGCACGGTCGGGTTTACACCTCTTCGGGGTGCTTTGTTCAGGTGGTTCCCCTCGCCGTCACCTGTGCGTGTGCGTGTGCGTGTGCGTGTGCGTGTGCGTGTGCGTGTGTGTGTGTGTGTGGGTGTCCCCAGACAGTTAAGGCAAGATGGGTATACTAAGATTTTGATGAAATTATGTATCTTACTAAAGCTTATGCTCAAAGTGATTGCCATGAACTTCTTGGCAATATCCCAAGCGATTATAAAAAGTCGATACGACTTTTTTAATCATATCTGGTTCTATAGCCGCGATCTCATCCCGTATTCGTTGTTTTACTTCCTCAATATTCACCGGTTTCGTTCGATACACTCTATCTTTGAGATAACCCCATAGAAAATAGTCAAGGGGCGTAAGATCCGGAGATCTTGGTGGCCATTCTATTACACCCCTTCGACCTATCCACCGTTCTGCGAATACATCACTCAAATAATTGCGAACATCTGTTGCATAATGGGGTGCTGCACCATCTTGCTGAAACCAAGTCTGATCGAAATCCTCGCCTACAATAACCTGAATAGCAGGGATGATGTCGTCCCTCAACATATCGTGGTATTTTTGACCAGTAAGGGTACCCTCGATGAAGAAGGGCCCAACTACCGCATTGTTTATAATACCTGCCCATACGTTTACTTTTTCAGGATATTGAGTAGAACGACTATCGACCATCCAATTAGGATTGGTTTCACTCCAATAAGACATGTTATGTCTATTGATTGCCCCATTTAAGAAGAATGTAGCTTCATCAGAAAATACGATGCGATTCAAGAAACCGGCATCAGCATCTATTCGATTCATCATTAATTCCGCAAACTGTAGGCGTCTATCAGGATCGTCTTCATTCAATTGTTGTACGAGTCTAACTTTGTATGGGTGAAATTTTAAGTTTTTAGTTAAGATCCGTTGTACTGTACCGTAACATAAGTCGTGCTGCTGTTTAACTTTCCTGATGGAAGTATGAGGATCTTCCGTTATTGACAGCGCGACATTCAACTCATTTTCTTCAGTTGATGCTGTTACTGGACGACCTGCTCTTGGGAGATCCTTCACAGTACCGTGAACTTCAAAACGATTTATTGTTCTGCTAACAGTAGATTTAGAAATCGGTTCTCGCCCCTCTCTAAATGATGCGTTAAATAAGGTTCGCACATTCTCTAAAGATCGCTGGTTATCACCCCAGCCTCTCATCATGAGAATGGTTATTCTTTCTCGTTCACTTAGCGCAGCCATTGCTCTTTGTACGAAATATACGTATGTATTTTGTTACTGAAATGATGCTTAATACGTTTAGATAGGAAAGGCGTTTAGATAGGAAATCCATGTATCTCACAAAACGATAAAGTTAAGACCAAAATGTAACCTTATAAGACTGTACACGTATGTATAAATTCAATGTGAATGTATGTTGTTTATTTACTTCGCTGGTGACTCGTGCTCTCTGTCGCTGTTCGCGCGCCCAAGTTCACTTTGCACAAGTGTTGCGTAAGATGTATGTATACACTTTTTTTAAACAGTTTATTATTCTATTTACAAAATTAGAGGACAAGCGAGGGACAGGAACTGATTCCTAAATCGACTTTTGGCAGAACAATAAATTGTTTCGAAGTTTACGGCACTGTAAAGGATCTCCCTAGAGCAGATCGTCCAGTAATAGCATCGACTGAACAAAATGAATTTAACCACTCTCAATACCGGAAGATCCTCATAACTTCGTTAAGAAAATGAAACAGGGTTCCAATTAAAAAAAAAAAATAATCTTGACCTGAGAATAATCTTCAAGGTAATTTTCAAGGTCAAATTTTATGCTAGCATTAAATATCCCGGAAAAAATCCTGAAACTTTTGTCTGAAACATTTTACCCGAAAATGACCTCTTGCTGAGTTAATTCGCCGTCACGGGAGTTTTAAGTTTCACCTTGAAATGACCTTGCCGAAAAAAACGGCCATAGCATATTCGGACGTAAAATTTTGTGCTCTTTCCGAATCCGTGAAAAAAAATGGGGGTTCCCATTTAAAAAAATTAACTTGACCTTGAAATAACCTTCAAGGTCATGTTCAGCGTCAAATTCAATATCGCCATTAAATAGCCAGGAAAAAATCCTTAAACTTTTGTCTAAAACATTTTCCCCGAAAATGCACTCCCGCTGAGATATTTTGCTGTTCCGGGACTTTTGGATCACCCTGTATATGTATATATATATATATATATATATATATATATATATATTTATATATATATATATATATATATATACAATATATATAAATATAATTCGGCAAAGATATCTTGAAAGTTTCGAAAAGATCTCTGATGAATATCTTTTAGAAATCTATAAGACATCTTTTAGATATATCGAAATAATTATTTTCGTATCAAGGGCGTAAAAGAACTTATGCGCCCGTAGGTGATCACCGCGCCCGAGGGGCTGGCGAAGACTACCGCTGGGCAGAAGGGTGTCGAAACGTCGAAATTTGATGAAAAACAATAGGGTAATTTTTTTGTCGATGTGACCAAATACTTTTTCAGACAATAGTCATAAATATTTTAAACCAGTTTTTATGGCATTATCGTTGACTTTAGGAAAAGAATGCATAAAACCTTTTTTGTAGAAAATTTAATGCTCTATCTTTTTTGTTGTAAACATTTTTTAATTAAATTTGTATTTTTTAAAATAAACGCAAAAAACTCCGAAGAAACTTAATTGGGGCTAATGTTTTTTAGTAATGGACGGATGGATCTGCGCCAAAATCTAATCAGATCTAAGTTATGCCATGACACGTATTTTAAAAAAAAAGTTATGTCATTACGCTTATCCGTTCCCTAGTTATCGCGAGACAAAAAACGGGACGTACGTACGTAGAAGATCACGGACACAAATTTTTTTATTGTTGATTTTGGCTCCTTAGGGTCTGAAACGTCGACATTTGATGCAAAACTATTGGGTAATTTTTATGCCCGAAGTGACCAAATTCAATACTTCGTCCAGACCTAAGGTCTGGGTCGAAGTAATTATATTATTTAATACATATGGGCCATTCCATGTAAAATTTACAATCCAAATTTTTTATTCAATGGAATATTTCTTTTCTTGTTTGTGAGAAAAAAATAAAATATACGTATTTTTTAATTGGAATATGATATTCAATATTTTTGAGATATGCTTTTTCAAAGTTTTTAAGAAAAGAAAGAAGTACCTTGTTGAAATGCCCATAACTCGAAAAGTATTCATTGTACAAAAAATGTTACAAGGAATGAAAATTTCCTATTAATTTATAATTTATGTAGAAACCGAAAAAAAATTTTAATTGTTTTTTAATCCATAAGTTTGACCATTTTTATAAACAAATTAGATTATATCATATTTAGGTATGTTTTTTTTTTACTATTTTATACTGAAAATGAGTATTAAAGTCCGTAGAAGATACTGTAAAAATTTCAGAATGGACCGTTCATCCATCTCGTGCATTCCAGATCATCTTTAGCATGCATACTTCTTACCTGAATTTTTTCATAATTACTTTTTTTTTCTCAAAATGGCGGATCAAAATATCTAAAAAAAACGTGCTTTTTGAATTTTTTTTGCTAGTTTAACATTGTTTGGAGCGAAATACATTATGATAAACCAGTGATTAATATCTTATTTGCTATTTGTTTCATATGTAATCATAATTATTAAATAAAAAAAGTAGTATTCAAAATGGCGGCGAGAAAACTTGAGTGTTACTGGATTTTATTAAAAACTCTATACAGGGAGTTTTTGGTGTCGATGATTACGAATCTCAAGTCATATTTTCAAAATGAAAAACACAGAATACCTATAAATTTCTTATATAACGTAATTTTGATAAAAAAAAAGTAATTCTGAAAAAATTCAGGGAAGAAGTATGCATGCTAAAGATGATCTGTACCAAATTTGGTTGAAAAAAAATATCCGTTTTTGAAATATTGAGGTGGCCCCGTGAACATGGAATGCACGATATATATATATTAAAAAAATACTGCCATGTTTGTAATATCTTTTAACATCTACAGGTGCTCATCTCAGGAAAACTCAAAATATAATTGTATAATCAAACGAACTTACCCGCGTGATTCGAAATTGTTTGCAGCTGTGTTTTTAATCAATATTTGATTTATTATTATTATTAATATTAACTTATTCTCAAGAAAAATTACGATGATCTCCCGATCATAATACTAAAATTTGTGGCAACTCACTGTACCAAAGTACGACTATACAAGAAAAGCATCTGATGATACTTTGCTAATAATAATCGGGCGATCTTTGTAATTTTTCTTCACAATAAGTTGACCCTAATGAGTAGTCTAGAACACTGTGTATATACGTGCAATTGTTATTTATTACAATCAAAATTATCACCGGCCGCCAGATTAAAACGCCAACTTGAGCCAGATACAACATTCAATTGAATTTCATTTTGTTCTGTTACTCAGTTGTGCAACATAAATTCAATATTTTCCTTTGCACTTTATACAGGCTGAGGACTGTCTATGTTTCATATCTTTCAAAAATATGTTTTGATAAATACGGAACTTAGGCGTGTTTAAAAATATTAAATTTAGAGTCTTCTTTACTATTTCGTTGTTGCTTGCCTTAGCTCAGTTGTTGAAAACCTTCACACAATTTGGTATCACTACAGCTGCAGGTCGTCTTGCGAGATGTCGCCATACCTCAGAATGCCGTGCATTGTTGTTACTGGTCGCGTTGTTTGAGATCACCCAAAATTCTATTAGCGATGTCGGATGGATCCTCACCGTTGCCATTCCTCAACTCCACGTTACACCCACTCTCGAGGAGAAGGTGTCCAGCTTCATTGTTCTGCAGAATCACAGCCAAGTGGAGCGGAGTATTGCCATCCTCGTCAGCTGCATTGATGTCAGGACACCACTCCAATAGCAGCTGAAGAATTCTACTCCCTGAGTTAAATATAGCCGCATGGAGAGCCGTGGATCCATCCTCTTTTCTTCCGTTGATGTCGGCTCCGTTCAGCAGCAACCTTTTAACCTCCTCCAGATTTTCTTCAAAAACTGCCTTATACAACAGAGCCATGTTTCTGATGTTCGTCCGTCTTCGGTTATAGTTAACTTAGAACTGGTCGACTTGTAGCGAAGGATTCGGTCATGAGGTAGTCAAAAACAGGTGATGATGGAGGGGCAAAAATTGTTTACCAAACGACACTTCGGAATGGTAAGTATCCGGTGGGTCGGTTGATAAGCCTAATTACTTTCCCTTCCGATATTCTTGTCTGGACCTTTGATTTTCTTTACCTGATATGAATGGGTCAAGTTTTTAGGGTGTCATTTTTATGATGTCTAGGAAATAACAAATTTGTAATCGGTTTAAAAGTTTCAGACTAGTTAGCATACTCTTATTTAATACTCAATAACCTAATGTCTCCAACTTCCCACATTTTGTAAGTATTTTACTGATATTTTATGTTTATGGTGTGCATTTTAACATGCTGACAGTTTATAAAATATAAGGCTATTATGGACCATCGATATTCTAGACCAGTTGGCACGACATTATTAACATGTCATGTGTTGACGTTTTTGATTTTTGGTTTAGACGGTCACCAGTCTAAAGAATTATTTATAAAAATTATGAAAATTTAAAGCAAACAGTCGTGAAATAATATTTGTTGCTTATGAAACTGTTTACGTTAATAAATATTTTTACTATGACAAGCAACAAACAATTGATATTGTTTATCGGATGGCATGGAATTATCAGTAGGTCATGTTTTGGCGGAGTTGAAATTCTCGATCCGAGAAAATAACACTTTATGATTACCTCGTTTGCTACATAAATAGTTAAAAACAATTTCTTCGGTACCAGCTAAAGAAAATCGAAGGAACCACCGGATACAGAATGTCGAAGTATTTTCCTGGTAAAATGATCAATAGCAATAAAATTGGCTGTGATCCTTAAAATGCAATTTAGAAATTTCTACATTATCATAAACTAAAAATTTAACGTTCGTACAAGTTGATGATTTATCAAACCATATTCTGCAAAGCGTATTTGTATCGCAAGAGCTTTTCATGTTATGATTTTTTAAGAGACCCTCCTTGCAAACACTACACGTTGGTGAACAATCAAGGTTTTTTAGAAAATAAGAAAATCTAAATCCAGAAATTTGTTATGTAATTCTTGAGAATATTTTCAGAAACCTTATCCTAAAACATTAAAAACATAGGTATGAACTATCTTCATAAGTTGAAACTTGATAACGCTGAATTTTTGAATGCTGAATGTTAGGCCTTTTCATTGTTACATAAGAAATTTTATCAAGGGAAAATATCCAAACATTTCTATTATCGTCTTGATTTAGAAAAAAAATACTTCAGTAGGTATGTTTTCATTGGTCTTAGAACTTTCTAAACACTACTAATTAACATAAAATTGGTTATATACCTTTTTACAAATACAGGCGTTATCAGGATTATCGCAAGGATAAAGATGGAAGAGTTATTTATGAAGGTATAAGTACCATAAATGAAACTCGACATAAACTCTGATTTTTCAGAGGATGGCAGACCATAGCAAACGGCTTTGAGGAGGTTTCTGACCTTGTCAAGATTTTCTGAAAAACTACAAAGGTGTAACTAACAAAGGTAGTTAAAAAAGGTAATTAAACTGTGCGCGTATCTGACGCCAGTTGATCACATGAGGACGAAATTGATGAAACGGACAATCATTCAGATGATACGGATTTTGCAGAACATGAAAATGGAAAAACCAATAAAACAGAATTGAAAACTAATGAACAATTTACAATTGAAAGTCCGCCATTGTGTGCATAAACGTTAGAAGATGTAAACTCCCATCTGAAGAAGGTTATTGGTCAGAATCTTTGCAAAAAGATGTTGCAGTGCGATGAGAAGAGACAGTTCAAACAGGATTGTCTGAATCATTAATTGAAAAATTTTTCAAGGAATATAAATTACCAAAAAACTGTATAGATATTTAAGTCCACCAAAATTAAACGAAGAAATTTCCTGCACACTGCTTGAACTATCACTGGTAAGTGACAAACGATTAATAAATAAACAAAAGATACTAACTGCTGCTATCACTGCAATGGGAAAAGTGATTAATCATCTCAGTCATGAATCTGAAAAGAATATTGGCTCGATTCATGCAGGACGTGCTATATCACATTGTTTTCGTGAAAAAAATTTCAAAATGAGTTTTAGCCACGGTGCACGCTTTTTAATTTCTTAAATGCACCATTGCTTGATAGCTAATTCTATACAAAATCTTTTGCACTTTGTAAATTCGTTGTGCCTTTAATAGATCACCGGCTATGAATTTTGAAATTGTTCATCCCACCGTGCAGCTCGGGAGCGCGCGCCCTGCCGTGTGCTCACGTACGTGCTACCGACGCTTTTCGCCGCGATAACAACCTGTTTTCTCATTTCGTTGTTTTTTTTATGATTGTGAAATACTTTTTTCAAAAATTTGAAGCATAAAATTTCATGAAATTATGGTTTTATACCTCACGTACGTAAACGCAACTAATAATACACTACGCAAAAAATCATCGCAACAACATTTTTCATTGAATGTGCACTTCGTCAATCTTTATCGTATCAAGACGATCTTTTTCGTTTTGTCGGTAATTATTTATATTTTAAGAAAAACTATGAAAATAACATGTACAACATTGTTCCTGTTCTTTGATCGAATACCGCCAACATCAACATTACGCGATACGTACCGCGAGGAGGTTGCTGATCGGAATGTACGCATCATTTTGGCCCCTTACAAAGCCGATTGTGTAACCATGTACCAAATTAGGGACCCCGTGGTTCGTCTCTTCCGCAGTATTTTTTGTCTCCAAACCTTATTTTAAATTTTGTTTACCTTGATTGGCTTACTTTCTTGTTTAACATAACTGAAATAACTTTAGACTCAACTGAAGAGGACGTAATTTTACAAGAAACTTAATTTTTATTTCGGATTTTTATTTCATATTGAGAGCCGAATAGAACCGCAACACATACGTATACCTCCAGCGGAAGAAAAGTTAACAACATTGTGTCACTGGTAACTTGAAAATAGCATAATTAGGAAAAAAAATTGTAGAGACTCGATTGTTTTCCAAATATCTGGATGGAAACTGCACTTTTTGACGTTCAACTGGTTAAAACCATACTTTCATGAAATTTTATGCTTCAAATTTTTGAAAAAATATTTCACAATCATAAATAAATAACAATGAAACAAGAAAAAAGGTTGATCCCTGCGAAAAGCGTCGGTAGCACGTACTTGAGCATATGGCAGGGCGCGCTCCCGAGTTGCACGGTGGGATAAACACTTTCAAAATTCATAGCCGGTGAACTATTAAAGAAACAACGAATTTACAAAGTGCAAACGATTTTGTGTAGAATTAGCTATCAAGTTAATGTGCATTAAAGCAATTATTTAATTTAAACAAAGGGTGCACCGTGGTTAAAAATCTCTTTGAAAAATAACAATTAGTTTTTTTATATATTTATTATTATAAATTATTATTGTAAATATTTTTTTCAAAAAGCTCAGACATTTTTACTATAGTGTACCAAATTTTATCCAATTCCGAAAAAATTCCGAAGAGCTATAATTTATAAAAAAAAAAAATTGTTTTCATCATGTTCAACTAACAAAAGGTAAAACTACAAGAGGTGACGTTTAATTATCTATCAAGAGTATTATAAAAAAGAAACTGCGAAAGACAAATTGTTATGAATAGTTTTGATAATATCTTCTAAGGGAAAAGGTTATAATACAAGATTCAGTTTACAGATAATCAAACTGTGCACGTATCTGACGCCAGTTATTCACATAGACAATAATAAAGATGATACGAATTTTGCAGAACATGAAAATGGAAAAACTAATGAAACGGAATTGAAAACTAATGAACAATTTACAACTGACGGTCCGTCATTATGTGCACAAACGTTAGAAGATGTAAACTCGCACCTGAAGAAGGTGATTGCTCTGAATTTTCAAGGAATATAAATTACCAAAAAACTGTAAATATTTAAGTCCATCGAAATTAAACGAAGAAATTTCCTGCACTGCCTGAACAATCACTGGTAAGTGACAAACGATTAATAAATAAACAGAAAGTGCTAATCGTTGCTATCACTGCAATGGGAAAAATGATTAATCATCTCTGTCATGAATCTGAAAAGAATATTGGCTCGATTAAACTATTTAGTGATGCAGGCCGTGCTATAGGACATTGTTTTCGTGAAGAAAATATCCCAAGAAAAAAAATGATCGCCAAAAAAGTAAACTCTCGAGAATCGTTAATTAAAACAAAGCTGGATGAATTTCTTTTTGGATCAAATTGGGATGATCGAATCAAATCAGCAACGACTCCAGAAAAACAAAACAAGATTTATGAATGAATTCAACATCGAGTGCCAAAGTTGTGTCTTCGGCAAAAAAAGCGAAACGTCCAATGAGACAGTGGTCCCACTCGAATAGATGGAAATCCAACCTGGGACTACGTACGAAATCCAACGAAATAAACACCAGGAAGAGAGGAGAAACAAGTTTCGAGAGAAAACCAGGAGATTTTACTGACAGAAAACGGACGAATTACTGGTAGAATATGAATGTTTTATTCTGAATATACAGAAATTACAAGTAATAAAACTATTTTTAATTGAGTCAGAGGATATCAGATCCCTTTCTTGAAAAAGCCAGTGCAACAAATGATTTATAATACAAAGTAATTGAATGATAACGAAATTGACAGAATATGAATATGTCTAGACATATTACTTAAAAATGGATCAATTTCAAAATGCAACCCAGAGAACGATCAATTTATTTCCTCTATCTTCATAATTCCTAAATCAGATGGTTCTGATAGTCTTATTCTAAACCTATTTGAACAAATTCGTAAATCTGAACCATTTTAAAATAGAGGATTACAGAACTGCAAGCAAACTTATTACAAAAGCTAGTTTTTTAGCAACCGTAGATTTGCAGTATGCATATTTTACATTTCCAATTACAGATCGGCATAAAAAGTATCTACGATTCACATTCATGGGGCAGATTTCAGAATACAATTGTTTACCATTTGGACTTTCAAACAGCTCCCTATATTTTTACAAAACTTATGAAGCCTGTTATCACTTATTTAAGACAATTAGGTTTAAAGTCAGTAATATATCTTGAGGATATACTCTTATTCGGGTCAGATTATACGGATTGTGAATATAACGTATTTGTTACGGACGGAATCGATGTTTTATCAACTGCGGTACCCGGCGTAGGATTTTTCACACAGAGGTGGTTTTCCCTACGCCATTGCACACCTCTCAAAATGAAGCAGGCCTGTTAGGTAAATTATGTAAAAGACCCTTCGAAATGGTGACGATCTCGACAAAAGTATTTGTATTTCGAATAGTATAATCGATATATAATATGACGTTGTAGTCTATTTAAACGTTCGAGAAATTGAAAAGTCGAACTAAGATGTAAAAATTGACTATCGGGTTTTTTCAGTAGGTTTACGGACGTCGGCGGGTGATGAAGTCCGCGTCGCGATCGGGTCGTCACCGATTGATCGGAATAAATATGATTTTTAGTTTTTGGCCGATCAAATCGTGTGTTTCATTTCAAAGCCCTTCCACCATTCGTTAACACTATTATTAAGATTTTTCAAAAGCTCGGATTTATGGTAAATTTTTCTAAATGTCTACTGGCTTCTAAAATAACCTGTACCTTTTTAGGATTCATATACGATTCTTGCAAAATGCATCTAAAATTACCTAGAAAAAGATTGAGAAACTTGTGAGAGAATTACGACACTTTAGTTCAATTAAGTGCTGTGTTATCAGAGATTTTGCGATATTTTTAGAAATCATAGTGTCTTCTTGTCCAGCTGTAAAATATGTCTGGTTGTATACCAAATAATTCGAGCGTTCAAGATATCTTGCATTGTTGAAATCAAAAGGAAATGATAGTAAAACGATGATTTTGTCAAAGAATTTGCAAGATTTTCGGTGTTAGTGTTGCTGTGAAGAACGGCACAATTGGGTATTCGCATCATATATTTCATCGACTGATTATAAAATAGCAGATTTTTAATCGAGGAAAAAGGAAACAAAGTACGAGATAAATAATGAAGCATTCAAATCTATTGTAAAGAGTTTTGGTACGCCAGACATAGATCTTTTTGATAGTAGGTTCAATAACAAGTACAAGAGATAGGTCTCATGGCATCAAAACCCTAACGCAATAGCAGTAGATGCTTTCACGATTGATTGGAACGATTTCTATTTTTATGCTTTTCCACCATTTTCACTTGTTTTAAACATTTTGCAAAAAAATTAAAAAAGATAAATGTAAAGGTATCATAGTTGTTCCTGACTGGCCAGAACAACCATGGAAAACTCTTTTACAAAAACTATTGGATGAAAATCGTATTAAATTTTATACCAGTAATGATTTATTACTTTCTATTGACAGCTGCCCTCATCCACTTTACTTGCAGAAGTAATTCTTTCATCACTTAGTGAAGGTACGATAAAGCAATATCAATCGGATTTGAAACCATGGCTTCAATAGTGCTCCCCAAAAAAATCTAAATCCTTACAATGCAACAGTACCTGAAATTATTAATTATTTAACTGATCAATACAGTAATAACAAAAAATACGGTAGTTTACATCCTGCCAAATCCGCCATTACATTAATTTCTGAAAGGGAAATAGCATTAGAGGAACGCATGAAACGGGTTTTCAAAGCCTTTGCTAATTTACGTCAGTCAAATCTAAGTACCAGCACACCTGGGATCCCAGAAATATTTTAAACTATGTTGAAACATTATATCCCGACGAAAATTTAGATTTAAAATCAATAACATTGAAATTAATTCGTTTACTAGCTATAACAATTGCCCACAGAATGCGGTCCTTCTCGGTGATAGATATATTTCGCATCACTTTTAATGAAAATGGTTCTAAAATAATCATTTTTTGTAAAATTAAAACATATAATGTTAATAAAACGATTCCAGTTTTAGAGCTTCCCTCTTATATATAAAGACATGTGTTGCAACTACATTAAAAGAATCTTTAAACAAGACAGAGTAAATAAGGGAAGATGAAACGAAACTTTTCTTATCTTTTAAAAAACAACATAAGAGTGCAACAAAGCAAAACAATCAGTCGATGGGAAGGGAAGTACTGACGAATAGTGGAATAAATATAGAAGAGATCAGAAACTTAGCAGGATGGAGTAAAAATTCCGAAACTTTTGCAAAATTTTATAATTTACCTTTTCAACAAGAAATGACATTTGCGAAAACCATTCTTAATATTAGTAATAATGGAATATAGTGAATAATAATGTTATTGTTAATATCTGATTATGTACTGATCATGTCTGTTCATTTAGTAATCAATTTAAAGAATAATTATATTACTTAATACATATATATATAGCTATTTAAAAAATACTGCCATGTTTGTAATATCTTTTAACATCTACAAGTGCTCATTTCAGGAAAAACTCAAAATACAATTGTATAATCAAAAGAACTTACCCAAGTGATGTTCGATTACAATTGTATGAGAGCCTTTCCCGACATGATAAAAATCCACCCATCTCGTAATCTCAGTATTATTCGACTTTACAAACATGAAACTTTGAACAAGTGTAGATTTTTACGGGGTATGGGGTGAAGTTGGACGATACAAGTGCCCATTTTTTTTCTTTTAACTTCTTAATAAAGCTCGTGACTAGTCTTGCACCAGGGGCGCTGCCAAAAGGGATCATCTCAAGAAAGACTATTACAATTGTAATCGAACATCACTTAGATAAGTTCATTCGACTATACAAACAATTATTTCAAAAAGCAGTCACAACACTTGACCTGGTATAGTTGCACATTTGCCAATAGTGCCTTACTACGTCCAATTCAACGAAAAAAAGAAATCCAAATTGTTTGCAGCTGTGTTTTTAAACAATGTTAGATATTGTTCTTTACGGTTAACTTATCATCTAGAAAAATTACGAGGACCTCCCGGTGATAATACCAAAAGTTGTGGCGACTCACTGTATCAAAGTACGACTATACAAGAAAAGCATCTGATGATACTTTGCTAATAATAATCGGGCGATCTTTGTAATTTTTCTTCATAATAAGTTAACCCTAATGAGTAGACTAGAACAAATCAAAATTATCTCCGGCCGCCAGCTTAAGACGCCAACTTGAGCCGCATATAACATTTAATGAAATTTTATCTTGTTCTGTTACGCAGTGTGATTTTTTTATGCAACATACATTCAATATTTTCCTTCGCACTTTATACAGGCTGAGGACTGTCTATGTTTCATATCTTTCAAAAATATGTTTTGATAAATACGGAACGTAGGCGTGTTTAAAAATATTAAATTTAGAGTCTTCTTTACTCTTTCATTGTTGCTTTGCTTTGCTCAGTTGTTGAAAACCTTGTTATTTTTTTTAATTATTATTCCTCAGAAGGAATCGTCCTTTTCACACAATTTTGTATCACTACAGCTGCAGGTCGTCTTGCGAGATGGCGCCATACCTCAGAATGCCGTGCATTGTTGTTACTGGTCGCGTTGTTTGAGATCACCCAAAATTCTATTAGCGATGTCGGATGGATCCTCACCGTTGCCATTCCTCAACTCCACGTTACACCCACTCTCGAGGAGAAGGTGTCCAGCTTCATTGTTGTGCAGAATCACAGCCAAGTGGAGCGGAGTATTGCCATCCTCGTCAGCTGCATTGATGTCAGGACACCACTCCAATAGCAGCTGAAGAATTCTACTCCCTGAGTTAAATATAGCCGCATGGAGAGCCGTGGATCCATCCTCTTTTCTTCCGTTGATGTCGGCTCCGTTCAGCAACAACCTTTTAACCTCCTCCAGATTTTCTTCAAAAACTGCCTTATACAACAGAGCCATGTTTCTGATGTTCGTCCGTCTTCGGTTATAGTTAACTTAGAACTGGTCGACTTGTAGCGAAGGATTCGGTCATGAGGTAGTCAAAAACAGGTGATGATGGAGGGGCAAAAATTGTTTACCAAATGACACTTCGGAATGGTAAGTATCCGGTGGGTCGGTTGATAAGCCTAATTACTTTCCCTTCCGATATTCTTGTCTGGACCTTTGATTTTCTTTACCTGATATGAATGGGTCAAGTTTTTAGGGTGTCATTTTTATGATGTCTAGGAAATAACAAATTTGGAATCGGTTTAAAAGTTTCAGACTAGTTAGCATACTCTTATTTAATACTCAATAACCTAATGTCTCCAACTTCCCACATTTTGTAAGTATTTTACTGATATTTTAAGTTTATGGTGTGCATTTTAACATGCTGACAGTTTATAAAATATGAGGCTATTATGGACCATCGATATTCTAGACCAGTTGGCACGACATTATTAACATGTCATGTTTTGACGTTGTTGATTCTTGGTTTAGACGGTCACCAGTCTAAAGAATTATTTATGAAAATTATGAAAATTTAAAGCAAACAGTCGTGAAATAATATTTGTTGCTTATGAAACTGTTTACGTTAATAAATATTTTTACTATGACAAGCTTATTTTCATTAATTTTGATACGTCTATTTTAATATCCACGAATGTTTAAAGTTACAATTCGACTATTGAGGTTTTTTCTATTCTGATAATTTATCGATCGCGAAATAGAAAACGACCGTTGTGTAAATTTCATCGTAGGCATATAATCTAAAATAGAACATTTCTTCAAGAATTATGAAATACGGAAAACGATATAATTTATTCTTCGATTAAATTGACAGAATTTAAAGCTATTCTAAGCCGCAACAAATCAATTTTTGTAATGCGTTAAATGCGGTATCATATCCCAACAAACGAAAAAGAATTAAAACGAATTGGATACGTTTTATTTCGGTTTCCCAACAAACGAAAAAATATACGAAAAATCTGTGTACGATTTAATACGAAATAAGTCTGTTTCTTTCCCACTCTGTTTCGAATGCAAGTGTATACGATATTATACGCGATACATAAACGCACATAACCTCAAAGAAACGATTACTTTGGATTATCAAACGATTTAAACTGAAAACTAGAAAACAGAACATTTCTTCGAAAATTATAAAATACGGAAAACGATATAATCAATTCTTCGATTAAATTAACAGAATTTAAAGCTATTCTAAGTCGCAACAAATCAATTTTTGTGATCAAACATATTGTGCGTATACTCGGTGTGACGGTCCGTATATTATATGTAGAAAAAGTAAACAAGTAGAAAAAACCGTAAACAGACGAATTGCGATTTTTGTAATGCTTTAAATACCGCGGTATCGTATAAGATCGAATGAATTCAATTCTGGTATTACAGGTTGTATAAAATAGTATAAATCCGAATAAGAATCTCGAATAATCATTACGCCACTAGAAAGAAACAGAAAGCAAAATATCGATTCCATATACTTTTTCATTTATTGGGTTCTTGGCCACTTTCTTTGAAATTTTTTACGTTCTTATCCGATATAATATATGTACGTGAATAGAACATAAACATAACCTATAGACATATCAGTTTTTACATGAATGAACTTACTATAATGTAATCAATTTCACCGAAAGTACATAATAATAATATATGTGAAAGTACCCAGCAAACGGAAAAGGATTGCCAGGGATTAAACATTTTGAATTCCTGTCAATCCTTTTTAATCCACAATCTGAATCCCTGATAACGGATTAACGGGAATTATGAATAAGAAAGTTAAATCTTTTCTCTCTATATTCAGGGATAGACCATGCACTGGCTCACGGTAATCCTTTTCTAACCATATATAGGGATAGGCCATACATTTTTGTTCAATCCATATTCAAGGATACCCAGCAAACCAAGAATGATTGAGAAGCATTGAAACTTTCAATACTTCTGAATCCTATTTCTGTATCCTTCAGTAAGAATTAAGAAGCATAGCAAATTTTAATTTTTTGTTTTTAAATTTTGTCCTCTTTGTATACAAAAAAATTTTTTTTTATTTCTAATTTTATTATTATTTTTTATTTAATTCAAATATTTTTTAACTTTTTTTAGATGATTTAATTATCTTAAGAAAGTTGTTCTCAAGCGGTCATCTATCCAAGTAGTGTTCCCCACCAAGAATACTTGACTAGAAACAACGATCGCGCGCGGCACCGACCACTGGTCTAACACTGTCGATCACTATCAGTAACGTAATATGATATTTCTGTTACACGTTAAAATTTTTAAAAATTCTTAATTATCTCAAAAACGGCCAGAGATAAGCAAAATATTACAAAATTTTGGAGGCTATCAAAAGGGGGGATCCTATTGAGTCGGTTAATGCGTACATACGAACGAATTTTGAAAATTAGCAAAACTGAAAATTTTCAAAATTCTCAAATATCTCGAAAACGGCAAGAGATAAGTAAAATCTGACAAAATTTTGAGGGGCGTATCGATAGGGGGGATGACCTGGAGTCGATTAATTCATACATGCAAACAGATTTTTGAAATTTGCAAAACTGAAAATTTCAAAATTCTCAAATATCTCGAAAATGGCAAGACATAAGCGAAATCTTGATAGTAAAACAATTTAAAAATGTTCATACTTCAGGAATACGCTAGGATAAAAGCACTCGCATCACACGACTCGATGAAGCATTGAGAAGATTTTAAAATTATTCCCACAAATGCCTCTAGAAGTATTAAAAAAGAATCCGTGAGCATTGAAAATGTTCGCATATATGCTTCCAAAAGCATTCGCAAACGATTCGATGACGATGCATATTAGACAAGGTTTCACTTTATGACTTAATATTACAAGTATTAAGAAGCATTCAAAACTAAAGATTTAGTCCTAATTGAAGTATTCAAAAAGATTCAGTTTAAAGAAGGATTCACAAGAAGCCAATTAAGTGAATTAATAATTATAAATGCTTCTCAATCATTCTTGGTTGGCTGGGTAGCCATATATTGATGCAATTAATCCTTTTTAATTCTTACAGATGAACAGGATTTAAATAATGTAATTGTAGACAGATTAATTATATTTTCTTTATTTTAATTATATTTTCTTTAGGATCTTTTGGAAAGGTTTATTGTAATTACAGCTATTTATTAAATTATAAACAATAGATTACATTAATTTTCAGCAATATTCTTTTCGCATTCGTCATTCGATGAGTAGAAGTCATCCGGAGTATTGTCCATGGCATCTCTCGAAAGTGACACTAAATTAATAAAATAAATGGTTTATTATGATTATTGGAGAATATTTACCACCATAAAGTAATAAACAGAAAAGTGAATTTAAATTCGTTGGTTCATATTTTACAATATTTTCTCTTATACGATTTCAGATATTATACGCAGCATATGAAAAAAATTTCTGGAAAATTGTTTTACAATTTAATTACAATTGTTTACGTCTTTATAATTTTAAACAAATTTAAAATTACACTTATTTACTGTATTTTTACAGATTTTGTTCTACATCGTTTGTTTTGTCTTTCAACCTTCCCTTAAGAATAAAGAATATGGATTTTACGACATTTTAATTTTGAATAAAACTGCAATGTCTAAATTGGCGGGAAAGGTTAAAACAATTGTTTGTTCCTTTTTGTATGATTTCTCGTCCACAATTAAGGTAAAAGACCGTATTATGGGACACTCTACAACATAGCTATCTGCATTTTTCATAATTGGCAATTAATAAAAGAATAAATGTTGCATAATTTGTCATTATCAATTATGTTTATACTTTATAAAAAGTAATTTACGTATAAAACTCTCCAATCCAGATGTATAAATAATTATTTTAACGAAAATGTCAGGCATTGGACAATCACGTATTATAGGACAAGTTTTGACACGATGACTGTAATATCCCATGTGTATTGACGCTATTCTGGGACAAGAAGAAAAAGATTATATAACAGAGTTTTCCTCTATTATTATTTTTATAAAAATATACAATAAAAAAAATGTTTCAAGTTTTTTGGGTTTTGAAAAAAAAAATTGAATTATAAAATACAAAGGTTGTAATTTTAAGCGAAAATTGCACTATAACGTTGTTAATATTGAAAAATTAAATTTGCAGCCTAATTAATTTCTATATTTTTCTGTAGTTACATATACATACGTAGTTTTCGTAATTAGTTTACGTATATTGATCATAATTCCTTAATATGTTTAAAAATTACGAGAATCTTTATTATTAATAAAGAATATCGAAAGAAATCAATTTTAATCTGATTTCACGAATTTAAGTGGATTACAGCTTTCTGGGATTAAAATAATAAGAAATAAAAATGGTCGATCCACTACAGAGGATTAAAACAAATTCGTATGACAGCAATTATTTAAAGATTAAAATAATACAAATGACGATTTTTCTATCCTCTGCTGTGAATAAAATGGGATCCTTGAGACGAAAATGATTAAATTATTGGAAAGGATACAGAGAATTTTTTTTAATTCCGTCCTGAGAATAGAAAACGATTCGAATAAGTGGAAAGTTTTAAGGGAATGAAATGGATTAAAAGTATAATGTTTTATTTCCAATTTCAGGATTAAAATCGATTGAAATCTTTTACAAGTTTCTCATGGATAGCTAAGGATTAAAAATGTTCAGATTTTGAATTGAAATCAGATTAAATGAATCCCTTTCTATCATTTTCAATCCTTTTCCGTTTACTGGGTAAACAATGTCTATCATGGATGTAATATTTGTTCTCATTCCTTCTTTGCAATAAAAAAATATTCATAACCGAACAAACGAAAAAGAATAAAAACGAATTCAAAAAGTACATTTCCAATCCTGTTTCTTGACATTTCGAATTGAGAAACGTCCCAACACAATTCGAAGTTCATCGATTTAATACATTCGCTGGAATTTCTGAATATCTGAATTATCTGCACGAATCGGAAACATTCGTTTTAATCCGTTGGGTTTTATTATACAATATTTTATTACAAAGAATAAGAAAAACAAATGTTACGTCCATGACAGGCATTGTTTATCTTCACATATATTATTATTACTTAGTGCCTGTGAAATTCATTACATTTTAGTTCGTGTTTCCATGTAAAAACTAAAAATAGTTAATGTTTTTAGGTTATGTTTATGTTCAGTTCAGGTATTTTATTGGATTGGAATGAAAGAATTTCAATGAAAATTGCCAAGAAACCGAAATAAAACGTTTTCAAGTCGTTTTAATTCTTTTTCGTTTGTTGGGAATAAGACCTAACGCATTAAAACGAATTTCGGAATAAAAATATTCGAAAGTCCATCGAATTAGGTTCTGTGACGTTTCTCAATTCGAAATGTCAATTGAATTGGAAACGTAATTACTTCGACCCAGACTAAGTCTGGACGAAGTATTGAATTTGGTCACTTCGGGCATAAAAATTATCCTATAATTTTTCATCAAATGTCGACGTTTCAGACCCTAAGGAACCCAAAACAACAATAACAAAATTTGTGTCCGTAATCTTGTACGTACGTACGTCCGTACGTCCCATTTTTTGTCTCGCGATAACTCGCGAACGGATAAGCGTATCGACATAAATTTTTTTTTTAAATACGCGTCTCGGCCTAACTTAGATCTGATTAGATTTTGGCGCTGATCCATCCTTCTATTACTAAAAAAAAATAGCCCCAATTAAGTTTCTTCGTAGTTTTTTGCATTTATTTTGAAAAATACAAATTTCATTAAAAAATGTTTCAAACAAAAAAGATAGAGCATGAAATTCTGTACAAAAAAGGTTGTATACATTTTCTTCCTAAAGTCAACGATAATGCCATAAAAACTGGTTTAAATTGCTTATGACTATTGTCTGAAAAAGTATTGAATTTGGTCACCTCGGCAAAAAAATTACCCTATAGTTTTCCATAAAATTTCGACGTTTCGACCCCCTACCCCCAGGAGTAGTCTTCGCCAGCCCCTGGGGCGCGAAGTTCTTTTACGCCCTTGATACGAAAATAACTATTTCGATATATCTAAAAGATGTCTTATAGTATCTAAAAGATATCCGTCAGAGATCTTTTCGACACTTTCAAGATATCTTTGACGAATTATATGTATATATATTGTATATATAAGATCATAATGATACAGACAGTATCATATAGAATAGTCTATTACAATACAAGTGCTTGAAGTAAGTGTTTTGCAACTCTTATTTATTTATACTTCGGCTGGCCTGTTGTCGAGGTCGAAGTTTTGAAAATGCTCATTTTCAATTTTCATACATATAAGAAACCCTATATTGTTGTAACATATCTATCGAAGCCACTTGGACCTAAATTTGATTGGACCCCCAAATATCAATATAATTTTATAATGTATTTGAAAGGTGTTAGTAAACAAACGAGTATTAAGGAATAGCCGACTCTCTACTGGCTCGAAGTTTCTGAGCGAGCGAAGCGAGCCAGGCACCACGCCAACACTAGTTTTAATTGCAAATGGCTTAGAATTCAATGTACGATTTTTTGTGTGCTATTGTTATCTTTTGTGAAGGCGAAGCATATAATAATAGTCAATGTGGTATAAAATTTACCTCCATTTTCATTTTCAGTCAATACTTATTAAACATGACTTCCAACAAAATTAAAGTTTGTTGATTTTGTAAATGTTTGAATCAAGAGAAAGAGGATGAGAACTGAAACTTGACAAAAAACAACAACAAAAATTCAACAGAAATGCGAAGAAGATAAAAGAACAATAATTGTTTAAGTTTTATTTTTCAATGCGGCTTTGAGAAGTAAAATATAATTTACGCTATACTATGTCACATAAATTTAATAATAACTTACAATGAAGTTTCCAAATATATGGTCGCCAAACTTAAACATCGGTCCATATGAAATTTGTGAATGAATTCAACATCGAGTGCCAAAGTTGTGTCTTCGGCAAAAAAAGCGAAACGTCCAATGAGACAGTGGTCCCACTCGAATAGATGGAAATCCAACCTGGGACTACGTACGAAATCCAACGAAATAAACACCAGGAAGAGAGGAGAAACAAGTTTCGAGAGAAAACCAGGAGATTTTACTGACAGAAAACGGACGAATTACTGGTAGAATATGAATGTTTTATTCTGAATATACAGAAATTACAAGTAATAAAACTATTTTTAATTGAGTCAGAGGATATCAGATCCCTTTCTTGAAAAAGCCAGTTCAACAAATGATTTATAATACAAAGTAATTGAATGATAACGAAATTGACAGAATATGAATATGTCTAGACATATTACTTAAAAATGGATCAATTTCAAAATGCAAGCCAGAGAACGATCAATTTATTTCCTCTATCTTCATAATTCCTAAATCAGATGGTTCTGATAGTCTTATTCTAAACCTATTTGAACAAATTCGTAAATCTGAACCATTTTAAAATAGAGGATTACAGAACTGCAAGCAAACTTATTACAAAAGCTAGTTTTTTAGCAACAGTAGATTTGCAGGATGCATATTTTACATTTCCAATTACAGATCGGCATAAAAAGTATCTACGATTCACATTCATGGGGCAGATTTCAGAATACAATTGTTTACCATTTGGACTTTCAAACAGCTCCCTATATTTTTACAAAACTTATGAAGCCTGTTATCACTTATTTAAGACAATTAGGTTTAAAGTCAGTAATATATCTTGAGGATATACTCTTATTCGGGTCAGATTATACGGATTGTGAATATAACGTATTTGTTATGGACGGAATCGATGTTTTATCAACTGCGGTACCCGGCGTAGGTTTTTTCACACAGAGGTGGTTTTCCCTACGCCATTGCACACCCGAATGGGGGTACCTCTCAAAATGAAGCAGGCCTGTTAGGTAAATTATGTAAAAGGCCCTTCGAAATGGTGACGATCTCGACAAAAGTATTTGTATTTCGAATAGTATAATCGATATATAATATGATGTTGTAGTCTATTTAAACGTTCGAGAAATTGAAAAGTCGAACTAAGATGTAAAAATTGACTATCGGGTTTTTTCAGTAGGTTTACGGACGTCGGCGGGTGATGAAGTCCGCGTCGCGATCGGGTCGTCACCGATTGATCGGAATAAATATGATTTTTAGTTTTTGGCCGATCAAATCGTGTGTTTCATTTCAAAGCCCTTCCACCATTCGTTAACACTATTATTAAGATTTTTCAAAAGCTCGGATTTATGGTAAATTTTTCTAAATGTCTACTGGCTTCTAAAATAACCTGTACCTTTTTAGGATTCATATACGATTCTTGCAAAATGCATCTAAAATTACCTAGAAAAAGATTGAGAAACTTGTGAGAGAATTACGACACTTTAGTTCAATTAAGTGCTGTGTTATCAGAGATTTTGCGATATTTTTAGAAATCATAGTGTCTTCTTGTCCAGCTGTAAAATATGTCTGGTTGTATACCAAATAATTCGAGCGTTCAAGATATCTTGCATTGTTGAAATCAAAAGGAAATGATAGTAAAACGATGATTTTGTCAAAGAATTTGCAAGATTTTCGGTGTTAGTGTTGCTGTGAAGAACGGCACAATTGGGTATTCGCATCATATATTTCATCGACTGATTATAAAATAGCAGATTTTTAATCGAGGAAAAAGGAAACAAAGTACGAGATTAATAATGAAACATTCAAATCTATTGTAAAGAGTTTTGGTACCCCAGACACAGATCTTTTTGATAGTAGGTTCAATAACAAGTACAAGAGATAGGTCTCATGGCATCAAAACCCTAACGCAATAGCAGTAGATGCTTTCACGATTGATTGGAACGATTTCTATTTTTATGCTTTTCCACCATTTTCACTTGTTTTAAACGTTTTGCAAAAAAATTAAAAAAGATAAATGTAAAGGTATCATAGTTGTTCCTGACTGGCCAGAACGACCATGGAAAACTCTTTTACAAAAACTATTGGATGAAAATCGTATTAAATTTTATACCAGTGTTACGACCGGTTGGTCGTAGGCAGCCGTAGCCATATTAATTAGCATCTATTATAAGTTATTACGAAATATACTTTAGTATTTAATAATTATGTATGACAATAGTGTTCTAAGATAGGTTCCGGTCAAACGATATATTCGTGGGACCGAGAAAAAAGTAAGGCGCGAACGCGACACTCTTACTTCAAAGCGTAAGCATTTTTCGGCTGGGAACCTGCCGAGCTGAATTCGCGCAATATAAGCCTCGCCGTCGGTTACCTGCCGAGGCTAGCAGGTTCCCAGGGCGAAGGATTGCTGACCAGGCATGGGAAACGTCAGACGATCCGCGAACTTTCCGTCGACGGATCCAAAAAGACGTGTACACTCTAAGATTCGGTGCTAGACTCCCGGAGAGATCACACCTCGCGCTCGTCGAGTTCCAATCTACGCGAGGTTCGAGAGTCGAGGTCCATCGAGGATTTAGGCGGTTTTCGCGATTACAAAATAGAGACTTAGCCGTAGCCGACCGAGGCTACTGAACGTCGGGAAACACAAGTGCGCGCCCCGTTCGTTCGACTTAGCGTGCCGATACTTATGTACGGGTGCTGGACGTACATAAATAAATCCACCACTTAAATAAATATTCCCGTACATATTTCATGTTACCCCGAAACGTAACATAAATAATTTGGTGGCAGCGGTGGGGTTCCGCGCGCGATTGTGTGTTCGTTTCTTTAAAATCGAATTCGTGTCGGGTGTTAACCCCGTTCACGCGGAGACACCGAACCACCCTCCAGCTACCGAGGGTTTATAAACTTTGAAAATTTGAACAACTATAAAATAAAAACTGTATACATTTCAAACGCGAGTGTGAAATTAAAAATCCGCGCGTCGCGAATCGGATGCTAACAGGCAATCAAAAAAAACAAAAAAAAAAAAACGGTGATTATATTTTTGTGGTGAACTGAGGTGAACCAAGAGAATAGTGGTACTTAGGTGGAAGAAAAGGAACCCACGGACAACCACGGGCTACAGTCAACAAGGATGAGGACAACGACCGCTAGATTCCTGTTCTACATAGCAGTTCTGAAAGTCATCGAAGGGTGAGTCGCGACTATTTCCCCCCTCAATAGTATTGCCGGTAAATTTGATAAATTTCGTTTGTTACAAAATTGTATTCATTGCTCGTACACACACGCATTAACATATTTGGCCACGTCCATGTCCACATGAATTTCTACTTAATTTTATGAATAAGATAAAGGACATATTGGGGTCCCCAGCAGCCAAAAAAATACGTGATCGCAATATACCATCGCGAAAAAAGAAACCGAAAACGGCGGATTTCGGAGAAACCTCGTCGAGCGACACAAGCTCGCGGGACCATTCCCCAGAAAATAGTTCAAATTCGCGCGATACTACCCCAGAGAAAAAGCCGTATTTAACGGAAAATTCTCCCAACAAAATTTTATATTTGCAAGAAACCTCCTCAGAGGAAGTTCCGGGGTCAACGATAACCAGCTCAGGTAAAAATCAGACTTCCGTAGACCAGAAACCAAGAATTATGGGGGACAATCAGACTGCCAACGGGCAATTTCTCCCAACGGGACCCTGCACATTGACATTACGGACGTCCGCGAATGACGTCATCGCCGGCGTTCCCGAATTTTATGGTAATAGGGAAACATATCCTTATTTTTCAAGCGCATGCCGGGATGCTTTAGCACAACTCCCAGAAGGTAGCCGACCTTTATTTAAATTATTACTTAGAGGGAAGATTAAGGGGAAGGCCGAAAGGTTCGCAAGACACAGCGGGTTATACGACACCATTGAGGCGCTCCTCAACGCCATGGACAAGGTCTATGGACAACGAGAGGACCCGCACATATACCTATCGAAAATTCCAACTTTTTTTCAGCGTAACGACGAAAATGCACGGATGCACTCGCCGCGACTGCCGCGTCAACAGAATTAACAGCCGATTGTAAAGCTAGTTTAACGGCGTTAATAAATAAAAAATCTTTAGAACAATTTATAGCGGGATTAAAGGGAGCTATGGAATTCAGGGTACGAGCGGAACGTCCAAGAACGTTGCAGGAAGCCACCGATCATGCCATTCTATTAGAACGCGTATATAGAGAGAAAGACGAACGGACGGCCCCCCATTCGCATGTTTCCGCGAGAATAGTAAATGCCGAAGACAATTATCTGGCAAATTCGCGTTATGATATGTCAGAATACGTGTGTAGCTATTGCGATTTAGTCGGACACGGAGAGGAAACATGCGAATCTCGAGCATATAACGAGATAGTTTGTAGTTATTGCAAACGAATCGGTCATACACGGGATCGATGTTTAACACTGAACAGCGTTAACAGACGGAGTCAAACACGACAGACAAATCCAAATAGAAATACGGGTAATTATAATACGAATGTACACCAACACAGTTACAACTCGTCGCGAGACTTGCAAAATTTTAGTAGACACCCACGGTACTCAAATCAAAGTTCGCAAAACTTCGATAGGAACTTGGGGTACTCGAACCAAAATCGGCAAAATTTCAATGGCAATGCGGGAAATTATAACCGGCGAAATCCGAATTACAATCCACCGCGAAATTACAGCAGGAACAACCAAAATGAAGCAAAACGCGGGGGAAACGTCCAACGACCCGAACAAAATTACGGGCGGGAAAATTCGCGGCGAAACGCTCAACAAATGAATGAACGTCCCAACGGTCAGGGCAGGCAAAGAGCCCAAAAACGTTTAAACTCCCAGGACACTCGAGCCGAGACTGCGGGATCGAGTGGGCCACGGAAGCAGTCGACAGCATCACAACAGATGAGACTGCTGAAATTAGCGGAGCCAATATCCGTTATGGGGATGCTGGGTTCTCCAGATGCCCAAGACTAGAGATATCGAGCAAGGATTTGCATTATACCCATGGTATGTTCCTCGTAGACACCGGTTCCGAAATAAATATTATTAAGCTCTCGAAATTACGTCGAGACATGTATCCGGACCGTACGGTAAAATTTCAACTTAGCGGAATCGGGGAGGGAATTATCAACACGTTTGGGTGCGCAAAGATAGAATTTCAAGGTTTAACGATCGAGGCACAAATCGTATTAGACGATTTCCCGATCCCCGAGGACGGAATCCTCGGTGATCCATTTTTGCGAAAATATGACGTCAGTATAGACTATAGGAATGACGCATTTCAAATTGGGGGGCAAGTGTATCCATTCGCCGGGGCTTGCTGGGCGGAACTGCCTCCGCGAAGAATTCCCGCGGCCCAAGAACCAGAAGCAGGTCAAACAATTTCTTGGCCTGGCAGGATACTATCGGAGATTTGTGGAAGACTTCGCAAAAATCGCATATCCACTCACATTTCTCCTACGAAAAACAACACCCTTTGTATGGAAGAAAGAACAAGAGGAAGCATTTGAGGTATTAAAAACAAAGTTATGCTCCCCCCCATACTAAACCTGCCGGATTTTACAAGACCTTTTATAGTGACAACTGACGCATCAGGATATGGCCTAGGAGCGATTTTATCACAGGGAAAAATAGGAAAAGACACTCCAGTGGCATACGCGTCCAGAAATTTGAAAGACGCCGAAACTCGATATCCCACGGGAGATAAGGAGATGCTAGGCGTAGTTTTCGCGGTCGAACAATTTCGCCCTTACATATGCGGCAGAAAAATTACAATAGTCACAGACCACGAACCATTGAAATACCTAAAAAATATGAAAGATTTAAAATTACGCATTCACAGATTTCGAACAAAACTGGAAGACTACGAATACGACGTTGAATATAAACCGGGTAAATATAATGTAAATGCCGATGCATTATCACGAAACCCGCCCGACGGAATCGAACGTCCAGAAGATGGTAGTGACGAAAAAGAAAGCCCACCAGTAGCAGCAAACTTGTTACCACTGAGAAAACAAAAACCAATCGACCGAGGGTCAAAGCGACGGAAGGAAATCCACCAGTATAACACTCGCCGACGATCGGAGTCGAGTTCGGGAAACCCAGCTGACCGCAAGATGAGACGGCTGGACGATAATACCGATGCCACAACAATACCAGATAATGGAAAACGTCGAAAGGAACTGTAAAATTGCCAAGGAAACCAAAGGGTTCCTCGGTAAGTAAATACTGGAGTTGGGAAATAATTGAAGCTGACGCGCAGAAAACCCCGATGAAACTTACAGATGCCGGGAAGACGCGATCAGCCAGGCGATTTACGCCACATAACCCGTCGAATTCGCACGAGAATCGACATGACCCGCAAAATGTCGCGGAGAATAATATACAAAACCCACCCACGCCAATACGGGCAGAGGAGCCGCACTTGGCCCCAACGTTAATAATGGATACCGATTCTCTAATGGAAGGTTCCGACGTTTCCCAAAATATCATTTCAGACATTACAAATTTTGTGGCGAATCGGGATGCGGATTATAGGGTCAGATGGGAAGACCGAATGGGCCATTGGCCGACCGAATATATTGTCTCGGAAAAATACGAAAGTGTCAAAGAGGACGACCAGGGGATGACAGCGAGAGAAAAACATACAGTCTCCCCGCAACAATCGACAGCAGTGGAACCCTCCTCCGTGCGCATTGAAAGAGAAAAAGTAAATAGACCTTGGAAATATCGAATGGACATTAAGGTACAACGATTAGATGATAACGAAGGTGACAGTGAAAGCTCCGAAACTGAGAATAATTTAAAGAAACGTCGAAAGAAGAAATTACGAAAACCGGAGGAAAGGCGCAAAGAGCGCGAGAAACCAATTTCAGAAGATGCTGCAAAGACACCGGCTCGTCGCCCGAGCCATATTAAAAGAGGTACGATCATCTCTCCGCGGCGCGGGGAGAGAGAGAGTAAATGCATAGGTGGAAAAGACAGCGCTACAGCAGCCACATACGGCACAAGCAGCGAGAGAGAATTGCCTTCAACGGATGCAAGTGCATCAAGAGGACGACCGAGGGGCACTGAGGTCCGAGTTACCTCCTCTCCGGTTGTCGAGGAGAATGGGAATATTACAATGAATGAATCACATAACGATAGCTCTGAGAGTTCGGAACGAACTGAGCACACTGCTTCCCCCTCCTCGCCAAATAAAAAGTGCAGAGACGCGCATGGTGACAATGAAATGTCACTCGGCACAAACAAACATAAAAATTCTCCGCTGTATAATTACATAATAAACGAATATTGCGCTGAACCCTACGCGATACTAACACGAAATGAAGATGTCGCAATGGATGGAAATTGTCTATTCGACTCACTCATCAAATTACATCACCTCAATATGACTCCGGTGGAATTACGAAAAACTCTATTAGAATTCGGAAAATTGAACGATTGCGCAGAACCGAAAAACACACAAAAGATACTTCTATCATTCAACGAATATGGTGATGACAACCACATTCGATTATTCGCCATGCACTTCGGCATAAATATCTGCGTACATTATAATGATGATCCCATCAAAACGAGATACTTTCATTTTAAAGTATCCAACACAACGAATTGGCACCATCTACACTTTGAAAATGAACATTACACGCCATTTCTGAAATTAGTGAGCGAAGAACCATCAGAAGAAAGGTTTTCATCCGATCCGGGAGGCGGACACTCCGATCCAGGAAACGGATCACCCGATCCGGGAGGCGGACCCTGCGATCCAGGAAACGGATCACTTGATCCGGGAGGGGGACCCTCCGATCCGGGAGACGATTCACCCGATCCGACAAAAAGAGAAAAGATAATAATAATGATACTAATATGTCAGAAAACGAATATGACACTGAAAATAGGCCAGAAAATCAGCCTCTGCCAAGCTCAACAACTGACACTGTCGAAGAAACAGACGAACACCAGCCCCAAACACAGACACCGGATTCCCTTGAATCTGGCGAACCCGCCATTACTATGTCAAATAAACATCTGACAAGTGAAAAGGGCCATGTTGCATTTTTCACAACCGCTGATTGTCTTCTTGACAGTGAGGTGGGAAGGCTCCTGCAAGAGAAATCACTCATGACATCACAAAAATTAAAGGATGGCACTCCTACAATTGGCGAAGTCGTAGTAACCAAGACCGGGAGGTATTTCATGTTCGCCCTGATAGTAAAACCGACTATCAGCGAGAGAGCATCGAAATGCACCATAAATTCATGTCTGAGGAAACTAAATAGAATAATTAAAGAAACCGGTATAAAAATATTGCACATGGGATACGATCTCGACATAATGGCAAAACAACAGTGGCTGAGTATTCCAGAGAACATTAGGACAAATATCAAGGTGAAATTATCCATTACCATATTCAAAGATTCACTAGCAGTACCTCGAGATATAGAACGATATTTGTTAATAAGAGAACACCATTGTTCTGCAATAGGTGGCCACAAGGGTATAAAAAAAACATACCGCCGCCTATCTCGAGATTACTACTGGAAAAACATGCTTACCGACGTGACGGAAGTAATAAATCGGTGCTATGAGTGTCAGCACAAAAAGGTAAATAGAAACAAAACACGACTACCAATGATGATTACCGACACACCAACGACAGCGTTCGATAAGGTAGCCATGGACCTATTTGGTCCGACTACCATGTTCCGAGACGGAAATAAATTCGTGCTCACAATACAGGACCTGCTAACAAAGTTCTCATTGGCAATACCTCTCCCCGATGGAACAGCGCTATCGGTAGCAAAAGCGTTTGCCACCGAATTCATTTGCAAATTCGGAGCACCTCGAGGGATACTAACAGACCAAGGCCAAAACTTTATGTCAGACACTATAAAAGAATTGGCCAAGCTATTGAATATAACAAAATACAATACGTCCGCCTATCATCCCCAATCAAACGGGAGCATAGAGAGGAGCCATGGTGTCCTAATAGAATATCTTCGATGTTTTGTTAAAAACCGCAAAGACTGGGACAAGTGGATTCCGTACGCCATGCTGGCGTACAACGCTAGCACGCACGAGGGCACGAAATACTCTCCACACGAACTAGTATTCGGACAACCAGCCCGAGTACCCTCTAGCGTCGAACCGAGGGAAAAAATAATGACATATCCGGATTACGCAGAGGAACATCTTAAGAACATCCTCGAATTACAAACTTTAGCAGGACTAAACCTGAATCAGGCCAAACATCGGTCAAAAGCATACTATGACCGCAAACAGAACATCAAGTACTTCAGAGTGGGCGAATGTGTCATGTTGGAGAAAGAACCGCGACACGGGAAATTCGACGACACATTCGTCGGGCCATACGAAATAATTGAAATAGTTGGGCCCAGAAATGTCAAGATCCAACTGGATGAGACAAAAACAAAGGTTGTCCACATTGACAAACTAAGAAAAAGTCATGACCCTCTCATTATCAATGAGGAGATCGGGTCACAACCAGAAAGCGGCGCGTCAGAAATAGAAGTATAGTCAAGGCGGTCTGAAGGGATCGATGAGTAAAGACAACATAAATAATAAGAGTAAGAATAAACATAAATAATTTGATGGCTTTTCTTTTCTTCATAAAATAAAACACATATGTTTTATATAGCTTGCAACAGCGCAAGCAGTGGGTAAAGAAAACAAACGGTAGTAAAAGAAAATAATGTGATATAACGTTTCGATTTCGACTAAAACTAAGAGACTGTTACACAAATTTCATATTATTATCTATATTATTTGACATAAATAAGTTGAATTGAAAATATCTACGTTCTTCATGAAAACAATTGTATACAGCTTTCACGGTTGCATTTTTCGAAGAATCAAATGAAAGATTCTAAGGGTTCACTTAATATTACGTCAGATACAGTCGCTTGAAAATTTTTAGGCCCATTTTTTTTCTCAATAAATACAACAGGTGAAAGCTGTTCTGAAAAATGAACAAATCGCGATCATAAAAATGTTTTTTTACTATCACGTTCCCAATCTTCGGATTTTCTTTGGCAAGATCAAAAAGAATATTAATTAATAATAATTAACGTTTAAATGTATTTGTACATTTTATAGATTTTCCTCGTCGTACAGAATGCATATCAATTTACAAATAAAATACAACCTTAAAAAAAGTCCGAAAAACAGTATTAGAGTCACATTTCCAGTAAATATTAAATAATGCGTGTACGAGGAATGTAATGCAATGAAATATAACGTAATGTAATGTAGGAGAAGGGAGGTTGATTATCAAGGCAGTACTATAAATGAAACTATATTTTTAAATAAGTGTGGGGAGATGGAAGCGACGAATCAGTCGTGGCCAAAGAATAATGGCGTATGATTTTCACTCACACGTACGCTTGTTACAGGAAAATCGATGTAAGGTACAAACATACCCGAATCCAGGAGAGCCCAGGATTGTACTCCGAGAAGATCGGGCCAATGAGGTTGACACATACGGAGTGGCGCCTCGTGTCCAGAGTGCCTCTAGGGGCATACTTTGATAAAAAGGAGCGATTCCTGGAAACGCTAACGATTTTGGAAATCCAATGTGGTACATCAGCGCAACCATGTGGATTAAACAAAAGGATACATCAAGCTTATATGCATCTGAAGGATATCTCAAGAAGAAACATAAACGCCTTAGAAATCCTAACGGGTATAGAAACTCGACGGAAACGCGCCGTGTTTGGTGCCGTCGGGAAAATTTCAAAAATCCTTTTCGGTACTGCTGAAGATGAGGAGATGGACCAGCTACGGGAACAAATGGGAGCGACAAACGACAGACTCTCCGAGACGGCCACGCTCCTGAGTGAGCAAACCAAATTTATCGCCGTCGAATTTTCAGGCATCCGACATGAGTTGCAATCCGTCAATATATCACTTCAAGAGATCAAGTCACAACGCCAGCAAATCGAATCCTTCACCGAACAGGAGTGGCGAAATAACAAACTAGCACACATAATGGCAGTGCTGGAAGCGGAAATACATCGCTACGCATTAGAAGCAGACCAGCTCACAAACGCAATACTTTTTGCGAAGACGGGCCAAATTCACCCTGAATTTGTGTCAATGAGCAACCTAACGAATCACATCAAAGAAATCGTACATCTTACAGCAGATTGCGATTTCCCTATACAGTTTCCAAGCTAACACTCGACTCACTCCTGGAAATTTCCCAAATAAAGATAGCATACATGGACTCATCCATAGTATACCTGCTCTATATTCCATTGGTGTCACACACACATTTCACCATTTATGAGCACAAGCCGATCCCAGTACCACAAAATATCGGAAACGAAACGCGATCAGCATTTATCAAACCATCGGCCCAATACTCAGGCATATCCTATGACCGGAAACAATACGTACGTCTGACATCGGAAAATTATCGAAGATGCAAACAGGGAGACGGAATCTACGTATGTAAGGGAGATTTACCAATACATACGACAGACAACAATAACGAGTGTGAAGTGAGACTAATCACTGAAATCAAATTCAGTAACTTTGATAACTGCGACGTCCGCATTATGATTCAGGGAGCAACTTTTTGGATGAAATTACGTACCGAAAATATGTGGCTATACTAAGCTGCAATGCCGGAACCAATGAGAATAATATGCGGAAATACAGTCGTACAAACCATAACATTGAATGGTACAGGAGAAATTGGGCTCACGCCAGGATGCAAGGCCCAAACGACTAAAACAACGCTGACACCATCCCAGACCATCCACTCCATATTCACCTTGGAACATTATGGATCTGTCATGCTAAACATCACGGAACTAATTGTAAAAGATACAATAGAAATGGGTGGACTAAAAGAGATTATCCGCCGCGAGGAGTCGAAACTTAGGGACCCTCGCATCGCACCGGGAACACTGGATAGCAATATCAAGTTCGGTGAACTTATAAACCGGGCACGCGAGCTAAGCCGAACAAGAGGCATAAACGAACGAGTTCGCCTGATGGAAAGCGCCACAATATACGGTGGCTCATCGCTGACATTCCTGATAATCATCGTGACACTAGTCCTCATCTATACGTGCAGTCGACGCAGATTCAACTTCGGAGTACGAAACAAACATGTCATTGCTACATCATCAAGACGCACCAGAGGGCGTAAAGTGAAATTCAACGTACAAGACACTGAAGTGAATATCGGAAACGTTAATGAGGCGGGAGACTTCCCGTCCGAACAGTGCGCGAGTGCGGAACAACAGAGAGTGGACCTGGATGTCATGCGTCCTTAGAATTAAGATTTTGGTAATAGTAGAAGCGGAAATGTAAAATCTTCAAGAGTATGTAAAACACTAACCATTTTACGCCAGCACCCACGCGAATAATAGGGAATACTAACCCACGTTCGTATATTAGTAGATACAACCACCCCTACCGTTGACGCGAAACGATTACAATACAATGTTATTTATGTTCTCTTAAATAATCATCCGGCTGCCAAGTAGGATTAGGGTGTGTAAGTACGGCGGAGGACCGCCGATTTTTCGGGGGATGGAGGTGTTACGACCGGTTGGTCGTAGGCAGCCGTAGCCATATTAATTAGCATCTATTATAAGTTATTACGAAATATACTTTAGTATTTAATAATTATGTATGACAATAGTGTTATAAGATAGGTTCCGGTCAAACGATATATTCGTGGGACCGAGAAAAAAGTAAGGCGCGAACGCGACACTCTTACTTCAAAGCGTAAGCATTTTTCGGCTGGGAACCTGCCGAGCTGAATTCGCGCAATATAAGCCTCGCCGTCGGTTACCTGCCGAGGCTAGCAGGTTCCCAGGGCGAAGGATTGCTGACCAGGCATGGGAAACGTCAGACGATCCGCGAAAATTTAGATTTAAAATCAATAACATTGAAATTAATTCGTTTACTAGCTATAACAATTGCCCACAGAATGCAGTCCTTCTCGGTGATAGATATATTTCGTATCACTTTTAATGAAAATGGTTCTAAAATAATCATTTTTTGTAAAATTAAAACATATAATGTTAATAAAACGATTCCAGTTTTAGAGCTTCCCTCTTATATATAAAGACATGTGTTGCAACTACATTAAAAGAATCTTTAAACAAGACAGAATAAATAAGGGAAGATGAAACGAAACTTTTCTTATCTTTTAAAAAACAACATAAGAGTGCAACAAAGCAAAACAATCAGTCGACGGGAAGGGAAGTACTGACGAATAGTGGAATAAATATAGAAGAGATCAGAAACTTAGCAGGATGGAGTAAAAATTCCGAAACTTTTGCAAAATTTTATAATTTACCTTTTCAACAAGAAATGACATTTGCGAAAACCATTCTTAATATTAGTAATAATGGAATATAGTGAATAATAATGTTATTGTTAATATCTGATTATGTACTGATCATGTCTGTTCATTTAGTAATCAATTTAAAGAATAATTATATTACTTAATACATATATATATATATCTATTTAAAAAATACTGCCATGTTTGTAATATCTTTTAACATCTACAAGTGCTCATTTCAGGAAAAACTCAAAATACAATTGTATAATCAAAAGAACTTACCCAAGTGATGTTCGATTACAATTGTATGAGAGCCTTTCCCGACATGATAAAAATCCACCCATCTCGTAATCTCAGTATTATTCGACTTTACAAACATGAAACTTTGAACAAGTGTAGATTTTTACGGGGTATGGGGTGAAGTTGGACGATACAAGTGCCCATTTTTTTTCTTTTAACTTCTTAATAAAGCTCGTGACTAGTCTTGCACCAGGGGCGCTGCCAAAAGGGATCATCTCAAGAAAGACTATTACAATTGTAATCGAACATCACTTAGATAAGTTCATTCGACTATACAAACAATTATTTCAAAAAGCAGTCACAACACTTGACCTGGTATAGTTGCACATTTGCCAATAGTGCCTTACTACGTCCAATTCAACGAAAAAAAGAAATCCAAATTGTTTGCAGCTGTGTTTTTAAACAATGTTAGATATTGTTCTTTACGGTTAACTTATCATCTAGAAAAATTACGAGGACCTCCCGGTGATAATACCAAAAGTTGTGGCGACTCACTGTATCAAAGTACGACTATACAAGAAAAGCATCTGATGATACTTTGCTAATAATAATCGGGCGATCTTTGTAATTTTTCTTCATAATAAGTTAACCCTAATGAGTAGACTAGAACAAATCAAAATTATCTCCGGCCGCCAGCTTAAGACGCCAACTTGAGCCGCATATAACATTTAATGAAATTTTATCTTGTTCTGTTACGCAGTGTGATTTTTTTATGCAACATACATTCAATATTTTCCTTCGCACTTTATACAGGCTGAGGACTGTCTATGTTTCATATCTTTCAAAAATATGTTTTGATAAATACGGAACGTAGGCGTGTTTAAAAATATTAAATTTAGAGTCTTCTTTACTCTTTCATTGTTGCTTTGCTTTGCTCAGTTGTTGAAAACCTTGTTATTTTTTTTAATTATTATTCCTCAGAAGGAATCGTCCTTTTCACACAATTTTGTATCACTACAGCTGCAGGTCGTCTTGCGAGATGGCGCCATACCTCAGAATGCCGTGCATTGTTGTTACTGGTCGCGTTGTTTGAGATCACCCAAAATTCTATTAGCGATGTCGGATGGATCCTCACCGTTGCCATTCCTCAACTCCACGTTACACCCACTCTCGAGGAGAAGGTGTCCAGCTTCATTGTTGTGCAGAATCACAGCCAAGTGGAGCGGAGTATTGCCATCCTCGTCAGCTGCATTGATGTCAGGACACCACTCCAATAGCAGCTGAAGAATTCTACTCCCTGAGTTAAATATAGCCGCATGGAGAGCCGTGGATCCATCCTCTTTTCTTCCGTTGATGTCGGCTCCGTTCAGCAACAACCTTTTAACCTCCTCCAGATTTTCTTCAAAAACTGCCTTATACAACAGAGCCATGTTTCTGATGTTCGTCCGTCTTCGGTTATAGTTAACTTAGAACTGGTCGACTTGTAGCGAAGGATTCGGTCATGAGGTAGTCAAAAACAGGTGATGATGGAGGGGCAAAAATTGTTTACCAAACGACACTTCGGAATGGTAAGTATCCGGTGGGTCGGTTGATAAGCCTAATTACTTTCCCTTCCGATATTCTTGTCTGGACCTTTGATTTTCTTTACCTGATATCAATGGGTCAAGTTTTTAGGGTGTCATTTTTATGATGTCTAGGCATTAAAACATTTGGAATCGGTTTAAAAGTTTCAGACTAGTTAGCATACTCTTATTTAATACTCAATAACCTAATGTCTCCAACTTTCCACATTTTGTAAGTATTTTACTGATATTTTAAGTTTATGGTGTGCATTTTAACATGCTGACAGTTTATAAAATATGAGGCTATTATGGACCATCGATATTCTAGACCAGTTGGCACGACATTATTAACATGTCATGTTTTGACGTTGTTGATTCTTGGTTTAGACGGTCACCAGTCTAAAGAATTATTTATGAAAATTATGAAAATTTAAAGCAAACAGTCGTGAAATAATATTTGTTGCTTATGAAACTGTTTACGTTAATAAATATTTTTACTATGACAAGCTTATTTTCATTAATTTTGATACGTCTATTTTAATATCCACGAATGTTTAAAGTTACAATTCGACTATTGAGGTTTTTACTGTTCTGATAATTTATCGATCGCGAAATAGAAAACGACCGTTGTGTAAATTTCATCGTAGGCATATAATCTAAAATAGAACATTTCTTCAAGAATTATGAAATACGGAAAACGATATAATTTATTCTTCGATTAAATTGACAGAATTTAAAGCTATTCTAAGCCGCAACAATTTTTGTAATGCGTTAAATGCGGTATCATATCCCAACAAACGAAAAAGAATTAAAACGAATTGGATACGTTTTATTTCGGTTTCCCAACAAACGAAAAAGTATACGAAAAATCTGTGTACGATTTAATACGAAATAAGTCTTTTTCTTTCCCACTCTGTTTCGAATGCAAGTGTATACGATATTATACGCGATACATAAACGCACATAACCTCAAAGAAACGATTACTTTGGATTATCAAACGATTTAAACTGAAAACTAGAAAACAGAACATTTCTTCGAAAATTATAAAATACGGAAAACGATATAATCAATTCTTCGATTAAATTAACAGAATTTAAAGCTATTCTAAGTCGCAACAAATCAATTTTTGTGATCAAACATATTGTGCGTATACTCGGTGTGACGGTCCGTATATTATATGTAGAAAAAGTAAACAAGTAGAAAAAACCGTAAACAGACGAATTGCGATTTTTGTAATGCTTTAAATACCGCGGTATCGTATAAGATCGAATGAATTCAATTCTGGTATTACAGGTTGTATAAAATAGTATAAATCCGAATAAGAATCTCGAATAATCATTACGCCACTAGAAAGAAACAGAGAGCAAAATATCGATTCCATATACTTCTTCATTTATTGGGTTCTTGGCCACTTTCTTTGAAATTTTTTACGTTCTTTTCCGATATAATATATGTACGTGAATAGAACATAAACATAACCTATAGACATATCAGTTTTTACATGAATGAACTTACTATAATGTAATCAATTTCACCGAAAGTACATAATAATAATATATGTGAAAGTACCCAGCAAACGGAAAAGGATTGCCAGGGATTAAACATTTTGAATTCCTGTCAATCCTTTTTAATCCACAATCTGAATCCCTGATAACGGATTAACGGGAATTATGAATAAGAAAGTTAAATCTTTTCTCTCTATATTCAGGGATAGACCATGCACTGGCTCACGGTAATCCTTTTCTAACCATATATAGGGATAGGCCATACATTTTTGTTCAATCCATATTCAAGGATACCCAGCAAACCAAGAATGATTGAGAAGCATTGAAACTTTCAATACTTCTGAATCCTATTTCTGTATCCTTCAGTAAGAATTAAGAAGCATAGCAAATTTTAATTTTTTGTTTTTAAATTTTGTCCTCTTTGTATACAAAAAAAATTTTTTTTATTTCTAATTTTATTATTATTTTTTATTTAATTCAAATATTTTTTAACTTTTTTTAGATGATTTAATTATCTTAAGAAAGTTGTTCTCAAGCGGTCATCTATCCAAGTAGTGTTCCCCACCAAGAATACTTGACTAGAAACAACGATCGCGCGCGGCACCGACCACTGGTCTAACACTGTCGATCACTATCAGTAACGTAATATGATATTTCTGTTACACGTTAAAATTTTTAAAAATTCTTAATTATCTCAAAAACGGCCAGAGATAAGCAAAATATTACAAAATTTTGGAGGCTATCAAAAGGGGGGATCCTATTGAGTCGGTTAATGCGTACATACGAACGAATTTTGAAAATTAGCAAAACTGAAAATTTTCAAAATTCTCAAATATCTCGAAAACGGCAAGAGATAAGTAAAATCTGACAAAATTTTGAGGGGCGTATCGATAGGGGGGATGACCTGGAGTCGATTAATTCATACATGCAAACAGATTTTTGAAATTTGCAAAACTGAAAATTTCCAAATTCTCAAATATCTCGAAAATGGCAAGACATAAGCGAAATCTTGATAGTAAAACAATTTAAAAATGTTCATACTTCAGGAATACGCTAGGATAAAAGCACTCGCATCACACGACTCGATGAAGCATTGAGAAGATTTTAAAATTAGTCCCACAAATGCCTCTAGAAGTATTAAAAAAGAATCCGTGAGCATTGAAAATATTCGCATATATGCTTCCAAAAGCATTCGCAAACGATTCGATGACGATGCATATTAGACAAGGTTTCACTTTATGACTTAATATTACAAGTATTAAGAAGCATTCAAAACTAAAGATTTAGTCCTAATTGAAGTATTCCAAAAGATTCAGTTTAAAGAAGGATTCACAAGAAGCCAATTAAGTGAATTAATAATTATAAATGCTTCTCAATCATTCTTGGTTTGCTGGGTAGCCATATATTGATGCAATTAATCCTTTTTAATTCTTACAGATGAACAGGATTTAAATAATGTAATTGTAGACAGATTAATTATATTTTCTTTATTTTAATTATATTTTCTTTAGGATCTTTTGGAAAGGTTTATTGCAATTACAGCTATTTATTAAATTATAAACAATAGATTACATTAATTTTCAGCAATATTCTTTTCGCATTCGTCATTCGATGAGTAGAAGTCATCCAGAGTATTGTCCATGGCATCTCTCGAAAGTGACACTAAATTAATAAAATAAATGGTTTATTATGATTATTGGAGAATATTTCCCACCATAAAGTAATAAACAGAAAAGTGAATTTAAATTCGTTGGTTCATATTTTACAATATTTTCTCTTATGCGATTTCAGATATTATACGCAGCATATGAAAAAAATTTCTGGAAAATTGTTTTGCAATTTAATTACAATTGTTTACGTCTTTATAATTTTAAACAAATTTAAAATTACACTTATTTACTGTATTTTTACACACATCTACAGATTTTGTTCTACATCGTTTGTTTTGTCTTTCAACCTTCCCTTAAGAATAAAGAATATGGATTTTACGACATTTTAATTTTGAATAAAACTGCAATGTCTAAATTGGCGGGAAAGGTTAAAACAATTGTTTGTTCCTTTTTGTATGATTTCTCGTCCACAATTAAGGTAAAAGACCGTATTATGGGACACTCTACAACATAGCTATCTGCATTTTTCATAATTGGCAATTAATAAAAGAATAAATGTTGCATAATTTGTCATTATCAATTATGTTTATACTTTATAAAAAGTAATTTACGTATAAAACTCTCCAATCCAGATGTATAAATAATTATTTTAACGAAAATGTCAGGCATTGGACAATCACGTATTATAGGACAAGTTTTGACACGATGACTGTAATATCCCATGTGTATTGACGCTATTCTGGGACAAGAAGAAAAAGATTATATAACAGAGTTTTCCTCTATTATTATTTTTATAAAAATATACAATAAAAAAAATGTTTCAAGTTTTTTGGGTTTTGAAAAAAAAAATTGAATTATAAAATACAAAGGTTGTAATTTTAAGCGAAAATTGCACTATAACGTTGTTAATATTGCAAAATTAAATTTGCAGCCTAATTAATTTCTATATTTTTCTGTAGTTACATATACATACGTAGTTTTCGTAATTAGTTTACGTATATTGATTATAATTCCTTAATATGTTTAAAAATTAGGAGAATCTTTATTATTAATAAAGAATATCGAAAGAAATCAATTTTAATCTGATTTCACGAATTTAAGTGGATTACAGCTTTCTGGGATTAAAATAATAAGAAATAAAAATGGTCGATCCACTACAGAGGATTAAAACAAATTCGTATGACAGCAATTATTTAAAGATTAAAATAATACAAATGACGATTTTTCTATCCTCTGCTGTGAATAAAATGGGATCCTTGAGACGAAAATGATTAAATTATTGGAAAGGATACAGAGAATTTTTTTTAATTCCGTCCTGAGAATAGAAAACGATTCGAATAAGTGGAAAGTTTTAAGGGAATGAAATGGATTAAAAGTATAATGTTTTATTTCCAATTTCAGGATTAAAATCGATTGAAATCTTTTACAAGTTTCTCATGGATAGCTAAGGATTAAAAATGTTCAGATTTTGAATTGAAATCAGATTAAATGAATCCCTTTCTATCATTTTCAATCCTTTTCCGTTTACTGGGTAAACAATGTCTATCATGGATGTAATATTTGTTCTCATTCCTTCTTTGCAATAAAAAAATATTCATAACCGAACAAACGAAAAAGAATAAAAACGAATTCAAAAAGTACATTTCCAATCCTGTTTCTTGACATTTCGAATTGAGAAACGTCCCAACACAATTCGAAGTTCATCGATTTAATACATTCGCTTGAATTTCTGAATATCTGAATTATCTGAACGAATCGGAAACATTCGTTTTAATCCGTTGGGTTTTATTATACAATATTTTATTACAAAGAATAAGAAAAACAAATGTTACGTCCATGACAGGCATTGTTTATCTTCACATATATTATTATTACTTAGTGCCTGTGAAATTCATTACATTTTAGTTCGTGTTTCCATGTAAAAACTAAAAATAGTTAATGTTTTTAGGTTATGTTTATGTTCAGTTCAGGTATTTTATCGGATTGGAATGAAAGAATTTCAATGAAAATTGCCAAGAAACCGAAATAAAACGTATTCAAGTCGTTTTAATTCTTTTTCGTTTGTTGGGAATAAGACCTAACGCATTAAAACGAATTTCGGAATTAAAATATTCGAAAGTCCATCGAATTAGGTTATGTGACGTTTCTCAATTCGAAATGTCAATTGAATTGGAAACGTAATTACTTCGACCCAGACTAAGTCTTGAATTTGGTCACTTCGGGCATAAAAATTATCCTATAATTTTTCATCAAATGTCGACGTTTCAGACCCTAAGGAACCCAAATCAACAATAACAAAATTTGTGTCCGTAATCTTGTACGTACGTACGTCCGTACGTCCCATTTTTTTGTCTCGCGATAACTCGCGAACGGATAAGCGTATCGACATAAATTTTTTTTTTAAATACGCGTCTCGGCCTAACTTAGATCTGATTAGATTTTGGCGCTGATCCATCCTTCTATTACTAAAAAAAAATAGCCCCAATTAAGTTTCTTCGTAGTTTTTTGCATTTATTTTGAAAAATACAAATTTCATTAAAAAATGTTTCAAACAAAAAAGATAGAGCATGAAATTCTGTACAAAAAAGGTTGTATACATTTTCTTCCTAAAGTCAACGATAATGCCATAAAAACTGGTTTAAATTGCTTATGACTATTGTCTGAAAAAGTATTGAATTTGGTCACCTCGGCAAAAAAATTGCCCTATAGTTTTCCATAAAATTTCGACGTTTCGACCCCCTACCCCCAGGAGTAGTCTTCGCCAGCCCCTGGGGCGCGAAGTTCTTTTACGCCCTTGATACGAAAATAACTATTTCGATATATCTAAAAGATGTCTTATAGTATCTAAAAGATATCCGTCAGAGATCTTTTCGACACTTTCAAGATATCTTTGACGAATTATATGTATATATATTGTATATATAAGATCATAATGATACAGACAGTATCATATAGAATAGTCTATTACAATACAAGTGCTTGAAGTTGTTTTGCAACTCTTATTTATTTATACTTCGGCTGGCCTGTTGTCGAGGTCGAAGTTTTGAAAATGCTCATTTTCAATTTTCATACATATAAGAAACACTATATTGTTGTAACATATCTATCGAAGCCACTTGGACCTAAATTTGATTGGACCCCCAAATATCAATATAATTTTATAATGTATTTGAAAGGTGTTAGTAAACAAACGAGTATTAAGGAATAGCCGACTCTCTACTGGCTCGAAGTTTCTGAGCGAGCGAAGCGAGCCAGGCACCACGCCAACACTAGTTTTAATTGCAAATGGCTTAGAATTCAATGTACGATTTTTTGTGTGCTATTGTTATCTTTTGTGAAGGCGAAGCATATAATAATAGTCAATGTGGTATAAAATTTACCTCCATTTTCATTTTCAGTCAATACTTATTAAACATGACTTCCAACAAAATTAAAGTTTGTTGATTTTGTAAATGTTTGAATCAAGAGAAAGAGGATGAGAACTGAAACTTGACAAAAAACAACAACAAAAATTCAACAGAAATGCGAAGAAGATAAAAGAACAATAATTGTTTAAGTTTTATTTTTCAATGCGGCTTTGAGAAGTAAAATATAATTTACGCTATACTATGTCACATAAATTTAATAATAACTTACAATGAAGTTTCCAAATATATGGTCGCCAAACTTAAACAACGGTCCATATGAAATTTGCTCATGATTACCAGTGGCTCTATAATGTACCAAATTGGTTATACAATAATTTTGTCTTAACAAACTATTGCAATCCAATATTGCATCATAATTTGCAACATTTTGGGATAATTTTGTGAATCACTGGTGGTCAATATAGGGCCATCAATTCGATGCGCAAAGTAAATTTTACCGCACTGCGTGCGGTAATATTGCTTTGCGCACAGCTTTCGCACATTTGCGGCAAAATTTTCTTTGCGCATTGAAATTTTCGGGCGCAAATTAACACGTTGCACAATGTAGAATTGCATAAAGTATCGTAAGCAACGCATGCCCAGCTTCATCTCACTCGCGCGATAAGGTCTCACTCATCGCCGACTATGTGGGCGACTCGTGCTTGCTCTCGCTGCTCGTGCGATAAAATGCACTTTGCGCACTTGTTTCGTAATATCGAGTTTTGAATTCAAGTCATTCGATAATCCAAGGTAATCGGTTCTTTGAGGTTAGGTGCGTTTATAATATCGTATACGCTCGCATTTTTATACAAACTTGTTTCGTACTACATTGTACACAGATTTTTGGTATAACTTTTGGGTTTTTGGGGATATATGTAAACCGAATTAAACTGGTTTCCTTTGAGAGTGTTGAGAGAAAGTGTATTAATGATTGCAGCGCCACATCTCGACTCCAAACTCCAAAATGCCGGGTTCTATATGTACATGCAATCAAGAAAGTGTTGATGCATAAGTCATTATAGTAGTGCTGGCAACTGCAAGTAGCCAACATGGCTTCTAAAGAAAACAATTTAAACAATCTTTTTACCGATTTATACAAATTGGGTCAAAATAGAGAATATGAAAGGGCCCTCAAAACTGCAAATAGAAGTGAGTTTTGTATTTTTATTTCACGCATTTTTTACAAGTGTTTTTAAACAAACAAATTTCATAACCTCTAAATCTATTACTTTCCTCCCTTTTCTTAACATATGTTTTTGTAATAAAAGTAAAATTCAGCACCTTTCATCGATACTATTTGTTCAATTTATTGTACTGAGATTGTACCAAACAATTGCATGTGGAAAAAATACTACATCTTAAATACTGATAATGAATTAGTCGAAGTTACTGAAAATATTGTTCGAAAGAGTTTCGATGTAGCGACAAGTTTGACATACAGAAATGTCATTGTGACATTTGACGTAATATATTCAATTTTGGCCAAAGTTTGTACACAAATATAAATGGCTTTTAATTAAACAAAAATGTATTTTATATCCAATAACTAGTATTATAAACATATATCGTCCTAGAAAGTGAAAAAATATTTATTTTCATAACTAACATAGACGAATATTTTTCTATTCTTAATTATATTCCATGTACTTAATTACTTCTTTGTTAAGTAAGTTATCTAATACAAAAAGTCTGTGCTGTTTTTTTAATTAAAACATTTAATGTCATAACAATTGTTTTTTTTTTTATATTTTTTATTGTAGTAAACAGGCATAAATGCTCCATTAACAAATATATAACAAATCGCTCAATGGAAATAACAAATATAGCAATCATGAAATTTTATAAACATAAATCAACAAGATAGAAATTTGTAACAAAGTATAAAATATAAAAAGAAAAGTTATTTATAGAAATAGATACTACCCCAGTAAACGAAAATGAATAGAAAGTTAAAAATACAAATTGAAATGAATTCAAGTGAATTAAAACGCATGAAAATGATTAATTGAATCCACTTTTTAATTCATTTTAATTCACTTGAATTCATTTCAATTCGTATTTTTAACTTTCTATTCGTTTTTGAATACTGGGACATCATTCGAATTAATCATAATATAGTAATGTGGATTCTCTACATAAGTTAATAAATTTAGGAACAGATTCAATATTTCTTAATTCATTTGATAAGGAATTCCAAGACCGAGTCAAATGAAAAACATTCGAATAGAAGCATTTATTGTTTTCTAACCCTTAGCTCCAACGGCTATTTTAATGCCTTTTCCTCCCACTACCTAGGTCAAATATGTCCTGCCGTTTGAAAATGCTTACAGTTGTGCAATTTATAAAGTGCAATTTGAATTTTCTCTGGGTCGAAAACGACCTATGCATCACGATTAAGGGTTAGAAAGAACTGAACTCCGAATTTCAATTCAATGTTGTTCATGACGATCTGTGAACAATTTTGCATTGACTTATAAATGATACACTTGGAATCTAATATTGAGATTACTTTTAAATTCCGTAATTGAGCCAATATTATATTTAGTTATTTTTCTTAAATGGACAAAATTCGATCGTAAAATCCCTTTACAAAATGACAGTATATTTGTGGTTACAGTTTTGATTCTTACGTGGTCAATAGATTAAATAGAAAAATAAATATAGTATAAAAACAATAACTAACACTAAAGTAGATTTATGCTCGTAATATTCACACGAAGGGTGATTTAAATAAATTTATGTCATGTATCGAAGTGAGTAAATCTTGTAAAGTATTTTAAGAATGTCTTTTTATTTTAAGAAAATATTCATCGCTAGTTACCCTGGCGAAAATCGGACACTCCGTTAAGTATTCACGAAGTGTGAAATTAAGCGCCCCACAAATGTCCCAGAAGTGTTCAAAGGGTGCATGAAAATGTAATCGAAGTGTGAATTTGTACATTTGAGTGTTCGTGTACACTTTAACGTAATTGCTTTCTTAAATGTACACAAAGCGTTCGTTAGATGTTTTTACCAATTTTAAAGCGTCCGCAAAGTGTTCAATAAATGTAAGATTTCATTTACGAGTATAAATCTAAATTAAGGCATTCTCACTGACTGTACTATTGCGCACTAAAGACACCTGGATATCGAATTAACATTTATTGGCAACTTTCGACCTAAATAGTCCTTGCAAAAACAAAATTCCCCGAAGAAGATGCCGAAAAGACACCTGGGCAGTAAATAAAAATGTGACGTCCCACGCAGTAATTAGTTTCGGACTTCAGTACATCTGAATGTCCGTCAAATTGAAAATTATGAAATTGCATACAGCAATGGAAATGTTACGAGACACTTAAAAATCCGATAACGAACATCATTGTACACTCTGAGGAAAGCTGCAAAATTGACCCTTTATTACAACTGAATGAACACTTCCGTACACTTGAAAAAAAATTAATCCGAACATTTTTAGGACATTCGATTGTCCAAATTCACACTTAGGTTACACTTTTGTTCTTTTAAATGTCATTTAAGAGTGCATAAAGTGTTCAAATACATTTTATGAATGTGTAAAACGCTTCTGGGACACTTCATGGCCACTTCAAAGAGTGTCCCATTTTCGCCAGGGTAGTGGTTACCTAAAATCTGAATTATAACTCTTTTTATTTATTTATTAAAAATATACACAGGTGTTAAACGCCCCTTAACATAATAAGAAAAGTAAACAATGCTTATTAAAATTTGAATTTGAATTTAAATTTATTAATCGACCAGGCTACAATGTACCCAGTAAACGAAAAAAGATTAAAAGTGATTCAAAATTGTTAATCCCTTTTTTTGTTGGTATTGAAATTAAAACAATTCTATCTTTTTTAATCCCATATAATCCCAAATCAATAAATTAAAAAAAAAAGCAGATTCGCTTCGACCGAGAATTGAACCACGGTCCTCTGCGCAGCAAGTTCGAAGCGCAACCACTCGGCCACACTCACTGTTGTGAAATAATGAAAAAATAACGAAACAGAAAGTAGAGAATTTTTCTACGATTTTATATAATACATAATATATTCGGGCAGGCTAAAATACATTAAATATCACAATTCACAGCGAAATTTCACTGAATTATTTACTTTAAAAACAATCGAAACAAAGAGTTGGTTTTTTCTGTGTATATATAAAATAACATAAATACATAAAACATTTTTTTAATCTTCTTTTCGCGCTCAAAAATCTGTTGTTTCAAATTTTTGTTATATGAAACAAAAGTTAATTTACATATAATTTTATGAACTCTTGCATCTATTCAATGATCATTATTTATGTTTTTAATAATTTTATCATAATAGTAAATTGAGTATTCACTGAACACAATTTCAAATTTGGTATCCGTTGGGATAAGTTTTAATGTTTGGAATCGTTGGTGTTCAAGAGGATCCATAATATATCTTTTGCAATTCTGGCCTGAAATTCAAAATTAATTTAGGGCCATGGTTAATCAAGGGAATTCATTAAAATGAGTTTGAATTCCAAATATGGAATACAGTGGAATTAATTTTGAAGTGGTAATTGATAGATTTCGAGGGGATTCAGTAATACATTCTTTTATGCCATATTTGGTATTGAATGGTATTTTTTAATGGGAGGAATTTGAGAGGATTTAATGAGATATTTTTTAATTCTAAATCTTGTATTCGCTGGAATTCATTTTGATGGCCGTTTGTAGAACGGCATTTGAGAGGATTCAATAAGTCAACATTCTTTTCATAATTGGGCTTTTATTGGGATTAAAAATCATTCCAGTACCTTTTTTGAACAAAATGAGGTAAAAACAATCAAATTTTAATCTTCATTAATCCCCTGTCAATATCTTTCAATCTTTTTTCGTTTACTGGGTTGTGCAATGTTTTAGAAAGCGCAGCGAGTGCATTTGCTGTCGATAGTGTACTTTGAAAAAATTACTGTTATATTTTTATTTTGTATTTACTGATGTACACTATGTTATCAAAAAGAGTATATCAGGTTCAATAAATAAATAAATAAATAAATAAATATTGATGAAATAGGAAGGTAGTTGTGATCGAAGTGGTGCATAGTCGTTTTCGATCTAAAAGCTAGTTATCGCAAGAATCTATGATTAACAGCCTAAATTGACTAAATTCGACAAGCGTATATAAAAATTGTAATGTTTATACAATTTGTAAAAAAATAAAGAAAACACCATCACACTTCTATCAGAAACCGAAAGCAATAGGATCTCAAGATGCCGAACTAATAATAAATATAGAGTCTCTAAATTCGTAAGAAGCATTGGAATGAGATGTCATACATTTGTTGTAACTATCTTACCTACATCGATTGATCTACACTGATTTTAATTGATAACTTTTCCATGTGAAAAATTTTAAGTAGGAATTTTATGAGAATCACATGAGAGTTTGAAACAAGTATCTTATAATTATTGTAAATACATTTTTGTTTTTGTTTTAAAAAGACCAATTATACCAAAAAATAAACTCAATTAAAATATAAATACATTTTATAATAAATCGGTTAGTTGTAGAAATATTGTTCGAAATGTGTAACACATAATTGTATAAAAAAAATAATTTAATAATCAGTTGTACAAGCAAAAAGGGGAGAGTCCAGTAGCCCCAACCACTAATTAGTTCTAAGAATGTAAAGATAGATTTTAGCGAATTTTATAATTTTTTTATGGTACACTAAACAAAACTGTAAATTTGAGAATAGGAAGCTATTTGTCTTTACTTTAATGGTATGGCATAAGTTTTTATTGTTCAAACTCATAAAATGAACATTTAAAAAAAAATAGGTAAGTTTTGCAGTTAATATTTATTATCATATAATAAATAAGCTAATTATCGTTGTGTCTGCACAAACATTCATCCCTCAGCTTTCGATTTAGACTATAAAAACTTTATTTTTTATGACTCATTTGTTTATAATAACAATTTCAAGACTCATACATACTTTCCGGTACCCCGACCATTTAGAGTCCGGTGTCCCCGACTGATAAAAATATTGCTTATCTAACAATTTTAAAAGCTAACTTGACTTCGGTAATGAAATTAAGTTTTAATGTAATTCGTTTTTTTTCGTTTATTCTTCATAAAAATCCTCTCATGAACAGACTGACACGACTACACATCGTACGCTGGCTTTAGTTATGTGAAGTGATTTATAGATTTATTTAGGAAATAAATAATTCGAATAACAGTAACAGAAATTACCAGATCTTGAGTACGTAATTTTCTACATTATATTCTTAAAAAAGAAAGCTATTTTTTAATAATAATTTTATTTTTCAATAATAATAATAGTAATAATTTTTTAATAATAAAGAGACGAGTCGAGCATTCGGGAATTTTAACAGACAATGTCATTTACGAAACTGCGAAGGCAAAAGAGCAAGAAAAAATTATATTTATGTTCAATAGTTTTAAAAATTTCATGAAAAAACTTTTTTAACGATATGTTTATTACATTGCTTACTACATCTATTTTAAGTTATATTAAACAATGGAGCATGTAAATATTAATTTATTTCTAATAAAAGTCCATTATAAGTATTTAATAATGCATTTTTACTACATACAAGTTAAGTTATTGAGTGGTCGGGGCTACCGGACAAGTAAAATGGCGTAACCAATTTTATGAGCAACGAAAAGGATGCAATCCTTTAACAGATTCGCTATTTTGTCTTCAAATTCTCCACAGATGCATTCAATATAATACAAATATTATTTTTTATACTTTCTATTACTTGTTAAAGTCGCGAAGAATAAGTTATATCCGAAAAACCTTAGGTGGTCGGGCTACCGGACTCTCCCCTATATATTTTGAATTAAAGTTTTTTGGAAATTATACTAAAATCTCACCCGAATCAGATTAGAATCCGATCATACTACACCATCGTCTAAAATATCCTAAGTGAGGACAAGTGATATTTTTCACCGTTCTCAATACAAAATTGAGTAATACAAAATTAAAATTATGTTTTATCATGTATATATAAAGAAATTTCTATTTTTATTTATATAAAAATGTTAATATACCTGTTCTATGTCGTTAAAGTTCAATGAACATTATTATTATTCGTTTCATTAGTCCTGGGACTATCGCAGGATGACGAATCAGCTCTCCATTGCAAAGTCATCTGCTACATACAATTATCGAAGTTTAACGAAGCTTTGCAACTTATCAATAAAAATCAAAAGCTTTTGTCGTAAGTCATTAAACAACACAAAAATACATCAAATTGATTCATGCATTAATATTAATAAATATAATTTAGAAAATTGGAATTTGAGAAAGCGTACTGTCTATATCGAATGAATCAAATATTGGAAGCTTTAAAAGTTGTCGAAGCTGTTCAGAACCCATCGTTGGAAATAAAGGAACTGAAAGCTCAAATCCTGTATCGTTTAGAAAGGAACGAGGAATGCTTTGCAGTTTATCGAGATATTATTCGAAACTCTAGCGATGATTATAAAGACTTAAGAGAATCAAATCTCGCTGCTGTCTTGGTTCATTTATCGATGGAGGATTCCGTAAGTAACTGAAATATTTATTAGATTACCCATTTAATAAACATTCTTTAAACATTATAGAAAATAGACATTCCGTCTTTATCAGAAGATACGTACGAACTAATGTACAACGCAGCATGTAAAATGTTAGTAAAAGGTACAAACTGTGATAAAAGTAACTTGATCGATGCAGAAAAAAAGCTTCGAACAGCTGACAAGTTGTGTCAAGATTCCCTAGAAGACGAGGGTGCAACAGAGGAAGAAATAGAAGACGAAACTCGATTGATGAAAGTTCAATTAGGTTATTGCCTACAACTTCAAGGCAGAGAAAAAGAAGCTCAAACTCTTTACACTGCTGCATTGAAAGCAAAACCTGCCGACATCGCTATCGTTGCTGTTGCAAGTAACAATTTGGTAACATTAAACAAAGATCAAAATGTATTCGACAGTAAAAAACGAATGAAGTACGCTACTCAGGATGGTCTCGAACACAAATTAACAGCTCGTCAGCGGAAGAACATTGCTTACAATCAGTGTCTTCTAGCGCTTTACACAAATCAGGTATTCATTAAATTTCTTTGTATTTATCGACTAAATTAAAACAAACTTATTTTAAGGGCGAACACTGTCAATTACTTTGCAACAAACTGATGAAAGATTATCCAGAACACAAAACCAATGCATTTCTCATAAAAGCTGTTCAGTTGAGCAAAGAAGGGAAGGCAAAAGAAGCTGTGAAACTCATTATCGATCATCAATCCTCCGGCGATGAACTTTACATGGCATTGGCTTGCGTTCAATTACTCTTAAGTAATAATGAACGAAAGGAAGCGATTAAAGTCCTTTCTAATCTGAATGAAAAAGATCGATCGTTACCTGGTATTGTCAGTGCTCTCGTCACTCTCCACATGGCGGAAGATAACCGGGAAAGTGCTTCCAGTGTTCTTAAAGACGCTGTGAATTATTACAAGAAAAATAAGGTAATTTATTTTATTTATTCACAAAAAAAAACAGTTTTTAATATTTATTTTTAGGAAAATACTGGTAATCTTGGAACATTGTGGCGGCAAGCAGCAGATTTCCATTTACGAGGTGGCGAAGTGACAGTCGCAGCTTCAAGTTTGGAAGAACTTTTAGCAGATTCTCCCTCAGACACACGAACTCTGGCACAGTTGGTCATTGCGTACGCTCAATTCGATCCAGCGAAAGCTCAAAACTTGTCAAAACGACTTCCTCCGCTGCATGACCTTGCAGAGACTATCAATGTCGATGCGTTAGAAACCAGTAATTGGATTATTGGTACTAAAGTAGTGAAGAAGAAAGTCGAACCATCACCAGGGTAAGAATTAAACATCATTTTAAAGTTTTGAGGTTACGACTAATATTTTTTTACAGGAAACCAACACCGGACCCATCGAAGAAGCGAAAGAAGCGAAAGCGTAAGGGCAAATTATCGAAGAATTATGATCCGAATGTTGTCCTAGATCCAGAGCGATGGTTACCAAAACACGAGCGAACTGGATTTAGGAAGAAGAGGGATCGAAGGAATCGTGACGCTGCCATGAAAGGGACCCAAGGTGCTGCGACTGGAGCAAGCGATCAATTGTAAGTAAAAACAATGTTAGTTTAGTAGAATAGAAATTAAAATTGTAATTTTCAGCGACATCACAAAAATGAGTTCTGGTAAGCCGTCGCCAAATCCTCGACAGAGTCCAGCAGCGGAAACCTCAGGGCCTCGACAACAACAACGAAAGGTTCAACAAAAGAAAAAGAAGAAAGGAGGGAAGTGGTAGTTTTTTGTGAATGTAATAAACACAACGAATACGTTTGCAATAAAATATCTTTATTAAAACGACAGTTTATTTTTCCTCGACACCTTTAGTATCGCATCTTAACACTTATAAGGTAACATTTTTTCGTAATGACTAGGTTCCGCACACAAAGTTTCCTTTCATTGTTGCTCAACAATATTCGCTTAGAAAAATAGAATGAGTGTTGAATTTGTTTTCGCTTGTAACTCAGATCAATGATCGAGTGGACAGCGTAAACTAATGCCACGAGTTTGTTTAATACTTGAAAGTGAGCAAGGTTATAATTGTACATCGATTAATGCCGCTACAACTTATTGTCACTTACCATTAAAGATCACACACAGCTGCGAATAGCATCGGGGAATTATCTTAAAATTGGGGTATTGTATATTCGGTACAATTGTAAAAGCTAAGTTATGACGGAAAACTTACATTCTCGACGATACCACGAAATGTTTATACTTGAAAATTTCTTGCGACGAATAATTCAATTATTTGTATTTGTACGCAATCTAGAAAGACATGATTTTTCCGGTAGCAAAAATTTAGTTGGACTCTACACGATTGGCTAATTAATTCAAATGAACATGATTGAGAAAGGCACATGGTCGAATACTTTTGGATTCGATAAACATTTTGTATCAAAAATCACTAAGAACTTGGCTTTGATGCAATGATTCCTTCCCAAGCATCTTCGCGTTGCTTATTAGCAAGCCTCTTCTTCTCTGTAAAAGAAAACAATCGTAATGTTATTTTAAAAAACTGTTTTTTTAATTTCTTAAGACTTAACCCATTAATGCCCAAACGGACACATTTTGAACACCAGTTTAACCCTTTAAGGACCAAATGTACAAAAATTTGACACCAAGTTTGTCAGTATTTTTTAGTATTTAAATTCAATGAAAAAAATTGTGGTATATACGTTTCCAATTGCTCGAACCCCGCTCTTTCGAATGGTGGATGGTAAAATACTGTCAATTTTAAAATGAACGAATTACAGACCATTTTTTAACAAAAATCATGAGATTTTAAAAGTTTTTTTTTCATTTATCGTTTTTTTTTTATCACTTATAGCATTACTATGCCTCAGTTCGGTATAAATAACGTGACAAAAATGTCTAAGCTTCAAAATGGTGATATACGTTTTTATAAAATTCGAAATGGCGGTCCCGAAAATGGCGTCCTAAATGAAATTTTCTTGAAAAATTTGAGAACGCTCTGACACAAAAATTATGAACTTTATAAAAAAAATGATAAGAGTAAAAAGTTGTTAGAATTCATCGACGAGTACACTGGAATTTTGTCAGATTTTTTTTATGATATTTTGAAAAAATTTTTAATTGTTTTTTCCAAAAATTCTGAAAAAATTTGAGTACATTTTTTGATGAATTCTAAGCATTTTTTGTTCTTTTCATTTTTGTCCTAAAGTCGATAGTTTTCGAAGAAATAAATCTCGAATGTTGCGTATTTATATATATTTTATATTTTTTCCATCGGAAATTATCAACTTTTAGAAAAAATGCTTAGAATTCATCAAAGAGTATACTAGAATTTTTTCCGAGTTTTTGGTAAACTTTTAAAAATTTTTTCAAAATATCATAAAAAAAATCTGACAAATTCCAGTGTATTCGTCGATGAATTCTAACAACTTATTACTCTTATCATTTTTGTTATAAAATTCATAATTTTTGTGTCGGAGCGTTCTCAAATTTTTCAAGAAAATTTCATTTAGGATGCCATTTTCGGGACCGCCATTTCGAATTTTATAAAAACATATATAACCATTTTGAAGCTTAGACATTTTTGTCACGTTATTTATACCAAACTGAGGCATAGTAATGCTATAAGTGATAAAAAAAAAACGATAAATGAAAAAAAAACTTTTAAAATCTCATGATTTTTGTTAAAAAATGGTCTGTAATTCGTTCATTTTAAAATTGACAGTATTTTACCATCCACCATTCGAAAGAGCGGGGTTCGAGCAATTGGAGACGTATATACCACATTTTTTTAATTGAATTTAAATACTAAAAAATACTGACAAACTTCGTGTCAAATTTTTGTACATTTGGTCCTTAAAGGGTTAAACGTCGATAATTTGCATATAAAAGCTTTTGGAAAATTTTACTCCCACTATTTCTGACGTAAAATTGTATGCTCTTTCGGAATCTTTCAATAAAATGTCGATAAAATGAAAAGCAAAAAAGTTATACACGTTTTTTTGTTAAAAAACATGGTTTTTAAACATTTATTTTTCATTCTAACATCACTTTCACCTCGAAATTGGTTTAGGAAACACGTCTAAGGTGAAAATATCGCGTCCATGGACCCTTAGGATTAAAACGTACCGTGTTCTAATTTGAATTTCAAGATGGCAACTTCCAAAATGGCGCCTAGAAGCTCAAAAATCTTTTTAAAACTGAACAAATTTTTTTCTTGAAAACTATAGACTTTAGAGAAAATTTGCTAAGAATAAAAATGTCTTAAAATTGGTTAAAGAACCTTCTCAAATTTTATCACAATGTATTGATACACTTTTTGGTTTTTTGAAAATTAAAAAAATCGAAATTTTTAAAAAAGTCATTTAAAAAATCTGAAAAAATTTGAGAAGCTTCTTTAACCAATTCTAAGACATTTTTGTTCTTAGCAAATTTTCTCTAAAGTCTACCTACAGTTTTTAAGAAAAAAATTTGTTAAGTTTTAAAAAGATTTGAGCTTCTAGGCGCCATTTTGTAAGTTGCCATCTTGAAATTCAAATTAGAACACGGTACGTTTTAATCCTAAGGGTCCATGGACGCGATATTTTCTTAGACGTGTTTCCCAACCCAATTTCGTGGTGAAAGTGATGTTAGAATGAAAAATAAATGTTTAAAAACCATGTTTTTTTTACAAACAAACGTGTATAACTTTTTTGCTATTCATTTTATCGAAATTTTATTGAAAGATTCTGAAAGAGCATATAATTTTACGTTGGAAATAGTGGGAGTAAAATTGTTCCAAATGCTTTTATATGCAAATCATCGACGTTTAAACTGATGCTCAAAATGTGTCCGTTTAGGCCTTAATGGGTTAAAATGGATTTTTGAAAATGAGATTTTACCTTTGGCTTCTTGCAGTATTTGTATTTCTTGTTCCCTTTCTTGGCGCGAAGTTGCAAGTCTGACTCCGAGACCTCTGGTTATGAGTCTCCTTGCAAGGGCTGCACAAGTTTCGGGCCTAGCTTCGTAAGGTTGTAGAAATTCAGAACTTCTACGAGCCTTGGACTTACTCAGTGCTGTGGCTTCGCTCAATGGTCGAGTTTTTACAAATGGATGGTCTATTGCGAGTACTTCGGCAGCTGAAACATTTGTTTTATTTATTTATTTATTTATTGGAAATAAACGGGCGTTAAACACACCAGAATACAATGTTTTAACAAAAATATGGGCATTGTTCTAGAACTTTTAAACTTTATGTTGTTGCTCATTATGATACCATAAAAATTTTAAATATAACTTTGTAACACTACAGATCAACAAATTTTTGTTCGATTTACATGTAATAAGTGTTTATTACTAATTACAGATATGTAGAAAACAATGAGAGCAAATAAAAGTAGGGAATTTGCCTGTGTTTGGTGCGCGACACTCACTACATTTTTTCAGTTTTAACGCTGAAACTTTTTGCACCTTTTTTTTTATGGTCTGTGGTTTTTTGTGGAAGTATTTGGGGATGTAAACAAACGAAAAATCCTTAACTTAATGATGTGCCTCATTGAGGAATAAAATTATATATCTTCAAACTTGCGAGATAACTTTTCTTTATAGTTGACAATTTAGCAATCAACCTTAGATAATTTTTTTCACATTGGTTTTTAAGAAACCACACAACAGGGGTACATTACCTATATGATAAGAAGTAATTTGAGCCTTTGCCCGAATGTGTGCCACCTATACATAAAAAATGCGACCACGTCAAACTTTAAATTTCCCAGCGAAACTCACTTTGAAAAATCAAATTATTTAATGGCACATCTACAATTTAGCTTCTAAGTACTTTGGAATCATTGTGATCTTTTCTCCTATGTTATTAAAGTATTTATAAATTTTGTGTTTTTTTAATACAACAAAAAACACTTTTTGACAATAATAAAATGATTATTCTTTACAAATCGTTTTAATTTTTTGGTATCCTTAATGTTAAATCATGTATTTGGATTTCAAATTTTAATGAAAACTGACGTTGGATTTGTAATCAGTGGCCTCAAAAACCCTAACATATCAAATTTTATAAAAATCAAAGAAATTTTGTAAAAATAGTTCGCCATATTTAATCCATTATTTTAAATTTGAATAACTATTAACTAGACGTTTAATTTTATATACTAGCTTCTAAAAATTAGGCCATAAGCAAAAGAACTGAATTTTTTATGTATATTAAACGTTACAAAACTAAAAACTAATTTTACGAGTAACGTAACATGTTACATTAAAAAAAAAAAAATACATTGTGTATAAATGAGTCACGCAAGGTTTTTCCTGTCATTTGATCAATTCTAAAGCCAATAAAATTAATTTCATGAATGTGCCTAAAAAAAAAATGCAATTTTCTTCAACCTCAAAGTTTAAAAGTTCTAGAACAATGCCCATATATATAGTTGCTCTTCTAAATACTATTTATAACAAATGATATAAAACTTAAACATAATGAAATAATAGTTTTCTTTTACAATTAGCGGTGTATAAGGAAAGGGAATTTTTGTTGCGAATACCTTCAGGAAGAGAGTTCCACACACGAGTTAACCAAAATATTGGCGAATAAAAGCAATAGTTTGTTTTGCAATTTCTCTTGTACAGTACTCTAACATTACGAGTAAAGTACAGTGTTAGCCGCCAAACGAATAGACGCCTAAGGTCAGGGGATTTAATATGGTCATACAAAATCTTACGAACCAGAATACTATCGTTAAGCCTATGTATGGTTTCTATTGTTGGGATATCAAATTTCTTAGATATGTCATGAAAATCATGAGAGAAAAAGTGTAATGGTTGATCAGATTTGTAAGAGAAAAATCGCGAAAATTTCCTTTGAGTCTAGAAGTTTTTTGTCGATTAAGGTATAGGGACTCCAAACAGGAGAGGCACACAGCAAATTAGGTAATACAAGAGTTTTATAAATGTTGATAATGGCGGACGTATCCTTAAAAACTAGGGACTTAAAAGCCTTAAGAACATCATTTATATGTTTATTAAAAGATAATGTTTTATCGGTGATAACGCCAAGATCCCGAATAGAGTCAACAGAATCAAGAATAGTGTTGTTAATACGATAAGTGTGATGAATATATGTACAAGTTATAAAAAATCTTAATACTTTACATTTTGAAATATTGAGATTAAGACAGTTTGCTGTACACCACTCCTGAAGATTATGAAGATCGTTTTGAAGATTATATGCATCATGTTTTAATAGATGCAAATATCTTCAAGTCATCAGCATATAAAAGATATTTCGGTAAACTGAAATTTAGCACCAATATCGTTTATGAACAAAATAAATAATAAAGGACCAAGATGCGATCCTTGAGGCACTCCCGAAGGTACCGAAAATGATTTAGATTTATTGCCTTTCAATTGAACCATTTGAGAACGGTCAGTCAAGTATGATTCTAACCACCTCAGTAAATTACCAGATAATCCGAGGGAATACAATTTATTAATTAGTATTATTAGTATCTTAAAATTAAGTATAATTAATAGTATTTCTCGGTATTAAGGGTCAATTAACTAATAATATAAAAATACAGGGATTCCCGTGATTGCCCTACTGAAGAGTCTACACGGGATACTGGGACGAAATGTATATTATTTACAATAGGCACTTGTTTCTACGATAGTCGCTAGAGGGACACAAAACCCATTTATATGTAAATCAATTTTAATACAGATATGAATATTCCAAAGTTAAGGTTTTGTCGCGATTATCATACAAAATCCGGCGATGTTCATCTTTTTACCATTTTCGTGTTTTCCATCGAAAACCAAAAAATTATTTTATTTTTATATTATTAGTTAATTGACCCTTAATACCGAGAAATACTATTAATTATACTTAATTTTAAATTACGACGGTCGAGAAGAAACCTTTTCGTTGCTAGTTGCAACAATTATTTTGATTATTAGTATCATTATTATTAAATTTATTAATATATATTCATGTAAACGTTCTAAAAAAAAATACGTCCTTTTATAAATATAGCGTTAATGCAGCTCATAAATAAATGTAAATGGTATTTTCCCAGATCACTTCAAAATAGCATCAGTTACTCCACTTTTCAAATACGGAAACAAAAATCATGTCGAGAATTACAGACCAATCTCACTGATATCAGTCTTTGCGAAAGTCATTGAAATATGTATAAAAAATAGATTAATGAAATTCATTCACAAACATAAAATATTGAATCCATCGCAGTTCGGTTTTAGAGAAGAAAGATCAACGACGGAAGATAATTGCGATTTTTATTGACTTAGCAAAAGCTTTTGACACCTTAGATCATGGAATTCTTTTAGATAAACTCTATAGTTATGGAATTAGAGGCATTGCACACAAATTATTCCAAAGTTATCTAACAAATAGAAGACAAAGCGTACGATTTGGCAATATAAAAAGTGACGCCCTTGTTCTAAAGTATGGTGTACCTCAAGACACTATTCTTGGTCCAATTTTGTTTATACTTTATATGAACGACATCTTCGAAAACAAAATAAACGGTTCAATACTGTCATATGCTGACGATACCGTAATAATATTCAAAGAAAAAACGTGGACTTCTCTTGTAACATATATAGAAACTGATTTTTTTTGTTAATTTATGTATATTTTTTGTTAAACATTTACCGATTTTTTATGTATGTAATTTTTTACTGTGATTATTTAATTATGTCAAATTTATTGTAAAAACGAATTTTGTTTATAATTTTTGTAAAATTTTCATAATTTTTTTAGAATAAAATATTCTGAAGAGGGCTAAAATTCATAGCCGAAGCATTATTCCAACTTTTTTATTAACACCTCGTCACTTTGATATTTAAAGAAACATTTCAAGAGATATTTCACTTACGAAAAAATTAAATAAGAAGAAAATATTAATTATTTGTTTTATTCATATATTTACGTTTCTATAGAAAATTATTTTCTTTGTGTATCTTTGATTAATGAAGAGACAGAAATCTTATTCAGGTGTAATGAGTAAAATTATACTTTTACGACAATTTCAGAGCAAAAAACCTTTTATAAAAACTGGAATTAATTTGATATGAATCGTATCCAGAATCCAAGATATAAACTTACCGATAAGAACGACTGAACTAATTTATTTTTTAATGCATTTTTAGAATATATGAATTCCTTTTGTTTACATTTGTCTGTGTTTCGTCTAACTAAGAATTAGTATATTGAATTAATACTTTATAAATGCGGTAGAGAAGTGTTATTTTCAAGTTCTCTATTTGAAAACTAAATAAATATTAGTACATTTTCACAATTATTAAAAAATTGTAATTTAAGGGGAGGCACCACCTTTAAATCAGCTGTATGACATACAGCTTTAAAAAATTTGAAAAAATTATCTCTTTAGTAATTTTTGACGTGGAATTCAGTGGTGCTAGAATAAAAAGTGTAAAAAATTTGTTTGACCCAAAAAAAAATTTTCTTTTTCGAAAAAATCGGAATTTTTTAAAATCCATACGAGAGGCTGTAGAAAATGTGTTTCCATGTTCACCCTAATTTTCTTGAATTTTTACATTAATTAAAAAAAATGTAGAAGCATTTTTTCGAAAAAACAAATTTTTTTCGCGCTAAAATTTAGAGGTTAAAAAAATTATTTCTAGAGTAATTTTTAACGTGGAATTTAGTAGTGTTAGAATAAAAAATGTAAAACTTTTTTTTTACGCTTAAAAAAATTGTGTTGTTCTCTACAAAAAATTTATTTTTGAAAAAATCGGAATTTTTTAAAATCCATACGAGAGGTTGTAGAAAACATGTTTTTATGTTCACCCTAATTTTTTTGAATTTTTAAATTAAGTTAGAAAAATGTAGTTGCATTATTTCAAAACAACAATTTTTTTTTTAAACTACAATTTATGGGTCAAAAAAATTTCTTACGCTTTTTATTCTAGCACCACTGAATTCCTCGTCAAAAATGACAAAAGAAACAATAGTTTCAAATTGTCTAAAGGTGTATTTCATAGAGTTGATTTTGAAGGTTGTGCCTCCCCTTAAATATGCATAATCCAAAATACGTCCATGGTACTTTGAGAAAAGTTACCAGCAAACGAAAATGCATTGAAATTCATTGAGTGATTTGAATTGTTTTTTTTTAATCAATAAATATCATTAAAAATCTATTCAGCAGAGCTGTAACTAATGATTTTCTATTGTTTCAAAATCATTGTTTTTAGTACGTGCTTATTATATTATTGAAATTCATTAAATTTCATTGGCTTTCGCATTTTTTAATGATTTTGTATTAATAAAAGGTTGTACATATTATATATTAATTTTTCTAATTATTGATTATTACATTATAGTAAATCTTGTCACATACGAAGGAAATATTATTGCTAACATTTAAATTCTAGTAATTTTCTAGTACCATAATGTTTTTCAAGGTGTAAATCTGGCAGAATACCTAAAAAAGTTGGAATAATTTATATTTATTGAATAAAATCTTTTAGAGTAGATTAGACTATCTTAAAGGGGTTCCATTAAGTAGTAATCAAAGCTCAGAAATGTAAATTAAAAAGTTGTGACTAATTTTTGTTTAATTCGGGCTTCATAAAAGCAATTCTAACCATTGTTACTATCTTCTAAAAAGAAACAAAAACAAGAGAATTGGCCGAGAATTTTCTGTAATAGATGATTTTTCGATATTGGAGAAAATTCTCGACAAATTTCTTTGATTTTTTTTTTAAGAAAACATACAAAATTATTAGAATTGCCTTTATGAAACTCAAATTTTGAAAATACGATTCAATAATTTTTAATTTCGGTTTTTTCATTCCTACTTTCTTCTAAATGGATTTAAAAATTTCAAAAATTTGGGTGAACATAAAAACACATTTTTTTAAAATTACGGATGGATTTAAAGAAATTAAATTAAAAAACATTATTATTATTTGTTTTTATTCCAACACCACTGACTTCCGCGTCAAAAGTTACTCAAGAACGAATTTTTTTGACCGATTAAAATTCGGTAAATTAATTTCAACATTCAAAAAAAGAAAAATTTGGTGAACAGAAAAACGTATTACTGAAATAATTACGTATGGATTTTAAAAAATTCCATTTCTTTTCGAGGGAAAAATTGTTTTGGGTCAACAAATTTTTTTACAATTTTTATTATACTCTCTTTGAATTCTTCGTCAAAAATTTCTAAAGAACCAACTTTTTGGTATTTTTTTGAACGATTATTTCATTTAAATATTTTATTTCCAATCAAAATCATTTATTTCCCAACCTTGCTATTGGTAATAACCGATTCGATTTCATTCATATCAGTTCATTTTCATCTAATTTTGTTTTCAATTTAGTATCATTTTTGTTGTCCCGTAATAATTAACTATTAATTCAAATTTATTCGCGGAAAATTAACTATTTTTCGACTGAAATTCATTCAACTTGCAATTGTTCTATTCGCACTTTTCAATTGAAATTCATTCAACGGAATTATTTCTTCATTCCACTATTTTCCCATTCATAATCATTAAATCGAACAACTTTTTATGAGCTATTAACCATTAAAAATCATTGAAACACATTTTCTCATTGAAGTTCATTACAGAGGCTAAAGGAAAACGAATTAAGAAGTGATGCTGTGAATGAATTTCAATGGATCTTCAATGAATTTTCGTTTGCTGGGTAATGAATCCTTTATACAATAATTCTAAGATATGTCAATAGATTAATTGTGTTAATTTAGGTTGGAAAGTGTGGACTTATATATAAAGATTTGAAATCAAACAATTTTGAAAAGACTGAAATGATTTAACTATACGTCAATCAGGAATTCTGTAAAAATTTTATCATACTTTCGCATTTTTTAAGTAGCGTAGTAAGTGCTTACGTGTGTAGAATCAGTTTTTGTACTTTTAGAATTTGAAGTCAAAATTTCAATTCAAAAGCCAAAATCCGAAATAATTTTGTTTGTGATTAGAGCCTAATTCTCTGTATTACAGGTAGGATCGCACACGTCGTAATTAACATGGCTAATCAGATCAAAGTGTTTTTGAGGTTAGGAATTACAGTCGCAGATATTCAACATTCAAAATGACGGATCCAATATGGCAGACATATTTTTCTAATTCATCGGATTCGCTCAAAACATATTATATATACATAGTATTTATTACTGAAAAGTGTATATTTGAAAATATCTTTAGTTTCCATAAAAATAAATTTTATCTTTGAAATCTGGAAATCTAGGAAAGATTAATAACTTATTTTCTTGAAAACTATAGACTTTAAAGGAAATTTACATGGAACAAAAATGTCTTAGAATAGATTAACGAAACTCGTCAAAATTTTTCAGATTTTTTAAAATAACTTTTTCAAAATTTCGATTTTCTGAATTTCCGAAAAATCAAAAAATAAATCAATGCATTCTGATAAAATTGAAGAAGATTCATTGACTCATTCTAATGCATTCTAAGAACATTTTTGCTGCTAAGCAAATTTTCTGTAAAGTCTACAGTATTCAAGAAAAAGTCAAAACAATCATCAATTTTTTCGACCTATCAACGTTTTGAAGAGGTTAGGTTGATTCAGAGCGAAACAACAAAGGATCTAGTTGAAGTTCATAGATTTTGGACATTTTTGGTTGCGAATAAACATTGATCCCGCAACATAATTGATGCTCAAAAAAATTCACAAAAAACAAAATACGAAATTTTGTTTATTTTTTATTTAAAATGCGCCATATTGGCTTTTGAAGAAATTTAAGTACAATTCTGATCACGCCAATCGAAAGAGCATACTTGAAAATGGTAGGGTTGGTCACTTTCAAGTCAATATTGAATTATTCAATCAATTAAGAAATGTGCAACTCCCGGTCTTGATGAGTTACATAAAATATAGTCACAAAATTTTTCGAATTTTATTCTTGCTTTGACTCTGTTTTAGAACATTGAAAAGATGCAAAAAATAACCAAATAGTATAAATAACTCTTTAATTGGACTTCAGCCTCCCTATTGCCGCTCATCTTATTGATTTTGGGGGTATATTTTGCATTGGAAACTGTACATTTTAAAAAATCTGTAAAAACTAAACTTTTTTTTTCGACAGTTCAAAAAATCTGGAGTTGACATATTTTTTCATTTTTTTTTATGGCGTGAACCGATAGAGCAACAACGATAATAATTATTGACTGCGGCTTTGTACCATTTTTTAGGGCGAAAATAGACGTTGATCAGAAGGAAACTTGAGACGAATGTTCAAATAATAAAATTCAATAAATTATACTAAGAATATTACTAATTATTATCAAATCAGACAACTATAGAAAAAGAAAAAAATTATATAATTTGAGAACAAACAGGAAAACAAGAAAAAAAACTACTTAAAACAAATATAATTATTCGTAATTAGCAAACAATTTTATAGAAATGAATCGGAACAATTAAAATTGTAAGCATCGAATTAGTTACCGGCTACTAGCAGAGAAATAATAGACTCGATGAAAGTACACGAATATAAGTTGTGTTTATGCTTGTACGCGAAAAGACACGAGATGCCATTGCGTAATCTGCAGTTCGTGCTAGAAAGTTGCTCGTTATGAAGTCTCTATGGCGTTCTACTTTCGACCTTGACCCATACCAATCTATTAAGTAACGAACGTACGAAAGATAATTATTCATGCACTGCACAGCTGTGCACCGTAAAGATCTAATGAATTCAACTATGCAACTATTTTTCATCATTTTGGCAACGAAAGGTGTCGCATGAGAATTTATTTTTTTTAAATTGTTACTTAAAAATTATATTGTTATATCCTCAAAATTAACTTAGTTTACGTTTTATAAATGTGTAACTATCAAATAATCTGCAATAAGAAATAGAAAGTCATATTTAAAAATGGCGTCATGATCGTGTTATGAATTTGCTATCATTGCACCAAAATACACGTATGACATATTGTCCGACATGTTTTTCGCCGCCATTTTGAATGTTGAAATTCTAACAGCCAATTCGTGGCAAAAAATAACTTTTATGTATGTAATCATTATTGTTTGTTACTTTACAAAAAGAAAATTAATTTAAGATTAATCGACATTATGTATCCGCCATTTTGAATGTTTAAATTCTACCTCTTGTACTTTAAAGTACAAGTTATTATTCCACCCGATCCATGGTTTCAACGAGATTGAACACCCTTTCATATAAAAATTTAAGATTCTTTCGAATAAAAATTAAAAGTTTCCTGTGTTTTTTGTGTTTCGGCGGCCATATTGAAAAATCTATTGGTACCAATAAATAAACTTCAGACTGGAAAAGAGCATACTAAAAAAATATAGGATAAAAATTGGCGTTAATTTTGGGATAAGGGATCATTTTATGGAATGTATGTACAGTGTGAACCCCCATATTGTCAGGTTGTCCGGATAGGAGGGGAAATGTAAACTCTCCTATTGTCTGTCCCCACTCCCACCCACTTTCTACACACCCTACCTTTGGCAAGAGAAATTGTGCGTAAAGAAATGCTCCCTAGAGTGGTAAAAGAGTGGGAGAAGTAAATAGACAATAACGGAGTTTTCACAACAGAAAATAACGGAGGTGGTTAATTACGGCGTTCGGACTGCATGTATGAATATTCTTAAAATATGTCGCGTGTACACGAAAACTTTTACTTTAGGTATGGGAGAATGGGTCATGTACATAATAATTGGTGGGGGAACCTTGACATTGCCATTTTAGACAATATTGTGGAATCTTTTGATTAAAAAAAAAATTGTAATTTTAGGCAGTCATATTGTACCCTCCATTATTAATTTATGAAAATCGTCAATAGATTTATGATTAACGACTTGAGAAACAGTAGTAGATCAGTTTAAAAAAAATTCAAAAAATTTTTAATTTCTTATGTTGGATTCACGCCATTTTGAATCATTGAAAACAGACCACTCGACTTGAAAATAGTCGTTTCTCAAAAATATTAAGCCCATATACCTAACAAATCTTGTTAGCTGAAAAACTCATTCCAAATGGTACCATTTCTTATGTATATGTGGCATTTCCATGTAAAAAGAGCCACTTTTTTGGACGTATTTTTTAATTTTTATATCCATCACATATCATCATTTAAGTATGTAAATGTTTAACTTTTACAATACAAAAAATTCTTATTCCTCCATAAAAAAATGTTAAGAGTATTTTTTCATTTTTTCGAATTTTCAATATTGCCATTTTTTCGGTTAATTGTTCGTTAATACGGTTAGTCAGAAAAAAAATTGTTTAAATCTATATTTTATATATTTTTTCACGGGTTTTCTCGTGGAAATATTAGTTTTTAATTATACGTTGATTATCTTACCGAAAAATTGTTTTTAAGTTTTTAATTCAGTTCAAAAAAATTACAGAAAATTATTATAACTTATAAAGAATGTGACGATATTGAAAAAACATGGGATAAAAATGTTTAAAAAATAGATGTTGAAAAAGAAGGCCCCTGAATAGCACGTAGACGCATATACTTCAGGGGCCTTCTATACGTAACTGACGACGACCTCGTCAATTTTTATCGTAGGGGAATGTTTCTGAACAGAATTCTACTCTTTAACATTAAATTGTGTACATAGCTGTATTTAGATTATTCCGTTAGGAAAAACATATCGAGTAATTTCCGCGTTGACGGCGACGTCATTTTCGGCCTGGTTATTTTTTCAGTACAGTAGAACTCCTCTTATTTCAACTGGTCGTGGTTTTCAAGATGGCGCCGACCCCTCTTATTTGAAATTTCCCCTTACCCCCTTACTCTACTTAACGCTTTAATAGTGGATGATAATATCTGATATCTTTTTATTTTTGTTAGACATCGTATATATTTTAGAGTTGAATTATGTAAAATATATATATAATTTATCTGAAAAATGTGTAGAGAATTTTAAATTTGGATAAAAATGTAACGAGATCACAACTCGTGCCTTTATATGATAAATAAAGACTGCAATATTTCTCATTTATTTATGGTCATTTATATCTGCATTCGAGTGTAGAAAATAAACATTTTAAATTTACATTATGCACTTTATTACATATAATTATGTATCAATAATTTTTTGTTTCACAAACAAATACAATGTGATTAAGACCGAAAAGAATATAGGAGACAATATTTAACCCAAATTTGCAAATATGATTAATGAAAGCTTCAAATCACTTCATATTCAGTACTAAGCTGCTGATATTGGATTTGTTTGTTATTTTGCAAATGAAAGACTTTTCAATTTTTGTGGAGGTCTTGAAATACACATCGTTAAAAATTGACAACATCCTATTCTTCAAATGTGCACTTTTATTTTACGAAATTCGCAGCTTCTCGAATAATTTGTATGATGTAAATCATGAGTTTGATACAAAATTTTAAATTAATTTGAAATTTCATTACATATCAGTCTACCGACTATACATGTTTGCAAATTTAGGTTAAACGGTGTTTACACTGTACAATTTTAATGGTGTAAACACTGTAAATTGTATCGAGATGTTCGAGCGGTGGTGGGGGAAGGCCTGAGGGGAAACGATTCAAATAAGAGGGGTTCTACTGTAGTCCATCATGTGTGGTTACATTTTTATTCATATCTAAATTTCTTCGATGAAAAATAATAGTTTATTGTTATTTTCATGTATGATAGGAATGTTTTAATACGTGTAAAACATTTTCTGTCAAAAACAAACACTTGCATGAATTATATTGCGCTTAATAATTCTTAAGCCTCTTAAGTGGTCAGGTACTGGGACATTTACCTTATTAAATCGGTCATTTGAAGCACGAAATCAGATCACAAGTTAGACATTGAAAAAAAAAAAGTTTTTTTACATATTTTTGTCAAACTTATTTGTAAATTTCCACTTTTGAACATTTTTCAACGCCACTTAAAATAGCGACTTCAAAAATAGTATAAATATTAATTTTCGACCTGTTCTAATTATTGTCAATCACATTATTGACAAAAATTAAAACATCTGTAATGAAAATTAAAGGAAATTTATTGAATATATCAAAATTAAAGTATAAAATTGATGAAGTGGATGTAACGACCGGAAAAAATGAAACGGTTTCAGCAGAATTATAGCAGAGATCACGAACTGGAATTAAAACTAATTACATGAAAAGCTCCGATGATACAATTATATTAAAAATAAAGTATTTCCTTATCAGTTTCCCGGAGGAAAAGGCCAGTACTGATTCTCCGATCACGAAGCCAGTATTCGAGGTGAAATAATTGCACAAGCGACTTTCACGATCCGGTATATGGGAGAGTTCGGTTGCGAGAGACGGATAGTGGACTTCGTCCTGTCGACTAATGTTTATTGCTTTGCATTTTCCTGGCCAGTTTGCGATAAATGTTCGGTAACATTCTAATTTACATAACCGACAGGATAAGTATTTACATAATGTGTCATGCCACGAAAGAAGCAAGAATTAGATCAGTGTTTCGACCACTTGTCACTTATATCCAAAGAAATATTTACAATAAAATAACAAAAATCAGTAGCTGAGTTCGAAAACGAAATAATTTTCCTGCATTTTAATCAAATGTTTCGTTCAAATATTTTTCTGCATTATATACATCAAACTTTTACTTTCATCTGGAAGAGCAACAGGTGCGCGTGCTTTTCACAATCGAGCATCTGTCGATTTTTATCTGTAATTTAGCAAGTGATGAATTTAAGTAGTTACGAGGCTTTTAAATATATTAACTAATCAATCATTTAGTTTTGCATTGTAACGTTTGTAACCTATATAATATAAATTACTAGTTAAACAACATTCTTCTTTTTTTATTGTTTTATACAATAAAGTGTAAAAGTCACTTAAAAAAGTCTTATCAATATTTTAACTAGGATATTTTAGTTTTAGTTGAATCTATCAACGTTTTCAAAACCGTAGCTACTATAGGGACCATCAGCTCAGCCGAGTATTCATAGATGGCCTCCAATTGTATCAGTTTTGAATAGGTTAAAATGGACTAAAAATCATTAGTTACAATAATTCAACAAGTAATTGTATCAAGTTATAAAAAAAAAACTCTTTTTTAACGATGAGGCTGAAGCTAGCATCCACTTCGTAGCAACCGGTTTCTATTTTATAATTCATAAGTTCTATTTTATATTTCATTGAAAATTACACAACTAACTATCAATATAACACAAAATATTAATATAAATACCAACTGTACATTTTATTATAATGAGAATCTGATTTTATTTACATCAGCTGCCAACTTTAGCGTCGTTTTTTAACGACATTTTTTGTAATTTTTTATATATTTGATTTAATTAAATAAACCTTACTAAATATATTTCATGTAAATTTAACGTTTGATAAATTAAATTCAATAATGGTAAACCTTAAATCCCATTATCTAATTGCAAGAAACTGATTTTTGTGGTATGGAAATCTTAAAAATCGCTCAAAATATTTTCATAATTGTAAAACGTTTTACTATAAAAACAGAATATATCAAAGTGTGTTTTCAAGACATTTTTGGTGTTTAATTCTTGAAATCAGACAATTAAGACATTTTGTTTTTATTGTGTTAACCCAACCAAAATATCCTTTTTTTTAATAAAATAAATAATAAATAATTTATTCCGTTATCGTTAATGTACTCCACAGAACAAATCACAATTGTAAAAATATATTTTTGATGTTTTAATATATTTTAACTCAATTAATTTACGCCGGAAAAAATGTTTCTTGGGAATTTTACCATTTTAAATGATAAATTTGGGCCGAACTTGCACAATGAGGAAAAATTTACATTTTTCTGGTAAAAATTACTAGCTTTTAGCAATATTTTTGTCTGAATAGTAAAACTTCAATGAACTTGTGGACATTTGAATCAGAAAATTTGATGGTAAAATTTCCAAGAATTTTTATTTTTCTCCGTGTATATATTTTTTTTTTAGTTAACTATTTTAGTGTATGTTTCAGTTGTATTTTTGGTAGTTCAACGGTTAGTTACATTATCCAAAACATATTCCTTTAATTATCAGTCAATAATTAGTGTTTAGAGGCTCTGAATTAAAATCTCATGTCAAAATTAAAAAATTCAAAATGGCGAATCGAAAAATGGCGGGCATAATTTTGGGATTTTGTTGACCATGGTAAATTATTCTTAAACAGCGACGGGATTAATGATGAATGTAATCGAATTATTTATATTTTCTATAGAAAAGAATAGGTCTTGTAATTGTATAAATATTGTCACATTTTTTATCTCTCTAATTCAATACGTTGAGATCGAACAAATTTACTTTTCACTATATAAGATAACTTTTTAGTAAGATATAATGATAATAAATTCAACCTACCCCTCAGTTTAATCAAGTTTTGGTATGATATGTTTACCAATAGCATAAAGATTATAGCCAGAAATTTATATAATAATTTCATAATAAATGTTTAAAAAATATTTTAAAATCGATAATTACCTACGAGTGGGCTGCTGAAGACACCGAGGCAGTGCGTGGCGTCGACCCATTTGAACTCGAATCCGCCATTTTTAAATGCGCTGAACACAGAGACTAGGTCGCAAGTCTTAAACTCTGATGGAAAATTGTAGATTTCCACGACGTGTGCAAATTCGTCACTGTCGACTTCTACAGTTCGGCTAAATGCTTTGTAGTCGCTTTTTGGTTGTTCGATCATCACTTCACCGACTGCGTCTGTCAACTGCAACAATAGATCGTTGCCATTCGAGTCATTTAAAACCAAACAGTCGAATAACTAACGAAAAAACGCTAAAGAAAATTGCATCAAAAGACGAAAAAATAAATATTTAAAATCCTAAAAATAAATAAATAAATCGTAATACTTTATAGAAAATTAATCATGTAAAAACAATACGGAACTTTTTTAAATATTAATTCAATGTGTCGTAATTTTACGTAAAACAGTCAGTACTGCAATAAATTCGACTAGTGCATGGAACTTCAACGACTACTCAATAGATGCGCTAGTGTCGCGCATTCTCGTAAGTACTTAACGTTTCTTTTGGTTAGACACAGTTTACGTACGAAATTGATCACAAACGTAGTCGTAAATGTGATCGTGATTATATAACTTAATTTAACATCGACATATGTCATAAACAATTATTTTCAGTAAAATAACAAAAGAATACCTCTTTAAATGCTTTACGTAGTTTTCTTTTAAATATTGTTAAGTATGTAATAAATTACACAATATTTTGTAATGATTAGAGTTCGACTCTAACTGCAATTAAAAATTACAAATCTTCCGTGAACCATATAAATTTCGATAGTTTAAAACAAAATGTTCAGCTCATTTGTAAGAAATCGTGAATATTATTATACTTTTCTTATTTCTCCACGCAGAAAGTAAAAAAAAAAGTAGTGAATGTCCCAGAAATACTGACTAAGTGGGGCTTCGGTCAGGAAATCTGCGATAAATGCGTAGACATAACTTTCATTACGTACAAATTGCATAATTTGTAGGCAAATATTTTATTACGTAACAAATACAATATTTATTATTATTTATATTACGTAGCCGGAAATATAGAAAAGAAGTTCTTTCAAACTATGTTATGAAAGAGTTTACTTAGTATTTTTACTTGTTTTAGTTTCTACTAATAAGAGTATAACTTACGAACGTATTTACTTTAAAATCAGATACAAAATTTGATTTTCATCACCAATGAAATTCTTTCATTTTTACAATTTTCTTACACTGTTAAAAATGTCTTTAGAAATTTTCTGAAACATGTAACAAAAGTTTTTTCCCCGTAAAGACACCTAATGGTCCCAAGGTTTTAGACCTTGAACTTTATTTTAAAGGTTATTTCAAGGTCAAACTGATTTTTTAAACTGGAAGACCAATTTTGGACTGGTGTTTGTAAAGATGAAAGAATTGTACGTTAAAAATAATATATTAATCACAATTACAGCAAGGTCGAATAAAGGTCGAATTTTTTAATTTAAACGCTTCACTTTTGGGAACCTAAGCTAAATACGTAAAACTGATTCAGAGAAATATTAAAAAGGGCAAAAGGGTTACTTAAACGGTATCTTGACTTGATACGAAAGTTAATTCAAAGGCATAGTGTGTTTCTGTAAATGGGAACACTTATTTTTATCTCTGTTTTGTGAAGGTAAATTAGTATCAACAAAGGAAAGAAATTACTAACCTCTTCAACTAAGGTTGGATCCAGGCAGTCTCCATTATCATCAAATAGACTCTCCCAGTCGCATTCATCCCGATTGATCTTCTTTAGAGGTTCCGGAGGAGGTGCTGGTTTACTTTTCGGCCGGATAATTTTTTTAACTTTTTTCTCAAGTGGTGCCACATCAATGACCACCGGCGTCACTTCCTGCCGCTCCTGCGTCCGCCTTTCGGGCTTTTCCGGTTCCGATATAATCAACACATTCGAAACCAAATTCTTCCAATTCGTTGGAGGAAGATTCTCGTTGGTCTTTTTAGTGTTTTTCGTTTTCTCGATCTTTTCTTTCTTTACGTCATCAGCCAATGTTTCTTCGCTGATTTCTTTGTTGACTACTTTAGGTTTATTATTCTCTAAAATGGTCGATTCGCCATTTTTATCGACTTTTGGATTTTCTGGTTGTTTTTCGATTGTTTGTTCAAAGCATAACGATTCTTCAATTTTCATGGCTTTGTCTATCCAACATTCATGATTTGAACTAATGTCTTCTTCCTGGATACCGTACTCAGTGTATTTGTTTTGTATCCAACTCTCGATGGCCTCGGATCGATCCGGAGGTAACTCTACCGTTTCATCAGCTTGTCTTAAGTGATTCTCTTGAGTTTCTCTGGCTAAAGAAATACTTTCTTCGATTTCGCGCTGATGTCGAGGGATGTAAAGGGCTCGATCCGGACGACGCTGACGTCGGGTTCTGTTAACACCGAAATTAACAGGATAGGGTCTTTAATATACTTATTTAGCTTTAAGTTTAAAACGATTATGTAGTTTTTGTTAATAGTAAATTAATGTACGATAAATCGAACATTGAATAATTTTGTTCGGTGAAATTTGCCGAATTTTTGAAGACAGGACGATTTTGAATATAATTTTATAATTAATGGTATATTTAAAAAAAAATTAATTCCTTTTATTTAAAAAAAAAGTCGAGAAATTGGACGCGCCAGGAATTGAACCGTGAAATTTATATTCAGAGAACAGTGTTTTCACTTGTACATTTTTTTATACTGCTGCATATTTTTCATTTTTTGCAATAAATATCTATTGAGAACATCTAACAAATGCTCTATTTTAAATGTGATAAAAGAATAAACAACATTTGTCATAAAATTAAATCATGTATTTCTTACAGTGCATATTATTATTGTATATTTTTACTGTTCCAATTTTGTTGTTCATCGTTTTTGTTGCAATTATTAATAATACGTCATAGATTTCTTTTAATTCGTAGTTTTTGCACTATTTCCTATTCCCGTTAGAAATAATTTTTCTTTTTTCTACTGTATTTTTTTCTTTTTAAGAATGTTATTTTTTTTTTGTATTGGATGCTTTATGCCTACTCTTATTCGCTGTTCGATGATGGTGATGACTGTCATTGATCGTACATTGCGTTTGCGCAATGATTCTGTAAATTTTCAGTTGCTGAACCACAGCACAAAGAGCAGGTTAGCAAATGACCCGTCGTATTGTACATTTATTTATTTATTTATTTCAAAACCTGTTTACCAATCATAGGTCCTTATCTGAAACAATTTATACTAAAAAATTTAAATCCAATTCTCTAATAGCATATTTTATGATATTTTTAGAATAATAAACCCGTTGCCTGAACAAACATTTTTTAATCTTTTTATATCTATTACATTCGAATGACAGTCGTACATAAAATATTTTCTTTTGTATACTCAATTAATACTTTTCTTTTTATTTGTGATAATTTATATTTACTATAATTACTTATATTGAAGTAAACATATATTCGACGACATTTATGACTGTATTTTCACAATATAATGCTGTAATTATGGCAATGGGTTTAGGCTTTAAAAACTAACACATAACCTATGTTATAAAAATAAATTAAACAAAATATTGATTTTTCATTACTTTTTAGTCTGTTTATCGATTTTTTTTAACAGTAAGCCATTTTTTAATCACTCGAAACTCACCTACAAAAGTCTTCTCGATAGTAAAGGAATAATATCATATCAAAGTAGGATGTTTTTAGAATAGGTGGTTTAAAGTTACTGCTTTGCAGCCTTCAATGTCTCGGGTTCAAATCCCGGCGCATCGAATTTCTTGAGTTCAGTCCCTACTTTTTTCTTAATTAAAAAAAAATAATAATAAATATCTCAACAAATTCCCACCGGTTTTGTGACTTCAGAATAGAAAAATTGAAAGAAAAATTAAACTATTTGAGCTCATTTTCCATCTTTGTTCATCATGAAGCTATTTTATATAGCATATATTGTTACTTATACAATATTACATAAATTAAAAATATCCTTTACTTAAATTTACTTCACTTTTTTATTAGATTATTTAACCTGTTGTTATGTATTTGATTAATTCTGTTATTTCTACAGGAATTTTGATATTTTTTTTGCTTGAACAGAACGGACAATACTTTTTTTAAATATCTACATATTTATTTGTAATCTATTAGTAGTTATTTAACAATAAAAATGCTATTGAAATGACTAGACACTAATTTTTATTTTTTTTTCTGCTTCATTTTCTTTTTTGAAAATTTTATTCACGCCCATTTTAGCCTTGCTTTCATTCGATGTTCAATGATTGTGATGACTGTCATTGATCGTATATTGCGTTTGCGCAATGATTCTGTAAATTTTCGGTTGCTCCCGGTTGCTAAACGCCTACAATGACCCGCCGTTTTTTACATATATATATTTCAACATCATTTTAGCAATCAAGTACTCGTGCGAACCTGTTTCCATTAAAAAGTCTTATGCCGCATTTTCTTATGTTCTACGATATTTTTATAGTAGTGAATTAAAAAAAAGATTTGCGACCTCCAATGGAAAGTCGCGTTTGATGAATTTTTTATCATTTATATTAAATTTTATTTTATTGCCAGTAATGTCAAATTTTTGTAGATTTCTTTTTTTTATATTCTCTTTCCATTTGTGTTAAGTGAATGGTTTACTGACTAGTTGCATTGGTTCTATTTGTTATATTTCTTAAAATCCCTACATTTTTTAGTCTAAAAAAACATTAGTAAAAGATATAGTAAATAAAAAAATTGTAATAAATACGAAGTTTTATTTATTTACAATCCTCTACTTTTTTCCCGAATCAATAGATAATATCATAACCGCATTATTATTGTGTATTTTTTTCATATATATGTTACCTTTTGAAAATGTATATTTACAAAGAAATTGTAATATATTAAAAGTTTATTCAACTAATTTATTAGAAAAGTACATACGAACTTTGTATTATCCCTTTCGTTCCCCAAAAGAATCCAGTCGATGGATTTTGTTGAAACTTCTTTTTCTTTTTTTTGTGTTGTGGAACAATTTGTTACCTTTTCCACCAAGAACTGCGCTCATATACGTAAATTCGATCATTTTATCGATTTTTACGCTGTACTTCTGGTTTTTATCCACCAAAAACAAGCGACATCATATAGATAATATTCCTTACTAATTACGATTGTGGAATCAGATTTGAAAAATTCAAAATGGTGGATAAATTTGTATGCCATATTGTATCCGCCATTTTGAATTTAAAAATGTTGACTTAAAATTCATCATCAACAACGCAAGTATTGGGTCAATTTTTTTGTTGAACTTTTCAAGTATTAAAAAAAATGAATACTCAAATGTTTACAAACTTACTCTGATTTTTTACACGAACTATCAATATTGTACACATTGTTTAAAATAGTTACAATTGAGTTATGTAATTTATTTTTTTTTATACATGGTAGTATTTATTAACGAAAACAAATGGCATCGGAATGATTTCTTTACATTTGTAAGAATTACATCAAACTATTTTAATAAAGACACTATCTTTTTTTTAAGTTAATAATTAATTTAATTAAATTTTAGTTTAAAAGTTATTCTACTTTTTAAAATGGTTCTTAAACATTCATAAAGTAAATTAAGTGAGATGAAGTAAAATTTTATGTAAAATTGAATTCTTGGCAGCATATTTATATAATTTTGTGTCCGTTCTTTTGATTATAAACTTCTTCCGTTGTATAACATCTGCCATATTTGCTTTTACAACAATTTTTAGGTATTGTCTGATAATGTTACTTTTAATTAATTTATAAAACTAAAATTATTAATTTGTAGTTTATTTATTTCTCGACCGTTAAAATTTAATAATACATGTAATGGAAATTCTTGGTAGTTTTTGGTCATATGTAAATAATAATTTCAGTACGATTACTTTATGAATTTCTTATATGTAAACTTTGAATTCGATAGCTATTGGGTTTGATATTAAAAAGAAAGCATCTCTCTAACGGTTAAAAATGGAATTATTATGAAAATGCATTTCGCACCAAGATTTCATTTTGTGCTCTTCAGCAGGGATGCGATAATTAATTGTAACTTTTAACCCTAAAAGCGCCAACCTATATAAAAATAACACAAAGCGCCATGTGGGGTCGTGGGAGACCCCAGTCTGAAGATAACATCGTCCTGCGTAGACAGTTTTCGTTATTTCGTTTCAACAAAATTACTGGATACTCTCCAAGTGCAGTTTACCGCATAAATTAATTATTGGTGCCCGTTATAAAAACTGAAATACAAACTTGACGTTTTTCACAAAAAAATATGATAACTCAGTCAATTTTCAATATTTTTTCCTAAAAGTTTAACTTCTGCTTCTTGAAATGTAGCTCTTTAGGATAAAAAATGCTGTAAATGTGCAGTTTTAGAAGGGAAAAAATGTAATATTTATGTGTGGGGTCTCCCAGTACCCCAAGATCGCTTTAAGGGTTAGAGGAGACCAAACATTTTGTTTTCGATTTTTTATACACTTAAAGGCTGGGATGAAGCCTTTAAGAAACACGAAAACTTTCAAACGTAACCCATTAACTCCGAGGAAGACACTTTTTGTACTTCAATTTCAATTGAGCATTTCGTACAAAAATCGAATATCAACAAACTTGAAAGGTATGTATCTTACTGTTTATAAGGTTGTTCTTTTCAATGGCGTTATCATAATTAAAAATTAAATATAGCAATTTAAATTTAAAAAAAAAAAACGCAAAAAATCGGTTATACTTTTGAATAAAACATTTTTTCCTCATCGGAAGAATATTTTCGGTCACAAAATTCCTTCACTAAAGGTGAAGAAACTAGTGGCAATATTAAGAAGTATTTTTAAAATATTAACAAAATAACATTGTGATCACAAAATGGCGACGGCAGTGAGTAATTTCTTTTTAAAAGTTAAATTTTTTTCATGAAAACTATAAACTTTAGATAACATTTTCTAACTATAAAAATGTATTCGTATGCATCAAAGAGTATGCCCACATTTTTTCAAAATGTATTGATACCATTTATTATTTTTAAATTTTCCAAAACCAAATTTTTAAAAACGTAAAAAAAATCTGAAAAAATGTTAGTGTGCTCTTTGACAAATTCAAAGATATTTTTGTTTCAAGGATAATTTTTTCTGACGTCCACAGTTTTCAACAAAACAAATTATTGTTCTTGAAAACTAGAATTTTTTAAATCACTTACCTCTTAGGAGTTGAATCTGTTTGAGGTCGTTGCTCGATCATTGCTGAATCTTGTTCGAGCTTGCTTTTTCTTGCAGCTGGTGGTAGATAGATCGCAGCTGTGGGGAGTGATTTAACTGCAATATTTTGCAAAAAAAAAAATAAATTACATAAAAATTCCGTTTTCCTATATTAAATGATCTTACAACAATGTTTTTTAAATTTAATTGTTCAAGAAAGGGATTATTTTGGTAGTGATAAATGGTATTTACGCACTTGGTCGTTGCTTGCGTTCAGTGTGTTCAGGTGAAGCAGCAGGCGAACACTGACCCTCGACTCCCATTCGCGTTGAAGCTCGACCAGTCGGCAACCCACCATTCAATTTTTGATCCCTTGAGAAGGTCAGGTTTTTAATTGGTCATTACACATTCAAGATACAAATTTTTTCGTATAGAAAGTAATTATGAGTTTGTTTAATTCACAGTTAAAAAATAGTATTAAAACAAATTTTTGGTATCCCAGGTAAAAATGTTTTATAAAGTTTTTATACGGACATGTACATTTTATACAATTTTTTATTACCCCAGGTAAAAATGTTTTTATAAAGAAATGATTGTATAAAGTTTTTATATGGACCTACAAATTTTGTACAATCTCAGGTAAAAATGTTTTGTAAAGTTTTTATAAAATCTTTATACAACTTTTATAAAGAAATGATTCTAGAAAAATGTTATAAGGATTTAAAAAGTTTTTATATGGGCATATACATTTTAAACAATTTTTTATTACAATATTATACAAAATTTGTAGGTCCATATAAAAACTTTATAAACACTTTATAGAATCATTTCTTTATAAAAACATTTTTACCTGGGACAATATTGTGTAAAATTTGTATGTCCATATAAAAACTTTAAAAAATCATTTCTTTATAAAAGTTGTATAAAGATTTTATAAAAACTTTATAAAACATTTTTACCTTTGATATTTGAAAATGGTATGAATTTTGAAACACTCCTATTCCACGTATTATTACAATAGTATTTGTCAGTGTACTTGCTGAAGCCGCCATTTAAAAAAAAAACCAAACACCTCTTTCGTTGGACTTGTATTTTGCAAAAAATACTCAAAAAACTAAAAAAGGGCATTGGTGGGGCATAAGCCGAATTAAATTTGTTACTGACCCACGTTACATCTATTCATTATTATAAAAAAAGACATGTTTTTTTGAGGTGTTCCCGAAGACAGCTTCAGTATGATTGACTTGCAATTCTTGGACGAAAATTTACACTTCCACTACTTTCAAAAAGTCTTTAAAAATCGTTAAAAAATTATTTTTTACATTTGTTACTAGTGATACTGTATGATGTGTGGTTTCTTCGATCGTAGATTAAAATATATAATGTAATTATGTCGGTATTTTTGAAAAAAAAAAACATTTTTCTTGAAACAGACAAGAGGTCAATACGTAGAAAGTAAATACATTTTTTTCAAGAACTAGTGATACTGTCAGAAGTCACGTCATTTATTCAAACGAATTCGAAAATACAAGAAGTTATAATTTAAATCAAATTTTTTCAAAGTCAAAGGATTTTTCAAAAATCAAAATTATCATCAAGTTTTTCAGAACCAAATAAAAATTATACTTAATGTGTAGATATACAAGTCAATAAATAAACAGGTGAATTAGGACACCAAATACAAATATACAAAAGATCTATAAAACTGTTTTTTTTTTACTTTTGTCTTTATTATTTTTTGACAATACGGTTAGATATGGACGATATTTTTATAAATTTTCAAGTAAATGATCATTCTGCTTTTAAACTTTTTAGAATATTTACGATAAAATCGACAGAATTTAAACTCTATTGTATTCCAGTTTTATTTGGGAAATAATACGATTTGTGAATGAAAAATGTTCACCTTTTTTTGAAATTATGTTTACGTTGCCTAACCCTAACCTAACCTCACCTAAATGTACTTGGAATTAAAAAAAAAATACAAATCAGTGAGGTATCTAATTTATTCTACTATATTAACGAAGTGAAACATATTTATTTTCTAAATTGTGTACAAATTATTAAATAAATATACCAATTAACAACACATGTTTATCGTGCATGAAGCTACCTAAAGATAAAAACGGTTTTTACTATATTACCATTTATCGTTATTTATTTCCTGCATTTTAGTTTATTAGACTTACACCGAAACAAATTTCCGGTTGCGTTCACTTCAAACCTTAACTGATTTAGCCGTTGCTATTCAAGATTATCAGATGCAAAATGGCAATCAAAATTCTATATCTTAGAAAATAAATAAAACTAAAATCCATTAGTCATTTATGAATTTTTGTACGTGGTAAAAAGGAAAAATCCAGTACTTTTTTTAATATGAAGGCTTCCATATTTAAACCTGCATTAGCTGAATAAAAAGTGTCAACCTTTTTTGTGAAGGATGATTTTCTCTACAAAAGTTAGGGAGTGTCATTTTAAGAGTGTAGAGAAGTAAAGCTACAATTTTATCTACCAAAAACAGGAAAACTGCCTGACATTTTATGCATACATCAATGTTATTTCTGTGTAAATTATTAACTTTAAATAATTGGTTATTTCTGACATTTTTGTAGAATATGTTATGCTTCACGATAGAAGATTAAGTGTTTTTTGATACACGTTGCACTTTTTTCGCCAGAGTAGTCTTAGAACGAAAAAAAGTACGGATTTTTCGCATTTTTCGACTTTTTCCAAAAAATATAAATGAATATGTTGAATAGAAACCCTAAACAAATATTGTCAATGATATTTAAAGAAAGTAGATAATCGGTAACTACTGCTAAATAACTTTTGGCCTTCTATTAAAGCTCTTATGAGAAGATTTTAAATATATTAAAAAACATAAAGCACAGGTACTACATTTTTTGTACAAATTACTTGAATTTAATTATAATATAATTAGAAGTCATTAATCAATAAAAAAAAACGACTAAATTTGTTGTTGAACAAGCACGTTTTCAATTTTCAACGAATTTATTTTCTTTGGATAGCAGCTTTTCATTTTATCTGGCTGTGACTGCTTTGGGTTTTCCTTTATACGCAGTTCAATGACTGTGATGACTATCATTGATCGCACATTGCGTTTGCGCAATGATTTTGTAAATTTTTGGTAGCCCTCTGTTGTTAAACGTCTGCGTATAAAGAGCCAGTGAGCAAATGACCTGTACTCTACATATATACATTTATTCCTCCTCCACCCGTTTATCAGCCTTTGCGCAAAATCATTTAATGATTCGGTGCATTGTTGTTATGTACAATATATCACTGCGAGAAAAAGCCAGTGGAAATTTACATTTACTGGCTGTCATTAACCATTTTAGATTTAATGACAAAATCTCCATATCATGCATGGGAAATTTTCAATACAATTGATGAAAGTTTTCCGTGCAGTAATTTTCTACTGCAATATGTGTACGAAATTGTTTACATTGTTCACATCCATTGATTTTTGTATATTGTATTGAATAAATTTTTGTAAAAATAAATATAAATTACTTTTTTACTAGGTGGCGCTTAAAAATAAATTGCGCAATGTTTCGCATCAAAGAGGGAAAAAAGGGTAATGAAACAGTAGGAAAAAATGTAGAAGTGGTTGTAACATAAAATAATATAAGAGTAAACAACATAAAGAGTTGTCATTGACAATAGGTTACGTTTACTATTTAGAATATTGTAAAGTATACCATATAATAACTATTTTTACCACAACAAGGAGTTATCTACTTTCAATCAATTTTATTACGTATCAATTTGACAATTTACGAATATCTAAAGCGATTATTTCACTATTAAATTGCGGAATATTTGAGGTTATGTACTACACTGAATTTTTAAGTATCGAGAAATTGTAAAAATTGAAAAATATCATAGTCCTGTTTACTTTGGAAATAGTTAATTTAACTATTTTTTATAATCCCGCTTTTTTATTTTGTAACAAGATTTCATTAGTTACATTTTTCCCTCTGCGTAAAAGTATCGACGAAAGTGCCAATATCGTCAAGAAAATGTAAAAATGTCGAAATCGTGAATTTTTATCTCTTTTTATACATTTCCAACGATTTTTCATTTACTGTGTTTATTATTCATTAGTCATATTCTGCAACGAAAAGTTGAACGACTTCATTTATGGATTCGGACGCCACCTAGCGGTCTAAGCCGAAACTTCACGGATTTCTAAATTTAATCGAATAGCTTTATACAAATAGAATTTTACAGTTTGATTGTCCATTTTCAAGAAAGTTCTTGAAGGCATGAAATTATAGTTTACACTGAAAAAACGGGTATCTTATTTTTAGATACTCTCGTCCTCACTTTTAAGACATTTTTGGGTATCTTATGGAAAGACGTTATAAATGAATTCTTGTGAGACGCTAAAAGTGTCTTCAATGGCAATCTGAATGTACTGCTCGATCGTTAATACATAACCTACAAATGTTTGATATTTATGTGAAAATGGATCATCAGTGAGCGTCTTATAGAAAGAATTTACAAATTACTTCTTTTGAGATGCTAAAAGTTTCTTTAATCGCAATCTGAATGTACTGCTCGACCATTAATACATAACCTAAAAGTGTTTGATATCTATGTGATAATGGATCAACATTCGTGTTCGTGTTGTAATGGATCAGCATTGTTTTATTTTTAGTCATTAGTTGTAGTAGGTAATCTTTTTTAATTGCCATATTTAATTCGGTTAATAAACACGTCATTTCTAATGTGTGTTTGTTCACTTTTAATTTAATTTTTTGCATCTTTCATTCCTGGAAGAGTACATAATTTTTTCACCTATATAGGATTTACGAACACAACAATGAACCGTTGAAATCACAACAAACGAACAACCGCACATCAACAGAATGGGTTATGTAGCTTTTATCAAGATGTCGCTTCGAGTCGGCAGTTTCCGAATATTCACGAAGATACTTGAATCGGCAATGTGTCTTCGATTTGCAAGTGTCTCAATACATAAACGTCTTAAGAGAGGAGTGGGAGGTTATACCCACAAAATCATCTGTATTACACTTTTAAAAAAATTTGAAAAAATTATGTCTTTAGTAAGTTTTGACGTGGAATTCAGTGTCGCTAAAATAAAAAAATGTAACAACGATTTTTGAATTCCAAATTGTAACTGGACAAAAAAATTGGATTTTCGAAAAAGTGCTTCTACATTTTTTAAAATTAATTTGAAAATTCAAAAAAAATCGGGGTGAACGTAAAAACACATTTTCTCAATAATTCCGGATGGATTTAAAAAAAAAAAGTTTTTTCGAAAAAAAATTTTCTTTTACCTTTACACTTTATCTTTTAGCTCCCCTTAAATTAGCTAAAATGACTTAAATGTAGACACTTTTACCGTCTTCATAATATGTCTTAGATTGTGAGACACAAAAATGTCTTATTTACGATTGACAGACGCAAGTAATGTATCGATTTTTGAGACACTTTGCAACAAAGACACATATATTAAGATGTTTATTCTGAAAAGACATTTTTGAAGTGTCTAATATCTTCAAATAAGACGTTCAGAAGACACGAATTTTTGCAGTGAATAGGCAAATACTTGTAGATGATCACCGTTGGCAATAATAAAAATTTACCATTTCATTTTTTACGTCAAGCCGTAATTTTAACAATTTGTTTGTTGAAATGACAAATACCATTCGAATAATTTCTTAGTTTGTAGGAACAACCACTAGCCAGTCATGCAAGTCTCTCTTAAAGATATTACTATTCAATTCATTTTTACATTACTCACCTGTTAGAAGGATAATCCGTTGGTTGCCGTTGCTCGATCATCGATTCTTGTTCGATTTTGCTTCTTCTTGCAGCTGGTGGCAGATAAATCGCAGCCGTAGGCACTGATTTCCCTAAAACACGTCCAAAAAACACAAGTCATTTGGCGGTTTTATCTTTGTATTGCATTGATTCAAAGGTAAACATTGGTTTTATGATAGTTTATTTTTTAACAATTATATATTGTTTATATTATTCACCTCTTTGCTTTCGAACAATGTGCTCTGGCGAGACAGCAGGTGAACATTGTCCCTCAACGCCCATCCTTGTCGACTCTCGTCCAACAGGAAATCCACCGTTCAATTTTGGATCCCTTAAAAAATTAAGTTCTTAAAATGTACTTAACTATATCGTCAGAAAGAGCTGAGACATGTTCATTAGTAATTTCTGAGTGTAAAACTAAAATCTCTATTATGGGATTTACAACAACAAAAAATAACTATGCCTAATATACATATACTAGGCCTATGTTAGTTCTTAGGTTTAATTATTGTAATCGTATTTATATTTGTGTTTCGTCTACTTTGATATTCAGGACGAAAATAAAAGATTTCATATTCATATTCGGTGCGATATTATTTATATTACGTTAAATTACGTAAGATAATAAAAAAAATTTAGAATGAATTCGATTACGTTTCTTATTAAATTTATATTAGGTTGTTTCATTCAAAACCTGAATTACTAAGTGGCAGAACAACGAATATCATTAAATAATTGTATAACTCCATTTGTCATCTGTATAGCGACAGATGACAAATGGAGAGAGAAAATGTTTATTGCAACATATTATAATGCCTGGGAGAAAATCTGAATTAGAAGACAGAAAATATAAGTAATGTAATATATTTAAAATGGTCTTCTCCATAAATATCAACGGCATATTTTCCTGATATGTCTATAAAACATATTATGTCTATTATACTACAAAAGATATAACAAAATTGACGTTGCAGTGACGTTAAACTGTCGCTGAGGGGCGCACGTGACGATTATAAGTTTTACAGCATTTTTTTATATCCAAATTTTTAGATTTATATTTAAAAACCCCTAATCAATTGTAGATTAACGGTTATAAATGTTATTAAATAATGGACAGTTTCCTAATTCAATATAAACACAATAGAACCCAATGACCGTTGTGGATGCATTTGTAAGATTGTTTTTTTTTTAAATTCTTAACACTTTGAATCAGACATTACTATTAAATACGTATATTTTTGGTGTCAAAGTAATAAAATCGTTCAAACTAGTCTGGTCTCATAGTTAAATTTAATTAAATGAATTTAATTTCACCGTTTTTGCTCTTTATTACTTGTAGAGTTTGAATTTACGTGTACATGATAATATTTCATAATTTATTAACTATTGAGTAACTGAATGTACAGAAAAGAGTACAAATATTTAGTTTGGAGACTCGATTTACTATAGCCTGTTTACCTAAAACATTTCACCGGTTACTCCTGACGTAATAGACTAAAATTTTCGGTTATATCAGCATTTCGAACTTGGGCTACAACGATTAACGTTTTATTTGATTTTTTATTACGATTATATTTATATTTCAGAATAACAAGCGGTAAGTGGTACATAAAAGATATAGAAAACATGAAAGTGTTGCAATACATTGCTTGATATCAGTATAACCCCATTTTCTATTTCGTTTATATGCTAATCCATGTAATTTTTCCCGATTAAAGAATAAAACACGTTTTGAGTACACGGTAAGAGTTATCTGGTTGATCTTAAAAATAAATTCATACGAACACTAATCAAATTTATGTAACGAATCAGAATGTTTATAGGAATTATCTTGCACAACAACGTCATATGTAATAAATTAGGAATTGCATAATTACATTGAGATAAAGACAATACTGTAGTAACTATAATAACATAGAACTTGTTTATGTTTGATTTTAAGAATTTGTTTCACAAAGTTAAGTCTAAAATTTATTTTGCCGTTAAAGTTATTTTATTTTTGTTGCTAATTATAAATTAGTCATTTGCGAATGTAATTCTAAAAATTAATAGAAATAAACTAGTTTCCTCATTAGTTCTGCATTACAGTTGTAACGTGTATAGAGATTTTGATTCTATTACTTAGAAGTAACATAAAACAGCTAAACAATTTTGCAATAAAAATTGTAGTTGTAATTTCTTTAAATATAAGTTTGCTTAATTTTGCTCCCTTAATACGATACTCATTTGTTTTGTGCAATATTAAGCAAAAATGATTGAAAAAATTAATACTACATTAATATTATGTGTTAGTAGCTTTACTACTGCATAATAAGAAATGTTCGATGCTAAAGGGCAGCCGCATGCCAGCAGGCAGAGAGGAAATCCATTGGCTTAGAACCTGGTGGGCTCTCAACGAATTTTTATTACAAACGTAAGATGACAATTATATAATAATTATACCTAATTAAACAAGTATACCTAACCATACAAATAAGTAATAAAAATGACTACACCGTAAATGTTGCACTTAAGGTGGCTCGATCGAAAACTAAATCCATCAGAATCGTTTAAAATTGAAATATATTATACTTGAAACATTTTTTTCGCTTCGGCGAAATTTGACAGTAGATTATCCCCTTAACTTGGCCGGAAAATAAAATTTAAATTGTCGATTTTTATAGGTGTCTTATGAGGAAACTGCCTACAGTAACCACGTAATCGTTAATATCTTTCTAGTAATCTATCAGAAATCAATAAAAAATGAGAGTTTAGTTAATTATATTAGAACGATTCGAAGTATGCATAACAAATATGAGATTATCTGCAATTTTGAGAATATTGGTTGCAAAAGTGAACGGTTTTACGAATTATAAACAAATACATCGATATAATTATTATTAATTTAATGTTTCATCGGCAACAATTGTTTTAATTTTATTAATAGTAATTGTGATTATGTATTAGGTGCATCTCAAGTACATTTACTTTGAAACATGTAGATATACACGCAGATTAGGTGGTACAGGTTAGGCACCTATCACCAGATATTTACAATCGTGCATGATGGACAAAAGACAAAGTCAGAATACAAACATATTCATTTAATGCGGTTGAAAAATCATAGCCTTTCCAAATTTGGAGAGAATTTAGGTCATTACCCAGAGACAAGAGTAAGACGATTTCACAAGGGTCCAAAAACTGTAACATTTAACAAAAAAATTTCAACATTTGTCCTCCAAGGATCGATGTTACTATCAATAAGTCGTAGTCCCGCCAAATTTGTACAAAATATCTCAAAATACTCGCCTGGTATGCAGCCCTGTCTGTGAAAATTTGAAGAAGCCTTTATTTTTCCGCTTTTAGTAATTTCAATCTTTTGAATGATTTAATTTTTCGAAATTCTCGCAAAAATTTCCTTACGCTAACTCTCGTGCTAAATTAGACAGAACTGCGATTTTTTCCTTAATTCTACCGGGTTAAAACTATTTCTTATTAAGTATCTGATTTAGATTTAGGTGTTATTTACAACTTCTAGAGTGCAATCATTTTTATTACTTATTTTTATTGTTTCATTCTATTTTTTTTTGTAATGAAAATTGTTACAACATTTTTGAAACTGATTATTAGTTTAACTTTTCTCTTCAATTAGTATGTACGGGCTGGATGCTGGTGCGCGACTGCTAAGTTCGGTGTTGTAATTAATGTTTGTAATTAGTTAAATAATCTTAATACAAATGTAAGGCTTAATAAATACAAAAATATTTAATTATGATTTTATTTCTCTGAAAACAGAAGATTTAGATAAAAATATTATTTTTTAAATAACAATTTTCGTTTGTGAAAAGAGTTAAAATTTAAATTGTTAAATACTGCTAATAAAGTCATTTTTATGTACGGATTTTCTAGCAAGGCTATTTATAAATAAAACAGTTCGACTTTTATTTGATGCGAAAGTTTTCTTTTCTTACTATAGGTCAGTTTCCATTAATTTTAATTATTTCATTAATCATGTTTAAAAATACATTATTGATTACAAATATAATATTGTGTAAGTATGTTGATTAAATATCATTATGTTCCAAATTTATAATGTAACTTTTGAAATAAAAATACGTTCAGTTCAATCCGATAAAATCTCATTTTGGAGAATTACTCTTCTTTCCGTTTATTATCGTCTGTAAAAACAAAATATCTCAAAATTAGTCATTTCACGAGAATTATACGCAAAACTCTCTCATTTTAAGACACTTTGGTGTCTTATTTTCTTGAAATGAGATAATTCGAAGCATTTGGTTTTCAGAATGTTATTTATTTTGACGCATACAATCAATCTCTTCCTTAACCTTTTTTTCATTTTCTATCTTACACATATGAAAGCTAAGCTTCAAAGAGCAGACCATTATCCTTGAGAAGACTTTCTAATATTTTGACATTTTTGATGACGACGAAGAAAAAAATATTCGTTACATATACTAGAATTATTCAACTTGTATCGTATAATAAGAATTATTTCTCCTTGAAAAAACTGCATTCTAAATATAATAATTTTAATAATATAACACGTATTGTCTCATATTTAAGTATTTTGTGGCAACCACTGATGATGAAGTGTTTTAGCTAGAATTTACTAAAAATCAGCATTTTCTATAGTCACTTTCAAATACTTGCATTAAATACTTCATTCTATTGTTTTTAGGTTAATATTGACATTAATTCGATTAAACAAATCTACAGAAAATAAGTCTAAGCCTGAAGTATGACATTTTTAGTGACATAATGACAAAAAATACAAATGAAGAACTATATTTTTTATAAAAATTACGCATATTTAATTGGAATGAGTAATTATTCAACAATAAAACAAAAATAAAATTATTTTTTAACTTTATTTCTTCAACTTTATCGTTTTCTTTGTTTTATTTTGCAGGGTCCATTTGAGGCTTGCTCTTATTCGCTGTTCAATGATGATGATGACTATCATTGATCGTACATTGCGATTGCGCAATGATTCTGTAAATTTTCGGTTGCACGGTGTTGCTAAACGTCCAAAGAGCCGGTTAGGAAATTACCTGTCGTATTGTACATATATTTACTTATTTCAACACCATTTTAGCAATCAAGTACTCGTGTGGACCTGTTCCGATTTAAAAAATCCAATGCTGCTCTTTCTGATAGTATATTTTATATTTTCACAATAATTCTTTACCATTGATTGTTTATTAATCAAAACTTGTTTCGTAGCACAGAATAATTATAGTTACGTTTTCTTAAATTTCTAAAATTTTTATTAATCTGACATATTTTAATTTTTATTGACAGTAATGTTTGTCTTCAATTTTTTAAATTTGCGATAGTTTTACCAATTATTGTTTAGTTTTCATTGTCTGATTTGTTCAGTTCCTGTAAAATTTCTTTTGTTGTATTAATTTTTGTTCCACACGAAAGGTAACCCCAATTAAAAAAATAATCATAGTCATTTATCTAAAGCTTAAAAATAGTAACTCGACTGACTGGAACTGAAAAAAAATTACTTTATCTTTATAAATAAATATAAGTTGGATAAGGATGATTAAAATGCCTTACTAACTACTGTAAACTTTTGATTAGTTTATGTGATGTTGTATTTTTATTTATTATTAATTCATTTATGTAGTAATCATTAAACATTACGTAACAATGAGCAGAAATTATTAGTAGCTTTTTTTGAACGAACAAGTTTGGATCTGCACGAATAAAAATGGATAATAAAACTTACCATATGTTTGTAATATTTGCAATAACTATTTTAATTATATAATACATATTGTAAATTTTATAATACAGAATTTAAAGCTTAATATAATTTTCTTTCCGTGTTCTCATTAGTAAATACCACATTAAACATTTTATTTTAAAAGAAACATGAGTGAACGATTTTTAAAATTAACATTAACAAAAATAGCATGACAAAGAACCTTGTTTCTCCATTAATTGTTTTTGCCTTGTTAGACATTAATTTTCAATAATTAAAAAAAAAGTGTATATTTATATGTGCAAGTTTTATGAGATATTTTTCCTCTATGATTACGTCACTTTTTATGTTATTTTACTTACTTCACTTTGCAATTCTTAAGAAAATTTTTGGCATGGGTTTTCTCGATCTATATTTTTGTTTGGACCATTATATAGTTAGATTTTATTAAACACTTTAAGCAATATTTAACAATCTGATTATTATAATTTTTTCTTCAAACAATAGATTGAATGCATACTATTGTAAGTATTCGATTGTATGCAATTGAGAGGCAGAAATGCAAGGAAATAACTGTGATATAAATTTTTTACGAGGACTTGTGTTCACCTAATTTTATTGTTGCCTTCAAGTGCTAATATTTCTGATTACTAAGTAAAAAAGAACCGAAACAAAGATAAAAGAAAGTACTTTGTGTGCAGTTCCTTGCAATTCTTGATAAAGGATTCAATTTCACCGTTGCTGGAGTCATGCGAGCTCTTTCCGGAAGTTTTTTTTTTCCAACTTTTTATCCTTCCTTTCCCTTTTAGATCACTTACCTCTTAGGTGTGGAATCCGTTGGAGGCCGTTGCTCGATCAAGCCTCTTCTCGCAGCCGGTGATAAATAAATCGCAGCCGTAGGCACCGATTTAACTAAAACACGTCAATAATAGACAGCGTCACTTTGAGATATAATTTTTGTGTACGTTTGGCTTCAACTAATTATCTCAAACAAAAATAGATTTTTACTGGTTATTTTGACTAGTAATAGCAATATAGTAGTTTACTAGTCTTTAAAGAGAACTCACTTTGTCTTTGTTTTTGCACTGAGTGCTCTGGTGAATCTGAGGGCAAATACTGGCCCTCAACGCCCATCCTTTTCGAACCTCGTCCGATAGGCAGTCCACCATTCAATTTTGGTTCCCTTAAGAAAGTCAATAATTATTTGTGTGGTTGAGGTCATTATATTTTCAAAATATGAATGAATCGTTTGTATGGATATAAATTCGACGAGTTTACTAATCATTGATTTTCTACGTAAAACAACATTTGGGATGAATCTAAGAATAGTGATTACCAAGACTTATGGAATCCGTAGCTTCGTAAGTTTTTTGGTAAATTGATTACAACATCATAGTAAAATTGGTAGAAATGTTATTGTGATGGGTAAAAAGTAAAAAAACCGTAACATCGACTTTCCTTGTTTATTTCCAAAAGTATTAAAGAAAAATTAGTCCTTGTTAACTCAATTTTACCATGTAATAGTATAGAATCTGTGAAAAATGTCAGTAAATATTGTTATGTCTATCAAGTGTATAATTCATTACCACATCTCTGTGGTTAGGGGTTAGTTTAGTGTACGCTTTGATGTCAAATTTTATTCTTTTGTACAATGCGTTAGTGGAAGAATATTAAAAAATAATGAATACTTAGTAATACAAAAATAAATTAATAGATACAATATCCCGGTATATTTGCCCGCTTTGTGCCTCGCCTTCCCCTCCCATCTCCTTAGATTCGGTCACAACAGGCCCTTCCTGAGGCCCCATGACGCAAGGTGGGGGAAAAAGAGAGCGGTGACAGACAAATACAACGAGACGGAACTGGGAAAATATGCTGGGACGTAAATATAGCGAGAAGCAACTATACCGCGACTCTACTGTACATTGAAACCGCTGTGTTCATCCTCAAGTTCTTGAAGTTAGCATCCTTGAAATCCCACGAAAATTCGAAAATATTTTTTAGTTTTTAGGCACTTTTTAATTAAAATTTGTCCACTTTGGTCCTAATTTCTTTTGAAAAATCTTAAAATAATCCAATCTTTCCACCATTACTATCATACAAAAATTGTGAAAGGTGTCCTTCAAATATTTAGTTAGTATTTACTATTTTGTTATTAAGTGTGACTACTTATTTGTTAGACGATGCAACTTTGTTGCAATTTTTGGCGACATTTTTACTAAAAGTGATATTAAAACTTTCAATATTGACCTAGGACAATTCTTTATTCCAGAGTACAACATTTGAAAATAAACCTGGTAAAATTATGTATTTATCTAATCGTCACGAAACGAAAATTCTCGTAAGAGTTTCAGGATACCGTTAGTTGCTAGAAACTAACAAATGCTGCTTACGAATCATGGAATTGTGAGGTAATTAGTTCTGGAATCCCTGCAGAGTTATTTGAGGCGAAACACGAACTCAGAGATATCACATCTAAAATCCCAGGAGCCTTTAATATCAAGAGACTGTTTTTGAAAGACTCTTCACGATCTTTAGTCTGAATAGTCGCCTTCATTCTGGTTAAACTATTTTCTTCAGGCCTCGGCCAAATTTTGGTCGAAAATAAAGAGTTTTCAATACAAGTGTTTCTAAAAAATGTCAACCATCCGTAATGTCGCACTTTACACACACTGCATCAACATAGTAGTTTTCGACACTAGAACGTAAAATTAGTACCTAGAGAGGAATGAGCGAATTGTGGTAGGGGAAGGAAAATGGCAATATTGTACCTAAGATATTGCAAATAAGAATATATTAAATTAAATACGGTATCTGGTTATGATATGAGTAAAATTGAACTGTACACATCGAAATAATAGGGTTGAGGATGTACTTTAAAATGTAATTTACTGAACACTATTTTTCATACAATTTCTTAACTCAAACTAGGGTTAGTTATTTTATTTTCCGTGATTATTTTTCTTTAAAAGATTATCAACTTTTTAGATATGATAAAGTGATTAAACCAATCTGCAATTTCAATTTTTATCTATGAATCCTTAATCGCAAAAACTATGCCAATGTCATCTTCCATTTTGGACCAACTCAGAAGCATCTTAATATCTATGGTTAAATCTTACTATTGTCATTCGTTTTTCTGGTATTTATTGTCCTTCTGATTTATCAAATCTCGATAAATTTGAAAACTCAAATCAACTATTCACTCACGCGAATAGTGGTCAATTGTAATTGACGATCCCAATGTAGACGAAAATGTATTTATATCATTTCAAGCAAGTAATAAAAGCTAACAGTTTATCAGTTGCACTCTTCACAACAACAAATCGTTAAATTGCCAATGATGCACGATAGACCAATTCATATAGTACTTGATGTGTCTAAGCTTATAAATTATGGTCAACCAGACTCTAATTCGCATAGGGAAGATCTACTTTGAGAATATTACTGTGGATGCCATCTGACAAATTGCTCGTAGAATTTATTACAAAAATATATACTTCTTCACTTTTCATGGATCTAGACGACATTAGTAGGTTTTAATATATGGAACATGGAATCGTGTAATTTTTTTCAATGTTGGATTATTGCAAACTTTATATAATTAGGCTTCTGTTCACTCTGTATATGCTACATTTAACCTCCGCATCTTGAATCTTCCATAAACATACGAATCCAAATAATTTCTTTTATTTGTCTTTATACTTCATCAGTATTTGTGGTCGTTTCATTGTGTATTGTAAAATTTATCAACAAGCGTGGACTGACGATAAAGAACTCTTTCATCATGAGCGAGTAGTCGAAATAAAGAACCTAAAAATTTTACGACCTGAGTTACGTAAACTATGACTCATAATAGAACGTCAACTTCTCTGGTTAACATCATTGATGTTTTCTGCACCCATCTTAAAACGTTTTGTAGATTTAATTTCTAATAATTTGCTAACAGCCTATTCCATGTAACTGTTGGAGATGATGTTGAGAGACAGTTGCAAATGTAACTACAGGTGCTATATAAAAAAAGTATTACTTACTGAATTACTAGTTATATTTCCGTTTATAATTCACTATGTAATAGTTTCACTTAAAATCTCTTATTTTTCAATTTTATTAAAAAAATTACGCTTAAAATCTCGTTCTTTTAATTTTTTATGGATTAAATCACTCTTGGCACTACTCAATATAAAAATCAATTCAGCTATGCTGATTCTCGACTAATTTTAATATTATGTACAATGTTAAAAGGAAACACATTACATTTAATGAATATGTGCTGGAAGCAAATTTCAATTCCGACATTAAATGACCTTTAATGGGCATCTACATACCTTAAATTGTCATTCCCATAGTTTCATGTATATACTTCCAAAAAATGGATCCATGTCACCCAGTGGAAAATTCACTGTAAACATTCATTTAATGTACAGTAGCACTGGTAGAAATTCGGTCTAAATATTGGCCAGATTTTGGCTAATAAACTTTTGTACTGGCCAGTTGTGAATAATTAAATATAGCTAGTTTTCAATGCAAAATGTAACAAAATCATGGATCATCTTTCGATACCTCTTTTAGATAAACCGTGGACAGTTTCTACTCTGTTTCTGCAAAAAACTACTCTATTTAACACGAACAACCTAAATACTTTTTTCGTCTAGTTTCTAGACGATAATTTAGGTAATATCATGCATATGTTTTTTTTACGCAAACTTAAAAGTTGTCTGGTCACTTTTTATGTAGTTTCTGTTCAGTTTTGATCCATTTTTCAATACTTTGCAATAGACGTTTTTTAAGCGTAGATATTATTAGGAAAAATGTTGAACTTCGTTCATCAGTTTTAATACGAGTATAATCGTCATCATCATAATCCTCATCATTATCATCACCATCGGCGTCGTCGTCGTCATCATCATCATCATCATCATCACTCCTATTGTTATTATTGTCGTTAATATTTTCATCAATTACTTCGTATGAGTTTATATGCTCAGCACAGGCACATCGATTTCCTTCATAATTTTCCTGGAAAGCTTAATATAACTTACGTATATCACGTACTGTAAATTTAATTTGCTTATACATGAAACATAATGCAAAATTACTCTAAGACTTGTTCCTGCACATTAAGATACATTTTAGTTACAAACTCATTAAATATAATTTATTAGTGGGCATTGTGACCTTAAATTATATATCATAGATGTGATTAAATTATCCATTAATAAGGGTACAGTGATGATTGTTTTATTTAGCTATAGTGTCGAATCGTGTTGATCTCTATTTACTTTTATTTTATGTAATTATGTTTGACGCTGGATTGTTCAATGATGTAACTCAGTTTGCATTATATCCTATCGATAAGCAGCAGGTAATTATCGGTCGGAGTGGTGAAATTTAATACTGGCTTCCAACAAAACTGTGTACGTTGGGATTATAGTCCTATCCACAGGATTCGCCTCGTAAATCTTTTCGATATTTATTAACGATTTTTCTAAAGTTTTCATCAAGTTTTCGAATTTTATCTTTGCAGATAACACTTGAATTTTTAACAAAGAAACAGATTTCGATTACGAATTTTTATTAACGATAATTTTCGATAACGAAGAGTTAGATGAAGGATAAATCTACAAGATTATTTAAAAGTACAAAATTGGTAGGCTATTAGCACTTTAATCCCAGACTCCAATATGGTGGTGACATTTTCAAACTTATATTTTGGTCATATTTTCCATTTTATACGTATGCGTCTATTTTTTTCTCAAGTTTTAAGGTTATGGAGAGTTATATTATTAATGAGGCAGTACTTTTAGTTATTTTGTGTATTTTTTTATATAAATAAAGTTTCACTAATAACATCGCTTCTTTTGGGTCCTATTGGATTGCGAAAAAATGTGGCAATTAGCATGCATTTTTAATTGCTGTTTCTTATATATTTAAAGTTTCCAATCGTGGTAAATTTTTTCGAAATTCAAAATGGCAGACCCATTAAGATGAACAATATTGGAAAAAATGGATAGTTTTTCGCTACTCCGTAATGGAGAACTCTAAGTTCAGAGAATGATTAGTTTGTTTTTCAGAAAAAGATTTCTATTTATATTTCAACAATATTATAGCAATACTATTTCAGCTACAAAATATATTATAATCCATAAAAAGATTTTGAGCTATTTTGATTTTAAGAATACGTTAACAATATCGCTTACAACAATTATTCTACTAGCTACAATATATTTCATTCGTCAAAATTTACATTGATTTCAACTTTTGTATTTAACTTATTCGGTTCGTCCTTAAGAATTACAAATGTTTTTTAACTTAATTTAGTTTAATTTTTCCAAATATTGTCCACCATATTGGATCCACGATTTTGAATATCGATTCGTAATCAGCAATGCTGAAAACTATGGACCGTACAGTTTAAAATAGTCTAATCTCAGAAATGTGGGCATGTAAGGATTAATAACAAATTTTCACCTAATATTGTTCTTATTTGTATCCCTATAAATTGTTTATTTATGTACACTTGTAATATGCTGGAAACCTTAAAATCGCGCGCTCTCAAATGTTGGCATATTTCGACTTGGCAGTTTGCCAGAATACTCCCAAGTAATCAAACTTTCGAAATATGTAACGAAACTCTTAACGGTTTGAAGATTGTTAATAGCAAGTAATTTATGTCAATAGTCACAAGTCAAAGATTTACTTGGATTAAATAAATATTTTTTATTTTTAAGGAATGTCTGAAATTTGAGGTGCATTAAGCAAATATTTTTTTACTTCTTGTAAATATTTATGCGAATATACCAGAATTTTTCACATAATATTAACGTTTTAAGTTATATGCGCCAATATATTGTCCCCATCTTAGAGTCTTCTTTCCTTCGCGGTATCTTTTACTTCTAAAGCAAGCTTTTAAATTTTTTAAGTTTTTAGGTCTCTAAGGATAGAACATTAAACATATTTTTTATGTAATTTATGAGTAGCGTCATTTTCTACATAAACTAAGGTTTGGTACATCTAATTCATTTGTGACGATGTCCGACCTAAAAGCTTTTAGAGGTTTTTGAGGTCCCTGAATACGAATCAGATTTTCAAAATTGACAATGAGCGATCGAATATAGTGCATCAAAAATTGGAAAAGTTAGAGAATTGTCATAAAAATCCCTACTGTGAAATTTTTTGAATTGATGGAAATAAACTTAGTATAAAATCTTAAAAATTCAAAATGGCGTTCCCATATAACGGACAATAATTGGAAATATTATCTTTTTACTCATCATATTGCGTTAATATATATTCTTGCGCATATCCGCCTTATCTAATTCATCCCATAAAACAATTATAATAAACTGCAATTTATGCTGAAGCTTATTGAACAGTAATCAATAAATAATTGGATAATTATAAATAAATCGACTTTTCATTTTTTTTTCATATTTAAGATATTTACAGGATTGTTTATATTTATTATCCATCTATTTTACAAGGATTATGATTTTAAAGGTGGCCTAATTAAAATCTTTTATAGAGAAATGATTGTACGTCAAAAGGAGGGTGTTACAAAATGCTAATTTGTGGTACAAAATGTATTTAAGCTTACTCGAAAATTGAATGCGACATTAATAAATACCTAACCACATTACCTACGAGAACACATGATAATGATATAGGTCACCTTTTCATTATAATAATATAATTAACTATTGTTCATCAATACGTTAATATCAGAAACTATTGTTCTTCCTGCACGAGAAATTTGGGACCATGAACTTGCTATATATTACAAGTACTATTGACATTTTTCTTAGATTCGATTTCTTACAGAAAAACAATATGTTAACATAAACTTAAACAATGGTTTAACTGTAGATTCGACAATGCTGCTTTAATTTAAAATAGTTTCAAGAAATTTTCAATATTTCTTAAAATATAAGAAAAATTATTTATTTTTAATGGAGTTTTTCAGAATTCACAATGAAAATCAAATAAACGCCAATGGTTACTACATTGTTAGAATTTTCTGAAAACGTAATTGAAGTTTTTTACTGTGACCGTTTCAAATAAATTTTGTTCAATTTAGTAATTTTTTGAAATGATAACAGGAAAAAAATTCAGTTACATGCTAAAAATATTCTGCATCAGTTTAGTAATTTTTAGTTACCGTAACAGAAAATTATAAGGGGAGTAAACATTTTCTTGACTATTGGTTAATTTACATTTATTAATATGTTTTACATACCTGCATAATTATTGAGTGTATATATTAAACATTACTTGAATTAATTTGCATACAACATATTATTAAATTAAATTTAATGAAAGATACATGATCAGCAGTTAAGGAAAATTATATTGTCGTCGTAGACATTAGAATCAACGTCATAGAATTTGACAACATTTTTATTTCAAATATTTAAAAAATGTTAAAATGTCTATAAAAAGAGAGGATCAAAACCGTTCACATGCCACGATGAACAGATTTTTTAGAGGTCCAAATAAGATTTTGATTTTCAATTTTTGAATTCAAGAAAGATGGACATTATCAATTATTTCAATAAGTTACAAATAAACTAATGATGAGTACTTTTGTTTCTGAAATTAATTAATTATTGAATTCGTAGTGATTGAAGTAAATTGCCTTACTGGTATCCTGGTAGAAAAAGGCATTTTTTGGCGGGTTTATACCCAATCTTGGTTTCTGCGCAGTTTTTGGCCAACATTTCTAGCTGGTTTTCCCTGTGGTAATGTAACGCCCATTTGCCCAGAATCTAGCCATTTTTTATGGCCAAAAACTCTACGAGATTATGCTCGATGATTGATTGGTTTATGTAGGTTTTCGCATTGTTATTGTAGAAAACCGGGTAAAAATTGGCCAGTTTTCAGACTGAAAATCTTGACTGAAATCTCTAAGAGTTTTAATTTTTTTTTTATTTTATCAATATTGCGATGTTTTTGGACACGTTCACGGCTTGTACATGGTTTCGAATTATCCATTATATATATAGAGGACTATTTGTTACAATATTCGCGATATATTTTTAATCCAAACTGTGTAGGTTATTATTGAGATCGTTTTAATATATGCCACTTTCATATCTAGTTTCTAGCCATAAATATGGTAAATGAAGACCATATTTTTCAGGCAGTTAAACTGGGCAAAATCTAGATAGGTTGATGCTAGTATGATTTAAAATGGGCATCAACTAGCAATTTGTCAACCAATTTCTTGCTAGAAGTTAGGAAGCAAGTTTTGGGCAGTAAAATTGGCTGGTTTCTGGGTTATGCCCATAAAAACTGTTCAGATTTTCTACCAGGGTACTGCTAAACTATTAGTAATAATTAGCAGATTTTACTTTCTGAATTAGTAGACTTTTCATGCACTGAACAAACGATATACAAATTTCCATTACCCGGCTTAATTAAATTTAAATTAATCGATTCATAATTAATTAATTAATTCCAAACAAATATCTTCTTGAATGAATAATAATAGAATATGCATATAATATATAAAATAAGAAAAAATAACTAAACAAATCTTTGTTTAAGTTGATAAAAATTAGGATAAAATAATTGCTTCGAAAAAATCTATCCTAAATATAACAAAAAATACAACCGTATTTTAATTACATATGCAGTTGAAGTATGTGAGAAAATTACATCTAAGCAAGCATTTAGTACAACAATGATGTAGAATTTAAACTTACCTTCATACCATACAAAAGAACAACAGAAAATGTGTATTTTATATGGCTAATTAAGTATGTGATAATAATATGTCATAAATGCTAAAGAACTAATAAATATGTTAATATTTAAATCAAAACCTAATGACTTTCATTAATAAATGTTTTAAACACGTTCGATCGATATCATTCATATTTTGAAAAGTAATAAAAAAAGGTTTTTACATTTCAGATCAAAATTGGATTGATGAGTAACTCATTTTTGAAAATTATGTAAATAGTCGTTGACAAAGAAATTAAAAAGTAGTCAAAAGAAAACGTTTTAAGATATACTTTTTTTGAAATTAAAAATAAAAAAATTGTAAAAAAATAATATATTAAGAGTTTTTAAGCAATTTTTATATATGTGTTGTCTATATTTTGTTTATTTTTTAAATAACAACTTTAGAAGGTAAGTGTTACACAAAACTGTCGGTAGCAGGAAAAAGGGTTAAACTGGATAAGTTGCTCGATATCAGTATAACCTCGTTTTCTATTTCTTTTATTTATTCATTCCAATTACCATGATTAAAGAATGCAACAAGTTTCGCATTCACGGCAGGAATATGAAGTATGCGTGTCTCAGGTTAACCGTAGAAATTCATAAATGTATAGGAATACAATTTACGTAACAACGAATTAGAATGTTAGTCGGAAATATCTCGCGTAATATCCAAGTTATATAAGTTACAAATTACATAAGTGAATTAAGACACCAGTAATAAATATGTCAAAGATTAATATTAATAATTTATTGAATAATTCGAAATTGTTTTATTTTAACGCCATACTTATTCTGCCTTCTGTACTAGGAAACAGCTTAGAATGACTTACTTTTAGATGACGATTTAATCACAATGAAATTGTGGTAGTTTTGTCACAATATAAACAAAATATTTCTGACTTTATTGCTGATTTCAATATGTAAACTAGTTACTACGTAAAAAATACATCAAATCCAATTTTGACCAATTTTGCCTTTGTGATCATTCTTATGTAATCAAAAGTATGCTTTCGATGCCTTTGTGATTGGTGTGCAACTAAGGAAAAACGTTTTTATGCCCTGTTTTGTTATAAAGCATTTTTCTAACGTAACCTTCAAAGATTAATTTCGTGCTAATAGCCACGACTAATTAACTAAGAATTGTAACCGATGAGGCATTTTTTCATGTTTATTTTCAAGGCAATTTCGGTATACTCACAAACAAGTACGACCTTAGTTACAAAGGTTATCTTCAGTTTTTTTGTTGCTAATAATAGCAACAGCTGATGCACAGCTCCAATTTTAGTTTACGTGTTTATTAACTCTGTTTATACATACTTGTAGTACTACAACAGATTTTTCCCTTGACAGAAACTTTAATATATTTATATTTTAGAATATTAATTTTCTTATATGTATAGTAAACTGATTTTCAGTGACGAATTTAGTAAAAGTTTATTATATTTAGTGTCATTTTTTCGCATACAAAACTACAATAACAAAATAAAATTGTACTGTTTTCTTTTTAAATTTAATATTAATTTTTTAGAAAACAATGGAAGTATACAAACAGCAATCGTCTGATTTTTTTATTTTTAAAACAGTGCTTTGAAACAAAATATATAAAATATTTAAATTCCAAAATTTTTGGAAAACACGGGAAATTGTTCATAGACAAAAGTTCATTAGGAATTATGAAGCTATTGCATAATTAAATTGTAATTTTAAAAATCACTGCATCAATAAAGCATAAATGGCTTGCTGTCTAAAAAGTTACTGATAGTAAAAATAATACGACTGTCTATTTTTGAGAATAAATTGCTTTTATTAATTAATATTTTAAGCCAAATTTGTTTACACGCGAAGTAAAGTTACAGACAGTCATATATGTTAATAGAAGATGACAAAGACACATTTAACAGATTAATAATTTTTTACTAGACAAAATTTTGATATAAAAAATATGCTAACCTTGATAATTCCAAAATGGACCAATCCTGGAATGTTATTCCGAATAATGTATTACAGATGCATTTATTTACGATACTTCTGATGTTTATTATGAATCAATCAGTTACTACTTACTTAACAGTAACGTTTGTATTTTCAATTGTTCTCAGGCAATCAATAATGTTTTCATTGAGCTCTGTATTCATAGTTTTGTTGCTTTTATGGAGCGTATTGTTTTTGTTCGAAGTAGAATCGTAAACGTTTGCAATATTATATAAAGCATGAAAATGGTTTCAATTTTATCATATTTGTAAGTAAATAAATAAAATATGAATAACGAAAAGGATTAAGAAAACAATACAGAAACAAGTGACACCGAAAAATAATAAACAAAACAATTTTATATCATAAGTAACTTATGGTGAAGAAAGTTGTGATTTTTTCTAACCTATTGAAACAATCATTTGAAACAAATGTTATTATTTATAGAAAAAATAATTGGACGTTAATAACCATATTTAGTATAATTTTATATTTTTATAGTTACTGATTATTGTTTGTGTGTACATTTCTGTTTACTAATTTTCATTCTCTGCATTGCACTGAAAGAAATTTTATACGAAGACGTCATAAAAAAAATAGGAAAAATTACTATTTTCCTATATGGAGTTAATGCTTATGGTGAAGAAAGTTTTAGTTTTTTCCAACGTATTAATTAAAAATTTTTAAACAAATGTTATTATTTATAGAAAAAAAGTTAACAACCATATTTAGTATAATTTTATATTCTTATAGTTATTGATTATTGTTTGTGTGTACATTTCTGTTTACTAATTTTCATTCTCTGTAATAAACTGAAAGAAATTTTATAGGATCACGTATTAAAAAATAGGAAAAATTACTATTCTTCGATAGAGATTTGATGACAGACTTGCAAAATAGCAATGTTTCATAATTAAATAATAATTTTTAATATTCCAGAATAGTAATCTTTCTTATTGCGCGAAAATTAAAAAATAATGTATATTGATATATTGATATATAGAATAATAAATGTAATATTTTTATCTTAAATATAAAGTGGTATTCTTTTAGTTTATATTTTTCTATCTTCGTGTTTATTTTTTTAATTTGTTTTGTAGCTTATAGCACTTTCTTTATATTTGCTACGTTTTTGTTCTTCATCTACGTTATTTAGATAAAACAAAATAAAATCGAAAAGTTCGATTCGGCATTACACAGTAAAAAAAAGTCTTGAAATTGTTACATATTCAATTCAGCACCGTGAAAGGCTTAATTTCAGCCTAAAATTGTGCTAATTTTCTTAAATTAAGTCAATATTTGCGCTTAAACCTTGCTTTAGTTTTGGAAACTTACTTTTAGTCAATATTCAGGTTCGAAATAAGAATTCTCTAACTTAGTTGTGACAAGCTCGAAACAAATTTTCTTTAAGCATAAATCTCGACTAAAATTAAACTTTGCTGTCTGAAAGTAAGACTTTATGCGTGAATATTGACTTAATTTAAAAAAATTAGCTCAATTTTAGACTGAAATTAAGCCCTTTACAGCGCTAAATTTGAAATGTAACAATTTTAAGAATACTTTTTTTTCTGTGTAGATTGTTTACACAGAAAAAAAATAAGTCTTAAAATTGTTACATCTTAAATTCATCATTAGGTGAGGCTTAATTTCAGCCCAAAATTGCGTTAATTTTCTTAAATTCAGTAAATATTTAGGCTTAAAGTCTTACTTTCAGACAACAAAACTGACTTTCAGCAGCCGATATTTTCGGTTGAAATAAGATTCGCTTAACTTCGATGCCATAAGCTCGATCCATCTTATTTTAAGCCAAAATATCGTCTAAAAGTCAGTTTTGCTCACTGAAAGTAAGATTTTAAGCCAAAACACTGACTGAATTTAAGAAAATTAACGCAATTTCGGGCTTAAATTAAGCTTCACCCGATGATGAATTTCAGATGTAACAATTTTAAGACTTATTTTTTTCTGGGTACACTCCGTCCGGTATAAAAATAGCTTGGTATGATATTACAGGAACATGTGCCATTGATATAATATACCGTCAAATACCCACACATGACATACTATGTGAATTCCTTAAGATTACCATTTGATTAGCTTTTGAAAGAATGAAAACTCATTTTTATAACGGGAGCCATAATGGAACACAACAAACCTACGAGCATCGAATACGCGCCTGACGGCGACAAAAGCAACTAGATTTTAGGAATCCTTTGATGTAGACTCGTAAACGTTTAAAATTTATAATGCTCTTGTAGAAAATTTACAGTCTGAAATGAATGTAAAAACCTGTATCATATTATGTTGAACGCATTACTCCAATAACATTATTATTTAATACCACAAATAGCACAAATCCTTATGTCAAGGTTGTTAATTTTGATGCACCCTTACTTCCCTTTAACCTCCAAAGTGACCATTTTTTAACAATAACTTTAGTGATGTGTAGCATCAACTTAAAATTGCTCAAAAAATTGTTGAGTGATAATTTCTAACGTAAAATTTCATGTACTTTCAGAATCCGGTATCAGAATTGTAGAAAAATTTGTTAATAAAAAGTTATAAACAATTTTTTTGGAAATAATCATTCATTTTCGATGAAAAGCACTTTTTGCCCTATAACTTTTTTACGTTAAGCCGATCCTAACCGAGAAAAAAAATTACGAATCTTTTTAGAAAACTTTAGTGGAAAAGGAGTTGAAATCTACATGCATTAGACACACGAGTGAGCCTTCTTTCCGTTCGAAAATTTTGGTTTAACGAATTTTTTACCTCGAAAATTCATTTTTTTCCAAAAAATTGTTTATAACTTTTTTTAAAAATTTCTTCAACATTTCTGATACCGGATTCTGTAAGTACATGAACTTTTACGTAAGAAATGATTACTCAACAATTTTTTGAACAATTTTGAGTTGATGCAGTACTTTACTAAAAGTATTGTCAAAAAATGGTCACTTTGGGCGTTAAAGGGTTAACCTTAACTTAAGATTCGGTGCTATTGGGAATATTGGGACTCTTAGTATGTTATTTCCTATTAACTTTAAAGTGGATCATGAAAGAATCAATCGATTTTCACTCCAAGAAATTTAAAGAAAATATATTACGAACCATTTTCTTCCACCACATTCTCGTAAATCACTTTACACTACTAAAATTTGCACTAAACTCCACAATTCACAAGTAATAACATTTTACTAATCACAATGTTTTTATCTTCTGCTTAACAACACCACACAAATTTACTATTATACTTCTACAAACAACACTGTTCCGAGCATCTAGAAATATAACACTTCGATTGGTTTCACCGTGACGTAATATAACCCTGGCCAATTTAAGTGCACTTGAAAATCTTGATATTCCGATACAATAACAGCGAGAGTAAATATTTTCAGGATGTCGTGAACAAGTGTTATTCGTCTTATAGTTACAAAAAACTCACTAATCTGCAAACAAGTTTAAAACCTGTTCATTAAATCGGAAAGTTGTATGCGAGTAAGGAATCTTCTTTAGGAAATGACCGACGACCATCTGATAAAATCATTACATTAAGTTATGAGAAGAAAAATATTATCATTGCTGTTGTGGCAAGTTAAGGACGAGCATTTTTTGTTGTTGTAGAAAATTTGCTATCACCTGTTCGTAAAGTTTACTATACTAATTTTTTCTTTACTTGTTTATTTTTATTCAAGCATTTAAACCATTATCGTGATAGCTGAAGTAATTCTGGAAAGAATATAATTTCTCATTGTCAGGACAGAAAATCAGTCTTTTAGAGTGAAAAGAGAACTCGCATCTGAATCATCGATTTTAACTTATGAGGATCATAAAAGTAATGGTACTGTAATTCTCGAAGGAGTGAGACTTTACTTTAAAAGATTAAAAAATCACTCCACAAGGAGTGAATTTATCGTGACAGCAATATAAATTAACGAAACTATTTCTTGAAGGTCTTGGATTGAAAATTCAAGTTTCATATAGTAAAAATTGAGCCATTCTATTTTAAGAGTGAATTTTCATCCGTGTACTTTCAGTTCGTTATTAATGATAAATAATTTAAAATAATGATGAAAATATTACTCTCAAATGAATTAAATTTTACTTCAAACGAGTGGAATTCACTCTATAAAGAATGCCTTTTCACTTCATATTTAAAGAGTAATAATTAATTTAGCATACGTTTTTCCTTTGTTTCTGTAAATTACTGAATAATATTTCGCCCAATTTGGGTCATCAATTTGTTTACTGGTTACACCAATCACAAAACATTTTTTTATGCACTAGTGATAAAACTGAACACTTTTGATCCCAAGAATGATCATGGTGGGATTGTGGGATCCTGAACGGGGTGACCTTGTACCTGATCACGTCGGACTTGTAGCAGACGACGGTCCTCCTGGCGTATCCTTCCCCTATCGAGAAAGTATGGAGCAGGTCCTCGAATTTGTCCTGCACCACCTGGTGGATCAGGTATCGCCTGTAGTTGTTAACAGGCGGAAACACGAGCACTCTGAAAAGTGAAATGAAAAGTCACATCGGACATTCGCGTCGGTCGCATCCGATCGCCGTTGATAGCAAGAACGGACTGGACGATCCTTAGTGTATAACATCTGTGTATAGCTACGGGGTAGCTGTAACATGAGTACCCCACCTTGGGACGCGAATCGTACACAGTCTATAAGAATTTATGTAATAGCACTTTCACTTTCGACATGCCTTCCTGCCGGCGATTCCTCGTGGCCCTATTAAGATCAGCCGGGTCAAAAAAAATTTTTTCGATTCGACTATTTTTCAATGTTTAATTATTGATTCGTTCCTACAAATCGGAATGAGTGTAAAGAAAAAATATTTTGGAATATTAACAAATTCCAAAAGGTTTTTAAGTTTAGGATATCAAACAATTACTGAATATCTATACCAAAATCGTCAAACAATGGCTAAAATTAAGTATTTTTTTTAAATCAATCATTTTTAGCAGAAAAGTTCAGCAATCTTTTGTGGATCTTTACTATTAATTGTTAATATTTTCTGATCTCTTAAACTTTTGACTTTTGACGTTACTCTCAAATTTTTTCAGATTTTTTTTCAAAATTTCGATTTTTTTAATTTTTCAAAAATAAAAAATTGTGACAATACATTTTGAAAAAATTCCAGGGTATTCTTTGACTTATTCTGGATTATAATTGTTCTTATAACATTTTCTCTAAAGTCCATAGTTTTCAAGAAAAAAATTATTAAATTTTGAAATGAAATTTGTAAATGCAATGGCCATTTTGAATCTGACATAACAAATTTCAAATATACACCAGTGTATCTTTTAAGTACAACTATCGAGTGCACCCTTGCAATATATTTTAGCTCACTTAAAGGAACATATTATATCGAATACCCGATATTTGTATGCGTACTGAAAAAATCATGTTTTTCTACTATATATGTCAAAATCATATATAAATTTCAATTTTTTAATAATTTTCTTACTGCCATTCGAAAGAGCGGTTTCGAAAATGGTGGAATCTGATAGTTTTTATTTTTTTCGAAATTTATTTCATATTCAAAATAATCGTTGAAGTTGCAGTAAAGTTTCTGTGATTTCGGCGTTAATGGCTTAACTTATTGATTCAACCTCAAAAATCAAGTAAACAATATGGATGCTCAGTCCCCGAATTCGGTAGTGTTTTTTTTACATTATGTATTTTTATTGTACATTCGACTAAAATTCTATAAAAGGATTGAGATGTAAAAACTTCATGGCAGTGGCATTGAAAACGAGTTTCGACTCTCACACACGCACCGATTCTCCAAGATATTATACAAGTGTAAAAAAACTGTTTTCTAGTATATAACATGGGAATATCGCTAAAACTTTTGAGTTTCTAGAATTTGAAAGGAAAAATAGAAAAAGTAGTGGCACACACTTTCAACTGGCTTTGCCTTATTTAACCCTAAAAATTAAATAAAAAGTGCCGAGACTTATTTTGCAAGGTTGGTAACAATATATTTATATTATAAATTTTCATTTAAATTTGGACGTTTTAAACATTTGGCATTGAAAAATAGTTTAGGCATCGCTTGCACACGGAGAAAGAAGAATTGTTATGTTAACATCCGGAAGCAACAAAGCCAGATTAGTCCCCGTTACAGTTTAGTTTGTGAAATTTACATTTCTGTTTGCTGCCAATACAAATATGTTTTGTTGTATTGACAATCTTTATATTTACTTAAGGAGCAATTAGTTGGCTCGGCTACACAAAGCGATTGTCCGTGAAATAGGTCAATTTGTTGAAAACAGCCACACCGAAGTCCGCGCTTGTAATTTATAGGTTATGTGAAACTATTTTTCAACTTTATTTACTATACTCGCACATATGGTTAACCTCAAATGATAGATTAACCCTACTCTGGTTATTGATATATATTTACATATTCCTGAGAAATCTGGTTATTTTAACCAGAAAATAGTATTAAATTGACCTTAATTATTTGTATGGTTGAAGTAACCAGAAATTTCTTGTTAACGTTTTTCAAAAACAATTTATTTTTATATTACGGGTACAATTATACAAAATATAATCCGCCGGCGCTGCAAATTTCGAGACAATCCTACAGAAAAAGGCATCAGGACGTCTCTCGATTCGACAAACAAGTCGTAATTTATTCGAAATTCTCGCTCTTAAACGCATAAAAAATTTCATTTCATGCGCGGATATCATCGGCCATCTAGTGTTCACATATATAATTGTCTGCCTAGTAGATTTACCTAGAAAAGTTTTCTTCGTACAGAGTTACCGATTTATCACTATACAGTAGTCCTTCCCTTCTTCTAATTTTCCCCTCTCCCCCCTACTTAGATTTGTAGTCTCATTTTTGTCTCATTTTCTTTTGATGCGCATGTGCCGTTATTTGTATTTAGAAAATCAACAAGTCAGCACACGTCAGTGGGGAGAACGCGTGAGGGGAAATATTAGAATAGGAGAAGAGAAAACAAAATTAGAATAAATGAAGACATTAGAATAAGGGAAATTAAAATAAGGGAAGGAGTTCTGTATTCTACAAATATAGAAGAGAACATTTTCCTCATAGGATATCTTTATAATCATAATATAAATACAATTATTAGCAAAAATTTAAGACGTTCAAAACATTTTGGTACAGGAAATATAGCAAAAAATATAGTAAATCATCACACTATTTCAATGGTATTTCGGGTGGTTTTGGAATTAAAGCTGCCGGACAAAACTTATTATAGCATATTTTCTTATAGAAAATAAGGCATACAAGGAGACAAATTTCTAGGTTTTATATCCCGCTTTCCGTGATTCTTTTGTTTAACATCTTTGGTGTCCTCTAAAAGCATGGGGACATCTTCTAAAAGCATGAAGTCATCCTCCAAAAACGTAGTTTCGTACTTTTTAACTATGGTCCATACTTTTACAGTATACGAAAGCCGTGAGACAAAAACACGGAGCCAAACTATGATACAAAACCTAAAAATATCTCTCTGTACGTACATAATGTTTTTTACGCTTTACCTCCGAAACCGTACTCCATCACGAACGTAAAAATTTCCAGAGAAAAGCCCTTATACACTACTCTCTGAATTTTAAAAGTGAAAATACACTGATTCTCAGCGAATAGTCACTGATTCCCATAGTGAAAAAGAAGCCACTGAAAAGTAGTGAAATTTCATTGTTTTTGTCAGCGAAATTGAGTTGCTTTATCAGATAATAACATTGATTCACTGTTTGAATCAATGAAACTGTAACTGGTAACCGTGAAATTCGATCGCCATTACACTGTTTATGCAGTGAATTTGTTGAAAGTCACTGATCCAGCAGTATTCATTTACTAATTCAAACAGTGAGTTCTTCGCTGTTTCAAATTGACTGAATCATGTTAGAATTATAGGAAAAATTACAATTTTGTTATTTTAATTTTAGGAAATTTAGTTATATTAATTTTAGGAAAATAGCAATTTGAGGGCACACTTCAGTTGCAGTATAGCAGTATTTAAAGAAGTTAATAATACTTTTTACTATTCTAGGAAAATATTAATATTTAGAATAATATGTTTGATTGGTTTGTAACATTCTCTCTAGCTTCGCTATAATATTGTTCTTCTTCTAAGTTATTTAGATGAAAATAAAAAAGTCGAAAAGTTCCATTCGACGTTGGATTGTAAAATTTACAAATCAGCCAGTAAAAAATGTTATGCTGTCCCATTACATGAACAAGTATCATCGATATATATTATACTGGCATCTGTCTTCATTTGATATTATGTATGCAATCTGAAATCTTGTATGGTCTTAGTTTTTGTATTTGTTTTATTGTTATTTAACGGGCGGAATCGCTCTTTTAGTGATTTTTCACCATATGATTCGTAATATTTGCGAGAGCTGTAGATCGACTTAAGAAGATGGCGCCATACTTCACATTTGTGTATGAAATGTAGGAACTTCAGGAACAAAGGTCATGATCCAATTTCCGCCGAACAAACAATATTTTCGCAACGTAAACAAACAACTTGGCTCGTCTTACCAACTGCGAGCTGCTGCTTGTAAACGAAATCGAAAATTTGTTCACCGGACGGGAATCGAACTCACGACCTTGCTTTGAATGAATGAAAACTCGTTTCTATAACGGGAGCCATGATGGAAACACATTAGACCTGAGAGCATCAAATAAAATTAATTAGTCAAATGTACTAAAAAAAAATAATCTAACGTGCAGTAATAATATATAAAAATAAGTGGCTTCTAATAACATCCTTTTCTCATGAGTACATGACCGCGATTAATACGTCAAAAATACTAAAAAATATTAGTAGTATAGGTACCGAGGATGGTAATATCATGTACATAATTAAAACTTATTTCTTTATCGGGCATGAAATACATCACAACGACTCCTAGCGGCTACGAGAGTAACTATCTTGCGGGATCTGTTTACGCGATTGTTTTTATACTAATTGAAAGGATATAATTCGACTACTAGAAATATAATGAAATGAATACTATTTGTAATTAGTGCAACCCGAAGCGCAAGCTTTTTCCTACGGATTTTCTTTAGAGAAAAAATTAATATATTTGATGTAATTTCTTTTTCTGCGGAATGTTTCAGAATTCTAGGATCTCTTATCAGGAGATAATGTTGAGGAGGAAAAGTAAATAACATCAAATATATTAATTTTTCTCTTACGAAAAAAAGAAAATTCGTAGGCCTTTTTTTATCTCGATCCGATTGTTTTTTCTAAAATACTCTTAAGCCACGTTTGCTTATGTATAGCCTTGTCATTGAACTTATGCATGCTATATGCATACGTTTCGATGCCTCTATGATTCATTTAAGTATTGATTAACCGGCAATGATTTTAAATAATTAAAACACTATACATCTGCAAACTTGAGAACGTTCGATGAACTTTGCAGAATCAAATTCCGACAATGATCTTTACGTGTATTTATTCTGCGATAAATTAGGTATTTACTTTGATAATCAATACATTCTAGCAATTGCTGCGTTGAATTCTGAATTAAACCATTCGAATTTTCATCAGAACGCGGGTGAAACCAAGCGTAGCGATTTATATCTAGTTACTTCCTATTTGTTATGTGCTTGAATTAAATACTATAGTGTTATGCAAATTAATGTTTCGTAATTGAATGTGAAAAACCAAATTTTTTAGAGAGAAACGGAATCTGCCAAATCAATAGAATAGCTTTATAGTAAAAAAGAATGTAAACGTTTTTCTAACGATGCATTCTTTTTTCCATGACTAATGTTTCTTCAAGAAACACTCTGTACGATTAAAATGTATTACGAAGAAAAAATAAATTCCCATTGGTTGAGCAGGACGAATTTTGTACGAGTTTGTTAAAATCAGTTTCGAATTTTTGGATCCCGGGTTCGATTCCCGCTGCGACCTTCCGAGTTTGCCAACATTTTTTAATTGGAAAACAATTTAACCCTTTCACACCCAGGTAAAACTGGATAAAAAAAACTAATGTGCAACAGTTCTCATAGTTTTCGTGGCTGATTTCGAATTCGGTGTCAGATTTCCAAAATTCAAAATGGCGGATCCAATACGGCTGACAACTTTTTTACAAACTGATCGGATTGCTTAAAAATTGTTACTCGGAGGTTTTCGGGATCGCTGACTACGAATGCGGTGTTAGTTTTTAAAAATTCAAAATGGCGGATGCAATATAGCGGACGACAAATGTAAAAATTGATTGGAATAGCATGAAACTTGTTACTCGGGAGTTTTTGGGGTCGCTGATTACAAATATGATCCAATTATATTTTGGATCCGCCATTTTGAATTTTTGAAAACTGATGTCACGTTCGTTCAGCGACCCCGAAAACCCCAGGGTAACAATTTTTAGGCGATTTAAAAATGTTTTAAGAATTCGTTTTTTTTAATAATAATTTGTGTATTTTAAACAATAGGAATGTTTTGAATACGATCTAGGTTACATATTTTTAAAGTCCAATGCTTCATGAACAAAATGCACTATATTTGACTCAAAAATATTAATTTTCTTCAAAAATATTGAGGTTTTTTAGGTGAAAGGGTTAATAAATCTTCCTTTTGTTATTGTAACATTGATTTTGAAATACTAAATAATGTTACATTATGTTTTTTTAAAATGTAAAAAGAAAATGAGATTTTTTAAAAAATTTAAACTAAGCAGTAATTTTTAAGATTATTATTTGCAATAAGTTTGCAATTAATATATTTGTCAATATTTAAAATCAATATTTAAAAAATTCAATGTTATATGCAGTGACATTGATTTGCGGATTCAGTTTCTCACATTTGCCGTTATACATTATTAAATGTTTACTCAACCCAAAAAACAAATGTTTCTTATTGTCTGTTTAAATCTTGTTTATTATTTTTTAACAAAAAATAATTCATAACTATAGTATTAAAAAATGTGTTTACTTTATGTTGTCATAATAATAGAGTTTTTATTGTTCTGTTATGCAGAAAATGTGTATAGAGGAAGTTGGATATAAAGGAAATCCTATATTTATGGTACAGAACTAACGATCGACAACTTTTAAATAAATTAATCAATACATTTAAACTTAAAATTATTAAAAGTATTATTTCATTCACCTTAAATTGACAAACAGATGTATAAAAACATCTTTATTTAGTTTTAGAAAATATAACTCCATTTCATTGCGATGAGTTTTACAAGTACTGCAGATTTATTCTTGTTAGATTATAGGCAAGTTTACAAATATTAAAGTTATATTATCGATTATATTATTAAAGACATAATCTTATAAATAGAAGATTATTTTGAAGTAAATAAAAAATATATATATATTAAAAATATTTTTTTCTTTGTTTTTTATATACATTCTTTTTATACATTCTTTGCTTTGCTTACAAATGATCAATTTCTAACTTCAAATATTAAAAAAAAAAGAATTAAATTCTTAGTACCAATTGTGTTAAGAAGATGCTAAAGAAAAAGTATTTTTAGCAGTTTTTTCATGATAGCGGCTTTGATTCATCCGACCGCCAAATTTCATTGCAATATTCTTAATCAGTGGCCCAATATACATCAAAAACATGTTATACATTTCATTTTTTGAGTGAGGCAGTTTTTCTATAACTTTACCAGAAAAATTAAATTCACATATAAAAACTGAACAATTTTTTACTGTTTTTTTAAATTAAATTTTTTTTATTTTCATTTCCCTCTCAATACAAAAGCAACAAAATTCCCAATACGAGAGAGAAAAGGAAGCAAAATCCCTTCCTCGACAAGCGAGAAAAAAACTTTGAAAAGAAAAAGGAAAGATTTAATTATGTCTGCAGTAAAGTAATAAAAATGTAAATTTATAGTTTTAATATCATAGTTAAGTATAATCAATGATAAAAATCAAAAAACTTCTTCTCCGTTTTTTCTTAAGTGAAAATTCTCTTGGTTTTGTTTCTTTCAAAACCGGAATGTGGAGAAAATGGTAAAAATTTATTTAATAATTTAATGTTTCGACTGTCTGATGCAATCCTATTCTCTATCTATATATTTATGTCAGATTTAAAATTGTAAAAGTGGAAATTCTGGTAAAATAGATTTTTCAAAAATCTGATATTAACTGCAAATTTATTTTTCTTTATATAAAAATTCTCTAAATGTTTCCTTTTATTTTTATTTCTTTCTATTGCTAAATAATTAACATTATCAAAATAATAAATATGTCCTGCATTTATTCTATGTAAATTCTAATTCATAGTTATGTATAATCTGCCGTACCCCGGAAGAAAAGTCGTATCTCCATTTTTTCGATTTTGACGTATCGCCAATAAATCGATTCTAACCAAAAACTAAATTACTTAATTTAACGATTAATTTTAGAAAATATACAGGATATTTCATTATACAAAGAATCTTGGGATATGATTTTATAATAAAATACATTCATTTTTGAATTTGCGCCTCTTTTAGCCAAATTATACCAGAAATACTGTATTTCTAATAAAAGTATTTTTCTTTTTTTTTGTAGCTAATAACAAATATTTCAGATATTTTCTTTCAGGAAATAATGCATTGCATTATAAGGAATGTAAATATAATTTTATCCCAATTTCACCGAAAATGGAGATACGACTTTTCTTCCGGAGTACGGCAGTAATGTTTTTGTTAAAAATAATAAGCAAGAATTAAAGAGACAATAAGAAACATTTGTTTTTTTGGTTGAGTAAATATTTAATGATTTGTAATTGCGAATGCAGAAGCTGAATATAAAATTCAACATATAACACTCAATTTTTTAAATATTGACAAATATATTAATTGTAAAATTAACCCATGAAAGAATCTTAGATATTACCTTTTTTTTAAAAATCTTGTTTCGTTTCAATATTATATAATATAACATTATTTAATAGTTTTATAATCAATGTTAAGTAACAAAAGGAAGATTTAATTATGCCTACAGTTAAGTAATAAAAATTGTAAATTCATAACAAATAATTATTTACAAGGCAAGTAATGCAACATTTTTTAACCCTTTGAAGCATACATTTTTCTTTATGTTGAATTGACTTGAAATTTGCTTACTTGGGGGATTTTCAGGGTTGCTGATTACGAATGCGGTGTCAGATTTTTAAAATTTAAAATGGCGGATCCAATATGGCGAACAAAAATAAAAAAATCCATTGAAATGTCCTGTATCTTGTTACTTGGGGGTTTTTAGGGTTGCTGATTACGAATCTGGTGTCAGATTTTTAAAATTCAAAATGGCAGATTCAATATGGCGGACAAAATTTGAAAATTCATTAAATTGTTGCGTTCATACATCATGATGGCCGCCATTATAAAGCCGCCATTTTGAATTTAGTAAAATCAATATCGGTATCGTCATGGGCGATATCTAAAATCCTATTATACCAAATTTCAAATGATTATCTTAAAAAACAGCGTCAATGATGAATTCTTTCAAAAAAATCGTGTTTTTTTCATGTTTGTTTATTTATAAATCATAAATAATAAACAATCATATTGTAATAACTGTTTTTATACATTCTTCTATTACTATCGTAATAGAAAATAGCAAAAGGACCGATCTAAATGCATTAACTGGAATTTAAATTAGCAAATATCAAGGAAATCGAGGTGGTAACGTGGGTTAAATATAAAAACTACAATTTTGTTGATAAAAATACTTAATAAACATAAAATCAATAAATACGAAAACAAAATTATAAAATGTAGCAAGAATAATATCAAAATACTAAACTGCATTGCTTGCTAAGTGTCAATGCACTTTTAACCTTTCCTTATTTGTCATTACTTCAAGCATTCCACAAGTGCATGATCAATTTTTATTACCTTGTTCAAACTAATGACGTCATAAGTAACATTATCAACTAAATTTGTTTGTACATTCATTGAAATTGTTTTTAACTTTTTAACAAAAATTAATAACTTTTTAAAAACACATTTTAAATAAGAAATATTTTATCATTATTAAATTTTCGACACTTTGTTTTTCTTAAAGTTTGATTATGAACTAATTGAAAATGAATAATAAAATTCTGAGAAATTCGATAAAATATTTATTTATATTTGTATACAAACGAAAATATTTGTATTGGCATTTTGATTATTATTAACAAACATCTCTGAAAATACTTTTATAATTAATTTCAATAATATGTTTAAAGAATTTTTATAAATTTGTAAATACGAAAGCTCTGTTTTAAATTAACCTTTTTTGAATTAAACAAATTTGTAATATATTTAAATAATTTTTTGACATGTTTTGATATCAATTTTCTATTTAAAATGATTTCTATCTTTATTTTTAAATAGTTTTGGTTTTTTTTGGTCACATAAATAATAGAAATTAAAATTGTTTAACTACACTGTAATAGAATTTTATACTCCGAATTATATTTTATTTATATTATCAAAAGTTTACAAATAAGCTCATAAATTATGAAATTCTAACCTTTTCCAGGTCTAAAAATAAATATTGAACATATAACTAGAGAAATAAATTGGAACACAATAAAGAAGTCATTTGATTACTCGAATACTTACAAAAAGATGTCATTAAAGCAAATGTCTCTTTTTCTTTAACGAAACACATTGTAAACATTAGTTATTTAAAAAAACCACAAAAACACTTACAAAATCGAGTATTACATAAATTCTTATAGCAAATAGCCCATTTCCTACCGATTAAATATCAAGTTCACGAAGTGCAGCTGCGATATTTAACGACGAAAAATCGATTTCCCCTCGGTACATAAGAAAAATCCCCGAGATAAGGAAAAACGTCAGGGTCACAAAATTTGAGGTTAAGATAAAAAAAATCTTTTTTTCACCGGTAAAAAACTTGATTATCGCTTCGAAAATTTCCATAAAAATTACCTTTTTCGAGTTTCGTCGTTAACGAAAATCGTTATGTCGTTCTCCACATCCTCGGAGAAAATGTTGTCTTGCAAACTCATCTATCACTCGAGATCGTCTTCGCGGGAGAATGGAGAAAAAAAATTATTCGCACCAGGGAAAACACCGCGAAACTAAATCACAAGTAGAAAAACATAACATTTTTTCGCGAATTTTTCGGGCACGGTGAAATTTCCATTTGACAATTCGATTACGATTTTCCGAATTACACCATGCCCGTAACTGTCCGTCGCTGTGGGTCTGCGGAGGCACAAAACGAAGCAGAGGCCATAATGTCACCGCGCATGCGCGGAAAATGGTAAGGTCAAACCGCGAGAAACAACTTGATTTTGAACATTCTTATCAGATAATAATTATGTAACAATTAAAAATTAAAAATTTTTAAACTTTTTTTTTTCAATTCATATTTATAATTTCCGTTAATTAATGTATTTGAATAATTTAAAATAATGGAGATATTTAAACCTTTTTTTTAATCACAAAATTAGTTTTCCCGTCATTCCGCCATTCCCAATAAACAAAATCCCACAATAACAAGTTACAGTAGTCCTTCTCTTATTCTAACTTCTTCTCTTATTCTAATTTTTTCACTTCCTCTAATCTATAATTTCATGTATACAACATAACCTAAAAAAACTCTTTTTAAAAACAAAAACATTTAACAATAAGTCAGTTCGGTTATCTGTCTAATAAATAATATTGTGTAAATTAACGTTGATGTAAAAACCCCTCACAACATCCTAGAAAAGTGCAAACGTTTTTGGCGGCAAATTAGAATACGAGAAGGAGACGCCATCTTGCCTGTCTGGACAAATTAGAATAAGAGATGGGCTACTGTACCTAAAAGTTAACTTGTAGGCGTTTAATGCCCAATGTTAAAGTCGTCTTCAAGTTAACTGTTGGACATTAAAAGTCTAATATAGTCAATTTTGAGGTAACTTTACAGTCATAGTGGAATTTTGTTTAGTTTTTCCGCGGTTCCGCCATTCCCAATCATTTTGGGTAAAAGGAAATAATAACTGGTTTTTTACAAATGTATGTAGATAACCGGTAGTTTACGTCGAAAACGTAGAAAACATGTAGTCTACATGAAAATGGTAGAATACTGAAACATGTTCGAAAACATAACTTATTCAAATGTATATGTTTTATGGGTTTCATTAACCCATTAATGTCTGAATGTCCAAAAATCGTACAGTAACTTTGATCTTTTAATGAAATCGCGGAAATTGCTATTTGGCATAAGTTGTTCTAGACGTTTTTGGGTGTGCTCTACACGATGCGATCATTTAGAAAAGTGAAAAATTTCATTTTGTATTGTATTTTGATAAATTTACATAAAAAATAGCGTTTTTTACGTTTTTTTTCGCAGAAAATCACCATTTTTTAACAGAAAATATATGTTTATTATATTACAATTAATTAAAAACGTGTCATTAGTGTTTGTATCAACAAACTATGGATGTAGATTTGTTTCAAATTTTTTTTTTCCAAAAATAGGAAGCTTTGGAATGCAAAAAATATCACTAGCGCGGGTATTATCAGAGTTGTTCAAATTTTTTTCACTGTTATAATACTCGATTATTCACAAAAGTGTCTATTCCGGGTTTTGGAGGATGCTGATTACAATTCTTCTGTCAAAAATGGAAAATTAAAAATGACAACATTTTTTGCATTCCAAAGCTTCCTATTTTCGGAAAAAAAATGTTGAAAAAAATCTACATCCGGAATTTGTTGGTACAAACACTAATGACACATTTTTAATTAATTTTAATATGATAAACATATATTTTCTACGAAAAAATCACGTAAAAAACGCTATTTTTTATATAAATTTATCAAAAAACAATAGAAAATGAAATTGTTCACTTTTCTAAACGGTCGCATCGTGTAGAGCACACCCGAAAACGTTTAGAACAACTTATGCCAAATAGAAATTTCCGCGATTTAATTAAAAGATTTTAGCTCAAAGTTACTGTACGATTTTAGAACATTCAGGGATTAATGGGTTAAATTGTTTTTTATCCGTTATAAACGAAAAAGAATTTTTCCCGAATTCAAGATGCCAAGGTATTTGAAATCTTAAAAGAAAAGATTAAGTAATAAACCAATTAATTTTATATTCCTGTCTTAAAAAATAATTTATAAAATTTTTGTGAAATAAATTTTATTAATTTCTACAATCACAGAAGTATTTTTCAATAACAAGATAACCTCTTTAATGGTGACATCAGCGAAGTTTTAAAAGTAGTTTTGATAATATTCACATCATTTGTAACTAATATTTTACGGATACCTTGTATCTTTTTGGATTTTTCAGTTTTCAGTTTGATTGTTAACTAAAAAAATACACATATAATTGCGCCAAATAAATTCAAAAGTTTGATGTAGACTATACCTCCATTTGTGTAGAAAACAGAAGATGTAATCTACGCCATATTCGACACGTAGAAAACTGAAGTAGTTTACCTCCAGTAAACTACCAACCCAACACTGTACCCAATAAACAATATCCTACAACGATTATAAAGTTACCTAAAAGTTGACATATAGGCGTTTAATGCCCAAATTAAAGTCGTCTTCAAGTTAACTGTTACTTATAGTTGCCTATTGGACATTAAACGCCTATTAGTCAACTTTTAGGTGACTTTACGGTCATTATGGAATTTTGTTTATTGGGTTACGATATTAAGCGCCATCTGTCTTCGGGGTTTGAAAACTAGTACAATTATTATATCACCAAACACTTTTGAAATTATGCAATAAACTTTCGTGAAATTCTAAAGTCATATACGAATTACGAAATTATCGATTATGAAAACGGTTTAGTTTTGTAATTAAGTTCCGTATTTTCCATCTGGTTTCTCTTCGCGATTTAATGCTGTTCATTGCACATAATATGCACATGAAATAGGTAAATTGCATTATTTTCTTAAATATTTCATATTTTTATATATTAAATCTCACATACAATTATGTACACGATTAAACTTGATTATTTTTTACTTTATTTTTGTTTTGGAACAAAAACACAACCTAAAATTCAAATTGGAAATTTTCCCGCCAATTTGTAATTTTGAACTTGAAGGTAAAAATAATGAAATGTTTACTGTACAAAACATATTTATTGAATAATTTATAGATTGTTACACACACAGTGTACAAGGTAAAAGCCTTTTTCCTCATATGCTTCTACTTAGCGAATAAACTTCAATTTTCCTAATATTTATATACAATCACACGTTTCGTTCGAACAGTATGATAGTTGCACTTGAACTACAAGCGACAAATTGTCCCTGCAGACTATGCTCGGTATTCTTTACATTATATCGCGAATTTCTCCTTAGATTCTTTTGTCCGAACTCACCGAGCTGAGTCTGGAGTTCGAATGACGTACGCGTTTCGCGAAGACACATACAAAGGTAAAAATATGTAGGTTACACCGTCTTGGCTCGACGAGTCTTCTTCGACAGCCAGACGAGGAAGCGGTATCTACTTTTTAAATTCTGTCAAAAATATCCTATTTACAAACGGAGTCGCTTCGACTCCAAAATTACATTTGTTCGCATCTCCCGATCGATCACGTCGGGACTTTAACGTATGAAAGTTAGAAATCACAAGGTGCTGCCCAAAGTTTTGACGAGTCGTCCCAAGTATTTTGTCACATTTCACCCGTGCGTCAAAAATTATCCCTGCACCGGCCACGATTACATGTTCGATGGGAAACAAGATAATATTTACTTAAACGTACCATAAAAGATAGCAACCTAACATAAAATAACAAGATACAAGACTGATATAATACACATTCAAATAAAAAGAATAATCATTTGGTTATTCACTATTGCCAAACATTTAAATGACAAAAAAAAAAATTACCAATGAAAGTCGAAAATTAATTAAATACAAAATCATTTTGTATCGCTTTCGTAATGTATGTCATTTTTCTTTATGCTGCGAGAATAGTAAATTGTTACCTAGCGATTTCAAGACTTTATCGAATTATGAAACACTGAGGTAACAAGAAAATAATTACTATGAACCGTTGGACCAAACTGTCCAAGAAAAATAGAAAACGTTTCTCGATTATGCTTCTGTTATTAAAAAATTTGCATTAAATATCTATCCGTGGCCGGTACTGTAACCTTAACGGAGGATCTCTGAACCTCCACCTCGTTACGTATACAAATTTTAACGTATGATCTTTCCCTAGCAATTCGTTGTTGCACAGAATATCGATCTGGAAATAAGAAAGTTAATAAGTAATCGTTTTGTAAAAGTATTTAAAAATAGTGGTTATCGAAACTTACATCTCGATACTTTTCTATGCCCGTAAGAACTTTTTTGGCTATGAATTTTTTTAAATGCGTAATAGTTGCCTGTGCCGAACACCTGATAAACCTTCTCTTCAAAGTTTTTAGAGTGGTATTTATACACTCCAAACAAACGTTGACCTGAAATTAATATAAATTAACACAAATCTTTTTTAAATCGAGTAAAAGATTGAAATAAACGAAATTACTTGTTCGTCAGCTCGATGATAATCTGATTCGGCATGAGTATCCGTGGAAGTTTTCTCTTCTTCGATTTCCCCAGCATTAGGTAAAATGTCCTTTGGACAAGGCAGTCCTCTTGCTCTATAAAAGTCTCTTTCTCTTTTGCTTTCATCTGTAAAAATGTATTTCATAAATAAAAAACTCTAACAATATTGTAAAAATATATGTGTGGTTTCTTCAACTGTAGATTAACCCATTAACGCCTGAAATGACAATTTTTATACTTCATTTTCAATCAAGTATTTCGTATGAAAATCAAAATTGAAAACAATTGAGAGGTGCGTATCCTACTGTTTTCGAGGTCACTTTTCAAGATTCCGAGGTCAACATTGAGTTTCAGCCATCAGAAATTCCAATATGGCGCCGAATATGAAAAAAATTTCCAAAAAGTTGGGAATTTTTTATACTTATCAATTTTTTTCGAGCTATTAGAATATTGGGATTCTATTGAAACTCTGAACAAAGGTGAACAAAATACTTCAATTTTAAGGAAAAATTTTACTTTTATACCCTACATCATTCTAACGACCTCAAAATGGCGTCAACAATGAAAATTTCTTTGAGAAATTTCTGGACGCTCTAACTCAAAAACTACGAACTTTAAAAAAAAAATGCCCAGAATGAAAAGTTCTTAAAATTCATCAAGCGATTTAGTGGAATTTTTTCAAAATTTTTTGATGACATTTTGAGACATTTTTTTTCAACATTTTTTTCAAAATTGTAATTTATTCACAAAAAATTCTGAAAAAAATTTAGTGTATTCTCTGATGAATTCTAAGAGTTATTTGTTCTTTGCAATTTTTTCGAAAAGTTGATAGTTTTAGAGGAAATGAATTTCAAATATTATAGTTTAGGATTTTTTCCCCCCAAAAACTATTAACTTTTGGAAAAAATTGCAAAGGACAAAAAACTCGTAGAATTCATAAGTGAATACACCAAATTTTTTTCAGAATTTTTCATAAATAAATTATGATTTTTAAAAAAATGTTGAAAAAAAATTTCTCAAAAATGTCATCACAAAAATCTGAAAAAATTCCACTATATTTCTCGATTAATTCTAAGAACTTTTCATTCTTAGCATTTTTTTATAACAGCACGTAGTTTTTGAGTTACAACGTTCAGAAATTTTTCAAAGAAATTTTCATTGTTGACGCCATTTTGAGGTCGTTACAATGATGTGGGGTATAAAAGTAAAATTTTTCCTTAAAATTGAAATATTTTGTTCACCTTTGTTCAGAGTTTCAATAGAATCCCAATATTGTAATAGCTCGAAAAAAATTGATAGGAATAAATAATTCCCAATTTTTTTGAATTTTTTTAAAAGTTCGGCGCCATATTGGAATTCCTGATGGCTGAAACTCAATTTCGACCTCGGAATCTTGAAGAGCGACCTCAAAAACAATAGGATATGTCCCTTTCAATTGTTTTCAACTTCGATTTTGATATGAAATACTTGATTGATAATGAAGTATAAAAAATGCCATTTCAGGCGTTAATGGGTTAACTTTATAGTTACGAATATAATTTTTATCTTTTTCCTTTCTTTTTTTTACCTTTTTTCTTTGTTAATTTCATTACTATTTCAGATTATAAATGTTTCGACAAGGCCTACCATTTTGAAAATCCGAGCGATTACGACGCAAATTGTTTGATTTGTTTAGAAATTTTCAAACTATAGCCTTTTAACATCTAATGCAATTTGTAGGTTTAAGCCGTTAGTTATATTAAGGAAAGTGTTGTTTTATTTTTTCTTCAAAAAGATATAATTACATTAAATATAATTATTAAATATAATTCATGAATTTAACACTTTGTGAAGTTTTCAAATTAGAAAAATTGGCTAGATCGATTATCCGAGTCAAGGAATGTTAAAAAATGAACACTTGGTAGAAAATTTATTCGATTTTTTAAAAAAAAATTACATAATATAAAAAATAATAATTACAACAGTATATAAAGAACCATAACATAAAATATTAAATACCTATCTCTATATAAATTGAAAAAATTAATATTTTACATTGTCGCAGTTTTATGATTATACGAAGACTGATTAAAGTTGTTGACATATCGACGAGTTTGTTGTCATTATTGTCAATATAGTATAAGAAAATTTCTATGAAAAGTATATATTCAAAGTCGTAATAACTAATGAATGTTAATTTTTAAAATTGGACAACATCAAATCGTATGAATTATTTAATTTTAAGGTGTCTTCTTTTATATTTATAGTTAGGCTGTAATTTGATGTGTACCATTTCTGATATTAATCTCTTAGAATAAGAAGTTTCTTTATCTAAGATTTTCACATGTTTCCAATCAAAATCATGAAATAATAAAATACAATGTTCAGAAACTACATTTTTTGTTTTCGATGTTAGATGTATATTGCTCTTATGTTCTGCAATCCTTTTTTTTAAACATCCTCTTCGTTTCTCCTACATATGATGCCGAGCAGTTTTTACACTGTATTTTATAAACGACATTGTTTTGATCCATGACTGGTGTAACATCTTTACCATGTTTTATAATGTTATCAGGTTTGTTGTTAAGTTGTGGTACAACACGAATATTGTGACATTTTAGAGAACTTATTACTCTCTCATAAAAACCATCAATGTAAGGTAGTTTTATTGTACATTCATAAACTTGGGCTTTTTTTTGGTGTAATTCTTAATTGTTATTATCACGCCCAAATAAGATTGATAAGCGTTTTTTTATGTATGTATCAATAAAGTCAACCGGATATTCATTGTCAATTAAGTATTTTTTCACATTTAAAATGTTTTGATGGTGAAATTATTACATTAAATATAGTAAAAAGTTGTACTAACTTTCTTGAAGATCAGGAACGAGCTTGTAGACAATATCCTGCATTGTTCTGTCGAAGCTTATATATTGTAGTGGGTGGGATTGGTGAATGACTATTTGGCATGTTGGACACGTGTGTTTTTCTTCCAAGTGCTTGACGAGGCAACTTTTGCAGAAAGTGTGCAGGCACTCGGTGACTGTTGTTGCGTCAATAAAATAACCACGGCATATCTTGCAGGTGATATGACTATTCAGGGATTTCAGCTTGATCGTCCTCTCCATTGCAGTAGTGAGCACCATTTAATCGTTGCTCTGTCCACCTGCAATAATTAATTTTATTTTTAGTACATTAAAATTATATGCAATAAAAATTGATATGTAACTATTTTATCACTAAACAAACGTAACATCACTTTTTAGAGAACTTTTATGTTCTTTCGTTTAATGAGATTGAGTCTGACGTCGAATTTGTAGGGAACACTTAAAACATTGTAGAAGATCTCGTTACTTTAGGTTTTGTATGCATATTCTGCGCTTATAATAATTGGTTTATAATGTAAACATTGAATGAATAGTTTTTTGTGACTTTTGTCACCTATAAGGATTCGGAAAAAGTTAATTACATTAGTTTATTATAGAAATATCTGTAACGTAATATTTCTTAGACATAAAAATAATAAAATTACATAAATATTAATAAAATACATAAATTTCCAGATTACTTTTACAAAAAAAACTATTATGAAACAAAAAATGAAAAGTTTATACTTTAATATTGTCAAGAATAAATTAGAATCAACTAAATAAAAATTTATTGATAGTATAGAATGATCGCTCAGATATCTTCGGTATGACTCTTCGCAGTTGTTTATTAAATCAATTCCGAGTCCATTTGCTCCTGAAGAGCAAACAATAAACTTTTTGATGAAAAAAACGTTGTATTATGTGAAAATTTGTTGTAAAAAATATGTTTAGGTAGAAAACGATGAGTCTTGCATCGAAGTAGAAAAATCCTTCTCATTATTGATGTTAGTTATGCATTCCTTTAGTAGCATTAAAACTTCTTTCCCATGTTGAGATTTGATCCAATTATAATATGTCATGTTTTAATACTAGCATATAACTTACATGGATAAATAAATTAGCGTCTAAGTAACGGTAACAACAATATATTTAAAAAACAGTTTTGTATTCATATTCTGTGCTGCAGATACGTTGAAATGGAGTATAGTGTATTTAGTAAAAATAAAATACTTCAATAAATTGTTTAAAATTACTGACTGGTCGTTCCTATTTCTATTTATAGAAATAAATACCATCTCACTTAAGAAATGCACAGAAAAGAAGAATATTAACTTATATTAACATACTTTTCGTTCTGTGCAGTTACACGAGATGCAAAACTGTCCGTATTTAATCACTTAATGATTTTTTAAGAAACGATCAGTGAGTAATTTTAAACAATTCATCAAAGTTACTAAATATATATATACTATACTGCATATATTGTAAATAGAAATAGAAATAAATACCATTTCACTTAAGAAATTTAAAGGATCTTTTCACTTACGAAATTAACAGAGAAGAAAAAGGAATTTTATTTATGTTATTTCACTTAAGAAATATATGGAAAAGAAGAATATTAACTTATATTTAGAAATAGAAATAGAAATAAATACCATTTCACTTAAGAAATATATAGAAAAGAAGAATATTAACTTATTTTTACAATTATACACTAGTTAAGAAATAATTAATCAATTCTCAACCGTTTATATAAATTTCATGGATAAATAAATTAGCGTCTAAGTAACGGTCACCATAATATATTTAAAAAACGATGTCTGAAAAGATACACATAAAAATAAAAAAAACAACAACGAATATATTAAAAAAACGTGTAAAAAGACTCATATAAACAAATTACAAAAACATTTAACGTTTTCGGCTCTAGTTCGTAGCCCTCCTATACAAAATAACCATTTGTTAAATAGTCAATAAGATCCATACTGTGTTTACTGAATGTGGAGGAACTTTTTTTTTTCAACAGCTTTAACAAAAGTACTTAACATTATAAATGAATGTTAAAAATGTTTTTTTTTTTTTATACGAACATTCTTAACTTTTATTCGTTTTTTACCATTATGATACTTTTCTGAAGAGGGCTACGAACTAGAGTCGAAAACGCTAACACGGTGGGGCTCAATATACTTTAACCCAAGGCATCTATGCGATTTTTTTTCTGTTTGCACTTTTGAGAGGTCTAACGAACATGTTGACACCATAAACAAAAAAATTGTTAGGGCCGTTCGAAAAAAAAAGGATTTTTTTTGTTATTTTATGAGTTCAATTACAATAATTTCATTATAATACTTTAAAAATTATTTTTTATCAGTTTAATACTTTCATTTTACCATTAAAATAGAGTAACTATAATAGAAATACCAATTTGTAACTAGAATATTAAAAGAATTATTGAATGTTGCTTTTAAAAAAGTAAAAAAGTAATCGTTAATCCAATTTTCATCGAATTTATTAAATATATATATATATCTATACTGCATATATTGTAAATAGAAATAGAAATAAATACCATTTCACTTAAGAAATTTAAAGGATCTTTTCACTTACGAAATTAACAGAGAAGAAAAAGGAATTTTATTCATGTTATTTCACTTTAGAAATATACGAAAAAGAAGAATATTAACTTATATTTAGAAATAGAAATAGAAATAAATACCATTTAACTTAAGAAATACACGAAAAAGAAGAACCGTGTTAACATTTTCGACTCTAGTTCGTAGCCCTCTTCAGAAAAGTATCATAATGGTAAAAAACGAATGAAAATTAAAAATGTTCGTATACAAAAAAAAACATTTTTATCTTTCATTTATAATGTTTTTAGGACTTTTGTTGAAGCTGTTTAAAAAAAAAGTTACTCCACATTCAGTAAACACAGTACAGATCATATTAACTGTATTTAACAAATGATTATTTTGTATAGGAGGGCTACGAACTAGAGCCGAAAACATTAAATGTTGTTTTTGTGATTTTTATATGCGTCTTTTCAGATGTCGTTTTTAAAATATATTATGGTGACTGTTACTTAGACGCTAATTTATTTATCCATGGAATTTATATAAACGGTTGAAAACTAATTAATTATTTCTTAACTAGTGTATAATTGTAAATATAAGTTAATATTCTTCTTTTCCATTTATTTCTTAAGTGAAATGGTATTTCTTTTTATTTCTAAATATAAGTTAATATTTTTCTTTTCCGTATATTTCTTAAGTGAAATAACATAAATAAAATTGCTTTTTCTTTTCTGTTAATTTCGTAAGTGAAAAGATCCTTTAAATTTCTTAAGTGAAAGGTATTTGTATTTCTATTTACAATATATATATATATATATTTAGTAACTTTGATGAATTGTTTAAAATTACTCACTGATCGTTTCTTACAAAATCATTAAGTGATTAAATACTGACAGTTTTGCATCTCGTGTAACTGCACAGAACAAAATGTATGTTAATATAAGTTAATATTCTTCTTTTCTGTGTATTTCTGCATTGAAATGGTATTTATTTCTATAAATAGAAATAGAAACGACCAGTCAGTAATCTTAAACAATTCATCAAAGTATTTCATTTTTACTAAATACACTATACTCCATTGCAACAAATCTGCAGCACAGAATATGAATACAAAACTGTTTTTTAAATATATTGTTGTAACCGTTACTTAGACGCTAATTTATATATCCACGTAAATTATACAGTAGTATTAAAACATCACATACTATAATTGGATCAAATCTCACATGGGAAAGAAGTTTTAATGCTACTAAAGGAATGGAAAACTAACATCAAATTAGCAGCATCAATAATGAGAAGGATTTTTCTACTTCGATGCAAGATTCACCGTTTTCTACCTAAACATATTTTTTACAACAAATTTTGACATAATACTACGTTTTTTTTCATCAAGAATTTTGTTGTTTGCTCTACGGGAGCAAATGAACTTAGAATTGATTTAATAAACAATTGCGAAGTGTTTTATACGGAAGATATCTAAGTGATCATTTTATACTATCAATAAATTTTTTATTATTTGATTCTAATTTAATCCTGACAATATTAAAGTATAAACTTTTCATTTTTTGTTTAATAATAGTTTTTTTTTTTAAAGTAATCTGAAGAATATTTATGTATTTTTTTTAATATGTATGTAATTTTATGTTTATGTCTAAGAAATATTACGTTACAGATAATTAATATATTTCAAAAATAAACTAATGTAATTAACTTTCTCTGAATCCTTATAGGTGACAAAAGTCACAAAAAACTATTCATTCAATGTTTACATTATAAACCAATTATTATAAGTGCTTAACGAAGTCTTATCTGTAAGTACATTAGCCTCTTCAAATCAACTTATAACCTCTGACGTCCATAGCATTATTCCTTTGCAAAGATTTAAAATATTAAAATGAAAATGTTATTGTTTAGTAGATGCAAGTTATATTAAGTAAATTACTTATTAATGAAAAGTGATTAAAATACATGAATTATTTGGTAATTAATGTATGTTTGAATTGTAAGATAAAACAACAATTATTCTTAATCGTTTCCTTTAATCCAAGTAAATTTTTTATTATATTACACAGTTGTAGTAATTAAGGTGAGACTTATTTACAATTTCACTTGTTACAAAATGATTAGTTATCACAAAATCATCTTGTGTTGATTTACTATTATAATATTGGAGCTACTAATAGGCGCAGCCGATTGGGTAAATGTATAATTATATAAACTAGTAATTAATTTTACATTATGTCTTCTATTTTACTAATTTCTTTCTGGTTGGAACATAACCTATACATTTAGTCGCAGACTTGTCTTTATTCTCCGATTTATATTATTACTTCTAAAAAATGTTTAATACTGTATAAAAATACAAATTTTTAAGTATGTATTCGATTAATGTTAATTGTATTTATGTCTAAAATAGTTTTTTACAGTTAATTAATTAATATTAGATCTATTTATTGTCTATTTTTTAAATTATTAGTTTGTGTATTTGTTTACATATTTTATATTTATTTACAAGGTTTATTGTATTTTAAGTTAATTACATATATGATAAACATGTACATTTTTTAATGAATTTTCATTAATTGTTTATATTGATTATATGGTTAACAACTTTTATATTATTGTACATGTTTTGTTTGAATCGTAAGAATTTAATAAAAAACACTATATCTGTCACATACTTTCTAACAAATTACTAGAATTGAACTTCATAGTAAAAAAGAACATCACTGCGCACTGTTTATTATACAAGTGAAATTTAAATCACTTCGATGGAACTAAACTCCAAAATTTACCACTAATTTCATTTCACAAAATTAATAATAAACTATTTTTTCAGGAGATACACCACACAATTAGTAAGAAGACTTGGTCCTTTAAATTTTTGTAAATCACCAAAATGACTGGAGAATTTCGAAAACTTTTAAAAATTTAAATAACACTAATGCGACAAAGCGAGAACGTCAGGCGCCACAGTGACAGCTGTCGCCGAAAACGTCTGAAATTTTCTGAATTTTCCAGAAAGAAGGTGGGCAGCGTAGTCTGTCGATGGAGAAGACACCGGGACGTCGGAAAATGATGAAAACTCGGGGGGAAAACAGCGAAAAACCAGGGGAGTTCGTGCGAAAAGTGGGTTATCCGTATTCTAACCTCAATTCAGGCGGCTAGTCCTTGGCCTCTTCACTCGGGACGCACGCCGGGAAATTTCTCGCGGAAAAACGTAGCCGTGGGAGGCATCGCGTTTCCACGGTACTGCGTACGATTTTCGCAGGATGAAAATTCGACACGGAGGCCTCCAGGGTTGAGAAGAATCCGTCGATGGATGAGAAATCGTTCCTTAAATGTGGCTGAGATTTCCGATGACAACAAAACGAATTGACTGCAGCGCAGCCACGCAACGTGTACGGCGAAGCTGGGAAAGTCACCAAGACACGCGGTTTCGCCTGCGGTGTGGGAGGGGGCCAGTAGACTCGTTCTATTATTGGATTATGCCGCGTCGAAAAACCAAGAGACAAATAGTAGACATAGATCCGATAAATATATGTATGGATCACATTACATTTTATATTGAACCATCAATTTGCAGCGATTACTACAATAGATTTCCGATAAAAACAGATTTTGTACATGAAACATGTTTACTTCTTCGGATTAATCTGAAACGCATTGAAATGTTGTGATTCTATCAAAGAGAACAAATGCCAAAATTACATAGAAAAAAGAAAAAAAAAAGTAAAATTCATTTTTCTTATCAAGGAAAACAGTTGCAACTGTTTTTTCTTATTGTTTTTTATCAGTTTATTTTCCTACTGTATTTCCTGACAAGATCCCACGTAAAATTTCATGATCTTTCAGGATATCAACCAGGAATTTATCTAAAATGTATGCTTAAAAAGTTGTAGACAATTTATTGTAGAAAAAATGGAATTTCTTCTATTAAGAATAATTTTTTATATAAAATTGGTTTTACAACAGGTAAAATACTTTCCACCTACACTGAGGGAAATAATTGTTTACTATAATGAAGGCTTCGAAATCGTACCTTTAAATATGGCGTATCGAATAATTTTTTAAGTATGAAATAATGGTAGCACGTCTTTATTTCACGGACAAATAATCACACGAGAAAATATCACGGACATTTGATCACATGTCAAATTATCACAATGATAAAATGTCTCGCATAAAAATATCACAATGACAAAATATCACATTAACAAAATATCACACAATTAAAAATTTAACGTACATATGTACAGCCATATTCATTTATGCATTATCAGAAGTAAGCGGAGTTCTGACTGGTTAGGTTAGGTTAGTTTTAGGACACGCATATGCTTTTAGACATTATTAGGAGTGGGCAAAATTCTGAGTAGTTAGGTTAGGTTAGTTTCATGACGTTGCCATTTCTCTGTCTCTCCCATTTTAGTATACGAATTTTTATCTAAAATAATTCGCAACAATAACCAGGGTCAAATAGTCTGATGCCAAAAACGGCGGAGCCAAAATATCCGGGGCCAAACTAGGGGGACCAAAATGTCCTAAACCCAAAATGACGGCGACAAAAGACTAACATGAATTTCCGTATGTAACGTTCAAATTTATTTGGACTGGTTTTTTGTCGCAGTGATATTTTTTATGGTTATTTGTCCATGTGATATTTTGTCGTGCGATCAATTGTCGTGTTCTATTCTATCGTGTGATTATTTGTCATGTGATATAAAGACGTGGAGCCGAAATAATTATTCATTTCATATAAAGCTAACATTTCTGTGATGAAAAAAACGCATTTTATATCTTAAGAAATATCAATTAAATGCAACCAAATATTTCTTAATGGTTAAAAAAAAACATTTTTATACTATAGATTTGTAACTATAAAGTAATGATTTACGAAAATTGAAAAGTATTCTCCCATGAATTCTATGTATAACTTGTTCTGTGCAATTTTTTATTCAAAAGTTAGTTCCTTGAAGATAATTATCCTAAACTTTAACATTTGACATTTTCTTGCTCGAAAACTATTAAATATTGAAATAAAATTGAAAAGAATAAAAAAGTCTGGTAATTCGTCAGACAATATCATTTTGTCAGAATTTTTCGTAAATGTTGTTCAGTTTTCAACAAATCCAAATAAATAAGTATTCAAATTATCAACATAAAATTCTTTAAAAAATCCAGTGTATTCCTCAATTAATTCTGACAACTTTATACTCTTATTATTTGTTTGAAGAAGCTCATAGTTTTTAGTTAGTCAAACCTAAAATTTTTTCATAATTTTTCGGACGCGATTTTTCGGATCGCTCTAGTACCCTGTAATACCGGGATGAATGGTTTTTTTAAATCAATTTTCAACATTAATTTTTTCTGTTACTAGGAACGAAAACACTTTTCCAAGAACCATTTTTCACGCGTTTATACACGCTACTTCAGAATCTGCTAATAAAGTTGCGAAAAAAATTATTTTTCGAAAAGTTGTGATAATTTTGTTTAAAAAATGATCATTCACGTTCGCATAGTAAGTAATCAGCGGACTGTTTCACCTGAAAATATCAAGTCTACAATATCCAGGCTTTATAATGGTGAAATTTAATTTTCAAATTTTCTAGATGGCGGACCCAATATGGCCGGAGAACGATATTTTGCACACAAATATTAATACCCAGTGTTTAAAATGTTTGTCTGCAATGAAATGAAAAATTATATATGCACTTGAATGTAATAATTCTTGGCAAATGTAGACAATCATCAGTATATAATTCTACTCTCTCAATTTGAAACAGTGAAAAGTTCACTATTTGAATCTGTGAATAAATATTCACTGCTGAATCAGTGGTTTACATCATGTTCACTGCATAAACAGTGAAATGAACAAATTACTATTTTTGTATCGCTGAGGAAACAGTGAAACTTGTTACATTTGCATTCACTTCTTTACCGGTGACTTACAGTAAATTATATTGCAGGGACAAACGGTAAAGGATATTTAATAATTTTTCATTTCTTTTTGCGCAAAAAAAGTTACTGGTTCACTGAAAACACTGCTCAGATTTTAGTAAACTACATAATTCGTAACTTCCGATAGTCGTTTCAGTAGAGATCAGTAGCATTGCATCATTATCTAACTCTGCGTGTTAGACAAAAGTTATCTAACTCTACTGAAACGACTTTGTCTAACACACGGAGTTAGATAATGCTGCTGAGAACTCTACTGAAACGACTATCGGAACACACCCTAGTTGGGAAAGGGAAACAACGCGCGTAAACTAACCTAAAACTTGGATAGCAGATGACAAATATGCTGTAGAATCTCTCAATTAATGAATATCTCTTTGTGAAAACTTTGAAATTATTTATTATTTTAGATTTATCTTTTTCTATAAGAAAAATATCAGTAGCTGAGGAGATGACCGATTTAGTTCACTGATTCTCAGTGGCGCCTTTTTCATTGCGGCACTCACTGAATATTCACTGAGAATCAGTGAATTTTCACTGTTTCAAATTGAAAGAGTATACAGATAAAATTCATATACATATATTGCCGACAAATGTATGAAATCCTATGTAAGTATGTTTATATGCATATAGTTATTTCATATAGCTATCTTATTATGTATACAAATAACATCCTCCATTTTTAATGTTTGAAATCAATTCAGATTCGTGATCAGTGACCCACAATGCAATCAAATTTTCATAAGAAGCAATCACTGGGTTTTAATATTTCTGTGATAAAATATCTTTCTGTTGCCATTTTGAGTCCGCCATCTTGAAAATTTGAAAAGTATGTTTCACCATTATGATGTCTGTACATTGCGGACGCGATATTTTCAGGCGAAAGTGCTCTGATTACTTACTATGTAAAAAAAGAATCACGTATGAAACAAAGTGATAAAAAATGTATCTTTTGTTTAAGACGGTCATAACTTTTTGAAAGTTAATTTTTTTGCAAATTTACTGGCAGATACTGAAAGAGCGTGTCCAAATACGTAAGAAATGGATCTTGGAAAAATGTTTACTTTCGTAGTAGCACAGACATTAAATATTGAAACTGATTGAAAAAAGAAATTTTAAAATGGTTTAATTTGTTATTGTAGACCCTACATATCTTAAAACTTAAATAGCAAACATGTCTACTCAACAAAAATTCATGTTGTAAATGATATAATGATAATTATCTGTAAAGGTATAATACTAGTTTAGTAAATTGGGTTAAAAATGTTTCTAATTTATTACTAATTGAATTGGGAACTTTATTCCCCCGAAATTTTTACTAAATTAGACTCGTAACTCTGACAAATTAGTTACGTAACACTGCACAGTGTAGAATGAATATTTTTCCTCATTGGAATTGTAAATGAAGAAGAACAGGTCACAGGAGAATAACCCTTATGTTATAAAGCAAACAGAATTGGACCCTTACATTTGGTAGGGTTGATAGGGAGGTGATACCCTCAGGATGCGGTAGAATGTATCCATATTATGGCAATGTGTGAACGGACTGACAAGTGCGGCAGGAGGGTTTGTACATTTTATCAACTGTGATTGTAGCAAAACATTATGACTCTTTTAATTTCAGAGAAAAAACATTATTGAATCAATAGTGCCGATGCATTTAAATTTTTAAATCGATAATTTTTGCAATGGATTAAATTAATATATATTAAAATATAACACTTCATACTTTTAATTTAGAAGCACGGTGTTTTCTACAGATATGGGCATTTCTCCGAAAATGTTCAGTTTCTTTTGTTCTTTTTCATACTACACGTAAAGAAGAACAGTAAAAGAAAGTCGTGTAAGCTGCAAGTTCTACACATATTTCATTTTAATAGTAATAACCTTTTTACAGATAACAATGACAAACAACGTGTAGCACCGCATAATATTAGTAATGAATTCATTCAAGTACAGTCTATCACAAGTGAATTCTTACGAAATAACATCGTAAACAGGACACAAAATATGTAATTTCGCTGCGCATTTTGCTTTTTGTTTGACAAGTATAGCATGAAACGTTTGCAATTATTGTATTTATACTATTAAAAATGACATGAAATTTAATGTGAGTAGGTCAATGCACACTAATACATTAAAATGAGCGAGTTTGAAACTAAATTGTATCGTAATGTTCAGGAACATAATTGACATAAATAATAGTCTTAGAGTAATTTTGCATTATGTTTCGTCCATAATCAAATTACATTTACTGTACGTGTTCATTAAATTTTAATACAGTTTAAGAATGTATATTTCAAGTGCATGTACATGATTTTTAATGCGCTTTTGCTAATTTATGCTAGTTTAGTTTATAAACTAGGCAAACAAAAATCAATGTTTTGCTACAAAACTTTAAACTGCCCACTAATTTGTCCAGTAATCCTACCTAATAACTATTCAGCAAAATTTGTCAAAATATGTATGAAATAAATGTGGATCAGAGATATCAAATGCATCGGACGGTTTACAATCCTTAACGTATGTTGTTTAAGTTTCACGGTGGTTATTCTTTTATTTCCCGCGGTTCTTGGAAAAACTGTACTTTTCTATTAAATTAGAAGACAATAATCATTATCTCGCAAATATTCGCCTGGTGTGGATCGCCCGTTTGCATTGTGTAAGTTTGGTAACAAGATAACTATCTCCCGTCCGTTTATAATTACATTGTTTTATGCCACTAGTGACCACTGAATACGATTGAATTATATTAAGCATTTCAGGAAAATTATGAAGAAAACCTATGTGCCTGTGCTCAAAGAATATAACTTGTACGAAGTAACTGATGAAAATGTTAACGACAATAATAACAATAGCAGTGATTATGATGATGATGATGATGATGATGACGACGACGACGACGATGATGATAATGATGATGACGATTATACTCTTCTACGAAGTTCAACCTTTTTCCTAATAATAGTTACGCTCAAAAAACGTATATTTCAAAACTAAAAAAAATTGATAAAAATTGAACCGTAACTGCATAAAAAGTGTCCAGACAATTTTTAAGTTATCATAAAAAAAATCTACATAATATTACCTAAATTATCGCCCAGAAACTGGTAAAAAACTATTTAGGTTGTTCGTGTTAAATATTCTTAGTTTTTTTGCAGAAACAGAGCAGAAACTCTGCACCAGTTTATCTAAAAACGGTATTGAAAAACAATCCATGATTTTGTTACATTTTGTACGAAAAACTGGCCATATTTTATTACTTGCAAACTGGCCAGTACACAAGCTTATTTTCCAAAAACTTGGCAATATTTAGACCAAATTTCTATCAGAGCTATTGTAATTCATTTTTATACAGAGAATTTTTTTACACTGAATTTTCCATTCGGTGGCATGGATCCATTTTTAAGGGGTATATACATGAAACTATGGAGAATAACATTTAATTTAAGGCATGGCATTTTTTTGTATAAATTTTGTATTGTTAAGGTCTGACATTAAAAGTCTTTTAATGTTGGAAATGAAATGTGCTTTCTTATAACAGTCTTGATCATACTTTTATTGACGTCATTAATATAGTTAGTTTATTGTTTATAACAATTTATAATAGTCGACAGAGTAAATAGGTAACAAAATTGAAAGATTAAAGATATTACGTAATGATATAATAACTGATCTATCTCGATTGTAGGATCTAACTGGATTTTCAGTGTAAAAAGGCCAAAAGGGGACTTTTCTTTCGGGGTACGGCAGATATATAGTGCTACACATTTTCAAAATTCAATCACGTTTTCCTACCTGATTGCCATCAGCTAATTTTTAACATCTGTTCATATATACTTTATTTAACCCATTAACGCCTGAAATGACAATTTTTATACTTCATTTTCAATCAAGTATTTCGTATCAAAATCAAAGTTGAAAACAATTGAGAGATACGTATCCTACTATTTTCGAGGTCGTTCTTCAAGATTCCGAGGTCAAAATTGAGTTTCAGCCATCAGAAATTCCAATATGGCGCCGAATATGAAAAAAATTTCCAAAAAATTGGGAATTTTTTATTCTTATCAATTTTTTCGAGCTATTAGAATATTGGAATTTTATTGAAACCTTGCATAATGGTGCATAAAATAGTTGAATTTTAAGAAAAAATTTTATTTTTATACCCTACATCATTCTAACGACCTCAAAATGGCGTCAACAATGAACATTTGTTTGAGAAATTTCTGGACGCTCTAACTGAAAAACTACGAACTTTAAAAAAAAAATGCCTGAATGAAAAGTTCTTAAAATTCATCAAGCGATATAGTGGAATTTTTTCAAAATTTTTTGATGACATTTTGAGAAATTTTTTTTCAACATTTTTTTCAAAATTGTCATTTATTTGCAAAAAATTCTGAACAAAAATTTAATGTATTCTCTGCTAAATTCTAAGAATTATTTGTTCTTTGCATTTTTTTCGAAAAGTTGATAGTTTTCGAGGAAATGAATTTCAAATATTATAGTTTAGGATTTTTTCCTCCCAAAAACTATCAACTTTTGGAAAAAATTGCCAAGAACAAAAAACTCGTAGAATTAATAAGTGAATACACCAAATTTTTTTCAGAATTTTTCATAAATAAATTTTGAAAAAAATGTTGAAAAAAAAATTCTCAAAATGTCATCACAAAAATCCGAAAAAATGCCACTATATTTCTCGATTAATTCTAAGAAATGTTCATTCTTAGCATTTTTTATAACAGCACGAGTTTTTGAGTTAGAACATTCAGAAATTTTCATTGTTGACACCGTTATTTTGAGGTCGTTACAATGATGTGGGGTATAAAAGTAAAATTTTTTCTTAAAATTCAACTGTTTTATGCACCATTATGCACGGTTCCAATAGAATTCCAATATTCTAATAGCTCGAAAAAAATTGATAGGAATAAATAATTCCCAATTTTTTGGAATTTTTGTTATAAATTTGGCGCCATATTGGAATTCCTGATGGCTGAAACTCAATTTTGACCTCGGAATCTTGAAGAGCGACCTCGAAAACAATAGGATATGTACCTTTCAATTGTTTTCAACTTCGATTTTGATACGAAATACCTACTTGATTGAAAATGAAGTATAAAAAATGCCATTTCAGACGTTAATGGGTTGAATAAAAAATGTTGCAATTATTCACAACAGCTAGTATACTATCAAACAAGCTGAGGTGGGCAGGTTGTAATATATGTTACAAGCAGTTTTGTGAAAATTATCACGTTTAAAAAAATAATTTCAATTTTAAAACGTGTAAATGTGAATTTGGAAGATGTATTAATATAGATTATAGTTAATTATATGTAGAAAAAAATGCCTAGTACTTATTTAGCACATATTTTGGTATCCAAGAAGCAATTAATCAGAGATGCATAAAAGTAGTTAAAAGCATAAAATGTTCACCTGTACATCAATGTGAACCATGTGGCATATTTTTTTCCATATATACAAACTATGTACTTGCTATTTAAGTGCTTGCGGGAAAGCTTGTTTACACATATAAAAAACATAGGAACTAATGTCAAAATTTGTTGCTGTTATATTGCCTATACCTTATGGAAAAAGCATGTTTTCTTTGGTTGACACAGTTTTGCTGATAGCATATTGATATAATCAATTGTTCTTATTTTGATGTGAAAATTGACAAAACTAAATGCTCTCATAATATTGGTTATCAGGGTAGGATAATTAAACGAATTAAATCTTGTCAACAACTGAATACAAAGTTGATTTATTCCAATTTTATGTAACTCACGATACAATAATGTGACGAATATTCCATTAAGGTTTACACAGACTATACATTACAGCTTCGTTAACGTTATGTAAATGCTTATTCACTGGCTACTTGCACATTGTTCTTCTTATCTTCATACGTTATTTAAATAATACATGTGTTTTTAAGGTTTCCCTTCTATGTACAATTCGTTGCTTTCAGCCGTTACGATGTGACACGTTATATGTATCGGATGAACACAAATAATTAACGAACGATAATTGCATTCCGCTTAACTGTGCTTTCATCGTGTAATTTTCACGGTAAAATATCTTTCAGGTTTCATGAATGTCGTCGGTTAATTATAAACGCAACGCGTACTTACGTACTATTATGCTGAATTATCGAGAGTTGCATTATTGTCCTTACAAATAATAATCAATCATATAAATAACATTTATTGTCGTCGACAGCAATCATATAATAGCAGCAATAACAACATGATTTCTAATAACAATTGTTATTAATACTTTTCAGTCGTTAATGAAAATTTTGGCTTTCCTTAGTTTGAAACACGAGAAGAAATCCAACGTAAGTCGAAAAAATACTACTACTTATGAATTTTGATTTTTTGGCGTAATTTACAGCAAATAAATTATCTACGGCTACCTTGCGTTTCTTAAAATATCTAAGTTTTTATACAATTCGGAGCCTCGACTTGGCGGATGAGTTTTTACAGTCGATTGCACGCAACGCTCGTTTCCCATCGGCCTTTCGTCTTCTCTCTTGAGCCCGGAAAAATACCGGAAATGGATTTTACAATGAAACATTATAGCAATGCGATAACGTTAAAATCTAAGGACTAAACAAGTAAAAACAGTCTAGGATCTAGCGATGCATTTATTTTACAGAAAATATTGACTAGTTGCAAACACGCGTTTGTCGTGCCGATGCTCCCTTATGAGCATCAAAGTTTAATTTTGCTCCCCGACGATCTTTGTTTATCTCATTCGTCGACAAACATCGTTTAACGAAAAAAAAATTTCGCGTGATTTGAAAAATACATTTTTCTCTACAATTTAACGTTTCTTCCTTGACAAGTAAGAAATATTTTATACAAAATTCATATAAACATTTTGTTGTTTTAAAATTCAACAAAGAGCATTTTTGTATGTACAATTTAAAAGATGCAACGTTTTGCATACAATATTCTGAAAATGTGTTATGCGTGTTACGCATCTATATATATACAATTTTTAAATACGTCAGGTGACATCGTGTAAATATATTCGAAAAAATGTTCGTTCCGAAAGTTTTCTTGAGGCACATTTTTAAAACTTTTGATAATTTTCGAGATGACATGGCAGTCATCTAGGCACTTCTTGGTTATGGCACGATATTAGAAATTTTCGCCGACGTTTGATAGAAGATTACATTTTTCGTTCATTTTCTCTTCTTAATTATACTCTACAGAATACGCGCTACTCTTCAATACTGATTTGTATTATTTGGCGTGTTCGCTGTATTGTCAGTCGATTAATACTCGATTTCTCGCAATCTCGATAAACAAGTCATTGATTCACTTTTTATAGTTTTTATCACTTTCTCTAACACTCAACACGTAATAAAAGTCTTCTTCATTTCAGCTTTCTTCGGGTTTAGTCAACAAACCATCTTGCTCAGTGGAAAAGATCATCTTATAGAAGGTACGGGAATTTTTCATCGTTCTCGTCGTCTTCAGCGTCGCTTGATTCTGGACTCGAGGGTGGCGTGTCGAGTTGCGGTAATCCTAGGTCGAGGTACTCCTGAAAATGTCAAAACACCACCAGTTAGCAATTTTACAACAAATCGAATTTAAAGAAATTTAATTCAAAACATTTTGAAACATTTGAAGTACCTCATTCGCTGTTATCGTCAGTATCCTATCGAGATCCTCAACCAGCTCTCCAAACATTGGCCTTTCGTTGGGTTGATAACTCCAACAATCTCTCATCAGCATGTATCTGTAATTTTAATAATTAGTTTTATATATTTTTCATTTTTCTAGTTTTGAAGAAATATTAAAGTAGAAGAAAATCTTACACTTCTATTGAGCAGCATGGCGGTTTCTCCATTCGATGACCAGTCCTTAGAAGTTGGAACAGTTTTTCAACTGACGGTACTGAAGGATATGGTGTTCCGCCAAGGGTCATAATTTCCCACAACAGAATTCCATATGACCACCTATAACATACCATAAAATAAACTTATTACCGACTGCTAAAACACCTAAATATCACATTTTGCAATTCATCCAAATGTTTGCCAGTTATTTCTAACTATCTTAATTACATTTTGGCTTCTGTTTCTAGTAGAGTTCAGATCGAATCAACGTTTACTTCATTAACTGGATAAAGTGAAAACTTACACATCTGATTGTGTGGTATAGAGACGATGAAAGAGTGCTTCGGGTGCCATCCACTTGACTGGCAGCCTGCCATCCGTCGTCTTTCTGTAGTAGTCGTGACTGTGAATATCTCTGGCCAGGCCAAAGTCAGCTATCTTCAACACATAGTCGTCGCTTACTAGCACGTTTCTTGCCGCCAAATCCCTATGAATGCACCTCCTGCTTGCCAAATACTCCATTCCTCTGGCAACCTGGTAAGCAAAGGAGACCAAGTCTTTTTGGGTTAACGTCTTCTTCTCTTTAGGCTCTTGTCCAATGGTTGGTTCGTAACCAGCGGACGGTCTGTGATCACGCAGGAAGTCCCGAAGGTTGCCGTGGGGTGCGAATTCAACGACCACGTAAAGGGGACCACCTTGGGTGCAAGCACCTAAAAGATTGATGATGTTCATGTGCTTTCCGATCATCTTCATCATCTCCATCTCCGAGACGAGGTCCATCATTTCGGAATCCGTATGACCCTCTGTAAATGTAATTCAATATTTTAAATAAAATTTATTCACATGGTAATCCTAAGTAATGGGATTAACTGAAATCTGAATCTTACCTTTGAGCATCTTGACAGCAACAACGGACGGAATTCCAGGTTTTCCAGTGTTTGTGTGAGCCTTAACGACTTTTCCAAATGCTCCTTCACCAAGGGTACTTCCCAGAGTTAAGTGCTCCCTAGGCAACTCCCACGCGCTGTCCAAGGGCAACTCGTATTCCGAAATACTACCGCCATTACTGTCTTCAGCAGATACCGACGATTTCTGTTTTTCGATCTTTACTATGGGCATCAAGAGTGGCTCTTGAACATTCTGGGCGTTCACAAGGTTTTGTTTTTCCACGATGACTTTTTTAGTCCATTGAGTGACGACTGCTGCGCGGGCTGTTTCGATCGCCAAGAGTTTCTTCATTTTTTCTCTCTTCAATCGGTGGAAAATATAAATGACCACGACGACACCCACAGCGAAAAAGACAAAGAGTACTGAGGCCAGAATGTTAATCAGTAGGGGATGAGGTCGTGGCGGTAATAGCACACGGTGTTCTTCCAAAGCTGTTAAAAATAAAAAAAATTAATTATAAGATATAAAATTACTTTGCAAATTACTCATCAAACATACTCCGATGTGACACTTACACTCAACGACTCGAAGGTATGCACTGCTGAAAGTCTCGCCTAAAGTATTTTGTGCAATACACGTATACCAGCCTTCGTCCTTTTCCGTTACATTATACAGCGTTAAAACTTCGGGGTTCTCCATCGTGGCACCCTGTATTCAAATATTGAAATATTATTTACAACGAATCGAATTTTAAATAAATAACTGGAAATGTTATCGCAAATCACGACACACTGTTAGCGGAAGAAATGTTGTTACGTCTTAAGATCTATGATTATAATGCAATAGGGAAGCAAAAATCATGCGTAAAGTAAATAAAGAACCAAACGTTGGCGAAATGTTAGGGGAGTATATACATCGCCGGAACTCCTGGTTAGCTGGTATTAGTATGCACTCTTGAAGAGTTAGTAAGGGTTAATACGTGGAGCTTATGAACTAACAAAAATGGGCATGCAAGTACACGAAGAGGACTGCTCTCCCACCTTAACCTCAACCCGGAAGCTATCGTTGGTCTGGTTAACGCTGTCGAAGGAAGTGTGATATCCATGATACCATTCTTGATGTCGATGTGTATCAGAAAGTACAACGCACGTAAAGCTAGCGTTGCTGCCTATCAATACGGTCATATTGGCCGGCGCCTGCGTCAGAATTGGCCTTGCCTGCACGCTTTCTACAGAAAAAGAGACCCAACCACCGTTTTTACATAGGTATTTTTAGTAATAGGGGGAGTAGAGTTACCTAGAGAAACGTGTTAATGGACCGAATAAAGATACTACGACAGAATTTGAAAAGGATTACATGTAAACATTACTATTCACAAATGTTTCTAGGTCGACCTTCAAACGCATTCCTTCACCCCAAGGCCAAGGATATACGATGCCGACAAACTCTAACTCTTGTATGCCATGTTAGCTGTCGGATTATATTTCATTCCTTTTAAATTCTATCGTAGTATTAGTTTCACCTTATTCCCATAAGAGAAAGAGATAAGCTCGTACATTTTTGACAAGTTTCTTATTATCTGGCAGTGTTATTCACCTAATATGTTCCATTCATGGATCAATGGATATCGAAGTAACATTTATCCTTGTCAAGAATATAGAAGCTCCCAATATTTTTAAACACATAAAATAGTAAAGAGAATATGTATAACTAATCTAAATAGATAAGATATTCAGAAATCGTAGAAATATTTTACAAATAGTTTAAGACCTATGTTACTAATAAACAGAAGGAGAATGATTTCTAGAAGAAATTATATCTAGAGATAATCTAAAGAGTTACACGACGTTCCCGTCACCACCAACACCACGTATAATTTTATACACCGTAAGCAAATTTCGATAAAATTTAATCACAGTGTAATTTTTCCCATCAACGATAATGTATCCAACAATTTATTCCGAACCGCCACCGAAGCTACCGATAATTCTGTTCTACCTGAAGAAGTCTGCCTTTTGGCACGATTTCCTCTCCGGGATATTTGTTGACTTTGACCCATTTAATGGACGAGTCGAGGTCAGAGACGATCGGGCATTTGAAGACTGCCGTGCTGTTGACGAGAGCTGTCGCGTTTTTTGGAAACCCCTCGTTGATGTACGGTATGTGCGGAAAGCGTTCTGTATCCCCCATAAACGCGGAAGGTCATTTATCATTTACGTAAATAAAATTCTCACTGTTTGGCCATCATCTTATTATATAAACTGAAGAAATATTTATGTGGAAACCATGAAATGATTACACTGGTTATGAAAATACTCAGCTAAAATAAGAACCACGTAATTGTTTCAGGGTGACGTTTTAATACTTTTGACTCGTTTCAGATTGACGATGGATCTAATCATGGAAAAAGAATTTTACTCACCGATGATGTTAACTTTAAACGTGTGGTTGATGCAGGCTATGTAGTTGCAAACGACGCAGGTATAATTCCCACCATCCTGCATAACAGTGTCATCAAGCCTGAGGGTCCATTTGTTAGCAATAACGACTCCAACAGTCCTCTTGGGTTCTTCGCCGTTCTTTAGCCACGTGATGTTTGGCTGAGGATTCCCCACCGCAGGACACTTGAGCCTCAAAGAATTTCCTGCCGGCCTCACCTCGGATTCATGTAACTCTTCGGGTTTGTTGAAGGTCGGCGGGGTTTCCGGCAAAGTTTGATTGTGTTCACCAGCATTCTCGTTACCACCTTTCTCGTTGTCAAGTTCGCTATCCAAATGCAACGATCGAGTTTCTGGAATACCTGCAGACAGAAAATTCATCGTTTGATGGCGAACCTCAAAGAAAGTGTGGATGGAACCAAATTCGTTCCTTTGTCAACTACGTACCATTTCTGAACTTACGGAAATCACTAGGATCTTCGTGATAGCCGTCGTTTTGTTCCGTCTCCACGCTGATGAAGATGGACCGCCATTCAGTTCCACCATCCTGTTCTCCGGACTCTACTTGACAACCGTACCTTCCTTTGTCGGCGAGAATCACTTGCTTTATTCTGATGCGTTGTCGAAGCATGCGGATTCGCGAGGTTACTGGACGATACAATTCGTTGTCTTTGTACCACGTCACCTTGTCCGTGTCGAAGTCTGTACGGCAGTTTATCGTTAGCTTTTCACCGACTACCGTAGTTGCATTGGGATTGACGGGATTGTCTGAAACAAACGAAACAATGACATTTAAATTCCATCATTAAGATTTAAGTACAGCAGTAAGTGTCATAAAATACATCATTAAATTTCATTAATAGATCGGCAGATTTGACGAGGAGTAAATAGTAGGCGGTCCGCAAACGCATGGAAGCTCGACCTTGCGTGTAAAAATATAAGCGATAAAAATTGTTATGCAAAGTGCGTCGCCCCGCAGTCGGGTCCTTTTTGATTCGCATCTTCCTCGTCACGATTCACGCCCGAAGGTATGAAGAATTGCAGTACGCAGCGTCGCCCGCCTTCGCTGCACCGGGCTTATGTACACAGTATAAATATATGTACATATGCTTTGTTTGTTTTGTAAAAAATCCACGCGCCTACATCCTCGCGCGAATAAACGGTTCTGTATGTTATTCCGTCCTCCTCTAAGCTCCCTCTCTCTTTCTGTCTTTCTTTATCTACGTATCTGACTGCCTTTCTCAGTTTCTCTTTGCTTTCTTCATCATCTCCTGTCGACGAGACTATCATCTTGCTCGTCACGTTGAAATTTGTAGAAATGTTTACCCGTGTAATTAACATGTCAGTCAGTTTCAAATTACTTGTTTAACTAGCTAAATCAGCTTTCCGCTTTTTATTTTGGCTGTCAGTATTTTTGAAGACTACAAGAATTCGGAAAATCGTTGGCACGCTCAAGAACTGTATCGATGAAATAACCAGAAATAGCCGGGGATAAACTCGCAAATGAAAAAAAATATAAAAATGTCATAAAAGATATAAAAAATAAACGAAATCTTTTTTTTACTTGGATGCAGTCTACCCGAATTTGGGATCACCGAGCATGAATCGAGCAAGATCGCGAGACGCTTTGCTTGGGTTACAGAACCGTGGGGTTGGCACGATGGCACCTCGCCGATCTAAAATTAGGCTCGTGCATTCTGGCAGCATATACGACCGAGACGAAAACGCCAGAAGGGGGACTCGATGCAAGTCTGCAGCAGGAAAAGAGGAAGAAGAGGGTTGTTTGTCGGAAGGGACAGTTGTCGCGTTTCACTTTTGGCCAGATTCCAATTTTTGGATCACGAAGTCTTATGAATGAGCTGATGGCCAATGAGAATAGCCCCGATCTCCAACTAGGTTAGACTAGACTAAGAGATTAGGGATAATTTCATCCAGACGATTTGAATGACCCGCAGGCATCGTTCGGTCTAGCTTCCAAGTCAGAATGATGTTAATTACTGTAGAAAATCCGGTCGACCTTTTGGGACTATATCGAGCTGTTGTCAGTTAAAATTAACGATAGTGATCCTCCGTATTATAGAGTCATGACCGTTAATATTCTGGGCTATATCTGGTTTTAGAATGACTTTCTTGATGAACAGAAACAGAATAATTTATTTTAAGAAAACCGAAGGAAAAATCTCTTTCCGGTTTCCAATGGTCGGATCTTCCTCAAACATCCGCTACTTGATCAAGCTTTGCATTTATCGAGTGCAATGGGAATTGATCGCGTTTATTGTACTTGCTCATCTCTTGTTGTTCCTTGTCTTGAAATTTGCTTTCTAGCTCGACTCCGATTCAACGTCACGTGTCTCCCACGTGTTCCTCAGGACTGACCCCTTATTTTCCCTTTCGTTTTTTTGTGCCTCGGTTATCCGCCGGCAATGTGTGTAAGCTGTAATGTTTGTCAAGCAAGACAATAATCAACGTTGAGCTTGAATGTAGATTATTTATTTATTCCTAACTTTATTAACTTTCGTTCACTGCAGTCCAAGCAGTTAACTAGAAGCTTTTCAGAGGGCTTCAAAGACAAACTTACAAGGAAATTCAACGTCGTCGATGATTGAGATTTGTAAAATGAGATTAAGTGGCTTAGGTCTATTTCATTTTATTAACTCCAGTATATGATTTGCATAAAGTTTTAATCGCCTTGGTTTAATGTCGTTTCCAGTGACTTTTTTGCTCCCTTTGGCTGACCTCGAAATACGAGAGTCGTGAATAAGTTGTAGGTTAAAAACTCCATTTCGAGAAGATATTCGTCTGGATGAAATTAACAAAAAACCCGTAGACCGCGAGAATTCTTACCGAGAGAATTTTTTATCGATAGCGAAAAGTTCGGGTCTTTCATTTGAGGATGGACTTCGCGGATGAACCCGTGGACCATCTGCTCGTGGCTCTTGGCGCCAGGAATAACTTCTTAGATGAAATCCAGCTTCTTCTCATAACTCGCGTCAGAAACAATCCCAAAAGCCTGCATTTCATCGATCGCCAATTAATTAGAAAAATGAAACTCTTATCCCATTTCCATACGGCAGGAAAACATGAAGTATTTTTTTTAGAAAATGCACTTCGATTTTTGCTTTTAATTCGACATAAAACTTTTTATATATTAGCTTTGCAGGTTTTAAGAAAAACAGACTTATAAATAGTTAATCAAAAGAAGTATTACTCGCCGTCGATTCGTTTCACTGAATCTTTTTCTCGGCAGCGATGCACGTCGCATCGCGAGTGACAGTATATTTATTTCTTTTAAACGTTTACAAGTTTCAGTTTGACAGTTCAGTCAATTTGCGTTTCATAAGTTCTCAGAACGGCGCTTCTCATCTGCCGATGAATATTTCCTTTAAAACACCGGTTATAAATGACACGTACAACATTTTACGTGCTTGTTTAATATTTTATTGCAAATTATTTTTTTATTATTATAATTAAGTGCAGATTCCGTAGTAGAACTTCATCATACTTTTTGCCATATTTATGAATGGCGTACTTAAATTTCAACACAGTTCGGTAAAATTATAGGAAATTCGATGATCTTCCGGGAAATTCAATGACATTCTAGGAAACAGAAGCAAAACCGGGTTTTATCGATTGACGATGGTGGGGATCTGAAAATGATTTTGTCCGGATAGACAAAGAAGGCCAGAACGGCTTACGTATAAGCGGCGTTTCCGGCGCGTTCGTTCGCGTCTTGAAAGTATGCATGAGCTTTCGGTTTTCTACGATAGGCGACGTCGAAGGCGATGTTTTATTCATGCAGGTGCTACAACCCCTTAGCCGTTTCCTTCGCGTATATTTCGAAAGATTGACGTTCGTTCCTCGCGCGTCACGAAGGCGGCAGATTAACGCTTCATCGCCCAAGCAAAGCGAACGCGTGATTACTTTTGATGCCCCCGGTGGACGTGCGAGGCACACACGTCGTGAACACACCTCCAGGTGATGTCTCAAAAAAACAATAAAAAATTGTTGACATGTAAATTAAACCTACGCACTGACTTTTACGTTCCGCTCGTGAAAATATACCCGACGACTTGTAAATTACTCCGATGACCATGATCTTAACTAGGGAATTAGTGGAATTGAACCATTCTTTCCGCTCTCGATCCTACTTGGAACGATTCCGCTTCGGATATCAGGTTGCGCCTTTTCACGGCGGTTCTTTCGGTTTGTTTGGAAGACATCATGAACATCAGTTAATCGTCCGCTTGATTAAGCTGTAGCGGTTTAATATCGAGTTTCTAATTCGAGCTTCTTCAATCGGACATAATTACACGGCTTCAAGCGTTTGGGATTTTGCTCAATCATTACTTCATTTATTTTCTGATGGGTGTGTCTTCATTTTCGGCTCTTCACGTTTAAGATTCTGATAGATCTCCACGAATCATCCACGAATTCTTTGGATTTCTATACATTTGATGTTATTTCATCTATGTTGCATGAATATTGCAAGTAAAAAGCTAAAGGAAGTTATCTTCATCAAACGAGTAATAAACACACATTTCTCAGGTTTCCAATCCGCATACAGAAAAAAACCAACATTTTCGATTTTTTTTAGTAACCAATATGCGTTCAAACATAATCGGATATTCCCATGGTGATTGCCCTTGACTCTCGTTCGCGTATTTGTAATTCCTCTATAATCTGCGTAATCTTTGTAATCCTATTGCAAACTTTATTATCCGCGTGCATCTCCTTATTGACGACGTAATCTTTGGAAAAACATCAAAATCGCTAATACGCGATTAAACATATCGTCCATTTTTATAATTACATAAATGCAATATCGTAGTTCAATTAGCGTTAAGATAAAAAATTGACTATTTTTGGATTTAAACCCCAGGAACTTCAAAGGAAGCATTTATTCTGCAATTACGAGTCTGAACGAAAGACAATACATTCGCGAACAATGAAAAGGATCGCATTTGTTGTGTTGACGGTCAATCGATTATGTTTTATCGTTCCGCGCCAAAATCAGAATGCCACTCATCTACTCGCACCAAATTAATAATTTATTGGACGTACGCGCGAATAATATATGCGCGACCTCCGATCGCCCGAACGAAATCGTCGCGCCAAAACGCGATATTTTGAAGTTCGGTCACGACGCGAAAACACCTCGGGCCACCGCAAAAACTTTCCAATTAATTTACGACCGACGCGTGCCCCGCGATGTAAGCTCGAACGACCTATATTTAGTGCGGTGCAAGGAGCTGTTTAAGAGAGTAAGAAGAACGTTAGCTTTCCGTTTTGCATCAAGGATAAAACAATTTTCTTATTCCAAATTCAAAATTCTCTAAAACTAGGAAATTCAACAAGGTTCCACGAAAATCAAGTAAATTCCACGAATTCATGTAAATGCAAACAAACTTCGAAATTCAATAAAATTCCAAGTATTTAATGAAATTCCAAGAATTTGAAAGAAGTTCGAATAAATGCAAGGGTGATTCAATAAAACTTCGGGAAATTCAATAAAATTCTCGGAAATTCGATACAATTTTAGAATTTTCAATAGAAATCCAAGAAATTCGAGTAAATTTATAGAATTTTAATTAACTATGACTATATTAAGCGTAATCCGTTCAAATTCAAAGAATTAATTTCGACGAATTCCTGGAATTATTATAAATTCTTAGAAATTAAACAAAATTCACCTAAAATTGATGCGAATTTCTAAATTTCTACGGAATTTGTGAAATCGAAGAATTTTTCTTCAATTCGACGGAATTCGTTTGAGTTTGATTAATTGTACGAAATTCATCGAATTACATTTTAAGTGGATGGAATTTTATTATATTCAATAAAATTTGATTAAATTTGTTTGAATTTGTCAAATATTCAATAAAATTCCATGAAATTTAGTGTAATCCGTTCAAATTCGGAGAATGAATTTCTGCGAAGGTCCGTGAAGAAGTTTTTTTTGAAATGTTAATATCGAAAATTAACAATGATAGTTTGTATTTATATGTCGTACCAATAGGTTGCACAATGTCGATTAAAATAATCGCTAAAACTGCTTGTGTAATTTTAGACGCCAGTGGATTTTCACATCGACCATGAACGCTGCAATAAATTTGATTGCTTCTGTATTTTCGAATAAAATTAATAGCCCTGTAACTTGTGCGACGAACGTAAAACTTGTCATATGCGTTAAAATCAACTTAATAAAATGATGTTTTTACGTTTATTCGTTTTCCCCGTTTAGGCGCGCTTTAGCAAATGGGATTTACTATAAATTTTATCTAGAATTTAAACTCGGATACGCTGCGTTAAATAAATATGTACTATTCGATTCAGTACATAAAATCAAGTGCACTTCTTTCATTTGTAAACAAATATTTATTGCATTTCGCGACTCGGCGATCAGATAAGTGACGTAAGCAAATACGATCTTAAACGTGCTCTACAGAGGCCAGGAATATCAGTGCGCAGCTTGAAAAATGTCGATCGCGCTTAAGATATCCATAGTTTTCGCATCGTCGAGTTGCATTAGCAAGCCAGAAGGGACTTTGCGAGATGTGGAATACGTTTTCGAATAAATTTTTCACGGACAAGGATGCGAGAGTCTTGGTCTAATCTAGCGATTATAATACTTATGCCGACGCGTTAAAGACTTGAAAGCATCTTCGGGTTTGCGGTCGTTATTCCACCGGCGCTTGATATATCCAGGGATTTCTAATTAACATTCCGGTTCTAATGCATTCTACTCTGTCGAAGGACTAGAAAAAGAGTATGCTTTTTTCTTGCGGTTTTGCTTCTTTCGAACGGTGCAATTCTTGTTGGTTGCATCTATTTTCTAACAAATTTCGTGAAACATTGATGAATTGTGCTCATTTTCGTGAAATTCGTCGGTATACCCCTGAATTTGTTAGAATTATAGTAATTTCTATGAAATTCTATGAAATTCGTAGATTTGTACTCAAATTCGGTGGATTCTTAGTAAAATCAGTGAAATTTGATGGAGTGTTACTAAATTCTCCGAATTTCTGGTATGCTCAATGAAGCGCTACTAATTTCAACGCAATCCGTCGAAATTTAAACTCAATTGTAAGGAATTCCACGAAATTTATCCTAATTTGAAGAAATTTTCAGTAATTCCATGAAATTTGATTAAATATACTAGAATTTAACTGGAAATCTATTTGAATGTGTTGGAATTGTACTAAAGTCTTTAGACTTCAAAATTATACGAAATTCGCCAGAGCACACTTGAATTCGGGAATGGTAATAAATTCACTAGAATTCCATGCTTTCCTAACTTTTTCCTAATTCCTAAGGACTTCTATATAATTCATTTGAATTACATGGAATTCGTGGTCAGGGCCAATAAATTCGATGGAATTCTTGGAAATTCGTCGGAATTGGATGGTATTTTAATAAATTCAATGTAATTCGAAGAAAATGTACGAATTTATAAATATTTCGACGAATTTCATTAAAATTCGAAAAACCCTCCCAAATGCAATGGAATTTAATTAAATAAGCTGGTAGCGATAGGACTGTAAGATGCTGGTGGGAATTCGTCGTTTTATCGGAATGGTACTAAATTCTACGAAATTCAATGCAATTCCCCCAAGTTAGATGATTTGATTAAATTTCATGGAACATGATAAAAACAAATTCAGTTACATTTTTAGTGTACGTTCTCCATATTTGCGTATGTCTTCGGCATGCTTTTTTACGTGGAATCCTCCTGGTAACCTTTTCGCCCCATTTCTCCCCCGCCTTCGCGTATCTCCTATTATTGTGTCCACTAAGTATTCTTACCTCCATTCTTCCCGGCCGGCTTCTTTCTCTTTTTCAACGTCCCCTTGACTTCTTTTTTCGCAACCTTCCTCTTTATCGTACCTCCCCGTTCCATTCTTTTTTTTCGTCGTGTTCTATCTCCTTGTCTGGACGTCCCTTTCGCTTTCGTCCTTTTGCAGCATCCCTTTCTCCCGGCGCGATGATGCGCTCCAGAAAGATGCTAGCAGACGATCTTTTGACGGTTTCGCGTCGCTCAGGTATACCTATATTAGAAGCGATGGCAGACGTCGTCGTCTGCCTGCCCCGATGCCGCCTTTTCTGCATAATTACACTCTGCTCCAAGAGCCCCGACACGAGTCCAGATTAAGAAGTTGCCCTTTCAGGACGGGCGATGCAACTTCTTTCGCGGATCCAGACTTTTTTGTTATTGAGTTGGCTGTTTTTTTTTTAAGTGTCGCATTTTTTCGTCGCTCGTATTTCGCTTAATTGAAAAATCCTGCAATTGAATTCGATCGGCGTTTTTCCTCGCATTTTACGACCCTCCGGCAATTCGTACTCGTCGACGACTAATTGTGGATTGTCGAACAAATTGTCCCAACGGGAAAATGTACCATATCATTACATGACCGATCGACTTCCAGTTTTTATGGGACTTTCTCGGCATTTCAATTAATTCGACCGGTCGTTATATAATTTTATTTTAAAATGGCATTGATAAATCCAATGGAAATCAACTGCCGAATTCTTTCGATTGAATCTTATTAACGTCTATGAAATTCTACAAATTCATCTGAATTACATTGAATTTATACCAAATTCCATGGAATTCTACGAAATTGTATAAAATTTGATTATTTGTATGGAAGTTCACGAAATTCATGAACTTTCACTTGAACTCGATGGAAATTTACTAAATTTAATAAAATTTGAGTAAATTCTCGAAATTTCAACAAAATTTATTCGAGTTATGTGAAATTCTCTGAAATTCAATAACTTTTTCCCGAGTTCGACGTACTGTTACTAAACTCTGGGTAATTCGATGAAATTCAATAAAATTGTACGAATTTCGAAGGAATTTTACTAAATTCTACGAAATTCGATGGACTCTCACTAAACGCTCTAAAATTCGGAAGAAATACCAAGAATCGATTCTTGAAATTGAGGGAATCACACGGATTGACATTATACGAATTACTTTAAAATAAGAAGTAAAGTGCGTTAATGCGATATAAAGTCCCCGGTGCGGTTAATTCCGAAGAAACGGCAAAGGTTTAGTTCCACGAAATCCTGCAATTAAATGACAAATGCGCCTAATCACCCATTAAATAGAATATAATGAATTTGAGATTATTAAGATTCGCATCTCGTTGGGAATAATCGTCAACGGCCGTAAAGCGTGCATCTCGATAAGCGTTTACTGCGAGCTAACGAGCGACGTGAATATAAAATGGCGGTTAAAAGCTCTTGATAAAAATGTACGATATCCTGGCTCTTATAGAACAATTTTTTTTAATATATCGAGATCACACCATCGTGTCGTTCGCAAAGCGGTTGACACTCGAAGGGAATCACGGTGATGTGCTCGGGAGTGAAAGACCAGAGTGAGAGAGTGGGGGTGAGAGAGAGGGGAGGGGGATCGTGTGCGTAACCGTAGGTGCGGGCGTAAACGTAATAGTTATCACGAAATACTTCCACACCGTTGATAATGTATGAGTATGATTATGATTAGGCTCAATTGTCCAATTGCCGGGTCATTGAATGTCGCGCAGTGCGTTTTATTATAGCAAACGGGTCGAGGATCGCTGAACCGCACCCTCGGCGTGCTTGTATGTCCCGTACACGACAAATCACGATCCCGACATCGGGGACGTTCGGGGACCCTCGGGAATACGATGAGCGCCGTGGTCAACCTTTTGTCTATTAAACGTATTCAATGGCGTAATGACGTTCAATATATTGCCCCAATTGCACAATGAAAGAAATGGCAGGGCGCGATTCGTTATCGGATTTCCCCAGCCTGCTCTTTGAGGGACCTTGCTTTCAAAACAAACCATTATTTCCGCTCGTTATTTTTCTCATTCCCACTCTTTTTTCAAGGTTGTCGTTTGATTTTAACTCATTAAACAAAGATCTATGATTTTGCAATCATTATTTTAATAAGGAATATTCATTACCAGATTTTCGAAATTCAAAATGGCCCTAATTTGAAGAATGGTATCTTGAAAAGTGTTACAGGTTAAGCTAACTTCAGTAAATTAAAAATATCAAGTAACGGCCATCTCTGTTGCTGTCAGTTAAGTCACGTTTTCTCTGCGATTTTAGTGTTATCTTTACCAACACGCATTTATCTACCGAGTCTGATGGCTTAAGATGCTTTGCGACTTGAACGATACAGCCCGTACACACTATGCAATGATGATAAAAGTTCCACCGTGTCAATATTGATGTTGATTTTACGAATGAGACAAGTAGGTAATTAAATGAAAAATAGCGAATAAGGTATTTGACACATGGAGTTTATTTTGTAAATATGAATTAGTACTAATAAAATAGAATTAAATACATTACGTGTATTGAATTTACTAATTAAGCTGATTTCATTATGTTATCAGGAGTTTCATTTTATTATTTAATTAGCAGAATACTCCACTAGTTGTATAAATAAATAGTTGTAGCAACGCACACGGAGAAAAATAACCGGCTAAATCAGCCGAAAAATCCGCAGATTCTACCAATTTTATCCTATAGGGATAGCTGTTGGAATTCCGTTAGGGATAACCGATAATTTCAGCTAAATTTACTGAAAAAGTCCGCAAATTTAGCGGAACAAATCTGCTAATGTAGCGGAAATTTAGATCTAAGCGCGAATTGAGTAGGGTTAAGGCTACATTAGCGGAATCAAAACAGCTAAAATTGCAGATATTTTCGGCAATTCCAGCCGAAAATTTTAGCTGATATGAATCAGCTAATCCAGCGGAGTTATTTTTCTCCGTGCAGTTGCTCCTAATACCGATAGTCGGCGCGGTTTCATAACTCATGGCTTCACGCCCATTAGAAAAATGAGTTCCCATTTTGTGCATAAAATGGTAAATTCGATTATCACACTTCAAAAATGTATTTTTGGAAATATCGATATAAAAATGTATTAAATTTAAAAATATCAACATAAACAACATAATACTGACTGTCAAACCACAAAAATCCCTTTTTAACCTACTCTAGACTTTAGTGAACAATTTGCATTTTATTCTTTCCATGAACATTTTAGGAATCGCCAAGTCTCGCTCGCATACTCGTAAAACGTTTCACAAAATTCCTAGACGTTTCGCGTACATAATACTTAAGTAACTGTGGATTTGGTTTAGGCAGGTCCCTGAACTTTGGAGTCTTCTTTCCGTATTCTCTAAGCAACCGAATAAAATTCGTAGCAAATGCCAAAAATATTGAATTTATTTGGTAGCTTCCTACGGGCCGTTTCAGAAACGACCATACCGATAACTAATTAAAGCGTTAACGAGTGAAATTTTACTTCTCTGCAGCTCGTTAAGGGGGCGTGCAGCACGCGATTCCCAGTGCAACAAAGAGTACTCGGAAATCTATAAGTATTCCACCATGAATATCCTGATTTCCGTTGGCTTCCTGCTCCAGAACTTCGGAAAACTAGTCTTTATACTTGTCTTCACTTCTTTCATCATTTTGAATTTGAGATTGTCTACAAGGTCTTTGAATTCCTGTTTTCTTTCAATTTAGAATCTGGCCAAAGATGTATACGCTAAGATGTAAAGTGTTTACCGACTTTCGAGCAAATATTCGAGAGGAGAATGGGAACATATGCCTCGGGACCATTATCCACTTTCAGACATCTTTTTCTGAGCTTCATTACACACGCTCTTAAATTTCCTTAGCGGGACATTTTTTTAAAAGAAGCAATTTAGCAAGCACGACAATAAAGAGTCGCAAAAAGTCGGTAGGCAAACACGCGAATCTGTTCATCCGCTAGTGGATTCTAACTAGGACAATCCGTGCAGTTTTTGTGCCTTCGGTCCTCGAGGAAGACAGGAGAGTTTTTTGTCCCCCCTTTGGGTCCTAAGGGATCCGAAGCGTGTGGCACGTGTTACATTATCGGACCTTGTTCTTGTCACCAGTACTCATCGAAACTGTGTTGAGCCTAAGCTCCTTTCCCAGAATTCTGGAGTCGTTCGTGATTAATTTTTTTAAAGGAACTGTATAATTAATACAGTAAGTTTTGCCTTGGTTAGGGTTTGTTGAAGTGGTAAAACTTTTTAAAAACCATCAATTTATTGTAGGATATTTATGGACCTGAGTGCGAGAATCCGTGCAGGTAAGTCTTCGTTGGACACGTTAGATTAGCATAATCATCTCGAGTTTACCAACTGATAAAATCAACAATCCTATCGAATATCAGATGCCCCGAAGCGATGCAAAGGGCCGATGAAGGGGAAAGGTTAGGGTTACTAGCGCAGCGTCTATCTGATGGTTACCTTGGTCGAATCTGTGAGATTCTGGTCTCCATTTTCTTCATTTTTCAAAATCTCGCAATTTTTGTACTGATGATGACCTGAGGGTGTCGAAACGATTAAACACACTGTTGATCTCATCTAACGATTTTGTGGTGCAGATTAAATCTCGGCAAAGCATTCGTCCGACTCGATCGCGTGAAAATCTACATATATGTCCTCTTTTCGAAATTTAGCTTTTCGGATCTAACCTTTGCCGGCGCTAAATCGCAGAGTCGGTCGATTTGTCATCGTTAATGGAGATTTACAGTTATCGACTATTTATGGCAATAAAGTCCTCCTTGAATCCTCTGACCTTAATCGTATGCGGATCGCAATAAATATCAAAGGGTTTATCCGAATTTTGAAATTTACCGTCTATGGTCTTACCGCAAGTAAAATTCACCTCGCGATTAATCAATTGTAAGGCAAGATGACTATAAATAATCTAGGGGAATCGTCGGTACGCGAAGGCCGCTTTCTGGCGATTTAATTAAATTGTGAATCAGGTCGCAGTTTGTACGTGCTTGGGAGCCGGGCCAAGCGTGGTGGCATGTAGCGGAAAATATCTCAATCCGTCGAAAGTTCGACTTTAAGTCCTTTTTGAAAACGGACCACGTATACGACCGCCATCGATGATTGGCTTATTGGAGTACAACGCTGGTTCGATTTACCGTTCCGCGCGACTTCTCGTCCGATAGATTTTTCCACGAAGCGACGTCAATCCTTATCGATCTCCCCGACACCTTTTTGCCAGCGGACGCACTTTGAAATCTAATCGTCACTTATTTCTAAAACGCGCCATACTCCGTCGCCACCATCGCTTAAAAGGCCACAGCGATATGTGTTTAGTGCCTATTTGAGCTTCAAGTTTTTCCGATCTCAGATTCCATCTTTTTTGATCTACGAGATCAACGTCGTCAATAGATCAATTATGTTGTTGTTATACATTGTAAATGTCACGTTTCAATCGCTAATTTTGCTTTCTTGCCTCGGAAATATCTACACTGGCATTTTTTTAGAAAATCGGTTAAGTTTTTACGAGTATTGTTTAAAAATAAGTAAAGTGCTTCTTGACGATTAAATTTAATATGTCGGGTATTTATGGTTCCATGAAAGTTGGCAAATTTCACCCAATCAGCTGTGCAGAAAATATTTCTTAAGTAGTTTCATCTGGAGACACTAGGAGGCGTTCAAACCCAAAAGTGAACTAATTTTATACCGACGGAATTTTTTATTGTTATTGGACTATGATATCTTCGATTTATAATAAATGACATCCATATTGTTACCAATAACGACATATATTCGTCAATATCTGTTTATTTTTTAATTTTTTAATTATTCATTAAAGATGGAGGAACTGTCGTTGGACTAAACTGGAATGAATCATGAGATAAAAGGACGACGAAAGTAGCGAATATTCGGCGATGATCGATGTTTCGAAAAGAGTGGATTTTTTTATTATAACGACTGTTATAAATAATATGTCCTATTAGATTTAGAGAGCGCAGTTGAGGTCGGTTTAAAAAAGAACTGAGCTCTGCAATTATCATAATTTTTATACCGGCCACCCAATGAGTTATAGTCTTGAGGAACACGGGAGATCGATTTTCTTCTGCACAGCTGGACGAGGTAATAACAGGTCGTTATAGATCTATCTTGATCTTCGCTCTATGATGAGCATCGTAAAAAATTGATTTAGGGTACGGTTTCTTTAAAAATCTGACGCTTTGCATTCAGTTCTCGTTTGCAATACGAGGGTCCAATTTATCGGCAACCAGCGCCAGATTTATGGACGAAATTCAGGTGCGAAATCTGGATGAACCGTTTACGCGATGTATGAAGATCAGACGAGTAATTATTTTCCGACAAAAAAGTCGTTTACCGACGGGGTAATTGATCGTTTTATAACGGCGATTTATTGAAATAAATTTGGGAAGAATTTTAGGTTGAAATTTGACGATTTTTTACGTAGATGGGACGAAAATCAATTTCATTTTCGATTTGTGAATTTACGTTTGAGAGTCGACAAGGGGACCTTAGATGTAAATTATTCTTGAGCGACGTTTCCCTGCGGGCAATAACTATAAATATGAATTTCCTCCTATTAAAAACTGGCGTGGATAATGGTTCGTCTTATTAATGTACCTCTAGAGTTCTGTCTTTGTGAATTTTGAAAAAGTGTGTTTTTAATTGGATGCAAATAGACGGACTACCCACATGTAATTAAAATCGAATTATAAGTATTTTTAATCAAGTTAAATGCTTCGAGCAAATTATTTTCTCGTATTTATAAAACATATTATTTAATAACCGTTAAACGCGAACACGCAAGAGTTGCGAGTTGATCTTCATGTAAAATAAGTGACATTCAACTTCGATCCGAAGAAATTCGAAATGATATATATGTATACATCTCAATCCTGCGCAAAACATATAAATCATTTTGAGCCTGCAAATAATTTCTAGGTGGATATGTGCTCACTGAAAGCATGTTCAGTAACGTTTCAAACAAAATAGGAGGTACTCAAGTCGTCAAGTCATAATACCGTAAAGTCAGATTTTCGAAAAAAAAATATATTTTACGATTCATCAACTTACCGAGGTGCACTTGTCGTCCTTGCGCATGTCCGAGTGCCAGGATCGCGTAGATCCCCAGGATAAAGCATCGCTTCGCCATCATCCTGTCCTGGGGCGAGAACGTCGCTACTCGCTTTTAGAGCGAATGCGACATGAGTGGATTCTGAAACGAGAAAAGTGCCGTTTTATTTTTGCGAACATGCTTCAATTTAATGGCGGGGGCAATTTAAATACCAGTCGCCATATTTTATTATTTCTTAGCAGTGGTCTTTATTCCGTAAATTATGAACTATGTAAATCAGAATTCAAAAGAACTTGACAAATCGTTAAATGTACAAAATTGATAAATCGTATCTGAAAAACTTTGATTAAAAGTACAGACCAGCCCTTAATATGAAAATCTAAACACGAAACCTGTTTGGCGGCGAACCAAAGAACAAATTCGTACATACTTTATGCTAAGCGATCCCGAGGTGGTCTTTCGATTTTCAGCATTTTGATTATATATGTACTCTTTAAATATCTTTGAATTTAGAAAGGAAGGAAGAGATTTCTCTTACAATCTCTCTTATAGCCGCGGTTGCTTAGACGACTCCGGAAAAATATTTCTCTTGTTTAACAGGCCACTTTAAGAAAGGTTTTTATCTAAGTGGTGCTCTAAATTTATCGAATCACTTGGCCGCGAGGTAAACATCGCCCGATATAAAGTTTGCGAATGCGTCGACGCTCACCATTTGCTGATGGAAAAAATAAACGAAAAGGAACGTAGACAAAGTGCGCCTAAAAAGTAGTCTTTCACTTTGATTGAAAACAGGAAATGCCAAGAAAATACTACACTTAGCAAAGTGTCAGAAATTAATTTAGAATTCATTTTTTTAAGCGTACTTGAAATATGATTTGAAATGAATACGACCATCGGAAAAATAATCAAAAGTTATAAGCAACATTGGTATTTTTCAAAGATTGGCCATTCGCCAAACTACGTAAATATGCAAAAAACATGGAGGTCGTTTGAAAAAGAGCAACAAAAGCATCGATAAAAGATATGCGCATGACAGCCGTAATAATTATTTTCCAAGCGAGTCTTTTAATAAAAAAATCGTTTTGACTCCATTAACCTCGAATCTGCCGTAATTGCTGCCGTTTTGATTTTTTATGCTTGGTAAAATTTGGAACAGTATCATTTTTTATGTCGAAGTAAAACCGGCGGTATTTTCGGAACGTGTCAGCAAATTGAAATAAAAATGAGCATCGTGTAAACTATTGATGTAAACATGTTTGTCATTTATTACAAATTCTATTTATTAAAAGAATTTAACGAATTTATTTAATACATATGTGCTTTACGATATATTATAAAATACGTAATGGCTGTTTTTATTCCTAGAATATTTCGGCAAAAACACTGATGAATGTGTTTTTACAACATTGCGGTAGAAAAAAGTGACAAATCATTATTTTACGATTATCCAGGTCCCTGAGAAAAGAAAAATTTCCCAAGGATTTTGAGAAAGCAAATTCTCGTGAAGGGCTTCCACGATTGTAAGTCGGTACATGTGATGCTTACACGATTTGGCTCCACGGGTGAAACGTAACGAGGGAATTATGCTTTTGCCCTTCGCTAGCACATGGCTGCAGTATAGTCGGCTCGTAATAACCCTCACGAAAACTATACCTCTCGACCATGCTTTAAATGAGACTATATTTTAATCGTGTCTTCGTGAGAATTTTCTGCGTTTGTGGTTTGGTTTGATCGATTGGTTTTGGTCTTGATAGATATGGTGTAGGTGGTTTCGAGTTAATCTGATTCATTTTTATCTTAAATGAATCAATCGTTACGTAAAATTTTCGGAAGCTGATTTATCACAAACAGTTTTGACGAAATAGAAATGTGTAATCGAAATTTTCGTGAATTCGGTGTCCTTTGATGACAAATATTGACGAGAAAGGGATTATACCGACCAATTGGTATGGAAGTTGTCACTATCATTGCTAAGAAATATGAAAAACAAATGTCTGGAAAAATTCGTCGTAATATTATTGTTAAACACTTCTGACAATAATGAACAAAAGAAGTCCTCAAACGAAATTAAAAAAAGTCCTGAATACTATTCTAAAAAATCTTAAGATCACAATAATAAATCAGAAACATATTATCATAAGTATTCCTTAAAATAATTGATGCAAAAAGTGTTAAAAATAAATTATGAAAACCAAGACAATAGTTGAGTCCTCAAAAATAAGTCCTCAAAACAATCGATTCTATGCGACTCTTCATTATTGTTCGTCGAAAGAATTGATGAAAAACAAGTTCTCAAAACAATGCATGGAAACTGTTTTTACCAAATATTCATAAATGAAAAATGCATTCTCACAAATATTCTTAAAAAAATAATGTAAAAATCATTAAAAGTAGATAATAAAAGGTAGTCATGACAAGAATCCTCAAACATAAGTCCTCAAAACAATTGATGTCCTTTACGAGTTTTCAATATCGTTCCTCGGAAGAATTGATGAGAAATAAATCATGGAAATAATTTCTCAAAGTTATAAAAAGTCCTGAATAAAAAAAAGTGGTTAAAAGTCCTCAATGCAGTTGTAAACCAATTATTATCGAAATAATGGATGAAAACAAAACAATGACACAACTTTTCTGAAACTAGCTGATGCGAAAAGTCTTTAAAGTAAATAGTAAAAGCAAGTCACGATAATTATTGACAAAAGTAATTCCTTAAATTACTTAATGTCATAAGAGTTTTCAATATTATCCGTCAATAGAATTGGTGAGGAACAAGTCCTCAAAACAAACATTGCAAAACTTAAATTATCAAAATTTTACCACTGGAAAGGATGCTAATCCTGAATACTAATCCTCCATTAAATGGAAGGGAAACAATTCCTTAATTATGTTTACGGAAAAGTCCTCAATACTGTTTCAGAAAATACGTAATGCAACACAAATGCTCAATTCTCATTTTCGATTGAAATAGGAAACAGGTCCTCAATACATTGTCGATACACAAGTCCTCAATAATATTACACAAAGTAATGAGTAAAACGCAAGTCCTCAATCATTTTGAAAGAACTCCCCTCAAAATAATTCATAAGTCTTCAAAATACTCCATACGATAATTGAGGTGGTCAAATCCAATAAATAAGTCCAGAAAAATAAAGAATCTATTGAAGAAATCTGCAAACCTCATTTAGAATTCGGTGTCAACAAATAAACACACTAATCCAAAACAATGTCTATTTGAGTACTCAACTACTTGCAAGTACTGTTTGTGTCGATTTTACTTATGTTAGCCTGGGGCACATCGTGTCGATAATTATACGATGCGACTTGACGCAATGGGCTAAGTCAGCGATGCTAAGCATCAGAATATGCTCATAAAGTACTCAGGCTCATTCTATTCAATTAGGCGTGAAGCCCATCGATGATGTTAATGGTACCTTCAGAGACGGGATAATGTGAGACTCAGCAAAAAAAAATAAACACCATCTGTTCCGAAAAATGTTGAAAGTCTCCTCTAGAATAAAATTCAATCAAATAATTTTCACAGCAATTGCGTAGAATCAAATTTTACTAAAATAAAAGATGAAATTACTTAGATACGTCCTGAATTTATTCAATTAATTCTTACATTAGCCTGAAAGTCCCATTTCGTGGCCTTTTTCACCGTTTTCGTAATCTCGCACACCAATTAATCCACGGCGCACGTCGGTCAAGCACAATAAATTCTCAGATTGCGCGGGACGATCCTAAATTTTCTAACGCTAATTTTCGAGTCCGATAAAGTAACGTACTCGTCGCAATAAAAGTCTTGGATATCCGTTTGAAATTTCTCTAATCCGTAGTTTATTTCCGAGGGCCCCGTTTGGAATCGCGAGGGCGAAGTGGACTTTTTAGCGTTTCGTAAAAAATAAAAGGAAAAGCTAATAATTTCTCGACCAAGAGGCGTTCTGTGCCTTCGAGGGGTTCGGATCGTTGGGCTCCCACTTTATTTTTATTTTATCGGGAACGTGAAATTATCGTTTAGAGGCTCGTTTACACGGGAAGAGCATTAGCGGTCGTATAATATTCGATTGTGGGAATGCGGCCGGAGGTACCGATCGATATTGCGATTGTATAATTTGTCGACATTGGCCTTAATTACATTTATCATCCGTCATCGTTTTATTCGAATTTGTTATTGTTTTTAACAATTGTTTTATTAGTGTACACTTTCTTGTCATGTTTTCAATTTCAATTAAGAAAAATCTGTTTGTCGTTTATAAATCGTAATGTAAGTGTTAAAAATCGGCTGAAGTGAATGAAGTGAATGAAGTGAATGAAGTGAATGAAGTGAAAAGAATTACGTAAATGAAGCGAATGAAGGTAAGTGAGGGAATGAGAAATAATTATTGTAGTAATTATGGAAATTTTTATTTAATTTAATTAAATAAAAAAATTAAATTTAAGAATGCGATACAAAAATATATTTTCTATTTACATTTTGAATGTTAATAAAAAGCTCTTTTTGTGTTTATCGATTCTTTCTTTGTTGCGTATAAATCATGATTTTGTAGTAAATAAATCGTTGCCAAAGTGTTAGAAATCGGTCGACATCGCAATAAATTCCGGGATGCGACTTCGATGCAACGAGCGATTTGTCGTCGCGGATGTTTGGTTTCCGCGGTTCTTTAACGACGGAAACGTCCCCAGCGGGCAGGATACGATTCTCCCGTATAGAAGCACGTGCTTCCGGTGCAAGTTGTAGTTTTTACAGTCGCTTTAGCTATTGCTTGCGATTTACGACTTATGTGCATTTTGCGCGAGGAAAGCTTTCTTATTTATCCGACGCATCCCTTTGAATTGGGAGCCGACATGGTACGTCGCACTTCGAACCAACTGGGTTGTGATCGCGATAAATCACTGGCTATTTCAACAAATAAATCTTTGACGTTCGTCATCAAGATTTTTGAAATGTTAGGAGAGAGCTCAGTGGTCCATTTGATCGTCGATACTAACGATATTCCTCAAAAGTGTTTAAAAAATAAAAAAATGTTTTTCTTTTATTTATGAAAATGTACTCTACATTTATTTTTTTAAACGGTAATGATCTATTGTACAAAAGGCATATAAAATTAAAAAAAGACTATAAATTAAATTAATTATTAAATGAAAAGGTAAATTAAACAATCAATGAAATGAACAAATAAAATCAATTAATGAAATGAGTAAATGAAATGAATAAATGAAATGAATGAATGAAATTAACAAATGAAATGCATGAATGAAATGAATGAATGGAATGAAACTATGAAATGAAGGAATGTAAAGGATTAATTAACTAAGTGAATGAAATAACTGAATGCTATGAATGAATGAAGTGAATGAACGAAATGAATGAATGAAATGAACGGATGAAATGAAGTAATAAAACGCAATTATGAAATATGTGACTTAAATGAGTGAATGAAATGAATTAATGAAATGAATAAATGAAATGAATAAATGAACTGAATAAATGAAATGAATGAATGAAAGAAATGAATGAAATTAATGAATGGAATGAAAGTATGAAATGAACGAATGTAAATGATTAATTAAATAAGTGAATGAACTAACTGAACAATATGCATGAATGAAATGAACGAACGAAATGAACGAATGAAGCAAATGAATGAACGAAATAAATGAATAAAATTAATGAAGTAAGTGAATGAACGAAATAAACGAATGAAATTAATGAATGAAATGAACGAATGAAATTAATGAATGAAATTAATAAATGATATTAATGAATGAAATTAATGAATGAAATGAACGAATGAAATTAATGAATGAAATTAATGAATGAAATTAATCAGTTATAAAAATAAATAACTGACATAAATAAAAACTTTAACAAAAGTTACAGCATAGTCCAAACTTTTTTCCTGAAATAATGAATAATTAAAAAAGATAATCCATCCAAAAATTAATACGTGAGAGTAGAACAGGTTTTTCGTAAATGTCAGCAAGAAAACAGTTACGTAAATCTATTTTTCGAAGGATCTTAATCCGTATACTTAACCTTTGACTCGTGGGCGGATTTTGTCAGAGTTTACCGAAAAGAAAATTGAGGTTAACCACTGGAAAAACGTTTCCGAAATTCGAATTAGCTACAGGAGACAGGTTTCAGTGTTTCTGATCCAGGTCAGATACATTCAAAACCGAGAAGAAAGACACAATGGGGTGTGCGGCACCCCTGCTTACTACGTTAAGTAGCTTATGTAAGTTTCAAACATTCAGAATTTCAATGCCTTGTTTACCCAGGTAACTTACAGTGAGGTCTCAGTTTCTATTTATATTTTTCAATAAAGAAGGCAAATTAAGCAAATATAAACGAACGAATAAAATATTACCATCATAATTTATATCGTCCATGTAAAAGATTTTGTGTTTGATATTATTTAAATATTTTTCCGATTAAAAGAGAAATATTTTTAAAAATGTCGTACATTTTCTAATCGTCATAATTCTTCCCGCAGCGTTATTTTTGAAAGATTTAAGGCGCGACGGAGGATCGTGTTCCACACCCAAACAAAGAGTTGCAGATCTTTATTTTTTCCCCTTTCGGACTGCTGTAGTGGCCCACGATAATTCCGGGGGGTCGCCGCAATTTCGACGATGATTTGACCATTTGCTTTTAAAACACGCTCGTAAAAAATAGTTCCGCTCGAGCACAAATCGTTTCTCGCCTCTCGTGTGTGGAACCCGAAGGCCTATGGGTCGAACATTTATGGAAGCTAATCTGCAACAACGATCGACAATCCAAATTTTAGCCAACAATTATTGATACTTTTTTTTTAAATCTTCAAAAAATGAACACATGCTTGAAACAGACTTGTAGATTTATCTAAATTCAGTTGAGTAAACACGAAAATGTTAGTTTAGATTCGGAACCGAATGTTTGCCCTAGCAGCTACTTCATAAAATGAAAACACGATTCAAAAGACGCCAGTCGATGCTCGACGCTTTTATGCGGTTTAGGAGTTATTTTTTTTTAGAACTCGTATATATATATATAGGAAGTAGTATGTTTTTAGTGTCGTTGCACGCGCTCTGATGGATCAAAAACGCAGGGATTTTACGCAGCTTATCGTCACTCAAAAAATTGGAGCCCCAAATTCGTAACGGATGCACATTATTATTTTTATATATAGCCAGTGATAGTTTTGCTTCTTATCGATGTATTTTTAGACGTTTACAAAATTTCCAAAAAAATATTTCGTGAATGAAAAATGTTAGTTGCTAAATTTTTTTTACCAAGCGTGACAGCGATTCAAGTGGGAATTTACAGACTGACGTTTCGCGGAAAAGAGTGATTTAAAAGTTACAACTTCGGTACTAGAAATTCCAGGATCTTGGCGCCAATACGACCATTTAGAGGTCCCTTGGTTATTCCTTCCTAACTTGAACCTGGGATTTCGTGTAACATGTGTTACGTCGAATTATCCGGAGTTTTTTATTGTCCCCGTGGCTTGATGTCGAAAATGTGAGAAATAAACAGGACGGTTTAACGGTCTAAATTCTATGAAATAAAAGTAAAATTAATTAGGGGAGAAATTGATGTTTTTAACATTAATATTTAATGCAGAGACCAGAAATTCATTATAATATCCACGTTCTCAGATTGAAAGTATTACATTAGGAATGACTTTGTAGCCTCAGAAAAATATATCTATTTTCGACACGTATCCTTTTTCCTTTTAAAATCCTCTTTATCTCCTATTATATCTTTAAATGCAACGTTTCCGGAGGATTTCCACCCACATTATCCATTGCCTTATTGTCATTCAATGCTATACCTGAGTGTCGTTTCTTGTATTTTACTTTTCGTATCGTTTTATGATTCTAGAAAATTAATATACGTGAAAAGTAGTTTTACATATTTTTAATTGATATTTTAAAAAAAGTTTATATCCTAAAGTGAATCGAATAGAGACCCCTGAAAATTTTGTTTGGAAAGTAGAAAAAAGAATGAATCACTTTAATGTAGTATTTTTAATATAGAGCCTTTAATCACTTGATTTCATATTTATCTACTCGAATGATGCAGTCTTAATCTTGCCCAAACTTTTTTAACAAAGAAAAGATTTTCACAAAATCACTTTATTTCTGAAATCGTGAGAAACTCGTTTGATTAGCCACGAGGATTTAAAATTATCGGTTATTAAAAGTGATCGTCCATCACTTGATTAAAATTACTGGAATGCTTAAAGTAACATTTAAATAAAACAGCCTGCAATTCCTTATAGAAAGAATTTTCTAATCTCCATCTCAGTTTAAAGTTTTAATAACTAAGTAACTTAACTCAAGTGATAAATAAAAACACTTGAAGTAACTGATCTTCATCAAACAGCGTTAATGATGCCACTGTTAAAAAAATTAACGAATTCCACATCGTCAGAATAAACATACGAACCAAAATATAAAAAACAAAAGTACTAAGATCGGAATAAATATTTGTAACAATATTGTTTATTTCGTATATTAACTTCAATCAAGTGGTAAATCAAATTAAATAAATCTAGTCAAGTGATCTCATAAAAAAAAGTTTCCTTAAGTAGCTTAACCGTGAAATAAAGTCATTGAGTAATCAAATGTTAAGAAATACTTTAATGCTTTAGGTCTTTATGCGAGTGATCACTTGAAAAAATGTAGAAACAATTAAAATACGCAATTTTTTAATCTACCTGGCAATTTCTTAAATTAAATCTCTGTTTCAAGGAAATATTTTTCTGGAGTACACATTTCATTTCCTCTAAACTCACATGAAATTTAATATATATGTAAAAAAGAATTCCATTTTGAGATGTCAATTCGAATAGCAGTTATTAATGGATTTCCATTTTTTAACGTCGACAAGTCGATTAAATCTGAAATTTTTCGTATACGGAAATTAAAATCTCCCGAGTCGATCGGTAATCGTCTTTTCTCGCCCGCCTCTTTTCCAATTGCCATTATTCACGTCTACGCTCGACATTTTACGTCTTACTACTATTTTACATTTCTAGTGTTTTCAGTTCGGTACCGGTTTAAATCGGGAAAGGCTGCTCCTCCTATTTGTCAGCACTCGAATATCGAATTTGACAGGTAAATCGGGAAACGTAGAAGGGATTTCGATCCACCTATAAACGAAGGTCTTAAAATTCGATCTTCAGGGAAAAAGTAACTGCTTATCTCGGAAGTAATTACATAAATCTAGTAAGATGTTTTCTCAGCGTTTCACATTTGTTTTGGTATTTATTTAAACGCATCTAATTTATTCTTAAAGTAATAAACTAAGCCTTCGTATTTCCCAAACTTTCATTGCATTCTGAATTCAAAAATGTTTCTGAAAAAAAAATCCACTTCATTCTATTTGCATTTCTGCGGCCAAAATACCTCTTATGACGAAACCAAACAATTCTTGATGAAGGTCGGTCTGCTTCTAACGACCTTTGCGGACCGGAAAAAAAGTTCGAAAATGGCCGATAAGTGTGCTTACCAAGAAGCTTTTTACTTCGACACGGTAAGACACTATTCTTTGTGTACTGACTGAGTTTTGCAACTTGGGTCAAGAGTGACCGTGAAGGCAGAGGGTAGGGTATTGCCGTGTACATACTACTTCAAGTTAGCTACTCGAAAAAACCGCCTGCGACTTTGTCAGACGCCTCTCAGGAAACTGTCCATTACCGCAGATCAGACGAGAAGAAGCACTCGTTTACAGCTCGTTTCGCCGACGCACGACCTCGGAAGCTGAGTGCTATGTAAAAAAAAATTTTGAAATATTCAAACACGCTTAAAAATAAAAAGAAATTAGTAATTTTGTTGAAGCAAGCTCACTTTAACAAATATTTTGATATAAAATTTAGTAAATCAAGTGATTTGATTAAAGTAGGCTAGTAATGTGTTGCATTATTATGACCGAATTGGTTCGTTAGTAATCAAGTGATAACAGTGCAATTACTTGGAAATTATTATATTCAAGTGATCAATGTTATTCGATTGTCGGAATTTCAAAATTGCAATCAAGTGATTCATGATTAGTTTAATGGAATATTACTTGCTTTTATAGAAAATTAACCACAATCATTACTTTATCTAATTAAGTGATTCCATCGAGCCATAAAACTGATTATATGAATAGTGTGAAGCTTGCAGTTAAACAACCGATTAGCCAAGAAACTTCATTAAGATCTTAAATTATTTCGGATCAGTTTATATATTAAGTTATGTTTCAAGTGATGCCAATTAGTAATTTTAATAGCTTCGTGTTATCAACAGAATTGAATGTTTTTGTCTCTTTTGATGCCTAAAAAATAAGCACAGTAAAAAATTTAAATAAAGGATGTGAATTAAATGACTGTAATCAAGCGACAGGCAGATGGCGAGAATAATATATTTGAAGTGGAAAAAATACATTTCAGTGATGAAAATATGTGCCTATAGATCGTTTGAAATCAATCCTCTTATATTAGTGATTTTTCTAATAGATCACTTGAAATGAGCGATTTCATACTCATAAAAACTTAGTTAAAGCGGTGTAAATGGTCTGATTTATATGACTTCCCCATATAATTGTCCGTAATTTTTATTGTATGATTTAAGTGACATTGAATGCTAATTATAAGTATTCAAGTGATGTTTCTTTCAAGGGTTTTTCATGTTGGTATAACTTTAGATGCTTAATCATATCGAACTCGCTTCATATCGAACGTTTTGAAGAATGAATGTTAATCATGTAACTATATTTAAGTGATAGACAGGTGGCGTTAATTAAATATTCACAGCAGAATGGTATTATTTAAGTGATGAATTATATAACTTTAAAGAAACACTTGAACTCCTTATACTTAATTATACGATTCCATAGAAAATTAAAGAAAACCAAAGTTGAATAAAGCGATTTCAATTATATGATTTTTTCCGATTATTTGAGGAGATATATTTATGTTTAAAGTGATGTCAATTACTACTTACAATCTTTGAATGTTTTTCAAAAGATTTTTGTATAAATATAATTTTGAGACCTATAAATAGGATCAACTAAGTGAATTTATACGAAGGAAGATAAGTGAGAATAATCAAGTGATTTCCAAAAGCACAAATAGAAAATTGTAGTTTAGTAAATTTAAGTGACCAACATATACTTTCAGACTAACATATGAATTTGGTATTTTTAATCCACTGACTTTTTACGCATATCACTTGAAACAAGTTATGTCGCTAACTTCAAAGTTTGACTTAATACACAAGAGGGATTTAAAAATGTTGCTCTTTACGAAGTGATTTATTAAGTCACTTTAAACGGATATCGATAACAAAGTGCATTTATTGACGTTATCACTTAAAACGAGGAACTTATTATTTTAATAACACTTATTTGTACGATAAAGGACCTTTGGTTCAATAAATTATATAAAGTGACTTTCATCATGATTGGTATTTGATTTAAAGGCATTCAGAGAATTAAGTGATATCAAGTGTTATTCACTTCGATGGAATTTTAATAAAGGCGTAATTACGTGATTAAATAAATAATTTTATTCAAGTTTCTGAATTTATTAATATAGAAAATATCACTTCAGTAGAGTAAATTGTGCGAGTGAAGTACAAGAATTGTAGTCACTTTATCAAGTAAAATACATCAAGTGACGTTGACGAAAATTCCCCATGACTTCAGTCATTCCCAAAATAAAATTCTGTTCAAAAGTAGTGTAAGTTTTAAGAATTATTGAAATGTCATTGGAAAATACGTCTTCCGCGATATTTCATCAATAGTTTCGTTGACTATTGGAAAACACAGCCTCGGGTATTAATAGTTTCTCAATTTTATAGTTCCAAGAATGTTCTCCAACAGTTTTTGCACGTTACAAGCACGCGTACTGCTGTGCCAAAAAATGCTTACAGCATAGATAAAAACAAATTCGTATTAGGGGAGGTCGCTATTAAAAATTTACAAAATTTAGTACCAATTAAATAATTATTTTACTTGACAAGAGCAATAAATATCGAACTTTATCCTCACCTGCTGTAATCGGAAGATTTCAATAATTTTACCGCTCGTTTGTGCGATAAACCCGTCACGTCGGAATTAATAATCCCGCGAAGAATACATCGATGGTAAAAAAAAGGAAGAAATACGTAAATACGCATTAAAAAAAAAGAAAATGTCGGTACACGAGAAAAGTCATTCATAATTAAGGTGCGCGCGTGGAGGCGTCAATAAATATACGGGGACAGAGTTTGTTGCGCTTCTGCCACGACGTTTCCGCCGCAAGGCGAGTTCGCATGCAAAGCGAGGCGGCAAAAACCGGTCGTCGTTGGTCATACCGGTGCAATATATATTACCGGACATTGTCGCGTGCTGTGTCTATGATCGTATGCATTTTTTACTCACGGGTGCATCCGCGGATAACGATAACAAATCGCGGCCGAGGCGGATCCTAAAGAAATTCCACAGCCACGATTAAAGTCAATTGCAAATGGATTAGGCGGCGACCGAACACAAACTATGCGAATGTATATACTTGAGAGAATAAACACGAGACATAAATTAATAAATAAATGGGTTACACTGGGTAATTTTCGGTTCAAGAATTTGTTTATTTATGATTTATTGTGGTTATTTCGAGGAAGATGCATTCTTCTTTTGGTAATTGTTAGGTTTTTGTTTCATACCTTACGGTTCCATTTTGTAATAATTTTATAACATTCATGAAATTTTCATGGTATTGTAAATGGATATGTTGTTCATTCATGTGCACTTTTCTTCTATTCATGATTCTCATTCAATATTTTTTGTTCATTCATCTTTCTGTTTATTAATTTTTCTTATGCATTCCTTACATTTATTTATTACAATCGGTTTATGTACTGCAGTTCATTAACTGATAATTTTTATTCGTTTTGACATATTTTTATATTCATATATTAGTCATAAGTTCTATTCTATTCTATTTTTTTCCTTTTCTATTCTGCTCTGTTCTATTTCATTCTGTTCTATTCTGCTCTGTTCTATTTCATTCCGTTCTCTTCTGTTCTATTCTGTTCTATTCCATTCTATTCTATTCTATTCTATTGCATTCCATTCTATTATATTCCATTCTATTCTTTTCTGTTCTGCTCTTTTCTGTTCTATTCTATTCTGTGCTACACTGTTCTCTTCTGTTCTATTCTGTTCTATTCTATTCTATTCTATTCTGTTCTGTTCTGTTCTGTTCTGTTCTGTTCTGCTCTGCTCTATTCTATTCTATTCTATTTTCTTCTACTGTATCCTGTTTTGTTATCTTCTATTCTCTTCTATTCTATTCTTTTCGGTTCTGTTTTGTTCTATGCTCTTCTATTATGTTCTATTCTCTTCTCTTCTATTCTGTTCTATTCTATTCTATTCTGTTCTGTTCTGTTCTGTTCTCTTTTGTTCTCTTCTAATCGATTCTATTTTCTTCTTTTGTATTCTGTTTTGTTAACTTCTATTCTCTTCTCCTCTATTCTTTTTTATTATATTTTGCACTGTTCTATTATATTCAGTTATGTTCTGTTCTGTTCTATTCTATTCTATTCTATTCTGTTCGGTTCTGTTCTATTCTATTCTATTCTATTCTGTTCTGTTCGGTTCTGTTCTATTCTCTTCTCTTCTATTCTGTTCGGTTCTGTTCTGTTCTGTTCTGTTCTATTCGGTTCTATTGTATTCTATTTTATTCTATTCTATTCCACTCTATTCTGTTCTATTCCATTTTGTTCTCTTTTCTTCTTTTCTAATCGATTCTATTTTCTTCTTTTGTATTCTGTTTTGTTAACTTCTATTCTCTTCGCCTCTATTCATTTTTATTATATTTTCCACTGTTCTATTATATTCTATTCGTGTTTATTAATTTATATAATTCATCAATTGTCGTATTTGGTCATGCAGAAAATTTCTTAATTCATAGACTGGTGAATATAATCTTTTTCACTCAATTCATTGTTATTTTTCTTTAATTCATTACATTTCATTAAATATCTATTTATTTGTGCCTTTTCTTTTGCTTATTAATTTATTAAATTAATCTTTGATATTACAATAATTTTATGCAAATCATGAATTATTAATTTTTACCGTAATTTATTTATTAATATTTATCGTATAATATTTCATGTAACGTCCATTGCAATCTTCATTTGTCTTAATTTCATTCATAACATTCCATTGAAATATTTCTAAAAACTTGATGTTTTTTTCATCGACTAGTTTAGTCACAGTTATTCTTTTCTATTTACATAAATTAATTCACTTTATTTTATTCGTGAATGATTTCTGTTGCTATTCAGAAAGTTGAATAATTCATAAATTAATCAAAATCGATCATTTTTTAAATTCGCGATCTTTTTCTTCGTTTATTATCTGATGGCAATAGAAAATTTCCTTTTTAGAATTACAATCAGATATTCGTTTACTCAATTCTTCGTTAATTCTATTCATTTTCTCTTAATCATTTCATTCTATTATTATTGATTTTATTAATTGTCAATTTCTAGTAATTAATTATGGTGGCTGTGTCCGGCTTATTCAATATAACTAAATCATATTTTTAATTCGAATTTGGAACTATCTTAATTAATATTACGATATTGGTATTATAAATTTCACGTAATTTGAAGATAAATTGCATAAATATACACTTAAAATGTCAATAAAATCTTCCAATGCATTAAATATGTAAGAGAACAACAAACCCCATTAAAAAAGACATTGAAGTAAAAAATAATGTTCAAGATTGGTAAAGCGATATTTTCTCAACAAATTTTGAACAATAAGAAAATAAAAAATATGCAAAAGCAAGAAAATTCAACAATGTTTTGAAGTCTAAAACAGTTTCAAAGTTTCATATTAAGCAATCGAAAATATAATTGTGATCATCACGATATATAAAAAAGTTATAATTAACAAACTAGAATCAACTAAGCAAATATAAACTTCATTTAATTTTTAAAATTTAATAAAACAATTGATGTGTTCATATTTTTCTTATAATTATTTGTAGTAACAGAGATGTCACAGTAACAGCAAACTAATTATGTGGTTCCATTTAACTTTTCCATTTGATGTTAGTAAAAACGATTAAGTTAAAATAATGACTATCACTAGCAGTTTTTGAGTCGGACTAATCTAGGACTCTAACGTTTATCTAATTACAGCTCATTTGAGCTACTATATACACTTCATCATTCACTGATTAATTTATGTGATGCATTCTCACTCTCTTCCCAAAATCGTAATTTCGGGTCAGATCGGCCTTAAAAATTTCGTTTCGTAAATCGAACGAACCAGTTTGGCGTTGGCGAGTTCACATATTACGGACAAGTCGTTGATGAAATCAAATTACTCGTATTTTATAGTAATTGATCAATTACAAGGGCACCGAACAAGGGACGCGCAAAGCTTTGTACCGCTACTAACTATGTAAATCTGTCGCAGTTCTTTCTCCAACGAGGATGAGTTGACCCGAAGGCCCAATCTATTTATGCGGAATCTTAAATTAGAACGGCATCGATTGTGATTACGAAAATCACTCAAGGGCCTCCCGAAATAAGGTTCCCAATTTTTAAAAATTATTTTAATAGCAGGTGTTCGAAATTGGCCATCGTAAAAACCTTGAAAGGGCGAACAGATTCGCTTTTAGCAACACTTTAATCAACGGTAATTTAGGACGTATTAGTTAGTAGAAGTGTTGATAAATCGCAACATTACAATCGTGTTTCGATCTTGGCAATTCGTCACAATGACAACGGTGTTTCTAGTCTGAATAATAGGCCGAAGGTGCTTTTCATGGTATCGCAAAATGATCGGATTTCGCTTCACGTTCAGTGCGGGTGATAATAAATCTATAAATCTTTTGCCAAGTCCTTCTGTGTTGAGATAAATCGACTCAACGTAGCTTGCATACCCGACGACGAGATATTCCAACTTAGATCGACGTGAAAACCGAAGTATGCAGAAAATTTCAAGAAGGGAAAATTTACGTATTCTCTAAGCGATTATTTTTATTTCCAGTCGATCAAAGATTTTGAAGTATAAAATATATTAAAGTGTTTCTGATTTAAAATAAAATTTGCAGGAATCGGTCCTTTAATAAAAATTTGGATGACAAAAGTCACGTTTCGTGTTTTTCTCGCTTCTTCATCACGGAGCAAGGACAAAACGTCAAAAAAATATACAAGAAGGAAAGGAAAACCTGGATGTGACTAAAGTTGAATTTCAATAAGCCTTATTATAAAAACAAAGATATATTCGAAAAGAAAATGAATATAATGTATTTTAAAACGTCCCAGAGGATGCAAGACATCTTGGAAGTATCGAGGGGAATAACTAAACAGTTTCTCCAAAAACTTTTTTAGATTTTTTCATTTCAAATGAAATAATTCGTTCGTAGAAGATATGATGAGTATTAAAGACTCGCGAAAAATCAAAATAATGAGCAGTTGTAGGGGGAGTATAAAGGGCTCTCTGGAAGATAATGGCCTGTGTCGGAACTTTTTGAATGGACCCTCATGTACTAGAGTTTTGTGGACACAATGGACGACTTTCGATGGTACAGTCAAGTGACAATGTACTGTCAGACATAAAGAACAAGTGGCTATTCGCCACTTGTTTTTCTATAAGCACGCATGAGACGCAGACAGAAGAGATGCGCGTGACTGTCATGGCACGTGAGAAAATATTTAACCCAACGAACGACACCATTTTGATCTTTTTATCAGATTTTTTAAACATTTGAAATCTTTTACTTCAGGACTTTCAATGAATACGAATCTGGGCATTTTTTTTTTTCAGAAACCTTTCAAAATTCATATTGATGTGATACCGTGGAGTTACGCAGGAGATTTAAGAATTGAAATGACGAAATCGAAGTAATTTTATAAATTACCTCTTCCTGGGTTGGAATTCCGCCAGTGTTCTCGAGCAGCAATAAGTAGTGCGCACATTTTCCGTTATATTTAGGATCAACTCGAAAAATCGACATTGCGCAACGATTACCCTTTGTTCTCGTCGATAGTTGTAATCTATCAGGAAATCGCGATGTTCTCAAACCAAATATTTAATACCGTTCCCCGCCCAGCTTACGTCATAGAAATTGAATTCTTGATCAAGGTCCCCATTTCATCTGTTTTTTCTCGATTACTGTACTAATTAAAAATATTGCTTATCATTCAAATCATTTAGCATGCTTCATTTGTCAAAATCCATAATTTAGTGTCAAGAAATTATTATTAGGAAATAAATTTGAAGAATTTTTAATTGTAATGGCGATGAAAAACTCATTCCTTCAGAGTTTCGGAAATTTCTCATGTACATGGGACACGGTACTTATTAATTGTCGGCCGTATAGGAGTGGGACGGACTTTTTGTCGTAGAAATATGAGTCATGTGAATCCCAAAGACAGGACGCCTTCTGCCTCGATCCTTCTTTTAGTATAATCTGCACTTTCCCTCGCACATTCTTCCGTAGCTTTTTATCAGTAATGCACGGCAAATTCCTCTTCCTCGTCTGTATTTTCTCTTTTTTTTCAAAATTGTATTTGTGTTTTACATTTTTTCATTTTACAACGAATTTTGGAGTAGTACTTTCAAATAGAGAAGTTAACGCTTTTGATTACATTCAAGGTAGAAAAATATTTTTATTTTGAGATTGGTACAAATAAGAATGGTATTCATGAGGGAATTGCTGCCATTCATTCCCCTTTTTAAAAGAATGTCTCCAACCGCAAACAACGCGACTATTAGCAGCAGCTCCGCGACTCGCTTAATTGCTCTACATTGCATTAGCGACTTCGGCGATTTTATCGTAATTCCGGGAATTGCATCATGGGAATTCGGTATTCACCAACCAATCTTATTAAGAACCGGTAAACATCGACAATTTGCACGCAAAGTACTTACTAATTGCACCAGTGCGGTACTGTTAGTTCGTTAAAAATGCCGTTTGAAATTATTCAAGACCGGTTCAATCGAGATCGTTGAAAAAATAGCTTGGACTATTTCCAAAGTTAATCAAAATAACTACTTGGACTAAATTGGTCTTAATTTTGGGACTTGTGTGATTAAAGTCCATTAGACGTCTTGTGTTTCAAAGATTGAACAGAGAAGCTATTATTTTTGACTAGTTAGTCGCCTGGACAAAAAAGCTGTATTATACTCGACCTTTCAAGACTCGAGTGAGTTTTTTTTAAATATAGTTAGCGCACATCGATCAAGAACGTGTGACTTTTCTACCGCTCGCGTGTAATCCAGTTAACAGGAGCTGCAACTCGTCTTACTATACGATCGTTTTAAAGCGGCCACTGACTGACCTCTTTGTTAAAAGTACTCGAATAACTTGACGAATATCCGCATGAACATACTCTTTTATAAAGTCCCGTCGATCACGAGCGATCGTTTTTCTCCTGTTTTCAAAGCAAATAACCTTTCGTGTTTGTATATCGTTAATTTCATGTTTTCGTACGCTTTCAGATTTTGCTCGAGGGTTTTCACTGCATTTCAAGTACTTTATTGACACTTTTAAATTAAATTACATTCACGAGTGATTTAATTATTCGTTTGGATATTCGATAGTTGTATAGATTTTCTCTGCTTCAAATAAATATTTGAAAACATTGAATATTAGAATAGAACAAGGAGAAATTAACACATTTTTACTTATCAATGCTGCATACTGCGACACCTTACTATTCTGTGACTTATAGTTGTAACTTACCTGAAACAAAAGAAAAAGCAAATTGTTAAACTCGAGAAAACATTTAAAATTACGTAACGAATATTATTGTCATTTATATATATGTATTTCATAAAATATATGATGAATTTGGTATATTCATTAAATTCGATTAATTCGTTAAATTAGATACATTCCATGAAGCGCAATATTCAATAAATTCGACAAATTATTATTTTTTTTAAATTTCATACGTTCTGTATACAAGCAAAAATATTTGAAGCATTTGACGATTCAAATATATTAGATGCATTCGATAGATTCGATGGTTCGCAAAATTTGTCGAATTTTACATATTCGATGAACTAGATAAATTCAATGAAGCACATAAATTTTATGCATTCGAAAAATTTGAGTAATTTGATAAATTGTATAAATTCGTTGAAGCTAATATATTCGATGAATTCGATGCATTCAATAAACTTGATACAGCATATAAATTCGATGAAGCAGAAAAATCTACAAATTCTATAAATTCGACGAAGTAAATATATTTGATGCATTCGATGGATTCGTTAAAAAATTCGCAAAAAGTCGACAACTGCAAAAAATTCAATATATTTTATGAATCAAATAGATTTCACGTAATATATAATTTCGGTTTTATGGATTCTAGACATTTGATGCAGTACATATATTAGATGCATTTGATAAATTTGATAAATTCGATAAATTCGATAGATTCGACGAATCTCAGAAATTAGAAGCATTCAAATTGACGAGTTAAATTGTATGCAGCACTTAAATTCGTTATATTCGACTAAGCAATTAAATCGATAAATTCAATAAATTTGATGCAGTAAATTATATAAATATTCGATGCATTTGATGAACAAGAAAATTCTATGCATTCTATACATTTGGTACATTCATTTGATTCGAAAAATTCGTTGAATTTTATCAGTTTCATGAACCAGATATTTAAGATAAATTCCAAATAATCTTTAGAAGAACTAAATTCGACGTATTCGGTGAAAACAAAAAGTTAGTAACTTCGATATATTGAATATATTTGATAATTCAGATTATCGGTGTATTTGTTGAATTAGATGAATTTAACGAGGAACATAAATTCGATAAATTCGAATTAAACGAATTTGAATGACAGAAAAAACCAACTATATATAATAATCGTCAAGAATAATTTTTCGTGGCCGGCTGCATAAAACGTCACGGTGGAATGTGGAGCGTCATCGAATCAGTAATAAAAAGACAGGAAGAACGAAATTAAGATATGCATCGTATTTTAAACGACGAAACATAAGAGTAATGAAAAATGGACGGCTCGTTGCCAAACGTGTTTCTATTGACCATCCGACACAAAAGAAAAAAACTCACAATAGCTCCAAGAAATTAGAATCAAAAAAGTATAAAAAGAGGCGTAACGAAAAGAAATTTGGAAAGCTTTTCGAAATCCTGAGAATCCGGTAAGTTCTTTTGTTTCCCCAAGAGGTCTGCAAAGCGTCGCACAACTCTGCAAGCGCATGCCGTTGCTAATTGGCGCAATGAGCCCAACGAGGTCGAGTGATTGGCGAGACTCTCTTGGCCAGTCCATTCGAGAATCTAAGCTTGTTGCTCGACTATACCTAATGAACTCGATAATTAGGATCGAGACCTAAGATCGAGACTCGATTCCATACGATACCAATCATAGATTCTTCCTTCTTCCGAGAATTCAATTGACGAATCTCGATTTTTTTGTGTCCTACAAATTAGGATGGAATTCTATTGTAACGTGACGTAATATGTCGTAGGTTGTTATCCTTTCTTTAAAATTCATTAAAAATATTCAAAAATATATAAATCAAGTCTCCATTACGTAATTCAGTATAAATATGCATACGACTCTTAATAACTGGATATGGAGCATCCGGTAAATGAATCCGGGACTTCTAATCCTTCTAATTACTTCATTGTCCGCGTAAGGTCGCTTCGCAGCGGTAATCGCATATGCAAATAAAGAACTGACCGTAGCTGCAGGCAGAATTGCTAATGAGAGTTCCGAGATTTGCATTGTAGGTTTCTTTCGCACCCGATGGAGTGTTCGTGGAGCGTGAAATCATTTTTTCCTCCATTATGCGATCGGATTGTTTAATTTTTTCCAATCGTAAAAAGCATCATTACCGTTAACAGCAACATTGTTCGAAACATAACCGACATGCGGCTTTTACCAGGTCAGATATAAAAATAGCGGTTCGATGCTTTTCCTTGTCATTTGTAATATTGCCTGACGTTTGACATGCCGAATCGAGATTTTGAAAAATCTTATCGCCTAATGAACTTGAATGTAATTAAGTAGATTTATTTTACCTTTTAATTCGACTACCCGCATTACACAGGAAAAAATGATTGCGTAAGCAGTTTCTCGTGCGTGCAGAGACGTCAGGTTTACGACAGTAATTTTGAATGCCAAACAAAATTGTGAAATTGGACACGAAAGAATTAATCATATTCTTTTTTTGGAAAAAGAGATGCTCGTAATTAAATGATGGAATTTCGCCTCGTTACTTTTATCGGATCTGGCCGTGGAAAAGGGGTACCGTGGGACCGAGATGTCCGATGCACATGTTGTCCAGGAAAGGAACCGACGTAGGTCCTACCGATAACCACCCAAGAGCCACTACCGAAACTTGTACGCGCACTTGTATCTTGTTATCGCGATACAGACGGATCTTCCTGAATAAGGGGTCGACCAAGCAGGACCTCTCCAGAGATGAAATCTCCATCGAGTCTGGAATACTCCAGGTCCCCCCCCCCCCAAAATAAATAAGCAACGGCTCCCACTTTTGCTCTAAAAAATAAATAAAATTCTCTTTTTGGTTTTTTGTCTCTTTTAGATTTTCTCCTTTTCTTCGTCGGCGCATCGTTATATCAAAACGCGAGCTCGACATATAACACGAGTACAGGGCTATCGCATTTATAGCTTGAAGAAGATGTATCGCTTCTCCAAGCCGACGGAACCTGTTCCTGAAGCACGTCGAACTCGATTCCGGTCTCGAAATCTCCGATTTTGGGTCTCGTTCGGATTCGATTAATTATTGCAATCGTCCACAGAATGACGATTCGGAGGCAGTTGTAGGTGGAAGGAAGCAATTTTTATGTGGGATGTATTCGAAGGACGTTGAACTTTTTAGTGCCAATATGCAATTAAATTAATAAGTACATCAAATTCCATAAGCATATAATCAAGAACTTATTAACCTCTTCATTAAATTATTGCATTAGAAAGTTGATGTTTTTAAAATGTATTTCATTCATGGAGTCGCAATCATAACCTAACATGAAAGTAGTCAACAGATTTATTTAGTAAATATTTCAAATGCCATCGAAGCATCACATGATTTTTAGAAACATCTTTTGTTTACGTATTTCATTACAAAGTATATGTAATTTATGATTCGAATCAACTGGGGTTATTTGACGCACATGGTCGAACTTTGACAATACTAAAATAATCCACACTTTATAATTAAGTACCGAAGAAGTTTATTATAGTATACTGTTTAGAAATATACTAACCCTTGAGTATGCAAATATACTAGAAATTAATAATTTGAATGAAAAGAACAACAGAAACTGTTAAATACCATACAATTTGTTCATTAAACTGAAAGATTTTTTATTGTTCGAAATCAATTGTATAATAGCAAATTATATAAACGATCGATACTAAAATGATATTAATATGCGACTAATTTATCTTCGTACGTAGGACGCGATGAATCGTTGAGTGTGCGAAACGATAAATCATCGCAAACTTCGAGCAGGCAATTAATTTCCATAAAACATCGTCGGGAGCGATTCCGTATTCAAATTGCCGGAAAATAAAAGCATATTATAATATTTTATTTTTGAATCTGTGTTTTTGCGCATATTGGTTAATCGAAACCACGATTAATTCGAGGAACTTTTAAAGAAGGACACAAGAAAAGATGACGTAAAGGGGAATATTTGGAATATGAAGAATAATTTGTAAAGTACATTAATTACAGTAGAATCATGATGCATTTGCCTGGTTCCGTCTTGTTATATTTACCTGCCGCATCTTCTTTTTCCCCCACCGCGCGAATGGGACCTAAGGAAGGCCCATCTATGACGTCACGAGCATAACGCGACTAAGGGGAGTGGGAGAAGCGTCGCTCCCCTTATTTGGTAAATATGACGAGACGAGAGGGGAAGTTGAGGAACCGAGTAGATAAATATACCGGGACTCTACTGTAATTGGAAATTTAAAATAAAAGTAATTTCATTTATCAACAGGTCAATCGTTGGTATTCGACATAAATTTGTAAAAATTTGTAAATTTGTAAATTTGTATCTACTAATATAAATTCAGTTTTCATTTCAAAAAATTTATGGAATAGTCATTATACACGAGAAATCTAATCATTACCACAGATTTGACCTTAGTATTGACCTTCAAGAAATTGTTTGTACACCATTTCCCGTTTTAGCCATCGGCAATTAGCAAAGTTATATTCAAATACGTATACCGGTCGGAGGTTTGACATGACCCGCAAGGTCATTCGAAGGGGATTTAAATCACGAAGGTAACGGGTTCTTTAATAAATTTTTCAATAAAGTAAAAATAACTCTTTTAGCAATTAGCAATAAAAATTCTATCCTAAAAGTCACTGGGTCTAATTATAAATCATCAACCTTCAATTACCAGGTTTTTTGCCTTACGGTGCTAATGCACTAAATAATTCCTCGACTGATAAAAAGCCCGCCATTTTCCGTCACTTTCGAAATCATGACTGAATTCAGCAAGCTCATTCATAGATTACAAGTCGCGCCTGGACGAGTGAAAAAAAAACAAAGAACAAAAAATGCATGCGAGAAATCGCGATGAAGAAGGTGCAGGTAGTCTCGGAAGAATGCGCACAGCGGGCTAACGATAGGAGAAGTGGCTATAAGGCTCTTATAGCTGCTATACACCCATCCCGCGAACATGCGGCCTCCGTGGCTGATGTCGTAATGACGGCATTTAAAGGGCGATTTCGCTCGCGCACGTGAGGTGCGTTACACGCGTAATTGTACCAACCGACACCTGGTCCATGGCGAGAAAAACCTCGCGGTTATGGGCTAAGCAAATAACCCATCTGCCTTTCTTCCGCTGTTCTTTGAGCCTTTAGCAGGTATGCCTTAGTCATCGCGCCTCGTTACGACCCTGTTCGCTGCTATTTTTCACGCGTCATGCTGATTTTATGTTTTTTTCCTAGTCTGATGTGGTACAATTGGTATTGTTTGCAAACTAATAAAAAAGTTATTTTGCAGAAATCTCGATCATTTTTGGTTGAATACCTAACTTTTTTCATCAAATAATGAACCCGAGCTGATGAATAATCATGGTCAGTAGACCTCCATGGAGGATGAAACCTTCCTCAAGTTGTTGCAGATTAGTTGGGATGAACTAAACCGCATGGTTGCGCTAGTATATTTTAGGCACCCCCTAGAATGAATTTACAACTTTTCGTATCTGAAGCGGGAAAAGCCAGAGTAAGAGGGGGAAGCACTCTGAGGAGTAGGTGGCTACAGACGATACTAGCGTCACTAAGCGGATTAATACTCTGTCCTCAGTAAGATTACACGAAAAATCGGCCAGTGCCCGTGGGAATAACCAACGTTTCTCACGAGTGAAGACATTTGTTTCTTGTCTAATGAGTATGACGATGGTCCAGAAGTTCGCACAGTTCGGATGACAACGAGCGGAAAGGGCTACCGAGATCAAGAACAAGGAGGTAGGCTGCAACAGCTAAAAGGATCCGGTTCCTTCTTGAAACAAGACTTTTTTTTATTCCCCAACGACGAAGTTTGCTGTCGTTACTTGAACCTTCGATAACAGGTAGTCGAATCTTAAATCCAGGAGCCTCTAACGAGACGGTCGATGGAGGAAATGACCTTTGAAAAAAATGAGACTCGGTCCTGGTGATTGGTCGAACCCAGAGGGTGAAAAATGCATTCGGCTTGGGAGTAAAGATTGGGAAATATGAGATGCGATCAGTACTGAAGTTCAAGATGAATTAGCTTAATACTGGTCTAATATAATGAATCGTTGTTAATTAGCAATAAATATATTTTGTAATCAACACCTTGAAAGAAGCTTTTACAAATAAGTCGTTAATAAAATAAATACCCCAACTTCGACAGTTCTTAAAATTGATAGTGAATAAACGAAGGAATTCAATTCAAGGAAGGAGCCAAATGCGCGTGTCGATGCACACAGGGGGACAGTGGTCCAGGATAATCTCAAAACAAGTTTGCGTTTTGCTTTTCAATTACGGTGCATACGTGCGTGAACGTGTGTGTATATTGTAATGACGTGTGCGTTTTCACTTAATTGTTAACTCCGATCGCGTAATGCCTTGGCATTTTGCACAGTCACGCGCACCCATTACATTTTCTGGTTGTTAATTGGCAAACTGCGTCGCGTTATTGTCATTTCTTTTTCTCAATTTCCTCACACAAACATGAGCAGCATGCGCATCGTTCGATCATCTTTTGCGAATTTTAAGTTGTTTCTTCAACTTTTTAATGAATTTGTATAGAATATTTATTGTTTAAAATAAATTGATTGTATTTAACAAATAATTATTTAACACGTGGACTGAGCATTTAGTTCAAAATTAAATCCCTATACAAATTTAACAAGATGCATGTGGTATAGGAGTTGTTAAAAAGTAATGAAATTTCCAGCCCAACATCGTCATCAGTCATAAAAAACGCGGAAGTCAATAATAATGCCGTCTCTTGGTCCATAGAGTGTTCCCTTCTAATCGAAATATATAATCCTTTAAATGAGTCCAAGTGTCGTGGTAAGGGCAGACGATTTTACGCGTTTACATGTCGAGTCGTAAAACAAAATTTACGAATTAAAATTTCCCGCTATAAAGCGTTGAGGTAATTGCCATCCGAGCAGCCGCAAAAAAACAAGACGAGACACCCAATAAGAAGCGTCCATCTTGGGGATCTAGATTTTTGAAATGGAGGGACGCGCGTGCGCAGGTTCAGATGCGTTTATGTAGTACCGGCGGTCATTTATCGTTGTAAATCTCGATTCGCTAATTACCCGCGTATATTCGTATAAGTATATACCCGTACTTAGTACACTCGTTTCGCTTCCACGCTGCTGTATAATCACCGGCAAGTAAATACTACCATTTTCCGCGATGCGTGAAACAAAAGCTTCGCTGGCCACGGCCAAGTTCAAGTTCAGTGTGCACCATCCGGTTCTCCATAGGGAAATACCCAGGAAGAATTTCTGTTGGAAAAGCGTGATAATTTAATTTTCATTTTTAGTTTTTTCATTTACCTTTAGAATTTTTATTTGTCAAATTTTCAAAATATCGGACTTTAGAACTTTTTATTTTCTGACTTTTAAGGGCAGACAATAAATATTCTAATTTTTTTCTGGTTATTAAACATTTTTTTATAAATACTACAATCCAATGTCTTTGAACCAGTTTTTGTAAAAAGTCGATATGTTTTTTTGTTATACAATTATGATTTTTTTAAAAGTTTAAAAAATTGTTCATTGCGAAACATTTCAAAAAATCATAACTTTGGAACAAGAAAACGTAAGGACTTTTGCAAAAACGATTTTGACGATCTTAAATTCTAGTATTTTAAAAAAATTGTTAATAAACGAAAAAATGTAGCATATTTTTTAACAGCTTTAAAAGTTGAAAGACCAAAAATTACGAAATTTAAATTCTATTTTTTTGCTCATACCCATTAATATCATTGAAATAAAAGTATATAAAACTTTGTCCACTGCATTGATTCGTATCTTTAAGTCGTTAGGTTTCCTTTTATTTTTTATGTCAAACAGATTAATCAAATATCTCATTAAATGCACACCTACAAGTGTAACATTTATTTCAGCATCAATGACATTTCAATTTATTACAAGTGGTTATCAGGTTCATATGGTAAATGATTTAAACACCTATGAAGGAGACAGCGTGTTGGAAATTAGTCAAAAATTGCTATTATCGCTAGATATGTTATCGGCGCTACTAATAAAAGGTTCCATTGGATTCAATTTATTTCTGATTTGTATTTAATTAATTGTTCCTACTGTATGATTAATTTCATTGAGATTACATGTTACCTGAGTAATTTATTACTTTTTGTTAAGTGTCTAGTGGTTTGTGCGTGTAATCAATACTCACGTTACTCGTTTAACAAATTCTTTCTGCGGTTACTTGTTTTATTGGTTTTTTGATGTTATGTTATTTTTTGTTAGTTTATTAATTTTTATGTTTTTATTTTATGAAACAACTTCAATGCTTATACTAGAATAATTTATACGAATTAAAAGTAATTATTACGATACGTCATTTATTTACTTAATTAATTTATTTATCTCCATAAATGGGAAATAGTAATTAATAAATGGTAATGATAAAAAATAATAAAAATAAAAACATTATTAATTATTGAAATGTTAATTTTAATCATTAAAGTCGAATTAGTTAGTAATAATTTTGTATTAAGTAAGTTATAATAACAAACATGTAATGTTACATTTTAATAGATTTGGAAAATAGAAAAAAAATCAGAATTGTTCCCGGATCTACACCAGAATAATATCAGCGATATACTTCTAATAAAATACATTGTTTTTATTGTCTTCCTTTTATTTTATTTCTGCGGAAGACAATTTTACAAACTTTATCACAAGTTCTTACTTCGTTTCTTATTTTTTGGTTTCGGAATACAAATCCTTAAGTCGATTAAAATGTCCACCTACTGACCGGTGCACTTTATGTCTTCACACTGTTGGGTAGTATTGTAGGGAATGTTTTGCATTACTGCAATCGGAGGACCCGATAACGTTTACACGTGTCGATGCTTACGCCTGTTGTTCCAACGTGCAGCTAAGAAAGGTATACGTTCATAAATTCTCAATGCAATCGTCGTACAAACACTTGACATGTGTATTTTTTTTTGAAATATATCAATTTCCTGACTAAATTATCTATATCACTTTTGAAAATTGAAAGACTTATCAACGACTTTTTTTATGATATTATGTCGTAAATAAAAAGAAATTGTTAAATAAATAAGCAATTAAATAATTTTTCTCTTAAAAGCTTTTAAAATGTTATTTCATTACTGTGGAATAAACAAATAAGGTAGCACAACATTTTGTTGCATCAGAATCCAAATACGAATTCAAAATAGCCAATTGGCTCCAGTTTTTAATATATACAAGGTCAACAGGGTCAAACATACGATTCTAGGCATTTTTGAGCTTTCATTTATAGCCCCCAAAAATGGCGTTGTCCCAACAGTAAGAATAAATTCTGATAGGATTTTCTTCGCAGAATCCAAATATGTACGCCAAAATATTAAATTGGATCTTCATTTGGCTGAAATTGAAGGTCAAAGGCAGAAAAATGGTGTTTTTGAATATTTTTTTGTTGTTTTTCTAGAAAAGTATTCACGACAATAATAAGTTTGTGTCGGCCATTTACATTTTGCAATCTATAGAATTGATGTGAAAAATTCCCAAAAAGACAAATTTTGACCCCTTTGACTTTCAATTTCATTATATTTGGATTCTGCAACAGAAATCCTATTAGAATCGACTCTAACTTATCGGGCAACATAAAATTCTCCAATTTTTTAGTAAAAAAAGGTTTGAAAATAATTAATTGAATAATTCCCTAAATGATGGTTTCCTTTCACCCAGTAAATAATTATTTAAAAACAAGATTAAATGAAAACGTAAGTGTAAATAATGAAACAAAATATTACAAAAAAACCAAATTATTCTTTCTTTTTAATGTTACCATTTTTAAAATTACTTCTTTAATTTTCAAGAAATAAATTGACAAATTATGTATTAATTTTGTTCTTTTTTTTAATTAACGTTTTCCTTTCACCCAATAAATAATTATTTAAATACAAAATGAACTTTAAAAATGTTAAAAATTAATGTTAAGTCTAAATAATTAAACTAAAAATTAAAAAGTCTTAAAAAGAATTGAAATAATAATTATACTTTATTAATTAAACAGACAATTATTTTAACGAACTAAATAAAAAAATTAAAATTAACCTAAACTAAATATTAACACAAATAGAAATGCGATAAATAAAAATCGAGTAATCATAATTAAATTCTTCTTTTTACCAAAGGTAAAGAAAGTTAATTAATTTACTAACAATGTCGACGAGCATAATTGTAACCAAACCGAGACAACAGGTGAGTTACAATTACGCGACACAAAAGCGTAAAAGCGTAAGCGATGACAAGACTCGATAATAAAAAGTATACCATCACGTGAGCATAATATCTACAGTTTTCATTAAAATCAACAATGAAATAAAATGTAAAGCTCAATTTGTATTTATTACCGAGTTTTCTTACTCTGATTTGAAGAAATATAATATTCGTTTAATGCGTTCACTTTTTATCTAAAATCAACTTCAATCTCGATTCGTATGCAGTGCGAACTGGGCATTTTTAAATTCCGTTTTGAAACATGCGATTTTTTTTTAAACCTGAACAGCAAATTACATTGCTCAAATGCAATACTCCAGTGGTGTGTTCGAAGTGTTAAGGCAGAAGTAATTGCGCACGAAACTGATTGCATAATTAAGACAAGGATTAATTGGGAAACAAATTTTCGGTAAATAAATGATTATTTGCATATTTTTAAGTTACTTCTAAAAATTATTTTAACATCTTTATTTATTATTTAATATTCTCCGATTTTTCAAATTATGTTTTTATGTTTAAAAATAAATATTTATTATATTTACTCATTTATTATTTTTTTTATTTATCAATTATATAAATAATAATGTAGTATCTAGATAATCGATATTTTGCGTTTATAAGCGGTTCCGTCCCGTTATATTTGCCTGTCACCGTTCGCTTTTTCCCCCACCTTGCGGGCTGGGGCCTCAGGAAGGGCCTGCTGTGACGTCACGAACATAATGCGACTGAGAGAAGTGGGAGAATGGACGCTCCCCTTCTTTTGGTAAATATAACGAGATGGGAGAGGAAGGCGAGGGGAAGGCGAGGAACCGAGTGGGTTTTCCATATACCGGGACTCTACTGTAATAAAGATGAAATATGAATGCTAATATTTTAATTTTTTTCAACGTCATCTGCACAATTCAGAACAATTTTTTAAAAAATCTCAATCGTCATGGTGATAGTAGTGATTTATTAAGGATTTTTTGTGACCATTTTCTTTATTTTTTTATTTTTGAAAAAAAAAGGATGAATGGCGCACCGGGATTTGAACCCGGACCTTTCGATTGCCGGTCCATTGTTCTTAATATATTTGTAATTTAATTTCTCAATCATTATAATTCAAAAATACGTCAAAAATAATTAGTCTTTACATCGATTTTCTTAATTGTTATACATGAAAACTATTTTAAGCAAATTAATTTAATTGTTCTCTTTAACTCATTTTTAACTTAATTTAAATGTCAGCTTCCATTGTAATTTAAATGTCAACTTTGAATACGATTTAGCTGTTAATCTGTGTACACTTCTTTGTCATCGTTAAGTGAATGTCAATCAGAATGAGGGCCAGCATTCTTCTTTTCTTCCATCAATTAATTTAAAAAAACTGTTGTAATTCAAATTCTATGCATCGGATTGACACGGGACAAAGAAGTTTTCGACTTGAAATTTAAAGTAGAATACATACGTGTAGCATGACTTATCACAGCTTGAGACACCCTGTATATACTACACACGGTGCATGCGGGTTACTAATTTCGCTGCGGTATATAGCTCGAAGCGGGGCGTCTTCTCGAAAAATACAGGCGATCAAAAAGCCCGTAAAAAAGCACATTAAACGCGGTTTATCGTGCAGTAATGCCGGTTCAGTATATCGTCTGGTGCTGCACACGCACTCCCGCTACTGTTGCATGCGTCGATGAGTGGAGGGACTTTGGACGTCCCAAGTCGAACCATAAGTGAAGACAGATGACTGCCGGTTCTCGGTACTGCGGTTGCCTTCATATTCTCCCTCGTTCCTCCTCTTCCTTTTCCCTCGCTTTTTTCTCCCCCGTTAATGCAAACGCTAGACTCAATATTCCTACTAATAAAGCCATGCCACCACATTTATACTGGCTGCACGTAGCTTTTTTGTTAAATATAATATATGGAAAGTATTTTGTTGATGTCACATGGACTTTTATCCAAAAGGCAATACAAAAATATTTTTTTTTGTAGTGGAGACTATAAAAATAATAATTTTATCGAGTTTGGAGTCACCTAAATGAAGATATTCGGTGATTTATTACCTTGCGCTGTATATATAAATAAATAAATAATTTTTTACAGAAATATCTATAATTTACATAAAAAATAGACACACTTAAACTCTTTTCATTAACCCCTCCCTTCTCTCTCTCCCCCGTGAGAAAAAAATTGTTCATATATTTTTTATGGCAACCTTCCCGCCCATTTCCAAAAGTGACACCAAAGATCCACATTATTACTCCTAAGGTTAACATTTAAAAAGTATATAAAAAATTGTTTATTTATTTACATTTTTTATAAATTATTTTTAAACAATACACACACTAAACTATTTTTCTCCCTTTCTCTTTCTCTCTCTCTCTCTCTCCGCTTTCTCTCTCTCACCCCTCTCTGTCTTATTCTGCCTCGCTCTATGTCCTTCTCCCTCAATGGGGGAAAAAAAATTGTTCTTATATTTTTTGTGGCTCCCTTCACGCCCGATTCCAAAGTTACATCAAACACCCGCATTATTTACTCTTAAGGTTAATATATAAAAAATATATATAAAAAAATTGATTTAAATTTCTTTTTCTATATCCAAGTAGAATTTTTATCATTTATTGACCGTCGATATGTAACATTTTATAAAGACTCCAATTCTTTGTTATGCGATCGATAATATATAATTTATTTAAAAGAAGCACAATGAAGAATTGGAGTCTTTATAAAATATTTTTATTCTATTTTTAAAAAATACGCACACTAAACTATTTTTTCTCCCTTCCCCCTTCTCTCTCTCTCTGAATCTCTCTTCTCTCTCTCCCCCTCACCCAATCTCTTAATCTTCCTAACTCTATTTTCTTCTCCCTCTGCGCGAAAAATATGTTCCTATATTTTTCGTAACGCCCTTTCCGCCCGTTTCCTAAAATTATAGCAAAGACCCACCTTTTTACTCTTAAGGTTAACATTTAACAAGTATATAAAAAATTATTTGTTATTTATATTTTTAACAAATTATTTAAAAAAAAAATACTAACACTAAACTATTTATCTCCCTTTCCCTTCCTCTCTTTCGCTCTGCATCTCTTCCCTCTCTCACACGCTCTCACTCAAAACATACAGGCGATATTTAATTTCCCTTTGAGTTTCTCTCAGAAAAATTAAATAAATTTAACCTTCTAATATAATCTCTCTCTCTCCTCTCTCTCTCTTTCCCTCTACCTCTCTCTCTCTCTCTTGTAAAAAATATATCAATATTTAACAAAAAAGATTTCTATTTCTTAATAAATTATATAAAATATTTATTACTGTTTATTTGTGTCAGTTATGATCTAAAATATTTTTTATTAAAAATATTAATTAATGTATTTCAGTAAACGAGTTTTATTTCACTTTTCTTATAATTACCTATATATTATCGACATAAACTTGCGCAAAACAATTAAAATAAATAAAAAATCTTAATTCCATAAAAAATGGTCGAATTATTTTAGCTTGATATTTGAAATAATAATATAAATTATTCCCCTTCTTACAACCAGTATTGTCACTTATGTAATTCAATTACATGCACGGTAAGTAACCACAAAATGTTATGTGAATGCTAGTAAGAATATGAAAATAAACCAGTAAGTTTATAAGGAAACACAAATACCTATTTCCTATACGCGTTTGCACGAAAATCAGAAATACACTCCAATTAACGTTTTTAGCAGCGGTACTAGTATAGGGATTGAGCTCGTCGCCACGTAGTGTCAGTTCGTAATTGGAAAACGTCTGGAAATTACGCGTAATGAGCTGAATTTCAGTTGTATCGCGAGCGATTGAATTTTCTGACGTTTATTACAATAAATTATATTTCGAGTCGAGCATTATCTGCAAAAATGACGTGTTTATAATTAAAGACGTCAGTCACGGGCGCCGGATAAATAAATAAATAATTACACAGCGCGTTTCAGAGCACTGCTTTTGACTATCCAGTAAATTGCAATCTCAAAATCTACTGTGTATTAATGCGCGGATTTTATGCGAAAAATATGCAAACATAAATAAACTACCGATGGCAGGAGGCGAAAAATTGAATTTTTTTTCAGTTTATACTTTACAACGACGCCCGGGATACTTAGGCTAACGGCTGCGCGTTACACACGGCAACTTGTTAAATTGCTTCGTTAAAAATAGCATCGAAAATTGCGCAAAGGTATACGCACTTATTTTTGATCATTAGGTGGGACTGCCGCGTTAGAGGATATACATTTTTTACCAGAGACTACGAAAATAGGTTTGTTTTAATTGTACCATTTATATCTTTTTACACTTTTCATCTTTTCTTTAAAATATCGGGATAATTTTAAAAACAGATTTAATTTAAATCGACTATTTATTTTTCATTTATTTATTTTGTCAACAGTATCAAAATGTATGCATAGAATACAAGCATCTAATTAATAAAGGTCCTTGGGTGAAAAGACAACAAAGTAATAATGTAAAGAAAAAGGAAAAATGCAGAATCAATTACAAAAAATAAATAAACAAAACTGAAAAAAATTGAAAAAAAATGAAAAAAAAATGAAAAAAAATGATGTGAGTTTATTTAATTTTTTAATTAATGTCATATGATAGAAATAATTAAATATAGTACAAAAAAGCGTTAATTAAAATCTACGTGTAATATTTGCAAATATTCGTTATCTACGTTAAATTATAATTTATTTAAATTAAGCAATGGATTAGAGAACAAAATTGAATTTTATTTTTTTAAATTTACATCTTGAATTACAATAATAACCCTTGTTCTCCTTCCTACTCTCGATTAATCCTAGCAAGCATAATGCATTATTTATAAAATGTACACAATTAATGACACCGCAACACAAGGTGAACTAATAAAGTGTGCGATTATACGACCACGGTCCGGTGAACAAATTAAAATATCCGATTAAATTATTTAGATACGCAATACCCAAGTCCCTGTGTTGAATAAAAGTATAAAATATGACTTATATCCGTTTGCAACGTATACAAACTAATAAATAATGCTAAAGTACGTAACAGGTGTTAAACATTTAATATGACATCGTATATTAATATGGATTAGTAAAGGGTTAGTATTTCTCCTTACATTTTTTTGTGGAATTTAAAAATCTGTTGCAATCTAAGTTAACTTTGTTTGTAGATATATTAATATGTAAATATATAAATAAATATAAATTAAAATTCTATCAATAATTTTCTACTCCTTTTTTATGTTTAGACAGCAATGCTGTTATATATAAATGCATTTATAGCGCAATTAAAGTTTTATAAATTTATTACCATTTTATAATTCAAATATAGGTTTAGAAATTCTGTTGCTTAAGATTACAATAATATGGTATTTACTCCCTTTTGTATTAATAACCTAAATAACAGTAGTTAAGTTGCTCGATTCGTTCTGAGTTCTATTCTCTCTCTATCCCCACTATCCCCACCCCTATCCCCGTCGTGAGTTTGTCTAATTCAAGCGCTGCCGAGTCTGGCCGAGGCGAGGCGTCGTGAAACGGTGTGGTGGGGGGGAGAGTCTAACATAACTCTGGACGGGTCACACGTTTAATTTAAGACGCGGATTTTTGTTGTTGTTGTAAATAGTATAGTAATTTAATAGATAAGAAAATGATTGTATTTTACTTCAAAAATTTTTCTTTAGAATATGTTTTACTACAAATAACACAATAAAATTTTTGTTTTCTTCCTCAATTTGGTGTTAATAATTTAAAATAAACTTAAATTTTTTCAGTAAAAACATTATTTTTTATGTTATGTTTTACTAACAAGATTTTCGTACAGGTTAACAAAAATATTTTCTGGCATAAATGAATCACTTTGAACTCCATCCTCCAGATTGCATTCCCTGCATATCGGAAACGATTCCTGAGTAATGCAAGGGTCTTAGAAAGTTGCAGATAATAAACTGGTAAAGATGTCTGCTTTCCACGCATTGAGTCCTACAGTGCGTTTTGCACTGCGTGTTTGCACGAAACCCAATCTCGTGGGACTTTTCCGAAATTGCATTTGCATTTTCGATATGCCTTCGTATGTTGTTTGGTTGTGGCGAAACACAGGGCACAGGGAGGAATGAATAACGAGGGCCCATCGAGCTCGATGCGGTGACGATTCTGGTCGTGTAAAATCGCCGATGCTCATTACTCACTCGACTGGCTTCCTCTCGGATGCGATGTACCGCATTATGTACATACGTTATAGCTTTTCGCGGTAAAGGAAACCTGTTTGTCACGCTACCTACATGTTTGTCCAACATATTAGCGGTCGAGGGTTCGCGATTTAACATCGTTCTGCGCTGTCGTTGGAAAATCAGTGCCGTAATCACTATGTTAATTACCGCGACAAACGACTCGGACAAATGCACTGAGGATTCGCGGACTTTTTGCCCGCGGTCGACGCACCTCCCTACTCACAGATAAGTCTCGTTAATTGACAAATAGTCGTTGAAATCGGCACACGCGAACGCCTCGATTTCCACCGGGTGCTATAAGGATACTTTATAGCGAACCGCGGCTCGTCGCAGAAAACGTCGGTACCCCGGGGCGTTAATGGGAGTCACTTCTCACCGAGGGTCGTTTAGTATCGTTGCTTTCATTTTTAGCGGCGATTTTGAGCAAGTCGTTAAAGTTAAAACTTTATCGAAAGCTATGAATTATTGCCGAGATTTGTATCGAACGGTACTAAGGTTACGCTTAAACACTTTATCACGCGACTGCACGTCCACGCTCGAGGCCGTTGAGGTCTAAGAAGTTCCTTGATGGGGAAATATATTTGTTTTCCAGGATATTTGAAGATCATTCGAAGTATTTGAGGCGATTATGATAGCCCAAGACTCTGAGTTCAAATTTGTACTCTAAAGGGAATTTTAAGATATAACGATGCATTAATCAAATAAAATTTGTGTTTTACTGATATTTTGGAGCACGCTTTACATTTACATAACTGCAAAACAACCAAACGTTGAGTTCAAATTTGAACTCAAAGAATCCTTAAGGATTCTTTGAGTTCTACACTTATTTTTATCGCCGAAAATTTGATATTCGGGATCTATTTCACATAGAAACTACCGTCAATTAAAGTTCATAAGTCAAAGTTATTTTCGGATACCAGGTTAAATTTGATTTAAGTTCAGCTCTAAGACTAAAAGGTTCTACTCAAATATTCCTTGAAGTTATTTTTTTAAGTCATGTTTAGAGTAAGAGTGTATTCAATAAAAATTTGGAGTCGAAATTCAGAGTCGTTACGCTAGAACGAGACAATGAGTTCAAATTTGTACTCAATGAAATGTAAAAAAAAGATACCTATTTTCAATTGTAATTCGAATTACTTTTTGTGTTTAAGGTGAGGTAATAAGCTATTAAGTAACGACCGTCTATTATGACAAATCAAGACGTTGAGTTCAAATTTAGAGTCAAAGGTTTAGGGTCTCTGAGTCATACATCACATTGAGTCATTGTAGTTGGCCAAATCTTTGCGCTAATATTTACAATCAAAGGAATTATTTTAACGATCGATTAAATAAAATTGATTAAAATCTCCTTCACCTATTTTTGTTGCATATACGAAATTCCAAGAGGTCCAAAATGGCCGTGAGCTACGGAGTATCTTATGATATTGACGGCGCTTAGAAAACCTTTTATGGTCTAAGAGAATTTTTGATGAGCCGCAAGATAGCATTAATCACCACCTTAATGGCCTATCTGATAAAACATACATGTTGATACATAACGATTGCAAAAATGCAGGATGGTCATTAAACAGAGAAAAAACTTAATTAAAGTCTTGGTCGGAATCTATAATTACTGAATTTTTAAAGTTCTATTATTATTATTTTGAACAAATTCAAATTTGTAGCTACTGAAATCATCTTTGCAGGAAATTAATTAATCATTGATAATTAATTTATTCGTGTTACTTTCCTGCGTGATTATTTACGATTCATTTTTATTTATCTGCCATTTTTTAAAATTAAATTTGATATGATAAAAAAATTAAATACTTGCACATTTTAGGATTTATTCAACATTAAATCAGACATATGATAATAAAGAATTTAATTAATACCGATTGTTTTTTAATCGTTAGTGAGGCTCTGCATATTTTTTTTCATTCCTTGTTGCTCGTCTTCTTTTGTTCCCGCTTCGGTTTTGATTAATGATACCGATGCCATTTTAGGGTTATTAGAATGAATGGGATTATAGTCACCATCTATCGTCTTTTCCTATCTTTGTCCCTCATTCCTTTATTCCGCACCTCCCCTCTTCGACGGTCGAACAAATTTCTCCTTCCGTTGCACCCGTGCCAGGGTTTTGCAATAAATTACGACACTCCTGACAATTACTGCGAGGTTAAGCAGCATTAGAGTCGCGTCCTATTTGCGTTTTTACTCTTCATTTTCTTGTGTTTTTCTGATTTATTTTAGTCGTCTCCATTTGTATTTTCAAAATTTATCATTTTCTTGTATTTTTTGGTTAAACTTTATTATTTTTGTTATAATTAACAGAAAATTGAATGACGAAAATTGTTATAAAATGGTTAATTAAATACAAATTTTGAAATAGATTTTTTAAATAACAATTTTTGAAAAAAATATAGAGAATTTTGTATTATTAGATAATATATGTTGTCATTAGCTGTGTTCTTTGTAGGAATTATTAACTTCTTTTGCTCACCTGTTGCGCAAAGGCGTTCGCTCTGTCAGGTGAATCAACCGTGATGCGTGCAGTTAAGAACGCCCCGGAAATTAGTTGATTTAAGCGAACACGCGTTACGATTTAATTCATGTACCTGCTAATTTAATAAATGGATCTTTCTCCTATTGATTCAACAAATCCTGATTTTTATTGCAAAATTAACATTTTAACGCAATGCTTTTTTTAATAAACAAAAATGTTGTTCTAGTAATTAATTTTGAAAGTTTATATTGACCAAATTTTATCTCCTCGATATCGTCAGAGAGAAGAAAAGACAGTGTATCATCGGGAATCCAATTACAGATTTTTATTCCTGTGCTAAAAACTTTTTGCGACATTAGGCGCCGCGTAAAGATTCGCTTTATTGCATCGTGCTCGTAAAAACTATAAACACATTGTCACGCATGAATTTCGTGAAGAATACGGGCGACTCGTAAAAATGGATGCCCGCAAATGTTTGCGAAATCGAGTTCCAAATGAACTTCGATACTATCGGTCTCCGATGAAAATACTACGCTAAAAAAAACGTTCCCTTTATGGTAATGGAGTTGGTCCCAGATCGCCCGAATTCGAATTCGATCGTTTTTTAGGGACTGGTAAATTTACGATAAAAATAAAATCGATTGAAACAATGGTAAGAGTGTATTCGAAGCATGTGTTACATTTTTGTTACGTTACGCCAATAACCTGGACGAAGACATTTCTTCGAATCCTAGTGTATTTCAGTGGTAAAGAAATTAAATGTTGCAAACGAAACTCATGTACCATGAAAGTTACGCGTTGGCGTTTTTATTAGCGGTGAGATTGCATGAGGAAGACATAAATTATCTGGAATTGATTCGATGATAATTTCATTGACATCATTAAATTTGATAGTTCATACATAGTTATCCGCAATTAATTGTTGGGAAATTACGACTTTCGTCAGAGATTTGTTGCACAAAGGATACAACACTTTTTATGTAGGTGTCTTGTTAAAATGTTAGTGTTTATACTTGATTATAATACAAAGTTTTCGCCCAAAATATTGATTACGTGTCTTTCTGACATTTCATTGATTGCGTCACTTATCCAATGTTTCTAGTTATTGAAAAAATATTAATTTTGTTACTAATAAAGAGTTTAATCAACTTCTGACTTTCTGAAGTTTCAAGTCAAAGTTTTGTGGTAAAGTTATGACTCAAAGTTATTTGGTAAAGTTGTGACTCACAATAAAACGCAATGTCTTAGAGAAGGTTATGAATTAAAGTCTGGACGGAAAGTCCTTTTCCTTAAAGTTATGACTGCAAGTATCGACTCAAAGTTTCGCGGTAAAGATATGACTCGAATTTATAACTCGATGTTTTAGGGAAAGTTATAACTCAAATTTGTGAGTTAAAGTCCCGTCTCAAAGTTTGGCATTAAAGTTCTGACTGAAAGTTATGAGTTAAAGTCACGAAGTAAAGTTTTGCGGTAAAATTGTGACTCAACAATAAAACTCAATGCTTTAGAGAAAGTTATGACTCACAGTTATGAGTTAAAGTCTTGAAGTAAAGTTTCCCTGTAACGTTGTGACTCAACAACAAAATTCAATGTTTTAGAGAAAGTCATAACTGAAAGTTATGAGTTAAAGTCTCAACGCAACGTTTTGCAGTAGAGTTATGACTCAAAGTTATGATTCAAAGTTATGATTCAAAATTTTTGCTCAAAGTTTTGTCTAATGGCATTATCGAATTGAAGGTACGATTGGTGATTACGTTTTAAGTTTTACGCATTATTTGTGATTCGATGTTTTGATTCAGGATATTGTAGAAGAAGCAATTCAAAATCTGAACTCATTGGAAACTTTCAACAGTAATGCATGTCATAGATGGACACTTGAACCTTATTTGAAGTTTAATTTAATTGAAGCAAGCATTAAAATAAATGCTACAGTAAAACGAATGACATTTGCTTACGTACACGACGAACGAAATAAATTTGTGTTGTAGCAAACTCAATCACTGTCTTCTCGATTTCGCGCATCGCGTTGTAGGACGTTGGTCGAGTCGGCGGGCATATCTTATAAAAGAAATTGACCTCGCACAATAAAGGCCGCTCGCAGCATCAGGAAACATCAGTCGCGGCATTAAGCTGCGTTTTATTAGCATTTTTATTGCGGCTAATCGAATGCGCTCGATCGTGGAATCTTAAAAAGGCCACCATGGTGGAAAAAAGGCGCCGGTCGAGTAGGTTGCCGAACAAGAAATCTAAAACCGATTTTTAAAAAATAAAGGCAAAAACGGTACGTTATAGTGGCGATTCGTGTGTGTCGCGGTGCAACGCGACATGTCCAGGATCTCGCGCACATTTCTAAAAAAAGACGTCTGTGGGACACGGACGGTACGATCAGAGGACGCCGAGAGAGAATCCTAAAGAATCGCGAGAGAAAGATGGCTCTTGCCGATTGAACCGCACCGCGGATTTTACCGGGAACGTAAGGAGGAATGCGGGAGACAAGGATCGATTGTTCGCCTAAAAATCTAAGCCCATTAAGTGTCCCATGAAGGCTCTTCGCGTATTTATTCGGGGTGAATCCCCGCGTATCGCTTTACATCGGCTCGTGTTTCTGGCTTGCCTTGTTTTTACGCGCGAAACGACGAACTTGACGACTTTCGATATTCGGATAGGTACCGCTTTTGTCACCGTGATTCCGGGAAGGCGGAATTAATTCGATTTTGTGGGACGCGGGAATCGCGATTTCTCGGAGTGATCGCTCCTCACCCTCGAACCGATTCCGCATTCTTCGCGAAGAGTCACTTTCGACCAGCAATTTTTAATTCTCTTTACTTATTTCGGATTACCTGCACGTAGTTCGTTTACAAAATTCACCAGAAGAGTCTATCTAAATAGAGTGAATCTAAATTGAAAAAGTTTAGTAAAGGTTTTAAAAGTATTAACAGAACACTTATATATAATTTGACATTAGATGAGTTGATTTAAGTTATGATTCGATGTTTTTACTTGAAATTATTGTTCGATTCTAAGTCTGAGTCAAAGCCAAAATACTTCTGAAGAGTTGATTCCAAGAATGTAGTGACACAATATTTCGATTCAAACTTTTGACTTAAAAGTCATTCTCCATGACTTGACTTACAAGTATTAAATCAAAGTAGTTTAGTGGTTGAGTTACAATTTTGATTCAATGTAAGACTTGGTGAACCTTTTGATTTAAACATCATAGTTAAGTAGCTTGAACAAAGTCTGAGTCAAAGTAGTTTCAAGGTATTTATTCCAAATCACGAATTTAAATTTCGAGTACATGTTTTGATTCAAACTATAACTCGGTGAATGTTTTGACTCAAAGTTTTGACTCAAAGCATTCACTTAAAGTTGCTGTTGTAATGAAAGTATTTTAAAGGTGCTTACTTCAAATCTTGAGTTTAAGTTTTGAGTTAAAGTTTTGATTCAAAGTATGACTTGATGAATATTTTGATTCAAAGTTTTAATTGAAGGTAAACCTTGCATATTACTTTGATTTACTATTTTGATTCCAAGTTTTAATTCAAAACTTTGACTTCAGTCACTGAATCAAAGTGGTAGTTCTACTGAAGGTATTGTTAAGGTGTTTACTTTAAATCTTGAGTTTATGTTTTGAGTTCCACTGAAGATATTTTCAAGTATTTACTTTAAATCTTGAGTTTATGTTTTGAGTTAAAATTTCAACTCAAAACGCAACGGGGTAAATGTTTTGATGCAAAGTACATGAAGATTGTTTTGATGCAATGTTTTGATTCAAAGTATTAAAGGAAAGTTGTCCTTATAGCCATGGTGTTTTTAAGGTCTTAATTTAATTCGAAACGAAGTACGTGTCCAATATTTGTACTGTTTTTTGAGCAATGTATCTTACTAACTTACGTGCATTACTTCCGGCTTCAATTACAAATATAGTTTGAACATAACGAATGGACTGTGTCGTATCGCATCCCCTGTTGTACTGTTTACTAAGCTGACGATAGGGGAAGTGTCAATGAACGGGACACCGTTCGTATTCGCACTTTCGATTATTCACCCCGTATTTATAAAGGAATAAAAATAAAAACTCAGCAGGCGCCCAAAATACCCGGCGCCAGGTTTAAAAATACGTTCCCAGCAATAACAATGGCGATTATTTTTCGGGTGGTTTATTGTCGATGTGGTCTGGCATGCAAGCGGAGATTTATAAATCGGTCGATGGAGATTCCGGAAGATTCCTCAAACATCACTGGTCCAGGAACTGGCACCCTTGTCTCATTCGAATGCCAGGATGCCTATGACGACGCGACCTCGTAATTTTCAACCACGGGCAGTGGATTGCATTATGTCCCGAGCGTAATGACACTTGACTTTCGAGTGAGACGAAGGCCAGGCTGAGACCGCAAGTGGGAGGAAAGACCGCGGATCGGGTTTAAGGATACGTGAGAGCTGGGGAATGAAGAAGACGAGGACGAAGAGGAGGATGGCAAAGAGAACGGGATGGAGAAACATCCATTATTCTATTCTGGAGAAGTGAGGTCGGCAATCTGGTCTTATAAAATAAACCACTCTAGCTACCGCGAGAGGCGCGAGTCGGCCTGTACGATCTGTCAAATAAATCGTTGCCTATGCTTCTTACCGGCTTACTTACAACCTTCTCCTTTCCTCGTCATCCTTTTTTACCATTCTTTTCCTACGGTTCTTTCGTCGTTTTTCCATTCTCAGAGAATAGCCGCTTCGCTAATGCCCAGACTCGACTTGTCCGAATTTTTTGCCAACGCTTTTATTCATTGTTTTGGACGCTTCTGGAAGAATTCGAAGGTTTGCGAGAAACATTGTGAAAATTAAAAAAAAAAACATTTTTTTTTAGTCCTTTGATACGCAAACAGGAATACGAAATGAAAAAAGTTGGCACAAGTTTGAAGACCAAATGCCTCTTGTTGAAAACTTATTCCAAAGCGTGACTCTTAAAAAATCTTAATTATCGTTCGTTTATCTCGCCGACACGGTAAAAGCATAATTATACATTTCGTATTTACGAATCGGGGTTGAAATCTTCATACACAATTATAAATGATTGATTATTATTTTGAACGGATAATTACTGTAATCGAGTTATTGAACTAAGGATTAACTAGAAACAAAATTAACGATTAACCCAAGTAGATTATCGCTTTATTAATTAATTGCGCTCGCCTGGAGAAAATGAATTTACTAACCGATTGCACTTACTGTATTTTATAACTTTATGACTATTACCGTAATTCGCAAATGTACAGTATTAATTTAATTGCAATTACGGAATTCTGGAGTAGCGGAGTCTTGGGTGTAATAGTATTAATTTGTACGCGCACATACCTAATAAAAACGATGATTACATTTACATCTACGGAACTTATTTCTCTTCCTTGTACTAAATTTTTGTAAATTTAGTGAAACTTTGATTCAAATATATTTCTGCGATTGCTTTCATTTTACAAGCAGCTGCTGCGTATTGCGGTGTAAAATAATAAGACCTTTTATTTTACAGCTTGTTGAGATAAGTACTATTTAAGAACGTTACTATAGTATACGTACTTGACTATCGCAATGAAAAAAATTAAACTGGACTTCCAGTAAGTATCTGACTAAAAGACATTTTGCCGAGATAGACTACGGGAGTTCAATTGATTTTATCGATGCTTCGACTTTTTAACCCATCTAGTACCCGGTTGAACTGGATTAGAGAGTGAACAGTATTAACATTTAAACATTTCTATCTTGTAAGTGTTACAAGACATCTAATAAGTCTATAAAAACCTTGGAAAAGAATTTTGAAACTGGATTTCTGGATTGATGTGAATTTCTATTACTTCCTCGAAACACAAAGTAGAAATAAATCAACGAGGAACGTAAGGATTTTTATTTTGAGAATCAAGCTATGTTGTAAAAACTTTGAGCCAAGTTTCTAATACACATATTGAATAAATATAGTTAGTAAACAATAATTAAACGGTAACTATGATTTAGCCTTTTTTATAAACTTTGAATCAATACCTTCAATGATAACGTTGAACCGAAACTTTGAATCAAGTTTCTAATTGTATGGATTTAGTCTTTCGACTCAAAGTTTTGACAAAAACTTGATTTAAAGTTATAATGAACTTTCTTTCGGTTGAAAGTTACGATTAACTGTATTAACTTCATAGTTTATATAAATTAATCTTTTTAAGTTGTCATTAACTTGATTGACTCAAAGTTTCGGATCGAAGTCATCTTGAGCTATATTGATTCAAAGTTTGTAAACAAACTTGAATCAGAGTTCTTACATAATGGTATTTAATGAAAAGTTCCAAGGTTTGACAAAAGAACTTGATTCAAAGTTGTTATTACTTGTCTAGATTCGGAGTTTTGGCTCAAAATTATCATTAATTCTATTGATTCAAAGTTTGTACTGAATAACTTGATTCAAAGTGTCGGTTCAAAGTTGTAATTGAATGTAGGGAATCAAAGTTTGTAAAAAAAGTCTTAAATCTAAATATTTGACAAAAGAACTTGAATTAACGTTATTATTAACTTGAATGATTCAAAGTTTCGGTCCAAAATGATCATTAATTATATTGATTCAAAGTTGTTATTAATTGTAAGGATCCATAGTTTTGGTTCCAAATTTTCACAAAAACTTAATGCAATGACTTAGTCAAAACTTTTAATCAAAATACGCAATAATTATATTTCTCATGCCAACTTAGCACCAAGATTCAGTATTTTCTAGCAGCAGATCAATTGAAAGTACCGATGGGATACCATGACTCGCGTTCTTCGCCTGTCACTCAAATCGTGTTGTTTACTAAGCTTCCATTGCCGAAGGTAATTCGATCTGAAGGATCTCGTGTATGAGAAAAAAATCAAAAAGTTAACGGGTCATCAGTTGGCTTAACAAGGAAGAACATGGAGCGATGGTTCGCGTCGCGTCGAAGTTAAATGCCGGAAACGACTACCGGCACTTCCGGCCGGATTGAGTTTGGGTCAGCTTCATGTTGTCGCCTGCTGCTCTAAACACTTTCATGATTTGCGTTTCAATTAAAACAAATGATTCATGACAGAAATCCCCATCTTGTCATTCAGAATAATAGGCGTTCAATATTCGATTGTTCTAACAAATTTTGTCACGATTGTCAACTGCGTCAAATATTTGTATACGAAAGCACCAATTCAGCTTTCTCCGACGCGTACTTTACGACTGCGTTGTTTACGAGCTGGTTCTGACTTATTGAGTGCAATAAAATCCGTCATTTCGTTTGGATCAATTAGTAACGATTTATGATTTCATACAGCTATAAAACGAGAGCGCGAAGAGCCGAGCAGAAAAATGTACTTAAAAATTTATTAAAATCAATTTTCCGTCATATAAAACCGGAATTTTAATTAGTCATTTTCCGGGTTTATTTGGTCCTTCTACTGACGTTATGTACGGTTATGCGATTGCAACTAATTTAAAAAATCAATTTCAAAGTTGCCTCACGTATTTTTCACAAATATCGTAATAAGTTATGACGGATCAAATTTCCCCAGATTCTCGATGTTTATTACGGCAATATCCATCCGAGTCGCTGATATTATCGATAACTTGCCGAGAACATATGCGTTGACGCGCGGAACGTCTTTCGGTCACGGAGATTTCGGAGTCCCGATCATTTGCATGCAAAGTATTTTAAAATTGCTCACGATTCGTGCCATTAATGCACGTTGTAGAATCAAACTGGACGTTACTTGTACATATATACGATCGAAGGGAGATTTTGATAAGAATCGCAATGAATAGGCGACAATTGAGTAGCCTTAATGAGTTCCGAAATCGATACTAAAATTTCAAAACGACTCTCGACACTTTCGATTTTAGGTCACGAAATCAGAATGGACGTATTTTCGAGTCGGCTTGACCTGATTATGGTTATATTTTAACCATTGCAATCTATGTTTAAAGAAAAAACGAAATTAAGATTAAAGTTTTTATTAATAATATTATTTCAATATTGTTATTGATGGTCATGAGTCAAAGTTTCGTTTTAAAAGTTGATTCGATGGTATAATTTAGAAGTTACAAAATAACCATATTAACTCGAAGTTTTTACGAAACAACTTGATTCAAAATCTCGGATCAACTTGTTTCTATTCGGTAAATTGATTCAAAGTTTTCACTCAAAGTTATTCTTGATTTTGATTCAAAGTTTTGTTCAAAACAAATCGATTCAGTGGTTTAAGTCAAAGTTCCTATTGTTTAATAATGATTTTAATTCAGCGTTTTAGAAAACAACTTGATTCAAATTTATTATCAGTATTAATTCAAAGTTATTATTAACGATTGAGTTAAATCAAAGTTCTTAGGAAATATTTTGATTCAATGTGTTGACTACAAATATTTTACTTAAAGTATCGACTCAAATTGTTTCTATTTACAACATTGATTCAAAGCTTTTCATTTAAAGTCATTGATAGTCCTGATTTAAAGTTGTATAAAATGTTTTATAAACATCAAGTTGATTCAGTGTTTTGATTTAAAGTTCTTATTACTCGTATTGATTTAAAGTTATTCTTAAGGTCATTAGCAAAAGTTTGTTTTCAAAAAACTTGATTCGATGCTTTGATTAAAACAGATTAATAAAGATATTAACTCTACGTTTGACTCAATGTTTTTATTGTGAGTATTGAATCAATGTTTTGATTCAATTTTTTTAAGAGCGACATTAACTCAAAGTTTTTACTCATAGTTATGTTCAGTCAACAATTTAAAAAAAAAAATAAAAATTGTAAGACACCAAAAGCAGCAACTACCGGAAGAATCGTAATGAAGTAAACAGAAAACTTGATAAAATAATCATTCCAGAATCAGAAAAAAGGCCAATAAGCGGAAAAAACAATAACAAATTAAACATGTCAAACGCCGAGGAAATATCAGTAAAAACGACTCAAGGGATACAATTAATAAATCATTCCCTCTACCTTTATCCAATTGTAATAAATTTTCCAAGCGATTCCAGATGATAAAAAAATTGTGCCGGCTGCGCATTCCAAGTGGGGAATGTCGATCGCGACTTCAATCAAGTTACGTACGTTCGAATGTTTCTAATTGTCATTAAGCGTAACGGCAATTAATCCATTGCGACTATCTTCCCGACTTTAACGATTGTTCATGGAGAAAAATGACGGGACGACGACAAGGTGGAACGGGAGAGCAAGATCGCTTTGCACACAAGATTGTGATCGGCTCGGCCAAATAAAGGTGTAGTGCTAAAAGATACGATACGATTTGCGATCATATGCGAACAACTTTGCGAGGTTGTATAATTCTTGCAATAACGTCATGATCGAATCAAATCAAGAAAGGTATATATAAATTTTTATTGAAATTTAATGAAGTATATATTAACCAAAGATAACTTAAATGAGCTTTTTGGCACCACGATTTTCAGCAATTTTTCTCGTTTAAAAACCAACAGAACGAACGGGTGTTTTGATTGGATATTTCCCGTGAAAATTAAACAATAATATTGATGGAAAATAAATTAAATATAAGAAAACAATTCTGAGCTTTTTCCAAGCTTTGATGGGTTAATTATATTCTGATTGTTTTGTCTATATTACGCAACTGATTGTTGACAACGACGATAAAAGTTCTATGGCCTCATCAAAACGATGCGAAATAATCGTTCAATCGAGGAGCTTTTCTCGAAAGCTCGGTCTATTTTCGCGATCGGAAATACGGTCGTTACATATTTATCAAGCGAACGTGCCAAAAATCGCGATCGCCAGTCAGCAAAATGAATCTCGAACTCACCGGACGCCAATTCGGTCAGCTTTCTCGGAAAGCTCTGGTTCTGTCGATCCAAAGCTTCTGGCGCTTCTGGTTTTTCTCACTTCTCACGCACGAGTATGCCTTTGATTCATCGACGATTGAATTAGCCGCTGCGGGATGTATCCCGGTAATGCCGCCGAAAGTTCGCAAGCTCCCAAAAAGTTCGACGTGTGGTTCCTGTACCGTATAATCCCTTTATTTTAGAAAAGCCACTCGTTGCACTGGGAGAGGAACAACAATAACATCACCAAACTGTCACCAATAATAGCACTAACATTCACCATACGAGTTAATCCATAAGAGATCGAGCACGAGCGAACCTTGAAGCACCCCCGATTGATCGAGCTTTTGCGCGCGGACTCGGTTTTTTTGAGGGGTAGTTTTTTTGAAAAAGGCGCCTTCGAAACCGAGAAGATGCGCACCTTCGCCGGTATGACACGCTAAGGAAGCTCGGGACGAAGTGCTGAAGCTACGCTTGAAATAACCGCTCGCTCGCCCACATCCCCCTCCGCCAACCCCCGATCATCCTGCCCCACCCCCGGTGCGTCGAGTCAGCCCACTACACCCGAAGCTCCGTGTCCCCACCGCGGGGAACGCGTCCCCCACTATCACATCGGTGAAGCACGTGTGCGTGCATGCGTGATAGGTGCACGCGTGAGCAAAACATCGCACGTTGATGAAGAAGAGAGAAACGGAAAGATAAAATAACGGAAAGGGAGGACCATAGCGAGAGAGAGATAGAGAGGGAAGGGGACGAGCAGACGGTCCATTGCGGAATATGAACGAAAGCGAGACGTACCGAGATGATGCACGGTGGCAAAGAACCGAGTGACAATTCGACGGAGAAATATAGAAGCGGAAGACGAAGACCGAAATGGATACAAATTGCGATTTATGCGTAATAAACGGAAACAAATTGCAACCTATAAATATGCGCTTTTGAACATTTCAAATGACTCTTCATGTTTTCATTATAGACTCAGAAGCCAGTCGTTAAACATTTGGCCCAAAATTTAAGTACCAGACACACGTGTTATTGAGTTGTAAACAAATATTATGTACAGAAAGAAATGGATTTTATTTTTTGGACCACTTGTTTGATTGAACCTTGTTTGTTTCGTGAACTCAATTAAAGGCTGAATCAGTTCACTCGTAACAATGTAACAGTTTTGGTTGTCAGAAACAAACGATCGGTTCCGATATTTAAACCGTTTGGTTATTTTGATTAAGTCACTTTGTATTTTAATTCCCTAATTCCCTATGAATTTGTAGTATTAGTTTCCTCGATCTTGATGTTATGTCCCATAGTTGCTTAAAAGAAATATATTCCTTGGCTAAACCAAATTGGTTTAACCTTGTTTGGTTCCCGGAACAAAATTATTAATTAACTGAGGACTGAATCAGTTCGGTTATCAATTTCAAACGAGCCTGAACGTCAGAAACAACTATGTGGTTACGATATGTTCCATGGTTAAACCAAATTGGTTGAACCTTCTTTGGTTTGCGAAACTAAATTATTGATTCACTAAGGACTGAACCAATTCGGTTATAAATTGCAAACCAGCTTGAGTGTCAGAAACAACCGTACGGTTGCGATATGTTCCATGGTTAAACCAAATTAGATGAACCTTCTTTGGTTTGCGGAAAAAAATTATTGATTCACTTAGGACTGAATCAATCCGGTTATAAATTGCAAAGGGGCTTGATTCCGACAAACAACTTTGCGGTTGCGTTATGCTCCATGGTTAAACCACATTGGTTGAATCTTCTTTGGTTTGTGGAACTAAATTATTGATTAACTGAGGACTGAACAAATTCGGTTATAAATTGAAAACCAGCTTGATTGGCAGAAACAATTGTTCGATTGTTATATGTAAACAATTTGGTTAGTTTGGTTAGTTCGGATAGTATATCTTTCTCTACGAATGTGTATTTTAAGTCGTGTAATCGCACAATTTTAATATAAGCTTACAACTAAATCGAATGTAATTTCTACATTTTTGTTCAGAGATCATCAGCCAAATCACTTCGATTGCAACAAAACTGATGCAGCTAACCTGGCATATTACTGTGCGTTTCTCAATATTTTATAAACATTTTAATCTCTGACTAACATAATTTTCGCAATATCGTGCTCAGAGTATGTAGTTTTGGTACATGTTTGGTTGCAACAAAGTGGATTTAGTTGACCAGGCACAGCATTTAGCATAATCGGGCAATGTTTAATAAAAGCATAAATCTAAGTCGAAAGTAAATTTCGCAATTTTTTGTTTATGGTTTGTAAACCAAATATTTTGGTTACAATACAATCGATGCAGTCAACACGGCACATATTGGCCTTTTTTTTCAGGATTCATAAATGAAAGATTCGATTCCGGTATTCTAACTTTGATAACTAAATTCTTTTAAACAACTAGTCAGTTGAAGTGAGTTAGTAATAACCAAAGACTTTAGTTGCAGCAATCATAATTCTTGATGTATTAACCAAACCGTTTTTTGTGAGTATTTTGAATACAACTTCTAAATATTACACTGAGAAAAGTGTATTTTATCAGTTACTATCCCTTGGCTTTTAAAAAGTGTATTATAGCCCTTAAAAGAAATATTATAACTAGTAAAATCCTCCGTCTTTCAGCATTTGTTTTTGACTGGTTATACGAAACTGTATTAAACTCTCCTATTTTAAAAGAATGTTTTATTATGACTAAAAGAAGGCATTTTTAATTTTTTAATTTGCTAGATAAATTTCCATAAACAAAAATTGCTTTTAGTTAAAGAAAAAAGGCTAAAATAAACTGACATATTGGTTAGAATAATCTAAAATCTTCGTCTTTTAACAGGTAATAGAAAGATGGCAATCCCTATGTGTAAAATACTATCTTTTACGGGGCATAAGAATTCTAATACTGGGTAAAAAACACTTTTCTCAGTGTACTAGTACAAAGTAAATGTGAGCAATTACCTTTAATGTGAGTAGTCAAACGATGACTTTAAAAAGTTCCAATAGTAAAAAATATGACCGAATATACCTTACGTATAATCATACATTTCAATCGATAATTCGAATACAGAAGACGAAACCAGTTCGGTTGTACATATCAAAGGAGTTTATTTTTTAATACAAATATTTAAAAACTGAGAAGCACATTTGATGCGATGATGTACGTTTTTCAATAAGCTTTTATAGAAGTTTTTCTTGATTAAACAAAATTATGATGCGCTGTTATACAAGAGATCAGATATTAAATGAGATTTATTCAATTTTTAAAAAATAAATAATAATTAAGTTAACGCACTAGGTACATAATATAATAATTATTATTTGTCATTCTGGACTTTAGATAGTAACATTTATATCATTGTTTCAATAGTGAATGATAAATTTCCACAATTTCGAGCCTTTCGGAGACACGGGTTAAACAAATACATGTGTAATTTTAACCCGTGCATTTGCACAGTACTTAAATTTTCATCAATTCCCAGCGGTCAAATAATCATTTCTCATATACGTTAAAATTGTTTTCGTAGTTTCTTCCGTAAATCTCAAACATCTTGTCACAGACTTCGACTTCAAACATCTGGTTGGACATGCATTAAAAATGACCTTCACGTAAGGAACTTCTACGTATACGACTGTTTTCAATCACTATAATGACTTAAGATATTTTTAATTAATTGCAGCTTTCAAGTGGTCAGTTTGGATGATTTTCTGAATCTGAGAGTAGTATTAAATATCCATTGATAAAAGCGACGTTAGAAGCACTAACCAGGTAATTTATGTAATAAGTATAAATTTAACTGTAGCAGATGTAAGAAAATCTTGCACTTATTTTATATATTCTGCAATTAAGATTATTACTTTTTTTTAATATTGACGTTTACTCCAAAATATGTGACAAACATGTTATTTAGTATGTCAAGTTTGAGAATTCCAATTGGAATTTTTCATAAAAACAACTTTACATTTTACTAGTTTGATGTCGGAAAGTAGTCTTATAAGGAGAATTTTGTAATTAAAAGTTATGTCGTACAGTGCAAATAATAACAAAACTGAAAAGAGACGCAAGTACTTTATTACGTTAATAAAATGAGGTATATTTCAAATTTGTAATTAGTGATCCCGAAAATGTTAGCAAAATCATTGTTGTAATAAACTGAAGAATATATGCCGCAAATGGTCTTAAACCTCGAAAGCATACGTTTTTATTTGCAGGGAAAATAGCTGAAACTTATTACTCGGGAGTTTTCGGGGTCTCTAATCACAAATCTGTTCACGGATCCATGATGGCCAACAAAAATTGAAAAATTTAATTGATCGAGGTGAAAATGGGTACTCGGGGGTTTTCAAGGTTGCTGATTATCAATCTGGTCTCCGATTTTCAAAACTCAGGATGGCGGATCCAAGATGGCCGACCGAAATGTAAAAATTTATTTCATCGAGATGAAACTGGGTATTAGAGAGTGTTCGGGATTGTAGATTACGAATCTAATCTTAGATTTTCAAAATTCAAAATGGCGGATTAAATATTACCAAAATGTAAACAGTTTTCGAGGTCGTAAAAGACTAACTAAAACATTTCAGGCGTCGTAACGGCTTGTTGAATCAAAATTGAATTAAAATTCGTTTGTTCTTAAATTATTAAACTTTCAGGAAATTAAATTACTTAAAAACTATATAAATATTGTCTAACAAAACTGTCTATAAAATAAATAACATATTTGTACACTTTAGCAAAATAGTGACTAGAATATGCATAAAAACTTGCGTCTCTTGTAGAACTTTCTAAACATGAATGTTAAACAATAAATGTCTATTAACTGACTTCTTCCAGAAGTATCAACGTCATTATTATTGTTAGTATTCAATTTCAGTGTCCAAACTATGATTTTCCATGAAACATTCAAATTACGAACTTAATTATAAAATAAAAAAACTTGAGTATTAAATAAGAATGAACTATAACAAAATTATTAATTATTTTTAAAAATATACACTTGGAAATAAAGTAGGAAATACATTGTTATTACATGACTAGACACGTGTTAGGCTGTTGAACTAATGTAGACGACACAAATGTGCGGTAAGAATGCTAAAAGCACGGTTTAAACGAATAGGCAGATGAGTACGCACGTAGGAGTTTGGTTATAGTTAGGTAAATAGGTGATTATGTAGTCAGACATACTGACGGACAAATGGATGAAAATCAGAAACGAGCCGTTTGTAAAGAACAGAGAATACGGTAGTAGTAGATGAGAATAGAACAGAATGACGGATAGTTGCAGAAATGAGAAAATCAAACGATTAGAACAGAGGTAAGGATAGAACTAGTAAGTAGAAATAAGCTTCTAAAATGTTCTAACACAAATATATTAATATGCGTTCTAAATAATATTAGAGGTAAACTCTCTTTAATAAAGTAATTTTCCACTTAAACGCAATCACTTTAATTACTGTGAATGGAATGTACGACTATTTTATTTCCTTTTATTTTTATTATAAAATGTCTGGATTAGACTATTTGATTATCTTTAAATTGTTATAAATGTATATTACAAATAGTTACACTCTAAGGTTTATTATATATGTTGAATATAATTTGGATAATATTTCGTTCTATGTGGTTTCAACCGAAGTGGTTAGTAGTGTTACGAATTTGGTTTAAAGCGTCAAAACGCCAGATCACTCCAGGTTTAAGTTGTTACTTATTTTATGAACTATTGGTATCAAAAGAGACTATTATATTATATATAATTATTCATGAATATATAGGGTTCGGTTGCTGGAAACAAAACACTTTTGTTTGGTTTTGGATTTGGTTTGGTTCTTATAACAATTATTGTTATAGTCCCAACCAAACGAGGTACAACCACATCGGTTTGGTTAGAAAGTAACATTTATTTCCGTGTGTTTAAAAGTCATTTATTACCATTTCCAATTGTTTTGTTTCTTCTGCAATTGGTCCATGATGCATAAAATAAATTAAATGTAAAATGCTTTAAAGTTTTACTCACAACTCAGACTTTCTACTACTCCAAAATAACATAAAATATGTTACACGAAACTTCAAACATTTTTAAAAGGTAAACATTATTTGATAAATTATTTTAGTTTATTACTAATATTATTGCTAATATTAAAATTAAAATTACCGTTTTAAAGTTTAAAAATTTATTAATAGAAATAATATGATAAAGAAATAATTATGTTTTGTTTGAAAAACTTATCACAAATGATCACACTATTGAATTACCTGGTGATATTTGTTAAAAAATTACTGAAATACTTAAATTGTTCTTCAATGCAAGTAATTACCATAATAATGTCTAAGTTTTAATAAATTTTATGGACAGACACAAAGAAGATCGTCTGGTGCATATAATGTGTCATATCATGTAGAAAACAATAATGCTATCGTTATTTTTAAAACAAAACTACGGGGGCATTATTATTCTCTTTTCTAAACCCGGATTATCTACATTCTAAATATGTCTTATGAGAAACACTAAGTCGTTAATTTTCAGACCTCATAATGTTTTGGATATTCCGTGTTTCCGAAATAAGGCTTATTCAAACTGATTTAGTGTCATTTCTTTAAGATTAGCAAATAATCTATCTAAGAATACTAACAGTGCCTTGTATAGTTAAATCTTTAAAACAAATATATACATGACTCTAAGTTTTCTGTAAGTAACAATAAAATGTATTGATTTTTTGTTTTTCTCTTTGTTTCTTTGTTTATCTTAAACAGAGAACGAAGGGAGAAAAGTGGAATTTTCATATGCTATGATATATATAGTTTACAAATATTTGTAAAAAGTAAATATTTACTCTTTTCCATATTTTTTCTGACAATTTCTTGTACAATTTCTCGCAGTGTAGGTAGTAATTTTCTGAAATGACTATTTCAAAATAGTTGAGTTTATTTGTCTATTATGATAGGTAGCATTTTGAATCACGAAATAATAGTTGAACGTTACATTTCAACTATTTTTCTTCTGAGTTTAGCGTAAAATATTAATGATTTTATTGCGTTAAAAAACTATTTGCATCGCTTGACAATGATTGTAAGTACGTGATTTCTGCATCAGAAGTTTCAAATTTAAATAAATAAATTTCCACCCCTAATTAAGCGCAAAGTACTACAGGCGGAAACATAACTTTTATTAAATCCAAAAATAAGTGAAGGAATCTGAAAATATATAAACGCATACGTTGTATTTTGATTTTCTATTTTATTGTAACTTTATTGAAAACATGCACATAGAACTTTCTAACACCATCTGTTTGGACACCTTTGTCATAAAAGATGTAATATCGGTCTCCTTTTAAGATTTACCTTGCTTTGAAGGAAATTGCTTTAGCGGTGAACTTTTTTCAATTGACATTGAAACTAAAAGAAGAACTTTCACAGAGGAAAATTGTTTGATGACAAAATAGTCTATTGACCCCGTCATATTTTTCTCCTTTTCAAAAGTTTATGAGAGAGATGTGAAAATCAGACGACAAAAACATTAACATATGTATGTGTTTGGAAGTGATTTTTATTATCCAACTGTTTATTACTACTATTTATACTACTTTAGAAAGCTTTTGAAACATTATAGCAATATTTGTTTGCAGGAAACAAAGTACATTACCTTGATTCTTTCTGGTTTAAATATTGTAGAATAGAAATGTTATGTATAAACATATTAAATAACTATAAAAATAATTTTAAAAAATTCTACGAAAAATGTCGAATATAAAAATTTCAGTTTTTTAAACGCTATATAATCTCATATTTAATGTAGCTACTCAAAAGTAGTATCTATTAGCAAAAGATAACGCAAAGATAACTCTAGGATATAAGAGAAATACATTTTGTATTTCAAAATTCTTTTGTCTTTTAGTCTTTAAAATAACCATGAAAGAGCACCATACGCATGAAATTTAAAGTGTACAAAAGTTAAGTTTAGCTTTCTTATTCACTGAATTACTATGAATTACTATTAACCCTAAAATTATTTCAACTTCAGAACATAGCTCGTGCATGAACTTGTAGTAATTTTATTTACCAATTCAAAATGGCTGATATAAATATTAAAACTTTATACTTGAGGGTTTTTGGCGTTACTGAATACGAATCTTGAGTTTCAAAATGGCAATGCAAGTTCTGTAACCATAATTTTAATAAATTATTGAATTTACTCAAGATTTATTACACGCATAGTTTGGAAGTCTAAATTTTGATTTTTAAAATACGAAATACTGAATTTCAATGAAATTTGGTTATGGTGAATTATTCGTTTTTAAATACCCATAATTTCAGAATTTTATCTGGTTATAAAAAGTTAAATCTCCATTCTTTTGGCAGTGATCTTTCGATTTTAAATCGATAAGTTATAAGCTTTTATGAAGTTTTAATAAAGTTTAACAAGAAATCTTTGTAGTTAATTTTTAAACGTCTTTATAGTGGTCCAAAAATACATCTTATTGGCATTTTAACTTTGCTCAGTTGAGCCTGAACAAATGTTTATTTCTTTCTTCATTGATAAATCACTTGATTTAGTAATCATAAAAACGATATTGTCTAGCTTTAAATTACGAAAAAATTGAATATTCTATATTTTTTTCTCGTTTTGTTAGTTTGGATCTATTAATATAAATTTGTACGATTTATTACATGTTTTAGTTATGTTTTTTTACATAAAATTTTGTACATCAAATAAAATAATATTCTAAGATTATAATAATGAATCATTATTTTCAGACTTTCTCAATGGCATTTTTGTAAAGCGAAAAAACTATTATCTTTAATACCATTTTTTTGTATCTTCCGTTTCCTTAAGCTGTAGAAAAACGGGAAACTTTTTTCAGTATCACTTTCCATCACGTATAGTTTCCATTTCAGTTTCAAGGGTCAACCAAAATCGGCATGAAACTAAATAAAGACTGCGAGGTTATGGAGCTATTTAGCGACGAAATTTTACAATTGAACGTAACATATTTTTGGTTACCCGACACAAGAACGTGTTTTTTATGATCGTGTCGTAAATTCATGTCCAGAAGTAGAGATGTTTCTAGGAAAATTTGAAAAATATCTGAAAAACCGTCGATTTCCGGGAGAAACCGAGCCTGGAACCACAAGGCCCTTCAGATATTGCATAGAGGAACGGCGTCGGACCCCCACCAGGGGACTTCCGGGGCCGGATCCGATCTGTGGCTGGCGAAAAACGCGTGCCCCAGCCACGGGTGACTTGCGACCAGTCCTATGGATTGCTTTGCCCTCTCTCTCGCACACCCACGCTCTAATCCCCACCATCAACTTGGAGTATTTCTGTCACTCTATCCCTCTCCTATCCCTTTCTCTCTTTTCCAATCCTCACGTCTTTATCGGACATATCTCTGTCCGTCATTCCGTCACCTTTTCTCTCTGAATTTGAATAAGTGAAAAATCTCCAGATTTCATCAGTTGCGTCATCGCTGTCGGCGGAATTGGTAATCGGATGCACGAACGCATCTTTCGGGAAAAGATTTTTATTCTTTTTATTTTATAATTCATGAGATGTTTTTACAAATATTTATTGTTCAAAAACGATAATAATAGTGGCTACTAACTAATACCAAATAAATTTTGATGCTTACACTATTATCCAGTAAATTTATTATAAATTAAAAAAAAATAGAATTTCTTAAATCAGCCAATAACAAAAAAGTCAATAGGGTGAAGTAGTTAGTAGGATAAAACGGGATTACCGTTTTAATTATACTATGTCTTATATACGTACGGTAGAACCCCCTTTTTACGACATGGGTCGGTTCCGCGACTTCCCCTCAAGCTCCCGTTTATCGACATGCCAGCCAGAAAAGTGCGTTCCCCCACCGCAACCCATCGACAAGCATGCTATAGTGACGTTACACGTCACTTGACCAATGCGGTTGTTTCGCGGGCTATGCACGTATACATGCGCCGTCTGGTGAGGGGAACCGTTTAGACGTGGTGGGGATGACAGGAATCGCGGGTATGTCGTTAAAAGGGGTGTCACTAGTGTCGTAGAAAAGAGTATGTCGATAAACGGAGGTGGCGTTAAAAGGGGGTTCTACTGTACTATAATATGAACATTTCCAGAAAAATTTTCATTTTTTTGTATCTTCCTGTTTCTGATTAATCTATTTAGTGATTAGTTTATATTTTAATATTGTTTTCTACCGCTGTGATTATAGACTCGGATTAAATTATATTATGCATTTCAGGAAAATTATGAAGAAAACCTATGTGTCTAAGCTGATTATATAAAATCCTACGAAGTAATAGATGAAAATGTTAACGACAATAATAACAATAGCAGTGATGATGATGATGATGCCGAAGATGATAATGATGAAGATGACGACGATGATAACGATTATACTCGTATTGAAATTGCTGAACGAAGTTCAATTTTTTCCCAATAATAGTTACGTTCAGAAAACGTTTATTCCAAAACCACAAAAAATGGATAAAAACTGCATAAAAAGTGTACAGGAAGTTTGTAAATTATCGAAAAACATATTTACTTAATATTGTTGACGAAACAAATATAACCAAAATTAACGTCCAGAGACAAGACCAAAAAAATTAGGTTGTTCATGCCAGATATTCCACAGTTTATCTACAAAACGTATAGAAAAATCATCCATGGTTTTTTAACGTTTTGTATGGAAAACTGGCCACATTTTAGTATTTACAAACTGGCCAGTACACAAGTTTATTACCAAAAAAGTGGCCAGTATTTAGACAGAATTTCTACCAGAGCTACTGTACATTAAATTGAATTTTTACATTATTTTGGGGTGACATTAAATTTAAGGTACATACATGACATTTTTTGTCCACATTACATTTAAGGGCTTACATTAAAAGTCGTTTAATGTCGGAAAGGAAATGTTCTTCCAGCAGATGTTCATTATCTCGTTCTACACTGAAAAATGTTCTCCGAGTCTTAATGTTTTTAAACATTAAAAATGGACTTGGAAATTTTACCATTTCAGATGTCAATTTAGACTTGAATTATGTGACAATTTGCCGTTATTTATAGTAAAAATTACTAGACATTTTTCAAAATTTAGTTTTTAAAATGTTAATAAAAATCAACAAAAATTCCAGTAATTTTTACCAAAAATGGAAAATTCTGACATCATGAAAAACTGTCACTGAATAGTGCAAAAAACGCAACTAGGTTGCACCTTATAGATTTTGGGCCGCTGAATCCGAATTCGGGCACAGAATTAGTCCTATATATCTGATTTTTTTTTTATGTTGGAGGTTTAAAGTGCGAAAAATTGCTTTTTCGAAAATTTACACATTTACTACAAGAAACAAATTGTTTGCTGTAAAATGGAACAAAACTACGTTTCTCGTATAGATTTTGGGCCGCTGAGTCCGAATTCGGGCATAGAATTGGTCATGTACGTGTGAGATTTTTTATTTTTGAGGTTTAAAGTGTAAAAATTGTTTTTTTTTTCAGGGAAATTTACACATTTACTGAAGGAAACAAATTTTAAGCTCCAAAATGGAGCAAGACTAGGTTTTTTCTTATAGATTTTGAGCCGTTGAATCTGAATTTGTGGACAGAATTGGACCTATACGTCTGAAGTTTTTTAAATCTGAGGTTTATACTGCGAAAAATTGTTTTTTTTTTCCGAGAAACTTGACAAATGTTGTGCAAGAAAAAAAAAGTTCACTATACAATGGATCAAAACTAGGTAATTCGTATGGATGTTTGATTGCTGATCCGAATCCAGGGTCCAGACTTTGTTCAACTTGTTTACATTTTTTAATGTTTGAGGTTGGATTGTGAAAAAATCTGCTTTTTTGACACATTTACATGTTTTTAGCAAATTGAAAATTGCTATAAAATATAAGAATTTAGGGGTAATTGATGTAGTGTAGAAACATTCGAATACTGACATGAATTCTCCGAGTTCTTATAGTTTTTAAGATTATTAGAAAAGAATGTAAGAATTTTTCTTATAGTGAATTAGAAAAATTAGTATAGTGTGTTAGAAAAACCTCAATTATTTTTTTTTTTAAATGTGTAAATTTTCCTGAAAAAAAAAACAATTTTTCGTACTTTAAACCTCAAATATAAAAAAATTCAGACCTTATACAGGACCAATTTGGTGCCCAACTCGGACTTAGCGGCCCAAAATCTGTAAAAGAAACCTAGTTGCGTTTCTTGCACATGACATAAGTTTTTGCTTGTGTTCCGATGTAATCTATGAGATAATATAATTTCGAAAATAATTTTTCTAACTGTACTAGCATCAATTATTACTATACAATCTAATAAACCTACAACCGGTTTTATAAGAAACAAACTAAAACCGATAATAGAAATATATTGATTATAGATTTGCTTTTAGTAATGAATGTAAATACCAAAAAAATATATTTTGTCAACTCTTATCTAGGAGTATTACAAATATATGAATTATGCGTGGGAAATTTACTATAAGGATAAAGCGGCTATCACATTGGGTTCAAGAATATTAAGTTACCCTTCATGTAACAAAAACCTCTAATCTTTATTGCCGTATAACATGGGTACATTAAGATACAATATGATAAGCGATAATTGCAGATTTATAGGTTCACATTTTTTTGTTCGGATTGTAATGTCGCAGTGATATATCAGCTTTAAACTGAAAGTGTAATATGAATTCAATAAAATGATGGATGTTACGAATAAGGATAATAAGTAACTTCGATCATGCATGTCACGAATTAAATATTTATAAATCGATTTATGTGACAAAAGTCAGAGACACGATTTGATCATTTTAAATCGTTGGAAAGAATACTTTTTGTATGTATTAGAAAGATAAGTTCCATTTTGTACTATTTTATTATTGTTATAAGGTATTTACAATATTATATCAAATCGTCTCTCGGATATATATATATATATATATATATATATATTCAGTTATTTTTATTTACTTTTGTTTAACCCAAAAATCGATAAATCGAATTTCTGAAAAAGTCATTCAAAGTGGGTATTGTCTACAGTTTTTATGAAAAAAATATTATTAGTTTATAAACCATGGTTCGATGCCCTCATCAATGTACAACTACAGACTTTAGAGACAAATTCTTTGGAATGAATTTTTTTTTCTTCACAATTGCGATTTTCTGAATTTGTCAAAAAACAAAACTTTAATAAAATATTTTTTTTGAAATTTGGGGTGATTTAGACAGGTCCGTTATAAAAACGTCAAAGGAACCATAAAGTATTTTTTAAAAAGATTCGATAAACAAAATGGTTATTATTCGAATTTTTCGTGATAAAGAGTCATTTTGGTAAATATTAACCACTACCATTAAAAAAAGCACACTCAGAAACATAAGATACAATGATTTTGAAACGTGTTTTCGTCTTGTTCGTCATATTGAGACGATCCCAACTTAAAAGACAAAATTGCGGACGTTAATGGGTTAATATTTTTTAAAAATATGTCCATTATACTATAAAGTATTCGTTTATGATCTTTCATAATAATTGAAAAATTTGAAGCACATTAACAAATTCCACCTAAAATTTGTGTGTGCTTTTAAAAAAACACACTATGAGTAAACAATTCAAATATAACAAACAAAATAGAAATGTTGAATTTAAGCTGGCAAAAAGTAGTAAAATTTCAAACACTCGGAACAAATAGGCTATAATTTCTTTTTAATTGAGTACAAAATAAACATCGCCTTCTTGGAAGTATAATGGCATATGTGCAGAGAAACGCACAAATAAGAAAGCCTTGTAGGAAAAATCAAGGACAATGACCGCATTGGTCCAAATATCGATTCACCGAAATCGAAATGTCGAAAACAACCGAAAATAATTATCGATCTCAATAAACCAATATAAATGTAGATCATATACGAAATTAATATTAAATAAAAATATTATTATTAAAAGATTATTTTTTGAAAATAACGATAAATATTATCTGTTAATAACGAATAGAACGCAAAATCTTTCATTTTTATGAAGAATTGTCAGACATCATTTCCGATGTAAGTTATCCCTCTTTTTTAATTCTGGATAGAAAATTTTTTTATTGTTAACCGAACAAAAATTACAGACATTTTTCTGAAGATATTACGTCCTCGAATCCTTAAAAATAAAACATACTTACAAGTAGGCCTCTACTGTACCGAAATGTAAATCTCTGATTTTTACGAAATTTGGATATGTTGTAAAACATGAAAAACACATATTTTTTTAGCGGCGGGAAACATATTTAGGAGTTGAAACAGTACCCCCAAAATTGTGGCATAAATAGAAAAATGATGACATCTTTGAAGATAATCTTATCATTTTGGGTTAGTTTACCCCCTAATTTTCATCCCCCATTCAAGATGTCTAGGTTTTTGAAATGTCTGTTTTGTGATTGTCGGGTTTTTGAGATGTACCGTATTCACTATATTAATTGCTATTCGTATAAAACCCCACGTGACTCTAATGAATAGCAGGCATATAGTGATGGGTTACACCTAATAAACTTTGTTATCGATGAACCGCCAAAAAATCATAACCCATTCTTCGAAATCCTTCAAAATGAGGACACCATAAATCAGTCAAACCCCCTACTCCAAAAACATCGATTAATATCACGTGAAAAAATCTGCGTTCACCTAATTACTTGAATTTTTTGTAAGATGGTCCTCGGACATCACAAAAGTGCCGCTGGCGCCTTTTTTATTGCAAGCACCATTTCAAATTCGGAGCTTACACTTTAGTAAGCTTATAGATGATGCAAAAGGCGATCGAATCCAGAATGGGTCTTTTGCAGCTTCCTTTCTGGCGGCAATATCCTAAAGAGGGCGGAAAGTGGTCGTCCCTCGACGACACGTGTTCAAAACGTGTCTGGGGATTTTTCGGCACCGCAGTGGAACATACACGAGACACGCGGCGTTGGAAGAAATATGGGACGGGGCTGCCAAGTCGAAAACTGACAGTTACCTGTTAACTCAACCAAATTCTCCGGATTAGTGTTGCTCTTTTGGTGTATTTCTACATCGTCTTCTTAAAATAAACGTTTTTCATCCTGCACTGCGGTTTTCAGATGTTTGTTTCCGAGATAAGTCAATTTTCTTCAATTTCTTACCTTCAGTCAACGAATTTTAATTTTATTTGTTTGTAAAATCTGTTATATATCTGTGCTAACATCGCTTGTGTATCTTGAAAATTGGAGAAAAACTTATGGATTTTAAAGGTTGTTTACTGTTGCTTCAATTTTGTTTGAACAGTTCTAGAGCGTTTCTTCTATTTTTGTTGGTCAATGGATGGAGATTTTAGAGGAAGGTTTCTTAATAATTTAAAATTCTCTGTGACGAACATTATAAATACGAGAATCCGAATAATATTTTAATGAAAAATACACTTTGTAATAACACGATTGAGCAAAAATATTGGTACAATTTTTATCTTGACGTATTTTGTTCTCCTAATCTCGAAAATCATCTTCTCTTGTATAGATACATTTTCAAAGTACGAATTTAACATTTTATTTCGTTTTTTTGAAGCATCCTGTTAAATTGGTAAATGTGACAGAAAAATGGACAGATTTCTAGGATTTTTTAATCCGTTTAGTAGCTTAAGCAGTACGGGAAAAAATGAGTAAGAAACTAGTGTTGGCGTGGTGCCTCGCTCGCTTCGCTCGCTCAGAAACTTCGACCCAGTAGAGAGTCGACTACTCCTTAATACTCGTTTGTTTACTAACAGCTTTCAATTATTATATAAAATTATATTGATATTTGGGGGTCCAATCATATTTAGGTCCAAGTGGCTTCGATAGAAATGTTACAACAATATAGTGTTTCATATATGTACGAAAATTGAAAATGAGCATTTTCACAACTTTGACCCCGACAACAGGCCAGCCGAAGTATTAATAAATAAAAGTTGCAAAACATTTACTTCATGCACTTGTATTGTAATAGACTATTCGGTGCATATTACATGTTTACAGTGTTTTACTAATTACTGTCTGTATCATTATGATCTTATATATACAATATATATATATACATATAATTCGTCAAAGATATCTTGAAAGTTTCGAAAAGATCTCTGACGGATATCTTTTAGATACTATAAGACATCTTTTAGATATATCGAAATAGTTATTTTTGTATCAAGGGCGTAAAAGAACTTATGCGCCCATAGGTGATCACCGCGCCCGAGGCGCTGGCGAAGACTACCCCCGGGGGGGTAGGGGGTCGAAACGTCGAAATTTGATAAAAAACTATAGGGTAATTTTTTTGCCGAGGTGACCAAATTCAATACTTTTTCAGACAATAGTCATAAGCATATTAAACCAGTTTTTATGGCATTATGGTTGACGTTTGGAAGAAAATGCATACAACCTTTTTTGTAGAGAATTTTATGATCTATCTTTTTTGTTTGAAACATTTTTTAATAAAATTTGTATTTTTCAAAATAAATGCAAAAAACTACGAAGAAACTTAATTGGGGCTAATTTTTGTTAGTATTGGACCGATGGATCTGCGCCAAAATCTAATCAGATCTAAGTTATGCCAAGACGCGTATTTTAAAAAAAAATTTATGTTAATACGCTTATCCGTTCGCGAGTTATCGCGAGACAAAAAAACGGGACGTACGGACGTACGGACGTACAGACGTACGTATGTACAAGATCACGGACACAAATTTTTTTATTGTTGATTTGGGTTCCTTAGGGTCTGAAACGTCGACATTTGATGAAAAACTATAGGGTAATTTTTTTGCCCGAAGTGACCAAATTCAATACTTCGTCCAGACCTAAGGTCTGGGTCGAAGTAATAGCTTACATTTCCATCTCTTCGCGTAGGTCAAGTACTATTAACATTTGTTCCATGGAGCCCAGAGATTAGCTGCAGGCAAGGAGAAATGTTATGTGTCATTAAGCATTTATTTTCCTAACTATCTTGATTATTAATGCAGAACCTACATTTTTTTGGGTCGAAGTAATATCGATATTGTCAAGCATAATAAAATAATCACTCAAGTGCTATACAATACAAAGTGTCCAGTTTCTTATTTTTTATGCATCAGATAAACTTTTATGAAGACAACTACAAGAATTGTTAAAAATCTATGGATAAATGTCGTATATATGAGCATTTGACTGATGTTTTTTTTTTTTTTTAAAGAACGATATGAATTTTGGAGTCATTAGTACCCACCAGTATGAGTTTCTTCAATTGAATCTGTACCAAAATTGGCATTTGTTATACCACAAAAGGATAAAGAAAATGTTTTCACTTAAGAAAAACATTTTACTGATGGTATCAAAAAGAAAATTTTAAGTATATTTTACAATTTTTTGGATCGAATTAGCGGAATATGCAAGATAATACAAAAATGTAAAACATAATTGTATATTCTAAATACAAGGTGCTTTCTCACAACATTAAACAAGATATTAATGAAATAAATTATTGCACAAAAAAATGATAAAACAAAATAACAATGATGCTACAACTAGAGTAGTAACTACACTGAGAAAAGTGTATTTTATCAGTTACTATCCCTTGGCTTTGAAAACGTGTATTATAGCCCTTAAAAGAAATATTATAACTAGTAAAACCCTCCGTCTTTCAGCATTTTTTTATAGGAAACTGTATTAAACTCCCCTATTTTAAAAGAATGTTTTATTTTGACTAAAAGAAGGCATTTTTAATATTTTAATTTGCTAGATAAATTTCCATAAACAAAAATTGCTTTTAGTTAAAGAGAAAAGGCTAAAATAAACTGACATATTGGTTAGAATAATCTAAAATCTTCGTCTTTTAACAGGTAATAGAAAGATGGCAATCCCTATGCATAAAATACTATCTTTTACGGGGCATAAGAATTCTAATACTGCGTAAAAACCACTTTTCTCTGTGTATAATGACGATTCGAGTAAAATTCTATAACTTTAGCCACACATGAAAGTAATTTAAAATAAAATCTGAATATTTGATGAAATTAGGACTGTACATTTTAAACGTTTACGCGAAGCAAAATTATGATTTTTACCATTTGAAGATTTGTTTACGAGATTTTTTTAAATAAAAATTGACGAAAGGGAGTATTAAAACATTGATTAAATAACGATCGAAGTAATTTAACTAGATAGTAAATCACGGAGTGTGAGCTAAATATTTCGTAATTTTCATAGTTGTATTTCTTTACACTGACTAAATTAGTTAATCTACCTTTCAATAGTGGTTGAATGATGCATTGATGTGAAATATACTAAATCTTCTTGATAACTCCCGATTTACTTTACTTTACTAAATACCGCTCACATTGAAATGATTTCCATTAAATTTTAGTAAACGCTTTTTAAGACTTTACCAATAATATTACAACTATTCTAGACATGATTAATACCTTTTACTAATTTTCGAATCATTTAGCTCACAATCAGTTATAAATTTGGTTTTGAAGAAATTTATTAAAATGGTTTCCTATGAAAATGTTGGAGATACAATCTGCTGGTTACTAACGGCATTGACGAAAGTTCGTAATTTGTGAAAAATGCGGAGGCCATACAATTAGTCGGAAAATAAATGAGGAATGTCCTGGATCATTCTTAGTTCTAATATGAATCACATTTATTTTGACCACATTTTATATTATAAAGAAATGGTTGACTCATCTGTGCAATAGAAATGAAATTAAAAGAAATTGTCGGCCAACTGCTTCATTTTCCAATCATAAAAGTTTCATGGCCAATTCTTTTTATGCTCGTAATACGAACAATATTTTTCGCCTAAGGTGGGAGTAAAATACGAATTTATGCTCCGAATTTTAAACCGAGATGGGTGGGGATTTCCTTTCTCATGTGAAATGCGATTATCAGTTTTAATCTGCTGTGTCGCAAATAAAATAGTTTATAAAACTGTTCAGAATCTTCAATTTCCATCCATTGATCTGAAATCTGATGAACTTTTGTACACATTACTGAAAATGAAATATTTAATAATAATGTAAATTTAATAATTGATAATAAATTTGAATGTATTTAATCATTTTTCCTAATTAACATCCATACTCTACACAATCTGTGATCTCGATTATCGACATTAATAATTTTTACATTTTACAGATAAAATTCATATAAATTTCGTATTTTTTCCGAATTTCAAAATTTCGTCGCATGAAAATGAGAAAAGTAACTGGTTCAGATTTTGGTTCAAATTTGTGACCATAAATTCACTGTAAAAATGTTTTTCTGTAAGGTTTTATAGAGTAAGCATTACTCTAAAATATTTTAAAAATATTTAGTTAAGATTTATCTTAAATAAGAATTAAAAAAAAAATAAAATAAGAATGGCTGTTAACATTACTAAATATATCGTAGATTGGTTAAAGAATATTTTTACTAAAGATTATACTTAACATCGAGATCAGTTGCTATTTATGTACAAGCCATTTCAAATTTATTGATCACTGAAAAGTGAACTATCCGAGGTGGACAACGTCTGAAAGCGACCAAACATGAAAAAAGTGAAGTATCAAATTATTTCCGGATATAACGATCTCGAAGAAACAATTTATCTTCAGTTTTCAAATTTCAGTATAAAAATCTTAAAAACATTGTATTTTCATTCGTAGTTAGAAACTCATTACTCAAATGTTATTAACAAGCTTAAAGTCTACATAAACAATTGTGCCTGCTGTGTCCAACCAATTTTGATAGAGTATTTATTATTAACAAAAAGTATACACTAATACTGTTGGAGTAATCTTTAATTCTAAAGGAGTAATGATGGATCGACTGAATCCAGAGGCAAGAGGTAAATTTTCAATCGAATGGCGGTCAATTTTCAGTCCTGTAGAGTAAATAATGTAATCCACATTTTGGGTAATGTTAATAGTTTACTCCATGAGATTTGGAGTATACTTCGAAAGGTTGAAATTAGATTAGACTCAGTAAGTTACTACAGTTGTTTTAGAGTATATTACGATGTATTTCGAACCGATAGAACTTCGAAGAGTAAATTTTTAAACAATAGCTTATAAATAATAATCATAAGCATTATAAATAATATCCAACTCGAATGTAATATCATTCCAATGGCACAAACATTATAAAAAATACTTTATACATAACTGTCATAGATATAAATACGTGAACTTACTATGGTTTTCGATTTTTTAAGTCCTTAATTATCTAAACAATAATTCCCAAGTGAAAAATACATTATGATAGATTTAAGACGAATTGCTAGATCAATAAAAATATTAATTTAGATTATTTATTATTACTGAAAAAAATTGAAATTATTACTAACTGCATCTTGATTGAATGAAACAATCATTAGTCAATCATTAAGAGGGTTCTATTAAACATTAGACATTGTAAAATACGTACATTTGTTACATTTTTTATTTTAACAAAAAAGAAAATTAATATAATGAAAAATAATACAGAAACTGGCTTATTTTATATTATTTGTGTGAAACGATTGTGCAGAAGCTGTTGGTAATACACACATCCTCGGGTATATTCTCAAGTAATGTGTTATCTGGGTAAACAGCCCTCCGCTTTTCGATTTGAAGACGTCGCCGGGGAAATTTTTATGACTTGCAGACGAAGTAGGAGGGGAAAATAATTGGATATAGTAGTTTATACACGTACGGAATTTCAGAACGTTAACTACTAAAAAAGGAGGAAGTCGTTTCCGTTCATTAGAAGAACATATTATGATTTACATATTTGATTGTGTTTATTTATATGAATTATATAATGGATTTCATTAGTATGATTTCTGGGTTCGTTTAATAAATTAATTTTTTTTATGTATATATTTTTTGTATTCTACTTGACAAAATTCTTAAATTTCACATAAAAATGGAATAATACTAATATTAAAACTGTACTTTTTTCTTCATCTGAAAATATCAAGAACGCGAGAATAAATAAATATTTTACGGATTTATACATAATTTTGTTTTAAAATCTTTACGTGACAAATCTCCAATTGTCTTTATTCAGATTTATATGAATGCTGCAGCATCCGGTTTTCTTTTAGCTTACTAGTATCTTAACAAAGTAAGATTACAGTTGAAAATTACATAGTTAGAACACACTGAGAAACTTGATTTGAGTATATTTTTTTATTTATTTAACTAGAAAAAAAAATAGTATCTAGTGAAATTATTATTTTTTGTTGTGTAGCATATAATTTTTTCAAATGCATAGGTCTGATTGTTAAAGCATCGGGACTTTAGGTTTTGGACTTCTGAGTTACAGGATATTTTAGGTGTTCCCGTGAGTATTTTTAAAATTAGCGAATTCTGTACACAACTGATTCATGTCTGAAATAATTAAATCACACCATTTTTAACGAGCATATGGCACTGTAAATGTACAAAAACATGTATACTTACCCCTAGTATATATCTACTATTTTTTTTTGTTTTATAATTAATTAGTCTACTTCAGATGGAAGCAGACTAATTAATTATAAAACGTATGAATTACACCATATCTTTTTTCTATAGTTTGCAGAAAAAAGTCACTGATGGCATGGAATACATCATCTCAGTTTTTTGAAAAACTTATTCACATCCCAAGTAAATGTATAAATAAAAAATGTTCTACCTGTAATGCTTTCTCCTTTAATACTTTAAACATTGACTAAAAACGAATTTCCAATTGGCGGTTTCTTTAAATATATATACACTACTCTCTAAAATTCTAAAAACGAATTGTTAGCTAGTTTACTTAAAGTGAAACCGTTATTTCTTCTTTTATGTAATGAATATTATTCTTTTAATACGTGTGCAAAACTTTCACCTTTAAAAAGTCAAAACTCACTTAAAAAATGTAATGAATATCCACCAAATTGAAAAGGATGAAAACCGATCAGGTTATTTATTAAAACTCAAATCCTCACTCATTTATTTGATTTGGCTAACATTGTTCATGTATTTGTATAATTACAAATTACATTAAAAATATCATAATCATAAAAATAATAGACATAATGCATTTTAGTATCCATACAAATTGCAGTTTCAGGTTTGATATTTTCTTTCGGAGGTGAACATTGTTCAAACGAAGTTATATAAGAAAATCTTGTTTTGAAGATGAAAATGTCATTGGAATGAGGTTTTACGTGTGAAATGTTGTTTCTAATGTGAAATTGTAAGTGAAAAAATGTTTTATGACTTTTCTGTCGAAGGTGAAACTCTCATCCGAATACTATTTTGTCATTATTTTGTTTCCAAAATTACGTTAGCTATTTACGAAATTATCAGTCAAAAGAAGGTTTTGGGTCTTACTTTGTGTTTTGAAGATCAAGTTGTTAGCCAATGAGGGTAGATCTTAAACGTTAAACGAAAGTAAAATAATGTCTAAAGAATGTCTCTGAAAACTCTTATTGAAAGTTATTGGGTTTGAGATGTTTTAAAGGTGAAATTGTCACAGGTCTCAAATTTCTTTTTCAGAGGTAAACTCCGATCAATAACAAAGTTCGTATATAGCATTATACCAGTGTAAACAAGATTTCAAATTAAATACAAGTTTTTGGAGGTTAAAACCATAGTTCAGAGTACTCGTGGGAATTCACTCAAAATAATGTTACGTTCAATTTTAACTAAGGGGAATTTCACCTTAATGTGAAGTCAAATTTGACTTTAAGAAGGGTAGCTCAATTTTAACTTGATTAAAGTGAAGTTGTACATTGAAGTATTTTCACCTATAAATAATCTTATTTTGTATTGTTTTTCATTTAAATCAATACTAATGTTGTTAAATTTGGTACATGTAGTATCCTAAGACCTTAAATAATAAGTCTTAATATAATAATTTTGTTTTCTGTTTATAGCATTGTTGACATCAGTAAACAAAGTTGAAAACAGTGTTATTTTAGAATAAATTAAATTTCTCGAAAAATATGCAAAGTTATATAAAGATGATTTGTAGAGGTTTTCTGGGTCACTGATTGCGAATCCGTTTTCAGATTTTGAAAATCCAAAATGATGAACCCAATATGGCTGTCAAAAATCCGAAATTTTGCTTGATTTTGCCTTGGAGAATGTAATAAGATTTTAATTTTTTAAAATCTTATTACAACAGCAAAAAATTCGTAATTAGCGTTGCCGAAAACCCGCTAGTGGCCGGTTTCATCGAAATTATTCTTAACAATGCTTACATAAATAAAAATCGTATTATTTATTTTATATTAAGTTAGGATAGCAAATTCAGTAAAAGGAACATTCTTCATTCACGTTGTTAGCTTTCCTTCTCCTGATTAAATTATGTTTTATTTATTTAAGTATCATAAAAATACGTATATTATTTTTTAAAATGTTAAATTGGCTCCTTTTACATCAGGAAATATCTATTCATAACTGTCACCAACAGTAACACCAAACTACAAAAATATATTGCAAAATTACAGATTAAAATGATTTGGTTTAATGTTAAAAAACTACATTATTTACAACGTACTTATTAGTTTTCGTCATTAAACTTGATCATAATACCCTTAAGTAAAATGATTAATATAAAGAAGATACAGCAATACCTCCCTGTATTCAATCGGATATCCGGTGCAAGGGTATCAATTTTGAAAATCAGGATGTTCTTACAAAAACGCATTTTTCGGTTATTATTGCGTGTGGGCAGATCGTGTCTAAAAGTGCGTTACGCGTGACACTTGTACGATTTTTCACGGGTCTTATATTGTCTTACTGTGATACATACGATTTACAGATGTTTTAACAAACCTGCCACCAAGTTTTTTTTGGGCGGAAAGAAACTTGCGTCTATTATACGTACATATCCGATTTTTGGGGTTTCACAAATGTAGGCGTTTTTCAATTTGTTATTTACATAGTAAACAATAATACTATAAATTTTCCGAAAAATAATTTATTTTTCTTCTTAAATTTTCACAGTATACGTAGACTCTTTACGTGGGAATATGATGTAAGACGGCCTGAAGTAATTGCGTCGGTTATCAATCTGTATAAGAGTGAAAATAAAAAATTTAGCCTTTCCATATTTCCAATATTGGATTAAATATGAATATTTTATAGAATGAATAATTTATTTACATCACATTGAAATGCAACTTTGTATTGCATATTATGTCATTTGATGCAGTAAATTTTTAAGTAATTATTGAAAACTACTAGGTTTGTGCTCGTGCAACGTTTTTAATTTTCCAATTTATTTAAGTGACATAAAAATATGTATATCAATTTCACTTGACGTGGGATTTCAGTCATTTAAAACGTTTAAATTCTTGCTCATGTTTGTTGATATTTGACTACTTTCGGTAACTTTAAGTTGTAGACTGTAAACTCTAACATATTCCTCGCAAAAAATTGTAACAAACGATATTTCGCAATATGAAATTAGACTTAGAATGGTTAAATTGTATTTCGGTACCTTTAATTTTTTTAAATTCAATTAGAAAGAAGTTGATCTAATATCAGATCGTGATAAATTTTGATACATCAGATATTAACAAATCTTATGAGAAATCTAATTAGATGTAATTACGTCTGGTAAGATTTTTATTTTGTTTGGTTACAACTAGGTAGATATATTATTTTTTGTATTTATCTTAAATTAAGCCTTGATTGCGAAACAAACGCGTTATCTTATGGCTAAGTTACAATATAAATCGAGAAAGAAGAAAAAAACTTATCGTAAGAATGAGAATTAATATAATAATATACATATATAATAATATACATTAATTAGTGAATTTCAAAAGATTATGGTAGGTACATTAAAAGCAGAATAAGAAATCTGTAAGCAAGATCAAAAGTTATTATTTATGTTAATGTTATAAGCAAATATAAGATGTTATGAATAAGAAGAGAGAAAGGAAAATTCGACAATGACAATTTCCGATGACCAAATTACACTGTAGAAACAAATATTTAAAATGATTACATTTTAAAGTCAGCTAATGTATATGGGCATTGTTCTAGAACTTTTAAACTTTATGTTGTCGCTCATTATGATACCATAAAAATTTTAAATATAACTTTGTAACACTACAGATCAACAAATTTTTGTTCGATTTACATGTAATAAGTGTTTATTACTAATTACAGATATGTAGAAAACAATGAGAGTAAATAAAAGTAGGGAATTTGCCTGTTTTTGGTGCGCGACACAAACTACATTTTTTCAGTTTTAACACTGAAACTTTTTGCACCTTTTTTTTATGGTCTGTGGTTTTTTGTGGAAGTATTTGGGGATGTAAACAAATGAAAAATCCTTAACTTAATGATGTGCCTCACTGAGGAATAAAATTATATACCTTCAAACTTGCGAGATAACTTTTTTTTATAGTTGACAATTTAGCAATCAACCTTAGATAATTTTGTTCACATTGGTTTTTAAGAAACCACACAACAGGGGTACATTACCTATATGATAAGAAGTAATTTGAGCCTTTGCCCGAATGTGTGCCACCTATACATAAAAAATGCGACCACGTCAAACTTTAAATTTCCAAGCGAAACTCACTTTGAAAAATCAAATTATTTAATGGCACATCTACAATTTAGCTTCTAAGTACTTTGGAATAATTGTGATCTTTTCTCCTATGTTATTAAAGTATTTATAAATTTTGTGTTTTTTTAATACAACAAAAAACACAATTTTTGGCAATAATAAAATGATTATTCTTTACAAATCGTTTTAATTTTTTGGTATCCTTAATGTTAAATCATGTATTTGGATTTCAAATTTTAATGAAAAACTGACTTTGGATTTGTAATCAGTGGCCTCAAAAACCCTAACATATCAAATTTTATAAAAATCAAAGAAATTTTGTAAAAATAGTCCGCCATATTTAATCCATTATTTTAAATTTGAACTATTAACTAGACGTTTAATTTTATATACTAGCTTCTAAAAATTAGGCCATACATAAGCAAAAGAACTGAATTTTTTATGTATATTAAACGTTACAAAACTAAAAACTAATTTTACGAGTAACGTAACGTATGTTACATTAAAAAAAAAATACATTGTGTATAAATGAGTCACGCAAGGTTTTTCCTGTCATTTGATCAATTCTAAAGCTAATAAAATTAATTTCATGAATGTGCCTAAAAAAATGCAATTTTCTTCAACCTCAAAGTTTAAAAGTTCTAAAACAATGCCCATATAGTACATAAGTATGTCCTTGTCTAAGTGGTCTTATTTACGTTACGTCTTACTTACATTACATTTTCTTACCTAGTTCTAGATTTTAGGAGAATATCTTGTATTAATTTAAGTATTGTTTCTTATAATGTATACATTGAAAGAAATTTATAGTTGAGACATTATTTCAGTCAAGTTTATAGTAACTACCACTATAATTTAGTTCATTTTACCAGAGATATAATAAGTGGTATTATACATAATTGATTTGATATAAAATTATTTAATTTAATATAAAAATAAGTTACGGTTACCACTTACATTGTTGGGTCACTATATTTTACTTAAGTACGTGGTGACGGAAACTATCATTTTCTCTGCATTATTTACTTTTCAATATAGGTAACGACATAGTAGATCTTAATCCTCAAGATCTCTATTCACACTAGTACGTGTCATTTTGAATTTATTTTAAATATAAGAAGTTTCAGTTCCTTTTATATTTAAAAAAATAAATAGAAAAAGAATTTAAAAAATTGAACTGAGAATTTGACAATCGAAGCTGATATTTCCATGGACTTTCGATTTAAATATCACAAAATTACTTAGAACAAGATATTATTCAGAGAGAAATTTTTTCCGTTTGAACCATAATTGATGATAAAAAACCACTAGATGTTGACTATGAAAATTTTCAAAATTTCTTAAATTTGTTAAAATTACAATTGGTTGAACCGTCCATATTTGTAACACAGGTCGAACGTTTGAATGATGGATCGTCATTTCCGACAATCCTCAAAATAGACGGCCTTTTTCCTGCTTTCATCTACTTAGGAGGCCTCTTCATGTCCGGCCCTTAGTCCTCAAAGCTCTCGTTGAAACCTAAACCGAACCTAATTCCTTTAAAAACGTATTCATTGTACTTTACGCTGGATTTGGTTGTTCTTGAAATTAGAAGTTATAAAGAAGTGGCCTGGTATGATATTGTATGCTGACCATGTCGGACAATGGGTGGTATTGCTCTAATTTAGATTATTCGGTTATTTTATGCCTATTGCATGGCCAGTTTAGATTTAGTGGATTTTTTTTCAACTTTTGAAGAGCTTATTGTATTGAAACCCTCAAACAGCTATAAGAAATGAATTTCTTTCTTTCTGTTTAAACATCTTACATGGAGAGAAGTATATGTTAAGATTCACAGTGAGTATTGTAACATTTACAATAATTATTGTAAATGATACCAATCTTAAACGTCAAAAAATCACCGATTATCAATATTTTTTTTTCAAGAAAACCAGGAAAAAATTCAAAATTTTATTACGCATTTTGAAAGAAAAAATATCATATATAGGGGTTTTTGATGTTGCTGATCAAGATTCTGACGTCAGAATTGCAAAATAGAAATTGGCGGATATAGTATGGTCGATATATTCAGCTGAATTCGCTGTTTCGTATACAGCAACTTTTCGTGCAACCACTTTTTGAAATGTTAATAAAAAAACCACGATAAAATCGCAGACAAAAACAAACACTCTTCCTTAAAAGTTGTTGCACGAAAAGTTGTTCTATACGAACTGGAAAATTATATCAACAATGTATAGCTTATTATTGTGACAATTGTTTCAAAAGATTCCATCAAATGAGTTGATTATTGGACATATCAACGATAAATAAATGCAAAACATCACAAAGACGCGACTACAAAAACTACAAAAATGCAAAAACACTCTCTAAATTTCTTGCAGTGAGAATTCACTCTTTGTTTAATGAAAACCCAGCAACTCTCGTGAAAGAGTGAATATTCAACTCTTTAACAGTGAAATTTCAATCTTACAAGAGTGAAAATTCACTCTTTCCTTCCGTGTCATGGATTAGACAACTCTGGAGGAAAGAGTGAATTTCCACTCTTAAAAAAGTAGGTTTTCACTTATGAAAAAGTGAATGCTCACTCAAAGAAATTTGGAGAGTAACGAATCCAGCTGAATATGTCGGTCATCTTGGATTCGTCATTTTCTATGTTGCAATTCTGGCATCAGAATCATATTCAGTGACCTGAAAAGCCTCTATATACGATATTTTATCTTTCAGAATGCGTATGAAAACGTTTAAAACCTGGAATTTATGTATCCATAAAAAGAACTATCTTTTAAGCCGCCATTTTAAAACCGCCATCTTGAACAAAAATATTTCCCGAGCATCATCTTATCCCTTGGATATCTGGATCCCTTTTCCGATTCCTTTTGTAAAGAGAACAAAATCCTTTCTCATAAAAAATATGAATTTATACAAAAATATCATGAAAATTCGGTATTTTTTATGTATTTATTTACAAAAGTGAGACTAAATGACGTTTTTTCTAGATTTTTTCGACGTCATTCGAAAAAGCGACCTTAGAAACATAGGAAATGATAGGATACTTTTTTGCCGCTAGAAATATTTTTTAACACTCCGGGAGTAGAATACGATTTTGCGCCCTGCAGTCAAGTCTTCGGGCCCAAATTATCGGGACCTCGCCCATCGCATTAACAAAAGTTGTATTGCAACATTGGCGACTCGTGCGCTTTGCTCGTGCAACAAATTTTATACTTGCCGAAGATCGGTAATTGTGCCCTAGTTACACATAATATACTGTTTGGAAACACTAACGTTCTGGATCGATAGTAAGTTCGAAAATTCAAGTATTACAGCCACCCAGTGACTGCATTAGTGATTTCCACGCAAGTATTAGTCGGCAACAGGTATTTATTGTTGCATTTACATTAAAATTGAAACAAAAATTGAAATAAAATTTTTGGTCCACATGCGAATTTTATCTGTATAAATCCCTTCGGATATCATTTTTGAATAGCTAAGGGATCTTTTAAGCATAAAAAAATGCTGAGATAATAAGAAATTAGATAGATATGATACACCTTATAAACGTTGGGAAAAAAACGGATTCCATCTCCTTATATTTTCCTGTTCGTCGCTCTCTCTTTCCCCCACTTTGCGGGCTGGGGCCTCAGGAAGGGTCTGCTGTGACGTCACGAACATAATGCAACTGAGGGAAGTGGGAGAAGCGCCACGCCTCATATTTTAGTAAATATTACGAGACGGAAGAGGAAGGCGAAGAACCTAGTGGGTATTTATCAATTATTTAAATATATCGGGACTCTACTGTAATTGGAAATTTTAAATAAAAGTAATTTCATTTATCAACAGATCAATCGTTGATACTTGATATAAATTTAGCTGGAAATAAATCATAACGTGGGTCTTAGCACATTGTCTATCTACTAATATAAAAAATCTAATTATTTTCCGTTTGGTAGGTAATTTTGCTACGAAGAATTTTTGGAAGGAATTCTTACGAATAAATTTCATGCAATGCCGTTGAATTTTATCAAACATAAAAATTTCCATTTTTTTTTAAAAATCCTTCAACAATTGAACTTTTGGAAATTTGCAAAAACATTCTGGTACCACTTAAGGTCCATCCTTCATTCCTCTCGAATCAAAATAAACCCCTGGAAATATCCCAAATCCTAAAAAACGAGGAGGAATTACAAACGACTTGCCAGATTCGCTGGAAAAGATCGACCTTAACCCTTTAATCAGCTTTCGTAAATCGCTAGGAACGGAGGAATCTCGTTAAAGGCTCGTTTGAGTTCCGCGGGGTTCGTTTCGGTGCGTAACGACCGCATAAAAAAATGGCAAAATTTGACGTTCGCGCGCGACCGCTTCTATTTTTTTACCAAGAATCCAGATCCAGGGTTTGGAAGGATTCCTCCTGAGAAACGATTGGCGGCGCGAGTCACGAGAACGAATTCGCGCGTCCTCTTCTTTCTACTGTTTCGTCACGCGAACGAAATGAAGCGTGTTATGCTCGCGCCCGTCGAACCCTTTATTTTCTGTTCCTGGAAGCTCAAGATGTTTTTTTTCGGACTTCTGCTTTTATGCGCCTCGTTAAAACCTCTGGACCCCCGATTTTAGAACATGGGTGCCTCCGTATACTTCAATCCAGGACGTAGATTTCATTTTTGATCGGTGTTGCTTCTGGACAGAAAATATGTCAGTTTCCAATATTCATGATTTTTTAATGTCAAAATGATGTAAAAATCCTCGAATCATTGAATATGCAGGAACAGAAGCGGTAACTATTTTTTCTATAGTACAGAAGAGTCCCGGTATAATTGCGTCTCCCTATATTTACATCCTAGCATATTTGCTGGGTCCGTTTCGTTATATTTACCTGCCACTCTCTTTTTCCCCCACCTTGCGCTCGGGGGCCTCAGGAAGGGCCTGCTGTGACGTCATAAACATAACGCGACTGAGGGAGTGGGAGAAGCGGCGCTCCCCTTCTTTTGGTAAACATAACGAGACGGGAGGGGAAGGCGTGGAACGGAGCCGGTAAATATGCCGGGACTCTACTGTACGTTGATATTTCACTGCAACAGTACAAGTCTAGATACTTCACAACAACATCATCAAAACCTCATCAATAATTCTATAGAAGGCGTTTCAAGAGAATTCGAACAGTTTCCGGAATTTACTCGGAAATCGACGTATTTCACCGCCATGTTCAGTCCGCCATCTTGGATTTATAAAATTCTATACTCAGCACTAAATAACCAGTGTCCATTCCTTTGTCTAGGATTATTATCCCACCAACGCGTATGCGTTTGTATTTCCGAGGTGAAAAAAATGTTAATAATAGATCGGCAGATCGCGAAGTCAGTCCATTGCCACGTAATAAAGAAACGAAAAACATCGACGACGTACGTGACAATCTGTGCAGTTCTTCTTCGTCGCGACTCTATGTCTTCAGATATTATGGAAGCACGAATCGACCGCTCGTTTCCTGCCGGTGCAACATTCACTGTCATAATTCCGTCGTCTCCTTAGCGGGGCTCGTATTTCAAAGCTTTATTGCGACATCCATCGCGGTGTCCATATGCTATACCAACAGTCGGTAATAGCGACATACGGGGATGGCACGACCCGTTGCTGTTACCGAATACCAATTTGCAAACATCAGCAAAGGTTGGTGACACAAGGGGACAAGTGAACGAAGTTCAGTTCTAAAACGAGCTCGTTTCCAAATCTCGCGAAATCCAAGATTTTTCAGAAACGTATTTTGTTCTTACGTTCCACAGAAAAAAATAAGTTTTAAAATTGTTACAAATTAAAGTTAGTCCACGTATATTGCATAAATTTATCCTTTTCTAATCGGGCTAATTTTTGTTACATCTTAAATGCAGCCCATCAATGATCTTAAATTAAGACTTTTTTTCAGTGTCGTCTTCAAGTAGGATAACATATTGTTCTGAATGATTAAGCTAAACAAAAATGAAATTCTATCATATCAAACATCTAAAAATGTATTTTCTTTCCAAAATATGCCATATGATATTGTGGTAGTGCAAAATTGTTATAACAATTTATTACTTAAACCCTTTGAAACACGGTGTACTTTCTGCAGGACACCTATTTGTAATTAAATTTTTTTATTTTTCAGTAGATTAAAATTGAATTTTAGTGCCTGCTTCCGTACTTCGATAACATATTTTTAAATGTAAAAAAATTAATATTTATTATGAATTATTGTGTTAAATTGTATATAATGACGAACAAACTTCAAAGGGTTAATGTATACAAATTACGAGTTTTTTTTTTTAAGAATGTACGCTGAAAAGAAACCTTCGTTGAAATAATATGAAACTGGGTACTCGGGGGTTTTCGGGATCGCTGATTACGAATCTGGCACCAGCTTTACAAAATTAAAAAGGACGGATCCAAGTGGCCCACTGAAATGTAAAAATTTACTTGATCGAGGTGAAACTGGGTACTCGGGTTTTAAGCAGAACTAGTACAAGTCGTAGGTCTAGTAACACCGTGAAAAAAGTTGTGTTAGGATTTTTCCAGCTACCCCTAAAATCACATTTTATGGCTAATAACTGGTTTTTGTAAGTTGTGTGAAATGATCACTCATAATTGTTCAATTTGCCACTTTTTTATTGATGTTGAAATTGTATATGGCAGTTGGCTCATCTTGTTGAAAGTATGTGCCATTTTAAAATTTGTTTTCATTTTCATTAACTTTAACGATGATTTCACGGTATTATTCAATCCTGGAGTTTTTTTCAACTTGATATTATGAAAATACATTTTATTATTCGTTGAATGAGCATTTATTGACAAAGTTGTGGGTGTGAATTTTTGGGAATTTTGTACAATTATAATTCATTGTGTGACAATCGCAATGTTTGTTTTATACCTATTTATTGATGATATGGTATTCATTTTTATGCTATTAATTGATGGCTATAATAATTCAATTCAATTCATTCAAATAGTTCAATTTTGAATATAGCAACTCGAAGAATCGGCGGTAAGAACCAGATTCGAGTGTTTTTATTGTTCATTCAAATTAAAAAATATAACTTTGTAAATGTTTATCCGACGTTTAGTAAAAGGTCATTCGTTGCGGAATTAAATGTAATTTGAAAACTTCGAGCTAAACAAAACCCCAGGATAAAACAATACCGTGAAATCATCGATGAAGTTGGAAAAATGGAAAAAAAATTGAGAAAAACAGTAAAAGGTCTACTTTTCACCTTTACAAAATCACTAAAAAAAGTTGCAAATTGGATAGCAATTATTGCAGTTATGCATAATTATTCATATAAATTCATTAAAAAACATTTTTATCCATAAAATGAGATTATAAGAGTGTCTGGAAAAATCGAATGATACCATAGTTTTACTTGACCCACAACACTAAAAAGAAATTAACAATTAAAATATGAGCATAAAAGACAAAATTTTAATTAACCACAATGTCCAACTTTCATTCATTAAAAATTCTTATAAAAATTCATATTTAAACCCCTGGGTGTAAGAATTCTTTAATTAATTTAAAGAAAACCCGTCCTTAGTCATCGTGGAGATTTTGATAACATAATTTTAGAAAAAAAACGTTTTTTTTTTTAATAATATACATGAATGATACGGCCGGGGAACAAAGTTCCGAAAATCAACACACCGAAAGGCTAAAATTTCGATACAGTATGGCTCCAGTGTGATTTTCTTCAGTTTGTATTTGAAAATTTGGCAAAAAGAAAGTAAATTAGAATACCTTGGATTCACGCAATATCGAAATTTTAGCCTTTCGGGGTTTTGATTTTCGGAACTTTGTTCCCCGGCCAAAGATACATTTTGTAGTATTTATTTCCCTAAAATTATGTTATCAAAATCACCGCTACGACTAAGAAAGGAGTTATTTTTATTTAAGGGGTTACTTTTTGGTTATATTTTTGAAAATAACTTGTTACACGCGATAAGTAATATGTAGATTTTCTTCATTCTACAAGTCTATCCCAAAATTACCATCTGAAATGAAAAAATGTCCAAACAAATTGTGTTCCGTGTAGCTTATGTTTTTCTGGTATTCTCTAGTCAGCAGAGAGACAGAAAAATAGTTTTCACCAAATACTTCAATCCTGCCAACAAAATGTTTGTAAAATATTTAACGGAATTTTCATGTGCATCTTTTATTAAGGTTAATGGAAACACTTAGATTTTTTCCAGAGCAAATGTAATTTATTATAATTCGATAGTCTATGATTTTCGATAAATTTTTTCGGTACTTGATTTTAATTACCAATTTCTTATTTTTTTTTTAAGATATCCGGCCCTAATATTTAATAAAGTTTCTTGAGCTCCTCCATTGTCTTCTTATAAAATATGGAGTATTTTTTAGATTTTATAAGAAACATAGAGCCACCTTAATTATTTTATTTTATAAGATAGAATGTTTTGATTATATATTATCTTTATTATTTTACTTATATTTTATCAAATAGGAGACACAACTTGCCGTAGTCAATATGTGAACATACACATACGACGGAAGATTGAAATCCGTATCGCATATCAAATCGGCTTAATCCGGAACTGATCTGGATTTGATTCGCTCGGTAATTGTCGGTTATTTGAAGATTATCTTAGAGTTTCCCACATCCTTTCCTCAGTATTTGGTCAACATTGATTAATTTCTATGTTAAATCAGTAAATATTATCATCATAGTAGAGGAAGTCAGAACACGAGGTAAACAGAAAGATTTTAGTAATTAGAAACCGTGTAACTTTGTAAGTGATATACAATAGAGTTCCGGTATAATTTAATCTCGCTATATTTGCGACCCAGCATATTTGTCCGCTTCCGTCCCATTATATTTGCCTGTCACCGCTCTCCTTTTCCCCCACTTTACGGGCTGCTGCCTCAGGAAGGGCCTAATGTGACTTCAGGAACAGAAAGCAACTGTGAGGAGTAGGAGGGAGGAGCTGTACTCTCCTTCTTTTGACAAATATAAGGAGACGGTAGGGGAAGGCGAAGATCCGAGCGGGCAAATATACTGGGACTCGGCTGTACTGGTTTTAAAAATGGTACTTTTTGACAACTGTTATGCAAGAGGCAGATATCCGGTATGCATTAGACCAGTTATAACGTCTCTAGTAAACAATGAGTGCAGTATTTGGCTATTTTCTGTCCCGTATTGTTATTATATAGGGAAATTATGGATAAAGTAACATAAAACTAGGTAGATTTCTACCAGGGATTATGTTTTTGTTTTAAGGAGCTTTGTAAGAGATTGTGGTCTGTATTTTCATTTCTCTATACTAAATATAAAAGTTTGACACTTTATTTCATTACAGTATCGTAATTTGAAATTTGTTTTTTAAGAATCTGTGGCTATACGATAGAATTCTAAAAATATAATACTTTTACATCCTGACATAAATGGTAAATTAGCACTAATTTTTTAACAAATTGGTTATAAGATTACCAAACCAGAATATAAGCTTACATATTAAGGAATATTTCTATTAACGCGTACTAGGTTCTAACTTAGAAGTACTAAGCGATAAGTATGGTAAACATGCGCCTATGCTTGTTAATTTGTCACATTTAAATAGTTTTTAAGTTTCTGTGAACCTATAAAGGCATAATTTCATTTAATCAATAAACTTTAGTCATTGAAGAAGGTTATAACGTTGAATATACGGTGATTAATAGAATAAATAATGTGGAAATTTTGATCCTTGTCAAATGGTGCTGTGGATGACTGAATTCTTAACAGGTAAGTGAAGAAATTCAAAATATTTAAATGCTCATATCTTGATTAAAATAGTATAATGGCATGAAAATTCTCTAGCATATGGGTTTAAATAGATTGTCATTAAACCAAACTGTAAAATTGTAATACTACATTGATATTAATGTCGTTGGAGCAATAGGTACAATGAAAATCTACCTGACTCTATGCTCGTCCCGCAATTAGCTTCCAGTTATCAATTATTCCCTATGGATAGTCTTGAAAAACTTACCCTTACACCCCACTACACCGTACAATTTATCAGTTATCAATACTAAACGAGTAAAAGATAATATTTTATACATATAATTAAGCGTGAAATTGTGTAAACAATCCATAAATAACACTGAAGCAGGGACTATAATTTTCAAATTGTTTTCGTTTCGTCGCTTCAAGTATCATCAGTATATTTTTTGCAGGATGCTTGCGGTCATCTATCCATGAGAAAAAAACTACCCTCTCGATCTCACAGTCAACTCAGCAACAAGATGTGGGCGTTGAAACTGACATTGCGATGCCTCCCTTTAGGAAAATACAGAAATCCTGTCATCAACGGTGATTTTCATAACGTGGAACCGGTAGATGTCCTCCCCTCGTCCTGGAAAAACAAACGAAAGTAACATGTGAAATTTTTCAAGAAAATATTATGTGAGCTTGTTCTGCAGTCTCAACACATGGTTTTCAATCTTCCCAAAATTTGTCGCGATGTTTTGCAAGGAACTGTGTGTTGTTGCAGATTTTATATTTGTTCAATCTTAAATACTTTGATCATTTAATTTGCGTCAAACCATGATTCCATGATCCTATCATGTCGTTTGAACTATTGGAATCTCATTTAATTCAAGGACCATAGTTTCGAAGAAATTAACATGACAGTGACGTATGACTGTCGAACTGAGATAAATTTTCCTAGTAAAGTTACCAACGGCGATGGAATTTTGGAGAAAGATTGTCGATATATGAACATTTATGGTAATTTCTCGTAAAAATTACAGGTTTTGTAAAATATTTGTCTCGAAAACATTCTATGAATGTTTATCAGAAATAATAGCAAATAATCACTTAACCCATTTCGCATATTTTCGACTTGGCACATTTGTTTTCTATTTTTACCTCCAAAAAAGAATGCTAAAGTCATAGTCAACTATTTTCGAGATCGATCTGTAGAACTTCAGAAAACGTAAAAATAAGCTATAACACCTAAAATTTTTTATTTTAGTTTTTTAAAGTATTTTTTTTGTCCAAAAAATACAATTTGATATGCAAAATACATCTTGAAATTAAGTAAAGTGTTTTTATGTCAATTTTAAAAAATTGAAAATGGCGGATCTAATATGGCGACTGTCTGATTAGGATCTCGTGTTGTTTTTGTGACTGACACGAAATTTGATCCATGGGACTCTCGAATTGTTGACGGCATTTCTAACATTAGAGCCTTAAGCTCTAATGTTAAAAATTCAAAATTATCGAAAGCTTATATTTTTCAAATAAAACATTTTTGAACAAATCAAGAAAAAATGAAAAATTGAAAAAGTGTTTCAAAACCTTCGGTAAATATTTCAACGAATTCAATGAATAATTGTAAGAACATTTTGATAAAAGAATTTTTTTCCCATAAAAAAATTCGCGGTAAATTTTCGGTAAAACCTCGTAAAAGAATCGTAACTAGTTGTTTCCAACGCATCTTTGCCTCCTAAATACGTTAAATTTAACATTTAAATCCGATTTAAGATCTGGAAAAATAATCATTGAAAAAACGTGAATTTTTTACTTTCCTGCATTTACATTGAAAAAGTTTGATGAATAAATGTTCCAAATGAAAAATTAGCGTAGAATTCTCTACAAAAAAGGTTTTAAGCTTTATTTTTCAGAAAGAATCACATATATTTTTTTAAAAGTGAATTTTTCTAAAAATCTTTAAAATATTCTGAAACTTTACACAAAATACAATCGTTGAAAACATGCAATGAAAAAATGTCCATTCAGGACTTCATTCGAAAGTCATATTTTTGTTTTTAAATGTTGAGGATTGACGTTGATTAGATTACCGCAGTTTTCAAAAATTTCTTTTTGACAGACATTTCGAAATTTTGTTACAGTAAAAAAGATATTTTAACACAGTGTCGATTTAAGACCAGTTTATTTATCACGGGAGATTTCGAGCGTCTTCGAATTCGTTCGCGGCGCGATGTCGCGTGCCGCCTCCAAATTTGGTAAGGCCCCGTTTCCGGCCCGAGGGTGCACGCGGGTGTCGCCAATGAGCCCTTTCCAATTCACACCGGGGAATGGGCCCATTAAATCAGTGCGGCATGCATGCGGCGTGGCCGGTTGTTGACCGTCATCAACGTCTTATATACTTGTTAAAGTAAAGGCTGAGGGGCCTCAGCGAAATCAAGTCGAACGGTCACATCTCCGCGCGTGGTTTCCGGTTGGCATTTCCTCCCCAATGACGCCTCAGGTGGATCGCACGTGCTGCCAATGGCTAGCCAAGAATTTCCGACGACTTCATCACGAAAGGCCCATTTTCACGGGCCCTTTTTGATATTCGATACTTTCTGGAAAAGTCAGAATCAGGTAAGGAGATGGTGGCGATAATCAACCCGATGCCTCTTTCTCACATTTATTTTCAGGCGGACTGACAAGTGCGTTAATAAGTAAAACACGTAATTTAACCTTGACCAGGAGTAATGACTTTTGAATAGCCCTTTTTGGAAATCGACATTCAGAACGTTTTGTTTGATTGTGAATGCAAGAATTGTATTATATTCTATGGGAAACGACAATTTAATGTCGTATTTTTCTGAAATCTCTCTTCAGAATAAACAAAATCCGCCTCGATAAGATGACAGGTACTCATAAGCAATTTTAAATGTAGATAATGTATGCATTGTGCATAAACATGTGCTCTATGCATAATTAAACTTTCATGCTTTGGAGTACATTTTTCTTGTTGTAAAATCATTATTTATGATGAAGACTATAGTGGAGAGGCTTTTGACAAAATTTATTTCGATCCCAAGCTGGCGAACCGATCACGGCACGAAAAACCTAATTCTTCAATCTGTTTTCTTGCTACCTCAAGAAGTCGATTTTTTTTCTTTGTACAGTTCCACTATTCACATTTCTGTAAAACGCCTACCAAGTAACCCTACCGAAGTGTAAATCATGTTTTTTTCTGAGAGTGGGTATAGTGTTAAAACATCAAAAAATATTCGACACGTATTTATTTTTATCGGCCCGTTTTGCATTTTAAGGGTAGAAAACACTTTTTCTCAATTTAGGCGTAATTTTTTTGTAGTTTTAATAGTAATCGAGCTACTGCCTAAAATGTTCGTATGCCATATTAGTTCAGCCATTCTTAATTGTTTAAATCTGGCATTATTTTCTTCCAGAGAACGCAAAGAAACCCGAATAATCAGTTTCGAGCAAATTGGATTGGTTTTTAATTTTTTTATCCGCCATATTGGATCAGCCATTTTGAATTTTGAAAATCTGATGTCATTTTTATATTCAGCGACCCCGAAAACCACCGAGTAACAAGTTTCATCAAACTATATACATATAACGAGTTCTTTCTGAGATATTGATTTCATCCCCTAAATTGAGAAAGGGTATTTTCAACCCTTACAATGCAAAACGGGTCGATCAAAAAAAATACGTGTCAAACATTTGGGTGTACTTCCGAAAACGCCCCCCAACCGATTTTAATGTGCATTGGTATACTTACGTATTTCGGGGTGCTGATTACGGAAATGATAATGAAAATTGGCGCAAATTTAATTTCATGGTGAAAACCTTAAAAAACCCACCATAATTTATGGTTTTTTTCAATTATCTCCTAAAATTCTTAAAATTTCGAAAAATTCTTCGAATAAAAGTTGTAGATTTGATCGAAATACACATTTTATATTCTATGCATATTCCCGCCAAAATCGATAGTTTTTGAGAAAAATCGACAAAACACCATGAAAACAATCAATTATAACATGAATTCCACGTAGCGATACGCATATTCTTTTTGGCATTGCTAGGGATAGGTGGAGTTCAGACTGGTTAGGTTAGGTTAGTTTTAGGGCACGCATATGCTTTTAGGCATTGTTAGGGCTAGGCAGAGTAGTGACTGGTTAGGTTAGGTTAGTTTTAAGGCACCCATATGCTTTAGGCATTGTTAGGGCTAGACAGAGTTCTGACTGGTTAGGTTAGGTTAGTTTTAGGGCACCCATATGCTTTTAGGCATTGTTAGGGCTAGGCAGACTTGTGACTGGATAGCTTAGGTTAGTTTTTTTTGGCACCCATATGCTTTCACGCATAATTAGGGCTAGGTAGAGTTCTGACTGGTTAGGTTAGGTTAATTTTAGGGCACACATATGCTTTTAGGCATTGTTAGGGCTAGGCATGGTGTTTTGTAGTTTTTTCGATTTTTCTCAAAAACTATCGATTTTGGCGGGAACATGCATACAATATAAAATGTGTATTTCGATCAAATCTACAACTTTTATTCGAAGAATTTTTCGAAATTTTGAGAATTTGATGAGATAATTGCAAAAAAAAACATAAATTATGGTGGTTTTTAAAAGTTTTCACCATGAAAATAAAATTTGCGCCAATTTTCATTATCATTTCCGTAATCAGCACCCCGAAATACGTAAGTATACCAATGTACATTAAAATCGGTTGGGGGGCGTTTTCGGAAGTTTATCCAATTTTTGAAAATTTTTTTCGTTTTTTTCTGAGATAGGAACACATATTAGGTCATATCTCCGGTTCAAAGTACTGAATTGCATAAAGTAAGTAAGCAAAATTAAAGGTAATTTCCTCACCTACAACTTCTTCTTACGTTATATTGTGATTGGATTAATAGTTTTATAGTTATGGGCCAAATTATGTAAAAAAAATTGCCTTTTTTGGCCAAAAATAAAAAAAAAATTCACTATATTTGGTTTCTCATCAGAGAAACGAATCAAGAGGAGTACAAGCGACAAAATAAAACGAGAAATTACTTTTGACTTGATTTAAATCGGTGTTCTGTATATAAATGGTGGAAAATCACAAAAAAGCCGAAATTTGCATTTTTTTACCATTTTACTAAATTGATCATAACTTACGTATTAATCAATGGATTTTAATTTCTAAGTAGCGCTTTGTGTTCACAAAAGGGCGAACTATACGTAAAAAATGAGAAACTGTACATATTTTAATGATTTCTATATGTTTAAGTCGATATAGTGATTTTTTTTTATTTTTTGCAAAAAAAGGCATTTTTTTTTACATAATTTGGCACATAACTTTAAAACTATTAATCCAATCACAATATAATGTAAGAAGAAGTTGTAGGTGAGGAAATTACCTTTAATTTTGCGTACTTACTTTATGCAATTGAGTACTTTGAACCGGAGATATTACCTAATATGTGTTCCTATCTCAGAAAAAAACGAAAAAAATTTTCAAAAATTCATTGCTCGAAATCCTATCCGTAAAAAAATATTTTTCCATGATTTTTTTGTTTTGTAGGCCTAAATAAACCCAAAAAAAATATGGCATTGAATGTACATGAAATTTTTTTTTTGTAAACTAGTGTTATCAATGGAGATCGTCGATATTTTTAAGGATCTTTACATAAAATTACCTATTAGGTCAGCTTCATTTTGAGAGGAACCTCATTCAGGTTTACAATTGGATAACGGGCATAAGTTATATCTTCGTCTGTATATTTACGCCCCAGTTTCTGTCTATATTTGCCATCTACGTTAATGACCTTCAACTCCATCAACCTTCAATTCTTCATGAAATTGCGTTGGTCTTTCCCGATATCTCTATATTTGTGCAGTCATCAAGATGTGAATCAACAAAATGAAGCTTCAAGTTCATTAAGCATCCGAAGTTTATAAAGTTTTCTACCGTTTTTTTGAAGCTCTGGTAGCTGTCTATTTTGTTATTTCCCAAATTGTTGCGACATCTTTGAACGCAGCTTTCCCTGTGTCATTCATATGATTGGCGAACTTTTCGTCTCTAAACATTTTGAGAATTTCAGGTCCAAACAAGGTACTGTAAACACATTTGTAAATACCCTTTCCAAGTAAGTAAATCAGTGATTTTCTGTGTCGAGAATTTTAACAAATTTGTTCATCAATCCAAGTTTGATATGTTGTGGAGGTAAAAGAATGTCGTCATTCAAGCAGGGAGTGATGACCTTGCTGTTTCCGAAACAAATGAGGAAATCTTACTTTTTATTGCAGTTTCGCATTTAGCGGACAAAATCATTTTAAAAAAGTAAACAAACAAAGTTAGTAAAAGTGGCGTTCATAAGACCTTAATAAAGTTACATCTTTATAAATCACACCATCATCGAGTTGCTTGGTTAGGACATTGATCGGAGGATGGAATTTGTGAAGAAATTGAGGAATGCTAAAACGATTTCGTCAATAAAATTGTTTTTCAGATGAAGCTGCTTTTCAAATAAGTGGGGATGCGAATCATCAGAACTTTCGATATTGGAGCATTGAAAATCTTCACTGGATGAGAGATAACGATGCAAATATCGCACACCTAAATGGGCAGGAATAATAGGACAGCATATAATCGGGTTTCAAAACATCCTTTAAAAGGGTCCAAACTTGTATCTTGTATCATGCATTGATGATACAAAGGTCATATCATAGGTCGCGTCTATATATAGACTTTCCGGCAGTCAACAGCTAAAAAAAATAAAAAACTGTTTTCTTGTATAAAAATGCTACGAAACAGCTTGAATCTTGTTACTCGGGAGTTTTTGGGGTCGCTAATTACGGATCTGGTATCGATAAATTTCAGAAATCAAAATTTCGGATCCAAAAAGGCAGAGGAATTTCTAAAAATTAATTGAATTTGCTTGAAAATTGTTACTCGGGAATTTTTCTAACCACTAATGATGAATCTGTCATTAATTTCATATTAGTAAAATTTAGTATTTACTGTAAGTGGATAGAATGATATAATGGTAGTCATCTAGATGGCAGAAGTATAACATTGATTCGCTAGATAATCTCAGATATGGCCATAATACCAATATATCATTTCATCTTTTTACAGTAAATACGAAAGGTTAGTAATATAATTTTTGTTCACATTTAAAATACTGATAACAGATTCGTTATCAACGGCCCCAAATATCACCGAGTAACTAGTTTCGTGCGAATTTATTGAATAACTTATTAACGTCTATATTTAGATTTTCCGGCAGTCTAAAGGTTAATGGAAATCTCAACGCTGAAGTATGAAAATATGCTAATTCGAGAAACTAGACACGCCATTAAAAATCACTACTCTAATAATGAGTTCTATCAATTATGCGTTCAGTAAGATGGAGTACCGGCACATTTTGGATTTCGGGCAGTGTGCAATCAAGATATTCGATGCAAACTTCCCAAATAGATGGATAGGAAGTCGGGGCAGAAGTAAAAGTTCCGAAAAATAATTACCTGTGAAGCAATTTATCCAAATAATAAAGATTCAGAATGTAAAATATCTGAACGTAAAATGTCCTGAATGAAATTTTCTCCAGAATTTTCATGCTTAAATAACCAAATTCATGGTTAGACGCCTGTATAGGTATGTTTTTGATGGATTTTTTCCATTTTAGTGAGTAAAAAGTTCAAAATATTATTAAAACCATTAGTATTATAGGATAATTCTAGTAAATCAGCAAAAAACCGTCAACCAAATTTTGAAGTAATTATCAGATTTTTTATCATATATCATCTTCCTCGATGTTAATAGGATCATTTAAAGTCAAACTGGAGTTTGTAGGTGTAAATTTAATAAAATTGTTTGCAATATCCTGTACAAAATTTGACAAATTGAGTTTATTTATAATTTCGTCGGCAGCTTTTTTCCTTTCTTTTCGGTCTTAAAATAATCGTGTGGCATCACTGAAACAATATCAGAAAAAAATGTCTAAGAACGTTTAGGTTGATGTTAGTTCAAGCTCACCATTCCTGTAAAGGAAACATGTGCTAATGAACCTGAGAAAACTCATATTCTTCATTTTTTGAACCTATATTATAAAAAAACTTATTTTTTATTATTTTGTTGAGGTTATCTCTGAAACGAGTCCTACAATATAACAGCAAACAAGAATGAGATAATCAAGGTTTAAAGAATGATACGAGACATTTTATTCTTCTGTCCAATATGAAATGAAAATAATTGTTATTAATGCGCGTTTTATTCTGTGTTAATAATAGGCACAACATTTCTAAATTTTTGGGAATGTGAAAATTTTGTATTGATGAGAACAGGACTAGAAAAAAATATTCGAGTCATCATTCAAGATGTCCAGATGCGCATTTGCGCACGGTTTCTTTGAAACAGGATCATTAGTTGAATTTTCCAAAAAAGTTTTGTTCCGTTTGCCGGAAATGTTGTGCAAAGACATCGTTAACCAAATTTGTTAAATTAAATAGTGATTTATATTTTTTATTACGTAAAATAGGTAAACTTTTGGTTATTTTTGTATACCATATGTTTTTTTGATATTACAATGTCAGAAGAATGGTGAAAAATTACTCAAAAGGATTTCAGAAATGTGATTGGTTTATTAAACAATTAAATCACTAATTAAAAGTTGTACAGTTTTCCTTAAATACAATAAAGTTTCTGCAAAAATCAATAATCGTTACTGTATGTTTTCTGGGTTGTTCTACTAAATGTTACAGAGATTCAATTAAAATTATCCATCACAAACATCTAACATTTGTATTTGTTATCATTATTATTTAACATTCTCCTCTCTTATTAACATGAATTATTTTGTATCATCAATAATATTCAGCCATATCATCAATTATACTTATTATCCATTATTATTCTACATGGTTATCATAATTTAACATCATAATTCGACACCAGCGATTGACATCGTTATAACATCTTATTAATATTATTCTACCATCAAGACACCATCATTGAAAAAGTTTTATAAATAGATTTCCATACTTTCAACATTAAAGTAAAAATCGTCTAATTACGGGTGTGGGTTGAAAAACCGAAAATTGGAAAGCCGACAGTCAAAAACCGACACATAAAAATCAGACACATCGACAAGCGGACAGTCATTTTTTGAAGTGTTGGTTTTTTGAATGTGGGCTTTTCGAATGTCGGTTTTTGAACTGTCGGTTTTTTGATCTGTCGGCTTTTTGATCTGTCGGTTTTTCGACCCGCACCTCTAATTATGACATGAAAGGGATATTGTGCGATATTTTGAGAACAAATGTTATGTACAATAAATGTGGGAGAATAATATTTAGGTGTGGCTGTCAACGATGAAAATAAAAAAATTCTGAATGAATAAGGAAAACGTGCAGAATTTTCGAAGAAGCAGTGTTTTACCTCGTGCAATTTTCGCACTGGTAAACGTGACACAACAGAGTCTTGACAAAGTACACCGTTGCGAGACGAACTCCTTCTTGATTCGAAGATACCTAGAACCGCTGTTTAGTCTGTACAGTTCGTAGGCTTCAAAGGCCATTTTGCCGATACTTTTAAGTTAATAATAACTGAAATAGTAGTGATGAAAGATTTATTAATTTTTAGAAATTTATTTATTATTAATATTTGATAAGAAATAATTATATTGCATAATTTTTTATTGAACATTCACCGCCTAGGTACTTGCATGACATAAATTACTTAGGTCTAGAAATTTAATCTGTGGAACGCGTACCGTTCGTCAGTCTTCGTTGTTACATCTGTCATTCATAAGTATGAACTACGTGACATCACGACCTGGTTTCAGTCGCCATTGTAACCTAGATGTTTATTGCAATTGTTGGACTAGATTTGTTCAACATTATTATCACGATCTTTTTTATTGGCCACGATTATTTAAACCAAATAATCATCTCTTAGTATGAAATAACGAAATTTAACTGATTGATTACGACGCCTATCTAAGCATCAAAATTGATCCAAATTATGTCTATTTGACTTCCGAGTGTTTCAAATCAAATAGTCCGAACTTATACGTCAAATTACAATTGTTACATGGGAATATAAACACGGATCATTTCAATTATAATTCAGGTGTTTTATTAAGTAACTGCAAATAGAGAAGCTGTACTTCGGTGAAAATTAGTAACATTTAGGTTACGTTCACATCGATTACTAAATACGTTCTTCCTCTTTGTAATATTTTTCTTTTTATTTGGAGAAACACTTGGACAAGCGCTCATATTTTTGTGTACTTATATCTGCGAAATATTCAAGAGCTTCTGTCAAATCGCAACTCAACAAACAAAGGGATGATGTTAACAGTAGGTTTATATCATTGTAATGTTAATTTACAATAAATGTACTTCTTATGATCAGAATTTTATGTTGCTTTATTAAAAATGAATTGAGTGTAAAAACCATAAATTAAATTATAAATCTATTTAAAAAAATTGCAAATTATACTGTATTTGCCATAAAAGTGATACAAAATGTACGTATTTTTGTTAAGTAACACAAAGCAGAAAAATTGCTCATAAATTAATTAATAATCGGTAAAATCTAATTTAATGCCATATTTGTTCAATCAGTACTTCGATTAGTACTTAGTTAATTTTACTAATATATTAATGGTGCTTTGCCATTAATTACTGAAAAATTGACTGATTCATGATAACACACTTTTCATTTGATATTAGTATTTTTTAACACTCCGGGAGTAGAATTCGATTTTGCGCCCTACAGTGAAATATTCGGGCCCAAATTATCGCGCCCCACGGCCGTCGTATTTAAAAATATAGTATGGAACACGGGAGAAATATCGATCTCCGACGAGTGTAATTGTCACCATTTCTACGCTCGAGCGACAAACATCGCACTCGTCGAATATATTTGAGATATATCTGCAATTGCGCCCTTGGCACATAATGTACTATTAACTAATCAAGATTTAGAGAGTGGGAGGAACATGATACCAGTGTATAATTAGGTATTTTCCTATTGACTAAAAATTGTTGTATAAATATAAATTTAGTGCGATTGCACTAAAATTTCAAAAATTTTCTTTATAAACAATTAAAGGTTACATTATTAAAGGTTATAATTAACCACATGTAGGTCAGTAAAGCAATAAAAGACATGCGGCAAGAAATGGGAATTGGATATTAAAGAGGGGATTAAGTATCACTTTCAATATCACCATCAAAGTTATTATACACTAACCAGCAGTAATTGAAATATGGAAACGTGAGGATTAATAAGGTGTTTCAGAACTTCAAGTGGTAGAAAATTGTTTTGCAGTCCAGGTTAAGATATTTGCGAAATAAACGAAAGAAGGAAAATATTTATCCTTAGTTGAGAGTTCATGTACCATTAAAATTACGAAAAACAGCTAAGACCACCTCCTCTGAGATTGTAATTTATAACAATCTCAGTACATTACAAGAAATTATCCAAAGGTTTACTAACTTAAAACTAAACTTCATTCTTCGTGTGAAGGAATTTTTAGTTTTTTAAAAACAAATTTACACTTTTATTAACCATGTTCAATATGTACGGCGACGCTTTTTTACTTCGTTAAATAACTGACTTGAAAATAAAAGAATACAGCGTGGTATAAAAATACACAACAGAAATGATTTATGGCCCATGCATCTTTTTGTCCGCGTCTCAAGACGACCGTATTAAATTCCATTACTGAACTTCGGCCAAGTAATTATTCTATAACAGGTTTTACGAGGCAATTTTATATGAGGAAATTGGATGAGGAGTAATTAACCGAAGATGTTTACGATTTATTTTTCGTCCTGATTGCGGATTGTAATAAACATAAACGAATCAATGGGAGAGGTCAACTGGTATTATTGAAAGACTTACGCCAGTTCACTACGTACTACAAAATAAATATAAACATTTATTAAATATATTTTATTTTGTTTTTTTTTGTCTACAGTATGATAGTATGGAGAATCTTCAATAGCTTTTCTTTAAATATTTTCAAGTGAAAATTAAGTTTTTGCAATATTCACTTTGCAAATAATAAAAACCTCATTATCAGATGAGAGTACCTGAATTTTTAGTAAAAGAACTAACTCCACACCACAAACGCGATAATCTGGGTTTCTTTGTAATAATAGTTTCAAATGAAAACATATGTAGTAGAGAATTAAAAAATGGTCAGCTTTTATGTATAGATCATGTATAAAAAGGAGTCCATTAACACTGCTGATCGGTTACGAAAATGATTGTGACAAACGTTAATTATAAACCATTTCCTCAGAAACTCACAATACATTAGTCATGACAATAATATTGCAAGTTTTGACATTTTCAACTTCTTTTTGACATTATATTCACATACAGTGTTAAACATGGTCCACCAACAAAACTGTATTTATTTCTGTTCAATTTTTCAGCACTATATCAGCAACAAAAGTTAAAGATGTCCATCGAAGCCCAGGGGGACTCTTTACACAAAATTTTCTCTACAGTCATATAATTCCTTATCACGATTCATTTTCGATATTGTGTTTTAAAAAACTCTGGATTTGCAACACTTCTTCACGGGAGTCAATTTTTCGAAATCAGTTACCACTTCGTATCTGTAATTTTTAAAACAGTAGCAAACTTTACGATTTCCTCGACAAAGAAATTATACGTGATTGTTTGTCTGTGTGAAGTCGATGCAACTATAAGGAAGGGGATAATGGTAAAAAAGGAGGAAGGGTGCAGTTAATTGGCCCGTCACGGCTCGTGCCCTTTTAAGAACGCACCTGCAAGAAGTGCTATACGATCGTAAGTGCCTTTACACGTGCGCGTTTAACAGCCGCGATTCACTGACGACGTACAATGGTGGTCTTTTGAAGATTTCGGAATCTGAACGCGTATTTCAATGAGAATTTGTTGTAAATGTATTTTATATATTGCTGGGAAAGTGCTGGTGAAATAAAAAAGTTTATATCTTTCGAAACGTCGATATAGTTTTAAAGGCCACTAAAAGATTTTCAAAAAAGTTGCTCAATGCTCAATTTGACCTGATGATGACAACCGTCCAGAAACAAATAATTCGTCAAATGCTAACAAGCCGATTTGCTAATGCAACCAAAAGATAGATATTAGAAAATTAAATTAAAACCAGCCTGAACATTTGGATAAAATAGACAGGAGTCGTCTTAGTAGTTTCACATGTCCTATTTGCGGTTATCTATGGATTACTTTAGTCAAGTAAAAAGAGGAAGGAGTTGACCACCACTTTTAGAAGAAAATAAATTTTGTCCTTATAATAGGAGGTTACTAATTGGATCCAATATGTAAAAGGCAGAATGTCCTTTTCTAATTGATCTTGTTTTTGTTGCATCTTAAATGAATCCTCTATTCGGACTTAATTAAAAATTTTTATAGACTGTGGTTAAAGCGGTGAAAACAAAATTGGTAACGTCCCGTCGAATAATGGTTACAAGTTATACCGCAGTACAGGAAATGTAAATTTCAAGTTGGAATGGTCATAATGTCAATTGAATCTCACTATTTCGAAAGTAAATAAAGAAGTACTCGCAGTTTTAATAGAAAAGGTTTTGTTTATTCTAAATAAAAACATATACCAGATGACATGAAATGAAATGCGGCGTTTTGGTCACTTTAATGTCATTTCTTGAACAAAATGAAAACAATTATAGTGGTCGAATTCAAAATGATGAGAAGTTCATCATTTCTCTCTGAATCAATTTTCCCTTCTTCTTCTTATTCCTTACTCTTTCTTACTTCTTACCCATCATAGTAGCGAACACTGTTAGTAATCACTAATAGCTCTCCGTATCTTTTGACCGGTAGGTCACTATTCGTAGGGGCGAATTGATACATCCCTATAATCAAAATCGTAAGACTTATAAATATGGTAAGGGACAGAAAAGTCATTTTTAAAAAAAGATTCAATCAGAAAATCACATTTCTTTAGGTTAATTTTAGATTTTTCATGGTTAAAAGTCATTTTGAAAAATTCTAACCACCATAATTAGAAAGAGCACCCTCAAAAACATGAGATACAATGATTTCCAAATATTTTTTCATCGTTTTCGTCATATGGCGACGATCCAAACTTAAATGACAAAATTGCGTCTTGTGGACGTTAATACACAATTTGCAAGTGGATTTTAGCATCGGTTTATCTATACAATGTTTTGTTTAAATAGACAAATTCATATCTGACTAGTTTTGAAGTCGATCTTTTGAATGGCGCTGGTCAAATTTTAGAAAGTAACGTTTAACACATTTTTTTTTTAAATTCTGAAAAAAATAGTATTTTTCGAGACTAGGGCGTAAAATCGTATTTTACATGCGATTAAATAGGCCGGTTCGTAAAATCAAATTTTACGCATAGTATATCGAAAAATATTTTTAAGGTACAATGTTTTTTAGAATGTGATTTGCACTATGATATCAGTTTCTGATCGCCTGCTATACTATCAGAAACAGCAAATCCAGACTATTTTACTTCCGTCATCGTTATCGTCATCATCGCATGAGATTCGATATGATCATGATCATCGTCATCATCATTATCACCTGATATTCAACATCATCATTGTCATCATAGCCATTACGTGACATTCAACATCTTCATGGGTATCACCTGTGATCCGAAATCAGCATCGTCTTCACCTAGCATTCGACATCTTCTTAGTCATCAACCGACGTCCGACGTCGTCATCGTCATCAAGGTTATCACCTAACATTCGAAATCTTCATCGTCATCAACCAATACCCGATATTGATATCAGCATCACATGACATTAAACGTCATAACATATACACAATAGTTATTCTATTTTAAAAATATCTTTAAATGTGTGTGAATGAAATGACAATAGTTTCAGTTAGTTTCAAATCATCTAGTCTTAATTTGAAGATACCATGAGAATTCGAATTTTTGTATTTTGATTTTTAACATCTTTATAGCCTAGCCTTTACCATTTTGGAGCCGGTTTCGGACCACTTTATGTTAGCATTTTGTTATTCTTTCGAGTTTTTCTGAATGTTGTCGGAATATCTAGTCGAAAACGTTATCCTACGCTGGAATGACTTTAAAAAATTGTAATTTGTCTTACTGAACACAAATGAAAGCAATTGGTTTTCTTAAACTGATTTTACACGACAAAGAGATCTGTAAATCCGGAGGATCCAGAAATGGATTTAAGGAAATTTACATTTTAGAATGGATCTAATAATTTGTATTCAAAATGATGGCAATAGTATTTTGTACAATAGATGACTGGATCCATCTCAAATCATGCAGGTAGTTTGATGGTATGTCAAGAATCACCTTCATGATTGTATTATTCTACTTGAACAACATCAAAATAATTTTACATGTATTTTGCAAACGGCTTGGTCAGAATCTCGTTACTTCCACAATTTTCAAGTTTTTTAACAGCTTCAAGGCATGTCGTTTCATTTGTTACACTTTTTGATGGTAGATTGCTATAAATGAGAAAAGTCGATAACTAATACAAGTAATTTATATTTTTAAACAAAAAATTGGTTTTCCCAAAAAATGCCACCTTGTTTTTCCTTTAAATTTTCAGGATTCACTGGTAATCATATGTACTACTTACCATAAAAATTTCATTTGTCGACTCTTTGCTTCTGAGGATATATTTAATCTATTTTCTTTTCTTTTTAATTTTCTTAAAATTCGTGAGATTTGACATTTCAATTTCAATTTCAGATTTCTAGTGTTTTCTTGTGCATTTTTTTTTTAAATTTATAACACTATTTTTATAAATATCGTGAAAGTCAAGAATATTGATATGTGGTAACAATACCTGATTTAACTAACAAAAAATGTTTTATAAAAAAAGATATTTCTTCTAAAAATATTTTGGTTTAAATAAAATTATACGTATAATTTATAATTCTCTTATTTTTTTATTTTGCTAGTCTTCTTTAATTTCTGAGAAAAAGAAAATATATTTACATTCTTCCGAGTATACTACTCAATTGTTCATTTCATTCGATTCTCTATGACAATTACGTTTCTTTCAATATTAAAACGTTTATAACTGTTAGAGCAGACAGTATCAGAGCGCATTATTACATCAACAGGATATTATGGATAAGTTGTAAAAAGTTTGATAAATCACCCACTTCAAAAACTTTAAATTTTTATATTTTATTTATTTAGTTTTATAAACATGTTTTTTATATATTTTGTCGTAATTTAGACATATAATTCGTTTCATTGTGAACATACTTTGTGCAGACATGAGACACTCTTTTGATATAAACAAGATTAATAATAGTTATCCGCAAAATGGAATTTAAACTTATATTTGACTAAAAGTTGCGATTTCTTGTAAAACTTTATAATAATTAAAGGCTGCTTGCAAAGAGTCATTGAAAGTAAAAAAGACTAATATTGTTACAGGTTTTGTTACTATACATTAAACATACGAAAAAAAATAATAAAATCTCAGATGATGCAACAGAATCGCAAGATGATAAGTTAATAAACAAAAAAAATTTGACACCATATTTTTCTTACAAAAACGAAACACACTACACAAAAGTTGCAGATCATTATACATATAATTTCCTGTAATTGAACTAATGTGGGTAAATAAAATGTGCATCTGTTTTCTTTAAGGCAGATATTATTGATCTTATTCTCTTCGTTTCACGATATTCCAAAAGTGGTTTAATAAAGTGACGCAAGACACAACAAAAACCTAAAATTGAAAGTGAAATCTCAAAACTGAAAACAATATTGATAATATCTCCTCAGAAACAAAATAACACCAAATGAAATTTTTTGGTTAAAGCATTACATATAATTATCAATAAGTCCTGAAAATTTAAAGAAAAAAATGTGACTTTTTTAATTTATTATTTAACTGGCGAAATCGCCCTTTTGCTAAATTGTAACCACATCGTAAGATTTTTGCGAGGGCTGCAGATCGACTTGAAAGATGGCGCCATACTTCATATTTGTGTATGAAATGTAGGAACTGCATTCCCCTTAAGTTTTATACGTCCCGTAAGTTTTGCGACTTTCTTTCCATATGTTTTGCCGCGCATGCGCACGGCGCGCAGAAGGGTATATCTCTACTTCATGAGTTAAACTTAAGGGAAGAAGCCGCCATCTTGAAAGCCCAATGTAAAACTTAAGAGGAGGACTACTGTACTGCTTGAAAACGAAATCGAAAAAATGTTCACCGGACGGGGATCGAACTAAGGACCTGCTACTTCGTAGTCCAGAGCGTTGCCGCCTCTTTTTGGGGAAAATATTTTTGTTTATTAAAAAAAAAATACTTTCTCATTTATAGCAATCTACCAATAAAAAGTACAAAATATGCAACGAAATAAGCCTAGGGGCGATTAAAAAACTTGAAAATTGATGGAGTGACGAGATTTTTACCAAGAAGTTTGGTAAATATTTATTTTTTTTACTGTTTATGAATATTTCGAAAAATATAAGTTTTTCAAGTAGAATAACATATTTTATCTTGAAGGTGTTTCTTAACATACTGTTTGATTGCCTGCATGATTGGAGATGGATCTACTCATATATAATTAAGAAGCACTGACAAATCAAATGACAGAAATCCCTCATTCATTTTCGTATAGTTTTTGCCCCAGAATGTCACAAATCTTTAATTTTTAATAGTGTATACTAAACACAAGTTAGTTCTATACTGTTGACAAATCCATCATTTTGTATCACATTCGTGTCCAGTCATCTATAAAACCCTTAAGTACCAGGTTTCATGTTCTTTTAATTTGATATTTGACTATATTATCCAACCCGACACACAAGTTGAAACCTCCAGGCAAACTTAATGAAACATATTCATGTCGGTAATGCAATTTGTTATTTACAAAGACGTGAAGTAATAAAGTTATTAAACGGTTGAAACGCCCGAAAAATCATCTTTCGGAATGAAATAAGAAAATATTTAAATTTAAACGGGCGTGATGAACGGCGTTATTATTGGGGATCCTTTTCGTCAAGGAGAATGCGAATTACGTGTAATGACGAATTACATTTTTGAAAAGAGCGGCACCTGCCGGGCTCCTGTGTGTTTAACGTCATTATCCGCAGAAAAAGTGAGATGCGGCTGCTCTTGCGTGCACTTTATGCCTTCAACGATTAAACCGATTCACTCGTATAATTTCGATTTTGATTGTCGGTTACACCAAATTACAGAGACCAATTGCCCTTTTTTCGAGTGTCGATAAGAGTAACGATACGTCATACGCTAATTAGGATATCAACCGTTTTGCGTGCAGCATGAATTATCGTAGCAGAGTTTATTTTTGAAGTTTGCGCTTTTTGAAAGTTTCGGAACTGCACGGGTGCAATCTCGGTAGCGGAAAAAATGAAGAGCCTCAAATTATACTTAATTTTTTGTGAACGTTATTTTGAGGTATAAGTTTTCATCGGGTGCATTTAGAATTTTTGTTTCCGCAATTTTTTATTCTCTTGACCATTTCGTGAGAATTATGGACTTCCAGAGGAACATTTTGTCGATTTCAATGAATTTCTTTTTCGCCGAAGACATTAACTAAATCGTTTGCTGTTCGTTCAAAACAAATCATTTTTTATGGAGTAAAAAATCACAAAATTTCTTTGAAATAAGGGTAGCATGTCTTTATTATACGGATAAATGATCACACGAGAAAATATCACGGACATTTGATCACATGTCAAATTATCACAATGATAAAATGTCTCGCATAAAGATATCACAATGACAAAATATCACATTGATAAAATATCCCATCGACAAAATATCACGCACATTTAACAGTTTCCCTGTGCAGCTATATTCATTTATGTATTATTAAGAGTTAGTGGAGTTCTGACTGGTTACGTTAGTTTCGCGACGTTGCCATTTCTCCGTCTCCCCCATTAGTAAACGCATTTTTATGTAAAATAATTCTTGCCACAATAACCAGGGTAAAATAGTTTGATGCCAAAATGGCGGAGCCAAAACAGCCGGCGTCCAACTAGAGGGGCCAAAATGTTCTAACGCCAAAATGGCGGCGGCAAAAGACTGACATGAATTTCTGTTTGTATTGTTCAATTTTTTTGGTCTGGTTTATTGTTACAGTGATATTTTTATTTATGGTTATTTGCTCATGTGATATTTTATCATGCGATCAATTGTCGTGTTCTATTTTGTCGTGTGATTAGTTGTCATGTGAAATAAAGACGTGGAGCCGAATTACGAACATTTTCGAATATCGTTTAATATAGATAAAAATTAAAAATATTTGCTAGAACAAAATTTCATTAAACCGTAAATTCCGACTGTGTTTCCTGATGTTTGGCGTAAATGCGGCAACGTTCTCCAATAAAAACGTATTATAAAACAATCGTACGTGTAGCCGCTGTTCAATCACAGTGATACAATTTGTTGAGATATATTCTAGGGAACAAAAGGCTTTGTAAATGCGTACATTATCCGAACCCTGTATCTTCAAAACGGTTACAGATTTATGGACGGCGCAGAAATTGAATTCAAGGCGCCTCGTGCTGCAATTTCGTCAGTCTCTGATTGCTTTAAATCACATATCTGGCTCTTCTTCGAACGACCAGGTATGATTCATAAAGAAAATAGTAAAAAAGTCGAAACGAGATGTAAACGTGGGAATGCAAAAAACGAGCAATGGAATTTGTGATCCAGGTTTGCGATTTTGAATAACAAAATTATTGTCACTTCCTATTAATTTTACTCTATACTTGTCGTAGAAAAATTTTCGAGTTTACAGTATTTACAGAGTTTACTTTCTTGTCACTAATATAGTGTATGACTTTTATTAAAAGATTGAGTTAAATCTTGTAATAACCGAACTTTTAGGACGTTATGGATACGATTTTGTTGAGTTAAATAGTGAAAAATAAAAGTGCACTAAACTTATAATTATAAGGGCCAGTAACTTTTTTTATTTATAAAATACTAGTATTTTATAACAATAAATTCATTTGCAAATATAAACGTCTCGTTTGTTTGTTTTCAAATTTCCCACGTTACATCTAAACATTAAATAGATGGACTTGACTGACAGAAAACGATATAATGTTTTGACATCTGTCAAAATGCTGTCCTACTATTAGCAGCTGTCAATATACTACTGTCCCTCATACGGTCAAAGAGTTAATGTACATGGGTAAAATATTGAACGATATTGTTCTATAATTATACTGTATCCACAGGAAAAAGATGCGAAGAAATCTCACGCTTTATGTAACATTTTTACGAAATGCGATTGGTACTAAGATAGTAAACGTTGGTAAAGACATACATAGAGAACGATATTAAAATATATCGGTACTTAGCTTAGTATTATTACTACGTTTTATTATAACTAATCTGCAAATCTTGATTGTCAGTCTGACATTAAAATTTTTTCTTGAAACCCAACCTAACTATGTTGGATCTTATAAACTTCTGGAACTAAAAAGATAAAGTTTATTGAACGCCGTGCGTGAAATCAAATTTCGCTCAATGTTTTTAGCGAAGTATTATATTTGTGCACTGTACTTCGCATACTCGAATCAATGCACAACAAATTTACGTAGTAACGAAAATAGCAGTTTCTCTCCCTAGGGAGCAAAAGAAGTTTCTCAAACTGTGAGCACAAAATAGTATTTTGCTTTCTATATTGTGCAAAATGGCACGGTTGCACTCATACATATTGCTGCTCTTGCCTTACTCGGGCGCCAAACTCGCACTCGTCGACAAACACCTATTTTGCTCCCTAGTTACACAATGTACTAATTTCTGCATATATAATAGTTGTTATAAGGTACGAATTACAATGTGAACATATTCTCGTGTCAAATACAAATTTCCGTGCTGTTAATTCTCCATTATTCTCACTCACAATAACTTCTATCTTTTCTTCACGATTTAAAAACTCTCTTCTGTTTCGATGACGTCATTTATGATATTTAGGAGAAGATATATTTAAAACGAACACCAAAAATAAGTGTATTAAATATGCGTACAATGATCATATATTGTCTTTTCTGAGATGCTCATTATGATTTAAATTAAAGTAATAAAAGTCACAACAAAAAACAAAAATCTACTAATGAGAAATGAAACTGTTTGTCAGATGGATGTTTTTAAACTTAAATATTTTGATACCTTGTTCATCGATCATTTCACAACGGAATGAGCAAATATTTACATAAAACTATGTAATCGCATGAATCAGGGATTTGGAAATCTGGTTTGAAATATCAATTTTTCAAAAGCACCAACAAAAATAGACATTTTCATCTCGAAGAATTTTTCGAAGCCACTGAAGGCGAAATGAGAGAAACGATTTACGGAAAGAACGGGAATGGAGAAAAAATAAGTCGAGTGGTTGATGCAAGAGGCTTCCTCGTAAATCTTTGCTTGCCCACGCGATACTCCAAAAAAGTGCAATCGGATCGCGTATTTGCGGAAGTGTGAGAAATAAGGACTATAATTAGTGACCAGTATCTTCGTTCACCCACGCTACTATTTTATGCCTTTGCGTGTGCCGTAGAACGCAATGATCGAACGGAATGATCGCAAACTGTCCGGAAAATCGTTTTTTTTTATGAAATCAGCAAAAATTTGCAAAAATGTCTTTATTTTGAGAAACAGAATTTTCAGTTAAGTTTATTTAAAATTTCTGTAATCGATTTTATTAGTATTGTTAAAAATCGCCAAAATTTCAAAAGAAAAACACGAAAAGAACTGGTTCTGAAAAGTAGTTGAACAGGAAGCTGTGAACCCAAGAAACTTATTGCTAGAATCAGATACAAGGACAGATTGTTACCGCAGTATTCATGAAATAAGAATATTCATTACGTCAAATAGTATTTTCTATAAATTACTTATTTAGACCACCTAATACAAATGGTAATTTTTACCATATCTTTTTATTATTGCACCGAAACAACAGTGGTTTGCAATGCTGTTTCTTTATCTCTTGAAGTGTTACTGGAACAGCTGATCCGATCAGCAGTAACTTTTAATATTTGAAAAAGTTCAACCACACTACTCCCATACAGCACATACTCCTTAAAGTGTTCCCCCATAGCTCAGTCCTAAGATATCTCCGAAAAGACGCCCTGAAGAGGTCTGAATTATGATAATCTATAAAACAAGCTCTTAAAGATGTCTTACTTAGGACTTCTTAAAATCGTAATCTCGAAGAGGTCTCATATTGCGATCTTAAATCTATCTGTGTTTCTTCCAGAGACACCAGGTGGCTATTGAATCCAAAAATGAGATCGCGAGATATTTACTTCATATGCAGACCGATAGATTATACGCTACCATGACAAAATAAGTGCTTTTACGATATTTACTATATTGTACTATTATTGAATATAATCACCATCCAATATATAACTATACAAACAGTAAAAAGTATATAAATTAATAATTAAGGTACAAAAATAGAACCTATAATTTTCAGAAATTTTCTTTTCATTTATATTATATATTTTATACGTTAAAGCTCTCAAATAAGACCTCTTTTCTGAGACCTCATATTTGAGAGGTCTAATAGAGCTCTTAAAATTGACGAATAAATCTTCTTAAAGATTACTGTAAGAGCTCTTTTTGAGAAGTATTTAAGACATCTTACAATTGTTAAGACTTCTTAAACAGCTCATTATGATGTCTTTTTGCTGCTTGGGACTATTTTATAAGCAATTGAATAATTTCAGAAATTTGGAGATGTTAGATCCATCGTACTTGACTTTCACATTGAAACTACTAAACAAAAATTTATGCTTGAAAGACATTTTTTTTCAAATGTCATTATAATGCGCCAGGCGTTTCTACATTTTTTTGCGGATACAGCTTCATCTTCGTTTTCGATTACTGAAAACGAAAGCCCTAATCAATTATTCCTAACGTAGTCTATCGGAAGGCCCTCACAAACGTGATTGTTCTTTTCTCAATGTTGCAGTTCTCGACACCGAAAACTTGTGAAGCTATAGAATAATACTTTTCAATCCTACTTCATTACATATTGAATTGTAAATAAATAAATAATATAATATCAAATTAAAATTTCACCAGAAAAATAATTAATCTTAATATGTTCTTATTTTGGTCCTTGGCGTATTTTAAGTACAGTAAATATTAAAACGCGTCAAAAAATTTGTATACATTATTTATATTATAAGTATTTGATTAAATGTACACTGAAAGACAGAGAATACTAATTTTTAATATTCTTCATATGAAAATAGGGAAAAATGGGAACCTATACTAAACATTAGTGAATATTAAAATGATTATTCTTATAACTTTTTCCATTTTTGGTATTTATATTACAATATTTGATGATATACTATTAAGCTTTAATTTATAATAAGAAAATATTGAGGCGACGGATCATTTTAAATAAACTATTGTTTGGTAATCAGGGAAAAAACATTTTTAAATATGTCTGAGGGTGATTAACATCATATCATTTGTTCGAAATGTTAATTTTTCTTATAAACATGATTTCTTACTTATACATTATATTTATTATTTATACATGATATTTCATATCCAGAGTATCACTTTCTTGTAATCATAATACCAAATATTAAAAATGTCAATACTAAATTTTTGTACAGCGGACCGATTTTCCCTATTTTCGTATAAAAATATTAAAATTTAATACATTTATACTAAATTTTAATATAGTCGGTCTCTCAGTGTAAAACTAGCTAATATAGTGTTCATTTATCAAATAAAATGCACTATCATACTGAATCATTTATGTTTGTAATAGTTTTGTAATATCTTAAGTAATAAATTATAAATCTCAATCCATTCAAAGATCACAAAGGAAGTAAACTCTTGTAAGTAAGTACACTTACGAAACGCCCATTCGAGAACTTAGCTTTTTTCTTTTTGAATCGGTTGCAGCACACTGTACACAACATGTAATTATCGCGAAATACGATAAATTATATCCTTGCGCGATCCAGCGGTAAAATAGTAGCGGTTAACTGTTTAGTAGCAAATTAATAGCACATATTAGCGCAACAACTTGTCACTAAGTTGTAGAGTAAAGATTTTATCTTCACAATTTATCTTCACCAAAATCTTTCGTTCGTAAAATTCCGAAATTACCGATTTTGAGAACATTTAGTTCAAGATAAAACTGTTGAAAGAAAACACGACTCACTCTGCAAATAGTTAAGTATGACCAGTTTTTGAAAAAAGTTAATGTTTTATTTAAACAAAAGGCTTTATTTTAAGAAATATCGTTTCTAAAACTAGTAGACAGTTTAAGTATGAAATGAATTAAATCAGAAAAATTCTGCATCCCAGCTGGAAGTCACCTCGCCGTATTGCTTCTGAGAATATATTTCTGGGTTCTCTGGTCCTAAATCGCACCATTAATAAATTATAATTATGCATTTGATGCTAAGCAATATTGGTTTTATACAGGTAAATAACCTGTTCGTTATCCATAATGGTTTTAAACCTCAGTTTAAAGAGTTGGTTTTGCAATGTAATGATGTATACCACTAAATTTTTTTTCTCTCTTTATAATAAAAGTTAGGGAATTAACGATGCGTATATAAAATAAGTTAATAATTAATATGTCAAATTGTACTTTTACACATTTTAATAAGAGTGAATTTTGCCATCACAATAATAAATAAAGTAAATGAGATGGTAGTCAAAGGAATGGGTTAACAATAAAATGTAACAATTTGAATATTTAAGCTAATGAATGACCTGTAAATTAAAAAGAGGATTATGATGAATACGAACAAATAAAAAGGCAGTTTCTCATCTACAAATTAATATATTGTATAAATTTTCAAATGGTTAATAGAAATTTAACCTCGACGTTTGTAATGGTGCTATTATTAAAATATAGTCGGCTTGATAGGAGCCCTGGATAGTTCGAAACGTCAAAGCTAAATTTTTATTCGCCGCCAATTAAGTTATCGAATTAATTTGTAGGAATTAACCTGTTTTTATGTTCTGGTAGTAAGAATTTTATGTTTTCACTCACACATTTAATTTATTCCAGGAGATTTTGCTGTTTTGTCATAAATGCACCAACTGTTTGCATTCTCCTCAATATGCAGATCATTCTTCGACAGAAATAAACTAAAATTTTAGTTTGCCAAGGTAAAATCCGAAAACAGGTGTATAGAATTAAAAGCGACTAGTAGTGGAAAGCAATTAGTCTAAAAATTCAGAACAAATAGGACAGAATTTTGCCTCTGCTTGAGGTTATAGTTCAATTTTAGACTAATTGCTTTGGTTAGAATTCAATTTTTTGTAAACAACTGGTAAAACTTCAAGAATCATCTTAAACTAAGTCTTGTGCTTTCACATGCCGTTGAGTGTATGCATAAACTTTCCCATTTTTCGCGGATATATGCCATTTCATTTGTATGTTTATTATCGGTTCTTGGGTATAAAAATCTATTAAATTTGGAAAACACACTTTTTTTACAAAAATATGTTGAAAAAGACCCTGCTGATAAGACACTTGATATAATAAATTATATATGTTTATTTTAAAGACGTTTAACAAACAAAAACAAGTAAGTACCCTAGTCCAAATCAAACCATATACTGGGTAAATATTAGACAATCTTCATATTGACTATGTTAAAAGTGTAGGGAAATGAATAGTGTTTTACCAGGGCAATTAATATTAATTTGAAATATGCAGAATAAGCTGAACGTTCAGTTGGGTATTTAGTTAAATTAAATTAATTAATTCTGTTTTAGTAATATAAAAACACTTTTGAAGAAAAATTCAAGTACACCTAAACATTAGGCTTATGTTTTAAAACGTCGCTCCAATTTATTGACAAGTACATAATATAGGTTTTTATTCTTATATTTGCACAAAATCTTTGTACACTTGCAAATTGCTGAATCACAATAATCATTATCATAATTTTTCATAAAAAAACAAAATGTTCCCTTCAGAAATACATTTGAACATTGTCGAAGAAAACAAACTTTAATTTACACCACTACCATTTTACCCTCGAAAAACATCTGATTAGGAAGTTTCGGCGACAGTCTCTTTAGCGCCAGGGCGTATTTGGTGGACGCCATCACAATATACTGCATGTTAGGCAGGTTAGGTTACTAATAACACAGGCGGAGTCACATGACAAAGCCTTCGATGCACTCCGGAACACCTTAGGTCCGGATGTATCAAATGTTCATTTTTAGAAGGAAGTTGACAAAACGACATGGCGCCAAAATGACCGGCGTCATGGCTCGGTAATGTCCGGTGTATAAATTTTCTGAAAGTAAGAATATAACTTTTAAAAGCCCGTGTAGAAAATAATCGTGTCATAATAACGATTCTTTATAATTGTACTAGATAGCTGTAATGGCGCGATCTAGGTAATCTGTAAAGGAAGTATGATAAAATGAAATTGTGTGATCGAGCAGTTACTATATAGTTTGACTGACAGAAACTATCTGGTATATGCAGATGCATTCACTAAACCAAGAAAACAGCATTGAAGCAAATTGGATAACAAGTTCTCGAATTAAGGATGAATTTTTTAAAATAGTGATTAATCATAAAGTTGTATGCAATGTCATTATACAGGGTCATCGAAAAGTATCGGACCCCCCTAATATCTTCAGTTAGAATGCACTTAGGAGAAAATGTCCAATAGCAAAGTTGTATGGTTTCAAGCGGGGAGTAAGATGATGACCTTGACTTTGACCTTGACCATGTCTTTCAAGGTCATTTCAAGGTCAATCTTATTTTTTTAAATAGAACCCCCTACATTTTATTGCATATTCTTATAGCTTATCTCGAGAGCTTTCCAAAACACTATAATAAAATATTTTTTTATTAAGTACTTTTTGAGTTATAAAGGTTTGAAGTTAACAATTTTTTGACACAAAATGTAGAATATCTTGTAAAATATTATTTAGTTTTCAGTAATCATAACCTTAATACTTTTGTGCGCGGAATAATGAGACCAATTAATTGGTTTAAAGAAAATACATTAATCGGATCCCCCTAATATCTCGCACACCACTTAACAAATTGTTAACTTCAAACCTTTATAACTCAAAAAATACTTAATAAAAAAATATTTTATTATAGTGTTTTGGAAAGCTCTCGAGATAAGCTATAAGAATATGCAATAAAATGTAGAGGGTTCTATTTAAAAAAATAAGATTGACCTTGAAATGACCTTGAAGGATATGGTCAAGGTCAAAGTCAAGGTCATCATCTTACTCCCCGCTTGAAACCATACAACTTTGCTATTGGACATTTTCTCCTAAGTGCATTCTAACTGAAGATATTAGGGGGGTCCGATACTTTTCGATGACCCTGTATAGACCATAGTGTCAAAATTATATTTATGTAGAAAGCTGTAGGCATAAAACATATTTGGAGTTGGCGACTGGCCAAATGAAAATCCACTTCTATAACGGGGCGGAAAATAGAGATTCGATAGTCGCTACGGCAACTGATGTTAACAAGCCTAACTAAAATTATTATCGAAATTCTATATAAACTATACAGATTTAACAATTTAATTAGACATAGAAAACCATAGTTTTACTAAATATATTCGGGATAGTAACGGTATAGTTTTAAGAATCTAGTTAAGCGTTGCAAGAGTTGTCTAGTTACTATACAGTATCTAGCGTTTCCTGACAATTTTCCATAATCGGTCATTTTTGTCGTTGTCTTTGTATTCATTAAAACTAATGGAATATCTAGATCTAAAGTGCAACGCCTTGATAGAATTAGGGGTATAACAATTAAATCTGAAACTCTTGATTCTTAGATTATTATGTTGTTGATGTCTTTTAAAGAAAAATAATAATGACAACGTCGAAAATGGAAAATTTTTATGTGGAGTGAAGATATAGCATCAAATGATAAAATTAAGATACTTTTTATGGTAGTCAATATTGAGTCGCTTAAGCAAAATTATTTATTGTTACTTGAGGTAAATACTACTTACTTTTTAAATTTTTTACATTGAAGATTCACTCGAACCTAATCGATAATGTTACCACTTAATGTGGAGTGAAATTCATTTTTGAATAAAGAACAAATTTACATCCTATCGATAGAGTGATTTATACACTCTAGTTAGAGTTAATTTTTCACATTAATTACAGTGAGATGCCACTGGAATTTTTACAATGATACCGTAGGAAAAATTATGTCCAGTATGGTTTCGTTCGTAAAATTCAATTTTATTCTCGTTTACCGCCATATGACGTTTTATGGTAAATGTTTGTTTACAGTTAATGTAATAGCTTCATAGTAAAGCTAACAGAAGTGAGAGTTTGACCTTAAGGTAAGGTACTTTATCCTGAAGTTACCGTAATCTTAGATTCGGTTAAAATTGTTATGTAATAGTTAATATAAGAATTTTAAATATTAAAGTTGGGATCATTTTGTGACATGTAATATGTTTACGCGCTTACAATTTCACCGAAACTGATATAAACAAACATACACACGCGCAGCCATTATGATTTTCTGCGAATTTTTCGGTTCATTGTCGACATGCGCAGTTAAAATGACAGAATTTAAAGTAAGATTTATGAAAAGTTAACGAACGCTCATTGAATGTTAAAATATACGAGTGATTGTACAATAACATTGCAGAAAAGTGCTGGTAGTTTCATCTCAAAAATACCTGTCGTTTTAATTTATAGGCCTTGAAATTAGCTTACATTAACTATTAGTAAATAATTTCTCCCAGTGTACTATACGAATTCCGATAAACGAGATTGTGTGCAAAATTTTAAATGATTTCTTACTTAGATTTGTTTCCGCTTTAGAATAAAATTTAACAAAAATGTTATTTTAAAACCATATTAAACGGTTTCAAACGAATATATCTACAGTGTTAATGGATTTTTGAGGTTGTGTTCAATGTGTACATACGAAAACATTGAGCACGTATCCCTTCGAATGAAAAATGAATATTTTGTCTTCAATACTTCTCAAAACATCGAATGCAACATATGACATCCGATAAACTCGAAATACCAAAAACGTTCGAAAAGTATTATACCTATCTATGCAAACATTTAAGAACGTCTAATTTCATATTAAAATTTGTTGAATTTGAAAATTTGAAACATGAAAATCACCGAACATTTTGCACACGATCTCGTTTATTGGCATATAGTTATCCTTGTCGTCATTTCGACTACACTAATAATAATCATACCGTTTAAAGTTAGTAGATTTTACTATTTTCTTCTCTCAGTATTTCGAAATTTAAGTGTCTGACGATAATAAATTCGCCACCGGATACAGCAAATTATCATGAAATTTCGCTTCTATGATCAGGTTAGGTTATATTAGGTTAGACATTTCTTGATGTCTTGCCTTATTGTTACTATCCTCAAATCAATAAGTAAAACGTGATGAAAATACATGCTTATCTGTGTGGTTTTCGGACAAGTTAATCGTTCTCCTTGCGAAACATGTGAAAAAATACCACAGGAACGACCAGAAGTTATCAATGAAATGTGTTTTATTTCAGTAGACAGAAAATATCTTGAATTTAGAGACATCGTTTTTAAGACACCAAAATCAAAACACATATTAACTTTAGCGTCGTCATTTAAGATACCTGATTTTTTGTTTATACATACATACATTCCAGTTTATTAAATATCAATTAAAATAATGCCTTACACTGAGAAAACAACCCATAGTTAAATTGACTATGTCACATAGTTGGAAAAATGTAGTTAAATGTACCACTTTCATAGTCGATTTTACTATAATTTTGTTGCACCAACTATCTCCTTACAGTTAAAAAAATGAACTATGTAGAATGATTTAAATAAATGTGATAAATAAAGTTAAACTAACTATAATCGAGTGTAGTCCTCATTGCACACTATGTCCCGTAGTAAATCTTTATATTTACTATTATTCATAGTTAAAGTTTGTATTTACTATAAATCCATAGTGAAAACTTCCGCATCCCGTGTGTTTTGATGGCGCCAGGTGGCGACGTGGCGTTTGCAGCTTTTTTTCTTCGCGCCGGTGACTCCCGTTATTGAAGTGGATTTTCATTTGGTCATAAGAAGGACCGTCGGGCGTCAAGATATGATAGTATTGTACTAATAGACTAGTTTCACGAATTGAAATCGGCGTGTATAATGGCATTGCATAATCCATTTTTTAACTGGCTAGAGTCTGACATTCACAAACTTAGTGCAGTATTGATTTTTTGTTTTTCTACTTGTTTCCTTGTTTGTCGTAAACAAAGAACGAAAGGAGAAAAGTGGACTTTTCATATGCTATGATATATATAGTTAACAAATATTTTTAAAAAGTAAATATTAACTCCTTTCCATATTTTGCATGACAACTTCTTATACAATTTCTCTCAGTGAAGGTAGTGATTTTCTGAAATGACTATTTCAAAACAGTTGAGTTTATTTGTCTATTGTGATAAGTAGCATTTTGAATCATGAAACAATGGTTAAACTTTACTATTTCAGAATAATTATGTTAACTATTACCATGCCTAGTCCTTATTTTACACTATGATTCATAGTAAAAAATGGTAATTTCAATTATTTTTTTTCTGACTGTACATCATGAGAATAATTTATCTAAAGAAATAATGTAAACTGACTAAAAAATGCATTAAAAACTAGTAGGTCACATATATAAGATTCTTCAGTCAAATTTCAAGTTTATGCGAGACCACATAGAGCATACACTTGTTTTGTGTTTTGTGCCCGATGCATCGGTGGCTTTTGTTCATTGTTCGGTACAGTGCCTCGAGGTAAAGGAATATATATTTGGGGCTGTACAGTCAACAGTGTATATAGGGCCATAAGTTTGAAAAGTTTACGGAATATTCTGAATGTCAGTGTCCAGTAGGTGCAAGGACTTTCAGTGTACGGACCTCCCGTTCGTTTTTCCTTCTTGCGCTTCTACATTTTGTCGGTCTTTTTTTGTCCTTTTTTGATATTTTTTTTTCGTTGCGATACGACAGGGTGAAACTGTTTAGAATGCCTCACGGGATGCACCCTACCAAGACACACTCGATATATTTGTCGAGATAAAGGCCACTCGAATGCTGCGAGCAACGCAGAGAGACTTGCTAACATCCTCGCACTTCCGGCGATTGTAGTCATTCTCCTTTTTCCTCTTCTCTCGTTTCCTATTTTTCTTGTTTAGCTTCTGCTTTCTGTATATGTCATTTTACAGGATTTTACGATTTACGCAATAAAGAAATGTAGGTTTTTGTGGCAATTGTTCTGTAATAAATATGGACTCATTTTTTAGCACATGTAGTAAAATCTTAGAAATTATAGACATTTTGAACAAAGATAAAAAATGTTCGCTACAACAGCAGCAAAACTATCAATAGGGGATCGATAGAATGTCGGGAATAATTTTGTAAGATCTGGATATTACCTTTAGATTTAGAAATCATCAAAAATCCCCCCACACAGAAAAAAATAATGAGTAGAATCTACCTAGAACTTATGTAAAATTTACAGAAAAAGTTAAGTAACCATTGGCAATAAAACTAATTAAAAGAACAATTCTAATTTTCTGCAGTTTAAGTGGAATTAATATTTTAAATGCTTGATTAACATCAATGATGTATTAAAATCTAATCTAAGTAAACAAATTCACATAATTTTTATATTTAATATAACTGGTGTCAATGTTCTCGCGAGTGTTGTTATAGAATATCTAGCCTAGTTTTTCGTTAATCTGTGATTAAACATGATTTAAAAACTTCTTAGTTAAGGGTTAGAATAATATTTATTTATATTCTTCAATAAATTTTGCTTTTAAATGAGACTCGGTGAATTTTACTTAATTAAGTTCGGCAAATTCTACTTATGACTTTTTTCCGTGCATGATCTTTACTTAATTGTAAAGACCTCAAACATCTTTGAACAATTTCTAGACCCTCTAACTGAAAATCTTTTTAAACATAATTCTAAAAATTAACAATATTATTATTATTATTATTAATGAATGAAATTCAAGTAAAAAATGTTCATTTCGGCATTAATTGATTAATAATCACTGGGTTCGAGTACACCGACAAATATCACGTTGCGTATTCGGTATTAATTATATTTTTGTCAATCTAGAGTAGGAAACACAACAGTTACAACTACAGTTATCCACATTGAGTGTCATACTATTGTTATAACATTAAGATTTGAATCTGTCATGATCAATTTGAAGCCATTGAGCAGCTAAAGGAGAATTAATTATATGAAAAACGTTAACGCCAAACAATAGCATTTAGTAGAACATAAATTATTGATAAAATAAATAAAATTATTTTATAATCTTTATATAATAAACATATGTGCAATTTATTTCGTAAATAAGTTAAATTAGTAAGTTGGCACAACAAGAAGTTCCTAATGTTAGAGGAGGATCCAAAAATTCACGACGTTCAGCATCGGACGTAAATTTCGAGAAACGCGCATCATGCGGACTTGTAAAATATATGGTAGCGGTAATTCACGTCGACGTAAGATTTCCTTTTTGGTCCAAAGGGAGGATAGAACTACAACTGGTAACACCACAAAAAAGGGACACAATCGTGTTCTTGAAAGAACGAGAGAATCATTTTAGGGGACGAACCTATTCTAATTGCCATAATGATGATAATACCTTCGTAAGCTAACATCGTCCATAGGGTTTACAAAAGCCTGTCTAGATCTACATTTTTCGCAGATCTTCTCTGGATGAATAACCGCACATTTCGGGAACAAGCATTTTGCCAGTAATTGCTATACACTCATTTTATTTTTAAGTAAATTGACTTTTATTAGCTGATAATTTTAGAAGTTTAACTTTGTTTCGTGTTATTATGATAGTGATATTTTTACTGTTTATTTATTTTTTTAATTTAGGAATATATTTAAACTTTCCATGTTTGTTTATTTTTTAATATGGTTGTCAACTTGAAATTAAAATTTATTTTTATATTTGTAAATGGTAATTAACCTATATACTTTAATTTCAATTGATTTCCGTACGATGCCTGTATCTTTTAACTTTTATTATAGTCAATAATTTGTGGGATTAGGCTTAATAATAATTCCAATCTTGTTAATTATTATTTAGAACACGCCAAAAAAAGAATTGTTGATTTAGTGGAACGAAGAATTTTAAATTTGGTGAATTTTTAACTATAGAAAATGCGAATTGACAATCTCTATCGGCATCTTAGTAATGTCATGTAGTTAGTTGAGTAGGGTTAAGGCTACATTAACGGAATCAAAACAGCTAAAATTGCATATATTTTCGGCAATTCCAGCCGAAAATTTTAGCTGATATGAATCAGCTAATCCAACGGAGTCATTTTTCTCCGTGTATATTCGCAAATAGCTGATTACATTTACTTACGCTCACTGTTAGTATATAAATCGTTGAGATATGCACCCCTTTGATGTAGAAGATTGAAATTAGCATGGTATTTGCATATACATGTATCTCTACATTAAATGTTTTTCTGAATAATCCAGAATGGCTTTGTACAAGAAAAAAGCCAATCATTTATTATTATAGTTGTACATTATTTTTATAGTTCAGATTTCCTTTTAATACCGATCTTCACATTTCGTACCGCTTTGGAGAAATCGACCCCAATCGGGGAAAATTATAGTCTGGAGAACATAAACATCGATTATTGTAAGAAGTCAATTTGAAAGATGAAATAGAGTATCTGAAAACTCACAATTTGTTAAAAGTTGTACTAAAATTTTAAAGTTCTGACGGTGTCAAGAGTAAAATTTTTCTTTCTTCTGTAATATTGTCAACATTTCCACAACAAATATGTATACATATGCGAACGCATATACATGAGAATAAAAGCTATTTCATGCTCATAAAATGCAGAAACTCGATAATATCAAAAGTTATATTTTTTTAAAAATCTGGCACGCAAGTTTCTCATTCTAGTAACTCGTGTTCTCACTCCATAAAACAACCAATATTCTACTAAATGCTATCTTTAAAAAATTACAATATGTCGGTTTCAAATCATTCGGATAAAAGATATTTCTTTTTATCAGATTATCAGACCCCAACTGAATAAAAGTCTACTGTGTACGCGTAAAAAAACTGTAATTTTAGTATATTTTATTTGTAATTTCAATTTTTTATTGGTTTTTTTTTCAAGTTCTGGAGAGCTTAATGACAAATTAGAGCGGATTGGAAATTAAATTTTTGGATCTGTCATTACTTCGACCCAGACTAAGTCTGGACGAAGTATTGAATTTGGTCACTTCGGGCATAAAAATTGCCCTATAGTTTTTCATCAAATCTCGACGTTTCAGACCCTAAGGAACCCGAATCAACAATAAAAAAATTTGTGTCCGTGATCTTGTACGTACGTACGTCCGTACGTCCCGTTTTTTTGTCTCGCGATAACTCGCGAACGGATAAGCGTATTAACATAAATTTTTTTTTAAAATACGCGTCTTGGCATAACTTAGATCTGATAAGATTTTGGCGCAGATCCATCGGTCCAATACTAACAAAAATTAGCCCCAATTAAGTTTCTTCGTAGTTTGTTGCATTTATTTTGAAAAATACAAATTTTATTAAAAAATGTTTCAAACAAAAAAGATAGAGCATGAAATTCTCTATAAAAAAGGTTGTATGCTTTTTCTTCCTAAAGTCAACGATAATGCCATAAAAACTAGTTTCAAATGCTTATGACTATTGTCTGAAAAAGTATTGAATTTGGTCACCTCCGCAAAAAAATTACCCCTATAGTTTTACACAAAATTTCGACGTTTCGACCCTCTACCCCCCCGGGGTAGTCTTCGCCAGCCCCTCGGGCGCGGTTATAACCTACGGGCGCATAAGTTCTTTTACGCCCTTGATACGAAAATAACTATTTCGATATATCTAAAAGATGTCTTATAGTATCTAAAAGATCTCCGTCAGAGATCTTTTCGACACTTTCAAGATATCTTTGACGAATTATATGTATATATATATATTGTATATATAAGATCATAATGATACAGACAGTAATTAGTAAAACACAGTAAACATTTAATATGCATCGAATAGTCTATTACAATACAAGCTCTTGAAGTAAGTGTTTTGTAACATTTATTTATTAATACTTCGGCTGGCCTGTTGTCGGGGTCGAAGTTTTGAAAATGCTCATTTTCAATTTTCATACATATAAGAAACACTATATTGTTGTAACATATCTATCGAAGCCACATGGACCTAAATATGATTGGACCCTCAAATATCAATATAATTTTAGAATATAATTGAAAGCTGTTAGTAAACAGACGAGTATTAAGGAATAGCCGACTCTCCACTGAGTCGAAGTTTCTGAGCGAGCGAAGCGAGCTAGGCACCACAACAACACTAGTTTCGAATTTTGAAATTTTTATTTCAGATTCGGATTTATTGGCCCCAAAAACCCTTGAGTAACAAGTTTATTTAAACTAATTTTGGTGACCACCCCGGTACTATAAAGGTTAATTTAAATATCAATGCTTTTTTATTATGCGACTTGAAGGCAGATTTGAAAAATGTGTAAACCTAACTAAAATCCCATTGGACACATATGTTCAGAAGATGTTTTTAGGGGGTCATTTGTGCCATGTCCTAAGGACGCCGAAATGAAACGTCGTAAAATCGTTCAAGATTCGTACACAGAATGGATGTCCTTACTACTTTAATAATTAGCCTTTGAGATGTTCCCTTTACGATTCCTGGGACATAAAAATGCCGTCTATGACAGGTTATAAAGGCGTCAGAAAGACGTTTCCTAGACGTCTAATGTCAGTGGAATCAACGTCTTTATAGTGTCCTGAAAATGTGTATGTAAAGATATTTTCCAGACATCTTTATAACATAATTAAGTCATTTGTACATGGTCTTCGATGCATCTTCAAGTAAGTTAAATAATAGAGCAATAAATGTTATTTTTGGTAGACCCAACCAACCCATTCATTCCGTGTGACAAAACAATGAACTTCATGGATTGTATTCATGCAATTATGAAGGGTTTAAATAGTATTTTCTATACACATGGTGTCTTTTTCAATTGTAAGGTCCTTATATAAGCTTAGTAGTTGTTGTACACTGGTACACCAGCTCTGATTGGAGGGAAATTTAAGTTTAAGCTAATTACGTTAGAAATCACCTAACTTCTATCAGAAGTTCAATGAAGTTATAACCAATGTTGCAAACCTTTGATAAAAAATCAATTAACGCGTCTTTGGATGATAAAGGTCTCAACTCTCCTTAATGTAACGTATTCGTATTATATTTCATGGCAGTTTTTTTGCCCTAATGGTCTCAGCAAACATTCCGTTACTTTCTAACAAATTATGCTGGAAATTCATATCCTTTTTATTTTCTTACTTATATAATTTATTGTAATTCATTAATTCACTAGTTTCGTTCATCTCGATAACGCTTCCTACTCATGCTGTTATCCATTCATTTCTCCATAAATACCGTGGATTGCCGATACTTTTTTGTATATAGTAGATACTACATTACCGTTCAACTGGTTAATAACGTACAATTCCTCCTGTTTATAAGATATCAGATCGTCGGACTCGAGCACGTTATTATAGATCTGTTCGATTTACCGCCTATCGCGTTAACGAATCAAATCACAACTTGCCATAAAATCAGATATCTCTCGTCAATACGTGAAGATCCAAAATATCCGTGAGCGGCTTTACAAGTATAGGTTAAAATACAAAAAGTGGATGGCCCTGCGGAGGCCTACCTTCAGCTATTAAGAACCCTTGTTAAATCTGGTACGGTGTATAGTTTGACGAAAGCTATTCAAATTGTCCACTCGCACACGTAGCAAATAAGGGCTTCCCGTACACGATTTTCTACGTCATCAGCCGTATCGGGGAAATTATCCAGGGGATTCGAGTATCGAACGTAACGTGCAATTTACGCCAAGAGCTCTTAATACGGCAATTCCCGTACGATAGTTTATGCGTTATGAGTACAGGCGTGGGGATCAAGAACGCATTATGCGTACCTGGACGCTCTCGGCCTTCCGTTTGCGCAAACTCTTATGAAGAATGGAATTTTTTAGCAATTTTATTCACATTTCCATTTCCGTTCCTTCTGTTGATCTGTTCGATTATCTGATCATGTTTCTACGTCTTAACTTAAGAAGCTTCAAGATTCATCTTGTACCAGCCATTCACCGAGTGGATAAATCCCATCCACTATTGATACTTTCCTATCTGATAATGTTTGTTTGCAATTCGGTTATTTCTTGCATCATTTCATCAATACTTCGTCGATATTTGCAATTACTTTCCGTTAAGACTGCTTTTCTTAATGGACAAAAATAATTTCTTGAGTTCTTTTTTTGAAAGGGAGACTGATCATACACACATCCCCGCATCCTATTTGTATTTCCCAAAGACAATGCTGCTAATAAAATTGTCAATGTTGTTACTGGAACATTAGTGTGACGCTGAGATTTTTTGAGAAGCATTTTGTCATCCGCACGGAACAAACAGTTCGTCGTGTTACAATTAGTTTTTTAAATTTATAATTCTATTTGATACTAATGACAATTATGTTTTATTATATAGCCAATTTACTATTGCATAAAGTATGGTGAAGTGAAATTTCGATATTGCTACCTACAGTTAAAATTTAAAGCACGTATTTAAAAATTTAGACCATATCTTATTAAATATGAAATAAAGTGCACGAACACCAGGACTCAGAATTATGAAAGCTCTAAATTTTAGTCAGGATACTATTTTTTTAAACCTCAAAGCTGCAAAGGAAGTTTAGACTGTCATAATTAGTAGTATGTTACACCAATATATTAGTTTTTTGACGGAAAGAATCAAATTGTTGCACTGACAGCTCTAGTTTGTTTATAAAAGTCATTGCACTATAACAATTCGGTTCGTTATCCGAAAAAATTTAGATAGTATTCCTCACAATACTTTTAAGGAGCCCAAATCAACAATAAAAAAATTTGTGTCCGTGATCTTGTATGTACGTACGTCCGTACGTTCGTACGTCCCGTTTTTTTGTCTCGCGATAACTCGCGAACGAATAAGCGTAATGACATAATTTTTTTTTTAAATACGCGTCTTGGCATAACTTAGATCTGATTAGATTTTGGCGCAGATCCGTCCATTACTAAAAAATATTAGCCCCAATTAAGTTTCTTCGTAGTTTTTTGCATTTATTTTGAAAAATATAAATTTTATTATGAAATGTTTTAAACAAAAAGATAGAGCATTAAATTCTCTACAAAAAAGGTTTTATGCATTTTCTTCCTAAATTCAACGATAATTCCATAAAAACTGGTTTAAAATGTTTATGACTATTGTCTGAAAAAGTATTGAATTTGGTCAACTCGGCAATAAAATTACTCTATAGTTTTTCGTCAAATTTCGACGTTTCGACGCCTACCCCCCCGGGGGTAGTCTTTGCCAGCCCCTCGGGCTCGGTGATCACCTATGGGCGCATACGTTCTTTTACGCCCTTGATACGAAAATAACTATTTCGATATATCTAAAAGATGTCTTATTATATCTAAAAGATATCCGTCAGAGATCTTTTCGAAACTTTCAAGATATCTTTGACGAATTATATGTATATATATTGTATATATAAGATCATAATGATACAGACAGTAATTAGTAAAACACAGTAAACATTTAATATGCATCGAATAGTCTATTACAATACAAGTGCATGAAGTAAGTGTTTTGAAACTTTTATTTATTAATACTTCGGCTGGCCTGTTGTCGGGGTCGAAGTTTTGAAAATGCTCATTTTCAATTTTCATACTTATAAGAAACACTATATTGTTGTAACATATCTATCGAAGTCACTTGGACCTAAATATGATTGGACCCCAAATATCAATATAATTTTAGAATATAATTGAAAGCTGTTAGTAAACAGACGAGTATTAAGGAATAGCCGACTCTCCACTGAGTCGAAGTTTCTGAGCGAGCGAAGCGAGCGAGGCACCACTCCAACACTAGTTTTAATTGCAAATGGTTTAGAATTCAATGTACGATTTTTTGTGTGCTATTTTTATCTTTTGTGAAGGCGAAGCATATAATAATAGTCAATGTGGTATAAAATTTACCTCCATTTTCATTTTCAGTCAATACTTAATAAACATGACTTCCAACAAAATTAAAGTTTGTTGATTTTGTAAATGTTTGAATCAAAAGAAAGTGGATGGGAACTGAAACTTGACAAAAAACAACAACAAAAATTCAATAGAAATGCGAAGAAGATAAAAGATCAATAATTGTTTAAGTTTTATTTTTCAATGCGGCTTTGAGAAGTAAAACATAATTTACGCTATACTATGTCACATAAATTTAATAATAACAGACAATGTAGTTTCCAAATATATGCTCATGGTTAAATTTAAAAAAAAATTTGCTCATGGTTACCAGTGGCCCTGTAATGTACCAAATTGGTTATACAATAATTTTTTCTTAACAAACTATTATAATCCAATATTGCATCATAATTTGCAAAATTTTGGGATAATTTTGTCAATCACTGGTGGTCAATATAGGGCCATGAATTCGATACGCAAAGTAAATTTTACCGCACAGCTTTCGCACATTTGCGGCAAAATTTTCTTTGCGCATTGAAATTTTCGGGCGCAAATTAACACGTTGCACAATGTAGAATTGCATAAAATATCGTGAGCAACGCATACCCAGCTTCATCTCACTCGCGCGATAAGGTCTCACTCATCGCTGACTACGTGGGCGACTCGTGCTTGCCCTCGCTGCTCGTGCGGTAAAATGCACTTTGCGCACTTGTTGCATAATATACTATTATATGCTTACTATGAAATTTACACAACGGTCGTTTTCTATTTCGTGATCGTTAAATTAGCAAAATAGTAAAAACCTCAATAGTCGAATTGTAAATTTAAACATTCGTGGATATTAAAATAGACATATCAAAATTAATAAAAATAAGCTTGTCATAGTAAAAATATTTATTAACGTAAACAGTTTCATAAGCAACAAATATTATTTCTCGACTGTTTGCTTTAAATTTTCATAATTTTCATAAATAATTCTCTAGACTGGTGACCGTCTAAATCAAGAATCCACGACGTCAAAACATGACATGTTAATAATGTCGTGCCAACTGTCTAGAATATCGATGGTCCATAATAGCCTCATATTTTATAAACTGTCAGCATGTTAAAATGCACACCATAAACTTAAAATATCAGTAAAATACTTACAAAATGTGAAAAGTTGGAGACATTAGGTTATTGAGTATTAAATAAGAGTATGCTAACTAGTCTGAAACTTTTAAACCGATTACAAATTTGTTATTTCTTAGACATCATAAAAATGACACCCTAAAAACTTGACCCATTGATATATCAGGTAAAGAAAATCAAAGGTCCAGACAAGAATATCGGAAGGGAAAGTAATTAGGCTTATCAACCGACCCACCGGATACTTACCATTCCGAAGTGTCGTTTGGTAAACAATTTTTGCCCCTCCATCATCACCTGTTTTTGACTACCTCATGACCGAATCCTTCGCTACAAGTCGACCAGTTCTAAGTTAACTATAACCGAAGACGGACGAACATCAGAAACATGGCTCTGTTGTATAAGGCAGTTTTTGAAGAAAATCTGGAGGAGGTTAAAAGGTTGTTGCTGAACGGAGCCGACATCAACGGAAGAAAAGAGGATGGATCCACGGCTCTCCATGCGGCTATATTTAACTCAGGGAGTAGAATTCTTCAGCTGCTATTGGAGTGGTGTCCTGACATCAATGCAGCTGACGAGGATGGCAATACTCCGCTCCGTCTGGACGAAGTATTGAATTTGGTCACTTCGGACATAAGAATTACCCTATTGTTTTTCATCAAATGTCGACGTTTCAGACCTTAAGGAGCCCAAATCAACAATAAAAAAATTTGTGGCCGTGATCTATTGCACGTACGTAAGTCTCGTTTTTTTTTGTCTCGTGATAACTCGCGAACGGATAAGCGTATTGACATACAGTTTTTTTTTAAAATACGTGTCTGGGCATAACTTAGATCTGATTAGATTTTGGCGCAGATCCATCCGTCCATTACCAAAAAACATTATCCCCAATTAAGCTTCTTCGTAGGCTTTTGCATTGATTTTAAAAAATACAAATTTAATTAAAAAATGTTTCAAACAAAAAAGATAGAGCATTAAATTTTCTACAAAAAAGGATTCACGCATTCTCTTCTTAAAGGCAACGATAATGCCATAAAAACTGGTTTAAAATATTTATGACTATTGTCTGAAAAAGTATTGAATTTGGTCTCGCCGGCACAAAAATTACCCTATAGTTTTTCATCAAATTTCGACGTTTCGACCCCCTACTCCCCAGGGGTAGTCTTCGCCAGCCCCTCGGGTGCGGTGATCACCTACGGGCGCATACGTTCTTTTACCCCTTGATACGAAAATAACTATTTCGATATATCTAAAAGATGTCTTATAGATATCTAAAAGATATCCGTCCGAGATCTTTTCGAAACTTTCAGGTTATCTTTGACAAATTTTATGTACATATATTGTATATATATAAGATCATAATGATACAGACAGTAATTAGTAAAACACAGTAAACATGTAATATGCATTGAATAGTCTATTAGAATACAAGTGCATGAAGTAAGTGTTTTGCAACTTTTATTTATTAATACTTCGGCTGGCCTGTTGTCGGGGTCGAAGTTTTGAAAATGCTCATTTTCAATTTTCATACATATAAGAAACCCTATATTGTTGTGACATATCTATCGAAGCCACTTGGACCTAAATATATGATTGGACCCCCAAATATCCATATAATTTTATAATATAATTGAAAGCTGTTAGTAAACAAACGAGTATTAAGGAATAGCCGACTCTCCACTGGGTCGAAGTTTCTGAGCGAGCGAGGCACCACGCCAACACTAGTTATTCGTTAAATTGATTACTAAATGAACAGACATGATCAGTACATAATTAGATATTAACAATAACGTTATTATTCACTATATTCCATTATTACTACTCAAGTAATGTGTCTAGACACATTGACATTCTGTTAATTTCGTTATCATTTAATTTCTTTGTATTTAAATCTTTTGTTGAACTGGTTCTTTCAAGAAAGGGTTCTTATATCCTCTGACCAAATTCATAATTGTTTTATTACTTGTAATGTCTGTCCACTCAGAATAAAACATTCTAATTCTACCAGTAATACGTGCGTTTTCTGATAGTAAAATCTCCTGGTTTTCTCTCGCATCTTGTTTCTCCTCTCTTCCTGGTGTTTATTTGGTTGGATTTCGTACATAGTCAGAGGTTGGATTTCTGTCTATTCGAGTGGGACCACTGTCCCGTTGGACGTTTTGCTTTTTTGCCGTAGATACAACTTTGGCACTCGATTTTGAATTCATTTCTAATCCTGTTTTATTTTTCTATAGGCGTTGCTAATTTGATTCGATCATCCCAAATTGATCCAAAAAGAAATTCATCCGGCTTTGTTTTAATGAATGAATCTCGAAGCGACGGGTTTAGTTTTTTGGCAACAACAGTCTTGGGATATTTCCTTCACGAAAACAATGTGATATATTCATGACGGAGATGATTAATCATTGTTCCCATATCAGTGATAGCAAGGGTTAGCACCTTTTGTTTATTTATTAATCGTTTGTCACTTACCAGTGATAGTTCAGGCAGTGTGCAGGAAATTTCTTCATTTAATTAGTTTTTTTTGGTAATTTATTAAGGTGGTCCAAAAACATTAAAATAGCGTAAAAAATGTTGCAAGTGGGGTCATTCGACAGAGAAAAAAAAAGAACTTTTTTTCCTTTGGCAAAACTCGATTCGATTAGATTTGGAGGTAGCGCAAGCGGCTTGAAGTTTTGCATATGATTTCTACGGGAAAAATCTAATATTTAAGTTTTTATTTTTTTAGGCATCAAGGACGTCTCGGAAAAATGTTTAGTATAAAAGTGTATTAAAAATTGATGAATTTATATGAAGATTGGTATCTCGGGATTTTTGAGGCCGCTGATCACGAATCTAAAGTAAGATTATTAAAATCAAAATAGCGGATCCAATATATCGGTCAAATTTAAAAAAATTGATGATTTTATATAAATTTTCTTACAGATTAGTGGATTTTTATAAAATGTAGTGTGTATGGGTCGTTAATGCGGTTGATTTCGAATCTGAAGTCAGATTATTATAATTTAAAATAGCGAATCTAATATGGAGGTCAATTTTTTAAAAATTGATGATTTTTTAGAAATTTTATTACAGATTAGTGGATTTGTATGAAGTTTAGTATCTATGGGTTTTTAAGACTGCTGATTACGAATCTAAATTCTGATTATTAAAATTTAAAATGGCAGATTCAATATGGCCAAAAAAAATTAACCTTTACTGTACACACCTATTTTTCGTTGGCTCCTATAAGTAATATATGCCTTAAGAACCAGGGGTTAATTCTGGAGTACAATACACCTCAAGTGTAAAGTAAACCTTACAAAAATTAATCGAATTCACTTGAAACTTCTAAGGTGGGGGTTTTTGGAGCCGATGATCACGAAATTTGACGTCAGTATATAAAAATTCTGTACGTCCGATTCAATATGTCGGACGATATTTTAAAAAATGAATCCAGTTTGTTACTTGGAACTTGATACTTGGATTCTTTTAAGGTCGCTGATTACATACTGAATGTTTCTAAAAAATCATCAATTTTTTAAAAATTGACCGCCACATTAGATCCGCTATTTTTAATTAGAATAATCTGTCTTCAGATTCGAAATCAACGGCCTTAAAGACCCATACACGCTAAATTTTATAAAAATCTACTAATCTGTAAGAAAATTTCTATAAATTCATCAATTTTTTAAAATTTGACCGCCATATTGGATCCGCTATTTTGAATTTTAATAATCTGACTTCAGATTCGTGATCAGCGCCCTCAAAAACCTCAAGATACCAATCTTCATAAAAATTCATCAATTTTTAAAACATTTTTATACTACCAAACATCTAACACGTTTTTGAAGGTTAAAGAAAATCATGTTCATGCCTTGTGTATGCACTGAAAAATCAATTTGAAAAATCGAAAAAACTCATGTCCACTCAGAAATCCCTCAACTTTGCGTTCCCAGATGCTCTTTGCCTACAATCATTTGAACCTTATGACAGATTCCCTTTTCGATATCATTTTCTGGGGTTTTGATTTCGTTACCGGATGGAACGGCAATATATAAGCAGGTCACGTTTTGACGGAGTTCAAATTCTCGTTCGAGAAAACGACACCATATGATTGTCTTTTTTACTACAGAAGTAGTTAAAAACAATTTGTTTGTGATTCAGTGTTTTACTTGTTTATAATGATTGGTTTAACTATGTGTTTTCTCTCTGTGTATGGTATCCTCAATATACCATCTCAAATGTACATTGAACTTTATATTTTATCAAAGTTATGCTAAATGTTGTACTAATATATTGTACATATAATCATTTATTTTTAAAAAGTGCCTATGTCATCAATGACATTGGAAAGAGAAATCATTGCCAAGAAAAGGATTGTTTGTAAAATGTGATTTTGCTAAATCTGTAGTAACGAATATCTTTTTAAAAATAATGATTATTATTTTAATAAGTTCAAGTAATTAAATTGCATAAATTACATCGAAAATATTAAAGGTTATATATGCCCATAAATCTATTATTTTCAATGTTTGCTACTCTTCTTCTTTATTTGCTAGGAAAAGCTAGTCATATTCTTCAAAGTGCAATATCAAATTGTTCTTTTCATTCGATTCAGTATGATAATTACATTTTTCCTTTCAATATTCAAAAGCTTATAACATTTCGAGCAGACAGGATCGGAGTGTATTACCTTAGCGGGATATCTCTATGTGTACATGAAATATTTGTATAAAACTAAAAATGTTAAGTTAGTACTAGTTGGTTATTTATCAAACTTACTGTAGACACTGTCTGCTCAGACTGTTATAAGTAGTTTAATATTGCAAAAAAACGTAATTAACATACTGAATTGAATGAAACAAACAATTCGGTATTGTCCGAAGAATATGAATGTTTTCTTTTTAGAATTTAAAGAAGAGTAGCAACAATAAAAAAGCATTCGATTTATGAGCATGTATTAAAAAATAAATAATTTTGTACAATATATTAGTACAACATTTAGTATATATAACTTTGACAAAAAATGTAAAAATAAATTTGAGTTACATTTGAGACGGTCTATTGGGAATATCATGTACAGAGAGAGAATAGGTAATCCAATCATCTTACAAAAGTAAATAAAAGAGTTACACGGAACCACAAAAAAATATTTGTTAACTATTTCTGTAGCAAAACAAGACAATCATATTGCGTCGTTTTCTATTTGCCGGTCGTTAAATTTGCAGTACAGTACAAAACCTCAAATCCGTCGCAGTTTTTTTAAACATTCGAGAATATTAAAATAAATGTATCAAAATTAATGAAAATAACCTTGTCATAGTAAACATATTTATTCTATAGTATTCCTTACATTATTTTAAATCAAAAGATTAACATAATTTCATCAACTTCTTACGTATATACTGCAACAAATTCTGCCTTTTTTCCCTGTGCGAATAAATGTAAACATATTATATTATTATCAATAATTTTGTATGTGCTCTAACTCAGCATATCAATTTTCGTCTGAATTAAACTTATTATGTTCACTTTATGCGCCTACGTTGAAATTTACGCAAAGGTCGCATAGAAAAATGTCTAGCACACACCCAAAATTATACGACTACCTGATTATTGTATACATGTAGCTATCGCGGCAGCGATTATACCGGGTGGATGACAAAGAATGGTACATAGGGAAACCCATGTTTAAACTGTAAATAATGACACGATTAATCGATTAAAAAGCAAAATTACATTAAACACGATAATAACAGTTAAATGTAGAATTTAAAATGTACAATTTTCTTTGACAAATAACTTACTTTGCATACAGAAGCTTTTTGAAACAAAATTGTCCAGAACAACATCATTCGCAAATTAAACACAAATTTTGATGTGCAAATTGACATATTTTGCCGCAAAAAGGCCATTTCTGCTTGAATACAATTTTAGAATCTCCATACGAAACAATTTTACCGATATTTAACGAATTGCAATAGAAATTACTAAAAATATGATTCCCATATGTATCATTTTTTCACATCCATCCGGTATACAAATATATTGTTAAAATACATTTGAAAATACATTTGAGTATACTCGGATATAATTATAAGGGAATTGAAATTCAAACCATGAACTTGAAACACGTTTAAAATATTTCCAGAATTTAGAAAGTTGCAAACATTTGATCATTGCGTATTCTAATGTAGTAAACAAGAATAGATTAATAAATTCTGAAACCGTAAATAAGATTACAGAAGTTATGGTTTCCTGGACATTTTAAAATCAAGTCCGTCAAAAGATGACCTGTTGATTATTCCGTGCCAATAGGTCGGGAAAATCGAATGTCCATAATAGCCTCATATTCGCATTGCTGATGCAATGTATTTTATTTATGTAATTATTTATTATTATTGTCAATGAAATGTGAAGAAAAAATAAGCTATTAATACTCTCTCGGATTAAACTGGCAGGATGATGAAATGCATCCCATAAACTTAAAATGTTAATAAAATACTTAACAAATTTGGAAAGTTAGAGACCTTAGGTTATTGAGTATTAAATAAACGTATGCCAACTAGTCTGGAACCATTAAGCCGATTTCACATTTTGTTATTGCCTAGACATCATAAAAATAACACCCTAAAAACATGACCCATTGATATCAGGTAAAGAAAATCAAAGGTCCAGACAAGAATATCGGAAGGGAAAGTAATTAGGCTTATCAACCGACCCACCGGATACTTACCATTCCGAAGTGTCGTTTGGTAAACAATTTTTGCCCCTCCATCATCACCTGTTTTTGACTACCTCATGACCGAATCCTTCGCTACAAGTCGACCAGTTCTAAGTTAACTATAACCGAAGACGGACGAACATCAGAAACATGGCTCTGTTGTATAAGGCAGTTTTTAAAGAAAATCTGGAGGAGGTTAAAAGGTTGTTGCTGAACGGAGCCGACATCAACGGAAGAAAAGAGGATGGATCCACGGCTCTCCATGCGGCTATATTTAACTCAGGGAGTAGAATTCTTCAGCTGCTATTGGAGTGGTGTCCTGACATCAATGCAGCTGACGAGGATGGCAATACTCCGCTCCACTTGGCCGTGATTTTGCAGAACAATGAAGCTGGACACCTTCTCCTCGAGAGTGGGTGTAACGTGGAGTTGAGGAATGGCAACGGTGAGGATCCATCAGACATCGCTAATAGAATTTTGGGTGATCTCAAACAACGCGACCAGTAACAACAATGCACGGCATTGTGATGTATGGGGCCATCTCGCAAGATATCCTGCAGCTCTCGCAAACAAATTTATAGTGATTCAAAATTGGGTGAAAAAAAAATAACAAGGTTTTCAACAAATGAGCAAAGCAAAGCAACAATGAAAGAGTAAAGAAGACTCTAAATTTAATATTTTTAAACACGCCTACGTTCCGTATTTATCAAAACATATTTTTGAAAGATATGAAACATAGACAGTCCTCAGCCTGTATAAAGTGCGAAGGAAAATATTGAATTTATGTTGCATAAAAAAATCGCAACTGAGTAAGAGAACAAAATGAAATTCCATTGAATGTTGTATCAGGCTCAAGTTGGCGTCTTAATCTGGCAGCCGGAGATAATTTTGATTTGTAATAAATAACAATTGCACGCCTATAAACAATGTTCTATTCTACTCATTGGGGTTAACTTATTATGAAGAAAAATTAGATCGCCTGATTATATTAGTAAAAGTATAATCGGATGCTTTTCTTGTAGTCGTACTGCGGTACAGCGAGCCGCCGCAACTTTTGGTATTCATAATCGGGAGGTCTTCGTAATTTGCCTCGAGGATAAGTTAACAGTGGAACCATGGAATAAAAACAATAATTTTGTATTCGCTTCGTGCATGGCGATGGAGGGGATATCGAAATCGACGGCAGCGCTCAGCGTGGAGATTTCTGAAAACTCGCATCTGCAACGTCCGAGCTTTTCCATTAAAGTCAATGTAAAAACGCTCTTATTTATTCGTTAATTTGAGATATTTTAAAGTTTATTTCGATCTGTATTAAGTGTTGCAAGTAAGTTTTATGGTTTAAAGAACCATTTGAAAGGGTTCATTTTATTATACCGTGCAAAAAAAATGATTACTCAGAGTTCGAAATTGCATAGAATACATTTCATTATTCAGCTGAAATATATTTATATTTATGTATATATTGTAATTTTCCATTATTAGTAATTTAGTTAATACATAAACATTGTATTTTTCATATTTCCAATGTAACTTTGTACGGTGGAAGAGTCACTGACGTTTGCCGAATTACACTGGAACGAATTAATTTATGCTTTGTACATATTCCAAATACTTCTTCTACACGAACTGCATACCCTACAGCCAAATTTTTTCCCTTTTCTATACTTACTTGATTAATGTTTATTGAGTTTGTGATTGATTCAAACCCAGATTATCGTATTCATTCAGCCCTTTAATCTCGTTCTGTCCAACTAAAAATGATTCGAATTAAAAAAAGTATAATATTTCGTTATAAACAAAAATGTACAAAATTTGGGCCGAATTTCAAACATTATACTCAAAGTACTACTAATGCTTTTGAAAACCCGCAGAAAATTAAAAAAAAACTAAATATTTCACTTTCTCATATCGCTCTCCATACAAATTGCAGATGCGAGTTGTCAAAATTCACCACCAGGCGGCGTGGCCGACGTCTTGCACTAGGCGAATACTCCATTTAAATAGTGCAGCGTTGTGAGTGCTTTTTGAAATAATTGTTTGTGTTTTTTCGGTTGTTTTCACTGCTTTTTTTTTCATATTTTTGCTGAATTTTTCTCGCTTGAAGATCTTCTGCATTCGGTCCATGATTATAAACTGTCACATTTATTAACTTTCTTAAAATAATAGCATTTTAAAAATAAATAAAAAAAGTAAAATTGTAAATTTAGATATTGTTAACATCTAATCTTGTGTTCGTTTTAGTTTTATACATATGTTTTTTATGCACTTTGCCGTGTTTTGGACATGTACCTTATTTCTACGAGAAAATACGTTTATCAGATATCAGGTATTCTTTTGATACAAAGATTTGTAATAATAATTATCCATCCAATGTAACTTGACTCATATTTATTTCATTAAACGTTACCATTTCATATAAAACCTTGATTTAAACAAAGGATGCTCTTAAAAAGTCATTGAATGCTTAAACGACCACTATTGTTACAGATTTTGCTGCTATACTTCAATACAAGTGAATATATAAACTCAGATAACACAACGAAATATAAAAAATATTGTTATTTTTTATAAAAAATGTCTTTATAAAGAAAGTATTTTTACTGAAAATAAATTGTTACTTGATCAATATAGTATATCCGGATAATACATACCGGTCAATAATGCATCACCAGGTAAAGAAAATCGAAGGTCTAGTAAAGAATATATTGCTTGATATATAATTTCTATTATATAAAATATCAATTTTAAAGTAGGCATATAAATTGTATAATCAAACGAACTTACCTAAGTGATGTTCGATTACAATTGTAGAGAATCTTTCTTGAGATGATCACTTGTAGTAGCGCCCCTGGTTCAAGACTAGTCACAAGGTTTATTAAGAATTTAAAAGAAAAAAAAATGGAGAAAAAGATTAGATGTTTTAATTTCATCAAAAATAATTATTTTAGCATCATTTTCATTAAAAGTGATATGAGATATCTCTATCACCAAGAAGGTTTGCATTCTGTAGGCAGTTGTTATAGCTAGTAAACCAATTGATTTGAATGTTATTGATTTTTTAAATCTAAATTTTCATAGGGATATAATTTTACAACATAGTTTGAAATATATCTGGAATCCCATGTGTGTTAGTGCTTAGGTTTTGACGGACGTAAATTAGCAATGCTCTTGAAAAAACGTTTCATGCGTTCGTTTAATGCTATTTCCCTTTGAGCAATTAAAGAAATGGCGGATTTGGCAGAATTTAACTTACCGTATTTTTTGTTATTACTGTACTGATCTGTTAAATAGTTAATCATTTCAGGTACTGTTGCATTGTAAGGATTTAGATGCTTTGGGTGCAATATTGAAATCACGGTGTCAAATCCGATTGATATTGCTTTATCGTTCCTTCACTAAGTGATGAAAGAATTATACTTCTGTAAGTGAAGTGGATGAGGGCAGCTGTCAACAGAAAGTAATAAATCATTACTGGGATAAAATTTAACAGGATTTTCATCCAATAGTTCTTGTAAAAAAGTGTACCATGTTTGTCCTGGCCAGTCAGGAACAACTATGATACTTTTAGATTTATCTTTTTTAATTTTTTGTAAAACCATTAAAATAGAAATCGTTCCAATCAATCGTGAAAGCATCTGCTGCTATTCCGATAGGATCTTGATGCCATGAGACGTATCGCTTATACTTGTTATTTAACCTACTAACAAAAAGATCTATGTCTGCAGTGCCAAAACTTTTTAAAATAGATTTGAATGCTTCATTATTTAATTCGTACTCCGTTTCTTTTGTCCTAGATTAAAAATCTGCTATTTTATTATCAGTCGATGAAATATATGATGCGAATACCTAATTGTCAAGTTCTTAGAGATATCTTGAACGCTCGAATTTTTTGGTATATAATCAGTCATATTTTACAGCTGGATAAGAAGGCACTATAATTTCTAAAAATTTCGCAAAATCTCTGATAACACAGGACTTAATTGAACTAAAGTGTCGCAATTCTCTCATAAGTTTCTCAATCTTTTTCCAGGTAATTTTAGATGCATTTTGCAAGAATCTTATATGAATCCTAAAAAGGTACAGGTTATTTTAGGAGTCATATATTATCATAAATCCGAGCTTTTGAAAAATTGTGATAGTAGTAAGTATGTTATATTCACAATCCGTATAATCTGACCCGAATAAAAGTAAGATATATTTCTAACTTTAAATCTAATTGTCTTAAATAAGTGATAATAGGATTCACAAGTTTTGTAAAAATATAGGGAGCTGTTGAAAGTCCAAATGGTAAACAATTGCATTCGTAAATCTGCCCCATGAATATGAATCGTAGATATTTTTATGCTGATCTGTGATTGGAACTGTAAAATATGCATCCTACAAATATAATGTTGCTTAAAAACAACCTTTTGTAATAAGTTTGCATGCAGTTCTATAATCCTCTAATTTAAAATGTTTCAGATTTATGAGTTTATTCAAATTGTTTAGGTTTAAAATAAGTCTGTCGGAACAATCTCATGGTAAACCTTCGGAAAACCGGCATCCTCGTAAAAAAAAAGTGTGTTACACTATTTGGATATATTTTTGCCTCCTGAAAGCGAATATGAGCATAAAAATTGGCGCTCGGCAATATCTTGGCCGCTATTTTGATAAAACAGCCAAAAAACGAGATTTTTTTTAGTTTTTTGTATTTATCTCAAACAAATACACCTCTGACGAAAAAATATTTCAAAACAAAAATTGTAGAGCGGAAAATTCTCTACATAAAAGGTTATATACATTTTTTTCATTATCCCAACAGTAAGGCTGCAAATAAGCGCCGAAAGTACCCATGATGGGTTTCTGCAAGGTATTGAGACTCCGGATATGTCGCGCTGATGGTAATATAGAGCGTCAACTGTCTAGGTTGCAGTTTTGGCCACTAAACATACGGGGTGCTTGCGTGCTGGGGGTCTCCGCCCCCCCAGACCCCCCTTTTTTATACCAGCCTAACCTCCAACCAAGAAGATATGAAAGACAATCGAATTCACGTGACCATTCGGTGCTCCTCTAATCCTTGCCCGGAAGAATTCATCTCCCGGTATTGCAGACGATTATCCTACTTTGACCTCCACACGGACACCAAATATCACGTGGGTTCGATTGTGTTTCATATCTCCATGGTTGGAGGTTAGGCTAGTAGAAAAAAGGGGGGTCTGGGGGGCGGAGCCCCCCATTACGCAAGCACCCCTAGGTTTACCATTGTCTTAAGATTTCACAACATATTATTTCCTTCCGTTCGAAAGGTAATGCGTGAACCTAGGGAGTGCTTGCGTGCTGGGGGGGGGGGGGGGGCTCCGCTCCCCAGACCCTCCTTTTTATACTGGACTAAGCTCCAAAGGCAGGTAGGAGAGTGAACCAAGGGCATCATCAAAAAGCCGGGTTCACTTCCTACAACTTTCGTCTGATTTAATTTTTTGAAGGGAACCTACTTTATACGTATAACTTGCTGAAACACATTATACGCACTTTCGGCGCTCATTTGCAGCCTTGCCGTTGGGATAATGAAACAAATGTATACAAACTTTTTTGTAGAGAATTTTCCGCTCTACGATTTTTGTCAGAGGTATATCTGTTTGAAATAAACGCAAAAAACTAAAAAAAATCATGTTTTTTGGCTGTTTTTTCAAAATAGCGGCCAAAGTTCAAAAGAGCGCCAAATTTTATCATCATATTGGTTTTCAGGGGGCAAAAATACATCGAAATAGTGCAACACAATTTTTTTTTACGAGGATGCCCGTTTTCCGAAGGTTTACCCAACTCATTTAGGAATTATGAAGATAGCGGAAATAAATTCATCGTTCTCTGACTTGCATTTTGAAATTGCTCCATTTGTAAGTAATATGTCTAGACATATTCATATCCTGTTAATATCGTTTTCGTTTAATTTTTTTGTATTATAATTGTTTTGTTGAACTATTTTTTTCAATGAGGGATTTTATATCCTCTGACTCAATTAAAAATAGTTATATTACTTGTAATTCTGTCAGAAATACGTACATTTTCTTTTAGTAAAATCACCTGGTTTTCTCTCGAAACTTGTTTTCTCCTCTCTTCCTGGTATTTGTGTTATTTAGTTGGATTTCGTACGAAGTTCCAGGTTGGATTTCTGTCCATTCGAGTGGGACAACTGTCTCGTTGGACGTTTCGCGTTTTTTGCCGAAGACACAAATTTGGCACTAGATTTTGATTTTATTTGTAAATTCTGTTTTGTTTTTTCCAGAGCCTTTGCTGATTTGATTCGATCAACCCAATTTGATCCAAAAAGAAATTCATCCGGCTTTGTTTTAATTAACGAATCTAGTGGTTTTACTTTTTTGGCAATAATTGTTTTTCTTGGGATATTTTCTTCACGAAAACAATGTGATATAGCACGGCCTGCATCCCGCGTAAAAATAAAAAAGACTTTAGAAGATCTCAAAAAGATCTTTCTTAAAAATGTCACTATTCAAGTTGTATTTAAGAACTTTTTAAGACTTCAAACTACTAGTTTATCAAAATCTTTTTGAGATCTTTATGAGATCTTTAAGAAAAATTTGTACTATTTTTTGAGATCTTTTTAAGACTTTCTTTTCACAGCATGATTTTACGAAAACATAATTTTATTAATCTTATCGAGATCTTTTTGATATCTTTTCATGATCTTTTTTTTTATATTTTTCGGATATGAAAAAAACATATTTGTAATAGAATGCTGAATTCTCTTATTTTTTACCAAAATTAATTATCGAAGATGATTTTTAAGGTGATTACCCAGTTTACTTGCTTTCCGGTCTTCCGGTAGTAAACTTCATTATTTGTAATACTTTGTATAGCAGAAATTATAATGTGTATAGGTAAAAAAAATGTATCAATTTTTGTCTAAGACACGTAAAATTGTAGCGCTTTTCATACTTTCTGAAAGATGACAAATTTTCATTTCTCTGTCACAGTTTCATTTCTCAAACATTGTCAGCGCTTCGAAAAACAACTCTGGAAATCTGTCGTCTTCGATTTGTGTTGTAACTGTTGAATTTTCGTAATATGAAACTTTCTGTCTTCATGACATGAATCGTTTGTATTAACGCCTACTATGTGTTTATTTCTCATCTTCGACTCGTTGTAAATATTGACCCCATATTATAAAGTGAAGTTTTGTAAAAAAGTGTACCCTGTTTGTCCTTGCCAGTCAGGAACAACTCTGATACTTTTACATTTATCTTTTTAAAATTTTTGCAAAACCATTAAAATAGAAATCGTTCCAATCAATCGTGAAAGCATCTGCTGCTATTGCGTTAGGGTCTTGATGCCATGAGACGTATCTCTTATACTTGTTATTTAACCTACTAGCAAAAAGATCTATGTCTGGAGTGCCAAAACTTTTTAAATTAGATTTGAATGCTTTATTATTTAATTCGTACTCTGTTTCCTTTGTCCTAGATTAAAAATCTGCTATTTTATTATCAGTCGATGAAATATATGATGCGATTACCCAATTGTCCCGTTCTCCTACCAACACCACATCTTTCTAGCTAAAATCGTTTAATTCGTTATATTTGACACATCCCATTCTATTCATCTGAGAAAGTGCCGCCTTACTATTTATTCGAAGTAATATCTGACAGTTTTTTCTTAATTCAGCGAAGCATCGAAGTCCAAAATGTGTAGCTGTCATTTCTAATGGATTAATATGTTATAGTTTTTCGCTTTTTGACCAATTTCCTTTCGAAGATTTTCTATGACAATATATACCCCACCCCGTTTTCGAGGCATCCTAAAATATTTTTAGATCATATGAATTATTTCTATTAGGGTTATAAGTATTTTCTGAATTAGTTAACCACCACCGAAAATCTTGCAAATTTTTTGACAAAATCATCCTTTTACTAGATTTCCTTTTGATTTCAACAATGCAAGATATCTTGAACGCTGGAAATTTTTTGGTATATAAGCAGTCATATTTTGCAGCTGGACAAGAAAACAGTGTAATTTCTGAAAATTTCGCCAAATCTCTGATAACACAGGACTTAATTGAACTAAAGTGTTGTAATTCTCTCATAAGTTTCTCAATCTTTTCTCCGGGTAATTTTAGATGCATTTTGCAATAATCGTTTATGAATCCTAAAAAGGTAATAGGTTATTTTAGGAGTCAGTTGACTTTTAGAAAAAATTATCATAAATCCGAGCTTTTGAAAAATCGTAATAGTAGTAAGTATGTTATATTCACAATTCGCATAACCTGACCCAAGTACAAGTATATCCTCAAGATATATTACTGACTTTAAACATAAGGAGCTGTTGAAAGTCCAAATGGTATACAATTGTATTCGTAATTCTTCCCTATGAATATGAATCGTAGATACTTTTTATGCTGATATATAATTGGAACTGTAAAATATGCATCCTGCAATTCTAATGTTGCTAGAAAACAACCTTTTATAATAAGTTTGCATGCAGTTCTATAATCCTCTCATTTAAAATAGTTCAGACTTACGAATTTGTTCAAATTTTTTAGGTTTTGAATAAGTCTATCATAACCATCTGATTTAGGAATTATGAAGATAGAGGAAATAAATTGATCGATCTCTTTGCATTTTGAAATTGCTCCATTTTTAAGTAATATGTCTAGATATATTCATTTTCTGTTAATTTCATTATTATTTAATTACTTCGTATTATAAATCATTTCTTGAACAGGTTTTTTCAAGAAAGGGATCTGATATCCTCTGACTCAATTCAAAATTGTTTTATTACTTGTAATTCTGCCAGAAATACGTTCATTTTCTGTTAGTAAAATCACCTAGTTTTCTCTCGAAACTTGTATTCTCCTCTCTTCCTGGTGTTTGTTTTATTTGGTTGGATTTCATACGAAGTCTCAGGTGTGATTTCTGTCCATTCGAGTGGGACCACTGTCTCGTTGGACGTTTCGTGTTTTTTTGCACTCGATTTTAATTTCATTTGTAAATCTCGTTTGGTTTTTTCCAGAGTCTTTGCTAATTTGTGTCGATCATCCAAGTTTGATCCAAAAAGAAATTCACCCGGCTTTGTTTTAATTTACGAATCTCGAAGCGACGGATTCACTTTTTTGGCGATAATTGTTTTTCTTGTGATATTTTCTTCACGAAAACAATGTAATATAGCACGGCGCGCATGACTCAGTAGTTTAATGGAGCCAATATTCTTTTCAGATTAATGACTCAGATGATTAATCACTTTTCCCATTGCAGTGATAGCAACGGTTAGCACTTTTTCTTTATTTATTACTCGTTTGTCACTTACCATTGATAGTTGAGGCCGTGTGCAGGCAATTTCTTCGATTAAGTTCGGTGGATTTAAATATTTACAGTTTTTTTGGTAATTTATGTTCCTTGAAAAATTCCTCAATCAACGATTCAGACAATCCTTTTTGAACTATCTCTTGTGATGGCATTGCAACATCCCTTTGCAAAGATTCTGACCAATCATCTTCTTCTGATGTGAGTTTACATCTTCTAACGCTTGTGCACATAATGACGGACCTTCATTTGTAAATTGTTCATTAGTTTTCCCATTTTCATGTTCTGCAAAATTCGTATCATCTTTATTATTGTCCTTGGAAGATATTATCAAAACTATTCGTAACTATTTGTCTTTTACAGTTTCTTTTTTAAATGCTCTTGATCGCAATAATTAAATGTCACCTTTTTTAGTTTTACCTATGTTAGTTACACCTTTGTAGTTTTTCAGAAAATCTTGCCAAGGCTAGAAACCTCCCTTTCCCGTGTGGAAATTTCCCCAGGTCGTCCATGTTTCTAACCGGACTCTGGCGGGATTTTGCGAGGATTCCCTATCCAGGGATTCTGATCAAAATCTGACCACAATCTGAGTAGAAAACGCGGAAATTTTATATCTTACGTAAGTCCTGATCAGATTCTGACACGGGAAAACCGTGATTATCCGTAAATGAGGAGCCTCGCTAAAATCTGATCTGATTCTGACCAGAGTAGTCTGGTCGTTGGACCTGATTTACAAACACGAGGAACAGGAAGCCCAGACAAAATAAGTGAAGCAAGAGAGACGCAACAACACGTACTGAAGTAGGTTATGTTTAAAATTGTAAATAATTGTGTAAGGTATTCTATATATAAAAGTTGCTTATTTTTGTAAAATTGTTTATTTATTGCTTATAATCACTTTGCCATAGTAAAAATAATATTAAGTTGTATTAAAAATAATATATTCAAAATTTTAAATATTTACATTTTATTAAGACGCTGATGAATGAATTAGAGATAATGCGTATGTCTTTTTTAATCCATGTAATGACTGTGATAAAGTTAATCTCATCATTTTACTACATACATTATTCAATGACGATGTAATAATTGAGTTTGACGGCTCATCATGCAGTTCATAAATATTAAAATATTTTGAATTACATGGTTTGTTATATAATGACTTCTTTTTTTTCCATTTTCGGCCTTCTAATTCAAACCCATTTTCTTTCTCAAAAATTTTTGTGACCAACATGACTATACCATCTTTCAAAAGTACAAGATTGTTTGGTACTGTGTCACTGATTATTTGGTATTTATGCTTAATTTTTGTAATGCCTCTCATTCTACGATTTATTTGTAACACTTGAGTTACTGTTAGCAGCGTTGTTGTTTTCTTTCCCAATATTTCTTTCTCGTATAGACGGCGACAGATTTGTGATAGAGGTCGATTGAGAGTTTGAACACATTTTTTTATTTTTTCTAGCAAATTTTCAAAAGGGAACGCATCTAGGGAACTTAATGCACATCCCATGTTTTTGACAACGCGGCTTAGGTTATGATGATTTAATGTCTGTTCATTTTTATTGCACAATGATGGAATCACCAAAAAATATCTTTCTAAATATATTTTAGCTATACGATAATGCTTTATTGCCAAATCAGTACTAAAAAGAAGTCGACAAGCAATATGTAATAGCAGAAAATGATTATAGTATTGTTTTTTCAAAATATTTTTTAATACTATAGGACCAATATATAGAAAAAATAGCCGAAATTCTGTGCATTTCCATTTTGCAATATACAAAGTGTTACGAGGTTTTCGTTGAAATTCACAGGGAATTTGTGATTTGAGCAATTACAGTCTTCTGTTCAATTCCGCTTTGCCTAATCGACCCAATCTTACTTTCAAATCACCAGAAGTGCAATTGACAAGTAGATTTTTCATTGCACCAGCAAAAAATAAATGCATGGAGTCCAACATAAATTTCGTAGTCATGTCTATTGGCGGCATCATATTTAATAAGGACGAGATACTTGTAGGATGGTCAGGGTCTAGTAAATGTCGAAATGATTCATCAGTGCGAGGTTGACAATTAATTTCTGGATAGATGGTACAAAAGCCTTTTCCTTTTATTACTCGTTCGCCAACAATATTACACCTTTCACAAGCATTATATCCTCCTCTATATTTTATACCTTTTAGAGATGCTCGTGCTGGGGAATCACAAATGAAGCAATGAAGACAAACAGTGAAATGCGTGCCATCTATTTCAGTGCCATTATTTGTAATTTCATTGAACTCTTCAATGAATTCCTTAAGATATTCATCGTTATTTTGAGGTTTTGTAAATCCACAATAAATTCCAATTATAAAAGGCGTATAAATATGACGTTGATCTTTTAGATAAATTAGATCTAGTATAGGCCACAACAGATGCCCAAAACAAAGGTAAACCATCGATATTAAATTGCAGACTGATGTTGCCATTTCTATGTAGTACCTTGTTCACAGAAGCTCTCAATTGTCTGGCTATACCAAAATGAACATATTCTCCTCCCTTTATTACTTTAATATTGTAATCGCATTGTCCACTTTTTAAAAGAGTTTTTGCTGAATTTGGCTGTTCTGGTAGAAGGCGATGTCGTAATATAGGAATTAATTTGTCTACTGTGGATTGAGATACATTATTATTTATTGCCCAGTGGCAAAGCTGTTCAATTTCACTTGGTTCATTGTTATTTGACAAGTCAACATCAAAGTTTGGTAGTATTGATGATTGAAGTTCATATTCGTCCACATTTGTTGCATCTGGTAACTGATCTATATCAAGATGCTGATCTGCGTTGCTCAACTCATCAATGCCAGCTTGTATCGAAACATTACTTCGAGTCATATCCGACAATGCGTGTTGATACCTGCTAGAAGATAGTGCAACTGTTTGCACTGCGTATTGTATATAATTAGTGTATTCATTTCATATTTGATTATGTTTAACTAATCTCACACTATGTTGCTTAATATATTTTACCATTGATATAGTACACACATAGTTACCGACTGAACACGATATCAAACACGATTCTTCGTATCCCAGGTAGCATATTTGAGTATTCCCCATCAGGGGGGTGAAACTGTTTCATTTATAACGTTCTCGTTGTGACCCCCGGGATTTGCGATCACTAGATGGCGCTACTATACATGTGCTTGGCAACCAACGCACAGATGTTTTCCTGATTACGGTCTCGAGATATGACGATTCGCAGTTTTGAATCGGATTGGCAAAATACATATTTGCTCCAGGTCTTTAGGATGACCGATTACGGGGACTAGGTATCGCTCTCAGTAGTTTTTCCCCATTTTAACTAAAATATGTGCACCAGATGTTTAAGTTCGCTGATTACGGGGTCTAGGTATCGCGCTGCATAGTTTTTCACGATTCTAGCTGAAATACATGCACCAGGTGTTCCGGGTCGCCGATCAAGGGGTCTAGGTATCGAGTTCCATAGTGTTTCACGATTCTAGCTGAAATACGTGCACCAGGTATTCAAGGTCGGCGATTACGGTGTCTAGGAATCGCGCTCCGTAGTTTTTCATCTTTTTAACTAAAAAATATGCACCAGGAGTTTGGGGTCGACGATCAAGTGGTCTAGGTATTGACTTCGAGTTAACCAACGATGACCTTGAGGTTAAAGTTGAAGGTCATTTCAAGGTCGAATCAATTTTTCTTATTTTTCTTCAAATTTGAACATATTTTGATTTGACCTTGAAATGACCTTCAAATTTTTTCAAATTTGGCCCAAGGTCAACGACAAGGTTACCGTTGTTTATTAGATAAAATTGATTTGACCTTGAAATGACCTTCAACTTTGACCTCAAGGTCATCGTTGGTTAACACCAAGTGGATACCTAGACTACATGATCGGCAACCCCAAACACCGGGGGCACGTTTTTTAGTTATAAAAATGAAAATCTACGGAACGCGACACGTAGACCCCGTAATCGACGACCCTAAAAACCTGGTGCACGTATTTTAGTCGAAGAGTTGAAAAACTACGGTGCGCGATATCTAGACCCCATAATTGATGACCCTAAACACCTGGTGGACGTATTTTAGTTAAAGTGATGAAGAACCACGGCGTTCGATACCTAGACCACGTATCGGCGATTGTAAACATCTAGTGCACGTATATTAGTTAAAAGGGCGTTACGATTATCACGCCAAAGCTCGCCGAGCACATGACTGCAAGCGCCACCTGGATACATGAAGTTTTGAGATAAGTGGGACGTCACGAAGAGAACCGACATACCATAGGGAATATAGCAGCAGTGTCACCCCCCTGGTATTCACTAAAGAAAAGTTATAGAAATGTTAACTTTTGTCAACATTTGTTAACGTTTCAATAACTTTTTGTTAGCGGATGCTAAAATGTGCTACCTGGGATTGTATAAATTGCAATGCGCCAATTTACATGATTATTATATGTACAGCTAATGTTACACATTATTTTCTGTAACATTTACAGAAACTATCTCTGCAATATTTACCGATTCGTAAGGCTACAATAGCGGAATCGGAACAGCTAATACTGCGGATACTTTCGGCAATTCCAGCCGAAAATTTTAGCTGATATTCATCAGCTAATCCAGCGGAGTCATTTTTCTCCGTGTATAGGACGACCTGCGACTTCGTAGTTCAGTACGCTATCGCGTGAGCTACGAAGCCGGCATTGTTATTATCATTATTATTCTTTTATGTTCTGTTTCTGCTGTTTTTTTCATGGTTAATTCAATCTTGTTTTTCTTTCTGTATGCAATAAAAGTTCTAAGTTTACAGCAAAATAATAAATATTATTGTATATTTTAGTAATAGAAGAACAGTATAAATATCAATTAATATTATTTATCGAGAATGAGGAAGAAACCAGATATTATGATTTTGTACCCACTTCATGGATGGAATATAGTTTTAAGAGAAACACTTGTATGGTTAAATATCCTCCACCGCCCAAATGAACACGGAGAAAAATAATCAGCAAAATCAGCCGAAAAATCCGCAGATTCTACCAATTTTATCCTATAGGGACAGCTGTTGGAATTCCGTAGGGATAGCCGATTATTTCATCTAAATTTACTGAAAAAGTCCGCAAATATAACGGAACAAATCTGCTAATGTAGCGGAAATTTAGAGCTAAGCGCGAACTGAGTAGGGTTAAGGCTACATTAGCGGAACCAAAAGAGCTAAAATTGCATATATTTTCGGCAATTCCAGCCGAAAATTTTAGCTGATATGAATCAGCTAATCCAGCGGAGTCATTTTTATCCGTGAAGAAAAAAAAGAAAAAAACACTTCACGAAATGATAAAAGCTTGTTCGCCAGCCAATAAAAATTGGCCAGTATGGCCAGTTACCATTCAAGGAGGGGCAAGTATGTAGGCTGTAACTCAAATAGTTTTAAGTCGATACATACAATTATCACGTACAAAAAAAATGTAAAGCTTACATATTATTTACAGACAGCTATCGTGAAGGTTTCGCAAGGATAAAAAAATTTAATTCTAACGCTTTTGCTTATACATCAGATACAGAAACTGAATGTGTTAAAAAGGCCAGCAGAGCAATTGACGCAATAAGAAAAAAGTCATTGGACGGAATTAAGGGTTTACCATCTTTATCCGATTCATCTAATTCTTCATATTCAATATATGATGAAGGTATGTGACGACACGTGCCGTTTACTTACTATATATTTATATTAAGAGGAAGCTAAATACCGGTTCATTGTTGACAACACTGTGTTTTCATGAAAAAGTATATGTTTCAGAGGGAATTCCCAAAAAAATAGTATATTATGCAACAAGGGCGTAATAATCGATTTTCGTCGAGTGTGAACTTTGTCACCCAAGCGAAGCGAGTGACGTCGGAGATCGATATTTCGCCCGTATTACATACGATATTTTTTAATACGACGTGCGTGCGAGCTCGATTATACGCATCTGAAAATTTCGCCCTTGTGCTTAAAATCGAGTTTTACGCACGGAGTGTTAAAAAAATTATTATTTTAGGGCGCTTTTACAGTAACGAACTACATTATTTATATAAATGGCAAACGAATCATAATAACTAAAGAGAAAATTCATAAGATTCAAGACATTCAAGTTCGTAGATAACAGGAGCTGTTTGAATACTACAAAAATGTATTTTTGCGAATTCTCGCTGGTTTCTAAACCGAGATTTCGCTGATTCTGCACTCACGCGAAATATGCAAAAGCGCCCTAAAATTGAAAGCACGTGTAAAAGTCGCTTAGTATTTATTTCATTCGCACATGTTTGGTTAGGAAATTATGTTATCAACGGGGTAAGTCTAGCTGCCCCTTAAGAGCGTTCTAATGTGGTCAGCTGATAAGGAGTAATCGACCCTTAAAAAATGTGACAATAAATCGATTAAATAATTTTTAATTTCGATTGAGAATTTTCGGAAATGTAATAATTTTTAATTTAGATTTTTCAGTGTTTACTGACTTAATAACCTCATCCACTGATTATTTTAGAACTATTTTAACGAGGATACTCTAATCTTGCCGTGAACAAAAAATATATTTCTTCAATTTTAATAAGTACTTTTTAAATACTTGATCTTGTTCTACATAAAACAGGTAATGAATCATCAACAAACGATGCACCTATAAAAGCAAAAAATACCAATGCCCATAAGAATAGGAAAGAAAAAACCCAAAAACTGCGTAAGTTAATAATATACACATTATTAACATTAACGGTGTTCTGAAACGAAAAAAAAAGTTTAGTCGCCATGCCGATGAAAAGTACAACAGTACCCATTTTCTATATACTTTAAGTAATCAAAAAATCGTTAAATCGAAATCCTAGCTGATCGTCTGAAAGTTTGAGACTATTTTAAATTATTTTATTATTTTATTTCAAATTTTTATCTAAGTTCTAAATTTATGACTAAGGACGGTGGTATATAAAACATAAATATATATTAATATCAAAACAACTAAATTTATATTTGAGAGTATAAAACACAACAAAAATAAACATTTTTAATAAGTAGTATAACAACATAAATTTGATTTAATCACACAATGGCTTGAGGAAAATTCAATCACAGCTTTTTTTAATTTTTCTGCATACAAAATACTATTTACATTATTTATTTTGTACTTCTTCCAGTATTTGATAAATTCGCGGTGAATGGATTCACCATCTTGCTCAGACCATAATCCTAGGCCACAATCTGTTTCGAAGAAACTTAAACTTTCTTCAATATGTGTTACCAGCACATGAATTTTCATAGTTTCGGAAATTTCTGTTGCTAAAAAAGCATTTTTCAATTCTTTAACTAGTAAATGCATATCTACCTGAGAATTTCTCCTGGTTGAGAAGCAACTTTCAATTATTTTATTCATAGCCTTCAATGCAGGAACAAACGGTACTAATCTCAATTTGCCTACATCCGCACAAATTTCATGATTGAAAAGTTCATCCGAATGTTTTAACATCTTACGACAAGCGTTACCTTCGAATGTGTCTCCATGGTAACTCTTTGAGATTAGATTTAATTTTGAAGGCCAAAGTAAGGACTTTTCTTTTCCTAGCAGAGGAACTAATCCATTCCAAAATAAATGGTTTACAAAACCTTGCAAGAGATGTAGTTCGGGAAGGATACATTTCTCTAATACGTATGTTTCATCATTCTCTACAAATAAAGAAGGATTCACTGTACTGTTACATTTTTTAGCAAATCTCTTGTTACTTCCTAAAATTACAAAATGTTCATAATTTTTCTTCAAGTCACCATATGTCTTTAACTTTAATACTTCTGGTTCGTCTTCTTCGATTAATTCTTTGCGATTCTTCAAATCATCTAACTGTATAAAGCAATAAGGACAGGGATTAGTTGCACTAGCAGTCTGCATTCCATTTGCTATAAGTGTCAACTTAAAGTCAGCGACAAATTTAAAAGAAATATCGGTTTAAAAAATGTTTCTTTTATATCAGGAACAATGCATAATATAATTAATTTATTCACACTTGTTAATTTAAATTTCTGACCTAAATTTTGATCAACATCAAGTATTTATTTTTTAGAAAATGTTTTTGTGTCATCCTAGTTTTGAGGAAAAATTGACATACAATTTTAAAAAATGTTTGACCTCCGTCTGCCATAATCTTAATGCATGGAATACCGACAATGTTTCGTTTTGTTATTACTGTCTCAACCATCTCTTCCGAATTCGTCCAAATAACAGGCAAAACAGGCCTTTCTTCTATTTTAACAACACCAATATCAATTATTTGAAGCATGATTAATATAATTACTTGGTACAGCCTTCCTTCCACATTCTGATCGCAATAAAGTCGTAACTTTTTTAATATGATTTAATGATACAACAGTTTCATTTTGGAAATCGTCTAATTTTTTTTTAGAAAATGTAACATTGTATTTTTTTCGTTCCGTTAAAAAAACTTTTCTTTTTCGTCCTGTTGTACTCATTGTAACTAAATTTGAATCAGAATTTGATATTTTTGCTTTTGCGGGAATAGAAGTAGCAATTTGCTCTTGTTGCTGACGAGGAAGTGTTTCCATAATAGCACTCACATTTTTTCGCTTTTGCGTCACATTCTTACACGTATGTTCTTTACCTTTAGATATTTCTGCATAGCATTTTACACATATAGTGATATTCTTTGTTTCAACTTCTTTTGCATTTGTAGTGTTAGTTTGTGTTAAATTATTAACGGAATTCGCTCCATATAACCCGCTTGAAGATGCACCTATCTTTTCGATTATAATCGAAATGTATATACAGACATTTTTTGACCTATTTTAGACTTTACGTGCCCTTTAAATTTTGCTGTTTGGTAACTAAAACATGTGCACGTTCTCGATTGTGCTGAATGAACATAAGCTCTCGTAGATTTAGGCAAAATTATATCTTCATAATTTAAGTCCTTAGTATTGGTCGCGACGTATTACCATTTTTATGTTCCACTAGAATTTTACGGCACGTTACACAAATACTTGATGGTAGTTTAGAATTTGACAAATCGAAATCTTTATAAACAAGTTCTTTGATTAATTTTTCAGTGGTAGCAGAAATATTATAGTCTTCTAGTTTCCTTTTTCCGAACACAATTTTTCTTGCACACAACACACATACTTTTTTTCGGTTATCTCCGTGAGTACTAGCTATATTTGGCATATTGTTATATTTAATTAGTTATATTTAATAGTTATATTCAATAAACAAACATTATATTTAATATACAAAAAATAAAAAAAAAGCTGCCAGGAAAACTGCAAGACTCACACTGTCTTGATCTGTAAAGAATTTTCGCATGTAAATAACGTATGTTTTTCAGTGTATTTGTTTTGATTACAAGTGTTGCGCTGTATTTCTAGAATTTACTATTTATATTTTGTTTCTATTAATGAATTAAGTTAGCGATTCGAATAATGTGTGTATAAAAATATTTAATGTAAATAGATAAATTGTTATTTATTAAAAATATCATTTAAAATGTTGATTTATGAGTCAAACTTTTAGACAATCAGCTAGGATTTCGATTCAACGTTTTTTTGATTACTTATAGTATAGAGAAAAAGGGTACTGTTGAACTTTTCATCGGCATGGCGACTAAACTTTTTTTTCGTTCCAGACCAGCGTGATTAAGGGCCCTCGAGCGTGTGGGCGGGCGACGGGAAAAACGAGAAAGTCTTTGCTCCAAGTTCTAGGTTTCAAAAGTGAATTTTTCGCAATTTCGTTTTAAAGAAATATTCGTCATTATTACGGCTACCGGATGAATGAGTTTGGAATGATTCTGCAGCTAGAAAATAACGAAAAATAAAGATTTACTTTTTGAATTCCACGTCAGGTGATGGAATCTGTCATTTGACATATGCCTCGGGTCACTAACCTGACGTCAAATTCAAAATATAAATCATTATTTTTGATTATTTTCCAGCTACAGAATTTTTCCAAACTCATTCATCCGGTAACTATAATAATAAGGATATTTCTTTGAAAAAAAATTGCCAGAAAATTCACTTTTGAAACCTGGAACTTGGAGCAAAGATTTTCTCGCTTTCCCCTCGCCCGCCCACGCGCTCTATGCCCCTTAATGTAAGAGTAATATAAATGTCTTTATTTTAAATGTATTACTTGTAACGTGTATATAAGCTAAAAGAATTACAATTTACAGATTCTTCGAATAAAAAAAAATAGCCCACCTGATACAAATTTAAACTGCATGACATCGATGCCTATATCGGAAAAACATTTAATGAAACAAAATGAAGGTCAATCATACTATTTTATGTAATACTAATTTAATTTACCATCCAAATCATATTAATAATATATTTACAGATTTTGAGAAAGAGCTATTACAACTTAACAATGATGATTTATTAGGTTTGTAAACAGTCATAATAGTATATTATGCATCAAGGCCGCAATTATCAATCTTCGACGATTGCGAAGTTTGTCGCTCGAGCGGAGCGAGGGTGACAATCACAATCGTCGGAGATCGATATTTCGCCCATGTTCCATACGATATTTTTTAATACGACGTGCGTAGAGCGCGATTTTACGTTCATGAAAATTTCGCCCTAGTGCGTAAAATCGAGTTTTACGCACGGAATGTTAAAAAAGTACATTATTTTACCTTCTTATATACAATTTTATTCGAACAGATTTTACCGACAAATTTCTAACAAAGAATACTAATGAAAAAGAAAATTCAAACAAGAATTATTCTTCAGGTAAATTAAAGTGTATTTGAATGTTTTTGTTACCTCAATATTATCGTATTTATTATATGTATAAACAATTTTAAAAATGATGATATTGCTGCAGGCAATAAAAACATTGCATTACGATGTCAAAGAAATTAAGCAAGAAATATCAGGCCTAAGAACTGCTATTAGTAGCCAACAACATCTTACACATATATTACCACTTAAAACTTTAGAAGGGCTCTTTAAAGAGCACGACCTTATTGTTCCATTACATGCTCAAATCGACTTCGAAAAATTTGAAAGTTTGTTAGACGATTCAGTATTTCGTCAAAACATTGTAAGTTGAAAAATCTTACAATTGACACAAACATTTCTTTTTGTTGTTATTCAATTACTATTCTAACATATTTTAATTTTTTTTTCTTTGCAGTGCAACGTAATTCAGAATCATATGCGCCTCGACTGTAATTTGAATAAAAATATGACTAACATTTTTAAAAAACTATTTGCTCGAGAGCTGATTGTCAACTTTACTGCTGTCAAACGTACTTCAAATAAAGTCATATTTAGAAGCACTGCTTCATGCAGTGTAATATATGGTAATAACGATTTTCCATAAATAAATAAATATATATATATATTTATATATTTTTACCGCGGTATTATTTTGTTCCAGATTCCGTAAATCAATTTAATATGCTAAATAGACAAGTATTAACAGATGACAATACAATTTTAATCATAGCCTTAGTGCGTGTATTAGCAACGCCAAAGATTGGGAAGGACGACATCGAAACAGGAGCAAATGATATGTCTATGCATTACATAATAATATTTATGATTGTAATAATAAAAGTATATGTAATAAAAATTACACTTTTGAAATAAAAACTGATACGACCAATAAAAGAAAACCTAATACTTAATAACTTTCGTCATGGTCTATTCGTGACCTTTTACTTCACAGTTTTATATTTTTCTAATATATATTTAGTAACTATAATAAAAGGGTTTGTGTTATTCGTAGGTTTAATATGGTATGAATAAGTATAAACAAAAAAGTAGCTTTTTTACATTATACAACCAGGATTATTTTTTACAATATTTTTTTGAAGTTTCGAAATCTAATGTCAAAAATTTCAAGGATCAGTAAATTGAAAAATAAGTGTTAAAGTACTTAAGGCGGGACATAAAACTAATATTCGGTTGAACATGTATATTTTCTATTATGTTTCATTCGTTTTAATCAACTTTATTTTATTTTATGACATACCTCGGGTGGTGCAGTTTCCCCGCGTAATACCTGTACAAATAATTCAGACTGGATTTTTGTCCGAGAAAGCAGGATTCCCATTAGAATGTAGACAACTTAAACAGGACTCAGATTAGACTCCGGTCAGATAAAATAGGATTCTGATCAGAACCTGGCCGGATAAAACAGGATTCTGATCGGAATCTGATCTCAATTCCTGAGCAGAATCGCGTCTGCAGAGCGTTACATTTCAAGTCGGATTCTCACGAGGGTCCTGATCAGAATCCGGCCAGACCTGTGGAAGTCCGATCGGATTCTGGTCAGAATCCTGTGTGAATTTCTGCACGGGTTTAATTCGATTCAGAATGATAATTACGTTTTACTTTTCAATATTCAAAAGCTTATAACATTTCGAGCAGACATCAGAGTGTATTACCTTAGCGGGATCTATATGTATACATGAAATATTTGTATACAACTAAAAATGTTAAGTTCGTAGTAGTTGGTTATTTATCAAACTTACTGTAGATACTGTCTGCTCAAACGGTTATAAGTAGTTTAATATTGCAAAAAACGTAATTGCCATACTGAATCGAATGATACAAATAATTCGGTATTGCCCGAAGAATATGAATGTTTTCTGCATAGAATTTAAAGAAGAGTAGCAAAAATAAAAAAAACATTAGATTTATGGGCATGTATTAAAAAATAAATAATTTTGTACAATATATTAGTACAACATTTAGTATAATTTTGACAAAAAATGTAAAAATAAATTTGAGTATACATTTGAGACGGTATATTGACAATATCATCTAAAGTAAGTAAACACATAGGTAAGTCAATCATCTTAGCAAAAGTAAATAGAGTTACACGGAACCACAAAAAAATATTTGTTAACTATTTCTGTAGTAAAATAAAACAGCCATATTGCGCCGTTTTCTATTTCCCGATCATTAAATTTGCAGTACAGTACAAAACCTCAAATCTGTCGCAGTTTTGTAGTCGAATAGTAACATTCCAGAATATTAAAATAGATGAATCAAAATTAATTTAAAATAACTTTGTCATCGTAAAAATATTGTTTCTATAGTATTCCTTACAATATTTTAAATCATAAGATTAACATAATTTCATCAACTTTTTACGTATATACTACAACAAATTCTCCCTTTTTTTCTCTGTGCGAAAAAACGTAAACATATTATATTATTATCAATAATTATGTGCTCTAACTCAGCATATCAATTGTCGACTGAATTAATCTTATTATATTCAACTTTCTGTGCCTACGTTGAAATTTATACAATGGTCGCATAGAAAAATGATCTAGCACCAACAGCCACAATGACCACTATCTGACATTGTTATATTATTAAAATATAATTGACAATTTTACTCAGAGTATACTCGTGTAAAATTATAAGGGAATTGAAATTCAAACTATGAACTTGAAATACGTTTAAAATACTTCCAGCATTTAGAAAGTTGCAAACATTAGGTGATTGCGTATTCTAATTCAGTAAACAAGAATAAGTTAATAAATTCTGAAACCGAAAATAAGATTAGAGAAGTTATGGTTTCCTGGACATTTTAAAATCAAGTCAGTCAAAACAGCCTCATATTCGCACTGCTGATGCAATGTATTTTATTTATTTAATTATTTATATTATTATTGTAAATGAAGTATGAAGAAAGAAATAAGCTACCAATATTCTCTCGGATTAAATTGGCAGGATGTTAAAACGCACCCCATAAACTTAAAATGTCAGTAAAATACTTAACAAATTTGGAAAGTAGAGACCTTCGGTTATTGAATATTAAAAAAGAGCATGCTAACTAGTCGGAAACCATTAAACCGATTCCAAATTGTTATTTCCTAGACATCATAAAAATGGAACCTTAAAAACATTACCCATTGATATCAGGTAAAGAAAATCAAAGGCCCAGACAAGAATATCGGAAGGGAAAGTAATTAGGCTTATCGACCGACCCACCGGATACTTACCATGCCGAAGTAGTGTCGTTTGGTAAACAATCTTTGCCCCTCCACCATCACCTGTTTTTGACTACCTCATGACCGAATCCTTCACTACAAGTCGACCAGTTCCAAGTTAACTATAACCGAAGACGGACGCACATTAGAAAAATGTCTGTATTGTGTAAGGCAGTTTTTGAAGAAAATCTGGAGGAGGTTAAAAGGTTGCTGCTGAACGGAGCCGACATCAACGGACGAAAAGAAGATGGATCGACGGCTCTACATGCGGCTATATATAACTCAGGGAGTAGAATTCTTCAGCTGCTATTGGAGTGGTGTCCTGACATCAATGCAGCTGACGAGGATGGCAATACTCCGCTCCACTTGGCTGTGATTCTGCAGAACAATGAAGCGGGACACCTTCTCCTCGAGAATGGGTGTAACGTGGAGTTGAGGAACGGCAACGGTGAGGATCCATCCGATATCGCTAATAGGGTTTTGGGTGATCTAAAACAACGCGATCAATAACAACAAAGAACGGCATTCTGATTATGGCGCCATCTCGCAAGACGACCTGCAGCTGTAGTGATACAAAATTGTGTGAAAAGGACGATTCTTTCTGAGGAATAATAATTAAAAAAAATAACAAGGTTTTCAACAACTGAGCAAAGCAAAGCAACAATGAAAGAGTAAAGAAGACTCTAAATTTAATATTTTTAAACACGCCTACGTTCCGTATTTATCAAAACATATTTTTGAAAGATATGAAACATAGACAGTCCTCAGCCTGTATAAAGTGCGAAGGAAAATATTGAATTTATGTTGCATAAAAAAATCACAACTGAGTAACAGAAAAAATGAAATTCAATTGAATGTTTTATCAGGCTCAATTTAGCGTCGTAATCTGGCGACCGGAGATAATTTTGATTGTAATAAATAACAATTGCATGTCTATAAACAATGTTCTAGTCTACTCATTAGGGTAAACTCATTATGAAGAAAAATTACGAAGATTGCCGGATTATATTAGTAAAAGTATAATCAGATGCTTTTCTTGTAGTCGTACTGCGGTACAGTGAGTTGCCACAACTTTTAGTATTATGATCCGGAGATCTTCGTAATTTTTCTTGAGGATAAGTTAAAAGTAAAGAACAATATCAAACATTGTTTAAAAACAAAGCTGCAAACAATTTGGATGTATTTTTTTCGTTGAATTGAACGTGATAAGGCACTATTGGCAAATGTGCAACTGTACCAGTGCCCGTATTCTGTAAGTCGGTATTACGAATAACGTCGACGTTATGACAATTCCAACCAACCACGGTCCAGGATATTGTCGTTATCGACAGTAACGTTAACGTTATTGTTAATACCGACTTACAGAATACGGGCACAGGTCTAGTGTTGTGAGTGCTTTTTGAAATAACTGTTTGTATAGTCAAACAAACTTACCTTTAGTGATGTTCTATTACAATTGTACTAGAGTCTTTCTTGTGATAATCACTTGTAGCAGCGCCCCTGGTGCAAGACTGGTCACAAGGTTTATTAAGAAGTTAAAAGAAAAAATATAAGGGCATCTTCCAACTTCACCCCATACCCTGTAAAGATCTTTACTTATTCATAGTTTCATGTTTGTAGGGTCGAATAACACTGAGATTACGGGATGGGTGGATTTTTATCATCTTAGGAAAGACTCTCATACAATTGTAATCGAACATCACTTGGGTAAGTTCGTTTGATTATACAATTGTATTTTGTGTTTTTCCTGAGATGATCACATGTAGATGTTAAAAGATATTACAAACATGGCAGTATTTTTTTTATATTTATACCTATGTTTTAAGTAATAGAATTATTCTTTAAATTGATTACTAAATGAACAGACATGATCAGTACATAATCAGATATTAACTATAACATTATTATTCACTATATTCCATTATTACTAATATTAATAATGGTTGCCGCAAATGTCGTTCCTTGTTGAAGAGGTGAATTATAAAATTTTGCAAAAGTTTCGGAATTTTTACTCCATTCTGCTACTTTTCTTATCTGTAAGTTTCTGATCTCTTCTATATTTATTCCCAAGCTCGAACGGCTGAAGACGTTGCGTGTCTTGCACTATGTGTCCCAAATCGTTTTGTATCAATACCACTATTGGTCATTACTTCCCGAAACCATCGACTGATTGTTTGCTTTGTTGCTTTCTTATGTGGTTTTTTCAAAACATAACAAAAGTTTATCTTCCATCATTTTCTCTCCCTGGTTAAAATATTTTTTCAATGTAGTTGCAACAAATTATTTTATTTTGTATATAATAGGGAAGCTGTAAAACTGGAATCGTTTTATTAATATTAGATGTTTTAATTTTATAAAAAATAATTATTTTAGCACCATTTTCATTAAAAGTGATAAGAGATATAGCTGTCACCGAGAAGCTCGGCATACTGTGGGCAGTTGTTATACCTAGTAAACCAATTTAAATGTTATTGATTTTAAATGTAAATTTTCAAATAGGGATATAAGGTTTCAACATAGTTTAAAATAAAATAATAATAATAAATAATATAAAATATTTCTGGGATCCTAGGTGCGTTGGTACTTAGGTTTTGACGGACGTAAATTAGCAATGCCCTTGAAAAAACGTTTCATGCGTTCATCTAATCCTATTTTCCTTTGAGAAATTAATGGAATAGCGGATCTGGCTTAAATTACCGTATTTTTTGTTATTACTGTACTGATCAGTTAAATAATTAATAATTTAAAGTACCGTTGCATTGTAAGGATTTAGATTCTTTTGGGAGCAATATTGAAGCCATGGTTTCAAATCCGATTGATATTGCTTTTTCGTGCATTCACAAAATAATGAAAGAAGTATTGACGCATTTCCTGAAATTTCTTTCATTGTTAATGCTGTACGAATAATCACCCTGCAAGTAACGAAAGCGAACTGTGAAGTGGATGAGGGCAGCTACCAATAGAAAGTAATAAATCGTTACTGGGATAAAATTTAATAGGATTTTCATCCAATAGTTTTTGTAACAAAGTGTACCATGTTTGTCCTTGCCAGTCAGGAACAACTATGATACCTTTATATTTATCTTTTTTAATTTTTTCGCAAAACGTTTAAAACAAGAGAAAATGGTGGAAAAGTATAAAAATAAAAATCGTTCCAATTAATCGTGAAAGCATCTACTGCTACTGCGTTAGGGTCTTGATGCCATAAGACGTATCTCTTACACTTGTTATTTAACCTACTAGCAAAAAGATCTATGTCTGGAGTGCCAAAACTTTTTACAATAGATTTGAATGTTTCATTATTGTTACAGAGACATCACTTTAAGTATGATTGAGCGTGACTTGAGTTTTTGGGAATTCAACATCTAGATATTTAGTACTCATTATATATATATTTTGTTTAAGGAAGGTACTTCGGCATGGGTTTTTCTGCAGTTTTCCCCATTGCACACACGAATGTGGGTACCTAAAGACGGCTGCAGACGCACAGGTCTATTCGCAAGCGTACCTTCTGTGTGTTATTCGTTTTCAGAAATATAACGTTTTTGGTTTAGTGGTTTTAGGCTGCTGGTCTGTTGCATTGATGTTTCATTTCACTGCGATGTTTTCTCATGATCAAAGAACCTGTTGTCCATGGTGGAGATGGTGATGGTGGAGAAGTCCGTGTTAGTCCTTGCACTCGCCTTGGATGGATTTGCCTGGAGGGTCGTGAGGACAGGGCAGATGAATAAGCGCTGTAATACTGGGCCTGTTTCTCGCATTCGGGTGAAAGAGAAATCCAAGGGTCATGAGAAAAGGCTAACCCGGCCCGTCGAAGTTGGCCGATCACTCCTAGTGAATTTGATTGTGATCGGGGCGCGACGTGAAGCCGGCGCTTGCGATACGGAGTCATTCGGGGCTTGACGGTATTGTATTGTGATCTCTACGATGGGAACTCGTGTGCGAGTCAGGAGAAATTCGCGTGATTGTTCGAAATTTTAGTTTGAATTTGAAAATCAGATGCAGAAAAGGGACAGATCGTTGTGTAGCAACGATGCATGTTTGTTTTTGTTTGGTTTCACTTTTGCTTCCTCAGTGGCTTGGAAAAAGGCAGAATCGTTTAAGAAGTCGATGTAATCGGAGGTCCGCGATCGAATCGATATATATATACGAGGCTCGCTTGCGAATCGGCCATCTGAAGTCGAGAAATAAAAGTTCGATATTTATAAACAAAACCGTGTGTTTTAATTACGCGAAATTTTCCGATCGATTATTTACAATTATTTATCTCGTACTCTGTTTCCTTTTTCCTAGATTAAAAATTTGCTATTTTATTATCAGTTGATGAAATATATGATGCGAATACACAATTGTCCCGTTCTTCACACCAATACCACCACCGAAAATCGTTTTACTATATTTTCCTTTTGATTTCAACAATGCAGGATATCTTGAACGCTCGAATTTTTTGGTATATAGCCAGCCACATTTTACAGCTGGATAAGAAGACGCTAGAACTCCTAAAAATATCGCAGTCTCTGATAACACAGCACTTAATTGAACTAAAGTGTCGTAATTCGCTCTAAAGTTTCTCAATCTTTTTTTAGGTAATTTTACTTGCATTTTACAAGAATCGTATATGAATCCTAAAAAGGTGCAGGTTACTTTAGAAGTCAGTTGACATTTAGAAAAATTTATCATAAATCCAAGCTTTTGAAAAATCATAATTATAGTAGGTACGTTATATTCACAATCCGTATATTCTGACCCGAATAAAAGTATATCCTCAAGATATATTACTAACTTTAAACCTAATTATTTTAAATAAGTGATAACACGCTTCATAAGTATTGTAAAAACATAAGGAGCTGTTGAAACTCCAAATGGAAAACAACTGTATTCATAAATCTGCCGCATGAATATGAATCAAAGATACTTTTTATGCTGATCTGTAATTGGAACTGTAAAAAATATATCCTGCAAATCGAATGATGCTAACAAACAACCGTTTGTAATAAGTTTCCATGCAGTTCTATAATCCTCGAATTTAAAATGGTTCAGATTTATGAATTTGTTCAAATTTTTAAAGTTTAGAATTAGTCTATTAGAACCATCTGACTTAGAAATTATGAAGATAGAGGAAATAAATTTATCGTTCTCTGGCTTGCATTTTGAAATTGCTCCATTTTTAAGTAATGTGTCTAGACATATTCATATTCTGTTAATTTCGTTTTCATTTAATTTCTTTGTATTACAAATCTTTTGTTGAACTAGTTTTTTCAAGGAAGGGATCTTATATCATCTGACTCAATTCAAAATTGTTTTATTACTTGTATAATTCTGCCAGAAATACGTACGTTTTCTGTTAGTAAAATCACCTGGTTTACTCTCGAAACTTGTTTTCTCCTCTCTTCCTGGTGTTTGTTTTATTTGGTTGGATTTCATACGAAGTCCCAGGTTGGATTTCTGTCCATTCGAGTGGGACCACTGTCTCGTTGGACGTTTCGTGTTTTTTGCCGAAGACACAAATTTGGCACTCGATATTGATTTCATTTGTAAATCCAGTTTTGTTTTTTTCCAGAGTCTCTGCTAATTTGTGTCGATCATCAAAGTTTGATCCAAAAAGAAATTCATCCAGCTTTGTTTTAATTAACGAATCTCGAAGCGAGGGGTTGATTTTTTGACGATAATTCTTGTTATATTTTCTTCACGAAAATAATGTGATATAGCACGGCCTGCATCACTAAATAGTTTAATCGAGCCAATATTCTTTTCGGATTCATGACAGAGATGATTAATCATTTTTCCCATAGCAGTGATAGGTAAGCACCTTTTGTTTATTTATTACTCGTTTGTCACTTACCAGTGATAGTTCAGGCAGTGTGCCGGAAATTTCTTCGTTTAATTTCGGTGAACTTAAATATTTACAGTTTTTTGGTAATTTATATTCTTTTCAAAATTTCTCAATCAACGATTCAGACAATCCTTTTTGAACTATCTCTTCTCATCACATTGCAACATCTTTTTGCAAAGATTCTGACTATGGTCTGTCATTCTCTCAAAAATCAGAGTTTATGTCGAGCTTCATTTATGGTACTCATACCCTCATAAATAGCTCTTCCATATTCATCCTTGCGATAATTCTGATAACGCCTGCATTTTTTTTTCAAAACTGGACCTTTGCGGCTTATGATAATTGTTTATTTTTACTATGCTTCAGTTTTCGTTTTAATTTTTTAACACGTCGATTCAGTTTCTCATCCTGTTTTGATATCGAAAAGGCTGACATGGAAGATATTCTTTGAAAAAATACTGTGAGCATATAGGACTAGTCTTGCACAAGGAAAAAAGTGAAGATTTTGACAGGGTATGGAGTGATGTTGGATAGTGTAACTGTCCATTTTTTTCTATCAACTTCTTTAATAAACCTTGTGACTAGTCATGCGACAGGGGCGCTACTGCAAGTGACAATCACAGCTGGTAGATCAATGCTGGTATTTTGTTTCTATTCTAATCCAGATGTGCTTTCCCTACATTCATTTGAAACTTTTGAAACATAATTACTTTTTGATATTCTTTCCTGGACTTTTGATTTTGTTTACCATACGGAACGGCAATATATAAACAGGTCATGTTTTGACGGAGTTTAAATTCTCGTTCCGTAGAAAACGACACCATATGATTGTCTTGTTTACTACAGAAATAGTTAAAAACAATTTTTTTGTTATTCAGTATTTTACTTTTGTAAAATGATTGGTTTAACAGTTTATTTTCTCTCTGTGTATGGTGAATATACCATCTCAAATGTATGTTGTAATTTATAGTTTTTAACTATTTCTGTAGCAAAACAAAACAATGATATTGCGTCGTTTTCTATTTCCCAGTCGTTAAATTTGCAGTTCAGTACAGTAAAACCTCAAATCTGTCGCAGTTTTATAGTCAAATAGTAACTAAACATTCGAGAATCTTAAAATAGATGCATCAAAATTAATGAAAATAACTTTGTCACAGTAAAAATATTTATTTTATAGTATTCCTTACAATATTTTAAATCGTAAGATTAACATAATTTCATCAACTGTTTACGTATATACAACAAATTCTCCCTTTTTTCCCCATGCGAAAAAATGTAAACATATTATATTATTATCAATAATTTTATATGTGCTCTAACTCAGCATATCAATTTTCGACCGAATGAAACTTATTATATTCAACTTGATGTGCCTAAGTTGACATTTATGCAATGGTAGCATAGAAAAATGATCCAGCACCAACACTCACAATTACCACTACCTGACATCAGCGATGATGTATACATGTACATTGTTAAAATATAATTGACAATTTTATCCAGAGGATACTTGTATAAAATTAAAAGGGAGTAGAAATTCAAACCATGAACTTGAAATACATTTAAAATACTTCCACAGTTTAGAAAGTTGCAATCATTAGTTCATTGCGTATTCTAATTCAGTAAACAAGAATAGGTTAATAAATTCTGAAACCGTAAATAAGATTACAGAAGTTGTAGTTTCCTGGACATTTTAAAAGCAAGTCCGTCAAAACATGAACTGTTGATTATGCCGTGCCAATAGGTCAAGAACATCGAATGTCCATAATAGCCTCATATTCGCACTGCTGATGCAATGTATTTTATTTATGTAATTATTTATTATTATTGTCAATGAAGTATAAAGAAAGAAACAAGCTACCAATACTCTCTCGAATTAAATTGGCAGGATGTTAAAATGCACCCCATAAATCTAAAACGTCAGTAAAATACTTAACAAATTTGGAGAGATAGAGTATTTTGTATTAAACTATTTTGTATTATACTAGTTATTGAGTATTAAACTATAGTGTTGGCGTGGTGCCTCGCTCGCTCAGAATCTTCGACCCAGTGGAGAGTCGGCTATGCCTTAATACTCGTTCGTTTACTAACAGCTTTCAATTATAGTATAAAATTATATGGATATTTGGGGGTCCAATCATATTTAGGTCCAAGTGGCTTCGATATATATGTTACGACAATATAGTGTTTCTTACATGTATGAAAATCGAAAATGATTAACAACTATGACCTATGGCCTGAGTCGACGTAAAATTGAAAATGGGAATTTTTAAAACTTCGACCCCGACGACAGGCCAGTCGAAGTATTAATAAATAAAAGTTGCAAAACACTTACTTCATGCACTTGTATTGTAATAGACTATTCGATCCATATTACATATTTACAGTGTTTTACTAATTACTGTCTGTATCATCATGATCTTATATATACATATAATTCGTCAAAGATATCTTGAAAGTGTCGAAAAGATCTCTGACGGATATCTTTTAGATACTATAAGACATCTTTTAGATATATCGAAATAGTTATTTTCGTATCAAGGACATAAAAGAACTTATGCGCCCGTATGTGATCACCGCGCCCGAGGGGCTGGAGAAGACTATCCCTGGGGGGTAGGGGGTCGAAACGTCGAAATTTGATGAAAAACTATAGGGCAATTTTTTTGCCGACGAGACCAAATTCAATACTTTTTCAGACAATAGTCATACGCATTTTAAACCATGGCATTATCGTTGACTTTAGGAAGAAAATGCATAAAACCTTTCTTGTAGAGAATTACATGCTCTATCTTTTTTATTTGAAACGTTTTTTAATAAAATTTTTATATTTATAAAATAAATGCAAAAAAAACGACGTGTTTTAAAATGTATTTTAGTAATGGACGGATGCATCTGCGCCAACATCTAATCAGATCTAAGTTATGCCAAGATACGTATTTAAAAAAAATATTTATGCCATTACGCTTATCCGTACGCGAGTTAATGCGAGACAAAAAACGGGACTTACGGACGTACGGACGCACGGACGTACGTACCTACAAGATCACGAACACAAATTTTTTTATTGTTGAATTGGGCTGCTTAGGGTCTGAAACGTCGACATTTGATGAAAAACTATGGGGTAATTTTTATGCCCGAAGGGACTAAATTCAATACTTCGTCCAGACCTAAGGTCTGGGTCGAAGTAATAAACGTATGCTAACTAGTCAGGAACCATTAAGCCGATTCCAAATTTTGTTATTGCCAAGACATCATAAAAAGGGAACCCTAAAAACATTACCCATTGATATCAGGTAAAGAAAATCAAAGGTCCAGACACGAATATCGGAAGGGAAAGTAATTAGGCTTATCAACCGACCCACCGGATACCTACCATGCCGAAGTAGTGTCGATTGGTAAACAATCTTTGGCCCTCCACCATCACCTGTTTTTGACTACCTCATGACCGAATCCTTCACTACAAGTCGACCAGTTCCAAGTTAACTATAACCGAAGACGGACGTACATCAGAAAAATGTCTGTATTGTGTAAGGCAGTTTTTGAAGAAAATGTGGAGGAGGTTAAAAGGTTGCTGCTGAACGGAGCCGACATCAACGGACGAAAAGAAGATGGATCCACGGCTCTACATGCGGCTATATTTAACTCAGGGAGTAGAATTCTTCAGCTGCTATTGGAGTGGTGTCCTGACATCAATGCAGCTGACGAGGATGGCAATACTCCGCTCCACTTGGCTGTGATTCACCAGAACAATGAAGCTGGACACCTTCTCCTCGAGAATGGGTGTAACGTGGAGTTGAAGAATGGCAACGGTGATGATCCATCCGACATCGCTAATAGAATTTTGGGTGATCTAAAACAACGGGATCAATAACAACAATGCACTGCATTGTGAGGTATGGCGCCATCTGGCAAACAAATTTGTAGTCATACAAAATTGTGTGACAAGGACGATTCCTTCTGTGGAATAATTATTAAAAAAAAATAACAAGGTTTTCAACAACTGAGCAAAGCAAAGCAACAATGAAAGAGTAAAGAAGACTCTAAATTTAATATTTTTAAACACGCCTACGTTCCGTATTTATCAAAACATATTTTTGAAAGATATGAAACGTAGACAGTCCTCAGCCTGTATAAAGTGCGAAGGAAAATGTTGAATTTATGTAACGTATAAAACTCACAACTGAGTAACAGAACAAGATGAAATTTCATTAAATGTTCAGGCTGAAGTTGGCGCCTTAAGCTAGCGGCCGGAGATAAGTCGACTGAGTATACACGCGACTATGATTTTGAAATAAAAATCGAAATTAGCCGCCATTTTTGAACAGTGATTTTTAAATTTAATTTGTTGCACTAAGCTCTATCTTCTAGCCCAAACAGTTTTGACGCGATATTCGTAAATATCTGAGGTATTTTAATGCGGGAAATGCTAAGAAAATATGAGTAAAAAAAAATTCTCCAAAAATCCCGATTTTTGTATAAATCCTCATCATTTTTTTATTTTTAAATTTTCGGCATTAATAAATAATTTGGTCAATAAAAAAGTTCAAACCAAATTTGTTTGCATTGCGCTTTACTACTAACAAGTACTGTTAAACTTTGCTCAGAACTTTTGTTTTCAAAATCCAGCATGTTATGCGCTTGTGTTCTATTGAAATAAATCAGTTCTTGGTAGTGTAACGATTCTTGTCAACGTAGTTTCATAAAGCATGACGCAATTTTTAAAATAAAACAATAATTATGAATTTGTGTTTATGATAAAATAATCATTTTATCTAAACGCTACATATTAACAATTATACAAAATAGCGTAACAATGTTAAAAATGTCCATATATTAGCACAAGGTTTGTGTTCAGGTTTTTTAATTACCAGCAAACATATTTTTTAATTACACGCGAATAATATATTATTTAAGGATGCATTACGTGTTGCGAAATAACAAAATTCATTATAAGAATACCGATTGCCATCTAAGGGAACATTTTTAACAAGAAGAAGGAGTAACAGCGCGTAAGAAATATGCACATGTTCGTGTAGATCGTTATTTCGTGAAATCTACGACATCCTTTTAAGTTTCCTTAAATTAAGTACAAGACACCTTAATGAATCGTTGTGCTTAAACTTGATTGAAAACAAGTTTGATTTTTTTCCATGCTTCATTCCGAGCACACGATAAAAAACGGTATGTAAGTATACGAGTTACAAGTTGAGCGTAAACATGAAGAATGGCAAAGAAAATTTATTTTTTGGAACTGCAGGATTTACCATTCTGATGTAACCTTCCGCAGCGTTACTTTTCAAGATTAATGGTATTCACTTTCGCAAAGATTCGCTAAAACACCAAAAATGATCAATTTATCACGCCAAAAAAGGATTACCTTAGGATCCATCCTAATGTGAAATTGATTAGTTCTGGGAGACGAAGAAGATCGTTAAAACGATGTAAGCTTTACGATAGTACACTAATTTGAGTTACGGCTTCAGGGCGTTATTTCCACTGTGTTTTACCGTTTTAAACGCGCAAAGAAATCTTTTTAAACGAAAAATGGTCTTTGCATGTTCATATGGTTATTTTAATTGCTTAAGTTTCTTGCAAGTTGAAAGTACTTGAAAGAAAATACTTTATAAATACTACATGAATTTTGGAAAAATATTTTAATAACATTTTCTGCGCAGATTTTTAAAATATTACGTTCGTTAGATTTAAAAAAAATGATTACTATTTTCCTTCATTTGCAGTATAGCCAAGTGGGAAATAAAAGTGTTTATCTAGACAAGAAATTAATTAAATTGCGTACAACACAAAGATGGAATAACTTCAAACTGTGATTGTTTTTTTAGGGAAAGTGCCAAACAAATTCACTTTTAATGAATAAGTACTCCAAATTCAATTTATTTTAAGGCGGTAGTAGTGGTACACAGAATACTGACCAACAATGACCTAAAAAATTTTACTTCTTGTTTGCCTTTGATATCCCTAGTTCCAGGATCGAAATATTTTTTTATGCGATAAATGTTCTTAGAGTTGTTCTTTCTCATCGTTATTTCTTTTATGAAAGTAAACAACCTTTTCTTTTAAATATAAAGGTAAAAAAAATTGATTGGAAATGAGACCTTTGAGGAGAGTTTTGCCGAGATAATTTTTTGGATAAGTTGCCATTACCTAATCAACTATAATACTCCACAGATTTTCTATAAAAAACGTGATACTCGATTGATCGTAAATACCCCACATTAAATGGCTTCAAATTCGTGGAAACTTTTCCTAATGTTTGTTGGGTTTTCCGTAATTTCACAACGGATAAAGATGACGTTTGTATTAGTCAGACCCGAAACAAAACTAAGATATCAGTAGCAAACAAGATCGTTGAAATGGTATATTCATACTATATTTAATTTTGTTCAGTTTTCCCTTCCGTTTCAACATTTTTATTTCCGCAATTTAGATGAAACACTTATGTGAGATGTAACTGCTGCAGTATTTTTCGAAATTTAAATACTTTTTAAAATTCATACGAAAAGTTGTTTGAAATTCGAAAGTAAACATATGTTAAAGTAAAAAAACTTTATGTTAATGAAATTTGTAAAATTAGATATAAATTTTTTGAATTTTTGCATTGAAAAGTGTCCAATTTGGTCAAAAAAATTATATTAGCCGTTATATAAAAAGTTACTAGAAATTATAAAATAAGAATAGAATTGGTATAAAAAAAGATTTAAATTTGCAAAACTAAATAAATTTTGTTAACTAAAGTTGTTTACATTAAAAAATTTCTAAATAAAAAATATTGGAATTTGTAAAACTAAATCCATTTTTTTCGACATAAATTAGTTTATCAACCAAAATTCAGCATCATAATCGTGTTTTTCTTACTAATAGCAATATTCATGTTCTTAGATATTTCCTCAACGTTCTTGTCAATCTGAAAATTAGTTTAGGAATCCATTAGGTTCAATTTGAATTTGAACACTATTTTCCCCTGCGGATCAGTATTTGTCTAAAGAAAATCGCAAAAAGACTTGAAAACGATCTTGAAAAGACGCATTTTTTGATATTTTATTACCAAAAAAATCTCAGATAGACTTTAAAAGTTCATAATTTCTAGATTATCTTATTAGAATATTGATTAGTGCCTTTTCCGAGACAAATCTAATTAAGATCTTATTGAATCTTTTTCTTTCCACAAAAAATATATTTTTCATCTATAATCAAGAATTTTTACAAAGTATCAATTTTATACGTTTAATTATAAAATCCTCAACAATGTTTCATGAATTTTGTTTGAATTCGACAAAAAAAGTATGTGAATATACATTATGCAATTTTCGATTTTGATAATTTTTTACGCGAGAAACTGAATAAAAGTATTTTTAATTCCAAATTTCACGTAGAAGACGGTAGTATTTTTTATTTTTCCTGAATCGCTATTTTTTATTTTGCCGTCTGTCATATTGGATCCGCCATTTTGAATTTTGATAAGCTAATCATGAATTTAGATCTCATGATCCTGAGAGTTCCTAAAACTATTGAATAAAGAGGCTTGAACATTTTACAGTATCTATAAAGCTGTGTAAATACGTTATTTTAGCTGACTCATCACGGCCGCCATCTTAAAAACCAATTGTATGAGGTAATTTTACTAATGTGCATCCAATTTGTTGCCACGAAATTGGCAGAAAGTTATTTTTACCACTAAAACTTACATTAGGCTTCAAAAGTGCACATTACTGTGCTTTTTCAATAATTTTGGGCATTCAGACGCCATTTTGGATCGGTTAACAATAAAAATCAAAGCATCTAAAAATATATTTTGGAAGTACAACATTCGGGTCCCGCATCTTGATAGGTTAGAATGTTCTTAAGTACCGACAACATGATTAAAAATTCCTTTAAAATAAAACAAATCGAAAATCAGCGTTTTTATTTTTGTTTATTGTTAAAAAGAGAAAATTTACTGTCATGTATTGATAAATTTGGTTATGCCAATCGAAAAATGAAACTTTTTTACACAAGAATATGTATCCCAATAGTTTTTCTACACGAGTTATAACACTGGGTAACAAAAAAAAGTCGATTTTTGTTTATCTTAAAATTCTTACGTTTATTGAATCTTTAGGTCTGAGTGAACGAAAAAAGAGGTTACAAAGCTTTTTTCATTCTGTCAGTCCCTGTCAATCAATTCGAAAAAAATGACTTTTATGTACGTCTTTTCGGTGTGTAAAGTAAACTTATGCGTAAAGTAAACTTTACACACTCGATTATACTTTACGCACGAAAAAGCCGTACGTAAACAATATTTCGACACACGTGTGTGTGTGTAAAGTTCTTTACGCCTACGCCCTTGTATCAAAAACTACTATTTTACCATTTTTTTAATCCTTATGTGTTAAAAATGCGACGTGATGAAAATTTCTAGTAGGGCTTAAATGAAACCTTAAAACATGAACTTTTCGACGAGAAATTAAAAAATCAGTATTAACAGTGGAGGAACTATAATCGTCGTTTTTGTAAATTTTCAAGTCAAATTTCATGTTGTGTTTTATATAAATGTTTGTCAAATACAAGAGCTTTAATGTAATAATAAAATTGATGTCAAGAAAACTATATCCTTCTTAATTTTTAACTGTATCGAAAAATAAATTTTAGATTTGTAATCAGAGACTTCGAAATCCCTTGTGTAACAAAATCATAAAGAAATTCGAGTAAATTACAAATATTTCGGTCGCCATATTGGATCTGCCATTTTGAATTTTGAATAGTGATTACTAACCTCAAAAATATCCGAGTAACAAATTTCAAGCGAGTTCGCGTAATATTTTTAATTTAGTCCGCCATATTGTGTCCGCCATTTTGAAGTCTAACTTTCCATTCATCATCACCAACTACAAAAACCATAATGGGACCAGTTAACAAAAAATCTTATCATGGATCGTTTTCTATCAGTTCTTGTAACCACATCTATTTTTTCTGAGGTGCTTCATAAATCAAGTTCCCCCACTATTAATAGTGAGTTTACAATTTTTCGTTTAAAAGTTCATATTTAAGCTATTATTTAAGCCCTACTAGAAATTTGTATCACGTCGCATTTTTTACTCATAGGGATTAAAAAAATGCTAAAAAAGCAATTTTTTCTCAGTTTCATCTTGATTTGCATGGGACTGACCCAATGAAAAAAGGTTTGTAACTTCTTTTTTGTTCACTGAGTCCTAAAGATTCAATAAACGTAAGAATTTTAAGATAACCAAGAATTTACTTTTTTTTGCTGCCCAGTGTAATTGAAAGGCAATTCGTACATGAAGTTGACGTTCGTATTTTGGCCCTTTGAACGTTAAAGGGTTATTATAAATGTGATAGGTTTATGTTAAAATTAGGTACATAGCACTCATGTAGTTGTACAGAATTGCTATAAAAGTTAACTTAACCAATAAATTAGCGGAGCCAACTAAGAATTAATCCCATGTACGTATGTCCCTAGGGGCTATTTACCAAATGTGAACAAATATTTATCCGTCAAGGCTCTTCATGCATACGAAACAACACGTACTCGCTCACACCGGATACAATATTTTAATTTTTTTTTCTGCTAAAAAATTCTCTGTACGAGTACCATACCTCCAAATTCTCGGAAATGTTTTTTTATACAGCGATGAAATTCAATGTTTTAAATTTATCTTCGCAAGGTATATCGCCTTCAACGAGACCTCGAACCTTTCCGTTGGACTTCCGTTTCAGAACTTCTTCTGAGGAAGAGGAGTCCTCGAGGCGTAACAAATGTACAGGCCGGCACGCGTCTCTCGCGGGGGATCGTGCCCAAATAAAAAACGAAAGGACCGCAGGGGGCAGGGGGAGGGGGCTCCCCTTGGTAAAAAATTGGAAGCTAGTAGCACGATTCGGAATCTGGAGGGGCCAAAGTTTCGATTACTCCCAACGAGTGAAATGGGGGAGAAGACGAGGGGGCTTGCACTTTTTTATCCAGCCACTCTCTGCATCCGGTGCAACGTTGTCGTTTACAACGATGTGCGTCGCAGTTTGACGACGTGCCTTTTCGACTCCCCAATGGTACGAAGGGAATTAACGAAATTGTCCAAGGCGTTAATTCGACGTGCGATGTTTTCAGCTTCAACGTATATTTATTTCGAACTTTGAAACTTTCTTGTCATTTTAGGTATTTTAGGAAATTTACTATACACAGAATTGAGAAAATTATCTATAAATAAAGGATTTTGAAATTAATACAAATTACTAATAAGTCGTTAATTACACATACAATTTAACTTTAATTTTGTGACGTTAAAATACTTTCGTTGGAAATTATCAAACATAAACTAAATCATTTGCATAATTATGTTTTACTAAAGATTTTTTACTGGAAAAATATATGTTTTTTATCGGTTTTTAATCAATAAAAAAGAAACAAATAAATATTATTATTGAAAAAAATTACAATCGCTGAATTTTATGCAAATATTCTGTTTTTGTAAATTTTAAATGCTGAAAACCGTAGTTTTATCGAATCCGCTTCTGCGAATCTGGTGCTAGCTTCATGATTCAATTGGATAAACTAGAAGTACTAGATAAAAATGGATATTTTCCAAAATTATTTTGTTTTTTATTTTAAAGTTCAATAATATTGTATACTGATATATCAGGTCTTTCTTTACCTTTACCCATAATTAAGCTAAGGTTTTTTTTCGCTTGTAATCTTAAGAACTTTTCAGTTATTTAATAGATTTTTTTTAAATTGTTCACTTAATTCAACAGTGATTAAAAAACATTTTTCTGTACGTAATCAAACGGAAAGAATAATTACTTAACACAATGAGAAAATTTGTTGTTCCAACTACAAAAATTATAAACGTACTCTATAAATACATTTTCTAGTTGGCGGTACCATTTTAGGTTAGTTGGGATTCTTACTATTTTTTTTGTAAGAACATCTACTTTTCCGTGAATTACGAATTTGTATTCTTATCAAATATCAATTTTTAAAATATGTGCCAATTATATTTATCACGATTTTTAATACATTGTTATATTATTACTGATTGAGTTACGAAAGGTCCAATCCAAAAGGTCCAAGACAAAAAGTGCAATCGAAAAAGTCAAAAGATCCAAAGATACAAAAATGCCTACCATTGAGGTCAACAGGTTGAAGTCATCGCATATCAAAGTAAAACAATGAAATGATAATTTGTCATAGAATGCAAAATAATTAATAGAATTGGACATTTTGTTTCTTGTACTTTTAATTCTTTCGACCTTTTCGCGTGGATCTTTTGGCTTGGATCTTGTATGCCCCTACCATTATTACTAATAAATCAATTATTGAAAAAATGTCTACGTACGTAGCTATAAAATATGAGACACCTAAAACATGTTTAGTTCAAGTTGCATGGGTTGCATTATTTATTCCTTAAAATATATTTGCAACGATCAAGAATAATACGCCAAAAATAATGCATAATAAACGAATCCTCGAGAATAATGATTCCATTTTTATTTAAAATGGGTAACAAAATACAACTGCACTACAAATTTGTTTATAGGCTTCGTTTTCATTGACTCTAAATACATAATAAACCGTATCGAATATTTTATTGAAATATTTTCGCATAGAAAACTTATTTTATAAATTTAATTGTATTTGTAATTTCAACATATAGTTGTTTGGAGTTCAAATGAATTTCTTAAATTTGGTACTTTTACGGCACAAACAACGTTCGATGTCACAAGGATATAAATGTATTCATAATTTTAGTAAATAATATTTTGGGATTGAAATGTGTTCCTTAAGTTTTATATTTATTAAGGTTCATTATGTTTATATTCAAATGCATTCATAACATTTTATATTTTCAACGTTACATTATTTTTGGATACAAATGCATAGGGATAAAGATGCATTCAAAAATTTGAGAATACTTTTACAAACTTACAAACTAAGTTTACAAACTTAATTCCTCTCTCCCTAATTTTGCATACCGGAGGGCACAAAATCGCACTTTATGACCTACTGTGACAAAAAATTAATTTATCGAGAAAAAAAGAAAACAATTACCGTCAAAACATATGAATTTATATAAAAACAAAAACCTGAAACCTTATCGTTTATCTAATTATATGAAAAAGTGATGTTAAATTACTTTTTTGTAATTTTTCTTCGTGGAATTTAAAATTCCAATTTAGAAAAATTAGAAATCATCATCGTCGAAGCAAATATAAAATTTTGAAAAATTAAATTCAACGTATAAAGTCAGTGGCCTTATTTGGGCCATGATGGGTATGGAAAACATTTAAAAAATAGAGAAAACTGAATATTTTACATTATTTTAAACTTTACATTTTAGAAAATTAGAAAATAGAAAAAGAAGTTCATTCAGTTTTATTGTTTTTATTGTGTTAATCTCTTTTAATTACTCTACGAATTAATATGTACGCGAGCATTGAAAAATATAGTCTATAACAACATTTCTGCTTATTAATTTTAATTGTGCATTATTTATATTGTTATAATCTAGATGGGCGGTATCCTTAGAAAGTGACAAAAACGGCATTGAAGTTAATACTTACTTAATGAAGTTTATGAGAAAAACATTTTTGAAGAGTTACATACCGTAACGAGCACGCGAAACCTTCAAATAATTCAAGATATATTAAAATCCATTTAGGTAGTAGCTTGATCATAAATATTAATTGAACTTCATTATTTTATTTCTTACGGCTTTCTGTCACTCTAATCTATTTATTCTCATGCTTAAGCATTAAAAAACTTCACGGTTTTATAACTTTTCCAGAAAACATGCTAATAAAGAAGTTTTGCTGAATGCAGTACTTCACTTGATTCAAATGCTTCTTGTGAACTTCGTTTAGGCTGAAGTACTAGGAGATATGAATATAAATAAATATAGACAAATAATCTTTACGCATTCTGACATTTCCTGGTGTACTTTAATTAATCCATCGCTTAATAGCAAGCATCGGATCAATCAAAAAGTCCCGACAAGAAGCTAAAAAACGTTATACCTTCAGATAGAAAGATAGTAAGACTACCGCCAATTAGCTTCTTCGTTATTTCATCGCGTATTTACCAATATCTCAGACAAATCGGAGCGCGAAAAGAAGCCGCCGTCAAAAATTAATTGTGCGTTTCTCTATTGTCGACGTCAAATTTTTTCACTTACTTCACCTGAACATAGCTATGATTCGTAATTATTTCCTTTATGCATTAAAAAATGTACAAATTCAAAGAAACTGCATCGTCGGGGATTGTTCTGCATAATATCGAAAATTTATGATCTTTGATGTTGGTAAAGCGTCCGACGTCACTTCCGTTTGTCTTTCTTCATGTTGACAGTTGCTACTGGACGGAAAATGCAAATCTCGCAAATAATTAACGCGTGTAATGATTGCTCGCTCGCGCAGGTGAAGTTGGTCAACCGAAAAATGTCATTTTTTTAAATATCTAGAATCTTTTAAGGAATAAAAAAAGAAAAATGCAGATTTTTGAAGCACAAAAATTGGATGTCAACGCATTTTTTCCGAAAGCCCTCCAATTGCTGATTTGTATACTTTTTTATCGGAATTTTACTATTTCTACTGATAACTTGGACAATAGATTAATGATTTGTTAATGAAATATACTGGAAACAAGTTAAAATCAGACCCCATTTAAGATACGTCATTTTTCAAATTTTTAGGTAATGATATCGTTAATAAAGTTCATAGAATGTAATTATATTAATTTCACTCCTTCTTTTCATAAATTGGTGTAATGTACATTAAAAAATAATAAAGGGGGATAAAATAATGAATGTTTTATACGTTATTAAATAATAAAACTATACGTGATCTTATCTACTACTGCGGTATTATTATTTAGGTTTTTTTCACTCCGGCTGACCACTTTAATTAAATTTAATTTAATTAAAATATTTATGTGTATGTGCATGTTTCATTGTAACAGTACAGACCACAACAAAACTTACCGACGATAAAGTAACCCTTCCTGTAAGTCATAAATATGTAAGTTTTCCTTGAAAAATGGCACTCATGCACTACCACGTTTGTAAGTATCCTATCGACCGTCTACAATTTCAGAAAGAGCTCAAGCTCAACGACTAAAATAAAGAACAGAATCTCTGATAGGATTTTTAGACAATTAAAATCATTATGAAAAATTGTTTTTAGTTTCGTTGAATTCACTGAAAATGTTTAACATAATTTTGATACTATTTCGATGTTAAAGATAAAACACAGTCCGTAAAATTGGACACAATTAGCGATTTTTTAAGTAATTGGGAATATATGTTTCAGGTGAATTAGGAGATAGTGAGAGTTTAAAAATAGCGTTTTCGACATAAAAAACTACGAATGTTGTTAGTTGATTCTTAAAGTCATTTCTCGTCGTATATTTTAGTATAGACAATTTACAAGTAAGAGGCATTTGTTATCAGATTGTTATGCAGTATTTTTTAAATTGAATATATGCTGTAAAAATTTCAAAAAAATCTTAATAAATGTAGTAATTTTGTTTATTAACGCGAGGCAAGTAGTGTTCTAGGTTTTCATATCCTTAGGGATATAAAATCGTCTATTTGCCTTTTTATGATATTTTCTCTAGAATTTATGGTGCAAGGCCTACTTTTTATTGTAGATTCATATTTAGCGTAAGAAAATACATAGAAATAGTACGGTTTCTGATAGAATTACTTGTCCTCTTACGCCTTTATCGGCTTAAAAACATGATTTTTGTGATTTTCTCAAAAACGAAGAGAGATTACTCCTATTTTTATTTCGGATTCAGAGTCGAGGGAAAAATTACATAGGAATAATAATGGAGCAACCCAGGAATAATATGCTTTTTTTTGGACCTTTGTAATTATTATAATTGTTTAAATAAATATTTTCTTACGTGCTCGAAACGTGAAGGCATTTAAATATCAGTCAATACCTTGTGAGGACAAACTCCCCAATTAATTTTAGTAATTAAAAGAAAAGATGAACTTTATGAATATCACATTCTAATGCATATTCTATTCTTAAATGTTCAATAATTTACATGTTTCATATTTATGAGCGTTAAAGGTACATTTTTACAAAATAACATCTCATTGTATCGCTCCGAAAACGTTGCTGTGGATTACATATTCAGCAGGAAATTACCTCGTAATTGGTATGAAAGCGATACAAAAATGTACATTAATTTAAGTAATAGGGAGAACACTTCTAGGTTATATGCTTTAAATATAGTTAAATTTCAACTTTCATCGTAAAAGACGAATATATGTCTTGTAAGCGAAATTCATTTGCTTAATATATCTGCTGCACAGGTAATTTATCCCTGAGCAAACAATAATGTATTTGGAAGAATTAGAAATAAATAAATATATTTCAAAGCATACACTCAGAAAAAGAAGTAGTTGAAATGACCATTTTTTTACTATGAAACATAGTGTGACATGAGGACTATGCATAATAATAGTTAAAATAACTATTCTGAAATAGTAAAGTTTAACTATTCCCAGGTGAAAAAGTTTTATAAAAATTGTATAAAATTTTTATAAAGTTGCTATATAAAAACTGTCTAAAATTTATATAAAGAAATGGTTCTATAAAATATTTATAAAGTTAGTATATTTTTATAAGCATTTTCTAAAATGTTATAATTTTATATTCTACACGACTTTTGGCAAGTACCGACTTCTGAATATATTTCTATAAAAAGAAATTATAAATTAATTAGGAAATAAATCAGTAATAACAATACGTATTTGTATAATTTGGAGGAAATATACAGTACCGCTCAAAAGTATGAGCTCATCCTTGCGGAATTTTGGCTAAATTAAAATGTTGATATCTCATCGCCAAGTTAACGTACGGGAAAAATTTCTATTTCTATTCTCCCATTTCTATATATATAAGATCATAATGATACAGTAATTAGAAAAAAAACACAGTAAACATGTAATATGCATCGAATAGTCTATTAGAATACAAGTGCATGAAGTAAGTGTTTTGCAACTTTTATTTATTAATACATCGGCTGGCCTGTTGTCGGGGTCGAAGTTTTGAAAATGCTCATTTTCAATTTTCATACATTTAAGAAACACTATATTGTTGTAACATACCTATCGAAGCCACTTGGACCTAAATATGATTGGACCCCCAAATATCAATATAATTTTTATAATATAATTGAAAGCTGTTAGTAAACAAACGAGTATTGAGGAATAGCCGACTCTCCACTGGGTCGAAGTTTCTGAGCGAGCGAAGCGAGCGAGGCACCACGCCAACACTAGTTTTTGTTTAATAAATGCTCGTAGTCCGTTTATTTTTAAATGTGAAGCATTATTCCATACATCATTCGAAAGAGCGGAGTTTAAGCAATAAAAACCGTCTAAAAACATCAGTTTTAATACTACAGTACAGTCAAACTTCCTGTTAAATTGACGAACATTCGGTCTTTAACGTGTTAAAAAATAAGAATCGATTATTACATTTATCTTGGATGTATTTCTCACAAGTATATTTGTAGAAATTTCTATTTTTTTAAAGTGTGTAAAAATGATAATAGATCTGAATCAGAAGAAATATGTTCAACTAACGAAATTTATAATAAAGAAATTAAATAAGAACACTTTTCGACTGTAATTGTCGTTTTCAAGTTGATTCCGTGAAAAATTAAGCGATAGGCTTGTGGTAAAATCTGATCTATCGAAATCGTTTTTTTTTTTAAATAAACTTTTGCTGATAATACTAAAGTACTGTCTGACATAAAATGTACACTACTGTACGATGCATTATATTCCATCTGTGGTAATATTGTTTTCATTTATAAATTTGAATCAGATATACACATAATAATTCATATTTAATATCTATAATCTCCCAAGTGCTTACGCTACAGTGAAATTTCATATGAAGACTAACTCGACATATTAAACGCGTGGTTCAGTTTATATTTCGGTTACGGTAAAATTCACTATACTGAAATTATTTTAACCTTCAGAGAATTTAGAATCCAAAAACAATTAATCGCCGAATCCAATCAAAATGCAAATCATTCCAAAAATAACATTTTTTTAAATTATAGCTGAATCTCTCTAAATAAGCTTTATATTCTTATTTACAATAGTATATATTCTTTACAGTATTACTTCAATAAATACATTGCAAGTAATAATATAATTTAAGACTAGATCAAGGCTGCAGTTGCAGGTTCCCGTTTGTTGATTCTTCACACCTTAAGAAATGTAACAAATTACATTCCGTTAATAATAAAATAAAACGTATACAAACAGTGAATAATTAATACATAAATTGCAAAAGAAATATTGAAACCCCAAAATTACATTGACAAAAATATTTAGTAATTTTTCTTAAACAATAGAAACCCAAAACGAATGAAGCCAAGTCCGTAAACGAATGAAGAAAAACGAAATGTTCCAATACAAAGAAATAAGGAATCAATACAAGGCGAAAAAGAGAACTGAAGAAACATTAAATTGTAACTGAAATGAAAGGAAAATACAGGAATGAAATGAACAAAAAAAAACTCTGTACACTTTTTGTTTCTTATGCGTATGCGTGTCTTTAAGTACAGCGTGGTTAACCATATCAATTACATCCGTACAGATCGATTAATTAATTTTCACGAAGGCAGAACAGAAAATAATGCGAATAAAGGAAGGTACTGTAAGTAAGATCAGTAATTATGGCAAATATTTTGCAAGTATACTCATCTATCTTCATGAATCATCTGCACAACCGTATATTATACGCTAATTCGTCGTACAATCATATCATTGATGTACGGATTATAATGACATAGTTTTAAATGCGTTCAGATACAATTGATATGTACATCTTGATAAACTTGCGCGTGGATAAATTGCATCCTGTACCGCTGGCCAGGCGAAATGGCCAGGAGATATATCTAGGTGTACATGCATTTCTTTCCTCGATTCTGCTCTTGTGGGAGTCATTGCATGCGCATGTGCAAAGTGCATGATACGAGGGATAAGCAAGAGCTCGTGCAGCAGAGCAACTATGCAGTTCGAGTTATATTGTACTGCATAAGTAATCGTGACTATAGTAGTAATATAATAGTATCGTACCAATATCGTGGAAATCTTGAACGCTGGAGGTGATCGGTTACTAACTTAGATTAAGCGGTAGTTTTATTTTGTATTACTGTAGGCAAGTTTCCATTACTTAAAATATAGAACTGAAGGCACTGAATGACCTGTTTATAGGAAATCAATTAAGATAGCTGTGCGAAAAGGATGAAAGAAATGTGTAATGTGTATCATACAATAAACAAAAGATACTTTTCCATAATTTAGTATTGACACTGAAAAATGTCAATTATCAGAAAAGAAGTGTAAAATTATTGGGCTACATACCGAAATTGTGATTTTCATTGAAGTAATAAAATATGTTGTTTTTAACATTCCGGGAGTAGAACTCCATTTTGCGCCCTGCTGTGAACTATTCGGACGCAAATTATCGAGCCCCACGTCCGTCGTATTCACTGCTTTTTGTTCTCAGTGCAAGAATGTCATTTCTATAATGTGTTTTTTATTACACCCGTATGATTTCGATGACTGCAATGAAGAACCGGACATTTCAAAAGTGAGGCGAAAAATCGGTCAACTCGATTCTGGGTCGAAGAACCGGACATTTCGGTAGTTGCGATGAAAAATCGGATGCTTTAAAAGTTTGCGAGGAAAAATCGGCAGTTTTTTTGTGTGCGATGCAGAGCTGGACATTTCACAATTGTGCAACGAAGAAACGGATATTTCATGATTGCTATGATGTAATAAATCGTCATAGAAAATCTTGAAATGTCAGGTTCTTCGCTGCAAGATTGTCAAAAGTCATTCGTCGCAAATTCTGAAATGTCCAATTCTTCGTCGCAAAATTTTCGAAATGTCAGGTTCTTCATCACATATTTGAGATGTCCGGTTCTTTGTAACAGATAAGTACATCCGGATGAAAAATATCTTTCTCACACTCTGAGCGCAGACACCTATTTTGCTCCCTAGTTCCACAATGTACTATTATTAAAATATCAAATGCTTCTATGATATACCCTAAAATGGAGTTCACAGACATTTCCAGTTTACTATCCTTCATACTTATGATTTGCGTTCTATTTGAAATTTAAATGAGCTGATGATGTACATATAATTTTAAATGTCGAGCATGAAAAAATTATTATATTCTAGAACAAACTGTTAAGAAAAACTTTGTGACTTGATCTACTTCTAATGCTTTCTTGGAAATACATCGCTAAGAATTCCATAGTATGATGCTACAATGCAAATCACTAAAGTGAGCAAACAATGTAATTTAGATAAAAATCGCAATAGGCACTTTTTCTGTACAATACTGTTTAAAATATGATATTATTTTATTAATTTGTGCCGTTTATAAGTCAAAAAAGTAATTTGATATTTTGGCTCGACCATTAAATCTATAAATTATATGGAAAATCTCTAACCAGCATCGAAAAAAATATCTGGATACTGGTAACTACACAAATCGATGAGTAATTTACATTTTGCATCGGTCATATATTGGAGATTAGATATCTTAAATGTATAAGTTATCGATACAATCAAATTGCCAATCAGCATCTAAATAATAAGGTTCGCATTTTATAGAATGATTATGTCCGAGTCCAACAAGAACCCAATCAAACTGCTGAAAGGAAAGCTTAGAACAAACATTCAGATTGTATACACATGCCACTAAAGAAACACAAAAGAAAATGTTCGACCATCAATTGATTCCTATTTATATGTTCGATTAGTTAATATTAATAGTCGAAACAAAATCATTAAAAAAACAGTTTTTATATACATTACTTACTGTTGATGCATACATAGAAATAAGCAATACTAAATAAAATGATCGTAAAATAAAATTAACAATCGTCATACAACCTAATTTGTTAAAGATATTTTGTTATTATACTAGCGATGAACGTATTTCGACAATCAACTCGTGTAATATATCAAAATATCATATAAAAAATAGCACCGATTTGTTTTTACCGGTATTATAAAATAAATATTCAATTATTCCGATCAATTTACTCTTTAAGAAATTGCCTTGCACACGAACGCCTGTAGCTTAAAATTAAATAACGTTGCGACGACCGTGATGCGCGCGTCGATTACGAAACAAGAAGCTGCGATTGTAATTTTGTAATTTATATTCATCGGAACGTAATTAGTAACGCGTTATCGGAATTTGATCGTGCAAACAGGTGTGCAATAGCCCGCTTCAAGTTTCCGTTCCCAGGTACATTATCCAATTGAAAAAAAGGTGCAAATGCTTGATCTTACTTTTATCTGCGCTGTCAATTCGTCACCATTTTCTAAATAATTTACGACATTTTTACAAGACTATGAAAAATGCACTTACTTCAATAAATTACATATTATATATAATTTAATTTTTAATACATTACGATACTAGTTCGCAAAGTGGTTGATTTGTCAGCTATTTTGAAAACCCTCAGAAAGTGGGACATCTCACTTCTTTTAGAGCATATTTCGAAATCATTCTGAATTCTTTTCTATTTTGATGTTTGGGTTATTTTAAGTTCAATAACTGTATTTACGACCAAACACACGGTACACACATGGGCTCACCGGTGTTTGTATTGTCGAATATTGTTGTGGACGATTTGGAAATGGATTAACTTTAAAAAAATTACACCGGATCACAAAAAAAAAGTTATGCCATGTGCAAGAAATGCGACCAGGTTTTTCTTGTAGATTTTAAGCCGCTGAATCCGTATTCGGGCACAGAATTGGTCCTATACGTCTAGAGTTTTTTTTATATTTGAGGTTTAAAGCGCGAAAAATTACTTTTTTCAGGAAAATTAATACATTTACTGCAAGAAAATAAATGTAAGCTGTAAAATGGAACAAGACCAGATTCTTCTTACAGAGTTTCGGCTGCTGAATCTGAATTTGGGCCGACAGAATTTGGGTATATACGTGCCGGTATCCGGGCATAACAATGCTAAAATCCATGTAGAAATAGGTTGTCGTTTCTTGTAATTTTACCAGAAGTTTTGTTAAATTATGAAACGTGTGTTTTGGATGTTATATTGCGAAACCCGATTTTGTCAGGTACCAATGGTAACATTGTCATACATATCAGACTATCTCCATATATTGTGTGCATTATTACGTGCAGCATTATACGCTTTTAATTATATGAGTATTATCATTTCAGTCCTCCCATACAGTTTGCAGGTAAGTACGATTTCCAGAATGATACATTATATCACAATGTACACATCTTGCTGCAAGCAAAATGTATTAATAACTTTCGATTTTCAAAAATCGCAATAATTATTATGCTGCGCATTACTACAAGAAAATTCCTCGTGGAGAGTGAAAAATAGATTATTCTGATTCTTTAACGATGTACCAGAGGCTACATAAATGTCTGTACAAGAGGGAAGATGAAATGGAGCATATCCATTTCCAACTTAAAGGCAGTAATTACCAACGATGGTCCTGATATTGTATCGATCAGTCCTCTGTTCTCCTCTTAATTACTGTTCTTAGTAACTTGATAAATTATGATATCACTGTAGGTACATGCAATGAAAACATACACGGCGGATGGTACCCTGCTATTTATAAAGCATAAAATGTCAAGAAAAGTACTTACAGTTTACTTCGGACTATGACTTCGAGGGTAAAGCTGCAGTTACCTTATATGCATATGTTATTATTTTAGTATGTTTTTCTATTCTTCATAGCCAACATTTGATAGGAATATTTACTAACAATTTGTACAGTTTCCGAAGTAATGTTTGCAGTATGTTGTATTAATTAATTTTTATAAAATTTATGTTCAGAAATCTGACAAGAACCTAGGAGGAGAACAAGGAAAAGTAGGAAATATTTCTATTAATAATCGACACAATTATGTGCATTGAGGGAAATGTTTGTGTGCAATGAAGGTTTTCCCATCACAGGAGTCCCATTTTAATCGAAAGACGTAAATATCTCATTAGGGAAGCCACCAATCTAGAATTATAAAGTCGGTTGTTATTAAGATTATTATTGTACATATAAAAAGTCAAGGTATTCGTAATTTTGGTAGAATGTGAAAAAAAAAGTATTATCGTATCTTGACGCCCATGGTCCTGCTTATGATCAAATGAAAATCCATTTCAATAACGGGAGCCATGGGCTCGAAGAAAAAAAGCTGCGAACGCCGCGTTGCCACCTGGCGGCATCAAAACACACGAGGTGTGGCAGTTTTTGCTATGGATTTATAGTAAATACAAACCTTAACTATGAATCATAATAAATTTAAAGATGTACTACGAGATATAGCGTGAAATGAGGACTGCACTACATTATAGCGATTTTAATTATATTTGTCATATTTATTTAAATCATTGTACGTATTTGATTTTTTTTTTAACTATGAGCAGATAGTTGGTGTAACAAAATTATAGTAAAATCGACTATGAAAGTGGTAAATTTAACTATTTTTCATAGTAATGTTAACTATATTTTTCCAACTATGTGATATAGTCAATTTAACTATGGATTTTTTTCTGAGTGTATGAATATATGCGAGATGAATTAATGAAACATGAAAAGGGATGTTTTAACTAAGAAATATATTCTTTGCGCACAATATTTTGAGTCCGTTATAAAATTTGAACGAGTTTCACTACTTTTAAATTCATAACCGAAAGAAGTTCATTTAAATTTATGAACCATTGCAAATATTCTTTGCGACTCTGTCAGATTCCTGTATGGAATCTTAAAATTACAAAACGATAATGACATTCGCCAAGTGTGGTAATATTGGCATGCAGAGCGCATTAAAGTCCACTGTACAGTTACAACAATATATCAAAATTCATAGGTTATATACCGCGTGGACTGGAATATAGAAATTGCGGCTTGCAAGTTAACGAAGGCTACACAGGTAACGATGGAATATTCAATATACCATCCAATTCAATATCGATTTTTATTTAGTTTTTCAATGTATAAAAATTCAACATTCTTATAAAAGTTAACCAAACTAGAAAATCCGCAATTTTATGTAAAATATATGAATTAAATTTATTTCTTCTATCTATAAGGTTTGCTATTTTAACGAAACTAACTTTTCCCTCCTATAGTACAAGAAAATATTTGTAATTTTGACTCATAAAAATGCTGTAGTTTATATTATGTATTCAAAGTGTACTATTTAATTTACATTTGATTATTGATGAAAATAATGAATGACTTCTTATGTACCTTAAGTATTTTCAGCGATTCCCTTAATGTAAGAAATCATTCACATTTCTAAGCTACGTGACTTTTCTGAAATTTTTTATAAAAATGTAAATCAAAGGCAACCAGAAAAGAAACAAATTATTTATATTCATATCGCTGCTTGACTTTTTGTGGAAGCTGAAATTTGATGCTACTATTAAAGAAAATAATATACTGAAGTATAAGTATTGATTACGTGTATTGAAATGTTTTTCTATAGTTTTATTAATTTAAGCGTGTATTTTTAACAGAATACATCGCCATAATATTGCAAATAAATTGGAATTAACAAAATAGCCAGTTTAAATTTTTTAATTTAAGTTTCATTGTTCATGAAACTTGTTTTGAAAATTAAGAAATAATTTAAATCTTACAGGACCAAAAAAGTACAGGAATGAAATGTATTTGCATAATAAAACCGATTATATAAGCATTACTAATATTTGTATCTAAAAATCTCTTATTAGACCAACAAAGTTATTCTTAAATCTTGAATAACATAATAACTGACATTGTGAGTATTAAAGTGTACTTATGAGTAGTGTAGAGACACATCAAATATCGTCAGGGAATTGCTTTAATAGTTTTTTAACTCCTTTTTTGCGCTCGGATGAACAACTTTATCGTTTTTCTGTATTTGACAGCCCTATACAAAATTAGTATATAAAAAAAGAAATGAATAAGCAACAAATATTAAATTCCTTTTAAAATGAACTAAAAGACGGATTATGTAACGTAAATGAAATTAATGTAATTTCATTCGCATTAGTTCCTTCAAATCATTAATATCACACGCCACAAAAATTAAAAAATTTCAATTTACCCTACAAGTCGGTTCTTGTAGGATTTTTGCTCCAGAATTCAAATATGACCACAATGTATCCAATTAGCTCTAGTTTTTTAGATATTGAACGTCAAAGGGGTACCAAATTCGATTTCAGGCAGTTTGAAGCATCTATTCACGTCTCAAAAAATGCTGTTGCCCCACCAGTACGAGTCAATTATGATAGAATAATAGGTTCCTCCAGAAGAAACCAAATACATACGCTAAAATATCAATGTGGACCAAGTTTTTGACCACCTCGAAGGTAAAAGGGGTAAAAATCGTGTTTTTGGACATTTTTTACATGTATACTATAGGATGCGACACAAACAATTCAAGACATGGGAAATTGCGGATCCAATATGTCCGATGAACTTTTTGAAATTGGAATCACATCAATATCATCTTGGCTATTTTTCAAGAAACCTAGAAAAAATGTAATAAAATGCGATTTTTTACCCCTTTGACCTTCAATTTGGGCAAAAAGTAGGTCCAATTCAATATTTTGGTATCCATATTTGGATTCTGGAGCAAAAATCACAATGGACTTACTTGTAGGGCAACAACGTTTTATTGCGCTGTGTAGTTAAAGTTGTAAAAATAATACAAGAGAGTAGCAGGTGTCAAAGTTCTTGTGTGTCTACTTTAAAATTCTCAAGTTACGTAGACGTTACACCCTGTACTGAGAAAGTGGATAGTAACATTTCAGATTAAAATTCTGCATGGCATTTATTCATAATTTTCAAAAGTTGCATGAAATATACTGTTTTTGAAATGCAGTATGAAAATCTCAGCAATGAATAAACATTCATCATAATCACACCCATTTTATTTAAAACCTGTCATCTACAAGTTCAAATATAAAAAAGGTAAACGTACCTTAAGCAAGGATATAAGTGTAATTAAAAATTTTTTTCCTCATCATATTTTTTGCTTTAGAAAATAATTTATCATGTGGAGAATATCCAGTGAAAATTTTAAATCCAAATTTGAATTCTAAGTGCTTCAAATCGAGCATGTAAGCCAGACTATTATTTTTGCGTTTTTTTCTTGTTTATAAACAAGATTTTACCAAAAATATACAACATTGAATGGGTTAATCTGTAAAACAGCACTTGCTGTGGCTTGCCCTATTGTGTAACCTCTCAGACGACAATAAAGACAAAAATAAAAAAAATAAAAAAATCGGAATGATCTAAATTGCATTATCGTTATATTAAATTCTCTTCGGTGTCAACCTACATATTTGTAAAAAAAGTCTTTTATACTATTTTTAAAGGCGGAAGGGGATTAAATTTTTGTTTGTAAATTAACGCTTTTAGATTAAAACTGCTTTTAATTTTTATTTGATCATTTCTTCCGGGTTTTTTTGGTTCGCATAGAAGATAAACTTATAATAACAACAAAATTTATTCTTATGATTTCAGACACGAATTAGGGGCTGAATCTTGTCTGAAACCGGGAAACTTGATGAACGTGACGCTTCGGCAAATATTTGGTGAGTCCGCCATTTTATAAAATTTTTACATGAAACAAATTGTGTAACATCTTCGATGCCACGTTTAAAAATACCCCCAATACCATGATTGCTTGTTTCTTTCCTTAAAAAAGAAAACACCTCCGTGTTTACCGTTTATATGCATATCCCCTTTAATTGGACAAAATGTTTCTTAAAAATTTTACCATTCCATATGGTACTATTGGCACAGACTTGTAGCATAATCAAAGATCTTATAATTTTTGCCAGAAATAATGGTAATTTTTTGAGAAAAGCATTTAGGGATTTAACTAGTAATTTTTACAAAAATGAATTGCATTTTTTTTAAGTTGAGAAACGAAGTCCCCCCTTAAAAAATTATCAGGATTTCGTGAGATGCTTTTGATCACACGTGATTAAAATTATTTAAAAGTACGCCAGCTTGGTTACCTGCAAGACTTACAATTAAATATTCAAAAATGGAATAATTATTAGCTATATCATTACTTATACTTAGTAACGATAATAATGCAAAATTACAGAGCTCTTTCCCATTATCCCAATGCATACTCATCTTGTCCATATACACTGACGCCCAACGTCGTCACAATAACGATGTCGGTCCTTTTTTAAAGCCGAAGGTATCTCTAATAAACCCATTCTGAAAATGGCTGAACCCATACATTGCTAAAATCGATTCTGTTATAATTGCACGCATACATGCAGGTATAAAATGTCTATATATAAAATGAAAAAGTATGCCTGCGACGTGGTCGAACTGAAGAAAATGGGATAGTCCATATTAAAGCGCACCATGTACAGAGGCGCTGCAAGGAGTAATGGGTGCGATAAAAACAGATATCGACTCTCTGACAGAAATCTACAGTCGTAATCAGTGCAATGGAATATAGTACCTACATAACGATCTCTGCGTAATGTACGTGACCGTAAATTTATTTACAATGCGGAATAAACGAAGACATCGCGATAATGGAGGACCTTCGAACAATTCTTCCAAAATAAAAATGCTTACTTTCATGCGCTAAATTTATATTTTATTTAAAAAAATACCATGCATTTTTGTGGTAATAATAAATTACCATTTTACATGAGTTTCAAATTTAATTGTATTTCAATTTAAGGATACGAAGAGTAGGAGTCAAAACAATGAAAATGGCAAATCCTAACATTTACGATACGAAAAGGAACATTTATTGGTGGTATTAAAAAGAATGCTTCATAAATTTTCAAAAAAAAATTGCTTCTAATGAAACAGGAATGTCTTAAGAACAATGTTGTTTGAGGGACACCACAAGCAACCTGCAATAAATTAATACTAGTTCTTCATTATGCTGGAATTGTAGTATAAAATAATACTCCCCATTTGCAAAATCTGGTTTGAGTAAAAAGTAGGCTTTATCAGCTACATGAAATTAATTAGAAGCGAAAACTTATGATGCCTCGTCAGAGGCTATTAGTAGTTTGATTGGAGTAATTACGCGTATTTTATTGGGATTATACATAAAGTTGTTATGAATTTACGATAGGTAATCTCATTACCTCCTGCCGTAAGTACCATCTCTGGATATGTTCATCTACTTCTTCTTCTCCTCATCCATTTTCAAAGATTTCCTTTTTCTTCCTTTGTAAAAACGCATTAAGGTCGCAAAGGGTATCTTTCGTTAGTGTTTCCTTCTCGCGAGAGGATATTTGCGCATTAACTTTATGTCTGCTAAAAGCAAGTGTCTTATTAGAAGCAAGGAAAATAATACCAACAAAGTTTCTCTTGGTATTTATTGAATTAAAGTTTAAAAGACATTGTTTCTTGTTTCTTCTTCCATTAAGGTTTTGCCGTTGTGTCAAACTGTTGGAAGTAACAAATATAAAAATCCAATTCTTGTTGTCCGTAAGTCTTTTTCGTTATTGAAAACAAGAATAATGATGTTGAAATAAAAATAATTGAATATTTTACGATTAAACTTTTATTTAGATCCTCATAAGAAAATAATAAGACATGTAAGTTGTAAATTAAAAAAATTGGATGCACCTCAAAAACCAGACTCTTAAAAAACTCAACATTCGAAAACCAGGCATTTCAAAAAACACTCATTCAAAAAATGACCTCGGGTTGACGTCCTTGAGGTCTCACTGGAAGGTCATTTAAAAATGTTTGAATAAGGGATTAAATTTTTAGGTCACTTGAAGGTCAAATCAGTTTGACCCTCGGAATGTTTATTAAGCCCACTTAGAATTCAATCATTAATAAATGCCTGGCTTTTGAATGTCTGTTTTATGATTTTTCGTGTTTTTGAGGTACACCCAAAAACTTGACGTAAAATATATTGTACAATTAAAAAAACCCGAGAAGTTAAATCAACGTCTTAATTTTAATACAAGTACACTATGATTAGTAAAAAAAAATTGTTTTGTACCTTATTTCCATGTACTTAAAAACTCAAATAAAAATGATATTATAAAACGCACTTCGGGATATTAAAAAATAGTGTTTTACAAACCAAAAAGTATAAAATGAGATACGAGTTTTGTAAAAACAACAAATGAGAATTCATTTGACTTGTACAAGTAAAGAATGGTCACAGTAACGATGTAAACAATAACAATGTCATTGGGGAGTTTGGAACGTGAATGTTATCTAAGATCGAAAATTTAAAAGTAAACGAAAAAATTATAATAAAATATTAAAATTTTATTAACAAACAATAAGTATCTAGTAATTCAGATTATACCGGATCAGAAATCCTGGTATCAGTAACTGATCAGGGTTTGATCAGGGCTTGATCAAGGCTTTATAAGGGCCTGATAAGATACCAGTATAAGTTTCATTTCATAAATAATTAAATAAAATTATTTTTTGATCCTCCGGCCGTAAAACTCGATTTCTTGGGCGCGAATTATCGAGTCCTACGACGATCGGATCAAAAAATTCGTTACTGGTCACGGGCGAAATATCGATCTCCGACGAGTTTGATCAGGTCCAAATCAATAAATATTCAGACACACTTTATCCGACACGCCTAAAATGATAAGGCACAATATATCAGGCGCGTCTGATTGCTACCTGATCAGGCCCTGATCAGTTTTCAGGCAACCTTGACCAATTTCTGCTCGGTTAGTTTCTCAACAATCGACTTGTTGTCTCGGTGCACCAGTTGGATCCAAAAATAACAGAAGACTTTGGACCTCGCAGAGGACCCAGCAGAATGAAAATTTGTTGAAGGGGAGAAAGTTTTAAACGCTGAACATATTATTAAGTGCGGGAAAAATGTAAATATCGAAAATGACACTTGCAGCTTCACTGCGTTTTGGTTGCAAACATCGCAACTGAAAGGAAAGCCTCATGAAATTAATGGGGCAGTATCGAATAAGGGAGAGATTACTTCTTGTGCATATACATGTAAATCTGGGTTGAGTTTAATGATCATAAAAATTTAACATTTATAGGTATACAGGATGTCCGAAAAGTATGGAAACGGTCCTGTAACTTTTGAAAGAAAAGATATTTCGAAAATCGCTGAAATACGTGAAACGATTTTTCAAAAAATCTATTTTTTCTGCGGGCGTGGGGGCCAAGGGGGCGTGGGGCACAATTAGGGGGGATCAATATCTTAAATGGCAATGTGGCTCTAGTGGGGGCTCATGTGAAAGGTCTTTTCGAGACGAATTCAAAACACTAGGCGTAGATGGTGCTGCGATCAATTTTTAACGGTCATAATCGATTTTTAAAACTTTTAAACCAATTACTTTTGAACAAATGATGATTTCGAACATTGCCAAAATACGTGAAACAATTTTTTTAAAAATGTATTTTTGCTGCGGGGTTCCAACCCCTCCGCCCCAAGGGAGGGGGGGGGGCGCGGGGCGCGCAGGGGGATGAATATCTTAAATGGCAATATAGGTCGAGTGGGGGCTCATTTGAAAGGTCTTTTCGAGACGAATACAAAACACTAGGCATAGATGCCGTTGCGTCCACTTGTCGCGGAAGTATTCGTAGTTTGACATTTTTAATCTCAGAAACCAATATTCGGATCCAACATAGCACACAAAATTCTTAGCACCCTTCTCTTTAACACGGGTTTGGGAGTATCAATGCCGAATTATGTGTATTTAAATGTAAAAAAAGTTTTAAAAAAAATATAGGTGTTTGACGCCCGAGTGGAGCGAGGACCCCATTTCGCACGAGTCTACAAATACCTATTCTCCCTTGTTGCACATACTGTTTTCTCATACGAGGGGGTGCTATTTTGCTCCCTATATCGCGGGAGTAAAATAGTATTTTGGGCTGAGAATACAAGAAACTGATTTTTCATCACACTGGGACGAAAACAGCATTTTCTTTTCCTCCCTGTCATGAAGAAAAATCATATACTTCCCTCGGGAAGTAAAAAAGAATTGATTTTGTCTTCCTTGGTGAGTAATATACTATTGCTCCTGGATATATTTATTTTGCTCCTTACGGAGAGATTATGCTATTTTGCTCCCGCAATATAGGGAGCAAAATAGCATTTTGCGCACAGAGTGTGAGAAACAATATTTTCGAAACGTAAACAAACAACGTGGCTCGACTTATCAACAACGAGCCGCTGCTTGACAACGAACTTGCTTCGGACTTTCGGGACCGTAAGAGTTAATATCAGAAAATATCCAAGAAACTAAAAAACTGTTATTTTTATGAAAAATTCTACTAAAATTTCGGGATTTCAATCGAAATTACATTTTGATCGAGTGGTAAAAGAGCCGACAGATGCCGGAAGAGGACGAAAGAATCCGGAATGGATGAAATAGAAGATAATGCAAGGGTGTAATAATGGAGGCAGAAATGCAGCGCACACGACGTCGAAATAAATAACAAGCCATGCGAGAATGTAACGAGAGGGCGGGAATATAAATGTCCAGGAGAAGACCGCCGGTGGACGGATGCTCGCTCATTTTCTTGACAATGGTGGGCGGTACGCAACGTACAAGCACGTGGCATGCACGCCGCGCATTGCTCGCGGATGCGCCGCCGTAAAGTTCGCGATTTATTATCAAGATTCACGAGGTCGGGCATTATGCACTATTCCCGACTATATATAGCCGATCCGCTACGTTAAGTTCCACCAGGGGACTCCGGTGCACGCGTTCGCCCGAGGAGGTGGCCCCTGAGATACAATCAGTTTACATACACGCGAGGTACTCAATTTGGTATCTCGTTTTCAATTTTTGAGATTACTTGGTCAATAACGGCGTGGGTGCCTTTAATTGGAGCTTTTCTTCAGGGGGCTTCGTCCTGCCCGTTAGAGACCATCAGAAAAACAGGAAAATTAACCTTTCAATTTTATGTTCTTGTAATCGCTCATTTCCGGCGTTTAATTGTGTGTTTTTGTAGTAATAACTTCATAGTCAATTCATTAACTATTCACTTTATTGCTTGAAATAATTATTTTGAGACTGACGCGAAAGTAAGGTGTAAGATGCCATTTACGCTAAGAATCCAAGGCTTTTTTGTTTACCTAGAGACGTAAACGATTTCCTCCTCATTTCAGGTTCGAAATTCCTAGTTCGAATCGGATTGTTATATTAGTTGAAATTATAAACGCTAGCGGGATTATTTCTAACAACAATCCCAATAGTAGTTGATTATAAAATTTTACCGGAAATAGTACTTTTTGCAACAAGGGCGTAAAAGGCTCGTTTTACGCCCGTGGTGCAAACAATATTTTTCGATTTAGGGGGAGTAAAATGACCATTCATTCTATCACACAAATTAAAGATGTTTACGAATCGCTGCGACGTGCAACACTAACTAGCGAGTTTATTTTTCAATCAGTAATGTTTATGTTTACAATAGAAAATTCGTGTAATACCCCGCTACTGCGCTTTTATTTGTATTTACAATTGTCATTTTCTGTTGTCTCCGAGTATTATCATAATGTAATTTATCGGCTTTTTTCGAAAAATCGTCCATTTTCAGACTTTTTTTATTTCACGCCCCCTAAAGGTGTATAATGGTCATTTTACGCCCCTGAATCGAAAAAAAATCAGTTTGATGTAATGCGTTAGACGTAAACGATATCTGAGTTTCAACGGTTTATTTACTCATTTTTGGATTACGATTAACATGATTGTGTTACCGAGAAATATACATTTATTTTCAAATTTATTAATAAAAGCGTTCGAGACATTTAAGAATATTTATAGTTATCATTTCAGGTTTGCTCATTTGCGTGCGGAAAATAGAATGTCAAACAATGCGAGAAAGTACTATTTTCCGCACTCAATTGTGTGTGGAATTAAGAAAAATATTGTATGTAAATCTTTAGAAACAACGAGGGTCTGTCTCAGATTCCTTCATTCTCGGCCGTGATATAAACGATATTTGTTGTCATACCTATTGTAAAAAACTGCGCCTTTATAATATCGGTAGAGTACACGGCGAATGCAAAATCGTGAAAAAGGAGAAGCGCCCGGTGAAGCGGGCGCAAAAACACGAAAAACGTCCGCTGGACCCTAGAAGGTGCACGCACTGAATAAGTTTCAGGTCGCACGATTTACGGGCACCTAAAGGCCCGGCTTTTGTGCAGGTGTGACAAAATAGTATATTGTGTATCTAGGGCGGAAAGGCATGTATTACGGCGCGGGCGATACTGCAGCTTGAGTCGTAGGCAAAGACGAGGGGAGCTGAAGGCACGCCGAGTCATGCCGTAGATGAGAGATTCAGCATCGCCCGAGCGTGTAATGCATTTCCGCCCGTGGTACACACGATACTTTTTGTCACACCTGTCGACAAAAATGCCACCTTACTGGCCGGCGGTAACAAGTGGCGCCGCGGTAAAAATTGAAAAACGCCCGTGCGCATTCGCAGTTGCGTCCTCGGCCATAAATGGCAACTTTCCGTTCGCCTAACCTGCACGGAAAGGTGGCAATTTTGTGCAGGTGTGACAAAAAGTATTATTTTATATTTTTAAACCCCCCCCCCCCTAAAAAAAACTGTAAAGGCCTACATGAAACTCTCCACGAATGTTGGTCTTCATCATATCAACCGAGAGCCGAATTATAGCGTCGTCGTCGACGCACCTTGCAAAATAATTGAAGGTTATAAAAAAAGGGTGAGACCGTAGTTATTATTAGAATTATTTATGAAATATTAATCACCATTCTTCAAAATTGCTGTGAATTTATTGTGGCCCTAAGCGAATATGGTTCAGGCATTCTCAAAAAGTAATAATTCATCTATATATTAAATGATATTTTATTATTTAATAATAATTATTAATAATCTGTTTATTTTTTAATATTAAATATATAATTAACGTAACCGCTGTGTGACATTTCACTGCATTACCTACACTGACTTTTATGACGTGAAATATGCCAAATATAAACTCAACATCGAAATGACGTCGAGGAGTGGCCACTCATAGTATGAAGTACTTAAAAGAGATAAACGTCTTCAAACAAATATACACTACAAGAAGATATAATTCATATTTGTGTTAACATATACATTTTATTAATGATGCATTGTATGTTGTTGATGTATGAACCCTACAATTGTTTTTCTTTCAATCTTGAGTATAAATTAATTACGTACATGGATTATTTACTTCTGAATTTCGATACAGATTTGGCTGTATCAAAAGTGAAACCACCATATATCCACGTATATGTTGGGAATTTGTTTTTGAAGTGTGAATAAATATTACAGTGTATTGAGAACCGTACCTTCAGAAGGAAGCAAGTTGATGTACTGTTCTTCAGTTGGATTATCTGTTGAAACTATCTGTCAAAAGATTGCAAATTTTCAAAATATTAATGAGGACAAGTCTCGCTTTCTCCATTAAGACCAGGAAAATCAAAATTCTCAATTGTTATTTAAGACTTATTTTATTCAGTAAAAAATAAAAATAAAAATTCCAAATCTCTTTCAAGTAGCGTAGTCAGAATTGCATTTTAATGACCCAAAAACTAACATGGCGCATTGTAAATAAAAAACGAATAACATTTCTAGTAAAATTGCGTAGAAGATATGCACCATAAAAACATAGTGATTTGCTCAACAAAGCCGTCCATCCAATATTAAATTATTATATTATTAATACTTATTCCAACGCTATATATGCTTTTATGATCCTACATAATTTTCATATCTACATAATTAATTCCTATTGGATTTTTTGTTCAATCCAAATCCATGTATCAGGGCAATCGTGGATTTTAAAATATAAGTGAATATCGCCGTAAGTCGTGTACGTTGGTAAACATTGCGCCTTCATTCTAGCCAGGTTTTGAATAAACTTGGAGACTGGACAGTGAGTGGACAATAAACTTGGCCAGTTGCCCATTGGAAATGTAACGATTTTATGGATATTTTTTTAGATAGCTTTTTTAGATAAATCCTGGATAGTTTCTGCCCAGTTTCTGTCCAGTTTCTAGGTAGATATTATTCGGAATATTTAAAACAGATAACTTTATCAGTTTTTGGGTCAGAATTTAGTATCTGGATACACTGAGAGAAATGTTTGTTTACAGTTAATTAATAGCTTCATAGTAAAGCTAACTGTACTTAGATTTGAATCTTAAGGTAAGGTACTGTCTCTCTAAGTTACCGTAATCTGATATTCGATTAAATTTGTTATGTTAATAGTTAATATAAGAATTTTAAATATTAATGTTGGGATCATTACGTGACATATTTACGTGCTTACAGTTTCACTGAAACACAGATAAACAAACATACACATGCAGTCATTCGATTTTCTGCGAATTTTTCGACGTATTGTTGACATGTGCAGTTCAATTTAATGTAAGATTTATTAACAGTTCACGAACGCTCATTGAATGTTAAAATATATGAGTTAATTTACAAGAATATTGCTGACATACGGGAAAGTGCTGGTATTTTCATCTCCAAGTTACCTGTCGGTTTAACTTTACAGTTACTGTTATATAACTTTACAGTTAACGCAAGAGCCTTGAAATTAACTTACCATTAAGAATGAGTAAATAATTTCTCTGTGTAGGTTTTTTAATGATAATTTAGAAATTTGTCCGTCCATGTTTTATCCACCCTCTGTACATTTTTTATCCATTTTCTATCTAGTTTTTCATGCACTCTAGTTCTACTGTTCTTTTAACCACTTTTATAATTACATTACATATCCTCAATTCGTAATAATTGTTATGGGCACTACTTACCCATACAATTGTTGACTATCAATATGTACTATATTATGGTTACTCATGATATTCACCGTAGTGTAAATAAGATGAGTAACATGAACATACGAAATTGACGAACCTTGCAAATTCGTTTACAAAACTCTTCGACGTAGCTTTTATGACATAACATTTTTTTACAAAATATATTAAACGTATAAATAATACGTATTATACCTCAAAGGAGTTTACATCCTATTGATAAGACGAGTAGGAATGGGAATAAAGCTTCTAAGACCTACTTTTAATAATGTTTATAAACATAAATAAGCTATCGATACAGCTTTGGATGGTTTGTTATTAATATTTATGTGTTCGTGTTACTCACCTTATTGACGATCGATGATTCATTTATGATAATTTTCAACTTTTTGTTGTACTACTACTACGAGCCGGAATAGGAAATGATAAGTTTCTACTTGACTAGTTAGCACCAAATGTCATTTTGTGTATCTCTCAAACATCACAACAAAAACACCAGCACGTCACTGTTTTTATATTTCATCACATTTTCACATAGAGTATTACCTCGATTGGAATTGTATTGCATGAATTGTGCAACACAGGATTGAGTTATATATATATATATATAAATCTTAAAAACAACCGAACTCTGCTTTTCACGTGAACATTCAATTTAGAACCAAGGGCCGACAATTGCCATAAAAGAGATAATTTGATTATACACTAATTGTAGGCAAGGTGTTTGCAATATTTTGAATAACTTTTCTGAGCAGTTATTAGGCAGGTCTTTTAGATTAATACGTGGACAGCTTCAATCCATTTATTTCCATCCAAAATTTAGACGCTTTTGTAAAAAAATTGATTTACTGATTTGTGCATAGTTATTATCTAGTTTGTGGACATTTCTGCTATATACAGTTTGAAACCACTATAATATTAGTAGGGATATTTTCCCCCATTTCCGATACATCATTTAGACAATACGCTTCTTTTTATTAGGTTAAATAAATAAATATTTATGCTGTTATCATCTATGAGAATCTAATTAATTTTGAATGATGACTGTACACGGTTCTAATGATGCATAATCATATTCTGGTAGATGTTTGAGTTCTTTTAACTCAATTTGATCGTGTAACGCTAATGCCAAATCAGTGTAATTGTAAAATGAAGCACTACCAGGAAGTACTTCAAAAAAAGTTCCGCGGAATTACTCATATCTGTGATACTTATACAAAAATATTTGATTAAATTATAACCTGTTTTTCAGACTGAAAAGTGATAAGAAAACATTTTTTTTTCTATTTAGATTATTCGTATCTGGACATGAATGAATATATGTAGTTGAAGAAATGTATTTGAATATATAAAATACATGAGTTACTACCATTATCTATAACTTATGTTAAATTCATTCTAGAATATCAAATAACGTACATAAATATATTTCTGTTTCATACATCTTTGCAAAGTTTATTTCTAACTTTTATGAAAAGAGTATTGTACAATTGAACATATGTGAACAAGTAAAACTAACAAAAATTGTGTACACAGAAATTGTATTATTTGAGTTCCTAATAACTCGAATTTTTATTAATATATTTTCATATTTTGTGTATTTAACGTACATATATAGAAAAGGGTGTCTTAATATTTAGGTCACTTTTGTCTTCGCAATTAAGTCGTTTTTTAATATATTAAAGAATTATTTTCTAAGTGACTTTTTTTATTTGTCTATAACTGGACATATTTTAAGGGTTAGTTTTTCATTTTTTAGTAAGTTCCTTTCACATATTAATAATACATGTGAATAAATATCAGAGAAACCAATCCATTTTCAAAATTTAGTACAGTATAGAGTCCGTATAATTGCATCTCGCTATATTTAACTCCCAGCATATTTGCCCGGTTCCATCCCGTTATATTTGCCTGTCACCGCTCTCTTCTTCTTCACCTTGCGGGCTGGGGCCTCAGGAAGGGCCTGCTGTGACGTCACGAACATAACGCGATTCAGGAGAGTTGGAGAAGCGGCTCTCCCCTTCTTTTGACAAATATAACGAGACGGGAGGGGAAGCCGTAGAACCGAGGGGGACTCTACTTTACTTCGTTTAGAAACCCATGTGCGAAATGCCGATGCTGACCATACGGCCCAGTATTGGCCCAGCGTTACCAGCCGACTTTCGGCTGCCGATGCTGGCCCACCGTCGACAACTTCACTGTGCCAGAATCGGGCCAGCATTGATAGCCGATACTGGCTATAACAAATTGCCAAACTTCGGCTAAAAACTGGCCATCGCATCGGGCCAGGCCTGGCAAATTGATCTCATAGGTATTTCTCCCGATCGTCGTTCCAGCGTCGGCCCAATATTGGGCCCGAGTATCGGACCAAGTCTGGCAAAGTGATAGTGCCAAATCTCGGCCCAGCGATGGAAACATTCAGGACCGAACATCGGTCCAAGCCTAGCATATTTATTTCAAACAGAATATTGCTGATCGAATATCGACCGTATCGAAAACGATGCAAGATAGAGCAAAAATTTACTAAACCTTTTTGGTAGAGGAGGAAATTTCCTACAAAAAAATTCGGGAGAGCTCTAGTCTAAAAAGTATAACTTAGGCGGGAGCAAGCCTCGAAGAAAGCATCGTAGTTTTGCTGTCTCATCCGTGAGCGTTTTCACAGTCTGAGACTGTGACTTTCTTAGATTGTGTGGCGAAGGATTCCCTACAGTTACATACTTGCACAGTTCTCTCCGTTTACGAGCCCTCCGATCTCTGGAGACTCGGCCCGTAGCCGGCGGTGACGTTCGAATCCCCAGGGAAACCCAGCAGTTAAGTTCCGGCCGTAGCCGCTAGAAACGCGTCGCCGAACCGCATATGAAGTAGCGCCCGCGTTCCTTGAAGTGTGGGCACCAACGCGGCAACTCCGGCCAGAGGGCGATCTCACCACTTTTACCTTTTTTCGTGTCGGGGGACCTTCCCTCCGACTAAGAACTAACTCGTCGTGATAAACGACGAATTAGAAATTAATATTTTTATTTACAGGAATACGATGGAACTAGCACGACGTTTTACGAACTTACTAATCCAACTCGTTGGAGTCCCAAATTTGGCCCCGCCAAGGGGCTTACAACATCAAGAGATTCGTCAATAAGGAGGGATATATGAATATACCCATCGATGTATATACATCTTCCAGGTTTCTTCCAATAACAATAAATTCGTTTCAACGTTTGTTTTTGTTTTTTTATCGTGCTACTGCTGCGACGTTGCAAAGACAATAATGCCTGTAAAATTTAGCTGCAAAATAGGCTCTGCGCCATCGCCGACGATCAACGCGCGCCAATATTGGCTTTGATGCCGGGCCAGTGCTGGCTGTCGATGCTGTGACAGTGCTGGCAGCCACTAATGGTCCAATACCGGTTGCCGAGTCTAGGCCGTAGTGTCGCACCAAGACTCATGCCAGTGTTGGCCCAATGTCGCAGCCGAGCCTCGGCACCGCCGTTGCCAGGACTGGACCAGGGCTGGGCCGTAACAAATTTCGCACATGGGAAGTGGGATTAATTTTGAAAACAGGTTTAAACAAATTTTGAAAACATGAATTTTTTATTAATAAATAACTCGAATATTTTAATAATACGAAGGACCAAAATGCAATTAATAAAATAGAATTATTGCATTAAATTCCATCAAATGTCAATTAAGTTAGAAATATGAAAATTAACAATCAGCCTTTTTCTGACAATGTGCCATTTTTTTTTATTTTTCCAAATATGACAAATGCAGTATGATGAACTTTTATGAAATTCCGTATGAATGGTCGTGTTTTTTGTTTGGTCAAGTGAGTGGGAAATACTATGGAGAATCTCGATTTTATTATTAATTAATACATCAGTTCTCCTTCTTTGAATTTTCACTTAGACTATAAATAAAAGTTCAAATGTATAAAAGTGTCAATAATATGCGACTTAAATTGTATTCGAAATGCAATAAAAAATTCACATCACTGCAGATTTTCCACTGTTGACCAGAGTAATTAATCATGGCATCAAAAGATAGATAAAACGTCTTTTCGTAACGACAATTATACAATAAGTATAATTGTCGTTGTCATTTATAAGTAGGAATACTCAAAACTGGAATTGCAGTTGCGAAAACATTCGAATGATTATGGAACCTAAATGATTAATTAAATGCATGCATATTATATAAAAGTATTGTCGTGTACGAGTTCATCGAATCCATTGTTATAGGAATCGTATATTTATTTATTTTATCTTAATAAACTTGGGTAGTTTGATGGACGAGCAGTCGACATTGTAATTAGCGCAATTTGTATAAAGACATTATACAATCTTTCTGCATAATTTATTCCACGAGTAAGTTTCCTTGTCGCACCAGGATCTTTGCGTAGTGGTTTCTAAACGAGCAGTCGCAGAATATAAACGGAACATCGATTTACCAAATCGACAGTTTAATCACTATTTTAGCGCTGTGCAAATCGTAGTCGACGTTTCCTTCTGCAACTATGAAGATCTTTTTGGTATACTTTATCGCCCTTGTGGCTGCAGTTTACGCACAACCTGTTGATGAAGTTGAAATTGCACCGATTGAAGAAAAAGCAAATTCGGGAGAAGTAGATGACTCGGTAAATGTTTACAAAATTATTATAATCGATTTTAAACTCGAGGCTTATGTAAATTACATTTTAAATTGTTATTTTGAAGTTATTACGTACAATTTGTAAAACAAAAGTAGATTTATCAATCGTTTTTTTATTCGAAACATATATAAAAAAAAAGAATTATGACAAAACTGAATGATCCACCCACGGGTAGAAATATTTCGCCACCGCAGCGAATAATTGACTAGCCCAGCAAAATATTTGTAGTAATATATGAATAGCCAAATATTTAGCTGGTTTAGCAACCTGTTATTGCTAGGTTTGCTTTTGTAATCGCTGGCATAGCCAATATCTCGCGAATTCAGCAAATCAATTTGTAGCAAATGTCCTTTTGCTAAAATAACCAAAACATTTCTTTCCGTGCCGTATTAGATATATCATTTCGAATTTATAGTCAAAATTGGATATAATATTTGTAATTTTTATTTTTTGTAAGTCCAGCTATTAAAAAATAATTTTACAGGAAAATTCACCACAGTTTACCTGAAAATTTATTATAATTTTAATAGTTTGTAATATTTTTAAAATGTCACGCAATTACTGCAGTGTTTACACTTTTTTTAATATTCTCTAAAATTGGTTTTAGGATTCTTCCTCCTCATCATCAAGCTCATCTGAAGAAGCACCATTCCTTAAGGAAATGATCGAATGTGCAGAAGAAATGAATATTACACCTGGTAAAATTTTATTTCACAATTAATGAAAACGGGGCCATGAGTAAAGGCAGCAAAGTTATTTACAATTTATTTTGTGTTGAAACATCTTTTCCACTTTTTCAAATGGATTTTAGCATAGTTTTATTTCAACAAAATTCTTTTTTTTAAATAGACACATTCGTATTCGAATAGTTTCGAGATCGCCATTTCGAGTGACGCTGGTCAAATTAAAAAAAAAATTATGTTTAACTAATTTTTCTTAAAATACTGGAAACAAATTTTTTATTTTTGAGGTACAATATTATACAAGATTGAAATAAAGTTTTAAACTATTATTCGGGTCTCGGATATCAAATCCTACCTATATTTTGCAATTATGAAATATTTAACATTTTATTTTAGTAATGTTTTTAATGTTGCCTTACGTCGATGGACTAAAAGTTAAAAATTCAAAATTGTGGATAAGGCAGACAAAAATTGGAAACCCAAAAAATAGTATAAAAATTTTTATTTAATGTGCACGGAAAAAGAAATAGTTGGATTTATTATATAAATCAACTACTTTTTTAGTTGGTTTAAATAGTAGAGTTGGCCACCTAATTTGTTAATCTCGCTATTTATATAGTAAAATTAACCAAAAATAATGGCTGTGTCTTACCCTACTATCAAGTTAGTAGTTCCAACTATTTTATGTTTTCGGTGTGTAAATATGATACAATATTCTCATATGACCAAACTCGAAATATTGGACAACATTTCTCCAAACAAGCCATTATTATGAATATATTCCATGCCAAAGTAAACAATATATAACTGCAGTTACAATTCAAATAGAAAACTTTACCATCAAATATAGGAATATTCACTGAAATAATAGTAAATATTAACATAATTCCAAGTATGTCCTTGGAGTCCTAGTAAACGTAGTAAAAATTAGTACGATCTCTCAGCGATATAAAAAGACTTTTTGTAAAGTATGGAGAATAATTTTGTAACTTTGTCAATGTTCTAACTATTAATTTTCTCTGAATTTTGTGCAGATTTCTATGCCATATTATTATGGTTTAAGTGCCATGCGCATAACATACACCATTATAATAACTTCAAATATTGCGGATAAAATTGCAATAATTACTACTTTATTTAAAAAGGAAGTGAAACATGTGTAAACAAATTTACGTCAGAAATTTTAATGTTCGCATTTAGAAAAACTATTGATCATGGTCTTAATGGATGAAGAGTCAAGACTGTCGTGTTTCGGTAGCTGCGTTATGAAAAAAGTCGGAATTGTAAGTCATTTTAATTTATATAATAATATTTATAAGAATTAATAAATTGCTACGTAAATTAAAGTTAGTATTGTTTAAACTTACTTATTTTTACTGAGTAATTAGACGCAAATCTCAAATGTTAGTCGATCTAGTTGCATAATGTAGTTAAATCGTCGGAAACTATTTTGGCCCAAACTATTTTCACCCAGATCTGTCGTAATGATAATAATATTAAAGCTAGTGCAAAAATATATCCCGGATATTTCAAATAATTTTATGTACTGGTAAATGTCAATGAGTAAATACATAATTTGACTATTTTAAAACTAATCTTTCTAAATCTACATTAGTACGAAAATTAGTTACCAATTACATTGATAACAATTTAATTAATACAGTCTACTCAGTTACTTTATTTTAAGTTACTAATTTAAGTTAAAAAGTTGACCTAACATTTGTTTTGGAAACGACTATTCATTTTTACCTTAGTTGTTGAATAATTAAAAAATAAATAGTTATTAACGAAAAATCAATTTCTTTAGCTGGATGGAAAGGTTCTAAAAGATAAGATTGACGAATTTATCAAGAATAACGTGGATGAAAGTCCAGAAGAAGTACAAAAACTTGCAGACACATGCATAGAAAAAGGTAAATTTTAGTTTAAAAATATTACTTAAAAATACGTTATCAAAATAAATTGAAAATTGCATATCTTCTAAACAATTGTTTACAATTTTAGCTAATGCTGAAGCAGACGAATGCTCCACGGCTGGTGAATTCATCGGCTGCATCCTGTCAGAATTGTCCGAAGATAAAAGGAAAAAGAAATGAAAAAAAGAATTCTAATTAATGAAAGTCACGAAAACTGAAAGTCAAATTTAGTAAAGCACAGGAAATAAAGATCATCTTCGTGCAAGACAGCCCGATTTCCATTTACCGCGAAGTTATTAGCAGAATCAGGCAAGATTGAAGCTGATTACTCATTAACATTTAAATTCGAAAATTATGCACCACTTGTTCTTTCTATGTGAGCAAATAAAACGTGATAATGCATTTCAGCGCTTATTATACATTGTAATGAATAGTATTCTACAAGTATATTACCAATATTATAATTTTACATTTTTATCTGCAATTCTTAGAATAAAGTTGATCAATGTGATATATATAAATTATAGTAATAAAGCAATAGCATTTAATATATTGCATCATATTATCGTATTTAATCTGTTCTTGATTTATTATGTATTACTTTTCATTTTAAACTTACCATACCATATTTTCTTGTAAATGCGTGGCTCGATTTCGTATTACTTGGAGCGTTATTTACAGCATTTCTGGAAATATATTACAAATGTAATTTCACGCAAAACCGATAAGAGTGAAAATATGCGAATGGTGAATTATTGAAGTTGGGTAATTATAATCTGGGAAATGCAATACTTCTTAATTTATTCGTCTTTTTTACTATGTAGTATACATCACTTGTCCCGAGTTGTACACTCAGAAAAAAAGTAGTTGAAATGAATATTTTTTTACTATGAATCATAATGTGAAATGAGGACTAGGCATGCTAATAGTTAAAATAGCTATTCTGAAATAGTAAAGTTGAACTATAGTTTCATGATTCAAAGTGCTACTTATCATAATAGACAAATAGACTGAACTATTTTGAAATAGTAATTTCAGAAAATTTCTAACTTCACTGAGAGAAATTGTATAAGAAATTGTCATAAAAAATATGGAAAGGAGTCAATATTTTGCTTTTTAAAAATATTTGTAAACTGTGCCTATATCATAACATATGAAAAGTTCACTTTTCTCCCTTCGGTTCTTTGTTTAAGATAAACAAGGAAACAAAGAGAAAAACAAAAAATCAATACAGCGCTAAATTTGTGAATGTCACACTCTAGCCAGTTAAAAATGTGTTATACAATGCCATTATACACACAAATTTCAATGCCGTGTAACTAGTCTGTAGATACACGTGCGAAAACGACATGCATTATGAATTATCATGTCTTGACGCCCGACGGTCCTTCTTATGACCAAATGAAAATCCACTTCAATAACGGGAGCTACGACTCGAAGAAAAACAGCTGCGAACGCACCGACGTCACCTGGCGAGATCAAACCACACGGAGTACGGCAGTCTTTACAATTTATTTATAGTAAATACAAACTTTAACTATGAATAATAATAAGTATAAAGATTTACTACGAGACATAGTATGAAATGAGGACTACACTAGATTATAGTTATTTTAACCATATTTGTCATATTTATTTAAATCATTCTACATAGTTGATTTTCTTAACTATGAGTAGATAGTTGGTGTAACAAAATTATAGTAAAATTGACTATGAAATTTTTTATTTACGGTTTTTAGTGAATATTCCTACCTTGTCAGACAAGCACTTTAGAACCCCCTTAAAGAATAAATTGTATTACCTTCGCTTAGAATACTCTTTTCATACAGACATTTGTTTTTTTACAGGTGCACTTCAGTTCACATGTTTTCTTCATAAAACATTAATTTAATTAATCAACTTTGTAGATAGTCGATTATCACAATGAATGTAAAAATCATGTTAAAAATAACCAAGCATAAAAACAGACATAACAAACGCAATCCAATACAAAAAGCCAAGACCAGAAAAAGAAAAAAAAGGTGTTTAGTCGTAATTAGATAGAGTTTTTGGTCAGATGACGTCAATGTGAATACTTGTAAAAATAGGAGATTGATTAATGTGAATAAACTAAATAGAATTCGCAGCGACACATTTTTTTCATGCTTAAAAATAAAAGTATGAATGTGCTATAATATAATTACTAATATATCAAAGTTTAATATGCTTGGGATAGTTTATAGAATAGCAATAAAAACACTACTTTTTTTATAGTTAAAACTCAGTCATACAGTTAATGTTAGCTTTTTATTTAAGTCAATAATATCACGGGTCCAAAAACAATGGAAGTTAATGTTCAACGATAAAACCGTTGTGTACGTGTGGATTTTTTTCCAACCGAGTCCGAAATCCAAATAATCTTAGTGTTTGGGGTTGAAGGGTACTTACAGGATAAATCAGGAAAACAGTAGTACCCGATTCATAATATCAATATTTTATATTTTGTTATTTCGTATTTGATCATGTGAGGGTCAAGGATATTCGGAGATCAAGTAGAAGATTTAATATTAGGAGAAATAAATACATGAATTTACTTTGTGATCAATCTGAAGATCATTTCAAAGTCAAATCCTAAACAAGTTATACATCACGGAATTTTTTAGGTATTTCATAGAGTTTTTTTGTCTTGTTGATTGAAAAACAGCCAGTTCAAAAAACCAACAATCGATAAGCCGACAGTAAAAAACCGACTCTTTAAAAAATGACTGTCTACTTGTGATGTCAAAAAAATAGTTCTATTTATTATAATATTAAATTCTATTAATATAAAAGCTATTTGATAAAATTATAGAACAAACGGTTCTATTAATTGGAATAATATTAAAATATATAACCATTTCTGCATCAATTTCGTGAAAATTGTCTTTGAACTGATTGTGTGAACGTCGAATCAATGATTGCGAAACACTTTTTTGGTATGAACAGATACAGTTAGTAACTATGTAATGTATTTTAGAACTGATCATTAACAGCAAAAATAACGTTAAAAAATCTATAGTTAATTTTGATGCAGTGAACCTGGCGAAATGATAGATTATTTGTATAGCAAATTTTGTTTTAATATAAAATATAATAAAATTTAATGAAAAATATCGGATTTAAATGTTTAAATATCAAAGACATAAAAATAATAAACAAAAAATAACATAAGAAACATAATTAATATATTTTTTTATTCAGAATACAGCATATACAAGGAAAGCAACTGTTTCCCATTCAAATTACGCGCGCAAGTGGGACGGCAGATGTCGACCGCTAGTTCCGAAGTCGTCCGGTACGATTTCGAACGATTTATTTTCTCGCGATTGAAGTGGGATTTTCGTCGGATATTGTATCCCTTCTCGTCCTATTGACGAAGATCAATTTTGTCTTGTTTGTTATTGTTATTTTATCTCTTTTGTTATTGTGATTTTATCTCCTTTGTTGTTGATATTTTATCACGTTTGTCGTTGTTACTTCGTTTTTATATATTTTGCTGTTGTTTTTGGTCTGGAGTATTTTCCAGCGTTGAAAATGTTTGCCAAAATTATTTTTCTGGGTTTTTTGATACGGCCTTATTTTCTGGCCTATTTCTGACAGCCATTTTTTATTTTACTCCGTCTTTTTTCCGATTGGCCTCTTTTTTCGTTTTTTCGATTATTTATTTATTGATTATGGTGTTTTTGTCCCTAATTTTTTATGTATCTAATTTAATTTATAAGTTCGCGCCCCACCAATAGATCTGGACGAAGTATTGAATCTGGTCACTTCGGCCAAAAAAAAATGTTTTTAAATTCAACCTCTTTTGGGGATTTATCTGATTAGTTTTTGATGTCAAATTGATTATCCCTTTGCGTCACAGTGTTACTCCTATATAGTAATAACAGATAGAACTGTACAGTATATTTAAGAAAAACAACGATTTTTGACTTTATTGCTTAAATTTTTACATCGTCATATAAAGTAGATAGCCCTTAACATTTTTCGTCCCAAAAGTCCGGAATTTTGACAAAACTTTCAACGCTGTAATTTTTGTTCCAAACATCGTTAGAAAACATTGAAATAAGTCAAAATCGATAGATTTTAACCTCTTCTTTCAAATGCGGTGGTCAGAATCAGCCGGTAGTTTTAAAGAAAAAAGTTACGATCATTTTTCTGGAAAAAATCCTCATCTTTTCTGTTTCTTCGCAGGAATCGCGTTTTTTGACATTGAAAAGGGCAATGCTGACCATTTCAAAATATACTAACCGCGTCTTTTTGCTCAGCCCTTTCTTCTCGCGTAGGATTTTTTTTTAAACAAAATAGCGGCTTCAAGATGGCGTCTGCAAGTTATAATTTTGCATTTTCTCGCACCATTATCAATTATTTGACCTTGTTACAGTTTAAATCGTGGAGAATTGGCATGAAAAAGTAATTATTATTATTTGTGAATACCGTTTCATTATTATTCATTCATAACTATATGTCTTCAATGCACTTTTATTCTATTTCACTGTGAAAATTACATTTAATCATATAACAATAAACTTTGGAAATAGCTATAAAACTTACTTAGTTTAGTATAAACTATTTTGATATACTTTACAGTATTTTTTTATCGTAATTAAAACTGAAAAATATGTTTTAAGGAGAGGGCGAGGGGTACTTAATTCTGTGAAAGATATGATATTTTGAGACTTTCTTTTTAAGCTGTTTAATTAATTTATTTCCTAGATTTAACCACAAATTCACAAAAAAAAAGATTTAATAACTGTTAAACTGCAACTTAAGTACACTTTGTGAAAATTTCATACAAAAATATTCATATGTTACAAAGATTTTTGGAGGAACCTCGAACAAATAGAAAATTTGGAATGGATCGATTTAGTAGATCTGGAGATAGATAATTTGAGAACATGAAGTATAAAAAGGAAAGTGTGGTACAACTTGGACACGATATTCTTGAGACTTTGTAATTTCACATAGCAATATTGAAAAAAAGTTAAAAGTTTATAACCCTCCTAAACACGTTATTAGTTCCAGTAACTAATTACTTAGTTATATACAACGACAAAAATGTTGTGTTTAACGTAAGAAACGAAATAGAAATTTCGAAATCAATGACAGCGTTCTGAAGAAACAAAAGTTGACATTTTTAAAGACATTTCTGAAATTCTCGAATTCCATAAAAACTTACGGATATATTTGAAATGGGAATGCCAAAAGTGAAGTTTTTTTAAAGGTCGGTAACGACGGCGCTTTTGCAAGCTGCTCGTTACGGATGATTAATCGAGATCAAGCGAATCCGACGCAACGAAAGCACAGGATAAATGAAACCGTACGCACCGGATACGCGTCGGGAGATAATTCGCTGTTTTCGTGTCCAGTTGGTGCTCCGACATTTCATGATGAATGAATTTATAGGTGCTTGAAAGTTATTTATCAATCGACGAAATACAGTCTGGAACTACTTATTTTGGTTTTAATTTCAGAGTTACAAATTTTCCTAAATTTGACTATTGCTAAAATTAAGGAATGGGTTTAGAAAATTAAACGCCTCATAAATATTGATGCAAAAAACAACTACCTCAGTATCGAATGTATCGTTAATTAAAAAAAAGAAAGAAAAAAGTGGTCGCTAACTTTATTTAATAATGCTACGTTTTACAAATAAATGATCACACCTTTATACTACCTGAACTACTAGTACATGTTACATTTATCTCATTTTCAAATTTAATTAAAAGTTACGGACTTATTGGTATGCATTTATAGTAAAAATTGCCTCTGCAATTCAAATGAATTTTATTTCAAAATGATTGTTTACAAATTTCTTTGCACTTGTTAGAGAATAAAGTTCTCCCGTCAAATTGTACTTTAAGACTTCATAATTCTCAAAAAGAAATTGTACTACCCTCAGGTTTTTCAAGCCATAAAACCGCACCCGTGTTTGGTTCAAAAAGCAATCACCGTGGGTCGCCCAAAATTCAATCGCAGCTGCGGGCGAAGGGGTCACCCGTAAAGTGCTAAATCAAATGCGAAAAGGTGCGTCGTAAAGTGCGTACCCGGTAGCCATGGGATTAAATATAACTTTTTACGACCAGAGTTTCGTACGCGAAACCGACACTGAAACGCGCCATGGGGGTCCCGATAATCTCGATTCTTACAAGGCGCACCTGCTAAAAATTCGTTTAAATTCCCATGTTAATATGGTAATGGTACCTTAAATATTGTCCAATAGGCACAATTAAATAGCGATTATTAGTCATCGATACGGGAGATGTTTTCTATATAGCATTCTAATGAATTTTCAGGTTTAATGGCATTGAAATTTGTTCGGAATTGCCAAATATTGATAATTAGCGAAAGCGTCTAACTGTTTCAAAATGATTAAATTCACGAAGGAGTTGGGTAGAAGATTTAATATAATCCCAAAGTAGATAAAAACCTGCGTATCGTAATCTTTATAAGGTATTGTGATATTTTAAATAATTCTGTAAAGTTATTACTCTGTGGATACAAACAAAATATAAATAAATTACCAAGAAATATTACTACCTAAATGATTTACAATAAGAATTCAATTTTAATAGAGTCCAAATCGAGTTGCTTTAGCGGATTCTCGATGTGAATGAGTAAAATCTCCCAAGTAGAACAAACCTCCTCCAATAGGTGTAAAAGAGCAGTGGTGACCAAAATGCAGTTAATTTTTGCTGCAGCAACAAGATCCCTCTGCTACTTGGGCTCACTCCTTTTGGGGTGAAAACTCATTCTCCGTGGAATGAAAATCCACTCTTAAAGAGTCACGATTCTTTAGGAGAGAGGTTCAAATTTCACTCCAACGTTTAGTCCAATGTTTTTAGGGACCAAAATTTATCAAAAAATCATTACTTATCCACGACTACAATTTTTTATTGCCTGAGCGGAAACTGGAGAATTTGCTTATGCTGGAAACATAACGTTAACGGTGGATTTATTATTCCTGCTAACGCGTCATATTCCGATTTCGTATACGTCAGTAGCCACGTTTAAACGTGCGATTCTCTTCCGTACTTCCGTTCGCGACCGAATTAAGAGCCGTGATTTAAACTAACTACTGGCACTTTTGCTGAATTGAGATTCAGTCACCGATTCCGCAGTGAGCCGTCGGACGCGTGATCTAAAGTTACGGTTCGGCAGTTCGCGACGCCTATAATACAATTTTGCCCGACGTGCCCGGAATAGAATTCCATGTCCAAAATTAGGATCGAGCTTGCTTTGCAAATCGACCGTATGATTCGTTGCGTAATAAGTCAAATTGACCTTCTAACTTTCTCGACACCAGAGGGCCACCTGAAAACGGAATTTCAACATTCAATCTGATGAGACGTTAAATCTATTGTTTGAAATATGTTTGTTGCCTAAAACACAAGTCTTTGCCAAAATTTAATCAAATGGTACTACACCGTTTCATCTCTATTAATATTGAGCACTAATTGTACTATGTGCAATGGGCACTAGGTGCCCAGTCAGATAAAAAGTATCAAAAACAGTAAAATACAAAACGATCAAACTTTGATCAGACTAGATCCAATGGGATTGATGAGGACGGCATTTTTGTTGCTGTTTTGGATCTATGAATAATATCGACCATCAATTATAGGTTTTTAATAAATAGGGCAGATGGAGCAAATTGTAACATTCGATGTTTACCATTTTAGATAAACACTGTTTTGTATGTTGTATTTGAATGTTTCTACCGTCCAATTCAAACAAATTTCATAGGTGACCTTCAATCAAAGCAGATTTTATGAAAAATATAAAACATCTTACAATGTCTCGTGTCATAAATGATTTGATACCAGGAACTCGTGATTTTGGAGTTGAATCCTTTGACGTCAAACTTCCATGTTTGATTTTTCCCGTTTATAAACAACGAATTCTAACTATATTACTTCATAGGATAGCCCTTGTGATCAAAAACCTATTTCTGTAAAAATATTTAAATACACGGAAAATAATGTTTGTATTGCCGCAGCCTAACGCGTGGTGTTGGCGCCATTGTCTTACCGTGGCCTCACATTTATTGTTTATACGCTTTTGCTACTCTATTCTAGGAAAACTCTTGTGCTGCGGTATAGCACAACAAATGTTTATATTGAGATTGTTATGCCATCGCAAGGTAATACTGAGGTCATAGCCATATCGGCACCACAATTTTGCTGTCGCACCATAATATTAGCCTGTCCCAGGGTAAAATTATTTTTCGTGTAATTGGTTATGGCGCAGTTTCCTCAATTTTTTGAGAGTCGCAGGTACGCTTGAGGGCCTTTAAGTTTTAAGAGTATGGGTCTGGAAACTTTTACAAAAAAGTGGATGTTGGAACAATTTCCATGGTGGTAGGGACATCAGAAATGTTTGTGGCCGATACCTGCATGTAAATTGTGTGTAGTATATCAGTCATTGTACTTTACGGTGTTATTGTAGGAACCTATATTTCTTCTGAAACTCGTTCTCCATACATTTTATTTGCAAGATAATTTACATTAATGAAAGCACCAAAGAGTACATCAAATTCTTGTTATTTTCTGCTGCTTCAAAATGTTTTTCGACATCCAACTAGCACTTCAGACATATTTAGCATTTTTATTTTATAACACGCTATTTAATTATCCAACTATTTCCGAAGGTGTAATATTTTACTCATAATTACGTCACGTTTAATCACACATTTTTAGCTCACCAAAATTAAAAAGTCTGCCTCGTTACGATCGTGGTCTCGAACTTGATTTCATTGACGATTCGCCATCGCAACAATGTTCCTGGACATCGGGAAAAAGTGAATCTTCATTTACCCGTTGATAAGATATTACGTATGACTGTTATTAATATTGCAAAATTGATTTATGAATATGTTGTCGGAGTAAATCGACTTCAGGCATCAATTATCTTACGGCGGATTCCGTAGGATGTGGAATTATCGTACCGGAACATGGTTGGATTTTACCATCAAGGTGCTAATGGCATGTTCGCTCGTGTCCGTAACGCCCCGATTTAATTACATACACATGGAGATCACGAGTTTCCATCTCGAGGGCTTGATTTTATTGAGAGAATTTATCGCCTCGATCCAATCTCTTAATAGATAGTTTATCGGTTATGCACGCGATCTTCCCTTCGATTCTTCATTTATAGAAAACTGCGCTTTTATTTAGCGGCGTCGATTCTAGATTTTGCATCCGTTTCCGTCCTTTTTTAATGCAAATTTTCTGGCGCAGACACTGCATGAAAATGCATTTTTTTTAAATTCATCAGTTAATAATTTATTCAATAAAGTTTTAACTTGACGTCATTAATAAAATTAAATTAAAAAATAAGATTAATTTCGAAGTTTGTCCATGTTAAGTCCTGAATGGCCTTTTTTTACTACAGCTTTCGGCGGTTGTATTTTCAGTAAGAGAAGGTCCTCAAAAATGTCCAAGCAACCATATGTGACGTAAAATTAAGTGAACTTTCAGAATCTTTTATTAGATTTTTCGAAAAATGTGATCGTGATTGTGAAGAACTGTATTTGATTATTTCCAAAAAAACGTGGATTTTTCAACTGTGTTTTTAATTCGTCTCTTCTCAGTGAAAGCTTTTGAAAATTCTTGTTTAACGTACAAAAATTGTGGCCACGAGACTTGAACTGTAAAATGTGCATGTTGGCATTTTCAAAATAAAGGCGAAAGTTCAGGAATTTTTTATTTGAATATGGTAGACTCGCAGAAAAAATATTTTTGAACAAAAAGTTCTTAGAATTGGTCAAAGAATACGCTGCAATTTTTACAGAATTTCTTCAAAACTATTTTAATTTATCGAAATCCTGAAATTTACGTCAACAATATTTTTGTTTTCAGCTTCATACGGTTTACTTTTTTAAAAATGGTGAAACGCGTGAAAATTTAAATAAATACGTGTTTTGTGAGTAATTTTTGTATATGTCAATGTTAAACGAACCTTTTTTCATTAAAGTATAAAATTTTGTTTTATTAAACATCTCCGTTGTATCTCCATCATGATTTGCAATGAAACAAGATTTGCAAAATGCATTAGTTGCATGTTTTGCAAAATTTGTGTGTTGAGATCGGATTTTCTGACTTTTTTTCTGTCGCATGATGTTCTAGTGCACATTCTTTTATTTATAGCGAAATAATGTTTGACAATACTTCGTCTTTATACAAAGTAAACATTACTACAGTGGCATTAAAACATTATTATATTATTTTGCATCCGCCATTTTGAATTTTGAAAATCCGTAACTGAATTTTGATTCAATTCAGTATGAAACATGAAAAAAAAGGATAAAATAAATATTTTCGTAATTTTATTCATGATAATCGTGATAACTCGTCGTTTTCGCAGTTTCCAGGCCGCCATATTGAATCCGTTATTATTCAGAACGTCAAATGCTTAGTTAACTTTACTACCTTAGGACAGTCACTAATATTTTTTCCGTGCAAAATATTCAATTGCCATTAAGTGCAACAATATTTCCTTTATGAACATTGTGCATATAAGAATACAAAAATCGATTTTATCTTGGATAGGTCAATAAAATAAAAGTATTTATGATACGAAATGACGTTTCCTAGTACTAGATTTTACTTCGTACAGATTGTATAATTCATAATATTTACGTTTAAATCCACCGTTACATGGTGTGAAGGTTGTAGGAGTGGCATACTTATGCTCGTTCGCCAAACATATTGGTCAGCGATTATTTATATATGAATAACATATCTTTATCTGATTTTATCATTTTTTAATATGAAAACACAATCGAACAATATATTACGTAGATCCACGAGTTTGTAAACACTATTGCACTTTTTGGGAAGTTTCATTTCCTACAATCTCGTCAGGTTTGAAATATTGAATTGAATTCAATTATACATATACTACAATGGTTGCCAGACATCAATTTGGCCTTAATTTATAGTTACGAGTTACACGAGTAAAAAATAATCAAATTATGATCAAAGTAGATCAAATAAGATTGATCATATAAAGATGAAATTTGATTCTGTTTCTTAGAATCTACTTTGTTTGATTTTTTATAAAATTTGATCAGTTTTGACAAACTTTGCTTTGACCAAAATATGAAACCTTTTTCCAATGTAAAACTGATCAATAAGATATTTAATCATATTCAAATTTGGTATTGGATTTTCATCGGTTCAAAATGAAATGAAAAAATGATTTGAAAAAATCAGTGAAATAATACTTATAAGCTACTTTCCGTAATTTATATCCAGTATTATTCGATATATTTTGTGTAAAAAACACACTGCTGATAGAAGAGATTAAAAATCTCAGTATATCATTTCGAAAAAAAAAACATGCGATAATCTAGTGACGTCAGCACATTCGCTGTACATCTCATCGAATAGCATCCTACAATCAAGTGTAGTTTTTCTGAAGACTGCCAGGTGGCGTCGAAATCTTTGAGTAAAGTAGCACAGCATTTGAAATATAGATGGAGTCTGGCATCTCAATGTCATGCGTGAATTCTCCGGAGCAATCGAATCCGTATATAGCAACAATGGAATATTAAACATCCGGAATAGTAATGTCGAATATTAAATATCTTCCTTCAATAATTGCAAAATTTTAATTTCCAGGACTCCAGGAAACTAATAAACTAGACATATAAAAAAAGAACAGCTTTCAAGTTTTTTCCTGAAGGGATCGTTTATTAAATAGTTTTAAATACTTTTAAACTAATTTTATTAAATATTGAAACCTAATTACTAAATGCAATATTTAAACACGTAAATATAAGAGAACTGGATTTAAAACATTTTTCTTGTAATTTCTTAGTTATAATCTAGTTTTTGAAAATTAGTTTGCGATATTTTAAGCATTAGCTACTTTGAGTTTATTCACTGAGATTCATTTCATAGGCTATAGAGCTTTTACTTTTACTTTTTAAGGGATCGACCCTAATTAGAATTTTCAAAAAATCGACTTTTTGTTTTTACATTTTTTGAAAGTGAAAATTAACGTTATGAAGAAGAGGAAGGCATAATGTATGGTCGCTGATTAAGAACAGGTAATAGTTTTTCTCTAAACGCTTTCCGATGCCTTGTTGATCAAATCTTCGAAATTATTCTACCGATCCTTATGAAATTTTTACCACATATTCTGTACTACTACTGCTACAGCGCATTTTGAGGTATTTTAACATTTTTAATTCTAACTCTTTTTTCTTTTGCCAAAAACTGTAAAATTGTTTTTTCATTTTTTTTTTCGAAAAATGTCCGCCATTTTGTCAATTTCTAAAAAACCACTCGATATGCGCTATAGTTATTAACATACTAAATCTAAAGCCGTTTAATTTTGATTGTTTCAGACCATCCATCCCAGAGATTTCATGAAGAGCGCGGACACACCTTTTTTAAGACTTTTTTTCAACTATCATTTTCATGTATGCAAACTTACTAAAATGTACCACAAAAATTTTTATTATATATTTCGATAGTGTATTAATACAATGTAATAACTTTTATATCAATATTTATATTACAAAACTGTTTAAAAAATTCTGAAAAACTATCTTTTATTGAATGTTCTAATTAGAGTAGACTCCTTAAATGGTTTAATTTTACAGCCGCTATAACAGAAAAAAAAAGATTTTCAATTTACGAACCCCTTGTACTGTATTCATAACATTAATAAAACATAAGCTGAAATGTGTTGCAAAATGTTTGAATAATGCGAAAAGTATGGAAATCATTCTCGTATTCGGTGTAATTCCTGCCAGTGCACGTGTACTAAATTTACCATTAATTCGACTTTATCGAAAAAAATTCACATCCTTAATCTAAATAAACTTAAATAGACCTACAACCTCAAAAATTGAAGCATGATTATCCTACTACAGGACTATAGACGTAGAATATTTTTAGTATTTTGTTGTCAAGTTATACGAATTTTTTTATCCTACAAATACCTCAATTTTTGTCTTTTTTAGTGCTTTTTTTTGGAAGTTTTTCAGTAATAATACTAAAAACCACGGTTTTTTCTGTCTGGAAAAATTTACACGTATTCTAGAAGTAATTGTGTGTAAAATGAGAGGTCTTACGTTTAATTATTATGTTCTATTGCAGATAACAAAATTCAGGAAGAAACGAATTTGTAAAAACTAAATGGCGGATATCTTGAAAATGTCGGGTGATGGAAAAATTCTGTAAATGGATTTGGATTCAGCGCACAAAAATACGTCAGAAAAGTGTATAAGCATCTCTGCTGATTTTTTTAAAAATAAAAATCATTCTCCGTGCGCACTTAATGAAATCTCAAAAAAGTCTAGGATCAAAAATAGTATCCAATTATTCCAACTTTTGTGGAACAATCCATATATACATAAAAAAATATAAATACTTTCGCTAGAAATAAAGTAAATGTATATTGTCACGCAGATTTAAATTGAGTAAGTCAACACAAATAGTTTCGTTTATCGCATCAAATTACATGATGCGGTCAACAATGCTTCAAGGACCCTTAGCCACTCGAGGAATTTTTAAAGTTGTATTAGAAAATCGTTCTTGTAAGAATCGACACGGGTGAAAGCCCAGTCTCGATGTTCTATTAAACCCGGTAGCAGCCAATAAGATCACTGATACCCTAATACCGAAAATTACGGTCGAGTGAATCCGCGTGACCGATCATTGGTCATCACCGCTAATGACAGTATTACCGAGTTTGCCAGTTAACATAATGATTGTCACTTAACTGATGTCTACGACTTGATCTATTGCCACAGCGAGCTTTTTTCTATTCGATCAAAGATTCGCAAGCTTGCATGCAAAGCGATATAATGCATATCCTACATTATTTTGAGTGCATAACAGAAAATAAATGTCTTCGTGACTCCGCAAATTAAGTAGCATTCAGTATTTTGATTAAATTCATCTCACCACTCCTAAAATAATATTAAATGCAGTTTTAAGGGTGTACTCTGTCTGTGCAATCAGCCATACAAATTTCATTTTTATTTGTTAACATAATTGAGATATAACACTATTGAGAGTTCTTCAGGAAAAAGAGTTTTATATTCTAAAAATTTACTACTTCAAACTAACACTTCCCATTCGAATTCAATTCTACTAACTTAATTGATATCTAATTTAATTATACAAAGTAAAACACCTCTCTTACTATTAGTTTATTTAGTAAATTCGAAAATGCTCTGGATAATTTTCTTCTCGGTCTCGCTATATTTACGTCTCAGCATATTTGTCCAGTTCCGTCTCGTTATATTTGGCTGTCGCCGCTCTCTTTTTCCCCCACATTGCGGGCTGAGGCCTCAGGAAGGGCCTACTGTGACGTCACGAACGTAACGCGACCGAAGAGAGTGGGAGAAGCGGCGGCGCTCTCCTCCTTTTGACTAACATAAGGAGACGGGAGGGGAAGGCGAGGAATCGAGAGGGCAAATATACCGGGACTCTACTGTATTTGGAAAGTTATTGTGTGTGCTCCAAAATGAAAATGCATATATTTAATTGGAACGTCGTCTGCAATAGGAAACCTTAGACAAATAGATGTCTCTATTGCTGAATACACTATTGAACTATGATTATTATGCACCACATATACTCAAATTTGTTGATAGTTTTCAAAATTAAAAAAAAAATCTTAAGTCACAATAAAATTCGAAGTTTGTAAGAATCATTGTATACAGCTAGGCATTTTAACACTTTGGCACTTTTTTCCAAAATGCCTTCCACTCACGTGGTTAATAAAGTATGCACTACTACACGGGTTGAAAATAATTACTAAAAAGTTAATAAACAGGATTCAAATTCGGGACCTTCAATACTTACCAATCTGTCATTTTATGCTCAAGAAGTTTGTAATATTCTCAAATTAGCTAACCATTCATCCTAATACAAGGGTTATTTCATGTGTACGTGAAACGTTTGAAGTCTTTGAAGGCATATCTAGTGATTTTTTTTTATTTCGGTGTGCAAAATTCGACGTTTCTGCGCTTCGTCGGTTGGTTCGCATAACTATTTCCGTACGCGTGTCTAATAGAATGTTTGGTTTTTCTAGAGGCCGGTTTATGTGATTACGATACTAAGGCGTAGTGCGTGCGTGAGGGAAGGAGACCACGCATGTTATTATATTCTGTCCGGAACGTACCAGATGCCCGTCCTTAGGTTACTTCTGGTTTCATTTTCCGACAAGATTATTTTTGGATCGCAAGCGGTGTCGAAACGAAATCTACATCGTACATGTGGATACAAGAGGTTAACATTTCGGCACGAGCATGGAGAAGGCAAATTACAACAAATTCTTTCGTTGGAGTTTAGGGGATTGGTCAATGTTTCTATGCTGCAAAAATTAAGCTCTATTGAAAAATTGAAAAATTGTAGAAATTATGGGATTTTTACGTAATGTTGATTTAGTTTCTTTCATGAAAAATGTCCATCAATTTTTTAGAAAGTCTCATGTTTATAGGATACAAATTCCTCTTAGAAGATAATGAATTTATTTATGAAATTTTACTCTCTATGAGTGACGACACTTTTCACTTCCAGAAGTGTTGCTCAAATGTCATTTGGAAAAATTTAGAGTTTACGCATGAAAAGAATGTTTATTTTTTACATCTGCCATAGTTTGAGTGTGATATACTCTAAAGGTACTGATTTTGATTACATATTTGTGCAAAAATGTTATTAGGAAAAGTTACTCCAATAGTAAGTAAAAGGAAAAACAAATAGAAAAAGCAAAATATAAAAAAAGCTTAGTTTATTAAAAAAAAATAAAAAATAAAAAAACGTCTTGTGAAACGTTATAAAACTGTCTGTTTACTGTAGACATTTGATTGAACGTTTTTTATTGTTTTAGGGAGTGTCGAAGGTACATGTATTATTGTAAATTATACATCTATTTATTTTTTTTTATTTTAAAATATTAAAAAAACGAACAAATTTCTTCAAACTCTTCCAAAATAATGATCGGTCGTATTTGTTCTTATACAGATCTATGAAAGTTGAATGTAATGGCTTGTTCATTGTAAAATGTGACAAAATTTCAAATTATACAGTGAATCCTTTTACAAATTCAAAATGGGGGATCCAATATGGCGGACAACATTTTTTTAAACTCATCAGATTTGATTGAAACTTGGTACCTAGTTTTCGAGGTTGCTGATCACAGGAATCTGGCATATTTTTTAAAATTCAAAATAGCGTATCTAATATTGCTGGCGAGATTTTAAAAATTTGATCGGATTCTCTCGTAACTTCTTACTTAGGGGTTTTTGGGTTTGCCGATTACGAATCTGGCGTTGTCGTCTAAAAATTTAAAATGGCTAATTCAATACGGAGGACGACATTTTTCTTTTAAAAGGGACAGATTTTAATATATAGTGACATCTGGGGGTTTTTACGGTCGCTCATTACGAATTTTTCATAAATTTGAAATGATGAATCCAATATAGCGAAAAATAACAAAAATAACAAAATATTTTAAAAATCTATAGATTTTAATGTAAGTTTGTATGTAAGAGTTTTTGAGACCTTTAATTACAAATTTGACAATAAGTACTCCCATAAAAGTAACTATTGAAATTAAGATATTATGTCTAAAAATATTCAAAATTTATAATTTTAAATAATAATCGTTTAAATTAACGTTTAAACAATGGTTTTTTGAAGGGATTCAATAGCAGCAATCGAGTGTATGGAAAGAATTTGTTAAACCAATTATTATTTAAACAAATTGTAAATTTTCATAAATATTTAAATACTTCTAGACAAAATATCCTATTTCCATAGTTATTTGTGTAAATGTTTCGTAACTAATTATTATCTTAGGATGCTAGAAAAAGAAAAAGTCTCGAAATTCCTTCAACACTATAAATTTACGATACTTTTTTTATAAATAAAAATTCCTTTTAAGTTGTCAAACTAATTTCTTTACTATTTTTCGAACAAAAAATTATTATTTAAACAAGTTAATTTTATTACATCTTTTGACAAAGTATACCAATTGTGATTATTACTTTTGGCGTTATCATTTACACTTTCGGCTAGGGCGTTAGGGGATAAATATAAGTTAGCATCTACATTATTTCGGAGTCTTTAGTTACGAATTTGAAGTTAATACTTCAACTTTTTAAATGAGTAAGGTGTTACATTTGCCTTTTTCTCTTTTGTTTGTACTTTTTGAATAAAATGAATTAGAAGGAGTTTAACAACAATCAAATGATTATTTCTTAATATTAGCCTTATTGATTTTTGTTTCTCTCTATATTGTTACAAGCGGATTATCCAATTTTGATTCCTAATTTTTAGTCAACAACAAGTTTAATTTTCATTTATTTATTGATTAAAGTTCGAAATTTGAACTTCAGATTCGAAGTCAGCGACTCCTAAAACCCTAATGTACCAAATGCATTTGGAAACCGCTTGTGTGGAAAGAAACTCTTGCGCAGGTGGGTTAACAAAGGGTAAAAATAAGTTACGCGAGTTATTTTCTATTATCTGGACAATACCGAAGACAGTAGAATTCGTTTTGACAATGTCCTTTGAAATAAAATTTAGTTTTCCAATATCTGCAAGTTTAATAGTAATTTTGGTCTCGAAGGCGTAAAATGAGTTTGTACGCCCGGGAGGGCGAAAAAGTTTTCAAGACATGTCCATATATTTGAGGGGACAAAGCTGACACAAAAAAATGGATAATTACTGGAAATCCTTGTAGGTGAATCTTTGCAGATTTTGAGTCGTTGAATCCAACTTTGAGAGTTAAAAAGCTTCAGCACGTCATGTTTTATAGATATTTGGGGTCGGAATGCCCAAAAATGAGCCATATATTGCCGAATTGTCTGCAAGAAATGTAAATTTTGTCTAGCATATCTACTATTTGTATAATTTAGCACTAATTAATCAGGACGTTCATTTGCAATCTAATGTCAGCTTTTCGAAATTAAAAATTGTGATTTCTGTACACCGTATAATTTTATAAAAACTGTTAGATTGGTTTAAAACTTGCTACTTTATTGATTTTCATGGCCGCTGAAACTGATTATGACATAAGCTTCAGTTTAGTTTATGTTACTCAAATATTCATATTTTCTCAATTGTTGTACAATAGATGTAGAATGATAATTCTTGGAATATTCTGGTCACGTATGATACGATAGTTAATTATGCAAGTAAATAAATAACAAGTAAATAATATGGATGAAAAGAGACGAAAGTGTGATCTCAGTTCGTGTTTGGTGCATTAAATTAAGATCTTCCTATACGTTAAATGCGGAACTTGACTAATATTGGGTTTATAACTAATAAGGAAATATCCCTCTTGCGCTTTAAATTAAAACTATTGTGAAAAAAACATTTCGCAGGGCTAAGGTGTGATCAAAGTTCCGTCTGTTTACATACTTTCTTATTCACTTGTTTAATTACCTGTCGTATCATACATAACCAAAAAATTCCAAGAATTGTACATTTAATAAAATGTTAATTACGAAATGATCATTATTTCTCTTTATTGCTATGTACGAAGAAAAATGTATTTATGTCTTTAATTTCAGAAAATTATGTTTTGATTGGGAACTACATAATTATGAATTTATATAATTAGCAACAATAGCCACATACCCTTCTAAAAAATATTGAAGTACTTATTTTGTGTCGGGCGTGAGCGGTGAAAATAGTTCCAAGGGGAAAGGGAGAAAGGGTTCGTTCTCAAAATAACTACAAGAAGCATCGTTCAAGTTGTGTAGACCGCAAGGCGCGAGCAAAGTTATGTATGGAAGTAATGCGCTTTCTGCGGGATAATTACACCATTCTAAAGATATAGGGGAATGGAGGTTGTCAGTGATATGCCCTGTCGAAGAAAAGGATGCACGGTATTGTTAAAAAAGTGATTCGTGTCACAATAACAGCCCGTATTGAAGGAACTACCACATTAAGATTGTTTGAAATATGATTTTTCATGCCAGTGGGATAGTTTCCCAGATTCAAGTAGGGTGATAAATGAATAAATAGTTCTGAAACTGACATATTTTTTAGTATTTTTTCATTTATTTTCAATTTGTCTTCTACTTTTTTTTAATGGGTTAATGTGTGAGGACCATTACTAACTTACTTTCGTTTCCGCTTTTTTCTAATCTTGTTATTAGTTCATTTAACTATTTTGGAACAGTTAGTGAAATTGATGTAAAAATGTATCAGTTTTTGATTCTAGTGGTCTCAAACAAAACGCACATCACATCATCAACCAAGTATTCACTTCGCAATTTTTCGTATGTAGAAATGTTAGAAGCAACGTATTACTGAACTCCTATAGAAAGAAAATGAAATATAATAAAATTGTAGGAAAAATGTAAAAAAATTATAATATTTTCTTTCATTATGCATCGTTTAGCTGTCTCCATGCATGAATATAACTGTCACGACAAGTTTTTACTTCATCAACATCTTCATAGTTTTCTTTTTCTTCCACATCATCTTAGCCAGTTTTCTACAATTCAATGCTTCATGCAGAGGTTCATAGACTTCATCTTTATTGTGTTGTTTTCCAATAAACTTCACGGTTTTAGCGAAAGAAGTACGGAGCGTGAATGAGATAATAAATAAATCAGAAAAGAAAGAAATGTGATTTAAAGAGTTATAAAGGTTTGATTTTCTATCAGCTCACCAGCTGAATTGACTTATTAATTCTCGTCGCGTCTTTATTCTTGGATTTCATCGTTATTATGTTCTGTAATTTTAATTTTTGTTACTTCTTTATTAACTTTGATAATTCCATTAAGTCAGTTATCAACTTCAGGACATTTTGAATAATATATTTTTTATATTTATTCAGAAGATAAAAATAAGTGAATTTAATTTTTTTAACTACTTACTACATTGTCTTCATTGTTGCCTTATCTTCATCGTGTTCATTCTGTGAAGTTCTCGTCCTGCGACTTCTACATTAAAATCTTATTATTCCTTGATATTATCCTGCTTTATTTTACTACAATCACCATAATCACCACTTCCTGAAGAACTTTTAAGTAAGAATGTAATACTTACTCTTTGCTTTCATTATGTTTAGAATTAATGTAAATCAGATATTGCTTCGGAGCACGTTCTTTATTACGTAACCTACACAGTCGAATTAATCTCGACTTATCATAATATAAAATTCAACAATTTATACTTAGGCAAGAATCTGTTAAGCAGGCCTTCATTACGTCAGTATTTATACTTTCTCCCTTTCGCATCTACCATCAGCTGGTCAGGAAACCGGTTTCAATTTGTCATCCAATTAATATCAAGCTACGATCGGCATGTTAATACGGAGCAGTAGTTAAGCAAATTAATCTCGTAAATGCGATTGAGGAAAACCAAGACTCGAATGTCTGATGAAGAATACCAGTATCCGGCTTCAATTACGACTACGCAAAACGTTTTGCTAGTCATTGGCATTCCATGCTATTGAACTTGGAGATTTTAAAAAATGATCTTAGAAAGTAGTTTTTCCAAAAACGAACGAAAATTGGGGGTGTTCGAATTTATGGTCATTTTTTAAGTGAAGGTCGATGTAAAAATAAAAATTAGTTCTGCTAGAAATATCCCTACGGCTTTGAAATCTTAAAGCTATTTTCCTTCCTGTCATTTCGCTTTTTAGTAAATACAAACCTGTTGGAAGTATTAACCATAGCAAACCGGAAAAATACCTTGCGTGTGGGAGTAATCAGAGTAACAATAAAATAAGTACAGCCTTTTAACCCTTTGCGGCATAGTGGGATGCTCAGCATCCCACCTATTTTCTCTCAGTTTTTAATTAATTATTCGGCTGTTTTCATCTAAGCAATCGGGTTTTTGAGTTAATTATGTTAATAAGATGTATATAATCATAAAAAAAGTTACATATTATCAATTATCGTTAATTTTTAATTATTATAAATAAATAACCACGGAAAAATATCAATAATTTCAGAAAAAATTCATTTTTGATTGAACAATTATATATATTTGCATGAAACTATAGCATTTTATGTTTTTTGGGTCGCTGATTTCGAATCTGACGTCAGATTTGTAAAAATCAAAATGGCGGATCCAAGATGGCGGACCGAAATATGAAAAGTTGCTCGATCTAAACGAAATTTGTTACTCGGGGGTTTTCGGGATCGCTGATTACGAATCTGAAGTCAGATTTTGAAAATTCAAAATGGCGGATCCAAGATGGCTGACCAAAATTTGTTTTAATTTCATCCACATTTAATTGTTGAAATCTGACACTGGATTTGTCATCGGTGATCGAGAAAACGTACCAATTTTCAAGAAAATCCAACACTCGATTTTTACGTTCGTTCGCCATCCTAGATCCGCCAATTTGAATTTTGCAAATCTGAAGTCAGATTCGAAATCAGCGACCCCGAAAACCCCCAAGTAACAAATTTCGCTGAGATCGAGCCACTTTTTATATTTCGGTCCGCCATTTTGAATTTTCAAAATCTGACTTCAGATTCGAAATCAGCGACCCCGAAAACCCCCGAGTAACAAATTTCGCTTAGATCGAGCAACTTTTTATATTTCGGTCCGCCATTTTGAATTTTCAAAATCTGACTTCAGATTCGAAATCAGCGACCCCGAAAACCCCCGAGTAACAATTTTCAGCTGTTTTCCGTGTAAAGAAAAATGTATGCCGCAAAGGGTTAAATAACGGTTACTCATATTGATTAGCAAAATATTTTCAATGGTTGAGAAAGTTTAGCGATCAATGTTCAGTTGTGCCATCACTAGCACACACACGGAGAAAAATAATCAGCAAAATCAGCCGAAAAATCCGCAGATTCTACCAATTTTATCCTATAGGGACAGCTGTTGGAATTCCGTAGGGATAGCCGATAATTTCAGCTAAATTTACTGAAAAAGTCCGCAAATTTAACGGAACAAATCTGCTAATGTAGCGGAAATTTAGAGCTAAGCGCGAATTGAGTAGGGTTAAGGCTACATTAGCGGAATCAAAACAGCTAAAATTGCATATATTTTCGGCAATTCCAGCCGAAAATTTTAGCTGATATGAATCAGCTAATCCAGCGGAGTCATTTTTCTCCGTGCACTTCCATATTTTCTTTGATAATGTTAGTTCTTTAGTCTTAATACAAATAACTTAAGGTTTGTCAATAGTCCAGAAAACCGACAATTTGTAAAATTTATATTAAGAAATTCATTATTTAAAAAACTTGCGAACATAACCTTACAGAAGATGGTTTACATGGGTTTTCGAGCCAGTTCATTACGAATCTAAACTCAGATTTTGAAAAATGAATATGGCGGATCCAAGATAGCCAACCAAAATATAAAAATGTATACTTTAATGAGACGCAACCGGATATTTAGGAACTGATTATGTTTCTCATCTCAGATTTTTAAAATTCAAAATGGCGGATCCAAGACGGCCGACCTAAAAGTAAGTTTACTTTATTGGGATGAAACTCGGTTACTTAGGTATTTTCCGGGTCCTCGTATGCTAATTAATCCTAGGAACCACCGAGTATCTATTTTCACCGTTTTCTCTCGACATGATAACTTTAAACAATTCGGTCGGCCATCTTGAATCCGCCATTTTCAAGTGTCCTCCAAAACCCCTGGATCTCAGGTCGCGTCTGATTAACCCTCTAAAACTTACCCTTTTCTTTATAGCTGAAGTTTGTTATACTCCAGGGGTTTCGAGGTTGCTGATCATGATCAGGCCTCAGATTTTCAAAATTCACAATGGCGGATCCACTATGGTGTACCAAATTTGTAAAAAGTTACTTGATAGAGATGTGAAAATGGGCACTCGGCGTTTCGGGGTCGCTGATTAAGAATGTAGACACAGATTTCTAAATTCAAGTTGGTGGATCCAAAATGGCGGATAAAATTTGTAAAAAGTAACTGTTTTGGTCGTTTATCTTAGATCGGCCATTTTGAATTTTCAAAATCTGAGTTCAGATTCGTAATCAACATCCCCAAAAATAATATGAGAGAGTTCAAACAAAAATGAATATTAATCAAAAATTTCTTTTTTTTCAGGGTAATTGCAGATCTAAAACAATCAAACTGGACTGGTGAAAGGTATTAAAGTAAACAATAGTCCGCTGTGCTAATCGACAGGAACGGAACGGAAACGGTACCAGAGGAGGTGTGCTTGCGGAAAGTGAAGTGCTTATTTTATATCGCGCGAAAAGCGCACACGCGTCGGGCGCGCGCCCGCGCATAATTGAAAATACGTTCGTTTGTGCATCGTATTGTTCTTAACGCATTCGCACCGGAAGTCGCTTGAAACGGAAACTGCAGTTGCACGCGTCGACACTGCCGCATATTTCATGGCCGGTAATGGCAATCGGCCCGTTACGTGCCGGCATAGGAAGCATGATATACGATGCGACGCAACGTATGAAAATAAATAAATAATCGGACGTAGGGGGAATTAAATAGCAACTCAATTTATTCAAATCAACCTTTTTATATATTTGTAATAAAGTAAAAATAGTTTTTGAAAATTAAGTGCAGTCTAAAAGAAATGTTCCCACAAATTCCAGTTTTTCCATCTGTAAGAAAATTAAATTTTTCTAAAATATATAAAAAGGTTTGAAATTTCCCTCAGTGAAGGTTTATTTCATCTATATCATCGATCTCAATTTAAATAACGGTTTGGATTATGTTGCGTTGCTAGAAAAATTATTTATCTTAACTAGAAAAAGTAATAAGAGCTGGTTTTACAAATTCTGACATTCCATGTAACTAATGAAAACTACTAATAGCAACAAACATTACTTTATTTGATGTAGTATATTTTTTGTTGTATTTACAACATTAGTGCTTCCTATACTTTTACGCAGTTGCTTTAACAATCAAAATGCATATTTTCTGTCCAGTATACTAAGAAAATGGTTTAGAAATAATTCAAATAAACAAACACCGTTGCAAACGTAGAAAACAGAATGCAGTACAGTCCCGGTATAATTGCATCTCGATACATTTGAATCCCAGCATATTTGTCCGCTTCCGTCCCGTTTTATTTGCCTATCACCGCTCTCTTTTTCCCCCACCGTTCGGGCTGGGGAAAGGGCCTGCTTTGACGTCAGGAACGTACCGCGATTGAGGGGAGTGGGGGAAGCGGCGCTCCCCTTCTTTTGACAAATATAAGGAGACGAGAGGGGAAAGCGGGGACCCGAGCGGACAAATATACCGGGACTCTACTATGTTGCCATATAATTTGTTCACAAGAAGTATGTAAAATATAATATTAGTTGTAAAGTACAATTTTATGGGTTTAGAAATAATATTGATTAAATTCGTAGGTGAGTAGGAAACATATTTAATTACATATTTACTGGTGTTGAACTAATATGCAGTACTCCTATCAACAATTACACCAAAGGTTAATAAGAATATATAAAATTATTATTCTATTAAGTTGAATATCCGACTTACACCGTAGCAGACTATAGTTGTGGGCAGGTTCATTTAACGATTTGTAAATTGAATCAGATTTCAAATGAATCGTAAGAGGGACTACATAACGGTATGTTTTTACATATAAATCATTGCATTACTGCTGCATCAATCTTAAACCCGTTCTGAGCCTATCGTTTCCCCCTCGTGTTATGCAGTTTTTAAATTTAGTAAAAAAGTTAAATTCAGTAGTTAAATGTATTAAAATGTATCTTAACGCCAACAGAACAAGATTAGTTATCGTAAACTATTTTGTTTTGCTAATCAAACCGCTTAGTTTCTATGATTAAACTCGTTTAGGACTGAATAGATTTAGTTAACACAAAACTTTCGAGATGTGAATTAATCTTGGTGTAACTAAGCTGCTTAGTATTATGCAATATGACATTTCTTTGATTTTTGTGTGGACGTAATTACGTCGACCCATTTTATTTGAAAAGATTTCTATATGGTGTCGAGTAGATGAGATAATTGGACTACAGTTTATATATAATCATTTGATATTGATTCAATGTGACACACGATGTATAAAATTAAAAAAGAATACGTTATAAGCAAATTATAAAAACTTTAATAACATTTTTTTCCATATCTATCGTTTGATTATCGTTCATTTCTTTTCTTCGTCCTTGTATTAAACACGAAAAATATATATTGTGGAACGTGATATTTAAATCCTAAGATGACTGATATACACGTAAATTGTTTTAGTTTTTTTAGTATTCACTTGTTAAGACTAACACTCTCAAGACCAACTCTTCAGTTTATAAAGTACTTTAAAAGTTACATAAAAATTGTTTCCCCCAATACTTCGTTTTGGTTGTTTGATCTGTTCTTATATATCTGCTGAATTTCTCTCTGCAATACATTACATCACGCATTACCAACATAAAGAACATAACTTATGGAAAAATCATATGGTTGGCTGTCCATACGTGAAAATATGTGTAAAATCGTAAATCCCAATCAATTTGTCAAGATATTTAATATATACGTGGCTGATACATAACGTAATAAACACATATAAAATAGGTGAAATATTATAGTAAGTAACTATTCCAATCGTTATTTGACCCCTATGTATACACGTCTTAGTCTACGACATGTACGTTGAGACGTTAACGTAAAATTTCGGTTCTAATTGCACCGGGCGAAAAACGATATATTTTTAATGTCTATTTATTAATTTTATATCTAATATCGAATATCTTCGATGAATTCTACATCATTGTTTTTCATACTGGCAATCTTAGAATTAAGCACCATGTGGGCCTCAATTGGAGTGATTGTTTCGACATACTTTTATATAAATCAACCGTACACAAATCTCTGTACAGTACGATACTTTCATTCAATAATATTCCCTGCAATCACGGACAGTAACAGTTATGTAATATTTATGTAATGGTTACATTGTTACATAAATGTTACATAAATGTGATATAACTGTTACTTTTGTGTTTGCAGGGTTATACCTGGAATTTGCTCAGGTCCCAATGTATACAGATGATTTAATGATTTAAAAATCATCTAATTGGGACATCACTGAGAGAAATGTTTGTTTACAGTTAACTTAATAGTTTCATAGTAAAGCTAACTGTACATAGATTTGGATCTTAAGGTAAGGAACTTTCTCTCTAAGTTACCGTAATCTGATATTCGATTATATTTGTTAATCCTGAAGTTACTGTAATCTGAGATTCGGTTAAATTTGTTATGTTAATAGTTAATATAAGAATTTTAAATATTAATGTTTGGTTCATTACGTCAGATGTAGGTATATAGTATATTCACGCGTTTACAGTTTCACCGAAACAGAGATAAACATACACACGCGGTGTATTTCGATTTTCTTCGAATTTTTCGAAGCATTGTTGACATGCGCCCTTCAAACTACAGAATTTAATGTAAGATTTATTAACAGTTAACGAACACTCATTGAATGTTAAAATATAAAAGTTAATATACAATAACATTGCGGACATGCAGGAATGTGCTGGTATTTTCATCTCAAAGTTACCCGTCGTTTTTGACTTTACATTTAATGTAAGAGCCTTGAAATTAGTTTACATTAACTATTAGTAAATAATTTCTCTCGGTGTAAAAAATCTAATTTTCATATATTCAATTCATCGATTTTTTTCAATTTCTTTATAAGAATTTAAGGCGGAAGTGTTTCGAAAACAAAGCGTTCGAAAGTTTTAAAAGGTCCAATGATGACTTCGTTAATTACTAAGGTTTATTACAGTGACATAATATTTTTTCGACAATATTCTGAAGGGCTACTGAGTCCTCCATCTGTGCTTGATAACCTCTTCTAAATTATTATACACTCAATCTGTAAGTATTTTGATGCAGAACAGCTCTATTTTGCTTTTTGAATAGTCAATTTAAAGTGTTTTGTCAGCTATAAAAGGACCCCACACAAACCTTATGGAAAGTGGCCCTCGGTTAAATTTGTTAAACTGATGTATGTTACAGCTTTTGATGTTCCGTTGAAAAGTCCCCATTCCCACAAAGCCTAAAAATGAATAATTTTTTCTGTACGTGCGTCCAAATTACTAGTATTTTGCTATACAAAATAACAATTTTTGCTACAGCTCAATTCGCTTTACAGACATTTCCTCGCGTAAGGGCTCATTTTAAAGCTTTTTCAAGTCCTGTCATTCATCTTTATGATATTTTGACCTACTATGAAGATTTTTTTAGTTATAACGGCATAAACGGGAAAAAATTCTAATTTTTGAAATTTACCTCTTTTCGTAGTTAACGTAATCGCACACCAAAGAAAAGATGTAGAGCTCAAAAAGATGAACATCTTGACCCTTTATATGCTCCGTTTCGATAAAAACTGAACCCGTGACGTGCGTCATAATGTCGTGGAATTGGCAATAATTGCGCATCATCGTTACAAAATCCGATTTTCGTAAATTCTCTCATATTAATGGACTCCTTATGGGCTTAATTTCTATCAAAAGGTAATGTATAAGACGCCATTTTTTTGTCTTGAATCTCTATAACTTTTCCCAGTATGATATTAGGTTACCTACTTTACGTTACGTTACTCGAAATGAGTTAAAAGCAGAAAACCGCAAAAATCTGGATTTTTTCCACTTTATGCCGTTATAACTAAAGAAATTGTCATCGTAGGTCAAAATGTCATTAAGACGAATCGCAGGGCTTGAAAAAAGCTTCAAAATAAGCCCTCACTCGATGGCTTTATGGCATATTTTTAAAAGGGACTGAGCTATAGCCAAAATAGCGATTGTTTACATCAAAATATTAGTACTTTGAATACACGTGCAGAAAAAACTATTCATTTTCAGGCCTTGTGGCTATGGAAACTTTTCATCGGAACATCAAGAACTATAACATACATAAGTTTCAGCGAATTTAACCGAGGGCCACTTTCCATAAGGTTTGTGCGGGGGTCTTTACGTCTATACGGTAATAAATATTTCTGAAATTCTGGCCCAAAGGTTTATTAATGGATTTAGTTCGATGCTTTATACTGGACAATGAAAAGGTTGTTCTATGTGATTCTAAGAACTGTTTCTCCGCGGAAAAATAACCGTTACCATTCTTCGGTCCAAAAAAGGAATTTTTCACCAACTCTTATTTTGGCCTTTTCACTCTGCGCGAAAGTAAGTTTTCTACATTCATTTCCACAAATATCTTTCGCCGAAAAATGTTCTCTAGAAGAAAGTCGATTAATTACTCTTTTGTTTTTTTATTTGCAAAATAATACAAAAATTGAAAATAATCATTAATTCCATGATTCCATGGACCTGCGTCAATGAATACATTGAGCATTAAGAGAACAAATACTTTCAAAACTCATTACGAATACTGGTGAAGAAGCGGTTTAAAATTATTAATAACCCTGGCCAAATTTTTCCTACTACTATCACGCACATATAGGATAATAAAAATATATGCAGAATTAAAAAAAAAACCTCCACCGTGACAATGTGTCACCATTGCCGTGACCAGGATTCGAACCTGGGTAACTACGGCCACAACGTAGGATCCTAACCACTAGACGATCACGGCTACTGGAGGACTTGTTAATCTTTTACTATTTCTTCTGAATCTCTGTAAATATTGATCTAGTTATGCGATCAACCGAAACAGTACCAGACGAACTAACTTCAGACACAGCGCATAGCGCATTACTTTCTATAAGGTTACTTTCATTCGGTAGATACATCTTATTTCGGGCCAGGTTTGATATATAAAATACATCTAAGTTACAGAAATAAAATATTGCAATTGTTTATTTTAACAAGTTTTAAACTTTCCGATCGAAATAAAAAGTATCGAAAAATATTTTATGCATTAGCATCACCCAATGCTACTATTCGAAGAATACATCAACATCATTTGCTATTTATATTGTCATTTTTTACTCAACTAAGATAACTAAGATAGTTCGTTTCACATTTATTTTATCTCGTAAACAAGAACGATTTGACGAAAAGAACCCAAAATATTTTATTTAATTTAATTTGATATTATTAGATGCACTCAAATATGCGTTTATATAATTTATTAATTTAACATATCGTGTTAAGTGCAGACTTTATAATTTGATAAATATAGAAAGTTTAGGGTACGACCTGCAGAAACTTTTTTTTTAATTGAGATAGAAAAATGTGGTACCAACTGTACGTCAGAAAAACTACAGCTACGATCAAAAGACGTCTACGTTTCGGATCGAGCGAAGATCCTTCATCAGGAGGAAAATCTTTCTATCGAACAATAAAATTCAAAAGGAGGCCTTGGTTGTCTTCGATCCGCCCAGTTCATCATAATAAAAAAAAATTGTTTTCAGGTCATAGGCCCTAAATCTTCTTTTTTAGGTTTATTAATTCATCATATTATTTTATCCCAGTAACTTTGTGTATAATTTCTATAGTATTTCGTGCACTTTACTTAGCTACTAATTTATAAGAACACTTAGGCGTCGAATTTAAGAGCTCCACAAGGCTACTTAAATGTTAGATATTAGGAAGGTGGTATGTATGATTTAATTGCAGGTAGACTGACAAAATTTAAAAATGAAGGAAATTTTGCGATTTCGAATAATTTTTGGCATTCATTTGAAAATCGAAGTAAAGAAAAAATGAAATACGTAAATGCATATTTTTTAAGTAAAACTGTCGGGAACATTATTCTAATAGGTTGGAAGATGCCCAGAAATGGGTTATCGTGGTGAAAATTACAATTGAACAACAAGGTTACCTAAAGAATCAGTGTTTTTTTTTGTGTATTCAAAAGCAGTGTAAAATTGCGTTTTTCGAGTTTAACTGATAGGTTAAGTGAAACAAAAATAACAATTACATGAATTTTCAATGACAAATTTTCTTTGGATTTTATATATTTGTAGTCATTGGACGTACATGTACCATAAACTCCACGTGGAAATTAATATTGAGATACTTTAAAGTTGTCGTTGACGTGGTTTATAATAAGGCTGTCTTTATTTTTTTTTTGGCTCTTAGGAAATCACTGCAAATTGCTAACCATTTCTTTCCCATTAGAAGTGCAAATGTGTCATCCTCATACCTATTTAAGTTTTTAAACTTAAAAACTAACAACAAATGTTTTGTCAGAAAAACGTATTATTCAACTTTCAAAATTCAAAATTTCAAAAGCAATGAACAAAATTATCTTTCCCATAATCGCAACATCACCTTTGATTTCGATGTATCGAAAAATGAAGATGTGTTGTTGTTTCATTTTTTTATTATTTCCATATTCAAAATTTCGATTACAGATGTGGTATTTTTTGGAATGGTGGAAAAATTTTCATATATTCTCATACATATTCTCAGTACATTTTACCATAATGATGAAATATAAAGTGTTGCAGCATTTTTGCTACGACATTAATAAAAAATTGGGAAAATACAATAAGAAAATAATTTGTTCTGCAAACTTGTTATCGCTTATACATCATTCCAATTTCGTCTTCTTAAAATCCCATGCGTGAAAAGAAATATTCTGAATGCCAACGGATTTAATCGTACAAGAGTCAGAGATGCATTATAAATATGCAAGATTTACTTCTGAGCTTTCGTTTATATCTTGCACTTTATAACTCGTGCATTACACTTTATGGACCTACCACATTCGTATTTTATTAGGTGGCAATCCTTCTTGTCAACTCTTACAATCGGGCAATAACGAACGCTTATTGAATTTGCCCAGGTTCTAAACAAATATTCGCTTCGCTTTATTAATATTTCACTTTCATTTCCTCCTCCTTTATTTATTTTTTTCACAATTTGTAAAATGTCGAGCCTTTGCGCTTGTTAGTTTAATACGAATTTATACCCGTATATTATATTTCGATATCCTGTATTTATTTCAATTAAAGTATGTACATTCGTTCTTACGATTAATAAATTTAATCTATTAACCGGTATAATTTACAGGAATGTGACAAATGTGTAGTGAATTCTGTGATATTATGCCGTAATTTAAGAAAAAAATAGGGAGTAATGATGTCTAATCAAATCGTAACGCTGCATTTGCATATTTTAATATTGATAGTCATATAAATTATTATAACGAACAGTGCTCACAGCCCAGTTTCATACGGGATCTAGTTACTGGAAATCTATTACATACATATAAGATGCAAATACATATGCTTCAATTTTTTCAGATGCTATTTATTATAAGTACAGTTCAGTTTACGTTATTTAAATTTATTTCAATTTATATATTTTTATGCTTCTTATTCATTGAATATTGAATTTAATCTTTTCCATTTCTGTTTTTACTAAGCCGATTAATTTTTCCACTTAAAATAAGATGCTTTTCGTTTACCTCCCAGTCATCTGCCGTAAATTTGAAGCCAATGAACTTGAAAATACTCAAACTAATGACGTTTTAAGCGAATGATCTTAGACTTGGAATATTGCTCGTAATTCATATCGAATCATCACTACATAATTTTCTTCCATTACTTCGTCTGTGTATACAAAAAACGATTCGTAATTCAATTAAATTTAATTAAGTCGAATTTATTAAATCCTATTTCCTATTTCCTTGTTTCAGTCCAAATTGGTATTTCCATGACAGTTTTTCGAATAGAAATGCTTTTAATCATTTAAGTGGTAAATAATTAACTATCCTTTGTGAAGTACGTACGGAAACTGTAAATAAAATAGGTGAGTAAAATTTGCTAACAAAAACGACCATGAAAAATGTGAAAAAATTTCACTTAAAAAAATTATACTCAAATACGTTGAAGTCACGTGGATGATGCGATAGTTCACTATTATTTCTACTGATCCATTTTAACTTTTTTTAATATCTAATACTAAACATATACTGATGAAGCTATTGTCGTTTGCGAAGATTTACTCGGATGTTTTTCCTGACCCTGGTTATTTGTTCAATATCCAATTATACATTCCAAAATTGAAAATACAAAATGCAATACGAATGATTATATTTTCTAAAGAATGCAGAAACTATAAAAGAAATACACTTCTTCAAAACAAAGTTCAATAAGGAAAAATAAGATACTAAAATACAACAGAAATATGAATTTTACAAACTTTTTTCGTAAGATTTTTTTAACAAACGGAGTTGTGGAATTTGAAAATTGCAATTATCATTGATGTTTCATCATTACATTAATAAACATTATATAAATAGGATGCTGTTACTAGTGAAAATGCATACACGTTTACATTAACCTTGATTAAATAAGACAATTGCAAACATTTTTAATATTTCAGAAATTCGAACTGCTGTCAAAATAGTTTCTAAAATTTGTGTATTTAAAATAAATAATAGTGGCTTAATGAAAATTTATATAAAATAAGCAGTTTATCTATCAGTATACGAAAGAGGAGGAAAATGCAGAAGAAAAACTAGACGTTTCGAATAGGCGGAAACGATTTATAAAAATGATTACAATAGAAGGAAGCTATTTTATTAATGACCACAACTGCACAATTAAAAAAACATCCATTATTAGCGTAGCGCAGCAGCAGCTGTCGAAATTTACAAAATTAAGGTTAGCATTTTATACAGTATAATTTCTTGAAGAGATTCTTATAGTTCATAATAGTAAATTCGCACCCCTTGTTTTCGTTGGCCTGGATCCACATATAAAGCAGCCCAGCTGTCTCATTTCGTGAAAGATATTCGCTAACTCGATTTCAATTTTGTTTATTCGAAAAATATATCTAAGATCAAGAACATTGAAAAGTCAACGACCCACACAGATTGAATTAAATCAAATAGCATTTCTCTATTTTTCTTGAACACCGTTTCGATTTCTTGTTGATTTTGTGGAATTTAGTAGATTCTTGTTTTATTTTATACTTTTAAATGTATTTTGAAATGTACATTCCATAATTAGGCTTGATTAAGTGAAAAAGAGTAATTTTATATCTGTAGTGGATATTTCAATTTATTATTTACAGATATTTTATTCATTTTAATGAATAATATTCATTACGAAAAGTGACTAATAAACGTGACAACTATGCGTGAGGTTCGTACGCTTCCATTGTATAAAACTAGTAAGTTGAAAATCATTTGAAATAATCTATAATCAGAGGCATATGTCAAGTGCCTTGATCGTGTTTCGTCCTTGGTAAATCATGCGATGTTAAACATAAAAAATACATCAAATAAACGGCGTGTTCAATCATTCCCAAATTTTGCTAATATTTTTCATTACACTTTAACTTTAATTGCACCAAATTTTAAACGTTTAGTGTTTCCGGAGTAATATTATATGTTGAATACAGGAAACACAGTGTCGTCATTTTAGAAAGCATATTTGACCCTGAAATAGCGATTTCGAGGTCAAATTCTTTATTCAGTATTTCGACCTGAAAATTGGCATATCGATGTGTTTTGATGCTTTGAATACGAAACAAATAGTATTGCGTATGATAAAACGTATCTTCAACTATTTTAAATATTTAATTACCATTAGTAACAGGCAGATCAACATTTACTAATTTTTTCTTAGAGAGGATTTCTTATTGATAGTATTCTTATTATTTCATAATTTCCACCGTTGACCTAGTTGTCAAAAAATTATAAGCAATCACATGTTCTTACATGAAACTTATCACTGAGAGAAATGTTTGTTTACATTTAATGTAATAACATTATAGTAAAACTAACAGAATTTAGATTTAGATTATAAGGTAAGGTACTTACTCCTGAAGTTAGCGTCATCTGAGATTCGGTTAAATTTGATATGTTAATAGTTAATATAAGATTTTTAAATATTAATGTTGGGGTCATTACGTGAAATATTTACGCGTTGAAAGTTTCACCGAAATAGAGATCAACAAACACACACGTGCACTCATTCGATTTTCCGCGAATTTTTAGAGGCATTGTTCACATATGCAGTCCAAACAACCGAATTTAATGTAAATTTATTAACATTTAACTAACGCTCATTGAATGTTAAAATATACGAGTTAATATACAATTTTAACATTACTAACATGCAGGAAAATTATGGTATTTTCCTCTCAAAATCACCTGTCGCTTTTGACTTTACAGTTACTGTTATAACTTTACAGTAACTTTAAGAGTCTTGAAATTAGCTTACATTAACTATTATTAAATAATTTCTCTCAGTGTAAAAAAATACAAGGTTTGGAGAATAAATAAATTGAAAGAAAGATAGAAGTTGATTTGGTAGAGAATGATTATGATGAAACTGAAAATTTTGAAAATGCGAAATTTTATCCATCAATCAAAGATTTTCAAGGTAGTCAGAAATAAATCCCAACATCTCTATATCGTCGAATAAACCAATCGATTACTTTGAATATTTTTTTTAATCCTCTCGGTACGAGCTTGTACTATATTGTAAATAGTTTACCCCCTTCACAAGGATTTTCGATGTATGTGAGTTTGTCACGATCCGAAACAAGTTAGTTAGCTCGATACACTTAGATAACTCGGTGAATCTGCGTACACGTGAAGCGAAAAACTAAATAGAAATTACGTTGTTAATACAAACTGTGGATATTTTGTTGGAAAGACGTTTCCAGCTCGTTTAGTTCTTACTATAATTAAAATAGATCGAAATTCAGAGTAAAGTTCAGTAAAATTCGGATTCTTATCCCGTATTTTTTTTGTTAAAATATAAATCTATAATTAATGATTCCGAGTTGGTCAACACACTCTCTGCTTGAAAGAATTACAGTTGATACAAATCGCTATGTAAGTCAGAATCATGAAGATCGGCAATCCCCCCAGAAAACTTGAGTTCCTCTTACAAAAGATGAATTTTAACATTTTCTTGGCCTTTCAATTCTAATGGGCCATGCTCGAAAAGACGACTTGAAAGATTACTGGTCTAAAGATTCTTTACTTTATACTCTATTTTTTTATCAAATAATATCTCATGATAGGTTTCTTGCTATTTACATTTTCCCGATAATGCAGATACCTCAGAAATCGTTCACCACACTTTAGTGTAAATAAAACCAATAATAGACTATCTACAAAGTAAATTCTCAGCAGCTCTTATTCTAGACAAAAATGTGTGCATAAATGAAAACATAGGAAAGGCAGGCTTCGATTCAAGCAATATATTCCCTTGAAAAGGAATAGGTTTGGTATCAAACTTTTTGAATTAGTAGACTGTGAGAGTGGATACATTTTTGGGGTTGTTGTCTACACTCCCGCGGATATTGATTATCAAAAGTTTGATTTGAGCATTACTGGGGACATTGTCGCTCATTGTTTACGACTTTATTTTTCACCCATATTGGCAGAATTTTTGTATGTTCGCAATACAGGGCGTGGAACGATATAAACAAATAAGAAAGAAATTCCAAAATTAGAAAATAAATTAGAGCGTGGTGAAGTTCAGGTTGCTCATAATAATTTATTGATGGCAATTGAGTGGCAATAAAAGCGTAATGTTTGCATGCTTACAACTGTGCACTAACCTCAATTCTGAACCACTGCCAAAAATTAATAAAAAAGTTGGAATTATACTACATTCAAAAAATAAATAAAAATAAAAATAATTTATTGATGAAAATGATAAATAAAAAAAATATTAATAAAATTAAATTTAAATTAAAAAAATTTTTATATCATACAAATGAGGATATTATAAAACCGCGGTGTATCCATGAATAGAATCAAAATATAGGTGGTATTGACAATATAGATAGACAATTGCCTATAACCGAAACTGTTAGAAGAACAATGAAGTGGGATCGGAAGCTATTTTTCCATCTTACTGATCTAACTAAGTTTATATAATGCTCATTCTCTATATAAAACGAGAAATGAAGAACCAACGTCCTTTTATTCAGGTTATTATATAGGTTGTTAGATCATTATTGAATTTGGATGCTAATGACGATAATATTTCTCGACTTGTTAGTCCTCCTACTCGATTAGTTGGTCGTCATTTTCCGAGGTTTGCTACAAATCGAAGGTGTCACTTGTGTGCTTTACGTAAAATTACTGGTTGAACAAAATACATGATTGTGGTATTCCTTTATGCGTAGCTCCATGTTTTGAAGCATATCGCACAAAACAGACATTATCATAAAGTCAAATATTTAGAGGTTAGAGGCAAGGGTACTCACGATACTTATCCTTTTAATCTTCTATTCTAGCATTCTGCTATCAACTTAGAACATTGCTCTCGTTGATTCCATTCCTTTTTGCTTATGAATGTTGACAAATATATATCAAATTCAATAAATTAAACACTGAAAAGGATCACTTGTTGGTTATGGTTACAAGTACATCCATCTTCATATTCACAACCGCAAAGGCATTGCAGTATCTTCTGGAGCCATAGATATAAAGTTTCTTAGCGATCTTAATTTATCCTGGAGATAAAAAAGTCGAGCCCATTTCTCTCGTAGCAGCACATATAGCCACTGCGAATCCTAATCGACGAGGTTGTAGGCGCGCCTATCGCTAGCACCTTTAACCCCCTTGCCCTCCCTTGGTCCATTTCATCCGACGTCTTGAGCACGCGCGGAAGATGCATTGGACGACAGATAAGTAATATTAAGGCCGTGTTTAACCCCTCGGAGCATCATGGTTGAGTGATTTACGATTAGCCCGCCTTCGGACAGCCTCCGAGAGGCGTAAAGGTATATTAAAAGCAAGTCTTTGCAGCGGATGAAAATACACCATGGGTGTTAGTCTAGTGTTGGTTACTTTCAGTGGCGGGAAACGACCGAATGATCACAAACCGATAGGAGGCTGATAACTTCGAGTTGCTATTTTAATATAATTTCAATTTATTAGCAAGTTTCGAATGGAAGAAACAAGTTATTGAAATATTATCAACAATAATATACCACACGTTGCTTTGCGAGATTAGATGATGTATTTCCAATAACAACAAAAAATATAACCCTTATTAACTCTCTGTACGCGCTATATCAACTAATCCTCATCTTACTATGTTTCCGCACCATGCACCTCATTACTTGCTAGAAAACTTTATACTGATAATACCTTACAAGTACACCATGGATTAGCGAAAGATACAATCTTGACGTTGTGAATGAAGTTGTTCTAATGCAAGTCTGGTACTACTTGGACCACACATTCCATTTAAAATATATAATAGATATAACAAAATGTATGATTTATAGAAAAATTTTTGTAATAGTGGTAGTATTATATTAGTGATTTAGTCAAGATTTAAGTGATAAGTAATTGCTCTATCCGCAATTGTAAGTTATGAAGCTATTATAAACACAAACAAACTGAATCGAGTGCTTAGAACAACCACAACAGATCAAAACTATTGAAACAGTTAAATTAATCACTTTCTTAGTTCCATATAATATAACACTCCGTTGACTATTTTTCTACACTGGAGTTCCACGAAATAAATCCTTGGATTTCTAACGCGCACACAATGAGAGGCGTAATGAAGCTATTCAACCTATCGGGACTTACAAATGACTCTCGTACAATCTGAACTCACCCGTAAGCGGAATACCGGTATTTATCGTTGTGGAATTATTGGCGCGGCAAAAATTTTAAATCTCAATTCAGCATCGAACAATTATTCTAGTCGGGCGGTGCGCTTTAAAGCGGAACGCCAAGTGAAATATTGCCAATTACGTATGGCCGCCGGTCCGTCCTTCTCTGTCCCTCTTTTGGTCACACCTCGTGCACTCCTTTATTTTCCCTTTCTCACTTTCTTGAGGAGAAGTACACACGAACCGCAAGCCAAAATTTATCACCTATGATAAAGGTATCGGGATCTTGGCAAAATCCGAAGCCTGCTTAACAAGCACCACCAGTTCCTGTGTGCAACCACACTTGTAAATCAGTGCAAGGGGCACATCCCTGGATCCGGGAATCTGAACCCGAGCATTGTTTCGGGTTGTTCATTACCTCCAGTACAGTGCTATTTACACCCTCGTTAAAACTACCAATGCGTGCCGATCCGATCTTCGCTCCAGGATTGAAATCTGTTCGTGCCGTGCAAGAACTCCGAATATTTGTGACTCTCACAGTGTTACATTAGAATGATTACTAAAAGAGATAGTGATGCAATGAAAGTGGTTAATGACCAAAATTGAAAGAAGACCAGTTTTGAACAGTATTTGTAATGGAAAATTGTGGATACAAAACCATTACCCATCCGAGTCCTTCGTGTGTTTCTTCAATTAACTATCCATACCTAATGCTATATCTGCGGTCATTCGTAGAGAACAAAACTACAACGTCCACCGTGAGGTTTCGTAACTGCTGTATATTAAATATGGCAAGTTTAAATATTACTAAATTGTTGATACAATGATAAGAGATAACGCGAAGGAAGGTATTTAATGAGCAATTGCCCAAAGCTTTTTGCCATTTATCTTGAATCTCAAAAGGGACTAAAATGGTAATGAACCACGAAAATATTGTTTACACCGAACAACAAACTATTTAGATTTAATTAAATTTAACTTAAAGGGTGTTGATCACGTTTACTATCAGAAATGAAACGAAGACAAGCATTTAAGAGACATGTTCATTTGTACCTATATAATCTGTGACATCATTAAACACTACACAGCTGTAACCTGATATCAGCATGGATAGAGCATTCACTAGTTTCTATTCTGCATTAGAAGCCGTCAAAATGAGATGTCCGCCATTTGCAGGATTAAAATGATTCTGATGTCAAAAACCAAGCTTATATTGTTTTGCCACAACGGTGCAGCCAAAATGTTTGGCGTCAAAACGGAGGAGTCAAAGTGTCCTGATGTTAAAACAGCGGCGCCAAAACGTCCTGGCACCAAATGGCGGGGCTAAGGTCCTATATCCAGATAGATTTCTATTTTTAATTGTTTTAAGATTTCAGATACCTGCCAAGAATACCGCCTTTGTCTTATCAGGATTTATCCCTACTTGATTGTACGAGATTAAAATGGATGTAATCTCACTAAATTAAGCATCCGATCTGCCAACTAAATCAGACACATATTATAGATAGGCTTATAAATCTTCTGCGAATAATATAAAGGAGCCTTTCAAAAATGTAATGCACGAACTAATACATTAATTCAGATGGTGGATTAGTGCAGAAAAAAATGCTTGCACCCGTCCTCTGTTGGCCACTTTTCGAAAGTACCTGCCATAATAATTATACATTCTCACACATGTATGCAAAGACCTCATAGACCCTATGGTGGCCATCAGAGAACGCGCGCAAACATTTTTGTCACTACCGATTTATACATATATATAGACAGAAATGTAGAGTTCATATATACTCGTCCGAAAAATATAAAGGCTCCTTCACCTATGTAGCGGCAAACGCATTTAATAGCCTACCATTCAATATAAAGATCGCTCTTTTTACACCCGCGGTATTTATGAACCGTTTACGCACTTTTATTAGCTCAAATTCCGCGAAGAAATTATTTTATTAATGTATTTTTATTCGGTTAGCGATGTGATTTTATTACTATGTTTTTACTTTGGATATACGTTATTTAATTTAGTGTTTTAACTGTTTCTTTCCGCCATTATTGCGATTTATACGTTCTTGCGACTTTAGCGATTGCGACTCATAAGTAATTGTGTTATGTATCGGTAGAATCTAATTCAATTTATTGTGTGTCTTGTATACTTTAATTGTATTTTTAATGATTAATCCGTATCTTCAGGTCAGGCTGTAAAGCAGCTATAGCTGTGTCTCGCCTTTTGTACTATTGTATTGTACAATAAAGACATTTATTATTATTATTATAATGTAATCTACAGTTTGCACTACTTTCAATACCCATGCCTTTCTAGGCTGGAGAATTTGATCATCTCAATACTTATTGAATTTCAAAATGCATTTAAAAAAAAACTGTATGATAGTTTGCGATGTTTTGATATATAATTGGCCAATATTGGTCGAATCTCAACCGTTAGTGAATAATCATTGGCATTTGCTTGCCTGTCAATAATGTCCCAATATTGTCTGCCAATGCTTGGCAACGTCGTGATCCGCACAATGCTTTACCAATAACACTGTCCGACACTGATTTCGCCTTTGTCAAGCCAAGTTCTAAGCCAAGTTCTGGCTCGCAGAATTTTGCTTTCACGTCACACATTACAGAAAAATATTTAGACAGTTAAATTTAACCTCATTTTTAACCACATTTAAACTCATTTTTCTCCAAAGTCTGACGTGATAGCAAAATTCTGGTAACGCCAGCGTTTTCAGGATGAAAAAATACGTCAGAAATGATACTTCGCTTGTCAAAAAAGTCAAATTTTGTCGGTCAGTGTAATGGGCCAATATTGGTTGTCAATAGCCAAGGGAAATCCGCCATTGGGACCAAAATTTAGCCAATGGCAACTATCAGAAATTTTCCATTGTGAAGAAGACCATGTGGCACTATGGATGTTATTCGTCTATAATGGATTTAATTCTTCCTCGACAGTGTTGTAGTTGAGTAAATACTAATATACGATCATTATATAATATTAATTCGGTATCAGAAAATCTTAACTCTCTCATGCACCTGAGTAGTATGACACGATTTATTGTATCGATCGCTCAACGAAAACCAATTAAAATCAAGATTATGATAAGGCTGTTGTTCATTTCCCGAATAAAAATTATTTGTCACTTTTAGAGTGTTTTTAGCGTTTGTGAAACCCAGATTGCCAAGGGTGAAGAAGGTTATCATTGTTTTTTATATATTACTTTCAACAAATTGTGTTATTAGTGACTAGAATATTTTTTTAAAAAGCCGATTGTCAACAATGATTCGGTGCAAGCCCAAACTCAATTTGCAGAGGAGTTATATTTTAAATAACTTAAAAATTAATTTTCATGTTGTACACAGTGACACCATTGAAAATCTTGGCTTATAACTTTCATGAATATATTGGGCTACGAATTGCGTAAAACCTATCATTTCAGTTACTTTGTTAGCTTGAAGTATTAATATAGTACACTAATTATAGTTTTCTAATACTATAAATATTCCAAACAAATTCCTCTTAGCAATCCCATGACTAACTTTTTGGAGAGAAAATGTTAATTGGGCTATGCTTCGCGAATTTTAATTAAGTTAATTAATTAAATCAATCTTAATTTAATTTAAAAAAACACCTGAATAAATAATAAATTAACTCTTCACCTTCAAAATAAGCACCATGATTAATTAACTAATAAATAACTCTCTAAATTTGAATTAGTTGATAACTATTCATTCATGAATGTGTGTTACTGGTTTAATTAGTAATACATTATAATAGTAAAAAGTGAAACCGTACTATTTCATCAGTAAAATATTATTTTTTACTATTAAATTCGCAGAATCAACTTTTCGATTAGTATGCTTTTACTAATATATTAGTCATTTTTTACTTCCCATTGGTGAAAAATTGATTAATTCATAGTATCTCGCTTTCACTTAAATTATTACCCTCTAAATGTTCAACAATGTTTCGAAAAACTAAAAAGATCGAAATTAATATCGAGCTCAAAAGTTCCAGAATACTTTGGTACGCAATATGTTAATGAAAACAAATGGATGCACCTATCAGTAAGTTTATACTTTTATCGCATCCCTCTATTATATATAGCCTGAAATTTATTTTCACGATCTGACAGAATGCCATGGCTATATTTCAGCCGAAATATACGTGCCATCGTAAATAAATCGGGACCTCAAAACGACTAAATCGAATTGGTTTTATGACGGAAAATAGAAACAAATATGCACTCCCCCTTAGATGGAAGATGATTTTGACCCCAGTGTAATTCGACTAAAAATCGAGTCATTCATTAGGGTGTTCGAATTTTTAGGCGTCATACGGACTCGCGAGAGTAATAAATAATTCGCGAGAAGAAAAATGAAGGTGCAGATAAAATAAAGTAGGAGCCTGCAGTCGATGCTGCGTTAGACGCATTGGCGTAAAAGCACGTAATTTTCTATATGAATGTTTTATTCTTTTAAAACTTTGATATTTTTTGTTCTTTTCATGTTTATTTTATTTTTTACTTCCGTGAGTAACAATTTATGTGTAATTAGTATCAAAATATTTGTTGCACCAAAATACTACTTCTTAATTAGCACATCAAATAATGTATTAAAGTGATTACCTATAGAATATATCCTAAAATACTAATAAGCAAACTTTGAAAAACTAAAACTGACAGGTTTATTCTAATCTAAGCTAATTTATTACCATAAATCAACACTTCTTATACGTCCAATGAAAATATTGAAAGAGAAATGACCGAAACTTACTTGTTTACCACGTATGACAACACAATATAATTCAGTACTTTTATGAATAGAATTTTTATATATTAAAAATTACGAAGGATATAAAAGCGAAATCTAAAACAGTGCGAACATAAATAATATCGTACTCTTTCATTTTCGGAGTGGGAATTTATAGACGATATTTGTGTTTCATTTTTTGAAAGAAGAGATTCCAGAGGTCGTAAACTAAATACGTTATTGCAACGACGTAAAGTATCTACGAAATGGGCATCGAACGGTGTTATACGCATTATAAAATAATCGAAAATGCTACGAGGGCTTTGTTATCCACTCTCATATTTTATGCAGTAAAAGTATGGTTGTCAAGTTTTAATTTCTTTTTCTAAAACTTTTTAATCGATTTCTTTCTTCATAGAACTTTTAAAATTGTTGAATGGTATAGAGTAGTAATTAAATAATTTAGTAATGTGTCTTACATACTTATTTGTGCAATGACGATGTGTAATTAGTAAAATATTATGAATTAGCTTAGTCCCAATATAATGTAAGTTCTAAGATATAATATAGTAAAGTGCTTTGACAAATTAATTCGAATTGATTGTATCATATTAATACATTACATTTACTTCTTATAATTTCCATGATCTGATAAATTGATAGATTTGATACTAATATAGCATATAAGTAATATAGCAAATAAGTTAAATACTAACGATATATAAGTAAGATACTAGTATAGCAATAGTATGTAAATTTATATCAATGTTTTAAATATTTTTATGACTAGTGTTTACTTATGATAAATGAAGGTGCAGATAAAATAACCCGATAATCTTCAGACAATTTGAAGATTTAATAGGAGACAAAAATTGGCCAAGGCATACGACAAATTTGAAGTAAGTCAATGTATAATTTTGAGGTTAAGTATTTGCAATTGGTAATCTTGACTTCTTCATCGCCAATTTTTCATATTTTCGGTCGTTTTAAATAACACAGTCGATATTAATGGGAAAAAAATGAAATATTATATTTTTCAGGTGTTTTCTTGGAGCCGCCATTTTGTTTTTTGAAAAATATCTGACTAGTGAAGAAATGTCTGATAAATTATACTATCTCTTAAATGTTTGAATAATGCAAAGATATGTGAAATTTACCATGAAATATGGATAATCAGCATTTTTTGTAAAAAAATTATCGTGTCCACGGGATTTGATAAAAGTCCAAAATTATCTACCTTGGCTTTATTTCAATTTTTGTAACATAATTTGGCACATTAAGCATAAAAACAAGATTTGAAATATAAAATACAAGAAACAAATTGAATAATGAGAATAATGAAATTTCGAAACGAAACTTGTTCATTGCCTCGTCGTGTAACATTAAAATAAAAATTTTGCGCGTTGTCTGGTGGAATTGTGCAGCCAGCTCATCGTCTAAACATTCGGCATATTGAGATCCTCGTTTGGAAATTTGCCAAACGAAATAAGAGCCCATTCCTTCGAAACAAGAAACCATTTTTCGTCTTGAGTTAACTTAAAACTAGAGGATGATGAACTATACGAAACTCAGTAGCCTTATCCGCAAAATTTGTCAATGATAAAATAGGACTTTGTACGTTTCATAATTTGAAACTGCGTTTTTTTGAGGTTGTATTTACATTTTTAAAGGAAAATTATGATGTTTTATTCTTTTATGTCTGGTTTAAAAAAAATGCCAAAAGTTTTACTTCTCCACTCTATTATTTGGATGCTCTGGCAAATTATTGGATTGCATATTAATATAAGAACAGCTTGTTAAGGATATTATATAAATTTATATGAATTTTTGACATTTCTTTTATTTACATATTTTGTTGTACAAAAATTCTTTTATAACAACTTTTATTCTGCACACTTTGTTATATGAATTATGATATATTATTCATGAATATCTGGATTAATTAAAAAAAAATTAGCACAAATGAGCACAAATTATGAACACAAACTAAAAATAAGATCAATCTTTTAGAAAATTATGGATGTATTGTTCGGTTTTTCATATAAATTGGTAGCCATGGATTTTCAAAGCATTCCAAAATTCAAAATAGTGGACCCGATATTGCGGACATATTCTGAACTGTTTTTTATTTGCTTGTAAATGGGTATCTACGGGTTTTCGGAGTCAATATTTACAAATCATGATGCCGTAATTCTAAAATTCAAAATCGCGGATGCAATATAGAGGACGTACTCTGAAAATTTTTTTAATTATGGGGTTTTCGAAATCGCCGATTAAGGATCTGAAACCGTAATTCAAAAATTCAAAATGGCGGATCCAACATGGAGGTCGTACTTTGAAAATTTTTTGAATTTTTTGGATTTTCAACAACTTCAGTTCCTTACTTGAAATAAGCTAATTAAGAAACTCTATGCATATTTTCAAAACCAAATTTCTTTTAAAATAATTTGACGTATTTTTGAATGCATGTCCGATGCATTTCATCGAAATATCTTCAGAAATGTCGAGAATTTGCAAGAATAAATTTCACTAGTACTCATACCGTTCGCTTTCACTGTTAAAAATATTGACGTCAAAATTAATATACGTGATTATTTTAAAACTAATATACGCGTATATTAAATTTCATAAAGAGTATGTAAAGGTTAGCGTGAATAAAATATGTTGATACATTTCTTCATAAAGTAGAGGAACTGAAATTATACCTATTATTATCTATTTTTGTAAATATACATTTAATATTAGTATAGTAATTTGCATAAGTATTTTAAAGTATGATAATTTTTAGGCTGCACAAATTTCATTATTAGTATAAGGTTTTAGATAAAAAATATTGTATCGACGATAAAACTTTCTTCAGAACAACACTGTAGACCCAAAATTTTCTATCGATGGTAAAAATCTTGTTGAAAAGAGGTCTATGATTAAAAATTTTGAATCGATGGTAAATTTTTCAGCAAAAGAAAGTTTTGGAATAAAAATCTTCTGTCGATGATAAAATTCAATTAACAAAAAATTTAGATGTCAAATGATTCGTTGATGAAAAACCTGAAAAAAATTTCTTATCAATGGTAAAATTCTCGTCGAAAGTAGTTTCTGCATTTCAAATCTTGTGTGCATGGTAAAACTTTCATTGATATAACTCGTCAGATCCAAAGTCATCAGGCGATGGTGAAAATTTTGTCGAAAGAAAGTTTAAAAAACTAAAATCTTATACCGATGGAAAATCTGTCACTAAAAGAAAGTTTTGAACTAAAAATCGTCTATATCGTTGAAAGAAAATTTCAGATCTCAAATTCCTTGTCGATAATAGAATTCTCACCTGAAGGCAGTTTCTAACCAGAAATTTGTTATGAGTGGTTTGTCTTTTTTTCTTATTAAGTACAGTATTATGTACAAAAATGTATTACTGTTTGTACAATTGAGAGAAAATATAAAGTATCACAATAACCCCACAATAAGAAGATTTTTAACGGTGTTGTTACCTGCGAATCCCTTATAATCGAATGAAAATCCCACTTCTGCAACGGGAAGCACAGGCGCTAAGTATAGGGCGACGCCTGCCGCAGCCTCATCTGGTGGCTACAAACCAAACTAATGTCCCTTATAGTTATCTGATTCCTTCTCAGATTTCTGTTAAAGTTTCGTAATTTTCTCGTAATGTTACATACAGTAGTCCTGCCCTTATTTTAACTCCTCTTATTTTAACTTCGTCCCTTATTTTAACTGTTTTCCCTCGTTTCCCCCACCATTCGTCATGCGCTTGTGGTAGAGCAGTCCGCGTTCAAAACAGTACGGACTGCTGTTTGCGTTTACAGGTGAAGAAGGACGCCACTATATGACTTCTCTCTGTTTATATTCTCTCATACTGCCAGTCGTGGGGATGAGGGGAAGCGTTAAATTAAGGGAAGAAGCCGCCATCTTCTTTGACTCGAATGGTTAAAATATGGAGAGGCCACTGTAATGTTTCTTTTTGTTATAGAATTTAGTAACACTCTGTTACCTCTGTAACATAAAAGCATCCGAATTTTCCGAACATTTCTAACAGTGTATATTTGTTTATGTAATTTATATTTTTCAATCTCTGCTCCGATTGTTCAGTTATAAATTTTATGGTACATTTTATAAGAATAATATCTTAACATATTACTAAGCTTTATATGGCCGAATACCAGCATAAATTTGAAGGCAATAACAAGTGACAGCGAATTGATTCGATTATACCCGAGAAGCCGGATTTATCGTGATCGCCCACGCGGTTCTGGTTTTATCAATCATCTGGGGTGTTGCGGCGAAAGTAGCGAAACGACTCTGTCACTCGCCAAAATCTAATCGGCACTCGAAAAGTACATTTTTGAGTCAGCGAAATAGTGTCCCAGTCCCGTCGCAGATTTATCTTCAGACAGGTCGTTTATTTGGTTTCGCGATCTCGAATTCTTAGCAAACGAGGCGTATGATAAAAAATACTGCAGCACATTCAATTTATGATATTCAAATTGAAAAAAAGCAAGCATTATTATTATATTATTTTATATTAATAAACAGTAAACTCTTTATCAAGGTTAAATTTTTCAAGACTTTATGTTTATCAACCTGTTTGAGAAGTTCGTTACATAAAAGATCAGAGCTCAAAAAATCCCTTGCACAATTAAAAAATAAATACATAGACAAGCGTCATAATGATGGGAATGATTGGAAAAATATATTTATAATAAAATTCATCACAACCATTGTGATATTTCATCAAATGACTTTGAAAGTACTAAAAATGAAATATTTTTAATTCATACGTTGATAAAATGGGAATCAAAATTGAGAAAGTGTCAAATATTGAATAGAGCGATTTTCAAAATAATGAAATGGAAAGTGACTTTTTACCTTTTAATTGTTCGTGCCTTTGAAGTAAGAAAATAAGCATCTAATATTTTTAAAATATATCTTTTTTCTACAAAACTCAATGCGAAAAATATACAAATATGTTTGCTACAGCAAGACAATTTTACTTGAAAATTTACCATACCAGAGGGTAATTTTGGGACAGAGCTGTACACTGGAGAAAATTTGCGGTTATTTCTGGTAAAAATTATGAGATTTGTTGTAATTTTTACTCTCGGAATAGTAAAACATCTTTATAAAAATGAATGGCAATTTGATTTATTCGGCAAGTTTGTTCCAAAATTATCATCTAGAATGGTAAAATTTCTTAGAATATTTGTCGGCTTCTACAAAAGATACAGATACTATTTCTTGACATTTTCGACATGTCGAAGTACTTTCATATTAGTTGATCCACCCATAGTTTTCGTTTTACTTACAACTTAAGGACGCTACATTAGTAAAATTTCATCCCTACAATAAAATCTCCGGTGCACCTCAAAAACCCGACATTCAAAAACCAGGCATTTCAAAATGCAGATATTTAAAAACCAGACATTTCAAAATACAGACATTAGAAAACCAAACATTAAAAAAAAACATACATTCAAAAATACAAACAACTCCGATTGGTGCGTTCACTACATAAAAAAATGATTTCGGGTTGCCATCCTTGAGGTCTCACAGGAAGGTCATTTCAAGGTAAAAAATGCTTGACCTAGAGATTAATTTTGCAGGTTACTTGAAGGTCAAATTATTTTGACCTTCGGATTATTTATTAAGCAGATTTAGAATTAAATGCTTAATTATATTTACAGAATATGTACATTTTAAAATATCTGGTTTTTGAATATCTGTATTTTGAAATGTCTGGTTTTTGAATGTCTGTTTTTTTTTCAGCGTCTGGTTGTTTAATGTCGGGGTATTGAAGTGTCTTTTCTGTGATTTGTCTTGTTTTTGAGGTGCACCCAAAAAATCCTACAAAATTTGTTCAATGTCTTACTGGAAGATATTAGAAAACTGAATTGATTAATTATTTCTACCTATTATTCCTTCGTCATAATAACGATGTTTTATTCTAAGTGAAAAAAAAGTACCTATGTTAGTGATGGTGATGTCTTGAAATGTTGTTGATATACACAATTATAACGAATTTTAAAAGTATATGAACTTGATATCAAACAAGCCTGCTTGAATCTCATTTGCTTAATATTCCAATTGAAATAAAAAGATCATGCCCTGCGATCATGAAAACTGTCCAGTCACTTGAATGTAACACACGATAGCAGGGCAGAAAAAACAAACAATATAAATTAAGCCCTGTGCGCACCTTCGAATCCCTAAAAGATTCAATTACGATAACGGCGTCGTTTTATTGTTAAAGATTTCGTCGGTACGAAAAATGATCTTTGCGAAATCGAAAGTGAATCCCATGGATTCCCAGATCACTCAGAAAACTGGTTCGTCTCTGGTTACCGAATTTTTCGTGGCTGGGCCTCTCGTACTTTCGACTCTTATTTTTTTCAGCGACGAGCCAATCAGAACGACACGTTCAAGCATCTTTAGCATCTCGTAAATTATTTCCTGTATACCCGTTTCGAGCGGGTGCCTTTCTTTCTTCCTCGGGGACTGCACCGAGAGGGAGCGGAGACTTTAATTAAGCGGACAATTAAGGACGTTTCTTAATGAAATGCAATTAAATCGCTCGCTCCGGCTCCTCCTCTTGTCTTCTCCACGACGGATGTCACGAATTGAGTCGTGCAGTTTTTTAATTCAATCAGTCAAAAAATATTGGCAGCGAACGCTACACGCCTAACGATGCAATTGCCGGCAAAGTGCGATGATATAATGGACTACATGACTTCCGGTTGTAAATATTTGGATTTCGAAGCACGCATGTTTTGATAGAAGTTCTTTATTTTCTTTCACAAACATCAGAATTTTGTGACTTATAAAAACCCACATTGAACAAAATTAAAAAAATCACTGCTTAAATCAGTGAGAGATTAATTCGCTGTAGAGTTGATAGTTTCCAAGATGTTGCATTACGCAGTATAGACTTTAACATAAGCTGTTAAGGAAATGAATCAAAGACAATCCCACACTAAAATTATAAACCAAAAGAAATATTTGATTCATGATATTTATGTACATGCTATAAAACTTCGTTCTTCACGCGAGTTAGGTAAGTATCTTGTGTAACACAATTTTGGGATTATCCCAACTGCTACTATGCCCAACCGCCAAAAAAATGACCTGCAACTGGCAGAAAATGTTCAATAATTTCAACGCATTCATGGCCATCTATTATGGCTAGATTATGGCCTGTTAAGCGTTACATGTTCATAGGAAAACTGGCCAGAAAAGAAGGCCAATATATGCGTAGCCGCCAGATAACTAACCAGAAAATGCTCACATTTTCTAAGGGATATGACTTTTTTTTTGAAACTTAAAATCAAAATGTTGTTTAAAAATTCTCCCTCCATTTTTGATTCGTGGTTATAAATTTGGAAAACCTGTTTATAGTCTGGTATTCGACGACCCAAAAAACCCTAGATCTGAAGAATGGCTGAAGAAATTCAGTAAAACGGTCTTCAAGATCGCGTTGACCCTGTCAAAATACTACAGGAGGGGGTAATGAGATTCTCCAACCAAATTTATTTACTCTGTGTGTCTATTCAGTGAATAACAAACGCCAACAAAACAAAACAGCGAATTCAATAATTAATTATTAAAATGATTTTATAGATCACAATGGCAAGCAACAAAAATAACAATAAAAATTTCGTTTGCGAATGGTCACATAGTATAATTTCTTAATTTAAAATAATTATAAAATGTAAAAATATTAACGTTTTCCTCTCGAGCCAAGCGAATGTACATCATTAATTTCAGTTCAATTACTTACCTTTGTCCATGTCGTCCTAGGGCGCAAAATCACTAATAATACGATTGGTTACTAAAGATTATTATTTTAATTAAATAAAACCACTGAACGGGTAACTAGAAATAAAAGGCAATCATTGTTCTGTTCCAGTTTTTATTTGTAAATCTCTTTTTTGGTTGTTTACAAGACGATGGATATGTCATCGCGGTCGTCAAAGTCATTTGGTTGCACGTGCATAAACGATGAGGATATACTCTCCACCAACATTTCGTCCCCGTTGGGCAAAATGGAATTGTTTGAAAGAAGTCTAATTACGAAGTTTCTTCTCCAAAATCTACGCCAACGTCTGCCATGAAATCTAAAGAGATTTTTCAGTACTTAATATGCATTTCTAAATAATAAATATAAATAGCATTAAAATATGGTGTTTTAAAGGATTATATTTGTGTTAATATGCAAACAAAAAAATAGTTGCATTAACTGATCATATGTAGAATATTTGCATAAAAAATCTCGTCAACAAAAGAAACTGTAAGAAGGGTATGAATTAAAATGAAGTATGAAGCATATTTCGAATGAAGTCAAAAGTTGTTCTTTGCATATTGTACTTTCAACTGATATAATTTTTAAGATTGTGCGCATTATCTTCGAAAATAAAACAACACCACAAAATTAAACTGTATTTAAAAAAAATTACTCGTGAATTTTTTTACATCTCATTAATTAGAAAAAGATTTTTTCGGGGTTTGGAAAAACGTTGCATGAGCGGTAACTTTATCTTTCTTTTTATACATTGGATTATATTTATAGCATTCTATTAGTCTTCCATGCAACTTCTGAAATTTTTAATTTATTATATATAATTTATTGTATATAATTTATTTATAAAAAAACAGTTTTTTATTCTAAAATGCATCTGAATGAGTGTTGTTTTTGCATAACAGAGACTGAAAGTAGTTTAATTTTCAGCACCTCTAAAAGGATAAAAATGTGTTAGGTTTTGAAAATTACAATAATTTACTGACATAGCGTTAGTAATTTTTTTTAAATCCACAAAACTGGGATATATTTTTAAGTTATTTCATTATTCTAGAGTCATTATATTAGTGCCTCACTGCCTCTCTGAAAAGTGACAAAAACAACAACAAAACGAATAAAATAATAGTTTCTGGATGACATTTAAAATTTGTCTAATATTAAAATATCGGGTTAAAAAATTGTGTTACCATAGCATAATTGCTTTTTATATTCCATAAAACAATAGAAACAACGTTGCAGATTGACTCGAGTCATCTCAACATACCGCGTAAATTATTGGATGATCGAATTTATGGAAGTATTGCTTGATAGAATATATAATAACTCTTAATCCAATGGATTTATGGATAAAGAATTTGAAAAACATCAAGTGTACCTAACAAATTCATTAAAATAATATGTCGAACATAATAAAGAATGGGTTCGAATGAGTTAGGAATGTTTACAATTCCATATACAAAAAATATTGGACAAACCTTCCGAGGGCCAGTAACCATCCCCAGTAGGCAACTAACGTTAACGAGCAAGTAGGTAGCATGGCTACGATCATCCACGGGATTTCGCGAAGTCCGCTTTCCAGAGCTATTTTTAACGCAACGGCGCAGATGTAGCACGAAAACAATGCCAGCGGCGTCGTCACTATCAGATAAACGATGTCCAGTATCATCTGTATTAAAAATACTTTGCATAAACGTGCATTCAGACTTGTTGATATCGCCGTATTGGCAGTTCGTTTTATTTTAATCTATCACTCTAACGACAATTCAAATGAACGAAAGTCGTCCATTGTCAGACAAAATCACAATTCCCGTATCAACTAGCTTACGCACGTAGTAATTAAGGAGTCTTTGGAGTGGAATTTTAAAAAATATCGTTTATTCGGGATTAGAATACAGTTTTTTCAAAATCATGATCATTATGTAATATAAGAAAAGTTCGCAACATCGCGAACTTACTTGGCGCGTCGCTATCGCGGTCTTGAACCAGATGATGGCACTCCGGAAGAGACCGTGACGTGGAACCCTCTTGGTTGCATATCTGTGCCCGCATAACTCGCAACTTGTGTGTCCCGATTCCGTTAACCATCGCTCTAGGCATTCCGCATGGACCAGGCCCACCGAACCGCGACATCTGGATACAATAAGTTACTTGTAAATAACATTTTTTAAGACAATACCACCTATAGCTTACATAAATATTTTTATCAAATCAATGATTTTAATTCAATGAGGTTTTTTTATTTTGGTTCCTGACGAGTATAAATCCTTAGAGGTTCTCAATTGGCCTTGCACTGAGATTTTAACCTAAAATCTATTTCCGGTAATTTTTCATCATTTTTTAACAGATTTCACTGACATTTGAAGAGAGGTCGGATGAAATGATTACCTTAATCTTTACAGAGCCAGAATTTCAAAAAAGGTTGTTCAAATAATTATAAAAGGGCAATAAACAATCAGGTTTTTTAGCGGTACAGCGCTTGTCATCAAATTGGGAGGTTATTTCAAGATCAAGCCCATTTAAACATGAGATCGAATTTTAAGACGATTTTAAGGTGCAACTTATTGGAGTATTGTTTGAATATGACCTTGCATTAATTTGTCCTTGAAATAACTGTTAAATTAGGACATAAGTTCAAATAGACCTCATTTTAAAATTATCAATTTGATACCGCAGATGGTAACCCTGAACTATGATCAATACGCATTGTCTCCAATATGATTAACAAATACGGTACGTGCTGCCTAAACTACGTAATCGGTAAGCTCAAACACGGTATATATACTTATTTTAGCTTATAAAGTGAGAAGCTACAATTTCCTCGAATCATCTTCATGTTTATGTTGGTAATTTGAAGATATACTGGGAAAAAACAAAGATGTGAGACTATCTGCATTTTGACTGTTTGTATTTTGATGTGCAGGTTTTTGACTGTCAGTTATTTGACGTTATTTGAAGTTTTTCGAATGTTGTTGGGTTTTGTTACCTTTCTTTTGGGTTTTTGGATTTTCAACTATGTAGAATGATATCAGTAGAACCTACGATATCGGAAACTCGTATATCGCCAAACACATGATATCGCAAATGAAGAACCTCTTATATCGCCAAAAAGAGGGGCTGTGTCTTCCACCACACTCCTCTGTACATTACATACGTACACATATACATATAGAGAAGCGCATGCGCGTCTCCAAAATAGGGGCGCGAGGTATATAGAGAAGGGGTACAAGGAGATGGGGTTTCTTTTGGCGATATCGTAGGTAGGCTGGAACCGACTGTTTGCGATTTCGTAGGTTCTACTGTAAATAAATATGACAAATATAGTTAAAATAATTATAATCTAGTGTAGTCCTCATTTCGGACTATGGCTCGTAGTAAATCTTTATATTTACTGTTATTCATAGTTAAAGCTTGTATTTAGTATAAATCCATAATAAATACTGCCGCACTCCGTGTATTTTGATTCCCGCCAGGTGTCGAAGCGGCATTCGCAGCTTTTTTTCTTATAGCCCGTGGCTCCCGCTATTGAAGTGGATTTTCATTTGGTCATAAGAAGGACCGTCGGGCGTCAAGATATGATAATACATAATGCATGTCGTATAGGCACGTGTACCTATAGACTATGTCCACATTACAATTTGTGTGTATAATGACATTAAATAATATATTTTTTAACTGGTATGAGTGTGACATTCACAAACGAAAGCAGTATTGATTTTTTGTTTTTCTCTTTGTTTCCTTGTTCATATAATTTACAAATATTTTTAAACAGGAAGTATTGACTACTTTCCATATTTGTTATGACATTTTCTTATACAATTTCTCTCGGTGAAGGTATAGTAATTTTCTGAAATGACTATTTCAAAATAGTTGAGTCTATTTGTCTATTATAATAAGTATCATTTGGAATCATGAAACAATAGTTAAGCTTTACTATTTCAGAATAGTTATTTTAATTATTACCATGCCTAGTCCTCATTTCACACTACGATTCATAGTAAAAAGAAATGGTAATTTAAACTACTTTTTTTCTGAGTGCAAAATAATCATTTTTCGCAGTAATTGTTTATAACAAACGTATAAATTCCAATTTTTTACAAAATTTGAAATAATTTTCGTATTTTGTTGTCCGTAATGAAAGTCAATTGACTTTTTGTCCATTATGAAACTGTGGAATATGTATTACAATACTAATATCGATGCAAAAAATTTTATTTTTGTCAACTACATTTTTCATAAAATCGCGACAGCGTACTACTTTTCGACGATCGGAAATTGAACCTCTTTCATTTTTTAGGTGACAATTGTAACCTTGTTTAACAATTGTTACAATTTTTACAATTTAACAATGTTAAACAATTGTATTTTTTGCATTGAATTGTCGGTTCCGATTTTCGAACTGAACCTTGTTTCGAAAAAAGAATTGATGAACATAAATATAATATTCAAAGTGTAGTAATTTTAGAGACTGAAAAGGATTTGAGTAAGAAGAATCACATAAAATTGTAACGTAATGCATTTATTCAAATTGTTACGAAAAAGTTGACATAATTGTAAAGAAAAATATTTATTGGCTTCAAGATCATAATATTAATGGATATATACTTAATTACAGCGACAATACATGTTTATTTCAATGTCTTGATTTTTGATGAATTCATACACTTTAACAATTTCATGAAATCAAAAATTAGACACGATTGTTCATTAAAAAAGTATACGCAATATGCAAGAAAATGCTTACGTTAAATTTCGAGTAAAGGTATCTAGAATACATTGAAAATTCTTCAAAAGTCCCTCAGCATTGAATTTGTTTGATTTTCAAAAATAAAATGGTTTCGAGAATAGATTCTGTACAACATTTTGTGTCCTTTTTTCCTGATTTATTTAATTAGGTCTTGTGTTTCCCTGTCTATTCACGATATATCATGCACAATAAGTTGTACAACAAACAAATGAGTTATCTTATATTTGGCTGAATTGAGTTTATCATATGTAGTGTAACTAGACTAAATTATAAAACTCTGCCCTACTGTACACTCTAGATAATATCTACACAGTTTTCGAATCTAGTTATTCATGATGCTAACTATATAGTTGATATATAATATCTAGAGTTCAGTGAAAATATTCTATTTACGTTCCCAAAACTTCAAAACGTCTTATTGCATGCATCATTTTCTGAATTCTTCACGAAAGGAATAGTTGGAACTAAATAACTAGATAGAAAGAAAAGACACATCCATCATTTTTCGTTAATTTTACTCATAAATAATTATCCTCGACAAATAAAATAGCAAATAATAGATTGATCATTTCTATTATTGACATAGATCAATAGTCCTTATAGACAAACTATCTTATGCAATAAAACTAAAATCCGTATTAAGCTAACCTAAAATGATCGAAGGGCACATGTAACCAATTTTGAATATTTCTGTAGAAAATCTATAATACTATTCAATTATAATTCTATTCAACAAGAAGAACTTTATACTAGAAGTTGGTTCTAACATTAGATGTGACATTGAATAAAAAAAATAATAAAATATGGAAACAAAAAGAATATTTTATTCATTTTTTCAAAAATATTTTTTAACAAATCATGAAACCTACTTGCATGCCGATATCAGTGACCCCAAGTGGGCATAAGTAGACAGTGTGGACATTTGACTGGCATCTCTGTGCACGACCTGCCTAGTTGGTCTGTTTTCGGTCACCGATTGGAAATTTCCCATATGGCAAATCCGACATATGTCGCTTACTGACGTGTCCGAAACCTCTGCAATAATCAGTTTTCTTTCTTTGACAAACGGAAAATGAAAAACACCGTGCATTGAAAAAAAAAGTCGTAACGAGGAAGATAATGATCTTCGAACGGAAATATCCGTCGGAAAATGAAAAAAGTGCCGAGAAAGAATTAACGACTAGTATTTTTAAACGACAAAAAAAATGTTATTAACACATTTTTAGATCCATTCAAGTTTAATGGCAACATAATTATATTTTACGGCTTTGTTGTCGCCGTTGTTGTTGATGTATATTAATAAAAAATAAGTTACAAACCTAGATCTTCTTTCGAGTCCGCCTTCTTCCGAACTTTTGATCGCATTTTTTGTACTTCCTCATCATCGCAATTTTGTGAGGTGCTTTTCTTGCCACTATAGTCTATATTTTCAAGTATTTCATGTCTACCTGGTGTTTCTGTAAATATTAAAGTTTTTTACAATTGCAATAAATTTTCTAGATACAAATATTCTGAATTTGATTCATTAATTTAAAGGTTGAAGATTTTTGCAAGAAAACATGCGTAAATTCACATGACATTACATCAAATATCTATAACCTAGATTTACCTATTTCAGTCGTTTGACCTTCATTTTCGGAATGCCGCTCCCCCCTGTGTGACATTAAAGCTAAATTTGGTAATTCATTTTCTGTTAGAAGATACTGCCGAAAAATTGTACCGAAAGATTTCGAAAAAGTTAATTTATTGTCAATTTTGAAGTTCAGAGCCGAAAGTTTGAAAGAACTGTCATTTTGTTTTAGCGGTCCGTAGACGGACTCGATAATCGAATACCCCGAAAATTGACAGTCTAAAAGAACGATTTAAATTTTTGTGTGGAAATTTGAAAACGGAAATTATATCCTTGTATAAATACATTAAGAAAAATGTACTTGCACCCCCCCCCCCCCCCGCTTCTATTATTATTACCGGTACAGAATTTAGTTCAAAGAAAAAAATATTATATGAATAACTTGTCTGTATACTAAAATAAAATATGTTACAAATTGTGTAAACCATTACATTAACAATTTTTTAAATTAATGTAGAAGACATTTTCAGAATTTTGAATGCCCAGTAGACAATTTTACTTCGGGGAACGCGTACGTCTTTTGGCAGCTAACACTATTTTCCGTGGGTGGATTTATTAGATTAACATGATTTTAAGTCCAATGCATTTCCTCGAGTTGCACGACGTGTAAGTATTTCGGACCGACAGATATTGATACTTCCGGTGTTCAAGGACCGAAATTTCCCGATGCGAATCGAGGCGAATGACTTCGTTGCACCGATGCACTTCGTTGACGTTATCTTCTTAATATAAGTGTTAAAATTATTTCAAATGAATGGTTGAAGTTGATGGATATAATGATTTCATAAATTTTGCTAATTATTGATAAATAAAACACGGTAGATCTCATATTTAAAAACATAAATTAAAAAGCTGCAACCTATCAAAATTTTATTATATTTATTTTAATGCATATTATATTGTTTATTGTTTATATTAACTAATTAAATAAGTTCACATTAATTCTAAAACTGAATTGTTATATATTTAAAAAAAAATTTCAAATGTATTAAGATATATTTTGTGTTATGTCTCTTTCGGTCATGATATCGCGTGATGAATTATTGTTCATATAAGATATTTTGCGATATAGTTTAAATGTTTTAGTAAGTTTTGATTTATTTAGTGTGCTCAATAAATTTAGAACAGTTGAACAAAAATTTAGTATAATTTTTATGCAATGCGGGATTTTTTATAACAAAAATTGAAAACAAACATCAGAAGTTCTGTTCTTCAGAAGAGTAATGTTCTCATAGATGAACTAAAAAACAGGCATGATACACAAAGCATTAGCAATAATTATAAATAACAGCTAAAAATAGCAACCTTTTTACTATTTTTCGTTCAACCTTCAAAGCTCAATTTGTCATGTGTTTTTTATTCCGGAAACGAATCATACAGAATATTTTTAACACAACAAATATTTGTTAGTAAGTTTTGTTCATATTTTATACAGGGTTGAAAAAGCCATAAAATATCATGTGTAAGTGCACTTAACAGTTCGAGAAATTCTATTTGCAAGTAACTACCACAGGAAACTGGGGTCTCGCACCATTGGTCACCGGCTCGATTTAGAACTTCGCGAGCTTTCCGTTATAACATCGGTCATCGTCGTGATGTTCCACGGAGCTTGCGTCTTATCGAATCTCGAGAGGACCAATCCTGGGGTTAATGTTAACCGAGCTTAATATAAGCGCTACTTAATTTACACAGCTGCGGCTTGCGAGGTCTTTTACTATTTTTCCCGTGCTACTCGGAAAAATCTACTGGTGAATGGAGACTTGGCATGAATGAACGTAGTTCATTTTCCTCGAAATGTGACGGTGGAATTTCATTAATTAAACCAGACGAGCTTTAGGGAAATAAGCACAAAAATAGAGGGGAACTGCAAATCGTCGTTGACGTGAACTAAAATTATTCCAATGGCATCGACGTGTTAGTAAATCAGCAACTGTGATCAAAATTATAATGGAAGTACATCAAATAACATACTGACATCGCATTTTAAATATTGTAAAATACAATGTATAAGTCTCAGAACACAAAAAATTTGAGTGTACTATTTAAAATATCATCATAGTCTGGCTTAAAAATGTTAGAAAATAACAATGAGCATCTGTCTCTTCGCCATTTTCACTATCTATTCGTTTATCTGTCCCTGGTTTGGCGTTACAATAAATATGTCAGGAATCATAAACGCACAATTCAACGTGCTATGGCACCTGGCTGTACTTAAAAATAGCATTCACTGCGAAAAGCTCTCGCAAGCACGATTCGAAAGAGATAAAAAACAAAAATCTTCGGCAGCTCGCTAACAGCCTTGTAGCGACACGTATGCCATTCATCTCGATTTTTCTACACGAAACTCTCGCAAGGAATGAATTTCGAAGCTCGTCGTTTTTCGAAAGCCACTTTCGGACGGAAAGCTTCCCCAAACATATCGTGGATCCGAGCCAAAAGCTCGTTACGTCAATTGCTCTGGAGAGTGGGGTAAATGTTTTCGTTGGAAATTCCCGAAACGTTAATGAGATAAGTGTGTGCAAGCATATCGAGACTGTCGACAAACCATGAAAAAACCAAGCTGAAATCGATAAGGCTAAATGTTTTTTTTTTACTTCGTTATTTCAAAGTTTCGAGGAACAACATTAAATTTAGGTTTCAGTATATTTAATCACCATCATCCCAGAAAGGGACTCTATTAAAATCCTTGAAAAATGAAATCAGAATATATAACAAATATCTCGAAACACCTCTATGTACATGACCACTAAAACTTGTTCGTACCTGAAGAAGCCAAAAGACAACAGGTTTCAGTTCAAAAATCGGAAATACTCCTGGACCATACATGGCGGATGTAAAAAATAAATTGTTCTTCATTGTCTCTACTTTTTCAAACATCATCAATGTGCATACAATCCGCTACCTCTGCAAACGATGGCCTCTAAGGATGGAGATATTAAAAAGTAAAAATTAAACTAAAGTATCAGGAAGGATCGATGACAAATGAAAGAATCGAACACAACATTGAATCAAGATAGTGAGTCTCATAGTGGACCGGAAGTTTCCCACAAAAACGTGAAGAAAAATTAGAGTGAACGGTAAACGAACGTAAGTACTGAAAGAGTACCACGAAAAGGGAAGGATTCTGCGTGAGCGGTGGTAAGAAAAGATATAATTGGAGGGGTCCAAATGTACCGAGAATGAATGAGTAAGAAAATAAGTAGTAGTAGTAGTAGTAGTAGTTGAAGTATCGTAAAGAAGTCAGAATGGATGTAGTGGAGGATGAAAGGACACGAAACGGAAAAGCTAGGAACTTAACGAAGTGAACTGAACTTGACGGAAGCAGGGATAATTATTCCAAGAAGCCCTGTGCAAAACCGTCGAAAAGCAATGAAAAATGAATGGACGAAGAATTTGAAGAATGGGCGAGTAGGTAGAGAAGGTAAATAATAACCTGCGACCGCGAGGTTTGAAGAAAGAAGTAGAATGCGATCGGACGAAGGTAGACGAGGTAAGAGAAGACAAACTAAAAAAACGGGACAACCACGTGATAAAATTCAAAAAAGGAGAAACGGGGAAGAATAATGACGACCGAAAGATAGGGACAAGGAACGAGAACCGAAATTAAAATACGACTGGGAGAAATGAGAGATTACGGAGGAATGAGATTCGAAAGAATAAATGAAAAGGGGGGAAAGAGAAAGTGAAAAAGAAGTCATAAAGGGTGCAGAGATATAAATGAGCTGGATTGCTGCACGGTGGCATTAAAGGATGTACCTACGCCAGCCACATCAGAAGAAGAGAAAATCAAATGCACGACGATGTTAGAACCAGAAAACCAGAGAAATGCTTCGCAAAAAGAAGAAAGAAAAATTAATGTCATCAATTATAACCTGCATAAATTTTCGTAGACGTGGGAGTAAGCGTTGTAAGTCGTAATCGACTTACGTATTCAAAATTTTATTAATAGATGTAGTTATTCCAGCTATGGATAATCCTTGAAGATTATTTTTTAAAAAGTGCTTCCAGGACTTTTTAAGCAAAATGGCAGTTATATTACAAAATCAGTAAATCGATAAACACTGGATTTTAATCATAATTCTACACTGAGAGAAATGTTCGTTTACAGTTAATGTTATAGCTTCATAGTAAAGCCAACAGAATTTCGATTTTCATCTTAAGGGAAGGTACTTTATCCTGAAGTTACCATAATCTGAAATTCCGTTAAATTAGTTACGTTAATAGTTAAATAAGAATTTTAAATATTAATTTTTGGGGTCATTTCCTGACATATTTACGCGCTTACAGTTTCCCCGAAAGAGAGATAAACAAACATACACACTCGCAGGCATTCGATTTTCTGCGAATTTTTCGTCGTATTGTTGACATGCGCAGTTCAAACGACAGAACTTAATATAAGCATTAATAACGTCTTTATTGTAAATAATATCTTCAAAAGCCGAGGCACAGCACAAGCTGCTTTACAGTCTGACCTAAAATATACGAGTTAATGTACAATAACATTGCAGGAAAGTTTTGATATTTTCATCTCAAATTTACCTGTCTTTTTTAACTTTATACTGTTATAACTTTACAATAATGTCGGATCATTGAGGTCAAATGTCGATATCTGATGGTCGCATTAACCGTTAGCAGAATTATGGTCTGATCTATATGACCACATATTTGTTTTTATATTTTCAAGAATAGAAATGTCATTTTTTGTGATTTATTCACGAATAAAACTAAATAGTTGAACCAACTAAAAAAATAGTAAATTCAACTAAAAATGTTGGGTATATGAACTGCAACCATTATAGGTTATATCCTAAAAATAGTTGTGATCCGCTGATAAGGTAGGAAATTGCGATAAAACACTAAAATTAAATATGTCGGAATCAATTTATCAAAATTCGTGGCCTGTAAGAGTAATTCTAGTTACTATCCACAGACAATTAACAAATGCCAAAGACATTAACTAGGAAATGAACGAGAACTATTGGAAAGAGGTGATTTTTGTTTATATCCTATAACTCTAGATTATATCCTCATCAACATATATAGAAAGCAGAATTTCCCTTTCAGAGCCTAAAATTTTGAAAAATTGATTCAGACATTTTTAATTAACGTTTTTCACCATCAATTCCTACCTTATGGGCGAACTACTTTAGAACCCCCATAAAGCACAACTATAACATGTACATAGCTGACGTCAGTTCCCACATAAAAGATTCAGATAATTTATTTGAGTTGAAGACATTTCTGTCAGTTATTACATGTTTTTAGAATGAATTTACAGTAGTCCCTGTCCTAATTCATCTCGTCCTAATTCACTCCCTTGCCTAATTCACGAATATTACTTGTTCAAATTCACAATTTCTCCTCCGTATCTCTCCCCACTCCAAGACCCTTCACGCGTCTACAAACAAAATGCAGGGCGCGCGCATGCGCGAAGGCAAACTTGGAGCGTTGGAGTAGAAAAAAAGTGCTTTGGTGAGGTTATAGTAGTAACGTGAATTAGGAGAGGGCCGCCGTTTTATAAAAACGGGCTTAGAAAAGTGAGCTTAGAAAACACATTGTAATATTGTAATTGAAGAAGCAAGTATCATTATAATATTTAAAACTTCAGTAAAATTAATCAAAATTCAAGTTTTTAATTTACATATCATGAGCATTCTGAATTTTAGTAGAATTCTTAAGATTTTGCTATGGAAATTGTACTTATTTATAAGCGATTATGACACATATTAATTACTATAATCTCTGTTAATTATTTGTGTGTAAATAGAGTTTATATAAGACCTGACGGACAGTTATCGACCGACGCGCTAAATCCGCGATCGAGTTGTAGTCCCAAAGTTTGGCCCCGATTTCGAATGCAGTTTTCGAGATGGGCAAGTTTTGGATCTCACTTTGTACTTACTTTAACTAATTAAATAAGTACTATATTTCGTATCAATTTTTATAGTTTGATAAGTCCTTATTACGCTTGTCGCGAACATAACCTAAATGTGTGTTTTACTTTTTGTTTTGGTATTTTTTTTAAATGATACGATTACGAATAGTTGTTCCATGAATAATATGAACATAATATTGAATATTATAGTTCCTTTCATTGATTTCAGAAATTATAATGTCGAGGTTCGTACAATATGATACATACTAATATTATTTTTTGAAATATTTTATAAAAAGACATTTGTTCTATAGAAGCTGAGCCGGAAACCAGTAAAAACATTTGAAATATGAATGCTTCTTTGCCGTTTCCAAAAGTTCTGGCTTGTTCACAAAACATGGCATGGCTACAAAAGGTAAGAAAACGGCATCTAAGAAAGTTTCTTCCGTGTTGACAACTGGAGAATGACATAAACACCATACGAGGATTGCAAAAGATAAATTAAAATAGAAAATGGAATTGGAAGAGAGAAAACGAAAAAGAGAAGCAAAAAGGAAAAGGAAAGAAGAAGAAAATGAAGAGAAACAGACGGCTCCCAAGAAAAAAATTGATACAGAAGCAGATAATAAGTTGCAACAACAGCAGAAATTAATGTAATTAAAAAAGGAATAGTGATTAATTTCACGTTGAAAAAAACATTCTAAAAATGTATTACCGCGTCTAAAGCATGTCACTGTATAACATTACACTTAACTGTGATATTTACAAATAAATTTAATTAAAAAATATTGGTTAAATATAAAAATAGAGCCTTTTCTTTGAGATTTGCTTTTCTTATGCATTTATCAAAAATTATTTAAACATTAAACTGTTACATTCCTGTAATAAATTATTTATTCCTAATATTTTATGTATTTTCTTACTTGAAATTCTATTATTCCCTTTTTATTCTGTAAAAATGATGTTCTGTATTATTTTAAGTAAGTTTAATACTTAAGTAAGTTAAATAGTTTCTCTTGTATATGGTCTATTAACTAAATATTCAATGCTACTTATTTTGAGAAATTTTTCTCAATACAATATCCTTAGGGAAAATAAAACGATCAATAAATTTAAAAACGATTTATTTACGAGTATCGAAAATAACATTTAATCCTTTAGTAGTTTGAAACAATGGCATATTAAGTTCCGTTATTTAAATACATACGCAAAGAGAACGGATTTGTAATTGTTACTAATTATTTATTGTTCTCTCTACAATCTGAATTATTATTATGGAATCAATATTTTGGTTATTATTGCAACAGTCGTAATAGTTATTTCTGTATCAAGGGAGTAAAATGGAGTTTTACGCCTCGACAATAGAACCCGAATGACGGAAAAACCGACTCGAGGTTTATGAGGGTGTAAATTCTACGTCTGAGATTCAAACAGTGTTTTTTGTTGCAGTAGGCTTTGGTAATTTTTACGCCTACTGCATCAAAAAATTATTATAAGGAGTATTATACACATTTCAAAGGATAACAACGGAATTTGGTATGTGAACGATTGTTATTGTAAAATTATGAATTGTTATAAACTGTGTCTCCATAACAATTTTATCCTCTCCTTAACAAACCTATTTTGTTTTAATACAATTACATATCTTCTTGACCGCTCGTGATTAATACACAATATAAAATGTATTTCATGGTAGTAACGATCCTAACATAATTCAAATTAGAAAGATTAAAAATTGAACATACAGCAGAGTCCCGGTATATTTGCCTGCTGGGTTCCTCGCCTTCCCCTCCCGTCTCCTTATATTTGCCAAATGACGGGGGCCGACGCTTCCCCCCACTCAACTCAGTCGCATTATGTTCGTGACGTCACAGCAGGCCCTTCCTGAGGCCGCATGCCGCAAGGTGGGGGGAAACAAACGGTTACAGAAAAATATAATGGGACGGAACCAGGCAAATATGCCGGGACGTAAATATAGCGAGATGCAATTAAACCGGAACTCTACTGTGCATCTAGGATTAGGATATCCTGTGATTGCATTATTCTATACAGAAAAATCCACGCAGGAATATAGGACGAATTGTATGGTTATTTATTATACATTTGGATGTTTTATCTCTCCAAAGTAAAATACAATTTTTCTAGTACATAATTTCAATAGTTTTGAACGTGCATCAGAAGATGGTCAACGCATTCTTCCCGGATTTTTTATATTTATATTTATAATTATTATTTTGAATGCTGGAACCAATTCGAGTTTCTTATTAGAAAAATTTTATCTTTTAATGTGTAAAAAGCAAAAATATTTTATTATTTAGTATACCACTAATAATGATAGTAGTACACTCCTTTGCAGCTTTACAAATTCAGTAAAATGCTATACTGGAGAAGATTAAAGGTGTCGGAATTTAGATTTAGAATGTATCAAATAAGACATCGGCTAAATTAAAAATGATATGTTGCTGTTTGTTTTACGAACAATGTACACTTAATATTTTTAGCAATATCAAACTGGTACTTTAATAACTTTAAGATTGGGAATAAATATTGTCTATATAACAAAACATAATTTGTATTGGTGTCAAAGTTGTAAATTTCGTGCACTAGTCATAACAGCAACAAACTTAATCCCAGTGCCAGATTAATTAATTGTTTATCCTGTTTATCAAATAAAAGAAAAATATTTATGAATGAATAAAAATTTCAATTTATTGAATGAATGTCGGAAGAAATTATAATTAACTTATAAATATTATAGTTCACTAGGGATTAATATAAAGTGAACAGGAAAACATGTCGTGCATAACAATTACAGCAAAATAATATATAATGATGGGATTAATGAGAAAACGAGAGCAAAAGATAAAATTCAGGATCATTACCATGTATAAAATGCATTCAAAAAAGAAGAGGAATTGGTTGCTTCAATTGCATTAAACATAATTATTTATTACATTTACATTTAAAACAAATGTTGATAGATATTTTGCGAGATATGTAGGGATAAATAAAAGATGTAACGATGTAACACAAGATTGCACAGATTTTATTAATTAAGTTTAATGTGTTTGAAGATTAGTATAATTTATAATTTTTCGCAAATCCTTGACTGAGTCTTATCGCTTAACTTTTAGATTTTATCGAATAAATATTATAATGTTGCAAAGGAAAATAAGATAAGATAACACTAAAAAAAGCCAGCAAGAGTCGTGGCGAGGGAGAGAGAGGCTAATGTATGTACCGGCAAAAACAAGGAAGGGGAATCTCGACGACACGAAATAAAAAGAGGAAAAGCGAGTTGTCTAAAAAGAGAAACATGAATGAAGCAAGCTCATGCAAAGTAGCCCGTAGCACGATGTTAATCGTTATGTTTCTTCAGAGTCCGATATCCTCACTGTAGATACTAGTAGTAAGTCGAGAATCACGTTTCCGGAAGTTACATCTCCGCCAGACTCCAAAAATCGATCTATTTTCTAAAAGTACTATCACTTAGGTCAGTGACACCAACTATTAATAAGCATCTCGAAATTGCCTCTTAATAGGTTGGTATTTTTGAAGTGCGTAACCAGTGTAAAAACCGAAGTCTTAAATCGACTAATAGCATTAAGAATGGTTCAACCGTTTTAGTTATGAACTTACTGAACAGTTGAATCAGACCAATATACGGCATTTTCCTAGGGGCATGACTTAATTTTATGGAAAGTAAACTATACTTATTAACGACCTGAACAAAATTATAAATACAACTATGTTTAAGGCATGAGATTGCATGAATATACACTGAAAGAAATGTTTGTTTACAGTAAGTGTAATAACTTCATAGTAAAGCTATCAGAATTTAGATTTTGATCTTAAGGTAAGGTACTTTATCCTGCAGTTAGCGCAATCTGAAATTCGTTTTAGATATTTATGTTAGGGTCATTACGTGAAATATTTAGGCGTTTACAGTTTTACCGAAACATAAAAAAAACAAATATACACATGCGCAATCATTCTATTTTCTGCGAATTTTTCGAGGCATTATTGACATTCGTAGTTCAAGCGACAGAATTTAATGTAAGATTTATTAACAGTTAACGAAGGCTCATTGAATATTACACTGAGAGAAATGTTTGTTTATAGTTAATGTATACTCAGAAAAAAAAGTTGTTGAAATGACCATTTTTTTATTATGAATCATACTGTGAAATGAGGACTAGACATGGTAATACTTAAAATAACTATTCTGAAATAGTAAAGTTTACCTATTGTTTCATGATTCAAAATGCTACTTATCATAATAGACAGATAGACTCAACTATTTTGAAATAGTCATTTCAGAAAATTACTACCATCACCGACAAAAAGTGTCATAAAAAATATGGAAAGGAGTCAATATTTACTTTTTAAAAATATTTGTAAACTATTTATATCATAGCATATGAAAAGTCCAATTTTCTCCCTTAATTCTTTGTTTAAGATAAAGAAGGAATCAAAGAGAAAAACAAAAAATCAATATTGCGCTAAGTTTGTGAATGTCACACTCTATCCAGTTAAAAAATGTATTATGCAATGCAATTATACACACAAATTTCAATGTCGTGTAACTAGTCTATAGATACACGTGCATATACGACATATATGATATACTATAATATCTTGACGCCCGACCCCGACGGTCCTTCTTATGACCAAATAAAAATCCACTGCAATAACGGGAGCTACGGGCTCGAAGAAAAAAAGCTGCGAACGCCCCGTCGCCACCTGGCGGCATCAAAACACACGGAGTGCGGCAGTCTTTACTATTGATTTATAGTAAATACAAACTTTAACTATCAATAATAGTAAATATAAAGATTTACTACGAGACATAGTGCGAAATGAGGACTACACTAGATATAGCTATTTTAAGTATATTTGTCATATAATATTTATTTAAATCATTCTATATAGTTGATTTTTTTAACTACGAGGAGATAGTGTAACAAAATTATAGTAAAATCGACTATGAAAGTGGTAAATTTTTACTATTTTTCATAGTAGTTTTAACTATATTTTTCCAACTATGTGATATAGTCAATTTAACTACTGATTTTTTTCTCAGCGTAATAGCTTCATAGTAAAGCTAACAGAATTTAGATTTTAATCTTAAGGTAAGGTACTTTATCCTGAAGTTACCGTAAGTTGATATTCGGTTAAATTTGTTATGTTAATAGTTAATATAAGAATTTTAAATAATAATGCTGGGATTATTACGTGCCATATTTACGCGCGTACAGTTTCACCGAAACGGAGATAAACAAACACACACGCGCAGTGATTCGATTTTCTGTGAATTTTTTTCGACAAGTTGTTGACTTGCGCAGTTCAAATGACAGAATTTAAGATTTATTAACAGTTGAGGAACGCTCATTTAATGTTAAAATATCTGAGTTAATATACAATAACATTGCTGACCTGCAGGAAAGTGCTGGCATTTTCTTCTCAAAGTCACCTGTCGCTTTTGACTTTACAGTTACTGCTATAACTTTATAGTTAATGTAAAAGTCTTTAAATTAGCTTACATTAACTATTAGTAAATAATTTCCCTCCGTGTATGTCACCATCTGTATGAATATGGTCAATAATGTAACGTTTATTCATATCAGATCTTAATCAAATATCTTGAGCAGATATTTTTCGGGCTATAAGACATTTATATCTTGTCGAGTTTACTCGTTTCGTATACTTGATCAGACCCCGATCAAATTTTAGTAAGGCTTGTCCTCCGAATAGTCCTGAAATGAAGTACAAAAATTAGATATTTTAGGGATTTATAACAACTTTACTAAACTAAATAAATATTCGTTGTAACAACGAAATATTATCATTACGTATTAACTATTGCCCAAAGCAGTATTTAATTGAAAACAGTATACAAGGAAAATATCGTCAGTTGTTATTTTACAATAACTATTACTTACGAAAGGATTCTTTTTTACACAGGATAGTCAATTTCAGGTTGAAATTTTATTACCAAAAATATCGTATATTGGGACGAGAATTTTCAGTAGTCTCCTGATGTTCGAATCGTGGGTGCATGTTGCATGGTCAATCATAAAGCCCTGTCGTATTTCCCTTGGTTCATAATATGCTATCATTAAAGTACGTAGATGCATATTTGTTATTTTGATGAGTTAATAACCACATAGATTCTAGTCTATTACTCTGTCGACGTACAGAATATAGTTTTGCATGCACTCAGGCACGTATCGACTGCGACGTTTAATAATCTGTTTAGTTACTTAACCATAAGAACAGTAACTGGAGGAGATGAGAACTATATAATACTTTTTAGATTCGGAAAAATATAGCAAAGGTTCTAATTAATGAATATACATTGTAGTATAATGCAATTATTAAACTAACGATACTATATTTGTAACAAGATTCAGACTTCACACTGAAGGAATTTAACATACTATTAAGGTTGTCGCCATTCGTGTTTATGTTGAATAGATGTTTTACAAAAAAAAATGTATGAATATAATTATTTATTCCACATTTTGGTCAATCGTGGCCCTCGAAAACTGATCACATTTTTAAGAAAACGATTTAATATATGCATACTGCAAAAGCAAAGTGAAAAAAAACGGACGAGAAAATCTTCGTTCTTCAGAATCTTTGATTCATAAAAGAAATTCAAAGAATGGTTACAATCAGTACTGAGAATGTCCTACATGTGGCCGATTCATCATTTTTGTTGGAAAATATGTATTTAAAAGAAAATCCTGCCTGACCTGAACATCAACGAACATAAATATTGAACACTTTGTAAAAAACGCATTAACCTCTGATACACACACTGATTTATTAAAAAAGTCATCACTAAACGGAAAAAAACTTCATGGCATGAAGTTTTGACTAGAAGTAACAATTAATGTGAAAAATAGAAAATATTTATTTGTTTACAACTCTATTACTTCAGGGGCTTCAAAGATAATAATACAATAAAAGTTATGCAACCGCTCCAAAAATACCACACTTTAAGACGAGGATTACAATCATCGTTAAAATTTCAAAATATTGAGGACATAAGTTGGAAACTTGTCACGTCATATAATCATAAATTTCTTTCTTAATACACAATCTCTTCAAAAATAGTTTAGGAATATCCGTATATGCACGAGTCTCTGAACCCGGATATTCGGATATTCTCGAGATGCTTCGTGCATATCCTATTTCCTTTGGCGGATATTTCAGGGTCGCTGCTATGCATTCTGCCATCGAATCGAGTTCGAAAAATACAGAGATATATTACCTCAAATACATTGGATGTCGCTTTAAATTATTGAGTACGATTATAGTTCGAAGTCCATCCGGTCAAAACATCGTCAAATTATGATACTTACTTGGGATCGTGACTCGATTTCAAATGCTATAACCTCCGTAAATTTATTTCTGCAACTCGATGTTAAAGATGCTTTTCTTATTTCACTGTATCAACCTTTCTTTGAACTCGACCGACTTCTTCTTACTGACCACGTGTCTTCATGCCAGAATCTTACGGTTATTTAAATGCTTTTGTGTAAGGAGATAAAAACTATGGGACGATTCATAAATCAAAAGGTAGACTATACATTATTAACTTAGAAAGATAGAATAAAATTCACATTTTTATTGCATAAATAAAAATTGATGTCACTAAATGTGTTTGTAATTTTGACCCAGTTCTTTTCATATGTTTAACAATTATTATTTACAATTCTTAATACTACATTTATAAAAAATAGATTTTTTGCGACAAAGAAATGTTATTTTTATTTGCAAAAAACGTACATTGATCACAGCCTTGCGAGGAATAACGAATGGATATGTACAAATTACGGCTATAAACTCCAAATTGCCACACTTGAGGCTAATTTTTAAAAGCAAGTTTTTAAAGGCGAAGCTATTAATAACACCGACATTTTAATTACACATTTTAGTATACACCATCGATGTCTGCATGTCAAATCAACGTCAAATTGAGATGTCTATTTTTAAGCTGTCGTTTTAAACGATCAATTTAAACGCATCCAAGCTACTTTGTATATTTTCAACAATTTTAATAATACGTTGTCAATTGCGTTTCTACAAAAATGTGAGATACGTTAATTAAACTCGTAATTTATGTTTGGATGTTTTTAACAAATGGTGTGAGGTGTTTGAATTGAGTCTTGTTGTTGTTTGTGGTTATGTCGATGTTTTCAAAAAAAGTTTGAATATAATTTTCCAACAAAATTATACAAAATCTCTGATCGACATAACCTGGAATGACAAATATTAGAAAATTTTAATAAAGTTGGTGTATAAAAAATGTATAAAACTTATGTAAATAAATGGTTGTATAAAGTATGTACAACGTATTTATAATGTTTATAAGCATTTTATAAAATAGGAATATTTACTGCTTTTTGAAAAAAATTGACCTCTACACATATTTTTATAAAAAGAAATTATTAATTAACTAGGAAATAAATTAGAAACAACAAATGCACGATTGTAAAATTAATTTTTGTTCATACAAAATGGTAAACATAACTAAATAAGAATATAAATAAAAAGGAAATCCTCACAAGTAAGAGATACTGATTATTGTCTTCTAATGTAATAGCAAGGTACAATTTTTCTAAGAACCGGGGGAAATGTAAAGAATAACAACCATGAAACGTAAACAACATAAGTCGAGAATTGGAAACAATTTGCTGTATTTAATATGCGCCTTTCATGAATCGACATTTATTTCATACATATTTTGATTAATTTTGATGAATAGTTATTAGGATATTAATATATTGCAAATATATTTTTTTATTGTTAGAAATTTAATTAAATATTAGGAAAACCACATTAAAATAATGTACATGCTCCTCAAAAATATACTCTTAAACTACATAGGAATTTAATGATCGCGTACGGCAAATTTAAATTTCTAGACTAAACATTATACTTTACTATTGATATTATTCTTGTTGGTACAGCTGTTTATCATAGAAAAGTAGTTATGAATTAAACCATTTAAAGTTGGTTACGAGTCCAGAATCAATCCGCAGAAAATTGTCGTTGGAAAATGTCTAGACTGGGGCAGAATGTACTTACAAAAAAGAATATATCTACATTTTTAACAGTATTGCACCCTCTATAATTATATAATATAATTATATTATATATTTTTTTAAAAATGTATATTTCTGTTAAATTTATCTAAATGATAAGTTTCGCAGTAGGAAATAAATATTTAGTAGTTTTTATACCTATATTTCGTTAATCTGACTAAAATTTAGTTAATCCAACTTTTGTTTAGTTATTTAAGCTATATGCAATTACAAAAACTACAAATTAATTAGCCCCCACTAGGTAACTCATCATTTAAACTTAAATTTACCTAATATTTTTCTCTGTTATGGTCTTCGTTAATATATAAAATCCAATTATCATCTTTAATAAATCTTAATTATTGCTAATAAACAATTTACTTTATTATATTTTTAGAAATATTTTTCACTGTATGGATTGAAATTCTGCAAAATCTAAACTATGAAAGACATTATAGCAACTGCAACTTTTGATGAACTGAACAAAAATGAGAATATTCAACTAAACGTGAAGCAATAGTAGAAACATTAATATTGAATACAATTGAACAAACATATAAATATCACTAAATATCAATGATCAATTGAGTAAGTATATTGATTCCAAGAGAAAGATCTAAATCGCTTGTTCATTGGAAGTCATATTCAGTATAATTAAATTTGTATTTATTTAGTATGTATTATAAAGTTACGTTTTAATTTCCTAACAAGTTAACTAAATATTTAGATAAACGTAATAATCAACAACTACAACGGATAATAAATCTTTACTTGACAAAATTACACTCTAAAGACTATACGAATTTATAAGTATATTTTTAATGTTTATGTTACTATATAATCAACTACGTTAATTAGAACCATGGAAGCGTTTGGTTACAGAAACTATGTTTACCGCATGTTTAGGCTATAGAAACTAAAAATAAGTTATCCTAACTAATCATTCATCTTTCTCTTACTTTCGGTTTACATCTAACCGAACTGTTTATCGTAATTGTTTCACCCGAACTAATTTCGTTCTTGAAACGTATACTGGTTTATTCGTAACAATATTTTTATATTATAGATAGGATGGCAGCAAGAGTCAAAGATTGTTTAGTATAAACTTTGAAGTTTGGGTATTCATCCGAATTCGAACACCAATATTATATACTGTATGTACGCATAGTTATAATGTAACCAAAATGCAATTTTTTGTCTAAATGTGTAATAAATATAAAATGCAGTAGCTTTCATTCAGAAATGATGTAAATAATGTAATTAAGGACAAATTAATTTTGTACAATGCATATGACAATAATAATCAGTTATACCGACACCAGAGGATTCAAATGTCTTTTAAACATTCGTGTGTAATAATTTCTAATGCAACATGTGAAAAAATATTCATAATGTTTGGTTCCCTAAAATGATTTAATTTTCAAAATATAACTAGATATAAGAAGCTTTATTTTTCATTAAAATATGAATTTTATTTCAAAACCTAAGAGATTCTGTGTACAATTTCTTATCAAGAATTGTAAGTAATTGTAACAAATAACAAAAATCTGAATTTCCAATATCCTATTATAATTAATTTGTATAAAATTGGCAAGAAACCTTTAACTCATTTTTCTTACCGCCTTCATTCCAAATACTAGATCAAGTTCCTTTACGGCTTATAATAGTATTTTCGTCATAGTAGGCGTAAAGTACGTCTTTACGCCTCTTTTTGCGGGCGTAAAGTTGACATTTACGCCTACTAGGCGTAAAGTGAACCCTAGGGCGTAAAGTTACCCCCGCCGGCGACTGGAACGATTCTCGGTCCGGCGAGAGCGGACCTTGAGCCGTTGATCGCCGACGGTTGTAACTTTTCTAGCCCCATGCTTCACTTAACTTCCAATAGACGTGAAAGTCAGCTTTACTCCTGCAAATCGATGCGCAAAGAGGTATGTCTTTCCGCCTACGTATGACAAAAAATTATGTTCGCACCGCGGGCGTACAACTTTTATGCCCTTCGGCGATCACACGGTACCCTCGGGACGGCTTCGCCGTCCCTCGGCCACGTGGATCGCCAGCGTAAAGTGCAACTTTACGCCCATGATACGAAAATAGCTGTTTTGTATACCGTTTTCGAACTGTTTTTTTTTAATTTGTCAATGATTCCTTAGTTATTTTCACATTGTTCATACCAAGATAATTACATTCATTTTGCCAGGAAATATAAAAGAATCATCCAGTAACATAAAAATGTTTGCCTTAATACTGAAAGAAAACTGCCGGAAAAAAGTTAATAAGAAAATTCTGATTATTTCAACCATAAAAATAATTAGGGCATATTTATACTATTTTCTGATTAAAATTTTCATTAGTTTAACCGCACTTTCTTTGAGTGTGCCAGATCCAATAATAAAGAAGCCATGTAACGAAAAATCTCGAAATGTATCGCATTTCTCGAATAATTGTTGTCGCAATAGACTCATGGCCATTGGTCGATTTGAATTTGCCACGTGCTTTCCTGATCGCAACTTCAGGTGCTGTTGGAGAATTTGACAAGCGGAGGTTATGCCAGTATGAAATCTTGGTTATTTGGATTGTCATCAAAATTAACATCGCGATTATAAATAAAGTATTCAAATATTAATTTTTTACTTTTCATTGCATCGTTACACATTTGGATAACTTACATATCATATTAAAAAAATTACAATTAAAAAAAAAACAAAATTACAGAAAAATGTTGCATTTTGAAATAATTTGCAAGATAGCACACTTATTTATGTATTGTACAATGAAAAAGGTTTGTTTTTATTCTTTGATTCCCAGCGGTTTTTATCGAAACCATTTTCGTATTAGTGGAATCCATTGCAATGTTGTAACTTTTCCGAAAGATTAGCAATAATATTTTGAAAAAAATTATCTTAACTATAAATATAGTGATTTATGGACACTTCATCGTAGCCTATTTCATCGTCTCCCACTTCATAGTCTTCCGTTTCATCGTCTGGACACTTCATCGTCTACGACACTTCATCGTCTGGACACTTCATCGTCTGGGACATTTCATCGTCCGGGACACTTCATCGTCCGGGACATTTCAGCGCGCTCCATACTTTCTTGTGTTGTGAGCTTTTCTACGTGCATCAGGTGTTCAGGCTCGCCGATTACGGGGTCTAGGTGGTGCGTTCCGTAGCTTTTTATGATATTAGCTATTCTACGTGCACTGGGTATTTAGGGTCGACGATTACGTGGTCTAGATAGTGCGCTCCGTAGCTTTTTATGTTATTAGCTCAAATACGTGCACCAGGTGTTCAGGATCACCGATTACGGGGTCTAGGTGGTGCGCTCTATAGTTTTTTATGTTATTAGCTATTCTATATAATTTCCCGGAAAAAATTTCCCCATAGGGAACGGATGCACCGTTGTCCCTTTGTCATGGGGGGGGGGGGCTCCGCCCTCCATACCCCCTTCTTATACTAACTGAACGTAACTAACCCCCTCAGGGTGTTGTAAGGTTTGTGAACCCACGTGCGACTCGGAGAGCTTGGGTCCACCGTTGTCCCTATGTCCTGGGGGGCTCCGCCCCCCAGACCCCCCTTTTTATAATAGCCTAACCTCCAACCAATAGATGTGAGTAAACCCACGTGAAAAATGCATCCCACCGGATATACCATGAAATGGTTAATTGATTGTATGCACAATTTTTTTTCCAATGGAGGGCAATAAGTAGAGGATGTGGCCCAATGCCGACCGTGATGGGAGATATAGAGCAGGGGGTAGTAGGTACAACCCGGTTGGGTTTGGTCGACTTTCCCCTACTTATTGCACTACAAGCTCCCCGAGTCGCACGTGGCGTCGCAAACCTTACAACACCCTGAGGGGGTTAGTTAGGTTCAATTAGTACAAGAATGGGGTCTAGGGGGCAGAGTTTCCCCATGACATAGGGACAACGGTGGATTCAAGCTCTACGTGTCCATATATACCTGCGATTCTCTGGTGCACGTATTTGCGCTAATAACATAAAGAGCTACGGAGCGCACTACCTAGATCCCGTAATCGGCGACCCTGAACACCTGGTGCTCGTATTTGAGCTAATAACATAAAAAGCTACGTAGCGCACTACCTAGATCCCGTAATCGGCGACTCTGAACACCTGATGCACGTATTTGAGCTAATAACATAAAAAGCTACGGAGCGCACTACCTAGACCCCGTAATCGGCGACCCTATACACCCAGTGCACGTAGAATAGCTAATAACATAAAAAGCTACGAAGCGCACCACCTCGACCCCGTAATCGGTGACCCCGAACACCTGGTGCACGTATTTGAGCTAATAACATAAAAAGCTACGGAGCGCACTATCTAGACCACGTAATCGTCGACCCTAAATACCCAGTGCACGTAGAATAGCTAATATCATAAAAAGCTACGGAGCGCACCACCTAGACCCCGTAATCGGCGAGCCTGAACACCTGGTGCACGTAGAAAAGCTCATAACACAAGAAAGTATGGAGCGCGCTGAAATGTCCCGGACGATGAAGTGTCCCGGATGATGAAATGTCCCAGACGATGAAGTGTCCAGACGATGAAGTGTCGTAGACGATGAAGTTCCAGACGATGAAACGGAAGACTATGAAGTGGGGGACGATTGAAATAGGCTACGATTAAGTGTACTGGTACCAAATATAGTACAGTCCGCATGAAACTTACATTAATTTTTATTAACAGTGATAAGAAATAATATAGGTCAGACTGTAAAGCAGCTTGCGCTGTGGCTCGCCTTTTGTATGTTTTATATACCTACAATAAAGACAATATTTTTTTTTTTTTTTTTTTTTTTGACGGAGGGGGAAATGCATTAGGCACCATAGGGGGTTGAAGATGTTGTGTAACCCCCCGTGTGTCGGACTCCCTCACCTTTGATGTTAACGGCAAGGTTTACCGACTAAAACCCTAACCTCCCTTGGCCCTCCAGAATCCACGTGTGCAGTCTGCAGCAGAAAAGTGGCTCCGATATCCATCTCCTCCGCTGCAGACTGCACCGGGCCATTTCGTTTGCAACTGTAACCACTCCCTCTACCATTGGGTTAGTGGTTACAGGATCTCGTGTGACCTCAGTCGACGGAGAGATCCCAGCAGCACTGCTTTCTGCATTCGGCCTGCGATGGAACTTGCATGTTCTCGACAGGCCGGAATGCTTTTGATGTTTTGGAGGAAAGTTGGTCTCATTCCTCCCAGCACTCCAATTATCAGCACGACGAGCTTGATTTTGAACCCTCGATACAGCTTGCGAATCTCGAACAGGAGTTCCTGATATTTCATCCGTTTTTTGTCCTCTTTGCTGACTATATTTGTTTCTGCTGGTGCAGAAAACTCGATGACGAAGATGGATTTGTCATCGAAGTCAACAAGGACGATGTCAGGCTTATTGGCTGATATTTGCCTGCTCGTAAACTATAACAATATTATTATTATTATTATTATTATTATTATTATTAAATTTCAAATCAATTTTTAATTTTTAAGTTACCTACGCTTCGAATAAGTCTACAGCTATGAGTATTTGCAAATAAGTGTGTACAGAGGTTAGATAAACATCAAACGTAAAATTTTCAGGTTTGAATCGTCTCATTTGTTAGCAACAAATTTTTACTGTTCAGTTTAAAATTTAGTTAATATAAAATAATTAAAATTTGAATTAAATTTTTAACAATCTCTTACCCCCCGAGGATCCTGAAGGTGATTGAAGGTTATTAACTCAGTTTATTTCATTATAATTTCAATGTAACATTAATAACATTAATTATTAATATAATTAGTTTACAATGATACGTTTATATTTTATGATTTTAAAACACATAAAATTTGTTTAAACCATGTTGGATGGTAACACGTTTTTCAATCATTTCAATCGACATCGTGTGAAGTCCACGTTATCCAAGGAGATATACGAGATATAATTTGTCGTATAAGCATTAAAAACTGAATATTTTAAACGGAACTTATTTGAAGATTTAGCATTGAAATTTTAGAACTGTACAAGTTACCATTAAAAATTGAAATTAGAAGCTTAACATATCTGAAAATTTAGCATTAAGAACTGTGAAATAAAATTTGAACTGAGAATTATGAATTAAAAATTGTATTCTTATTAAAATCTAAATTGTGTTTGTATTTACATAATAATAGTATACTCCATAAAAGATAAAAATAAATAAGAATATGCCAAAATGAAAAGTTAAACGCACTGTTGAAGAAGAGCAAATATTTCAAGAAGAACGTAGGAAAAGAAACGCTGCCAATCAACAACGCCATAATGAAAGAAACAAAGCTCATTCTCAGAGCGTAAATATAGTCAATATCGAACGTGAGTTAAACATAAATGAAAATCAAACTGTAAGTGACATTCCGGTTGTTACTACACATACGGTTGTAGACGAAAATGTAGTTTTAAATATAAGAGAACCTCATTCAAGTATGAAAAGACAGATTCGTTTTAGAAAGCCAAATATATTTGGCACTATTAGAAATGTTGACAATACGGAAATTATTAATGAACATTATATTGGTACTATTGATGTACGCTGCACTCATTGCAATGCCAAACATTTCGCAGCTGAGAAAGTGTCAAATAAAAATAATTCTTTTCATGATTGCTGTGCTCATGGTGAAAATTTACCGCTTCCCCCTCAAGAATTGTGTGCATTATTTAATGGTACTGATCAGCACACTGATAGTTTTTATGGAAATATTAGAAGTTACAATAGTGCGTTTTCTTTTGCTTCGTTTAATGTACATCTGATAAATTTCAGAAATCGTCGTCCAGGACCATATTGCTTTAAAATTCAAGGTCAAATATATTATCAAATTAATACTGCCTTATATCCTATTCCAACAGCGTGCAATTGTTCGAACAGCATTTGTCCGAAATGGTATATATAGTAGGGTGCATCGAAATAATCGAAATAATCGATTTTTCGAAATTCGAAATGCCTTAGTGCCAAAGAAGTAGGTTTTGGCAACACGAATACGTGAGCGACAGCCCTAGGCTGAGATATATCTTCTGTCCGGTAAACGCCTTGAATTTTAACATGGGATTTTAAATGGAAAATCATTTTTTTTGTTATTGCACGATAACTGTATAGATAAAAATGGCATCCGAGATGTTTTTTATTTATCGAATTCCTCACCCTTTTGCGCATAATTTGACCGATTTGGGTGTTGAAACAAAATTTTCCAACTGTTTTATTAGATTTTGAATTTTGCCTATTTTTCAACAAAAAATTGAAATACTTCAAAGTTGGCAATTTTGACTTATTTAAGAAAATTCTCGGTCAGTTCTCAATTAATTTCTTTATTATTTTCTAGAGTACAGCCTATAGTAGTTAGAATTATCCTTACAGAGTCCGAATTTTGAAAAATCGATTCAGTCACTGTTTATTTGCGGTTTTTAGTGAAAATACCTACCTTATAAGTGGAGCACTTTAGAACTACGTGAAATCCGTGCTTAAAGAGAGTACGCGTGAGATGACATCACACGTCTCTCGACCAATAAGGTTGTTTCGTAGACTATAAATGTATATTTGAAATCTGAACATAAGAATAATAGTTTGCACAGAAAACTTTTAATGTTAATAATACAACAGCTATATAAAACAAGTTATGTATTTTGAAAAGATGGAACCAAATATTTAATTCATTACATATAGAAAATAATAAAAATTAAGAGTTAACTTTACGCACTCGATTATACTTTACGCACCGAAAAGCCGTACGTAAACAATATTTCGGCACACGTGTGTATGTGTAAAGTTCTTTACACATACGCACTTGTATCGAAAAGTACTATTACGTACGGCTTTTCCGTGCGTAAAGTATAATCGAGTGCGTAAAGTTAACTCTTTTATATACACAAAAATTGATGGCCTTAGGTGTATCGAAAGGGCAGACGATAAAACGCGCGCGAAGCGCGCGTGCATAGCTCTAGTTTTAGTAAAAATATCGTTTTTAGAATACACAAATTCATCATTATGAAACAGACAAATCTGTCTTGATAAATTCTTGAACCCGTATATACAACAACGTGAACAGAACACCTGAACAATCTAAATTTTCAAAATTAATGTGCAGTTATTTATTATTGGTTTCATTTTATGATTTTTAACTATTATCGAAATCTCCACTAAACAATGAAAACTTTTGCAGTAACTTTAATAATCAGCTGCTTTGCGCAAAAAAACTTTTCGCATTGTACAAACTCTATAAAAACGAAAATATAAACTAATTTTTTATACAAAATTTTATCAAGCCCTTCAACTTATATCCAAGTTATTTTGACGTACGGTGAATAGTTGTCTTCCTATAGTCCCGAAAAGTGGTAGAATGCTGATTAGTGTGGGTTTTCGCATCTAATTCGTTTCGATACGAGCGTGCACGAAAATCACATATATAAGTTGTAGAGTTTGAAAAATCAAATAATTTGACCCTTATACTTTATGTTAGATAAAAATGAAGCTCGCAGAGGTCCTCGTAATGTCATAAAATTGGCAATAAACGCGCAGTCATTACCAAATCCGTTTTCAACAATTCTCTGACATTAAAGGCAAATTAAAATGCCTTATGCTCTACATTTTTATCTGTACGTACAACGTACAAGGGGTCAAATTCTTTGTTTCTTCCAACTCTATAACTTTGCATGATTTTCATTAACTATACTTAGGGAAAACTCTCATTTTACCCTCTTTTTGGGGCTATAATAATAGAAATTCATCGTAGGTCAAATGACATAAATTATAGAGCTTGAAAAATCTTTAAAATGAGCCTTTATTATTTTTGATCATTTTTGTTTTAAAATTTTTTGCTCAGAATGTTGTCAAGATGCACCCCTACAATAAGGTCCGTGAGTTGTGGGATACCCTGTATATATGGGCAAATCCACACATTTTTAACTTTTATATGGCTCATATTTCCATGTCTATTAAAGCTTTAGGAATATTGAAAATATTTACTGATTTCTTGCCTGAACTACAAGTTTTGTTAACAACATTTATACAAAATAAAGAGTAGCAAGTATTTATACATAACTGCAAAGGAGTAGTTTCTTTAAATCCTTTTGCTAAACATACAGCTCCTGGATTAAGTCATTCCTTTACGTTTATGTTGTATCTAATCATACCAAAAACCGGTATTATAAATCGCATTAATATACGCAAAATTTATTATAAAATTTTAGTATCCGTTTAACATGAAATAACAACGAATCGAATGGTATCACTTTCTTATCAAAATTCAACATAGGTTGTTTCAGACGATAGCATCTAATTGGACATTATTCGATTTAAAATGGACCAAATCGTGGAACTAATCAAGTAAGAAAAGTTCCTTAATTTTCATCATTTGAATCTGAAAAGATTCTCCATTTCGCTCCATTTTGAACCAAATCATGTCCAAATAGATGTTGAATTTACAAAATTTACAAATTAGTACGTAATTAGGAGAATTATATCGTTTGAAATATTGTTGATATGTTATTACATATATTAGAATATAAAAATGTAGGATAATTAATATGTGACTCCTTATTAAATCATTAAATGAAATTTTCTGAAAATTTTCCTCAATATTATACAAAATATATGCACTCAACCTTCCGTTGCGTTTCAATCTTTTCCAATTCTTCACTTTTTGTCTCCTATATCTAAACCTCAATAGACATATTGCATATTCATTATCCTACATTTTTATATTCTAATATAATAGACCGATACGTCAAAACTATTTCAAACGATATGATTTTAAAACACGCGGTCGAGAACAATTACTAAAGTAGGTAATTATGAAAATACGCAAAGTTGAAGTTAAAGCAGAGAAGTATATATAATTGAAGGTAGTTCACTGCCCACTAACAAAGTCAAGCGCATAAAATAAATGAGGATATTAATTATGAAAACTTTGTTTCGGAAAAAATATTAAAAAATATTTATAGCACTGTTTATGAAAAAGGCAGAACTGAACGTTGCTGATATAATGTTTGAGGCAATAATAAATTTCTAATCTGACTATTTGATTTGCGCCTCAGGGATATGTTTTGTGTGGTCAATTTGACATTTATAAAATTGTAAAGTTTATCATTGAATATCTAACAAACGGCATGGCTACATCTCATCAATTTTTTTTACAATGTCTCTTTCGCTCATGTCAATGTTGTAGCAGTTTTTCGTAAAGATCTAGTTTTTCGACAGTTTATTAAAACGACCCTCACGTGGACACATTGAATAGGATTCACACGTAAAAATTGTCAACATTTATTTCTCAAGTCCGTGTGGCTAGGACTGCTTAAATTTTCAGAGAATATAGTTAATATACTGTAAAAATTTTAAGTAAATCTACAAAAAGTCGTTTTACTCTAGAACCTCCTCAAAAAAGTAGTAAAGTAAAAATGGATATGAAACGATTGTTTACAGATATCTTGGATCATTTGATTCCCATAAACATATTAACCGAACTGTATAATTCAGGACTGGATTTATGTAGTGAATCTCAGTTTTTCTATGACCTTAGAAATTGCTTTTGACGTTGAATCGTCTTGAAAGGCAAAGCGTGAAATCGGAGTCGCAAGTGCGGCTTACAGGCTGTCAAGTGTCGCAGAATGAAAGTGACCGGAGTCTTCTTAAGTAGTGCTTCGAAGATGGACCAAGGCTACATTCAAGCTGAATGAACCTGCAGGCTCATTCATAATCGATATACAACCCACATGCAGTGATTCCCACGAGAATCTTATCCAGAGAGGCCATTCATTGCTCTTGACTCCAGTCTCACAACTACCCCCCCTCTTCTTTTCGATTTTTATTTTATGGAAATTTTATCTTATCTCGTCTAGATACCATATTTCATATCTTAATTTCACGTAATCGACATTTTTTATCAATTCCTTAGATCTCATTTTAATTGCGTCGAGATCTTTCGTCGGTTTGTGCTGATCTGTCCATCGGGCTGTTCGCATCAAAGAAATCCCAAATTAATACTTTTATTGTTTATTATTAATATTTATTGAAAATTTCGTTGAAAAATGTCTGGACGATCTAATAAAAAACTATGAGCTTGTTTAAAAAATGCCACCAACAAAATATTCTTAGAAATCGTCGAAGAATGTATTGATGTTTTTCGAGATTTTGTAAACGATAAGTTGAGAATTTTTTTTATAAAAACTATAGAAATTTTATATTCTATGAAAAAATTTTAATCATTTCTTGTTGTTTGCAATCTCCTCTAAAGGTTTATAGTTTTCGAAGAAAGGAATTTCAAATATTATGGTTTATGATTTTTTCCGCCCAGACTATGAGCTTTTGGAAAAATGGCAAATAACAAAAAATACTTGGAATTCATCAAAGAAGTCTTCCTTTCCCTCGTACAATAATATACTGACAATAATATTTCGAACCTTACAATTAATAGCACATTTTGTATCAAAAATACATAAAAATAGACAATAAACATTTTCAGCAATTCATCCAGACACCAAGCGAAACATCAATAATAGTTATTTTAGTTACATGGACGTAAAATAAGCCTTTAAGCCCGCAGGTAATCAGATGGCTCCAGGGGCGCTGAAGCCGTCACCGAGAGAATCGGATGTAAAAGGTTGCGAAGTTGTTTAACTATACGAACTATGCATGTGTTACGAACATTTGTTGAAACGTATTTAAAACACGAATTTATGCTATCAAATTAAAACTTGAAAAAGTGAGAAACTCCTAACCTATCCGTGCGATTTTCGAAGCAGAAAAATAGCATTTTGCCCACGCTGTAACAAAAAATATATAAAACTACTCTCGACCTCGTATCGTAATATACTGATCCACCCCCCTCCTCCTCCCCAACATCGCGTACTTAAAATTGGGAAGAAAAGTAGTAACAAAATTAGTGCTATCATAATATTTTGGTGAACTTAAAATCAAACGACTAATAGGTGACTAAATAACAAAATCATATTCTAAAATGTACTAATTCTTAATTAGATTATTTAGAATCCAGGTGTGTTTTTATTAAAAAAATAATTCACCTGTTGCAGATTTATACAGATGGTAATACAAAACCGTTAAAGTAAATAGGCACGTACATAAAATATTAAGTTTGTCATATTCGCGATATTTAAGTCAGTTTATAAAAGAGACACTTTTATCTCAAACTCGCAACTTCGATAAAAAACACAAAATAAACCTAGTGATAATTATCCATGCTACACATGACTTGAACTTGAGACGCATGCCACAGATATCATTACCATAAAAAGCATTGAAAATAACAAAAATGCCACCCACGCACAAAACTTGTCAGTTTTCCATCGACATTCCCATTTTCTCTTCAATACTTATTTTAATCTAGCTTCTAAATAGAAAACTATTGATTTCCTTTGTACTGTTCACGACATTTAAATATTCCATCTGAAAATATACATTTTTATCCATGAAATATTTTCATGACATTCTTTAACTAAATAAGGTATCTATTTAGGACATCATTAAATTAATTACATAATGTTTGCTGTCGGTTTTGGTTTGGTAATATATCCACGGTTTAACTGTACCTCACATTTTGGTACGATTATATTATTTAATGTATTTTAATAAGTAATCCCAATAAAGATGAATGCTTATTATTGTTATACGCAAGAAAAATCTTATGATTATGTTACAAACAAGACAATTATCAATATTGAAAGTCTTGGAAATTGAACGACAAGTTCAACAAAACCACTAAGGGTGTCTGGAAAGACACAAAAATCAAAATAATAACACAAGTCAATATATCAAGATCACGCCTGTATTCCTTTTATATCATTTATTCAAAGACTTTTCATGGGATGGTGGTATTTTACAATTAATTATTTACGTCGAATAAATAAATTATCGTGTAACTTCTTCAAGAACCTCAATGACTGCCCTATTCATTCTTATACTGATAAGTTGACATTAAAATAATTTATCAGAATACACTAATGAATAAACCCTTAAAAGGAACAAATCTTTACATTTTCAGGTCCGATTGATATAGGCCTCACAGAACGTAGCTCAGAAATAATTTGATACTATTGTTATATTTTGGAGAAATTTGCAATAAAATGTTCAATAGAATATTGCAAATTTACTTTATTTTCATAAATATTTGACACTGAAGAAAACCCGGATTTAGTAGAAACTCTATCTTTGTTTTTGCTCATTGCGAATTCTTGCTTGAGGAATGTTGTCGTTTCTCAAACAAACAGTACCGTGGGAAAAAAAAAATTATACATGTTTGTATCAAAATTATAACCAATCGATTGTATATCGAAAAGTGATTCTGCACAACATTATGTGTACAATTTAAATTGACTTACCAAGCGGGAAGATAGAAACATTTTATAATATAGAAAATTGCTATTGAACTTTATCTTGAGTATTGATGCCTGCTATATTCACATCTCCTGGACCTCAACACCTGAAATTTTGGAAGCAAGAAATCGAAAATTTCCAGACTGGACGAAATTGTGAGGAAATTCTTACAGTAGCAATTGGAGTAATAGTGAAAACGAGGATAGAGTTTTTTAAGCTACTCTTGTCAATGTGACAGATTCATTACAAAGATTCATCAGTAATTTTTTTTTCTATTCGACTCGATCCTTGGCATTTGATAATCCTCTTATTTGATTGGGATAATAGAAAAACGGATTTTTCGTTTATGTCTCTAGTCAGGAGCTGCAGTCCAGGAAATGATGGATAACAAGACAAAAAGTCCAATCCGAAAGTTCCAGACCGAAAGGCCCAAGGAAAAAGGTCCAAGGTAAAAAGAGACCACAGTGGAAAGAGATAAAGTAAAAAAAAGTCCAAAATATATTTTATTTTACAAATTATTTTTTTACATATGAATATTATGTCCAAGTAACTTTAAACACTCTAATTCTTTTTCTTCAGCGACATAATCTGAGTACATTCTAACTTCTATTTAACAATTTTATTGTTCTTCCATGAGTATTTGTGATCCCCTTTCCCAATGCAGGATCCCTAAACATGTATTCTACATCCGCTTGTTCTTTTTGTAGGAGATTGAGAAAGTGATACAGGTTTGGGAGACTTCATCTAACTGAAATTTGGAATTGATTGTGCCAACCTTCCGATGTATTATTGATACAAGCTGTTCTACGAAATATATTTCTAGGGTATACGAGTATTCAACACTGATGAATGATTTTAGTAATTTGTTTTTATTATTAAAGATTTCCATGTTACCGTCAGGTATACGGCCATTGCATTATCCAAATTACAACTTAGAACAACGGTTTTGAGGTAAATCATGACTCACAAAGAATTAATGCATCAAGTACAATATTTTTATTGACAGCAAAATTCTGACTGAACGATAACAATAATTTAATTCAACATTAAATCAACAGTCAACCTGTGTCGTATATATAGAGGCAAAATGTTCTTCATAGGTACTGGTGAGCATACATTCACTAAGAGCTTTATTTTCTTTATAGGTATCATTTCACGGAATGAGCGATATATTCTCAACTTCCTTTTATCAGCCTTTTGGTAATATATGTTCCGTTCAATTGTCCGAATGTTCTTAAGCTTTGGATATGTATCTAACCATTAAATATTTTGTGCGAAACTACTGAAACTGTCACACCGAACACATTGCTCCCACGTTTCGACTACGAGATTGTGAATAAATTCCAATACAGTAGTGTCTATAATTTAATTTTTTCACAGTTATAAAAATCTTCTTAATTTCAATAAATTTATACTAAAATGTCCCTAACTTAATTTTTATATTGAATTTTTCGTTATTTTCCAATATATGGAGGAAAAACGTTATCAGGTTTTCTATGCTTTAATTAGCAGTATATATACGCGTGGGTTTTCAAACAAAATCTATTGATTATTTCCTCCATTTGCAAAACTTTTGAACGAACTTATGCCGTAAACTAAGGTCTGTTGCTATAAATATCGAACTTGCGGGGAAAATAACCTGTCGACTTTCTACATACATTTTAATACGTTCATATAATATTTCTAGAATAAAACTACTTATTCCCACTAGCCAACCAATTTCAACTATACCCAATGCTACTGAATATTCAAAATTGTTGACAGGAATCCTATTTATCGTTGTAATATTCAAGAATGCACTTTGCTCAAAAATATCCTCTTTAAGAAGATCATTAATAAATCCTGACTCTATTGTACTCTGTACTTGGGCATAAAAACGATACATAAACGGCGAATTTAATTTAAAGTAGAATGTGTACCACAATGTTCGAAAATTTTCAGAAATATAGGTGAATGATGACAACATTTCATCATTGTCATTATTTTCATTAATATAATTAATCATTGCTATCGCATACGTTTCATCAACCAAGCACGTAATATTTTGGCCAATCAATAAAAGTCTAATGCATTCGGTAGTTGTTTCTGAAAAGCTATGTTCCCTGTTCTCGGTTATATTGTTCAAAATACTTGATTCATCTACAGAAATCATTGATAGAGCAAATTCATCACCACGGAATTTAAGATTCGATTGAGCCAAATCGTTAAGTGTGGAGATTTTGAATGCATTCTCTCGTAATAGTTCTAGTTCTGTACATTCATTGATAATATCACAGAAAATCGTCAGTGATACGATAAGGATGAAGGCAAAAGTCACTCTGTCTGCATGCTCGGTCGGAGAATATGCACTCATTCCTATGAACGCATTTATTATATTATTCATCGTCCAAAATCGAACAATTAACTTGAATAAACGAACAGCTTTATACGTAAAATACACCGCCATTACCATTGCTACTACATTATGATACAGTTGTCGTGGCCATCGTTTAGTTTCAACGTATTTAATGGGTACAAGTAGCACTGGTGTCGAATGGTAGAAAGGAATAATTTGCATCGAGAGTTTAATTGCAAGTTCTTTTTCTATCTCTGAAAAGGTGTGAATAGTTCCGACCGATGCGTAGTATTCAATAACTCCATGAAGCGATTGTAAATCTCCTATGATACTCCAGCTCGGAAAAATATGATTGGAATTTATTTGACTGTTAGTGGGGGGAACAATAAGCCAATGAGGTTTGAAATTAAATGCTATTGACAAATAATTTGTCATCTCTGTTTTTTCTTGTATTAGATGTTGAATGTTTCCAGTAGAATCTACCTGCATGTCCCGGATAGTTATATCATAAATACTGACATTCACTACGTATCCGTACAAGTCTTGAAGTTTGTCAGGAAACCACTCATCATTTTTATTTATCAAGAATTTGTGGTATCTTTTATTAAATGGATTGTAGTTATGTACGGTGGAAACTACGGTATCAATTTCCTGGCGTCCTTCTTTCTTATGAATTACACGATATACCAGCTCGAGTACACTAACATCTAAAATCTGATTTGTCCATAAAAATTTGAGCATTTCCAAGTAATTTTGCGATTTTTCATGAAGGACTATCAGCAATATTTTTGGATTTTCTAACCCCCGAAGTTCATTAACAGTAACGATTAAAGGCATAAGGGTATTATTTGGAAAGTCTTCACTTAGTCCCGATTCATCCACAAGAATAAACAAAGTCGTTGTATCAAAGGGTAGCTTGGTCCAAGAATGGTTTGACTTAAGCTTATGGTCCTTATTCAGCACATCGTACCATACAAATGTTGATTCGTTCAGTGCTTTTATGGTGGTAAAATATATTGACTAGTCCAGAAATGCTTGACAAAAGTCGTCAATGAAATGCGCTACTAATTTACCTTGAAAATCGTTAAACACTAGCCCAACATGATTATACAAATTGTTAGCTGTGACGTGCCTTCGTAAATGTTCCAACCAACGTTGACCTTTAATGTAATTTTGCACAATTAGAATGAAAACGATAAAGTAAATATGAGGATAGTCGGGGCGAAGCGATACATCTAAAATATTTTGATTACTTTAGAACTGAACAGCAGTTATCACTTTCTCAGTTACTTTATTCTGCTCGTTTAGAAGTAATGTGTTTTATATTCCGCTTCTTCGACGCCGGCTTAAAACCATAATTTTGTTTTGTATATAACACCGTACTTTTTTTCTCACGGTACTCAGTATTCCTCTTTTTTTGGAAACTAATAACTATTCCTAGTACATTTTTTATTCAGTGCATATAATAAAGTTATGGAATAAGAATTTTGTGATTTAGTCATGTCAATGATTAGGGATCGTTCCGGAAAGTTGAAAATCTTTTTGTGTTTAACTCAGTTCGAGAATACATGCAAAAAACTGGAATTCGTGATCCCGATAGAATTATTTGTGATTTCTATTTATTTTTGTAATCTTTCATCAAAACCGCGTCATTTTTGTGTACCGAGTTTGGAGCAGTCCATAACATATCGTCTGACGTTGCTTTTGGTTCAATATACAAATAGCAAAATTAGATGTGAGACAAAAATAAAATCCGCGTAGCTTCGCCCCATCCTCCCCTATATTATATATTATTTCAACAACATAAACAGCTGTTATTATACGTACCACTGAATCGATCGAAATGCAATTCGGTTTCCTTATGCAAGTTCAGCTTCGAGTATTCTGTGGGATTGATGAGTTTATGATATAATTGAGAAGAAATTAAATTAAAATTTGCAGTTACTAGTAACATTGTTAATGCAGACATAAACATTATTTCAGGTTTCAAAAGTTATGTGAATGATTCTGCAGCAATATAAAGTGCGAAGTGAAATTTGCTATTCTGGACTGGTAAGAAAACCAGTTCACCATCGATTCACTCGTTTCCGAATCAATACTAATTTGAATATTATGCTACTTTCAAAAAGCTACATTTTATTGATATTTTAAAAAATATCTATGCGTTGTCAATATTCGTTCGTAATACTCATCATTGTGTCACAGAAATATAAATACACTCATTACACGTCCACTGTACAATCGACCACCTGCAATTTCGTTGGAAATTATATATACATATATTTCGACGAGATAAGTATTTTCACATTTATTAGATTTTTAAATTATTTTCCTTTGAATAAGAATTTTGTGCGAATTAAAGTTTCTAAAAAACTGAAAATGTTAAAATTATCGCCTGTTGAAATGATAATAAATACAATCGGGAATTAATTATTCTCCTCTGATAGTTTCTTATGTTAGAATGTTTTTGGACAAGACTTAATATATTTCCTGATGAATGCACTGCTATTTTGGCAAAATCCCATTCATTAACGCAGATATTTAGAGTATATACATGCAAATTATCAAGTTTAACAGGAAATTGTACGGTACTTGATATAAATTTGTGGTGTAGGTAATAATTAGCACAAAGATGAAATTGATGTACAGTTGGCATAACACTATTAAATATTATATTCGGAACTTTCTTTGAATAGTTTCTTCATGAACAAATTCAAGTATGGTAACATGTAATATATTGTGTTTTTCCAAAGAAACTTCAAAGTATTTTTGTATTGATGATTTTGTTTGTTATTATAAATAATTTGAGGTTCTGAAGAGTCTGGTTACTTCATTTGATATGTCGGTATTTGGTTTAGAATCACAAGCGTGAATAGATAATGTCGAAAAATGGAATCGGACATTGGACATTGGATTTTTGGAATAGCTTAAAGTATGTAGTCGTCCTCCCACGGGATTAGTGATGCCGTCATATTTCTTACAGTTGTCATAATAATTGCAGGTTTACTAGTTATTTCACATAATGCATCGATGAATGACATTGATAATTCACCACTCAAATCATCCAGTACCATTGCAATTTGTCTATACATGCACATTCGAATGTGACGGTCTAGATAATAAAAACAGACTATTGATACTCTCTAGTAGAATGAAATGGAGATGTGTAAAAAATCCTTTAATTATCGTTAGACGTCATAAACATTTAAATGACGACACGATAAATATATCCTATTCATAAAGCAATAATTTGTAATTTTTTATGTTAATAATTAGAATTTTTCTATCTGGAGAAAGCTAAGAATTTGCTTACATACAGAGTTCGTCGCAATTGTTTGTTAAAAATGCTACCCACACAAAAATAGTATAATTATATAAAAATATACAATTATATATAAAAAAACGTATTACCCCGGATATATGTTTGTACAAATTTTAAATAATGATGAACGAATGACATCAATAACAATTATTAATAAAAAACTCGTATAATTATAAAAATAGCATTAACGTAGCAAAAATGCTACTTTCGTTCATTTTTGTAGACTCATTTTGAATGTTATCATAAAATAATTTGCCATGAAAACCATGCAACAATTTGTGTAACGTAAAAATGATAAATACAGACGGGAAAAGTGTAAAAATACTCCGCTCCAAATCATACCCTCGCACCCTGAGATTAACTCAATTTCACTCAATGGTGGCTTTCTACAAAAGCAAGCGAGTCCAAAAATTCAAAATAGTGTAGTTCAATTGAGTACAGTGCGGTATAAGTAGTAGTCCAGTCTAGTTTACTCTAGTAGAGTTCAGATGTACAGTGCTGTATAGTCTAGTGCAGTATAGTTCAGTGCAATATAATGCCTTATAACAGCATAGTATTCTATAGTCTAATAGTAGTGCACATATTTCCTATCATTTACAGAGTTACGTCTCCAGACTTAGTTGCGTTAACGCTACCGGTCGCCGTCCTGACACAGGTCCGCGATGAGACACCCATCCTTGGACAAGTGACCTAAGATTGGATTTTTACGAAACTTTACGACACGAATCCCATGTTACCCAACAGGAAAGGCAGTTCAGTCTCCAGTCTACAAGTGTACCAGTCGGATATTTCATCTACCAGTCCGACAGTAAGTCTACCAGTCTAGATAGGGTCCAGCCTTACTCGGGCCAGAGGTTCGACACCATAAAAAACAGAGTTAGTAACTATATTTTTTTCCATCTCTTTCTTTATTTGACGCTCCCATTTCTTTCTAATTCTAGGAGGACTACTCCAACCCACAAGAGTATGACTACTAACAAAAACTACACAAGAAATACAGATTCCTTTTTTACTTTACTCCTCTCATTTTCGTCGACTATTTCCTTTAACAAAATCCAACTAAATAGATTCCTTTTTAAAATATTAACTTTTGTACCATTTTTTATACCATTCCTTCTACTGCATTTGCAGCAGCCTCCGCACAAGAACTCTCGGTCGATTCAATCTTTCAGCCACGTCTTGTTAGGCAGGGGAAGAGAGAGTTTTTTTTTGTCGAATTAACATTTGACCACAACAGCAAAAAATCACCCGCAAACCGCCCATTATATATACCAATCCTGAACATAATATTTGAAATTCATTTTCTCAAAAAAACGATAAACTTTTCAAACAAATTGCAAAAAACAAAAACAAACTTAGAATTCACTATAGAATATGGAGATAGGATATAAACCTGGAGTATGATCCGTGCTTGAATTCCGTTTCTTTGGATGCGTTATTCTGAAGTTCCCGGAATCATCAAACCGCGACATCATCGAATCACGTGCTCAACGGCCATCCTGTACACCAATTCTCGCCACGAACATGATTCACCACGGAATATTTGGTAAACTGGACCAATTCTGATAAAAAATTATGATGCAGCATATTCTGGAGGTTTTCATCGACGGCAATGAGGAATCAGTTGCAATCCGCCCACGTGAATCCAAGTCAACCTCAAATCGAACACGACCGGTTCGAACAGCTAAGTCATTTTGCATATATTTTCCTCATCAACGTCTCAAAGAAAAAGGTACTTCGTTTCGCTTATAAAGTCTTTATCAGTTTTGTCATCTCTCTCTCTCGTTCACCAATCTTTTGAATATGTTAAAAACAATACAATTGTCAATACTAAAAGTCATGGAATTAGAACTACAAGTTCAACGACACCTCCATGTGTGTCTAGAAAGGCACGAATTTTAGAATATCACAAGAGAATTTTAATCATTTTAAAATACATAAATTAGAATAATTGCCAACAATACTCTAATAAGTAATAATACTAGGATCGTGCGCAAGAAAGCTATTCCTTTTATTTCATTTATTTAATAAAGGCAGTTCGGGATGGTGGTATGTTACAATTCATTTTTTACTTCGAAAAAAGGAATTAACATTTAACTTCTTCCAGTTCGTAAACGACTGCCCTATTCATTCTTATACGTACCCGTTTACATTAAGATCACTTACCAGAATACACTGATGAAAACCCCGTAACCAGTTGTCATAATACTGTTTGAAAAATTTTACGATGGTGGCAAAAAAGAAGAAACAAACCTTTATATTTTTAGATGCTGTTAATATAAGCCTTACAACAAGTAGGCTGGAAATTTTTTAACAATGTTGCTGTATATTAGTGAAATTTGCTATGAAACCTTCAATAGCATAATGCAAAGGTACTTTATTCAGATAAATATTTGACACTATCTTTGTTTTTGCTCATTCGACATCTTATGCTTGAGGAGGGAGGAGCGTTGTGATTCCTCAGAAAATAGTTGTGCATTTGAAATAAAAATCAGCAATTTTGTATCGAAATTAAAATCAATCGATTGTATCCAAAAATGATTCTTCATGTATATAATTTACATTTACTTATAAACCGGGGAAGATGGAAACATTTTGTAATAGCGAGATGTACTATTGAACCTTATCTTGCATACTGACCCCCTATACACAAATTAAAATCTTGAAGCAAGAAATGGTAAATTTCCAGAATGGACCAAACTGAGATGAAACTCTTGCAGTGGAAATGGGAGAAATAGCGAAAACGAGGATGGATCTCCTGCAACTTTTGTATACTACTCTTTTCAATGTGACCGAAACATAATTGTAGAAAACTTGATCCATCATTATACTATCGACTCGATCATTGGTAACGTGGTTCCAAAGGCTTATTGACGTTTAAGTGTGCAGATTTATTTGTCAGTATCTGCTTTGAACCTCGATGAAAACAACGTTGTCTGGAAAATGCACAGCTATAAAAATCGTAATTGAAAATTATTATATATCATAATTGGGATAATAAAAATAACGAATTTTTCTTATTTATGCCTCTAGTCAGGAGTTGCAGTATAGAAAATGAAGGTATACCGGGACACAACACTGATTTTAGTGGTTTGTTTTTATTATTAAATGTTTCCATGTTTCCGTATGTATACGGCGATTTGTCTATCAGCTTGCCAACCTTTCCGCCTTCAACAGTGATTATCAATAGTCAAGTACTTCATGTCATATTTTAGAGTCTCTCTTAAGACCTAAGCAATGTAACTGAGAGCAGAAATATTTATTCAGCAATAACATTTTCAATAACTGCAGACCATCAGATAAATATATCTACGCACAGCCTAAAATGAAAAATAATTTATCCATATTATAATTTAGAACAAGGGTTTTGAGATTAAGAATTACTGCATCGAGTACAATATTTTATTCAGAGTAAAACAGTGACAGAAGAGGTTAAAAAAACCGATTAATAAGTTAATTTAACATTAAATCAACAGCCAAACCGTGTCGTGTATGGAGAAACGGAATGCTCTTCGCAAGTACTGGTGAGCAAGCATTCACTAAGAGCTTTCTTTTAATTTATTGGTATCATTTCACAGAATGAGCGATATATCCTCAACTTCTTCTTGTCCGCCCTTTTGTAATATGTTCTGTTAAATTGTCAGAATATTCTTGAGCATTGGATATGTATCCAAAAAGTTATCAAATTCATCAAGCAACCTTTAATTATTTGTAAATCATCTACTGAAACTGTAATACCCAACACATTGCTCTCGTGTTTCATCTAAAGGAGATTGTGAATCAATTCCAACAGAGAAGCGTCCATAAATTAATGTTTCCACAATAAATAAAGTAGTTCTTATTAAAGACGAGAAATATTATTATACAGCATTATTATATCATACAAAATGGTATTTAAATAATATGCAGAGCATTTGGTATCGCTTAGGAACTTTTTAAATGAGTACAAAAAAACAATTTTATCTTCTTAATTTTAATAAATTGCTAATCAAATATCTCCAAATTCAATTTTATATACAATTTTTGGTTTTTCAGATATTATGACATATACGCATGGATTTTCAAACCAAATTTTGATCTATTTCAACCATTTCCAAATCTTTTGCTTGAACTTATATCTTAAACTAAGGTCTGTTGCTATAAATATTGAGCTTGTGGGGAAAATAACCTGTCGACTTTCTACATACATTTTGATGCGTTCATATAATATTTCTATTATAAAACTACTTATTCCCACTAGCCATCCAATTTCCATTATACCCAATGCGACTGAATATTCAAAATTGTTGGCAGGGATCCTATTTTTCGGTGTAATATTCACGAATGCATTTTGCTCAAAAATATCTTCTTTATAAAGGTCTTTAACTAATCCTGACGATATTATATCCCGTACCTGGATATAAAAACGATGTATGAACGGCGAATTTAATTTAAAGTGGAATGTGTACCAAAATCTTTGAAAATTTTCAGAAATATAGGTGAATGATGACAAAATTTCATCATTGTCATTATTTTCATTAATATAATTAATCATTGCTATCGCGTACCTTTCATCAACTAAGCACGTAATATTTCGGCCAATCAATAAAATTCGAACACATTCCGTAGTTGTTTCGTCAACGATATCTTCTGTAGTCTCTGTTATATTGTTAAAAATACTTGATTCATCTACAGAAACCAATGACAACGTAAATTCATCACCACGGAATTTAAGATTCGATTGAGCCAAATCTTCAAGAGTAGAGATTGTGAATGCAGTCTCTTTTAAAAGTTCTAGTTCTGTACATTCACTGATCATATCGCAGAATATCGTCAGTGATACGACAAGGATGAAGGCAAAAGTCACTCTGTCTGCATGCTCGGTCGGAGAATATGCACTCATTCCTATGAACGCATTTATTATATTATTCATCGTCCAAAATCGAACATTAAACTTGAATAAACGAACAGCTTTATACGTAAAATACACCGCCATTACCATTGCTACTACATTATGATACAGTTGTCGTGGCCATCGTTTAGTTTCAACGTATTTAATGGGTACAAGTAGCACAGGTGTCGAATAGTAGAAAGGAATAACTTGCACCGAGAGTTTAATTGCAAGTTCTTTTTCTATCTCTGAATAGGCGTCAATAGTTCCAACCGATGCATGGTATTCAATAACTCCACGACGCGAGTGTAAATCTCTCATATAATTCAAACTCGGAAATATATTATGGGAATTTATTTGACTATTATTGGGGAGAATAATAAGCCAATGAGGTTTAAAGTTAAATGCTATTGACAGATAATCAGTCATCTCTGTGTCTTCTTGTTTCAGATTTTGAATCTTTCCAGTAGAATCTACCTGTATGTCCCGGATAGTTCCGTCGTAAATACTGACATTCAGTACGTACCCGTGCAAGTCTTGAAGTTTGTCAGGAAACCATTCATGTTTTTTATTTGTCAAGAACTTATCATATCTTTTATTAAATGGATTGTAGTTATGTACGGTGGAAACTACGGTATCAATTTCCTGGCGTCCTTCTTTCTTATCAATTACACGATATACCAGCTCGAGTACACTAACATCTAAAATCTGATTTGTCCATAAAAATTTGAGCATTTCCAAGTAATTTTGCGATTTTTCATGAAGGACTATCAGCAATATTTTTGGATTTTCTAACCCCCGAAGTTCATTAACAGTAACGATTAAAGGCATAAGGATGTTATTAGGAAATTCTGCACTTAGTCCCGATTCATCCACAAGAATAAACAAAGTCGCTGTATCAAAGGGTAGCTGGGTCCAGGAATGGTTTGACTTAAGCTTATGTTCCTTACTCAGCATATCGTACCATACAAATGTTGACTCGTTCAGTGCTTTTACGGTGGTAAAATATATTGACTGATCCAGAAATGCTTGACAAAAGTCGTCAATGAAATGCGCTACTAATTTACCTTGATAATCGTTAAACACTAGCCCGACATGATTATACAAATTGCTAGCTGTGACGTGTCTTCGTAAATGTTCCAACCAACGTTGACCTTTAGTGTAATTTTTCACTTTTAGAATAAAAATGTCGACATAGCAAATGAAGGAGAGGTCGAAGCGAAGCGATGCATCTGAAATATTTGGACTACTTTAGCATTGAACAGCAGACATTACTTTCTCAGTTACGTTATTCTCCACATTTAGAAGTAATGTGTTTTATTTTCATCTTCTTCGATGCCTTCTAAAAACTATAATTTTGCTTTGTTTGTCACGCCGTACTTTTTTCTCACGTTATTCAGATATTCCTCATTTTTAGGAAAGTGATATCTGTTCGTAGTACATTTTTTATAAAGTTTCATATGGAATAAGAATTTTATGATTTAGTAATGTCAATGATTACCGATAGTACCGAAAAGTTAAAAAGGTTTTTGTGTTTAAAACAGTATGAGAATACAAGCAAAAAAGTGCAGTGCAAGATCCCGATATAATTATTCGCCATTTATATTTAATTTTGCAATTTTTCATGAAGACCGCGTCATTTTTGTGTATGGAAATTGGAGCAATAAATAAGATATCATCCGACGCTGCTCTTTATTCGAGATACAAATAGCAAAAGTAGATATGAGAAAATAATAAAATCCGCGTCGCTTCACACCATCCTCCTCTACATTACATTATTTGAACAACATACATAGCTATTATTATACGTACCATTGAATCGATCGAAATGCAATTCGGTTTCCTTATGCAATTTCAGTTTCGAGTATTCTGTGGCATTGATGCGTTTATGATATAATTGAGAAGAAATTAAATTAAAATTTGCAGTTACTAGTAACATTGTTAATGTAAACTTAAACATTATTACAGAATTTAAAAGTTATATAAATGCTTGTCCCGCAATATAAAGTGTGCGAAAGGGAATTTACTATTTTTGGACTGGTAACGAAACCATTTCACCATCCATTCACTGGGTTCCGAATCAATATTAAGTTGAATATTATGCTAGTTTTCAAAACCAATATTTTATTGATATTTTAAAAAAATGTCTATGCGTTTTCAATATTCGTTCGTAGTAATCTTCACTGTGTCATAGAAATTTAAATACAAGTCATTCCACGTCAACTGTGCAATCGACCACCGGTAGTTTCGTTTGCAATTATATGTAGATATATTTCGACGATATAAGTATTCTCACATTTTTTAGATTTTTTATATTATTTTCCTTCGAATAAGAATTTTTTGTGAATTCGAGTTTCTAAAAAACTGAAAATGTTCATTATCTTCAATCCCTTTAAACGAAAGATAATGAGGCTCCAGAAAGCAGAAATGCCGGAGCACGCAGTCCCACAATCATTAAGTAGAAACGTCGAAGAAACAATTGAACAATAGATGATGAGAATTTGCCATCGAAAAATAATTATTATAAAAATGTCACTTTATAGAAAACCGAAATCGCGATAAATTCTCTTCAATATACGTACGATTTGTAGTTTTGGAAATAAAGAATGAATAGGTACCATTCAAATTTTAAGTTTCATTTAAATACATTTTACGACTAATTAAACTCGCAATTCCGTTTCTGTTAAACCCATTTACAAATTTTTTTCAGATTTCAAAAAACTTTAATGAAACTATACAGATGCTGGCTAAGCAATATAATTATAAAACATATAATTATGTAACAATAATTTCGTGTTAATTGTCAAGTGTCGAAATCTATGAATTCATATTTTGAAATCGATAAAGTGTGTTACGAATTTTCGATTTTATTAATTTACGTGTTATTTCATATTTCCTTATGGTCTAAATATGTTCTGAATTATTCATTTTACGTTTAATTATTCTGGAGCTTTCGGCGGTTTTCTTTATGGAAAAGGTGTTAGCTTCCATTACGATCTTCTGTTACGGGTCTACTATCATTTCTATGACAGTTTATTGAATATTGAATGATGGTGAAAGATGTTGGTACGATGAAATGGAAGGGGCCAATAAATTCTTGATTTTTGCTGCTATAATCGACTCAAAAAAAATGTCTAAAAATGGAAGCGATGAAACTACGTTTCCGTTGACATAGGGTATCTACTCATTTTTAAGAACAGATTAAATAGTACAAAAAGAGGCGTAAGTAGAGTTGAGGCACAGGCTTTGAGGAATAAAGATGGAATCCCGTCTGGTCCCGATCCCTGATTTTTGTTTAAATTTTTTAATGCATCAGTGATTTCTTCGACAGTGATATATGAGATATCTTGGAGGATGTTCGATGTTGGTAAAAGTTCATGTGTAGATAGAATGTATTTTTTTGTACGAAGTATGAAAGAAGTCTGCGAATAACTCAACAATATCCTTAGCATTGTCAGCTGTTCTGACTACAAAGTGTATTTTAGATGGGAGTCCAATTTTCTTTTTTTTTATGTTAATAAACGACCAGAAAAATGTCACCTGCTAAGATTGTAGACCCTGTTCAATGCTTGAATTATACGACCGATAGCGAGTGTCGATTAAATAATTACATCGAGAACGAAAATTAGAGAAATGTTGGTAGTTTAGTGCTGTTCTATGCTGCTTAAACAATCTGTGGGCTATTTTTTCCTTTTGATGAATCTTTGAATATCCTTGGAGAACCATCTTGGAAATTTACATGAGTTATTTACCGATGTAGGTACTGTATCAGAAATTATTGTTTGCAGGTGGTGATAAAAGACAACCACTGCCTCAGTTATATGGAGATTAACAAAAATGTGGTTCTAATCAATGTTTTTTAATCTGACATTAATTTTGGAGAAATCTGCAAGTTTGAAGTTTGGTTTATTATTAGAGAGTTTCGAATACCTGGTTGACGTATTAGAGATATTCGTAGAGAACAAAATCCCAGAATGATAACTGGCGCAGGGAAGTGGGTCATCGACAACTGTGCATGAATAGTAGATATTCCCTGAGAAACAAAGATCAAGTTGGTTTCCACTAAGATTTGCAGAATTGATTTGCTGGAATAAATACAATGAGGTAAAAAAGTCGCTTAGGAGTGTGGCTGCTTGCTGAACAATTTTTGGACAATCCGACTTGAAAGCTATAGACTCCATTGGGCCTGTTATACCATGAAACTTTCGGAAGATTGTATTCTCCAAAAAGTAACAACTGACATGGTTGGCAGGTGACGTTGAGGTTGTCCACAACATCTTGATGTTCAGAGTACACGTCTAGATTCGAGTTCGGAGAAATGTATATTGATCCAATTATGCCAATTTAACAGCTACGAATAATTGTTTTATATTTGATGTGATTTGTAATACCTTACTTAGGTATCTTTTATTTACAGCTATAAGAACTCCTCCACCACGAGATTTATCAGCTGACGAAATGTCCCTATCGGTTCTATAAATTGAAAAATTGTGAAAGCCTAGCTTAGCATCTAGGATATCTGGGTAAGCCAGGTTTCAGTTAATACTAAGGTGTCGATTTTATTGACTAATGAATAAACATTTTTTATGAAACAAACATATCATTTTTTATTTCAAATCGTAGGGTATTTGTTGTAATGTCAATCTTTTGGTTTATATTAGATTCCGATTTTGAGATTGATTCGTCGATCTTGTCATTTAGCCTAGTTTCTAGCTTTGAGATGCACAGCTATGCTGATAAGGTGAGTTACATATTGGACAGAAGACTGCATGAACTACAGGTTTTTCACACTGTGTACAAATCATATGAATAGGTAAAGACACGTGGCAGAGTCGAGTTTGAGGTTAGGAAAACTTTCTTACTTCATTAACAGCTGATATTTCAACCGTATTTTGGAGAACACTCAAAAACTTAAATAGAATTGTAGTACACGCATAAATTTCCACTGCTCCAGAATTATAGCAGACCATATATAACTATAATTTTCTGTCGGAGTTTCGTTTCAAATGGTGAGTGATCGTTAGACGTACTTATTATTCGTTCTGTCTTTTTCGTAAATTTCTCACCGTTTATCTTCTCTCTACTGTGAGAAAACAATTTCATCATTTTACAATTGCTTTCATCTATAAAAGAATCGAATAACTTTTGTTATGTTGTTATTTTGATTCTCTTTAGACATCAACAATCCGTTTTCTACATCGCCAAGCTTTTTGAACGGCAGTATATTATCTTCATAGACAGATTTTTTATGAACAGCATTAAAATCTGGGCATTTTCTGGACCTTTAGAACTACACACACTGGTTGTTGACATGAATCTGACAACAACAAAATTTATTTACCATATTATGCAATTATCTACAAGTTTGAAAATGTTAATCATACAAACGATTTATTGAAAATGTTTGTACATGCTTATTAATATTCATGTTATTGATAACTAATATATATATATAACAGTTACAGCGACAACTATAGCTACTTATCCATCAGCAACAGACAAAAAAAATAATACGTTATTTTTTCCCGTGTATCTCGATACATTTCCAAACAATTACGAATCGGGAGAAATTAGTTGAGATTTCAGAAACTTCTCATTTTTATCGTCTATAAGTAGCTCTTAAGTAAATATTCTGCAAATTCAAAGGTGAGCGTTGTCGTATATGCGTATAGTGGACCATATTTGCGACAGGTATGAAACCAAAATTTGTAAATAATCGCGGTTATCTTTATCTGGCCATATCTCCGAAGAGAAGCAAGTTGGCATATTTAAATTTAGTAGCAGGATAGCTGAGTCAGTCTTGAGAAACATATCCGAATTTGGCGGAAATCGAAGATGGTTTTTTGAGAAATTCCATTTTGAAAAAAAAAAATTTTTAGTTATTCCCATTTATCTCGACGATTTTTGACGTAATTCGAAATGTGACTGAGCCAAGTTACAGTTGATGAAATTCCGCACATTTTAAACAAAATTCATCCCGATTGGATAATGTGGGACGAAATGGTGGCCATTTGAAAAAATGTGAATTTTAAATCTTGAAATACTGCATAGTATTTTTTTCCTTCAATTTCAATCAAGTATTTCGCATCTAATAAGTTGACAAAAGATGAATTGTACATATTCTACTATCTTCATGGGCGCTCTTTAATATTCCGGAGTCAAAATTGTGTTTCAGTCATCAGAAATCCCAGTATGACGAAAAACTTGAAAAAAATTGCCAAAAAATTGAGAAATACTTCTTCTTCTCAATTTTTGTTGAGCTATTAAGATATTGGAATTCTATTCAAACCCTAATGACATCCTCAAGAAAATTTTCCATATAAATTTCTGAACGTTCTAATTAAATTTTCTAATTCAAACTGGTTGTGCAGGACTCAACCAATAAAACTGAAAAATACTTTATCTAAATTATAACAAAGAATAAAGATTTTGAGGTAAATCAACACTCACCAAGAATTAATACATGAAGTGGAATATTTTTATTCAGAGTAAAATGGAGACCGAAGATATTAAAAAATCAATAGAATAATAATTTAATTCAACATTAAATCAACAGCTAAACCATGTCGTCTATACAGAAACGAAATGTTCTTCATATAGGTACTAGTGAGCAAACATTCACTAAGAACTTTATTTTATTTTATTGGTATAATACCACGGAATAAGCGATATGTTCTCAACTTCTTCTTGTCCGCATTTTTGTAATACGTTCGATTAAATTGTCGGCATGTTCTTGAGCATTTTATATGTATCTATCAAAGTTATCAAATTCGTCAAGATAGCTTTAAATCTTTTTCAGTGCCGAAATTGCGGAAACTGTAATACCCAATACACAGTTCCCTTCATATAAAGGAGAATACAGTAGAGGCCATAATTTGATTCTTTCACAATAACTATAGCGATTATAAGTAAAGACAAGAAATATTATTATACAGTATTATTATAGCATAAATTTGTTTTGAAATAATATGCAGATTGTTTGGTATCGCTTTAAAAAATCTACAAAAGATAATGTTGTGTTCTTAATTTCAATAAATTGCTAATCAAATATCTCCAACTTCAATTTTATCAAGTTTTCTAAGCTTTAATTGTTAGTATACGCATGGATATTCAAACAAAATTTGTATCTATTTCCACCATTTCCAAATTTTTTGCGTGAACTTATATCTTCAACTATCATCTGTTGCTATAAATATCGAGCTTGTGGGGAAAATAACCTGTCGACTTTCTACATACATTTTAACACGTTCATATAATATTTCTAGAATAAAACTACTTATTCCCACTAGCCACCCAATTTCAATTATACCCAATGCGGCAGAATATTCAAAATTGTTGGCAGGGATCTTATTTTTCGTTGTAATCTTCAGGAATGCATTTTGATCAAAAATATCTTCTTTAAGAAGGTCTTGAACTAATCCCGACGCTATTATACTCTGTATTTGGGCATAAAAACGATGTATAAACGGCGAATTTAATTTAAAGTAGAATGTGAACCACAGTCTTCGTAAATTTTCAGAAATAAAGGTGAATGATGACAACATTTCATCATTATCATTATTTTCATTAATATAATTAATCATTGCTATCGCGTACCTTTCATCAACCAGGCACGTAATATTTTGGCCAATCAATAAAATTTGAACACATTCGGTAACTGATTCTGTATCTTGATTTTCCCTGTTCTCAGTTATATTGTTGAAAATACTTGATTTGTCTACAGAAACCAACGACAACGTAAATTCATCACCACGGAATTTAAGATTCGATTGCTCCAAATCTTCAAGAGTAGAGATTAGGAATGCCGTCTCTGTTAATAGCTCTAGTTCCGTACATTCACTGATCATATCGCAGAATATCGTCAGTGATACGACAAGGATGAAGGCAAAAGTTACTCTTTCTGCATGCTCTTTTGGAGAATTTGCACTCATTCCAATAAACGCATTTATTATATTATTCATTGTCCAAAATCGAACGTTAAGCTTGAGTAAACGAACTGCTTTGTACGTAAAATACACCGTCATTGTCATTGCGAGTACATTATGATACAATTGCCGGGGCAATCGTTTAATTTCAAGATAGTTGATAGGCACTAGTAGCACAGGTTTCGAATAGTAGAAAGGAATAACCTGCGACAGTTTAATATCAAGTTCTTTTTCTATATCTGAATAAACCTCAATACTTCCAATCGATGCGTAATATTCAATAACTCCATGACGCGAGTGTAAATCTCCCATAATAAACGTGCTCGGAAAAATATGATAGGGATTTATTTGCCTATTAGTGGGGGGAATAATAAGCCAATGAGGTTTAAAGTTCAATGCTATTGACAGATAATTAGTCATCTCTGTGTCTTTTTGTTTCAGATGTTTAATGTTTCCAGCATAATCCACCTACATGTCCCGGATAATTCCGTTGTCAATACTGACATTAAGTACATACCCGTGTAAGTCTTGAAGTTTATCAGGAAACCACTCATTATTTTTATTTGTCAAGAACTTATGGTATCTTTTATTAAATGGATTGTAGTTATGTACGGTGGAAACTACGGTATCAATTTCCTGGCGTCCTTCTTTCTTATCAATTATACGATATACCAGCTCGAGTACACTAACATCTAAAATCTGATTTGTCCATAAAAATTTGAGTATTTCCAAGTAATTTTGAGATTTTTCATGAAGTACTATCAGCAATATTTTTGGATTTTCTAACCCCCGAAGTTCATTAACAGTAACAATTAAGGGCATAAGGATGTCGTTTGGAAAATCTCCACTTAGTCCCGATTCATCCACAAGAATAAACAATGTCGCTGTATATAAGGGTAGCTTGGTCCAGGAATGGTTTGACTTAAGGTAATTCCACGGTTCCTCATTCAGCTCATCGTTCCATAGAAATATTGATTCGTTCATCGATTGTATAGTTGTCAAATATATTGACTGGTCGAGAAATACTTGACAAAATTCCTCAATGAAATGCGTTACTAATTTACGTTGAAAAGCATTAAACACTAGCCCCACATGATTATACAAATAGCTAGCTGTGACGTGCCTTCGTAAATGTTCCAACCAACGTTGACCTTTAATGTAATTTTTCACAAGTAGAATGGAAACGTCGATAAAGTAAATATAAGGATAGGCGGGGCGAAGCGATGCATCTCAAATATTTGGACTACTTTAGCATTGAACAGCATACATTACTTTCACAGTTACGTTATTCTCCGCATTTAGAAGTAATGTGTTTTATTTTCATCTTCTTCGATGCCTTCTAAAAACTATAATTTTGCTTTGTTTGTCACGCCGTACTTTTTTCTCTCGTTATTCAGATATTCCTAATTTTTAGGAAACTGATAACTGTTCCTAGTACATTTTTTATAAAGTGCATGCAATAAAGTTTCATATGGAATAAGTATTTTGTGATTTAGTCATGTAAATGATTAGGGATCGTACCGGAAAGTTTTTGTTTTTAAAACAATTCGAGAAAGAAAGCAAAAAACTGAAATGCGTCATTTCTGTGTATCGAGTTTGGAACAATACATAACATATCGTCTGACGCTGCTTTTGGTTCGATATACAAATAAGAAAAGGAGATATGAGACAAACAGAAAATCTGCATAACTTCGCACCATCCTCCCCTATATTATAATATTTCAACCACATACATAGCTGTTATTATACGTACCTTTAAATTGATCGAAATACAATTCGGTTTCTTTATGCACGTTCAGCTTCGAGTATATAATAGGATTGTTCCTTTTATCATATAATTGACAAGAGATAAAATTAAAATTTGTAGCTACGAGTAGCATTGTTAATGTAAACATAAACATTATTACTAGATTTAAAATTTATGTGAATACTTCCTCAGCAATATGAAGTGCGAAGGGGAATTTGCTATTTGTTAACTGGCAACGAAACCATTTCATAATAATAGCGTATTTACTAATTATTCGACGCAACGTGTCCAGGAATGACATGGGTACTTCACATTCTGAAAATAACCTAAATAATAACCAGTCAGAAAGTGTATCTGAGTTTACATCGACATACCCATTTTCTCGTCAGCGCATATTTTAATGTTATTGCAATTCTAAAACAGCAGAATATTGATTACCTTTGTAAACGTCAAAAGAAATTTGGATATTACTTATGAAATTATTAATTTTTGTCGTTTACATATTTTTGCAAATATTATTAACTATCTATAAATGAACTTTCAATGCGACATGACATTTTTTAAATACCCAATATTTTCTATCACAACGGAAATTTGGGAAAATCTATAATTTCATAATTCTACGTAATTAATGAAGCTTTGGGAATATTTAAAAAATATGCTTACTTATTTTTTCTTAGTTTGTTTATTAACTGGCATAACCAGATCTCAGAGAAGTCTATACGGCTATATACAAAAATTTAATACAATTTTGTTTACAAACTTAATTTACAATCGTTTAAAATTAAATGTCATAATAATTTTAATATTTCTAGAACTTGTATTTTTTAGAATTGCTATTGTGCCCTGGTTGATGCTAATTTTTCTGTCATTACTAGTCTATGACTATCATATCGTGAACATTCCCAATGAAGATTGTCTAATTCTTAGAGTTCATGTAATGATAGTCATATCACCACCTACAGTGGATTGAACAATCGTGCTTATTTCTATGATTTCGTAGATTTTGGTTTTGGCTTTGACTATCAACGGACGGTTTGTAACTTTGTAATGCCAAAAGAACATTTTAAGAATCTGAAAAGATGCCGTGGCATTTCTTTGCGGTCTTTAATGTTGTCTAGTGCTAAATTAATGCCCATTGATTCGGCTGTAAAGATCGCATAGATTTCTGGAGAACGAAATACTTCCTTAGAGACTCAAGGTAGAAATAGAGATCCACCATGAGGCTGGGATTGATGCATGTACTTAGAATCTTACCGAGAGTGAGATCGATACTTACCTAGTGGAAAATTCCGTTTTAATTGTCAGAATAACGCTAATTGCGGTGACTGGTGTAGAGTGTCTTGGAGGTAGTATTATATTAAATTCAGCCTGTTGTATAAACATTGTAATAGGATTTACAAGTTGTGAATGTTTTCGCAATCATAATTAATGTGAAGAGCACCAGAATACTCAAAATTTTTCGCATTTAAACGATTGTAGTCAATGGTATGTTGCTAAGTTACGATTTATATTAAATTATAAAATAATACATTGAATTAACATGAATTAAAACTGGAAGATCTGCAAACCGAAGTATTGGTATACATCTCCAACTTTTAGAGTACGGATTCTAAGGTTCGTTCAACTCATTTCAAAAATAATGAATTCATCTATTCTTTATTTTCTTTGTCCTTTTCAATTTATTTATTTCGCACAAAGTAAAAAATACCAATGAATCACATAAACGTTACTTTCAGTGGAGCATTATTTTCAAGATTAGCGTAGATCCCTCTTGACGGCTATTCTGAAACCCCGTGCATTTGTGCTCATCTTTGAAATTTATATTCACGGTCGAACTTTTTGCACGCCTTCTGGGATGATCCAAACTTAGTACGGAGTAGGTTCGGTGTACGAGGCACAACTTTCCATTTTGTTTTACCCCCACTTTTGCCCTTTTGAATCGCCCTCGCAAACCGTTTATATGTAGAAACACTCGGCACCTGTCAACCCTTCAAGATGCTCGTTCAACTTGGAACCTAAAATAGCATAGTGGGTTGGAGAAGAAGAAATTAAAAAAGAAACCTTCCAATGAGCTGGGTGCAAAATTGAATCAGGTTCTATAGGTTGATTCTTTTTCTAATTTTTTTATTATAATTGCTTATAAAATGAAACTATTAAAAGGATATCACTACGTAAACACATTTTTTAATATAAGGTAAGGTCCAAACTGTCCCATACGTAATGAATATATGCATCGCGTATCGAGTATCGTCGTATCTCTACATAAAATGTCTTATCGAAGTGCAGTTTGGTTGCGTCGTATGCAAGATAGGTACCTTTTAAAATAATACTTATTCGAAACGATCGATACGCGGGCCTATTCAAAACCTGTCATTGACGGAAGTCGCGACAATAATATTCGCATGTATTGGAACTGAAAACCAATTAAACATCTCCTTACCAAAGCGCTAACCGAACAATTATATTATTAAAGTTAATTACGCACAAACCAGTCAGTTTACTGAGAGTGGCGTATCTAAAAGTAGTTACTTAAAGTGCAGCGACCAGGAGAGTGTAAATGGATTTTTTATATTACTGTTTACTTTATACGTTGACAATAAAAACCAAAAACAAAATCTGAAATCGCAGCGTAAAAGTTTCGTGGAAGCGCAGCAGAGTATAAACCAATTAAAAGCTCGTCACCGACAAGCCACTGTGATTGGCGTTCTAATTCTATTTAAATGCAAGCGCGATGAACAGTGACGATTCACTGCATACGGTGGGACTTGTTAAAATATCACGGGTGTCGCCATTCTCATATGCAACGTGACTTTTCATCGAGAGTAATGAGCAATTAGCGTATAAAGTGGATAGATATATAGGATTTCAAAACCCCAGTAACTTTAGCTTACGATTTTAAAATTCAGTAAATTTGTTGTCATCTTGCACTCAGAAAAAAAATAGTTGAAATGATCAAATAGGCCCTTGTTATTTTTTCTGGTTAAAATAAACATGGTTTAACAAGAAATATTCTTGGTTTAACTAGAAATATTTATAAAACAATTATGTTTTTAATTAAACTACCCATAATTCTGGTTATTATAACCAGAAAAAATAGTTAGGTTGTATTTAACCAGAACATTATTTGAGTGCGTGATTGTAGTATGGTTCCATACGTAATTTTTGATATTATAGTATCTCCGTGTTGATGAATCCACAATATGAAAGAATCTATTAAACAACAGTAGACGACATTATTGGGAATTTTTAATTTTATTAGGATAAAAACACAGAAAAAAATTGTTCACGATCTTAAGACACTCCTAATTTGTAACTTCCATATTATACTTCTGAAACCGGATCTGACTTCTTACGAAGTCAAACACCTCAAAACGTAGCCACCTGATGGTAAGACGAAATTCTACCAACCAGGAAATTGAAAATGGCGTAAAAATTTGAAATGAATTTTATAAATAATATATAAGTAAAAAATGTCACGTAAAAAATATACTAAATCTGTATACTTTCCAATTTTTATTTTCATTGAATGTTCATGCAATAAATTCCATCGAGAAAAGATAATTTACCATTTGACATTTTAGAAATATTGCAAGTTAATTATTTGAACTTCACAGAGTAAAAGAATATACCAATCTAATATGTGGTAGAACTAATCAAATATTTAGTAAATTTAACCACGTGTTCAAGTTTACAAAAAGACCACAGATTCGTAATCAGCTGCCTCAAAATCTTTGGAATGAATTTTGTCTAAATAGAAATACATTCCTACTTGATGTAGTCCAAATTTGTAATATTGCAATTGTTTGTCATTTCGGCCTCCATTTTGGTAATAAGACAACTAGTACAACCATTTTGTTTCACAAATCCCTTTAGTGGATATATTGAGGACATGTTTATGACATATTTTGAGCAATGGGGAAGACATTCTTTAAAAAAATGGTGTTTTTAAAAATATTATTGTAAAAAACTTTTGAAAACTGCAATTTAAAAAAAAAATCTTCCGAACGTTTTTTGAAAATTGATGTTTGGTTCATGCCTGTTTCATAAGAGACTGAAACTTTGAAGTCGAGGGAAATTTTCAGTGCATTTGGGGGTTAATGGGTTAATTATGAGATAAAGTGAAAATAATTAAAATTTTATCACAGACAATTCACTATCAGACACATTTTGTACAGAAGATGGCATTTTATTGAAGAGTTCTCATGACATTGACCGACAAAATTTTACTTTTTGTCTGCCTTTGTTAAGCCAAGGATCATTTCCGACGTATTTTCTCGTGCTGAAAACGATGGCGTTAGCAGAATCTTGCTATCACGTCACACTTTGGAGGAAAACGTGGTTAAATGTGTCAAAATCAGGGTTTTTCGTCATATTTCGGTTTATTTTGTAACAAAAGGAAATTTAATTTTGACATGGAAAGTATAATTTCCATTCCTACCAGAAATTTGCTATTACTTCACATTTTGCAGAAAATTAGATTAAATGTGTAAAAAATGGGGTTTTTGGCCGTATTTCGGTTTACTTTATAACAGAGGAGAATTTATTTTTGCCAAACGAAGTATTATTTCTGAAGTATTTTTTCAGGCTGAAAACGATGGCGATATCAGAATTTTGCTATCATGTCACACTTTGGAGAAAAATGAGGTTACATGAGGTTAAAAAATGAGGTTAAATTTAACCACGTTTTTCTCTTAAATGTAACGTCATAGCAAAATTCTGCTAGTGCCACCATTTTCAGCACGAAAAAAATATGAGAAATGACACTTTGCTTGTCAAAAATAAATTCACGTTTGCTACAAATTAAACCGAAATATGGCCGAAAACACTGAATTTTACACATTTAACCACATTTTTCTCAAAAGTGTGACGTGGTAGCTAAATTCTGCTAGCGTCATTGTTTTCAGCACGAAAAAATACTTCAGAAATTATACTTCGTTTGTAAAAGGCAAACATTTTGTCGGTGTCAGTGTCGGACAGTGTAATATGAATTCATAACACTAACCGAATAAATTTTTATAACATTTATCTGTGGTCCCTTAGTTGCTTTTTGCAGTAAATTTTCTTTTAACACTGTTTATGATTATCTAAACTTAAAATTCTTCAAAATGAAAGCTGCATTCAGCTGCACTCCACGAAACCATATATTTTTCAGGATACGTGATGTCAATGAGCAAGATGAATTATCTATTCGAAACCAATAACATGCATACCTTTTTCTCGTTTTTTGTTTTATAAAACACGGGAAAAAATTATTATTTGGTAGTAATAGGTACAAAAAACTTATTGATGACAGTAATCTATATTAGTAATCTTTACCACGATCCATACACGCTCCTACAAATCAAGTGGTTTGTTTAATCAAAAAATATAGTAAACCTACCAATTATCCCTACTTTCTAAATGGTAGCGGTAACTATATAAAGGGGTAGCTGAAGCAAGTAAAATGTTGCTAAACCTATGTAGCGTTGTTGGAAAATAACCCTCACAAAATTTTTAATTAAAAAAATAGTCTCATTGATTGAAACTAAAATTGTTTCGAAACAGTCAAATCGTTTCAACAAATAATTTGGAAGCTTCAAGTGTATACTAACCAAGTATTTTAAACGAAAATTTATGAAATTTGCTAAATAATTGGACTATAGTTATTTTTTATATCAAAATAAAATTCCTGGATCTTATGTTCCAGAATTCAGCAAAAACTGCGTATTTAAACATTTCCATTCACGAGAAAACATCAGTGACGGGGTACTAATTTGAAGTGTACTCCAATTGAAGTTTTGAAAACACCATGTAAGTAGTTCAACTTCGTAGTAGTCTAATATGCTACTGATCAATATAGTATATATTGGAGCATAATTTGGAACATTATAGAAGCTGACTTACTTATTTCAACTAAAAAAGATTTTTTTTAATAGCTCTCCGCCATATTGGATATCCCATTTTTAATTTGTAAAAACTTGAATTCGTAATCTTTCAACTAAATTCCGTGACGTAAATAAATCTGAAACGCAAACAATTAAAAGTTTTTCTAATGAATTGTCAAAAATGGTTTTACTTCTCTTGATTTAAGAACTTTTGAAATAAATAGCTATTTTATTTCATTTTGATTTATTTATTTCCCTCTTTTTTTAGAAACTATGATTCCACAATTCTTATTACAGTTTTACGGTTAAAAGAAGGAAACATGGAATGGATGATACACGTCTACAAAAATCAAACGTTGCAGAGAAATGTCCTTAAAAAACGATAATATTAATTAAATTACAGTTTAACTTTTATTCGCAGTGAGGAGGATCCTTCATTAATTATCTCAGCGGAATTATTTTATTATGTGCAATAATTTAGGTTGATAAACGGTCATTGTGTATTTTTCACTGGGACCTTTTTTATCATCGGCCTAAAGGACCGGACAGGCACGAGGTTATAATTGATGCAACATGTTAACCCGGGGAACAAGTGTTACTTTCCGGCTGATCGACCGTAACTTGGTCCGTGATCCACCGCTGAGAATCTCCGGTCCTTTCCCAGCCTCCAACGCTTTCAAGCATCGACGGAGCAAATTGATGCCAGAGATTTGCTTAACCGACGATTGCCATGGGCAAAATTGTCTTCGTTAATTCCGCCTTCAAGAGGAATTCGAATGAGCTTGCAAAATTAAAATGTTGTCGTTCTTTTGCAAATTTATTGGACTTCGTCCAATGATATGGGAACTGCAACCAGGAAGTGATTATTTTGTTCAGTTAACTTTCGGCAATTAATTTCATATATAATTTTTGAGTGAGAGAAGATTTGAACGTAAATTTCATTAATATCATGAATGGGTGACATTTTTATTGACAAATGTGTTAATAAAGATACTTTGTTCTTAGTCAGCTCTGTACAAAATATAATTTTGTACTACAGAAAAATGTAATAAATAAGGGAAGTTTTCATTGAAAATAACGGTGACTAGAGAAGGTTGTTCAAACGTTAATGTTGACATTAGTTATGGTTGTGGCTGGCACATGAAAATTCTATGCCATAACGTATTTTCTCCGTAATGGACACCTAAATAACGTTTGCGCTAGGTTGAAAACTAATATGACGTAGAGACATTATCATTGCTACTTCCAAACATTGCTAAGAAAGACGTTTAAGACGTTTGTTAACAGCCATCTAATGATTGGCCCTGAACATGAAATTGAAAACGACAGATTTCAAAATGTAAAACATCTTCTGCAGTATATTTTCTGGATTCAGAAATGAGGTTAGGACTGCGATAGTGTATAAAAATACTCATAAATGTTAATAATATTCCTAACAATCCTTTGATCAATTTTTGTTTGTTATATGCAGCTAAAAAGTTAGTTCTGTATTAACAATCCAGATTGTTCAAAGAATAAATGTTTAATAACCATAACAACTCTTTTTTCATCCCAACAGTCTTCGAACGCATGGATGTGCTTAATTTGTAAATATCAAAACAGTATTACTAATTGAAGGAATACCAATCAGAACGAGCATTTGAACGACCAAAATAGGCACGAAAAAAGAGCCGACCTTGAAAAAATTTCCATATACGTACATGTCAAACCACACGTCGCCCAGAATTCTCCCACGCAATAACAAAATCGTTACGTGTTCATAATAAAAAATCGCAGTGCTTTAATAATCAATGTGGGAACCTAGAATTTTCGAATCGTCGACATTTTTCCGGTGCAAGATGATTTTCTAATGAGGCACAATATAACATGGGCGAAGATCGTATAAATGCACATACATGGGAGATGATGCATGTGTAAGTATACACTATATTATATATCAGTGGTATACACGACGGGTGTCCGAGCGGATATTAGCCACGGAAGTGCTCAGTCCACGTGATCATTTGTCCCTATCCGCAAGTACGGGGACAGTACGTCACAGGCATTCCCAATGGCGCTTGTTGAACGTGATTTCATTGTTTACAAGGGACGATTCTTTACGTGGAATACTGATCTTACCATTAATGGCGATGCGCCCATTAACGACTCGTTGAGGAAACGCGAAGTTCTGAATCGCAGTCTCACCGTGCATCCAAATCGATCGATCGATCCTACACTGAGACAGTTTATGGGGCATTCCCGATACTGAAGACTAGACGTTTACTGAAGTATACTCTGATTTCTGGTTTGTTGGGTGCATAAAAGAGTAATGGCCACTTTTTATTTACTTTTATTGTTGAATTCATGTGAATGAAAAATTATCCTTTGGTCTTAATATACACAGATTGCATTTATTTGAAACAATTAATAGTACCAGTATTCGTGATTTCTTTTTCATACTGACTTCGAATTCGAAATTAAAACAAACTGGTGTAATATGACGTTCCCTTAACCCTTTTCATCCCGACGGTCTGGAATTTGGACACAACTTTCGTCGCTGTGTCTTTTGCGGCGTTAGAAAAATTGAAATTAGTCAAAATCGATAGGTTTACACCCCCTCTTTCAAATGCCGTAGTCAGAATCAGCCGGCGACTTCAAAGAAAAATGTGATGATCATTTTGTTGAAAGAAATATTGATTTTTCGATGTTTCTTCACAAGAATCGCTTTTTTTGGCATTGAAAAGGGCAATGCTGACCATTGCAAAACATACTAATCGCGTATTTTTGCTCAGCCCTTTCTTGTCCCGTTAGATTTTTTTCAAAAAACAAAATGGCAGCCTCAATATGGCGTCTGTAAGTTGTCATTTTGCATTTTGTGGCACAAATATCGAGTATTTGACCGTGGAACGGTTGAAATCATGGAGAATTGGAATGAAAATATAATTATTATCATTTGTGAATATCTAATCTCATCATGATTCATTCATAACCTTAAATTGGTTATATACAATGGGTTTTTATCGTTTTTTTGTTTGATTGCCACTCAATTTTTTATTTTTCCGTATCATTATGTACGTGTGAAATTGAAAATTGCTATTTACGATTGTGACCTATCAGTGATTGGTTTATAACCTAAAATTGTAGCGCAGCACATATTGTGCGCATTGCTACCTGGTTCTATGACGTTTGTAGATGTAATAAAAGTGAACATCTGAGTAAATACTTCGATCCTTCAATGCTTAATTTCAAAGTTTTTTATTCCTGATGATAAATATAAGACATTACCTACACACCATTAGCTCACAACGATTTACATCACGTTGTTTAGCCGTTAATACATATTTTGCCGTTGTCTGACACTTTCCACGGAAAATAAACGCTATTCGAAATGTCATTTTTTTACTATGTTTTAGTACTTTTAAAATTTTATTTTTTTCATTTTTTAACAATTTTTTTTATTCTTTCATTGATAACATTTTTTATATTAGATTTTTCCAAGAAATTACAATGGTGAATCAAGTCAGTAGTAATATGGTAAATCTATGTAACTTTATGAAATGATTTGAAGCGTACCTTGCAAACATTTTTATTACATTCTGAACAATAAGATGTTCGTCTTTCACGCTTGTCACCAGAAAAATATCGTTTTAACTCTTCATTTTTGATAATGTAGCTCTCCAAAGGTTTTTTAGACTTTCTTTGTATATAATCTGTGGTGTCACTTACAGCGAAGTTTACTCTGATATTCGCTTTTATTAAGCCTACAAACGTTATAGTACCAGGTAGGAATTCGCACATTATTGTCGTCCTGTACTCAATATTTAGGTTATAAACCGATTATTGAGAAGTCACAATCGTATCTGGTCATTTTCAATTTCACACGTAAGCAACACGGAAACGTCGAAAATTGAGTAAAAATAAGAAAAAAAAAAGAGGCAAAAGTCCATTGTATATAACTAATTTGAGGTTATGAATGAATAATAAGAGTAAACCAATTCTCCATGATTGCAACCGTTACGTGGTCAAATAATCGATAATTATAACTTGCAGAAGCCATCTTGAAGCTGCCATTTTTTTTTTTAAAATCCCACGGAAGAAGAAAGGGCTGATCAAAAAGAGGCGATTAGTATCTTTTGAAATAATCTGCATTGCCCTTTTCCATGTGAAAAAACGCGATTCCTGGGAAGAAACGTACAAAAAAATCAAGATTTTTTCAAAAAAATGATCATAACTTTTTTCTTTGAAATTGCCGGCTGATTCTGACCACGGCATTTGAAAGAGGAGGTCCAAATATATCAATTTTGACTTATTTCAATGTTTTCTAACGACGTTTGGAACAAAAATTACAGCGTTGAAAGTTTTCTACAAATTCTTGACTTTTGAAATCGTTTTGAGTAAAAATTGTACAAATTGGCGAACTTATGGAGTATTTGCCGAAATGCCTCGTTCTGTTTTCAAAGTTTCCTGGTTTCAGATAAGATGAAGCTCGTATTCATGTCTGAAATCAGAAAACCAAAATTGTTTGTTATTATTATAAGCTTATTTTATATGTGAACCAAAAAATACCGGAAGAAACGATGGAATAAAAATTAAAGACAGTTTTTATGAAACTAGTGCAAAAATCAGCTACTACTTTTCACGTACTAATTTGAAGTACTTCGAGAACTATTTTTACTGTGTAAAGTACAGTGCACAAATAGGGCCCTTCGCGTACTATAAGCAGTGTGCGAAATTGAATTTTATTTGTAGAAATATTAAAAATAAAAGAAAACATTTTACAAAACATTATAGACGCCATCGTGTCTAAATTTAGTAGCAAAACCAACTACAAATGAAGATTACTAGTCTTAAGGATGCGTACAATGACAAATACATAAAGAATGTGCAACAAATCGTTGGATAGTCCGAAAATAAATGAACAGGAATTAGAAATTAAAATTAGAAAAAATACCAACGCATGATTGTTTTTCGAAATCTGTTTCTGTCGATAGTAATTAACTAGCTCCGTACACAATCTCATCGTCGCACAAGAACTCGTTAAAAAAAGTATCTGGGAAGTTCACGAATCTGACGTAAACGAGAGTTTAACTGAGGCTCGCGGAGTTTTATTTTCTGTAACTAGAGAAAAAGGAGAAAATAAATGAAAACGAATGCAAAAAAGACCTGAAAAAAGAGGGGTAATGGTAAAGTCTCGTCAGGCGCGTGCGAGACAATCCTATTTTTGCAATTGCACCAGACAGTTGGACGACTAGTGACTCGAGGCTGCTATTTGCGTATACGGCCTGGACCAAAACGCTCTTGCCGTCTCTCGTGGGATACGTGCATTTTTAGCGCACATAACATCTGTTGTCTGCACAAACGACAGTTCTCTTCTGATTTTGGAATCACAAAATTCCCATAAGAATGGAAAAATCATTTGGGGATTTCCGTGTTTGCTATATTCGGAATTCTTTCAATTAGTTAGTATTTCACAGTCAGGCTTGAAAAGTTCAACAATTTTACTCCAAAAACATGATCAAAATTTCGGGATTTTGAAAAATTAACAAATTTTTCAAAACATTCTGTTAAAAGTTCAGCGTTTTCTTTGACCAATTCTATGAACTTTTTGTCTGTAACATTTTTTCGGAATGTCTATTATTTTCAAGTAAAAAATGCCGTAACTGGTCGACGGGCTTTTCGTGTTTGCGCCGCCATTTTGTATCATTATTTTTAACATAATAAAGTAAAGTCTTTACTTAAAGCATGAATTCCGAAAATATTTCAAAGTAAAAAATCATGACAAAAAAAAATTAATTTGAAAAATCTATTTTACAGTTTCTGAAAAAATCATGTACAGTTTATCACGTTTGCATTTTTTGAAAAATCTAATAATATATTTTGTAAGTTGAGTTAATTTTACGTCAGACGCGCCTCTTTATAAATTTCTCAGATTCTTTCCCAAAAAAAAAACTGAAACGTTGAAAAATGTAATGGGTTTTGATTGTTAATTTTTATTTGTTATAAAAATTTGTTACAAAACATGTACGTCAAAAATGCTTTTATGTCGAAAATTACATGGAAATAATTGCTCGCATGTGAACAATCATCAAATTTGATGTACAAAATGTGAATAAACAATACACCGAAAAACCTTCTGCTTCGTATGCGTAGCAGTAATGATGTCAAACTACACAGACAGAAATTGTATATGAAGATAATAGGAAAGTAATAGGAAAAATTACTATTCTCGCTAGGTATTTTAGGATAGACGTGAAATAATTGGAATAAATAATATTAGACAAATATATTTTGATATTATTCTGTAATAGAATTTCCTAAGCTACAATAGTAAACTATAGAATAGAAAAAACGTTTGTAATGACCAATGAAAAGTAATCACATGATGAACATATACATTGTAAGAGTTTGTAATTCCATAAACGTGTCTGCACCAAATAATTCCTACAAAGCAGATCAAATGTCAAGCTTAAAGAATCTATATACAATGCCATGTGCGGATATCCGACGGTATAATATCGATGGCACTTGTTCGTGTAATGACATAACGTAATATCTTGTTATCGACTGGAGTGTAAACAATCTAATGCCGAATCGAGCTTTTCGATTTTTATTTCTTTCTTTCATCTAAATCACGAACAAAATTCCAGCAAACATAGAGAAACTGCTGTAAGCTATAAAGACGCATTAAAAACGAACACGAATAAATTCAAATAAAATTTCAAACAATACCACATTATTATGATAAAAATGTCAAACACAACAGTAGTAATATTATTGTCGTTTGCAGAATGTTTTTTCTAAAATTTGTCAACAGTGACGTACCGTTTAATCTACAGCAATAGTATAGGTAACGCGGATATGTCTGATATGAGAGACAAGCACGCAAATAGGCCTCAGAAAATTAATAATTCTTTTTATGAATTAGCACTAGATCATCTTAATAGCATTCCACACAAAAATCGCATATTTTGAAAATCCTGAGCTTAAAACAAAAATTATGTACGATGTGTTGAAAACACAGAAAGGCGACTAAACATGGAATACTTCAAGCAGCCTCGAACCGATAATTGCGATTTTTTGTACAGAATATGAAAATAAACTTTTAATTGATAAAGAAGATCCATGTAAATTCTACTATATTCAACACTGCCACAATGTAAAAAGATACAAAAAAAGAAAGACGAAATATTGAAAGCCTGCAGAAAAAATAACGAAGACACTACTACACTTGTTTTAGAATTTGATTATGCGCAAAATCTCCCGTTGTCAAAGATTACTATGATTTCGCCATTTTACAAGCCTCTGATATGGATGGATATTTAACATTTATTGTCATACTGATTCCAAACATACCTAAACATCAGCTAATTACGTCGTATAACTTTCATGCGACTTTTACACTTGTAATAGAATTTAAGTTCTTTAACATTCAAAATTATATGTCCTGAAAAAATGAAAAACGAACAAAACTCGAGATAGTCAATTATTGAAATGTAACCTGCAATCATAATTTGGTGACAGCTTAGTGTGATTGATTGTACAACCATATATTGTAAAACACATAGTATCGAAAAAGAATAAATATAATTATATTCAAACCACATAGTATAACCCACTATTATCTAAAAGAAAATAATGATCTTATTTCTACGTCATTTTTGCCGTAGAATCTAATTCCTGGTTTCATACACTGAATATTCTGAAATTTAATTAACATTTAATTTACAGTTGTACATTACATGTCATAATTTGCTAAACTAATATACCATTAATATATATGTTTATGTAATTTAATAACGATTTACTTTACGTAAATTAATTTCTCTGTTTACCGACGCCGATATAGTTGCGCTTGTCGCCATCAGGTTCCGTCACGCCGCGCGCAATACTATTTTTTAAGTCCACTGTTCCCACTGTAGAAATGGAATTTCATTTGCTCATAAAGCTTTGAGTCGCTGGACATTAATTCTATATAAGGCATTCAAAGAATTCTGTTCTTCTATTCTTTCTCCCAACTCCTTTGCCACCCGACAAGTCTATTGGTTGCTAGTACCCCCCACATAAGGAACATATTTCATCGACCAATGATGAGGTGTTTGTCAGGAGGATTTTCCTTTTTTTCTAATGGTTTTTTCGTTGTTTTCTTTTTTCTAAACAGGTTTCTTTATTCTAAACGTTTTCCTTTTTCCTTTTTGCTGTGTTCCATTGACTTGATCGATCGCCCTTTCACCCTTCCCTTGCATTGTTGTTGCTTTTCATTTTCTTTTTATCGTTTACCGTCCCTATATAAGGTAATTTTTCCATTTGATTCCATTAAGTCTCCAACTGGAATTATGAATAGCTTGGCAGTAATATCCGGTCACTGGATCCAGACTCTCCGCAGATATTTTAGCAAAAAACAATTAATTAGTGTAATCTCTATTGAATTGTATTGTTGCAAGTGCTTTGCGTAAGCCTTCAATTGACCCATCCACTAACAATCGGCATGTTACGAATGGTGCAGGGTGAGCAACTTGTCGGCGGAAATAAGGAAAGCTTGAAATTTAAGGGAGATTGTTGTATAAATATATACCATAAGCAAAGAAATAAGCAAGGACTCGGATGTCCTAAGCGAGCGTTAGAGAGTGAAGATATAAAGCTATTAATAATTAATTTAATTAATCGTAAATGTGTAGTTTCCACAAATAAACGATTCTGTATATCCAATTAATCCTCAATTAATCACAATTTTCCAGACTGTGTATACTAATCTTGATTGGAATTTATTAATATTTAATTAGCCAACGATGCAGTAAGTGTAATGTCAATGTCAATTATCTTTTCAATAAAAGGAACCCATTTACTTGGTGTAAACTATAGACCCACATGGAAATAGAATAAGTTCATTGTTTTTGTCAAAAACATTATTTGTTTTCACATAATATAGACTCACTTATATCAATAAATAACTAGCAACTAAGTTTGTGACGGACTCAAAGTACAAAATCTACTTATCCGTTAGAAACACAAATTTTCGTATTTATAAATGTACAAAAGTAAACTAGACACAAAGGTATTACCAGATCTTTTCCAGGCAAGAATGGTGTACCCGATTCGCGAATGTCCAGACGATGACACACGAATCCCTCCGCTTTTAGACGATAGTTTCGCTCCATTTCGTCTATTTAAGATTCTTGCCTTTTGGCTCCAGTCGAGTTGACGAGCGCGAGACGAGAATACGCAAAAGCACCTTTGAGCTTATTTTTGATGGGTGGCATAAATATGTTCTGCCGGTAAAGCAGATAGTGCTTTGAAGTTTTCTTACTCAAGACTTGCCGACATTATGTTTACTAATAATAAGCCGTATACCTAATGCAAGTTTCATATTTATCGCCAAAGTGCATTCGTGACTCCTTGGCACAGTTTAATTTTTGAAGAGTTTCTGGACAAAAATGACCCATTTTAGACATGAAATTTAAATATACGGAATTGATTACAACATAGGCAAATTTTCAATCCAGATTATAAGAGACTAACGAAAAATGAACGATCGAAGAAAAACAATTGTGTAACATTTTGAAATTCAAGAATACCGTTACGTAAATCTTCGAGTACCGGTCTGTGCGATAAATCTGAGCCGTTATTTCAATAAACGTTTCGTGCAATAATGTAAACCGTACAATACGAGAATAATTTTGGTCGGCGCGCACGTGTATTGCGCAACTTACGTCGTACATCGCAATCAAGTCCACCCTAGATCTCCCCCTTTCTTTAGATTAACGCTGATGCACTTCCCTCCATCAGGGCCCTTTTTGCCGTCTATGTTTACATCGACGACGACTCTTAACGTGGGTGGCATTTATTGCTACCGAAGCGATTGTACTTGGCTATACTTGCAGTGCCCAAGTGCAAAAATCCCATTGTTTGGAGCCCATCAAAACTGCCAAGTTTACTTATGATATGCCTGTGGTAGTTGTTTAACGCCAAAGTGGACAACGTTGAATGTGAAATGGAGTTTGTCTTTATACGTAACTTTTTTTTTAGTAAAAGGTTATGTTTTATGTTACCTTCATAAGTCGCTGCTAAGATGACAGCGTGAATACAGTATAATGTTCAGGTTTCTTGTATTTTCAATGAGGTCTTATAGGAGCAATGCTTTCAGTGTTTTCTTAATCAAGAACTTTGGAAACTGGATTGTTTGATGAGATTCCTTTAAGATCGAGTAGCTGAATTGATCTTTAGAAATCGTATTAATGTTAGATCGGCTATTAAAAATATTAGCATGCAATTTCCTTGAAATAACTTGCAAAATATGTAGTAAATTTAACTAAATGATGAGTTACCTACTGGGAAACAAATATTTAGTAGTTTTTATATGTACATTTCGTTAATTTAAATTAAAATTTAGTTAATCCATTCGTTTAGTCAATTAAACTATATGCAGAGATATTAAATTACAAAATAATTAATCCTTACTTGTTAAATCATCATTTAGTTAATTTTATTAAAGTTTTCTTAGAGTAATAATATCATGTTTACTAGTGTATAACTTCTATTTGTTTACCTTATAAATTATCACGTGTTCATTCATAAATTTGTAATCAGTAATATTTTCGTATTTGATATTTTTACGTGTGATTGCGCCGCTCTCTTATTCCCCCACCCTTGCGGGCTGGGGCCTCACGAAGTGCCTGCTGTTACGTGACGAACATAAGGCGACTCAGTGGTGGAGTGGGAGAAGCGAAGCTCCCTTTCTTTTGGTAAATATAACGAGACTAGAGGGGAAGACGAGGAACCGAGGGGGTAAATATACCGTGACTCTACTGTCAATTGATTTACTTGATATCAATATATAAAGTCTAGAATTACTTTTAGAATTAAATACAAATTCATTTTGGTAAAGAAAATACTGTTCGCCCCAAGTAATTCACACAGAAATTTAGCCTTTTCTCAGTTCAAGGAAAAATCTTTGAAGTTTTTATACTTCTAAATAAATTATTTATTTTAATGTATGAAACAGATTTATTCGAAAACGTATATTTTTTTGAAACCGGAATGGGCAAATATAACTCAAATTTTCCCGGTTTAGAGTAGGTGATAAATTCGAATCGCACTCAGCATTTTCGCAAGAGGCACGAATGACTACGGTATGTATATAGGTCAATACTTTGAAAGAGACGAAAGAAAAATATAAATTATTGTATGAGTAAAATAAACCTTCATCAACCTATTTGATCACTTTGAAATTTATTTTCTTAACCAAAGTAACAGTTTAATTGGCCGGCTTAAATTATTCTTTCTAAAAAATAATGATACATTTTAATAAAATAAAATACTTTTTTCATCACACTGGAACGAAAGCAGCAACTTTCCTCCCGCAAGCTGCTTTATAGTTGAATTTGTCATCTTTTTCAGTTCATCAAAGCAATACTATAAATATATCTTAAAAGCCTTGCAACAGAAATTCAGATTTATATACTGAAAGAAAACATGAATTTAAACCCCAGCTTCGAAGTTTTTACTCTCTCTCTCAAATATTCTTAATTCTTTTATTCCAAGGTTGCGTTTTTAATTTTACCAAATTCGACGATAATAATTCAGTGTAGGAAATTGAAAAGCATCTCCATCGCACCAATTACAAACACGCCACAATTATAGAACCATTATCCCTTGGTGCGTTGACGGAATATATAAATTACTCCGCAATTAAGTATTAAGTATTATTTTTGAAATGCTAATATCTCGGGAGCAAACCGGATGCACTTAATAGACACATTATTATGTAATTAGGCCTGGCCGCGTAATAACCACAATGTATGTAAAATGTAGACATAATGTGTTGCTGCTCATTACACGTTAATTCATCTTCAAAGTATAATAATTAAACCGATACATACCTTTCCTTGCGCGTTGATACTTTTTTGTAACAATTTTTCATTAGTTCGTTACTGTATAATTATAATTTTAACAGTAGTTAATGTAAGGTGTGAATTTTATTTCATTTATACGCATTTTTACAAAAAGTGAAATTTACTGAATAACAACATATGTATGTGTTTTTAAAATGAAATGCAATTAAGTACCAAAATTGTTACTAAAAAATGGTTTAAGTTCCCCTTTTTCCAAATATATTCTTCATTAGTATTAATTATATGCAGGGAGAAACAACAAGAACTAGTAATATCTTTAAATTTATCGAATTAACATTGTTGATAACGAATGTGTACACGGAGAAAAATTGTCTTGGAAATTTTATCATCTCAGATGGTAATTTTGGGACAGAATAGTAAAATGGAAAAAATTGCCTTTTTTCTTAGTAAAAATTAGTAGATTTTATTGTAACTGGTACTGTCTGAATAGTAAAAATTGCAAGAACTGATCGTCATTTTTGTCAGAAAAAATGACAACATTTCACATTCTGCAAGACTGTCCCAAAATTACCATTTGAAATTGTAACATTTTCAAGAAAGTTTTTCACCGTGTACATATATAAGTAACATATAATTTCATTAACTAACCTATATTAACACAATGAAACAAGTAAAACTCAAGTCTATGTTTATTTAAAAACAATATTGTATTCGAACGAACAAATTTAGTATACATTTAGTAAATACATTTTTAATCAGAATAAATACTTATTTAAGTACTTTCTTAAGTAAAATAAATATTCACTAGAATCAAACAGATAGTTTCATAAAATGTAATCTGCTGGTAATTTATTATAAAGTACTCCATACTACCTTACAAATTTTCATCGGGCACTATATACAATACACGCCCATATACAGACAATTCTACAAAAATTAGGAATCATTTTCAATATCCTATGAATAATATCTGATTACACTGTGTAACAAAAAATCAGTGTCCTTGTGTTTATTTTATAATACCTGTGTTTACTGAATGTTTAAGTATCAATAAAGAAGATAATATTTAAATAAAATTCTAATTTGTTCAGTCTCGTAAAAAACGGCGGTTAAAGTATCATATAATAGTTTTTTGGGATTTATTTGAAGTCCTCTAAAAACAAAATCTGAAAGCATAAAAAGCTCTAATTGGGCTTAAAAGTAAACTTAAACCTGAAACTTCCAAAACTGAAAAGTCTTGTGAAAATTGAATGTACTGAATACCTCTAATTTATATTTTAATATTTCAGTCAAAATAACTAGAAATATAAGCATTCCTGAAAAGCAATTATACTTAATCGGATTGTCTTGAAATTTGTTACTTTTATAGTAACGATAGCAATAATTTACTGTTGTTTAACATTCCTATATACTTTCCAATGTATTCGTAGAAAATCATTTTTAATATTTTTCTACGACATTGTGCATAAATAAAGACGAACAAAACAAACGAGAAAAACAATCAAAACAAAGCAGTGCGACAGAAAGAAATATTTCGCAAATCAATCAATTCAATAAATCAATCATTACAAATAAGGAATATCCGACGCACTTACGTGAATTTCAGGTATTGAAAAATCTACCAGAATACATTGTGCTCATTTCGTTGATATTATTGGGAAAACAGAACAATATTAAATGTTCAGTTTTAAATAAAACATGTATCCTACGATGATTTGCTGTGTACAATTTTGATCTATAATTTGTTATTTCCAATCGCCAAGAATTGCCGACATACTTTGGTACTTCGCACTTCAAAAGTGTATTTTTCTTCAAACAAATAAAAATCGTCGAAACAGCATATTTAAAAAAAGTTCTGCATATTCTATAGAATTTCTAATTCTGACATTCATAACAAACTGCAAGTAAAAAGTTTCAAGCAAATTTGATCGATTAAAAGAAAATCATAAGCCATATTGCATTCGCCATTTAGTATTTTGAAAATGTGACAAAACAGATTAGTAATCAGCGACCCCAAAACTCCCCGAGTTACAAATTTAAAGCCATCCGATTGTTTGGGATTGTTTTCCGCCGATGCTTGCATTCCTATAGTTATTTTGACTGAAATAATAAAATATAATATAATATAATAAAAAATGTCGGTGCACCGAAATTTACAAATGATTTTTCAGTTTTGATTGATAAACATTAAGGTTTAAGCTTGATTTAAACCGTATTATAACTTTTTATGCTTGCATGTTTTCTTTTTAGAGGACTTAAAAAAGTCCCCAAAAAGCTATGTTTCGAAACTTGAACCCCCTTTTTAAGGCACTGAACAAACTAAAAATGATGTTATTAATATTTTATTGTTTATTGACACCTAAACATTCAATAAATGTAGAAGTTTTAAAATAAACACAAGATCACCAGTTTTTTGTTTCACAGCGTTATGAGCAACAAAATGAACCAGGACCAGACAGAAAATTTATTCTATTATGTATAAACTACTGTAAATATTCAGACCTTGATGGAAAAATAGTAGAATATGCAACATCCGACATTCTCACATTTTTTAGGATTAACTAACTGGAAGGCAAGATAAACTAACTTCCGACCTGGCACAAATCTTATTTAATGCGTTTCCTAGCCTACTGTAGAAATTCACTTGTATTTCATTTTAAAATTTTGATCTGTTTAATTTTTAACAACATACCCAGATATCAAGAATATAAATGATGGATAGTCAGGAAATATTAATCATCGAATATCCAAGATAAGTGAAATTAACATCCATTGTATCTCCATAGTATCTTCAAATCGGATTTCGAAGCTATTACATGTTCTTTGAAGATACGTCAGTATATTTCATTTATGTTCGATGTAGATGCTTATTGGATTTTATATTGAGTAACTTGAAAAATAGAAAAAAGATTGTTTACGATGATAATTACATTTTTCTGTTAATTTACGTAGTCTACTTTTTTTTAACGATCGTAAATATATAATATAAACCTAATGCCTTTTGAGGACTCGAACCGGGGACCCTCGCACACATCAACAATGCGCTATGCTCTACATGTAGAAGGTAAGCAAATTAGTCATGTATTCTCACAATTCCTGGGTGCACCTCAAAAACTGGACAAATCACAAAACAGACACTTCAAAAACCAGACATTTAAAAGAACAGACACTTAAAAAAATAGACATTCAAAAAAACAGACATTTCAAAAGCAGACATTAAAAGACCAAGGGTGCACCTCAAAAACCCGGCAAATCACAAAATGCAAACGAAAACACATTTTAAAAGTCTGTTTTTTGAAATATCTGGTTTATGAATCTCTATTTTTGGGAATGTCTGGTTTTTGTTATCTGTTTTTTTTAATGTCTGGTTTTTGAAAGTCGGGTTTTCGAGGTGCACCCCTGGTTTTTAATGTCTGCTTTTGTTATGTCTGTTTTTTAATGTCTGTTTTTTGAAATGTTTGGTTTTTGAGTGTCCGTTTTTTGAAATGTCTGGTTTTTGAAAGTCGAGTTTTTGCAGTGCACACCAATTCCTGATTCGAATTAGCATGAATTTATTACTATTTATTCATATTTATTAATTTATTTATTTACATATTTAAACATTTAAATTGTTGATCAATGGTTAATGTATTATGTAAAATTGTCAACTAAAACATTTAAATTATAGTGCAGATGGAAATTAAGGAACTTTTCTTAGAACTATCATGAATAATTATATGTTTATGTTTACATACAACATATGTTTACATTGATAATATTGTGTATATATCTGATAATATTCGGTTGGCATTCACCGTTATCTGGCTATATTCTGTAAATAACTTTTATTACTGCTGTCAGAGTAAATAACAATTTATCAAATTTGCCGAAAAAAAAATTTTCTTTTTAGGATTGACCTTAACCCTTTCGCTGTGAAGACCTAAAACTCGAAAATGAGGTCAAAATGTTACGATGTTTACGGCTAATTTGAAATTTGTGTAGATATGGACGTTTATGTTTACGAAAACGGTGATTACGAATTTGGAATCAGTTTTCAATCATTCAAAATGGCGGATCCAATATGGCCGACATTTTTTTTTAAATTCAAGCCGCCATATTGAATTTTCTGTTTAAGTTTTAAAAATTTGTCATCAAATTCAGATTCAGCGATTCAAAATACCCAATAAAACCTAACTCTGGTGTATATCTGTTTCTTTATTCTCTATTTATTCATTCTTTTATAATTACGTGTATAATGAAGAATGCTTAAAAATTATCCGATTTTGAGCGGCCATATTGATTTTACGTTTAGAATTTTCGGAATTTGACCTCAAATTTGGATTCAGCCATTCAGAATACCCCAAAACATAACGCTGGTATATATGTTTGTTCATTCTCTGTTTATTCAGTCTTTGATAACTACGTCTGTACCCGTAGTCCACACTGGGAGCCCACCTAGTCTACTACATGTATACGCGTAGTCCACAGCGAAAGGGTTAATTGAAGATGTCCTTAAAAAAAGTTATTTTTGCTTTCTTATATTTTAAAAATGATAACAATCGTGAACAATAAAGTAAAAATACTTTGATTCTGTACAAGTTTCGCGACGTTTACCCACGCAATAGGTAAGAGGCCAATTTACGCACTGGCACTAGACGGCCCGTGGGCATTAACTTTAATGACTATAATGAGGACTCACGTGTCCCGAGCTATCATCTCAGCTATACAGGATGCGGCACGGTCCAGAGAAGTCGCGACGATTCTGATTGGTCACCCGCTGATCACTCAAGGCATGCGATCGCCAAATGCCTCAAAGAACGTCGTTTTTTACCCCGGGGTAAATTGTTGATTACATTCATTCAAATTAAAAATTACTCACTTCTTCCGGTGAGTTTAATTAAAGAACAATATATTGTTCAAAGAGGATATATAATGCGTTTTATTTATTATCAGATACGTCGACAATGTCAGTAAACTTGAATTACAAAGATGCTATTAAGAAAATATAATTTTAATTATAATTTTTGACATGATGGTTATCCCTGGTGTACAATAACTATTTATGCCTATAGTTTTTTTTTTTACATTTTACAGGCTAACTTTGAATAATTGACACTTTAAAAAAACAGTCCTGCAAACACAACTCCAACATTTGTTTGTGAGTACAGGCTTATCGTAAGGTTATGTGTTTTGAGGTTTCCTTACCAAAAGATGTGTACGTTTTTACGTATATCCAAAATGCTATAGGACAACATGTGAAATTTGATGTCTATTATTAATTGTTACAGATTATTAAAACGTTTTTTAATGCTGATATGTTGTCTGGGTTTCATGTATCATTAATTATTCCTCACCGAATATAGTATGTTTTTATCCTTTCTTGCCACAGAGTGTGCCCAACAAGCTTTAAAACCTTCGAAAAGTTATAAAAAAATGATATATGATTCAGGACTGATTATTTCATTGGGTGTGATTTTTTTCAACTACATAACGGTGCATTCAACTAAAGCTGTAATGAATCATACTCCACAGATTTTAGTGCATTCAAGTTTTAGTTTCATATTGCACGTGATTTTCACCAGAAGCGATGTTTCTGTGAAATAAAATTCTCACTTGAAATTCCTTTACTGAAATTTGTTTGTTGTAGAGAATGTCCTAGAGAGAAAATTTGTTCACACTGATTAGGTGCAACAAGGGAGGAAAGGCATTTCTCTCACTCCGAGCGCAAAATGCTATTTTGCTCCCTATATTGCGAGGACAAAATATCACGCTCTCGTATGAGAAAATAATATGTGCAACAAGGGAAAAAAGGTGTTTGCAAACTCATTTGAATTGCCTACCTCGCTTCTCTTGGGCGTCAAACTCCCCCTCGTCGGCAAACACTTATTTTGCTCCCTAATTGCACAATGTACCATTGCAGACTCATGTCAAATGCCCCTCTCTCTTCGCTCGGGCGTCAAACACGCGCTCGTCGGTAAACACCTATTTTGCTCCCTAGTTGCACAAATTTCTATTGTTTGACAGCAGAAGATGAAAGTCACTTTTATTTTAGATACTCTTTGAAAATGTTCAAAATAAAAGTTTTATGCTAATGAATAGTAGAAATAATTTTTTAAAAATGAATATGGTTGCCAATGCAAATAAGTAACGACAAATGAATAAATTCATGAAATGAAGTTACAAGTAGAAGGGTCAATGTGCGAGGAAAAAACACGTGTCTTTAAAGGAGGAGGTAGAAAAATAAAAAAAAAAAGAAAGAAAGATGTTTTAGAAACAGAAGGTTGCCAAGAGTGTAAGGGGATCGACCGAAGTGTACATCGTTTGAGCCTGGATAGTGTCGGCACGTTTCTTACGACTTAGGATGGCGCGAATTTTAATTACAGGCGTAGTCAATTGAGCTCGTCAGAAAGACAAACACGTGAAATCAAAACGCGTGAAGGCTAGTAATGTGGTTCAGTCGATTAAAGAAATATACGAGGAGCACGTGAAGATTTAGGTCTATGCGACACAAAATGTATTTTTCAATTAAACAACCAGTATAAGGCTTCCAAAAAAAAATTATTTTTATTTTTTTATAGCTAAACGTCATCAAGAATAATATATTTAAATTTCACATCCAATCTTGAAGAACTTTTGATTAGGATTTTTTCGCAAAATTTCAATTTTTTAATTGTAGTTAACTACACAACGAATATTGCTTTATTAATTTTATTATCGAAATAAAATTTTTGTATTTCAGGTACTATGCAGGACGAAATCAGGGTAGTGGTTGATTAACTTCCCAAAAAGCAACATCAGTAAGGAGTTACAAAACCTTTCAACTATGAAATTTGATTTGCAGGAAAAATGCAACAGACATTTCCATGTCTGTATATTTTCCAATTTGTAGGTATTGTTATTAGCATCCAAATGTACTTTGGGAGTGGTATTGCGATTGTATCAAACGCTAAATCAATAATATTAATATATATTATATTAGATACAACATGTACCGACTTCGAACGCTACAAGCTGTTGAGGTCGATTTAAAATTTCCCCAAAACCAAAACAAATAAAAAAAAAAGTAAAGCTGATCAATATTAAATAAGTTTGTCTCCTCACCCCTTTCCCTCTTTACATTCTTCCCTAACTCATCCAAATGACAATCCTTTAAACTCTCGACTCAAATAATTATTTATTCATGATCGTTGACCGATCCCCGGTAAAGAGCTTGTCTTGATCAAAACAGACCTAAAGAAGTGTCCTGACCAAAACGGGTCAAATTGATATATTGTTTATATTCAGACAAAATCTGGACATAACAATACCTAAGCTTTCTCATTCACCCACACTGTAAAAAAAAATCGTGTAAAATAACAACGTGAAGCGTGGGCTCGAAAATTACCAACCTCTAACGCAGTGATTTTACAATCGGAATGTAAAATTAATACCTAGTCTCGAACTTTTACTTTCGGACAACAACATTTTACAGGTTATGGGCGATTTTCCAGCCCGTGTTGTAAAATTCCAATCGAACGATTAAATTTGTAGGTTAACCGTAGTTTTTACAGGTTATGGGCAATTTTCCAGCTCGCGTTGTAAAATTTCAACTCAGCGATGAAATTTACACATTAATTCTAGTTTTAATAGGCATCCTCATTTCAGGCTTGTAATTTGTTTCTTCCGAGCTTATATACGTAATACATTACTTTTATACAGTATGAAATGTGCTCAAAACAACTAGAATGGAAAGAGCTAGATCCTTAAATGAAAAGGCCTATTTATAGGATGCATTAATTTTCCGGCGTCCAATGTTAAAAAAAACATAAATAATTAATGATAATTTTCCAAAGAAAAAACGTGAAATGCAATTAACCCTTTGAAGCATACATTTTTCCTTATATGGAAAACAGCTGAAATTTCTTACTCGGGGGTTTTGGGGGTCGCTGATTAACAATCCGGCCTTAAATTTTAAAAATTGAAAATAACAATCAACAACAATGAATAACAATAACATTCTACAACAATGAATAACAATAACTAACAATAAACAATAATCGTAATGGTGGATTTCTATTTTCCAATCGTACATACACCTTCGAGGCACGTTACGCGACGAATGAATTGATGCCGGTTTGTTTGGCAAGCTTTCGGTTCGATTTTATGTCACTGTGGCGCTACTAATCAGGGGTCACACCACGGAGCATAAAATCACAGATTGACAGGACATTTTTACAATCCACTAAATAATTTTATAATTTACACCTGTAGAATCGCAATGTTAAAGTATTAATATTACGACACGTTTCCTATTTTTACTAGGAAAATGTAATGTTGTATGTATTCTTGTATATTTCCTTCCGATTGTAAAATTACTGCGTTCATCGTGGGCTCGAAAAATTACCTATGTACAATGTAGTGAAAGTACACAGTCTAGTATTTTTCCTATGCTCGACGTTGTAAATTTACAAGGCGGCGGTAAAACCCTAACCTCACTTCGGTAAAATATCAACGCTCAATGTAGTGATATTACCAAACTTTCATGAATGAAATTTACCACTGCTGTGTAAATTTCATTTTCATTTTTTACAGTGCATGGTTTAACGCCCAAAGTTCACAATTAATACAGGTTACATTATCTATGATCTGCACCCATACATTGCCAATAACTATATTAAATACTAAACGTTCTGTCCATATATTTATTATCGACTGTAGTTTTACATTAGAGCTAGGTTAAGAATGTCAATAATGGCCATATTTTTATGTATGTCGCAAATAAATAATAGAGCAACATCCTTGTGAAGACTTCATTACTACAATAGGCTTTTTCCGCCCTTTCCAACACTTCATTTTATTTAGCGGCATTTCTTAAGTTGTAAAGAAATTATACGAGAAAATATTTTTTATCGTTGGCAAATTTTTTTTTCAGTATGTCTGAAAGATACTTATCAAGATCTACATTACACCAATGTCAAGGAGGGGCGATAAAAATCTCAACAAATATTTTATTTAAGTAGTTTCCTTAATATTTGAGTAGATATTTCAAGTACGTTTGAAGACTATGTCTATAAATGCGCCGCTTCCTGTTTGACATCCGCTCCTTATCACCGATAGTCAATTGAAACAAACCGCCAGGCATATACAAATTCGATTCTAGAAAGAATTGTGAAATACAAGTACCCGACACTTATTTAGTCTGACCGTATACTTGAGCATTGGGTCAAATTATCTTGATGCCTGCAGACAAGACGACGCAACCTTTGAGGCAGAAAATAAGATTGCAGACAACATTTTGTCAGAGTTTCGTAGCAAAAGTTTCAAGTGGAATAGAAGTCTCCTATTTCTAAGGCTTCGTCGGTTTTAATTGTTCATTACAATATCCGTCAAATTTAGTTAATTTGATTTGGTTTCTCCAATTTGTATTTGCGAGAAATTTGTTTTTTCTTTATCGAAAGATAAACTGTTTCATTAGTACTCTGTACGCCGATTATTATTCTTCGTGATGGAAAGTCTTTTGTACAGAATAGGCTGAATTTCGCTGGGTGCGAAAATCCAGCCCTCGCACTCAAGACATCTGTCGACGAAATGTTAATCTGCACATTCTAAAGTTCCACGCTCGAGGAGACTATTTTTTTATTTCAAACAAGAATTCTGAAATTATTGAAATGTGAGAAAAAGATATAAAGAAGAAAACCAATTGAAAAATATCCATTTTTCGGAAATAATCATATATAGGTTTAAAGTTGCATTTTTTGAAAAATCTAATGAAAGATTCTGAAAATTTAGTTGAAAACTGTAACGAAAAAATGGCCATTCAGGACTTGATGGATTAATGTAACGCGATAAAATTAACATAATTTTTAATCATGTTAAATCAAAAGCTCAGCATGTCATTTGAGCAAAAAAAAAAACACATGCGATTATCGAGTAACATCGGGATGTTCGCGGCACATCGAACAACAGCCCACATTCAAATGGAGTTTTCCGAAGAGCGCGCCAGGTGGCGTCGAAATCCACGAATAAAGTAGCACACCATTTGGTATAAGTACTATGGTATACCAGAGAGAATGAACAATATTTTTGAACTATATAAATGGGAATTTATAGATATGAATTATAAAACACAAAACAAAATAAATTAAATAATAGTATATTACGATACAAGTGCCCGAAGTAACCCATTTACACACTGAAATGAGTGCGCGAAGTACTTCGTTACGGTCGTGCGCAAATCACCTACGGCGCACATGTATCGTATTCTATTTTTTTTGACTCCGTGAGAGAAATTTTTCGCGCACTGATTTGAGTGTGCGAAGTACTTCGCGCACCCATTTCAGTGCGCAAAATGCAGTGCGTAAATGGGTTACTTCGCGCACTATTTTTAGCGAAATTCAGTTTCGCGAACGGAGTTAATAAAAAACTCATACGATACACATATATGATTGATAGTATAATATCTGTTTATTTTTAAATATTATTATTAATAAATAAATATATATTATTAAATAATAGTCATTGAAAAAATGCCTCTTATCCGAATCTGTTTTAATAAAAGTGTTAATACATTAGAAATCGCAAAAAAGGGCTGGGATATTATTACACTTATATTATCCGGTAGTATTTTTGGAAAATGTAAAATAATATTCCTTCCATATTGCTTAATAAGATTTATAACGTAGGATATTTCAATGTTCCTATATAATGTTCTAAAGTTTGGACATTTAGCCGTTCCCGTTATATGGGTCGGCTATTTTTTGGTAATATTCCGAATGTTTGGGCAGAAATAAAATGCAAAAAAGGATCTTTTTAATTTTTCGCAGAGAATTTATGGCGTAATGACATAGCGCGTGCCATTGGTGTTTTAGTAACGCTGATAAATTCGAGCGTGGTAACAGCCGTAAACACGGGATTATGCGATAATTGTAATTGATCGCAGTCAAGACGCATTTTTACCGCATTTGACGAAATTGCAAGGAATGTCATCCCTGCATCTTACGTACATTGTATATATAAACTGCACATACAAGAAAAAGCGCAAAGAATTTCAGAATGAGCATCGTGAGATCGCGGGAGTGAGAAATTTTCTTTAAATCGTTAGTGCTTTAAATGTCTAAATGCAATTTACGCCGTGTTCTTAATGGTCGCTTTTAAACGCCTCTTTTTTGAAGAAGTTGAAAGTATATGGGCGAATCCACAGAACTTTTAAATTTAGGTGTAAGTGAAGACATGCTAGTTTACATTTATATTAAAACACATATACGGTGTAAAACAAATATAATGTTAGTAAATATAGAAGCCGACAAATGAATGGCCTCATAGTTGCAAATTTTAAGTGATTTCAAGAAGTTTGACATGTAAGTTGCCTATATTTTTGTACTCAGCACAAACAAATTTTAAATTGTTATTAATCGCGTATTCCAAATATAGCTCGGAATTTTCAAATTAAAAATTACAAATTTAATATGGCGGAAAAACAATTTCAAAATTAACTTAATTAAATCAAAACTTACCAACAAGTATTAAAGAATTGACCGTTCTAAAAGTGTGCTTAGACATTTCGAAGCTTCTTACTAATAGAGTTAGTTTTTTAAGTTTCTGCCATTATGGATTTAACATTTTGAATTTGAATATTCTGATGGCATTAAACGGTATCAACAACACGAAGATCCCCAAGGTACTTTATTTCAAGACAATCGGGTGCTAAATAATCGCTAAATATTATTAAATTACACGGAAAATAATGTTTGTATTGACGCAGCCTACCGCGTGGTGTTGGTGCCATTGCCTTATCGTAGCCTCACATTTATTATGAATTACGCTTTCGCTATACTGTAATCTATAGGAAAAGGCTTGTGCTGCGGTAGCACAACAAATGCTTATGCTGAGGTCGTTATGCCGTCGCAAGGTAATACTGACGTCATAGCCACATTGGCACCTTAATTTTGCTGTCGCACCATAATATTAGCCTGTCGAGCCGTAAAATTATTTTGGTTTGGTTTGGTTTATTGATCCACGACACGCAATTATATATCCCTTGATTCAAAAATTTGTTACAATAATTTTTGTAGATAATAAAGTTCTTATATTACAATGATAATAGTATAAAAGTGTACAGTGAGGTTAATACGGAGTGATAAATTTTCATACTATAAAGTAATATAACATGAAAGCTAAAAAATAACTTTGTTTACATATATATACTTTATTATAAACGTAGTTTGTATGCGTTATTGTTTGTTTCTTGTGTATCTTATCTCGATGTGTAGTTATTATGTCTCAATAATTTATGTATATTTCAAGGGCGAATCTGCCCGTTAATAAATAATAATAATAATAATATATAAATATTTCTATATGCAATTAAAATTGTAGTCATTTTTTGGCTTAAAAGCATCAGTGACTCAAACTCATCTTACATGACAAGTTTCAAAATATTATCTTAAACTGGATTAGAGTTATCATCGCGTACGTTTGAAAAAGTAATTAAATTCAAGACATGACGATTTTGAGGTATTTAATTATTTGCTTCAAAAATACTCATTGTAAAAGAAAATGTTATTGAAAGAATATGTGCGCTATAAATTTCTCTACACAGTCATATTTTTATTTTTGCATTCTTCCAACATTTTTGTTCAGATAATTTTCAGGTAATCTGTTACGAAGGGTGTCGAGAGTCCGCGCGCCTAGCGCATTATTGCATGTGTTCCCTCAATTCCACAGTTTTGTGGAAGTTACGAGGAAGGACTTAGCAAAAACTGATGTGTAGCGAATTGGTTGGATGTTGGATACAACCTACGGTTTGCGTTCATTAACCAGCCAAACTCACGACGGTAGCATGTTATATTGTCAAATTTTCGGACCGGGAAGATGAACCGAATAGATGCATTATACATACGTTCAATTCCGTTTTATTCGCCCTCCCTGGCGTAATTTAGTTTAGGACTTCCCCACTATTTCGAGTTTACAAATCGGGCCATAAACTCGAATTTTACACCCACTTAGGCGAAAAATAATCTTTGTATCACGTGCGTAAAAGCTCATTTTACACCCTAGATACGAATATTACTATTTTGTACACTATCAATTGCGTACTGCAGCACAATAATCGAAAAAAGGAAGTATGAGCGAAGTAATAAGTTGACACCGCAAATCCTCAGATAATGCATTTTGGATAGAATACAGTTGTCGAATCATACCATATATTTTCCGAGGCATTTGCACAATATTGTAATATTCCGAAGGATTCCCAAATGGAACTTTATAAAATATAATTTAAAAAACAATTAATACGAATAGAGAACGATCGAGAATCTGAAAATCGACGATGAATTAATCGGTAAGTCGAGAAATTAACCCAAAATACTCGATGCTCTTTTGAATATAAGCCATTAAATTCACAGTTAAAAAGACAAAAATAATAACTGTAATAACATTCAACATTCTGTCCTTTTATTAGAAATGTAATCAAAACACTAATTAAATTCATTTAAATTATCGCATTAATTTCACAAATAGTCGAGTTCATGAATTCTGTTACTATTCAAAATAAATATCAATTGGCAAAAATATGATTCGATAAACTAATTACAACCATTATCATTCTGTCGCATTTAATTAAATCGCGCACGCAAGGGAGAAAGAGGCGCAGGGTTAAGATAAAAACCTGGTGAACCGTTGAAGATGACCGCGACGAACACAAAATGGCCGCCCTCAGTAAAGCTTCCAACACGTGATGTCGATGAAGATGGCTGGAACTTGTTGCGTCCGGGTTTTGATCGAAGACAAAAAGAATCAGGCATCAGGAATACTGATTGACCTCAGCTGTCGGGATTATTACGTTAGAATTAAATCTTACCACTCATTTTGCCGAAGGGCAAAGTACGTCCTTTTTCCGGCACCCGGGGAAACCCTTCGGTCGTGCACAGTTAGGTGAGATCCACTTTGAAGGCCCATTCATCTTTTCGACACTTTCAAGATATCTTTGACGAATTATATGTATATATATTATGGTGGTCCAGAATATGTCAAGGTCAAAAAGGTCATCGGGACCGCACGGATTTCGATGAAGAAAAAAATAATGAACAACTTTTCTATTTGGCACTTTTCGATTAAATGACATTTAGAGGTGGAGGTTTTGAGTTGAAGTGTCCCATTTAAATAACACGGGAAAATGGAATTTTGTCTGTTTTTATTTTTTTTTCGTAGAAGCGACTAAGTGAAAAAATTCGAACGCCTAACATTTTGAAAGAATATACATCTCGGAATATATCTAATTTTTTTCAGATTTTTTCAGCTAGCCCTTTAAATTGTGTGGGCTACGCAACCTCACTAACATATCAAATACAGTTCAAAGGTGGGCATCAAATTATTTTTATGCTTAGAGAAAACTAGTTAAAACTTGCTGAATTTACTTGAAACTTGTTACTCCGGAGTTTTAGGGATCGCTGATTACGAATCCGACGTCACATTTACAAAATTCAAAATGACGGAACAAAAGTAAAAAATTAAATCGAGAATGATTAGTTATTACTGACTCAGAGTGTAACGTCAAAATTGAAAAACGGCGGATGTAACACGGCGCTTAAGAATGTCAAATATATTGATATGCTTTAAAAAAGTGTCGAAGTCGAAAGTTCACTTTGTTGATGTTTGCCGTGAAAAATGCGTTACAAAATTTCACCCTTTGAAGCATACATTTTTATTTCCAAGGAACACAGATGAAATTTTTTACTCGGGTGTTTTTGGGGTCGCTGATTACGATTCTGGCCTCAGATTTGCAAGATTCAAAATGGCGGATCCAAGATGGCGAAACGAAATTTGAAAAATTACTTGATCTGACTGAAACTGTGTACTAGGGGTTTTTTGGGGTCGCTGATTAAGATTCTGGTCTCAGATTGGCACAATTCAAAATGACGGATCTAAGATGGCAGATAAAAAGTTGAAGAATGAAATTGGGTATCAAGGTTATTCTACTCCAATTTTTATTTATTTTCAAATTAGACATAAAAGTTTAGTTTATACAAAATATGATATAAAAATTTAAAAAATGGCTGATTTAACATGGCGCTTAAAATTTTCCAATGTATTGATATCCGTTAATAAAGTGTCGAAGTCGAAGTGTTCCGTCATTTTGAATTGTGCCAATCTGAGGCCAGAATCTTAATCAGCGACCCCAAAAAACCCCTAGTACACAGTTTCAGTCAGATCAAGTAATTTTTCAAATTTCGTTCCGCCATCTTGGATCCGCCATTTTGAATGTTGCAAATCACCCGAGTAACGAATTTCATCTGTATTCCTTGGAAAGAAAAACGTATGCTTCAAAGGGTGAAATTTTGTAACGCATTTTTCACGGCAAACATCAACAAAGTGAACTTTCGACTTCGACACTTTTTTAAAGCATATCAATATATTTGACATTCTTAAGCGCCGTGTTACATCCGCCGTTTTTCAATTTTGACGTTACACTCTGAGTCAGTAATAACAAATCATTCTCGATTTAATTTTTTACTTTTGTTCCGCCATTTTGAATTTTGTAAATGTGACGTCGGATTCGTAATCAGCGATCCCAAAAACTCCGGAGTAACAAGTTTCAAGTAAATTCAGCAAGTTTTAACTAGTTTTCTCTAAGCATAAAAATAATTTGATGCCCACCTTTGAACTGGATTTGATGTGTTTGTGAGATTGCGTAGCCCACACAATTTAAAGGGCTAGCTGAAAAAATCTTTAAAAAATTAGATATATTCCGAGATGTATATTCTTTCAAAATTTTAGGCGTTCGAATTTTTTCACTTAATCGCTTCTACGAAAAAAATAAAAACAGACAAAATTCCATTTTCCCGTGTTATTTAAATGGGAAACTTCAACTCAAAACCTCCACCTCTAAATGTCATTTAATCTAAAAGTGCCAAATGGAAAAGTTGTTCATTATTTTTTTCTTCGTCGAAATCCGCGCGGTCCCGATGACCTTTTTGACCTTGACATATTCTGGACCACCCTAATATATATTGTATACACTCCCCGGCAAGCACTTTTGCCATGCCAAAGACGAAATTTATTAAACTTCAAAGTTTAATATCTTTGCGAAAAATTATTGCAGCTTAAAAAATCGAACGGCATTTCAAAGGTTATTGCAATAGCTTTCATTTGAGCAGAAAAAAAATCGAAAAGACGCAAAATTCAGATTTTTATCGTTAAAAAATCCACAAGCAAAAATACGATATTTTTTATCTTTAGTTAATTGTTTGCCAATTTGAAACGAATAATAGTGGGGTAATGAAAGTAACGGGGTTTTAAAGGTATGGTTTTTACCTTTAAAATGATCGCTCGTTTATTTTTGTGCGACCTTTCTGACCGGAGTTATGACTATTTTTATAAAAAAATATGATTTTTTTTTATTTTCTTATTATCTCAAAAACTAAGAGAGATAGAAAAAAATGTTATATACAAAAAATACTCGTTTTTAGGTAGAAAATACCAAAATAAAGTCAAAATTTTTAAAAATCAAAAAATTTGTTTTTTCATTTTCTTTTAGGTAGAAATTTTTTTTCAATTTCTCATTTTATAATACAGTTATAGTTAACATAGTTCTTTATTCAAAGTTATACATACGAGCTTGATCGTGCAGTAAGAAAAATTCGTCCCAAATAAAAATCTGATTTATGGAATGTCTTACAACAAGAATGGAACAATTTGAAAGACGATATTTTGAATAAGCTTGTCTCAAGAATGCCACGCTTATGCAAAGCCGTGATAAGAAGCAAAGGTGGTCACTTCGATGAAAAAACGTATAACCTGTATTATAAGTTAAAATTTGTTTATGTTATTACATTGTGTCATCTATGTATGTATTATAATTTTGAGCAATTTATTGTAACATGACATATTATGCCATATATATGTGTTCTGTGTACGTTATAAAATAAAAATTCTACAATTAAGAAATAAAGATTTTTTTTTGTTTCTTGAAAGAATTTGTTATGTAATACATAAATCAAATATATAATAATTTTACAAAACATTTCGTAGTGCCCAATAATGCAGAAAAATATTTCCTTATCATTAAAATATTGATGTGTACATTTGTAAAAGTAACGCTACGTTTTGTTCGTATACATAACTTTGAATAAACAACTATATTACATATAATGAGAATAAAAAAAATGTCTACCTACAAAAAAAGGAAGAAAAAAATTGTTTTGATTTTAAAAATGTTGACTTTTTTTTGGTATTTTCTATCTAAAAACGAGTATTTTTTGTATGTAACATTTTTTTCTATCTCTCTTAGTTTTTGAGATAATAAGAAAATAAAAAAATCATGTTTTTTTATAAAAATAGTCATAACTCTGGTCAGAAAGGTCGCACAAAAATGGACGAGCGATCATTTTAAAGGTAAAAACCATACCTTTAAAACCCCGTTAGTTTCATTACCCTACTATTATTCGTTTTAAATTGGCAAACAATTAACTAAAGATAAAAAATATCGTATTTTTTCTTGTTGGTTTTTTATCGATAAAAATCTGAATTTTGCGTCTTTTCGATTTTTTTTCTCTGCTCAAATGAAAGCTATTGCAATAACCTTTAAAATGCCGTTCGATTTTTAAACTACGATAATTTTTCGCAAAGATATTAAACTTTGAAGTTTAATAAATTTCGTCTTTGGCATGGCAAAAGTGATTGCCGGGGAGTGTATATAAGATCATAATGATACAGACAGTAATTAGTAAAACACAGTAAATATGTAATATGCATCGAATAGTCTATAACAATACAAGTGTATGAAGTAAGTCTTAGTAACTTTTAGTTATTAATACTTCGGCTGGCCTGTTGTCCGAAATTGCCACCACGCCAACACTAGTTTATAATTTTAAATAATAATTTAATCCGCGATTATATATTTTGAACATATAAGATCAGAGTGCGATCTCGAAAACCACCGAGTAACCAGTTTCATTACGATCAGGCACCTTTTTAGATCTTGAATCCGCCATTTTGAATTTTGAACATTTAACAACAGATTCGTAATCTGCGACCTCGAAGACCCCCCGAGTACCCAGTTTCATTACTATCAGACAACTTTTTACATATTGGTCGGCCAACTTGAATCAGCTAATTTGAATTTTGAAAAATTTAACAACAGATTCGTAATTTCCGACCTCAAAAACCCCCCCAAGTACTCAGTTTCGTTACGATGAAACAACTTTTCTCATATTGGTCGGCATTCTTGAATCCGCCATTTTTAATTTTTAAAATCTGAAGTCAGGATCGTAATCAGCGACCCCAGAAACCCCCAAGTAATAATTTTTAGCTGTTTTCCATGTACAGAAATATATCTGCCCCGAAGTGTTACAATTATGAAAAGTAACATAATTACAATCTGGTGGAATTGTTGGTTTCCAAGAGCTATCAGAAACAAACGAACAGCAAATTTTAAAATCGACTGTCTTACGTTTTTCAGAAATTTAATAAGCTTTAGTTTAAAAAAAAAAATTAAATCCGTCTTGTCGTTCCTCCTGAAATTCGGTTTGTCTACAGGAATCGCTGTTTGACCTTCTGTGCGACGATTCGATAATTTCATTTCTTCAAAATCTATTTGCATTCGTTTCGAACTACTTTAACCTTCTTTTGTTTTCTTCTTCGTTCAAATTATGGCTAGTTCCGACGTCGTCCGGTACGAATCGGGACGATTTATTTTCTCGTGATGGAAGTGGGATTTTCGTTGGATATAAGGGGTGCACGGAAACGATAGTATATCGCTTCTCGGTCTATTGTCGAAGATCAGTCTTCTCTGTTTTTATACGATTTATTAGTTTACTGTTGATTTTGGTCTGGGGTATTTTTCATCGTTGAGAATGTTTGTCATGATATGAATTGGCAAACTGAAATTATTTCTCAGGGTTTTGGATTTTTGAGGCCAGAAGTGCCGTTATTTTTGTAATATTTTTAACTGGATTATTTCCCTTCTTTTATTTACTGCCTTGCTCCTAGTTTCCGGAATATTTATTTTTTGTGTACTTTTGTATACACTGGAAACTCCGTAAAAGACCAGTGCCCGTATTCCGTAAGTCGTTATTACGAATAACGTCGACGTTATGACAATTCCAACCAACCACGGTCCAGGATATTGTCGTTATCGACAGTAACGTCGACGTTATTCGTAATAACGACTTACGGAATACGGGCTCAGGCAAGCCGTTGTTTTTATTTTAACTTGTTTGTTGGTACTTTATGCCGTGAGTTGATGTTATTACTTTATATTGTTTGTTGTTGTTATTTTATTTCGTGCTGTCATTAATTTATTTGGTGTTATTATTTTGATCTAGAATATTCTCCAGATTCTATTTCTCTATACTGTATTTTGTCATGTTGTTTAGATTATTTTCCGGTTCTTTTTATTTGGTCTTTACTTTTTTCGGACTGGACTTTTATTTTACTCCGTCTGTTTTCTATCTATCTAAATTTATAATTTCAAGCCAAACCGTAGATCTGAACTAAGTATTGGATCTGGTTACTTCGGTCGATAAATTATTTTTTTAAAGTTCAACTTCTTTTTGGGTTTGATCTGATTAGTTTTTGGTGTTAATCCGAAACTAGATTATGATGAGGTATAAGAAAAAAAGCTGAATACGTTTTTTGTGTTTCTTATAAAAAATACAAATCACACAAAAACTGCTTCCAGCAAAAATTATAGAGCATCGAATTCTCTACACAAGAGGTTACATGCACTTTCTTCATAAAGTCAACGGTTACGCTATTAACGAAGAATAAATAGGATAGAATCACGTTTTTTGGACTTATTTTCAAAAATACAATTCACATTAAAAAGTGTTTCAAACCAAAAGGTATAGCATTCAATTTTATACAAAGAGAGATATATAATAATAATTTAATTGTTGGTATTTACGGTCTTATGGACAAAGAGAGATATATGGATTTTCTTCATAAATCGGCGGTAATTTCCGCAGCAAACATGAAAAGAATTTTGTTTGTAAATTTTCCTCTCCTTCAAGCCCAGTACATTACTTAGAGGACCAAGTCTATTTAGTCTGTAGTCTTCTTACATTTGTCCCTCAAATTCTTACCGTTACAAAAACAACAAATTTATATCATATATTTAATTATAATCATCATACGCACCATACTCGCTAGACATCGTTGCTGTGTCGTAATATAATTTCCTTATATTACTGCTTATTACGGTTAAAATGCAATTCGTCGGGTATTCAAGCTACCATTGGCAGGCAAAATGCTCTCGCACTTGCTTCAAAAACTACTATTTATATTGTAACATTTCGTAATAAATCATACCTCTTCTCAAACAAGTCTGTTTGTACACGCTTGATGAGCGGAGTCTTTACAGGCGCTGCTTTCTTCAATCTTCCTAAATCTAAATTTGTATTCCAAATCATTTTAAGGATTTTTCCTGTGTAAGTAAGTAAGTAATTAATGTAACGAAATTAAATAGCAAGCATTTTGGTAAAACTGTGATTGCAATTTTCTAACAAAAACTCGCCTACAAAATCCCACGCACTAGGTTTCATTCCAATGTATCGCATTGTAAGATTCGCTGATGTTATTCGTGAGTTCTGGTTTGCGAAAAACACTTCAGGCTCGATTTTTTTGAACGAAAAATGTTTGAAGAATCGAGGAAATTGAAGGACTTCATACCGTACTGCGAGGTATAACTCACTGTGAGGTATAAGCTGCAACGAAAGTATCTGTTTGTAAACCCAATTCGAAGTCGCTCATTATTGTTTTTATTTTCATATTTGCTACGATTTCTTTGGCTTATCGAAATACTTCCATACACGCTATGTCGTCTTACTTGACATCTTTCGTCATCTGATCAAACACTTTGTGACCAAAATTTCTTGTAATATTTTAAAAATTGGTAAATTCAACTTTCCATATAACCTAAAATGTGCTGAAACACGGTAGCTAAGATTCATATGAATACAACGCTGTCAAATGTCATGTTTACTACAGCCGATAAAAGTAGAATACTAAGTATATTGAGTATTTTATTTATTCCAATTTTCCGATAAATTTTTCTGAAGTTTCCTTACAGTTTCTTATTTACGTTTCCAAAAAGTTGCTGGACGACTAGAAACTTAGGGAAACATTTCAGAAACATTGAATGAGAGGTACCCGAAGATAACGTCCATGCAAGATGAAAGAAACTTAAGAGTAACTGTCGTATGGGAAGTAGGCTGAGGCCACTGTTATTTTCCCCAACTCGTGTCTGTTGAATGTTATCACCATTAGGTCTCCGTTATACATATCCATCAATGGAACTGAGTTGATTTCCTTGGTGAGAATACAGGCCCTGGGTTTGACCGCCCGTATTTTGCTAAAACAATGAAAAGCCCACAGCCCCTAATAGCATTTTTGATAATCCAATGTTCTTGGATTAGTGCTATATCTGTTTGCGCCACAGCCATGCTCCTCTGTAAAAAGCAGAGGCGCCCTTGCTGTAGTGCAAGTTAATATGGGTAAACTGAAGTTGCCCGGACGCCATTGAGAAACGTCGCGCCTTTTCATTTACCACGATCGGCCCTTACTGGCCGGTGCCACCGGTGACCTTGAATGTCACCCGGGTACATCGGTAGTAAAGCCGATTATCAAGGGCCGCGAGCGCCCTTGATTGGGCTTCAGGAATCTGAACAACCAGCAGCATTCTTGTTCCGCTTTGTTGCCCAGATGCTGGAGCCGTGGCTGAAGACGCCGGCTGTCGGATAACCCTCCAGCACAACGTCTTCAATGAGGGGTTGTACCCACTCAGACGCCGAAGTATCGCTGCCGGGTCCTGTGGTTCATCCAGAATCTAGGCTGTAGCCTTCAGCATCTTTTGGGGGAGTTCAACCCCCCCCCCCCCGGTCCTGATCTTTGGACCCGTCCAGGGGCCCCCTCGGCCGCAAGTTCAGTCATGAGACGGTCCCTGGTTGCATGGTTCACCGGGATGAATGTGACATTGACTGCGAATATCTCAAAACAGGTTTCTCTTGAGTTTCTTTCATCTGGCATAGAAGTTGTTTTAGGGACCCTCTTCTCTCATTCAACGTTTCTGGAATGTTTCTCTAAGTTTCTAATCGTCCCATGTAAGTAATTTTTTGGAACCATAAATAAAAAACTATAGAGAAACTTCAGAGAAATTTATCCGAAACATTTTTTTTTATTCGGGGAAAAATATTGCTCAAAGTCGTTATAACGTCCCTACAAAATATTCCTATTATTAAAAAAATTTCCAACAAAATCTGAATGTTAATTATTTTGATATAGCAAAAAATAGAAGACTTTCCATAAGACCATTCTGAGAATGTTATTATTTATTTCTTGCTTCGTAGTTACCCCAGCCTCACAAAAATTTTAAATAAACATCTTTGTAGCATACTTGAACTTCCTCCAAATTTTCATCGAAGCGTGAATATTGCGACGCCTCTTACGAAGACTAGCACGTTTCAAATTCCGACCGTTATTCTTATGGGCGAAAAACGAAACATACTAGTTTTCGTAAGAGGCATCGATTAATTCTATTTACCTCAGAACTCCCTTAAAAAGAACTGCGCCGCTTCGCCTCCGTCTCTCGTATAAAAAAAAATCCAATTTAAAAACTTTCATATAGTTTCAATATTCAACATTTTGAAAATATACATGCGACAAATGAAATGAAATGCTTCATACCTCCTTCTCCAATTATACAATATATAGCAGTTATTGGTAAATCCAACTGATCCCCCTTGATCTATGAAGTCATATGCAACTTGAGTTTTAAAAAATATTTTAATTGAAATTATTTATTTTATTATTAAATAAGATACGCTAAAATTTATGTAACACTCGTGCAGTGCAGTAATCGAATCGAGCCCGAAGCACATAAAGAACCTTGTACTGGAAATTACGTTCTTCGGAACGTTGTTAATTGAAATTCAAATTCGTTCCTGATTGAAGTGTTAATAATTTAAATCGTAATACATAGATGTCCGGCAATGTGTTAACCGAAACACGTGCGTGGCGTTCATGCTTAGACCTTCCACTCTCCGTACGGTAGGACATTCCGCACTTATTGCAGGTAAAAGGTAGTACCATTGTGCCTTCCGTCGTCGGTCCGGGGCACTTTGGTACGTGGCAAAGAGCTGCATGCTTCGTCTTGTAGATCTTATTACAAGTGGCACACGCGAAGCTAATCTCTTCAACACTGTGCTGTCGACTGAGGTGGACAATCTCGTCGACGATCGATAGAGCATGGTATCGATCACACAGTGTGCAGTTCCTTGCCGTAAAGGGGACCTTTATCGTTATCCGGGGTGAATTATGGTCGTTATAAGTGGTCTCTCGCATGTTTTCCGCAGAAGGGGACCGTCTTAGGTGGCATCAAGGGCATTACTTCCTAATTCCAACATAGCATAAAAGTTTTAAAGCAGTCGAAGGGTTAGCTCCCCTTGTTGAGTAACCGCTCCCTTTCGAGCATTTGGTGGTTACTTTTCTGTAAATGTCTCCCTGCCATTTCGTCCGGTAGCACGGAGACTTGCACTCCCGGTTATTAAACCCCTAGGTGTTAATCGGGGCGCCCACTCGCCGTTTGTTAATAGTTATATTTTAACAGCGGGACGTCGAGAAGGTCGACGATCTGGACTTCACTAGGCTAGGCTTTGTATTCGCTTCTGTAGTCCTTAGTAACTAAGCTCCTGTAGCGTCCATATACATATGCTACATGTACGCGTCATTAACAAGTAATATTCAACCCCGCGATGAACGACAACCACGCATAGATATGTGTATGGCGGGTTGCCCAACGTCGACTTTACAGGGGCTTAAATCCACAAGAGAAGTGCGTTCTCCAGTAGTCACAAGGAATTCAATGGGACGATCTAACCAGCTTCTGCTCGATCGACATTTTTTGAGTCAATCGAGCGCAGGAGAATCTTTCTCCGACATCGCCTTTCCCTCGAAGGAATTAACGAAGCAAATTCCGGCGATAAATTTTGTTGGCCCTTTCCTTTTCCTTCCTGTAGACAGCGGATGCAACCGCCGACGCACCAGGCGGAAGTGAGCCAGAGTCCGGCTCCAGCAATTTTCAACACCACAGGCCGGCCAACAGTCAACTTCATCTTCCGGCCTCGTCTGCGACTCTGCACAGTATTCTGTTTTGCTTATAGTGCCCTCCCTCCCTTTCGGGTTTAGGGCACTCCCTAACGGGCAGCCCAATCCGGGGACTGGGCTGGGAAATTGTGAGGGCTTACCTAACCCCGTCATTCCCGCGAAGCTAGCTTACGCGACAATGACTACCAGTATTTCCCGGTGCTGCACGTGCACCGGACCCCACTGGTCAGGGGCGGGTTATCTTCCCTAGCGAAATCACTGCCCCCGCGAGTCCAACACCAATTGCTCGGGCGAGGCCTCGTCGTGAAAACGACGCGACCCCGGGGCCCCCGAGCTCCCGCGGTACCTTTACCCCGGGTAGGGGTCCAGCTTTTTTGGCGCGTGCCCGCCAAAGGGTGATGGACGACCCAGTTGATTTTTCACAGAACTTCCACGGTGTGGGAGTTCTGCAAGAAATCAGTCACCTCGCCTCATCTCGGCGTCCCTTCGCGCAAAGGCCCGTTCCGCGAATCTGCAGAACTCTGCGTACGCAGCCTCCGTCTCCAGAACGCCGGACACATCCCATGCCCTATCACCGGTTCTGGTGATCCTCATCGCCGGTAGGTTGCGAAATTCGCCATAATTGGGGCACTCGCACAGGATATGTGTGCTCGTCTCAACGGCTTCTCCACATGTGCACGCTGGGGAGCTTGATAGCCCCCGAGAGTGCAGGAACTTATTCACACTCCCGTGGCCCGTCAGCAGGAAGCATCCCCTGAGGCTTAGGTTAAGCCAGGGTTTGCCCCTGAAGGCTGTTACCACGGGGGCGTATTGGTATGTGACGGCCCCTCCGTCACCCGACTCCCACTCCTCCTGCCATATCCTCTCGACCGCGTTACTTAGGTGAGCGGCCCTGTCTTCCGCGTCCAGGACCCCCACCGCTATCGGCTCCTGTCCGTCCAACGGCGTCTGCCGTCTAAGGGCGTGCTCGACGACCTTCCTCCTCGCCAGCAGGTCCCACGGGGGTTCGCCCATGAGGACCTGCATGGCCTGCGTGGAGACCGTCCTGCACACGGGTATGGACCCGTGCAGGGCCACCCGCTGCGCTTTCAGGACCTCCAGCCTGGCCCGAACTCCTCTGGCCTTGGCTCCCCATATCTCGGCCCCGTAGAGGGCACACGCCCGGAACAATCCGCCGAAGATGATGGACGTGGCACGCCTCCGGAGTCCCCATTCCCTTCGCAGGGAACGCATCCCTGATACGACCGGCGCGATCTTCCCCCTTTATGCCATCGATATGGGGCATCATGTTCATCCTCGCACCGGCTCTAATGCCCAGGTATGTTGTTTCCTCCACGAAGGAAACTCGCAGTGACCCGGTCTTAACGATCGGGTATCTGCCGCACAGGTTACCCCGGAGGAACATGCATTGGGACTTCTTCCCGTTCACGTCCACTCCCCGGCCAGCTCCCCAGTCGTGCACCTCCCGCAGCCGCTCACACAGGGCTCTCTCCAGCTCTCGCCTCGACTCCCCTCCCAGGACGATCAAGAGGTCATCAGCGTACGCCACCGCCATGACCCCCCCTCCCTTGAGTTTCAGAAGAAGGGAATTCATGGATAGGTTCCACAAGAGCGGTCCCGAGACCGACCCCTGCGGGCACCCTCGCACGACGGCCCTGGTGATGTTCCCATACTTGGAGGTCATCACCGCCTTACGATCGCGGAAATAATCCCTCCAGAGGTCGATCTCGGGGCACTCGTAGTGAGCCAAATCCCTCATGATCGTCTCATGGGCGAGGTTGTCGAAGGCGCCCCGGAAGTCGATAAACATCCCCACGATGTATTTGTGGGGCATGTCCTCCGCTATTCCCAATGCCCTTGACCACGCGTCGGCGGTCGACCTCCCTGTCCGGAAGCCGAACTGCGCGTCATCCCAATCCTGCACCTTCTGCCTAAGCCATCATCGCCTCGAGAGCCTTCCCCAGCACCGACACAAGACTTATTGGCCGGTACGAGGATACATCCTCAGCATCCTTGCCGGCGCCCTTGAGAAGGGCAACGACTCTCGCCACTTTCCAGCCTTTCGGGAAATAGCTCTCGGCGAGGCACTTGTTGTACAGAGCCAGGAGGAAATGCGGTACGGTGGAGACCAGGATCCTGAGCATGTGGGTCGTCACCCCATCCATCCCTGGGGCCTTTCCCAGCCGCATGCGGCTGGAAACTGCCTTCAGTTCCGGAAGCCTAAATTTGACCGGGGGGTCAATCATCCTCGTGCTCACTACGGGTACCGGTGGGATTCCAGGCCTACCCGGGACAAATGTCTCCAAGAGGAGACCTGCCGTCTCGTCCCATCCCTCTGTCTTCCGACCATCAGGTCTCCGGACGGCGCACAGGTCCCTCCGCTGCTTCTTGCCCCGGAGTAGCCTATAAACTTTACCCCACGGATCCCGATTGCCGTCCTTCTCGACGAAGGCCCGCCAATGGCGTGTCTTCGTATCGATCAGGAGTTTCGCATAGGCTCTCTTGGCCTCCTTGTACCCCCTCACGACTTCAGGATCCCGAACGTCCCGCGCCCTGGCTCGCTGCCACTCTAGCCGAGCTCTTCTCATGCGCCTCCTTGCCGCGCTGAGCTCCCCAGTCCACCACTTGACTTTTCCGCAGGTCGGGGGTCTGGTCTCGGGCAGGGTCTCCTGACACGCAGTCTCCAACCACCGATACACCTGTGCGATCTGGTCATCCACTCCCAACCCTCTAAACGCTGGGAATCCCAGGTCCCTAGCCTCCCTTCTGATCACATCCGTGAAGGGGTCTACCAGATCCGCCTTCAAGCGTCTCACGCCTGCTGGCGACTGGGAGACTACCGTGGGTGCTGAGATCCCCAGGTCTATTAGGTTGTGATCGCCAACCTCCGTGGGTTCCACGCGCCAGGTTACCTGCAGTTCCCCCAGGCCCCTGCCCAGGGTCACGTCTATATCAGTGTGCCCTGCTCCGCCCACGTAGGTGTAAAACCGGGAGGGCTCGTTCAGCACCTGAAGGTCGTGCGCGAGGATGAATTCCTCGAGGATGGTCCCCCTTGTGTGGTTCTCGTGCCCTCTCAGGCGGTTCTTACTGAACCACATTGCCGAGGATGCGTTGGCGTCCGCAGCGATGATCAAAGGCATGCCAGCCGTGCGCTCCATCACCTCTTCAAGGTAGCGGAGCGGAGCCTCTAGCGACTCCCCGGATGTCTCTTTCCTCCTAACTTTTGTAGGGCTGCAGTAGAGGGAAACGACGCCCAGTTGTCCGAACGTCCCCCTCAACTTTACACAGACACCCGGGTCCTCGTCTGTTATGGCCATATGGAAGGCCTCAATGTCTCTGTCCATGACCGCCACCGCTGCTCCACCTCTTTTTGCCGTGAAGACGGTTGTTCCGGCAGGGAGGCCAGCCGCAGCTCCATTCTTCTTCGCCCTATAGGGCTCCCGCATGAGTACCACCGCGTACTCTTCCTCCTGTATCCTTTGGCTCAGGGAAGCCATGACGTAGGAGGACCTCATGCAGTTGAGCTGCGCGATGGCGAGAATGGGCTGCCTATTGCGCATGTTCAGGGTTTACGCGATTATCGCCGTAATCAATCCTGCTTCTAATCCTGGCCTCCCTGATGGCCTTTTCTGGGCACTCCCTGCTGCCCGCTTTGTGGCCGCTGGGCCTCCTGGCCCTCCAGCAATTGACACACCTAGGCCTGTCGTCTCTTCTGGGGCAGTCTTTTGCCTTGTGCCCCTCCTCAGCACAGTTCACACACCTTTCTTTCTCCTGCTGGCAGCGTGCTTGCGTGTGCCCGTAAGCTTGACACTTGAAGCATCTGCTTACGGACAGGTGGTCTTTCACTTTACACGCCATCCAGCCGAAGTAAAGCTTACCTTTAGCAAGCAGGGCAATCCTCATTTCCGGTGTGACTTCAAGAACCCGATGGTTCAGCTCTTTCTCTTTTGGCCCCGTGGTATAGAGCACCTTCGCCATCCTCACCGCTTCCTCCACTCCTTCTCCCACATTCCTATCCAGGATCTCCCTCTCCACATCCCTGTCCGTCATTTCCCTGGGTATGTCGTATATGATCAGGCGCGGTTTGGCTTTATCGTCCCTGATCTCTAATCCGACTCTCCCCAGTGCAGCATTCCTTTTTAGCTTCTGGACATCGCTTTCCCTATTGGCTTCCAGCAGCACGCCTCTACCGCTCAGCTTCACCACCCTCCTAATTTGCAGATCCTCCTTCCTCGGATCTACGATCCGCTGAAGGAGTCTCTTGGTGGCCTCGCTGTCCACAATCTTCTCGCCTTGTTCACTATCCGAAAGGTATACGCGAATCACGTGGCCCTGCGGTACCTGGGCAGTGTGTTCTCCTTGGCGATTGCTGCCTGATGCCGTTGTCCTCCCTCTCGATCCTACTTTCTGTCACGGTCCTGCTGCCACTGCCTGTGTTGACGTCCTGGGGGTTGTCTCCAGCTGTTGCGGTGCCGAGCTGCTCGCCACTACCTGCGCCATCGTTCTCGCGCTAGGGGTGGGTCCGGGTCTTGGGTATAGGGGTGGCCTACCCTCGAGCGCTCTCTGGATACTAGCGATCGATTCCTCCAGCCGATCCAGTCTTTGGTCGCGGCTGGGCTGTGGGATATCTCCCCTTCCCTGTCTGGGCGGTTTCTTCATTGCCTCTATCTCGTTCCTTAAGGCCTCTATCTCTCTTCTTTCTTCACTCCTTGCGTCCCTCAGAACCCGGATCTCTTCCCTCAGTTTTCCTACTTGCCCCGAGACGCTGGCCGCCATCCTGCCACAGGAGTCCACGAGTCCCATAATATATTCTTTCGTCTTCTTGGGTACTTTAGATTTAAGTTTCCCTACGTACTCGTCCAAGCGGGTTCTGGTACCGTGGTAATCATCCCACGTGAACTCTGTGGCGAGCTTCTCAAGGTCGCCCTCTATGTCGGTGTCCCGCCCTTTATAGCCGTCGTCCTGGTCTTTGTCGTCCTCGACCGCTACCCTTTTGTTGTCCCCGTCGGAACTCAGTGGCGCCATCGCAGTCCTCTTAGCGTTTCTCCGCTGCATGGTTGCGCTCTCCTGCGGTTCGGTGTCCATGGGCTCTTCCGCTCTGATGTTCTCTGCTGTCGCCTCTCTTTCCCTTCTAACGATCCCGTCCTTCCCCTTTCCTGGCTGTTCCTTGAGGCGCGTTTTCTTCCCCGTGGCTGTTCGCGTAGCCCTTATCCCTGCGCCCTCGGCTTTTCCCTTAGCCTCCTCTCTGTTGCCCGGTCCATTCCTCTCTGCTTCTGTGTCGGAGGATGTTTCTGACGGTAAGGTGTCGTCATCCCTCGATGCTAAGGACTCCGAGGAGCTTTCATCCCGTGCCGGCTTCGGAGTTTTCTCATCCTTCACTTCCTCGGCTTTTCGTTCCTCCTCCGTACCCTTTCGATCCATCCCCAGGCCCTTTGCCCTGCAAGATCCTATCTCCGCTGTCCTTTTCCTCTCCCTTTCCAGGCGCTGCCTCTGCTTCTCCTTGCGCCTGCTTTCCCGCCGGCTAGAGTCCGAGCTCATTTGTAGGCTCTCACCTATGGAGAAGCTCCCCACCTTGCGGTATTGCAGTGATCCTGCCTCCTCCTGATCACCCCTCTCCGGTAGTGCCTCTTCCACCGCGGTCTCATTCGGAGAGTAGAAGCGAACCGGGTTCTCCCCTCCCTCGCTTTCCGAATCGCTCTCCAGCCTCCTCCTCCTTCGCTCCCCTGGGTTATCTGTTCCCCCGTCTCCATCCCCTATCCCCTGGATAACCCGCCTACCCCCTTGTATCTTGTACGCTTTCTTCAGTTTCATTTCGTTTTTTGTTTTGTTTTTGTTTACCATGATTTGAGTCCCACGAGCATGGCTGGTCTAGAGGTCCGGCTGTGTAGAGCCCCCATGCACAGCTAAGGGGAGTAGTACGCCCCGCTGCTCCCCTGGGCCAGCGGGGGGGGGGGACCGTTTACGACGCACTTTCGGCCCTGCGTCATGCAGATCCTCGGCACGGTACCTCACACCTTAACCTTGGGCTCGGATGTATGTGCATGTGTGTGTCTGCGCGTGTATGTGTGTGAGTGCGCATGCGTGTGTGTGTGTGTGTGTGTGTGTGTGTGTGTGTGTGTGTGTGTGTGCGTGTGTGTGTGCATGTGCATGTGTGGTGTAATGTAGTGTAGTGTAGTGTAGTGTAATTCTCCACGGATCCCTCCACCTCGGCCTGTCCGGCATGGTAGTACCTACCGGCATAGCCCGAGGGTTCATTGGGATGCTGGGAGTCGTGCAACGCTTGGACCAAAGTCTCCCGGGGTGAGAACACCCCGCAAGACTTTGAAGCCCCCCCGCCTCGACAAGGCGGATGCACATGGGGGGGGGGTGCGAGTCTGCACAGCGGTCCGGATCACTAAATGCGGCGAGAAGCAGCATCCTGGTCCACCGTCAGCGAATAACGTGAACCTACGTCTTCAGGACCCGGCCATCGCAGCTACTCCACCAGACAACACCACCTTCTCACCGCATATGCTGCCAGGGACGCCACCTGCAGTTTGTATCGTAAGAAGGAAAACCAAATTGCAAGAAGTCTGTCGCAAACATTGCGACACACCGGCCATCCGATTCGCCAAAACGAAACCATCGTTAATGTACCGCGAAAACCATCGCAATTAAATAGTGTACTGATGTTCAATAAATAATTATTGTTTTTCTCCTTTTAAAAAGAATTTAATTATTACAGAACACCTCAAAACATTAAACTCCTGATGTTCTTCTTTGCCGTGCTCGTGTCCCTTTTATTCGAAAGTTGCTTTTGTTTCGGCTTCGGTTATTGTGTCAAAAAAATGCACAGGAATTGAAAACTCCTTATTCGAAAAGGCACTGTTCACATGGTTCGTGCAACAAAGAGACGTTGGGTCACCCTTATCAGGAATTTTATTAAAAAAACAAGCCTTGCGACTTAATCAGCGTATGGGTGGCCCAAGCGATTTCCATGCCAGTACTGGTTGGCTTCCGGGTTTTAAAGAAAGACACGGAATAAGAGAAATTCAGGTCCAAAGCGAAAAATTGTCGAGTAATGGAGAATCCAGTAATGAGTTCGTTTTGGAGATGCCTACCTCGTCGAACATTAGCATCTAGAGATGAGAAATCTGCACCAGGATTTAAAATCAATAAAGTCCGAATAACAGTCCATGTTTGTGCTAATGCCACTGGTCTGCACCAGATTCCATTATTTGTTATTGGAATACCAAAAAAAACCAAGATGCTTCCAAAATACCGAAGTTCTTCCCGTAAAATATGTAAACCAAAAGAACGCTTGGATGGATAAAGTTACATGTTTACATTGGTACGAAAAAGTATTTATTCGAAAATGACAGATGATTACGGTTCTCCCGAAGGAATCTCAATTCTCTTGGTCGAACAATAATATCTGTCTGAAAACTGTACTCAATATTATCACCAAGAAATCTCAATCTTTAGGCAATAGTATTGAGGAGTTCAACGAGAAAAGCGTATAGACGAAAGTTTTTAAAACTGACAACACTATTATGATACATATGTTGACGCGCGCTGTGGAACCGTTATATATGTAGGTAACGCGGGAGTATACGATATGTGAGAGTAGACTAGGGGAGACTAGTTGAAATGAAGCACGAAATCTTAATTTTGTGTTCATTTGTTTCTAGTTGTCGCTAGTAACGTTAAGAGTTAAAAGAGCATCGTAAATGAAAGTCTAGTCGGTATGCGAAATTTCAATCTTGCGTCCGTCTTCCCTAGATTTGTCACTAGCGCTGTATGATGGAAGTCTTTAATCGATACATATTAGTACGAGGGGCATCCATCCCCGAGAATTGGCGATGAATACATATGTATCATAACACATATACATGAGTGAATTTTGTGTCGTTATATACTGGATAAATGGTATGCAGAATATAGCTTCTGCATAGCGTGACTAATCTTTTTGTATGAGTTTCGAGAATTATTGTGCGCGGGGAAAATAGGTCATTTTCTCGGAAAACCCCCTAACGACGATCGAACGACAAATAGACAGATAGTTTGTACAGTGTACACCAGGTGTAAGATGACAATCACCGTAGATACAGATATAGTGTAGAGAGATTCGATAGACAGTGACTGTAGATAGTTTTAGTAGTACGAGTTGAAAGTTACTAGTAGGTCACTAGACGTGAAATTTCAATTTTACGATAGTAAAAGTGTACACGAAGATTTAATTAGAATAGGATACGGAATCTCAATTCTGTGTAACCGTAAAAGCGTTAGGAATAATAATAGAAAGATCGCATAAAACCCCTAGATCATCGTAGGATCCAAATAGTCGGGATTAAGGAAATGTTGTGAGATCCGAGGAACCAATTGTTCTCGTGAGATGTTATTAAAAGGACTAATAGACACATTTTATGAACCCATATGGCACTAAATCTCGACGGACCTAGAGTTTATGAAGGTGGAATCCGAACCACCTGAGCTTTGGCGTTATTAGACACTTATACACAAATACAGAGGTGGAACATTTATTTAAACCTGATTGAGTTTTAATCAATAGCAACGACTTTGATTTGAGCAAAAAAACTTCTCAGGGGGCGAGATGGTTACGATGGCTAAGGCGTCCGCCTTGTTTCATAACCTCAACGTCTCCGAAGGTTCTGGGTTCGAGTCCCCGTGTAGACAATTTTCTGCGCATTGAATTGAACTCAGTACCAACACTGCAAACACCTACCTCATGGTTTGGGGCGTGGTTGCAGTGACATTTCACGCTGATCTGGTAGAGATTTGAGCAAAAAATTCTCACTTTTCGTACAGATTGAGCGACCGACATAAGAAATCAATGTTATTGTTAAAGTTATTATTAAAATAATAATAATAACAATAACAACAACAATAACAAAATAACAATAATTAGGGGCCCAAAGGGAATGATGCGTAACACAATGCGGCTATGCAAAAAGCTGCATCTTAGCCTATCTTCCCAAATGACCTACACGGAGAAAAATGACTCCGCTGGATTAGCTGATTCATATCAGCTGAAATTTTCGGCTGGAATTGCCGAAAATGTATGCAATTTTAGCTGTTTTGATTCCGCTAATGTAGCCTTAACCCTACTCAATTCGCGCTTAGCTCTAAATTTCCGCTACATTAGCAGATTTGTTCCGTTAAATTTGCGGACTTTTTCAGTAAATTTAGCTGAAATTATCGGCTATCCCTAACGGAATTCCAACAGCTGTCCCTATAGGATAAAATTGGTAGAATCTGCGGATTTTTCGGCTGATTTTGCTGATTATTTTTCTCCGTGTACTATCACCTCCACTTGTGCTTATCACAGCCGGTGGGCTCTGGACTCTTAGCAACCTTGCCAGAGATTGGGTAACCAACCCCAGTGGATGGCGAGGTAAGAGACAAACGAGAGAGGCATAACAACGGGGCGTAGGGCTAACCCCCCTACTCCCTGTATTTGCGGTTACCAACAGAATAACGAACAGGGCTCCTGACCATCGGGCTGCTTCGGATGCAGCCCAGTCCCGAGGTGGAGGAACCGAAACGGGTGTCCCGGGACAACGTCCCACGAATGCCCACGGGCGATTTCAGTGGACGGAGGATCTCAGGCAAGATCTAATGCGCTGCTACGAGGAGAGCTGTATGCAACAGAGAGGCTACATGGCGCAAATGCATAGTCGGTTTGCAGTAATGCATCTCGAACTGGCAGATCGCTTTTCTCAACAACAACTGAGAGATTATGTGGCCTATCTGAGGCGGATAGGTTTCGTTGTTCCCAGCTGTCAACCGGTACCGGATGTGCGGGCAATAACAACCGAGCCCGTATGCGATGCTGGGAAAGATGCTCCACATTATGAAAGCACGACACTCGTTTTTAGGCAAAATTTGACAACGAAAGTTTTGCCTAAACAATGAGAAGTAGATATTGCAAATGCCTACTTCTGGATGCTCTTCCGGATGATTGCGACCTGTGGCAAGTCAATTGTGCTGTTTACGAGACTGCGAGTGATCTGGTGACTCCACGAAATCTGACACAGATATCGGGGAGTCGACAGATTACAAAACGCATGTCTCAATTGAAGAGCAAAATTCGACTGACACGGAAGATTGCCCACCCGTCAGTGCATTAGAGGTGAAAAACGCCATCACAAGAACGAGATATTTCTCCTCGCCGGGCTGAGATGGAATTAACAACTATTGGTGGAAGAAGTTCACTTCTGCCCATCAACACCTAGCCCGAATATTCATCTCTTATATAAATGGAGACCAACCCATTCCGCACTGGCTGGTGGAGGGCCGAACGATACTGATCCCAAAATCGGGAGACTTGTCCGATCCGAGAAACCATAGACCGATCACGTGTCTCAATACGTTATACAAATTGTTCACTAACATCTTGAACGAACGTATTGAGAAATCCGTGAAACCGGTGTGGCAACGGATAGTAGAACAATGAGGCTGCAAAATGGGTGTATTCGGCTGCAAGGACAACTTGCTTATCGACCGGTGTGTTTGTCAGGACGCAGTCCAGTACAAACGTAACTTGTCGGTAGACTGGCTGGATTACATGAAGGCGTATGACACAACATCGCACGAGCTTTTAAGCTTGTTGCTCAAACGCCTCCATGTCTACCCAAACATAGTGAGAATTGTAGAAGACCTAATGCCTCTTTGGAAAACACGCTTTGTCACGACATCGGGCAAGCGTCGAACCATGTCTAGACTGGTTCAATTCCAAAGAGGTGTCTATCAGGGAGATTCTCCGAGTCCTCTGCTCTTCTGCATCTCACTATTGCCTCTATCCGTTGCTCTCCGGAAATCTCAAGGGTACATGTGTGGACCGCCTGGTGAACGGGTACATAAGATCACCCATCTTTTCTATATGGATGATCTTAAATCCTACGCATCAGGCGAAGATCAATTACATCGATCTCTGAACATCGCCCTCACATACTTGAGAGATATCGGCATGGTATTCGGATTGGACAAGTGTGCAGTCGTTCATTTGCACAGAGGAAGGTCAGGCTCCAATAACAACGATATGGAGCTCGTCAACGGAAATGTCATCCGCCACCTTAGCGCCGAAGAAGCCTACACATACCTGGGCGTAGTTCAAAGGCATGTCCAGGATGTGCAGGCTGCTAAAACCACCATCATTAAGAAATACCGGCGCATTCTCCGTCAGATCTGGTCATCAGAATTGACCGGGAGAAATAAGGTGGCAGCCACGAATATGTTGGCCGTATCACCAGTGCTCTATTCATTTGGAGGACGAAAAACGGATGAAATATCAGGAACTCCTGTTCGAAATGCGCAAGCTGTATCGAGGATTCAAAATCAAGCTCGTCGTGCTGATAATTGGAGTGCTGGGAGGAATGAGACCAACTTTCCTCGAAAACATCAAAAGCATTCGGGCCTGCCGAGAATATGCAAATTCCATCGCAGGCCGAATGCAGAAAGCAGTGCTGCTGGGATCTCTCCGTCTACTGAGGTCACACGAGATCCTGTAACCAGTTACCCAATGGTAGAGGGAGTGGTTACAGTTGCAAAAGAAATGGCCCGGTGCAATCTGTAGCGGAGGAGATGGATATCGGAGCCACTTTTATGCTGCAGACTGCACACATGGATTATGGAGGACCAAGGGAGGTTAGGGTTTTAGTCGGTAAACCTTGCCGTCAACATCCAAGGTGAGGGATCCCGACACACGGGGGGTTAAACAACATCTTCAACCCCCTATGGTGCCTAACGCATCCCCCCCCCCTCCGTAAAAAAAAAATAATATATATTTTTGACTCAAGTAACAATTGCAATATAGGTCAGATGGCCACTAAAAATATCGAATCTACTGCGCAAACCCATTCCCAGCGAATTCCTGGTTGAAGAGGTTTTTCTGAAGAGAAAGCAGATAGTACGAATTGGAGATCATCTCCAAATGAACCTAGTCAAGCACTGGCCAGATGGGGATGTGGGGCACTTCTGGAAGTGGGGTACAAAAAGCTTTCCGCAGACCACAAAATCCAGCTAAAAAATTGAAATATGGGATTCTTATGTATGCATATTAAGTGTACGAAATTTAGTCGCCATAAAAATATGCATATACTTATCAATATCTTTCACATTCCTCCTCTGTTAAAGATGTTTAAAAACTTCATTAATTCTAAACCAGATGTATACGTATAGGGCAAAATGTACTGGGAACGCCTTACTGACGAGTCCACCCAGTACATTTGGACGAAACGTATATTTTTTACTCAATAAGCAATTGTTATATTATTATCGCTAGAGGGAAACTGAATTTTCGTGATTAAAATAGTTCTTATTTTATTTAAATACAGACAGAAAAATTAAAAGTTCAGTCGCGGTAATAAATTAAAATCGCGGCTTTTTTTCATCTTTTTTCACATATTTAGTGGTTGAAAATCGACAACCCGTTTGTATTTACTAAATTTGTTGTTGGTTTTATTTACTTCATTACACCGATATTACCGAGACTAATTCTTAGATTAATTTGTTAAAAGACAATGAAGCTGGTCAAACAGAAAAGAAAAACCAGCGGATGGAGTAAGGAAATCCACTCCTGCTCTTGGTCCAGCAGAGGCTAAGACAGAAACGCTGATGGATGAACCATCGTGGTTGTCGAGCGGGTATGCAGGTACACAACCTGCACATAAGCTGTATTCCCAAAATCTCGATTTGTCAACAGCACCATTGCTGTTTGAGCGGGTATTTCTGGACTTAGAAACCGATAATCCCCGATTTAGACGCGAGATGCCTTTCTGTGCATTCCAGCACGTCTGTACGAGGGTGATGAACGCCACCATCATTGACCCTGTGCAAAATAGGAATGCCGAAGACAGGTTCTCAAATGACGAATGTCCGATGAATCTAATCCCTGACGACCTTACGTTACCGGCACCTGTGTACGAATTCGTCGAAAATCTATCCGAAACGATCACAGCCGACGGGGACACTGTGAAGTCGAACTTTCCTGATGCCGTTATTCCGGGACCGCGACTGATCCACAGATCTGCGCAGAACGACCCTCTGGGTCATTTGGCCGTTGTGAGGCTCAAAACCATAACGCATATGAGGTTAACATCAGTCCTCTTATAACGTCACGGCTTGTAACAGCGACACGTCAGCAGAACACCACAAGGAACTTTGGTGAATGGCATCCCCTACCACAAGGACTTGCTCCTGCAAACGCAGTGCCTACTGAAAATCTCTTAGGGTATAGACCAGTCGAGCGGTTAAGTCCAGAGGGGAAAAAATACAAAATCAGTCTCCCGACCAGAGAAGACTGGGAAATCAACCATGCGACACTGCTCCACCGAAACAACTGGTTCACAGATAAGTCAGTTGGGGCGCGGGGGATTGGAGTGGGGGTATATAGAAGAAGCGGTGGAAAAGGATCCACACACCCGTTGGGAGCCTACACCACCGTTTTGCAAGCAGAACAAATGGCTATCATTCAGTGTTCCTATAGAGCGCTAAATGAGGATATTCGTACCAATACCACCATTGTTTCTGATAGTATGGGAGCCTTAAAGGCCCTCAACAACTTTAGTACAAGATCAGGACTAGTCTGGGACTGCTACCAGTCTCTGAATAGGCTAGCTGCGAAAACTCGCGTCACGCTGCTCTGGATGGCAAGCCATAGTGGATTCAAATGCAGCGTGATTGCAGATGAGATAGCCAAATTGGCAGCAAAAAAGAACTTTATTGGACCCGTACCCGTGGTGGGTGTGTGCAAAAACCTCGCTCGAGAAACATTCGGGACGAGGGTTGCGCTCAAACTTCGGTTTCCCCAAGTAGAAAAGTTCTATACGAATTACATATACGGTAAATTATATACAGTCATCTGTATATGGAAGATATATGTATATATACTATATTTTGCCCTTTGCTGAATTTGCATTTCTCATGGTTAAATAGTTTTATCAGTTATAACTTGAGAGAACAGTATATTTTTTATATAGAAATATATACAGGGTCATCGAAAAGTATCGGACCCCCCTAATATCTTCCGTTAGAATGCACTTAGAAGAAAATGTCCAATAGCAAAGTTGTATGGTTTCAAGCGGGGAGTAAGATGATGACCTTGACTTTGACCTTGACCATGTCCTTCAAGGTCATTTCAAGGTCAATCTTATTTTTTTAAATAGAACCCCCTACATTTTATTTCATATTCTTATAGCTTATCTCGAGAGCTTTCCAAAACACTATAATAAAATATTTTTTTATTAAGTACTTTTTGAGTTATAAAGGTTTGAAGTTAACATTCGTACCTTTGCCCAGCAAGGTTTCCTGAATTATCCGCAATGGAAATAATCAGAAAAAGTTGCCGGACGGGGATTCGAACTTACCACCTAAGGAAGGTTCAAGGAACAGTTTACGAGGCGAGCATGCTAACCACTTAACCATCGCGTTCCCTGAAAATTCTATCGAATCAAATAAAAAACAATCAAAAGTTTCGTATCCAGTATGGCAACGAAGAAGATATCTCTCTTTGAGGTCAAACCAGCTATTAATGGACTCGCCAAACTAGCGAAGCAATTCGAAGCACCTACGACGTTAAAAACAACAGATCCGCCAGTCTTTACATCCGATTTCTTTCAAGCACTTGACATTGCAGAAAACATCGAATCGTCAACCGGTTCAGATTTCACAATAGACGTACAGCCAGACACAAGATTCCCTCTAGCTTACCTCATCCGCAAGACATACCAAGAATTCGCTGACGCAAACGTGAAAGGATTTCCCTACACATCGTTTCAAACAATAGTCGCATATAAACTAACTCTATATTACGCAGCTATCTTAATTCGAGACACAACACAACGGAATACTCCTTCATCGCATGCTACCACCTATATGACAGAAATTGGCAGAAAAAATTGGTATTGGTATTGGCATTGCCATTTCTTCCTGCGAACATAATTGAAAGGGAATACTTTGAAATTGTAGAAGAGTACAGCATTAATGTAATCCATGCAAAATTCGACCAGAAGACGAATGATGTCAAGTAAGACGACATTAGCGTGTATGGATGTATTTCGAAAAGCCAAAGAAATCATGGCAAATATGAAAATAAAAACTAGATGCCTTCGACCCGGGTGCCTACAATTTTGGCTAAATTCGTATTGCAGTTCCCTGACGAACGGCTGATGATTCCGGGAATATTCCCATTTTAACACTGCCAGGAAAGAAGGCGGCAGAGGGTAGTTCTAGCATCGTTAGGTTCGAGTAGTTTCTATACATATATTGTAACAATATCTTGTTCCTTAAATAGGGTGAATATGCCAATGAATGGACGGTTAAGCATTTTTCACACTTTGATCGTTTGTAACTTTTGAATTCTTTTATGAAAATTTAATTATGATACCACCATTAGAATCGTTAGACTCTGCTCTTTATGACCGTGTAGTTCAACCTTTGATTTTATTTAATTATTAACCTCGTCTTCATACGTTTGTAAAAAAATCCGCTAAACCCCAATGAATAGACGGGTTAAATCAAATGGGACGTTTTCAGTACCAGTTTTGGATGGCTTTAAAACCTTGCTTTGATTTTACAAAATAATAAACACTGGAAGATCAATAGTACTGTAAATATTGTTTTGAATGTTCAAAGAACATAAAAATATGTATTTTGTTGCATGTTGTGCATCATACATTCATAAGAAATAGAAATATGTAGAAAATCGTCCATTCATTGGCATATTCACCCTATATTAAAATTGAAAATGAGCATTTTCAAAACTTCGACCCCGACCGCAGGTCAGCCGAAGCACAGATAAATGAGCACGTCTTGTTCACACTGATGCTTAAAAAAACGCGATTTAGTCGAGATTTTGACAGGTCGGGTTGCAGGAAATAAATTTTTTTATATTTGGGATACTTCGGTTTCCGTTTTTTACGGCATTATCGTTTATTTTACGAAGAAATGAATATAACCTTTTTTGTAGAGAATTCAGGCGGAGAGAACAATTTAGGCGGGCTTTAGAGGCCCAGGCTCTCCTCAAACAGATACTTTCGTTGCAGTTTATACCTCACAGTGCGTTATATCCTGCAGTACGGTATAAAGTCCTTCAATTTCCTCGATACTTCAAACATTTTTCGTTCAAAAAAATCGAGCCTAAAACCCAAACTCACGAATAATATCAGCGAATCTTACAATGCGATACATTGGAATGAAACATAGTGCGTGGGATTTTGTAGGTGAGTTTTTATTAGAAAATTTCAATCACAGTTTTACCAAAATGCTTGCTATTTCATTTCATTACATTAATTACTTACTTTACTTACACAGGAAAAATCCTTAAAATGATTTGGAATAAAAATTTATATTTAGGAAGATTGAATAAAGCAGCGCCTGTAAAGACTCCGCTCAGCAAGCGTGTACCAACAGACTTGTTTGAGAAGAGATATGATTTATAGAAAAATGTTATAATGTAAGTAGTAGTTTTCGAAGCAAGTGCGAGAGCATTTTGCTGCCAATGGAAGCTTGAATGCAGTAATATAAGGAAATTGTAGACTACAAGTGTTTTGTGCATGTATTATCCATAACTGAACCATAAACCAATGGCAATATTCTATAACAATGATATTATTTCCGACATTAGATGAAAACGATATGAGTGAAAAGATCCATGACACAGCATCGATGTCTAGCGAGTTTGGTGCGTATGATGATTATAATTAAATGTATATATAAATTTGATGTCTTTGTAACGATTGGAATTTGAGGGGCAAATGTAAGAAGACTACAGACTAAATAGAATTGGTCCTCTAATCAATGTACTGGGCTTACAGTGATCTATCGAGCACATGCAGTTGGGAGAGGAAAATTTACAAACAAAATTCTTCATTCGTTTGCTACGGCAATTATGATTTATAAAGAAAATCCATGTATCTCTCTTTGTATAAAATTGAATGCTACACCTTTTGGTTTGAAACACTTTTTAATGTGAATTGTATTCTTGAAAATAAGTCCAAAAATGTGATTCTTTCATATTTATTCTTCGTTAATGACATAACCGTTGACTTTAAGAAGAAAGTGCATGTAACCTCCAGTGTAGAGAATTCGATGCTCTATGTTTTTTGTTGGAAGCAGTTTTTGTGTGATTCGTATTTTTTACAAGAAACACAAAAAGCATATCATTCAGCTGTTTTTGTAATCAGATCAAACCCAAAAAGAGGCTGAACTTTAACAAAAGTAATTGTTCGGCCGAAGTGACCAGATTCAATACTTCGTTCCGATCTATGGTCTAGCCTGACATTATAAATTAACATAGATAGAAAGAAGACGGATTAAAATAAAAGGCACGTTCAAAAAAAAAGTAAAGACCAAATAAAAAGAACTGGAAAATAATCCAAACAAACACGACAACATTCAGAAAAGAGAAATAAAATTTGGAGAATATTCTATATCAAAATAACAACACCAATATAAATTAATGACAACGCGAAATAAAATAACAACAACAAACAATATAAAGTAATAACATCAACACACGGGATAAAGTACCAACAAACAAGTTAAAATAAAAACGGCTTGCCTGACGGAGTTTCCAGTGTATACAAAAGTACACAAAAAAATAAATGTTACGGAAACTAGGGGCAAGGCAGTAAATAAAAGAAGGGAAATAATCCAGGTAAAAATATTACAAAAATAACGTCTGGCCTCAAAAATCCAAAACCCGGAGCAATAATTCAAGTTTGCCAATTAATACTATGGCAAACATTCTCAACGATGGAAAATACTCCAGACCAAAATGAACAGTAAACTAAATCGTATAAAAATAAAGAAGACAAAGTAACAACAACAAACAAGATACAATTGATCTTCGACAATAGGCCGATAAGCGATATACTATCGTTTTCCTGCATCCCTTATATCCAACGAAAATCCCACTTCAATAGCGAGAAAATAAATCGTTCCGATTCGTACCGGACGACGTCGGAACTAGTCGCAATTTGAACGAAGAAGAAAACAAAAGAAGCTTAAAGTAGGTCGAAACGAATGCAAATAGATTTTGAACAAATGAAATTATCGAACCGTAGATCCATGCAGACACTACACCCTCGAGGAAAAATATACTATTGAAAAATATTTAATTATACTATAGGTATTACCCGAATATATTAGTTCCTTTTAGTAAGCATTATTTTGGTATAGATTTCATAATATTACACAATTTAGAGCATTAAAATTAATTCCACATTGTTAAGTAGCTGCGCTAATTTATCATACTTAAAATCTATTCAGCCAGTGCCCTTCGTTTTTGCGTCAACATTACTTTGTTTAAGTCGTCTTATTAATTTAGGCGTTATATATATATTAATATTATACTCAACTAGAAAAATGTTTAAACGCATGGAGTTTTAAAATAAAATCGTTCTAGATTGTATTGACATTATTTTCAACAGATTATTTTAACATGAAAGAGGAAGTAAACAATGAACATATATATATATATATCGTATTCTTTGTTTACATAAATTGTATTTAGGAAATGAAACCTTAGAATTACTCACAATTTAAGAAAGTATGTACAGGATTGGAAAATTGGCAAATCAGTAATTAATTCAAATTTCATTTGACATTAACTTACTAAAAAAAAGTAAAATAGAAACACATAAATGAATGAAACAAAGAATATATTTAATTTTTGCACTTTTTAAGTAATAAAGTATTTCACGTTTTACGGATACATTGAAAGAATTAGGAAAATTATATCACTACGAACACCTACAATAAGACATTATCTACAAAAAAGAAACGAAAAAATGGCTTAAAAATAAAATTCCCCGAAAACACTCATTTTTGCGATGTTATTATACCATATTCTCCACTGGTAATAATTTTCAAAGGTATTACGTGTCTGTAGAATTCCTTGCACCTAATATACAGTATAATCATTTTAAGGAGTATGCTTTAAATATGTAAAATATTACACGTAAAGACTGATTTGTAATTATTCTAATGCTTCTCTTCTCTGATATTATAGAAATAGTTTACAAATATACATATTGTACTATGAATTAACTGCAGAACCAATAGCTTTAACAATGATTACAATTTCATGAAATGGTTCAAAATACTTTGCACCATGCCGTCTATACAGAAGCATTCTTTCATCGTATTCTCTACTCCTAATCATTGTAAAGATGCGAAGTACATGTTTAAATTTTGCACTTACTTTATAATACAATTATTTTAAGAAATATAGGGTAAACCGGACAGTAGTCGGCCACTTCGCAAATTGTAGTGTTTAATGTTAAAATTTATAGGTAAAATTTTTTTTCTTCATAGCATCTGGTAAGTACACATAACATAGTTATAATTACAATGCGGAATATTTTTTTTCCTTATTGGCGCAGAAGTATTGCAATAACAAAAAAGTGTTTCCAAATCAGTGCAAAAATACGGTAAGTTCTTACATACTTCCATTAGAATACATTATTACGAATTACTCTATTATAAGAGAAGCAAATGATATACAAATATTTTTGTTGTTGTAAAATAATCTTTATACCTTCATAAACAAATCTAAGTTTCAACAGGTAAAAAAAAAAATTATTTTTGTATACTGTTAAAGGTGGCCGATCACTATACGTGAAAATCACGGAATCTACAGTTGTCGGCCACTTAAAGTTTTTACATACAATCGTGTACAATTGCAACATTAATAGGCATAGGGATCATTTTCCATTGAGTTTTAAAGACGAAATGGATGCACTGAAAGAGGATCGAATACAAGCAGCCTTATCAGACATAAGAAAAGGACTGGGATTGAATGCAGCGGCCAAATCGTATGGAATCGCCAGATCCACTCCACGGTGGTCTTGATGCAGGGGTAGGTTTAACAAAAGTGTACCAATGTTCTGTAAACGCAGTTTCGTCTCAAATTGTCCCAGGATACCAAATTTTCAAGTCCGAAAATCTCACCTGATCCTTTTTTCGAAATAACCATAGATATATATGTCATTCAAAAAAAACTGAAACATTCATGCATACATTTTCATACCTTCAGACACATTCCATTCCATCAACGCACACACCCACACACATACACACGCACCCACTCGCACACACACGCACGCGTCCCTTTTTATCTAAAGAGTGCTTTACGCACTTGGGAGCGATATAAAGTTAATTTGATACAGGATGAATCATATCCTCAAAGACTCCTAAAAGCAGTAGTTGTATTTTCGTCTCTCAATATTTAGCTAAATGATTTTCAAGAAGTAAAAATAAAAAATATAAAAAAAAAAAATAATAAAAAAAAATGGGACCAAATAACTACCACGTCCACGTCGTTGGTCCTGGGTAAAGCTGAGAGTGGTACATATATAATATATTTATATATGTGTACGGAATCTAAGTATAAGAATAAATTATTTATTTTTTTTAATGGCATATGATACATATATATGTTTATTTCAAAAAAAGGATCAGGTACAATTTTCGGACTCGAAATTTTTTTTTTAAATCCGCGTCATCAGATAGTTTCACATAAATCTAACGAAAAATATGTACGATTAGAATTAATTAAAAAATATCATATTAATTTTTTTAGAGCATTTTCATCAAAAAGATTGCCTTAAATGGCCGACTACTGTCCGGTTTACCCTATTTCTAAAATATTTATACAACGTCAGAAAAACACATAGACAGTACCAACAGTTTTTTGGAAACGGTTTACTGATCTTGTTAAAGTATATTATTTTACAAATATGGAACATGCTTCTTAATATAATTTTACTTTATATTAAGTGCAAAGAATTAATAATACACGTAGTACCTTTAACAATACTGATGAGTGGATAGTTCGATAATTTGTCTAAAAGTAAATGAGTCGTTGATACCCAGATTTTTGTATATTAATATTATGTTACATAATATTACAGAAAATAAAAAGAAATTTCAAGATCTCTCTAAAAATAAATATTTTATATTGTAACGGGACGTTACGCCGCGAACCAGTTAAGATCGCCGTCGTTGTAATGTTGTCATAGAGACCGTTTTCGTGCGTTTCCGTGACGGGGTCGGGTGTTAGGAACCGCCCCGAATCAGCCCGAGCGTCGCCGACTTCGGAGTTCGGCGCTCGGCGAAATCGGAGTCAGTTCGCCTATAGGCCTATAGAGCATTTCACGCTGTGACGTCACGACAGGTCACGTGTACGTGTCCCTAAAATCCAAGATGGAGGATACTGGAGGACAAACAAACCGCGTTTTCCTTTAAATTAGAATTGACGATAAGAGAAAAATATATTATTTACGTATTTTAAGGCAAATATGGTCTCATTTTCTTGTATTGTAGGTTGTTCAAAACGTGGAGATAGAGATAGAATATAATTTTATCGTATTCCGAGCATAATAAGTATTAATAATCGCAAATACATGACAACAGATCGTCATAAAACGAATGGTTCTGAAAGTCTTACTGAAGATGCTGACAAAGTGATTAAACTTTCCAATCGATCTCTTGCTCTACGAGCGAAAAGGAGCCAGCCGAGGAAGACCGTTTTCCTGGCGCGGCGTATTCCCACCGGGAAACGCCAAAGTCCGTTTCACAGGCGGTAACCGTCTCGGAAAAAACTCCCATACGGCAAAAACCGCAAATTGTACGTGCCCCGAAAAAGTACGTCACAATATAAATATGACTTAATTTTCCCCCTTGAAAATATTTATTTCTGGATAAATCATTAATTTTCTCTTCTCTTACTTCTTTAGTTGGCAAACTTAGATAACATTAGGACAGCATTAATGAAATAAGATTATAAGTAGGGTAAACCATACAGTAGTCGGCCATGCTCTAAAAAAATGCTCTAAAAAATTTAATACGATATTTAATTAATTCTAATCTTACATATTTGTTCCTTAGATTCCTTAGGTTCCTTAGGGGCTATGTGAAACTATCTGATAAAGCGAATTTAAAAAAAATATCTTTTTCGTTAAAAAAAAATCGCAAAAAAAGAGTTCCAAAATTACAGTAGTCGGCCACCCTTTAAATTCATTAAAAAAGGAAGAAAAGGATTTAATTTTTTTTTACTAACAAATTATTTCTTATCATTGATAAATACAGGTATTTCTCTACGATTATTTTTGTTATCAATCTCGATCCTTCACGATCTTTTCGATTATTCTCGATCTTTTTCGAGCTCTTTCAAGAATTCTCAAAATTTTTTTTATGTTTCTCGATATTTCTTGATCTTTCTCGATCTTTCTTGATCATTGTCGATCTTTTTCTATCTCTGTCAATTGTTATCGATCTTTCTCGATCTATCTCGATCGTTGTTGATCCTTCTCAATCATTTTCGATCTTTTTCAAGTTTTTTCGATCATTTTCAAACTTTGTTTATGTTTCTCGATCTTTCTTGATGTTTTTCGACCTTTCTTGATATCTCTGAATTGTTAATCTCTTTCGATCATTCTTGATATTTGTCCATCTTTTCCGATCACTATCGATCTCCACCGATTTTTTTCGCTCTTTCTGATCTTTTTCGACCTTTCTTGACCTTTCGATCATTCTCATTTTTTCTTGATATTTCTCGATGTTTCTGATCCTTCCCCAATCTTTCTTGATCTGTCTTGATTTCTTGAGATGAAGAGATTTTAGATATCAAGAGATAGATATTATTTCTATAAATCAGCGGTGTTATCCCGAGTATAAAAAAACGACGATAATAGCCGCATACCCCCATAACACCATGAAGCTGCTTTCTATGACACGGTACCGGAAACTGTTTGATAACTTCAAGCTTTAAAGAATCAGCATCTATCCCCCTTTCTGAAATTACATATCTTAAAAAACTAACGGATTTCCTAAAGAAATGTGATTTCTTCATGCTCAGGGTAAATCCAACCCTTCGCAACCTGTTGAGTAATATTCGCAAGTGTCCTAGATGTTCTTCGAACGTCCGTGAAGCAATTAATACGTCATTAACGTAACAAGTCACAAATTCTGACCATTCGTTCCCCAAGGTCATCCCAAGTGCACGAATGAATCCACTGCCTGTCGTCTTCAATCCAAAAGGGATGCGAGTGAACTGATACAAAATCCCCCCTTGTAGAAATGACGTATACTGCTTTCACCCGTCATCGAATTTGCCGCTTCCTGACGACACGAAGCGGAATGCAGTAGGGGCTTCTCGACCTTTTGATGATCCCTTGAAACATTTTGTCAATCTGAGCATCAACATCCGCGTGCTGATGCAGGGGAACCGGATACGATTTTCTAACGTATGATCTTTACTTCATCACGTCAATGACATGTTTATAGACGTTTACACAATCAGGATTATGCAAAAAAATATCACGGTTATTTTTAATCAGATTTCTCACACCTTCCCTTTTGTGATCAGTCAGTCCTTCTATATTGCTGACTTGTTCATCAATCGCCCCTGCGTCACACTCATTGGTTACTCCTGCGTTACCCCTATTGGCCTCTTATCCTTCATCAGGACCGATATTTAAATTAATCGTCAAGACCGGTCTTGATTATTGATTTATCGACTGATACCAACGAACTTTAGTAACCTCTATTACTTTAAAGGGCACGTCACTCTTGACGAGATTCTTTATACGGAATGTGACATTCTCCCCAGATAACCTATTACCAAAAAGACTGACGCGCGCGCTCATTGTTGAGATCAACGATTCCTTAGCGACGCTTTAACCCGTCCACCCCTATTATCTCTTCCTTGTTTCCGAATTTTCTTTCCAAATCTTCGTGGGCTTATGCCCCACCGCGATATAAACCGTTAATTTTTTTCTGTTTTTTTTCCTTGTTTTTCAATATCGAGCTTATCGAGTCACTTGTTCGGGCGCCATTGTAGTTAATTCTTTAATTGTGAATTAACAAAATCACACTTAGAATTACAACTAACGTCATTTAACACACTTTATCTCTCAACTTGTTCGCACTTTTTTTACAAAATAAGTACATAAAAAGAACCATAACTTATTACATTCGCATACTCAGAGCACTAGTCCCAACACATAAACGATTACGCAGAGGAAAGAGGAAAATGAAACAAAAACTTGCTTTAAGATTGGACGACACTCGACTCCGAATTTCGTTATTTGACACTTGCACCCGTTACAGGCATGTCAGATCGACAAGAATTCAAATTGCTCGTTCGATTTTCATAGAGCGACGATCACTCTCGCTTTCGTTTTTCACTTACCCATTCACTCCACCGATCCGAAATAATTGAACTGCTCCACACTCGATATTCGTACAATGTGAGTTAGTATATATCTAACGGAATTTACCACAATAAAATAATAGTGTATGCTGTGACTACGCCAACACGCCCATAGTTCACAATTCTATTGAATATTTAATTGAATTCATCAACTTGTAGGCTGTAGCGTCTTGTAGGATTTCAGATTTCCTAACGCACCACGTGACTGACGTCCGTTGCTGAATCTGGCCAGCTCTGTTTAACTCTAACCCTTCCTCGTGTCGGAAGATCTACTCATCGTCGAGTTTTCCTCTTGAAATCTGAAGATCCACCCAGCGTCGAGTTTTCCTCTTGAAGTTGGACCGGAAAGAGAGACCGAGCTGGGGTGACTCGCCCTTTTATCACCTTTCTCTCAGGCCACACTCTTCCGGACGAAAACTGGCGAAAGGGCATGATTTCCTTTCGCGACGGGGCACACGATGCGAACATCCTGATTTTAAAACATATGCACAACCACACTGTGTTTACAATTTCCTACTGATCCAGGATCCAGTATCTAGAAAACTGGAAAAAATATGGCTTTACGTATATGGTTAACATTTTTATCGAAATTTTACGATAAAAATATGAATGCTTAAAACGGCTAGTCGCGTCCCCTATTAGGGCGACGGGGGAAAGGGGGAGGTGTATTTTGTTTGCCAAACGATATATTTCATGGAAAAGTGGAACCTGTGCTTCTCATTACTAAGATCGTGTGCGAAATTATCAGTGTTTTTCAACTTGTATTCGATTTCTTAACTTGAAATATCGAACAAAATTCAGAAAATTTTAATACATTAAATGTTTTTAAATATTTTCATTCGTCAGATGATTTTCCAACTTTTTTCGTTTTTCAAGTTTATCTGATGCCATAATTTGCATTCGATTGTATACTTTTACAAATAATCATTTGGTTATGTGCGTTAATTTACGAAATATAACTATATCGTTCGAATGATCAGCGTTTTTAACGATATCGAATCTTCATAGCCGCATTTTTATGGAAAGCCGGAAAACGAGTAAAGCCGAAGAAATATCCAAAGCGGAAATTCGAACAATTGTAATATAAAAGATTACAATTCGGAATTAATGCACTTTGAGAAGGGATTTCGTTAATTCGATCTGCTGTCATAGTGATAGGGTTTCTAATGGCTGACCTATCATTGCTGATAAAATTGTTCGGATATTATTCGGTAATCTGCTTATCCCTATTGTTTTTACGAAATCCGTTGGAGTGGGTGTCCCTACCAATGCTATTAACCGTCGTAAAAATTGTGAAGGCGTGCGATCTCCTAGTTCTTCCGGTTCCAGTAGTGTGCGCAATTTCTTTTCTTTTGATTCGGTTAGCCTTTGAATTAATGCGTTTTTTAATGCTGTATATCTATTTAACGTTGGCGGAGCTCTAATAATATCGGCTACTTCTGTTACAACTGCGTGGTCTAAATGTTTTACTAAATGCGCGTACTTTGTATCTTCTGTGGTTACTTGAGCCAGTCGAAATTGCTCTTCTAAATGCGTAAACCACAGATCTGCATTGTCCACCCAAAATGGCGGTGCATGGACGGATATTCTATTAATTACGTCATTTTGATTATTTATTTTCTCTTGTGTACTATTAAGTGCTGCACTAACGTTTCTGTCCGTTTGATCAGTCGGAAGAGCCATTTTAATATTTGCCCTTTCCGGTGTCACCACTTTGGATATGTGCGTTAATTTACGAAATATAACTATATCGTTCGAATGATCAGCGTTTTTAACGATATCGAATCTTCATAGCCGCATTCTTATGGAGAGCCGGAAAACGAGTATAGCCGAAGAAATATCCAAAGCGGAAATTCGAACAATTGTAATATAAAAGATTACAATTCGGAATTAATGCACTTTGAGAATGAATTAAGACGGCTCCTTGCAATGCCGCTACCCTATTGCGATGCTCGTCTACAGGCAAACAACTTTGAGACGAAGGATAGTTTAAAATATAACAAAAAAATATATTTAACAAAAATTAATCATACAAATTTATTTAACATTTATCAAACGGATACGTTTGGCGCGATTATGCCGTTTTCTGTTTTTTTGCAACGTGATCTAGCCAGCACATCCTGCTCGGTGCAGTCTATTTTTATGATTAGATCAGGCGGAATTGGTTTTTTAACTAAGAATACTGAAGTATAAAAAATAACAAAACTTATTAAGCTATACGCGAAGCACTGACTCTAATAAGCCTTGCCCAGCATGCGGCTTAAGTTATAAAAACGTGTAGCAGCGAGCCAGCCAACAGACGGCAACAGTACGCAGAACTTGAAGAACCGGTTGCCTACCACACGGGTGGCAATTACCGATTGTAGCATATCTTCGATTTATACAATCCTGTAGCAGCGCCTAACAGGCGGTACGTAATCCGTGCTGTAGAAATCGATCGAAGTGAAGAGACTGCACTCAACTGGACCTGAGAAGATGCGTCGGAAGCTGTGAAAAAAAAAATTATATAAGGTAGCCCTGATAAGGACTGAAAAAGGATGAATAAGTTAGTCCCAGAATAAGGCGGATCTTAGACGGTGTTTCAATTCCAGCTCCAGATGATGCTAAGGAAGAGTACAGACTAATATAAGGATGCTGCAGTGACTGTCCAATCCTTGTTAGTTTTCCGAATCCAAAACAATGTTGTCCTGGAGTATGTAGCCTACTTCTTTTGACTTGTTCGTGACCAGGAAGATGTCGACGAATATACTATTCACTTTGTATAGCGATCGAAAAGAACATTAGAGTGACTATGCCATTGGAAAGGTCGCTTATTTATACCCTGTACTATCCGTATTGAACTTATTTTGGGCCTATTTGATTGGCCAAAAGTTCGAAAGAGGGGTTAACATGCCTCATACCTTAATTTACTAAAAAGAACAAAATTCGACTTTTTTAGCTTAAAAAATGCATTCTTATCTCTTCATATTAGAAGGATAAAACTTTATAGAATTAAGATAATTAATTTTTAACGATATAAAATGTTCTATTATATTACAGTTGAGATCTCCTAATATATGAATTTTTATGACATCTCTACAGATTCTATAAAAATTCCTCTTACCAATGATGCATAGTTTCTCGTGCCTCTGTTGCAGGCCAAAAAAATTAAATTTTAATTTAATATCTTATAAGACGAGTATTCGTAATTTATTAAATAGTTTTGGGCTGATATTGCTCTCGAATAAATTTTACGAAGTCCCATAGCATAATTATCGTGTGCCAGTTGCACTAAATTGAACTCGGTTCTTATCTCGCCGATCTCGCTAAAAAATATCAAATTAATTTCTTAAATGCTCTAGTAACGAAAAATTAATTTGAAACATTCAAATAATCGGATTCTCCTTATTTCCGGAAAATACTCGGAAGGGCATTTAAATATTTATTTTTCTGGTTCAAATTTAAATTCTTAAATATATAATATTTCTGCCACTTCAATTCATTATGTTTCCCGGATACTAGTGGATTATAATAATTCGGAATTGAAAATGATTCCGAGTGACAAATTCCTGCCACTTCTATTACTTATATTTTCCCGATATATTATAGTAATAGTTCTCGGCTTCCGCGCGTATTTTTTAAAGGGGCGGTATCCGCCACAATCATAAACCTCGTGCGTTTACTTTTAACGTCACATTATTTTAAGTAATCCAAGAACGTATTTTAAGTTTCTTAGGATTGAGTACACTTTTCATTTTAAAATAATGAAACTTTAAAGTTTTAATACGTATTTCTGAATTTCACTTTTATTAAAACTGACAAAGTCATTAATGTACTTGATCATAAAATTAGAATCAATTTTACATTTATGAAATATCATACTGGGCAATGGTCAACGTTGTATTTATTGTTTGTACATCATGAGGAGGGTTTATAAATTAGGTTACTCCTCACCAAAGTAGGTTTTGAGGATCTTTCAGACAGACAAACTGAAAATATCGAATTTGATTTTTTTAGCAATCGTCGAGTGTTATGAAAATAATATTACAAGTTCGAGAATAAAAAAGAAAAACTTAAAGAAATGCGTATAAGTATACCTTCAATGATTATTTTATACCAAGTCCATTGATTGTTATTAGTATAATTGAAGGGCCTGATTGAATAACGCCTTCCGTGCTCGGGTCAAGCTGACGTGCCCCTGAATGTATGCAATCACCGATAAATCCAGAAAAAAACATTTGCTATTAAAAAACATTAAAAAATCATTAACTCCTGCAAAACTGTCAGCGAGGAAGTTGTTGCTAGGGGTTCGAAGTATACTTATACCGATTTGTAGGCATTTTCATTCAGTACGTACAGAGATTTCGATAATTATATAGTAGGTTATGAATTGCGTCAGCGCGGCATTTACAGAAAGTCATTTTTTTACCTCATCGAACTATGAAGATGATTTTGTAAATACATCTAGAAACTTACAAGGAACAAATTTTCAAAAGTTGTTTATTGCATTAGATGTAGAAATGATTATCCAATTAATAGAAATCATGTAAATAGAGGTATATACTTTTAATTCAACTAGAATATTTTATTTTGAATCTACTACTTTGTTGTTAAATTAACAATTTATCTTTAGTTTCCTGATTTAAATATTACTAATTTCAATTTTACTTGTGTATTTTTTTAAATTACACGTAACTTGTTAAATTAACCATGAATTCTAGCACTTTTCATAATGTAATTTTAACAAGACGTTTTAGTAAATACTAAGTGATTTTTTCTGAGCGCGTTTTGTAAGTATTCTCTACTTTATTGTTCATGGTATCTTGTATGTAAAATTTTGCTATTTTGTTATTTATTATTTTAAAATTTGGCGATCAATATACTAACTCATGTCGAAAGGCTCTATGGCCCGTTTAATTGTGTAAATAAAAAATAAAATATAAAAAATATAGAAGAGCTGTTATTTATCATAAATTTTATGTTGCCAATAAAAATATCTTTCCGATATAAAAGGATATATTTCTGGTTAATTTAACAAGTTCCACGTACCTTTAAAAAAAATACACAAGTAAAATTGAAATTAGTTATATTTTAATCAGGAAACTAATGATAAATTGTTAATTTAACAAGAAAGTAGTAGATTGAAAATAAAAGATTCTAGTTCAATTTTAAGTATAGCTTTATTTACAATATTTTTATCAACTGGATAATCATGTCTATAGAGATATACATGTAATGTTATGATTACAAGATTTTTATTAATTGGATAATCATTTCTATACAGATATATATCTAATGCAATAAAACTTATGAACATTTTTTTCTTGTAAGTTTCTAGATGTATTTACAAAATCATTTTCTCAGTTCGATGAGGTGAAAAAATGACTTTCTGTGATAATTGTAATAAATTCAATCAAAAATTATCTTCATGTAATGGTTAACTTGGTATCCATTGTAATCTTAAGTTTCATTTCGACATAAAAAAGTCAATTTGATCATTACTTTTCATTATTTGAAGCTTACAGATTTTCTCGGCTAAGAACCCAAACCCAGCCGCGCTGACGCAATTCATAACCTACTATATAATTATCGAAATATCTGTACGTACTGAATGAAAATGCCACAAATCGGTATAAGTATACTTCGAACCCCTAGCAACAACTTCCTCGCTGACAGTTTTGCAGGAGTTAATGATTTTTTAATGTTTTTTAATAGCAAATGTTTTTTTTGCAGATCTATCGGTGATTGCATACATTCAGGGGCACGTCAGCTTGACCCGAGCCCCGAGCGCGGAAGGCGTTATTCAATCCGGCCCTTCAATTATTTAAAAATTGAATAATATACGTTATTTTATCATCCGTTTTTTAAAATCACTTCATTTTTATTATGAATTTGAATGACATTCTAATACGTATTATGTAGTTAGGACATAATATACGCAGGCAGCAAAATAAACAAGAGTTCAGAATGACTTCGAAATGTGCTCAAAAAGTCAGATGTCCCACTTTCTGAGGATTTTCTGAACATGATGTCATTATGAGATCTTTATGAACACATGTTCAGAAATCCTCGGAAAGTGAGAATTATGGACGTGACATGAATATGATAGAAATTTACAATTTAATGAATGCATTCTCTGATAAAGTTACATTTAAGAAATGTCATGAATAACTTTTTATTTTCTGTTATGATATTTCATGACAACATTAATTCACTTTTTTTTAGAATGAAGATTTATATAGAGTATTCATGTAATTTAAGAATCTGGAACTTACATTTAATTAATATCAATGCGTTTATTTATTTCCTTAACCATAGAGCTTCCTAACAATCATTAAATTTGGTCGGAAAGTTTTTGACGGTGCGTATATACGAAATGTTGAAAACAAAATATTAATTTTTCATTCGAAGTGATACGTTCTTTTGATATAGTCTGCTGAAAATAAATGACATTTCTTGCGATTTCATTACATTCGAGTTGTATTCTCGAAATTAGACGTTTTCCTTTTCACGTGAGATAAACATAACCTGAAACTTGACACTGCGCATAAATTTAATGGAAAGCGCAAACAAATCGAATGTAAGCAACAAATCATTAACAATTTTCATACGATCTCGTTTATTTTTAAGAGTTAACAAATCCAACACGATAAGACTAGTTTATTTTATTTCTGGCAAACTCCATGAAAATACGTGTTAAGACGAAAAAAATATCTTTTCGTATTCCTCTTTGGCTACCCAAGAGAAAATATGTTATTTCCTTTTGAAAATTTACATTTTTTCAAAATTTTCAAAATATTCTACAATTTAAAGCTTCAGAAGTCCGAAAAATTTGAGAATGTTTATTAGCATTTATCTGCACCAACAATATAGACTATGGTTACACGACTAAAGGACACAAATAAAAAACACAGGACAAAAGGACACTGCGCCAATAGGTCACAGGGACAAAAAGCACACCAACAAACCTACAAAACAATATTTGTGTCAATTTCGAAAATTAGTTTGACAATTCTAATTAATGATACATTACAATATAAAGAAAGTTACAATATGGAATAACCAAACGTTACATAATTTTTTCACAGTCGGTGTTCAACGTTCAACCATATGCCTCTTCACAAATATATTAAATCAGAAAAACACAAACTATTAATAATTGATAATTAAGTCTACAGAAAAATACGGAAAACAAAAACTTCTGTGTATTAATTATTTTTTTGTCGTGTGTTTTTGTTTCTCGTTCTTTTGTCCTGCGACCATGGAAACTGAACAATGTTATCCGATTTTTAGTTAGAATACTCGAGTAATTGTCTTAAATTCCTCTTAGAAATGACGTATTTATAAATGTCAGAATATCGCAAACTTCACTAGACTCTGAAATTATAAAAATATTGTCCATTTTAAGTATATTTTCGAAAATCACAATATCGAAATTAAAAAAAAGGGTTTATCGTTATCATTCACGAATTCAGATCAATGTTTTCATCTACAGATGAACAAAAAGCAATCTAAGGTGAACGAACGAATGAGTTGTAATTGCATTTTGTTTGTCTATGAAGCTCTTCAAGTATAGTATAAAGAAGACTTTGTATTTGGTATTCATCGATCGACAGATCCGTGTGACATCGTCGCCATGAACAGAGGCGCCAGATTGGCGGAGTGATTTTTATTCCATTGCCATGGGCTTCATATTTCGGCCCGATGCATCCAAGAAGCATGGATTTTGTTCGTCAAACCCATGGCCTATCCTTCCTATTTATTGTGCCCAAAAAAAAGGCGACTCTAATTTATATTCTCATCGGTGAGTTTTTTTCAAGCCCTTATCGATATTCGACGTATCTCTCGAAATTTATTCCGTTGTGTGTCGTGCATAAGATTAAATTCTACTCGAGAACTTCATAGAATTGCGATTTTCCGAAAATATACAATGTTCAAATGTATGAGCATGAGATATTTTATTTTAATGAATTGAATTAATGCAGTTTTTAAAAATAACAGAAGCGTAAGAGCTCTCGAACAACAAAAAAGCTCTAGGTGGTATAAAAAATTGATAAAGGTGTTTCACCTGAAAATCTGTTTTCTTCTGTATTTCTTCTAACGTTTAGCATATATTCATCGGAATATTATTTACAAGGACTGAACATTTCATAAGACCTAGCGGTGTCGAATCGAAGATAATTGCCTTCAAATTTTCAACTTTCTATATGCAATCCCTATACCAAGCCTCCGCCCAAATGCCCGACCTACATTTTTGGTTATAACTGCCATAATTTTGTTCAAATTTATTAAAAAACTAATATGTGATGCAGAATTTTACAATTCCAATTTTACAAATACCTTACAAATGTTGCCGTAGCCTTTTATGTGTCCCCACTCGAAACAATGTTTTTTTTTACGTAATTTGGCTGCTGAACCCGATTTTTTTGGCTGGAATGCTCAAAAGTGGTCGGTTAATTGTTTATAACAATTGAATAATTCTATTCTTTTTGCTCCGGAAAACATTTTTTCATGTTTTTTGGGTAATTTTGGACAAAAAAAGGTACGTAATATCTTTCACTTAGGTGAAAGGATACTATCACACCAATATCGATGTGTTTTTTTTAAATCCACCTATAGGTTTAAACTTTTCTTCTATTACTATACTTTAAGTAATTCATTCACTGTATCACTTCTGAATTCGTTTTCTTAGATTCTGCAATGAATTTCAATGATTTTAAATGGTTAATATAATAATATAAAATAGCTCATAAAAAGTTGTTCGATTTAATAATTTTGAATGGGTAAATAGTGGAATGATGAAATGATTACGCTGAATGAATTTCAATTGCAAAATGCGTATAGAACAATTGCAAGTTGAATGAATTTCATTAGAAAAATAGTTGTATTTGCCGCGAATGAATTTGAATGCATAGTTAATTATTACAGGACAACAAATTTAATGAATTTGAATCGAAAACAGAATTAGATGAAAATGCAACTGATATGAATGAAATCTAATCAGTTATTACCAATAGCAAGGTTGGGAAGTAAATGATTTTGAATGGAAATAAAATATTTAAATGAAACGATCGTTCAAAAAATACCAAAAAGTTGGTTCTTTAGTCATTTTTGACGAAGAATTCAAAGGTAGTATAATAAAAATCGTGAAAAAAATGTTTGACCCAAAACAATGTTCTTCTCGAAAAGAAATGGAATTTTTTAAAATCCATCCGTAATTATTTCGGAAATACGTTTTTTTGTTCATCAAACTTTTTTTGAATGTTTAAATTAATTCAGCGAATTTTAATGGGTCAAAGAAATTCGTTCTCGAGTAACTTTTGATGAGGAAGTCAGTGGTGTTGGAATAAAAAATGTAAAAAATTTGTTTTTTAATGTTAATTTCTTTAAATCCATCCGTAATTTAAAAAAAAAAAGTGTTTTTATGTTCACCCAGATTTTTGAAATTTTTAAATCAGTTTAGAAGACACTATTAATGAAAGAATTGAAATTAAACATTACTGAATCGAATTTTGAAAATTTGAGTTTCATAAAGGCAATTTTAACAATTTGTTATACTCTTTTAAAAGAAATCAAAGGAATTTGTCGAGAATTTACTACAATTTAAGTATGAGCAATAATATTTCCTTCCTGTGTGACATGATGTACCATAATGTAATAATAAATAATTAGACAAATTAATATATAAAATATACAACCTTTTATTAATACAAAATCATTAAAAAATGCTAGAGCCAATGAAATTGAATGCATTTTATAAATAGTAAATTATGTATTATTTGTCAAAATTATAGTACTCAAAGTGGTAACGATGAAATCAGAAATGCTGCATCTGTACAACGTGATGTTGTTCTCATTCAATTGTACGCTCTAAATTTCTTAAAGTGAAAGTTGAGCCACTTTCTGATAGAAGTGACTTTTTCACTATTTTTAAAGTGGAAATTTCACTTTAGTAATAGTGGATGGAAATATGCCACTCTAATAAAGTGAAATTTCCACTTTGGAAATAGTGAAAAAGTTCACCTTTAGTTGAAAGTGGCTTAATTTTCACTTTAAGAAATTTAGAATGTATTAAAAAATAACTTAATAAATATTTAAATTTAAAATTATAAGTTGATAAGGATCTTTTCGTTTTAAATCACACAAAACGTGAACATTTTTTCTGAAAATAAAAAAATTACTACATTATTTAACAAGCAAGTGATTTGTTATAAACAAATTGTTATGAATATTCCATCTTACAATGTTATATTCGGAGGCTAGAAATACGAGGATAGATGCCCTGCAAAAATGTTAGGTAGGATTCTCATGAGAATCACATGAGAATTTGAAACAAGTACCTTGTAAATTTCATATAAATGTCGTATAGTACTCCCACTGTGTTAAGGAAACACTATTCGACAATATTTGCGATTTGTATGAAAATTGACCTGTGTGATGAGATGTTTATGTAATTTTCATAAAATTTCAGCTCATGATTGTGTGCTCATAAAACTAATTCATTGAGTGATTTTGAATGAATTTCAGTAATTTTCTAGTACCATGGTGTTTTTCAAGGGCAGAATACCTGAAAAAGTTAGAATAATTTATATTTATTAATTAAAATCGTTTAAAGTAGATTATACTATCTTCAGAGTGTACCATTAAATAGTAATCAAAGCTAAATTTTTTTTTTTAATCGTGCTTCATACAGACAATTCTAAACATTGTCTACTATCTTCTAAAACGAATCAAAAACAATTAAAGAAAATTGGCAGAGAATTTTCTGTAATACATGATTTTTCGATATTGGAGAAAATTCTCGGTCAATTCTCGACAAATTTCTTTGAGTTTTTTTTAAGAGAGCATTCAAAATTGTTAGAATTGCCTTTATGAAACTCAAAATTTGAAAATTCCATTCAGTAATTTTTAATTTCGATTTTTTCATTACTACTTTCTTCTAAATTGATTTAAAAATTTCAAAAATTTGGGTGAACCCAAAACACTTTCTTTTTTAATTACGGATGAATTTAAAGAAATTAAATTTAAAAAACAAATTTTTTACATTTTTTAAAAGTCAAAAGTTACTCAAGAACGAATTTCTTTGACTCATTACAATTCTCTGAATTAATTGAAACATTCAAAAAAAAAGTTTGATGAACAGAAAAACGTATTTCCGAAATAATTACGCATGGATTTTAAAAAATTCCATTTCTTTTCGAGGAGAAAATTGTTTTGGGTCAAAAATTTTTTTTACGATTTTTATTATACTATCTTTGAATTCTTCGTCAAAAATTACTAAAGAACCAACTTTTTGGTATTTTTTGAACGATCGTTTCATTTAATTATTTTATTTCCAGTCAAAATCATTTATTTCCCAATCTTGCTATTGGTGATAACCGATTCGATTTCATTCATATCAGTTGCATTTTCATCTAATTCTGTTTTCGATTCAAATTCATTACATTTGTTGTCCTGTAATAATTAAGTATGCATTCAAATTCATTCGCGGCAAATATAACTATTTTTCCATTAAATTTGTTCTATTCGCATTTTGCAATTGATATTCATTCAGCGAAATCATTTCTTCATTCCACTATTTTCCCATTCAAAATCATTAAATCGAACAACTTTTTATGAGCTATTATCCATTCAAAATCATTGAATCACATTTTCTCATAAAATTCATTGCAGAAGGTAAGAAAACGAATTCAGAAGTGATGCAGTGAATGAATTTCAATGGATACCAAATTTGGAATTGTGTTCAGTGAATACTGAATTTACTATTATGATAAAATTATTAAAAACATAAATAATGATCATTGCATAGATGCACGAGTTTATAAAATTATATGTAAATTAACTTTTGTTTCATATAACAAAAATTTGAAAAACATATTTTCGAGCGCGAAAAAAAAATTAAAAAAATGTTTTATGTATTTATGTTATTTTATATACACGCAGAAAAAGACCAACTCTTTGTTTCGATTGTTTTTAAAGTAAATAATTCAGTGAAATTTCGCTATGAATTGTGGTATTTAATGTATTTTAGCCTACCCGAATACATTATGTATTATATAAACACGTAGAAAAATTCTCTACTTTCTATTTCGTTATTTTTTCATTATTTCACAACAGTGAATGTGGCCGAGTGATTGCGCTTCAAACTTGCTAGGCAGAGGACCGTGGTTCGATTCTCGGTCGAAGCGACCTTCCTTTTTTTTTAATTTATTGATTTGGGATTATATGGGATTAAAAAAGATAGAATTGTTTTAATTTCAATACCAACAAAAAAGGGATTAAAAATTTTGAATCACTTTTAATCTTTTTTCGTTTACTGGGAAGGACCTTTTTGTTTAAAATTACCCAAAAATCACGAACAATTTATTTCCTGAGCAAAAGAACAGAACCCTGCAAACACAAAAGTAACAGTTATGTAACAACTATGTAACATTTATGTAACAATGTAACCACGTAAATATTACATAACTGTTACTTTCCGTGTTTGCAGGGAATTATTCAATTGTTTAAAAAAATTGTTATGAACAATTAACCTATCACTTTCGAGCAATCTACCCAAAAAATTCGTGTTCAGTGGCCAAAAATACATAAAAAAAACATTGTTTCAAGTGGGGACATATAAAAGTTTTTCGATGAAAAGAAACAAAACTATTTTAGATATTAAGAATCATAAAAAATGCATATCATTCTAAATCACCTTCTTCAATGTTTGGAATGTCTTGATGAGAAAGCAGGCGTTGATTTGTGGTCAGAACAAGTGAATCCATACATCACGAATTTTTAATCTATTGGAATAGATACAAAATGAATTCAACGGAGAACCCTTCATACGTTTTTCAAATGTATAACAATTCTTTTCGTACCCTGGAAATAAAATTCTTGCCCCTACAACCAAATAGACGAGTGGATTTGATAAAACCAATTATGTACAGTGGCCCTCCCCTTATTTTAACTTTTTGAGTCAAGGAAGATGGCGGCTTCTTCCCTTATTTTACCGCTTCCCCTCATACTGCCATTGGTGAGGATGCGGTACAGTCCGACCTCCCTAATTGATAACATGCCGGAAACGGAGGAGAAGTTGAAACTCCATAATTAATAACTTCCCCCAGTAAACGAAAATGGATAGAAATTTTTTGAAATTAATTGAAATTTTTACTCGCCAATCCGGATTGTTGATTTTAGCAATTCTATTTCAATTCTTAATTCGTTTGTATTCCTGTACATAGATTGCCCTGCTTCGATTTGTATTCAGTGAAATCAATTGCAAGGTGGAAGTTGTAGTCTATTGATTTCAATTCCAATAAATAGAATTCGCCAATGTTATTTGAGATTCAATTGAATCCTTCGTAAAATGAGAGGTTATGTCAATTTATTTGAATTCAGGACGTAGAATTGGAAAGACAATCTTTCAATAATTGTGTATTTCTTTCAAAATCAGATTACTTTTTATTCTTTTAACAGAATAGGCAACCTTCTCCTGTATATAATCCAATTATTAGCAGAAATATTGTAGAAGAATTCATTTCAGTTTAGTGTGCGGAATTGCCGATTTTTGTATGTATTGAAATCAATACCGAATGAAATAAATGTGTGGAAAGGAATTCCTCGATACGAGCATCTATTCACTACAATTCTTTTAATATTTAATAATGTGAGCTTGGCCATTTTAATTATTCTTTGTTATTAAATAATGGATATAACTTTTTTCTAAGTAGGCGATTATCACTTTAATACGCATAACACATAAAATATGATAAATAACCAATAATTTAAAAATATTAATATTATGAGAAAATGTTTTTTCCGGGTTTCGTTAGAAAGTTAAGTTTAATTGTATGATAATTTTTCAATTATTTATGACCCACTTTCCTTTATTTTAAATTAAAACCCTGCTTTTTAAATTTATTTTAAGGGGCTTTTAAAATCGTCACTTGATAAGATAGTAATCTACTCTTAAGATCTCTTAAAAAACATAGCAAAGAAATTAATTGAGAATTGACCGAGTACTTTCGTAAATAAGTAAAAATCATTCACGGATAAAAATGACTCCGCTGGATTAGCTGATTCATATCAGCTAAAATTTTCGGCCGGAATTGCCGAAAATATCTGCAACTTTAGCTGTTTTGATTCCGCTAATGTAGCCTTAACCCTACTCAATTCGCGCTTAGCTCTCAATTTCCGCTACATTAGCAGATTTGTTCCGCTAAATTTGCGGACTTTTTCAGTAAATTTAGTTGAAATTATCGGCTATCCCTAACGGAATTCCAAAAGCTATCCCTATAGGATAAAATTGGTAGAATCTGCGGATTTTTCGGCTGATTTAGCCGGTTATTTTTCTCCGTGTTTATATCCGAAAATGCTCGGTCAATTCTCAATTAATTTCTTTGGTATTTTTTGGTATAGTGATTATAATTACTTGTACGGAACCCAAATTTTTAAAAATCGATTCAGTCATTTTTAATATAGATTTTTGAGCGTAGATTACTACCTGATCACCTGACGACTTTCCCCAACTCTTTTATGAAAGAATGGAAAATCAAAATTCGAAAGAATTCAAGATTTCGATGTATTCCTATCCATATTCGTTTGCTGCCATTTTAAGGTTATGTTCACTTCATTGATAGAGATTAATTGATATTTTGAATCTTTTTCAATGCAAAATTATATTTATATTAAATTATACGCTTCAATTACCCAGTATGAATAGAAAATTATTTAACCCTGAACATTCTAATTTAATTAAATTCTTTACACGGAATTAAGAATCCGGATTCAAAAAAATTCGAATTTTCAATTTATTTTAATCCATTTTCGTTTGCTGGGCCCACCTGTCTCCATATTCAATGCACTTCCCCTCACTTTACGAACATATCAAATAATGTAGGTTATGTACACATGATGTATAATGTATGGGTGAACCAATCAACGCCATCAGCCAATAAGGTTTTTCTTCCCTGAAAAGGTTAGACGGTCACGGAGTAACAGTTACGGAGGTTATTAATTAGGGAGGTCAGACTGTAATATAATAAAAACAGAGAGAGGAGATATAGTGGCGTCCTTCTTCACCTGTATGCGCAAGCACAAACAGCAGTCCGCACTCATTCGAAAACTTTCAAATGGCGAATGGTGGGGGAACTCACGGGGGGAAGAAGTTAACATGAAATAATAGGAGTTAAAATAAGGGGCGGACCACTGTAACTCCAAAGCCTAAGACGTATAAAATAAAATGAGGTCATGAACTCAATTTTGCTTTGTACTCAATAACGGTAAAGATGAAAGACGAAAACTAGATTCAATATTTTCTCTTGTTTTCGTTCGTAAACGTAAACTTTCGCTCTTATTATTCTATTTCGTAATTATTAGCTTTTATTTGTGATATTTTTTAAAAATCTATATCTTGGAGTGGGGTAATTGGAAATAAAAAATGCATATTTTTTTCTTATTTCTACCTGAAATAGTTTACAATCTTTCAGTTTATTAAAAAATAGATATAAGGTGATACAAAAAACTTATTAAAATTATTTCTAATCGGGATTGCTGAAATAAAATATTTCTGTACATCCTCGTCGGTATTTGTAATTGACATAATGTAAATATTAATATATAACTAAACATTGATAACACTAACGATTCATATTGAAATTTGCAAAATAATGTTGCAAATTAACACATTTAATATCTAATGCAAAAGTTTCCATCACGAATAATCATCGGAACAATCTTTTTCGCTTTCAGCGCTTAAGTCGCTGACTTCAATTGAATCGTCTTCATTTTCTTCTTTCTTCATACGCGCTTTATATTTGGCATATTTAGATCCGTATTTCTCGACGTCTTCTTCGTCAAGACCATAAGCATAGTCTTCGTCGTCAGTGGACAAATCATCTTCGACATTCATTTTTCTTACAGCTCTCAACATATCTGCTTCTCCGATCGATCCTGCTGAATGATCTGAATCAGGATAATCGTTTCTCCAATTTGACTCTGAATTGGAATCGTCTGTATGAAATCCATATTCTTCGTCTCTGTACTCATCGAAGATAAATGTTTCGTTAACGGATTGTACCGATTCCAAATGTTCCCATTCCATGCCGTTCGATGTGTGTGTGTAATAAAGGTCATAAACGTAGTCGTCTTCTTCCTAAATATTAAAATGAAATAAATTTCATAATTATATTAAGAATTAAGCATTAAAAAAAATAAAAAATAAAATAAATTTCATAATTATATTAAGAATTAAGCATTAAAAAAAAGACTTTTATGGTCAGAAACTATTAAATTACCTCATCATTTTCGTCTTGGTTATTTGCAGAACAAGAAATTGAATCTTCAATATCGATGACCGACAGTACATTTTCGGCAAGTTCTTCAATTTCTGAAGTATCGATTGATCTGATGCAATTAATGATTTTATAACGATTTTCTTGAGAGGCTTTCTTCCTTAACCGACGAACTTTTCCAGAAACATTAAAAGAGCGTTGTGTAAATCTGTTCTTTAACCCATCTTTGGTTAAGGTTTTTCTAATGTGTTCGACAACATTTTCTTCCTAAAAGTAATATTAAATTATAAATCATTCTGTGCAAAATGTAACAATTTTAAAACATGATAAATACTTGATTTCTTATTGTTCCTGCAAATTTAACAATTGCCGTAGGTGGTGTCGATTCTATCGCTTCGTAGTCTTCGAAAGGGTCAGGTTTTTTTCTTTTGCAATGAACTAATAATGTGTTTATTGGTTCATCTTCGTTTCTACGCTTTACACGCAAAACTGCAGCCATTGTTTATTTAAAAAAGAATACACTCTTAACAAGATCAATCAACGAGACGCGGAGGTTAAGTGGATACGTCACATCTGTCCCAACCGAACCCGTACTCAGAACTGCACAGAAGACAGAACTCAGAAGTGCCACAAGTCCGAATTCACTCAGAATCGGAAAATCCAATATGGCGGTTAATGGCCCATACGGATCCGTAACACTGATATACCGGGTGGATGCGAGAGAAATGGCTATAGGGAAGACCGCGTTAAGGCTAGCGCGCTTGTGATTGGTCCATTCTAATTAGCTGAATGCTTAAAGTCTTTCGCGATTGGTTGTAACAAAATTTTAGTAAATTTCAATTCAGATCTTATACGCGAGCTCTTTGCTATGTGCTCTTTTTAGTGAAACTTCCAAATTATATTAAAATTAGATTTATTAATATTTTTTAAAAATAAAATTGATTAAACTACAAACAAAGAGCTTGAGTATAAGATCTGAATTAAAATTTATTAGAATTTTGTTAAAACCAATCACGAAAGACTTTAAGCATTCAGCTAAATAGAATGGACCAATCACAAGCGCGCTAGCCTTAACTGCCTTAACACGGTCTTCCCTATGGCCAATTCTCTCGCATCCACCCGGTATAAGATATTCGCCCTGTTAAGTCCGCTTCGCGCGACTCCACCGGCGAAAAAATAAACTACTGAGAGGGGGATATGTGACACTATTTATATGGGGAGACGGGCTCATTTTACGAATAGCTTTTCCAAATGTCATTTTTCAGCAAACTGATATTTCCATATTACTTTTAGTCTTTGAGATGCCGTACGATGAAACAGTAATATCAACCGAAAAATGTCTGTTTGTAAAGCTATTCGCAAAATAAGCCCGTTTTCCCTTATGATTAATGTCACATACCCCCATCTCAGTAGTTAATTTTGTCGCCGGTGGGGTCGCACACAGCAGAAACATGGCGAATATATCAGTGCTTACGATCTAGCATCTCTAGTACAAAGAGAGACGTTCGAATTTTAAAGTCGGCGTCACGGAGGGCGACAAAACACGATCGCGCGTCACGAGCATGAAATGGAGTCGCTAACGCAAAGCGAACGCGTTGTCAAATATCAAAAACCGCACGCTACAATCACTCTATGTATGTATAAACTTTATTAAACTCTGGATTGTGATCCTTGAGTTAATTTTGGCCGTTACAGAAATACAACTGTATACATATAATAAATAATATAACGACGAACGCACAAAAACGATAACTTACAATAAGATAGTAACTAAACAGAAAAACCGATACAAAAATAAAAGAGTCTTGCCGCTGCCAGAAATAATAAAAATAAGGTAAGTCGGAAAATAATATTAAGCTAGAAAAACACTTATACAGATGTGATATAAAAAACGAAACTACTATCTAACTACTTAATCTACCATGCGCAATTTGGTGACAAATATTTTGGCAAAAACTAACCTATAAACCTCAGACGGCTCAGGCGATGAAGCAAAAACAGAAGGAAAAGTAAGAAAGGGTTCCCGCTACAAATCCTGAGATTGCGGATAACAATACAACCTGGTCCTGTAATTGTCTATGGATGGTGACTGACGAAGAGGATATGGTAGGGAATTCCAAAATTTTACCGCCGTTATCCAAAATGAATTCGCAAAATAGTTTGTACGGCAGATTGGTAGATGGAACACTCTATCACAGTATCGAAAAAATACTAGCTCACCATGCCGAAGTTTCATTCGCACTCGATGACGCAAACATTTCGACCCATGATTCGAATCCTTTGACGAATCCTGACGGTCGATTTCTATCAGCCATCTCCAAGTCGTCCTTCCTGCCCTCGTTCCCGAGTTCCGGTCGCTTTCCTCGCCAAAATTTCCAAAGGACTTCAGTCCTTTCTATAAGGCATTGATATGTCGAAATGTCCTAGCACTCTGTCACACACGCGGGAGACCGCATATATACATATGCGACACAAAGTTCAATGTCAATCGCGAACACTAGCACAAAACCAACTTCCACCATTCCCGGCGATTACTCCCGGGTTTCGGCACCACTTTTATTAACGACTGGTGGAAGGGCTTCTAAATAAAACGCGCAATTTGATCGGCCGAATAAAAAACGTATCAATTTACTGCGATCAACCGGTGACGATCCGATCGCGACGCGAACTTCCTCACCCGACGACATTCCGAAATGTTCTTTCTCAACCCGATCGTCACTTTTTCACTTCTTAGTTCGACTTTTCAAACTCTCGAACATTTAAATAGACTACAACGTCATATTACATATCGATATTATACTATTCGAATTACAAATAATTATATCGAGATCGTCACCATTCTGAAGGGCCTTTTACATAATTTACCTAACAGGCCTGCTTCATTTTGAGAGGTACCCCCATTCGGGTGTGCAATGGCGTAGGGAAAACCACCTATGTGGGAAAAAACCTACGCCGGGTACCGCAGTCGATAAAACATCGATTCTGTCCGTAACAAGTATCGTACGGAATATGTAATGTTTTATTACATGAAAGAAAGTAATTTAATAGGTAGTTTTATGAGCATATAATCATGAATGTTTTGATTTGAAATTTTATGGAAATTACATAAAAATCGCATCACAATCAGGTCAATTTTCATACCAATCGCAAATATAGTCGAATAGTGTTTCCGTAACATAGTGCGAGTACTATACGACATTTATATATAATTTACAAGATACTTGTTTCATATTCTCATGTGATCTCATGAGAAACCTACCTAAAATTTTTCGCAGAGAAAGCAATCAATGGCCATTTATTTTTTTTTAACTTTAAAAGGTGTGTAAAAGTGATTACAAAGTGGGTACCTTCCAGATACTACATAATAATCTCGAAAGAAGAGGCGCGAAATACAATTTAATGTGGTTGTTTGGATTTTCATATCTGAATTTATTGTACATTTCTTTGATATCCAGGATGTAGGAGTTAATGCGCTTAGAGAGTCGGACATAATGAGGATGTTACAATTTGTCATGTTTATCGATTTTGTTATGCATATACAGTAGTCCCTGTCCTAATTCACGTTACTTCTATAACCCTAGCAAGGCGCATTTTTTCTCCTCCAACGTTTCAAGTTGCTTTCGCGCATGTGCGCGCTTTTCATTTGGTTTGTGTCCCTCTCACTGTAGTGAGTAGTCCCGTGAATTTAATGTCAGCTTAAGATTTGGTAAGTCCACCCAGCGTGGTGTTTACTGGAATTATTGTGGTGACCGTTTCATAATCGTAACTGTGTATGTTGAAGTTGTCCTTAGATGTTATAAAGTCACTGAGCTCAATGGTGATTGCAATGCAATTATTTGTCAGTTTATTACTCTTACTTGGAGTTTTTTTAGGACGTTAAAGTAATTGAAGATTGTTTTTTTGTAATTGAATTATTGTTTGAAATAGCCTTAGCCAAGAAACAGTTACACAAAAATCTTGTGCCCTCTTTAATTATGGGAAGCTTGGACTGAGCTAGGAGAATATTCGTGGGAGTACTTCTGCGAAACCCCAGAGCTGTTCTTATGGCCGAATATTGGATTTGTTGTAATTTGTTTGATAAATTTCTTCTATTTTGGTAGTACACAAAGTAACCAAATTCTGCAGTAGAGCGAACAAAACTTTTGTACAGAGATATCAACGTTTCCGAGCCATTAATCAAGTTTCACTTACAGGTAAGTTAGCTGCATCGTTAAATGTTATGTTTCTGGACTATTTCGTACTAAGGGTGTAAAATAAGAATTTCATATGGTGATACCTCGTCCCTCCGGCCGGCTTTGCTATCCCTCTGGTGTGCCATCACCCGTGGTGCGAACAATATTTTTCAATTCCATATGTGTAAAAATGGCCATTTTTACAATGATAATACAGGACCACAAACAATTTTTTTCGGTTTCACATTGAAACGCGACTAGGCGATTCTTATAGATTTTGGGCTCCTGAATTGGAATCCGTCGACAGAATTTGTCCTACACTGAAAGCACGTTGGGGGAACAGCTATCCCAACAGCGTCAGCAGCGCTACTAATCAAAGGAAAACTCCGTGACTTCGCTTGAGCCAGCTGATATTCGAATTTGGGTGAGCTGCTCACCCAAAACAAATCGGCTGCATGACCACATGCGTGGACCACTGCGCCCCCATTACAAAAGTTTGAAGCTCTCCCGCTCGTTGGTACTAAAGACAATCTATTGTAAACATGAACATGGACAAAAGTCAGTTTATTGGTAATGGTTACATACCATCATTCCCACCACCATTATTCCCACGTCATAATCCCAACGTCATAATCCCCACCGCCTTAATCCCTACCGCCATAATTCTCAAAACCACAATTCCCACCGCCATTATATATTTTGAGCCAACGTGAGTAAAGTCGACTGGACCTCGCAAGACCGTCAAACCAAAATTTGCCCATGCTATGTGAAATCATGACGACAGTGTGCTAAACGTTGATCCACGTATGAATAATTCTGTAAAGGGGTGGCATTATATTTTTAATAAAACAATTTCACGATCACACAGCAATATAGGGCACTTTATAAATTGTATAAAAGATGAACAATTCAGAACGGAAGTCTGAATAACAAGAGCAAAGTGGTCGAACAATCGATGTCAAAAACGACGGCAATATACTCAATATGACGAAAGATTGTAAATGCACTGTAAATTTATTCGTATATTATTTGTAAAGGACTATCCAGTCCGTATATAAGTAAATAATTTATATTTCGTAATTGTGTGCGTAAAGTTAGTGCGTAAAGTACTTTTGATGTTACGCATCGGTCGGAAATTTTACACATCACTCAGCGCCTTCGGCGCCTTGTATGTATATTTCCCGCCCGGTGTGTAAAAATACACTTTACACCCTTGTTAGGTAATATACTATTTCATTATTAAATATAATTAAAATAAATATTAATAAATAAATAATTTTCGTAACCTACGTTTTACGTGATTATACTTTTCCCCGATACTGTTCTCTCTATTGTGATATATTCAGTTACCACTGGAATTCATCGATTTAGTGATTTTATAATTTCGGGAGGAAATTTTGAAATGAGGAATTATGGCGTTAGGTATTATGGAGATGGTGATAATGGCAGTGGAAATGACGACGGTGGGAATTACGACGTGGGAATTATGACGATGGAAATTTTGACGCGGAAATTATGACCTGTCACCTTGGTAATCGGCAAAAGACAGGTTTAGTGCTCGAATATAGTGTTCGAATAGGTGATAAAGAAGGTGCGATCAACAAAATCCATTAAGTAAGTGTATATATAATTATGTTTACCGGTATTCTTTTGCACGATAACAAATAATGAAAAATACATTCATTTTTTTTTCTTTGCATGAAATGTCATTTGTATGTATACAAATAAGAATTCACGCATTATTAATTTGCAATCCCTCTTAGTAAGCATGTGTAAAAGTAAAATCCTGCCACCTAACCTCAACAAATAAAACCTATATACGAAAAGATGTATGCATATTCTGTAAGAAAATTGGCCATAAGTTCTGGCCGGCTTACTAACTTTTGCCCAAATCTGAGGTTTACGTATACGGAAAGGAAGAAACACGACTGAGTCCTGTCTACGCAGCACTGGTTACTGCGTGGCCGGTTCCCAAATACATTTTATTTCAACTCGCTATAACTCAGTTAATTTTGAGAATTTTGGAACGAATAAAAAATAATATTGTTCATTACAGTTTCCCAGATCTAGTGCAGAAAGAAAAATGATATATCCGAATAAATAAAAAAAGTTATTAATTTTTAAATGCAGAACTGCGAAATTTGTGTTTTTAGACATTCAGGCGCTTCGTTTATCGAGCGAATTTCAAGCATCCTAAAACTTTCAGCGAGAAAGTTGTTCATTAAGGTATAAACAAATTTTCTGGAAAGTTTCACCTCCATTGCATTAATAGTTTTAAAATTAATGAATGTTTAAAATAGGTAGCGGCCGACGGCCAGCGCGTCATGTGTGCCATGCCGATGCGCGCAAGGCCACATTCCACAACCAACTTTAAACATTCATTACTTTTAAACTATTTCTGCAATGGGGATGAAACTTTCCAGAAAATTTGTTCAGACCTTAATGAACAACTTTCTCGCCGAAAGTTTTAGGATGCTTGAAATTCGCTCGATAAACGAAGCGCCTGAATGTAAAAAAACACAAATTTCGCAGTTCTGCATTAAAAAATTAATAACTTTTTTTATTTATTCGGATACATCATTTTTCTTTCTGCACTAGATCTGGGAAACTGTAATGAACAATATTATTTTTTATTCGTTCCAAAATTCTCAAAATTAACTGAGTTATAGCGAGTTGAAATAAAAAGTATTTGCGAACCGGCCACGCAGTAACCAGTGCTGCGTAGACAGGACTCAGTCGTGTTTCTTCCTTTCCGTGTAATCCATAACCTTTATGTGTATATACAGGGTCATCGAAAAGTATCGGACCCCCCTAATATCTTCAGTTAGAATGAACTTAGGAGAAAATGTCCAATAGCAAAGTTGTATGGTTTCAAGCGGGGAGTAAGATGATGACCTTGACTTTGACCTTGACCATGTCCTTCAAGGTCATTTCAAGGTCAATCTTATTTTTTTAAATAGAACTCCCTACATTTTATTGCATATTCTTATAGCTTATCTCGAGCGCTTTCCAAAACACTGTAATAAAATATTTTTTTATTAAGTACTTTTTGAGTTATAAAGGTTTTACATTTTTCCAAAATGCATTCTTACTGAAAATATTAGGGGGATCCGATTAATGTATTTTCTTTAAACCAATTAATTGGTCTCATTATTCCGCGCACAAAAGTATTAAGGTTATGATTACTGAAAACTAAATAATATTTTACAAGATATTCTACATTTTGTGTCAAAAAATTGTTAACTTCAAACCTTTATAACTCAAAAAGTACTTAATAAAAAAATATTTTATTACAGTGTTTTGGAAAGCGCTCGAGATAAGCTATAAGAATATGCAATAAAATGTAGGGAGTTCTATTTAAAAAAATAAGATTGACCTTGAAATGACCTTGAAGGACATGGTCAAGGTCAAAGTCAAGGTCATCATCTTACTCCCCGCTTGAAACCATACAACTTTGCTATTGGACATTTTCTCCTAAGTGCATTCTAACTGAAGATATTAGGGGGGTCCGATACTTTTCGATGACCCTGTATATCTGCCTTTCAATGATGCTTTTGATGTGTTATTTATATAAAAAACAGTTGCTTGGTATACAATCAAACAGTCGTTTTTTTAAAAGCAATATGCTGTTTTTTAACAGGATTTATTAACAATTTTTTAATGTTACACGGAGAGAATATTTGAATGATTTTACGTCAACTAGTTACAAGGTAAATAGCCCCAATGCCTCTTTTGCCTCGAAGAGGCATTGGGGCTATTTACCTTGAAACTTACTGAATTTTGTTTATTCAGTATTAATTTGGTAATCATCGGTTGCTTCATTTCAAGAAAAAATGCATTTTTTTATTCTTCGTCGAAAGTCCAGTCGCAGCCCAATTGCACCACGGTTTTGTATTAACTTTTTCACTACACGGAGAGAATATTTGAATGATTTTACGTCAACTAGTTACAAGGTAAATAGCCCCAATGCCTCTTCGAGGCAAAAGAGGCATTGGGGCTATTTACCTTGTAACTAGTTGACGTAAAATCATTCAAATATTCTCTCCGTGTAGTGAAAAAGTTAATACAAAACCGTGGTGCAATTGGGCTGCGACTGGACTTTCGACGAAGAATAAAAAAATGCATTTTTTCTTGAAATGAAGCAACCGATGATTACCAAATTAATACTGAATAAACAAAATTCAGTAAGTTTCAGCGTATAAAGATGCAAAGTTATATACATGGTTGTTTATCTTTCTGTGTCCTAACCTTTATTTACACTTATGATTTGAAATTGTCATTGCAAATAACATATCAAAAGCTTCAGTGAAAGGCAGGTTGAAATGTTCAAGTTCTGCGACAGCTCAATATTACGTTTTAGCAGTCTGGAGTTAATGCGTATAACGTAACTTCAGATTAATACTGGTGGTGTTATTTTGTTAAACTTGTGTTCATCCCGCATGATTTGGAATAATTATGTACATTCTATCAATGCTTTTATTAACAATAAACGATTTGTTTTATGGTTATGTCTATAAGCATATCTAGTGCTGTGTAGATTTTTTTAAACGCCTGTTTACCAGATTCTGTCAAACTTCAGCAGATTCTGGTCAAATACCGTCGCCCCTGGGACGAGTTTCTGGCCACAATTTATAATCTGCCCACTGGCCAGAAATTAGGCCAGATTCTGGCCAATCACTCCTTAATTTTCTTACAGGGTACAGATTGAAATTGCATAATAATTTCAAATAACATGAACATTCCTTGCTTAAAATTGTAAATATCGTATCGAAAACCAGCTAGAAATACACAGTTTATTCCATTTATATCCATAATAAGGCTTTTTTCGGCTTTTCTATCCTGTTTTCGATTCATTTCTTCGATTCAGTTGTATCCGATTTTATCCACTTTTTAAAACAGGGCTTATTTTAATTATTTCGATAATATTTTTAATATTTTATGACTAAAATGTTAAATTAATAGCAGATCTCTACAATGGATAATGTGGAAATTAGTTTGGATGTCAATGCGACGGATTGTCTTGTTTTTCCTTTTGAAGAGTTTAATGACTCCGGGAATAATATGATCAACACAAATTTATAATATTGTAATGTTTCAGAAAAGTTTGTTAATTAAAGTATGTTCAATATGTTTATTCCAGGTGAAAGTGAGTGTTTGTTGAATGTTGAACAAGTGGCAAAAAAACCTTTTAACAACACAATATTTTGTAGAATATGTACTGCTTCGAATGACATGATAAATACATTAGCCGAAGAAGATCCATCTACATTAAGAACAAGAGAAAATTATGAAAAACATGTGAACTTAAAGGACCATTCTATAACCGGTATCAAAGAAATATGTGCATTTCATGATATTACAGATTTCCACGTCACTGAAAACATCACTGTGGACGTCATGCACGATGTTTTCGAAGGCGTTGCATCCTACGATATGAGGGCATTGATATACAACTTCGTATTTAAGAAGGGATATTTTTCGGTTCAATTCTTAAATCAGAGAATCGCAAATTTTGATTATGGCTCTAGTGAAAGCTCTGATAAACCTCCACAAATTTCCGTAAACCGGTTAAAAAATAACGAATGTTTAAAAATGTCTGCGTCAGAGATGCTCTGTTTTGTCCGATATTTTGGATTAATGATCGGGGACAAAATCCCAGCAAATGACGAACACAGCTTTACAAATACTTAAGGTGTATTATTGATATCGTGACTTTAAGTTGTGTAATGCGTTTAGATGCAAAATTATTAAAACGTTTAATAGAAAAACATAATGCTTTGTATGTAAAACTTGCAGGTAATTTGAAACCGAAGTTCCACATTTTAACTCACTACCCTTCGTTATTATTAAAAAACGGACCGTTCATTCATTTTTCCAGTATGAGAGGTGAAGCTCGTCATCGTCAAATAAAATCAAACGCACATTCAACGTGCAACAACATAAACTTGGCGAAAACTGTTGCAATAAAGCAAATGCTGCAAATGTGTGAAATGATTAACAGACAATCAGAACCTGTCAGTACATTTGGTTTCCGTGATAACAGCGGTAGTACACCAGAGCTTCAAGCACTATATCCTAATGAAGAGTTTTATAGTAATGTTCAGATCAGTGGTACATTATATAAAATTGGAACATTCGTCGTAATAAATACAGAAAGTATTGGAAAAGATTTTGGCCAAATCTTAAAGATTTTTTAAGTAGAAGGTGATATTATGTTTTTTATTAACGCCTACATCGAAATTAGTTTCGATGACCATGTTCACGCTTACGTTGTCCGTAAATCTGCTAAAACATTTGCAGTAAAGTACAAAGATTTACACAATACAACACCATGCTTATTCGTTGACATAAATGCAATTCAGTACATTGCTGTACGACATTGTTTATAAGATTTTAACTGTACATTTCATATATATCTGCGACAATAAACACCATGTTCATAAACATAACATAATATTCGAAAATAGCTCTGCTTTTAATTATGAAAAAATACACCTGGAATTGTTTATATTGAAACATGTTGTATAGCACAACTCGAGTTTTATTTATCTTCCTATAATAATCCTTACTAATCTAAAGTGATATATTTATACTATTAGTAGTATCCAACTCCTCACAACTATACTGAGCGTACATCAGAAGATCAACATACTGCCATTAGGGTAATTTCACCCGTCACGCTGTAAAACATGTCACCAAATCAAAGAAAAAATTGGAAGCATATTTCACAAACTGAATATTCAGAATTTGTCCTGAAAAATGATGAAAACTTTTTCTGATGAACAAATTCAACGCCGGACCGCCGGATCTACATCATTTATCCTTGCCCCCGGTAACAAGGCTGGAATAGAATAAAAAGATGTAAATAGATCTATTTGAACAAGACATACATGAAAGAACATAAACTTACTCAATGACAACCTTTGTTATGGTAGGCGGAATAAAAAGCCGAGGGAAAAAAGAGCCGTGGAAAAAAAAGACCCATAAAAAAGCCATGGAAAAAAAAGACCCATAAAAAAGCCATGGAAAAAAAAGCCCACGGAAAAAACAGCCAGTGCTGAATGGTTAGGTTAGGTTAGTTTTAGAGCACGCATATGTTTTCAGGCGTTATTAGGGGTAGGCAGAGTTCTGACTGGTAAGGTTAGGTTAGTTTTAGGGCACGCATATGCTTTTAGGTGTTGTTAAGGGTGGCCAGAGGCTGTTTTTTCCAAGGTTTTTTTTTCCGGGTCTTTTTTTTCCCCGGCTGTTTATTCCTAGAACCCTTTGTTATAAAAAAGTTAATTTATGGAGGCTGTTCGATGATAAGTGGCTTAAACATTTTGCATACAGATACGTGTATATCAGTTCCTTTTGTTTTATATTTTATATAAATTAAAAAAGATGAAAATATATCTCTATGGATAAGAAATATATGCAGGAACACAATTTCAACTAGCGAAAACAGCCATTATAACAAAGTTCATGAACAATCACTTATCGACAGTACCTTTCTTGAACCTATTTCTCACAAGTATACAGGGTCATCGAAAAGTATCGGACCCCCCTAATATCTTCAGTTAGAATGCACTTAGGAGAAAATGTCCAATAGCAAAGTTGTATGGTTTCAAGCGGGGAGTAAGATGATGGCCTTGACTTTGACCTTGACCATGTCCTTCAAGGTCATTTCAAGGTCAATCTTATTTTTTTAAATAGAACCCCCTACATTTTATTGCATATTCTTATAGCTTATCTCGAGAGCTTTCCAAAGCACTACAATAAAATATTTTTTTATTAAGTACTTTTTGAGTTATAAAGGTTTGAAGTTAACAATTTGTTAAGTGGTGTGCGAGTCCGACCAGTTAAGGCAAGAGTGGTGTGTGAGTCCGGCCAGTTAAGGCAAATTTAATTCCAATTGGTTAGCTTGGGCAAAATATTTAATTGTACCAAACAATTCACAACAAATGTTCAAATTGTTGCCCTTCAACAGCCTGGCAATGTGCCAATCTGTTATAAACAGCCGAAACCGCATTCCGGTACGTTTCTGGCGGTATTAGTTCTATCTCTCGAGTTATTCTCCCTCTTAAATCATCTAAATCTTGAGGCTTGGTGGCATAAACTTTACTTTTCAAGTAACCCCACAAAAAAAGTCAAGTGGGGTCAAGTCCGGAGACCGAGGTGGCCACTCAATATGACCCCTTCGCCCTATCCACCTGTCCTGAAAGACCTCATTCAAATATTGACGGACAATGACACCATAATGAGGTGGAGCTCCATCCTGTTGGAAATAAATTTCATCCATATTTCCACCAGCTATGTCTCGAATAGCTGGAACAATTTGTTCGCGAAGCATGACTAGGTATACTTGTGCTGTCAAATTGCCTTCAATGAAGAAAGGGCCAACTGGTCTACCATTAAGAATACCAGCCCATACGTTAACTTTTTGTGGATATTGAGTATGATTGTCTCTTTTCCAGTGAGGATTAACGTCACTCCAGTATCTACAATTGTGTCTATTTACATTTCCAGTCAGTTCAAATGTTGCCTCATCAGAGAAAACAATATTATCAAGTAATAGAGGATCGTCGACAATCATCTCCATCATAAGATCACAAAATTCGATGCGTCTATCAAAATCGTCTTCGGACAACTCTTGGACCAAATGGAGTTTGTATGGATGCCATTTATTCAATTTCAGAATTTTACTGACAGATGCATGACCGATTTCGTGTTCTTGTGCAACGCGATTGATGGAAATATGGGGATCTTCAACGAAAGACTGTAAAACATCTAATGCCTTATCATTATTTGTTGCTGTTTTAGGTCTACCAGATTTTGGGCGGCTTTTAACGCTACCAATGGCCTCGAAACGTTGAATAGTACGGATTACAGTACTTTTGGAGATCCTATTATTTTCATTCCGAAAATTTTCATTAAATAATCGCGTTACTGTTTTATACCCTCTTTGTTGATCTCCCCATCCTCGCATCATTAACAGTGTTATTCGATCTCTTTCAGAAAGCTCCGCCATTCTTAATTAGAGCGAAGAAGAATTAATCAGGTAAGTGATAGGAAATTGATCTAGATAATTAAGTAGAGAAAAATACTAATTATTAAGTGTTGGTGTAACTATCGATTTGTTTATTTTAACCAGCACTAGCAAAAAGCTCGTTGAGCAACTGAAAATCTAATAGATCAATTAATAATATTTACGAAAAATTTCTGGGCTATTGGAAACAAAATGAAGATGTTTGGGATAATCAATTGAAGCGCAATGGTTTCTTTTGTTACAGAAAAAATTTTTGAGGCTGTTCGTTTTCGTCCACGAGGTGACTGCTGCTCGCTAAGAAGAAGACAGCACTGCATCAAAGTTTCAAATCAGTGATCCGTATTGTTTGCTCAAGAGCTCGTACATTGGTGCCTGCGAGAGTGAGAGAATAAAGATTGGCCAACGCTTTCGGTCAGATTCCCGCTAACGCCTTCGGAAATCACGCATTCGAGCAGCTTCTCGCGATTACGTTCGGGCAGTTTTTCGCCAGAGCCTATTAGCATAATTGCTTGAAGCCGTACAATACTTTGCTATTGGACATTTTTCCAAAATGCAGTCTTACTGAAAATATTAGGGGGATCCGATTAATGTATTTTCTTTAAACCAATTAATTGGTCTCATTATTCCGCGCACAAAAGTATTAAGGTTATGATTACTGAAAACTAAATAATATTTTACCAGATATTCTACATTTTGTGTCAAAAAATTGTTAAATTCAAACCTTTATAACTCAAAAAGTACTTAATAAAAAAATTTTTTATTATATTGTTTTGGAAAGCTCTCGAGATAAGCTATAAGAATATGCAATAAAATGTAGGGGGTTCTATTTAAAAAAATAAGATTGACCTTGAAATGACCTTGAAGGACATGGTCAAGGTCAAAGTCAAGGTCATCATCTTACTCCCCGCATGAAACCATACAACTTTGCTATTGGACATTTTCTCCTAAGTGCATTCTAACTGAAGATATTAGGGGGGTCCGATACTTTTCGATGACCCTGTATGTGTATCAGTTCTTTATTTGTTTTATATACCTATATTAATAAAGAGTTGAAAACAGATTTAGATAGATAAACTTACTCAATGATATAACCTTCGTTATAGAAAAGTTAATCTACGGAGGCTGTTCGATGATGGCTTAAGCATTTTACATAAGGGTACATGTGTATCGGTTTCTTTTGTTTTATTTATAATATATATATTTTCCGTTGTTTACTTTTTAAAACATAATATAAAACAAACAAATTGATACACATACATTTATGAAAAATATGTTCAAACCGATTACACTCTACAAATGATTATACAGAAAGTTTGTTATAATGGCAGTTTTTGTTGGTTGAATGTATACTTCTGAATATATTTCTTATCTATATTAAATGTACATATTGTAAAATAAAAGTAATATAATTATTAAATATATAAAGCAAATATACACATAAGTTTGCACATTTATGCGTGCATTTTGTTGGAGTAGGAATAATCTACAAAAGAGAAACAGGTAATTCATTTATTTTTTTACTTTATAATGTTATACTCCATTCAAGCTTATTTTTTACTAAAGAATATTAAGGGTAAAATTTTATGTGGACGATCGTGTTTCCATATTTAAGTTTTACGATAGATGTATATATTGTAGATACGATCTTGACAATCCTGAAAAAAGAGCTGTTACTAATATTCATTTATATCAATGTAATTAATTTTAAATGAATACTAGTAAATGTATTTTGCAATAGTTTACGTCATTCAATATAAGAATGAACATGTGTAAACACTGGCTCATAAGCATGGCTACAGTGGTCCCTCCGCAATATGGACTCTCTCCAATTCGGACAATTCCGTAATATGGACACATAACATGGCGTCGTTATTCTGTAATATGTACATTCCGCTTGTCTCGCTATCCCCTCCACATCTTGTCCACCCCTCCACATAGACGTGAACTTTCTGGCTGTATGCGTAACGCATCACACATTTGTGTATATGTATGTGAATTTATATTTGAACTGTCAAAAACATAACCCCAACAGACAAAAAGAAACTGTCAATATGTATATATATATACAGGGTCATCGAAAAGTATCGGACCCCCCTAATATCTTCAGTTAGAATGCACGTAGGAGAAAATGTCCAATAGCAAAGTTGTATGGTTTCAAGCGGGGAGTAAGATGATGACCTTGACTTTGACCTTGACCATGTCCTTCAAGGTCATTTCAAGGTCAATCTTATTTTTTTAAATAGAACCCCCTACATTTTATTGCATATTCTTATAGCTTATCTCGAGAGCTTTCCAAAACACTATAATAAAATATTTTTTTATTAAGTACTTTTTGAGTTATAAAGGTTTGAAGTTAACAATTTTTTGACACAAAATGTAGAATATCTTGTAAAATATTATTTAGTTTTCAGTAATCATAATCTTAATACTTTTGTGCGCGGAATAATGAGACCAATTAATTGGTTTAAAGAAAATACATTAATCGGATCCCCCTAATATTTTCAGCACACCACTTAACAAATTGTTAACTTCAAACCTTTATAACTCAAAAAGTACTTAATAAAAAAATATTTTATTATAGTGTTTTGGAAAGCTCTCGAGATAAGCTATAAGAATATGCAATAAAATGTAGGGGGTTCTATTTAAAAAAATAAGATTGACCTTGAAATGACCTTGAAGGACATGGTCAAGGTCAAAGTCAAAGTCATCATCTTACTCCCCGCTTGAAACCATACAACTTTGCTATTGGACATTTTCTCCTAAGTGCATTCTAACTGAAGATATTAGGGGGGTCCGATACTTTTCGATGACCCTGTATATATTAGATAGATAGATAATATTTATTCCCATAAAAATTATATATATATTAGAAAATAAATATTTACAGTTTTGAACTTTTAACCTTAACTTTAATGTTTCACTTTTCAACTTTTTAACTTAATTTATAAAAATTAAACCTAAATAAACTCAACAAGCCATAACATTGTTTTCAAATTCTTAAGTGAATAATCGTTTAGAATGATAAGAAAAATTTATAGTGGCATTCTGTAAGATCGTATTTATCTTATACATTAACAATTTAATCACTTTGTAATTAAAAATGTGTTGAATTAAATAAGCGTAAGAAATGCTATGGCCTACAACGTCTTTTCTTGTGTATTGGCTTTTTCCGTATCATTTCTTACGCTTACGTCTTTTCTTGTGTGATGGCCCTAAAGAATATATACATTTCAGTATAGAGCAACATCGGGAATTAGCGTTAGAGTAAGTGTATTTTTATTTAATCGTATATTGAGAATTACAAATGTAGTACTTTCTCTAGCAAATGATGAATCAAGAACGTTAGGATTTTTTTTCACTTCAATGGGAGTAATTAATTGGTACTATTTTCACACAATTTTTCAGCTACGAGAACTTTTTGCACAAGATTTCGACACTTGCTGACAGCCATCAAATCTTCGTGCTCAGTGTCCCATCGACTCATTGAAATGAGCCATTTAAATAACTTATTTGCCCCATCAAATATCTCTGATTTTGACACCAGAGGATCTAATGGGCTGTCATCTGCTTCCTCGTCTACTGATTCAGCCTCATTTTGTTCAATATCTTGCACAATTCCTTCAGCTGCACCTTGTTCTAATGCATGAACTTGATTTGCAATTTCTTCGGTTGTGAGCATTTGCCACCCGGGGTCAGTAGCATCTGATTCTAACCATTCAATGGTTTCGGGTATAGAGAATTCCTGTTCTAGCATGTTATTCATTAACGTATTAATACGTAAGGTATCATCGATGACAGTTCACAATTTCCTCCAAGGAGTCGAGTCCAACTGTTTCGGAGGGTATTTTTTGTCACAGCATTCCATGACTCAGCAACAGTTTCGAGGCAATTTAGGAGATTCCACGATTTATGGCATTGAGTGTATGTCTTTCCAAAGTCTGTACATTCAATGAGACATCGCTCCAGAAATGACTCCCTATACTTTCTTTTCATCGATGCAATTACGCCCTGATCCATGGGCTGTATTAGAGCCGTCACATTCGGAGGTAAAAATTTTACAGTACAGTATTGATCAATCGCATTTAGTTCATCGGCATTGGAATGTGCTGAACAATTATCGAGTAATAGCAAGTATTTTTCATCGCCCCTCATATTTTTCTTAATATGAGGGAGAAACACATTTCTGTACCACTCTTTGAAAACTTGCTTGTCCATCCAAGAATTTTTTTGGTTCGTTACTTATTTTGTATCCTGGAGCATTTTTTTCCTTCCACGAAGCCAGAGTTTTATTTGATAAGGATTTCCATACAAGTCCTGTTTCGTCCGCATTGTATACGTGATTCCTGTCAAAATTATTTGTCCGTAGATATTCACTAAATTCAGCTTTAAACCATTCACTTGCATCGACATCCGCTGACAATCTTTCGCCTTGTATCGAGATTTGGCGAATTCCAAATCTGGCATTGAATTTTTGAAGCCATCCATTACTGGCTTTAAAATCAGATTCTCCTACCAAATTCTCATAAATGGAGAGAGCTTTGTTTTTTAAGGATCAGTGGACAGAATTTGTCCTATACGTCAGGGATTGTTATATACTAGGTTTTATTTATATAAATTGCTTTATTTGGTCTTTAAACCCTACTTACGATCGACACGGGCGTGGTGTGAGGATAAGGACCCCGAGGTTCATCAGTTCCTCAGTATTTTTGACTCCAAACCCTCCTTACGATCAGCACGAGCGGAACAATCTCATTGTGTTCGGGTCACACTAATCTGTTTTGACATAAGCTGGCCTATAAATGTCATCTTATTTTTTGAATTTTGTGAGATCGCGCTTTTTGGTCTTCAAACGACCTTCTTATTGATTTTCGTCTGTGTGATTTTTTTTCATCCTTCTTTAGACACCAACAGTAATCGGCCAGCATAGTCTCATTCCATACACCTGGATACCTCTTCTCCATTTCTTTGAGATCCTGATGAAAACGTTCACCGTGCTCTTCGCTGAAGTGACCCAGATTTTCAGGGAAGTAGTCTAGATGAGAATGCAGAAAGTGAAGTTTAAGATTCATTAAACATTCAAAAAGCAATTTTTGACAATTATAACCCAAAAAATAAAATAATTCTGATGTGATGAATGAACTCTGTGCCAGGATTTGAATTCAGCGTCAAAAAATAAACAAGAATCACCAAGTCTGGCTTCATTCTGTGGTCGAATCGTTGCTTTATACAGTTATTTAGCAAATATGCATAAAAAAACATTTTTTTACACTTAAAACCTAGAATATAAAAAAACCCTGACGTATAGGACAAATGCCTTCCACGGATTCGAATTCAGGAGCCCAAAATCTATAAGAATCGCCTAGTCGCGTTTTAATGTCGAACCGAACAAATTTTTTGTGGTCCTGTGTAATTTAACGAAATCCCTACCTAATACATGGTAAGCAAAATTGCCATTTTTCGCCTGAAAAAGGTGGCGTAAAATGGTAATTTTATGCCAGCTGAATCGAAAAATACTATTTTAGGCTCTTAGTGGGCTGTTGAGAGATTGTTAAGAGTTGTTAAGAGAAATTTGAAGTTGCCAGCACAATTTTATTTCTAATTTAGTATTTTTTAGGTTCTGCACTATTTGCTTTCAATATTGAAATATTATTAGTAATAATAATATGCGACGATAACGTTGACGTTGCGTATTGTTACGACATTCCTTTACCAATTAAATAACAAGTACGACTCTTCGGAAATATTATGAATTGTTTTTTAGCTTGTATAACTAGTTTCTACATCTTTTATATAAACCTTTTATCATTCTAAAATAATAACAAAGATAAAAGAAATAGAAAATTACATTTATGAAAGGGGTATTATAACAACCGTTTCAGTCGATTATTCATATACTTCGGAGTTCAACCGGGACTCCGCGCATATTATTACAGTGAACAATAACCGTTTAAGATGATACCCTCCAAAATAAAAACTTTTGTATTGCTAGGTATTATATTATTATATGGTAAGTAACTTTGTATATTTATAATTTTCTTTTTTTGAAAATAAAAAGATTTATACATATTTATATAGTTTCAAGAAGTACTCTAACATTAAACGATAACTTTAAACAACAAATCACAAGGTTCTCAGAAAGGGGAGTCCAAAACTTATAGAAAGGCTTTGGAATATTCGTTAAAGCGTTTTTTTAAATATTTCGTTTACGAAGCGTCCCACTGGCGCACTGTACAACCAACTCGAAAAAGTGGAGTGCAAAATCATTTTTACATACGGTGTATAAAATAGGATTTTACGCACCGCATTTTAACATGGGATTAGATAGGCCGGTGCGTAAAATCGAATTCTTACGCACGCGTGTCGAACCGTATTTTTTGACATACTATGCGGAAAATTGTGCGGCGTTTTTTGTGTGTCAAATACGAGGTTGCACACGAGTGATGACCGCGGCGCACAACTGCCCGGCGAAGCCGGGTAGCAGGAGTGCGCCCCGGCAGCACGAGTGCGTAAAATTTGATTTACGTATGTCATATGTATGTCAAAAAATACTATTAGTATAGCCCGTAAACTTATTTTTTCATTAAATTTAGTTTGTTGAATTTTTGTAAACAACTTTTCTCGACCTATTGTAGATTCGTCACTGTAGTGCACCACTTCATAAAGCTCGGGCTACCATGACTCAGAGACCACTCCATAAATAGTAAATTCGCACTCAACAACATTTAAAGAGAATGCTGGCATTTTTTTTTTATAATCGAATGCGAAAAAATCCGCGGATTAAAGTGTTAAACATGAAAGCCTAAGAAAAAAGCGTTTAATCTATTAAATTACTTCTACCCAGACCTTAGGTCTGGACGAAGTATTGAATTTGGTCACTTCGGGCAAAAAACTTACCCTATAGTTTTAAATCAAATGTCGACGTTTCAGACCCTAAGGAGCCCAAATCAACGATAAAACAATTTATCTCGCTATTCCTCATACGGATAAGTGGGTCGACATGAATTTTTTTTAAAATACGTGCCTTGGCATAACTTAGATCTGATTGGATTTTGGCGCAGAACCATCCGTCCATTATTAAAAAACATTAGCCCCAATTACATTTCTTCGTAGTTTTTTGCATTTATTTTGTAAAAATACAAATTTTATTTACAATGTTTCAAACAAAAAAGATAGAGCATTAAATTCTCTACAAAAAAGGTTTTATACATTTTCTTCCTTAAGGCAAGGATAATGCCATAATAATTGACGAATTATATGTATACATATTGTTTATATATATGTATATATAAGGTCAATTTAATACAGACAGTAATTATTAAAACATAGTAAACATGTAATATCCATCGAATAGTCTATTACAATATAAATGCATAAAGTAAGTATTTTACAAGTATTATTTATTAATATTCCGGCTGGCCTGTCGTCGGGGTCGAAGTTTTGAAAATGCTCATTTCCAATTTTACTTCGTACTTGTAAATCATTTTCAATTTTCATACATATGGGACATTCTTTTACAAATCGAACACTCCATATTGGGTACCATTTTTAATTTGCTTCTAAATTTTTGTATGCGTTCCTTATACAAAAAAAGTCGACATGTGTTTCTGAATTTTTTTTTTTAATCAATATTTTCGAAAATATGGCGGTTTGAAATTTGTAATACTCTCCAATTCTGCACTGTTTGAAATTGCCATAACTCCGGTTCTATTTATCCGATTGACTTCAGCTGGGGCTCATTTTAAAAGTAATGCAATTGTCTTTATTTCTATATGCGTAGTTTTTAAAATTGTAGATAAAAAGCGATTGTTATAAACAATTGAATATTAGAAAGTCCATTTACTGCTCGAGGCCGACAGTATAAAAATTTTATTATTGCACCGAGGAATTCAATGGTGCAATAATAAAATTTGTATACTGTCGGCCTCGAGCAGTAAATGGACTTTCTAATATTCAATTGTTTATAACAATCGCTTTTTAGCAACAATTTTAAAAACTACGCATATAGAAATAAAGACAATTTCATTACCTTTGAAATGAGCCCCGGCTGAAGTCAATCGGATAATTAGAACCGGAGTTATGGCAATTTCAAAAAGTGCAGAATTGGAGAGTATTACAAATTTCAAACCGCCATATTTTCGAAAATATTGATTAAAAAAAAAAATCCAGAAACACGTGTCGACTTTTTTTGTATAAGGAACGCATAAAAAAATTTAGAAGCAAATCAAAAATGTCGACCAATATTTTTTACGAAATCCGTTCGATTTGTAAAAGAATGTCCCATATATAAGAAGCAACATATGGTTGTAATATATTTATCGAAGCCACTTGGGCTTAAATAAGATTGGACCCACAAATATCGGTATAATTTTATAATAACTGAAAGCTTAGTTCGTTAGTAAACGAACGAGTATTAAGGAATAACCGACTGTCGATGGGGTCGAAGTTTCTGAGCGAGTGAAGCGAGCGCCGGGACCACGCCTACACTACTTTAATTTGTTTTTTAAAAATGTTTATTTAGCGGTTTCTCGTGTATTAAAATAAGATGATTTTCATCCGCGCTTATTATTATTATGACTAGACATACACAAATAACTATTGGTGCTTTTCAAGAGAACGGTCAAAATATAATCGTGTGATTAAATCTGTGGTCGAAAGGCATAACAGCATAACTGACGCTGTCATGATTCCGAGAGAAACGGCTTTTAATATTCACTTAGCTCTCCCAAATCGGAAAAGCAATAAATTTGTTATTATTATTTAGAATTTCGTCTTATTTTGTGATATATATTTTTATAACACGTTCATCTTATTGAGTAAAGTGCATAAATTAATATGAAATTAATGTTTTTCTACCGGAATCGCATTTCTGAATGCAGTTATGTGATTAGGCAGCACATTTATATAATATGTATGTTTCAAATCGGAAAATCAATAAATTTGTTTCTCATTTATAATTCACTCTTATTATTTAATACAGTTTTAAAATACGTTCATGTCACTGAGGGAAGTGCATGTATTAATATAAAATTTAGCGTATTTCGTCTAGCCTAACCGCATTTCTCGATATAGTTATGCGACTAGGCAGCATATTTACATGTGTATTACGAAGTGTCAAAATGGATTTGATAGCGACGTACGAATCTGAGTCAGAATCGGATGATTGTGACGAAGGTAAACAGAATAAATACATTTATTATGCATTCTAATCCACATATAATTTATATTTTATTCCATACCTAATTACAAAATAAAATTAAGAGTCTCGTCGGAACGTTCAAATTGAGCAGACGTACAAAATCGCGGGCCGCGTGTTTATAAACATAAACATAAACAAAAGCATTAAATATCGCAATTGAATAGATATCGTGAAATCGTGTACTGGTGTATAGCAAAAAATAGTGGTGTCTTTTCTTGGATAAGCCAGAATATCCTTTGATTCCCATTTCTCTGAGTACAGAGAAAATCGGGAATTAAAATGTCCCAAAGTAAAAAGTTGAGTTACGCAAGTGTTACCCAAACCGTAAGTTTTCCAATAAAAGATCAAGCGGTAGTTATGGATGCAAGTATTAATGTGCCTATATTAGTGTACACAAAAAAAATTGCTGAAAAAATCGGTTCCGAACATATTAGATATATATCTAGAATATCAAATAATCGTATTTGTGTTTACGTATCAACTAAAGCCATCGCTGATCAACTCGCTGAAGAACATAAATACATTGAAATCGAAAACACGAAAGTAAATATCCGACCACTTATAACAAGAAATAAAAGAATAATAATTTCCAATGTTCCACCCATAATTCCACATTCAGAACTTGAACAGATATTAAAAATGCACAAAATAGATACAGTCTCTCAAATCACTTTCCTACGAGCGGGAATCAATGAACCTGGGTTCACACATATACTAAGTTTTAGGCGACAAGTTTTTATCAAGCCAGAAGACGTATCCAAATTACCAAATTCATGGAAAATAAATTTCGAGGACACAAATTGTTACTGTTACAGTATTATTTAGAATAAAATTATGTACATTATTGTATGCTATACCCGGGCGTAGGTTTTCTGCAGTTTCCCTACGCCATTGCACTATGAATGGGTATTTCTAAAAGACGGCTGCAGACGCACAAAGGTTAACGAAACGTAACTAAGGAATAAATGAAGGTAATATTTAAATAAGTGTAACATATTATGACCGTATACAAGCTATGTCTGGTTTCGCGATAGATGATGTGTGATCTCCTGAAGGATCTAGATAGGGATTTTCGGTATCAGGGTGTACTAACAGCCGGGGAGTGCTGGCACCCTGAAAGAGCTGACAGCCGGGGAGTGCTGTCAGCCGAGAAATATTGACAGCCGGGGAGTGCTGCCAGGCGAGGGAAATGAACAGCCGGAGAGAGCTGACCCCCGGGAGGCTGACAGCCGGGGAGAGCTGGCCGCCGGGGAGGGCTGTCAGCCGGAGAGTGCTGACAGCCAGGAAAAGTTTACAGCCGGGGAGAGCTGACCCCCGGGAGGCTGACAGCCGGGGAGAGCTGGCCCCCGGGGAGGGCTGTCAGCCGGGGAGTGCTGACAGCCAGGAAATGTTAACAGCCGAGTAGAGCTGATATTGTATTTATTTTTGTAAATCGGAATTCTGATGGAGATCATGCATCTACAGTTTAAAATATTCAAATTAAATTCGAACCAATCGGAGACATGTCACGTGGGTGTGACAGTCTGGAATTGTTTTTCGGATCGACGTGGTTGCTAAGGACGATCGTTTTTTGCTAATAACGGATCGTTACTCGTCAGAATCGATTGGCTCTTGGTCGCGTTCGCTAGCCTTTGCTGAATTGCGCAAAATATATAAACGAATTTCAAAAAATTATATCGACGTGTTTTCTTTCACCCTTTGTATTGTTAACACAAATTATTGGATTTATTTTGGCTCTGAGAACATCATGTGCTTCCAATGTAAACAAGAAGGCCACGTGGCCAAAAATTGCCAAGCAACAAATAACCAGGAAGAGGGAATCACATTTACACAATCGACGAGTCAACAAGTAAACATCAGTCAATTAATAAACAATCAAAAAGGAGAAGAAGAAGAAGTAGAAACAAACCCTGAAATTAGAAACGATATAGAGAAAACTAAAAATGACAATTTATTTAAAGAACCAATATCAACCCTGAAAATCACAAAGCGATTATTAACATCTACAACTGCCTCCACGAAGTCAATCAATTCAGATTCTGATGATTACCTGGAATCAACAAATAACCAACGTAAAAACAAAAACACAAAAAATGAAACCCATCACCAAAATAAAAAAAAGAAATTAACAATAAATGATAACTCTAAATTGTTCACTCTGCCACCAGAAATTGAAACTAGCATGAAAGAAAAACCTAGTGAATACACACTCAGCTTTCTCCAATTCCAAAACTTTATAGAAAAATGTCAAGTCCCCAAAATAGAGATAGAAGACGTGACCTCCGAATTCTCTGTAAATGCGAATGAGATTGCTGAAATGATGAGAAAGTTATACCCACAACTTACAAACAGAGGATTAAAAAATCGTTTCTCCAGAATCATCAAAAAACTCGAAAAAAACAAAGAAGACCTTGAGAGTAATGTCTCGGATATAGAAACCTCAGATTGCTCAACTCAAGAAAACCTCATCCAAGAATAGCTATAATGAAAATAACCCAATGGAATGTAAATGGTTTCTACACAAGGTTGCCTTATTTGAAACTTCTTCTAAATGAGGAAAACCCCTCAATATTGTGCCTTCAAGAAACTCACTTCCAAGGTAATAAATGTGCCCAGATTTCAGGTTTTAACAAATTTTTCAAAAATAGAGAAGAATTCCAGCATGCTAGTGGAGGAGTAACAATATATGTTAAAAACAACATTACCTGTGAAGAAATTGATTTAGTGACATCACTAGAAGCAATAGCTGTTACTATTAAAATGAAAACAAAAATAACAATATGTAACGTTTATCTACCAAACAGTCGCGAAATTAACACCAAGGAACAATATGACTTACTAAAACAACTTCCGAAACCATTAATCATGTGCGGTGATTTCAACAGTCATAATATAATCTGGGGGTCAGAAAACACAGATACTAGAGGAAAACTTGTTGAAAAATGGATTGACGACTGCGAATTATTAATCTTAAATGATGGAAATCCAACACACTTCACTGCCGCTTCGGGATGTGAAAGCGCCATTGATCTAAGTATATGTAGCGCTAATCTTGGCGGAAAATTGGAATGGCACGTGGAAAATAAACTATATGACAGCGACCACTACCCCATACATATCCATTTACATAGTGAAGATGAAAATAATTTTGTACCACAAAAACCCTCGAGTTGGAAATTTAAGAAAGCTGATTGGGCGCAATACAAAATATTAATATCCAAATATATTACAGAATTAAAAGATCCAAATCATTCAAACGGATCACTCCGAAATGTCGACGAACTCCTACAATCATTTATGGAAAAAATTCGGACTGCAGCAAATGAAACAATCCCACGAACATCAAATAAATTTCCAAAAAGAACAGTACCTTGGTGGAATGAAATATGTGAAACCAGCAGGAAAAAAGCGCATCATGCCTTCAATCAATATAAGAAACACAAAACAGACGAATTAAAAATTGAATACAAAAAAATGAGAGCTATAGCCAGAAGAAATATGAAAGAGAGTATGCGAGACTCGTGGAGACGATATATATCATCAATGAATAGCAACGCTCCGACCGATCAAATATAGAAAAAAGTAAGACAATTACAAGGTCAACGAAATGATTCCTTCACAAAAATTTTATACAACACTGAGGGATTAGCAACTATGGATCATAAAGATATGACAAATTTCTTTGCAAAAACATTCGCGCATAACTCCAGTAACTCAAACTATAGTAAAAGCTTCCTGGATCATAAAAATAAACTCGAAAATGAGCAACTCAGTGAAAAGGAAAATCAAGACGAAATTGATGAAAGAAGATCTAAACAAGACATTCCAGTTGAAATAAACTCAGAATTTAGCCTACTGGAATTAAAATATGCAATCTCCACATGTAAAAATAGCAGCCCGGGACCTGATCAAATCCCGATGATACTCATAAAACAACTTCCCCAAGAGGGTCTATTATACCTATTAAAACTACTGAACTATGTCTGGAAATCGGATACATTCCCAAATATATGGAGATCAGCAATCGTGATTCCAGTTCCAAAACCCGGAAAAGATCTATCACAAAGCACAAGCTACCGTCCAATATCACTGACCTGCAACCTAGGAAAGATATTAGAAAAAATGATAAACCGAAGGCTAAAATGGACCTTAGAAAAAATGAACTGGTTCGCAAAAAACCAAAGTGGTTTTAGGCAGTTTCGATCAACGTCAGATCATCTTATTAAATTCCAAACTGAAATATGCAATGCCTTCGCAAATAACTTACATTTAGCAGTAATATCGTTAGATCTAGAAAAAGCTTACGAAATGGTATGGAGAGCTCGACTCATAAATATTATGAAACATATAGGGTTTAAAGGTCATATACTCGAATATATAAAAAACTTTCTATATAATAGAACGTTTCAAGTAAGAATTGGTTCCTTATTATCCGAAAACTCGATTATAGAAAATGGTGTTCCACAAGGATCAGTTATAAGCGTCACCCTGTTTCTAATAGCCATCAACCATATTATGTCACAAATAAAGCTACCAGTGAAAGGAAACATCTTTGCAGACGACTTAACCATTATGTGTGCTGGGAAAAATATCGAAACTACCATGGAAATTTTGCAAGAAACCCTAAATAGACTAAACGACTGGTGTAATGAAACAGGATTTAGATTCTCCAATACAAAATCAGAAATCATAATCTTTGCAAATAGTAAAAAGAACATCAATTGGGCACCAAAAATACATCTCCGAGAAACCGAATTGAGAAGAGTCCAGAGTACAAAAATCCTAGGAATGACATTCGATTCTAAAATGTCATGGATAGAACATATAAAAAAATTGAAACTGGAATGCAACAAAAGAATAAATGTCCTAAAAATGTTAGCATCAAAAAACTGGGGAGCAGATATAAAAACTCTAAAAGCAACCTATAATGCTATAGTTAAAAGCAAATTGGACTACGGAGCAACTATATATGGATCTGCCAAACCTCATACTCTTGAAAAACTAAACCCGATACAAACAACGGCACTAAGATTAGTCACTGGGGCATTCCGGACCAGTCCAAACACAAGTGTTCTTGCCGAAGCGAACGAAATCCCGCTAAAATTACGTAGGAATATACTACTATTAAATTTGGAAATTGGTAACATCTCCGATGATACAATCTACCTGCCCAACAATGTAAACAGATCAATCCCTCATGAAAAGGAATTTGAAAAACGCTCTTCTTTACCGAAACCATTTCATGTTCGTCTAAAAACAGCTATCAACGAAATCAATCTACCAGAGCTAAAAGTACAATCCAGAGCAACCTCTCCTTTTCCTCCTTGGAACCCTCCTTCGATTGAAATAGACATATCTATTCTAAATAACAGCAGTAATAAAAGAAATACATCAGAAATGTACTATAAAAACCGTTTCAACGAACTTGTAAATAAATATCCTACCTACATAAATATCTTCACAGATGGCTCCGTCCAAAGTGAACTACGGGGATGTGCAGTTATATACAAGAAGGAGACCATAATATATAAACTTCCGAAGGCTAACTCAATAGAAACATGTGAAGCATTTGCCATCCTGCAAGCGTTGATCAAATTTGAAGCAAGCGAAGATCAAAATGCAATTATCTTCACAGATTCTCTAACGGCATTAAAAACCATTAAAAATATCCACACGACAAACCAACTTATCCACACTATCCAGAAAAAGATAGTAGAAATAAAAGAAAAACTAAAGATTATTATTCTGGCATGGATACCATCGCACCAAGGAATAGAGGGAAATGAAAAAGCAGATATTGCAGCTAAACTCGCCACTACCACAGGCACAGAAATAAATCACCCAATATCTATACAAGATGCAAAAAAGGCAGTAAAAGAAGAAACACTAAATAAATGGGATACAATATGGAAACTTCTCAACACAAAACTCAATAAAGTCAGGCAAAGCGTAAGACAAAAAATACCAAGCCTAAATAACAGAAAACAACAGTGCCTATTGACCCGATTGAGAATTGGACATACAAACCTCACTCACATACATCTTATCACCAAATCACCCGCTCTACCTTGTCCAAGATGTGGATTACCAGTCACAGTGCAACACCTACTGGAAGATTCAATACACGAAGATCTGAGACATAAGCACCAACTAACACGAAACATCGAAGAAACGTTAAACGAAAACCAAATTGTTTTTCTAGAAAAATACCTACAAGAAATGAAAGTGTTTAACTTAATATAAATACAGTTATATCTATGTGATCTGTAAACAGTGGTCGCTCATGACCTGGATGTTAATGCGACCTATAAATAAATTTAATAAAAAAAAAATAAAATAAAATTAAAAGACATACTTTATAACCCTAAAACGAAAGTAGAATCTAAATAACGTTCAATTTACAATACAAAAATATTACTATTTGACTACATATATACATTTGTTGAGTGCGAAAGTTTTATTTTTTAAAGTTCTAAATACAATATTTCTATTTTAAAATATATTGAATTTTATGAATGTCAATTGTTTATCGCAATCTGGCAGTTATGCGATTATGCCGGTCTTTCGTTAGCAAAAATGCAGTTATGCCTTTATGTTAAGGAACATTTTCTACCGAAATGAGCTTCCAAATGCTTTAATAGCAAGTACAGTTTGAAAAGCATTATTAATTATACAAAAATCCAGAGTTATCTCAAATTTCATGAAAATGTCAGTTATGCTGTTATGCCTTTCGACCACAGAAATGTGCGAATAAAAATAGTTTTAAACAAAATTATATATTTTAATATATATTAAATATGTATATATTAAGATAATCAAATGTGTTCACTGCCCCATTTATTTATTGGTACATTCTTATCAATATATCAGTTTTATTTTGTTATAATAACTTTCCCATTATGAATAATAATCTTCTTTAAATATTAATTACCATAACCATCACATAGTTTACCCAGCCACATTCGAAGCATTAATTCATATTATATTGAATTTCGTCCAACCAACCCTGTATTGATATTTCCGCACAAATTTTATTATACAAGATGACTGAAATAATTATTAATCTTTCTGTTTTAGTCAACTTATCGTCTGCTGCTGATCTCGAGGCTAGTCTTTATTCTATAGAACGAGTTGGTGCTGGTAGCGATTCTAGAAACATGGTTACAGAATTCTGGTTTCCGGTTTGGGAACATTCTTCAATTCGTTTTGGAAACTTCGGAAATATAACTGCCAGATGCTCATGTATTTGGGGAACTACGGGGCCATCATGGCTCGGTGTTAACGTCCAAAAAGAAGTAGATCCTGGTGAATCTATTACAGTGGGATGTGATGGAGGTGCTTATTATGTGACAGGGTCAAAAATATACAACGGATATAGTTTTGTTGTATTAGTATACGCTACTCGCGGAGAACACCCTGTTGGCCCATCTAATCATGCTCCTGAACATAAGAATCCGTCTAATTCACAAGCGTACGAATGGGATGCCGTTGCACTGATAAGGACATTCATCAATTTAGAATTGGCTGGACGTGGGGTCGGCACGTTTTTGGCTGTTGGATTTGCTATTGAATTATGTGCCGAATTGTTTTTCCCCAAAGAGGCAGACAAGGATTCATGGGATGAAGTAAAGGATAAGGTTAAAAAGGAAATCGATAATGCTGTTGTAGCTGTCATTGTCGCTACACTGAGCAATGATATTAAACCTATCGAGTTTCGAATAAAAGATATAAAAAACAACATGAATGATTCCGACATTCGACGACTATATATAAATCTGGCTGATCAGATATACGGTTATGACGCGAAATTCAGTTTTAAAGATCACGATAACATAGACAATACCCGTGTTAATATCGCAATTCTTCGCTTTTACGCTCGAATGATTAATTTACAATTAAATTTCTATTCATTTGGAGTAAATTACCAAGAGGATTTGAAATTGACTGAGAATGATGTGAAGCGTTTAAAAAGATATATAAGGGCTACTGCGACTAGAGCTGTCGCGCACGTTGAAAAATCTTATGCAGACAGAATACATGATATTCTGTGGAATGCAGATGTTTCGAATTTCTTCAATCTCATGATGGGAGCCAATGCAGCCGTTGAATGGAGCGGCCGTGCCTATTATTACGATTGGTACAGAATTGCAACTCCTGAGAAACTTCCAGAGTTTGAAAATCGCACAGGACTGGGATACTCCGAGTATTACGGTTATGCCTCAGCAAATCTTTATAAACAAGCATTTCTTTATTTCGGAGCACCCCCGCTGACACCAAGAATGACGGGACCTGTAACGAGAAGCCAGTGGATCGCTTTTCGATTGTATCAATGTTGGAATATTAACATATGCGGCTTGGAAACATGGTTCGACAATGGTGATTACCATGCAATGGGTGAATTATGGGACTCCCCTAGAGACAAAGTTGATTTTAATGGACGTCGTGTTGTTAGCTTAGTAACAGCTGGACAAGGAACTGTACATGGGTTGATATTTTTAATGGATAATGAATCAAAATATACCTACGGACATTCGCATGGCAATAACCCTCGTGCATTCCAAAAACCATATTACTACATAGCGTCGATATACGTAGCAAACGATTTACCTCGTTTGGGCAGTCAAATTGTAAATGTGGCTGTATCATTCCAAATGAACCCCGAGACGTATAAGCGAGAAAATGGTACAATACCTGATCGTATCCGAGATTTATTGGGAGAAATAAAAGAGGAGTCTTCAATTCAGTACTAGTACAAAACTATTATTGTTATTAATCCCAATGCAAATATTTCAAGTGGACAAAATGACAAAGTTATTCAGAGAAATAAAAGCTGATTCATCATACGAATAAGAATGTGGAAACAATCGAGGACATAACCATTGTGTAAAATACATACCACTAACATTTCCAGCAAATATAAAAGCATTTTGTAGTTTCGAAACTAAACTATCCTAACCTTTCCTGAATTATACGTATACGTTAAAAGCAGTAAAATACTTGACTTTGACATATTTATTTTAATTTGACGGGAGAGGGTCGATAAAATGGTAATCAACTATTTTTAAAGTGGTTCAAATGGTTTAAAATATATGTGTAAGGTTTGTACTCAGTGAGCAGAACATAAACTTTTTATATAAATGCATAAAAGATATAGAAATATTTTCTTAGATATAATTGTACAATTTATGGGGTTTAAGTGCGAAGTCATATTATGTATAAAAAAAATGTAAGTTTCAATTCCATGTAATTTTCTCCTATATCTGCATTCTATTATACATATTTTCATGATGACTTTTCTTTATTGATATAAATCTCTAACATTGAACACAGATGTAAACATACACATATAAAATATTTCAAATATCATTAAATACAAATCATGAAAACTTGAACTATTTATATGGCATCATGTTCATATTTTCCTCTCATAACAGCGTTTTTTTGTGAAGAATAAAACAAATTGAATAATAACTTTAGCTTTTCAAAAATTTGTCAGGATAACGAACAGAATGGAAGGATAGATGTTAACTGTCTTTTAAGTTAAGCAATAGATTTCTTCACCTACAGTTATCAGGAGCTCATCGCGCCAAGTTCTTATCAAACACCCTAATCCCGTATATACTGTAAATTTATATCTATTTATATATATAGAGCGGCAACAGCTACTCCTTTACAGCTCACATAGCCCCCAGTCGCCTTAGTGCATGTGCACTCAACGTATTTTTCGTTTGCATACTTTTCTAAGTGTCATTTTCAAGTTTTGGTTATGGCCAATATTTTTTATTTTTTTTATCTTTAATTTAAGCCTAGTCTGATTAAAATCGGTTCAATAGGTTCTAAGATATGAATTATCAATTTCATCGATTACCATGATTTCACGATCGAAATAGTACATTACCGTACGAGTGCGCAAAGTAGGCAAATTCGACACGAGTAAAGTTTGTCACCCGAGCGAAGCGAGGGTGACAAAAAAGCGAGTGTGGGAACACCTACGCATTAACCTACAACTATTTTGTTTTTGTACTGAAGAACAGCGAATGAAAAGTAAAACAAATTCAAGTTTTGACAGATCTACTCTACATGTGATTCGTACTTTACCGCACGCTCAACTATAATAAGAGCAGTAAAGTGCGGGAAAGTGTCACATTGCACACGCAAATACATGCTCAAAATCGAAGTCTGTTTTATGAAATGTCTGGTATTTGAATGTTTGTATTTTGAAATGTCTAGCTTTTGAATGTCTGTTGTTTGAAATGTCTGTTTTTTGACATTTCTGTTTTTTTTATGTCTGGTTTTTGAGGTGCACCCCTTAATCTCGTTTCATTATATCTAAATCCGGGTGCACCTAAAAAATCATTGGTTCAGATAAATGGCCCATGTTTTGGTGTAATTTTTAGATATGATCGAAATGATATACCAATATATCAACTAAATTTTTTGTAATTCAGCTAACTATACAGTAGAACCCCTCTTATTTCAACCCCTCTTATTTCAATTGCCCCTCTTATTTGAATTGTCCAACCCCTCTTACTTGAATCGTTTCCTCTCAGGCCTTCCCCCACCACCGCTCGAACATCTCGATACAGTTTACAGTGTTTAAACCATCAAAGTTGTGCAGTGTAAATACCATTTAACCTAAATTTGCAAACATGTATAGTCGGTAGACTGATGTGTAATGAAATTTCAAATTAATTTTGCATCAAACTCATGACTCACATCATACAAATTATTCGAGAATTCGCATTTGAAGGTTAGGATGTTGTCTATTTTTAATGATGTGTATTTCAAGACCTCCACAAAAATTGAAAAGTCTTTCATTTGCAAAATAACAAACAAATCCAATATCAGCAGCTTAGTACTGAATTTGAAGTGATTTGAAGCTGTCATTAATCATATTTGCAAATTTGGATTAAATATTGTCTCCTATATTCATTTCGGTCTTAATCACAGTGTATTTGTTTATGAAACAAAAAATTATTGATGCATAATTATATGTAATAAAATGCATAATTTAAATTTAAAATGTTTATTTCTCCACTCGAATGCAGATATAAATGACCATAAATAAATGTGAAATGTTGCAGTCTTTATTTATCACATAGACTGTAGAGTTGTGATCTCATTACATTTTGATCCGAATTTAAAATTCTCTACACATTTTTCAGATAAATAATTATATACAGGGTGGCCGATTTATCTGAAGACATAGAAATATCTCGAGAACTATGCACAAAATCAGAAAAGGTGTGAGATGAAAGTTGTTCGACACGAAGGGGAGCATCCAGTAATAATGAAATTGACCCCCTCCCCCACCTCCTGGGGTGGGGTGGGGGAAAAACAATAAAGCTTAAATAGGAACCTCCAATTTTTATTTCAGATTTGGATTCTCCGGAAAAAAGGACACCAACTTAACCTAGGAGCTATTACATTGTGGTTCACAGGTGAAGCTGTAGTCGACAAAAAGCGAAAGTAAAAAATCCCTAAGATTTGACGTTTCCAGAATTCACATCACATCTGATAAATAATAGTAGACGTATTTTATTTTAAAAATACTATTCAATGCCACCACTACGAAATGTTCGTTTTTCTTTGACTTTATATTATTCTTGTAATGTGTTTTCTAACCGCTACAATGGAAATTATCTGAAAAATAATCATGGATTTGGTTGTGTGTCAAAAATAGTATATTATGCTTTAAGGGAGGAAAGAGCATGATCCCCGAGTGGAAGGATTGCTGCGGGAGCAAAGCGAGGGCAGCCCTCTCACGAGGTGCGCGCGCATTCCTCTCGTGAAGCATACGCTAGTTTTTTCCTGGCCGCATCCATTGCTCCCGCGGGCAGCACTTTTCGTCCCGCGTGAGTAATGAGAACGAAGTGCGCATGCGCGCGGGCACTCGGACGGAATTTACAACTTTCGCCCTGCGTAGCGGATATGGAATACGGTCATTCTAACAAAGCCGGGAAAAAATACATTTAGCGTTACTCAGACACAACGACGTGGACGTAGTATTTTTCTGTTCTCTTTGGGGTGCTTGTTTTACGTGAGTCCCCTTGCCCTTCACTGTTCACTTACTTGAGTAAGTGTTCGAAATGTTGACCTTCCACTTCAATGCATTTATTTATTCTTTCTTAAAATGACTTTATACAGGATAGTATCATATCTGCAGAAATTTCTGCGCAAGCAGTTCTTGTGCGTTCCACCATGTTTTCACGAGTCGTTGGTACTTGTTCATAAACCTTACCTTTTAGGAAACCCCATAAGAAGAAATCCGGAGATGTTAAATCAGGTGACCTCGCCGGTCAATTAATGGGGCCACCTCTACTAATCCACCGACCATTGTAATCACGGTCATCATGCTGAAACCACATTGTCCATCGGACGTCCATAGCAACATCGTCAAATAGTAATGGTAGTTCTTGTTCTAGGAAATCTCGATAATTTGTTCCATTCAAATTACCTTCAATGAAATAAGGACCAATGAGTTTATTTCCTATGATTCCAGACCAAATGTTCACCGTCCAAGGACGTTGATGATTAACTTGTCGTAACCAATGGGAATTTTCTACGCTCCAATAATGCATGTTATGCCTATTGACGCCACCATGGTTCGTGAATGTAGATTCATCTGAAAATAATACATTAACAAAGAAATTGTGGTTCCTTTGCATTTTTTGAAGTGCCTATTCACAATTGGACGTCCAATGTACGTACGCTATGTCCAGAACTTCCACTGGACGTCCATATTGCACATTTGGGACGTCCATTGTACGTCCATGGTACGTCCAGAGGAGAGAGAGGTGTACATCCAATGTACTCTGGGTGGAATTTGGACGTACTATGGACGAAGCGTGGGCATTAAATGGACGAAATAAGTGGTATATGAACGTCCATAAGGCCTATATACGGCTGTGTACAGAATGTGGACTAAACATGGACATACCGTGGATAAAATATGGTCCACTGAACGTCCATTATTATTCCACGGAATACGGAAAGTCCAAAATGTACGTACACTGGACCAAGAGTGGACGTTCGATGGACCATAACAGACGAAATACGTACCATATCAAGTCCATTCGACGTCCAATATACGTTCAGTATTCTATGGACTAATAACGTCCAAATTATTTTACGTTCAATATTGTAACATTCCGTACGAAATATGGCCGTTCAGTGGTCCGAAAATGGACTTTAAGCGAACAAAATATACGTAATATAATATATCCAACGTATGTCCACTTGTGCGCTACGGACCTCCAACGATACACGCCAACAAATGCGACTGAAATTATCGAATTTCATTAATTTACGTAAAAACGTAAAAACGTAAGGAGTACCACGTGTAAAGGAGCCCTAAAAGACAAAGGAGTTGTTCACACCAGCGCGTCGCCTCGTCGTGGCGGCCATCTTGTGCGTATCTTCTTGGAAAAATGGAGGTGCCGCGGGCGTCCACTTATGTACGTACACTGGACTTCCACGTATGTATGCACACTGGACGTGCATTATTCGTCTATAAAAATGCAAGCCCGAATGGTCGAAAAAATGGAAGCACGGTTGACGTCCACGTAAGTGCATTCACTCTACGTCCAAGTATATACGTACACTGGGCGTCCATTATTCGTCCATAAAAATGCAGGTCCAAATGGTCGAAAAATGGACGTACCGTGGACGTCCACATAAGTATGTACACTGGACGTCCAAGTATGTACGTACACAGGACATACGATATACGTCCATACATTTATGGACCTAATTTGGACGTAATATGGACGTCCGTTGGATGTTCAGAGATGGACGTACATATAACGTCCAAATATGTACCTACATTGGACGTCCATTTACGTCCTTTTTTTGTCCTGGACGTATGGACGTAACATGGACGAAATATGTACGTCCACTGGACGTCCAGTGCTGACTGGGAAAACACCACTCGGTTATGAAAGTCATCGCCATGTAGTTCCTGATGCAGTGAAATGCGATATGCGTGAAACTTATGACGATGCAATATTCTTTGAATACTATCTCTGGAAATGCCGGAATCGCGATGTAATTGTCGTGTGCTTACATTCGGATTTTGGTGAATAGCTGCTAGTACAGCTACTTCGTTAGCTTCTCCTGTAACTGTTAATCTTCGCTTCCTTTTTTTCATTTGTACGCTACCGTCAGAGTGAAAGGCATTCACAACTTTGTAAAAAATAACGCGAGCGAGCATTATCTGGAAAACGCTTAGCATACAACGCAACAGCATCATCAATATTCCTCCTACATTCACCATAAACAAGAATCATTTCGATTTTTTCGGGAATTGTAGCAGAATTCATTTTTAACTTGCAATTCGATTTAAGCAATGAAGGGTAGACAAAAAATAGTCACGTAAACTGAAAGTTGTTATTCGAAAAGCAAAGTGACTTCCGACCGAATTACTACCAATACAGTGGACTTAAAAAACAGTCTTACACTGAGAGACCATGAATATTAAATTTTAATATGGGGATTAGGAAGTTGCGATATCCATTTTCTTCCCTTCAGGAAAGTAGAGAAAAATGTACACGGAAACAAAAGTTCCCCCAATTCTGCAATACATCGACACGCGAAAGTAACCCGTGTCAAATACTATTGTGATAGGTTGGGCACCACTGCGGAAAACGCGGGAATCCGCCCGGCACATGGCAGCCATCTTGTCCATGCAGTTTCTGCGGTGAAAAAAACGTCATCAACAGTAATTAAGTTAAAAACTGACGTATTAAGCGCTATACTGACGCGTCGCGATACCAGAGGTTATGTTTACAGGTACTGATAAAGTAAGACCCGCGGAAACTGCGTATATAACCGCCATATTGGATTTTATGGGGTCGTTTCCACGAATTCCACGGGGCATTTTCTTGCGCTTACGTACGCTTTTTACGCTTACGTTTGCGTTTAGTGAAATGCGATATAATCGAGAATATCGAGATTCTCGAAAGTGACTCGTGTTCTCATTGGTCAATATAGGGACACACCCGATTCTATCGATAATCTCGATTATATCGCATTTCACTAAATGCAAACGTAAGCGTAAACGTAAGACAAAACTGTTGAGTAAAAGCAGGGGGGTGACACTGCTGCTATATTCCCTATGCTATGTCGGTTCTCTTCGTGACCTCCCACTTATCTCAAAACTTCATGTCTCCAGATGGCGCTTGCAGTCATGTGCTCGGCGAGCTTTGACGTGATAATCGTAACGCCCATTTAACTAATATATGTATGTACGTGCACTAGATGCTTACAATCGCCGATACGGGGTCTAGGTATCGAACGCCATAGTTTTTCAACTCTTCGACTAAAATACCCGGTGTTTGGGGTCGCCGATCATGTAGTCTAAGTATCCACTTGGTGTTAACCAACGATGACCTTGAGGTCAACGTGTTGAAGGTCATTTCAAGATCAAATCCATTTTATGTAATAAGTAACGGTAACCTTGTCCTTGACCTTGGGCCAAATTTGTAAAAATTTGAAGAAATTTGAAGGTCATTAGAAGGTCAAATCAAAATATGTTCAAATTTGAAGAAAAATAAGAAAAATTGATTTGACCTTGAAATGACCTTCAACTTTAACCTCAAGGTCATCGTTGGTTAACTCGAAGTCAATACCTAGACCACTTGATCGTCGACCCCAAACTCCTGGTGCATATTTTTCAGTTAAACAGATGAAAAACTACGGAGCGCGATTCCTAGACACCGTAATCGCCGACCCGGAACACCTGGTGCACGTATTTCAGCTAGAATCGTGAAAAACTATGCAGCGCGATACCTAGACCCCGTAATCAGCGAACTTAAACATCTGGTGCACGTATTTTAGTTAAAAAGGGGAAAAACTACTGAGAGCGATACCTGGTCTCCGTAATCGTTCACCCTAAAGACCTGGAGCAAGTATGTATTTTGCCAATCCGATTCAAAATTGCGGATCGTCATATCTCGAGACCGTAATCAGGAATGCATCTGTGCGTTGGTTGCCAAGCATATGTATACTAGCGCCATCTAGTGATCGCAAATCCCTGGGGTCACAACGAGAACGTTATGAACGAAACAGTTTCACCCCCTGGGTAAAAGGAAAGAAAAACTGGTTTTCTACAAATGTACGTAGATAACCGGTAGTTTACGTAGGAAACGTAGTAAACATGTAGTCTACATGAAAATGGTAGAATACTGAAACATGCTCGAAAACAGAACCTACTCAAATGTTTATGTTTTATGCATTTTATGGGTTTCATTATTTTTTTTTATCCATTATAAACGAAACAGAATTTTTCCTGAATTCAAGATGCCAAGGTTTTTGAAATATTAAAAGAAAAAATTAAGTAATAAACCAATTAATTTTATATTCCTGTCGTAAAAAACAATTTATAATATTTGTGAAATAAATTTTATTAATTTCTACAATCAGAAAAGCATTTTTCAAAATGATAACCTCCTTAATGATGACATTACACGGGTCTCCTCAACCAAAAAGAAGTTTTATGAAAATGCCCAGGAAAAAGGTTTGCGGCATCTTGTTTTATATGTTTCATAGTTTCAAAATCCGTTTCGAATGAAATCCTAGCTGATTATTTTCATAGAAAAACACTATTCAACATTTTTTCTATTTTTTATATATTAACCATTCAAATCCTGTAATAACTAAAACATGTAGGATCATTAATTAATGTTAGAATTTGTTCAAATCAGACTTATAACATGCACATTTTGTAGAGAGAGATATATTTCACAAAATGTCAATAAAACTCAATAAAATTCTCAGCCTAACCCGAGACCACGACGGGGACGTGATGAAACAGCGGTTCCATTTGTATTTTACATTTTTAAATTTTTTTTATTTTTATTGTTTTTTTCATTGTGTTTTTTTTTCTATTTATTGTTTTTTTATTGCTTTTTTTTTATTTATCAAATTATTATGTAATGAATAAAAACGTTAAAAATGAATAATTTTAAAATACTTCAATGTAACATTTAAATATGTAATGAAGAATATTCAAATACCGCACTTCTTAACTTATGTTCATATGATGGATCATATATTAGAGTGATTTTGTAGCGGTTCCAAACATTCAAAAAGTCCCTATTAACTGACTCGCCAGGCTGTTCTGACCATAATCCAAATCCCTCGCCATCCAAAAAATTTAAAGAATGCTGTAAATGTTCAAATATTCGAGAATTTTTAGTGATACTACGCCTAAATTTTTGTAAAATTTTTTTAATTCTTTTACATATTTATCTAATTTCTTGACATTTTATAAAATACACATTTTTTTACAAAATGTGCATGTTAAAAGTCTGATTTGAACAAATTCTAACTTCAATTAATGATCCCGGGTGCTTTAGTTACAACAGGATTGAAATGGATAAAATGCAAAAAATAGAAAAAATGTTTACTAGTGCGTTTCTATGAAAATGATCAGCTAGGATTTTATTTGAAACGGATTTTGAAACTATGAAACTTCTAAAATAAGATGCCGTAAACCTTTTTCCCGGGCATTTTCATAAAACTTCGTTTTGGTTGAGGACACTCGTGATTAGCGAGGTTTTAAAAGTAGTTTTGATAATATTTACAACATTTGTAACTAATATTTTACGGATACCTTGCATCTTTTTGGATTTTTCAGTCTTCAGTTTGATTTTTAACTAAAAAAAGACATATATAATTGCGCCAAATAAATTTAAAAAGTTTTAGCTCCAGTAAACTACCAACCCAACACTGGTGTTGGGTAAAATGAAGGAAAAACTAGTTTTCTACAAATATACGTAGATTACCGGTAACTTACGTCGAAAACGTCGAAAACTGGTAGAATACTTAAGTATGCTCGAAAACATAACCTATAAATTGAAAGATTTGTTTTATGAATTTAATAAAATATATACAGTCCGTAGTTCTTAAAAAAACATAAAAAAGGACAAAAAACAAATTTCAGTCAACACATTTTTCTTTAAAAAAAAATATTTTTTAATTTTGTTAGAATTCAAGATGAATCAAAGGTATATAAAATCCTAGAGAAAAGGCAGGTCATTCAATTTTTAATACATATCTTTTCAAACAACGAAAATTGTTTTCAGTACAATAATACAAGTGCAAACAAATTTTTTCTCTAAAGTACATTTGTTCAAAAATAATGTTTGCACATGTGTTGAACAATATCTTTTATACCTATCCATGTAGACTACCTCCGGTTTGTAGAAAACATAATATGTAGTCTACTCGGTATTCGACATGTCGAAAACTCATGTAGTTTACCTCCAGTAAACTACCTACCCAATACATGAAGACAATACACGGTGGAAACAACTACAAAATTACTTCCGTCCACAGCGCCATCTGTCCGATTCGTCAACTGTCCGACACGTCAATTGTCCGGATCGCAATATATAATATGGCGGTTCGGTGGTTGCGCGCGATTGGCGGCTGGAGACATAGCCGAGCGCCGGCGGAAAATCTACAGACCTAGCGTGTTACAGTGTTCACAGCATGTAGTATGCATCTCGAGCACGCGCAGTACGAGGTTGCGCTGATTGGCCGCCCGACTCCCTGCGGAACCGCGGGAATTCAAACGGCAGGTTGGCGGATGAGTTTCAATGCAAAATCATCAATTTTGACATGAAAATGCATTTGAAAAATTCGGTTTTCGACCAAGTCGGTGCAAGACATGTTTCTTTCTGAAATACTGAAGAAAGAATTAGGAAATTGCAAGAAATATTCTTTTTGTAAGCATGACAGTATAAAAATTCCTGTTTTTTGATTAAAATTATATGCGATACGTAATTTCAAGCAATAAAAATTCAAAAATACACTCCAAGATTTATAAATAAATGATTCCCTTGTATGCTGTAATGAATTTTATTGAAAATAATCTTACTAAAAGAATACGGCACATTATCTAATTGTAATATTATTCTTTATCACGTATATGGTAAAAATGACTCTTTAAAAGTATTTTGAAAGTAAATTACTGTAATTGATTAATAATAGTATAGAAAAATTTATCCGGTTGTCCGATGATGAAATGCGACATACATTCCACGGCCCTGGTAGAAATTTTGACAGTTATCCTTGCCAGTTTCTGTTCAGGTAATGTAACGTTGCGGACAAGCAGGCCCTGGCCAGGAACTGCCAGGGGCCTGCCCCGTGCCCGGCCGGAGATTCACACGCCACTGGGTGTAAGCAATCATAACCTTAAAATCTTCTGCAAAACAGGTTAATGGCCAGGCACAGAGCAGGCCCGTGACAGTTCCTGGGCAGGGCCTGCTTGTCCGCGGCGTTATATTACTGGATCAGAAACTGGTCAGGATAAATGTCAAAATTTCTACCATTAGTAGAAAGTAGGTAATTTTTTTGTTTTATTTTATTTATTTTATCTTTTTTTGTTTATTTTATTTGTTTTCTTTATTTTGTATATTTTTTTTATTTCAATTATTTTATTTATTTTATATACCGTAAATTGGGGTAAAGTCGACTTGACAGGAAAAGTCGGCCATTCGATAACCTATTTTAAAATATTTAATTATCCTTTTTCTAGAGAGAAAAGTCGAAGATGTGCAATTGTTTTAGTTAGTAGGAATGTCAAACTTTCATTTACAGTTTATTTGACTCAAATTCATCGATAAGTTTTAATAAAAACGTCTTTTATGTGTGACTGTATATTTAGCCTCTAAAGTAAGTAGTGTGAAAAAAGCACTTGTAAATAATTGTACAAATCTTTTATGTAAAATCAAACTATGTATCGCATAGCCTATATCTCTAACCTAATTTACGATAAAAAATGACCTCAATAAGATCATTAGATGTCGCAAAATATCGGTTTCTCTAAAAATGTAACATTTGTAGGGAAAAGTCGGCCATAGGGGAAATTTATAAAACAAAGGCGGATTCTTCTAGATTGTTCAAATATTCAACGGAACAATTACAGAATGCAATACGAGAAGCAGAGAAACGTCACAGATTAATGTTACAAATTCCAAAATTAAAAATGGCTGAATCAACATGGCGCCATATCGGGTCCGACATTTCGAATTTCGAAATCGAATCAAATTTCAGATTTTGGTCTGGCCATATTTCATCCGCCACTTTGAATTACGAAAATCTGAGGACATATTCTTAATCAGCGGCCCGAAAACCCCCAAATACAGAGTTTCATTGAAATCGAATTAAGCTTCGGATTTTCGTCTGCTATATTGGATCAGCCATTTTGTATTTTGTGATTTTGACAACATATTCGTAATTAGCGGCCTCAAAAACCCCCGAGTACAAAATTTCAATCCATCATTGAAATAGATATTGATTTACCTACAAGAAGAAAATTATTTACAGGTGGGACACTGACAGTCCCACTACGCCTGAAAGGGTTAAAGAGCGGTTTTCACACTTAGAAATTTATGAGATGGCCATATTTTATTTCCGATAGTGTTAGAAAATTGTTTTGTTTTATTACAATAGCTTATTTTTTCGATATATGACGATAGCCGACTTTACCCCGCATTTGGGGTAAAAGTCGGCGATGACAAAATAGTATATACCGTTAATTCTAAGAAGTAATTTTATTTTCTATTACATAGATCTTAAAACAGAGGAGTTAAAGATTACTTATTAAAAATACCAATAATTATTTTAAGTTTTCTAGTGAGGATTTAAGCAAAAAACCATGAAAAATAGCCGACTTTACCCCAATTTACGGTATTTCATTTATTTTGTTTAATTTATTTACTTTATTTATTTTATTTGTTTTATTCATTTTATTTGTTTTTTACAATATGAGTTACCTGGTTTTTACCAAAAATGTGGTGTCTTTCTGATTTTTATTGGAAATGTAATATTTAATCCGAATTTCTATCTGACAAAATTATTATAAATTAAAAATCCTAAAATAAATAAAATAATTAAAATAAATAAAATAATCAAAATAAATGAAATATAAACCTACAAGCATTTAAACTAAAATAGCCTAACCTGGAGGAAGGCAGTCTTCATAAAATATTAGTTAAACCTGCAAGCATCTAACCTAAACTAACCAAACCTGCAGGAAGGTAGACTTGATAAAATATTAGTTAAACATACAAGCATCGAACCTAAAATAACCAAACCTGGATGAAACCAGTCTTGATAAAATATTAGTTAAACCTACAAGCATTTATCCTGAAATAACCAAACCTGAAGGAAGGCAGTCTTGAAGAAAATATTAGTTAAACCCACAAGCATTTAAAAAATTTTTTAAATTTGGTTGACACATAAAAAAATTTATATTGTTTTTTCGAAAAAATGGCATTTTTTTAAAATCTATGCGTAATTATTTAGAAAATGTGTTTTTATGTTTATTCTAATTTTTTTGAATTTTAAAATTAATTAAGAAAAATTTGAATTTTTATTGCTTGAAATTACGTATCCAATACAATTTTAATAAAAAAACAGGAATTTTTGTACTGTCATGCTTACAAAAAGAATATTTCTTGCAATTTCCTAATTCTTTCTTCAGTATTTCAGAAAGAAACATGTCTTGCACCGACTTGGTCAAAAAACCGAATTTTTCAAATGCATTTTCATGTCAAAATTGATGATTTTGCATTGAAACTCATCCGCCAACGTACCGTTTGAATTCCCGCGGTTCCGCGGGGAGTCGGGCGGCCAATCAGCGCAACTTCGTACTGCGCGTGCCCGAGATGCATACTAAATCTGTGAACACTGCCGTGTTAATTGGCCTGAGCACAATGAAAACTTAAACCTTAAACTTGTCTTGTGTCCTTTTTGACTTGCATGCGAGAGAGAAGGATGGGACATCGAGCTCCGAAATCTATCCTTGTCTCGATCATGCATTTATAAAAGGATACATGATAAGTTTCGAGCTAAAGTTTTGGTTGTGCTCAGGCCTAATGCTTCGAATAAATGACTGCGGCTAGCAGTTTATCAGCCGCTTTGCGACATATCTTGTAAAGGGTTGTAGTAGCCGATTATATAAACCAATACCGACGTTAATTAAAGATAATATTGAAGCATTTTCTCCCGAATCTAAAGCAAACGCATTAGCAAACCAATATGAAAAGGTACATAATATAGATTCAATAAATAATACAACAGATCAGCAAAAAATAATAGAAACGGTAGATCATTATTTGCAAAACACGATCGTGGAAGACTTTGCCATCTTTTACACAAGACCTAAAGAAATACAAAATATAATAAAGAAAGTACCTGCACAAAAGGCACCGTGTAAAGACGGAATACAAAATATTGTGTTAAAAACCTTACTAATAAAGGTATAGTACAACTCATGCACATAATTAACGCGATGATAAAAATGTCATACTTTCCATCACATTGGAAAACAGGATCCATAATCCTAATACTGAAACCGGGTAAAATCATTACAGACCCTAGCAGTTATAGACCCATAAGTTTGCTAGCAACCTTAAGCAAACTAGTCGAAAAAATAATTCTAAAAAGTTTCGTGGATTTTGAAGAAAAAAATAACATTTTAATACAAGAACAATTTGGATTTAGGTCTAAACACAGCACGACACAACAAGTAACCCGTACAGCTAATTACATCAGTATTCATTTCAACCTAAATAAAGTAACTGTTATATTACTACTCGATATTGAAAAAGCATTTGACAGGGTTTGGATAGACGGACTAATATACAAATTAATAAGGTATAACTTTTCGCCTACACTAATAATGTTTATAAGTTCATATCTCAAAAATAGACATTTTAAAGTCAATATAAACGGTTCATTTTCAACAAAGAGAGAAATAAATGCAGGAGTTCCGCAAGGATCCGTACTCGGTCCTGAATTATTTAATATATACCTAAACGATATACCGAGATTACCGAAAACAAAAATAGCGTTATTTGCTAACGATACAGCAATCTATACTGAATCCTTCAATGCCATCGTGGCTGCGAAACAAGTACAAATACACGTACACCTCCTAGAAAAGTTTTACACTAAATGGAAAATTAAACTAAATGAAACAAAAACCGAAGTAATTATCTTTCACAAAAAATACAATGATATCAAAATAGCCGATAACAGTAAACACATTCAGAACAGTACCAACTACAAAAGTAAAGTATTTAAGAATAACTCTTGACAATAGATTAACATATCAGCTCCATGTAAATCAGGTCCTTAAAAAGGCATACAGCGTACAAAGGAAAATATATCCACTGTTAACAAAAAACTCAATGAACATCAATAACAAAAAATTATTATATAAAATGCTAATACGACCGATAATATCCTATGCTTCCCCAGTATTGTGCAACATCTCAAAAACAAATATGCTTCTGCTCCAACGTTTTCAAAATAAACAACTAAGGCTTATATTGTCTACAAACAGATACACTAGAATAAGAGATCTACATTACAGAACAGAAATAGAACTCATTGATAAATACATAAAATCGTTAGCCGAACATTTCTACAAGACGCAAATAAACTCTTCTAGCTTAACAAAGAACATAACAAAGTTATGAAGGCACAATCTACCCTTCAAGTTAAAACACAAACTTCCCCATCAATTATTGCCAATCTTTAACCAAAAAGATGATTAAGCATCAGTAACTCGTATCATTGAGGAAGAAGTTCTGAAGGTGGGTTTTTTCAATGTTTTTCCCTCAAACTAATTCATCTATCATAACTCAAGTTAAAGCGAAGAATTATTAAATAGCAATACTGCCAACCGTACAAATACTTAATGGAAGATAATTAATTGTTAAGTATAATATTAGTAAGCATCAATAGGTTAAGCTGCATTAGTAGCAGTAACTATGCGTAAAACAAAAAAAAATGTAAATACTTGTATATATTTAGTATGTATCTACATATATTCTGTATTCTGAAATTTATGTAGCACAATAAATAGTTTCTATAAAAACTTATGAATATAACTTTTGTAGTTCGCGTACTCGCAGATGCTTTTTTTATTTATATTTTTTTTAATTTTTATTATTATGAATTTATTGTAATTTATTGTATATTTTTTAAAGGAATATTTTATTTTTTAAATATACTTTTTAACCTAATTTAAGGTATTTTTGTACCTTATTTTGGCAAATATGACGTTAAATAAAACTGAAACGTGTTTTCTCTACTTTTATTAATACGAATCATTATTATTAATTACAGAAATGATTAGATAACACGTTTTATAAGTTAGTGGTATTAAATAAAGAAATTTCTACAGTTAGGAAGATATCGCCAAACTGTTTTTAATTCTTCCCTCTCCGCCAAAAACCAAACTAATATGTCACAATACTTTTTACGTAAATAAAATAGTAGCTTATGTTATGCACAAGATCAGTAACTAATTCAATCATACCCATCCATTTTCCAATACTTGAAATGTTGTTTTTACTAATTCTAATATTACGAAGGTAATAATAAAAAGACAACACATCGTCTAAACTAGTAGTATTAAATACATAATTTTCTAAACTTGGGAAAATTTTGCCACAGTTTTTCACTTCTTATTTATCCGCCAAAAATGAAATTGATGTGTAATATTATTTTTTTCCGATTGAAAGTAATAACTAATATTATGCAAAATGATCTGTAACTATAATGCAATTATACCTATTCAATGCCCATTATTTGGAATGTTGTTACTAAATATTTTGTATTTAGCTTTAAAAATATGCTTAAAAATAATAAAAATTAAAAAAACGATTCTGTAAAAATAATAATAAAAAGATAATACATTGTTTAAACTAGCAGTAATAAACAAAATCATTTTCTATAGTTAGGAAAATTTTGAGACAAGGTTTTTATTTCTTATTTATCCGTCATAATCAAATTAATTAATATATAATATGAGTGTGGCAGCAGTTTAAATAAGTTCGTTTAGTCGACTAGAGTGCTTGCCTTCCGTGTATGATGTTTGAAGATCGCGTACTGGCAACTGCATGTTTTCTTTTTTATTTCTTTTGTTATTAATTTTATTATTATGTTAATATTATAATTTATTAAATGTTATTTAAATTATTTATTATTTCTATTGGCTTGTCCAATAGTCGAAACAACGATGTGATTGGTAGTTTCAAAATTTTACCGCTGACTACAGCGCGGCAATCCCGGCTAACATAACCTCCATCTACTAAAAGAACGTGGTTCGGCGTAAGTGGCGCCACTGTCGGTTTCTGAATTTAGGATGACATGTAGATACCAACTACCAAGGCCCATAATCTATGTACGACTGAAAAGCGCGGCAACGCGCTGTTATACAATGTCCATATTATCTCTTACTTCATGGTACAAATGTGCTCTCAGATTGGGGTCCTTCCACCGCGCATCTGCCTCGCGCACCTACCTTCGGCTTGCTTCGGCCGCTCCAGCTTGACGGCTCTTGAGACGGGAACGGAGCGCGGGCGGAGTTTATATAGCATGTCGCGCGAAACTATCAAACAAATGACGGGTGTTTGAAAATTAAATACAGCCTTTTGTTAAATATCAAATATGTCCTTGTGGCTCAGTGGTTTGCGTACTTGCTTCGCGCTCGTGTAATCGCAAGATCGCGTCGCGAAAGGTGAAAAATTTTTTTTTTTTCCGAATTCTATTTATTAATTCTATTTATTTTGACAACGATCATTTCTTTTATTCGAGACATTTTTTTATGTCAAAATTATGCCACACATATACTATATAAAAAATATTATTCAATAAAAATTTATTACAACACTGCTTGTTACTAATCTACGATGATTTCTCGAGTTTAAAAAATAAGTGATATACAGTTTGTAATTGGGCAGTTTTAAATTTTAACGGGAAGCGTAGAATAATTATTATTCTTTTACTCGAACATTTTTTTATTCCGATATTATGTTACCCGTTTAATATTACCAATACCAGACTTTTCATTACAAAATACTCTTTTATTGCATTTTGTTAAAAAAATTGACGGCTAATAATGTAAAATATTTATTCTCGACTAAAATGGGAATAATGTGGAGCTTAGTAATGCACATTGTTTAAAAAATGCGTAATAATTTATTCAGAAAATATAATTAACTCAATAATGGTACTGAATGCTGCTTGAAAATAAATTTTAATTAAGTGTGGTTCTTGGCTTGAATTTTCATAGAATTATATATCTATATATAGAATACACACGTCGGCCAGAAATATTGTCACTATTGGTTATTGTTGCCATTAAAAACATGTGAAATTAAAACAATAAAAATTTGCTTTATAAAAATGGAATGTAGGCTAGTCCAGCCAGTCAAATGATTTTTATTCGCTCTATGCTGTTTACGTATGAACAGAAAATCAGTTTTCATCAAAAAGTAGATTACTAGAGGTAATCGTTACCCGCTGTTAAAGTACTTTATATATTAAATTATTAACAACAATCCATGGTATAACGGTCCTTATACTCTATGTTATTCTTATCTTCAGTAAGGAAGAAAAATTATACATATATATACGTTTCGGCCATTGATACAGGCCCTCATCAGAATTTATTACTAAAATTAAAAAAAAATTATAAACAATTACAAAAATAATTTTAACAAGAATGAATTATTCTAGAATTTTCGATTACATATCAGGTCTTACCGAAGGTTGAAAAATAGGCAGAAATTGGAAAATGTCACATTGTATAAAATCTATAATTAGTCTTATGAGGACTGAAAATAATCTATAAAAAAAGAAAAAGAATAAAATATTATAGAAGTTTTTTAATTTCGAACGTACCCACCCAACCAACCCTAAATTTAATAATTAAACAATAATTATATATAAAAATATTTAAATGTATACGTTAATAAATAAATGTTGAAAAAACCGTTATTCATACCTGATAAACTCAGAATTGTTGCTGACATGTGTCAGATTCATACACATATAGGTTTTTTTGTGTTGTATTTGAAAAAAACATATGCCATGTTCCGGCAAAAATCGACAACAATTCAATTGACAAACTATAAAACACATTAAAATGATTTAATAACACAAAAATTAAAACAAAACTTCTATTGAGAACAAATTTTTTGTCTAAAAATTATATTATTATAAAAACTTACTATGATTAACACAAAAAGAAACAATAATTAATAAAACGGACGAATAGCACTTGAGACATTTTTCACTTTTACCTGAACAATATATGTTACAAGGTATACGTTTGAATAAAGACTGAATATTATCGTGTTAAACGGTTATTATGATTCGTAAGAGCTAAACTATAATAAATTAATTCCAAGGAATTTAATGTAACGAATGACCACCTTCTACTAAATTCTAGCTTTCGAATATAAATTTTGATTTTGAAAAATACGTTTTTATTTTAATTTTAATAAAGGTGTGTAAGAATCCGGTAAAAAGGAGATCTCATGTCTGATATTAACTGTTTTATTGTTTTGTTTAATAAAAAAATGTTCTAAATGCCTTCTTTTTAATAAATTTGGTTCGGTAGCTAGAATTTTTACATTTTTGTAGTCGAAATTGTGATCCATGTCTATGCGATGTCGTGTTAATTCCGTATATTTTTCTGGATCTTCAAAAATGTTGTTTTTATGTTCTCTAATGCGATCTTTCAATAATCTGCCTGTTTGGCCAATATATACTTTATCGCAAAATGTACATGGGATTAAATATACCACACCACTTTTTCATCTTCTCCAGTTTATCTTTAAAAGGCTTAATTTTTCCAACATTAGTGTTATATGGTTTATGTACAACCCTAATGTTGTCTTTTTTAAGCCTCTTCGCTAGAGTTTCACTTAAGCCTTTAATATAAGGTACACTCGTTGTTTTTTTATAATCATTATTTCTGGAGTTTTGAAATGACTGATGGGTATTGTACAATAGATGAACTCTTTTTTTGATGCATTCACATACTAAATCTTTGGGATAACCGTTATCTCTAAGTATATCTTTAACAATATTGCGATTTTTCTCTCTGAATCGAATCTCAGACAATTTTGTCGCTCGATCAATCAGTCCGTAAATTACGCTGATTTTGTAATTAATCGGATGCGAAGATACCTTCCAGACCATGTATTTTTATGGTACCAGTCTGTGTCAATAGACCCGTCATTATTTCTAATAAGAAGTAGATCTAAAAAACTAATTTTACAATTGGTTTCATTCTCGATGGTAAATTTAATTCTGTTATTAAAACCATGTAATTTATGTTGAGAATTGAATATCTTTAAAACATATTCTTCTGTGTCAACCGGAATAGCTGTGATGATATCGTCAACATACCGTTTAAAAAAAGGTAGTTCAAAATTAAGTTTTTTAATTAAAATATTTTCAAGGTATTCCATCAAAATATTTGCTACCACTGGTGATAATGGAGAACCCATAGGTACCCCGTACAAGTGCTATTCGTCCGTTTTATTAATTATTGTTTCTTTTTGTGTTAATCATAGTAAGTTTTTATAATAATATAATTTTTAGACAAAAAATTTGTTCTCAATAGAAGTTTTGTTTTAATTTTTGTGTTATTAAATCTTTTTAATGTGTTTTATAGTTTGTCAATTGAATTGTTATCGATTTTTGCCGGAACATGGCATATGTTTTTTTCAAATACAACACAAAAAAACCTATATGTGTATGAATCTGACACATGTCAGCAACAATTCTGAGTTTATCAGGTATGAATAACGGTTTTTTTCAACATTTATTTATTAACGTATACATTTAAATATTTTTTTATATATAATTATTGTTTAATTATTAAATTTAGGGTTGGTTGGGTGGGTACGTTCGAAATTAAAAAACTTCTATAATATTTTATTCTTTTTCTTTTTTTATAGATTATTTTCAGTCCTCATAAGACTAATTATAGATTTTATACAATGTGACATTTTCCAATTTCTGCCTATTTTTCAACCTTCGGTAAGACCTGATATGTAATCGAAAATTCTAGAATAATTCATTCTTGTTAAAATTATTTTTGTAATTGTTTATAATTTTTTTTTAATTTTAGTAATAAATTCTGATGAGGGCCTGTATCAATGGCCGAAACGTATATATATGTATAATTTTTCTTCCTTACTGAAGATAAGAATAACATAGAGTATAAGGACCGTTATACCATGGATTGTTGTTAATAATTTAATATATAAAGTACTTTAACAGCGGGTAACGATTACCTCTAGTAATCTACTTTTTGATGAAAACTGATTTTCTGTTCATACGTAAACAGCATAGAGCGAATAAAAATCATTTGACTGGCTGGACTAGCCTACATTCCATTTTTATAAAGCAAATTTTTATTGTTTTAATTTCACATGTTTTTAATGGCAACAATAACCAATAGTGACAATATTTCTGGCCGACGTGTGTATTCTATATATAGATATATAATTCTATGAAAATTCAAGCCAAGAACCACACTTAATTAAAATTTATTTTCAAGCAGCATTCAGTACCATTATTGAGTTAATTATATTTTCTGAATAAATTATTACGCATTTTTTAAACAATGTGCATTACTAAGCTCCACATTATTCCCATTTTAGTCGAGAATAAATATTTTACATTATTAGCCGTCAATTTTTTTAACAAAATGCAATAAAAGAGTATTTTGTAATGAAAAGTCTGTATTGATATGAAGTAGATAGTAACATCTAGAAATCAGTAACAAAACTGTCAGTTATTCTACATACATTTATGCGGCTAACATAATGAGACGTACTGTATTAATTACATCACTAGTAAAATATAATGAAAAACAAGCACTGAAATACATAGTAAATAAAAGATGTTATTAGCTATAATTAAAAACCAGTGTGTTAGTACTGGTATTGGTAATATTAAACGGGTAACATAATATCGGAATAAAAAAATGTTCGAGTAAAAGAATAATAATTATTCTACGCTTCCCGTTAAAATTTAAAACTGCCCAATTACAAACTGTATATCACTTATTTTTTAAACTCGAGAAATCATCGTAGATTAGTAACAAGCAGTGTTGTAATAAATTTTTATTGAATAATATTTTTTATATAGTATATGTGTGGCATAATTTTGACATAAAAAAATGTCTCGAATAAAAGAAATGATCGTTGTCAAAATAAATAGAATTAATAAATAGAATTCGGAAAAAAAAAAAATTTTTCACCTTTCGCGACGCGATCTTGCGATTACACGAGCGCGAAGCAAGTACGCAAACCACTGAGCCACAAGGACATATTTGATATTTAACAAAAGGCTGTATTTAATTTTCAAACACCCGTCATTTGTTTGATAGTTTCGCGCGACATGCTATATAAACTCCGCCCGCGCTCCGTTCCCGTCTCAAGAGCCGTCAAGCTGGAGCGGCCGAAGCAAGCCGAAGGAAGGTGCGCGAGGCAGATGCGCGGTGGAAGGACCCCAATCTGAGAGCACTTTCTAATGTGCAATGTAAATTATTGTAAATAACCGTACAATGTAAAGGAATTGCAATCGAGCATCAACAAACGAAACAGAACAAGATCGAATTCAGAAATTACGTTTCCAATCCGGTTTCTCGACATTTCGAATTGAAAATTCGATACATAATTAAGGCTACTTACCCGATTGAATTCAATTATTAACTTATGCAAATCACAATAACTTTCACAATAACAAAAATGAAAAAGTATATATTTTTGGCGCTAATTGCTCGTAAATGCAAATGTACTTCTGCACGCTTCAATGACCTACTGAAAACTGAACTATTGTTGATAAACGAAAAACAAAATATTCAGTTGGGGGTCAAGTCACTCGCGAAAACAATAATTGCGAGTGGCCCACTTCTATCCATGCTACTCCATGTATTACAAATTTTTGCATACGAACTCGTTTATTGGGATTATTATTAACAGTTAAAATTGTCATACAATATGTATAATTACGGTGAAATTATTTCACGTGGTAAGAAATTCTTTTACAAATAAATTCTTACCATGAATCATGGTATATATACAGTAGAACCCCTCTTATTTCAACTGGTCATGGTTTTCAAGATGGCGCCGACCCCTCTTATTTGAAATTTCTCCTTACTCTAAAGCTTAACGCTTTAATAGTGGATGATAATATCTGATATCTTTTTATTTTTGTTAGACATCTTATATATTTTAGAGTTGAATTATGTAAAATATATATATATGTATATAATTTATCTGAAAAATGTAACGATATCACAACTCGTGCCTTTATGTGATAAATATAGACTGCAGTATTTCGCATTTATTTATGGTCATTTATATCTGCATTCGAGTGTAGAAATAAACATTTTAAATTTACATTATGCACTTTATTACATATAATTATGTATTAATAATTTTTTGTTTCAGAAACAAATACACTGTGATTAAGACCGAAATGAATATAGGAGACAATATTTAACCCAAATTTGCAAATATGATTAATGAAAGCTTCAGATCGCTCCAAATTCAGTACTAAGCTGCTGATATTGGATTTGTTTGTTATTTTGCAAATGAAAGACTTTTCAATTTTTGTGGAGGTCTTGAAATACACATCATTAAAAATTGACAACATCCTAACCTTCAAATGTGCACTTTTATTTTAAGAAATTAGCAGCTTCTCGAATAATTTGTATGATGTAAATCATGAGTTTGATGCAAAATTTTAAATTAATTTGAAATTTCATTATATATCAGTCTACCGACTATACATGTTTGCAAATTTAGGTTAAACGGTATTTACACTGTACAACTTTGATGGTGTAAACACTGTAAACTGTATAGAGATGTTCGAGCGGTGGCGGAAGAAGGCCTGAGGGGAAACGATTCAAATAAAAGGGGTTGGACAATTCAAATAAGAGGGGCAATTGAAATAAGAGGGGTTCAACTGTACCATGCCATGAATAGCCCAATCCGAATTTAAATTTGTATACACCCAAGAGTATACAGTAATATAGACGTCACCACCAATCAAGATTCAAGAACGACACAGCCCGCGAAGTCGACAGCGCCATCACGGAAATTGTCTTTCATGAGAATCCACCAATGTATATGTACTAAATTGTAATAAAACGCCGGTCTGCAGAAATCAGCAGGCTTAAGAACCTCTGTTTCAAAACATTAAAACAAAAAGAAATTCGTAATAATGGATCGTACTAATATTGGAAATTTAATTAACAAAAGTGTAAATTCACCAAGACGCAGACTATCGCTCGTTCAATCTTTAAAGAAAAATAACTCGTAAGTTTATAAACTTACATTTATTTATCAGTTGTACAATTATTATGTGATACAATGTTACTGATAATTTTTTCATTTATGTTTTTTAAGGGTAATAAGTTTATCCGGACGATCAAACCAATCGGTTCAAGTAATTTGCCGGACAGAGAAACACGTAGTTGAAAATTTTGGCTCAACGTTACCTGTACTTGTGACAGAAGCGTTAACGTTTGTAGACAGACATACGACAGTAAGTGTATGCGTATCTGTAGATGGCTGGGCATGGCTTGTCTGCGGTCGTCGACTTCTCATCTGGCAATGCAAGACAACGATACACGATCCAAGACAACGTAGAACATTTAAAAGCCAGTGTCGCGAACTTCTCTTACCTCAAAGTGATTTAGCTCATAAAGCAGATTGTATTGCAGTATGGTTGCCGCCAGGGCAGTTGGTAAGTACGAAAGACAATAAATATTATTTAAGGATTTCTTGAATAAATATGAAAAAAATTAAGAAATAAAAATTAATTTAATGAGAATATAAAAAGAATTTTGTGACCTAAAAATTGCTGTTTCTTGTATGTATTGCTAAAACAATGTGTTTAGAAAGTAGTAACAAGAATTATTAGTGTCAATATTACATTTTTCTGTTATAAATTGTTAATAACGGCTTGGTTATCGAAAAATGACAGGTGAAACATGTTAAACCCTTCGTTGGCACAGAAAATTCTACAAAAAGTGCCCAGAATGGCAGGAATTTTTTTTTTTTTGTCATTTGAACTAAACATTTGCAAATTCAAAATGGCGAATCCAATATGGTGGCCGAAAATTAAAAAAATTAGTTGATTGTGATGAAATTTGTTACTCGGGGGATTTCGAGGTTGCTGATTGCGAATGTGAATCCGCCATCTTGAATTTTGAAATTTCAAGCTTGAATTCGTAATTAGCAACCCCGAAAACCCCTGAGTAACAAATTTCGTTACTATCGAGTAACTTTTTTCATTTTCGGCCGCCATATTGCATCTGCCATTTTGAATTTTTAAATTTTTACTTCAGATTCGGATTCAGCGACCCCAAAAACCCCCAAGTTAGACTTGGATTCCAAATCGGAGCAAGTTAAATAGAAAAAAACCATGTGCATTTCACATTAAAATACCAAACTATTGTTTTCTACGATTGTTATTTTCATTGAAACACAATTTTAGTAAATTAATATTTCAAATTACAATAGAAATCAATTATAGATTTCTCTCAAATTTTCATGCATAAAGAAATAAATACAAATTAGAACGATAGTTTTAATCATCATATACAAGATTATAATAAATAACAAACGCAATGATTTTCATATAATTTAAATAACGTAGTTTAAAAGGTCCCATTGCCTCAGAGTGATCGATTTCGTCACATTATCATTCCTAGGCTGAAAAACTGATATGGATTTTTGAAAATATATTCTTTAACCACTTCAGTGGTAGCTGTTTGGTAAAAAAAAAAAAGTGGTACAGCCCTCTACTTAAGATATCGAAAAACGGTGAAACACGGGTTCCATTTTTTCCTAAAATATATCATTTAACATTTAATTAATCATTTAAAAAATCAAGTAATATTTCACATTTATGTCGGCCATCTTGGATCCACCATTTTGAATTTACAAAATCTGACTTCAAATTCGTAATCAGTGACCCAAAAAATTCCCGAGTACCAACTTTTATCAAAATCAAGTAAATTTTGTACATTTATGTCGGCCATCTTGGAACCGACATTTTGAATTTTCAAAATCTGATTTCAGATTTATAATCAGCGGCCCCGAAAACCTCCGAGAACCCAGTTTCATAAAGTTTGGGTAATTTTTCGCATTTCGGTCGGCCATCTTGGATCCGCCATTTTGAATTTTCAAAATCTAACTTCAGATTCGTCATCAGCGACCCCGAAAACCCCCGAGTAACAATTTTTAGCTGTTTTCCGTATAAAGAAAAATGTGCGCCGCACATTTTAATAAATTTAGCAAATTTATAGCCGCCATATTGGATCCGCCATTTTGAATTTTCCCATTTTGACGACAGATTCGGATTCAGCGACCCAAAATATCTTGGTATACGAAGTTTCATGCAAATTCATTAAGAATTGTAAAAGTTATTGTAAAATGTACACATATGATCCATTACCACGTTTGTCAATAATTTTTTTTGTACATATATGGTCCATTACCATTAAAGTGGTTAAAGTTCTTTGAACTCGAAAAAGAAATGGGACTTGTTTCGTTTTTTATTAATTTAATTTTCAAAAACACATAATTTCAACTTATTTAACCTCTAAAAAACGTCAAAAGTAAATTAGTTTATCGAATCCTTTAAATTTTGAAAGGTTATATGGGCATTATTCTAGAACTTTTAAACTTTGAGGTTGAAGAAAATTGCATTTTTTTTTTAGGCACATTCATGAAATTAATTTTATTGGCTTTAGAATTGATCAAATGACAGGAAAAACCTTGCGTGACTCATTTATACACAATGTATTTTTTTTTTTTTTAATGTAACATGTTACGTTACTCGTAAAATTAGTTTTTAGTTTTGTAACGTTTAATATACATAAAAAATTCAGTTCTTTTGTTTATGGCCTAATTTTTAGAAGCTAGTATATAACATTTAACGTCTAGTTAATAGTTATTCAAATTTAAAATAATGGATTAAATATGGCGAACTATTTTTACAAAATTTCTTTGATTTTTATAAAATTTGATATGTGAGGGTTTTTGAAGCCACTGATTACAAATCCAAAGTCAGTTTTCATTAAAATTTGAAATCCAAATACATGATTTAACATTAAGGATACTAAAAAATTAAAACGACTTGTAAAGAATAATCATTTTATTATTGTCAAAAAGTGTGTTTTTTGTTGTACTAAAAAAACACAAAAGTTATAAATACCTTAATAACATAGGAGAAAAGATCACAATGATTCCAAAGTACTTAGAAGCTAAATTGTAGATGTGCCATTAAATAATTTGATTTTTCAAAGTTAGTTTCGCTTGGAAATTTAAAGTTTGACGTGGTCGCATTTTTTATGTGTAGGTGGCACACATTCGGGCAAAGGCTTAAATTACTTCTTATCATATAGGTAATGTACCCCTGTTGTGTGGTTTCTTAAAAATCAATGTGAAAAAAATTATCTAAGGTTGATTGCTAAATTGTCAACTATAAAAAAAGTTATCTCGCAAGTTTGGAGGTATATAATTTTATTCCTCAGTGAGGCAGATCATTAAATTAAGGATTTTTCATTTGTTTACATCCCCAAATACTTCCACAAAAAACCACAGACCATAAAAAAAAAGGTTCAAAAAGTTTCAGTGTTAAAACTGAAAAAATGTAGTGAGTGTCGCACACCAAAAATAGGCAAATTCACTACTTTTATTTACTCTCATTGTTTTCTACATATCTGTAATTAGTAATAAACACTGATTACATGTAAAACGAACAAAAATTTGTTGATTTGTAGTGTTGCAATGTTATATTTAAAATTTTTAAGGTATCATAATGAGCGACAACATAAAGTTTAAAAATTCTGGAACAATGCCCATATAGATATTCACAAATTTTAATTCTACTTTACTCTTTTTAATTAAACACATTTTTGACATTGAACTATTGGTGATAAACAAAGGGTTAACTCAATTAAATATAAAAATATATACGTACGTATTTATGTAAGTTTTGAAAAGTTTTTGTACGTATTCATAAATTTCTGTACATTTATATACATTTTCAGACATTTTTTGTACAAAATGGGTGTAGCTTTTGGATTAATTGATAGAGCACTGAGATTAGCACACATTTAATTTAGAGAAAAAAATTTTAAATTAGCCAAGAAAATATTAACTGAAAACGGTTATCCCACTTACATAATTAATGAATGTTTCAGGAAAAGAGTTTATAAAATATATAACACCCTTGATACGAAATCAAACGATAAAAAATATATTAAAACAATTAGCATTCCATATTTCAAAAAAATCTCAGAGAATATAAGAAGCAATTTCAGAAATAATGATATTAGAGTAGTTTTCAAACCAACGAACGTAAATATTGGCGGTATTAAACCATTCAAGGACAAAACAGTTACATTACATCAAAAAGACGTCATGTGCGAAATTAAATGCAACAATTGCGATGGAGTCTACATAGGTGAGACGGGTAGATTTTTAAAAAATAGAATATCCGAACATAAACATAACATTTATTTAAACGAAGACAAATACACAGGACTTACAACACATAGAATTAACACAAGACACAATTTTGATTTTTCAAATGTCAAAATCCTTGCAATAGAAAGAAATAAACATAAAAGGAAACACATGGAAAACTTTTTTATCAAAAATAACAACAAATCAGTCAACATCCGCTTTGAAAAATCAAACTTACCTGACACATATATACCTTTCCTTCAAGTTCAAAAGTGAAAACAATATAATGTAAATAGAACGGTAACTGAATGTACTCGAAATATTATGTAATCTGAAAAACTTTTCAGTCTCCTTTTATATAACATCCAAACAACAGTGCATGAATAATCAAAAAAATTTCTTAAAATTATAGTTTTTTTTTCTTGTTTTTCTGCTTACTGAATGAAAACTCAATCAGATTTTTTTACAGTGTCACAATAATCAAACTTTCTCATTTTCAAACTGGCTCATATGATGTTAAAAACAGGAATATAATTTCTACAGGTAAGCAGAAACAAAAACAAATTCACTAACTTCCAAATAAAACCCGAATAAAAGGTTATGAAAAGTTATTCAGAAATATTTAATTTTTTATATTGTAATTTCTATTATTTTGTATTTTGTATAGAATTATATACTTTTCTGAAGAGGGTCAAAATAAATGACCGATACGTTAAAAACTGTCTAATTTATTACACCAAGTAAATCTGACATAAAATAAAAGAAACTTATCAAGAAAATTTCACTTACGAAAAGGTCAGAGAAGAAAAAAGATTTATTTATATTTTTCCTATTATAGTGCGCAAAGTTCGATTTTGCGCACGTATTTGCGTGTGCAAAGTGCCACTTTCCCACACTTTACTGATCTTATAAATTAGCGTGCGGTAATAAAGTTTTGCGTGCGGTAAAGTAGCGCTATAGGTATACAGACATGCAGAATAGACCTGTCAAAACTTTCATTTGTTTTACTTTTCAATCGCTGTTCTTAGAAACGATAGGTGTAGGTTAATTCTATCTAAAATAGTAATGTCATTCAAAATGTACCCGAAAACGCGAATACGAATAATTATTTAAATTCATTAAAATTTGTTCAAATTAGTAATTGCATTGTAACAATTAATATTAATAACAATTAACAGTAATAACGATAATAAATAATGTATTACATAGATATTTATAAATTTAGTCTATTTATTACAAAAGCATTTACAATTACTGTTTTCGGTCGAACCCCCCTTCTCCGCCACCCTTGCACCACCGCTTTAAATGTTGTATATAGGTGTCGAACTTTGCGCACTTAATAGGAAAAATAGTATACGATACGAGTGCGCAAAGTAGGTATTTCTCACACGAGCGCAGTTTGTCACCCGAGCGAAGCTATACAAAATGTACAGGGATGTCTGAAAACTCACAGAAATGTATGAATACATACAAAAATATATGAAAATGTAGAGAAACGTACGTAAGTGTGCGCGCATACGTACAAAAATGTGCGAACGTAACGGAATGAAAAAAAATGAAATAAAATAAAATGCGAGATAGAAAAAGTACGAAAATGTATAGAAACTTAAGAAACCGTACATAAATGAACATAAACGTACCTAATTGTACGAAAACGTACGAAAGTGTACAAAATGTCCAAATTTGCACAAAAAAAAAACATTTTCGTACGTTTTCCTATGTTTTCACACCTTTCTTATTTCCGCTAGGGCACTAGAGAGCACTCAACAACAGCATTATAATTTTTGAAACAAGATTTTTAGATGATTTAAAAAATGTTTTACCGAATTTTTAAAAAATATATTATTTCTCGATGCTGCTAGTCAATATAAAAATTGTAAAAATTTAATAAATCACATGTCTTTGAGATCGACGCTGAATGGCACTTTTTTGTCACCTGGCACGGTAAATGCCCTTGTGATGTAATCGGGGACAATAAACCGGCTGGTCCGAAAAGCATCGCTGCAAAAAGTCGTGGAAAAGAAACAATTACATGTTTAGACGAATTACTTCTGTACAGGAAATATTTCTGGAGTATTTCTGAAAGTACTATACAAAGACATTGATAAGTCAGGAAGAAAGTTATCAATATGCTTCGGCAATCAAAATTGATACCAGAAAGCTGCACTGTTTCATACCTCTTAAACAATAAGAACGAAGAGAATATCAAGTTGAGAAACGTGGATAGATTTTCCAATTACCAGACCAAGTGCGTAAATAATTTAATATATTTTTATATTTAATTGAGTTCATCCTTTGTGTATCACAAATGTTTTGTTCGATGTCAAAAATGTTGTGTTTAATTAAAAAGAGTAAAGCAGAATTAAAATTTGTGGATTTCTATATAACCTTTCGAAATTTAAAGGATTCGATAAACTAATTTGCTTTTGACGTTTTTCAGAGGTTAAATAAGTTGAAATTATGTGTTTTTGAAAATTAAATAAATAAAAAACGAAACAAGTCCCATTTCTTTTTCGAGTTTCGAGAATTTTAAAGAATATTTTTTCAAAAATTCATATCAGTTTTTCATCCTAGGAACGATAATGTGACGAAATCGACCACTCTGAGACAACTGGACCGTTTAAACCATGTTATTTAAATTATATCAAAATCATTGTGTTTGTTATTTATTATAATCTCGTATATGATGATTAAAACTATCGTTCTAATTTGTATTTGTTTCTTTATGCATGAAAATTAAAGAGAAATCAGAATTCAAAGTTACCGATACTTGACATTTATCGTTTTTCTATAATTGATTTATTGTAAATTCTATTGTAAATTGTGTTTCAATATAACAATTTGAAAATTGTGTTTCAAAATAACAATCATAGAAATATAGCTTGGCATTTTAATGTGAATATTAAACATTATAGAGAAATAAACATTTCTTAACATGTTTCACCTGTCATTTATCGATAACCAAGCCGTTATTAACAATTTCTTACAGAAAAATGTATTGTTGGCACTAATAATTCGTAATACTTCCTTATAAACACATTGTTTAGTAATACATACTATAAAAAGCAATTTTTTAATGACCCGAATAATTATTCTTTATAATTTGTATAAAGGTAAGTACAGTTACTTATTTCTTACAATACCATATTAACCTGTCTAAAGGTACCAGATAACCCTGTAAAAAAAATCTATTTAAATCCATTAATTCCTATTGAAATTTTCAATGCGTTTGAATGAGACTGAATTGAGTTTTGTGCACAGAAAATTCTGATTGACATCTATTAGGTAAATAGAAAATGAATGAGTTTCAATCGGAATCAGCCGATTCATTCATGTTTTCTTTGGAATTGGATATTTCAGATTGAATCACATCAATCTGCGCTTTCTTGAATATATATGTTTTAAAATTTAAAGCATTATAGTTTAACATTTGTCTAGTTAAATATGTTATTAATATATATATATATATATATATTATCACTTATCTGGATACCTTTTGCCCTTAGAATCTTGAAGAAATTTATCTTAAAGCCACCGGTTGAAATTATCATGCTCAAAAAGGTAAAACTAAATAATAACAAATTTAACGTCAACTTGACATTTTGCACATTTGGGAGAAAAGTGTCAATCTGATTCATTTCTGATATTTTATGACAAATTTAGTTTTAAAATATTTATTTAAATGTAAATTGACCATAAATGCACACTAGTGAATCAGACATAGTGAAGAACTAAATTGATTTTATGGATAACACACGGTGAGCTTCGATTGAGTTCAACCCAAAAGTTCTTGCACTTCGTGGTTTTTTTTTGTAGGCATATTTTCAGATTTGTCTCGCGATTATTTTAAGCCGTAAATGAAAATAATCGATAGAGGAAAACTCGAAATATCTTGATTTTTCACCATTTTTTTAAGGTTATTTTAAATATTTTCATCAAAATAACGTTTAGATCTAGTTTTTTACACGAACGTTTAGATCTTGGCTCTAGAAAGATAATCCTGAAAGGTTTTTATTACTTTTATATGTTAAAACTTAAAATATTTACAAAAATACACAAAAAAAACGTGTTTTTTTTTTAATTTTCTATAAATATTATTTGTCTTAGATATCCTGCGACAAAAGAACTAAAGAATAAATTAAAGTATACAAAATTATCTGTACAACTAAAAAATAAACATTGCTTTATCTCATTTCTTTGCAAAGTTAGAGCCTTTCGAACATGTGTTTGAAAGAAAATATCTAGTACAATTTGTTTCAACTTTCACATATTGTTGATTATGTTGTTCTACAAATGTCCATGGAAAAATCTGAGAAAACGAGTTCGAGTAGACGAATTTCCGCACAATGCTTAAAAAAAGAAGTCTGTATATCTATTATATTTACAAAGTTATAAAGGTTTGAAGAATACAGGTTTTACGTATGTTTATTGGACGTTCATCGCATGTTGAGAAAGATACAATTTTCTTGTCGCGGAAATCAACTGGAATTTGTTATTCGGGTTTTTTTGGGTATCTGATTACGAATCTAATGATAGATTTTGAAAATTGAATTTGTCTCTTAGAATCCTAATGAAATCTATTGAAACTGTCATCAACTAATCGGAAATAGTCAAGGAACACAATTCATGAGATGAAAAACGAATAGGAATCAATAGGAATTTATATACTTTTTTTACAGGGAACTTTGGCTACGTTAAATGTGAAAAAATTAAACCCATGTTTCACCGTTTTTTAGTATTGTAAATCTTGTGGTTAAATCTTATTTTCGACTTACTTAGAATACAATAGTTTTATACCAGAAAATTTATAAACTAGGTCCCAAGTTGCATGGCAGCGTCGCCAGAAGGTGTTGTACGATACTGGTCAAGCATTGCAAATGAAGGTTCTTCCATCGAAACTAGTACCGATCTTACAGGACAAGAAGTTACTTGTCTCGTACATATTCCAGGAAACGGCTGCATTTTAGCAACTACTTCCTGCACAATTGCTCTTTTGCAATTGCAGTTTCTAGGAGGACGAAGTACACTTTCTTGTCGTGTACTTCGAACAAGCCAAGGTTGGCTCGGGGGTATCGGTAGACGAATGTCTTCGCTCATTTTTGGTGGAATGCCGCAAACACCAGTTTCAGAAACGGTAACGACAAGTCAATCCTCTTGCATTCGCTTTAAAGTAAATCGTAATATATAATTTTTTAGAAAATAGTAAAAGCTGTTTGTATGGAAACGAACGAAAGAGGTACGCGTGTCCTCGTTTCTGCTGGAACGTCTCTTCAGTTATGGTCATTTCAAAATGGCGAATCAGAGAAAATGGAATTTGATGAAGATATTAGTCTTCACATAAGTCAATCGTTCCAGAAACGACTCTGGGTAACTAAATATAGGTTATGCAGAATCTTAAAGGGACAGAATTTGAAAATTTCAAATTCTTTCATTTCCAGGAATCAAGAGTTTGTAACCCGCAAATGATAAAAACTTGGTTAATAGACGTGCAGCCCTGCGAAGAAGGTGTCGTGGTTTTAGTCGCAACGTTCAATACTGACATTTCTCCTCAAGTTTTCTTCGCTGTTGGTCTCATTCCTCTTTCGGGAGTTTCACTAACAATATCTTTCAAATGGTTTATTCCCGTAGACCTGGGTCTTTTGTTAATAATGGTTTATACGGAAGACGTGGTTTCAGATTTGAATTATAGAATCATTTTATCAGGATCAGAAATTATTATTTTTGATGACCAAAAAATAGTGGTCGTGAATAGTAAGTTCCAATTACAATAGTGCTGAATTTAGGTTTCTAGTAACAAAAAATAAACAAAATTTTAGATTTTCAGAACGAACAAGATGAAATTAACTTAACGCAAGTTAGCACAAAGAACAATGTACCTGGTACCGGAAGATACAATATTCTTGGCGGTGCACTTTGTTCCGGAACACCGGTACTTTTCACAAGAAATCACGGACTCATTACGATTACTTCTTCAGATTTCGCATCGCAAGACTTCAACGTGTAAGTTACATTACGAGTTATCAACTTATTCGATACCTAATTTTCAATATTTCAGGTTCTCGGATGTTAACGCTAGCATGGACTTTGCAACAAGTTTCTCCGAAGGGCAAGAGAATTTCTCGAATCTTGTAAGCAACGAAGAACTTGCAGAGATGATTTCCAGCTCGGATGGAGCTACGCAACTGAGGGCCGCTTTTCTTCACAGCTTACGTCAAAATAAGGTATTCGATATCAAATATTTCTTATAATTTATGTTATTAACCAAAACATTTGCAGCCTCAATGCGAAGAAATTCTCTTCGACTTGTTTCCACTTCAAGAAGAACCAGTTATGGATATCGACGCTACTTTGGATACGCTAATTTTAAAAGTCGCTAAAGATTTGATCGATGATTATCCAGCCAACGATCCACGATGGACAAATCACAGAGATTTATGTAAGAATTCATTTTTAATACTTTGTTTTCTCCAATAATTGTTTAAATTTTGCAGCCATTACCGTAAACGCTGTTGTCTCGGTGCAAATTCCTCATCAGCTCGAAGGGAAACAAAGAGCAATCGATCTTTATTTGGCATTTTTGAAAGAATACAATTTATGGAGTAGAGTAAGTTTAAATATGATAAATTTTGATTGTATTATTTAATGATTGTGTGTCAGTTTTGTGCAGTGTCGTACCGAGGTATCATAATGTCGACATCACACGTTCTTGGAGAGTTTGCAGAGAAAATAATTGCTGCGCTCACAATCTACAATTTGCAACAAAGGTAACGATTAATAATAAAAAACCACCGGTATTTTGACTTGGAAATTCTTGCAGGTATCAAGATATCATCGATACTGTTATAGAAAAAACACTGCCGCAAGAAGCTTACGTGTCGGAAGAGTTAAGCGCGCATGACATCTTTTATCGAGAAGTTAGTATGGTGCATCGATTCTTACCAAACTTGGTTCAAAGCGCAACCGAACAAACTCAGTCTGAAAGACATACGCAGCAGGTGGCGCAGTATATTCTCCAAGTTAATTCAATCTTGTTGGTAAGATCATTTTAAATGGCTATTAACTCGAATTATTTAACCTCTCGATTACTTTTAGGCTGTCCTTCACGAAGTTGTCAAATACAGACAATATAACGCAGAAAAGTTTGTTCCGACAAGATGTTCCTCGGTTACGGAATATTTACCGTGGACTGCAGCCACCGGGAAACATGGTTTACGGACTTGTTTAAATACAATGGTACGTAATTACTGACATTATGAAAACAAGTAATACAAAGTTTGATTCGTGTAGCAAAACCTGACGCTGAAGCACGGAGTGAACAATACCAGCGACTCAGTGATTCGAAACGAATTGTACGAACAGCTTGTTGGTCTTATAGATCTGATTCTCGATGGCAGGAAATGTCACTTGGAAAGCATTCGTGGAACTGAAAAGTTTGAGATTCTTCTGAAACAGTACGAAGCTGAACGCAATAATTTAATTCAACCTCTCGGTGAGTCTTGTAATTAAATATTATTTATTTATTTGGCAATTTACATGAGATGTCTTATATTATACAACGATAATCGGTAAGAAAACATATTTATAAATTCAACGGAATGGAAGCGGGCAAATATGCTGGGACGTAAATATAGCGAGATGCAATTATACCGGGATTTTACTATATTGGTAAGACTGGGATGAAACACCAACCAAAATGTATTTAAAAAATGCTCACTGATCTATTAGCATTGTTGAAATTCGACATCGTAAAACACTCCGAAATCAGTGAGGAAAAAACGTTTGACCGTATATGGAGTCCATATCGGCGAACCATTAATATTGGGACGCCCAGAGTATTATGTACAGTACTCCTTCCCTTATTCTAATTTTTTTCTCTTCTCCTATTCTAATATTTCCCCTCACGCGTTCTCCCCACTGACGTGTGGATTTTCTAAATACAAATAATGGCGCATGCGCAACAAAAAAAAAAGAGACAAAAGTGAGACTACAAATCTAAGTAGTGGGGGAGAGGGAAAAATTTGAATAAGGGAAGAAGACCGCCATCTTGCCTGACTAGACAAATTAGAATAAGGGAAGGACTACCGTACAGCAGTCCCCCCCTTAAGTCATATACCCCTCCTAACGCTTTTTCCTCTTCATTTATGTCATATTTTTCCCCTGAGAGATTCTCTCACCATTCGCTGGTTCAAAGGATCGCGCTGTACCGTTGTATGTGTACGCATGTGATAAGTAGAAATTTAAGTGGTGGGAAGTGAGGGGAAATATGACTTAAGGGAAGGCGCTGCCGTCTTGTTTGCCTCAAGCATATAACTTAAGAGGGACTACTGTAGTGTAATGAATGAAATTATATTACGAAAGCCTCTAGTCGTTCTAATAATGAACCCAATCGTTCTAAGAGCCTTGGAAGCGGTCGACTAAATATGGTTATTAAAAGAAAGATCAGACGAGAAAGTTAATCCGAAATCCACAATAGACTCTCCGTTCAGGAAATTACCACCAGTGTAACGGTATTCAAAATTTACATCGGTTTTACAAAACATAATAACATTGCATTTAGCATAATTCAATTGAAAACTGTTATCCATTGACCACTGGATTAAATTGTCAAGATCCATTTAAAGTTTAGATGAGTCCATTGAATTTAAAATTCGTGAATAGAGTTTCACATCATCGGCGAATTAATATTTTCGAGTTAACTAAAAGTTTAGGTAGGTCATTAATGTAAACTAAAAATAAAATAGGACCAACGTGAAATCCTTGAAGAACCCCAGTGGTCATCCAGATAGATGTGATGTTAGGCTATTAACAAGTTCCCTTGTATTCCGTGATTCCAAAGTTTATCTAATAATCGTAAGTGATTAATTCAAACGCCTTTGTGAAATGAAGGTACAGTAGTCCTCCCCTTAAGTTTACTTTCTTTAAGTTTTATACTTCCCGTAAGTTTTGCGAGTTTCTTCCCATATGTTTTGCCGCGCGTGCGCACGGCACGCAGAAGGGTTCAATATATCTATACTCCATGAGTTAAACTTAAGGGAAGAAGCCGCCATCTTGAAAGCCCAAATGTAAACTTAAGGGGAGGACTACTGCAGATGGAATCCACCTGACCCCGAGCCTCCAAGTATTCCAACAGATAATCAGAATGGATAAATAAGTTAGGGACAGCAGATCTTCCCTTGAGAAACCCATGTTGTCCCGAAACCATTTTTGACTGAAGAAATAATGAAAGCAGCTATAATAAAATATAGTTGTTTAGGTAATATTCAGTATTGTGTTTATCACCAGATTTCAAAATTGGGTATATAAAAGAATGTTTCTAGTGAGTCGGATATTTACATATAGAAAGTGAAGAATTAAATAAATGCAATAATGGCTTCTCAAGAGAAGAATAACATTTTTAATTAAAAATATTATAATAATAAAATATATTAAATAATACTGTCAGGACCACTTTTTACATTCATATCCAAACGTGGAATAGCTAATTTAATGTCTTCCGACGATATAACTAATTCTGATAGTGTCATCAAAATAACACAGGCCAACAAAATTAAGCAAATTGCCATACCCAGAAACCAGACTACACTTTTCCGAAGGTTGTCAATGAACTCAATTCAAATCTGGTCGCAGAATTGTTCCATCATGTTAGGATTTTTGAGATATCCTAACCTAAAAGTACAAAAAAACACTGTTTTTGCTCTATCTTTGTATTTATTAATTAAGTTTTTGTGGCGGAAAAAAAGGCTTGTTCACACTTTGACAAGAACCAGATTAAAGCGTTATTCGTCAATTTAAAAATGCTTTTTTTAGTTATTTCTTAAGATTTATTTTAATGAGTTATCGAAGTTTTTGTCAATGCACGATTATGATTTTCGTTTTAGGCACTTTTAGGTTAGGATATCTCAACATTTTGACGCCATAGAGCAATTATACGACCAGATTTTGATTCAGCACATCGAAAACTGGCAGAAAAATATACTCAGGTTTTTGATGAACGAATTTTAATCTGGTATTTGTCAAATGGCGAAAAAAGGTATTCCGCTATAAAAACTTACTGAGAATGGGCAAAAACTGCGTTTTTTTGTACTGTTAAGTTGGGATATTTTAGCATCCTGACGTAATAGAACAATGTTTGGTAAAAAAAAGTCTCAGTTTATTAGTTATTTTCATGTAATTTACTTAAATGTATGAAAATCATAATTGTTCCCTAACAAAAACGTCGATAACTCCATTAAAAAAAATCGTATCGGAATGACTAAAAATGCATTTTAAAGCTGACAAGTAGCACCTTAATATTATTCATGCCAAATTGCAAATGATAATTTTGTTCCGCCACCGAAACTTACTGAATACGAACAAAAAGAGTATTTTTTGCACTTTTAGGTTAGGATATCTGAAAATCTTGACGTGATATAACAATTCTGCGGTCAAATTTGGATTCCGCACAACAAAAACCTTCGGAAAAGTATCGTCCAATTTTTTGGTATAAAGTTTGTTGGCCTGTGTAATCATAAGGTTGTTGAGACAAAATTGAAGGTGAATGTGATTTGGAAAAATGGTGGGTTCAGGGTATAGGCGAGAGGCCTTCACCCCCGAGAAAGCGCTCAGAAATAGAAGTAACCGACCGTTCTAGTGGCTGAAAATTGTATGATTGGTTCTGTATATTTTTCTAATGGAAATCCATTTTGAATCGTTGTTTTTCGTTAAGACGTTAAAAAGTTATTAACAAATGTTTAAATAAAAAAATCAAAATTCGTCAAAAAATTCTAAAAAAATTCTATCGTACAGATTGGGCAAAAACAAACATTTTTTATCGTAAGTAATTTTCTTCAAAAGTTTCAAGTTTTCGAGATAAAAGATGGCGAAAGTTGAAAAATGCCTACGTTCACGATTGTTTTTCTCGGAGACCACTGATCGAAATGACACGAATAAATAATGAAAATATTCAGTGATTCGTCGTCTACAACGACATATTTTTTATATTATAACAGCGAATAATATTTTGTTACAACAAACGTTAGAACATGACATCGCGCACGGGTTTGCGGCGAAATTGATGCGCGGCGCTGCGATGCACTGCTGATTAGAGTTGTTTATATAATGCACGCACAAAGGGTTTTGTTTATAACTTTTTTATTGAAAATCAACAGTCGTACAGTTGTTCTGGTTTTGCAGAAATTATGGAAAATGTGGAATTTAATCATATGTTATCCTGTGTATAGTGTTAAGCTAAATTTAGTATGTAGTTGTGTAGCATTAAATTTAAGATGTTGTGTACTTTGTAAATGTTATAACAAATGCGAAAATATTTATGTTAATTGTGATGAATCTTTTGAAGAATAAATTTCAATAAAATAAAATAAAATACAATTCGAATTTCTTTAAAAATGTATCCCTGGTCTAGTAGAATATCGTTAATTAAAAGTTGATTACTATTTTTAAAACATTAAATGCAAATCCATTTTGAATCGTTGTTTTTCGATGACGAATCAGTGAATATTTTCATTATTTATTCGTGTCATTTCGATCAGTGGTCTCCGAGAAAAACAATCGTGAACGTAGGCATTTTTCAACTTTCGCCATCTTTTATCTCGAAAACTTGAAACTTTTGAAGAAAATTACTTACGACAAAAAATGTTTGTTTTTGCCCAATCTATACGATAGAATTTTTTTAGAATTTTTTTAGAATTTTTTTAGAATTTTGATTTTTTTATTTAAACATTTGTTAATTACTTTTTAACGTCTTAACGAAAAACAACGATTCAAAATGGATTTCCATTAGAAAAATATACAGAATCAACCATATAATTTTCAGCCACTAGAACGGTCATGGTCTTTCACTTTCATTTTTTCGGGGGTAATCCTCTCGCCTAGTAGAATACGTTGTCAATATCTGCTGCCGCGACAAAAGAGGATGACAACAAATGAATCCCCTAAGTGATAGCCTTTTCGGGCGAAAGTGACCCACAGTATAAACATTAGAAATTTCTCTTCGTATAGAGTATTGGTACTTGATTTTAATTGAAAATACATATTTGAAGGAATCGAATTATCAGATTTAATATTTTTAAGGTAAGTCCAAAATGATTTTACATTAAACTTTAAATTCTGCTCAATTTTTTCAATATATTTTTTGTAATTGGACCTAGACAATCGAATACACTGGCGCGCGCAACTATTTGAATGTAGCATAATCTAAAGAATCTCTTGATACTTTTCCAGTTACAATATGTTCTTTTCTTATCTGTTAATAATTTAAACCAAGGAGGATAATTGTTTGAGGCAAAACTAGTTTTGAATTTGAGAACATATTTGTCTATAATGTCCAACAAGTTAACGTAAGAGGTATTTCATTTGGTATCAATGTCACTATGGAACAAAATATTGTTTCAATTAATACCCTGCAGGTCTTGATTAATAAGTTCCTAATTAGCAGCAGAATAATTTAATGAAACGTTTGAATTTAACAACCGACACTCATTCGTAGCAGAATTAAATGAGAAAACAGCAGGCACATGATGATACTCCTCGGGTGGAACAATAATATCTTGCAGGTCTTCCGACGTAAACAAACCGAGTGTAGCAAATGCCAAGTCAAACGTATAATCCTTTCTACGATGCTTTTCAGTATATTGTCTAATACTAAGAAAAGATAGATTGATACATTGCAAAAACACATGATCTCTGTTCTGGAGCAATATGGTCCTCAATAGGACCTCTCACTAACGACGCCTCTCATCAACGACAGAAAATCACTCTCACGAACGACTACGAGATGCCTCCTTATCCTTTCTACCGGGCGTATGTCTATGTAAATACGTCACCCTGTCCGCAGAGTGCATCTTATTGATCAGAATCATTAAGGTCCACCTGATGAGTGTGATGAAAGAGTCTTTCGAGTAGTCGTTCGTAAGGGGCATGAGGAGAGGGCTAGGATCCAAACAGTCGTTAGTAAGAGGTCCTACATGTAACTTGGAGCGGATTGTTAGATCATGATATTTTCAACTTCAGCCCAAAATTTATTGAATAATTGGAGATCAGAATTCAGTAGTATATAAACCGGCGCAATAATTATTTTTAGCGTACCCAATACAATTCTTAAAAAGAGCACTTCGACATCTGAATGTGATATATCGAATGGACTGAAATATTCTCCTTAGCAGCAACCAAAACTCCTCCACCGTATGTAGATATTAAACGGAAAAAATTAAACACGGCACCGACAAAACAGCACCAAGCCATAGCGACCGTGGTCCACCATCGAAATGTAAAATAGCGATTAAAATTCGAATTCGAACAAAAAAAAAATTTTTTTAATATATTCACTCTTAACATATCGTTAAGCATACTTGAGCACAATTTTTAAATTATGTGGTTATTTATATGATTTGTAAAGGTCGTTTAATTTAAAAAAGTCGGCACTTTTTTCGTTTCAAGGCTTCCGTATCGAATACAGAGCAAGATACACTAAAATGCCCTCAACCTTTTTTCTAGAGCACAAAATGTCCTACAAAAATGTTAGTGACAGCCCTACTCCAAAGTTAATAGTTTAGCCATCAATAATTTTTACTACAACTTCTGACGTTGTTCTTGGATAAACTATTAACTATAGGGTAGGGCTGTCACTGACTTTTTTGTAAGAAATTTTGTGTTATACAAAAAAGGTTCAATGCATTTATAGTGCATCTTGTACTGTATTCGATACGAAAGCCTTGAAATGAAAAATGTCCCGTTCTCTTAACTTTAAACGCGTTATGCTTAATATATATTATATATATTCTTGTTAATATATATATATATATATACAGGGTCATCGAAAAGTATCGGACCCCCCTAATATCTTCAGTTAGAATGCACTTAGGAGAAAATGTCCAATAGCAAAGTTGTATGGTTTCAAGCGGGGAGTAAGATGATGATCTTGACTTTGACCTTGACCATGTCCTTCAAGGTCATTTCAAGGTCAATCTTATTTTTTTAAATAGAACCCCCTACATTTTATTGCATATTCTTATAGCTTATCTCGAGAGCTTTCCAAAACACTATAATAAAATATTTTTTTAGGTTTGAAGTTAACAATTTTTTAACACAAAATGTAGAATATCTTGTAAAATATTATTTAGTTTTCAGTAATCATAACCTTAATACTTTTGTGCGCCGAAACTGGTCGGACTCGCACACCACTCTTGCCTTAACTGGTCGGACTCGCACACCACTTAACAAATTGTTAACTTCAAACCTTTATAACTCAAAAAGTACTTAATAAAAAAATATTTTATTATAGTGTTTTGGAAAGCTCTCGAGATAAGCTATAAGAATATGCAATAAAATGTAGGGGGTTCTATTTAAAAAAATAAGATTGACCTTGAAATGACCTTGAAGGACATGGTCAAGGTCAAAGTCAAGATCATCATCTTACTCCCCGCTTGAAACCATACAACTTTGCTATTGGACATTTTCTCCTAAGTGCATTCTAACTGAAGATATTAGGGGGGTCCGATACTTTTCGATGACCCTGTATATATATATTCGTGTTAATAAGTTCCATATATAGCATCTTCGGATTCAGGGATTAACGTTCATTATTTTAATTAGATATTTTGTAATTACAATTTTGTAAAACTATTCCAACATTCGTTTACAGTAAAAGATCAGCAGTATGAAAATGCAGCCATGCTTGCAGAAAAATATTGCGATTTTTCAACTCTGGTTCAAATCTGCGAATTAACGAATAACAAAACTCGACTCGATGCATATATGGAACGTTTTGCAAGTCAAGATTTCGCTGGACACTTGTTTAACTGGTAAGACTTTTATGAATAAAAAATAAATCACAGTCATTAAATAATTTCATAAAAATACAGGTATGTAAAAGATGGTCGACAAGGACAGTTAGTAGAGCGTTGCAGACGTGGTGGAGCTACCGAATTAACTGAGAAACTATCAGAACATCCAGTACTATCGTGGGTACAAGATGCTCTTACCGATGAGTTTCGACTTGCTGCAAATACATTACATTCTTTAGCCGTCCAAGAAACCGAACTCGTAATGCGTAAAAAGGTACATATTATAAAACATTTCACAATTTCCGTTACAAAAGAAAAAAAATGTATTTTTCTGTCATTAGTCGATGCTTTCGCTGGCAAAATTAGCTCTTTTGTGCACCGATGACGCTGACAGTCAACAGGACGACTGCGAACAACTGGACAGTGAATTGTTGCTTATCGCTCATCAAGAAGATTTACCTTCACAAGTTTTAGCTGCTTACAGTTACGACATTGAAAAATTACGAGTCTTGAGTGCTGCAGATCTCATTTCGGTAAGTTGAAACATTCTCCGGTAAAATGTGATATGGCTACGAGTATTCCAACTTTTGTTTTCTAGCTCTACACGTGCGAAGAAAACACACTTGCAAACGAGTACGACTTCAAGAAAGCTTTAGATTTATTAGCATATATCGAATCAGAATGCGACCAGGGATCCTTAAAGCTGCGAGTGTGGGCTCGAGCAGCTGCTCGAGATAAATGGGAGAGTGTTTCCAAAAATCCGGAACAACAAGTACAAAATACATTGTTCTTTAAACTCATGGATCTTGTTCATCTCATGGGTGAGTTGGTAAAGGTTTAATTTTTATTTTATTTATTGAAATTTGCTAAAAATGTTTTATTTTTTTAGGTTCGACAGAAGAACCTCTACCACCTGTCGACTTGCTTCTTGCAGAACCAGAACTGGGGAATCTCGCTGCGTCAAGCACATTCCAGTACCTCATTAAATTAGTGTACGAATATGCGTATCATAATTACTAAGTAGATTGTTAATAGTGATGTAATTTATACCCATGGACTTGAACACGTTTTTATTAATGTTATTATTGATATTGTAAAAATGAAAAATTAAGAATGAACAAATTCGTTTAGAGACTCATTCGGGTCTTTTGCCGATGTACATTTGTAAGTATTTTTGATAATATATAATGATTTTCATTTTTTCAAATCATCTATGTTTGTAAAACGATTTTGAACGGAAGGTGGGTTCTTCGTTACGAATAAATCGTTAAAAGTGGAGTACGAGTACCCGAGGAAAAAAGGTATTTTTAAAGCATTTTTTTTCCATTTTAAACAGTATAATTTTTTACTTTATAAGTACTAGAATTTATAAGTTATAATAAACGATTTAAAAATCTAATTCATATATCAAATATTTTTATTATAACGATTTCTTAAATGATGATATATTTTAATACGGTTATAATTATTAAAATAGAATTGAAAATTGTTGTCGATGAAGAGCTCTGCATTGTCTCGAAGTGTAAAGTGTATCTCACTTGATCGGGTGTTTTGCATTCGAAATCTGAAACAATATTCATTAGTTAATAAAAGTAACATATTTTTATCAGTAAAATTAATTACAATATAATAAAATAAAATGTTCAATATATTTTATCTCGTTAGGTTGCTGCGATTGTTTAACCTAAATATATGATAATCCGGTATAAAATTCACTATCAGTGATGTCTGCAATTGAAGTATCGGAGAAAATAATAGAAATTGCTCGATAGTAACATTTTATAATTTTTTGTTCAATAACGTATATTTATAGTAATTTATCAAAAGGGTGAAATGTTCAAAACTGCCCAAAGTTGCTGATTTCTGCAGTGGCCATAATGACGTGAGTAAATAGAATAAATTATATAATGACTAAATATACCAATGGGTTATGCCTTTGATCCGTTAATAGGCCTATAAAGGTCCTATTAATGAACCGTGGTAAGCCTGGGATGAAACACCAAACAAAATTTAATACAAAAATGATCATTGAACTGTCAACTTGGTTCAATTTCTACATCGTAAAACACTGCGAAGCCGCTGGAAAAAGGTAAAAAATGTTTGTTCTTCAAGTTCTGCATAATAATATATCTACAGTAGAGTCTCGGTATATTTACTCTCTCGGTTCCCCGCCTTCCCCTCCCGTCTCTTTTTATTTACCAAAAGAGGAGCGCCGTTTTTCCCACTCCCCTCAGTGGCGTTATGTTCGTGACGTCACCGCAGGACCTTCCTGAGCTCCCAGTCCGCAAAGTGGGGGAAAAAGAGAGCGGCAACGGGTAAATATAACGAGACGGAGCAGGCCAAGTATGCTGGGACGTAAATATAGCGAGACGAAATTACATCGGGATTCTACTGTATTGGCAAGACTGGGATGAAACACAAACCAAAATGTATTTGAAAAATGGGTAAACCTTCGGAAAAGGCACCTTCTTCTAAAAAAAATTTAAATTAGTGTATTTCGAAGTAATTTTGTTAAGTATTATTGGCTTACAACAAAAGTTGGTAAATTACAGTTTTTGAGGTCGCTGAAACCGAATCTAAAATCAGATTTGCGAACTTCAAAATGGCGGACCAAACTTCGTTAAAATGTTTACATCGTAACAAAAATTGGTATATCACTGTTTTTGAGGTCGCTAAGTCCGAAACTAAAAATCGGATTTTCGGAATTTAAAATGGCGAATCAATATGGCGGACCAAATTTTGCGACTATAAGGTGCAGAAAGTGGACTTGGGTAATTTTTATGAGATTTTTATAAGCCTCAATAACTAACGCAACAGTTCTGTGGCATCTTTGTTTTCAAAAGGTGGAAGAAGTTAATGGGAAATATGTCTGTATGGAGATCAGTAAATGCTATCGTAGCAAAAAAGGAAAGAGCAATCTTTCTGCTCATAGAAATGGAACTCTATTCAGAGAAAATGCTCGTTTGAAGGTTGTTCTCACAGAACAACGAGAACTTGTATAGATTGCAATGCATATTTTTGTTTTTCATGTTTTGGAAAGTATCGTGGGAATTAAAAGAATAATGAAGAGGAGTTTCAAAATTGAGCTCCATGAATCGTGAGAGGAACTCACGAAAATTAAGCACCCCAAAGAGATCATATCTCCGTTACGTCCATGTCGATGATCCTGGGTGTTGCTAAAAACGGAAATAGACAAAAAGACAATTTTCGTCGAAGAATTTCGGACTCTTTTCAAAAAAAAAAGATTGAATAAAAAATGGTTTATTTTTTATTTTTCAAAGCAGTTAGCGATCTTAAAAACTGTAATATACCAATATTTATTGTAATCCAAACATTTTAGAGAAAATTAGACTCAGAGATCTCAAAAACAGTGATATACCAATTTTTGTTGCAATGCAAACGTTTTACCGAAACTTGGTCCGCCATTTTGAATTTTCAAATCTGATTCCAGTTTCAGATTTAGCGCCTCTTGAACTGTAATATCTCAATTTTTTGTTGCAATCCAAAATGGCGTCCAGCGAGAAAGATGTGAAAAATATACCTCCTGATGTATATTTTAAATGTCATCCTAACAAACTGTGTACCTCTGCGATTTGCATTGATTGTGATGCATCCTACCATAAGAGTGATTTTAATAAAATATCTGGTGGAATATATATCACAAATAACTTAGTGTTGTGTGCGGATCATGTGGATAAATTTATAACCTCCAATGTGGATGAAGTGGACAACGACGAAGTGCAATTAACTTTACCTATGGCGAAAATCATAATTGCATCGCTAAAAAGGAAACTAGCCTTATTAAATGAAACTCTGGAAACATCGGTGAGTTCCGACTTAAATGAAAATTTGATTGAGAAACCTGAAATTTTAACTTGAAATACTTTACTGACAGAGCTAAACTCAATGTTAAAGGACAAAAATGAATTACTGAAAGAAAAAATCACTTCATTAAATGGCAACATAAAAACTTCTTACGCAAATGTTGTAATGAACAACATTGGAAATGAACTGGATAAAAAAGTAGCGGTTCCTAACCTCATCATCAAACCAACGAGAAAGCAGCCTATTACTCAGTCAGTAAATGAAATAAAAGATAACATAATAAAAAACGTTATCATACCAATTATTAATCTAAAAGAAACAAAAAATGGGATTGTCATAATGCGATGCCACATGAAAGAAGACGTAACGAAGGCTAAATTGCAATTACAAGAGAGGTTAGGCTCACATTATAAATTGCAGATTGAAGACTTGAGAAAACCGAGAGTCAAAGTAGTTGGTATTGAAAATAATATGGATCTTGCTCAATTGGAAAACGACATTATTAGTCGAAACTTTACTCAATCTCATATTGACCTAAAAGCTGTACATAAATATACCATTAAATCAACAAACAAATCTACTGTTATACTCGAGCTAGGTGCCTCTACATATGCACACATAATGCGTGAAAAGAAACTTTGCGTTGGTTGGCAACGCTGTCCAGTCTTCGATGACTTTAATACATCTAGATGCTTCAACTGCAGTGGATACGGGCATAGTAGCGCTAAATGCCAAAATAAACAAGCATTTGCGAAATGTGCGAAAGAGCACGAAACTAAACAGTGTAACACTAAGGATTTTGAATGTATTAACTGTCTAAGACAAAATGAGCGCTTCAGTCAAAAGTTGTCGACGAATCACAGAGCGGATGATCAACAAAATTGTCCAACTTTCCAAAACAGGCTTAAAAGGATTATAAGTATGACTGACTATCCTTACACACCTGCACTACCGAGTGCGGGTAAGAAGAGTTCAACAATTTAAGATTTCTTAATGGGCTTTTTGCCATACGAAAACTTGGATTTTTGCGATTCGTATAAGACTGAAAAGACCTGTCATTCTATAATTGATATCAATAAGCGAATTATCGACACACCAAATCAGATCGTAATTGCTTACTTTAACATTAGAAGTATAAATAAAAATTTCGAACAGCTAGAAGTTTTGTTAAGAATACTAAAATCAAAACCTGATGTAATCATATGTTCCGAAACTTGGAATTCTCAAGGATCTGCAAACTGCTTCTTAGAAGGTTATAATTTCTATTGTAATGGCAGTAACATAAATATTGCTGATGGTGTTTTTACTACTTGGCTACTTGAATTTTTTAACTTAAATCAAGTATTATCTGATAGACAATATGGTTTTAGGAAAGATAAAGGTACTAAAGACATTCATGCCTATGTTACTGAATATATCTATAAAAATTTAGATAAAAGTGGACCAGTTATCATTACGTTTTTAGATTTATCTAAGGCGTTTGATACTGTAAACCACGATATATTGAAGATTAAGCTGGAATTGGCTGTTATCAGAGGTTTGGTTTTAGACCTAATCAGCAGCTACCTCTCTGATAGATATCAAACTGTAAAACTATCTGAACTTACTAGTGAGAAGATGAAGTTACTGTTAGGTGTTCCACAAGGCACTCTACTGGGCCCTCTTTTGTTTTTAATTTATGTGAATGACACCTTCACCATGATTAAGAAAGAAGATATAATTGCATTTGCTGACGACACGGCGATCATGTGTACCGAAAATACTTGAACTGTTCAAAAAATGAACTCGTATCTTGATACCATAAATTATTGGCTAGCAGTACATCGATTATTATTAAACCCAGAAAAAACTGTTTTCATTACATTTGGCAACTATTCTGATAGTGTCCCAAGTGATGTTAATATTTTCATTGACAATTATAAGATACAGAGGGTTAAATCAGCTAAATACCTGGGTTTGTTCTATGATTTTAACATGCTTTGGGAGTTTCATATAGATTCAATCATATCTAGGTGTAGATATTTGATTTTGGTTTTTGCGAAATTAAAAAAAATTCTTAGCAAAGACACCTTATTAATAATTTACCATGCTTTATTTGCGAGTATTGCAACTTATGGAATACTGGGTTGGGGCGGAGCCTACGCTAATGTATTAAATAAATTGCAGAAAATCCAAAACAGGCTCATCAGACTTATATACAACTAGATGCCTTCGACCCGGGTGCCTACAATTTTGGCTAAATTCGTATTGCAGTTCCCTGACGAAAGGCTGATGCTTTCGGGAATATTCCCATTTTAACACTGCCAGGAAAGAAGGCGGCAGAGGGTAGTTCTAGCATCGTTAGGTTCGAGTAGTTTCTATACATATATTGTAACAATATCTTGTTCCAGCCAACTTTAATTGTAAGCCAATCATTTTTGAGAAAATAATAATACATTTCTTTACAACTCGACATGCTAATCAACCGCCATCTTGAATTTTTCAAAAATACCAATAAAACCTTAAAGTAGAACAAAAAATTCCACCCAATACAGAATTTGGAGCAAAACGGAGCTGTTTAATTGAATATAAATCGTGATTGATCAAAATAAAAATTGAAAATTAACACGTTTTTCCTGGAAAACGTCGCCATATTGAAAAATCTAAGAGAGATAGAGCAAAAATAACGACGGATTTGAAAAGAGCACGAAAAAATACTTCAGGAAATGAAATTCAATTAAGATTCATCTGGGATCTGGTTAAACCTTCGGATGAGCAGCCCTTTCAAAATCGAAAAATCGACAAGGTACATTTGATGTATTTTTTCCTCCTGAAAACGAATATGACAAAAGTTAATAAAAAAATAGGCAATAAATGCGTTTTTTTTTCAGTTTTTTGCATTTATTTCAAAAAGTGAAAATCGGATGAAAAAATGTTTCAAACAAAAGTTGTAGATCGGAAAATTCTGTACAGAAAAAGTTGTATACATTTTTTTCGTAATCTAAACTAAGTCCGCAAACGCTCCGCAAACGTGCCTATAATGGGCTTCTTCAAGGTATACGTTGGCGAAATAAGCGTTCTCTTGAAAAATGGATGAAACAACCCCGACTATTAGATGATGACTTCAGCTTATCTGTATCTGTATGGTTGTAGGTTAGGCTAGTATAAAAAGGGGGGTCTGGGGGTAAAGCCCCCCAGCACACAAGCACTTGGCTCACGCATTAAATTTTAAACAAGGGGATATATTAAATTGGGAATTTCCAAGGCAATGCGAGAAACTGTAGGGGGTATTTGCGTGCTGGGGGGCTCCGCCCCCGACCCCCCTCTTTTCTACTAGCCTAACCTCTAACCACACAGATGTGTGTGATAACCGAACCTGCCATATGAATGAACGGAGGTTGGAGGTTAGGGTAGTAGAAAAGAGAGAGGTTTGGGGGCGGAGCCCCCAGCACGCAAGCACCCCCTAGTTTCTGGCATTGCCTTGGAAATTCACAATTTAATATATCCTCCTCTTCAAAATTGAATGCGTGAGCTTAGGAAGTGCTTGCAAGAGTGAGTATGTGTGCGCGCGTGCAGAAAATGATGCATGGGTGGGGCTGGTAATGAATACAACTAGTAATATTTGATCCTATTTTACGAGCTTCCTTTTGCAATTACGAAAAAAATGCATAAGACCTTTTATGTACGGAATCTTACGATCTACAACTTTTGTTGGAAACATTTTTTTATCCGATTTTTACTTTTCCAAATAAATGCAAAAAACTGAAAAAAAAAACACGCAATTTTTGGCTATGTTTTCAAGGTAGCGGCCAAGATACGGCCGAGCGCCAATTTCTATTATTTTATTCGTTTTCAGGAGGCAAAAATACATCAAATGTACATTGTCATTTTTTCGATTTCGAATGGCTGCTCATCCGAAGGTCTACCTGGATCTGTAGTCGTATGTTGATAAACGAGTGGAATTTATGCCGTTTTGGGACTTTACAGGTTAAGCCGGCCTATCAGAACATGATTACACAACCAAGTAGGGTTTCAATGTGTATGTGACGTAGTCACAAGAGGTAAAATAAATAAAAAACAGGGACAAATTAAGCGGATTATTTAAAATAGTAATTAAGAATTAAACCAAAATAATAATGAATATACAAACAAAATTTGAAAAATCAAATTATATATTAAGCCCTAGCAGAAATACAATTTAAAATTGCGACAATGAGAGTAAGGGGGAGCGAGTGCGTCAGCTACTACGGTAGGGAGAGAGAGAGAGGTCCGACCGATTAGTGGATCACAGTCCGGCGATAAACAACGCGCCGAAATGTTTACATCGTCGGCCGTCGACTTCTGAATGTGTGAGAGAGAGAGGTATAAGCGTGCAATGTATTAGAAAGAGACACCGCGAAGACAACAAAGCAAGCGAGGTAGTGTGCGATAGTACTATTAGAGTAACAAAGATAGTACTATCTCATATTAAGAATATGGAAAAGACGTATTTACAAAATTGAAAATTTGAAATTTGGGGCGGATACGCAGGAAAGTGGCGACAATTTTGCGAGGTTACCTGCTTACCTCAGTTCCGCCAAAAAGTCAGTATACGGTCGAGTATGGTCCGAGAGCGGATCGATGTGTGGAGATTAAGTATAGTGGTGTTTCCTGTGTTTTGCGACAAGGGTGGAGGAGCGGAACAGGTGAGGCCGAGGAAGCGTATAGAGGAAGGCGACTCGGGAAATAAGGTAAGCACGCAAAATAGTGACAAGGAGAAAGTGAGGGAGAGATCGCGAGAGAGAGAGAGAGAGAGAGAGCGAGCGAAATAAGTGCGCGGTAGGATTTGTGGGAGTAAAAAAAAAAAGAAATCTGGCGACAAAGGGGCCGGCGGGTTAACCTTAACCCAACCGCAAAGATCGTGTGGGGATAAAGCCCCGTCAGTGACAGGTGGGCCGGTCCTGCCTTTTCTTTTTTGCGACAAGTGCGACGGTGGGGATGACGGGTTAGCCCGAATCCAGACCGTGAAGATCGTGTTTTGGTGGTGCAAACCCCCCCCCCCCCCCATTTGTGGAGTGGAAAATACTGTCGGTTGCGACAAAGGAGGCGGCGGGTAAGACGGGTGAGCCGTGACCCCAGCCCCCTTGAAAAAGTTGGTGCCAGTGGTGGTCCAGCAGAGCTCACCTTTGGAGGAAGTCCGACAAAAAAGTACGAGTGCGGAGATAATTTGAATATATTTGAGATAACGTGTAAAATAAAATTATTCGATGTATTCAGATACAGGAATAGGAAAATATATGTGTGAAAAAAATGTTAGTTAACGAAATGTCTTATCCTTAGAAAAATTTCCGTTACATGTAATGTTATGTTTTGATATCAGTACTTTGAATTGTTTCGTTTGTATTTATTGTGTATGTTTACTTGCCTGCATGGTATTGTATAAATATTAATCCTTTTGGTATATATCAGCTAGTTCGTGTCACGAAGAAGATGACTGAGGATCGGTGTCTGTTCCGGTTCTGCGCGCCACGGTATGGAAGAGTGGGTAGAGTCCTTTATTTTATTATATTTACTTATGATTAATGTCGTGTTTTGGGCAGGGTCAGTTCACATAGTTCTTGAGCAGATCTTAAGTTGATCTATGCCAGTGCAATTTTAAAGACATCTATCCTTATTTCCAAGAAAAAAGCGAAGAATGCAAAGCAACGTCACAAGAAGAGAAGAAGAAAACCATAGAATAAAATGCTGTGTGATTGATTTACACAAAGACACGATTGGAAATTTCAAAATTGAATCACCAGGCTTATTCAGAAGACGTGGAGAACATCCCAAGATTGGTCAACTAAAAAAAAACTCTTAAAAGACAACAGTTACATGGTTAGCACTCTGGACCAGTGATGCCAGACCGGCGTGGTGGGGATGTACATTTCAAATGGAATTTGGAGGAAAATCCTCTAAAATCTGGCAAGACTGCTCTGGACTGAAATTATTCAAGGACAAATGAAGTACATTATGTTTGTAAGGAGAAAAGGATTGGCAATAATGTGAAACTGCACGTTATGTAAACAAGACTGGCTAAGTCCGTTGAAAAGATTCTAATTGAATACAGCGAGGACTGGAAGAGCAAAGAAAGGCGTATCAGACAGAGAGCTAGTAACAAAAAAGGCGAAGATAAAGCCAATACTGATGGTTGCTGTTCGCTACGTGCGGAACATACTGCTCTTGATTAAAATAAAGAATGGTAAAGAGAACGTCGTGACATTTGATTTTTCAAGTAAGAAGTCTATTCGTTATTACAACAAAGTAGCAGTGGAGGAACGCGTTTTCAAGTCTGAAGTTTTTCGTCGAGAATAAAAGTAAGTCTGACTCTTTGACCGGCTTAATAAGTAATGGACGAACATTTGAACGAACTAATTAAAAGTCTCACTGCCAAAGTATTCAGGATGTTTAACTCTTCGATTACGCTGCAACAGCATTTGGAAAAATCAATTGATCCAGCCGCGAAAATAGCAGAGAAGATTCTGTCGAAGCTAATCGAGCTAATCTTGCAATACTCGGTAACCATCAACGCTCCGTTCCCAAGACCCATGCTAAATTGATGGAAAACTTGATGACGAAGCTAAAAGGGAAGACGTTTCTGTTGGAGAGAATGCTGTCAAGGAAGCAAAGCGAGATGCCAAAAATGGTTCGGCGAAGGAGAAACTTCTGTGCGAGAAGAAAAGGAAGTAACTTGATAGACTGAAGGAGCAATTGTGAAACTAGAAGTTCAAGAAAAAGATAAAGAAGAAAGCAAAGAAATTGCCCTTGGTACCAGTAAATTGAATCATTTGGACGAATGTCTGTTGCGTGGTGTAGAAAATCTGAGGTTCCTATTGTAAAAATCTACAATAAAACTCAACGAGATAAGTTCCGTTGGACGATAGACATGGCAGGACCCGACTGTGTGTATTAATCCATCATGGCATAGTTTCTTATGCCGTGTTTTTCATTAGTGAATGTTATTGTAAACGAAGCGATGGCTTGAACAATTTGCTAATTGCAACTGCTGCGTCCATTGCAGGAGCCTATTCGCTCCGTGCAAGTCGGTGGAGGGGATGAAGAAAAATCATCGAAGCGCTCAACAACGCCGCGGCCGGGGCTGCTGTATTGGAATTAAATGTAAAAAGGTTAATAATGAATCATCGAACGTGTTGTGTGGTAAATTGCAAGAATAACTGCAAGAATAGTTACTGCAAATTTTATAATTTTCCATCTGCCGTAAAAAACCAGAGCAAAAGGAAGAAATTGATAGTCGCTGTAAGAAGAGTTAAGTGAGACATAATCCAAATTTGTCAATGAACGAGTCGTTCGTACTATCTGTGATTGGCTATAGCGCTGACGATCGCACGTGAGTCTCAGACGCCGAGCGAGACAAACTGTTGTAACCGTCAATAAATATTAATATACACTGTTCCTTTGTTAAGATAAGCAATGTGCATAATTATTCATACCCTAAGTCACCTGTAATATCCTAAAAATACATTACAGTATACGAGCCTGTATAAATAATATTGGGTTTCTTCTCCTGATCATTCAGCTTGGTCACAAAAATGTTGGTTTTGTTTAGGTGCTTCTGTGTGCGAGTGTCGCGAAGCGATACAATGTGATGGGGGAAGGAGAGGACGAAACTGGTATAACTTTGGAAAAGGCAAATGTATAACTTTGAACGGTATAACTTGGGGAGGGGACTGCTGTACCAGATTTTGTGCTTTCATACTACATAAAAGCAAAAAAAGTAACGATAACTTCTATGGTATTTGACATTCATGTCTATTAAGTAACAAGAAACTTAGGTACACCACCCTATAAATAGTTGATTCTCTATTGTTTATGTATTTGCATTAATTGTTTAAACCAGGGATCCGTAACGAAAGTAACGAAATTAACACTATACGAAAAATACATGGAATACCGAAAAGATAACGAAATATTTCGTTACGTTATCCTATGTTGACAATGTATAAGCGTTATAGCGTTACGGGGCCCTGGTTTAAACATTAAGCCCCGGCGTCTTTACAATCTTTGGACACCACATTGAAAACATGATTGTTAAATCGAGGAAAACAAGGAAACGATGATATTTATTTTGTTTAGGAGATCGTACGGCTTCGTTGGTTTCTTTTATATTTGAGGAGAAGCTTGTGGCGTGAATCTCCTAGGATATGTTACGCCTCAAGCGTGTTACCAGTCAAATTCAATTCGATTCAAACTTTGCGCCGCGATCGGTATTGTTAAAAATTTCGGTTATTGCGAAATATTACATAATTACAAATCGGTATTGCGACGATGAAAATAGTTTTTTTCGATCATATTTCATTCGTCTATACGGACTCACTTACAGCAAAGGTGCAAAAACCGAAAAATATAGTCCACTTTGAAATTTAATTCGAGTTGTTTTTTTTAAATCTACTTTCCCGTGAAAATGATTGAGCGACAAAGGGGTAATCTGGTTAAGTTTTATAAGGCGTTTACTTATTGCACAATTACGTGCTGATGGTAATTTGAGTCGAAAATCGACCCATCGAAATTCCTACCCTTTATTGACGATTTCTAAAGATCCAGATGTTATAAGGAATATTCCAATATTTTTTTCAAAAATATTAATTTTCGCAAAAGTTATAAACAATTGAATTTTTTTGTTTATCTGACAATTTCTCATCATCTAAGTGATAAAAATTAATGAAAATTTAATGACATGTTCATAATTAGTAGTAGAATAGAAAACCGCATCATTTGTAGAAAAAAAATTAATTTTGCAATAAACAAATGACTATTAAACCGACTTCTCATTGTGTTAAAAAATTTCTTTAAAGTGTACACTAATCGGTCTTGCAAAAATATTTCTGTTTCGCTATCCCAAAGAAGGATACGAATTTTCGAACGTCGCCGTATACGCACCTACCGCGCTGAAGTTGGCCGAGGCCGGGCGCGGCGTCGGTTACGCGAGCGCTCTTGCCTACGAATTCGCTTAGGCTTTTATTTAAGAATTTCATAAAAGAATGGGTCATTCCACGTCAGATTTACAATCAAAATTTTAAATTCTGCGGCATATTTTTTTTCATATTCTAGACAAACAAGTAAAATACACGTATTTTTTTATTTTATTATGATATCTAAAATTATCGAGTTATGATTTTTCAAAGTTTACGATGTTATAAAAAAAGTACCATTTTCAAACTCCTGTAACTCAAATTCGTTTGAATATAGAAAAAATATCTGTTAGGATGAAATATTCGTATTTACTGACGCTTTACGATAAATTATAAAAAAAATTGAAAAAAAATTTTTGACGTATTTATTTGGTAAATGTTATAAACAAATTCGATTTTCTCAAAAGCGGCATGATTTTTAAAAATTTGTATGCATTAAAAAGATGTGTTCAACTGTGTAGAAAATACTGTTAAACTTTTAGAATGGGGCGTTAACAAATATTTAAGTAATTGATTATTGTTTAAAGAACTGTTGCCGTTTTGCAAGTCCGAGCGCGTGGAGCTGAGTCTGAATTGAGAATGAATTTTTTTTTAACTCCGTGCGCGAAATGGAATTTCGCGCACTATTTTTAGTGCGCGAAGTAACCCATTTGCGCACTGCACTTCGCGCACTGAATTGAGTGCGGGAAGTACTTCGCACACTCAAATCAGTGTGCGAAAAATTTCTCTCACGGAGTCAAAAAAAATAGTATACGATACACGTGCACCGCAGGTGACTTTCGCACTCATTACACTCGTGCGCAAATCACCTACTTCGCGCACTTGTATCGTAATATACTATTATTAGCTTAATGGTTAGCACTTCGAACAACGGTACAAATAATGTCTACTATTAAATTTTACAGTAGTTCTTGTAATCTATTTAAAGAGACAGCACGTAGTTCAAAAAATGTTTTTATAAATTCGACATGATTTAAAAAAATATTTGTTAATGATTCATAATCCGAATCATTAACATTACAGTCTGATAAATCATTAAATGTTTAGCCGAAACGAAGTTTCATTGTTAACTTCACATACTACACATGTAAATAAAGGTGACATAATTTTATGTAAGTTCATAAAATTTATAACAGAAAGCTTCCAACTGAATAATACTTACAACCATTACTAGAATTTGTTTTCGTGAATTTTTTTCTACGGGCCATTCTGAAATTTTAACAATATTTGCTACATAGTTGAACGAGTATTTTTAATGCAAAAATATTTTAAATCATGTCGCTTTTGAGAAAATCTAATTTGTTTATAACATTTACCAAATAAATACGACAAGAATTCTTTTTTCAATTTTTTTATATTTCATCGCAAAGCGTCAGTAAATACAAATCATTCATGCCAACAAATATTTGTTCTATATTCAAACGCATTTGAGTTAGGAGTTTGAAAATGGTACGTTTTTATAATATCGTAAATTTTGAAAAATCATAACTCGAAAATTTTAGATATCATGATAAAATAAAAAAAAACGTGTATTTTACGTTTTTGTTCAGAATGTGACAAAAAAAATATACCGCAGAATTTAAAATTTTGATTGTAAATATGTTTTACTATTTTTACAATCGTAGATTAAGAGCGATTCAAAAAATTCTTACATTCTGAAAAGTTCAAAACAAAAATGATTTGTTTTAAGCAAAAGGAATTTTTAAGTAATTCATATTACTTTGAATAATTCAATTTACCGCCTCACGGGTGTAAGCACTGGACGTACTGTCCTTGAATATTGTAAACAAATGAAAATCGCATGACACGCGTTAACTTGTTTTTATTTTAATACATAAAAGGGATAAAATTTATTAAAATAAATTAAACGTGGAACGAGTCAAAAAATATGGGTAAAAATATATTTTATGTACGTCTTTTCGGTGCGTAAAGTAAACTTGTGCGTAAAGTAAACTTTACGCACTCGATTATACTTTACGCACGAAAATGCCGTACGTAAACAATATTTCGGCACACGTGTGTGTGTGTAAAGTTCTTTACGCATACGCCATTGTATCGAAAACTACTATTTTTGTAAAACTTATAACATTTTACAAAAACAAATTAAAAAATTTTTGGAATGGAAACATACAAAAATAGTGGACTGTGAATCTAATTATTATAGTCGTTTAAAATCTGAAATGCTACATATTTATTTACAAAACAACGGAATCAATATTCAGGAAGACACACAATATTTAAATATTAAATACAAAAATTTATTAAGAACGTGTTATAAATGCAAAGCGTTACTGAGTTTGAATTAAATGTTGACACGAGCATCATTAACAACTCATATACATACTTATACATTCGCAGATATAAGACTATATAAACTCGACAAGTAACGTACGTATAATTGTTTTCTGCCGTTTGGTCCCTGATGATGACAGCTGTGCCTGTCGAAACGTTGGACGTTTTTCTCAAAAAAATTTTTTATTTTTTTGACTTGTGTTTGTAAAATGTTATAAGTTTTACAAAAACATATATTTTTACCCATATTTTTTGACTCGTTCCACGTTTAATTTATTTTAATAAATTTTATCCATTTTATGCATTATTAATGTAACGAGTGACAATTTTTATTATATAAAAATATTAATAACTTTTATAATTGTTTTTATTTTGTTCAAATGCTTTCGCCATGACGTCTCCTCCGACGTGTTATAATCCTTTCAACATAGAAAGGCATAATAGTGTGAGAAATAACTTATTTATTCTGCTAGACAAGTTTGACAAAAGGTTTAGTGGTTTGTTTGTGTTTTAAAAGGCGGCTTCACAAAAGTGAAAATATAGTTTAGTTTAAAAATGTATCGGAAAATCAAGTAGAAAAAGAAAAAAACAGTTGGTTAAGTGAGTTTAAATTAGCAATGTCACGCGCATCAACGCGAAAAAAACAAATTTCTATGTTTACAATACCAGTAGAATGGTTTATTCGAAAAATATCGAAAGAATTCGATGTCAGCAGACGTATAGTGAACACCGCCAAAAAATTGCGCAGTCAAAAGGGATACTGTGCAGAGCCCTATAAGAAAAAGGACAAGCTTTAAATTCAGATGTAATAAACAAAGTCGAAGAATTTTATCTCTCATACGATGTTAGTCGAGTGATGCTGGGTGTCAAAGCGGAATGTCAATACAAAAATAGGTTTAATTTTTTAAATTTACTGTATCATGAGAAGGATTTTAAAATTAAAGCTGAGTGGCACTTCTTTGCCACCTGTCAATGGAAAAGGAGCTTGCGATGGTATCGGTGGCTGCGTTAAAAAATGCATACTGCGCTAGTTTACAAAATTATAGTTTCAACAGAAAAACTGTTTGAATGGGCATGCAATTATTTTAACAAAATCAATTTCGATTTTTGTAACTTATCAGAATACAAAAAGCATGTCAAAGTGCTAGAGAGACGCTTTAAAGCAGCTAAAGCTATTAGTGTAACGCGCTAGTTTCATTGTTACAAACCTGTAAGTAAGTAAATAATCAGGCCTACTTATTTCAAAATGCATAGACCTTTTATGAAATTCGTAAGTAAAAGTCTAAGCGAATAGCAACGTGCTAGGTGCGTATATATGCCGACGTTCAAAAATTCATACCTTTTTTTCAGATCGCGGGCACAGAAATATTTTTGCACGATCGATTAGTGTACACTTTAAGGAATATTTAAAAAAAAATGTTTTTTAATGCATTGAGAAGACGGTTTAATAGTCATTTATTTATTGCGAAATTCATTTTTTATTAAGAAATTAAATTGTTTTTCTACCAAAGATACGGTTTTCTATTCTACTACTAATTATGAACATGCCATTAGATTTTCATTAATTTTTATCAATTAGTTGCTGAGAAATTATCATTTAAACAAAAAGTCGTCTCAAAATTCAATAGTTTATAACTTTTGCAAAAATTAATATTTTTTAAAAATATTGTGGGATATTTCTTATATCATATGGATCTTTAGAAATCGTCAATAAAAAATGCGAATTTCGATGGGTTGATTTTTGGTGGCCCACTTTAGAAAGTTGGATTCATTAAAATGCCACGACTGAAAAAATACACGTTATTTATGAAGACTTATGCCGTCTTGGTGACGACGTAATTAAAAATGAAATGAACATATTAAAAAATACAAAAAAAGAATAATAAGACATACATATTGATCCTTTCTATTAATTGGAATTTCGTTGAAGAGTAATCGGAAACGGTAATTTTAACTTTAAAGAGGAAACATTTCATGCATTTGGTATGCATTTCTCTTTCTTTTAAAATTTAATTCTGGTATAGAAAAATTAAAACAAATTTTATTTTTTTTTGAGAATGTTCCCTACATATTAAAAAAAAACACGTTTTTTATTTGTTTTCACTATTTCGCAATGTATTACGACATAGAACTTGCACCATATAGACATTAATTGGGCACTAAGCAGCTTTTTACGAGAAATTCTAAGGAGTATTGTTTAAGCGTGATCAAAGATTGATTAAACATTTTAGCGTACTTCAGAAACATGCTTAAAAATATATGTTAAATATATATGCTAATGCAATAATTTCAGGCTGAGATATTTCTTCTGAAATTTTATATGGATTATATAGTATTTTAAATGTATTTGAATATTTTACCGGTACATTCCATCGCAGTGGAAACCTTTTGAATATGATAAAATACATTCGGACAAGTTGCATCCTTCGAACAATTCCAGAAGTCTGTTAATTCAGCATCCTTTTGTTGGAAATCTTTACAGTAAGTCGTTAAAGTTTCGCTTTTAAGCGTCCATTTACTCCAGGAACACATTTTCAAAGACTTATATCCAGTCCCGCTGACCTTAAAAGTTATAAAGATGTTTACATTATTTGTTGCCTACAGTTTTACCTTGTTTTGATATCATTTAATAAGAAATGTTCTATTAACCTAAATAGCATTTTTAATTATAAGGACAATTATAAATCCTCAATACATTATCTCACATAATAGATTGGATAATTATAATGGAAGCAATATAAACTTTGCGATATAATATACAGTTGGCACATGCCAATAATTTTTTCGATTGTTTCAAAATTGACGTAGATATATGGGAGGGGGGGGGGTAAATCTATAGCTATAGCTATTGGGTATTTTAATCGATTATTATTAAATAAGCTTTCTAATTGTTATGATCGATTGTTATTAAATTCAACCAGAGAACAGTTCTTCTTCATATCTACTGAACCGATTTTAATGAATTTTGGTTTATTTTGCACTCGCTTTCGGCAATCAGCAGTTTTTACTCCCTCGACCTCCTCATCACCCTCGTGGCAATGATTTTGGTTCCGCCCTAGATACGTAATATACTATTTCAGGCCGTCTAAAGTGTAAGAGAAGGTATAGTAGTAAGTTTAGAAAAAAGTGTAATTAACCTATCGAAAGGATCTTTCTATTCACTTTCTCAATACTAAAATACATTTTTCTGGCCTTATATGCTCCGTTATTTTCAAATATCGTCGCGTGTGTTCGAATTTGAACGACGCATTATTTACATTTAATGTTTACATTTCTTTTATTTCCACCTAGTAAAATTTCCGTAATACCAAGAAATAAACATTAGATTATTTGATAAGCGGCAAAGAAGTTATAATATCTCTATATATGAGACTTCAAAGTAAACTATCGAAAGGATCTTAGTTTTAGCTTCGAAAATTAATAAATGTTCATATGTAATTTATTTCTGCGTGGTGGTTTTCTTCAAATTTTGCATTTCTAGCGGATTTGTGACCACAAATAGGTACAAATTTTTGTTTCATCAGCACTGATAAAACAGCTGTAGGCTAATGAAACTACTCAGTTTCATCTCTAACAGTTACCTAAGAACCCTAGCTTTCCACAGGTACATGTATATTCGCATAATATGAATAAATAACATAATATAAATAACAGCAATGGATATAATAGTGCGTAAGTTGTGCAATAATTTGATAACAAAATTAAAGGGCAGTCGCTACGTACAATTAACTTTTTACTGCGACTCCATTTCGGATGCAATCGATACGTGACGGTATGGGAGGGGTCAATATAATCTTCCAATTTTTGAATAGTATTTGGTTCGCCATTTAAATCAGGTCTCAGTGTCCTCGGTACTGGAAACAATTAAATGGTGTTAGTGGAAAGTATAAGAATCAATATATTTGGTATTTTTTTAAAAGTAAAGCGTTTGGAACAAGTTTTTACCTCAAAAGGTAAAAATAGCGCCCAACTCATTTTTAACACAGATATTTTTGTTAATGATAAAAAAAAAAGATTTAGAAAATTCTTCTCAAATAAAAAATTTTTCGGATAAACTTCCGAAAGAGTCGCTCCTCAAATCTTTAGCACGCCCATGTTGTCTGACGTATTTTGGTCCGCTGAATTCGAATATCATAGTGAAAATTGGCGTAAATGCGGTTTTCATGGTGAAAATGGTGAAAAACCCATAAAAAAGGCGATTTTTTACGATTTTTCTCGTTTATTTTCAAAAATACTGAAAATTCCAAAAAACGTTTAAAATAAATGTTTTAGATCTCGTAAAAATGGACAATTTATGTCTGATGCATTTTTTCTGTATAAGTGACGAAAAGGGAGAAAATTGGCGATGAAATCACCAAAAACTTATTTTTTATATTTTTTTACATTTTAATACTAAGTAATTAATATTTAAAAATTTATATAACTTCAGATGGAATTAACTCTATATCCCGCCATAATTTTAAAGTATCTTCACGACACAGAAGATGGACCGACAAGCTAAACGAATTATAGCGCTCTGCCATTGCGTCCGATTTTTATAGTACAGTTAAATTATTCGGAGGCTGAATCCCAAATATGTACCAACCGTAATTGCACTATTCTTACGGGCAACAAAAAACTTCGAGCAACGCGATGTAGACAGCGAGGGAACTTCGTGTACACAGGCTACATGCGAATTGTAGAAACCGTAACTACACATCGTCATTTTTCTTCGTTTCCATCACTTCTGCAGAAAAAGTGCATAATATATAAATTGTCCATTTTTACGAGATCTACAACTTTTATTTTAAACATTTTTGGGAATTTTCAGTATTTTTTAAAATAAACCGCATTTGCGCCAATTTTCACTATGATTTCGAATTCAATGGACCAAAATCCGTCAGAAAACATAGGCGTGCTAAAGATTTGAAGAGCGACGCTTTTGAAAGTACAACCAATTTTTCAAAATATTGGCAGAAAAACCTAAAAAAATACCACTGATTTAATCAACATTAAAATTAACCATACCTTCAAGGGCAAGCTTGGAAATGTCATCGATACTAGATTTGCTCAAAATAAAATCTTCATCGGTAAATGAGAATGGCGCAAAGAAATGAGAATTTTCTTCGCTCACCAGGTACATGAAGTGCACTTCTGTAATTCAAAAATGTAGATTTCAAAAATTATGAATTCGTAATTTATTCATTCATTCAAGAGTAAGTATTGTACGCACTGTTTCAACAATGAGTAAGGATGTGATTAATGTTTGACATACCTGGATGATTATTCTTGATTTCACGTAGTACTGATAAGGCGGATTTCTTTTCCGGTTCATCCGGCTCTGTACGCGGGGCCAAAATAGCTACAATCTGGCCATATCCACCAAGGATATGATTTTTTCGTCTTTCTTGCCAGACTTCGTCTAAGTAACTTGAAACACGATTAAACACAGCCGTCAGGTTCATTTTTATTGGCCCTAAATACATAAAAAAGTATTATTTTGCCTTGCATAAATTGTTTCAAATTTATAACATTTTTTGCTCTTACACGAAATATTTGTTAAATTATTAATCCCCTGATACATTTCAATCGGACTGTTGGTTACATTTTGAATCCATTGTCCCGTTTCGCCATGTATGATTCCCATTTTCGAGCCATACATTGACACATCGAATTCGTCAACTAATTTTCTATAACACATGGATAACATAAGCTAAGTATAAAACAGCATTGCGCAATGCACAATTTCAAGAAAAATATTTAAATATATTCATCGCGGGAGCAAAATAATACTGTCTCACCCTAGGGATCAAAATAAGTTTCTCACAATCTAAGCATAAAATACTAGTTTGTTCCTTATATCGTGGAAGCAAAATAACACGCTCTTGTACGAGAAAATTATACGTGTAACAAAGAGAATAGGTGTTTGCCAACTATTTTGCTCCCTAGTCGCACAATGTGCTATTTTATCGGAACTATAATATGTATTTTTTTTATTAAGAAGACAATTACGCAAAAAGTGCTGCGACGAACGTCTTAGTAGAACTGCCATCGAATGCAGCTATTAATTCAACTCGTGGATATACTTTCATTTCCTGGCATTTTTTTTCTGTAAACAATTGTTCATTAGTATATCGGGTAAATTCATCCACGGCTGATGCAGTCAATCTTTGTAACGTTTCTGTGGACATATAATCGACGCTGTTTCTGTAGATCAATGCCTCAGCGGTCGCATATGTCTGAAATTATAATATTAATTAGGAGGTTTGAATCATTTTTGTATACTTTTAATATTTAAAATGTATATTGGGAATTTGGAAAATATTTAAATTTAGGTGGTTCAACCTTTTCTTTTAACATCTTCTCTGAAGCGATTTGTTGAAATATTTCCCCTCGTTTGCAAGCTTTTACTTCTTTATTGAAGACCATCCCTTTTTCTGAGTAATACATATCCAGTACTTGGCTCATTCGTAGATTATTGTACTTTTCAACCCAATTTGATAAGTTTCTGGCTATATTGATACCTGTGGAAGAGTAAATAAAATTACTTATCGTAAAACTGAAAATTATATCTAATTTTGTCATCCATATAAAATCATTTTCTCATACTCGGAGTGCAAAATAGCATGATCTAGTATGAGTAAATAGTATGTTCAACAAGGGGGAATAGGATTTTGTAGACTCTTGCGACATGAAACTCGCATTCGTCGGTAAACACTTCTTTGCTCCCTAGTTGCGCAACGTACTATTATTATTTAAAAAGTTAGAGCCACCTATTTTACTGCATAAGCATTTACTATTCAGGAATATAATTCCAAAATGTCCAAGTTGAATTCAATGAACAATAAATGACAAAATCAAGTTTTAAAATGTCCAATATTTAACATATATTTTAAAGTTTTATCGGTTTCGTGGCTCATGCGGTAACGCACTGGACTACGAAATCGTAGGTCGTGAGTTCGATCCCCGTCTGGTGAACAATTTTTCGATTTCGTTTCCAAGCAGCAGCTCGCTGTTGGTAAGACGAGCCATGTTGTTTGTTTACGTTTCGAAAATATTGTTTATCTGGCGGAATTCGACTCATGACCGTTGCTGTACTTGGTGTAGGTTTCAGCAGTTCCTACATTTCAAACACAAATGTGAAGAATGGCGCCATCTTTTTAAGTCGCCCGTTAATAATAAATAAAAAAAAAGTTTGACGAAACATTTTACATGATATATAGATAATATTGTGTTTTAGTCCTGTTTGACAAAGTATAATTTGACAATTGTATAATAATAAGAGGATAAGTATACATTACCATCAATACCCCCGATGATTTCCGCTCGTGTAGCGTCGAAATTATTATAAGCGCTTGTTACGTAAAATGTTTTTGGTAAAAGTGTATTATTCCACGATCCAGTCGCACCGAAGGTCATAGTGGGTACAAAAGGCCCTTGATACAAAGACACCTCAGCCAATTCTCCTACAAATTAATTGTTCGTTTGCTGTCATTTTCTATTAATTTATTTTAAAGTTTTAAATGTATTAATTAAAACCATCTACAACCCTGGTAGAGATATTCACGAGAATCTAGCCAGAATTATCCTAGATTTTTATGATCTGGGTAGAAACTAGTCTATAATATGGGTAGAAATCCTACGAAAAAAGACATGAATTCTAGTCGAAATCTTCCGAGACGCGAGAGATTGAGACAGACATATCGTTTAACATGAGTGTGACAAGCTCCTACAACTTATCGACCTCGGCTCGATTCGAGAATCTCGAATACCTCTCGATCGAACTGCCAATATGGCAGCTGGCTCTCAGCTGATTCGCGCGCACATGCCGTTGAGATTGTTTACAAAGTTGCCGTAAAGATCAAATCTTCATTTGGAAAGAAAAATCGTTTACATTTACATCTGCTCGTTTTGTCGAATCGATTGATTCTTACCTATTATACAAACTTGATATGATATTAAATATATGTTACTGGTCTAGCGGGTTTTCAACTAGAATTCGTGTATATTTCTACCGAGATTTTACCGAACAGATCTAGCCAGCAGCTAGGATAATGGCTAGCTCAACCAGCCAAATGTCTACCAGGGTATTAATCAAAAGAATACAAAAATACATCTCGTAAATTACGAAATTAATTTATCATGTTCCAAAAATTACCCAAAAAATGCGAAATAAAATATAAAAATCAACTGGAATACCTGCGATAGTAGCGACCCAGGTATTGTCTAACTTGGTTCCCGATGTTGAAATCGCTTGGAACCAAGTTGACTTCCTTATCATTTCATCTTTCAAGATAAGAAGGTCATCGTCGACTTCGTCATCATCATTTCGCACCAAATTCCGCTGTTGAAGAATTATATTTGTCGGTACTGTCTGAGGTTGAAGAGCAGCACTTATCGCAGCAATTACTGAACCAAGTGAAACTGTTCCATATTGTGTCAAAATCACTCCACCTTCTTTAGGGCATTTCTTGGTATTCCCAATTGAAGATCTACCTGCGAACACTGTTCTTAATTTTTTCGAAAACTGTCTGTTCCTTTTAATGTGTATTTTAAGTTTCATTTTAAATTTGATTTAATTTTAAAAGTAAAAACTTTTTCTTTTTTTTTAAATAATTTGATTGTGTGCAAACGATGTGTACTTCAGGAAATCGGCTGACTTTTAAAAATCATGACTTGTGACAAAAAATCACATGATTAAGCACATGATTTTGTTGCGTGATTTAATCGCGTAATTGGTTTGAAGTGGGTATCTAACTAAAATATTACTAAATCCCAGTTTAGTTATGTTTGTAATGGTCGGTGCAATCATAAGGCAAACTGGATTTATTCTGCTTAAAATTTTAGATAAAAGCTGCGGTGGTTTCTTTATTCGATTTCATGCATTATTGCGGAGAAAAACACCATAAACACGAGTTTTTAACACTTTGCATCCCACCTTTCTATTCGTTGGTTATTTGCACTTTAAAAATAGTTTTCTCGTATTTCTTATGACCAATGGGGTCTCTACATAGTTAAGACATTTATTTAATACATCCAAACTATCATGATTTGAATGTACTTCTGCCAATTAAATAAAACCAAAAATCTACAAAAAAAAATTAACAAATGTTTGAAAAAAAATGATTTCTAGTCAATAATTCCATATAAACGTATATGGAAAACTTGAGGGTTATACGTGTTTAGGGCCTCTGATCATAAATACGCTGTCAGATTTTCTAATTCAAAATAACTGATCCAATATGGTGGAATAAAATCCCAACCCTGGGCTCTTTCGAATGTTCGAATTTGAATTTTTTTAAATTCAATTTTTTGTATCTTTATCTCCTGTTTGGAATCTGTCTTGAATTTCGAAATTCTGACAAAGGATTCGAAATCAACCATCCAAAAAAACACCAAGTAGTAAGTTTTGAGCCAAATGGATGAAAAGAAAAATTTTAATTTATTTAAAATTTTACTAAAACTAGTTTGATTAAGCAGTATCTTATAAAAATCAACTTCTCGAATTATTTAATCATTTTGACAAAATTTCGAAAGCTCCGTCATAATTTTTCGCGTTAGATATAATTTCGAAAAAATCAACATTGATAAAATGTTCAATGATTAAAATGTCATGATTTGTAAATTATCCTATACTCAATATTCCAATGAGACAAATTCTGTCGAAAATTTTATGATTTCGGCTGGCAAATTTTAATGATGCAAAAATTTACAATTATTTTTCGTAAAATGCCCGTCATGTTAGTCGTTTATAAATACTATTTTCAATTTTCGAAGTAATTTATGTAATTTTTTATTGAAAGATTAGTCACAAATTATCATCCTTGATAGTATCATTTTCAACTTTTCCAACATTTTCAATAAAAAAAAATATTCTTGATTAAATATTCTATTCTCATTCATTGTTATATTATTCTTAATTACGGAAAATATTTGTGTGAATCTGGTAAACAAGCTTAATTCGATCCAGTAAATATTTGCCTATAACTTAATTTTTATAACAATCTATGTTCGGAGTTAAATTCACTATTCACAAAATAATTGCATTGTCACAAATAATTTGTTTTTTTTTCACACCTCTACTAAAATCTTATTTTATTTATTTGTATTAATAATAAAACTTTCATTTGATTACTAAATAAACTTAAAATTTTATTTAATACGTGAATTTAACTGAGTTACTTTGTTTAAGGGCTAATAAAAATAACTTTTTTCGTTCAATCTTTTTCGTATTACACAAAATCAAACAAGCAATACAGATGTTTGCCCCTAATATTTTACACTATCCGTACTTATGTTTGTGTGGAACAGAATCATAGATAAATAGAAATTAGAAAGTAGAAATGTTTTAAAACACTGTATATTTTTTTATTTGTTACATTTAACAATTTATTTATATCGTGCAATGTCCAATTTCGTATGTGGATAGATCCATTTTCTACTTCAAACAGGACGTCACATTATTTTGGATCAATAATAACATACCTTAATTATCATTAAAAATTTCTAGAATTTAAATTCAAAGAAAACTAATAGTAAAAAAAACACTTTCAGCATATTACAGATTAATAACAGCTGTTGTGATAAACAATTAAGTTTTATAGGAACTTGTGGAAAGAATTATATTAATAAGAATTTATTAACTCGAAAACTAATAATAGTTATGCAGGATTAATCAATGATTCAAAGTATTTATAATAATTGACAAGCAAATCAAATAACAATATTGATAAACATCAATGTAAATATAAAACAGGATGAAGAATGGTAAAATTCAACAAACGTGAAACGACTTTTTAAATTAATGTTTTTAAGCAATATGATGTTTGAAATAACACGAAATAAAAGTTACTGTATACGTATTAATTAGTGAAAAGAACATTAAAAATGATTTTTTAAAAATAAATGTAATCATTATTACAAATTCAAAAGAAAACGATTGTTGGAAATTTTACTTTTCAGACAATTAAGAAAAATTACATTCACTTATCGTAAAAAAATCGACATCAGGATGACTTAATTTTAATAAAATCGATTATTTATTATTAGAGAACTGGATTTTGTCTAAAAATATTATCAATTAAAAAAATATTTTTTTGTAAAATGTCAATCTAATTCCTTTTTGTTAGATAGACAGATAAGTAGATAGACATTTTTTATCGTATTTGAGGAGCCCTTGTCTCATTCTGAAGGACATTTTTCAGAGCTTACTTAATGTAGAAAATATATAATATAAAAGAATACACAGAAATAAACTAGTATATTAAAAATTTCTAGTTTATTGGATATCGAATAAAAATCGTCAAATGTAATTCTGTATGAACAATAACAAACAATAATATCAAACTACTACGAATAACATTTTTAATTAACTGGCAATTATATATTGCGTCTACTAAAAGTTGCACTTCATCATTCTTTTAGAATGACCACAAAAGTAATATTATTTATTTCTTCCTACTGTTTAAATTCTGAATTTATCTTTAAACTTGTACTATATTTCCAATTATTTTTCGTAACCAAATATGGATAATAACTATAAAATAAATGATTCGCTTGAGTAGGTAAATAATATTTAAAATTTTTGAATTTGGGTCGAGAAGTAAAAAATTGTATATAAAAAGATATTTGTAAAAACGTTACCAATGAGTTTGTCCGCAATACTGAGATCACAAAAGGACCTATCGACGTCATCGTAGTAATCCCAAATTGTGTTCGAAATAGCTTTGTGCAAAGTGCATCTTTCTTGAAGAGTTAAAGCTTCACTGGGGAACACATTTTTATCTCCTGGAACTAAATCCTCCACCAAAGAATGCTTTGAACCTTGTGGACTCTTCCCACTGACCTTTAAAATACCTTCATTGTCTGGTAAATGAGGCAAATAAACTATTCCGTCAAATTTGAACCTACAAATAAGATTTTAGATTTCGTACACATGAAATCAGATTGCTAAAATTGACCATAATGCCAATTGATGTTCTTAAAATTCGAGTGGTGGATTACACATTTTAAGAGTGTATTCAATTTGATTTCAAATTACCTGTGTAACAGCGAGGAAGATAAAGTACTCATATCCAAGGCACCTCGAGTATGTTTCTCCACTTTTCGAAGAATATCCACAATGGTTCTTAGATTTAAAGGTAAGGTCGATTCGACCAACGAAGTATTAGTATAACATTCGTAGAGGTATTCCGGTATCGCTCTCTGCGAAAGAGCACATGATCCTAAAAGAAGTGAATAAAATTATAAACACGATCAGCACATATCCTTCCTTTAATTATACTGATCACTCCCTATAAAACGGGGCTAAAGCTACAGCCTGTTCGACTGAATAACGACCGTGAAAAAATGACAATTAAATATTGACAAAACTTTACTAACCGCAGAGAGTGAGGAAGATGACGGCTGAAACGGACTTCATCTCTCAGTAGTTCGGAAGCACATTTTTTAATGAAAACGAAAAAACCGACATATAGATATATCAGATACCCATAGTATCAACTATGCGCTGAGCAACCGCGCAGTTGCACAATGATTCACGGCGATATTGAGATGAGCTAAGATAATATCCACGCTCGGCAGGTATACGTAACGATAAGATAAAGTTACTATTGTGAAAGCCGAAGCATCGCCCCAATTCACACATTTCTTTATCTAAGTATATAAAGAAACTACATTACGGTGTCTACAGTTATAATAAACTTGATTGTTCATCATTTAATTCACGTTTGTTGCTGAAAAATAATCGCAAATTTCGTTCATTTTCGATGAAAATGAATGGAGTTAAATTTGTTTGGATCATTCAATAATGACATTAAGAAAAGTTCATAGATTTAATTATGTTTTATGGATTACTAATAATAGCTGTGGTCATGAATTTTTAGTCAATAACTATTCAATGAATTGTGCAATTATGAACTTTGCAAAAGGATACAAACTTACTTTTTAACGGAAAATACTGCAATGTTAATGACTAAGCATTGTAAAGTGATTGCGTGGTGAAAATAAAGTAGTCCATCGACAAACCTAATTCCGGTTGACTGTTCTAAAAAAATCTGTGGGGTTATGGCTATCAAAAAAATAAAAAAATTTTAGTACACACATTTGTTTCTTATTTTGCTGTATAAGTAACGACTTGACCTGTCAGATTAAAAAGGTTTTATAATTTTGTTGTTAATTTTAAGACAGTCAGCTATAATTGTGTTTGTTGATGGACAACTTTTTTTCACGAGTCATTTTTAGTGCTATGAGACGTCATTATTGCAGTATTTTAGTAGTTTAACAATATAAGTTTGTTCTTATTAAAAAAGTAAAAAAATAATAATTCAGTTATACAGTAGATTAAAAAATATAAAAATTTGATTCTACGATTCCTAAAGTTAAATAATGTTATAGGAAGATTTGTAAACATTTTCAGAAATTTTTAAGATCACGAAAATAATAATGATGTTATTAAACACATAAGAAAACAAAATGAATAAAAAGAATTATTTTTATTTTAACTTTCTTTCAAATCCTGATCAGTTTTATCGATTTTTATGGATACAACTATTTTCAACAAATGTTTATCAATGTATTAACTACCGATATGAAAAATAAATTTTTTAGATTTAATAGGCGTAAAATGGCCGTTTACTGTTTTTTATTCTTTCCCTACTTTTTGAGTTTTATTTTGGTTTTTCGAACAAATTTCAGATCAAGGTAATAATTTAAATTAAATTAATATTTCGGATATACGGCCCTTTGACGAAAAAAATGAAAATAAAAACAATAATATTTTCTTTGTGTTTCGGTGTGTAGCGACGAAAATCATAAAATAAGTATGTAAACACTCGACATTTATAGCATAACCGAGCTGGAATTACACGTCAAATCTGTGACTTGTTTACACACAATTTTTACAATAATTTTAGTTTTACCATTTGTGTATCGTTGGTACGTGCAAAAGTATTAGTCTTGAACATACACCACATTTCAAAATCGACTAGTGAAAGTTGTGAGAAAATTTCGAAAAATATATATTTTTTTTTTCACAATGTTTACTTTATCTAAGCACAAAATGGCCTGTATTGTGAAAATAGCTTTTTTCACGTAATATTACGCGGTCAGTTTAAAAATAGTTTTAAAGGTTTTGATATACATTTTTCAAAAGAAGGATCCTTTTTAAAACTCTGAAAAAAATCATAAAAAGGGTTTAATACATAACCTTTATGACAGTATAATTTAAATTTTAGGTGTGAAAAATTGTAAATAAAAAGTCCCCTGATTCAGATGTAAACAGAATGATACCAGGGGCTTATTTTTTTCAGCCTCGATTATCTCGCTAAATTTTGGTCGAAATAAAACATTTTTTTTTTCATTTCAAAGATAATTTAATGCTCTATCAGATACATTTATCCAAATAACATTTCGATATCTAACTACAAATAATGTTCGAAAACTGTATACAATCTTTCTACGTATAAAACCCGGCATTTGTATTGCGTTCAGAAGTTCATTACTGTCCGAATTGCGGCGCTGCTACATCTTATCGATTTCTCACTGGTAAAATGAGTTACTCAGAGACTATAAACCCGCTACCTTAGCAGCATATTGTATTCTTCAGTAAATTTGATATTACGGAAGACTTAATATAAATGTTGTAATCAGATTTTTAGAAGTTGATTTTCTTTTTCATGGATATATCATTGGCCCTTATTCAAATTTGGCATGTTGAAGTCGCAAAAATCTTTAGATTCATTATTTTCAATGTTATCATATAATTTGTCCCACTTTTATTTCGCTTACTAAATTATTATCTTGAGACTTGAAATGATTTTATGAAAATTGTCATAAATTTATAATAATATTATGTAAACATGTTATATATGTAACCATATCATTAATGTTTTTCTACTAATATCACTCCTCATTTTTAATTCTAGGTATAGTTGGTAGTATAATGTCTGAGCCATTTAAAGAAGGGTGTAATCCTTTTAAAAAAGCAAATTTTCGAATTTCAAATTTTTTCTGTCGTAACACGTCTAAATAATACAAAAGAATAGCAGGCGTCAAAATATCACAAAATTTTAATATTACATTACAAAAATATCACACTGTATATACATGTATTTACATATTTATCAGGACGATGTAAACATAATACTACTATTATTGTCATTATTCGTAGCATGCTTATTATATTAGCGTTATCTGTTACTTGTTGGCTCATTATTTAATTTCGTTAGTTCGATATCATGGGTTTGTCGTTTGTTGTACATATAATACAATACGCTCCAAGCCGGGAAATGTAACATGAATTTGAATTTGAATTTGAATTTATTTTTGACTTGAGGGGAAACCTTTTGGGCCAACCATTACAAAATAGATACATATAAAAATAATTCGTACATAAGCATACAAAAGAGCTTAAATATAAGTAAGAGCGGAGGTAAAGTGTGTTTAAATGAATATCGCAACATAGAGCATAAAGAGTATACAAAAATAATAAAAATAACGCAGTGCGTGGTCAGTTTACATATACATTCCGAGATCGCAGTGGCGAATACAGCAAGTGGTTACAACTAGCAGTAGAAGCAGAAATTCTCCACATCAGTTGTTACTTTCTGGATCGCCATTGGTAACTCAGAGATATGGCACTTTAAGAATATTTGGGTATCGTCGGCAAAAATCATGTGATTGCTGTGCTGGAGGACCGCGGGAAGGTCATTGATGAAGATCAAGAACAGAAGTGATCCAAGAACCGAGCCTTGGGGCCCTCCTGCACTAACTGATAGCCAAGAGGATCGCTGGCCATCATCAACTGTAACTGCTTGCTTTCGTCCAGACGAGTATGATGCAAACCGTCGTATAGCAGTCACAGAGAGATTTGCATTTTCCAGCTTATCGATACGAATAGAATGACTGACGGTGTCAAATGCTCTGCTAAAGTCGAATAAAATAAGGATTGTTATCATGCTGTTATCTATAGCCTGCCTGCAAAATTCCGAGACGTAGAGAAGAGCAGTTTGGGTGCTATACCCTTTGCGGAATCCAGATTGGAATGGGTCGAACCATTGTCGTTTACTAAGACAGTTAGTCAATTGATTAAAGTCAATGCGTTCAAGGAGCTTAGAGATCGCGGGTAATATAGCTATTAGGCGGTAATGAGCTGGGCAGATCGGTTGTGGAATCTTATTAATAGGGATCATGAGTAAAGCCTTCCATTCAGAAGGAACGATTGACGAGTTAAATGATTCATTGAATAGAATTATAAAATTTCAAATTTTCTCGACCGTTTAATTCGATTATAAGAATAATAAAATGTTTATTGGTACAATACGGTCACCATACTAGTAAAAATATATATAAATAATAATAATAAAAAATTAAAAAGGTTTAAAGTTTTCGGTCCAATATTTAAGACCCTCTTCAGAATTATAAATTATCGTTTACAGAAAAAACAGGGGAAATACATAGGCAAGTCTTAATTATTTTATAAAATGTGTATAGAGGAAAAAGATGAAGGCTCCTCTTTTTTTTCTATATTCCACCCAGCCGCCCAATAATCATTACAGATGTTAGGTAATGTACACTTGATAAGATAAATAAGAGTTTATTGGGGAATAAATGTTTTGTAAAATCTAAGGGAAATCATGTCGTTACCAAGCGCTTCTGATTTTGCTCTAGCAAGACAATCGGCAACATCACTTATCACGATATTAGAGAAAAAGAATTTGTCGTTGCTGAAGTCCGAAGGGAGAGATCCAGAATTACGGTCCTGTAGATGTGTGCAGTGAGATACCGGTGTCGTATGGTAGGTATTGAGCTCATCAAGAGTGAAACAAAGCACAGAAGTACTTTTCTTTGCTTTTATTAGCCCTAATTTCTGCATTTCTTTCCACAAGATTTTAGTGTCATGAATGTTATTGTTGCGGTCCCGATAATAAAGTTCCCTAGCCAAGTTCCAGGCCCTTTTGTTGGTTTTATTGGCACTCATAAGCTGATGTTTTAGCAATGGATTAGTCCTCCTGTATACCTGTAGTAGTGTTTCTCTCCTTCTTCAGTTTCCGTAGATCAGATGTAATCTAAGGTGAGGGTTTGTGAGTCGGGGTAAAAGTGTGCATTAGAGCGTGCTTATCGAAACATTCTAGCAGATTCGTACTAAGCATATTAGCAAGTTCATGTACACTAGATTCTGGGCAAGGAGCGCTGAACAAGCTCCAGTCGCATCTTTGAAGATCATTAAGCAGGAGAGAACAGTCAAAGGATCTATAATCGCGACATGTAATAACATGGAGGTGTGCAAAATATTTTTCAGTGAAGCGTTGTACAGCGTTAGTACACACTAATTCTAGTCGAAAAAGAAAATGTTTTATTTCGACCAAAATTAAGCGAGATATTTGAGGTTGGACAAGAATAAGTCCCTTTATCACGCAGTTTACACGTTAAGCAGGGGATTTATATTTATTTACAATTTTTCAGGTCGATGTTTTAATTGTAAGCCGATCCACACCTAAAATTCTCTTCCTCTATTATATTAGTCTCTTTCCATCGGAAATTTTCACGTCTCGTACTTTCCTTCAATTTCTACAAATATATATACCCCTGCCGAATGACGACCGATTTTCGGAAATGTAATTTTAAGTTTTTCCTTTTTTTCGCCGGCTCCATCTCCGCCCACCAATCGGCTTATTGCATTTGAAGAGTGTGGGGGTATGAAAATGGTTTCATTATAATAATGTAAATCCTCCGAATTAGATATTTTCGCATATAGGGACTCGCCAATTGCCTCCGTATGCACAAGTAGCTTATCTAGACTAGAAATATCATTGCTTGTCTTATCATTTATATTCCCTACATGAACATCTACAATTACGCGATATTTTCCGTTTTTTAATTCGACCATATTATATTCTATTAATTCTTGCATTAAACACGAATAATCGTTACTATTGTTTTTATTCGTATTCTGTTTGTTTTGATTATTTATTAATTTTTCATCACACTGGGACGAAAGCAGCAACTTTCCTCCCGCAAAGTTACTTCTTTTCCTCCCTGTCATGAAGAAAAATCGTATACTTCCCTCGGGTAAAAATTACACGCAGTCTGAGGCATTCTTTATTTTACCTCCCTCGTTGAGTAATATACTATATCGGTTTCGATTAAATTTACGTCTCGTGCATGAATATTACTTGTTTTAAAACCACTGTTACTATTTCGTGCATGAATATTACTTGTTTTAAAACCACTGTTACTATTTATTGTTAAATTGTTTTCATTTACCGCAATCTGATTATTTTTCAAACAACTTTGTATATTACTTTACGATCTATTTTCATATTCTGTATTATATTGTTAGTTTCGTTTATAATTACATCGTTATTTATTTCATTGTTGTCACTTAATTCCTTGTTTATTTCATCATTTATTTCGTTATTTATTTGACTATTTATTTTTGTTTGACTTTTCTTATTAATATCTGTATTCTCAATAACAATATTTACTACATCGTCAAATTTTTTATTCAAACAAAAATGTTGATTTTTACTTAACGAAAAATGTTTACACTCGCCAAGGTTTTTAAAATAAACAAGTTGACGATCAATGACAAATACATGCGTTATTTCTTTATTTTCAGAGCAAAATAATCTATACTATCCCGTTGGTTTCCGAATAATACAAATTTCTTTTGGATTTGAAATTTAATACATAATAATCGTTGTTTATCGGTCACTTTACAATAATATAAATAAGTAAATACCTAGCGAGTCGTTGATATCGACCTCGATAGATGTGAGAAAAAAAGGGGAGAAAACAAACCAAGATTTGAAGTACATATAAGCGCATCTGAATTATTAATTTGCTGTCGGATATACGTAGGCCTTAAAAACCCATTTAAATAACGAAAATTCAGTTTCCACCTAGCGATCATATTATGAAACAAACACGGAGAAAAATAATCAGCAAAATCAGCAGAAAAATCCGCAGATTCTACCAATTTTATCCTATAGGGACAACTGTTGGAATTCCGTTAGGTATAGCCGATAATTTCAGCTAAATTTACTGAAAAAGTCCGCAAATTTAACGGAACAAATCTGCTAATGTAGCGGAAATTTAGAGCTAAGCGCGAATTTAGTAGGGTTAAGGCTACATTAGCGGAATCAAAACAGCTAAAATTGCATATATTTTCGGCAATTCCAGCCGAAAATTTTAGCTGATATGAATCAGCTAATCCAGCGGAGTCCTTTTTCTCCGTGAATGTCTATTGCAGAAAATATACGTTTCGTTCAAACCGACAGTAAATTAATAATTCAGATGCGCTTATATGTACTTCAAATCTTGGTTTGTTTTCTCCCCTTTTTTTCTCACATTTATCGAGGTCGAAATCAACGACTCGCTAGGTATTTACTTATTTATATTATTGTAAAGTGACCGATAAACAACGATTATTATGTATTAAATTTCTAATTTAAAAACGGTCGAAAAGATTTGCTTTGTATTTCGTAAATTAAATATTTGCGAAACGCAAAAATACTTAAATCCTTTTGGATTTGTTGACCTTTGCATGTTATTGATTCGTTAGGATAATTTAAAATAATACCGAATTTCATATGAAAGTCATTGCCAAGAATCACATTGGTTGATAAATAAGGAATTATAAAAAATATATAATTAAGACATGTGTTCCCAATTTTTAATTCCAAATACATTTGTTTTTTAACAGTCGTAGCGAATAATATATTAGCGAACCGGCCACGCAGTACCCAGTGCTGCGTAGACAGGACGCAGACGTGTTTCTTCCTTTCCGTGTACCTTACGGTGGCTAATGTCTCTTTTGCCCATATAGGCAACTGTTGTTATTAAGTTTATTTCAAACTCGGACACAGGGGAATCAAAATAAGTAGCAGATTTTAATTTTTTATAAAAATAAATTTCTATGATTTCATTTTGTACTTTATACTTTTCATTCATCCAAACTTGTGTTAGATTTATTCTAATATCAGCTGAATAAAATTCCTCCAGAAATTTATTTTTAAAAGTTGCAAAATTGCGAAGTTCTCTTGAACGATCAAACCACATCGCGGCTTTACCTTCCAATGCCTGTTCAATGACTATCATTTGATTCTCATTTTTTATGTTTTTTACTCGAAAATATTTTGTCATTTTTTCAATAAATTCTTTGGGGTTCGTTGAATTTTCGTTATTAAATTTAGGAATTTTTATGTTAATTGGTACCGATTGACAACTACTAATAATATTTCCCAAATCGTTAGTCGTTACGCATCCTCTTTTTATTGTATTATATTTATCGCATGTTTTTCGTTGTTGTAATTATCCCTATATACATTTGAGGTCGGGTTGCCGGAAATAAATTTTTTTATATGTGGGAGACTTCGGTTTCCGTTTTTTACGGCATTATCCTTGATTTTACGAAGAAATGAATACAACCTTTTTTTGTAGAGAATTCGATGTTCTATATATATATATACGCAGTACGCTTTCACCGTGAATGGTTGTGTTTATATTAACCCTTTGAATATTCATAAAGATGTTTTTGCTTCTACTTATAGTACATAATTATTAAAGACTATTTAAATTTGATTGTGAGTGACTGTTCTGTTAGGTCATTAATTTTATTAATTTTAATTTCTGTAAATAACTGTAATTATTTTATATCAGTTCTGTGTGTTTGTGAAATTTAGTTCTGTTAACGTTAACGTTAACGTCGGATTTGAATGTTAAAGTACAATTGTCTTCGAACTTTTATTCGTGAAATTGTGTAACTTTTTTACGAAAATGACTCCAGAAAACTCGTCGAGTACTTCTCAAGGCATGCTGGACTGCAATAAAAGAAATGCAACATCTTGCATTTTCTGTAAATCAACTGCAGCGTTGACTTTTGAATGCTGTGCTAATTGTCAAAGTAAAGCACACACTGAGTGTATCAGTAAAAATAAGCGAAACTCTGCAGGTGATTTCATTTGTTGCCCTGAAAATTATATGGAATCATCCGATTCCCCATCAAAAACTCAACGAAAAACTCGTGGTCGTGCCAAAAAAGATGAGAGTGTAATTAATCCGAAAAAACGAAGAGTGGTCGACTGTAATGAAATTGATGTGGAAGAGGGTTCAAATACTCGTGATACGTTCCTGGAGGATTTCTTAAGATCAAAATTCTCGGAAATTACAGCAAAATTGTGTTCTTTGGATGTCGTTAATTCTAAACTGAATGATATCCAATCATCTACGGAATTAGCGCAAATTCACAACGAGCAAACTGCACTGAAGCTGGAAAATGAATTAAAAAATCTCCGTTCGGATGTTCTTAATATCGTAGAAGATCAAAACAAGAGGTTAAATGCTATAGAACATAAGGCAGAAAAAATTGACAGTTTAAATTTAAAAGTGGTCGAGCTCGTCGAAGAAAATAAACATCTATATACTGAAAATTGTCAACACGTCTTTTAAATATTGAACTGGTGAACTGTGAATGTGACTGTGTTATTGTTGGTGTTCCAGAATCCGGTACTGAAAATTTAACTGACTCAATTTGTGCTATCGGTGCAACTCTTGGTGTCCCCCTCCAGCCAGCAGATTTGGTAAGGGTAGGGCGTATGCCAATATCACGAGTTTCGAGTGCAGGTGAGAAGAGCAATTCTCTTTCTAATACCCCTCTACAAGCTGCGCAACAATCTAATGAAAATGCTCGTACTGCGTCTTCTTCCGATAACCACGGTAGAGCCCGAAACATATTTGTCCGCTTTGTCGAACGTGCAAAACGTGATACGTTAATTAAAGCACGTATTTCTGCTAAAGAACTTAAAGCTAATTCTATAAATGCATCATACCAGTCGACAGATATCTATATAAATGGATACATTCCGAATGAATTTTATAAATTAATAAGGAAAGCTACAGTTTATGCGAAAACAAATGGATTAAAAATTCGGCGGCGAGGAGCTGTAATTTTTTTTGTGTTCGAACGACCGAGAGCTGAATAAAACGATAACATCTGAAAAGGACCTTGATGATCTTGAGCTCTCATTTTGACGTCTACCTATAATGACTACAGCTTCTAATTCTTCGATTCATCAAGATTCTTCATCAACTACTGTGTCATCTGTCATCTACTCGTCAACTTTGCAAGACGTCACTAAACAATCAGATTCTTCTGCATCTTCTTCGATATGTCCTGATGTCTCATCTGTTAATTGTAATACGTTGAATATTGTACACTTAAATGTTCGTTCGTTACCATTACATTTACCGTTAATTAAGGATATTTTACTCGTTCATAAATACGATATTTTATGTGCCTCTGAAACTTGGCTGAATGATAACATTTCTGATTCTGATATTTTTATTCCGGGTTATTCGATTTTAAGATCTGATAGGTCTCGTGGTCGAGGTGGTGGAGTAGCAGTTATTTTTAAAAATTATTTTCATTGTTTAAAATTTCATCCCCCTACTGATGAATATGACCTTGAACAATTATGGTGCACCTTTCAATTTCATCATAATAAAATTACTATTGGTGCTATTTATAGACCATCTTATATATCACTGAAATGTCTTGATTCCCTGCAGACTACTATCAATACTATTTTCGCGACTAATGATAAACGAATTATTCTCGGTGATCTAAATATAAACCTCCTTCTGCCGATTAAACCCGATGCTTCGAAGTTGTTTGAAATGATGGACCTCTGCGGTTTAAAGCAATTGGTTGATAAACCGACGAGAACCACTCCAACGACATCAACTTTGATCGACATTATTATGGTCAGTACAGCTATAAAAATCTTTAATTGTTTTAATATAGACTCATTTAATGTAGCAGACCATAACTTAATTGGCTGTAGCATAATATGCTCGAGACCTTCACACAAAGAGAAATATGTTACTCTGCGGGACTTCAGGCATTTTAGTGATAGTGGTTTTATGGAAGCTGCTCGACACCATCATTGGGATATATTATCACGAACTGCTAAAATTAATGATCAAGTTTTATCCCTGAACAAATCAATAACCGATTTATTTGATATATTCGCACCTATGAAAACCATTCGAGTGACAAAACCACATGCACCCTGGATCACCGACATAATCCGTATCCTTATAAAAAAAAGAAATTCTGCTCAAACAAAAATGAGAAAATCGAAACTTCCAGTGGACATTATGTATTACAAAAAACTGCGAAATTTTACAACAACAGCCATCAGGAAAGAACGTAATGTGTATCTGGGTAGAATTTCCAAATTCCCTCAAAAGGCTTTCTGGTCCACTATAAAACACCTTGGCATTTCAACTTCCGTCACTCCTGTACTGCCTCCATCCCTCTCTGACCCTGACGTTTTAAATGATCACTTCATAAAATGTCCTCAAATTTTGCCTGATCCTAACCTCATTTTACATTTCTCCACTTCGCGGTCACAAAAAGTCCCTTTGGATCTTGAATTCTCATTCTCACATATCTCGCTCCAGTTGTTATCAGAAACTATTAGCAAAATTAACAGTTCTGGAGCAGGTTCGGATGGAATCTCGGGAGAGATGTTCTTAAGAATTCATAGATTTTGTTTACCTGAATTACTGCATATTCTTAATAGTATTATTACTTCTTCAACTTTTCCTGAAGCATGGAAGCATGCATCTATCCGACCTATTCCTAAATTGAGTAACCCTTTAGCTCCCAAAGATCTGCGCCCTATTAGTCGCCTACCAATAATGTCCAAAATTTTTGAAGAAATATGTTACAATCAATTATTACAGCATTTCAATAACTTAAACCTTTTTCCTAAATTTCAGTCAGATTTCAGACGCTATTTTGGATGTGAAACGGCACTCCTAAATGTTTCTGAAGATGTTATTTCTAATTGGGATAATAATTTGTTAACTCTCATTTGTCTATTAGATTTTTCACGCGCCTTTGATACTATAAATCATAATTTATTAATTGCCAAATTATCCTTTTATGGTGTTTCAAAAAAATCGTGTAATCTGATTCGCTCCTATCTCGTTAATAGATCACAATCTGTCACAATTAATGCTGGTAACTTAAAATTAACGTCTTCAGAGAAATCAATTACTTGTGGAGTCCCCCAAGGAGCTAAACTCAGTTCACTTCTATTTATTATATTCACCATTGACATTTATGAGTGCTGTAGCAATGTTAGCATGAAAACGTATGCAGATGATACCCAGATTCTTATGGCTATTCCTCCGGATGATGCTCTTCGCGCGATATCCCTGTTCAATTTGGATATTATCAGCATTGAAAAATGGGCTGACAACAATGCTTTAGTTATCAATCCTAATAAATCCAAAGCTTTATTAATTGGAAGCAAAAACAAACTTTCAAAGGTCGACCCGAACCTTCTGAAACTCTGCATAAAAGGTGATAATATCTCTATTGTTCAGGAAGCGAGAAACTTAGACCTTATCATTGATTGTAACTGGTCCTTTACCGCGCATATCTCAAAAAAAATAGGTATTTCCTATGCGAAATTGCGACAACTTTATCCATTTAGGCGTGAATTAACCTGCGAAACGAAACTGAGGCTGTGTGAATCATTAATATTTCCGCATTTGTTGTACTGTATTTATGTGTTCGATCCATGTATAACAGCCAAAAACTGGACAAGAATTCAAGCTGTTCAGAATGCTTGTTTAAGGTATTCTTATCTAGTGTTACGTACGCGGCTGCGCCATCTTCTAATATCTTATGGCACCGCGCACGTAGATTATTATATTCTAATGTAATCATAGTTGTTCCGGACAAACAACGATCACCGTAAACTTCAGCCTTAGATACCGAGATGGGCTGTTGGAGGATTTCCGCTTACGACACTCGGAACATCACGTGTATATATTTTCGGCCATAAACGCCTAATTAAATATTTAATCGATCTAGTAGTTTGTAGTTTCTGGTGAACACCAGCACCTCTATTTTCCTAGGGTTTATAGAGAGCCTCGTTTCCTGACACCAGTGCTCCACAAATGTAAGTGCGCGCTGCATTAAACTTGTCAGCGGACTCAAGAACGGCCCCCTGGCAATTATCAGAGCGTCCTCCGCGTATCCCGTGACGTGTAGTCCAAGCTCCGTGATTCCAACCAGGAGCTCATTCATCACTACATTCCATAGCAGTGGTGAAAGAACCCCCCCTTGTGGACATCCGGAGTCAACATTGCCCCGGATTTTCGTATCACCTTTCTCCGCTCACATACTACGATTCGCCAGCATGTGGTCCACCCAGTCCACGATTGGTTCCGGTGTGTTGTGCGTCTTGAGGGCTCTCCTTATCACTCCTCGCGCGGTGTGATTGAAGGCCCCCTCAATGTCCAGCAGAGCGCCCACTGCGAAGCCCCTGTTCTCCAGCTGGGTCTCAATCAGTGAGACAGCCTGATGCAGTGCCGTCTCAGTGGAGAGACCCGTTCTGTAGGCATGTTGGCTACCGTGCAGTGGGCATCGTGCTAGGACCGTCTCCCTCATGTACCTATCCACGAGTCTTTCTACTAACTTTAGTAAAAATGACGTTAGACTGATTGGTCTGAAGTCCTTGGGCGATTCATAACCGCATCTCCCTGCTTTAGGTAGGAAAACCACCTTAACTCCCTGCCATGCACTAGGCACATGGCCCAGGATGAGACTAGCTGTAGTTAGTCTCATAAGTGGTCCTATGATCATATCGCCAGCTCTTTGAAGAAGAACTGGATAGATTCCATCTGGCCCCGGTGATTTATACGGACTAAAGGAGTGTACGGCCCACCTTATCCTCACGGGGGTGACGATCTCCCGACCGATTCGGCGTCCAAGTTCTCTGCAGGCCTTGGACATCCCACCTCCCAAGCCGGGAGCGGCTCGGTTCAGGTCTTCGTCTCCCCCCTTCCCACTCCCAGACCTATAAAAGCCCGGGAAGTGGGCTCGGATTAGGCAGTCCAGTGTCTCCGCGTCCGTCGTCGTACTGGTGCCATCTGGCAGTTTTAGTATTCCCATGATTGCAGCCGGGTCCTTCGCCAGAACCTTTCCAAGCCTGGCTGCCGGAGGTCCCTTCTCGACCTCCGAGCAGAAGGATTCCCAGCTGTCCTTCTTGGCTTTCCTGACTGCATCTCTGAAGTCATCTCTTGCTATAGTATAGCTGTCCCAGGCTTGGGGATAATTCCTCTTCCTGGCTAACCTGAAAAGCTTTTTAGTGTTAACCTTCTTAGCCTCCAGGCTGCGATTCCACCAGGTCAGCCTCCTGTCCCTGACAGGGGTTTCCCGGCAGTTTCGCTCGAAGGCATAATTAATGCCTGCGCTGAACGCCTTGGCTGCTTCCTCTAGTGCCAGAGAGTTATTGATCCTAGTCCTTGGCACATCCTCGAGGGCTACACCTAGGTCTCTTTTGAAACCCTCCCAGTCTGTACCTCTGGGGTTTCTAATAAATTTCATATTGGCGCCTACATCAGCCGCCAGGTGAAATGCTATCGTCATGTGATCCGACAGTGACGGATCATCTTTAACCCTCCAATCTTTAATCCTGTGGAGGAGGCTACTGCTACAGAGTGTGAGGTCCAGGACTTCTGCTCTGATAGCGTTGCGAAAGGTTGGGGTGCTGTCGGTGTTGCGGATATCCAGGTCAGTGGTGACCAGATATTCCAGCAGCGCCTATCCTCTTTCGTTAATGTCGGTACTGCCCCATATCTGATGGTGTGAATTCGTGTCACAGCCTATCAGTAGGGGGAGCCCCATCTGCCGGCAATGATCCACCAGTTTCCTTACCTCCCTTGGGGGATTAGCAGGCCCATCATAAGGGAAGTAAGCTGAGGCCACTGCTATTTTCCCCAACTCATTTGTGTTGATTGTTATCACCATTAGGTCCTCATTACTAAGGTCCATCAGTGGAACTGCGTTGATTCCCTTGGTGAGAATACAGGCCCTGGGTTTGACCGCCCCTGTTTTGCAAAACAGTGGGAGGCTCCCAGCCCCCTAATGGCGTTTCTGACAATCCAAGGTTCTTGGATTAGCGCTATGCCTGTGTGCACCACAGCCATGCTCCTCTGTAAACAAGCAGAGGCGTCCTTGCTGTGGTGCAAGTTAATCTGGGTAAACTGAAGTTGCCCGGACGCCATTGTGAGACGTCGCGCCTCTTCTTTTACCATGTTCGGTCCTTACTGGCCGGTGCCTCCGGTGACCTTGAATGTCACCGGGTACACCGGTAGTAAGGCCGATTATCAAGGGCCGCGAGCGCCCTTGCTTGGGCTTCCGGAATCTGGACAACCAGCAGCATTTTTGTGCCGCCTTGCTGCCCAGATGCTGGAGCCTTGGCTGAAGGCGCCGGCTGACGGATAACCCTCCAGCACGACGTCTTCAACGAGGGGTTGTACCCACCCAGACGCCGAAGTATTACCGCCGGATCCTCTGGTTCGTCTGGGATCCAGGCTGTAGCCTTCAGCATCTTTTGGAGGAGTTCAACCCCCCCGGTCCTGATCTTTGGACCTTTCCAGGGGCCCCCCTCGGCCGTAAGTTCAGCCATGAGACGGTCCCTGGTTGCCTGGTTCGCCGGGATGAAGGTGATGGCCCCAGCCTTGCAAAAGGAGGCCTCGATCTTCGGCCATTGCTCCTCTGGCAGCTCTTCAGCACGCCTCGAGAAGACCCGGCAGAAGGTGTCGAGATGCTCCCTTGTCAGCTCGGCATCGGGGTAATCCTCATTCACCACGACGAGAGTAAGGGGGTTCGCCCGCTGTGCGGCCGTGAGACCCGAATCCCCGGCCCTGTCTAAGGCCGCTTGGTTCGCTCCTCCCCCCCTACTTTTTTTGACGGTTTCTGCCCCGACGGGGGAGTCTCCTGTGGATGCCTCCCCCTCTTCGGGGTTTCTTTCGTCCCGGTGTTGGTGTTAGCACCCGGGCCACCACTGGCGGCCTCTAGACGCTCTCTTTCTTTGCGGAGCCTCTTTCTTCCGGCTCCGCAGAGTCTTTTCCTTATTATGGCCGTCGGCGACTCCTGGGCCGTCACACCCTCTTGCGAGGGCGCAGCCGCTGGGAGAGCACCGACGGTTAGACATTCAGCCTGGTTTCCAAGGGGCGTCCCGGCCGCCACAGTGTCCGTTTCGACCTCCATGGTCCCCGAGCCGTCTGTCGGTTTTTTATTTAGGTTTTTTGCGGTGTCATCCATTTGATTCCCACGAGTAGCTAGGGAAGTAGTCTTCCCCCCGACAGAGCCCCGCATGCCGAGGCTTAATACGAGGGGTGGCGCCTGCTGCCCCAAGGGACCGTTTTACGATACCTTCATATCCCCCGGTGCCAAGACATTTGGGTCATGGCCCAAATGACAAGTCGATCCCCGACAGTTTGTCGGTTTCCGGCACGGTGTTCTACACACCTTCCGACTTTGGGGCTGTATCTTCTTAGTTGGACCCGTCCCTCTACCCCCCGATGCGGGGTTAACCCCCACCTACCGACCCAGCTGGAATGTGCCCGCCGGGCAGTCAGAGCCGCGCCGGATGGGCACACTGGGTTCGCAACCTGAGATCGGCCACTTGTGAGTGTCGTAGTCCCCAGGTTGCCTAGGTGATCCTCCAAGCTCGGACACCCTTCCGATGTCACAGCCCCTGGAAGGACCTGTGGGGATGCCTCCACTCCTGTGACGCCTAGGATCGGACACGTGAGACCGTGTCATAGTACCCAGGATCACCTTCGGACCTCTGAGGTCGGACCCCTGCCGGGGTCATAATCCTCGGGGAACCCGATAGTGGACTGGAGGCCCCACACTGGTAGATTTATCGAGAGGCGAGCGGCGGCTCACAAGCTCCCCCACCAACGACAAGGTCCTGAGACAGCTAGGGAGAGGAGACAGCTAGGGAGAGCGAGACAGCTAGGGAGAACCCTAACAGTCGCGAAAATTTTTACAGAGATGTTAGGAGACAGTCGCACAAAAATTATTCGCGTAACAATAACCCAGATAGGCGACCCGAAAATATGCAGCGACGCCAGAATGATAGACCTTTCGCCAATGACAGTCGTAAAAATAATAGTATACAAGAATATTCTCGCCTTCCACGCAACGATGATTAAACTCAGAAGGCGCTCGACGTACCCTAGGATCGTCGAGCGCCCAAGAGAAAGGTCGTCGAGTCCGACAGGTGTCAGCCGACCAGCTGCAATCCGTCTTGGGGTTAGCGAGCTCGTTCGGTGCCCGAGAGTAGAAATCCAAAGTGAGGATTTTTACAGCAAGTCGAACAAGTTTTTGGTTGACTCAGGCGCTGAGATTAACTTGATTAAACTCAGTTGCCTTCGAAGAAATGCGACGGTCGACGTAAAAACCACATACGACTTGAGTGGCATAGGCGATGGGGTAACAAGAACGGTGGGTTCGGTCAAAATTAACTTTGACGATATACCGGTCGAAATGCAAGTGGTACGCGACGAATTTCCGATCTCCGAAGACGGAATTTTAGGAGATCCGTTCTTCCGGTCACACGCCGTTAATATCGATTATAGGCATGGTTGTTTGCAATTTGGGAGCTTTACCATCCCGTTCATGGATGATGAGACTCTAACACTCCCACCCAGATGCAGAAAGGTCATTCGCGTCAAAGTAAAAACCGGTATAAAGATAGGCTATGTTCCGAAGATCAACCTTGGCTACGGAATATATTTCGGGAATGCGTTAGTTAAAAACCATAATGGATATACATACCTTTATATAATAAATACGCACGAAGAAGAAGTTACCGTTAAAATTCCGGAAATCGAATTAGAGGAGTGCGATATTATACCGTCTGGGAATGCGTATGAATACGACGAAATCGCGAAACTGCCATTTTTACATACCTACGATGCAAATGCAAAAAACGTGAGGGCATACACCGTGAAGAAGAACGAGAGAGCACAAAAAGTCTTAAAATTAATAGATTTACAACATCTAAACAACGAAGAGCGCGATCACGTTGTGAAATTGATATCAGAAAGTTCCGAAAGATTTCACTTGCCAGGAGAATCGTTGGGGTGCACCACGGTATTCTCGCACCGAATTCATACGAAGGACGACGTACCCACCCGAGCAAAACGGTATCGGCAACCTCCAGCAATTAAGGAAGAACTGCAAAAACAAGTTGCCGAGCAACTAAAAGCTGGGATAATTCGACACTCGACCTCTCCATACGATTCACCAGCATGGATCGTTCCAAAGAAAACCGGACCAGATGGGATTGAAAAGTGGAGATTGGTTATTGATTTTCGTGATCTTAACGAAAAGACAATAGGCGATGTTTATCCTATCCCCAACGTCACGGAAATACTCGATCAATTGGGTCAATCGGAGTATTTCACGACTCTCGATCTGAAATCAGGATTTCATCAAATCCCAATGGATGATCGAGACGCCCATAAAACTGCCTTTTCGACTCCACACGGGCATTATGAATATGTTCGAATGCCCATGGGTATTAAAAATGGGCCCAGTGACTTCCAACGCTTAATGGATCTCGTGTTATCGGGACTCCAAGGAATTGAATTACTTGTATATCTCGATGACATCGTGATCTATGCAAAAAACTTGAAAGAACACAAGATAAAATTCGAGCGGTTAATGGAGCGTTTAAGCAAAGCAAATCTTACTCTCGAACCTGAAAAATGCAGATTTTTATGTAAGAAAGCCATTTATCTAGGGCATATCGTCGGAAACGGTTGCGTCAAACCCCATCCTAAGAAGGTAGAAGCCGTGATGAATTTCGCGGTACCGAAAAATCGAAAAAATATTAAGCAGTTTCTCGGTCTAGCGAGATATTACCGACGCTTTATAGAAAATTTTTTGAAAATTGCACATCCTCTAGTTGTACTGCTTTGTAGTTCGCAGCCGTTTATTTGGGGGAGGATCAAATCGAGGCATTTGAAACGCTAAAAATTAAATTATGCGAAGGCCCGGTACTACAACTCCCAAATTTCGAGGAACCATTTATTGTATCGACCGATGCGTCAGGTTTCGTTCTTGGAGCGATACTTTCTCAAGGCAAATTAGGAGAAGATAGGCCCGTAGCTTATGCATCGCGAGGCTTGAAAGGGGCTGAAGAGCGTTATACGACTTCAGAGAAAGAAATGCTCGCCGCAGTTTACGCCGTGGAGCAATTTCATCCGTACTTATATGGACGGAAGTTCGTGTTAATTACAGATCACGAACCCCTTACTTATTCTAAATCAATGAAAGTCCTAACACGTCGTCTGCATAGGTTTTATATGAAGCTCGAAGATTACGAATATACTATCATGTACAAAAAAGGAAAAAGGCACGTTAATGCCGATGCATTGTCGCGTAACCCGGCGGATGGGAGTCGACCCGTCGATTATGACGAAAACGAAAAAGAAATCGAAATTAAGGAGAAAAACGAGAAATTTAAAATGCTTATGGTAAAGAAAATGAAAAACGACATTTACATAACAAATTCACAATCAAGGACATTGGCAAGAGTAAATGTAACTACGCTTGAGAAAATGAGTGGAAAACAAAAGTCAAAAAATTCGGTTGCAAAATGCAGACCGCTGCAGAAAACAAAAAAGTCGCAGGAGAGAAATCGCCCATATCATCCAATACATTTAGGGTCCAATATGGAGATAAGTTCTCCCAACGGACGGCCTATTTCAAGAAAAACAATAGCCGCTAGAACGGAAGATTCGGATACAAATGGAGATGTCGAAGATAACGTCTCGGAAATACAGGCAACACAGCATACAAAAAAGGAAACTTCGGGAAATGTCAAAATAACTCGGAAGAAATACATTTCAGAAGCTGAGAAGGGTGTACTTCCGAAAGCCACACACCTCCAATTTATTTGAAACTACGTATACTTATGTAATTTAATGCGCTGATTACGAATTACATAGTGAAAATTGCCGACAAGGTCATCTTCAAGGTCAAAATGAAAAAAAAACGCATTTTTTGAATTTCTTCGCATTTATCTCCGAAAATACAAATCAGACGGAAAAAAGTTTCCAACAAAAAAGATAGAGAATCAAATTCTCTACAAAAAAGGTTGGATGCATTTTTATCGAAAAATCAAAGGTAACGCCGTAATCGAAGAAGGAACATGAGAATAATCTGTTCAACGTGTTCCTTTTGTATCTGATGGTTGGAGGTTAGGGTAGTATAAAAAGGGGGGTCTGGGGGGCGGAGCCCCCAGAACATAGGCACTCCCTAGATTCAAGCATTGCTTTTCAAACTGTAGGAGGTAGCCGTAAATAATCATAAATCTGAACGGGAGGGGGGGGGTATAAAAGTTAGTATAAAAAAGGGCAAAAATTGCCCTGATCCTGTCAAAGTGCCACTCTACATTGGTTTCAGCAGCCCGAATCGTCCTACCTACTCACACACTTCAACAACGGGAGCCGGAAATGCCTAGCAGAAAGTTCTGAGCACCGCAATTTCATCTAGTGGCGACAAGCCTAACTACATTGCAAAGAGAACGTTAACTAGATTATTGTCATGTTCCTCATCCGATTATGGCATTATTTTTGATATTTCGAAAAAAATGCATCTAACCTTTTTTGTAGAGAATTTGATTCTCTATCTTTTTTGTTTGAAACTTTTTTCCGTCTGATTTGTATTTTCGGAAATAAATGCGAATAAATGCAAAAAAACGCGTTTTTTTCATTTTGACCTTGAAGATGACCTTGTCGGCAATTTTCATTACGAAATTCGTAATCAGCGCATCAAATTATGTAAGTATACGTATTTTCGAAAAAATTGGAGGTGTGTGGTTTTCGGAAGTTTATCCGCTGAGAAGCTACTGGAGATTCCCGATTATCTCAAAATCGCGACAACAACAGGACAAACGCGATCGGGTAAGCTGTTCAAGCCTGAGCCCGAAACAACATCGGTCCATGTCCCGTATCCTAAAACTCCATTTATAGCTCCCGTTTTGAACGATGAGGTCCGGCCTAAATCTCCATTTAGATTCGCACCAGCAAATCGTGTACTATCGGGGAACAATAAGATTGAGCGATATGCGATAGGTAAGGATAAACAAATACGCAAACGCATAGAAAATGGAGTAAAGAAAAAAAGGAGAGGAAAAGCATCAGAGCGTCGCAGAAAGAAACAAAAAAGTATAGGAAAATATAAACAAGGACGTAGGATTGATGATAAGGAATTCTCATGGCCAAGAAACCGACGCTACACGAACACGCGAAATGATGACTACCGTCTACGACCGCTTCCGCACAGAAATTCTAACTTAACAAACCCTCAACATTATCTAGGTTCGAATTATCCAACCATTGATTTTAAATTTACAACAAGACTCCCGTCATCGCGCTTGTTGCCATCATCGACGGTTTCATTTTTTCCCAAAATCGCTCAAGAAGACTCTCTACTACTGAACCGCACAATCAAAACGCATTAAGAGGAAAGGAGGACATAAATAACGATGTGACTACGGACGAAGAAATTCAAATGGATATAGAAGATCAACGACACCATACACGGACCAATGGAAATGAAATGGACACAGTTGAAATACTATCAACTCCGAGATTAAATATAAAACCCCAAGTAAAGCCGAGAAAGCAAAAGCATTTACCATCACCCGAAACAAGCCCGCGTGTGGCAGTTAGAAAAAGGAAACCGCAAGATCCGAGAAGCCAAGAAGAAAGAAGAAAGGACATAGAGCAGCTTTACACGCACACTAATCCAAGTACCGACGGTATATCTAACACACTGTTGAATTATCAAATAGGAAACAAATGTGCCGAACCATATACGGAATTTGAAAGAGATGTGAATATTGTCAATGATGGAAACTGCCTCTTCCACTCGAATTCCGCCTACAACAGACCGCATAGAAATTATCCGCAAATTTCATGGCGCAACGATAGGAGGGCATAAGGGCGTTAGAAAAACTTATCGTCGTATTTGCAAAGAGTGGTATTGGCGAAACATGAGATCTGATATTCAGGAGTACATCAGAAGATGTCAAATCTGCCAAGGTAAAAAACTAAAAAGAGTGAAAACGCGATTGCCCATGGTTATAACGGATACACCGAAATATTCTTTCGACAAAGTATCTCTTGATATTTGGGGACCGACAGACTTGACGGAAAGAGGGAATCGGTACGTATTAACAGTGCAGGATCAGTTAACAAAGTACTCCCTCGCGATTCCGCTACCCGAGATTACCGCTCCCATAATCGCTAAGGCTTTCACAGACCATTTTATTTGCATTTATGGTTCGCCGATTCAAATTCTAACTGATCAAGGAAAGAATTTTATTGGCAAAGTACTGAAAGAGTCCGCCAAACTCTTCCGAATTAAGCAGTCGAAAACTACCGCGTATCACCCACAGAGCAACGGTAGTCTCGAGCGCAGCCATAATGTCCTGAAAGAATACCTTAAAACCATCGTTACTGATCGACGGAATTGGGACGAATGGTTACCCCATGCAATGTTCTCTTACAAGGTAAGTGAACATGAGGGTACAAAATTCACGCCTTTCGAACTAATTTTCGGCAGGAAAGCAAGGACTCCAACGAGTTTCCCATCGCGTGAAAAACTGGTCACTTACGACGATTACTTGGCGAACCTTGCACAAAATCTGCAGGAAATTCATACGCTTGCGGCGATGAATTTAAGCCAAGCAAAACATCGTTCGAAACGATACTATGGTCGGAAACTAAACGTCAAACATTTCCATATAGGCGAAATGGTGTGGGTTATCAAGGAACCGACTAAAGGGAAATTTGACGACGAATATATGGGACCGTATGAAATCTTAGAAATCCTCGGACCTCGAAACATAAAAATCAAAATTAATACACGTAGCAAGATAGTCCACGTCGATAAACTAAGAAAAGCCTACGATCCACTTTTCAACCCGGACCAAGCCGATTCAGATTCTTGGGACGATACAGACAATGAAATGAGTAAAGAAAAATTACACAACACTTAATTATACAAAGGTGGCACAATCTCACATTATTTTACATTTTTTTTTATCAATACACAAATTTAACTCGTACAAATTTCTATGCATTTAATAATATAAGTAGTAGATGAATAGGGACAGACTGAAATCAGTTCCCGCCGCCGCCACCAGGCGTCGCCACAGTCGCGGCGCTGTCGCAGCATGCGAGGTGGTAGATTCGTGAACTAATTCGCAGACTGATTCGTGAACTAATTCGTGGTTTGAGTCTCGGAATGATTCGCGGGCCGATTCGCGGATTGATTCGCATTTTTGATTTGCTGTTTAGTACGCGGTTTCAAGACTCTCTCATTGGGAAATCTGACCATCACTTTATTAAAGGTCAGATATTGCTACATTATAGTCGCTTATGGAAATACATCGTATTCGGTAGGAACCGTATTGAGAGTGAAAGTAAAATGACATTTTCCTCGTGCGTACACCGTTACCGACCTAATTCGGATGTTACATATCTTTTTTGATGAATTGACAGCGTAGATTTCCATTAGTCTAAATACCAGCTTGAATGTGTCTGGCCCAATCTCGTATATCGACGATCTACTTTTTAAATCTCACACAAATTTTAAAAACCTACAATCAGGGCGTTAACCTCTCCGTTGCCATGTTGTAAGTTCGAATTCACCTTTCAGAGTTTTCTCTCGTCGGGGAAATCTATCCATCAATATGACAAATTTCTTCAAAACATTATCTCTTTACCAAATTTCGGCAATCCGTGACGTAAGAGAAAGCAAGCAGTCTAATTCAAATATTCCAATGTCATAATTTCTATGATCTCTCTAGCTCTCACATACTCTTTCTTAGATTCATTAACATTAGCAGTATACCGTTTTCACGGTTGTCGATTATGCGTCGATCACTTATTCACCGTACATTTGTTTTCTCGAAACTCTCGAAATTGTATACAGATCCAGATATCGTTTCAAAGGAATGTCGCGTTCCTGTGTCTATGTTTGATAGCACGTAAGCCCCTCTATTTCAAATATTATATTTCTACATCAATATTGTAGATGTCTAAAAGATTTTTGAGGCCTTGAGCAGGGTTTACAGCACTCTTGAAGAAGACGCTGCTGAGGATCAATTTTCCAACTTCATTCGAGAATGCATCAAAAAGATTGAGAAAATCAATTAATTCTTAAGGGACAATCCTCACATTCCCAATGGGGTGAAGAGATCATTGGAGACAATTATTCATTGCATCACGGTACAGAGGGTTACAGCTGCTCACAGATTAATTAGCGTATCTCAATGATCTCCAATAGAGACAAAACCGTCGAGTCCCTTCACCCAAGACCATTTTGAAATTAACGTAGAAAAGCCGCTAAGCAAGTCTCAACGCGTTCAAAAGACCTGGCGCCGACCCACTAATATTGTTATAAAAATGTCCAGCCTTTAGATGGTCATTGCAAACGGCCTCTTTCTAATGCGTGATCTTAAGAAATTAGTTCATAAATATCGAAAAGTACTGGCTGTTACGCATTAGTATTGTCATGTGAGGAATATCGAAAAAACAAATTGCAAAAGCAATTCATTAAAGGTCAGCTATTGCTACATCATATTCGCTTCTCGATGCCTATGTGGAAATACAGCGTAGGCTAGGAACCGTATTTTGAATGTGAACATAAAATTCTAATAATGACCTTTTCCTCCTGCGTTGTACTACCATCTCTCTTGCTCTCTAGTACCCGTTGTTAGATTATACCGTTATCACGGTCATCGTCATCACCGATTACCCGCCGATCATTTTCACCATATATTTTCCATGTATACAGGTTCAGACACGTTTAAAGTCATTGCGCAATTTCATCAAAACATATACCAAGTGACACATTTTCTATTTCCCAAATTTAGACAACCTCCACCATAATAGAAAGGAGATGATCTCAGTTCCGTATTTTAGGAATAACCTGGCGGGCCACCTGTAGGCCAACTCACCCCTTTGTTAACAAAAGTAGCATAAATAAATAAATAAATAAATAAATAAATAAATAATTTATAATAATAATAATATTTAAATAGTAATAAATTTCACATAATCCGAATAGCGTGTATTAAAATGTATAATATAGAAATGATGGAAGAAGCTAGCAGTAATTAGAAAGAGAGGATGACACGCTTATTCCCTATGCATTTATCTATTCACGGTATTTACGTGTTTTCATGACGTTCGAGCCATAGCTATACGAGTTTGGACACGTGGGTAATGCAATTAATCAGGTTCCTGACCGTTTTTTAATGTGTGTGTGTGTACAATTTACTACATTTTAAACATCGCCATACAAGTTTCGACTTGTTAATTATCCGTAGACTTTACTATACGGTAACAATGAATCTGACTTTTCACAAGTGACGAACACATACGAGTATCGACTTGCTTCTAATATAATTAATTAACCTTCATTTAATATTTCCCACTTTTAAAATTTCTGAGAATAAGAAGATCGAAATGACGACGTAAAAATCTAAGAGAAGCGTGTAAAATTCAACAGTTTCTTTCTATCTTTACGCACAGTTTTGTGTCTTTTAAGTAAAAAGTTAAAGGAAATGATAATGCAGCCATCTTTTGGTATGTTTAAAGAGATTGCAGAATCTGCGTGTTGCAGAATGAAATATGCGGGTGCATCTAACATGCATAGATTCTTCGTAGGCTGCCATCATACACTTGCTAATATGAGTGGCTATGGAGCGATTACAATTGAATATGAGGTTCATGAAAATTGAATCTAGTTGACAATTAACCTTATTATCGCCATACAAAAGAATATGAAAGTGAAATTGTTAAATATTACCGCGCATCTACTGCAAAGCGAAAGCAATCTCGCTATTTTTAAAATACCTATACTGCCATTACTAGACATCCCTCTGAAATTAACACTTTGTGCATAGTCTTTAATCATAGGCGGTTGTCTGTCTGCGGTATCATCACTCGTTTCAAAACGTTTATTGACGACATTCACGTAAATCTGGATGCATTTGCATTGTGAGTGGTAAGCATGAATATACTTCTTCAATTTCACGTTCTGCAAACGTTGACATGAAATCTATAGGTAGACTCGATGTCTTTTGTTTCCATTAATGCAAGACGTTTCACTTCATAGTAAATTCTCATTGACCTTTGAAGAGATGCAGGCTAGTCTTGAAGATTTTACAGTATACAATTTTAAAGCATTTTAGCATTTTCTTTAGCACACTTTCCGTTAAATGTATGATTTTCGCAATTTATTGAATATCGACGCTGTTGTTGTCCTATATGAGTTTCGGTAGAGATGGACAGGCTAATATGTCTATATCGACAATATTGTCAGCATCTAAAATTTCCTGCAACCATTTATTTGTCTGCGCCTTTTATGTATATCTTGTGAGCACATGTCTTCCAACGTTTCGTTGATTGCATCAAAGGGTATATCGCCCGATTCCAATCGTAGACCATGATAATTGTGCATTAACCAATTGTTTTACGTTCAAAACGTACTTTACTACATCACTGTCGGAAATATCCATAATGCACATTTCCTTCGATATAAACTGATTACCAGATCCGGGGAATCCTTGCACGTCGACAATATTCTACATTTCTAGTATCTAATACTGATTTGCTTGTTCCCTTCATTAATTGACGCATCATTCTCTCTCACACACACTCTTTGCCACTTCCACATATGGCGTGGTACCTCTAACTTATGGGTATACGTCGTACCTTTCTCTCCAGATCGTAGTAACTCTTCGTAAAATCCTATGAATCGGAAATCAAATCAGAGTGTAACAAAAACAGATAGTTTTCACGGTCACTAGATCGCTCTCGGTATCATTCGATGTTCCTCTTGAGATTAGGATCGACGGTCTCATATGTATATAATGTTGCGTTTAACTTCTTCTTCATCATCTAAGTATCGTAACTCGCAAACTATCGACAATGGACACGTATTATCGTTTATATCGAAGGAAATGTGCATTATGGATATTTCCGACAGTGATGTAGTAAAGTACGTTTTGAACGTAAAACAATTGGTTAATGCACAATTATCATGGTCTACGATTGGAATCGGGCGATATACCCTTTGATGCAATCAACGAAACGTTGGAAGACATGTGCTCACAAGATATACATAAAAGGCGCAGACAAATAAATGGTTGCAGGAAATTTTAGATGCTGACAATATTGTCGATATAGACATATTAGCCTGTCCATCTCTACCGAAACTCATATAGGACAACAACAGCGTCGATATTCAATAAATTGCGAAAATCATACATTTAACGGAAAGTGTGCTAAAGAAAATGCTAAAATGCTTTAAAATTGTATACTGTAAAATCTTCAAGACTAGCCTGCATCTCTTCAAAGGTCAATGAGAATTTACTATGAAGTGAAACGTCTTGCATTAATGGAAACAAAAGACATCGAGTCTACCTATAGATTTCATGTCAACGTTTGCAGAACGTGAAATTGAAGAAGTATATTCATGCTTACCACTCACAATGCAAATGCATCCAGATTTACGTGAATGTCGTCAATAAACGTTTTGAAACGAGTGATGATACCGCAGACAGACAACCGCCTATGATTAAAGACTATGCACAAAGTGTTAATTTCAGAGGGATGTCTAGTAATGGCAGTATAGGTATTTTAAAAATAGCGAGATTGCTTTCGCTTTGCAGTAGATGCGCGGTAATATTTAACAATTTCACTTTCATATTCTTTTGTATGGCGATAATAAGGTTAATTGTCAACTAGATTCAATTTTCATGAACCTCATATTCAATTGTAATCGCTCCATAGCCACTCATATTAGCAAGTGTATGATGGCAGCCTACGAAGAATCTATGCATGTTAGATGCACCCGCATATTTCATTCTGCAACACGCAGATTCTGCAATCTCTTTAAACATACCAAAAGATGGCTGCATTATCATTTCCTTTAACTTTTTACTTAAAAGACACAAAACTGTGCGTAAAGATAGAAAGAAACTGTTGAATTTTACACGCTTCTCTTAGATTTTTACGTCGTCATTTCGATCTTCTTATTCTCAGAAATTTTAAAAGTGGGAAATATTAAATGAAGGTTAATTAATTATATTAGAAGCAAGTCGATACTCGTATGTGTTCGTCACTTGTGAAAAGTCAGATTCATTGTTACCGTATAGTAAAGTCTACGGATAATTAACAAGTCGAAACTTGTATGGCGATGTTTAAGATGTAGTAAATTGTACACACACACACATTAAAAAACGGTCAGGAACCTGATTAATTGCATTACCCACGTGTCCAAACTCGTATAGCTATGGCTCGAACGTCATGAAAACACGTAAATACCGTGAATAGATAAATGCATAGGGAATAAGCGTGTCATCCTCTCTTTCTAATTACTGCTAGCTTCTTCCATCATTTCTATATTATACATTTTAATACACGCTATTCGGATTATGTGAAATTTATTACTATTTAAATATTATTATTATTATAAATTATTTATTTATTTATTTATTTATTTATTTATTTATGCTACTTTTGTTAACAAAGGGGTGAGTTGGCCTACAGGTGGCCCGCCAGGTTATTCCTAAAATACGGAACTGAGATCATCTCCTTTCTATTATGGTGGAGGTTGTCTAAATTTGGGAAATAGAAAATGTGTCACTTGGTATATGTTTTGATGAAATTGCGCAATGACTTTAAACGCGTCTGAACCTGTATACATGGAAAATATATGGTGAAAATGATCGGCGGGTAATCGGTGATGACGATGACCGTGATAACGGTATAATCTAACAACGGGTACTAGAGAGCAAGAGAGATGGTAGTACAACGCAGGAGGAAAAGGTCATTATTAGAATTTTATGTTCACATTCAAAATACGGTTCCTAGCCTACGCTGTATTTCCACATAGGCATCGAGAAGCGAATATGATGTAGCAATAGCTGACCTTTAATGAATTGCTTTTGCAATTTGTTTTTTCGATATTCCTCACATGACAATACTAATGCGTAACAGCCAGTACTTTTCGATATTTATGAACTAATTTCTTAAGATCACGCATTAGAAAGAGGCCGTTTGCAATGACCATCTAAAGGCTGGACATTTTTATAACAATATTAGTGGGTCGGCGCCAGGTCTTTTGAACGCGTTGAGACTTGCTTAGCGGCTTTTCTACGTTAATTTCAAAATGGTCTTGGGTGAAGGGACTCGACGGTTTTGTCTCTATTGGAGATCATTGAGATACGCTAATTAATCTGTGAGCAGCTGTAACCCTCTGTACCGTGATGCAATGAATAATTGTCTCCAATGATCTCTTCACCCCATTGGGAATGTGAGGATTGTCCCTTAAGAATTAATTGATTTTCTCAATCTTTTTGATGCATTCTCGAATGAAGTTGGAAAATTGATCCTCAGCAGCGTCTTCTTCAAGAGTGCTGTAAACCCTGCTCAAGGCCTCAAAAATCTTTTAGACATCTACAATATTGATGTAGAAATATAATATTTGAAATAGAGGTGCTTACGTGCTATCAAACATAGACACAGGAACGCGACATTCCTTTGAAACGATATCTGGATCTGTATACAATTTCGAGAGTTTCGAGAAAACAAATGTACGGTGAATAAGTGATCGACGCATAATCGACAACCGTGAAAACGGTATACTGCTAATGTTAATGAATCTAAGAAAGAGTATGTGAGAGCTAGAGAGATCATAGAAATTATGACATTGGAATATTTGAATTAGACTGCTTGCTTTCTCTTACGTCACGGATTGCCGAAATTTGGTAAAGAGATAATGTTTTGAAGAAATTGTGCAATGACCTTCTAAACGTGTCTGGACCTGTATACATTTTCGAAAGTTTCAGGAAAACAAATGTACGGTGAATAAGTGATCTATGGATAATCGACGGGAAATATAGATGCTAGATGGAACTAACAAAGAGTATGCGAGAGCGAGAGAGATGGTAGTAGGACGCACGAGGAAAAGGTTTCCGCGCATCAGGGGGTCGACGTCAGGTCTTTTGAACGCGCTGAGACTTGATTAGAGGGTTTTCTAAATTAATTTCAAAATGGTCTTAGCAGTTTTGTGTGAAGGGACTCAACGATTTCGTCACTATTGGAGATCATTGAGTTACGCTAACGGCTTGTCAAGACGACTGTCATATTGATGGATAGATTTCCCCGACGAGAGAAAACTCTGAAAGGTGAATTCGAACTTACAACATGGCAAGGGAGAGGTTAACGCCCTGATTGTAGGTTTTTAAAATTTGTGTGAGATTTAAAAAGTAGATCGTCGATATACGAGATTGGGCCAGACACATTCAAGCTGGTATTTAGACTAATGGAAATCTACGCTGTCAATTCATCAAAAAAGATATGTAACATCCGAATTAGGTCGGTAACGGTGTACGCACGAGGAAAATGTCATTTTACTTTCACTCTCAATACGGTTCCTACCGAATACGATGTATTTCCATAAGCGACTATAATGTAGCAATATCTGACCTTTAATAAAGTGATGGTCAGATTTCCCAATGAGAGAGTCTTGCAACCGCGTACTAAACAGCAAATCAAAAATGCGAATCAATCCGCGAATCGGCCCGCGAGTCATTCCGAGACTCAAACCACGAATTAGTTCACGAATCAGTCTGCGAATTAGTTCACGAATCTACCACCTCGCATGCTGCGACAGCGCCGCGACTGTGGCGACGCCTGGTGGCGGCGGCGGGAACTGATTTCAGTCTGTCCCTATTCATCTACTAATATATGGTACCAGTACACTTAATCGTAGCCTATTTCATCGTCCCCCACTTCATAGTTTTCCGTTTCATCGTCTGGACACTTCATCGTCTACGACACTTCATCGTCTGGACACTTCATCGTCTGGGACATTTCATCGTCCGGGACACTTCATCGTCCGGGACATTTCAGCGCGCTCCATACTTTCTTGTGTTATGAGCTTTTCTACGTGCACCAGGTGTTCAGGCTCGCCGATTACGTGGTCTAGATAATGCGCTCCGTAGCTTTTTATGTTATTAGCTCAAATACGTGCACCAGGTGTTTGGGGTTACCGATTACGGGGTCGAGGTGGTGCGCTTCGTAGCTTTTTATGTTATTAGCTCAAATACGAGCACCAGGTGTTCAGGGTCGCCGATTACGGGATCTAGGTAGTGCGCTCCGTAGCTTTTTATGTTATTAGCGCAAATACGTGCACCAGGGAATCGCAGGTATATATGGACACGTAGAGCTTGAATCCACCGTTGTCCCTATGTCATGGGGAAACTCTACCCCCTAGACCCCATTCTGGTACTAATTGAACCTAACTAACCCCCTCAGGGTGTTGTAAGGTTTGCGACGCCACGTGCGACTCGGGGAGCTTGTAGTGCAATAAGTAGGGGAAAGTCGACCAAACCCAACCGGGTTGTACCTACTACCCCCTGCTCTATATCTCTCATGACGGTCGGCATTGGGCCACCATTCTCTACTTATTGCCCTCCATTGGAAAAAAAAATTGTGCATACAGTCAATTAACCATTTCATGGTATATCCGGAGGGATGCATTTTTCACGTGGGTTTACTCACATCTATTGGTTGGAGGTTAGGCTATTATAAAAGGGGGGGTCTGGGGGGCGGAGCCCCCCAGGACATAGGGACAACGGTGGATCCAAGCTCTCCGAGTCGCACGGGGGTTCGCAAACCTTACAACACCCTGAGGGGGTTAGTTACGTTCAGTTAGTATAAGAAGGGGGTATGGAGGGCGGAGCCCCCCCCATGCTATGTGTTTTACCATAGCCATTTTATTGCATATTCTGCACAGAAAAGTATTAAGGTTATGATTACTGAAAACTAAATAATATTTTACAAGATATTCTACATTTTGTGTCAAAAAATTGTTAACTTCAAACCTTTATAACTCAAAAAGTACTTAATAAAAAAATATTTTATTAAAGTGTTTTGGAAAGCTCTCGAGATAAGCTATAAGAATAGGCAATAAAATGTAGGGGGTTCTATTTAAACAAATAAGATTGACCTTGAAATGACCTTGAAGGACATGGTCAAGGTCAAAGTCAAGGTCATCATCTTACTCCCCGCTTGAAACCATACAACTTTGCTATTGGACATTTTCTCCTAAGTGCATTCTGACTGAATATATTAGGGGGGTCCGATACTTTTCGATGACCCTGTATAAAATATTTACACCAATTGAAATCTGTCGACACGATACTGGATAATTAATTTTTACGGTCCGGGGTCGAGAGGATGAGAGGTTCGTTCCCTTAGACGATCTCGTAGGCGATAGAACACCTGACTGCTACTGGAAAATCGGAAAGAAGTGTTAAGTCAATACAATAGGGAAAAAGGACAAAAATGGGTAAAAGAAATAAGCACTACTCACTCATTTGGATTCGACTGACGCGACCGGAGAGTCTCCATAATCCGCGATAGAGCGGCATGGATTGGTTCTTCTGGTGAAGAATCCCTAGGTTCGGGAATTTCACCCTTTACATCCTCGCGCATACGTGGGGTTACGACGGCAATCGATCGCGTATTTGAAGAAAGTGAATCGAACGGGCGGATCGTTCGTTTTACCTCGCGTGGATCCCATACTAATCGGAATATCTGGAATACAATTTTTTTTAACGCGTTATTAACACTATCCACTATGATAATCACTATATACACCAGGTTCAATCTTGTTTATTGTAAAAGCCTTTGTAATCTGGAGATTCCTCCCTTGGGGGTCTCTCCATCTACTAATTTGTGGAAAGAGTATTGTTTCAGACTTTCAGGTTACAACACCTCGGCAGCGTCGCGTTTGTTGCACTCGGACAAAGCCAGGCTCAGACTCGGAGTCCGAAAACGAAATGGTCCCACTGATAGTCATGCAGGATGTCGGAACCCAGTCTCAATCGACTCGTGTCTGCTATGCGGCGACACTCCTGCAATAAACCAGGGCATGCCCAGCAGATATGGTTCCTAGTCCAAAAGTATGCAGGACTTCCAAGACACGAAATTAGTATATATAAATACACTACACCCGCGACACACACATACATAGCCACTACTGCTATTTGATGTACAGGATACATATACATATACTACGCGTACTCACAATCTTGTAAAATACTAACCCTAGGATTAAGATCTTTCAATTGTATAAGATGACCGTAAAATATTTGTATACATACATATTACTAACACGCGTTGCGTTGGGTCATTTTTTCAATTTCAATCAAAGATTTGTATTATATAGATTCGTTTTTATGTTGATCGACGGTGGTACGTCGATTTTTTAGGCCCCGGGCGTGTTACGTACGCGGCTGCGCCATCTTCTAATATCTTATGGCACCGCGCACGTAGATTATTATATTCTAATGTAATCATAGTTGTTCCGGACAAACAACGATCTCCGTAAACTTCAGCCTTAGATACCGAGATGGGCTGTTGGAGGATTTCCGCTTACGACACTCGGAACATCACGTGTATATATTTTCGGCGATAAACGCCTAATTAAATATTTAATCGATCTAGTTCGATGCACCGCTGTCTTTCGACAGCGACGCATCAAACGTATAGACGATATCTCAATACACATCCGGTCTCGAAACACGAGAGCTTTATCAGACTTCTTACAAAGTCTTATCAGGCTCCCTTCGAGTCCAGCGGCCCATCACGAGCTACAGCCACGTACCTTCGGGAAATCTTATCGTTTTCCCGAGGTTACCTGGTCGATGAAATCCATAGGCCAGTCAGTCATTTTCCATCCGTGACAAAGTCCACTAAAATCTCGGACTAAGACCGCGACTTAAACGGTTCCGCGAAACCTACCACCATCGATTCGAATATATTCTTATGTACGACCCGCGTAACATAGTCTATAAATAAATAGTTCAAACCTAAACTTCAGTGTATTTCATACCTTATTGTTACAAGTCCTTTTCAGGACTGGTACGTAACACTAGTTAGGAAGTTCGACCATATATCTCCGGTATTCCGTAGATCTGGTCAACTGAAAATGCGGGATAGAATAGAGATAATTGTTTTAAAAATTGTTAGTCGGGTTCTGATTATGAAAATCCCTGATTATCGCTATCTTTATTCTTCTTTGCATATGTTTGGTAGCAATACAAATTTCCGCCGAAGTGCTATTACAAACACTTTATGCTATCCAACGCACTCAACGAATAAATTCAATGGTGCTTTTTCGTATTTTGCTCCAAAATGTTTCAATAAGTTACCACTGGAAGTACGGAAAAGTGTCCTTTTGACTTCCAATTTTATATGTAAAATTAATGAAGTTTACCGGCAAAAATATAATAGCCTGTAGGTTTTATTTATTTATTTATTTATTTTTGTATTTATTTATTTATTTTTGTATAATTTATTTATTTATTTTTGTACTTATTTATTTAACTTATTTATTTATTTATCCTTGTATTTTTTACTCATCTTCGTGTTTACTTGTCCTCTATTATTATTATACCCTGTTTAGCGCTTTTAATTGTTCTTATCCTAAGTCATTTCATGTGTTATTGTCTTGCTTTTAAAAAAAATGTATACCGTTAGTTTTAGTAAATACTGCGTTCTGCTTATTCTGCTTATTTTATATAATCTGTACTATTTTCTGTTCTTAATCTTAATTTATCTTTACTCTTAAAACTCAGTACTGATTTCTTATTTATTTGTGTGTTGGTCAGTCTGCAAAACAGCGTTAGCTGTGGCTCGCCCTTTGGCTCGTTGGTGGCCTATTTTGTACCCCTCGGACTCCCTCACCTTTGATGTTAACGGCAAGGTTTACCGACTAAAACCCTAACCTCCCTTGGCCCTCCAGAATCGACGTGTGCAGTCTGCAGCAGAAAAGTGGCTCCGATACCCATCTCCTCTGCTGCAGACTGTACCGGGCCATTTCGTTTGCAACTGTAACCACTCCCTCTACCATTGGGTTAGTGGTTACAGGATCTCGTGTGACCTCAGTAGACGGAGAGATCCCAGCAGCACTGCTTTCTCCATTCGGCCTGCGATGGAATTTGTGTGTTCTCGATAGGCCGGAATGCTTTTGATGTTTTGGAGGAAAGTTGGTCTCATTCCTCCCAGCACTCCAATTATCAGCACGACGAGCTTGATTTTAAATCCTCGATACAGCTTGCGAATCTCGAACAGGATTTCCTGATATTTCATCCGTTTTTCTTCCTCTTTGCTGACGATATTTGTTTCTGCTGGTGCAGAAAACTCGATGACGAAGATGGATTTGTCATCGAAGTCAACAAGCACGATGTCAGGCTTATTGGCTGATATTTGCCTGCTCGTCGGGAATGAGTAATTCCAGTATATTCGGCACGACTCATTCCAGACAACGGATTCAATATCAGTGGGGACGTACGGCAAAACTGGGGTTGCATCAATACCATAAGTGCTGCGAAGATGGTAATACAGCACTCGAAGAGCCGCATTGTGACGTTCAATGTATGCTGAAACTGCATATATTGGGCATGCTGCCAAAAGATGCATTATTGTTTCAGCATGACATCTACACAATCTACAAAGCGTACTCTGTACCGCCTGGTTTCAGATGTTCTGGCGGTACGCTAAGGTATTGATGACCCCATCCTGGCACGCGAAGATAAAACCCTCGGTCTCGGATTTCAAGCCGGCTGATCTTAAGAAGGAGAAGGTTATCTCTGCCGACAAGCCAAGTTGTTGGACATTTCGAAAGAATTGTCCATGCAACGGCTTGTCGATATGCCTTCCCTCCAACATACGGAGTTGTTCCTTCCGTATGTTAGCCCTGAGACGCACTGGGCACAGATTGATGACTGATTCAGCCTCCTGTGCACCACTACGTCCCACGTTGAAAACCAGACCGAGGTTTCGCGCCGCTCGTTCCGCCGCGTTGTACAAAAACGCCCCCTTCCCCTGAATTTCATTCTGATGTACTAGCATCATCAGGGGATCCTCCGTACGATTAATCACGTCGCAAGCTGTTTCGAGGACCAATCGGTCATGCATACACTCCAGGCTTAAAAGGCCACGACCTCCCATATTTCGGGGCAAATACAGTCGTTCCACGGAAGATCTTGGATGCAAACTGCGTTGCATACAAATCATCTTCCGTGTGCTTCGGTCAAGATCCCTTAGCTCGTCAACGTTCCACTTCAGTGCTCCAAAAGAATAGAGCACTGGTGATACGGCCAACATATTCGTGGCTGCCACCTTATTTCTCCCAGTCAATTCTGATGACCAGATCTGACGGAGAATGCGCCGGTATTTCTTAATGATGGTCGTTTTAGCAGCCTGCACATCCTGGACATGCCTTTGAGGTATGCCCAGGTATGTGTAGGCTTCTTCGGCGCTAATGTGGCGGATGACATTTCCGTTGACGAGCTCCATATCGTTGTTATGGGAGCCTGACCTTCCTCTGTGCAAATGAACGACTGCACACTTGTCCAATCCGAATTCCATACCGATATCTCTCGAGTATGTGAGGGCGATGTTCAGAGATCGATGTAATTGATCTTCGCCTGATGCGTATAATTTAAGATCATCCATATAGAAAAGATGGGTGATCTTATGTACACGTTCACCAGGCGGTCCACACATGTACCCTTGAGATTTCCGGAGAGCAACGGATAGAGGCAATAGTGAGATGCAGAAGAGTAGAGGACTCAGAGAATCTCCCTGATAGACACCTCTTTGGAATTCAACCAGTCTAGACATGGTTCGACGCTTGCCCGATGTCATGACAAAGCGTGTTTTCCAAAGAGGCATCAGGTCTTCTACAATTCTCACTATGTTTGGGTGGACATGAAGGCGTTTCAGCAACAAGCTTAAAAGCTCGTGCGACGTTGAGTCATACGCCTTCATGTAATCCAGCCAGGCTATCGACAGGTTACGCTTGTACTGGACTGCGTCCTGACAAACACACCTGTCGATAAGCAAGTTGTCCTTGCAGCCGGATACACCCATTTTGCAGCCTCGTTGTTCTACTATCCGTTGCCACACCGGTTTCACGGATTTCTCAATACGTTCGTTCAAGATGTTAGTGAACAATTTGTATAACGTATTGAGACACGTGATCGGTCTACGGTTTCTCGGATCGGACAAGTCTCCCGATTTTGGGATCAGTGTCGTTCGGCCCTCCACCAGCCAGTGCGGAATGGGTTGGTCTCCATTTATATAAGAGGTGAATATTCGGGCTAGGTGTTGATGGACAGAAGTGAACTTCTTCCACCAATAGTTGTTAATTCCATTCCAGCCCGGCGAGGAGAAATTCCTCGCTCCTGTGATGGCATTTTTCACCTCTAATGCACTGAAGGGTGGGCAATCTTCACTTTCTTGTGTGACTTCGTCGCACAACTCGGTGAAGATTTCAATACCTGGAGTGTCTGCATTAAGCCTAGATGTTTTCTCGTAGATACTGCCCCAGAATTCCTCAACTGCGGTTATCGACGGAAACTCGCTTGAGGCTGCGATACGATGTTTGAAGAGGTTGGAAGGATTCGTCCAAAATATTGCATTTTGTCGAATTCCATCCTCCCGTCTTTGCAGCCTCTTTTTGGCATCCGCCAAAACCCGAATTTTATCAGCCAAACGTTGCTTGATGTTGAGCAACTTCAGCTTGTTCAGTGTGTGATAGTACGTCCGCAGTTGTTGTGCGAACTTCTTGACTTTAGCCGTAAATGAACGGCCAGTTGTTAAATAGTCGATCACACACTGAATTCGGGAAGCGAGCTTCCGTGTCAGTCGAATCTTGCCGTTCAATTGAGACATGCGTTTTGTAATCTGCCGACTCCCCGATATCTGTGTTAGATTTCGCGGAGTCACCAGATCACTTGCAGCCTCGTAAACGGCACAATTGACTTGCCACAGGTCGTAGTCATCTGGAAGAGCATCCAGAAGTAGGCTATTTGCTCTGTCTAATTCTCGCTGTTTAGGCAAAATTTTTGTTGTCAAATTTTGCCTAAACACGAGTGTCGTGCTTTCGTAATGTGGAGCGTCTCTCCCAGCACCGCGTACGGGCTCAGTTGTTATTGCCCGCACATCCGGTACCGACTGACAGCTGGGAACAACGAAACCCGTCCGCCTCAGATAGGCCACATAATCTCTCAGTTGTTGTTGAGAAAAGCGATCTGCCAGTTCGGGATGCATTACTGCAAACCGACTGTGCATTCCCGCCATGTAGCCTCTCTGTTGCGGACAGCTGTCCTCGTAGCAGCGAATTAGATCTTGCCTGAGATCCTCCGTCCACTGAAATCGTCCGTGGACATGAGCTGGTCGTCGTCCCGGGACACCTGTTTCGGCTCCTCCACCTCGGGACTGGGCTGCATCCGAAGCAGCCCGATGGTCAGGAGCCCTGCGCGTTATTCGATGAGTAACCGCAAATACAGGGAGTAGGGTGGTTAGCCTACTCCTCGTTGTTATGCCTCTCTCGTTTGTCTCTTACCTCGCGATCCACTGGGGTTGGTTACCTAATCTCTGGCAAGGTTGCTAAGAGTCCAGGGCCCACCGGCTTTAATAAGCACACGTGGAGGTGAGAGTAGGCCATTTGGGAAGATAGGCTAGGATGCGGCGTTTTGCATAACCGCATTGTGTTACGCATCATTCCCTTTGGGCCCCCATTATTATTATTATTATTATTATTATTATTATTATTATTATTATTATATTTTTTGTTTAAAACATTTTTTTGTACGATTTGTATTTTTTGTTAAAAAAATGAAAAAAACGTGTTTTTTTGAAAAAAACGGACACCAATTTTTTTATTGTTGCTTTGGGTTCCTTAGGGCCTGAAACGTCGACATTTGATGAAAAACTATAGGGTAATTTTTTGGCGGGAACTGACCAAATCCAATACTTCGCCAGACCTATGGTCTGGGTCGAAGTAATTAGAAACGTTGGGATTACCTCTGAGTCAAACAACAGAAATGCCAACCGTTTACATGAATGAATTAGAGGCAGTGCCAGGGTTATGCGGTGAGAAAATTAAGTTAAAAATATAAAAGGTTGTGAAACGAAATTGGAAAAAATATTTCAAATTGGAAAAATGCTAAGGCAAGATCATTGGAGAACACATTGACTGTTCCATCCATGTTATGGAGCAAGTATAAATATATAATTACTTGCGATGTTGACAGATATATCTCAGCTTACAAACTAATACTGACAGATATACGTCATCAATTAACGCCAGAAAATCTCGAAAAAATTATTGTAATTTGTTGTTATCTTAATTATAATTTGTTTGTAAAAAAATTAATTGTGCATATTTTTGCATATTTTTGCATATTTTTGTGCTTAATAAATGAATTAGGTGAAAAAATGATGTTGATTTGTTTGACTTTACCTCTATTCATTAATAAATCATTAATGCATACACTTCCGCAGTCTGTTTATTACATACCGTATAAATAAATCGTACCCATTACACACAGAAAAATTAAAACCGGTCAAGGGACTTATTATTTACGATGAAAAGGGGGGGCGGGGTATGCTTATAGAGTACAGTCGCGGTATAATTGCGTGTAGTTATATTTACGTCGCAGCATATTTGCCAGGTTCCAACTCATTATATTTGCCTATCGCCACTCTCTTTTTGCCCCACCTTGCGGGCTGGGCCTCATGGAGCTCGTGAAGGCTAAGTGGGTAAATATACCGGCACTCTATTGTATGCTCCATCAAATATTTTAAAGTAATTGGCAATAATTGCAATCGAATATCAATGTAACGATATTTAGTGACATTTCAATAAATGCAGTAAATTGACGGCAGCCACATTGGATTCGCGATTTTGAGTTTTATTATGTTTTACTGCAACGTCAGATTCCCCGACACACCTTTATAAATATACATCTTATTTGCTGAAATAGCACTCAAATGGTTAAGGAAGGTAGATATAGATAGGAAGAATAAGATATGACCCATATATTATAATTGTCAAAACTATTTTATTTTAACATTTATATTTTAATATAAGATATACAACTTGATACAACTTACAATATAAACAATACAAAAGCGTTAAAAATTTGATTTTCGAAAAAGAGTGAGGAGTAAACCTAAAAAATTCAAAATTTGTAACATTCTTTAACATAACACCGACATTCTGTTGAAATATATTAATAATAGATTAAATAGTAATAACAACGCTAAAATATTAACAGCTGCGATTGATCTATAAAAGGCAGTTAGAAGCACCGCTGCCGTTTGCATCTTGCTTTCATCTCGTTAATATCTTTTTCACTAATGTTGTATTCTTCATCCGGGAGCTCGGCCAACTCCCCGAACACTAGCAAATCGTCCATTTTTAAATAAGATATTGCTTGTTCCATTACAGCCATTGCTACTGTTGGACTTTTAAAATTGTCACCCCAATTGCGCAGCAAAAATTCTTCCCCGAGATCGCGAAGGTATTTCATCTTCAACGCTTGTCTATATTTTGCTTTTATGTACGAACCGAAAACCGGAAATTTCTCGAATTTTGCCGATTCAAAATATATCACGACATCCTTGTTTCTCAGAAACGGTACTACCTGTTTCAAGTCGTTTGAAAATACACGATATAATGTGATAGTTCCATAAACAACCTCTTGTTTAAGTTCCTCCATTTCGGGCATTTTTGAGTAATTATCACAGGCCGTTTGGAAACATTCCTTTAATCCTGCATGGTTATTTATAATCCTCATATTTGATGAATTTACGGGTAATAGACATAATCTCATCTTTGCTATGTGCTTTGTCAACACTATTAAAGTTTGCAACTGCGTTTTGGAAGAACATAGCATCATTGCAGTTTGTTTGTCAGATGAAATTTCATTTATATCACCGCCATATTTTAAAAGTTGCTCGATTTTTCCATCATAATACTCAGTGCTAACAACGTGGTGCAGTAGTGTTTCCTCTACCCTGTAGAAGTTATTGAAATATTTCTTCTCTAGATCAACTCCATTTTTTAAGAGTACTTCCATTATTTTCATTCCAACCGGGGTGTCGATTTCTGTGGCAAAATGCATTGCCGTTCTTCCATCGCTATCGACACCTTCAACGTCGGCTCCATTTTGTAAAAGCAACTGGACCATTCTGATATTTTCCTGAATTGTAGCCGATATGAGCGGTGTTGTAAATTCCACCGACTCTGACCTTCCATTCGCGTCACATCCGTATTGCAAAAGCAACTCTGCTATTTTTATATATTTGTTTCGAAAGTTAGCGATTATATTGATTACAGAAATTAATAATGTCTCCTCGCCATAAGCTCGAACGTTTGGGTTTGCACCGTTCTTAAGCAAATGCTGAAAAATCTGCAAGATGTCAGATTTCTCAAATTCTGCCCGCTTTGTGATACATGATTCGCATTCATAATTTTCTAACTGGCATTGACATTCTTGGTCGTAGTAAAGTCCCACACAATCCATGGCATGATATATCATTGGTTTATTTTCTGCGATTCCATTTGCATCGGCACCACGTTCCAACATCTTCTTCACACATCCGGCATCGTTGTTATGGATTCCCAACATCAGCAAAGTTTCGGTTCTCATTGTTCAATCTGTAACAAAACACTCCAATGTTATGTCTACTCATTCACCGATTTGCATGATTACATCGATTAAATTAATGGTAATTTTATTTCATGTGTCATTAGAATATATTGTTCAAATCTCTTTTTGTGTTTTCAAATATGAATTTCAAGGCATTTTATACAAATAGTTACCCACCCCGCCCACTAGTGACATATTCGGGAAAAACGAATTCCCACTATGCTGCCGTTCTGATGAAGGGAAAGTCGGTTCAGTTCGAGATATTTAATGAAACGCGTTCCTAAGTAGTAGCACTAATATATAAAACTTTTCAAATTAACAACAATCTTCAGTACGTTCTATTTAATGGTACCATAATATTTTAGAAATGTTGTGTTTTTATAGACAAAATTTAACGCTGAAATCCTTGTTCAGAGTCGGTACTTGCCATTATTGGTGGAAGAAGCAGCGGTAACGTTACATAAACGGAGTCGGTACTTGCAGTCAGTATTAAAAGAAACAGCTAGAGAATTTAGTCTTTTAATAAATTTCGTTTATTATTACTAACAAAAACTTTAGAAATATTATAACAATTGAAAATATAATATACAGTCTTGAGATGTAAGCGAGAAGATCGGCGAATGGAATGGTTTAGAGGAATGAATTTGTCAGCAAGGTAGGAAGGTTGGGAGGTATGAATGATTTGATGAGTGAGGCTACCGAGAAAGTACTGTCGCCTAGATGTTATGGGTAGCCAGTTGGCTTTCTGACGATATGGCACAAGTCTTTCATCCCGGCGCAGGCGATACACATACCTCAAGGCAATGTTTTGAAGGCGTTGTAATTTAGTGTTCAGATATGCTGTTGAATCGGCTATAACTAAAGATGCGTAATCGAGATGTGGGATGACTAATGCGTTGACGGGTGTGAGTTTGATCTGCGGTGGAAGAAAAGCACCACGAAATTTAAGCCTGTAAAGAACATTATGTACTTTAGATGATATGGTACTAACATGGCGATTCCATGTTAGGTCGGATGTTATTATAATACCAACATCTTTTACTTCATATGAATAAGGTATTACATCCGACCCGACAATAATTTGTGGTATGGTGAGATTTTTCATAACGGTTAAATTCTGAGGTCAACCTAGGATGATGGCCTGAGTTTTACGCGTATTTAAAGTGAGCCCATAATCATGGGACCACCTCACAAGCTCAGCAATGTCGCTGTTAATATTGCGTATCGTTTCATTTAGATGACATATCGGGGTCGAGAGATAAAATTGCGTATCATCAGCAAAGATGATGGTAGTGTGTCTGCAGTATTTAAGTCTCGAGAATAAGGTATTGATAACAATAATGAATAATATGGGGCCTAAGCTTGAACCTTGTGGAATGCCGGATGTAGTATACTCAGGATTAGATGTTAAACCATCCAGGCCAATTATTGTGTGAGAGCGATTTGAGAGATAAGAATGCAGCCATCTCAATGTTGATCCCTCAAAGCCTAAGTCTCGAAGGCAGGTTAGAATCACGACATGGTTTAAGGAGTCAAAGGCTTTTGAGAATCTATACCCGAACGTACATAATCCATAAGGTGTAATAGGGCAGTTTGGGTGCTGTGAAATTTGCGGAATCCACATTGTTTGGGATGCAGTATACAATTTACCTCTAAATATTTTGTGATCTGCTGTGTGACAAGGGAATCAATGACCTTAGAGAGGTGGGGAGGATTTGTGATTGGACGGGTGTCGGAAGAGCATAAGGGGTTAGCGATTTTCTTAAGTGGTAATGATGTAAGACGATTTCCAAATGGGAGGGAAATAGCCAGAGATGAGTAAAAGATTGAAAATGGATGTTAAATATGGTACAATGGTTGTAAACATGGATTTTAGGTGCTCTAAAGGAATACGATTGGGACTAAGCCCACGTGATTTTTGTACAACTAGATTAAGACTAAGTAGGACATCATGATGATTAATAGCAGTAAAGCTGAATGGTGTATGGAAATTAGGCAATGGACGCATGATAATGTTGTCGAGTGTCACAAGACGGGTGAGATGACGATATTTGTGCGAAATGACGATTTAATGCATTGGGTGAGGAGAAATGAGGAAGTGCTGACTGTGATGGCTGATTAGCAAGTCCTAATTTTCGTAAGAAATTTTCGAGAGCGAGAGAGAGCGAGAGAGCGAGAGAGAGCGAGAGAGCGAGAGAGAGCGAGAGAGAGCGAGAGAGAGCGAGAGAGAGCGAGAGAGAGCGAGAGAGAGCGAGAGAGAGCGAGAGAGAGCGAGAGAGAGCGAGAGAGAGCGAGAGAGCGAGAGAGAGCGAGAGAGCGAGAGAGCGAGAGAGCGAGAGAGAGAGAGAGAGAGAGAGAGAGAGAGAGGGTAGGGCGTTTGATAAGAACTTCACGCAATAATTTCCCCGCTCCACGTTATGCCGACTCCGTTTGGGAAACTACACGGGGATAATATAATATAATATACCTACGGTTCAGGCTGTTAAACAGCACTTAATGCTGTGCCTCGCCGGTTCAACAATGTAAATTAATGTCTATTGTGTCAGTAAAAGGGTTATTATTATTATTCTAACTATGTCACCCCTGTCCTGTCGTAGCAGCCAATACCTGCAATTTTTGTCTGCAAGTACCCACTTTTTAAAACGTTTCAAAAAAAGTTATGTAATTAAGATCTACTTATCTCCAAAATTAATTAATATTAAATATTAAATAATATTCCTAAAATCCTGTGATATAAATATCTCATTTTTCTAAAAATGTAGATTTCCGACCTTCTTCGTCAGACTGTGATTAAAAAATTCGGCAGAAATTATTTTTTAAGTGATTTTTGACGAAGAATTTAATGAGAATATAATAAAAATCGATGAAATTGATATATACAGTACAAATTCGATAAGACGTCGTGTGGTCAGTTCCATTTCCCATCTCGCCTCTCGCACTGCGTCGTTCGAGAGTGAAAGTAACCCGGGTGGAAATTTATTACGGCCCTGAAAGTGGGTACACCCTGATCAGGGCCTGAATAAATTTCTGCTCGGGTAAGCTTCTCCTTCCCAAACGTTGCGCAAGGTTACATGGAAAAGCTGAAACAGGACTCACTTCTGTCTACGCACGATTGGCTACTGCGTAGCCGGCACGTAAACATTTTTAACTTCAACTGGTTGTAGCATAGCCAATTTTAAAGGTTTTGAAACGAATAAAAGTTCAAACGCATCGTTTATCGAGCGAATTTCGAGATCTCCAAAAATTTCAGCGAGAAAGTTGTTCGTTAAGGTATAAACAAGGTTTATAGGCCCGATGGTCATGCGTCCCATGGGGCTGAACAGCTCTCCTTCCAGCATTAAACCGTAATAACTTTGAAATGATTAATACAATGAAGATAAAACTTTCCAGAAAATTTGTTCATATCTTCATGAACAACTTTCTCGCTGAAATTTTCGGGATATTCAAAATTCGCTCGATAAACGAAGCGTTTGAACATATATTTTGCAGTTGCGTAGAAACCAATTAATAACTTTATTGCTTATGGGGATATTTCGTTTATTCTTTCTTCAATAGATGCGCAAATCTCTAATGATCAATTTCTTTTTTGATTAGTAATGAGTTACTCAATTTACGAAATGAATATTGCAATTATGAAAACTAATATTTTAACAAATACTTACGTCTTTTCTAGCGCCTCGTGGATGAAAGTCTTCAAATTCGGATGCCAATTTTTCGTTTGCCTTGTTGATGAATGCGTCGGTCCTTCACTTCACAAATGATGGGTGAATTACGGCAAAAATCGATTGCGACAAAAGTTCGTTCTTCACTGGTCAACACTCAACTATGAAATGATGAATGTGGCCGAATGTACCATGACGACAACTTTTGGGCTTTGGTTTTACCTTTACCCCCAGACGTGGGTTCCGGCTTATCTTGAAAGCCGTTACTAATTGTGACGACACCTCAAACTATTTTTGAAACATTAGCAGTAAGCAGAAAACCTTTCGCAGGTAGTAAACCCATGGTTTAATCCAAACAAACAACAGAAAGTACTCGACAACTGCCACATGAATATGGGATTTTTCCGTCCTTTTCTGTCCCATGATATCTCCACCGTTACAAACTTTCCTAATAACAAATCAAGTAATCTAAATTCAATCTACCCTCTGACCTGCAAAACGTGCAAAAATGCCCTATATTTTATTTCAATTGTCCCATTTTTCGTTAATATATTCCCCTTCGCTATCGATGAGTGAAATTATTTCGTTTGTCCCTTTCTTTCTTATAGCGTTGTCCTTACCCGTTAATTGGTTGGGTTAAGTATATTCATTTTTATTACAGTACAACCTCGATAAGACGACGTGGTCGATTCCAGCTTCTCCTCTCATCTCTTGCTAATATGACGTTCCAGAGTGAAAGTGAACTTCTCCTTCCCAAACCTACGCAGAAGCATGCCCAGCTACGATCGCTCACTTAAGGTTTTTCGTAAGCCGTTTTCGTATTGTCCTAGTCCGTTGTATACTAAGTCACTGTCGCATTCTTTAGTGACGTCACAAATACCTCTCTTTCAGCACAAGGGACTCTTGCCCCTTGTTACCTGATGTCGACACTTATCGCACTCGTGAGGGCTGCCGTTCGACTATCCCTCCCTCTGCCGCACAACCGTTTCGGAAATGTAAATTTTTGTCTGACGTTGTCTCTCCCATGTCTATTTCTTTATGCATTTTACCTCTCCTTCAGACCTCTACCCCCCCCCCCTTCCCCGTAACTTATTGATAACCATTTAATACTTTCGCGATTAAATCCCTTTCATTCCCTTTGCGTGTCCATTTATTTTTGTTGTTATTTTTATTGTTAATTGTTTGATCATTTTCTTTTAAATGTAAATATATATTTGTCGTTTTATTAATTTGTATAAAATTGTATTTATTAACCCGACTGAAAATCGCGATTATAAGAGAATGAACGCTTTAAGTTTGTTATGGGCACAAAATTATTGGTAAAAAAAATGTTACGATTGTTATCCGGATTTGTTATGATAATAAATTGATTTGCTGATTATATCAACGATGAAAATTGGTACTTTTGAATTTGACACCATTAGCGTTCGAAATAACGTCAGCGCCATTTCGTGCTATTACACCTCTCCACAAACTTGCAGACGACGAAGCAGCAAATTTTGCGATGTGGTTTACAATGTTAAGAAATATCCCAAAATAGTTCGAAAAAATATTAATTTTTTGTTTAAATGACAATTTCACGCCAACTAATTGATAAAAATTAATGACAATTTAATGGCATGTTCATAATTAGTAGTAGAATAGAAAACAGTATCGTGTGTAGAAAAATAAATTTTTTTAAATCCGCGAATCACCTACTTAGCGCACTTGTATCGTAATGTACTATTAATTTGTTAATAAAAAATTAATTTATCAATAAACAAATGACTATTAAACCGACTTCTCATTGCGTAAAAAAATTTGTTTCTTTTGGAAAGTATTCCTTAAAGTGTACACTAATCGATCGTGCAAAAACAATTCTGTGCCCGCTATCGCAAAAAACGATGTGAATTTTCGAACGCCAGGGTATATGAGCAATTCTCTGAAAATTTTAATATTTAGCGGACTGAACAATTAAACCATGAATTCATGAATTTAATCAAAAAATAATTATAAGGATACATAAAACTAATCACAAAATGTATAGTGGGTATATATATTCAAGTCTATTAGTTCCCTGAAATCCGTGTGGCATAGCCGAAATAAGCAATTTTTGACCTTTTTCGTTGCGTACTAAATAAAAATTCATATTTTAAATCGTTGTAAAAAATGTAACTCTTCTCAATCAAGTCGTCGCACCCACAGAATTATTCCTTGATGAAATACAAATGTAATGTGTAATATCCAAGCATGTGCATCTGATAGGAAAAACGTGGGAAGGAAATAATTATGCCTAACTCAGTTTTTTTAAAATAGATTTTAATTATTCTTATATCTCGGATACAAAAAGTAACTTTTTAATTTCACTATTTTTCAATTTAGGGTTTCATTCTTTAGGAAATGAAGAATAATATCCGCTTTGGTAAAAACGTGTGCCTTATTTTAGTCCCAGAAAGATATTTTGAAAATGTGTTTAGCATTGCGCCAACGGTTCGAAAAATCATGTTTTTTTGTTAGCACACCATTACAGCTGTATAAAAACGTCTGTAACATATTGCCAGATTTTCATAATTATATTCTCTATCTTTTGTTTCAATTCATTGCATTCCATGAGTGCTTAAAACGACACACAATCTTGAAATGTTTTCAATACTTCATATTTTAACACTTAGCAAAGAATTGGGGTGAATAAAGAAAGGCAGCCATAACTGATTGGACCGGCAGGAATTCAACAAGCATCTAATCCATTAAAATAAATTGAAAGAAATTGGGCATAAAAAAGAATTGCAGATATTAATAAAACGCAATTAAGAATCTGTCTGAATTACATGTAATACATTTCAATTGTTGGTCGTTTGCTGAGATGTATGTATGTATGTATGTATCTTTATTGCATTCACTTTACGTGTTTACAATTTTTCTGACTTCCACTCTTTTACATTTAATTTTCATTTAATTTTCTGCATTCTGCAAACATTCCTTGCTTTATTTGCTTAAGCTTACCCAATTTCATTCATTCTGTATGCATCCATTCATTCCTTCCTTCAGTATGCATTAATTCATTCCTTCATTCCTTCCTTCATTCATTCATTTCTTCATTCATTCATTTATTTCTTCATTCATTCATTCATTTCTTCATTCATTCATTCATTCATTCATTCATTTATTTATTTATTCATTCATTCATTTCTTCATTCATTCATTTATTTATTCATTCATTCATTCATTCATTCAATTTTCTCTCTCCTGTCTTAATTTTTCTATCATTTCCATCCATTCATATCCCCGTCCATCCTCATTCAACACCTCAAAAATTTGCCCTGACTTTCTCCCTTACCAGCTCACATTCTCTCTTCAGATGTTGTACATCCTCTCTTTCCTTTCCACACAATCTACATTTTCTTTCTTCTTCATTCATCCAATATTTATTCCCTCTCTCTTCATTTCCACATCTCCACCTTGCTATCCTTACCATCTTTTTCCCTTCCTTTTTTACACTCCTTCTTACATACTCAGGTATTCCTATTGTCTTCTCATAATTCTTGCATGATCTTGTTCTTCTTACCATTTCTCCTCTTTCTTGCTCGTCCGCCTCTATGTCCCTTTCCCTTACTCTTTCCCATTTGCTTTCACCGTACGCCTGAATGCTTAGCTCACTCTCTCCTACTCTCCACATATAGTCTCTTCTCTCTATACTTTCTCTTGTCCATTCTTTCATTTCCTTTTTCTCTTCCTCCTTTCTTCTCTCCAGCATACATAGTTTTCCAATCTCTCCTCCTTCTCCCTTCTGTATCTTTTCCTCCCATTTTCCCTCTCGCCACCCCGTTTCAACTCTCAGTTTATTTCTTTTTAATTCCTCTCTCACTATGTAACCTGGAGTCGTCCTTTCCAACCCTAAAACCCATTTCAAGCACTTCTCTTGTATCGCTTCTATTTCCTTCCATTCTTTACACCCCCATATCTCTACACCGTAATACAAGATTCCCTTAACGATGCTGTCAAAAAGCTTCAGCCTCCATCTAACATCTCCCTTAAATTTTCTCTCTCCATAGCTCCATACCCATCCCATCGCCACTCTAGCTTTCCGTATCCTCTCTCTGACATGTTCCTTATCTCCTCCATTACTAACCATTAAATATCCCAGATACTTATACGTTTTCACCTCTTCTAACCTGTACTTTCCCCACCACCAGAATCTTTCCTTTTCTCTTCCTCCCGGATTTTTAAAAACCATGACCTTTGATTTCTTTGGGCTTATTTCTAAGTTTTTTCCTTCCAGATACCTTTTAACCCTTCTAATCATATCTCGTAGCCCTTCTTCCTTCTCTGCTACCACCAAAATATCATCCGCATATTCTATCGTCCATACTCTATCACTTTGCACTTTAACCCCTCCTATTCCCTTTCTCATCTCTTCTTCCATGTCCGCTAGGTAGATATTGAAAAGCGTTGGACTCAACGGACATCCTTGTATCACACCTTTTTCCACCCAGAACTCGTTTGATGTTTTTTCTCCTATTTTAACCACACATCTCGTCTCCTCATAAATTTCCATTATTCTGTCTATCATGCCTTCGCTTGCCCCTCTTTTTCTCATCATTTCCCACAATACTTGCCTGTCCACTTTATCAAAGGCCGCCTTCAGATCTAAAAATAGAGCGTACACTTTTTCCTTGTTCTTCAGTCTTTTTCCAACTATGTGCTTCAGGATTTTTATATTTTCTACCGTTCCCCTCCCTTTCCTGAATCCTGCCTGTGACCTACACAATCCTCCGTTATTATCCAGCTCTTTTACTAATCTCCTATTCAGGATATTCGCATATACTTTGTACCCTGTACTGGTTAATGTCACACCCCTATAATTACATGTGTCTTTTTTGTCACCTCTTTTCCAAATCGGGACAACTACCCCCACTCTCCACTTTTTCGGAAATCCTTCCCCCTCCCACACTGATTTTATTAAGCCCCCAATCTTCAATCCCACCTTTACTCCCCCCTCTTTCCACGCCTCGCTTCTTATCCCATCCAGCCCCGCTGCCTTTCCCTTTTTCAGTCTTTTTATTTCTGTATTTACTTCCTCTTGACTTATTCCCTCTCCTTCCTTTCTATTTACCTTTTTCTTTCTCTGCTCCACCTTCTTCCTCTCCTCCGTGCCTCCTAATATATCCTTGAAATACTTTTCCCACTCATCCATATCTATTTCTTTACATACCCCCTCCCTTTTTTTCCTCCCTCTATTTATAAAAGCCCACGCCTCTGCTTCTGTCCTTATATTGTCTATTACCCTCTCCTCTTTTTTTTGTACTCATCCTCTTTCTTGGTGCATAAGCTTCTGTATTCTCTTCTGCACTTTATAAAATCGTCATATCATTTTTGTTGATCTTTTCTATATCTTCTCCTCATCCTATTTACCTCTCTCTTTTTCTCCTTGCACTCTCTATCCCACCATGGACACCATCCTACTTGTCTTCTTTTTCCTTTCTTCCTTAATTTCACTGCTTCCTTTATTTCCTTTTCCATTTCCTCCCATTCCTCCTCTACTCCTTTGGTCGTTTGCTGAGATATTTCATATTTTGTATTTACTGGAATTAACATAATTTGCCACAGAATGAAAACGAATTTGGATTAAACAAAAACATCTATCAGCAAACGATGAAGATTGGATAAAATATAATTCAAGTTTTGGATTTTGCGTGAAGTAAAAAACATTTTTCAATTTTCATTTATTTTCTATTATCCTTCATTTCTCATAACTCCATTCAACAAATGGGAAACTGTAAAATTGAAACAATATACTGAACTGAAGTAATTAAAGTGTTAATGAAGGAATTAGACATATAAAATTTTATTAAATTAAATTCTTTTAGTTTCCCGATACCTTCAAATGAATTCCAATTAAAATAAACTGGACTAAAAATTCCGATGAACCTATCCAAAAAATTGAAATGAATAAAAAACTTTAATTCTTTAAATTAAGTTTCTTGATCAAAAGAATTGAAAAGTATTGAGAATATGAATTTATTTCTTCTTTTTTATTTATTGCATCCTTTTACAAAATTTGATGAATAAATGTCTGAGCAAATGAGAATTAATTTAAACGAATTAAAATAGAATAGTTTCTAAGTTGATTGGTCGGCGTTTAAATGGTTGATGATTCGCTTGCAACTTCATGCTTTGTGTGAGAATTGACAAGCTGAGGTTACTCTAAAATTATAATTTTATGAAAATATTTAGCTCATGCGCATTTCGTATTCTTTCTGTTATGCGGTTGTATTCTTATAATTGTAATTGTAAACTTAATTATCGACTACCTGAGGTTACCCGTATAAAATTGTAATTTTGTATGAAAATATTTGACTCTCATGTCAATTTCGTATGATTTGTAACGCGGTTGTATGCATAATTGTAATGGTAATCTTAATTATTTCATTCCTAATTAGCAAACATCTTTGAACAATAAAAATTAAATATAATTTTATAAAAGCAATTTTGCTCAATAACATATATACTTTACATTTTTTTAACTTGCATTAATATCGTTTCCGACTTTGTACAATTATTAAAATAACCAGAATAAATTGAATTAAAATACAATCTTGCCTTCTCTTTTAAACAATATATTTTATTGCGCTATCAAGTATTTAAACACATTAAATTTATACATATATACAATTATAGTGTCATTGGTAGTCGTTTTTATGTTTACTTTTTTTAGTTAATATAAAACGTATAACGAAAAATGTAGTTTATTTACATATTTAATAAAAATAAATAAACATGTAATGAAAATTGTTAATTGAAATGAATATTGTAATTATGTATATGTAGAAAAATTTAAACACAGGAAATATTACTTAAAATAAGTTTTTGCTGATAAAATAATTAATTACCTATTAAAATTTAGTATTAAAAATAAATGTAATTAATGATTAGTAATGATCAAAGATTTTTACTACTGTCGCAATGACTGAATGAGCTGTTGTAAGATTTTGATGATCTGACTGCGGAAAACGTATCGAATTACACTCTACTGTGAAAATGACTACCCAATTTCATGTAAGAGAAGGCAGTTTCCATATAACGGCTTGAAAATATTGGTATGGATCTTCGGTAAGACGTTTTTAATCACGGGCAACTTTATGTATATAAAGAATTACTTATATGAAAACTATTTTATTATTTTTTATTCATTATTGGAGGTAACATATAAGTATATTTTTAACACTCCGTGCGTAAAACACGATTTTACGCACTAGGGCGAAATTTTCATGTACGTAAAATTGCGCTCTACGCACGTCGTATTAAAAAATATCGTATGGAGCATGGGCGAAATATCGATCTCCGTCGATTGTGATTGTTACCCTCGCTCCGCTCGAGCGACAAACTTCACACTCGTCGAAGATCGATAATTGCGCCCTTGTTGCATAAAATACTATTATAATGTTATTATAGTACTAAAAATGTAATAATTAAGCTATTCAAAAATGTGAAATTATATAATAATTGTGATTCCTAGAATAAAAATATTCATATTATATATACAATTTTTCAATCACTATCTCAGTAATAAGTAAGTCTTATTAATTTTGATAAAAATATATTTTTTATACCCTTAAAAATTAATTTAAAATGTTATCTAAAAAAATACAAATTTTAATCTAGATATTTTAGTAGGGTACATTTTGATAATTAATTAGACTTAATAAATATAAATTAGACTCCTTAATATTTACTTGGAGTAACTTGTCATTTATGAATGCTTAGTTAAATTCTTGAAAATAACAATAGATTCAAGTTGCAACATTATTTTATAATGCGTGTTAATATGCAATGTTGATATTTTTCAATGAATTTAATTAACTCTTGTAAAAAATATAAATGCTATTTTTTACGATCGAGATTTATTAAAAAATGTTCTGACTTTTTTAGTGACAACAATAACCATAAGAATAACATGTCTTTATTGATTAAAAACTCAAAATAGATTTTTATTTAAATCATTTCATCGAGATTAGTACATTTGAGGTAATTTTCCTCTTGAATGAAATAAGACAAATCGATTTGCAACCATATGCACAAATTTAACCGCTTGGTAAATAATTTTAATCTAATATGATCCGCTCGATAGCCAAAGGATAGGACACAAGTACTGACCAATCCTGACAACGACCCTCTTAAAAACAATTTTTTAAATTGATTGTATAAAATAAATGATTAGTTATTACGAATAAATGTACTTAAATGTTAGCTTTCATAATTAATAATAAATAATAAAATAGTTTTTATATAAGTAGCTCTTTATATACACAATTTTTAGCCAATCTTTTACGTTGTTGACTACCAAAGTATACTTTTAGACCATTCCATGATCGTACTGGGAAAATGCAACATAAAGTTTAAACAACAACGTCATTCAAATCGTCTTTGCGAAGATCTATTCCAATTTTGTCAAAAGTCGGTCCTTGAGCTTTATTAATTTTCATAGCAATTACAAGTCTCACTCGAAACTGCCTTCCTTTAAATGAAAATTGGTAATGATTTTCCCAGTACAGTGTTATTCGATTCAGAAAATTTCACTTTATTTCCGGTTAAAATTTCGCATTTTAAAAGGTTATTGCCTAGATGTAAGACCAAGAGTCTGGTGCCATTGTATAATCCACCTTTTTTCTGTCACTTCGTTACTTCGATAACGAGTACACGTGTAAAAGTCATCTGAGACATAAAGCCAGGTGAACATGTAATTTCTACTGAATTATCCAAAAAAAAACTTACCATTAAATAGCTCGTATTATAATGAAACTCCAGTTCCCGTGACATGATTAGAGCGTGAACGATTAAGGCAATTATATTCACATAAAATATATATTTGCACAAGCATCGAAAAGCATATTACATTGTATGTGTAAAATACGAACGAAAAACGTAAAAAATGTATAAAATAGTCCTGGTAAACAAATAACGTTACCGTCATAAAAACTTGTGAGTTCTTCTGGCAAAATTTGCTTTAATTTATGTTAGAGCAGACGAGATTCAATCAGAAAAAAATTAGGTAGAAAAATTAAAATTATGCATCACAAAAACATCGTGATGTGCTCGTCAAGGGTGTTTATAGTGTGTAAATTATTTAACCATTTCAATTGAATATGATTTTCGAATTTGTCGTTCGAATATTTGATTGAAATTTTTTTTTTTGTCAGTGTACGATAACAATACTGGTTTAAAAAAAGAATGATGCGTCACCCAAATTTCGGTCAAAACTGTGTTTTTTTTTTGCTTCTGGTGTGTTTAAGGCAGCGCACTACATTTAGGTGGCTCAAAATATCATTGTTTTTTGTATTTTTCCCACTCTTTATGAAACGATAATAGTTTTTGAAAAAAAAGTGGGGCACCAATTCCGGTCAAAAATTATGTTATCTTGTCCATTCCTGGACGTTGCGTCCAAATATTGTCCCGATTGAAATACACATTATTTGGACGAGAATGTATCTTAAATAGGGAAGTGTTCTAAATGTGGATGAAATATAGATCAATTTTCAGTGTTTTGCCCAGATATTGGGGCAAAAATGGACGAACAATGTTCAAACCTTGGACAAATATTCACGAGAATGACAAAAGACGAATTTCGGACGAGTAACGAAACGAAATTTTAATTTTTGTTTTCGCATTTTACTCTTACAATGCGGGGAAATGCATTCACACATTCTGCCAATTATCTCAAATCTAAATATATAAAATGTGCCAGTAGCGGCACATTTTTTAACCTCGTTTTATTATTTTTTTATTGTATATGAAAAAACTGTTTATTGTATATGAAAGCTTGTGGTTTTGTAAACAAAATGAGTTTGTCCTCTTATCTAGTAAACTTCATGCATTCCATCCACTTTACACAATGAATTGCGCTACTTCACGCATAGAAAATCTGTGCATAAAATACCTCCGTGAAGTTAGCCCGCCATTGTAACGAAATGGATCGAAAATAACGCGAATCCTTTGCGATTCGTTTGCGAATTATGAATTAAGATTGCTTTTTCCGATAAATTGTTAAATTAAAAAAATTAATTATCCTATATGTCCTTTATATACAAAATTCACTAAAAGGTTTGAGATATTTTTTAAATCCGTCTGAAACGTTTGCGATTCATTTGCGAATTGAGATAATATGCCGATCTCCCGATTATCATGATAAATAAGGCATAAGGCTGTATCTGCGTTTGTGTGGAAGCCAGCAGTTTTAACAAAATTTCAGAATACGCAACTAAAAGAAAGAAACCAAAGAGACTTATTTCATTTATAAAATCAGAATTTAAAATCAATAAATTCACGAGTGCGTGCCAGTGTACTCGTGGCTGTATAATCTGAAAGATACAATAGAATGCGATTGTGATAAAAAGTTTTTCTTGAAAAGTGCTGTATATTTCCTTTCACTCAACAGTTTTGAGCATCCTGGACCCGCACCCGCGCAAGGAGGTATATTTCAATACAGCTGCGAAAATCTCCATAGCTCAACAATAATATAATACGTATTGTTGAAAGTTATTATCGCGACATGTTTATTACTTTTTTTTAAAATGTACCCATAGGTGTAAAAAAATTGTAATTGTGCTTAGGATTGTTGCAGTTTAATTATAATTGTAATATACTGCAGCCTGGTGTTAAGTCTCAAGTATTTTAACCCTTTCGTTATATATATACGTAATATACGTAATGGCTAAACGTATACGACTGTTTTCGGGGTCACTGATTATGAATCTGATGTCCGATTTTTGAAATTTAAAATGGCGAATCCATTATCACAGCCGACAATGCGAATTTTTATTCTTGCACGTTGAAATTAGCCATGTCTTCTATAGAAGACATCGACAGTGAAGGGGTTAAAAATATATTCGATATTTTTTCGCAGTTTAGTCTACTACCTTTGTATATGTATATCCATGTATTACTTCGACCCAGACTAAGTCTGGACGAAGTATTGAATTTGGTCACTTCGGGCAAAAAAATTACCCTATAGTTTTTCATCAAATGTCGACGTTTCAGACCCTAAGGAACCCAAAGCAACAATAAAAAAATTGGTGTCCGTTAGGTTGTACATCCGTCCGTCCGTCCGTCCGTCCGTCCGTGGGCAAAATTTTGTATACGCGATATCTCGCGAATGGAATGAGGAATTTGAAAAGTACAAACGGATTTGGGTTTCTCTTGGCCAAACTTAGATCTGATTAGTTTTTGGAGACTATGCATACTAGATTATGGGGAGGTTTAACAAAAAAACGCTCAAAAAACACGTTTTTCCATTTTTTAACAAAAAATACAAATCGTACAAAAAAAAATTTCAAACAAAAAATATAGAACATCGAATTCTCTACAAAAAAGGTTGTATTCATTTCTTCGTAAAATCAACGATAATGCCGTAAAAAGCAAATTAACATAAATTGTACATACACATATACAATGCATATGTATGTATATTATATACATTACATGAAAAACAGAGACACAGAGGAAGCAGGGGAGTGAGGCGGGTATCAGGGGGGGGGCTAACTTTAAAAATTTGATTACATTTTATTTTAGTATAAAAATTTCATTAATTTTTATTTTTTGTGAACACTTTATCAGTGCTCCGGCTGATCTGCGGTCGGGGTCGAAGTTTTGAAAATGCTCATTTTCAATTTTAATATAGGGTGAATATGCCAATGAATGGACGACTACCAATGAATGGGCGATTTTCTACATATTTCTATTTCTTATGAATGTATGATGCACAACATGCAACAAAATACATATTTTTATGTTCTTTGAACATTCAAAACAATATTTACAGTACTATTGATCTTCCAGTCTTTATTATTTTGTAAAAACAAAGCAAAGTTTTAAAGCCATCCAAAACTGGTACTGAAAACGTCCCATTTGATTTAACCCGTCTATTCATTGGGGTTTAGCGGATTTTTTTACAAACGTATGAAGACGAGGTTAATAATTAAATAAAATCAAAGGTTGAACTACACGGTCATAAAGAGCAGAGTCTAACGATTCTAATAGTGGTATCATAATTAAATTTTCATTAAAGAATTCAAAAGTTACAATCGATCAAAATGTGAAAAATGCTTAACCGTCCATTCATTGGCATATTCACCCTATTTAAGGAACAAGATATTGTTACAATATATGTATAGAAACTACTCGAACCTAATGATGCTATCCCTCTGCCGCCTTTTTTCCTAGCAGTGTTAAAATGGGAATATTCCCGGCATCAGCCTTTCGTCAGGGAACTGCAATACGAATTTAGCCAAAATTGTAGGCACCCGGGTCGAAGGCATCTAGTTTGTAGATTGCAACTCTTGCAAAAGAATTACTGTCAATTACTGAATGAATATCTGTTGTCTAAAAGTGTCGTCTTAGTATACAAAGACGTATATCGGTGATTCCGCGGAAACTGTGATATTTTTTACTCGATATTATCAAATCAACAAATGAAATAAAAAATGTATGTTCTCCATTTTTTATTTTTTTGTGGCATATATATATGGTGTGTTATGTGTATGTAATGTACGTCAACTCCAATTTTTTAACTTTTTTAACTCACATTTTTAACTAACATTTTTTAACTTATTAAATACAACTTTACGGCGGTAATGACTTCGGCGGTACTGACAAACTATGTTTGAGGTTGTTTTATGGAGCAATCACTGTGTACATAACTTTTTCCGCATTCATTCTTGAAGTAACCAGTAATTAACATATGTACGCTTCGGGAACTACACCTAAACAACTTGTCACTTAAGCACTTTTTACAAGTGGTACTGACCACAATTTTCTGAATCGCAGTTGCTTGAAAATTAACTATCCGTGTATGCGACGAAATATTCAGTGAGCACTTGGTGCGATGCTTGTTTGTTTATCGATATTAACCTTTCAATGGGCACTGACGAATTATAAATAAAGTCATAGAAATATATCATAAATATTGGAAAACTTACAGATTTTTAGAATTGTGCATAAAATCGTAGACAAATTTCAAATTGCTCTACTCAAGATAATTAAAGAAAGAGAAGTAGAACGTGAATGATAATCATTTACCTATCTATAGACAAATATTTTAAGACCAATAACGTTTATTTAGAAACTATATTCTGCACTCAATTCATAATTGAACGAAAAAAAATTGGAGAAAGACACACTGGTGGTGCTGACATTTTACTTATATTTCAGTCTGCAGAACGATAATAATAATTTTTTTATTCATCGTTTTCACGTGTACAGGTTAAAGTGATTGCCTTTTAATACGTTACATGATAATACATTTATTCTACATACGTATTATTCTATTTTTTTACACAATACCTGAAGTATCACAGTTTCCGCGGAATCACCCATATATAAAAGATAATAGTCATTAAGTCGTTTAAAAATATGTTCAATATATTTTTTCCATTTTACTGAGAAAACAAATTGTTTGCGCCAAATAAGATTTGTTTATAGTTAATAAATATGGTATTTAACTATGGCGAAATAAATATTTATAAACAGTTAATAAATCGCATATTTAACAATTTGTCGGTAATATAGTTGACTCGACACAGATTGCTTTTTGCCAAATATAATATTTGTTAATTATTAACAAATATAATAATTATATTATTATAATTATATTATATTATAATTAAATCGTTTATACAAGGTAATACTTAGTGGAATATCCATTTTTAGAAAACAAAGCAGAATGGCGGCCATGATATATATAAACACGCATATTCAGACATACCCCTCTATTTTAAAAAAATATATATCTTTACTAATCATATTCAATTTGAAAAAGTTATTTAGGAAAGACAAATAAATAGTGCCTACAAAACAATATAAAATGTGTTACAAGAATGGTAAACTGGATCTGTATAATAACCGGAATGGCCCTCTGATTCTATTTTGCGATATGATTTTTTCACATGTCGAAAGAACAATCCTTTTAAGACAGGTCTAAATTGTTCAGTCGATATGGCAGAAACCTACATTATAAAATATAAATCAATAATTTTTTCATAACCCACGGTCTAAGTTAAAATAAACGATTAAATCGATCTGGCGAAATTCGGGCTTAAGAAAGGTAATTCTACACACTAGAGTCGATCTCCAAAATATATCAAAGAAATTAATTGAGAATTGAGGGAGATTTTTCTTCGCACTGTAAGATTTAGTTTAGCCTGGTATTTTTAGGTTAGCCTGGTCATGTATTTTAAGGAAGAATTGAGTACAAACAAGTACAAGTACAAAAATCCTTTAAAGTTGTCATATTTCATATATTTTTGAACAGCATGAATCATTTTAATAGTATAAAGTACATAACATCAAATAAAGTTTCCAAAATGGGAGGAGACTTTGAGCTTTGAGATCGCGAAATGGCGGGATCGATGCGCGCGCATTTATTTCACTTCCAACAAGATATTTGTTTATTATTACCAAAATATCAAAAATTTGAAATTTTTACATTAATAGGGTATTTATTAACTATTAAGATATTTATTTGAACTAAATGGATATATTCATCAAATTGATAACAAAATACATTTATTCTGTGGAAACAATTTCTTTTCTCAGTGTGGTTGCTGAGTAAATGCGTTTCAAAAAATGCGAACGTGAAGATGGTCGGCCATTTTGTTTTTCACAACATTATATTTACCTATTTCCGGTCTCTTTTTCCATCACCTTGTGAGCTAGATATCATAAAGGGCCTGCAGTGACGTCAACAATATAACGGGACTTCGGGGAGTGGGAGAAGCAACGCTTCCCTCCTTTTGGTAAATTTAATGAAACGAGAGGCGAAGACGAAGCATTAAGTTGCAATAATTCCAATCGCATACAAATGTAATGATATTTAGTGACATTTCAATAAATGAAACGAATTGACGGTAGCCACATTGGATTCGCAATTTTGAGATTTATTATGTTCTACTCCAACATCAGATTATCGACACTTCTTTAAAAGTATACATCTTATTTGCTGAAATAGCACTCAAAAGGTTAAGGAAGGTAGATATACATAGGAAGAATAAGATATGACCCATATATTATAATTGTGAAAAGTATTATATTTCACTTCTATATTTTAATATAAATTTCTTATTTTTTTAATAAAGGTGGTAAACATTATACAACTTACAATATAAACTAGTGTTGGCGTGGTGCTTCGCTCGCTTCGCTCGCTCAGAAACTTCGACCCAGTGGAGAGTCGGCTATTCCTTAAGACTCGTTTGTTTACTAACAGCTTTCAATTATATTATAAAATTATATTGATATTTGGGGGTCCAATCATATTTAGGTCCAAGTGGCTTTGATAGATATGTTACAACAATACAGTGTTTCTTATATGTATGAAAATTGAAAATGAACATTTTCAAAACTTCGACCCCGACAACAGGCCAGCCGAAGTATTAATAAATAAAAGTTGCAAAACACTTACTTCAAGCACTTGTATTGTAATAGACTATTCGATGCATATTACATGTTTACAGTGTTTTACTAATTACTGTCTATATCATTATGATCTTATATATACAATATATATACATATAATTCGTCAAAGATATCTTGAAAGTGTCGAAAAGATCTATGACGGGTATCTTATAGATATATATAAGACATCTTTTAGATATATCGAAATAGTTATTTTCGTATCAAGGGCGTAAAAGAACTTACGAGCCCGTAGGTGATCACCGCGCCCGAGGGGCTGGCGAAGACTACCGCGGGGGGGTAGGGGGTCGAAACGTCGAAATTTGATGAAAAACTATATGGTAATTTTTTGCCGAGGTGACCAAATTCAATACTTTTTCAGACAATAGTCATAAACATTTTAAACCAGTTTTTATGGCATTATCGTTGACTTTAGGAACAAAATGCATATAACCTTTTTTGTAGAGAATTTCATGCTCTATCTTTTTGGTTTGAAACATTTTTTAATAAAATTTGTATTTTTCAAAATAAATGCAAAAAACTACGAAGTAACTTAATTCGGGCTATTTTTTTTAGTAATGGACGGATGGATCTGCGCCAATATCTAATCAGATCTGAGTTATGCCAAGACGCGTATTTAAAAAAAAATTATGTCAATAGGCTTATCCGTTCGCGAGTTATCGCGAGACAAAAAAAACGGGACGTTCGTACGTACAAGATCACGGACACAAATTTTTTTATAGTTGATTTGGGTTCCTTAGGGTCTGAAACGTCGACATTTGATGAAAAACTATAGGGTAATTTTTTGGCGAGAACTGACCAAATTCAATACTTCGTCCAGACTTAGTCTGGGTCGAAGTAATCATATGAGTGAATTAATAAATTTAGCCATGAATTTTTGGAAAAAATATGTTTACTTTATTATTGAATTCTATAAATAAATATATTACACTGAACATAAACAGTGTAATTATAAGAATTATTAGACAAATAATAACTTCACGAAAACACATTTTCACATTTTAATTAGAGGACTATGAATATTTACTAATGCGGCAGCTATCATTACGCTGTCATCAATAGTTCGCAATAAACTGTGATGTAAACAGGAGTGCGGAATAAGTAATTGGAATTCCCTTAATCTTCCAATTGAAGAAGATAGAGTCGGTTACAATTGTTGATCATTAGTGGCTGATTCAGAACGAACCTTGTATGAACATGATGGAATCGGATCAAAATTTTGAGCACTGGTGACGGGTGGTATATTTTTGTGAAAAAACAGATTCTTGGTATTACGGTTCTTTTACTCCAAATTAATAATATTAAAAAGCTTAATTAAAATATTGGATTGTTGGTGCCAACCTCTAATTATAAAACAAGTGTAAGTAAACTGTATTATTGTATTGTGTATTATTATCGTAAACAGAATTTTTAATTTTTTCGGACTGCATATATGAAAAATTAATAACTCGAACACTATCAGATTCTGTATCCCTCTAGCAATAATATGGAGAACTAAATGCCTATCGCTAAAATACATGTTTCGTCCTGGTTCCCCTATGTGGACTCATCAGTAAGACCATAGAGCTGTCTTAGACGTGTATATGGTTTTATTTTAAAAATTGAGATTTTCAGATTTCCTCTAGCAGAGGAGGAATGCTAAAAATATTGAAAGAAAATGTATATTTTCCAGTTCACACATGCTGATATCAGATGAAGTATTTTGGTCTTCTATTTCGTTTCTTTTTTTGTTGACTGCTTATTGACACATTCAGCCAGAATTTCGTTCACTTGTCGCTTTCTGTTGAGTTTTTCATAAGCGCTCTGGTGCTGAGGTTTTCCAGTACATCGGTCTCTGTCTTTCTGGCAATCAAAATATTTCGGAACCACATCCTGCTTCATTTTTATGGGGACATACGACATCAGCACAGCAAACAAGATCAATGCACTGTTGAACTGGATGGGCAACGTGTTTCCCAGAGGAGAATAGGGGCTAATATTTGCAAAGATGTTGAGGCTGCATAAGAGTTTGATTTTCTAATCGTTGTCCGCGTAGAAAAATTAATATATATAGGAGAAACTATTTAAGAAAGCATGGGATAAAGTATTGCCAATACAATCTCACTGTATCACCAATACTTTCGCTCAGTGACACTCCATACTTTGGCCCATATAACGAGATACTATTAAAATTACACCCACATCAAATTTAAAAAAAAATTAGCATCATTATGTTGCCCATTCTGAGGTAAATATATGTCTTTATCTAAACTATGTCTCTATCTAAGCGAATGTATTGGTGATAGAGTAAGATTGTATTGGCAATACATTATCCCATACTTTTCCCATGCTTTATTCAATAGTTTCTCCCATATATATTTTTGCTACGCGAGATATATATACACTCCGTAATATTTTCTTATATGCTGGATAGAACCCCACACAAAGCGAATGGAAAATGGCCCCGATTGATTGGAATGAAATTGGAGTCTGTTATAGTTCTCGAGTGGATAGTTTCAGAGATAATAGAGTGTGTGTTGTTGGTAATGGGTCTGTGAGTGATTTATACGGGTGTTTATAATAGATATACTCAAAATTTGTAATGTGTAATAGATTCCAGTAAATCGTATAGATTTCTAAGGTCGTTGAATCCGAATCAGGGGATCGTTCATTCCTACGACGGCACAAATTCAGGTGGAGCTGATTTCAGGTCAAAATGAAGTAAAGTCTTCTGACAAATTCCAACGAGTAAGAGTTCAGTTTTTTAAGATCACTGTTCTTGCAAGGTCACTTAAAGGTCAACTCGATGTCAAACTATTGAATAGGTGGGTGATAAATTCCCACTGCAGTGGAACATATTACACACTTCGGTTGTTCTGTATGTCGACTAGAAATTTCATGAAAATCACTCAGGGCAATCGACATAATCACACACTATATTCCTGAAACTATCCATACAAGATCACTTCAGGCCCGTGACATCTTTTGATCAGAAAGTTAACTATAACATACTCCAATTCAGTTCAATCAACTGAGACCCATTTTCTACTCACATTATTGTTTACACTTTTGAATTCAAAGTTTTGAGTAATTAAATTATAACATCACGGTTTAAGCGGTTACTGTACCAATAAAGAAAATAAAACGATAAACGGGAGGAAAACATATAAAAGGGGAAAGGGAAAGACATCGATTTGATACGAGTAAAAAATTATTTTGAACTTTTTCGCTTCTAATACGAAACTTCTTCAGAAAAATAAGAAAAATATTAAACAAAGTGAAACAAATTTTGGTAAAAATGATATAAGTATAATAATTAATAATTATGCAATCAATTGTTTGAAAGAGCAGCACATGGAAACACCGTTTGTTTTGATATTGCATTAAAAAAATTGATTGTATAATGCGTTTTTCTTGAAATTGATATCCGCAATTTTGAATTGCGAATTTCGATATTAGATTCGTAATTTATTAGCGACTTAAAAAATACCCAAGTAAGCAGAAAATTTTGGAACACAAATAGAACAATGTAGTATAACTACAGCTTAGATGACGAAAAGCCTTGAAGATAAAATTTTGTAGAATTAATTAGGAAAATGAATTTTAAGAATTCACAAAAATTACACATGTTTTTAATTAATTGTACTGCAATTTCCAAAAATTCCGACATGCTGAAAGAATTTTATACTTTTTATTTTCATCGCAAAAAAATCTTTCTTGAAAATTAAATTGAAATTTTACAGGTCCGTGTAGTTAAATGTTGTTCAATTTGCGAAGATTCGCAAAAATGGAAAGGTCTGTTATGTTTGTAAATACGGGGAGTGAGAGAGACAGAGAAACAGGCATTTATTTTGACATTGACATGTGTTACAATAATTTCTTACATTATACATACAACTATTTACAAACATTTAACACTATCTTGCTATCGACTTATACTTTACATCATAATCACGAAAACCATACTATTATTCACGTAGGTTTTTGAAGGTTGTAGATTTTGGTAATTTGCATTTGTTCTGCAGTCAAGGATCTAGTTTTATAGTTAACAATCTAAGATTTTCTTTTCCTGCGCTCGCAAATCTCTTTTTGAAAATGTTTAATCGTATATTTATAGGTTCCATTCCAAATGCGTTATACAGTGATGCAATGAATGGCAAGAAAATAGATAAGTTTGGCTGTTTAAGTAGAATTAACTTTAGTAGAGCTGCTGTTTCTGCTGTGGTTATGATTTTTATCGCTTTCTTTCAGTTAGTCGGGGGAAGGCATGACAATATTCTAATAGTGAATGATACATGCTTTTATAGATTTTTTAAACTTGAACGTGCTGGAGCTTCTGGTCCATAAACCTGATTTTTCAGAAATGAGAGAGACTCTTTGCAGCATTTCAATCTTGGTCATTTGCAAATAGTGTACGAAATTAAGTTTGGCGTCTAATTTGATTTCTAGGTATGCAATCTGCTGAGAAGGTTTTATATCTATTCCTCGTAAACTTATTCCTGAAGATTCACATTTTACTTTATGGCAAGGCAGGAGCATTGCACAATTCTTACCTTTGGTAATACAGTCGATATTTTTTTTTTTTTTTTTTGACGGAGGGGGGAAATGCATTAGGCACCATAGGGGGTTAAAGATGTTATGTAACCCCCCGTGTGTCGGACTCCCTCACTTTTGATGTTAACGGCAAGGTTTACCGACTAAAACCCTAACCTCCCTTGGCCCTCCAGAATCCACGTGTGCAGTCTGCAGTAGAAAAGTGGCTCCGATATCCATCTCCTCCGCTGCAGACTGCACCGGGCCATTTCGTTTGCAACTGTAACCACTCCCTCTACCATTGGGTAAGTGGTTACAGGATCTCGTGTGACCTAAGTAGACGGAGAGATCCCAGTAGCACTGCTTTCTGCATTCGGCCTGCGATGGAATTTGCATGTTCTCGACAGGCCGGAATGCTTTTGATGTTTTGGAGGAAAGTTGGTCTCATTCCTCCCAGCACTCCAATTATCAGCACGACGAGCTTGATTTTGAATCCTCGATACAGCCTGCGAATCTCGAACAGGAGTTCCTGATATTTCATCCGTTTTTCGTCCTCTTTGCTGACTATATTTGTTTCTGCTGGTGCAGAAAACTCGATGACGAAGATGGATTTGTCATCGAAGTCAACAAGGACGATGTCAGGCTTATTGGCTGATATTTGCCTGCTCGTCGGGAATGAGTAATTCCAGTATATTCGGCACGACTCATTCCCGACAACGGATTCAATATCAGTGGGGACGTACGGCAAAACTGGGGTTGCATCAATACCATAAGTGCTGCGAAGATGGTAATACAGCACTCGAAGAGCCGCATTGTGACGTTCGATGTATGCTGAAACTGCATATATTGGACATGCTGCCAAAAGATGCATTAGTGTCTCAGCATGACATCTACACAATCTACAAAGCGTACTCTGTACCGCCTGGTGTAAGATGTTCTGGCGGTACGCTAAGGTATTGATGACCCCATCCTGGCACGCGAAGATAAAACCCTCGGTCTCGGATTTCAAGCCGGCTGATCTTAAGAAGGAGAAGGTCATCTCTGCCGACAAGCCAAGTTGTTGGACATTTCGAAAGAATTGTCCATGCAACGGCTTGTCGATATGCCTTCCCTCCAACATACGGAGTTGTTCCTTCCGTATGTTAGCCCTGAGACGCACTGGGCACAGATTGATGACTGATTCAGCCTCCTGTGCACCACTACGTCCCACGTTGAAAACCAGACCGAGGTTTCGCGCCGCTCGTTCCGCCGCGTTGTACAAAAACGCCCCCTTCCCCTGAATTTCATGCTGATGTACTAGCATCATCAGGGGATCCTCCGTTCGATTAATCACGTCGCAAGCTGTTTCGAGGACCAATCGGTCATGCATACACTCCAGGCTTAAAAGGCCACGACCTCCCATATTTCGGGGCAAATACAGTCGTTCCACGGAAGATCTTGGATGCAAACTGCGTTGCATACAAATCATCTTCCGTGTGCTTCGGTCAAGATCCCTTAGCTCGTCAACGTTCCACTTCAGTGCTCCAAAAGAATAGAGCACAGGTGATACGGCCAACATATTCGTGGCTGCCACCTTATTTCTCCCGGTCAATTCTGATGACCAGATCTGACGGAGAATGCGCCGGTATTTCTTAATGATGGTGGTTTTAGCAGCCTGCACATCCTGGACATGCCTTTGAGGTACGCCCAGGTATGTGTAGGCTTCTTCGGCGCTAAGGTGGCGGATGACATTTCCGTTGACGAGCTCCATATCGTTGTTATGGGAGCCTGACCTTCCTCTGTGCAAATGAATGACTGCACACTTGTCCAATCCGAATTCCATACCGATATCTCTCGAGTATGTGAGGGCGATGTTCAGAGATCGATGTAATTGATCTTCGCCTGATGCGTATAATTTAAGATCATCCATATAGAAAAGATGGGTGATCTTATGTACACGTTCACCAGGCGGTCCACACATGTACCCTTGAGATTTCCGGAGAACAACGGATAGAGGCAATAGTGAGATGCAGAAGAGCAGAGGACTCAGAGAATCTCCCTGATAGACACCTCTTTGGAATTGAACCAGTCTAGACATGGTTCGACGCTTGCCCGATGTCATGACAATGCGTGTTTTCCAAAGAGGCATCAGGTCTTCTACAATTCTCACTATGTTTGGGTGGACATGAAGGCGTTTGAGCAACAAGCTTAAAAGCTCGTGCGATGTTGAGTCATACGCCTTCATGTAATCCAGCCAGGCTATCGACAGGTTACGCTTGTACTGGACTGCGTCCTGACAAACACACCTGTCGATAAGCAAGTTGTCCTTGCAGCCGGATACACCCATTTTGCAGCCTCGTTGTTCTACTATCCGTTGCCACACCGGTTTCACGGATTTCTCAATACGTTCGTTCAAGATGTTAGTGAACAATTTGTATAACGTATTGAGACACGTGATCGGTCTATGGTTTCTCGGATCGGACAAGTCTCCCGATTTTGGGATCAGTGTCGTTCGGCCCTCCACCAGCCAGTGCGGAATGGGTTGGTCTCCATTTATATAAGAGGTGAATATTCGGGCTAGGTGTTGATGGACAGAAGTGAACTTCTTCCACCAATAGTTGTTAATTCCATCCCAGCCCGGCGAGGAGAAATTCTTCGCTTGTTCGATATTATTTATTATTATTATTATTATTATTATTATTATGATTATTATTATTATTATTATTATTATTATTATTATTATTATAAGATCATTTTTTAAAAACATTTCAGTAGTAAAATTTGTCGACTATTAATAGAAATAAGATAATTTTAATCTGGTTTTAATCCGTTTTCATATACACGCAATTCAGATGGTATTGCAACGATTTTGCAACTTGGGTTGAAATTCTAACAGAACTGATGAACACATCGACAAATAAAGACATATGGCAAATTAAACCTTTCCTTAAAAATAAAATAGAACCACCCAAATCCCACTTGAACGCTGATTTCCGCTGATCTTTAGCCACAACTCCTGGATCGTGTCAAACTGTTTCATATCGCCAAGAAAATGATCACCAGGTGCTCATTTGAAAATCTCTAAGAAACATCATTGCCACCAGGAAACAAATCTCATTTTACTGTTTATTTGATGTATTTTTTGATAATATAGGGTTTTATAATATGATTACTTTTATGGAGGTTCCGTAAGCACTGTCAAAATCGGTCGCTATTATTCCAATAGTCAAGACTGGAGATAAAATTTTAATACTATTTTCGATTCAAACAGTATAATAAACCATCATCAATATGGTTTTAGGGTTAACAAATCTGCTGATGATGCTATAGTCAAAGCTACTTAATACATCTGTAATGCCCTAGATCAAGTAAATCTTGCTTGGCTATTTTTATTGATTTAATGAAGGCCTTTGACAGACTCGTTCATACTATCCTTCTAGACAATCTAGGGACGTAGGGAATCAGGGAAATTACCCTCCAACTATTAAAATCTTATTTATAAAATAGGAATGACACAAAGTGCAATACAGCATTCTTCATTTGGTGTCCCTCGAGGTACTATATTAGGTCCACTTTTATTTAACAGATGTCAACGATCATTTTGCTATTCAAATAAAAGGGAAAATTTTTGCTGACGCTGTTGACACATTCTTATATTATCAAGAAACAACTTGGCAAGAAGTACGCTTTATGATCTAAACTCTTCCATCCAACTGTAAAACATGCAAAAGAATAGCTGTCGTAAAATCCACAAAATATCTTCGATTAGAAATAGACACATATTAATAATACAATCCGGAAATTACGATACTTGTTTTTTGCTTTAGATCCCTGCGTAATGTATTAAGCAAAAAATTGATAATCGCAGTGTATAAAAATATAAGCTAAGCAGTTTGGAGCTTTGGCATCTTCATCTGGGGTGGAACTAGCGAAGGCGTAATTTAACCTCTGCAAATCTTCAACAGAAAAATACTGGAAATTATCTTGTACATATAAATAATACACTTATTCAACGATATAACTCTACAACTAGGACATTGAATGTACGCAAAATGTACACTGAGAGAAATGTTTGTTTACAGTTAATGTAATAGCTTCATAGTAAAGCTAACAGAATTTAGGTAACGTAAGGTACTTTATCCTGCAGTAATAACTAATAAAAAATTACGACCCTCCCAATCTTCAACATTAGGAAAGATTCTTTTTAGTTCATCTAGAAAGTAACGTTCGCTCACTGGAAAAAAGGATACTGTCTCCATATTAGTAAAAACTACAGCGTCTGAAAAATCATCATTTCTATAAGTATTACGTTGTATTAGTTCATAGAAGACATAAATATTATTTACCAAAAATCTAACCTCGAATGCATTCATACATTTTAAACAATATAGTTTCTCGGCCGCTTTTAATAATTAAAAATAATAAGAGGCGTGAGATTTAACGGCAACAATTAAAAAAGGAGGTTATATATATAAAAAGGAGATGATAATAATAATAATAATAAAAGAGATAATTGAACAGTTTTTAAAAAATAGGGGGGGGGGTTATATATGAAAAAAATAAAACATGTAAAAAACTAATAATGAATGAAAGGGGAAATTTAGCTTGACGTTTCGACCCGCGTTAGGGTCATCTTCAGAATTTCATATTTTATTTTTTTCATATATAACCTCCCCCCCCCTATTTTTTAAAAACTTTTCAATTATCTCTTTTATTATTATTATTATAATCATCTCCTTTTTTTATATATAACCCCCTTTTTTAATTTTTGCCGTTAAATATCACGACTCGTATTATTTTTAAGCATTCATACATTGCTGTAATTTTAACACTATATCTGCCTAGTAATAATTTTGCGGAAACAAATTGTAAAGCCAAATCTTTTGTCAAATAATTTTTTAAGAAACGAGTGATAATTTTCTTGAAATGATAAAAAAATGTGATATTATAAGATTAGGAATGCCTTTTGACTGTAAAACAAACGTGAAACGCGTATGCGTGAAAGGTGTTACTGATATAAAATGGAGGTTAGGTTAAGCATATATCATAATCACTTTTACACCTTCTAGTCAGGCTACAATAAGGGCCTCACTCAATCTATAAAAGGGCATTACTAGATTTAGATAGATTTACTAGTTAGGGCATAGTGCATTTGTAAACATTAGCAAAGCATCAAGAAAATATGTACGGGGGAGTGTTTGTTGTCGCTCAATCTAAATATGGCATCAAATTTTCAAAATTCTAATTGGTACATCCAATATAATGGACAAAAAATTAAAATTAACAGTTTGCATTATTTTTAATATATAGTTTCTTGTATTCTAGGATTTTTTTATTCTATAAAATGATAAATCGAAAATCTGTAATTCAATAAAAGTAACCACTTTCTTCGTTATGGCGGTGACTTCGTAAAGAACACAAAATTCTTAAATAAATAGTGGAAAAAAAAAGAAAAAAAAATTTATTTATATCATAGTTTTAAATCTAATCTTACAAAAAATGTTATATATGCTCAGAATTATATAAAGAAAAGTTAAAAAGTAAATATAACGTATATCATTCATGTTGGACGCTAATGGTGTTTATAATTATGGATGGCGTTTCGTTCGCCAAAATTAAGATTAAGATGAAGGTAGTACGTATAGGACCCGTGAAATAACCTCCTTCATTTTTTTTTATTTGGAAACAAAAGTCAGTTTTTTTTTAGTTATTTTGATATTTTGTTGTTTTTTTATTTGCTAAGTCGTGCAGGTTTGGACACTATATGGTAATTTGCACTAAAAACACGACATATCATTTTTATAAAATATAAACTATGCAATATAAAAAATCCCATGTGGAGCTCCAGAGAAAAGTATATGTATTTCGATTATATTGTAAAAATATCGAATCGATTGGTGAATTTACTAATTATATAAAAAAACTTCATAATTGCTATTAAATTAAAATAAACCGGGAAATTAAAAATGACTTTACTGGTTTCCTTTCTAAACAACTGTAAACAAATTAAAACATTCCAACATGAGTATTAATGCAATAATGTATTTTTATTTCAAATTAAAATATTTTGAGCCCATGTAATCGCAATTGAAAGTTCTTTCATTGGAAAGTTTATAAACAATCCCAAAATTACTTAAAAAAGAATTATTAATCACTTTTTCAATGACTAATATAGATTAGGTGACAAAAATTGTACACTTGTGACAAATAAAGACAAATAAAGTAAGATAAAGTATTTCAGACTTTTGAAAATGATAATATTGTAATTTCCAATATGTGCTAATATTGACCGATTATTCACGGGATTAATGATGTCCCGAGTATTTCCAAAATTAATAAATATTAAAAAATGTCTAAATTAATGTGTAAACTAACAGATTTGTATGTAACTTGAAAAATAACATAATATTTTTGTTTGCATTTTTCGTCAATAAATGAATAAAATATGAATTATATCATGAATGTAAATTTAACAATAATGTGAATTCAAATGAATATTTACTTGAACAGTCATTAGTAAATATTTAATTAAATTACGCATTTACGCCCTTGTATCGAAAAATACTATTTTATATTAAGGACGTAAAATAAAGTTTTACGCCCGAAAGCTGTCGAGCATGTCCGAGGGACAGTGAAGCAATACTTTTCACCCGCGTGTGTGTAAAATTCGAATTTATGCTCAGAATTTCAAAATGGGATGAGTTGGCAACTTCTATCTCAGCCACATAATTTTCGAAGGCATACAATTTATTTAAGCTCCGGGGGGACTAAAAGAATGTTCATATTCAAGTAAATATTTAGTTTAGTACTCGTTAATAAATGATTTTTAATGTTTTAAGTTAATATTTATAATTAGAAATAATAGAGTATGACTACACAACAACAAATAATATCATAACATTGTTTGAACCATATTTTTGTTCAACAGTTGCCCATTTTATTGTAAAAATACGAATAGGCGAATAACTGCATAGCTCGAATCCCTTTTCTTAATACCGCATGATGTCAATATTTATAATACATGACAAATCTATTGATAATGTTCAAGGTTCTGCCAAGGTGGTGTCGTGATAAATCTCCACATTTCATAGAATGAAAATGCAGTTTCTCGTAGATTATGCAAGTACACTGGACAAAAATGTAGTTAATTTAATAAATCATTACTGCAACTGATAGTAACATGTAGCTAAATTGACTGAAAGTTACTTTACCCGAACTCAGACTTAATGAACTGAACTCAACATTTAGTCATAAATTAATTAATTAAGAAACTAATTTTCAAAATCTAGTATTTTGGTAACGATCTATTTTTTAATCAATTTTATTACGTATTAATGATGAAAAATTTTAGCTATTTCATCACTAACATTCTATATTCAACGGTTTCCTATACATTGAAGATTTTTCTACTATTAAAAAAAAATATCATTCAATCAACATATTCACTACAACCGTAAGATTAATTATATGATATTGAATTCCTCATAAAAATACAAATTATATGTTATTATAAAATTACAAATTATATTATTAATTATTTTCAAACCGTTTCTTTTCTAAAAAACTAAATGTTACGATTACGGTAATGATGTAAAATTGTTATCAAATATTTATATTAAAAAAAAAAATAAGAACCAAACTAAAAAGATTTGATCCAACTTTTGAAATCTTTCAAGTCTGGTTCATTTATAGAAATATTTATAAAACAGTACATATTTATTGCTAAATTTCAATATTCTAATAAGGTGCGATCTGTTAACAAATTCTAATATTTCACAAATTAAAGAAAAACATTAGACAATTTTTAATAAAGATTTGATAATTCGATAAAATCAAATTTCGGGTCTCTTTGATTACGTACTAACCTCATAAAGATGAAATAATTTCAGCAATTACGTTATCATATCTTTATTAGTTTTATTACGTTTTCCGGTTGGTAAGGTGGATTTTTGTAATATGACATACGAAAATAAATATTTATTCGAATTATTTACGCTAAGCAAGAAAACATAAACTCCGCAATCACTTTTTCCATACCATGCTTATATAAGCACAATTAGGTTAAACTTCACTATTTAATTAATATCTTTACAACAATTTATAGTGGTTTAAAAACTCGAGTGGCGCTTCAAAAATTATTAAAAGAGCTTTGATTTAAGAGGAAGACAAATTTAAAAGATTTATATTATATAATTCTATTTTTTACTGATAAGAAAATTACAAACACTAGAATAATTTAGCCTTTAATAGAAATAATTTTTACCTTTAAAATATTTGCCTATCTAAACATCTACCAAAATTTTAGGCATCACTTTCGACAATGACATGAAATCTACGTCCTATTTTGGAAAAATAAGAACTTCTTATTTCGACATATGAATACAGTAGAGTCCCGGTATATTTGCCCGCTCGGTTCCTAGCCTTCCCCTCCCGTCTCCTTATATATTATGAAAAGATGGAGTGCGTCGCTTCTCCAACTCTCCTCCGTCACGTTACGTTCGTGACGTCACAGCAGGCCCTTCATGAGGCCCCAGCGCGCAAGGTGGGGGAAAAAGAGACCGGCGACGGACAAATATAACGAGACGGAACGGGCAAATATGCTGGGACATAAATAAAGCGAGACGCAAATATACCGGGAGTCTACTGTATTATTCAATTCATCAATGGAGTTCGATGGGGAGCTGAAACATCGGCATTAATTCAACTCATTGAAAGCCTCATAAGATCACATGTGCATTATGCCAGCTTTATTAATTATCCTAAAGATAACAACCTTAAACTGAAATTAGACAAAATCCAATATTATGTTTTTAGGTTAACCTTCAGCCATAGATGTCCCACTAACATAACCCTTGGAGAATCTAAATGCTTAATTTTGTGAATACTTGACTTATTACTATCAAAAATACTTATTGTACTTAAAATTTTAAACACTACAAATATATCTATCTTCTTTTAACTCTTCTTTTTTTAATTTTCCAAGCAATCCACCGTATTCCAATTCTTTTATTTTAAACCAAGCATATGGACTTAAAGAGCAATCTAAATGTACAGAATCATCTAATAATTTCTCAGTGTTTAAATAGTAGTTTTCGATATAAGGGCGCAAAGTTCAACTTTACGCACCGTAATTTAACATGCGATTAGATAGGAGCAGTGTGTAAAGTTGAATTCTTACGCCTGTATATCGAACATTATTTTTTGATATATGTATGCATGGAGTTTGTGCGCTTTTTCAAGTGCGTAGAGTATGTCTTTAGGGATGAGTCATAGCTGACCGATGCAGCCGAGTGGCCGGTGAAGCCATTTTTTAGTTTATCATTTTACTTAATTGGCATCTATTATTTCTTATTGATTAGTACATTATTCAGTAATCACACTTTAAAAACGATACTTTAAATGAAGGCAAATTTCTATTGACATGACGATAACATTTTTAAATGTCTTAAATGAATTACCGTCATATAAGACATTTGTCATATGTATATATATAGAACTTTGGAGGCATATCATACGCATTAGTCATTCAGGAAGGAAGTAATATTTAAGTATTTTATACAAATTACAAAATTCATACAAAATTATTTTAGTAAAACATTCATGGGATATCAATTTGAGAGGCTAACCCCACTTGTAGCCCAAAAAATGGATCATTTTCATAAATTTTGTTTTTAAGAAAACTACGAAACTTTTTTAAATGATCATTACTTATCTTAACACATGTTCCACAATTTTTCCATTCAAGTTTAAATCGTATTAATGAGTGCAATAAAAACATTATTTAGAAATCATTATATCTTATGCCTTTGAGGGTGCTGTATTTAATGGTGATTGTTAGAATTTTCCAAAATGACTTTTAACCATAGAAAACTCGAAAATTAGACAGAAAAACATGATTTTGTGATTGAATCTTTTTTAATACTTTCTCGTTCTCTAAATATTTTTATTATAACTATAAAAATACAACTTTACAAATCATGTCGCTATCTTAACTTAAAATATATACAAGTAAACTGAAAACATTGTTTGTAAACAACAATTACAATTGCAATGGCAAAATTGTTTTCGAATGCAGTTACAATTTTTTTCTTGAAAACCGTAAACGTTAGGGAAAAATTCCTTAGAACAAGAGTTGGTTAAAATTGGCGTAGAGTTTATGTATTTAAACTGATATTAAGGACGATTTAACAAGACTAAAATTTAAAAGATCGGAAATAGTAGATTGCGCAACTAGGGAGCAAAATAGGTGTTTGCCAATGAGTACGAGACGCCCGAGCGAAGCGAGGACCTTATTTCGCACGAGTCTACAAATACCTATTCTCCCATGTTGCACATACTATTTCCGCATACGAGAGCTATTTTTCTCCTGCGAAATAGAAACTTATTTTACTTCCTAGGGTAAGAATGTGTCATTTTGCTCCCGCAATATAGGGAGCAAAATAGCATTTTGCGCTTAGAGTGGGAGAAAATTTTTTTTTTTGTTTAAGACTCCACATTGTAATGCCGTACAGCCCCACCACCTTTGTTAGAGCAGATATCCTTGCCATCTTTATCGAGACTACGATATTTTGGCAGTAAGTTTTCAATTTCAAATAATAATGTGAGATTTTTAAACAAGAGTTGCGAATATGTTGCCGATCTTTAGGAAAATTGGACTTTAACATTCTTGAGTCGCTTCATAGATCAATTTTAACGAGCATCTGAAACTGAAGACATCATAATTTCGATAGTGGTATATATATGAATTTCCAGAATAGTTGCATATATCGATGTAGTATTGAAGATTAATAGAAAACCTTAAAAGGTTAATACTCACGTTTCATTAATTTCGTGTTTAAAAATTCGACATAATTGAGTAATAAATGACCGTCCTAAAATTGTATTTTCAATTTTACGAAAAAAAAACGGTTAGTTACGTTTACATTAATTTAGGTTAGGTTAGTTTAAATTAGTTTAGGTTCGTTTGTACCGAAATTAGTTTCAATCGTTAGGTTAGTTTAGATTAGATTAGATTGGGTTAGTGGTTAGGTTAGATTGCGGGTCTTTTTTCTTTTTTTTCCTAGAACCGCCTTCAGTTGTTTATATATTCGCAGATATTTTAGCTCGGATATTTTGTCGCGGATATTTTACCGTCGGATATTAAATCGTGCAATCATATGAAACACTACATTTTTATTTACTTAATAAGCCTGCCAAGTATCAAAAAGATTGATTTAGTATAGGTTTCGAGGCATTTTTATCATTCTACAAAAATATAATTTCAGCTCGTTAACGGATTCTTCTCTTGCAACGCTCATACACTGAGAGACCGTCAATATTAAAAATGTAGTAAATTTTAATATTTTTATACGAAAATTGGGAAAATCGGTCCGCTTTTCGAAAATTTAGTACCGACATTTTTAATATCTAGTATTATGATTATAAGAAAGTGCTATTCTGAATATGAAATCTTAATAACGTTTAACATATTGTGCGTATTCTTGGTGTGACGGTCCATGTATTAAATGTAGAAAAAAGTAAACAAGTAGAAAAAACGGTAACAGACGAATTGCGATGGCAATATGCGTCTGGCGCTTTGATAATAGAACTTCTTTTGTGTTAAATTTTAGACTCACTAACTTTTAGATTTTGAATTAATATAATAAGTATCCCTCTTGCGCTAATAATTTAAACTATTGTAAAAATGCGTTTCGCGCCAGGATGTCATAATGTGTCAAAGTAATGCTTATTGCTATATGAGAGAATAACTAAGTTTAGATAAGTAACGCGTGAGCTGTCTCTATTATGCGAAATCATGTGCGACTTCGTTCAAGGATTACGTAGCCATCTAGCGCCGGCCGGGAGAACCCTCTAGTTTACACATACATGCAGAATGAAAATTCTGGCAGTATTCCGCAATGTTATTCATTTTTGATCAATGTTATTGATTTGAGTGACGCGCAAAGTAATCATGTAAATCTTTCTCTTCTATATTGAAAAGAGATAAAGAGACAATGTTATTTCATATTTCGTAATGTCCCTCTTTTTTTCAAAATTTCGCTGTACATATTTAACTTCAACGCCGCGAGTCCACACTCAGGAATATTTAAAAATGATTTTTCTCTGATTACCAAAAAGTAGTTTATTTATTTTAAATGATTCGTCGTCTCAATATTTTCTTATTATAAATTATAAATATTAAAAGTATATTATCAAATATTGCAATATAAATACTAAAAATTGATAAAGTTATAAGAATAATCATTTTAATATTCACTATGCTAATTTTTAGTATAGCGTCACATTGTACCCTAGTTTCCTATGGAAAATATTAAAAGTTAGTACTGGTCTTTCAGTGTATCTCATTGAATTTTATTCGAAACAACTTTCTAAGTATTCTTGGAGAGTTTAATTAAAAATGTTTGTCAAAGTTATTAGAAGTGGGCTTAACCTTTTAATGATTATTCCTATGGTGTACTTACTCGTGTAATTTTTTATTTACAAAAAATAAGGGATAAAAATAATTTTCTATAATAATGTTAAGAGATTCATCACATTTATATGACGGTACTGTAACTTTAAATGCACTTTGTTAAAATAATTCATTTTCAGTCGCGTTTTAGTGGGATAGTTCTTTTTTTAAATTTTCTACATTTCAGCTTTGTAACAATCTATACCTTTTTTAACAAAGAATGTTAAGCTTGAAAATATTTAATAATTAAATTAAAACTACGCTGTCAATTTTCAAAGGAAAAATACATTTTACGACGTAAGATAAGCAATGACCGACTATGCTTATTAAGATTTATATGTAGAATGAATTATGTTACTTGAATGTATTATTTTTACAGCAAGAATAAAATAAAATTGAGTGATACGCTTTGAAACTAACCCACAATCACGCTATAAATTAAAAACCATTTAAAACGTTTTCATTTTAAAAAATGTGATTTGAACTCATTTGTCTTCTTTACAATGAGTCATCTTAAGTACATACGCGGATCTACTTTCTAATATATTATACTAAAAGAAGTTTCAATTTCCTATTGGATAGATATTAGTATTCAAATTATTGTTCATAAAATATATTTAAAAATAAATTACGAAAATGAAACATTGTAACAAAATGAATAAAAAATGAATATTTACTTGAATAATAAATGTATGAATCAACTAAAATTTCCTATTATTTCCATTAATTCGATGATTAAACTGTCATTAATACATCGTTATACCGTTGAAAGCATCTACTAAAATAATGAGCATTTTATTTACTATTATGTTTTTAATTTATTGAAATCGGAGATTCTTATCAGTTCAACAAATGATAAACGCTTACGATCAACGTTTCATGCACAATAATAAAAAATGATTGAAATTTAGTTTTAAAAATCATCAAAGGTACAATTCGAGCTTCACTTTCTCCATTCGATCCATATGACGCATTTTTTCAACTAGATTTTTTTAACATGAATCTTAGAAACTCATGGTAAATATTGTCACAGCAACTTTCAGATTGAATTTTGAGAGTCGGGCTTGGCATATCGATGTCTAGATTTCACGATTGTAGAAAATCCATAAAATAAAGTGTACTCAACTTCGGCAAGGGTATGAATACCTGTTACTCATGAGATAAGGTTTATATCTTATCTACCGATATGCGGATCGTAGAGTTTTGTGTGCCGGCAGGAAAGGTGTGGTGGGTCTTTAGTTGAGGCTCTCGTCAGTTTTCGTATGGACATCATAGTGCGCGAGTGTCCCATAGTGGTAACGTGATAGTAGTGACTGTGAAGTACTAAATACTTTTTAGTACAATACTAAATTAATCTAACTCAGGAATCTTAACCTTCGGCCACAATGAGACCGGTCATCTTCGCCGTCTTATGCGGCGTCGCTGGTACGTAAACGCATACAAACATCCCCGATTCGTCTGATTAAGTTTATAGATCTTATCTTGGAAATATAAGAAATAATATCGATGGAAAAAACTACGCCAAGATATTAATGAAAGAAAATTCCTGTAAAAAGCATGGAATTCCTTAGAAAACTTAATAAATTAAATAAAACCGTATGCGTGTGTATAAACAACAATTTCTAAAAAACATTTTAGATATTCATGGGTATAAAAATTTTGTTAAAAAAGAAATGTTTGGCTAGATAAATTGACACCACGTGGAAAATATAGAAGTTATCGCGTGGTGTCGACATTAAATTACTTATCCTACGATGAGTAATGAAATTAGGGCTTAATTAATGCTCAAAATTTCAAAACGCCACGAAAACAAAAAATAAACTGAAATTAAAAAACAACAACAAAAGAAAATTACGTTGAAAATTATTACTATAAGTAATGAAAAGAAAAAAGTTTCAAATTTCGAGGAAAATCATAAATATTGACCCGAGGCATTTCGATTTAGAATATACAAATACAATTTTAATCTCTTATTATTTTTTCATTTATCATATTATAAATAATGTTAAATAATATTTAGCATTAAAATAATTTAATTTGATGTTACTTAATGTGAAATTTAATTGAAATAGTAAACATTGAAACGTAAACAGCAAATAACGTCAATTAGTAGTATACTCAATATGTTTTCAGCCTTCAAATTTACATTGATACGATTACAAAAGATAATAAAAAAATACTAAATTATAACATAAGTATCCAATGGCTATTAACAAGTTTACTTGTCAATAATAAAAATTAGACAAAATTTATATTTATTATGAAAACTAAAACGTTTACTATGTCGAAATAAAAATCAGTATTGTTTTAGATTAAGTTTTATATTGGATTGAACGATAAAATTAATACGTTTAAACAATTCTTCTGCTTAGTACTCGAGACAATTCATTCAGTCCCGTTATTAGACCTGCCAATCTTTGAGTGTTATAACTCGAGCTTAGTAAGTAAGGATAATCTTCTTCCACATACGATGACAACATTAATTGAGATCATTCGGAAAATAGAAGATTCTAAAGGTTTAAACATGGATATGGCAAATCTCGTCACTTCGATAATATTCAGGTAATAATTTGTTACGTCTTCCATCACATTTCCATTAAAGATGATCCATGTAAGGGTAGTTCAATAACCAAGGAAACTAATCTGTTAATCATTTTAAAAATGAAAAACGAATGAGGATACTTTAATCAAATTTGACAAAGGAAAAAATGAAAATAGATAACTTGTTTGTAAAAACTAACAAATTTTTTGAACAATTTTTTAGGTTTCGACAAGACGGTATCGTAATGAATCCTGACAGTCCACAAAATGTAAACACGAATCCTTACATAGTGGATCTTGCATTAAGTTACAGGGATTCGATAATTAAGAAAGTGATTGGACAAAACTATCGTTTTCCAAATGACAGTTTAACGCTAATAGAAAGGGTAAGTTATACTTTTAGAATTTTACATTATTTTTTTGTTATTTGCAAAATCTATGTAATCTTCAATTTTACTCGTACCTTTAAATATTATGGTTTTATTTTTTTTTGTCCCAGAGTAAAACTATCAAAAACATTTTTTTGTGACGTTTGATAAGTGAGTAATATTTTCTATTAAAGTATTTTGGGGTTATATAGTTTTATCGATTTCAAAGCTTTAATCGCGGTTGAATCACTTATGTTATCGTAACGTAAATAAGCGCATTCTGAAATACGTGGATACGCCTTTCAAACGCTAATGATATTTGTTATAAAGCATACCTCATTTATTTTTTAACCATTTGAATATATTTTTAACAAATTAAATAACTTTTACAAATTATTTTAATTTTAAAAAAAATTAATTGTCAAATATTCCCAAAGCCGCTAAGCGAAATGTAAATAAAACGTATTTTAATCCCATTTACGTCTTGTCACAGTTTCTACAAAGTTACACGCCATCTGATGTCATAAATGCATAACGTTTTCGGAATCTGACATCAAAAAAACGATTTTGTCTATCTTGAATGCTTTTAAATCAAATTCAAAAGTATTCGAAATTGCCAAAAAATGGATTCAAACATAATAAAATGAATACAATGCTATCCCTTCCAGTACATTATGGAATCAAAAAAGAAAAAAGAAAATTTTTAATTTTGTTTCTGGGTTATCAACATATTAACGCCTAAGAGACAATAGGTTTAATTTGTATTTAAAAGATTACTTTAGTAATGAAAGCTTCGGACTATTTCGTTATAACTTATGTTTTCGAGGTCGCTCTTCAATATATCGAAGTGCAAATATAGTTTAAGCCTACAGGAATTCCAATATGGCTCCAAATGTTTTATCAAATTACTCAAAAAAAATGAGGAAATTTGTACTTTTACCAATTTTTGTCGAACTATGATTTTATTGAAAAATTATTGTCAACATTGAAAAGAAATAAAAAAATTTATCCGCCATTTTGGATTCGCCATTTTTAATGTACAACGTTGATAATAAATTTGTTATCAGGGATGTAATTTTACCACCGGTTATGCAAGAAAATTTTGATTTTTAATCATTATTTTCGGAAATAAGGAAATAGTACCAATATTTTTACAACAATCCGCCACATTGAATATAAATATCGTGAAATTAAAAATGTTTGCACATAAATTTGGAAGTTTAACGTCCATGGACGCTTTTTATTCGGTTTACCGAGATCTCGCTGTCCGACATCAATTAAAAAATCTTGCAAAATCTTCTGAAAATAAAATTTTACTAAAAAACATTCTATGCTTATTTTCAAATAATCGAAGCCTTTTGGATTTGCATTTTTCTTAAACATTTTCGAATTGGTTTAATCGAACCAATTTAAAAAGTTTGATTAATGTAGTAGACAACTGAGCTTATGTATTAACTAATAATTTAAATTTCAGTGCACTCTTCATTCGATGATATCAACATCCATCGAAATGTATGAACGAGGAGACGAAACCAGAACATGCAACAAAGTTAATGCGCAAAGCAGGGGAAGGTATCGTAGAAATGTGACACCATCAAAACTGCTTAACAAAATGGACGATGTAGAAAACCTCACAGTGGAACAAATGTAAGATTTAAATTCTAAAAAAGGAATTTTAGAATCTTATAGAAAAAACCGACATAATTGACAAATATTTTAAGATGTTATTGCATGTAAATTGATGATTAACCATATATTTAATATCTATTTTAGGGACATGTTGAGTAAACATGGAAATGAAGATCCAAACTCAAAATATCCTGCATATTCTCGAAATCATCCAAGAAGTGCACCTCTCGTAAAGAAAGAAATAAGTAAATGCCCTGTCGAAACGGGTGTCATTTATACAGAGTAAGTACAAAAAGACAATGGTAATCATACTTTTAGTTTTGGAATGACAAAATGTGGTTGCAGATTTTTAAATGGTGTAAATTTGAGTGAAATACTCTGTCAATGGTAGCACATACGTTTCCGCTCTTAAAAATGGTATCCGCAATAATATTAGAACTTTTTGGGAACATCTTAAGGGGGTTCTAAAGTATAAATTAAAGATGACTGAATAAAATGTCCAAAATTCGGGATCTGATAAGGCAATTCTAATTGTTATAGACAGTTTCATAAAAAATACCAAAGACTTTAATTGAGAACTGATCGAGAATTTTCGGAAATAAATAAATAGTAGATTGTGCAACTAAGGACCAAGATAGGTGTTTGTATTCTCCCTTGTTGCACATTAGTAGATTGTGCAACTAGGGAGCAAAATAGGTGTTTGCCGATGAGTCCGAGTTTGACGCTGGAGCGAAGCGAGGTCTACAAATATCTATCTCCCTTGTTGCACATACTATTTTCTCGTACGAAAGCGTGCTATTTTGCTCCCGCGATACAGGGAGCAATATAGTATTTTGCTCCCGCAAGTAAAATCAATTCTGAATCCCGGCGAATAAAAAAAAAATGATTACAAATTCAATTTTGAATGCATTTGAATCCAAACATAATGTTCACGAAAGTAAAATCAATTCTGAAACCCGGCAAATAAAGAAAAATTCCGGCGAATTTTTGCATATCGATTTTTTATCGAATATTGCGTTTTGAATGAACTAAAATGTATTAGAAGCATGCATCAGATCCAAAATGCCAAGGGTATTGAGAAATTTCTTCTTAAAATGTCACAATTTTGTTTTCTTGGAAACTAGACAACATTTTCTAAGAACAATTGTAAAAAAAATCGTAATTTTGAAAAGAATTATTTAAAAAATTTGAGAGTATTCTTTAACCAAGTTTAAGACTTATTTTTGTTGTATGGAAAGTTTATCTTAAGTATATAATTTTCAAGAAGAATGATTAGTCTTTAAATCTAAAAAAGTTTAACAATTTTTTTTCTTGACAACATTTTTTTATTTAAATTATTTTCGTAGAATTGGTTAAATAGCATTCTGATTTTTTTTCAGATTTTTTCAACATTTCGAAAATTCGAATAATTTTGGGCGCCATATTGGATCCGCCATTTTCAATTTTCAAAACTGAATAAACTGACAATTCCTTTAATTTTGTTAGATATAATTAAAAATCCTATCTTATATTTTGTTTCGTCTGCCATCTTCGAATTTTTTTAAATAAAAAATTAATTCTCGACGCGATATTTTGTACTTTTAGAGATTTTTCAATGCTATTGCTCACAGTAAAATTAAATAAATTAAAATAAAAAATAAACAACAAATTCTAATTGTTTTTTAAAAGCGCATATAACTTTTTTATTTAAAAAATTCTAAAAATATCTCGTGTACTATTGGAAAACGCGATATTTGGCCAGTAAGAAATGCCCATTGCGAAATTTTTCTCAAAGAGTTTAAATGTTAAAATATAGTGTCAAAGTTCAATTTGAAATTCACCATTTGCTAATTTTCTGTAAAAATGATTATTTCTTTTTGGATATTCTAAAAAAGCAGAAAAAAACTATGCCATTCATTTTAGTTTTTTTACTTAAAAGTACTTTGTTCACTTATTATTTTGCTGACGGTTTAAATATCACTAAAATTATATTATTTAAACAGAGTGCAGGAAATAGGAATTTTCCCATTGTTATCGTTATGATTTATTTGCAATAACTACATTTTTATTAACAGATGGGGACCAATTTCTGGCGGACCAGTTTTGGCAGGAATAGCTGCTGCTATGCATCTTCAAAGTGCCTCGGTGAAAAAATTGTTCAATGAAATGAGGCTAAAAAATGCCGGTTACTCTAGTGAAAAAATGTCCTGGACGAACAAATGGATGGCTACACTTTCAGGTTTTTAATATTTACAAATCATTATCATACATCATTGAAATGAGTCTAAATAAAACATTCTTGAATGTTTGTAATGTCGTTGTCGTTGACCATGTTTTAATAAGAATTTTTTTTATTTATTACATCAACCGTGTGAAATAAAACGAATCTGAACATTCTTTCGAGAAATAATGACACAAATGACATTTTTAAAGATTTGAAATTATACGAGTCTAAACAATTTTCAGGTAGCGTAGCAGAAACCGCCATACAACAAGGGCCCGAAATTCAAAATGGAAGATACGAAATTGATATAGAGGGACACTGGAATTCGACTTTAATGCCAAAATGGTACTTTCTCCATAAAACCGAAAAACTACAATTTACTAAAGCTGAAATTAATGGTGATCTTGATGGACTGATTTTGGCTAATGCGTTGGAAAATATCAATGACAGATACTTTATGAAACTTTCCCAAGTTTTGGATATGTATTACGGTGGTAGATCGTTCTACAATGAAAGGGCATGCAACCGAAGAAAATCTTTTAAATTGAAAGACGAACTTTATAAGGAGGTAAATAAAAGTTTCATTAATTATTTATCCCGTTTAAAAAGTTTAAAACTAAACAATTTTGTTTAAACAACGGAAATAAGAATATCATTGAATGATTATTTTTAAAATTATTTTACAGGGATACAGTGCAGCAGACCATTTAATGGTCGGTATTGCACTAAACACTATAACGTCAGGCCTTGACAAATACGTTAACGGTGTCGTTGATCAATTAATGCAAAATTTAGGTAATTTCACCTTTTTGAAAATCTGATCAGTAAAGATTGTGTCCGCTACTATGTATTATAATTAATATAATTGTTTATTACAGGTACTACCGATTCTATAGTATGTCCTCCATCCGGCACAAAAATTAGGAGACCGGCCGTTAACTTGACAATTGTTGTTGACACTTCGATTCCACAGGAACGACTCCTAGCAATTTTAACGTAAGAACTATTTTTAATTATTACTAATCATTCCCTAACAACGTAAATATTTTCCAGGCAACTTTTAGAACGTATCGAAGTAGGTAAATACAACAGCGAGTATACAATTTTAAATGCTAAAAATGGAGAAGTTATATTACCCTCGAGCAGTTATATTTCGAATCTGTACAACATTACCGCATCAGATGACGCAAAATGTAAGTAAATATTTGGTGTAAAAAATGGAAGAAACCGAATATAATTAATAATAATATAGATTTAACGTACACTGTTAGAAATTTCTGTAGCAATTTTCTGAAACATGTAACCGAAGCTTTTTACGGTTACCGTATCAGAATTTTACGAAACATGAACAGAAATTTTGGAAACGGTAACCGTAAAAAACTTCGGTTATATGTTTCAGAAAATTTTGTTACAGTTTCAGAATTTTCAATTACATTAACAGAATAGTATAAGGGGAGTAAAATTTGTTTGCTTTATCATATTTTTTTGTGTGTTCTATGATTTATTGTCCTTCGTTTGGGGAAGGCTACCCTATTATTAGAAATAGAAAATTTAATAAAAATAACACTGTTTTGTAAATGTGCATCAAGGTAGAAAGAATCGACATTATACAATTCAACAATATTCGGATGACTCTCGTTATATCCAGTAGGGTATAACCATCAGTACAGATGGTTGACCGAGGAATCTTTTATGACCGAATGAAAATTCCATTACTGCATGTAATGTCACCGTGTTTCACTGATTACTTTTGAATTTTCTGATAATATAACGTAATGGTATTTTCTGTTACAGAATTAAGTAAAATTCTGTTACTTCGGTAACATAAAAGTATCCGAAATTTCTCAACATTTCTAACAGTGTAGGCGCATTTAAAAATTAAAATGAAATAATAAACGGCTTAGAGCTACCAATTGCATTAGATGTTAAAATGCCATAGTTTGGAAATTTCATAAACATTTCAAACACCTTCCATCGTAATCGCTCGGATTCACAAACGTTTAGGCATTGTCGAAATATTTATAATCGAATATAATTAACTTTTGAATTGTACGGCGTAGATTCTACCGGATTTGAATTTAGCTTGTCTCTTGACAAAATCATCTCACTGAAACAAAAACAACTGGACAATGCCAGAAGAGACGGTTGGGGCGGTGGTAAATCGGATGCCGTGGTGTTCATACCGTATCAACAAACAATCTTCGATGGCACAAATAACTACATAACAGAGAATTTAAAGAACCTAAAAGAAAACCTACCTGGTACGTAATTATTGCATCTTGACGAGATACGTTTAAATTTACACGTCATTTCAGAAATAATTAAATTTATACTATTTCAGACACCACTCTACTATTTTTGGTAAATGGTCGGGAGCAAGAATGGTCCAAGTACGTACAAAATTCGGATACAGACATATTTGGCTACAACTCGGAACTTGTGTCTACTGTTACGTTAAATGCTATTGATAGATTAGCACATAGGATTAAATATCGTAAGTAAACTCTTAAAAAATAGACACCATTCTGTGACAAGTTGACTTATTTTCATTTAAAAAATTTCAGTTCCAAGGCGTATGGTAAATTCACGATGTGGATCAAATTTCGATGGAGATCGTAATGCCAACCCGTTTAAAGATTATGTAGAACCAAATGGAATTAATTATTATAGGATTCATCCAAATTATTTCTTCACCGATAGCGATGAAGATATAAATCCAATAATTAAGGTACGCAACGAGCCATGAACAAATCTTGTAACAGATTTTCTAACTACAGTGGCCCTCCCCTTATTTTGACTCCTATTATTTTAACTTTCTTTCATCTCTTATGTTAACTTCCCCTCATGAGTTCCCCCACCATTCGCCATTTGAAAGTGTTCAAAAGATTGCGGATTGTTGTTTGCGCTTGCGCATACAGGTGAAGAAAGACGCCACTATATCTCCTCTCTCTGTTTTTATTCTCTCATACTGTCAGTGGTAAGGATGAGGGGAAGCGGTAAAATAAGGGAAGAAGCCGCCATCTTCCTTGCCTCGAAAAGTTAAAATAAGGGGGAGGGGGTATGGGATAAAGGGTCTAATAAAAGCACTGTTTTACGATTTTTTTTACGAAACTACTAAAGTTAACTTAAATAATTTATTTGCATATTATTGTGTAACATTTGAAGTATCTTCAGTAATTTTTTTCGGAGTTATGCTGCATTGATGTGGGCCATGTTGAAAATAGTCTTGCGGTGCCTCTGATAACAAGTCGTAGAATTATCTGAAATACATGCAGTTAGAAAAAATTAGTCCTTCAGAAGCTCCTGATGAATGGTCTCCTTTTATTAAAAAATATTTTTTTTTTCATTTTTTACGTCGGTGTAGTAAAAATACGGGATTTTCACTAAAAATGGCGCCATTTTGTCGCTGTACAATCGATCAAAAGTAAAAAATAAAGAAGATCTTGTAGAAAAATATATATTAAAGAAGTACGTAAAATTTCAACGTTGCAGAAGACGTATCCCGTTCAGTTTAACTCGAATTCACCTGGAATTTTAGGACAAGATTTCTAAGAAGTTGTACTTTCATATAACCGTTGTGTTTCACTTCCACAGATAAAATCGAATGAAGATATAACAGTATGCAACGCAGATAACTTCGCCTCTGTCAACGAAACACACCTTAACTCTTGTTCATTTGGCAAAATGCATACGATTTCGGTTCGGTGCGACCAGCCAACGATTAGTGAATGTTCGTCACGTTTCTTCTCCATCAGTGCAGAGTCAAACTTATCATCCTTTAGTTTATACCAAGGTAAGAACGTCGTAATATCCATAAAAGATTATTTTAAACAAAAAATTAATTTTTCAGATTCTGTGCCTCGTCGATTCCCAGACATGACTGAATACACCGTCTCTTACGAAGATTTGGTATGCAGAAGCCATGCTGGGACAATTCGTGCCACGACTGCACTGCTGTCAGTTCTCTTAGTTTATCTATTTTTATAATTCCTTGCCAATCGTAACCATATTTCATGTCACTCGAAACAGCATCGAATATTTTTAAGGGTAGTTTTAAGTTCGTAGTACAAATTAAGAAACTTTTACACCTTCGCGCGAAAAGATACTCTATGTTTGGTAATAACATCTACAATGTCATAATGTTTTAAATAAATAACATTTGTATTTTTTAATCATTGTTTAAATGAATGGTCTACAGAGTGTTACTGTATGATCCACCCCGCACGATACCTTCTTCACCTGCGCTCCGACTGACACCTGTGTATTAAATATTAATTAATATTGTTATAAAATACAAATATTTAGCTTTACCTTTAATGGAAAATATTGGTCATTACGATGGCCTAATCCCAGGTAGCCGAATTTATTTCTACCCCACATGTAAAGATCTCCAGTATTCGTAACCGCCGCTAGATGACTTATTCCAGAGTATATCTTCCGTACCTGGCATATTTTAATAAAATTTATGTAAATTATGATGCAATGTAAGCTTCGTAATATGAAAATCTTACTCTAGTAGTTTGATCGTAAGCATTTCGACCAAAGAGTGTCGATGGAATTTGAGTGGGCTTCAGAATTTTTTGCACTTCTGGACCAAGCCCGAGAATTCCGTAACCCCAAACAAAGACGTCTCCTGCATCTGAAAACAAATTTATTCGACTTCATCCATATTAGCCCAGTAAAATGGGGAAATTCTTTTGTTCCGAAAATCAGCACACCGAAAGGCCAAATTTTCGATATACATGGCTCCAGCGTGATTTTCTTCGCTTTGTTTTTGAAAATTTGACAAATAGAAAGCAAATTAAAATACCTTGGACTCATGCAATGTCGAAATTTTACACGGTTTACAAATAACATATTTGCACAAGGCAAATTATAAGTTTTTTCTTGACCGCGATAATTTAATAAATTAATGTAAGAATTAATCTCGGTAATATCGGTCTAATTAGGTAAATATAAACAAATTTAGTAAATACAACGGGTTGTCGATTTTCAACCACTAAATATGTGGAAAAGGTGAAAAAAGCCGTGATTTTGATTTATTATCGCGACTGAACTTCTAATTTCTCTGTCTGTATTTAAATAAAATAAGACCCATTTTAATAACGAAAATTCAGTTTCCCTCTAGCGATAATAATATAACAAGTGCTTATGGAATAAAAAATATACGTTTCGTCCAAATGTATTCGGTGGACTCGTCAGTAAGGGGTTCCCAGTACATTTTGCCCTATACGTATACATCTGGTTTAGAATTAATGAAGTTTTTAAACATCTTTAACCGAGGATGAAATGTGAAAGATATTAATAAGTATATACATATTTTTATAGTGACTAGATTTCGTACACTTAATATGCATACATAAGAATCCCATGTTTACAAATAACATATTTGCACAAGGCAAATTATAAGTTTCTTCCTGACCGTGATAATTTAATAAATTGATAAATTAATGTAAGAATTAATCTCGGTAATACACGGTTTTACACGGTTTGTTGGAACCAACGTAGTAATGCTCAAAAAAACTTTATTTCAAATATTTCATCGAGGGCTTTTCGAGATATTGCAATTTCAATATTTTATTTCAATTGTGCAGAGTAGTATGTATGCTGAGTATATAAAAGCTGCTGCTAAGTGTTACAAAATTCAACATTTTTCTTCTAAGCACTAAGAAGTAAAATGCGTGAATTTTGTATTTTTATCGAGCGTGTCGGTTCGAACGGCTTGCGTTCATTTTCAAGAGGTTACTGCTTGCTCTTTTCTATTCTCCTAAGTTCAAAGAATCGGGTTCTGAACGTCCTATTTTCCATAGACAGGTAGTGATTCTCGCCCAGAGCTCATTATAAATAAATGGTGTTATTATGTAGAAGTATAATATATAATAAAAAAATAAAGGTCGGCTTTGTCCTACAAATTAGGTTGTTGATAGTTTTCCTCGACGTTTCGAACGGCTCGCGTTCATTTTCAAGAGGTTACTGCTCCTGTCTACCTGTCTATGGAAAATAGGACGTTCAGAACCCGTTTCTTTGAACTTAGGAAAATAGAAAAGAGCAAGCAGTAACCAGTTAACCTCTTGAAAATGAACGCAAGCCGTTCAAAACGCCGAGGAAAACTATTAACAACCTAATTTGTAGGACAAAGCCGACCTTTATATTTTTTTATTATAGAATAGTTACGTTTTCCACCGATAGGGGCGCTTTATAGTCCCGATTCCTTGCTGCATTCTCGATAGTCAAGTGAATTTTTCTGCAGCTATTGAAAAACCGCTCGGTGCACTCGATATTAATACACAACTCTCGTATTTTACTACCAAATAATTTAAAATTATACATTCAACTTCTTCATACTCAGACAACAAAAAATTGTCCACTGGAAGCTTCTCATAGGTCAGTGGCGTAGCGAGGGGAGGGGTTGTGGGAGCTGCAGTATAAAATTTTTGTATACCTGAAGTTGGTTACAACGAACCGTGTTTAGCCTTTAAGAGAGGGTTTTGTTTTTCGGAACTTTGTTCCCTGGCCATTTTATGTTTATTATCTTATCAACGGGCGATATCACCCTTTTCAGAAATTCATACATAAATTTTAATTCCATAAGTTTGCGAGAGCTGCAGATCAACTTCAAAGATGGTGCCACACTTCACAATTATGTATGAAATGTAGAAACTGCAGAAACCTACACCAAGTACAGCAACGGTCATGACTCGATTTCCGTCAGATAAACAAAATTGCGAAACGTAAACGAACAGCGTGGATCGTCTTACGAATTGCAAGCTATTGCTTGAAAATCGTTTTCGAAATATTGTTCCCTGGACGGGGATCGAACTCACGACCTACGACTCCATAGTCCAGTGCGATGCCGCCTGAGTCACGAAGCCGAAATTGGGATTAATTAATAACGGGCTGAAAATTTGGAATCAGGCTTATCTTGTACTTTTTATTGTCTTAAAAGTCCCCATCCAGCTGCCTGGGGGAAATGGTGGGCGAAAATGTGTCCAAAAAATTGGTTTTTCTTAAATAACTCGAAAAATATCATTGTAAACGAAAAAACGAAACAGACCAAAATTGTAGCTGGAGAAATTTCGCACAATTTCGTTTTTTAAAAAAGCTACTACGATGAATAGAAGCCGAGATAGATTTTTTTCAAATGTTGGCAGTTTTGCGGAGCAATTGTAAAGCGCGGGTTTTTCGCTTGTAAGTAAAAAGTAACCATTCAGATCGTAAAATGCTTCAAATAAAAGTTGTAGAGGATGAAATTACGAACAATTAATTTTCTTTTGTATGTACTGCTGAACGTTCAATATTTACGGAGATATGAACGTTTAAAAAACAAATTAACGCACAATCGGAACTTTTTTTGCGACAAACTCAACTTCAGTAGCCCCCCCCCCCCCCCCCATATTTACTTTCCCAATATTTACCTTACCCCTCGATTGCTGTTGCCCACCACTTCTGACCGAGCGGTAATTCTGTGGCGACATCACGCATGCGCGATGTAGGAATGGTTAAACTGATTTCTTCTAGTCGACGCATGCGCGTTCTACAACTGTATGTCGGCGGAGTGGGGTAAAATATTTTCCCCTCGCTAGGCAAATATTGGGGGGGGGGGGGCCCTGCAATTACTCGAAAACTTGAACTTGAATCTATATGTTTCATAAAAAAATAATTTTGATCTTAAATCCACGATAGTACAAAAGAAAAACATGAATAATTGTTATTTTCGTGTACTTCTTTGTAAATAAGTATTTTTTAGCTACATTTAAACAGTAGTAGTATGAAAGTGTTTCGAAGAAGATGAAATTAGCTGTAAAATGAGTATCGGTTGGAGTTTCTACGATGAATTGTTGAAGAGTTACAATCGTTTAATGTTTCATTCAAAAAAGTCCAAATTGGTAAGAATTAAGATTTTGTGTAAAAATAAGCAGAAAAACAAGTAAAAAAATGTTCGACAAAGTCATTCTTGTAGGAAATTTTGTAAGCTTTCATTTTGTTCCTATTAAATTTTGTCGTATAATATACACCAACAAAGTTATTTGTAAAAAAAAAGAAATGTAAACAAATTTTGTACCAACATTTGAGGTTATCATTTTGTAACAAAACACCCATTAGTAACGATTTAATGCCTCGCATTTCCTTTATATATAACCTAGTAAAATGAGTTGAAAACCGATTTTAACAAAATATTTTATGCTTGTTTTTACGCAAAAATTATTATTGTTACTAATTTTGACTTTTTTGTATGAAACTTCAAACGCTTGTAACTCTTCAACAATTCGTCGTACAAGCTCCAACCGCTGCTCATTTTACAGATAATTTCATCCCCTTCAAAACACTTTGAATACTACTAGTGTTTAAATGTAGCCAAAAAATACTTATTTACAAAAAAGTACATGAAAATAACAATTTTTCATATTATTCTTTTGTAACATCGTGGATTTATAATCAAAATGATTTTTTTTATTAAACATATAGATTGAAAATTTCATTCTATGCACTTTTCGGGTGCGGGTCGAAAAGCCGATAGTCAAAAAGCCGACACAAAGAAATATATACATTGACAAGCGGACTATCATTTTTTGAAATGTCGGTTTTTTTTCCTGTCGGCTTTTTGATTTCTCGGTTTTTCGACCCGTACCCCACTTTTGACATACGAAGCACGGCTTTCAAGTAATTATTGATTTTATAGCAAAAAAAAGTTCCGATTGTGCGCTAATTTGTTTTTTAAACGTTCATATCTCCGTAAATATTGAACGTTCAGCATTGCATAAAAAAGCAAATTGTTCGTAATTTCATCCTCAACAACTTTTATTTGAAGTATTTTGCGGTCTGAGTGGTTATTTTTGACTTATAAGCGAAAAACGCGCGATCATTGCAGTTGCTCCGAAAACTGTCAATATTTGAAAAAAATATATGTGGGTTTCTATTGGTCGTAGAAGCTTTTTTGAAGAACGAAATTGTGCGGAATTTCCCCAGCTAGAATTTTGGTGTTTTTCTTTTTTTCGATTAAAGTGATATTTTTTTAGTTATTTCAGAAAAACCGATTTTTTGACACACTTTCCCCCACCATTTCCCTCAGGCAGTTTGGAGACAATAAAAAGTACAAGATAAACCTGTTTCCAAATTTCCCCAGCTATAATTTTCGTTTAATGTGATATTTTTCGAGTTATGTCAGGGAAACCTATTTTTTTGGATGTATGACAAATGTTCGAACGAAAAAATGTTCGATCGTATATTTTACACGAGTCAAAAGTCTAAATTACATTGGTCGAACATTTTTTCGTTCGAACATTTATCATACATCCATTTTTTTTACACATTTCCCCCCACCATTTCCCTCAGGCAGTTTTTTGGGAGGGGAGTTTTGAGACAGTAAAAAGTACAAGATAAACCTGTTTCCAAATTTCCCCAGCTACTATTTTCGTGTATTTCTTTTTTTCGTTTAAAGTGATATTTTTCGAGTTATTTCAGAAAAACCGATTTTTTGGACACATTTTTCCCCTCCATTTCCTTCAGCGAGTTTGTTGGGAGGAGAGTTTTGAGACAGTAAAAAGTAAAAGATAAACCTGTTTCCAAATTTCCCCGCCTACAATTTTTGTGTTTTTCTTTTTTTCGAGTTATTTCAGAAAAACCGTTTTTTTTTACACATTTTCCCCGACCACTTCCCTTAGACGGTTTGTTGGGGGGAGAGTTTTGAGACAATAAAAAGTACAAGATAAACCTGTTTTCAAATTTCCCCAGCTACTCTTTTTTTCGTTTAAAGTGATATATTTCGAGTTATTTCAGAAAAATCGACTTTTTGGACCCATTTTCCCCCACCATTTCCCTCAGGGTGTTTATTGGGAGGGGAGTTTTGAGACGGTAAAAAAATGTTCATCCAGCTACAAATTTTTTAATCCAAATCGTAAAATATCGGCCCATTTTACTGGGCTGCAAAACAATAACAGATTTATAATTCATTATTAACTTCATACTCACTATTTAATGCCATGCAATAACTTCCGCCAGCAGCAACATCAACAACGTGTCCAAGTTGCTGACAAAACTCGAGCTCCGTTGCAATATTAACCTGTTGACTTTCCCCTTTAATAGATAACTGCGAATACTCCGAATTTCCCCATCCAAAAACTTTTCCTTTATCTACACAATAATTATTGTATTTTACATCAATTTTTATGTACTTTTTTAAACACCTACCTGAAATAGCGAGTACACAGTCAGCAACGCAAGCAATTTTAATAATATTTTGCCCAGCTAAATCTCCTTTAACTAAACTTGGTCTGTACTCGTTGCGGTAATGAGCGAGGCCTGTCTGTCCGTCGGCTCCCCAACCAAAAGTATAAACTTCACCTTTTTCTGTTAAGAGAATACTGTAAATTTGATTAAATAAATAGAAAAAACAATAAAATAGAGAAAATTGTAACATTTTTACCTGTGATCCTGACCAGCAGTCACAGATGTAATCTTTGTTCCTTTAATATCTGGTATGTGATGAACGATGCTACTATTTGTATAACTTTCGTTATTGATAATCGGTCTTCCGCATTGACCATACCCATTATTTCCTAACGTGTATAGTCCTTCGCTGGTTAATACCAATAAATGAGCACGACCAGCCGCTAAACCAAGAACTTTCGTCGTTGTCCCCTTCAACGGCAGATGGATCGGTCTTGGAACTGTTAATATTCCATCTGGATGTTTCAAATCCGATTGATCGAAACCTATTACAAGAATATTTGTAATTTGATCGATTGTAACTTAACGTAACGCATACCTAACTGGGAGTCGGTATTAATTCCACTTCCGTATACAACACTTTTGTCTTTTGAAGACACAGCGAATGCAGAAAATCCATAACCGCATACGACGTCGACAACTTTATGATATTCTCCAAAACTCAATCTACTTGGTTTAGTGATGAAGGAGAAACTGTCGCCGTGAGACAATCTTGTGGTTGTTCCTAGTGCTCCGTGATCAGCCAAACCCCAGACGTAAACTCGGTGATCGCCATCTGAACTTATCGGGTACTGAAAAACTTATAAAATATATCATTGGTCTTTTTTGATTATTTTTTATGAAAAACACACTAATAAAAAAGAATTTTTAAAATTTAATACCTGGCAACGTTTTAAATTTTATCTTTGATGATTTTTTCTTAGAGAAATTTTTTTTTCGACCGGCAAATTTTGTACAATTTCTAATCATACGTAGCATGATTGAAATTTTATGACTATTGAAATTTTGAAATTATAAATGCACTTTGCCTTCCCGCATGCTTTCAATTTTCACGTGTTATGCGTTAGTGTGTGTTAAAATGTGCAGTAGTGTGCATTAGTGTGTGTAAAACCCGGCTGATTTTAGTCGGTAATGCAGTCTCATTACCATGTTGACAATACCGACTGTAACTGTAGAGTTAGTTAAAGTAACTGTCGCTGTATAAAGTTTGGCGCTGAAATCAGCGAATTCGTTACACCTAAAGGGTGGTACTTCTTATACTTCGTGGGTAAATGAAATAAAAACTGGTTTTGTACAAATGTATGTTGATAACCGGTAGTTTACGTCGAAAACGTAGAAAACATGTAGTCTACACGAAAATGGTCACTGAAACATGCTCGAAAACGTAACCTATTCAAATGTATATGGGGCATTCCATGTCACATTTTCATTCGAACAATAGATATTGTTACAATAGATATTGTTATAATAATTTTTGTCATATTTTACATCGAAAATAAGTCGATACGTATTTTCAGCGCCGGATTTACATAAGGGCATTTGGGGCACTGGCCCAGGGCCCCCACAAAATGAGGGCCCCCACAAACGCATTATCAAATAATTAAAAACTTAAAAAAAAAAATTTTCTATACATATTATGAACCTTGATCGCTTATTAACTTTCCATTTTATATACTTTGAAAACAAAATATACCCTAAAATACCCATTCTATCTATTTATCTCGTGATTAATATTTCCAATAAGGCTTTAACATAATATTTTTAAATATGTTCAATCGATAGTAAATGTAATGTTATACTACTAGAATTTTTTTTTTTTTAATAATAAAAAAAAATAGGTGAAAATGATGATTAAAATATCGGATAATGTAACTGCTCCGAAAAAGCTCCGGAAACCGCCGAGTGTTGACAATGTCTTCCGAAACGGTGAGTGACGTCACAATACTAGTTTGCTCCGTTTTTTTAAAGGTAATTGACGTTAACGGTCTTACAAAGTCGTCAGATTTGAATTATTTATTGGAAAAAATCACGATTTGAGTAAGTACAAGTGTTGTTTTGTGGCTTTGTGCAAAAATACAAATAAAAATGCGCCTGACAAAATTTTCATTCACGTGCCAAGGGACTTGAACCGTCGGAAATCATGGTTTCAAGTAGCTCGACGTACAGGAATGAATGAAAAATAAATTATTATTGCTGTGAGAATCATTTCAATGTACCTAAGTAATGAACAGGTAGATATTTTCGAAAAAAATAACGGGCGGTTTGCGCACTGCGAGTGTCATGGCGCCGCTCGAACCTTGCGGCGCCATGACACGAGGACGCAAAACGCCCGTCGGAATTCGTGTGTCGAACAATGTTTTTCATTATAAACGTTATAAACGCATGCATAACCCGAGTTTGCAAAACGTTCATGGGCATCCGAAACAACTGAATCTTGCCGGTGCGCAAAATCTCGTTAGCGGTGCGCAAAATATTTTCTAAGCTAATTTATAACGTTATAGCAATCCATAAATTTAAAATTAGTAGTATCGTCACGTCACGAGCGGATGGACCAATCACAGCCGTTTTCGGAACAGATGAAAATAATTCAAATCTCATTGTTTTCAATTAATTACTGTGATGTAAATATACAACAATATAATAAAATATTTATATTATTAGGCTTTATTGATCATAAATTTTAATATATATTAAAATTATTAGAATCTGAAAATTATGTTAAAGCCTTATTCCATTAAAAATTTAACATTTTCAATGAAACAAATACTGAATGAATTTTACAATACAATCATAAAATATTACAGTATTCAAATCTACAAAAAGATATACCTAATAACTATTTAAAGTATAATCATACAATTATTAAATATTTATTTTTAAAATATAATATAAATTTTCAAAACTGATTTTAATTTCGCGCTAAAATCAACGACCAATCTCGACGCGAAAAGTTTTCGGGCAAATTATTCGGAATTTAAAAGAGGATTTCTCAAAATAATGATGAAAAATACAGAAAATTATACATTTTTAAAATAATTTTAAAACTGAGTTTTTTAATTAAAAAAAAGAGTTTTTCAACAATCAACTTTTTTGTCATGCTGTAAAATTATCTTAGGAAAGAAAGTGGAAAAAAATCTAACAATTTTGAACCGATTTAATGTACGATTTTATGAGAATTGATCATAAGTTATATAATTTTAAACATTCAACATTTATAGCTGAAAAGAATTTCTTTTTTTCCGGTAAATCTATAACAATTGAAACTTGTAGTTTTTAACTAAATTGAAATTAATAATTTAAAATGCTGCACTATAAAAATCGTAAGGGATTGTCGTATAGGATGGGACATCGTGTAAGTTGGGACATCTGAATATTTCAATTACGGGCACCGGTGTCACCTACGTGAAGAATGTTGAAGTCAGGTTGTCTTGGAAACAAACATTTTATGTGCATTATTCCGAAAAATTCGAGTTAATAAAGTATATGCCAAACTTGCATTAATTATGCAAGTTAATGCAAGTTTGATTCGCGAGCCGTGAACAGTTTCGCGCTTCTATGCCAGTTACGACAAGTTTTACTCGCGAGCCTGTTATCGCGCGTTTTACAGTGCACTAATGAGACGGACGTCTGTATAGTGTTGCATAGAAAAATATCGTATTAGAAAGAGAAATATTCGTTTAAACTCCCCTGGAGATCTTGAAACACCAGAATTTGATTTTTCAGAATCTGAATCATTTCGTATCTCTCAATATCTTCCGATAATAGATACTTTCATCAACGCTTTGAATCAAAGAATGGATTTTTATCTAAGCTCGATTAATTAAGTTATGCCGAAATTACCGAAAGTTCTCGACGATTAATACTTATATATTCAAATGATTTAGATTCTGGTCTTGAAGCAGAATTATTACAATTTCGAAATTTTTGTTTAGATTTATTGAAATTCGACTCCAACATTAGTAAAGAACAAGTAATGTAATCACTAATTATTGACAAAGGAGTTCGCGAATCTTTTCCAAATGTTGAAATTGTCCTAAGAATATATCTAACTTTAATGATATCTAACGTGACCGGTGAAAGATCATTTTCTAAATTATTTATTATTAAAAATGTGTTGCGAACATCTATGACTCAAGACCGCTTAAATTATTTAACACTCATGAGTACGGAACGAGATATATTGAAGGAATTAGACATTGAAAAAATTATCAAGATTTTTGCAGAAAAAAAAGCACAGAAAGTTTTTTATTAGTTTTACATATGTACATTGATTTGAATTTTTGTTACGTAAATGTATTGCGACTGATCTGAATATTTTGTACTTTGTAAAAATAAAAATTAATTTTATTTAATTTTATTTCAATATTTCTGTAGTAGTCAGGGGAAATCAGGTACCTAAGTGCATTTCTTGAAAACTCAAGAAAAATGCATTTAAAGTTTTAGATTTGCTTTTAAAGCTGTGTAAATGTGATTTATATATTTTTAAATGATTTTAAAATGTGATATTGAATCCAAATTTCTATCTGACAGCGATGATAAATAAAAAATAGATCCACTTTTGGTAGTTTTTCAATTTTTTTCAAAAAATGTAGTTACCTGGTTTTTCCTGACGGCCACAGATTTTTAAGCTTTACTGTTGTTACGTACCGGTGGTACGTAGCGTCCGTCCCACCCATATTATATCATTTATATTATAATAAATCAACCTATTATCAAAGTCCACCGTGAGAATATGCACGGCTTGCGACTTCACGTAGAAGTCAAGAGTGCAAGCTCAGCATAGTCCCACGGTTGGAAAGTAATCCGACGACGAGCTCCGCTGCGCTCTCGATTCGAGACAGCATCGGAGAAGTCAGTTGGTGAACGGCGTACACAAAACGAACGTCGCGGTTAATAATTTTCTATCCTACCTCACCGCTCACAACCATAACAACTGTTATACCTTGATTCATAAAATCCCTGAATTTTGCTCCCCTTATAAGGGGCCCCACACTATTTGTGCCCACGGCCCCCGACTGGTTAAATCCGGCGCTGCGTATTTTTTTGTTTGACCTTTAACTCAAAACGTGAAAAGTTATGATTGTTTTAATTTCAACTCTTTCGCGCGGAACCTGGCGTTTTGAGCGCATTTTACTCAACAACTATGAATCCTGCGAAAAAAAGTTTACATAGTGAAATTTCGGGTTTCTTCACAACTTTTCGAATATAGAATAAAAAATGGTTTTATATACATTACAGTTACCAAAAAATCGAAATTAAAGTTAAAACGTCATTTTTTTACAAGATGGTCTACTTTAATTTTTATTTTAAATTATTATTATTTTTATTTTAAACTGATGTTCGTTTTTCAATCTCACTTTCCATTTTTTAAATATGGCCACTTAAACGAAAGAAAACGTGGAAAATGCGAAAACATTTTTAGTAAACTGCAATTTTTAATACGAAGGAGTTCCGGGATCATGTCAGGCCTCAGAATCCTATGGCATAATGAGTTTTGCTAACGTTGGTCAATATTAAGATTTAAATTACAAAATGGCGTCCTCAAAATGGCGCTACTCATACGGAATTATTTTGTGATTTTCGTTTTATTAAAATATTTCTGGTATCTTGTCGTGTATTTTGATGAATAGTTTCTACACGGAGAAAAAAATCCCAGAATTTTTGTACGGAAATTTCCTGAAAAATTACCGTGCTGTCCCATAAACGCAGTGCATGTTGTTGGCAAAGTAAAATTTACATTGCTATGCTGAATTTTTCCAAAGTAATATGTAAAATTTCGGATCAAGAGCACAGTAAAAATTCCTGTGCCACAATACAGCAAAAATTCCTGTGCCACAATACAGTAGAATTTCCTAGGTCATAGCATAGTAAACATTTTTGGCTCACAGTTCATTTCAAAATGGAAACAAATCGAATGCAAACAGAAAATACGTTAAAATTTTGCACACGATATCGTTTATTGGGTATAGATGAAACAAATTGCAAGCCTACAAGTAATATCAATAGTTCTTAAAATCGTAAAAGCCTTATCGACATTTACTTTCAGCTGACAAGATATATCATATCAATGTTTGTTCTATATTATTTGTATGCACGAAAAAAAAATTTCTATTTTACTTTCAACTTGAAAAAGTAATATTTATATTTTATTAAAATTTAAAGCAATAGGAAAAGGACTATTAATAACTGATTCACATATTCCTATTACCCTGTATAAATTGGCCGAACTATTTCAAAAGAAATTACTGCAACGAAAACAAAAACAGTTTACTCGGTTCGGACCAGTTCAGACCCGTACGTCGGACTACTCGGCCGCCATATCGGTGCTCTTTTGTTTTCACCGCAGTTAGACTCGGTAGCATTCGAATATGTTCGGAAACTTTCGCTTCCAATTCGAGAAGTGGCATAGTAAAAATAATGAAGCAACATATTATAAATTCTTCAAATATTGGGGATTATTTGACTTGCACCAACTTAAAAACTTGCTGTCCTGTAAATTTTACTGTGCTACACTGAACATTTCGACTAGCTCGTACATAAAAATATCTAGCCGTTATTGCAAATATTCGTGTCCAGAAAAGCAATATTTCTTGTCTGTTGCTATAAATATTTCCGAAAAATCAAGTTGCACCCGTTTTCAGGTGACTAGCACGGTAATTTTTCAGGAAATTTTTTCTCCGTGTAGATTATTGTCGAGGTTGCTGAATACAAATCCATTATTAAAGTTTGGAAATGATAAAATGGCGAATCCAAATAATTATTGGCTAACCGAAATTTTGAATTTACAAAATTTAATAACGGGTTGGTAGTGATCCGCTTTAAAAAAACAATCTACATACATATTCCTCAAAATACATGTCAAGATACCAAAAATATTTTAATATAATGCAAGTAACAAAAAGATTCCGTATAAATAGCGACATTTTGAGGACGCCATTTTATAATTTATATCGCAATATTGACCAACTTTTAGTGAAAACTCATTATGCCACAGGATTTTGCGGCCTGACACCCCAGCAATCAAAAAAGGATTCAAAATTTGAATCCCTGCGAATTCGTAATTTGTCCTGGATTGAAATTGATTAAAATGGATTTATTTTGATTCACTCATATGCCTGCGAATGCCTTTCAATCCAAATGTATCCCATCACGCCTATGCCCGAGAATGCCTTTCAATCCAAGTAAATCCTATTTTCTTTAATTTATTTTAGAACGTTTAAAATGCATTTACAGTAGAATTTCTCTTATTTCAACTGGTCATGGTTGTCAAGATGGCGCTGACCCCTCTTATTTGAAATTTCCTCTTACCCCCTTACTCTACTTAACGCTTTAATAGTGGATAATAATATCTGATATTTTTTTAGTATTGTTAGATATCGTATATATTTTAGAGTTGAAATAGTTATAGTTATAGTTATAGTTATAGTTTCGTTTATTTATGGCACGGGATATGGTCTCCCTTAAGCCAACCAGATTATGTATACATAAAGATAAAATTTACATTGTGATAATAGTGTTCATAAATAAAAGTAATTATTTAGAGATAACATGAAAAAAGTACCTTATAAATAATAATCAAATTTCGCACTCAGTAACTAAGATATCATTTTACAATGTCTATAACTTATTAATATCTAGTAATACAATACATTTGTAATTAGTAACTTAACACATAGTTAGGATTGCTGCATTTAATATGCCCGTATCACATTACGGCCAGACTTATCAGCTTCCAACAAATATTCGAAAAGTCTGCTCTTAAAGGACTGAATTGTAGCGCTATTTGAAATATTGAGAGGAAGAGAGTTCCACAATTTGCTAGAAGTAATTATGAAAGAGTTAGCAAATACAGCTGTGCGATGATTGGGGATTCGTAGTAACGCCCCCCCTGGCCTAAGCTCACGGGAGGCGATATCACGACGCCAAATGTAGCGCTGATAGAGGTATTCTGGCTGATTATTGTTGATAAGCTGGTAAGTCAGGCAACCGATAACATAAATTCTGCGGTTTGCAGCGGTCAACCATCCTAGTCGACGTCTATAGCAAGTAATATGTTCAAACTTCAGAACCCGGTAAATGAAACGTATTGATGCATTCAGCATGCGTTCTATTTTGAGTTTTTTGGTGGTGTCAATCGCATTATAGACCGCAGCACAATAATCAAAGTAGGGAAGTATCAGTGAAATGATCAAATGGCGCCGCAGGTTTTCCGATAGAGCGTTCATACTAGAGTATAACTGCCGTAGGGTACCATACACTTTTCGGGACATCTGCACAATATGTTCACGCCACGACAATGTTTGGTCGGTGTACAGTCCAAGGTTTTTGGCAGTGACAGTCCATGTTAAGGGTTGTCCCTGAATAACAATTTGAGGGATAACAATGACATTCATCTTGCTAATATTCCTCGAACCACCAATGATCATAGCTTTGGTTTTAGTGGCATTGATCACGAGTTTGTTCCTGACAACCCAGTCAGTAAGCCGCTGCACATCAGACGAGATTCTCTGTATCCCCGAGTCAATACTTTCAGGACGATATTTCAAAAATATCTGCGTATCATCAGCAAATATTGCATGAGATGAATGCTGGAAAATTGAAGGCAGATCATTGATAAACAGCGAGAAAAGGAGGGGCCCGAGAACAGACCCTTGGGGTACTCCAGCTCTCACTGATAACCATGATGATATACTTCCGTCAGGCCCACGAACTGCTTGCCGTCGTTCCCCAAGATAGGATGCAAACCATGCAATCGCCGAATTGGAGAAACCAGCATCTCTCATCTTTAGAAGTAGCAGAGCATGGTCTACTAAGTCAAACGCTTTGCTAAAGTCAAAAAGCACTAGAACAACAATCATGTCCTCCTCAATTGCAGTACGAATTTCCTCTGTGACGTACAGTAGGGCGGTTTGAGTGCTGTGTTGCTTTCGGAACTCCGATTGAAAATAAACAATTCGTTCTAGTATTTTAGATGGCATACACAGGATGGAAACGAGTCTGTAGTCAGAGGGATCAGTAGGTTCATTAACTTTTTTAATCGGTGTTAGCAGGACCTGTTTCCATAATGCTGGAAAAGATGATGTCTGTAGAGACTGATATTAAATAAATGCAACAAATAGGGGAAAATAGCCGGTAAGCACTTCAGTAAAAACGTGCGGGAAAGTTCATCAACTCCTTTGGATTCCGATGATATCAGCATAATGTTTCTATGTAATACCTCGGGTGTAATATAAGCCAAGAATAAATGTTCTTCAGAGAAATCAGAGTGCCAGGTACACGAGGAGCTTGATGCTTCAGTAGAGTTTTGTGATAGTGAAGCAGAATATTGATTAATTTCGTCAACAGTGCAGCAAAGTCGTAAATTATCTGTTTTACGTTTAACCAAACCCATTCCACGTAGCTCCCTCCATAGTCTCTTCGGCTCTGTTATTCCCGTTAGCCTAACGGCGTAATAATTGTCTCTCGTCGTTGATAATTGTTGCCTGTAGATCTTTCGAAATGCTGTTAGTCGTGATTTGATCTGAGGGTCCCTCGTGCGTCTAGTTGCTGAGATTAAAGAGTTGTAATGAACGCGCATTCTGCGCAGTTCTGGAGTAAGCCAAGGGGCAGATGATACTTTGGGCCAAAAGGAATGTAGAGGCGCATGATAATCAAGCGTAGTTTTTAGCGTTTGACTTAAAAATGTACACGACTCATTAATACTAGGGAGGGATAGGAAGGCGGACCAATCCTTGTTGTCGAGATCAGTCAACAGATTGTTTATATTAATCCTGTTGTAGTTCCTACAGGAGATAGTTCCCTCAGCTTTGGTTGGTACCTTGATATCGTACTCGATCGATATTAAATCATGTCCAGCGACAAACAGAGTAACAATTTGGTCATAATGAGTTACCTTGGTTGAATCTAACACAAGACAGTGGTCAATCCATGAATCTGAAATGTGGCTATGATGAGTCGAGTTAAATGGGATAATGGAAAGACCACTGTCTGAGGCAAATTCGCGAAGATGTGACGAAGCCAAGTTGTTTTTATTTAAATCAATATTCAAATCCCCGAATATTATTATATCGTTGTACGCGTGACTATATCTCAGTAGCGAATCTTCAAATTTGTTCAGGTAAGACGTGGAAGGCGCTCTGCAGATGACAGAGAGTAAGATTTTAGTAATGTGGTCTATTTTTAAGTCTATGAGCATAAATTCAAGCTCATTTATAACGTATTTAGATGTTGAAAGTACAGTTGGTCTTAGAGAGCTATGAATATATGCAGCGACACCACCCCCACGTTTCCCTAGTCTGTCATTCCTCAGTAATACATAATTTTTTAAGTCAAACTTATCCAAATGAAAAGCATTGAACCAGGTTTCAGTTAGCAGGATAACATGAAAGAAGTTAGTTGTAAAAAATTCTGTGAATATTGGGAACTTATTGGTGGAACCTAATAACTGCACATTTATATGACATAATTTGACGTTTTCATTATTAGGAATGAATGACATAGGTAAATTTGAACATATGATTTGAAAATATGTAAAATATATATATAATTTTTCTGAAAAATGTGTAGAGAATTTTAAATTTTTATACAAATGTAACGAGATCACAACTCGTGCCTTTATGTGATAAATAAAGACTGCAACATTTCTCATTTATTTATGGTCATTTATACACTGCATTCGAGTGTTGAAAATAAACATTTTAAATTTACATTCTGCACTTTATTACATATAAGTATGTATCAATAATTTTTATCAAATACACTGTGATTAAGACCGAAATTAATATAGGAGACAATATTTAACCCAAATTTGCAAATATGATTAATGAAAGCTTCAAATCACTTCAAATTCAGTACTAAGCTGCTGATATTGGATTTGTTTGTTATTTTGCAAATGAAAGTCTTTTCAATTTTTGTGGAGGTCTTGAAATACACATCATTAAAAATTAAGAACATCCTAACCTTCAAATGTGCACTTTTATTTTACGAAATTAGCAGCTTCTCGAATAATTTGTATGATGTAAATCATGAGTTTGATGCAAAATTTTAAATTAATTTGAAATTTCATTATATATCAGTCTACCGACTATACATGCTTGCAAATTTAGGTTAAACGGTATTTACACTGTACAACTTTGATGGTGTAAACACTGTGCACTGTATCGAGATGTTCGAGCGGTGGTGGGGGAAGGCCTGAGGAGAAACGATTCAAATAAGAGGGGTTGGATAATTCAAATAAGAGGAGCAATTGAAATACAGTAGTCTTCCTGTTAAGTTATCTTCCCTTAAGTCATATGCTCCCCGTAAGTCATAATTTTATAGGTTATAAATCCTAATGTGTTTCCCAATCACGCGTTCTATTTAACGGCAACTCGCGTAACGTTTTGTATAAATATGTAACTAACAAATGTACCAAAAGTACCAGAAAATTACATTGCAAAACCATTGAAATTGAATGTTATGAAATATGACTTAAGAGGAGATGCCGCCATCTTGCTTGCCCCGACTGTATGACTTAACCCTTTTCGTCCCAAAAGTCCAGAATTTGGACACAACTTTGAACGATGTAACTTTTGTTCCAAACAGCGTTAACAAAAATTGAAATATAAGACAAAATCGATAGAGTTGGACCTCCTCTTTCAAATGCCGTGGTCAGAAACAGCCGGAAATTACAGAGAAAAAGGGTATTATGATTTTTTTGAAAAAAATACTGGTTTTTTCGACATTTTTTCCCAATAATTGCGTTTTTTGACATTGAAAAGGGCAGTGCTGATCGTTGCAAAACATACTAATCGCGTCTTTTTGCTCAGATCATTCTTCTCCCGTCGGATTTTTTTCAAAAAACAAAATGGCGGTTTCAAGATGGCGTCTGGAAGTTGTAAGTTTGAATTTTCTCGCACAAATATCGATTATTTGAATGTGTAACGGCACAAATCATGGAGAATTGCAATGAAAAAGTAATTATTATCATTTGTGAATACCTAGTCTCATCATGATTTATTCATAACCTCTCATGACCTCAAATTAATCAGACACAATGGGTTTATACCGATTATTTGTCTAATTTTCACACAATTTTCGACGTTTCCGTAACATTACTTTATATGTGTGAAATTAAAAATGACCATATACCCTTATGACCTATTAATTATCGGGTTATAACCTAAAAATTTAGTACAGTTCGACTTCTTTTATTTTTAAAATACTTTTCTTCATTTTTTTTTATTTTAATATTATTACTTTCATTTTTTTTTGTATTCAAAACACGTGGAGGCAATGAGGAAATATTTGTTTTTTATTTTTGTGTTTTGTTTTGTATTTTGTAAATCAATATAGTAGATATTGAAAGTTATGTTGCACTATAAGATGTGGATTGACCTGCGACCTGCAAATAAGGCTTTAACGTAATTTTCAGATTCTAATAATTTTAATATATATTAAAATTTAAGATCAATAAAGCCTAATAATATAAATATTTTATTATTTTGTTGTATATTTACATCACAGTAATTAATTGAAAACAATGAGATTTGAATTGTTTTCATCTGTTCCGAAAACGGCTGTGATTGGTCCATCCGCATGTGACGTCACGATACTACTATGTAATTTTAAATTTATGTATTGCTATAACGTTATACATTAGCTTAGAAAATATTTTGCGCACCGCTAACGAGATTTTGCGCACCGGCAAGATTCAGTTGTTTCGGATGCCCATGAACGTTTTGCAAACTCGGGTTATACATGCGTTTATAACGTTTATAATGAAAAACATTGTTCGACACACGAATTCCGACGGGCGTTTTGCGCCCTCGTGTCATGGCGCCGCTCGAACCTTGCGGCGGCCATGACACTCGCAGTGCACAAACCGCCCGTTATTTTTTTCGAAAATATCTACCTGTTCATTACTTAGGTACATTGAAATGATTCTCACAGCAATAATAAGTTATTTTTCATTCATTCCTGTACGTCGAGCTACTTGACACCACGATTTCCGACGGTTCAAGTCCCTTGGCACGTGAATGAAAATTTTGTCAGGCGCATTTTTATTTGTATTTTTGCACAAAGCCACAAAACAACACTTGTACTTACTCAAATCGTGATTTTTTCCAATAAATAATTCAAATCTGACGACTTTGTAAGACCGTTAACGTCAATTACCTTTAAAAAACGGAGCAAACTAGTATCCTGACGTCACTCACCGTTACGGAAGACATCGTCAACACTCGGCGGTTTCCGGAGCTTTTTCGGAGCAGTTACATTATCCGATATTTTAATCATCATTTTCACCTATTTTTTTTTTATTATTAAAAAAAAAAAAATTCTAGTAGTATAACGTTACATTTACTATCGATTGAACATATTTAAAAATATTATGTTAAAGCCTTATTGAGTGAAAATCAGACAAAATATCGGTAGTAACCCATTGTACACGACTAATTCGAGGTTATGAATGAATCATGATAGAACTAATATTCACAAATGATAATAATTACTTTTTCATCCCAGTTCTCCGTGATTGGAACCGTTACGCGGTCAAATAATCAATATTTGTGGGAGAAAATGTAAAATTACAACTTGGAGACGCTATCTTGAAGCCGCCATTTTGTTTTTTGAAAAAAATCCAACGGGAGAAGAATGGTCTGAGCAAAAAGACGCGATTAATACGTTTTGCAATGATCAGCACTGCCCTTTTCAATGTCAAAAAACGCAATTATTGGGAAAGAACGTCGAAAAAATCAGTATTTTTTTCGAAAAAATGATCATAACTTTTTTCTCTGTAATTTCCGGCTGATTCTGACCACGGCATTTGAAAGAAGAGGTCCAAATCTATCGATTTTGACTTATTTCAATTTTTGTTAACGTTCACATAAGGACGAATAATCAAATTACGGCGCCAAAAGTCGAAAAAATTATTTCTTTAAAATTAACCACTACCTGCCACTACTACGCTTAATAAGTTCTATATACTATTCTGAAATCAGCCCGTAAATATTTCTTTTTTTAATGCACCGTAATAGTCTCTATGAACATGCAAATCGAGTTACCTTCTGCACGCACGTTTTCCCGTAAATTTTATCGTAAGTGTTCACAGTTACTACAGTCAACAATTTTGTTGAGTTGACAATTTCATGTTCGGACATGGATTTTCAATTATCAGGCATGTAGTTTAATACGAAATTATTATTAAATTAACAGTTATAAATAGGATAAATATAGCAGACATTTTGGATTTGAAAAATATTGAAATATCTACTTCAGATAGAGATTAAAAAAAAGTTCCAATATATTCCACGACATTTCTTTACTAGTTTAAAACAACAACAAATAGGGAACACAAAAAAATCAAATTCACGTCACCCCTCTTCCCCCTTCATTTTATATAGCATATTATTCTTAGATAGTAGTAACTATTTTAGGGACACATTTTTCTGCTTTACAAACGTTGAAAGTACAGGTAGTATTAGATTTTTCGGGGTCGCTGATTACGAATCCGATATCAGATATTTAAAATTCAAAATGGCGGATTCAATTGTTTGTACTCATAATGAGTAAAAATCTACTAATTCAGTAGTCAACGTACTAATTTAAACTAGTTTAATTACTAATTTGAGATTAGTAGAATTTGACGAATGAATTAATAGTTTTTGACTCTTTATTAGTTAAGAGCATTACTAATGTAATTAGTGACCGACTTTACATTTCATTAGTAGTATTTTAACTACTAATTTAGATGATGTTGAGGACAATGAAGATTGTTAATACAGATTATTTAGATTGCTATAAATTGTTATAGGTTGTTAATATAAGTTATTAAATGTATGTTGTGTAGACGATGCATAATTTAACTAATTCAAGAATAAATAAATAATTCATTATATAATATATCAACACTTGATATTGATTAATTTTAATTAGAAATGTAAGAAAATATTTAACTTTACTTTCCATGAATATTGTAATTATAAGTTCTTAAGTAGTCCTATTGTTGTCTCAATTAAATCCGCCATTTTGAAATTTGAAAATCTAATGTCCGATTCGTAATCAGTGGCCTTAAAAACCCTAACATACCAAATTTCAGTACAAGCCATAATTTTCTTCCCAAATCGCCCGCCATATTGGATCCACCATTTTGAATGTTCAGAATCTGATATCGAATTTGAAATCAACCACCCCAAAAACTCCTTGATACTAAATTTGAGGGCAATGTATATTTCTCTTCCTAAATCATCCGCCATATTGGATCCGCCATTTGGAATTTCGAAAATCTGATTTCGGGTTCGTAATCAGCGACCCCGAAAACCCCCGAGTAACGAGTTATAAGCAAATCCGATGAATTTTTCATAAAAGTGTTCGCCATATTGAGTCCGCCATTTTGAATTTTGAAAAACTGATATCGAATTCGAAATCAGCGACCCCGAAAACCCCTAGGTATCAAGTGTGATTAAAATCAGTATGAATTAAATAGTTTTGTCTTGCTAGATTCGCGATTCGTCCCTGTGTGGCGTTGTTTGGAACAAAAGTTACATCGTTGAAAGTTGTGTCCAAATTCCGGACTTTTGGGACGAAAAGGGTTAAGGGGAGCACTACTGTTAGCTACTGTAAGAGGGGTTCTTGTATGTTTCAGTAGAGAGTTTTTTTAAGTTTAAATCACTACCTTATCTACCGAGCACTTTAGAACCCCCTTAAATGTTTATTATTGACAGTTCCAACGTTACCATCGGAGTTCAGAAGCCCCTTTAATCGCGCGAAAGTGAATTTAAATTTGCTCTTTGTAAGTGACGTCATAGATCGAAGGGCTACGATTGGTTTGTTGCACGCTATGTCTGGTTGTGTGCGCGACGGTATTTCGCTCTCGTCTGAATGCGCCATGAGAGAGAGAGAACCGCCATATTGCAAAAATCGAGCGAATGTTGATTCCGCCGCGACGAAGGTGTTTACGCGGCCTCCTTCAAGGAAAATCCGCGAGGACGTCTCGCGTTCGAGATCGATCGCTTGGGTATCCGCGGGTCGCGACGCCGCCCTCGAGCAAAGTTCCCCAGGTGTAGAATGAGCGACTGTGACAATACAGGAAGTAATTGCCGCGATCCGACGACGACGACGACGACGACGACGACGAGGGATAGCGAGCACAAACAAAAAACCGAAATGGGTGACGTCCTAACGAAGGACCGGGAAGACGACGAAAGCAGCGAAGTCGAGGAAGACGAAGAACCCGTCGAGGTTCACCAGGATGCCGACGTTGTACCCGAGGTAAATTGGAGTTCCTCCACGTTACTATCGGCTTCTCTCCAATTTCTACAAGTATTCTTTACAGTTGCAGACTTGCGAAGAAGTCACGACGATAGGCTCGACGCAGAGCTCCGTTGCAAGTGAGACTGAAGCCGAAGCAGAATTCGACGCAGACGAATTCATGCAACTGCTCTTAGGGCAAGACAAAATCGAGCAACTCGCTAATATTTTAGCACTCAAGGATATGGACGCAGGCATCGAGTGTCATCCGAAAGACGCTTGCATTTTCGTCGGTTGCATGAGTGATAAAAAGTACGTAAACATTTTTACTCTTGTCGTCATCGACGAAAGCAAATTCGAAAATTTTCATATTTTAGAGGAATGCCAGGAAAAGAGATGCAAGAAATGATGAAGTTTCGACGCCTTGGCATAAACTTACGGCAACATATCCGAACAACGTTTACCACTCTAATGGAGTCGGAATGTCTAACGGATACTAAAGTGGACGCTAACATGTTCAAAATGAACAAACAGTTATACTACACTGTCGCCCTGTAAGTTATTTACTTTAACCTAACCTAACTATCGAAATAAAACTTTTTAAATTCTAGGTTATGCGAAAGGATACCAGACCACTTGTTTATGTGGTTAGTAGGTCAAGCCCAAGAGTTAGTACTCGAAGTTAAAGTTTGTCTCCTAACCCTCTTGTACGAACGGAGCGTAAATAATTTAGCGGAACTTTTTCTTAAAAGTAAGTGTTTTAAGGTTATGTAAATCGAGCAAATTCTATTTTATTTTATTTCCAGAACTTTTGGACGGTTACGACGCCCTGATAATGACAGCGTTGCAGATGTCAGAATTATTAGAACCAGTCGAAAGGGAATTATTCAGTAAAGCTAAATTAACTTGGGAATACATAAATAAAAGTCTCTTTCGAAGATACGTTTACTGTGATCCGTCAGTACAGAACAATCTACCTCCGTTCATCAGTAAGGTAAGACTTTTGTACACAATTCCCTTAATTAAATGTAATATGAATATTTCTTTTGAAGCTGAGAAAACTTCTGAAGACTAAAGGCACGAAATACCATAGATTGGTAGATCGTTTCTTGTCGTTCGAGGACGAAATGACAAGAGTTGACAGTCTTAGTCCAGAAATCGAACGGTTAATCGATAAATATAAGTAAGTATTCCCCCGTTTCACAAATTATAAAAAACTAACCTAACAATTTTGTACAGTGTGGATCAAAAGACTGGATTAGCAATCATGAAAAAAATCAGAGACGACTTAGAAGAGTTTAAGTCAGCGCTGAACATACAATTATGTGCGCTGTCTAGCATAAATGAAGATAAAGTAGTCAAATCCGTAGACGATCTGGATGATTGGTAAAAAAAACGTCTAATTCTTCAAAAAAATGTCATTATAACCTATAATTTTACTTTGCAGTATATTACAAGTGTTCAAAACGTTACGATCGAAACAGAATTTCGGATTGGAGCATGCGGTTTTACCAAATTCGATGAATATCAAAAGCGTATTCAAAGAATGGAATTTAACCCCTCATCAAAGGTTAGCGAACCTTGTCGAAGCATTGGCAGCGCCTGAAAACGAACCGAAGGAATCCTCAGTGAATATTCTCGAAATACAGAATAGAACTTGTGATAGTGAGAACGTGTGCGACAAGCAGTGCGAATGTTATACTTGTAACAGTCCCGAAAAGAGGTTATCTCCCACCGAAAAGTCTAATCCTGACTCCGATTCAGAGAAGGACACAGGTGAGTAATTTTGTTTATTTCATAAGTTACTTTACTAAATTAGGGTTAGAAATCGCAGGTCAGATCGAAGAAGTACAGAAACCGGAATCGCCTCAGACGCAAACCAGGCATTCGACTACTCAGACGCCTAATCACGTCCCCCACCAAGGCAGATGTAAGTTATTTGAATTATTAGTAAACAATAACAATAACAAAAACGTTGTACAGGTCCTACTCATGGAAATTCGGATACTGCCAAACCTTCAGGTCCTCATCGTTCGCACAGTCACAACAATCACCCCCCCGCTTCCTGTCATAAACAACACATAGTTTACGCCGACCATATCAAGCGGTTTCCAGGTTTAGAATGTAATTATTGTTATTTTGTAATCGTGACGTTACAAAGTTTAATAATACTTTTCCTTTAGTAAACTTCGACGACTGTTCGGATTCTGGAAGTAGCCACGAAGATTCTTGTTCGACGAGTAGTTCAACTCCAAGGGATCCAAGTCGGCATTGCGATTGTTGTTACTGCGAGGTCTTCGGTCACGGATTGGTAAGTAAAAAAACATTTCGCAATCATTAAATGAATATTAAATCGTAATCTTTCAGCCGTCAGTTGCACCAGTGAGTCGTAATTACAACGAAATGCGCGAGAGGTTAAGACAGCTTCTGTCGAAGAAGAAAGCGAAGAAATGTAAATCGGTCTGCAGTTCGCAGCCTAAGAGTCCGGCTGAATTGTCGACGAATTCTGACTCGAAGGCTGCTCCGAATCTGGGTCCGAGGTCGAATACTCCGGTTTCGACAAGTTCGATAGTTCCGGAACCTCCGAGAGATCAGCGAAATTTGGAAGAATTGTTAGAATTTATCGAAGGGAACCAAACAGGGAAGAGGGACAACAAGAAAGCAGAGAAAAAGATTCGACAGAAGCAACGCAAAGTAAGTTTACTGATTTTCCAAACTTATATTATAAAATATTGTAATTTGGTACAAATTTTTTAAAAAAATTATAGTATTTAACTAAAAATTAAAAAAAAAAAAGTTTCAGAAGCTGTATTATTTAAAATACGTGTCATATTAACAAATCCATAGGAGAGATAATTTAAATTCATAAAAAATATATGCAGAAATTTTTTTGTTGAAAAATATTCAAAATTGGCGAACTTGTTCAATTTTTAAGATTTTATTTTCAGATTTTTAATGGAAAATGGAGTATAATACTATTTTCAATAACTTTTCGTATGATTATTAAATAGAAGTAATATTTTGACTTTCTGGTGCACATATTTTATTTTTAGCATATAATTTATTGTTACTTAGTTTCCCTGCGTACGTTTACATAAAATTATTTATAATAATAATAATAATTTATTGCAGAGCTCCCAGTCAGTCTCTTTTTAAGAAATTAGTTTCTTTTTTTGTCAAAAGTCCCTTTTACATCCTATTTTTAAGCGTTCAAATTTAAATTGTCCTTCTGCGTCTTGTTTTCTGCGTATGAATAAATGTTTGATTAAGACAAGTAATTAGTTTTTCAAATCCGAAGAAATATGACAATATTACTTACGTTTTAACTTGGGAGAAACTAAAAAATAGTATGAAGCCATTCAAAATTATATCCATATTGTTTTTCATCTATAGATTCTTTTATAATATACATACAGTAGTCCTCCCCTGATTTCAACTTTATTCCTTCCTCTATTTTAACTTTTTCCCCTCAGTCGTTCCCCCACTATTCGTCGTGACGTCAGTTCACACATGCACTTGTATGTATGTGTATACAAATCAGGTGGTACACTGTAAAAAATCGAAATGAATTTTACAATTGCGCATAGACGCGAAGCAAGATGCCACCATACAGTAGTCCTTCCCTTATTCTAATTTGTCCAGTCAGGCAAGATGGCGGCCTTCTTCCCTTATTCTAATTTTCCCCTCTCCCCCACTACTTAGATTTGAAGTCTCACTTTTGTCTCTTTTTCTTTTGTTGCGCATGCGCCGTTATTTGTATTTAGAAAATCCACACGTCAACACACGTCAGTGGCGGGAACGCATAAGGGGAAATATTAGAATAGGAGAAGAGAAAAAATTAGAATAAGGGAAGACATTAGAATAAGGGAAGGAGTACTGTATCTGTTTTCTCTTTCTTAGATCCTTAGTGGTGGGGTTGAGGGGAAGCGTTAAAATAAGGAAAGGAGCCGCCAGCTTCCTTGTCTCGAAAAGTTAAAATAAGGGGAGGGCTACGGTATACAGTATGTAGTACGCAACAAAAATTATATGATTATTTTTTTTCTCTATTTAATTTAAAAACTTTGTCAAAATGTTTTGAGAAACGATTACTTTTATTATGTAATAATAAAAAAATTGTAAATAAACAAAACAATTTTCCATATTCATGATTTTATAAATATAAGTTCCTTGTATACATAGACCCCTTATGAAAAAGTTGCAAAGCATCTTAGGGCAATGGAAAAACTAAGTTATTGAAACTTTAAGGAACTATAACAAACAATCTTTCGAAAAATACGAAAAAAATGTTTTTTTTTTTTACGACGAATTTAATGGTAATATAATAACAATTTTATAAAAATGTTTGAGAAAAAAAAGATTTTTTGTTGAAAAAATAAAATTTTTTTAAATCTATCCATAATTAGTTAGAAAATATGTTTTTTTATTCACCAAATTTGCTTTGAATGTTTAAATGACGTAAAAATTAAAAGAAAACAGGTGGAAAAATTAAAAAAAAAATTGAGAGTTCAATTTTTTGGGTAGAGAACCTGTATACAAAATCTGAAAGGGTGATGTCCAACAATAGCAAAATTAAACGTTTTAACGTGAAAAAAGTTGTTTTTTTCCGAATAAAGGCTATTCAAATTTGTTAATCTATTTTAAAAATAAAAACAAACAATTGGAAAACAGAAAAATATATTTTTTAAATAATTACGTATGGATCTTAAAAAATGCCATTTTATTCGAAAAAAAATATTTGTTTCTGATTTTTATTTTATTACCATTGAATTCCTCCTCAAAAATCACTAAAGAAATAATTTCTGGGGAATTTTTGAAAGTTTGTTTGATATAGCTGATTTTTTGCCCGAACTCTCCCCTTGTGATAACAAACGAACAAATTTTTTTTAAAAAAATTGTAATGTAATAATTGTATCAGGCTTACAATTGAAAAGTTGAAATCAAAACTATTTTTAGTCCTTTTTTAGTCCATTTTTCTACCTCAAGTCCCTTTTTTAGTTCCTTTTTTTTAAGTTCAAATTCTCTTTTTTCCTTTACATTTTTACATAAAGGATAAAAAAACGGATAGAAATGGATAGGATCCGCTTGCGTCCTGTTTTCTAAACGTATTATTTTAATCATTCTTTATCCGAATATTGGATAGATAAACAATACGTTTACATCCAACTGATTTACGAAAAGTTCCAATCTGGTTCCATCCTGTTCCATCCGCAAATGATGAGTATGCCAAATTAATACTTATTTATCCGAAATCTACCATGTACAGGTTTATCACGTTCCATCCGTTTCATTTTTATCCAATTCTTTCCATTTATTGTCCTTCTCCCATTTATTGATCTCTTGATGGAAACTGTTCCGACCACATTATGGTGTTTTCATTACCAGTGAATACGTTTCTGTCTGATCTCTTGATTGCAGCTTGATTATACAGTAGGCCCCCTCTTATTTTAAGATTTTGAGTCATGGAATATGGCGGCACCCCCTCTTATTTTAACGCTACTTCTCTTCCTCATCACCAGCAACATGAGAGAGAGGACATGAAAGAAAGTTAAAATAGAAGGGAGCGAACCCTTAAGATAGAGGAGGAACTTAAAATACGAGGTTAAAATAAGAGGGGTACTACTGTACCCCGAATTTGCTGCTTGAAAGGTTAGGAAACAGCTGACATATTTTACTCATACTGTAAAAAAAAATCGTGTAAAATTACAGTTGAGAATGGGCTCGAAAATTACCCACTTTCAACGCAGTGAATTTACTACGTGGAACACAGTAACTTTCCCTAAATCTTATGACGCTGAAGCTAGCAGCAGATTCACAGCAGCGGATTCGAAAAAACTATGGTTTTCAGCCATTAAAATTTCCAAAAACAGATTATTTGTATAAAATTTGTCTAAAAATGTTTAATGCAAGTAATTTTAATAAGAAATGATCCATTTCCACAGTTTTCTTGAATCCGCTGCTGCGAATCTGCTGCTAGCTTCAGCGTTAGACGTAGTAAAAGTACAACAGTCTAGTATTTTCCCTATGCTCGACGTCGTAAATTTACAATGCATAGGTAAACCTCTAACCTCACTTCGGTAAAATTTCAACGTTTAACGTAGTGTTATTACCAAATTTTCAGGATTGAAAATTACCATTGCATTGTAAATTTCATTTTCATTTTTTACAGTGCAGGCAAATTTCAGATCTAACCTCGAATTTTACACCCACTAGGACGAAAATTTTTTTCTTTAGTTCCTTCAGAAATTACGAAAAATTTATGAAGTTATAGAATTTGGGTGGTCAAAGATTTTTATGTTTAATGTTTATTTTAAAATGACCTCAAGAAGACGAAGGCTCTTGAATTTTACGTTTACTCATATTATTCAGGGGACATCTGTGAGGAATATTCCTCTAACCATCCTCCTGCGTATATAAGAAATAAAAAAGTAAATAAGTAATGCAAAATTTCGCTCATTTTTACGAATGAAACCACATTACAGTAGTCCTTCCCTTATTCTAATTTGTCCAGTCTGGCAAGATGGCGGCCTTCTTCCCTTATTCTAGTTATAAAACCCTTAGAAGTCCTGCAGAAAATAATTATTAAACGGATATATAACAAAAACAACTTGTTTCCAATGAATGAATTATTTCTAATTAGCAATATTCTGGATATACGGAAAACCTTCTGTTATGAAGCTGCTCTGTATCTAATCAAAGATAAATCCATAATTTTTAAGCAACATCTTCAAAACACACGTAGTAAGGAAAAATTTTTAGCACAAATACCAAAACGATCTAAAACTATTGGGCAAAGAGCATATGATTATATAGGACTAAAAATTTTAATGTACTACCTCAATCAATACGTACTGCAAGTAAGGTAACAAGCTACATTAAGAAAACCATTGTAATACATATTAAGGAAACAAATATCACTGCAAAACATCTGTTCCAATAATTGATAGGCATTCACTAAGTTGTTATATTATATAAAATGTTATGTTTCGTATTTTATTTTATTTTAGTTCTATTTTATTTTTATTTTCGTTTTAGTTTTAGTTTTCTTTTCTTTTTTCTATTTATATGTTGCAAGCAGTTATGTTAACTGCATTTCAGGGCGCGGACAAGGATAACACTTATGCTATACTTTTGCGGTTCTTACTTTCAATGTAATTATGTATAGAATTCACCTGAAATAAATATTATTATTATTAATTTTCTCCTCGCCCTCACTACTTAGACTTTTGTCTCTTTTTCTTTTGTTACGCATGCGCCGTTATTTGTATTTATAGAAAATCCACACGTCCACACATGGCAGTGGGAAGAACGCGTGAGGGGAAATATTAGAATAGGAGAAGAGAAAAAATTAGAATAAGGGAAGACATTAGAGTACGGGAAATTAAAATAAGGGAAGGGCTACTGTATATTGGCTGATTTGTCTAGTAAACAGTCCAATATTTTTTTCTTTCGGACAAAAAATAAAATGCTCTTTTTCTTAGAAGGGCCTAAACATTTTTTCGTCACAGTAGGCATAAAGTTCAACTTTATGCCTCCAAAAGTGGGGGTAAAAGCGTACTTTACGCCTACTAGGCGTGAAGTAGAAATACGGTGTAAAAATTTATCCTTACTCTTATTTAAGAGTCTTCGGATGAAAGTGGAAAGGATTGGCGTTCAACCGATAGGATACAAATGGATAGAATTGCACATTTCAGTTTCGGCTGATACAGTGGATTAGATTGGATAGGATCTGTATGCGATTAGTGAACAGAAACGGATAAGATAGAGTCTTTGGATTAAAGTGGAAAGAATGTGTATCCTAGGTCGGATGAATATGGATGAACTTAGTGGTTTTTATAGATTCTTACAAGATTGGATTAAGTTGTAATACTTTTTACGGATATTTTCGGATAAATATGAGTGTATTGGATAGAAACGGATTGGAATTGATAGAAATGATCGAATTTCGGATAACATTTCTATCCGAAGTACGTGTCGATAAAATTCGGAACTGTTTTCATATAACAACTGATTAATTTCTGTGTAACTTTTTATTTGTTTGATAATTTAAGCGTTTTACGCGAACGCTAGGCCCTGATTCACGTATAAACGGCACTATAGAATACACCCAAAAAATTCAAGATTACGCAGAAATTAGTCAGTTTTTATACGAGTACCTTTGTTAAGTCGTTTTTGTATAAGGCATTAAAAATAAAAAATGAAAAATAATTTTTTTGCCATTTTAATCAAAGTAGCATATGAAGAAGCTTAAAAATGAGTAACGCCGGGTGTTTTATGTTATTTGATAGATACTGAAAACAATACATATTAATTTAAAGCATGTGCCTTTAAAAAATAAAAATCAAAATTCATTTACCCCAAAGTTTAAAAGTTCTAGAGATATGCCCATATATATACATTTTTTAAACTGGTAAAAGAGAAAAAACAGAAAAATAAAACAAAAAACAATAAAAAAATAAATTTTTAAATGGAGCTACATTACTCTTTACTTTAATAATATTAATTGTTTTTTTTATTATAGCGAGGTTCACAGTACATGTATTAACTTCCATTCATTATGTATTAAAAAAGTGAGGTAACAATGAAAAATCGATATTTTCTAGTTTTGTGTTAAACTTAAATACAGTAAAACCCCTCTTACTTGAACACTCGCTTTCTTGAACACCCCGTCTATTTGAACAAAATAACCTCGTTTATTTGAACGATTTCTACTTCCCCTTACCCCCACAACTCGCTCTTACGCGGATGCAAATTCTAATGCGCATGCGCTACTCACGCCGGACGGGTATATTGCGCGAGAAGTGGGAACAACTGTAAGCGTTCAAATAAACAGGGTCGGAGGGGAAATGCTGGCTCGACCCTGTTCAAGTAAGAGGGGTTTTACTGTAATGCATAAATGGATAAAAATTATTTGAAACTGATTTTGGAATATTTTAGGAACGCGAGCAAGTATGATTTCGATAAAAATTGATTTTTAAAGTATGAAGTACGTAGAATAAAAGGCGCCGGCAATCGTTTTCATTGACATTTTTGTTAAACTTGTTGGTCCTTAAGGAACGGTGTGAGTAGAAATATTACTTATATATGACAACCATACGAAAGTTTGTTGAAAATAGTAATATACTCAATTTTTCGGGGTTAAAAAGTCGTTTATTACATGAAAAATACGGAAAAGAATCTTAAAAATTGAACTAGTCCGCCAATTTTGAATATTTTTCAACAAAAAAATGTTTGCATATATTTTTTATGATTTTAAACAATTTCTTGTATGGATTTGTTAATATGACTTATATTTTAAAAAATACAGATTCTGAAACGCAAAAACATTTAATTCTTAGCTGAATACCATAATTTTGGAAGGAGATTTCTACCAAATTACAATATTTATATATATGTAAGTTTGCAATAGCAAAGGGCTTCCTCCTCCCCTTAACCCATTAATGCCTGAAATGACAGTTTTTATACTTTATTTTCAATCAAGTATTTCGTATCAAAATCGAAGTTGAAAACAATTGATAGGTGCGTATCCTACTGTTTTCGAGGTCACTCTTCAAGATTCCGAGGTCAAAATTGAGTTTCAGCCACCAGAAATTCCAATATGGCGTCGAATATGAAAAAAATTTCCCAAAAATTGGGAATTTTTTAAACTTATCAATTTTTTTCGAGCTATTAGCATATTGAGATTCTATTGAAACTCTGAACGAAGGTGAACAAAATACTTCAATTTTAAGGAAAAATTTTACATTTATACCCCACATCATTCTAACGACCTCAAAATGGCGTCAACAATAAAAATTTCTTTGAGAAATTTCTGGACGCTCTAACTCAAAAACTACGAACTTTAACAAAAAAAAAAATGCCCAGAATGAAAAGTTCTTAAAATTCATCAAGCGATATAGTGGAATTTTTTCAAAATTTTTTGATGACATTTTAAGACATTTTTGTAATTTATTTACAAAAAATTCTGAAAAAAATTTAGTGTATTCTCTGATGAATTCTAAAAGTTATTTGTTCTTTGCAATTTTTTCAAAAAGTTTCGAAAAAAGAAATATTATAGTTTAGGATTTTTCCCCCCAAAAACTATTAACTTTTGGAAAAAATTGCAAAGAACAAAAAACTTGTAGAATTCATAAGTGAATACACCAAATTTTTTTTCAGAATTTTTCATAAATAAATTATGATTTTGAAAAAAATGTTGAAAACAAATTTCTCAAAATGTCATCACAAAAATCTGAAAAAATTCCACTATATTTCTCGATTAATTCTAAGAACTTTTCATTCTTAGCACTTTTTTATAACAGCACGTAGTTTTTCAGTTAGAACGTTCAGAAATTTTTCAAAGAAATTTTCATTGCTGACGCCATTTTGAGGTCGTTACAATGTTGTGGGATATAAAAGTAAAATTTTTTCCTAAAATTCAACTGTTTTGTGCACCATTATCCACGGTTCCAATAGAATTCCAATATTCCAATAGCTCGAAAAAAATTGATAGGAATAAATAATTCCCAATTTTTTTGAATTTTTTTAAAAGTTGGGCGTCATATTGGAATTCCTGATGACTGAAACTCAATTTCAACCTCGGAATCTTGAAGAGCGACCTCGAAAACAATAGGATATGTACCTTTCAATTGTTTTCAACTTTGATTTTGATATGAAATACTTGATTGATAATGAAGTATAAAAAATGCCATTTCAGGCGTTAATGGGTTAATGAAATTTATTAAATTTCTGAATTTTCAGCTCGAGGAGAAATTGAAACAAGAGCAGAAGGAACTGGAGCGTCAGAAACTCATAGAGTTTCAGAAGAAGACGCCGGAGGTGACGATAACAGTGGTCGATCCGCAGAAACCCTGCCAGCATAAGTTGACGCAGCGAAATCTACCGGAGGTTTCGATTCTGCCGGCGACAGCACCAATAGTATTAACGGCCTTGAAGCAACCAAACGCGAAAAAGAAAAACGAAGTTTCTTGCAATAGTACAAATAAGACTAAGGTAAACGATAACAAAAAAGGCTCGCAGAAGAAAGGATCCGAGAAAGCGCAGCCTAAGGCAGAACCGAAAGTCGTAGCGCAGCCAGAACCAGCGGAGCCTGCATTGCCGGATCTTCAAAATTTGACGAAGAAAGAAAGGAAGAAATTGAAGAGAGAAATGGCGAAATTGGCAGCTGCGAAAGCTGAGACTCAGGAGGACAATCGCATGCAGATCGTTACCATCAAGAGGGTTATGGAGTCGAATAATGCGGAGCCGACCGTGACAATAACCTTAAAAGGTCAGACGCCAGCAGAGGATAAAGTGTTGTTTACTCTGGTTAATGGTCAGACGAAAGAACCGGACAGTACAGGAAAGAAAAAGAAGAAGGGAAACGCTCAACCGCAACAGAATAATAAACAGCAGAATTCTAAGCAACAGAATAATTCCAAAGCTCAGAATAAACAAGCAGACGGAAAGAATTCGAAGCAAAAAGACAAGAAAAATGGAAAGTTGACGGAAGAGCCAAAACAGAATGCGGTAGAAACGAAGAGTACAAAGAAAAAAGATAAGAAAAATAGCGAGAATAAAGAAAATCTTGCGCAGCAACAGAATCAGGTGAAGAATAATCAGCAGCAGAATGCTGAGAAGAAACAAAATAAAGTTGCGACGCAGAAACCGCAGCAGAATAACGAAACTGGAAAGAAGAAAAATCAGAATCAAAACAAAAATCAAGCAAAGGCTGGGAAAAATCCTAACGAGAAGAAAGGCAATAATGTAGTGCTAACGAAGATTGAGAATCAGAAACCTTCGACGAAGAGTAATCAAAGCGCTCAGAAGCAGCCAGATTTATTGCAAAAGCAAAGTTCGATTCCGAGCAATCAATTTAAAGATAACGGCGCTAAAATCAATATCGAGAATCTCAAACTACCGCCGGGTATCACCATCACGAAGGTAGATGCCCCAGCGAGAGTTTTGCCGACCAGGACCCAACCGCCGCCCAAACCGATCAATCCTCCGAAGCAAACCACGATCATCGCCGCTCCAATGAGCGGAGTTCCCTCGAATTACGGAAATCCTCAAGGCGCAGGCGGTAACGTGATTGTCGTGGATACTGGAAAGCTGAAGAAAGATCTGGCGCCGAAGAGTAACGAGAAGGAAGCACCGAGTAAAAAGAAGAAGAAGAAGAAGAAGAATGCGAACGCGTCACAAAGCAACGGACAGAGTACCGGGGATCAGGCGAGGATCATGCACAATCCTGGAACAAATATGGTGACGATTCGAAATCCTGCGTTTGGACCGCCGAAGATGGAGCCAAGCTCCCAACAGGCGGCCATCATCAAGGTATCGGAGAACGGAATGGTGACAATCCGAAGTCCGGCGTTGCAACAGGCGATCAACGCCGGACTGTCGCCACCCCCGAAGCCGGACTTCATAATCAAGGGTGACCTCTCGAAGGTCAGTCCACCCGGGAAGAGTCAGAACGGTATTCTGACGTCGAGTCTGGCTGAATTGCGTAGCAGGCTTACGCAGCCGGAATGTTCCTCGACGACGTTAAGTAGTTTGGCGAACATCCAGATCAGTAAGGTGACCAGCGGCCAGCCAATCCCGGAGAGCGGAATCAATCTGAAAGGCACCAGCGTCACCCTGACGAAGGTCAAGAATGCCGAACAGATAGCCGAAGAGGCGAAAGCACCCACCGGCAAGGCGAAAAAGAAGAAGAAACGGGGAAACGGAACGCAACAAAACGGCGACGACTGGAATCTCGTTGGTGAGAAAAATCACAAATAAAAATTTACGTCGTTTTTGTTGTTTTTTTTTAATGAGAGGATGACGGCCCCCAGGTGTTTTACTCTGTTTTTATTTTCTTTTTGACGAATCGCAAGATAAGTGTCATTTGAGGAGATTCGTAAAGAAGATACGGGTTATGTGACTAGATTTTATATAAAGACTGACTTTTTTATCTCGTGCGATGGTTAATAAACTATTTTTTTTCAACATTGTTTTGTTATTTTCCAAAAGAAAAGTTTCGAACTTCCCAAAGGTTTTATAAAGGAGATATTTTTTACACGAGGGTTACCTAACCTAAACTTTATACAAATGTGGTTTCTTGATGAATGGATGCTGAGTCTAGGAAATTTCATAGTTTGGTTTTAATTTTTGGGTTTTTAAGGGGGAAACAAAGCTCCGTTCATTTTTAATTGCGACAAAAGACTTTCGATATATTGATTTGTTGCAAGTTTGTGTATAAAAAAGAAAATTGTTAGATAATTATTTATAAAATAAAAGAAAAATGTGTTGTGTAAAAAAATTTTACGTTCATCTAGGTAGAAAGGTATTTAAAATATGTGAAATTAAATGAAGGTTATTTTTAAAATTGGAACGTTACAAACGAGAAGGATATTATTTTAGACCAAAATATATTTTATGTGTGATATTGACTCAATTTAAAAGAATTTTTAACCGAAATTTAGCCTCGTAATGAAAATTTTACTTTTGTTTCCCTCTTAACCCACTGAACGTTTTGTCGTTACAGTTTTCAATAGTGTATTTATAAAAACTGCAGAATCTTTTATAAGAAATATTCCTTTGACCTGGTGTGTATTAACCCTTTCAGTCACGAATTTTTCCAGTGATTTTTTTTGAAGTCTGGTATACAGCCCAGCATACGAAAAAGTATTAAAAAGTATAGAATACAGAGAATTTGAATGCTTCTGAATTCTTCGCCATTTAATAGCATTTTTCCTCCGTTTATACAAAAAAATATTTTTTTTTTTTGTTTTCAATTTTTAAATTTAAAGTTACATTTTTTTAATTTCACTGTTTTTTGTATTTTTTGTATTATTATAAATTAATTATGTTAACCCATTAACGCCTAAAATAGCATTTTTCATGCTTCATTTTCAATCAAGTATTTCGTATCAAAATCGAAGTTGAAAACAATTGAAAGGGACATATCCTATTGTTTTCGAGGTCGCTCTTCAAGATTCCGAGGTCAACATTGAGTTTCAGCCATCAGGAATTCCAATATGGCGTCGAATTTTTAAAAAAATTCCAAAAAATTGGGAATTATTTATTCCTATCAATTTTTTTCGAGCTATTGGAATATTGGAATTCTATTGGAACCGCGGATAATGGTGCATAAAACAGTTGAATGTTAGGAAAAAATTTTACTTTTATATCCCACAACATTGTAACGACCTCAAAATGGCGTCAGCAATGAAAATTTCTTTGAAAAATTTCTGAACGTTCTAACTCAAAAACTACGTGCTGTTATAAAAAAGTGCTAAGAATGAAAAGTTCTTAGAATTAATCGAGAAATATAGTGGAATTTTTTCAGATTTTTGTGATGACATTTTGAGAAATTTTTTTTCAAAACTTTTTTCAAAATCATAATTTATTTATGAAAAATTCTGAAAAAAATTTGGTGTATTCATTTATGAATTCTACGAGTTTTCTGTTGTTTGCAATTTTTGCCAAAAGTTGATAGTTTTTGGGGGGGGGAAAATCCTAAACTATAATATTTGAAATTCATTTCCTCGAAAACTATCAACTTTTCGAAAAAATTGCAAAAAACAAATAACTCTTAGAATTCATCAGAGAATACACTATTTTTTCAGAATTTTTTGTAAATAAATTACAATTTTGAAAAAAATTTCTCAAAATGTCATCAAAAAATTTTGAAAAAATTCCACTATATCGCTTGATGAATTTTAAGAACTTTTCATTCTAGGAATTTTTTTTAAAAACTTGGTAGTTTTTAAGTTAGAGCGTCCAGAAGTTTCTCAAAGAAATGTTCATTGTTGACGTCATTTTGAGGTCGTTAGAATGATGTAGGGTATAAAAGTAGAATTTTTCCTTAAAATTGAAGTATTTTGTTCACCTTTGTTCAGAGTTTCAATAGAATCCCAATATTCTAATAGCTCGAAAAAAATTGATAGGAATAAATTTCTAGGCATAGCCAACAGATACTATCTTCGACCAGTCCCATTTTATAAAGAGAGTATCGAAGAAACTTTAAGATCTGCTCTAACCAGTTTTCTCGAGGTCGCTCTACTATTCCCCAAGAAATTAATGAGCCATTTAGATTGCCTTAGCCCTGGGAGGTTTTCCCAATACTTTAGCCAATCGCTGTGCATTTTCTGCTTGGCGTACCCAATTCAGTAGGGTCTCCTTTATTGCATACTGCAGATTTTCCAAAAGACGGCGGTCTCCCTTGTTGTCTACAGTGGCCCTCCCCTTATTTTAACTTTTCGAGTCAAGGAAGATGGCGGCTTCTTCCCTTATTTTACAGCTTCCCCTCATCCTCACTACTGGCAGTATAAGAGAATGAAAACAGAGAGAGGTGATATAGTGGCGGCCTTCTTCACCTGTATGCGCAAGCGCAAACAGCAGTCCGCACTCTTTTGAACACTTTCAAATGGCGAATGGTGGGGAAACTCACGAGGGGAAGAAGTTAACATAAGGGACAAAAAAAAGTTAAAATAAAGGAGGCAGTTAAAATAATAGGAGTTAAAATAAGGGGAGGGCCACTGTACTTCCCCTTTACCCCCACTCTTAGAGGTCGACATTCGACAACGGTTCGAGATTCGCTGAGCCGCAAAGGTTAGGTTAGGACGCAATGGAGGAGAGAAGCCGACCGAAGGGGAATATATGCAATAAGAGATCCTAAATCCAGAGAATAAGAGATGTCTAGAGAATAAGGGAGGATTCAATAAGGGAGACTCTACTGTAACTGTATTTATGGGAACACCTACACATGGCTCTGGACCTGTGAAAGGGGACGTGGAAGCTTCCTTAGCCAAGGCGACAGCGTCTTCATTTTCCTTAAGGCTGCAGTGTCCCGGTACCCAATTGCATATGCTGCAATTGCTTTGATGGCAGTTTGTCTGTCTGACCAAATGTTAATTTTTGCTCCTTCCATGCCTTTTTCTCCAATTAGCTCAAAGCACTTTAAAATGGCCATGACTTCAGCCTGGAAAACGTAGATTGCTTCCCCATAGAGATAGGTAGCCTTATATTGGAACCAGAGATACCCAGTCCCACACCTCTCTCTGATTTGAATCCCTCTGTAAACCAATTTATTTCATCATTGTCCATTTGGACTTTATTATCTTTCCATTCTTTCCTGTGAGGAATTTTTATATCAAATCCCCTATAGAAACGGACTATTCTGGTGCATGCATCTGTGACGGCCGTCATGACGTCCGGAAACTCCGCCTGGTTGAGGATACTTAGGTGTCCCTTATCTTCCACGGGAGCGGAACCCCTAGCCGCTCTGAGTCTCAGGCCTTTGCACCGACACATGCTAATCTTTGAATGTTTCTAAGGGCCATTATGGCCCCCCTTTTACGAACCTTTGGCCACCAGACTAAGGCGGCGTATGTGATAAGGAGTTTAACTATAGCAGAATACCCCCAAAGGGTGATATCTGGTTTTAGTCCCCAAGCTTTGCCGTACATGCGATTATAGGCAACCCATGGCTCTTGTTGCTTTCTGTACCGTGTATTCGAGTTGTTCTCCCAACTTCAGCCTTCTATCCAGGATGACCCCTAGATATTTGACGTTGCCAGAGTAACTAAGAGTGGCTCCGTTAAAACTTATATCACGGAGGAAGATTTTGTTCCTGTTTGTGAATGGAATGACTACCGTCTTCTGCGCGTTTATACGGAGTTCTTTTTGGCACCATTCAAGAGTGAACGAGAGTCCACGTTTTAGGCCGTCTCTTACGAGATGGTCCCACTGACCTCTAATAACTATGACAAGGTCGTCAGCACATCCTTGCACATAGTATTCTCTCCTTTCAAGCCTGTGCAGCAGGACGTCTAACACTATCGTCCACGGTAGGGGTGATAGTACTCCTCCTTGGGACACCCCTTGACTGCTTTAATCTTGATCTTCCATCCCCCGCAGGTAAGTTGGATTATTCTGTTTTCAAGCATGCCCATGAGCCAGTTGATGATACCTTTGTCAATATGCTTGATTCTTAAAGCTTTTGCTATGGACATACAGAATGCGTTATCAAAGGCCCCCTCTATGTCCAAAAAGGCTGCTAAGGCAATGCCCTTAGACTGCAGTGTCGCTTTTAGTCTTGACACCAGAGAGCTGAGAGCTGTTACTGTGGAGCTGCCAACTCTGTAGGCAAATTTGTACCGATGTAGTGGTGCATAATTTGCAATTTATTCTCTTATATAGACGTCAATCTTCTTCTCCAAGGCCTTAAGAAAAAAGGAACTAAGACTGATTGGCATGTGGGACTTCGGGTTTTCCATGGGTCTATTACCCTGTTTCGGAATGAATATGACTTTAACCTCTTTCCACGCAAGGGGGACGTACTCCAACCGAATGCTAGCTCGAAATATTTCCACCAGGTATGACTTTAGTGTCTCTGTGTTGTTCTGAAGTAGCCTGGGAAAAATCCCGTCCACTCATGGTTATGATTTTCCCGGCAATTTTGCTTACACTGCCCCGTCTCCGCCCGTGACGTATGCTGTCCGGGATTGGGGGACAGTATGTTGGAAGCATTACGGACCCCAGGAAATGAGAGCTCGCAAGTAGCGCTTGCATTTCCTCTCTGTTAGCAGTGAAGTTCCTATCTTCTCTTTTGAGAAGACCTAAACCATTTGCATGTTCTTTCTTCAGGGCTTTCTGGAGACGAGCAGCTTTAGGGATCTCGACAATCTCCTCGCAGTGTCTTCTCCACGCTGCCTTTTTGACCTTCCTTAGCTTATTACTGTAGGTCGTGAGGGTACTTCTGTACTCTTGCTGAGAAATCCGTGACTTCTTATCTTGTTGAACTGTGTCCTAGCCAATTTTTTAAGTTTTGCAAGAACGCTGTTCCACTACGGTACATTCCGTTTCACCGTATGGTTCTTCTCAGCGCAGCTGTCCAAATAATACATAATAATCCAGGCTGCCTCGCCGTTGTTCTTCGCGGCCTTTCTCCGAAGGCGGACCTGCCCAAAGCGGAAGCTCACCACGAAGTCTCTACTTCCGATTTTTTGGAAGGAGTCTTTGTCCACCGCCATAGTGAGCTGAACGGTGCGGCCGCGGAACAAAGTTCCGAAAATCAAAACCCCGAAAGGCTAAAATTTGAATATTGCGTGAGTCCAAGGTATTTTAATTTGTTTTCTTTTTGCCAAATTTTCAAAGACAAAGTGAAGAAAGTCATTCTGGAGCCATGCTATATCGAAATTTTGTCCTTTCGGTGTGTTGATTTTCCGAACTTTATTCCCTGACCAACGGTGCCACCCTCATCTACGCGTCGGAGAACGCTCCAGGACGAGGTATCCAGTCCGGGGTTTTGACCCATGACTAGAGCCAGGATTCTGGGAGTGTCGTCCTTCGCGCTGTTCGGGAAGTGACCCGTCAGCACCCTAGGCTTTGGAAGGTCAGCCTCATCTACCAGCCTGGCTTCAGCTCCTTCCCACAAACTGAGGCGCCCTAGGTTCTCCCTCAGCCACCCCGAAGTTTCGGCATCCCTGCAGTGCAGAAGGAGCCAACCCGATCGGTGTCTTGAACCCAGAAATTGGGGCCTAATTCTCTCCTGTCTGAGCTCTACCACTACGTCGAGTATGGCCCCCTCTACAATGCTCAGGTGCTCCGAACTCCAGAGGGACTGGCGATAATCCCTGGGCGTGATGCCCATTCGGATACCTCCGGCTACCGCTCGAGGCACCTCTCCCCTGGGCCTCTTAAAGCGGCCTTGATCCAAGGGAGTCGTCTGACCTCATTCTTTTTAGAGCGCCTTGTCGCTCCTGCCTGACGCCTTTAGCTGGCATCTTTTCCTCACTGAGGCGTATAGCCTTTTCAACTGTCCTCCCTTGTTTGAAGTGCGATTTAAACCTCTTCTTCCATTTTGACACGCGGCGTACCAGGTGAAACCAATGAAGCCCCTTGAACCGTAGCGGCCGAAGTGTTTAAGGCTGAACTGACAGCGTCCTCTATATCGCTGGAGATGCCAAGAGCGGCAAGCTCCTCTTCAACATTTATCTCGGAGACTGGAGACCCGAGGTCGCCTGACTCCGATTCCATAGGGGTAACCTGGGGCCTATCAGCGCTTGGGGTAACGCTTGGGGTAATCTCAAGAATATTGGCGTCGATGGGAAGGCTTGCACCGTCTACCACGGATTCGCCGGCTGAAAGTAGCTCTATATTATGTTTATATTTATTTTTATTCGAATAATCCATTTCAATCCCACGAGTAAAGAGGGTCCGAACAAGTCAGTCCGACGGAACCCTCTGCGTCGGTAAGGCTAGTTTAAACCGGAGGTCGACGGTATCCGGAGTCCACATACTTGCGATCGCCCCCCCCCCTCCCCCTGATCTTGCAGGCTTAGGCGTATGTTGTCCCACCGTACCATAGGGGTGTGCTCATGGTACCTGGGTACCGTACTAATGTAATTTCACAATTACAACATTCACTAGGCCGTAGGCCTGTCTGTGATGGCTGCGTATTGTACTAAGTAGGTTAGTCACTGCAGCTAATACGGTATAATACACTCCCGGTCGCGTCAAAAGATTTAAACTTAATTCCCGGATAGTTTTTTACAGTCAATTCTCCTGTCACGTATTGCTGTTGTTATGACATATTAAACATTTTAATAAAATAGATTAAGGTAGGATGGAGTAGGTTATAAGGTTATGGTATGTTAGGTTATGTTAGGTTATAAGGCTAGGTTAGGTTAAGTCAGGTTATGTTAGGTTAGATTTTTGTATTATTTTGCGTGTATAATATATAATTGTTATTTTCCATTATTTTATAACAAACCACTCATAAACGATGAGAAGATGAGAGGTGAGACACTGGTGTCGTGCTGTGACTGAAAGGGTTAAAGGTTTTTGGAGTCGTTGGAAATGAATCTGATGTAGATTTTATTCCGTCACGTCTGAATTTGTTCCTAACCTCAAAAATATGGCAGTTCATTTAAATATATGGAGGTAGAATTTTCAGTATTCAGAAAATTTGGTACGTACTTTTTGAGTGTTACGAGTTTGAAATATTTTTAACCCTTAATCCCGACTCCAGGGTCGTTTTTGACCCAGAGAAAATTCAAATTGTACTTTATAAATTGCACAACTGTAAGCATTTTCAAACATATTTAACCTAAGTAGTGGGAGGAAAAGGCCTTAAAATAGCCGCCGGAACTAAGAGTTGATTAACCCTCTTGTGCACAAGGACGAATATACTCGTCCAAACTACATTATTTGCATATGGACAAAGAAAAACTTGGGCTCAGGTGGGTTAATATCCTATATAAAGTAAAAATGTCTTTTATTTCTAATTACGTACAGCCATATCGATGAACGAAGTGGATGTACCATAGAGTGTCTGTTAAAAAGGTCAAGTCGGGAATTTTTACGCCTTCAGTTGCAAATAAATTAAAAAAAGACAAAAGAAATATTTCAGAAATAAGGAGATAAAGTGTGGGTCATATTTTTGTCCTACTAAAAACATAAAGTTCAGGTCTTATGGTTCCTAATAATAGATCAAAGATTCATTTGAATACGAATCTGACGTTTATTTTACTTCATCATGTCACGATTTTTTTCTAAATTCAAACATATAGCGGTTTTTAGTTTACCGATTATGAAATTGTTATTTTTAAAATTTTTTAAAATTTTGACGTTGGGTTTTTTTGAGGTTACTGATAACTTGTCAGAATCCAGTTTTCTAGAATTAAACACTAATAATCAAAGATCACACGGAAAAAAATTATATTGATTCCATAGGTATCTCTGTCAATTTCTGCCAAAGTTCCTCAAGTAAAGGTTAGGATACAGAAACTACAATGAACCAAGGCAGTTTTTGCCGAATTAAGTATACGTCAGATTTTGTAAGGTGCAAGTAATGTTTAATGTACATATATTTTTTTGCTAAACTGATAAGAATGTTTGAATAAATAACAAAATTTTGCGCAGTATTAGAGAATTCTTTAATTCGCGTAAGTGATTTGGCTCGTACTTTACTAATAATCGCCTATAGGTTATGTATCTTTTATTAATAATTTGTATCAAATTTTATTTTAAATAATATGTAATAAAATAATTATAACTAGTATTTTTCAATACTTTTATAGAAAAGCTTTTTTTTTGCAAATGTGAGGATTGATACAGGAAGAACCGAAGGAGAGATTCCTATACATATTGGTTCAAAAAATATGTTCGTAAATACGTCTAAATGTGGTCTGTTACCAATACATGAAGATAAAGTTGCGAAATTAATTTATTATTCATAAACAAAACACGTCGGCTTTACACGATTGACTTCACGTCGCTATCACCGTGGAAATATTATACCTGCCGCAACATGTCTAGTAGAAACCACGTAGAAATTGACCTGTGGGTAGTCAGGCAAGTGATTTTTACCAAACTTTTTTTCCGTATGGGTTATGCTTTTTTCTACTAAAAACGTCAAGTTCAGGTCTCTAGGTTGCTATTTGTTTACTTTAAACAAGGATTTTGAAATAATATCAATATGGAAAAAAAACAAAGACAAAATATAAAAATATAACACAAGGTCGCAAATAATCGATCAAAGATTCATTTGAACACTTTTGAACTTAGTTTAACGATAGTAAGGGGACATTATTTAAGCACTCCGAAGTTAATAAAATATTAGTACATTAAGGTGTCCGTTAAAAAGATCAAGACAGCAATTTTTTTACGCACTCCTTCATTTTGTTGCAGATTTAAACAAATGTCAAGCGTAGTTTAAGCTCATAATATACAAATTAACCCATGCCTGCAGAGGCCTGAAGTTTGACATTGTTATTACATAAGAAAATTAATTTTTTCAATTTTTTCTCCACCAATTTTCTAAAACGACATCAAATAATCAGTTTTTGCTTACCACATCCCAAATGGTTTCTAATCTCCCTAAAAAAATTACAAGAAATTTCCAACTGAGCCAGAACGTTTTTCTTCAGCTCGAAAATCCAAAAGATCCACCATTTTGCTGATTATAATTTATCTACAACTCTCATACGGTTTAATTTACAAAATTGAGACATCATGTTTCATATTCTTCGGGATCTTACGAGTAAAATACGACTATTTAAAACTGAGTTATCGTATGTTTTGTACAATAGTTCTTTTTGACAAAAATTTTTGACAAAGAATACGTTTATTTCAAGATTCGAAAATTTATACATACTGTTGTTTTTTTGGTATAATATTTTTACTGCGTAATATTTTTGCTAGTTTAATATTTTTTTGGGCGTAATATTTTGTCGGTGTAATATTTTTTATGCGTAATATTATAGTATAGTAATATTTAGACCATATACCAAAAAATTTGGTAAAGGAAATAAAATATTTTTTATTCCTATAACAATTTAAGAAAAAATTAAAAATCGTGATATGGTGAAGTAAAATAAACCTCACATTCGTATTCAAATGTATCTTTGTTCGATTATTTGCGACTTGTGTTACATTTTTATATTTTATTTTTTCATATTGATATAATTTCAAAACCCTATCTTAAATAGGAACCTGAACTTGACGTTTTTCGTAGAAATAAAAATAACCCACACATTATCTCCCTATTTCTGAAATATTTCTATGGAACATTGGGAATATTTTTAGATAATATTGCACTCGTATTCTCGGAACTACTGAAAAAATATTACTCAAGATAAAGTAAAAAAAAATGTCCCTGAGTACCAATCGAAACCCTATTGTAATCGTTAATTGAGGAACTTAACTCTTTTTTTTTTCCAAAATGAAAGAAGCAGGTATGTCAACATCAACTCAGTTTCTACAGTAGCAAGAATTTTGTTTAATTTCTGGAAAATACTTTTCCGACTATTTTGAAGTGTGCTCTATCGATTCACGTCGAGAAAATGGCCAACATTTTTCAAAATAAAAAAAAATGCCATGTTTTTTAGTCCGTTTTTTTTAATTTTTCCCGATTTTCTCCACCGAAACGGATTTTAATGAATGAAATGCATATATAAAAAGTGAACTTTATCGCTGAACATAAATAATATACTAATAGAATTTTTGTTAGGAGCAATGGTCGATTCAAAATGTCCGCGAAACGATGCACGTTTTTTCAAAATTATTAATCCCCTGTTTTTTTTTAGTTTTATAATGATGATATAAATATTGACTGATTGTGGACGAAAATTATAAGAATTTTGAGTTGCTAAATCTAAAATGACGGATCCATAATGGTCACTTTATGTAAATTGTACCCCTTATATGAATTGTAGTTCCATAAATGTTTTTCATACAAGTTTACATACGGTTGCCACTACGGATCCGCCATTTTGGATTTATCAACTCAAAATTATTATAATTTTCAACATAGTAATGCTACAACTAGTCATTATTTATAGCATTATTATAAAACTAAAAAAAAAGGAATTAATAATTTTGAAAAAATTTCCTTCGTTCCGCGTCCATTTTGAATCGGCCATTCCGTCTAAAATATATTCTATTAGTATATTATTTATGTTTAACAGTCCGGATCACTTTTTATATATGCATTTCATTCATTAAAAGCCATTTTGGTAGAGAAAATTGTGAAAAATAAAAAAAAACGACCTAAAAAACATGGCATTTTTTTTTGTTATTTTGGAAAATTTTTGCAGAAATAGTCGTTTTTTGACCATTTTCTCCACGGAAATTGATAGAGCTCACTTCAAAATAGTCGGAAATATAGTTTCCAAAATGAAACAAAAATTCTTTCTACTGAAAAAAGTTAGCTGATGTTGACGTACCTGCTTCTCTTATTTTGGGCAAAAAATGGTTAACCACTCTTGTTAATTAATTGGATGGAATTTTACATTATTATTTACAATTAAAGTATAAACTTTAGTTATTAATTAATAATTTCCTACACAGAGAGAAAAGCGGTTAATGGAACCATGAAAAGTCTGTTGATAATTACTTTTATACTTCAAAATAGTAAATCGTATCAGATTTTTTACAGTGTAAGAAGTTATCGAATTGCATTCATTTAAAATGAAGGAATGAGGTTAAGTATACGATGAATTTCATTCGATAAGTTCAGGAAATTTTCAGGGGCTATCGCAATCCTTTTTCAAATGTCGAATGCGTAGAAACTTAAAAATATGGATCTAGTACGCAAAATTCGAATTTAATGGTCGTATTTAATCTTTTAAACACCAGCAGTTCCGTCTTGGTGACCATTTTGCTGTATATACTTACAAAAGTCACAGCGAAAACACGTAGAAGAAAGAGGAGTGTTTTCATTTATTATAAAAACATAGGTAAATAATTTTTGTATCAGGGACTAGTAAATGGTACAACATTATTGTCTGGTTATAAATAGTGAAATTAATTAGTTTCGTATGGTAAAATGGTTCGATTAACTATTTCGTTTCGCTCTGTGTAGTTTGATTACTAGTTTGTTGTAAGATATAAAAAGTTGGGGGCGACTTTCCGTATAGAAAGCGTGTCTTTTGCAGAGAGTGTGTTCACGCCAAAAGACATAGACCTCGAGGACAACGAGATGGACGACGTCGAGCGGGAACTGGAGGCCTTCAAGCGGTTCTGTCTGCAGTCGGTGCCTCCTCCGCGGAAGGAGAAGGTTAACCTCAATATCAAGGACATCGTCCTCAAGAAGAAATCCTCGACGGCGGCTGCAGCGGCGGCGGTCATTGCGGCTAATTAAAACTCGATCGATCGATTCGCTCTCTTCTTCTCGATCGCTCTCGTCTTAAAGTCTCGCTTCCATCATGTTTATTTCTGTCTTTCTTCACCTAACCCGTCGATGCTCCCCCATACTCTTCGTCACGCATCCCGACGATGTCCATCTGCCGGAGGCTCACGAACAGTGCGGGAAAATGGCGATTTTCGCCCGCCCTGGAGGTCCGGCGGTGGAAGACGGAAGCCCGCGTCTCGATCGGTAAAGGGGCGAAATGAGGTTAAGGGAAAGACGCATTCGGGGGGGGGGGGGGCCCGAGGGCCTCGAGGCCTCGTTTGTAAGAATAGGATAAATTTATTAATAATCGCGAATTCGGAAAAATGCGACAGTCGCGTTCCCCATTCGCCGGCGCGAGTGCGCGCCAATCCGGAAAGAATCGGATTTCTTCGGATTTGACGGCGAATAGGTTTCTTTTTATTACATTATACAGTGGTCCTTTTTTTACTGCGTTGCGAGTATGTGTAAAAAATAATATATGTGTAATTTATGTATGTATACTTCTGCGAGGGGAAAAACTATTAATTCTAGAATAGTAAAAAAGAAACGCGATACATAATCTGTCGAATAATCAATTTTCTCTCCTCACGGTGATGATCGAACTTCGATTCCGAGATTCCCGAAGATGCGAAATCGTTCAAAGGAATTACTGCCTTTATTTGAGAATTCGGGACGAGACGACGCAATTATTTATTGCGGGTTTTCGGGATCGAGGTTTGTCATTTCCTTGATTCTTCGCGTCCCGCTTGACCTTTGGATTTAGTTGGTGTCGCGAGACGAAAGAGAGTTTTTTTTTTCGTGAATACGCGAAACTGAAGTGATCGAAAAAAAGGAAGAAAAATTGTAAGAAGGACGACTTCCTCTATGCGCAACGATGAAATCGGCACGGGGAACGATCGTCACGTGTAAATAATTAATAGGGGAGGGTGGGATTTTGTCGTGTTGTTTCTTTCTTTTTTTTTCTATTCTTTTTCCTGTTAATTTAAGGCGCGCACCGAACGAGTGAGATCGATTTTTATTAATTAATCGAACTTTAATCTCGCCTCGTCGAGTCGCATTTGTTTTCCGTTGCATATACGAAGGAAGGGGCCCGTTCGTGTGGCTAAATCCTTGTTTGGCATTTCAACGTAGTTCATAGTGAATATGAATAAAGACAGGAGACAAGAAAAACTAAAAAAAAAAGGAAAAACACTAGCGATATTGTAATGTAGCATAGCTTTTCATGCATCAAGATACATTTCGTCAAGAAGAAAATGATGGATGATTGTATAATTTGTGAGTTCGTCATTTGCCTTCTCCTTTCCTTCACCCCTTTCTCTAATCCTTGAGTTATTTGGGGAAGTGACTTTTTTAACGAAATAAATGAGTTATTTAAAATTGGTGTCTTTACGTTGACAGGGTGAACCTTTGCCCCTTTTCATCGTTCAAAATACCTGAGACGATCTAGTTGAAATAAGAGTTAAAAATGTAATAAATATTATTTTAAAAATGTTATTTTAACCCATTAAGCTCAAGTGAACTGATTTTTCACGTTGAATGTGATTGTTTATTACATTTCAGAAAATTAATGTATGCTTTGACAACCTATCATTTCCGACATTTTTGGGTCGCTCATTTAACCTCAATTTTTTTTAACAAATACATAAAAAATGCCAAATTTTCATATTTTTGTTATAAATTCATATTTTTGGGGGGATTTTTTGGACAAAGGATTTTTTTTCTTTACAAAATCAATCGAAAAAGCGATCCCGATATCTAAGAAATAAGATCATAAGAAGAAAATAAGTTTTTCTGCCCCTTCAAAATTGCGGCTTAACCCATTAACGCCAAAGAGGACACAAATTTCACCAAGATTTTCGGAATGTTTCTTGACATTAAAAACCAATTCAACAAATTTGAAACAAATCAGATACTTCTATCAAAATTTGTCTACAATAAAAATGAAAAAAGTTATAAACAACTATTCACAAAAAACGCGATTTTTTCATACAGAAAAAATGTTTAATCAATATTTTCATGTCAAATAAGAAAAGTCTTTGGGTCCGAGCCTTGATCCTTAAACGCCGGGGCGGACACGTTTTATCGTTCATTTTCGACTTTAATTTTCTCGGCAATTAACAACGTAAAAAATCCTTCAGGAACCATTTCTTATGTATTTGACCTCGCTCTTTCAGAGTTTGCAATCTAAATTTAAAAAAAATGAATTTTCAAAAAGTTATAGCCATTTTTTTGAAGAAAAACCGAAATTTTTTACAATTTTCTTTCAGAAATGAATTTTTTTTTCATATAGCAGGTCACCAAAGCACTGTTTCACCTAAAAATATCGCGTCTGCAATATCTCAGCTTGAAAATGGCGAAACGTATTTTTCAAGATTTAAAGATAGCGGCTCAAAAATGTTGACGGAAGAATTTTGTCCCCACAAATAATAATCTGTGCATCCTTATTTTTTTGCAATTTTCTATTTGTATGACGTTGAATACGTAATTATTTCTCGCGTTGCTCAACGAATCTGAAGTCAGATTTCAAAAATTAAAAATGGCTGACTTCAGATTCGTTATCAGCGACCCCAAAAACCCCCAAGTAATAAGTGTCACAACATTCCGAACAATTTTAAAAATATCGTCCGCCATGTTGGATCCGCCATTTTGAATTTTGGAAATCTGACTTCCGATTCGTTATAAGCGACCCGAGAAATATTTAGATACTCAACGCCATACAAATAGAAAATTGAAAAAAATAAGGATACACAGATTATTAATATTTGTGAGAAAAAAATTCTTTCGCCAACATTTTTGAGCCGCCATCTTTAAATTTTGAAAAGTACAGTTCGCCATTTTCAAGCTTAGATATAGCGGATGCGATATTTTAAGGTAAAACAGTGCTCTGGTGACCTGCTATATGAACAAAAAAACATTTCTGAAAGAAAATTGTCAATAATTTCGATTTTTCTTTAAAAAAATGGCTGTACCTTTTTGAAAATTCATTTTTTTGGGATTTAGATTGCAGACTCTGAAAGAGAGAAGTCAAATACATAAGAAATGGTTCCTGAAGGATTTTTTACGTTCTTAATTGCCTAGAAAATTAAAGTTGAAAATGAACAAAAAAAAGTGTCCGTCCCGACGTTAAAGGATTAAAATATGGTGTCTTTAAAGTCTTAGCTGTAAATATTCATGATAACATATGGGAAAATTAAAGATGGCGCCTTCAAAATGGCGACTAAAGCTTTCTTTTTTTCTGAAATATTAGCTTAGTATACCAATTTAATAATTTTAATTTCACAATAATATTTAATAATATTAATTTCATGTCAATTTTAAATGGCGGATCCAATATGGCGGCCAAAAATTATATTTTTTTAATCTTCATGAAATTAGCTATAAGGGGCTTTTTTAGGTCGCTGGTTATTAAAATGAAGTCATTTTCAAAAATTCAAAATGGTGGCTCCAATATGGCGGCCGAAAATTAATAAATTCATTTTATATTTATGAAACTTAGTATATAGGGATTTTTGAGGTTGCTGATTACGAAACTGTTGTTTTTTCAAGAATTTAGAATGGCGAATTCAATATGGCAATAAAAAATTAAACACGCTATTTTATTTTTATGAAACGTAATAAATCGGGGTTTTGGAGTTTCTGATTACGAATTACGAATTACTTTTATGTAACTGTACTGAGATGTCGTTAATCAATGCAATATTATTGTTTTAAACAATTATTCAAAATGTACCATCTGCGAATCGGTGAGTAACGCAGTAATAACTTTATCCCTTCAAATTATTGGCTAAATTCTTACTTTTTGGTATTCTCCGGATGAGATATTATTTGTAGAAGGTGCGTCAGAAGTGGACCAACAAATCGTGTTCCGATTTTCTGTGATATTCTTGAGTTTTGGTTCCTAGTGTGTCTTTCGAAAATTACATAAAGTACGTTTTCTTCGTACACCCGTCCACGGCTGTTTTTGGCGGGATTGACGACTGCGCATGCGTGCCCATATAACACCTCTACTAAAATCTGCCAACATGAGTCTACGACAAACATCGTGAATTGCTGAAATTACAAATGTTTCTGAAGGGGTGATTAACCTCAGACAAGAACCAGGGGCCAATCAGCGCCATCTATAAGTATCTCCAAAACGCTCGTATGAAATTATTTATTAGCAGAAGGTGCATATGAACTGATATGAGTTTCAAAGAACGGTAGTGTGACTTTTTGACCTTCTTTGGGCCGGGGAACAAAGTTCCGAAAATCAAAACCCCGAAGGCTAAAATTTTGATATTTCTTGAGTCTAAGGTATTTTAATTTGTTTTCTTTTTGCCAAATTTGCACAGCAAAGTGAAAAAAATCACGCTGGAGCCATGCTATTTCGGAATTTTGGCCTTTCGATGTGTTGATTTTCGGAACATTGTTTCCTGGCCCCTCTTTGACTTAAAAATTGATAGTGGCCACGAATAGTACTTGTGCAGGATGTGGCAAAGAAGTTAAGTCAATAATGTGTTGGTATGTGAACTACCATAGCACCCAAAATGCACTACATTTAGAAAGATTATTATTATTATTATTATTTCGACTTTATTGGCCTTATTAATATAGTTACAAACAATAAATGTACAAATAAACAGATATGCCAAAAGGCGAGCCACAGCTGATGCTGTTTTACAGACTGACCTCATTATAATTCTTAACCCTTTGAAGCATACATTTTTCTTTACGCTGAAAATAGCTGAAATTTGTTACTCGGAAGTTTGTGGGATCGCTGATTACGAATCTAGTTGCAGATCTTCAAAATTCGAAATGGCGGATCCATTTTGGCCAGCCGAAATGCAAAAATTTATTTGATCGAGGTGAAATTGGGTATTCGGGAGTATTCGGGATCGCTGATTACGAATCTGGCCGTCGATTTCCAAAATTCAAAAAGGTGGATTCAATATGACCTACTGAAATCGAGGGTGAATCTGACTTGTTTTTATTTTGAATTTTGAAAATCTGCGGCCAGATTTGTAATCAGATATCCCGAAAACTCCCAAGTTCCCAATTTTTTAGCTACAATTTTTTTTAAATACATTTTTAACTATAATACCGGTTTCAGATCATCTAACCTGTCAGAAACGTGTTCCCAATAGTTTTACTTCAAAATTATACATTCATATATTTTGATTTATTTTGTTTTTCGTTTCAAAATGGCGTCTGAACGTTGAAAATTTTTGAAATTGAAGAAAATGCTATTATTTCCGATCTGCTAGGTTTTCTTTGTAGTAAAATCGTAGAAATCGCCATTTTTAATTTCTGTAAACTGACTCAAGATTCGAGTTTAGCGACGCCTGAAACCTATGAGATTGTTAATTAGCAAATTTTACACCAATTTTGGTTGTAATAGCACTTGAAATACACGTATTTTTTTTTTTCTATTTTGTTTATTTTAGGTCGCATGCACCTTAGTGGTTATTAGCGACCACAGTGATATTCAAACATGTGTCTTTTTCTTTTCATACATTTGCTTGATTACAATAAATTATATACATTTAATTCTTTTAGAAAGTTTATTATTTCCTGGCAGTGATGTCGATTGTTGAGTCTGATGTGTTCTTCATTGATATTATTCTTGAGTCGGAATTCTCGATGATCTGGGCACTCAAATAATATATGTTTCACCGTTAGGATTTCGTTTACACGTATTTTTACTGAGCACATGGCAGTCGCCGTCTTGAAATTGGATTTTATGAGATATTACTGCTTCCGTAAATCAAAATAGGTCATACAAAACTCGTAATAACTTATTTGTACGATTTTACTACAAATAAAACCTAGCAGATACGAAATAATAGAATTTTCTTCAATTTCAACAATTTTCAACGTTCAGACACTATTTTGAAACGAAAAACATGTGAATGTTTAATTTTGAAGTAAAATAATCGGGAACACGTTTCTGATAGTTTAGAAGGTGATCTGAAACCGGCATCACAGTTAAAACTGAATTTAAAAAAAAAATTGTAGCTAAAAAATCACGTATTTTTGTAAAAACAATGTGTTAAACGTCATTTTTCGAAAATTTCAGTAGCGCCAATTGAAAGAGCGACCTCGAAACTAGTCCATTTTTTGTTAATTTTTATTTTATACATAAAACGATGCTGAAATCCATGTGCAAATTGTGCACATTTGGGACTTAAAGGGTTAATGCCAAGTTTAGGAAAGAGGAATTCAAACAGGAATAAAATACAGTGTTTCTCTGTGGATTCTCTCAATCGGAAGACGAACAACTGCCGGATGTGATCAACAAAATTGCCACTTTTATAAGTTTTAACCTAGTTACTGGTGATCTTATAGAGACTACCCGGATTCATTCGACTGAAAAAAATTCAACAATACCCACGATGATCAGGTTTATCTTTGAAAAACTTGAGCACTATAATTTATTCTATAAGCTCTTTAAATAAAAAGGTAAAATTATATGGCGACACAAATTTTTCCAAATAAACAGGAACATCTCAATATACATGACCGGTTACCGTCAGATACATTGGCCTAGCTCAGAAAAGTGTGAACAATAGTGAAAGAACGGGGTTTCAAATATACATGGCACAAAGAAGGAGATATTCTGGTTAAAAGAGATTACTAACTACAAGAGTAATTTGAGTTAGAAATGAGGATGATTTCTTGCAACTACCTTCGTTATGACTACAGGATCTGTAAACATGGTGAACATCTGATGCTCACATGCAGAGAAATGAAATAAAACTAGCTTCACTATCAACTTCGGTAACGTTACCGGCGAATCTTTAAATATGGCAAATATAAATTGCGTAAACTCTGTACCAGTGCGAAATTTGTATAATGTTAATAGTAATATTTCTGGGGATAAAATTGATCAATCAACATATATAAATGCTAAACCGTCTTCGGGATATAAAGGCTCAGTCTCTGCTGGTTCAGGGTTGGATGTCTGACATTAATCAATGTTTTTCTACAAATTTTTATCATGCTATCTGCGTATCTGAAACATGGTTTAGAGAAGGTATCCCGAATGAATTGGTTGCACTTGAACATTGTACAGTCCTTAGACGTGATAGACAAAATAGAAGGGTAGGAGGAGTGGCCATCTTCATCCATAAGACTGTTACATCAGAACGGACACTCACCTTCTCTAATTTATCTACGACTACCTCGAAAACCAAAACCCAGTTCTTATTTGTAGTTATGCTTCCAAACCACTTCGCCTTTATTATTAATATCAGTATATCGTCCACAGGATGCCATATTGTTTAAGTAGTTTGAATCAGAGCTTTGAAAATAATTCATAAGTACTGGAACATAGTGATCATGGGTGATTTAAACATCAATCTTTGTAGAGATAGTTATACCTCTAAAGTTCTCTGAAATTTCGCATCATCACTGCACTTCTACATTATTCCATTTACACCAACAGATTTTACTGCCACATCATCCTAGTGGATCGATCATTGTCCAGTAGATGATAAAACTGTGTCTTTTAGTCAAACGAACGGACCATCCACCTCAAATCACGAGTTAATATCTGCACAATATAACTTGAAAGTAGTCACCTCGGAAATAGTATCATGTACTTGTCGAAACTTAAAACTATTTTCAGCCACGCGCTTTGGTAATAAACTTAGGGTAATAGAGGGGCCACCTTATCAGTCTGATCAATCAGTCGATGAGAAACAAAGGCTTCTTATCCATACTCTCTTTAGCATCTACGATCTAAATGCACCAATATTGAAAGTCGCCCCAATGAAACTTCATAACCCCTGGATTAATAATGGCACTGAACAACTTATAAAACAAAGAGAAGTGTTGTATAGTTGTTATAATGGTAAACAGAAGGGTAATTCTGCGATCAAGCCTTGTTGTCAAAACTACGAACGCCGGAATCAAACCCTGGCCGGTCCGCCCCTAAACGTCGGTATAGCGAGAGCTGCAGAGAGGATGAACGAAAACTGCAGAAAACCCACATCCATCTGCGCTACGAAGCCGACGGGCGGTATACATATACCGGGTGGGTGTGATAAAAGTGTGAAAATTGTCAGTCGATGAAACAAATATGGATCTCAGCTTGATCCAATGGACCCTTGCGAACGAACTCCATTACATGAAGCTGTTTTCCGAGAAGATATCGAAATGGCGAGATTGGTGTTAGAAAATCGTGCAAGCAAAACTAAACGCATTATCTGACGTCATTGGTGAAACTGCTCTTCATCAAGCTACCAGAGAAAATCACCGGATCGTGTGCTGATGTTTATCAATTATAGAGTAAAAACTCAAATTCGTTTGAGACACCACATGATGTACCTTTCTCCAGCTGCGATTATAAGCGTATTGTACCCCCAAAGTTACTCTCACTCGAGGAAAATGCGAAAATTTCCATTAGTTTTCATCAACCACATATTGGATCGGTAATTCTTGTATGAAGAATGCGTTGAAGATGATCATATATTTAAAGAAAATATATGGTGGTATTTAATGCAAGTGTTAGTAGAAATAAAAAAAATCAAATTTTTGTTTAAAAAAATAGGATTATAATATGGATAACTGTGGAGATTGGAACATATAAAAATAAGATTACATTTAAGACACAAGTTTTACATAAATAAAAAGTTTATTAAAACATCTTAACTATATATATACATTTGTTTAACTAAACTGAACAAACTTCTAAAATGGAATCCTTCGAGCTAGTTGTTTACATTTAAATCTAAAACGTTAGATCCTCTAAGATTGGCTCGCACGTTTTTGGATCAAATAGAACGATCCGAGCAACTGCAAGTCGAATCATCGGAATGACCTCAACCCGAAAACTATAAGGAATACATTTCCGACAGAAAGCATAAAAACCATCTCGTGTTGTGATGATTTTTGAACAGCAGTGCCATTACCCGTATCAAACCGTAAAGTTCAGTCCGATAGTTTTCAAACCTTTGATGTTTTTCAACAATCTTAAGCTTCATGTCTCGGAGTTCGTCCGTGAGATCCGTTCTTAGATTCACATGTATGATGATTATCGCACATTGTCATGTTGTCAATTTTTATCACTTATCACTTGTTAAGTAGAATATAATTTTGAAAGACTAACAGTTGGTGACGATGTTTACGAGAATATGCCAACGATGCAATTCTCTCTATTAAATGTCTGCGGCATTCCAAATTCAGAAGCCGCAAACATTTCTGATATGTTCAGTGAAGTTTTTCATTCTCCTGTACATTTTCTTCGCGAAAGACTGGTATATCCTGAAGTTCACAAACATAATTTATGAATGTCAAACTCGGTAAAATACTCTTATAATCGCTCCATAATTGATTAACATTAGCATAATTTCCTGGTGATTTTCTTTTATATAGCTTGATCAAGAGAAGTTTCACCAATGAAATCCGATACTGCGTTTATTTTTGGTTTATGATTCAATACTAGCTCCATCTGTTCTGAATTTCTGGATCTGACGGCCGCATGTAGCGCAGGTTCTCTATAGTATCGTTTGGCAGTGCTTGCACAATTTTCTAACAATAATTTCACCATTTCTATGTCTCCTCGGGAAATAGCGTCAAGTAACGGAGTTCGTTCATACGTGTCCGTTGGACCGAGATGGGTTCCATATTTGATTAATTGGCTGACGGTTTCGGCGTTACTGTTGGTAACATCATCATGCAGTTCCGAAGGCCCTCTTCTGATTTGGATTACGACCCTGTTTGAGTAAGTATTTGACTATTCTCTCGCGATTGTTCATTACAGCTTCTTGTAGAGCTGAAAACCTAGTCCATGCTACCAGTTTGGTCGGAACGAGCTTAACGCGAAAACTATACGAATAAATTCTTGCTAAAAACATAAAAATCATCGCAAGTTGTGATGACACCATACAGTGCCTGTAACGCGACATTCGTGTAAAGGAGAGAAGGAGTGAAGGAGAGAAGGAGAGAAGGAGCGAAGATGTGAAGAAAAGTGACTGGGAAAATTAAGAATACCGGCGCGGAAAAAGACGACGGATTCGCACGTGCGAAAAGACTATCATCTCGACTAACTAAACTCAACCTCACCTGCTTTGGTGATCAACCGCGTGAAGACGGAAAGACCCGAGGAATCACGACGTGGCGCTCTATGTGCGGAATTAAGGACGAACCATGAAGGATTGAGGGCGCATGTGCGAAAACCGAGAGATGGCGCGAATGGCGCGGACTTCGAATGTGACGGGCGGGCTGTCAGTTTGAAATTGACGAATAACATTAAAAAAACTGACAGTTCCGTCCACAATCCCGCGTACTGACTTAGGGGGGTTGGGTGAACCCGGAGAGGATCAAAGCCTATAAATAGGACTCCCGGAGATGTACTCACTCTCTCTTTTTCCGATCAACGAGGACGTGGACACCGCCATCCGGACCTTCATAAATTGGAGCCACGAGGTCGTCGGGACGGGCCCGGCGCTCCAAAAAAACTGCGGTGTTCTTCAGGAAAATTTGACCAAACCGGTCGAAGTGCCAAGGTGAGCGTATTCCACTCCCTATATTCCGTAATAAGGAAAAGATTTAGCCGCCCGCTTCTCCTTTTTGAGAATTTAAAAAGTGCCGGAAGCAGAGATGGCTATAAAGAAGAAAGGGTGCCCGGGGAGGCGCTCACGCACCAATCCATGATCTACTTCGACCGGCGGATTCTGGACGGTCCTCAGGACGATAAATAACAACGAGGAAGAAGAGAATCGACCACTAGACATAGCGTCATCAAGGAATATAGTGCTCGCGTAAATTAACCGAATTTGACATGATTTTTAGCCGCGTAATTTAACCGCCTTTGACTTTATTTATCCGCGTAATTTAACCGCATTATATGTATGCGTATTGATGTGAAAAATGATGATAGTAATGACGTGCTCGCCGAAATGATAACTGGTATGTGTATAATAATGTTTGTCGCGATATAATGAAATATGAAGGATGATAACTCAATGTAATAATATGTCTGCGTTTGCCTAATTCCAATTTTAATTACATTATAATCAGATAATAAATGTGTCTAATATATAATGTTCCTTCTTTCCATGCAATGACCTATAATTTTATGTGACATGACCAAAAATGTATAAACTATAAATAAATAATTTGACACATAAATATTCTAAATCTTTACATGCCATTTCCCTCATGCCATTTCCCTCATCAAACCAAGAAGTTCAGTCCGATAGTTTTCACACTTTTGACATTTTTCAACAGTCTTAACAACGTCAACAAGTAATAAAACCAAATGTACTGAGCGAGTTTTGGTATCGGACCCACATTTTGACTCCACGAGTTTCCTCAGATGTTCATAAAATCGTGGAGTCACCCACGGGTTGGTATATGGAAGGTTCGATTCCGAATGCACTTCTTTTGCGCGAGTGGCTTTGCTTTGTTTGGAAGACTTTTTTGTTGTCTTACTTTTTGTTATCGGGAATTGTGTCCTTCTGCCATTTCGATGTTTACCCATTGATGATGCTACACTAAGTGCTTTTTTCTGCATTTTGGAGTTATACTTTTAGCTTTAGCCCAAATTGCTTCATCTGATGGTTTATAAACGCTGGTTTTAAGCATTATTGTAGCATCTCTTATGTCAGTTAATGCAGTTCAAGCTCTTCTCGCCTAGTTCTTTTTACCGATGGCAAAATGCTTGAAGTATTTCAACATTTTCGGCTCGCCCATTACCACTGTTGCAGCGTCGGAATCCGCCAAATCTACCCCGGATATCACGTTTGGAATCACAATGTTTCTTACACGTTGTGGTTGGTATTTGATGATAGTCTATATGGAGCAATCATCGTCATGCTCTTCGGCTATGTCGGTTGCTGGATTTTGAATAGGGTCATCAGCGGTGAAGGTGTCGACGAAGTCATCAGTCGCTTTTCCGTTTCTCAAGTAGATGATTTCTGATTGAAGGAAGCTGCTCATGTTGATAATCAGAATTTTATGCTAGCTAACTGTTGTTCGCGATCAACGAAGACTGCGTCTGAAAATACAATAGCAGAGTAATAAAATGTTCACATATTAGATATAACTGTATTCTAATTATAATATGCATATCCGACGTTCTAACTCATGTTTCACATACATTATTCGGAGCTTCATTGTTAACATATTTAACACCGATATTTGAATTTGTATAAGTCCAAATTCTTACCGGACTAAATTGTATGCAAATTTCTCCACATGAATTTGATACGATTTATTTTCTCGTCTGAATATACTCGATAAACTGGAGTTTAAAAAAGACTTCATGATATAAATTCGTTGCAAAGTTGAATAAAAATAACGGGCAGTTTCCATAATGTAAATATTCAATTTACGTCGTTACAAAATTTAAAATGCAATCTGCAGTTAATGTTGGCGAGGAGCCTCGCTCGCTTCGCTCGCTCAGAAACTTCAACCCTGTGGAGTGCCGGCTATTCCTTAATACTCGTTCGTTTACTGACAGCTTTCAATTATATTATAAAATTGTACCGATATTTAAGAGGTCCAAACATATTTAGGTCCAAGTGGCTTCGATAGATATATTACAACAATATAGTGTTTCTTATATACAGTGGTCATCGTCCTAACGCATATTCCCTTCCAAACGAATATTTCTTTCCCGTCTAAATGCATAGACTCCCCTTTGTTTTTCTCCCCACAACACGATTATTAGTTGCTAGCGTTGCTGGTGAGGCATCTACGCGCATGCTCAGTATAATAAATGCAAAGAAACTTTTGCCGTAGTGGGGGTTGAGGGAGGATATGAATTTGGACGGGGGCGGCCATTTTTGATGGAGCGGACTTTCTCCCTCAAGGACGTCCCGAAACGTTCACAAACATTCCGATTGTCAATTTTTCGTATTGTTAGTTCGATTTTTCAATCTCTCGAATATTTAAATAGACTACAACATCATATTTTATATCGATATTATAATTTTCGAATTACAAATAATTTTATCGAGATCGTCACCATTTCGAAGGGCCTTTACATAATTTTTCTAACAGGACACCATCATTTTAAGACCTTCCATTCGGGCGTGCAATTACGTAGGGAAAACCATCTTTGTGGGAAAAAAACTATGCTCGGTACCGCAGTCGTTAAAACATCGATTCTGTCCGTAACAATAATATTTTTTTTTTTATTATTTTACGTCGACTTTTGTGAACCCGCATGGGACCAAATCGTGACGGGACCTACAGTTTATGAAGTTGGAATTCGAACCTACCTGAGCTTTGGCGTTATTAGACATTTATAAACAAATATAGAGGTGTCCCAATGACAGATGGCGGAGGCCGGGCTCGAACCAGGGTTTTCTGATTACGAAGCCGATACTCCACCAACTGAGCCACCGCCGCTCCCTAACAATAATATTAAATAATAATAATAATAAACATTTTTGAAATTTTTGAAGACATTCAAAGTTTTGGAGAAATGAACAACATTTTAAATTATTTAGTAAAAAGGAATCACTTATTCCTCGAAAATGATCGAGATTATACCCTGCAAACACAAAAGTAACAGTTATGTAACAACTATGTAACATTTATGTAACAATGTGACCATTTCATAAATATTACATAACTGCTGCTTTCCGTGTTTGCAGGGTATGCTCCGGCGATCAAAAATGCATACGCGCGGATTTGGACGGAAAACTTTTGTACAATAGTCGAATTTTAAAAATATTTCAAGTTTAAATTTTATTGCTTAATACATATGCAAAATGAAATGGACTATATTTTGGACACCCTTAATTTTCGTTCATGGATTATGACTTTCTTCAGAATAAAAAAATGTATTTATAAGGGAAGTATACGAAGAATAATTCTTAAATCGATATCTATAGACTATATACAGTATACTATTATTTATGATTCAATATCGAATTTTCTATATTATTTATATTATTTATTTGTCTGTTTGTTTGTTTATTTACACTCTACTACACTGGCCGTATCACTTGATTAATTTGATTTTCACCGGCCAATAAATATTTTCATTATATAGTCTATGCATTACGTGTATAAATCGACTCTCGTGTGAATGAAAATAAACAAATATTTTTGGAATGTTATTATTGGTTTTATTTGCAATAATAGTTTAGAAAGAATCCATCTCTTATTTGATGATTTTTAAAACATTCAAAAATTTGTTCAAACATTTTTTAAAGCACTCAATTCTACCAAGTATTTCAAATGTACATTGGGTATTTTTCCCAAATCTGCAATCTAATTGTTAATATAAATAATAATTTATTTAAATATCAAATCGTAGATATTTTTCGCAATATGTATGAACCTGCGGCGATCAAAAGGGCATACGCGCGGATTTGGCCGGAAAACTTGTGTCTAATAGTCGACTTTTTAAAATAATTCAAATTTAAATTTTATTGCTTAATCCATATGCAGAATGAAATAATTTCAATTTTTGAAATTTCGAAATAAAACAAAATGAAGGTTATAAGGTAGAAGTTTCCAAAAATAAAGAAAAAAAAACATAGTTAATATGTTTATAAACAAAAAAGATATGCATTTTATCCAAGAAAACGTAAATTCTCGGTATCGAAAACTTTAAGCGCTTTGTTTGACGAGCGAATTTCGAGCTAGCGAGAACTTTGAGAAATGAACAAATGCGAAAGTTGTTCGGTAAGATACACAGAAGTTTTTTGGAAAGTTTCATAAAAATCGGACTATTAGAAAAAAAATTGTTGATGTATAAAATTAACCTGATGAGAACTGGTAGTGGTTTTCGTGCATTGTTGCCGTTTCATTGTTTTCACAAACAAGTATATGTACTTCTTACGGAAAAAGTCTCTTGCAATAATATTATTAATTATACTTCGTTGAGCTTGTTCGAAGATATATAACTAGTAGTACAGCGACTTGTTGCCAGATGACGCCACAATTCAGAGTTTAAATTCAAAATTCGAAGACTTTCTATGCATGGTTCATGCTCCATCCCTCCTTCCTAAAGGCGCCGTGCTGCTCTTCATTACGTTTCTTGGCGCCGATGACGACTCATCTCAAAATGGAAAAACAAAGAAAGCTAGAAAAGCTGAGGGAATTGGAACGCGAAATGAACAAAATTTTCGGTGATCTCGCGGAAATGGATAGTAATCACGATGAACCTGATGCTCAGGAAGAAAAAGCGTTAACCTACCAGGGTATGTTGAATAATGTAAACCCCTTTTGTTTTGTTTGTTTGTTCAACAGGTGTGGCCACGTTTTCTTTTTTCGAGAAATTTCTACCACTTTATTTCCGGTTTTATTTGTCCGAGCTTCAATCAGAGTTGAAGTCGTGGATTTAAATAATTGTTGATTTTCGACTTCAAGGTCGAAGACAACTATATGTAATAAAAATAAAGCAATGATTTTCGAATTTTAAGTCGAAGACGTTGCAATTGTAAACAGATTTACACACGCTAAAAGGAAAACCTTTCCTTACAGACGTTTTACCGGCCAACGAGGAAACTGATGATCCCGCCTTGGAAATCACTGAAGCCGAGACGGAAATGGACTTGCAGGAAGCTGAAGACGAGACAACCCACTTCTTAGGGGCTAATCCTACAATTTCAGACCGCACACAAATTGTGTGGAAAGACGAACTAGCTGATAGGGTGAAGGTCTGGATAAAAAAAGGACTAACAAATAAGGACGAAAAACAAGTTTTGCTATCCTCTATTCCACGAACTGGTCAAGTAGACCTTGAATCACCAGTTCTAAATGACGAAATGGCGGTGGATCTTCATCCAAAGGCCTTAACGAAGGATAACTTTTTTAAAGATTACCAGGATCTCGCGGGTGCAGCGCTATCGGGAACAGCAACCGTTTTAAGCATGATTCTCAATGATGCAGAGGTGCCTTTAGATAGAGAAGTACTGTTGACGAACTTGTCAAACTCAGTAAAATTGCTGAGTGAGCTGTTTCACTCGTTCACCGAAGTAAGAAAATTATTCCTAATTGGGCGATTCGAAGAAAAAATCCAGAAGGTTTTAAAAGGGATCGAACCTACAAAATATTTATTTGGCGACAACCTGAAAACCGCTACGAGAATGCAAGGACTCTCGAAAAGGTTTTCAAGGATTTAAAGCTAAAATCAAGGTTACCACTAAAACCCTTGAATAACGCTTTAAACTGGAAGAACTCGCCTGCAAGGAAAGAGGTGGGTAGGACGAGTTCCAGGGATTCTCAATGGAAACCAAACACCTCAACAAGATACCACAGCAGCAACAGGTCAAATCCATACCCCGGCAAGAAAAACTGCAGCCAATCGCAACCTCATCGTCAGAGCAGGAAATAGAACAGGTAATTCAGGCTGGCCGATTAAAATTTTGTTACGACAGATGGGAAAAAATTACCCAAAATAGTTTTATTTTAAATGCCATTAAAGGCTATGAAATAGACTTTCTGTTTGAAGCCCGACAGTTCCAAAAGCCATCCACATTAATAACAAATAAGTTCGATTCAATATAAATTGACTTCGCAATTAGCAAAATGTTAGCTTTTAAAACGATAAAAGAATGTAAATACAATGAAAATCAATTCTTATCTTCGTATTTCCTTGTTCCTAAGCCGGACGGTTCCTTCAGATTTATACTAAATCTAAAAAAGTTAAATAATTTTGTTAGGAAAGAACATTTCAAAATTGAAGATTTACGAAATGCTCTTAAGATGCTACACACCGGCGATTACATGTGTAGAATCGATCTGAAGGATGCCTATTTTTTAATCGCTTTAGGAGAAAATAGTAAACAAATTTGTACGCTTTGAACATAAAAATACAATCTACGAATTCAATGCCTTACCTTTTGGATTGTCTTCCGCACCTTATATCTTTACCAAGGTAATGAAGGTAGTAGTGAATTGGTTAAGAGAGCACGGTGTCCGACTAACTTTTTACCTTGATGATTTTTTAATCATAGGTAGAACAGTGGAAGAATGCAATGAATTCGTGGAATTATCAATAACTTTCTTGCAGCATTTAGGGTTCTTAACAAATTGGAAGAAATGTATTTTAATACCTACAAACGTCTGTAAAATTTGGGCATATATATAAATTCTATAAGTATGACCTTAGAATTGCCTTCAGACAAGCGAATTAAGATAAAAAATATGCTGCAAGATTTAATTCAATCAAATACAATAAAGATCCAGAATCTCGCTGAGTGTATAGGTACGTTAGTAGCCTCATGCCCAGCAGTTGCCTACGGCTGGCTATATTACAAGGAACTCGAATCTGTTAAAAGGAAAGCACTAATTATTAACAAGGGAAATATGAACAAGTGGACCAATCTGTCAAGAGATGCAGTAAATGAATTAAAATGGTGGTTATCCAAAATTATGGTAACTAACAATAACAGCAGATCAAGCAACTTTGATCTAGAAATTTTTTCCGATGCGTCAAAGACAGGTTGGGGTGCTACTTGCGGTAAAGAGAAAGCATATGGTTTTTGGAATGACAGAGAAAAAGACTGTCATATTAATTTATTAGAGCTTAAAGCTGCCTTTTTCGGGTTGAAATGTTTTGCCAGAACAGCTGTAAATAAACAAATATTATTAAGAATTGATAATGTGACAGCGCTGGCTTACATTAACAAAATGGGAGGCCTGAAATATAAAGAGTTGCATGCCATAACAAAAAGAATCTGGGAATGGTGTCAAGCACGGGACATATATTTCAGAAAAATTAATCTTACCTGCAAGTACTGATCTGCTTCTTTCCCCTTGCAGGAAAATCAATCACCCCCTGTCAGGCAGCCTTACATTGATTGCAGGGATTGTCTCCGGCAAGCGTTTAGGAAGAAGGGATTACCAGAAGAAACGATCAATATAATGATCGCCTCACTCGCACAAAATACAATCAAGTAGTATAATACAGCTCTTCGCTATTGGTGGAACTTTTGTATTTCGCAAGGTCATGATCCCTTCTACGCTCAAGAACCACACATTTTGAACTGCTTGACTAGAAAGTTTCAGGAAGGAGCCACTTATGGAAGTTTGAATTCCATAAGGTCAGCAATTGCCTTAATAAACGCTTACGACACGTCAAACAGTATTTTACTACGTCGTTTCTTCAGGGGTGTGTTTAGGTTAAGACCGATCAAGCCAAAATATCATTCAACGTGGAATACGGATCTAGTCTTTAGCAAGCTCGAGTCTTGGGGTTCCTTAGAAACTCTAGATCTCCAAAGATTAACTTTAAAACTAGTCATGCTCTTAGCTCTCGGTTCTGCCTTCAGAGCACAGTCACTAGCTTTAATTAAATTAGACGGTATAGAAGAATTAGACAGTGGAGTTAAAATTAGAATTGTCAATCTTACTAAGACCTCGAGACCTGGATCAGACTTTCGCTTACAAAGATTCCATTTTTTAATGAAAAGTCAAATCTGTGCATAGCCCGTACTCTATTGCACTACATTAAAAAAACACAGTCGTTAAGAGAAGAAATCAAAGAATTATTCATCTCTTTTAAGAAACCACATAAGGCAGTGTGTTCGCAAACGATTAGTCGATGGCTCAAGTCTGTGCTACAAGAATCTGAAGTGGGCAAGGAATATACTGGGCATAGTACAAGACACGCATCTACACCCAAAGCACTGATGAAGGGTATGGATCTGAAGACGATCAAAGCAGCTGCCGGTTGGTCACAGAATTCCAGAATGTTTGCAAAATTTTACAATCAACCGATACAATCCAAGAAGTTGACATTTGCAGAATCAGTATTCTCAGATTAAAAAACACTTTGTTAGATTAAGTTTTTTCAAATAAATATTTCAAACTCAAGGACTTCTAAAAGAAAGAGCCTCTGTAAAATATGCCCGTTTTTCGTACCTCGAATATTGAAACTTTTTTTATGCCAATTGGTTACATATGATGACCCAATATTCCCTGCAAAATTTCAAAGTGAGCATATGCCCTATTTCGGAAATATGAGGGGTCAAAGTTGACCATGTCCAATAAAAAGTGTAGATCAATTTCACTTTATACTCGAATAATAATATTAAAAAACAATCAGACGATATGGTTCTTTACAGATTTTCGGCTGCTGATTACAAATCTGAAGTCAGATTTTAAAAATTCAAAATGGCGGATCCAATATGGCGGACGACTTTTTTGAAAATCGATGTAATTTGCCTAAAAATTATTACTCGGGGGTTTTTGGGGTCGCTGATTACGAATCTGAAGTCAGATTTTAAAAATTCAAAATGTCGGATCCCATATGGCGGATGACTTTTTTGAAAATCGATGTAATTTTCGTAAAAATTATTACTCGGGGTTTTTGAGGTCGGTGATTACGAATCTGAAGTCAGATTAAAAAAAAAATTTAACAAAGGCAAGATGCAATAATCCAACCAAGGCAAGATGTAATACTCCAACCGGCAAAGGTAAGATCGTATAATCCAGTCAACTAAGGCAAGATGCAATAATCCAACCAACTAAGGCAAGATGCAATAATCCAACCGGCAACGGTAAGATCGTATAATCCAACCAACTAAGGCAAGATGCAATAATCCAACCGGCAAAGGTAAGATCGTATAATCCAGCCAACTAAGGCAAGATGCAATAATTCAACCGGCAAAGGTAAGATCGTATAATCCAACCAACTAAGGCGAGATTCAATAATCCAACCGGCAAAGGTAAGATCGTATAACCCAGCCAACTAAGGCAAGATGCAATAATCCAACTGGCAAAGGTGAGATCGTATAATCCAACCAACTAAGGCAAGAAATATTGTTAACAGGAAAGAACTTGTCATCTTTACTTTTCTTTTGCTTATCGCAGCTAATGCATTTAATAAAAGGCATTTTTATTTAAAAAAACCAAAAATCTCTTAAGTAGCGAGTATGACAAACGTTTAAACCGATCTTTTCTTCATTATCATAAATACAAGATTCACAAAAAATACTTACCATCTATCATGAACATATATTTTCAGATTATCAAACTTTTTTACTACCTTTGCAAGCAAACGATACAAATAAGATGAAGGATGGAATGCAAATTAATGAATTAATGATCCGATTATCGTCTTTTATTTTTAGGGTTTGCTGTTTATATGCTGAAATCCTTCAACTTCAGACTTTCAAAACTGCAATAACTTATTTTATCACATTCGCAAGCAAACGATTCAAATAAGATGTACACTGGAATGGAAATAAATGAAATGATAATCTGCTGATCGTTTTTTGTTTTTAGGGTTTTTCGACATGTCAAAAACTCGACTAAACCGCGTTTTTTTAAGCATCAGTGTGAACAAGACGTGCTCATTTATCAGTGCTTCGGCTGACCTGCGGTCGAGGTCGAAGTTTTGAAAATGCTTATTTTATTTTAATATAGGGTGAATATGCCAATGCATGGACGACTACCAATGAATGGAGGATTTTCTACATATTTCCATTTCTTATGAATGTATGATGTACAACATGCAACATGTTTTGGGCAGTAGGATCCCTATGTGGACTGTATAGGGCGCAAGTGTAGTTAATAAATAGAGAGCACCCCTGGTCCCGGGAGAAGGGGGTATGATCGATGAAGAAGCCGTCGGTGGCCTATTCCTAAGACAAAAGTTGGCTTATCCGGTAATCCCGGTAAGAAGTTCCACGCACATATAAACAAGTATTAGTTATTACAAGTTAGCTGATGTTTCGTCCCGGGCCCGCTCTCGGACTCGTCAGTGGGGCTACGAGTAGCGGGCCCTGCCCCAGACATCGCATGCAAATATGTAAATATATAAACGACATATGAAAATAAATGGAAATATTAATTAATATTCATTAACCGACTAATTGTTCCTGAACTCATTTTATATACTTACTACTCACTCACAGACAAGTCCGAGCGGCGTCCCGGGGTTCACAATCAGTCGTCCGCACCTCCCGCAGTCTTGGCCCAAGCACTGTCACACGCTCGAGATCTGATCGCTTAGGATCTTCTCGATAAACTGATTAGAAATGCCCTCAACGGGCTTATTTATATGTTCACGGAAATCTCCCATTGCGCCAAGACTTCGGGGAAATTCAACCAAACACACAATTAGAAACCGCGACTCAGAGTCCTGTATACTCCCTTCTCATATGCATGGGTGTTCAACCAGTAACGGGAGGGCACCCTCTCCTAACCAACTCCGGGCAACTCATTGTCGGGATTATATCCCGAACACAACAAAATACATATTTTTATGTTCTTTGAACATTCAAAACAATATTTACAGTACTATTGATCTTCCAGTGTTTATTATTTTGTAAAATCAAAGCAAAGTTTTAAAGCCATCCAAAACTGGTACTGAAAACGTCCCATTTGATTTAACTCGTCTATTCATTGGGGTTTAGCGGATTTTTTTACAAACGTCTGAAGACGAGGTTAATAATTAAATAAAATCAAAGGTTAAATTACACGGACATAAAGAGCAGAGTCTAACGATTCTAATGGTGGTATCATAATTCAATTTTCATAAAAGAATTCAAAAGTTACGATCGATCAAAGTGTGAAAAATGCTTAACCGTCCATTAATTGGCATATTCACCCTATTTAAGGAACAAGATATTGTTACAATATATGTATAGAAACTACTCGAACCTAACGATGCTAGAACTACCCTCTGTCGCCTTCTTTCTTGGCAGTGTTAAAATGGGAATATTCCCGGAAGCATCAGCCTTTCGTCATGGAACTGCAATACGAATTTAGCCAAAATTGTAGGCACCCGGGTCGAAGGCATCTAGTTTCGGTATGCAATTTATGACAACGACAGGTTGGTAGTTGCAGACTTCTGATTTATCGCCACTCTTCCAAATCGAAGTAATATAAGTTTCTTTCCGTTTTGTAGGGAGAAAGCCACGATCTACGGACTCCTCAAATAAGAAATTCAGAGGTCTTAAAAGAGATGCTGAGCAGTTTTTTTATGAAAGTAGGCGGTATTTCATCCGGACCACCGGTACAGGATGATTTTAAATGAATTATGGAGCTTCTCAGTTCGATTAGTGAAGTTTTAAAATTGTCCATATAGCTGGCAGATACCGTATGATTCAATAACGGAACAAAAGCCGAAGATGATGCATAAACTGATCCAAAATAATCATTAAATAAGATGACAATATCATTAATATTATTAGCGCACTTATCAGGGAAATTTGTTTATAAAATTCATATTAAATCAATAGTTTATTTTTCAACCGTTTTATATATAACATTGTTTAAATAGTTTTGGTATGTATCGGTCATTAGTTTTTTTCAGTAAATACTAAAGATGGGAGAACAAGTTTAATTAAAATGAAAAAATATAGAATATTAAAGGGTCAAGTGGAGGTTAACAGATTTTATTGTTTAAACAAAATGAAGTAAGGGTCTAACAAGGGGAGAGTCAGACCAACGGAATTCAGAAAAATTCGAAACTTCCCCTGATGAAAGATTATTAGGTCACATATCTTGTGGTAAAGTACTAAAGCGCAATATGCAGCAGGTTTCGAGAAAAATGAGTTTGGAAAAATTGCGCGTGCCTAATATATGCTTAATATGCTTCGTTGGGGAAGTGAAAGTACGAAGTGGCGGTGGCGTAGTGGGTAGAGCGCCAGACTGCTAATATTGACGTAGCGAGTTCGAATCTCGAGCGTTACGAATTCTTTTTTTTCTATTTTGTTGTGTATATATATTTTTTCAATAGTTGTAAAATTACTAATTTTTAACAACTTCAATTTCTTTTAATAAAACTTTTCTTTTAAATTATTTTTATTTTTTATTTAATTATTAAGCAATTCTATTTAAAATAATATAATGAATAAATATGAATATATTATTTACTCGTATATGGAAAATTATTTTTTTAAAGTATGAATTGTATATTACGTGATTTTTAATAAATTAACTCACAAGTATAACATATATCGTATGAGAAGTTTGTAATTGCAATAAAAAAATATAATATGTTAAAAATAATAGTACAAGGATATGAACATATATTATAAATATAATAGAATGAATATAATGTAATATAAACATATATATTATCTGATGTAAAATGGATATTTATTTGGAAAATTGAAAATATTGTAAATAAGAACTTTATGCGAAAACTGTTCCTTTTCTGCTGAATTTCACAGTTCGAAAATATTGCCAAGAATGCGTTCGCATTGTTCAGTTTTCAGTTGTCTATTATACGGCAAATTAATTCAAAGCGCACGCGTGCAAAACAAAGTTTTTCTAAAATTTTATTTCTTCTGCTTTTCTTCGTTTTTTCCTCAAAAAAATACAATGGCAGAGGAGATTAGTAGTGGGTCTCATTCCGCGATTGAAGAACAGTTGGATGAAAATTCACTATACAGTTACGCATCGAAGCAACGCTTAAAAGATGCTGTTACTTATTTTGAAAATTTGCTGTTGCAAGAAAATCTTATCGCTAACAAATGTTCTCCAGTTATCTCCGAAGAAGCAAAGCGAATTGGTGAAGAAATATACAAAAACACAATCGAAATGTTATATAATAAAAGTTTCATTACCGATGAAGAACTCATCATGGCAGATGAGCCGGATACTGAAAACCTGTATGTAAGTGTAGAAGGCAGCGATTCGGATGAAGCATCAGAAGATTTTCAACCAGAGGCGAAAAAGCCCAGGCGTTATTTTTGTATTCCCTTGGAATACAAAATTAAAGTAGTGAATGTGGTGAAAACCCATCCACATTGGAACCTAAAAACGCTGCAAAGAAATGGATGCTCGCAGTTGAAACGTATGGATTCTTTGGTTCTATGGAAAGAGCAAATAAAAAACGGTGGAACAATGCATGACAAATATAACTTTCTTGATTCGTGGACTTACGATCGTTTCAAAGAAGCTCGCGAAAATTATCAGCAAGTCACGACAAGAAACTTGCAACAGTGGGCGCTAGCTGCAGCTAGCCAATTTGACAATTTTGAATTTAAGGCATCCATGTCGTGGGTGGTTAGATTCAAACGACGTCATAATATTCGCCAAAGAAAAGTGACCAAGTTTGTATCAGAGAAAGAGACGGTAACATTCGAAGACATTTTAATTGCTGCAGAAAACTTTCGCAAGCAAATCCGAAATGTAGCACCGAAATTTGATAAAAATTTAATAATCAATACAGATCAAACAGGTACTAACCAAAAATAATAAGTATATAGTAATATTAATAATAATAACTTCAATTGCATTTTTTGCGGTTATATTATGATAATATTTTTCGTGATATTGATAATTTCCCTGTTTAAAAACAAAGAATAATTGCATTTCATATTGAATAACGTTAATTTGATTTATTTCTGAAAATATCATTATAAATGTCAATAAATGCCAAGTAAAATATTATTTTCGAGTGATTTCTTGTCATCAAAGTTACTTTCATAAGCTCCAGAACTGTGCACATTTGATAGTTACATTTGTACCGTAATAAAATAATAATATTAATAACATGTGATATTTAAGTTTTTATTTATATTAAAAAATGAATTCTGTGGGTTTTTCTACATATTTTTTGTATTATTTTTTGAGGTTGTCAGTATCAATCTGTATATAACAGAAGTCTGGCGGAAAAAGGAGCAAAATCTGTTTTTGTTAAACGTAAGGACATGAATAAAGTCACGCACTCCTACACTGCGCAGTATGCTATCACGATGTCGGGAAAGCTGCTACCGAAAGTTTTTATTTGCTTCCAAGAAAGTGCCACTGGAAACTTTGGACCTAGGGTAAAAAAGACAGTACAGGAGTATTGTCAAAAATATAAAAACGTCGTTGTCACTGCATCCAAATCAGGAAAGCTTTCCAGGGTATTATATAAAGGGTTTTTGGAGGATGTTCTGAAACCGTATGTTAAGCAGGAGTCATTTTTACTTCTCATCGATTCCTGGGGAGGACAAATTGATACATCATTATATGATGAGATGTTTCAAAATGATGACGGTTTCACTACCTGCACGCTGAAAGTAATACCACCGAAGTGTACTCCTCTCGTTCAGCCTTGCGATGTATATTTTTATCGGCAAGTGAAAAATTTTATAAAAAAACTCCAGAACTGTGCATATCTGATAGAGAAAGACAGAGAAATTACTAGTCGCGAGGATTGTATAAAAATACATGCGATTCTCCTCCACCAATTGTCTTCTTCTGTTTTCGAACCAATGTTACAATATGCATGGTTCGCATCGAAATTGACAGACGATCGAGAAGTATTTATGAATACCAATCAAGTTTGTTTCCCCTTTGAAATTTTAAAAAATCCCTGTTCTTGTAAAACATCATCTTTTATCAGATGTGCACGTTGTTTTCAACATTTTTGTTTTCCTTGTTTTTATGATAATTATCACTCTGGTAACTGCGAAACTACTCCTACTTATGAGTAGATGTTAATTTTCATTTATGTAATTAATACATATTTTTTATACGACACGTGTTATATTTGTAAGTTAATTAATCCAAAATTACCTAATCTGCAAATCTTATATAACATTTTTATTTGCATACTTTAAAAAAATAAATAAATATACATTTTTCAATATACGAGTAAGTAATATATTCATATTTATTCATGATATTATTTTAAATAGAATTGCTTAAAATAATTAAAAAAAAAAGTTTTATTAAAAGTAATTGAAGTTGTTAAAAATGAGTAATTTTACAACTATTGAAAACAAAAATATATATATATATATATACACACAACAAAATAGAAAAAAGAATTCGTAACGCTCGAGATTCGAACTCGCGACGTCAATGATAACAGGCAGGCGCTCTACCCACTGCGCCACCGCCGCTTCGTACTTGCACTTCCCCAACGAAGCATATTAAGCATATATTAGGCAAGCGCAATTTTTTCAAACTCATTTTTCTTGAAACCTGCTGCATATTGCGCTTTAGTACTTTACCACAAGATATGTGACCTAATAATCATTCATCAGGGGAAGTTTCGAATTTTTCTGAATTCCGTTGGTCTGACTCTCCCCTTGTAAATGGAGGAAAGAAATTTTTTAATTTGACGTTTCGACTCTGATTTGAGTCCTCTACAGAAAATATAGAAAAAGCCGACGCGATTCTTGACCCCTAAACACACACACGTTTCTTTTAATTCCTTTATTATTCTATATTTTTTCATTTTAATGAAACTTGTTCTCCCATCTTTAATATTTACTGGAAAAAACTAATGACCGATACATACCAAAACTATTTAAACAATATTTGTTTATAAAAGACCAGAAAGAGTGAATATTAGATCGGGACTTTTTATCGCTGTCGGCTATGTACTGATTATATCGCATTCTGGAACGTTTCAAACATAAACTCCTTAGTCGCTTAAACTCTATGTAATCCGAATCGAAACTAAATGTCTTCCATTGCCTATGCATAGTTTTCTTTTGAATAATCCCATTTTTTAAATCTGCGTTGTACCATTCAGGAAAATGGCACGAGGTTAGACGCATTAAAGGTGTAACGGAGGTTTCTCCCGGACTGCTCGTGCCGAGACTCAGTCGGTATCCCAGGGCTCGTGCGAGCAGTAAATCGATTTTTTTTACGTAGCCAAAGTAGAGTTCAGATGGGAAGGAAAAATAACAACCCGTAGGGTAAGAGATAGAAAGTAATTATACTTCAAAATATTATACTTCAACAGCCCTACTTACAGGTGGTACGTGCGGCTTGGCGCTCAGCCATGGAGCGTGTATGCTAAGCCGCGTACGCTAAATGCGGAGAGCGGTTGCGGCAATTCGGTACTGTTGCCGGTTCGAGAACGGTTGCGGCAGTTCGGTACGGTCGAGAATGGTTGCGGCAATTCGGTGCGGTTGCCGGTTCGAGAACGGTTTTCGGCAATTTGGTACGTTCGCCGATCGAGAACGGTTACGGTTGCCAGGACCCGGTTCAGTTGCCGAGGAGTAGGCATGCAGGAGAGTCTATTTACGGGATAGTGGGGGAATCCAGAGTACCGCGAGACGCCGTACTCTGGAAGTGAGAATGGAGATCCCCCGGACGGTTGGACGGAAGGTCTGGAGCACCGCGAGTCACCGTACTTCCACCCCGGGTAGAGAGACGGAGGTCAGGGCTATAAACCCGTAACCTTCGGAAAAGGCTAGACCTCGCGAGACACGGAGTCTAAGGGAGAGGAAGCCCGTCGGTAAACGGGCTGGGAAGAAGTAACGCTCCTTGGTCGAGCGCCCGAATTTATACGCGCGGTATCCCGCCCTCCCGTGGGATAGGCGGTGCACGCACCGCGGCGGATATACTATGCGCGCCATCTATACCGCGCCGGATCTCCTTCGAGCGCCGGAGATTACGGGGAGCGAGTTCCGCGGCGCGGCGCAACGCGGCGTTACTCACAACAGCCGCGCGATTTAGAAACTTCGTTTCACTCCTACCTTTCCTCGGAAAACAAAATGAAAGGAAAATTAGTAGGAAACGTAATGGTACCGCACTCTTACATACTAACTAATAATCTTACTAACCGGTGTATCATAGCAGAAGATTTATCAAGCAGAAGAACGGATGCATGCAAAATTTTTGCTGCGGAATTTATATATTTTTATACCGGTTTACAATAAACGAGAGAACGAATGAGCATAAAACGCAGACGGAATTGCGTCTAAACAATATTCGCCCGCAACTCCGATCTTTCCGGTGGTGACGGGTTGTCTTTACCTTCCGTGGAGGTGGTGCGGTAACCATTGGTACCGGATGTGGATCGACGTCTGGCGGAGCTGTTTGGGTTGCGAGTGTCCGACGGCACGGAGTAGTCGGAATCCGGGTAGGACGGGTGCAGACTGCTTCGGTGAAGTCGGCCATCATGTCCCAGAGGCTGCGGTGGAGTGACTGGAATTAGAGTTTGCAAAATCTGCTTGGGCGGTCTTCCCCGCCGACGTTGCGGGACCTGCGCAGTCGTGGTTATGGGGGCGAGTCGGTGACGTAGATTGTACCGATTGGTTGGAGACGGCCCATGGTCTTCGGTATTTTCCGTTCCTGGAATTTCGGTATTTCCTCCTTCAAGTCCGAGATATGAATTCTCTGAAATGTTTTCCCTTCGAAGTTGCGGAGATCGAACATCACGGGAGAAGGGGAACCGATAACGGTATAGGGTCCACTAAATTTTGGACATAGAGTGGAGCGTCGGTGAGCAACTTTTTTTAGAAAGGGGCCTTCCCCTTTCCAGACCTGATCTCCAAATTGGGGCATCCAGCTTTGATGATGCTTATTATAGTGCTTCTTCTGATGGGAAAATGCTCGAGCTAAGTTAGCTCGTACTAGCTCCATGCAGTCTTGGAAGTGAGGAATGCGGTTATATCCATTCGGTACGTCTGGAGGTGCTTTATAATATTCTCCCGGAATACGTATTTTCCTACCGTGGTTTAGAAAATACGGTGTGAAACCCGTGGCTTCATGTACTGCCGAGTTATAAAGAGTTTGCAGCTCCGGTCAATTTAGAGATGAATTGCGCCACCATCGTTTTCACTACCCGTTGGTCCGCTCAATCGGGTTACACTGGGGAGTGTATGGAGGGGTGAAACGATGTTTACTTTCGCAATTTTTCAACCTTTCCTTCAATCCTTGGAGATATACTGGGTTCCATTGTCGCTAGTGAGAATCTTGGGAGCACCGAATCGGAGAATGTGGAGGTACAATTCACGAGTAACAGCCTCGGATGTAGCCTGCCTTAAGTGGCGTATTTCAAGCCACTTAGTAAAACTGACTTGAAATGTTAACATCCAGGTGAATCCTTGAGATGACCTTGGCAACGGTCCGATGAGGACGGTAGAGACGTGCTGCCAGGGTGAGTCCACCGGAGTAGCGTGCAGAGTTCCTGGCGTTGCTTGCTGCGACGGTTATTCCGGGCCAATAATATTTTTGATAGGCCCGCAGTAATGTCTTCGGGTTGCCGAGATGTCCTGAGGTAGGGATGTCGTGACTGATCACCAGGGATGCACAATTTCCACTTCTGTGTCTCGTCGTGGGAGAGAGAATGCGGCATATTTCGGTAAAGGCGGCCGGTTTCGATGCTGTAGTCCGGATGCTGGGAGGGGTTCTTCTTAACTTCTCGCAGCTTCTGGTGGTGCCAATCTGCCGGTTGAGCGGTAGCATGGACGTATCCTACTGGATTGCGGGAGAGAGCATCTGCCACATGATTGGAGGCGCCGCCCATAGGGGCAGGAGAGGGGGAAGTCTCCGGCGGCCTATAAGGTAACCTACTCTACTGTCATGCCTAATGAATCGAAGAATGCCTTCACTTCTTCAAGTGAAATGGTCGTTGTTGGTAAGATGAAGATTGAATCGTCGCCTAATTCGTAGGTCGTTGAAGTCACGTTATAGTGATGTTGAAACATGAATATCAAAAGTAAGTTGATGATACTATCTACAATCTGCGTAAAATAGCTTCCTGCAAGCACTCCTGCCTATATGTAGTAGAGTTTGCCGTCAGGCATCACAACTGGTACTTTAGTGAACAGAGTTCTCCAGAAATGCTTAGACGAAGAATGCGATATTCTAAGGATTGTTGAGAGTTCTTTCTTCTATGAATGTCCCTATTACACCAGCAAAGTTTTCGAAATTGTCGGCTCATCCATTACCACTTTTCGGCGTCGAAATCAGCTAAATGTTCATCGCGCTTGGAATTATAATGTCCTCAACTATTTCCCGAGGAGACATCGAGTTGGTGAGATTGCTGATAAAAAATCGTGCAAGCACTGCCAAACGTTGTGGGTGGCAATTTATAACTGTCGCCGCATCCGATACTACGGAGCTATCGTCATCATCATTCTCGACTGCATCTGTTGCTGGAGTGAGAATTGTAGGGGAGTCATCTTCTTTAACCTTAAAGATGTATTTGTGTTTTTGTATTTATAAATTTATTAAGCCTGGTGCGGATGTCGCGTTACCTTATGGCTAATTAAAAAGAAATATAGACAAATTTACAACAAATTTTACTTATAACTTTCTTAAAAGCTAACGAAGTGAGTGCAAGTATAATACGAGACGTAGAATGCTGTTGATGATACAAAAAAGATCTGATACAGTAATTTTAGCATGAGTCACATCGAAAAATTAAGTATATTAAAGATTAAAGAACATTAAAGGGTCAGAGTGGGAGGTATTTATGCGGCTCTAATTTTGTAATGTTGGATCGAAAGAATGACCGATTTATGCGTGAATATGAAGTAATGGAGTGTTAGAGTTTGATGCGTCGAATGATAATAGGAAATTGAAGAAAGATGACTTGAACGCTGATAGGGTAGATGATTCTTTGATATGTGAGGGAAGCGAGTTCCACAGTCTTGCGACAGTTAATGAACGATAAGTAAACAACTCTAAAAAATAGTAAGATTCCCGATAAAATAGAGATGCCTGTATTTTATTGGCAGCCAATTGAGCTTGCGACGGTAGGGCGAAACATGACAATCGTGCTTCAGATTGAAAATAAATCTCACACACTGATTTAACAGTCTCTGACATTTCTCGCGACGCGATTTGGAGATGCCACTTACAACTGCAGAACAGTAATCGAGATGCGGGAAAATCAAAGAGATGACTAGTTTCTGCCTAAGTTTGATAGATAATGCATTTTTATTGTATTTTTACCCGTGCAGCGCAGAGTTTACGCGTTTAGAAATTTGTGCGTTCCAAGTTAAGGATGAGTCAAGTTTAAGCCCGAGAGTTATGGTTTCATTTATAATTTGCACTGGTGCACCATTTATGATAATTCTAGGCTGTCCATTTGTGGAGATAGTGCGTACGTTGTGTGAGGAGCCAAGGATTATGGCCTTAGTTTTGGAAATATTTAGTGACAGTTTAGTTTCTTTGGCATAGTCAGATGCAGATGCATCGGCGATATGGAGGTGCGCGACACTTTGTTCGCGATCTGATACTTTGCATAGATCATGAGCGAAGAGCATGTGAGAGGAGGATGCTAGAACCCCTGAGATGTCATTTATAAGAATTGAGAAAGGCAGGGGTCAAAGGATGGTGCCTTGACGTACTCCTGCGAATAACTCGGTTTATTCAGAGCGCTCACCATCCAAACCAGTTACTGCCTGTATACGGTTTGTCAGGTAGGAGGCAAACCATTTAAGCTTTTGGAAGGGAAGGAATTTCTACTGTATCGAATGCCTTCGAAAAGTCAAATAACAGAAGGATGGTAACTATACCATGTTCTATACCCTTTCGAGCATAGTACACAATAAATATTAGGGCGGTCTGCGTGCTGCAGCCTTTTCGGAAACCTGATTGTATTGGGTCCAGTAGATAATTTTCTTTAAGGTAGTTGGATAACTGATTGTGGTAATCCGCTCGAGCATTTTGGCGAGGTAGCAGAGAATTGCAATGATTATGCATAGAAATGTCGATGAATTCATCTGCACTTTTTCCATTCCTGAAGTACATCACTTTTTAGTTTGAAGTAAAGTACTTATGTTGACTATTGTTATTCACTTCGGATGAATTGAGTGTATGATAGTTATTTGCTACTGCATGCCTGTTATTCGCAATCAACGAAGACTGCCTCTGAAAATAAAATAGCAGATTATTAAAATGGCCATTGCCGATGCTGTTCTTAATGTGGGTTTCTGCAGTTTCCTAACTTCTCGACAAATGTGAGTATGGCGCCATCTAAGACGGTCTGCAGCTCTCGCAATTGTACTCATCTGTGTCCGGACAAGCTCCGTGAGAGTTTTTGGGACACCTTGATCGAGGTGGAAGGTAGAGGGTAAATAAATACAAAAAAATATGTCTAACTGTATTTTAATTACAATATGCATATCCGAAATTGTAACCCATATTTCAAAAAAATTGTCCGGAGCTTTTTTATTTTATTTACTCGCCTGAATATACTAAATAAATAAATTGTCCATAATGACGATCAGTATTAAAATTATATGTAAAGTACTATATTATATCAGTATTATTTTATTCATGTCTTGTTTGGTTTACAACTAACGCCGCATATACGTTTCACGTGTCCTTATAGAGGATGTTTATAACACTCTTCCTCTATGTAAACATTAGCAAAGAAAATAATCCCTCCCATTACCAACATAGTTCGCTTTAGCACATTTTAAATAATATACACAAAAATACTTATTTTTTTCAATAGATCAGTATTAAATTAGCAAATTAAGCAAATCAGTGTAGATTATATTTTATTGTAAAAAAATCAATGTTTAAAAAATGTTCAATTGACGACTGGCTGTCACGTGCCCTTTTTATAATTAAATATTTATAATCATGTGTGTGTTATACGAATGTGTAGCACATCTAATGAGACTTTGTGTATCTTATCTCAAATTAACCAGACCGTGTTTGTTGTTAACAAATTACATTTTTTAACATTCCTAGAGTAAAACGCGATTTTGCGCCCTGCAGTAAAATATTCGGGCGCAAATTAACGAGCCCGTCGTATAAAAAAATATGTTGTGGTACATGGGCGAAATATCGATTTTCGATGAGTGCGAAGATTGTCGCACGAGCGAATCGACGGTAATACGTCCCTTGTTACATAATACACTATTTTTTAATTTGTTGTATTTTCTTAAGCGTATTCATCATTGCTTGTTACCTTAGGTTATGATCATCGTTAGGATGGCAGGGGAACAAAGTTCCGAAAATCAAAATCCCGAAAGGCTAAAATTTCGATATTGCGTGAGTCCAAGGTATTTTAATTTGCTTCCTTTTTACCAAATTTTCAAAGACAAATTGAAGAAAATCACTCTGGAGCCATGCTACATCGAAATTTTGGCCTTTCGGTGTCTTGATTTTCGGAACTTTGTTCCCCGGCCGTTAGGATGGCTCTTTATATTGTTACGTCCAGAAGGATCTAGTCGAGACCCAACATGCGATTATGTATATTAAATTAAATAATAAAAAAAGTGAATCGTCTTTCTTAACTTAGGACCCTCGAGGGCAAGGGTCGTCCAATATACGTTCAGTATTCTATGGACTAATAACGTCCAATTTAATTTTCGTTCAACATTGTAACATGGTAATATGGTCGTTCAATGGTCCGAAAATAGACTTTAAGCGAACAAAATATACGTAATATAATATATCCAGCGTATGTCCACTTCTGCGATACTGGGCCCCCAACGATACACGCCAAACAAATGCGATCGTTCATTTAGAAAAGAGATTTTAGCCACTTTTCAAATTTTGGTGTAAAATTTATATTTTTTGAGAATTCAAATAATTTTTGTTGCTGATTTTGACTTTTATGGTTTGTCTCCCAATGCTAGATTTACTGCAATAATTTGTTACGAAAGAAAAAAAATTGGGAGGACAGCCTGCAAGCCTCTCCCGTATACTAAGAAATGTAAACGATTGCACAAGACATGGCCTCTATTGAATGGATTTATGCTGTTTGCGGTAAAAGCGAGTAGAATATCCAAATATACATTTCGAATAGCATCTTCGATAATCAGAAAATAATTACTATAACTATATAAAATATTTTTTTTACAATGTCAATGTAGGTACCATCAATCCATGATTAGTAAATAATAATTAACGTTTCGTACAGTTATTACTGAACGTTTATTATTCATTTCAACGCTTTCAAATTGTTCTGTTTATATATAATATTATTATAATAATTCTTTACTTTATAAAAGTTAAGTCGTAATATAAAACTTATAATATGTAAATAATAATAATTAATCCCTGGGCTTGTTTATTTGCGGCTCTTTCTTTTGCCCGCTTCATCCACTTTTGAATTGCCTTTTCACAACTCTCGGAGGTTGCTTTTGCCAAGGTTTGGGTTGTAGAGCCTACACAAATAAACAAAATGATTCGTTTATTTGGGCTTTTTGATGAAATAATCTCTTTATTATTTTAACTTTAGGCATTTTAGGGATTTTAAACAAAGTCGCCTGATTTATTTGGCTCAGTACTAGGCAGAACGATATGCTGATAATTATGGTATTGATTCGACCAGCCGTAAAGTCCTTTCCAGTGCAGCAATTGAATAGAATATAAGTGTACAGGATAAATAATGAACTTTAATTTTTGAAAACGTGTTTAAATTTAATTACACATATGTAATAATGAATTATGTATTGACAAACTTAGTTCAAGAAATAAAGAATTGAGCATTTTCATTTATTAGCCTAGTTTTTGATTCGAAAGTGGTCAAAATGCAATTCAAATTATTTTTATTCATTTGGGCAACAGTATCATCGAAAATTAAAGCAGGACTGCGCTATTCCGCCAGAAATGTTCCGTGTTTTTCTTTATTTTATTTCTATAAAAAAAAATTACATGTACTCAAATTTTAATTTAACTTTTTTTTTTATCACACTGCACAACTTTCAATTAATCGAACGCGACTCGAAAGTTTGGTTCCCACTGGGCTGGTCCGGTCCGTCTTTTTCTCATGTTTCCACGTTGCCGGAAGTGGAACTTCCCGTTCTTACCTCCCTCGCCACCTCCTACATTTCCTCGCTACTTTTCTCGCGACCCACGTAAACTATGCACATTCACTTTTGGTTTCCATTTTTCCGTTTTTTAATTTCCCCAAAAAACTAAGATGATTTTATATATTTCTATGTCACTATTTCCTGCCCCGATCTTTAATTGAATAGACAAACGATTATTTGATTTTCCGTCTCTTTCCCTCGTCACTTCCGGTTCGACGTGGTAATTTAATTATTAATTAACGGAAAAAAACGATCTTTCGACTTTCAGTTCCTAACTCGCCACTTCCGGTCCGACTTGGTAATTTACTATTTAATTAAAAAAAAAATGTTTAGCTATGCCGACTTACCTCGGTTTCCATCTGTCTCTTTTCCTCTATCTCGCTACGTTTCTTTTTGTTTCGCCTATCCCAGTTTTCTATCACACTCTGGCTCTCTCTCTCTCTCTCTCTCTCTCTCTCTCTCTACCTCTCTCGCTATCTTTTTACGCTACGGCCCTCTTATCTCCCTACACCAAAAAAAGGACTCAAACGTCTCCCTATTCCTCGCCAATCGTGTCGCGGTCACGAACGTACTGAATTCGAAAATTGAAATCGGTATCGACGATTTCCGATCGATGACGATGTTCTACCTCTTTCGCTACTTTAATATTTGAATTTCGACTTAATTATTAGCCGATACTATTTCATAATATAGCGCGCTAGTGTGTGTAGCGCCTACATGGCTACAAACACGCTCGATCCGCTCAGATATAGTCGCCTTCCCGTCGCACGATGGGATGCACCGTGGCCGACACAACAAAGCCGGCGATCTACGGGAGCGATCGAGCGTTTCTGTCACACAACTCCCCGGGCCGGCGCCACTCGCATGCCTCTCGCTCACTCTGCCGAGGGAGAACTCTCGCTTCTTCTCACGCATACTATTCTCGCATACTATTCACTTTTATTATTCATTTTAAAAACTCACCTCTCTGTTCTCTTCTATCTTCTTTCTTCTCCCCCTTCGCTCGCTATATACTCCTTCTCGCTACCCCTCTCTCTCTCTCTCCTGTCTCGCCCCTATCTCTCCCCCTTCCTCCCAATTCGACATCTATCCGGACCCCTTCCCTAGCTCGGTGGGTAATTGGGAGGGGTACTCCCGAACACAGACCGAACAATCAGGGACTGGGTGTCTGCAGACACATGCCGAATCCGGTCCAGCATCTCGAAGGTCTCCCGCAATCGGCTCACTGTGGGATATTGTCAGAAATATTATTAAATTTTTTCAGTTTTTACATAACTTTCCATGTTTCACACGTATCACAATAATTTTTTTAAAATGAAAGCTGTATCTATGTAGATTAATGGAAAAATAAAATAAAATCGGCACTTGCCTCCATCACGTCAGTGTCAAGGGCATTCAAAGGTCAAATTAAGAAAACTCCGCCAAAAAATTCTGCAAAAATTCATGTATATGTTTTTGGTGTTGCTGAATCCAAATTCGGGGTCCGTTTGCCTCCGTCACGTCAGGGTTAAGGGCATTCGAAGGTCAAATTAGGAAAACCCCGTGACAGCTTCATTAGTAATTTAGTATGTTTTCATATAAAAAAGAAATATATGGTGAATTCTCAAAAAATCATCTGATTACGTTTTTTGTGAAAAATTCCGTAAAATGTAACATGTAACACGTCTAAAAACGTTTTTTCCAGTTGCTCTATATCTCGATAACGCAAAAAGATAAAAAGATGGGAAAGATTTACGTTCAATCCGAAAGATCCGAGATTTTCAATAAAAAATTTACGAAAAACTTTTTTTTAACAAAAACTTCAATAATTCGTAAACAATTCAAACAAATTTTTTATGAAAATATGTGTTTATTTTTCGAGTAGAATAACATATTTCAGCATGGAGTTAATTGTTAATATACCATCGGGCTGCCTGAATGATTTGAGATGGATTCAGTAATGAACAGTATTATTTAAGTTAAATGCATTAAATTAGTGTCTAAATTTAACTATTTTCAAGCATTATGAAATAGTATATTACGATACAAGAGGGTACAAGTTGTTTTTTCGAATGCGAGTGTTTTTATGTTGCAAGTGTGCGTAAAATGCGCCCGAAAATTTTCAGAAATGCGTAAAACAGCATTTTATGCACACTGTAACATAAAATTTTTGTTTTAAGTCGGACGATTTGTGGAGAATCTACTGTATATTAAATATCTAAAGTTGTTGTTATTTTTTGAAATAAACGTGACGGAAACAAACGGACCTCAGATTCGGATTCGGAAATACCAAAAACATATACAAGAATTTTTGCAGACTTTTTGGCGAAGTTTTCTTAATTTGACCTTCGAATGCCCTTGACCCTGACGTGATGGAGGCAATCGGACCCCGGATTCGGATTCAGCCACACCAAAAACATATACATGAATTTTTGCAGATTTTTTGGGGGGAGTTTTCTTAATTTGACCTTCGAATGCCCTTGACACTGACGTGATGGAGGCAAGTTTCGATTTTCTTTTATTTTTCCATTAATCTACATAGATAGTGCTTTCATTAAACAAACAAATTATTGCGATACGCGTTACAGATGGAAAGTTATGTAAAAAGTGAAAAAATTTGATAATATTTCTGACAATATCCCACAGTGCGGCTGCTATCTCGTGGAGGCTGAGGGGACCTATCCCGACCACTCTGATTCCGAGCACCATCATCGATCCTGCTTGCCCCAGATTGTCGACTTCGTTGGCTTTCCCGGCGTTCCCGATCGCGACGGACCGATGGATCCTCCAACCGCTCGGCTTCCTCTGGTATCGCCCTCGCACTTATTTCCCTATGGAACGTGAGGTGCGGGGCGGTGCACTGAGGATAGGAACAGAGGTATTCGTCCCGTCGACCACAGTTGTGGCAATATCGTGCCCTGTGGGGCCGTGGACAATCCCACCGAACATGTCCCCCCTGCCAACAGTTGAAGCAGACATACTTGGGGGGATCCACCCGCGGGTCAAAGCGAATGGGGCAAAGGCCGCCGAACATGGCCCCCTCACGTTTCGGCGCGATTTCTCTTCTGGGAGAAGCGATCGATGATGGATCCCGTGGTTCTTTCCTAGGTTGGACTGTCGGCGGGACCACCGAAGTAGGAGGCAGAACTACTACCGACCGAATACGGGGTCCGGTGCGGGTTCGCCCCCGGAAGTGTCCGGGGGGGGGGGGGGATAAAGGGAGAGCGGGCCCCGCCACATTGTCGTCTACCGTCCAATGTCGCCGAGGGTTATACCATGACCTATGGCGCGGCCGACGACGAGGTGTCGAGTCTGGGTCCCTCTTCTCCCTCCACAACTCCTCCGGTGGCACATCCGCCGGTCCTATTCCCCTGGTGATGGGGCCTCCCGCGGCCACATCACCGGATCGCATCTTCACCTCTTCCTCCCTCATGCGCTGAACTAATTCGGGCTCCAACTCCGGTGGAATCGCCGGTTCGGTGTACACCGCCACCTCCGCCTCTCCCTCGGGCTCACTCCGCGTTGCGATTTCTTCTAGAAAGGTGGCCAGTTCTTGAACGGCCGCCTCGCTCTGTTGAGCCGCCTCTCCAGGATTATTGAGGGCAATCCTCTCCATCTCCCTGACCCATTCCTCCTCCGACTCGTCTGCCTAAGAGCCGTTGAGTATCGTCAGCTCCATCTTTAACAGAACCCTGCACGTCGCATTCATTCGTTACTTTTTTAGTAATGGACATCACAGACGACGCAGGTTCTGGACAGCACTGGAATCACATTCATTCGTTATCCCCCCTGGCATCTTCTCCCTAATACGTCCCTATCTCGCTATTTTCCCCGCACCGCGGCAACAAGGTTACCTCGTGGAGGAATATACCGCTTTAGATCTAAAACATGAACCTTGTTGTTGATTCGACTATTCTTCCTTTCCAGACGGTAAACAGTAGGAGATAGAATCACGGCTATACGAAATGGTCCCTCAAACTTAGGAGCCAGTTTATCTGAAAACCTCTGGGCTGCATGACCTGATCGCCTGCTTGGAATGTCGCTACCCTTTTACCCCGATTATAAGATCTTTCCTGTCTCGCCCGCTCGCTATCTATGTATCTAGTCACCAAGTCTCGCAACTCATCTAGTCTCTTCACTCTATCTCTCCAGACCTCGGAGTCTAACTGCAATTTCAGCGTAACCCCTTCTACTGCTCGGCTCAAACTTTTCACTGGACGTGGGTGCCGCCCAAAATTCAAGAAAGCAATTTTTGAATTTTGAAAATCTGACACCGGATTCGTAGTCAGCGACATCAAAAACTCCGGCATACCGAATTTCAAATAATAGCGATTAGTTCTTCCTGACATGAATTTCTTTTGAAAATGATGCCTTTTTTTGGTACTAATTTGTTAATAAAAATAATTATTTAAAATAATTTTGTAATATTATTGTTTTTTAACAGTTATTGGAGTCTTAGGAAATCCAGGAACAAAAAAACCGCATTGAAATCGAGAACTATCTGTTCAAAAACCTTGAAAAATCGAGAGCATCTAGGTGGGACACTGGTGTCCGCCTGTGACTGAAAGGGTTAATTTCTCAACATCTGGTCGCAAACCCTCACTGTCTAACAGAAAACCCAAATTCATCTCTTTCAATCGCTCAAACTTTCCTCCCCATTTCTCCAAACTCGCAAAATCCACTTTCTCTGCTAAATAGCTCCGATATTCAGGCGTGAGATTCCGGAAAATAATCCGCAGATGTTTATCTATTAACGGGACGTCTGAAATAGTTCACGATGTGTCGGAAACAGGAGACGAATTGACCAATCGACTCCGTTTTCCTTTGAGTCCGATTTTTCAACTCGTCTTCTAAGTCCTCCTTATTTATTTCGCTGTGACCCGCTCCTTGATCCGTAGGAATGGGGCAGGTTACGAAATAAAATTTTTATTACACACGTATCACTGAGTAACCTATATTTTTCACAAAAAAGTTAACACGCGTGGTCGCGGACTCCAAAATCGCTCGACGGTAGCGTTACAAAAAAAATATGACCGGATGCGTAAAGCGAGAGCGCGGAATTTTGGTCGCAAAAGCAAAATAAGAGAACGGTAACGCGGATCCACTGTAGGAATAGAGGCCGGGGATCCCGGGACTTACAGAGGCAGGGGCGGCGATGGCAACAACTACTTGCGGCGGCGGCTGGTGCCTCGGCGTTGGTCCGTTGTAGGCACCTCGGGATTCACCCACGTTCACTGGGAGTTCTTCTCTTTACTACACTGCCACGAGATCTCCACCGAACGGAGAAAGAAACAATCATCGCGTGTAACGCGTATTATTCGGGAGACACACGGCTCGAACCGGAGGCAGGTCTATCTTGCGCGAGACGCTAAATCCAAGTGACTTGGTTGTTCGCCGGAATTCAGGAGGAGGCGAGTGCGCTACTAGCGGCAACTCGCGAGCGCGGCCAGAGCAGCGGGGAAGGGAGGAGGGGACAGCTCGAGGAGAGGAGGTAGGGCAAACTCTCGGAGAGATAAGGACGGCGTACGACGCCGGGGAACTCGCGGGGATAAAGAGGAGAAATGAAACGAACGGGAAATGGCGGGGCGGCTCAGACGCCGTGTAGAAAAAAAAGGCATGGAGAAATAGGGAGCATTGTCGTCATGATTAGTCAATCGCCATGATTCCTGGAGGCAGAGGGGCTAGGGATACGAAAAGGGATGTAATCAGGAAAAAGGGGGGGTCTCCTTGTTTTAGAGGAGGAATTAACCCTAGGAGAGGATAGATGCTCTGTCGCGCACTATGGACTTATTTTCAAGAAGGAGGTCTTCTTGGCCGGGGGTGAGATTTGTGACCATATCATGTCACATCACCAATGAAAAACCGGAATGACTTCGCGAAATCTCGCCACGTTCGGAAATCTGGATGAGCCAAACTCCAAGACATAGACCGAACAATCACAGACTGGGTGTCCGTGGACAAATGCTGAATCCAGTCCAGCAGCTCAAAGGTCTTCCGCAACCGGCTGCTGTCGCGTGGTGGCTGGAGGGAACCTATCCCGACTACTTTTGTTCCGAGCATCGTCATCGATCCCGCTTGACCCAGAATGTCGACTTCGTCGGCTTTCCCGGCGTTTCCGATCGCGATGGACCGATAGGTCCCTCAGTAGCTCGGCTTTCTCTCTGATGTCGACCTCACACTTAGTTCCCTAAGGAACACGAGGTGCGGGGCGGTGCACCGAGGACAGGGACGGAGGTCTTCGCCCAGACGTGCACAGTCGTGGATAATACAGCCGAACATGTCCCCTCTGCCAACAGATGAAGCAGACATACTTGGGGGGGGGGGGAGATCCGCCCGCGAGTCAAAGCGAATTGAATAAAGGCCCCCGAACATGGTTCCCTCACGTTTCGGCGCGATTTCTCTTCTGGGAGAAGCCCTGATCGATGATGGCTCCCGTTGCTCTGTTCTAGCTTGGACTGTCGTCAGGATCTTTGAAATAAGTGCAGACCGTACATTTGCACTAGCCGGCAACGTAATTTTCTCCTTAGTAGAGGTTCCCGATATCGTCTATCTAAATCCAGTAACCGTTCATACCTTCTTCCCCATTTCTCAAAGCTCGTAAAACTGTCTATCTCTTTTTCCGCGAAATAATTTCGATAATCCGGCGTTAGGTTACCGAATATTATTCTTAATTGTTTGTCAACTGCAAGAGCCGTTCGCGGTACGTGCAGGGTACTTTACTCCCAAAGTTTCGGGTATCCGATTTATTAGAGGGTACTCCCATCGCCCCTCGAATTTCGGCCTACATCTAAAGGTAGAACATCTGTCGCCTTCTTTTCCTGTTCCCTTTTCTTGTGGGCCATCAAAAACTATGGCTGCCTTTCTATCTCCAGATTATTTACCCCCTCATTTGCGGTGCCTACTTTGGGAGTGGTGAAATAAGTACGGAGCCGTACATTTTCTGACTGTACCTTACTACTCCGGTCTCTGATGAGTGAGCCGACGTATAAGTAGTGGTAGTCTGAGTAACGGTAGTCGATGGTGTCATGGTAGCAACGGTGATCCCGGCTGTACTCACTACCGCTATCGGGTCGACCTACTTAAACCCTTCCGCGCCCTAGAGATTATTATTTATCCGAAATTCATCTCTTCTTGTTGCTTCATCGCGGTATAATTGACTCAGGTATCTCCATTCCGAGTTCATCCCAATGCGGATACCATGGGATTTGAATCGACGATCAAAATTACGGAATTCCACCCTCAACTACCGATCTCGTAATACCTTCTCTGGATCATTACTACACTCCAGCCTATTATTGAAATATTATTTGCGCGCGGAATAATTATAGATAAATAATCAACCAATAAAAAAATAAACCCGTGACTTCGTCCACACTTGAATTTCGGAAATAATGCCCAAAAGGGCAAAAATAGGTGATCTTATCCACCTAATTCACAACCATCATATCTCTCGGAAATATTTATCCTGTAGACGACTCCGTACGACGATCGTAGCATTTATATCTACGTTGTTCGTACTTCATACTTCCAACATGTCGCCCTAACATATTTGCAAACTCATTTTTCATCACTGCTATCAGATTTTGGAACTCTCTACCCAATGATCTGCGTAATCTCACTTCCATATGCATACCTTGATACATATCTCATTAGGATAGATTATGAACCACTGTGATATTTGTGATATACGTTGCGACCGATTTTTGAAAAAGTGAACACTAGCGCCATCTGCGCATTAACAAGACCCGTTGCGACATCGAAGTCAGTCCACGGTGAACTTCTGAAAACGCAACACACGACATTGTTATAAATTATAATAAATTAATTACAAACGAAACTTCGGCCTTCCGTTAATCCTCACAAATTCAGAAGTGGGATTCGTTAACCGTAAACGCCTACAGTGAACCGTACGGAACAACAGTGCCGACGAAATTTTCGCCGTGGAAAATTAAGGAAAACCAACTTCCGTAAATCCTGCAACGCGCCTCGTGTTTAATCCGACTTCGGATTACTCATTTTTGTGCCTTAGAGACACTTTTCTTCGTCCTGAGCAACATATCGGATACGCGACCGCGCGAGTGTTTAATTGTTTCCGGAGTTTTAACCGAAACAATAGTGCCAAAACTTCTGAAAATATAATTACCAAAATTCTTATTTTAGTTTTCGATAACGGCGGATTGAATCGACGCCGGCTTAAGTGTTAAATTAGTTCGCGAAAGTGAACGTGACGTGGCGTTGTAAATTAAGTGCGAGTACGCAGCTTAGTCGCGCAAAAGGTATCCCCTCTAATTACGCAAATGGATCCCACCAAATTAAAATTGGTCATTTTGAAGAATGTGTGCGTTCAGCTAGGACTCCCGACGAGTGGGAACAAGGTGGAGCTTATACGACGCATACAAGAAACCGATCCAATGGATGAATGGATGAAAATCGTTGATGCCCTTCAGACAGGCAATCAAGTAGACGAAAACGATGACCAGGCGGAGGATTTTATAGTTATGGAACGTCAAAATCAAATCCCTGTAAATAGGGTAAACGCTCAAGAAAAAGAACTTGAGCTATTACGCCGCGAACGCGACCTTATGCAAAGAGAGCTCGAACTCACAAGACGAGAATTGGAACTGGCGCGGGGTTCAACTGTTCCCGCTGCCCCTCAGCAACAACATTCGCCTAATGCAAATGTAAACACATTGAAGGAATTATTGAGTGATTTCACGGGAGACGATGCAGACTTTCGGAAGTGGAAAAGTCAATTTAAATTATTAATGTCTACGTACCGATTAAATGACGAGAGTGGCCGACTTTTAATGTGCTCTAAATTGAAAGGAAGAGCTCAAAAGTGGCTTCACTCGAAACCTGAAAATATTGGTTTATCAGTCGAAAAGTTATTGACCGAATTGGAAGACATGTTTGACCACCGTCAAAATCGATTAACTCTGCGGAAGTTATTTGAAGATCGTGTTTGGAAATCTTCTGAAACCTTCAGTGATTATTTCCACGAGAAATTAATTCTGGCAAACACGATTTCTGTTGACGAAGAAGAACTAGTAGATTATTTGATAGATGGAATTCCGGATCCTTCACTTCGGAACCAAGCGCGAATACAACGGTTCAAAGAAAAAAGGATTTATTGCGAGCTTTCGAGAGGATCATTTTGCAACCGACCGTCAAGAGTGTTTCGGGGAATAGTGGTTACAGTTCAAAGGTGCCTTATTCCGAAAGGACACCTAGAGATAAGAAAGTGATCATTGACAAAACTTCCGCAGCTTTACGCTGTTTTAATTGCAGCAAAACCGGACACATTTCCGCGGATTGTAGAATGCCGAAAAGGCCTATCGGAGCCTGCTTTAAATGTTTTCAATTGGGACATCAATTAAAAGATTGCCCAAAGAAGAGCGTGCAATTTTCGGGTTCGAATCAAATTTCTAACCTATCGGAAACCTTCCTGGACGAGCCTCAAAAACAGCAGGTTAGCTGTGTATCATCGGGACAGCATGAAGATACGAAGAGCCTTCTGGAAAACCAATGCTTTAGAAAAATTGTCTACAAATTCATGGTTGGAAATGCGAATCAGTGCTTGACTTTGGATACCCTAATGGACACGGGAAGTCCAATAAGCTTTATTAAAGAAGGATTGATTCCGACAACGAGTGTAAGGCAGCATAATCCTCAGTCATCGGCAATGTATAGTGGGTTGAATGACAGCCCTCTTGTGCAACTGGGAGTTATTTCAGCAATGGTGACATTAGACGGAATTGAGCGTGAAATCGAGATTGTTGTTGTACCCGATGGTACCATGCGAACTTCGGTTATTTTAGGTAGACAAGCGTTAGGAAGGTTTAATTTAGGGTTGATACCGTTATCTAAGCAAGAAGCTGAGGTCGTTAAAGAGATATTCGCGATTGATTTATCGGAGAGGAATATCGCGGACACGTTGCAAATAAATCCTGAAATAGACGTTAAATTTCACACGAGTTTGAAGGATTTGTTTGTTTCGGAATATGTAAACAAAGAACGTCCCGAGCGTCCTAAAATAAAAACGGAATTGAGTTTGCGATTGACGAGTGATAACCCAATATATTTCGGACCGCGTAGACTCTCATACGATGAGAAAGATAAGCTACAAAAAATATTGGATGTATTATTGACAAAAGGAGTTATACGAGAGAGTGATTCTCTTTACGCATCTCCTATAGTTTTGGCGAAGAAAAGAAACTCCGAACTCAGACTTTGCGTTGATTATCGTGTTTTAAATAAAATTACGCTACGCGATAATTACCCTCTCCCATTAATCGAGGATCATTTAGATAGCTTACGTGGTAAATGTTTTTTTACACTCCTAGATTTGAGAGATGGTTTTTATCATATTGACGTGGCGATGGATTCGATAAAATATACCGCGTTCATAACTCCTCTCGGTCAATATGAATTCTTGAAGATGCCGTTTGGGTTGAAAACAGCGCCAGCCAAATTTCAAAGATTCGTAAATGCGATTTTTTCGGAGCTCATTAGATCGGGAGACGTATTCATTTATTTGGATGACATTTTAGTTGCCACGGAAACGATAGAAGGACATTTCGTAATTCTGAGAAAAGTATTTTCACTTATGGTGGAAAATAAACTCGACATGAGGCTAGATAAATGTACATTTTTGCAGCAAGAAATTGGGTACCTTGGCTACAAAATCTCATCCAATGGCATAAGCCCGACTAATCGCGGTATAGAAGCCGTCGTAAACTTCCCCGTTCCACAGAACATTCGCGAAGTGCAATGCTTTTTAGGATTATGTGCCTACTTTCGAAAATTCGTGTGTGGATTCTCAGTAATTGCAAAACCTCTATATGACCTTTTGAGGAAAAATGTAGAGTTCTCGTTTGGAGAACAGCAATATCGAGCTTGGGAAATTCTTAAAACAAATTAATCGAAGCTCCAGTCCTAAGCATTTATGATCCTAGGGACGAGACTGAGCTCCATTGTGATGCTAGTAAACTAGGATATGGTGCCGTTTTGCTGCAAAAGAAGAGAGATGGCTTTTTTCATCCAATCTCCTACTTTTCAAAACGCACCTCCGACGCCGAATCTAGGTATCACAGTTTTGAGCTCGAAGCCCTAGCGATCATATATGCCTTAAGACGATTTCGAGTGTATCTTCAAGGGATAAAATTTAAAATTATAACGGATTGCAATGCTGTGAAACAGACTTTAGATAAGAGAGACATCAACCCACGAATCGAAAGGTGGTCCAGCGAACTTGAAGAGTATGACAAAACTTTGGAACATCGAGAAGGAAATAAAATGAAGCATGTCGACGCTTTGAGTCGAATGGTGAATGTCATGATTGTCGAGGAAAACTCTTTTGAGTCAAATTTAGTAATAAGCCAAAATCTTGACACAACCATTCGAGACTTACGTCGAGAGTTGCAAGATCGTGACGACAAATTGTATGAGATGCGGAACGGTGTGGTTTACCGGAAACGCGACGGAGAAATTTTATTCTATGTACCTGAAAACATGGTGAACAATGTGATAAGAAAATATCATGACGAACTAGGTCATTTTAGTGTTCAGAAAACTTGCGCTGCGATACTAAGAAACTATTGGTTCCCGAAAATGAATGACCAAGTGAAAGTTTATATTGCGAATTGTTTGAAGTGCGTGGCATTTTCCCCTTCGACGGGCAAGAAAGAAGGGTACTTGAACCCAATTCCGAAAGGCGAGATTCCGTTTTTGACTTGCCATATTGACCATTTTGGCCCGATTGACCCAAAGATTTCGGTGAAAAAACATATTTTACTAATTGTAGATGGATTTACAAAATTTACAAGATTATACGCGGTGAAAACGACGGATTCACAAGAAACGATTAATTGTTTAAAAGATTATTTTAGAAGTTATAGTAGGCCGAAAACCATTTTTTCTGATCGTGGCAGTGGTTTTACGTCAGAAGAATTTGAAATGTTTAATAAGGAAAATAACATATATCACTCTTTGATTTCTACGGCGTCGCCAAAGGCCAATGGGCAAGTCGAAAGGGTAAATAGGAGTTTGGGTCCTATGCTCGCTAAGCTTACCGATTCGGATCGCGGAAAATATTGGTACAAATTACTTGCTGATGTTGAATTTGCTCTAAATAATGTTGTCCATAGTACTACGGGAACGACTCCTAGTAAATTGCTATTTGGAGTGAATCAACGCGGCAAAGTTATTGACGAGATAGCTGAGAATTTAGAGCAAGTTAAACATGACGAACAGATACGAGATCTCGAATTAGCTAGGAATAAGGCGAGCGAAAATATTACGAAGGCTCAAATATGTAATAAGAAGCATTTCGATAAGAAGCGTAAGGAGCCACATAAATATGATATTGGCGATTTAGTTATGGTAAAGAATTTTGACTCGACTGTTGGTGTAGCGAGAAAATTGATACCAAAATATAAAGGTCCTTACAAAATCACGAAAGTTTTGCGTAACGATAGGTACGTTTTGCAGGATGTGGAAAATTTCCAGGTGACTCAAAAGCCATATATCGGAACTTGGGAGGCTGATAATATGAAGCCATGGCATACCGAATTTGTTGCATTGATTTGTGAGTACTTTCCTGAATATTTTCCGCAAAGCGAATCTTAAGGATTGTATCGGGTTCTTCCTATTTGTAATTAGTTAGACATGAATTAGTTCGGGTCGAACTTTGTCAGGACGGACGAATTGTGATATACGTTGCGACCGATTTTTGAAAAAGTGAACACTAGCGCCATCTGCGCATTAACAAGACCCGTTGCGACATCGAAGTCAGTCCACGGTGAACTTCTGAAAACGCAACGCACGACATTGTTATAAATTATAATAAATTAATTACAAACGAAACTTCGGCCTTCCGTTAAACCTCACATATTTCTTAATTATTTTTTTTAAATAAAAAAAAAATTTGCGGCGTGCAAATTATTATTAGCAATCGGGTGATCTTTAGATTAAAATTATTCAGGTTGAACTAAATATGTTATTATTCTTAGTTTTTATGCAATTCTGTGTGCAATGTGTGACTTTGCGCACAGATTTCGCATATTTGCGGAAAAATTTTCTTTGCGCATTGAAATTTTCGGGCGCAAATTAACACGTTGCACAATGTAGAATTGCATAAAATATCGTAAGCAACGCATGCCCAGCTTCATCTTACTCGCGCGACAGCGTCTCACTCATCGCCGACTATGACGGCGACTCGTGCTTGCTCTCGCTGCTCGTGCGGTAAAATGCACTTTGCGCACTTGTTGCATAATATATTATTATTCTTAGTTTTTGGTTCTTTTCTGTTGTTACAATACTCCGGGTGCAAAGAGAGCAAACTAGTTTTAAGTCTTTTTTGTACCTTACCATCCTCTACTGCAATGAGAGGATGGAGCTTTGATTTCCCTCTCGGAGAGACAGATGTATGTTCCTCTTGGAGGAAAGGTGATGGATTCTCTCTTGGAGAGAAATGGCGGAAATTCCTCTTGGACGGAAAGAGAAAGACGTTCCTGCTTCCAAGAGTAAACACTGGGATTCCTCGTAGAGGAATAAAGACCAGGGAATCCTGTTGGAGGAATAAACACCGTGGGTTTCTCTTGGAGGAATAAAGACAAGGACGTTCAAATTTCACTTTAAACGGATTTCAATTTCGATGTTTGAAGACGTGTGCTGTTGCTTAGCAACGATGTTCATTTATTTAACATCATGATCAAAGTTACACCGTTCTATTCGACGCCGCGACAGAAGCTTTTGAATCATCTTGTGGGTAAGTATGATAATTCGTCGCCATTCTCATCTAATTAAATAAAATTTTTCAGTGTTGTCAAAGTGTATTATACATTGTTCGATATCTCCCATTAGCAACAAGGCCACTAGAAAATATATGATAAACGAAATAATAAACATGAAACTTGGTATATGGACTAATGGTCGACTAAGCATTTATGTAGCAAATTGCATGAGAGTACGACAACATAAGTAAACTTTATATTATTAGGTATATATACGTAACTTAAACACTAGGTAAGTTTTTTTTTTACAGGAAAGGAAACAAGAAATAAATAAGTAAAAGACAATATTTATGATGGACATTTCACCGCAAATGTATTTTTTCACATAATTATTTTATACAGTGTGTTTGTTTTTTTAAACACCACACAAATTCGTCGTTCTCGCGTATGACGTCAGAAACACACGCACACACATGCACTCGCTACAAAAAATCATCAGTCACTTGAGAATCACACCGTGTACGAATTAGACTTTCATCTTGCCGCCTACGATGTTGTTAAACGATATCTCGATCTGGCACTTAGCAGCGTTACGACCGTGCGGTTCGGCGTAATTTTCCGAATGTCTACATTTCCGTTTTTTGTTTCCATATCGCTACAAAATGATCGTGATCCGATGATAGTCTTTTACCGATACAAGTAATTTTGTTCGCGGCAAGCGGAGATGCTTCGGGATTTTTCGACTCTTCAAGTGGATAGAAAATATAAAGTGCTTTCCGACGTAGAGCTTAGAAAAATCCCTTCTGTCTCGTAAATTGCACGCCAGCCATCTTAACCCATAATAAAAAGATTAAATTTCACATACAAACTAAAATATTTTTGTTCAAATTTTTTAATGGAAATTACGCCGCCTTCGGAACTTACAGGAATCCGGAGGCACACAACTCGAGTTTTTTAGACACTTTCTGCGCATCCTTTATTTATCAATTTTCGTTATCGTTCATACGCGCGACAATCAACATCCAACACTTAAGTAGGACATCACATTGATTTTTGAAAGATACACATTTTTATGCGTGTAACTAGATTCTTAAACCACCGCTTATACGTAGTAAGCGCTTTCTTTCCCAGCGGTCGCGTCGAGATTATCGATAATGCGCTGAACCCGCATATCGAGGATAATGCACGGTAACAGTTATTAACATTAGCGACTATCGATTATCGACGATTATTCAGATCGATTGTCAAATTAATTTTTCGCAGTAGGTTTTGAACAACTCGCCTTCGAATCTTTCGATTTACATACGACATTCGAAAACGATTACAAACTAACACCACGACGATTCATGACTTATTTTATCGATTCGTCCAATTTCTGTTCAACAAAATTCAACTGCCTTGCAGATTTTTATGATTCGATTTCGTTTCTCGATGGAATTTAAATTTTAACAGCATTTGTATTCGCAAAAACAAATTTTGAATGAATTTTATAAACAATTATCGTTTATAATCGATAACCTATCCAGTTTGTCATCGATATTCATAGTTGCGCATGGTGAGCGCATAATTTCACTAAATATCGATAATGCCCTCCGAAAATTTGTTTATCATCGATTACCGACTGTCGGTTACTGGGATATACGGAATGAGAGTTTTACTTTTCACGGGTCGAATGTCGATTTACAGATTATGTGAATCTACTTTTCAAAGGAGATAAAATGCAGTGTCCCTCAGAGAATTTTAATTGTTCACTGACTGTCGACGTACGGTCGTTTTCAGAAAAAGTTTTATTTAATGAAGCACACTGTCACGCAAATTGTGTGCAATGAAAAAAGGATTAGGTATTAGAGAAGCGGAGAGCACAGGAAATTTTTTAGCGGGTTTCATCGAGTTCCATGTTGTTATTCTTCTAAAACTACGATAACTATTTTACTCCTACTGGTGTTCAACCGTCAACATGTCATGTTTGGGTCCCGAATGATTATTGTTCGCCTCTCTTTTCATTTGTTCACGCTCGCACACACATTCACACGCCTACAGATAGAATTTTCGGTAAGTTTGGATCTATGCGGATTGTTTTATTTCTACGTACATGACACGGTGTCTAAAAAAAATGTCTGACGGCGCACTCCGCGCTTCGCCTTCCATTGATAATCATGCAGCAATAGTCAACAGTCATAATTTTTAATGCGTAGCAGGTTTCATTTTTTCTGACAAAAGGCCGACAGTAAAATGGAACGGGCATTCGCGGACTTTTCGCCGGCGCGGTTTGAAACATCGAAGATCGATTCGAGTGATATGATTGTAAAAGTTACGTTGTAAAAGTAGGTCGTAGTTCCTTCGTTGGCATTTATGAGATTATTCGCTTGTGCCTACGAGTTAAAGGTTTCAGGTTTCAATGAATTCTTTGGAAAAAGTTGCACTTGTTTTGCAGGAAGTAACATATTCCCTCACTTTGTATATCGACTTTAAATGTTCTGAAATTTTTAACATAATTTCAAAGTAAATTTGGTTGTAAAATAATTACGATACTTAATATATAAAAACATGAAAATTCAATGTCAGTCTTCAATTGAATTGTTTTGTAAAAAATTATTCGTTTTCTCAACGAAAAATGAGTCACAGGTATTACTACTGCCTGACACAAACCCGACTGTAACTACTCAGTTCAAATCTTCATTTTTACGTATCAAAATATTTTTGAAAAATGGATATCTATATTGGTTTCACGCCATTTAAGGTGTTTATGAAAGTATACAGTTCCCAACACGTGGATAAGCGATATTATTAACAGTAAACTATTAACCACTTCATCCACACGACACACCTTTTTTTCGAAACAGAGTATTCTTATGGTTTCAAGTTCCGAGAATACGAGTATAATATTAAGAATTAAATGTTTTGAGGTTTTCAAGATTCTTTTAGGATGTTTAATATGATCAATTTGTTTTCAATCATGAGAATAATATTGAAGAACTCTCCAACAAACGTGAAACAATGCGTTAGAAACTGTGATATATTCATGGGTCCTATATAACTAAGTGTTTCAGCGTAATGAGTCAAAAAATTAATTTAAATGAGCAAAACCAGGCATATTAAGTTAAATTTTTTTTATTAATTTTCTCGGTTTCGATTTTGCCTTTAAGTTTTACGCCAAAAAGACGTCATGGAAGAGGCGAAGTTGTTAATAAACTACAAGTGTTGTAATCACTTCCAGTAGTAACATACCGGTTTAGGTAAGACATGATGTGGTTTCAATAATAAAGTGGCTAAATAAAAAATAATAGCCTCAGAAAAAATATCTTATTTAGCACCATTTGTTGAAATATTAATAGTGAATAGTGAGTAAAAAAGAATTTACTATTTGTTGTCTAATAAAAATTTTCACAATGAATTTTACTGAGTTGTAAATACTCCTCTATTTATTTCATGTTGTACTTTTGCACTAAGAGGTTTATATTAATAATGTACACGTATTACATAAAATATTGTATATATCGTTTCTTAAATTCATTAAACATAATTTTTGTAGCTAATATATATAACTTTGAAAGATAGATCTTTAATTCTGATATAATAACAATGCTACTACTTGTACTCTGTAATTATTGACGTTAAGTTTATAACATTGCACCATAAAATTTATAATGTATATATTTAATAGTTATTAAAAATAGGTTATATCTTTTGTATTTGTAATGACTGTAAGTATTATTAATTTATTATAATCTTTTAAATTCTGCGGGAATATGAGATTCTGGGTTGGAAGAAACATATATTTAGATTCCCAGTATATAAAACATCTTTTACTTGGATTTTTATTAATTTATAATTATAATGTTACTAGTTATTTATTGATACAACTCGTGTGCATTCCGTCCGTATTCATTCTTGCAACTTGTTACAAAAAGTTTTGTATTACTAGCCTTAACAGTATCAGGAACATTTTGTCATTGCTTTGTAATTTTAATCAATCGCAATGAAAAAGTAATTCTCGTGTATCTTCAATCCTCTACTATTCTCAATAACTCCTAGTTATGTTATTTGTATGTAATTTTGATTAATTGTGCAACTTTTAATATTTAAAAAATTCTTTTGTGTACCCGATACCTTTGATCCGTAGTCACTTGAAACGTAATAAACCAGTCGCTCGTAAAATTCCAAGTCAGTGAAAGCACTGTACACATGGGAATGTAAATAATTGACAACCTCCGCCGTCCACGTCGGCATTTGAACAAGGAACGTAGAATTGAATCACTGAAATCGTGAATCAAAGAGTCGCCAAGTATTAAAAGGTTTAAGAAACATCAGTTAAAAACTGACGTCGCGCAAGTTTTCAATCGATATTTAAATCAAATTAAACAGAATAATGCCAAATATTTTTCGAGTTTGATGTGTCTCGAATTTCGTAATGTTTCGATGCTTGAAACGCGAAGCGCATGGAAAAACTTCGCCGAGATTGTCGGATACATGGAATAAAGTAGTGATATATAGGGCACGGAACACGACACAGATATGTAGGGAAGAGACCGTTGCTTAGACGTAGCATAAAATATATTATAATAAGTATAATTTCAACATGTCCAGGCTAGGCGATAACTCGCCTTAAAATATACACTGCGCTATTCCACGACTTTCGCAAGTCTTCATTTTATGCGTCTTCCCCAGCGCGGTACAATGTATGATACGGTATAATATTTATATAATATATATGTATAATATAATATATTCATTCAAGTGTCAACTGTCACTCACCGAACATCGGCGTCCGCCATTTAAGAGTACATATCCGGAGTGTATAAGACGCGTCTAATAGACCGATTGTCAAGATGGATACGATATATCTATATATTCAACCGTTTTAATTATATTCTAAAGCCGCGGCTCTCGAAGTTACCGCGAGCCTTGAAATTGCAATTGTTTTTTTTTAAATTTCTTTCTCCCTTTTTTATAAAGTTTGGTAGGCCTTTCGTACCGCGTAGAAAAACGACGGGTTATGCCCTAAGTAAGCAGAGAAGGTATGCTTTCACTTTGATCGACTGCGTATGTAATAGTTGATATACGCCGTAGTCGTCACAACCATCGTCGACGCAGAAATTAAGGAAACCAATGAAGGCGTCGATACACCAATATCAGGGGACTTTACTCTACGTGAGTCGTGATAAAGAAGGCCCCTCGTTTGTTTCTTTCTTTTTTTTTTTTCTTCTTGAAAAATATATGAGCGATTTCGCTTCGGAAAATCTTGTGCGACACGTTTCGAAGAGTTCTACCTCCTTTTTTTATTAGCGCGGAGACAAAGTCTGTTTTAAAGTTGCGATGCTACCTGGCTTAGTGTGGAGTCGTGCACGAAGTTACGCGTTTGTTTTTCTTAGATCGTTTGGAACTCGAGGAAGAACTTGTTTGCCCAGTTTTTAGGCTTAAGATGTTGAAGTAGTGTATTAATAGACTGTAAGTAATTTTTATTTATTGTTTTTTAGTAGAAAAAGGCGCGCTTATGCTATGAACATGAAAGGAAACGATTGGCGTTCGTTTAAAAAACTTTACTCGGTTCAACCTCCGTCGCGAGCTCAATTCGTAATTTTTATTTGCTCGGTTCTTTCGGTATCGGGTGTCGTACGAAAGAAAAGTTTTATGCGTTGATTACGACGAAAAGAATCGTTACTCTGCTTCGCGTTCAATTTTCGTAACATATTTTTTAATTAATTGATATAAACATTCTGCAAAATATTTGAAGCGTTTTTTAATTCAAGCTTTGGAGGAAGGAAGTCTACATTGTAAGGTAGATTAGCCTTGAATATAGTTGAATTTCCGAAGTACTAAAAGTAAACATAATTAAAAATTAAAATTTAGCATAATGAAATATTTTATAAGAATCTATCATTTACGGCAAAATCCCCCTTAGAAGGTTGAATTCCTCCGATAAAAAGAAGTTTCTTTGATAGCCTTCGTTTAAATTTTTCGATAGTTCGTTCAATGCATAGGCAAAAGTGAACGATTAGAGTGTATAAAAATAATTCTAATTTAAGAATACACGTAATGAATCGTATAAACATACAAACAATTCCATTTCTGAGCTACAAATAGCGGAAGAATTAACTGTTGAGTTACTTTCGATAGTCTCGGAATGAGTCGTCATCCGCGCAATGCGAGAGTGCCAGTATAGCACAGTTAAGTAATTCCACTCGACAATGAACGATTAGTAAATACCGTCAATTTACTCAAGCCTAAGACGCACACAAGTATTTAATGATTTTATAACCAACGTACTTTTTCTACCGTTAATTCTTGCCCGATTCTTTCCCGACGCTTTGTTATATTGTTTTTGTTTTTTTTTTCACATAGTTCGAGTCGTTTATATATAATATATATTTAGTAACGGTCAGACAATATAATTGTTAAGAATAATTTCATTTCATTAGGTTAATAGTAAATCTATTAATTATTTAACGAATCAATTATTTATCACGTCCAAAACGCATCTCACTGCATTATTTTAGTTCATTGAACCCTACGATGTTCTCGTCCTTCCGTTGTTTTTATTTTCGTCGTCAGTGGGGTGAGCGAGAAAAATTTCTTTATTTTTTATTCAATTCTGGGTCACTTGTTTCATTAAATTTAAACACGAAATACTTAAGTTAATCTCCCGCAGAATCCGGCGAAGCAATCGGCATATTTCTACATTTTGAAAACTGGCTTAAAGGAATCCGACTTTCGTCAATAGAAATTTGACATTTTGGACTCAGCTTCTGTTTTGGTTCGTCATTTATTCTTCTTATTTCACGAAACAAATTTGAATATGAAATTGTGGATTGCCTCGCTCGGTAGTCGGTTGGATAATTACACTTCGTCGGTCTACTAGCTAGATAATAATTCTGCGATATCTCTAAACATCGATTTGGTTTTACACTATAGTATTGGCCATAGAGTCCTCCGATTCTAGGTTTGTTCGTACGAAGAGGCGCTCGTCCAGCGAGCACCGAGGACACTCTATCAACTATGTACTAAATTTATGATTCTTATGGCCTCAAAATGATTTGCGGACATTCGTAAAAAATTTAGGATCTGTAAGTAAAAAATAATGGCCGTGCAAACGATTCTTTTTTTGAATTGTTGGTATTGCGACTTTTCCTGTGATAAAGGTCAATATTAATCAGCCAGTGTAATATAAACTAATTTCCCTTTCTTTTAGTGAAAACTGTCCGCAAAATATTTCGTTGACCAATTTGCCCCGACAGATTATCTGTTCTCCGAATATATATCGCACGCAAGATTCGATCGAATCCTAAATCTGGATCAACCAGGAAAAATTGCAAAAATGCAGACGATGTCGATCGAATTTCGCGATTCTATTCATACGTCCCGGAGATTTTCTTTTCGAATGTGCTTTGCAGTTTGTCGATCTTTCTTCGAGTTAGGAAAAATGAGCTCCAGTCTTCGCAATGGAATAGCGATCTTCGTGCATGCCTTAAATACGACGCGTATTAAAAAATAATCCTTTCTGTTTACCCGCATTTTTCACCTTTCTTTTGCATTTAATGACATTCTTAGGCTGCTTGTTCGCAGGTACGGCTTTATTGCTAAAGACGTTAGCGATGTTGCTCGATATTGCTTAAACGGAATTCGTGATTGCTTGATTTTGAAAGATGGAACTCGATTGACTTCGGCAGTTACCGAAATGAATCATCAAAGTTACCACCATTTTGGAAGTGAATTCAATTTTTATGATTTTTGTAATGATAATGTATAGTGATAGAAAGTTTTTTCAAACAATAGTAACAGAGGGATTTTGGGATAAATTGAATTCGCCTCAAGCAGTGCTTTTAAATAAATGAACAATGGCGCATATTTCATCAACGCCGCACCATGATATTGCGTCACCTCTTTATCGAATACGATAATTAGATTAATTAATTACGTGATGATTGTCAGGTGCGGGTCAGTGAGGGTGTATATTTATGTTTATATAATATATGTTTCGATAGACACCTGAGGACACGTATAGATTATCTACAAGTTCCAATTACTGATTGTCTTGTAAGGTCGTGGCGCTTGGAGCGGCGCGAATGAAATCGAAGCAGATTCGAAATTTCGAAGAAAACTATACCCTTTATGATTATTCCAACTGTTTACAACTATCGTACGAACAAAAATATAAGACTGAAATTGCGGTTGGCTTAAAATTCAGAGTTGGAATGGAAAATATACTTGGTTTTTAAAATAAGTAATTTTTCATTACAAAATCTTTCATTGATGTTGAGATTGTAAGAAATGAAAAGGGCAGAGAAAAGCTTCGAAAAATCGAGACGCCAAGCGCTTGGAAGAGTAAACGAAGGATATAGATCGCGAATGACTTTGACGAACAATAGATTTATTGTTCGTCGGCACCAAATGAATGATCGCTCGGACCATCGAGGTCGAGGACATTGCCGCCGGGCTCGTTTTTTAGCAAAAGGCTCAGCCTGTGATCGAGCTCGCCGGCTTCCAGAGCCCATTTTTCCTGCAACCATCATGGGGAGTCCGCGGTCTGCGTGCCTAGGGTATGGATCGGGAAGAGGATGTACCAGCTGATGGTCAGTCGCGTAAGGGGAAGAGCATCGAGGTTTATCTCGGCCCCGCCGAGGCCCTGATTGCTTTCGAAGCCCTGCTTCTTTTCCCACAACATCACCAGAAGGTTCCGGCCAAGGGCGTCGCAACGAGGATACTTCAGGGTTTGTCGAAACTGAGGATTTCGAGAGTGACGAACCACTCGAGTCTTGCGTTTGTGCAGCCAGCGACCTTCGTCCCGGAGGTATGTTTTAATGTAGGTATCTGGAATACAAACAATTTCAATGTTATTGTCATGGATTTTGATTTATGATAATTTGTGTTTCTACCAATTATATCTTTAAAAATGAATACATTTTGGATTATATGTTAACTCCCGGGAAAATATATGGGTAACCTCGAATTACACAGGTCAACATGGTTTTGTTGTTGGGAAGTTGAGGGTCATTTGCGACGTAATTTTGTGCGTAGAATCAAAATCCGAAGTCAGAAGTGGCCCATCGCGTCAGGATTTTGAAATATTTGAGGTTATTTACTCGAAAACGCGATTCTTTGCTATTTTTGAGGTCATGTACAGAAGACACAACATTTTTAGGAGTTTTTCCTTTCTTTGGATCATGTGTCACTACTCTTTTTCTTTAATATGGGATGCGCAGAATTCCATTACGACTTTCCTTCACCAAGATACGCCAATTTGAAATTTCGATATACGTGTAAACTAATTTACCTTGAAATGCTCTTAGAGAACAAACTCAAGGACGAATTCAATGTCATGAAACCTATATAAATATTAACAACTATATCAAATATGGATACTAATAACTAAAATCACGTTTCAGTATTGTGACTGTTTTTTGATAACGTTAATGGAATATATCTCGTAATTTCAAAATATCCGTAACTTTGTAAGAAAAAATCTTAGGTGATCGAATAAAACCTCATTTTGAAGGGCAAAGGTACTAAAAGATGCGAATAGTACCGAAGGCCAAAAGAAATTGTTGCGTCCTGTACGTAACCCAAACATACCAAAATAACGCGTTTTTCGAGTACATGACCTCAAATATTTCAAAAACCTGACGTGATGGGCCCATTCTGACTTCGAGTTTGGATTCTACGCATATAATTACGTCGGAAATGACCCACAGCTTCCCAACAACATTCAAGACCCTCTTTTTTGTGGACCTGTGTTATTCCTTCGTAAAAGACGATTTTTAAAACAAAGTGTAACTTTTATGAATTTTGTTCGCAAGGATTATAATTATTTTGCTCCATTTTGTTTATTTATGTTACAATTTCGATCAAAATTGATATCATGCCGAACCGAAATTACAAAAAAACCGAAGGTACTTTTTTGACCATTTTTGAGGTCACTTTCGAATTTCGTTAACTGAATTTAACATTTTATATCTAAATCGAAATTTTATACAACAAATTTTTCATGGTGTTTTTCAATAAATATGAAGTTTTCGGTCTGATAAAGAGCTGTAAATAAGCGAAAATATATTTGAAGAGTACACTCGATAGTATTTTCAAGCTACGTTGATAATTTATGATGATGCACATTTTTAAATTAATCATAGTTTTAAAAGTAATAGAAGAACATATTACACGGTTTTTTATATCCGAGTGTACCGAGTATGAATGAAAAAACTGAAATCCAAAATCCAAAAGGCGGATTGAAGATACCAATAAAATATTTTTAATCTTTACACTTAAGTCGTTCTCAAATACATAAAATGCTTCTGTTTTAAAAATCATTTTGCAAAATTTAAATTCACGAAGAAGAGAAAGAAGGAGATGAAATAAAAAATATTAAAAAAAAGATAGACAAAATAATGAATAACTTTAAATCGAAATAGAAGCGTTGCAAAAATAATAATACGACGGATTTGAAATGAGATTCGTAAGTTCTTGTTTTTGCTGTTGCATCTCCTGATAATGATTTAGAAAAATGTCTTATTGTAGAAGCTGATAACTGGCAATAATATTGACCCTTTTAACTTTTGGGATCACTTGCATTCGACAATCATTTCTAATTTAGATATTTTTAAACCAATAGTTTATAGTTGTATTGTATTCATTATAAATATCAGAGATAATGGATATGTATTTAATTGGAATGGAATTTTAGATTTAAATGCAGAAAATGAACTCGACCATGTCATTATGCTATTTAATTTTGTAAACAATTTCTGACGTATCCTAAAGTACATTCTGATTCATTTTAGAAGAAAGACCTGAATAAGCCACAGAGAGAAAAAAAAACTGAATAAGCAAAACTTGTGTTACGATTCGAAGTAAAAAGTATTCGATTTTCTATTTTTAGCCATTTAATGGGCACATGTAAAAGATCCATCAGGATATTGTTGTCAGTGATGTATTCGTTCTATACGTGACATATAATGATTTATGTCAAAAGTGCGATGTTATTTTGTGCTTTCTAAATATGAATTAATCATTTATATTTGTAATAATATTTTTATTACTTTTCTTTCATATAAAAAATCACGATGAAACTTCAATAATTTCAAAACCAATCATTGCCAATTAAACTTTTTCCTTTAAATTGTGATAGTTTTGATATCTCGTAACAAAGTACATTGTATCTCTTTCATCATTTCATTATTTTAATTAAGACATGATCCGTTTCAATACATTTTTGGAACGTATTTACGAAATATGTTGATTGAAACGTTGGTAGCTGTTGACATATTTCCATCGTAACGAAATTAATTATACAACAAATTAATTGATGCATGTAAAGTGTCATGAATACGTAATTATTAGGCGACCAGAAATAACTGCGGGATGTTCAACAAAACTAATTAATGAATGCATTAATTTTTGAAATTATACAATAAAGCAAATGAATAGGCTTTGTCAAGTGACGAAAAAATGTCTAGTATACCAGAAAAATCTACTAATATATACAATGAAAGGAAAGTGAAAAAAACTCGAGGGTACTAATTTTGTTAAAAAGCGAAAATCTTTCTTTCTCCATTATTTATTCGTCTTATTATTTTGAAAGGACAAGAAAAAAAATAAACAGCAAAGAATATATGAGACAAACATCTCCAATACGATGACTAGCATTTATTTCTAGGCCTCGCAATTGTAAAGAGCTATAAAATACGGGAACATCTATTTTAAGACCAAAATAATTCATACCTGGTTCTTCTTTATCAGCTGGACATATTCCTCTTGCACTAATAATTTCGACTTCCAGATTTCCTTTGCTCAAAAATACACCAAGTTGCAATTCTCCGTTTTGTGGTTCTGAGACATAAACAGAAATCTTTCAAATTGAATTTTAACGATTATCCATAAATAAAATTCAGTGTTAATTCTAAGCAACCATTCTACGAAAATATTTATATATCATTTTTCAATGTCACTTTGAAAAATTTATTTTATTTTATACGTCGTTCAATTTAATAGTAATAAAATGATTTGTACCACTAAGATAAATATAATAATTCAACTTTTCCTAGTTTGTATGTAGTTATTAAGGCTAGTTGCTAAAATGGGTACATCATTTTTTATTTTTGTCTCGGATGACAGTCAACAATTTGCATTTCTTCATTTGTAATACTTGTTATGAACAGTTAGTAAAATATTATTAAAAATCATGATTACAAATGATTTCTCTCAAATGTAAAAAATTGTCATATTTACTTCCGATTAGCCTGAAATCTTTCGGTGGCACCTGTGCGGGTCCTAGCTTGACGTCAAATCCATTTTCTCCACGTGTATGGCCGCTATATTGCACGAAACATTGTTTGTCATCAGTTCATACGATTTGAATTAGTTTTGTATGTTGATGTTTGTCTTTTCTTACTTTTTAATGAAAATTGAATTTTCGTCCAAGTATTAAATAATTAGATAATTATACAATCATGTTCAATTTCGTTGAAATATTTAGTAACTAATAATCGTATCAAAACAATTAGATTAGACTGTTTTATAACGATTGATAAAGTGGGAAATTCACATTTAATTATGCACAACATCCACTTAAAATTACGTCTTGAAAAAATTGGACAAATTTCGGAATGTATCTAAAATTTCTATTTTCTTGGTTGTTCAAAATATGTACAGTTTCAAAAAGGGTTTTTGTTGAAATATCTTAGTGATGGCTTATTGAAATAGCAAAAACAAAAATACAATAAACTCAATGAAAAAAAAATTACAGGAACCATTGAAAGAAATTCAGTGTTAACTGTTGCCTTGCCAGGCTTAACTGTTTCTACTTATGACTCATAATTTCTTGTATTCGCAACATTATAGGAAATATACGTATTAAAATATTCGAATACGGGTAATTAATATTCACGTGCGTATTTCCTAACTATCCTTTATAAATATATGAGTTTTTAATTTATATATTCAGTTTTTTGTCCTCTTATATTCTATATCTACGTAAGTGACACCTTTCTATTCTGTCGGGCATTTTCATCCGTGTAAGTTCGATACTTTCAATAAGTTCAATCCTAGGTAAGTCTACAGATAGACAGCATATTTAACAAAAAGTTTTCGAGTATGATTATGACGTAGTTAATCCTAATTTTGACATTCTACATAGCTGAGGCAACAATAAACACGTACAAATATTTATTACGTGTGCGTTCCTAAAGTGGATGAATACAAAATTGGAGATTCGATTTTTAGAATTTAAACTGCTCTATGAAGGATTATTTAATCTGATCACTAAAAAATCGTTACTTGTACATTTTATGAGTTGCATTTAATAATTCTAAATATTATTTACTCTGCTACATTATATCTATTATTTGGGTGTTCACTTTTTTGTGAACAAAAAAAAAGTGAAAAGAGTTTTCACTAGACGGCGGAAAAATCCATAAAAAACTTGGTGATGTAATTAATTTTTACAGTAATTTTGATCTGAATGGATACTGAAATTTGTTTACACTCTTTTTTTAATAATGATTCGTAGGGTTTTCATCAGAGCTATGTCAATTGATCAATAAAAAAAAACAGAATTTTTGCTTCCACTTATATTGGCTTAAAAGTTTTATACCTAAAAAAAAATAAAATATTAAATTATCATAAAGTAAAGGATGATGCCCACAAAATGCAGATGATTTCAATCCTCAACGTGGAAAAGTTCAAAAAGATCGTGGTTAAAATCATGTATTACACACAGTGAAATAAAGAAATCTAAGTAGTAACAGTCTGTACGTTCTAAGACAAATAGACCACGGGATGACTGTTACTACTTAGATGACTGAATTCTATTGTATACAAATGCGCACCAGCATGTTTCGATTTGTCCTCGCGATCAAACTATGGATTTTGGTATAAGGTGTTATCTCTTATAGGACATTTTCGATATATTTTTTTTATATTTCTGTTAACTCATTAAGTTCCACAGACACGCTTGTTTTTGTTGGTTTTCGTGCTTCACTCTTAATAGGAAATTGGATTAATATTGACGTTTACTACTTTTGAGTATATTCCTTCGATTGGCGTAGTAAAAATTGCATATAAATGTCTCCTAAATTGAAAATGACCAATTTTATGTAAAATGCTGAAATTTTGAAACATCTTTTATTTTAAGAATAGTTTTCATATTAAACTCTAGTTTTGCCAGAAATTGATTTACATCAGGATATTCAACAGGGTTTTCTTCTATTGGTCGTTATTCTAATACGACTTTCAAAATTTACGTGTAGCATTTCATAGAAAAATTCGATGCATAGAGAAGTTCGTGTTGCTACGGGTTCTTTTGTTTTTATATATTGTACGTGACTATAACAACATTTTTTCACTGTGTTTTTAAATGACAAAAAGCCTCTTATAATATTGGACAGTTTTGTGTATTGGTTAAAAGGTGGAATAATTTCCATTACATGTTTCATATGAAAAATATCGATAAAACAAAAGTAAGCTCAAAGATTGCATTGCTTTTCTATTTAAAATCCGTCATTTTCATTTCGGAAAGCATTAAAAAGCATATTTGACTACGCCAATCGTAACAGCATAGTAGAAAATTGTAGAACAGGTCACATTTATACCAATATTAATCCATTTTCCCTAGTAAGTTAAGTTTCTTGAAGTGACGCCCATTATTTATTATGTGAGCTTAAAATATTGTAAATTTCCTTTTGAAATAACATTAGGTTATAACGTCTTCATATTGCCTTTTTATAAAATTAGGTAAGTTGATTTCAGATTCATATTGACAGATTCAACTTACATGCACAGAGATTAGTTTTGCTAAATAGTGATTAATTATCACCAAAGCGAACTAATCAAATGCCATCCATTTTGAATATCGAAAATGTTAATTCAGTTTTAGAATCAACGAAGCTAAAAATATGTAGTTTATCTCCAAATTCTTAGTGAATTCCATACGTATGAATTGCAAAAATCAAATTGTCTTCGAATGCTAAGCCATCTTGGATATTTCATCATAAAAGTAATGTTACTTTCGTATGTACAAACGTTTAATAATTTTTTGGGGTTTCATTTTTACGTTTTTAAAATGTGGGTTTTGATTGACCTATAAATCAGGTAAAATTCAAACAAATTGTACAAAACAGATTGTATATTGTCATAGTTAGACGATATATTTAATTACATCTTATACTTAAACGAAAAAAATCAAGGAAATGATACTTGTAATCGAATAGGGTGAATTTACCTCCATCTTTCTTCCTCGTCGGATTCGTTGTTACGGTCATATTCTCTTCTGCTCTCCAATTCCAGGACGCTGCTCTCTCTGCGCTCACCCCGCCCTACGATTGGTTTACACGATGTGAGTATATATTTCACTAACGAACTCACCAATCCGACTTGTTTGACGCGCGTGGCGTCTCCGTCGCTATTTTTGTAGTGCGTGTTTCAAGCCTCGTAAAAAAATGGTATATTGGCTCAAACCCCTTCGTTGGCGAATATTTCATTTTACATAATTAAAAAAAAATTTTTTGAATATCATAAATAAAACTGAATTTCTGAATATTTTCTCTCGTCCAAATTAATAACATACTTTAAATGATTATTTGAAACTGATTTTTTATTGTATTCCATTATTCAGTTTTATGTAATAAGAATAAGTTTATAGAATGCCTTGAATATTTATGCAGATATTATTTATTGTTTCTTGATCAGCAGTTTCATTAAATAATTTAGAAGATCCCTAGAAACTACATAGCTGATCAATTCGACCTGATCGTTACATGAAAAATAAATTGTTACTTATTTAAAATAAATGTTTGTTAACAGCCCCACGAAATATAAAAAGTTGTTTAAATCATGGACATTTAAGCGTTTATCCAGGCATAAATAATCACGAAATTTGACCAATAAATATTTATAGGTAATAAAATAATGCGCTGATCATAATATATAATTAGTCAACAAAGGGGTTGTAGAGTAGGATTCAAACTCAAGGAGGTGAAGTATACCAATACAATAATAACGTAAAAACCAAGATTATCCAGTTTCATTTTGTCACTTACAATTTCTAAAAGAGTCGATAATTTTTTCCTCACTTTAAATAAGCAGTCCATTTCGTAACTTCATTCGACTTGTCCAAATCGCATATATTTTCAGATTTCAAATAAGATTGGTATACTTTTCTCCAAATCCTAAAGAAATAACCGATATTAAATTCGCAAAATCACGGATAGGAGTTTAATTCACACTACAAGTAAAAGCAATGAATAATTATTATTTTATATTCCCGTGGCATATTAGTTTTCGTACTAAATTATTTCTGATTTAGAAAATGCCATTTAATATAAGTATCCGCATCAACTTCTAAAAATACTGTGCGAGGCTTTGACTAAAGAGACAAGTAACTCGTTGTTTAAGAGAGTAATTGCTGCTTTCTACGACAGGATAGAAGTTTCAGAAATCTAAAGCTACAATTGAGAGCAGGAAAGAAAGATTTAGCAAACCCTCAATTTACCGAAACTAAATCTTTAATTTATCAGAAAATAAACAATTTGTTACGTAATCGCACTTCGTACTCGACGTATTTACATAAAAATTTGTTATTTCGGTAATAAAAAAATGTAAAGTGTTGTTTCTTTTATCGACAATAATACCGATTTTAGATATTAAGTAGCATTATAATACATCTGAACGAAAATTAGGTTATCTGCCTTAAGCTAGCTACAAATATGACATAAAATTACATAAAACCACATACAAAGCCGGCATTTTCAAAACTAAAAAAAATTAATACACAACCATCGAGTCTAAAATAACACGTTTTATATATCAACTGTTATACAATGTTGAAACAAAATTACAAAGTTACCGTTCTTACTTATTTCTACAGTTACGGCACATAAAAGTACTACACGAACTCTACTTCTTACGTAAACTTGAAATATTTTATTAACATCTTCTCAGATAGAATTCTAATGACTAATTGAATACGATATACTAGTTAATTCGGTTTGAATTACCGTGAAGCTTTCAGTACCTGGAATGCTGAACTGTTTATAAAATTTCGTATTTTTTTAATGTCAGTGTTTTATATTAGACAAAACTAATTTTTGAGACTCAAAATAAGTATATGAACCCTAAACACGGTGAATTTTTATACTGTTAAGTATCTTAGCTTGCTTCCTTCAATTATTTTTGGACTTTAAAAAATTGACATAATTATTCCATAAAACAATTGTGGGTTCAGAATTGAAAAATCACATCTATCCCGAGCGTACAAGCTAAAAAGTGATCCCGGAGCAACAAAAAGGGAATCGCAAAGTTTCCGGTTGCTCCGCGAGTAACTTGAAGCCAGTTTCTCAACTCGTTCCTTTCGACTCGCTTAATTGCATCTCAGCGCGGAATTTACTCTTAATCTCAACCCCTCCATCGCCATACTTTCACGTGTGCGGGCTCGACAAACGACTTTTTCAGGGGAACAGCGAAAAACAAAAATCGTTTCACCGAGCCGGATATATTAAACCAGAGGGGAACTCCCTAAATTCGGGAATGGGGAGAGAGCGGGAATGAAAGTGGGAGGTCAGGAAAAAGGAGCGTTGAAAAACTTGCAGAGACTGCGAGAAACTTTTGCCAGCGAGTTGTAATTCGCTGAAGGTGCCAGAGTTACAGAAATAGCGAGATTTCGGTGATGGGATGAGAAGTGGGAGAGACTCGAGGGAAGAGAAACGGCTTGAGAGCGAGAACAGAGCTTGTGAAATGAAATAATAGGTGGCATTACAAAAGCTCCGTTCACACTTTCTTGCCCTGGTAAGAGAAAAGTGCCTATAACAGTCTAAATAGTGAGGAAGAAAATCTTGGAAAGGGTCTAAACTACGCTCTACGTTCTACCGTAATCGCCGAGCCAGAAAGTCTCCGATGAACTGTAAGGGTTGTCGAAAACAATTCTGGAATATCTCTGTTAAGTGCAATATTTCAAAAAATTCGAAAAACCATATTTCAATTTTGTTATAAGGAATGTTGCATGCATTAATATACAGGATGTTAAAGATGAAATTTCTTGTCTGTATTATAAGTCGATGTCTGACTAGAACAACCGTTACTACTTACGAAACGTGTGAGCCGCGCTTAAGTAGTAATGTTATTTCACGGCGAGACCGTTCATTTTCCAGTTTGGTTACATTTGGTTGACATAATTACTAAACCATAACACCCTGTATAATATTCTAGATTTAATTGTAAACTTTTATGTATATAATAGTCAATCGCGATAATCATATAAGATTTTAAAGTTGTGTTCAATTTGATCATGATAAAACGTAATAAAAATACTTTTAATTTAGCTCGTGAAGTTCGTAAACTAACGAAATTGATTTCATCCCGTTACGGAGATATTCGGCTCGGCGATGTAGCTCTTACCGACGTCACGACAGCAGGTAGCAATACTGGTAGCAACATCTGTGGCAGTATAGCTATACGTAGTGGTCTTGTTCATAGCAGTCGATATAGTAATAAAGGAAAAATTTCTACCAGCGAGTTTCAATTACCTAGCGCTATTACGTACAAACGCATATTCACAGCAGATATTGTAAAATACGTTTAAATATACGAATATATCAATATATAAAAAATCAAAGAAAGAAAAATATAAAAAACGTTTTAGACTGGAAGACGTTTATTTTTTAAACAAAGTTACTACTAATTAAAAGTTGCATTAAATTAGAGAGAAAGAACTACAATCACGTAGGCAAAGAAAAATTTAAACATTTAGAGTATCCAGAAGTACACATCCTTGCTCCAGTTTTATTTAAATCGATTAAATTCAATTTCTGTATTTTACATTTAAGATCAAATACTAGATTAGAGTTGATTATGCATGGAAAATACGAATGTACATTAATGGATGGCAGTTCTGGGACACGTTGAATATTGATCGTTACATTTATGAAAGTTAAGAAAAGGCAAAAACTATGGTGTTTTCCATTCAATTGCAATCGGTGGCATAAAATTTTAATATTTTTAAAGACATACTTTTTAATTAGGTGCTTTTTTAATTTTGTATTTTTTATTTAAATAACTACTATAAAATAATTTAAAAGTACTAATCGAAATTAAATATGGTTAGTTTCCATAAATCCTTCAATAAATTCTTAGCTACATTCTAATAGTATAGTAAGGAATATTGTTAACAAAATTTTAATCCTTGCATTTAGATGTTAAAAAGTCAACGAATACATATGCATAATTATGTCTAAAAATCTAGCGGACACTACTTCAATAAATAGGATTTTCAAAATTGATTTGCGTTCAGAAGATTTTTAAAATAATGTTAAATTTTTGCAATATTATTATTGAAATTTACATAACTGATTGTAAATAACCAGATAATAACTCAAAATTAGTTAAAATTTTCGGTGCTTTGTGCATTTTCACAAAAACATTCGAAACATAAAATATCGATATTTATTTTCAAATAAACCCAACTAATAAACAACAAAATTATACGGAAAGAGAGTAAAATAAAGTTCAGTTTCTAACATAATAGAATTATGAAAATTTATCAAATTGGGCACTAAACATATGCATATTCAAAATTATAATAGCTCTATAATTATTACGTAAGCATATCACAAAATACTGAATAAGATAAATACAAATCGTTAGCACTATTTTACAGAAGTTACTCTACCTTTTGCTAGTTACGTCCGGAAAGTTAAGAATCGAAGTCAGTAGTAAGATATTAGTAAGAGTTTATAACATTAATTTTGTAAATTTATTCGACGTTTATATCGTATAAGAAATATCAAACGTTTCACTATTAACGGTTCATTAAAATTGAGGAAATATAATTTTTCTTGACTACGACTTCATTCTTAAAATTTCCAGTATGGCCACTTATGTCTAAAAATAAAAGAATTTTGCAAAATAGGAAGTCATACATAAGTAGAGTGTGATGTGCACATTATGATCATGTCACTCATTGCAGCTGGTTGATCTTAAAATTAGTGAAACCTCATTATATATTTTAACCATTTCTTCAAATTATGAGTACCAATAAAAAATATTTAAATAATTCAACTATTTATTATTATGGAAATTAGTTAACGTAGTTTCATTAATTAAATTTTAATTTTAGTAGAACATGTTTTAGTTATTCAGAATAAATTATGAATTATTTTAAATATGAGAATCAATTCCTGGATTTATAATATTATTGTGAATAGATAGCATAATTAATAAATAGCATACAATAGTACTTGAGTATAAGCTCGAAAATTGTTGACACAATCGTCGTTAGATGATAATCAATAAATGTTTCCAAGTTCGAAGTCAAAAGGTCAAGGTTGTATTAATAGAATCATCCTTGGGGAAAAGCCCATTGATGTCAAACTACATTTAGTGGTCAACAGTGTTAAAATATAATGGTTTTGATAAAATGCATGTATAAACTATTAATAAAACTTTAAGTAATTAATATCTTTCTAATTAAATAATGGTTTTCGAAAGTAATCGACTTTTTTAGGTAGTTTCATTAGTTTATAGATTATATTTGTCATTTGTTTGTATCTGAAATGGAAGATTATTATTGAACATTGTTTTACTAACTTCTATGTTTCATTACTCGACTTTGAATAGTATTTGAATAAAATAATAATATATTATTATTCTGTGTTTCAGTATCTTTTGCGGTTAGAACTTTCTTTTCCTTCGTATAGTTCCTAATGTCAAATATTTTAATTTTAATTTTTTGTGAATTTCATCGATCTTTTTATGTAATCAAAACTTTCAAAGGGATTATGGAAATTGTTGTGGAAAGATTTATCTACTATTTTCTTAGTTCATTTAGTTAGAAGGATTTAAATTGTTTTATGTTTCGGTCTGACCTTTTTAAATTTTTCATAAATACCGTTGAACCTTCCAAAAATGATTGCCAATCGGGTTTTAATTTTACAAAATTCAAAATGGAAAAATTTTCTAATTTCACAAATGAACCAAATATTATCATACTTCTTAATGGCTAATAACATTTTACACGGATTCCAGATGCATATCTTTTATACTATGGATATTACTAAAATCTCTCATGTTTATTCTTAAAGGAGTTCGAAAGTGATCTGCCGATAACGTGGAATTTATGCTAAAAATAGTAAATACAGAATGTCAGAATCAATTTTTCAAAATTGAGGTTATGGAATGTGGAAGAAATTAACGGGGAATTGACCGATAAATATTGGAAATAATTTTTACTTCTAGAATCCAAATGTCAAATAATTGATTCAGATATGTGTGACTTGCAATTTTAATCGCAAATTCCTACCTAATCAGCAGTCCATTTTAGAACCAAGTTAAAACTCCTACTCAAAATATGATGATGCTTTTCTTGAGGGAAAATCGGAACATCATTCTGAGATTGCCATGTCTATTGTATTTTTAGGAGAACACACCAAAAACCTTGAAACCTCTCAAATAATTTATATCAAAGGGATCATTTTCCGACATTTTTATCGTTATATTAGATTTCATTCACCAAATTTTCAAATTTCAATACGGCTCATTGAACATGGTCGACTAAAAATTTTAAAACTTACTGGATCCAGATAAAACTGAATAATCTGGGTTTTTTGAGGTCGGTGATTATAAATCTGAACTCATATTTTAAAAATCTAAATGGCGAATTCAATATAGCCGACCAAAACATAAAAACTTACTGGATCCATAAAAAACTGAGTACTCGGTTTTTTTTTTGACGCCGCTGATTATGAATCTGAACTCAGATTTTGAAAATTCAATACGGTCCATTGAATGTGGTCGACTAAAAATTGTAAAACTTACTGGATCCAGATAAAACTGAATAATCGGGAGTTTTGAGGTCGGTGCTTATGAATCTGAACTCATATTTTAAAAATCTAAATGGCGATTTCAATATAGCCGAGCAAAATATAAAAACTTACTGGATCGATATAAAACTGAGCACTGGGGGTTTTTGTGGTCGCTGATTATGAATCTGAGCTGAGATTTTAAAAATTGCCGACTAAAAATGTAACAAATTATCTGATCGAGATGAAACTAGGGACTCGATGGTTTCTCAGGTCATTGATTACGAAACTGAACTCAGAGTAAAATAGTTAAAAGTGGCGGATTCTATATGGCCGACAAAAATGTAAAAACTTACTGAATCGAGATAAAACTGAATACTAGGAGGTTTTTGATATTGCTGATTACACTGGTCAACACGAAAATGTTTCGGAGATGAAATGAGCTAATCTTTGTTAACTCGGGGTCGCTGAATCCGAATCCGATAATGATAATTTTTTATCAGCTCTTGGTTTCACGAAACACAGGGTCAAAGTTCTAAAAAACGCCGTTTTGTGCAATGTTTGAGGTAGTATACCCTTCGACAAAAATAAGGTAATAGTTTCAGTAATAGATTAAAATAATGCTTATAGCTCCTATTTGCGGTAGAAAAGGTAATAGAACCAATTAAACAAAATAGTGCTTCAAATGGCAATTTGTTTGTATGCGTGAAATGTTCGTCTCAGTGTTACCATCCGTATCTACTGCGCCCTGTCGCGCGGTGGCTAAAGTCAATATGAATGATATCTTATTATATGAATGATATTTTTATAAATTTCTTGCTTATATACCGCAACTACACATACTTCTGAGTACAATTATATTAATAGATTGATGCCGTCAGTTAATATCGGCTGTCTTACATATCAAACGAAATCTCATTTCTATGGCGGATACGAAATAAGGCCTCGAGTTAGTGGGCAATCCTGGAGGCGGAAATAGTTACTAGTGTCCTTTCAAATATATAAAGAATAAGGCATTTTTGTACTTGTAACGTTCGATTTAATACCGCTTTCCGCGTGCGCCGAATGACTTCATGCACAGCGCGATAGGGCGTAGTAGATACAGACAGTAACAGTGAGACGAGCATTTCACGCATACAAACAAATTGCCATTTAAAGCGCTATTTTGTTTACTTGGTTCTATTACATTTTTTACCGCAAAATAGGGGCATGAGCATTATTTTAAGCTATTACTGAAAGTGTTATCTCATTTCTGTCGAAAGATACACTATCGCAAACATTGCACAAAACGGCGTTTTTTCGAACTTTGACCCCGTGTTTCGTGAAACCAAGAGCTAATAACAAATTTTCATTATCTGATTGGGATTCAATCAGCGACCTCAAATTAACAAAGATTAGCTCATTTCATCTCCGAAACACAAAATTGCTTCAAATTTGTTGACTAGTGTTATGCATTTGAACTCACGTTTTAAATATTCAATACGGCGGGCGGATTGAATATAACTGATTTTTTATATTTATAATTCGCAACATCGGACAAGTTGAAATTCGTAATCAGCGCCAGCAAACTCTCCGGAGTACTAAAGTACAAAATGCATGCCTGAAAAGGTTAATACACAATTATGAAAAAATTGCGGCGGATGGCGTTAATATGAAAACGTATTCCGAAACATTGGTACAAAATACAATAGGCATGGTAATTTAAGAACGCATAAAATAGTCATAATATACGTGGTCTGACCGTATCGCATATTACTACTTACAGATTTACGATCAACTTAAGCTGCAGTAGACACGAAAAAAGTTGCTGCACATCATCGTAAATGAAGCAACCAAACTCGCGAATAAAAATTTAAAGCAAAAGCCAAAGATTTTTGAGAGAAACAAAGTAAGAGAAAGATCGATAGAGAAGAAAAGCAACGAAAAATCAGTGAGTAAGAAATAGCAACATAGAGCGGTGCAGACGGAGAAGTGAATCTTACCAGTTGTCCGCATCGTTGATCGACTTTGTCTGGCCGGCAGTGTAATCTATCGGGGTGGTGTGACGTGCGGTAGAGGGAAGGAGGCCGATTTAGCGGTCCTCGGAGACACAGGCTCGCACTGCCACACAGTAACTGTTGGGACTACGCACTCTGCCGAAGGCGTTCGGGATCACGTAGTCCCCGATTTCCGCAGCGGTCGTTCGGTGGTCGATCGGTGGTGTTTTCGTGGTTTTCGTGGTTTTCGTGATGGTTGGTGGTAGATCGAGGGGGTGGCGATCAGGCAGGTCGTTCGAGATCGCGTTTCGACCGAGCGAACGCAAGAGCGAGCGAGCGAGCGCGCAATTTCGCCGTGGACAGAGAAAGAAAAAAAGAAAACAGACAAGACTTAAGTCGAGACTGAGTGCGACATTCATTGATCAGCATCTCTTGAAGTAAACAAACGATGGTGATGTTTTCGTTTAGCAACGATGGGTGGAGTAACGACATAATGGTATTGCAGCGCCAGGGACGGTGTTTCATTAGCGACGTCTCGATGAGGACTTTTTGATAGATGTCAAAAAAATGAAGCATTTAATGCTTTTACTGGACAATAACAAAATGATGACTGTTGATGGTGATCGAAAAAGCTCTCATCGAAACGAAATTCGCCTCAAATCTTACAATGCCACCCGGCGCCACCGTTGGCTTACGAACCTAATACACTCCACACAGAAAAACAATGGCAAGTTTTGCTTTGCGAGAAAAAGCGATGGATCGTCAGAGGATATCCTATCGTTGTCGTCTCGAGATCTCGGCGGAGAACTTTCCGCTCTTCGGTAGCGAAACAAGGAAAAAGGAGATAGTGGAAAAGAAAGCGACACTGGCAGAAAAAGGAAGAAAGAGAGCGAATTAAAACAACACTTACACGAGTGTAAAAAAGATAAGCTCGGTAGAAAAAAGCTCTTCAACGACCGCTTCTTAGAAAATGAAATCCGGGAGAAGAGAGCAGGAAAATTGTGGTTTGTTGCAACGATTAAAAATAAAACTGCGAATCAACACTTAGGCGGCCATGTGTATAATACGTGTACACGTTGATAATATATGGTTTATATATAATACGGTGTCCATACCAATCGACAGAGAAACAGCACTGTCAAGCAAGCGTGACAGCAAGCAAGTGACGGATGTACCCGTTCTGATTTAATGGAGACACAGATGGACGAATGTACAAGTGACCGTAGGTGAGCAGTGATGTCAACGCAACGTTACTATTTCAAAATGGACGCGTATTATACATGCTCGATATCATTGTTAACGCATTAAAGAAAATATATTCTAGTTTGATGGATCTTGTCTTACTAGGTACTAAATCTTTATGTTAGAAGAGAATTAGTTATATACAAAACTCCCTAAAAAAATAATATTTTGATGAAGGTTTAGTTTCATTCATGGGTACAAACACGTAAGTTTAGGAATGATATTGATTCTAAGTTACTCATGTTTGATTAATTTGGAACTTCAACCGCTTATCATTAGTGAAACATTCATTTATCAGTTCATTTTTAGGCGTGGCTTGCAGGATTATGTTTAGAACTCACATAATAGAGTCATTAGAAAAGTAAATAAAACCAAAAGCACTCCATTATTTGATCCCATAGTTACCTGAAGTAAATTTGTAAAATTTAAATTTTTGATCATGAAAGTCCAGACACATTTGTATCTGTAAGATTCTCCTTATCGATTAATTTTGATCAATCTGTTAAAAAATTAAGTTTAAAAAATAAAATAACTAAAAAAACATATTATCTCGCGTTTGGCTGTCGATTTTGAACAGAGGACGTTTCATTTACACCACTGCGAGATAATTCGCTGATCGACGTTGACCGCTGTCCTCTTCTTCGACCTGCGAGTCAGAATTTTTTTTTATTTAAACAACGTTAAGTGGCGAACGACGAATGACGGGTATGTCTCGGTATCGTTTTCTTCGAAAGATTGAACACGATAACGTGCGCCACGTGCAGCCGACGAGAAGACACGATGTTAGACACTGAGCCAAACGACACGATGAATTGCATGTCGGACAGAGATAGACGATAAAGGAAGCAGAAGAAGAAAGATTTTAAAATTGAAAAGAAAAACATGTATTGTGTGGTTCTTTAGTAATAATCTCTAAATTCTAATTGGTACGAATATTTATTTACTGGTGTGAATACAAAAAATGTTTAGTTAATTTACTTGTACTAATTAAATAATAATGAATAATGCTCAAATAGGTGCCAGTTCCTAATGCAATAGCAATATCATATTATCATATATTGATCAACATATTGATTCAAATTTGGAGTATATGCATTTCCGACAAAAAATTGGATTTTTAATATAATTGTTCTTATACATTCGAATTTTACGAATTGTAAAAATATCACGTCGCTACATTTATATAACAGTAAAAAATGAGAATTTACAACCTTTTGAAAAAAATAAACTTTTCGATTGAGATACTGAAATATTTTAATCCCTTATTCAGGCACCTCATTTTTTAAAAACAAAATGTTAGTTTTCGTTATCGTTTCACCTTCTTATAGTACAGTGTAAATGATCTTGGTGATACTTCATTGCAGTCGATATACAAAATCCATTGATATTTTTTAATAATCGATTGCAATTCATTTTTATGACAATCAATGTTGAAGCCACCATGGCTAAAACATTTTTCTTGTTTGATTAGAATATTTTGATTATTTTTTTTTTTTCGAACAAAAAGAAATTACAAATTCGCAAGATATTCTTTACAGTGATACAGATAATAATATAATGGATGATGCTCACTTTATAACAGACATTTGTCCAAGCTGATCGAATGTTAAAAAGTTATTAAATTTTGGGAGAATATCTTAAGATCTTTCGCCAAAAATGTAAAAAACTATTCAAGGTTTAATGCCTGGCCGGTGTTTTCTGTTACTACTTATGCGCGCAACTATGAATATATAGAAGAATATAAAGTTGTATGCAAATATCTGAACTTACCCAAGCATACTGCTCATTTTTATACTTAATGCATACTTTTTTATGTTACATAATTTAGAGTACCTCATTTGAAACGCAAGTAGTAATAGAAATGCGACTCAGACATGAAATTGAAAAATATTTTGCTCAACTTTACCACCTGATAAAACAAACGAATTTGGGTGGGTATGAAAATGCGGCTCCTCAAAATCTGTGTGTATTATTAACCCGGCAGTTTAAACTGGAACTCCCGGAAATCCCGACGATTAAAGCTCTGACATATTCAAATACATATGACCAAAAACACGACAGTTCAATATCCTGATGTTCAAAATTCCGAAATGTCAAATTGAAAACCTCTAAAATCAATTCAGTTCGATGTTTTTTGTCGGGATTTTGAGCTGTCGGATTTTTTATCGTCCAGATTTTTATATTTTGGGGTTTTCGTCATCGGGATTTTGAATAGTCGGAATTATAAAATTTTGAGTTTTGATCAGTCCGGTTTACAACATAGTTGGATCATGAGGTGTTGAGGTTTTGATACCCGTGCCGTCACTTATATCCATGGGCATCGGCGGATAATATTTTAACAACGATTATCGGAATTGTCTTTGCTATTTTCTTTTTTTGATAATAAGCGGAAATCAGCAATGCAGATAAATATATTCTAGCAGATATAGCTATAAATGATTCCATCGAATAATAAAATCTATGTTATAATTTGAGCTTCCTCCTTTTTATATGTGATGGTAACTGATAATTAAATTTGTCTATCAAATTAGATTATTGAAATACCTGAGACTCGATTATTCGAGTTATCTAATGACCCATCTCTTTGTATTTTAACATACTGATATTGAAATAAAATAATCAAATGGAGTTGGTGTGTATTTTCGAAGCAAGATTGATAAACGTTTACAATTTAAGATGATATATTTTTCGCAAACGAGGTAGTAGTATTTTTCTGATAATTTAAGAGGGGTGCCAGGATGAAATTTTTATGAAAGAACGTTTGTTTTTTAAAACGTGATTTAAAGTCTTACGAATCATATACGAAAAGATGGCTGGCATAAATGCCAAAATTGTCCACTCGTTAAGACCGCTTTTTTGACCGAAGGTAAAATTCTTTTTGTTTAAATGTGCAACGTTTCATGAAAAACAAAATTTCAAAAAAATCTTATGAATTTCATTTACTGTTATTATTCCTGTAGACACTAAATAAATTTTGATTTTTTTTTCCAAAGAAAAAATTAAGGATGTTAGGTTTATGACCATAGACCCCTTCAAAAAAACAAGCACTCTCTGATAACTGCCTGACACTCGCCATTTTGAAATTAATTTAGTCGAAAAAATATTTTTTTTTTGCTGCGAAACTAGTATTATAAAGTTTATTTTACAGAATTTCAATTGATTCTTTTGTCGAATGAAGAAAGTCCTAAAAATTTGTTGGCTTTCCATGTCGACTATTTCCCTTAAACGAAAGTTTGCTAGTCTGATTGCATTATCTGCATCTGTAACGAATTGGCAGATTCAGGGGATTACGACGTGGAGAAAAATTATTTCCACACAGAGAAAATAACGCCAATGACGTTTATTTGGAGGCCCCTTTTTTGTCATTTGAATTAGGTTTTAAGGATGAAAACAAGGGAATACTTTTTGTTATTGAATGTATGTAGTTTTTTTATAATTGCTTACAAGGATTTTTTGTTAAGTAATTTATTTACTTGAGGAACATATTTTTGAAAGTTAAAGAATCAAAATCTTCCGCGCTGAAAGTATACTTTCTGATTGAATCGTTCCTATCGCGAGAATGGTACACGATAGAGTATTATTGCCCTAAACCTTTCTATAGGAGCAGAAAATCTACAACAAAAAAGTGACTGTAAGTCCTGGTAAACATTTAGTAACTTAGTAGTGCGCAAAGCCCGAAATACATTCAATGTTGGTACAATTCATAGTTTTGTTAAATGTATTTAAAAAATGCCAAGTATGATTTATAAAAGAAGGTTGAAGTAGTTTATATTTTCAGTAGATATAGACAGTTGAGTCAGACATACCTTCCCTACCTTGATCTAGGATAATCGAATTGTTTTCCGAGTTATTTTCGTCATTTGTTTCATAATTTATATTTTCATTCTTTATTTATTTTATATAATAATTTTTTTTGTATAATAATATAGTTATATAATAATTAGTATTATTGCTATTAACTATAAAAGTTCTATTTATCACATTGAACAACAAAATACTCCAATTATCTATTTTAATAGACAAATGTAATTTTTTTGAAAAATTTGTACGTGTTTGATCTTGCGAAGAAAAAAAATGAGAGTTGTAGGTGATATAATCTTATCTCTTAACTTTCTAGTTACGAGAATTGCAATGTAACATTTTCCCTGATCAAGGGAATTGATTTCATTAATATTGTCAGAAACGAAGGTAATGGTAGAAATAAAGGTACACGAGATATATAGAGAAAGAACTCAAGAGCGAAAATAAGTAAACCAAAGACAAAGAGAGGGAAAAAAGAGTGAAAGAGACGGAAAGAAAGAGATGAAACAGCAAACCGTCGTGAAGTTCAATCCTGGAAAGGCTATTAAGTGTGTCCTTACCGATCATGCGTCTCAGCCTCGATGTTTCGTTCCGGCGTATCCTCTTGTGCGGTGCCGTTCGCTCGGTCAAAGCGCGATTGTGATTGGAAGATGCGAAGGAAAATAAGATACATCGAAAAACATAAAAAGTATTTAAAAAACAACAACAAAATGAGTAAGAAAGAAAGAGAAAGAAACATAGACAATCACGTAACATATAGAGAGACGATACATTGAGAAGAAAAAAAAGTTAGAAAAAAGGAAGTGACACGCGTGTATAACATTTAAATGTAAGCGATGCGATAATGCCGGATGCACACAGATACGCATACCCACGCTCACATAATCGGACGGCATTCAGATACGATTCGAAATAGGGGATGCACACGAGGTCGATGAAATGTGACGCGAGACGCAAGTGGGCTTTCGGGGTAAGATGGACTCAGATGTACGCAATATGGTGAGACATTTATGGCTGGTCGGTCCAGGGAACAGGACGTGAGAGATAGAGATAGGGGAGAGAGTATGTATAAGACAAGGTGAGAGAGAAGTGATAGAAATGGAGCGAATGATGATACTTACGATGTCCGCGCCTTTTATCGACGTTGAGGCTCATGGTGCGCCCCAATTCGCCCTTGGCTGCTTGCAGCGAACGCAGTCCTTCAAGGATTTCCTCAGGGTCTCTCATAGGACGCGCGAACGAACTGCGTCGACGAGTGTAATTGATTACCGGGATGTCGGTGTCGCCCATGCTACCTCCTGACAAATGAAAACATACCATTTTTTAAAGATCGTAGAAAAACGTTTTGGCGAAGGACCGTATAGAAATAGGAAAAGAGAATGCATGGGAGAAGGTGTCACCTATCAAAACACTGTTACTCGTAAATTTGGAAATCATTTTGTTTTCAAAGTGACTGATTCAATTTGGTGAACGAATTTAAAAAATCAAATCATTTGGTTTCAAACTTCTTCATCGGAGGTTATTGGGATCGCTGATTACTAATTTAAAATCAGATTTTTAATAGGAGGATGCCCACGGGTATAGGTGGTTTTGTGCCCTGGAGATGGAACCACCCGAATTGGCATATTCGGTTAGGGTATGACGGGAGGAAATACCCCATACCAAATTCGGTGGCCCAATCATAGCAGAAGGTCGAGAAAATCGCTGTTAAAGTCACGGATTCTACATAGAAAGAGCAGAAACGTAAGTAGTAATATGCCGCACCTTGTGTTGTTCGTACTGTTACTACTTAGATTCCTGCATTTTTCTATGTATAATCCGCGACTTCTACAGCGATTTTCTCGACCTTCCGCTACGATTGAGCCGTCGAATTCGGTATTGGTTGTTACCTCCCATCATACCCTAACCGAATATGCTAATTAGGGAGGTGTCATCTCCAGGGCACAAACCACTTATAACCGTGGGCATCCTCCTTTGGAAACCATTTTGTTTTCAAAGTGTCTGATTTAATTTGGTGAACGAATTTAAAAAATCGTTCATTGGTTTCAAACTTCTTCATCGGAGGTTATTGGGATCGCTGATTACTAATTTAAAATCAGATTTTTAAATAATTGAAATAGTGGATACAATAAGGCATTCCAATTTGTAAACATTAAGCAATTTCACTTCAAATTTATTGGATTTGGGGTCGCCGAATACGTTATAAGCAAGTCTCTGAACATCAGAAGATGAGATAAATATAATTATCGAATGTTTTCATTACTTCTCAAGAAAGAACAGGACAGTTCTTAAAGCTTAGTAACCGGTTAACTATGGAATAAGTTTGAGAAGGATGATGAAGTACTAAAATTCAGAACTCACGTTTGCTGTCAGTGCCACCTTGGCTCTGGAAACTGCTTCTACGACTTCCCGGCAGAGATCTACTGTAATCCTTGTTAAGTTCGTAGGGCTCGACTTCGAGTTGCTCGGATTGGCTGGAACCGCGCCTAGAGTTGGAAAGCCAGGCATGATCCGGATGCAGGAAATATGGCTCCGGACTTCCGCTATCACTCTGCGTGTCATCGCTGTAACTGCGTTCCCGAAGGTCCGTTCTTCTTAATAGTCGCTGCGCAATTTCGATCGACAATGATCCTCGCGGGGAAACGTAGGGCGATTTGCCTGATCGCTGCCCACGTGGATCTTCTAGTCGGTACCTTAACATAATATTTGATATTAGGTAGGGCTTAATTTCAAAGATTTTTTTACAAAAACAAAATAAACTTGGTTAGATCTTGACAATTTCGTTGACGGTTACCAAATGGCTCTATCAGCTTCAAAAGCAGCAGTTAGGTCTATGGTAGTTTCTCCGAGAAAAACACAATCACCGTCGGGACAGCAATCCCAAAGAGTCACATCGAGAGTACTTTCAAGTAGTTTGTCTGGTGCAATGCCCGTGAAGTTCAGAGTCGCGTTCCAGATCGGATTGTGCGTTGGTTCAGCTACATCCGTTTTCATTGAACTGCGGTTACCGCTGCAATTTTTAACATATTTATGTAAGTCAGTGGACATTTAGTAGCAACAATACAGAAACTTTCCATTCTAAGTAAATATTGAAAAATAATAACGGGAGTAAGATTCATGACAACTAGAAACAGAGTACTAAATTATGTCTGACTAGTTTTGAGTATTATCGCTTACGATTTATAATACAGTAGATATTATTATCAATTTATTTCTTATTCCAATTATTTTTTTATAAGCCATTACAATAATATATCGATGCTCAAATATTGACAATATCAATTGTATCAATTTATTCAAAGTTTAAGTATTCGAATGGTATTGTTTAGTTAGCCCGACACTGTATAACACTTGTATCCAAGAGTTTGAATAATAATCGCAGAAATTAGCATGAATGCATTTTAGGTAATGCATGACTACATAACTTGCAACTGTGTATAATACTATGAAAGCAGCTCACAATAGATGAAATATGCGTGTTTCGCGCGAAAACAGATATCATATATGCGAATGCTCAAATTTGACGCGATTCTGGACAGGATATCGGTTCCATATGAATTATGTTATAGTTTTAGTGATTGACTTTAGCACATTGTCATTATATTATACATCTTAATATTTAAAGCATAATGATTTTGTGAAATACTAACAAAATTTATAGTAGAAGGGAAAGTAGGGAGTTAAAGAAAATATCTAAACTTACCACGATGTTTTTAAAGACAATTTTGCAAAAGCTTCCGGCACAGAACCGTATCCCGTGTCCTCTCGAAGGCACAGCTCATCAGCGGCCAAAACGGACACGACCAACTCCTCGCGGTCCGTTTCGTACCAGATCTGAATTTGAACTCGACCTGACACCTGCCTCTCTTTGGCGATTTGCTCCTAGAATGGCAGGAAATTAGCTTCCCGTCTACTCACGTTGGAAAAATATACCGGAATGTGTCGAGGCACGTTTAGTTTGAAGCTCGCTATTTCCCTCTTTTGTCATATCTTTGTCTTTTTCTTAACTTTTTACGTTGCCGAAAAATTGCGAGTCATTCGTGCCTCCACCGTCCCTGAGAAAATAGAATGAAAGCAGGCTCACTCGACATGCAAAGCAGCCAGGGGGCAAGCAGAGAAGCTTTCTAAAAATCTGTAATCGACGACTCGAGTGAAATGCAAATTTCAGCCTGTTTCTGACGGAACCTCGCTTTTCCCCGTTGCATCGACGTCAAAAAAACGTGCCCGGGGTAAAAACAAAGCGAAAATAATCTTTGCTCCGAAAAGCGAGAAAATAAAGAAAGACTTGAGTTCGCATATTTTTAGTTAACGATTTTTAATTAAACTACTTCTCCGTGCACTTGGCAGAAAATCGATTAAGGGTAGCGTGATGAGAATTTTTGAAACTCATTAAAGTTGTAAACAATATTGTTTCCGAGGTCACAGAATTTCCCCGAAAAGATATACAGACAAATCCACTGAACTTTTAATGTTTATCTCCTGGGAAAATCCTTTCCTTTTAATCATATAATTTGAATCATTTGATTTATTGTATAGATGCCTTTAATTCATTTAAATAATTATTTTATCAAATAGTTTTTTTCACCTATTTTTTAAGGGAATTCTTGTAGTTAATAAATTTTCTGTAAATCACGAATTGTTTACTTCATATCATTTTACTGTATCAAAATTTAACTTTTTTTCTTTTTTTGCATCCGGATGGTACAGGCGATTTCTGATAGTAATAAAGAAAAAGCTAAATCCAATTACTATACATTAGGAGCTTATAGATTATATTGTTTGATAGCACAACAAAGGAAGATGCCCGCTAGCATACGTGATTTCCGCCCTCGAGATGGAACTTCCAAAGCTGGTAAATTCGGTTAGAGTATAATGAGAGCTAACACCTAATACCAAATTGGAGTGCGTTATCATGCGAGAAAGTTTAAAAAATCGTCGTTGTAGTCGCGAATTTTACACAGAAAAATGCAGTAATCTAAGTAGTAGTAGTCCGCAGTCTTTTATTGGCGGTTTAAGCGGACTGTTACTACTTAGATTAATGCATTTTTCTATGTATTATCCGCGACTTCAACACCGATTTTACAAACTGTCTCACGTAATAAAAAACTCAAATTTGGTATTAGGTGTTAGCTCTTATTATACTTTACCCGAATTTATCAGTTTCGGAGGTTCCGTCATCTCCGGGATGGAAGCATCTATGCTCGTGTTTAGCTAAATTTATAACAAAAGCTCGTAGGTATGAATTACACCCAGATAATGAGTTATTGGAATTTATGTATTCGAAAAATTCTTTTTTTTATTTTAACGGTTGTTTATGAAATACGGCAACTTAGTCTTCCTTACTATTTGCATCATTTCGTATCGCTCTCAAATTTAAAATCAGTGATTAATATTTTGTTCTTCCCTGAGTATGATATAGATACTTTCGTGAACTTTTTCTGAACTTTTACACCGACATGTGATTAACGTTTTCGAGGGGTTTAAACTTTTACCCGATATACAAACAAAATTTTTTGTCATACTGAGAATAAAGTCGAGTTTACACCTCGAATTTGTAGCTCGAAAGGTTACAAAACTCCTGTCATATTTTACGCTAGAAAATTCTGATGTAAAATCGAATTTCTGAACATTCAATCGATCAAACGGAACAACAAATTTAACAATTTATATTGGTAGTAACTTTGTGAGAAATATCGCACCTTTTTGTATTTCATTTTTTTAAATTTTAAGTAGATTAAAATTCAATAACATATTTCTAAATGCAAAAAAGTTAATATTTATTATGAATTATTGTGTTAAATTGTTTATAACGATGAAGAACGTATAAAAATTTCGTGTTTTATTTATGAAGAATGTATGCTGAAAAGAAACCATCTTTGAAATTAGGCGAAACTGGGTACTCGGGGGTTTTCGGGGTCGCTGATTACGAATCTGGCATCAGGTTTTCAAAATTAAAAATTACGGATCCAATATGGCAAACCGAAATGTAAGAATTTACTTGATCCATGTGAAACTCGGTACTCGGGGGTTTTCGTGGTTGCTGATTACGAATATGGCCGTAGGTTTTCAAAATTTAAAATAGCGGATCCAATATCGCCGACCAAAATTAAAAATTTACTTGATCGAGGTGAAACTGGGTAGTCGGGGGTTTTCGAGCGAATTCAAAATGATGGTCCGCTATGTAAAAAGTTATTTGATCTAAATCAAACTGAATACTGAAATTACATTTTCAAGATAAAATTTAGTAGATTCAATAAGCGGTCACGAATGCTGAAATTTCATAGTACGTCTTTTACGACCTCGAAATCTATTTACATTTTGGCTGTCATATTGAATCCGCCATTTTGAATTTTGAAAAGCTAGGATTAAATTCGTAATCTACGATTCCGAAAACTCTTGAGTACCCAGTTTCATCTAGATGAAATAAATGTTTACATTTCGGTCGGCCATCTTGGATCCGCCATCTTCAGTTTTGAAAATCGGACATCATATTCGTAATCAGCAACGTCAAAAAACCCCGACTACTCGTTTTCACCTCGATCAAATAAATTTTGTAATTTTTGTTGGCCATCTTGAATCCGCCATCTTGAATTTTGAAAATCTGAGGTCCGATTCGTAATCAGCGACTCCGAAAACCTCAGAGTAACAAGTTTCAGTTATTTTCCGTGCAACTAAAAATATATGCTTCAAAGGGATAATCTTGAAGTCCTATTTTAGACATACAATTATTTTGGAAATGAGGTGAAACCTCCCAAGGAGGTAATATTATTGGCCAATATAATTTTTAGTTGAATTTCTAGTCCTATATTTTTTGTACATCTGTGCTTTTGGAAGTAATTTTAATTTCTCCAAATTTCGAATTCAAAATGGCATAGTTTTATTACGGTGAATAGTATAATAATACTATCTTTTATACTTTTGTAAACTATATAAAAGAACGACTTTTTGCCATACTTAAAATGTATATAAATGAATGTTCAATTATAAACGAGTGTGATTTCTATGAACCTGTTCAGGTGAATTAGACTGTATTACTTCCTTCGATAATATTAATTCTGTCCATTTAAATATAAAAAACATAAATTCTGAATTCTGCAATACAATGGACGAAGAGCCCAACACACAAAATAAATCAGAAAGTAATATTGTCGGTCGGAATTGACGTTTCGAAATCGACAACTTATCGATGAGTTTCAGAGATAAGCGAGCATTGGATATGCACTTGATAAGATTTGCATCTTCGCAATTCACTCGAGCGATACGAGGGAGAAAAAGAGTCGTTTCCGCATGGCGAGCCCGCATAAAAGAGGTCGGAAAGTTAGTCGATAATCAACGATTTATCTCGCTCGAATCAGCCGCGTCTTTTCCCTGGATTCTGTCGTTCCGCCATTCTTATCTTTTCCCCGTATTTTGTGGTTTTGTTCCAACTACCCCTTTACCTCCGACATCCCTATATGAAAGCGGCTTTAGCCTCGACGATAAATCTTGCGATACGACTCCTTTCCACCCCGAACTTTTTAGCAATCTAGAAATCAACGACTACTCAAGCCAAAAGCCGCCGTGCACGCGTGTGCCGTTAATTTCTGTCTTTTTACCACTCCTCTACCCTCCTAAAAAAAATTACAAAAGATATTGAGAAACTTTCGAGGATGGAAGCGAGGTAGGTTTTCTGTGAAGAATATTATTTTCAAAATTTACAGATTCGCCAATATCTGACTTTGTCAGTGTCTTTCTATTCGATCTATCGTAGACGATTCATTGATTCAAATCAAAATATCTATTAAAATTGGCAGTACTAAACGGAGATTAAAAAAAAAAATTTTTAATTATCAGTTTGTGTCTATTTTGAGAGAGTTTTGGTCGAGGAATTTATCCTAATGTATCGGGCGTCATATTTCACAAAAACTTTGAATTTTGAAAATCGGAATTGGATAGTTAATCTGCAAACCCAATATCAGAAAATATTAGCGTTTTTCAGTCGAACATAATTGATCCGCCATTTTGTATTTTGAAAATCTGACAGCTGATTGGTGATCAATCTCTTCAAAAATGTCTTTAGACCAAATGTAAGAAGAAAAACCATCGCTGGAAAATTTCGTTGCTAAAGAATTTGAATATTTGTTCTTATATGTATTTGAAGTTATGTATGTTGTATTCAAGAAAATTTAGTTTCTTCTTGTAAGGCTCGTATTTTAGTTATAAAACATTCTGCATAACTTTGTCATATACGGGAAAACAATAATCGCGTCTACCCAATACCGACTATTACTACTGACGCAACTGACAAAATAGAATTTATGTTGAAAATATTTCTTCTATTGTAAGCGTATTACATATTTTTTTTCTTTTATTAAAAATCACTATTTCAATAAAAAAGAAATTTATTTCAAACATAATGAATGATACTCACGAATGGTGAAATTCCGAAATGTATAAAATAGTATTATGCAGTGATTTAAGTAGTAACAGTTCGAACGGTATTTTGGTCTAACTAGTTGAGGACTATTACTACTTAGACCGCTTCTTTCAGTTTCATCTACGACGCGACTTCAAAACAATTTTTTAAACTTTCTGACGTGGTAAAACAATTGAATTTTCTTTTCGTATCAGTTTTCATGTTAGTGTAATGGAATATACCAGTTGGGGTGTTTCCGCCTGGAGGTCAAAAAAAGAAAAAATTAATGAACCTAATTAAAAAATTATATACAAAATCAAGTACGTATATAAGATAAGTGAACTTCGTAACCTAAAAGTATGCAAATTCCGATACGCTTCGAATTTAATCAAAGCAAATCAAAACAGTCGAAATATCCTTTGAAATTGAATCAGTGAAAATACTGCAAATTCAGTTGTGAAATCAGTTGATTCGATCACGTCCTTCACAAATAAGCTACCAGTATGCTTCGACGAAAGAAAATTCTTTCCTCGGTCTTACGGTGGAAATTACTTTCAGAGAGGCGATTACGGGACAACGTGCTTTCCCGATAGTCACACTTTTTCTACTTTCCATGGCGAACGCGTTTATGTAGAGCTGGTTACACAAGAAGGAGAAAGGAATAAAAGTGCCGAAGCGTTCCTTTGGCCTCAAAGCGCTGAAACGCCGTCATAATTGCGGGGTTAATTACGAAAAGCAAAGTCGAAAAGCCAAACTCACCCCCGGTAAACCGAAACAAACGCCCGTCGACGAACTGTAATACTTCAAAAAGCCCTTTTGACTACGCGATTTGCTCAAACATGATCGTTAATAGCTCGAGTCAATTTCGATGCCAAGTGTATGATTCACGTTTTTTATAGCAGAAAACTTCGGCTTCTGTTCGGCTACGTTAATTAGGCAATCTTTATTTTTTAATAGAGGTCGCTTGATCTCAATATTTTTGCCATTCACTTCTTAAATTTGTTACGCTGGCTAAATTTAATTTAGAACTAAGACAAAAATCTATATTTTGATTTCGAAGTGCAATAAATCAATATGAATGCACACAAAAAGGGTTAACCTGAATTTTTTAAAAACATCGTTTTTTTGGCCTTTTGAAATATTCAATGCTATGCCTTGATATGGGCATCTTGATGTAATCGATTGTTGACATCCTTATTTTTTTCTTTTAATGTGTGTTTTTAGCAATAAAATAAGATTTATAAGTTGTAATATTGACTAATACATTTTAAGGGTATACTTGGTACGAAGTTGGCGTATGTTTAACCACAAATTTTGATAATTAGATTCAGCAGAAAGTAGAAATAAGTTTAATGTCTATCCAATACAAAAAACAATCTAAAACATATAGTTGTTATATGATGTTTTCATTGTAATTATATCTATTGCTTAGGAATTTAATTACAAAAATACTTGGAAGTCATAATATTAAAATGTTTGAATATAATCAATAAATTGACTACATTTCACATTTTTGTGAAGTATATTGATAAATATAATATAATATAAAATAAATTAAAAATATTATGTATGATATAAAACTAATCCATATACTACCTTGAGTTTCGTTAGATATCCTTGGATTGAGTAGTGACCTCTTGTATTGGTCAGACAATAAACTTGAACTCTCCACTACATTTATCAGTTCGGAAGATTCTATTTCGGGGACAGAAACCGCATGTATCTGTGGGGATCTGCCAAAAGAATTCATTTACTCCAAACCGGAAAAATTGATAGAACGGGGATTTAATGAAAAAGGATTCCTCTGACAAATCTAGTGTAGTACAGAAACAGGGATATCTCCGTTATTTTTGGAAGGCCCAATTCTGTACATTTTCTTTACTTATTTCTGTATGTTAGAATGAATACATATTAGTTGCGCATACTGTAAATAATAGTTAGTGAATAAACCAACCATAAAATAAAATAATTATAACAATATAGATTATGAAAACATTCTTCCTCCAATAAGAAATGTTTATTTTTTTTAAGGTTTTAAAGGATTCAAATTTAGAACGTAATAAAATGAATAATACTATGAAAACTATTTAAAAGATTGAACAAATTTTTATGTTACTGTTTTAATGAAGAACTTTAATATATAAACTATTCAAATAAATCAATAAGTTTTAAAGAATAACTGGCTAGAGAAAAATATTCCAATATAATGAAATGATAAACTAACAAAAAATCTCCATGGCGTAACTAGTGTTAAAGGGTTCTCAAATTGTTTACTGAGAATTAAGTTTTAACATCGAAATTGGCTGAACACGTACTTGCTAGAAATATAGATGAATACATATTTAATCCGAGTATGTTTTGAGCCATTCATTAATAGTGATAAAATTAAAAGTACCATATATTGATAGTACCAAATGCTAATACTGTTAAAATGATCAATGTCGGCATTGTCAAACTGCTCCAAGGCCGAAGAAGCGCATTGCAAGCACAATAGCATCCGTAGGAGGTAGTGACATCAAGCCCTTTTTTTTAACCAAGATCCTAAAGACACCGTCTGTACACTGTACCATGAAAAAAATGAATGATTGTATTCATTCTTCATTCAAGTAAAAGTCATGTAATTTCAGTCGTTTTGTATTCAAACTATGCGTCTCAAATTGAGCTTTTCTTAAATTTACATCTCTTTCGTGCAAGGAAAAGTTTCCGCGGCAAAAGAGTCAGGAACATAAGAGCGAAAGTTAGCACGTACGAAACTTCAAGGTCGATGACTTTGAAGAACAGCCCCGATTAAAGATTCGAACTCAGGCTTTCGTCGTTTTTCTTACAAAACTTCCATGCTCAACTTTTCGCGCATGTCTCAAGAAAATTCGAGAAACGTATTTTATTTCGGTCCAAGCGGATTACTTTAATTTTGCCGCTGTGTGCAGACGGTGCCAGGAAATAAGTCGGGGAAGAGAGATCCAAAATGTATGTTTTTTAAGCGATTCGTTGAGTGGGAGGGGTGAATTTTAAGACATCAATTTCATTTTTATATTGTCACGAAATACAACAATTATACAAAGAGTATGATTGCAAATCAAACATATAAAGTGAAAACAAAAATATCCAAAGCAATGTTTTAAATTGTCCGAGATTAACGATAAATTGAACAAAAGATTTCATCTTAAGAAAACACAAGAAACTTCAGATGAAAAGTGAGTTCCAAGAAATTAAAAGTCAAAGTCTTTTATCACTGATAACTCGGGTTTGTTACCAATACTTTAAAATTGCGGTTGAAATCTCCAGACAATTCAGCTTCTGATAAGCCGAGGGCGTTAACAAGTTTTAAAAAGTAAAAAAAGAACTGCGGAAACTTGATAAACAATTGACTTTAGATAAAACTTCTTGTAAAATTTTGTTTTCTTTGCTAGACAAAAGCCCGGTTCATTCGAAGTTTGTGCCAGAAAATGCAGTGGAAGTTTTAAAAAATGAGCACAACGTCCTTCTATCAATATCTCTTCCTCTTTTTTACTTCATCGCTTTGAAAATCGAATGATGCGCCACTTTCAGTTACCCTAAACAATGATACCATGGACCCTTTTTCGCGTTATGTTGGATCTCTCTACCTCTCCCTTCCCGTTTTATCGCTCTCCCTTGCCCTAAAACAATTGTTTTTCGGTCCCTTAAAAAGTTTGTATTCGACGTCGCGTGACACGACGAGTCGCACAGAACAGTCGGCCGCTAAAAGAAAAATTAACGTTCATTGCAGCCAAACAAAAGTTACGGTTGCAGCTCGCCACAACTCTTTCAATAGGGGTCTTCTAAAACATCAGTTCGCATAGAAGGAAGGCACCCGACAACATCGCTACAACAGGAAAAGCTTTCGCGCACGCCGTAATTCCATCATGTTTGAAAGAATAGCGTCCGGTTTTTTAGAGAACATGCATTTCTCACAGTCGGACTTAATTCATTCATTTGAATTTCCGCAAAGCATGTTGCAGATATATCAGCACGAACCGAACCACCTTTCCGTAATTGAAGACTTTCATTAGCAAACTTTGAACAGATGTAAACAACAGCATAAATCAAGAATAATGCTTCTTGCATATAAATTAAGATGATTGTCAAGAACATAACAATATTTTGTTCTGTTATTAATTTATGTTCATTGCACGTAATAAAAGATCAGGTTTCTGCTTCGAGCACAACATTTTACAACACTTCACAAATTTACATTGTCTGACCATTTTTCCGTTTTCACTTGTTATTTTTAAAATATTTCTATGCACATTTTATTAAAATATAGGTTAATTCCTTTATTAGCCAAATGTGTGTTTTTAATCTTCTAGAACTTGCGTTGTCTTCGATTTCATCCAAAAGACAAAACGAGCAAAGATCGAACTGCCAAGTAGTAACATGTCGCTAACATCAGACATTGATTTCTTAAAGAAAATTTGCTTAATCTTAATGATTTATGGAAATATTATTGATTCAACGTTTTAGGTAGCTGGTTTGTGCTTTTGGTAGAATGTAAAAATACGGCGTAGGCGAATGCTCACAATGGAAATCGTGCTCTAGCCGTACAACACTCATCTAAATCGGTCATACGCTATAAGGAATATAAGTACAAAAAAAGACGTGCCAGTTGGGAGTGAGTGGCGTGAAGGTCAAGGCTAAACTTTCCACATGACAACTTACATTGGTATTCTCTCTTTGGTCAATCGTCTGCGCATTTTGGGGCTTACTCGCTTTTTTCTATTCGGGACACACAGAGACACTTTGCAGAGAAACGTCATAGAAGAACGACAATTATACGAGATAATAAGGTTATACTGCAGGATAAAGAAGGTTAACTTTAACCGTAAATGGAAACATAACGATAAAAGGACCAGTTAACCAATTGCTTAACGACGACAAGGAAACATCTTACGCGACATCGTTTTATCAGATGGAAAAACAAAGATAGATTATACAGGGAACGTTGAAATGGGATGCAGAACACGAGGGATAAATGAATGTGAAAATGATAATACAGAAATGGAAAGTGAACGACAGAGAGAAAGAGACAGAATGTAGGTCAGGTAGAACGAAAAGAAATTTAGGAAGGAAAAGAGGATAAGAGACAGAAAAAAAGATATGAGACGACGTGTCGCGAAATGATTTGCTTTGCTTTTTTTCTCGCTAAAATTGTCTTATACTTTGGTTTATTCCCAGTTTACAATTATCCAGTTTGTTACACATGTGTGAGTTTCATCGCTTGTCTTACGTTCGTGTGCGTGTTCGTGTTTGTGCATGTACGTTAAGATTTACGGTAAAATAGACGACGATGTCGCTGCTCTCGGTATATTAACGCTGCAGGATCGATATTGAAGTGTCCTGCGAAAAAAATCCGTCCTAATATCGTCGGCCGATTCCTAAACTACGAAACGAACGGCTACAGCTAATGTCATTGATTTTCAAATGTCCCTTTTTGAGCTACACTATACGACGGTTAGAGATGCTGTCGGTTATTATTCCAGGGCCAAATCAAAATCCGAGAAAGTTGCATTAGTAGTTATTGGTCACAGTTTTGACACTTGGCAAGTAGATAGGGGCAGGGTTATACAACATTTTCGTCATTAATATTATTTTTCAAAATTGTCTTTAAAATTACAAAGTAACGAAGAATGTCCACTTCAAATATCTAAAACATTGCAAATTAGAATCAACACCTTGAAAGTTTGAGTGGTAATAATAATATTCGCGATTTAAATAAAATCAAAAGGAAATGATTAATTTTAACACATCAAAAGGAATTCATTTTTTATTTGTACTGTGCCCATAATGCGATTTCGGAATTTTAACATGAATAAGCTAATGAATTGATATGTTTAACAGTTTGTCTAGGCAATATGATATGACTTAATGTGTAGGAACCTCGAACTTCAATTTTTTAGTCCAACCTTAGTATCCACGCTTAAAATTACTAAGAACACGAGATTTTTGTTTTCTTAACACATTATGTTCAATTTATCTTACAACCGAAAGTGTGTCCCCAATTGTTTTAAATTTTCTAAACATTACTACAAAAATTAACCAATTATTGGAAAAAAATGGTGATTTTAATTCAATTCAGAATTTATTTTACTACATTTAATCTGTAGTAAGTTATTCGCATCAGGAATCAGGGTGAAGTATGGTTACTACTAAAATGTATTATTGTACGGATTCATCAGTTGAAAATTAACCAAATTATGAATGGTATCCGCCTTCTTTGGGTTCCTTCTTCATTTTATTCATGAAACGTAAATTAGATTAACGTAGCACCTGTGTACGGTGGACTATTAATATTTAGAGTATAGTTCTTAACTGTTTTTGATACAAACTACGATTACTTTTATCATGTGAGATCGTCAACCCTTGGAATTGTCAACTGGAAATGTGATGCAATACTGTCAGCATCATACTTTTCGGAACTCCTAATTATTTTTTACTACGAAAATCAAAATTTAGGCAAACAATGCACATTTTGACACCTTCACTTAACCTCACCTTTACGTAAAAATTCGTAACAAGGGAAATAGTGAGGATACCACAAAACATGTTTTGGATCTATACATGGCAATAAGCATAAACTTTGACACACTTCACCTCACTTTTCTTGAAAAATGTGGACTGTTCTGTCAAGGTCTTGAATCGAAAAATATTTTGAAGTGTTTTTCGAAATGTTGCTTCAAAGGTACAATCAGTGTCGGATAGTGTAATTAATCGGTAGTATCCAGATCGGTAGTGAAAAAAGAACTAAATAAATATTTAGATATTATTAAATGTACGCATGTTGTAATAAGTAAGATTGTCACCAATATTCATATAAATTTTCTTTTCCTTTTGTAATAACCAGAATAACATATTACATACAACAACCGCTATAATAAAAACCATAGTAATCACGAATGTGACGTATTTAAATGTGACTATCTTATTGAAGTAAACTGGGTCAGTATCAGGATTAAGAATGAATTAGTAGTACAATATCGTAGAAATGATGGGAGGTAACATTTTATGAATTACAGATAAGAAAACTTAACTTTGCGAGATATGATAATCGATATAAGTATGATTTAAAATAATATATGGCAGAAGGAAAATATTAAAACTTTAAAAGATTCAAAAATTGAGTTTTCAGTGAAACCCTGCCCCTAATAAAATGGATTTCGTTTGACCGATAAAAATTGCTATTGGTAAAAAACCGAAGAAAAAAAGCTCACAACACGCCCCAACTGACACTTCTGGCGGTTTCGAAAAAAATATCGGTCGGACTGCGCGAGTGCCAGCCTAAAATCAAAAGTGCTCGATGAAAGCTCGTATGCTGCTGGCGGAACCGACAACCGAAAATTCTAATCGAGAGAAGTTCGTTCGGTCCTACGGATACATGCTATGCGCAGACATCTAAAAAAGTGTGTGTTCGCTCCTTTATTCCGTCTGCTCACCGAACTTTCGAGAAAAGGTTGTACATGAATGGTAGAAATCGGTATGAATTTTCGCGCTTTTCTCGGCGTCGAAGATATTCGAAAAAGTTCAAGCTCGTTAGATTCGAAACGGAGAAGACACGTTACATGTTTTGCGCCTTTTGACTTGTTGCTCAAGCTCGAAGCTCAGTTGCGGTTATTTCCTAGAGTCGCCGAGAAGAATTTTTCCACTCGAACGGCTGTTCTCTACGAAATTGATTGTACGAAAGCTCTTTTTGACACTGCGTCGCTTTTAGTAGTCTTGTATGCGCTTTTCCTCATCGCTCCGCATTTTAGCGGACTTAACGACGATCACAGCAGTTCCGCAAATACGGTTTTATCTTTAATGCAATTACTGAAAGTAGCAAAAGGCGCCATTTGACATCTATAGATTCTTTTGTAACATTGATCGCAGTGACAGCGATATTGATCAAAGGACAATCCGCAAGACTATTATTTTTTTAATAATTTATCAATTTCTTAAGAGACGTTTTTATGAGCGATTAAACAACAGATTCATCAAACTAAAAATACAAATAATTTTTCAAAACTTATGATGCTGGTAAAACATAAATCAGTTTCACAACACGAACATGAACTACGAAACAGAAACAAAATGTCACAACACAAAATGTTCGAAAAGGTGTGATTTCGTTAAAAATCTGGAAGAAAACGTCGAATAAATTCGTACTTTATCACACCTCGGTAAAACTGAAGTAGAAACATCTACTTCGAACAGTTCGATCTCATACCACACGTATAACAATCTATATATAACTACGGTGCAAAAATAAGCGATAATGTCAAACCACCGCCGTCCTATAAGTGGTGGTGGGACGACGAAATAGTGAATAAAATTCTAGACAACATCTCCATTAAACTCTAAGAAGAAGGAAGATATTTTACGCGTCTTCCGAAGCGATTGAAAAAAGTTACACGTTCACACGGAGGGCATTCGAGGGCGTGTTGCTCGAACAGACCAAACAAATCAAGACCTGTTAGGCTTTATATCCTTTCCAAAAATATTAAAAAAATGTTTGCAAACATTGCTAAATTTTGAAGTTATCAGAAATATGAGCGAACTACTTATCTCAAGTAGAAAGCACAATTTACAGTCAGACAGGGTGCTCGCGGTAAGCTTAAGTAGGTAAAGTCCGATCGTAAAAACGAATGGAACGAATTTCGAAAATAATTTTTTTTGTTTATAAAGACAGGTCAGGATTTTGTTTCTCTGAGAGCGGTACGATGTATCATTCCATAACACTGTTTGAGCCCACACTGCCGCCAGTGTGCCTCGTATATGTACACAATTCCAAGTTTCAGTCGTTCGGTTTTCGTAGGATTATCGCACGCAATACATGTAAGACTGTACATACAGTCGACATACGTAACGTATACATCGTAAAGTTTACGCACAATGACGATGAAAATCGATTTTACAAGCTTCGTACAAAGACGCGTACGACAAAAACGTATGTACAAAAAGACTCGACTTTTTCCGTTCCTTCCGCTCCACTTTTCTGATATCTCGAACGAGTCATCGCAACGTTTCTCGGGTTCAAACTTTGATTGGCTGGTTCACCCGTTACCTTGCATCTCGGAAAGACCGCGAGTTTACATCTAACGCTTTTACGTCGATTATATGTATGTATATATATAATATATCTGTATATATATATATATACACATGCGTGACCATATATAGATACATTATGCGCGAATCACCTCGAACAGAGCGTGTGTGAGTGAAAGAGAACGAAAGTGAAAGAGAAGCAACGAGTGAGTTTGAAGATGAAAGAATAAAGACAGTAGAAGAAGGTAGGTGACGTGTAGGCTCAATTTTAGCAACTCGTTATACCGGCGTCTTTGGTAGCTTCCTGCGCGTCGGCGACGTTGGTGTTTTATCCGCTTCCGAGTCTGAAACAGAAAAGGTGCAACGTGGCTCTTTTTCGAATTTTTCATCGAAAACAGCACTTTTCTACGATTTGCTACACATGCTGGAAAAGAAAAGTCGTTTGTCTCCGTCTAATTCCTACAAACTACGTCTAGAATCATAAAATTTTCACTAAAAATAAAAATTGAAAAGTACAGAAACTAATAAGAAATACTGAGAAAACTTGTAATTGACGTAAAATGTAATGAACTACATTCCCAAAGGTCGTATATATTTTAAGACAATCGAGATTAATTAATTGCACGGCAATTATAGAATGGCTAAGAATCTGCTACCACCGCCGTAAAGTTTTTTCACGAAATTAGCTTTTCTTCAATCTACTCTCTTCAATCTCGCTAATTCACGAATGCCCGGTGTGTACTGTCTTATTTTTACACAGTCGGTGCCTGTGTATATGTGTGTGTGCACATGTGTCTCGCTCTTATTGTAAATGACGAACAATATACAATGACTCACCGAGCTGCAGTCCAAGGCTTCCCGCCGCTTTCCCCGGCGGTGGCACCATTCCAGGATCGTCCAGAGAATCTCCGCTCCTATTGCATTCATTCCCAATGAAACCGGAAAATCTCATTCGCGCAAAATCAAGAACTGTACTACTATTCTTTTTAATTCATTTATTGTCCCGCGATTCATCCCGCTAAATACGAGTATGCTTTCAAATGATAATTGTTTTTTTGACGTTGAAGAAAAACGTGCAAATTAAAATCTACCGGGTTACTTTGAATGTATTTGTAATTCTAATTATTTTAGGATAAATGAGACAAAATTTTGAAATAATAGGGCTTTGTTACGTTGAAATCAATTTAGGTAAGAGAAATAGGTCAAATCTAAATGTAGAACTGCGGAATAAACGGGGAAAATGAGGATTGGAAAGAATACAATTTTGATTAAAAATATACAAATATAATAAAGCGTTTAGAAATTCGTATCTGATTATTACACATTTGTTAGTTTAGGTTTTTAATTTCACTTTTTTATACAAGGCTTAACATATTTAGTTCCGAAAATAAAAGTTTGACATTGAAAATAACAATATTGATCATTGTTTTATCAACTTTTTCTTCTCTCATCAGATTTTTAAAAACGCGTAAAAAATGTAATTTGAAAATTGTAATATTTTATGTTTTCTCACAAAAATCAATTACTGAGATGTATAACAATCATCAAGAATTTTAGAGTGACGATTACTTTCTGAATATCTAACCTCAAAATGGTTCATTCCGAACCTCAGATATGTGACACGCGTAAGAAAATTACCGCTAAAACTGCTTTTGCGAATTCTTGAAATATTTTGAAAACATATCAAATAAGAAAATTTCATACCTCAAATAAATCTTTATAGATTAATTAAAAGCTTATTTTATATACATTAAAACATGTTTCGGATAAAATTCGGAGATATGGCATATTGTTTAAAAAGTTAGGGAGTTCTGATATTTCACAAATTACACTGGTCAACAGATTTGTGGCAATTTAATGTTACAGAGATGAAAATAGCGAATCATTGTTGTAAAGTTGCAAAAAACGTCATTTTCTCCATTGTTTGAAGAAGTATATCTTTCAATAGAAACACGATAAAGGCTTCAATGATAGCTTAAAATTAGCTGAAAATAGCTTACAATTCTATTTCATGATAAGAAAATTGTTATACGATGTTGTAAAAAATTATTTTCTTGAATGGGCATTTGTTTTTATGCGCTAAATGTTGTCTCACCTAAATTACCTGTTACTAATGCTCATTTTCCCGGCGCTGCCGACCAAAATTCTGGGGTGCGGACGGCTGTCCGAAATCGAATGTTACAAGTACAAAGATGTATCTTTATATGATATAAATATTTTATAATATGTTTCTATGGTTGCAGATTACGATTCCGCTGTTAAAAGTAAGATTTATCGGACGACGGCTATCAAAATCACTAACACGTAGGCAATGAATATTTTTTAAATTGCAATTAATATGATGTCAATATGTTAAAATGCATTTAATTAATAGACAGTGAGAAGTTTTCAGTGTCGCTCATTTCGAATAAACTAACAGAAATAACTAATCTCTGAAGTCGAATTAATAGGGCTGAAATAAATGATATGTTCAAAAATTGAAATCATGACTATATCCATAAAGACTTTTGAACATTACTCGATCTCGGTCAACGGCAAGGACGTGTAATCTGCAACCTTAGAAACATATTATGAAACATTTATATTACATAAAAATACATCTTTGTACTTGCAACATTCGATTTCAGGCAGTCACCCGCTCGTCAAAATTATGGTTGGCAGCTCGGCGAAAATGATCAGTAGTAACCGGTAGTTTAGGTGAGACAACATTTTGCGCATATAAACAAATGTCCATTTAAGAAAGTAATTTTTTACTACGCCGTAGTACGAAATAGATAAGTTTCATTTTAAGCTATCATCGAAGCTTTTATAATTCCTGGAACAATCGATCGAATAATCAAAAATGACGTTTTTTGCCACTTTATCTCCACGTTACATAGAAAAAAGAACTAATAAACAATTTTCACTATTGGATTCGGATTCAGCGACCGAAAATTAAGAAAGATTAGCTGCTTTTATCTCTGTAAGGGTGTTGTTGACCAGTTATTGGTGTGTAGTAAATAGGTGATGATATAGTAAATTAAAATTTCCACTTTTTATGAATAAATCAAAATTTACTAATTATATTTAATTTTCTTTAGTAAATCGAGACGTCATATAAATGTTCATGCAAATCAATTGACAGACTCACGGGTCGGTTGTGTGCTCTACGATAACTTCGGCAATGTCGCTGCTGTGGTCGATGATTTGCGCAACGTCCTCATACCTACGGTCAATCAACGAAACTCCAGACCATTCCAAAACCTAATCGAACATGGGATTGAAAGCTCCGTATTAATAATACGGCATACATCATTATATTTAGTAATGTTTTAACATAATCCAAAATTACATAATTAATCTTTATTTATCTAGTGACATGTATTTGGGTCAAAGGGAGGGATAAAATTTTATTATGATTTTATTATGAATTGAGTTTCGATTCGAGAAAGTTGGGTGATTTTCTAAAGAAGAAAAATATTCGTACAATGGTGAAGGTATACCGAGAATGGGTGGCCTTTCAGGATCGAGGAGCAGAATCCTTATAAATTGTAAGTCCATAGGGGCATCCCTCAGGATTAAGGCAACGTTAACTTCGGCGATTGCCGGAGATTGAACTTTGTAGACATTGTAACCACATTTCTCCTCCGATATTGGATACTCGTTTGTTTCGCCTTTTTTCATTTCGGGTAACTCTTTACAGTATTTTGGATACTTTAAAAAAATAACTAATTAAACACGTGATTTCATTGCTTTCCGTGAAGTTAACCCGAATGATGGTGTATTTAGAAATTTAATTATTCGTCGCATTCTAATCCACTTTCGTTAGTAAGTGGGCCAGGGTCGCTTTGCTCAAGTATTTATAGGTATATTCGACCTTTATTTGACTTCAATTTATATGTTGCCTTTTGGGATTAGCAATTACAACGGTTGGTCTTTTAAATGAATATTTACAATGCGTTTTACAATTGCAATTTTTCCGCGGTCTACGGCATGTTGATTTTTCAGGGAAAAGCATTTACGAAAATTAGAAACGAAAAGCACGATGTTTAACAGAAAATTAATCAAAATGATTGTGAACTGCAATTATCGACCTTAATCGTTTAATAGATGTATTTACTGTTAATTGTAAGGAAACATCTTAATTCTTTAAATTCTTTACATCAAGATAACAAAAAATTATTTTTAATTAGTTACTTGTAGAAAGAAAACTTAATCTAACAGCTAATTTTTATGGCATATTTTTTTTAATTATGAGAAGAGTTCATATGAACAGTGATGTAACTTCGTGTTCACATTGTTTATTACTTTATGGTACGTATATTTTATAATTGTTCATGTCTCGGTATGAAAAGTTTGTATTTTTTTGTTTAAATTTTAATTGTTTTTATTTGAATTTGGTAGATGATCGTGTTCAAAATTTAAAGATTCGACTTAGGTTTTTCAGTAATTACAAATTTATCCTTGTATTTAATTTCGTGTTTTGTCCAGTTGTGAAACCTTTTAGAGGAGGTGATACATAAGTAATATAGGTTTGAATTTCCAGATACCTGGAAGTCTTAATTACTATATTATAGCGTAAAATGGAAATTATTTATTTAATTTTATAATTGCCGTAATCCATTAAGCACCAAATGTAGAAAAATATAACATGAAATTTGACAGTACTTTTTAGTATTAAAATGCAATGAGAAATATTTTATGGTAGATGTTCTTTTTGTCTCAAACCCCACACTTTCGAAAGGCGTATCGGAAAATGCTGCAAATTCAAAAATAAACTAATTACACGTGGTTAATGAATAAAAAACAAGATTTTTTTAGGGTCCTTTTTCGTTTATGGTTTTTTTAATAAGTTCCCGAAATTAGAATATCTTACAGGTGCATACATAACGTGTCATAAAGTAGGCTTAAATATGGTAAGGTCTATTTAAAAAAAAAATGTAATATGACGTCACTTAAAATTGTGTTCAAAGAGAAAATTTGTTTAAAAATGTTTAAGATACTGTAACTCTCAAATCATCAACTTTGCAAATAAATGCTAAGAATGAAAATTTCTTAGAAGTAAAGGAGGAATACATCGGGATGTTTTTTTATTTCTTTTTTGGAATTTTGACAAATTTGTTAACTTAAAGGTTTGAAAATGTTTAAAATTTTCCAAATAATTCTGAAAATATTCTAGTATAATCCGTGATGAATTTTAAGAATCTTGTTCTTGACAATTTTTTTTATAAAATTTATTACCTTTGAGAAAAAAAATCTAAAAATGAATATATATACATGTTATTTTTTCCTGGAATAACAATCTTATAACTCCGAAAATAATATTCAATACAGATATATGAAGATTTGAATAGGGACAATAAAATCTTCGATAATAATCTCCTCCGAAACTAAAAAATTTTTAAAGAGTTTTTAAAAATTAATCACTGTTTAAAGAGATATAAACTTCAATTTTTCGAGTTATGCAGGATTAAGTGAAAGTATAAACTAACTTAAACCCCGAGTGACCCACCTATTTTATCTCTTTGCACCTTATTATTATTATTATTATTATTGTTTTTGAATACACAGGAGTATTTTATGTATTTAATTGTAAGCTTGCATTGTAGATTACTTTACTCCGAATTAAACACGACAATGTGCGACGGTAAATGAAGTTTCTGCAGTTTATAATGAATTAGCTAAAAGCTTTCACATACTTTTATTTGCCTTTTTAAATGAAATGGAGTTTTCTGTAACTTTGTGAAAGTAAATAAATTAAATAAATTTTTATAAAAACAGTTATCTTCATACGATTAAATTAATTCTAGGGGTATTCCACTTTAAACGGGCAACTTTTTTTCATTTTTTATATGTTTAGAACAAGTAAACAAAGTACATTGGACCATATATGTCAGTGACATAATACTTGTATGAAATATAACAAAACCCTTTACAATAAATGCAAATTGTTACATCTAATTGTATAAATGATTTAAAACATTAGCATAAAAAATGAATACAGTACATACTTCTTGTTTTGTAGTATTTTGGTCAATCTTTCGTGTAAAAATTAATTATTTTTACGAATTATAAGAGAAACGCATCAAAATTGTTTTAAAGAATTTCATTTAAATTTATCAAAAGTTATACAATTTTTTAAAATTGTGAAAAAAATCTGAAATAATTTTAGTACATTTTTACCAAAATTGTCATCATGGGCGACTAAAATACTATAGAAAATATGTTTAATTTAATTTAATATTGTATTAATTTTTTATATTAATATTTTAGCGTTAAATCATTTACAAAAAAAAAAGTAGAAATTTCTATTTAACTCGTTAAGTCTGCAAAAACTAGTTCTCAATTTGTTGTTACAGACAATATAAAAATTAAAAATTGTTTGTGGGTTGGTAGTCAGAATTGCATTTTAATAGCAGCGAAAACCAATATTTTAAATACAAAATTAGCAAAATGTGGTTTTAAGTGAATTCTTTTTCCATTAATAATGTTGCAGCATCGATGCCAAATCTTGTTGTTTCGCATGGAATCAACCTATTTTCTGCAAAATATCAGGATAACGAAAAAATAAAACCATTTTCACTCAATTGTAAACATTATTGATGAAATTCGGTCGGCAATCTCGAATTTTAATAATTTAACCTTAAATTTGTGATGATCGACTCCAAAAACCCCCATCCATACTTTCTCTTCAATTTGAAGCATTTTATGAATGTTGATATACCATATTGAATCCATCATCTTGAATGAAAGAAATCTATCCTCAAATTCGTGATGTGAGACTCCGAAAGTTCCTGTATATAGATTTTCGGACAATACTGCTGGAGATATCGCTTAATTCCATAATATTCATAGCTGATCAACTAAGGTTTATTTTTTCGATATACTGAAGTTTTAAAAAGATTGATTCGAAGCAAGCCCACAAAGTCAAGTTGAATTTGATAGATTTTATGCACTTTAAGTTACGGTTTGGCATCGATCTTGTAACTTTATTGGTGCGAAAAATATATCACAAAAATCCAAATTATATAGAATCAATTTTGATCAAGCATATTTAAGAATCTATTTTTATTTTTTTCTAAGGTATAAAAGTACGTATATACATAGAAAACCTGCGAGTAATGAAATAAAAAGTAGTTCCACGTCAGTCATGTTTATCGGGAATGAAATCGTTGGGAAAACGTCAATCGTCTTAATGAATCCGGAAACGTCCAGCGATTATAACGTAATCTTAGGGGGAAAAACTGAGATAACAAGCAGGTCACCAAATTTGTTATTTATTTATTCCATTATTTCCCCTTGTCGACATACCTTATCACCTCGTTGCAATCCAGCTTTTTCGGCAGGTCCCCCAGGTACAGTCCACACGATCGACGCGTACATATGGCCGTCGCTTCCCGACTTGCCACCCACGACCCTCATTCCGAATCCTCCAGCTGCAACAGAAAACGAAAACAAACGGAAATTGGTTTCGCTCGTATACGACTTACATTCATGCATCGCATTGTTTCAGATAATATAAAGTCGCTTAAATAAACATGACAAAACAAACACTTTAAAATGGACTCTTGGAAACAAAAATGTTGAAACGTTTAAAATCAAATTGTAATGCTTTTCAAATTTTGAGTACTTTAAATGCTCTCTATTTTGAATGTGCTCAATAAGAATTGGATTATTTAATAAACGTTTAATTTGGGTATAAACGTAGAGTATAAACCTGGAATAAAAACGTACGTCAAATAGCACGAGGTACGTATAATTCCTGCCTAAAAAACGAGTTGAAAAATCATTTTTTAAACGAAAATATTTGTAAGTAAATCAGTTAATTTGAAATAAGAAAAAACCTGTTGTCCCACCGGAGAATCGAACCTTGGTTTCTCGTCTACAACGCTACTAGTTCAATTTGATGAAGAATAGAAGTTTGTTGTATGAAAGATAGTTACATTTAGTAAGGAGTAGAAGTGTATTAAATGTAACGCTCCTTGGGTTAAGAAATTATAATCATTCCTAATATTAATAGTTAAGCTAAGATGTAGTATAAATTAAACATAAATTTCAGAACACGAATTGAACATTCGTTGAATTGCATCAAACACTTTGATAACGGCTCACAGATTACTGTTTGCTCACTATTTTAATGGGATCAATGAAAGAATGGTAAAAAACCGAAGTTTTTTCATATGAGATTATCTCAAATCTGTTTCATTTTGACATATAATCTAATCCATTTAATAAAAACGATGACACTCGCAATTTCAATATAATTTATGAGGATCTCTTGTTGAAGATGAAATCGAGATATTGCCACCGATCTGAACAACTGATTATGTAAACGATGCCTAAGAATAAGTATTATAATACTTGGTTTATTAATGGGATATTTTATTACAGGTATATTTAATTTCTGAAAACAATTTTGTTCAAAATTACAAAGTTAACATCAATATCGATAAAACTTTTTGTATACAATACATAGTAACATATTGAAGTGTATATTTAAACTTCAATTACACTGTGGTCTAAAAAAATCATTTTCCTATCTTGCTGTAAAATATCAAAAAATGTTTTAAAACTAAGAACAAAAATGTGTACTATTAATTATTATTTTGTCAATTCCATTAGTATTATTACTACTCTTCTTTAGTGTCACATATTATGTTATTATATTATGTTATGTTATATATGTATATATATATATATATATATATATATATATATATATATATATATATATATATATATGGTTATCAGACGGTAATTTAAAAAAAAAAATATGATAAGTACTTCAGTAATAAGATACAAAATAATGTTCATAGTTGTCCTTACTATTTATACAGTAATGACATATAGTTAAGTAGTAACAGCACCCATAAAAAGTATATGGTTTATATCTTACTAGTCAAGTATAGATATATTAATTATTTATAATTTTTTTCATATACACCCTTAAACACCGTATATCTGAAAATAATCACGTTTCACAGTATACAATAATGGTCAAGATTACATTTGTGAAAGTAAAGTAACATTCTCTTACCAAAAGCGTTTTATGCTCTTAATTTTGTAATAAGTGTTCCTGGTTGATTGAAAGTTAAAAAAAGTGTTAAAACAGTTTTCGTCTCTGTATTATATAATAATTTTCGAAATTAAAAAAAATCTTAGTTTCACTTCGACTAGTTTAAATATTAAACTCTTTTAATGGTCGCTATTTTATGGTGGTTAGTTATCTCGGACGACCGCTCGCTCTACTCTCGCTTTTATATATCGGTTTCTAATACCGGCATTTGTTAGTTAACTCATTTATACGGTATTTACGTAGGTATAATATGGTCATAATTTTTAAAAGCAATTTTCCCAAGCTTACTCGAATATAAGTTTCATAATATCCAGATGCATAAACCGGAAACGCCGTTATTACGTCAATCCTCGTCGCTCGTAACGGCGGGCTTGCGAATTTCCTCCTGTCCATCGATAAATTGGATATTTCACGTAGAAATACGTAGATTATCAGTAGCGGTAAAGCGTAAATGTTATTAATTTTTATTTCACATCTATGTTAGTTCGACGGTTCAATAAAATCCAAGTAAATATATAAAGAAATAAAAAGCTAATGTGAGAAATATATTTCTAATATAATTGATGTCATATTAAGTATTTAAATATTACATTTATTTAAATAAATGTGGATGAAGATTTGTAGGTAAATTAACGTTGGTTAAAAGAAGGTTTTTTTCAAATGTATGATCATTTCACACGATAGTACAGAAGTATATGGAATATATCTGTAGGTTATTTGAATGCAGTTGTTCAGGAAAATACTTATATTTATTGTAAACTTTTCTGTAGATTCTTGATTTTTTGATACGTGAATATTGCAAAATTATTACAAATAGTTATAAATTTTTCAGAAGGGTTAGACATTTTTTATATAAATACATGGAGAAAACGAAATTAAACTAAAACTCAGTGCGTTTTTAATTGCTGCAACTATTTTAGTTTGGTATGCTATAATGAAAAGAAATAGTCGAAATAACTATTTTAATTCCGTAAATTAAATATTTCGATTAGTGAAATTGTAACAGCTATGTCCCATTTTAAATTAAAATAGTAATCCCGACTATTTGAAATAATTGAAATAACTGTAAAAATAGTTAACTGAACTATCTTTTTGTAAATACATTACTGACGTCACTGACAAAAACAAAATAAGAATAGTGGAATAATAAGTCAGCTCTTTAACTTGATGAAATAATTTCATTGAGTGGTTACTACCTATTATTTGCTATGACATCAATTTCTTCGACTCAAACGTAGAGTGGTAATGCTATTCTCAAATTTTCTACTTTGTAGCTTCAAAAACATATTCTGACAGTTTTCAGGTTTCTAAAATATATTTAACTTATTTCCACGTTAACCTCTCTTCTGGACTAAATTAAACCTACGCGATTAACCCCCCGACGGTCGTCTCCACGTGACTTCATTTATATACAGATTGGTAGCAATAAATTTTATGTTATATATTTTACCGAGATTCCGTATCACATTTCGCAACATCGAACAGGATGAGTTTATCTTTATTATATGTATAATACAGTTATTCAATTTACTAAAAAAATAGTTAATATTTATGAAAATAATTTATAAATAATTGACCTTACTTTTTTATTTGGATTGTGTAATCACCTAAAAATAGTTCAATTGATTACGTGACTTTGCTGAGATAACAAATTGCAAATTTTACATTTTTTTATAGTTTAAAATTTCAAAAATTTGAAATAGTTCATTCCACTATGGTTGGTTTGTCATCTTTATAAACTAATTCGTTGTGTTAGCTATTTTTCAGATAGTTAAATCAACTATTCTCTTTTTCTCAATAAATAACACGTCGTAAAATGAAATTATAGATCCTAAGCTTTGAAATAGTAATAAGTGTTTACAATTTTTACAATGCGCGGCAAAAATTAGGCTGATATATAATTTAAAAGATCTACTATAATATAATAATAATAATAATAAATTGAATATTTTTTCGGTCGTAGTGAAAATGTCACTGCACTAACTTCCTTTTATCGGGCTTTTTCCTACAGAAAAATCTGGCAAAAATGTTGACTAAAATTCAGTAAATTTTAGATCCAAATGAGATAATAAAGAATCTGATCACAAAGTGATCCTGTTTTGATCAGCTTTTAAAAAAAATTGGATAAATTTTGGTCATTCCTACTTTCGCATCAATGTTAATGCTCGAAAACTCAGTAAAAACGCGTAGTTTGCTAATATTTCGATTCATCCGAGTTTGGTCCTTACTTTTTATTACTTGTAGACAATGTAGACAATGTAGACAATGTAGATATTACCATCATTTTTTTGTGCGAACATTAGCTGTACTTTTTTAACCTCTCTCGTTAGCATCAGTTAAATAAATTTCTATTTTTATATGTAATTTATTAAAATACTACAGATAAAAAAGGTTAACTTCGAATCATGGTAGTAAATATAAACAACATCAACAGGAATCATGATCGAGTAGTTAGGGGCGTGAATTGTTACCAAATAGTCCGGGGTTGGATTTCGCCTTGTGGCTAATTTTTTTATTTGTGTATTGTTTTTTTTTAGTACAATAAAAAATAGTAAATTTTTAACTTGGTTTAACTCGTCCAACTATGATGCTGGATTGTCTCGCAATTAGGATGTCATTTAAATAGTTTTTAAATTCGACCGATTTTGATCAGTATTTGGTCGCCTGTTTTTCTCTCGGATTATTTCGGAAGGATTCCGAAGTAGAAATTTGTTCAGGCCCTGATCAGGGTGTAACGCTTTTGGTCAGGCCCTGATCAGGGCCGTAATAAATTTCTACTCGGGTTGTAAATAAAAATCCGAATTTCGAACTTTTATGGGTCTTCTTCAGTACTAATAACCAGTCGGTTATAAGAATTTTTTTATGCAATAGAAATAAAGGTGGACAAATAAACTAAAAACTCCATAAATGAAACCTTTATTTCCCACCCTGTAGAATCCCTGATCAGTTTCTCCCGTTCAGGAAAGTTGAATGTGAATTGATTTAAAAAGTTACAAAACAACAAAAAACTAAAAATGCTTTAACTTTTGATCATTATTCTGCAGAGTGTCATTACAAAAAAAAACTATATATGTGCATAAATTTTAAAACAGTGATTTATAAATTAAATCTGGAGCAGTCGAGTCTTTTTGAATATTGATGTTTTTATTTAATAAGACGTGAATTACCTCCAAGTTCAATCTTTCGTCGTAATTAACCTCTTTGATGAAGATTTCTGATTTCGATTGCTTTGCAGTTTGGCTATCATTTATTTCGGAAGGATGGTAAAATAAAAATCTAGTTTTTATTAGATATCATGTATTTATATGCGTTTCGACGCTTGTAAGTCTTCCTCAAGAATAACAACAACTTGGTTATAAGCATTATTATTTTACCATCCTTTGGAATTAAATGATCGATAAAACGAAGTTCAATTGCACATATAATATAATAATATTATATTTTGACCCTCCGGCCGTAAAACTCGATTTCCCGACCTAGGGCAAAACCTTTGACCGCGAATTATTGAGTCCTACGACAATCGGATCAAAAAAGACATTATTGGTCACGGCCTCGCTTCGCTCGTGCGACAAACTTCACAATCGTCGAAGACGAATAATTACGCCCTTGGTACATAATATACTATTATACGTTTAGTATAATATACGTATACATAATAGATTAGGAAAAACCACCACTGTGCTACAATAATAATAAATATTTTCGGTTTTCAAATTTTAGCTCCCTTTATATTCTTTCAATATACGAAACGGAATATCAATACAAATAATTGATTAATGAAAAACATTAGCAATTTTCAACACTCTCCTCTCCTCCAACATAATCTACGGTACGTTTTTGTACTTTATACATCATAAACTTAAATAAAGCTCTTATAATACATGAAGTACAAACAAAGCTACCGCTGGGAGCTCTGAAAACACACAGTCCACTTTCTTTCCTGTGTGAATAATTGACTATTTTCTCGGTGACGTAATCTTTCTGAAGGTCTTCTTTCAAATTTAACAGTTAATAAAATGCATTAAAAACAGCTAGAATTACCCGAATCGGGTCTTTTCAACTCCCGTGAAGCGTTTGCACATTTTTTAATTGCATTACCTTAATTGCAGGAAGATAGATAATTAAAAACCGCTTGAAATCATTCCATGAACAAAAAACTTAAATGGATATATAATGTAACTTTCATTTATTAAAATAAAATTAGTCATTAAAATTAGTTCGTCGTGTATTTTGAGTACAGTACTATACAGATCGGAAGAAGCGAAGGTAAAAACGAATTGGGACAAACGGAATTTATTCTTTTGGGAACGATGGAGCGTTTCGTGTCCCAAGAGCCTAATAATTATTCACGGAATCCGCCATTCGACGACGTAGAATTTAGTGGAATTTCGGCGAAACCCAGCTGTAACTGCTCGTATTTTCTCTCCCACGGAGCTCGAAAGTGAAACTCGCAGGGAGTACATACACCTGACCGTTACTATAGCATTTGGGAAAATGTATTCGCAAATTATGATTTCGTTGGTTAACAAGTTTCTACACGGTATTCGGATTGCCCAGTTAACACACTGTATAATTTCACCGGAAACATCTAGCATTATGGTTTATGTAATTAAGGGGAGGCACTATCCTCAAAATCAGCTCTATGAAATACACATTTTAAAAAATTTGAAAAAATTATTTCTTTAGTAATTTTTGACGTGGAATTCAGTGGTGTTAGAATAAAAAGTGTAAAAAATTGTTTTTTTTTTTAAATGCAATTTTTTTAAATCCATACGTAATTCTTTAGAAAATGATTGAATGATGAATTTTACATTGATCTAAAAAAGAATTAATAGAAGCATTTTTACGAAAAAAACAATTTTTGTTCGCGCTTAAATCTAAGAGTCGAACAAATTATTTCTAGAGTAACATTTAAAAGGAATTCAGTGGTGCTAGAATAAAATATGTTTTAACGTTAAAAAAATTGGTTTATTCCATAAAAATTTTTCTTTTGTTCTAAAAATGGCATTTCTAAAAATCCATACGTAATTATTGAGAAAATATGTTTTTATGTTCACCCTAATTTTTTTGAATTTTTAAATTAATTTATAAAAATGTAGTAGCATTATCTAAAAAAAAGAATTTTTTTTTAGCTGCAATTTATAGGTTACACAAATTTCGCACACTTTATTATGTACTATCAACTCTGAATTGCGCGTCAAAAATGACTAAAGAAATAATATTTTCAAATCTTTTAAAGATGTATTTCATAGACTTGATTTTGAAGGTGGTTCCCTTAATCCAGACAAAATATTTTAAAAAATGTAAAAATAACATCATTAATTGTTATTTTCTGGTATATTGGAAATTAATTTAAGTGATTCAAAAGTTATTGAATTTTGTAAGGATTCGAATGTTCTTCTCATTTTTTGTTAATGTCTTTTGCTTTTACGGTTACCACATATTTTTCTAACTTTCTTTTTATTTTGTTATTACTAAGTGTTTTATAATTTTTCTCATATAATTTGCATTCTTACTAAATATATTTCTACGAAATGGGAATATAAAAACGATTCCATTTTTTGTATTTGAATATTGAACAAATGTGACCTGATTTCATTCGCAGAATCCCTACATGTTTTCTATTAATACGCACACGAATCCGATTAAACGAGACTAAAGCTTATTATAATGCATTTTATTTTTATATTTATTCTTATGAAATAATACTTGTTTTTAATACATTAGATTATATTTTTCAGAAGATGTTTTTTAGTATTCATCGGTCGAATGGTATCATTAAAAAGTCAAGATTGAATCAATAACATTCGATTGCCGATATACCATTATGATCTAATCTGATCTTATTGAATTTTAATTATATGCAACTGAAATTGAATAAGTTAAAATTAAACTTTTATGTAGTCATAGTTCAATCGATTTAGATAGTCTTTCGTTTACAAGAGGAAATTTGTAACTGAGTTACAAAATTGGAAACTACTAGGACTCTGCTTTGTGTATTAACAGAATAGATTAAGTAAAAAACTGACTTGAAATAAGGCAATAAAGATAATTCAATTTGGTTCGAGATATCATAGTATGTTACTTTCTTCCTTACGTTAGACCAGCATTTAAATTCGGTTCACCTCCCAATTTTTGAATTTCTTTGTGAAAAGAAAAGCATACTATCGAATTCCAATTTCATGCATTCCATTTATTCTTTTATTTAGTGGGAAAGTATAATATTTTACATTATTGGTATCGAACAGATTTTGTTACTGGACGTGACTAAGTCTGAAATAGATATATTGCATTCTAAAATTTATTAATAATACCTAAATAATTAAAGCTTTTTACCGAACGATGATCAGTGTACTCGATCTAACATCCCAAATGAAACAATATCAAGTTAAGAAAAATCTATCAAATAGAACAAAATTGAGATACATGCAGAATGATTTTATATAATTTTGTACTATTTTGATCTAGACCAAAGATCTGGATGAATTATTGAATTTGATCACCGCAGCAAAAAAAAAAAATAGTTTCTCATCAAATGTCGACGATTCAGATCCTAAACAACTCAAAAATGCAACAAAAAAATGTGTGGCCTAAAAAAAATGTATATTAAAGTATCAAGATGTTGCAAAACAAAAAAAGGTGTGATTTTACCTTGAATTATTGTTTGAAATGATATAATTCATTTTTTTTTCGAAAAATTCAGACTTTTTCCGATAAAATACATGCCTGGGAGTTTGTTTTAAATTTTATTTTCATACATTTGCAAGCGAATCTAAAATTTTCGATAAAATCCATATATTTCGAGAAGTTTATGAGGTACAGGGGTGACCTTACAGGGTTGGCACATTTCATCGAGCACTAAAACATATCAGAAGTTGAGAGAAATCGGGGAGTAGAGGCATGCATGGTTAATTGTGGGATTTCCCAATTTGAAAATTATCATTTTCAGTTTTTGTCTATGGTCAATTAAATAGATAGCTCTACCAAACCGTGAACAATCCCTGAGTACATGAGCTAAAGATCGCAAGGTTAGAGCCACTAGTTTTTGTTTGAAAATAACTTATAATAAATAGTTTTTTTATTTTAGAAAATCGCGACTGGTTGATCTCTATTCTAGAGTTTTTAAGGTGTGTTATATTGTAGAGTGTTTGTCTTGTAGTTAACTGTGAAGAATACTGCGCTGCTAGAAATGTCATGAAGTTTTAATTAACCTTTACAGTGCACACTTCAAAATAATTGCACGATACACATGGGGCGTATTACACTCCAAGCATTAAAGTTGGTGCTACATCAATATTTCTTCGTATGGCAACCTGTACAAAATTAATAGTACTTTCAATGTCATTTTGAACAAGGAATCATTATGCGTTAAGCATAATTTCACATTGTGGTCCTAAAAAACATAGTAAAGTGAAGAAATAAAGAATTGTGGACTTTTTTATACAAAACATCATTTGTTGTTACTAAATCCTTTTAGATATCTATTATTAATGTATTTTTCCTCAGAAAGAATAGATATTATTTATATGTTCCAAAAAAGGTATTTATCTGAACTAACCAATAAAGACACCTACTTATAAATTTGGAAACGTGATTTTTGTCCATATTATCGATAAAAAAAATGTTTATTTTAAAACAAAACAATCGAAAGTGTAAATTTCTATGATAATTAATGTCAAATTGGTATCGTGAATCATTCTCACTATTAAGTACTAATTCCTTTGCTGAACAAAGATGGACATGGCAATTTTTCAATCTATTAAAGCCCAAAGCATATTTTTTTTTTGCAAAGATGAAAGGTACATATCTCACTATGTTGAAGGTCGCACTTCAAGATTCCGATCATTAAGCCATCCAAAAATAGGGAAATATAATAATCTTTTCAATTTGTCCAAGCTATTAAAATGTCGGTATTCTATTGAAACTGTGTACATAGGTTGTCAAAATGACATTTTACGACAAAATTCAAATTGTATACCCGACATTATTGTAATTACCTCAAAATGGCGTCTTTCATGAAACTTTTTTTTTAATTTCCGCACGCTCGAAATAAAAAGCTATGAGAAAATATTGAAATACCTGATGACTATAACTCAATTTTGACCTTGGAATCTTAAAGAGCGATCTCGTAAACAGTAGGATATGTACCATTGCATTTTTTCAACTTCAATATTATTGAAATTGAAGCAAAAAAAGTATTCTTTGAGCATTAATGGGTTTATTTTTTCCAACAATTATAAATCTGAATTTAGAGAATTGTCTTCACAGTTCAGAGGTTTAAGCTATTTTTTATTGGAAACATTTGTTGTCAAAGATGGTAATTATTACCTACGTTGTTAGGTCGTTTCTGATTTCTGAAAAAAATGAAGGCTGTTAGAAATACGATGCGCCCAGACTTGTACCTAGAACCTTTAGATTGCCGGTAGAAATTAAAACATTGCAATTTCCATCTTCGTTCAGCAAATACATTAATATTAATTCGCATTACTCGTAAAGTACAATGAACGTTAATTACCATTCTCACATATAGTTAGTGATTCGAACTACTCATAGGTGGCGCCACGATGACCATTTTAAGGTGATAACTTACTACTACTTAAATAAATTATATTTCAGTTTTTTCTCAGTGCACTGGTTTTACATGACAAGCATCGTTTTTTTTTTGTTTTTAAAATTGTTCATAATATTGGGCTGTTTCGAAAATTTAATTATTATACCCAAAAGCGTGTAAGAACACATTGAGTTTTGCTGAAAATTTGAAGAAATATCTTCAGATCTTCAAATAAATCACTCATTAGCTGTGTCATTGAACTTTTGGTTGAATAAAGAAAGGAAATATGTGTAAAAGAATTATGCTTACGAGGGAAACATATTGCGATATGTTTTTCAAGCGTTTTGAGGTCGGACTATCGGGTGCACCTCAAAAACCAGACAAATCACAAAACAAACACTTCAAAACCCCAACTTTAAAAAAAATCAGATATTTAAAAAAACAGACACTCAAAAACCAGAGACTTAAAAAGTAAACATTCAAAAAACAGACGTTTCAAAAGCAACCGTTCAATAACCAAGGGTGCACCTCAAAAAAAGTCTATATTTAAATATCTGGTTTATGAAACTCTCTGTTTAGAAATGTCCGGTTTTTTATGTCTGCTTTTTTTAATGCCGGGTTTGTGAAGTGTCTGTTTTGTCATTTTTGAGGTGCATCCGGGTTTTTGAAGTGTTTGTTTTGTTGATTTTTGAGGTGCATCCTTGGTTTTTTAATGTCTGTTTTTTTTTAATGTCGGGCTTTTGAGGTGCACCCCGACTATCAAGCAAACATTTTCAGGTTAGTACTATTTAGCACACAGGTAATAATCCTACCCATTTAAATAGTTAAAATAGTTAACAAAGTTTAAAAAGGTAGTAAAGCTTACTCTATAAGTAGTTGATGGAATTAATGCTTGGTAGAAACTGGTTACTGTATGCGGTAACTTTTCTTCATTCGCTGTACGGCTAATATGTTTATTGCCCGTTTTATTATAATTCTTACTACTTTTTAGATAATTTAACGAATTATTTACAGTGCGTCACTAAAATATTAAAACAGCTCATATATCAAAAAATTATTGTAAAAATTCCACATAGTATTATACGAGCTTTCAAGACATTATCATTTATATTCCAATTTTCTCAATGACCCCTTGCGCGCCATCGTGTCCAAAAAGAACGTACACTAAATTCCGATTTCCAAAAGAGCTTTTAAAAAGCTCGCAGATTTCGCGGGTTTTGCGAAATGTTAAACACGTAAGCGACATCCTCGGAATTTTCCCCAGCGGTGTCAGTTTCACATCCCAAGCGTCCGATAGTGAAACTCCGGAGGATACGCCGGAATTTCGGCCTCGGATTTCCCGTCAGCTGGACCCGAAAGCGGAACTAGCGCGGTAGGATGCGCTTGCCGGAGGTCAGTCGAGTTTCCGGTTACAAGGCGTGCGAATAATAAATAACTGGTCATATGATAAACACAAAGTTAGTACATATCTAGTGAAACACTAGCCTCGCATCTAACGCAGACAACACGTGCACCGAAGGTCGGCAAGGCGATTCAAGGTGCCAGTTCTGGAGCTTCGTAACAAGATAGACCCGATAATCAGGATTTGTTATTATAGGAAACCCAAGCTGAGTATCTCTGTAACATCGATGTAATGCAAGATTACGCGTGGGCGTGAGAAATACATGGTTGATTTTCGAAAAAGAGATCCAGGAAATTACCATGCAGTGTTTTGGTGTACTAAATGCAGGGAAATGACAATTATGGATTAAATAAAATGGTTTCATGGTTTACATAATCTTTTTATAATTATCATGTTTTAAATTTCTTTTCTAAAATTTTAACATCATTTCTGACTTGAGTTCAAGTAACGTTTACGTATAAAGTCCATGATGTAATATGAAGTTCGTAACAGTACTAGTACACATTTACTGGTATATAGTACATCACATAATTTTATATTTATATCTTATGGGAAATGTTCGTGCTTTTGTATGACAGGCGCGAAAAAATTAATGTTGTTCTTACTATCTAGAAACTAGTACGTGTACTAGAATAATAATAGTAAACAAAATTTTAACCGCACCACCGAATTATGATATAATGCTGCAATAATAACATATTATTGATTAATATAACGTAAGTAACATTCACTTCGACATATATCTATTTCTACAATTTCATTAGTCATATCACGACTGTTCTAACTGTTCTGTACACTCTACATTCTCTTAAGGTAAAAATAGGCAATTTTATCTTAAGCAAAGCTTATAAAATGGTTAGGTACCAAAAATTCATACTTTTTTATATCTGATAATTGACAATCTCATTCACGAACTTCAATACTGCAGTATTTAAAATATTTAAAAAAGTTTTTCGAAACGACGGAAACTTAATTCGTAAACTTATGCTAAAATGCAAATTTCCATTTGTAGATTATTAGGTTAGGAATAATCGCTTTTTAAGGTTGTTTCACTCTTAAAAAGTCATATTTCATTGCATAGAAGTGGCAAAGACGCATTTACTTTAGATAAAGTCCAACTTTGCTCAAAATTCATTTTAACCCTTTTCGTTTTAAAAGTCCGGAATTTAGACAGAATATTCAACGCTGTAATGTTTGTTCCAAACGTCGTTAGAAAACATTGAAATAACTCAAAATGGATAGATTTTGAGCTTCTCTTTCAAATGCCGTGGTCAGAATCCGTCGCAACTTCAAAGAAAACAGTTATGATCATTTTTTTTTTTAAATACTGATTTTTTTACATTTTTTAGCAGGAATCGGGTTTTTTGACATTGAAAAGGGCAATGCTGACCATTTCAAAAGATACTAAACATATTTTAAATTATTTTATTGCAGATGAGTATGAACATTGAATTATATGCTAATTCTATATTATTTTATAATAGGAATGCATTTATTCTGCATTGTAAAAATCAATCTGACATTTAATTTTAACCTTCAATTTATTATTTAAGATATATTATTTTATTAATTTATAATATGCAGTGAATTTACAAAATTTTTGTTTGGTATCGTAGAAAATGTTATTGTATTAATGTAAAAATGTATTAATTTAAACAACGGTAAATTAGTTTAAACGTTCTTTCCGACAATGTCAAAACACTATATTAGGTAAAAGATAAAAACAATTAGGTTTTGGTTGCTTTGCAAACAAAGTAATAAAAAATTAGAAATTACAGGTATAATAGTTTGTTTTTCCTTTACAGTTATACATATTTTCAATAATGATTACTAATAATAGTGGAACTGATTTTAAAGGTTAATTCTCCACGTAATTAAGAGAAGGAGATTTACAGTTTCCAATAAGTAAAATTTCACTTTCGAATAACATTTTCACTTATTTCAAAAGTGACCAATATAATCTTATTTCATAAGTGAATATTCATTTGAAATAGGTGCAACTTCACTTATTCAGTTTCAGAGAGTAGTAAAAATCAGACATGATACTTGTAATTATTTACCCTAAAAATTGTTCACTGACCATTTCTAAGAATATTGGTTAATATTTTAGAAATATGTTATTTGACTCGCCGTCCTTAATTTTCAAAACATGATTTTAAGCAACCATCGAAATATATAAAAATTAAGTTGTTGAGTAATTGCAGATGTAGAAACTTCAATTGGTTTGCTAACAAAGAAATAACGCATAAAATCAGTTATTTGGGCACCATGTGTATATTCGCTAACAAATAGTAAAGAACTGCTAATATATTTATAGAATTTTACTAATCGAAGTGTTGCTTAAACTAATCTCATAGTAACAAATATTTCACTAATGAAATAGTAGTTTTTTGCATTTTATTAGTCAAAATTATTACTAATTAAATGATCAACAAACTTTTCGTTAACAAATAAAAAGTTTTCTATTAATTAAAATTTAGGAAGTATTTCTATTACTTGTTCCTTTATAAATTTACTTATTTATATGCTTTTTATGAACAAATGATAATCAAACTTTGACAGATATTATGTAAAAATATGCCTTAAAAAGTTCACAAACCCAGAAAGAGCCTTTTTTGAGTTAAATTCTCCGACTAAAATCTGACAACTTCTATTTTATTTTTTGAAATTATGAAGTCTTTGAAATTGGTAAGTAACCAGGAGATTATTTTAAAGCGTTTCAAATGTTCAGCACTGAAACCTTTACATTTTTGTTAACTCTTTAAATAATTGAAGTTCTGAATTAATTCATTCAATTCTTTGAATTATTCGAATTTTCGGAATACTGAGAATACGTCGAATTGTTTAAATGCTCTGAAATCTTGGATGATTCCTACTCCCAGAAAGCTTTAAACTCAAATTAATTGATTCTCTATAACCACCGAATTATTTCAAATCCATCGAATAATTTGAATTTGGGTTCTTCTAAAATATTTCAAATACTTTCAATTAATATCCAGCGAATGTTTTGATGTACTAATTGGAATCTTGTAAGCTTTAGAGCTTTAATTTCATGGGCTTCTTTGAATCGTGTGTACCTATTAAATTCGTTGAATAATTACAATTTTCAGAATTACACTAATTCTTTGAAGAATACATTTTTCTTTATATGGAATAGACTTGCAATTTGTAAATCGGAAATTTTTGGGATGGCTGATTAGGAATCTGGTGTCAGATTTATAAAAATTAAAATGTCAGATTCAAACTACTTTATTTTTACATCATACTGGCCTTCATTTTGAGATGGAAATATTGTTAACATCTATGAATTTCTAAAAAGAATTATTTATTTCCTTAAATTTAACCTTTAAAGTATCGCACTTCTTAAATGCCTTTCTTTATTAATTGAACCCATAACGCCAAATAGGAAAACTGTTAAAAAGTACAGATATTATTTTAAGTAATTGTAACATTCACTGCAACAGTAATTCATTTTTATGATTTTTGTATTTCGAATACTGTGTACTTGTATGCTGTTTCGAATCTATCGAACACTTCGAAAGCTATGAAATTGGCGTTGAAGTGCCAAATAAACATTGCAGGTATTTCGTAAAATTGTCAATGAAATCTTTCGATATTTTTATTTATCTCTTGAACAATTTATAATCATTAGTACGAAAAATACTAAAATGTTTACAAAATTTTTGTGAAAGATATGAGTCGAGAGTTTCTTACCATTATGTTTTAAAATCCCTCTTATTAAAACGAGTTTTTTACTTGGTTTTACTCTATAATATTATGTTCAGAACCTGTGATTTTCTTTAAATAATTGAGATATTTTAAATAACGTTGAATTGTACAGTTTCATTAAATATTTTTCTGTAGTTAAATTAGAAAATTTAATTTTTAATAGATTAGGATAATATGGTAGTTAATTTTGAAATGAGAACGTAGACGAAGTAGGTTAGTTGAAAAAACGTATTTTATTCACTTTTTAACTCTATCTCTAGTTTTGACTTTGCACTTTTAAATGAGGGAAAATTCCAATGGTATTTCAAAAAAACGCGAAGATAGAAATGACTAATTAAATAGTTAGCAACGGGGATTAGGTTAGTATTATTAATTACGAAACTCTTTTAATTTCTCATATATCTCAAAGCAAACATATTCTACAAATTGATAAAAATCATATTGCAATTAATATGTGGAAACATGAAATTTATCAAACATTTTAACTTAATTAACTTGTACCACAAAGATTACCATTCACCATAGTACCAAAGTTAGTGCACATCGATTCTGCAGGTAGTTCGAAAGGGTGGCCACGGATTCGATTTACGAGGATTTACGTTAAGGTAAGGATCTTGACTTTAATTAGAGTGAACCAGTTAAGAGAACTTATCACACGAGGTTACGAGGATCTTACGAAACTTATTAACTCTAGTTTTTGGATTGTATGCAAGAAATGAGAGTTCCATGTGTAATTAAACATCCTTTACAAAATATTATAGCATCAAATTAGTCCATAAAGTGAACAGTTGTACAGTATTTTTTTTTCATAAAAAACAATTTATGAGAAATTTAAGAAAACTAATATTGAAGAACATTTTATATGCGCGAAGGGAAAATCCACTTAAAATTCAATATGATTACTTTGAAATATTCTTCTATTTTCTCTGTAACCGAGAAAATCGACAACGACAGTAAAATGTAAATGTTGACTAATGGCATTACCTTGAATTAATTCCCATCGCATCTGCATGATTGAAAATCGAAGTAAGGTTTTTTTATGAAAATCCCGACTGATAAATTATTTAACAATTACGAATTATTAATGAATCCGCGCAAAATTTACTATACTAATGACGTTATAAATAATTTTTATTAATTATATTTCTGAAAATCTACGTAAATTTAATTATTTATTTTTAATATTTTGTTCCTTTTAATTATTTTTTATAAATAGTTTTTAAAATTTCACAAAAATTAAAAAAATTACACATTCTTAGGTTTTACACAGTCACGTTAGACAATAATAAAAAAGATCTTATTTAAAATTTGAGGCATATCCATTTGGAATCCCTGTATCATTTACTTAATGAATTGGATTTTTACAATGACTTAATTCAATTATCCATTAATAATATCTATTTTAATACCGTTTAAAGCACGATACACCTCACACTAACCAAGCTTTAAAAAGTAATTTTAAATTTGATGCCCGCAGTCAACAAGTTCTACGCTAAAATATAGCCACGGCATTAAAATTTACGTTTAAATTCCAACATAAATGCTTTCGAAATAAAAAAGTTAACGGAAAATTTTTAAACGAAAAAGTTCGTTTTACAACACGAGTGATATGTTCACGAGCTCGATATGAGAGACGTTACATTTTTTTTAAATTGACATTTATTCGTAGCTTTGAAAACTTTCCCTGGCGGTAAATCGAAAAATAAGACGGGACGGGTTTACGACTGGTATAAAAAAGTTAATCGCGGTTAATCAAACGTCGGGTAGGATTTAGAGGCGACGTATAAACGTTTAAAGGATACGACCGGTTTAGTTGCTTGTCGGATGTATACATCGGAAATTTAACGCAGTCCGAAAATTAGATTGAAATGACTTCTACAATAGAATGACGGTACGAATCGAAATAAACCTGTCGAAGCATTCAAGGCTGTTAAACCGATGATGTGAAATCGACGATCTATCATTTTTCATAAATGATTGAAAGTTATAAATAGAAAATAATTTTGATGTCCATCATAACTGGGAATAGTGCCGTTAAAACACTTTTTTCAAATGTTGATTTAGAAACAGATAGAATAAAGAAATAACAATTCTGTGTTCGAAACAGTACGAATTTTTCTCTGTTGCCAAGTATTTTGTTTTATTTACAATCAGTTTTTAGTATTTTTGAATGTTCACTCTACTGCAAGTCAATACTTGGGAACATGGAAACGTATTTCTTTCGATTACATGTATGTAGAATGTTCATTTTTATCGGAATAAAGATGATTGCTAGAAATTTTATGATCGTGATTTCTTGTACATATTCTGTTCTCCATTCATATACAAGTTTGATGCAGTATAGTTTGAATATTTCGAATGTAACTCGTATCTCGAAAGATATTGATGATACGGATTCGATTCGTCCTTTAAAATTTTCGTAACATTATTAAAATTTATATTTGAACTAATTACATGTTGGTTTACTTTAATTACACTCAATTAATTTCTTTTGCAAATTTTCTGAATTTTTGGAAATTGTAATACTTCATAAGATTTCTAAAAGTTAATTATTAATGAGGAATAAAATCGAATTACTTGATTAATCAACTTTTTGACCGTTTAGCATGATTAAGTATAATTTTTTAAGTTCTAATACTTATATTATCAATAAGTATGCAGATACTAAATTATTTGATGAAATTGCCTTCCATGAGGTACCCGGACGTTTCCCATTTCATTGTGTTTCATTTCATCGACTAGATACTTCTTTATCCAAGACAACCCATCGTCTGGACATTTCATCTTCTAAGACATCAAAAGATCGTCCGCGACAGAGATAGAATTTGTCATATTTTATGTTTCTGACAACCATAAACATAGATATTTATGTTCCATTATTTGTTTGTAAATGTCATTTCAGGGCCACTTTCCGACATAAAGTGGCTATTATGATCACATTTGTATTCTTTCTGAACTGTCCACAAAGTTCTATATGCGTGGTGTAGGCGCGTCTTCAAATTAGTGACTTTATGGTAGCGTTCCCGGAGTGCAACCAATGTGGCGCCCACCGATGTCCTAGATGATGAAATGGAAGACGACGAAACAGGACGCGATGAAACGGAGGAGGATGAAGTGTTTTAGATGATGAAATATTCAGAGGATGAAGTGCCTAGATGATGAAGTGTCCAGACGATGAAGTATCCAGACGACGAAATGTTCAGACGTTGAAATGTCCTAGACGATGAAATGGAAGACGTTGAAATGGAGAGCGATGAAATGGGGGACGATGAAATGGAAGATAATGAAATGTCCATGAGCCCTTGTTTTTCAGCAATTAATGAAAAATCGGCAGGATAAAATCGCGGAATATACCTTACACAATTCATGTCGATATGAAATAAATTATAGGTGGTCCAAAATGCCCATATGTAATCCAATCTTGACAATATCGAAAGAGACCATGGTTTAGCTAAATTTTTTTATTTATTTGTTTGCAATATTATTAGCATATTTCAGCTACATGGTCTTCTAAACTACAGCTACATTATTACTAAACTTTTATGATAATACCGGGTTCAAAGGACTTTAAGCGATAATACATGTAACCTGAGAGACGTTTCGCAAAAATGAAAAAATCAATGAAAATTTATCCCCACGTCACGTCATGCAAAAGCAATTTCAAAAATTTCATGCATAAAATAATCGACATTAATAGGGCTGAAAAGTGCATTAATAAACATTGCACACGTAATCGCGCATTTAGGTGGATCTCAATGTGGGCATTCATGGCAACCGGTAGATTATAATTCATGATAATCTCGGGAACACCTGCCTCATGCGATTGCAATTACCGACTACCGTTTCGATTGCTGTAATGCTCGTTTAATACGTCGGCAAGTGGGTCGTCGTACTGTAATAGCTAAATCCTGAATTTCGCGATGCTGCTGTGACAAGAGCGTTAATGCGTTGAACGCCAATAGAACAGTAAGATAAGGAGGTTTGCAGATTTACTACATTCCAATGATGAAATCATGATAATTAAAACATTTCACAAATTCCTCAGTAAAGAAATTCCATCAATTTTGGAATGGATCAATTCTAAATATGATCTAAATTGGATCTCGATTTTAACCAGAACCAAAATTAAACGTGTATAAAATAAAGGAAACCTTTAATTTAATAAAAAATTATTACTTTTTAATCCAGATGCAGATATGAATTTTTAAAAATCGTTTGGAACGAGAATAAAACATTGCTATTTCCAATCAGTTAAGTCATCCGGATTAAACTAAAGTTATCATAATTATATTATCATACCCTAGTCGAAATCAAATCGTTTATTAGGTACATATTAGATAATTTACATATTTATTATGTTGAAGGTGTAGGGTAAGAAAAAATTGATAGACTTCTACCAGGGTAATTAAATAAAAGTTAAAAATTTTAATTTGAAATTTTCGTGTAAGTGAAATACACTTTTAAAGCTATGGGCAGTGGTTGAAAATTAAATAAATATAAATTAGTATGTATACTAAAAAAATATAGAGTACATTTATCTAACAATAAATGATGAGTTGCCCAGTATAAACTAATTCTTTAGTAACTTTTATACCTACGTTTCGTTAATCTGTCTAAAATGTATTTGCTCCAACTTTCCCTTAGTTATCAGAATAAATGCAGCTGTAAAAACTACAAAATAATAGGGTAATTCCACATCTAGATAAATCAACTATAAATATTTTTCTCAGTGCGTTTAATGTTAGTTGATATTGTATCTTATAAATTAGGAGCAAATTTGTACAAGAATAAAAAACTTAAAAATCAATTCCATGCTCTCTTTTCATATAATGCGACTGCAAAAATTATGTAATTTCCAGTACGAGTGTCAAATATCTTAATTTAACAATAATCTTATGTTTATAAGATTACATTTTGACAATATAACAGCAAGACTTGCGGCTCACTACAGTATTATGTAACACATGTAATGTTGGCCTTATAACGAGTAATTACAGATATTACTGTAAGACTATATTTTTCATTTTTTTAAAATTTAATTTTCTCTAATGTTAGAAACTTGGCTGTTCGGTTACAGGTATTCCAAATTCTATTTCAAAAATTCACATTTGTTAAAAATGATTGTTGGATTGTTTTTTGAGTTTCGAAAAAAGACCTGAAACTGGACAAATTCGATGCGCCTGGAGTTGAACCCTGGACCTTTCAATTGCCGGTCGAACCAACATTACTTTTAACGAGTTCTATTCCTCTATAACTGTAATACATCATATACAGATATACAGGGTGTACGAAAAGTCCCGGGGCGGTTGAATAACTTTCGAAAGAATAAAATTTTCAAAAATCGCCGAAACACGTGATTCGATTTTTCAAACAAGCTATCTTTTGAGGGGGGGTGTCGGCCCGCCACCGTCAGGGGGGGCGGGGGGCACGAGGGGGGCCAAAAATCTTAAATGGCAACATGGTTTGAGTGGGGGCTCATTTGAAAGGTATTTTCGAGATGAATTCAGATCACTGGTCATAGAGGGCGCTGCGATCATTTTTCGCAGAGATTTTTGACTTTTTCAGATCTTAGACGTACTAACGTTTGAAAAAATGAAAATTTCGAAGTCGCCGAATCGTGTAATTCAATATTCTTAAAAAACTTAAAAAACTTAAAATCGTGTAAAACAATATTCTTAAACGGGTGTCAACCCGTTTCTGAACGTTATATTGAAAACCTCTTTTACTTGTATCTCTCCGAAAAATGATCGCAGCGCCCTCTATGACCAGTGATCTGAATTCGTCTCGAAAATACCTTTCAAATGAGCCCCCACTCAAACCATGTTGCCATTTAAGATTTTTGGCCCCCCTCGTGCCCCCCGCCCCCCTTGAGGTTGGGGGGCCGAAACCCCCCCTCAAAAGATAGCTTGTTTGAAAAATCGAATCACGTGTTTCGGCGATTTTTGAAATTTTTATTCTTTCGAAAGTTATTCAACCGTCCCGGGACTTTTCGTACACCCTGTATAATCTTCTGAAAAAATTAACAGTGAAATAATAGTAAATGAAATTATGACTTTTCGCAGTTTGGCTAATCTAAATCTAATGTAGTGTGTTGTATTGTAAATGATACGTTTTATGCACTATCCAAATTTATTGATTGATATTGTAACCATATTCGGGAATATGTGATAACACGTTGACAGATTAATTATCGATAAACAATTTGAATTATAAACTTTGAGGTCAAAATACCTCAAATAAGGTAATTTTACGATGAAAGCAGGTAACTCATACTACCAGCAAGGAAACATGACTTATAGGTCGAATATTTTGCCAGTAAGTGAACGTTAACGTAAGATGCTATTTTATATCAATCATTAGATATATCAGCTAAAAAGGTAACCTTTAAAATACAACGTGAGCTAATCATTTTAATTATTATAATGTCCTGATCGTTTGGTTAATTGTATTAAAGTAGATTTTTCGATTCAGCTGGTGTAAAATGGCCATTTTATATCTCCTTTTGCCTGCGTAAAATGAAAATTACATGACCCATGTGTTAGATAGAGATTTTGTTAAGCCATAATTTCTAAAAATGGCCATTTTCAAACTGCGGGCAAAGAATTTACGCCCCATATGCTGATTCCTCATTCTTCGAGTATGCAATCATCAACCGAGGTATAAAACACATATTTTACGCCCTTGGTACGAAAAGTACTATTTCTGCCACGTACATATAGGAATTTGAGTGATGATGATTGTCTTCAACTGTATAACCTATTTAGTACATGAGAAATTGATTTTAATTTATGGTTTCGTTTATTGAATTATTTACTAGATATTCATAAATATATGTGCTATATTAGAAAAATGTTATGCAATTTGATTATATGCAGAATGTCATACTTATTGATTTTTGTTAATTTTTGTATTACGATAATTATTTTAAAAAACATTATTATTCTCAATGATCCGATAAAGTTAAAAAATAAATATTGTAAAATTTTCTGGCATTGATGTAAAATTAATACCGATTTAGTACAGAGACGTAATCGATCCATATTATAAATTTATTCTTTTATAAATGGTGCATAAATTGCCATTGGATATCTGTTACACATGCAACGAACGGAGAAACATGGCATAATTCTATTTAATTAATTTATTACGTAAGCCTAGAATTTCTGAAATTCTACCAGTCACGGAAAGAAGCCTATTTTGCTTGTCACAATGGCGTACCTGTTGCGGACAGTTTAGACCCTCTCGCCTTCGCCGCTCGCATTTGATTTCAATATGAATTTTCTCTATATTCCGCAGTACAATGTTGCCTTTAATTATTTGCATTTTCGCTACTATACGTTCCACAAATTCGTTACTTTTTCCTACATTCGAAAATCAATATTATTTTAATTTTCATGTCATTTTTCTCTTTCCGCGGTCTATCGAAAAATAGTATTATTTTTTTAAATTGTATTTTATAATTAAATACTCGTCGTAACCCGATCATTTTATTAAAAGCTATAAAATAAACTTAATCCATTTTATCTCGCAATATTTTTAGTTATCGATGAACGTGTAATAATTTCGAAATTTGAAAAGTTTATTAAATATTACGTGGAATATTAGTAGCAGAAAATTTGAAAGATTTAAAGGTTTATGATATCGATATCAATTACAGTAATTAATTTTGCATGTTATATTGAAAATTTAACTTATTTAGCATTTTTTTAATTTCAAATAAAAATTCAATATTCTCTTCAGTTCTATTTTCTATAATTGTTTTCGTACAAGTAATATTTTGTCGACTATCAATAATATCAATGTAAATTTCGATTGTTATTTTGTTATTCCGAGTAACATTTATTACTTAAAGTTATTTAGAAATAATTCGCATCGAAAAGAATATAACAATAGATTTTCGTGATTAAAACAGAAAAGTTTAACGTTTTGTCCGGAACATTTTAGATGAATTGACTGCAAATGTGCAATTTCTACAGCACGTCGAGATTTTTATATATCTTAAACTAAATGAGCAAAAAATACCATTTATGCCAAATTTTGAGGATGGATAAATCGTGACAGGTTTATTTTTCTCAAAGAACACTAGGGATATTAAGTACAACTATTCTTTTATTTAATGGGGCTGAAATAGCTTGTTCTTTCGCTGAGAATGTCAATTTTAAGTTTTCTAATAATTTTAAGTTCTATATCTGGAAAATTATAGAAATGTGATATTTTAGGTTAAAACTGTACAACTACAGTAAAAAAAATGTCTTTGAGCCAACTGAACGCCATTAAGTTGAACTTTAAAATTTACAACGTACCTTTTTATGAAAAATAAAACTGTCGTTCACACATACCCTCAAAAATAGACAAAATCGGTGTTTTTTTTTTAAATTTAGTTTAGATATCTCAAAATCATGACACAATAGAGAATTTCTGTAGCCAAACAAAAATATTCATGCGTGTAAACAATTTTAGAGTTTTACTATGAACAGTTTTTTAAGTAATTTGACCTGTGAGAAACTTTTTAAAAAATTCATGAAAAACTCAAAAAATGTTTTGTAGCGTCTAAAAAATACTGTACTTTTGAACAAATTCAAGATGTATTTTAAGCCGAACTGTAGTCTGATTTTTTTGAGATTATTAATAGAGGTGCGCAGTGTTAAAAAAAAATAAAAACGATATTTATTATCATATTTTCGGCCAATTTTTATAAAAACGAAACAACTTATGCGGTTAAACTGTATGTTTTTTCAAGAGAGTAGGTTATTTAATCTAGGTTTTGTTTCTTAATAAAATAATTTTTTTGAAATATCGTTTTTTTTTTAAAACGTGAAATTATTTGAAAAAATATTCAAAGTTATACTATTGTATAATATACGTACATAACTTGTTTTGTAAAAACAAAAATAAACTGAAAATAGGCGCGTTTTTCTATAACAGGATTAATTGTGAGGTTAGATAGTTGAACATTTATAAAAATTATTAAACTCTGAGAAAATCAATATTTTTAAAATCATTTAGGTAAATTTTCGTCTCAATGTAGCTGCATAAAATGATGTAAAATAAAAAAAAATAATAGTTTGATTAACTAACTAACTTCTACTTAACCCATTAACGCCGAGAAGGACACTTTTTGCAATTTCAATGTTGAATTTCGTATGAAAATCGAACATCAACGAAATTGAAAGGTATTAATGTATCGGTACTATTTTCTAGGTTGCTGTTGTCAATGGCGTTATCAAAATTGAGCTATCGCAATGAGATCATTAAATATAGCGAATTAAAAGTGGCCATTGCGGTTCCATTAATTAATTTTTATTAACCCTACGTTTCGACATCTGGTTTGATGTCCTCCTCAGGGGTTTTTAACCTTTAAAACCTATGTTTTTTACAATCACGAAGTAATATAGGAAAAAACAATATTAAAAATAATAAAAATAAAATTAGTAAAAGTAAAAGTAAGTAAAAGTAAAAAGTAAATTAAGTCGCACCGATAATTAATTTTATTTTTATTATTTTTATTGTTCATATTATTTTTATTATTGTTTTTTTAATATTATTTCGTGATTGTAAAAATCATATGTTTTAAAGGTTAAAAACCCCTGAGGAGGACATCAAACCAGATGTAGAAACGTAGGGTTAATAAAAATTAATTAATGGAACCGCAATGGCCAATTATTTTCACCTACTATTTTTTTTAATTTTGGGCGAAACGAAGTTTTTGAAAAAGTCGGTCGAACCACAAGTTTGCAGTTTTCATGTAAAAAAATGTTATGTTTTAAAAAGAAAATTCTCACTGCGGTCGCCATTTTGTGACCATGATATTAGTTTTTTAATATTTAAAAAATATATCTTAATAATACAACTATATTCTTCACCTTTAGCGAAAGAATTTTGTGCCGGCAAATACTCTTTCTATGAGAAAAAAATATTTTATAAAAAAGTACACCCGATTTTTGCGTTTTTTACATTTAAACCGTTACATTTAATTTTGCAATTAAGATAGCTCAATTTTGCCAATTCCATTAAAGTGACCGATCTCGAAAATAACAAGACACATAAATTTTAATTTTTTCATAGTTTATTGTTCAAACAAAATCAGATATACCACTATACAACAGAGTAAGTAGAAACAGTCAACGTAAGTCAGACATGTGTACAGTATAGCTTTAACACAAACTTACTAGTCCGTAATACAGAAATACTAAAAAATAACATCTCTTGAAATATAACTACTAGAAGGAGGTATCTGATAACCATTACCGCACATATCAGATTATTTCTTCACCGCACGATCAGTAATTTTCCGCTACTCTTCACAAGTTAAGTTGAACTTTTGGTAAAATTCTTTGGAGAGAGCTATTGCTCGAGTGCCTTCATTAAACGACGTTGGCTGCTCGTAAATGTTCCTTCAGAACCTCGTGACCTCGTTTGGAACTAGAGGCTACGCAATAATCGACTGCATTTTCTACTTATTTATTTTATATCTTACGACTGTAAATATATGCTACACGGAAAAAAGTGAGTAGTTATACTAAGGGGAAAACTGGTTATGCCAACTACGTACAGTAGCAAATATAGCGCCAGCCAGATTTGTAGTTGGTGCTACTACCTTCGGTTGGTTAAAGCGCGCGAGTAGTCATCCTTACTACTTTTTCTGCTTGGAATAACGACTTTTGTATACATTTATATAACAACGAATATAGCGCCAATACAAGGCCCGAGCAGTGTTTAGTGGCTATGCGTACTTTCAGAGGTTCCCCATATGAGAGTGAGGGAGACAGACTTATGCCTGCCTATGTAATCTGGTTCCCCAAAATGCGTCTCGTCTGCCCTATCCGCTCTGCGCTTTTATATACGCGTCTATATTCGTTGGTTAGAATTATTTATTTTCCCCGTTAATATTCGTAGTGTGTAAAATAATAGCAATACAAGCAAATGCCCTTATGCTGTCAAAAAAATGAAACTTTGCATGAAGTTCTCCACTCGTAATCATTGTTAAAGAAACATATAACCGTTAATGTCCTCCGGCTGTCATGCTGACATTATTATAAGTGCTAAGACTTATCTAGCTCCTTTTAGTTAATATATGTTGTATGGATTATTTAACAATGTGCAATTAAACTCAAATAAATAAAAAGTAAATATAAAAAGAGCACAAATTAAACGGAACAATTGAATTTCATAAATAAAAATGAAATCATAATATACGTTCCAACAATTATTAGAAAGCCGAAGAGAGTTTACGCTATGGTTTTTAGATTATATTGCATATACGTTACTTGCTTTAATGTTAAATACATGCATATTTTATAAATAAGTTTCATCCACATAATTCTTTTGAACATATCTAGTATAGTTTTATTCCACTTATTAAATAAGAAGACTGTAAAAAGTGTCCAATAATCTAACAACTATTAATTCTGTCCAGCACTGTTATTCCTGTTAAAATGTATCCTACATTCTTAATCTTTGTTATTTAATTTTATGTAGTGTTACATACAAACACACTCATATAGAATGTCCACTACAATTATAAAAAATATAAGGAACAAAGATTGATATCATAGGATGCACTAGAATAGGTGTACATAGCCGATGAGAGTTAACGCTTTTTAGATTTCTGTATGTATGATACTTGCCTTAACATTTACGAGTGCTTCCTTTATGAAGAATTTTCATTCATATTAATTATTTTGCACATTACCGGTATAGTTTAATTTTATTGATGACATATTACGGTTTATAAAATGTACTGAATAATCTAAAAACAGTATACTTTCCTCGACTCTGTGATTATTCTTGGAACGTATCCCATGGTTTCAGAGTATTCTAACATTGCAATTTCAATTCGTATCACTGATAAGTATGTTAGTAATTAAATATTACATACAGTTTTATCGAAGTTAGTGTACACTAAGTATCAAGATATGTTATGTTTTTTACAAATTATGCGTGTGTAGATGATACTTAGTGTACACTAACTTCGATAAAACTGTATCGAAATCCTATTTAAAATAAGTGCTTATTAAATAATAGTGTCAATAACCTGTGTAAGTACGATTTCTAAAAACCGTAAAATCTTTTGAGCTCTGCAATTTGTTACAACTTAATAGTGCTTTCAGGCATTACTAATTTAATTTTATATTTAATTACTAACATACTTATCAGTAATACGAATTGAAATTATAATAAGTTAGAATACTCTGAAACCATGGGATACGTTCCAAGAATAATCACAGAGTCGAGGAAAGTATACTGTTTTTAGATTATTCAGTACATTTTATAAACCGTAATATGTCATCAATAAAATTAAACTATACCGGTAATGTGCAAAATAATTAATATGAATGAAAATTCTTCATAAAGGGAGCACTCGTAAATGTTAAGGCAAGTATCATACATACAGAAATTTAAAAAGCGTTAACTCTCATCGGCTATGTACATCTATTCTAGTGCATCCTACGATATCAATCTTTGTTCCTTATATTTTTTATAATTGTAGTGGACATTCTATATGAGTGTGTTTGTATGTAACACTACATAAAATTAAATAACAAAGATTAAGAGTGTAGGATACATTTTAACAGGAATAACAGTGCTGGACAGAATTTATAGTTGTTAGATTATTGGACACTTTTTACAGTCTTCTTATTTAATAAGTGGAATAAAACTATACTAGATATGTTCAAAAGAATTATGTGGATGAAACCTATTTATAAAATATGCATTTATTTAACATTAAAGCAAGTAACGTATATACAATATAATCTAAAAAAAGTACAAGTACTTTCAAACTTTGCCATTTTTCTTTTATCAGTATAAATTTAATATGAGTGTAAATAGCAATTTTTGAAAGTATTAGACAACTGGGGGTTGGGAAATAGGTTGTCAATAAGGAATGCTAACCTCAAATGTTAATTTGGGTTAACCTCCAAAATTAAATTAAACCTCACTATCACTATTTATCACATTTAATATTTTTTTTCCTGAAATTGTTCTTTTGTAAGAACAATAATAACTTCATTGGCTGAAACACATACATATATACATAAAATATTTAAAATGCAAAGCGATAAAGTCGAACTCGCGAACTGTCAAACTGTGTCGAAAACAGCACACAAGACAGAACACTTGTTGACTTGAACCAGCCAGCTGATTGACGTCAGTGGCGCCTTACCTAGCGGCCGTTACAGGAACACTATAGCTCAAGAGGAGAAATAGTTACTCCAAGGAAAAAAAGTAGTAACAGTGGGTAGCCTACTACTTTTGTGGTTGGCGTAACTAATTTGAAATAGTTCCGTTAACCAACTTAGGTTTCGTGCGTCTACGGTTTCGTTCGTAAGATTCTCTACTTTTGCACCTACTACTTTTTCCATAGTTGGTGTAACCACTCACTTTTTTTCCGTGTAGTACTCAAAGTTTCCGATTTTTATTTAAAACAAATATGCGGATTGTTAAACTGGGTTACAGAAGATGCAACAATTTTCAGACTGAAAATACGAACTTTTTTAATTAAGGAATGAAGAAATTTGGAAAAATAGTTAAAAATTTGTAGTGATCCTGTGCGTAATGGCAAGGAGGCGTATCGAACTTGCCTATTCGCGCCTGCTGGTATTTATTCAGGGCTGCCAATCGATAGAGCAGATAGTCCGCGTTCCGTGCTGCGGCCTCGTCAGTAGTGATCCTACTTGGCTTTTCATGTGTGTACCGTGGCAAATAATTCCTTTCGCATATTTACAAGCGTGACAGCCATTGTCGATACAATTTCGCAGACATATTTCAAATTTCGCCGATAGCGAGGTTTTCGAAATTCACCGATTTTAAATCCAATTTTTTCGCACACTTTACAGATTTTCCGCAAAATAGATATGCCGAGCCAGTGTCAAATTGCGCATTTCAAAAGGTACCCTCTCGCCTGCACGAAAAATAAAATTACGGAACGTGCATATTTATTGGATTTATTTCAGTAACGTGTGCAAAAATTAATGTAATATTACGTGCACATGTAATTTGAGAATTTTAGTTTAATAAGGATTTTCTAGCTGTTAAATTTTATAATGTGTTTAATGTAAAATTATTTTCAATTCATATTTATTATTGTATTATTATTTGTAATTCGTGTAGATAATATGAAAATAAAAAGAGAATTTAATGATTGAATTGTAAAGAAATATTTTGGATATATATTTTTGCTATTGCAATATTTCTTAAATGCAGTGCAATACTTTAATTTAAAAATATAAAATCATCTTCTAATAAATAAGTTAGTCATGAAAACACCAACGGTAGAACCAATACTTATATCGCGTTTTCCAAATGTTTTCGAAAGATGGAATTACCGGGTTTTCCCTTCCGACCACAGAATTTATGATTTTTTTCATAATTATTGAAGAACAGAACAAGAAATTTTTGCTTCTGCGAAGGTAACATTGAAAAGAGTGAACAAATAACAGGAATGATAACCCTGGAAATGGAATGGTACGTCAGTACCTTATCGCAAAATGAACAAAAAATTATTTTATTTTTCCACACTTATAATCAATAATTACCACTATTTTGATAATTCTATGTTATTGGGCTTTTCATTAGCTTGAAAATGAAAAAAAATCATTTGCGTGCGATAACTAAAAGCGGAGATAATCGAGTTTGAATGTAGAAAGTAGAAGGCCCCTGGTTTACATTACTTTACATATACTTCAGGGGCCTTCTTTTTTGTAGGTCGTCAAAAACCCGTTTTTTCGGGTTCTTATAAGATTCGGCGCATATTTTTGAATATACCAGATGTTTTATACTAAAATAAGGTTTTTCTTGAAATTTTTTCAGAATTTTAAAATGGGTCGATGTTTTTCAAAAATTAGAACAAAAATTAATTTTTTATGTTTTAGCCATTATTTGAACGTAAAATTTTAAATGAATGCTTTTATGTGAAAGTTAGTACAAAAGTCTTCAAAGATAGTATCCCACATAATGTTTTCTACTCACAGCAATTCTGTTTCAATTATTCGAACAAGATGAGAACCAAAAATTTCATAATTTCTTTAATAACTTTTCAATTTTTCAACTTTTTCGATCGCTAATGATGAAAAACTATGTATTTTCATGTTACAAAAGAATGCACACACTGAAAATAAGAATATTACTTAAGAAATTAAAGAATTCTTGAACTTTTACATATGTGTTTCTTTATTAATCTTGTATACTAATATTCTTGTTCAAACAGAACATTTTGAGATTTCATTATAAATAGTACATTTTATACATATTAAATAAATAGTTACATTTATTGTAATAATTTGGTACATATCATTATAATCAGATATTTACAAACGAAGACTAATGACTACATTGAATTATATAAAGAACTAAAACTTTATTACGATATAAACGCATTCAAAAAGATATTAGTAGACTTTAACTTAAATTCCAACAATGATATTACTTTTAAAAATAACTTTTTGAAATACGCTAAATATTTTTAACTGATAAATAGTAATGTTGTTCCGAATGTTGTACTAATTACTGATTGATTGATGATTTTCATTAAGTATTTATACATGGTGTAATTAACAAAAATAAAGAATATAAAAACGCCGGATACGTATTTAAACAAAATGTAAGTAATTTTCATGGAACTTTCCAACTTTTGTGCAACTGAAACGTTGAAGGGTCATTTTGAAAGGATTTAATTTTGAACGGTACGGGCATAACATAAAGCTAGATCTATCCACTTTAAAACACTACTAGACCGGTAATCCCGGCTCCACACGTTCGTTTTTGAAATATTATTAAAGTAATATAATTTACACGACGAGAGTCTAGGCACAACAGGTACATACGGTGTAAACTGTTTAACATTACATTGTGAAAATTAAAATAATCCAGGATTTATGAAATCATGAATATATGCGTAATAAGTCGTCATATCAAATCCAGTCACGGTTATTTGTGAATATAGGATCGACTGTAACGTTGAAGGACTATTTTGAACTGCACGAGTACAATATAAAGCTAGATCTATCCACTTTAAAACACTACTAGTCCTCTAATCCCGGCGCCACGCGTTCGTTTTTGAAATATTATTAAAGTAACATAATTTACACGATACGCGTCTAGGCACAACAGGTACATATGGTGTTAACTGTTTGCATTACATTGTCGAAATTAAAATTATCCAGAATTTGTTGTCAATTGTGCAATCAATCAATTATATTCTCTCAGATTATTCTAAGAACAGAACATTAAAAAAAATTTGTGCACATTTTACTTTACAGAAAAATAGTTGTTATTAATTTCTTCACATCTTAAAGCCAATGCAAAAACTTGTTTGAATTGAATCTCGTTTTGTTTTGAAATTTAACATTCTTAAAATTTTTCATAGATAAAGGCACTTAAAAAGGGGATAAATTTAGTTTAAAATCGGTTAATTGTTTCGAATCATTGATACATTAAAGGTGGCACATATTTTAAATCATCTTAAAGAATTTAAGTGAAAATATTTGTTATCGACTAATAACTGTCATATTTATTTATCACTATTCATATGGATCCTTAATAATAGTAAATTCAGTGATATATTTGACTTAAAATAACACTAAATGGAAAATTCTACGGAATTATAAATAACTACGAAACTGTTACGTTGCCTGCATTTATATTTTGTATCAGCGATTTTTTATTTTGCTCAATTAAAATGAATTAAATCAGATAAGTTTAGAGTTTGAAACTGCGAGTAATTATGATCCATATTGTTATTTTTATCTGGAATGAAAACGAATTGAAACTACCTAGGTCGGTTGAATATGGGATATGGAAGTGTATGATACTGATTAAATTATGATGAAAAAAAGTGCCTGGCGGTTGCTATTACCATGCAAGCTCATTTCTAGAAAATTCACAGGCACTTAAGAACTTATTTTTACCACAGGGAAAATTCACTCGATTAAAGAGAAGCTTATTGAGACTTTCGAAAACACTCCTAATTTCTTTGTTAACGCTTTAACGCCCTAATCAGTTTAGAAATTTGTTATATAAAGGAATTTATGATTTATTGTATACCAAAATAGGAGTAGTCCACAGAGTTTAATGAAATAATTAAAACTTTAGGGATGTAAATGAATAGTTATTAGTACGTGTTTTTATTAATAATTTAATATATTCGTAAGAATTGGTGAAACGTGAATGGCATAATTCTTGAACAATATTAACATACTTGGGTATTTCTAAAGACAATGTACTAGTCCAACGATTTCTTAATTTTATAGATAAAATTTGCTGTAAGACTTTTACGTACCAAATTGTATACAAATCGAGTAAGTTGTAAAACATTAATCTACAGGACTGTTACGAACATAAATTTAAAAAAAAATAGTTTGGTTTAGTTAGTGGACACTTAGTGTCATACAATATCTGTACATTTCTTTCTGAAGAATCAACGTTTGACACCATACAAAGTCGTATGCGTATTAACTTCAATATTAATGATAAACTAAAATATTAACGGCAAAGGATTGTCAAGAAATAACATCCAATTAAAACAAATAGAAACTACCCATGCATTTAAAGTAGAATGTTACGAAAAAGTTATCTGTAGTGTACTTAAGCGTCTCATCAATTGTTGTTTTTAATTGAAAGGGTTGACTTTTTTTTACATAGTGTGAAAAACCATTATACTCCCATCCGATTTTTAACCCTAAAATATCCGAAGAGATTGTTGCAACTAGTAAATTAAAAAGCGGGTCTCGAATAATCTGATTAGATATAGTGTAAGTATTGATGGTTAAAAGTTCATATAAATAAAAAGAAGTGGGACAGCAGAAACTATACTGTACTTATTATACAATGTAATGCCAAATTATATATCATAAATGTCGAGCATACAAGAAAGTTTGACAAATGAGATGTAGATATAGATCAGACAGGTCTACTATGATTTAGTCAAACCTATAGAATATATAAAGTGGAATCAGAAGCACCTCGTATTATGAACGATGTTCAAAATTTCAATTTTTATATCCGATTTCATCCCAGTTGACTAAAAATTCTTGCATAGTTACTCATTTGAGAAAGATGCATATTTAAGTATATTTAAGTAGCATTTTTTGTATCTAACATAATGTGATAAGTCCACCATATATTCGTATGACACATCGTATGTGACCTAGTAAGATCTTTTCAATTGAAGATCTAGTTCGATATATGTAATCATTGTTATGAGTAAATACGAACTATTGCTTGAGAGTTCTTGATGAACCAAGAACATTTTGTATTGACTTTGAAATACTTTAAAATGCTTTTGTTCCGTGAAAAGCAGCATAAATCTCAATTAATCATGAAAAAAGTATTAATTTGTAATGCCAATTATAAAAACTTGTTTGAAATTCAAAAACGTTTAAAAGAATGACGAAGCTGAACGCAATTTTGATTAGCTCTTGTTTTCAAGAAATATGAGGTCACATTTTAAAAAAATATTTGTTTATTGCAACGTTTGAGGAAGCATATCTTTTGACGGGGAAGAGATAAGAGATACAATAATGGCTTAGGAATAGTGCTTATAACTTCTATTTTTTTAATAAAAATGTAACATGACCAAGAAAACAAAAATATTGCCCTAAATGGTAATTTTATTGCATTCGTCAAATTACGGTCTTACCTTTATTTGTCTACAACTACTGTGGACCAATACGCTCTTGATCAAAATATTGGGAGAGCAGAATACATGTTTTTGGGGGATTTTTGGAGTCGCTCGTAAGGAATAGCAACTTAGATTTGGAAAAATTCAGAATGGCGAATCCTAGATGGTGATAAAAAATGTAAAACTTTACTGAATTTCCCTAAAACTTGTATACCGAACGTTTTTGGGGATCCTAATTACGAATCTGACGTCAGATGGCTGAAAATTCAAAATATGGTTTGAAATATTATTGGATTTTGCTGAAAAATTTACAGAATGATTTTTTGGAGTCACTGGTTCTGAATCTGATCTCTAAGGAGGATACTCACGGGTATAGACGGTTTTGTCCCCCGAGGTGTAACCTCCAAGACTATCTAATTCGGACAGAGTATGAAGAGATCTAGAACATCATACCAAATTCCATTGTTCTATCACGTGGAAAAATTTAAAAAATCGTTGTTGAAATCGCGAATTTTACATAGGAAAATGCAGTAATATAAGTAGTACCAGCGTATCTGTTAGAAATATCCGGTGATGCAAACTGTTACAACTTATATTACTGCATTTTTCGATGTTAAAGCCGAGACTTCAACAATGATTTTTTAAACTTTCCTACCTTATAAAATATCCGAATTTGGTATGAGGTGTTACATCTCACTATACTTTATTCTAATTGGGCAGTTTCGAAAATTACACCGCGGGTGACAAAACCACTTACGCCCGTGGGCAACCTTCTTTTGAAAATTAATAATTTAAGTGGAAGTTGAAAAAGTGTTTAAGTATTTGCAGACCGTTTAAGGTAAGACCGGAATTTGATGCATAAAAACAAAATTGACATTTAAGGTCACGCATTTTTTTTGTGGCCATTTCACATTCTTTTTCATAAATTGGTAGTTATTAACATTATTTAATGCGCAACTTGACCCCATATTTTTTGGAAATAAGAACTAATCAACATTTTTCATTACAGGATTCGGATTCCGCGACCTAAAATTGACAAGGATTAGCTATTTTCATCTCTGAAAGGTTCTAACTGTTGACCAGTGTCACATGTAATTCCATCAAGCACCGAAAAAGTCTTAGAATTAAATGGTTTCTCACAATAAATTCGTTAACATATGTATTTGCCATAGTTGGTTCGTTATATAGATTGGACATTTTTAAGAGCATAATTAAGTTTTTGTTATATATATTCTCCTTTACGTTAGATCCGTTATTTCGAATTTCAAAAAATAATCAACAGATTTGTAATCGGTGATCTCGAAAACCACCTGTTACTGTTTTTCAGATGCTTTGCTTAATTTTTATAAATATTATTTGCCATTTTGAATTACGAAAAGATGTCTGATAAATCTTGAGACCAGAAACTTTTGAACAATTAGTGTATTTGATGAATCACATTTCTTATGCCGAATGAAATTCTATTGAATGCCAAAGTGTCAAATGGTACCCCACAGATAAATTTCTCCGTCTACAAAATAATATGATTTGAAAGTTTGAAACTGTTAATAAAATTTGAATTCGTAAAAGTTGCAAATATTGTAGGTTTATATCGCCGAATTATTTCCGGATATTACTTGCTATGTAACATAATATCCATTGTAAAGGTTAAGTAATTCCTATGTGTTGTTTAAAAATTGAAGTAGTAAAAATAACAAAAATTTTCCCAGTTTACAACGTAGGGACTACTGCTTCCGGTATTAAATACATTCAGATTTGAAAGTTGTTTCAGGATGAAATGTATTACAGTTGTATTTGAATATTAATTGCTTTTTTCAGATTTTTTAAACTCAGTTTTATTATTATAATAAAAGATTCTTCGACCTTTCAAAACGATAGTCTACGAATGCTGATGGAAAATATTTTTTCGTTATGTGGTAATTTATTGGAAAAAAATAAGAAAAATGAATTTATACGAGGTATCATCAATAAAGGTTTTTCATTAGCCTTTGAAAATTATTAACTTTAAGGACGCTGTAATAAATCTTCAATCGCTTTCTGTGAGGTATTTTAAAAACAATAAACTCTACCTAGTACTCGGAGTACGCGAACCACATTTTTTATACGACGATCACATATGTCTTACCTATTATACACTAGAAATCGACAGGTTTTACAACTATTTATATGATTATGCTTAAGAGTGTAGTTGATTTTCGTCCTATGGAACGTAAGAAATTGTTAAATTCGATGAGAATATGATTAATTTCAAACTATTACTAGTTGAATTATTGCATTTTTCTACATAAATATGTGATTTCTACTCACAACACGGAACCTCCGAAGTTAAAGTCATGGATATATGCAGTAATTTCAGTAGTAACAGACTCCTATTTCGCCTAAATTACGGTACGGAATATTACTACTTATCTTAAAGCATTTTTCGATGTATAGTAGAGTCCCGGTATTGGCGTCTCGCTATATTTACGTCCCAGCATATATGCTTTTCTGTCACCGCTTTCTTTTTCCCCACCTTCGCGCCGGGGCCTCAGGAAGGGTTTGCTGTGACGTCACGAACGTAACGAGACTGAGGAGAGTGGGAGAAGCGGCACTCCCCTTCTTTTGACAAATATAAGGAGACGGGAGGGGAAGGCGAGAAACCGAGTGGGCAAATATAGGGGGACTGTACAGTATATTACTCGAAATAAACAACGATTTTTAATTTTTCTCACGTGATAAATCAAATGAATACCCTGGAGTTATTTTTATTGATTCTTGTTCTATAAAGTCGCCTGATAAGAAAATCATCTTATTTCTGGCCAAGTTCGTTTTATGTCACTTTTAAGATGTTGGTAAATGCAGGCTAGAGTGTCGTCTGGATACGCTGTTTACTAGATTACTAGTTAATTAGTAATATCTTGTACATAATTTGTCTTCGAGAAGAAGTAACTTCCTATTTAGGTGGAAAAGATCATGCACATCAATATAGGCGATTTTCTTCAAGATGGAAGTTCCGCAACTAATAAAGTTGACGTCAGGAATGTGTAGTAATCTAAGTTGTAACTTACTGCAAGCGCTGCGGAATGTTACTACTTATCTTAAATTAGGGATAGACTTGATTACCCTTATCGGAGTTTATTTGTTTCGGTTCTTCGAACTTAAAGTGGGAAATTAGCTACACTCGTGGGCATCATTCAATACAATATATAATTTAAAAACCTCTTAAATTGTTGTGCAATCAAGAAATAACGATTACAAAATATAATGAAGAAATTGTAAATTTATAGATTGTGATTGAAATTGTTATACGAAGCTAATAATAAGTTAAGTGCGATGTTTTCTATTATTTAATAAATGCTGAAGATAACAAAAATAAGTTTAAATAGGTGCCTTTAAATATAAAAATCAAAATGTTTATATTTCAAAGTTTAAAGGTTCCTGAGATTTGCTCATAAATTGTTATTCTCAGAACCTATATACTAAATAATATTATTTAATCAGTAATGAAAACGTATTAAAACTGATTCCAGTTGCCAATTTTCAAAATCTTCAAAAATGAGATTAAACAACTTGGCCACGTAGTAACATGATCGTTGTTGAAGTTGCGGAATTATACATAGGAAAATGAAGTAATCTAAGTAGTAACATTCCACACAATGGTCTGTTCGCAGTAGGATCCGACTGTTACTACTTAAATGAACGAGGAGGTTCCTTTCCGACGACGGAAACCACCTAGACTCGTGGGCATAGTTTCTTTTATGCAAAAACTAAGTTACGACTCTTCAGAGACAGATTATGTACTAAATATTACTAACTAATGGGTAATAACAGCATATCCAGATGGTGCTCTACGCTGCCATTTTTAAAACTTCAAATGTAACACGCGACAACGATGCCAAGTAGTAAGATGCTTTTTTAGTCAGACGTCACTGTATAACCGAGAGTTTAACTAATAAAAATTGCCATGCATCTAGAATGGACTCAGACCGAAGTATGGTATGCAAAGGCTCTTAAGGGTGACGTAAACTTTCATCATTAATCCTTAGAGACCAATCCTGAGAGAGCGGTCGTTGGGAGATGAGGTCGGCACGTCATCTCGTTCTATTCGCGTTTCATCTCATTTTCCCGAATATATGCCCGACTGCTCGTCGAAGGCGAGATGAAGAAGCGACAACTGCGATGGCGAGCGTGAATGCGCAGCGAATAATTAAACGTCACTCACACGCTTTCTGTGCGTCCTCGCGTTTATTTGCCGTGCTATTTACCGTGGCGCAACTAGAGGAATTCAGTTTAACGCATGATTCCGTATAATCGATGGGATGCGGCACACCACGCGTTCATTAGCGAGCGGGTCGCACCTACCCTTGTTCCGATCCGATAGGCGGATCCTCGATTTACTCGAGCGAATAATGCTGATTGAGAATTAATGTAGGCAATGACGGTACATCCAACGTCTTGCCGGCGCCCACAGCTCTCTCCTTCACGCACCAACCCGTCACATAATGCGCACTTAGTTTCCACGATACACATCAAATGATGAATATTACTATTGAAATATAAAATTAGAAATACTAACTAATCCCTTGAAATAAAGATCCTTTGTATACCGGCATTTCTTAGGAAAACCCGTTTATTTCAAGTTTTACGAAAACTCATATATTTTAAATTTTACAGCGCGTGCTTGTTGATTTTGACCTTTGGCCACAAATATTCTTTTATTTCGACGTTAACCGCGAAATTTGGATGATTTCTATTGTGACCAGCGTCGATTCGTTTATTTTAAGATTTATCTCAATCTCTCATTATTATTTTCTACTGATTTACTTCGTTCACTTCACGAACCTCCTTGTACTCCCGAACTTCAGGTAGAGTTTATGAGACTGACTGACTGACAAAGTATATGGATTGGCCTGGACAACAAGGGTAGTGGACAATAGATGAAAGAAAGACGGAGAAAGACAGAGAGAGAAGGAGAGAGACAGAGAAAGAGATATAGAGAGAGAGTGAAATAGAGAAAAAATACGAGGGCTAGAGGAGAGGAAGAGAAGGGGAGATAATAATGAAATACATATTTATTGGGAAGATAGAAAGAGAGATAGAGTAAGAGAGAGAGAGAGAGAGAGAGAGAGAGAGAGAGAGAGAGAGAGAGAGAGAGAGAGAGAAAGAAAGAGAGAAAGGGGCATTGAATATGAGGAGTACAGATTGATTAATTGGATGTATATTTATTAAGAGATTATTTTTATTATTATTCTTTATTATATAGGCTTTTTTATTATTCTTCACAAAATTTAAACTAAAGAAACTTGATATTAAGCCGTAGATCTATTTTATACAATGTCTATTACTCTCAAAAGGTAACTAACCTAACAATCACTAAGAGAGTAAACAATAACACAATACATGTTTTCGAGCTAGAGTGTTGTTTATCGCAAACAATAGTACGTTTTTATTTTTTATCACCGTAGAAACATGGCGATGTTTTAAATTAAGTGGATAATTAAGACCGGTTTATTTAGGTAATGCTACAATTAATGCCAACATCTATCGAGAATAAGCAAAATCTCGCATTTTAATTAGTAGTTGTGTGAACGGCTTTGAATAATATGAGATTATATCTAATAATGAAAGATCTGATTAAACAGGGACTATCCAGTTTTTAACGCAAAGTAAATCAGTAATTCTCAAAGAAATTAATTAAAAAATGTAATTAAAACTGTACGAATCTTGACGTCAATAAAACCAAAGCAATATGAAATTAAAACTTACTAATTTATTTTAGAATTACGAAATTAGGTCAGCGTAAGGAATTGTGGTAGGAGTGAATTTAATGGAAATGTAATTTTTTAAACTTACTTCTTGCGTGTTGACAAGGACATGGGTTTGCACTTTCCGGAATACTTTCTGGCAATAATAAAACAATATATTGGAAATGATTAAGTAGGAAAATATGGAGTGACTAATCAGGTTTATTATTCTTATGAGTACGCATAATTTCGTTCCAACAAAGTGTTTTCAGCAACTTTGGTGTCGTAATATAGATATATAAGTAATATATGTTAATATAATTTACGAATTTATTATAAGTTACCATCTTAATGCTTTCAGTCGTCGTTGTGTCACAAAAGTGTCAGCAAAATTCAAAATCATGTTTAGAACTTCTGTATCAGCCCACAGTATGTCATCCAAGAATTTTTGATATTTTGAAAAATTTGAACTGAATTAAATTTAAAATCACTTTTGGGGTAAATTTTGATACAATTCGTAATACATTTTTCCACTTGGGCTATTAGAGTATATTTTGAACCTGCGCCATTTGCACCTAAGAGCTGAAAATTGAATCCAACGGTTTTAGAGTATATCCCACTACACTCGCGATGCATGTTGGTGACATAAATATTCATTACAGCCACTCCAAAGCCAAATAGACATTCTAACTTTTAACAACCTGACTATTTACCTGTCCCTAATTCGTAAAGTGTTACAAGTAATCTGTTACAAACTACGACTCTGTTAATATTAACTTCTTGCAATACAAAATCAGTGTTACGAATGTGTCCTGCTTAATGCTGCTTCTTGAATAATACATAAAATATTTGTAGATATTAGCGCGTGACATGTGTACCATACGGAATAGGAGTAACAGGTGCTTCAGTCATAATATATTGCTGTGGTGTGTATAATTACACGAACTTCTTTAACCTGCTTCTAAATAATTTCAACGTTAACAAATGTTTTATTTATTTAAATGATTCTTTTTGATGTGTTAAGTTTGAGAAAAGATTTTTTTTTAGATTTTTGTACAGTTTACATGTTTTTCTTATGATGTTGATTTTTAAAAAGTGTATTATAAAATAATGGATAAATACAAATAAAATATATAAATAATAGATAAAAAATATATAAGATATTAAGTAATAGTATCTATTGAAAAAAATTAATTTTCAAAGTGGTCGAGCAAAAATTGCTGGTAAAGACATTTTTTCTAAATCATGGTCGTGTGTACACAATTGTTTGACCCAAATGAAATCACTTCAAACTTGATACACCGAGTCCAAATTTGAAGCCGATTTTCACAAATTAAAAATGGAAAATTTAATATGGAGGAAGAATTGGCTAAAATCGATCGCTATCTTTTCTTGCTCTATTTTTCCTCTTTCAGGTGGCATAAAAAATTAACTTGGAGTTCTTTCAAAGAACACTTATGTCTTGGTGATCATCATAACCTACGAACAATGTTATGTGGAGATTTTGTAACTTAGGAACCAATCTTTCAAGGTTAGTTGAAAATTGAAAAAAAAATTTTTAATCCTGAGTTTTAAAGCATAAAAAGTTCAAAAGTAACTTTTTTACGCTCCTCTACTTATTTATATTTATTATTAATATTGTTTACAAACGAAACAATTTGGTATTTTGCTACAGTTACTAAATTTCAGTAACCTCCTCAGAATCTTAGATTTAATCATCGCGATGCCCAGATGTAATTTCATATTCTTGAAAGCTCGAACAAATCGCGGCTCTTGAATGCTCGCTCACACGATCTTATTAACATTCGACTACCCGTATAATTTCAACAAAAGCGGTACTCGACCCAATTATGGTACTATGATATTCAGGTTCCGTTAAGACGTACCGTAGAAACCCGATGTAGCACGTGTTTATAGTTTCGAGTTACAAACGGTGCAAGATGCGAGGCTGCACTACTACAATCAAGGCGTTGTCCCCGGGCATCCGTGGAACTGCTCAAAATCGCTAAGACGGAAAAGATCAAATGTGCCGTACTAATTAACGACAGAAATGGTTAAGTAGGTCGACTACAAGTTACGCATTGTTTACTCTTTGAATTAGCCTTCACGTAAAGTAACATGCAAGCTCTGTTAATATATGTATGGAAATTTTTCATAGCACGGTTATATATTTAAAAAATGCGTTTTTTTACTAATTTATACATTATTTTCACCACCGCGATGGTTTATCGCAAAACGTGCCAATCTTCTGTACGATGCGCATTAACTGTTCATTATGTGGAATATGCGTATTCGTGGTATGCACGTTTTAGAGAGCGAGCCTAGGTACGCGAACATATTTACAAACATAACAACGGCAATGTGTGCCGTACAAGCACTTACGGAAAATATGTGAGATTTACGCAAGGCTTTGCATTACATTACGGTATGATGGAATATGCAACAACGGACGCATTGTAAATATTCCCGTCGCGATATGTATTTACCGATATTCTGAATAATACGTCGCTACTCGCATATATTGCGTATTATCAATCATTCTGATAAAACAACAGCGGTGGAAGTGAAGTTGCGAAACACGAATATCATAAATATCTTACACTATCGATCATTGTAATGAAGCCAAATTTTATGTGCTTCCAGTTCCCGGATACCGACTTTAAAAGATAAAATGTGTAAACGTTTATAAATCTCCTAATTTATTACCCTTTGGCACCCTCGTAATAATAATTCTGAAATATTGCACATGATACTAACTTCTATTATTACTAATATACGTAGTCAATAGTCTTATCGGAACATCTGTTATCACTTGCCAGAACACAACGTAACAGCAGATGTTGTAGGCAGATGTAATATATACGTCCGTGAACGCTATACGGAAGTCCCGCCTCTTACTACTTACAGTGATACGTATGCTGTAAGTAGTAACATATACTATCCGTACATCATTCTACTATCTGCAGTAGTTATAGTACTAAATAATAAACTTTTAAAGCATCTTGCAACATGTGAAAATAATATTTTTCCTTTGCGGTAACTTTCTTTTATTGCGTTCATTCTAAATAATTAGTTTCATTTTGTTCCAATTCACACTCGACTTTGAGCAAATTTATTATATTTAATCGAGTACATTTACTAGGTAATGGATTTAATTTCACCTACCGACGCCAGTATCCGAAAAGCGCATTCTGAGCATCTGGTGAAAACCCCCGGGGGAAACCTGAAGTGCCGGGAAATCGAATCACGCGAGATCTCGCGCTAGTTTTTGTGATCCCTCGTGACCGATGCGACTGAGGCCTTCAGTATGACGTGGATTGGGAGGGTGTTGAAAATCCACAGATTGTTAGTTTGTGGAAGAAATCAAACATAAAAAAGGTTATATATGAATTTCTTTCTTTTCATAAAATAGATTATCGATCGTGAGTATTCTCATGTTTCTTCTTCTTAAAAGCACTACAATGGTCGACACGATATTGTTATAGAGATGGAATGAGCTACTTTTTATTAATTTATCATCACTGAATTCATATCCGATAGTGATCCTTTTTATTAGCTATTGATTCTACGTAATAAGGAACCAAAGTTGCAAAATACATCATTTTCGACAATGTTCAAGAAAGTTTATCTTTGAATTAAAACGCGATAAATATTTATATCTTAAAATAATGATTCGATCACTATTTTCACAAAGAAACATTTATATGAAATCTAGTAAAAATGTATCTGGTCTTTATATGTGAAGTGTCTTACCCGAAATGTCTGTTACTACTGCTCACTTCAATCATGCTACAGATCACAGCTATAGCTAGCGGAAACTATCTGAATATGACAGATTCCATCCCATAAACCCCAATTTCAACATTGGAATCGTAGACTGGAATCACAGAAATATATTACAATTCGTTTATATCGAATAAAAAGACATCTTAGCACTTATAACGTCCGATTCCAGCAGCTCGACTAAAGTAATCAGTAGTAATAGTCATTTCTGGCAAGACGAATTTCGCGCAAAAAGCGGAGCTTTTTTTTTTACTGGTAAGTATAACCATTTTTCTTTGTGAAATAGACGTTAAGAGCTTCTTTAAAGTTATGAATACCTTTATCGCGTCTCTGATGCAACTTGACTTGAAACAGTGATGAAAATTAAGTTTTTTTTGCAACATATACCAACATGCTACTGGGACTAATAACAAATTTCACTTTCAAATTCGCATGCAGCGACCCCAAATTAATCTTTACCAGATGTGTAAGTTGTAAATATGACGTTAAAAATTCTAATTTTTAGAATTGCTGTATTATTAAAAAAATTAAATTTCATATTGGAGTTTTTGTTTATATGAGAGGATGTAACCTTTTTTCATTGGTATAGGTCGTGAAAATATAACATTATAGAATTATAACCGTGATTTTGGTCGGGTTAATAAATAAATACTTAAAGCAAATTAATAAAACAGCAAATAAAAAATCAATTTAAAAAAACTAAATAAACAATTAACAATAAAAATAAGAATGAAAAGGAATGTGGCAAGCAGAAAGGTATTAATCTAATTGGGGTTTGGGATTGGACTCAAAGGTGGAATTTTATTTTAAATATTCCCACCAGGGATGCCATTTATAACCGCGATTTTGGTTGGGTTAATAAATAAGAGTTTTAAAACTAATAAATAAAATAAAAAATGTATTTACAATCCAAAATTAATAGAAAAACCGTTTTTTAATTTCAATTTTTTTCGGCCTGGAGCTTTTGACGTTTAACCCGTCAACTCCCGAAACTTGTAAAATTTTAGTATAAGACGAAGCATCAAACGTAAGAAAAAATGTTTCATAAAGGGCAGCAAGTGTTATTAGATGTTTTTGGGGTTGCTCTATAAGATCCCATGCTCAGATTTTACTTTTTTATACGAGGAAATTCAATATGACGGTGTTTTTAGGAAAAAAAACTTGAAAAATCAGTTTTTATTTAAATCTATATTTCACACCGAAAACATTATTTATATGTAACGTAAAGTGGCACAAAATGACACAAACTATTTGAATTCTCAAAAAGTGCGTTAGCACATACAATAAATTAAAAATCGCGGCTCCAAATAGCGATTATTGCACAAAAATTTTGTTCATGAGCAGAAAATATACAAATTTTTTCCGAAATGTACAAAACTTGGTATTTTATTGGTAATTTAAATTGGTATTACATAATTAAAAAATGGTAGCTTCTGACATTATTACATCCCCGTTTATGGTTTTTTAAAATCCAAAACGGTGGACCCAATATGGCGGACAAAGATTCAAAATTATTATCAAAATATACGAAAATCGGTTTTTGGGGGTTTTTAAGATCGCGATTCTAATCTCTATAGCTCTGACCATTTTATAGGGAATTTCTTACTCTACAGAAAAGGTTCAATTCAATTTGGCTCTATATTGTCCTATAATAATACGAAAAAGGTGTTAAAAAATCTGTATTCGTTGCGAATTAATGCAACACCAACTCTTTTCAAATTTGAAAACCATAAATGGATTATCTAAGCCTCAAAAATATACAGTTTTAAATTTTTGTCTGCCATGTTGGATCCTCCATATTGAACTAAAAAATATCGTAAACGGATGTAAAGTCAGCGAACCCAGAACGCCCAAATACCGATTTTCGTAAATTTGACAAAAATTTTGAAACTTTGTCCGCCATATTGGGTCTGCCATTTTGGATTTTGAAAAACCATAAACGGGTATGTATCAGCGATCCTAGAAACACCTACATATCGAGTTTTGTACATTCAGGGAAAAAAATTTGTATATTTTCTGTCCGTGAACAAAATTTTTGAACACTAATCGCCATTTTGCAGCAGCCATTTTGAATTTATTGTATGTACTAACGCACCTTTTGAAAGTTGAAATAATTTGTGCTGTTTTGTGCCACTTTTTGTTACATCTGAATAACGTTTACGGTGTGAAATATTGATTACAAAAATAAAATTTGATTTTTTGTTTTTTTTTTCTAAAAAAACACCGCCAATTTTCCACTCGTGGAAAAAAGTAAATTTTAAGCGTAGGATCTTATCGACCCCAAAACCATATAATAATTTTCGCTGACCTTTGTGAAACTTTGTTTTCTACCTTTGATGCTACGTCAAAGTTAGGTCAGACAAAAATTTCACAAGTTTCGGGTGTTAAGGAGTCAAGGTCTGAGGACTCTATGTTTTTACCTCGTAAAGAAGTCGAGATGATTTGGATACCCAATTCTGGTTCAAAGTGGTTGGTGGACAAACATTTGTTATTAAAAAACTCGATGTTTTTGGAATAATTACATGTATCTTATTTTTACAGCATTTTCTCTAAATTTTGAAGATACCTCCGAAAAATACGATAAACTGAAGGTTAAAAATGATACGTCCAGATTTTTTTTAACAAATTTAGTCTGTAACTTTGATTTGTAAAAATCATTGCTTGTACAAGTCATAATTAGCATGTCTCGTTGGAGAGCATGACACTGGACGCGCTTTCCCTGTAATGTCGAGAAGAAAGGCGGGAAACGGCAATTACGACGATTCCTCCGGGCTGACAATTATCGGCATTATCGTTAGGGTCCTCGGAATCGCTTTATTATTCACCCCCGCACTTTGGTTAACTGACGTTAAGGGTAATTCCATCCGGCCCTCCCTCGCACCTCCACCCGTAATTTCCCTCGCGATCTTGGGAACTTGCCGACGATCTCGGCTATCGATCTTGAAAATCTGGGGCCAATATCGATTACCGGAAGCTCGGGGCCACCGCCGATTCGATAACGACTACGACGATGCCGACGACGCTGCCAGGATGCCTTATCGAGCCGGACGTGTACGTCGCTCTGTTAATTAAAGCTGAATGACGCTTAGCGGTTCGCGTAAACGAGTTTTTCGTACTTCGCCCCGTATTCTCGAGGCTCGCAGTGCCTTTGTTGCTAATGAGATTCCTAACCTAAAAAACACTAGGAGCACTTTATTGCCGCTGCACGATTTATCGCGCGAAGCGTGGAGCAGACTGTTCCGGGTGCATTTTCGTCGAAATTCCTGCGTAAAATAGAGGAACCGTTCCCAAAAGGTTATTTTGTTTTAACAATTTTTGGATGTTAAATAAACGATTAGGTCCCAAATTTTTGAGAAAAAAAAAGAGGTTGGTTCCAGTTTCAGAACTATGTCTTATGGTGATTTACGGGTGCGGGTCGAAAACCAACAAATCAAAAAGCCGACAGGTCAAAAAACCGACAGTGAAAAAGCCGTCAGTAAAAAAACCGACACTTCAAAAAATGACTGTCCGCTTGTCGATGTGCCTAATTTTTATGTGTCGTCTTTTTGACTGTCGGCTTTTCGATTGTCGGTTTTTTGACTGTCGGCTTTTCGATTGTCGGTTTTTGACTGTCGCTTTTTCGATCCTGATTTAACTCTTGTTTTAGATATAATGCTTTTTATTTAAACTGATTGTGAAACTCATTACTTGATTTCTAATTGTTCCTCTTCCTCGCATTGCTCTACCATCTCTTGTATTTCATTTGTCTTTCATCGTGTACTGTTATATCGCTCGAATGGAAACACCTGTATCTGACCTAGTTCTGCTGTATTTTTAATTATTACTCTCCCGTTATCTCCCTATCCATTTCTCACCTCTTCATTGTCAGTTTATCACTCCTCCTTCGCCGTTTGTTTTCTTATCTTCCATTTCACATCTATGTCTTGAACTCGTTTTCAACTTAAATTTATACGCTCAATTCTTTTCCTACTCACGTTTATATTTAAATAAAATGTATTTGATTTATTTACAAGGAATATTCCAATTAACCAACCAATTTTTATAAATTGCGGGTATTTTCAAAATAACGAATAGTTTCCTACATTCTCTTCATTTTATTGTAATTTAATTCAATATTTTTGTCTCAATTTTATTTTATTTTCATACTTCATTATTTTGTAGTAATTTATCTTAACAACCATTGACTCTCGTAAATACATTGAAAATCATTAATCTATTTTTCTTTTGAAAAAAGTTAATTTTCAGATCAGCTTTATTGTTTTTCAATATCTTATTATTTTATATACCACGTTTTTAGCGTTTCTATTTCCAACATTATTTTACTGAATTCTGAAACTGTCAATTTATCCCACACGATCGGCTATTGCGCAAAAAGCGACCAGCAACACGTAGGAAAAACTAATGCATTTGATGTTATGTTTCGAAATTGGATTTACATCCAAGCCGTATAACCGAATAATAAACATTCCCGTCGTATTTGTTGTTTATTTTTGCAACATTAAACGCATTTCCCAGGAAGATTCGATTCGTTCACTGACACTTGAAATTTAATTTATTGTTATAATAGGATCGTTCTTTTATTTGCTAACTGGGATGCGAAGAATTTAATTTCATAGTTTGTTACTATTTAATTATTCTTTTTCGAATTACTTAAGTGCACTTTATTACGCGCTTGACGGTTGAAACCTGGGATGTTTAGCCGTTTTGAAAATTTACTGCCTTTTAAGGTAACGCCTCGTGTTTTTCCGTGAGTGCACTTCCTCATTCATTTCGCTTCTTTTCACACTATTGTTCGTACTTTTTAATAGTTTTCTTTTTCATTCTTATCGTCTTTTCTTTGAAGTTTTTAAATTCGGCACATTTTTTCGAGGGTATTTAAGTAAGCGTTTTTTTAAATATAAACTGTACTTTTCATAATATATTTTATCTAAATATTTTTTAAACCAGAGTGCGGAGACTCAATTGCCTACTCACTGTAAAATCCAAGATGATTTTGTGTATTTTTACAAAAATCGAAAACCGGGTAAAAGGCCGTATGGGCTTTTAGAGTTACGGAAACATTCAATTCTACCTTTTCTTATAACATTTACGAAATCTGAATATTTAGATATTATGACACTGTTTAGTAAAAGAAGTCACTAAATAAACAATACACGTAGAAAAATTTGAATTAATTGTTCATTAAAACTAAACATTGAACGACCACATTTCTGTAACAACAGTATTTAGACAAGTTTATTTTTAGTTTTGTAAAACAAAATACTTTTATTTACTTTTGTATAATGTTAGTATTAAATAACATGCAGAGGGGTTAAAAAATGAAGAAAATATTATAAGTTATATTTGTCATAATGATTTGGTTAAACAAAAACAAAAAGTCTTTCATTTCTAAATTCTTGAATTTTTGTTAACAGACAATAAATATCCGAGAAATCTTCGTAAAGTTTTCTTCGTTAGTAGGTTAATACGTGGTTTTCGTGAAATTAAAATGGCGTAAATCGTTATTAAATTGGTCTGTTTACAAGTGAGTAGGTATTCTCTGTAGGATTAATAGTATTGGTAAACAATAAAACTTGTTGAAGGTAAAATTAAGTAATCACTGTAAATCTATAAAGTCACACAAAACAGAATGTACAAAAAGCGAAAAAAAGGTTAATAGAGCCATGAGGAAAAGGTAGAAATGATTATAACAGTGTTTCCCACACCGTGAAAAGTTATAGTTGACAGTATCTTGTTAAAATATAACATACAATAATTACTTTTCATGGTGATAACTAGTCATTTTCGCTTCATCACTTTTACTAAATTTATTTTTCTAGTTCATATTTCGAGTAACTATTTAATTGTAAAGCTACGGTATATTCGAGGTTATCCGTTGGGCTGCATATTTAAGTATTGGGAAATAATAAACGGAACAATGTTTTTGTTTTGTTTTACTCTGGAAATGGTTAATTTAACAGATTTTTATAATCACGTATTTTACTTTTCTAAAATGGTTCCATTGGCCTTTTTCGTTCTCTCTGTGTAACACTGATCAGTTTTAGTGGTTCATGATTCCATGTAATATCAGGTTATAGGTTGAATAAATATAATAGTTTGTGCTGTTTAAGTACACATATCTTTTTTTGAAAAAGATAGTTAATATTTCAGTGATATTGTAAAATAATTGTTAAGACTTCTATTTTATGTAGAAGAACTGTAAGACGTCCTAGTAACACCATATTGCTCTCATTAATTTTCTGTACATTTAATGTCGATTTACAAGCCTATTACTACTACGAACTACGGGCTTCGTAGCTCAGGCGGTGGCGTACTGGACTACGAAGTCGTAGGTCGTCAGTTCGATCCCCGGCTGGGCAATTTTTCGAAATTGTTTTCAGGCAGCAGTTCGCTGTGTGTAAGACGAACCACGCTGTTTGGCATTTTCGATATATTGTCTTCAGGCGGAAATGGAGCCATGGCCGATGCTGTACTTAATGTGGGTTTCTGCAGTTTCCTACATTCTCGACAAATGCGAGTATGGCGCCAGCTAAGACGACCTGCAGCTCTCGCAATGGTGCTCACCTGTACCCGGACAAGCTCCCTGAGAGCTTTTGGGACACCTCGATCGAGATGGAAGGTTGAGGGTAAAAAAAAACTAGCACCGTTAGTAGTAATAGATTTTTGGCCAGGCCCTCATTCCATGGACACAATAATAGAGTTTAGTTTTCTATTAAGTTAAATGCAGGGCGCAAGTTTATTTAGATTCCTGATTACGAATGTTATTTAAAAGATCACGAAATTCAAAATGACGGATCTAATGGAGCGGACTAAATTATTTATTTTATGTCATTTTTATAAAATAACTTTATAATCAAGGATATAAATAAATTTGCTCTCTGCATTTAAGAATGTCAACTATCAACAGATATCGTTATTTTTGTATAAATCATAAATCGGACATTATGTGTGGCCATTTTTGATGCCTGTATTTCCAAGTTATATTGCCTTTTACAGTTAATGTTTCGAGAAGAAAACTCGACAGCCATCATAATTCGGCTTTCGATTCAAAAATATTGATTAAAAATTGGTTTGTAAAAACCAAACACAACTTTTCCAGATCGGACTGAATTTTTCTTCTGCAGACAGGTTAGGAAAAACCAAGTAATTTTAGTGCAGATATAGCTGCATTGTACTTAATTTTTCTAAATCGGAAACCCACTTGTAAGGTTGTCATTGAAATACACCATAAAAAATTTCTCTTCAGGACTTAATAGATTAACAATAAAGAGTAGAAGATGTCAACTCCTTAAACTAAACAGCTTCAGTTTTTTGAGTGTCCATAAGTTGATGTACTCTGTTTATGATAATTTAATTTAAACAGTTTTAAAGAAAAGTCGGCGTATGCATTTTTATCCTCATATCATTAATCTTCAACTTGTATTCCGTAAGTTAATTTTTAAATTATAAGTGATTTATTGATATTAGGCGATAGTTACTAGTTGTGAGACGATACTAGTTGTCAAATATACTGTCAACACAAAACCTAACCAATCCCATCAGTTTAGTGTGTAAAATCTTATAAGATATCCAATTTATTTGTGAAAAATTGATATTTTACACGTTAATTTAATTAACACAAGAAAATATAGTGGATTTTCCATTAGTCTTTTATTAAAACTTTACTACGACACATTGCATTTCATTAATTTGGAATCAAAGATTTTTTTAATCGTCAAAATATCGTTAAATTTTAGTTATAAGACACTTCATGTCACTAGTCGTGAAATACCTTTCTGTCACTGTAAAAATAGCATTTTTTCTTCGCAATCGCTAGATGACGATGCTGATGATAATATGGACTTTTGTAATTTGCTTAAAATTATTGCCGAAGAATTGTATTTTTATTATTAGCTGTCAACTATATTAGTTGCAATTCATGTCAACATCCTGCACATTCAAAATATGCACACAATACACACATGCTATTTCACATGCATTGACGACTGGAGAATACTTTAAAATGATGTTTTATTTATTTTAATTAGGTGACTAAATTTTATTTAGTGTCCTATAATTAGTGACATCCCCCCCTAAAAAATTCTTCGTTTGCAACATTTTTCATAAAGTTGTTTGGGGTGGTCAAAACACTATTCCATATGCACAAAAAGTTGAATATTTTAATTACCTTCCAAATGATCTTCGCATTTATTAAAGGACGATGAGCATAAGTGATTTACGCCCTCAAGATGGAACCTTCGAAACTGACAAAATTAGAGAGAGTATGATGAGAACTAAGACCTAATGAAAAAATTCGAATGTTTTATCATCTGGGAAAGTTTAAAAAATCGTTGTCAAAGTTGCGGATTATACATAGAAAAATGCTGGATTCTAAGTAGTAACAGTTCGCACCTTCTGCGAACAACATACATTGCGGCCTATTACTACTGAAATGACTGCGTTTTCTTATGTATAATCTGTGGATTTAACGGCGTTTTTTTAAACTTTCTCAGATCATAAAACAATCGAATTTGCCATTAGATGTTAGTTTTCATCATACTCTAACGGAATTTGTTAGTTTCGGAGGTTCCAGCTTGAAGACAGAAATCACCTATACTCGTGGGCATCGTCCTTTGTTGCTCCACTAAAAAGTTACACGGTCTCGCAACTAGTGATTCTACCATATATTTTTATACGTGCTATTTCGTTTTAAACATACTGATATGATATTCCCCATACATACACCTTAATCCGTAACCAATCGGCGGATGTTCTTTAACACGATATTGTTCAAACGTGGGCAACTTACTTGGAATTGTTTGTCAATTGAAATTGCCGATATATTTAGCATGACCATCACAATAAATTTTCCAAATTTCGCATTAAATCAAGGAAGAAGGAAAGCTCGTCCACCGAAGGATCGAGAAAAGCACAATAAAAAATGGATCAAGGGCGTAAATGGACCGAGGAGTGATCGATCGGGAAATTTGGGTCCCCCGACAACTCCTACTCGCCTATTAACCTTTTGGCGCCTCCATACGCCGTTGATTTCATCTGCTCGTTCTTCCCATTCGGCCAACATGGACAATGTGGGTGGGATGTCACCGGGAGATTAATGGTTCGGATCCCATCGCGCGACATCAAGATTCTCTGATTACTCGATTATCATCGCGTTGTCGAGAACCTGTTGCACCGGGTCGGGTGTATGCCCGCTCGATAAATTGATATTTCGAAAGCGGAAAACAAAATGATGGGAAAAATCTGCGCGAAATGGCCTACAATAGCAGTCATCGCGCGAAGCGAGTAATTGGGGTTTTATTGTTTTTCGTTAAACGTATGAATCGAGTGGATTTTGAAAACGAGAAATAGCCGAGTATTGTTTTATCAGCTCGGGGGACGGATCCGAAACCTGCAATACAGGAATATCACCTTCATTGTTCGAGAAATTAAAAAACAGTTTCCTACCAGCGTGGAATGCTTCAATATTCTGTCTTTGAGCTATTTTATCGGGAGATTTTGTATATTTATTTCGTTACAATTGACTGTGTACAGCCAATGTGGGTTAAATCAACGTTTTATTGTTTCATAACATAATATAGGTTAAATTGAAACATTGTTCTCTCATTTGAATGTTTACACCATCCGCATGCACTGTTTAAAATTGTTTATAGGTTTTGATGAAACTAAATAATTTTTAATCGAGTAATTACACCCCAGTGTCAGTGATCGATTTTATTTAGAAATCCAACAAATAATGGTTATGTACATTTTTTTTTATCGGCGAAAAAATGCTCAAAAAAACCTTTACTATTTGGTACTGAAGATCTTTTCAAGTCGTTAGTTATAAATTCTTAGGTTTTAAAGAATTCAAACCACATTTTCAGTGATTTTTGTAGTCACTGCTTATGAATTTCAGGTATAATTAAGAAAATTAAAAATTATGCTCCCAACGGATATACTGAATTATCTAAAAAAAACTTTAAAAACAAAGATTTAGCTACGAAATACTTGGTACCGTTTCCGGTTATATTTAACAATATAAGAAATCTAAAGAATCTAATTGGAGTGACTAATTAACAGTTATTTATTTTGTACTATTGCATTGAACATTTCCGATTGTATTTTCTTATTTAAACGAATATCGGTTTATGTAAAATTTTTAATACGTACAAAAAATTTCCTATAAAAGTTTAAGCAACCCGTGGGCGATTATCTGCTCTGGAACAAGGTCCATCCCTATTACGATTTACTTCGGTGTCAGGGTCACCTACTGTATGAAACATATAGACACTAATCCCTCGCACGCTGAGTTGCAGTGCGAGCGAGTCGATGAGAAGTTATAAAATGGCTTAAACTTTTAATTTTACTAAAAAAACATGTACCACGCCGTTTCATAACTCGCCAGAGTTTCGAACAAATTTTGTTGTTTTAAACTGAGCTCCAAATATATTCTTGTATTTGTCGAAAAAATCAGAGGCATCGTGCTGCATGAATTTTTGTCGCTTTGAATGCTAGTAATCGATATTTTTACATGTTTCAAATATGTCGTGGTATTAAATGAATTTCATGATGAAAAATTTGTTTAGCATTGGAAAGAAGTTTTAGGTACCATTGACGGTGTTATTTCTTCTTTTTTACATATTTATTTCTTTATAAAGGATTATTAAAAAAATATATAAATATATCATTTTAAAAATAACAAAAATTAACAATCTGAAGAGAATCTTTTTCAGTTTGTTGAAATCATTGATTTACACGGTAAAAACTGAATTAATTGATCGAAATAAAACTAATTCTAAATCGATATTAAAATTAATGAAACGTGGTCAAATAAACAAACGAGAATTTATTGAAAAGTGACTAAATAGTTAACATTTTATTGGTCGTTTTGGAAGGAAAAGAACCTTTGGCTTTGGTAATTTGTACTCTGGCACTATGAAAGCTCTTGTTAAAAAGTGGTCGCAGGAAAGTTTTTCTAAGGTTTCCACTTTAAGTTTCCAAAAGTTACCTATGCAACGCGATAAGAAGCATCCGGAAATATTTCGAAAATGTTGAATAAAAGTTCTCTGCCATGTCTACTTACATTTTCAGTACTAAATATTCTAAACCTCGTTGAATCATCTATCGCTTAATTATTCAGTTATATAATGTTTTAATTTGCAATTTTAATTTTTGTAAAATATATTGCCATTGCAGTAAAATAATGGGTTGAAAAACCTACAGTCGAAAAGCCAACACATAAAAAATAGACAAATCAAAAAGCGGACAGTCATTTTTGGAAGTATTGGTTTTTTAACTGTCGGTATTTTGACCTGTCAACTTTTGGATTTGTCAGTTTTTCTACCCGCACCCAAAAAATAACTGTCCGCTTGTCGATGTGTCTATTTTTTTATGTGTTGGTTTTTTGACAGTCGGCTTTTTTGACTATCTGCTTTTTGACTGTCGGCTTTTCGATCTGTCGGTTTATCGATCCGCACCCAAACAATGCAATTCTATGAATTTATTATTACCAAAAGATTCTTTTGTATATATTAAATAATCGTATAAACTCTAGTAGTGAATATTCAGCCAGCAGGAACTATTTGTTTTAAAAATTGAAAGATACACAATAAAAAAGTATAATTTACTATAACCATATATTAACAATTTAAAACTAACATTACAGAGATTTCTTTAAAATCACCTAAAAAAATTGGTTTGTTGTTATATAGTCATTTCAATATTTCCCTCACCCATTTGACCTTAAAATAACTTTAACAATGGACGAGACGTTAATGGCGCTCACAGTAAAAAGAGCACCAGACAGGAAACAGAGCTTACTGAATTAATATCTTTGTTGCTGTACAATTTTTCATTTAAGAATATAATGTTGACCTTCAAATATCTTTGAAACTATCATTTAAGTCATGAGTGGTTATGGTAGTCAGAAATTATTCCAACTGAAATACTGTTCCCTCATAAATCTTTTAAAATAGAAGATAAAACGTTTTGAACATTTTTCGACGTTTCACCTTCTGAAGGTCACACAAAAGTATAAAATATAACTTCAACGTTTGAAGTTCCACTATTGTCTTAGTATAGTTGCGGTATTTATTTGAATGGAATCGGTTGGTCTTTCAAACCTGAACTATTATTCTCAAAATCAAAACAAGGTCAAACCCTCATTGCCTCAGTAATTTTTGGCTGGAAGGTTTACCATGACTAACCTTAAATATCCTCTGTGCTTATTTAGGAATTAATATTTTAAATATAGAATACGCAGTATTGTACAATAATAATAAGTCACCTTTAAATTATAGAATAATCATATTAGTCTTTACGAACTCAATAACTTATTCGATAAGATCTTTTCTGAATTATTTCGATTTCGCATATATAAATTAGGAGTGCCTAATTGAACATCATTCAAAATGTAAAGCATTTTATGAGGAAAAATATTAGGAAATATATTTTTTGTATTCAAGGGCGGTTTGATTACATTTTTAGTAAATTGGAAACTTTAATAAAGTCTGTAAAAATACTTAATATTACGTAACAAGCGAATTCTTTATATCTATCCGAGGTCTTACGAAATATAATTACCAATCCAGTAATATCGTTTTGACAAATACGTTTTTTACAATTTTCCGATTTAGTAAAGTAATATAAAAGTTTGGATATGGAAGTTGTTTTTTCTTCTACGTAATAAAAGCTCGTTTGAAGATATTATTGATCGTAAACCCCTATGTGTGTCCAATTGAGCATATGTTTAAAAATTCTAATTGAAAAAGTAAAACCTTTTCAAAAGTTTCTGAAATAAACAGAATGCTAACTATCCTCGATTTAAAGAGTCCGCTTTAATTAATATTCATGCTTATTTGTTGAACTTTCGTAGAGCAAACGATGCATTTATACGGTCGCAAAGAAACATAAGAGTATAGTTTACTGGAAATATCAATAAAAATGTTTACTTACTTCTGTGAACTTTTTCCGAGGCAGAATCCCTCCTTAGCTTAACTTTTCTCATTGGATTTGGTCTCGCTACTGAAAAAAGAAAGAAATCTGTGTGCATATCAAAATAATTTTTTTGAAATTGTAAACTACGGTAATATCCTTGTCTTATTAAATACATTTTTTAGTAATTTGGCAAATTATATACTTTACGTTATATAATTTTTTATGCCTTTAATACAGTTTAATTAATTTATGTAAAATATTCGTGAATTATACATTAAATTTCCTTATTTTTTTTTCAATTATCTATTTTATTTATATTGTTTATAGTTATATGGTTATTATTTCGAAACTTAAAACAAATGCATTTACCCGTCATGGATTTATCGATGTGACAATTATTGCAGCTTACTGATTCGTACCTAACGCTTTAATGTCTTCTTGGAAACTCAGAATTACCATAAATGATCAAACGAAGACACAGAGGTTAATTTATCAGTAACCGTACTAATTAGTGGTTTCGCATCAATTCTAAAATATATTACTGTGTGTTAATCACAGATTACCACTCGTTGATTGGAACTTCAATCTACAAGAGGTAGTCATATTATGAGATTCTAACAAATGCATTCAATCCATGTATAAACTTTCTTGATTAAATGCACAAAATGTTATCTAATTAAATTGGATAATAACTGAGGAATATATTATCTATTCTTTAAAGGTGTTCTTTTCGAATAAACTACAAAACATTTTTAAAAAATGTCAGTATTGTTAAACATTTTTTTTTGCTCAGAACACGTTGTTTTTTTAAATGTAAGTGTTCTAAAATTGTATACTAATTTGGAATTTATGTTAAGAAATTTACCTTTAGTTCACTCTGTCATTTTATTGAAAATTTTCTCATTTTTGAACAATTCACCTTTTAAAATTATTTGACAATCTAAAGCTATTTCTGTATTTTACGTTTATTTCTTTTTTTTCTGTAAAATTTGGCACAAGAGGAATTTAAAATCCTTTATAAAGTCGCTAGTCATGAAAACGTTTGTCGCTCCAGCTCTTAAGATTTTTAAAATCACTGCATGCTCGATCAACCACGAAAAGCACGAGTGAGGTTGCAGGGCACTGTCATGCGATTTTCACGGCTTTTACTCGTGTCCGATGAAGCGAAAGGTGATTCGTACCCTTGTGATCTTGAAACCACTTTTGATGGGCCAACCGGAGGTTCCTTGAAAAAAAATTTGGCGCCTTTGTGCAAAGTTACTGCAATTTTTCGAGGGAATTTAACAGGTATATTTTTAGAAAGGTGCATTTCGTTTATTAATTATTAAGTAACTTCTTTTACTGGTGATGACCTAACTTAAGAAGAAAATTGCATTGTATGTTATAACCACTTACACGGAAACTAAATAATAGAACAAATTTCGAACATTGAAGGAATGCTAAAATATTACGACATTTTTACATAGATATGATTTTAAGTATTAGAAAATATTTTCTGATTTTTAGTTAGTTGAAATTCGTAAATTTTCCTTTATTTTCCCAATTTCTATTTTTTTTATTTACTATATTCCTACGATTGTTTCAAAAGAAAGTTTCATTTAGTTATTCACTTAAAAATGTTAAGTTAGAAAAAGAAAACTATTCATACCGTAGCAAAAATGGAACAAAATTTATTGGATGAAAAGACCTTGAATCTATCAAGAAAACTGCGACTTCCTCCTATGAATTTATTTAACTTCCGGTTTGGAGTTTATTCGATTTCTTCGACGAGATATATATAGAGGTATTTTTATATATTTTATGAACTAAAATATTTAGTAAACGGCACTTACGGTGCTCGCTGTCGACGTCATGAATGACGATCTTGATGCCTTCGCCATCGGCGAGACTTCCTTGCCGCGGAAGTTCCCGATCCTCCAGGGAAACTCTACTTACGACGGCTGGAGGTGGTTTCCCTGTTCCCGGTACCGGCGGAAGACCCCTCATTGAAGTTATGTCCGGTCTGAAACGAAAAGTCGAAATTTAATGTTTCCGGTCATTTTTGTTATGTGTGAAAATTCTGTTTCCCTGCACCTCTAGAGTGCTCTTTACATTTAAATTACAACAATAAAACTGACCACTAGAATTTCTCATATTATTCATTAATTCGCATTTGGCTTCCAAAATTTACTGACAACGTCGCATTTTTAAGAAAAATTTACTTAAATTTGCAAAAATGCATATTTGTACCATATTTGAACAATGAATTCTAGTTATTTTTATTTTGATATATGCATTGCAGCAAGTGTCTAATAATCCCTTTGGTCGAAGCTAAAACCAAAATATATTGGTCGAGTAATATTTGCCATACTTCATCATAAAACAATCCTGATATTCAAACAGCTTTTAAGACCGCTAGTGTTTCAGAGAACATATTATAAATATAATGGAAACTACAACTATCAACTTTTTGTTAAATCAATTTACCATTGCAAGATTTTCTTATTTCGACCACCATGGCATATGTTTTTATTAGTGATTGCTGCTTTCTTCGTTGGCAGCTATTTTCTCTTAAACTGCTTCCCGAAAGTCTGGAATTTGGACACAACTTTCAGCGCCGTATCTTTTGTTCCAAACGGCGTTAGAAAAATTGTTATTAGAAAAATTAGTCAAAATCGATAGATCTCCTCTTTCAAATATCGTAGTCAGAATCAGCCGGCGAGTTCAAAGAAAAATATTATGATCATTTTGTTGAAAAAAGCACTGATTTTGCCGTCGCATTTTTTGCCCTTGAAAAGGGCAATGCAGACCATTGCAAAATATACTATTCGCGTCTTTTTGCTCAGCCCTTTCTTGACACGTCAGATTTTTTCAAAAAACAAAATGGCGGCTTTAATATGGTGTCTGCAAGTTCTCATTTTGCATTTACACAGATTGACCGTGTAACGGTTGAAATCCTGGAGAATTGGGATGAAAAAGTAATTATTATCATTTTTGATAATCTATATAATAACACCTAATCTCATCATGATTCATTCATAACCTCAATTTAGTTATATACAATTGGTTTTTATCGATTTTTTGTTTGATTTTCACTCAATTTTTGACTTTTCTGTATAATTACGTACGTGTGAAATTGAAAATTACTATATACCACATTTTTTTTTATTCTTTCATTTTGATAACATGTTTTATATTGGATTTTAAATGACAACAGTGGATCAAGTCAATAGTAATATGGTAGATCTATGTAACTTTATGAAATGACTTGAAGCGTACCTTGCAAAAATTTTTATTACATTCTGAATAATAAGATGTTCCGTCTTTCACACTTGTCACCAGAACATTATCGTTTCGACTCTTCGTTTTTGATAATGTGGGTCTTCAAAGTTTTTTTTAGACTTTCTTTGTATATAATCTGTGGTATCACTTACAGCGAAGTTTACTCTGATATTCGCTTTTATTAAGCCTACAAACGTCATAGTACCAGGTAGGAATGCGCACATAACCGTCATCCTGAACTCAATTTTTAGGTTATAAACCGATTATTGAGAAGTAACAATCGTATATAGTCATTTTCAATTTCACGCTTAAGTAATATAGAAACGTCGAAAATTGAGTGAAATTAGAAAAAAGGTAAAAGTCCATTGTATATAACTAATTTGACGTTATGAATGAATAATAATAAAATTAGGTATTCACAAATAATAATAGTTACTTTTTCATCCCAATTCTCCATGACTTCAACCGTCACGTGGTGAAATAATCGATAATTGCGCGAGAAAATACAAAATTATAACTTGCAGACGCCATCTTGAAGCCGCCATTTTGTTTTTTGAAAAAAATTCTATGGGAGAAAAAAGAGCGAAGCAAAAAGACGCAATTAGCACCTTTTAAAATGGACAGCGTTGCCCTTTTCAATGTCAAAAAGCGGGATTACTACGAAGAAACGTCAAAGAAATCAGGATTTTTTCAAAAAAATTATCACAACTTTTATTTTTGAAATTACCGGCTGATTCTGACAATGGCCTTTCAAAGAGGAGTTCCAAATCTATCGATTTTGACTTATTTCAATGTTTTCAAACGACGTTTGGAACAAAAATGACAGCGTTGAATGTTCTGTCCGAATTCCGAAATTTTGGGACGAAAAGGATTAAATCGTATAGTTGAAGGGTTTATAGAATACTGGTAATGGATTTGAAATTAAAGTTTTAACATTTAAAATTGTAGAGCCAATATGACAGCTACAAATAATTCACTGCTAATGACGTATGTAAACTTTTTTAGTTCCTCTGTTACAGTATACTTAAATGCACATTCATGAACATCACTCGCTGTGTATAACCTGTTACTTTCCACTCATAATCTTCAACGAATTAAGGCTGCACCTTAAGTCGAATAATACGAAATTGCTCCTATTTCCAACTGACGGCATAAGATGTATATTTATTTCAGTTGAAAAGCTTTCTTTTCAAAGATATGAAATTCCTTGCTAAGATATTGTCGTACGTGAGGTTATGGGTAAACGCCGCCACAAAGAGCTCCGAATAGCATCGCGGCGGGAGACTTCCGGAAGTTGTACCGACGTGTGTTGCACGGCGGGAAGTAGTAAAGCTGTAGAGTCGTGCAGTCAACCGTGAGGTGAAACCATCTAGGCTCCTGTAGCCTAGTCGAAGTTCTCGAAACCTCTTTGAAATCGAAACTTTAGAATAAGTTGAGAACAGCTCTAACAAATTATGTTGAAAATTTGGTAAAAATTGCATTCAATGACGTCAAGTATGAAGAACTAAAATGCAAATATAATTATTTAAATTTTGAAACTACATCCGCATATTCTCACTTTCATCGTATGGATGTAACCATATAACAAAAGTACTTTCAATTAATCATTTCCGGGTATTTTAAGTATGCCGAATTAGTACACAAATTGTAAATCGATTATCGACCGTGGTAAGTCCTACAGTTGCTTATAAGCATATTTATTAGAGCTCTCGCTGTGTTTTTCTCGAAACCGTATTTTCTCAATAATAAGGACTCCATGTTAAAATGGTTAATTCCTATTCGTTTATATATGATAATTTTAATCATTTATTTTGTTACGACTGAAACTTTGATAAATGAAATTTGTTGTTTGAAAAATATTTCAAATTGTGGTCAAAGCGATATGCAGTCAGAGTACAACGTGTTTTATCAATTAGGAGAAGGACTAATGGGCAATTATAATTAAACATCACAGGTAAATTCGTTTAATATTTTTAAGAAATCGTCAAGAGATTCTGCTAAATATTAGCTTTGCAAAACTCTCGAACATCACTAAATCACATTTATAGTATATTTTACTAAATTGCAATTAATTTTCAGAAGCAAAGCACTCTGGAGTCAGCGTATTTCAATTCAATTCGGACACGCTAAAATCTTTTGAAATAACAGTGTTTTGTTTAACTTTCTATTTATGGCTCTAGCGAACCTTTGAATAGAAGACGCTAAGAGAATCGAAATAAACAGTGTAAACCCACGGTAATTCGCTAATTAAAACTTTAATTCTCCACCTGGTACGTTGAGAGAACGGTCTTGCTAAAATCTTTTGGCTGAATCGTTCCTAATTAATGAAGTGGAAGTCGTATTTACTACCGAGGGACTACTTCAAAGCTATACTTTTTACAGTTTCACCTACTAGAAGTAGAATTTAATAACAATTAGAGCGTATTCATTATATTTTGTTCACGCTTATAAGCAACAATTTTTTAAATTTTTGAAAAGAATTTTCCAGTTTCATAATTTTTAAACTTATCTTAATCGTTATGATGATTAAAGAGTGATCGACGTAGCACTCATAATGTACATAATAATTCTGGAACTTCTAAAATTGTTTCAGTAATTAAAAGCACTTTTCGAAAACTCATTTTGAATTCTACTTATTTTAATTTTGGAAATATCACTTATAAACAAGTCTTTGGTGTTCCCTCTTTCTCCGAAACCACAAATTTGGTTTTAGATTTTATAAAATCTATATAATCGAGAGGATATGATTATTAATGTCTAAGAAAAAGAGTACATACAATTGATAACAATAAAGAAGATTTTGATTACATTAAAACAACCAGTACTCCATATGTCAAAGGAGTTTCGATAAAATTAAAAAATCAAAGAAAGATCAAAATATAAGAATACAATATAATATAAATATATAATATAAGAATTGTTTACTAGCAATTCACTACTAATAATGGCGGTATAAAACATGGTAAAGACAAATTAGATTTATTACATCAAAGTCGTATTGTATATTTAGTCAACTGTAACCAATGTAATTTAGTCTGTATAGGTTAAATAGGAAGATTGTAAAGAGATGGAATTAACGACCACAACCCAAAATTTAGAGGACTTAAAATTCACAAGACATAGCAAACAAAGAATTGACACCAGACACAATTTCTATTATCTTATTAATATCATATTATTTTATTAAAAAATATGACAATACAGTCAACATTAAATTTGAATCATCCAATTTACCAAAGTCTTTTTTCTCATTACTAAATTTATAACATACACCTGTTAAATCGGAATTTTTTCATAATCATTTGTACTAATTTATGTAAAGATCAGGTGATAATAATGTAACTTTATTAAAGATACATCATGTGTCTATAAATCAAAACGTTTTCAGTTATAACCTTGTTACTAAGGTTTCTTTTAACAACTTTTTTGTGTATTTTTTTATGTTAGAGTTAACCATTTTGGATTTGTTACAGTTTCCTCTTGGATTATTTAATTAAAAAATTATAATAGTGTAATAAGAACTTCTCAACTAAATTTTTGAGATCAAATTCATAATTATTGTCATTGTCTTACCTTTATTATTTTACAAATTGTAAAAATGTTGATGTTATTATTTTTTATTTTTAGTGTATATTTTTTTGTTTTCAAAGTTTATAATTCTGAATACAGAATATAATTGTTTTGAGGAGGATATTCAATACAGGATAGAAAGTTACATTGTATTGTTTTAATGTACTTTTTCTGCTATCCGCTGTCACCAAGAAAGTACGTTTATATACACATATTTAAACGAACATACGGATTAAAAAGATCAAAACGAAGTTTCCTTCTACCTTATTTTTGAAATTCTAAAATTGATAATTAGATCGGTTATTCTGAAAAATATCAGCGACTGCAGAAACGTATTTTCTTTTTATAATGAAACATGCATGACATTTCGTATAACAATTCGGAATTTAATTTTAACCGAAATCAGAGAAAAAATAAGTAACATATATTTAATGTATGTAAATACTTAAAAACTTATAAACTCATGTATAAAATATCTTCAATTAAAGTTTTTTCATTTTGTCGGGTTACACGACTTGATATGCGACGACAAAATATCCGCGACAAAATATCTGAGATAAAATATCCGAGAATACCTGAAAAATAAGCCCACTAATCTAACCTAACATAATCACTAACCTAACCACTAATCTAACCTAAACTTATTTACAAGAGTTAGTAACTCACAAGAACTGGTGACAAGAAGATACAAACGAAGCAGAAGAGAGGAAGAAAATACATGATATAAGAGCCGAGAATTAGTTACATTACGTCTTGTTTACACTTGACATGAAAATATAGTAATTACAATTTGTGACAAAATGTAAACTTCGAAATTTCGTCTATTTAAAATAATCACTTTTCTTAGAAAATCAAATATTTTGAACAAATACAAGTAGTACTTTTTTTAATACTTAAAAGATTCACAAATTATCGCAAAAACAAAGCTAATTTGAGGAAAATATAGGTATAACCCAGTAAAGTGAATAAATTCCTTGAAATCTTGAATAAATTCTCTTGGCATTTTAAATTAAGTAAAATAGTAAAGAAAAAGCGGTTAGAAGTACCTGATTTAAATGGGGACATTAAAGGAATGAAACACAAGAAGAGAAGAATTATAAGCCCCAAGGCTAAGTCGTGTAAAAGAAGTAACGTGGCGTAGGAAGTAGAGCTGTAAAAGTTCAAAATACTCTTTAAATAAAAGATTAAGATAAGGGAGAAAAATAACCAAAAATGTTTTCCCTTATCATCTTTTAATCAATGTGTCCATTTCTGTAAAGAAATGTAATTTCAAATTATTTTCGTATATATGTTGTGAAGTCCTCATATAACAATTGTTTTGAAAATATAAAAATTAAAGTAAAATCATAGTAAAGTCTTAAGTATTTATCATCATTAAATCTGATTTCGTTAGAGAATTATTAGCTTCTATCCGGGAGATCTCATTAAAACTAGAATTGCTCTTACAAATAATTTGATGGCAAAATTTAATATCTGAAGTTCGTATGCATTGCTAATAAAACGTTACACTTAATGCAATTCATATAATTTTTTACTCAGGTTTCGCTGCAAGAAAATGGTCTAATATGATTAATATCGAATCGACTTTAATTCCTATTAACTAAAAAACCCTGGTGAATTTCACGTCAACTTTAGACAAAGAAATCATTTGTAGTAATAAATTATTTCAATAATGCACAAGTCAACATCAGAGATAAATAGAAACCATGTTAATTGTTTCATATTTAAATTTCGTATGATTTAATATTAAATTTATAGAGAACAGAAGTATCATAAGTCTCATGTTTAGCTGCTTGGGTAAATGGGGTAAATCAGAGAAACCTTTAAATTTTAGGTCACAAAAGTGTAAAAGTTTTCCTTGCTTAGTGCATTCATGAATGTATTCAGGGTATTATATATAGGTTAATATGTAGTAGATGGCGTAACCCTGGTAGAAATAAAAACATGTTTTGTACAATTCTTGTATAACATTCTTATTTACCATGTTAAAGGTATAGGGGAAATGGGCCAGTCTAAGAAAAAATGGACAAATTTCTACCAGGGAATGTGTATCATTTTTTAAGAAATGCTAAAGAGTTTTTGTAATTATTTTCACTAACCAATTCAGCTAATTGTGAATTTTAGCCCAGAAATTAGAAATTCGAAATGGTGGATCTAATATGGCATATTAAGACAGAAAATGCTTCCATATAAGTGAAAATAATCACTTGTAGGTCATTGGTTTCTCTGATTATAATCCGAGAATTTAGATGTACTAATTCAAAATCGTGAAAATAATATAATCGTCGAACCTACTTATAGAATGTAGTCAAAAGTTTCGCAATTTTTTTCTGAAATAATCAGTTCTATTATCAGTATGAAATCTGATACGTATTGCTTTGTTATTTAGCAGTTCTTTTACGTCATAAATTATGTTCAATGAATTGTGTTCATAAATTATATTTATGAAAAAAAAATATATAAAAAGTATACTTTTAAGCCATTAAACAAACTATATTTACACATTTTTCAAAAGATTTGTGGTATCTATTACAAATGAAACTCGAATTAAATAATGAAATGAAAGTGTATGTACATAGCGTTCGATTAGCCTCATATTTTCTGGGGTGCACAAAACCCGACAAATCACAAAACAGACACTTCTAAAACTCGACATTCCGAAACCAGACATATAAAAATCAGAGTTTCAAAAACCAGACATTTAAATAAACAGACTTTCAAAATATGTCTGCATTTTAAAATGTCTGGTTTCTTAATGGCTACATTTTGAAATTTCTGGTTTTAGAATGTCTGTTTTTAGAAATGTCTTGTTTTTGAAATGTCTTGTTTTTGAATGTCTTTTTTTTTAATGTCTGGTTTTTTAATATCTTTTTTTTAATGTCTGGTTTTGAATATCTGTTTTATGAAATGTCGAGTTTTTTAGACGCATCCATTTTCTGTTATTATTGACGTATTATTTAATAACTATATATATTTACTATCTTTCGCGTTGAATTTTCTTCTGATTTCCAACGTTGACAAAATCAATATTTTTAAAATGTACGCCCATCTTTAAAAACATTCGCATTAGAAATATTCATTTTTATTCCTGATAACGTCGGTAATGTCACTCCTTAATGGGAAAAGTTCAAATTTCCAAAGCATTGAAATGTTTAATCAAATTTTCGGTTTTGATACTATATGCAGAATTGTTTCAAATTATTGCATGCTGAATTTCACTCAAATTGGTTTAGAATAGAAAATGAAAGCAAACAAAATTGGTGCAGGCGTTTTATTAGCATTTCCCCCTCTGTTCTCTCTTAATTCTTACCTGATTTAGTTGAAATTTGGTATAAGATGATTTGAAATTATTTTTCAAAACTACATTGTCAAGTTATTGTCTTATGACACGATATTATCGACAGTAGATAGGCTCTAGCGACCCTTAAACCTTTTATTCTAAGTTAGCAAATTGATGTTACCTTTATTTTGCACTTTTAAAACTAGCCCAAATATTGCTCATAGTGTTCGGGTTAAATTCTCAGCGTGGCAATAAAAAAATTTTTTTTTTCAAACCAGTTTTGCTGTCATTTTCAAAATTAAAACTGATATATTACTAATTTCTTTTTTGAGCGCACACTTTTCATATATCTAGATTTAGTTCTTTTTATCTTACAGAAAATGGCTAGTGTTGCTTTGTAATGATTAAAATATGCTACGTACGATCGTTGAAAAATGAAGTAAAATTGATTTTTTTTTTCGGAAAAGCATGTGACACATTTTAAAGGGACTTATTTCCGTCTTTCGGAAGGAGACACATCATTCTATTACGGTGTGTTTTCTTCCTTTTTTATCTATTATTAAGGATACATATAAATTTCAGGCACAATGTAGAAATGTTAAAAATACTACACCTGAAGAAGTTAAGTAAAATTAGTGATGTGACATTTTAGTTTTTGCCTTTGTGCATATTTTTGGCTTTTGAAGATACAAATTTCAAACTTACGTCTAATAAATGATATCTGATATATACTCATAAATATATTTGATGTACGTTTAACTCTGATAATTTTAAAAGCATAAAAATGACCTGCAAATTGGAAAAATGCACAGTGACACGAACTGTAAAGGTTTTTAAGATTTGTCCATATGTGAATTGTCGTAAATCAGTTTGAAAGATACTGTCTCAAATGCATTTTAAACAAACTAGAATAAGCACAATCTATGTACAAAATTAATTGAATCTGGCTAAATACAAATCATTTATAGATGATTAACATTTACTTTGTGTCCATAAAAAAGTAACACCCCAAAAATAACATTAAAATTGGTTGCATTTTTATATTTGTGCTATGAGAAAGATCTTTCTTCTGATTGTAAAAGTAGATACTTTGTCTTATATTATTCGCTAAGTTTTCATGTCTTCGCCTGTTAAAATTAGGTTAAATTACTTTAACGCAGCTAATCCCCAGCGTCCAATTTAAGCTTCCCGATCTTCGGATTAACAGTCATAAGTTTCAACAAGTTCGTTTTTGTGTCCATGTTATTGCGGATTTAAAAGTTATTACGATGCAAAATGGAGTCACCTTTCTTTATAACATGTTACAGTCAGACATCACGAAAATACAAAAGCTATCTCAACACTTAAGTATCAGTTTAGGGTTAAGCTGCAATTTATAACTATTAATTCGGGCCTAAATATTCTATGATTAATTTCACAATCACTATCTTTATTAATCATAATATTGACCGATTAAGATTAGGGTCGAAATAAGATAATCCTAGAATGCCGTTTTACTCTCATATATTTCATAGTAATATATATTATATGGTTTACAGTTTGTAGTTTAGAGAATACACTATTATATAGTTAATAGAAGCCTTAGAAAATGTTTAGTTTATTCGACATAAATACACATATAACTTTGATATCATTCGTGCTGTTGGACGCGGTTTCGTTTTTTAAATAAATTTTCAAGTTAAGGTTGAACCCCACCAGTGACCAAAAATGAATAATATTTATATTAACCCGATTGCGACAATCTTATTAAAAAAATTAACATGCAACAACATAAACGATAACATTAATGTTGAAAATTACTATTTAAACACTCATCTAACGTTTTAACATCAAACATAATATCTGTATTCTGGACCAATGTCTAGTTCGAAGAGTAGTTCATTTTACTTTAATAGTATAATCTATATTTGATTTTTTTCATATGGCTGAAATTGCTGCTTGGTTTATATTAGAATTTTAAATTAAAAATGCAAATTTTTGTGAAAATAGGAAAGATGATAAGAAAATCAGAATAGAATTCTCGTTGTTCAGCGTTCGGTTTGCTCCGGACAATGCATTACACGTACGGAGTTAAAAATAGGTTAAACTGAACGGAGAGGTTATAAAAGAGAAACAGAATATACGAGCTATCGTTAATATATCGATATTCGAATAGTGGATATAGGACCTCGCAGTAATGATTGGATATTTCGTATGCCCGATGCGTCTCAATTGCGCAATTTCGAGTAATGAAAGTCTGTTTATTCGTGGGGTGCTTTAATCGAAAATTAAACGAAATCGACTGCCGCATTTTCAATACGCGGACCAATACGCCGGAATACCCAACAATGAAATCCAATGTTGCAAAATGAAAATTTCTTTATAGTTCGATTCTCGTAAATTCGATACGTGCCTACAGCATTGTCCTGGAATAATGTGCTGCAATGATTATTTTTCATTCACTTTAGAATTTCGGATTTATGTCATCTGTTGGTCCTGAATTACTGTTTAGTGAAACATTTGTTGAGGAATTATAATAAATGAAATAATCATTCCTTAGCTAAGTTTTTTAAAATAAAAATGTGTTCTTTTATCAGGATGTTAATAAACATGCATGAATTTCCGTCTCAAACTTTAATTTAAGTTTTTTCAGGCATCCCAAGTTCCTCTGAAGAGTATTCATCGATAACATTCACTTTCCAGGTTAGGACTATATTTCAGCTAAACTGACTGAACTAATTAGAGTGGTTTTTAAACAACGAAGGTTTTATTGTAGGAAACTCTAGCAAGCTCAATATGCAACTAGACAAAATTACAAATATTTTGGCTACTCAAAGGTTTTTATTTTGAGATCGCGCAGAGGTCATGAAGATTCGAATTTTATAACGGATGTGATTAATGCTCCAATATTGTGGTCGAAAATATCGATTTTTATTGAAATGTGTGAAAATCTGCATTCAAGGTAAAATCATGAAGATTCGATTTTCATAATGTACATAAAGATTCCAAAATACAAATTCAATTGAACGTTTTTAAATTCTAAATCGCAGATACAATATGAAGGTTAGTATTGAAGGGGTTTCTTCATTCAAGATTGGAATCCTTAGCTAAAATAATGTAACACTGCCTCAATAAAATATTATTATCAAATATAATGTTACTCCAGATATGGTTCATATAGAGAACCCTGTTTTAATTGAGTTGAGATAAACTAAAATTTACGAATTGGAATTAGTAATTAAATTAAGTGAAATAATTAATCGTGCATAAAATTAAAACATTCAAAAGTTATTATTGTTAATTGAATGTGAATTTAAAAATTTAAATATTTTCTCCAGGAACGGCGATGCTGGTATAGGTCTTATTCTTTTGTGCAGATTTCGTTATAACAGCTTTGAGGTTATGGATACTCGATCATTCTTCCAAACTTGGTGGCAATAAGATAAAATATATGTATGTTTGATTTCTTCCTCTAGACTTACATACAGTAGGTTTAAAAACTTGTGGATTAATTTGTTCCCCTTTTGTTACCAATCTTGGTATTAAACTTCTAATACTAATCCAATACAAGTAATAACACATTTGTATTCAACTTTCGGGTTTTGTATTTGATTTCGAGTTTCGGGAATATGCAGTAAACACAAATATGTTTTCGACCGTATGATCATATGGGAGTCATCATTTTGAATTTCAAAATTCTGTACACGTATTTATATTCCCCAACCTCAAGAATCCTTGTATACTTGCTTCAAAAAAGAAATTCGCTTGAAACACGTCACTTCGTGTGTTTTTCGGTACTTGCTTAAAATCTGATACAAGTTTTTCAAAATTAAAAATGAAGGGTCCATACATGGAAAAATTTTCAGGGGCACTGCTCCTCCAAAGTCGGGAAATATATTAAAAAAGAGATTTTTTTTTGTCAATATTGTTTCGTTTGATAATTACAAATATCCATGTAACATTTTTAGACATTAAAATAGTTTAAAAGATTTAAAAAATAATTATACAAAATTTTAATTTTAACAACCATATGAATGAATTTTTAAAGCTTTTAGATGATTTTAGCGTCTGGAAATGTTACATGGATATTTGTATTTTGGATTTTGAAAAATTCAAAAAATATTCAAAAAATTCTGAAAAAAATGCAGCACATTCTTTGATCGATTCTAAGAACTTTTTGTTCAACAAAAATTTTTCAAAAAGTCTACGATTTTCCGACAATTCATCATTTTTGTTTCCGTTTGACTATTACGGGTTAAGGGTGGTTTTGCAACCCTTGGATGTAACAAATAAAATAAGTATATATCATAACTCTTTATTATGGACCTCGACCGCCCTGTTTTTGGTCACTTCACTGAATTTTATGGTGTATTTCGCATTGAAAATTGCACTTTTTTGAAAAAAATAGCCTTAAAATTACCCTTTATTTTTTTTTAATTGAAGAAAATGAGGGTTAGGACATTGTCTTTCCGTTTTCTAAATGACATAAATCGATATAGCGACTTCCAAAATAGTGGATTATGGCTTTGGCGATTCTTTTAGGGGCTGAAAGTATATAGTAATACGTCGTTGAACATTGACGGACAAAACGGACACTGGGACGAAATGGGTTAATACAAAAATTAAAAAACTATAAATTTAATTTCAATTCAAAATTGGAGCATGTTAAATAGAAAAATTAGAAACATTTTTCGATATAGCATACTGGAATAACATTTAATTAATAACTTTAGCGTCCAATTTCATTTTATTTCACACATCAGTAACAATGTTTTAAGTCCCTATTATATTTGAATAATTTCATCGGCAATTAACGAGTCATCCATTTTAAATGATGTGCATTTAACTCATGATGGGATTATTATCGACCCTAAAACAATTATCTATATAAAACGTATATTAAGCAAATTCTTGAAAAGAATTACTAGATGTTTTTTGGTGAGACGGTTCCAAAGAAAATATGTTTAAAAACTCAAATTTAATTATGAAAATCGCTATATACAGCGTGCCTTCTGTAGATTGTTATCTACAAAAATAAACGTTTACATTTGAATGAGTAACAAATTACAAAATATACCTAATGGCAGTTAACCCTCTCATAACTGTTTGGAGTGCGGTTTGAAAAACCGACAAATTAAAAAGCCGACTAAAAAAAGCGACGGTAAAAAAACCTACACTTCAAAAAATGATTACTCGCTTGTTGATGTGTCTATTTTTTTAGTACAGATAGCAAAAACGACAAATCAAAAAGCCGACAGGTCTAAACTCCGATAGACATAAAGCCGACAGTAAAAAAGCCGATAAATAAAGAATAGATAGCGGACAGTTATTTTTTGAAGCGTCGGTTTTTTACTGTCGGTTTTTTGATTTGTCTGCTTTTTTTCGGTTTTCCGACCTCCATCCTGTTTTATTATGTGTCGGCTTTTTGACTGTCGGCTTTTCGACTGTGCGGTTTTGTTACCTGTTGGGTTTTATTTACTAATATCATTTTAAGAATATCTTCTTTCTCTTATCGGGTCCACATCCATTGATAGAAACAATGATATATTCTAACTGCTAATGCTATTACATTACTAGGATATTCACATCTTGTAACTTTCAGGAACACAACAAATTTAGTAACATTCATTAACTGAGTTTTTACATTTTTGGATATAATAGTTTTCTATATTTTTGCTCTCTTTATTCGTTCACTTTTTGAACAGTAATCATTATACGTATTTTAACTACGTGATTTATTCACTTTTGGTAAACGTCGTCTTGATAGAGGAACAGTGGTATTAATCCTGCTAACGCCCAGTCACGAATACGTAGGCAACTTCCGTTTACCGGGAAACGAGTATACTCGTCCAAGCTTTTTCTTTCATAAATTGGAAACTATATAACATTTTGAGGTCTATGGTCGCTTAAATTAAACTTCAGTGCATACTCTAAAGAGAAATATCTTAAAAAATATACTATTTAAAATGTGTAAAATTTAACCATTGCTTCCAGAACTAGGGTGAAGTTTCATGAAATTTTTGATAAATTCAGTAACATATATCTAATTGTTTTTCGTTATCTCTCGACAGAGAAAACTGATATACAAAATTTAATTCTTATAAAAACGATATTACTAGAAACCGGATGTCCGTCCTTATTAATTGACCAAAGTATCAAAAAACATCTAAATTTTATAAATTCAACAAACCAAAACAATTTGAACACGAGTATTAACGAAAACATAATCAAAACAATAAGTTACTCGCATATAAAAGGACTTTCAGAGAATATGGTTAAAATTTTCAAAACTCAAAATATAAGGATAGTTTCAACACTCTTTAAAACCAATATTGCACAAATTAAACCACAAAAAGACAGACTTCCCTCTGAAAAAAAGTGGGGTTGTGTACAAAATTCGTTGTTTTCAGTTCAATAAATCTTATATCGGACAGACGTACAGGCCTCTAAAAACACGAATAAACGAACACAAGAGGAATATTTTTGCAAAAAAATCAGAACAGTTTACAGGTCTAACCAACCACAGGCTTGAAACTGGACTCGATTTTGATTATAACAACACCATAATCCTTGAAAAAGAAAAAAACTGGGCAAAAAGAGGTCACCTCGAAAATTATTTTATAAAAAAAGAGAACAACCCCGTCAACATCCAGTTCGAAACATCAAAGTTACCGGAAGTGTCCATCCCTTTCTGTAATGAATCCAATTTCATCTCCTAAATTCATACATAGTTTGTCAACGGTTCCTTTATTCTTAGTAAGACACCATCAACACATACAAAACTTAGTATAAATACGACGGACTTAGTATCGGTTTCTTACATAGCCTTGAAGCGGACTCATATTCGAGTCGAAACGTTGCTAGATTTTCATTTATTATTTATATTACAAAAAAACCCTTCAAATTATTAACCCTTGTTTATTTTTTCCCCTTTTCCTCTAACTTTTAAGTCTTTATTAAACTCAACCATTTTTCATTTCTATTATATATATATATATATATATATGTGACCGAAAAAAGCATTACTATTTAAGAATATATTAAGAGAAAACTTAACCAAATAATTTTCTGCAAATATAGGTCTCAACAGCCACTTATGTAATATATTATATTTCAAACACAGGAACGGAAGTGATGTCACAAAAAATGAAAAATGCAGCATTTCAGGGCAGAATAGGATTAGTGTCAGCAATTGGTCCACGATGTTAAGTTCACCATTTTGAATTTTCGAAAACTGATAGTAGTAAAATTCGATTATTTTAGATTTACAGAGTTCCTTGACATCCAGTAGATAAAATTTATATATTTATTCCTTTTTGTACACTTATATGAATATAATTTGAACACAAATATGATTTTGAAATGTAGTGTTCAAGGTCTGTATTAAAATGTAAATACGAAATGCGATTGACTTAATTCATTTCCTCTGATACATAAAATCTAGACATTATGTACTACGAAAAATGTTTTTGTTTTTAAACAACAGAGTCCATGTCGAAATTCCCTATCACGAAAGTATTCAAAGACTTTAATTGAAACCGATATCGAACACTCGAAGTTTACCCACAAGAAATACGATATTAATTTCTTATACTTATGTATCAATATTAATATCTCGAAGTTCTTCATCGAATTAGGTGATTTATGAGATCAGAAAAATTGACAAATGCGATAAGGAGCTATCCCCAAAGGCCGAAAATATTCCTGACCTCCACTGGATAGCAATCTGTCGTAGGGCATCGATTCTGACGGTGACCCTCGTCGTATGGACGTAACATTTTTCTTCGGCTTTCCAGGCGAAACACCAAAATAATTTCTAGGACACTTGTATCTTGTTTCTGGCACGTTCAGCATGGCAATATTCAAGAAAGTATAGAGAAAAAATGAGAGGTCGATATCAATCCATAAAAATGGATATTTTATTTTTACGCAACCTATATCCGCTTTTGACATATGTTCGATGCGTTTTATCAAGTCTAAATTTGTACTTAGATGTGAGTAATATTTTTCAAACGATTCCTTACGGTATAACATATAAGATCAAAAGTGATTGATAAATTAGATTTTTCAATGGCCCAGTTATCGATAAGTTTTAAAAGATAATTGTATTAAATTAATCAAGATATTGGACTAACATGTTTCAAGGTTTTGTTTACTTTATTATTTTTTTTCAGAATAACCAATATTTATGATGCGTATAGAAGAGCATATAAAAAAGAAGTTCTTTCATTATCAAAGTTATGATTCTTCGGTTATTATATTATATCGATTCGACTGTTTTTTTTTATTAATAATATTGTTAGAAGGTTCTATCAATGTTTTCATTACAAATTGAAAATTTTGGAGGATGAAGCGCTTTTTGTATTTTATTACTTTTCCTGCACATTTACGCCCATAAAAATATCTATCAACGGTGCGAATTTAAGCTTCGTACGTGAGAGAGATTCTCTTAGATGCTGATACTGCAACACTCTAATATGCTGACTTTCATCAGAACCAAAAGTACATAATTTATAACATTTATTAATTTTCTTAATTTTTTTTTATTGTTGAGTTAGTATTTTAAAAACTAAACTGACATTGAATTTGTTTGATGTTTTTTAATTTACGGGTTATTAAAGTTAGACCTCATCCGATTAAATGCAACACTGTTTTATCAGGCCCTGATAGATCATCCAGCTTGAGGACCTAAAAGTTCATTCAAGACATATGACTACTCTCTTAATCCCAATCAGTGAAAATTTCGCCAAATGCGTCAGCGAAAACAATTTTCGCTGTAAAATCAGTCAATTTCACTGTTTAACCAGTTGGTTTTACTATTTAATCAGTCGAAATATTGTATTTACTGAAACTCCTACAGAACTCAACCCTAATGCCCACTATTTCACTGATTCTTCAGTTGTACATTCTTTTAATACCGATCACTGAATATAACCAATGATTTGCTTTTCATCCTACATAAAACTGAACATCTAAATACAGTTTCAATAAAGTAGAATTTAAGGCTGCAATAATTTTATTCCTCGAATTTGAGCAGGTTTTTCTGGCTCAAGAAGTTTTTATATGGGGAACGTAAATAAATGATCTGTGTTGTTTTTTGTGTTTTCATAATTGCATTTGAGTTCCACAAGTTGCCCATGTAAGCACGACATTCTAGATACTGGACACGCCGCAGAAAAATTGAATAATAGTGATCTGTTTATGAATGTATCTAATGTTTATCGTAATTGTTCGTTTTTAATAGTCTTTAATAGTGAACATTTTTATAACCTTTAAAATTGCATGCAGGTGCTACTATATAGTTTGATGGGAGTGTAAAAGTTATATTTGCACCTTACTGTTTTCATTTTCTTGAAATGGACGATTTTAACATAAATAACACGGAAGTTACATTTCAGCAGCCGGATCACGAAATTCGTTTTTATTATTTAATGTTAAGAAATTAAGCTATTTTACCGATTAACTGTTGCATTAATCAAAGTAAATAGACGCTGTTTTCCTGTGAAAATCACTGATTATCGGCACAAAGCATATGGTTTGAGTCCAGTGATTTTAGTGAAATTAGTCTAATCTATCAGTTAGTAAACACTATATTACAGCGAAAAGCACATGATTTCATTCCACTGATTTCAGTCAAATTCACTGGATCTATCAGTGAATAGGCATTGTTTTGAAGCAGCAGAAATTTAATTTCAATGATTTTCCAGCCAATATAGAGCTGTTACAATCAGTGTCTAATGGCCGATTCACAGCGATCGCTAATGTGAATTAGCGATTATGAACTGTCAATTAGTAGATTTTTGATGGTTCAGATTAAGAGAGTGTAGAGCCCCATTACAGTTTTCGCTCTGAAAATTACATTTCCATGTAATGAATTCCAAATTAATTTGCACATTTGAAATATAAAAATGAATAAGTATAAAATAGTATGTAGATATTTTTATTACTTTTTAACGCTTTTACATAATTTCAGCACTCCTTTTAACTCGATTATTTTTCTGTTTTCCAGCGTTCAATTCGGATTTCCGCACCACATCCGTCAAATTATTCACCGAGGAAAGATGCAAATTGCCGTATGTAGCTGCTCATAATGGCACACACGTAATTTTAGCATGGATGGATTTGCCAGTCGGTGTAAAACGGAAGAATGGGACTGCATCGAAGCAAATCGTTTCCGGAACTGAGGCGATTATTTGCGTATCGACCTAGTGCTAGAGAGCTAATCACGTGCCCGAGTTCACGATCACGTACTGCGTCTCGTAACGAGATGTAGTCACGCGCAGATCCGGGGCCGAGATGCATTAATTATTCCTCGAGTACTCCAAACCCCCCTCCCTCCCCTCCTGGTACATGTAGGGAAGTACTCGACTTTTGACTAGATCCACCGTCATCAGGTGGGAGCCTGTGCTTTTTAACCAGAGTGCACCGAAAAAACACGAACGTTGCTGTTTCGTTTCGACGGCTGCCTCTCGAGCTTTTCGAAAAGCTCCCACAATTGAGCTTTCGATGCAACCCGTCGCCGTCGAGCCTTGCACACCGGGGACACTCCATTCTTCAACGGGGTCAGCCATTTAATCAAGAAACTGAACGTTTATCACCCTCAATGACACCGTTGTGTAAAATTGTTTCAAAGCCGCACGGCTAGAACGCACGGTAACGTTGCGAAATATCGTTGCACCCGTGCAGCGAATCTGACTCTCTTTTCATTGCAAGCTCAAAATTAATGTACGTGAGAAAATTTAATGTTGCAAAAACCTGGTGAAATGACGCGTGTCTAGGGGCGAGCAAAGTGAAAATAATGTTTCTAGGAGTAATTTTAATTTAATTATAAAAACAGTTGATGAGTGGAGTATATTTTTAAAGTTTTGTTATATTTTCATTATTTTATTAGTAGACATTCCAGAATTTTGAGAGAGCACTGTCTTCCGTCACATTTCAGAGGTTCGACATTTGGTTCTAAGTTTGAAAATTGATTCTCAATGAAACCTAACTTTTCAACTAGAATTCATTACGGTCTGTATGTAATACATATTCTGAGCGTTTCTCCACATGTGTTTACAAATTATGTTCGATTCAGGGGGCGTAAAATGCCCATTATACGCCTCCTTTTGCGGGCGTGAAATAAAAAAAGCCGATAAATACGATTTCTTATAATTTTCTACATTACAATTCATTATGCTAATGGTAGGAGGCAATAGAAAACGGCAATTGCAAATAAAAATTAACGCGCAGTAGCGGGGTATTACACGAATTTTCCATTATAAACATAAACTTTACTGATTGAAAAATAAACTCGCTATAGTCAGTGTTGCACGTCGCAGTGATCCGTAAATATATTTATTTTGTGTGATAGAATGAATGGTTATTTTACTCTTCCTGAAACGAAAAATGTTTATTGCACCAGTGGCGAAAAACGACCATTACACGCCCTTAGTGCAAAAAATACTATTATAAGTTTCTTGACCAATTTAGCTTGTCATACTTTAGATTTGTTTTTGAGCAAATTACAAAAGTGGTCGAATAAACGTTTTAGAATGTTTCACAATGTCGTCTTAAATGTGATTTAAATAGTGGTCAAAATCGTTGATAAACTCTGTTTGAAACTCTTCTTAAACGTTAAAAATATTCTGATAAAAAACATGTTTAAAACGTTCTCATGTAACTGCTCAGCGACGCAGGAGGAAAAATTTCTTCTTGGTAAGCACATCGAATAATTGTTGATTTCTTCGATCTATTCGATTTTCTAATTGACGTTTTAATTATGTAATATGGACGATAAATAGATGCGTTTAAATTACGTTTATCTGAATCACACATGAAACAACTTTTATTGAGAACACATTAAACACCTTAAATAAACGTTTATATAACGAATTACGCTTTTATCAATCACGTTTTATAGACGTAGCAATAAATCTTTTTGGAACATTGAAAGATGGTGGTTCAATGCGTTAAATTAGTCAGTATGTGCGGATTCAAGACCAGCAATTGAAATGAGGAATGATAGACGGACATAATCGTTTTAGGAGCATAAATGTATACATATGCCACTTGCCATTGATTGGGTATCATTAGTCAATGATACTTTCATTTCTGTCTGAACTTACTATCAGGTATTAACTATGCAGCTATGTTTTGAATATTACAATAAATTTGACAGTTTTCGTAAGATTTATGCCAGACAAATTATTGCATTTTCCTGATTTTTCATTTTGGTAAAAAAAAATTGCCAAAAAACATAATTTTTATTATTTCTTAATTAATATTGACACAGATCTCAAATATTTTCGAATTTTCCAATAATTATTTTTTCCCTTTATTTTCAATTTACAACGAAATTATTATTTTCGGTAAAACGAAATGATTATTTTGGGTGAAACGAATGCACTACTAGTGTCGAACTAAAATTATAACTGTACGATATGCAAAATACTTTGATTTTGGAGTAGTTCAAGTTCAAAAACAAATCCTTCTCGCAACGGGGATTATATATGATCATGTACCGAATTTTAGCCCTAGCTATTTTTAGCATGTAATTTTTCGATTTATTTTTGATTATATTTTTATTCAAACAAAATTTTAGAATCCATTTTTCAGCCGCCATTTTGAAATTTAAGTTTTTATAATGGTTCTCCCTTCTAGACTAAATTTTTTTGACGCAAATATCTGAGGTATTCTAATGAAGGAAGTAATGCAAATGTAACGATAAGTAAAAATAAAAAAAAAATTGCTGATTTTTGTTAAATAAATGCTTGCAATTATTATACTTTATTATATTTGCGGCATTTACGATACACAATTTTAAGAGCAAGGTTTCGGCAATAAAAAACGTCAATTCCAAAATTTTGTCTGCGTTTTACTAATAAAAAAGTTCTGTCAAACTTCACATTAAATTTATCTACGTTTGGTCCTTAAAGTGTTAATAATACAGAACATTAGTTTAGTAAATGTTTCTACTAAATGTAATAAGTCTGTAAATAACAGAAAAAAATACTACTTTAATAGGATAATGCAGCGAGAAAGGTTCTTGGATATGGGTATAGTTTCTGTACCTAAAGTACTCCAAATCAAAATATTTTACATATTTATTTAATTGAATTTACGTCTTTATTCAACATAATGTACGTTTTACACAAAAGCACTAAGGTCAAGAGGCAAGTTATGATAACAAAAATCATACAAAGTTTATTAAAAGAAAAAATAATTTACTAATAAAATTAAAAACATACAATATTTGGCGCAGTGATTGTACCAATTGCGTGTAACTTAACCTAACATGATAACGCAATACAAAAATAATTTGCGCGCTAATAGCAGACTGTTTGAGGTTAAGTTTTCTAAAGTCTTTATTTTAATCTAAAATGGAGCAAAAACAAATAACACATAAAATTATTTCAATCAACATCAAAGAGATAACTTTATAATATCTGATAATTTAATAACATTTTTAGAGAGTTGTGAGACATTAAATCAGTAAAATTTCAAAAAACAATAAAAATCACGTTTTTGGTAATAATTTTTTATTCAAGATGGAAGCGAAGTAAAATGAGACAATTTTTATCAACAAGTCTACAAAAAAAAAAGAAAAATTCATAAAAACGTTCAAAATTCACTTAATAAAAAATTAAAGAATTTTAGAGAAATATACAAACATTGCCCATGTACCCATAAAATACGGATCTACCAAATTATGAATTATATTGGGCATGCCACTTGGTCATCGAAAATGTTAAAACCCATCAAATGTAGAGACGCTTAGAATGTGTTTACATAATGAATTTAATGATAACTAATCGTTAAATTTCAGAAATATGACGACTGAAGGTGCTCTCTCAATTTCCGAATGCCCACTACTAAAATAATGATATATATTAACAGAAAGGGTATTCGAACCAGTTACTTCCTTGATTGTAATTGCTTCAATAAAAATAAAACAAAAATTTTTTTTACAGTTCCAGCTAGATTATAAAATTTGTTATAAAACATCTGTTACAGCTAATTGAGAATAATCTTTTATCAAGATAGTACTAGTTTCATAAGTACAACATAAAGTCAAGATATCATTTGATGAGAAACCTCCTGGAAAATAGTACATCCAGAATTATGTATAATTCTAATTAGTGTAAATGAAAATAATTAATAAAATATGAAAAATTCCACTTTTATATCAAGGCCCACTTTAAATGAATGAACGTTGAAAAACTAACTTCAAAGTCATTTTGAATGTTGAAAAAATAACTTCAAATTCGGAATCAGCGACCCAAAACTCCCCGGATACAAAGTTTGCATTAAATTCGATCAATTTTCTTGAATTCGTCCTCCATATTGGATCCGCCATTTTTAATTTTGGAAAACTAACTTTAATTTCGGAATCAGCCAGTCCAAAAATCCCCGGCTACAAAGTTTGAACTAATTTCGATCGATTTTTATAAATTCGTCTACCATATTGGATCCCCCATTTTGAGTTTGAAAAACTAACTTCTAATTCGAAATCAGCGACCCTAAAACCCCCGGGTACCAAGTTTAAAGTGACTTCATTCTAGTCAGTCGATTGAGTACACAATACTATGATTTTGAAGAAAAAATGGACTTTAGTAACCCTTTTTGAGCCGCCATTTTGAAACATATTAGTTTTCATTACTTCTATCTTCTAGCTCAAACATTTTTTACGCGAAATTTATACCCATCTGAGATTTTGGATGCGGGTAATGATAAAAAAATTACGATAAGTTAAAAGAAAGCCTAAAAAATCGTGATTTTTGTTAAATAAATGCTCGTAGTTTGTTTGTTTTTTAATTTGCAGCAATTTGCGATACACAATTCGAAAGAGCGGTGTTTGGGCAATAAAAAACGTCCATTCCAAATATTTTTTAATTGCGTTTTAATACAAAAAATTACTGACAGATTCATGTTAAATTTTTGTACATTTGGTCCTTAATGGGTTAAGATCAGCTTTGAATTAAGATTATTAATTCCACCATATAGACAAAAAAATGGTAAGAAACTGGTCCCATTTTCTGATAAGGATTTGTAATTTAAAAGGTGAAGCTCAAAATATGCATTGTGTCGATACTGTATTCGAACTAAAAGTTCTCAGCTGAGAAAGAAACAATTTTTAGAGCTTTCTGAGCGAGTTATATTTCAAATCCCGGAAAAGACTAGAAATGTAAGAAAATCGAAATCTTACGTGGCAATGGATAAAGATGAAATACAATACAGCCAATAGCGACTATATAAGGATCACAATGGGTTCTGTGGCTACCCAACGCTCGCCCTTTCAGAGATTTTCTATTTTGCTCCGTCATACGAAATGCGCCAAGAAATTTTATATTGTTATGTCAGTAATATTATCAAAAATAACGATACCACCACAGCAGTCTTTCGTGAATATTGATATTTGCTCAAATATTAGTTTGCATTAACACTGGTTCCTAATAGTAAGTAGAAAGTATTCAGAATGGGACGCACATAACAGATGAATTATTAATTTTTAAATATAAGTATACTTCTTCAAAGGAGAAAGGAACAAAAGTCAATAATTTCAACTGATATTTTTATCTTTTAAAACATTATCCATATTCTAAAAAATTGTACAATTATATTCTGTAAAATAGCTTAACCACTGCTACTTTTTTATGTAAATTTTTCTTTCTTTTTCTTTTTTCATGCATTTTTGGTTTCATTTTTTATGAAACTTAGTCTCTATTACACGCATAAAAAAGTCGAGTGCCATCTCACATCTCGTAGAATTAATAATAAAGCCCCTGAGCGTTACATGAATCCTCTAAAAGCGAGATTATAACTTTTCGAATGAAAATTGAAAATTTGAAATGTGAATATTAGATCATTTGACGGGATTTAATCTTCTAAAAGAATTCAAAAAATTCACATTACATTAAAAAAAGGTACATACAAAAATGTTACTGAAGATTTGTTAATAACGGTCAGTTTTACTCTTAATTTTCTGATATATAATGAGGTATTATACCATATTTTTAAAATACAATTTAAAAAAAAAAATCTGTACACTTTTGCGTAATTTGAAAAGTTTATGATGTTTATGTTTCTCAGATGTAAATCTTATTTATGGGTTTCAATCATATTTTTGGATAACTCCAAGAGGAGAATGTTTTATGAAATAAGGTTAATACAGTTCAAATTATGCTAAAATTGGAAAATTGAAAAAATTCTTGACTATTATTTTGATGCGGATATTTGTAAATAAAAAATTGAAGATTTTAAATATTATTGAACCAATATTTTTGTTGAGTTTCAAGCCGAAGTTGTGGGTGAAATCTGATAAAGTTTTATGTGAAAAAAAATAATTGATTTGTAATAATATTGAAAAATTCGAAAATATTGTAAACCTTTTAAAATACACAAGTTATTATTAGTGCATTTTTTGTCCACGTATGATAGAAACTGAAAAAAATGACAATGAATTATATTTTTTATTATTATAGATGTCATATAATTAAAAAAAAAACGGGATTGTCTCTCAGTTTTATTAAACAGCATATTCTTCGTATTTTGGTGTTCTGAAAATATGCATTGTTATAACAATTGGCACAAATGTAATCCACATAGTTAAAATCCTGAAAAATCTAAAAAGGTTATGATTTTACGTGGTTTTTCTCGTTTACTTACAACAACAAAAATTAGAAATCTGGAAAATGTTCCAAATAAAAATTGCAGATCTGCTCAGAATACATATTTTAAGATTAAATACACTTTTCGTAGATTTTAATATTTAACAAAATAAAACAAGGAGAGTGATGAAAAATCTTAGTTTTTATGAATTTTTCACGTTTTTTAGGATGTAAATCGCATTTCCTCCAATTTTTGTTATGATAGTTGATTTCAGTGTATCGAAATACGAACGACACCATAGATTTGATATAAATTATTGACAACTGTGACAGGTTTTTGATAGGTATTATGCAACACCTATAAAAATGATAGAATTAGTTGTCACTTTTCTCTGTTTCTATCACTCCTTTATAAAAAGTGCATGAAATATAAAATGTGTATTTTGAGAATATGTACAACTTTCACTTCAAATATTTTTCAAATCTTTCAATGTTGTTTGAAATAAACGAAGAGAATACGAACAATCTTAATTTTGATGAGGATTTCGCAATTTTCATCATTTAAATGACATTGCCTCATTTATCGCTATGATATTCGTTTGTAGTAATTCGAAGAAGACTAGGTGTACTGTAAATTTGCGAAGTGATATTTCTCCCTGTTTCAATGTATTAATTATTAAAAAAAGAAATCAATATAGAACGAAAAAGACCCATTTTTAAATTTTGTAAAGAGATATAGTTCTTAAGTATGGAAAACTGTGCACTTAATCTTGCGTTATTTTGTATATACTATATTTTGTATATACTGTTCACAGTAATAATGCTTAAAATTGCCCCCAAAGCAAGATGAAAATGTCACTGATGTGCGAAAATGCACAACGTCACTCAGGACCGACGAAACATTTATTTACAATAAAAATGCTTATTGGTATGTAATGGATCTTTTCTGATGCTTTTTATTTACAAACTTTTCAAATAGTTAAGATTATTAAAATAAAAATAATTAAATTGCCAATATTGTTCGATATAACCCGTGTCGAACACAAATTATAAGAAAAAAAAACCAGATGATAAGAAAAAAACATAAAAAAATCTTTTTATTTCATCGCCTAACCTCCAAAGAGGTCGAAACATTGGGTGATGAAATAAAAAGATCCATTTTTTTGATAATTTTTTTTCTTATAATTTGTGTTCGATGTTATATCGAACTGTATTGGCCATTTAATTATTTTTATTTTGATATTATTATATTACAGTCAGTTTTAAAGTTTTGAACCTTTTCAACATTCGATAATATTGTTTAGAAACTGTTAACATCAAATTTAATTAGTCAAATTTCTTACGGAACACAATGTAGGATATTTGCACTTTAATCATGACAATTTTTATAAAAACTACTATCAGTCATTTCCTATTTGTATAGTACTTTTCCATTCTCAAGAATTAAGAATTATAGAAGTCTAACAAAATGACTCCCTGAAACCGTGGCTTTCACGAACTTCTTAGCACCAATAACCAGCCACATTTTAGTCAACAACAAATTTAGATAATAAGTAAGTCATACAAATATATTAGTAGGATAAATAGTAACGGAAAGTGCCAATGGTAGTGTTAATACTCAATAGTATAATATATGTGTGCTGTTTACATGTAAGTGTTTATATCTATCAGTTACTAGATTTAGAATTGCATTTTTTACATATCTAATCTTCGAAATAAATATAATTCGCCCTTATCATTGAATTGATTTGCAGTGTAGAAATGTTGAAATTAAAGACTGAAATATAATTAACACTTTTTACAAAGTTACAAATTAGTTCTTGAACTAAAATAATCCCTTCATTAGAAGTATTAACTTAGCCAGTACTTCTTTCAGCTTACTAATTTTGTAATAAAAAAACCACACTAAAATAGAGATGAACGTGCAATTAATAACACTTCAATAACTTCCTAAGTGTGCCGTAAATCCCTGATTTTCCGCGTCGTCCATTAAAGACGTAAGCTTAGCAGGAGACAATATTTGATGGACGACTACGAGCACGTGAAATTAATAAAAAGATAGACTGAAAGGATGCGAGTCTAATTCATCATTTTTATATTACGTATTTATAGACTGATGAGGTGAAGCGAAAAGTAATACAATAAATTGGCTATTCACATCGCACGATGTCGTAGGATAAAAGATTGATATCCCTTTGATATATTGATAAAAATGATCGAACGGTTCTAATAAATAATATTATTTTACACAATTTTGGATTTACGTATTCTTTCAAACATACAGTCTCTGATGTCTCAAAACTATTTTTTGAAGAAAATTATTTAAAAGTAGATATATATCTTAAAAGTCAAATAAATCTTATTTTGACAATGGAAATAGAGAAAAAAAATATTTGTAATTTTTCTAATTACGAGTATATTAAAACTTTAGAAATCTGTGATGAATTTCAAAAAGCTATTAAAGCATAGATTTATTTGAGCTTGGGAAAATGGAAAGTTCGTCGGGGTAAGGCAGGCGCAAAATTGATCGACGAGTGGGAAGCAGAAAGCGTGGCGCATCTTTCACGAGCTATCATAGAAATGAATGAAACTCACAGCTGGGAAGCCCTTCGTCGTGTCAGCGGAACTTCCGGAACTGGTGCCGCGTCTAGATTGATCATCTTCTCGTCATCCGAACCCATCTCGTAAGGCATCACCGGCTTCACCGCCCGGAACGAGGATCTTCGTGAAGGCTGCCTATCTTCCGGTTCGCGACCTCCTGCAATGAAAATCGCCACGTCACTTTCATGCATTTCTAATTTATTTTCTATTGTTTCATATTTTTTCAAAACTTTTCACATTAAATGTAAATTTTTGTAAAATATTTCATAATCTCAGTGATTTATTGCGTGCTTTAAAGTGCACTTAATTTATTGATTAAAGCCTAGAATTGCAATAATCGTGGACAAAATTATGTTTGGTCAAAAGTGTTGTATTTTTTCTCTTAGAGTCAGAATCTGCCATAAAAAAATTATATTTTACATTTAAAAAAGTTCACTTCCGGTCTGAAACCTTTACTCCCGACTGCAACCGAAAATTAAAAATATCACCATTCTATAGAGCGCCCGCAAATGATATTGAAACTGTTTTTTTTTTGTCAAACCAGCCATCCAGAAAAGTCCATCTTTCCGCCCGGAAAACAGGGCGGAAAGTGCTCGATTGCCCCCCGGTCTAATAATGATGGGCGTCACCGGGCGGAAAAATTTTGCCGCCCCGTGACGTCATTTAGCGGGCGTCATTGACAATTAATGGGTTAATAATAAATAATGATTAGAATTCAGTGAACTAAAAAAGAGTTAAATTTTAATTGTTTTTCATGAAAATTGGAAGAGCTAAGTGTACTGAAACGAATACGGGCCTCCTTTGAATTGCCTTCCGGGCCCGTAGAAACAGGAAGTAATGAAATTGCACGCACAAAGTTTTCCACGATGTACAAAGACGACAGGAGTTCGTAAACCTTCGAGATGCTGGCGTACTTACGGTCTCCCGAGAAGTGGAAAACTATAGGTAGGTTGAGAGCTCTTCATTAATAAGAAGTAGGTTGATATTTGATTTAACTGAAGAAAACTTAAATTATCCTGTAAGTCGTTGATTCGATTTGTTCTTTGGATTTAATACCATGATTATACCAATTCATTCTTCGATTGAACGAATTTTCTCGATAATAATTTGAGTTATTTTCTTCAATAGTCGTTAACTATCACTCAGTTAATTAAAGTGGTCTGGTTTACAGCTCGTTTGATTCAAGTTATTCATATGCATTAGCAGCTTCAATTGAACGTAATCTAAATTCAGAATCTAGATTAGTTTCCGGTCAGCAATGATTTTAAATATTCCCTTAATAATTATGTAAAATGTCAGGTACATTTGTCAATCATTATTGACCACTTCAGACGAAAAATGCCAAGAAAAATTGATAAAGTACTAAGTCTCAATGTATGAATTTACTCCAATGTGCATTTATTTTTGTATACAATTAATTGCGACATTATTTACGTTTTTTGCGATCAAAAAAAGAAACAATTTTCAAAATAAATCATCTTTAAGCATAATTTATGTCTGCAAAGAGAACTTACTGCAAACAGAATGGTAGTGAACTCACTACATTTGTTTTTTGGTATTAAAAAATGGTGATTTTGGCTTTTAATAACGATGGAGATTAAAAAATAAACAACGAAGCAAACAAGGCGAAAACGTATCCCTGTTATATATCAACGTGCAAACAGTTGGTTGGAATTGCTCTCTGACGTGGTGCGGGTAGTTCGATAAAGGGGCGGGAAAGGGGGATGCATGCCAGAATTAGTTTGACATTCGCGAGTACATATTAGCATCGTTTTTGAACACCGCAATGCGTGGCGAACCTTCCAGAGCATTAATAATGTCCATGTATTGCAGTTTTGTCGATTTTACGGACCTTTATACCGAATGTAAAATATGGTTTACCGAACTTTATGCACGTTCGATGCATTGCATTCTTTCGATTACACAATTTTTGTTAATGTTTGTTTTCCCGATTAACTCGTGTCTATTTATAAAGGGAATTTTTCTCGTGAGTCAAACATTTTTGTTATAAAAGGTGTTATTTCTTGGAGTAACGGATATAAAAAAAACATACAAAAAGTAGTTTCAACCTATTTATTAAAGTCTGCGTCACAAAAGTTTTCTAACATTTAAATAAAATCAAGTATCATAAGTACAAGATTTATAATAAAAAAAATTTGTTTCAAACTATACTCATGTAGTGGATAATATTGGTGCAAACTTCTAGATAGTAATCCCGAGGAATTCTAGTGCTCGCAGCGAAAGACCTCCTATATTATGCGCTTCTCCCGCCACCATTTTATAAAAATAATAACAGTTTTTATTGTTTAAGAAATAAAAACAGTTATGTAGAAAATTCTGGAAAAAGGCCTTTATCGCCCGAGAAAATAAAAAAAAACTGGTTACCTTGTTGCGATATGGAGGCTCTGTGTTGGGCAGCGAAATTCGTCATCGCCGCGATTCCACCACCACCGGGTGCAGCATAAACATCATAGGCCGATGCTCTTCGAGGTAGCTGGACCGGAGGTCCCAAACCTGGATCTGGATGTGATGTAAGACTTCCGCTGCTTGACATTGCCGCAGTTTTGATTTCATCATCGTATGAATGTTGCCTCGTGACCTTCGATTTTCGTCGTACTGTTCCCCCACGACGCGGAAGACGTCGATCATCTTCATCATCGATGTTACCAGATGGATCAAGATCGGGAGCTAAAAAATTAACAGAATCATTTATCAAATCTATCATCTTCTTTATCATAAATGGAGAGTTTCCATAAGTTTTATTCAAAAAGGTGAAATTCCATACGAAAAAAATAATTTAGGACTTGAACGAAAACTAACGTTATAAAGTCGTTTTTCACTGATTGAATCAAGTCGATAGATTATGAAACTTCCAAATAATTTATATTTAAAAAATGTTTCTAGTAATGGTACATGACATTATTGATGATGAAACAATTTGTATATATGTTTATTTATCTTGGATATAGTTTTACGTAAATCAAATTTAGTAGTTTTTGTCCATCGCTTGTTAGAACCAGTTCAACCGAATCCTTCAATAAACGAATCAAATGCTCTAATACTATTACTTGTTTGTCGAGTAAAAAATGTAGCTCACGTTCTATTTCAATTGAATAAGAATAAAATACACGATTTACTGCATGTAGAAAGAATGTCAAATAATTATTTTTTTGATGTATTAGTAATTAAAGTTATAACTTTAAAATTTCGGATGAATTTTCCGCAGTGTCTTAAAGTACCGAGTTGGATTTCTCGCTGCGTCATCGAAAACAAAATTTTATTAGCTTTTAGAGATTAATGTGAATATTCAATAGTATAACAGTGCGGAAAGTACTAATCGAAATTTTAATTAAAGAGCATTCTTATGAATTATGTAAACGTCGCGTTATTAAGACTGGGGCAAATGCTCGGAGATAAAATTCACTTTAAAAAAATAAGTCGTCTTCGGTGTTATAAGAGTCGTTAAGAAATTAATTAGGCTTATGCTTTTCAATTTAAATTCTTGATATAAAGAATATATTAAGGTCTAATATTGTATAATAATAAATTTAATTAAGAAACACATTGCTAAAGTATGGAATGATCTTTATAGCATTATTATTATTGTGTTAACATAATTTAAACTCTTTTCATCTGTATATTTGACGACATAGTTGAGACCATTCAATTTTTATCATATCATTTTTGGTAACGTTTTATTGGCAACAATCTATCATCAAAATACGTAATATTTTAAAATGGTTTAAATGACAATCGTTTGCTTAAGTCAATTGAGTGATTATATCGGCTGAAGCGCTGAAAATCGGTTTATTTATTTGGAGCAATCTGATTACTTTTAATGAATTAATTCGTTTATGTTGTCACTTGAGCAGTTTACCACCATTTGTCAATTTAATCGGGTTTATTAAATCTCACAATGAATGGGGTTCAACCGAAAGATGACGTATCTTTTATAAATAATGATTCCAATTTTTTCAACTAATGTCAGCTTACCATTTATAATTCCAATTATTATTTTGTGGAAACGGCGAAAAATAAAAAAAATTGGACCATCTTGAAAAGTTTTCTTTTGAATTTACCAAATTTTATATACCTGTGATCTTTAAAACGATAACAAAATAATTATTGTTTCTCTCTCTCTTAGTTTGAAACAGTGGTTTTCAGTGAATATTCACAGTTTCAAAATTCAAAGAGTTTATTTACGGATTTCATAATGTTATATATTGTGTTGAGAAATAAATGATTTTATTTATAGTATTGAAGAGACACGTCTTTTCACAGCTTAAAATATTTTTTTACACCGTTCAAATTAGGAGAAATAATTCATTTTTAATTTCTTATATTTATTAATTCCCAATGAATTTAGAAGTAATTTATTTTTTCTTGTCGGTTATATCCATTTTTTACAATGTATTTTCGCGTTTAAATGGGTTTGCAGAATCTAATTGAAACTTGCACACGAGGGTGTAGTGCCTACCCTTAATAACTGATGAACGAGTAATCGGATCAACAACTTTAACCTCTTTTCAATTTTGAAGATGCTCTAGTGTATCTTCAAATTTCTCATCTGTAAGATATTTTTTTTACTTCGTTAGACTTTTTTAATAGAATATTTTATTCACATATTTTTTAAATAGGCTATTCATTGTCTATATGTGAATTTGTTAAAAAATACAAAATGATGAAGTTGCTAAAAATAATAAATTAATTTTACATCTTTTTTTTTCTAGGAAGTTTGAACAGTTGAAATTAATAACAATCTGACTATTTTGCGATTTGATGATTTTAATGTATGCTTTCTATTACTTTTACAATTTAAAAATATAAGCAACTAATAAAAATAATAAAGATATTAATATCTTAAATGGTTATTAAAAAATTAGTATCTGATTAATGCATAGTTGAATCATTTATTTGATTCGATTGAATTCAATATCACGTACTAATTGATCTGTGTTCTGAATATTATATATATATTTCCATTAAATATGAATACATTTATTCGAAGAATTATGTGATCGATTTGAATGAGCATGGATCATTTCATGTAATATTATCTAATTAATTTGATTCATATTAATCAGCTTCATTAAATCGAAACTGATGCTGTCTCCTTCAATACGTGAAGTGCATAATTGTTCCGCATTTCACTCGGTATAAAACAGTTTATTCACTCACTAATACCATATTTTTGTAAATAAACTAAAAATGGAGGTAAAATTGGAGAAAAATACCCATTTATCTTAAGTTCTTTACAAATTAAATGTAATTAGGGGAATGTATATTCATTAATTAAATAATTCAATACTTTGCGAATAAGGAGTCTGTCCATTTTTATTTGCAGAAATAATTTTGTTTGAGACTAATTTAAAATATATTTTTCATTTATACCGAGGTTTGTAATAATACGCCGTTAGATATTTTTCAACAAAACTGGGCGATTGTTTATTTTTATATTGATACTTTGTTTATACGAAGTGTTTATTTTTATGAAAATCCAAAGTCCACTTGATAAATGTTCACCCATTCATAAAAAGCTAAAATTCGATTTGCATATAATGAGAATTAATACCTAATTGTAAATTTCTTTGTTTAATTATTTACGTGTCAAAAATAACAATTTGTGCGGCCCATATCGCTGAATTACACGAAAATGGAATATTTTACAGGTATAATTGTGATAAATATTCTGGTAAAATATTTTTTCAATATTTTCAAAATGGCTAAATAGTTAGGTTAGTTTACCCCTGGGCTCTACCATTATAAATCCTCTATTTGTACTAGTCTAACTTAATTAATTTATAGATTTTTGGTTATGTTGAACTCATGTAGAATGGAAGATTTGAAATAATAGGGGCCTCCTCCCCCACTTCTTTATTATATACGAAGACCAACCTAATTGACCCGCATTTGAGGAGATATGAAGCCAACATTAAAATTGGACGATTGTATTTGCCGTAATGCTGATTACACTCATGTTCATCATCGTTTTTCGGTATTCTTATTGATATTACGAACAACACTGATTGGATCTTTTTCGTTCACAACTTCAAGCCCTAAATTTTTTGTAGCAAATATATTCCACAACGCTATTGTCGTTTTTTTTTCGGATCAATCCCCATTAATGTTATGAATAGAATTCATAAAAAGTTTTTTGTGCAAAATATTAAGCCCATCATTTTTAGTTTAAAACATTTTTTGTAGACCTCGCTTTTCTCGAAATAAATGCAAAAACTGGAAAAAGTGTTTTTTTTCAAAATATTATATGGATGTTGTAGTTTGGTAAGAGTTCTGTATTTTTTGTATACCTATAAAATATTTACTTTTCGTTTAATTCGGTGACATGGACCGCAACTTTGATATATTGGACATGGGGTAACCCACGTAGGTAAGTTTTAAAAATTGTTATTGATGCCGAAGATTTTACCTAGAAAGATGCAGTAATCTAAGTAGTAATAGGCCACATCTTCTGCGAATAAAACACGGCGTTGACTGCTTACACTACTTTTACTACTTATGTGCTACGTATAATATAAACAACTATTTAAGATATTTTTTAAAATTTTCCCCGTGATGGAACAATCAAATCTGTTATATTGTGTTACTTATTGTTACTTTCGATGATAAACAAAATTTTCAATTTATATAATTATGTACATTTTCAGTTTTTAAGGTAATGGTCACTCCGCGAGCACAAATCGGTGCTGGAACGAAGGCCAAATAACATCTATTTTAATGTAGTTAGATTTCCGAACTTGGTTCGATTTATTCCGCTATTTCAAGATCCTCTATATTAAAATTATTTTCACTTAAGAAAAAATTGCGGAAAAGAAAAATTCTTACTTATTTGATTATTGTTACTTTGATTAGATTCAGAGATTTGGTGTCTGCTGAGGGCGGACATCACCTAAACTCGTAGGCATCATTCTTTTCAACTATACAATTGTTATATGCTTATTATGATATATCTCTATTCGAAATCGAAATTAGAGGGTTTATCAAGAGCTAGAGTTGGATTTGAAAAAGGTAGAAGAAAATTGGGAATAGGAAAGGAGTACGGATGCTGCAATGTGCGGATTATATAGTGGTAGTAGCGGAAGAAGAAGAAGAAGGCTTTGGAGATATGATACAAAGCATAAAAAGTATATGAACAAGAAAAGATTGAGTTTCAGTATTGATAAGTCGATGATACTTTTAGGAATATGGAAGGTAGAGGGAAAGAAAGACATCAGCTGTGTGGGGTAGAGAGGCTGTACAAGAAGTAAATGAATATCAGTATCTGAGGTTTATATTGATAAATTATGATGAGAGAAAGAGCTTGTAAGAGAGAGGGTAAGAAAAATGAGAATAGTAATGGGTGAGAAGTTATGAAGAATGAAAATTTAAGGGGGATGTGAATGGAGATAAAAGTTTTTTGACAGTATAGTGAAAAAAGTTTTATATTATGGAGGAGAAGTTCGAGAGCAGGGGAGAAGTGGAAGAGCTCCATGGAAAATATTCGAGATGGATAATGGGTTGGATAAAACAAATCCGGCGTATATACTGGGAGAAGAGAGAAAGGTGAGAGAAATACGTTATGGTTGGAAGCTGGACCGACGGTTGCACAGTATGAAGAAAGAGTAGAAAATGTATAAGAGAAAGAATTTGTATAGATAACGAAGAAAAAAGAAAAGAGAAAAAATATGAGCGAGTGGGATAAGAAAAACTTGGGGAAAGAGTATAGAGAGGGGAAATTATTTATGGGAGGGGAGTATGTGTGCATACGTTTGGAATGCCTAATTTTGACCATGCAGATTTATAGGAGACTAGGTAGAGTACTGAGCTATACAGAAGTGTGTAAAAGAAATGAAGAGAAAAGCTTAGAGAGAACAGCAAGGTAGAGTTATAGACACAAGAAAAGGGGTATTAAATATTGGTTGAGGGAAAGGGAAAGGATGTGCCTAATACGTGAGAACGAGAGAGAGGGGAAGTGGAACATTCTGAAAAAGGAATGTGGGGGAGGAATTGAAAAAATAGTCGACAAAATTGGTGAGTTTAATGAGGATATGGAAAAAGATACGAAAGTGGATAAAAAAGATAGACAGAATAAGAAGAAAGAGCATGGGTGATTTTAAAGGACAATAAAATATTGTAAAATGGAAGTTTATTTTATTGTTTGACTCTATCCCTTCACTTGATTCGTCGAATAAATTATGATTGAAAGCATTTGAAACTGTAACTCTTTCGTGGGGTTAAGTAAATAGCAATCAATTGCTATGCGTTTATATTAGTTATGCTAATTCACATATTAAATTGATTTTTTATAATCAGAAAAATGTTAGGAAATAATAAGAAAAACATTTGAACAATTCAATAAAATTGATTTTTACCTGGCATAATGGACCCTTTCCTTTGCGGACTCGTGCCCCTTCCTCGATCGCCCCTTTCTTGAAGGCGATCGGGCGATCCGCTCCTGGATTTGCTCCTCCATTCCAGCTCCCGTTCCCACCTAAGCTCTTCCCGACGCTCCCCTGCAACCTTTCGAAACTACAACATTACGACGAGATTAGGGTCCCACGATACGGACACCATCACATGTAGGGTCAAGGTTTCTCGGTGCAGGATCATCCGCATTACAGGCTTGCGCCCAACACCAAGCTCTATGCAGCTTTGCGAAGCTACTACGTCTCATATACGAGCGACAAATCTTTTTTTTTCATATTATATGTGCTTGCGCTTTTTGCGAAGTTGTGTTTTACGTATTGTGTTGGAACTGGTTGAATACGGACACTCGCGAAACGAATGGCTGAGAATGAAATATATGATACATCTTTCGGGTCTTTTTATCGTGAAATTGGTGGTAGTTTTAAATTGTTGGAGTTTTAGTTAATTGACATTCAAAAATTGTACTGATATTCAGATTTAAATTCTGTAAATTAGTAGTAAAAGTTGATTGACGTATATTAAAAATTAATAACTCAATCAATTAATGGGAACAAAGATTTCAATTCAATGTTTGTACTAAAGATAGCAAAGCTTTAGATTGATATTAGTATCAATATACTCATCAGTCACTGCCGATGATGTCTGCAATATTAGGTACAGTCTGATGTCTTGATGAATAAATTGTCTGATAGTAACTCTATCTTATTCAATATTTAAAATGGACAGATTCCAATAAAATTCCAAATGATCGGTTAATTTGAATTGACCGTTTCAAAAGCAAATATTTTATATTCGATCTAAGAATTGAATACGGCCATTAAATTACTGTAGTGAAGATGAGTTATGCTTTGAAATTTATTATTGCACATATACTATTAAACATTTGATTTTTTACGTACATGATCTTGAAAATGTATATTATTTTGCGAGATTACCTCTCTAAGGTACGGTCAATGACCTAATGTTCGACATCGGACTATTTTTGTGACACTGGATACTCATATTTGTCTTTATGGAAAACCAAGAATTAGTTGTAACATACGAGGTTTATAACAAATTTAAATGGAATACAATGCGAAAATTCAGCAAATTCAGAGCAGAACACTGAGAAAATTTACATTATTTAGTTTTGTTAGAGTGTTAGTATAGTATAGTGGAAAAAAGGTAGAAAATTCGTAAAATGTGTCCAAGAAATTTGTTGAATACTCTCAGTGTCTGACTACCCACAACTGTTTCCACTTATGATCAGCATATTCTAGTTATAGAAGCATGTTCGCAATGTGTTTAACCCATTGATGGGTTCATGAATAATGCTGAAATGAATCTGGCATGGATTTTTCAAAATTGAAAATTGCGATTTGAGAATATAAAATTCTTGCTCTCGTAAAATCGATGAAACATCTCGTTTTTATTTATACAATAATTATAATGTCCTGCACCAAAAATTTGCATTTGGGTTTATCTAATATAAAAATGAAATTCAATTCCCTAAGCATGCAAGACTTAAACATAAAACGGCAAAATTTCATGAAAATTCGTCATTTTAATTTTGAAGATTGAATGTTTATAAGATAGGGATTGGAAATCCCCGAGTAATTGTTTTCAAACCAATTTGATCAGTCTTAGAAAGAAATTCTACTGGATCCCCCTTTTTGAATTCTGAAAATTAAATACCAGATTCGTAGGTTGCGACTCCAGACAACTCCACAAAACAAATTTAAGAAATATTCAAAAAGTTTTAAGACATTTTTATTAAGTTGCAGCTCTAGTCATCATGAGTGTCGATAGTCAAGGGGTTAAAAGATAAATCGAAATGAAAATGTTATTCAACAGATTAGGAGCTTCAAGTGTTATTGCATAAAAATGTCCTAAATAAAGTCACAACGTAGTGGCCTGCTGGACTAGCTGAATTATTAACAACAAATGACTGTTATTTGTATATGGTATCATTTCTGAATAGATTGATACAATGAGTAAACTGACATCTTGTATGTTTCTGCATATATAGCGTTTCGGCTTTTACGAAAAAAAAGTTCTTCAGTGAAACAAGATGTGTATAGTCAGACATGCCCGTAGAGGGATTTTTTGTTAAAAGGAGGATGACTACGGATATAGTCAAATTCTGCCTTGGAGCTGGAACCTTTAAAACAGATAAATTCAGTCTAAATATATGATCAGAAGTAACATTTAAAAATAAATTCGATTGTTTTATCATATCATTTTTGTAGGAATATTCACTAATTTAAGTAGTAAAAGGCCGAACCGTATATTGTTCGTGTAAGGTGTGGATCAACATAAATTTTGACAACTGTTCCACAAGCCAGAACAGTCGAATTTGTTATTAGGTGTTAGTTTTCATCATACTCTAACCGAATTCATTAGTTTCCATCACCAGCTCCATGTCGGAAAACAGTTATATTCATAGGCGGTCCATCACTTTGATTTGCAATTGCTTTGTTTTAAAATGCATCATAAATAGCTGTGTTTGGTGAGATTATTTATAAGTTAGAACTGTACGTACTTGTTAAACCTTCCACATTTTTGTTCCAACAAATTTCATTGCTGTACTGGCATGATTTCATGATCTATCTAAGATTTGGGTTTCGACTTTATGATAAGCTCTAAAATGAATGGAAATTTTATTGAATTATAAATTCGTTTAGATTAAAGGAATACCCGATTTTTCTTAAAAATTCAATACTATAATGGATATTACTTCATAGCAGTTCATGTTTTAAAGTATGAAAAGTAGCGTTTACACTTCTTATATAGAACAAATTACGTCAGCTATTGGATTCGTTTGTATGAGTACTGTTGTTGGTATAAGACTTTACCACAAGTAAATGAATTAATATCCAGAGTATCGAATAGATAAAAGGATATTTTCTTCGAGCAATACTGTTCCTATTTTCATCATCGAAACACCCGATTTATTATTCACAGTTACTGCCGGGGAAGCAACCAAAGGTATAAAAGCAGGCGTAAATTCTCTGTGGATTTTTACGATCAGGTGTAAAAATCACCGTAAATGCAAATGCGCCCTTATTCTCAGGATTCTATCGCTTTTAACGCAAGTGCCAAACCATGCCAATGAAAATTGGAACGGTATTGCAAAATTCGGAAATGTCGTAATTGCCTTACAGAGAGATATGATAAGTTTCAAAATCAATGATTGAAATTAAATCTGAAGGATTTAAACGAATAAAATGAAAATGTATAATGAGAAATTCGAATTCAATATTCATTAATTGCAATCGCTGTACAATTTTAATATATACATTAACTTTGGTTTCATCTTGTTCAATTTTAAATTTAATATAAATCAATAATCGAATAAAATGTGAGTTATAATGGAAGTATGAAAAGAACAGAAATAAAATTATGCTGCTTTTGAAAACTCAGATTAAACTGCACAAAATGTCATTTAATTAATTTTGTGATACAAATTATTATTAAATTATTCCTCAAAACATTTACAATGTAAAATATCTGTGATCTCTCAATTTTAGTACAAAAGAATACTGTCTATTTGACGGACATAATGACGTGTCCAGCGTCACGAGTATGCAAACATGTCGGCAGAAATCGAAAACTTGATGTTTGCGGAAGGTGTTGGCTCGCATCATAGTACTGTGACAACATGAGGGCACAAATGTATACCTATCACTAAGTCGACGGTAGTGTTGCTAATGAAAATGATATTTGTTCTTAAGTAACGTAGATAAAAGGAATGAAATGAAAACTCGTGGAAAATTCTGTGTTCTTAAGTTAATAAAATTCATTCTCAAGAATTTGGCTATGAAATAACGTATTTGCTATTGTACATACTGATGCATAGAAAATATGAGAAGTTAGACTAATATTGATTGCAATAAGAAAACTATATATTTAGAAGTTGCTAACATTTTTAGAAAGAGGTGATACTTGTAGTATTAAAGTTTGAAAGCTAAAAATTTGATACTCACGTCAAAAAATTCAATGAAATCACTGTCAATTCTGTTTGAGTTGACATTTAAGTTTACTATATTAGTATTAAATTTGTAATTAGAGAAGTGTCAAACATTTAGCTTTCAAATATTAAGCAGAATAAATAAGGCATAAAACATTCTCATTCGACTTTAACCCTAGACAGGAGAAATCTAATTATAATAACAAGCACTTATAATGAAAAAGATCACGAAAGTTATATAGCATTAATTTCGAAAATCTAAAAACTTGGTGACGGGTATAAATCACTATTTCTTCAATGACTATTTCCTTTTCTTGCAAGAAATAACATGCGAATTTAAATTAATACTATGACCAAATCATGCAACTAACACTAAATACGAGCTTTTTTTAATTTTAGTACTCTTATCAATTTCAAGTAATTCATGTACTTCTTCATTTTCTTTCATTGTTCGTTTAAAAACTGAAAACTTTATTTTATATCATATTCTTATATATATTAGAATTGAATTAAACTCACCAATGATAACAAAGATTACATTAATTAATTTTTCTTATTTATATAGTATATTTATATTTTGTTGTTTTCCGTGTGTACATCAATGAATACTTCAGACGTATATTTATATGCCACCAAAAAAATGACAACTCACTTCCTGGGTGGGCACCGTTTTCCCAAATCGCGCAACTGCCTGCTTAATTTATGGGCCTGCCGTCAAGCTGCTCGAAAATATCACCGAAGCGCCACGGATTTACTTCCACAGGAATAAAATATTTTCCCAAAAATATGGAGATCAAAGTATAAAACGCAATTTATGAATAAAAATTAAAATTATTAATAGTTGACACGGAAAAAGTGATTGGTTACTATAAGAAAGAAAATGGTTCTACTAATTACAAAATGTAATAATTATATTCCTAAATAGATTTTTTAGTTGTTATTGCTACTTTTGGTTCGTAGCGCAGAAAACGTAACTTCATTTTAGTTAACTTATTTACCTCAAATAACTATATTTGGTTAGAAATTTGGTATTCAGCTACTAAGACCAAAAAGAGTTGTAAAATTTATAATTAGAAGCCAATGATATTCATAATAAAAAATCGATTTTCGAATCGTTATTTTTGTTCCTGTTACACAAAGAGGAAACGAATGAGTTAATAGAATCATTTTACAAAAGTTAAACACGGAATTACAAAAATAGCTAAAATAATTGTTTCGTTAGTAAACAACACCATGATATGATTCCGTTTACTACATTGGTCAACAAATTTGAGGCAATTTAATGGTACAGAGATGAAAATACCTAATCTTTGTTAATTTTGGGTTGCTGAATCCGAATCCGATAGTGAACATTTTTTATTAGCTCTTGTTTCTATGTAATATGGGGATAAAGTTGCAAAAAACGTCATTTTCTTCATTGTTTAAGGAAGTATGTCGTTCAATAGAAACACGATAAAGGTTTCAATGATAGCTTAAAATGAAGCTTATAAGTCATTTCATGAAACGAAAATTGTTATATGACTTAGTAAAAAATTATTTTCTTAAATGAGCATTTCTTTTTAGTCGCAAAATGTTGTCTCACCTAAACTACCTATTACTACTGCTCATTTTCGCCGCGCTGCCGACTAAAATTCTGGCGATGGGGTGACTGTCTGAAAGCGAATGTTACAAGTACAAAGATGCATTTTTATCTAATATAAATGTTTCATAATATTTTTTTAAGGTTGCAGATTACACTGAAGTAGTAACATGTAGTTTAGGTGAGGCAATATTTTGCGCATAAAAACAAATGCCCATTTAAGCAAGTAATTTTTTACCAGGTCGTATAAAAATTTCCTTTTCGTAAAATAGAAGTTATAAGCTTCATATTAAACTATCATTGAAGTTTTTATCGTATTTCTATTAAAAGATATACTTCCTCGAACAATGGAGAAAATTAATTATTTTGCAACTTTATCGCCATATTACATGGAAACAAGGGCTTATAAAAATTGTCACTATCGGATTCGGATTCAGCGACCCAAAATGAACAAATATTAACTATTTTTATCTCTGTAATATTTTTGCATTGACCAGAGCTATTTTCCAATACTTAAACATCCATTACTTTATATAACCTCAAATGAGTAATAAAATAGATATAATAAAACTATTGTCATATTAATAATATTTATTGTTTTTCTCACTCTGTAAACATATTTAACAGAAAAAGTAGTTTTACTCAAAGGACAATTACATTCTATGTATTTTTTAATCATATGCAATATTCCCTCTGGTATTCCAGCAACTAGGAAATTTAGGAAAGCAACATCTTTATTACTACTTTTTCAGTTCGTATAATTAATTTGAAACATTGCAACTATAACTTGGCTTGCTTTCATCTAGTATTTTTTCATTATATTATATACTTTTAGAGGGTTACTTATTCCATAGTTATAACCACTTCCTTTTTCCGTGTCACTGAATTTTTAATGAATTTCTATTTATGTAAAGTCCAAACATATAATATCGTAAATCTGAATATTTGAAAATATTAAAATATTTCTTCAAGAGAGCTATTTTAATGTTCTAGATAAAAATACGTCGAAAATAATATGAGCTCTGTAGCTTCTGTTCATATTTGCCAATCTCCGGCACGTAAATTTTAGACCGATCGACCATTTTTCTCGTTTCTAGTTTTTAATCGGACGTGGGATGCGTATCTTTCTCCTCGTGCAAACTTGAAAACGAAAGCGAAATCACCGAAAGCGGCCGATTGTTCATCAGAAATATAATTGCTTCCAGCATTTTCCTGATTGGTTCTTGTTCCTGGTAAAAGTAGGTTCCCCATGTTCTCTCACCCAAAATAACCAAGCATTACTTCTTAAAATAATGCCTTTTAGAATATGTAGTTGACAAACAAAAGGATTTTTTCTTGCGTTAGGTAAGACGATATACATCGATCTACGCTTTCAGCATCAAATTACTTTCGAAATACATCCATGCCAGTCACGTGCTTCGTGCGCATTAAGATGTCGATACTGAGTTTTCTATTTACTTCGAAGGACACGTTTCTTCCGATAATTTTTATTTAGGTTAGATTGAATTTATTTAATTAATTCCTGTACTTTCTCTAATTTCCTTGCGTTACTTATATAATCTTAATTTACAGCATTTCAAGTAACAAACTCATTTTTCCATTTTTTATAAATATAATTGTACGTCGTTTTAATTAACTGTTATTTATTATGTCATTATATTCAGACGAGACGAAATTAAATTATATTTGTTTATTACTGCAACCTAGACCGTTTTGAATTTAAAAAAGTGTATTTTTCGTTATAATTAGTCTCAACTAGGACGTAATAACATTTTATCTCTGGAAATGATTTTTAGTACCAGTTGAGAGTAACGATATATATAAAAGATTATTGCAAATGTGTAAATGTCTAGAACGGTGTCGAATACTGGAGGTAAAACCAGAGTAGAACCAAACGAGACATATTTCGAAAATTATCGGGAAAGGAAATGATAATTCTAAATATTTTAAACGGAATATTAATAACAGCATGAATAAATATATAAGAAACTGTTTCATGTGAGAAAAATCGTGAAATAATTATTATTTATAAAGAAACCATTTATCCAATAGGGAAAAGCTATGATTAAGAACATTATAAGATGTCTTAAATACTATTTTGAAATAGTTTTAAAGTGAACTATATGAAGATTTGTGCGTTGATATTAACTATCTCCAAAAGACTTCTCAGATGTGAGGTCTCATGAAAGAGCTCTTACTAAGAGTTTTTGCACTTCGTATAAATAATTTAATTGCAAATCAAGTTTCTTATAAATATAGAATCTATTGTTTTCGTTTATTAACACAAATAATTAATATTCTATAACTGACTTCGTTTGTATGTATTGTTATTTTTAGTAATGTCAAGGTGACTTTCAAAAAAAAGGCTTTGAAAATAGGTATTTAGATTTTAATTCGAATATTTAGTAGCCTTTCAGACAGTAGACAGAATAATGTTACAATAAATCGAAAATTCTGAAATTTACAACTACCCCACTATTTATCTTATAATATATTATTTTCGATACTCCAAAACGTTTTTTAAAGAATTTAGAAAAGAGAATTTAAGTTTTTGAAAATTGTATTGTGATTTTCTTCTTACGCTGTTAGGATTTTGAGCGATTCCTTCCAATTTTTCGTCAATTTTGTAGACGTTAGTTGTTTTTAGAAATTTACTGATTTGCTTATAATTTCTTTTATACACTTCTTTCAATGATTTTATAAAAAAAGCTGAATAGAAATACGATTTATTTTTGATTGCATGTAAACTCGTTAATAATGAGCTAATCATCAGGCTATAAACATTACATTTTTTAATAGTGTTTGCTAAATTTTATTTGAGAAGTTACAACTTAGTTATATTCTTCAACGACACCTTCGCTGCTTTATTACCTATTTCGAGGTACCCATCTCTATGAAATCGAGCCATTAGTACCCTTTCTCTTAAGAAGGTTAAGACTTTTGATTCCTGTTTTTATGCCAAACTCATCTCATTTCTCTGCTCACTGAACTGTCTTGAGCGGTAGTCTACGAGCAGTCCTTGACTTATCTGTTTGAACACCAATTACTTCACAATTTAATTGGGATATCCTGTGAATAGGAGCAGTCATTAGTGGAGCTTTTAGTATCGCGTAATGCATCCCCGTAGAAGCTTGGTTGATTTTTGTTTTTTTCTTTTTTGATAATTCGAATTAGAAGTCGTTAAAAAGCCGCATTTCGATTTTGATTAAAAGTAGCAAAGTTTTTTTATGACAAAAGTTCATCGCTGAAGATAACTTTCCGCATTTTAAAAAGATTTCAGCGATTTTGAAAAAGTAATTATTTGTTCTTATAGATTAGTATATTATTTGGTATTTTACGTATTATTCGCACAAGCAGTGGTGTTTTTTATTAAATATGAACCGTTTTTTACAAATAACTTTGTTATAATAGTAACTATTTATAATAAATATAGACAAAATTAAATTAATCGAAAGTGAATCGACCTTAAAGGTCCATAAAATCTGTGTTTAAATAACATTAAATTTTGTTAAAACATGAAGTAATATTGTTCATTAATCAATAAATACTTGTCATGATTAAGGTACTCTCTAAACCTTAATTAATAAAAAACGACTTATCCATAGTGAAAAGTGGGTTACCATCAATTAGTAAGTTTTTACTGACAAATAGTACGAAAATACTAATTCATTAGTAAAATTCTACTAATCTGTAAATAGATGTTGCCTTTTTTATTTCAGTAGTTTATAGAATTAGTAATAAAGTATAGTCGAATCTAACTTTATATTAGCAAAAATGATTACTAATTCATTTGGTGACTCACTTTTCATTGTTTTATTGATAGTTTTCACTAATTCAGATTTAGAGAGTAGTTAGACCCCGAAATGTAGTACGTTTGAGAAAAATATTTAATAACGTTTAGAAGAAATTATCGCTAATAACGACATTTTTAAGAGAGATCATTCATCTGGAAAAAAATTGAGACCTGCAAAAATAATTGATCTGCAAATAATAGCAAGCAGCACATAACACATTTGTTCATGCACATTAAATTCAATATTTTAAAGCACACAACAGACATCACATTCTTAAGCAATCGTTTAATAAAGTAACATCTGCATATTGCGTCCACTAAAGAAAACTTTATTTACTATCATGGATAAAAAGTAGAAAAACGTAGAGACAATAAAAGTAAAGAGACAGAATAGTGTATTGCTGCATAATTTGTATTATACGGTTTCGTAAATGTTTTTTGAAGGTTAGTGTATCATTGTCATATAATATATAATCATATAATGTATCCCATAGCCCAATGAAGCTTCGCTCAAACTGACATTTATTATTTGTGTCTTTGATTACAATTGTATATTTTTGAAACGTCTGCACCAATCGAGAAATTATTAACAAGTATTCTGTGCATGTCATTACTGAATTACATTTCATGTGTTTGCACGAGTGAAATAGAAAGGAAAAGGACTTTGGAACCGTTTCAAAAATATAAAATTAACCTTTGAATTGCTCGTGCACATATTTTATTGGGATGACTCTTTTATGAGCAGCCTATATCTTACAAATATAATGCACCACATTTGCTTCAATTTTCGGTCCATTGAAAATTTAAATCACATACTGAAAAGCATGTTTTATACTGCACAAACGCAAATTTTTTGTTTTATCCTGATAAAATTTTTAAGATGCTGCTAAGAAAACGATTCCAAGTCTTCCAGTTAATTTCAAGTAATACAATTATAAGAAGTATCTAACTGTTTCTTTTCAGCATCTTTTATAATTTGCAAGCACAAATATGCGCAATTCTTTTTTAACGCATGCGCAATATTTTTTACAGCAAACAGAAAACAATACATATTTACAACGATCGTTTAACGTTTGCAACTGCTCAGGAAACCATTTCTTAAGCAGATTAATTTGTATCATTTTGTGAATTCTTTTAGTTGCAATACTTTTTCATATAAGTAATAAAAGTTTTATATAATTTTCAGTTAAATATTAAAAACGTTAACTAATATGAATATTATTAACGATATCAGAAATTGTATAAATTTATTGCAGACATGAAGAATTCACTTTTTCGAAGAAATTCTTGAGTTAATGAAACATTTCACTGCTACAAAAGAAAGGAAGAATAAACTTAAGTGGGATGATCAAGTAAGTGAAAAAAGTCGAAACTGGTCAGGCATCAGAATTAATGGAAATAATTTATTCTCTTATTAATATTTTGTTGACTTGATAGTCTTGTAGATCTTATCTTAAGAGTAGTTTTTAAATGGTCCTTTTGAGGTGATCATAAATTAGTATTACATCATATCATTAATCGTCGTAATATAATAGTTAGAAAATATGTAACGAATATTTCATTAACTTCAGACATTTCTTCGTTTCCCACTTAATTTTAAAATGATCAATGAGATCATCTTCGATAAAAAAAAATGTCCTCGGCATTGTTAATTTGTCTAGGGGACGTACCTTTTCAAGTTCCTTAAGACTCGCAGGAGAAACGTCGGAATGCCTTCGTTGTTCGGGACTTCTCGGTGGCGCGAGTCCACTTCCGGTCGTATTCGTCTGACCTCCGACCTGAGAATTCAGTCTGGCGTCACTGTGACGTCTCTGGAAGGAGTCCGGGATCGGAACGCCGAGAAGAGATTCCGTCGATTCCTGGGTGACTACTGGCTGCCCTCTGGCCGCATGTTTCCTCCGACAGATGCTGCATCGCCATACCGACTGTCGATAAAAAAAAATAATCGATTAATAGATCTTTGATAATTTTCATATGCGAATGTATAACAAAAAATAATTTGGTAATATTATCCAGTATATTGCGAAACATCTACAGTATTTATGGAATTTTTCACATTGTTAGAAATCCATGTGACAAATTATCATAGTTAGCAACGACTTATTTACGTGAAATGTTACTAAAATGCATGAATTTTATTTTGTCTCCAAAAATTGACAAAACTCTTGTTATATTTTTCGTATGTAAAACTCGTACTTGCAACAAATTCAATTGTCGTGTAAATTCAGTTATTTAAAGAACATGCTCACCACGATGTAAAAGTTCAAGAAGTCAGCTCTTAAAGTAAGAACGTAGATTAAGTAAGAAACGAGTGGAATGCAGAATTTTCGAAAAACAGAAAATCGATCAACAATTTGCTATTCAGAATTAGTTTTAATATAAGTAAATTGAATGGAATTTCATCTTGCTAATTTACAGAAGCTTAATTTTCTTCCAATTTATTTCTTACATGTGGGTGATTTGCATGAAAGTGTTATTTTTGAAAAAATGATCTAATAATGGTTACCTACAACATTTGTTAGATTTATGTTAATTTGACGAAAAAACTACAATAGGAAAGTTAATTTTGTCTACTTCTCTCGAAATCGAAATATTTTTAATTAAAAAAATTGACCTTTTCGATGTACCATTTCGTACTTTTCATTTTTAGTCATATTTATTTACTACTATAACTTTTCGAATATTTGTTAGGTCGGAAAATTAAGAAGAAACTTGTTTTAAGGAAACCATATCGTGTCTGACCTTTACGACCATATCTACTGATTACGCGAGAGTAATAAAACTGTTTTTTTTTTAACTAATGGCTAAAGGCACTAATTGACAAAAGGTGACGGAGAAGTGTTTGAAGTAAGAAAATTAAATATATAGAACAATAATAATAAATCAATTTATGGTTCATCTTAACGAAATGACAAAATAGCTGAAAATAAAACACAATTGATCTAACAGAATTTAAAAATTGTATATAAAAAACTTTTTTGCATTTCTGGCATAATTATTAAAACGATTTTCTTACTGCAAACAAGATTGTTATGAATTTCAAATAAAATTTTTTTAATACGTTTTTGTATATTTCGAACAAAGATCGATGAATGACATTGTCTTAATTCCGAGTGATACATCCTACAAAGTTAATCAAAGATCACGTTTCGGAAGTGTTTGCCTACTCACCGGATAACAGAGAAACGTGAGAAAAGGATATCGTGCAAATTTACTAAAGAAATGAAAGCTGAGAGAACATTCAAAAGAGTAAAGGTGTTACTTAAGAAAAACTTGACAACGAATAAAGTAGAAAAACCAGAAAAGAAGCTCGTATATATTTATAAAATTGATAAAGGGACGGAGTACTTCATTTTTTCTTTTTCATCGGTATAAAAAGAAAGTAAAGTCGACTTTAATGAATAATTAAATGCATAAATAAATATATAAACACAACATGATAAATTCAAACAGCATCAAGTTTATGTATTTTTAGCATTCAGAAATATTTTAATTGCAGGCAATTTTTTCTATATAAATGAATTAAAATGAAGCAATTAGTAAGGTAAAATTTGTAAATTAATAAAATTACGTTTTAAAAGGCTTAAAATATTTGTAACACATAAAAGTGCTTGTATGACCCATATCCAGGTTGGTCGGTGCGATATTAATATCGTGTTTATTTACACCGCGTTAGAAGTTTATATTCAACATAAACGTAGGTAAAATTATCCGCTTTACAACTAAAAAAGTATGAAACTAATTATAAAGTTCCTCTACTTCATAACAAAAATTCAGAGAGAAGTACAGCTAGAGAAGCGATTTATTTTTGCGTTTCCCATTATTCATTTTTTGTTCATATATATTTTGTACGATAAATCTATTATTATATCACATTTCTTAAAGTTATTATTATAAACGTTTTTCTGGATTTATATCTGACGGAATAAACCTGTGATGTTGTAAAACTGTTTCTAAAATTATTATAAATATTTCGTTTTTGATAATGTCCAACATTAATATATTATAAAGATATCACTAACAAAGTTGATCTATAAATACTATAACGTTCACTTCAGTGTCATATTTGAGTAAGGTCTAACTATTGCTCGTTTAAACTTATTCGGAAACCTCATGTTTGATGCTAAACTAAAGAAAGTTTGAAGCTAAGCTAACTTTGTCTTTGAAAAGAGTAGTTTAATCATTTGATTTAGCTCAAAACTGAAATATAGATGAATCGTTTTAAAAACGAAAAATATATTTTGGCTGAAACATCTAGTTATTATTTTTGCTTGAAAGTATAAAGAAAATCCCACGATTTTTCGACTTTTCATAGTTTGCTTGAATTTCAGGCGGGACTCATTCAAATAAAACATATCAAGTGATATGTGATATACCACGGATTTAATTCGACTTTTAGAATTAGATTATGTTTGATTCAAAATAATGAAGAATTTAATATTTTTGGATTTGTTGTATGCCAATAAATGGCAGCTTTATGTCTTTTTCTCCAAAATGAAATGTGATTTAAATTATTGTTAAGGAGTTTAAGTCATTTGGCATTAAAGTTGATAATCCACATATTTTCGCCTGTTTAAAATTAGAATGAGATAAAGGATTAAATAGTCTCATTTTAAAATTGAATTCACTATTTGTATATAATGATATATGTTTGTTATTTCATAATATTTGCAAATTAAGTTAAGGAAATATACTAATGTTTCCTTACATGACTACGTAGGTTTTTTACTACGAAAGGTACAAAACCCTTATGGGCATAAAATTAATTTTAAAATATTATTTTGCAGGAAAAACAAAATATTTTACAGGCTTACTAGTACCTATCCCAATACACGATAATAAGTATTGGAAGGATAGGTTTGTATTTCATGCAAACACTCTGTGGCTTTCATATATAAACATTGATTTTTATGAGGTGGGAAACTTTAAAATAGTATTGTTGAAGTCGCGGATTTTACGTAGAAAAATGCAGCGATATAATTAGTAACAGTGAATCTGTTACAAACAATTGATGATGTGGACTGTTGCTACTTAGATTACAGCATTCTCCTATGTAAAATCCGCGCGACTTCAATAATGATTTTTTAAACTTTTCCAGCTCATAAAAATCAAGGTTTATATATGGAAGCCACAAAGTGTTTGTATGAAATACAAACTTATCCTTCCAATATTTATTAAATGTAACATTCAATTTTGTTAATATAATAGTTCATTGAAGTAAAAAACATAAAAAAATTAAGTCTACATACTTTTCAGAACAAGAATGTCATAGCAGATTATGAAAAGATTCATTTTTACGATAAATATACAATGAAAAGTACAACTCGTTACTGACAATAATTTTTTCTTATATTATATACTTGAAAACATAATACCAACTTCAATTAATATGAAAGACACATATTTTTTGTACTTAATGTTTTTGTTTTTTGTTTTAAAATCGTATTTTGGTTATTAGTGAAATGTATTTTTAAATTTGATGCTTCCAAAATAGGGCATGTCCCGCGAATGGGACATTTACATTAAATTTGATCGGAGTTATCAGAATATTAGGATTCTATTGAAACTGTGGATAAAGGTGGTTCAAACATTTGAATTTAAAAAAAAAACTTACTTTTACACCAGATCTCATAACTACCTCAAAATTGCGCGTTGAATGAAAATAACTTTGAAAAATATCTCGACACTCTAACTTAAAAATAATGATAACAATTCAAAATTCACAAAAAATAGAATTCATAAAAAAATATAAAAAATGTTTGATGTTATTTTACGAAATATTTTGAAAAATGTTGGCATATTCTGTAATAAATTCTAAGTATATTTTGTTTTTTAATTTTTCTACAAAAGGTGACAGTTTTTGAGTAAAGAATGTAAAATATTAAAGCTTAGGATTTATTCTCTCGAACTAACACTTTGGAAAAAATTGCAAATAGCAAAAATTGTTTAGAAATCATCGAAGAATATATTACACGTTTTCAAATTTTTTAGTAAATATTTTAAACTTTCTTAAAAACTTTAAAAGATAAATTTCTTAAAATATCATTATAAAAATCTGAAAAAATATTTGTATAATCTTTGATAATTTCTAAGAACTTATATGATTTTTGTTAAGAAGTTCATAACTTTTTAGTTAGAGCGGTTAGAAAATTTTCAAAAAAAAGTCATTGAAAACGCCATTTTGAGGTCGTTTCATTTGTATGGGGAATAAAAGAAACATTTTTTTGCTTAAATTCAAATATTTCATTCACCTTTCCTCATAGTTCCAAAAGAACCTCAATGTTCTAATAGCTCAGAAAAATTGATAAGAATAAATATTTTTCTATTTTTTGCTATTTTCTTTTCCAAATGTGGTAACATTTTAAAATTCCTTGTACGACCTCGGAACAGCGATCTCGAAAATATTAAGACATGCATACATTTCAATTATTTTAAACTTCGATTTTTATGCGAAATACTTGATTGAAATTGAAGAAAAAACGTAATTCTAAGCGTTTATGTGTTAATTAATTCCATCTACATATATTTTAAAAATATAAAATTTATCAGTATGTACTTAATAACCTCTCAGTGGCACTTTACTTCTACATTAATTCAAGTTCAAGATTTAATTTTAAATATTTGTGTACAAATAAGCAATTATAAAAAGGCATGTAATGTAACCAAAATAATATTTCAGCACCAAGATCGATAACTGTTTATAATATTCAAAGATTGTAGTTTGTACATTTTTCTCCTTGCCAATAGAAGGAATTTACAAATACATGGTTTTTAGAAAAATAATCTGACATTGATTTACTATGTAAAAAATGTAAAAAAAAATTATTTTGAGATTTATTTCAAGTAAAATATCAAAAAATAATTCACTCTTCTACGTGTAATAAACGTTTCATTTCGATAGTACATTCTGGATATGCAACACTTAAGAATACAAATCATTAATTAAAAACATGCCAATTTGAATAGGTATGTTAATTTTGATGCAGTGACGCAGTATTTTACAGACGATAAGTCTTTGCAATGCAATAAAGATTATTAAAGATCTCTAAAGTAATTAAAAAAAAAATAGAGATATTTTGATATATTTTCTAGTCTATTAACTAAAATTATTTGTGCACATCAAAGGAGAATGCCCACAAGTATAAGTGATTTCCGCCCTGGAGATGGAACCTCTGAAACTGACAAATTCAGGTAGAGCAAGATGAGAACTAACACTTCATGGAAAATTTGAACGTTTTATCATCTGGGAAAGTTTAAAAAATCGTTGTCAAATTCGCGGATTATACATCGAAAAATGGATTCTAAGTAGTAACAGTCCGCACCTACTGCGAACAACATACAGTGCGGTCTATTACTACTGAAATGTCTGCATTTTCCTTTGTATAATCCGCCGATTTAACGGCGTTTTTTAAAACTTTCCCACATCATAAAACAATCGATTTTGCTATTAGATGTTAGTTGTCACCATACTCTAAACGAATTTTTAGACAGGAAATTCATAATAATTCTTGAATATTAAAAATATCATTAACAAAATACACATATCGAAAAAAACATTTTATTGAAAAAAGATGTCACGTTATTTTCCATCTAAAAATGTCTAAAGAGTAAAGTACATGAGAGATTTATATGCTTGAATTCTTTCGAATGTTAAATTGTAGTTTCGTCACTGAGAGAAGTTTCAGTAATGTTCGAATAACGCGTGGAAAACTGGATGAAAATTGACGGTGAAGGGTCGGGGGTAAGGGTGGGTCTGCCCGGGAGGCAGCAGCCATCGGACTGTATAACATGGAAATTGTTTGCTGTCGTAAACGGACCACCTGGCGAGCAGTTATTGCTGCTGTTACTATTTGTATTACCGTATCACAGGACGAATTCCCATCGTTATCTTTTCTTCTATCATATAGTATTTCCTTATCTATAAATTTAAATAAAAAAAGATTATTAATAAGACTACTTCGAAAACTGCGTCTATGAAGTATTTCCAAGAACTTCACCAGGACTTCACCACTGTGACGACCGACATTGAGTTTTCAATTAACGTTTCTTCGCGTGTAATTAAATATGTAAGTCATTTGAATAATTTCTGAGCTTTCAGTTGGCAGATTTAGGTGAGTCATCCTTTAAACTTTGTTGATTTACATATTTAATGTCAAGCGGGCAATTACAAAGCTGCGTATCGCCTATTTCGACGAAACTTTGACACTTGACTTTCTTTAATGAAGATTGCTAATGTAATGATGGAAACTTAATGTATTGTTCGTGACAAATTCTCAAATAAACGGAATTAAGTTATTGCAATTTCTGGAATATAATGCTTTAAATAGATTTTTAAGAATTGAGGCAAAATTAAGTAGATGTAGGTTAATTTGATTTGTAATGTGAATGAGAATCAAATAAATGAAGTTTCATCAACGAACTAAAATAATAATTTCGAAATGATTTTCTGTTAGAACTTTTTAATAAACAAGTAAACTATGATGGAATAATAAAACAGATACTATATTTGGCATATTATAGGCAACAGACGAAATAACAAAGCACAAGAAATATTTCATATTTTTTAATTAAAATATTATTTTATCTACAAAATGTTGTGATAATATTTCAATTGTTAATATTTTCGCTGTTCAATAGCAGATAGTAAGAAATCTGTAATAATTATTGTTCTATATGACTTATGGTAAACATTTCGATTCAGAAGTATTTGACCTGTCGGTTTTTTTATCTTTCGGTTTTTTACCTGTCGCTTTTACCTGTCGGTTTTTACGTGTCGTTTTTTTACTTGTCGATTTTATATATAAATATATGTAAGGAAATGATTTACTTACTAAAACATTGTTATAGCAAATTTAAGTCAAAATTAAGATTTGTACTAGTTATTTACAATTCAAGAATACTATTATTGATTACTATAATCGACATGTTGCAAAATCAAATATTACTTATAAAAAACGAATGTTAGAAAACCATTATTTTCATAATATAGATCTAATACGCTAAAAGTTAGAATGGCAATAAAGCGTAAGATAATGCAACGATCTACCGAATGATGGAGTTAATGTATTAAGTACATAAGAACATTCAAACATTCAATTACTAACTCGTACACATAAATGATAGGTAAATTCAGTTGTAAATAATCAGGGGAAGATAATTTAAATAAGTCTAAATAAGAAACAGTTGGATATATAAAAGAGCTAAGGAATTGTCGCCCTTAAAAACGAACGTCTAATAATACATGAAATAAAAATACCGAAAGGATAAAATTATTGAAGAATAACTGAGTTTTATGAAGCATTTTGATACATGTAACAAATACGAAACATAAGTAACCGAAATAAAATGAATATAACGAATCCATTAAAGAAAGGACGTCTGGTTAAAACAGGATGTAGGTTAAATCTGAAATAAACGATGTAAAATAAGCTAACAATATTATAAAGAATTGGAATACAGAAAGGAATATTAAAATAAACATTTAATCAAAAGAGAATATATAGAAATGATAAGGCCTTGGGTGACAATGTAATTCAATGTAACTAATTTATGTGGTATGTAATATAGGATTAATTTGATAGAGGTTAATAAATTATTTACATATAAAAAATAGAATGAATTAGTGCTATATTAGTTACACTAGAAAAGATCGAAAAGAGAAAACATATAATAATGTATAATAGCACCAACCATACTAGTAATTAGAATGTACAATTAATTTACTTATATATTTTAAAGTAAATTAAATATATAATCCCGGTTACTTTTTCTAATGTGTTTACACATTTTCGGCTTTTTGATACTTCTCCTATAATTATCAAATAAAAATTGCAATTTTAACATTTTCTTTAAGAAACGTTTTGCAAAAAAGTTCATCGTTCGGGAATCAAAATAAGATCGACAGAGTGAGCTTGTTTGAGTCTCAACTGTACTCAATTGTCAACGAATTTTCTTTCCTCTTTTTTTTCATATCATCTATTAAAAAAATGCAATATTTTTCACAATAATACGATTATTTTGACATTTTGCTCTGGAATAAATAGACTGAAGTTATTCTGAATTTTCTTAATCATTTTTAATTATTTATACATTTTTTGTGTGAATTTATTTGAATATTTTTTAAAATCTCGAAAAATTCTGAAACAAATTCCAGTTTTCTTTTAAAATGTTCAAAAAGTTTACGCCTTCAATTTTTCGTAACACCACCAAGATAATTTAGAATACTTCGATTCCTTATGGAATTCTAAGAAATTTATTAGAATTTTTTTTACGGCTAACTTCATTCTAAGAGAATCTTGATATTCTCGAAACGAATTTCTATTCGCTATTTTTGAGACTACCATATTAAATTCTGTAGTCAGAACTCTACATATCCTAAAGTTTAGGTCTCCAAAACAATTTTCTTTAAGAAAAGGATGTGTACAATAACGATTGTACGCTTAAATAATTCTTCAGTGGAAAAAATGATTTTTTTAAAATTCTATATAACTTTTTCTATGCAGATAATATGAAAACAAAATTTACTTAACCAGTTTCGCCTGGAATTAAGTACGTTGTAATTTTTGTCTAGTAATTTGGAAAATAATTTAAATAGAAACGTGAATGAATGAAAGTCCATATCATATAGTTTTAGGTAAACTCTTCCAGTATCTGAATCCGTTTACGGGTGTATAAAAGTGCCCACGAGCCTTTCTCTCAAAATAGTATTTTATTTAATTAAGAGTAATTATTTTTATATGAAGTAGTCCAGTGGAATTGTCCTTCTAGGTGGGGTGGAGGAATAACTTGTACTTGAGATCCATTTGCAAAGTCAATCATAACGGCGCCTTAAAAATCGCATCTTTATCCAGATAATTATATTATTTTTGTTCAATATTTTCATAAATGAATATTTTAAATAATAATTGATATATGAGAGATTTTCAAGTCATTATTCAATTATGTCATTATTATAGATATTTAAAAAATTGAATTTGTTATCAATTGGTACTTAAACAAAGAAGTGTAGGGGAGTTTTGAAGTTACTGATTACAAAGTCGATGGCCAATTTGCCATATTCATAATGACAGACCAGTATGATATGATGATAATAAATTGGTTAAAAATGTTATATACTCAAAAGATTTGATTATTGAAACTAGGATTGTGATAATCAAAATATTTGTTTCAGATAACCAAATTCAGTTTAAAAATTAATCTTCTGTCTGTAGTTAAGGCTCCCTTCATAAAAAAGTATAAAAATGAAAAATTAACTGAATGAAAAAAATAATAAATTGTAACGTAACAGTTTTTAACAATCTTAATTATGTAAAAGCAAAAACTGTAAATCTATCTCCTATAAATTTGTACATATGATGTAATTATTATTGTAAACATTCATTTGTAAAAATTCCAAAATTTAATCTTCGAAAATTCAGAAAGACTTAGCGTAAATGAAAAGTAGTATCCTGAGTCGAAATCAAACTATTTGCTGAGTAAATATCAGACAATTTATATATTTACTATGTTAAACGTATAGGGAAAATTAAGGGTGTAAAAAAACAGGATGTAGAAAACTGTTATTTCTTCATAAGATTATTGTAAAAAGGAGGTACTTTAGATGTTTCAAATCTGATATTTACCGTGTTTCAGTATTCCATATGGAAAAATTCTCAATAATTTTTTATAAAATTATTCGTTTCAAAAGCAAGCATTTTGACATCATTATAGTCGAAACCATGTCCTGCCTCAACTCTGTACATCGTTAAATTCGTATAATTATCTGTTTTACCGTTTAAGCTTTTTCAATGTTCTCTAGTCCGTATCTAAAAATCCATTTTCTTTAGGTAGAATTAAGAGATCTAAAGAACTAATTTTGTTATTAATTTCAAGTAAATTTGACTCTGTTTACAAAACCTTGAACTGTATTTAATCTGTTGAATTTGTGTCGTACATACTCTTTCTGGCCCACGGGGACAATTATTTTCATTCCATATAGAAATTAACAACTATTCGAGAAAAGGGAGAATCTATTGATCCTCCACAGATTTGTTTATAAGACTTATTTTTAAAAGTGAACATTGTATTATTCAAAACCATTTTTACCTTTAATAAATTCTTCAATTGGTAGAGATGTAAGGGCAAATATGACATGCCTATTAGAAAAGTAAGTTTATTTCCGTCCAACTATCCAGTCGTAATGCAAGATTTGTAATACCTCTAAATAATACATATTTGTCAAAAGACACCTAAGCTTATTAATTTTCGAAATTGGCTATCAGAAGAAATATGAAATGTTAAGAACCTTAATGAAACGAAATGTTTATCTTCATTCAGTATCATTCAGGAAAAATATTTATGAAATGTGGATGCTTTGAAGCGGCAAAATATCATTCATACAAATATAAGTCTTGAGTAATATCGTAAAAATTCCATCAACTGAGTAAGTCCTGCTCTATTTGTGAAAATACGAGGTAAAGAAAAATTGTTTTAGGGTGCTTACGTCGTGTTCGGTGTCCGTAGTAGTGGAATAGGAAGCGCAATCTTCGCAGACCTTCTGTTGACATCCGTAGCACTGCTTTGAAATGTCCTCGGGCTTAAAGAACTTTAAACACACTCGGCACCTGTCTCCACCCTCACGGCCCGACGATGATCCGACTGGCTTTCTGTAATACAAAAGACACGCGTTTTCAAAGACACCCACTTGAATTACGTTCAGCCGTTTAATTTCGCGAGTAGCGGATTTTATTCCAAGGCGATATTTTGAATGAATCTCAAAGTTTCAAGAAGTTACCCTAGAATTCTCCAGTTCAAGTAGTCAGACCTTTAAGGTAGTCAACTTGAAATATGTCGTTGAGGCGTACTTAATTTCTAAGTACATATATAAGGCAAAGACTATACAGTCAAAAATAGATATATCAGTAATCGCAAGTACACACAGAAAAATTGAAAGTAATTTTTACCCAGGAGCTGCTGCGTGAACAAACTTAAAATAACGATTAACTTTTAAAAACTACAAAAAAATGTATGAATGCGTTCACTCTTCTCTCACCTTGATATATATTAGTTTATAATTGAGTAGATAACTTAGTATTACTAGCTAAACTAGTGTAAAACACAAACAGCAGTAGCTAAAAAGCAGCAAAATCAAGTTTAAGCAAATAAACAAACTAGTTCGGAATCCAGTCATAAACTGTAGAGCCTACATATACCACTCGATTAAAAGACATGAGGCTAATCAAATTAAGATAGCAATTTTTTAAATAACGTTTTTCTGTCGAAAAATTTCATAAATAAATAAAAAGAAAGCAACAAACACTGGTTTGCTGAAAAGCGGTGGACGGTGGGGTGTAGTTCTCCTTATAGGGCTATACATGGGCATTTTTTTCTCTTTTTTTTCTCTCTTTTTTTTCGGACGCAACAACAACGTAGACGCTCGGTCGGACTCATCGTAAGTAGTAACAGTCAGTTTCGCGGTTTTTTGTAATTATATCATTTCGTTTAGTAAATAGCAATATGCCGGCAATGACAAAGTTGTAGTACTACCAATAATTTAAGCCATCATTTGTTACGATTCGATGAAAATAGAGTCCGGTGGAATCTTCGGAAGAAGCATTTTTCTCTGGCTGACAATCACCGGTGGAACGTATGAAAAGCGCAACATACGATGGCTTCCTTGGACTCATTTTTCATCAAATCGAAACGAGTGACGACTCAAATTGAAGGTAGTTTCAATACCTACAACTTTATCTGTGTCGGCATATTGTTATCTATTAAACGAAATGAGATAAATACGAAAAACTGCGAAACTGACTGTTACTACTTACGATGGGTCGGTTCAAGCGCCTGGGTTGTTATTGCATTCGGGCACATAATTTCTACACGATTTAGTGATAGTAATTTATTCTAATGATCTGCAAATGTTTTTAAGGTATTAAAAATTATTACTTTTTACATTTGTATACTTTCAGAAAATGCAAAATACACCAAAAGTGCACTGAACCTTTTCTGTACTACACAAAATTTCCTATAAAAAAATCTGGGATCGTTGTAGACTAATGTTAATTGGTTAGTCACAAATAACGCTAGAATTTTGTTTTACAAGTTAACAATACACATTATAAAATGTGTATTAAATGGATTTCATATTTCTCCATTGCTCATGTTTATCCCATTATCTTTGGTGTACTGCATTGGCTGACTTTCGTAAGAAATTGTCTGCTGTACAAAAAAACGTTAATGCATTTTTTGTGAATTTTGCACTATTTTCGATAAAGAAGCATACAATTTTAGGTCGTTTATAGAATATTAGATTAATTATTAGCAACTAAATCATCAAAAAATGATGAATTTCAAATATTGTCCAAGGCGTAATAAAAGTGCCCTTGCTCATTGTTTTCCTTTTTTAAGATTTCCAATGTTAATCGCTATTTTAATTTTTTCAGCCGGCGCATCTATTACCTCCTGGGTTCGGTACAAGCTAGTACAATTTTTCTGTGTGCAGTACATGAAGAGGGTGACGATTACTAGAATAGGTAATTTCTGAGCTATGGAACCTCCAAAACTGATAAATTCCATGTCAAGAGCAACAAGCGTTCGATATTAAATATTACATGAATAAATTAAAATTTCTTGGTTTTATGGGCAGTAAGAAGAACAAACTAAATAATGTATATGGGTTTGGATTTTGAATCTCATAAATGTAGAAACACGTAAACATTGTCGGGTTTTGCAGTATTACAGCGACAGAAATCTTGATTTATTCGACGGTATATTATGTTTAAGAAAAAACACCTAATAATAGATTCTATTGTTTTATCCCCAGGGAAACGTTACAAAAATGGCTATTAAAGTCGCGCATTGTATATAGTAAATAAGTAGTAAAAGTTGTGTAAGTAGTAAAAGTCATGCAAGTCGTAACAGACCATACAGGGTTATGTACCAATTAGACTATTACTATTTAGATTACTGCATCTTTCTGTCAGATCAGGCGAGACATCTAAAATAAAATTCGATTGTTTAAGCGCCATGAAAATTTAAACAAATTTAAAAGTAACAAAATGCGTTTGTTATACTTGTTACGTGTTAATACGTGTTTACTATCATGTGCGAATGTAATAATGATTTGCTAATTTTCCCACATGATAAAACGATTAAATTTGCTATTAGATGTTAGCTCTCTCGATTCTCTAACCAAATTGATTAGTTTCGGAGAATTCATCTAAAGGATAGAAATCACCTACACCCGGGGGCATCATCCTTTACTTCTAAATCATTCACATGAAAATGGCATCTTCTTTTTTAGTCAATGAACACTTGATGAATTAAAGTATAAAAATCTGTACTACATTCAAATGATTGCTACCGCATAGTATGCGTAGTAGAAGTAGACAAAATTGAATTAAATCTTTTTTCAGAAAGAGCACGATATTCCCTACATAAAGGTCAGTGAGAGTCCTAACTAAAGTTAATAAAATTGCCACTAAAATCATTTTCATCGTGTTTATAAAAAATCAACTCACATAACCTCTTCATTTAAATTAACTTTTGATTTTACTGATTACAGTATTAATTATTTGAATTGTTTTTGAAAAAACGAATACAACTATAAAGACGTAATGAATGTTGTAGAGTGGTTACCAATTTTAATTTAGACTATGAAATTTTGCTAATATATCGATAATAGTGAAGTAAAAAATATTTTTAAATGATATGAAAACTGACGAAATCTTTTTTGCTGTAAGTTTGCAGTTATGAATATTGGTATTGTTTTTGGTGAAAAGCAATGTACTCTACAGTAAACACCTTTTCTTATATGAATACGATAAAAAAATAAACTACACAAATCCCACTATCAAAGAAAACTTAAAAGTGGTCTGAAAAAAGAAATTAAGTAATAGAAGTACCTGAATTTTTAACGACCTGCTATGTCCAACATGCATATATTTATATTTTAGTCCTTCTTTTAAGATTCATTTTTTTAAAGTACAGCCTTATTAAATATTTGATCTCGTTCACGTTACAAATCTTGCCAAGGACATTTTCCTTTATGACTTTAAAATGTTCTTTCCAAAACATATATTACACGAGGGTACTTTACTAAAATTAACAATATTAAATATTTCTCTGTTAAATAAAATTTTTAAATTAATCCCTATAAGCACATAAGCGGGTATTATAATCTTACAAAGAACAGTACATTAATAATTTTTAGTTTTATAAATAAATCGAACCGTCTTTAGCGGAATCGTAATATATAACTTTTGAGATCGATGATGTATTAATTATGAATAGTAAAAAATATATTTCCTATGTGCGCATTATTTTCGTGTTTTCAATATTATATGTACCTAAAATACTTCATTAAGAATATTTTTTACCTCTCAACAAACTTTATTATTTTTAATTTGGTTGATTCTAGTACTAGTTAGTTTGGATTTGCAATGAAAAATGTAATAACTTTTTTTTCCAACTGCGCAAAGCTTGGTGATTGAAACGTTAAAAAAATGAATGGAAAGTTATTAAACGCTAATTTTGAATATTTGTTTCATTTCTCTCCTTTCAAATTATGTTCAAACAATCTTAAAACAATACAAAAACAATATTTGTTGAAATACGACTTCAACCAATATCAGCCTGCAAAGTGTATATGACAGAATTAAACAAATGACCAGTAACGAATTATAGCAAAACGAAATTTGTTGCAAACATATTTTAGTACAAAAGTATGTAGATTTTAGAGATCATTTGATTTTTTAATAAAATATAAAATAGGAATACTTACTTAGGAGGCTCGAACGTTGTAGTCTCTTCCTTCGGCTGGATATCCTCTACCGATGTGACCTTGGCTGGTGCCAATTTCGTCACTAAAAGCAAACAGAATTATGCATTAATATTTGTGGGCTGATATAGTCGAAAATCAATAACTTGTTATGTGCTTATCGATAAAAGAGAGTGAGGGGCGAATTGTGGTATTGGGGGTATGGAGAAGTGGGGAATTGAGGGGTTGAGAACTCTCACAGGAGCCTCGTTATGTCAAATCGATTACAGAACACTTGTTTAAGCATTTCGCCACTTACTTTCATCCGGCCACTTTTCGAAAAAGGGAGATCGCCAATTACCGCGAAAAAATAGGTCTCGTCATCCGACCCCGCTATTGTATCGGTTTTCTTTGATAATAAATTCCATTTTAGTGCCCTGGATGCCAGCCTTCGACAAACATGGGTAACAAGGGATTGCAAATTAATTGCGAATCTTGAGGTGGTGAATAATCAAAAGCACAAAGAAAGGTCGGCAAAGGACAATTATACGTTGATTCTCCTCCTCAACTCAGAAAAGACCATTATTGTAAATTAAATTCTACATTAAAAACCACTTTGAAATCTTCGTTAAGAAACACAATAAAGCATAAATATCCAAAGATTAATATATAAAAAAATCTCGAGAAATCTTGAAAATTCAACAAATATTTAATAATATGTAGATTTTGTTTAAAATTTTTTATTGAAGTGCATAAATTTCAACAATTGTAACTCGACAAAACTCGAAACTTTGACAATGTTGCTGAAATGTTTAGGACGGATAATCTCCTGCAAAGATTTCCCTAGTTTCCAGAAAATCAAAAATAAAGACGTCGCCAGTGACTTCAGAATGTTGAAAAGTGTAAAAGTATACACAAGGGAAAACGCTGGATCCGGTAAAGTGTCAAAGTTGAAACGTGTGAAGGGGGGCTTTCAAGTATAGTACTTTTCCAGCAATTTTCAATTTCCAGAAAAGTAAATATATTTTTGTAAAATAGAAATCATACATCAAACGTTAAGAATAAAATTGGACATGTAAATATAAAGTTGCGGAGTGAAATGTAGATATAAAATTGCAGAATGAGTTGTGAATGTGCGCTGTTGGTTTGAATGATATGTAATAAATTATTACATTTTACAACCGCTTTTAAATTCATCGGTTAGTGAATGCAACTTTTGATAAATTCACAGATAATGTATTAGTGATAAACATTCGAATCTGACTAGTGAATTACAAAAAAACTTCGACTTTTAATACCCAACCGCTAAATCAATAACATCAGGAATATGCGTCAGTAGTACAAGTGTGATGTAGTCAGACACATCACAATAGCCGGTCTTTAATGATTGAATGCATTAGGATTTCACCTGGTTGATTTATTGTCTTTTTCAGTGCGTCACATTAAACTTGATGTAATTAACTAACTAAGTAACGATATAAATCGCATTTACGAAGATTGCAGGGAAAAATGGTAGGCAATATATCTCCGAATTCACTAAGCTCTGAGATAACATAATATATTCAATTAAGTAAATTTATAGTCTAGGCTTACAAGATTAAGAAAGATATCAGATTGATTCGATTCCCCGAGGAAAGTAACGAGGGGTCAATCAATACCGTAACTGCCACGAAATCTTCTATTTCCGTCCCTTGTCACACAAGATCAATTCGGATCGATTTCAGGCGTTATTCGTATGTGAGTATAAGTGAGAAGGAAAGATGAATGTCACTCTTTCAATATATTGCAATCGCCACTTTTTCTCGAGTATTACGAAAGGCATTCGCGCTTCCTCGACCTATTCTACTTCCCAGCGACTTGTTATTCGCGTCCCTTTCCTTCCGTTCCCCTTCCGGCGCTGTCACAGTGAAAAAGAGCCATCGCCGTGGATTTAAATAACTGCACTACATAATTACTTTTTCCTTGAGGACTCGGAATAATGTGTTTTCCGCTGCTTTTCTCCCCTTTTCTCGCGGCCTTAAATAAATTCCACAAAGTCGGAAAAAACTTTCGCAAAATTCATTTCTGGAGCGTCCCGAACCTCGCATGTTCGAGGAGGAAAAATTAAAGATTCGCGAATCGCTCGGGGATTTTTATCGAGGCGAAACTTACGAAATTTCACGGGACGGCGACGTGCCGCGAATGAGAACGAGAAAACTTGAAAAATTTATTTTGAACTTTGCTAGTCTTTGCCGGACGCGCAGCATTTAACTCCCAGATTAGACTCGTTGAGATTTTTCACTTTGTTCCTGGCTAAAATTGAAATTTTGTGAAATTGATATGAATTTTTTATTAATCATTTCTTGCTTGCCTTGCGGCCATGGTTATGTTGTTATCGGTCATTTACATAAGAACCTTGAAGCTTTCGGTAGAGTTTGAGATCTTAACGACGCCAAAGAGCATTTTTTAAAATACATTCTTTGATAGTTCAAAGTTGGAGGAATATTTGATAAAAAGTACAAGTTATGTCAAAAATAAAATAGTGTATTTAAGCTGTACAAAAACTCTAGTGAAAAAATGTTCCTTCAGGACTTAATAGGGACATTTTTTATACTATATTTTAAAAAATACTCTATTTTGACAATTTAAGCTTTCTTGCAAGCTTACGTGAAACAAAATAAAATATGCCTGCTGCTACTTAAAGAAACTTAACTACTAATTGAATTTGTTGGTTGTTTAATTACAGATGATCGTTTCTATGAATTTCTGTCTCCTGGGCACAATTTTCATGGAATCGGAACGAGTGATGGCTCAAATTAAAGATATTTTCAATACCTACAACTTTGTCATTGGCGGCACGATAAATCCAAAAAACTGCGAAACTGACTGTTACTACTTACAATAAGTCAGACCGCGCGTCTAAGGCGTTTTTGCATCCGGATACTCAACTATCGTAAAAAATAATGTATTTCTCGATACAATGTGTTGATATGCATCAGCCACAAGAAAGGAGTTCAGAAATACACGAATTTTGTTGACCCAAAGGTACATTAAACCTTTGCGCGAACCTCATGTAAACTCTTAAAAGAGGTAAGTAGTACACGCCAATATAGGTCATACCGGAAACATTTTTCTGTATCTTGTACTATTTCTTGAATAATTTATATTTAAAATCATGAAATGTAATGAAAATAGTCAGAAAACGTTTTTGAAATTCAAATACACGTCCGATTGTAATACAAAGCGTCTATTATCACGATTTCAATCCATATACTCCCATTCATATGGTTCTTTAGAAATACACCCAGCTTTCTGAAGCAGTTGGAATCCAGGCGTACCAACCTCATTATGTGGTAAACATTCGAAAAGTAATTAAAAACGTTTTATTACAACGAGTCGTGAAAGTTGAAAACAAACTCAATTTCCCCCGTGGTGCGCGTGTGTGGTTTCCGTCACTGTTGTCCCGATTTTGGAAATCACTTTTGTGCGGCCTTGTGGCTGGTCTATTCCCGTGGTCGTATGCGCCATCGGAGTTTATTCGGCCCATACACATAGATAACACTCGTTCTGGAGGGATCAGCCCGTAGGGATGCTCCATTTGAGAGTCGCCGAGCGATATATTCGCGTATTTAGTCAGTGTGCATTATCGCGCAACTTCGCATTAATTCACTCGAATCTCGAAATTCGTCGACACGCCAGAATTAACAATAATTTCCCTGTCCAAATTCTGGTCGCGTTCAATCCTTGCCGACCTGTCCAAACAATACCCTATACGTATTTCGTTCATCGAGTTAATGTCAAATACCACCGCATTTCAAATTTTCATTCGAAATCTCGGTTATTTCGTCCCTGTTTTTGAATAGTTATGGTTTTATCTGTTGCAATTATAAACTACAGACATCTTTCTGATTCATTTACATGAATCACATGACGTTATTTAGTTGAAGCGTGGAGAAAACCAATACTCGTTTGTGAAATCCTCAATGTTAGGAACAATTTTAAACATTGCAACTTGAGTTACATACATCAGCCCTTGGGATTCATTCCAATAATGGAGATTCTATTATTTGGTATATTGCGTAATTTTCTTACTTTATATGAATCTTATAGTTTATACTTTCATATGAAATAATATTTTATATTTTGTTACCAAATTTCTACCCTAGAATTTTCAAAAACTTTTCCTCGTGTTTTACCGATGTATTCACTTCGCAGTTGCAGCCAACATCGTTAGTATACAAATTATTGTTCAATAGCGTTAAAAATCTGTATAGAAAGTTGAGAAATAGAATCAGCGACACTTTCATATAAAAATAAAATAATTTGAAACGGGGTAGTAAAACGTGAAATTTTAACAAAAAATAAAACAACATCAACGTTGATGAAAAATATGACTAAAATAATATTTTCATAAATGCCAAATGGATTAAAACGTATATTTCGCATTAGAGATTACAGTAAAAATATTTATAAAGATTATTACACTATTTATGTATTATTTTGCAACCCTTTAATTGTTACGCAGATGGCTTTTACAAATTGATATAAAAATTGTGAAAAATCATAGAATTACTATTTGCAAGATCAAAACTACTTGACTTCAGGGTTAGACCGGAGGTTTCTTCAAAGATCAGGATATCATAAAATGTCCTACAAAAAAAGTGCCTCTAACCTAATCTAACATAGTCTAACCTAAATTAATGAAACCTAACCTAATTTAAAACAATTTTTATGCGATTTTTATTAATTATAAAATTTCGTAAAATAATAAACCAATAAAATCTTTAAAATCTTTTGGAATGCTGAAACGTAAACAACTTCCTGACTTAAACTAACCTAACCTAGCCTACCTATATAAGTTTAAATATCTAATATATTGTAGTGCTATTGAATAGTTTGATTTTAGTAAGAGGGGATTTTAAATTTTGCAACTATAATGGAAGGGCATTTCGAATGGTTACCACAAAAATCATGTATATCATAATTGTTTGTCCTTTACTTTCCAGTCTAAATTAATTATCTAAACTGAAAGAAGATTTGTTAATAAATTTATAAACATTGATGAAAAATTAAAAAAAAAAGTATTTGGTACAATCTTTGATGAATTCTAAGCATTTTTTGTTATTTAGAACTTTTTCGAAAAATTGATAGTTTTTTGCAGACATGCATTTGAAACATTACACTTTTCCCTCGAAAATTATAAACTTTAGGAAAAAATTGCAAAGAGCAAAAAAAGCTTAGAATTCATCAAAGATTATACCAAATATTTTCAGAACTTTTCGATAAACTTTAAAAATTTGTTCAAAAATCTAAATAAAAAATTAATATCGTTTAAATATTTTGGGAAAATTCCAGTGTATGCCTTGATTATTTCTATGAACTTTTTCTCCTTAACATATTGTTTTTCTTCTTAACAGTGTTCAGAAATGTTTCAAAGATATTTTCATTGTGACGCCATTTTGAGATTGCTCTAGTGAACTACGGAACAAAAGTAAAATTTTTTCTTACAATTCAAATATTTTATGTACTTTTGCCAATAGTTTCAATAAAATTATATTCTGATAGTTGGAACAAAATTCATAAGACTAAATATTTTTACATTTTTAGAGAAATTTTTTTAAAATTTGATGTCCTATTGGAATTCCGGTTATATGACAAACGGACACAAAAAAAACACACAACGAAACAACAGACGACAAAAGGACACAGCGGCAAAGAACACTGTTACAAAAAATAAACAAACCAACATACCTATGCCTCACTTTATATTGACTCCGAAAAGAAACAAAAACTTCTTTCTCGTGGAGATGTGGAGAATATTTTTAACAAACAAAATCGTGCAGGTTGAGTTTTTTTGTCAGTTTATCCTGTGTATTAGTGTTTCTTTCTAGCCGCGGATTTTTTTTGTAAGGTAAACGTACCAATAGCTGGGCGCTTAGTAAAAGGACCCTATAGCTGGATAACCTAATGCGTGTCTGGAGAACGAACGAATATCATTTAGTCTGTTCAGCGATGGGTGCATGTCCCGTCATTGGTACGTTTATCTTACATGTATCTTTTTGTCGTGTGATTATTTTTGTTGTCGTGTATTTTGTCTTGTCACCGGAATTCCTTAAGTTTGGAATTCAATTGTAACCTCGAAATCTTGAAGAGCGCTCTCATAAATAGTAGTTCAATTATTTTTAACTTTTCTGTTTTGATACTTGATCGAAATGGAATTAAACCAATTTTTATTTCGGGCGTTATTGAGTTAATTCAGATTAAACAATTATAATTAAAGGAAGTGCTTTTAATTCTGTAATTCTTTTTGAGCATTAAAATTACGAATTAACTTTTGAATCGAATAACATTTTTGTTATTGTTATAAACAATTCTTATTCTCAGTGTAGTAGATAATATAACAGAATTGTTGATACTGTTTACTGCTACAAGTTGTTATTTTTACTTATCAGGCAGATAAAAGTCATTACTACTATCAAAAACATAAATTTTGCATATATACCTATTTGTATAATTAATAGTATTTCTCGGTATTAAGGGTCAATTAACAAATAATATAAAACTAAAAAGATAAAATAATTTTTTTCTTGGTTTTCGATGGAAAACACGAAAATGGTAAAAAGATGAACTTCGCCGGATTTTGTATGATAATCGCGACAAAACCTTAACTTTGGAATATTCATATCTGTATTTAAATTGATTTACATATAAATGGGTTTTGTGTCCCTCTAGCGACTATCGTAGAAACAAGTGCCTATTGTAAATAATATACATTTCGTCCCAGGATATTTATATTATTTGTTAATTGACCCTTAATACCGAGAAATACTATTAATTATACTTAATTTTAAATTAGGACGGTCGAGAAGAAACCTTTTCGTTGCTAGTTGCAACAATTATTTTGATTATACCTATTTGTGTTAAGATTTATAACTAAAATCATGAAAATAAAACATAATATTGAATAAAATAACAATGAGAACCAAAAACAATGAAATATTTATCAAATTACTTATAATTTCCTCTGTGGTAATAACGTACAATTCAACGGCATCTCGTAACATTCCTCGCTTGCGAATCATTAATGAGTAATGCCGCAAATACTGAGCTGAAATTCTGCAATTGTTCATGGAATGGGGGTAAGTCCGGAGTACGTCCTGAGTGTTGCGGTCGGCCAACAATGGAAATCCCAGGCGTATCTAATCACTACATTGATAATCTGGTGGGCGGATCGTGGGGATAAGAACCCGATGGCGCGGAAGGGAAGTCAGTTTCCTCCAGCGTTTTCGACCTAACCATTATTTACCAGCCACCAGCATCAAAGTGCGAGACTCCGAGAATCTTACCTAAGAGTTCGTGGATAGCCTCGAGGCTTTTCGGATTAGAATCGAAAATTTCCCTTACAAATTTGAAAAATGCCCGCGTGCTCCTGCGTCTTCCCCTTTAGCCAACCTTTTCACCAGTTGCTACAGAGATATAGAATTTAATTCAACGAGAGATTTAAAAGAAAAATTTTAATATTAAAAAGTAGGTTATACTTATAAACTGAAAGCGTGTTAATTAAAAGTATCTACGGAAGAAATTTTTACCCTACATATTTGCCCCAATTTACGTACATTTCATGTCCTTCAACATCGTTCAAAATTTTAACTATGTTCATGATATTAATTTCTATCATTTTCTTTTTAAAATTGTATGTATTTTTTATCATTTTTATAGAGGTTGATTGAAGATGCCAAATTAAAACTTTCTAGTATTCTGTATTTTCTCTATTTATAGTTGGTTAATTTTCTGAATTTCTATTGTGATTCGAGAACGGTGGGTTTTCACGGATTTATTTAAAATTTAATATTTATAGTTCTCTGTTTTCAGTTTTATTTCAACCGTTAGTAATTCTACCATTTTTAATTTATGTTTAATACTTCTTTTTAAATATCTCTTACATTCATCTAAGAACGTCTTCAAGAACTATAAATTTTGTTATAATTTTGTTGGTCGCTAATTACGAGAATATATTTGAAATTCAAAATGGCGAATAATATTATTCAATTTTACTGATCACAAATATTTTGTCAGTTTCGAATATGGTAGACCAAAATATGGTTAGGTTAGTAAGAAACATTGAAAATGGAAAGCAATGAAATAATTACCAAACCACCTATTTAAAAATTTGATTAAATTGTACCTATAATTATGCAACCCTTCTATTTTGAGTTCTAGTAATATTTTCTAGTTCAGGTTCTATTAATTCATTATGTCTAAAAACATTTGTTGATTTGTATTAATCGTCACCATTTTTCATAGAGTTGTAATATCAGTTGTTGATACGAAAATGATGTGTCTGACTATACCCGACTATGACTACTTATAGTTTAATTGTTGTTTGGTGACTTGGTACGTAATAATTCCGTTTAAAACTAATATTCATTATTATATAGGAGATTGTTATTATCGATTTAAATTTTGTATCGGTTACAAATTTATTTAAAATGTATTAATTATTGTCAGCGTTTCCAAAGCTACAGCCCGATAAAATTTATAAATTCGGTAAGAAACGTCAACTACGCATGATAATTGAATTTGCAATTTGCCGTCGTCTTCTTTCTTCCATTCTTCCGATTCGCGTCTATACCCGATTGGCGCTTTTTACCCGCTGAATTGAATTTTTCTGACAGAGTGAGAGAGAGAGAGATAGTCTGAACAGAAAAGTATTGCGTCATTCCGCATTTTTCCGTCCCGGCACTCTTTCTTGCGGGAAAGTTATTGGTCGGGGAATACGGGGTCAACCTTCGGATCAAAAGCCGTTGCGATGAATTTTGTCAGATTCCTTCCCCTTCCTCGGCAATCTTCCCGGTGAACAGTCTCCGTTCACTATCGATGATGGCGAACGAGCAATTTCGTGTAATCGAAACGGATTGCCATTAATTGAAGATGTGCCCAAAATGGCGGTAAACTGTATTTCATTGTTATTACAATTTATTTTGTATGGCTATCAATAATATTAAATTACAAAAGTTTGGTGTACAAGTAATAAATCACCGAGGCGTGAACTGAAAACTCTGTATGTTTTCAGAATTATACTCGTACTAGAAACTTCTTTCACGTATTTTCAACTTTTTTCAAAACGAATCTCGCACTTGCACAACGAGCACTCTTTCCTATTGTTTTCGAACGAATATGACCTACGTACAAAAAAAAAAGGAAAAATAAGTTGAAGGTCTCTTCGAGTAGAAGGTTGCATCGATTTTAGGTCGTCGTCTGCAGAGCATTCAACGATTTTCCCCAAGTTCTTTCAAATCTACGAACAAAGGCTCATCGCGACGTAAATGCACGACATGTTCGGATATATTCAAATAGGTCGATCCTCTAAAGCTTCCTCCATATACTACACGAAGTACTTCCGCACTCGCTCGCTTTCTTTGTCGCGACTTCCTTCTTTACTTCCGTTCCCTAAGGCTTCGGACGAAAACTTTCAGACATACAAAAAAGTCTTACAAGCATTACATCATAAATTCAGTGTCATATGCCTTCATTTGTACCTAAAATTGGACCAATTTTCTCAAAGTTAGCCAAGGTTTCACTTTGTATTTTGAGGTAAGATTAAAAATATGGTTTTTGACATCTACAAGGAGAGAGTAAGTTTTGATTACTATCAATGAGGTGTAAAATTTCTGACTATGCAAAGTAAATGCACATAATGTACACAAAGACGTCCTGACAAAAAACAGCAATATATCATTTGGTCTTGACCCAAGGATTAAGGTTAAGGGCATCGTCCTCCTGTTTACTGAAATCTTTAAAGCGGTTTTATTCAACTCTTTTTGAAAGGCAGTATTACCGCTTTATTCTATCCTCCCTGCATATAGTTTCTTTTTGTTACTCCTCACATGAAAAGCACAGAAACTAAGTAAATTTACATGAGGGAATATTACACAGACTATTACGTATCGCAGTATGTGCTGTTGCGAATATAAACAACCGAATAAGCCCGAAAGTATTCTGTTTACCTTTGATATATAGGGAAGGCTAATCTGTCAAATCGCAAATACTGTCATACTTATATCCGACAGTCCAGTTTATTTGTCCATAACAAACATTAAGCTTCCTAACCCTCTGTTATAAATGACTGTTTTGGCATGCTTTCATTCGCAAATTCAAATTCGAATCCCTCGACTTCTGCTAACGATGTCAACATGCCGACCAAGATATGCAGATTATAACCCTCCATGCTTCATGCTTGTCTTCATGTTAGGAATTTGCTATCGTATTTGCGATGTTAGTTGTTAAATCACTTGTTTAGCTTAATACCCTTAAATTATGCTTATGAATAAACTCTTATTCGCCCTTTTAAATATGTGGAATGATAATATTTTTAATTACAATTATGTAGAATTTGCAGGAATCGATAACATCGATACATAATTGTCTAAGCATTAACTACTTCCTTTTTGTATTAAGTTATTAATTATCAGTCAACGGTATGCTTAATTTTTAATATTGTTGAATACGCAAGCAATTATGCAAGTAGTACCGGTCGATTTTGGTCGGATGCGAGTATTCTAACAATTCCAGATACACAAAAGCAGTGGAGGTTAGTCCTAGTAGTATAAGTCGCATTCGGTCACACGCCAATGTTGTATTGATATAAACATACTTATAAATATGTATGAATATTGGCGTTTTAAGCAAAACTGGTCCTCCTTCAGAAAGGTCACATCTTAATGAATTTTCCATTCCATGAGTATTGTACAGCATGACATTAGAAGCAGGTCATGTTCAATGTTTTAAAATCAAATTATGTTGAAAAAAAGTAACCGAATACAAATGTGTCTGACATGTCGGTAATGCGCTACAAAATTGTAAAGTGCAGTTGAATTTTAAACTGAAGAAAAAGCAGAAGTCCGGGAAACCGAGTGCTGACTTTTCTGGAAAATCTCTGGAACCAGGAGGTTCACTTTCTGAATGTTAATGCGTCGTTTATTGCACAATTATGTTTGTTATTGTCCGTAACTTCTGGCGCGTTATCAGATCATTATCTCTTTAATTAAACCCGGTTGCGCCCGGCATACTTAGTTTCATCGCCTTTCTGTTAGCACCAAGTAAGAGGACCCTTACTGGAGGATATTCAACGGCGTGAATCGTCAACTTCATGGGGCTAAGACATTTTCTTATAATTCCGTTTTAATGCATTAAAACAGGGCACCAGGTAAAGTTTGCCTCTTTCATGTAAGTTTCGTTATGGTTTCAAATTTCTGATAATGGTTTGGTTAATACGAACTAAACGCTTTCATTACTATAATCGTTATGGTCTTTCTAAACGAATAGCGTGGTTGTTATCGACTTATTAGAATTTAGCCAAAAACACAGTTGCAACGCATGTAATTTGGTTATGGATTTTATTTTAAACTAAAATGTAATTTCTGTAATAAATTATTTAAATAAATCAAGAGATGTTTTTTATTTAGACATGTTCGGTTCCATTAACTAATTTTTTGCTCCTCGTTTGTCACCGGATTTGGTGCTCATTGTGGAACTTAACCTTAATTAATAGACAGAAGTTTACATATTTAGACAAATTAATTTATCGTCAGACGATTGCAGGAAATTTTATATACTGAATTGAACTTTTAATTATCATTTATATTAATAAATTTAGCAACGTTAATGGTAATATTACAATCATCGTGATTTGCTCGAATAGACGTCCATCACATATTTATTTTTTATTTAATGGTAATACGTTTCTCAAGAAATCAATGGGTTCCATAGTTGGTTTTCGCACGTGATATGGAATGAATCTACAAAACTGGTCAATTTAGTTTGAGTATGATAGGAACTAACGCCTAAAAATAAATTTGATTATTTTATCATGCGGGAAAGTTGAAGAATTCGTTGATGTAACGGATTATTATATTTTGGAAATTATATTATTACGGAAATACGAAAAATGTAATAATCTTAGTATTAATAGTCCGCCCCGTGTATTCTTTCTATAGTACATGAGACTGTAATTTACTGAGATTACTATATTTTCTTTCGTATAACGCGTGACTTCAACAACGATTTTTTCCACTTTCTCACGTGTAATAAAACAATTCACTTTACTATTAGGTTTGAGTTCACTCTATCAGACCAAACACGTGTGCAGACTCTTTTATAGAATATGATATTTTTTAAAACATTAGTAAATAACGTGAATAAAATTTATACAAAGTATATCACCGTATCCCTTTACTCTTTAGCTTTATAATAAATTTATTTCAAGAATGATATTAATTTCACATACTATATAGTCAAAGCACTCTTTCATCAGATAATATTGCGATTTCAATATCTAGACTTCAAAATGATGTGAAATTTAAACAATGATTTAATAATTTCCGCAAGCGGAACTAAAATTGTCAATGATAAATATTAATTCATAATAAACGCTTCTTTTAAATAAATTTGTTATTTCCATGAAATTTAGGAACTAAACACTTTTTGAGTAACTATATTGAATGTGAAATCAGATTTGACGAATTGAATATGGTGAATCCAATAGGCAATCGATATTTTTTTAATCAGTACAAATGTTTTAAACTTGATATTCGATAGATTTTAAAGTATCCTCTGTAACATTGAATTTGTCAAATCTCGCAAATTATTTAGACACTCTATAGCATAAAAATAACAAATTATTTAAGCTCATCGTTAATGAGTTATAATTTCGTTATTTTTATGTTTTTTATTATACCATATTTATCCTTTAGAAAGCTTACTCATATCAATTTAAAAGGGTGAATAGAATAATCAAAAAGGTTACTCTAAGAATTAAAAGACATTTTTATTTATAACAGTCGCTGAAAATGTAAAAAATAATGTTTTGTTGTAATAAACACTATCTAACAATGGTGAAAATATATATGCGTTTGTAATCAATAGCAGACTATTTATTTCTATATATCATGTCCATATTAATTTTTTTTTTCTGATAATACAACAAAGTGAAAAATGTAAATGAAAAATATACTGTTTAGTGAACGATTGGTATTTGATAAAAAAGATTAGATACAATAGCATGTTTTTCATGCACATGTCGTAGGGAATTAAACTATCCAAGAGGATCAATTTTTATTTCTTTCAGCGGAAGTCACGCATATTTATAAACGATATATGTATGTGTATGCATTTGTAAAGTTATTTTATTTGCTTAATTAAAGTTGAAAATTGTTATGCAATGTATGTAAATATAGTAAACGATGGAAGAATTTTGGCGATTAATTCTAATTTTTTCAGAGAAATGGAAATGAAACTAGATTTAATTTCCGACTACATTCTTGTATTCTACTCGGTTGAATATCGTTGATAAAGAAATTAAGATATTTACTTATTAGGTTGAATTAAAAAATTAGTTTTTGGTTTTCGAAGTTATAATAGTCTAGTAATCAATCGGATATTACTTTATTAAATACTGCTATTTTCTTCGCGTAATCAAATTAAATTCATATTTATATAAGCGTGCATATAAACAGGCAGGTTATTTTAGTATAAACTCAACTAATAGCAGAGCATAAAGGAAAGAATGGGAATTAACACCGTTATATTATAATAAAATTAATGGCATGATATGCATAACATTTTAATCGTAATAAAATCCCAAAAAGTCAATGGCGTATAGAATTTCTCGTGCATGCTTAATTAAATAAATTACGCATTGTGCTTGTTACCGTATGATTGTTGACAAAATTCATGTTGGTATCCGATGATATTTGATATAATATCGAATTATATTTATGATTTTTATTTGTGAAACACTTGACGTCCTAGATTCTAATGTGTAATTAGCTTTTTAAAGTATAATTTCAAAATATGATTTTCATTTTATGACTCGTCTACATTATTCTAATATAACGATATAAATATGGATGATATTTCGTTAAAAAACAATATTTTCTTGATCGGTTGTTAAAAGTTCGTAGAATTCTTCATATTTATAAGATATAACGATATTTTCTATTTCAAATAAGTAATTGAGATTGGGTAAACATGATAGTGTGCAGGAAATATTTGATGTCTACTGCAACATCTGGATGTTCGATCCGAATGTAACAGTTTCAAATGTCAATAATGGTACATAGTTATCACGTACGATTTGAACGTTATTACTCGGAGTTTCGCAGTAAATATTCAGGTGTCAGGACTTCCTATCAAAGTAGTGGTAGTAAACAGTAATATCTCTACCAGTGGTGGTGTCCGATAGACGATGTAAACATTTACGCAGCAGATAATTAGTAAATTCCTGGTGAATTTAGCGTTTCAATTAATTTTGGAAGCATTCTTTTCGTAGCTTTTGTAGTTTTATTTTACTTAATACCTTTTAATGTTTAGTTTACTTTTATTAATTACTAAATGTCAATATCAATTATTTCAAAATGTCAAGGTGACTTGAATCTAGTTAAATCCAGTTATAATTAAAATCATAGGAAATGAAAGTGCACAGAGAAAATTTGAACAACATAAATAGAAAACATTGTGTTTTCCTTGTATGGAATCGATTTCAAAATCCAAATACAGAAATACCTAAGAAAATACTAAAAATATATCACAGATTTATTTTTAAGCTTGGTCAATCGTATGTTAAGAAAATATTTGTAAAAATAAGATATTCCTGTCAAAATATTGAAATATATACAAATATATTACTGCATAACTTCATTCTTTCGTCGTTTTTCTAGATCTTGACATCACAAATACTCGAATTACTATTAGTTTTGACCTTATACCAACCGATGATTTAAAACGATGACAGAACATTTAAACCAGTTTTATTATAATCAAATAGTGAACACGGTTAATAATAATTTATATTGTTTGTTTTGTTGTCTTCAAAATTATGTCACGATAATTATTTGTAGGTTTTTTGATACCAAATTTATTTAATCGTGACGTTAATGCACATGTATACTTTTTAGGTATTTTTGGAAATGAGCATGTAAAAGTACTCAAATTGTATATTGAACGAACAAAATATTTCGAAGAGTATTTTGGAAAGTAATATAATTCAGTATATGGTAATCGAAGTATTTAATATCGTGTAATTTCGTTCAGCGATGCACGAAGAGCGAATATTAACGTACCGTGCGTAGTGGATTAATTTAGTATTCGCTCGACATCTAGAAATCGAAATTAAAATATGAATGTGTAAAAATAGGTCTTTATTATTTTCGGGTTACTACTACAGCATATAGGCAACATTCTAATTTTTGTTCAATGTAACGCTAAAACTGTTACATTTATATCTTAAATATTTGACATTTATTTTACTTTTTAACTTATTTTTATGTACATGCACATTATTTACACGCTGTCGCAAAATTGGCCCGGGAATATAATTTTTCCCTGTAACTAATCAGATATGGTAATCCCATTCTGTAAAACCAAAAGACGAAGGCGGAAGTGGGTGTAATTTACAAATAACGTCAGAATACGCCCTGGAATTGTTTCCAGTGCAGCAAAAAGTTAATCTTTTGCAAAATGCGAAAGTACGAATTTCGCCTCCGCTCGAATAAAAGTTAAAACGTTTTTTGTGTACGCATTAGCTTACGCGTGGAAATTATTTCCTTTCAAGGATGAAAATGTAGTAAACGTCGGTATATTTGCTTGTTTAAAATATCCTGTAATGTGTAGGCATTTTGTGATAAACTATACTATATAGTAGTCCAATTTTCATTGTAATATTAAAAACCATTTGAAATTTTATAATAAATACTTATTAGCTTGGAAAATAGGTCACTAGATACATATAAACAGTAGTAAATAAACGCAAGTGCGATATCAATCGATTTAATTATTGATTGATTTATATAATCTATGAAAGTATAAAAAGAAGTAAATCAAGCATTTTTATCAACACTTCCAGAGAGAGTTTCTATGAAAACTCATCATTCAAATACACAGAAACTAATTAGGAATGGCTAGATTTTTCAAATCCATCCAGTGATTTTTGAGATGTCTAAATTTCATTTTGAATATCTAAAAATGAAAGTGTCTCCGAAGTTTTGAATGGCTATGTATATCACGAAAGCGTTTTAGAGGAAATTACTTTAAAATTAATGTTATCTTTTCGACTCAATCTTAAAATTCTTGTTAGAGCTCTTGTCTTTTGCAATTTGCGAGAACTCGTGCGGTCTAATGACTTCCACTCGTTAAGATTATAACGCTGGGCCTGGAAATTAGGAGAAAAAGAGATGAGCCTAAAACGGCCGGAACGAGCGAGAGGTGAGATAAGATTGGAGATTATAAGATTCAAGGTGTCGCGGAGCAATTTAGGTTAGGCGTGTTGCTCGCTTCACCTAGATATAACTCGCGAGTCAAGCTCATGGATAAGATCTAAATTGGGAAATCTGTCGAGCTTCGGGAGTCATTGCTCGTCGAGGGAATTTCACTCTCGAACTCACCCTCGATCACATCGTTATTCCTGGCGAAGTCGCTGGAGACGATGAATCGAGATATCTCAATTTCTCCTTGTCTCAAATAAAAAAGTTTTATTCTCTTATTTTTAAACCATAGAATTTGAACTTCCATTCAGTTTTTATGTATTTTGTTAGATTAGCTTCGATACTGATCAGCGCTATCTATGTGTTTATTATATTAATTTTACAAACGATACTGTATCATGATATATGAGAGTACCTTTAAAGTAGAACATCATGCTATTTTAAAATAATCTAAACTAATCAATAACCAACCCAAGACTTTATTAATACATTACTGCAGCAAAAAAAAAATGAAAATTTTTCTGAGAAAATTGTTGTGGTCTTCAATCAAGTAATTTTGTAGACATATATTATTAGTCATTAGAATTAAAGTCAATATTTCTTTTGTTGGAGGAGGTGGTTTGTATTTCATCAGACGCGAAAAGGTCCTCATAATAAATCGTACAATACCTACATTACCAAAATTAATAACACGACCATCTTAAACCGTCAATTGCTCCAAATGCCGTTCTGACCAAAGTGTCTGTTACTACTGTGTGCTATGATCGCGACACTAATAATCTCCAGTAGTAACAGACGTTTTGGTCAAAAAACCCTTTTTCTCTCATATAACTTAATTACAATTTAATTGCCATAATATTTGTTTACAGTATCTGTTAAAATTAGAAAATTGGCTAAAAGTATATTAAGGGATCCAATCGAATTTAATGAGTCATTGTGTAACACGGTTTCAGATCTGCTGATCATGAATCCAGCTTGCTGATCATACTCTTTATGAATCCTTTGTTCGATACTTTTTCAATTAAAAATGGTGAATCGCACACGGTGGTTGAGGATGTGAATTATTATTGGAATTGGTTTGTTCAAATTTCGTAATCAAGAGATGAAAAATAATATGCAAACATTACACAGGTCTAAAATTAGCAAATAGTAATTTTGAAAGTTTTATGATCGACAATCCGATGATGGACTCAATATCAGCGTTTAAAGAAACTCCGCTGTAATCAACTTCAAGGAGATCAAATAGAAATTTGAATTTTCGTTCTCTATATTGGGTAAGCTGGTACAAACCTATTATCTGACATTCGATTTGAAGTCAGACTTAACAAAATAATAATAATTGCTGGAAGTTATTGAGAAATAAACGGTAATCCAACTCAATTCCGACAAAGAGCGAGTCACAATAAAACAGCTGTTTTAGAGATTAACCATAAATACTATTTAGGATCTAAATTGATAATAATTAAATATACACATTTAGAGAAAGTAATCTGTTGACATATTTAAAATAACCGTATATTGGTGTTCAGTAACCCCCAGATATAACCTCTATTAGAAAAATCTTTTTTAATTTTGTTTAAATCATATATTAACTTTCGAGCCTTTTGCAGGCAGCAGAGACATCCGCAGTCGGGGGCCATTTTCGCAATAATTTCCAAGTATATCATCGGTAGTCAAAGGATTAATTGACTGAAATAGACAAAAAAAATCCACTTTACGGGTAACGTCCAATATAAGAATTTTACCAGCAGGACTCAACTTTGATCGACAGTGTAATAATAAGATCCAGTAGTAACGGAATGTTGGGTCGGACCGGCATTTCATTCACTTACCGCTACATGCATTTTGTAAACTCTGAATATCTGGTCAGCGACATGCATCCTGAAATTTTGTAGATTCCACTTTTTGTACTTTAATTAAAGGTAAATTAAAGTAAAGGATAAATAAAAAATTATTAGCATAGATTTATATCAAGCGAATTTTACTTTTGTTTTACATTTCTTTTGTTCTTTCTGTAAACTGTTAACGATATGTTCGACTCCTCGAATCTACCTAACCCATTTGGTTAAACTAATAACAAGTTACTGACAATACACTGCCTTGATGTTCTAATAATTATTATATCATTGAGATTTTACATCTGTGATGGTATGAAAAAAGGGTATAAGACTACGTCCAAAAATGTATCGTTAGACGTAGGAAAGCCTAATGTTTCTTTTGCAAAAGGCTGCGAGTGAAAAAAATTCGGTTTTGTTTATAAAAAATCTACAATTTAAATAGCCATTTTTTAAAAAGGGTCCAAGTAAAACTTACTGTACATTATTTAATTGTATAAATAATAATATTACATATTATACTATACATACACATTCTATTAATGTCATACTGCGTCTAAGCCGGAATAAAAGGTAACGATTTTCCATAATATGCGTATACTAACAACATAAACAATTAGTTAATTGAAAACATGTTCAATTATTAAGATTGACAACGAAGAAACAAAGATGCTATCTATATCTCAGATAACTTATTGAAAAAAATAGTCAGAAAGCCCCACTTTTCACCATTTCTACGTAATATAACTGGTTCGTATATTATTTTTATTATTATGCGCTTGCCATTTTCCTTGCAAAGGACTTGACATTATTAAAGTTTGTTTAAAATCTGCTATTATTTTTCAATCTGTAGTTACACGATTTCCATTCTCCATTCCGATGGTTTTATTGCATGTAATAAGGAGCCTTTTCCCAGCATCTCGTATTTCATCTTATATATCCATCTTATTATACTTTGTACCTTCATATTTTCTGTAATTTGTGATAATTTTTCATTTCGAGTTCTTAAGCCACAATTCGCATTTCAAGAAATTTTCCGCAACTACTTCATTCCATTTCTTGCAAGTTCTTAAAGTTTTAGAACGCGTAACGTTTTCTCTTATTACAAAGTCGGGCAATACGATCATTTTTAACTTCTTTCTTTTCTCTTCTGACCACTTTTTTATTTCACTTCTGGCAGATCCTCGCTTTTGTAAAGGTATTTTTCGTCGTTATTACTCTAATCTTATTTTTAAAAGTATATCAATTTACTTTCATATATACTATTCTGTTTTGAAAATACATTTAAATATTTTCGTTTAAAACTAAACATTGCAAAGCAGATTGTATTATATACCAAAAGGATATTATTTCGAACATACATAAATATAATTTGCAATTGTGTCATGTACCAAGTTATGACTAGTCCTTTTCAGTTTTGCATTACCTTATGTAGTTTTCAGATTTTCTACTATTGAAAAATATGATCGGATTTAACCTTGGAATGAAATAAGAAGTGCAAACGGAAATCATTACCAAATTTTCAACATTATGGCGGCGTTCCAGTCACATTACTATGAATTAAGACGGCAGCGCCATCTATAAAAATCACGGGGAGGTTCGTATGCACCACTTCTCCTTACAATTCTCAAAATAGTACCTGAATTCATACTAATGCATATTTAAATTTCAATAACTTTATATTTTTAAATAAAGCCAATTTTAATATGTTTTCAGTTTTCAAATTCTGGCATTCAGTGTTCCAGAAAACAATAAGAAGCATTAACTTAAATACAATCTTTTCCTTAGAAAAGTATATCCCTGAATCGTGAGCGAAAATAATTTGATTAAATTGTCCTAATTTAAGCTAACTTAGTCTTCACCATTACTTAAAAAGTTAAAAAAGACTTTTCCAGTTTTATCTCCTAACATTTATAAGTTTCTCAGAATTTCTCATATATGCATAACGTTGGAGTTTGTTAGCGGGAGATAAAATGAGCTGGCGGTGAGTAGTACTTGTATCATTTACACCTTTAAGCCAAAGGAAATATGGATCTTACAAGTGTGCGGTCGGGAAGTGTTTCAAATTATATTCCGATTTCAAGAGGAGTTCAAACTTTAACTAATCAAAGTTGAGTGTTACTTCAAAGTCGACTAAAATTCATATCGCCAGAGCATATAGTTAAATTTGTCTTTCCAGTCCTCAGCAAAATATCTGGAGTCTGCTCTTTGGTAAATACAAACTGATTTCCGTTTCTTTCAAAACGGAAACGCTTCATCATAATATAAATAATATCACTTCAGTATTGTACTGTAAAACACATGAAGAAGAAATAATAAAGTCGCCAACATTTGCTAAAGCTTTCTTGTTTTCCTTCGCTTTTTCTTACATTGTTTTGAGGTTGTCCTCATTGTCGCTCATTTTCCGCTGACAGGTCTCGTTTCTTTTATGTCCGCCTTTTCGCTTTCCATAAATTTATACACCCCTTTTTCCTCTCGACCCCAGCACTCGTCCTTTTGTTCTTGATCGCTTCTTACCTCGAAATTCCGGTGGCGTCTCAAGCCGAACGAACGTATCGGATTCTTGGAGTGGTTCGCACAGTGGGTGGAATATTATTTCACCTTTATTGCTCGTGGTTTCTCGGAGTCCTCGCGGGCGCGTCGGGCCCTTTAAGGAACGTGATGGAAATACCAAATTCCCACGTCCTCTAGATCCCCGTCTTTCACCGATTCTATCCTACGATCTTCGGAGGTTTGCGCGATAATGGGACTGTTTTTTTTTCTCCTATCTCTTTCACCCTTCGAAGTCAACCCAAGCGGAACACGAGGGAGTTCTTGGATTCGATTTCATCCTCTCCTCCCCTCTCTGTAATTTACATTTACATTTTATACAATTTCATGAGGGATCGATCAGGAAAGGAACGGGACTTTCATCCGTTCGCTGTGATTTTCTTCAAGACGATTGCGAATCGTGACGAAGTGTATTTTGTTGAAATTGTACAGTGGATCACATCGTCGCATTACTTAAACTTCACTGTTTCCGGTTATGGATTTTCCATTAAAGTAAATTGTTTTATAAATTCCACGGTTTCCTGTCATTGTATGAAGGACTTTTATGCTGGGATTTCAAACGATTACATTATGTCGTAGCCTATTGATCCACATGCATAAAATTATACTGACTTTTTCTTCCAAGGCAATCTGGGAAAAGTCCATTCGCTAAATTGGTCCTTTTCCGAAATGGACGATTCTTTGAAAGTTACATTAAGGCATCCCAAAATTGTACGGTAGTACGATGGTCGATGAAGATCCCAACTTTGTTTCTGCGATAACTCCTATAGTTTCCCTTTAGTATTATGAGGATCATTACAAACCGTACTCAATACTTATAGGTAATTCAAAATTTTCGACGTGCATCAAAGGCCAAAGAATTCAGAGGTATGCAAACCATGGGGGCGTTTAACCCAATGACGCCTAAATGTATAATTTTTTTTTCACGAACGTTAATAGAGTATTTTAAGATTTAAAATCTATGAGAAAAATCTTGCAATAGTAATTTCTTATTCTCCCAAGATCGCTCTTTCCAACTTTGCAGAGAAATTTGTTTAAATTTTCAAATAAACAAGTCAAACTCGCTTTTTTTTAAATCAGATTTTTGTTTACCTGTTGTCAAATTATTGAATTTTACGATGGGTAAAAGCTTTGGAATGTCTCTAAAAGTCGCCAATATCGTGTAAAAGATGAATTTGCTATTCGATGCAGATGTTCTAAAACAAATTTCAAAATGGCGGACAAAAATGTCGATAAAATAGGATAATCGGTAATGTTCACTTTTGTGTATAGCAACCCATTGACCTAACAAAAGATAAACTTCAGAATCTGATTTGTGTTTACTGAATAAAATATTATAAGGACTACTAATAATGTTTATTACTGCTAACAATAATTTAAATTGTTCTCCTTGCTTCAAGCCAGACTTCCGCCATATTTGTTAGGTTCGGCTTCAAATGATAAATAACCATGGTAAGGTAAACATCTGAGCAAACAATATAGACTGAAAAATTCTTAAGATATTATAAACAAAGCGAACATCGTAAATATCGTCTGATTATGTATGATATTAAGGGCAAAGGTCTTGCATAATTTAAGAGGAAACAGTCATCATTGGTCAGACGGTAACCAACAGACAAGGAACTTTATCAAACTGTACTGCCTGCAACTTCATATTTTAATAACCACTTTTGTATTCTGTAGGAAACTATTTATATTTTATAATGTGAAGGTTAAAGTCTCTTGAAGGTTTTCTTTACCGCCGTGGGCATTCTCTTTTCCATTTTAACGAGCTTAAAATTACGTTTCCGGCCTTTTAGCTTAAAATGAAAAACCCGATAAATGTATATGTGAATTTGATACTGTATATATTAAGGAGGGTCGATACTGTCCCGCTTTTCTGCTGAGGCGGGGAGTTTTTCAGCTTTTTCTTATGCTTTCTTCCCTACTTTCCTCTTCGTAAAAAAAATTTACCTTGTAACAAATTCCAATCTTAATCTGTATAATGATGTACTTTTAATATATAAACATGTACATAAAGTTGAAAATTCCTACACTAACATTGACTAGTGTTTGATAGTTTGAAATGTTATTTTCGGATTTTTCTTTTAACTTACTACTTTTTATAGTGATGATGAGTTAAAATCAACTTCGGGAATGTGAGTTATGATGGAGACGTAAAATGATCCTACGCAAAATAATGAGAGTTAACAATATATACACTTTTCAAATTATGATTTTCTTTCAATCCATGTTTCACTAATATTCTAGGTTATAAGCCCACCCAACGTCATATTTATTAATATAAATACTTTATTTTGTTTAATTTATGTGCATATAATTGCAGTCTAATTTAGTGGATGATGTACTTCACATCAGTAAAGCTTTAAAGAATTCCCTGCTAATTTGTGTTTGATATCGATCGTGGTTATTAGTGTTTTTAAAAAACGATATTACTTTTCATATGAAATTAGACTTTCAAGTAAATTGTAATTACTTTGGAGTTTATTTTATTTTGTACAACATTTTTTATCTGAAATCATGCTGGCTGTTTCTTAAGAAGTAAAAACCGAATTTAATAAATTGGTTGCATAATGTTGTTCAACATGCTCTTAACCCATTTCGCCCCGAAAATCTCAAATTTTGTGCCTTCTAAGTTTTGATCCAACAATTTGTTTTGAAATTAAGTGTAGCACTACAATTTAATTATGTGCAGATTATTACTTGATATACTGTGTAATTTTTAAACTCCATAGAAGTGAATGTCAGAGTGCATTCATGCTCGAATGCTTAATTTCAAAATCGTAGATTTCTAGCGTTGTAATACGGTGCAATACACTATTTCCAAGGTAAAAAGTTTGATACAGATTGTATAAAATCTTTATAAAAAGTTTGTACAGAAATTATTTTATAAATGATATCAAGTTTTATGTTGTACGAATTTATAAAGTTTCTATAACGATTAGAAGAATTAGATATTAGGTTTTTTACTCGCTACTGAAATAAACGTAACACTTTATTTTCTGCAGTGGAACTCGTTTGTGATCTCTTGTTGGTATATAGTTCATTTCAGTAAATATTCCTTTAGTTTCATAGCTCTAACTAGGGCCATCTGAAATGATTCGGGTAGATATTTTCGTTTACTCTTTTTCATGGAGACATTTATACGAAAGTTTTGCGGATACGTTCTTTTCTAACGAGAGCAGAAAAATCGATTTTGCAAAGTAAAATCAGTGCTCAATTTCTCAAAAGGCCTCGTGGCTCAGGCGGTTAACGCATTGGACTACGAAGTCGTAGGTCGTGAGTTCGATCCCCGTCTGGTGAACAATTTTTCGATTGCGTTTTCAAGCAGCAGCTCGCTGTTGTTAAGACGAGCCACGTTGTTTGTGTTTACGTTTCGAAAGTATTGTTTATCTGGCGGAAATCGACATCATTAATAAAATTTGGATTATTGCGTTCAGGAATTGTCAGTATCAACCATTTCAATATCAAAATGCATGACTTTTACGATGGCACGTCAGACAAATTTGGAATTTTTGCAAAAAATTCTATAATGCAATGATAGGACAATAAGTATAGTAAATAAAATAATAAGTAAAGTATGTTTTTCCTCGGTAGCAGCGCGATTTAGATAGTAATATTGCATGAGAATATTTCTTGACAATTTTACTTGAAATACAATAATTTTTTTTCATTTGTGAAATTTAGAAATTTAAAAACAGTTGCCGTCGTTTTCAATTTAGAAAAAAAAAACACGTTTCTGATCAGCAATGAACAAAATATGGAGATATTAAAAATAAAAAATATTGGTGAATCAACATTTGCCATCTTGAATTTCAGTACGAGTTTAAATTCATAATGAACGACTCCAGAAATATGAATATGGTCCATAAACGATTCTCTTTTTAATCGGTAACTTTTTTGTGTTTTGCTACTTATATTTAACTTTCTGTAGTATCATAATATGTATGGTATATTTTATATGTTATATACAATTGTCACATCTATGAGGAAAGTCAAATCACGATTTAAATACTTATTAAACTGATTATTTAGGCGACAAAACTCTACGAATAATGTGATATAAAAAATCTATATTAATATTAATTTTTAATTTTAAAACAATATTAATTCTACATGAAAAACTATTTAATAATTAATCTTGCATGTTATTTTAAAAGTACATTGTTTAACAAAACACATTCATAAATATACTTTATTAAAATTCATTCTACTTGAAAATAATATTGAAGAAGTTATTATGTTTAAAGTGAATAAAATAGAGGAAGTACAACAATTTTAATGTACGTATTGTGAATAACACATTTCAAGAGGATACAGTATTTTATTCTTTTGATACCTTACTCCGCTTGAAACAAGATACGTGCAGCGTGACTTGCTCAGTGGGAACGATGAGTAAAAACATTCTCACTTTAAAGACAGTATCATGCGAACCATCCCATAATAGTTGGTTTTTTTTACCTAATAGTCCGTATTTAACTATGCGTAAATTACATATTTTAACTCATTACCTAGAAATTGATCATAATATATAAACCCTATTACCGAAATCAAATCCTGATTTTTTAAATTATTATATTATTTTAAAATCTGAATATAGAAACTTTATAATTAGCTACTACGTTATATTATTATGTTGATTATTACTGTGTGTTATTACAATTCTCGCAATGTTTTATATAATCTGGTTAGCTGATCATTAGGGAAGCACATCACTCAGTATAAGTTAAGATAGTAAATTCAACTTAAAATAAATTGAAGGGTGCAACTTGACTTTAATAGCAGATAAAACTGAATAATTTTGCAATAACAGTAATATTTATTAAAGGAAAAATAATATTTATTAAATAAAATCGTTTTATTTTAATATTAATTATCAGGCCATTCGGATGTTGAGTAACTTGTTATATATTTAAAAATCGTGGATTCTGAGCAATAAACAACCTAGGACTACTTTTGATTACAAAATGTTAATAATTATTTGTTATTGTTAGAGATCACAATGATTGAAAACTCTAAATAAGGCGCAGAATGTCACGTCTGTATTCGCTGCGAAAGAAATAATAACAATTCGATAAGAAAAGTATGCATAAATGTAGCAAAAAAGTAGGTCTGCAGCAACAGTGGTAAATAATCAGACTCTTGTAGAGTTACACTCTAAATTAAATAAAGCAATAAAAATTGTTCATAAATTGCAAGCCCTAATACAACCAAGGGGTCCAAGATTATCTAGAAACACTAAATACTTCTTAAATAGAACATTATAATTTATAGAAGGCAACTACACAGGCAGCTAAATGAACACCATATAGGTTATGGAAAGAACTACAAATAAAAAATGCAAATAGACAGCAACTCACGAATATAAATGTCGTATATATTTGGTTGTAGGACTAACATCTTTTGACACTTGAACTCATCGTGTGAAATTCATCAGTAAAAATTGTCGTCCAAAAATATCCACAAAACATGAAATTATACCCATAATTTCAAATTAATCGTAAATGCAAAGCTGTAAATATGACAAAATTTTTAGTTTAATTCTTGGAACTTATCAAAACATGATGAAAATCGATATCTGAGGTTTTAGTGTGTCCATCTTATTTCGTAATATATTGTATAAAAAAGCTGTCAAATTGATATAATTTATACTATTATCATCTTAGAATATTTTCAATTTGTTTTAATTGCACCTATCACATTAATATTGATATGTCAGGTGCTATGACAAAAAACTGAGCGGCATGAAATATATGCTCGCATTGTTGTACTACAACGAAACCTTTTCGGCCCGCTATTCTATTTCCTCTAGACATGAGACTTACAGATAAAATGTTAAGGAAGTAACCCATACTTTGTAATTGATACTGTAATTATTAAAGCCAATGAAAATCCGACAGTAGCATACTGTATCTTACATTAAATATTAGCCATGCTAAAAAATTGACTAAGTAACTGATCAACAACAATTTTGTAGAATTTGTTAGTATAATTTTCGCAAGTGTCATTTAATGGTAAAGAAATCCTAGAAGCACAACTTTCTAAATATCTTTGAATATATTTTGATCGGCGCCTAAATCAAGAACATCATATATTTACAAAAGGAATAGCTGGATGTATGAAAATAACATTGATTTTGTTGTGAAAAATAATGTTGAAAGCGGTATAGTTACTAACAGCAATTCAGTTTTACTGAATTGGATCTAATGTCAATATCGAAATACTTTAACGTTTTGAATCCGAAATTCATACACTGATACTAAATGTGTTTAATAAATACCTCGATTTTAAAATCATAAACCAATGAAAAAACTAGAAATTGTCGTAAACCCGACAAAATCGTTAAAAATCACTCAACAGGCTATTTTGTAGTCTTACAGGACATTCAAAATATACCAAGAATGTACTACACAGTAAAATATTCAATGACAGACCATACATATTGCTGAATATTTTGCGAAAATCGAGAAAGATTTCAATGAACTAATATTAAGAAAAAATGTATATCAGACCAAGGGATTATTTTATATCATTTTTTTTGCTCTTAAAATGTTAAATATATCATAAAATTTATTTCATAGTAATAATTTCATAGTAAATTTCTTCCTAATATGAACCCAAAATGTTTCTTTTCACATACTTTTATATAAAATACTGAAAACAAGCAACAAGTTAACCTTAAAAAATGTTCTAATGAATCTTTTGCTGAATCCTTTAATAAAATTAAACTGGATTAAACAAGTCAACGTAGATTTAAATGAAAAATATAACAAAAGTTTACGTAAAAAACAAATATTTATAGTTGTAAATCAATGAGGTATTGAAACGACAACTCGAATCATGTAATGAAGCTAATCATTTCATCACTAACTATTATACCGTTTGAATGTATACGATTATAACTGCATGTAGTAATGGGCAAATAAATGCATAACCGGAATAATTAAAAGGTTCGCTTCATCCATTCAAATCATGTATTCAAACGCGTGTTTCTCGTACGGCATATTTCATTAAATCATCAAACTGCATAAATGCGTACAAAATATGTAATTATACACCGGATCGTTTTAGAATACTATTCACTTGCCCATTAACAATGTTAATATTAAGTATACAAATTCTGTGGTTGAAAGTCTGCATAACTGACATTTTCGTCAAATTTAAGATAACATTAGATTTTAACATAGATTTTTGGTCGCTAAAAACGAATCCGTAATTCGATTTGGCCCATCAAATCAGGATTTTAAGATATCTGATCCGAAAAATATTTAAAAATATACTTTTTGGCAATTTAAGGGTAGGATATGTGAAATCTGAAAGGATGAGTTAACTTGTGCAAAGAATTCATTTTCAGCGACTAAAAATCTGTAAGATCCTCCACTTCAGATTCAAGTTGTGCCAAAAAGAAAAATTTTTGCGGTCTTACGTTGATTTATAAGTACCTTCAGTGATTAATTACACAGGACCGCAAAACAATTTTTTATGGGAGATAACTTGAATCAGAGGTACTTGATCTTATAGATTTGTAGTCATTGAAAGCAAATTACTTGTCCAATTTGACCCTTGACATCAGATATTTCACATATCCTAACCTTCAATTGCCAAAAATGATGGGCCAAATCGAATAACGGATTCATTTTCAGCGGCAAAAAATCTATAAGTTCCACTATTTTTTATTCAAGTAATCTCGAAACAAATTTTTTTGGTGGTCCTGTGTAATTAATAATGCTTTCCAAACATAACTAGTCCGCCTGATTAAGGATACTCAGCTTTTCTTTCTAGTTATTAGGCACTGTATCCCTCACTGCTTCCAGTCTTAGGACACTTGCTGCTACTTGTTCCAATTGCAAATGTAGGGATGTAATTTCCAAGAAGACTTTAAGATCGGTGGTAGGACAGGATCTTATCGCACCTGTTGCACCTATGCATTGGATTTTTGAAGTGCAGATGTGGCACCTTTTCATCATACTATAGGTGAGAAATGGTCTCAGTTCTAAGTTCTTTCCATACATGCGATTACAGGCCCCGATTTCCCTTATAGCTTTACACATTATTTCTTCCTGATTCTCACTCAATTTCAGTCCCGTATCTAAAACTACCCTAAGGTAATTTGATTTTATCCAAATAGTTCAACGTCACTCTACTGAATTTAATATTATTTTGGTAAATTTTAATCTTATCTGTAAACGGGGTAAATACTGTCTTATGCTTGTTAATATGAAGCCGAAGTTTACTGTTGGTAGAAATTTATTGAGAAATCGTTTTGATGTATTGGTACTGCTTTTTATTTGTTAACTTCCATTTGTATAACGTCTTGTGAAAAAAAAACTGTTATTTATTTATTTTTATTGAGGTCTACAATAATTATTCAAATAAATTAGTCGTATAATCGGGGTTTACAATTGATTTTTGTTCGAATATGTTATAAAACGGTTTTGCATAAAGACATTGTAAAACACAATTTTTCGAAATGTGGGATGACAATATCGATTAAGGTTTTATCACATAAGAAAAGCCACGCACTAAAGAACCGAGAGCTTTGAGTATCGCAGAAATAAAACCGAAACGCACTCTCCCGTGCAATTTTATTCAGAACCTATAAAATTTAGGTTTTCCATCCCGCTGTTTCGCGATTCCGTACCTTTGACTAGCTCTGGTATTAATTATACGACGAACGCGTATACTCTCGGATCGAGAGGATTAAAGCGAAATGAGAATTTCAGTGGCGTACAGGTCGACTGTAATTTTATCGAACGCGAACGCACGTTCATTTGGCTCATTCTTCTTCATTAGTCGCACGGCGCAAATGTCATTTCGTCCAAAAAGTAGAATTCACTGGAAATGCAAACAAGGACTTCATTAAAATATAGGAAAAAAATCCCGGAATCAGTGGACGTAATTCGTAAAAGTGAATTCGCGATATGCAAATGGTGACACAAATTTCAAAATTTATTATAGACTTCTCCATTACGTTTCAACACTTTTCGAAAGCTTCGACCAATTATTGGAAAGCTTAATTCCATGTATTTCATTTTATCAGTGACGTAAATGCGTTATTCAACTTGACACGTTTTTTGTTTGGGTTAAATGAAGGTAAACGTAAAAAAAATGGGCCATACTCGATTAAAGTCAAGGTATAATGCTTGGTCACTAATGGGTCATTGGGAATTAATAACGATTTTATTTATTAATGTGGTTTGCCCCGTATGTGTAAATTCATTATTTTAAGCCTTTTTTAATACTGTATTTTTTGTGTGCAGGTACCCAAAAAATTTTAAGGAATTAGTTACATCAAAAATAATCCTAATAGATCTCGTGATATTTACCTTGGTTACAAGTTAATGAATGCATACACGTCAGACACATATGATTATAATAATAATAATCGATTTTATTGGTAATATAATATATAGATATAAAATAATACATAATAGGAACAATACGGTAAGGCCAATAAAAGGCGAGTCATATGCCCAAAATGCTACTTTAGAGACTAACCTTGACTAATTAAAAAAAAATCTAATATTACAAAATCTGATTATTTCTCGCAAGTAGACGATTTTCTGTACAGGACGACTTGATTTTTTTGGTTCATGAAACTTGCGTAGTGCTTGAGGTATTCATAACAAAATATTATTGTTAGGATTTGATACAGTTCATATAGACAAGGCTATTAGGTTATTCTATACTGCGAACTAAAAATTATCAAAATATTTAATTAAGTTCAGTAATTTATTAGTTACAATTAATTGATTTTCTGATATTTATCTATATTAAAATTTATGTAGTTTTTTATGATTATTTCTTCATTTTTAGAATCTTCTTTTTGGATGTATTAATTTCCTTTAAGTCGTTTGGTTAACCGCTGTAAACCCATGTGCAATTCCTTTCGTCTTTTACCAAAAAATGATTAAAGGAAACGTCATAACCACAGCACATGAATGTATAAATTTTGCAAAAAAAGTTTGCAGTGATTTCCAAAGTTTTCATCAAATTTGTCTAAGATATTGGATCCGCCATTTTGAATGTTTGAAAACTGATTTCAGATTCGGAATCAGCGCCCTAAAAAATTCCAGGGTAGTAAGTTCGCAGTGATTTCGATCGATTTTAGAAACTCGATGTTTTGGGTTTTGAAAACAGATTTCAATTTTGGAATGAACGAGGCCAAAATCCTCTGGATAGCTAGTATCTAAGTAAGTAAGTAAATGATTAAAAAAAAAACTTTTAAATTATAAAAATATAATAATTTTCGTAAATGCGAATATTAATATATAATGAACCCTCCATTTTAAAGTTTTTCGCATTAAAATAATTTCAGAATTCTTGTTTGAATTAAAAAAATTTTTTTTTTTTAAATCTTTTTTTTTTTTATTTAAAAAGTGTTCATTTTCGTAAAAAAATGTTGCTGAACAAAAAGTTTCTAGAATTGATCGCGGAATATGCTGCAAATTTCTCGGAATTTTTTAACACTTTGTTCACTTTTCATTTTTATTTTGTTATTCCCATAAAAAACCTCTATATACTAAGATTATAGTAAGCCAATATTTCTAAAATTCCGTTTGCCGTATAAATTTAACGATGCATTTTTGAGGTTAGAAGATTCCTGATTAATGGACCAAAAAGACTTTTGTGTGCCTTAAAACCAAACAGGCATCGATTCACGCAATTCGGTATTTTAATTGATATTTATTCATAATATTTCTAGGTAGTAAAGATATTTTGAAAGATATCGTTTTACATGAATTAAAAATAGTAATTATTTATTTCTTGATATGTTTAATTTGACGAAATGTTTTAGCCACGGGTTATTTTTAGAAATAATTCACATTAAATTTGTTTAAATATTTTAGTAATATATTTCTTGAAATGATCGAATAAATTGGAATACAAAAGGAAGTTTGATAAAGATAAACAAATTCTTGAAAATTGATCAAAAATCTATATTATTTTCGTAAGATCTGTGCTACGTATATTATTAATTTCTGAGGCAAAATTAGTTCGATGTAAAAGTACGTTACACGTGTCTCTCTCTCTTGTCCTAAAAATGATATAAATTTAACCGGATATAAATAGATTAGTAAATATTGAACAACGCATGCTATTTTTTAGTTCATGTATTTATAAATTCTATATGAACGTTAAAAATAGATACGATTGATGAAGTAATATTGGTGGTTGAATTGAAAAAGAAATAAATATGATTCTCTTAAGGGGACCTGATTTCCGGTGGATTATATTTATTATATTGATTTAAAGCCTACTATTACTAAATATATAAATTTTTCTTTTTATAATTTATCACGTATATAATTATATTAACATAATTTATTGTTTAATTTCTTAAGTAAAGATAATTTTTAATATTTATCATACGAAAAATTAAATGGAAGCTCAAATATTTCATTTTGAAACATTATAAACAAACTAAAAAATACAATTTTTTTATTTCTGGTCAGAGTATAAAAAAAAATTGTGTAAGTGAATGTAATTCATATTATTGTTATAAAAGAATTTTGTATTGTTTTGTTTGCATTAGAAACACATGTTTTTTAACATTTATTTTAGAAATTGATCCTTTTCGTTCTTGTGTTTTTGTACAAAAATGAATAATAAAAAATCAAACGAATATTAATATTACTTTCTATCTTGGCGACTTGATGGCAAGAGTTCACTCGTTCGTCGTTATCCGGAAAGATATTTGAGTTGATCGAACTCATCGCAGTGAAATATTAGATTTTTCTTTAAACACGAGGAAACAGGTAGTGGTTCTGATTTAATATCGACATCGTCTTTTAAGCTCATATCAAAGGGAAGAAAGCATGGTAAAAATTGCTCTACCGTGTGAAAAACTTTTCCATCAATTTAAAATATATGCTTCGAGTTTCAGAGATTTAAAATAAAACCTTCCTTTTCGATATATGAGCATTTTTATCAAAGACGAATTCTATTCTTTTATTCAGGTAAATTTGGTTATTCTTGAAAGAATGCAATACAATGTGACGTCCTTTGTCTTGGGTTAACTTGGTTTTTGAATAGGAAGGGCCAGAAGATATTAAAAAAAAAAATTAAATGTCGGATAAAATTATGTCAAAATCAGTATAACAAAACGATTTATTCAATACCATGGAAATTAACGATTTAGTAGGATTCTGTTTTGAATTAATTAACATGAAATCATAATAAATTAAGTCAGAAATGTAAAGTGTGTATTAAATTGAATACATAGTTACAAATATATTTCATTTTTTTACAGAACAAAAGAAATAATGTCATAGAATTGCCAGGACGAAGCACAAGCATTTGAAATTTCGTTAAAATGGGCGTACAAAGGTTTATTGCATACTTATGGACGTCAAGATTGAAATTACAATTTCCGCAGAGCAACAAATGAATTTGAGTCCCTGCTTAGTTAAATTTTGAAAAGAGAGTCAGCCATTTAATCCGATCATAGTTTGAAGAGTGGATGTAATTCAATTATACGTTTTACGAATAATGTACCGCATTTGAAAACATCTAAGTTTCCAAGGATTATAAATTACAATTCGCGTAACCTAATTTGCTGTCTGAAAAGGATTGAAAATTGTACATTTTACGCTTCCTTACTGAAAGGTGAATTCAGTGCCTCGGAAGGTATACGATTAAAAACACAACGACATCGCTTAGTTATTTTGATGGCTGCAAATTCGAGGTTATTTTCGAAATTGAATATGAAAGATTTAATATATTATATTTCAATGAGAACATAAAACTTTTGTGACTTTTTTGTGTTTTTGTATTATGAAACTCGATTCTAGAAATAAAATCTCTCAAAATTTCAGTAAAAGTATAGAAAAGTTATCGTACCAGACAAAATCATTATTGGTATGGGTTTGGTGACCTTTCGCATTTACTTGCCATATATTTTCATTGTCTACCATGGGTACTGCCAAAGTCAAATATGCAATATCTATATGTAGAGATAATAAACGAAAGAAAGTAAACATTTTCTCCAGTTGCACAAGTTCTCGCTATATTTACGTCCGACCATATTTGCCCGGTTCCGTCTCGTTATATTTATCTGTCGTCGCTCTCTATTTCCCCCACTTTGAGCGCTGGGGCCTCAGGAAGGGCCTGCTGTGACATCACGAGCATAGGAGAGTGGGAGAAGCGGCGCGCTCCCCTTCTCTTGACAAATATAAAGAGACGGGAGGAGAAAACAAGAAACCGAGCGGGCAAATATGTCGGGACTCTACCGTATTAAGATTATTTAAAGGACACCATTTCGATAATCTATACTTACCATTTCCGGTAGCGGACATCAAGTCGGTAACCGACTGCCTCAGTTTACTAAAAGGTCTGCCGCCATCTTCCGGAGTAACACTAGTTGCGCTAGCATCCGGCTGCGTTGTGAACTGAAAATATAGAAAAATATGAAATTTAATATCTATTCTTATAATTTAATGCGTATGTATCTCTAATTTATTAGATAACACAATAAAGATTAATTTATATCCCAAATAATGGGTTTCTAATTTTGTTATTAATTATTAATAAATGTTATAATTTTTTATTAGACCTACAATAGTTAGTGTATAAACATTGTTTATCCAATATCCGGTTTTAAAAAAATAAAACCTTAAATGCAGAGACTTTTTTTAAGCAAATTATGAAAATTTAATTTCGTCACTCTTATTTCGGGAGCAAAGAGCGACATTTTTTAAGATTAAAGGTAAAATGAAGGTCTTTTGGGCGTATTAAGCACTAAATAATATAATTTTTTTAAATAAAAATTGGTCAAAAATTAGAAAAAAAAGGTTGTAAATTGCAAAGCAATTTGATTGAAAATCGTTACTTGGAGGTTGTCAGGGTCGCTAAATACGAATCTAACATTGGTTTTCCAAAATTAAAAATAGCAAATCCAATATGGCGGACGACAAAGACAAATTATTTTCCATACAACAAGAAAGATTACCTAGTTAAGGTAAAATGAGAATATTTTGTGCAGATTAAATTCTGACGTCATCTTTGTAATTATGGGCATTGACTCGCAATTCCAACATTTTGAGTCTCAGATACGTGGATGCTTTTAAAAATATTTGGGAATATTGTGGATTCATGTTTTGTGCAAAACATTTGTACCATCCCGAAGATTCATATATGTGCCCGAATTTTACGAAAAGAATCAGTCGTTCGCCGCCGGGCACCACAGCTATGCTTCTGCGCATGTGCAAAGGGCGATCGCGCATGGTTTGCCGCCCGCCGGGCTTATTTTTTGCACTTCCGTAAATTTATATACAGATGTAACAAAAAATAGTATAAATATCACACTCGACCCCCTTCTTCGCCCTCGCTGCAATTACTTCGTTTCCGCCCTAGTTACTATACTATTACAGAATGTTTCGGATTTTAAAAAAGTTTGATGCGTTGAAAATCTGCAACATAATGGAAATCTCGTCCAACCATTGTGATTACTATTCATTTAATTAATATAATAAAACAAACATTCAGTAATTTTCAATCTAAAGACAAAACTCATCAAATCTCATGACAGTAGATAACAATAGTTCCAAAACAGTCCCAAACTGACAGTCAAATTTATGCATCTTATTTTCTGTGATAAATTTTTATTTTACTCAGGATGTTAAATTACCCACATCTAAAATCAGTTCGTTTATATATCAAAAAATAAAATATTGAACAAGTAATTTATTGCTTAAATCTTATTACTGCAAAAATCCTTTATAAAATTAAAAACTGAATAAATCGTTTGTTATATTTAAATTGTAGACAAATATGCGTACATTAATTAAGTTGTAAATTAATTTCCATACAATTCACAGATGAATATGAAAATTAGATACGTAATGATATTACATATAAATCGAGATAAAAGTTTAGATGTAAAAACGGACGCTCGCCAGTCGTTATTTGAAAATGTATATATTGCATCCGTGCTCGTAACATTTTAGCAAAGTGGCAGTTACTGCCAAGTGCACAATCGCGGCCTGGAAGAGACTGACTGAGTTATAATTACGCCATCCTCGAAAGCGAAATTGCCCTCGTAAAAGTTATGAAATTCGAGAAATATATTTCCGCCGTTCATTCAAACTTTTCGCTACGTTAAGTGCGTTTATCGAAGATCCCCCCTTGACGTAGAATCCAGAGTCTGCCGTGGACCGTGAAATTATAATTTTTCTACAAGAAGAGAAGATTTTTGTACAAATTTCTTAATATTAAAATTCAAGGTTTAATTAAAACTAGAGACATTTTTATCTGTTCAAAAAAGCATAGTTATTCGGGAAACAATGTTGGCAGTTGGTGTATAAAATTTAATTTCGCGATTGAGAACCAAATCGTGTTGTAATTCAAACGGAACTGAATTGAATTACAGCGCAAACAGGCTCAAACGGCATATTGATCAAAATTGCAGTCACGTGTATGGAAGGGCAAAGGTTATCGCGTATTGATAGTCCACAAGACCCGGATAAATTATACTTCGTAACTGGATCGTAATTGGCAACATCATTATTATCATTTCACTGAATTAATTAAGACTTAAATATAACATTTATTTTGTAATGTTGAAATGTTTATTTTAGTTTTTTTCTACAGTCACATTCTTTAAACGTGATATATATTATTCATCTTGCTTGGATTTCATAGTTTTGAAAGTTTCAATTGTTTAAAATACCCAAATTCTTTGTAATATTTGATTTATATTAAGACTTAAATATTTTAATTTTAAGGTTTCAACAGACAAATATTATTTTGTGAATAATTGCTCAGTGAGAAATGTGGTCAGTTTAATTGAGCACTTTGTGGAAATTAGTTTGTTTTACTGATAATAAAATACACCCTTAAAAACCGGACTGGTTGGAAGATGGACAATTAATGTTTACTGTCAGTTACTTTAGCAGTTAAAAAAAGTCTTTGTCTTACTATATTCGTCCCGCAAAAGTAAAGTCCTTTTCTTGTATACTTTGTTAGTAAATTAATTACGATTGAGTAAATGTCTATACGAAAAGATTTTAGTTTTTACATTTTTCTTCTGTGATGGATTGTAATAATCGAATTGTGTATTTCTTACCATTTGAATTTTGGCCAAGTCACAAAGTGCTAGATTTGTGCTCATCACAAACTGTTACTGTGGGAAATACAAAAAAGAGATCACTGATGTCTTAACTGGTTGACATCAAATAAAATTCTAAGTATCTTCAATTTAATATTTGTAATAAAATTTAATGTTTAAAAATTGTAATGAAATACATTTTATATTCATCATAAGTTTTAATCGCGTTGATTGTAATTTTTTGTTTTATTTGCATAAAAGAACTAATAGAATGTTGAGAGTAAAATATTAAATTGAAATTACCTACTTTAAATGTTGGTAAAAACAATGAAAAAAGAATAAAACAAATGACGTAAAAAGGTCGTATAAAATATTGAGTGTCATCAAGTAAAAGAACAGACATTTCGAAATACAAACATTCAAAAACCGGACATTTCAAAATGTATATATTCTGAAAATAGATGCACCTCAAAATCCCGATAAATCACAAAACGGACACTTCAAAAACCCGATATTAAAAAAACAGACTTTCGAAATATGTCTGCATTTTTAAATGTCTGTTTTAGAAATGTCTGGTTTTTAATGGCTATTTTAGAAATGTTTTGTTATTGAATCTCAATTTTTTTAAATGTCTTGTATTTGAATGTCGAGTTTTTGAAGTGTCTGTTTTGTGATTTGTCGAGTTTTTGACGTACACCCAAAATATTAACTACATATAACAAACTGCATTAAGTTCATGTTTTTTGCATATTGTGAGGTTTGAGATGATATTTCAAAGTTTAGTGGATGCGTGTCAAAAAGCCAAGTTTTAAAATATGGACACCACTAAAAATCAGTTCAAACAATTTTTTGACGTGTCAGTTTTTTTTTTTTCATTGATGGCTTTTTTTTATCCACTTAATTTAATCTCCTAAATAGACTTAAATTTCTTATTTGCAATAATAAGCAAGATATTCAAAAAATCTAAATATAACTGAATAATTTCTCATACAACTCTATAAATATTTTTAACATTTCTAAATTACTTTTAAACACTTTTATAGCGATTTTTTATGTTATTCCCGCCAATGAAATGAATACGCGTTTAAAGTAGGATCACGTTACTAGGAAATTTATGTGAAGGTTTCAATTTATTAGCTTTATACTTAATTATTCTGACTCATTTCAACGTATTATTCAATATTATGAATCTGTAATTGGCAAAATTATTTCCTTTATTATTTCATTTTGTATCCCTTGATTGGTTTAACATTTGCATACTATTATTACAAATCAGTTATCTACTTATTACTTCTTAATTTATCTTTCTATTATATTATGAGCCATTGGCAAATTTTAGATGAAACCATAAATGCCATTCAACTTACTAAAACTTTGGGTTTAAAGTATATTTGCGGTTCTTTTTCAGATTCCGTCGACGTACAGTTGCTTTGGAAATATTTATGCCTAGGTATTAATTATATTGTTTCTTTTTTTTATTCTTCTTCTGTTTAAAATAAAAAGTTCAGCAAAATTAAAATTTCGTTTAAAACCAGAAATGCATTAATGACTATATTACAATTTTCAATTTTTTAATGACTATGGAATAATTAAAAATTGAATCAAATTTAGTCATTTACTTGGAGGCACTTTATATTTTTTACAAACCAGACATAAATCAATGAAAATGGCAATGATACATGAAAATAAATTTAAAAAAATAAGTCATCAGAAATTCTTATGTGTTTTTCTACACTAGGCCCAAAGATTATGATTTCATCAAGTCCGAATGAGATTTCCACATAGCGAGGTACAATCTTGATTCAAGTAAATTAGATATTAACATACTCCGAAATCTAATCCAAGAAAAGATTTTCGTGTTCCATTGTGAACGAAAGAAAAGTGCAAATTTAACTAGAAAACATCTGCAAAAATCTGTTTGTTTTTCAGTTTATTATTACTCAACTCTTGCTTTTATAAGTTGAGTAAACAATTTCCAGTGATTAAGGAGTAAATCCAACGTATAAAATGTTGCCTCAAGACCGAGCATTGTATTTATTCGAAACCCAGCATATTTTCTGGAGGGACTGTTATAAAAAGAGTATACGAAAAACAGAGTATATTCAGGGCAGAGAATGCAAATGAAAGGAAAAGAATATAAAAAAGCACGTACGAAGAGTAGAAAATTCAGCACAAAATTTAACGTCCTCGAAACAAGGAATCTTTCTAAAAGTCTACTTAATATTAGTAATAAAATTACCACAAATACAATGACAGTAAGAAGTGACACCTTATTATTGTTTGTATTTTTTCCTTGTTATTAATAACCAAAATGATTATTTTTTAGTTTAATTTTAATTTTATTTTTATTTATGTATTTTTTGCTTTTCGAATATTAATTTAGTATGCCTACAAATAAAACGTTAATAAATAATACCGACGAATATTGATGTCTGACCAAACACGCCATTTACTACTTAAACCATGCGCCGCGAATTTTGTTGTGATCCACGTCTACGCTTTTGGCGATGGTAAATTGTTTATATTGACAAATTACGTGATATAAATCTTCTAACAAATTCAGCAGTTATATTTAGCACAATTAATAAAATATATTTGTTTATGAGACGTAGTAAATACTCATTTAACCTCTCTAGTCTTTATTAAAATATCAAGAGAATTTTTGTATGAATCTTTTTTTACGAATATTAGGTATATATTCTCATCTTTCTTTAATATCCTGACGACATTTCGTATCATACATAAAAATAATCTGTAGAAAATTACTAATTTACGCTGTTTTTTGAAGAAAATATCCAGATACTTTTATCACCACTTACTTTTTCATAAAATATGTTTAATACCAAAATAATATGACCAAATGTGGTGTTTTTTTAAATTTACAATTGAAGAAAGACATGTTTCATATATTCGTAATCGAACTTATCGACATTCATCCGGCGTAATCAAAACAGAATTCTCACATGAAATAAAACGAATTTCGTCTCGCGTTGCATTTGCCGCGAAATGTGGGTCGAGAATCGCCCAAGGTGCAGATTAGATTCCATTTGAAGCCAACGCATATCCACTTCTGCTAAACGGAATTCAATTTCGTCAAACGAATTGTTGTGTAAATTTCTTCATCATCTCTGCCTTGGTTATGCTTCGCCTGTCAATACCAATGTGGAAGCTGAGTGCTTCCTGAGTTGTGTACATTTCTTGCACGGTGAAGAGGAGCGTATTTAACCAACGTACACACGTGTTTTGCGACTAAATAGCATTGGCAAATAGAGCGTTGCATGGATTCTGCGTCTCGTAACTCAATTACGAAATTGGCTTTGACCCGATCCTTTCGCATATCGACACCGTTGTTGCTTTTCAGACATCGATTAACCGAAACTTTAACGGAGTATCCTCTTTCTAATTGACAATCCGATCGAAACTTTACTATCCAATGATTAAAATAAAAATATTAAAAATTCGTGACACCCAGAAATACAACCATAAATATTAAAAAAAATTGCCTCTCGATCGAAATTTCATTCGTCTAATGCAATAAACAATGGAAAACTTATACAACGATTTTTATTGCTGTTTTATGCAATATTTCCACAGACCGTATAAAATCTGGAAACAGATATTGGTAGATATCTTTTGTTTTGAATTTATGATCCGAACCTGACCAAATTCCAATAATGTGCTCCTTCAAACACATTAGAAAATCCAGGATTCCTTTCCTCCGTACGTAATTTTGTGTCTGAATAAAAATATTCGAAAATGTAATAAAGGAAATTAATAATGGACTCGTTTATATTGAAAAATAATATCATGTATAATGAATTATATCGTTACATAGTCGATACAACAATAAGGTGCATTCATGTTTTTCACTTTGCCTAAAAGTTATTAGAAACATTAAAATCTATTGGGATAGAATTAATGTGGTCCAAGTCAGTGAGTGAGACCGAATCGGAAGCAGCGACTTTACGCACGATTAGTTTTATTGTGGCAGTGATTTTAATTTGATTAATGGGGCAATTTGCCGGTAATTGGAAGCTCAATCGCACGGAAAAATTGAATCGACAAATGCTTCTATTATTTACTGGGGATCCCAGAAACTCCCGAACGAATCGTTTGCTTTACACGAATCAACTTCGATTCAAAATTCGATTTTCTGGTCATTTCACCCCAAAAGGAAATATGTCGTTATCTTAAGCAAAATTTCCTGCTTCAAATAAATAAAAGCATTACCATGAAGTCAATTAAATGTTAGATCTACTCTAGTATTCAATATGTTTATTGATATTCATATGTATCATGGCGCCCGTCGGGGAAAGCCGCACTTTTGATAAGTGGAAAGAAGGTGTAAATTTTAAGTGTTGTGCAGATAAAAATAATACGAAAATAAGTGTATGCATAATTTGCAACGCAGTGCATCATAGAAGCTGTTTTCTTAGAAATTCAAACGCGATTATTGTAGATAATGTACATGTGTTGTGCTGTAGTGCTATAAATACGAAGATCAGCATAAATGACGACTTCACGAATAGCGACAAGAAAACTTTACTGGAGGTAATAACTGTTCTTAAACAAAAGCTAGTGAAAGAAGCCGATCAAAGAAACACTGAAATAGATTTGTTAAGGGAAGAAAATGCTAAACTGAAAAATAGGATAAAAAAACATAATATAACGAATGAAAGTTTGAATGACAGGCTAAATAAAACGAATATGAGTCTGAGTGAATCCCAGTTAAACACCTCGACAATGGATGGTGACACACAAAAAAGTCTCCAGAAAGAAAACGAGTTACTGCGGGAGTTAAATATTGAGGTAAAAGATAAGAACGTATTACTAATTGAGAAAAACGAACATTAAACGAAAGAAATTCAAAGACTCACGAAAATAAATACAGAAAATCCGGCAGTTAATTTTGCAAGCGTCGCTTGAACAATACAAGCAAAGCAACAATACGTAGAACTCCAGCAATAATAATAACACCAAAACATAATCAAGAAACATCGAAAACTAAAAGTGATTTATCACAAGCAATTAATTTACAACAGACTGTTATTGGAATAAATCGTTTAATTACACTGCGGAATGGGGCAGTTAAATTAAAATGCGCAAGTAATAAAGATAATGACATACCAATTACTGAAATAAAAAAACATCTACAAAAAAATTATGATGCAAAATTGGAAGAACTGTGGAAACCCTGCCTAAAAATAGTTGGGATTGAAGAGAAGTACGATATCAATGAACTGCAAGAGGAACTCTACAGACGGAACTTCAGAAACTACGAAATTAACCCTATCGCAGTAAAATACATATCCCATGTAATCAATAAAAATACCTATACAGCTTTCTTTGAAGTTCATGGAAGTACCTATCTTGAAATTATTAATAAATCGAAGAAATTATACGTTGGATGGCAGATTTGTACTGTATATGACAGCCTGAATCTAAAGCGATGTCAAAAATGTTGTGGTTACGGTCACTCTACTACAAAATGTGGAAAAAGAACTTCTTGCGGTAAATGTGCAGCACTCAACAAAAGAGTGCACTACTACTAGTATAAAGAAATGTACAAATTGCTGTCTAGCAAACGTAATGTATAAAACAAACAGAAATACAGATCATTACGTCTTTGAAACAGACAAATGTGCTACATACGAAGACAGGAAAAAGTTTTTAATATCAAAAACAGACTATCCTATTGGAATCCGTATTTCATAAATCGACAAACTTAATAAGTATTTGAGTAAGTACACTTTTTAATTATACTAAGATGTCTGTATATGTAAATAATTTTCCAGATAAAATCATAAATACGAAAGAAATATGCTTCCAAGATATTAAAGCTTTAATTAAACCAGATATTTCCAAATTCTCAATTTGTCACTTAAATATCCGAAGCATGGACAAACATTTTGAGGAGCTCGAGATCTTGGTTCGGACACAACTTCATATCATAGATGTAATAGTATGTTCGGAAACTTGGATAATAAAAAATTTGTCATGCTTTACACTACCTGGCTACACTGCCTATTATAATAATAGTCAAAGAAATAAAAGTGACGGTATAATTGTTTATATCCGGAACGACTTAAAACACAGCACTAAAATTGTCAACTTAAATTCTACTACGCTATTAGAAATTGACATTCACCTTCCCACAATAGAAACACTTAGAATAACTGCAATTTATAGATCGCCCAGTACTGATGCAAGTGCATTCTCATCTGATCTGTATAACTATCTAAGAGATGCAAAACAGGAGCATATAGTCATTGGTGACATAAATATCGACGTAAGCAAGTTTAATAACATCACAGAAAATTATCTAAATACACTATACGAAGCCGGATTTATACAAACAATTAACACATACACAAGAATCTTTAGAAACTCATCCTCAATAATTGATCATTTATTTATTAAAACTGAATTTGATATAGCTAACTTAACTGCAGCAATAATTAACAACACTATCACAGACCATTTTCCTATTCTGCTTAACATAAATCTAAGCAACGAAAAATCATCAAGAGAAATTGAAAACCACGATATGGAATCATACCTTAATTATAAAAAACTATACAAGCTTGCAGCAAGAACCGATTGGAAACAAATTACATGTAATACAGATGTGGAGAACTGTGCAACGACTTTTACAAATATAATCAGCAACCATATAATTCAATCAACATGTATCCTTCGTAAATCTAAATCAAGAAAAAAAGATTGGGTATCAAAGGACCTTATCAACTCTATCAAACAACGGGACTTCCTTTATCGAAAAGCTATGACCTCCAAACATCCAGACCATTATAAAAGGTTCAAAAGTTTTCGAAATGAACTAAGCAACAAGATATTGAAAACAAAGCGTGATTATTATAAGCAACTTGTAGTAAGGAACGGCAACCATCCTAAACGCATGTGGAACATCGTAAACGACATCATCCAAAATCCAAACCAACGTCACAACTTCCTCGTAGGGTCTGCTCAGACGATGGAGAAGATATAGACAACCCAAAGGATATTGCTAACGAATTTAATCACTTCTTCGTAAACATTGGTGAAAAACTTGCGGCACAAATTTCAGGGGACATCGAGGGAACGTCAACTAGAACACCAATTGCTAATTCGTTATTTTTCACACCTGTAAATACTGGAGAAATCGACTCTATAATCGCAGGACTAAATTGTAAAAAATCACCTGGCTAGGACAATATTCCAGCAACTGTCTTGAAAACAATCTGTGAACATATTAAATTACCGTTGGCATACTTAATCAATCTTTACTTTGAAAAAGGTATTTTCCCGGACTGTTTTAAAATAGCCTCTATTATACCAATTTTTAAATCCGGAAATAAAACTAATATAAACGATTATAGGCCAATTTCTCTAGTATCTGTTATTGCGAAAATGATAGAAACTTGTATAAAAAACAGGCTCGTGAACTTCATCAACAAACATAATATCATAAATCCTTGCCAATTTGGTTTCCAAAAAGGAAAATCGACGACTGACCCGTTAGCACTATTGACAAAAACAGTGTATTCAGCACTTGATTCGGGTACTCCAATAATCGCGATATTCATTGATCTTGCAAAGGCATTCGACACTTTGGATCACAAGATTATTTTAAAGAAATTATACAATTATGGAATCAGAGGGGTGGCATTGAAGCTATTTACAAGTTACTTAGAACATAGAAAGCAAACAGTACGTCTAGGGAACGTAAAAAGTGATCAACTTGAAATAAAACACGGGGTCCCGCAAGGTACCATTCTTGGACCGATTTTATTTATCTTGTATATGAACGACGTATTTGAAATTAATATGAAAGGGTCTGTACTATCTTTTGCAGACGATACAGTCATAACTTTTAAGGACCAAAATTGGCCATCTCTCATAAATAACATAAAGTTTGAATTACCAAAATTGCTAAATTGGTACAGGACAAACTCGCTCACAGTAAACGAAAAGAAAACTATCTTCATTCCCTTTGGTTGCTACGAGGATAGTATCCCAAATTACTTAAGACTATCGATAGAAATTGGGAATAAATATATTGAGATAGCTCGTGCAACAAGTACTAAGTATTTGGGAGTGTCCATCGATAGCCACCTTAGATGGGATGTACATGTAAAAAGTATCATTAAGAAACTGCGACACATCACATACGTTTTTTATAAGCTGCGATCCTTTTTAAACCTCAAGCAACTTTTGACAATCTATCATGCCCTCTTTCTTTCTATCGTACGTTATGGTATAATTGCATGGGGTGGTGCATATAAAAATGTAACAAACCCATTGCAGACCTTACAAAATATGGTAATAAGAGTAATGTTTTTTAAACCACGATTATTTCCATCAAGTGAGTTGCAAGAAATCTACAAAACAAACTCTCTTCTTAATATAAGAAAATTGTACTATCAATCTGCATCCATATATTGTAGATTAAATAATATCGGTGAAACTGCACATCACTTGTTAAATACTCGGGGAAACGCAAATAGATTGTTAATACTGCCAAAGAGGAAAAAAACTATAGGACAAAGAGCACTGGATTATATAGGTTGCAAATGTTTAAATTTAATGACAAATTCATTGCGCGCAAATCGTTGCAACACTGCTACCTTTAAGAAACATGTATGTAAATGGTTTTTATCACAAGATTCCTTCGATTTAGATAGCATCTTAGTCTCAACGAATTGAAAATATGGTGCAAATACACTTTAATACCTTCTTATCTCACGCTTTATCTATATAAATTAATTAGCTTTTCTTTTATATGTAATCATTCGTTGATTACTTTTTTATTTTTTTTTTTATTTTTTTTTAATTTTATTTTATATACATATATTTAGGTCGCGGACAAGTAGAATGTACTACTTTTGCGTACAAATATAGTGGGCTAACCCCCACAACCATATGTAAAAATATACCTAAATAAATATTATTATTATTATATAAGCTTCTACGTCGATATTGAATGATGCTACGATACTTAAGTTTCTTATGTTTACGTATATTAGCCATACAAAATAATTTTACTGTTTAAACGTTTTCATTTATTATTAAATATAAAATAAACTCTGCTGAACTGATGCATATGTAGTCACAGTACAATAATAAAATAGCCTTCTGGTATATCATAAAAAATACTAAAAATCAATTATTAATCTGCAAAAAAGGAGAAACTTAACATTTTATGAGAAATTGGACCCTTTAAAGAAACGTAAAAAAAACGTATTGAGTACAAAGCACATATAAATCCATAAATTAACTTCATCAATAATTAAAAATTGGTACGGACCGAAAAACTGATAAATAAAAAAGCCGACAAGTCAAAAAACCGACATTAAAAAAAAACGACAATCGAAAAGCCGACAGTAAAAAAACTGACACTTCAAAAAATGATAGTCCGCTTGTCGATGTGTCATTTTTTTATGTGTCGGCTTCATTTGCCGGTTTTTCGACCCGCATCCATACTAAACCGGCAGGTCAAAAAACCGACAGATAAAAAAAATATACACATCGACTAGCCGACAGTCATTTTCTAAAGTGTTTGTTTTGTTTCTCGATTGTCGATCTTTTTACCCTCACCTTTAAAAATAATTTACTCAGGTGTCGATAGTACTGTAAAAACTACGGTCAAAGGTTTCATCCTATAAATTATAATAAATTATCCTAAAAACATTGCTCGTCGGTACTTTAGACTAATTTTCAAAGCTTCTAATTCTTCGTTTATTAAAGATAAATTAATGAAATATTCGTTTAAGAAGAAGGGACAACATCTGTATAGGTGAAAAGCATTTTTATTTTTAATACAAAACTTTTTTCGATTACATGTTGTAGGTTTAGAGAACTGTACATAGATCGCACCAATTTAACAAACTCGACTCGTATTATGAATTAAACGAACAAGGTAATGATGGCAGTTTCGTTTGACAGTATTTTGAATCTTAAAGATAACAATAAACACCTGAGCTAATAAAATTACGGTGCCGGTATATGTGAGGAGTTACTTTCAAGATTTTATTATCATCTCTTTTAAAGGGATTCCAAATATCACTTATTTGCCTAAATTCTCTGTCAGATCTTAACTAATTTCTTTAATATTTTCTAGGAAACCGTCTATAGTAATAAGAATTACCTTTACGGATCCTGAATTTTGAAAACTTTATTTAATATTTAATTCATGGGTATTTGTAATTTTCCTACCTTACCGGCAGACTACTTTTTAAATTGGCAAAATATTTTGAAACAAAAATTACCACCATGACATTTTTTTGGAAATTGAAAAATAATGCTCAATTTCTTTTATTCGATTCAAATTTATCAAAATTGATTGTGTTATAGAGAGTTGAAATAAAAAATGGTTGCGAGTCTGCCACGCAGTAACCAGTGCTGCCTAGACAATACTAACTCGTGCTCCTTTCTTTCCGTATACCCTGAAGTAAAGCTTCTTGACAAATTGAACTACCGCTGGGTACTTGATTGGATTGCAGTAAAGAAAGTAACAAAATGTTTTTGATAAATCGTAAAATATCACTGCATTCTAAACTTGATGTGTAAAACATGTTTTATAAACTCTTCAGTTTTTAGTGTTTGATTTTTGCCAATCGTTTTTTGACAGTTTCTTTTTGTGGATTTCGTTACCTGTTGATTTGTTGACCCATCAGTTTTTTTCATTTGTTGGCGTTTCAACTAGTACTCATATAATTAAACAAATGTGATTTGATGAAATGACTTGATGAAATGAACTCCTACGTTACATTCTTTAACTATTATTGGACAGTTAATTCATACGATGAAATTGAATTCAGAACTTATTCAACTATTCTCAGCAGTAAAAAATTAGTGATATTTACAATAAATCTGCTTCATTATAGATGGGGTTTCAGCTATCGGCGTCATTATTGCGAGCAGAGCCGATCTTTAACATTTTTCTCCACATGAGAGAGGTTTTACCTATTGCACTTAAAGACATACCCACTTAAATGGTAGTTTTGACAGCATGCAATCTAGACACATTACTAAACAATTTCAAAAATATAAATTTAGGAAATATTGTTTACATGCGATTTTCAGGTTACGGTCTTTAACCCCTTTTGGATGGGAAGGTCATTATGTTTTCTTAACTTTCAATGATGTATCTTTTTATGTAATTGGGCTAAATAAATGCCACAGTTACAATTTCCAAAAGTTTGAAGCCTCCTCTTTCTAATCCCGTTATTAAAATTGACCTTCGAAGCAAATAAGAAAGTTCCAGTCTTTTTTTTTTCAAAAAAACCTCTAAATTTTCGCATTTTTTACAACTCTAAAGAGATATTTGTTCTAACAAATCCCATTGGGTATTTACGATATTACAATATATAGATTTTATGTATTTGAAACAAGTTTGAGCAATGTCTTATGAGATTAGAATGTCAAAATTCTGGAATATATCGTTTTTCGTTTTTTAAGCCGCTATCTCGAAGTCGCCATATTAAATTATCATAAACGCCCAATGGAATTTGTTAGAACCGATATCCATGCCATCTTTTATTGTGGTTACGTTATTCTTGCAAAACGTTTTTTTCTTTTTTCATACTAATCTCATGAAACCTTCCTCAAACTCGTTTCAAATACATAAAATCTATATATTGAATTATTGTAAATACCCAATGGGATTTGTTAGAACAGATATCCCGTGGGATTTAAAAAACCGCTAAAATGTAGAGGTTTTTTTGAAAAAATGGACTGTAACTTTTTTATATTGCTTGAGAGGTAAATTTCAATCACGGTATCTTAATAAGGAAACTTCAAACTTCAGCAATCGTAATTGTGACATTTTTTTCAGCCTAATTTCATTAAAAGGTGCATCATTGGAAGTTGTGAAAACATAATGGCCTTCACAACCAAAAAGAGTTAAGGAGTGATAGTAATTTGGAATTAATGGTTTGTAAATTTTCCAGACTAGCTTCGAATTTGATAAATATCCTTACATATGTCACCTTTGGCACCAATGAAAATATTCGACATGTAATTGGAGGTAAGAGATGTTGGCTGATAAGCGATGTTCTGTAACTTTGGAGTCGAATTCCTTTAGAGTGTAATCTGTTCTGAAAGGGCAGAATCCTCGAACAGTTTACAATGCGTTACATTTTGAAGGGTGATATCGTTTTCAGATGGCCTGTTTATGTCGCATTTATATATATATATTTTTTTTTTAGTTAAACTTCGATGTTTTACCTCCGAGTAAATGAAATGTTCGGGGTTTGGGGACATAGATATTTTGTCCATTGATGCTCTCCTTCTCTTACAGATGCATAGTAACCTGTTATTAGTGTATGCATACGATTCAAAGAAAATTTTGGTTACTCTAATGGCGTCACACGTAATTAAATTTGAAATCTGTTGAAATTCTCTTCCACAATTTGGAAGGTCTTTCATCAGTGGAATTTTCTCGACAACTCTTTCGGACAATTGCAAATCAATCAGGCATCGTGAGTCAGTCACGAGGTTTGATCGCCAACTTTACCAGAAATCGGTTAAAATAATAAAAGAAAGTCAACAAAAATAAATAATTGTATCCTGCATATGGAGAGATCAGGAAAAAGTACCCAAACAGAAAACAAAATTTGCCACGTTTTCACAACGAATGTAAATTGTAAATCACAGGCAGAAAAACAGTGTCGTTCCCATTTAACAATAAAAAAAAGGTTGAATCTCACGTATCGACAGATGGAAGGATCGGCTCAAAGCAGATCTCGTATTCAGGATGTAAATTATTGCGCGTACTATTGGCGTGCCGCCAATAACTTTCCATCGTCTCGGTCCTTCGGGGTCTTTATATACGCCGACATACGGTGCGGACGTATTATTCGCGCTCCGTAATCCGGATTTCTGGATCGTTTCCAGGAATGCCAAACAGGCCGGCCGATTTAATTCCGCCCTTGTGTGCGTGTTCCTGGGCCACTCCGTGAAATTAGTCGCGAGGTTCGCTTTCGAATCCTGATGCTGAGATTCTGCAATTCCAGGACGATCGTAACGCTCGAGTGGTCCTGATATGGGCGGGTACTTATATGTAACTACTGGGAAATTGGAAACGAAATTGAGTGCTGTGCATCCTTTCCATCGATACGAACCGTTTTCAAAAATTCTAAAATCCGTTTACTTAGAATTTCTTTAAAGGTTTTTTTTTTGCAATACTGAGCAACGAAAATAATCTGTCCACTTACTCAAAGTTACTGATGTAGAATAAGCCGATTTCGAATGCAAACACAATTTGTTGAAGGACTTAAGCAAATGGTACTTGTAAACTTATCAAATAGCTTGTGAGATGCGATTGAGTAACATTAACTGCGGATTTCAACAGAAAATTAAAGGAGTTTAGTTAAGCCCCCTATCAGCAATTAATGGAAATGTTTAAAAATACCTTTGAAGGCTTTCTTCGGTTACGGCCCGAGTAGAAATTTATTAGAGCCCTGATCAGGGCCTGACCAAAAGCGTTACACCCTGATCAGGGCCTGAACAAATTTCTGCTCAGGGATTTTCATATTCCTAATATCTTTTTCGTCTTATCATCTGCAAAGTTTGTTAGAAGCATTTTTTATTTTTGACAACGTTTCGGCTCTTCTAAAGTCCTTTTCTGGTTGTGACTAATTTCACAGATTGTAAGTCGAACAAATGGAATGAATTCATTGGAGTTGAAATCTATAGAACCTAGTCAGCTTCGTTATGTAGTCGAATCGTTGTTTTATACACTTATTTAGCAAATATGCATAAAAAAGCATTTTTTTACACTTAAAACTTAGAATATAAAAAAACCCTGATGTATAGGACAAATTCTGTCCACTGATTCGAATTCAGGAGCCCAAAATCTATAAGAATCGCCTAGTCGCCTTTCAATGTCAAACCGAACAAATTTTTTTGTGGTCCTGTGTAATCTTTATTTTAACTTATCACTGACATTTTTATCTTTCTCCCAAGAGGTAAACTTATTAAAGATTGTAGAACAAATTACTTGCCATACAATTTTAATCCCATGTCAATAGAATTAAGGGAAGTTGCCCAAATCAACAATTGTTCATTTCACTTTATTAATAATTCATTTGAATTACGCAGTATAAAACTGATGTAATTCTGTTGATCTGTATAATCGGAGACCATTTCGAAACAGCCTGAATGTGAGATGTTAATTTAAACGACCAAGCCCACAAGTACTCTAGATTTACGTGTACTATACAGGTGGTTCCAGTCCCGTAACAGAACATTCGAAACTGATAATATAGTCACTGTATGCCAAAACACAGCGTACTGTAAAAAGGGTGTACCTAAAAAATCCGATAAGTCACAAAACAGATACTTAAAAAATCCGACATTCAAAAAACAAATATTAAAACACCAGACATTAAAAAAAAATAGAGATTACAAAACCAGACATTTCAAAATGTAGACCAGTTTCGAAATTCAGACACCTCATCTGTAACGTCTGTAAAACAAAAACATGTAAATAGAAATAATTTAAATGTAATAACATTTACCAATCGTATTAATAAGTTTGATCATCGTACATAGTAGACGTTGTCACTAGGCAAAACTTATTACTACCTTTTTTTAATATTTTTCATATTTTTAGGTCCTTAAAATATGTTTAAATGATCTTTAGAATTCCGAACAAAAACCAACTTTCTTATTAAAGTGTAATAAACTAGAAATATTGTAAAACTAAGAAATTCTGGATTGAAAAATGTCATTTTTCAGAATAACGACTATGCAAATCTCGAGGGGATCCCTCGTCTGCTGCATCCATTACGTCGTCCCTCGGTAACAAATGTAGATAACAGTCACAGACGTAAATAATCCGATAATACAAAACTCATTTGAATCTAATATACCGCGAGATTTTATAGGGGTAAAATCCAGTCCAACATTGTTTTATATTTATTGTGGTTGATCGTGAATCTACATTCATGAATGTTTTAGAAGAATGTAATTGATATAATAAAATAATAATAATATCGTCTTTATTGATCCAAAACACAACACAGACGATCCAAAGGTTACGGAACATAAAATAAAGAAAAAATAATATCGTAAAACATGAAAGTTACCTAAATTAAAACATAAGTAAAGAAAATAACAATATAATAGTCACAATTTTAGATTAGTGTTGGCATGGTGCCTCTCTCGCTTCATGCACTATCATCTTTCAGTTTCATTATAAAATTACCCTGGTAGAAAAGTAAGCCATTTTCTGGCCAGTTTTTCTGGGCTCCATTAGTTATAGCATGCAGACCAGAAAAAATGGCCAGAAACTGGTCGCATTTTCTACTAGGGTATATCAATATTTGTCGTAGAGTGAAACAAATAAGAGGAGGGGGTGGATATATTTAGGTCCAAGTGGATTCAATAGATGTGTTATAACAAGGGTTTCTTTGATGTGAAAACTGAAAATGATTTGCACCTTTGACCTGGATCGAAGTAAATTTAAAAATGAGCATTTTCAATACTTCGACTCCGACCAGAGGCCAGCCGAAATATTAATAAATAATACTTGTAAAACTTACTTCACGCACTTGTCTTGTAATATACTATTTGAGGCATATTTTTCAGAAAATAAAATTTAAAAAAATAGGACACCCCGAATTCCCGGTGAAGGCCACGGTCTGTGACCGTTGATGAAAGTGCGATCTAACTAGTTTACAGGCTTCAGAAGAGAATCCATAGAAGGATAACTTGGCGATAGTAAGATCGTAATTTATTATGTCAAATGCCGGGGAAACGGCTAAAAGACAAGTGAGCGATAAACGCCGTTGATCAAAGTAGGAAAGTATTTCCTCAGAGACATCTAGGAGAGCTGTTTGCCAGCTATAGAATTTGCGGAATTCAGATTTAAACTTTTTAAAAATAATATTTTTATTACACTAGTCTAACATCTGTTGATATAGCATGTTTTCAGCGAATTTCGGAAAGATTCCAAGACGTCTAATCGGATGCAAGTCAGTTAGCAAAGAAGGCTTGATGTTCGCACGACTGGGTGTTTCCATTAGTCTGGATAAAATAAGGAAGAAATGTTGCAGTGGATGATGCGTAAGATTTCGGCTAGGCAATATTTGTAGATTCTTAGAAGCTCACTGGAAATACCGTCAGAACCAGTGGAATAAAAGCTAAATTTTAGTTATAACATCGGACAATTCAGACATTCAAATTACTTTAAAAAAAAGGTAGTGTTATTTTGTCTGCGCTAAGTTTCTCTTTTGTATGAAAATTTTTACGGTATCAGTAAAAATTTATAAGGATAATCTGATATATAATGTTACTAAGATAAGGTTATAATTTGTCTCAAGTCACGAGAAGAGAAATTGCTTTTATTAGATATATTTGAATACCACATTTAACATTCATATAATCATTAATATGTAACAATGGTTAAAATTGTCTGGATATGAGAAAAAAATCTTACACAAAAGCGTTAAAAATGATTATTTGATTATCAGAAAAATGTAGTTTCTGAAAAACATCTATTGTATAAAATATGAAATATGTACCCATTATTTGTTAGTCTTTGTATTTCACAAATGTACATGGTAACAATACGCACATGAAATACTATGTATGGTGAATTTCTACTGGATATGTGTAGGATGTAGGTCATATATTCCAGATTATTGAAAGTAAAATCGATAATATAATTTCTTTTTTACGTTTTAACTTCTTATTTTCCAATACTAACTTTTTTCACAACTCATGGAATGCTTTAAAAGTTTAGATTAACATTTTCTCTCGTTACATATATCACGACCTTATTAAACTAATTTTAAAGTTCTTAAAGTTCTTTTTATTAGTATTTCTATATTTACTTTTGATGAAAATTGAAGTAGCATGTGCTCTGAGCTGTATTTGATAACTTATTTGTTCTTTCTTTGTAAAAAATACTGATTTTTCATATTAGATATGAAGTTTTGAGAGACATTAGGGAATATTATTTATTATAATTTGTCTACCTTCTGGTTTATAAATTTTAAAGCACTCAGCTGTTTTTTTGCAGATTTCCAGGTTACTACGATGAGACATTTTCTAGTCGACCTTAAAATCTTTAGATTAACTAGTCTGTATTTTATTATGATGCTGATCTTTGATGGACGTTTTGGAAATATTGCAATTTACTTTATGAGGATAGAAACTTCAACATCGTACTTGATGTGAAGGTTACACTGAAGTATAGAACACCGTTATATGCGCATAATAAGAGATAATGACGTATTGCATAATGTTCTGCTTGAAAGATAAATGTAAATATTTCAAGGCCGTAAGCAAAGTATTTTATTACTTGTATAATACATTATACAATATGTTTCGTTAATTGACCTTAACATAAACTACAATGTACTTAATATCTTTTATATCATATTGTTATCGTACTATTCTGTACGACCGTGATTCTTCATTAAATATTTTGTAATCTTTAATTTTCAAATGTGGAAGTAATTTTGGTGATGCAAGTTCCAAAAGTTATTAATTTAAAATTACGAAAATGTAATATTCTATGAGATTATATTTTGGTACTGGTCGACAAACCGACAAATCGAAAAGCCGAAGTATAAAATAGGCCAAATTAAAACCTTAAAAACTATATGCTAATTTTAATAAACCCTGGAAGGTTAAGGTCATGCACCAAAATTCGAAACATCCTATTTTGTTTTGCGACTTGCATTTGAAATTTATTTATGTACAGACAATATCCATGAATTTGCACTAGTGAGTTTACGCATACTATTCTAGGAAACTTTATTAAAAGTAATAAATATCAATTGATCTGTATGCGGTGCAAATCAGCTACTTTTTGATGGGTTGAATCGGCCACTAGTATTCTTTTTTCAAAAATATTACTTTCAAAACTGTGTACATAAAATGAGATTTCACGAAAAGTTCTTATTGTTTCATTTTTGTTTTCACCTATTTGCATTTTTTTTTATTTTTATTTCTTTTTAATCAAGTGGAGAGATGGTACACAATTGCAAGCGCAAAACTGAGGAAAGATATGCAGATACGTTACATAATAATGTGATAGCGAATAAAAATGAAATGGTGGTCTGCAGATATACCGATCATTACCATATTGCGAAGGAATGATTAAATTTCTTTTTTCAGAAAATTAGCAATAAAATTTTTTCTATATAATAACAAATGTCCTTTATAAACTTTCTATTTATTTGGTGTAGAAAATATAAAATTGTTGATTTTATAAAGTAAATAAGAAGTGCGGTCGATTTACCCCACAACATGTGGATTTATTAACGTACTGATGAAAATCGGTTAGTGTGTCCACTGTTTTATATTCAATATAGCAGAGAAATACAGTATCTGTGAATTTATTAAAGTCATGTTATTAAAGAACCTTTCAAACTAAACTTTATAGATTTTTCAACGAGTCATTGCATCGGCTAGTTTTTATAAAGGAAAAGTCTCAATATGGACAGTTTACTCCGCTTTTCTCTAAATTTCTTTTTTTTATGAATTATATATCACTTGTTTTTAGCAATATTTACCTACCAGAATCCGTCTCTTTGAGATTCCCCAACTGTTTGTATATATATATATATATATGAAGCAAGCATATAATACTAACATATTTTCTTAAAGCAAACTCGATTTCGATCAGAAGAAGTCAGAAATACCTACCATCTTTAAACCGTCTAACTTTAAGACGTTAATAATATAAAGAAATGGAAAGAAAACAAAAACATAAATGCTACACTCATAAGGCAAGTTCACAGGAACATTAGAATATTTCAAATTCGTTTATTAATTTTTTAGCATATTGTGCCAAGAAGAAATTAATTATTGTTTCACTCTTTATTTGACAAATTACTAATTGAAATAAATTTTATATTCAAGCTCCAAAATTATGTTTAAAAAATGCCTTATTTTACCGAATATTCAAGACGGCTAACAAATGTGAAACTTTTTCAATGAATAAAGATGCTCACCAATATGTAGATGATTTCTGCTCTGAATATACAACCTTCAAAATTGATATATGTGGTTAGATGAACGAGAATTAATATCAAATAGGAAGTTCGATTGTTTTATAATGTAGTGAAGTTTTAAAAATCAAATTTCCTATTCAGTATTATCTCTCCTAATACTCTAATCGAATTTATTAGTTTCGGATATTCTATCTCCAAATCGCCTATATTCGTGATATCATCACTGCAATCAAATCAACCTAATTTATTCTAAATCTAACGCTTTGACATTGGAAGTGTTAATAACACAAAATCGGCCTCTATTTGGCTATTAAATCATATTGAATGTGAAATCTTGAATCTTGTTAGATAATGAGTAGAAGCTTTCTGCACAATTCTAAATAATTACAGCGTAAAATGGAGACTGATAATTCTACCGCATAAGGGAAAATCGAACATCCAATGAATTTCATCCTCAGTAGCAAAAACCATTGAGATCGGTAGATTTTACATGTATCGAGGATGGCTTTTCGTCAGAACGTACGCGTCATCGAATTCCCATCTTCAAAAGGCAGGTGCAACATTTCAATGAAGGCGCATATCTCGGTTCACCTCAATGAGAATCTGCTCATTCATAAATTCCACTTGGAACCTATCACTCGAAGCCGTGACGTGCAGCGAAACCGAATCGCAAATACCTGCCAGTAGAAATTTATACGCGTGATTGAAATAGCGCCGTGTCGTTTGCCCACTCGTCTGTTAACCGAATTAAAATTCCGGCAACGTCAGCGAGCTTCAGCACTGAAGCTCAAAGCGACACCAGCTTTTGAGAACTCGTGCGTTATAATAATTTATGAAAATGCCGTACTCGTCGTTGAGTTCCTCGTACCACCTGCGAATATCCGTTATGCCAATTTGTTTTAAATTGTGCGAGCGTGATTTTCATGACAACATGAAAAAATATACCAAATTAGCCAAGAATGTCCTTTCAAAGGTTTGTCTACGGATTCGATGGTTCATTTCCAGTAAAAAGCAAAAATGGACATTTGATTTCACTACTAATATGATTATCGTCAAATGCGTTTTCATGTTTCTTTCGGTTAATTAAAATGCACATATCCAATAAAAATATATGAAAATATTGCGTAACAAAATGTGCCCATCTTATGATTCCGATGGCATTTCATCATGAGTTACCATTTTAAACCAAACAATATCTCGAAACTGCCTACAACAGCTTCAAAACTCAACATTGTACAGTAGAGTCCCGGTATAACTGCGTTTCGCTATATTTACGTCCCAGCATATTTGTCCCGTTCCATCTCATTATATTAAGCTGTCGCCGCTCGCTTTTTCCCCCGCCTTGCCGGCTGGGGCCTCAGGACGGGCCTGCTGTGACGTCACGAACATAACGCGCCGGAGAGGAGTGGGAGAAGCGAGGCTCCCCTTCTTTTAGTAAATATAACTAGACGGGAGGGGGAAGCGTAGACCTTAGTGGGTAAATATACCGGGACTCTACTGTACTAAATCAAACGGTGGGAGGTTCTCATCATATATAAGCACACAAAGGAAACCTAACGTCTTCATCGTTGTTTCTGGTTGATGTTAGCAGTACGTTTGATAATAAAAGTGCGTTTTTTTTTTTTTTAAATTACTTAGAGTGACTTGGAAAGTTCATCACAATATCCCTTTGTCCAACTTCATTAAGGGTAAAACATTTTGTTCAGATAATTTCTCTAAAGCTATCATATTTTGGACGTTTTTCAAAGTTGAGATTTTTAATCTCATTGTAGACATTGTTTAATATTTTTTGTTATTTCTAATGAAAAATGTTTTAATATTTTCGAATTCCGTCGAAAATTATCATTCTTGTTTAGAACAATGCCAAAACCAATTATTTCCGTGTTATACAGAAAAGTATTCCACCATCCTGAATAACTATTGTTTTAACAATTTTTGTATACATTGTTTACTTTTGTTAGATTCATAGATTACATTCAGATATCCGCATGTATTCCTTTTGCAAACCCATTGGACGACCGAAAAATTATTGATTTAATGGCGATTATCACCGAGATGTGTACATTCATCTTTTGCCTTTTATAAAGTTAGCTGTAAGTTATGTTTTGGTAGTTACACCGTAAAACGTGTCGTTGTAAATGGTCCGAGGTAAACTTTGGAAATCGATATACCTAAATTTGAGACGACGAGGATTATCTCAGTAATTCAGTATAAAGTCGTTCCTATCCGAATTGAGAGCCGACATGATCTTTGTGAACCCTGCATCCGATTGAGGTATTTTCCGCGTTAGAAACTTCCCAATTTCTTGTTCACTTGAAGCCAGTACGGAGTCGTAAATCGGAATTTCTGTACGATTTTCGTTAAATCTATGGATCCTGTTCCTCTTGCTCGTAACCATCAGACTACGATCAGTTCGAAGGCGAATTATGTGTGTGTTCAATGAACCATGTCATCTAAGTCGTAATTTTCTGTCAAGTGTTAATCCCCATACGATCATTACGTAGGTCTTTAGCAAATTAAGTGAATTAAATGAATAAATAGAAAAGACCATCACTGATACCTCCATTAGGTTGTGCAATGGCTTGCCTAAAACCATAATTTCGAAGAACTCCCAAGATTTCAAATTGGTGTAACCAAAATAGCGATGGCTAGGGATCAAAATTCTGAAATAAAGTTACATCTTTTGAAAGTTAAATGTTCCAAATCGAAAAGAATACGAAACGTAAAAGTAAATACCCAAATTCAAAATTAACGAAATACTTTAGGATATATTTGAAATTATTCGTTGGTGCATAAATAATTAGTCTGTAAAGAGCATTCGACATCGAATCTTTCCACTTTGGTCTTCATTTTCTTTTGATAATTAATTTAAAAAATAATTCAACCTTTCCATCTTTACCATCATAAAAAAAATTGATAATTTTGCTAGTAAAATTTACGTTACATTCTTTATGTATATTAATTTATATGATTAAGTTTATTTCAACATCTAATATCTTCGAATTTCATTCGATAATCCATGATTTTTCGAGCAATTTTGGAAAGTTCGTAATTCTATTAAAAATCAATCATTTCCCATCTTCCAAAGAAACCTTATCATAAATGCCCATGTTAAAGTACTCGACTATAATGACTAATTTCTCATTTTTGTTGGTCGATAACCGACACCAAAGTTTGACAGACAGTTTCTTCATTGTTCTCTAACCAAACATAGAATTTCATAGATTTTTTTAAAAGCCAGAAGATCTTAAAAATATTAAATAGCAGACGCAATACTTTATAATTATGAACTATTCAAATACTCGACAAATAACATTCTTCGACGATTAGAAATTTTCTCAATGTGTATGCGATATAATCTTCAATATGTATCCTGCAATAAAATATTTTATTTTATATTTGGATTCATGTCTGGTAACATCAATAATGTGGTAAAATAGATGTTAAATGTTTAGAAGTACCAAGAATATCTTAAGCGCGAATACAATTATTTAAGAAAATTAATTTAGAATAGGCCACTATTTTGGGTATATATTCGTAAATCTTAAATGTGCCAGTTTGAAGTATCACTATCCAATCAATGATCACATTGGCGTAAATAATGTCCAATATCGAATAATCAAAAATCATATTTTTTGACAAAGTTTTGTAAAAATCATCAATAAGTTATGTCAATTGAAAGAACAACCTCGTAGAATGATATATTCAAGCACTTTTGATTAACGAACAAAATTAATTGCATATTGGAGATAACCATTATAATTAAAATCAATTTTCGGTGCATTTAAGATTTATTAGTTTCCCAAGAATTTGTTTATTTGAATTTTTTATTTCAGATAATTTCATTTCAAGAATTTCTTACGTAAATTACACTCGGCGGTTGGAAACAAATTTTCACACAGTTTTTCGTTTTTTAATTTAAAACTTGCAGAAAAATTTTGTTGCGCATAAATATTTTATTTTTTAAAGTAACCATAGTAAATATTTATTCAAATAACGGCATCATTACTGTAATCAAAATCCATAACACAGTTCCACAAAAACTGTTCTGTTCACAGCCAAAAATCTACATGACAAATTAAAACAAACTACTGCTAGAACTGTTTTTTAATTAGAAAAAAAACCTCGTCGATATTGTTGGATTTACTATTTTTATTTTAGTTAATAGTTAATAATAAACTTTACTAAAATATGTAATTAAACTGACGCAATTTTATAACATGGAGTGCAATCAACTTCTCTGTTTCATTCAGCTAACTACTTTCTTAGTTATTTGAACTACTTTGCTGTGACATTTTTGTATAAAATTTTGGATAATATTCAGTTCAGGACCTATTTAACTATTCGCAAAAATTAGAAAGGAGTCAATTTTACTTAGAATTCTTTTCAGTGTACCTTTGTCCTTCAAATTTTGAAGCAGTTTATTTTTTTATATTACATCCAGTATTGTTTCAGTTAATTTTTCTGTCCAATTCGAATGTGAAATTGATTGACCTTTTTTAGCAAAAACTCCGACTAAATCCAAACAAACATAAAGATAAAAAATACCCTGATTTGAATTAGGTTTCGTTTGATGTTTCTTTTATTTGTTTTTATAGGTCTTTGTAATTTACGTTCCCAATATGATCACTAACTAAATATATAATCAGATCACGTCCATAATCAGTTATAATATTCTGTTTGACAAATGGCTTGCAATTTTAGTACATTAATACATTATCGATACGAAACCTTTCGTTAGTTTGTAAGAGTTATATTAAGCATTACGACTACTGCAAAAGTTTCTTACATCAGTTTATGAATGTAGAAAACCATAATTTATTTGCCTACGCTTAATGAACTATATAAAATTAGTTCGCACATAAAATTAGTAGATAATAGAACTATTGACTAATATAAATAATAAATGAACATAAAATATGAGAAAAAATGAAATAATTAATTCGCGTAAATACATGAATGTGACACAAAATACAGAAAATAAATTAAATATTCAACGGATTGTATCTATCCAACAAATTGTACACAACTTAAATACAACTCAGACACATTCTAGGATTATATTAAAAAAGGCATGATAAATAAATAATCGATTTTAAGACAATTTAAGAGGGGACGTTAAATAATTAATTGATAAAGGAAAACTACAAATTAGTTTACACATGTGTCAAATTCACTCTATAAATTTAATTATTTCCCGTCTCTCTCATTTTCTCTGTCTGTCTTCTTATATGATGGCACTCATAAAAAATTGGTCCACATCGCTCCTCGATATCGAAGCGAATAAATAGTGAATTTCCGATAGCAGAAAATAAAATAAAAAGATTCCATGGAATAGATATTCATACGTGCGTATGATAATTCGTATTGGTATTTCCTTCTTTCTCGTTTGATATTAAAATTCGAAGCATTATACGGAATTTTTTCCTTGAGAAAGAAAGGTATATTCACTACTTTCTTATAATAGTGGTAATAAAAAATTTAAAAAACGTAACATTTTGTTTGATAACCATTTATTAGTTTTTGAAACCGATTAAAGTTAAAAAGCATCGTAATTTAGTCTACCTGTGCAGGAGCTATAATATACATTTTTGTTATAGACTATAGGCGTTTTTCTAATAGCTTTTAGATACTAAATGTGATCGTATCATACGGGGATGTTGAAAAACTTATAGTTGTCGGTCTCGTTACTATATTACGTTGTTTCTTACATCAAATAAAGGAAATTGCCCCGATAAAACACGTGGCAACTCGATTTTATGGGAGTAGTAACAGAACGTCTGCGTCAGACACTTAAAAGTCTCAGCTTCCCGCTTATTGCGCAACAGAATACTACGTCGACATTGAAACTGTTTAGTTCTGGTTATAAACATTCATTAAGAATTTAGTTTTAAAGACATATCAATAAAATTGCTGTCAAATTAATAGATAATGAAATATGTGACAATGATGCATACTAAAAGGAAAAAAAGAAATATGAATAATTTGTTATGTTTGCACCGAATATCGGAGGATAATAACAGAAACTTCAAAATAGCCACTGATACTAAGTAATAAAAGAAGCCAAGATGTAGCAAGTCATTATCGAAAATAGCGAAACAAATAAATTGATAACAATGACAAGGACGACTTCAGAGGAACAAAGTATGCAGTTGTAGAAAGGCTCTTCATCCAGATTAGCTAACACGAATTTAAGTTAAAACGAATAATCCTGCGATTGTTAATGTGATGCCTGTATTTGATTTCTTTTTTCGATACTGTCACTACCGCTTACTTACACCTGATAGATAGAAAATCGTTTCTCATTGGAAGAAATTATGGTTAACTTTAATCGCAAATTTCTGTTACTATTGTTAACTATTAAGATTGGTTCACATGTCTTAAATTTGATTTGTATTCAAATAAACGTTACTTCAAGAATATCATCATTCGCCTCTACAGTAAGTACTTGCCATAAAATGTCACGATTTTGAAGAAATTTACCAAGCGTAGGAAATGATGGTTTTCCCGGCGATGTCGCAAATGAACTTCCTTATCTCCGCTCTTTTATGTCTTTCTAGTCATGATATAATCAAGCCTCTTCATTTAGTGACCACGGTGGACACGATTTTTCCCGTTATTTGAATTTTATTCCAGCGATAGGGAGCTTGCACGTAATTTGGAAAATGGCTACTTTCAGTCTACTCGGACGTGAATAAATCCAATAAGAAACGACGCCTTTCCTCTCGCGATCTCTTATCAACCTATTTGCTGCCTGCTATTTCGTCCATTCTTTAAGACTTGCACTGCGAGGCATCGCCGACGCGATCTAGTAAAAACATCACGCAGCATACGTACAAGGGATCCATTGCTTTGATTTGCCTTACTTACTTTGTAATTTGATATAACGTAAAAAGCATCGCGAGCTTGAAAGGTTCTTCGCTTTGCTACGGTATTACGTAAAATTTTCCACTCGCCTACCGACAAATTTTTTTCTATTTGTATCTGTATGTGTGTGTGTGTCAACTTTATTTATTCTTTAAAAATGATCTTTCTTTATATAAATTCGAAATATTCATTAAATTACAAAACCGAAATGTTAAAAAATGATTTATTAAATGGATATACCATTTATACCTTTATTTAAGAAAATTATAACAATTGATTTAGCTTAATGATTCGATAAAACTGTAATTTCATTTATATTAAAGATTACCGTTGGTAAAGTTGAGAAAAATATCTTAGACAAATAATGTCATATAGATTTTCAAAACTATCTACTTTCAAGGCAGCGTCGTTTGCGAAGTAAATACGGAAATCGCTCAGTAAATCCTCACAAAGGCCACACAGACACTAATAGAGCGAATATTGCGGCGCCTTCCATGGCCTTAAAATGCTGAATTTTCTAGTCCCTTTAACAAAAATCTCCTAGTATATCATTTCTGAAAGGACTCTTTGTATGTATCCGAGATCGGCACTAACACGTCTCAATTTTTAAAGCGAAGTTCAGTAACGTATTGCATCCTAGCATAATTTTCAAGATTTGCGTGCATTGTACATCATATCCCAGGCGAGGTTATCCCGGAAAAATGTACGAGAAATGCCGCAGAAAGAAGTTTTACGGCATTCCTGATGGGAATGCTTCAAGGTCATTTTTTAATTGCGTATATTTCTTGTGTAGTGAAATTTCAGAATGCAAGGCTTTTCGCACGCCTTTGTTTGCTTATTTTCTTTTTATTTACAGGCATAAAAGTTTTTCATTTATTAAAAGTATTTTCAATGAACCTTGTAACTTTATTAGATACGCTTTCAACCACGAAAATGTTTGATAAAATGTAGATAAGATAAAATCAGCTAATGAATTCATTTTGAAGTAATACTGGTAATAATAATGTTAATAACACTAATACTGATGTCTTTCTAGTTCAGACAATGCAAATTCAAAGAGATAGACTATCGTTTACAGATAAAATTAACTATTAGCAAAGGGTAAATAACCCGCTCCTTTATGGACCAATCTTAACAGGATATAATTTTAAGAATCGATTCGACTTGATTAACTAGTAACAGCCATTACCGGCAGCCATTGTACAGTGTGTAATGTTTAATGTATAATGTATAATGTCTATATACACAATTAACAACTTATGAACTTTATTTTGATAGGTTATGTCTTGCAAAGTTTTTTGTCCAAAGTGTATTTTCCTACGGTTTTGCCTCTAGTATAGACCAATATGATTCGAATTAGAATTTGCCTAAAGAATGCGGTTTTTAGCTACTTTGGAGAATATGTACAGAATATACAAAACTTTAGAGGTTTTTCTTCATTTGAATCACATAGCACTACTCTTTCACTTTAATTTTAGAGTCGCATAGTTCAATTACGGGTTATTCGATGTTATCAATTAGGAATTTGAAGTCAAGATATTAAAGTAAACCATTTGAAGAAGCTGGATTCAAAATGGCGTACAAGAAAGTTTTGAAAACTCATTCCTAATAAGGAAAAATGTATTTTTCTTTTTGTCTTATTTTGACATTCCTTTAAGCATACATTTTTTGGTACCTGCAATCAGTTATTGGAATATTGCCGTGCTTGCCACCTAGAAGGGAACAGATTTGACTAAATTGACGTCATTATTCCCAGGTGCTGTTAAATGAAAAAAATATGTACCTAACAATGCCCTTGGAGGTAAAATTTAACATTAAATAAAAATATCACGAAACCTGCAAACATTACTACTGTATGAAATACATTTGTGCAAATGTTTGAAAACTTTGTTATACGCCTTTTTGAATTCGGCTTCAAAATGTTAATAATTCCAAACCACCCCTCCCCCCTTTCCCGAGTACAAATTTTCAAGAGAAAATACCCAGTAGAAAAATGTTTGCCTCAAAGTATTTAATGCAAATGTACATCACATTAATTATTTAAAATTGAATTAATTATTATTAAACTTTGCGACTCTCAAATAAAAGGGTAAGAGTAGTACTATACGATACAACAAAAGGAAAAGCCTATACAAATTTGGGATGTTCTGTACTTAACCACAAAAATAGCCAAAAACGGCATTATTTTGGTGCAAAACCTCATATATACTAATGTTTTGACGTGATGGGACATGTCGGACTCCGGATTGGCATTCTACACAAAAATAACTTCGGATAACTGATATAAAAAATATAAATAAAAATTTCAAAACCAACAAATTGATGTAAAATTTTCAAATCCATACGTTTATGTAGAAACAATAGAAGAACATCGATGATGCGTTAAAATTGTGAAGACTTAACTTGTAATTTGTTCTAATACATTGAATCCGTGTCTGACCATATACTTATGTTACTACTTAACACTATTGATGAGCCGATATTGTGAAGTAGTAACAGACGGTCCCAACGGGACAGCATCTACGTATACGCAATAGCAATTATATTTTTTTGTTCATATTCAAAAAGTATTTGCTAATAATAATTTGTTTTATAATTGTACGAACTTTTGTCGACTTTTCATCTCTATACGAGTACTCTTCAGGTCTGGACCAGCCATACTGGATTAGCTGTTACTACTGAACTATTTCGACTAAATCGTATCAAGTGTTAACTGAATTTTATGGTCAGAAACGCAGTTCGCGAATAAAAATAAACTATATCTTTTCTATTATTTATAAAAAATGTAAGGCTTCGCTAATGTTTCGAAAAATTATGTTTTTTTGTAAATTCATATTATTGGAAGTACAAATTTGAAGCGGATTCGTTATCGCCGTTGAGAGATGAAATATACATTAGACACAACTTGTATCAGACTTGTTCGACAGGCATATGTCGAACAAATTGATAGTATTAAACATTAATCTGCGATTTAAAACTTATGATCCATAATTTGTTTTCCTAATGAAGGTTAGGTATATTGACTTTTTTCTTTTTCTACGTTTTATTATTTATTCCAAGGACATAAATGTAGGTATGAGAAAGTACGTTTTTGTAGGTTTTCTATTTAATGAAACAACGTATCAAGCTTGTTATTTGATCGAAAAAATGTCCAATTTCAATTAAAATTTTTCGGGCTCTGTTTATCAGCACCTATTCTTTTTATTTATATGCATCAAAGTTTTATTATTCGTTATGCAGTAGTATACAACTTTTTTTAATGAGAAATGTTTTGTAAACATAAAAACAATCTACAATTTAAGTCAATATCATTAAAAAATAACAGAAATCGTATTACTATCGATTGTAGTCTAATTAATGAATAATTCAAAAGTTTGGCTTCTAATCAATTATTCTAAGTTTTTCAACCGTCAGCCTTGCCTTGGATCACGTGGTTAACCTATAATTTTTTTTAAATTGTTAAAAAACTTCAACACGTAGTTTGAAAGCTATTTATTATAATTAATACTGAAAATGTCAATATATAAAATTTTGAATTTTATGCCTTCACTCATTGAAAGCTACCTTGTACATTTTCAATTTATTTGTTTCGAATAACAAATAATCTTCTGTATAATATTGCTGGTGGTATTGCAATATTTTTTAAATTTGCAATGCGGGAACTTTAAGGCCTTAATATGAGAGTAATCTCGGTTTCGCGACGTAGAACAATAGGCAAACAACGATCTGGGAATTATGAAGTGATCGATCGGTTCTGCACCAGCGACCATTGCGTACACATTATGCTGGTACACACACACCATGTTGATTCGACAAACCGCAACCACGGACAGGCGGCTGTGTAGTACGGCGTTTCTCTGAGGCCACAACCTTAGCTTTGCGGTGATGGAAATACATAGTGTCAGCTTAACAGGACTTCGACAGATCAGAGATTGCAAGTGGCCCCTGCCGATTGGTGTCCTTGTGGACCAACTGTTTCAATTGGTGATGCCATAATTTGTTTGCAGGACACTAGTTTTCAGCTTAAATAAGCATTCAAAATCTTGTTTGCAAAGTTTACATGTAATAATCATTAATATTTAAAAATGTAACCGCTTTAACAAAATTAATCTTGCGGCAGCAAAATTAACTGGTATCTTCCAGTCTGCATAACTATAACTTCATTAGCTTACGTATAAAATTTGGGTGCACCTCAAAAACCAAACATATCACAAAACAGACATTAAAAATCCAGAAGTGGACCTTAAAAACCCAACAAATCACAAAACAAACACTTAAAAAACCAGACATTTAAAAAAACCGACATTAAAAAATGACATTAAAAAACCAGACATTTCCAAATGTACATATTATGAAAATGTAATTAATGATTGAATTCGGAATGTGCTTAATAAATAATCCGAGAGTCAAAATGATTTGAACTTCACGTGACCTACGAAATTAATCCCTTGGTCATACCTTTTTTACCTTGAAATGACCTTCCGGTGATACCTGAAGAACGTCGACCCAAGATCATTTTTTTATGCAGTGAACGCACCAATCGTAGATATCTATATTTTGAAATGTCGGGTTTTTGTATGTCTGTTTTTTTAAGTGTCTGTTGTGTAATTTATCGGAATTTTTGGGTGCACCCAATTTCTTGTGATCCCAAATGCTTAAAGTGTGCAGACTAAGGAATGGTAATTATTTACAGACGAAATTATGTATATCATTTTTAAGAAGGTATTCTTGGTATTGCACATTTTATTTAGTAACAAGCGATTTATATGTCATAAAATAGCCGAAGCTTCAGGTTTCAGCTTTATTTTAGAGAAAAACAATTTTTTAGTATTTTCAAAATCATTTTGATTTACACAAAGATTGTTTCTTTCTTGATAGTTTTGTGAGAGTGTTGAGTAAAGCCGAATTTTTAAAACATTTTCCGACCTTATTATTATTTTTTTGATGCCAATAGTTTGCACCCAAAAAGTTAAATTATTTACAACTTTTCTATTCATTCTCCAATAACACAGGCCAACAAAATTTAGAACCAGAAACTGCACTATACTTTTTTGACGGTTTTCTTTGCGCCGAATCCAAATTTGGCCGCAAAATTGTTCCAACACGTCAAGAGTTTAAGATATCCTAACCTAAAAGCGCAAAAAACACCGTTTTTGCCCATTTTAAGTAAGTTATTGTGGCGTATAATTAATTACTATGTTCTTAAGATGGTGGTTATTGAAAGAATTTTCGCATTAAATAACACACAAAATATGTTAAGTATTATACATTTGCTAATATTGATATGTTCATTTTAACTAGTTGACATTTCAAGAATGGAGAAATTTGATGATATATTTAGTAATTTTGTTTGACCCCTTATATTACAAAAATGATAAATATATTATTAACTGCAAATTCCACTTGCAAAATAACGAACGAATATGAACAAAAGTGATACGAACAAAAATATCTCGCAATCCGCTCAAAATTATGAATACATAATAATGCAAATTATCATTCTAGATTTTTATTGACATAATGAGATAACGTCCAAACTCGAATTTTCAATCACAAACAATTTTTTTTAAATTCCAATTTAATACAAACTGATAATTTAAAATTCCTGGATAATGTAAACATGTATTCATAACGTTAGTATAATCTTGATAAAACATTACAAAGCCAGTGGTGATATAAATTCAAATTGAAGGAAACATACAAAAAGCTTCAAAAAATAAAATTGAGTAATGTTCTTTCACCTACATTTGTATGCTTATTAAAATAGAATGAATGAATGATTGTAGAATTTATATATATAGATGTATGTGGAAAATGAAAACTGATTGCCGGGCATTCTATGCAAAGACCTGCAGACGCGAGGACACGAACGATGAAATATATTAAGAAGGAGAGAGGACGAAACAGCTGTTGGAAATATACGAGAAGTACGTGATCAAATTCTGAATGCAAGAGATCACGGTAATTCCGTATTATTCCGGCATACCTTTTTTCATAAATGAAATTAAATGGGCTTTGAACACATTCATAAATCTCAAAAAGGAAATATATTGTAAAATTTCAAATGCTTACAGCATCTAACCATTTTTCGTACAATGTTTTGAATTCCTAGCATATTTTAAACATTTTATAATACTTAAAATAATATACAATATTTTAATAAACTTTTTTTGTGTCGGCTTTTTGACTGTGGGCTTTTGGATTTGTCGGGTTTTCGACCGACACCCGATATAATTACGATTATTTAGTTTTATTATTACATTATGTTCAGTAATTACTATACAGAGTCCCATATTGACTAGGGCACAGCATTTTTTAATTATTTTTTCCATTTTTCTCACTAATTGTACGAAAGTGCAAACAGTCGAAAAGCCGACAGCTACTGCCGAAATTGTAGAAAAGCCGACCGTCAAAAAACTGAAACATAAAAAAAATAGACGCATCGACAAGCGCAAAGTCAATTTTATAATTTATTAATGTAAAATAATTTTGTACTATATCAATATAATATAATAAATATCAATTTGGTTGCATTGTTAAAATAATATATTTAGTTTAATTAAATAAGTTCGTAAAAAATCACTTTGTTTATAGTAATATTAGTGTGAGTAAATTAACAAGTAAAGTATATAAGTATACGAGTTCTTTTCCTGATAATGAAAATACAAATTGGAAAGTTAATTTTGTTTTGTAGCATAACACGGTTCTGATTTTAACCATCGAAACTTTTTTTCAAGAAATAGCATCCAGATTGCAAAAGAAACTATTGCTCATTTTCAATTTAACTCTAAGCATTGAACTCGATGTACAATTTAAGATTTATTAATATAGAATTGTGTAATTCAGATACTTCTGTATTAAAATAGGCATTAGTAATAGAATAGCAGTTGTTAAAATATGAAATAAAAATTCTTAACTAACTTCTTCTATTAATAATTTTCTATTCGTTAATCAAAAAAAAGTTCAAAAAATCACAGAAAATTATTATAACTTACGAAGAAAATGATGATATTGAAAAAAATATAGGATGAAAAGGTTCAATGTAATAAAATTGGTTTTAAAAAGAGATATTAAAAAAGAAGAGCCCTGAATAGCACGTAGACACTCATACATCGGGGGTCTTCTAGGTGCAAAGTGTAAATGACCACAACTTCATCAATTTTGAACATATGGGAACGACTTCTTTTTTATTTTGAACATAATTCAAAGCTCTTTAATACAAAAGTACGCAAGTAGCAGTATTTTGATTATTCAGTTAGGAATTACATTTCGCATGTAATTTCCGCGTTAAGGACATCATTTTCGTTATTCTTTTTATATATAGTGAAACATGTATATTCATTTTAATTTAATGTGAATATATAAAGCAAGTTATACTATAACTTAGGTGATAATGAAATAAAATTACGTGAGGCTAACATATTTGAAACCTAAATTGAAATTGAAATAAATGGAATTGATTTTGAAAGTTAATTATTTTTGATAACGCTCGTATTTATACTTGTTGGCTGTTAATTATGAATATCAATTCGTTTAACATTCGAGAATAATATAGCAAAAATTCTCATTGCATGTCAAAAATATCTGCCGTTCCGTCTTTCATAAATTCCAGATTGGATTATAATGACTTACAGAAATTCGAACTTACAGAACTCGAATTATTCCTCACTTATGTATATTTAAAATCCAATAATCCTCATGTATTTTTAATATCTTTTTCAACGGAAAAAAAACGTCATCAATAAACTTTTGCAAATAAATTCTGCCCTAAGTTTGTGTTGTAAAGATTTTTTCATATAATTTTAGAATAGATTAAACTAAATCATAAAAACATCTTGCAGACAAAAGGTTTTTAAAGTTTGCATTGTTTAATGGTTTGGTCAAAATAAATTAAGAATATTAATGTCAGACGAGAGTTATATAATTAGAATCAAAATGTACTTATACACCTAAGTTTACCATGTAAACTATGTAAAGCACGGTAAATAACTAATCATCATGACCACCGCCGCGTCCGTCATCATCTAAGATCATTGTGAATTAATCATCCCACATTGGAATTCCATATAATTATTGGACGTTATCATTCGTCTCCTAATATCACTACTTGACGTCATAATACATCACTCGACCTTGTTATTCTACATACACATGCAATATTATCATCTGACAAAGTAATTTGATATTATGAATCCACAATATAATATCCAATATATCATAAGGAAGATTCTTTGTTTATCCAATATAATGTTGACTCCGGATTAATTTGATGTTATTTTTATAGATATATTATTTATCTTCGTATAACTGCATTGAAGGTGAGACAAAATCTTATTTGTTAGTTATTAATTATTTTGTAAGGAAATGCGAAGAATTCTTAAAAAAGTAGGATAAAATGTTTTACAATGAGATACTTGTTGGTAACATACACTTTAATAATTGCATTTCTATATTTTTTTATGCTGAAGTATTCATTTTCAAGTAAACATCTCGATTGTGAATCTTCAACGCTGTCTTTCACAAAATTTCGATTTTTTAAATTTGATTCGAAATATTTAAATTATACACTGAGAGAAGTTTAGGGTAGCAGGTACCCTAAGCTAGGAGACAGGCGGTCCGAAAAATAAAAACCGCAATTAAACCGCGATTAAAAATTGTGGGCGTTAAATTAAAATTTATTTTCTTCAGCACCATCTTTGTTTTAGCTTTAAGAAAGTGTATATACAACTTCTGCACGGTTAAAGTATTTAATGATATTAAAAAACTCGACTGAAGTACAAAAGTTGGTGTTATTTTCATATTAACGCTTCCGTCGTGAAAATGGTGCAAGATAGTATAAAATTGTACTAAACCTTTTTTATAGAGCACGAAATTTCCTAAAAATATGTCATAGAGACCCCTAATCTAAAGTCAACAGTTTAGTGCATCGAAAATTTTTGAGGTTATAGATCGGTCACCGTTGACTTCTAAGATGAAATTATGTCGTTATTTGTGGCTAAACTAGTGTCTTTAGACTAGGGCCCTCACTGACTTTTTTGTAGGAAATTTTGTGCTCTACAATAAAGGTTTAGTACAATTTTGTGCTATCTAGCACCATTTTCGATACGGAAGCGTTAATACGAAAATAACACAAATGTTTATACTTCAATCGAGTATTTTAATATAATTAAATACTTTAACTATGTAGATGTTGTATACACACTTTCTTAATGCTAAAACAAAGATGGTGCAGAAGAAAAAAATTTTTATTTTAACGCCCACAATTTTTAATCGCGGTTTAATCGCGGTTTTTATTTTTCGGACCGCCCGTGCCCTAGCTTAGGGTACCTGCTACCCTAAACTTCTCTCAGTGTATATACGACTCGTTACGTTAGAAACAAATAAGATTCTTAATGGGTTTTCAGTTAATAAACAAGTTACTTCGCCTTTATTTTTTATGCAACATCGATTGATTAACTTTAAATATATGCCTAATAATCATGAGATATGCTAAAAATGTTTATATTATTTTAAAGGTACCTTGTTACATACATATAGTGCATTAGTAATTTTTAAATATCATTTTATTGCTTAGAAAAAAACATTCCCGAAACCTATTTTTTTTTTCATTTTCATTGAACATCCTCCAGATTATCAACTTTGATTGAAAAAAAAGAAACCGATTTCAGCTGCATCTCGACTCCCACACGTATAAATTAGCATTCTTCATTACCTTATCATAACTCAATAATACGATAAGATTACTCAGAAATTGTAGTTATTACAGATCTATTTTGCACGTTGGCAAATAATGAAATTATAATGAATGAAATGTATTGAATTGCATAGTCTGATGAAGACGGATAAAAAAAGTTTAAAAACTTGTGTCTCGTTTAAAGAAAAAGAATTGTTGCCTAAGAATAGTTTCAACGGTGCTAAAAAAATAAATAAAACGATTACCGTACCGTCTCTTAAATGGTTTATATTATCTCTGAAAGCTAATAGATTGCTGAAAGCTAGTCGATTTTATTTATATACCTACGTTAGAAATTAGTAGAAGAATTAGTAGATATTACAAAACATATATCAATTATATAATGCCCAGATTAAGAAAAATAATTTGTAAACAGTTTCTGAAGAGACTTCTTTTAAATTGTAAAAAATACCTTACAAAATGTCTATTCAGCATTTAATCGTTTAATATGAAAAAATGAAAAATATATCAGCCAAAGAAATGTTGATCTTTGTTATGGATACATTTGAAAACGTAATGAGAATACGTTTTGAAAAAATGAATTTAAATTTTGAACGCATTTATAACTAATCAAAACTTAATTAGAAAATCGTAGTTCTAAAAGTTAACAAAAAAAAAATAATAATTATGACACAATATTACAAAAAATTCAATATTTTTAGAATATAGTTCAAATATTATAAATTTGTATATATTTTATTTTTAATTAATGATGAAGAGAAAGAGATTCTGGTAAAGATAGTTTTAAAAACTCCGCTTAGTATTAAATTCGAAGTTATTTATCATTACCACAATATGTGTTGCAATATTTCGTAAATAATTGCTACACGTGCAATAAACGTGACGTATTTATAAACTGCGTGGCATATATCTTCTTGTCGCATAAAACAAGTATATTAAACATTCATATTCTCATTAGCAACATAATTCTAAATTCGTATTTTTAATATAATATTAATTCGCATAATGCGTGGGTTGTACATTACTACATCAGAGGAATTCCAGGCTGCGGAATATTGTAGAATACCTTCGAGAATTCCCAGTTATGAATCGACGTAATACAAACTATTTTCGAAATAGCATACTGCTGATCACATTTGCAAGTATTATCAATGCAGAAATACTAAATATTATGTGCCATTTTATCATCACTTTCTTATTGATAATAACGGCATGAACACTAATACTCGGAGGTGTGTATATATCTTCTCATGAATTGGGTATGGCTTCCTATTAAGAGTTACTTGCAAAACCATAAGCTACAATGCTTTGAAGTGTATTAAATTGCAATAGTTCCTATATAAATTCCAAAAATAAACCATATGGAAATAAACGTCCGATTGACGGCGTAAACGATCTTAAATTTCGTAATTTGTAGTGGAAAGAAACTTATATTCATTTAGCTAATTATGGAAACTCAGAAATCTCACAAAAACAACAAATTTTTAATAAGCCCATTCTCTAAATGTTTGAATTATTCTCCAAATTGTATTCGAATTACGCTGAGAAAATTTTCCTTACAAAATTTCCCACACTGTCTGGTGTCAGCAGGATATACTTGGAAAATGCCGATAATTCTTACATTTCCATGAAAATTGTCCTATACTGGCGAGGAAATTTGGGTATTGGTATTCTAATTAATTTAGGAAAATGTAGAAAATTTCTAACGTTGAAACCAGAAAATTTGGGAATTTTTCCATGGAAAATTTCCTCAATGTGTCACTAGCTTTTCCTTACATTGTTTACACAAGCTTCTCTAAAACAGAATTAGTTTTGGCCTTTTTTGCATGACTTCGGGATTTTTTAAAAATATTTATATAAAAAGAAAACTCTCGCAAACAACAATGATATGAGAATCTGCCACCGAGAAAAGTATCCAACACCTCTTCCTCTTTCAAACCATGTATTGATACTAATGCTGATATTTCTCAGTTTCGAATTTTAAAATCATAATATTTACAATCCAGGAAATTACTTATAGACTGGTGTTAATTTTCAGAAAAATAATAATCCAATACGTGTAACCTAACAGTAGAACTGGTCACAAGTTAATCGTTGGCTATTTTATGGTAGAGGTCAACAGTATTATAACAAGACAATCGTGAATCATTTAAGCTATTTCACTTCTCGCAAGTAATTCGACCCTGGCGTTTTATCTTTCATTATCCGATCTCTGACTGTTTTCCTGCAGCAAAAAGTCGTCATTTCGATCCCAAGATCCCCCTGCTTCTCATTACAGCAGAGTTAACGGGGCATAGAGGTTATCTGGAATCTCTACGGTAGGTGGGGGTGCCACGGCAACTTTTTGACCGCGTTCGATACAGGCTACCCCAAGATGAACTACTTTATTATCGAGGAATTCCTGTGCTTGAAAAGTAAAACGAATATGTTTTTTAGTCAGTGTTTATAGACCTTAACGAAGTTAACATCGGTGTTTCAAACCGAAAATTCGCTTTACAATTGTTCACTTTAGTTGGTCGTCATGGTTATTATATAAGGGTATTTCAAACAGTTTAGTTACTTCATAAATCTGTATCTAAATTACCCAACTAAAACTGAATTATTCATCTAGATATGAAAGTGCGAAGATATAAAATTTGAGTATTCCTCAGGTGGAAAGGGAGATTGCCCAGCAGTACAGGTGATTTCCACCCTCGAGATGGAACCTCCGAAATCGACAAATTGGGGTAGAGTATGATATGAACTAACACCTAATGGAAAATCTGATTGTTTTATGGTGTGGGAAAGTTATAAAAAATGCCTTTAAAGCCGCGGATTCTACATAGGAAAATGCAGTAATTTCAGTAGTAATAGACCGACTGTGTGTTGTCCGCAGCAGGTGCAGACCCTTACTACTTATATTCCAGGATTTTTCTACGTATAATCAGCGACTTTGACGACGATTTCTCAAACTTTTCCAGATGATAAAACAATCAAATTTTCCATTAGGTGTAAGTTCATCATACTCTAGCCGAATTTGTCAGTTTCGGAGGTTCCATCTCGAGGGCGGAAATCACCAATACTGGTGGGCATCCTCCTTTGCTACTGGGTCTGTTAACCCTTTGAGTCACACATTTTTCCTCTTATCGAATTTAGCTGAAATTTGTTACTCGGGGGTTTTTGTGGTCGCTGATTACGAATCCGAGGTTAGTTTTTCGAAATTCAAGATGGCGGATCCAATATGGCGGACAAAAATTTAAAATATAATTCGATTGGGACAAAAATTGCTACTCGGGGGTTTTCAAGGTAGCTGATAACGAATCCGAGGTTCGTTTTTCTAAATTCAAGATGGCGGATCCAATATGGCGGACAAAAATTTTAAATATAATTCCTGATGAATTTTGAAACTTTAACATCTTATCTATAATCAACATAAAATTCATATTCAGCGAGGCTGAAAATTCCCTAACACGCGTTTTCATAAAAAACTCCCGATTTTTTACATCTTGCTCACAGCCATTTTCAATTTCGTAAAGCTGATATTGGATTCGTAATTATCGACTTCGGAAATCACCAAATACACATTTTCACCACAATTCGCGCTTTTTTACATCTAGATCACCGCCATCTTGAATCAGCCATCTTGGATCCGTCATTTTAAATTTCGTAAAGCTTACATCGGATTCGTAATCAGCGACCCCGAAAACCCCCTAATACGCATTTTCATCAAAATTGGCGATTTGTTACATGTTTCTGACCGCCATATTGAATCCGTCATTTTGAATTTTATAAATCTGACACAGGATTCGTAATCAGCGACCCCAAAACCTATATACCCCCGAACTTCAACTCAATATCTTTCAAAATAGCGTAAAAAATGAATTTTTTCAAAAAAAATATGATTTTTTTGTGTTTGTTTATTTATATAAAGTAAACAATAAACAATTATGTATTTCTAGTCATGTGGATATGTTCTTTAAGTACTAAGGTAACAGAAAATAGCAAAAAGACCGATCGGAATACGTTAACTTGAACGTAAATAATTAAAATTCAAAGAAATCGAGGTAGTAACGTGGGTTACTACCGTGACTCAAAGGGTTAATACCGTTATGATATTGGCGAAAAGTAACCTGACTGCACTATTGGCACAGTACCGCAATATTTTGATTGAATCTCGGAATCATTTTCATTACATTTTTATTATGAAAATAAAAACCATACAAAAACAAAAATTTCGTGGAGTGTGTAATCGTCTATTTTCTTCAAATGCAAGAGTAATGGATAAACTTAAGGGGTCTTGATTTCCATTTATTAATACTACCCTAACCTTCAAACAACCTATGTACGTAATAATTTAACCTACGTGAAGTATGGCTTCTTATAAATACCGCAATGGGTTACCGCATTGCCTTTTGAAATGAAGAAAGTAATGGCTTATAAATGCGCGAACTGTCTCTACCAAATATGGTTATTGCACCTCCATTTTTCGTCTTTTACTTTACAATTATGAAAACAAATGCATACAAGGTTTTTTAAGAGAATTTTTTATTTTTATAAACTAGAAAAAGTCATGTTTTTGCGTAATCTTTCCAAGGTCACGTATATGTCTGTTCGACAATTTTACAAACATATTCGTAATCAGGAGGCAACAATTCATCGAAATAGTGTTGTGTGCTTTTTTCAGTAAGACCCCCGTCTATTGAAGGTTCACCATTTTCTGTGTCGTTTCATTTTATAACTGCCATTTTCGATTTGAAAGGCATTTAACTACAATTTTAACTTTGCCAATTAAAAGAGCATATTCGAACATGGCAAACTAGGTTATTTTTATGTCATTCTTAATCCATTTTCCTGTTGAATATGAAACTTGAATATCAACAAAAAAGTATATCTCAGGGACTTGACAACTTTACAAATTTAGTATTAAATTTTGTCTTTTAATTTACTAAGAATTATTATAAGGACTATTTGAATACAACAGATGATGTCTAGGTGTGTATGCAATTTCCGACCTCGAGATGGAACTTCCGATCGGAGTATGCTAACAGCTAAAACCTAAAAAGTGTAGTCTGTAATGTAAGTAGCAACATTTCCCAGTATGTTTCGTTCGCAGTAGTTGTGTACTGTTACTACTTAGATTACTTATAGGAGGATGCCCACTCTGCTCCCGAAATGGAACCTTCGAAATTGTCAAATTCGATTACGGTATCATGAAATCTAACGTCAAATGGCAAATCTGGTTGTTTTATTATGTGAGAAAGTTTAAAAAATTACCTTTGAAGCTGGAGATAACACATAGGAAAATACAGCAATTTCAGTAGTAACATGCCGCATTATGTGTTGTTCGCATTGCGGACTGTTACTACTTAGAATCCAGAACTTTTCTATGTAAAATCCGTGACTTTAACAATAATGTTTTAAACTTTCCCACGAAATAAAATAATTGACTTTTCATTTCAATTTTTAATTTGATTCGATTATTTTGAATTACGAAATCAAACTAATACAAATGACAACAAATACTGAGGACTTATCACAAAATTCATGTAATGCGTAACGCGTATCAGTGCAGACTAATTCAGACAAGTTGTAGAATTAAGCAACTTTCGGATTCTCGAAGCGAAGAGCTGAAACTTGATAATGGTACGTCCTAAAAACGCACCATTCGATGGGTGTACGCACGATTACGTTTAATATCTTAAAGCGGAGCTACCAACGTTAACGAGTATTTTATAAGGAAACTTCAGCCTTTCCAGAGTAAACTCCGCGCAGTAGGTTAGCCGTAAACCGAGAGGGAGTAACTATTAGCTACCGGCTGTGCAAGTGTCGTTAAACTCAACAACTCACTCTTGCTACCTCACCCATTCTCATTTCTACCGAGCGTGTAAGCGCGCATGTAATACGAAATATATGGCGCTGGTGCCGTAAAACCCCGCTAAGAAAATGGAGGAAACGGAAAAAGTGATAACCAGTGGGTCTATGGGGGATGAGGACAGGTGCCCGGATATTCAGGTGTCATTAAAGAGATAGCAGATAACAACAGGTGATGCTTCATAAAAATAGAAGATGACCAACTGCGAACATCACTGGGGAAGATGTGCTGGAAAAACGTTGTTACTCAAAATTGTAATGTTTTTTGTGGTCATAAAGATATGACACATATAATTTTAATTACTTTCCAAAATAGCACATGCCATCCGCACAATCAAAGCCGACTAAAATTCGACTTTTAGTCTATAACTGGCTTTTAGTCGATTTTATTGTCAGTCGATACTGGTCTGCGAAAGACGACTTGATCCACTGACTTCTAGTAGACTATTCCAGAATAGAAATATTTCGTATCACAAGAAAATTCCAGATATTCAAAAATATTGATATTCAGAGCAAAAAAAAACACATTTAAATTTTATCAAATTTGACTAAAAGAATAATCCGAAAAGTCATCACAATAAGACCACTACTTTTTTTACCATGAACGGAATTAGATCAAAAGTGGATGTATTTCCGATAAAAATCTGATCTATTCTAAGCAATTTCTTATATATGAAGCATCTTGACATTGAAAGAGGGTTTCGGATATATCTGTTTTTAACAAAATGCTATAATTTTTTCTTCATGTAAGTTATGAACACAAGAAAAATCGAATAATGGGATTCGCCGTTGGATTGTAAACATCACACTCGAGAAAAGTATCTAGATTTAACCCACACACAACAATAGTTGACTGAGAGCCGAATACAGCCAACAACAAAATTTCGTTAACTTTTTTTTAGACATTCAGCGGTTAATAGTCGACTAATAGCTATTAGACTAGTCGGCTGATTGTTGACTTTCACAGTCGATTGTTAACTGTGTCGACATTGAAAAAAAAAGGACCGTCGGAAGTTGACTTCTCAGTCGATGTTGACTGAACTCTGGTTGAAATTCAAAATGGCGGGTGCGGGTCGAAAAACCGTCAACTCAAAAAGCTGACAAGCAAAAAACCGACACTTCAAAATGCCGACAGTAGAAAAACCGTCAGTGAAACATCAGACATTCTGAAAACCGACAGGCAAAAAGCCGACACGTCGAAAAGTCGATAGTAGGCAAAACCGAATGTCATAATACCGGTGGTCAAAAAAACCAACAAAATCAAGAAACTGATATTCAAAAAAACAGCAAGTCAAAAGCCGACGCGTGAAAAACCACTATTGAAAAACTGAAATGTCATGATACCGACATTAAAATAACCGACATTTCGAAGAATCGGCTGTCAAAAATAAGTAGTCAAGAATAGAGATATAAATTAGACTACTATATTTATTAAAGCCGGTAATATATAAACCAGGTAAAATAATCCTTATGATTCGTCGGTTATGCTAATCGCATTACCTCTGCCACAGTTTTTGATCCGAGGCTCTTAGACACCGTGAGAGAGCAGTGTTAACGTTCAAAAGCTTAAGTGTCATTATTTCGGAACATTCGAAAATCGAGTTCATGCATAATTCGACATTCGACTGCACGTCATTTCGAATGCTCAGCGTTTATGCTTAGAAATATTTATCAAAGCCTTTGCAGAATTAATTCTTATTTATTTTGCGAAAATTTCCGATTTGAATTTAATAAAATAAATATTACGACAGATTAAGAATCTTCATCATTTGTATATTGCTAACTGCAACTTTGCAATTCGAATCAAACCTTGAATGCTTGAACTCACGCAAGAAAAGTCTGAAAACTTCCGAGGAAATTAACTGAATGGTTTGAAGATGTATGATATGATGTTAGCTATTGATTTAAGAGAACTTGTCACCGTTCCAGGGAAGTTTGTTTTAAGATAGAAGGCGTTTGACGGGACTAAGTGATTTCAGTGAATGAACTTTTTTCAAAGCCTTATCAGTCTTTTTATATATGGGATTGGCTTATTTAAATTTGCAGTAAGTGGTAGTAAGGTAGTAATAGATATTTTCTATTGTTTCTATTTAGTATATAGAATGTCACTCTATTCGAAGAGAAGAATTTTTAGTATACCGTAGCCCCCCCCCCCCAATATTTGCGTTCCCAATATTTGCCTTACCCCTCGATTGCTGTTACCCACCACTTCTTACGGAGCGGTAATTCTGTGGCGACATCACGCATGCACGACGTGGGAAAGGTTAAACTAATTTTGTCTGGTCGACGCATGCGCGTTCTATAACTATCGGCGGAGTGGCGGGAAAATATCTTCTCCATACTAGGCAAATATTGGGAGGGCTAGAAAAGGACAGACAAGATGGACGAGGCAAATACTGGAAGGGAGGGGGGGGGCACTGTAAATTTTAACTAAAAGAATCTTTAGCTATCTAAAGAAGATAACTTTATTTTATTTTTCTTTGTATGATTCATTGTAATACTGGTCTCGTATGTTTTAAAAATTTCATTGCATTTCCCGCGTATACAATTCAGCAGCAGATTTCGGCATTTAAGCCATACCCTTCGTCTCGAATGCCTTTTTTGTGGATAGTTTCGACCGATTCATTGCATTATTTAGAGTATTCGAACTTGCAGCAGTATGGAGGAGTGTCACCATCTGGTATATATTTCACGAAGCTCACCTTCGGCTCGGGCAATGTGGGTATGTTTATCGCAAAAAGCACGAGTTGGAATTTATATTCGAGGCCACCGCCTACTCTCGATTTTACCCGCCCCGTTGTAAACTTCCGGTATTTCGAGGATGATGGCATTTTACGCCCTATCTTCGGCAACGATATAACTATACTTTCATTACGTACTGTTCTTGCTCTCGAAACTTAACTTTCTCTGAAGAATTATTAGCGAGGTATGTGGGAATCCGCGAATGTGTTTTTAAAAGAAAACTAGGAGTTTGCGAAACTTTACTTTCTCTCCTAAACATAGAACTGATATCGTTGATGTTAAGAAAGTCAGAGGAAAGAAATAACCTGAGTGTTCTAAAAATGGCTTGTGAATTTTATAATTGATTTCTTAAATATTGTTACGAATAGACTTTCTTAAATCATTATTTTAAGTAACTAAGTTCTTTTCAGTTTTAGTTCTATTATTATATAAATTCGATTATATTCGATGTATCTTTATTCAACTTAAAATAAAAATAAAATTACCGAATTTGATGACCTCTTTGTTTTTACTTTGTTTAAAGCCTACATATCTTTCGACCTACATTCTTCAATTTTGAGCTATGTTTCACTTTATCTAAAGTGAATCCATCATTTCCACTTCCATATAGTGAAATAATATCGCTTTTTACCGGAGAAACAAAACTCTTAGCTATCTAACCTCTAAATGGAGACGAGATTTTTTCCAAAAGTTTTTAAAATATTGGCATTGTAGTATTGAACTTATATAAGTACACCAGTTTTAGCTGTAGTGGTAGTGATTAGTGGTGGATATAAAAAGTGTCTTTATTATGGTCGAATTTCATTTTCATATAAAGTCAAAATTTACTTTAAAAAAGAAGCTGAATTCTCACTCGTGTAAGACGAACTTCACTACAAATACGTAATTTACCCCTAAATTGTAGCGGCTTTTTAGGTAAATAATTTTCATACAAAGGTTTAAGGAATTTTTATATAAGTCCATGTCTTATAGGTGTCAAGTCTGCTCTTTCTGAATCTAACGTCCGTCTTCCAATACCTTTAGTGGTTTTTCTAATATCGCGCCCAGAATGCCTAAAACCTCGAAAAATATAGTAATTTCTTAAATTAAAATTCTTTTTTTTAATATGAAATTGTCGTCCAATCTATTCCTTTTTTTAGTCTGGTGAAGTAATTGGTTGTACCAAAAGATAATGCGCATCTTAGAATTCAAAATGGCGTCATTTTAAAAAAATGTTCGTTTTTCAGTTTTGTAAATAAATATACATTTCATACCAATTGATAAAAGATGATTTTCCACATCCTCGATCATGAATCACTTTTCAAATTTTCAAAATTCAAAATGGACGATCCAATATGGCGATCCAAAATGTGAAATTTTTATAAATTGTTGTACAAATGTGAATAGAGGAGTTTTTGAGGTTCCTGATCACTAATCCGTTGTCAGATTTTTGAAATTCAAAATGGCGAATCCAATATCGCGGTTGACAAAAATGTTGGTAAAAAATGCTTTTGGCGCTTTTTTGAGATTTTGGACTACGAATCCGTCGTTAGATTTTTAAAATTAAAAATTTGAAATTTACAGCGATTGATTTGAAGATTCATGTATGCAGTTTTCTCGGTTCTCCGGATAACTAATTCGTCAGTGGATGTTTTATATCCAAATTTTTTTCTAATCACGAATTCGTTGCCAGAGATTCGAAAATCAACATTGAGGCGAAGAACTACTTTCTCATCACTATTGAATAAGTAATTTCGCATCACTATTGATGGTCAATAGACCAGTAGTCATCTTGAGAAGTAAGAATGTTAAATGATGATGGTATCAAAATGGTGATTATTGTGTCTAAAAATTAATAAAAATATTGAAATTTCATCCACCATATTGCATCCGCCATTTTGAATGTCAAAAATCTGAAAACGGATTTGTTCTCGGATAAAATGGATCCGCCATTTTAAATTTCGAAAATCTGACATTGAATTCAGAATCAAGAACCTCAAAAAACTACGTATATTCCTTTTTACAAAATGTGATTAAAGTTTTGAATTTTTGTCGGTCATATTGGATCTGCCATTTTGAATTTCAAAATTCTGACAACAGATTTGTTATCAGGAACCTCAAAAACCCCTTTAATACATTTGTACAAAAATTTACAAAAATATCATATTTTAGATCCGTTATTTTGAATTTTAAAAAGTTTAAAAGTGTTTCGTGATCGAGGATATGGAAAATAATTATTTATCAATTAGTATAGAATGCGTGTTCATTTACAAAAGTATTACAACTGAATAACGAAAATTTGATTAAACATGACGTCATTTTGAATTCTAGGATACGTATTACACTATCTTTTGGTATAACTAATTATTCCACCAGACCTAAAAGAAGCAATCGATTGAATTACAGTTTCATATTAAAAAAAGAATTTCAATTTAAGAAATTGCTATTTTTTCGGGGTTTTTGCCATTCTCGGCGCAATAATGGAAAAACGACTAAAGATATCGGAAAACGGACGTCAGATTCAGAAAGAGCAGATTTGAAACCTATAACAAATGGACTTACATCAAAATCCATTCATCCTTTCTATGAAAATAATTTAGCTAAAAAACGGCGACAATTTATGCCATTTCAGGAACGGGTTAAGAGAATTTGAAGTGTAGAGTTCGATTTCTATTATTTTATTTATTTAATCAAACTTGTGAGCAGCTACGATTATGTTTGTATATCTCTTATGTAAATAATAGTTATAAATAAGGTTTCCACTTCAATAAAATACACATTTAATTGATAAAGATATAATATACAAATATTATAACGATAATTATTATAAAGAATATACAATTATTATAACGATACATGTGCTTGAAATTTCATGCAAGAGTGTCGTTAGAAACTATTGCAATATTACAATTTGTCTACCGTTGTGTATGTATGTATTATCATGTCGTAATTAAATTGCAAATGCAGCTTATATTAATCGATTTACATATGACGATTTTGAGCCGTATGTTGCCAGATTAATCTAATGAGAGCTCTGATGCTATTATTCTGCTCTATATTTCGGGTCAAATGTCGGGATGCGAATTAGAGAGAGTAGATAACTATGTGTGCAATTAACACAAGTAAATTCGAATGTAAGTCAAGCACATTTAAAATTTTAAACCCACAATTCCAAGAAAAAGAATAAAATTCAACACACTTAATAGTATTAATCCAGCATAATACAAATTTTTTGTATATTTATGATTCTCGTACATTTTTGGTGAGCTAAAAATGAATCTGGTTATTACAATGTTCTTTCACTTCTGAATTTTTAAAAATTGTTTGTAAGATTGTTATGAAATTTTTATTTTGATCAGTTAATTAAAATATTACATATACTCTAGTATTTTATTTTTAATTTTCAATATTCCTATAATTGCATAACAGATGACTACTATGTACTTAGGTTTAAAATTCTGTTTCCCACATCTTTTTTTTTAAATAAAGATATATATTTTTTTAACACAAGATTTATAGTTATGCAAACTTACTACAACTTACTTTTTCACAAGTGCCTTACTATTCTAGTACACGCTTGAGGGTACTTGAAGCGACTAATTAATTATAAAACTAAAAATATAAACGTATATTTTTAGCATTATAAAATACGAAAACGTGTAAATATTAAATGATGAAAACTCGAACTAATAAATACACCATTTTTATCGGCTAATAAATGTTTACTAATTTGAAACCGTGAAATGATGAATTTCATGTAATATGGTTATTTATGTTATTTCTATTCATAATATAGAATCCGTTATTTTTAATCTTAAACACTTCTACTTCGATTAACTAAAACCGGAAATTGTAAATTGGACTAATTGACTTTGCGCAAAAAGTATAATTAATTAAAAACTTACAATGTATACTATATTAAAAGATTTTTATTCTGGTCTGAGCATGATAGATGGTAACATTTATTGTTTAAAACTAAATTTAAATAGTCACTAATCTTTTTAAAACATCGTAATAGTATTAGTATGACACTGAATGTATGACCTCCTTTTTCTATTAGAAACCACCAGTTGGGTTCGTGGTTGTGTATGGGCATAGTGCCAGGACGTTCTCGTGCAAACTTTTCAATATAGCACTTCGAATATCAGTATCAATCAAATAAATTTCAACACATGAGAAATCTAAATTTCGTCAGTTTTACCGCGACAAATTACTCAGAATATGAAAATGGATGATTTAGCGTGCAGATATGAAACAGATCTATTTTAAATCCTGATAAGAAATGGGTTATTTAATCAAAGAGATGTAAGATTTACGAAGATATATAGAATAGTCTTTTGAAGATATATATTTAAAATGTATCTTCTACTAATTAATTGCGGACATATAAGTGGAGGCTTACTTCCATTTTCGACTATGAAATTAACGTATTATTCCCTCTACTCTTATAAATCGGGAATCACTTTGATGCTCACACTACTTTTCGATGTAAAATCACCGCTAATTTAACTTTACGTTGCTTTGAAAAAAAAACTGTTTCTATTGAAGAAATTAAAAGTGACCCTGAAATAACCTTGAAAATGACATACAGTATGAAATCAAGATTTCTGTTCCCTTCAACGTTACAAATTATTTCAGGATTCGCCTTTCTTACTTTTTGTGAGACCAACCCTGTCATAATTTTCATCGGGTTTGACCTTTGATTTTACTACTCATGACCTTTAATTTCACTTCAAGGTCAAATACATTTTTTTCAATGGGAACCTACTTTGTTTACCGACGAAATAGAAAGAACGGAAATTTTGTTACTATAATCTTGATCCTGACCTTGACGATAAACTTGTGTCGATATGATAGAATTAAAACTTACCATTCCACCCTCTATTTTAAATCCTTTAAGACTTAACTACCGAAAAGTTATTGATCGGATATTATTCCCAAATTCTAAAACCTTTACTTAGTCATGTTGCTTGTTGACATGGTAAAAAATACAAACTTTGGACGAAAATGTTCCTCTTTTTCGTTAATATAGCACAAAATACGGGTTACTATATAAAAAAGTCAATTTGACCTTGAAAATAACTTTCAAGGTCATGATCGATATCATAGTCAGACGTAAAATTATCAGCTTTTTCTATTTATATGATGAATCATAAATGTTTCCATTAAAAATAAGTTAAATTGACTTTGAAATGACCTTGAAGATTATACTCATGGTCATCATCAAGGTCACAATTGGACGTACATCTTTTGCGCTTTCTATTTCTATGGTAAAAAAAAAAGAAGTTCATATTTTTCTAAAAAATAAATTTGACATTGAAAATGATTTTCAAGGTCATGATCGATATCACAGTCAGACGTAAAATTTAGCTGCCTTTTCTATTTATATAATGAATCATAAGAGTTTCCATTAAAAAAAAGTTAATTTGATTTTGACATGACCTTGAAGATTATAATCAAGGTCATCATCAAGATCATAATTGGACGTACATCTTCTGCGCTTTCTATTTCTCTGGTAGAAAAACAGAGTTCATATGTTTCTAAAAAATAAAATTGACATTGAAATGACCTTCAACGTAAATTGTTCAGTTCTTTCTATTTCTATGGTAAAAAAATAGGTACCCATATTTGTCTTTAGTTTACTAACGAAAAATAACTGTTACCATAAGGAATGATATTTCATGTTGATGGTAAAAAGTGTATCGTGTAGTTTAATTATGTCTTTGCTGTAAACAATAAAGTTACCTGGCATAAATTGACTTATAGCTAACAATTTTGGAAATGACTATAGAACGCAGGAGAGACAAGTAATATAACGTCGATCGCATGTATCGCAAACTTTAATTTGCGACAAAGTTTGAGTTTCGAAAGTTCGGTTGACCCATTAGGGCGGAGTGGCCAGAATGGCCGACCTAAGCCTTTGATGTATTACATGATGTAAACGCGGTATTAAGGTAGCTTACCTTCTTCATGAAAGACATGACGTTGGTGGGCAACATCTTGTGGCCGTGGGTCTCCCAACGCTAGAAGGAAGGCTAGCGCAGTTTGTGCGTCGGGGAAACTCTGCTCACTCCTTACTCACCGAACCCTATGTCTGGCATGAAGCTGCTCGTCAGTGGTTCTCGATCGGCGACCCTTGGTCTGCGAATCACCCTCGCCTCACATCCCTCTATTGTTCTGGGTTTCCTCGTGTAAAAACGAGCAACCCAACACCCCTTTCCTCCACATGGACATCTTCGCCAGGTGACGTTTCGTCCTTCGACTCCAACCTGTAACAATCGAAAAGGCGATCAAAACTCGTATCTACTGTAGAGTTGTTTCAAGATTTTTATAGCGTATGTGCAGGGGAAGTGTGACGACGTATTGAATGTCGACGTTGAAAGAGGGATCGAAGGTCAATTTGAAGAAAAACGTGCCTGGAATTCGCGGGAAAATTACAACTCCTCCAGGCTAATATTAGATATACACATACGTGTAGGGCCGCGCGTATGGAGGTATTCATATCTGCTTCCTGTGTTCGTGTGCGGTGGGATTCGGATGTGGATGAATTCTATCCCGAATTCCGGAAGACCTTAGTCAAGGCTGGACTGGAGGCCACTAGGGTATTACTGAAAGGGTCGCTATTAACATTTTTTTTACGCAGGTGCTGAATTCTTGCGGCCATTTTGTAATGGAGATACTAGAATTGGAATGGTTTGAGACTGCGAGGTGGAAATTGTTGCACCTTGACATCCGTGAATATTTCTCTTTTATTATTTTGATGCCTGAGAAGGTATACTTGTTTTCGTTTAAACTTTTAGATACAAACATTTTTATTTTTAGTTTTCAAGGTACTTTTTTAATTTATTTTGTTGCCTTCAGTATGTATAAAAAAATATAAACAACTTTCGAAATTCATTTTTAAGTTTCGTTATATTGCACAATCAGCCAAGTTTTTTTTGTGCGTATAAAATTACTTTACAACTTCATAACATTCAATATAAATCATAATTTTAAGGTTCGTAAGTACAATACAACTGAGTAGCTTGTGTATTGATACAAATATTTATGATGGACGTGAACTGTGTCTACGATATACAAAATACCAAATACACCTTAAATAATCCTTTCTATAAATGGCATCGAAGAACGACTTTTTTGTTAATTACTATCATACAAAATGTTCACTTCTGGTCAAATAATTTCGCTTCTATTTATGTGAGGCGTCTCACAACAGAAATGGCTAAGTCCATTTTTTTCAAAAATTGAGTTATTCAGATATTCATATTTTTTAGTCTATTTTTTGTTATACTTCATTATAAAATGGACAAAAAATGTGCTTTTTCGTTTGTTTCTCGCATGTTAGAAAACTGATGCAAATAAAAAAACCGCTAAGTCCATTGAACGTGTTTATTAAAAATGGCTAAGTCCAATGTTACTTTTAAGAATAAAATATACATGTACATTTATGAAAAAAAAACACACATTTCATAATTATATGCACATCCACACAAATACATACTCGTACGTACGCAATAATATGTATACACGTACATAATAATATACTATATTATTATCTATATACGTGTATACAATAAACGCGTATAATATATTGTACGTATAAAATTTATACATTTAATTTACTACATTTATATATTTTATAAATTAAATTTACTTCGATATATACGTATTATGTTTATTGACAATGGATGTGCGAACTTCCGAGAATACAAACCGATACAAACTTTACTTTCGTCGTCTACATTCTTTGCGTTTACATTCTAAACCCTTTTAATCAAACATTTTGGTAAAAATTGGAAATCACTTGAAAATTTAAGTTGGTATTTGTCATTGTTCACATCTAATAATTTTGATATAAATGAAGTAGACGATACAAATGAAGATGAAAGTGAATAAACGGTTGTTTTGTTGAAATTTTATAAAATTGTTATATTGTTATATGTTAACCAATTATTTGATTAATTTTCTTGTGTATATACGGCACTTAAAAATAAAATTTATTTAATGAATTATTAAAAAACTATGTTGATAAAAAAAAAGGTAACCATTTTTTTATAAAAACTAAAAGATATTACTTTTAAATTTTTTTCCCTTAATAGTAATCATGAAAATACGCATTGTTATTACATTATTTTACAACTTTATAAATTGCAAATCTAAAATCGCTAAGTCCATTAAAATTTTTGAAACAAAAATAGCTAAGTCATAATTTCAGATTAAAATGAGTTAAGTCCTTAAATTTTTTTTTCAAAAATAGCCAAGTCCAAAAGTCACACCAAAATTGGCTAAGTCCATATTAAAAAATGACTTTTCTCTATATAAAATCGATTTTTATTTTTGGGAATGCGTTCAAAAATCTTATTTGTCATGAGTGAATTGAACAGTTTATTGGTTAACAAGCAATTTAGATACATTAAAGACATAGAGGTTTTTGTGTTTTTTTTTTCAAAACGTATTTATTGTGACTTAGCCATTTCTGTTGTGAGACGCCTCATGTATTTTGATATATTTTTTTTCGTAGAGATTACACCTTTTCAAAAACTTTCATAATTCGATGGGAAAAAAATAATTTCGGAATTAAAAGAGCATTTCAAAACTGAGAAATAGCACTTGCATCTGTAATTAGAATTGTTATGTTAAAACGTAACAGTTTTCATAATATCCCTGTGAATTTATTCGTCAATATTAATTTCTTGGTGCGATATAAGCTACATAGTAAGATTTGTAAAAAATGTGAAAAGTCAACATTTTGAGTGTTATCGCCACTGATTTCTTAATATGTGGAACAGTATATGTTTAATTAAAATTACATTTAAGTTTCGAAAATCAGGTTCCATCTGCCGGTAATAAAAATATTCAATAAATGTTTTTTGTAATTATTTTTTTGATAATAAAAGATACGTTACGTCCAGAATACAAAATATTTGTTAATGTCTAAAATCTAGCCATATATGATCAGCGATTTTTAAAATCTTGCGACATTCAGTTTTAACTGTTTTTCTTGAAAAGTAAGATGCATGCTTTAAAGAGTTAAAAATTATCTCTTCAAATGTACTTTATTAACGTCTGTTGTAAATACAAAGAGTAATGGTTTTAATAAAATTGATTACATTTTTTTGTGAGACTATTGCTATTAATAATGCAAAAATTACGGCAACATACTTAACGATACAGAATAGAACGGTTTCTAAAAATATAATTTCGCACAAATTAGAGAAACTCAAATAATCCTGTATTTAATTCTATGAAATGCTGCGAAAAAGTAATATGATGCTGAGTAAAAATATTGAAATGTGTTAAAAAGTAATATGATGCTGAGTAAAAATATTGAAATGTGTGAAAATATCACGTCGGCATCATGACGGTAGTTTTTTATTAAAAAGATATGACGTGTGTGACATCATGCAAATATATGTCAAATAGAATAAAATAATATTTGGCCGAGGTACGCCGATACATTCATTTGTATTTGATCACGTTTTCTATTTTAAGATATCAGATGCTCTGTTTCTTTGTCTTTCTAAAATACGATAAAAGTTTTGTGCTAGCAATATAGGTATCTTTAATCTTTTCATTTAAAAATTTAGAATGTAATTGCAGGTGTATCTACAGGATTGTTTGTCACTTATATTTTAGGAATTAAATTTCCTATGAATGATTCAGTAACTAATTATTGACCGGTGACAATTATGAGTATAAGGAAATAACTACATGGTCATTGACTTCAGAATGTAAATAATGATGTCATTATTATATATTGAAACGTATATTCAAAAGAAAGATAAATGTATGGAAAAATTTACGAAAATGATAAAACAGGGTAAAAATTCAAAACTGAAAATGAAATTGAAAAATGACGATTTTAATTTTCGCTCTGGGATCATTATTTTTCATTTTTTTTAAATTTTACCATGCAGTCATCTCAGCTTTTAATAACTGCTTAATATATAATGTTGTTATATTTATTTACATTTTACAGTTATTGACAGTGTTGTTACTAGTATAAATCTGTTTCATGAAAAAAATCACCTTGCCGTCTGGTTTTAGTAGGGTATGCTCATGAAATGCAAATATTTTCGGTATATTTTTCATAATGATAATAGGTAATAAATTGAATCAAAACTCTCATAATTATACTTTAATTATATTTTAACAACACTTGTATACGCGCCTAGCAGCTGTTACGTCATTGTTTAATTATTCAGTAACCCTGAATATTCAAATTTCCTGAGAAATACTCAAAATCGTATCATTAAAATAACCCTTTTAATGAATCAATTAAAGTTTGGTTGTCAGTATTACTAAAACATCTTACTTTGCCTTTCGAGCCTCATAACTTGTAATGTACTTCATTAAACTTAAGTTTATTCTAGTTTTCGAAAGCTCTTGAGACATGCTACAAAAATATCTATTTCGAAAATATCTTCTTCCAAAAAAAGAGTCAATGAGGCCTTTTTTCTGCATTTTTAGATTAGCATAACTGTAAACATAAATTTACGATGTTGAATGTTGCTTATATCAACAAAATCTATTAGAATTTTTGTGAAGAGTCACGTCTGACATCTATGAAGATTAGATTAGATTAGATTAGACTTTGACGAGATACACGTAACGCATTACATGAAATTAACTAAAAATTGTGCCATTTTAAAATTTAAACAAATATAGGTGGTTAAGAACAATCACTATTCCGTATTTTTGGTAAACCATAGCTTCGAGGAGGGAAGGCTTTTATTTAATTTTGAATTAAAAAATATTAAAATACGTATAAAACCTAGACTGTTGACAAAGCATGATTTTTAATGGAATAACGTAAACATTTGACTTGTTAAGAAAGATTAATATCAGAAATTATCCATAATTCCCCGGAAAAAAGTCAATAAACAAAAAATGAAGGCAGAGAATAAATGCACAATATTTGTTTAAACTTTTCAAAATCTGTTATCATTATTATTAACCCCCACTATTCTTATTTAAGAATGGTACGAAAATAGACTGCGAACCACATTCTGACGTACACGTGTTTTTAATTAAAATTTGAAATTTTATTAATAACACTTTTGATTAAAAAAGACATTTTAAAGAAATATTCCATCAACTTTACGACTTCGTAGATATTAACCGATATAAACACTAATGTATAGTAAATTTCACTTCATCTATACCGTATTCCAATAAATACAGGATGCTTATAAATCTTGTCTTGCATAATTAATAGAATCTCCTGGTTACTTCGAAATCGATGAACCAAAATTACGTTAGAAACTAACGCCGGCTCTTGAAATTCTATTAAGAGAATTCATTCCTCTATATATACGTACATGTGATAAATAACGACTACGGTTTCTTGGAAACAAACTACGTCTCTGGAGAAAAGGATATAGGTAACGTGTACTAACGGTTCGTCATCTGTTTCCGGTGAATCTTAATAGTGACATTTCCAGCCCTGTTCACGTGACCTCGACTGAAACCTTGCCGAAGGTCTTCCTGAATTTGGAGCAGAATATTTGCACACACACAGACACGCCCGTCGGTGCATATCAAACATATATTTGCCCATATGTTGATTTTAATCATACGATTATTACATACTGATTTCAGAAGTTCAAATACAAACAAATGTTCAAAAATGAATGTGTCAGAGTATGATTTCTATATGCAGAAAATTGAGGAAATTTTTTTTGCTTTTCGTGAAACTTTATTGCCAACATTTTTAATTGCATTATAATAAAAGTACAAAATTTAATGGAATTTTGTATTATTAAACATTGTTTAACAATATTTACTTGCACTTGTATCCTTGACTAAAATTTGCTGTTTTTATTTATTAAACTTGTCTAATGTTTGGTCCATTGATTATTTTATCATGTAGGAATATTGTACTGAATTATATGTATTTTACATTTGTAGTTTTTTTTTTTTTGTAAATCAAGATATATTTTTTAGCCAATAAGTAAACATGTATTGATTATCTATTCCATCATTATAATATAGATATATAATTATTTCTTAATAAAAAAAATGTTTAAAACAAATTCCCTTATAAAAATAAAACATGCAGCACGGCTAGTTGTTTGTTAGTTGTAATACACAACTATTATTTTATGTTTATTTTCATTTCTTTAATAATTGGAATTTTTAGGAAAATGTTTACATTGCGTCATTATTAGCTTCCCGATGAGACAGTAATCTATCATCAATCATTTTATAGGCGCTATTTCATGTTCTATTAGTAATTTGTGGTTTGAAGAATTAATTTACGACAGTCATATAGGGTGTCCAAAAGGTATCAAAACACGTGTATAAGTTTTTATATACAATATTTTTTTCCCTGGTTAAGGTTATTTCCGTAGTAACCTTTGGCGCTGGATCTAATGGTGACCTTGTCGATGATCTTCAAGATTATTTTAAGGTCACCTTCGATTTTTAAATGGCAAGACCCTTTTTCGACCTCGGCAATCGAAAGAGCGGAAAATTTTACATCAAATTTGTCTTATGAAAAAATTGCCTATGCGACGTTGGAAAGGTCAAAAATGAAGGTTAAATGTCTAAAAAACGATCTGACGCACTTTTTCTAAAATGATGTGTCCTTTAGGGTAACATAATATTACTTCAGAAAAGTCTATGAATTATAAAAGTGTTGATCACATTGACTGGCTGAACTTGATGTCAACTTTCAAGGTTGTTTGAAGGTCATAATATTTTTAAACCAGAAAAAAATAATCCTCTACGATTTAAAAAGTATTGGATACGAATAAATGAAAGTAATAAAATCATTAGTAAATTTTTAAAGTTATAATTATCATAAATCTTTATAGAAAATGGCGAAATAAGTATCGAATTCAAAAATTTTAATTGACCAATTCAATATGCGGTTTTGATAAGTGGTAGAAAATGTAAATTACAAGTTTCAGGAAAATAGTTCAAATCTTGTCAATACTGTTTTATTACGTTTTTGGGTGCGTTCTACAAGATGCCGCGGGCGGCTTTCATTTTTGTTAACATGCAGAATCAATATGGCGACCTTATTGCAAAAAAGTGCGAAAAAATCAACATTTTTTTTTTGTAATCAATATTTTTATAAGAAAACGTAATTTTGATTCCGAATACAGTGGTACAAATGGCACAATCTGTTGAAACGTAAAAATTGTGCAGTATATTATAATGAAAATTCAAAATGGCGTCTTGAAAATAAAGGGAGGATACTGAAAACAATTTGCAATTTTGAAGTATGTTGAATCAAACATTATAACTTCATTTAAACTTAACGAAACTTGGTGTGTAGGGGTTTTTGAGGTCGCTGATTACGAATCCGACCATGATCATTCAAAATTCAAAATGGTGGATCCAATATGGATGACCAAGGTAAGAAAATTTTTAACGAATTTCACGAAACTTAGTATAAATGTGTTTTTCGGATCGCTGATTACGAAACTGGCCATGGTTTTTCAAAGTTCAAAATGTTTTTTTATTGAACTTTTTTTTCTATGCATTTATCTAAATTAGAATGGTAATTTAAATGTCACTTTATTAATTAAAACATTTCCTATAAAGTCCATGTTTAATTCAGCGATTGCAGGGGACAATGAAGAACACACAGTAATACTAACTTGTTTTAATAGTTGATGTTATGGAATCGAAAATATAGTAAATCAATAACTATATCGAATTCTTCGAAAAATTCATTTGGAGGTAAATTAGTGTTGTTGATTTCATTGCAACGATTATGAAGAATAAATTTTACAATTAAAAAAAAATGTTACTATACATTTAATGAGACTACATGATGAGATCGTCAGGTTGTTAATTTTATTATAAAATTCCCAACTAACGTAATTGTTTTTTTTGTTATAGTAGGTGAAAGAGATATCTATCATACATAAAATGGAATATACTGACATAAATTTAATGGACATGTAATGGATCTGCAATTTAATCGATAGGAACAAAAAATAGTGTTACAAAATGTATGTTCATTTTTCAAAATCTGCAAATATTTCTTGAATATCCGAGGAATTGATTTTTAATACCTGGGCTAAAGAATTCAAACAATTTTCAATGTTCGCAAATCTTAACTAAATAAATGTTCGAGACCTCATATTTTCAAATTATTTATTCTTTTATTTAACACATAGTTAATAACCCTGGGACGGTATAATCTACTTATAAAAATAGTAACACCAAAGATATAAACAGTAAAATATTTTGATCTGTAATATCCACTATTTCATAGTATTTTGTATATATATTTTGGTGAAGAACAAAACAGGACCAAGTGATGGTTCATTTTAGAATTAATATCATCCGATTATATATCAATATTCATAATAATATTACACAAACTAAGGTAATAAGAATGCAAACTTAAAGATACTTTATGAAAGATTGCGAGATTTACGATATAACTTTTTATGACATACATCCACTTTTTAATGAGACATTTTCTTCGCTTGAAAAAGTCGATTGGTTATAAATAGATATAAGACGATGTTAAAAAAGCGTCAAAGTGCTCAACCATTAAGAACCTTTGGAATGCATCTTTAACACTCTGCCTTTGAAAAACTGATCTTCGACGTTTTACTTCGAGCCATCCTACTTTAAAAGAACATTAAAAATTTTAGAAATATACCGCAACCTTTTTATAGGATGCAACTGTATAAATAGATGTTTTTGCATTTTCTTTTTATTATGTTCATTTTTATATAATTTAGCATGAAATAAATACTTTCTCTTTATTTTATTTTTTTATTTATTTTTTTAAATTTTATTTATCCTCTATCTTCCACCTAAATTGAGGAGGAGTCCCATTATTATTAATTCATTTTATTTTCTGTAACATTATTGATAGATTCTAAATAATGATACAGCTGCTTTTAAGTTATTAAGTTTTGAAAGTTTGTTTTTGTTAAAAAGGATCAAACTCTTGAACCACAAATAAAATGTTTATTAAAATTTTCAATTCCACGACTTCATCACATTTCTTGATACTTTTCTTGCTTTCATTAACATTTTATTCTTCTTTTTGTTACTAAAATAATAATTATAAAGTTTTAATATTCCGAAAACTCTGCCACCAAAACTTCACTATAGGAGCAGTCAGAATTGCATGTCATTATCTGTTTCAAATATGCATATGCTTAAGAAATGCACATGGAGCTTGCGGAGTGAATTCGTCCACATGATATGTTTGTCGACCTATGTGGGGTGATGATATTGCTCGTGATGTGCTTTTCTTGTTTGACCGAAATGACGTAAGGCAGCAAACAGACGTGACCTGTGCCAATGTAACATCAAAGCAATTTGACTAAACTCGAATGACTTTGTGCTTTATTGAAAGCTTATTATAAAAGCAGTATATAAAATTAAAAAAAATAGTTATGCAAAATTTTAAAACTATACATTCAGAAACATAACCTATTTATTTAAGTAGAAAAACTATAACATGTATTTACAATTGTCAGATTTAGTTCTGGCAACCGAATTTCACAAATGATAAGAAAAGAGATATTTTTATTGGTAATATACTAATACCAAAAATTCTTGTAAATTTTTCTTGCAATCGAGTAATGCCATTTCGTAATATTTTACTGATCTAAATTATTCACATTATTAATGAGGCTAGTTAAAACATATGAGAAGCTTATCCAATACATCTTTATTAATGGTGTAATAAATGAATTCATTTAGAAGATATATGGACTCTCATCCAGGCATCATATATCTATGTTCAAAATACACAATTTTGTATTTTATACAAAACTAATCTTGCATAATTAAAACTTTTAATTACATCAGATCTTATTGTAATATACCTCATAAACAGGAAACAATTTTTAGTTATCATCCAATCTTCTAGTTAATACATTTGAAGTCTCTATGTAATAAAGATTATCTAAGATAAATTTGAATGTTTCATTTTATTAAGTTTTCAAAACAAATTTAATCAAATTTTATGAACATTACGAATTCAAAACTATTAAAGCTCCTTCACCATATTGTACAATTTAAACTTGATCTCGCAAACATGCGCACGTACGAACTCGTGTATACATCTGACCTAAATTTGAACGGATATCTTGAAAATGGATTCATTTTTGGTGAAAGCATCGTTCGCTCACCTTCTACAATAAATTTCAATCAGATACCTTGTAAATTGCATATCCTACCACCAATGCATACAATCTTTCTTTGCAATCCAAGTGCGAAATAAAACCGAAAAACGCAAAATCGATTTATAATGTCGATAATTTTTTAATAAAATGTTTATAAAGAAATAAATATTCAGTAATTCTGAATTAGTATGTACAATTACCAGAGATGTAAATTAGGAACTATGATTACAGGTGAAATTTCTATTATTGTCATAGGGTGTCCCACATCATGCGTACAGCCGGCGAGATGCAGCAGTCTTTCACGATGATATGACATTTCAATTATCGTATTTTTCAATTTTCGGTGGGAAATTTTCTTTCCGCGATTGCGTTCTTTCGATTAATAGATAGATATATCATATCATCTTCTATGTAGGGCGAAACTAAATTATGAATGATGAGCTCGTTTTATAAAATTTCGAAATTAACAGGGAACTATAAATAACCTTGATATTTTTTTCGAATTGAGAAATGTGCTCAATTATATCGGATCCTAGAGGAATATTTCTCGTATTTCATGTATTCATTATTGTAATATATTTCAATATATAAGAAATTTCTCTATTTCATGCTGGATCATCAGCAATGAAATACTATTATTTTATGTCGCGGAGAGCGATACTCTGTTCTTTTAAATATTTGTAAAATTAACAGAAATTATATTAGAAATTTTACTATTCTGGATTGTAATTTTGGGGAAAAATAGAATGGAAAAAATATTATTAAGAATGGCAATTTTCAAGAACATTTTTTTCCATATATAATTCTACAGATGTGAAATTTATATATACAATAAATAATTCTATTATTATTAAAAGGGTGCACCACAAAAACCCGACAAATAAAAAAACAGACATTTTAAAACCACGGCTTTTCGAAATACAGACATTAAAAAACTTCACATTTAAAAATAGACACCACCGATTGGTGTGTCCACTACATAAAAAAATTATCTCAGGTCGCCGTTCTTGAGGTCTCAGTGCAAGGTCATTTGAAGTTCAAGTAAGTTAGACCCACGGATTATATTTATGCAGCACACTAAAATTCAATCATTAATTACATTTTCAGAATATGTATTTTTTTAAATGTCAGGTTCTTGAATGTCTGGTTTTTGATTTTCAGGTTTTTGACGAGTCTGTTTTATGATTTGTATGCTACAAATAGGCGAAGGTTGAACTTCATACTTTAACAACACACCAATATGTCAAAATCACAATAATTTTACATAATACATTACATTTTATTTTAATGTTTTTGTTTCCAAGTAACAAAGGCTTTCTTGCACACTTGTGACTTGAATTACATTTATTGATCTGAAAATATTTCCTTGAAAAGTATTTAATCCTAGGATAATTTGACATAATAACACAATTATTTATGGAATTTGCAGTCTTTTTTGAAGATATTGCTAAAAATAATGTCACAGTCTAAAGTAGAAATTTTATTCATTAAAATGGTTATAATATTTGAAAGTCAATGAAGTCAGTCAAAAAATAAATAAAAATATCTATTGCCTGCAAATTTCTCGCAATTGTATCATAACGTTCCCGTGGGGAAGTAATAATATTCATCATGCTGGAATGAGAGGAGTTTTTTTGAATAGTGTAATTTAGCGAAATGCCACCACGTCTATCAGACTATGCCAGGCATTTACCCGTTCAAGGGTAAGGTCTCTCGCATTCTCTCGAACACTACCTCCCTACATTGGCACGTGTTCATCAACATACAGAGAAAGCACGATCATTAAGGATATATAAAAAATTAGATCGTCGAATTCTGATCTGGATGGAATGGCGAGAATATTCTAAGGTTTCCCTCGCGGTGGGGCGTGGAAACTACAAATGTAGCGTTTCGATTCAGCAGGTGGTTCAATCTTGCGGTTTCCCTAGCACCGACAACACAACGGAATTAGCTACCCTCCGAGGTGAAACGACTTGTGTTTCCAACTACCACCCCAATCCTAACGTTGTAAGGACGACCTTATCCCTAGAAAGAGAAAGCTCGACAGGCGTTTTAGCCTGTGGCGAGTGTTGTTGACTTGCTGCTATTGAACGAAAAACCAACGTACTTACTTCGCTTAATGGATATTGTACAAACGAACAAAACAAAACTTAAGATCCAAGTAAATGTAGTGATTGTGATTGTGATTGTTCAAAACTTTTGGATCTCTGAAAATAATTTCATGTTAAATTTTATTGTACTTAAATGTTGTCGTATCAGATAAAACTTTATTAAACATTGGTAAAGGTCAAATGGGTGAAATTACATGTATCTGAACATAAGAAAATAGAGTGAAATATAAAATTGTGCGGAATATTATCATCGTTTAAAGGAATATTTCATCCCTTTCAGAAAACAAAATTGTCCCAAGACTGCAGAACGGTTGTTACCTTCATGTTTACATGAACATTGTTGTACAATCAAAATATGGTTTCTTGTAATGCACCTTAAAGTGGTGACCTTAAGGAGATGATAATGTGATGCAGAATTGATATGCAATCGGCTTCATTAACGTTATGTTAACCGTAATATAAGGATTACTAGTGGGTAAGGGACCTTACAATTTCGGTAAGAGGACCAAAAAATGTCGGTAAGAGGAATTTTGATCGTGAGAATTTTTGGTCGTAGGAACTTTGGTTATGTTAGTTGTGGTCGTTGAAATTGTAGTGGAAATTTGGCTCGTTGGAATTTTCGGATTTTCATAAAATCCTATTTCATGATGCTCGAACCCTAATTTCTTACAGTTCTTCGTAGTTTTCCTGTTATAAATTAAATATTTTACATGATATATATTAGAATTTGAATGTTGCTAATATTCGTTTGGAACTAGCACCATAAAGATTAAAAAAAGGTGACATACCGTAACTCCCTCGACCAAAATACCCACGTCAAAATTCCCACCACCAAAACTCACACGACCAAAATTTCCACTACCAAGATTCCCACGACCGAAATTCCCAGATCTACAACTCCCACAAGCCAAATTTCTACTACAATTTTAACGACCTCAACTACCATGACCAAAATTTCTACGACCAAAGTTCCTGCGACCAAAGTATAATTTGTTCTTTTCATATCTAAATATTATTCAACGTATAAATAGTAAGACGTAACTTATTATTGAAGATTTCGAAATGAATTTTTTACAAGGTTATCTCAAAATGGCTGAAGGTTTGTTAGTTTAACAATCATGGTATAATTGTACAACTTTTTAAAATTTACGAATACCTTTCCTGGAAATTTTTATCTGAAAAGCAAGCAAATTTATTTGTCATAGATACAACAACAAAGCTTTCAGCAAACAATACATCAAATATGAAAAATCTTCAAACTAAATACTTCACTAACTCATATTATTATTATTGAACTGTTCAGAAGTATGGAAAAATCTGGAGGTGATTTTTAACTTCATTTTCGTGCCTTTTACTCGTGACATTGTTTGCACCGTTTTGTTAAACAGTCAAATAGCAGCACATTGGTTCTGGTTGAAATTACTTTATCAATACTTTTATTGACCGTCCTTTTGTACAGCTACCAGTTTTATGCTTTGTCCAACATCTCTTTACGATGTTTTATAACATGGCTGGTGAAACAGACATTTATGCATGGAAACTATTTGCAGTAGCCTCTCTTTTGTCGCGAATGCATCTGAATAACACCAATTTCCTGACTAAAAAACTGTATTCTTTCCTGTGTTCTGTAGCTTATCGATGGTAGGCATCGGGTTACGACGTTAATTCGACGAGGATCGATGGAGCTCGACTTTGTTGACAACTTGTTGCTCCAGCGCGACATCGCGAATCGGGAATGACAAACGTGCCGTTTTTACAGCTGGGATAATCTTAGGAAAATACCTCGCTTGTCTTTAAGTCTATATGTTTAAGCGCGAGTTAAGAACGTTGGAATCCGTCCAAGGAAACGAAACGTGTGATTATCCAAATGAATCTAGGACAAAGGACTTTGGAACATACAAAAACTCTTGTTCTTCAAATACTTTTACATAAATTGAATCTGAAATTCGGACCATTATGATCCAACAAATCTTCTCATTATTAATTAAAAGTAAATGACGAATTCCTAAGTAAAAATTTCATCAAATGTTATTAATTGCTTTACCAGCAACTCGGAAAAGCTCCATTATGTTTTGAATTACTGCACAGAAATTAACCTGAAAAAAACTCAATTCCTGTGCTTTCTAACGTCTCGTAAAATCGATACGACGGAAGCTCTAAAAAGCTTCTATTTCTCAGGAAAGCAACTCGTTAAAGTTTTTTTCCTAAACCGTAAATTCCGGTCGCGCTGTGTAACGCGGATCCGCCAACCGTAAAACGCCTCGAACTACTCGCCATTTGTCCTCCGTGTGATCTACTCGTACTACTTGTTGCGGTCGGATCGAAAAAGCGCTATTCCGCTCTCTTTCCTCGCGGCTCACTCTTCTAAAAGCTTTCGCGAGTAGAACCTTATTAACGAATCAAAAAGACGCTACTGGGAAGAAGTTTCCCAGAATGCCCTTATTTTCCACAAAAGATCGAGTTTTTCCGCCCTAGCACGAAAATAATGCGGTTTGCGAAATGGCGTTTCAGAGTCATACCTTGAAAGGATTGCATCATGCTTTTTGCTTACTTTGACAGAGGTCATTGTTTCTATTCCATATGTATAATTAAAGTCCTTTTTTCTGATATTTATTTATTTTTAACATATATGTGTGTGTGTGATTAAATTTAATATGACATTTTTATATTCTGGCAAAGATACAGAAAAGGAATCCTAATCTATATGTAACAATTTGATGTTAATTATTTAATTTTCGTAATCATTTGTTTTGCTTCAATTGTGGATCTCTTGTCTGTCATAATCACAATTCTGTATGCCAACAAAAATAGAGTCTTCTTAAATTTTAATATCGAATAAATTATTTTTTGATACAGTAGGCGTAAAATTTATTTTAATAATTATACAAACTTTCAAAAAGTTAGGAATCATAAATTATAATTATAAATTCTCTATTTAAAAATGCGGAGACAACGCAAAGACACACTTTTTTTTGCATCTGAAACGCTAAGTGTCAGTGCCGAAGTATTTCTTAAAGCTTAATATGATGGTCCTTTGAGAACTTTCCCAACATAATCGCTAAAAATAAATTGAAATGGATACAAGTGTGTATTTTTACGAAATTGTGCATTTCTTTTGCTAAAATTTCGACATCATTCCCGACGTATTTTTTGCTCAAAATGATCGTGCCATCCATCATGTTACAGAACTGTTTGTAGACTTATCTGTAATTGGTGTGTCCTAATTTCCTTGTATCTTATCGCTCTTCAAAACTGTAGGGGAAGATGGGGTAATTAAGATCTACTAGGTAATTCCGATCTTCACATTATGTCGCTTATAATAAGACACAACAAAGTATTATGCATATTGCATAAAATAATAGTGCATTTTAACATTTTTACGGCTAGTGGCAACGTTTTCATTATAAGTTACAGGATGTCCTTTAAAAAAAGTCAAATTGCTGACTGGTAAAAATAATTTTTTATTTGAGTTTTAAATTGACCATAGATTTTAGAGAAATGAACGTGCAAGGTAATTCCGATCTTCATTCGATTTTCACAATATTGCATTAATTCAACGTATGGTTATACTATTCTCGTGTATCAAATGAATTTTTAATACACTATCAATGTGAGACGATTGAAAAATAAAAATACCTGTCAGAATTTATCTCTGCAAATTTTTTGAATAGATGTTTAGACATTTAAAATTTTGTAATACTTTCAACATTATAGAAAACCTCTTAAAAAGCTTTATGAAAGATTTGGTAATGATGAGGATAGTATTGGTGCTTTAGACTTCATTTTACTTGAAAATAATAGAGGAGTCGGCATTACCGACTGTTTTAAAAAATCTAAAAGATAACATTTAAATCAACCAAGAGATGAATAAAAAAAAGGCATTAAAAATTTTTGAATTGATTGTTAAATACTTTAAAAACCGTTCTAACTTTTGAATAACAAGTTGAAGTTTATTTTTATTTTTTATTAATACATCCTTTCACTACTTTAAATTGTAGATTTCATTTTACATTTTATTCATCCATTAAAAAAAAATATTTTGTGAGGTTAAGTAAATGACGAGTAACGTAGTTAGTTACATTTAACCTTTTAGTAGATTTTATGAATGGAAGCATTCGATTTATATTTTTTAAATGATTTTAATACTGCATAATGCCGTTTAATAAATAATTAATTTTTATATTTTTCCTTTTACTTTGGCAATATAACAATTGAAAGCAAATTCAACGCTAAAAACGATAAAAAAGATTTAAAAATTATCTAAAAGATCCAACGACAGCTTATCTCTCATTCCGCATGCACAATTCTTTATAAAATTTCCAATTACATTTGATTTGCCCTGCATAATATATGCCCAAGTACTGATGGCAATCAAAATATTTAACCTTTTTCGAATCAGTTTAAAACGTTCATTCGATTATATAAATAACCTTATCTACAACGAACAAATATTTTAAACCCTTTTTAAATTCGTAATCAAATTAAAGGCAGTAAACACAGATTCGCTACATAATATTGATTTTTAAATGCATTGATGCATTTGTACAATTCGTATAACAATAATAATTCGTTTTATATATTTTATTTTTGGTTACCAATCATTCAATGATGACAACGCTTTTACCGGGAAAAAAAGTAATTCCGATCACATTTGCTCTTTGCGTCGCAGAAAGCGTATGCATGACATCCATAAAATAGTTTCTACCGCATTTTTTCCTCCTCGAACGAACGCAATTCCACGAGAAAAATAATAAAAGTACGATAAAAAAGAGGTCGGTGTTAATGCAAATGTAACGGTAGATAGGACTAACAATGTCGCATTAGAATAAATAGGGAGTAAATGAAGAAGGAAAACCTACCCAGAGGTGGATAAAGGGTCTGGGGGAGGGTTCGGGGTTTGCAAGTAGCATCAGCGCTAGAGCTGGCGGGGTGTGGTCGAGCAAAATTGAATTAAACCGACGCGACGCACACACGCGGTGTGGCAAGCCGCATGATACATCTCTGGGTTTATAACGGGTGCCCGTAAAGTTCCTCAAGATTTTTATGTCCTTTTGCAAAAATACTGGGTAATTTTCCTAGTACAAAACCTGTCCTCAAATTCGGGTTTCAACCCTTTACGTCCCGAATGTCCGGAATTTGGACACAACTTTCAAAGCTGTATAAAAAAATTGAAATTAGTCAAATTGGTAGATTTGGACCTTCTGTTTCAGATGCCGTAGTCAGAATCAGCTGGCGACTTCAACAAAAATGTTATGATCACTTTTTTGAAAAAATCCTGATTATTTTGTCGTTTCTTCGCAGGAATCGCGATTTTGACACGGAAAAGTTCAATGCTGACCATTGCAAAACATACTAATCGCGTCTTTTTACTCAGCCCTTTCTTGCCAGATTTTTTTCAAAAAACAAAATGGCGGTTACAATATGGCGTCTGCAAGTTGTCATTTTGCATTTTATGGCACAAATATCGAGTATTTAACCGTGTACCGGTTGAAATCCTGGGGAATTGGGATGAAAAAGTAATTATTATCATTTGTGAATACCTAATTATATCATGATTCACACATAACCTCAAATTAGTTACACACAATGGGTTTTTATCGATTTTTTGTTTGATTTTCACTCAATTTTTGACTTTTCCGTATCATTACGTACGTGTGAAATTGAAAATTATTATATATGATTGTGACCTATCTATGATTCGTGTTTAACCTAAAAATGGAGTGCAGCACATCTTGTGCACATTGCTATCTGGTACTATGACGTTTATAGATTTAATAAACGTGAATATCGGAATAAATACATCGATGCCCATTGCCTAATTTCAAAGTTATTCCAGATGATAAATATAATACATTACCCACATACCACTAATGCACAACGATTTACATCACGTTGTTTAGCCGTCAATACATATTTTGCCGTTTTCCGACTCTTACCACGGGAAGTAAACGATTTCGGAGAGTCATTTTTTTTTTAGTATTTTTTAGTACTTTTTAAATTTTGTTTGTATTTTTTTATTCTTCCATTTTGATAAGATTTTTCACATTGCATTTTCCAAGAAATGACAATGGTGAATCGAGTCAATAGTAATATGATAAATCTACGTAACTTTATGAAATGATTTGAAGCGTACCTCGCAAAAATTTTGATTACATTCTGAACAATAAGATGTTCGTCTTTCATACTTGTCACCAGAAAAATATCGTTTTTACTCTTCATTTTTGATAAAGTGGGTCTCCAAAGATTTTTTAGACTTTCTTTGTATATAATCCGTGATAACACTTACAGCGAAGTTTACTCTGATATTCGCTTTTATTAAGCCTACAAAAGTCATAGTACCAGGTAGGAATGCACACATAATTGTCTTCCTGTACTCAATTTTTAGTTTATGAACCAATTATTGAGAAGTCACAATCGTATCTGGTCATTTTCAATGTCACACGTAAAAAATACGGAAACGTCGAAAACTGAGTGAAAATTAGAAAGAAAAGGTAAAAGTCCATTGCATATAACTAATTTGAGGTTATGAATGAATAATAATGAGAAGAGGTATTCAAAAATGATAATAATTATTTTCTCATCCCAATTTTCCATCATTTCAACCGTTACGTGGTCAAATACTCGATATTTGTGCCACAAAATGCAAAATGACAACTTGCAGACGCCATATTGAAGCCGCCATTTTGTTTTTTGAAAAAATCCCACGGAAGGAGAAAGAGCTGAGCAAAAGGACGCGATTAGTATCTTTTGAAATGGTCCGCATTGCCCTTTTCAATGTCAAAAAACGCGATTCCTGCGAAGAAACGTAAAAAAATCAGGATTTTTTTCAAAAATCTGATCATAACTTTTTTCTTTGAAATTGCTGGCTGATTCTGACCACCGCATTTGAAAGAGGAGGTTCAAATCTATCCATTTTGACTTATTTAAATGTTTTTCGACGTTTGGAGCAAAAATTACAGCATTGAAAGTTCTGTCCAAATTCCGGACTTTTAAGACGAAAAGTGTTAAACAAAAAATACAAAAATTGTCTATCGAATAGTCCTTGACTACAGCCGGCACGTGTTCCGCTGTAAATTTCAATTTGCACTTGCAATAAGAAATAATGTTATAGGCACTTTGCAGACACTGTCAAAACACAATTGGAGCTTGGTTCATTACGAAAAATCAAAATTCAAGAAAAATCATTCGACTGCGGAACCGAGACCTCTGGAAATCGTAAAGCAACAGTACCGAGAAATAAAAATCGTAAAATAAAAACAACGGCAAAAGGAAGTGATCGTTTTACCGGTGATATCTAGCGGGAGAGAATCGTCGAGAATTGCCAATTAGAGACGAAGGCTCCTGCTCTTTCAGCGACCACACCGGGCTCCACGACTTTTCCAAGCTCTTTATTTTTTTTTTCGTTACTAACTTTGTTGCAGTGTTCCGCGCAAGACTTCTTCGAAACTAAATAGTTGGCGTTAAGACCGAAGCGGAAGGTCGGAAAATGAAATTGATCGGTGCGTGGGATCATGATTTTCCGTTCTCTTTCTTGTTCTGGGTTTTCCTCACCCACGCTAGAAAATTAATTACATGAGCGAGAAATATGAAAAAAATCCTGCTACGTAATTTCTGTTAATGTGAAATATAATCGCGGAAGAAAAATTTCCAAGAAAATACTGCTGTAACTTCTCGGATTACATAAATTGGTTTTTAGTTCATTATGGTATCTAGGTGAGTCTTCATCTTGATCTAAGATGTGGATCCTGATCGTGGTACCAGAAAAAGAATTAAAGTTCTCCACGATAGGGAAGTAGATACAGACAGTCTAGTCGGACATCGCTACCAGTTTGACATTTTCTGGAATTTCATTAATTTCTTTGTAAGTAAGAAAGAAAATCACGCGCCAATAGCTTAGTAAACATCGAAAACAACTAATCGCAAAGCTCAAAACAACCAGAATTTGTCTAAATGTAACAGCCTATATCTCCTTACCCATTTTTCGTTATTTACAATTTTTTAATTCGTGCAACTCTTCAAATTATTACACCAATGATTTAGAGAAATTAGAGTGAATTAAGAATAAGTCGATCAATTTTATAACGGAAATTTTAAAAAATTAGGATTTACTACTATAAAAAAATCTTGATGAGTTTGTGGCCAATTATCAGCTTAATTGATCAACTAGTTACGGAAGAAACGTCATGCTAGAAGTTTACGTAGTCAACTACCTGTGCACTAGATCCATTAAAGCAAATCTACAGCTTCATTCAGCTATTAACCATCGAATGTACAGAGTTATACTTGATTATTACGACTTACTCGTACTTAGAGAAAGACGATCAGATCTTCCGATGCAGCGACTCGTATGGTAAATTAATATTTGTATTTTCTGTTTTCTAAGGAAAGTACGTAATTCTAATAGTTTGTAGATTAGTGTCAAACTTTATGTTTTTTTTTTGGAAATGAAACATTTCCTAATTTTACTCTATAAATTCCGGGTATACATAAAAAACCAGACAAATCACAAAACAGACTCTTAAAAAACCCGACTTTCAAAAACCAGACATTTAAAAAACAAACACTCAAAAACCAGGCACCTAAAAAAATAGACATTCAAAAAACAGACATTTGAAAAACAAATACTCAAAAAAACCAGTGGTGCACCTCGAAAATCCGACAAATCACAAAAGAGACACTTCAAAAATCTGACATTCAAAAACCCGACATGCAAATTACCTACTTATACTTACTAACTCTGATATTCCCTTATGATTCAAAAACGACATTGAGATCATAATAATTCGTAAATACATTCACCCACGAGGTTATTCTTCTAGAGAAAATAATTCAATGGAAATATTCAAAAATTCGTTATTAATTAAAAAGTAAGTGATTCAGAAAACAAATTTATAATTGATGTAAATGGAAGAATAACATATCAATAATTAATAGATCCTACTCGAAATCAATTTCGATTTAATTACGTACTACGTATGAAACTAAGACCTGCATCGACATAAACCTTGAGAAACTCCCCTGTAATGGCCACATAAACTCAGATGACATCAAAAGCCTTATATGATTTTTTTATAGCTGGAAGTAAAACGTCATCAGCTGCGTTTTAACTTCACCCATCTACAAATATACTCTGAATAAAAAAAAACATGTTCAGATTAAGTAAAGATATTGTTTTTTTCATTTTCTTTATATAAATTATTTACTTTCTTTGTAAATATGTTTCTATCCGGCATGAAAATAACAATCGTCCAAAACAAATCGATCAACGAACATTACAAAACTACACACGATTTTATTTTATTTGTCGTCTCCGATTTGTAGCCATTTTTAAAAAATTAGAGTTAAAATCGTTGCAGAATTAAACAATTTTAAAATAGTACAATTATAAAAAACATCTGTATCGCACTATTTGAAAATACCAACATTCTTATTCAGATAAAAGTTAGTTTTATTTCAACTAATGTCTATGAAACCCGATTTATCCGTTTTTAGAGAATACAAGTTCTTAAATTTATGACAGCGGTTCCTATCCAGTTCAGTTATTTATTTTATAGATTTACAGTATTTTCCCATTATCGCTTTAATAATTTCGTTTATTTTAAAAAAATAATTATTTAAGAATACGTTTTGAGAATACATTTCTTAAAATTACTTCCTTGGCAAACAGTATTTCATGGCGTAGATATGTTACTAATTCAGAACACTAATAAAATCACTGTTTTTCTTTTCTTGTGAGAAATTATACGAATTTTTATATCATGGTAATGATTGACTAAAAAATTAATTTCTTCTATTTATTATGAAGTAAAAATATACATTAATTTTACATTTTGTAAAAAACTGCGAAAATTCTTTATTTATCACCACTTTTCTGATGATTAAAATGAAATTACTACACTGACCCAAGAGAGGAAAAACAGAAATTACTAATTAGTGTTTGATGCAGTCGATTAATTTCGAATGAAAGTATCTACAATTTTTATACTATTTGTAAAAATATCTCACTGGGTATATTATTTCGGAATCTGTTCTATTTAGAACCGTAACATTTTATTTCAATAAATGAATCCCTCATCCTGTGCGGTACAAACCAGGCGTATTTACCTTTATCGATTGTAATCCCGACTATTCTGTAATTCGAAAAAAGAGATTAAATCGTGGATAAAGTACAGTACTGAACAGATTCCAATTTGCCATATATCACATCCCCGTACATCATCAATAGCACATGTATGTTGGACGTTCGATGCGCGTTCATTACGTCCATACGGGAAGTCCATTATCAAAGTTACGTGTTCTGGAAGTTCGTTGTTCGTCCAATAGACGTCCAACATGACATCGGGATCTATGTCCAATGAAAGTCTGATAGTGTATGTCCTAGTATAGTTGTTCAACGGGAAAATCGGAAAATTCAAAAGTCGGAAATAAATAACCCATTAACGTCCAATAAATAATTCTATGTGTTAATAATTCAGGTCGAATTCACAATATATAACTTATATGAATAACTGCACTAAAAGTGTACTATTTCTGTTCGTCAGTCATGGCTGCGTAATTCTCATTATTATGGATATTTTATATTAAAAATTAGTGTACTATCTAACTAAACACCATGACTAAATTACAGAAGTATTTCTATAAACGGAATTATTTTAAACTTTTACGATTTCAGACGACAATTTGTGACTTTTCTTAAATTGAATGAAATTTTTCATTCATTTGTGGATAAAATTAATATAATAACCTCAGGAAAATTTCTACCAATCACATTATGGATAATTTTAGTATAGTGAAAACGATTATTTTCCTAACAAAAATTAGACGTAGTTCCTATTTCATTTTACTATCATAAATTGCACTATTTTTTAGAGCAAATAAAGAAAATAAAAATTCATTTCACTGGACATAGAAGACATTTTAATCTATGAAAAACTAAAAAGAGTGACATGTTTAATTTTCTTCCCTAAAAAATCTTGAATTAATACAAACGGTAATTTTTTTAATTCCTGTGCACAATATTATCTTTAATAATTTTAATTTTCCATAATTTTTATAATTGTAAAGAAGAGTATAAATTTTAATTTTTTAAAGGAACAATCATATGTATGGAGTACATTGTCTTTTGAAAATGACTACTTTTAATTAATAGAAATACGTTATTCGTGTTTTCATCGTGTTTTCTAAACTAAGCAAAGCTAAAAGAGACTAAAGTTTCTTATTTTTATTTGTAAGAATTTCGTAGGTTTTAAAATTTGAAAACTTGTACAGGACAATTTTCAAGAAGATTGGATGATGTTGAGAAAGAATCCTGGGAAAGTTTTATTCCACTATGTAACCATGGCATTGGGCATAATACAAATTTCAGCATTATCGCCATTGCAAAACTTGTTTTCTAAATGTATGAATTGAGGATTTTAGGCAGTCCAATAATGTATTTTAAAACTTCATTTTTCGATGTCTTCAAACATTGTTTACGTTTTTCGAGCGTAAATTACAAATCTTTGAGTCTTGCAATATACGATATGGAATGAAGGTTAGGAATCAATATCTATATTAAAGTCATTTTATATAATTCGAAACATTTCTATCTTGCAAATCAAATACATTGTCGATTAGATTATCTTCGAGAATATTTGGTGCTTCCCACATTCGAATCTAATCTCCTATATTCGATGATAACGACAGAGTTAGTTTTTCTAATGAGCAGTATTTCTGAATTTTATAAACAATGGCAATAAATTGAAATTATTTTAACAAAAGAAGATTTTAAATCCCGATCTATGGAATGTTCAATTTACGAAGAAGCACGGTAATCGCTTAACCATTGCATTTACTTGATTGAAAACAAAATTTACTGCTGAATAGATAAGAAATGTATAACAGCATTAAATTTCATGAAATACACACATCAGATCTTATTTATGGAATAAATTGGACGACGTTAGTGAAAGAGTTCAGTTTCTGAAGATCACGACAATAAATAACGTATTGTTATCATAAAACAAAGTAGGAAATCGGTTTGGTGATATTGCGATTTGAGAAGTCGCTCCAACAATTTTTAGAAACATTATACCAAACAATCAAAAAATAAACGCAAACCTAGATTCACTTTTATTTAGTCAATGCATATTATATACTCAGTAAAAAATTTGACCCCACACAAACCTGGAAATTTGTGCTGAACAAAACATTGGTTTGTGCTTGGCACAAACCTTGTTTTAAATTCCCACTAACTTAGTTTCTGATCACAAACTGTTGAGCATAAACTTCCAATCTGAGGTCGTGCACAAACTATGTGTGGATTTAAACTATTTTTTTTTTGTAGGTTATTTACCGAACAATATATTCAGACTTATCAGATTTATTTATAGCTTCTAAACAAATTTTCTGCGCGAGTGACTGTCAAAGTCTAAAAACGCCTTGAAATTTTTCGAGACAAACTTTTCGAAATGTCACGTTTACTTTTTGCCAAATAATGTGATGCAGGCATAATTTGTACGTACTTTTCGTCCAGTCTAACGAAACTATTTGGATCTCTATTCGGAATAAGATCATTATTAAGAAATCGCTAAAAAGTTCGTTCTTCATCTCTTTCAAAGATAAAAAATGACTAAAAAATCGTCATTTTCATTTTCATTATTCACCTTCATATTTGAAAATGTTTTCCACCAAAAAACATCGCGCAGACAAGTTTCTGATCTCGAGGGAAATAAGGTTGGAAAAATTTTTGTTGAAATGTTAGATTGCAATGCTGTCATCGTTCATCACTTGGCGAGTTACATCTATCATTTGTTACTTAAAAAAGTATAGTAAACATAAAATATCATACATTCAGTTTTCCATGTAAAAAATTTGGGGCTTTTCAGAATTTTTTGAGCTTATTTTAAATGTACTTTTTTGAAATATATTTATATTGTACAAAAAGTTATTTTTAATGAATTAGAAGAAACTATGTCCTGTAACAGTGTCATATAATTTGACTATATTCTAACTAGTGCATTGTTATGTTACGTATTAACCCATTAACGTCAAGTAGGACACTTTTTTCGCTTCAATTTCAATAAAGAATTTCTTACGAAAATCCAAGTTCAAATAAATTGAAAGGTACATGTCTTACTATTTTCGAGGTTGGTCTTTTCAATGCTGTTGTCAAAATTGAGCTTTCTTAATTAGAAAATTAAATATGTCGATTTAAATGTCAAAATAACGCGAAAAATCGAGTCTTCTTTTTTATAAAACATTTTTTTCTCATCGAAAGAATATTTGTCGTCAGAAAATTTCTTCATTAAACGTGGACCCAATAGTTACAGTATCAATATAAATTTTTTAAATATTTAAAAACTAACATGGTGACCACAAAATGGCGACTCCAATGACAAATTTCTAATTAAAACTTAACAATAGTTTTTCTTGAAAACTATAGACTTAAGAAAACATTTTCTAAGAATAAATACGTTTTAGAATGAGTCAAAAAATGTTCTCAAATTTTTCCAGAATATATTATTAAAATTTTTTATTTTTCGAAAATTCGAAAAATCGAAATTTTTAAAAAAGTCGTCCAAAAAATCTGAAAAAATTTGAGAGTATTCTTTGACTAATTCGAAGATATTTTTGTTTTAAGGAAATTTTTTCTAAAGTCTACAGTTTTCAAGAAAAAAAAATTACTAGTCTTGAAATCTAGAAAAGTTTAATAATTTTTTTTTCTTGAAAACTGTAGACTTTAGAAAAAATTTCCTTAGAACAAAAATGTCTTTGAATTGGTCAAAGAATACTCTCAAATTTTTTCAGATTTTTTGGACGACTTTTTAAAAAAATTTTGATTTTTCAAATATTCGAAAAATAAAAAATTGTAACAATACATTCTGACAAAATTTGAGAGGATTTTTTGACTCATTCTAAAACGTATTTATTCTTAGAAAATTTTTTCTGAAGTCTATAGTTTTCAAGAAAAACTACTGTTAAGTTTTAATTAGAAATTTGTCATTGGAGTCGCCATTTTGTAATCACCATGTTAGTTTTTAAATTTGTAAAAAAATTATCTTGATACTATAACTATTGGGTCCTCGTTTAATGAAGACATTTTCTGACGACAAACATTCTTTCAATAAGAAAAAAATGTTTTATAAAAAAGAACCCTCGATTTTTCGCGTTATTTTGACATTTAAATCGCCATATTTAATTATCTAATTAAGATAGCTCAATTTTGACAACAGCACTGAAAAGAGCGACCTCGAAAATAGTAAGACATGTGCCTTTCAATCTATTTGAAGTTGGATTTCCCTATGCAATTTTTGATTAAAATTTAAGTGAAAAAAGTGTCCTTCTTGACGTTAATGGGTTAAACTACACGAATATATACGCTAATTATTTTGCTTTTATAACCGATAAGACACCCGAAGAATTACCAAATTTCACTCGAAGAAAACATAAGAGTTTCCTTTTTATTGTTATTTTACCAATCTAAGCTATCGCAGAGGACTTATACTAACTTTAACCTAAAATTTTTGCTTATTTGGGCTTTCATTAGATTTAACCCATTAACGCTCAGACGGACGAATTGTCAGCATTAGTTTGAACATCGATAATTTGTAAATAAATGCCTTTAGAAAAATATGAGCTCTACTCTTTCTAACGTAAAATTGCATGCTCTTTCAGAATCTTTCAATAGAATTTCGAGAAAATAAACCGCAAAAAAGTTATACACGTTTTTCTGTTAAAAAACGTGTTTTTTTACGTTTTGTTTTTCACAAAAACATCACTTTCACTTCGAAATGACGTTGAGAACATATCTAAGTTCAGAATATCGCGTCCATGGACCCCCAGGAATAAAATGTACCGTATCTGAATTCATAATTCAAGATGGCAGTTTTCAAAATGGCTCCTAGAAGCTCAAAATTCTTTTTAAATCTTAGCCATTTTTTTCTTAAAAACTATGGATTTTCTAAGAACAAAAATGCTTTGAAATGAGTCAAAGAATACTCTCAAATTTTATCAGAATGCAATAATGCACTACTTGATTTTTCAAAAATTTGAAAAATCGAAATTTTGAAAAAAGTTATTTTAAAAATTTGAGTAGGTTCTTTAAATAGTTCTAAAATATTTTTATTCTAAGAAAATTTTCTCTAATGCCTATAGTTTCCAAGAAAATAAATTATTGGTCCTGAAATATAGAAAAGTTTAATAATTAATTTTCATGAAAACTATAGACTTTACAGAAAATTTCCTTAGAACAAAAATATCTTAGAATTATTTAAAGAAACTACTCAAATTTTTTTCAGATATTTTAAATGATTTTTTTCAAAATTTCGATTTTTCGAATTTTTGAAAAATCAAGCAGTGTATTATAGCATGCTGATAACATTTGAGAGAATTCTTGGACTTATTCCAAAGCATAGTTGTTCTTAGAAAATTTTCTCTAAAGTGTATAAAATAGTTTTTAAGCAAAAAAATGGTTAAGTTTTAAAAATAATTTTGAGCTTCTAGGCGCCATTTCGAAAACTTCCATGTTAAATTATGAATTCTGTTATGGTACATTTTAATCCTGGAGGTCCATGGACGAGATATATTCAACTTAGATATGTTTCCCAACACAATTTCGAGGTGAAAGTTATGTTATACTGAAAAACAAAATATAAAAAACAATGTTTTTTAACATAAAAACGTTCATAGCTTTTTTGCGGTTCATTTTATCGAAATTTTATTGAAAGATTCTGAAAGGGCATACAATTTTACGTTGGAAACAGTGGAGCTCAAATGTTTCTAAAGGCATTTATATACAAATTAGCGATTTTCAAACTGATACTGAAAATCCGTCCGTCTGAGCGTTAATGGGTTAATTTCTCCATTTTTTGCGTAATTGTTAATAAAAAACAAATCCCTAGAAGGATTGTCATATCGACGCTACTTTTGTGTATATATTTTTCATTTTATAGTTTATTTTTCAATATAAAATAAATGAATACTAATCAGTTCGATTCCTAATCGCGATTAACTTCTTTCTAATATTTTGACTTGGATTGTATTTATATGAAACTCTACTAACAATTTCAGAAAATGACTGGTTGCAATAACGATGTTTAAAGACAGGATTATAATCTTAATGACAATCATCAAACTTTGATTTGAGACAACAGAACTGAATACTTAATAACTTAAGAGAGAAGTTAAATTGATTAGGATTCAATTATTTTAGAGTGAAAAATACAGAAATGAAAAAAATATATAGAAACAGAATTTATACCTCTAGCGATTTTTTCATTTTAGATCTAAATTACTGAAAAAATTGAAAATGCCCATATATTAGAATTTTTAGGTTAAATTTGGTCCAAACCCTCTGTGGTATTCGATACAGTGATAATTCTCAAAATAATTTTCGATACATTTCAATAACGACGCCATCAAGTACAGCCATTGAACAAATGTTATACTACTCCAAGCGTAGTTGGAATTACATTTTTGTGTACTCTAATCTGCCGCAATTTCACCAATAACCTAATGCCTGAATTCGCAATGGCCTGTTTGACCGATATTGGACGAAAAATCGAAGGTAACTTTTTTTAATCCTTATGGAACCGAATTCAAAATTTCCGTCCTACTTTCCATTTAAGTAATGGCGCAATTGAAAATTCGAAGGTCAATTTCAATGGTGAAGATAGTCATCTGAAAAATTTCATGTAATAATGGTTCTAACTAAACGTCTCTCGCATTCTAATAATCTGGAATCGAATAAAACAGCGGTTGGGTAGGGACAATTTGCAAATACGCAGGGCATCCGAGCGTAGGCAGCTATAACCACATAAATATAGACATTCTAGATGGTGCGGCTGTTGGTTAGGAAATGGCTGCCACCTGTAGCTATTGATCGGGAGGGCGAAGCCGAGTGTATTTTCCACCGGCACATCTCCTGCCGACTCCCTACCGCCCCCGCCCCAAAGTTTTACGACGGGTAGGTGCGGGGGCAGTGGGTCGGGGTCGGGGGGCAGCGTTACGTCGAATCGGATAGGAACTTACGTCTGTTTCGACATCGCGAGTATAGGGAGCTCGTTTCCCGTAATCTCACGCATTAATTTTTCAGTGAAACCTACTAGACTATCCGATGCCGACCGTTCCGAAAATATTTATTAAGCCCAAGGGTGCCCAATTTTTCGACAACGGAAGCGAGATTTTCCGCCAACTTTATTACGGTACTAGCAGTATGAATTCGTTACGGATGTGAAAATTTGTTTTGTTTTCCCTTTGAACGTTTACGTGACTGACGTAAATGCTGAGGAAAAACATTTATTCCACTTCGACTGTCGATGATGTTTATATTTTTATTATTTTCTCTATATTATATTAGTTTATTTGTTTTTGTACCAATCCTCTTATTTGACTGAAGTTTTTTAGCGATTTCAATATTCGAATTTTTATTCCTGATAATCGTTTTAGCTGTGTTAGAAGACAATAAAATCGCTTTATAAATCAGCATAAAATCTGTAAAAAGACGTAATAGTACTTTACGTACCTAGGACGTAAAATTAGAGTTTTATGCATCGTTTGGCGATTACACGCAAGAATCGTCATTCTAGGCGTAATTTCTACGTACGTGGTGTTAACAGTATTTTTCGATTCCTTAAGTATGAAATTGGCCATTTTTACAAATATTCATTCAACAAAATTCTTGCATGTGATAAAAAAAGATCCGAATTATAGCAGAAAATGCAAATTTTTACACATTTAAGCCAACTTTTCGGGGAATTGCAACGTAAAAGAGAAATTCTAAGTGCGCAATTATTTTTAGCACTGTACAATTATTCGGGAGTGAAAATACTATTTTAAAAAGAAAATTTGCTTTTTTCGGAATAATTCTAAATCTGGCCAAAAACCAAAATCCTGACGTATTTATCCTTATTTCTCTCGAAAATATGAAGTATTTTAAATTCCAGAGTGTAATGGCTTTTAGTATAGACTTTGGAAATGAAGCTTCCTTTGCCAAAGCAATAGGGTGTCGAACGTTATCATTAAAGCATAAAACGTAATAAAATAAACAGGATTATTCAGATGGAAAAAGATATTCTGTTCAGTACTGATTTCTCAAATATCCATTAGTATTTTATATGGAGTTGTTAAAAATATTTATTTTTCGAAGATTTAATACAAAAATTTGTCCTTCAGAGATGTACTTCGCAACTTATATGTAGGAGACCGAATAAACGAAACAAAATTTTTATTGGAAAAGGTAAAAATAAGCTTCGCTTTGAAGCTATCTTGCATTTTCCGCAGAAAATATAATCATATATAAAAGGTGAAGGGTTACCCCACACAATCCCCAACAAAATCCGCAAATACATAATCACCTCCCATTGAAATCTCCTTAAACTAAAATCACCGCCTACTAAAGTGTGCTCAGTCAAATGAAAATTGTTGTGAAGAGGCGGAAGTAAAGCTTTCTTTTCAGGCTTTATTCAAATGTAAAATCTGAGGAAATACGAAGACTACCTATAAAGAAACACTCGATAATTTCATTCGAAATCACAAGCATACAGAAATCGCCGATATATTTAATTAAATCTAAAGTAAAATCAAATTTGTTGCATATCAGTTTTACATATAACCGACAACTGCGTACAAAAAAAAAGGAGTTAACCTAACCTAATCTAATCTGACCTTACCTGCAATATACAAAAAGTTAATAGTAGATTTCTATTTTCACAATCTGAGCACAAAATCCTATTTTGCTCCCTATATCACGGGAGCAAAACAGCGTATTCTCTCCCTCGGGAACAGGTGTCTACAGACTCATTCGAATTATCGACCTCGTCTCGCAAACAGCATTATCAATTGTAATTTTACATCTCAATTCAATTTTACGCGATAATGATCGCGGTACATCCACAGTTTAAATGTACACTAAGTTTTGCAAATTCACTACATCCAATTTAGTAGTAGACGACAATTGTTAATTTACCACCGGAGTGTGAATTGACTACATTATACCTGAATCGATTTTTTCCAACGTATAATGTAGGCATTTCACGCTCCGAAAGCAAATTAGATATTGTAGTATTATAATACTGCGTTGAATAGAGTAAAATAGCAAATCCTACTGTATATTTTCACTCGTGATGTAGTTGTTCTACGCTCATCTTTACGCAGAATCGTATTAATATGTAAAATTACTTTTGAATGTAAATTTACAGACAATGGAATGGAAATTAGCTATCAAATTTTTGTACAGTCTAACCTAATCTGACCTATCCTGCGCTAATATAACCTATCCTAACTTAATATTCGTAATATTTTTATTAAATATAACATTTTGTAAAATAATGTAAAATTTTGCAAAACTGATTTGAACCATGTGGAACAATTTCCTAACCTAAGCTATACTCTAATATGCCTAATATGGTCTAATGAGCCTAACAAAGTAGCAGGCGATTTTGGGCAGGTGCGAAATTATTGCCTGGGCACTAGCAGCTTCACACAGGATAATCTAAAAACCTTTTACACAGATATACTTTATACATTTTGCGTGAGGATTATTTTTTTTTTTTATTCATTTTAATTTAAATTTTAACCTAAAATTACGAGCATACAATAGTATTACTTATATCAACGCTGTATTAAAAAACAAACAATATTTGATATGGAATGCGATATTACTGTATTAATAATAAAAAGTAATTAACAATTAAATGCTAAACACTAAAAACGATCGAAATATTTGATAAAAACATCAATTATTCAATAAACATTAATTTCTAAAATCTTTCCTTATGAAAACTTGGTGGTTATTATTAATGTGCTAATTTTTATTATACAATTTGTATATACTTAAACACTATTTATATTAATCAAATATTATTAACAAAATAAATATCAGAAAGTTAAATATGAGATACTACAATTTTTTAAATATAACATAATATTAGGGCATTTTTTTATTATTAAAGTTGATCAACTTGTTGAATATTATAGAAATATTCCATTTTATATTTTACGTAAATGTAAAGACTTAATTCCAGGGTTTTGTACTCTTTGCAACAAACCGCTTTAAACATCTACTATAACGTTTAATTGTACAACAACGATAAACAATAGTTCACTAATTTCTAACCCTCTTATGTGGAATTATAATAAAACAATGAGGTATCATATTAATAACAGTAAGGGTATTATATCATTGTGTGGCAAAGCTCGAAAATGAGCAATGCATAATGAATTTATTATGCGATTGACATAATTATGCGAAAAACATTCTGTTACTAAAAAGTTTTCGGTTTTAATAAGGCCCACATTAAAGCAGTTTGAACATTCCAGCAGAAAACCGTTTTTTTTTTGTCGAAAATTTGTCATATATAAGATTGTAGTTTCTAAATAAACTTTCATTGCAAGAAAATTTATAATATTTTTTAGCAAAAAGTATTGGACGTGTTGAAAGTTTACTAGCAGTACTATAAATATTCTAATTCTGCACAGTATCTTTTAATACTCGCCGATTTTCATATAAATTTTTAATGTACTATAAAAAATTCACGATAACTTTTTCGATAGTATGTAGGGGAGCGGTGGGTCCCTTGAGACATCGGCTACTGTGTGACAGTGTAAGTTTTCAACGAATATGTCTTTAAAAAAATATTCGCGTTGAAGCGTTCAAAATCGAAACTATGTTTTTAAAACAAAATTTGTTGAAAAATATAAATTCTATACTTATTTTAAATAGAAATAAGATTCCGACCTTGAAAAGTAATTTTTTTTAACCTTTTTTTGTTATATAAGCGTTTTTATAACCAAATAAAATTAAAAATATAATTGAAACATATTTATTAATAGTTCCGAGCTAAATATCTATCCCCAGGCATGTGGTCCATTGTAACAAAAACACTTTTTTGTAACTCGGCATTTCTTCATCCTTACCTAATTTGAAAAATTATTTTCTTCGCTATAAAAAAATTTAACAATATTTATGGTCAACTGCTTGTACAATTCACTGTGCGAATATTGTTATAACTTTTATAATCGAGTTTGAAAAAAGTGTCGCAAGGGACCCAATTCTCCCCTATAGCATGAATATTGGAATATGATTACTTCTTGTGTTAAACCATAATCTTAACTTTAACTGAAAACATATTAGTTAACATAGAAATTAGATTTCTGTAAACAGTAAACACTCATACACATATATTAACATATATTTTCCACTATTCAAGTTTTTAAATATCAATCTAAATAACGAGGTTTTTGTCTGCTATTTCACTGAAAATGATGAAATTATATACAATGAAAATATTCTGAAATTGAATATCTGGTTGTGAACTGTGCTAGTGTTTAGTATTTCAATTTAGAAACAATTTAAATATTTATTCAAAAAAAGCATTTCCATTTATTTATTCTTGAAAACAATCCAAGATCAACGTTTGGACCTAACTTTCAGACCCTCTTCAGAACATACTAAACCAATTTTATAGGTTAGATCAGATTAGATTACGTTAGATCCGATTTGAATAGGTTAGATCAGATCAGGTACATTTTTTATAAGAAGTTGTCGGTTATAAGGAAAACTGATATGCAAACAATTTTACTTTTACTTTAGATTTAATTAAATATACAGTACAACCTCTCTTGTTCGACATGATCGGTGCCAGACGCTCTCTCTCTGACCTCGCTAGTTTGACATTTTTTTAACCACGCCCACTATGACGTCACACAATCGTGATTGGCTCATTTGTTTTTACGACAGCTAACCTTCTAACCTTCTGTTTTCCTAGCATTAATTTCCAGCCTCCTTGCCATACATATAGAATTCAAGTAGAAGACTAAAACTTAACAACAACAAATGCGGAGGTTATGTCGTTCGATTTGACGGGTGAGGTGCAGTCCAAACTCCGAGTCCGGCATGGGTGCGTTCGTGTTCGTCGGTAAAATAATGGACGGGGCGGGAGAGGGAAGAAGTCTCCGCCCACTGTCGAACTAAGGAGGTTGTCGAACAAGCGAAGTGTCGAACAAGAGAGGTTGTACTGTATCGGCAATTTCTGTATGCCTGTGCTTTCGAATAAAATTATCATCTGCTTGTTTATGGTTATTCTTAGTATTTCCTCAGATTTTTCATTTGAACCTTCACGAAAATTTTCATTTGACTGAGCGTACTTTAGTATGTAGTGATTTTAGTTTAAGGGGATTTCAATGGGAGGTGATTATGTATTTGTGGATTTTGTTGGGGATTGTATGTGGAAACCCCTTACCTTTTATAAATGGTTATATTTTGTGCGGATATACAAGATAGCCTCAAAGCGAAACTTATTTTTGCCCTTTTCAAATAAAATTTGTTTGGTTTATTCGGTCTCCTAAATCTAAGATTCGAAATACATCTCTGACGGACAAGTTTTTGTATTATATCTTCTCGAAATAAATATTTTTAGTCAGTCCGTATAAAATACTAGTGGATATTTGAGAAATCAGTACTGAACAAAATAGCTTCTTCCATCTGAATAATCCTGTTTATTTTATTACGTTTTATGCTTTAATGATAATGTGCGATACCGATATTGCTTTGGCTTCAATTCCAAAATATTCTAAAGGACATTGTACTCTCAGATTTAAAATACTTCATATTTATGAGAGAAATAATAATAAATGTGCCAGGATTTGGGTTTTTGGCCATATTTCGATTTTTCCTTTTTGAAATAGTATTATAACTCCCGAATCATTTTATACACAGAGAAAAACTTTCTTGGAAATTTTACTATCTCAGATGGTGAATTTGAGACAGACTTGTAGAATGGAAAAAATTGCCTAGTAAAAATTAGTAAATTTTATTGTAACTTTTACAGTCTGAATAGTAAAAAATCCAAGAACTGATCGCCATTTTTGTAAGAAAAAATGGCAACGTTTCACATTCTGCAAGTCTGTCCCAAAACACCATTTGAAATTGTAAAATTTCCAAGAAAGTTTTTCTCCGTGTAGTACTAGAAAAAATTGTGAACTTTTACGTTGCAATTGCGAGAAAAATAAGATTGGATATGTCAAAATTTGGGTTTAAATGGTCAAAATCTTCTTTTATAGCAAAAGAGAATATACGTCATTGTTCATAACAATAGTTAGAAATATTTTTTTCAAATATTTAGAACCTTTAGTTTTATTGGCGATATCCTTAGAAATGATAGCGAAACATATGTACAAGTGTATCGAAAACAAGAATATTTATGAAATTTAGGTTATGGACGATATTGACGGTGAAGTGCAGGAACAAAAAGTTATTTTTTAGTTTTGAAAATGTTACCCCGCAACGCATAATATAATGCTATAAGGCAGTCATAAATTTGAAAATCGAGGATATACTTAAGTGAGAAAAATGAAGTCATTTGCACCTAAATATCATAATACAATTAATTATCCTGGAACATTTTGAACTTTGTATAAAAATGAAGCAATGAAGTTTGCGACGAACCCCACAAGGCATTCGTCAAAATGCTAATTAATTTCCATCTTCGTATTTTGACGCGTTAACGGTGCAAACTATTGCGCTCGTAATCTAGTTACTTATTTAACCGCAATGAGACCTAATCTTATTCATTAATGAAAGTCGAGTGTGTGGCTTCGGTTGGTACTAGTGTCAAGGTGTTCTGCTTCGAATTAGCGAAATTATTCCTAACGCACCTGAATAATTGGAGGTTTCACAGGGGGCCTACGCGAGTAATTACCGCCCGGCTGCAGGAAGCTCGGAAACTTTGTATTCACCGAATATCGATTTACTGCACGAAGCAGTGTCATAAATACCGCAATTAATCTTCCTTTTCTAATCTTCCGGTTCTATTGTTCTTCCCATAGGAGAAATAACGAAACTACCGAAGGGAAAAAATCTCAGCGAAAAAACTTTTCTTCGCTATGCGAACAAACTCAAAGTTTCGATACCACGAACAAGTCAGTCATTAAGGTTTGATTAGACGAAATAAAAGTTCGATAAATAAATAAGTAAAGAAAAACTTTCATCGTTACTTGCCGACGAGTTTGGTAGTTCACTTTTCGCGTCAATTTCGTTTTCAATTTTCTTCCCTGTATTTTTGGTTTCTTTCACGTTAAAACGTTCGCAAGTATCTCAATGCTTAAAAAGAGCCGTAAAACAATTCCTACATTATTTTATTTTAAAAACTACATTTTAACAATATTTATATCTGGTTTTACGTTACATAATTTGTTGCATTATAATGTTGTTAAATCTCCAACTGCTGACATTACGCGTGGTATTTTCATAACATATTGTAGATATTGGTTTCGTATCAATGAAAACCCATAACGTGATTTTGAAAGTAATTCGAGGCGGTGGGATATTTCAAAGGATACTTATTGTGAAAATGGTCTTTGCTACGATTTGCGATATACACGGCTTTGTTATCGCTCGTTCACTTTTACTTACCTTCCTCACACTATATATTCGTTTTATGTACCTTTTTCCTTCGGTTTATTTTATCGAATCCGTATTTCGCTCATATTACTTTTTATGTGACTGTGATTATTTAAATATTTATTTTAAAACATTTAAAACGTAAATATAAATTTACGAGCAACTCAACGTGTAGATATAAATGGAAAATAAAGTTCTAGTTATTTTTATTTACTGAAACAATAAACAAATTGTTCCAATTATTATTACACATAACTTTTTCAACAACACTACATTTCAATTTATTATTGTATTAAGATATGTATATTTTTGCATTATGTTAGAATCTTTGTAAAAGGGGAAAAGTTTTTGAAGATATTCTTGGTTGTGTTCTATATTTATAATACCATAAAATAATAATAGTACATTGTGCAACTAGAGAGCAAAACAGGTGTTTCGAATGAGTCTGTAAACACCTGTTCTCTCTTGTTGCACATAACATTTTCTCATACGAGAGCGTGCTATTTTGCTCCTGCGATATAGGGAGCAAAATAGTATTTTCTTCACACCGGGAGGAAAGCGAAGGAAAGATGCCGCTTATCCTCCCGGCCATAAAGAAAAATCGTATACTTCCTTCGGGAAGTAAAAAAGAATGCTTCAGACTGCCTGTTTCTCACCCTCGGCTTCACCTCGGGTAAAAATTACACGCAGCCTGAGACATTCTTTATTTTACCTCCTTCGTTGAGTAATATACTATTTGGGAATAGAGTAAGAGAAACTTATTTTGCTCCCGGCTAAATTAATTTTGCTCCCTAGGGAGAGAATGTGCTCTTTTACGCTCTGAGTGTGAGAATAGTACATTACGATACAAGTGCGCGAAATATGTGATTTTCAAATGGATTACTTCGCGCACTAAAAATAGTACGTGAAATTCAATTTCGGGCACGGAGTTAAACAAAATAAATTTAAAAATTCAATTACAGCATTGATGTCTATCGCTCTTATTATTTGTAACAAATTATTTACTTTTTGAACGAATATTTTTTATTTTTAATAAATGTGACTTAAGTTAATAAATATTTAATACGTTTTCTTTCCTATTACAAATGAAGTAAATGTTGTTGAGTAATGGAATATACAAGTAGTACCGGCATGGGACCAGTTTTGATCAACAACGTCGCTACAGCATAATTAATAGAAATTGAGATAATAATTGCAACACAAATATAGTAATTATGAAACGCAATAAATATATATAATTATATTTTCAGGTATATATTGTTTTACATATTTATTCTTGTTCAATTAATCACCAGTCCAAATCACAATTTTTCTAACCAAACCTTAAAAGCCTTAAAAAAATCTTGAGCCGAATGTTTTTTCCTATATGCAAATTCAACTATTTAATATAATAAGACCTTATTTTATGGCCTTATCTTGTACTTCAGACCCTTATATCCAAGCTTTTGTCTGTTTGTGCTTTTCTTTATCCCTCTCTTCAGCTATTGCACTTATCTTAATTACCTTTTCCATTCATCCTATTGTATCTTTTGTTTTCTTCCGTTTCGACTACAAGAGCTTACCACTATTCTATTAATTTCTTCTTTTCTCTTTTCGGGTTTTTCACTTCTAGACGATTTTTTAGTGACTTTATTTTGGTCATTTATCTGATTTAAAAAGGATCAGAATAAGTAAGGTGCTAGTAATTTAGGTAATTAAAGCAGTAGATCTTAAATAAATATGTACTAAACAAAATTAGAAGGTTCAACTAAATATAATTGTCTACAATTACTAAATACTTATTAACAAATTTGAATAAATGTTTAATACACTTTATTTAATATGAATTCATATTGATAACAGAATTACTTGTTTCTTTTCAAAATATATTTAACGGACCAAAATAATCACTAAATTATAAAACATAGAATATAATAAAGTCTAAGTAATTTAGTAAGTAATTTAGAGGGTAATAAAGGTCTAAATATAGAGGCTCATTTCAAATTTACACTTTTTCCTTTTTTTTTTTCTATTTTTATTAGTTATCATAAATGTCGAGTTCAGCTAATTTTTTTGGTTCGATTGAAAATTCTGTCGATTTAACACATTAAGGACCAAATGCACCAAAATTGAACATGAAGTATGACAGATCTTTTTAGTATTAAAACGCAATGAAATAAATTTTGTACCGTTCAAAATTAAAAAAAAATTACACGTGGTTCATTATTAGAACTCACGATTATTAAGGTGTCTTTTTCAATTATCGTTATTGTTTTATTATTTCCCGCATTACAATATCTTAGACGTGTCAAATATATCTGTATATCCCATGTGCGAAATTCGTAACGGCCCAGCCCTGGTCCAGTCCTGGCAACGGCGGTGCCGAGGCTCGGCTGCGACATTGGGCCAACACTGGCATGAGTCTTGGTGCGACACTACGGCCTAGACTCGGCAACCGGTATTGGACCATTAGTGGCTGCCAGCACTGTCACAACATCGACAGCCAGCAGTGGCTCGGCATCAAAGCCAATATTGGCGCGGCGTTGATCGTCGGCGATGGCACAGAGCCTATTGCAGCTAAATTTTAGAGGCATTATTGTCTTTGCAACGTCGCAGCAGCAGCACGATAAAAAAGAAAAACAAACGTTGAAACGATTTTATTGTTATTGGAAGAAACCTGGAATATGTATATACATCGATGGGTATATGCATATATCCCTCCTTATTGACGAGTCTTTTGATGTTGTACGCCCCTGGGCGGGGCGAAATTTGGAACTCCAACGAGTTGGATTAGTAAGTTCGTAAAACGTCGTACTAGTTCCATCGTATTCCTGTAAATAAAAATATTAATTTCTAATTCGTCGTTTATCACGACGAGTTAGTTCTTAGTCGGAGAGAAAGTCCTCCCGACACCAAAAAAGGCAAAAGTGGCGAGATCGCCCTCCGACCGGAGTTGCCGCGTTGGTGCCCACACTTCAAGAAACGCGGGCGCTACTTCATATGCGGTTCGGCGACGCGCTCCTGGCGGCTACGGCCGGAACTTAACTGCTAGATTTGCCTGGGAATTTGAAAGTCACCGCTGGCTATGGGCTGAGTCTCCAGCGATCGGAGGGCTCGTACACGGAGAGAACTGCGCAAGTATGTAACTGTAGGGAATCCTTCGCCACTGTACTAAGATTTCGGGGCTGCTACTGCACCTTGTGCCGCGAGATATCAATCTAAGAAAGTCACAGTCTCAGACTGTGAAAACGCTCACGGATGAGACAGCAAAACTACGATGCTTTCTTCGAGGCTTGCTCCCGCCTAAGTTATACTTTTTAGACTAGAGCTCTCCCGGACTTTTTTGTAGGAAATTTCCTCCTCTACCAAAAAGGTTTAGTAAATTTTTGCTCTATCTTGCATCGTTTTCGATACGGTCGATATTCGATCGGCAATATTCTGTTTGAAATAAATTTGCTAGGCTTGGACCGATGTTCGGTCCAGAATGATTCCATCGCTGGGCCGAGATTTGGCACTATCACTTTGCCAGACATGGTCCGATACTCGGGCCCAATATTAGGCCGACGCTGGGACGACGATCGGGAGAAATGCCTATGAGATCAATTTGCCAGGCCTGGCCCGATGCATTGGCCAGTTTTCAGCCGAAGTTTGGCAATTTGTTATAGCCAGTATCGGCTACCAATGCTGGCCCTATACTGGCACAGTGAAGTTGCCGACGTTGGGCCAGCATTGATAGCCGAAAGTCGGCTGTAAACGCTGGGCCGAGATTTGGCACTATTAATTCGACGGGGTTGGTCCGATGCTCGGGTCGGTTTTTGGACCAACTGTGGGCCTACGATCGGCAGTACCTTGTATGAAATAAATTTGCTAGAATTGGTCCGATGTTCGGTCCTAAATGCTTCTATCGCTGCGCCGTGATTTAGCACTATCACTTTGCCAGACTTGGTCCGATACTCGGGCCCAATATTGGGCCGACGCTGGGACGACGATCGGGAGAAATACCTATGAGATCAATTTTCCAGGCCTGGCCCGATGCATTGGCCAGTTTTCAGCCGAAGTTTGGCAATTTGTTATAGCCAGGTTCGGCTACCAATGCTGGCCCGATTCTGGCACAGTGAAGTTGCCGACGTTGGGCCAGCATCGGCAGCCGAAAGTCGGCTGCCATCGCTGGGCCAATACTGGGCCGTTTGGTCAGCATCGGCATTTCGCACATGGGATGAAGCGTATTTTCAAAAAAGTCAATACGTGGTACACAAAATGACCTCCGAAATGAAAATTTGTTTGACAACATAAGTATATCCGGACTCTAAAACTATCAGTTTTCTCAAATAAATGCTTAGAATGAAAAGTTCTCTCAACTTTTATTGCTTTTATTACTTTTATTTACTGACACTCAATTGATATTTGTTGATTTGATATATATTTGTTTATTTTTGGGTTGGAAACTTTTTACATCATAACGGTAGTTATTCTTGCATCAAGGGCCAAAAGTTTTTAGCCTTGAAAATAGAACCTGAGAGACGGCAAAGCCGGCTCTAGGTTCATGAGGGTGAAACTTCTACGCCTGTAATTCATTTTATGCTCCAGGAGGTGTGAAATCGGCGTTTTACGCCCGCAAATGAAACCACTTTACGCTTACTTCATAAAAAATGAATTTTTACAATTGTTAGTTAGTGCTCTTCCTGATGTTACACAAAACCCAAGACTTTTTTAAAATTATACATGTGATGTCGCGGCTTGTTCATATTTTAAGAATAATATTCTTCAAAACCGTTTCACTTGGTCTAAGTAAATATGAATTGTTTTTAATAATGTTTTACAAATAGTGTATAAAGGAATGAGTTATTTTCTCTACATTGTTTATGTTTTTAAGTTTCTCTCGAGTTATTTATTTTTGAAACACATTCTTATAGTAAGATCTTAATTTTAATTCAGTGAATAACATTGCTATATCTCACTCTTCAGAAGTATGAAAAGGCAGAAAAGTTTGGGAAACAAAAATTTATCACCTTAAGACAGTAACATCATTGTTTGGACTTTTCTTTGGAAGTATGCTAATATAAATAAATTTGTAAGAAATACGAAAACATATGGATCGTATCCCCACAATAGCCAGAGGCGAAAATATTCTACCAAATATTGCTTGTATAGGTAAACGTCTGCTCGTCCCTACGGAGATTTTCGTAGTCTATACGTAAAGTTGCGTCGCAAGGTCGCAAGAGAAAATCACCCTTTCGTACATCTCTTTTATCTTTATTTACGATTATACGTTCATTGTGTTTGTAAAGAATATTCCGACGGAATTTTTATAGGTTATTTTTTGGAGTAATATATTAACTTTTTTTTAATATGCAATATATTAACCTTTCCTCTGGAATTTACATTAGGAATTTTGAGTTATTGACGATGTGACCCACTTACAATATTATATGAACTTAGATGTGAAAATAGAAACGACATATTTATTAGGGGACGATGATGATGAATTTTGACATATCTCGATTAGTGTCGAAAACGAATTGGCAATATCGAAGTGCATTTCAAGTTGTTTCGAAGGAAGAACGAATAAAATCTTGAGCATATATTAGAATGGTAGAAATACTATCTGTTTCTATGTAGGAATTGGAAAGTACACTGGGAAAAATTATTTACGAATAGTTAATGTAAGTTAATTTCAAGGCTCATACATTAACTGTAATGCTATATCATTAAAGTTAACAACGACAGGTAACTTTGAGTTGAAAATACCAGCACAAAAAATTTGAACAAGTTTGTATAAAAATTGTAACCAATCGTTTGTATCCAAAAATTATTCGACGCAAAATGTATACTATTTCTATATTTTGTACCAAAATTGTACAAAATTTGTATATTGGATGAGAATATTCAATTTGTTTATACTTTGTGTATAAATTGTATATAAATTTGGTGTAGAATGTATTTCAGTTACAATTTTTATAAAAACTTGTTCAAATTTTTTTACTTGGGCTATCCTAATCGACAATGTTATTATTTAATAACTCGTATATTTTAACATTCAATGATTATTCGTTAACTGCTAATAAACCATTTGAACTGCGCATGGCGGCAGTGCGTCGAAAAATACGCAGAAAATCGAATGACCGCGCTTGTGTGTGTTTGTTTATCTCTGTTTCGGCGAAACTGTAAGAGCGTAAATATACTATATATCACGTAATAATCCCAATATTAATATTTAAAATTGTTATATTAACTATAAACATAAGAAATTAAGGCGAATCTGAGATTACGGTAACTTCAGGATAAAGTTATCTTAAGATCAAAATCTAAATTCTGTTAGATTTACATTAAAACTTTTACATTACCTGTAAACAAACGTTTTTTTTTCAGTGTACGTCAATAGAAGTTCTTATAAGCAGTCAGAGACCCTCATGGAAAATACATATACAGTAAATGGATGGTAAACCTAACATTGGCTTAAAATAGTAGAACTAGGGCCAGAACTGGACAAGACGTCTCGGACTAATCCCGAATACAAGTTGGACAACCCTGTTGGATTCTGGCCACAGCCCAGATTCTCTTTATTACCGCTAGAAGTTCATTTTACACCGTTTAGTTCCTACTATAGAAATTAATTCTTATTTGGCACATAAGTAGTGTTACTGATACCTGTCGTCATGATATATCACTTTCAAAAATTGTGGTTTTTGAGTGACAGTATATAAACTCTGTTAAATTCATTGCGATTAACCTGAAACCCTCTTTACAAAATAATAAAAAAATAATTTACTTTTTGCCATTTTCTCAATAAATCGGAACAGTTAATAAATTACACCCATCCAGACTACCCAATAAACACCTTAGCATTAAGTCTTCTAAATTAGTATACATAAAGAAGTTTCTGTTATTAACTGTCAGTAATAATTAAAATTAATTATTAATTGGACTTTATTATGTACAAATTTTAGACCGATTTCGACCGTGTTAGCTGGATCACAATTTAGACGAGAACCCTGGTTGGGTCACGTTCTGGAAGCGTGACAAGTTCGACGGGATTTTGGCCAAACAGCAAAACACTACCTGTATAATAACCCGGCTGTATTTCAGCTACAATTCTACCCAGGATTATGATTTGTGCAATCTGGACTCCGAGAATGCGTATACCTAATGGTTCATGGACTTATATTTGAGGTTGGAGACAATATCCCCAATAGTGGAACAACCACCCAAGTATAATTGGTCCAATTGGACTTCAATAGAAACAGGGCCTCAATCGGGATCCGGATTACTGGTTAACCCTATTCAAAATTCGGACCGGGTTCTGGCAGGAATCCAGTCGAGCTAGACTTATCCTTTCGTATTCTGAATACATCGAGGGTTACGATGTCAGTTTGCAATCTTAGTCTGGTCCACATCTCAAATCTGACCGGGCAGTCGGAAAAACGTGACAGGCCGGTTGGATCCCGGCTATCAAGGATAATCCGGCTGGATTCCGATCGGAGCCCGGTTGAAAATTCTACTTGGATAGGTTCCCGATGATGAGTATATTTGGGATCATCTACGATGATTTAAGGAAATTTTTCTCATTCTTTTTAACGAATTTTTCGAAAGTACATTATAATAAATATGTTTAAGAAATGACAAATTTTGTTTATTTTATACTGAGTTAATCAAATTTCATTTAGATCCCAAACTTCAAGAACTTCTCGGAGATAGAAATTGATTTTTGTTGTCAAACACCATTATTTCTATAACGATCCACGTGGAAGTTTTTTAATCAAGACGATTTAATAAACCCAATTCAACAGGACGGTATATTTAAAGGTTTTAATGAATCATTTTCACCATGTAGGGACAAAAATCCCCTCAGAAAAATGTATCTAACCGGATTCATTCGTTAGAGAATTCCGTAACATTTTTCAAAACCCAACCGTAAATCGGGGTTTAAATCGTGCGTCAGTTCTGTCCTTTTGGAAATGCGATAACCGTAATCGGACACCGGGCACTGGTGCCACGCGAGTAAAGGAGCGTTTAATGCGATTAAATGATTAACGGGAGCAGTGGTATAAAATTGATTGAACCCAGCCTTTGCGTTCTACAGGCGATCGTTCCGCGGGAACATTCGTCTTGCTTATGCTGTTGATTAATCACCGTCGCGATCTCGTTCCAGAAGAAGCTGTTTGTTCGCGGCGACGAGAGGTTGTTAAAACCACCGGAACACGCGACCCGAGAATAAGCTGTATATGATACCCGATGTCGATCCAGAAAAGAGGCCGAAAACCCCGCTGGAAAAACATTAAAGATATACGACGGGATCTGAGATAAGATAAACCCGAAATGAAAGAAGAAATACGAAAAAACGAAAATGAACAAACGAATCGATTCGGTTTGACCTTGATTATTGTTAAGTACTACAGCTTTTCTTTTGGCATTAATAGCTTTTTTTAAGTATTGATCCTTAGCTTTTTTGTACGTTTGTTATTAATGCTTCTTAATACTGTTGGAATGAAAGCTCGGTCTATACACGACCGAGAAGAAAACTCAATTTTCATACGGTACTAGCTATACCTATTTTCTGAGAATCAATATAAATATAGTTTTGGAACAAACCAAAAGAAAACGTTATTAAAATAGAGTCCCGGTATAATTGCGTCTCGCTATATTTACGCCCCAGCATATTTTCCCGGTTCCATCTTGTTATATTTGTCTGTCGCCGCTTCCTTTTCCCCCACATTGCGGGCTGAGGCCTCACGAAGGGCCTGTTGTGACGACACGCACAGACGCGACTGAGGATAGTGGGATAAGCGGCACTTCCCTCTTTTGATGAATACAACGAGACGGGAGGGGTAGACGAGGAACCGAGTGGGTAAATATACCGAGACGATACTGCATTATTTAATTCTTATAAATTTGTTCGGCCGACATCCTGTCAAATTTTGTCTAACTTTTTGTAAACTTGATAAGTTCAGTCCTGAAGAGGTTTTCTAGAAAACTGAAACGTTGTCCAAATACAGTTCGGACAAAATTTAGACGGTCATATGATGAACAAGATTTACTACAATTCAGTTTTAAATATTAATATGTTCGATTTCATACTTATTGCTAATTTTATTAGGTATATTTGTGATTAGAAAATATTTTCTAATATAAGTTAGTAAAACTGAAGAAAACATTTTCGGCCATAATGATAAGCGGTTAGTTTCATAGGCAATGGAAAAAAAATATATTTTTGTAATCAAACAGGTTTCGTTGAGTCTGATTTGGTTCATGCTAGTAAATAATAAATTACGAGAACCAAATTGATTCGATTGTAGGTACTAAACGACTTTGATTACCGTAATAAAACAGTTAGAATACGATAACTAAACGAGTTTAGTTAGAAGTGTATGCATAGATATTCACCGATGGCACTCTATCAGTAAGACAGATTACCATTCCGTTCTAATTATGAGTGTTTCAAATTACCTTTCGTTATCGGAGTAAACACAAATCAGACACGCCGCTTCGCTTAATCGTCCACAAATTAAACGCAACCTTATAACTATGACGATACGTCATTTCAATCTTCTTTTATCCATATTCCGAATATCTATTATATAATACAAAACTAAACTCACCCGGTCCGAATGAACCATAACGACAAACAAACTACTAAGTCCTTATAACCCAAACCCTTTTTTAAGAGTTTAAAATAGTAAATATGCCTCGAAGGGGTAAAAATATATTCTGTCTTTTTTCTACAATATCATCGATCTCTATATTTAAAAACTCAAATAATAGAACTAATACCATTTCAAAATACAGCTTATAATTTGCATTTTTCATAAACATTTCATTAAGCAAGGAAAAAATGTATGGTGTATCGAAAGACATTTTTATTATCAATTACGTAGTGACATTGCATAGACATGTCACAGAAGGAATTATTGCACGACCCGGAATGTAATGAAAATATGTATGGAAAGTTTAGTAACATACATCTAAAGTACATCACACATTTTAGGAAAATTTAATGCGATTCAATACATTTTTAAATTACACGTTAATGACCCTACCGCCAAAAGACGTCTTGAAGAGCTCTTTAAGAAGTGTTAAAAATTGTAAAGTGTTTTAAGTACTTATCAGAAAGAGCTCTTAAAGTGATATTTCAGAAGACTTATGTGTCGATTTAAAGAGCTCTATAAGACCTCTCAAGTATGAGGACTCAAAAAAGAGGTCTTATTTGAGAGCTTTGACGTATAAAGTAAATAATATAAATGAAAAGCAAATTTCTGAAAATTATATATTCTATTTTTGTACCTTAATTATTAATTTATATACGTTTTATCTGAATTCCTTTTTACGATTTGTATCTTTATGTATTGGATGGTGCTTTCATTCAATAAAATGGGGATTATACGATTATAATACAAAATGGTGATAACACTTGTTAATTATCATAAAAGCAGTTATTTTGTTATTATAGCTTATAATCTATCGGTCTGCATATGAGTAAATATCACGCGATCTCATTTACGGATTCAATAACCACTTAGTGTCTCTGGGACAAACGCAGATCTCAACTCTGGGAATCCCTTCACTAAAGGCAGGTGGTCCAAAAAGAGATCGATTTAAGACCTCGACGTAAGACCTATTCGAGATTACGACTTTAAGAAGTCCTAAGGAAGACATCTTTAAGAGTTCGTTTTATAGATTATTCTTAAGTCTTTTTAGAGATATCTTTGGGCGGAGCTCTGGATGACCTCTTTACGAGGTATAATTATTCCAATAACTATGTGCGTCTATATTATTTCATGCCATTATTCATTATTTCTATACTAAAAATGTGATGAATTAAGCCAAATGATGCATGTAACGTGTATGCACAATGTATGCATGAACATATGGATTCCCAAGTGCGCAGTCGCAAAATGAATTATTTAAAGTTTAAAATATAACTTAAGAATGATTTTAAGAACGATTTATTCAATTTCGTAGAAGAGTTCATGGCGCAAGGCTTGACCCCGCAAGAGAGGACAAAACCTTTGTTTCATGCACTAGCTTTACATCGACAAAATTTGTATTTTTTCATTAGTCAAATAATATTTTCTACTATTATTATTTGGGTATTTATCAAAACCGGCACTAAATACAACGTGTATTATGTAATTGGTAATTTGGTATATGGTCCTTCGAGCCGGATATGAACTAGCGACCTATGGATCTACACAACTCTGCTCTATCAACTAAGCTATCGAAGGCTCAGATACCAAATTACCAACTAATATACATTGTATTTAGTTTTCATGAATACCTAAATAATAATAGCAGAAAGTATTATTTGACTAATGAAATAATATTTTTTACAGCTTCTTAGCAAAATTTATCATTTGAATCAGTAATACACTTTTCGTTTAAGAATTGGTACTTCTCAACTAATTGAAATTACAGTTAACAATGATTTGTCAATATCTATTAACAGAATTTACATGGTTAATTTGTAATTTTTTCTCAAGATAAATATCGGATTATAAGGTTATACTTTACTATTTTAACACATTTAATCAGACTTACATAAATAATTCTTTCGAAAAGGCAAATTTTACCCGATGGCTCGAAATTCGCATTTTAAAGTGAATATAATACTTTTTGCCAGTTTGCGATAAAATATTGAAAGTGGTGTAAAGCTCGAATAGATAATCGCACTTACATGTTGAATTAATAATAAAACGCACACGTTAAAGAGGAAGGTAAATTATCAGTGAGTGGAAAACCATCTATTTTTTCAAGAAAAAAATTCATTGAGTGAATTCTGTGTTTAGAAAACTATATTATTTGTTAATACTATGAATTTAAATATTCATTTAAGACTAAGTCATTTTTTTTAGTTTGTGAAAAAGTTGCAAAAAATTAACGTGTGGAGTTTTAATTATTTTATTAATTGGGAAATTTAATTTGCGTTTTATTTTATTATGTTTAATTTTAGTACATATTTTTTTAGACTCGTGAAAAACCAAAAAGAATTTTAATTAAAAAAAATTTAATTCAAAGTAAACACACATTTTGAACACTCAAACGTTATTGTTATAAGTTATTTAATACAACCAAATACAGCATGGAATCAATGTAATAAATATACAAAGATGAACAAATGATAAGAATGATAAGAACAAATACTAAACATAATTTAAAATAATACAATACTCCCTAATAATACATAAATTATCTATTTCCGTAAAATATGTCGTTCACCCCGATTCTTTTCGAGAAGAATAAGAAACCAAATGAAATATGATACAAGAATTATATACCTGATCATATTAGACAAACCAAATATTTGGGGTTGATGTCCGAAATATAGTAGAGGTGAAAAGCGATTGTCGACTTTTAAATTTAAATATTTCATTGCCAATTTTAATTGCCAATTATTCGATTAACAATGTATGAAAACATTAGACTCGTTTATTTTGAAACTGAGATAAATGAATGAAGCTATATCCATATCAATTGAGAGTTAACTTGACTAATTGCTATAAAAAGTGGGTTTCGGTATCTTTTCAGAGGTAATTAAATAGTCGGGCTCCCGATTATAGCAACAGTGGATAAAACATTTTATTTACTTTGCGCTTGGAAAATATAGCTTTTTGAGTTTTTTTAAATTTTAAATAAATTTCTCTCTATGATATCGTTTTTAATCGAATTATTATGAATATACAGGCAAACATATGTTTTACGTAATTATTTAATTTATTATGCATACCATGATTAAATTTGTCGATTTCTTGCAAATATCTATGAAAGATCAATATAAAAAATATTTTAACTTATTCCAATAATGAGTACATTTTTAACTTCTCTTATATACCAGTAATAATACAATACTGAGAGTAAGAAACACGATATAAACTGTGCAGACGTCGAAGGTGAAATGGAAAAAGTACAGGAGCTTGCAATGGACTACATAATAGATCGGGAATATTCACTTGCAGGGAAAAGTTACTTTATCCATATGACACCTTCAAAGGGAAAATAAAATCGAATTCAAATACCAACATTTTACAGCATCAAATACTTCCTTTTTGTTATTTATAAACAGAGTTGCACAAGATAAAGGTAATATTTCTAACAATAATATTTGGAATTTATCATATATAAACTAAAAAAGCCCTACAGTTTAGTAATTTCGTTCACTGAAATATAATACACAAAGAAAATAATGCAACGAAATGAAAATTCAACTAGAATGTAGAATGATGATATCTGATGTCAGTAAATATTATTTCTTTCATTTAGTTTATTTTCTCTCTAAATTTCTGTCGACTAAAATTAGTCGTCGGAATGTCGTCTGATAATCCAAAAAGTACGCTTTACTAATGTCTAGTGGTGTAAAAACAATTAAAATACAATAATTTTGTATCATTGTTAAGTTTTAAGCAAATTACTGTTTTTGAAAAACTTCGGATTTTAAAATAAGTTTTAAACAGTTTTTCGAAGAGTTATTCAAATAACATTAAAATGTCCTGAGCTATCGAAGGGAAGTTGATATATCTCTCAATTTATATGAAAAGAAAAGAAATTACTTCGACCCACATCATTTGTAGGTCGGCAGAGGTATGGTAATAAGTAATTTGTTAGCAGGGTGTGGAAATTTCACCTCCTGCCCACAATTTTTCATTGAACCTCTACTTTTCAGACTCCATAAATGTTAATAATATGATTGCTGACGTGTTCGTATATCCCAGAGTCGTATTTCCATCTTTCATCTTCGTTTCTGCAGGAATTATATTCTCATTTTCTAATAGGTTCCATGAATTATCCATAAAATATTAATTACTAATCCATAATTTATTTACCCAGTATCAGAATTTCTATAAACGTCAAAACTATTAGCAAGCGGAGTTCTTATAAAAGTTTTTTAACTTCTGTAATCTGAATTTATTATTTGTTAGTAAATGCATAGTTTTTATTAACTAGATAGTTTCTTATGAAAATATAATATAAAAAGATACTACAAAAAGGTTTGTTTGTAACAACCACAATCATGATTATTGATCCTGTACGGTTAAGTTGCTGTTGACTTAATCGAACTGATTTGATTTATAAACCTAATGGAGTAAAATTACATTTTCTCCCTAGGGAACAAAATTGATATATTCGAGAGCAAAGTAGGTTTCGCACACTATGAGCACAAAATACAGAAAATAATCGTCAATACTCGCTTCGCTCGGGCAACAAACTCGCAGTCATCTAGAAACACCTATTTTGCTCCCTAGTTGCACAATGCAGTATTATACCTTTTATTTCAATTATCATAAAGTGACGGAAATACCGAGGAATTTTACTTCAATTTAAAATCCGTCGATAAATTTTATTACTTTCCAATCGATTACTCTGCGGTGCTAATCTAAGTAAGTATAAGTTGTTATTAAGAAACTCAATAATAAATTAGGCTTTTAAAACTGAAAAATACAAAATAATGGATTACTAAGGCACGTTTAAATATCTTATACTATTTTAGAACAATTAACCTAACCTTAAAATTATAAATGTCGAAACTGCGACTAACAAAGCAGTTTACATCATTCTAGCAAAGAAGATTTATTAAAAAAGAAATGTTTACTTAAAATGACTACAACACAAAATAATTTGTAGCAATTGAAATAAGGCTAATAAAAAAGCATGAAGGAACTACCGTTCGCATATTAATTTATGTAAGTACAACACAATTAACATTAATTTACACATAAAACTACGAATCAGTGAATTTCTTTTATATTTATTTATATTCGTCTTTTCAGTTTCATTTTTATCCGCAACATCCCGTAATAATTCATTAATTGCTTTAAATTTCCGTCAACTCTTAAAAGTGAATATCATTTTTTATATATATTTTAAGAAAGTTCGAACTACTGCAGTTCTTTGTTTTGAAATCGTGAAGACTTTTTAAAAGTTTGAATTTTGAACTTTTCAAGCCAAGCGCAAAAATATTTTCTAATAAAAATTCCATAATATAAATTTTCTTCTTCTCTATCAAAAGAAAAAGATTTTTCATTTCGCTCATATTTCTTTGATATACGAGACCGAGTGCGAGTTTGCGAAAGCGTAATAATATTTTTTATTTCTTTTAAAATACATCTAGTCATGAGAATATTTTAAATAATTTAGAAATATGACATTTTTAGTTTCTCGATTTAATAGCTTCTCGTTTTTGTAAATTATTTTTATAATTAATATAATGGTATAACTGAATTAATATAATTGATATGCATATAGTTTGCGGGTTTCAATTTTAAATCGTGCCTGAATGATTTATCACAACTCTTGTCCGTTATTAAATCCTTGTACTGGATTCTTTATTCATAACTTGATATTAATGATTTATTTATATTATTAATTATATTACCTACATGTCGTATTTTACTAATTCATAAAATAAACTGTATATGTTTAAACCGTAAACATTTCATATTAAGTAATCATTTCTATCGTTTTTAGTGAAACGACCAAGTCTTTTCACAAAATTTAATGATCGATCTGTGCCATTGTATTCATTTCTTATTTTATTCTCGGCTCTACAATACAGATAATACTAGTGAATTAACTTGCGTATAAAAGAAAGTTATAAAACCCCTTTAACCATGTTAAAAACCCCCTTAGTGCCATCTGCATGTCCAATCATTTTCATTTTTCTGTTACTTTTCTTAACTTCTTGATCAAACTAACAATATGTGAATGCAACAAGAGCAAGTTTCTCGGGAAATGCGCTTTTTCATTTTAAACTGTGTTACGTACGACGAATAAAAGAAGAGCCATGCACTTAATGACGTGTATTTACATACAGCGTATGAAAATGGAATAATCGGGAAATGGAGCATTTCATAAATCTTATTTCTGCGATATTCTTAGTTTTCGAAACGTGATACCTTCTTTCATACTTCCATTAAAAACGTCACTATGGTTACGTAGTATAAGTTAACATTTTATGATAAGCTGTGGCGTATTTCGAAGTCTTTTTGAAGTTAAAACTATATCACTTAAAATTGTTCAAATGTATATTTAAATTTTACGTTTATGGATTGTTTTTGTCTATAAAAAATGCCAACTCAATGGAAATTATTAGGATATAATTTTTTATTTGAAGTGAAATTTATTAGAATGATCTGGTTTACGTTTCACTCAATTTATTATTCAATGTAACATTACAAAATGTAATCCGAAACACAATTTCCATTTTCTAGTTTTTATGCGGTTGGATGTTATTTCCAGCTTTTCAATCGTGTTCCCTATTATTAGCATACAGCAGTGTTCCGGTATATTTGCGTCTTCCTATATTTACGTCAAAGCGTATTTGCCCAGTTCCGTCTCGTTATATTTATCTGTCGCCGCTCTATTTTTTCCCCCACCATGCGGGTTGGGGCCTCAGGAAGGGCCTGCTGTGACGTCACGAACGTAACGCGATTAAGAAGGCTGGAAGAAGCGGCACTCCCCATTTCTTGATAAATATAAGGAGACGGAACTGAGCGGGCAAATATACCGGGACTCTACTATACTAAGATTGCATATCTTTTATACACAAGAATAAATTTAAAAAAAATTGATTTATATTATGATGAAAGACTTTATCAGAAACTTTTGTTATATATAACCATAGATATCACCAATTTTATGTTATAACGTACAAATATAATAAATCGAATGTAACATTTAGAATAGGTTATATGAGATTATAACAAAGCGCTTTGAATAAGTACATATCGAATAATGGATTGGTTTTCTACAAAATTCGGTTGTAATTTTTAGTTGAATGAGTAGAATAATAGTAGCAATAAAACGACTTTATTAAACTAAAATTTCCTTGCAATTTTGTTAACGGATTCTGAAGGAACGAGTCCATGAGAGTCCACGAGAATTTGGAAGGGATATTTCTTGAATAATTTATTACTGTCACAGTAGGAGTGAAAATTAACGTAATATTTGTGTGAAAAAATTCAATATTTCTGAAAATTTTAGTAAATATATGATAATGTCAAAATCCATACAATATTTTGTATAAATTTCTGTATTAACTATATACAAGATGAAAACAAGTCGGGCTGCTCTTAACACTTGTTGCTAAACATTGGCGCATACATAATGCAATGCATATTTTCAATCTTAGTATTAGTAGTTTCGTATACAAATTGTTCATTAGTTGTTGCATCCTGTTTCGATAAATTTGTAAACGTATTTAAATCTTGAAATGCAGTAAAAGAATTTAAAATTTACTTTTTTTGTACTTTTGTATAGTTGTGATAAAATTTAAAACGGATAAAGAGTTTCAAGCTTTTATTGCAAATAATTTTCAGATTCTTAAAAAAAAAAAAACTTTCTGTCTATATATCAGATGTGTTACATGTTATAAAAGGACTATTGCGATTATAGCTAGAATCTGATATTAGCCTCTAAAACAGTTGCAGGTATTTAACTCACAGCAATCCTCATCAATGTATTGACAAAGATTATTATAATCCTTTATCTTACTTCTGCCTATTGTTTATTTTCAAACAGATTATGTCTATTATTTAGTTATTATTTCATCGTTTAAATTACAGTGTTGACATTTTTTTATGAAATGAAAACTCTGGCCTCTTATGATTCAACAACATTTTTTCCAAATTTTGCTCCATATTGGATCCGAAATTTTTAATTTCGCAGATAGAGCTCAGCTATCCTGTGCAGAATGTCATTTTACATATATTGCAGAAAAATTAATTAAAATCCGTGAAAAATGGAAGAATGTTGCTGATTATGAATGCAAATGTCCTTTTTCCCGAATTTCATTCGCATTATTGGATCAGCGACATTTAATTTAAAAAATTTAACATATCTATGAATCCTTCAGAATTTCATTCCAGCATTTAAAAAAATTTGATTAAAATCCATGACGAATTCAACGTTCTAGCCTCTCTTCAACGAAAAAATAACGTGTGACGTATTTTAAATGGCGAGCCTTTGAATTTGAGAAAAAATACATCACTTTTTTCAATAACTCGACAAGTTTTAAAGCTATTTCAATGAATGAAGGCTCATTTTAAAGATTTTTTTATCTCTGTGTCAATTTTATCTACAATGAATATTTCTCTTGTTACAGTCCTAAAAAATTTGTAAAATACCAATTATGCGGTTTTTCGCTTCTAACTGGTTTCGATAAATAGTTACGAGAAAATCACGTAGATTGAAGTTTAAAGCCTGACAAAGCAAAGAATTTAACCTTTTGTACATTGCGTTTAGAAATGTTAGTTATGAAAATTAAGCACATAGGCAGCTCTTTAATATCACAAAATCGCAGAAAAACGAATTTTAAAATGACGGTTTATTGTCAATTTCACGACATTAGTCGGCTTCTTGGGAGTTTAATCGAAAATATCACTACGTGATATTCTTTGTTTTTTTCAAGCTCAATAACTTCATTCTACATGATTTTTGATAACTATTTAACGAAACCAGTTAGAATATTCGTCGTATTTCAACACGACTTGGAGATAAATGACAAAATCATTCAAAGGAGCCTTAATTCGTTGAAATAACTAAAACTAGCCGTATTAAATATGTTCCATGAGTTGAGAGATACCCTGTATATACTGCATTGCGTTAGGGAGTTATTAAATAATTGAAAAGTTCCCATACAAGAAGTGAGCTCTAATTAGATCTATATTATGGCTATACCTACAAAATCCACATTTCGGTGAATCAAGATATCATGTGTTCAAATTACATCTAGTAAGGTCAAATTAAATCCCGTTTATGGTCATATCAACAGAGCTCTTTAATTTTTATTCATTGCATTAAAATCAATTTAATGTCAAAATTTGAAACGTCTAATGTTAGGATTTTTATAGATCCTGTATCATATTAAATCGAATTACAACTAGTAAGGACTATTCTTCTAGGTATACATACAATAACAGACTATAATCACATACATACAAACAGATCACGTCAAGACGTGAGCTTTTAAGAATCTAACGTATCTTGAACGTATTTAATAAAGAAGATGATACAGAATCTTTCTAGATTATATATTAAACCTGTCTCTGTTTAGTGTATAATGAAATTTTATTTGACCTTACTAAATCTAAGTGAATCACATAAGATTCTGATTTAAATTTTTGTGGCCTGTATTTGGGTTTAACACCCAAGTTTGAATACGTACAGACTACAGAATTGTTATTTGTAAGCAATAAAAATTTTCAAAAAATGGAGACCTCCGCATTCCACTAGTTTTGAGGTTACTTTATCGAAAGGAGCTGATAACATTTTCAAAAAAGGATGTTTAACACAGTTTTTTCGACTATTGAAAAAAATCGAGATTTTTCAGCTGTGATTGTGTTTTTAATGACAATTTTCTCTATGATAATGGTTTTTGATCACCGGCTTACCTATCAGAAAAGTGTTCCCAATCGTTGTACTTCAAAAATATGCTTTCACATTTTTTTATTTTTGTCGATTTGGATTTTAAAATGGCCCCTGAACACCAAAAACTAGAAAATATTGTAAAACCTATTAATTAAATTATTGCTGTACACGTCTAAAATATAGACAATTCCTCCACTTGTTAAAATTGTCTGATGTTCAAACGGCATTTTAAAATCCAAATTAACAAAAATCAAAATATTTGAAAGCACTATTTTGAAGTAAAATTATCGGGAACATGTTTCTAATAGGTTAGAACTTCTCAAAAAATCGGTATCATGGTGAAAATTCTTTTCAAAAAAAATCATAGCACGAAGATTCTTTTTTTTAATGTCGAAAAAAACTGGTAAACATCATTTTCTGAAAATTTCCTCAACGCCATTGCAAAGAGCCATCTCAAAACTAGTGGGATACGAAGATCTCCAATTTTTTAAAAATTGTTATTGCATACAAAAAACAATGCTGAAATCCGCGTGCAAATTGTGCACACTTGTGCCCTAAAGAGTTAAAAAAACTTACATCCTAAAGTAGAGTTAAACACAAGAAAACTATGACTTGAATATTTTTAAAATTTCTTTGGAGGAATGGTATGTATATGTGGTAAAATCGTTCAACAAAAGCAAACTTTTTTTCTGGCAGCCAATACCAATGACGTTCGAAAGTGTGAAATAGCCAACTGTAAAAAAAGGAGTACTGGAGTAAGTGACAAGTAGGTGAATGTGAAAAAGGGGCAAGAGTATCACTATCGAGCACCACCAGAGGGTCCGGGTGAAAAGGCTAGAAAGAGACGGAAAAGGGAAAAAGATAACGACAGAAACAGAAAAAAAGAGACGAAAAAATTGGCATATATATATATATATATATATGTATGTATGTATGTATGTATGTATGTATGTATGTATATATAGAGGAGAAAAGGAGACGAAGGATTAGTTCAGTTCAGAGGGGTGGCCTGGTGCTGCTGACCGACCTCGGCTGATCGATATAGCTACAGGTGTCTGAAAGTATCTGCACGCGAGCTCTAGCGGGTTCATTTGCTCCTCTTTGCCCGCCGAACATTAACGTGCCAGCACGCGCTTAGAATACATAGTCCGAGAATACCTACAATTAATTCACGAACCGAGGTTTAATGAATTCCAGACACACGAAAAATCCCATAATTGCGCCCATTAAACATACAATGAAGTTTTCGACTTTAATCCCTTATCAAAATTGAAGAACCACAATTCCAGGATGGGTATTTTTACAAAGCTAAAGTACCACCAAAACTATTATAGGAGTTAACCTTTACAAAGCCAAAGTCAAAACATCCTATTCCAGTCAATTTGGTAAAAATTATCCTGAAAGTCAACTTAAGATCATCAACGCAAGTAGAAAATGCCATAAATATGTAAAAAAAATGTCATCTTGTAAGTCAAATTGAGATTACAAGATTGTCTTATGCAGAGATTAATAGTCATTTTTGTATCAAGGGCGTAAAATGGAGTTTTACGCCTTGACAATAGAACTCGAGAGACAGCAAAGGGGGCTCGAGGTTCATGAGGGTGAAAATTATACACCTGAGATTCAAACATTGTTTTTTTATGCAATGGCCATTTTACGCCTACTGCATCAAAAATGAGATTTCAGCCTTAATTAGTCGTTATTCCTTTTATGTGGATAAAGAATGTTTGGGTTCTCCTATTTAATTGTCCTTTCCAACCTTACAGTTTAGGATCATCACAAACTATTTTCGTCGAAGCCCAAACTTTCTTGAGGCGTTCCCAAGTGCCAATATCGCTAACTGAATATTTGTACGGAGCATACTCAATTTTACGACGTACAATGCAAGAAATATTTGAAATTCTGATACTTTTATGTTACCGGAGTAACAGAATGTTACTAAAGCCTGAAGAGACAAACAAATTATGCAACAATATTATGCATACAATATTTGTTTAAATCGTGGCCAGAGGGAAATATAACCTATAATTAATTAACAACTTTAAACCAAATATATGGAGCAGTAGAAAAGGTTCATTTGGAGACGATTATACACATTCCAATTTTTTTGACAACTTGTTTTTTATCTCACATTTCGTATTTTTCATCGAAAACCATTTTGGGATTCTTTTGAATTCAATATTACAGTTTATGATCTTTCCGAAATTGACTTAAGTAATGGACTTTTTTGTGTTTTATTTCTGCAATCATTAATCTCTTTAGGAGATTATTTTGCTTCAATAATTAGAGTTGAGGGTTTAGCACTCGTAAAGTACAGTTAATAAAAAAGGTGCATATTAGTTTGCACATAATTCTTGTCGGAGAGGCAAGTAGTATAAGTACGAGGCTGTTGGGAGATGCATTTTTTTATTCCGGAGGCTTTTAATAAATATGTCGCGTTGTTGATCGTAAAGACCATAGAATATGGTCAAGCTACTGATCTCTATCCGTTTCAGATTAGCATTTCATCCTTTTGACTATACCAATTTTGGTTAGTGCAGCTTTGAGGTTATAATGGCCTGACCGACATCTATTTATTCCGGTTATAATTTTGCGTGGTAGATTTCTATTTGCGTACTATGTTTTGAGGTTTTCGTTTTAGAAATATTGAGAATAATACTTTCCTTTTCATGCTCATTGTTCCACTACAATCGCATTTGTGTTATAATTTTGTAGCAGCTTTACTTCAAATCTGTGAACGGGATATTACGCACACTAACTTTAGTCATTGTATGCCTTTTTAGCTGCTGTTTCCGCTTTTTCGTTATTTTCGATCTTTCATTAACTTCAATTAACCTTACATTCTCCCTCGTGATCATTTGAGTTTGCAAATTCGTATACTTTCTTTTTTATTCTTTGTTACTTTCTTTGTCAGACCATTATAACCTCAAATTATTCCGGTAACATAAAGGTATTTGAATTTGAAAAGTTTATAACAGTGTGCGTCGTAGAATGGAGTATGCTCATCACAAATATTCAGTTAGCAATATTGGCGCTTGGGAACGCCTAAAAAAAATCGCAACAAACATTTTCTCTTGCGAATTTTGTTTTGAACACGATAATATGCTTTTTTTCATTATTGAAACCCAAAACTTTTGATGGGTCTATCATTTTGAGTTTCAAAAATCTAATCACAAATATATTTGTTGAAATCACAAATTTTATTGCAGAAAGCCATTCAATTATAAAAACATAGAGTATTGCAATTCATGGATTTCAGCTTATACCTTATTCCACTAAGGACAATTTTGCAACGTTAACTTACTTCCAATTTGAATTCCTCCATCAGAGTATACTAAACAAATATCAAAGAACAAAAAGAGATACGACCAAAGAGGCTCAAATTACTCCTTGAGGGATTCTTCCCACACCTTTGATGCCACCTCCATAGAGTATTCGCAATGCGAAATCGAATCAACGAAAAACCAGGATATTCACACGAAAAGAGACGTGTAGATATTGTTTAAGTTTTACATAAAACTGAAATATAGGTTATGTTTCAAAATGTGTAAAAGAGACTATGTTATGTGAAAGTAGATATCAAAACTATAATCCCTCATATTTTCACTGTAAAAGCACACGTTGTTTGTAGATCCGAATTCTGTAATGCATGTTTTAAAATGCTTTCAGTAAATAGTTTAGATAAAACTTTTCAACATTCTTATTTCAATTTTTCCATTTATTATCGGTCTCAAGTTAGAAAGTCAAAGGTGCAATTCTGAAGTAACGGTAAGATGCTTGTAAAATACATTAACATGAAACAGATTTTTTAAATTTACTTTCTTTTTTACGACTAAAGGAAGCAACAAACTCAATATATTCTATATGCCTTTTTGAATTTCCGGTCAAATTTCTGTGTATCATTAGAGCATTCCATATTTTTGCTGATCATGCTAATTCATTTTCCACATCAGTTTCTGATTGTTGCAAAATTCTCTCTAATCTGTTCACCGAAAATATTTTGATCGTGTTTATAGTGCTTAAGTGGTCGCAACTAAAAACCAGCTAACAGTTTAGTATTATTTTTTGTTAATTACTATCACTTTGCCACATGAAGATTCTCATAAAGTAGCAGATTTTATTAACAAAATCATTATTTTTGCCCATTTATGTTACAACACCTCAGAAACCGAAGTCAATCGAGGGAATTTTACTTCGGATTCCGATTTAGCATCAAAAATCTTCTGAAAAGTATATTCTGGCATCTGGGTCAAATGGTCAACTTGATTTTTTGGCCTGTGTTATTATAAAATTGTCGAATTTAGAATGGAAAAATGTAATGTTAATGTAATTTTTACATTACTCTTGTTTTAGTAGACATATTATTTCAGATTAAATATTACGAGTCACATAAATAATGGCATTACACGGGCACCCTTCCGCAATACATGTGCTAAAACAAACAAAAATTTTGTAGTTTCTAAAAAATGTTTATTTAATTAATAATTGCCAAAATAATTTTGCTGACAACTATTGTTTGTTAAATATAAAAAATATTTTTTAAGTCCCAGTATATTTTCTACTTTCGACGACTCAAATAAATATGTCAACTTGATTACAATACTTAATAATGATAAATAATACATGTTCTATTGAAATACTTGATATTTATTAATTACACTAATTTGACTTGTACAATATTTTTTCGGTCATTTGCAGCACTATTGACATGCCTGTAATATTTTACCGCGTAATTTTCCATTGAATAAAGTGAATTCCAACAAAAGTTGGATATTATATGTAACTCTAGCGTAAAATAAAAAAAAAATAAAAAAAAATAAAAAAAAAACTTCTACATGTAATTTTCTGTTATACTCAAGTACAAAATTGCAGGAACCAATTTTTAATTTCTTAAATTGTATCATAGGTACTCTGATTTCTAAAGCTGCATCATTTCTTTCAGTGTAAGTATATAAATTATTCATTTTTGAGTTATCAAGTCAGATTCATTTTTTTTCAGATTTTCTAAAAATAAAGACATCAAGTCTAATGGCTTACGATAGAGGTTTCCAATGCGGAAAATACTTGGGCAGCAATGCACTGTAATATTTGTCGAAACCACTATTCCTAATATCAATCGAAACAATTTTACAGTGTATTTTTCGATTATGCTACTAGTTGCAACCGACATTCCAGGAATAACTATATAACTGGGGTTTAGGATGTAGATTATATTCAATCCGACGTCAAAGTGACTATGTAATCCGTTTCATGTATTGCAATTCATTGAAAATGTAGTCCAACAAAATCTACTCTATTTTCTGCTTAAATGAATTAAAATTAATTTCCTGTCGTTTTAATACGTATTATCGACAACACAAGATGGTGTCATGGTGATATCATATGGATTATTACAGAGCATATAATAAATTATAGGTTTTGTTTCTAGTATTCGACAACATTGCATATCCACGATGTTTAATAATATTTATCGTAAATACCTAACATAACATCAAGACAACTTCATCAATATTGCATATGACATGCGATAATCCTATTTAATATTATGTTAAAACTTCGTTTCTTTATGTTGCTGAATTACATTCGTAAACTTCACTGTTCTACTACATGAAAGTACAATTAAGAATAAATTAATTTTATAGTGTTCTTTATCAGTGTGCCGTTACCATTAAATAGTACTTTCCTTTTTTTTAATTTAGCAGAATCGTTATACTGTGAAAATATTACAAGCGATCCCAAATGCCAATGTCAACGTGAAAACGAAAACCTCAAACATATATTGCGGCAGTGTGAATTATATGACAATCACCGAGCAAAATTGTTAGCGTCCCTGCGTAAATAAAAAATCTATACTCCCTTAAGGGGTTACATGGGTTTTGTGGCTTGAAAAAAGTCGATTTTTTTTTATTTTTTTATTCGATTGTACAACTCATTAGGAATATTGTGTGAAAATTTCAAGCCGATCCGAGCTAAATTTTCAGAGATATAGGCGTTCGAAGTTCGTAGTTACGGTCAACTCGACTCCACCGGGACAAACTTAAAACGCGTTTTTCTCAAAACCGGGTTTTTCAAGTCGGTAGTCAAGATATCTCGAAAATTTATGAACCGATCGACTTGAAATTTTACAGACATCTTTTAAACATGTTTTACTACTGCTTGAACGAAGGATTTTTTTTTCATCACTTACAATTCAGTTTACAGGGTTATATGTGGCTAAATTTAGAGCAAAAATGCAAATAAATTGCAAAGAACGCCAAAAAACTTCAAGTTTCAATTTTTTTTTTAAATCCTTCGTTCAAGCAGTAGCTATACTCACATACTAATAGAAAAATTTTGGTTTTTTGATTGTAGATAAAATTTACTCAAGTTAGAGTGACTACCGCGAGGACACTTTTTTTAAGCTGACGTTACTTCCGGCGCTATCAACGGCTGAATTTTCAATATTTTTTAATGAAAATTTTTGTATATGATCTTCACATTATATACATAAATGTGTAAAAAGAAAAAAAAAATACTAATGTTATACCTTAAAAAAAAATCGAGAAAAACGACCTTATTTTGCGTCACAAAACCCATGTAACCCCTTAAATATCGAAATGTTAATTGCGAAACCCAACGTGGCCGCGTGCCAACATATTATGACCTATCTTGATATATGTAATTTATACATTTGATTTTAAGTAATATGTATACTTAAAAAAAATGTTATAATTCCGCATGAAACAGTCGATAATATTTAATGTAGCAGATATAAATCTCTAATGAGATTTAAAGTGCTTAATAAAGGAAAAAAAAACACTTTTTAAAAATGTCAGTCATGTATTTTTTTAATATAATTTCATAACTGTTTGGGCATTAATACGACTCAAGAATAGTGTTAGGACATAATGTATGATACTCTAGTGCATAAGATCGTTTCATTCTATATAAACATATAGTTTCGATTTGTTAGACTTTGGCACCTATGGGTATTAAATCATACAGAAATTATTATAGAATATCAGACTATAATTCAGGAATTAATAAATACCAGTAAATAAAGACTAAAAGAGTCCTACCATAAGGAATATGGACTAAAAACCAAATTTTGTATTCAGTTTTATTATACAATGCAATTCAACAATACCAGTGGAAAATGTTGCCTCGCAGTATCGCTGAACAATATTATTCGGAAATATTGCAGGAAGACATATTGCTGGTCAGTATTGTTCATCAATACTATTCGACATTATTGCCCGGCAACATTATTGGACAATAACCGCACATACGGGTTTATTGCGAAATATTGTTTTATTGTATCGAAAATATGTAGATATTGGTATGCAATACAGTCGACTCTCGTTAATTCAAACCTGCGATAATTCGAACCTCCCTATAATTCAAAGTTATCACGTGTCCCCTACAAAATCTCTCTATATTTCGAACTAAATCAATACATTTTTATACACTTGGTAATTCGAACGAAAAAATCGACGAACGAACGAAAATATGCAACAAAACGACGCGTTATTTCGAATTCATCGGCATCCAACACTCGACAATTCAAAGTTGCAGAGAGAAAGAGGCGGAAAGATTGTAAATATTTACATTTTGCGACACGTTCAAAGTTCAAATGCTTCAAAAAATCCGGGTTTTTAAAAGAAGATCAGGAAAATCTTCCAATACTTATGGATTATGAAGAACCAGCAATAGAACCATTAATTAACATCAGCGGTGTGAGTTTTTCTGACTATGTTCAAGTGGATGAAGATGTTGCTGTCTCAGGTTCACTAACCGATGGCGAAATTTTATCTGCAACAGATAAAAGCAATGATGAAGATGAGGACGATACATCAGAACCTGTGGCAGAGGTGTCCGTTAAGGAAGCAAGATCCTCATTCGATACCTTACAAAACTTCTGTCTACAAAACGAAAGTGATGAAAAAACATTTCAGGCACTTTTTCTTGTAAAAAAAGTTATTGAGCAGTCTGAGCAGCAGCAATGTACTTTAAAACAAACCAGTATAACAGAGTTCTTTCCAAAGATTAATTAATTCACATTATTAATTCGTGTATGTAAAATAGCAGTTAATAAATAATAATTGATCAACACTTGATAATTCGCAGTTTTATTTATTTTCTCTCACAAATTTCGAACCATTTGATATTTCAAACACTCGATAATTCGTAATACTTTTATGAGTCCCTCGAGTTTCGAATTAACGAGAGTCGACTGTATATGGTGCATATGCTGCGGTATAATTTTGTAGACATTATTACAAACATTATTTAAATATTTACGTTTTACAGGAGAGTTACAAAAAGACTTCTTTTCTAGAAGATTAAGACTATTTAATATTGTTTTTTAATAATATTCGTGGCAATTGTGAGGAAAAAGTATTAAGCCGAAAGGGTCAGACCTTTTTGAATGAAAACTTCAGCATTTATTGCCACTCAGTGTTTCTCACGTTCAAAAGCCTACTCTTACAGATTCTGCCAAACGAATTGTTCCAAAATAAATCATGAACTTTTAAAATATTTTTAAAAATTTACACCCGGAGATCGCTGATTCTAGATATGAGGTAAACATTTCGAAATTCATTCAATATGTGATTTCATATTTCCAACCAATGATCCCAAAAATATAAATTTGGAGTTATGGAGCAATTGACGATTTTGAAACTTCGATTGGTTGGCTATTTTGATCATTTTGATATTTTGATAAGTGTCAGGTACCTTTTGGTACGAACCGACTTTTAAACGTAATATTTTGCATTTTAATGTATTTTAAAAATTTGTGAGTTTTTCGAAAAAAACCTGCTGTATCTTTTTTGGTACGCGCTTTAGACCAATAATTTTTAGAGAATCAGAAAGAGCAGACTTTTGCACGAAAAAAATGTTGTGTGTAAAACTTTATTCTTTGTCCAGTAAACTAAAAATAATTATGAATAATAACATATTATGATATTATGTCAATACTAATGAAAAGTTTATTATTTTCGAAAATTATCTCGCAGTGTCGCCTACAATTACTATTCAAAATTACTATGTGATCAGGTAAACAAATAACTCAATTTTGCCAGGAGATCTTTGATCAGATCTACTTAGATCAAAATTTGTCTTTTTCCTGATGAAAAATAACAGAAATTTCAGATCAATTTTTATATAATTTCGTTTTCTGTACAATTTATCACATTTATTTGTCCTTCAGGTTTACGTTGTGAACTTTCATCAAATTGAATTCAGTGCATTTTTATCCTTTTTTTAAGTCCTCCAACTTGTTTCAAACAATTTTGCTCAAATTTAATCAATTTTAATGAATCTTCTTCGATGATAACTTGTAATACAACGTGCTCCATTGAATACAAAAATTCTTCTCTCGCATAGGAAGTCGGTGTGGAATTAACTTTTATTGTAAAAATACATTTTTAAATTTTTACAAACATATACAATAGTTAAATTTGTATTAAAAATAATCGTCAATGTTATATGAACATTTTGTACTTAATGTATTAAGATAATTTTAATTTATATCTACCTATTGAGATTATATTACATAATTCTACTAATTCGTCTGATCCATTTCTAACAAGACTTAATGTAATATAATAAATTGAACACTGGTTCTGATTTTTGCAAAACTGAATACAATGGAAGTTTATTATCGTATTTTTTAATGTTCACATAAAATTTTGGAAAACATTCATTTGAATAGTCCAAATTGAACTCGCGTTTGGATCATTTATTAAACAAATTTTTTTTCATCTCATTTTCACAGAATTTAAAAACGGTCGAATGCCATTTTTTTATTAAAATTTCCAATAAATTTGATTTCCCTTCAATAAATATAATTTGATCTTTGTGGATCAAATTGTAGTCAATTTTTTTATCAGTTACACAATAGTGCATGTTAATAATATTGCAATCTTTTAACAATAACACAGAGAAACCCGTATTGGAAATACCATTTAAGACGCTAATTTTTTATTATGAAATAATTTGAAATTATTTCTGGTAAAGACTTTTACAGTAAATACTCATAATATAGTAAAGTTTCCCAGGCAATTTTATATTTTACAGGAACAAATATAGTTACTATCACTATTTCGAAATACTACTAGTCACAGCTGATTACCTGAAAATCGACGGCAAATACTATATTATTTAGCTTATTATTTAGTTCATATTAATAGTTTATAGCTTTATTTAATATTCACACTAATAAAAAATAGATCCGGGTCAGTACAGATATGTAAACTTTTTTGTTAGTTATTGAAATTTTAGTCTTCCTTACAATTTGTATTTTTTTTAAAGATTAATCATTCCCTCAAGATTGGTAACCAATTTAGTAGGTAATATACAATTTTTTGACAATGCATAGTGAATAATGCTTACGCATGTAATCAGTTATTACAGTAGAGTCCCGGTATATTTACGTCTCGCTATATTTACGTCGCAGCATATTTGCCCAGTTCTCTCTCGTTATATTTCTCTGTTGCCGCTCTCTTTTTCCCCCACCTTGCGCGCTGGGGCCTCAGGAAGGGCCTGCTGTGACGTCACGAACATAACTCGACTGAGAAGAGTGGGAGAAACGGCGCTCCCACTCTTTTGACAAATATAAGGATGCGGGAGGGGAAGGCGAGAAACCGAACGTGCTCTACTGTAGTTATATTAAAGATTCATTTTTCTGTTATAAATTTTCTTTAATAATTTACAGGTTATATGTAACCCCTTTCTAATGATAAATTACCGTTCGCTGTAAACATTCGGCAATCTATTTATAAACTACTATATGTAACGACATGAACGTTTATCTATTTAAAGTGATTTGATTTTTAGGCCAAACAAAATGGATGTTTTGGTAGAATATAAAACCTATAAGATTCAACGCTTAATAATTCATTTAATGGCGACGATTTTTTTCTTTGTTATTTAACTTAATTCATATTTCAAAAAATGTTATTTATGGTAATTGGTAAAATATGAAGTGGCCATGTTTTAAACAATACTACATTTTTTAAATTGTCTATTTCAAAAATAGCTGCAGAAGTCAAATTGTAATTTTGTCCACTTTTGTTGCATAAGATCTCAAGTGCTGTTCAGAACTTTTCTCAAGTGATATTCATTTCATAAATGGAAAACTGCTGAATTATCTTTGCACACATGTTTCGCAGCTGTTAATATCAGGTCAACCCGGATTCGAAATTATAAATTACTGATAAAACCCTGTATTTAATATCCAAATATTCGAGAACGATATTTCAAAAAGTAGACATTTCCATTTACATATAAAACCCGGTAATATATTTAATGGAAAGTGTATAAGGAAAAAGAGTGTAATTACAAGCGTACTTGCGAGCTGATCTTTTGTGGCGAAAAACGGGTGCAATTCAAATTCCATTCCATTATGAAGAATAATATTATTCAATGCATTCATTGCAAGTGAATAAACTGAAATTTTTATGCTAGATAAAATCTCTCCACTCATTCAGAAGATTCCTTCCGGCTAAGAAGGTAGGAAATAAAGCGGAAGAGTTATAAAATTGTGAAATGAGATCATGAAAATTGTAATATTTTAATGAATAATTGTTAAAATTTTAATTTTTTACAAACTATGAAAATTAAAAAACGTATCTCTAAAAAGCGTTTCTTTTTAATGAAAATAACAAGCGCAAAGAACCGTTTAAAATAAAACGCACCTACTTTTCGCTTGACATGCGACACATCTCATCATGGTGAAGATATGTGATTAAAATTACACATTGAAATTAACAGAATCGCGTGAGTCGATCGAATGTAGTGGCAACGGTCGATATATCAATATTTGAGAACATAATAGAGATACTGCATGCAATGTGCTCATTGGTATGTGTGCATAGCTGAACGGTGCAAGAAATATTCGTTTGCATTATCGCACGCGGAAAATACAATTTTGCGAGAGTTGCGAAAATAAAATTACGATACATTTCACGCCATATTACTTAATCATAGCACTAAATTATTACACCGGTCATATATCTGATTATACACATAACGTGACATGAATTAAGCTGCATTTAGAAAAGTCTACAATTTTGAAACCTTCAAGTATAAAAATTTGCTTAACAATTTCTCTTGATGGCACCTGAAGGTTGAAACTGTATAAAAGATTATATATGAAACTTATACAAAGATGAACTCTTTTATGAATGTAATCAAAATCTTTCATGATCGTGTGAAGGGGAAATGTCGAGGGGATGATGGATAAGATACACAAGTAATCTTCAAATGTGCGGGTGGCGCCATGTCAGCTATTACGAACCCTAATCCAAGATAGAAGTCACGGAGTTTTCGTACAAGATATGCGTTACAAATAATTCCAGGAGGTATCAAGAGATAAATTTGATATTGGTTCATTTTTGATAAATTAGAATGAGAACATTTTTTGTTTTTTCAGATCCAGAAACTTTCATTGTCTACTTTTATTGTAATGCTGTAAAGCATATTGTACAGACACTTAGAAACTTTAATAAATTAAGGCGTGTTAAATGTAATTGGAATTGCCATGTAAAGTGTCTGAAAGTAAATAAATATATCGCTATACTGCAATAAATCAATACTGGAGGTTTAAATAAAAATTTTGTCACGAGTATTCCTCAGATGGCATGTCCAACTCGTCAAATCCAGCAAACTACAATCGATTGCCCGAGACTCCTGCACCGACGATTGTAAAGGACAGTTATTTGAGGACTTCATTAAAAAAGTCATTTTGAACGGTGTTCGAGAGGAAGAATGGAATATAACAGCACTCCATAATTACCTTTGAAAAATTCTGACTTTATGAAAAGAATAGTTTGCTAATCAGATAAAATTGATCAGGTGTGTCTTAAAAAATCATAACATTGACTCGTTTTTTAATTTGTTTTTTAAATATGGTAAATGCGCTTTGTGATATATTCTAATTTAATTGCATCCATTTGCGGGACAATGGTATACTTCCAGAGTTGACAATACAGTTTCGCTACTAGAGAAACGATGGTGTCTTCTCATTGTAAATTGTCAATAACACTCTAAACGCAGGCCACTTGCGGGACTGTGGAGAGTAGAGGAATTCCAGGACTCTCAGTAAACTGGATCTACAGTGACCTGGACAACCGAGAAGTAGTACTTTCCAGAAGCTTGCCCTAAAATGTCTCGACGTCTATGGCTGGTCTCGGGAGAAGCATTTTCAACCCTGCTTTGAAATTTTAACAGCGATAATTAATCTAGGATGTCGTAAAATTATATTTAAGAGGATCTGCTATTTTTTTGGTGAAACTATTTTTAAGTTTCTTTGTCAAGTTACAATTTTAAAAAAGTTTGAAGTTGAAAGGAGTATTTATGTTACATTAAAGATACTCAGACTTTTTATAGGATGACTATCATATGAATGTTAAACAGTATGACTACAAATTAACGTGAACTCAGAGAAAAAACGTGACAATATTTGAAATCATAAAATCTACTTTCTCTCTAAATTTGAATCAACGAAAGTCACTATGAATCAGGGTATATATACTGATTATCATCATAGGCTAGTACCGCTGATACCGGAAAGTGTTTTATTAGTGCATATGATCTGATTCACAGTGATTTTCGCCGATTCAGATTTAGAGAGTAGAAGAAAAAATAAATACATTTTCGACTGAACGGGAGTATAATTGAATTTTACTTCTGTATGTTGTTTATTCTCATAAATAGGAAGAAGAATATCGCATTGAGAAGAGTTCCGAATATTTCGGATATATGGTTTGGTACCGACAACTAGATTACAGATCATACAAAAACAAAATAAGCGCTATCTATTCTAAACGCAATGGTAATCGGATACTAAAAAAGAAAAGAAAAAAAAAAGAAAAAAAAAAGAAAGAAAAGAAAAGAAAAAAAAAAGAAAAAAAAGAAAAGAAAAAAATTATTTATATGGATAAGACAGATGTTTCCCACCGTTTTAAGTTTAAAATCCAAGCGATAAACTCGAATCTGAGACAAAAATGTTGATATTATGGACGTAATTTTTCACATCCAAAAGGTTTCGCCGTCCCTTGGGCATCGAAATCAGATAAGAGAGCAAAAGTTCATTTTGTGCTCTTTATATGAATTATTATTATTTGCACTTATATTAAACTTCATGTTATTAGAAAATAAGTTAACAATATAAAAATGGCGTTAGATGTCATGTGGGAGAACTCCAGTCACGACCTTCGGGAACTCAGTCATTTTCAACTCAACAATTTTTTTGAAATTCACAAATGTTGGTTATAAATGTTGGTTATGGAAATATAAAAAAGATTATGTTAAAGCTGGTAGAAGTCTATTCTATTATTACCACAAAAAAAAACTAAAATACGTGAAAATAACAGTGCTTTCCGCCGTTAATTAATGCGGTAACAACTTTTGGTTCGCAAAATACCGACTGCAACTAACAAAAGCAGACGCCCCAGTGAATCATTTTGTATATGGAACTATTCTATCTGATCAATAGATGCGTTACGGTAGCGTATTTTCGCAAGTACCTATATTTAGACCTTGCGAATACCTTACAAAGCTGATTCTAGTAGGGTTAGTATACTTTATATTATGTACGTGTAATTTGCTTATGCGTTTAATTGCGCATTTGTCTACTTTAGTAATGCAAGAGTCTGTGTCCAGAAATTGCATTTAATAATATAACAATTAATAAATGCGTTAGGCACGTGTTTTCTTTTCTACAGTGAATGCAGTCATTTTTTTAGTTACTGGGATAAATTTTGTTACATGGTGACTTTTACTTGAATTTTAATTATAATATTATATCCTATATTACAACATTATCCAAGGCCATTGAAGACAAAACCGTACATTCAAAAAAATCCTCAACTGAATTTAATTAGTTTTAAGGCTATAGCAGAGAGGGAACAACTAAGAAAGCAGTTCACAGAATGAATCCATATCAAATCATACAGGCCAACTGACTTCAAGTTGTAGAACTAGCTATCCCTAAAATATGTTATTCTCCATGAAAAATAAAGGGAAACGTATTTTTTTATTTTTCATAAAAACTTTTTTGTTTAACAAAGTTATCTGGATTTGAACTTTGAAAGGTGAAAATTTAAAAAAGCACTAACACAACGTTGTTTCGCCCGTAATTTTTTTTCTAATTAATGTAATAAAGTCTTTTCTTGGGTAATTTCGGAGGCCTTGTTTTCTTCAAAATCCTGTTTAAAATTGTTAAAAAGCTTCAAAATGAACAAAATGAGGGGAGATTTACTAAAAATAAACAAATCACATTTTCTCGAAAACCCCCATTTTTTTTGTCTCAAATTTTTACCATTAATTATTACCAATATGACGAGTAATTGCTGAAAGTTTGACGCCGGCTAATTGACAGGCAGGGGAGGGGGTTACTGATTACGAATACGTAGTCAGATTTCCGAAATTTAAAATGGCGGTTTTAATATGGAGTCCGTCTAATAGAAAAGTTTATTTTTTTGTAAAATAAAAAATACCATCATATTCGGCGCAAAATTCTGTATAAACTCTGTAGAACATTTTACGATTTAAATAATTAAAATCTTATTTAATCTGATACGTGTTAAGTTTATTAACGAAAATCAGCTATTAAAACTTTTTGTTAATTTATTTGAATGTGTAATAGTTATGGAGGTTGTTGTAAGGAACAATGTAGCTACGTTTTCTATTACTTTTCTAAGTAATTTGTTGTAACGTGGTTGTAGATAGCTATATATATTTCAAAGGTAATTCAAATTTGTTTTAGAATTGAAAAGTAAACATAACCGTGGGATGTCTTTTCTGCAGCTATATCATTACATTATTTTCCGAAACATGAGTAGAGGACAAGTCGTTCTTGTTATTAATTTTAATATGTTATTAATGTAATTACACAATTGAAAAGAAGATATATCATTACAAAACCACAACTCTGATCCAAACCTTATTTAAATTTGTAAAAAAGAAATATTTTATGCCAAATTCTAAACAATGCTAGAAAAGGCTATCCAAAATTGCGGCTTGCAGGTGCACCGATGTTAAAAACCATGTTGGAACTATACAATAATTTAAATAAAAACTCGTTACACCTACAGATTTTAGTTGGCATATCACGAATATGAAGTTCACAATATCCGATCCATCGTGTTAGAAGGAATTTTAAACCGCATGGCTTACATACTAACTAATATACTTTCCAGTAGATTAACGGATTAATATCACGAAATATTCATAATACTCCACATTTGTCGTCAAAAATTAAAAATATTAAACAACAAAATGCAAAAAAATTACGTCATATATGACGTCCATTAATACGCACAATGATTATGAAATTTTGGACTTAATTTTGGACGAAACATTAAATGTTGTATTCAACATCATTTTTATTGACTGGCAGTCTGAAGAAAGATAACAACCTACAATATTTTCCTCTACTTTTAGTGAGATAACTTGATTTAGATTATAATAATAATTTTTTAATCAGCAAAAAATGGCATCACGTATTATTTGTAGCAGGTAAAAAGAGCCCTCCAAGAACAGGCACTACGCAACATTATCTTATACGGATTTACATAGCAAGTGTAGTAATAAAATATGCACCAACAACGTCAAGTAGTATTTAATCTACTGCAATAGTATCTATTACTGTAAAAATTATCTTTAAATACAATTTTTAGTATAGTGGAATATGTACCAACATGACGAACTAAAAAAATTGTATGTACTTAAATATACTTATATCAGAAAAAAGTAAAGTAAACTAAAAGGGTTTAAAAGTATCCGAGCGAGAATTTCTAGTATATTCATACATTTTTTTTTACATGTACGAAGTTTTGGTGGTTTCTGCAACGGAAAATTAGTATCTATCTGTGTTGGCCGCCATGTAAATGAGAGGTTCAAGTTTGTATTCGTTGCGGGATGTTTGGCAAACCTCCAAAGCCTGACTCAAATGGATAGGAATCAGCTGGTGCCGAAGAGTAAAGGGAATTGATTCCATTAGACTGAACAATTTGTTGAACAAGAAGTTTGATGGGGAATATCTAGCATTGAAGAAAATAGTGGTTAAACGACTGGCACAGCAGTAAATAACGTAAATGCAACTTCTCGTGAAATTGCATTGTTACCTTTTCCTTTATTTTGTAGTAAACAAAAATGCTCAACGTCATTGGTACGATATTTTGTTAAAAGGTTAATTTCTTATTAAATGACTCATTTTTAAATAGATTTCGTATTAACATTAAGAAACAGAATTATATCGCACTATGGGATGTATTTCTTTATTTAATATAAATACTTGACCACACCTTTTCAACGCGGCAAAATTTAAGATAAATTTTAGCGAATCAAAAAACATTTCCTCTTACAAACGCCTTACTATGGACTATACAACCCTAATATGCAATTCCTAGTATTTCTAAATACAATTGAATCAAAGTGAAAAAAATATCAAATGCACACGCATATAAAATATACAAAAATATCAAATGTAATTAAATCAACGAAGTCTCTATAAAAAAAAATAAATATTAAAAATATAAGGCTGTTGAGTACCGTTAAATTGGGCACATATAATCCAGCTTCCAAAATCACGATAAAAATTAGGATTTTATAATAAAATTGTGAATGTTAGAGATCACAATCATACTTACATGTAACATCACGCAACAAATCTCGAAATGTTTATGAACGACTATTTATCATAAGAAAAATATTAATTATTAATGAGCTGTATGGAAGTCCTGACTTTATGTGGCCCAAATACAAATAAATCGAACAAATGATAAAACAGAAACATGGGGATAATATGAAAATTATAAGCGTTAAGAAATAATTGGATATTTTGTAGCAGGAAGCGAATCATAAAATAATTAATTAGATTAACTTATTATAACCGCAGCTAAATATTCTGTTGTATCAATTTGATAAAGGTGATAAAGAATGATCAAGGGAAGCAACTATGTTTTGCGTATCATTTTAAACTTGTTTACTGTACATGGATTATGAGAGTATGGAAAACAGTGAGTGTTCTTGAAATATAATACCAGTAATTCTATATGAGCCCTCATAGGTATCAGTACACCACAGAGGATCAACGAATTTAAATTTATTGGCTCTTCGTTGGGAATCATGGATAACACCTTGACTTCAGGGAATATATCCAATAAGTAAGATATAGAGGCTCCAATATTATAATAATTGAAGATGAAAAGTTTGAACATATCAAAACGTTATAAAGTAGATCCAACATTTATTAAGAAATACGATAACGAAATTATACCAAATGTTGGTAAAAGTTACACCAAGAAGAAGAAAAAAATTACAAACTGAAATAGATGAAATGGATACAGTGAAAAACACAAATGAATAACCGGAATGGCAGGAATGAAAATGAAAAGAAAAAGTAGTGAAATAAGATGATAAGTTGAAAGAAATCTAGATGAAACCAGAAGAGTGAAGAGGAATTTCTTGAGTACACGTAAAAGCAAGATGGTAAAGTAAAAACTGCAGGACCTAATAAACATCAATTGAAGAAATTATTGTTTGAAGAAAGAGGAAAGGAATCTTACAAGAAGAATAGTTAGCGATGTTGAGAAAGTCTTCATAAATCGTCCAGAAATGAATCTACTGCGAAGAAACTACAAACAAATATTATGAATAATATCAGGATACAAGAAAAGTTGGAATGAAAATAGCAAACAAAATGCTAATTATATGTAAGAATATTTAAAGAAATTAACTTTAAAGCAAAAAAATAAATCTACGCCAACCAATGTGAAACTAACAGACACGTTATGTTTAGCTTAAGAGCAAAAGAAATCACATTTACTAACGACATTGAAGATGACAAGCAAATCCCGGATGAGTTATCGAATCACAGATGACCGATGAGCTCGTAACTGAAGGTTATTTAGAATTGACATCAGTAGACGATACTAATGATGTGTTTATCAACAGAAAAAACGTCATACATTTCGAAGCAAATTACCATTACCTAACCTGTAAAAAGCGTACTACATATTGAATAAACAATTACATTTAATTTACTTGTCAGCAAATAACTAAATTCCAGTGACCAATACATGGCTGACATAGGGATTAACTAATGGACATTGTAAATGGCCCACGCAAAACAACAGCTGCTAAGCCAGTGTATTTCACATGACAAATGAGGAAATGTAAATGATGAATGGATCGGATACCAGGGATGACCGCTACGCAGCGACATTAAAGATGACCAACAGGTATCGGCATTCCATATGAGCAGTACGAGTGACCTTGTTCATCGTTTTATCGAATATTGCGCAGTGACTTTAACATCTAATACCATCAGATCATTCCCAGGAAAGGAATTAACGAGATATGTTAATTTACGGACTCTGCCCATTATAGTGATGTATAGTTTCCGGAACTTAGTAGAATAGATGTAAAGCTCTTCTAACTGAGCTTGTAACGTCGCAGTTTCCTAATTACATCGATTATTCAAATTCGCCGGGTTAATACTATTCAAAAAAAATCACAGAAATGATCATTGGAAAGTTTCCAAATAATCTTTGGATCTCTTAAAAAATGGCAGGTGGTAGGCAAACGAAGGTAACTCAATAAGCGACGAATCGAATGGTATCTTATCTAACCGACTCGCGTGACATCCTTGAAAATTGATGCATGAATTCGTGGAAACACGAAGGTGGAGACAATAGGATGCGAACGCAACGACGTCGTTCCTTCGGTGGAGTGTAAACAGGCGAGGGGTGAAGGAAAATTTATGTATGCGCGATTCTGAAGGGCTTCGGGTGTGTATTTCGCCTGCGCGTACAGAAAGCAGGTAAGAGAGGAGCATCGTCGTCTAGCAATGGCCGCACCGAGTGGAGCAGGAGGCGGCGCCGGCGTTCCAGATCGGGGGAAACTGGGTCATTTCGTGACCCTGCCACAGTAACCCCTGTCAGGGTAATATCTACGAGTACGTATGGCCAGTCGCGACAACGGCAATTCCTTTCACGGTACGACTCCCATCCGTTCGCGACACCTGGCCAATTGTCAAAAGAACTTGCCTATGAACCTTTTACCCTTTTTTTATATAAAATGAAATATAAAAAGTCAAATATCAGTACACTAAATAACCCTGATCTACAAATCAAGGGTTCTGAATGTTGACGAACAGCGATGGTCATTTCCAAAATGATGATTGCGTATAACACCTATAAAAAATCAGAATTGGCTCATCGCGTTTAGAATTTCGAGATATTTGAGGTTATGTAAAGGATGAAAAAACATTTTTTTATTATCTCATTTTTAATGTTCGCATTATTGACCCACTATCAATTCGTGATTGAAATACGTACACCTGGGGTCCGCTTAAAATTTCCACAAATAACCTTGAATTCGATTTTCAAGGTCATTTGAAAGTCAATTTAGATGTTTTCAATAGGAGCCCTATTTTTACAGAACGGACAATTTTACGTTCAGAAAGATATCTTGGGTTGGGGCGCTTCGAAGGTCATTCCAAGGTCAAGTAGCCAGTTAATCAATATCTATGTAGGTAATTCTTCTCAAACGAAGGAAAGTTGTAGTAAATCAAGGGGTCAAGCCAATGATGACCTTGTATATGACCTTAAATTCGATTTTAAAGGTCATTTGAAAGTCAACTTTGATGTTTTCAATAGGAGCCCTATTTTTACAGAACGGACAATTTTACGGTCAGAAAGATATATTGGGTTGGCCCTTCGAAGGTCATTCCAAGGTCAAGTAGCCAGTTAATCAATATCTACGTAGGTAATTCTTCTGAAATGAAGGAAAGTTGTAGTAAATCAAGGGGGAAAGCAAACGATGACCTTGGATATGACCTTAAATTAGATTTTCAAGGTCATTTCAATGTCAACTTTGATTTCTTGCCTGTATCTGTTAATATAGGGAGGCAGTGTACTGGTTTCATTTTTACAGAGAATGAACAAAATGTTTAAATAGTCTGTCTTTGGTAGTAACAAAAACCTTCGGATGGGAGCGTCAATCATATTATTTTCATTAGGAAAAATGCACCTAAGATGTACTTAAGATGTACCATTCGGTTATCTGACATTCCTAAGAATTTTTATTATACATTAAGTACTTTTGGTTTTTTGTGCATTCGGTAAAGAGTAAACATTTTTTGCTATCTGATGCTGTGTTATAAGTAGGAAAATAAGTCCGTACCTGCTCATTAAAACTAGATAAATGTATCAATAATAATTTATAAACACTAAGATATGTTTCATTCTAATTTCATTTCATGTGCTAAGCCAAAACTTAAAAAAAATACTTAATTACGCTACTCGTAATAATCTTGGAACTCTTGTTACAATTTTGAAAGAAGTAATACATGGATTTTCATTTGTAGTAATTAATAAAAAACTGCGGTCGATTTGTTGAAAGATATTATAATAACTCTAGTATATCAGAATAGTGGAGATTTTAATGGATGAGCTTGAGACGTTGACCCTATTTTTTAATCGTATTGTAATTTGTTTTAGGGTGAAAGTCACGATATACTCAATTAATGATTGTGTTCAAAGGTTTACAGCTTTATTCGAGAATAGATAATATCTCACTGCACGCTATGAGATACCCAACGAGATTTTATCACAAACCATATGCGGTACTAAAACGCAAATAGATTTTAAGAGGTTCAATGCACGAACTTATAATTTTATCTACATTTTCTATGTAATGTAAGTATATTTTTCTCTATGACATACTATCGCCATGAAAAGTTTTAAAAGTTGTTTAATGTAAAAAAAACTCTGATATTTACAAATAATATTTCCATCGATCGCCGATGTAAACTAATTTGTCACACAGCGTTACAGAACCCTATCGAACTTAACTTTTACATCACGTTGGTTTTTTGGTGATAATTAAATTTACATCGCGTGAGAAACTAAATGAATTTTCGTTCGATGAAAATGCCCATGCGAGCTTTTTTTGTGCGGTTGAATGCTGAAGTTTCTTTTAATTATTGCAATGAAAACTACAGCGGGCCAAATGTACCTCGTTTGAGATTAACGAGCATGGCCATTTCTTTTCTTTCCCAGTTGCTCTAGTAAACCCGGATTTTCCAGTTCGGCGTAGAAATAAAAAATGTTCCGAAAATTGAAATTTAATAACCAAAACAGCCGCTGCAACAAGAAATATTCGAGGTGGCTCGTTGCTGATGCAAATGCCAAACGAAACTTGGAACTTCTCTTGTCTTTTTTGCACACAACTTTACTTGGTAAAAATACTTTAATATAAAATAACAAATTTATTTCCAACATTTTAAAATAATAAAATGTATCATTTTTGTATAATTAGTAAAGTTGAAATTTTAACTAATTAAAGTTTCGCAAATATTTACAATCAAAGTGCCTCAAATACCATAAATATTTTGAATACTGTTGGTACACTATTAATTAGTACAAATGACCATAAGTACTTTTTAACCCCAATCCTCCATGCGAAGAAAGGTTGTTTTTTAATCACCCGCTGATTCTGATTATGGAATTCGAAAGATTAAGCTCAAAACTATCGATATTGACTCATTTCAAATTCTTTTGCCGACGTTTGATACAACAGTTACCGCGATGAAAGTTACATCTAAATTTCGGACTTTCGAGACGAAAGGGGTTAAATGGAAACTTAAAATTGAATCAGCCATTCAGATCTTCCTGAACCGCTCGATAAATAAAACCGATTTGATTTCTGTTACATTAGTTATCCAAGCAAACTAGTTTTGGAACTAAGCTGTTCTGTTGAGTTTACTCCAATCTAACTGTTTCGTAGTAACCTAAACCGTTTTTTCATCCTTTTTTATTTAAAGATTTTTAAGGTTGTTTATAATGAGTATGATATCAGATTGTTTGCATAAAATATGCCAAATTTAAGATGCTGAAGAAATAAATGCAAATCGACAGTGATACTGATGTAATAAAAACACGGAATATACATAACACAATCTATTGTTCTCCGATTCAAAGTTCTCCAATTCATGTAAATAACACAATTTCATTATAGTCTTCTTCAGTTTTGATCTATATTATTACGAGAAAACAGGAGCATTGGATTAACTATTTTAAAAATACTTATTTAAAGTTAAAAGCTAGCAGTTCTTTTTTTTTTATTTATTCATTATTTAACGAACGGACTCACCTTTTTTCACAGTTTTTTTAAAATATATTTTCAATTGTAATATTTGCGAGAGCTGCAAATCGACTTAAGAAGATAGCGCCACACCTCACATTTGTATATGAAATGTAGGAGCTGCAGAAACCTACACCAAGTACAGCACCGATCATAAGTCGATTTCCGCCAGATAAACAATATTTTAGATACGTCAAAAAACAACGTGGCTATATTTTTATTAATTATTTCGCCATGTTCCATATAGAATTTGGTAAAACTAACGTTGAATTCGTAATTAAAGACCTCCCATAATCAAGATGTTCAAAAGAATTTCGTGAAATGAAAAATGCGTCACACAAAAGGTTAAAGACATCGATTGCATACAATAATATAATTCACCTTCGATAAATATTTCTTTTTAGTGTAACGTACCTATCATAAAACATCAACAGGTCAGTTATTTTTAGTTGAAATACAAATATTATACGAAAGTATTGCTGCAGAATGCTGTACATTTAAAAGACAATACTTTATTTAGTCGCGATTCAGCAGCTTTACCAAAAATCTAAGATTACACTGTCGAAATAAAGCACATCCCGACAATTTGACTCTTCGCAGCGAAGAAACGAGAGATATCTCGGTGCTTTTCATTTCACCAAGTATAAAAAAGACAACGGCTCAATGCGTTCCAATTTTACCTAGCGTTTTCTGCTCGACGCTCGAGCGTAGCAAATTTTCACTCCTCTCCCCGTTTTTATTCGAACCTTTCCACCTTAGTGATGTTTGTTTCGTTTGCATCAATTCCACCATTTCTTTCGTGTTGTCATCCGCGTCCCACATTCCGCCCCCACCTAATCGCAGGGATGCTGCACGAGCTTTTGAAAGATTGCATAAAACAATACATTGCAGTTATCTCCTCCTCGGTACAGTGTGTCGAGATCCATCTTGACGGAGCGATTTCAGCTGCAAACAAAGAGCAGCCCCGTTGCACCAACTTCAAACACAGCTCGTCGCCACAAAGAAGAAACTTTTCCCGCCTTGCCCTCATATACCAGCTTCTAAGAAAATACCGACGTAGCATTTGTGCACAAGTCTCTTCTTCTTCTTGCTTTTTTACGTTCCTCGAGAAGTACGTTAGTTACGTGAACACGCACGTGAGGAAAAGTTCGATTTTTACAAAACGATACGTCAGTCCGTTTTTCGAAAATGACGTGTGCAATACTCATTTTGCGCTACGAATTTCTATCGTTCTGTTTTATTATATGCCTCGGTAGTATCAATTTTATTTTTTCAATTTGTTGTTATTCAATCGGCAAATGTCGTGTACGCTAAAATAGTCATTTATAGGAGTCTGAATGACTTTACAGTTTTCTGTAGCAATATAATCAAGGTGTGGCTGCATTTGGATTTTTATAGTTAGAATAAATAATTTACTTTCATATGAATGTAACAAGACCAAAATTAAAATATTTTATGAATCCATTTTTCCAAAAATCATGAAGAAGTAACAAGAAAACTTCAAATTTTTAGGCCTTTTTATTTCTGGCGAAAGTTGACCTCCAATCGAAAAATAAGGTAGGGAGAAGTTATAGATATTAAAAAGATTCATGACGATTGTAGACATTGTTTTTCACAAAATATTCGAGATAAGTAAAAAAACGTCCATTTTTCCGCCCGGAAAAAGAGGGCGGAAAGTGCCCGATTGCCGCCCGGTCTGATAAAGATGAGCGTCACTAAGCGGGAAAAGCAATTCAGGACTGCGAAAAATTTGAGGTTATGTGCAAAACGATGTGTATAATTGTAGATATTTTTAATATATACAATTCTGCCTGCATCATTTTTCGATTGGAGGTCAGCTTTGGCGGGAAACAATAAGAACTGAAAAATTTTTCGTTTTTTAATACTTTTTCGTGATTTTTTTAAAAAGGGACCTATAAAACATTTCAATTTTTGCCTTGTTACATTCCTGTGATCGCAAAGTATCTATTCTACCAGGAAAATTCCATATATATGACACTCGCAATGAAAAGTGGTTCAGCCACACCGTGTAATATCCAAAGCAGCCAATTGAGCTCTTTATGTGCAACATATGTATCGTTTTTGTAAGCCTTTTATTAGATTTTCATCTAGTGGAAGGTGAAATAAAATGTTAATTAATAATACATTATACATTTCATTTCCAATTCAAGTTTTTATTGATTCTAACATTGTTGCGAACTATGATTTGAATTTGAATCTTTCTTTCAAGCATTATATACCAAATTAGACCACCTTCTATAACCTTAAATTTTGTTCCCTCAAGATCAGTACTGACTAGAGCACGAGCGCTACTATTTACTGCCAACAGATATATTTTTAAGCAATTTCTAAATAAGTGCATTAGCCAAACAACTCCTCGGGAGAACACATTTTGTTTTTCACTTCATTTTTACATGTCTAAAGCACTAAATGACTCTCCAACTAAAAGTGATCAAATGTTTACGACATTTTCAGTATCTAAGATGTAATACATGTCTCCCCTAAAGACATTTTTCATATCTGAGTCATAAGTGTCTAGAAATAAGACACTAAATTTGGTAGACATCAGAGAAAAATTTTGGTTTGAAATGTTACCATTCCAGATGGTAATTGTAGGATATACTTGAATGGAGGAGGAAATTAGCATAATTTCTGTCAAAAATTACGAGATATTTTTTTATTTTGCTGTTTGAATAATGAAAATTGAATGAACATATAATTATTTGTATCAGACAGAATAAGAATTTATTTAATTCTAGAACTCCAAAATTATAGAAATAGAAAAATTTTCTATAAATTAATTTTCTTTGAGTGTGATTTAATAAATGGACAAATGTTGCAAAGATAAAATACATTCACGAATCAATGACGCGAGGATACCCCCATCATGGCAATCCCTAGAACTGATTGTGCAGTTATGACATTAATTTTGTCCACACAGAAAAATGTGGATGTTAAGAAGGCGGTAATATCCAGGTATCAACCTTTGATACAGTTGGGGTTATCTTTAATATCTGAAATATTAGTGACAGCATATTTGTACTTTCACAGTAGTAATGTATAATGTCGAGTATAATAAAGAGAAACATCTGGATATACCTGACTGGAATCTAAACATGCAAATAGTAATGATTAATATCTATTTTTCTTCTTGCGCTACTAAACTCTTCCATTAAAGATTTTAAGAAGGTAATTTATTTAACAATCCTAATTTCACAATATAAATTTTTGTTTTTATTTAGTATTTCTGAAAGAATGAAAATTTCAAAACACAGTCTAGGTCTAACAATAAAAACCGCCACCTATTGAAGATTCATTTCTTAAAAGTCAGAAGTTAAACTTCTTCAAGGACTCATTCCGTCGAGTATGCTAACAATATTTTAAGGGTTATTTTTAAAGGTACCGAGAAAACGCTCAGCAAGACCTATTTCGAGTCTACCTAAGCAATAACGTCAAAATTGATATAAATTCCACACGAATAAAATCAGACCGTCTACATAATTTCAGATTTCACATTGCGGTTTAACTCTTTTCATTCTCATTTTATTGTTCAGAAAAAATAAAATAAATAACCATTGGCATTAGGATTTAGCAGTGCAAAATTAATGTTAACCTCAAATGATCTAATGTATTTTAATAATAAATTCATTTCTTTAATGAAGGTCTGTGCATTTTGTACCCTTCGAAGTACGTGATCGACACTTATCACTATTGTACCTCAACAGCATTTTGAAAGGAATATAATTTTTTAAAATTGATAAAGAAAAATTTTACGATAACATTTTTCAAAACAGATTGAAAAAGAACAAAATTCCCATCATTATAAATGTTGCTGATTAATACTTCCAATGCTCTATATTATTTACAAAATTTATTTCGTAATTTTTCTCAAATAAAATCCTAAATAACTTCTCTGCTAAAGGTACATCATTTTATTCCTTATTCAATAGTTGATTGCACCGAACACCGGGGAATGTAAACTTTATTCTTTGGAAAATTGTAAAATTGTTTGTTGAAAAAGTTTAAATAGATTTTTTTTTAGACAATTTAGTCTCTTCTTATTATCTCTATTCATATTGTATCAATTACCGCTTATTTTCAAGTATGAATATACACAACAATATTATATAAACTCTATAGGACGTAATAAAGTTATTATTGCGTAATTGTATTATTTACATAAAACCATCTTATGACAAATAATATACAGTGCTAACCATGTAATGTAGACTAGTCTTACTAAGTAAATAAATATTGATGCAATTTTTGTCTGTATATATCAAAGCTTAAATTACACGTTGACGAATCAAGATTATCTTTTCGAGAATTCGTATGAATTTAAGTTTGATTTCTAAAGCTTTACATAAGTCTAAATAAGAATATTTATATGAATCGAAAAGTTGTGAGCAATCTCGAAATAAATGTAAATTACAATCATGTTTATTAATTTTTCACGTTTTTTGTTTGAAATTGTATCAGATTCAATTCAATATCTTATTTGCTTTCATAGTAAGTAATCGATCTTTGCTTTAACGTGCAGCTGAATAAACCTAAATAAGGTTTAAATTACTTAAATAAAAAAAAAGTAAACGATCTTTGGTTTGTTATAGATGTAAGGTCCTAAAAAGCTCTTATTTGTTTGATTTTAATATATTTGAAATAAAAATCATACTCCATGTGATTGATAGTTTTATATGTTTTAGAACACGCATCTATTTCAAAAATAACGAAGAGAATGCTTGATGTGTTATTAGAACTAACATTATAAAACTAATGTAAATCTGAACTGGAGGAATCTATTAACGATTCTAACTATTTAAGTATTCCATTTTATGTCTCCTGATTTCACTAGATCTAGAATACACATGCTTATGATCAGTATTCTATGCGCTTCAGTTGCTGTATTGACCAAATGTTCTCTGATACGAATCTCGTGAATTTGCAATTTGATTATTCCGAACATTATACTGACCCTGCTTGATCCGGTATGAACTATTGGTAACGTTTCTGGACAAAGTACAAACTGGATTCAATTTCATTAGATGTATATCATATAATGACAATATTAATATTGAAATAATAATACTGTTCAGATTTCATTGGATAACATTTAAATTTTCTTCGATAAAGTGTTGTGTACCATTAAATCAACTTTATTCTGAATATTTTGGTTTAATTATATTTTGTTACAGTTATTTTATAGCTACATGTTGTATTATAAAACTACTCGAGTGAATCACATAGCAGTACTCGTATACTGAATGAGAATAATGTTTACATAAATTATGAAATCCTAACGTTTGTCATGTTCAATTTACTCAGGGGTCCAGTTTATCATTTTTTGTTAGTTTTAATTTAAATTAATATTTTTAAAAGTTTTCAGCGTTATACAAAAATCTTCTTTGAATTGTTTAACATTTACTTATAAACATTCTCTCATTCAAAAATCATTGAACATAGTAGACGCCAACAAAAATAATTTTCAAAACCATTTATGTCCGACAATTTTGAATCGACGGAATTTTTCAAACTCAAAAAGTTGCCAAATAGAATCCTCTCACCGCGAAGTGAAAGATGCATTTTTAGCGAGCAGCCAGCGTCAAATAACGGACGGAAAAGCAAATCGTTAACGAACATCTCGAGTTCGCTTCATGCACATCACTTGATTACATCACTTTTTCGATACGTGAGGATTGAAAGCTTGTGAGGACAAAAATATAATATTTCGTTCTGTACTTTTAACATCGTGATCTCGATTTGTAGGTTTCCCCTTTTAATAGTTTTGCGTGATTTGTAGGACAATACAAAAGTATTAAAAGCTCCGGAAACGAATTTTAAAGGATAAAATAAAAAGTACAAATTTAATTCCTGATGTTCTTTCAAAAATATTTTTAAGACATTTCTAAAGACCTAAATGTAACCAAAATAACTCTATGACATACATGGTGAATAAGTCTATGGAAATATTTTTCTATACAATGGAATTTAAAATGAAGTTTTGAAATATTCGTTATACTCGTTATAAAAGGAACGCATAATTAATTATCACCCTAATGAATTCCAATACGGTATATGTATCGTATGGAATTTTAACTTAATCACTTGCGTTACGGAATTTCTCATACGATTTATTTTTGCCGATCCTTTTTATATCACGTATAAAAATTAATTAAATAAATTGCTTCAGAGGCTGAAATATTATACCGCCAGCGGCCCGCATCTCCTAAAACCAGTGTTATGATATTTTTACATTTAATACCACCAGAATCATGGTATAAAAACATTTCCGATGCGAATCAGAAAAATTGAAAAGCTTCTTTTAGAAAAGCACTGGAACTAAAAGTCAACCAGCCGCAAAGTGGACTTAGTATGAATAAATAGAGACGCTTGGGATGTTGGGAACAAAAGTCGACTCGAAAACGACCAACGAAAATTAACGTCCTTGTGAATGGTATGCTAAAATTTAAAAATATATAAAATGTAAAGCATGTAATCTTGATGTCCCACACCTCAGCTTTATACTCTGCTCAATAGGAATGAAGAAACTATGGATTCATGCCGGGTAATAAAGCGAAATGGCTGGTATACAATTTTTACAAATGACAAATCTCAATTCAAAATTTGTATCTAATATTAATGATTTTTAAAATTAATTTTTACTTCTATTAGTCATGGAATGTTTCTGCATATAAACAATATAATTTTTTTTTTCTTTTTAAACAAATTAGTATCAATAAAATATTATTATAATTTTCATTATTTAATTTACTTTCTATTTTTTCTACGTTAGATATAATTGTATCATTGATTTTCGTGTAATCTCATTAAATTTCATTAAAGTTATTCGTAGTATCATATTAATTTTGCTTATTTTATACTGAATTTTTGATTGCAGGCTTTTAAATGCCAAAAACTTAATAATAAACTTATTTCTTACATTTTATCATAAGATAGAAAACAAACATATAATAGTATTTTATGTACCTAGGGAGCAAAAGAACCTTCGTGTAGTGCGTTTACGCAAAGGGGCATAATGATGCGACACAAACAAGATGTTTTGTCACATAAAATAGGACGAAAAGCTTTTGTTACATGAAACAATAATATAATCATTAATATATTTACCATGGTAATTTCTATTTTTTTATTTTGCACCCCTAAATGCGAAGCATAAACTCACATTTTGATCCTTATTAGTTATAAAAGCTGATATATTACGTTTTCTGTCCTTTTACTTTACCTACATTTTATTCATTCTTTTCATCTTTCATCATTGTTCATTATATTCAATCACCTTATTTCTCCATCTCTCAATATTTATCCCTTCTATCTCCAAATTTGCATATCGAATTGTAATAAACCGAACCTCTCATCCTTTTATTCACTTTTATATGTTTCTGCATTATATTTCCATTTACTTTTGACGTAACAACTTTTGGTAACAAAGACTTTACACTTTATCATTAAACTCTTGTTTATTGACGTTACCTGGCTCTCAAACAGAAACAATTTACTCTTCATATATTCCTAATTGTAGGCACTCACTTGATGATAATAAATCAAAGTTTGAAATTAAAGATTTAAAGTGTTTTTCTGTAGACCCAATCTGTAGTTTTTTTATCCATTCTCTGATCTCCTTTTTTCTTCCCTCCAAACATTGTGTTCGGTCACAGGGCATTTCCATTTCAAATCGAACAGCGAAAAATAGTTTGAAATTCAAAACTGTGTTTTATATAGTTTATATTGTTTTATTCCATAAATAAAGAGATACGTGTTTTGCCGTTTTGCGAAAAAAAATTTTTTCGCACAGTTACGAGCGATCGAAAATTTTTAGGGTTCGACCGGTTTTCGCGCGAAACAGGCACACAAATTTCTTGAAACCTCTCTCTTTTCCTCAAAAATCAATATTTGACCCATCTATTTTTTGCTCTTAATAGTCATTTGGACGCTCTTTCTTTTCGCGTTGGAAACTTTAAAAAATTTTGAAAATTAACAAAATGGCGGCCATTTTATGATTAAAAAAGAAACTCAATTTTCTCAAAAACATAATTTTTGTTTTCAACGAATATTTTTTTAGGAGTAGATGACACAAAAAAGAACGTTTTCCAATAAGTTTGCTTTACGCCAAAACGCTGAAAGGGGCGAAACAAATTTTCGTTTGGATTAAATAAAAACTCTTTTTTTATTTTTGGTTTATATTGCACCGTCTGTCAGTCAAAAAAATAAAAGAAAAATTGTTTTATATATGTTCTTTGGAAGCATAGAACTATACGCAACGTATACCTATAATTCTTTATTCCATAGTGAAGCACGGGATAATTTTCTAGTTGTTAACCTTTTAAGGACTGAGATTTTTACGTTGAAATTCGACTTTTTTTGACACAATATTTATGCATAAAATGAAAAAATTTATCACGTTGAGTGCCTGACAGTATTGGTGGTCGATATATCGACCAGTCCCGTTTGCAGCGTAAACTCCAATGTTAAACATTTTATTCGTCAAGATAGGAGTGTTTTTAAAATTGCATTTCAACGTGAAATTCATTATTTGTACTATTTTAGCCTGAAAGATAGTTCGATGTAATCAGAAAAATCGAGTTTTTATTTAATCAAAAAAAAATTTGTTGCGCCCCTCTCAGCGTTTTGACGTAAAGCAAACTTATTGGAAAACGTTCTTTTTTGTGTCATCTACTACTAAAAAAAAAATTCGTTGAAACAAAAAATTATGTTTTTGAGAAAATTGAGTTTATTTTTTAATTTAAAAATGGCCGCCATTTTGTTAATTTTCAAAATTTTTTAAATTTTCCAACGCGAAAAGAAAGAGCGTCTAAATGACTATTAAGAGCAAAAAATAGATGGGTAAAATATTGATTTTTAAGGAAAAGAGAGAGGTTTCAAGAAATTTGTGTGCCTGTTTCGCGCGAAAACCGGTCGAACCTTAAAAATTTTCGATCGCTCGTAACTGTGTGAAAAAAATTTTTTCGCAAAACGGCAAAATACGTATCTCTTTATTTATGGAATAAAACAATATAAACTATATAAAACACAGTTTTGAATTTCAAACTATTTTTCGCTGTTCGATTTGAAATGGAAATGCCCTACAGTGAAACTTCTGAACAAACAATTATCTAGCTGAACACTAATGTGGCCTAAGAGTAAGTACACTTTTAATAGGAAATCGGTTAGTAGAAATAAACGCTGGGATATCCGGTACATGCTCTGCTCCTCCTCTTCTTTGGTTAAATATTTTAAAACTTGTTCTTCAACCATTTAACCTTTTGCAACGTAACGAAAAAGGTGGCGATTTATCCACTTCAAAAATACATTAGAAATAGACTTCATTTAACAATGGAATAAATCCGATTTCCTCTGAAACTTTCAATGATGATAAATTTGCCCTATAAAACAAATACTCTATTAAATACTAACATTACTCTTTGACGATAACATTATTTGAATTCTGTTTCCAGCATTATCTCTTGGTGAACGTTAATCATCTTTTACTCATTCAAAATCAAAACTGTCACTCTCTCTCTATATATATATACGAATAATTGATCCTTAACCGAATGACTAGTCAAATGTCCTAACATTCATTTAGTATAAACACTTACGTCTATGCAAGATTAGTGTACAACCAGACAATTGTAAGTTGAGGTGTTTGACAATACATTTTAAATTTGACATCTTCATGCCTACGTTTTATGTTCATTTCAAATTTCGTCTTTGTTCAGAGTTTTGTCCCTAATATGTAAAATTTTTTTAATTAGGAAACATGGTCTTTCTATTAGTAGCCACTAATTTACAATGAAATAGAATTCAGTAGTTCAAACGATTCCTTATTTCTCACTGAAAATCAATGACTATTAATAGAATCTCCAATGAGGTTCCATTGTTTCGAATTGAGAGAGATCTTCTTTCAATGGATCGCATAATTTCATGTATTGCTTTCTAAGCCTTTGTTCTTCTTTTATATTCACGGAAATCTTTACCCGTTTCTTCCTAGATTCTATTAATATTTTTTGCTCACTTCTGGGCGAGATTAATTATGTGGTGGGAGTTCGGGAATAGCCATTGCTCCATAAAATTACTTTATTATCTTAACACCCTAATATTTGTTACCCTTTTTACGTACAAACATTTCTTCTTGAAATTTTGACACTATATTTTAGCATTTCAAATCTGTGCGCTTCAAAGCATGAAATAAAAAAGTTATCAACTTACAAAAAAAAAGGATGAAATTATTTGTTTTATTTGTAATTTATTCAATGGCATTAGCTTATCTCTCAAAGGCACAAATATCGCGTCGCAAATGAATTTTCCTCTCAGATAGGCGTATTTCGAAAAGCAGACATTAAAAATGGCTGCCACAAAATGGCGATGAAAATGATTTTTTATTCGTAATATCCTAGTTACACGTTGAATTCGTAAAATGTATATAAACCTTTGTAGCCAAGCGTTCTTGAAGTTGCGGATTACGTATCGGAAGTAATTTTTTTTAAATAAAAAATGTTACTTCAAATACGTGGAACAAAAATGTTTAAAGTTGATCGGTTGAATGTGAAACTTATCGTATACGAATTTTTGGGATCGTTCATGACCACATTGGATCCACTGTATTAATTAGTTAAAAACTGATTCAGATTTGAGATGAGTATTCTCAAAATCAATTTAACAAAACCATTAAATGTCAGTGTCGTACAAACCGATTGAGCTTTGCGATTTTGAAACATATTACGAATAAAAATACAATTTTTTCGCCATTTGTTGTCCGCCATTTTGAATTTTTACATTCTGAAATGGGCCTGTCTGACAGAAAAATCATTTTTGATAGAATATTTGTGACCTTTGTAGGTTTACCAATTTCAATAGCCATAATAAAAATAAAACCAAAAAAGTTCATGCTTTTTTTAAAAAAACGTTTTTGACATTTGAAAAATTGTGACATGGATCTTTTGAACGAGCCAATAGAAAACGCCTAGTAAAATGCGTCATAAAAAAAATTAAAACAAACGAAGTTGTGACTCTCAATAAATAAAAACGATCTGCTCTTAATTTACATATAGTGTCAATGTTAATATTTATATGCGATTACTTCCGAGGGTATGCCCTCAGTATAGAACAATATATTGATACATTAATTTTAAAGATACCATATTCTATTTAATTATTCCGGAATTTCAGTTCTGCATTTAATGTCGTTGATTATGATATAATTCAGTCATATTATTAATATAATTTTATGAAATTAAATTTTCAGCACAGCGTGCTAAATGAATTGAATATCAATTTCACAGAAATGGCAATCGGTTCTATCACAAATACGAAGAATTTTTCATATATCGGCAGACGTCAAATAATTCGAAATTGCAGGCAATATGACTCTCGAATTCTCCATATTCAAACTACATTTGCTAATAATATTTGAACCCACGATAATTTGTACCGTTAACATTTATTTCATCAATAATTGCTAAAAGGTTTTAACGTTCATATACCGTGATGGCATTTAGTCATATTATACTTTCACAATTAATACTTTTATACGTTTTTATTAAATTGTTTTTTGAGTTTACTAAATTTTCAATATTTTATCTCAGTATTCAGTCACTAAATTTTCCTTACAAATTCATAATATATTGGTATATCTATTATTTTATGTCACTATATGTATACAAAAACATTTTTTTTCGTAAAAATATTATCTAGCGACGTTTATCTTAAATATTTTTGAGTTAGAACCCTGAATAAAAATAAAACAATTTTATAATATTCCTTTAACGGTCAAACGTGGACAATTTGCACATGAATTTTAGCATTGTTGTATTTATAATTTTTTTATTTAATAGACATCCATTTCTGACTAGTGAGGTCACTCTTTAGAATGATGTTGATCAAACGTTCATACAATGACGGTGGACCAATTTTTTGTACAAAAAGCACTGAAAAAACTGTTTAGGCACAATTTTTGTAGAATGCAATTTTCACTATTATATGGGTTTCTGATCACCTTCTATCCTATCATAAACATGTTTCCCATTGTTTTACTTAACTTATTTTGAAAATGGAAAATTTTGTGGTTTTATACACTGTTAAAAATTTCCGTAGCAATTTCTTGAAATTGTAACCGAATTTTGTTATCGTTACGATTTCAGAGTATAGTAATTTTCTGAAATATTTTGGCAATTTTTTGAAAATGCTTCTTAATTTTATGAAAATACTTCTTAATTTTGTTTCGTCAAATTCTAAAACGGTAACAGTAAAAAAACTTCAGTTACTATTTCTTTTCCTTTGTCCTTTGTCCTTTGTCCTTTGTCCTATTTCAGAAAATTCCTAGAGAAATTTCGAACAGTGTCGATTTCTAACCTCAAAACTAATCGGTTATAGATGTGTATATTTAAAAATGTTCACGTATTATATCTCCATAGTAAAAATGCAGTTACTAACTCTCAAAATTTGAATAAGTAAAAACTACCAATATGGTGTGAAAAGTCGACCACCAATTGAATAACAAATCATCGTTACTAATAACGAGTGAAAAATTACGATTTCATTAGAAAAACCACTCATTTATTAGACAAATTTAACTAATTCATTTAAGTAATAACGTATTAAATTTCGAACTCGACTAACACATCAGTAGTTTCCTAAAAAGTTTACTAGTGAAAATTATTACTTATTCGATTGATTATCAACATTTCACACCTTGATTAATAGTTTTTGACTCTTGCAGAGAGCAACAGTTTGCATCTACTAATCCTAAATAAAACGGACCATTATTAGTTTACGTATAATGCTCGACTTCAACAATTTTGTAAAACTTTCCGACGTGGTACAAGAATCGAATTTGCTTTAAAGTATTAGCTGTTGTCATACACTAACCGAATTTATCTGCAACTATACTTGTGAACATCATATTTTAAACATCAATATATTACGCTCAGAGGTATGCAAAATTTCCGCAAAAATGTGGTACGGTAATTATATAATTTGATCAAATATGAACTCAAGTTTCAGTGTATTTTACTTGAATTCTGTAGATCTATCATGATATAAAATCTGCAGCTCGATTTCATTTAAAACACGTTTTTTGTGAACATATCAACGCACTATGAGAAATACTTAGCTTTTGTGTTGGCAAAATACACTGAGAAAAAAATTCACAGTTAAATTGAGTATATCACACATAGTTGGAAAAATATAGTTAAAACTACTATGAAAAATAGTTAAATTTACCACTTTCATAGTCGATTTTACTATAATTATGTTAAACAAACTATCTCCTCATAGTTAACAAAATCAACTATTAGAATGATTTAACTGAATATGACAAATAACTTCAAAATAACTATAATCTAGTGTAGTCCTCATTTCACACTATGCCTCGAAGTAAATCTTTATAATTACTATTATTCGTTGTTAAACTTTTATGATTCTGTCTTGCCCAAAAATTCCCATAAAATTTTTAAACTTAATTAACTTAACCCTTTCCGACATGATGGTATAGAATGTATACCACCTATTTCCTCACGTTTTTTTTCGTTTTTAAGTTTAAATTTTATAGACTCATTCTTTTTTTTTTGTTATTTTAATATCATAATATATCAAAAACCTGAAATTATGTGCAATTAGTCAATATTTGCTTCAAATTTGTAGATATAACTAAATAAATACTGAAAAACAACTCTTTTTACAATAAAAAAGTATTTAACGTATTTTTGCAACCTATGGTATACTAGTATTTTCAAGGTCGCAGATTACGAATCCGGCCTCAGATTTTAAAAATTCAAGATGGTGTATCCAATATGGCGGACCAAATTCAGAAAAAGTTTCTTGAACTAACTGAAACTGGGAACTCGGGGGGCTTTTAGGGTGGCTGATCATAAATCCAGTCTCAGATATTAAAAATTTAAAACGGCGGATCCAATATGGCGGACCAAATTAAAAAAAAGTTTCCTTTTCCGCTCAAATCGGTAGTTACACACGGGATCTTTTAATCTTTTTATAATAATCACCATTGATTTCATGAATTTTGTTAGCAAAGTTAGAATTGCCATTTTGAATTTTCAATATCTGAAGCTGAGCTTCTTTAAAAACCCCCAGTACCCAGTTTCAGCTCGATCAAGTAACTTTTCCTGAATTTGGTCCGCCATATTGGATCCTCCATCTTGAATTCTGAAAATCTGAGTCCGGATTCATCATCAGCGACCCCGAAAACCCTCGAGTAACCATTTTCAGATGTTTTCCGCGAAGAGAAAAATGTATGCTTCAAAGGGTTAAAGGTCTATCTATATACTATTTACACGAGATTGAAATTTGTAAAAAAATGGTCATTTCAACTACTTTTTTTCTGAGTGTATGTTTTTTACTTTCCAGCAGTAGATTGTGATTATTATATGTTGATCACACAATACGTCATAGATATTATATAAGGGACTAATTCCTAACGGTTGAAAATTTTCTAATTAAGAATAATTCCGCCTATGAATGTGAGTTTAGTATTTTCCGTAGGATTTTCTAAAATAAGTCATAATTAATTAACATATTACAATCGATCATCTGCGTATATGGTACGAAAATGTTCGATATATCGAAAATGGTGATAGACGATTCAACGCTAGCGATAACACAGCGCAGCACCGCGTCGACGTGATAACTCTCTGATAGTTAAGCGCAATAACGCGCTTTCGTATACAATGAGAAATTTCATCAATGAAATTTCCGACCGCGAGCGACCTCTTTTCACGGCATTGTTTTCAAGGACAATCTGTGGCATCGATGAATCTGACAATTAATTAATACGAGGCCGCTGATCATCATTGGTGCGTATAATTTTGGGCGACCTCGTTTGACATTATCGAAGGGCCAGCCCCAATTTTGGACTAAAAATCTCAGTTGGTAGAGGTGAGTATACATGCAGGGACTACTGTATTATTAAAGTCTTCTTCTTCAAATTTTCCACCAAATTACTACATTATGTATCAAGGTCGAGGACTGATGCTTTCATTGTAAAGAGAATAATGCGCGTGTCACCCAATCTATATGTAAGTTTCTGCAGTTCCAATCGAATATTGATTACATCATGAGAAGAAAGTATTTGAGATCGAATTTAATATATTTTTTAGAGAATTCAATAAAATTGTTAATATTTCTGTCTGAAAGCGTGAGCACGCTATTATTTGAAAAAAAAACTTGTTTGGGATGTGCGTGTAATACCATACAAGAATGTGCGAGTCTAATTAAATCTTAATTACTGATTATTTTTAATTCTTGATTTGATATTTGTGTATATTAAATCCACTTAATTGTGCAGTGGAGAGTATTGAGTATTTTAAGCTACCTCAATAGTATTCTGATATCGAATATTAAATTTATTTAGATTTTCCCTTTTCAAACGTTTCGCAGTTCAACATCGATAATTTTAAGCTTCTTTTAAGTGATGAAATCATTAAATTACTAGTATCATCCTAATTCATTTATACTAAAACTGTTCAGATATTTTTACCATGTCTTTAATTTTGTCATTTAATTAACCTATAATACAAATATAAACTTCTTATACGAATCCGGCAAATTCCGTTCAAGATTATGAGATTTAGGTAAGTTTCAGACGAATATTGACTTTTATGGATCCGTGTATCGTTTTCGCGTCAAAAATTTGGACCTGCAATTTGTAGCATCCCAAAGCAACATTCAAGAGGTTTTTATCTTAATTAATTAGATATTGTTGATTAATATATTGACGTATTTATATAACAGGCTTTGAATAATAGTTCTTGAATAATGTTTTTTTTAGGATGTACAATATTTAGAATAGTATGATTAGTCTCCTTAAAAAATGTGTCAGTTATATGTACTATTTAAGAGATAGTTAAAACGGTACTGGCTACTAACTAATTAGTACGAACTTTTGTTACAGCAACTAAAGTGGAATAGTAAAATTAACAACGGTACGTACTGGTTTCCAGAAACAAATTCATATACTGGGAAAATTTTTATTAGAAAAATTCTAGTACAGGCAACGAAAATATATAAATTATTCAAGAAATAATTAAAATAGTATTCTAATAATTTCATTAAAATAACGAAAACTTCTGTATTTTTGTAGTATATTCCGCTAATACAATGCATTGTAGGAATTTTCCAAGGAAACATTTTGGCTGTAAGATCGATTAATATAAGATAATATGTACTATCTTTATTGTGACGCTCAACTACCTCGAAGATAGCTGTTACTACTTAACCAATTAGGGGCCATGCGAACACTAGAATGCAAACTTCATTTTAGTAGATAATTTCATAGCAAAGAACAAATATGCACACAATGTTTCTTACGTGCAAAACACGCTCCAAAAAGATACAGCTAGTTTTTTCTAAATAATCTAAAATTTTTTCTAAAATTTTTTTTAAAATCTGGAATCAGCAAAGCAGAGGACACGGAAAGGCATAAAATCGCGTTGAGAATGTTTTAGCTATAAAACGGATCTGCCGCTTTTCAACATTTCAAAATGGCGACTTGCAAAACGATAGAAGATTCTAAATTTGCAGCTACTCCATAACTCGAATTTTATATTGTTGGCTTATTACTTCTCTTGGTTGACTAACAAAGCAGTAATATACAAAATCAAAATCTGTTTTAGTGGCATATACAAGTTGCCATTTTGACATTTTTAAAAATGGCATGTACCATTTTGAAAGTGAAATAAGTTAAAAAAAAACTATTATATCAAAATTTCTTCGAAAATACTAGTCGTATCTATTTTTGGACCAGGTCTTGGTATAATTACTTTTCCAGAAAGTGCAGACTTTTGCGCATAAGAGACATTGTGTGCAGAGTTTTGTTTTTGCCAAAAAATTACCCAATAAAGCGCTAAAATTTGCGTTTAAAAAGTGTCTGTCTCTTCCTTAAAGGATAAAATAATGTCATAATTCCTTGTGCGACAGTGGCACTATTTAGCATTCGAAATATGCAATGAAAGTCTTTTACGTTCAAAACGAGGGGCGTTCACAAATGCACAGATGACAACAGTTCCAGCATCAACAAGGTAAGATAAAACAGAATATAACGAATGGCAGTCGAAAACAAACGACATGGAAAAAGTGAGCGAATTATTAAAAACCTGGGGATTAGAGCCGGTTATTGCAAAGTTCCAAAGTGTATCGTATTTTTATACAGTTTATATTAACATATATTGTATATATTCAAGGAAAATAATTTAAAAAAATTGAATTCCTGCTTTTGCCGATCCATCCATACCGAAATCTTTAAAACTAAAAATGAGACATTTCAATCTTCAGCATTTACGAAAATACAAGAAAATGTTTTCTGTACATTTTGAACCGCCATTATAAATTAAAAAAATATGATAGTAAATTCTTCGTCAGTGACATTGAAATCTTCCTACAATCCGTCCCACATTGATAGGGGCATCTCATTTTTTTTATTATTGTCTTCATTATTTTAACAAACTAAGTAATGGCGTTCAAGTGCATTACATGTATAATTAAATTAACTAATGTTGCACAAATTTAGTAAACCTAACATGATTAATTCGTATATTTTTAGTTTTAATAAAAAAAACTGTGTCCCATATTAATAGTACTTTTATTGAACTATTATCATCAAGGAACTGAATTTATTAATTTATGATGTTCTTTTCATGTTATGAGGTTTCTGAATGCTACTTCCAACGAAAACACAGCTGACTAATTGAATTAGTAATGACTTTTACTAATAAAGAGTCAAAAGCGACTAATTTGGTTGTTATGTTACTAATCTCAACTTAGTTATAGTATTTTTTAATACAAAAAACGAATTAGTTAAAGTTGACTAATAAATTGGTAGTTATTAAGAATAAATTAGTAGTTTTTTTAGTGTTTTTAAGCAAATATACTTTGCTTCCAAGAATAAATCAATTTGTGTTAGAAAAAAAAACACAATTTTCTTAGAGTGTTCCTATTGCGGGACATCACTTTTTCGCTAAAAGTGGCAAAATATACGAAGAAATGTAATGCTTACCAAAAATTTACGAATATTCGTTAATTCAATTCTAAATTGCACTTAAAAACTTTCATGTAATTAGTTAAAATATTAAAATAAATAATAAAGAAAATTGGTGTGCCTCTATCAATGTGGGACGGACTGTAGTGATAAAATTCAGCTATATACAGGGTGATCGGCCAACCATTACCCAGCGGCTAACTGTAGATTGTACAGATAATTCTGAGCAACTTTTTCCTCTGAAAAGATTTCCGGGAAGGTAGAGTTTTTAAGTTATTCAACACTAAAATTTAGAGGGAAAAATCACTTTCTTTTTTAAATATCTCTGCTCTGTATGAAGGTATCTTAGCGAACCGAAGCTCATTTTAAAGATATTTTCAAGCTATACAAGTTGCCTATGTTGGTTTTTGACATACAATGAATATTTCTCTTGTTATAGCCATAAAAACGGGGGTAAATGCCGATTTTTCAGGTTTTTCGCGTCTAACTCGTTTCGACACATAGCTATCGAAATATCACACTATAAAAAGTTGTAGGCCTTGAAAACACAAACATTTTTTGTCCTCTAATACGATGCGATTAAATTAAAACTGAACCCTATTTGCACTCGTTTTCATAACATTTTGTTATTAATATCGATTTATTTGTCGTACTGTATTTTGTCGACTTTACGAGGCTCTTGTAGGGTTCAGTTTTAATTTAATCGCATCGTATTAGAGGACAAAAAATGTTTGTTTTTTCAAGGCTTACAACTTTCTCCTGTGTGATATTTCGGTAACTATGTGTCGAAACGAGTTAAACGCGAAAACCCTGAAAAATCGGCATTTACCCCGTTTTTATGGCTATAACAAGAGAGATATTCATTGTAGGTCAAAAACCAATCGAGACGATTTATAGAGCTTTAAAATCTCTTTAAAATGAGCTCCGGTTCGTTAAGATACCTTCAAACAGAGTCGAGATATTTAAAAAAATGTGATTTTTTCACCTACAGTTTAGTGTTGAATAACTTAAAAACTCTACCTTCCCGGAAATTTTTTCAGAGGAAAAAGTTGTTCAGAATTATCTGTAGAATCTAGAGTTGGCCGCTGGGTAATGGTTGGCCGATCACCCTGTATATGCATTCCGGATAGGGTTAAGGAAAAATTAATTTTGTTCATATCTGCAATTTTCCAAAGTTCAGTAATTTCCAACCAACAAAACTTAGTCATTTACGCGGGTATGAAATGTGTTGTAAGAGCGCTGCTTTAAATTTGAGTTTGACAGGACCTACATGACGGCATCTACAGTCACCCCTCCGTACTTATCACCGATGCTATTATCCTTGGTATCGTGACTTCTCTGCTCGATAGCTTTAAAAGCAAGCCACGTAAATAGATCCAATTTATCTCGTTATCAATTCCCCAGCCTCTTGGCAAAAGTCCCTACTGCCTTTCACATTAATCATTCGTAAGTTCAAATGTCACTTTCGGGGCGAGGATCGCTTCTTATAAATTTTTTAATTCGGGACACGATCCGAGTCGTATACTTTTACAACGTCGAAGTCTCTTTGAGGAAACTCGTACCTGTGAAACTCGGTACATCGTTTACGAGGTGTATAAGTACGTTGGAGCGGGGTGGAGTGACTGGTACCAATATGTATAGGAGTGCATATGCAAGTGATACACGTATGCTGCATAGGACGGTAGGAAAGTACGATTTACGACATAGCGTGAGCTACGAGTAATCATCGCGGTTTCAGGAAACCTCGCATACTCGCCCTTCTGCCGCAAGCTCGTTAAAGTACTTCGTTTTCCTGTTGATTAATTGAACGATTATCGCTGCACAGTGGCTCTAGGAATTTCCAAAATTGCAACTTGCTTAGGCCCAATGCTGTCGCTTGTTCCCGAGTAGAAACTTTGATGTGGCCTTGGTCAGGTTGCCAAGCTTGCATATTTCGCCCTTGTTACGATATTTTTTAATATGGCGGGTATGGGACTCGATAATTTCCGTCCGAATATTTCACTGCCGGGCGCAAAATCGAATTCTACTCCCGGACTGTTAAAATATTCTATTAGAAACGTCTCTGTTAAGCCCTTACGTGATTAGATGAAATCTGAAGGAGACACAGAACCCGAAAGTGGAAATTATGATTTTCAATGAACTTATTAGAAAAATCATCCAACAACACATTATCTAACAATGGGAAGGAATGCATGTGCCAAAGTAGTGAAGTGTGAAAAGGAAAGTAGCCGCTAAGAGAAAATGCTTAGCTGGCAGCATAACTTTGGAATTTCGAAATCAGCAGCATCTGCAGAAGAAATATTATATGGACCTGGCATCCATTACTTGCTGTTATTCCCAAAAGTCTTTCTCTTTTCACTTATAAGTATAACTTGAAATTATAAGTCTATTTTTCTGGAAATGTCATTTATGAACTCGATGACCGTGTGAACTCCAAACTTACTGAAGTAATCTTAAAATTTAACACTGTTTTATAAGACATATATTAACTCAATACTGACTGTAATGTCATGGGTAAGAAATAACGTCTGGCTATCGGAGTACGTCAGTACCGTCGAAATACTGATTACCAGTACTATTTTCAGTGTTAAATTATTCCTAATTGCCGAAATAAGTTAATACTGCTACAGTATGCAGTGATGTTGCTATATTATAATACTAAATGATTACTGCTTCTAGGAAAAATATCAGAGGTACGCCGGAATTCGCCATCAGAAAAAATACTGACTCAGTACTAATTGTCAGTATTCTTATTCATCGAATCAGTACTGAACAGCGTTGCATGCTGTAACTGGCTCAGTAATGGTCCAGTAGAGACGGTCAATACAGAAACTCCCGCAAACAGTACTATTCTCTTAATATAAATCAGTAAAAATTTTGAGAAATGCGTTAGCGAAAACAATTTTCGCTGTTAAATCAGTCAATTTCACTATTTAACCATTTGATTTTACTATTTAACCAGTCAAAATATTGTATTTACTGAAACTCCCGCAGAACTTAACGCTAATGCCCACTATTTCACTGGTTCTTTAGTTGTACATTCTTTTAACACCGATCACTGAATATAACCAATTATTTGCTTTTCATCCTACATAAAACTGAACATCTATACACAATTTCAATAAAGTAGATTTTAAGGCTGCAAGAACTTTATTCCTCGAATTTGACCAGGTTATTCTGTCCTTAGAAGTTTTTATAAGGGGAACGTAAATAAATGTTCTGTGTTGTTTTTTGCGTTTTTATAATCGCATTTAAGTTCCACAAGTTGCCCATGCAAGCACGAAATTCTAGATACTAGAGGCACCATCGAAAAATTGAATAATACAGGTATGTATCTAATGTTTATCGTAGTTGTTTATTTTAACCATTTTTATGACCTTTACAATTGCATGCAGGTGCTACTGTATAGTTTGAGGGGAGTGTACCAAATTATATTTGCACCTTATAGGTTTCATTATCTTGAAATAGATGATTTCAATACATATAATACGGAAGTTAGAAATTACATTTCAGCAGCCAGATCACAAAATTCGTTTTTATTATTTAATATGGAGAAATGTATGCTTTTTCAGATTAACAGTTGAATTAATGAGTAAATAGACACTGTTTTCTAGTGAAACCCACTGATTGCCGGCACAAAGCATATGGTTTGATTCCAGTGATCTTAGTGAAATTCGCCTAATCTATCAGTTAGTAAACACTATACTCCAGCGAAAAGGACTTGATTTCATTCCACTTATTTTAGAAAATTCACTGGATCGATCAGTGAATAGGTATTGGTTTGACGCATCATCAATGTGATTTCATTTCAATGATTTTTCAGCCAATGTAGAAGAGTTCACTGTTGAAATCAGTGTCTAATGGCTGATTCAGAGCGATCGCAAATACGCTTTGTGAATTAGCGACTATGAACTGTCAAATAGACGTTTTTCGCTGGTTCAGATTAAGAGAGTAGGTCAATACCATGCCGATAGGTTTTTAGCACAAACTATCTTGGTGTATACTTATTTGTGGTAGCATATTGTAGTAGATTGGGCAATAAGATAATCTCATTGTCGTCGAAGCATGAAAATGTACCATCTGATAGTCATATGATACAATTCCATACATATATTGCGATACAGCACTCGTTGGGAAACCGATATGAATAATCAGAGATGTTATTTGACACTGCAATCTGCCATTAACAAAATTGAAAATTTTCGCTTTCTTGTTCATCTTCATCTATCCAATCTCATTATTAACGTCTATTATTTTTGCACATTTTTATGCAATTTCAAAATCTGTCCGTGTTTTGTATCGTAGTATATCACAATACATCAAAATCATCGTCCATCACTATCAAACATCGTCTGGTTTCTGCAGTCTCTTCCGGAGAAAGGAATACATTTTAATTTCGGGTTTTAATATTACTTCATTGGTTTTGAATAATTCTTGGTGGCTCATATTAGGATTTCAAACCGCAGACTTTCGGTATTTTCTACCTTATGCGCAATCCCATGTTGGACTTTATATCGCATGTATATAAACTGCACTCCCGTGGAATTATCAGCAACATTATTTACGTCTTGTCTTTTTATGTGATGAAATATTTTCAATTTCAATGATGATTGTCGTATTTCTTCTGCTGAACGATAAATCAAAGCTATTTTGAAGGTTTTAGTAAAATTAGTCATTTGGCCGTTATAACTTCATGTTCTTTTCGTATTATAAATAAGTTAAGTTATTTAAAAAAAATTGGTTCTATGTTTTTAGTCAGTATTTTTAAAAAATGTCCTTTATTTTTTAATAACAGTGGCTTAATCACTCTAAAAGAGTATTTAATAAACACCGAATAGCGGCTTAATTTAAAATGTAACAATAACAAGACTAAATAGAAAAGAACGAAGCTATGCCCTAAACATTAGTTTAATTTAGAACGTAACAATTTTAAGAGTTTTTTACAGTGAAGTTTTTATTTTTTCAAAATACATGTCCAATATTCTAGCTGTGAATGTGTTTTCATGTCAATATAAATGAGACAAACAATATTTTTAAATACTGCATGGCATTTTTTTTATTATACTTTTCGCAGCCTATAAAAAATGAATTTTTGGAGTTTTAATTTATTTTTAACCTAGTTAACCTAGGTGGTCACCTGTTCGTTTAGTCTCTATGAACCCTTTAATTAATTAATTTTGTTACTGTCTTACACAACTCGTAGTCGCATAATTGTACATTGTTAATTTAAAGTGTTTCTGACATATAATAGAAATTTTAGAAAGATTTCAGTAGCACAAAGGTTGACCATTTGACGATTTATTAGTATAAATTCCCATAAGGTAGGTATGACAAATGTCAAAACCACTTTTTGCATTTGAAAAATTTATTTATAATATTTATTAATACATCCATCAGATACAAAGTCGTGTGTTTATCACCAATGATATAGTTACAATACTTTGCCTATTTTAACATATTATTTTATGTGAACTATTTTATCATATGAATGTTGTAGAAATAACAAATCTTCAAAATACAGGAAGTAATTTAATAATCTGCTTGAACTAATTATTCAATGAAATAATTATCTTTATTAAACATTTCAGTTTTATATTGACGATGTAATTAATTTGATACTATTGACTAGAAGATTAGGAATCCATTTTCATATAAGTCTTCTTTTGAATTGTTCGTATTAAATATTTCCTCCTAAACCGTTAATGCCCTTATAATGACACCCTTACAGACTATATACTGCGAAAACAACTGTTGATTCTACCGTGATATGGGTCAGTTAAGCATGTTTGCACCCCAAAGAATTAATAGCATTCTGTACATATGTCACAATCTATCACAGGGATAAATATTTTTCTCAAGTATTTATTAAACAGTATATTAGATCTTATATAAGAAATAGTCTATTAAGTTTTTTAATGATTCACAGCTTCTTCGTCGGCAAATATTCACGCAGAGTATTACAATTATTTCTTGATTTCGATTAAATGTTTTAAGACGGTATAAACTATGAAAAGAAACTTATTTTTCAATAAAAATTATATATTTAGACAAATGTTATCCTAATTTTATATTAATTGTGGATTTTTGTAAGTTATTTATATATTTAGTTTGTGATTGGGATATTTTAATTTCGAAAAAGCTTTTGAATATCTTCAACGTATTAATTTTGTTAAAAATTGATCTAAAAGTTCTATTATACATGGTTAAAAGTAATTACAGTAGAGTCCCGGTATATTTGCGTCTCACTATATTTACGCATCAGCCTCAGGAAGGGCCTGCTGTGACGTCACGAACCTTACGCGACTGAGGAGAGTGGGAGAAGCGGCACCTCCCTTCTTTTGACAAATATAAGGAGACGGGAGGGGAAGGCGTGGAACCGTGCAAATATACCGGGACTCTACTGTACACGTAAGGAATTTTTATTAACTTCCTTAAGTTTTATGTTTGTTTGTTTGTTTGTTTGTTACTTTATTAATGGCACAGGATTAACTCCCTTTAGCCAACCATGATATGTACATAATATTGTTTACAGTATTAATGAAGTAAATAAAGTAAAGTAAATAATGAAGTAAATTAAAAATAAAAAAATAAAAGTGATATATGTCAATAATAAGTACAACAATATATTTTTTCCAGTTAATATTTTAATATATTTAAAGCTATAAATACTTAACAAATCAACTTTTCACAAAAAATATATTAATTACCATATTACTTGTTTTGAATAGTTTATCTCTATTTTAATTCCCAGCATTTTAGCTCGAACGGAATAACAATTACATCTGAAATGCCTTTAAGATGGTTGCCACAGAACTGTGAACAACGATTAAAGTTATTAATTATATTCGACTTTCTTCAAAACGATGAGATCTCGTTGTTAAATTTTCTTTTAAAAGTTCAATTAAAAAAACTTTAAAAAAAAAAAAAAAGAATTGAAATCGATAATGAGTACCTTTAAAACTCCGCCCCAAGCAATGTTCTTACCACTTGTCCTCGACTGCTTCTGCAATTATATTCCGTTCCAGTATTTTGGATTTCTTTATTCCAATTCTCGTATATTCTAGCCAAGTTATGAAGGTTACATCAACAGGGACATTCCCTTGCCGCGAGCATTCTTAACTCATATATTTTTATTATGTAGCTCATTATTTATATAAAAAAATTCAACCAAGTTTCATATCCGTAACTACAAAATGCAACTTTATTCTGTAATTAGTATAAAACAAATATTCGTTTATGGAATAAAAATTAGTAAAATAACGAAGGTGAATTAATAATCCAGTCTAACTTTACGTTAAAAACAAATTAAATATTTGGTTTGGAACTGAAAATCGAACACGATAGAAATTATTTTAAAAATTAGTAAATTATAAGAATATGTTAAAATATATAGGAATTATTTAACTTAAATATAACGTAGTGATTTTAATATACTTCGAACAGATCGTTATATCGTATAACATTTAAAAATTGAAAAATTCTGTTGGTTTTATCCGTCGTGTATTTTCAAGCGGCAGTTCTGTGTTTTATTATACTTGTAAAATATGCAGCGTAAAATATTTTATGATGTTCGATTACTTTATAACTACGTCCTTTTATTATGTTTTTATGAAATTTCAATTTCGGACTACGTAAAACGGCCTTGAATTAAAATTTTAAAAATATATTAAACGCTACGAGGAATTTTCTCTAAAATAATATTATGGCGTTTCATTAGTAAATTCATTGTATATTTTTCAAACATATTTTCTCTTCTTAAAAAAGTTCAATAACACCGGACTACAAAAAAACTTATGTCAATGGCAAGAAACACAACTAGGTTTTTCTTATAGATTTTGGGCCGCTAACACTACATCGATTACCCATAAATTCTTACGTTTTATAACAATTTTCGAACCCGAATTTTAGAAATATTCATATGAAAAGTCTCTCCATGCACTGAATCTAAAAAAATGTAAATATTCCCAAAAAGCAGTTTTTTCACAATCTAACCTCAAACTTAAAAAAAAAATGTAAACAAGTTGAACAAATTTTGAACCCTGGATTCGGATCAGCAGCCAAAAATCCTTACGAATTAGCTAGTCTTGATCTATTGTATAGTTGCATTTTTTTTTCTTGCACAAGATTTATCAAGTTTTTCGGAAAAAAAAATTTATCGCAGTGTAAATCTCAGATTTAAAAAACTTCAGACGTATAGGACCAATTCTGTGCCCGAATTCGGATTCAGCGGCCTAAAATCTATAAGAAAAACTTAGTCTTGTTTCATTTTACAGCTTAACATTTTTCTTGTGTCGTTTCATGTGTCAATTTTCCTCAAAAAAGCAATTTTTCGCACTTTAAACCTCAAATATGAAATAAACTGATACATATAGGACCAATTCTATGCCGAATTCGGCATTTGAGCTGCCCAAAATCTATAAGAATTACCTGGTTACGTTTCTTGCACATGACATAAGTTTTCTTTTGTGGTCCGGTGTAATTAAGTAATAAGTAATATGAAACACAAATTACCAATATATACGCAAAGTTAATATATCATTATCTAAGCTAACAAAACCGTATAATATTATGATTTATCATTCACATAAAAAACCAAGTTTGAAGTGTAAGAATTTTAATTCAAATAATTTAAATTGTGATTTTATTTCTTTATGCCATAAATTTAATTGAGTAATCAAAAATATCAAACAGAAAGCAACAATAAAAATTGCATTCACTTGAATTTACTAAACTCGCATTAACTGACAGTATTAATTTGATTACGCTGGCAGGTCTCAGCACTGCGAATAATTAAATTAATAGGAGTATACTATAAATGATATTTACTGTTCGCCATATTCAATATCGATAATAAATGTATAATTAAAAAGCGCACTAAAACCCTCGTCTGAAATACAAAAAATAATAACATTGTTCGTCATTAATGCACCTGCCGTAAATATATTATGGCACGTCAATATACAGGTTCATTTAACGATGTACGGATCATAATGAAGTGTGCTTTAAAATCATGTATATATTATACTTATTTTATCTATGAATCTGTTCAAAGGAATAATAATTGTTTCGAAATAATTTTTCATGAAAAAAACTGGCAATTTGAAAACATTCAATGTACAAACGAACACTTCAATTATCAATTTCCTGAAAGAGTAACCGACGTTTTTTATCGTTACGGTTTCAGAATTTTACGAAACAGGGTTCAGTAATTTTCTTAAATATTGGTATTTTTCTGAAATCTTTTGGTAATATTCCGAAATTTTTTCGTAATTTTTTCGAAAATGTTTTTTTAATTTTGTTTCGTAAACTTCTGAAATGATAACAGTAAAAAACTTCAGTTACTATTTCAGAAAATTCCTAAAGAAATTTCTAACAGTGAATAATTCCAGTAAGATTTGCAAATTATTGTGATTAAATTATGGTGATGACATGAATGCCTCTAGTTTTCCAGACTACGATATACAATAGGTGAATTGCTACTAAGCCAAATGCTTTCTTACTCGATTCATGCTGCACTTGATTTACTAAACTGGGTTTACGTGTGCAAAACTATGTATACGCGTACTTCCGACCATAAATCTCGAACTACGCTTATTCCACTATCTAAAGTACCATTCTAAAACATTATCTCGCAGGCGTTAAATACAATGATCGAATTTTTGACATAAATAAAATAAAGTACTTTAATGGTTTCTAAAATTACTTGTACTAAATTATCAAAATTTTAAAAATAGTTAAGCAAATAGTTTCAAACTTCTCTTAATGTATTGCTTTTCTCGATGACACTGTGGATTGATGGGTGTGACTAAGTTTTTCGTTCATAGCACATAAAGTCTCAAGAACTAGATCGTCAGTATTTCTTAATACTTGGCATTATAACTTCAAAGGGATTTAATATTTTGTATAAAGCGTTATTTTATCGATATATTTTGATAAACTTCAAAGTAAATAGTTACAACATTTTAAAGAACGATTTTAACTTTGTGAAGCCTCGTAAATGTAAACTTTGTTTTAATAGCGTAAAAGCCGGGAAAGTACGAGAGTATATATTTATAACAAAAGAGATTAAAAACTTCCAGTTAAAATATACTTTATTAATGATGTATATACAAATTAATAAATATTTTTGAGGAAAAAAGTACCATAAATTGTATGCCGATGACAGATATCCAAGTTAAATTTAAACCTACCTTTAAACGATTTTGCGAAGAACTGAATTAATTATTATTTACATAATTTGACTAAAATATTATGAAAATGTTATTTTATTTATTATCCGAAAATTGGTAAAAAATCGGATTCAATTCCTGTGGAAGCGATTTATTCTAATAAATTCAATTTTGGTCTTGAATTTTCTTAAATGAAAACTTATTTTAAATCGCGTTTTTCATTAATTTTTATATTAAATGTCAATAAATAACCATGTAGTCAATGCAACTAGTATTTATAGTACTAAGTAGCTTGTTACTTAAATCAATTTGTCAATACTCGTCTATTTTTGTAAATTTAATTATTGAAGATCACATCTTAGATTCAAATAGATTTATGATTCATATTTTCCTATTCGAGAGTCACTAAATAGGTCAATACTTGTACGTGTGATATCGCAATCAATCTTTCTCATTATAATCTTTCACCGAAAACTCGCCCTCGACTGGTGGAGTTTGAAGTTCGAGTCTGATAATTACAAAACATTGCAGGCGAAGAGAATTTCGAAACTTGTATTATTATTCTCCACCTCGTAATTAATGTATATAAAATTGACTTTTCAAATATTAATAATATAAAATATTGACTAGTGTTTCATTAAAAATGAAAGGGAAATACTTCAAAATGCTATCTAAATATTAATAACTCCAGAAATGAATAATTGTAGATATTAAAATGTAGATATTGCTCATTAATGCGAGAAGTAAAACGAAAAATAATCATTACAGCGTATCTTGATATGCTTGAAATTAATTATGTGAAGAGAGTAAACTGGTTTATTTAAATCAAAATAGTTTATTAAATTCACTACGTTTCTTTATTAATGAGTTTAATAGAGAATAAGAAATAATTCAATAGAAATTTGTGGAAAATATAAAACAGAAATTATGAATATGTATACAATGTCGTCTAAAAACTCGTGAACAATCTTTTCCTAAATTGTAAAGTAATGTTTCTTAGTTTCGAATTCTTTGTCGAAGTCATAGAACTAATAACTTTTATGTACGTCTTTTCAGTGCGTAAAGTAAACTTGTGCGTATAAAGTAAACTTTACGCACGAAAAAGCCGTACGTAAACAATATTTCGGCACCCGTGTGCGTGTGTAAAGTTCTTTACGCATGCGCCCTTGTATCGAAAACTACTATTTTTTAAAACAAAAATAAAGCTTTTAACGGGTGCTTACTTTTTCTTCGGTAATTATATCTTTTTTTTTTAATTTCCCATTATAATTTTTGCAACCTTTCTTTTATAGTTAGAATTCATTATTCACGTTTTTCGAATCGTAATATTTTTCTATAAATTATTAATAATATTCTGATAAATAATTGTTAATTATATAAAATCACTTATTGAACTATCTTTCTAAAAATCTACTTATTAATATTTCTGGTTTAATAAAGTGAAGAACATTTTAATTTGAAGAACTGATTTTCATCTGGCTTCTTTTGAGGACAACACAAAAATGCTATTGCTGAATTTTGCCTAATGCTGCATAGTGTAAAGTTTATGAAATAATTTTTGCAGGTTTTTCTATTTTATTATCTTACACGATTTACAATTCGTTAAATATATAAATAAAAAAAACTTTTATTAATTCTGCCATAAGCTTTACTTAGGTTCAAACTTACGCAATAGAACACTGTAAAGTATAGTTACATAGGCCCAAACATCATATAGAGGGTCAAAAAATACGAGAACAATTTTATTTTGAGTCATCCAAATGTAATACCATCCTATAAAATCCTCAAAAAAAACAGTTTTTAGCTAAAATTCGGATGTGCCATCCTTTTTTTTCGAAAACTAGTAGATGCATTATGAAGATCCATAAAAAATACGTAAAAAACACGTAGTTCAAATCTAGTACTTTCAAAACCCTGGTATAAAAACGCTGATTGAAAATTTAAATAATTTGTTTCGGACCCAATTGTAGGTTATGTGTCTCGCAAAAAATTGTGGTTATTTGCAGATAAACCTCTATAATTTTTTATAAGACTCACTGTTGTAAACGCTTGTCACAAGAAAATAATATAAAAATAAAACACGTTTTTTTAGTTTTACTACCCCTACGTAAGGGTTTGAGGGTTGAAATTTTGGCATTCGAAATATTATTTTATTACCATTCGAATTGTCTACGCCAAGTAGGTCATTTAGGAGGTGGCAGTTTTACTATTCTTATGCTGCTATAGTTTTTGTGCAAAATAACTGTTCTAAAGGCGAACTGGAGTTCAAAAGTACAAAATGCACCGACTCAAATGACGTGAATAGCTAAAGTAATCATTAATAAAAATACTTTTTTCACAATATTTCCATAATTAAATTATTAAAGGTTCATTAATAACTTTGTAAAGTTCATGAATTTCCGGTTTGGGGATGTTATGTACAAGTAAAATTGGACATGAATTACGCTTTAATAAGTAATGTATGTATTACGTTAATACCAACCGATTAAAAACAGATTTTATACATAAATGCTACGAAAAATCTATTGGAAATTTCCTATGTTTTTTGTAATTTTTTGCTATTTGTTATTTAAAAACATTTTTTAAAATGGTGAATTATGGAAATGAAATTTACGATTTTTTGATACTTTTTATTGATATAAGGGTAACAAAAAAAATGCAATCTGTTGAGTTTTACAGATCAGTTTAACACGAGAAGGGATGATTTCGAAAAAAATTTTAGAAATGTAAATTTGAAATTCCATCATAATTAAACTTACATCTATCATTTGTTAGGTAAAATATAGTTTGTTTTGTTATAAAAAAAAAAATTATTTCATCACACACCCACATGTAATGTTTACCGTAGTTATTTGAATCATTTCGTAATAAATTCTTTTAATATGATTTAGTATTCTCTTAGTATTTAGTATTTAGTACGATCTTTAATAGAAATGTAACCATTGCGAAGTTCTCAATGAATAAATTTCATATTTCTGACCTGTCAAATTTTGACCTTTCTTCAACAAATTCTTGGTACGCGAGTAAATAAAAAAAAATGTTTTAATACTCTGGAACAAGAAATTTTACTTGTTTTCTAAAACGACTGAAAATAGACCTCGAAATACAGAGTTCTATGACATAAAAACTTTTTTCGACCACAATAATTAAAATTCTTAATATTTTTTAAAATAAAACGGATTCCAGATTAAATCTGAGGAAGTCGTTTTGTATAAACGAGGTATATTCACTACAATAAACAACATCGTAATCGTAATAATGGGAATAAAAACTAAAAATTACAAAATTAAAAATAAATAACGAACAATTAGGCTTCTTTTTTTTTAAGTAGACTTCTGACGTATAAAAAAATTCCGTAAAAAATTAGTAAGGTATTAGTGACCTAAACATTGATAAATCGTGTAAAAAATAGTATTAAAATGTTTTGAAAATATGACAACAACGAAAATAGAATTTGAAAAAAACTGAATGAACAAATTGAAATCTTTCTTTCTACACTTTAAAATATGCCGTTTTTGTATAAAGTCAAAGAATTCGGAGATATAACCAATTATCCGAAAAATTCCGAGTATTCACGAACTTTTGACCTATAGTATACCTGAATTTTGAATGAGATTACTTGAGCCTTTCTCGATTTAAAGAACCAAAAAACGATAAATTTTCTGAAGTGTCTCTACGAGTCCATTCGAAACAGATCGATACCTCGTGAAATTCACTACTTCTAGTTTCGGATAAACGGCAAAAGGACTTAAGAACCGTTTGAGATTGTGAACCACAGAAAACACGAGGAAACTTGCAAGTTTTCTAACCGTAATAAACACTTTAAATCGCTCTTATCGTCATCGCACTCCGCGCACGGAAAAGCTTAATTAAATCTACGGGACGAATATGTACGCTAAAATGGAGCTAAAGTCGAGTACGATTTTTATCGTATAATCTCCAGACAGATCATAAATATAAACTGTTTTCAAAATATTTAGTTTCTTGCGATTTGCCTGGCGTTGACAGTTCTGCGATTAAAGCTAATGCCGTAAAATATGGCAAGTTTTCTTTAATAAGTAAGTAAAACCGCAACGCGTAACCTCAAAGTGAGATGAAGAGCGTTTACGGAATGGCAAGAGTTTTAATATATACAACTCAAAATTATCCATCCTCACTAATTTTGTGAATTAATTCTCTATAAAATAATACTAATTCAACCTAAAATGTTCTCAAATCATCCCTTCCAGAGTTTATTTAAAAAAATATAAAAAATTTTAATTATTGTCATCGAACTCTGCATTTCAAGGTCTATTTTCAGTCGTTTTAGAAAACAAGTAAACATTTTTTGTTCCAGAGTATTAAAAGATTTTTTTATTTACTCGTGGACCCAGAATTTGTTGAAAAACATCAAAATATGACAGGTTAGAAATATGAAGTTTATTTATTGAGAACGTCGCAATTTTATGTTTTCAGTTTTAACTTAATATTTTTTACGCACCTTAAATTTTTTCCGACTAGCTCATTTTTAATTCGGGCAATTCGTATATATTTCCAATTGTCTACAAACGTAAAATCCGAATTCCAGCATAATTTCAAAAATAAATCAGCATTTGGAGAATTTTATCTCTCGAGCATGTTCGGGGAAATAGCATGCATTAATACCATCGACTGTACAGTTCTTGTGAATGTTGTTAAATTGTTGAATTGTTCAACCCAACCAAGAGAACAAAATTATATTCAATTCAAATCGAATATAAAATATTTAGTTATGCATTTTTACAATTTATCACTTCTATGTACGCTCAAAAAAATGTTCTGGTTAAATAAGACCGTACTATTTTTTCTGGTTATAATAACCAGAATTGTGGTTAGTTTAATTAGAACAATAATTGTTTTAACAATATGTCTAGTTAAACCAACAGTATTTCTGGTTATACCAACCAGAATTCTGGTTATTTTAACCGGAAACAATTATAAGGACTTATTTAATCATCTGTTCTGGTTATTTTAACTATTATTTTTTGAGTGTAAGGCATTATTGCGTAAAAAAACATGTGGGTCGTACATACTTCAATTAATTCTATTTCATTAATGCATCCTTCAATGCATTTTCACATTTATTTTTAATTCCTGCTATAAACAGAAGTATTTCTTGATAGTATTCGCAATTATAAATAAACACAAATTGTTACTCGATCGTTGTCCAAATTTTAATTGTAATTAAAAATGTTGAAATCCGTATAATTATATTAATCATTTGATTAATGTTTAAAATTATTGTTGAATTAAAGATCGTTTATTAAAAAATATTTTTTATTAAAACTTAGGAACAATAATGTAATATTGGGATTATTTTCACACTTTTACAATACTTCTCTGATGTATAATTTAAATATATGTACATGAATGCATTTAATTATACGACAATCAACGCCGTGACCCCGTAATCAATGAAAAAATATTGTTTTCTCTTTATTTCGAATTTCACGATTTTTTATCGCGATGAAATTTCGCAGCAACAGGAACATCGCGGCTGATTTCGATGAATCTTTAATTCAAATCGGATATTCACATTCTCCCATTTTAGAAATTCGTATTTTATGGATTGGATTGAAAATCAATGATATTCCAAAATAGTTTAAATAACGATTTTTAATGGATATGAAATTTGCAAAAATCGATTCTTTCCGTGAAAATCCAAATCAGGTAATGAAAATATATCTATCCTTTTTTAACAGAATTTGTGAATGATTAGTATTAGAATATTTGTTAAAATCTGTAAAATTCTACGTGAGAATTTCGAATTTTTTTAGAATTCGAAGTGGACAACAATATGTAATGAAGTTTACAATATATAGTAACTAGCATTATACTGAAAATGTCATAATTATATAAAAGAATACCGAAAAAGTTTTGAAATTTGCACTGAATTGCATATTTGATTTATGTAAAAAGTTGACTACAATAAAGAAAGTAATTTCGCTATATGAAGTGAGATTAATAACAAAGATGAAATATTTAAAAACATTTCTTAATTCAATTTAATATTCACTTGAATGCACATTTTTTTAGTATATTTTATACTTATTATTATTTTTTCTTATTTATTTCTAACATCTTTTCAAGTTTTGTGTTCGTATGGAACGTTCCCTTTGAAATAGAGCCTCTTTTTAAATCATTTATTTTAATTGTACAGGCCCAAAACAAAAAAGTTGGATAACCAGCAGGTTATCTTAGAGTAGAAATTCCAGTAGGTCAACCTTGTAGATTTTTAGTCACTGAATCCGAATTTATAAAAAATCTCCAGCACGTCTCGTTTGTTCCGTTATATGTTTAAGGTTAGAATCCAACAAATGAAACTTGTGGATTTAAACTATAAAGAATAATGCATTAACCAAAAAAATTAGATCGACAAGAGAATAATTAGCATGCAATGATACAAATAGTAAATATGTTAGAAAACCCTTACTTTTCTCGCAATAAATTTGATAATATGACTAAATAAAGTTTAATAACATTTTATATTAATTCTAACCTCAAACGCATCACCTACTGACATTTCCAGTAAGCATCCAACTATTTTTTATGGGGCTGTGTTATATTTGTATTGTTAATGTATTTACGGTTTGTAAAAAATAACATTTACACCATCGCACTAAAAAGTAGATTTAATGATCTAACTAAGAGATTAAACACTTGAATCGTTCAAAATGTTTATTATAAAATAATTTACTAAATTGAACAATTTATTGCATTTAAAATTAATATTTCTAGTTTTGTATACATTTGTTGGCGTGAAATAGCAGGACTATAGTGTAATCCGAGAAACTCTTTAATTACGAGTAAACATGTTCAATCCAAACGAGTGAAAATTACAAAGAGTGGATCGGTTTAACTATAAGATATTTATAACAGGTTCACAAATAAAATACGAACTTTTGATAATGATATTTCACTCTTTGAGAGTGCATTGTCTCTCGTTACTTGTGAGAATTAATTCGAGTAGCTCACGCTAATAAATTTAGGGATTATGTTCGGGGTATATCAATTTTATATATTTCAACATTTCGTTTAGTACTTTTTTTTTTGTATACTGCATATTATGGGTAAGGAAATTAGTCTTAATATATCTACACGAGCAAATTGAAAACTATATAATCACAGTAGTGATAGTGTCAATCAAAGGAAATCAATTTTTTTAATATGCGGCTAATGCTATTTACTGGACACTATGTTTACAGAGATCAAATTTAAATTCTCGGAAGTTTCAGATACTGAATAATAAAGAAACTTATAATGGATTAAATTAGTTATTATATATATGCAAATTTTAGATACGTTTACATTTTCGGTAAGATACCGATTTAGCATTTTTATAATTTACACCCAAGGCTGTTAATTTTGACATATTTTTTTCCATACAACCTTATGTTCAAAAAAGAATAAAAGATCTATCAACAACGGCCAAATCATTGCTTGTGGGTGTATAATGATTATAGACTCAAAAATTAATGACGACACTTCGGTATCTATGTGTAATTTTCTTGCGTTTCGGACATATATTTTGTTTTGTTTCTTTTACCATACACACATTATGCGAAACAGTGCGACAAAAGATTTATCAAAAATCAGCAGGATCATAGCTCACGGAATTACATATTTCACATACAGTCAATGGAAAAAGATAGTAAGTATTCTCTTACTAAAAAGGTAATGATTTGAAAAACATTTTTGAAATCCGTTTAAAATTATTAGAACAAATGATCATACATGAAGCAAATTTGTTCTTTGTGACATATAAGTACAGATCTAATTTAGATGTGTGCATGGATAAATTTTTACTTCAACAAATTGTAATACTTTTTGAATGGATGATTATGTTTTTAACCCTTTGAGTCACAGGTGTCACTATAGTGGCACCTATTCACTTGAATTTTTTTGTGATTTCATTCATATTTGATATAAATTTTTGATATTATTTTCATTTTCATAAGAAATATTTTCATATAAATCTATAATTTATAAGCGTAATAATATTTTTTGAATCGGTAATGTTTTATAGTTATTGTAAACAAAGGTAAAAACATTCACATTTTTCGGAAATTACTTAGTTAGCGGAGATATTTGCTAATAAACCAATACTAATAACACTTGAAATTTAATAAGACAAGAAATTATAGAATATACTCCTTACATTTAAGAAATTGAAAATGGCTGATCTAATATAATACTGACGGATGAAAAATTGCAAATTTTAGCAAATATCGGTAGCTGCACGGAAAAAAAATAATGAGTAGAATTGGCCAAACTTAGTTAAGTAAAATTTACCGAGCCTCTTTTAAAAGCAAAATTTATTGAAAAATATAAATAAATAGTATTGTATCCTTTAAGTAATAACATTTTAAAAGATGTTCAATCACAGATTAACGAAAAATTAGTCTAGATATTCTATAACAGTACTCCCAACAAAATTGACAACAGTTATATTAAATATAAAAATTATCTGAATTTGTTTACTTGGAAAAGATTTTAATATATCATTGGTATCAATTAAATATTTAAAACGTAAATTCCAGATAAACCACAGAAAAATAGGATTGTTCTTTTAATTATTTTTATTAACAATGGTTACTCAACTTTTTCTGTAAATTTTACTTAAGTTCTAGGTAAAATCTACTATAATTATTTTGGTCTGTGTGAATACAAATCTGGTACCAAATTTTCGAAATTGGCAATAACGAATCTAATATGATGGATAACAAATTAAAGACGTTTGAAAATACACGGAACAAAGATTGATTGAAGGTTTACCGTACTGCTGAATACGAATCTATTATGTAGATTTTCAAAATTCAAACTGTTTTCAACATGATAAATCTAGTTTGAGATTTGCAGATTTCAAAAGATCAGATCAGAGATAAAAAGGGTTATAAATTCTTATGAAGTTAATTCGAATGTTTTCGTGTTGGCTAATTACAGATTTTGAATTCTATTGTCGAAAGATTCTTATTAAGGCACTTTGCAACAAAGACACATACATTAAGCCGTTTATTCTGAATATACATCTTTGAAGTGTCTAATGTCTTCAAATAAGATGTTTCGAAGACACGAGTTTGTGCAGTGTGATGACAAATACGTGATTAACAACCTCAAAAATACCGAATAGATGGTTTCGTAATTATTTACAAACATTTGCAATATTTGATCCGCCATATTGAATCAGTCATTTTGAATTTTAAAAACCCGATACCAGATTCGTGTTCAGCCACATCAAAACAATACATAATCTACAGTTTTTAATTATCTGTCTGCTGGGTTAATTGTGGGACTAAAAGGGTTAAAGTAATTACATTAGTTTTTCCAGCTCAGATTTTGTTAACGACCTCACTTAGGAAAGTTAAGATATTTATTCCACCAAAAAGTAGTATAGAATTCTTCAGAGGCTAAGAAAAATGTATATTGAGGTATCTGAATGTTATTGATAACACAGGACTACAAAAAAAAATTGGTTTCGATTTGGTTAAGATATCTAAACAAAATATTGAAATATATACTTTTTGGCAATTTAAGGTTAGGTTAGGGATATGTGAAAGTTATTTGTATAATTTTATAATTTTATATATTTGGTGTATATTAGACGAATTAAAAAGGTCCATTACACCTAATTTATATAATCCATAGAAAGTTTGGGATATTTGTGATTTTCTTTACATTTGTAGTTACATTTAATCCATAAAAGACAGAAAGAATAGTAAAATTACAACCGTGTAAGCATTATAATTATATTAATATTTTAACTAAAGGCTTCTTACAGCATCATGTACCTCAACTTTTTCATCAAGTCTCCATTGATTTTTAGAGTAATTACTTTCACTGTTAAATTAATTTTCAGAAATTGGACTTCATTCCCATTAAGTGACGAGTTTGCATTGAAAGAATGAAATACCAGTCACTTCCAGCGATCGAATGGTTGAGTCCCGCTCAGGAATTTAAAGAGAATTTTATTGAAACGGGAAAACTTAATTAAAGAGGAAAACGTATAAATAAAAATTTCAAAAATAAATGGCACTCTCTAGAGTTTTATGTTCGTAAGGTCCGTAAGTGCAGTACAAGGATAAAAGACGAATTAGAACATTACTTTGTCATTCTGCACCATTATTTTCTCTGTTTCAATTCATCATACATGTATATGAATTACTTTTGTCATTTATTGTCAGCATTCCTTATCAAATGATATTAAAATTTGTTACTAATCAAATTAATTCCATTTAGAATTCGTATTAAATTTGTTATTCCATTTACGATACTTTTTAAATAAAGTTTCAAGGAGAAAAGACGAGTGTATTCGTTAAAATAATCAATAAAACCTTTAATCCGCTTAAAAATGTATTTACAAAACATTCGGAATGTGTGACAAATGCTGGTATTTTTAAAGCGCGTAAAATAAATGGCACGACATTGAATTTAAAAAACTAATTTTATTCGAAAATTGCTGCGGCTCATCAAGACATCAAAATCCTTCAGAAAATTTCCACATGACAGAATTCTCTCGAAATTTCGAATAAAGCTCTTGCATTATAATGACAAAAGAGCTTTTTGAAAAGAATTTCATACATATTACAGATTTCCTCAGAATGTTTCGAAGCATTCTTCGGATTTTGATGCTCTTTCATTGATACATTTTTGACATGTCTTCAGACGTTTGAAAATGATTGAAGTGAATTAAATTAAACATTTTATGACTTATTGAATATTTTCTGAATTTATGTAACATATAAATAATATGTTTATTAGGAAAAAGATCGAGCTGTTCTTAATATTCTGCAAAATTAAGGTATGCTCAAGATTTTAATTCGCCTGCGAACATTTCTGGAATAATCCATTCGTAAAAGGTCCGTTTCAGTTGTCAATTTCAGTTACATTATATAGTATGTGCTTAAAATTTGAGCTTTTGAACATTACCTTTATTTAATGTTTTGTATACAGATTCATGCGTGTTATGAAGGTTATATCTTGACATAATTTGTTCTCATTTCTGAAAGCTTGCAGCCAACATATCTAATATTAGTAGTGCTGTTTTTTAGCTTCATCAACAATTGAAAGCATCGTTTAGCATTTTAAAGGTCTATCACTCATAAATGTGAGAAGAATTTTGTGACACGTCAGAAGAATTTTTAAAACTATTGACGGAAATGATTAAAATTCGATTTCTTTATACTTATTATACGAATTTTGTACTTACAGAAAACATTGCCTTTAGAAAATGGCAATGTTTATGCGATAAGGAATTGAAATTTTGTAAAAATGTAACCTTTGAAAATTCACCAAATTAAACAAAGAAATTCTAAATTAAAACAACGATTTGCTGGAGTTACTTTTTGGAGTGATTTTATAAATAAATTTTCGTTTAAATGAGCTTTTACTATTGCAGAACTTTTTTAGTGGAAAATATTTAAGTTTTGATTAATGCTTTTGCAAAATTTTATTTCCAGAATATGACAAAAGTTATAATTTCAGATAATCTATTCTCTTTGAAGAAAGCTTGCAACAAATACACATAAGTCAGCAAACTCGTGCTACTTTTTAAGAAAATTGCTATGTACATTTTAGCTTCATCAATAATTGAATGCTTTCAATGACTTACATTTTTTACATGTCAGGAGACTTGCAAATGATCGAAGAATATTATTAAAATCTGTCTCGACTTATTGTATGATTTTTGTACTTGTGAGAAACAAAAATAATTTGTTTTATAAGAAGAAATATGTTTAGGCGATAAGGAATTGAAATTTTGTATGAACATGACCTTGGAAAATTTTCAAAATTAAAGAAAGGTAAAATCTATTCCTAAAGTTTCTAGTGTGTTATATTTTAAGAGCTTTTTTCCAAATTTTGAAGCCTTTTCACTAATACAATTTTACATTAAGAAAACTATTACAAGAAAATTATAAAAATGTGTATTGCGAATTATTTTAACTTTCTGTGTTTGACAAATCAGACACTTTTTCAAAAAGCGAAGTATTCAGGCGATAAATGAAATTATGAACATATGAACGATTTGAAAAAGCACAAGATTTAAAAATTGAATAACCAATTTAAATAATTAGTATTTAAATTACTTTTTATAACAGCTTTTTAAATAATTTGTCATGTATTCGAGCTTTTATTGATCTTTAAAATTCTTTGTTCAATTAATAAAAAAATAATATTAATTTTTGTTTAATGTTCAATATTCTCGACAGTTTATTCGTTCATACTACGAATGTAATGTTTTACTTTATTTATTATTAAAAATGTATATTTTGGTTTGATCAACAATTGAAAGTTTTTTCAACAATTTCAAAATCTTTTATTAAGAAATTTGTCACACTTGAGAAGACTTTTGAATGTCATTGAAGTGAATTACAAAAATGAGTCTACGACTTATTATTCGCTTTCTGTGCTTGAGAAAAAATACTTTCGTTTTCAGGAAAAGCTCGTGTGATAAGGAATTGAAATTTTCAACAGATGTAACCTTTGGGAACTAACAAAATTAAAGAAAGAAACAATCCCGTATATTTTTCACTTCCTTTATACTTATTTATAAATAATGTTTCACACTTTGAGCTTTTACAGTTCATTAAGTTTCTTTATTCGAAGACGTTTAACTTTTATTTAATGTTTAATTCGCACAGTTTGTTCTCTTTTCTAAAAGCTTGCGTTTTTAAACAAATTTATGTATTTGGTCTATGCATCTTAAGTTTTTGAAATACTTTTAGGCTCTTTCACGCATACGGTTTTGACATGTCATGAGACTTTTTGAAGCTTTTAAGGAAATTATAAAAATGTGTCGACGTTTTAATACATTCTTTCTGGAGTTTTGTATTTTCAAGAATGGAAACAAATACAACCTTCATACTTCTGAGCTTTTATTGCTGTTTAGCTTTATTTGATAAAAGCTATAACTTTTGTTTGAAGGTGAGTATTCTGCGTAATTTCATGTATGTCATGAATGGGTACATCTTCAGATAATTTTTTTGTCTTTTCTGAAAGCTTGCATTTTCAAAAAAAGTTTATATATTTGTTCTTCATCAACGATTTCCAAGATAACTCATAATTTTCTGTTTGAAATGAAATCACATGAGTATATACCTGTAGAAGAACGTTCCCAAGGTCTCACATCCAGCGGAAGTTCGTTAGGGATGTCATCCAGGAAAAATGAAAATCAGAGAACCGGCCGGAGACGTTCAATTGATAAAAGCTCAAAGTCCGCACAAGCTCTCTCTTTCTTTATCTGTCTTTCGCGTGATATCCCTCGCGAAGGTCCAGATCACTCAGAAGAAAAAAAAAGCTCACACCGAAAAGATATATCCGACAGAAACAGGAAGACCGGACGAAGGAGAGACGAAATACCTTGCGGGAAACCCGGAAAAAGCCCGAGGTATTTCGTCGAGCTTTGAATCACCAACCTGTTACTTTGCCAGGCTCGGGGTAACTCGAGCTTGCGGGACGTCCGCTCGGATCCCTGTCGGTGGGTTTCAGACTCGCGTGACGTCACCACTATACTATCCGAGCGGCAGTATCAGGAGCGGCGGATATCGTCGGGCGTGCTGCCCGGCTTGCACTGCCCGGGTCTCTCGCTTCCCCCACCGCTCAGGCACCTGACGTTCTCGCTCACTCTTTCCCTCTCCCTCCCTCACGCTCCCTTACGATATTGCGCGAAGCTTGCGTAAACGAGTGCGACAGAGAAAGAATGAAAAAGCTTCCTTCCAAGAGGGAAAGTGGCGACCGACGAAAGCTCCACTCCAAGAGCGAGATGGAGACACGAAGGTAAACGCTTACACCGTGAAACCACTCTTTCTGTCCTTTTCTAGTATTTCTGAGATCATCTCGCTCTTTCTCGTTAGGACTATCATCATCTGTCTCGCTTCTTACTTGGTCTTTTAGTAACCCAGAGTCGTCAAGGCGCAAGCGTTGCTTCGTCACGACTTTAGGGAGAGAGATAGAATCGGACCTCAAGTCAGGGGAAAAATTGAGAAGAAATTAATAGATAGGGAAACAGTGGAGAATCGGAAAGATAACTCGAAAAAACAAAGAGATAAAATGGACCGGAAGAGAGGTTGGGTGTAAAAGGAGATGGATATCTTGAGACGGAAAGAAATTCATCAGGACGAAGGCAGGATGTACAAGAAGAAGGTCGTAGTGCGCTCGCAGGTATAAAGGGTGAAGGATGCTGCTGTCGATTTTTGCATCGCCTTTTTTGCCTATATATTCATTCCGCCACCTAAACAGAAGTAGCCTTCGAAGATCTTATTTTTGTTTCTCGTACGCAGAAGAAAATTGTAAATTTGTAAATCTTTAATGAATAGTTACGAATAAAAACTTTAAATAAACAAATATTATCTCCAAAGTCAGTCAGATTTCACAGTGGTACTCCATTGCATCCAAAGGACAATTGCTATTCTACTTGAAAAATAAAGGAACACGTGTTTTTTTAACTTTCAAACACAAATTTGTAGGGTTTTATACAAATTACTATTCAAGGCCACGATGTTTCCTCAACTTTTGTAAGCTTTTCAGGCGCGTCTGGACTTATGCTTTATCATTATTTTTAAAAATAAGGTGTGCACCTCAAAAACCAGACAATTCACAAAACAGACACTTCAAAAACCAGACATTTGAACATTATTGCTGTTCAACACTATTGTTTCGCCCTTGATAAACAATGTAATATTTTCTCTTTAGAAACGGAACAAAAAATCGAAAATAAATGTTTATGGTAATAAGTTTCACGTATCTATAAATCCTATAAATTTGGAGAAAAAACTGAGGTTTTTGAGATTATTGTTTTTTAAGTGCATTATTGTTATTGGTTATCGACATTTTTGGGAGCACCTGAAAAACCAGACAAATCACATACTTCAAAAACTCGTGTTTCAAAAAAGAGACATTTGAAAAAACCGACACTCAAAAACCAGACATTTAAAAAACGGACAATAAAAAACCAGTGGTGCACCTCAAAAACCCGACAAATCACAAAATAGACACTTCAAAAAGCCGACTTTCAAAAACCAGACATTTAAAAAACAGACACTCAAAAACCAGACATTTCGAACACCGACAATAAAAAACCAGTGGTGCACCTTCTGTAAAACCCGACAAATCACAAAACAGACCCTTCAAAAAGCCGACTTTCAACAACCAGATATTTCGAAAACAGACAATAAAAAACCAGGTGTGCACCCAAAAACGCGACAAATCACAAAACAGACACTTCAAAAAGCCGACTTTCAAAAACCAGACATTAAAAAAACAGACACTCAAGAACCAGACATTTAAAAAACGGACAATAAAAAACCAGTGGTGCACCTCAAAAACCCGACAAATCACAAAATAGACACTTCAAAAAGCCGACTTTCAAAAACCAGACATTTAAAAAAACAGACACTCAAAAACCAGACATTTCGAACACCGACAATAAAAAACCAGTGGTGCACCTTCTGTAAAACCCGACAAATCACAAAACAGACCCTTCAAAAAGCCGACTTTCAACAACCAGATATTTCGAAAACAATAAAAAAACAACTGTGCACCCAAAAACGCGACAAATCACAAAAAAGACACTTCTAAAACCCGATTTTTAAAAACCAGGCATTTAAAAAAACAGACACTCAAAAACCAGACATTTCGAACACCGACAATAAAAAACCAGTGGTGCACCCAAAAACGCGACAAATCACAAAATAGACACTTCAAAAAGCCGACTTTCAAAAACCAGACATTTAAAAAAACAGACACTCAAAAACCAGACATTTCGAACACCGACAATAAAAAACCAGTGGTGCACCTAAAAACCTGACAAATCACAAAACAGACCCTTCAAAAAGCCGACTTTCAACAACCAGATATTTCGAAAACAGACAATAAAAAACCAGGTGTGCACCCAAAAACGCGACAAATCACAAAACAGACACTTCAAAAAGCCGACTTTCAAAAACCAGACATTTAAAAACCAGACATTTCGAACACCGACAATAAAAAACCAGTGGTGCACCTAAAAACCCGAAAAATCACAAAACAGACACTTCAAAAACCTGACATTCAAAAATCAGACAATTCACAAAACAAACATTAAAAAATCAGAGATTTATAAACCAGATATTTAAAAAAACTGACTTTCAAAATGTGTTTGCATTTTGAAATGTCTGGCTTTTTAAGTGTCTGGTTTGTGATTTGTCGGGTTTTTCAGGTACCCCCACATTTTTCATGTTTCAATACGTATTTTTGGGGGCACCTAAAAAACTAGACAAACCATAAAACAGACACTTCAAAAACACGACGTATAAAAACCAGACATTTAAAAAACGGGGTGCACCTCAAAAACCCTACAAATCACAAAATCGACATTTCAAAAACCAGATATTTCAAAAACTGAATCGAGTTTTGCGCCCGGAGCGTTAGAAACACGTTTATTGTGATAGATTTTTTTACAAGTTGTTTGTTTATTTTACTTTTATTCAGTTGCTTCTAATATTTCCCTTAAATGTTAATAGTAAACAATAAAATATAAGAATTTATATAATAAAATAATGTATTTAAAGCATAAAAAAGAAATAAATATTGTAGCCTTTTATGAAATATGTTTTTTGTTGTAAATTATTGATGGTAAATGATTAATGTTACTACAAACGGACAAATTTTAATAAAGAATCTGTCCTTTTTTTAAAATAATTTTTGTTTCTTCTTTTAAAATGTTAAATATTATTTACCTTTTTCTATTTTCTGTTTTTTTCACGATATATCCAAGAAACAGTGTGGGACATTGTAAAAAGAAAACGCAAAGAAAATATATAGCAATCATAAAAACCGCAGATTTTAAGGCATTTGTTAAAAAATTGAAAATATTTTTTTCTCAAAAAAATACCAATTGAAATTTTTGGTTAGTTGCACGTCTTATTATCTATAAATCTTGAAGATTTGGATAGAAAAGTTTTTCAGAAAATATTGTTTTTCGGGCACATTTGTAGAAGGTATAAAAAATCAACAAAATAAGCCGAGATGCGATTAAAAAGCTAGACAATTTATAAAATTCCCAACCATGAATAGAAAATTAGCAAAAATCTTGTTTTCAAACGCTTTCCCCATAGTGATTATAATTGTATAATAATAATAATATATTTAGTTGTATTACGGGTACAACAACGTTTATATGACTTCTTAAAACTGTAGAACTTTTCTTATAACCATTATATAACTAAATGTTGTAGAAAGGATTATATAATAATATTAGTTACAAATAGGAGTTGTAACGTTTATATGACTTTTATAAGACCATAAAGGTTAACCTTATAACTGAAATACATCTAAACGTAACATATATTGACGTGGTTATAATTTATAGTTACAGTACAACCTCTCTTGTTCGACACTTCGCTTGTTCGACAACCTCCCTAGTTCGACAGTGCCGGACCTTCTTAGTTCGACAGTGGGCGGAGACTTCTTCCCTCTCCCGCCCCGTCCATTATATTACTGACGAACACGAACGCACCCATGCCGGACTCGGACGATTGCACCTCACTCGTCAAATCGAGCGACATAACCTCCGCATTTGTTGTCGTTAAGTTTTAGTCTTCTACTTGACTTCTATATGTATGGCAAGGAGGCTGGAAATTAATGCTAGGAAAACAGAAGATTAGAAGGTTAGCTGTCGTAAAAACAAATGAGCCAATCACGATTGCGTGACGTCATAGTGGGCGTGGTTAAAAAAATGTCAAACTAGCGAGGTCAGAGAGAGAGAGCGTCTGGCACCGATTATGTCGAACAAGAGAGGTATAACTTTTTTTATATTATATATATATATATTTATATTATATATTATATATGTTATAACTGTTTTTGGTGCATTCGACAAGATTTCGACACCAAAATACTAACCTTTTCTTTTACTTTTAGGATATCTTAACTTTTGAGGTTAACGTTTTTGTAACTTCGTGCTAGCTGGGTTTATTAACAGTTAACGAACGCTCATTGAATGTTAATATAAGAGTTAATATACAATAACTTTGCTAACATGCATGATGACTGCTAAATTCAACTCAAATTTGTACCTGTCGTTTTTTACTTTACAGTTATTTTTATAACTTTATATATAGTAATACAGAGAAAACGAAAAAGGGTTAATAAAACCATTTTAGAAAAGTAAAATACGTGATTATAAAAAATGGTTAAATTAACCATTTCTATTATAAAACAAAACAAAAATATTGTTCCGTTAACTATTTCCCGATACTTCAATCTGCAGCACAGCACATAACCTCAAATCTACCGTAGCTTTACAGTTAAAAAGGCACTCGAAATATTCTTGTCTAGGAAAATAGATTTTGTAAAAATGGTTAAACAAACAAAAACTACTTATCATCATAAAAAGTAATTATTATATCTTATATTTTACCATATTATGAATTATAAAAATAAAATACTGGCAAATACAACTTTTCACGATGTTAATTATACATGAAATTAGTTTGCATGAACTATTAGTAAATAATTTCTCTCAGTGTAATGTTCTCAAATTAAAAAAAAAATATTACCACTTATATAAATTAAATTTATCATTAATTAAAACGGCATTTTCATAAATTCCACAAAGATCATATTGTTTCACAAAACTGAATATATGTATGAAACGTACATTTTAAATGTACTACGAATAATAATTTAAAGAAGGCAGAAAGTTGAGAGTGGAATAAAAGTGGTAGTAATCGCAGGCATGCACAATAGAAAAGTTTCGCAAACGTACGTTTTAAAATCCGCATGGCGAAAGATGCAAATACAATTGATATGCACGCATTGTATGTTGCTCATCATGTTTTGCAGACATTCATTCAAAGTTCTTTCTTCTTTAAACAGTTTGAATGATATATGCATACTTAACCGTTTTATGTGCAAATAATCAACAAGAAATTGTATTGTCTATTTTAATAGTATATTGCGAATAACCTTTACAAGGAAAATTATGCACTTGTCTGATAAGTAACTTTTCCAAATATTACGTTGCATTCGCAAAAAAATTACTAATTTTAGAAATACAATAGTTTCTACTAATAATATATATCTTGTAACAAATTATTATTATTATTAAAGGGTTGACGGAGAACAGACAATTTTATTGCATGCATAATTAATTTTATATACATTTTTATTTGACCACCCTTCCGAAATAAATTACCGGTAAAAGGAAGAAAGGTGCTATTGAAGATAATTAATGTTTTCATGTTTTATGAAATCCAATTGTAATTTCACCTTGATAACTTTATCTCAATTCTAGTTAATACCAACAGGAGAAATATTTTGTTTATCCATTCGATTCTAACAAAACTACTATTTCTGGGACAATTTAAATTGACCGTTAACATTAAACTGAAATATTACGCGATTTAAATAAAATTCATCAAAATTACTTGCACGATATTGTATTTGTCTTAGAACAAATTTATTACTAATTAGTAATAGCGTTTTGCACTTTATACGTAAATTAATATTGAATCTTTAAATCTTAGACGCATTAGTCATATGAATTTATAATTATATCTCATAATTTAAAATTAAAATATAAATTTATATACTACGCGATGTACTTTAAACATATAGTTACTGGCTATTAAATACTCTTTGTTATTTTGTTATGCAATCTATATTTGTGTTAATTCTTCACCTAAATTCCATCTGAATGTTTTGAATTATGTAAGGGACGCACATAACCACATGCGTACATGAATATAAACAAACGCCCTAAAAACTTTCCCCTCGTTTCCTTGTCAGAACCAAATAAAAACTAGGGGCTTTTCTCGTAGATTCCAGGCTCTTTAGTAGCAACCATGCGGTAAGCATGTCGAATGGGAGGTTTCATATGAAATTTTAACTTCAATATAAAACGTAAAATAAATTTCAAAAATAATCATTTTAATCCATTTAAAATAAATGTCTTAATTTTAATAAAAAATATATAATTAAATTATTTTTATAGTTATCTTAATTTTAATAAAAAATAATTTTAATAACACTCTTATTACAAAATTGTAATGATAATTCATCCAGATTTAGCACCAATTATTATCGTGCTTTTTCGTGTCTTTTACTGTATGAGATTTGGAATAAACATTAAATAACCTGAAGTACCTTTTAACAGCTGAGAACGTTTTTTTTTATATCTTAGTGATTTTGGGAATCTTATGACGAAGAGCCAGTAGAATTCCACTATATTCAGTTTGTTATTGATGAGTTAAAAAATAAAAAAAAACGCACAAATTTTAAACAAATTGTGACATTTTATGCCCACTTTGTGAGATATTCCATTTTGAATTTTTGAAATTTTGACAACAAGTTCGTGATCAACAAACAAACAAACAAGTTAACTTTAAGAAATAGATGCTGAGAAAAAATTTGTCAATTTAACCCGCTATGCACGAAAAAATAATAAACGGGATCAAAGTTCGACTTCAAGGTGTCACAAATTTGAAATTTAATTTTTACATATAATTTCCAAAATAACGGTTTATTTAGGGTGTTTTTTTTAATACTTCGGAATATGTTTGATCACATCTTCAGAGTCAGGTACCCGGAAACCCCCTATAGGTAAAAAATTTGGAGTCAATCGGATGTAAAAAACCTATTAAATACATTACTGAAATAAATTATTGAAATAAATCATAATTGAAAAACTGTGTTCGAAACCCAATTTAGATACCATATAAATACTATACAAATATTTATTTCACCTGTAAATATTGCACAATCCTCAGACAAACACATTCCGAATTTTACAAAAGAAATGTCTCAAAATAAACCGCCATTTTCGATATCGCATGTAAAAACCAAACAAAATCTAATGTCGTATCTTGAAAGTACGAACATTTTCTGCATTTTTTATTCACTTTCCCGTGCACAACAATTTGTTTTTAAACATTTTTTTATCATAAGTTTGCCAATGTCAAGGCGAATATAGTTTTTTTTCCCAAGGTTAGCAGCGCTATTCAAAAGAGCACTCTTGAAAATAGTGGACAAGATAGATTTAAATGTTTTTGTCCGTTTGCGTTGCAATGTTTCACGACATGCAAGTTGTGCACCATGCGAAACTTTTTTCGACATACTGCTGTTTTGTGTTTAGGTTGATTCGTGAAAAAACGTGGGGAACAAATTAATAAAGTACAATATTAATTGATTAATTTAAAATGCGTCATATTAGTTTTTGGAATCATTACAATACAATTATGACCATACCAAACATAAGAGTACCTTGAAATATAGCGGAATTATGTTTTAAATTTTTACTGAACTTAAGGGGAGACACCGGTGAGATTTCAGCTACATTAAATTGCAATTAAAAAAAATTGAAAAAAATTGTTATAAGCATCATTTTTCTTCACAAATTAAGTGGTATAGTCGAAAAAAGAAAAAAAAAATTTTTGGCCGAGTTAGAATTTTTTATTTTTGATCTAAGCCACGTATCATCAAATCCATGCGTAATTTTGTTTGAAATCGTAAAAAAAGCATACAAAAAAAATTTGGTTACACTTTACCCAAAATTGACGGAGGAGATGCATTTTTTAGGTGTTTTATGATCGATTTTTAATAAAATCGACCACTTTTTGGTTACAAGAACTGTTCATTATACGATAAATTCCAAATTAATGTTCATCGAAACATAAGAAATACATTTATTTTATATTCCTACATTTTTTTTAATAAAAAAAAGTTTTTTATGAATTTTTTTATTTTTTTTTAATTTTTTCGTTTTTATATATTTTTTTTTCATTTTGAGAATATCTTTTTAGATGTTTTATGATTTTATGATATTAAAATCAACCCCTTGTTGGCTCCAACAACTGTTTATTGTATAATAAATTTCAAAGAAATGTTCAGTGTAACGTAAAAAATAAATCTATTTTATATTTCTATATTTTTTTTTATTAACAAAATTTTTGTAATTTTTTTCAATTTTTTTTACATTTTTTAGCTTTTCCATTTTTTTCATTAATAAAATATCTTTCTAGAACATTCCTGCTCCGTACATGGTCCCTTCGTTTTCCATAAAGACTTCTTCTAGCCTGTTTTGTGCTAAGGCTATTTTTAATAAAATCGACCACTTTTTGGTTACAAGAACTGTTCATTATACGATAAATTCCAAATGAATGTTTATTGAAACATAAGAAATAAATTTATATTATATTTCTATATATCTTTTTATTAAAAAAAATTTTTTATTAATTTTTTCAATTTTTTTGAATTTTTTAGTTTTTACATTTTGTTTTTCATTTTGAAAATATATTTTTAGAGCATTTCTGCTCCGTACATAGTTCCTCTTTTTTTCATACTTCCAGACTTCTTGTACCATGTTTAGCAAGGCTATGGCTCGTCGTTTTTGAACTTTTCATTAGATTGTTATATATAATTATATTTATATAAAAAATAATCGCATGACAAATTTTTGCATTATACGCCGAAATGGAGAAGTGGAGCTATTTACGTCATTTTATGTCCGTACACCTCATCTACTCAGATTAAAAACATCAGGACTGGAACATGTGGAAATGTCCTCTTCGAATGTAATTGCATTCTTAGATGAAACACTTCAACACTTGTACAATAATGTACTAATATTAGAAAAATGCCAATTCTCGCCCATTTACCCAGCCGAAATAATGATCTCTTCAAAAAGTAGATATTTTCGTTACAAGGGCGTAAATTGAACTTTCCCCCCGTGATACAAACATAATTGTTCGTCATAGTGACTATAACATTCGAATGTGGGCTTCGAATTTGCAACTCGACAGGCTGGTGAACTCCTACCTCACCCATGTAATTTTCGAGGGTGTAAAAAGTACCCAAATCGCGATTCTCATACAATAGAAAAAGGCATTAAACAATCGAATGAAAAGTTCAAAAACGCACGACGAGCCATAGCCTTAGCACAAAACAGGCTAGAAGAAGTCTTTATGGAAAACGAAGGGACCATGTACGGAGCAGGAATGTTCTAGAAAGATATTTTATTAATGAAAAAAAATGTAAAAGCTAAAAAATGTAAAAAAAATTGAAAAAAATTACAAAAATGTTGTTAATAAAAAAAGATATAGAAATATAAAATAGATTTATTTTTTACGTTACACTGAACATTTCTTTGAAATTTATTATACAATAAACAGTTGTTGGAGCCAACAAGGGGTTGATTTTAATATCATAAAATCATAAAACATCTAAAAAGATATTCTCAAAATGAAAAAAAAAATATAAAAACGAAAAAATTAAAAAAAAATTGAAAAAATTTAAAAAAAAAATAAAAAAATTCATAAAAAACTTTTTTTTATTTAAAAAAATGTAGGAATATAAAATAAATGTATTTCTTATGTTTCGATGAACATTAATTTGGAATTTATCGTATAATGAACAGTTCTTGTAACCAAAAAGTGGTCGATTTTATTAAAAATCGATCATATAACACCTAAAAAATGCATCTCCTCCGTCAATTTTGGGTAAAGTGTAACCAAATTTTTTTTGTATGCTTTTTTTACGATTTCAAACAAAATTACGCATGGATTTGGTGATACGTGGCTTAGATCAAAAATAAAAAATTCTAGCTCGGCCAAAAAATTTTTTTTTCTTTTTTCGACTACACCACTTAATTTGTGAAGAAAAATGATGCTTATAACAATTTTTTTCGATTTTTTTTAATTGCAATTTAATGTAGCTGAAATCTCACCGGTGTCTCCCCTTAATGGATTAATCAGGTCCCTATGTAATATTTCGTTGTTTCTAATTGGTATGTAGTATGGTACATCAGCTATGCTCTTTGTAGTCTTTAAGATTCATTTTTAAAAATATTTGATTCATCTATTCCCCTTCAATACTCCTAGTTATTTTCTTTTCATTCTTTGTTCAAATATTAGTAAAATCCTTTGATTGTATAATACAAATTGTTATCATTCATTTGTATTATTGACATTTATTACTACTGATTTAAAATTTAATTTATTTTACGATTAATATTATTACACTTGATTTTCAAAATACAATATAATGCAATAAACTAAAATTAATGTTGAATTTGTTCAGTTTGTCGAATGTTGAGTTTGCAAATGTCAACATTTCATAATGTGGATTAGACCTGTTACCATTCCAGGAATTAACAAAGAATACTTTTTTAATGTGTTAATACAAAATATCAAATTAAAGCTGAACTTTGAATAAAATAAAATGTCAATTATTCTAAATGTCAGTAAAAGCTGCAAAATTGAGAGAATTTTACGATACACTATAATTATATGACGTATTTTCACAAATAAGTTGGAATACAATTATCGTAATTTATGCGAAATTCTTTAAAATTACACGTTATATAATCTTAGTGAGTCTTTACGTATCATCCAGACTTATAATAAAAATTGCACATTCTACGTTAATATGTATATTGCAAACAAGTATATAAAAATATTATTCAGTTTCATAAAAGAGTTGTAATGCCACCATTAACATTAAAGTCAACAACAGTATTTGTCCTAATTATACAACCGCAGAGTCCATATACAAATATGTAATTACGCAATTCTTAATACCAAATTTGGAATTATTCGAATTAATTTAACTTTGAGAACAGTTAGTTTGAGTCCGCTGGCGTCGGTGTAATGTAACTTTACGAGAATTCGCCAAGATTCCTAATAACTTTCCCATCGAATCTCGAGGTTTATAAAATATTTGAATTAAGAAAATTCCAGAAAAATTGCTACTCCAAAAAACTGTTCAATAAAAGAAAAACTAGTATTGATTTCAAAAAATTTAATGAATTTTGATTGACATACTTTACATTACATTTTTTATGTCAGGATTTCAAATAATAGTTCAAACTTATTGCCAAACGCAGTACGATAAATAGAATACACAATTAAGAAGTTTTTCATATTATACGAACTCTAGGATACAAGAAAATTATTTAGAATAAAAGATTTCATATTAAATTTAATTATTGAATCAGGCTTATATAAGCAATGATGGCCATGTTTTACGATTAATAATAAATATTTAATTATTAGGCAGTATAACGGCAACGTCAGTGAAAATGATTTGCTGCTTATTTGCATCTAAGCCTCATGAATAACCTAGTTAATACTAATACCATTAATTCAACAACTACCCCTGCATTACCGCTGCAATTTCACGCTTTACTAGGTCCTTCTAATTTTATGTCGTTTCAGTTAATTTTATCCTTTCAAAGGAATAACACGACTGACAATATAAACTTTGAAATAGTGAATGATATTTCATTTTTAAAGAAAGAATTCCATTTCAAAACTCCATATTATTGGAGTATAAATTATTTCCTTAGAGCTATTTAAGTATTACAAGTCTTATAGAGAGAAAACAAGGATTAATGGAACCGTGAAATATTGATCAAAACGGTTCCTTATATTGAAAATAACAGTATTGGAAACATTTATTATTAGCAGAAGACATGTTATGTCTATTTTACTATTCAGAAATATTTTAAATTACTATTAAATTCAAAAACTGCAGTACTTGACATTTGAGGTTATGTATACGATATATTTCGTCCGATAGTTTCATGGAAATTCTTCTTTCTTTGCAAAGTACTGGGAGGAATATAAAGCAGCTCTTGAAATGAACGTTTTGGAATCTTGAATACCTCGAAACTTTTCAAAATATGAACCGAGTCATCACATTTCGACCAGTTTCTTAACAGTGGCCATTTTTGCATTCGTAAGGGTCAGGTTATAAAACTATTTATTTCTGGCTATGTATCGCCCTTGCAGCATTTGGTGCAATACAAAATTGTTATTATTCATAATATGATAGAAATTCAACATAAGAGAGTTCAACATTAGACTTTTCAACGTACAATAATCACATAATCATTTCTACGCGAACCTAAAACAATGCATTTAAATAAAATAATTAAAAATAACAATTATATATTACAGCCGCAAAATAATACAAAAATCTAACCAAATCGCACATAATCTAACCTAACCTAACCATCCTAATCTTATAACCTAATGTAACCTGTTGAAATGGTCATTTTTGAAAAACTAAATGATGAAATGATTGTGTGTTGAAACGTTTATAACAAAATTGTCCTCAGTCTTCGTCGGTAATTCGTCGTGTACGCACGTGTTTACAAACACTGCGCGCTAACTGAATTCGTGATAAAGGCAAAATATAAATTACTGGGCTAGGCCCGGTAATCTTGTGACAAAAAAATGGCTTCAAGACAAATAAACCCCCAGAGCATCCCGACGTTTGAATTATCTAGTGAATTCTTATCCAGTTTTTCAGTTGTTACACAAATCAATGCCACGCCGAAAAGAGACCAAGGACTGATTATAGACTGTGTCGGAAATCTGACAGTGACATATTACGTTTACGTGAGTGCAATCGGTGAAATAGTGCAACCAAAAAATGTTATAAGTACTTCAAGATTCTCCAACAACAGGTTATGCATTTATCTAACGGACAAAAAACTAGTCGCAGAAGTAGCAGATAAGTACCAATTCGTCGAAATAAATCATCAAAAAGTCACTGTTAGGCCCTTAATATCAAGACTAAAAAACGTAATTTTTTCAAATGTGCCTACAGATATTCCAAATTGCTTCATAGAAAACATTCTTGATCAATTGAAAGTGACACGTTGCGCACCTATAACCACGCTTAAAGCGTCCATCAATAAGGAGGAATATAGTCATGTCAAATGTTTTAGACGCCAAACGTACCTGAAACCCGAAGAAATCAAATTAATACCCGAATTGTTTAAACTCCGCTACCAAGAAATGGACTTTCATATATTTACAAGTACTGACACACTCAGATGCTTTCAATGTAAACAAGATGGGCACCTATCGAGACACTGTCCACAGATAAGAAACGATTACGCCACACAACAAACGATTAGCGCTATTGTTCAGGATAATAATACGACCGATGACAGTTATAAATCACAAGAGTATAATCAAACACAATTAGGAAACTACTTAAAAGAAAATTACAACGAAAAACCCAAAAGCACTCACTCCGAAATAACCTTAACTAACTCGAATACAGGCAAAGATAAAAGCGAACAAAAGAAGACAAAAAAAGATACCAGCGAACAAACCGAACAAATTACACATGAAATGGACTATCAAGAAGATGAGTTTAGCGATTCGCAATTCACGGATACGCAAGATGAAGACGACGAATCTGAAGTCTCAGACGAACTTGATTTAAAGCTGAAAACCATAAAGTCTTATCTTGATGGTAAAGATGAGGTCCTCAACTATATACGACTTAAAAGTATCCTGGAGAAGACAAAAGGAATAAAATCCCCAGGTGACATGGTACTCGAGTATGCGCCCGATATAAAAACATTTCTCGACTTTATGAACGACGTAGTATATCCGAACTGTAAAAATAGAAGTATCAGGACAACATGTACTTCACTTCGTAAGCGTCTAACGCAGACAACTGAGCCATCAAATCCATCGTAAAACTTAGAAAGTCAGCTAATCAGCACTTTCACAAAAAAAAATGTCGAAAACAATAATACAATGGAATCTGAATGGTTTTTTCCCTCGAAAAGAAAACCTTAACAGACCCATTACCAATTCAAACACTGACATAATATGCCTTCAGGAAACAAATTTTAACGGTGATTACGGCGCGCAAATCCGAGGTTATGAAATTGTGCACAAAAACAGACTTCACCCAATACATGCAAGTGGAGGAGTAGCGATATACGTACGAAATAGTTTTAATTTCACAAAACTGAACTTAGTTACAAACCTTGAAACAGTTGCAGTTATATGTTACCTGCCAACCAAAATAACAATATGTTTATATGTAATGAATAACTTCTCGACCGCTTGTAATTAATATTTATATATTGCGATTTCTCGGTAAGACGGTCTTTCAATAAGAACCCAATATGTAAGTTCAATTCTAAAGATTAAAAAGGGGGGGGGGAGGAAATATATACAACGTGATTGCGATTACAATCCAATGTTTTGCGCTCTGAAAATACTTTTATGGACAAAAATTGACTCGACTGTTAATGGGTAATAAAGTCCCTCTAGCGCTTAAATTTGATACTAATATATCAAAATATTGTAGAAATGCGTTTCGCACCAGGATGCCGTATGTGCTCATCAGCACGGTTTTCGGCATCCTTACCCTGGACGCAGTGATAATTAATGTTGTAATTGAATAAACTAAATCCCCTTATACTCGTTGGAGACTTCAACAGCCACAATCCGCTATGGGGCTCCACAAGAACAGACGCCAGAGGCTCCTAGATTGAAGAAGTACTTGACAGACCGGATATAATGTTACTAAACCAAGCAGAAGCAACACACTTCAACAGCACAAGTGGCACACTCATCGCGATCGACTTAGCAAATGCCTCCACTATCTTGGCAGAAAAATGCGATTGGGAAGTTCTCTCAGAATTATATGACAGTGACCATTTCCCAATTAAAATAACAACCGAAGAAGAGAGCAATACTAAACCGTGCATATTAAAAAGAAGAAACTACCATAAAGCCAATTGGACGGAATATCAAAAAAAAATAACAACAGAAATAAATCTCATGTCAGAACTGGAAGCTAACCAGCAATTAAGCAATGTTGATGAGCTATTTGATGGCTTATTGAATATTATAAACACCGCCGCAGACCACACAATTCCATGGTACAATTTTCGACAAAACAAAAAACAAGTCCCATGGTGGAACGAACAATGTGCAGAAGCTCTCAAAAGATCGCATCATGCATTTAACAGATACAAAAAACAAAATATACTTGAAAATAAAGTGGAATATAAAAAGCAAAGGGCAAAATGTAGGAGAACATTCAAAGAGGCCCAAAAAATTCGTGGACGGAATACATATCGTCATTGACGAAATCAACCACAACCAAACAAGTCTGGAATAAAATAAAAAGAATTAAAGGGAATAATCTAACTTAAATATCCCTTACCTACAAAAAAAACAATTCCATTGTCTTCCGCGAAGAAGACATTGCAAATGAATTAGCGTCTACATTTGCTAGTAATTCAAGTGACTCCAACTACGATCCACAATTTGTAACTAGGAAGAAAAACCAGATTCCCATTGATGAAAACGAACTAAGTAAAAACGATAATCAGCTACTTAATAAACTTATAGATGTAACAGAACTAGTCAATGTTCTCCATAACACAAAAAATACAAGTCCGGGTCCTGACAATGTACCGAATATTCTCTTAAAAATGCTGCCGGAAAACGCCTTACGGTATTTAACTGCCCTCTTTAATATAGTATGGACAAAACAAGTTTTCCCGAGCGCATGGAAAGAAGCAACAGTGGTACCAATCCCCAAACCGGGTAAAGACAAGTCAAATCCTACCAACTACCGACCAATAGCCTTGACGTCTACCATGTGTAAATTGATGGAAAAAATACTGAACAAAAGACTTAAAAAACGTCTAGAAGATTCAAATTTGTAATGCACAGAACAAAACGGTTTTAGACAAAACCGATCAACAGCCGAACATCTTATAAAATTGAATCTGCAATAACAAACGCATTTATACATAATCATCATGTTGTTATGGTTGGTTTAGACATTGAAAAGGCATTCGAAATGGTTTGGCGCCATCGTATATACAAATATTATTAAACAATGGAGTAAAAGGAAATATGATTGCCTTTATTATGAATTTCCTCGACGAAAGATTGATTCGAGTAAGAACAAATGGGCACCTGCCAGATAAATACACAATTGAAAACGGAGTACCGCAAGGTTCCGTATTAAGTGTTACTCTTTTTTTGGCAGCAATAAATGACATCGTAAACAGCGTCAACAAACCAGTGCACTGCTGCCTTTTTGCTGACGATCTCACAATCTATTGTTCCGGGGAAAACTGCACACAACCATACAACACGTACAAGAATCCTTGTCTAAACTTCAAATCTGGGCAGAGCAAACCGGTTTCAAAATTCACAGTTTCAATCAAATCTTCTCGAAAAAAGACACGGCGAAAACAAAGTTAACACTAAAAATATATGATAGTGAAATCAAGTACACTAAAGATCTAAAAATACTTGGTATGATATTTGACGAGAAACTAAATTGGAAATCGCATATTACAGACCTTAAAAAGAAGACAAAATCGGCCTTAAATATCATTAAAACATTATGTGGCAAAACTTGGGGAGCTGACCAGCAAGTACTGTTAAACACTTACAAAGCATTAATCCTGTCACGATTAGATTACGGGGCAATCATCTACGATTCCTCCAAATTTGCTTCTCGACTCGAACCGATACACAGCGCAGCGCTGAAACTAGCTGTAGGTGCTTTTCATACCAGCCCTACACTTAGTATATTAGCAGAAAGCGGAGAAATTCCCCTGAACCTTCGCAGAATGAGACTGACTTTGGAAGCCGCTGCTAAAATCTCTGCAACGCCCAAAAATCCAGTATATAACCTCATTAAAACACCTTCAAAAGATTTGGCTGCAGCATACAACAAGCGCCCGTCTTTCACAAGACCTCTGCCAATCAGAATAATAGACTACCAAAGAGAGCTACAAATCACTCTGCCAGTGCCAATATGTAGCTTATGTGAAGATATAAGAACACCAAATACAATATGCAACGATTCTTTCTGTGAACTAGAAAAAGATGCGAACTACCCTGAAATTTTCAACGAAGTCGTACGAGAGAAAACTGGAACAAAACCCATTTATACAGTCGGCTCTGTTACGCCAAAAGGAACCGGGTGTGCGGTTGTTACAGAAGACACGGAACTCAAGTGGCCACTACCGACATATTACTCCATATTTCCATGTGAAGCATACGCCATCGTAAAAGCACTAGACTACATAGCAACATTAGGTAATACTGACTATTTAGTCTGTACCGACTCTCGGTCAGTCGTAAAGGCGATGAAAAACCTCAACCCAAAAAACCCATTTATTAAACAAATACATAACCGAATTAACCTTTGTGGAAATAAAACGGTGAAGTTCATGTGCATACCGGCCCACAAAGGAATCGAAGGTAACGAGCGTGCTGATATTGCTGCTAAAAAAGCTGCTGGAACAGCAACTGACCAACATACAGACGGAACTATTAATGATATAAAGAACTTTATACGGAAAAATGTTAAAAATTACTGGAACAAAAGATGAACAGCAGCAAATCACACTAAACTTCATGAAGTAAGAGGAAATGTTTTTGAAAGAAACCCGACCGATCTAAGTAGGAGACAACAATCAACAATAACGAGACTTCGAATCGGACACAGTAAGTTAACACACTCGCACTTACTCCAGAGAGAAAACGCCCCAAACTGCACAAAGTGTAACTGCAAGCTAACAACCAAACATGTATTATTGGAGTGCCAAGATTACCAGCAATCAAGAGATGCTCTCCATATCGCAGAAACCCTGAAGGACTGCTTGAACACCAATGAAGGAATCAACAAGACTCTACAATTCCTAGAGCTAAATTATCTCTACAACAAAAGCTAAAGTACTTTATAAAATTTTATTATGCATTATAACCCATTATTATATTAACCATCTACTTAAATATGTAACTTAGTAGTCGCTAATGACCATTGAAGTCGATGCGACTATAAATAAATAAATAAAAAAAAAACAAAAAATTGTCCTGTAGTGAAAACATACACGTGTTATGTATATTTAAATGTGGGAAACATGCACAGGTTCTCTTCATATCATCTTGACAAATTCCTCTACGGATATACAGGTAATTGAAAAATGAGCCTGGGTCTGTTCTCAGTGGGACTTGTCAAAGGACCGACCTGCAATATTGAAATTATCGGATTTTCTGTGAATTGGTGCTTGTTATTTTCTAAATATGTGATATTTCCAACAAGTGTAGTATTTTCTTCTAGGCAAATTTTAATATCTCTTTTTCCCAGGAACATACAAAAGTCTAGAGAAATACCTGTACCCTCAATAACGAAATGTTTATAACATTTGCGCCAGGTAAACGGGTTCATTTCATATGCACTTGAATTACTTGAATACGGTCATCTAGTGAAGTAAAAAATGGGCCCTGGTCAGTTCTAAAATCGATTGGGACATTCCACGGACGACCGTCCAGTCATTTTGCCTCATCTCCCAGATTTCTACCAACTTTTTATATATTTTAGTACTCGATGAAAAGCGTCTAATCCTAGTAGCATATCCCTCTATCTCAAACATTTTTCGAGATACATGGACTTGTGTGATTTTCAGTGAAAATTCATAATCGACTGCCAGCGATAGAAAAAGAAAATTAGAAAAAATACAAAGTAGCATTTTTGTTGGAAAAACTCTGCATTTTTTGAAAAAAAAAATCATTTATTCCATTTCAAGGAGTTTTTCAAGGTCAAATCTCACTTTGTTGTCTTAAAACGCGATTTGACCTTGTTCCCCAAGTTTTTTCCACAATTTTATTTTTTAACATCAAAATGCTAGTTTCCCCCCAACTTTCAAGAAAAAAACAAAATCTCCCCTCCACCGATATCATCATTGACCCTTTCAGTCGCGCACTTTTCTATTATACAATTCAGTTAAAAATCGTTATTCGGTAGTTTTTAAGGTCGCTGATCACAAATCTGGCATTAGTTTTACTAAATTCAAAATGGCGGGTCCAATATGGCGGACAAAAATTTTAAAAATGCCTCGATTTGAACAAAATTTATTACTCAGGTGTTTTCGGGGTCGCTGATTACGAATCCGATGTCAAATTTTCAAAATTCAAAATGGCGGATCTAGTATGCCGGACAAATAATTAATAAATGCCTCTATTTGAACTAAATTTTTCACTCGGGTGTTTTTGGGGTCGCTGATTACGAATCCGATGTCAAATTTTCAAAATTCAAAATGGCGGATTGAAGATGGGGGCACTCAAGTGATCTTTTCGTTTCTTCGTTTCCCAATTGAAATATCGCAGTAATGGTAACAATAATGCATATTTTATTTAACTAATTTAACAATATAAGAAGATCACACTATTAAAATGTATGTCCCTGTAGCAGAAATAAGTTTTTTAAATTTTCTACTGTGTTATGCGAATTTTTTTAGACGTCTGACAATAGCTAGTTTTTTTAAAAATTAGGAAGTCAGTTGAATTTGTGGGGAGGACACAGTAAAAACTCATCGTACCTTTCACACTTTTTGATTGAACAAATCGAGCGCATAACTTTGTTTCACAAGAGGCACAATCCTCCGACGTACAATAAACAAATTTTACGTTAGGTATATTAGTTTGACACCACTCAAACAAATCTTTGGCATCCAACATGTGGTTTGTCGTCATTCTCAGGCTCGCAAGTCTGGCTAGTCGTTTTATTAAACCGCCAAGTCCATCACTAGGACCCTTGCCATGAGCAGTTGGAAAATAATTCCACTCAGCGGGTATGCCAAAATCTGTTGAGTGATGTGCTCAATTAATAAAAGATTTTCGATTCTTAAATTGCGAAGGTGCGCCATCGGTGAAGTAGATAATTCTTTTCATCTCCGTGAATTTTTCTTTCAAGAAATCAATTAATTTTGATTGAAACATGTGCACACTAATAGCGTCATGCTTGTGACAGTTTGATATACCTGTGAAAGATATGTGTTGCAGCTCATTGTTTTCCCTATAATACACAACAATCGGGAATAACGTGACATGGTTATTATTCCAATGAAAAGTTTTTCTTCTTTCAAGAAGCGACTCTGTTCATGTGCTACATGATCGTGCCACACAAGTTTGCTTAAATTTGCGCATAATCTTTCCGTAAATTCGTTAAGGGGGGACATCTGAGTAAAATTTTGAAAAAATCGAAAATTTTTTTTTTTCGCTTAAAAAATTCTTTAGGGTCTTAAAAATAACATACCATAAGATAGAGTCCGGCAAAAGTGTCTAAGTGTCGAAATTTTCCATTCTGCGGCGATGCCTCACAGGTATATCCCGGGCACCTTTTGTGTTACCGGCGCGCGCTGTGATTTATGGGTATGGGAGCAGGTATATCGGCAGTAGGTATATAAGGGACCTTCCTCCGAAAATCTAGTATGTTAAGAATGTCTATATAGGGTTCACCATTAGTAATATACATGTGAAGAAAACACGTGTAGCGTAAGTAAACCGCCGGTAGACTGTTGAAAAGAACGCATTTTTCACGACACTCTGCATTTGCGTATAATTTTACAAAATACTTGACGAATAGTTCTTAAAAACAGTGATAATTGGAATTCATTTTTAATATGAGTGACAAAAATGTGGGTCGTGATCGAAAAGGAACAAAAAGAGATAGTTCATACGAGAAAAGACCGAAAGCGAAACGACCGTTGAATCGACATGAAATGGAAGCTCCCGAAGATTTGAATGTCAGCGCATCGGCGAGGAAATTGAAACAACGTGATTTTGAAGACATTGAAGTGGACTCTACGTTCGGCTATCATTTCGTCAATTTTGTAACCGTTTTTGCTGCCGTTTCGAATGTCGTTGTGTGTAAAGTGTGTCATTCTGAAGTGAAATTCACAGAGAGCAGTAAACGAGGATTGGGATTTAAACTTGTTGTATCCTGTGATAAATGCGAGAAAAAAGAAATACCGAATAGCCCATACATCAAGAATGCCTACGAGAATAATCGAAGAATTATTTTTGCCATGCGATTGCTTGGAATCGGTCTGCAAGGAATAAGAAAATTTTGCGCCCGTCTTTCAAGCGACTTATGACAGTATTATCACACACATTTTGTCTGCAACAGAAGTAGTTTCCAAGAGCAGTATGTCGGATGCAGCACAAGAAGAAAAAAGAATTTCTGCTGAAAACGGAGAGCAAAACGGAATCACGGTATCGGTATCTCATAACAATGAGAGTTTCAACTCGACTGTGTGGGCGATGGCTCCAAAAACGATGAATTCCGGCAAAAAAATAATTGATATTGCTGCCAATATTGCTACATGTGTTTTTAACGATGGCTTCATATCAATTTTGACTACATGTAATATCATGGGCTTGACAATCGGCTTGAAAAGTTTCGAGTTTTGCCAGGAAGTGGACCAGAACCGCATCAAAAAAGCAGAACAATCATTGAGTGATGGAGCAAAACAGGCCCGCCTCGACTTAAAAGCTGCTCGGAAGGAGAAGCAACAGGAGGACATCGATGTAGAAGGCCAATTGTATGGTGCAGGCATCGCAGATTAAAGGTACATGAACATTTTATACGATTTTACAGTACTTAAAACTTTAAAACGCGTTTTTCTCGAAACCACTTTTTTTAAGGCAGCCGGACACATAACTCGAACAAATCTTAACCGATCGATCTGAAATTTTGACAGTATATTCAAAATAAACTTTACGCACGAAAAAGCCGTACGTAATAGTATTTTTCGTCACTAGGCCGTAAAACCCGATTTTACGGCCCGAATGCGATAGCAGCGTACGAGGACCGGCGAAGCCGGTCCAAGTATCGCTGGATCGCATGAGGCCGTAAAATCTTACGGCCGTGTGACGAACATTATTTTTTGGTACCATAGCCGTAAAATTCGTAACCTATTTGGAAAAGGGGAAGGGGACTATTTGGATGTACAATGAGCTACATTATTCAGGACGCAAGTGGAAGGTATGTTCGAAGATAAGTTCATAATAAAGCAAGAACCGCACACGCACACGCCACACACACATACATTCTAAGTAAGTCGTAGTAAAATGTTCTTCGATGTGAGTTTGAGCGAGCGGTGTGGTGGGGCGGGAAACGGGGGGGTTCGGGGGGGGGCGAAGCCCCCCGATATCAAAATAGTTCTGGCTTTTAAAGAACAGAAAAGAGAAACGGTAGACTCTAAATCCTCTTAAGGAGAAAATTTTTCAAATCGATTCAATGTATTTAGAAATTCGATATTATTAGAAAATGTTTATTTTACGGATATAAGTCCGTAAAATTTTTTTTTACGGACAAATCCGTAAAATTTGATTTTAGGGACTAAAAACAGGCCGTAAAATCGAATTTTACGGCTCTGGTACCAAAAACAATATTTCGGCACACGTGTGTGTGTGTAAAGTTCTTTACGCATACGCCCTTGTATCGAAAACTACTATTATCTATCGGCACACGTAGGATTTTTTTTTTATATTTCTTACTTTTTTTTTTATCAACAATTTTGTGACGTTTTATTTCGTGAAAATTTTAACTTTTTTTCAATCACTCACCATTTTGCAAAAATCAATATATCGCAAAAATCCTACATGTGTCGATAGCTGTTAATGTATAGAAACTAACCAAACTTGATTTTTTGTTCTAGATCAAAAATTAAGGACGTTAGCTGTCCGGCCATGGACCCCTTTCAACAAAAAAGGACCTACGAAGAAATGCTGCACAGCCGCCATTTTGTTTTCGATTTATTCGAAAAAAATTTATTTTGTACTTCGCATCTAATATTATAAAACCTACTTTACAAATTTTCGATTGGCTTTTTCATTTGGCCAAAAAAAATTCCAGAAAATCCGCTTTTTTTTCCAGTTACTCAGATGTCCCCCCTTAACTGAGCACATAGTGGAAACAATAGTGCACCGGTCAGTCGTTTCCCACTGCTTGTACTCTACTTCCGTAATTTTTTGTTCCTCAAATTTGTCATTAAATAAATTAGAAAAATATGACATGTCTCGGCAATTTGTGCATGATCGATCATAACAATCTTCTGTTGTATCGGAACAGACGATAGTATTCAGTAAGCTTCGGTAAGTTAGAGCTCCATCAGGTTCTTCGGAGCCAATAGATGAGAACAGTTCCGTAAATCGACATCCTGTGGAGAATGTACTTACTCAGATGTAGGAAATGACCTATTAAATTAGGAGAGAATAAGACAGGTTTTACCTTCCAACTGAAGCGTCACGTTTTGGTGAATCGTGCATACACATACCGTGTGTGTTCCAGACGCTCCAGCTAATACGCAATGTTTAGGCCTTAAACTGGCTAATTTCGAAAAACCAATAATGCTGGTTGGATTTTGCTCTTTGAATTTAAGGTATAACTCCTTGAGATTGCATAATACAAGACGCTTTTGCATTTTGTCTTTCCCACCACTGGAATTTTTTATCGACACACGTTCTCTCAATCCGGGCAACTATCTGGAGTTTTCATCATCTTCATAAAAATGTTTAACAAGTTGTTCAATATCTGCACTCAAACCTCGTTTACTATTTGTCGGCATAACATGTGGCTGTTCAGCAGTACATTTATTTTTCAAAACCACTCGGGTGAGCCACTTGGAAGCCCCAATTTTATCACGAACTTTTTCTGTGCTACAATGTGGCGGGAGAAGACTCATTAATGTTCGTTTCATTTCTCTAAACAGTGAAAGTGAACAAATGTATTAACATTTCTAGGACAAGTTTCCCAAAATTATTAGGTACATATAATTGTAAAACTCACGTAGAAGTACTTTCCTTATTGTAATGTTCTTGTATCTGTGATAAAATATATTCATAATCTGCAATAATTTCGTCTTTTTCACTTTTCTCCACACTAATATCAAAGTCTGATTCAAACCTGGATTTTGCATATTCTTGTATTTGTTCACATTTTTTTACTTGATAGGACTTGCATATTAATCTAAAGAATATAACGAATGAGTTCATATAACGACTTTCAAACGTGAGATCACTTACAAAATTAATCAACTACTTCTTTTGCTTTACTGGGCTCAACCCAAATGCGACATCAATCGTCTCCAACTGTCTCTTCGATGATGATGTTGGTTCATAATCATCGTCAAAATTACACAGTGACTGGAATTCTGATAAGGGCCTAATTTCGTCTGCTTCCTCCATCTCGGCTTCTGCTTCTTCTACTTCTTTCTTTCCAGAACTGGCCCACTCTTTTCGGCACGATGAACACAACCATGGTTTTTGTGGTACGTTTGGAAATTCCAGTAACTTTTCACGAGAGAATACGCCTAAATCATCAGGATTCGAAGAATCTGTATTTAAAAATCATACTCGCAGCTCAATAACGAGGCTCTACATCAGCAAAGTTCTTTCGATGTATCGGCTAGTACTAGTATTTTATGCACAAAGGGAGTGCAGGAGGGACTTTTGAATTACGAGAGCCATTTTTATTATTATTTACATATTTACAGAGCGCGGGTAAATGAAAAACTTACGTGAAGCTAGCTTTTTAAACGGATTGAAACATTTCTTGCTTGTTTTCATCGTGCCATATAAATTTATAAGACTTTTCAGTTCTTTCAACACTGACTATTCAAATCAAACAAAAACTCGGATACTTTAATTTCTAAATTAGATCTTTAATCTCAGACAATTTTACTAAAGATTGCGAAATATGACAGACTAGATTTATCAACAACCTCTCGTTACCCATAGCAACCGCTCGTTACGCGCAGTATTGGCAGGTACACGTAGATGGGATTCAAATTTTAAATACAAAACGTGGCAACAGTGCAAGACAAGGCGAATTAATAGATTTTTTTTGCATAATGTTTTATGTATTCATAATCATATCAGTTTCTTTTCTCTTTTGTCTTTGTTTGACAAAAGCGAAAAGAACTCTTAATGAAAAAAACACACGAGTAATAAATTTAGTTCAAATAGAGGCATTTTTTAATTATTTGTCCGCCATATTAGATCCGCCATTTTGAATTTTGAAAATTTGACATCGGATTCGTAATCAGCGACCCCGAAAACACCTGAGTAATAAATTTTGTTCAAATCGAGGCATTTTTAGTTATGCGTGTTAATTTATACACAATATAACTAACTATATCGTTACAATGATAATGTTTTTAACGATATTGAACTTTCATAGCCGCATTCTTATGGAGAGCCAAAAATGAGTAAAGTTAAAGAAATATCCCAAGCGGAAATTTGAACAATTGTAATAGAAGATTACAATGCGGAATTAACTAACTTAACTGACAATGAATTAAGACGGCTTCTTGCAATGCCGCTACCCTGTTGCGTTGCTCGTCTACAGGCAAATAACTTTGAAACGAAGGATAGTTTGAATTAACAAAAAATATATTTAATAAAAATTAATCATAAAAAAACCAACAGAAATGAATTTAGTTACATGCAAAGCACTGATTTTAATAAGCCTTGCCCAGCAGGCGGCTTAAGTTGTAATGGTGCGAGCCAGCCAACAGGCGATAGACCTCCTCTGATGTGTATTGCCTTGTAACAGCGCCTAACAGGCGGTATGTAATTCGGCTGTAGCAATTGGTGGAAGTGCAAAGATTGCTGAAGAGGCTGGACCTGAGGAGATGCGTCGGAAGCTGTGGAAAAAATATCAGATAGCCCTGAAAAGGACTGGAAAAAGATGAATGAGTTAATCCCCAAATCTTGGTAGGTGCCTTGAATTCCAGCTCCAAATGATGCTGCGGGAGAGCCAAAACCTATTGGTCCAAAGGATGCTGCAGAACTGGCCTATCCTTATGTGTTTTCCACTACAAGCTATGTTGTCCTCTGGTGAAGCCTAAGTCTCTTGGTTTATGTCGTCGAATATATTGCGCTGATCGTAAAGAACATTAGAGAGTGACTATCCATTGGAAAGGTCGCTTATTTATATCCTGTACTATCCGTATAGTACTTATTTTGGGCCTATTTGATTGGCCAAAAGTTCGGAAGAGGGGTTAACATGCCTCATACCTTAATTTACTAAAATGAACAGAATTCGACTTTTTTTATCTTATAAAATGCTTTCTTATCTCTTCATATTAGAAGGATAAAACCTTATAGAATTAAGATAATTAATTTTTAACGATAAAAAAATAGGTTCTATTATATTACAGTTGAGATCTCCTAATATATGAATTTTTACGATATCTCCTATAGATTCTATAAAAATTCATCTTACTTAAGATGCATAGTTTCTCGTGCCTCTGTTGCAGGCCAAAAAAATTAAATTTTAATTTAATATCTTGTAGAAAGAGTATTCGTAATTTATCGAGTAGTTTCGTGCTTATATTGCTCTGGAATAAATTTTACGAGGTTCCATAGCATAATTATGGTGTGCCGGTTGCACTCAATTGAACTCGGTTCTTATCTCACCGATCTCGCTAAAAAATATCAAATTAATTTCTTAAATGTTCTTGTAACGAAAAATTAATTTGAAACATTTAAATAATCGGATTCTCTATATTTTTGGACAATACTCGGAAGGGCATTTAAATATTTATTTTTCTAGTTCAAATTTAAATTATAAAATGTGTAATATTTCTGCCACTTTAATTTACTATGTTTTCCGGATACTAGTGGATTATAATAATTCGGAATTGAAAAATGATTTCGAGTGACAAATTCCTGCCACTTATACGACTTATATTTTCCCGATATATTACAGTACTAGTTGTCGGCTTCCGTGCGTATTTTTTAAAGGGGCGGTGTCCGCCACACATTTTTAAAATGTTTGTCCGCCATATTGGATCCGCCATTTTGAATTTGGTAAAACTAATGCCAGGTTTGTGATCAGCGACCTTAAAAACCCCCGAATAACGATTTTTAACTGAATTGTATAATAGAAAAGTGCGCGACTGAAAGGGTCAATGATGATATCGGTGGAGGGGGGATTTTGTTTTTTTCTTGAAAGTTGGGGGGAAACTAGCATTTTGATGTTAAAAAATAAAATTGTGGAAAAAACTTGGGGAACAATGTCAAATCGCGTTTTAAGACAACAAAGTGAGATTTGACCTTGAAAAACTCCTTGAAATAGAATAAATGATTTTTTTTTTCAAAAAATGCAGAGTTTTTCCAAAAAAAATGCTGCTTTGTATTTTTTCTAATTTTCTTTTTCTATCGCTGGCAGTCGATTAATGAATTTTCACTGAAAATCACACAAGTCCGTGTATCTCGAAAAATGTTTGAGATAGAGGGATATGCTACTAGGATTAGACGCTTTTCATCGAGTACTAAAATATATAAAAAGTTGGTAGAAATCTGGGAGATGAGGCAAAATGACTGGACGGTCGTCCGTGGAATGTCCCATTTGTCTAATTTCTATTCGGCCCTACTTGTATCAACGCATTACATGCGATTTTCCGATTGATATTTTCTAAATTCTCGATGGTCGTGACGAGTAATCTATTGTTCTCGGTGGTGTTCATAAATTGTATGGTGAGTGCGTAATTCTCGGCTAAACACTCCGACGACTCTGCGAAAACAAAATCTCGTAGACACTCTTGGCGTCTTAAAAAACAGGCTTGTTCATCGCAGCAGTCGAGGTCAAAATCGGCCTATCAAGCTGTTATCCATGTCGCCCAGCAACCTACAATACTTCACTGAAACAAGTGTACGCTACAAAATCAAATGTTTTTTAAATGTGGGGAACATGAAAAGGTTCTCTTCATATCTTCTGACAAATTGGTCTACGGTTATGCAGGTAAGTGAAAAATGAGGCCGGGTCTGTTCTGAGTGGGACTTGTCAAAGGACCGACCTGCAATATTGAAATTATCGGATTTTCTGTGAATTGATGCTCGTTATTTTCTAAATATGTGATATTTCCAACAAGTGTAGTATTTTCTTCTAGACAAATTTTAATATCTCTTTTTCCCAGCAATATACATAAGTTTAGAGAAATACGTGTACCCTCAATAAAGAAATGTTTTTAAAATTTTTGTTTAAAAAATGTCAGGTAAACGCGTTCATTTTATATGACCGTGAAACACTTGAATACGTTCATCTAGTGAAGTAAAACTTGGCCCTGGTCAGCTCTAAAATGGATTTGTAAAAAGTGGTAAAAAGAAGTAAAAAGTGGATTTGTCTGTAACGTGGGACGTTTTTAGTTCTAACAAAATTATATTTCCCAGAGTTTTATCTTGCTCTGCTTTACACAGATGTTGTTCGTAAAATTAAAAAAGGGAAAGATATTATTTTCCAATGTTCGACAACCGGAAGATAAGCTTTTTCAGCGCATAGCCGGAAAACACATGTCTGGCGACATCATAGAGTAGCTCGACTAGTCGGCGACGTAGACAAAGACACGAATTTCTCGAAGTCGTGTAAATGTATGATCTTTTTTAAATAGGTTCTTTGATACGCAATCTGAACGCCACAAACCTATTTTCTGACCAAGAGCGTTATCCCATAGTAAACTTAAAAATCACTTATATCAATAGAACACTTCCTGTTGTCGAACACATGTGGAAAACTAAAAAGACTAAATAATTTTTGTCCCGAATAACGTCAAGTCCACGCTGTTTTTCTTTTAGTAATACCAACAATTACCATTGCATCTATTATAATCAATTTACTATTAATTATAGAAGCGCTACTAATAAAATTCATTGTCAGCGGACAATTAGATTTCTGTCAATAAGTTTAGATAGATATCTTATTCAATATAATACCTTTTTTTGCGGTATTAATTTAATAACAGTTATGATTATAAGCAATAACTAATCGGGGTATTGCGCGATGCATATATCATCAGTTGCGAAATATGTAATACACGTAATACCATTATTGTATATTAACTACTAATTATTATTATTGCGTTTAGATTTAAGTTTATAATATTATATTATAAAGGAAGATAGTATTCATCATATCCTCTTTCCCACACTTCTCCGGGCATAAGCCCTGCCCCTTTTTCTCTATCGTCCAATCTTGACATGGACAATTTTGGACTCTCATCTCATGAGCATAGAGAGAGAGAAGTCCTAGATCTCTAACCGAGGTGACGATTTAGGAAAACCTATTTTCAAAAACAGTCAGGGAGTCGACAGTTGAAGAACACAGTTGAAGAGTACTAGACTGGACCCAAATAATTTCAAGGACTATTTCCGGCGTTTAAGCAAATTGTAATTCAAGAATCTCCAACAACAGGTTATGCATTTATCTAACGGACAAAAAACTAGTCGCAGAAGTAGCAGATAAGTACCAATTCGTCGAAATAAATCATCAAAAAGTCACTGTTAGGCCCTTAATATCAAGATTAAAAAAAGTAATTTTTTCAAATGTGCCTACAGATATTCCAAATTGCTTCATAGAAAACATTCTTGATCAATTGAAAGTGACACGCTGCGCACCTACAACCACGCTTATAGCATCCATCAATAGGTGGAATATAGTCATGCCAAATGTTTTAGACGCCAAACGTACGTGAAACCCGAAGAAATGAAATTAATACCCGAATTGTTTAAACTCCGTTACCAAGAAATGGACTTTCATATATTTATAAGTACTGACACACTCAGATGCTTTCAATGTAAACAAGACGGACACCTATCGAGACACTGTCCACAGATAAGAAACGATTACGCCACACAACGCACGATTAGCGCTATTGTTCAGGATAATAATAAGACCGATGACAGTTCTAAATTACAAGAGTATAATCAAACACAATTAGGAAACTACTTAAATGAAAATTACAACGAAAAACCCAAAAGCACTCACTCCGAAATAACCTCAACTAACTCGAATACAGGCAAAGATAAAGGCGAACAAAAGAAGATAAAAAAAGATACGAGCGAACAAACCGAACAAATTACACATGAAATGGACTATCAAGAAGATGAGTTTAGCGATTCGCAATTCACGGATACGCAAGATGAAGACGACGAATCTGAATTCTCGGACGAACTTAATTTAAAGCTGAAAACCATAAAGTCTTATCTTGATGGTAAAGATGAGCTCCTCAACTATATACGACTTAAAACTATCCTGGAGAAGACAAATGGAATAAAATCCCCATACTCGAGTATGCGCCCGATAAAAAAACATTTCTCGACTTTATGAACGACGTAGTATCAGGACAACATGTACTTTACTTCGTAAGCGTCTAACGCAGACAACTGAGCCATCAAATCCATCGTAAAACTTAGAAACTCAGCTAATCAGCACTTTCAAACAAAAAAAATGACGAAAACCATAATACAATGGAATCTGAATGGTTTTTTCCCTCGAAAAGAAAACCTTAACAGACTCATTACCAATTCAAACACTGACATAATATGCCTTCAGGAAACAAATTTTAACGGTGATTACGGCGCGCAAATCCGAGGTTATGAAATTGTGCACAAAAACAGACTTCACCCAATACATGCAAGTGGAGGAGTAGCGATATACGTAAGAAATAGTTTTAATTTCACAAAACTGAACTTAGTTACAAACCTTGAAGCAGTTGCAGTTATATGTTACCTGCCAACCAAAATAACAACATGCAATTTATACCTACCGAATAGCTACCAATTTTCTAAACATGCAATCGATGATTTACTACAACAACTCCCAACTCCCCTTATACTCATAATATTGATACAAATAAACAATATGCTTATATGTAATGAATAACTTCTCGACCGCTTGTAATTAATATTTATATATTGCGATTTCTCGGTAAGACGGTCTTTCAATAAGAACCCAATATGTAAGTTCAATTCTAAAGATTAAAAAGGGGGGGGGGATATATACAACGTGATTGCGATTGCAATCCAATGTTTTGCGCTCTGAAAATACTTTTATGGACAAAAATTGACTCGACTGTTAATGGGTATAAAGTCCCCCTAGCGCTTAAATTTGCTATTAATATTTCAAAATATTGCAGAAATGCGTTTCGCACCAGGATGCCGTATGTGCTCATCAGCAGGGTTTTCGGCATCCTTACCCTGGACGCAGTGATAATTAATGTTGTAATTGAAAAAACGAGATATTTATTTTTCATTATCATGAAGCAAAGGGACATTGCTTCTGATAATGAAAAATAATCATATTCGTTCAAAACTAATGATCTTATTGTTTTGAACGTTGTAATCCGTGAATACATCATAATATTGATACAAATAAACAATATGTTTATATGTAATGAATAACTTCTCGATCGCTTGTAATTAATATTTATATATTGCGATTTCTCGGTAAGACGGTCTTTCAATAAGAACCCAATATGTAAGTTCAATTCTAAAGATTAAAAAGGGGGGGGGGAATATATACAACGTGATTGCGATTGCAATCCAATGTTTTGCGCTCTGAAAATACTTTTATGGACAAAAATTGACTGCACTGTTAATGGGTATAAAGTCCCTCTAGCGCTTAAATTTGATACTAATATTTCAAAATATTGTAGAAATACGTTTCGCACCAGGATTCCGTATGTGCTCATCAGCAGGGTTTTTGGCATCCTTACACTGGACGCAGTGATAATTAATGTTGTAATTGAATAAACGAAATCCCCTTATACTCGTTGGAGACTTCAACAGTCACAATCCGCTATGGGGCTCGACAAGAACAGACGCCAGAGGCTCCAAGATTGAAGAAGTACTTGACAGACCGGATATAATGTTACTAAACCAAGCAGAAGCAACACATTTCAACAGCACAAATGGCACACTCAGCGCGATCGACTTAGCAAATGCCTCCACTATCTTGGCAGAAAAATGCGATTGGGAAGTTCTCTCAGAATTATATGACAGTGACCATTTCCCAATTAAAATAACAATCGAAGAAGAGAGCAATCCTGAACCGTGCATATTAAAAAGACGAAACTACAATAAATCCAATTGGACAGAATATCAACAAAAAATAACAACAGAAATAAATCTCACGTCAGAACCTGAAGCTAACCAGCAATTAAGCAATGTTGATGAGCTATTTGATGGCTTATTGAATATTATAAACACCGCCGCAGACCAAACAATTCCATGGTACAATTTTCGACAAAACAAAAAACAAGTCCCATGGTGGAACGAACAATGTGCAGAAGCTCTCAAAATATCGCATCATGCATTTAACAGATACAAAAAACAAAATACACTTGAAAATAAAGTGGAATATAAAAAGCAAAGGGCAATATGTAGGAGAACTTTCACAGAGGCCAAAAAAAAATCAGTGGATGGAATACATATCGTCATTGACGAATTAACCACAACCAAACAAGTCTGGAATAAAATAAAAAGGATTAAAGGGAATAAATCTAACTTAAATATCCCTTACCTACAAAAAAACAATTCCATTGTCTTCCGCGAAGAAGAAATGGCAAATGAATTAGCGTCTACATTTGCTAGTAATTCAAGTGACTCCAACTACGATCCACAATTTGTAACTAGGAAGAAAAAGCAGATTCCCATTGATGAAAACGAACTAAGTAAAAACGATAATCAGCTACTTAATAAACTTATAGATGTAACAGAACTAGTCAATGTTCTCCATAACACAAAAAATACAAGTCCAGGTCCTGACAATGTACCGAATATTCTATTAAAAATGCTGCCGGAAAACGCCTTACGCTATTTAACTGTCCTCTTTAATATAGTATGGACGGAGATCGGTGCGAGACACCGAAGAGTTCGGACGTATATTATTATCGCTCCGCGAGTGTTATTGTTTTTCGGATTGTTTTTCGGATAAGGTGTGTGCTGTTTCAGTGAGCGAGTTTAGTGAAAACATCTGAATTCAATAATTAGAAAACTATATAATTATCCCAGATAGAAAACGTAGTTCGAAGCAGCACTTTGTTTCTGACTACAGAATCAAGTGCTGAAACAACACAATGACAACGCAAAGTACAGAAAATCCAACACAGAAAATATCGTACGCAAAAATGGTTGAGCAAAGTCAGTTTCCCACTAAAGATCAAGCAGTAATTTTTGACGCAAAAGAAGGAATCTCCGTTCACGAGTATACAATTTCCTTCGGAAACCAAATAGATCCTAAAAATATACTATTTGTTTCCCGTATTTCTCATAGTAGAGTATGCTTTTATCTAAGTAGCAAACAATTGGCCGATAAGTTGGTTGATTCAGAAACCAAAATTGAAGTTAATGGAAAAGTCTTAACTATAAGACCACTTATAACTAAAGCCAAACGAATAATTTTATCAAATGTTTGCCCCATAATTCCTCATTCAGTTATTGTAGACGAACTTGAGAAATTAAATATAGTTCCAGTCTCCCAAATATCGTTTATAAGAGCTGGATTGCACGATTCTGGATTTACTCATATCCTCAGTTTTCGACGCCAGATGTATCTAAAAGGAGAAGACATTGAGAAACTTCCACCACATATTCAAATTAAATATGAAGATACAACTTATTGGATTTATATGTCGTCCGAGAAAGTTACCTGTTTCTTATGTAAAGAAGAAGGGCACGTTGCAAAATTCTGTAAAAATATTGCGCCCGTTAGTCAAGATTCAAATCCAAGTCAGGAACAAGCAACACAAGAAACCGAGAGTAATAATGTGATAACAATTGACGAGTTCCCAAATATAAATCGCGATACAACAATCAAGAAGCGACCACTGCTTACGGATTCTTCATCTGTTACTTCAAGCGAGAAAACATTTGCGAATGCTCAAAGGGCATTAAATCAAAGAGAGCCTAAAATAATAAAGAAAGCTAAAACGACACAAAATCCTACTGCTGAGGATATAGAAAAGAAAATTAAAGTAGCTGAAGATAACTTGTCAACGATACTGAATAAGTACCCTTTAAAATTCGAACAGCTAGCCGCTCTTGTAAGTGAAACTTATGGTAAAACGAACATAAAGGATATAGCATTAACGTACACTACAAACTTAAGCGATCTAGGAACAATGCTTACTGAAATTTATCCACACATTAAAGAAAGGAGTATAAAAAGCAGATTAACGAAAATTAAAAACGCAGTTAGTCCTATCCCCGGAATGTTTGATGAGCTATCTAGTGAGGATATGAGCTCGACAGGAAGGCTCTAAAATTAAGACATTTAAATGAATCATAAAAGAAAGCTTAAAATTATTTACTGGAATACTAGAAGTTTTTCTCAACGAAGGCAGGAAATTGAAACAATCCTAAAGAAGGTTGACATAGTTGTTTGTGTGGAGTCCTGGCTAACAGATAAAATACCGGTTCATTATGCTGGATTCATGACTGTCAGAGAAGATCGAAGAGGATCAAGAGGAGGTGGAATAATTTTTCTTATACGAAAGAGTTTAGCATTCATAAAAATAGAAAATCTCGTTTTTCCGAATACTTCTGTTGAAATGTGTGGAATTACGATAAACAATGTAAGCCCAAGTTTTGACTTAATAGCTCTTTACAGATCTCCAGGTTGTGAACACGTGTTAGCGGCTTTTCTAGATGTGCAAGGAGCGTTCGACAACATAGACATAGAAATTCTCCTCGTAAAGCTGGCTAAAATTGGGTGCTCTCCATCCCTGATCAGGTTCGTTAAGTTTATAACCTATGAAAGATACATTTTTACAGACTGCTTAGATTATAATTACAGACTCACTTTTAAAGGCGTTCCTCAAGGAGGAGTACTTAGTCCATTGTTATACATATTATATGTAGCTGATGTCTGTAAAAATTTGCAGAAAAGCATCATTGTTTCTCAGTTTGCGGATGACTTGGCTATATATATAAAAGCCACTTCGATCAAGCGCGGCAAAAGAATTCTCGAAAATGCCATAAAGAAAATAAAAACGAATTTATTAGATATTGGTTTAGAGCTTACTCCAAGCAAAACACAGTTCATTCACTTTAATAAAAAGAATCTTCATCCCGGTTCTCTTGAAATCAGAATCGATAATTTCGCTATCAAATCTGTAGAATATGCACGATTCCTTGGCATTGTATTTGATTACAAGCTTAATTTCTCGAAACAAGTTGACATAGTGATAAAAAATGCTCTAAAGCCTTGAATATTATTAAGTTTCTGTGTGGTACATGGTGGGGCTCTGACCCTGAAACCCTTACTAGCCTATACAAAAGTTTTGTAAGGTCTATTATTGAATATGGCTCTTTCATATATTTTCCTGTTTGTATTAATCTTGCCGAAAAACTCGAAAAAATACAAAGATCTGCCATTAGAGCAGCTCTTGGCTATCGAATTAGCACCCCTAATAACGTTATCATCGGCGAATCTAAACTTCCTCTCATAGCGGATCGCGCCGAATACTTAGGTAAATGCTTCATTGCTAAGGTCGTTTCAAACAACAGTTCACTTACTTGCCAAACAATTAAAAAATATCAATATTTGCGAAATAAAAATAAATGCGAACCCAAACGCCTCATGGATAAATGTATTTCTGCAGTTATGGAATTATACACATTGATTAAAACGTCCGATAATCTTTGCATGTATCACAACGACTATACAACAATCTCCACATCGATTCCATTTGACACAAATCTAGGGAAAAAGTTAAAAAATGAGCAAAACGCAAATTCCCTGTTGTTAAACTTCATTGTAAAGAGTGGTGCTACTGCTGTATTCACTGATGGTAGTAAACGCATAGATAGTAATTGCACCGGATCTGCTTGCATATGCCCGGAAACTAATTCAATCATTAAAAAATCGTTAGATCGTCATGCATCAGTGTTTACAGCGGAATGCGCAGCTTTGGACGCCGCGTTGGATATGTCACGGGGTATTACTCATTGCGAAAAAATTTATATCTTCTCAGACTCTTTAAGTGCTCTTGAATCACTAAACTCTACTGCGCTAAACGTTAAGACAAATTCTTATATATATTCGATGAAGAAAAAATACAGAGAAATTATTTTCAATAACAAGGTCGAAATAAAGTTTTTCTGGATTCCCTCGCACAGAGGCATCCAGGGAAATGAAACAGTTGACTTACTTGCCAAGGAAGCTGCAAACGAAAAAACTAAAAGTGAAAAAACTATCCCATACACAGATCTGTACCAATACTTCAAAGAAGAAATTCATTCCGAAATAAATAGGAAAATCGTTGAAAAAAGCTCTCTCACAGGCAAGAAATATTTTCAAACGTTTTTTGAAAAACGTAAGAAACCGTGGTATGCTGGTAAAAAACTAAAAAGAGAATTTATTGTTAGTATTAATAGATGTCGAGCCGACCACTGCAATCTAGCCGAATCACTACATCGAATAAATATTGTATGTGATCCTAAATGCAAGTGCCAATCCGCAAACGAAAATTTAAATCATGTGACCTGGCAGTGCAACTTATATGATGATCAAAGGGGAAAGTTATTGCAAGCTCTGTCTCGATTAAAGTACTACACCCCATTAAATATAGACATTTTCCTAAGTAAACCTGAAATACAAGCCTGCCAGCACATAATTACATTTTTCAAAGATTGTGACCTTAAAATCTAATGTCAAATATATGCCAAACTATGTATCAGTCTACATATTGTTAATTGTAATTATAATTGTAGCAAGTAAGTTTGAAAGTAGCGTGTAATTTGCTGTAACTCGTGTAGCAGAAATAAACCTTGATAGGTTTAAAATGCTTAAATAAAAAAAAAAAAAAAAAAAAAAAAAAAAAAAAAAAATATAGTATGGACAAAACAAGTTTTCCCAAGCGCATGGAAAGAAGCAACAGTGGTACCAATCCCCAAACCGGGTAAAGACAAGTCAAATCCTACCAACTACCGACCAATAGCCTTGACTTCTCCATGTGTAAATTGATGGAAAAAATACTGAACAAAAGACTTAAAAACCATCTAGAAGATTCAAATTTTTTCTGCACAGAACAAAACGGTTTTAGAGAAAACCGATCAACAGCCGAACATCTTATAAAATTGGAATCTGCAATAACAAACGCATTTATACATAATCATCATGTTGTTATGGTTGGTTTAGACATTGAAAAGGCATTCGAAATGGTTTGGCGCCATCGTATATACAAATATTATTAAACAATGGAGTAAAAGGAAATATGATTGCCTTTATTATGAATTTCCTCGACGAAAGATTGATTCGAGTAAGAACAAATGGGCACCTGCCAGATAAATACACAATTGAAAACGGAGTACCGCAAGGTTCCGTATTAAGTGTTACTCTTTTTTTGGCAGCAATAAATGACATCGTAAACAGCGTCAACAAACCAGTGCACTGCTGCCTTTTTGCTGACGATCTCACAATCTATTGTTCCGGGGAAAAACTGCACACAACCATACAACACGTACAAGAATCTTTGTCTAAACTTCAAATCTGGGCAGAAATAACCGGTTTCAAAATTCACAGTTTCAATCAAATCTTCTCGAAAAAAGACACGGCGAAAACAAAGTTAACACTAAAAATATATGATAGTGAAATCAAGTACACTAAAGATCTAAAAATACTAGGTATGATATTTGATGAGAAACTAAATTGGAAATCGCATATTACAGACCTTAAAAAGAAGACAAAATCTGCCTTAAATATCATTAAAACATTATGTGGCAAAACTTGGGGAGCTGACCAGCAAGTACTGTTAAACACTTACAAAGCATTAATTCTGTCACGATTAGATTACGGGGCAATCATCTACGATTCCTCCAAATTTGCTTCTCGACTCGAACCGATACACAGCGCAGCGCTGAAACTAGCTGTAGGTGCTTTTCATACCAGCCCTACACTTAGTATATTAGCAGAAAGCGGAGAAATTCCCCTGAACCTTCGCAGAATGAGACTGACTTTGGAAGCCGCTGCTAAAATCTCTGCAACGCCCAAAAATCCAGTATATAACCTCATTAAAACACCTTCAAAAGATTTGGCTGCAGCATACAACAAGCGCCCGTCTTTCACAAGACCTCTGCCAATCAGAATAATAGACTACCAAAGAGAGCTACAAATCACTCTGCCAGTGCCAATATGTAGCTTATGTGAAGATATAAATACACCAAATATAATATGCAACGATTCTTTCTGTGAACTAGAAAAAGATGCGAACTACCCTGAAATTTTCAACGAAATCGTACGAGAGGAAACTGGAACAAAAACCATTTATACAGTCGGCTCTGTTACGCCAAAAGGAGCCGGGTGTGCGGTTGTTACAGAAGACACGGAACTCAAGTGGCCACTACCAACATATTACTCCATATTTTCATGTGAAGCATACGCCATCGTAAAAGCACTAGACTACATAGCAACATTAGGTAATACTGACTATTTAGTCTGTACCGACTCTCGGTCAGTCGTAAAGGCGATGAAAATCCTCAACCCAAGAAACCTATTTATTAAACAAATACATGACCGAATTAACCTTTGTGGAAATAAAACGGTGAAGTTCATGTGGATACCGGCCCACAAAGGAATCGAAGGTAACGAGCGTGCTGATATTGCTGCTAAAAAATCTGCTGGAACAGCAACTGACCAACATACAGACGGAACTCTTAATGATATAAAGAACTTTATACGGAAAAATGTTAAAAATTACTGGAACAAAAGATGGACAGCAGCAAATCACACTAAACTTCATGAAGTAAGAGGAAATGTTTTTGAAAGAAACCCGACCGATCTAAGTAGGAGACAACAATCAACAATAACGCGACTTCGAATCGGACACAGTAAGTTAACACACTCGCACTTAGTCCAGAGAGAAAACGCCCCAAACTGCACAAAGTGTAACTGCAAGCTAACAACCAAACATGTATTATTGAAGTGCCAAGATTACCAGCAATCAAGAGATGCTCTCCATATCGCAGAAACCCTGAAGGACTGCTTGAACACCAATGAAGGAATCAACAAGACTCTACAATTCCTAGAGCTAAATTATCTCTACAACAAAATCTAAAGTACTTTATAAAATTTTATTATGCATTATAACCCATTATTATATTAACCATCTACTTAAATATGTAACTTAGTAGTCGCTAATGACCATTGAAGTCGATGCGACTATAAATAAATAAATAAAAAAAAAAAAAATTGTCCTGTAGTGAAAACATACACGTGTTATGTATATATAAATGTGGGAAACATGAACAGGTTCTCTTCATATCATCTTGACAAATTCGTCTACGGATATACAGGTAAGTGAAAAATGAGCCTGGGTCTGTTCTCAGTGGGACTTGTCAAAGGACCGACCTGCAATATTGAGATTATCGGATATTCTGTAAATTGCCGCTCGTTATTTTCTAAATACGTGATATTTCCAACAACTGTAGTATTTTCTGCTCGACAAATTTCAAAATCTCTTTTTCCCAGCAACATACAAAAGTCTAGAGAAATACCTGTACCCTCAATAACGAAATGTTTATAACATTTGCACCAGGTAAACGGGTTCATTTCATATGCACTTGAATAACTTGAATACGGTCATCTAGTGAAGTAAAAAAAATGGGTCCTGGTCAGTTCTAAAATGGATTTGTTTAATTTCTATTCGGCCTTATTCGTATTAACGCATTACATGCGATTTTCCGATTGATATTTTCTATATTCTCGATGGGTGTGACAAGTAATCGTTTGTTCTCGGTTGTGTTCATAAATTGTATGGTGGGTGCATAATTCTCGGCTAAACACTACGACGACACGGCGAAAACAAAATCTCGTAGACACTCTTGGCGTTTTAAAAAACAAGCTTGTTCATCGCACCAGTCGAGGTCAAAATCGGCCTATAAAGCTGTTGTCGATGTCGCCCAGTAAACTTCAATACCTCACGAAAATATGTGTGCACTACAAAATCAAATATTTTTTAAATGTGGGGAATATGGACAGGTTCTCTTCATAATCATCTTGACAAATTCGTCTACGGTTATGCAGGTAAGTGAAAAATGAGGCCGGGTCTGTTCTCAGTGGGACTTGTCAAAGGACCGACCTGCAATATTGAAATTATCGGATTTTCTGTGAATTGGTGCTTGTTATTTTCTAAATATGTGATATTTCCAACAAGTGTAGTATTTTCTTCTAGGCAAATTTTAATATCTCTTTTTCCCAGGAACATACAAAAGTATAGAGAAATACGGGTACACTCAATAACGAAATGTTTTTAAAATTTGCATCAGGTAAACGCGTTCATTTCATATGACCGTGAAACACTTGAATACGGTCATCTAGTGAAGTAAAAAGTGGATTTGTCTGTAGCGTGGGACGTTTTTAGTTCTAACAAAATTATTTTTCCCAGAGTGTTATCTGGCTCTGCTTTACACAGATGTGGTTCGTAAAATTAAAAAAGGGAAAGATATTATTTTTCAACGTTCGACAACCAGAAGATAAGCGTTTTCAGCGCATAGCCGGAAAACACATGTCGGGCGACATCATAGAGTAGCTCGACTAGTCTGCGACGTAGACAAAGACACGAATTTCTCGAAGTCGTGTAAATTTATGATCTTTTCTAAATAGGTTCTTTGATACGCAATCGGATAGCGACAAACCTATTTTCTGGCTAAGAGCGTTATCCCATAGTAAACTTAAAAATATCTTATATCAATAGAACACTTCCTGTTGTCGAACACATGTGGAAAACTAAAAAGACTAAATAATTTTTGTCCCGAATGACGTCACGTCCACGCTCTTTTTCTTTTAGTAATACCAAAAATTACCATTGCAATTATTATAATCAATTTACTATTAATTATAGAAGCGCTACTAATAAAATTCATTGTCAGCGGACAATTAGATTTCTGTCAATAAGTTTAGAGATATATCTTATTCAATATAATACCTTTTTTTTGACGATATTAATTTAATAACAGTTATGATTATAAGCAATAACTAATCGGGGTATTGCGCGATGCATATATCATGAGTTGTGAAATATGTAATACACGTAATACCATTATTGTATATTAACTACTAATTATTATTATTGCGTTTAGATATAAGTTCATAATATTATATTGTAAGGGAAGATAGTATATACCATATCCTCTTTTCCCCACTTCTCCGGGCATAAGCCCTGCCCCTTTTTCTCAATCGTCCAATCTTGACATAGACAATTTTGGACCCTCATCTCATGAGCATAGAGAGGGAGAAGTGCTAGATCTCTAACCGAGGTGACGATTTAGGAAAACCTATTTTCAAAAACAGTCAGGGAGTCGACAGTTAAGGAACACAGTTGAAGAGTACTAGACTGGACGCAAATAATTTCAATGACTATTTCCGGCGTTTAAGCAAATTGTAAGACTTCATTTTATTTTGATCACATTTATATACTTATATATTTTTACACATTTTTCAACTTCCAGGATAATTCCTTATTCCATAAAATAATACAATTAATTCAAAAGCTTGAGGTTGGACGCTTCCTCGTTAAGGTACCAACCTCGAGGTATTGAAACACGGAGATCTTCTTTTCTTCTTATTTTTTTTTAGTTTAGAAACGAATGCTTGAAGCGGGATGCTTCCTTATTGTTAAGGTACTAACTTTAAGGTATCAGATCTAACCACGTCGTTTTTTTTTTGTTAATTAATTGAAACCTAAACCAATTTTTCCCTAGTATCCTTCCAAAAGTTATACTATCTTTCATTATTATTTCATGTCAATCTAAAATAAAAATTATAGTAATGATAATAATAATTGTACATTTATTTCACCACTTCTCCACTATCCCGGTCGTCCCAAGGCAAGAGGAACGAATAATCATTGTTAAATCTTCTTTCTCTTATTATTTGTACTCCGTTGTGTTCAACGCTGGACGTAACGTGTCTAATTTCTATTCGGCCTTAGTCGTATTAACGCATTACATTCGATTTTCTGATTTATATTTTCTATTTTCTCGATGGACGTGACAAGTAATCTTTTGTTCTTGGTTGTGTTCATAAATTGTATGGTGGGTGCATAATTCTCGGCTAAACACTACGACGACTCTGCGAAAACATAATTTAGTAGACACTCTTGGCGTTTTAAAAATCTAGCTTGTTGATCGCAGCAGTCGAGGTCAAAATCGGCCTATAAAGCTGTTATCCATGTCGCCCAGTAACCTTCAATACCTCACGAAAATAAGTGTGCACTACAAAATCATATATTTTTTAAATGTGAGGAATATGGACAGGTTCGCTTCATAATCATCTTGACAAATTAGTCTACGGTTACGCAGGTAAGTGTAAAATGAGCCCGGGTCTGTTCTCAGTGGGATTTGTCAAAGGACCGACCTGCAATATTCAGATTATCGGATTTTCTGTGAATGGCCGCTTGTTATTTACTAAATTCGTGATATTTCCAACAAGTGTAGTATTTTCTGCTCGACAAATTTCAATATCTCTTTCTCCCTGCAACATACATAAGTTTAGAGAAATACCTGTACCCTCAATAACGAAATGTCTATAAAATTTGCGTCAGGTAAACACGTTCATTTCATATGTAAATGAAACACTTGAATACGGTCATCTAGTGAAGTAAAAAATGGGCCCTGGTCAGTCCTAAAATGGATTTGTCTAATTTATATGACAAATTAAAATAATTGTACATTTATTTCACCACTTCTCCACCATCCCGGTCGTCCCAAGGTAAGAGGAACGAATAATCATTGTTAAATCTTTCTCTTATTATTTGTACTCCGTTGTGTTCAACGCTGGACGTAACGTGTCTAATTTCTATTCGGCCTTATTCGTATTAACGCATTACCTTCGATTTTCCGATTGATACTTTCTATATTCTCGATGGAAGTGACAAGTAATCTTTTGTTCTTGGTTGTGTTCATAAATTGTATGGTTGGTGCGCAATTCTCGGCGAAACACTTCGACGACTCTGCGAAAACAAAATCTCGTAGACACTCTTGGCAATTTATAAACAAGCTTGTTCATTGCAGCGGTCGAGATCAAAATCGGCCTATATAGCTGTTGTCCATCTCGCCCAGTAACCTACAATACTTCACGGAAATAAATGCACACTACAAAATCAAATGTTATTTAAATAATACTTTGAAAAAACGTAAATAAATCACCGACAAATTCCAAGAATTTCCATCATATTATTAAATTAAAACGCTCGAGAAATTAACAAACTATAAATTATAAATTCTATCATGTTGCAAAAAAGATCATTAAAAACGAAATTTTCGCACTTTCAGATAATTCCGTCCTTATTGCACAAAATTAGAAATATATTGCACAAAGGCCAGACATACAGCTCAAGGCTGTTTCACAGCCTGAAAAATTCTTTCATAAACAAGTATTATTTACTGTTTATTTGCAATAAAAAATATATGTGTACATTTTTCTGGAAATACAAACTTCCAAAACGTTATGAAAAGTGTGACGTCGCACGTAATATAAAAGCAGTGTTTAATATTGATTTAATGTATATTATAATGCAGATTATGACATGAATCTCTTTTTTAATTACTGTGTCGCGATAATTAGCGATAATTTTACAGAGCTGCAACAACAACAGTAAAAGCGGGCATTATTATGTTAATTAAGAGCAGATTGCTATAGGTTGCCGGAGATCTGGGTAATAATGTTGTTGAAGATTAGATTTAGGGACTATCAACTATATTGTGTTTTCAAAACGGATGTATATAATTAACAATGCTAAAAAGGTGAAATATGTTTATTAAAATTCGTATAAACATATAAAATATATTTGTAAATTTAATTAATTTTGTCATTTAATTAAACTTATCAAGCTCTGTTAAATGCGTTGGGAGCGATTAAAAATCCCTTCGTTTTAAATTTCACTAAAGTGAAGAATATTTGTTAGATTATAAAGTGTGTGCTAGCCTTTATTCGAAAATTTCTATCTATTTGATATAAATCTATTTAATTAGAAAATCAATCAAATGCCCTCGATGAAAAAGTCGACAAGATCGAGGATCGTATCCCCGGAGTTATTCGAATGTTCAATCCTCTCTACTTTTTGGGGATTTTTCAGCTGCTTTTTTATTTTTTTAATTTTAATTTTTTACATTTCTTAGAAACAATTTTCTCTGCATCAAAATTGACGCCTGAATAGAATGTCGTAAAACTGATAGATGAAATGAAATAGATGGCTGAAACAAAATATAATTACATAAAATGTTACAGTTTAAATTTCATTACAAAAATATGAAAATGCCTCTTTGAATTTCAAATTTTTAATGGATACGAGTTACTTTTACACTTTTATTACTTTCTCTTCTTTTGCACCTACTTTCTTCTTAATTAATGATTCCCTACAGTAAAATAAACATTATGAATGTTATCATTTAAAGAATTTTTAATAATTTAACTTTTTAACAATATATTTTTAATCACTGTAATCTCGTTTAATTGCAAGAGCAGAGAATAACATTTTAACTTCTATCATTAAATATCGAAAGTCAATTTAGTTCTCTCTATATTTGGTTCACACTTGAACTAAGCCAAAATTATTGTCCCTGTTATTATTTCCATAACATTTCTATATATTTTAATTCCATTATTAATATTCGGATTTCACGTACACTAAACTTTAAAGTCAACAAAACCTTTATACATGCGTTTCCGTATCACAAAGTGCAGTAGGTACGTAACGGCCAGTCTCTGAATGTACTAAATGGAGAGCCATTTGTATAACGACTCGGTGGCGGCCAGCAATTCCAAGACTACATTCACTCTTGAATTGAGTAAATTTCGAATATACCTTGTTGTCTTGTAAAAGAAAATAGATTTCATTCTTCACTTTAGAATTACATTTTATTAAACAATTATGAGCCATGGCCATCAAATATAACAATGCATTCAAATACCTTCGAAACATAAAAAACAAATTTCATTACAATTTCTGCCATATGTTTGCGTGCAGACCAAAGTAGGTACTTTTGCTTTTCTTAACTACACATGAATTTAGTAATCTATATACAATAATTTTGATCATATACTGACTTGATTTCTATTTAACTTATTACCAATATTTTAGACAGAAGAGGAGGATGTAACTTTCAGAAAATAAAAATGTTCATTTAAAATATACTTTAGCATGAAAAGTATGTGACAAGCATTCGTCCTAATAGAGAATTGTCGTAATATTGTATTATTATACCTATATATAGTGTAAAGGTATATACAGTTATAATAATACACTATTGTAGGAACTGTTTATTAGGACGAATGCTTGTAACCCAAGAGTAGCCAAATGTTAATTTATTGCTAAATGCGTTTTTCTGAACTACTTTTTTAACTAGCTCAAAGCATATTTCGAACAATGTTCAGTCATTGATCAGAAATTTAGACTATTTCCAAGCCACAAAATTGGTAAAAATTACGTCAATTCGACTTCTATTCTAGGGAAATAGGGATTTAAAAAACAATACATTTTAAGTCGAAATTAGGTAATGGAAGGCTTTAAAGGCATAGTCCAATTTGGGAGAACGGGCCTATAAGAAGTCGAATATTAGTAATAAGTTGGTAATGTTGCCCTAGTTTAGACTTTCTGACCTAGTGGATCCCTTTGTTTAAAAAAAAACTTTCACTGTTAGAACAATTTCCAACGAAATTTACGGGTTCATGGTCACCAAGTTTGAATTATGTACATACAGAAATGAGTTATTATAATCTAAGGTACACTTAATATACATGCCTACCACTATTGGACGCTATATGATAAACACAGATCAGTATTCGCGCTCACGCACGCATTACTTACACATATGTAGTACTATATGAAACATGCTTTCTTATATGCGGACCTGCTTATGCTCTAACCGCTTGCGAGAAAGTTTGAGTATGTTACAATATGCAATGCATGTGTTCCATGTTTTAAATACGGCACTTATGCGCCACCCCTCGGTGGGAGCTAGAAACTAATCGATCGATGGATCGCAGCAAAGCCTTCACACTTTCAATTTCAGAATAGGGAATCTAGCAAAGGTATATTCATTTTCAATCAGAACCTAATTTTTCATGTTAAAACTACTGGACTTTTAATTTAGAACACATGTTCATATTTGTCAAATTATGTACTAAAATTTAACCTATTCGTTAAAAATCTTATAATGAGCAATTTTATAAGTCGAAATTTGGTTAATTTTTCTTTCAGAACATACCTCAAATACTTTTGTTCTATGAAGAAATTTTAGAAGTCATTATTTGGTTAAATCAAATGCATGTTGACTTTCTAGATGACATATTTTAGGTTGTAATTTGGCTATTTTTTACTAAAATATGGGCAGTTTAACTGTGGCTGGGGTCAGAATTTTGCTGCTTGGGTTGTTCTATATTCTTTTCTCAAAGACCTACTAGGAATTTTCTTTATATTGAGTATTTTTTGTTTTTAAATTAATTACGTTATTTAAAGGATTTTAAATATCCTTGAATTTGAGTCTTTTACACCTTATTAAATATAATGTTAATGATTTCAACATGATGTAATTCATATTATATACATATTTATAAATTATTATACATAAATCTTATTGTTTACAAATTTTATTAGCCGAATAATCTCTCCTCAGAGGTACTAAGTGCTTTATTCAATAAAAAAAAAAAAAATTTTATTAATTTTGAGGGATTTTAAAAGACGATATCACAGTCTTTTATCAGTGATTGTTTTTTTCTTAAATTTGGTATACAGGGGTTTTGGAGCCGCTGATTACGAATCCAGTGTCAGCTTTACAAAACTCAAAATGGAGGATCCATCACCACCAACACCAAATTACCGTTTCTCAGAATTTTGGTAGGCGATATTGGATCCACCATTTTGAATTTTGTAAAACTGATATTGGATTCATAATCAGCGATCCCAAAAACCCCTGTATACCAATCGTCAAATAATAATAGCTATTAGTTCGCCCAGGCATGAATTTCGTTTGAAAATTATGCTTTTCTGAAAATAATTTCGTATTAACAATAATTATTTTACATAAGTATGCAATATTATTATTTTTCATATCATTTATTGGAGTCTTAGGAAGCGCAGGAACAAGAAATCGTAACGAAATCGTTGACAAATCAATCATAAACGATGAAAAGTTGATACCATGCAGGTAGGACACTGGTGTCCTGCTGTGACTCAAATGGTTAAGGTGTGAATTATGAGCCTTTAATTCATTTTTAAAGTCTGCAGTGTAATTGTTATCATTACCAATCTTTAGGCTTTCTTATTTATGTCGCCGTATATGCATAAAGTACCCTTTTTTTAGGATACAGATAACGATGAAATATTTTTTCTCTACGTTAACCTTAAAATCCTGTGAAGGACTTCGTTTTGATATTATGTTTGGTTGCCTTTTTCATAAATTAGGGTACGGTGCTCGCTTCGCATATTAAATTAGCAATGCAAAAATGTTGTCGAATGCTATGCTATCGCTAAGTTAGTCTTGAAATATACATACGTTTTCCAATAGCTACATTTGTGTCTGTGGAATTGCCGTTACTAACTTGTAAGACATCGAAACCAGACTTTTGCAAAACTCCGCATGCAATATATAAAGGTTCCAATGAAAATCCATTATTTTTAACCAGTAATTGAGATCAAATAGTCAACAATGTTGGCAAATTTACATCTAAGATATAAAATTTATCGCAAACATAAAATCGTAAATGAGATTACGAATAACTCTTGGTCACGAAACTCTTGACAAGGTATGGTAGGTTTGCTACAAGATAAGAGTCAGCAAGTGGGGTAGGACCCGAATAAATTTATTAAGGTCCTGGTCAGGACTTGATCACGTATCAATACATGTTTACTGTGCATTTGGATGTTTTAACTTTCAATTCCAGCTTCCGACATTCCCCACATAGCTCTGGATTGCCTGTCGTCAGCAATGCAATATTTTTTTTTTTTTACAATGGAGACTGTATTCTAAGGGCATAAAATTACATCATTAAACATTAATAAGACCTTATTCGTTAATTGGAGTATAATTGCCAAAAAAATATCTGAATTTAATGACGAAGATTTACAGTATTTGGAATTTAGAACTGAACTTGAAGACATTATGACATCATTTCTATAAATTTTTAATAAGGTCATGAGATTGATTTATTTCACACAACTTCAACATCAATGTAATAATGGATTTTTATTTGCATTATATTTATTTACGATATTTTGTTTGTATTGATAAAATAACGGTTCTACTAATGTTTGAAATGTTTAAAAGTTAATGGTACAATATCTCTAAAATCACCTCATGAGTGTTATTCTTTCGGTAGGCTGCATGCTGATAAATTTACCTCCAGGAAATGTAAGTTGGCTCCCGATGTACTGTATCATTTACCTGAGCTTTTTATTCCAAGGACCATGTTTGAGTTTGCACCAATATTCGTTAGTAGACAACAATGTTACTGAGGTCCGGTCGAGATTCCAGTTAGTAATAAGTCTAGTTATATTTTGGGTAATTATGGTGACATATATCATCAATTCTCTTACCGAATAGAAGTGGATTATCAAGCCGATATTTTGTATTATTTCTTTCATAACCAGTAACCACATAATTATTGTCATAAAACTCAATAAGGTAACGCGTGGTACCAAAAGTAACATATAATATGCGTGTATATGATTGAACGTGATACGCTGAATCGGCAAACAAATGCTTGACGCTAACAACAGAATTGAAAACAATCACTAATCTATCCCAGATCTACTCACAACGGCAGAATGTATTGTAAATAGATGAATGCCACCGTGATCTGGACGATTCGTCCGGAAAAAATATACCATATGAGATGTTCTAGAAATCGAAATATTTTTCATATAATGACAACGCACTCCAAAGTAATCATTGGAAACACTCTTCCTAACCATCTTCACACACTTTTTTTTCACTAAAAATGTGTAAAAATAATCGTTCTATAGAAAACACGACTATGATTACAATAATACTGTCATTTTAGCCAAAGAAAACAATTTCAGAAAAAGATTAGAGTTGGAAAATTACTATATAAAAAAGCATAAAAATGCAGTAAATATAAGATTTGAGATTTCGAAACTTCCATCCAATTACTTTACTCTTTTGAAGTAATTTGATGAATTTCCGAATTTTCGTAAATAACTTCCTTTTCATGCCTTTTTATTGAATATGTTTACTATTGGTGTCAATATTTCGAATTTGAATATGCACACTAGAGATTCCCGAAAAACTAACAACGTTATTTTCAAATTTTACTTTCATCGTTAAATATGCGACAATCCGAAAATTCTAATTGTAATAAGTCACTTACTCGTTAACCATCAGAACGATAAGCTTGTGCGTGCCACTTACATCTAAGGTCTCCTTCAAAGATGTCAAAATTTGTACAGGTACATTATTAATTATTAATTTTTATCCATATTCATTTTTTCGAATTTAAAAAATTATTAATGTCATTTTTCAAATAAAATATAGTTTAAATCATTTATTACAGAATTTTGCTTTATAACCGAATCAATTAATAATGATCCTAGTTTTTGAGACCTGGCAAAAGTATCTATTTTTTATGTAAGTTGTTTGTACTTTTTACCACGCTAATTTAGAATTATAGTCCTCGAAGTTTTATTGTATAAAAAAATTTTTTTAATGATTAACACTTTTTATTTTGTTATTCTTAGATTGTATCTTAATTAAATAGATGACTCACGAGGGTGACACATCTAGTCACCGAGACGTATCATATCAATAAAAAAAAAATGTATTTTGACCGCATCACGAAAAATTGAAGATTTTTTCTTTTCCTAATAAAACAAGACTATAATAATGGTACATAAAATACAACAGTCCAGCTTACATCGGCTATAAAACTAATCTACTCATAATAATACTGTGATGAGCATCTTGCTGTCTGATCCTAATCTCTAAACAAGTGCGCCAAAATAACTTCCAAAACCAACAAGAAATTCATAATGACCTCTTTAAATCACCAACTTTATCATATTGAATTAATAGTGAAAAGTTTAAAAAATATTCACTGTATTATAGGTTATGAAAAAGGCATTCAGGAGACACGAGTATAGGAAATCTATATATATGTGGCTAAAGTGGTGCAATTTAAGTGCTCATTGATCTCAAGAGCCAAGCGGTCATACGGTGTCAGAATGTAATGATACATTTCGAAAAGCATTTATTAAAGGTCTGGTCGATAATTAAATAGCACGAAAGCCGGAATAAAGGCCACCTATGGGTATACGAAGGGAAGACTAATTTACTTGCACACATGAGTGACCTGGGAATCAATCTCTGGTTACGTATAGTGTCGTAGAATATAATGTGTAACGAAAGGTCAAAGTTTATTTATCAATACTGATTCTCAATAAATAAACAATTACGATTATTCAATGAAGTAGAAATATTAAATAACTGTCATTCTCTCGATCTCTGTTCATATTTATCGATATCTCCTGATCACTGTTGATCGTTGATGAGTCTCGACCGTTTTTAATCTCCCTGGTTGGTTATCGCATTTTCTCGATTTTTTCGCAATCTCTCTGAATTTCTTTCTGACCTTTGGCTATTTCTTTCGATTGTTCATCATCCATCTAGAACGTTTTTTTTTATCTTTTTCGATTTTTCTTAATCTGTCTATTTCTTTGGATCTTTCTCGAACTCTTTTCATCTTTCTGGGTCTCTTTCGATATTTCTCGATGTGTCTTGGTTCATTTATTAGTTTTTGAATGATCAATAATCAGTTTTGTTCGGTATTATGTAAACAGTACAATTAAATGTAACATCGTTAGAGTATATATACGGAGAAAAATTTTCTTGAAAATTTTAACAATCATGGTAAATGCAACAGAATTGTGTAATGGAGAAAATTTACATTTCTTCTGGTAAATTTTCTCATTCAGAAAATCTGCCCCCAAATTACCATCTGAACTGGTAAAACTTCTAAGAATTTTTCTCCGTGTATGACATTAAATATTGAATTTGAAGTGATGAAATCGTTTATTTTAGTATTTTAAAGAATCTCATATCAATTAAAGTGGATTCAAATTCAGCAAAATTGTTAAATTTCATGAACAAGTTCATAATTTTAGTAATATTTATCAAATCTTCTTCCTGGAAAACATTGGATTGAATTAAATTATTTACAATACACATACTCTTTAATGCCGTCGTCCTTTGTTTTACTTATTACTAGGACTAACTGAAATAGTACATACAGATATTAAAGATTAGATAATTAATTAATCACACTTTGGTGCAGTTTCGTTTATACCTTATTATTAACTTGTTGAAGCATACATTTTTATCTGCATGGAAAATAGCTGAAACTTGTTACTTGAGGATTTTCGGGGTCGCTGATCACGAATCTGACCTCAGATTCTCAAGATTCAAGATGGCGGGTCCAAGATGGCCGACCAAAATTTAAAAATTTATATGATCCGGGTGAAAATGGGTACTCGGGGGTTTTCGGGTAGCAGATTACGAATCTAATCTTAGATTTTCAACATTCAAAACGACGGATTCAATATGAAAGGCAAAATGTAACAGTTTTCGAGGCCGTAAAATACGAACTATGAAATTTCAGCATTCTTGACCGCTTGTTGAATCTGTTAAATTTTATCTCGAAAACGTAACGTTATTCAATAGCCAGTTTGATTTCTGTCAAATAACTTTTTACACTTCGGACCGTCATGTCGAATACGCTCGAAAACCCCCGAGTACCCCGTTTCACCTCGATCAAGTAAATTTTTACATTTTGGTCGGGCATATTGGATCCGCTATTTTGAATTTTGCAAATCTATGGCCAGATTCGTCATCAGCAACCTTGAAAACCCCCGGGTACCGAGTTTCACATCGATGAAGTAAATTTGTACATTTCGATCGGCCATCTGGGATCCGTCATTTTTAATTTTGAAAATCTGATGGCGGATTCGCAATCAGCGACCCCGTTGTCTTTTTGTCTTATTTCAAAGGCGGTTTCTTTTCAGCATACATTCTTTGTAAAAAAACATGTAATTTTTATATATTGTTCGTAATTATAAACAATTTAACACAATAATTCATAATAAATATTAGTTTGTCTACATTTGAAAATATATTATCGGAAGAAAAATTTTGCACTAAAATTCAATTTTAATCTGCAGAAAAATAAAAAAAATGAATTACAAAAAGGTGTTCTACATAAAGAACACCGTGCTTCAAAGGTTTAAAGTAAAGAAAAGCTATTGCTTATAACATTTTTTTGTTAAAATCACATTTGTTTACTATTCTTACGGAATATCTTAAAATACTTTGACTTATAAAATATTTATATTAAATAAGAACTGTCAAGATATTAGAATCGATAAGGTAAACAGTAATTTTGTGACGCAAAATGCAGATTGAATTGAATTTGATATTTTTTTTTTCTTTTTTGCATGTTTATATCGTATTGAAAGTGTTGAATAAGAGGTGTAAATCATAGATTGAATAAAACATTTTGACAGACCTCCTCTTATAGAGTGGTCTTTAATTTACTCTTTTTTCCAAGAAATTAAGAGAGTAACTTGGTTACAGGATATTTGAAGACTTCGCACCCCTGCCCCATGTACCAACAACTCTAAACTATATCCAGTTGTGGCCTCAAGTAGTTTTTCCTGTCATTGTTGAATATGGAAATAAAAGTTTCTTTATTTGTTATAATTAGATAATCTAAACTAAAAATGTATTTAATCTCTACCTGTACACAAAGCTCAACAAAAAAGAACTCTTTAAATTCCTTGATATGACGTTTCCCTCGATAAAGGTGAAACAAAAAAACTCACTCCTAGATGAGTGAAAATATCACTCTCAATGAATATCGCTCTCAATAAAGGGGAAATTTCACTCGCCATGAAAAAGTGGCTCAATTTTCACTCCAACGTATTTAAAGAGAAAAGAAAGATGTGCAAATTTACTTCGGAATATTAAAATCAATTTTCCTTTTTGTTCTTTAAACCATTGATATCATAACAATGCAACTTGGTAGAAATCTAAGTAGAAATTTAAAGGCTAACTTTATATTTTGAGTCATTCTTCCAAATTAGCAAAAATAATTTAAAAATTAGAAACATTGGAACCTCTAAGTCAAACGACAACCGTTTTTATTGTGGAATTATCTGCTATGCCAGGATTACTTTTTGATAAAGTTAAATTGAAAATAGAAAAGGTTTAGAAACGAAATCCAAATTTAGAAGAAATATTTCACAGAGACAATGTCTTTGTTCCACCTACGTTATGTAGCATGTTAAGTCCTACAATTTATTGCGATGTTGAGGAATCATTCTTGACATTCAAACTAATATTGACAGATAAACGTCAACAATTTAATTTAACAACTCTGAAAAAAATATTGCAATTTATTGTTGTCCTAATTAAAATGCATAATACCGAGTCGTAATTTATTCATACTAAATTAATTATCCATATTTTTTTTATATATTTGCAGATTATTCCATTTTCTTGCCCATGATTTTTGTATATTTTTGCATACTTTATATGTGCGCTTAATAAATGAATGAGATGACAACAATAATAGTACAATGTGTAACTAGGGAGCAAAATAAGCGTTTGCCGATGACCACGAGTGTGCCTATTCTCTCTGGTTACACATATTATTTTCTCATAGGAGAGCGTGCTATTTGGCTCACAAGGTATAAAAGAAAAATAATATTTTGGCCACAGAATGTGAGAAACTTATTTTCCTCTTTAGCGAAAGTAAGTACTATTTTGCTCCTGCGATATAAGGAACAAAATAGCAGTTTGCGCTCTGAGTGTAAGTAAATTTGTTTGATTGCCGCCTCCATTCATTGATAAATTGTTACTGCTCAATCTTCCTCAGTATAATCATTACGCTTTAAAATTTGTCTTAAATTTTTGCACTTTATAACAATTTGTTCCATGCACCAAAACGTTCTACTGATAAATAATATTTTTCTGATTGAAGTTAAATTACGTGTAGTTTCACCCAAAATGGTTTCTACATTATATTTTGAAATAATTTTTAACTATATTGAGCACCTATAATAATTTTTGACAATTTTCGTTTCACGCGGTGATGTTTTTTAACTTTCAAATAACAAAATAATAATTTAAAAAATAAAACTGCATAATTTTCTACGTTGATCATTTCAAATAATTTTTCATTTTCTGAATATATTATAATGATAAATGCCAAAACAAACAAACGTATCGTATGGCTATTAGACATGTATTACAATGAAAGCTTATCTACATCAGAAATTTCATTCTATACAAAATACGAAAAAGTGTCGTGACATATCTCTTATATATTTATTCATATATTATATATTGACTGCAATCAAACTTTTAGACCCTACTTATTAATTTTTTTTTAATATTCAGTATCAGTAAATAACGGTCATTAAAAGATCCGCGAACTTTCCTATAACCGAAGAAAAGTTTATAATAGCCTGTGACAAAATTGATACGTATACCAAGTAACCTCATAAATACAAACTTGCTAAGTAAATAAACAAGGAAACTATGACATTTACTACTTTGTACGCATTTCGGTATGCTTCTTTATAACCATATTATTAAGCAATATTATAACCAATATTATCTTATTTTTAGAACTGTATATTAAAAGTGTCGAATTAAAACTAAAAATGATAACTTTTTTAAAACAAGGAGAATCCTACCGTATTTATGATTTTTATTTGTGTTCATGGAATACACGTAGCAAATACCGAAATTTTATAATCCTTTATACAGACTAATGATGCAATAAATATTATGTATTTTTGAAAGGAAACAAAAACAAAAGCAAACTAAATTACTATATGTTTTATGTTTAAATACACCTGAGGAATATTGTCATTCATTTCTAATTTCATCTAATCAAATGTTTTGTACTAACAGGCAAATAAACTTGTAAATTATATTTTCGTATGTGTAAAAATTATCTATCAGAATATATGTGTCCCTCTAAATCTGAACTAGTTAAAAACTAACAATAAGAACACGAAAAGTGAGTCACCAAATCAATTAGTAATAATTTTTGTTAATAAAAAGTTAAACCCTAATTTATTATTACTAATTCTATTTTACTAATTTATTACTAATTCTACAAACTACTGAAGTAAAAATTCAATATCTACTTGTAGATTAGTATAATTTTATTAATGAATTAGTATCTTCATATTATTTGCGAGTATAAAAACTTACTAATTGATGATAACCCACTTTTCGCTGTATATGAGTCGTATTTGATTAATTCAAGTTTAGAGAGTTAGTTTAGATAATAACATTGCGAATTCAGGTATTTATTTATATAAATCAGTATCTGTCGTATTTATCGTATTTATTGTATAATACGGACGTGTTGTTTCGAATACAATTATTGTAACAATTTCTGTGTTACTAGTATAAACAAAAGTTATATCAAAATAAAAATTTTATAAAAATTGTTGCGATAATCTCAACATTTATAGAATTATGATTAAAACCAACATTCAATTAGTCATGACAAATAGTTTACAACCAGGATGTAAGAAACTTTTTGTAAGTTTTTACAAAAACGTGTATGAAAAACAAAAATAAAAAGTTTCTTTCAAAAACTGTGTGGAATTATATAAAAATAAAAATTTTATAAAAATTGTTGCGATAATCTCAACATTTATAGAATTATGATTAAAACCAACGTTCAATTAGTCATGACAAATAGTATACAACCAGGATGTAAGTTTTTACAAAAACGTGTATGAAAAACAAAAATAAAAAGTTTCTTTCAAAAACTGTGTGGAACTAGCATAGGATATTAAATAATTTTAAATTTTTTGCATTAACAAATTTTTATGTTGTTCTCGTTATACAGTCAATACTGAAATAATTCAAACAAACTGAAATCTCAAATACAGCAAGTTCATATATTGCAATTAATAATTCTCGTTTTGAATAGTAAGTTCATTAATATATTTTTTTTAGAATTAAAATGAGCATTAAATATTGTTTTTGCAGCATTATATGAGGAACAAAAAATTCTATTCGCTCTAATCGAAAAGATATCTTTTTATACCGAGAATTCGTATATATTGGGACATCCAGCTACTTTCCTATAGGTCAGATAATACAATGAGGCCATAGTACGCTGCGAAGAGTATTATATGCCCTATCTACGTCCTAAGCAGCTTTGGAGTTTTAGACTTCAGAATTTTGCAGGGTTGCAGATTGTTACGAAATTGAGACTTGCTGTACTCGATCTGCGTGGACCATAAGTTTGCCTCAAGGTTTCATTTAATATATTTTATACGATTTAAATCCCTTTCTCAAAATAAATGCGTCGAAAACATTTTGATTTTCTGCAAAGGTAAATGTTGAACAAATTAAAAAAACAAACAATATATTATGATTTGTAGATTTTAAGTTAGGTTGAAATTTAATAAAATGGCATCAAACTCTCGTTTATCTATATTTCATTGTAATTTGTAACACATTTAGAAATATATACACATTTTCTAATATACAAGTATTCTTATCCGTTTTTAGAAAATTCATGTAAATCTTTATTCCAATATTTTCAAGTAGAAACTGAAGTTATTTTTATATTTCAAAAGTCATTCTACTTTTAAAAAATGATCAACATATTTTATGTGTTTCAGAAAATCATTATTTTAGTAGAGATCTTTTGTTAATGATTAAATAATTTTGTGATAATTAAAAATGATATATTTGCGTAATTTAATATCAATTTATACATACGTGTTGTTGAAAATATAATTTAAATTGAATAAATTGAAATATATTTTGATATAACATAAATAACCGAAAAGTGATACATTTGATTAAACTAATCATCGAGTTTTTTTAAATGAAACCGAATGTAAAAAATACTTTTTCATTTGTATTTTTTGAAACGAGTATATTAAATTTTTTTTGTACCTCGCATGAAAATTCGGGATTCAACGATCGTTATTTTTACGACATTAATTAAGTTATGTCATTTAGTATCTAATAAATAATTTTCAATTTATTATCAGATGTTACTAACTTACATAATTAAGGAGAAGATCAAGTAAAAATTTGTTTATAAATGTTGTGTTAAATACTCAAATACCTTAAAATAAGGTTATATTAAAGTAAGGTAATACCTTAAACATAAGGTTTGTGTTTATTAATATGTAAATATTTAACAAAAATTTAAACATTTCAGATGGAGGCGTTGGATTCGAACATTAAAGTTCTAAAAAATATTCAAAAAGCTATATATAAATAAATGGTGAATAATATCTGGAAAATGGTATTATCTAGTGAAAAAATATGAAATTTTATGATATGGAATTGCAAAAGTCATTATTCCGTAAGATTGAGATGCTTCTTTTGCAAATGTTGCAATATTATTAGTTATTTGGCATAAATAATTTATTGAAATAAATTAAGAAGTATCTTTAGTAAAAAACTGTTTTCCGCATAGAAATAAGATAATATATAATATAATAAGAAATATAAAATATTATTTAATAATATATCAAGAATTGCAAATATTTTGCATTTAGACGATTCCCTAAACTTTGATTTATTTTGAATTGAACTATTTTGAAACTAAACGCTTCTCTTTTAATGATATAAAAATGTTCTATTTTTCAATTATGTATCTCAATCTTTTAAAACGAACTAATTAAATTCCTATTATTACTCTAACAAAGACTGATTGAAGCCGTTACAACGTTGGATAATCTAAAGACATTACGGCTTAATTGTATGCATTTTACTAAAAATTAATCATTAATACAGAGAAATTTAAATAGTATATTACCTAACAAGGGTGTAAAGTGTACTTTTTCGCACCAGGCGGGAACTACACGTACGAGGCGCCGAAGGCGTATTTTATGCAACAAGGGCGCAGTTATCGATCTTCGACGAGTGTGAAGTTTGTCGCTCGAGCGGAGCAAGGGTGACAATCACAATCGACGGAGATCGATATTTCGCCCATGTTGCATACGATATTTTTTAATACGACGTGAGTAGAGCGCAATTTTACGTACATGAAAATTTCGCCCTAGTGCGTAAAATCGTGTTTTACGCACGGAGTGTTAAAAAGTACTTTTCGATATACTAAAATTTGATTTTTCATCACACTCGGACGAAATCACAAATTCTCCTCCCGCTTGCGATTTACTTCTTTTCTTAAGTTACTTCTTTTCCTCCCTGTCATGAAGAAAAATCGTATACTTCCCTCGGGAAGTAAAAAAGAATGCCTCAGACTACATGTTTTTCACCCTCTGGAGGGCCAAGGGAAATTAGTCTTTTAGTCGGTAAACCTTACCGTTAACATCAAAGGTGAGGGAGTCCGACACACGGGGGGTTACACAACATCTTCAACCCCCTAAGGTGCCTAATGCATTTCCCCCCCCCGTAAAAAAAAAAAAAAAAAAAAGTGCCCAAAGGAATGATGCGTAACACAATGCGGCTATGCAAAAAGCTGCATCTTAGCCTATCTTTCCAAATGGCATACTCTCACCTCCACGTGTGCTTATTAAAGCCGGTGGACCCTGGACTCTTAGTAACCTTGCCAGAGATTGGGTAACCAACCCCAGTGGATGGCGAGGTAAGAGACAAACGAGAGAGGCATGACAACGGGGAGTGGGGCTAACCACCCTACTTCCTGTATTTGATGCGGTTACTCACAGAATAACGCGCAGGGCTCCTGACCATCGGGCTGCTTCGGATGCAGCCCAGTCCCGAGGTGGAGGACCCGAAACGGGTGTCCCGGGACAACGACCCACGAATGCCCACGGACGATTTCAGTGGACGGAGGATCTCAGGCAAGATCTAATGCGCTGCTACGAGGAGAGCTGTCCGCAACAGAGAGGCTACATGGCGCGAATGCATAGTCGGTTTGCAGTAATGCATCCCGGACTGGCAGATCGCTTTTCTCAACAACAACTGAGAGATTATGTGGTCTATCTGAGGCGGATAGGTTTCGTTGTTCCCAGCTGTCAACCGGTACCGGATGTGCGGGCAATAACAACTGAGTCCGTACGCGGTGCTGAGAAAGATGCTCCACATTATGAAAGCACGACACTCGTGTTTAGGCAAAATTTGACAACGAAAATTTTGCCTAAACAACGAGAATTAGACAGAGCAAATAGCCTACTTCTGGATGCTCTTCCAGATGACTGCGACCTGTGGCAAGTCAATTGTGCCGTTTACGAGGCAGCAAGTGATCTGGTGACTCCGCGAAATCTGACACAGATATCGGGGAGTCGGCAGATTACAAAACGCATGTCTCAATTGAACGGTAAGATTCGACTGACACGGAAACTCGCTTCCCGAATTCAGTGTGTGATCGACTATTTAATATCTGGCCGTTCATTTACAGCTGAAGTCAAGAAGTTCGCACAACAACTGCGGACGTACTATCACACACTGAACAAGCTGAAGTTGCTCAACATCAAGCAACGTTTAGCGGATAAAACTCGGGTTTTGGCCGATGCCAAAAAGAGGCTGCAAAGACGGGAAGAAGGAATTCGACAAAACTCAATATTTTGGACGAATCCTTCCAACCTCTTCAAACATCGTATCGCAGCCTCAAGCGAGTTTCCGTCGATGGCCGCAGTTGAGGAATTTTGGGGGAGCATCTACGAGAAAACATCTAGGCTTAATGCAGACACTCCAGGTATTGAAATCTTCACCGAGTTGTGCGACGAAGTCACACAACAAAGTGAAGATTGCCCACCCGTCAGTGCATTAGAGGTGAAAAATGCCATCACAGGAGCGAGGAATTTCTCCTCGCCGGGCTGGGATGGAACTAACAACTATTGGTGGAAGAAGTTCACTTCTGTCCATCAACACCTAGCCCGAATATTCACCTCTTATATAAATGGAGACCAACTCATTCCGCACTGGCTGGTGGAGGGCCGAACGACACTGATCACAAAATCGGGAGACTTGTCCGATCCAAAAAACCATAGACCGATCACGTGTCTCAATACGTTATACAAATTGTTCACTAACATCTTGAACGAACGTATTGAGAAATCCGTGAAACCGGTGTGGCAACGGATAGTAGAACAAGGAGGCTGCAAAATGGGTGTACCCGGCTGCAAGGATAACTTGCTTATCGACAGGTGTGTTTGTCAGGACGCAGTCCAGTACAAGCGTAACCTGTCGATAGCCTGGCTGGATTACATGAAGGCGTATGACTCAACATCGCACGAGCTTTTAAGCTTGTTGCTCAAACGCCTCCATGTCCACCCAAACATAGTGAGAATTGTAGAAGACCTGATGCCTCTTTGGAAAACCCGCTTTGTCATGACATCGGGCAACCGTCGAACCATGTCTAGACTGGTTCAATTCCAAAGAGGTGTCTATCAGGGAGATTCTCTGAGTCCTCTGCTCTTCTGCATCTCACTATTGCCTCTATCCGTTGCTCTCCGGAAATCTCAAGGGTACATGTGTGGACCGCCTGGTGAACGTGTACATAAGATCACCCATCTTTTCTATATGGATGATCTTAAATTATACGCATCAGGCGAAGATCAATAACATCGATCTCTGAACATCGCCCTCACATACTCGAGAGATGTCGGCATGGAATTCGGATTGGACAAGTGTGCAGTCGTTCATTTGCACAGAGGAAGGTCAGGCTCCCATAACAACGATATGGAGCTCGTTAACGGAAATGTCATCCGCCACCTTAGCGCCGAAGAAGCCTACACATATCTGGGCGTACCTCAAAGGCATGTCGAGAATGTGCAGGCTGCTAAAACCACCATCATTAAGAAATACCGGCGCATTCTCCGTCAGATCTGGTCATCAGAATTGACCGGGAGAAATAAGGTGGCAGCCACGAATATGTTGGCCGTATCACCAGTGCTCTATTCATTTGGAGCACTGAAGTGGAACGTTGACGAGCTACGAGATCTTGACCGAAGTACACGGAAGATGATTTGGATTTATGGACACTTCATCGTAGCCTATTTCATCGTCCCCCACTTCATAGCCTTCCGTTTCATCGTCTGGACACTTCATCGTCTACGACACTTCATCGTCTGGACACTTCATCGTCCGGGACATTTCAGCGCGCTCCATACTTTCTTGTGTTATTAGCTTTTCTACGTGCACCAGGTGTTCAGGCTCGCCGATTACGGGGTCTAGGTGGTGCGCTCCGTAGCTTTTTATGATATTAACTATTCTACGTGCACTGGGTATTTAGGGTCGACGATTACGTGGTCTAGATAGTGCGCTCCGTAGCTTTTTATGTTATAAGCTCAAATACGTGCACCAAGTGTTCAGGATCACCGATTACGGGATGTAGGTGGTGCGCTCTGTAGCTTTTTATGTTATTAGCTATTCTATATAATTTCCCGGAAAAAATTTCCCCATAGGGAACGGATCCACCGTTGTCCCTATGTCATGGGGGGCTCCGCCCCCAGACCCCCCTTTTTATAATAACCTAACCTCCAACCAATAGATGTGAGTAAACATACGTGAAAAATGCATCCCTCCGGATATACCATGAAATGGTTAATTGATTGTATGCCCAATTTTTTTTCCAATGGAGGGCAATAAGTAGAGGAGAGTGACCCAATGCCAATGCCAACGGGAGATATAGAGCCGGGGATAGTAGGTACAACCCGGTTGGGTTTGGTCGACTTTCCCCTACTTATTGCACTACAAGCTCCCCGAGTCGCACGTGGCGTCGCAAACCTTACAACACCCTGAGGGGCACGCTGGGTCGGAACCAATTTCAACCCAAAGGTCGAGGCACTGTAAATTTTTTTGTTAATTTCTTTTCTGTTATGTTTCCTGAGTTATTTAAGACCAAACAGAAAAAAATCGTTAGGCAGATTTTTGCGAAGATTGAGTTTTTGCATTTTTTATGCTGAAAATCCTGCTGCTTTTTCTGTTATTTATTTTTTTTAACTTCTAATATTTTTAATAAATAAAAAGCGAGAATAACAATGATATTTTAATAACAGTTGTTTATTTTTTGTTTGTTTACAATTAAAACCCTAAACCCATTTGTCTTGGATCACAGAAATCTTCTACATGAAAAAACACAGCATGTACTTTTGGAGTTACAGATACATCTAAAGCAACGTAACTTTCTTTAAAAAGTTCGCGATTTTTCTCTTGTAATCTGGATGTAATTGATTTCCAAAACACGACGTGACAAGTGTTTTAAAATCTTCAGGTATTTTACGAAATGTCAAGCAAGCCAAAGAAATTTTATCCAGCAGCGTCTTGCAAGAATTACCTTTAAACGACGAACTACCATTTTTGCGTTGAACGTGGCAACTTTTTGCCTAATCTAAACCTTCGTTCCCAAATTCAGACAGCATGTGGGTAAAAATACAGTTAACGATACCCAACGTCATATGGAACTCAGGCGGTGGGATAATGTCAAGAATCAGTCCGTCAGAAAGTATTTTGGAAATCAATTATACCCAGATTACAAGAGAAAAATTGCTAACTTTTTTCAAAGCAAATTACGTTGCTTTAAATGTATCTCTAACACCAAAAGTACATACTGTGTTTTTCCATGTAGAAGATTTCTGTGATCAAACACAAATGGGTTTAGGATTCTTTAGGGGAACAGGCGATGAAGTCTGTCCACTTTAATTTTAATACAGTTTTGCAAAAGTACACACTATCAACAGATCATCCTAATTATGCATCTAATCACCTCCGTGCTATATGTTAATATAACAGCCTTCATATTTTAAGAAACACTTTAATCAATAGGTATCTTAATTGTTTTCATTGTGCAAATATTTAATTGTAGTTTAACAAACAAACAAATAATAAAAAATTCTTATTAAAATATAATTGTTATTCCCGCTTTCCATTTATTAAAAATATTAGAAGTTCAAAAAATAAAATTAAGCTTGAATAACAAATCATATGGTTTAAAACATTCAGAGCAAAGATCTGTTTCGTTGTAAGCATATTTAACTATTTTTTTTCCTTTTTCTCTTTAATATCTGAAAACATATACTGCAGATATGAAATTTATAAAAAATATTTAAGCATACAGGTCTTTGGATTGAACAACAGCTAAAGTAGCAGGATTTTCAGCATAAAAAATGCAGAAACTCAATTTTCGCAAAAATCTGCCTAACGATTTTTTTCTGTTTGGTCTTAAATAACTCAGGAGACATAACAGAAAAGAAATTAACAAAAAAAATGACAGTGCCTCGACTTTTGGGTTGAAATTGGTTGCGACCCACCGTGGGGGGTTAGTTAGATTCAGTAAGTACAAGAAGGGGGTCTAGGGGGCAGAGTTTCCCCATGACATAGGGACAACGGTGGATTCAAGCTCTACGAGTCCATATATACCTGCGATTCCCTGGTGCACGTATTTGCGCTAACAACATAAAAAGCTACGGAGCGCACTACCTAGATCCCGTAATCGGCGACCCCGAACACCTGGTGTTCGTATTTGAGCTAATAACATAAAAAGCTACGGATCGCACTACCTAGACCACGTAATCGGCAACTCTATACACCCAGTACACGCAGAATAGCTAATAACATAAAATTCTACGGATCCCACCACCTAGCCCGTAATCGGCGACCCTGAAGACCTGGTGCACGTAGAATAGCTAATAACATAAGAAACTATGAAGGGTCCCCGATGACGATGAGCTCCGGACGAACAAGTGTCCCGGACGATGAAATGTCCCAGACGATGAAGTGTCCCAGACGATGAAATGTCCCAGACGATGAAGTGTCCCAGACGATGAAGTGTCCCAGACGATGAAATATCCCAGACGATGAAGTGTCCCAGACAATGAAGTGTCCCAGACGATGAAGTGTCCCAGACGATGAAATGTCCCAGACGATGAAGTGTCCATAACGATGAAGTGTCCAGATGATGAAGTGTCGTAGACGATGAAGTGTCTAGACGATGAAACGGAAGGCTATGAAGTGGGGTACGATGAAATAGAATACGATTAAGTGTACTGGTACCGATGATTTGTATGCAACGCAGTTTGCATCCAAGATCTTCCGTGGAACGAATGTATTTACCCCGAAATATGGGAGGTTGTAACCTTTTAAGCCTGGAGTGTATGCATGACCGATTAGTCCTCGAGACAGCTTGCCACGTGATTAATCGAACGGAGGATCCCCTGATGATGCTAGTTCATCAGCATGAAATTCAGGGGGAGAGGGCGTTTTAATACAACGCGGCGGAACGAGCGTCGCGAAACCTCGGTCTGGTTTTCAACGTGGGACGTAGTGGTGCACAGGAGGCTGAATCAGTCACCAATCTGTGCCCAGTGCGTCTCAGAGCTAACATACGGAAAGAACAACTCCGTATGTTGGAGGGAAGGCATATCGACAAGCCATTGCATGGACAATTCTTTCGAAATGTCCAACAACTTGGCTTATAGACAGAGATGACCTTCTCGTTCTTAAGATCAGCCCGCTTGAAATCCGAGACCGAGGGTTTTATCTTCGCATGCCAGGATGGGGTCATCAATACCTTAGCGTATCGCCAGAACATCTTAGACCAGGCGGTACAGAGTACGCTTTGTAGATTGTGTAGATGTCATGCTGATACACTAATGCATCTTTTGGCAGCATGTCCAATATATGCAGTTCAGCATACATCGAACGTCACAATGCGGCTCTTCTAGTGCTATATTACCATCTTCGCAGCACTTATGGTATTGATGCAACCCCAGTTTTGCCGTACGTCCCCACTGATATTGAATCCGTAGTCGGGAATGAGTCGTGCCGAATATACTGGAATTACTCATTCCAGACGAGCAGGCAAATATCAGCCAATAAGCCTGACATCGTCCTTGTTGACTTCGATGACAAATCCATCTTCGTCATCGAGTTTTCTGCACCAGCAGAAACAAATATAGTCAGCAAAGAGGACGAAAAACGGATGAAATATCAGGTACTCGTATTCGAGATTCGCAAGCTGTATCGAGGATTCAAAATCAAGCTCGTCGTGCTGATAATTGGAGTGCTGGGAGGAATGAGACCAACTTTCCTCCAAAGCATCAAAAGCATTCCGGCCTGTCGAGAACATGCAAATTCCATCGCAGGCCGAATTCAGAAAGCAGTGCTGCTGGGATCTCTCCGTCTACTGAGGTCACACGAGATCCTGTAACCACTTACCCGATGGTAGGGGGAGTGGTTACAGTTCCAAAAGAAATGGCCCGGTGCAGTCTGCAGCGGAGGAGATTGATATCGGAGCCACTTTTCTGCTGCAGACTGCACAAGTGGATTATGGATGGCCAAGGGAGGTTAGGGTTTTAGTCGGTAAACCTTGCCCCGAACACCATGGGCAAGGGAGTCCGACACACGGGGGGTTAACCAACATCTTCAACCCCCTATGGTGCCCCACGCCTTTCCCTCCTCCGTAAAAAAAAATATTTAATATTAATTTAACAGTGATCAAAACCAGAATAACAAAATTAAAATCACAAATATATTTGAATAATTTTATTTAAGTACTTAATAAATTTTCCTCCCCCCAAATAAGATTGGCGTTTACATTTTAAAATCAACTTCTATTAAATAGTTTTGTTAGTGAACTATATTTTTAAACTGCAGATTTTAGAAATTTATGTCTTGTTTTGAAAATATCTCGCATCGTGTAGCAAAATTTGTGTAACGGCAGGTCATTTTTACACAAGCGGTTTTAGAGAAATGAAAGATGACATCTCAGGTAGATTTACCTGTAAGGGACCGTCTAGTTTTAAAACTAACTTGCCAATGACTGTTTATAGTGAGTTTGAAAAGAGGTTCCCTTTATATAAATTATACCTAAAAATGTTCTAGATTAGAGCAAATGAATTTACGTTGTTTGGTCTGGCACCTAGAAAGACAAACATAAATATTAAGATTCATGCAGATTAAAGTCTGCATCTAGTACAGTTTTATTATAATTTGAAACGAAGGTAATCGTTCTTAAATTAAGAAACGCCTAGGCTTACAATTTTATTTTTAGATGCTTTTAAACGATTTACTTTTATATAAAGATTTTCATGGTTATAATTTTTTTGAACGATTTTGAAATGAAACGATTAACTCGTTTATTTTAATATTTCTTCACTTAATTATTATGACGTCTACCTTATTTGTTTGTAATTTGTTCATCAGAGTAGCCCGCAAAATGCAGTTAAAAATGTTTAAATTGACAATTTTTTCACATTTAGTACAAATCATAAATAGTTGCATTAAAAAATTATTATTAGTTTAATTAACCTTCCGCTAATGCTAAAAGTATTGCTGAACGCCTTGACGGTATATTGAAAAATAGTCATCCCGAAGGATGGAATACAAACCTTAATCAAAGATCATGTTCCACCTAAAACTCCCATGTGCGAATTGTCGATGCTGCACAAACGGCCCAGTCTTGGCCCAGTGCTGGCAGTCAAGCGTCGGCTGCCGATGCTGGCCCAACGCCGGCAATTGCACTGGCCCAGTGCTGGCCCAGCACCGGTAGCCGATGTTATCATCGACAAATGGCCAAACTTCGGCACAAAACCGGCCCAAGACTCGGGCCGGGGAAAATTTATTTCATCCGCAGTAATGCAATACCGAGTTTCGGTCCAGCGTCGGCCCACAGCTGGTTCGAACCTCGGGTCAGGCCTGGAAAATTTATCTGATCCATAGTATAGCCGAGCCTCGTCCCAACCTTGGCCCACAGCTGGCTCGAGCCTCGGGCCAGGCCTGGTAACGGACTAATTGCCAAACATCGTCACATCGATGGCTACAGATAGGCCCAAGGATCGGGCCAGCCCTAGCAAATTTATTTCATGCGTAGTAATGCGGAGCCTCGGCCTTTTATTTGTGGGCACCGACGCGGCAACTCCGGCCGGAGGGCGATCTCGCCACTTTTACCTTTTTCGTGTCGGGGGAACTTACCTCCGACTAAGAACTAACTCGTCGTTTTCACGACGAATTAGAAATTAATATTTTTATTTACAGGAATACGTTGGAACTAGTAACGACGTTTTACGAACTTACTAATCCAACTCGTTGGAGTTCCAAATTTTGGCCCCGCTTACAACATAAAAAGACTCGTCAATAAGCAGGGATATATCAATATCAGTGCTGGCTGCCGAAGATGGTCCAGTGCAAGCTGCCGATGATGAGCCAGTGCAGGCTGTCGACGCTGGGCCAATACTGGTTGCTGATGCTGGGCCAATGCTAGCCGTCAATTCTCGGTCAATGTTGGTTGCTAATCCAGGGCCAACACTGGCTGCCTAGTCTAGGCCGTAGTGACGCATCAGGCCTTGGGCCAGTGCTGGCTGCCGACGCTGGGCCAATATCAGCTGCCAGCGCTTACAGCTCCCAACATTTTTCAAATTTTAAATTAATTAAATTTATTATATAATACCTTACTAATTAAACTTTAAGTAAATAAAATCAGTTATGTGCGAACAAGGACACACATACTATTTTTCTTACAAATTACCAAAAGATGTACAACTAAATTACAACAAGCACATTATTGATAACGAGCAACTCGTGCAAATAAAAAGCACCTATGAGACCCGTTAATAATAATTTGCTAAAGTAGCAAATCATCGTACACTGTTAGAAATACCTGCAGTAAATCTAACAACAATCACCTTTCACGACGTAGACAGCGATAAACGCTAAAATAATTAAGATTGTTGATAGATACCAAAACCTGCATAGAATATAGGAATATACTTACGTGTAGTCGCATAGCACATATTGCATGTCGACATAATAAATTATTAAACCATTTTAGTTAAACCGTGAGAAGAAATACTGGAAGAGAAAAAGACCACATAAAGTAACGGGCAACATTTTTACGACCAGATGTTCTAAAGAAAATATTTAAACATTCTCCATTATCTTTCCTCCCGAAAATATATAAAAAACACAAAGATGTTTTCTCAAACCTTTCGTGGAAAACATCTTTGTTCTAAAATATCGTAGCTACTACTTCAAGAATCTTATCATAAACTAACTTTGTCACATGACGCCATAGCTAAAAACACATGCGATACATGCAGTCGACGGAAAAGAAAAGTAATCCTAATACTCACTAAAACGATTGATTATATTTCCAAAAATCCGAAGAACGGATGTCGAAACTATAAACATCAGGAGTAATAAAGATCGGTTTTTTGTCGTTAACCGACAGCTGCAGATGAGGCACTTGAAATACCGTAAATAAGCCATGTTTAGAAATTCCGAAGCCCGTAACTGAATCAGTCAACTAGTTAACAACTAGCCTTAACTCCGGAACCCGAGGGTTTTTCTTGCCAGACGGCCGTCAATTGTCTTGAAATATTTTCGTGTGAAATTCGGGAGTGTTCTTTAAAAATTCTAAGTTCAATTCGAACTTAGAATATTGTCGAGTCGCGTTCATTAAAACCTAAATTCATTAACTTCTCTCCGGTTTTAAACTCAGTTCGCGCACGTGTTCCCCTTATTAGCTATTTCGATACTTAACCTCACGCGTTTGATTTTAAAATCAATATTAAAGTAAAAGAGGAAATGAATTGTCTGATTTTACTATTGTATTGGAAACATTGCTTTGAATTAATAAAAATATTGTAGAGAATATATACTTCTCACTGCTACTTTATTTGGTTGATTTTACATTGCTTTGAAATTAATAAATATATTGTAGAAAATATATACTTCTCACTGCTACTTCATTCGGTTGATTTTCGTCTCCCCAAAAAGAGAACTATCGCCTCGAGTTATTCAAGCCCTCAACGTTTCCGAAGAAAGTACGCTACCAAGTCAAGGAATCAGTCGAAAAGGAGCCAGAGTAAGTTTACTTTCGATAATATCAAATTCAAGTAACTTCACTTTCCTTTTTGAATTAACTTCAATATAACTGACGTTAATTTAAAATTTAAGTCAACGTCTTAATTTGAAACTTCAAATATTCAAATAGATTTTGTTCGAGATTTTGCATTTCGGATATTATTATTATATTCCCTTATTCGAGTGAATTTAATTTATTAATCAAGATTAAAATTTTTGGAGAAATTGTTGTCCTTAATTCAAGTTTTGATCATCTTACAGGTGTTCATAATTTTATTGTCTTTACGTAAATCAATTTACTATAATACACAACATTAATTTCGCGAGTTGTTGCGATAAATTATAATGATTTCACACCTCGCACTCGTTACCCCCATCGGGACGTAACACTGCCAATGCTGGGCCAGTGGTGGCTGCCGAGTCTAGGCCGTAGTGACGCACCTAGCCTCGGGCTTGCGTCGGCCCGGTTCACCAGCCGAGCATCGGCCGTACTATTGCCAGCGCTGACCCAGGCCTGGCCCGTTCTTCATTTCGCACATGGGCTGTGCTTTTTTTTTATCCTCTAAAATCAACGACGAAATTAAAATAACATTGAATGCCGTTACTTTAAAACGATATCAACGAATTGTTGATGAAAAACAGAAAATGACTACTTGTTAATCGTTGCAAGGTAATACCATTGGTAATGTTATCAAACATAACAAATTATCTGCAACTGGGTTCTAGGAATAAACAGCCCGGGAAAAAGAGCCATAGAAAAAAAAGCCAATGGAAAAAAAAGCCGACGGAAAAAAAAACCTTCGAAAAAACAGCGCAGGAAAAAACTGCTATGGAAAAAACAGCCCAGGAATGAAATATGAGAAATATACGTAAAATGGGTTCCCGGATTATATTTCCCCGGAAAAAATTTAACCGAAAAAAGAACTATGTTGGTTCTAAAAATAAAAATCCGAGTAAAATAACCTAACCTAATCAACTATTCATATAACCGCCTATAACCACCTAACCTAACTTAACCTAACCAAACTTAACCCAACCTAACCGAATCAAACCAGTCAGAACTCTGCCTACCCCTAATAACACCTAAAAACATGTGCGTGCTCTAAAACTAACCTAACCAGTCAAAACATTTAATTTTAATTATTTTAATTTCCATGGCTGTTTTTTCCGTGGCTTTTTTTTCCGTGGGCTTTTTTTTTCATTTGCTGTTTTTTCCATGGCTTTTTTTATGGGTCTTTTTTTCCACGGCTCTTTTTTCCCTCGGCTTTTTATTCCGCCTACCCTGCAACTGAGATATCTTTTGTAAAAAATCTCAGCGAAGCATCGTGTCTTTTAGCAGATTTACAAAAGTATGACATCGATACTCGCAGTTTAATCTCTGATAATATCAAAGGTTCACAAAAACATTTGACTAAATTCAACAAATGATTAGTTACTTTTTGGTAAAAAAAATTGCATAAACGTTTTAAATTAGCGAAAACAATTGAAAGGTCTGGAAAAGAATTTAAGGAAAAATAAAAAAATATAATGAATCCGAAAAACTTCAATTTTTGATATTACTAAATTTCTAACTAAATAGTTTCACAAAGGAGCATCTTACGGAACACTTAATTGCATTCGCTAACCTATATCCCTAATTTTGGGACATCAAATTGGACAAAATGATAATAAAACGTTTTTTTCAAAGGTTTAGCTAATTACAAACACCAGCACCAAAGTATGAATCCACATGGAATCCTAACTTAATATTAAATTATTTCAAAAATTCAATAAATAATGAACTACATTAAGTAAAATAACTGTAGCATTATTGATATTGGTTACAAGTCAAAGAATATAGACTATTTCTTTAAACGATATAAGAAATATCATAACCAAAGACAATCTGTTAGATTAAAATTCCAGCCAAAATCAAAACGTCTAAAATAGGAAAAAATCAAGGTATTTTGATTGAACCTTTTTACGATAAAAATGTTCTACGATAATAATTGTCCAGCAAGAACACTTCAAACTTTCCTTTGAAAAACTAAATAATTCAGAAAAGATATACAAGAATTGTTCATATCTTAATGAAATCCGTTCAAGAAAGTGGGTACCTGAACTCTTAGGAGTAGTGTGAGACATGCATCAACTTCTGTTGCAAAACGTAAAGGTGTTCAGATTGACGTTATCCGAAAATCAACAAGCTGGGCAGAAAAATCGCAAATGTTTGCTAAATTTTATGTTTGTAAATGATTTACGATTGTAAATGATGCGGAGAGCTTTTACTTAAACAATATTACATTCATTGTTGATTAATATTAATTAAAGTTTAAGCTAATATTAATAACACCTTGTTTAATAATTTTTTAACCTTAACAATCTTTAAATATCTACTTTTTATCTTGAGGAAGAGATGGAAATACAATTAAATAATTAAACGAACTTGCCAAAGAGGAGTTTCATGATTGTATTAGTATCTCTTCTGAAAGATAGCTCTCTCCCTGTGTCCTTATCCGAGAGGACCGGATCCCATACGATTACAACATTACCGCTAATCTTCGAAGAAATTACGTTTGATAACGGACGTGAAGTAGGAGCATTGATCTTCTTTTTTCTGTACTTTAAAATTGTGTATTTCGGAGTGAAATTGAGGATTACTACTTTTTATGTTTCAGAAGCGATGCAAACAGATTTAAGAAAAAATAAATCTTATCAGATTCATGTTGAGAAATTTCCGTACAATTTGCCAGGTCAGAATTTGGACTTTCAAATTCACATATCGGTGTTAAATATGATAATAATTTAGGTCGGGTCAATGTATTTGAAATATGGGTTGGAATTTCGGATAGATGCATATAATGAAAATATAGTTATATATATAACATGTGAACATTTTAATAATCTGCTATTGTATTTTCAGACGCAGATCTTTATTGATCTGGAACAGGCATCCAGCAACCAATTCTGATCATACACCAAGTCATCAGAAGTTAAAAATAATCGTAAACATCATGAGTATATTACTTCAAACTTCCGAATTGATCTATTTGAGGAATGGAGGAAGTACTGATGGATTCGTAGACATCTTCAGCGTTGATGAAGACCCCTACCATTTCAAATCTAGCAACAGATGAAGTTCAAGATGATGACGACGATTGCTCCGTATTTTCGGATGCGACGACGATTATTAAATTCCATCCACAACGCGTAGAAGACATAATTCCAGACGCAATATTCGGTGAAGATTTGGTTGATACCGACGCCGAAACAGTGTGATTGAAGAGCCTAAAATTTTGAAAACTTCGGGATATAATGTGAACCTTCAGCGAAGAAAGAGACTCTCAACGATCATTGAAATGCCTCATTCTTCGTCTGAGCATTCATCAGCATCGGCCATCTTGATCAGCCTCAGTCCCTATTGGTCAGATCAGTTGTACAGCGTCTCTGTCTACCTTCCATATTCGCGTAGTCGACGTTCGTCGCATACTCATGCATGGAATAGACGTATTGCTGTCTCACGCTCATCGAGTCGACGTTCGTTGCACTCATGGCCCAACATAGAATACTAATTCGTCATCAGTATTGTTTGCGCTTGTCGCACTCATTACATTTGTTATTACCCCTTCCAGTGCCGAGTGAATGTTCGTCGCACTCATGCAGAAAATCCATTCAGTCGCCCACCCCTTTTTGGAAATTTAGACTTGCCACACTAATCCCAGTATTTCCAAAATTATGTTTCCCACCTTTGTCCATCTGTTGTCATAAATTCGTCCTTTTTAATAATTGTTATTCCTCTTTGTTTATTCCCTGAAAATTAATACCTAGGATTGACGCTGTGGCGTGATGGTAACGGGCCAGACCATCCTCAAGAAGAGTCACTTCCTTGTGAACCATTACGGCGAGCAAACCTACAAGTTTTCGATAGCGAACAAAAGTTATTTTGCTAAAAGTTGTTAAAAGCGTATAATTTGTTTTTGTGAACTTCGAGATACCATATATTGCGTAAGTACTGTGCACAGTGCGCGGCGCTTTTTATATAATTGTATTTTTTAAAAGCCCTCCCCAATAAGTGTAAACTCCCATCAGTAAATATATATACCTACGAATCTATTCCCCTTTGATCATTTTCCTTATTTCCTCCTGGTATTTTTTTTTTGTGTGAAAACCAGAGTCCCCGTGTCGTCGGGACTAAGGAAGGTTATAATATGACCATTGTCATCGCATTCTTCCCTCGAGAACGACCGCTGCAAGAATATAAGACTTTTTCTTAAATTTAAAACTGGAAAAACTTTTCTTTGATATACAAATCGTACATCAAAGACTGTCCAAAAATATACCCGATTAAAATTATACAGAACGCAAATAACGTAGTAAATATTCGCTGTTCTTGATGTTGGCTGTTTTTGCATTTTTTTAAATTTCCTTATCTTCAGTTCCCGTAATGGTTAGTTAATCTGTATTCATGCTTTACGATGGTTTTAATTGAAAATGATGACGGAGGCAGTAAATAACAACGATCACATAGCAGTTTGCGATACAACGGCGTAACAGTTTTTCCTACGAACGAGAGGATGCAAATAGTAAAAATGGCGACACATACCGATCTAGTCCAAAAACCCTATTTTTAGCGATATTTTCGCGACCAAAAAATCAACTTTTTCTCGTTTTATAGTACGTTTTATCAGTCAAGAAAAGTATAAATTCGTCATATTCATCAATGCTCTTCAAGATGACAAGACTAAATTTTCTTTACACTTTACTAGATATGCCTATTTACTGGATATTATATGTTAAATTTTCATTTAGAAATATTGCACATAATGTGCTGTAAATAGTCTGGCTTTCCATATTTCTTAGGTGGGATACATTAGCTACGATAGAATGTCAATTTTTCTACTGTAGAATATTTTCAACCAAACAGAATACAATTTTCGAGGTTATGTCATGTTTTGATTGATTAATATCGTATTCAGCTGCACTATATCCGATAAAGGCATTTTCGATGCAGTAAGCGTAAAATGACCATTTTACGCCCTCATTTGGGTGGATAAATCGAGCCGATAATAAATTTATTACTGCATCAAAATAGTATATTATGCAACTAGTGCGACACGTGCAAACAAGTGCGTGCTTTAAAGTGCGTGCGTAAGGTCATTTTCTATCCAATGCGTAAAGTGATTTTTTTTCACCCGTGCGTAAAGTCTCACGAGGAGCTGCAGGCGCCGAGTGAGACACTTTACGCACAAGTGAAAAAAAAATCACTTTACGCACTGAAAAATTGACTTTACGCACTAACTTTACGCACGCCCAGGCATAAAACAATGTTTGAATCTCAGGCGTAGAAACTTCACCCTTTTGAACCTCGAGCCGACTTTACAGTCTCTCGGGTTCTATTGCCGATAATATACAGGGTGTCCCATTTTAATCGATATACGTAAATAACTCGTCAGGGAAGCCTCCAATCGAAAAAATGGTAGAGACTGAAGTTGTAGGAAATCGAGGGGGAAATCGAACGGTGATCTTGAATATTACCGTGAATGCGATTTTAAAGGTTACGAAGAAGTGGCTAAATCGATTATCCGAGTCAGTAAGTACTTACTGACTCGGATAATCGATTTAGCCACTTCTTCGTAATTTGAAATTTTACCGAGTGTTAAATTCCTTGAATTATATTTATGATTTTAAAGGTTATTTGAAGGTCAACATTGATTTTTTCAGTAGAAACCCCATTTTTTTATTGCAGGAATAAAAAGAGCGGGAAATTTTACGTTTAGAATGATATGTTCTATTGGGGCATCGAAAGTCATTTCAAGGTCAAGCAGTCAGTTTATCAATATCCACGTACGTAATTCCTGTGACAAGGACAGAATAAAAAAATGGTAGTGACGAAAGTTGTAGGAAATCGAGGGGGAAATCGAACGATGACCTTGAATTCGATTTTCAAGGTAATTTGAAGGTTAACTTTGTTTTTTTTCAGTAGAAACTCTATTTTTCTATTGCAGGAATTAAACGAGCGGGAAATTTTTATTTAGGATGATATGTTGTATAGGGACTTCGAAGGTCATTTAAAGGTAAAAAAATGTTTCAAAGAGTACGTAGAGTTACAAAGACTCCGGATTCTAAAAACGCAGAACATTTTGCGCCTAAAACAATGTAGTTAATTTAAATCCAAAGAAGTGATTGTGTTCGATTCAGTAGACGTAAAATACCATTATTGCTAAATCAGCGGTTTTCAGTAAAAAACAGTAAGGGGAGGGGGGTTAACTAACAAAAATGGTGAAAAAAATTTGTAAACATTCGCCAATTGATCAAAATTCGTCAATCGATCAAAATTGGTAAAAATCGGCCAATTGGTAAACATTGGTCAATTGATAAAAATTGGTTATCTGGTCAACATGGTCAAAATTGGACGATTGGTCAACTAGTCAAAATTGGACCGTTCGTCACCCTTCGATTTCTCCCTCGATTTCCTACAACTTTCGTCTCTACCATTTTTTTTTATTCTGGCCTCGTCACAGGAATTACGTACTTGGATATTGATAAACTGACTGCTTGACCTTGAAATGACTTTCGGTGCCCCAATAGAACTTATCATTCTGAACGTAAAATTTCCCGCTCTTTTTATTTCTGCAATAAAAAAATGGGGTTTCTACTGAAAAAATCAATGTTGACCTTCAAATGACCTTTAAAATTGCATTCAAGGTCATATTCAAGGTCACCGTTCGATTTCCCCCTCGATTTCCTACAACTTCAGTTTCTACCATTTTTTCGATTGGAGGCTTCCCTGACAAGTTATTTACGTGTATCGATTAAAATGGGACACCCTGTATATTATTATAATTTTACGCCCTTGATACAAAAATAACTATTTTGGAAGTTTGATATACGATGCTGACATTAGATTATCCATTTAATTTCTTTCGAAGGTTCAGTTTTGAATATTATATCTTGATCAAAATCAGAATCATTGCTGCAAGCGTAATTAGGAACTTTAGTAAATGCTGGAGACTATAATAGATCTTGTTTAAAATCATGGGAGAAGCTAAGGCGTTCATCGGGACGAGAAACGTTACAATTATCTTTGACCAAGGCATTAGTATCTTTCGGGAAAATAAAAAAGTTAACTCGGATTAAAACAAGACAACCTATGGTTATAACGGATACTTCTGGAGCATCTTTAAAAAAAGTAGCGGCAGATATCGTTGGTCCGTTTCCTATCACAGAGAAAGGAAACCGTTAGATTCTGACTATGCAAAGTTTACTAACCAATCGAATAAGTAAGAATTTTCTTTTTCCGCAATTTTTTTTTTCCCAAGTGAAAGTAATTTTAATATATAAGAAATTTTTGGAATTGCGGAATAAATAGGACCAAGTTTGGAAATCGAACTCAATTAAATTGATGTTATTTGGTCTTCATTCCAACACCGATTTGTGCTCGCGGAGTAACCATTACCTTAAAAACTAAGAAAGTAACTAAATTATATAACTTGAAAAATTTGTTTATCATCGAAGGGAAATTTCAAGAAATACAAAAATCGGCCATTCGAGAAGGAGTTAGGCGGCTTCGGAATTCAGAAGAAATGGAGAAAGATAGAACAATTGCCGGAAGTAATTCCAAGATGCGCCCGCAAAAAACCCTTTTTAATAAATTCACGTCCGAAAAGCGAATATTATACGGATGGACATGACGGATTTCGAAGGAAAAATGGGAACAGAACCGTCTGTTTACCCGACGAACCGAATTAACCCGTTAACGACGAAGAGTCCATAATTTTTTGTTCTATTTCAACGATTATTTTAGAAAGGAAAGCATCGAACAAATTAAACGTCAGCACATATTCTAATGTTTTTTGGGGTCGCTCTTCAAGATTCCGTGGTCAAAATTAAATTTCACCCAACAGGAAATCCAATATGGCGCCAAACTTGATGAAAAATGATCAGAAAATTGGAAATATTCATTTTCAGCAATTTTTTTTCTACATTTATAACCATGCAGTGCGATTGAAACTATGCACGATGGTGCACGGAATACTGGGATTTTCAGAAAAAATTTTTTTTATTTACCATACATCAGTGTAACATGTCCAAAATGGCGGAAATGCTATAAAATTCTTTAAAAAGTAATTCTTTTTTCAAATATCTCATTATAACAATCATAATATTTATAAAATTTTGCAAAAATCACTATCTTTATGTTTTTTGGGTCGCTGAATACGAATCCGTTAACGGATTTGAAAAATTCAAAATGGCGGATGCAATATGGCGGAGGGTAAAATGTGAAAAATCTTGGATTTTATCGAGAATCACTATCTTTATGTTTTTTGGGTCGCTGATTACGAATCCGTTAACGGATTTGCAAAATTCAAAATGGCGGATGCAATATGGCGGAGGGTGAAATGTGAAAAATCTTTAAATTTATCAAGAATCACTATCTTTATGTTTTTTGGGTCGCTGATTACGAATCCGTTAACGGATTTGCAAAATTCAAAATGGCGGATAATAAAATTTGAAAGATCATGAAATTTGGCGGAAATCTTAACGCGCTTCATCAATAACATGTTTATTTTTTTCAGAAGAATGTTTTAACATTTCTATACAAATTCACTATTCTGAATCCTATTTTTTAGAGATTCACATACACGGAAAGACTTTTTGTTGAGAATTTCAAAATTCTATTAGTAATTTGGAGACATATTGTTTATTGTGGAACAACGTTTGGTTTTTTTTTTTACAAGGTTTACAGTAAATTTTGGTTTTTCTTAACCATTATTATATGAATTATTACTATACTGATTGTAGAAAAAAATAAAAAATTTATTGTAATTTTTATTACAAAAAAATGAGTAGAGCTGAATAAAACATAATACATGCACCGAGAAAAATTTTATTGTTTAGATTTCTACCAAATGCATATTACCAAATCAACAGCTATATAAGAATTTCGTCTCCACACCAAGAAGATAATAAAGAAAGTATCCAAGAACCGTGAATTGATATGCTCATATGATCAGGGTGCGTTGAATCGAATATTTTAGTACTACGAATAACATTTCACTAATAGCGGCCGGAGTGTTACATTGTCGAAAAATTATATTGCAGCAGAGGAGAATATTTCTTATAGCTTATTTTTTGTGTGAGGGCGGCCGTGAACTTCCTCCGATTGCCACTAGGCGAAATACACCACTGACGGCTTCTCGCGTGTGAAATGGGATTCGCGGTGCTTATATAATCGTTACCGTTGCAACCTTATCATACGACCATATTTCACGGTTCTCGGATATTTTTCTTCTATGGTATTTTTACTGCGAAAACGAATTTCATACACATCCCTTGCTTTAGTAAAATTTGCTACAAATCAAAGTAATATAATTTTTTTAGGCATTATAATTTTTTTATTTTTAATTTGCTATGTCTCGAAAACGACCGAGGCGCTCTGTTTCTTCTCAAGTTGAGTACGAATTTAATTTATCAGACGATGATTATGATGAGATAACCTTGTTACCGAATGCGGATGATTCTGGTTCTGATGAGTCGGATTCTGACACTGATTCGGATGAAGAAACTTTGAATATAACAACTTATAAGAAAGCTTGTAAGTCTTATACCGAAGGTCAGGTTAAATTGGAAGGCGATCATGAATTCTGTTGGTTAGATGGTGAAAAGTTAAATTCGAAAAAGTATGAAGAAAAGATTTTATTAGATGAACCTTTGAAAAATAAAATACGGAAAAGTAAGCCTGTAGAACTATTCGAAACATTCTTCTGTACAAAAATCAAACAATATATTATTGAAGCGAGTCGAGCGAATAACGTGGGATTACAAATTGAAGATTTGAATACTTTTATTGGAATAGTCATTATGACTTCTTTCAATAAAAGAAAATCTCAGAGAGATTATTGGTCGACTGATCCATTTTTATCATGCGAAGTAATTTCCACTGCGATGTCTCGCGACACTTTCGAACGTATCAAGTCAGGAATAAAGTACGCAAAAGCCAAAGATGAAAACCCCGAAGACAAAGGATGGCGTGTACGTAAAATCCTTACATTATTTCAAAAAAATATTTTGAAATTCGGTATTTGGAACACTGCGTTATCTATTGATGAGATGATGGTCAAATCGTTTGCAAGAACGCAACTGTAACAATTCATTCGCGGGAAACCTGTACGATTTGGCTTGAAATTATGGGGTCTTTGCACTGTCGATGGCTTTGTACTGTGTCTTGATTTGTATTGTGGAAAAAATTCCAATATTGGATGTAAACTGAGCAAATGCGCACTAGGTTCACGAGTAGTAATTAACATACTAAAACCATTTTTCGAAACTGTACCTGCAGGAAAGATATCACAATACCATCTTTATTTCGATAACTATTTCACAAGTCCTGATCTGATAATACACTTGAATAAGTTTGGTTTGAAATGTACAGGCACAGTCAGAGAAAATCGAGTGAAAGAGAAAAATATAATCGATAAAAAGGCTTCAAGAGGTGAATACATGGTGAAGCATGACCGTAACAGTGGCATGAATTACATAACTGTTATGGATTCAAAACCGGTTTCAATTCTATCCAATGCTGCAGGAATAACTCCATTATTGCCGTCGAAAAGATACAGTTCAAGTGCACAGTCCAAAATTGAAATACCTTTTCCGCAAGCTTTTCACCTCTATAACCAATTCATGGGAGGGGTTGATCTTCACGATAACCACTGCAATAATGTACTTCCAAGTATTCGTTCGAAAAAGTGGACATGGGTTGTTTTTGGCAGAATGATCCAAGCCTCTCTTGTAAATGCCCTCGTACTATTTAACGCTGCAAGTGGTTCAACAGTAAAATTGGGCACCAAAGATTTTGCAATTTCTATTGCTAAATGTTATATAAAAGCTGGTCAAATGAAACGAAAACCACACAAAATAACACATCACAAACAACAAAAAGTGTGTTCAAATTGTCCAATAAGAACAAGAATTTTCTGTGGCGAATGTGACTTATATTTCTGTAATTCGTGTGTCAAAAATGACCACTAAGATAATTTAAGATTTAGTGAGAGGCAAGGGGACTCACTCTAATCAAGCACCCCGAAGGAGGCAGAATTCTACCATGTCCACGTCATTGTCTCTGGATCACGCTGAGAGTAGAATAAAACATAGGAATATATATATAGGCATGTTCGTTATTGAATCCGCCATTTGGGATTTCAAAAATACATAACGCATCTGTAATCAGCAATCCAAAAAAGAATTAGGATAGTAATTTTCAGAAAACTTCGTGATTTTTCAAATTTTACTCTCCACCGTATTGCACCCGCCATTTTGAATCTCGAAAATCTGATAACGGATTCGTAATCAGCGACCCAACAATCATAAAGATAGTGATTCTTGATAAATTTAAAGATTTTTCACATTTCACCCTCCGCCATATTGCATCCGCCATTTTGAATTTTGCAAATCCGTTAACGGATTCGTAATCAGCGACCCAAAAAACATAAAGATAGTGATTCTCGATAAATTCCGAGATTTTTCACATTTTACCCTCCGCCATATTGCATCCGCCATTTTGAATTTTTCAAATCCGTTAACGGATTCGTATTCAGCGACCCAAAAAACATAAAGATAGTGATTTTTGCAAAATTTTATAAATATTATGATTGTTATAATGAGATATTTGAAAAAAGAATTACTTTTTAAAGAATTTTATAGCATTTCCGCCATTTTGGACATGTTACACTGATGTATGGTAAATAAAAAAAATTTTTTCTGAAAATCCCAGTATTCCGTGCACCATCGTGCATAGTTTCAATCGCACTGCATGGTTATAAATGTAGAAAAAAAATTGCTGAAAATGAATATTTCCAATTTTCTGATCATTTTTCATCAAGTTTGGCGCCATATTGGATTTCCTGTTGGGTGAAATTTAATTTTGACCACGGAATCTTGAAGAGCGACCCCAAAAACATTAGAATATGTGCTGACGTTTAATTTGTTCGATGCTTTCCTTTCTAAAATAATCGTTGAAATAGAACAAAAAATTATGGACTCTTCGTCGTTAATGGGTTAATGTCCGTTCAGGGGAAAATTGGGAATCTGAATTAGAATCGGAATACCGTAAACTCACCAACCACCCCAATAATATACATTTCCACAATAATATAAAAGGTTACCCAAAAATGGAGACTCGACCTTACGCAGAGAATCACCAAATTAAACAAACGTAACATTCCTGAACCTCGAGTCAAATTTCTTAATAATTTCATCTTAAAGGGTGGGAGGTGTAACATGCCGCACCGTTGTTTACAAGTCTTCGAAAATTTGTTTCTTCTTAAAATAGGTATGTTTGTTGTTACAATATTTATGGTACATAAGAGCCACGATGAGCTTCTACTATTGGATTTTATCTAATTATGGAAGGGAAACATGGATCTTTATAAAAGGTTGGAAAACACTCAATAAGAAATTAAGCAGTGCAATCGCCAGAAGAATATTTCTATTGAAATGTCGATCAAAAGGATTCCTACCTAAACATATTTATAAACTGGATTTATCACGCCATTTTCATTTTTATAGAAACTACAATAACACTAAAATTCTTTCTTTCATCACTAATTTTAAGAAAAACATTCTGAATATTGAAATTAATGACGTAGTACATGAGATTAAGGACTTAAGAACTGAAAAATATAAATTATGGACGATGATTATTAGACAAATTCCTGCACCTATTTATCAAGAATTTTTTTATCATGAAGAAACTTCTTTCAAAAAATTATTATTTTTTTATAATAACAAGTTATTTAAGAAATTCAAAATTTTAGAAAAAATTTTTACAAAGAATAAAATTAACAATTCAAATATTATACAGAATAAATGGTTTCAAAATTTAACAGACATACAAATACCAAACAATATTATTAATATCATAGGCCTAGGCCCAAAACATGCTTTTCCAACAAATAATAAGAAAGATTTTCCATTACATAATTTTATTTCAGGTTTTCCAATTAAGTCTGCGATGTAGGTGCATTCTTAAGAATTTCGCAGTTTGATTAATGTATCGTTGTGCTGTTAATTCTCACACGGTGCTCGCTATTGGGCTTCCTTTTACCTTGAATAAAGGTTACAAAGCCGAATTTTTCCGGAGCCATTTGTAAGCCTCCTTGATTTAAAAATTGAACCAATCTATCCATGCCAAATTCCAAATGTTCAACGCGCGTGTCAATATTGTTGTCAAAATCTTGAGAGTATAACACGACGTCATCCGCAAACTGTAGAACTTCTACGTCATTAACCACATTGTGCTCAATTTTTCTTATGTAAATTACATACAGTAGAGAGCTCAGGGCAGCGCCCTTATTAACAACTTTATTAACTGTAGAAGTATTTGTGAAAAATGTGATATGGCGTTCCAACGATAAATCCTCATTAAAGCGGGGGGAAATACCTTGTCCTTTTTTTTATGAAAATAACAATGGACAAAAGATTTAGTTTATTGAATATTAACCCCCCTATGCGCCAAGACGAGTATACTCGTCCAAACTACATTGTTCCCTTATGGGAAAAGAAAAACTGGTGCACAGGAGGGTTAGAATGTTTAACTGTTCCTACTTAAAGAAATTGTGTAAACGTAATTTTTTTCGAATAGGAAAACGGACATTCGGTAAAGGAGTGGACATTTCCCCAGTTAAACCTGGTGGGCCTGCTGATAAAGCAGGTCTTAAAAAGGGCGACACCATCCTATTCGTGGATGGTGATAAAATTGAAAACCGTACATACGGCATCCGTATATTAATAGAATATAGGAGACCAACTGTGCTCCAGATAATACGACAGTTGCGGAAAGGAACAGCCGCCGCCAAAGCTCCCACTCGTATCTAGTTCTCTTGTTCATTTATGTTAATAAATTATATAAGAAATTAATATTGTGAAGTTTCAGTACAATAAAGACACGAATGAAACCAAGTGACAACTTTATAAGGAGCAAATAAACTTTTTTGTTCAAAATAGAAAAAATACAATAGATAGAGTACCCCGGCCATCAGTGTTCCATCCCTATACCCATCTGAGTGATTTGCCGCTCACCCAGGCCTTAAACCGCCTGCAACTTATAATAAAGGAAACATACCAGCAACTGACTTATTAAGGATAGTAATGAAAGAAAAATGTAGAAAAGCTACATACATCTACAGATAATCTACGGATATAGATACAATGCAAGAAACCCTCAGTGAGAGATGGGAATCATTCAATTTAACAATAGGGAGAGCGGGAGATGTAGTTACTCCTTAGGACCTCCTAGATATAAAAACAAATTCAGTAGCTAACCCATCGAATGAGGCCAAGAAGTGCCCATCGTCTTACAGGATTCGTTACCTTATATATAACGATGCGTACAATGAATTATCGCAAATCTATAAATTGGCGCATATCCTAGCGGCTAACTATTAAATTAGCTAAACACTTAATCATTGAGTATACACATTATATCACCGTATCCCGGTCCTGTTTACATTTGCTTGAACATATACACACGCATACTATCAATCGTTCAAAAGTTTGCAACGGTTCAGGTGCAGATATATCAGCTGTCAAAAAAGAAACAAGATGGAAAGATAATTCAATAAATTAAAACGAAATATAGATATACAGTATTACTAACATAACCCCCTTACGCGAGTGTTTACATTGCTCTCATTCTTATTTCGCAATTTATCGATAATAATTTAATTACAAACGCTGTTGTAATATAACGTTGATGTATGAAATAATCTCTGAAAAAAAAGTTTAATTATTCTATACAAATGGATAGCAATAAAATTAGTATTGTAAGCAATTTAGCATAAAAATCAATCATAATTACTTTAATATAAATTGTACGTCTTAACTTCTTTATTTACATTTGTCGGGCTTGGAGTAAATGTAAATAAAGTTGGCTTTTATCGATTATTTAATATTGCGTATTTATTTCTTCAAATTTTCTATATTTTAGAAAATTTGAAATATAACAATTTTAATGAAATTCCCTACCCTTACAAAGAGATAATTAATTCTTACTTGTATTATTAAAACTTCTTGCAGTTAACAGTATAAAATTTATTTGTAATGGGATGAAAAACCTGTAAAGTGGCCTAATAGTACACAGTAACGTTAGTTCATTAATAATTACAGAGACACTATTTCATTAATCATAATTTGTAATATACATATTGTGCCATAATTTTAAATGGGTTTTACTTTTATGTACATATTTTCATGTTCATAATTTTCACATGACTTTTACTTAAACCAAGTCTCAAGAATAACAAACAATTCTTATTCTTTATTACTTACTGGAACTACATTCCTTCGAATTCTCAAGTAAGGTAGGCTTAGATTGTAGTTAGTATAACGTAAAAAGGATAATCACTATCTGTATATTCATAATAAACTAATTAAGACCACTTAAAGAATCCAAAAGAACTACAGAAATAAAACAACAATAACATCGCAATTTTGTTGTAAAAAAGTAGCGCATAACAATCTCATGCATATCAACGGACGTGTTTCAGCCAATGTTACTTTACGACACAGCATTCAAAGTAAATGTTCTTTTCCTTCATCACTGTCTATGCAAATATTTAACTTAAACAACAATGCTTAGGTCTAAACACTGTTTAGGTTTCAGATTTGTCTAAGGTGAAATCTAAGACACTGACTACTACAATTTTTACTCATGTATACTTCTTATGAGTTGGCATCTTTTGATATATTCAAAGGAAAGTATACAATTCACATGGTCAACAGAATAATAAACTAAATAGCTTTCGATTCAAATATAAATATAAAATACCGTATTGCGTTATTGCACAGTTTTGATAGCATTTCTTACTTGTTTTATTGAATTCAGTTGGTCTATTGATAAACAAAATTCCTGTTCCAGCAAGCAGGCACAACATTTTTTTATTTTTCAATTGATCATTTCGTTTGTATTCTGATAAATTACTTTTTTTAAATATTAAGCAACAAGAGTATTTCATGAATTCGTTTAAACTAAATCCAATAGTACCACATTTAATATTCATCTATAAAGGACAAAATATTGTTTACAAAATATTTTGACACGTTTGAAAACGACAAAAATTTTCTTGCTAGTAAATAACGATAACACTATATTAAATGCTGAAAAGATTTTAAAATAAATATTAGTTATATTTTTCCACTTGAATTGAATGAATGATTCAATTATTAATAGGGCTATAAAACAATTTATTTAAACATAAAATGGTTAATTATTTTTATCAAATGGTAGTCCATTTAAAGCCCATTATTGTGTGTTGTATAAATAGGTGAGACCAACCAACAGTTTCTCAGTTTTAGTCTTGTACTTGTAAAGAGAACTTGTAGAATCCTAGAAATCCATCTGGATTTTTTCGAAAAAAAGTGGTAAAAAACATATTATCCATAACAAAGGACGTGTTACAGCCAAATTTACTCCACAACACAGCATTCAAAGTAAGTGCCTGTGTATATTAATATATGTACTTTTATATTGCATGCCCATCATTATTTTCGATATAAATATTTACTTTAGGCAGAAATGCTTGAGTCCAAATTCTTGGTTCTTTATTTTACTCTTCGAACAATTATTTAAGATTTGTTTAAGATATACTGTACAAAATGGTGACCACAATTTTTAGATATAATTTTTTATTGTTTATATTTTTTATATTTAAAAGAAACTAAATAATTTACACGATACACAGAATAATAAACCCTTCTAGCTCTCAACGCATGCATAAATATAAAATCCATTTAACTTTTTTAACATTATAAGAAATTGAAAATTATATCACTTTTTAAATATTTGTTTCTTTTGAATTGCTAAAAACTTCTCTATGAACATTATCACTTTAATGCAATATTTTGATTGTGTTGTTTATTGTTTATATCGTATTTAATTATTAAATACACTGACAATTATATTGGTCCCAGCAAAGGGGGAAAAGGATTATTTTTAGGCGGTCTAAAAATCAGTTTGCAATTTTTGTATAGATATATAAAAAATATTTCGAAAGAATAATAATTAATAAATGATTATGCAATAGTTCCAATTAAATGTGCAGCGACAATAGATTAAAAATTATTTGCAAAATAATGAAAACAATGTAGGAATACACCTCAAATTTTTGTTTTAGTAATTAATAATTTTACAGAATATTCGGAAGGAGTCATAAATTTTATAAATTTAACAAAAATTTGATAAATCTTTGAACATGTGCATTCAATTATAATAATTATTTAAAAGATATATTAGCTGTTTCTCCCAAATATATGACCAAATATTATTAATATAAATATCAAACACTTTATATTTTACGGGAGATATAATGACTAATAATTTCTAAGAATATGATTCTTTGATACTAAATAATTTTAATTCTAAACTCTCATAGGCATGCTAAAGTTCTTTGCATTATATTCACTATTTATTTATATACAATTTAATCCGTAAAAATGTAACTATAACAGTACTGACCTCCATTTATTAAAACATTATAAAAACTGTATTATACTGGATAAAGTTTCTCAGTATTAATCCTAGAATTTATGGTGTTTTTGTTGTTTTGTATATAGGTATATTAATATACCATTACGGTGATAAAAAAATCGATTTTTACGTTCGAGTAGATTCTTGGTGCATATCGAAAAAAATATACACGTTTTTGCGATTTTTTTTTAAAACTACATTAACCCGGCCTACATGTTTGAATTTTTAATGAAATAGTGGATTTTTAAAATCTTTTGTGTGATAGTTCCTGCATTAAAATGATTGCTTAACCCTTCCATACCACACCTCCGATTTAAAACGTCTGTACCAAACGGGTTCCGCTGGAACCCAAAGACAAAAACGATGATTTCTTAGACGCATTTAATTTGTTCGACCTGAACAAAATTCAAGGACATGGATAAACTTCCGAAAACGCCCCCAAGCGATTTTAATGGACATTGGTATACTTGCGTATTTCGGGGTGCTGATTACGAAAATGATAATGAAAATTGGTGCAAATTTTATTTTCATGGTCAAAACTTTAAAAAACCACCATAATTTATGTTTTTTTTTGCAATTATCTCATAAAATTCTCAATATTTCGAAAAATTCTTCCAATAAAAGTTGTAGATTTGATCGAAATACACATTTTATGTTGTATGCATTTTTTCGCCAAAATCGATAGTTTTTGAGAAAAATCGAAAAAACTACAAAACACCATAAAAATGATCGATTATAACATGAATTCCACGTAGCGATACGCATATGCTTTTGGGCATTGTTAGGGATAGGTAGAGTTCTGAATGGTTAGGTTAGGTTAGATTTAGGGCACGCATATGCTTTTAGGCATTATAATGCCACCATCACAAGCACCTAAGACAACTTCGTGTTAACGGGAGCCGTGACGTTGCCATTTTTCTGTTTTATAGTTTCTTCGATTTTTCTAAAAAACTATCGATTTTGGCGGGAATACGCATAAAACATAAAATGTGTATTTCGATCAAATCTACAACTTTTATTCAAAGAATTTTTCGAAATTTTGAGAATTTTATGAGATAATTGCAAAAAACCATAAATTATGGTGTTTTTTTTTAAGGTTTTCACCATGAAAATAAAATTTGCACCAATTTTCATTATAATTTTCGTAATCAGCACCCCGAAATACGTAAGTATACCAATGTACATTAAAATCGGTTGGGGTACGTTTTCGGAAGTACACCCAAATGCTAAAGGTGAAGATGTAGAAAAAATGACCTTGTACACTTAAAAAATCAATACTTTTTTGTTTTTTACTTTTTTTGAGCTAAAATTTTAACTGGATACCCTTGGGACACGTATATTTAAGGGAAAAATTGCTCTGTAGCGTACGTTTCACAAATGGTATTTATTTTGCGAAATGAACCTGACTGATTTGTAAAAGAAGTGCTGTGGGCGATGAACGGGTAAGATGGAGATCTTATTGAATTTTAATAAGATTTATAAATGTATTACCATAAAAAAGGTTTAATGGTAACATTCTTAAAGTTAAATTTATATGGTATATGATTATTGAGGTTTGTTTAATAAACAGATGTTTAAATAAAAATAAAAGAAATACAAAAAATTAAATCTGTGGGAGTAGAGAAGCTAACGCGGAAACCCGTGTAATTTTGTTTGAACGGAGAAGTCGTTTTTAAACAATTGGTATTTTCGTGAATTTCGAACAAAATGAAAATTTCCATGAAAAACAAAAATTATTTTTGTTAAGCTTTTGTCATTCTGCATTGGGTTTGCGAGATCATGAATCGCAAGTGTAGTATATTTCAAACAATTAATAAATTAATCGGAAGTAGTGTAATAAAGAAAGCTTCGGGACCATTGACTCCATTTATTACGTATGAGATTGTCTAAACGTAATTTAATCAATTTTTCAAATGTGCAATTTTATTGTAGAATAAACCGAGATGGAAGGATTAAAATTAGGGATGGAACGGATGATTCGGAGTTCGGCTTCAAAGTAGGAAAGCGAATATTGGGCGAATGAGTAGACGTTTCCTATATTATCCCTGGTAATCCTGCTTATAAAGCAGGATTTAAATAGGGCGACACCATCCTAGTCGTAGATGATGTCACGATGTTAACCGCACACAGGGACTAAGTGTCTTGATGTCGTCATGTGAGAACAACGGTGCTCCAAATAATACAACAGTTGCCGAGAGTACAATCGCATCAACCACAACAAACATCACAACCATCGCACCTCTGCCACCTCTACCACCGCCGCACACTGGTCGGGATTTCATATGTCCCACCCATTCCCGAATTTTTCACCCATTTGACACCAATTTTTTTTCCGACGGGCTGTGGCAACGTTGGAAAAGGCTCCGAACCAACAGAAAATACAATACAGGTTGATTGTATTCAATAAATGTGGTAGCTGACTTGTTGGCGCCATCGGGGGACACAACCAGCGGTGTGGTACTGCATTCTAATCGGTACACGTCTCGAAGTGAGGGTGTTTTGTTACCGCAAGAGCGGCACCTAAAATAATACCATTGAACATTTTAACTGCCACCGCTACCGCTACTACTGAAGCTCCCGCTCTGATCTAGTTCTTTTGTTCATTTATGTATAATAAATTATATAATAAATGAATGTTGTAAAGTTTCAATAAAATAAAGAAATATACATTTTTTATTAAACCCACATTATTTCAATTATTTTATTGTGATTGAGGTCCACGAAATTCATTGAATCAGGAAATCTAAAATATTAAAGGTAAGCGATATAATTAATTATCATAATAAAAATAAGCCTTATTAATTAGAAATTGCAACATAATGAAGATACAGGCTGCATAACGCTAAAAAACTATCAAACTGAAAGAGCTGCATTAACATTGATGCGATTCAACAAAATCACGCTAAGCATTGTTAAAATCTTATAATGGACTTAAACCATAAACCTTATAATTAAAATTATCAAACTCAATAATTTTAATATTCATGCATCCATATTATTGACATTCAAACATAAAAAGAAACGTGTTATCCGCACAACATGGGCTATAGTACCTTTTTCTAGGAATATTAACTTTACTTAATTATAGTTGGTAAGTCTATCTTATTATTCGGGCTTTGGTTACGCCGATATGGTGTACGGCCCTGTGTTCTAAGTTCTAACGAAATTTTCGGAAATTTCGTCATCCACAGTCTTGCGAAGATCCATCCGAGGTGGACATGGTAGAAGTACTCTGGAGAGAGAGAACTGGAAGTTGGTGTGTCTCAGAGAGAGTTTGAATAAGGCCGCATCATTAAGTGGTAACATTACTGGGACTCGTCTTAGATAGACAGATCTGGTATCGGATCCCGATGAGGGTGAAGAACGTATCAATGTAGGAAAAGGTGCGGTTTCGCGATCGCTGCAGCTATCCCGTTTGAACAGTACTGTCCATGCTCAGACAAATAAATTCTTCGTAATCCTCTTATATTTAGCAAAATATTATACTTCCTAACAATTCTATTTAAGGTCTGTTACTGATAAGTAATATTACACAAGTATATGGGCAAATCGACAGAACTTTTCATTTTGATAAAATAATATTTCTTTTTTTTTACTTAACCACATACTATTTTGCTATGGTGTATATGTTTAGTCAGTTAATTTGGAACGACAAACCATCCTTGCAACTTATTTTTAAGGGACGGCGTCTTGCACAGAGGGCTAAGATATAAAAATTGTAGATTTTAAATAAATTGCACTATTTTACATAACCCATGCTGACAATTACGCATAGATAAACAAGTTGACGAAGAAATGTTTCAACAATAATTTAACGGCTTCGTAGCTCAGGTGGTAGCGTACTGGACTACGAAGTCGTAGGTCGTGAGTTCGATCCCGGGCTGGGTAATTTTTCGAAATGGTTTTCAGGCAACAGTTCGTCATGTGTAAGATGAACCATGGTATAATCAGAAATGTATAGAAATTAGGAGGATGCGCAGTGAACAGCCAATTACAACACAATAAGTTTTCTCGATTCCAAGAATTCACAAACAATACAGTAGCCTGAAAAATCTTACAGAATTGTGGTTGGTCGCTCGATTTTCCTCCCTTCTCTAGCATGCGCCTTACTATACCTTTCTTATTATACCACGAGATGAACCACCACAGAACAATAAGGAACCACGCTGTCTGTTTGGCATTTTCCAGGTGTGGTCTTCATGCTGGAATCGTGCCATGACCGATGCTGTACTCAATGTGTGTTTCTGCAGTTTCCTAGATTCTCGACAAATCTGAGTGTGGTGATCGAGGTGGAAGATAGAGGGAAAAGAAAAAAAAAATTTTTAATCATCAACAATAGGCAGCCGGTACCGATTATCTGCCTAATTCGTCTGAAGTAAAAAATAATCATCAATATGAGCAGTTTACTTCAAAATTCCGAAGTCATCTACCTGAAAAATGGAGAAAATTCTGATGAATTCATCCACCTCTTCACTGTTGACGAAGACGATGCCCCTGGATTACAAAATGCAGTTGAAGATCATGATGATGATTGCTCCGTATTATCGGATGCGACGATGATTATCAAATACCATTCACAACATGTAAGGAATAATGTAATTTCAAACTCGAAATCCGGTGAAGATTTGATTGATTGATTCTAACGCTGAAATCGGTACCAGTACACTTAATCGTATTCTATTTCATCGTACCCCACTTCATAGCCTTCCGTTTCATCGTCTGGGACACTTCATCGTCTGGACACATCATCGTCTTGGACACATCATCGTCTTGGACATTTCATCGTCTGGGACACTTCATCGTCTGGGACACTTCATCGTCTGGGACACTTCAGCGTCTGGGACATTTCATCGTCCGGGACACTTGTTCGTCCGGGGCACATCGTCATCGGGGACACTTCATAGTTTCTTATGTTATTAGTTATTCTACGTGCACCAGGTCTTCAGGGTCGCCGATTACGGGCTAGGTGGTGGGATCCGTAGAATTTTATGTTATTAGCTATTCTGCGTGTACTGGGTGCTTAGGGTTGCCGATTACGTGGTCTAGGTAGTGCGATCCCTAGCTTTTTATATTATTAGCTCAAATACGTGCATCAGGTGTTCAGAGTGGCCGATTACGGGATCTAGGTAGTTCGCTACGTAGCTTTTTATGTTATTAGCTCAAATACGTGCACCAGGTGTTCGGGGTCGCCGATTACGGGATCTAGGTAGTGCGCTCCGTAGCTTTTTATGCTATTAGCGCAAATACGTGCACCAGTGAATCGCAGGTACATATGGACTCGTGGAGCTTGAATCCACCGTTGTCCCTATGTCATGGGGAAACTCCGCCCCCTAGACCCCCTTCTTGTACTAACTGAACCTAACTAACCCCCTCAGGGTGTTGTAAGGTTTGCGAAGCCACGTGCGACTCGGGGAGCTTGTAGTGCAATATGTAGGGGAAAGACGACCAAACCCAAACGGGTTATACCTACTACCCCTTGCTGTATATCTCCCATCACGGTCGGCATTGGGCCACCCTCCTCTACTTATTGCCCTCCATTGGAAAAAAAAATTGTGCATACAATCAATTAACCATTTCATGGTATATCCGGAGGGATGCATTTTTCACGCGGGTTTACTCACATCTATTGTTTGGAGGTTAGGGTATTATAAAAAGGGGGGTCTTGGGGGTGGAGCCCCCCAGGACATAGGGACAACAGCGGATCCAGGCTCTCCGGTGACTGCGAACACCTGGTGCATGTATTTGAGCTAATAACATAAAAAGCTACGGAGCGCACCACCTAGACCCCGTAATCGGCGAGCCTGAACACCTGGTGCACGTAGAAAAGCTAATAACACAATAAAGTATGGAGCGCGCTGAAATGTCCCCGATTATGAAGTGTCCCCAATGACGATGACGATGCGTCCCGGACGATGAAATGTCCTAGACGATGAAGTGTCCCAGACGATGAAATGTCCCAGACGATGAAGTGTCATAGACGATGAAGTGTCCAGACGATGAAACGGAAGACTATGAAGTGGGGGACGATGAAATAGGCTACGATGAAATGTCCATAAATCGCTGAAATCATGGTTGTGAACGAAATTTCATTTCTTCGCATTCAAGAAAAAGACTATCATCTCCTCTGATTTGTCTGAGCATACCTCAAAATCTAACAAAAGAAAATTTGAATGCGTTGTTGAAAACCAACTGTCTCTCTTATTAAGCCCTCGATCAAGTAATTTGGGCTAAAGCTAAAAGGAAAAGTGATGAAGTGCAGAAGGAAACACTTGGCGTATCACGATCAACAAGATATTCGCAGGGAACAATACAATCAACAATTTGAAAAATAGTGATCTGAGCTTTACGTTTTGGTGCGGAAATGGCATTGATTAATGTCATCGCGAAGATATTTTTGTTTTCTGCCAGAAATTCATTCCCTAGAGTTTTCGGGTTAATGTCGTTCCAATGCTTCGACCTAGAGTTGCTCGGTTCCATTTGATCCAAAATCAATGTATAGGCAAACCTTGGAGGATGTAACCTTTTATTGTTAAATTCAAATATCATCAGATAAGTTCAGTTAAGCAAATGTTGTTCAGATATTTTTAATAAATCTTTATTTATTCAAAACTTGTCTTAAATGTAATCTTATTTCTATATTTTCCTTCCTCCACAGTTTGTAAACAACAATTTTTATATTTTGGTTTTTCACCACCTATTGCATTAGATGCCAAAATATATTTTCTTTAAATATCTGACCATCTTCAACGAATTCTTCATCTAAGAACGACTGAGCCAATATGTCGTAGATGAAAACTGATCGAAATTTTCGCAGACTGTACAGACTTGCATACAGGAGCGGTGGTGCATTGTTTCACGTTTACTCCGAGGTGCAATCTTTCGCGTCGGCGCTCGCTCGGCCGTATACATAACGAAAATTACAATCGAGAAACGAGGCCGGTAGTTTGTTCTAAGCTAACGTGGCTTGCATCACATCGCATCGTACCGAAAAACTTTTGACGCCCGGGTTTAAGGGTAAGTGATGAAGAATTTCATCCAGACTTATCCGGTTGCAGTTACGACCCACCTCGTAGATTAGATAAAATCGACGTTTGCTTCTTGCTATGGAAAATTCACCCACATTTTCTTATTTCTTTAAATTAATCAACGATGTAAGTTCGTGAGATAAAAAATGACAAGTTTGCGAAAAATAAATCGTGGTGTCTTATTTACATTATTTTGAAATTGAACACTTGATTGGTATTATAAAATTTTCTTAAATTCAAAACTGACAGAATTAAAAAAAAAGTCAAACATAAAAATCTCAGTTATTAAATTCAAACATGAAGGTTAAGAAAAGTATGTAACTGTTGGAAATCATAAACAAACCAAACGTGTAGTAAATATTTTCTTGATTTTAAACTTTTTCCATCATCGTTTTTAAATGTCATTAGTTTAATCTCTTAGTAATGATAGAGAATGCAATTCAGTTTTAAGATTTATTTAATTGAAAACGAAGAGAGAAAGGAAAATAAAATGGGCAAAACTATTTAATGAATGCTCTCGACTACTCATAACTAATAAATCATTAATACTCGTGATAAATTCGAACTGCGCATAAGTATTGTTTATTAATCATTAAATATTAAAAAATGTTAAGTAGAAGTGTACAAAAATATAACTTTAAAAAATGTATTCTAGATTTTTATATGATCATTTAAGTGAACATGAAAGTATTAAGGACTGATAATCGTTTTGAATTTTCCAAATTGAAAACAATAAAAAAAGAAGTTGATAAATTGAGTTTATATTACCCATGCATGTGTATCAAGGTATCGAAAGAAAAACAATACAAAATTGACCACAGTGTAATGTTTATGAGATATATTATTGTTTTCACTCATAAGACCTAGTGTTGTTAGTATTCACTTCTCCATGATCGATACTCGTGTTACTATTTTATACAATCAGTAAACAAAGAATATATTATTTTCTATAAATATAATATATTATTATTATAGTTATTGAACATTAGTACAGATGATTTCATACTGATAATGTAACTTTCATTCTAATAATGAAAAATAATGCGCCATAAAATTAAAACTGCATAATTTAGTTAATATCGAAATAAAATGCATTAATAATTTTCAAACATATTTTTATATTGAACAAATGTTTTATCATTTCAGGAAATCTTATTTAAAAATAAGATATTTTATACATTCAGGTAAATGTTTACTTGCTACTATTCGAATAAATATTTTCTCCAATATGTAAAATTGTTGATTCAGTATAGCTATATAGTAAAATTGTTGATTCAGTATAGGAATAACCTATTTCGACAATTATTAAATTAAAATTGGGCCCCCATGATTATTTATAATAAATTAATATTTATACATGCAATGTACTGTATTTTTCAATACAAAATATCTTTAAACAATCAAAATCACTTTTAATCTGATATCCTGACCAATTTTTATTTATAAACATTACAAAAACAATTTTATTTTAGGGATGATCAGGGTTTTATTGTCCGGCTTTTGTATCTTTTGATATTGGGTTTTGTAAAATTTGATATCTTTGGTTATAAATTTTACAAAATCTTAAAAGAAAAGGGCACAAAAAGTGAATGATAAACCCCCGGATATCCCCGAATTAAAAATTCTTTTACAGTTTTCGTAAATAAAAGCCTCTTACTGTACAATTCGCAAAAGGTTTTTCCATTTCTCTGGCCAAATATAGTTTCTAAATTTCGAGCAATTATTGTTTGAATAAAATACTTCTTTTTTAAAACTTAATTCAACCATTATTGTGAAAAATTCATATTATATAAAGAATATTAAGTTTCAAATACCGATTTTTTTAGTTAAAAAACATATAAAATGTCTAATTTATCACTTTGGATTCTAAAATTAATGAAAATTTTAAATAATTTTCTGGCTTAAGAATCGTATAAAATGTTTAATGTATCAAACTTGATTAAAACGTAATAACTAACTATAATGCATGAGAGATTATAAGCAATTAATGAAATTTTAAGAAAATCGTGTTTTCTTTCAATAACAAAAGATTATGGCAATTGGTAAAGTTATTTTTGTATCAAGGGCGTAAAATGCCAAATTCACGCCTCCGTGGGCGTACAATTTATTTTATGTTTGTAAAAAAATGTAGTAAACGCCATTTCTCGAAAATTTCAATAGCGCCAATTGAAAGAGCGACCTCAAAACTAGTAGGATAGATGTTTCCATTTTTTTTCCTTTTATGGTATAAATAAATTGATGCTGAAATCCATGTGCAAATTATGCACATTTGGAACTTAAAGGTTAAGTAAACAAATGTAGGTATAATTATAGAAATACTCATTCGTAGTAAATATTTCTAGAAAATTATCTGATTTCTACCTAATCGATATCTGGTATATGATCAGATCTTAGTGATTTCGAATATCGTTGAAATGTAAAAAAAATACGTGTATTAGATTATATATACCTCATTTGAAGTTAAAAGGTCGATATTCATTATTTTCGAAATCAAATATTGTTTTTAACATCTATTATTTTTTAACAAAACAACTTTCTCATTGGTTAATAAACACCGACAAAAATGCTCAAGTAAATATGTCTGAATAACATCATTCTATACGGTTTATACCTCGAATAACGTATTTAACAATAACAAACATCGTCTATATGAATAATACATTTTCACACTGTAGCAGCGAAATATTTTATATGAATTTTCACTCCACTGCTAATACCAGTATCACGCAGTTTGAATAAAGTTATGAATTAAAATCTCGGCCTTTTTGAAACACATTATGCTATGCGTGATAAAATGCCTGTGGGAAATATACGTCGCATTTCCTATGTATAGAGAAGACGGCTCTTTTGCATGCGAATGTATAACTGACAAACTCCATTTAAGAAAGTTATTATAAAGAGACAAGAAAATATTGAAATACATAAATCTTTGTCTATTTTTAGTGGAAAGTAGATAGTTTTGTATATTTTAGACCAGTATAAACGAAACACCAGTGATCTAACTCAAATTTGTTATTGGAAAGATTAGATATTTTCAGTTTTCCGCATTAGACATAAATTTAAGTCTTCTGGCTATCGGTTAGCTAAATATAAATAAAGAAATTTTAAAGAACAAATTTCTTACTTGCGGACAAAACAAGGTGTTTTAGGACCGAACATTTTAAAAAGCTAAAAAATGTTATTAGACAATTGTTATCCTCTTTATTTCACGCGGAGAACAAAGAATTGTAGTTACGAAAACATTTGTTTTCCTATCAACCGGAATTGTCAATATAGAATTAACATTTTGGGTTATCAGACTAACAGTTCGGTTTATTAATTATGAGACAAGAGCAAAATTTGCTGATGTAGAAGTGTTACTATTACCAACTAGGTTTGTTCGGTTAACAAACAGTGTTGTCATATAAAGGAAAGGAAGACATGACAAATACGTATTTAAGCGAATGCAGAGATAATATAAAAACCTGCACAGAATATAAAAATAGAGCAAGATTTTATTGTATACTGCGGTATTTGGTTTTTATGTTAATTAGTTATTTTGGTTATTGTAATCGGAAAATATTTACAAAAAAGATTTGTGCCAAAATCAAGAATTTAATTAGCCATCTAACAAAAATAATGAGAAGGGAATGTGAAAAACAAATATTTTTTCGTAAGAATACTGTAAACCTCTGGCAATTTAGATTTTTCAAATCTAATATTGACGCAGTATTTGCAGTATTTTTTATGACAAAATTTTCAATTTCTTTTCTTTTGAAATTGTTGCTTTCTGATGCAAGAATTTTGACATTGGTGTAGTCAAAACTATGCCCTGTCTCAATTCTATATATGCATGGTTAAGCCAGTATAGTTTGTTTCATCTCCTTCTATATTCCGTTGGCGTTCTTTGATGCTTGTCTCTAATCGCCTTCCTGTTTGTCCTATATAGATACTATTGCAGTGTAGACATGGAATCTGGTAAACTACATTGCTGTTTTTTACATTTTTGATAGTGTCTTATCCCAATTCAATACCACCTATATTTTTACCAATAGCTTTTTAATACTAAACAGATATTCTCCTTTCTTAACCCTGCTGTTATTTTTTCTTCTGACACCATGTATATACGGTATTGATGTCGTTTTGAGGAAGTCTTTTTTGTCGCTTTTATTATTTATTTGTATGGAGTTGTATAATAAATGAACTCTCTTGTCAATACATTCGTCAATTAAATTTTTAGGGTATCCATTTTGATGTAGAATTTGTCTAAGTTTTTCAGTCTGAATCTAATCTCCGATAGTTTAATTGCCCGGTCTACTAAGCCCAAAGCAACACTAATTGTGATGTAAAATTGATGATTATAGAGAAATCCAAAAAACCATTGTTTTTCCGAATTACTAGAAGATATAGAAAACTGATAGTACTATTGCATATTCTAATTCTTTTGTAAATTGAATTCTATTAATAAAACCTTTTATTTTATGTAAACTATTAAATTTTTGTAAAATGATGATCGGCTTCGTGGCTCAGGCGGTTAACGCACTGGACTACGAAGTCGTAGGTCGTGAGTTCGATCCCCGTCTGGTGACAATTTTTCGATTTCGTTTTCAAGCAGCAGCTCGCTGTTGGTAAGACGAGCCACGTTGTTTGTGTTTACGTTTCGAAAGTATTGTTTATCTGGCGGAAACCGACTCATGACCGCCGCTGTACTTGGTGTAGGTTTCTGCAGTCCTACATTTCATACACAAATGTGAAGTATGGCGCCATCTGTCTAAGTCGATCTGCAGCTCTCGCAAAATCATAGTAAATAATAAGGCAACAATGAGTAAAAAAGGGCGATTCCGCCCGTTAATTAATTAAATAAAAAAAAAATATATATATATAATCATCTTGGCCTTGGGGGGTGGAAATAAGAATATCATCAACATATCTTATATAAAAGGTAGTTTAAAGTTTAACTTATTTATTAAGATATTTTTTAAACTTCCATGAATAAATCTGCAACTATTGAGGAAAGCGGGGATCCCATAGGAACTCCATAAACTTGTTTACAAAATTTGTCTTGAAAGGAAAAAATAGTGTTATTTAAAACAATTTTAAGACCATCAATAAATTCAGTCATTGGTTAGGAAGTAAAAAAAGATATTTCATTCCATTTGATTTTAATAATTAGAAGAATCTATAGATACATTGGTGAAAAGAGTTGTAATATCCAACAACATCAATATATGATTTTTTGGTAGTTATGATTTAATGTTTTCTCTACATTCCCAACTATCTTTGACATGAGATTTATTTTTATTTGTGATGTTTGTTAAGACGTTCGAAAAAAACTTAGCCAAATTATATGCGGGAGAGTTGATAGTAGAAACTATAATTCTCAATGGTGTACCTTGTTTATATGCACTTTTGGTAATCCGTATGCTCTCGGAATGACAGCGTTCTTTGTTTTTATAAAATTACCTGTTGTGGTGTTAATATACTCTTTCCTTTTCCACCTTATGACTAAAGAGATAACTTCTTTTGAAATGGTATAGGTATATTCATAAGTAGAAGGTATGCAAGTATTGGTATCTCATAAATGGGTGTTCATTTTATTCTTATAATCATCTTTATAGATAACTACAGTGACATTACCTTTGTCTGCTTTGGTGATCAGTATGTTACCTTCTTTTTCAAAGAAATCATGTAAATAATCCAATTATGTAGGTGTATAACAAATAAAATTGTCTTGTATTTAGCATTCTGTAAGATTTCAAGATTCTTCCTGTCCACCAGAACATAACCATTTTCATCTATGACATCCGCTACAGCAGATAAGCTATATTCTATACCAGCCACAAAATTGAAGGGAATTTGTTCTTTAAATTAATAGGGAAAGAGTGTTTATCGCCTAAAGCAATAATCTTTAAAACTTGACCTAGAATTACAACATTTGTATAGTTTTTTACCCAGTTTTTGTTATATTTTATATAATTAGTATGTGGATTTTTATTTTAATTTTTTATTCAGTCTATGTGAATGTTGTAATAAAAGTCTATTGTATTTTATATGTTGAGTGTATAGAAATTGGTTGTAAATATCAAACGGAAGGGAATGTGTAATGCTATAAAATAAACTAGTTCTATAATTTTTAATATGGTTGATTCTCTTGATTATGTCTGTAATTTCCAGATATAAAGTCCATTGTAACTTTGTACATACAGGGTGATCCAAAAGTCCCGGAACAGCAAAATATCTCAGCGGGAGTGCATTTTCGAGGAAAATGTTTGAGACAAAAGTTTCAGGATTTTTCCCTGGCTATTTAATGGCGATATTGAATTTGACCTTGAAGGTTATTTCAAGGTCAAGTTAATTTTTTTAAATGGGAACCCCTATTTTTTTTTCATGGATTCTGAAAGAGCGGGAAATTCTACGTCCGAGTATGATATGATCGATTTTTCCGGCAAGGTCATTTCAAGGTGAAACTTAAAACTCCCGTAACGGCGAAATATCTCAGAGGGTGTGCATTTCTTTGGAAATTGTTTCAGACAAAAGTTTAATGATTTTTCCTGGGATATTTAATGGTAGCACAGAATTTGACCTTGAACATGACTTTGAAGGTTATTTCAAGGTCAAGTTTGTTTTTTTTTTAATGGAAACTGCTATTTTTTTTCACGGATTCGGAGAGAGCACAACATTTTACGTCCAAATATGCTATGGCCGTTTTTTTCGGCAATGTCATTTCAAGGCCAAACTTAAAACTCCCGGAACAGCGAATTAACTCAGCAAGAGGCACCATTGAATTTAACCTTGAAAATTACCTTGAGGCTTATTCTAAGCTCAAGACTATTTTTTTTAAATTGGAACCCCGTTTTATTTTCCTAATGTTTCCAGAGTTTCCAGAGTGCAATGCATTATCATTGTTCCCGGATAAAAATATACATTTTTTTTTACATCCGATACGTTTATAAATACCGTATGTATGGCTAACATTTTTACATTGTTTCCAATGCTACCGCCGGCTTTAGCATTACCCAAGATGTACCGCGTGGAGGTAGCACGGTCGGGTTTACACCTCTTCGGGGTGCTTTGTTCAGGTGGTTCCCCTCGCCGTCACCTGTGCGTGTGCGTGTGCGTGTGCGTGTGCGTGTGCGTGTGCGTGTGCGTGTGCGTCCCCAGACAGTTAAGGCAAGATGGGTATACTAAGATTTTGATGAAATTATGTATCTTACTAAAGCTTATGCTCAAAGTGATTGCCATGAACTTCTTGGCAATATCCCAAGCGATTATAAAAAGTCGATACGACTTTTTTAATCATATCTGGTTCTATAGCCGCGATCTCATCCCGTATTCGTTGTTTTACTTCCTCAATATTCACCGGTTTCGTTCGATACACTCTATCTTTGAGATAACCCCATAGAAAATAGTCAAGGGGCGTAACATCCGGAGATCTTGGTGGCCATTCTATTACACCCCTTCGACCTATCCACCGTTCTGCGAATACATCACTCAAATAATTGCGAACATCTGTTGCATAATGGGGTGCTGCACCATCTTGCTGAAACCAAGTCTGATCGAAATCCTCGCCTACAATAACCTGAATAGCAGGGATGATGTCGTCCCTCAACATATCGTGGTATTTTTGACCAGTAAGGGTACCCTCGATGAAGAAGGGCCCAACTACCGCATTGTTTATAATACCTGCCCATACGTTTACTTTTTCAGGATATTGAGTAGAACGACTATCGACCATCCAATTAGGATTGGTTTCACTCCAATAAGACACGTTATGTCTATTGATTGCCCCATTTAAGAAGAATGTAGCTTCATCAGAAAATACGATGCGATTCAAGAAACCGGCATCAGCATCTATTCGATTCATCATTAATTCCGCAAACTGTAGGCGTCTATCAGGATCGTCTTCATTCAATTGTTGTACGAGTCTAACTTTGTATGTGTGAAATTTTAAGTTTTTAGTTAAGATCCGTTGCACTGTACCGTAACATAAGTCGTGCTGCTGTTTAACTTTCCTGATGGAAGTATGAGGATCTTCCGTTATTGACAGCGCGACATTCAACTCATTTTCTTCAGTTGATGCTGTTACTGGACGACCTGCTCTTGGGAGATCCTTCACAGTACCGTGAACTTCAAAACGATTTATTGTTCTGCTAACAGTAGATTTAGAAATCGGTTCTCGTCCCTCTCTAAATGATGCGTTAAATAAGGTTCGCACATTCTCTAAAGATCGCTGGTTATCACCCCAGCCTCTCATCATGAGAATGGTTATTCTTTCTCGTTCACTTAGCGCAGCCATTGCTCTTTGTACGAAATATACGTATGTATTTTGTTACTGAAATGATGCTTAATACGTTTAGATACGTTTAGATAGGAAATCCATGTATCTCACCAAACGATAAAGTTAAGACCAAAATGTAACCTTATAAGACTGTACACGTATGTATAAATTCAATGTGAATGTATGTTGTTTATTTACTTCGCTGGTGACTCGTGCTCTCTGTCGCTGTTCGCGCGCCCAAGTTCACTTTGCACAAGTGTTGCGTAAGATGTATGTATACACTTTTTTTAAACAGTTTATTATTCTATTTACAAAATTAGAGGACAAGCGAGGGACAGGAACTGATTCCTAAATCGACTTTTGGCAGAACAATAAATTGTTTCGAAGTTTACGGCACTGTAAAGGATCTCCCTAGAGCAGATCGTCCAGTAATAGCATCGACTGAACAAAATGAATTTAACCACTCTCAATACCGGAAGATCCTCATAACTTCGTTAAGAAAATGAAACGGGGTTCCAATTAAAAAAAAAAAATAATCTTGACCTGAGAATAATCTTCAAGGTAATTTTCAAGGTCAAATTTTATGCTAGCATTAAATATCCCGGAAAAAATCCTGAAACTTTTGTCTGAAACATTTTACCCGAAAATGACCTCTTGCTGAGTTAATTCGCTGTTCCGGGAGTTTTAAGTTTGGCCTTGAAATGACATTGCCGAAAAAAACGGCCATAGCATATTTGGACGTAAAATTTTGTGCTCTCTCCGAATCCGTGAAAAAAAATAGCAGTTTCCATTAAAAAAAAACAAACTTGACCTTGAAATAACCTTGAAGGTTATGTTCAAGGTCAAATTCTGTGCTACCATTAAATAGCCCGGGAAAAATCCTTAAACTTTTGTCTGAAACAATTTCTAAAGAAATGCACACCCTCTGAGATATTTCGCCGTCACGGGAGTTTTAAGTTTCACCTTGAAATGACCTTGCCGAAAAAAACGGCCATAGCATATTCGGACGTAAAATTTTGTGCTCTTTCCGAATCCGTGAAAAAAAATAGGGGTTCCCATTTAAAAAAAATTAACTTGACCTTGAAATAACCTTCAAGGTCATGTTCAAGGTCATGTTCAAGGTCAAATTCAATATCGCCATTAAATAGCCAGGGAAAAATCCTTAAACTTTTGTCTAAAACATTTTCCCCGAAAATGCACTCCCGCTGAGATATTTTGCTGTTCCGGGACTTTTGGATCACCCTGTATATTTTTGAACTTGTTGTTAGCACTATAAGAAAAAAATGTTTAAGAATATATACTTTTAAGGCGCGCACCTCCCTCCATGTCCTTTCGATGCATTGAGTTGGGATGGGCCCCAATATAAGGATCAACAAAGTTCGTAGAACCCATTTATGTATACAATTTAACAGTGTTTCAGCTGATCGATCCAGTACAGGTACTAAAAAGATCTTTTTGCTGCCTCGTTCGTAGCTTCCGAAGACCCATTTCCCTTCTATGCGATCTCGGTTGTCATTTTGTTACCTAAACTTGGCTTCGATTTTTAAGGCTGTTAAAGGTATCTAAGGCGGTACTGTCTTTCCCGTTTGGGTAAGCTAATAGAATATCATTAACATATCGTATAGATAAAAGGGAAGTTTAAAATGTAGTTTATTGAGGAGTATACATTCTAGGAATTTCACACCCAAATTAAAAACAATGGGGTACAAGGGAAACTCCGTGGGTATCCTATTATAGATTTGTTTAGAATACTAGTTATGAAAGGCAAATATCGTATTTTCCAAAACTAATTTTAAATCCTCTTTAAAAGATTTCGGTATTTACAGTTATTTCAGACCATATAATGTTAATTATCAGCATTATTATATCATTAATTTATAATTGTTCACAATAAAAAAAAATTTTAACTTTTCTCTACAGTGCCAACTGTCCCTAATATGTGCAAATGTCTTTCCCACAATATTATGTAGTATATTAGTGAAAAATCTGGCCTAACTGCATGTTGACGAATTTGTGGTTGGAAGATTTATTCTAAGGGGTATACCGTTTTTATGGATCTTCGGTAAGCCGCAAGCTCTAGGTATTGCACCATTATAAGATTTAAGGGATTTTCCAGTCTGTGTATTCACTGAAAAAAAATGGTCTATGGAATCCAAAAGAATTTCCGCACTACCAACATACCGAAGTACGTAGCGGTCACATGCTGTCAGGTATGTGAATTACACAAACCGGGTTTTGTGAAGTACACAAGATGGTAGTTTGTGACTAATTTCTTACCAAATTCGATTTTTCTCCTTAGTACACATCTCAACTAATAGATTCAACAATTTTTCATTACATAAGTGAGTTCTTGTATACAATTCTGAACGTTTTAACATTTGAAAACAAATCCCTTTTATTTTATTTTAATTAATGTTTTTATCTTTTTTCTTTTTGTTCCTTTTTTGTTATTTTAGTAATGTTTAGCTTTTGTCCTGTTGAAAAAATATTTTATAAAAGTTAATTTATTGGTCAACGAAAAGTTTATTCCTCAATATTCTGTACGTTGTGTTGTACCATTTCCTACTCTCATTTGATCTGTTTCACCGACATTGTTCTTATTCCTTACAGGTTAAATGAGTCAGACCTTGACCCTTATTGCCTTTGTTCGCTTCTTTTTCTTTTTTATCAATCACTTTTTTGCCGAGATTTTATTTCCTTCCGCCTTTTACAACTCTACACTTTAATTACAATCGTCAAGGATGATCTTCATACTTAAACTTTCGACTAACGCTAGTAGGAAAATTTTAATTCATTTGCTTTTCCATCAAGAATACTGCATCTTTTATGTTTAAGTTATTTCTAATTTGATTGTCCAAAGGACACTCATTACGCACAAACAGTTTTCCACATTCTTAACACATAAGAATGTTTTTTTTTTAATGTGGTGAACTCTCAAATGCATGTTACTTTATGGCCTTAAGTTTTTATAGATTGTATAATGGTCTTTGAATCACTTGATATTTTTATTGCATTTTGTTTTTTTTTCTGCGTTGTAAATTGATTCAAACATCCATACCAAAAGGTATCTAGTTGTGTCATCAGTCGGCTATTTGCTATGCAATGTTGTTTTTTCTTGGAACCATCCAAAAATTCAAAAATTTGGAATATATAAGCTGGACATATTGAATAATTCAACTCGATGTTTGAAATATCAAATAACGTAACCGCGATATTAAAGAGAGAATAAAGTATAGTATTATAAAACATCTAATTTTTCATCAATTAGTTTTAAAATATAAAGAATATGTAAATTACAAATAATTAATCAAAGGTTGTTAAACTACCATGACTCAACAAAATCATACAAAATACATTAAAATACTAAATTAACATTCCATAGAGAATGTTCTACAATTTATTAGGAAAACAATTTTTTATTTATAAAATTTCAAACGGTTCAGTTGAATAAATTTCGCCCGTACAATAAAATAATAAATATCAGCTCCAATGGATTTTTAAAAAGATTTAGAACTTTATCAGTAAATATGATTCTATTATAAACCTCGAAAAGTTTGTTCGCTTCGTTAAAAGCTCTCATCCAACAAAATTGTAAATTACTATAAGCGAGTCGTGACCACCGATTTTCCCAACTTCCATTGCGGATAATGCTTGAATAAATTATTATTACAGTTTCATGTTATAATAGTTCACTAACATATTTTACCACAGCGAATTGTCCGTTGGAGTTTCAAATCTGTCAAAATGTGATTTTACAGAGATAGTTTGAAATTGACAAATATCTTACCGGGCAGTTTGATTTAGTACTACTAAATTATTCACAAAACTTGCATTATGCTTTAACTAATTTAACTGAAAATGAACAATTTTGGTCTATTTTCATAAGAAAATATTACAAAAATAACACAATTAATAACATTGGGTTACGAATAAAGGTCGCGGTTCGTTTATTTAAAAACTCTTGTTTTTATTGAATGTATAGGTTACAATGAACATGGAAAGATTGAACAGAATATTTTTCATGCGAGCATGCCTCTCCATAACAACCGAGTTTAAACTGTTAAAAATATTTATTTTTGTACCAAGGGTGTAAAAGACGGTTTTTCGTCTGGATGATGGAACTCGAGGAACGGCGAATCCCGTCCGAGGTTTGTGAGGACGAAAAGTCGGAGATTCAAACATTACTCTCTAATGCAGTAGACGTAAAATGGGGTTTTCAGCCTCGAGTTGCGAGCCTAACCTGACAATTTTACGCCTCCGTGAGAATAAAACCACATTTTATGCCATTGATACAAAAATAACTATTACGCCTCGGAAGGCGTGAAATAAGTATGTTACGCCCGCAAATGAGGGCGTAAAATGAGCTTTTTACCTCCATTGCTTAAACAAAGTTTGAGACGCAATAAAACCAAAATTTTCGGTCCAAAAGAGAAATGTAGTGAGGGAACTTAATTTCCAACGATCTTTTTAAATAGTAAACATAACTGACGGTACGAGAACTCTTGGGGAACAATTTTTAGTGGTCAGATTTTCTTGAAACTAATCCCTATGTTTTAAATGGTAAATAAATTTAAAAAATAATAAGTTAAAAATTCAAATTGTCGTGCGCAATATTTCGGATTAAATTTTAAATATAAAGCGGACTGGATGGAAACTTTTTATCTTGGAGGTTTTTGAGGTTTGCGTTCTCGAATCTAGAGTCTTTCGGAAAGTTACGTACATTCAAAATGGAGGATTCAATATGGCGATGATAGTTTTTAAAGTTAATTCGTTTGAGATATCATTTTAGAATTATTAGAAATATTGTATCACTTCGAGTTTTGGTTTTATCGTGATTTAAAAAATGTTTTTAACACCGTAACCTCAATTTTCATAGGAATTAACTCGTGGAAAATATTATTTTACGCCAAAAATTAGTAATATTTATTTGGAATTCATAAAAAAGCAGTCGACGAAACATAAAGTAAAACCATTTTTTTTGTAATTAAAACGTGTTTGAAGTATGTATGCACTTTTAGCAATACTTTCTCGGTTCGGCGTTTTTTTATTAAGTATATGAATTTCAAACTCTTCAAGAAACACTTAAAATCTAACACTGAAAAAAGTAACGGAAATCAGTGATGTGACATTTCATTTTTCGCCTCTTTGACATATTTCGCGCCTCTTTGGCATATTTCTCGCATTTGAAGTTATGAATTTCATGCACGTCTAAATATTCCGTCAAGATTCCTATATTTTCGATGTAAAAGTATTTCAAGAAGCTCGAATACAGCACGAAGATCTCGTAAAATAAAAGTTAAGCGTTTTCAAAATATATCACTAAACATTTCTGTGATTTTTTCATTTCAAGGTTATAATCTTGAAAAAAAAAGAAAATAAAAAGAGTTAAATTTGCTAAATGTTTATAGGTAATGTGCATAATGTATAATTTTGAATGTATATGTCAAAATTTTAGTCCGTAATGAACACGATTAAGTGTGGTCATTTGAGAATAATGGTGTACAATTATGCAAATATAATCATCTACGGACGAAAAAGGGAACAGGTGTTTATAACTGTTCAAAATATCAGAACATATTCAACATGTTTGATAATGAGTTATAATAAATCTATATTTATTTTCATATATATTTTTCTTCAAATTTGAAGATACTTGGATTTACATAGAGAAATCGGTACAGATCTTTTGTAAATATTTCGACATTTTTTAAATGGCAAATAAAATTATTGAGTTGATTTTTTTGTGTGCAAACGCGAAACCTGTTTTCAATACCGAGGATCAAGTAATTCAGTAAATTAAGTTTGTTTTCATTTCCACAAACAATTAATATTACAAACAAATTAAAAAAATAAAAACAAGAACTAAAAAAAAATATACACAAAACGGAATAAACAGTCAAGCAGCCGCCACGTGGCTCATTCTGTAAAAAGATATCACTGTATCTGGCTAATTAGTGAAATAATAGAATTAGACTTTTTTATTTGTCTAACATAATCACACTTTTTCTAAAATACGACTTAAAACGTGAATATTCGACTATCGGCCTTATGACCGTCTGTTTTTTGACATACCGGCTTTTTTATTTATCGGTTTTTTGACCCCCACCCACTTTTAATTGTAAACTTGATCTCGTTTCTATGGTACTTATATATGTATTGTGTGCACGCAAATTGAATATAAATGTGCCAAGGAAGTAGTAAATTTTCCAAATTTTCTATTTTTCAACAGCTTAGTTTTATAATTTTAATTGGTCTAAAATATTATGTCTCCTGGCATTAAAATATTGAAATATCCCCAAATAAAAGCACTTATTTCTAAAATATTAAACGTACTCATTCGTTAACCCTTAATCACAAAGTTTCCGTTTAATTTTGTTTGTAAACATTTCGGATTACGTGCAAAATTACATATTGCTTACATTGACAATAGTGTGACATTCTAACCAAATAGAAAATTTTATATTTCAATAATAAGAAAATGGGTGGAAATGACGATTTATATTTTCCACCTGATGACGTGCATCGCGAAATATTATCTTATCAATAAAGTTTAACAACTCGTATATCTTGAAGATGTTACAGGTATGCGTAAGCGTAGAGGATTTACCTATAATGAGGGCAGATTCTACCCGGAAGGAAGATAAACAACTACGAGAGGAAACCTCGAGGGCTTGTAATTTAAATACTATTTAGAAGACTTCTGGGGTTGGAGTTGAACCAAAAATGAACTACTACTGCGAACGGGAGGTACCTTAAGTAGATAACGATGCAATAAAACACAAGAGAAAAAGAGTACAATAGAGTTTCCAAATGGTATAAATACAGTGTACTTTGAAATATGTGCATTAATAAAGGCACATAAAAAACAAAAACTAATATTTGTTTTTAATTAGGAAATGCCGTTATGTATTTCATTTTGCAGGAAAGAAATGATTCTGAATATTTACAAAAACTTCATGATCATAATTTTTATGCAAAATGATCACATACTAAGGAAATAATTGAAACTGGTCTAAAAAATAATTGAAAAACTGGTTAGAAAGAATTATGAATTATTTTGCTATAGTTAATATAATTGTTTGTAACCGAAAATACGTTTTATCATCCAGGGGCTCATTTAATAACATGATAAAAAAGTGGTTGCTTTCAATTATAAAATAATGTAATCTCTGTCCAAACGAAAACTTTATTATAATTAGATATAATTACATCAGCCAGCTATAGTAAGCTTTTATAGAACTGTAAGCTGGGCTAAAGCTAGAATTCTGTCTGGGCAATCCGTTAAATTAATGTTTGAAATCAAAATCAATCAACAAAATAAGTCTGTTGACTTAACGTACATTTAAGCCTTGTATACTGAGACCGTCAATACTTAGGTTAAAAAATCGTGTCAAATCTGGGGCTCCATGCTATCGCTTCATACCATACGTGTGATTCCGCAAACTGTCCTTTTGCAGGCTCGTAATCCAATTAATACGATTGGGAAGTGCTCGCAGTCCTGTAATCGTTCATTATTGGTGACTGTAGAGCGCTCATTAAAATTCCTAATCGCCACAGCATGGGCTCTATGGGTGATTATGTAACTCATTGGAAGAAGTGGATGGGAATGTGCTGGTTGGTTATTTACGATAATGCGGGCGTAATTATATTCTGACGTCACTCCAGGGATTACGATTCGGTTATTATTAAGCCACGAGCACGAGGGTGCGCGACATGGTGGATATCTATTCAATGCTGACAGCATTCACGAATTTCTGAAGCAGGAGCTTATCTTTTTGTAAATCGTAGGTACCAGAGAGGACATCGTTGTTCTATTCCACAGTGTCTATGGATTGAATATCTTTTTAGGAGATAATATACCGTGTTCAACAAAACTAATAACGAGCTTCGACTTTTGTCTGTAAGTGCTACAGGACCTGCTTAAATCGCATTCTGCGAAAGTAAATTTTCTTTAAAAAACCGTTTTCTGACCGTATTTTGATAAAAATGAAAATAACAACCAAATTTTTCTGCTCATTGAGCGCTAAGTTTCATCCGTCTTATTCAAACAAATGTAGGAAATTTAAAAAACGGCGATTCAAAGCTTTTCGCGATAACTAATAATTTCCCTAGGCTATTCGAGTATAGTTATGAATATAAACCTACGTAATATGACTCACACTCAGTTGGTAATGAAAATTTTGTTATACAGAATCAACTGTATCTCGTGGATAACACATATAAAGATATATTGAGGAAGTTGTAGAAATACACGGGTTTGTTTGTCCATTTAAAAACTGCTGAAACGCAATAGTCGGAGCTGAAGATGTTGCTTTGACTACGATCAGCAGAAACAGATATCTATAGGAAATAATTTTTTGTTTCGAAATAGTTGGGAATCCATAGACTGTAGTTTAAAAGATATAACGAAAGGTCTAATCTTAGCAGGTAAATATGTTCCCATGCGACTGCAAACAAAGGCAGATACATTAATATTATAAATAACCCTCAATATCGAGGGAAGAACTTGATGACTATCAGGCGACGTATTATTATTATAGGTATTTCTGAAACATACAAAATAACATTAAAAGATTTCGATATAGACGAAGATATCCCATCAGAGAATTCTCCACTCATAGCATCAATGTTATCGACAATCTTATTTTCTAGCGTAGCAATTCGTTTTTTAGAGTAATTTCACCACCGCACTGTTTGCAAAGGAGATTTACAGAAGTTGAGTTGGAAGCTATTTTGTTTTAAATAAGATCAATTCTTGAACGAAATTCGCTAATTTTGGAATTGATGTCAGTAGTGGCATTCTTCACTTAAGAAATGTCTTCTCTCATGTTTTGAAATCTAACAAAGTTCCAACGATAGATTCTCAAATAGTATATGCATATGAGATATTGTTACGGCGAGTGAAATAGTTAGTTGTGATGCTAATTTTACACAGAACTTTGATAACTTCGCCTCAGCTTTAAGGTAACAGAAAAAGTTATTGTCAATGTAACTAATTAGATATTCCGAACACTAGTCCTGATGAAATTGACTAATTGACAAATCTGCGATAAGTAGTAAACATAATTGTATCATACGATGCGGGCTGGTCCAAACGTAAAAACGGGCGGAGTTACTACAGCCTAAATGGGTACAGGGCGGTCATCGGTTTCGTGACTGGAAAAATTTTAGATTATCGGACCAGAAATAGATAATGCAATTTATGCGATTTACATAATCCGAAAGGAAATCGTGACGGCCGCAAAAACTTCACCGGAAGTGCCAAAGCGATGGAGACTGATAAAGGTGTGGAACTTCTAAATCACAGTACGATTTTAAAAGACGCTGGCTTAAATGTCAAAGTGGTAATCGGAGACGAAGATAGTTCGTTAATAGCTACTGTTCTATTACGTAATCACGTAAATAAAAATCTATCGATAAAAACTGTAGTCTACGTAGGAAGTTTAAGGAAATTAATAAGAAAAAAAAGAGTAATTAGCCACATCCAGAAATGTTTTTCATATGCGCTGTCTCAAAATAAAGGACGAGCTAACGAATTGGCTGTTGCAGTAAAATGTATTCCGGGACCTGCGTAGAGACGAACATAGACGAGTAGTTTGTCTCTACGCATTAGTGAGTCGTCATCCGACACGAGTGGTTAATGTCTAAATATGACTTGCTCGTGTCGGAGGACAACTGGCTAATATTGGAAGACAACTCACTAATGTATATAGAGACAAACTACTTGTCTACTTGTCTTTAAAAACAAAATATTATTAGACACAAGCCAGTTGTGAAAGACAAACCACTAGTATTTGATGATTTCTGAACATGATAATGACATTACGACAAATTATTTAAATTCTTAATACCGTTGTTTACACTTTTTATAATCTTTTTCAATTTCTTTCCAGCAATCAACTACGAAGATTCTTTTGTAAATTATAAAGTACACTTACAAGATCATTTCAACATTACATTGAGAAAAGTTCACTTACGTTTTTGTCGAGATTCTGGAGCTACAAATTTTTAGCTCTTCATTGGCCCACTGGACCACTGACCGCTGTCAAAATTCGAACACGGTGCTCCAAGCCACTTTTCAGGCGGATCTCTATTCTGTCATCTCACAGGTCAACTTCAATCATTTTTCCACAAAGCTGTTCTTCAATTCCACAAACGTCAAAACCTCTATGCTGTTCATACTGAACGTAAAGCGCCGCCGCTGATCAGCTAAGTACAGGCCGACATATTGCAAGATCTGTTTCAGTCCGGTCGCGAATTCCCGACGCTTGTCCTTGTTGCACTTATTTTGATCGACATCATTCTATCTCTATGTCCTCACGTTCGCTAACGGAGCGATAAATCATTGTCGCTCTCATGCTAAACCGCATCTATATGTCTCTATGTCCCAAAATAAGATGACAGAGAACAATTTTTGATCGTTGAAATCGCGAAGAATGACAAACAGATGATTGACATCGCACAAACCACTAAACCGATTTCAATCCGACTAGGCTTAAATGAAAGATAAAAAAAAATAAAAATACTGGGCACAGCATGATTAAGAAATTTTCTGGAGGTGAAGCGTAGACGAAACATACGTGTTCAATGTTGTGACATTTCAACTATGTTAGTGGTAAAGGAGTACGGTCACCGCGCGTTAAGAACTTGGCGCGACGAGCGACCGCTCCTCTTGATTAAACAATAATAAGTAAGAAAGTATAATTTAAGTCGAATTGAAAGCCGAGAATAATCACATCAGAAATTGTCTATTTTGTCATATAATTTCTGGTCTGAAATTTTTCTGGCGAGTAATTTCTTCCCTCTTCAAAATATTCATGCGAGAGATGGACTTTGAAAGCTCACATACCAAATAGTTATTTTTGTATCAATGGTGTAAAATAGAGTTTTACGACTCGATAATAGAACCCGAGAGACGTCAGATCCGGCTAGAGGTTCACGAGGGTGAAAAGTCTACGCCTCAGATTCAAACCTTGTTTTTTTTTTGGTAGTAGACGTAAAACATTTTAGTCCTCGATTCGCAGACGTAAAATGACAATTTTATCAAAAAATAAATCTGCGGTGGAAAGACCGACTGACAGGAAAATTACAAAGTTCTTATATCATTTGATTTCTTATGAGAAATGGACTTTGAACCCATCTGAATTTATGAAATGTGAAGTTAAACATAGTATATATATTACTGTTATTATGCGTCTTGACAGTTCATTTGAGGGTTGATAAACTTCTTAAGATTTCATAAAAATCGTCTCAATTGGTACCTTTATCGTCTCATTAAGAAAGCTAAGATTTTTTTTTACTTATCGACTACTTACTTGTCAAACTGGAGGTTGGCGGCGATGAGCGAATAGCAACGGTTTACTGCCGACTTAACTGGGACTCGTTACTGGGGCCCTTTTTATACAGAGGCCTGCTGCTCGAGCAAGGGTGGGTGGTAATTGTCAAATGTGCGAAAAGGGCCAATGGTTGGCTTACTAGAGGTAGAAGGGAGCGGGACGACGCACGCTGAAAACGACCTGGATAGTTTGCTTCAAAATAGGATTCCGGCGAAACTAAATAATTCTCTATAATATTAATCTACTAAGCTCATAAATTTCAGTCTGACATTTGACGTCAATTTCTACGAATGTCGCCCTTCCATAGGATGCCGAATTTTCAGAACTGAACTTCCACTCTGCCTGCTTCCCTCTTTGACTATATCCCTGCCTACTGCCGACTGCATTTCCCACTATAGTTCTCCATGAAATCGTCGAAGTTCCGGATTGGTTGTTTATACAAATTGAAAAAGTTTAGTAGATTATCTACAGTGGTATTAATCGTGTAGAGAAGACGTGTCAGAAATGCTCAGTATCGGAAGGCCTCCGACCGTTTTGTTTTCCTCAAGTCCTTTGCCACCCGACAATTTTTGGAGCTGGAAAGAAGTCTATTGGTTGGTAGTACCGCTCACATAAGGAAAATATTTCAACTCCTAACAAGCGTTTGTCAGGAGGATTTTCCTTTTTTTCTAATGGTTTTTTTGTGGCTTTCTTTTTTATAAACTGTTTTCTTTTTTCTAAACGTTTTCCTTTTTTTCCTTTCGCTTCGTTCCATTGATTCGATCGATCTCCCTTTCACCCTTCCCTTGCATTGTCGTTGCTTTTCCTTTTATCGTTTACCGTTCCTATATAAGGTGTTTCCCATTTGATTTCATCCAGTCTCCAACTGGTATTCTGGATAGCTAGGCAGTAACCCCTGGTCAATTGATGCAGACTCTCCGCAGGTATTTTGGTAAAAAATATTACAGAGATCAGTGAAGAAGTACGAAATTTCTATTTCAGTCATATTTAATTAGTATAATTTATATTTAATTATATTTTTGCAAGTGCTTAGCCTAAGCCTTCGATATTTGACCCCTCCGCTAATAATAGACATGTTACGAAAGGTACAGAAAAGGAGCAACTTGCCGACGGAAATAAAGAATGTTTGAAATTTAAAGGAGATTGTTGTATAAATGTATACAATAAGCAAAGAAATAAGCAGGGACTCGGGTGTCCTGAGCGAGCGTTAGCGAGTGAAGATATAAAGCTAGTAATAATAATAATAATAATAATAATAATAAGTTTTATTTCAGAAGCATATTGTAATATAATTATCATAATAATTTTTAGTTTTTAACAATTATAATATTTACATGTAGACACTCATTTTATCTTGATTATGCACTGTCACATAAGTACTAGCAGTGTGTAATTGTGTGTGACTCTGAATTGGCTTAACCTAGCTTATAATTATACTAAATAACTAAAACTAACAAATAAAAATTTAAACATTAAAAATTTGAAAATTAAAATTAACGATCGCTTTTGAAGCGCGCAATAGATCTTCAACAATAACAATCATTAACTAAGCGCTAGCTGTAACCTACAGGAGTGTACGATTATATATATAATTATCACTAAAATTGCTTGCGATGTTGCAACTATTTTTGTCTTCAATCCATTTTTTCAGAAAAAACTTAAATCTTCTTTCTTCCTTCGCTATTTTAATATTTGTTGGGATGGAATTGAAACACAGTGCACCGATGTAGTCATAGCACTTCCTTCCGATTTCCGATTTTCTTCTGGGGACTTGTATTGTAAATTTTCCAGCACTTCTAGTTTTCCCAACAATTTTTAAGGATTCTTTTTCTTTGTACACCTGAGTTGTTGCGGTATAGTATGTAATTTTTCTTACGTCGTAGACTCTACTTTCTTCAAACAATTTCTGAGAAGAATAATCTCTCTTTTTATTCATAATAATCTTCAAGGTCGCTTTTTGAATTATTGCGATTTTCCTCATAACATTATCATAGGCTCCGCCCCACATGATGATTCCGTATCGTAGTATGGATTGAAATAAGCCGTGATATATTTGGAAAAGTGATTTTTTGTGTAGGAAATCACGCAATCTTCTAAATAAGTATTGGAGAGGTCTTAGTTTTTTAAGGAGTGCAGCTATATGCATATCCCATCTCAGTTTAGAGTCTACAATTATACCTAAATATTTAATACTGTCAGTCCTTTCGATACTTTCTTGGATTTCTCCATGTGTAATGTATAATTTCGCCAGATTCGCAGGAATACTATCACTATAGCAGCCAAATGGCGTGTATTTCGTTTTGTCCACATTTACCGTAAGTGAATTTATAATTAAACCATTGTTTAATTGTACTGAAGTCGTTTGAGGCAACTCTCATTAGTTCAGGCCACGAATTCGCCTCGAATACCACAACCGTATCGTCAGCGAATTATAAAATTGTGCCTTTTGCATCTATTGAATACAAGTCGTTTATGTACATAATGAAAAGAATTGGACCAAGAATCGTACCCTGTGGAACACCAGATTTGACTACCCGATAATCACTTAAAGTTTTTTCACATTTTACCGCCTGTTTTCTGTTCGTCAAGTAGCTGGTTATTAATATGCTACTGAGGCCTCTGAAACCTAAATTTTCCAATTTCTCAATTAGTCTGTCATGATTCAGTGTATCGAACGCTTTTGCCAAATCTATGAAGATCGCTAGTGTTGGCTTGGCGATATCCAGATTTTTATGTAGCGTTTTCGAGAGCTCAGCTAAAACGTCAGATGTTGAAAGACCCTCTTGGAAACCAAATTGCGCTTTACTTATAATTTTATGTTTCGATATAAAGTTGACCATTCAGTGCTTTAAACATTTTCGAAGATCTTTGCTATGTTAGATATTAGTGAGATGGGTCTGTAATTGTTGATAATCCGACAATCACCAGCCTTAAAAATTGGTCTAATTACTGCTGTTTTAAAATCATCCGGTACTGTACCACTTTCAAATATGCAATTTATTAGGTGGGTGATGGGTTTTACAATACTGTACCCCATGGATTTCAACAGTTTTGCTGATATACCATCTGGGCCTGGAGCCTTATTTACTTGCAACGCTGCAATCTCCTTGATGACTTCCGTATCATTTACCGGATTTAGGAAGAAAGTTTCAGGGATGTTTCTGCTTGAAAACTTTCTATTTGTGCTGGGAATTTTCTCTGCCAATTTAGTTCATTTGCGATATCTTGGTTTGTTGTTATTACATTTCCATTTGACTGAACAATTTCAGCAGGGTCAGTTCTTTTCGTTTCCTTCTTGTTTAGGTCATTCACTAATTTCCATATCGATTTAGGATCATTTTTGTGCTGCCTTACTTGATCGATATAATATTTATTTTTTGTCTTCTTTAAAAGTGCGTTTAAATAATTTCGGTATCTTTTGTAGTTTCCAATTGCTTCTCTAGATTTATCTTTTGCCATCTTTCTTCGTAATTGTTCTCTCGTCTGAATCGATTTCATAAGACCCGGAGTAATCCATATTGATCTTTTATTATCTCTGCGTTTGATGTTTTCAGTAGCTTTGAATTGAATCTTTTTGATATTTTCTATCAAAAGTTTGCAGCAGCTGTTCGAGTCGGTAGTTTGATAAACACCATCCCAGGGTAGTAACCTCGAAAGGTGCAATACTTTTTACTTCGACCCAGACTAAGTCTGGACGAAGTATTGAATTTGGTCACTTCGGGCAAAAAAATTACCATATAGTTGTTCATCAAATGTCGACGTTTCCCTGTGATCTGTTTTCCTGTCCGTTTTGTAATACTTATTCGCATTGATGCAATTTACACATGAAAATGAGTCTTCTTTACTTTTTTTACAATCTTCTGCTTTGTGATTGCCTGCACATTGCATACATTTGTCATCATTTCTGCATTTCTTGGCATTGTGATTATACCCACAACATTTATTACATAAATTTAAATTAAAATCGTCGAAAACTATACACCGTTGCCATCCTACGAATAATTTCTTTGTTTTCATTATTTGTTTATATAATTGCTGGGTCACTTCCATAATTGCTGTGGTTAAATTGTTATTACTGTACGTGTGTACAATAGACAGCTCTTCATTGTTTACAATATTATTTCTTATCATAATATCTTGCAATAGTTTTTCTCTCGTAAATTCTGTCTTGATACCAACAACTTTAATTCGAGGATTATGTAATTTCTCAATTTCAACTTTTACTTTATTAGATAATTGTGAATCAATTTCCTTACAGATTTTGTTTAGGTCATCTGAATTTGGGCTTTTTATAACTATTTTCCCTTTATTATTATCTATTAAATCAATTTTTACTTCATTTTCTAAAATTATTTTTTTAATCTTTTCAATTGAAGACTTGTCTGTTTTTTCTCTTACCTTTATAATAAGAGGAGCAACTGTGCTTTTCTGCGGTGTGGTTTGCAGTATTTCTGAGTATGATGTTTTCTTCATTTCTTGTGTCGCCAATAATTTGTTTAAATTTTCGGTTTTCTCAATTAATAATTTTTTATTTTCAGCGAGTACCGCGTCATAATCTTCTTTTCCTTCCACGTTGTTTCTTAAAAATTTATTATGATCCCTCAACTCAGAATTATGTTCACGTAACTCGATAATTTGCTCCTTTAACTCACTATTTATTCTTTTTTCATAGCTTAACTCTTCCATATTATCACTACATTTTACACATTCTTCACTATGTTCAAATTTACGTTTTTTTTAAGATTTTCTCTGCTTGAATTTTCAGACTTTTCACTCATGTATGATATCACAGATGCAGTTTCTTCTTCCTCGTTTCGATCTTCAAACTCCATACCATCGTTCACCATCTCTTGTATTAAGTTTTGTCCATTTTTAATATTTTCTAAATGTTTTTCTATAATAAGTAGTTTTCTGTGCACATTTACTATTTCCACATCAACCGAAGCGTTTATATCACGTGGCTGAGAGTCCTCGAAAGTTAGGTTAAGTTGCACTGGGCAAACAACGATGTGTCTGGAGATGAAAAAACCTTGTCCATCCTTCACTTTTCTCACAAACTCCGATTTACAAAGTCCGTTGTCACAAATCATGCACGTTACTATTCCGATTTTTCTATTAGGGCGGCAAATATGGTTCAAATAATCCGGAGGTACATCTCGCGCGTCTTTACTCGTGAACGCCATATTTCAATTATTTCGATAAATAAATAAAGCTAATAAATTTTGGAAGAAGATTGTCAGGGCCGATTTTCAAAAAACGACGCGTATCGCCCTAGCTAAACAACAAATATTAATAATATACAACATTTTGGATATACTTCGATATATAGATCAAGGGTCCGACTCAGTTGTAACCTCGTATCTTTATGTGTTTTGATGTGCTGATTTTGAATATGACCATGAACATTTTTGGCAAGGTCATTTTCAAAGTCATAACTGAAAAAAGCGCGTTTATTTGCGTCTTTTTTTTTCATTTATTTCCGTTTTTTGCATTTATTTCCAAAAATACAAATCACAAAAAAAATGTTTCAAAGAAAATAGGTAGAGCATCATATTCTCTTTAAAAAAGGCTGTATGCATTTTGGTTTGTGATTTGTATTTTTTGAAATAAATGCAGAAACGCAAAAAAGCATTTTTTCCAGTTTTGGTCTTGAAAATGACCATTGTCGAAAACTTTCGGGGTCATAATCGTAAGCAACAACGCATTACAATGCATACAGGTAAGAGGTTGCAACTAAATCGGTGATTTGATTGATTCGTAAGTACACCCTAATATTTCAACATTCATATCTACGTATTAAACAATGTCTCAATATCCGTGGTGTTGATCATGCAGATTAATTCTATATATGTGTTGTTTATGTACGTGTCGATTTAAGAAATAGTAGTTTTCGATACAAACCTTACATTCGTTCGAAAACACTTTTTTCCACTTGTATCGAAAACTACCATTACGTACGGCTTTTCCGTGCGTCAAGTATAATCGAGTGCGTAAAGTTTAAAGTTTATTTTACGCACCAAAAAGACGCACTGAAAATATTTTTTGTTAAAAATTACATATTGAATATAATTATAGAATTATATATCGTGCATTACATGTCAACCAGCCCACCATTATGTCTCAAAAACGGACTTTTATCCACGAAATTTGGTACAGATTATCTTTGGCATGTAAAATGTCACTCTGAATTTGTTTCGAATTATTTTTTTTCGTTGACTTGCAACAATATTAAACATTTCTTAATTGGTTATATTAATCAAAATTAGAAAAAATGTAAAATTCTTGGTTCTCGGACGAAAAGTTGAAAATGTAAATAAATAGATAAAACGAGCGTGTATGTACGCTACTAAAACGAGAAAAAAAGAAATGCTTTGCGAGACTATTAAATATGAGTACTTTTGTAGTTCTTTTGATTTATTTCAAAATATCGCAACAAAATATCTCATTTTTTTCTATATTTTAGCCGAGTTAACGTTTTTTGATACAAAATAAATATTGATAAACCTGAAATTAATATTAACAAACGATTAATAAGTTCTTACTGATAAAATTCAATTTTTCTGTTCTGAATTTTGAATTTTATTTTTCTTTTAGAAATGAATTTATTAAATAATAAAAAAAATTATTATTATTAGAAATGCAATAAATAATCAATAAATTATGAATCTCGGGTTTATATATATATATAATAGCTTATAGTTTTTAAGAAAATATTATTAGAAACTATTCGTATCGCATTAACGCGAAAAGAAGTGTATGTCGTCATAAAAGCGGAACTGAAAAACGGAATGAACGCTGTAATTACACTTCTGGAAAGTAATTTAATTATCAAATATAAACGTGCAGTGAAGATAGAAAAAAATACGAGATTGGGAGCAGGACGTTTTGGCTCCGCCGTTTTGGTGTCGCCGTTTTGGCGCCGGGATGTTTTGGCGCGTAGTGTTTTGGCGCCATTTCCTCTTTCAACTAACTAGGATTACTGTGACGACATTTTTATGTATTGTTGTAATTATGGTGATATTTTCTTTGATCTTTTCGTTATTAAATTCGGAGTGTATTTTTACCGAGAAATAATGAGGTCCGAGCACTATGCGGTCTACGTGGGTTAAGTTTTTTTTTACCGGAGGGTGTGGGGGCCGCAGCCCCCTCCCCCCTCCCACGCACACATTTACCGTGAACATAATGCGAGCCGAGCACTTGAAAATTTATATGTCAGATACAACTCGGAATGTTTCACCTTGCATTCTTTACACCACGGATTAGCGAGTATCGTCGAATCTTTCCAACACCTGTCCTATGATTTTTATGATTCTTGACCCCCTCCCGAGAACATGATGTGCGCTGGCCATAAAATTGTGACTGGTTACAGGTTAGTATTTTGCACTAAAATGTCCTCGCACCAAAAAGATCACCGTTAAAACTGTTTGGCGCCAAAACGTCCGGCGCCAAAACGTCCTGGCGCCAAAACGTCCTGTACCCTACGAGATTAGTTATGTCTTCACTAGTTCATCAGTTCCGAGCCCAGTACGAGCAATCTTCAAACGAAAATAAAGTAAATCCGAAAGCGGCCGGCCATCGAAACTTTCTCGGATTCCGCTGAACGAAAGATACGAAGAAAGACTGAATAAATACAAAAATCAACTGAAGAATTACTGTTTGCCACACAAATGAAGCTTCGTAACTCCGGCCAGTTAGACACTTACACAACTGAACGCATTTCATTAGTTCAAGCTTCATTATTAAATACATTATTAAGTACAGAAGCCTCCTTGAATCTTGAATTAATTTTCAAAAATAGGGTTGCGAAGGATGTTCTGGACATTAGCACTATAAATATAAATATATACAATATAATAAAAATATTTTCGAGAATATTCTAAAGACGACACTATTAGTAGCTGGACAAAGTTCGAGGGGTGTCAGGTATGGTGTTTGAGTAGAGAACGGTAATGTTCATGAATTGCTGTTTTCCGTACTTAAAAAGTTAGAACTCCTATCACATTGAAATCTATCGGTTGAAAGTGGTGCTTACGAGCAAGAGTGAGAAGACAACTCTAATTGTCATTCCTCAAAGCTCTCCGTCTTACTCTGTTCAGCTTATCTAGTAAGTTTATGACTTGCAGCTGTCTACGGAGAAAGCGTAGGATGTATATTTCATTGCTGCCTTCAAACGTTTTTAATTTAATATTTAACATTTAGAAATTTTAAACGTTTTCAAAATATTCTGAGCATACCGGGTGACGAAATGATACCTTTTTTTCTTTTTTTTTTAGTTAAGCCGCTAAAGCCTTTACGATTATTGATTAATTCATTAATCTCGTTGCTTGGAATAATGGGATATTGCCACAGAACGTGGTATATTCTCTCTAGGTAAGCGCCACATGTACATCTTGGATCGTGGACGATTTTAATTCTTGTTAAAGAAGAAGCCGTAATATCGTACTTTATGAAATACAATAACTCAAAACTTCGACTTCAATAATCGGTCCCAATATTTCCCGAAAAGTTTCATATTCATTAATGGATCTACGTCGTATTTAGTTGATGTCCACGTCCGTATTCGAAGTGTTTTTGTTGGCACCATTCAATAGTTCTAAAATCCGGTGTGGGTCGTTTGTTTACTAGTACTATGACTCATTCCGTTAATACTTAGCAAGCATTTAAGGAATTACTAAAAAAAAATGAAAGGACATTGAAAACTTTGTATTGAAAAATTATTGCATTTTACATTTAGTATTTAATCCTAAAGCATTCATTATTGAAATACACTTAATTGGAATGAAATTTGAAAAGTTCAGACCTTATGTTTTTGAAAGTGTATGTAACAAATTCGTTTTAAATGAACATTTATGGCATTTCCTAATTTCGCATTCATTTGACACGAAATATGAAGATCAGTTTGCCGTGAACAGTAAAAAATGCGTCCATGCAAACTCACGGTGGGGTCCAGATGGCGCATTTTTCTCAATCTTTTATTCGTTCCGTTTGAAATGCAGCAAGTGTATCTCATCTCCCATTTCGTGGAAATCCCATTTCCGTGAAACGTGGCTGCTATTATTCACAATGGCGCCCATCGGTGCACCCTACACTGATTTTTGTTATTAACTGCAGATAATTTAATAGCACGCATTAATGAATAAAAATAGATTCGAGATTGGTAGCCATAATTACGCTCTTCAGTAGGGATCTTGAAATGTTTGTATAAATGCTCACGTTTCATAATAAGAGCGAAGTTAAATAAGTGCTAGCGCATTTTTTTCACAAACATTTAGTTTCAAGTAATTTGTGAACAAACATCGACGTGTGAATGTCATTAGATATATTTGAAGAGTAAATGGCATTAACGAAACTGAAATTTAGCTGTGTACATGTACTATCCTAAGGCCTGAATTATTGTTTAAAACCGATCAAACCAACAAATTCCTTTGAAGTGAAAGAATAATTTATAATTATGGATTAATGAATATTTATATCGATATTAACGTTAATATGATAGTAAATTGAGCAGATATATGTAAATGTGGTGTTAATAATATCAACTTTTTAAAAGCCACATCAACACGGAAGAAAATTAAACGACCCTTTGACGCGAAAGCACGACCAATGAGCACCGGGAATTTGATAATAATTAAAAAAGAACTGTTTTTTAATTCCTTTTTTGTAAACGATTTAAAAGGAATTGTTTATAATTACTAAGATGTAATGAATATCCGCTACACGAAAAAAAAAGTTTGAGCTCCACACAATCCAGGTTTATGCTTTACAAAAGACGGGGCATTCCATGTGAAATCACCAACGTTTCGTTCCCCCACAATTATTCAGACACTTCCATTCCTTGAATACAAACCTATTAATATCGTATTTATCAAAAATATTTTCCAATTGATTATATACTTTTATAAATCCCGGTCATTGTTGACATTTTCTAAAGTGGCATTCATTTGTAGTACACTCGCACATCATGAGTTCTAACATATGATACGCGTGATCGGAACCTTTTCTGTATTGTTCTCGTCAAGAAGAGTTGAATATTTAGCACCCGCAATCATTACTTTTGTATTTTGATGATATGTGCAAACGCAAACATTATGGGAGCCGTCAGTACTATCAACCAAAATGCTTTGTTTAGGACGAAATTCACAGAATTTTGAGAACCCGATGTTTATGTCAGAGTGATCTTCAATGAATAATGCGTAGATTTTCTTTAAATTATGCAACAAATAACGTTTCTGTTCGTATGATTTTGTTCTATACTTTCTTACTTGATTTTACTTATTTAATACTTGAATGACATCTTTCTTAAGATCATCGTGTGATAATTCGTAACACATGTCTTCAACAGCATCATTCATATTGCAATATGGTTCTTCGACATTTTCGCTTTGTAATAGCATTTCATCATTACAGCATTCCGAATTATTAGAAACCAAATCTTTTAAATCCTTGCAACAATGAATATAACTACTGCAAATAAAATCGCCAAGTTTCAACAATTGATGATTAAGTAAATTACCAGAAATCTTAAGTCGTCGAGAATTATGTTTTTTGAACGGATTACAGCACTCTGTAAACAGCATTTTTTGAGATAAAAACGCAGATTTTCAAAAATTATCGGATTGTTGTTTGGATAATATAACTAAAAATTGATGTGAAAGTATCCGATATGGCAGCGTGAGTCTCACATCGCTCTCCATGTGCACTCATAAGTGAGAGTAAATCTCATTTATGAGTGTGCATATGAGTGCTATTGGGTGGTCCACATGATTTCTCTCAAAATATGTGCTTGCGCAAGCAAGTCATTTTACATGGCTATGGCATGGATTTTTCCTGTACTCTATAAATACATAATACTTACGCACATTTGTAGATTATGCGAAAGTTCGAAGATATTCGGATACGTATAAAGTACACCTTAAGAACTGTCTATACCAGGCGCACTGAATGACAACCCGGGAAAAAATGGATTATATATAATTATATACAATTTGTTATACAATTAGATCCAATTATATATAATAAGATATAATTATATATAATCGTATATAAACATATATAATTATACATTATTATATATAATTGCATCTAAATTTATATATAATTATATATAATCCATTTTTTCCCGGGAAATACGACGTACGCTCAACGTAAGTAAAATAAACATTTCAAATTAATATCGCTCTTAGTGTCCAAATCATTCTTATTGTACGCTTATTGTACTGTTATTGTACTTTTGGGAAGCGGTATGTACGTGTACGATCTTTTCGTGTACTCCTATCGTTACGTACACGAAGCGTACGTACTCTTCCTACACCTTTAATTTCATTCTTACAGTACTGTGTACTCCTCGAGTGCTTCAATTTTTACCAGTGTATCTGCTAATAATTTTATATTGTTGAATGGTCGTTCGTCGAGCGATTCGCCTGCTCAATTTTCTTATGTCGTTGAAAAAGGCCATAGTATTGTAGATCTAGTCTGGGTCTCTGGTAGTTATTTGCATTTAGTGAAAGATTTTTTTATTGGAACTGATGCCAGCGGCTCGGACCATCTCCCTGCGTGTCTGGTGCTATCTATGTTCTGGACGGCACCGTCGACTCGCCGCCCCATGGCTTTTCGGTGTGAGAGGCGTAGAATCACCTGGTCGTGTGAAGGGGCTGCGGAGTTTAAAAAATTAATGCGCGATACCTCGTTTTATTCAGATAATTTGGATAGCCTTGCTACTGTCCAGCTGTTTCCGTCCTTTTGTGCGGGCATACAGAAATTGGCGTTGGATGCGGGGATTTTAAGCGTAAGGAAAAGCGAGTTTGGTGGTGCGCGCGGCGTAGGAAGGGCGGCTAGGTGGTTTGACGCGAGTTGTCGAGATGCCAAAAACCGTATGAATACCGCTTTACTCATTATGCGTGCAAACAATTATGCGCCCCCTTTTGAAGCAGAGTATATTGAGGCCAGAAGAAATTATAAGAGCGTGCTCGCCTCTGCAAAAAGCTCATATTCTCGAAAGGTGATGGACGATTTCGCTGGTATCAGCGATGCTGGTAGGTTCTGGGCTACGATCCGGAGTTATAGGCGGGCTCCTTCGGGCAGTTCCTCTGTTTCTCTGGAGTCGTGGGGGACACACCTAGCGTTGCTCTATCCGCGAATACCACTCACTGAGACACTGTTTTTTGGTACCTATGATATGGAGCTTGATTCCCCGATTACTCAACAGGAGCTTCTAACCAGCATGAATAAGCTTAAAAGAGGTAAGGCAATTGGACCAGACGGCATCCCAGCTGATATTTTAAAATTATTGTCCGGTGATTGGTTTGTTTTTGTTTTAAACCTATTTAATGATATTTTGTTAAAAGAAGAGTTTCCGGAAGGATGGATGACCGCAAGCTTATTCATGCTCCATAAAAAAGGCGATCGCATGGACCCTGCAAATTATAGAGCAATAGCCGTAACAAATGCCTTCGCTAAATTATTTTCGCAAATTTTTGCTACGAGAATAGAAAACTGGCTATCAAAAAGATCCATCTTGCCGGAGGAACAATCAGGTTTCAGGAGAGGGCGCTCTGCGGAGGACAACATCTTTGCACTTAACGCGGCTGTTCAAATCATGTTAAGAAAACGAGCTAATAAATGTTTCGTGCTTTTTGTTGACTTCCGCAGAGCGTTCGATTCAATTCCCCGGGAAAAATTGTGGCAGAAGCTGTATAATTTGGGGTTCAGTGCAAAACTAATAAGATTGCTTAAAGCGTTATATGACTCGGCGATGATTTACATAAATAACAGTTCAGGCTTCTCTGAGCTGTTCAGGGTGTCAGAGGGTGTCCTGCAGGGTGAAATTCTGAGCCCTTTACTTTTTATTATTTATATTTCCGATATAATTGATTTTTTCCGCGATTGTGGATTGAGAGGCATCGACTACACTCTGCTTTTTGACCTGATGATGCTACTTTATGCAGATGACTTGGCAATATTCGCTTTCTCGTCTGCTGATCTTAAATCCAAGTTGAAAGCCCTTGCAACATATTGCAATATGAATGGACTTACAGTCGGTGTACCAAAAACTAAAATAGTAATCTTTAGAAAGGGAGGTCCGCTTGACTCATCTTCAAAAGCCTTCTTTTACGAAGATAGGCAGGTGGAGGTGGTGGCAACTTACCCGTATTTGGGAGTTATTGTCTCTTCATCTGCAAGATGGCTGAAGGCTATGGAAAACATGGTAGTCAGAACACGACAGGCAGTGGCCTCTACCCTGGCTGTCATGGCTTCTATTAAGGCGGATTCGTGGGGAGGTGTCCTCAAGCTCTATCAGGCCTCGATTACTTCCGTCTTATTTTACGCTGTACCCTGCTGGTCTATCTGTTACCTTGACCAGCTCCAATCAATTCAGCTCGAGTTTTTTAAGAGGCTATTTTGCCTTCCGAGGTCGACACCAGCTTACTTACTACGGCTCGAATTGGGTCTATACCCAATATCGGTTGAAATAATTCGTCGGACGATGCTATTTATTGTTAGACTTCTCAGGCAGCCGACGACCAGTCTGCCAAGGATGGGTCTGATTAGGTTGTGGGAGCTCAGTCAGGGAAATCCGGATTCAGGTGCACTGAACTGGATACATCAGCTGAAAGATGTAATGAGCTCGCCCGCCTCTGAGGATCTATGGGCCGACTTCTCGGCGGATCACTGGGAAGCGCGTTTAGATGCGATTTGCCAAGATTTTGCGCATGAGCTACGAAGCCGTGATCTTAGTAGATATTTTGCTTCAGTCAGCCCGCAAATACCGCTTTTTAGAAGACTTTCCGAGGGCTACGCGTCTTTTTTTCCGGATCGAGGCTTAAGCAATGTACTTTAGATAATTTCTTGGCTACTCTTATTTGTGCAGAGGACTTAGCTGCAGCCAAAGTATTGTTTTATTTTATTGGTGGTATTTTTAAGCGTAGAGAGTTTTTGATGGGCCGCCGCTAGCGAGATGTAAGCGACCGTTTAATTTCATTTTGCTGTTTGTAAGCCGTGTTCGCAATCGTTTATTTTTGTATTTTTGTAGTTATTGTTGTATAAAATTGTTATTCCGAAATGTGTACCCTTTCCCAAAAGAATTATTGTATTTATTCATATATGTGGGAAATAAATCTATTCTATTCTATTCTATTCTATTATTACCAGTGTACGAACTGTATATAGTACTTTGTTACTACCGGAAACATAAACGAATATGCTATGATTATTAAATAAAAAAGTGTTTACCTTCTGATTACATTACATGAGGGAATGACTTTTAAAAGACGTACTACTCAAAAAAGTTGTCAAATTAGTTTCAATAAAACATCTGTTCTTCAACATCCGCTATAGTGTATGTTGTCAAGGCGAAAGTTGTCAACTAAAAAAATGCAGTGGAGCTTGATAAAAACCTTTATAATAGAAATAGATAAACATAAAACAAAAAAACCATAAATGTTGCAGTGGTCGGCCACCGTCTAAAAGAATGGAATTTTTTTATTTATTGCTGTAAGGTATCATTCTAATTCGCAATTAATCAAATTAAGTAATCCATTGTTCAGCAGTTTGCAACTTCCCAGACAGCCAGATCTGCTGCATATTGCCGCATATAAGGGAAAAGTCAGGCGGTAGATATGTCGTCAAAAATACGGAATATGCGTCGTCACACAGACAGCAAATTTGCTGGAAATTGTCACCTGCCGACTACACGGAAAGAAAGAAACACGACTGAGTCCTGTCTACGCAGCACTGGTTACTGCGTGGCCGGTTCGCAAATACTTTTTATTTCAACTCGCTATAACTCAGTTAATTTTGAGAATTTTGAATTGAATACAAAATGAAATTGTTCATTACAGTTTCCCAGATCTAGTGCAGAAAGAAAAATGATGTATCCGAATAAATAAAAAAAGTTATTAATTTTTTAATGCAGAACTGCGAAATTTGTGTTTTTTTACATTCAGGCGCTTCGTTTATCGAGCGAATTTCAAGCATCCTAAAACTTTCGGCGAGAAAGTTGTTCATTAAGGTCTGAACAAATTTTCTGGAAAGTTTCATCCCCATTGCAGAAATAGTTTAAAAGTAATGAATGTTTAAAGTTGGTTGTGGCCTTGCGCGCATCGGCGTGGCACACATGTCGCGCTGGCCGTCGGCCGCTACCTATTTTAAACATTCATTAATTTTAAAACTATTAATGCAATGGAGATGAAACTTTCCAGAAAATTTGTTCATACCTTAATGAACAACTTTCTCGATGAAAGTTTTAGGATGCTTGAAATTCGCTCGATAAACGAAGCGCCTGAATGTTTAAAAACACAAATTACGCAGTTCTGCATTAAAAAATTAATAACTTTTTTTATTTATTCGGATATATCATTTTTCTTTCTGCACTAGATCTGGGAAACTGTAATGAACAATATTATTTTTTATTCGTTCCAAAATTCTCAAAATTGACTGAGTTATAGCGAGTTGAAATAAAATGTATTTGGGAACCGGCCACGCAGTAACCAGTGCTGCGTAGACAGGACTCAGTCGTGTTTCTTCCTTTCCGTGTAGTCTGCGGTGATTCTGACGCATTTCTGCCGAAGAGATTAAAACCGTGTTCGTGCGTCTTTAATCCCTTCGCCGACCCTTTTAATCTCTTCGGCAGAAATGCGTCAGAATCGCCGCAGACTAGTCGGCAGGTGAGCATTTCCAGCAAATTTTCTGTCTGTGTGATGACGCATATTCGGTATTTCTGACGACATATCTGCCACCTGACTTTTCCCTTATATACGGCAGATCTGGCTGTCTGGGTTCCCGGACAGCAGATTTTTCAGAAAGTCCTCAAAATGAGATCCTAATTTTGATGTCTTTATGGTTTACTAAGATGATATCATAATGTGGTCAGAATGCGATAAACCACGATAATAATAGTACATTACGATACAAGGGCGCTAATTATACGTGCGCACGCGTATCGTATACTATTTTTTTTAACGTGTGAGCTAAGTGAGCACTTAGCGCACGGAGTTAAAAAAAGGTATCTTAAATATATCATATTTATGACACAACATTTTCATCACAAAGAAGTCATAATTTTGTAATAAATTTTGAAATGAATATTTACTAATAACTATACTAATTAAGAAAATTTACATCGATAAATAATGTCAAGAAATTAAATTTTATAGAAATAGTCATATAAAGTAGTTAAAGTTACATTAAAATGTGGGTCAATGTACATACGTATACATATGTACCTGTGTACAATATTCATACATACACGAAATGAGAGGTTGATATAAGAAGAAAACTACTACCAATTAATTATTATATGAAATAAAAAGCAATAAATAAAATCTTTTTTAAATAAAATAACATTGTTTAAGTTCCTATGTAATTCGTTAGTATAAAAATAAAATACATAATTATATATTAACATTTTTAAAAAATGTCTAATCAAATAAAAAGGTTTATATTACAATTAAAAAGGTCACATTTCTGAGATCTTAATCAGTCTGAGCTAAGCAATACTTGTTGAGTTGTATTAACTTTTTTTCAACGTAGTTTACATTGCATAAATGAGAATTTAATAGCGCCCTGTAAATTACAATGCAAACTTTTTTGAAATCCAATTAAAACGAGCATACAAGTGTTGATTAACTCAAGCCGATTGAATTACCAGAAATTTGATCTCTTTAACCCATTAACGCCTGAAATGGCATTTTTTATACTTCATTTTCAATCAAGTATTTCGTATCAAAATCAAAGTTGAAAACAATTGAAAGGTACATATCCTATTGGTTTCGAGATCGCTCTTCCAGATTCCGAGGTCAAAATTGAGTTTCAGCCATCAGGAATTCCAATATGGCGCCGAATTTTAAAAAATTCAAAAAAGTTGGGAATTATTTATTCTTATCAATTTTTTTCGAGCTATTAGAATATTGGAATTCTATTGGAACCTTGCATAATGGTGCATAAAATAGATAAATTTTAAGAAAAAATTTTACTTTATACCCCACATCATTGTAACGAGCTCAAAATGGCGTCAACAATGAAAACTTCTTTGAAAAATTTCTGAACGTTCTAACTCAAAAACTACGTGATGTTATAAAAAAATGCTACTAATGAAAAGTTCTTATAATTAATCGATAAATATAGTGGATTTTTTTTTCAGGTTTTTGTGATGACATTTTGAGAAATTTTTATTCAAAATTTGTTTCAAAATTATAATTTATTTATGAAAAATTCTGAAAAAAATATGTATTCACTTATGAATTCTACGAGTTTTTCGTTCTTTACAATTTTTTCCAAAAGTTGATAGTTTCTTTGGGGAAAAAATCCTAAACTATAATATTTGAAATTCATTTCCTCGAAAACTATCAACTTTTCGAAAAAATAGCAAAGAATAAATAACTCTTAGAACTTTTTTCAGAAATTTTGTAAATAAATTACAATTTTGAAAAAAATGTTGAAAAAAAATTTCGAAAAATGTCATCAACAAATTTTAAAAAAACTCCACTATATCCCTTGATGAATTTGAAGAACTTTTCATTCTAGAAATTTTTTTAAAAAGTTCGTAGTTTTTGAGTTAGAGCGTCCAGAAATTTCTCAAAGAAATTTTCAATGTTGACGCCATTTTGAGTTCGTTAGAATGATGTAGGGTATAAAAGTAAAATTTTTGCTTAAAATTCAACTATTTTATGCACCATTATGCAAGGTTTCAATAAAATTCCAACATTCTAATAGCTCGAAAAAAATTAATAAGAATAAAAAATGCCCAATTTTTTGGAAATGGTTTTCATATTCGGCGCCATATTGGAATTTCTGATGGCTGAAACTCAATTTTGACCTCGGAATCTTGAAGAATCACCTCGAAAACAGTAGGATACGTACCTCTCAATTGTTTTCAACTTTGATTTTGATATGAAATACTTGATTGAAAATGAAGTATAAAAATTGTCATTTCAGGCGTTAATGGGTTAAGGGATTTTTAGACCAATAAGAAAATGATATCTTTAAGTTAGTAATCTCAACACTTTATGATACAATTATGATATCATTATTATTGTCTTGAAAACATAACCTCTTTAAGAGGTCTTCATGCCATTACCAAAATGACACCTTTAAGTGGGTCATATGACCACATTATGACATAATTCTGATATTATTTTGAGTTTTCTTAACGAGGTCAGACATTTTTTCTGATATCTTTCTGAGCTCTTTGCGAGATCAACTTGTTGCCTGGGTTGAAACAATTGAAGGTTTGTTTTACTCACGTTGTAAACTTAAAACGTTTTAAACTTCTGTCTTATTTCTTTTTTGAGAATCAGCCACTTTCAAAAGGTTTAAAAATATATTTTGTTGAATTCGCGAATGTTTTGATGCGTTTTGAGTGATTTCTTCTTCATCAAGAGAATACCTGCGCAATCTAGTGTCGAGGTTTGTAACTACTAATGCATACTTACTCTGTCGGTAAAACTCTGTTGGTATATTTAAAAAATCTCTCTTTTTAGAATATTTATTACATATCTATTTTCATAAAGTAATCTAATGTAATAATTAAAGATCACTTTTAATTCAATAATTCTTAATGGCAAAAAAACTTTCACAAACATGAGAGAGATGACGACAATGTAAAAATGGCGACAAAGTGCAACGCAGCTGCCCCCGAGGACAAAAATGTTTGCATTATTTTAGCTTACAACCTGACCTGAACTCACCCACAATTTATTGCATTCGGCGCATGCTCGACAAAAGCGGGAATCAGTAGTGTACACAATTCTTTATAGTGCCACTTGCCGTCTTTGCCTCCAAAACATTTGATAAAATAGAAGCGTGCATTGAAACGTCATACGGCGACGCCGAAATATTGCGAATGTTTTGATTGTTTTCCCTTTGACGATTTTCGCCCAACAATACCAACTCGAAAATGTCGAAGGGAAAACTGACAGCAGAATGGAGGAAACGTGTCAAGTCGGAGTATATGCGTTTACGACAATTAAAACGTTATAAAAGAGCAGACGAGGTGAAAATAGCATGGAACAAAAATCGCAAGGTTATGACAGGTAAATTCTTCAATCCTGTACAAAATATACAAGTTTTAAGACTTTTTTAATTATATTTCAAGTTTTGTCGACAATTCATCGGTCCGTGTCACTTTTGTCGTTATGTATACTCTAATTAAGTTCTTCGATACGAAACCTGTTTATATACTTTTGTCATTTTTTTATTAATTTTTAATGTATATGAATTTGCTTAAAGTCGATGTACTAATAGAAAGAAATGATCATTCTCGCAAAGCTTCGTTATTTGATTGTGTCGTCAGAATGTCAAATAATCATGAAAGAAATCGTTATCTGATGAAACATTACTCTGATGTCACTTTAAAAAAGAAAAGAGTAAAATAAGACAAAAGTTTGATGGACCGCTGGAAGTCGATTGTCATAATATTGTTTTAATTTTAATTTTAATTTAATTTGAGTTTCTTACATATAAAAGAAATAAGAATAAGATTTTTAAATGGTATTAATAGTTTTTATCTCAAAAAGGTATTTTGAGTAAAATTTTATTTATTAAGGTGGATCGAGCAAAAATTGACCAACAGAATTGCGTAAAAATATTTTATATTCTAGATAATCCCACTCGTTAATCTGCAACATTTCAGACCCTGTTACCGAAATAACTAATAAGAAAAAATATTAAAGTAACGCTGATTTACACGGAACTGCATGTAATGCAGTGTAAAATGACATTTCGATTTTAATAACAAAGCTTTAGAAAGACAGATCTCTGTAAAAAATGTATGTCAATCATTTAATAATGATTTCGTTACGGTTTTAAAAATATACGATCACCGAATGATTAGAAAAGATATTCGAGCACACTTGCCACGTTTTCCTTTTCGGAGACGGCATAATAAAATAAAATGTTTGAAAAAATATAACATGTAAAGTTTATAACTAATAATGAAAACTATTTGTATAGATCGACGAAAATAAATGATATAAATTCACTAGTAGAAAAAAAAATGACTAAAAATTAATAAATCGACCCACCTTAAATACAAAAGAAATAATAACAATTAAAAATTCCTTTCTTGGATCCCCTTGAATACCATTTATTACCAATATTTGAAAGAATCCCATTTAATACAAGATATGGGATTTAAGATTATATTCTTTGAATACCGTCGAATACTATCGATTACCAATCCCAGTAAACGAAAAAAGATCGAAAGGTATTAGAAGGGGATTAATGGAGATTAAAATTTCATTGTCTTTATCTCATTTTGTTCAAAAAAGGTATTGGAATGATTTTTAATCCGAATAAAACCCCAATTATGAAAAGAATTTTGACTTATTGAATCCCCTCAAATGCCGTTCTACAAACGGCCATCAAAATGAATTCCAGCGAATACAAGATTTAGAATTAAAAAATATCTCATTGAATCCTCTCAAATTCCTCCCTTTAAAAAATACCATTCAATACCAAATATGGCATAAAAGAATGTATTATTGAATCCCCTCGAAATCTATCAATTACCACTTCAAAATTAATTACACTGTATTCCATATTTGGAATTCAAACTCATTTTAAGGAATTCCCTTGAACAACCATGGTCCTAAATTAATTTTGAATTCCAGCCCAGAATTGCTAAAGATATATTATGGATCCTCTTGAATACCAACGATTCCAAACATTAAAACTTATCCCAACGGATACCAAATTTGGAATTGTGTTCAGTGAATACTGAATTTACTATTATGATAAAATTATTAAAAACGTAAATAATGATCATTGAATAGATGCACGAGTTCATAAAATTATATGTAAGTTAACTTTTGTTTCATATAACAAAAATTTGAAACAACATATTTTTGAGCGCAAAAAAAAGATTAAAAAAATGTTTTATATATTTATGTTATTCCCGTACAAGGTAATTTATTCCGTGGATATCCGTATAAGGGCCTCTTGACGTCCAGAACATCCCGGATATCCTTAGGGTATCCAACGAATATCCAATTATATATCCAAGAAAGTGGAATTTTATATATCTGTAGGATATCCAGGCAATATCAAATGATGTTACTTGGACATAACCTGAAGAATATCTCAGGGATATTTATGGATATCTCAGCAAATAAGGGATATATTTGACAATTTTACAAATTAAATACGTTGTTTTTGAAATTTTTTGAATAATATCTTTAGACTCCGATTCTTACAGAAGGAATTCAAAATATATTTTAAAATCAAAACGGGTTCCTCTTAGGGTCCAGGTATAACATATATCAAACTTGGATTTAAACTCAATTGATAATTTTTTGATGAAATAGAAAATTCGCAATTATCAGAAATTTGTACATTAAAAATAACTATGTATATTTACAAATTACATGGCGGAAATGCAGCAAAACTCGAAAGGTTAGAAAAAAGGGCAACATTTGCCTCTCGAAAACGTCCAAAAAATCAATAGAACCTTAGGATCTAAAACACATAACATTCTTAAAATCGATGGTGAGGATTTACAAATTTGAAAATTGTGTTGTAATGTACGTTGTAATCCTTGGCTGCAAACTGGAACTCTCCACTGTTGGTTGAGAAAATTGTCGAAATTTCAGAAACTAAGAAATAAAGAAAATCACTGCAACCCAAAATTATGTAGCTTCCTACATAACAAGTTCCCGGTTTACAGCCCATATGTAACACTAGAAAGGTGCGCAGAAGTTTTATGTCAATGTCAATGATATTATTGTTTGTACTCTATGTATTTTTCGCATAGGTTGTGGAAACTGTCAAAGAAATCCACGTTCCTTTTTTTCTAAGCGATCGTGGTAACAACATGTGCAGCGTTTTTTGACAGTTTACCTCCAACCTCCGCGTAAAGCACATCGTTTTTTAAAATAATGTAGAGATTGACATTAAGAATTCTACGCACCGTACATGCGTTCTGCGTGTGTTGTGAAGCAAATATAATTTCGGTTTCCACAGATTTTTAATTTCTTAGATGCAGAAATTACTACGAATTCCTCAACATCAGTGGACGCTACCAGATGGGTTGCAGTTTGCAGCCAAAGAATACTTTGCACTAGTTTTTAATTTTGTAATCCTCACCAATGGTTTTAGAAATGTTGTACGTTTGTGTTGGAATATTCCATTCGTTTTGTAGTCGTTTTCAAGAGGCACTGATAGGCTTTGTCTAACCTTTTCGAGACACCATTCACAGAGTTCGTTTTTAATTTTTAAATTTAATTTTCAAGATATCGATTATGTTTGAACCCAAAAAAGATCTTGTTTTGAGATGTCTCATAGATGCCTTGTGGATATCTAGGAGATATTGAGAAAGAGAGAATTTTTTATATCCCTTGTATATCTTAGAATTATAATATACATCTCCCGTTAATCTCTAGAATAACTGCAATTTTTTCTGGACATCCTGTGGACATCATAGGGATGTATTTTTCTTATACGGAAGGGATAAGCCATGGATATCCTCTGGATATCTTCGAAGATATTGGAAAAGGGGGAATTTTTTATATAATAATAATAATAAATTTATTCAGGTATTATACATTAGACGAGAATGCGTTACAATTTTCGCATCCCGTTACAATAATGCATCGCAAAAGTAAACAATACTCGTCCGCGACCTGAATACAGTCTCGTTCGACTGCACAAGAGAAATAAAGCAAAATATACAGATAATAAAATATAAAGAAAAGAAAAGGAGAGGAGAAAAGAACATTAAAAAAAAAAACAGAACAATATTGAAAGTTGCACTTTACAGTTATCGGTGAGCGCAAAACTTAACAATCGAACAAAAAAAAAAACTTAATTTACATTAGGTAATAACATCGCATTCAGTATATTGATATCAAACATTCGTATACTACGTCCTATTTTTCGTTTTATATTTTTTGTGTATCTATTCGGTAATCTCAATTCCAACGGTAACATATTTGTCATTTTGCAACCAATAAAGTCAAATGCTCGTTGACCAATTGTTTTATTTCTCATTGGGCATTGATTAAAAAGATTATTTTTGCTACACGTGTTAAATGTGTGACTATTTTGTATCAGTACATGATTTTTTATCAAATAATTCGCAGTTTCACAGTAAAATATTTGTCTAACATCCAATACTTTAGAAATTTCAAATAATTTTTTGGTTGGAAAAAGTTTGTTTTTAAATAACATTGATTTTAAAGTTTTCTTTTGCAATATTTCTAATGGTTTCACTGCGTTATTACAAGCGCTGCCCGAAGCAAGAATAGCATAATTTAATATAGAATTGAACAATGAATAATAAATTTGATATAATTGATTTGTATTTAAAAAGTTTCGAAGTTTAGAAAAAGCATATGGTAGATATCGTAGTTTTTTCATAATTTCGTCAATATAATTTTTCCATCGAAAGTGCTTATCCACTGTTAAGCCTAGATATTTAACACAAGTGTCACTGTAGATATTGAGTTGTTTAGAGTCCACATTAATAGTGATTTTATCCAATGTAGGAATACTGTCAGTGTAATAACCGAAAGTTAGAAATTTAGTTTTAGCAATGTTTATTGTTAAAAAATTTGCATTGAACCATTTTATGAGATTAGGAATATCGGATTGAACTTTATGTATTACTTTATCCCATGTGTTATCGGTGAACAATATAGCTGTATCATCTGCAAAGGATAAAATTTGACCGCTCATTTCGATATTAAAAATGTCATTTATATAAATGATGAATAATAATGGACCTAATACAGTTCCTTGTGGTATTCCATAATTGACAATTTTAGTATCACTAGTATATTGACTAATTTGTACAGATTGTTTTCTATCTTTGAGATAACTTTTAAATAAGTTTAAGACTATACCTCTTATCCCATAGTGCTCTAACTTTTTAATCAAAATGTCACGATTCACCGTGTCAAAAGCTTTTGCCAGGTCTACAAAGACAAATGCCAAAATCCCTTGGATGTCCTAATGATATTTAAAACATCCTCTGGTGATCTCAAGGATATTCGTATTTTTTTTTAATATCCTGTGGACATCCTGAGGATATATTTTTCTTATACGGGTTTTATATACACGCAGAAAAAGACCAACTCTTTATTTCGATTGTTTTTAAAGTAAATAATTCAGTGAAATTTTGCTGTGAATTGTGGTATTTAATTATTTTAGCCTGCCCGAATACATTATTATATAAACACATAGAAAAATTCTCTACTTTCTGATTCAACTATTTGTTATTTTTTCATTATTTCACAACAGTGAGTTTGCCGAGTGGTTCCGCTTCGAACTTGCTGCGCAGAGGACTGTGGTTTGATTCTCATTCAAAGCGAATCTGTTTTTTTTTTTTAATTTATTGATTTGGGATTATACGGGATTAAAAAAGATAGAATTGTTTTAATTTCAATATCAACAAAAAAGGGATTAAAAATTTCCCAATAAGCACAGATTTTGAAAAAAGAATACTTTATGACTTCTTGAAAGTCCGCATGAAATTATACTTATAGTGCATAAGACGTAATAAAAAAGAATTCTTTTATAACAAATTTGAGTTACCGACCGAGTTTCTCGCAAGCGCACGAGTCTTGGGTAAGTTTGTATATAAGGAACCTTAAAAAGTACTATATAACAGTACAACACACGCGGCATGTGTTAAATATATGTAGGTACATAGTGTGTGCACTGTTACATGTGGATAATACACGTATCTCGCTCTCTCTCAAAATCAATTCCATAATTATTATTATACTTATTCAGTAAAAGAATTCTTTATGAACATTTAGTTATGGTTTGTGAGGAACATTTTTACAAAATGAGTTTATAAAAGCATTCGTATCTAACTCTTAATTTAATAACTATGGCGGACATTCGTTATTTTTTAAAGCATTTACAAAGAATTCTTCTAGAATTCTTATTTCATAAAAGCATTCAAGAAGTATTCTTTTTGAATATATCAAAATTTCTTTTTGCTTATTGGGTTTGAATCACTTTTAATCTTTTTTCGTTTACTGGGCAGCACTTGTAAAACTACAAATAAAATTTCAATTTTTTATTGTTTAAAAAGAACTCCTAGAATCGGAGCAAAAACGATGGCAGGAAGGCAAGGCGATGTGGCTAGCAATGCAGGACATTCCGTCACATGTCTCTTGCATGAAGAAGGCAGAAGTAACGAGTCATGACGGTGAAATTCAAAGCTGTCCAGTTAAAATAATCAATGCTGTCTCACCAATACCCACCATGTATACCTGGGCTCCGATCCAACAAAATTTCATGGTGGAGGATGAAACAGTATTGCACAACATTCCTTATATGGGTGACGAAATTCTTGATCAGGATGGAACGTTCATAGAAGAATTGATAAAAAATTACGACGGTAAAGTTCACGGTGACAGAGAATCTGGTTTTATGGACGACTCGATCTTTGTGGATTTGGTAAATGCACTCGCTGTATACGAGAAAGAAGACACTAATAAAGAGACTCCTAAACGTACAAAAGAATCGTCAAAGGAAAAAGAGAGTCCAAAAGACGACGATGAAGAGATGAAAATTGATGTAGTCGAAGATTGTAAAGGAGAAAATGGCAATTCGTTCCCATCAATGCAAATTTTCAATGTAAGTCACAAATAAAATGTAAAAATTCTTTTTTTAACGAATTGGTTTTGTAGGCGATCTCGAGTATGTTCCCTGATAAAGGTAGACCGAACGAACTTAAGGAAAAGTATATTGAGTTGACGGAGAAATCTGATCCTAATGCTTTGCCGCCTGAATGCACACCCAATATTGATAGCGTTAACGCTAAGAATGTACCACGAGAACAGACGATGCATTCTTTTCATACTCTTTTCTGCAGAAGATGTTTTAAATACGATTGTTTCCTTCATCGTAAGTGTTTTTTTTTTAATATAAATAGATTAAATGGTCATTTTTTGGATATTTTTAAGTTTTATTTCTTAAAGGTTTGCAAGTATGTCATCCTGGTCCAAACTTGCAAAAACGTAAAGGACCTGATCTCAAACCTTTTTCCGAACCATGCGGATCTGATTGTTACATGCATTTAGTAAGTATTTAGTATCTTAAACAACGATAGACATGAAAAAACTAACATACAAATTACAGGAGGGTATAAAAGAGAAGCTTGCCGCTCAAGTGGCAGATTCCAAAGAAGACGAAAGCGAGGACAAACGTGGAGGCCCAAGAAAAGTCAGAAAACAAGCGAGTGTTGACTCCGGCAACGAAGCAAGCAGCGAAGATAGTAACGATAGTAATAAATATAGTCAAGGCGGCAGTTGCCAAGGTTAGTAATCAAATTTTAAAAAACAAAAAGATTTTCTTTTTTCAAAGTTATTATATACATGTTAATTTCGACTTTTCGCAGTGATTAAAAATAAATTTTCTGTAGATTTTAAACAGAATGTAAATAAAGAATCGAAACCCGAGGAGACAATGGAGGAACAGATGCAAAATCAACCAGAAATTCAAACTCCGTTCTCGTTACTCGGAACGGACAAGCGAATCAAAACCGAAAACGAACTTTCATGGACAGGATCGGAACAAAGTTTGTTTCGAGCTTTGCACAAAGCGTTCCCTGGGAATCCATGTGCGTTAGCTCAAATCATGCTTACGAAAACCTGTCAAGAAGTTTATCAGTTTTCTTTGAAAGAAGCTTCCGACATTCCTGCTGTGGAGAGTTTGAAAGATTTTACGCCGCCAAGAAAGAAGAAGAAGAAGCATCGGCTTTGGTCGATGCATTGTAGAAAAATACAATTGAAAAAAGATTCAGGTAAATTATTCTATTCATTTCCTGTAATTATAAGAAATTAATTTGGTTTTTGATTAGGTGCAAATCATGTGCATAATTTTGCGCCCTGCGATCATCAAGGAAGGCCGTGCGACAACTCCTGTCCTTGCATTCAAGCACAAAACTTCTGCGAAAAGTTCTGTCAGTGCAGCAGCGAATGCCAAAATCGTTTTCCAGGCTGTCGCTGCAAAGCGCAATGCAATACTAAACAGTGTCCGTGTTATTTAGCTGTTAGAGAGTGTGATCCGGATCTTTGCCAGACATGCGGAGCTGACACCTTTCATATCGCTAAAATATCTTGCAAAAATGTCAGCGTACAACGAGGATTGAGTAAGTTTTTATATTTACCACATTAAAAAATTTGAAGAATGACTAACTTTTAAATTGTTTCAGATAAACATTTACTTATGGCGCCATCAGACGTTGCAGGATGGGGAATTTTCTTGAAAGAATCTGCAGCGAAGAATGAATTTATATCTGAATATTGCGGTGAAATCATCAGTCAAGACGAAGCAGATAGACGTGGAAAGGTGTATGATAAATACATGTGCAGTTTTCTATTTAATTTGAATAATGGTAAGTTTTGTAAGAAATTAGAAAGTCAGAAGTGAATTGAAATGGAAATTTATTTTGTGCTTAGATTTTGTCGTTGATGCAACAAGGAAAGGCAATAAAATTAGATTTGCGAATCATTCGATTAATCCAAATTGCTACGCTAAGGTGATGATGGTCAACGGTGATCATCGAATTGGAATCTTTGCTAAACGTGCCATTCAGCCTGGCGAAGAATTATTCTTTGACTACAGGTTTGTGAATCGTTTATTTTGTTGATTTTATTATTATTAATTATTATGCTGGTGATGGGATTTTAAGATTTTTATTGTTATTTGCGTTGGTTTTATTAGTTTTTGTAGGTTAATTTGAAATTTGTGTACAATGTTCATGCAAACATGTTCTTTTTTTTATTACACATTATTCGTTATTGGTTTGTCGAGGACTTAAATGTTTTTTATGAAATACGAAACTTTTGAATGTAGATGATTCAAATTTACAAATGTTCAAAGGAGCAATAAGTTATAGAAGATATTAATTTTCGATGTTAAATAATGACACTGTAAAAAATGAAAATGAAATTTATAGAGGTTATGTTCGTTATGTTAGGTTATGTTTTTTCAGAAATTGATTTTAAAACAAAGTAATAAATAATAAATAAGATGAAAATATTGTTTTTGTAAACATAACAAATTAGATAGGTTATGTTTAATTTTTAAAACCTATAGAAACATGAATTTGTAGGTTTTAAAAATTAAACATAACCTATCTAATTTTTTATGTTTACAAAAACAATATTTTCATCTTATTTATTATTTATTACTTTGTTTTAAAATCTATTTCTGAAAAAACATAACCTAACATATCGAACATAATCTCTATAGAAAGTTCATAAATGATTTCATAAACAATTAAAAAAAATGCCATCGAGCATTTGTTATGTTTCGAAATTCTTTAAAATTATCAATAACTAGCAATAAGTTATAAAAGATATTAATTTTCGATGTTATTCATAATTTTAAAGGATTTCGAAACATTACGAATGCTCGATGGCATTTTTTTTTAATTGTTTATAAAATCATTTATGAACTTTCTATAGAGGTTATGTTCGATATGTTAGGTTATGTTTTTTCAGAAATTGATTTTAAAACAAAGTAAGAAATAATAAAATTGAATAAATAATAAATAAGATGAAAATGTTGTTTTTGTAAACATAAAAAATTGGATAGGTTATGTTTAATTTTAAAACCTACAAATTCTTGTTTCTTTTTATGAAGTCCTTTCCGTTACTAGAATACAAGTTTTCACCTTCAAATTTTGTATTATAGTTTAATTGTTACGAGTCATACAAACAATTACAATCACAAAAGGTCTGAATCGAAGAATGTATTAAATTTTTTAATGACGAATCATTCATTACCGTTCGTTACTAGTTAAAAATGCGAAATAAATGTACAAAATATATTCTTTTTTTAGTATACACAGTAAAATTCAAAATGAATTTTACAACGTTGAGCATGCGCAAAAAAAAATACTCATTTTCAACACAGTAAATTTTCAACGAGGAATGTTGTGACTTTGTAACTTTTGAAACGTTACTTTTCATACAATGTTGTATATTTTTCCTCGATTTGTAAAATTACAGTCCAATGTGGGGAAAAAAATTACCTATGAACTTCGTAAGAATACACAATTTGGTATATTTCTAATATGCAACGTTGTAAATTTACAATGCAGTCTTGAACTTTAATCACAATTCAGAAAAAGATCCTACGCTCAACGTAGTATTATTAAACAAAGATTATGTCCGAATTTTATCAGTGCGATGTAAATTTAATTTTGATTTTTTATAGTGTCATTATTTATGAACTTTTAAAAGAGGTTAGGTTATGTTTTTTTTTGCGATTTTGATTTAAAAAAAAAAAGTAAGAAATAAAATAATTGAATAAGATCAAAGTACTGTTTTTGAAAACATAAAAAATTGGATAGGTTATGTTTAATTTTAAAACCTACAAATTCTTGTTTCTTTTTACAAAATCCTTTCCGTTACTAGAATACAAGTTTTCCACCTTCAAATTTTGTGTTATAGTTTAATTGTTACAAGTCGTACAAACAATTACAATCACAAAGTATTGTAAGGTTTGAATCGAAGAATATCTTAAATTTTTTAATTACGAATAGTTTTTAATCTTTCGTTACTAGTTAAGAATGCGAAATAAGTGTACAAAATATATTGTTTTTTTTAGTATAGTACAAACAGTTTGAAATCTAACCTCACATTAATTATTTTTTAAAAATTATGTTAGCATACTTTTATTACACGAAAACAAGTTTAAACTTCTTATGTATTTAAACTTCTTATGAATTATACGTTTGATTATTAAAAATTATGTAATGTCTTAAATTTTTTCACTATTTTGTATTTCTTTGATCTTTGTTTACTATCAAAAACCGAATGATTACATTCAATAATAAATGTTGTTTATTGGTTGTTTTCGCTTTGTATCCACTTTCGTAACTGTTCATCATTAGTTAAGTTGAGAATGCATGGTTACGATTTTACTGGATCGATATCATTACAAACTCTACTAGATTATCACAATACAATACTTTGCTGTATTTCTTTTAATATTTAGTTTACATTTAGGGGAATTATTCCTTACGTTACAACTTATACGATACCCAGCATTCGGAAATGCATTGGAATGTATTGAAAATTTTGAATGCATTACAATACATTTGAATGCGCTATTTGATCTGAAAAGTATTGAAAAGAATTGAAATGTATTAAAAATGTTAATGCAATATATTTAAATCCAAAAATAATCCCAGTTCATACATTTAATGAAAAAAAAAATTTGCATCGATCAGGAATCGAACCCTGGTCTCCCGCACAACAACTTCGAGTCGTAACCATTCGACAACCTCCTTGTTGTAAAAGGTGATGCGAAACTAACAAATAGTTGAAACGTGGAGCATTTATAAATTGTGTACATAAAAGTAATCTGCTAAATTTATTACCATATTTTACATTTTTGTAATAATTTGCTTATCGATTTTTGAAAAGAACGATTTTGTTGGTAAAATAAATATTGTAATTTTTTTTCTAAATTACGTAATATCTTGAAAACGGTACGAGATACGTGAAATTTGACATAATTGACATAAATCAGGGGTACCTTGGTGCGATAATTCAAAGCCACTGTACATGATTAGAGAATTTTCGCAAATTTTCGTAAATTTAAAAATAAGTGTCAGTTAGGTGTCCAATAAGTGTGCAAATACGTTTCATTTAAGTGTACAACACTTTTTGGACTCTTGTGTATTGAACGCTTAAATAAAGTGTACCATTTCCGACAGAGCACAGCTAAATGTAATTGGAAATTGGTTTAAAATAAACATTTCACATTCCAAATTTTGAATGAAAAGTCATTTGTGGCATTTATTTTCGAAAATAACTTTTTTGTAATTGAAATAAATAATTGCGGGATATAATTTCAATATTTTTTCACTTCAAAGCGGAAGTTATTTTCTTTTATAGATTCATTTGTATTAAAATGAAGAATCATTAAGAATTTGTATTCAAATGAATTCACCACACTTTAATTTTTATATTGATTTATTTTAAATTCATTTGGATTAAAGCAGGCATTATTTTGTTCAGTTATGTGTTGAAATGGATTCATTAATTCCGGTAATTAACTGTTATTATTTATGGATTCGATTGTATTAAAAAATTATCATTTCAATCTTCATTTGTATTCAGATGGATTCACGACTTTTGCCTTTTTCCAGTATTTTTAGTAGTTTCGGCAACGAAATTATTTATGTATTCATTTGGATTCATATTTTTGTATTAAAATAATAGTGAAGTATTTTTGGATTCGAATGTATTCGAAAATTTCAAATAGCATATTCAAAAGCGAAAAATTAATCCAAGTCAATACATTTCAATCCAATTTCGATTGCTGGGTAGGTCCCACCGACGTATTTAATTGCGTTGACAATGTTATTTAAATTCTATTATGTAATTTAAAATTTAATGATAGGAACGTTAATCTGTTGTAATTTCTGGCAAAGTAATAAAGAAATTACTTCTCAAAAGTCGTTAAAAAGTTCGCGAATTTTTTATCAGCCGTTTCTTCTCCCATCTGATTGCTTTCAGAAAACAAAATGGCGTCTCCAAGATGGCGCCTGCAGTTTGTAATTTAATTTGCTAAATACATATCGAGTTTTTGCGTAACGATAGAAGACATATTAAAAAAAAAAATTGAAGTCTGAATAAAATAAGCTCAAAATGGTTAATTTCAAACCTTTTGTTATGTTTTTTCGATTTTCCTATCCCAGCAAACAAAAATTCATTCACCGCATCAGTTCGTCCAAAGACCCAGAATACTTTGCCTTATACGTGCATATAGTTTTGTTAAGATTTTTGGAATTTTAGATGTTTAAAAACATAGAAGGAAATGTTTAAAAGCATCAATTTGTTGAACACTTCACATTAATATTCTTGAAAAGATCCAAAGAACGTTTATTCCCTATTCAAACAAAATAAACATGCGGATAGGCTATCCCTGCGAAAAATTTTAAGAAGGATTCTTACGAGAATCTCATGAGAAATTAAAACACAATTAAATCTCTACATACTATAAACGACTCGATAACAATGTACACAATATTTTATAATATTTCATTTACCGAGACATTATTTTACGGCTGTAGAACTAGTCGTCCTATACAAGAGAAGATCTTTAAAAATAATGCAACCACTCTGCACTGTCATAAGTTATTAGGCTTTGGAATGTTAATTCGAGAGATTGTAATACATCAGGTTCCGTGGCAGACTTTGTGTTTACCGGTAAACAATCTCAAATTATTACGTCCCTTTTCAAGAACAGGCCACTAAAAAATTGCTGTTATTATATTTTCTTTTTTTTACATTGTTATTTTTGATATAGAGTTGTCATCGCTTAGAGTATTTTGATTTTATATAATTTCAAATTTTCTATTTTACCTACGTATATTGTTCTGTAAAAAATGTTACTTAATTGTATGAGGTTATTTCATGTCCGTTTAAAATGTAATAAATAAATAAATTAAGGTCCCCTTACTCGTATGATACAAACGATGAGAAGTAAATAAATAAATAAAAAAGCGTAACTGATATTTGGTGTAAAAAAAAGATTCTAATTTACAAGCAGGCATAGCATACAGAAATTACTGACCTTTCAAATTCTTCTGTTAGAATAGTCAAAAAATGCAATCATGAAATCTACATACGATTATTTCCAATGAACAATGATTTTTAAAAGATTTTTTTTAAATTCTGTTGTTTTTGTACATTGAAATCGTTTTAGAAAACCTGTTTCAAGTAAAGAAATCGTGTCCTCTAGACTGGAATTTTAAAATGTGCATTTTAAGATTTTGAAAATCAAGATGAAATCATACAAAAGTCTAAAAAAATATGCGGAAAGTTCAAAAATATTTTTTTGAAAATGATATACTATCGAAACAAATTTTCTAAACAAAAATTTCTTAAAAATAGCCGATGAATAGTCTGAAATTTTTACAGAATATTTTAAACACCTTTTAAAAAATTTAAAATTATTCATTATAAACATTATTTTCTAAAGTCTCATATTTTCAATTGAAAAATTCTTTAACTTTTTGCATATTGTTTCGTGTTTGAGGTTCCATTTTTGATACTTTTAATTTTATTTTCAAAATTATACTATGCACATTTTTAAGTTCATATCTTGAGGACAAGTTTTCATTACTTCCAAAAGAAATTCTGAAAAGATTTCAACACTAAAAAACATTAACAAAAATTTGTATAATTACATAGAGTGTAATAATCTATTTGTTTAATAAATCTATTCTTAAACTTCAGTTAATTTAAGTTTAGTCAGCCCTGCTTTGAAGTTTTTCACAACCTTTTTTCACACAAAGTACAACCGTTGAAAAATGTAATAGAAAAATGTCCAATCAGGACTTAATGAGTTAATAATAAATTCATTACTTTAAATTTGTACATTATTATACTGTTCAATAAATGAATAAATTATACTACTAAAGAAATTCAATTTCGTTTCCCTTGATACTACTTTAAATTTCTTAAACGTTGCCAAAATTACTTATTTATTTATTATAATCAATTAGATATTACATATAATTCATTTCTGCGAAAATTAAATATTAATTTTTATATTTATTTATTTAATCAACGGGAGAACCCTTTTACAAAAAATATTAGATATAAATTAATTTTGTATTTACATTTGTTAGTACACTCTTAACTAAACTTATGAATTAGTGACTTAATTTTTCTTTGGTAAACATAGTAAGAATCCTCAATTATGCTAACGCTCATTGTTACTGTAATTCGTATGTGGTACGCTTAAAGTAAAGATGTTAGGGTTTCTAGTGTTACTATAATTAATATACCACTGAATTTTATTTAATAAAAACGGCCAATCAATAGCAAAATGTACTAATTTGTGTAAGAAAATAAGGTCAGAGACTAGAAATATTCCATTCAATTGCGATCGCAATGTAATTTTCAATCGCTTATATAATGAAATATTTTATTTCGTTTGACTATTTTCATCCACAGATTCTTTAAAATGTATTAAAAATATAACGAATGACAAATTCCTCTATTTAATTAGTTAAAGGATTATTTCCATCACTGCAAATAACCGTTAATTATATCATGGAATGAAATCCGAATTTAATTGTATATAAAGTCCATTAAAAATCATTTATGTATTGGAGGAAAGTATTGTATTTTCTCGATAACTATAAAGTTCGGGTTTATTCGTTAATGTAAAAAATTGTTGTTGAACTAACACCAGAAAAAATATATAAATGGTTTATGCATGTACAGACATGAATAGTCGTTAAAAAAATAAGCTATGTGTTAGAAAACACGAGGATGACTAGTTAAAAAATTATTATTGTTCAATGGAGCATTTCCTTATGTAGAATCTGAGAACTTATCTTGTGTTAAAAATCTAGATCAAGTTCAAGCTTATTCTCAATCGATAGGCACACAACCCCTTTTTTCAAAAGTTGAGGTTTTAGAGATTTTTATGAAACTTACTAATGTAATTTTTATTTTCAATCACGTAAAAAATAACAGAATTTTATAGTTAAAAAACGTAAAATTTAAATTTGTTGTATTAGCAAAGACTGGTAGTATCTGAAAAACTAAATTCCAGTAGGTTTTTTGGAAATTTCAAAGAAAAAACGTTTGCTTAAATGTACTTATAAATTTTAAATCTTCTTATTCATGCATATTTTTCATACATAACAAAATTTCTAATTACATTAAGTCAAATACATGAACTTTCATGAGAAAGCATTTATCTTTAAAAGTAAGTTTTTAAATTTGTACAATTGGTGCTTCAAAACTTTAAAAGAAATGTGAATAGAAGTAAATATTTACTCGAATGGAGAAAATAATTTTTGTACACCATGTCAGATTTGTACATGGACGAAACATTTGTTAAATATACCAAAATATTTTTTTAATATAAGCCGAGATTTAAGCAAAAAATTCACTGGTTATTATTCAAATAAATATTGACTTCAATGTGCAAAACTTTTTATGTTAGTGTAGGAATATCTGTAAACTACTATGCAATTTGTCAAATTTATAACAAATAGTCATACATTCTTGCCCAACAATATTTCTACTTTAAAGTATTCTACATTAATAATTCTCAATCTCAAATTCTATTGAATAAAATAATTACTTAATAGAAAATCGACTGGGAAATAAATTTTATGCAGAAAGTTAATCGACTTATATATCGAATTTATAATAGAATTAAGAGTGATTGGCACTTATTTTGATAATTTTGGAAAGAAAATGCACTCCAAAGGAGTAGAATCTTATTTCAGTCATTAGATACCAAAACCTAATTAACCTCCTTCTCATGAATTGTCAATTTTCTTCAGTAGCAAGCAGTATTTCTTATCTCAAACATAAGAGGAAAATCCATTTAATTTTTTGTTTTAAATATATTTTATTAATATAAAGTTTAGTGGATTGATAGTCGGACGAAATTCGAGTGAACAGTTCGTCCTGATTGGAATTGAATTAAATGATTGTTGATTAAATTATTCAAAATTGTTATTATAACTAATTCAATTGTTTTTGTTTATTGTTAAATTTATTGTATTTATTAAAACCAAATGGTTGTTTACGGTATTTGCGGTTTCGTTTACTGGAGACCAAAACTGGTTTAACCATAATCGTTATTAAAATTCGAAATGATAGAAAAAAATCTCTTTTTCTACCATAACAATCCTTTGGTATAATGTTTATTTAATATATAGTCATTTATAAGTTTTTAGAGGAGTTTTTAAAAAAGTTATTAATGACCAACACTTAATAATGAAAAAGTGAGTTTTAAAAATGTTGAAGTTAATTCATAAATACAATTTTATCTTCGAAATTAATGAAAACCATTAATCGTTGGATGCAAATTCTTTATTCCTGTATAAACTATTAACTTGAAAAATGCTTTAACATTTTTGTAGAAAAATATATGCTGTAAAAAAAAAGTTTAGTGCTTTTACTATATTTTGCACGGAATACCAAAGGTTTACCTTTGACGTGAATTTTATTGAACTTTACGAATCTGCGATTAAAATATAGACAAAATGCAAATTCAACTCGCTGCGTTTGATTATTTAAAAAAAGGGCGTTTTATTTTAACTACAATTTTATTTGCAACAACACTTTTGCGTCGGACAACGAGATCCCGGTAAAGTGAATAAAAAGCATCTAAGGACCTTAAACATTTATGTCCCAAAATTTTGAATTTGACGATATCTATATGGCGTCTTACTGGAAAAACATTGGTACTAAGTCGTTATTTCCGAAAATAATGTTTACAAAACAAGATTTTCTTGCATATCCTGAAATCTTGAGGTAAAATTTATTAATCAACATTATACATTCAAATGGCGAACTCAAAATGGCGGGAAAAAAGTTTTATTTCTTTTCAATTTTTATAAAAATGTGTAAGGGCTATATTAGACCGTCGATAATAAATTTTGGGTTCGTTACATTGAATTTATGAAGTTGAATAATACATTTATACATCAAGGATGTTTCATGTCTTAAGATATCAGATTATACGGGAAAATCTTGTTTTGAAATCGTCATTTGACATCGTTTTTTTTACATCAAGCCGCCATATTAGATATAGATATCGTGAAATTAATAATTCTAGCACATATGTTCTTATGTTTAAGATTCGTGGATGCGTTTTCTCCAATTTACCAAGATTTCCTTAGGAGATTTCAATGCAAAAATCTTGCTGGAAACCAAATTTTTGTAAAAGAAACGACTTTTTTTAAATAATTGAACGCAGCGATTTGGATTTGCGTTTTTCTTAAATTTAAATCGCAAATTCGAAAAGTTTTATAAAATTACGTCAGAAATAAGTGGTGTAGAATTTTTTAAATCCCGGAAATATATGACAAACAGACGTTGAAAATTTCTATGAAAAAGTGTCCGTTTGGTCCTTAATGGGTTAACGAATTTTAAGACATTTTTGTTGTAATTAACTTTTCTGTAAATTCTGCAGTTTTATGTTGTGGAATCCCCTAGAACATTGCCTTAAAAGTAGTTATAGAATACCCCAATATTTACTCAACATTTTTAAAAATTGCAATTTTTCACATTTTTTTGCGCACTCTTTACACGGTTACGAGTCAAACTTGAACGACAAAACTGCATCTAACTATGGACGTTAATTGGTTAACATGGGCTCTTTTGATAGGGCTTCTTCGAGAGGCAGGAAGTGAACGATTTTTAATTGGTAACTGTCATAAACTAAAAACGAAATTCTAAATGATAGAAGTAAACTTTCCAATTGTTTGAAAAATCATAGACTAATCTAAGAAATTCAAAGCGATTAACTGTTGAAACACCAGATGATGTCTTAAACAATCTGACGTTCCCGTCGAACAGTTTTATCCAGGTTAATAAAACATCTTTTCGTGTTCATGCAAATACACCTGTAAGCTTAAATTTATTTACTATGTAGAAATATTTAGTATTGAAGTAATTATTAATCATAATACATTATATTTACTACATGTCTTAATGTAACGGTTAGTTTCAAAAAACGATATAAGGTTCCCATATATATTTCGACGTTTATACACCCGAGTCGCACAAGTAACAATTTTATAAACTTTGTTAATACTTGTTATTAATGCTCAAATAAGGCTAGGATACATTTTAAATCATGGAAATTTTGACAAATATTGTGCATGCGTGTTTGAAGTACTTGACGAAATAAAATTTCCCGTTTCTCTACACTCTTAGACATTTTTTTCTGAATTTTCTGAAAACGTAACTGAAGTTTTTTACTGTGAACCTTTCAAACAAATTTTGTTACAATTTAGTAATTTTCTGAAACGATAATAGAAAGATTTAGTTACATGCTACAAAAATTCTGCATCAGTTTAGTAATTTTTAGTTACCGTAACAGAAAAATTTAAGGGAGTACAAATTTTCTTGATCATTGGTTAATTTACATTTATTATATTGGTGTATATATCAAACATTACTTGAATGAATTGTATATAACATATTATTACATTTAATGACAGATACATGATCAGTAGTTAACCCTTTTTGGCTAATATATTAGGCACCGGAACCCAGTTGCAAATTTGAGTTTTTAAGTGGGAGTTGACGAAGCGCATAACATGATTTATTAATAAATAAAGAACTAAAAATCGTAATTTTTATAGAAAAAATACAGTCGCTGGCAAATGTTCGATTGGATCGAGATAAAACAGAGTACTAGGGGGTTTTTGACTTTGCTGTTTACGAATCTGTACTCAGATTTAAAAAATTAAATATGGCGGGTTCAGTATGGCCGACCAAAACGTAAAGATTACCTGATCAAGATTAAGTTGGGAACTAGGGGATTTTTGGGGTCGCCGATTACGAATCTGAACTCAGATTAAAAAAATTAAATATGGCGGATACAATATGGCTGATCAAAAGTGTTAAAAGTTACCCGATTGAGATTAGATTTTTGGTCGGCCATATTAAATCCGTCATATTGAATTCATAAAATGTGAGTTTAGATTCGTAATCAGCGACCCCAAAAACCCACGAGTACCTAATTTCATCTAGATCAAGTAAATTTTTACATTTTGGTCGGACATCTTGAAATCGGCATTTTGAATTTTCCAAATCTGAGTTTAGATTCGCGATCAGCAACCCCAAAAACCCCCGAGTATTCAGTTTAATGAAAAATGTGTGCCGGAAAGGGTTCAGGAAAATTATATTGTCATCGTACTCATATAATTTGACAATATTCCGATGATGCGTTTTATATGCTACTGCTGCTTGACCGAGGAAATCGTAATAATAGAATGCAAATCCCATTTCTACAACGGGAAACACGGGCGCTAAGTGTAGGGTGGCGTGCGTCGCAGCCGCACCTGGCGGCTACAAACCAAACTAATGTCCCTATAGTTATCTGATCATTTTCAGATGTCTGTTTCAGTTTCGCAATTTTCTGGTAATGTTACATAGTGTTTCTTTCAATTACAAAATTTTACTAAATTTTGTAACCTCTCCAATATAAAAGCATCCGAATATTCCGAACATTTTTAACAGTGTACTTACTAGGAAATCTTTAAGAAACCTAACACCTTAACCTTTAGCAGCATGGTGGTAACCTACGTTACCACCTCGATTTCTTTGATTTTTGCTCATTTAAATTGCAGTTAACGCATTTAGATCGGTGTTTTTGCTATTTTATGTTACTATAGTGATACAAGAATGTATAAAAATAGTTATTATGATATAATTGTTTATTGTTTATGATTTATAAATAAACAAATATTAAAAAATCACGATTTAAACAAAAAAATTCATTATTGACGCTGTTTTTTAAGATAATTGTTTGAAATTTAGTATAATAGAGTTTTTAAGGTCGCTGATTACGAATCTGACCACAGATTTTAAAAATTCGAAATGGCCGATCCAAGTTTCTTGAATGGGTTGAAAGTGAGCACACGGGGGTTCTCATGGTCGCTGATGACGAATCTGACTACAGAATTTGGAAATTTGAATATTTCGGATCCAAAATGGTGTTAGTCACAGGTATTCGTCACAGGTATTCGCCATTTAGTTCTAAATTGTTGGTCGAAAATAAATGAAGTTATTATTGGTTTGCCATCTAATACCAGATTCGTAATCATCGACCCCGAAAACCCCAGGGGTGCTCAGTTTAATATCAATATAGTAACTTTACAACATTACGGTCCGCCATTTTGGATCGGCCATATTAAATTTTGAAAATCTGAGTTTAGCTTCGTAATCAGCGAGCTCGAAAACACCTGAGTAACAATTTTCAGCCATTTTACGTGTAAAGAAAAATGTATGCTTCAAAGGGTGAAATTACTACATTACTCTAACCAAATCATCTTGTATTAAAGAAATAAAAAAATGGCCAACACGGTTCAAACCTATTGGTTGATAAAAGGACCAAACAGGTCTTTTTATTTCACGCCCAACGTTTCGACCACTCTTGGAGGTCCTCCTCAGGGGCATCTATTAATAGATACATAGAAAAAAAACCAACAAAATATAACACACGAAAAAAATATGAACAAAAATATAAATTAAGGACATTTTCACTCATTACAATAAAATAATCATAAAACAAACAACACGCACCTGACATGAGTAACTGTACGTCGTATACTAAATTTGTGACACAGATTACACTGACTTGTAAACATACACACACACACACACACACACACACACACACACTCTTAGACTCGCAGTACAAACATAATACATAATTAAATGTGTCAATCCTATATATACAAATTCGTTACTTTTTAAATTACAATGTTATTTACAAATCATTAATTAAAATATTATAACTGTTACTTAATTTTTCTGTGTCCGTTCTAAAATTTATGCTCGATTTTTGTTTTTTAATATGGATCATTTCTTTGATGTTACGTTTTTTCCAATGTGGTTCTGTTTCCAAACCATAACTGTGTACAGTTACTCATGTCAGGTGCGTGTTGTTTGTTTTATGATTATTTTATTGTAATGAGTGAAAATGTCCTTAATTTATATTTTTGTTCATATTTTTTTCGTGTGTTATATTTTGTTGGTTTTTTTTTTCTATGTATCTATTAATAGATGCCCCTGAGGAGGACCTCCAAGAGTGGTCGAAACGTTGGGCGTGAAATAAAAAGACCTGTTTGGTCCTTTTATCAACCAATAGGTTTGAACCGTGTTGGCCATTTTTTTATTTCTTCAATTAATATTACGGTTCCTGGACTACAATTACAACAAATCATCTTGTGTTTCAGATACGGACCTACGGAGCAATTGAAATTCGTCGGCATCGAAAGAGAAATGGAATTTCTGTAATCCGTCCAACCCCACGAAGTCGAATGCAAGATCTACTTCTAATTAATCATTAAATGTACAGCAATATTGTATTATTCCAGTAGACCGAACTTGTAATTGATTTTTTACGTAAAAAAAAAGAAGGATAAAAACCTTAAGACTTGTTTATATTTAGTTTCTTCCCAGACCCTTGACGTTTCGAAAGGCTGAGGGCTCGGAGCAGTTCGATGTCAAGTATTGGAGGCATACGAGCAGAAAATTAATTCACTAATTAACTCCCGACCCTGGGGGCAGAGGGGGGCAGAGGTATGCAAACAGGCAAAGGATAGTTGCAGGGGGGAGGGGGGGGCTATTAGCGTTCATTACAATTAGAGTGACACGATGCGAAAAAAGGCTAGTAGCTGCCGTTTCGTAAAAGCGAACCCGACGCACGCATCAGCGCGCGAGTTTAACGCGCACGATCTCTATATGTAGTCAGAGAAGTGCCTTCGGATAGTCTCGCGTGCAACACTGCAACTAGTTGCAGCCGCTGCGACGACCGCGAAAGCACACCGTCGCGGAGACAAAACCAAAAATTCCGGTCCCAAAATGCAATTGGTTCATTTTTTTATTCGATGTCAAACGAACGTTCCGTAATTTCGGCTCCATGGGGTTGTAAAAATTAACAGGTTATTTCAAAATTTTTATTTATAGCAATTTTTTCCAAAAAAAGTGTTAGAATTGAAGTTTAAATCACGAATTAATTGTAGGATAAAAAAGTGTCTGTAGTGTGCGGTTTAAGAACCTGATGTAAGGTTCAGGGTCGGTTAGGATCTTCATTTTTGTTATTAAAACTAAAGGTGGATTAAGTCAGACAATCTAAAAAAAAAAAATACAAAGTTTTTTGTATGTAATTTTTTTAACAATTTGGAGTAATCTGACAGTTTTTTGTAATGAAGTAATAGAACACATTCTTGAAATTTTTGTCACACGTTTATTGACATTTTTACACGCTTCCAGAATGTTCTCAAATAAAAGTAACGAGTTGAATCGACTTTACACTGTTCGGAAGACAGTCATGTAATAAAAACTCGATTGACGGCTTCCAGGATTCCGGAGGTTTCGCTGGTCTCAAATAAAAAGTTGAACGGAATTTTAATTTCTAGACACGAGGATGTAGTGGAGCTGCAATAAAATTAAACTATCCGAAATTTAATTTGCTAAATAATAAAGGTGAGACATAAAAACACTACGAAAAACATTAAAATACAAGTGTAATATAGGTGTATTGTCTATGACGTAAAAATTTGAGAACAGATTTTGTTAGAATACGTGACAAAAAGTTTTTGGTATTTGAGACTCCGAAGAAGATATTTTGTACTAGAAAGTTAAAGATATTTTATTTAATCAAGACAAAGATATCTTTTTGACAACATAAGTTTTGTTTAAATTTGTTGAATGCAATTGTTTCAAAGGAATGAAATAGAAAAGAACAAAAAAAATATTAATGTAACTATTAATTACTTCGTACAATTACTTCTTACAATAAAAAAATTAAACTAATCACATTTAAACAAATAAATGTTGGACTTCATGTAAATATAAATTCCCAATGCAAAAAAAAAAACAACCGATAATATCACTGATGTTTAATTGAATGATGTTTTACTTAATTAATTGAGAACAATTACAGGTCGAGGTCGTTTAATCGCGACATCGAGGAAGCGAAGTATTCCAGTATTTTTTTTTTCAAAATTGTAATTTACCTCCGTATTTATGGCCCATTCGTGCACTTCACTTTTTAGTGATTACCAACGACACTACGCGCAATTGTAAATAAATTCAACTCATTCCATAGAAATCGATTACCGGCTGTTAAAAATTTAATTAAAATCGAAAATTACTTTTTAGATCTACAAAGGGTTCTTTAGATCGCTGAATGTGTACTTATTTTAACAGTTCGTGAATCCTACGCAAAAATTTCGATATTGGCGGTTAAAAAAAGTTTAGTTAGTAATAATTAAGTTCTTGTTTTAATTGTGTGCACAAAAATATTTGGAAAAAAGTTGTTACTTTTATTTATTTTGCGATTTATGACTTTCATTCCTAATTTTTTATTTCTATGCTTTGCAAACTTTAATCGATTTCATGCAAAAAAAAAAAATAGCTGCTTGACAAATTTAACTTTTATTGAGAAGTTGAAAGGAAAGTAGTAAAAAGAATTTCTTTTTTAGTTAGTCTAACTATGTTGATGTTAATTTTACTATTATCATCTAAGGTGATAATTAGTAGTTAAATTGACGTAAATATTTACTCAGTATTCAGAATGACAAAAAATCAAGAAATGGTAAAAATGAATAAAAAATATGATGAAAAAACCCGTCAATAAACATAATTATACTAAAAAAAATTCTACTTACTATTTTTTAACTATTCAAAGTCTTCGGCTAGATCCTCATCGAAATCTTGTTAGTTAAATAAAGTAAAAATGTTTTTCTAAAAATCAACTAAAAATGTATCTTCATTCTTTTTCGTTTACTAAGTAGTTTAAATCTAGCAAATTTTTTAAATTTTTAAAATGAAGTTCTATAATTGTCTTCGTCTAAGTAAATTTTTAGTCGATTTAACGCCTTATTTACTGTCATAACTGCAACTTATAAAATTCGTTGAGGATCTATTGAAATACTTAGTAGTAAAAATCAAGAAATGTGGTACCATGCAACAAACTCATAGATACATAAGTCAATATGATAAAAAAAACCGTCATTAAAAATAACTCCACTAAAAAAAATGCAGGACAAAATTCTCAGTAAATTTGACTATTCTGTAGCTATTCAAAGTCTTTCACTAGATCTTCAACAAAACTTTGTTAGTTAAATAAAGTAAAATGTAGAAATCAAAGAAAAATGCATCTTCTTTCTTATTCGTTTCCTGAGTTTTTTAAAAGTAAGACAATAAATGAAGTTCTAACATTTACGGTTTTAACTCCTTTACTATTATAACTGCAACTTATAAAAATTCGTTGAGGATCTACTGAAATACTTTGAGTACTTAAAAAGTAGTAAAATTTATTGCACATTTTTTTGCATTCCTAAATAAAAATAAAATTTAATAATTTCGTAATGCAACTGACGTATAATTTCATTGTCAATCCTTATTTTTACTGAAAGGCATTCCTTAATATGTACAAAATATTGAGGAAAATGATTAGTTAAATATTTAGAAACTAATAAATACTGCTGAATTTTGAAATAAAGTGGGTTGGTTCGTTTACGACGATTACAGTATTTCACCGTTTTAACGAGCAACTGAAATCATAAATTTAGTTAAAACAATTTAGCATAAAAAAATATGAATAACAAGTAAGTGAAGTAATAAAATCGTACCAACAAACTAAATTGAGTGAAAAAATTGTAATATTTACAATGTCTAGATAATCAATCATCAAATAGTAATTCTCACAATTTCTTTTGCCAAAAGTACTACTATGAGATAGTTACTGATATTACTGGAACGTAGCAATCATGAGGACTAAACGAATAGTCAAAGTTACTATTCCTCAATGAAATAACAGTTTACATATTTCGATTTTTGGTTGATTATAAATGGATTTTTATTTCTAAAACAGATTTTTTAATACAGTTGATCAAATTAAAAAATGAACGAATGTGCTTAATACGTACGTAGTTCATTTTAAATCTAGGAATAATAGACATGCAAAAAAGAAGCCATAATCGAATTTTTAATAATAATCACTAAATAAATAAATTTTCTCTGTATCATCTAGAAAAAGTACGCGAACATTATGAAGAGTTGAATGTTTGGAGAATTTTTCATATAAATGTAAGAAATAGAAATGTAATTGGCGTAATAAATATTGTTTTCCAATTTTAGTTTTTTCCGTAATCTGTAATTTATGTACATAAAATATAGAAGATAATTTGCAATAATAGTTTATTTCATCTTTATTCAAATAATTTGTAGAAAATATAAAATGTATATTATATAATATTTAACGACGTATGTTACTCTCTAAATTTGAATTAGTAAAAAGTGGATTACTATTTGCAATTAGTAATAAAATGTACTAATGATTAATCAATCTTAACTAATTGAATTAGTTATTCAAATTATGTTACTCATTCAATTAATAGAAATTCACCAATTTTTAGTTAATTTTGTTACTAATTTAAAATAGTAACCCACTTTTCACTAATTCAGATTTAGAGGGTATATGATTATAGGAACTCTTGCTAGATAGGTTCGTTAAATTAATTATTTTTATTACTCTATATGCTAATAGAATATTTGTATTTATAAAACAAGCAATAAAATATTAAGAAAATATTTACAGTCATTCGTTGATAATACAAAAATGATATGATTTCTGACAAGCCCAAAATAGAAACTGTTCAAATATAAAAACACATTTTATTTGTATTAATTAATAAACTAACCAAATACTAAGTTTATTTACAGCATATTAATTTATGCTTAGACTTAATCATGTCCTAAACAATAATAGCTTTTGTCTATGTAAAAGAAATATATTAATGTGTATAATATGCAAATTGCTAGAAATTATTATACTTTTTAGTTATTTTGTCTATATTTCGGGTAGTAATATCTCTTACTATCAATAGTCCATTTGGCTACTTTTAATCTTTATCTCGTCACTTTACTGCAATACGTAGTCATTGTTTAGAACATTTTATTTTTTTTTCTTTCGGTGTACGTAATAAGAACTAACTATGTAAAAAAGAAATACTGTAAAATCACAACAGCACTGTCAAAATACACCGAAATATTGTTATTACATTCAGATATTGTGAAATTACAATTATAATACATATTGTAAAACTCAACACAATATTTTAACATTTCAAAAAAAAATGTAATTTTACATAATTTGCTAGAAGTTTATGAGAGTTATTTTGTACAATGTTTGTCTGTTATATCAAAATCGAAAACACTAAATGAAAAATATACGAAACATTAAAGATGATGCGTAACAAAAGTGCAAGGCATACGATTGAGTGCAATAACTACAAAGAAGGAAAATAAACAAAAAAGTCAACATGTGGACAAACAATGTAAACTTTTACAAATAATAATTAAAGATAGAAATCGGTGCCAATTCGAAGCTATTTAAGAAATATAACAGATTAAAGGCTGACAAATTTCGTGAAATTCTCAGTGCACTAAAAAAAATTTTTAGTAAGTTTCACTACTTTTTAATAGTGTTTCAGTAATCCTCAATAGAAATTAGTACAAGGAATGCTTTTCAATATATTCCCTGCAAAATAATAAGGATTGACAATTAAATTATATTTATTTCCACATAGGTATAATGCATAAATCATTAAATTTTATTGTTATTATGCAATTAAATTTTAGCACAATAGTATTCACTGACAAAAATTTTCAATAAATTTGACTACTTTTTAACGACTCGAAGTATTTGAATAGGTCCTGACTGAATTTGTATAAGTGCAGTTACGACACAAATCATCTAATAATTGTTCTAACATTGTCCTAACAAACATTGTTGGAGAAAGGAAATGTTTAAACTTCCTTTAATGACTAAATTTTAAAAAATTGTTAGAATTTAACTACTCAGCGAACGGAAAAGTATGCAGATAATCTTTTAGTTGATTTTTAGCAGAACTACACTTTTACTTTACTTAACTAACCAAATTTCGTCGAAGCTCTAGGGAGACTTTGAGTAGTAACAGAATAGTCAAATTTACTAAGAATTTTATTTTGAATTTTTTTAGTGGTATTATTTTTATTGGTGGTTTCTTTTTGGCATATTACTATATGCATCTATGAGATTTCTGCATAGTATCGCATTTCTTTGTTTGAACATTCTAAATACTGTATAAATATTGACGTCAAATGAAATCTAACTATTACCTTAAATAAAAACAGTACAAGTAACAACATCAACAGAGTTTATCTTAACCGAAGACGTATTTCGTTTTACTACTTTTCTTTAAACTTTTCAATCGTACTTAAATTTGTCAAGTAGATTTTTTTTCAGTGTGTTCAGATGCATACACTAAAAAAATGTCTATTTCAACATTCACAAATATAAAATGGTGATGAACCAAATTTACATGAAATGAAAAAGCATAACATTTACAATTATTTAATAATTTCCATTAACATAGCATTTCATATTTTATACCAAATCTTAGTTTTTCGATTGATGCAATTGGATTCAAAAACATTATGTTGTAATTTAATTAATTTTCAATCAAAACTTTTCTTACTATACTGTAATGTAATTAAAATCTAGCGATTCAATTATTATTAAGCGTTTAATTAAATCAGGCTTCATGATAAATATAAAAATATTGAATAGAATAGTTAAGGTTTAAATTGAGTAAAATCAACTTGTAGATGACATGAGCTTTTAGATATCTCTAATCCTCGTGATATTCTTCTTTTCTCCGAATATTATGCGAAATTCCATGAAAAATTCGTGAGATCATCTAATGTATTAAAAAGCTCATATGATTATGTGGATATTTTCATCAGAGTACAATATTCAACGAGATGCAGTCCTCAAGAAATCGTCAAAGTTTGATTCATCCAGAGCAATATTTTAAACAATTTCTATTCATCGATAGAAATGGAGATGATTTTAATAAATTGCTTTTATCTAGATTTTGATCCGATTATATAATCGTATTTCAACCAGTAACAAAACTTGTGGCTAATTACTTGGAATTTATAGAATTTTTTTTCGATTTTTTAATTCAATTCCTATTCATTTCAATACTTGTTTAAAATATTTGATTGAATATGAAACAAGAGGCTTATATATAATTAGATTTTATACGTGTTACTATACGTTGTAATTCAATCCGGTTCTATCCGAATTATATATTCAACGCACCTGTATCCTATACTTTCTAAATTCCTTGGAGTATAAATGGAGCCACTCTTTTATTAAGAGTGAAAGAAAAAAAAAACGCTCTCATATAAGAGTGAAATATCATTCTCAATAATGTGAAAATTTGACTCTTCGTAAACTTCCCAACGGGTACGAAAGTCCCGAATGTTTCTAAAACGATTTTAGAACGTTCCAGAAACGTTCTTAAAACGTTAAATGTCTGCAACATGGATGAAACGTTTATAAAACGTTCCGTAAAAGCTGCAGACATATGACGTTTTAGGAACGTTTCTGGAACATTCTAAAAACGTTTTATCAACATTTGGGTCCTTCGTGCCCGTTGGGTTTTCACCCCAAGTAATTTACAGAGTGATCGTCGTTGTTATACAGTTTTTATTAGATTCCGTGTATTTTAGTTCCTGCTGTAAAAGTCAATTAAAATTTACTCATATTCGTTTTTTCTATTCAATTCTAATGTGCATTTTCATTCTTAGCGTTTTATACTTTTATACATTTGTATTCAATTCTTATTTCAATCCAGTCCTAGTCTGTAATTCTATTCTCATATTCGTCTCTGACGATTTTACAAAATCCAATAAAAATGTATAATTTGCATGGTTTATAAATGGAAAGAATTTTTATCTTTCTTGAAAAATGTCGAAAATTATCGCATGAAAAATTACAAGTTTCAAAAATTGAATAGGATCGGATAGGTGATTATCTTCCACATTTCTTCGTATAAAAGTGCAACGCATAGTCAAAAATGAACAATTTTTTTACAATTTAAATGTTTGCAAGAATCTCAAGATTTTAGCATAACGAATTCACTATGTTCCTATTTGTTGTGTGGTTTCGATGTTTATTAGTAATAAAACTGGGTCAGGCTGCAAAACAGTACTGTGCTGTGTCTCACTCCTTGTACAATTATTCTTGTGCAATAAAGATGTTTATTATTATTATTATTATTATTATTATTATTAATTCAAAACATATTAATATAATGAGGAATCATTCAATTCATTATCTAAATCTTGTTAATTTTATTTAAAACCACCTATTGCTTTGATTTGAAATAAAATTGGGTTATTCAAGGGTTTAAGAATTATGCCAACGCAGCCATCTTTTTAAGTCAAGTTTCCCGATTTATATAGTATCAAAACATTCTGCTGATAACACTAAAAAATGAGAATTTTAACGATAAAAATACAGAAAATTGATTAATTTTATTCTCCGGGATGCATCTCTAAAAAAGTCACGAACAAAATCATGTCATTGAAAATATTGACATTTGTTACAATTTTATGATGTTCAGCACCCATAATTTCATACTTGCAATAACAAGTTAAATTATAATCCCAAACAGTATAAAACGAGATAAAAGCATGGAAACAGAATACGTAGAATGCCTAGAATAATCTCGTGGTTTGTTTCCCTGGTTATATTTTATGCGGTACTTATAATAACTATTAATTTTCCATACTAGAACCATTTACAGCATTACTACGTTCCAAGAGAATATCCTTAAATAAAGAGGAAAATAAGCAAATTTTATGACATTTTTTTCGAAAAAGTAGAGATATTACTAATATAAAATTTGTTTTAAATGTGTTGTTGCAAATTTTAACGTGTTTTTATCTTTATCTTTACAGCTTAGACAATATTTTTAAAAATATCAGTCGTTTCGACTTTATAATTTTCTTGTTAATTCTCTTTTAATTTTTGTTTGCATTTACGAAAAAAGTAATAAAATTAAGGAAGATTTTATTAAAAATCAATTCCAATTTCAAGCAATTTGGTCATTAAATAAATTTAATAAAGGACATAATCAATATTACTTTATATAATTTAGTAACGATGTTTAATTTAGCCCATTTTATTGATTAAGGATCCTTACCGACGAAGAATTTCATTTGTTGCTAATTATATAAAAAATATTGCAAATAATCCCATAATTATTATGATGTCAGGTCATCGGAAATTAAAACTTAATGATTAATACTTAATAATTAATTGTATTTATTAGTTAGATGCAAACCACATTTAAAAAATGTGCTACAAAGGAAAAACTTGTAAATTATTCACTACAATTAGTAACAACTTATTAGACACTTTTTAATTAAATTTCATGTAGTTTGAAACTTTGTTAACCTCTGATCAGTAATTTTGAGGAACTTTGTTTTTGTTTTCTGCTTCATGATAGTTGTGTAATTTTGAATGTGTAAATAGTTGCTGTTAAGAATGTTGGTTTTCAAATTTTCATAATCGAATTTTGTACGGCTCATTCGTTAATATCTCTCATGTAACTTTAAATATTTGCAACAGATATTTTGTAATACCTAACTATGTAATTAAAAAACTATTGTTTTTAATTTAAAAAAAAGGAATAATATAAAGTATTACGCGTGGAATGAACTGTCAAAAAATTTGCAAGAGCAGTAAAAATTATGCTACTGTAAAAATATATAAAATTAATATTAAAATGGACATTTTACAGATAATATTTCGAACTGAAACGCTATCGAATTGTTCAAAGAATAATAAAATGACCTGTAAAATGCAAAATGAATGATCTTGATAAAATAATTTACAATAATTGCCTATGAACATCTAAAAATTATCAAACTATTTTGTGTTATTGAGCTCTCTAAACTTAGGGTTACTTAAATTGGGTTACCATAAATTATTAGTAAGTTTTTTACTGGCAAATAGTACGACAATTCATTAGTAAAATTCTATTAACCTACAAGTAGATATTGACTTTTTAATTTAGTAGTTTGTAGAATTAGTAATAAATTAGTAGGTTTTAACTTTTTATTAGCAAAAATTATTACTAATTTATTTGGTGACTCACTTTTCGTTTTCTTATTAGCAGTTTTTAACTAGTTCAGATTTAGAGAGAGATATATCCGTAAAATAAATTTCCTCCCTGTTTCTGCACAAAAAGTTATATTACTATTTTTATATTTCTAGTAATTATTTCATTAAAATATAAGTAATTTCAAAATTTTATTTAAATACGTTGCATTAATATAAAATAAACATAAATGTCATTAGAATCTTTATAAAGATGAAAGTGTATGGTGGCTTGAATTTACTTAAAGATAAAGGCTAAAACTGTACGACAAATGACAAAAAAATAACTGCATATGTCTGCATTCACAACCTAATAAAGGGAAAATTAATTTTGTATTTTTCGCATATTAAATACCACTTTTCTTGTAGACTATCAAGTCTTCTTTCGTGAAAAGAAACGGGGGTTGTTACGCATGCATTAAACCGTAAGAAAGGTAATGGCCATAAGTTTTGGAAACAACTCTTTTGAAATTAGACAAAGTTAAACAATTAAAATGTTGAAAGAGGGACATTAAATAACCTTAAACTATTATAAATCATAAAAGCTACAGCTACAATAACTTGAAGCCCGTAAACGTGAAAAATACAAATTGCTTCGTAGTGTACCGTAAAACCTAATCCATTTTTTAAAAATAATATTTTATATTTCAAAGCTGGTATGATTTAAGCTTTTTCAAATTTAACTCCGTACTATACCACATGTTATTTTTAAATCGTATGTTACATTTTAATCGTACGTTATTAAGACTGTTTGAGTTTAATCGGATCAAAACTTGTGATTGGGATTAGGATATTAGCCATTTTCAGGTTTTAACAAGAGATTTAATGGAGTTGGTTAATATCGAATCTATTTTTGTAATTGTACATTCGCACTTGTAAGAGGATAGTTGAAAAGTTGATCTTTTTTTGTTGTAAAATTAGGTTCTATCTTTCATTATATGTCCTGTTTTCGTAAATAATTTACAAAAGTATCACAAAAATACTAATATGAAGAGACAAAAATATATTCAAATTATTAAAAAGAAATGCTTCAGGCAATTAATCATTTCAAAATAATTATTAACGACTAATTGTTAACTAATTGTAATATTTTCTTTTATTAAGAGGATTAGTTACTTTTATCACAATGGTCATTCTAAATATTTGTGTCACTATAGACATTTTTTAAATGAGAAGAATCCAACAATTTTTCTCAATATGGTTAAACATTAATAACGTAAAATTCACGTTAATATTTATTTCCTATTATTTGTTAACCTTACATAACATTGATGTGTGAATAAATATTTATGGAGTAGTTTTTAATAAAGACATTAGAGTCATCCAAAGGTTAAAGGAATTAGCTAAATCCCTATTGATTAATTACCAGTTAGTAAAAGCTGCCATTATATTTCATGAATGATCATACGTCAGATTGTTAAGTCTTTATAAATAGTCTAAATTAATTTTAGAATTAGTCAGTGTTTTAACGAAATTTAATAGAAATTGTAAAAGGTACATTTTTATTTTTGCAAACAATTCTTTTTCATCGTTTGCTCCTTTTGGCGTCTCTGAATTAATCCTTAAGTTATTAACATATGTCTGTATAGAAATACATATAAACTAAACATTTTTCCTGATATGATTATATAAACTAATGATTATAATTAGTGAAATCAAGGCGACATTTTAAGTGGATGTTTTGATGAATATGCAAGATTCTTGCTTGGTTTTTACGATAATTAACTCTTTTTTCAAGTGCGAGGTGAACACTGAAAAGAAAATTTCACTAAGCTTACGAGAAAACACGAGGATACATAAAAGTGTAGTATGATTTAATACGATTACATGTACATTTTAAATTGCCACAATGTATAATCTCTTTCTTTGTATATTTCCATTTTTACATTGCTTTGTATTAAACCAAGAAAATCCTGTTCTCTCGTTTTGGAGAAAATTTACCGTTACTAATATTCGAAATGCAGTAGAGTCCCGGTATATTTGCGTCTCGTTATATTTAGGTCCAAGCATATTTGCCTAGTTCCTTCTCGTTATTGTCTGTCACTGCTCTCTTTTTACCCCACCTTGCGCGCTGGGGCCTCAGGAAGGGCCTGATGCGACGTCACGAACGCGACTGAGGAGAGTGGGAGAAGCGGCGTTCCCCTTCTTTTGACAAACATAAGGAGACGGGAGGGGAAAGCTTAATTATTTATAATTATTAGAAAGTATGTAATAAATTTGTTGGAAATATTTTAAAATTGTTTATTTATGATACTATATGTCTATTAAAGTATAATAATAGTTATGTAAATGATAAAATTGTGTAACAATATAATAACACAGAGAGAATTAAATTATTTAAATCATCAAGATGTATGTAAAGCATTTTTATTGATATTCATTATTTTTCAGCGTTATTGTAGAACAATTTGAAATAAAATATCTCCAGAATTGAAGCGTTTTTTTGGATCATTGACAGTGGGTTAAGGTAATTCAATATCGATGACGTATTATTAAAACCGGAAGTCATAATGAAAAATTGGGATAAACTTCCGAAAACGCCCCCCAACCGATTTTAATGTACATTGGTATACTTACGTATTTCGGGGTGCTGATTACGGAAATGATAATGAAAATTGGCGCAAATTTTATTTTCATGGTGAAAACCTTAAAAAACACCATAATTTATTTTTTTTTTGCAATTATCTCATAAAATTCTCAAAATTTCGAAAAATTCTTCCAATAAAAGTTGTAGATTTGATCGAAATACACATTTTATAATGTATGCATATTCCCGCCAAAATCGATAGTTTTTGAGAAAAATCGAAAAAACTACAAAACACCATGCCTAGCCCTAACATTGCCTAAAAGCATATGGGTGCCCTAAAACTAACCTAACCTAACCAGTCAGAACTCTGCCTAGCCCTAACAACACCTAAAAGCATATGGGTGCCTTAAAACTAACCTAACCTAACCAGTCACTACTCTGCCTAGCCCTAACAATGCCTAAAAGCATATGCGTGCCCCAAAACTAACCTAACCTAACCACTCTGAACTCCACCTATCCCTAGCAATGCCAAAAAGAATATGTGTATCGCTACGTGGAATTCGTGTTATAATTGATCGTTTTCATGGTGTTTTGTCGTTTTTTCGATTTTTCTCAAAAACTATCGATTTTGGCGGGAATATGCATATAATATAAAATGTATATTTCGATCAAATCTACAACTTTTATTGGAAGAATTTTTCGAAATTTTGAGAATTTTAGGAGATAATTGAAAAAAACCATAAATTATGGTGGTTTTTTAAAGGTTTTCATCATGCAAATAAAATTTGCGCCAATTTTCATTATCATTTCCGTAATCAGCACCCCGAAATACGTAAGTATATCAATGTACATTAAAATCGGTTGGGGGGCGTTTTCGGAAGTACACCCGAAAATCTGGCTAGTTTTGTCTAATTTGTCTGGCCTCTATACATAATAAGTAAGAAGGACGAGAAAAAATAGGCATATAATATGGATTAATCTAATTCCACTACGGATTCTTCCATTTCAATCGAGAACGGTTTATTATTATACTCAAGTGTATTAAAACATTTTATTTTACACGAATAATTACTTCATAATTTTTGGGCTCTTTTGGAATTGAAATATATTCGTAATTTCAAATTTACTTTTTAAAAATTCTCGAACATATGTATTTGAACTCGATCTAGCAGTAGATTCATTAACTTAACAAAAAAATTTAATCGAAATTCAAAGGAAAATTTAAAAATATATTTTTCTTCCTTCTAAAAATCTCGTATAATTTTTCATCAAATTGTGAGGTATTGCTGTATGTTGCATTACAATTACCGTTTATGTCGTTCACTATTCTACTTTAAACACACTTTAATTACGATTTCTCTGTACGTACGAAATGCTATAAATGCAGAAGTGTACAACTGAGTATAATTAGCGATTGCCAAATGATATATTATGTGCAGAAGTAATTTGTATACATGCTGTAAATACACCAATTTTCGACAAATCATAATTTTGTTGGTTACCGTTTATAAGTTAATGACCTTTTATGCGTCTATAATTAATACAAGAAAAGTTAATGGGGTTACTCGCAGGAAGCAATGAAATTATGAGTACTGTGACAGTGGTGCAACATTTGATTAAATTATAAAAATATATTTTCTTAAATTCTATTAAAATTTTTAAAAGTATTGATTCTATTTTAATAAGTTATATAAACCTAAGCATTTTGTGTCTATAGTTTACATCATTATGAAAATTGAAAAATATATTCCAGTACATGGAAAAGAAGTTTTGTAATGTCAAAGGAAGTGCATTATTGAATTAAGGAAATGTTTCTTTCAATTACATCAAATTTAGTAAAAATATAATAGTACTTTGTACACCAAGGGCGTGAAATGGTCGTTTTACGCCCTCAATGGTGATTAGGTGCCCGAGGGTGCTGTTTTTATTTCACGCCCGTGTATCGAAAACTTTGTTATATATTAAAGGAGATTTGTTTTCATTGTTAGTAAATATTTTTTTTTGTAACTATTCGAATGCTAACATCTTTGTTAGTTTTATACCTTACAAAAATATAATACTATATTACGATGCCAATTTTGAAAATGTTATTTTAACTCATTTACCTTTTAAAGACCAAATGTACTTAAACTTAACATAAATATAAAGTAAAAATAAACAAAAAATTTGACAGTAGTACAGCGCTGTAAAAGAAATTTTTGAAACCAAAGTTTTTTACTGCCTAAATTCTGCTCTTTCGAATGGTGTATCCAAAAATGCCGCAAATTTAAAAATAAAAAAATTACGAACATTTATTTAACAAAAATCAGGATTTTAGGAGGATTTTTTTTACTTATCGTTATTTTTTAACCATTTTCCCCATTGCATTAGAATGATCTTAGATAGTGCTTTTGATTAAATAATGCAGAAATTTAAAAGTGAGGAGAAGTTTTATAGCAAACAAAAATCAAGTTAGATTATCTCTTGTATTTTACGCGCTGTTTCATTAATTGTTTTAAATGAATGTCCAGTTTGTTACTAATACAAAAACGAATAATTTATTTACTCAACAATTGATCTACTTGTCGTTATTATGAAAATTTTGCGCGGATTTTTCAAAATTTTTAATGGTGACAACAGATTAGTAATCGAAGATTTCAAATTGGTACCACAACTAAGTTTCATTAAATCAAACAATTTTAGTACTTTGCTCCATCATATTAGATTCACCATTTTAAGTTTCGAAAATTGAATAACATAAGAATTTGTTGTATTTTTATGTGACATAATAGATCCGCCATTTTGAATTTCTAATATTTGATAAACGGTAAACAAAGCGTAGTAAGTGGCCTATATAATACTCAAGATCCGAGTTTTATTTACATTGAACAATTTTTCGTATTATAATCCCACATATTGGATCCGCCATTTCGAATGTCGAAAATCTGACAACATCCCAGGTCGAAATTAGTACCAGAATAGTACCGGCTTGGTACTGACACAATATTTATTGCCCGAGTTGCAGTACTGACTTGTTCCGGAGGTCAGTAGTCATTTAATACCGAAAACAGTACTGTCGGTCAGTATTGAGTTAGTAGTGATTTGCTTCGGCGGTCAGTAATCATTTCACACCGACCGCAGTACTGGCAATTAGTACTATGTCAGTACTGATTTTCTCCGGTGATCAGTAATTTGTCAGTACCGAAAACAGTACTGGTAATCAGTACTGTGTCATTATTGATTTTCTCCGGCGGTCAGTAATCATTTCATTCCGATAACAGTACTGGCAATCAGTACTGTGATAGTACTGATTTTCTCCGGAGGTCAGTAATCATTTCATACCGACATCAGTACCGGTCGCCAGTACTAGGTCAGTACTTTGCCAATGTTAATACGAGTACTGTTATTCAGTTAATCAGTACTAGGTACCAGTACTTGGTCAGTAAGTAGCCGGGGTAAACCCTGTAATTGACCTGTAATTGATTGTTTTAAAACAATTTCAAGAGTACACGGGATTTGATTTCTTCCTTATAATGATCGACACTTTCTCATGTTACAAATTCCAGAAAAATGACTAAGTACTTACTAAAAAAAACTAAGACTACGTTTTTTAACTGTCTTAAAAATGACTAAGAAAAACTAAATTATTTCCAACTGTTTTTAACGTCACTTTTATTAGATAAAAATTTAAAACTCAACTAAACACTACTAATTTTTATACGTATATGTTATTCGTCGTCTATTATTATTATTCATAAAAAGTACGGAAAAGATCTAAATTTGAGTATTGGGAAAATTATTGGAGTGTTCTTGTCAAACGTGCGCAAAGAATTCAGGAAACCAAACATGTCTTGTCCGCTTATGCAATATTTCAATAAAAGTTTGTGACCAACATTTTTCTCTACAGATACCTCAATTTTACAATTATTGTATGAATACGAAGTGAGCAATGTGTGCCTTGCACAAGGAGCCATATTGCGGCGGAAAATGAAAATCTCTTTTAGGTCTCCTGGGCGTAAAATTCGATTTTAATTATATGGCTGAGATAGAAGCTTCCTGTCCATCCCAATTTAAAATTCGGTGCATGAAGTCGAATACTAAACCCGTTCGGGTGAATAAAAATTGTGCGTATTATGTGCGTAATCTTTTACACCCTTAACACGAAAAGTACTGTTTTATTTAAACAAGAAAATAAACAACAAACTCAAACACAAAACAAACTCAACATACAAATTCAACATTTTTAAACTCAACATTTTCGAATTTAACATTTAACTAAATCAACAAAAAATAGGTACATATAATATAAAAAATAAAATGATCAAACATTATATTACAATAAGAATAAATATAAAAACTATAAAACTAACCTAGCTACCTAATCTAACCCTAACCTAGCCTAACCTAACCTAACCAAAGCTAACCTGACTTAACCAAACCTAATTTAGTTCGAACCGAACTAACGTAACCTAACATAACCTAATTTAATGGAATATTTAAGCAAACAAGCGCACAATACTCATTAAATTCTTTGATACAAATTGTTAACTTTAATTTGTATTATTGACAATTATGAACACAGATTTAAGATTTAATTTACGTTACGATTAATATTATTGCACTTGATTGTAAAAATACAATATAATTCAATAACATAAAAATAACGTTGAAATTGTAAATATTGAGTTTCCTAAATGTTGAGTTTGCAAATGTTGAGTTTTTGGATCGGTTTTTCATGTTTTTCAATAGGTTCGGGCTGACGGATCAATCCAAAGACCTGGATCTGGTGGCATAATGAGTTTGACTAAAAGTTGACATGATCAGATATGCAAAATATAAGATGGCGGATTTTTCGCCGAATTTAATGTTTTTATAGCATTTCCGATATTAGTAGCTATTTATAAATATTTTGGTACACTTATTATTGATTTATGCAATCATTTGTAACAGTAAAAAAATTTTTTGATCCAGATGAAACTGACTACTCGGTGGTTTTCGGGGTCGCACATTACGAATATGACATTTGATTTTCATAATTAAAAATGGCGGACCCAAAATGGCGGACGAAAATACAAAACGTTGCGTGTCCGAAATGAAAATGGTTACTCGAGGGTTTTATATTATATAGTTCGCAATTATAGAAGTCTTAATTGTAAATTATATTACTTCAAAAACTGTTTTGCAATAAAACATACAAATTAATAATTTATGGTAGAATACAAAATGTAAGTAGACAAATTTATAAAATGGAATTTATAAAATAAAAAAAAAACAAATAAAATAAAAAAAAAAAATGATTCTCTACAATCATTGACCTCCACGTGGTGAGAGTTGGAAACTTGAAAAACCATGGCTAACAAATGATAAAAACACAATAAAATTAATTTTATAAGACTTCTATAATTGTGAACTATATTTTATATGCTATAAAAACACAAAATTCGGAGAAAAATCCGCCATCTTGGATCCGCCATCTTATATGTTGCATATCTGATCATGTCAACTTTTAGTCAAACTTATTATGCTACCAGATCCAGGTCTTTGGAATGATCGGTCAGCGCGAACCTATTGAAAAACATGAAAAACCGATCCAAAAATCGAAATTTTCTCTATTTTTTTGCCTCTTCGTCGCCATATTTAAAAAATGGCTGCTCCTAGCGAAAAACGGACTACGGATTCGGAAAGAGGAGGGTTGAAAACTATAGAATCTAAATATTCAGAATTATTCATCGTTCGTTTCTATAAGAAAAGTGACGATTAAAATGTAGGGAAATTTACGGCATTTTGGGCGGAAACGGGTTAAAGCTTTAAAAATATAGTTAGTATTAATTATGTTTTTTAAATTTAACCAAAACAAAAACTATACAGTCTAAAAAAAATGTTCCGGATTTAAACTTCAATTCTACAATTTGATTTTTGGAGGGAAGAGAACGTATATAGCCGAAGGAATCGATGGGAAATTCAAATTTAGCGCAGTTAAGAAGACATTTCTCGTTCGGGAGTTTTGATGGGTTCGAATTGGAGCCCCGGGGGTTTCGAATCGGCCAATAGGAGTTGGCTGCCTAGGCAGGTTCGAATAATTGTTAAATTCTGTGGGTTTTTCACAGCGATTTTCCGAGGAAGTGATAAGTCGATGATATGCCAGTGCGGACGCGGAAGCGGAATTGCGGGATGCTCGTGTTTGTGTTTATGCAGTGAAGGAGATAGAACGAGTGCGTCTGTGATTGAAACTGGACGGAGAAGGCTTATTTTTCCGAGAAGACGTGCTTAAATTGCGCAATGGAGGAAGAAGGTAATTAATGGATTGTTTGCTTAGTTTCGAATTTGTCGTCGTTGCTCGCAAAGCCATCGTAATTTTGGGATTTCCCTTTGAGGTAACGTGTACGGTAAACGTTTCTTGTGTACAGAAATTCTGTTTAATGTGATAGCCTCGTACAAAAATGCAATAATTGATACATTAACACTTTTTATGACAAGGAAACCAAAATTTGATATCAAAGTGTACTTTAGAATTTATATTTACGTCTGTCAAATTTGTAATCTATTGTTATTTTCAAATCATGTTCGAAATACAACTACGTAGGTGACGTATCTGTGGCATTTCGTATTATACGTCATATTAATTAACTAGGTGTACTTAGACACATGGTATTATGTCTTCTATGGATAATTGTATTGTTAACCCAAATATAATGAAGATATTAATTGTCACTCTAACTGCACATGAATCTGTGGAATTGTAAAATATTTTAACAGAACATGACCGTACACATTCGAAATCAATAAAATTGTACCTAATCATTTTAGTTTATTTTTTAAGATATTTTAGCACAATTAATTACATACGTTTATGTATAATATATAACTGTATAAAATTGGTGTACTCCCAAGTTTTCTTTATATACCCTAAGATTGTTGAAATATAGCTCAATTAATTCACATACTTAGTTGTCAGAGGAATGTCATAATATACGTAGCAGTAAATTACGTTGATAAAAATACATAAGTTGTTACATCACATTTAGTATTATGTTTATATGTTTATATGATAAGATAATTATAGTCATATAACTACATTGATATATTAGGTTAGTTCTTTAAGGCGGCTCGCCGGGAAATACAATTTTTAACTTTTGCGGCTGCAATGAATGGTGCTCAGCTACAAATTACTAAAATATTGATTTCGAAAGAACATTTCTGAATGTAGAGGATCATTTTACTGTACTTAAGCTTTAGAGATTTTTCTTCAATTCATTAATTATCGATATATATTTATGTAGGTTAAACACCGTATGCCCAATGTCTTATGATAAATAAGAAAGTAGTGAATATACTTAAAACATAAATAAGTAATACTAAAAGAGTATTCAATAGCCAATCAAAATAGGTATTGTACTTAACATATCCCGATTATTGCAACGTATTAGGAATAATTTTATACGAAAACAATTAAATGCTTGCATTGAAAATCAAATCATATTTAAGCAAATATCTTTTAGAAAATGTATTTTATTTAAGCTTTTTTTCCAATTATATGTCGCTGTTCTAGCCATGTACGATAATCGGTTACCATTTTTATCACCTTCAACCTTCCAAACGTAGCATGTTTTAATTATCGAAATTAAACTAAACTAAACTAAAACAAAATTACGTGAACTTCATTTGTCTTTATTTTAAATGTACCCTTCCAAATTTTCAACTTAGTAACCAAATTTTCGAAAAATATTCTCCTAACTACATTTATGGTTTAGCCTACTTGAAACTCGATTAAACTACCCCGAATCTCAAGTGAAGACTTTGAAAGATTTCGAAAAATTAAAAATCGTTAATGGAAGAATTGTTCACGCAATTTGGGAATTAAAAAATGTCACGTTTGGAAGGTTGAAGGTGATAAAAATGGTAACCGAGTATCGTACACGGTTGGAACAGCGACAAATAATTGGAAAAAAATTGCTTAAGAAAATTTATGCAGTGTGCTAAGTGTGCTTAGTTGAATGAATCTAATACTATTATTTGTAGTTTCCTATAATGGCGTCAGATGATATCCGTCACTGTTGTTAAATCCAAAATTTAATTTGATCGAGTATTCACCCAATATAAAGATACTTCCTTTCTAAAGATTTAGAAATTTCACCATTAGCGAATGAAGTTCGATGTAGGGCTATTTCAGTAGCATTAGAAACACCGGAAGAGAATTTTTGTCTATCGTGCCATTATAACATAGTTTCAAAATTCCTCTAAAGCTTAGTAAGCAATTGTATTGAATTTCTAAAATATAGACATCTATTCCATTCGATCATGAACAAGCTGAAAACAACAATGTTCATTCTAATGCACCTCTAATGTTACTATGAGCCTTGCAAAACCTCGCATTTAAAAGTAAAATCAAGCTTCTACGTAATTTTGTTGAGTAGGAAATTTGTTGATATCTTTGAAATGGAAAAACCTTATTTTAAGATGTTCACTGGCATCTACATGTTACAGAAATAAGCGTAAAATTGAAACATCAAAAATAATAATAAAATTCTAGAATTTCAGTATTATAATCAATACAAGTAAAAACAGATCGAATTAATCGTTTTTGTGAATTTATTACTAAAAACTATGGATTTCATTAAATTAATGCTAATTCTTTTAAAAAAACTTTAAAATGATAAATAATTAAAAAAATTGAAATATTATATATATTTTAACAAATCAAGTTAATCATGAGAAATCGACGGGATTAACAAACATTATTAGAATATGACAGATTCATACTGCATCTATATTTTATAGTGACGTTTCTGAGCTTAATTACTGTACAGGCTTTCTACAAAAAATAGTTTTTATATCGTAAGTCCTTGATATTGTGAACATTTAAACTTTTACACTGTGATTTTCAAAAAAACAAAAATCAAAATTTTGAACAAATTCAGCTAAAAGTGTTGAATTAAATCTCAAAATGTAGAAATAATTTTAAAATTCTTTTTGCGAGCTTCGAAATGAGATTTGGAAACAGCATTACGTTTTCTGTCAGAAACGATGGCGCTGAAATAATACGCAGATGTCCAACATAAAAATGCGTTCATACGAAAGTGCTTGAAAATGTAGTATTGAATGTAATGTATTAATTAAACTTTTGAATGTCCCGATTGTAAAAATTACTGTATTAATAATGATTTATTAAAAATGTGAAAATAGTAGTCGGAAATAAACATTTATTATGAATTTAGTAGTTATTAAGAAATCACAAAGCATTATTCTCATTTTTATAAAATAAGTAATAATTTTTCTTTAAATGTTATGTTGATATTAATTTACAAGAAAGTTTAGTTCTTCACTCATTTCAATGAAATAATTTCATGGTAAATTATTGAATCAATTAAACAATCTTGCACTTAAAGAGCCGTACATAAAATTTTACTTAATTATGACGTTTTCACTTACGATAATACCAGAAAATAACGAAAACATCAGGATATATTTTATAAAGGTCATGATTGAAAAAATATTTTCTGATAAAAATTGCTGGAATGATTTGATATCAAAGATATCACGTTATTTAACTATCAAATCACACTAATTTAAAAATTGTCTGAACTAATTAATGGAATAAACATCTATATAACTAAAAACAGAAAAATGTTTAAATAACTAAAATGCAACTTTATTCCTGGACATTTCAATTGCAAGCTTTATATTTGAAGAGTAGACAAAAATTGTGCTACATTACATTTTTTGAACTTCTAAAATGTACATATTTTACAGTTTTAGAGGTCATTTTTCTGACAATGTTATAAATGCATCAAAATTCTCAAATCAACAATTTTTTATATGATATCTTGAAGTCTAAAAATTTAGACAAAAAGTGCAGTTTGAAGTAATATTTATGTTCTACACTAAACTAAAAAGTTAGAATGCAATGAATTACTGCAGTTGCAAAGGAAATAATAAATGAAAACGTATGGAGGGGGCGGGGGTGGTGGTAGCTGTGTAGTTACTTAGCTGAAAAAGTAATATTTTTAAGTATTTTATTTGCAAATATACATTTAGTTTGTGCAGTCAATTTCTATATAATAATGCAACATCTGAACAACATTTTCTTAAATTTTCGTTGCAAAATGTTTTGAAAATTGAGCAATTGTAATAGACAGAATAGTTTTCCGAATTGCTGTGTGTACGTCATAACAGGCAACAGAAGCATCTAAAACAAAAAACATAAAAATTCACATTTGTTAAAGAAGGTGTGTCTCGAAATATTCCTGAATAGAATTGTTTTAGTTTTCGATTTTTCGTCGGCCTTGAAAGACAATTTATCTTTAAAAAATTTGAAAATAAAAAATGTAATTTCTTTAGCTTATGTAATAATAATCATTAATAATTGTTTATTTCTCGACCGTTTTTAATTAAATATGATGAAATTTCTTGGTATTTATCGGTCAATTAATTAAGTAAACATGTCAACAAATGTAAACAAATACATATATAGACGTCACTGGGATCTCGAGTGCACCTAGAGCTCGCTAATTTATGTCCTTCTTATACATAAAATTTTGGATTCGACATCTGGTTTAGTATTAACAGAAAAAGGTAGAAAATATCCCTCTAGCACCTAAAATTTGAACTTGCTGCATTTTCATACTCAAAATATGATGAATTGATGTTGTCTTCTTCTGTGGTAAAAAGTTTGTCGGACATTGTTTAATAAATATTTATAAAATCGACTGGTCACAATGTCCGATAATTTTTGTTGCGTCTGGTAAGTTCAAGAGCGTAAACATGACCTTTTTACGAGGTTATGCTTTGTTAGGATACATACAGTACAACAGTTTATTTTAATACAGTTGTTTAATCGTTAATTAAAAAATCCAATGGTCACATTGTCCGACAATTTTGTCTTTTAAATCCTTTGAAAGAGTAAAAGTGTATGTAACCTTTTGTATAGAGAATTTGATGCTGTACCTTTTTTGTGGAAAACATTTTTTTGTGTGATTATTATTATTAGTATTATTATTAACATTTTGATTGGAAAGAAAACTGACAATACATACACACACACACACACACACACACACACACACACACACACACACATATATAATAATATATAAGCTGCTTTACAGACTGATCCACAAATGATTTGTGAATTTTTAATAAGAAACGCAAAAAACGGATTTATTCGGCGTTTTTTTTTGTTCGACCTCCCTATAATCTACATTCTAAAGTTCTTAAAGTGGAAGTTGTACCACTATCTGCTAAAAGTGACTTTGTTACTATTTCTAAAGTGGAAATGTCACTCTATTAGAATGGCATATTTCGATCCACTATTAGTAAAGTAAAATTTCTACTTTAAAAATAGTGAAAAAGTCACTTTTATCAGAAAGTGGCTTAACTCTTACTTTAAGAAATGTAGAGTGTAGTAGATATAGACTCCAAATCTGCTAATCAGATCTAAGTCAGTCCATGATAATTTCAAAAAGAGGTTGACATTTAAAATTTTACAAAATAACGGGCACCAATTTTTATATTGCATTTTTGAGTTATTTAGGGTCTGAAACATCGACATTTGATGAGAAACTGTAGAGTAATTTTTTTTTCGAAGGTGACCAAATTCAATACTCCAGACCATTGATTTGGGTCGAAGTAAAATAATGCTAAAGCATAATTAACCCACAAAATGTTTAGCGATTCAATATAATACAAGGCAGCGTATCAATATACATATAACTACATTTAAATAATTAAATAGGTATAAACGCGTAGCATGCACCTAATAATACACTTTTCGATAATTGAGAATTACATGTAATTAATTTCAGTGAAAGCCAAATGATTACCCGTCGACGCGATTGGCCTACAATTTGATTGATGGCGAGTGAACCGTATTTTGTAAACACTCGACTTGTGAACATCAAACACGTTTAGAGCTGAATTGATCAAAAGATGATTGATCCCTTACGCATATACGGCTGTTTTGGGAAAGCCCACCAGCAGAAGCTTAACCACTTACAGTGGTCTCGTCAGTTTACGCGTCAAAAATTATAATGCCGATAATCCATTGTTGGAAACAGATTATCTCCTCCACACTCATAATTATTTCATTGTTAATAGAAAATGGATTGGTCCAGTACATAACAAACACATTTCGATATGCATGTATGATTACTAACGTTTTCAATTTTCATATGGGCCATGTTGATTCATAATTTTTCAAGGGTTCATGGAACATACGTGTAATTGAGTTGAAATTTATTAACGAATGGAGTAAAACCAGTAATTTTATAAACTATTAATTCTGTAAACAATGTCGTCGAAACTGGATAAAAGTGGCAAGCCGCTAATCTTCCATATAGTCCTAAGTATGAATTAATAATGACAACCGATTTTCAAAATTGATTTTAACAAACGACTTGTCTAATCATTACGCGATATTTTCTGAGAGATTTCAAAAAAATAAAGTTGTAATTTCAAAAATAAATAATTTTTCATTAATCTTCGGGTAATTTAATTTTTAATTTAGTGTTTTTGGATTAAATTACTATCTTCTCAGTTGCATGTACTTAAAATTATGTCACCTCAACGCCCTAATTTTTTAAGTAGAATACTATTTTCACATTCGCTGGAAATATATGATATATTTCACTAGTTTTCTCAAATAGAAGATTTAAGGTAGTTAATATAGTATATTTGGAAAAAATATTTAATAACGTTTCCAAGAATTTAATGTCACTTTGCGGAAGGAAGAAAGTATTATTGTTCTTTAAAAAAATGGAGAAATTTCTGGAGCTAGATATCAGAAATCCATCAGGGACTTTTGACAAAAGTTGGCTGACCTTTTCTCTAATTTACGCTAAAAGACACAGTAAATTATCGAATTTATTAATTATTTCAGCATTTTCTTTTAATTTTTACGATGAGTTTATTAAAAAACATAAATCCATATTGGATATCAATATTGTATGGAAATTAAATAACTGATAAACATTTTGCTCATATTTCCGAAAGTTCTATTCTGATTTTCTATTTTTGCAGTGTATATAGTTTATTTTATGACTTTTTACTGCACTCAAGCATTTAAGGGTACGAAGTTTACGAGTCATACAAGGCATTTTCTCATATGATTGTGCTATTCACGAATCCCATGCCTCGTAAACATCGTAATTTATATCACTGCTTGAATGGCGGTAAAAAAAAATAATAGAAAATCTGCAATAAAAATGTCACAAACACAAAAGAAAATCTTTTAAATTGGACATATTTTTTCGAAACAACGCAGCCGCGGTTCATAACAATCGTATTTCTTCCTCAATATATTTTGTCCATTTATATCCATTAGTATTTAAAACTAAAACAACACAATTTATCAAATTTAAATTGTATGTATTTAAATGTCTCGATTTATTTTAATGAAATTAAATGAGTTTCTTGTGCATCGTGTAACTGGACCTATTACAAATTCATATTTATTTTCACGATGCTTTGGTTTATAAAATATTGACAGCATAGTTACTTAATTAGTCAGATTATTGAATTCTAATAAAGTGATACTACTAAGAAATATGATACGTAATCCCTACGGTAAAGTGATGAAACTTAGCTCTACTTTCCAAACATGAAAATTGCCATAACTCACGTTTAGCATCTCTAAATGTTTTAAAAGTATCGTAGTGAAGGATATTTGTGTAACTCGTATAATATCGATTCCTATGGAAAAAAGTGTCAAAGTGTTTGCATTACGTAACTTCTTGTAAGTCAATAATTCTCAAAAGTTGGGTAAAGAAAGAACAAGAGGAGAACGATAAAGTTGTTCCATTTTTAAAAAGAAAAATAGCATTTAAAATTGCGAAACGAGCAAGTTTGGTTGTAATGCATTAGAATGAAATAAGAATTTAAATCTGACAAGTGACATCGTTTGACAGTACTCAATATTGAAAAATAATAAAATTTGTTAAATCCAAAGAAAAGTGCATTCATGAACTACTAAATAATTAAAAACATTTCAAACAAAATTGTTTAAATTGTTATTTTTTATGATTATATGATACGAAAATTACTTTATAGTTTTAATATTTGGAAACACAATAAATCGATTATTTGTCATTAATCTTGAATAGTAAATAAACACAAGAAGAGCAATCAAGTGGTAATCACATGTACGATTCAGTAACAAAGATAATATGTTTATTTAATTATAATTATTAATTGCATTAAAATCTATGTTCCTGGTCTGTAATAAATTTCTATAAGCAACAAATGTTTAAAACAATTTAACATCATATTTACGTTTAAAATCCGAAATGAATTGAAAATTTTATTCACAGTGTATTTTATAAAAATGTTTAGTTTTTAGTAAAAATAATCGTTGTACTTTTATTTGATAATAAAAATAAAAATATCACTAAATGTAAGTAGTTGATTTTGCAAATCAAATATAATAAATTTCACTTAAATTCTTTAAATCGTACTTAGTAAAATTAATGATAAACATACAGAGAAAAAACTAGGAATTGAATCAATTAGCTATAACATTTTATTATCAAATAAAGCTGTAGTTAAATAACTAAACTTATGTAGTAATATTACTTGACTAATAGAGTTTTAATTCTCTGTTTATTTTTCGCTAAAAAGAGTATTAATTAAATTTTCTCTAAATTTCGTTTCTACTCAATTTCGTTTGATTATAATCTTTTTAAATTCAGTTTTCTGTATTGGTGTAAGAAATTATTGTCTTTTTTTATTGTTTAGGAACATTAACTATATAAGTTAGTGCACAGATCAATGATAATCTTGTTTTTAAACAATGAGAAACAATTGAATAGTGGTAAGATAGCATGTTCCATAAAAAGAAATGTTTAGTATCTCAAAGAAACTTTGTTTTTCTATTATTTTTTTTAAATCATATTTTTATACAAATTTTTATGATTCTTTGTATAAGTAACTGATTTATAAAAGTATGCTACATTTAACATATTGGATAAAGTTGTACGTGATATTAAGTTTTGGAAACAATAATACGTACTATCCAGCAAAATAAAAATCAGTTCAGAATGATCTCTGAATCTGCTCTAAAAGAAAAAAGTTTCGTCACTTTTTGAACTCTTTCTGAGCTTGATTTTATAATTATCTCATAACGATATCAAGTTCAGAAAAACTAGAGAACATTGGAAAATCATCTTGAACTATTATTTGTTATCTTGCTTCTCCCAATTCTATGATTTATATATTATTAAGATTGAATTGTTGACTAATTATTAAATATTAAATATTGACTAAAATACTCGATTACAGACCGGTTTGTTTTGACACAGCCGCAAATGTACTTCTTATTTTAATCCGATTAATGACTGATCTAACAAAAATTCTTAGTTGATTTGACTACTTTTTAATTACTGAAAGTATTTCAATAGGTCCTCAACGGAATTTTACAGGTTATAGTTTCAATTTTAAAGGAGTTAAATCAACAAAAGATATAGTTATGGAAACGTCATTTTGGCAGTTAATTCTACTACATTTAAAAACATTTTTTAGAGTCTAACTACCTAGTACACTAAAAACTATTCGAAATGCCGGAGCAATATATTTTTAATTGAATTTAGCAGAACTACATTTTTAGTTGATTTAACTTCTTTGTAACTGCAACTTAGAAAATTTTCTTGAAGCGGATCGAATTACTCTGCGTAGTTAAAAAGTAGTCAAATCAACTAAGATTTTTTCTGGAATTTCTTTTTAGCGGAATTGTTTTTAGTGCACCTATTGGCGGTTCCTTTTTTATTATATTAGTGCATGTCTTTTTGAGTTTTATGAATAGTACCGCATTTCTTGATCTCCAATCATTTGGAATACTTTTTCGTTTACTGGGTAAATAATATTAACTTATGTAAAAATAGTAAAATTAACAACATCAACAAAGTTATAGTAACAAGAAAGTATTTCTTTTAGCTACTCTCGACTAATACTCTCGATGGTAGTTGAATTTGTCAAGTACATTTGTACAGTGTGTAGTACAGCATAAATTTAAAAATATGAGGAAAAAGTCAAAAGCAAAATCAGTGTACATTAACAAAATTAAAATACTCAGAAAGTATTTGCTAATTTGTTTTTGTATAAATTTTCATGATTACCATGAATGATCTTTTTCAATTTCCACAAAGGACAATGCGTGACACAAGGCTCTTTACAATGGAAATTCCGAGAAAGACGCGTACAATTACCGTTAATAAACGATGAGTTACATTTCCTGTGTTAAACTGATATTTTTATAGTATAAAGAGGCAAATGCAATATTATAAATATATGATAGCATTCATTATATTACAACTTGTAAATTATTTACAAATAATTTAAAGAAATGTAAAAACAAATATATGCACTCAGGCGTAGCCTTCACAACTGTTTATATTTACACGTATATTATGACATGCGAATTAATTCTTGCAACATCACGCCCATTTGCTAAATTTTCTTAAAAGTACATTATTTATTATTTCCATGAGAATGCTTTGTCAGTACTTTAATTTCATGATAGGAACTACTTCTAAGAGAAAGGTAATTAAAATTTACATATCAATGTCAAAGCAATCCGTTATATAAACTGCATTTTCATTTGTAATAATAAAATTGTAAAATATTTATAAATCCTCTTTGTGCTTTGCAGAAAAAAATGGTAGAATAAAATATAAAATGGAGTTTATTACCTTATTTGATACACATCCAATTATTGTTTGTTAACAATGTTTTTTAGAACAAATTTTCTGTTCGAATTATGAGCAATATCCATTACTGAAATGGGAAGAAATTCAATTATACATAAACCGACCTGTAAATCAATTTTTTATTAGTACTGCAAAACAAAAAACAGGACACAAAAACCTAATTTTTGATTAAATTATATTACTGTTCTATCTATCAGCCTTTAATAAACATTTGTGTAACGTCAAAATTCGTTTTTTACTTGCAAAATTTATGACGGCATTATGCCGTACTGTACTACAAGACATTAGTGATAAATATTGAAACTTCTGTCAATTTTGGAATATATAAATCACAATTGTATTAACCTTCATGACAAGTACGCGAAGTACTCATTTTCAATCATATTATAACTTACACTGATGCTTACACGTAAAATCATTTATAATTTTGCATACAATTATGCTGGAAATTATGCAAATTTAAATTAAAAAAATAGTCAAGAAATAAATATGCTTATAAAATTAATAATAAAATACTACTTTAATGATTTTATTAAGTCTCCAAGCGTGCTAAAAGAAATCAGCCAGAGAGCAGAATAAAAAATAGTTCAGAATGATTTCTTAATGTGCTCGTAAAAGATAAGAATCGTTAAATTATAAGGATTTTCTTGGCTTGTCGTAATGTTCTCTTAACGATATTAAGAACAGAAAAACCTGATAGTTTGAGGCAGTTGACCTTTCGTAGAACACATTATGAGTTCATTCTGAACTATTTTTTAATTCTGCTATCTGGACAGATGGATCGCTCCTCGTGATTTTTCTGAGCTTGAGTTCATAAAGAGCTCATAATGATACGAAGTTCGCAAAAACCTCATAATGTGATGTAACTTTTGTGGAGCACATTGTAAGGTCATTGTGAACTAGGTTTTATGTTTGCTGTCACTGGCAAGTAATATCATAGTTTTTTATTATCGTTTGATATCGATTATATTCAATGCATTTGCCGTCCAATAACGGTGCAAATGGTATAAAGAAATTAGTTTGAAAAGCATTCATTGTTAGTTAAACTACACAAATAGAACTATTTGCAACTAGACTTCCTAAAGAGCTCTAAAAGATGCTTATTCCCTATTTAGGGAATCAATGACTTGCAATGTGTAATTTTAACGTAAATATGAAAATAAATTCTACAATAATTATTATGTAATACAATTCTGAACTATGAAAGTAATTTTCAGTGTACTAAATCTTTTATGATATAAATTCTACTACTAATACGTGATACAACATTTTATAATTTCTTTACGGCTATTTTACTTTTATTTCACTTTTTCTGTTTATGCATTGTTTGTAAAGTAATGAAAGCAGAAAGTGATAAACACAAATTAAAGATAGATGAATCTCTCAACCCGATTTTATGCAGTCATAAAAAATTACAGAAACGTCGCAAGATTAAAAAGGAATCATTAATTTTCTACTTTCATTGCCATATTTTTTCTTCAAGAATGTCTAAGCATACAATGAATAACACTGTATGTAAAAAATTTGTATAAAATGACATACATTAGCGTATTTTTTTCAATAAAATTGTCTAATTTTCTGGAATGTTCGGTATTACATCTGATTCATAAACTATGACACAAAAATGATAAAATTATAGTTGTTGTGGGGTGATGTGCAAAGTTTCTTTTCTCGAAAAACATGGCCAATAATCAAATTCTGCAACATTTCAAGATTAAATAATTTGAAGGAATTAATATAAAACTCCCTTTCTACATTATTAAATTTTTTGAATTTAAAATTTTTCCTAATAATTGTTCGCCTTTTCAAATAGGTCTCCGCATTTTCCAAACAAGTTGGGTGATGTGCAACACTAGTAAAATTAGTGAGTGTAATGAAGAAATATCGATGTAAATTGCTTTAAGTATTAAATTTAGGATTCGTCAATGTCAATTTATCGAAATTTGATGGAAAAACAAATTTCACAAGGATGTAGTCGACTTTTGAAATCCCGACTTTTGAATTTTATTACCGCTTTTTAGCAACTTAACCGGAATAGCACCGGAACGCAGCCTTCATTTTTGTACTTTCGCGGAATAAGAATTAAAACTATTTTCAAGACATAAAATGCTTCATAGACACATTTTTTTCATAAAATATCGATAAACTATCAAAAAAGTAATACAGTAGAGTCTCGGTGTATTTGCGTCTCGTTATATTTACATCCCAGCATATTTGCCCAGTTCTTTCTTGTTATATTTATCTATCGCGCTGGGGCTTCAGGAAGGGCCTGCTGTGACATCACGAACGTAACGCGACTGAGGAGAGTGGGAGACGCGGCCCTCCCCTTCTTTTGATCGGGCAAATATACCGGGACTCTACTGTATTGCACATCATCGAAAAAAAATGGTTGCACACATCACCAAAGCAAAAAGTGTTGAACAAAAAAAAAAGAGTGTTTCATATCATCCCAAATACCATATTTTGCGCAATGACTTGTGTATAAAATAAAGTTATTATAGGCAGAAATAGATGGCAGTAAACGATTTAATTCAATATCGAAGTGTACATCAGAAACCGTAGGGATATTTTCATCGTAGAATAACACCCTACATATTTTTCGAAAAATGACCGCAATGTGTGTGATTTAATATCGTGAAACGTAATATATCTTTAATAAGGATTTTGTTATATTTTTGTTTTAGTTCAATGAAAATTGTTTTCGAGATAATTTCACGTAATATTTAAAACCACGTTTTTCTTTTGTACTCTTTCTTTATTTAAAACATTCATATGACCCAAATTCCTAATTAGAATTTACGTAAACAACAAACATAAATTATGTTCATTGTTTACGTTCACTTTGTATGTAGTTTCAATTTGTTATCACTCATCAAAATATGGATATTGCCCATTCCGCTTGAACTAAGCTGGAACTTTAATATAAAGTCAAATTTGACTTTACGAAGGGAGGTTTATCACGTCACGTTAAAGTCCAGTTATATTTTACACTTAATTCATCTACATGAGAATACTTTTAAGAGAATTGACATTATCATAACTCATGTGAAACGTTTCATTGTAGTGAAATAAGAATTATATTTAATTAAAACTTGATTAATATTTAATAATTCATTGTGTAAATACAAATGATAAAGTCAAGTAAATTATTCGTATGGGAGTTGTATACGTGTAGAATCGTATGGTTTAAAGATGAAAAATATGTAAATCGAACATCGTGGATTAGAATTCCTCATTTCCTTTCAGATTTTAACAAATTCCACCGCGGTGTACTCTAAGAAATATAAAACAAACCCGTTTTGTAATGTTATAACATGTTGCTGTAAATTTATAGTACTTTTGGAACTTGACATCATTTGTTGAAAATGTTCAACATAGGCTTCTTGCCATTATGTACTGCTACTGTGGCTGAATACTTACTAAACGCTTTTTGTAAATGTACTAATTTTACACAGGTCAACAACGTTTTGTTGTTAAGAAGCCGTGGGTCATTTTCGAAGTAATTCTGGACGTAAACCGCGAATCCCGGGTTAGAATCGGCCCATAACATCAATATTTTTAGTTTGAGATTATGTACTCTAAAAATTAAATTTGCGTAGGGAATGCGACAAAAGCTTGTGGATTTTTTTACGAGCTGCACAATTTAATACTACTTTCACGCTTTAAATTGGCTTTTTCTCGACGACACTGAGAAAAAAATTCATACTTAAATTGACTACATCAGATATTTGGAAAAATACAGTTAAAACTACTATGAGCAATAGTTAAATTTACCATTTTCATAGTCGATTTGACTGTAATTTTGTTACACTAACTATTTCCTCATAGTTAAAAAACTCAACTATGTATAATGATTTAAATAAATCTGACAATTATAGTATAATCTAGTATAGTCTTCATTTCACGCTATGCCTCGTAGTAAATCGTTATATTTATTGTTATTCCTAGTTAAAGTTTGTATTTACTATAAATCCATAATAAAGACTGCCGCACCCCGTATGTTCTTATGCACGTATATATTTTTGAACCAATTATCAGCTTATCAAATTAATAGCTTACCCACGATTACAATTTTTCTATAAAAATGATGAGTTTTATTGTTTTTTTACTCATACATGGCATAATATTAAGTAAATATTGTATAAACTGTTAAGATAAACAATTCATTAACTCCCACTTGTGTTGAAGTTTCATTTATATACATTACATACCAAAAATATGGTATTTAACCTTTCTAATATTCATCACGGAGAAAAAAAGGTTATGAAATCGTGATAAAAATGTTTGTATCATAATATGATAGTAGTAGAATTAAAATTTTGAAGGGGGTGTGGGGAGGGGAAGGGTTTCCGGAGAAATGGAGGGTAGGAGTAGTGGTTCCAATTTGGAAGCGGGGTGATAGAAAGGAGCCGGGGAACTACAGAGGGGTAACGATGACGAGCACGGGATATAAGTTATACGCCAATATATTGAACAGAAGGTTGGGGAAAGAGCTAGATGAGAAGGGAGGGTGGTGTAGAACGCAAGCGGGATTCAGGAGAGGAAGAGGGACTGTGGAGAATATTAAGATTCTGAAGCATATAGTGGGAAAAAGATTAAAAGAGAAGACGAAAGTGTGGGCCTTATTTATGGGCTTAAAGGCAGCCTTTGATAAAGTGGATAGAAAGGTGTTGTGGGAGATGATGCGGAAGAGAGGGGTCAGTGAAGGTTTGATAGATAGAGTAAGGGAGGTATACGCGGAGACGAGATGTATGGTGAGGATAGGAGAGAAAACGTCAAGTGAATTCTGGGTGGAGAATGGAGTAAGGCAGGGTTGCCCGATGTGTCCGACTCTGTTTAATATATATGTGAAGGATATTGAGGAGAAGTTAAAAAGAGCGAAGGGGGGGGGGGGGTTAGGGGGGGGAAAGATACGGTATGGTCCATAGATTACGCCGATGATATTATGGTATTAGCAGAGGAAGAGGAAGGATTAAGAGATATGATAAGGGGAGTGAGGAAGTACATAGCAGGGAAAAAATTAGAACTGAGTCTAGTGAAGTCTAAGGTAATGGTATTTAAAAATAAGGGAGAGAGGGCGAAGGAAAGATTCTGGTGGTGGGGAGGAGAAAGGATAGAGGAAGTGAAGGAATACAATTACTTAAGGTACGTGGTAACAAGGCATGGAGGGGATAAAGAACATATCAGGGAAAGGATGAGAAGAGCTAGGGTAGCAATGGGATGGGTATGGAGTTTCGGGGAGAGAAAGTTTAAGGGGGATGTGAGGTAGACTAAACTGTTTGACAGTATAGTGAAGGAAATCTTATTCTATGGAGTGGAGATGTGAGGGTTCAAGGAGTGGATGAGGTGGAGGCGGTTCAAGAAAAGTATTTGAAGTGGATTTTGGGGTTGGAACGGAGGACACCGGGATACATAATAAGGGAGGAGTTAAAAAGAAATAAAATGAGAGTGGAAACGGGATGGAGGGCGGGCAGGTTTGAGGAAAAACTAGAGAAAGGAGAGGGAGGACAGATAGCGACGAAGTGCATAATAGAAAAGAGAAAGACTGAAAGGGAAAAGGTTCGGAGTGAATGGACAAAAGAGAGCGTTGAGAGGGGGAATTATTTATGGAGAGGGGGCATGAGTCAGATGGCGTTGAATGATTGGGGAGAAAATAAATGGGAACTGTTGAGAGAAAGAGACATAGAGGTTGATGAACAAGAGAAAGGAGAAAAGGTGAGAGCATCAAAGTCATGTGCGAGATACACAAGAGTGCTTAGTATACCAACATACATAAGAGTATGTAAGAGAAATGAGGGGAAAAGATTGCGGACAATAGCGAGGTGGAGATGTGGGAACGAAGAGAGGGGGTATATATACTGGATGAATGAGGATGATAAAAAGTGTAGACCGTGTGCGAAAGAGAGAGAGAATGTTGAACACTTGAGATATAACTGCGAGTATGTGAGAGAGGATGGAGACATTGGTGTGGATGTTCTGAATGAGGATGGTAGAGGAATCAGGTGGATGGAAATGATAGAGCGAGTGAGAAGAGAGAGAGAGAGAGAGAGAGAGAGAGAGAGAGAGAGAGAGAGAATGAATGAATGAATAGTTGGCTGTCTGCTGTATCTTTTAAATGGCATTTTTGTATTTTTATAATTTTGGAATGTATATTTTTGTAAATTGGTTTCGTGTAACTTGTCTATTTTGGATTACTAAGAGAATTTATATGGAAGTCTATGTAAGCGCATATAATGTGGAAGCATAATACTACTACTACTACTAGTAGAATTAAAAGTGTGAAAAATTGTAGTTGACAATATTCAGAATATTTTTGCTATGATAACAAATGATTTTCGTAAAGCAATTTAATTACGTTAAATGGGAAATTAAATTGTATAACTTCGTTATTTTTGAGGTTATCTTCAATGCTATGTGTATTTAAGTACAGATAAATAGTAAATGGAACAATATAATTGTTTTGAATATTACAAAAATAGTTAATTTAACTATGTTTTACAATTAAGGTTCCATTAACCATTTTTGTTCTCTTTCTGCAGTAACTGTATTGCAACGGATCGAAAGATAAATATTTTATTTCTCTTCAAATAAAAAGTGTTTTAACAACTATAAAATATATCGTTGCTAATATGTTAAATCTTTGAAGTCCCTCTCAGCGACCACCTTATCTGTCAGATAATTTCATTTATAAAAATTAAATCTTGACGTATTTAAAAATATCAGTTGGTTTTTCTGGTTGCTAAAGTATATGTCTACAGTATTATATCCCTAATATTCAAATTGAATTTGTTATAAAATAGTTATAAATAAACAAACACTAACAAAATTCACTTAAAAAAGAGCGTTTTCCAGTTTATTTCAGTTTCGATTTTCATGGCAAATTTTACTAAGGGGTTTTTATGGTTGCTGATGACGAATCCAGGGTCAGATTTCCAAAATAAAAAATGGCGAATTCAAAATGGCAGTACAAGAATTTAAAAAATTCGGAGATTTTCGGGGCCCCGAAATACGTATATGTAATACGTTTTGAATTTTAAAAACTCTGAGATGGCAGATTCAAAATTTGCTAAAACTATTTTCTAAGATTTTTAAATTAAGAAATACTAGAATTTAGATAAAAAATGGTACATTAGATATTGTCAACTTTGATTGCTTCCCTTGGCATAACCCAGAGCAAACCACGAGGTCGTAGTAAGCTTGTAACTCCACTTTTTTTAAAATTTTTTTATACCTTTTTTTTATATATATTTTGATATTTTATTTTTTCATTTTTGTATGCTCTCTTTGTTCTTGATTCTTGGCCGTAAAATTGTCTGCCCTCGTAACGATTGTGCAGCCTTTTTACTCAGGCCCTAAAAATCTAATCTTGAATTCGACATTTTCAATATTGGAAATCCGACTCCATATTCGTAATCAGCGATCCCGAAAACCCTCCCCAGTTCCAAATTTTATCTCGATCAAGCAACATTTTACTAATTTGGTCCGCCATCTTGGATCCACCAGTTTGAAATTTTGAAAATCTAAGGTCATATTCGAAATCAGCGACCCAGAAAACTCCCGAATATCCAATTTCATCTCGATCAAGCCACTCTTTCCTAACTTGGTTCGCTATCTTGGATCCGCTATTTTGAATTTTGAAAATCTGAAGTCATATTCGTAATCAGTGACCTCGAAAATCTTCGAGTAATACATTCCAACCCTTTTCCATGTAAAGAAAAATGTGTGCTTCAGTGGGTTAAAGTGACTTATTCAAACTCTTCTTTCAATTTATTTCATTTCTATAAAGTGACTTGTATTGTCAATATTATTATACTTAAGTAATGTAAAAATTACGTGTCCTGGATATTATTGCTGCTCCAAGTTTTGTTTGGTCCTAAAGATAAATGTCTTCCACTTAAATTTCCGGGCATGTATGTTAGGTAGAAATTGGCACATTCGTGAAACGTGTCTGACTATGTAAATGTGATACAACAAGAAATGCAAATAGTCTATAAATATCAACAGTGCTAAATGAAATAATTATAACGCCCATGAATTAATATTCTATCGCTGTTCCGAATATGCAACTGCAGAAAATGTTTCTGTACATATATAAAACAGGCCCTTATATCTAACGATTGTAGTTGCTGAGCGGTTTCTTAATTGACATTTTTCATTTTTCAAATTATCCTTACATTTTATTACATGCAAATAGAAGATGTATACTATAAACGAAAGAAATGATGCACCGAATACAATGACTCAGATGCATAGATCTTTTAAAAGTAATTAGAACGACGAATGAGTTTTGCTATTAGCCGTTGCAGCTGCTTCTGAAATCTCAGTTTACTTTTCTTCTTGTGCATCATTAAAGTATTTTTAGCAATTGTCTTACGTTATAAATAACCTTTGTAATTAAAATTCTATTATACGATATGAACCACATTGTTTGAAAAATAAAAGCAACGAAAAAGCATTAAAAATTAAGCAAAATTTAATGAGAAAATTTTCAATTGTTTTCTTTTTCGTAGTAAATATAATTTTTTAATCATTCAAAATATTCATTAATTGCGAGACGTTTTGTTTTTAATAAGGGTAAATTATTATACAATATATAAATTATTAGAATTATATAGTTTTGATGTTATGCTAATTATGAATAAATGACTAAATAATTCAGTGTTTAATAATTGAAAATACAAATATAAATTTTAAATTTCGTGTCACTATGTATTTTTAAGCACGTGTTTGTTACTTTTATGTTTTGAGAATGATTAACATTGTTAAATCTAAATATAAATAAACATTGACCAACTTCTGTAATACACATGCAATTTTTCCATCCTAACAGAATAGTTGTGCTTTTTTCATAAATGCTTTTAAAAGTGATTCTAAATGTCACTCGTTTATTTCCAAAAACAACGTTATTTGAATAAAGAGGAGTAAAACTAGATGTCATAGAAGTACGTGACTACAAGGGAAATTAGTAAAATATGATCTTCAAGTTAGTATGCAAATTAACATATTTCAACGGCACATTGTCAATCGAACAAGAATGTCATTTGCAATGCATGTACTCATTTCAAAAGTATCTACTAATGGTAACCTCAATTCACTAGTTTTTTCGTGCGACATTTCTAATTATAACATTTTGGGTTGAAAATATAAATCTTTTCCTACAAAATCGAAGGTAATAATAGAGATTTTAATCTATAGTATAGTTATAAAAAATTTGGATTGTAAAATATTTGTGTCTTATTTCATTTTGACCAAAGAAACAGTGTTTGAATCTTCTTTTATTATTAATAAATAAAAGTTCGTAATTATTAAAAACTATTTAATTAGCTGTGATAGTTCCATTGAAACTCACCAAATATTTTGGAGTGAAATGTAGGCAGGCCACTTATAAAAAACGAGGAATTACATTTTTACTTCTTAAAAGTACGCTGTTAAAATAATTGACTTTAGACTCTGTATGAAAGATGTTGACAGTAATTATTCCACACAATATAGACAGAATACCACACATCTTTTTGCTAAAAGAACCCTCGAATTGGTTCGCTTTGTCTTTAGGTTATTATTTTATGCATCGTGCTCTAATAGTCTAGCTATTTATAAATTACTTTGAAACAAATACTTATGAAATGTTTTGAGTACTTATTGTGTGATAGGTCTGCTTTTGTTAATTGTTGGTTGTTGGTATCAAACTTTAGTTTGAAAGATAATTTTCAATTAAATTTTGCGTCTAAATTATCTATGATAGTATTTACAAATATTGAAGAAACCGTTGAACACATCTGTGTGACAAACATTTATTTGTAGTAGCGTCCACTGAATTGGAAAACTCTGTCAAATAAACAAATAAAAATTCAATAAAATCTTCACCTAAAAATAAACAAGCTATTGCAATGACACATACGGTATAATGGCTATACTGATTAAGTGTGCTTATTTTATAAAATCGGTAAATAAAACTCTTAAGAGGTCTTTAAAGAAAAATAAAGATTTGTGGTGCTTGACATTTCTAGCCTGTAATAGGTTAGGATACAAAAGTCATAATTTAAAATACGAAAGAGCATAGTAGTGTTTCTACGACATCGTACGAACTAGATCTCTGTTATACGACCTGCTTGTAAGTAAACGTGCAAAGTTCTTCCCTCAGAGGTCGCATTGCCATTGCGAGTGTATATAGCCATTTCTTAATATGCTTGTTCATTGCACTAGCAACTGGCGCAACTTCGACATATGTATATAAGCTTTCCTGTTCTCAAGTAAATGAATGATTTCCAATTGTTTCATTTTCAATTTTGATAAATATATCAGGTGCACCTCAAAAACCCCGCAAATCACAAAACAGACACTTCAAAAACCCGACATTAAAAAACCAGACATTTCAAAATGCAGATATTCAAAAACCAGACATTTCAACACACAGATATTCAGAAACCAAGCATTTGAACCGACATTTAAAAAATAAACATTTCAAAAAAACAGACATTCAAAAACCCGACATTTCAAAATACAGACAACTCCGATTGGTGCGTTCACTACATAAAAGAAATGATTTCGGTTAGGCATAGTTTGACCTCGAGATTATTTATAAAGCACATTTAGAATTCAATCCTTAATTACATTTACAGAAGGGTGCACCTCAAAAACCAGACACTTCAAAAACCCGACTTTCAAAAACCAGACATTTAAAAAAAACAGAGATTCATAAACCAGATATTTAAAAAAACTGACTTTCAAAATGTGTTTGCAGTTTTTGAAGTGTCTGTTCTGTGATTTGTCAAGTTTTTGAGGTGCATCCCTGGTTTTTTAATGTCTGTTTTTGAAATGTCTGGTTTGGAGTGTCTCATTGTTTAAATGTCTGGTTTTTGAAGCGTCTGTTTTGTGATTTGTCGGACAATTGAGGTGCACCCTTACAGAATATGTATATTTTAACATATCTGGTTTTTGAATCTCTGTATTTTTAAATGTCTAGTTTTTGAATGTCTGTATTTTGAAATATCGGGGTTTTGAATGTCGTGTGTCTGAAGTGTCCGTTTTGAGATTTGTGTGGTTTTTGAGGTGCACCCAATATATCTAAGGGCGTTGATTAATCTTACATCATTAGAAAACGCGAAAATTAATTTATTTGAGTTTGCTAGGTTAAAATTTTTAATTAAATATCAAAAATGTATTCATACTATCATGACACCATATACACATAATTTTAAATAATTAATGAAATTCATGACCCCAGAAAGCATTTAAAGCTAATTTTTTAGAAAATCCATTAATATTTTAGAAATGAAGTGAACTCGAACAACATATCCTAATATATTATCAAATGACTGATCATTTTTAGTAGAATATAACGATGACATACAATCTTTTCAAAAAGACAATTACACTCACAATCAGTTAGATACAAAAAAGAATAGTAAAGGGATCAATTTCTAGACCCGCAATATTATTGTGTCAAATTTAACATAATTCGTTAATAATAAGTCTACTATTTTAACATTTATGCTGTGATTGAAATATACATGGCGTAAAAGAAGTCCCGAGACCGCTAAATATTTTCTCAAGTGAAGTATTCCTGAAAAGGGTCAAGGGTTATTTCCAAAGTAAATTTTAATAAGGAATTCAACCGTAATCTTCAACCTGGCCATGAATTTGCCCATTAATAATATTCAGTGACAAAAACAGTGAGACATTAACGGTGAAACTCCGGACTAAATTGAACCAGGGCAAGATATGAAAAATCATATCAGAAATTAGTTTGCCCTTTTTAAAAAAGACCTTACTTATCTCATGTGGAAAGTTGGTAAATATAGTTTTAGAGGTAGTTCAATAGTACGTCAAATTTCCAATGTGTTAGAGCTTCTTTTTATTTCATGAATCTGTCACTGACATTCACTTCAAAAAATATAGTTACCATTCACTTAATATTTCTCCTCATTTCCCACCACCAACATGGCAAAAAGCTAAGATTTGTCTCATTTACCTGCAATACTTCGTGTGATCGATCTAATCATGAAAGTAAAGTGAAAAGAAAAAAGTGAAATTAAAAAGCAAACACAAAATATTCTTAAAATTAGGAGAAAGTAAAGTTAAGAGAAACCTACGCTTGTTACTTTACTCATTTCATACAAATGTCATTTTTTCTTTTTACATTTTCTTATTTCATACAAATGTCATTATTTCTTTTTACATTTTCGAGAATATAATTGTTATTTTTGTCTATGATTAACCGAAGAAATGATCTACAATAAAAATTATCAACAATAACACATTGTTATAAACAAAGGAAAGAGGGAAAATGTCACATATTTTATAAAACATTCATTATTACTGGTCACAATATGACGGACGAATTTGTTCAAAATTGTTCAATTTTACCTGAAACGCATTAATGGGATCGCTGATTATGGATCTGAAATCCATTTTCCGAACTTCCAAATGGAGGATCTAATATGGTGACCAGTTTTCCAAATTGGTTGTTTTTGCTTGAATCCTTATTATTGACACTCAGAGATATTTAGTTAGTGTCTGTGGATTTAGTATAAAATGTTATGAGCCATAATTGTTGCTAGTTCTTAGTGCGAGGTAGAACTAACGGCGAGGGCGTGATGAGTTTCTAGTTCCATTATTTATTTCTTTTTATTTCATGTAATCTATTCTTAGACAATTACATATCAGTGCATGAATAATCAACATAATAAGGAGAAGGCCAAAATAATGAAAACCATAAGTTTGTAAAGAAGAACAAAAATGAAACCAGAAACTCCTGACGTTCCTACCGGGACACGGTGACAGATTTTGCAAAATCTGGAAACAATCAAGCATCTCGAGAATGCAGTCACCAAATTGAATGAAACAAAATGATATTTAAAGATAATTAATAGGAGAATATGGACAAAATTCGAAAAATGTTTTTTACCTGTTGACCTTGAAAAACCGAGAAAGTCACGACTAATCCTATTTGTATCTTTCTTCAGTTACTTTTAAGACTTGTAAAATTTATGAATGTGTGCGAATCTGGGTACCTGAGGGTTTATTAGGTTGCTGATTATCTATATGATGTCAAATTGTCCAAATACAAAATGGCGGCTTCAAAATGGCGGACATAAATTGCAAATATAGTCCGATTTTGACAAAAATTAGTATCGAGGGGCTTATCGAGTCGCTGATTACAAATATGATGTGAGATTGTCCAAGTACAGAATGGCGGACATAAATGATAAATTTTGTTCGGTTTGGACGAAACTCGGGGTCTGTGGGTTCAACATGGCGAATGTAAATGCAAATTTCCATTGATTTGGACGAAGTTCGGTATTTGGAAGTTTGTCGGGTCGCTGATTTCAAATATGATGTGAGATTTCCCAAATAAAAAATGGCGTCTTCGACATGGCAGACAGAAATGGCAAGTTTAATTCGATTTAGACGATGCTCGGTATCCAGGGGCTTATAGGGTCGCTGATCAGAAATGTGATGTGAGATTTTTCAAGTACAAAATGGCGGATTCAAAATGACGGACATAAATGCCAAATTTTGTTCCATTTCGACAACACTCGGTGTCATCAAAAGATTCATTTTGATTCGATTAGTATTTTTTTGTATTATTTCCATTTTTGTTATTTCAATTAATTATTAACCGATTACAACCGTTATTTTTGTCTTCCAAATTAATTATTTTAATTTTATTGCTTAAACTGTAAGTATAATTAATTTTAAGAAAACACGTGATATTCAGCCATCCGATCAACCACCAGACACCGAGTTTCGTCCAAACCGTACAAAATTTGTCATTTATGTCGGCCATTTTAAAGCCGCCATTTTACTTCAAATTGATAATCAGTAACCCAATAAACCCCTAGATATCCAGTTTTGTACACATTCATAAATGTTACAAGTTTTAAAAGTAACTGAAAAAAGATATAAATAGGATTATTCGTGACTTTCATGGGTTTTCAAGGTCAACATGTAAAAAAAATTTCGAATTTTGTCCATATTCTACTATTAATTATCTTTAAATATCATTTTTTTCCACTGAATTTGGTGATTGGATTCTGGAGTCGAGAGAAATATTATGCACTAGTGGACATTTTACTCACTAGTGGAAATTTTACACATTTAGGGAAAAAAGTGTCACTTCACACACTTCCAGAAATGCGTAAAATCGAATTTTACGCACTGTATGACAAAAAATCTATTCTGTGATTGTTCTGTTAACTGACCTCTATTATTGTACAATTATGAATAAATTTTACTTCAACAAATCTGAAAAGCTGATTGATCGTTTAATTGCCCACCGATGTTCTATAAATAAATATTTCTGTACAATATATGCTCATAGAAGATATTACTGTACGCGTGCAGTCAGAAGAATGAAATAAGATTTACCAGAAGTTCTATGGTTCTTTCATTCAATCTCAAGTGTCTCCCAGAATTCGCAATTAAGATTGGAGTGAACGTTGCATTGCTATATTCGTACATACTACGCAGATTATCGATCTGCTTTTTAGCACAAGATATTTTTTATCGCAAAAAGTGCATTTAATTTACGTTTTTATAGAAATATTATGATACTATTATTTTTCGAAGAAAGAAAACATTTCGACGAATAATAAGATGTAGTTATTTACTATTACAAGAATTCTGCAAAGTTCTTTCAGACTTACTTAACATTGAGTAGAAAAGTTTCTCCACTTCTTAGTGTTATAAACGATAAACTGCACAGTGCCGACATATAAAACTTCTCCATCCGATAATTGCCATTTCTCAGATTTTTATATACACTGAAAAATAGTGTAAATAAAAATAAAGTTCTGGTTCACTCAGCCAATAATGTAATGGAATAATAATTACGTTCGTTTCAAAGATCTTTTTTGATAATATCTTTCATTTCAAATTTAGAAAGCCGATTCGTTTATTTCTACGAAGGTTAAAATAAAAACCGAATTTAAAATCCGATACTGAGGATCTTAATTTTGTTCTGAAATTAAAAAATAAAACTTAGTTCGAAAAGACACTAATTAGTATGATTAAATAAAATATAAGACTTTATTTTAGAACAATGGATTGCAATTTCACAGTTTCGGAATTGTCGGAAAATATGGTTCAACTTCAGAGTTTCAAGTTGTAAAAAGTACAGGAACGTTCTTCATTCAATTGATTCTAAAATTATGACAAAGCTTAAAACTGTGCGCGGTTGAGGACGTCGAAACATTGTTACGGTTTTTGCTAAATTGCCACAAAAAATGATTGAACTTTTCTCTGAAGGTTACCGAAATAGACCTGAAATTCTTTATTTCAAAATTACTTCCGTAAATTAAAAAAATATATATATATATTCTTTAAGAGCAGTTTTACCTTAAAAGAAATGAATTTCTTAGTAGCATATGTTATTCCAAATTAGTAGATTCTTTAGTTACTTGTTAATTTTTTAATGTAAGCTCACGTTCACGAGAAGCTTTTGATTAAAATAATTAAAACTCAAAATGTTGAAAAGATTTTGATATCGGAATCCAATTTTTATAGTATTAAAGTATCAGTTACAACGCTCAATATATTGGAAACCCTTTTAGTTAAGTGTAAAGTTTAATTTTCAATTTCTTTCTGGTTTTGAAATTTCAAGCACGAATGATCCATTTGGTCGTAATTTTTGAAAATAACCAATTCCCTATACGCGTATAACGTTAACTTGATGATCAAGGAAATTTAACGTTCTTTTTCTAAACTGCTTCCTTTAAGAGCTATAGAAGTATTTCTAGTCGGAGGGTAGAATACAGCGTAACTAGTATTTTAAGTGGTGCTTTTCTTGGGTGGTTTAACATGGACTGCAGCGATTTTGGACTGCCTGTTTGCGAAATGCTGCTATTATAAGGTAATTGATATATTTGAATAATACTATTGCTTCAAAATATGAAGTAGAAATTCATATTACTTTTACGATACACTCAGAAAATAAGTAGTTAAAAGGACCATTTTTTTACTATGAATCATGGTGTGAAATGAGGACTAGGCATAGTAATAGTTAAAATAATCATTCTGAAATAGTAAAGTTTAACTATTGTTTCATGATTCAAAATGCTACTTATCATAATAGACAAATAGACTCAACTATTTTGAAATAGTCATTTCAGAAAATTACGACCTTCACTCAGAGAAATTGTATAAGGAATTGTCATAAAAACTATGGAAAGGAATCAATATTTACTTTTTACAAATATTTGCAAACTATATATATCACAGCATATGAAAAGTTCACTTTTCTCCCTTCATTCTTTGTTTAAGATAAACAAGGAAACAACAAGAAAAACAAAAAATCAATGCTGCGGAAAGGAGATAGTAGGCATAACAAAATTATAGTAAAATCGACTATAAAAATGATAAATTTAACTATTTTTCATAGTAGTTTTAACTATATTTTTCTAACTATATGATATAGGTAATTTAACTATTGATGTTTTTCTCAATGTAAAATTGTTGAACTTGGTTACACTTAGATCGTTTATTAACTTAATTAATTTATATAGCAAGAAAATGTATTTTTAAATGTAACGAACATAAACTAGATTAAAAGATATTTTTTTAATACTAAAAAACAATGTAATAATACTAGTGATTAGTTTCGTAATAATGATTCATTTAATTTGAAATTGAGACCAGTTCGGTCTTAATAATAATCGAGAATAATGAACGTTCTGGTTATATTAAATCTATATTTCTTAACAATTAAGTTACAAAATAACATTGACTGTAATAAATTTATTTTTATTATAATTATAAAACAAAAAATTTAGAATTGTATGTTCTTTAAATAATAGTAATGTAGAATTTATTGTTATTCAATTGTGCCTCTTTTACGAAATAAGGTCGGTATTGAAAAGATGAGGCAATAACAAATGAAGTTTACTCAATAAACAGTCTAAATTGACATTAACTTAATTCACTTTTTGAAATGTTGGATTTTGTTTAGAAATTTTTGTTTCCATTGTTCGACATAAAATTTAAAAATATAAATAAAAAATATTAAATTATGTTAAACGAAGTATATAAAATGGCATTTTTGTAATGTGTGCTGAAAGGAAATCTGTCCTCAGACACGTCAAAATGACGGATTGAATATGATATATGGATAATAGTTTTCTGTATTTTTAGAAAAAGATATACAGGATTCGACGAGAATACATGTTTTTAATAAATGATAGTTCTACCCATTATTATGTTTTTGTTATTAGTTTATTAACTTATTATTATCTTCTACTCGCCGGCTGCGAGAACTCATGAATGATACATGGTAGGTAGTGGTTTTTCATACAAATAAAATGCATAATTTAAAAGGTTAAGGAATTCTACGATTAAATAGGTATGAAGTATAATATATCTCATCATCAAAAATAAAAAAATAATAACTCAATATTTACGAATTAACAACATTACTCCAATTTTCGAAATTATCAATATGTACAGTTATTGTGCAGAATACATTTGGTTTCTTTAATAACATTTATGTAACTGCAGCACCCTCAATTTATTAGAGTGAGAATTAATTGCAACTTAAAGCAGAGATTTAGTCATTCCATATATGGAATTCCACATTAATTAAAGTTAGATGATAATGGCCCTTCAGTTGCATTAAAAATTCGCTCCACGAAGACTGACACGAATAGAATCTTTGAACCCAGTATAAATTGCAAATTGTATAATAACGAAAGTAAATTTATCAAACAAAAATAAAAAAATAATTTTTAAAGCAAAGATTTAATAACATTTTTATTTTTGTAATGAATTTAGTTATATTATTATAAAAACTATTGTTTATTTGAACTCCAGAATTCAATTTCTTGCATAATATTCTGCATTTAACAGATTTTCGTCAGATTCAAATTTTTCACCTCGAAAAAAAGAAATATTATACGGTCTATACTATATATTCTTTTAATTGTTATTTTGTGTAGTCAACATGTATAACCCAATTTGTTGATAAAATATGAATTTGTGTGGGGTCTTGAAAAATTATGCATGAAGTATGCATTTTACTTGTTTTAAGCCCTTAAGCACCAAACGGATACTTTTTCATGGAGGTTTTCAACATCTATTTGTCATTTTTTTCGGGGTTTGAAAAAATTCCTAGACCCCTCATTTCTGGCGTGAAATTTACCAAACTTTATGAATCTGCGATTCAAGTTGATGCAAATGCATTCGATTATTTATACAAATTTTATAAAAAAAAACATTAATTATAACAATTTTTGTTACTAAAATGTTTTTTTTCAGCAAGATTTTTGCATTGAAATCGTGTAAGGAAATATCAGTAAAGTAAAGAAAAAACGTTCACGGACCTTACACTTCAAAATCTCACTTTTTACACAGTTAAGATCTTCAAAAATAGTTTAAGGTCATATTATTTATAAACACATAAAAAATAGTACATATAAAAAATAATACATATAAAAAAAAAACATTTTAGGTCATATTATCACATACACGTAGATAAATATTCTTGGATATTTTACCATTTCAACTATTTTGGGGCAGGCTTGTAAAATAGTGAAAAATTCCATTATTTGTGGTAAAAATTACCAGATTTTTTACTAGATAGAACTGCGTCGACACTGAAACTACCAAACGAAATCAAGCTTCGCGCCCGGAATGTTAAAAATATTATTTATTAATATTTCGGCTGAACATGGTGAGGGTCGAAGATTTGAAAATTCTCATTTTCACTTTTTACACATTTATGGAACCCCCTCCTTATTCCCCTTATTTCCAACCTAAGTTACATAGGGAAGGTTCTCATAATCGCCACTCTTTCTTTTCTTTCTTCCAATTTCTGGTTACGTTACGTTGGGAATGTTCTCGTAAGCGAAAATGTTCACTCAAAAAAGTACAATACGAACTCGTTTTATATTATAACTAAAAAGCTGTTAGTTAACGAACAAGTATTAGGGAATAATAAACTCGTCACGGGGTCGAAGTTTCTAAGCGAACGAAGCGAACGCGACACCATGCCAACACTAGTTTTATTTAAAAATGGATCAATTTTGTGCAAATAAATTAGTTTAATCAAATATGCCACAAGCAACTTTGCAGGGTCAGGTGGACAAATTTATAATTTTATAACTAAAATTATAACCTTACAACCACGAACAATTAGTTTACAAATTATTCCTTAAATATTACAAAACAAGTTGTGTTTTGTAATAGGAAATTTTATAAGAAATGTCAGCCACATGTGAAATTAATCATTTTTTCACACGTACGTTGTGATGTACTTAGTAATCGAACTGACGATTTCCTATCTGTTCATAAATCTGTAATCTTTTTTTAATTCTTTTTTATACATACACTAATCCAAAAGTAGGTAATATATGACTGAAATATAGTTTGTAAAACAATTGATATACTAAATCCATCGTAACCAACCACAAAAAAAGATATAAAGTAATTAGAAAAATATATAAAAAAAGTATTAGTTACAAAAAATGTTTTCATTTTTCGCTGAACGTGTGTAGAGAATATTGTAGACAAATAATGGTCAGTCTGCTAAACAGCTGCTGATGTGGCATGCCCTTTAGTCTGAATGAATTGTTTCAACTAAAACACCACTCTTTAAGTAAATAAAGTCAAAATAACAATAATAATAACATTAATAATCCAATTATAAAAGCAATTAAAAATATACGTTTTGATCATCTTTCAAATCTAATTATATTTTATATAATCTGTCATATTAATACATTTCACAAAATTACTATTTTCAAATAATGATCATATTGCATAGATATAAAATAAACTAATTATCTTGTATTTACTTTATGTAATTTATGTACATAATCTCATCTATTTATAAACATTAGACAATCAATAAAAAATATGTTCTCACGAGTCTTACCTATAGTGCAAGGGTTTATAACTAGACGTTCCACGTGATATAAGGTGTTGCATATTAAATTTTCATTATTAGAGTCATAGAAGGAGGAAATATCTTGGCGTGTCGAAAACAATTATACGAAAGCTCAGACCCGACCTTCAGGATGCCTTTCCCATACTTGAATAGCGCAGTAGATTGATATTGTACAATTCATGAATATTGAACGTTTGTTAAATGGTATTATTAACAAAATAAATAAAGTGACCTCTTCAGTTTAGTGTACTATTGAAAATAAATAAAAATCACACAAATCGTTGGTTCTTTCATCAAATCTTCATGTTTACTGATCTAAAGATAATTTGAGGTAGGTAACAACGTTTGTCTCGTTCAGTAACTTATCTAATAACTAGTCGTAATAATTGTCAAGATAAGTGCGTATTCTTTGATATTTTATTGCATAAATATTATATGCGAAATGTCAACGTTGGATGAGTCCATTATTTTTAAAAGGTACTTTCTATTGTAAACATTTTAATCAGTAAAAAAATGGACATTTTTACCATTGAATTAATTTTTCAGTCCACAAACAAAAAAGTCCACTATCATTGCAATCACTTCGTGAAAGATAGGCGCTAGAGGCAAGTATATTCCAAACGAGTTTTATTCTATATTGAAACCATTCTATTATCATATGCGATTTACAAGCATGCTCGATATGAATCTAGTTTATTTTGCTGCCTTGGTCCACCTGTGTCCTATTTGGAAAAAGCTTCGTGTTACATCGTAAATTTGAAATTCTCAACAATTAAAGTCAAGGCAATAATTTTTTGTATTAATGCAGATATCAAAAATTGCTCCAAATTTATTTATAAACTAGTATCGAGTACGTTTGATGATTGTTTGTGCTTCTCATTAAAAAAATGTCAGTATTTATATTTTGATGTTCCCTGCAGGCACGTCGAAGAAAGATTGACGAGTTGATTTAAAAATGGATATTAATTCGCACTAAAATGAACGCAAATTGGAATTAATTTTATCGTAACCCGAGATGCACATATTACCATTAATTTCCGTTATTAGCATGCGGTACTCTGCACGACGTTGCGTTGCGATCGCTTCTGTTAATAGGGGCAATAGTAATAAATAAAACGTCAGTAAATTATCACAAACATTACGCATCATGTCGATATTATGTTTACATCAAATACGCTTATCATAATAAGAGCCTCCCAGTTTAGTATCGATTGAGTATTTGCATATATGCAGTAATAAATTTGCAAGATTATATTTTCCACAATATTTGTTGTCATTAATAACAATAATTTTTCAACAATGCCATTTACGATGGTTTAGTTTCATTTGTTATTTTAAGCTGCTGTTATTGTACCGTAGTGGTGTGTAAACAGTATTTCCTTGCAAAATAAAACCTCATTGTTATACTTTTTACAATATGAAGAATTATGAATTTAACAAAAATTAATTATACAATTTTATAAGAATATTTTGAATATTATTAATCGTTTTTCCGACTGAGGAATTATATTTACTTTATGTAATTGCACTAAATTAACTGTTCCGCAAATTACGCGCTTGAACGTTAGTTACGCGTACCGCGATTCGGGTCATAATTTAATTTGACATTCATTGTAATTTTAGAGGCGATTTAAATTAATTGGCTTCTGGTAAATTTATGCCTCAACGTTCGATATTTTGTTATCGGCGACGTCACATCCGACGACTTACATACCTTATTTACCACAAAGCTAATAAGGCCGGGTATTTAAAAAATGGGTTAATATTAAATTAGTTATTTAAGTTATTAATAACTCGACGCGATTTTATTACGCCATTCTTGTATCAAGCGATTTTGCTTTTATTAATTGACGTCGTTCTTCTCGTGTCATTTATACATTTTGATACTTCAAATACTTGCATAAATAAAAAATGTGAATTGTCTGCGATAGTATAGTAGACTAATATAGTTTGTAATTAATCCTTAATTTTATCAATCAAATAACATGAGATTCTATTTCCTTTAAATACAATGAATCTAAAAACAAACTTTTTGTTCGATAGAAATAGTGATATTGGTCTCATTTCACCGCAGAAAATGTTAAAATCGATATGAAATAATTTCGTGTATTAGCAGTTGATTAATTGATGTCGTATGCTTTTAAATGCTATGTTCGAAAGTTTTCTAAAAGCTCACACAGTGTGAACTTTGCTGGGTAAATAGGCCATGGTTCATTTCCGACCAGCATTTGAAAGTTTCCCTTTGCTCTTCTTTTTTAAATTGTCTGAACCGTTTTTGTAAGAAACTTTTCGCGAATATTATTTTGAAAACTTGGCTAAACTTTCTATCGGAAAAACGTGTTGGTATAATAAAAAGAATGTTCTTTTACGTCGCAAAGTAAAACTATGTAACATCAAATTTACCTTTGTTGATAATTTTCTACATATTAGCGAAGTTCTTCTGGAAACATTGACATTTATATGCAATAGTTACATTCTACTACGCGATTTTTAAATTAGTCGTGCTAGGAAGAAAAATATTCTTTATAGCGGATTTTCATATCATTTATTTTTTTGTTTAATGTAACAAATATTTGAGACATTTTCTTAAATACAATCCGAAATTGTTCATTATTAAAACAAATATTTATGAAATGAACATTATTTTATAGTATTGCGGTAGTATAAAAAAGACACTTTCAAAGAGCACGTGACGATGTAAATTTAATGTCGATCTTCCTGTCCCGCAAGACTTTCCAAGGACTTGTTTCAAATTCTGACAGCAATATTCCCAGAAGCTATGTCAAGCGTTTAACAGTAACAAAGTAATTTTGTAAATGCAAAAATAACTCAGTGTCACTTTTTGCAAATGTAAAATGAAAGATCCATCAAGCACGGCATCATACAGCATCCGTTTGTGCACTTTAATACATAATGCAGAGAAAAACAGCATTAAATCGAGATGCAATTTTAACTCGGCCATTGTCTCACATTCGTTTCAACGGTTTTTAAAGAATTCGAAGAAATCCGGGTTTGAATAGGTGTCCCAAAAAGGGTAAATTCCAATTGGATGTCGGATTTTCGAGATATACCTTTTTTGTTCGGTGCTGACGAAGTAACGCGATACTGCAGGAATCAATGGCGTTGCCTTTTTCGATTAAACCCCATGAATGAAAAAGGCTCTGGAGAGAAAATAAAATTCTAAGGATTATTTGACTACGTGACATTTGAATTGATTGATATCATCGAGAGCTTTTCAGTGAACAATTCTGGTGCTTTCCGATAAGCAGTATCTCTTAGAAGAATCAATTTGTGCGTGGTTTGATCCTTTTTTATTCAATTTCTTTACGATAAAGTAAGTGGCATCATATTTTCATACCTCTCAGCTACGATATGACCTTTAAATATTTATATATCAAGCGGCATTAAATAGTTATTATGCTTTTATCATTATTGAAACACTTATATTGGAAATCTTCGAAGTCATGCAAATTTTCCAAAGAATTTATATAATTCCCATGATCGTATACTCCACCAGTTTCATGGCTGAAGATGGGCGAATAAAAGTTCAATATCATTTTTATGTACGCATAAAACGTCACGTTGTAAAAAGTGGAATTTGTGACTGATTGAAAAAAAATCGATGTCGGTGCAATGCGGACTCGCGATGATGTAACAATTTTTACTAAATCGTTTCGTCACATGTGATTCAAAATCTCATGTAAACATAAGAAATACGTCCAAAAAGTTTCTTTTTAATATTTTTAAATATTGGGCTTTTTTGTGTAATATAATATAATTTTTCACACTTTTCTTTATTATTAAAAAGTTTTATTGAGGTATATCAAAATTATTTTTTTTTTCACTGTCAGAGAGTACGATAGTTTGTACAGTATATCCCTACTTTTTAAATTAACTTAAAGCCTTCAAAAATTTAGCTTGACAACCCACTGTTATTGAATGAAAGTGCAGTGAAATCTGATACAGTATAGATTCTCGCTTCGGCTCACCTGTGACGAAACATCGATCGTTTTTTATTTTAAAGTATTTAGTGCTTCAATTCTGCTATCGATTGTAATCACTAATTTTATTAGCTATTTACTATTTGGGATGAAATTAAAGTTTATTGCTAAGAGCTAAGGTGTATACAGTAGAGTCCCGGTATATTTGCGTCTCGCTATATTTGCGTCCCAGCATATTTGCCTAGTTCCGTCTCATTATATTTGTCTGTCGCCGCTCTCTTTTTCCCCACCTTGCGCACTGGGGCCTCAGGAAGGGCCTGCTGTGTCGACACGAACGTGACGCGACTGAGGAGAGTGGGAAAAGCGGTGCTCCCCTTCTCTTTCAAATAAGGCGACGAGGGGAAGGCGATAAACCGAGCGGGAAAATATACCGGGACTCTAGAATTTGAGTAAGATGAATCTCTGTCGTCTCAACAAATTTTTACTAAGGGAGTATTAATTACTTATTAACTTATTTTAAGTGCTTTCATTTTCTGTTTACATCCTTTTTGACATACGGATAAATACTTAAAAGGAAGGCAATAGGTTGTTTTCAATTTCTCATACTGCTATACCAGTCACGTTAATGTTTTATAATCGTTATAATTTAATCGTTAAACAAAATTTAGCAAAATTTATGGAAAAGAGTATGTAAAATGAAATAATGCCGACAAACTATCTACGGTGTATGTGACAAGACGCCACAAAATGATGTGGACATGATTGTTAAAAGCTCATGGTCAGAATTCTATAAGGCAAAAATAATATTGGAACCATTGTACTAGACAAATAGTGCGAAAAAAGGCTATAAATAGTTGTATTACCAATTTCTAATTGCGAGTATTGTTTAATTAGCTGAATCGATATTAAAGTAGCTGATTCCAATATCAAAATATATCAGATCTCCTGGAAATAAAATAAATATGGTGAAACCTCATAATAGCGAGCACCCAGTGACTTTCTCACACTAGTGAACTTTATCCCGCCTACTAGTAAACTACCAACTTTTACTCTTACCACCACTCTGCCACATTTCATTTGGCTATAAAGGGACGTCTGTATTTTCGTAAATGTTTTTGCTAGATTGTACGGAGGTTATACCCCGTTTTGAATAATATGTTATGGACATATTTTTTGTTGGCCTATTGTAAAATTAACATATTTTTAAAATATTATATTTTGAGTAATTTCTCTGCTGGTTACAGGAACTACTTATGGAGCGGTGCTTAAACAAATACGAGAGCTTAACTAGTTAAGACTAATTAAGATAATAGAAATTAATTAAAAACAGAAAAACAAAGATTATTTCGCACCGATTTTGTTTCGTTTTATCCATAAAAGAGACTGCAATATTTTAATATTTTTTACAGATTTTTAAAGTGTACTTGGCGATTTGAAAACCTTTTAATAATCATGTTAACGATTCAAAAGTTGTCTAGACGATTTTATAGGCTAAAGATATTCCAGAGACTTTTTACTGAAGAAATAAAACGAAACCGAAAAAATAATTTTTTGAACATTTTTTATTGATTTAATTATGTGTCACTTGTGGAACAGCACTCCCAAAAGTATCTCCGCGTAATTTGTCAAACATGTGGATGATAAATCAAAAAACTACGAGCACGTAAAATTATATTCGACGTTTTCAAGCCTCATTGTTATTGGTAACTGTTAAATGACAAATTGGCAAAGAATTTAGATTTAGAATGGTTGTAGACAGAACAGTTTTTAATTTTGAACCACTTATTTTCTAAACGTAACCTCACACGTCATATCAATCTTGTCATAAATCATTATTTGTCAACGTTGATACTGAAAGCTCTAAAAAACCTAACGTGGTTCCATTTTATCTCTTGACATAGATCAACAATGTATTGAACTTGTTTGCTTATGTTAAAGAATCTCTTACGTGTTTTGTATTGTTTGTTATGTTTTAGAAAATAAATTCTTTCCTCTGCAGTCGTGTTATTCGTAGTTTATCCTAGATGAGATTCTATCATCAGTTTTTAGTTATTAATTTACCTGAATTAGTTTTATAAATTTCCGTAAAAAAACACGGAGATTAAATATAATATTTCTGCTAATATTAGCATAAGTAATTTATAAATATAATAGTGTTCGTATTCCGTTAAATTAATTAAAATACTGCATTTATAAATTCAAAAAATGACCATGAAATGATTAGAGAAATAATTCCTATTGTTGTGCTGACAGCAGATAATTTTTTCCTTTTAATTCGTGTGTTGAATACTCTGTTATTAAGCTCTGTATGTATAGTGTAATTTTAGTTAAATATTGTAATAATCGTTATAGCTCAATTATTTTCAGATATATATATATATATAACGTAATCGTTTCCTTAACAGTTTTAACCAAAAGACGTACAAAAATTAAGGAATAAAACCGACATTTGAGATATGATCGCCGTTGACCTTAGTTAGTAAGTTACTCTATTATCTCGTTGTCCGTTTCAACGAAACTAAGCAATAAGGCCTTCATATAGGCGAATTAATATTAATCACTATAATATAAATATATATTTAATATAAATACGATATTGATGAACAACTTATCAATTATTTATTTATTATAAATGGCATTTGCAAAACCATTATGTGAAATAAGGAATATAATTTTCTGTCAAATGTTTCAATAAATATTTTATAGCAAACATTGTTTTATACTGTTAAATTTAAGAAAATGTATGAATAACAAATTATTTACTACAGGTAAGTATAATATAGAGCAATATATTATGGAAAAAGATTGAATGAAAACTATTTTATGCTGAAAGTTCTAAAATGTACGACGTTCTCAATCTTACTAAAATACATTTTGACAGCGCTATAAAGAATCTCTTCATCTCGTTTGCATATATCTAAGTATACGTGAGAGTTGTTTTATCACTTCACATGAGGTGCGTGTATCTTAATATCTTGTATTGAGAAGTAAAAAATAATTAAATACCCTATACGCTGCAAAAAATCTTGACATATATATTACAAAAGATTGTAATTTTCTACTCGTAACAATTTTGTAATATTTCAGTGTTGACATTTTTACCAATTGAGGTTAACAATTGTCCTTATTTTTGTAAATTTACAAACACACTTGTAATTTCCTTATGTTTAATGCAGTATATTTTCACAGTTAACGCATTACGCCTGAAATGTCACTTTTTTGTTTTCAGTTTAAATCAAGTATTTTGAATGGAAATCAAATTTGAAAAAAATTGATACCAACATATCCTAATATTTTCGAAGTTATATCGATGGCCACATTAAATCCGCCATCTTGAATTTTGAAAATCTGACAACGGATTCGTAATCAGTGACCCAAAAAACATATAAACGACACGTTTGACCCATACGTTTATACGGGATTATTTTCTAGAAACGATTTTTTTTAATGGTTAATTTTGTGTACATATTTGTTTATAATTAATTAACTTTAGTATGTTAAGACATAAAATCATTTGCATTTGTTAAATAAACGCCCTAGATGTGTAGAAAACAAGATGCGACCTCAGAAATATGAAAAATTGATTTTTAAGGTGTAAGAACCAACGAATTGAAGGTGCGTATAGTTAATACATGTTACGTAACTTACGCAATTGTATCAAATAAAATAAACGTTCCTTTAGTGTAAACGAAACAATAAATGTTCTGCAACCTATTATAAAAGAATTGTCTTCTCCTGATACATAAAATAGTTTTGGTTTGATCCAACTATTTTATGATGAAATGTATTGAATATGCTGAAACTAATAGAAGATTTGAGGCTTACTAGTATAAACTTGTGCTATTCGTTCAGATCTAAGCTGACCAACATTCATTCGTATGCTATCTTTTAAGGATGGACAACTAATGTTTATTTCTATTTATTAATTGTAAACCTACGGACTGCAAATATTTCAAAAAATTAAAAGAAAGCAAGATTTGAATTTTGCTTTTATTTCTCCTTAGCAGAATGGTCGTATGTTTCACTGTTTTATTTTAAATGCTCCATTAATTGAAGATTTATTAACTTGATTAAATATTCATTTTTTATATTTTTTGTTTTTGTTGCTTCAACTTGATAAAATGAACTGTTTTAATGGTACCGGTCGTAATGGTGACTAATAGGAATTGGATAATAACAATTAACTTTTTACATTTTTGGAGTGAAAATTGAGTTAGTCTATTAAAAAATCGAATTGTCACTGTATTAGAGTAATTTTTAACTTCCGGCAGTGTCAATTGGCCCTCGTTAAGAGTGCAAATTCCCTCTTTGACAGAGTGGCCCAGTTTTCACTACATAAAGTGTGAAATCTAACTCCAAAATATTTAAAAGGGCACTTATGTAATTTATTGTTAGTTATTGCAAGGAAAAACTAACTAACTATAATCTTGATCAGATTGACAACTTGTAATAATATTCTGTAATTTCGCTTTAAAAAATGGAGTTAAATGAAGTTACAGTGCCCCCCCCCCCCGCAATATTTACCTCTTCTATCTTGTCTGTCGTTTTCTAATCCTCCAAATATTTGCCTAGTGAGGGGAAGAAATTTTTTCCCCACTCCGCCGACGTACAATTATAGAACGCGGATGCGTTGACCAGACGAAATCACTTTAATCTCTCCTACACCGCGTATGCGTGTTGTCGCCACAGAATTACCGTTCCGTGAGAAGTGTTGGGGAACAGCAATCGAGGGGTAAGACAAATATTGGAACGGACCTAGTGGCAAATATTAGGGGGTGGAAAATATTGGGAATGCAAATATTAGGGGGACTACCGTACTTTATTCACGCATGTAGATGATATATATTAATTAACAATATTTATTTTAGAATGCAGTTTGATTTGCAATCAAAGTTTCTTTGACAAGAATATATTTTAAAACAGTTCTTTTTGGAGAAAACTGGTGAAATATTAATAATAATTTAATCATGCTAAATTCTGCATAGTTTGGCTTATTAAATATTAAATTAGTTTCGCAATTAAACATGTCAGAAAAGTCCAGAAACATCAATTTTAATTTAGAGAGTTTTCATATAATTTGCGAAAATAAAAACTTGTGAAGCGTAGAAAACGTTACACTGACTTAATTTTTTTCATTACCGCAGTGTTGTTATTAGTACAATGCAAATTCCGAGGAAAATCATTCCATAAAATTTAAACAATGTTGCTTTGAAATGCATATACGTTGAATGAGGCCAGCGGGCAGCTACTGCCCGTAATATACTGCGTTTTTGGCTTTAATAGACAATGTGTATAATAATCCCTAGTGAAAGATAAAGCTCCATCACATAACAGGCAATCTTAACGTTTCTATACATGCAGCTTAAACAATAAAAATTAACTATACATGGGATATTATTGTGATGCAGCGATACAATAGTTCTCTTTAAAATTAATTGAATTTATTTGTATATTTATACCAGACTGAAAGAAAATTAATCTGCTTGGAAAGTTTGAGAATTTAAATTCAATTTTCATATATACAAACAATTGTAAATTCGTCACAACAAATATTTAAGGTTATTTCACTAGTTTACAATACACGAATTTTTTCAAAATATGGTACTAACATTATAGTATTACACTGTAAGAAATATTTATTGTAAACTTCAAACAAATGCTTACAACTTACAACAAAATTTGGGAAAATACAGTAAAAAAGTACTTGAAAGTACCTTGCAGTAACATGTTGTAATTTTTAATATTTTTGAAGTAGATTCCCGGTAAAATCATTGAATATATTACGTGAAAAGAATCGTGAAAAATAGAAATAATATTCTCGAATTTTCCGGCAAACATAATTCATTTTCAGTCTTGAAAATCTTTTTGCATTTGTCATGACCACAATGGAAGTGTTTCGTCATTATTCTATGTAGGTGGTGATGCGAAATATATGATTTCCACTCGACACAGATAAAGTTACAAAATTTGCATAGATACATGAATCACCTAAAATATCGAACCTATTATTCTGTGTATATTATTTATTAATATATGATTATTAACCTATATTACGAACAAAACCTTCGTAATTGATTCACTAAGAGAGAGAATGAGAAACCATTATTATCATTCTTCCCTGTCAAGATTTCCTTTTACTTCTATTTTTTTATTGAGAGATATTAACCTACACGGAGAAAAAATTCCCAGAATTTTTGTACGGAAATGTCCGGAAAAATTACCGTGCTGTCCCATAAACGCAGTGCATGTTGTTGGCAAAGTAAAATTTACATTGCTTTGCTGAATTTTTCCAAAGTAACATGTAAAATGTCGGATCAAGAGCACTGTACAAATTCCTGGGTCACAGCATAGTAAAAATGTTTGGCTCATAGTTCATTCCAAATTGGAAACAAATCGAATGCAAAACAGACAATACGTGAAAATTTTGTACACGATCTCGTTTATTGGGTATAGATGAAACAAATTTCAAGCCTACAAGTAATAGCAATAGTCCTTAAAATCGTAATAGTCCTTATCGACATTTACTTTCAGCTGACAAGATATATCAATGTTTGTTGTATATTATTTGTATGAACGAAAATTTCTAGTTTACTTTCAACTTGAAAAAGTAATATTTATATTTTATTAAAATTTAAAGCAATGGGAAAAGAATTTTTAATAACTGATTCACATATTCATATCATCCTGTATAAATTGGCCAAACTTGTTCAAAAGAAATTACTGCAACGAGAACAAAAAGAGTTAATCACCAAACTACTCGGTTCGGACCAGTTCAGACCCGTACGTCGGACTACTCGGCCGCCATATTGGTGCTCTTTTGTTTTCACCGCAGTTAGACTCGGTAGCATTCGAATATGTTCGGAAACTTTCGCTTTCACTTCGAGAAGTGGCATAGTAAAAATAATGAAGCAACATATTACAAATTCTTCAAATATTGGGAATTATTTGACTTGCACTAACTTGAAAACTCAATGTCCTGTAAATTTTACTGTGCTACACTAAACATTTCGACTAGCTCGTACATAAAAATATCTAGTCATTATTGCAAATATTCCTGCCAGAAAAGCAATATTTAGAAAAGCAAGTTGCACCCGTTTTCAGGTGACTAGCACGGTAATTTTTCAGGAAATTTTTTCTCCATGTATATAAAAGACAGTTCCAATCTACAGTAGTCCTCCCCTTAAGGTTTAAATTTTAGCTTTCAAGATGGCGGCTTCTTCCATTAAGGTTTACTTTCCCCTGACTCCCACTACCAGAGTTTTTCGTGCTTGACTGCACGCCGCGCGCCTGCGATCGGTTCACAGGCGGTAACAAAATGTCTGGTTGGGAGAGGCCGTGAGGGGAAAAATAAAACATAAGGGAAGAAAGTTTTAAACTTTAAGGGAAGAATAAATCTTAACGGGAGGACTACTGTACTTGCATTTACTTAATTTTATCAAAAATTTTACTGCACGACTCGACATTCAGCAAAAACCATAACCTAACCTAAAATATATGACCGAAATTAATGTACAGGAGTTTACTATCGGTAGATTGAAATCGATTGCACATTACTTAAACTCAATATTTTTGGTTTCCTTACTTCCAACCGGATTGTAGTGATCTCTAAAAATGTTCTATGGCGTAAAAGTACGTTTTCAGTAATGTTTTAAACTCTGGCCTGGGCAAATCTTGACGAAAGCCATAAACAGGCATATACTACATATTCTTATATAATTTTACAACATAACATTGAAATTTACAATATATGTATTACAACTGCGATAGAAGATTGTAAAATCACAAAATAAATGTAATTTTATATCACATTATTTTCGTACTGTAATTTTGCTGTAAAATTACAACCACTTTCAATAGTGTACGCGTTTTCTAATTGCCAATCCTTTTATTTGCATGCACATATTAACAAGAAATAGGATTTAGGCATTACCTGTTTTCCATTGATCGAATCAATATTTTTCGATATTAGATGCCATGATAAATATTTAACCTAAACAATACATTAGTGAAATTATTCTGTTCTACAAGTTAGTCACCGCAGACATTTTATTTTAGATGCTTTCTCGACAATGGAGCCAACTTTAATAATATCAAAAATTATGTGTTGTCTCGGTTTCATGTTACCAGACAAATGAATAACGAAATGAGGGAATTGTTGTGCAACACAATGCTCGTGTGAATTTCGTGTCACATCTCAAATAGTGGACGGCCTAATGTTAGAAAGGCTCAAAACGCGATGTTTTATTCTCGTCTATATATTTTTGTCTAAACATTTATTTAAAGCTGTACTTTTTTCAATAACTGAAATGCCAGTGTTTGAAGACCGAGTGTCAAAAATATCATTTAGAAAGAAGATATATTTTATTTTATTATACTTCTACTGATAGAATCTCGCCTACGGTTACAGTAAAAAGATCTTGCTTTACGTAACATATTGTAAATTTTGCAATGCTTCTTGTGATTTATTACAAGAACACAATTAAAAATTATTAAAGACTTATTAAAAATATTACCATCGATGACTTCTCAACTACACTGTAAATATAGTCATATTTACTACATAACTTCTAAAGTCAGTGTAATTAAAAAAATAAAATATTCTTCTAAAATTGTCATTGAGTAAATCGTAATCATTTTCAAATAATTTGCGAATCATCAGACTTCAATAAGTTCGGAGCGCCATAATAAAAAAATGAAATTGTTAAAATTAAAAAATAGACTTTTCTTAAAAGGTGGCCTTGAGCGACTTTTGTTAATATTTTTAAAAATTCATAAAACGATAAAAATTCCTCGCTGCATTGTGGACTACACAAGTCATTAAGTTTGGTGTGTAATCATTAAAAAATGAAGTCACTCAAATTAAAAAATAGATTTTTCTTAAAAAAGAAAAACAGACCTTGGCAACCCTTAATAATTTTCAAAAAAATCTGAAAGGAATCAGAATTCTTGAATGTGTTGTAAAAAACATAACTCATTAAGTTCATTAAGTTCAGGGCATAATAAATAAATAATAAAGTCACTTCAATTGAAAAAGTAATTGTTTCTGCAAATATTGACCTCGAGCGATCTCTAATGATTTCAAAATATTCTGAAAAATGTATGAATTCTCCAATTCGATATAAAACAATATTGAGTGCGGAACAAAATACTAAAAAAATGATCGCAGAAATGAAAAAAATGATTTTTTTCACAAAATATTCCATTTTTTTCATGAAAATCAATTCTTAGTTTGAGCAATGCAGTTTTTAGTCTAAGTCAATATTTACTTGAAATAAATTTTAAGAGAATACTATCTTGATCCAAGACAATATTTTCTAAATATAGGATATAAGTCTACCAAGGAACTCCATTTCAAATATATTTCGTTAGAACTAACACATTTTCTATTCATGTAAGATACAGAAAAATATTACTTTGATAACATTATTGTAAAAATTTACAAATTATAATTATCAAAAGTAATTCTTCATGCAATATTAAATTTTGTTTTTCGTATACAAAACACACCTAACTAAAACTACTACTAAAAGACCTAAAGCTAAAAAATAACGGAAAAGAACCTAAAGTAATGGAATTATATCGTCAGATATTAAAGCGTGCAGGGGTTAAAATAACATAGCTAATATTATTATGTAAAACTTTGAAATTTTAACGAGTTTCTAAATTACTTCTGTTATCTTTTTGACTTCTATAACAATTTCTTTAGTCGTGTTGTGAATTTCTTTACTATTTAAAACAAATTAAAATTCAAATGAGTATTATTAGTTATTAAAAGTTTTCGCTGGTAAACTCGAGTTTCTCTTTATCGAATTTCGACAATGATTTATAAAGTCTTGACCTATATTACAAGTATAAAAATTAAATGAAAACTAGTTTAATCACTTAATTTTGAAAATCACTAAATGTATACCTTATGTTGTGTGGGCATCCATATATTTTTTTAAAGAAAACTTTTATTTTAAAAGATAATTATTTATACAAAATTGTCCTGAATGAAAAATTGAATACGATTAGCAAACATTTATTCCGTAACTAAATCCGAATATTGGGTACCTCGATTTCAACAAATTATTGTATATAAATCTGTTAATTTTCAATTTTTTAAGTTCCTCAAAGATCTTCTTCAAGATGGACAATTACTATTAAGAAATTAGATATTTACTTACACTGAAGCATTAAGATTTTATATTTATTTTAAAAATTACCAAATCAGCATTATTAAATGAAAGTCGAGAAGGAATTGTGTGAAAAACCTTTCAAGATAACGGAAAAAAGCATTGCATTAAATTTTTCAAAAAGCTATACGAATTCAATTTTGAATTGTATATATACGTATATGCTAATCAGTTTAACACATTAACGCCTGAATAATACAAAATTGAACTGTGATTTTAGGCTCTTTCAAGTTTTAATGAAATTGCTGGTAGTTTTTTATGATACTGCATAGATATTTTTGATTGACAAAATTAGAATTCGAAAATCCCTGAGCGGAGATTTTCAACTGTAAATAGTTAAAATTTAAACAATTTTATCATATTGGATTTTTGAATTCTGATGTCACATTCATAATCGAAGACCCCAAGAAACCGACAGTGAACATTTATAACCGAAATAGGTAAAAAATGTTACAAAATTTGGCCATTTTTAATTTTTTTAATATTGCAGATCAACATTTTCCGAAAGTCTTAAATAAATAATTCCAGAAATTATCTAGCGACATCAGAATAAAATAAACTAAGTAATTCTAATAATATGAGTAGTATACGTAAATTACTGTTGGATTGATAACGATTTTGAAAGGTTCGTATTCCATGCGCAAATATTAATTCAGCGTGGAGTCTCGCCTTTCCCTCCTGTCTTGTTATATGTACCAAAAGAACGGGATCGTCGCTTCTACCACTCCCCTCAGTCGCATTATGTGCGTGACGTCACAGCAGGCCTTTCCTGAGTCCCAGCCCGCAAGGTGGGGGAAAAAGAGAACGATGACAGGTAAATATAACGAGACTGAACAGGGCGAATATTAGGGACTTAAATATAGCGAAACGCAATTATACCGGGACTCTGCTGTAACACGTTTTTCACCCTTTATTTCAAAAAGAATCCACTTTTTTTTTCTTTTTGTTTTTAAATATTCCCGTCCTTCCTGCCCTTTGAGGCTAATTGGTCCTAAGAATCCATTTTCTTAGTCAGAATGGGTTGTTTTGTAGAAATAAATCGTGTATAAATCGCAATATTTTTTCTTTTTTAAATGGTTGCATTGTGTAGAACACACCCAAAAACACCTGTAAATTATAGTGCCGCAAAAATTAATAGTGCTTTAATTAAAATTTTAGAGTTCAAAGAGCGGTTAAATTTGTCATTATTCAGTCGTTAATGGATTAAATTTTTAGTTACATTTTTAGCAGTTTATGCATTAAAAGCTTATGTTGTTTTGAATTACACATGAGAATGGCATTTTTGTAATATCTATTTACTTTAAATTCATTAAATAAATTAGGATGTTTCAGGAAGTATAATAAATAGTATTTCAAAACTGTATCAACAATTGTTTTATCTTTATATTATGGTTCAAACAGTAAGTATACGAATTAAAGCTCTCAGAAACTCCGGTGTAACTAAAAATAAAGTAAAATCAAAGTCATTAGATAGAGGACATCTTGTAGATTATCGCTGACAATTGGAAAGTTAAAATTATATTTTTTCAAGTAATATTAACTGGATCGTGAGTAGTATTACCTCCACTTAGAAAAGCTCTTATCAATTTCTGTAACTAGCATTGTGTTTTAATAGCTTCTCGTCGAGATTCCGCAGTTCTACTGTTTTTAAGAGGATATAAAAGTATTTTCCATATACAATTTACAGATAAACAAAGCTCATTTTCTTCTTTCCGATTATTTGCGCACATGGGATACGTCGTTTAAAATTATGTCCCCTTTTTGAAAATGTTGACATTTTAAGAACTGTGACAAATCGAGATCTTTACTTAAGAATACAAAAGAGAACGAATAAGAAGAATAATTATTTAAAGAAATAGTAACAATTTCGCATAAAATTTGTGAAAAACTTTAAAAAATCAAATATAGTAATGAAGCATTTCTTTTTATCTTCCTTTATTTAATGTAGTTGCATATTCCAATGACACAAGACAATTTTTTTTTTAATTTTCAAATTAAAAAGTTTACATTTTTTAAAATTTTATTTAAAATTTGAATTGAATTATAGCAATGGAATTAGAACATCTCTAAGATTTATAACTAATCTAATCAAATTACTGAGTATTTCGAAAGTGAATTTTAAAAATGGCGATAAAAGCCAATTTCCATTTGTAATATTACAGCCGCATACAAAATAAAAAAATGAAGAGGTTTATATGAAATTTGATATTCGGGCATTTTTGAAATCGTTAGGTGCGAATCTGGAGTGTATTTTTCGAGGACCCAACAATGAAATTTGATTACATCTCATTTTCTTGATTTTGTCGTTTTTGGAGTCGATCATCGCGAATCTGTTTTACAATAATTCAAAATAGTTGGGTCACTCCTTGTAATTCCATGGAAAATCAAATTTACAATAATTTTTATAGGAGCCACGTTTTTGTGGCTTTTCAGTGTTATCAAACCATTTCGGACATAATTGCCTCAATGCATGAACAAAGATCCTTTTATTATTTTTATTTTTTATGTTTTTTTTTTTATTTATTATTATTCAAGGGGCACATTCGCACTTTATACAGAATTTTTACATTATAATTCATTACAAACTTTTTGCGTGAGCTGCAGATCGTCTTGAGAGATGGCGCCGTACCCCACGTTTGTAGAAACTATAGGAATCTGTAGAATTTTACATTACAATACAGCAGAGCTGAAATTTATATTTAAACTTTTCGAAAATCCACGTGAATGTATTGAATGGATGAACTTTGAATTAGGTTGTGACGTTTCTCAATTCCAAGTATCAAGAAACCGAATTGGAAACGCAATTTTTTAATTCCATATTATTCTTTTTCGTTTACTGGGATTTAAGATTTCATATTTCCGTAAACTTCAAAATTATAATTTATAAAATGATGAAGTTTTGATCACGACGTAAAATGTCGATGATGTGAATAAGAGTGGTGTAGAAGCTATAATATTTAAATATCCAAAAAAACAGTAACTATCCTGAAATAATTTATACACCAAGATATATATATCAAAGTGAAATATTCGTTACAGTATTATAAAAATTTTAATGAAATACATTCAGTAAAATAATTAATTAAAGGTTTTCTATTAATAGTAATGAATCGGAATAGTAACACGAAACTATGATAGTAAAATAAATAACTTTGGTACGATGTTAGGGATTCTCTTTAAAAATGTTTAAAAATTGTATACAATTTTGTTGTACAAAGTTGTTAGAAGGGTAATTGTTATAATTTCACAATAATCTTCTAAAGTTCGTGTTGCCTTCGTTAACTAAATTAACAAAGAACGACTATCTGCATTAAGACTATTATACATGTAAACTTGACTTGTAATTTCTAAAGTACATGCAACCCTGATATAAGTTAACAATACCCGGTAACTAGTTACATTCCCTCAAGCTCATATTAATATCACGTAACATTTTTACTATTTTATATATACACTTGTCGTTGTTAACTTTAACGTTGTAAATTTATTTTTTTTAATTATTTATTAATCCAACATAAATATAACATGAACTTGATTTATTCTCTTGGTTTCTCACAACAAATTTAAATTAAAAATCTGGAGTAAGGTTCAACAATGGTTAGAAATATTATGAAATTTTTCTGTACGTGGGAATAAATAAGGAATGCACTAATATTTGTAATCAAATTTAAGTTAAGTAATAGTTAAATAGAAGCAGAAACCTTGAAAGAAAAATAAAAGAAAGGGTCTTAAGAAAACATTTTGAAATTTTCACGAGATTTCTACATAATTCAAAATATTATTTTTAATAATTTACTTCATATTACCGATAAAGAACATTTAAAATATGGCGATGCAATTTTGTATACTTGTCCCTCATTCCATGAAAAAAGTCTGGTTTCGGATACTGAGATGATCTATATAGAATTTAATTTAACGTTATTTTCCTAATGAACAACCAAATCTTAACGCACCAGATCATTCTTTGACGTTTGATCAAAGGCATTTTTTAAGAGTCATCATGTTTGTTATGTTTTAAGAATTCTTTTAAATCCTATTTTTTGTCATATGCGACAAACAATACATAAAGGATCTTGCAATGAGAAATCACGAATACTGTAACTAAAAAACGAGGGCATTGTTCTTGATGAGTGGCCGCAAGGGTAATTCCGAGATTTCTGAGACAAGTCGAAATACTTTTCGTTTTCTCTGTTGCACTCGTGTACTCTGAATTATTAGCGCGTATTTTAATATTCTATTTAATTTTGTAATATTTTTTATCGTTTATATATTATTGGACTGCAAAAGTAGTATTTACTAATTAACTTTTGGTAAGATATTAGTCACTTTAACTATAACTCTATATTACATTTTACAGCTATTAAAAGAACTAAGCTTTGACGTAAAGTCCCTTACAATTAGAGATATTAATTTATCAATCTTTCTTTATATTTAACACCCATTTATATTGCAATATGTCTTGATGATTGGTAACGTCTTTTTGTTTTAAAAGCTGGTACTTGGGTTAGAGACTATAAAAGTGCATATATTTTTGTTTGGAGATTAGCAAATCGGAGATATAGTGTTGAGTAAAACATTTTTGATAATATTCAGTAACTCTATATTAAATAAATATTGAGAATTATAATTAATAGAAGAAGTATTAACATAATACATTATATAAACAACATTTAAAAAGCATAAAGATTGGAATGAAACAAAAATTTAAATATCTGCCTGAAAATGTTTTTATGGTATCCTTTTAGTAATTTACCATTATAATTAATTAAGTTAACAGAAACATTAGTAAATATAGAAACCACATCTAATGTTATTAGGATGCAATTATTTAGTAACTTAACATTTTTTATCTTACTTCTTAAATCCTATCTTTAATAAAATAATCTTTAATATATCTAGATTGATTCGTATTGATATAGATGATAAAATAGAACTTATAGTAGACTTATAAGTAAGTGAATTAATAGTGGATACTATTATTTTTAAAGGATTACTAAGTTTGTGAATTTTTGTAAACCATAAACTCCGGGGATCAACAAATTATAAGTGTTTACAAACTTCGCTAAATTATGACTAATATCATCACGCTCCTTAATTAAGTGACTAATACGTGGACTAAACCTTCTGTAGTTCCAGTATACGATTACGAACACTTAATATAAGGATTGCTCTCTAAATTCTTGCAGTAAAAATTGAGCCACTCTTTCATTAAGAGTGAACATTTCACTGTATGAAGAGTGACATTTCACTCCATCATGATTGAAAGAAGAAAAACTCATTTGTAGAAGAGTGAAATATCACTCCCAATAGAGTGAAAATTTCACTCTTCGTGAAAGAATGGCTCAATTTTCACTTCAAGGAATTTAGAGAGTGGTATCTGATGGAATAGAATTCATTTTGAAGATATTCGTTATTATCCATAATATAACATTTGCATTTAATTATAAACATAGTGATTTCTTCGTACCACGTGACAAATTTATTTTTCATCCAAAACCACATTTATTACTTACGTAGGTTTCGATCTATTATGTTTCCTTTTCCCAAGGCAACGATCGTTAAAAAGTGGCGCCCAACGTGGCGCCCAAGGGTTTATTTTTATTATTTATAACTGATCTACTTGTTTTTAAAATACAAATTTTTAAATGTTATTTATATAAATGGATTTTATTAACATCAATAAAAGTGCACTCATGTGACTCATAATTTGACAATTTGGAGTTGCAATCAGTGCACTTTTATCGAAGTTAATAATAAAACCCATTATTTCTGAAAAGTCTCTTGTCATTGAAACATTTCTCTGACATGCCATGCTCTTATTGCATACACAAAGCTAGTTACCAAGATAAACAACTGAAGGGATTGATTTCATTATTTTTGTGCATACCAAATTTTGGACTACACTTTTGCATTTTAGAATAGACAAAATACAATAAATATGCTATTTTGCAAAAATCAATTCATTTTCGGTTAAGTGTTAAGTTTTTAATGCTTAATTCACATTAATTTAGTTTTTTCTTAGCGTTGTCCGCGTTTAGGTACGCATTTTTCTTTTGCGCTGATGAAACTTCATTGTTCTTTCTTTACCCGCTTCGAAAAGAGCAACCCTTCGGGTCGACGAAGTATAGTACCCACTAAAAAAGTCATTCGCGTTTTCCCTATTCCCCTTATTTTTAACTTTTGTTCTCTTTCCCTAAATGAGACTTTATTCTGCGCCATTGTTTTATGTGTGCTTTTTATCATTTTTCGCAATTAAATAATTAGTTCACGTATACGTTACAATGTTCGTTTTCGGAAGTGCAATTGTCGAGTGTAAAAAGTAATGCAGAAATATTAAATCTTGCAGTTAAAGCAATTCCGTATATTATAACATGTGGTGACAATTAATTAAGTAACTTATTTAATTTATACTAGTTCTATTTTTATTACTTTTTTAAAATATTTTTGTAGGGAATTTTCTTAAGTGTGTGCATAATTTTGGAAAACAATTCTGCGCATAAATCTTTTAGAATTATTAATTGGGATTTAAAATTGCACGTTTAAGCATTATTCAGCACAAATCGCGTTTCTCAATGTATTTTTATATTTATCCAGAACTGCTTTGGGTGGCGTAGAAAAATAAGTATCTTCGCAGAGTTAACATTCTCTTGCGCAAAACTGCTGTTGCACAAATTTTCATGTTACATTTTTGTACTTTCTGCTATTAAGGGGAGGCACCACCCCACAAATTGATTCATTGATATTTCACTGATCCAAATGTGTCAATTTTTTTTAGAACATAATTTTCTACCTATAATTACACTGCGCAGTAAAAACAAAATTTAATTCTTTCGAGCGTGTACAATTTTTATTTACTGAACTAAGGGGAATTGTTTGAAATCTAGACGAGAGATTCTTCTAAATCATAAGAAAAGTATGTAAAAAAATTTGCATGAAAAAATATTCAAAATTGTAGGAGTAGTTTCATTTAAAATTTTTTTTTTGCACATGAATGTCAGCATCATTTTATGTATAAAAGAACAATTTTAAAAAATGGAAAAACTCTTTTGATTTACAGTACTGGAATTTTCGAAAAATGGCGTTTAACACATTTTTTTACAAAAATACTGAAAAAACGTGATTTTTTAGCTACAATTTTTAACTATGATACTGGTTTCATATTACTTTTTAACCTGTCAGAAGCGTGTTCCCGGTTGTTTTACTATAAAAATATACATTCACATATTTTGATTTATTTTGTTTTTCGTTTCAAAGTGGGGTCTGAGCGTTACAAATTTTTGAAATTGCAGAAAATGCGATTATTTCTTTGTAATAAAATCGTACAAATAAGTTATTAGAAGTTTTGTATGACCTATTTTGATTTTGTGGTTTGTGGGATCGATGGACTTCTTTTCAGTTTTCATTTCAAAAAATCAAAATGGCATGAGTTCCTAAATTGGATCCGTATAACTTTTGCGTAAAAGTTCAGGAATTTTTTCGAGATGTTCACTCATTATTAGCTTTTATTAGTACCAGATTAAGGTGAACCGTGTTGGAAATCTCTGAAAACATTAAAAAATCTGAATGAAAAATAATAATTTGGTTCTGAATATTTGTTGTGAAAATTTAGTTAGATGAAAACCGAGCAACTGCTTGAGTAATAGTTTAAATAACCAATATACCAAGAATTATAATCTACTTTTTCAAATAGTTGTCTAATAAACCTGTCGAAGTCACCTTAGTTTTAGCTTTGAAAATAAATAAATGTTAATATTTGCTGTGGGTTTCCTTCGTTTTTAAAGGGCAAAACTTTGTTTTTTTAATAATTGTAATTTTATTAAATCGCTGATAAAATATTTGTAGCTTAATGAATCTTCTTAGTTCCATCACTAATAGTTAGCCAAGACCATTAACTTTGCAAACGTACGTGGATATTTGCATAATATGCGTTTAGTTCGAAGCAGTCGACCAAAAGCTCAACTGTATCTATAACGGGTACACTCCCCTTATAAAATTTACGTGTAAGAATACCCAGTAAAATGTAAAATGCAAACTACAGTGTGTACGCATCTACATTACTTTTAACAGAAAAAATAAAAATTAAATTTTATGTCATAGTTAAAGTTCTCCTTACGCAAATTAATTAAATTCTATTGTCACGATTAACGCAAACCTAAATTCAAACGATCTAACTATTTCCAGGTCTTGTAGCAAAGTTAATTCGTATATTCTACAATAGTCCTTTTTAAAGCAACTATTTAATTTATTATTTCAGAATTTTAAATCGTCAATAACTTATAAAGCGAATCTTGGTGAATATAAAATTGCGTTTAAATAGTGAAAAAAAAGTGAAGAAATTTTCTAGAAATGAAATTACAAGGTATAATGGTAACGTAAAAGTCGATAAACGGGAATTCTGCCTTATAAAGCAGAGTGCAATTTCTGCGGCATAAAACATTTTGAACAGAAGCTATGTATTTTTCATACACGCTTCGTGAAATTTAATCGACATAAATACTTCAAAAAATTTCACGCGAATAAAAAAGGTTTGTCATGCTTTATTATGAGAGTATAAGTGTACTCTATGGATTTCAAAGTTACTGCAGAATTTTAACTTAGTGTAGTTTTGAGGTTGCAATATATTTCTTAATTTTGATGTTTCTTATTATATAGTTAATTACGGATAGACAATAATTAATCAAAAGTTTTATAATTCTGGACTCCCTCCTTATGTATTTCGCTAAAATAAGCGATTTATTATTTACGACTTTAATCGTCCAATGAAGATAATGCGAATACGTTGCTGTGCACAAGTATTTAAATATCCAGTAAAGAAAAATAAAACAAAATTTTATTACCGCTCAGAGGTAGACACACGATCCAGGATTCCAATGCTCTTAAGCAGAATCGATATTCACAAGTTTCAAATATAAAAAGTTTCTAGAGATAACAAATAGTAATACACAGACGAAATGTTTTTGAAAATATAAATTCTAGAACAAATAAAAGCTGAAATGCACAACCCTCCTATTTTTTCTGGCTTTTTGTTTTCTAGGCAATGGTACATTTTTAACGCGGAAGAGTTACACGACTTAAAACGAAAATTTCAGATTATGAATATTTTTCAAGTAATTTGATATGTATTATTAATCATCTAGTCAGCACATTTATTGTGAGAATGAATGAAATATAATTAAACAATTTAATTTTTTGGAGCTGGGTTTAAAAATTATGTTTGCATTTTTACTGTTTGAATTTAGCAATGTTATAACAGTTATATAATTACCTTATAATTTTTTTACATTTAACGCATACGTCGTTTTATAAACGAAATATGTTATTTATCGAATGGAAATGTTTTATTTTACTAAATATTTGCGTACGCTTTCTTAGTTTCTTTTTACACCACTGCAAAACATGAAAATATGTTGACTAATAAAAAATAAATGTTATCATGAATTAATGCAGGCTTTCTCTATAAATAATAAATTAGAAATTGGACTTTTAAACTACCACTTATTTGCTTTCTATGGCGGCAAATTTAATAAGCAAGTCAATTCTCCCCTGAAGAGGGACTCTATGTAGGTCTGACGTTTCGGGAATAATACCACATTTTTGTTTATAGTAAGTATAAATAACTCTGTGGGTAACAAAAACCCATTCAATTTCTAATTTAATAAACAATCCAATTGATAATTTTGAAATGAACATGTATTTCTATTCATTTAATTTTTGAGAGATTTTATAATAAATTGAAGATGCTTTAGTATTGATCGTAATACTATTTTTTAATAAAGTAATATTAATCTCAAAAAAATAAAATTCTCATACAAATTAAACACATTTTCAAGGATTTTACCTCATATAAGTATGAATTATATTAAAATAATGTCTGTTTGAGACATATAAATAATCATTAAAATATTTTAATTTACCGTGCCAGAGGAGAACAGTTGATACGTTGTCATATTTATAGGGTGAAATCGTGTCAAATTAATTCAAGAGATTTCGAACAGAAATATAAAAATTTTTTCCACAGCCATCGCATTTACATATCAGGTCAAAGTATGAATGTAAAATTAATCTACAACTGATTTATAACAGATAAACATCCCATCCGTCTATTTTTCTATATTTTGTATTACAAATATCAATTATTATCAGATATGATAAGATATGATAGACATAAATAAATAAGGCAAGTTGATGCAGTTGAGAAAAATGCATTAACAAGTATTTTAAAGTTTATTAAAGTATTATTTAATTGAAATTATTAATAGTGAATGTGACTAATTGAAATGGTAATCATTTTTCATAATAAAGAGACATATCATTGATTATTCGTTATTAGTAAAAATAATTGCTAATTAAATTAATGACCGATAATAAATTAGAGAGTAAATATAAGAAAATATTTAACACCGTATAACAAGTATTCAAAATCAACGAAATAAATATTTATTTCAAATGGAAAATTCTCAGTGCCGTTAATGCAGATATTCTCTAAAAACAAATCAAAACAGTATTTTATTAACAAACTGACTTAAGCTTTAGTAGTTTAAGATATTTACTACACTTTTTTGTCGATCGATTAAAAATAAATGATTTCCAAAAACTGTCTGTCAGTCCTCAATGAATTTCTTTGGCATTTTCTAGGAAACCGTCTAGAGTCATTAAAATTGCCCTTGCAGATCCTGGATTTGGAAACATGGTTTTTAGTGATAATACCTACTTTATTGGTCGAGCACCTTATTGAAAACGTTTAAAAGGGCGAGGTTAAACGACCTTTTTTATATTTACTCAGCGGCATTCGAAACATCCACTTTAGAAATATTGTCAATTATAGTTTGTCAAAACAAATATCAATTTTCGAAAACACTGTAAGTAATCAAACAGAACGTAAAAAAGTAGTTAACTTGGGCTTTAATAAGTAAGGGATTCTTGTCTCGTGATCTCGTCATTCAGCATTTTTTTTTAGAATCGTAGCTTTAGTTTTTCATTGAGAGATTAACAACGTTTTAAATCCTTAAATACAGATATTTCACGAAAAAAATGGCCTATTCTATATTATTTTGAACACAAAATTTCACTCAAATTTGTCCGAATTTTTTAAGAAATAATTCCAATACTCCAAGATACAAATAATTGAAAAGATGTATGAAATTTTAAATACGATGGTCGTATCAAATAATAGTTTTATAAGTTGATAGTAAATTTGGTCGAAACGAACATGAAAAGTATTTTTGACTTTTTTATGAAGTAATTTTCTATTTGTTTTCTTGCTGTGGCTAAAATGTTCCTATTTTTATAGTCGAAATTGTAAAAAGTATCTATTCGATGTAATGTCAACCCAGAATATTTGGCTTCCTGTCCATAGATGTTGTTTTGATGTTCCATTAATTCTGGTTTGTAAAAGTCTACCGTTAGACATTTTTTCTAGTTCCTGAAGTTCCTGAGGAGTTGATAACATCGTTTATTTTACAATTTAATAATTAATTTTGCTATAACAATGATTACATTTAAACAATTCAATTTTTTATTATTTCATGAAAAATGCAATATTTAATATCCACTTCTACCAAGTTTCACAAAGATTCATTCATTATCTCCCAAGATAATAATTTTTTCATGAAAAACTGTACATAATTTCAATTGCTCATAACGCCGTGAATTTACATTTTTTTGGAAAATTATTTAAACCATTTTTTAGCTGATAATTATCTTCCCTTTTTATATATTTTTAAATGAATATAGAATGTTCGCAATTTTGCTGTTTCACGTTGTTTGAATCCAGATGTAAAAAAATGAAACGTTGGTAGAGATGGTCACGAGAATCTGCCCAGAATTATCCTAGATTTTTATGATCTGACTAGAAACCATTTCTATAATATGGGTAGAAATCCTACTAAAAATGCCATGAATTCTGGCGTAAATCTGAATTCTGGTGCGACAAGCACGAAGCACCTACTGAGAACCACTTATCGACCTCTGCTCGATTCGAGAATCTCGAATACCTCTCGATCGAACTCCCAGTATGGCGGTTTGCTCTCAGCTGATTCGCCTGCAGATGCTGCCGCGATTGTTTACAAAGCTGCTGTAAACAAAGATAAAATAAAGATAAAAGCTTTATTTCGAAAGAATAATCGATTACATTTACACGTGCTCATTGATCGATAGATCCTTACCTATTATGCAAATTTGTTATGATATTTTCAGTTTGCAATTATTGCTTTCCCTGGCTAAAATGGGACACTGTTTTAAGTGGCCATGAAGTGTCCCAGAAGCGTTTTGCACATTCATAAAATGTATTTGAACACTTTACGCACTCTTAAATGACGTTTAAAAGAACGATAGTGTAACCTAAGTGTGAATTTGGACAATCGAGTGCCTAAAAATATTGGGATGAATTGTTTTTCAAGTGTACAGAAATGTTCATTCAGATGTAATAATGGGTCACTTTTGCAGTTTTTCTGCGAGTGTACAATGGTGGTCGTTATCGGGTTTTTAAATATCACCATTTTCAATTTGACCGATATTCAAATGTATTGAAGTCCGAAACCAATTACAGTGTGGGACGTCACATTTTTATTTATTTTCCAGGTGTCTTTTGGGCATCTTCTTCGGGGAATTTTGATTTTGCAAGGACTATTTAGGTCTAAAGTTGCCAATAAATGTTAATTCGATGTCCAGGTGTCTTAGTGCGCACTAGTATACTCAGTCAAAACGCTTTAATTTAGATTTATACTCGTTAATGAAATCTTACACTTATTGAGCACTTTGCGGACGCTTTAAAATAGGTAGAAACATCTAACGAACGCTTCGTGTACATTTAAGAAAACAATTATGTTAAAGTGTACACGAACACTCAAATGTACAAATTCACACTTGGATTACAGTTTCATGCACCCTTTGAACACTTAATGGAGTGTCCGATTTTCGCCAGGGTTATGTCACTTTAAATATAGGTTATTGGTCTAGGGAGTTTTCATATAGAATTCTTGTATATTTTTACCGAGATTCTACCGAACAGATATACCCAGCTGTTAGGATAATGTAACAGCCAGCCAAATCTCTACCGGGGATGACGATGATGTTATCACTAAAACATGGATGGAGATATAGTATTATGAACGTCAATAAAAAACATATTAGAAGATCATATTATCAATCATAAATTTCGACTTCTAAGGATGCAGAAACTTTTAGTTTTACCATGACTCTGCAGTAGATGCAAGGATTTTCGTGAAAGCGCAAACTAATTACTTTTTAAATAAGCATTTCGAATACAATTGAATCCTTTCTCATATGAACAAAACATTTGAAACAAATTTGAGATATAAAACGATGGTTTTCCCAAACTGATAAAAGCTTTCAGTATCAAAATTTATGTCACATATTGCTGGAAAATCGTATAGAGAGTGTGAACACAATCGTATCTCAACTAATAAATCTGAGGATGTTACAGATAGGAACGCACCAAAGTTCATATTTATACCCTCGATTTAAACTTAATAATAAGTAAGTGTGCAAACAACATCAATTTCGTTCTACTTGTATGTTTGCATCCGTGAAATTTAGTAGGAAATATCCGTTGACATTTGTTTGCGTTGCATCGACGGTGAAAAAAATCGATGTCAAGCGTTTAAAAGGGAATATCAATGTACTCGCGTGCAAGAGACTGCTAGAAAGCACCGCAGCTTTTATAAATAGAGCCGCGTGTGTCGCAAATAAAACGAAACGCACGCGTGTCCGGCGGTATTTCAATTCTTGGGACACGACGCGACGATGTGCCACTACCAGAGGCGAATCCCATAGAAATGTAAAATTTTAATTTCCTTTCAACTCGTTCGCAGGACGAAATAACAGTGCACGAAGGTACAAAATTGATTCCATAAATTAGTCGCTACCTACGACAGTTTATAGCCAGACATTCTGACACTATTTCAAAACCATTTCTACTTTAAACAAATATTTTTCATTTCTCGAAAAATAAATAATAATTTATAAAACCCATCAGCAAGGAATTAACAATTTCAGATAGTTTGGCGCACGCCTAATTGGACAGGTTAGTGATAGATAATGACATAGTACTTAATACTACCCAGTCGCAACATTGTTGGTTATTGCATAAGATTCATGAATGTGTGCCAAAAATTAGCATTTGTAATTACAGAGTGCGATAACTTTGTAAGCGTAAAGCTTTCGTGTACATCAAATACAATGTGTAATCTACATTGTCTGTTGTCAATCACTCTGAAAAATGCTGATGCGATGCCAAGAATAAAAGCAATGCAACAGTTTCATCTCTGTTACCATTGTTTGGAAATCTGATTGTCCATTAATTACTCACGGATTCTGTAATGTAACTAATGAAGATATCGGTTCCTGCCATTTTATTTTTCTTAATGGACCACATTTTCTAAATTTCTTCTGAAAAAGGAAACATACTCCAGCAAAAACATCTTTCGTTTTACCTTGGAAGGCAACACTTCAAGAATACGTAATGGAATTGTTTGTTCACTTTGATGCATCCGCACCTGGGTGCCATTTGAACTGTGGGCTGTTAGCGGCAATAATGCTTCCTTTTGTTTGACGAACCATCGAAAGAAATGTTTTTCATATTAAAATGTTATCATCAAAATGTGTTTGTTCGGCTGTTAAAAATTTCTTTCATTTTGGAATACTTTCAATGGATATGTATTAAAATATTTTTAATTACTAACTGAATAAATCTACCTCACAATTTCAAATGTTGATGGGTCGTACTACTTTTTTTTTGGTTATGTAAATAAAGTTGAAGTAATCTGTTGAAGAATTCCTATTCGAGTTACAATAAAATGTACTAAAATGTGTACTCAAATCTTGATGATATAGTTTAGCCGAATTAACTTTATCGATTATTCCACCAACTAAATTAATGAAAATGATACATGGGTTTGTATTGTCATGATTTAAAATGGCCGTACTTTTGTTAGAAAAATTGTAGATGATGAATAAAAGGTAATTTTGAAAGGTAATGGTAGTGTTAAAAGATGCAAATAGGACAGAGGGCCAAACATTATTGCATCCTGTACGTAACCTAGCAACACAACGCGTTTTCCGAGTACATAACCTCAAATGTCTCAAAATCCTGACGTGATGGGCCACTTCTGACTTTTAATTCGGTTTCTACGGTTTCTACCCATAAAATTACGTCGAAAATAACCCACATTTTCCCAACAATAAAACCATGTTGACCTGTGTAATTTTATGTATGCCGTCTCTGTTTTTAACTGATTAATTGTTAACATCTCATTCCTATGTATCATGTTTCATATTCATTGCTATCTGAGATACTCATGTTAAGCGTGAATTATTTTAAAACACTCGTATTTGTCGAAGTAAAAAGGTTTTCATTAAAAGAAATACCTGAAAAATGAATACATTTTGCATTTTTAACGTTCTCGAAATTCTCTTAAAAAACGTGAATTTTAATGGTGACACTAGCATATGCTACATTTTTATTTTTCCTTCTGCCAAATACGGATAACGGTTATTATAAATGATCCACTATAAATATTGTTTATATTGGTGTCAATGCCAAACAAATTTGCATAGTCAACTATATAGGTGGCAAGTCGCCACTGTTCGTATTGTATTGTCAAGATTCATTTAAGGCGACACATGGCGTTGCCATGTATAGATTCGATATTGTACTAATTGCCTGCTTGCAATGCAAATGTACGAGGTAATAGCTGCAACAAGTGTTTCGGAAAATTACACGCTCGGAATTAATGGAATTCTACATATTTGCAATAATCATCACATTCGTTGAAGGAGATGTTACTATTATGACAGCTCTTTATGTACCAAGTTTGAAGTTATTCGTAGAATATTTGTAGCATTTCATGGTGCAATTATGTAGACTATTTATATTCTTTTTATATTTTGTTAACGCAGTATATTTATATGTTGCAAATACGTAATGTAGCATGTACGAATTATGACGTTAGCATGGTATGCTGAATCTATGCTACTAATAAATAAGTAAATCGGTCTGTCGTACTGAACGTATGTTGATTATTTTCCGGTATGTCATGCTGCCAAAGTGATCTTCATTTGCTGACGCATAAGGAACACGTTTTAGTGTGAAAATGGATTTTAAGTATATCACACTGCAGACAGAGAGAAGAAGAATTGTTAATGGAACTATTTCATAATAGTAAAACGTTTGATAACAAAGAGTAGTTAATTTAACTATTCTTATAATGAACAAGAACATAATATTGTTCAGTTTACCATTTCCCGATATTTAAGTACGCATCATCGTACATAAGCTCAGATACTCGGTACTTCAGTTTCATACTTAAACAGCCAATTAACACATTACCGAACAGTGAAATGGACATAATAAAATAAATTAAACAAAAATAACCCCTTGCCTTACTAAAAAGAATTATTGTATGGTCCTTTTCATAATGTTCTGAGTTGCAAAAGTAACACTCTGCGAGCTACAGCTATTCACATTGTTAGTTTTACTATTATTATACTTTATAACTGTTTTTACCATGTCTTCATGATTCCGTTAGCCTTCTTTTTCTCTCTGTGCAGTAAAGTGTTGCATTTCTATCCAGTTACTGTATTTCTAAATGAAATAATTATTATTTTATTACTTACTTTTCTTCTGTAGACAAAACTGCTTGAATTTACAAGACGTGATGAGACCACTATAACCAGAATATGTATAGGACAATCGGCACTAACACACGCGTACATACTAAATAAGAACTTATTCACCAGCATGTGATTACTGCAATTCAAATCTCACCACAGATCACCTAATCGAATGTTAACAATATCTTAGACGCAAATTAAAAATGCCACGAGACGTTAATAGTTTGGTAAATTCAACAACATTTCAACCAATTGTCATACGCTTTTTGACAAAAATTAATGGACTAATTAAATTATAGCCAATTTTGAAAGTACCCCAAAATAAAAAAATTAAAAAAAAAGAAAACAAAGACTGCTTTACATTTAACTGCCATTAAATAGCGTAGATTTACGAAATATTTTTGTTGGTTTTTACACCCAAAGGAACTTTATTTGCTTCAAAAGGAATCAACATTTTTTTATATTAAACATGCATTGTGCTTCATGTACGGCACACGTGACGTGTGAATAGTTATTTTACGACGACAATATGTTTCAAGTTGATGAAAAATACGACTATGATGCAGAATATGTTTCCTATGTGAGTTATCCGATTTGTACGGGCTAATAAAGCACGCGGTAACAGGTGTTCGCACGTAATCTGTACATACAGACTATAAAGCATAAAGATTTATGATCTTGTAGTTTCGTTATTACCATTTCAGAATAGATACTTGAACTCGATCGACGTCATTAATTTACGATCTTTTTAACATGTATTTTTAAAACTCGTTAAAAAGGTTAAGTTTCAGCAACACGACGTTAAAGCTTTCAAACTTGAATCTATAGTCTGTTATATGTATATACGTTAATTGCGGACTATTTAAAGAGATTGGATGCATTTCTTAAGAAACATTTTGAAAGATGCATTCAGAGTGGTCCAAGTTACAATTTTACGCAGCCGCCCCACAGAATTGTAAAAAATAAAAAAATAAGAAATCGACATTTTTTCTTCTTTTAAACGGTTATTATTTGCTGGTGTTGCCAAGCCTCACATGTATTTAATACGAAAAAAAACATTTTCATAGATTTCATAAAAGAATATTTTAAAATGTTTCTTTTTTAGTTTTTGAACGATATTCCTTTCGCAAAGTACTCAAGATGTCATAACTTGGCAATTATTTATTAAAAAAATGTCAACTATTTTGTATATTGCCACAAGTCGTTTGTGACTTGTGTGAATGTTTTAATCAACGGTATTTCTAAGTATATTTCATTGTTAATTTTTAGGAATAGTTTTGCTTTTTATCGTGAAATGAAATGTTGCTGATGATTTCTTGTATTTTACTATGGTTTAAACAACTTATGGTTGTTATTCATTCATTCTTTCGTAAAAGAGACAACATTTTTCTTGCCTTTTTTGTTGTCAATTAACCTATTTTAGTGATTGTTCTTGAAAAATTGTTACTGTAAATTTTTTATCATTCATTCTTAATAATTAATGTAGACAACGAGATAAGTTGTAAAATTCAGGAAAAAATGAAAGTTCAAAGGTTTATTATAATCCTATATTGATATATTCAATGAAATGTAACGTTTATGCTTTGGTCATTTATTGTTTTCTAGTTTTTATAATTAGTTACAAACGTAAAAATTGAAAAATTACGGTTTAAAAAGAAAGTTATAAATGACAAGAACAATTTTTGTAAACATCTTTTACTTTTATGATTTGAGTAAATTAATTTTGAGTGACTGTGGTAATCAAAAACAGGAATTTATAAAATTAAACAATTAAGAAATATATCAACTTGCGAGACAAAAGAGTAATCTGTAGGCCAATAATGACGACAAAATGGGTAGAAATGCTACCTATTTTTTGCGTGTATTTCGTTTTTTTGGGCCTCTGTAAAACTTAGTAAAATAGTTTCCTTAATCAATCATTAGATCACAAGATATCATTATTTTGACATTTTTCAAGAGAAATCTTGATTGCACATTTAAAAACATGTAATTAATACAGATTTTTTATAAAATCAATGAAAATGTTTTTTCCGTATGTAAAATACATGGAAAGCTTTTCATCTGTTACGATTTGGGTAAAATATATTTTCTGTGTATTTTTGGGCCACCCTAATGCAGACAATTTTATTTTTAAAAGTTTCCAAATTACTTAAAAAAAAACGATACAGTTTTATGTTGAAAGCTATGAATTAAACGATAAGATGCAAGGATCTTACGGTAAAACTTTAGTTAGATGACCTCTAATTTATTGTAAAATTTGGCAGTGGACAATTATAATACTTTTTAGAAAATATTAGATTAGAAATCATAAATTAGATTAATAAATTTTTAGGGGATGGTCGTTGAGAAATTTTTCTGTTATAAAACTAGGTGAGCTTACTTAGACCAAACAATATAGCTAGTTACATTTTCACAGCTTTCCCGGAGCTTTCAGAACCTTTTAGTCTACGTACGTTTTAAACCAAATGTTTTCCAGGCTTTTATAGATTTCTCTGTATGAATCAATTTTGATGTTTTCTCGTATGTGATTGATTAGATTATAACACACATGCCATCATGTGAATGAATGCAAACTAGAAGCAACTAGCAACAATCAAAATTATCATTCAGAAAAAGAGGCATACATGTAACTGCTGTTTATCGCATTATAATGTTAAATTTAGTGAAATTGTAAAAGTGGAATATTGAAAATATATTGATTTATTTGCGAAAGCTACACTGAGAAAAAAATCCATAGTTAAATTGACTATATAACATAGTTGGAAAAATATATTTAAAACTACTATGAAAAATAGTTAAATTTACCACTTTCATAGTCGAGTTTACTGTAATTTTGTTACACCAACTATATCTATAATGCATGGCGTTGCATGATACATTTTTTAACTGGCTAGAGAGTGACATTCAAAAACTTAGAGCAGTAGGGATTTTTTGTTGTTCTCTTAGTTTCCTTTTTTATCTTAAACAAAGAACGAAGGGAGAATCGTGGACTTTTCATATGCTATAATATATATAGTTTACAAATATTTTTTTAAAAAGTAAATATTGACTCCTTTCCATATTTTTTATGACAATTTCTTATGCAATTTCGCACAGTGAAGGTAGTAATTTTCTTAAAGACTGTTTCAAAATAGTTAAGTACATTTGTCTATTATGATAAGTGGCATTTTGAATCATGAAACAATAGTTAAACAGCATTATTTCAGAATCGTTATTTTAACTATTACCATACCTAGTCCTCATTTCACACTGTGATTCATAATAAAAAAACGGTCATTTCAATTACTTTTTGTCCTGAGTGTGGGTTAATTGCCTGTCTTGTTTCTATTACTACTGTCATCGATTTATGTCTACTATCAAATTGTCATTTTTAGTTTTATCTCATTTAAGTCTGTTCATTCCTTATTGTTTGTTATTATAATATCTTTATATTTGTAATTTATCCAAATTCAGAGGTAACCCATTAATAACAATCACTTAAATAGAAAGCAACTAATATTGTTAATCGAATATTTCGAAAGCATTTAATATGTCAGGGATATTTCTAATATAATAAAATAAAAAAAGTAGCAAAATTTTATGGAATAAGATAGACATGGATTTTATGGATAAGTTAGAAATTCATTATTTGTTTCCGCACTTAAAAAGATTTGACGACTTTTATTTATTCTAATCATTCGACGTATAATTTCTTACTCTAAATTTTTGCGTATTTTATAATTCTGAATAATATAAATATTGATGCAAAGGTTTGCATATTCATTTTGACGGGATACGTATTAATTTTAATAAATATGCAGGAAGGTAACATATGGTGAAATCCTTGATGACGTGAACATTGTCAAATTTAAATGAAGAAAAAACTAAAGAACTATTATGCAAAACTTATTCTCTTTCCTGGCGTGGTTGATTGTTGGCCAACATTCATAAATAATAGTTTGTTGTTCAATATGCTATATTAATTATTATAAAATAATTTCGCACCATGTACATTATTTTGAAGAGTATGGAAATATATTATTTAAAGCAATACATACAATAGGGTTTAGCATATTTAGGAATAGCTGATGGAATAGCCCCCTGAACAAAAGTTACAAGAAATATATTATGAAGCATCTGGGGATGTATATTCTATAAATGTACAGTTGTACGCAGAATTCTAAAGAAAGAACCGTTATCTAAAATCCAGGATATAAGGAGATCACGTTCTGTCAGAAAACAATACGAAACTTTACTATTTAAAGATATAAATAAATATAAACAGAGATAGAACAGAGTAGCTCTAAAATAATGCATACAAGTGTCAATTGGCTAGGTTAAATAACATTGAACAACAAAAACAATGAAGTTACAATTTAAAAAATATAGTTTTTGGTTAGAATTGCAATTTAAATTCAGGTTTAATATAACGCAAACCCTTTGGATCACAAAGACTTATATTTGCTTCATATGTTGGCCAGTTTATACAAAATGGATTAGATTTTAATTATTTTTTATTTAATACATATTTTAGTATTTTTTTTTAATTATGACGTGAAAAAATAAACCCAGCAGTTTAATCCGAAATCAGTGGTTAAATTCAATCGTATTTATGTGATTTCAGAACCTACATCTGCCAAATCGTAAAAAAAGTTAATGGGAGATATCAGAATTTATTTCTGTTTTATAGAACCGTTATACATTTATCGATTAACACCCTAGACAGATACAAGCACTGAAAGTTTATTGTCTTTCAAAGCGTTGATATTCTTTTACTTGTCGCTTTCCTTTTTTTGTCCATGGAGATATTTAAATTGAGTATAAAAATATATTTTATGATAATTTATTTTGATAAATTAGTTCAGTTGGATAACTGTGAAATCCGGAAGATCCGCAAGTTTATGTCATTTATCATAGAGAACCAAATTCATTAATTTAGTGAACCCCACAGTGAGCTCGAAGTATTACCCTCAAAATTTTAAGTTTTTCGCTGATTTCCATTGCTTTGTCGTTGCTGCAGTAAGAGTTTCTTATTTTATTAATATGAAATAATGATTATTATGTTTAGATTGCAAACTTGTGGTAGGAAACGTTCAATTCCAAATTTTCGTTGAACATGTTTGATTTACATTGAAAATCAATTTGTGATGGACCGATTATGACATAATCATTAAGCATAATAATCGTTAAAACCAGTTGTACGATCAGGTATCACTTCTGAACTTCATATAAGGCGATTGCCTTATTGAATCTTTATCAGGGCTTGATCAGGTAGTATTCAGTCGCACTTCATAAAAAATGCTTTATCACTGGTGAATTAAGGCCTGATCGACATTGAAGAACCCTGGATTGATTTATGCTAGGGAAATGATTTTTGTATGAGACCTATAATGTATCAATGATTTTATATCTGATATTTTAAAAAATGTGTTCTGGTGATGGTTCCATATTCAGGGATTTAAAAATCCTAGCTTAATCTAATTATTAATGAGTCAGACAGTAAAGTGTTTCGAACAATGAAGTGCTTATACTATGAATAGCAAGACGATGATGTGGTATAAAGTAAAATATTATTCAGTAAAATGCATCTACAGGTGCAAGAATCACGTGTTCGGTTACTACCCATATGCAGGTTAATTTCCGTTTAACTATTTTTAACTTATTGATAACATTTCTCTATCTGCTCTTAGAAGATCTACCAATTATACCCATAACCCTCATCATCATCACTGATGAGGAGCATTGCCAAATTTTGAACAATTTTAGCAAATAAGTGAGTTTTAACATCAGTATCTCACCTGTAGATACGGGCACTTACCTTTTACTTATTATTTGTGAAAATTATCCACCTACGTTTCTTGTCATTCAGTATATTTTTGAAGAACACGGCTTCAGGGGGAGAATTGTAATTTTACTACAAGTTGTATGCCGTTAATATTTGACCAAAAATATAAAAATATTGTTTATTTTTTAAATGTGAAGACCACAAAATAATTTCTATGGCTACCAACATGTTAATAATAATGCCTATAAAATTGTGAAACATGAATATTTGATCAATGTCCTTGACAAAACTTAATATTATCTACTCTAAATTTTGTAACGTTCAAGATGAATAATTCCATGTATTCAAAAGTTATTTATTTTAAGAAACTTTCATTAGATATTCAGATCAATGTGTTGCACCTAGAACATTCGTAATTCATGTTTAAGAATTTTTGTATATTTAATACACATAAAACAAAACGTTCCCTCCTATAGTTGAAGAATTTCGTCTAATTAAACATAAATTACTCAATTTAATTATTTACTTACTTAATTAAATTCCGACTTACTTCACAATTTCAAATGTTTACGTGAAAAATATTTCTAAAGTTTAAATGCGTGTTCCAGCAAAGTTCCTGAAGTTTGTACCTACATGGAACTTAATGTACACAAATTTTCGGGTAGAATTTGCCATTCGACAGAAAAAGATGAAGTTTCTTTTGTTAAAGGAAACTAAGAATAATATGACATCAGAAATGATTGGAAAATAATTAATAATTAGTGCAATTTAATAATATTTAACGTCTTTTACGGATTTTTTACATTGTCCTAAATTTTGCATTGCTCTTCGAGTTATGACATTTTAAATATCCCAGTGGAAAATTTGCCGAATTTAAATATATGTAAAAGAAGGGCTCCAAAATGTCATTATATATGCATCTTGCACAGTGAACAAACTTGAAGCAGGTTGCAGAACGATGGATCGATTTTCGATACGGGAGAAACTTTCCGACTATTATACATTCACCGTCTTAGTATCTATTAATTATTTTTCGTAATTCCAGTCTTCTTTTATTACTAATTGTTACGACTTTGCTATTTACGTAATTCAATATTACAAGTGTTACTTTTCCTTTGTAATTTCCAATAAACGTGAGTAATGGTAAAGAAGGTAATTAAATAAAACGCTTTTACACCTTCTCTTGGTCACTATAGAGTTGGGGATCTATAAGGTCAGGTCAAGGCTACAACCCCTCAGAGATTTATCTTAAGATCATTGATCTTTTCTATTTTATTAATGATGTATTCCTGTAAATTTTTTTACATATAAAACATGTAACTATGAAAAGAATTTACTCGACAGGAAAAGTTAATATATTCTACTGATTTAATTTACTATTAAAGCATTATTTTTCGTAATGAGAATTTCCTAATATAATAGATTATAAATTTATCAGAATGATATAATTCTCTTCTTAATAAAAATGCCGTGTTTAAATTGTGTCATAATTGCTTTTCAAAGCAAAGAAGTAATAAATCAAGAACCAATGGCAATTGAATGATACAAGATGTAATACAATCGGTTTGTATTTTTTTTCGAGGTTAAAGTTTTTGTAATCCTTTCTGATTTTGTCGAAAATCCGGAGATGTTGCAGACCACGAACTTACGCATTTTGGCTAGATGCCAAGTTAAACTATTTCCATTTCGCCTGGAAGTATGCAGACGAAATTTAAGGTCATGTATGTCAACCCTTTCGCTTTGTAATGTTTCCTGATGCTGTTAGCGAATATATCATGAAATCTAATTTAATAAACAAAATTATAAACAGACGCACATACATATACACTCGTGTATATTTTTTATTTCATATAAGTTATGACAAATTAGCTTGTTTATTTTTTATTATGTCATTCATTGTAAATACGTTTGTCAAAATTTACCTTTGCTGAATTAGCATTATTTTTAAGGTTATTTTTATCTTGTAGGTGTTTTTATACATGAGCCAATATTTGATTTTCTTATCAGTTAGTTTTATGTTTTTTAAGTTTGAAGTCAGAACCTCATTTAAGCTATTCAGAATTATTTTGAAATATGCTGGAAAATTGTATTTTGTTACCAATGCAGAAATGAAAGACGAAATTATTTAATAATTTTTTTATTTGAGAAAAATGAATATCAAACTAAAAAAAATCGGCGCATCGGGATTTGAACCCGGATTGATATATTTGTTGTATATTTCATTGTATTTGAATACAAGGCTTGATACCTATCATATTGTTATGTTACACAAAACACTTGTAAATCTTGTAGTTTAGAAGAATTAACATACGTAAATAAATTTTCGCTCAGACGATATTTTTGATGAAAGTAAGCTAATTATCTCTTGTTCGTTTATATTATATACGTTTAAAACAATTAAATTGTGTTTCAAATATATAGAAAAGTTTGAAAGAGATAATAATTGTAGACTTCTCAACATGAATTCACGTATAGAAGTAAACCGTAAACACATTATCACAAATTTAAAAATAACACATCCACGTAAAGAAACATACTATGATTTGGGGTAGCGGAATCTAAATCCTATAGCAGATATAGTCAGACCCCCAGATCAAGACATTTTTGGTGGTTGTGTTATTGGAAATAATTCAATTTTTCCATATTTTATGCAATACAATAACGAACTTTGTCCAAAAACGAGTTACACCAATTATTGTTTCTTACCCGTTAAGTGCTGTAGAAACAAGAAAAAATATGTCCCATTGGTGCCACTAAAATAATTTGTTGAAGATGAAAAATTACAAGTTCTGTAAAAATAGTCGTATACGACTATTGTATATATTCAGTAGAGTCCCGGTATAATTGCGTTTCGCTGTATTTAACTCCAAGCATATTTGCCTGGTTCTGTCCCATTACATTTGTTACCGCTCTCTTTTTCCCCCACCTTGCCGGATGCGGCCTCAGGAAGGGCCTGCAGTGACGTCACGAACATAACCCGAGTTCAGGGAGTGGGAGAAGTGGTGCTCCCCTTCTTTTGACATATATAAGGAGACGGGAGTGGAAGGCGCGGAACCGAGCAGGCAAATACACCGGGACTCTATTGTACTACTTGAACCCAAGCAAATAAGCTAAAGACACATTGTAGAATCGCAATCTCATCACGAGCCTTTTGGACTTAATAATTTTCGACAATCAAATAATTTCATAACGTTTTTCGTAAATATATAAACCAAATATTTAATGTAATCACATTGTATTAACCAAATAAGCAAATTCAGATGTTTCTTCCATCAACAAATTTGAACTCTTAAGAAGTACTAAATAAGGAAATACTCAGAATGGCGATGTCTTAAAATTTTCAATTTTACATTTATAATTGTAATCTGACAATGTCACGGTTTGTAACGGAAATAAAAATAAAGCTGTATATATTGGAAAATCTTTTTATAAGTTAGCGGCATTTCCGAAGGTTGCACATAAACTCGGGCAATTATAAAATCGATGACGAAAAGAATCTGTAGACTTTTCAATGGTTTTAAATATTTTTGTTTTTTTCATTATAAAGTTTATAGATAAAAATAATTCTTTTATTCTAGTAATTATTCATTAAAACTTGTGCAAAGCTGCACTGAAAAATTGTCGTTTATGTTTAACAATTTTTTTGTTACTTGTTTGCATGTCTTGCTATTTTGTTTCAAGTAACTACTTAGTTGCGATTATTTAAATAAATATTGAGTTGAATATAATTTTTCAGTGAATGGAATATTTCTGACTGATATTTAAATAAAAGTAATAATTTATTATATTTTACAATACATATTCCAGTTACGCTGCGAATTAATTTTATTAACTTAAATTCAATATTAGTAACGTATAGTTTGAAATTGATTTACTCACTTTTAACATTCTTAATAATATTAAATATTGTTATGCGATAACAAAAAGTGATTAATATTTTTAAATTACATTATTTTATATTTTCTACTTTCAAAGTCGTAAAACTCTGACAGAACAATTTTGCAGAAATCAAAACCTTGGTAAACAAAATTGTGGAGATGTTACAGGAAAATGATTGACAATGCATTGCATGCAGGGAAGGAAATAAATGAAATGCTATTTTTACGGAGATTGGTACATTATATAGAATATATTGAATGGCTTTAAGATTTTATGAATTTCAACATTTTAACAAATTTTCTTTTCCTACCAAATTCTTAGTAAAATATGAAATAATTTACACTTTAGTAAATGTTTATTTAAGCCGACAACTAAGTACCGCTTTTAAAATGTAGAAGAAACTATTATTTTTCAAAAATGCAGACGCACAATTTTTTGTATATCAAAATAAAATAAAATGTAAATTAGAATTTTATTTCACGGTTCTCGTCAATTTGTGTATTTCAACTGAATTTCCCAAAATATTTTGACTGCATAAAACTGAATAATTTTACTGTAAATTAAGTAGAGTGTATTTTTTGTCTTAGAAAGTCAACAATAGATATTATATCCACAATACACTTTTACATTTTATTATAGCAAAATAAAACACGAACTTTGACGTTAAGAATTATTGTTGCTAACAATTTAGAGTAATGTCCATTAGAAAATGAAGAAATATTACTACAACAATACAATTTTAAACAAAATTATATTTGAATATTTAATTTATATTTTTTAAGAATTAACTTGATATAGAAGTATTTAATGATTATATGCTAGTATACACTTTCGAGTATTTAATTTCGATTAACTTCTAAATAAAAAAATTCAAATAATTTTCATTTCTATCTCGTATTCAATCACATGAAGTTACACGGTTTCATGAAGGAAATATAGTTGAATAATAAATAATATATGATTCTTTCAATTAAAAACTGTACAAAATTCTTTCAATAAAATATGTTCTCCTGATAAAAGTACTCGAAATTTAATTAAACGCATTAATTGTTCTAATTGGCTGGAAAACATTTAATTATTTTACGATGACATTGTGAATTTTATTAATGTTCGATATTTAAGTATTTTAAACAGATATTTTTTAGGTAGATGAATTTTAGATAGGTTTTAGTTTAGTCGACTTTTTAATTGCTTTCGAATTTTAATTAATTTTGTATATTATTTTATGTTATGTATTACAGTATACTCATTAGATATTTAATTACACCCGTGATATGAATAATTTTTTTTGTCATAAAAAGTACAAAACTCGAGTTTATATCTATATTTTGAAATGCAAAATTGGGAATCTCCTGTCATTTCTTTAAAATGATTTTCTCGTTACCATCAGAATACCTTTTTTTAAAAAATTATCAGATAATATTTTTAAAAAAGGAACAATGACAAAAATAATGGTATGTACACTTTTGAAAAAGTAATTAGCATCTGAAAAAAATGTCAGATTGATCATTAAAGCTTTGTTTCAGATAGACTTCTGAATAGTGCAACAAATTTATTTGAAAAATATATTGCAAAACGAAAATGTCTGTGAAGAGTCGCAATGGACAATTTTAACATGTTCAAATGTTACCCATTTATTATTTTTTTAAAATTATTCTTTTGAGCAATAATAAAATACGTTCCCTTTTGAAAATTTGCCTACGTCCGCTTCCTTCGTTTTCATAAATTTATATAAGTATATGTACGAAAGGTTAATTAAATTAATTTAGTAAGTGCAAACGTATTTCCCTGCTACATTCCTTTAAATTCTTCAAAGTTATAGATACATTTCGTAAACTCTTTTTAGTGATAAAAACAATCCCTACTCGGAGTAAAATATTTTAGTGGGATCTTAACTTTTAATGAAAGAGTTAGTTAACTTTCTTTTCAAGAAATGCGCAGAGTATACGGAAAAACTTTATTCAGTGAAAACATTATTAACCAACATTCGGATTTTACGGTTCACAGAGTTTTTAATATTATTACATCTAAAATTTACCACCATGTAAGGATTGATTTTAGTGCTAAGTTGTGCTCATTTTCTGAAATAAAGTCAATGATTAAATTTAAAATCTTTCTTTCTGATTGCACTACGATTTTTTAACTTATATTTTGGCTTAAACCATCATTATTCTAGCTTGTATTAGGTAAGCTGAGCAGCTTTTATTTTAAGTCAAAATATCATCTAAAAGGGTCTTTACCGTCTCGATGTAAGACTTTCTAAACAATGACATAATTTTTAAAAACTAGCCCAAGTTTAGATTGTAATTAAAGGATATTAAATGTTAGATGCAATACTTTTTTCTACGTTAAAAGAAATTTACAAAGGTTTTTTATATCTCTTGAAGGAAATCTTTGGAATATTTTAGTAAATTTTTTGAAATTTCTCGAAATGTGTCCATAGATCAATCAATCAGCAAAAAATGTTTTAATTTTATGTTTGTCATATCTTTATCGTCTGAACTTCATTTTCACTGCATTATGCTTTTTGTCACTGTTAAATTATCTTATTGATATTTGATGTTTATTCAAATGGCATTCCTTAAATACTCAGATATTGTTGTTCCGGATCGCCACGCGACGAAGCTCCTAATAACCGTTTACGTCGAGTGGGGTAATATTATAATAAAATTCCTGTAGAATTAAGAGGAAAATATGAATTAACTTCTTTGCAATTAGTTTGTTTTGGGGCGTGGTTGTTGTTTTCCGAAGTCCTGCCTCTAGTAAACAAATAATCCGAACCCGAATAAACGGGCCTGTGGAAGGCACCTTCAGTTAGTTGATCGTGGGGTTCCGAGACGTTCGGACCAGTTTTATCATTATAGTTCGGATATACAGGGTGATCCAAAAGTCCCGGAACAGCAAAATATCTCAGCGGGAGTGCATTTTCGGGGAAAATGTTTTAGACAAAAGTTTAAGGATTTTTCCCTGGCTATTTAACGGCGATATTGAATTTGACCTTGAACATGACCTTGAAGGTTATTTGAAGGTCAAGTTAATTTTTTTAAATGGGAACCCCTATTTTTTTTCACGGATTCGGAAAGAGCACAAAATTTTACGCCCGAATATGCTATGGCCGTTTTTTTCGGCAAGGTCATTTCAAGGTGAAACTTAAAACTCCCGGAACAGCGAATTAACTCAGCAAGAGGTCATTTTCGGGTAAAATGTTTCAGACAAAAGTTTCAGGATTTTTTCCGGGATATTTAATGCTAGCATAAAATTTGACCTTGAAAATTACCTTGAAGATTATTCTCAGGTCAAGATTATTTTTTTTTTTAATTGGAACCCCGTTTCATTTTCTTAACGAAGTTATGAGGATCTTCCTCATTTTCATTTTGTTCAGTCGATGCTATTACTGGACGATCTGCTCTAGGGAGATCCTTTACAGTGCCGTAAACTTCGAAACAATTTATTGTTCTGCCAAAAGTCGATTTAGGAATCAGTTCCTGTCCCTCGCTTGTCCTCTAATTTTGTAAATAGAATAATAAACTGTTTAAAAAAAGTGTAAATAGAATAATAAACTGTTTAAAAAAACGCAACACTTGTGCAAAGTGAACTTGGGCGCGCGAACAGCGACAGAGAGCACGAGTCACCAGCGAAGTAAATAAACAACATACATTCACATTGAATGTATACATACGTGTACAGTCTTATAAGGTTACATTTTGGTCTTAACTTTATCGTTTTGTGAGATACATGGATTTCCTATCTAAACGCCTTTCCTATCTAAACGTATTAAGCATCATTTCAGTAACAAAATACATACGTATATTTCGTACAAAGAGCAATGGCTGCGCTAAGTGAACGAGAAAGAATAACCATTCTCATGATGAGAGGCTGGGGTGATAACCAGCGATCTTTAGAGAATGTGCGAACCTTATTTAACGCATCATTTAGAGAGGGACGAGAACCGATTTCTAAATCTACTGTTAGCAGAACAATAAATCGTTTTGAAGTTCACGGTACTGTGAAGGATCTCCCAAGAGCAGGTCGTCCAGTAACAGCATCAACTGAAGAAAATGAGTTGAATGTCGCGCTGTCAATATCGGAAGATCCTCATACTTCCATCAGGAAAGTTAAACAGCAGCACCACTTATGTTACGGTACAGTACAACGGATCTTAACTAAAAACTTAAAATTTCACCCATACAAAGTTAGACTCGTACAACAATTGAATGAAGACGATCCTGATAGACGCCTACAGTTTGCGGAATTAATGATGAATCGAATAGATGCTGATGCCGGTTTCTTGAATCGCATCGTATTTTCTGATGAAGCTACATTCTTCTTAAATGGGGCAATCAATAGACATAACATGTCTTATTGGAAGTGAAACCAATCCTAATTGGATGGTCGATAGTCGTTCTACTCAATATCCTGAAAAAGTAAACGTATGGGCAGGTATTATAAACAATGCGGTAGTTGGCCCTTCTTAATCGAGGGTACCCTTACTGGTCAAAAATACCACGATATGTTGAGGGACGACATCATCCCTGCTATTCAGGTTATTGTAGGCGAGGATTTCGATCAGACTTGGTTTCAGCAAGATGGTGCAGCACCCCATTATGCAACAGATGTTCGCAATTATTTGAGTGATGTATTCGCAGAACGGTGGATAGGTCGAAGGGGTGTAATAGAATGGCCACCAAGATCTCCGGATCTTACGCCCCTTGACTATTTTCTATGGGGTTATCTCAATGATAGAGTGTATCGAACCAAACCGGTGAATATTGAAGAAGTAAAACAACGAATACGGGATGAGATCGCGGCTATAGAACCAGATATGATTAAAAAAGTCGTATCGACTTTTTATAATCGCTTGGGATATTGCCAAGAAGTTCATGGCAATCACTTTGAGCATAAGCTTTAGTAAGATACATAATTTCATCAAAATCTTAGTATACCCATCTTGCCTTAACTGTCTAGGGACACACACGCACACGCACACGCACACGCACACGCCCACGCACAGGTGACGGCGAGGGGAACCACCTGAACAAAGCACCCCGAAGAGGTGTAAACCCGACCGTGCTATCTCCACGCGGTACATCTTGGGTAATGCTAAAGCCGGCGGAAGCATTGGAAACAATGTAAAAATGTTACCCATTCATACGGTATTTATAAACGTATCGGATGTAAAAAAAAAATGTATATTTTTATCCGGGAACAATGATAATGCATTGCACTCTGGAAACTCTGGAAACATTACGAAAATAAAACGGGGTTCCAATTAAAAAAAAATAGTCTTGAGCTTAGAATAAGCCTCAAGGTAATTTTCAAGGTTAAATTCAATGGTGCCTCTTGCTGAGTTAATTCGCTGTTCCGGGAGTTTTAAGTTTGGCCTTGAAATGACATTGCCGAAAAAAACGGCCATAGCATATTTGGACGTAAAATTTGTGCTCTCTCCGAATCCGTGAAAAAAAATAGCAGTTTCCATTAAAAAAAACAAACTTGACCTTGAAATAACCTTCAAGGTCATGTTTCAAGGTCAAATTCTGTGCTACCATTAAATATCCCAGGAAAAACCCTTAAACTTTTGTCTGAAACAATTTCCAAAGAAATGCACACCCTCTGAGATATTTCGCCGTTACGGGAGTTTTTAAGTTTCACCTTGAAATGACCTTGCCGGAAAAATCGATCATATCATACTCGGACGTAGAATTTCCCGCTCTTTCAGAATCCATGAAATAAAATAGGGGTTCCCATTTAAAAAAATTAACTTGACCTTGAAATAACCTTCAAGGTCATGTTCAAGGTCAAATTCAATATCGCCATTAAATAGCCAGGGAAAAATTCTGAAACTTTTGTCTGAAACATTTTCCTCGAAAATGCACTCCCGCTGAGATATTTTGCTGTTCCGGGACTTTTGGATCACCCTGTATATCATAGAGACAGAACCTTGAGGTGCGTTGATGGTGACTTCCCGGGTCGCTTCGAAGTCTCATCGGTGGGTGAGTAATGATTCGATATATTTGTTATATTGTATATTATATTATTTATTTATATATTATATAAAAATGACATATTTATTGGCGAGATATGTCTGGGGCAGGGTCCGCTCACAAGCCCCACTGAAGAGTCCGTGAGCGGACCCGGGACGAAACATCAGCCAACCTGTTTATTTATGTTTATTTATTATTTGTATGTGACCTAGCATGACGTAGTAGGAAAATACGTTATTGTCAATCGAAATATATATTAGACCCCTATAACCGCGCGACAACCCCCTTCCCTGTAAGTAACAATTGTAATATCACTATTGTTTTTATTTAAATTGCAATTCTCATTTATTTTGTTTTTCTATGCTTTAAAATACTTGTTCAACCCTCCAAGCCTAAAATTCGATTTTGCGCCTTTCTTTGTAGGCGTAAGAATGCATTTTACGCCTTCGAAAATTGCATAATTGAGATAAGAGTTTCCTCTATCTCATTTTAAAATTATTTCGAGGCATAAATTTGAATTTTACATCCAGCAGGTGATTACCAGATACCCTGGGTCATACGCGGTCATCATCGGGATCGTAAAATGAAGTTTTACGCCCTAAATACGAAAAGTATTAGACTAAATTATCGTAAGCTATCGTTATTTTACTTATTTCTGTTAATTTTCTTATATATTTTTCGAAATTTCAACGGTTCTATATTACATTAAACAGTGCCACTTATTTCATTAATAAAATATAACGAACCAGTTTGTACATTTATTTTTTAAAATAACAAAATATTAATATTTTGTTGTTTACAAATTCAAATTTTCAACCATATATTTAGTAACCTGAAACAAATTATGGACGTGTTTATTTCAATAAATATTCAATGCAATTTACTAATTATTAAACTCAAGGTCGGAAACATATATTATTTGTGCATAACATAAATATAATACAAAAATAAAAGGATTTGAGAAAATAACAAATGTAATTTATCCGCAAATTATATCGAATTTTGTCCGTGAACTTTTGCATAATATGAACACCTGGCACAGCATTGTACCCAGGTTATTGTATTAAATAAATTCTATGAATTTCCCGATAGTAGGTAAAGAACAAATTAAATAACCAGTCTTTTTCACTATTTGCTCCATGTAAAAATAACCGAGTTTTTTATTACACTCGTAGGAAATTATAAAAAAATTGGTTTTGACCTTGCATTTGCCGTCTAATTACATCAATATTTATTGGTATCATTATTCGTGACAAATTTGAATTTCGTTATCGACTATGACATACTTTTTAAATATCTAACTTCAGCTCAAACATAATTTTTAAACAAATTTTACTGAATAAATATTTAGAATAAAGAAGATACGAAAAAGCAAATTTAATTTTATGAAAAAGCAATTCGAAATAAATTAAAATAACAAAAGTTCCAACAAGTTTTTACCTGTTGCAACTGATTGCCATTATGGGGATTGTAACGCAGTTATGTGACAAAATGCATAGAGGGATTATTCCCTCAATTGAGGTCGTATTTAACGTCCTACGCAATTCTAAATGTAATTCCGCAGCATACGAAAATCCCGGGCAATTTGGAATTTCCGTAGGCTGTGCATGGGAAATTTCTAGTATAATTGCGATTACAACCGCGAATGGTACGGTCAGTGCGCGTTTTCGATGCATCCTATAATTGAAATTATTACGCGGTTTCAAATGAGCTTATAACATTTCACGACGGCTCATATGAGAGCCTTACGGCGGGACTGCTCTAGAGGTGTTGGAAAAATTAAATTGATTTTCAATAATTAATGTCAATTAAATTAATTCACGAAATTTTTTATTTCTATTTCATGTAACACCTGACGTGTAACTTACGTTCTATGCCGTTTTTTAATTTTTTTTTCATAGCGATCGGATTAAAATTAGTTGGCATGGTTGGAAAAAATCCTTGTTTTCATTCCATTCCTTTTTTCGAAGAAGATGTAAAAAATACAATAAAATAAGGTTGGAATTTTAACCTATTGGTCAAATTTTAAATCTTAATTGCATAAGGAAGTACAAGCAAAATCGATCGCAAGATTCCACCCGACATACAGACGACCACTGATCTCTATATATACAGACGACAGACAAGAAAGCAAGTTATTAAAAACGTGGTAAACTTGCTTGAGCTAATTAGAAAGCAATGGAAATTTATTTTCTCACAAAATGCCAGTAAACAACAAAATTATTTTGTTAACCAAACTCGAGTTGAATTCATATGGATGAATGGATGTAATTTTCCCATGCTCGTACAGATACGGCCTTATTTTATTGCATTTTTTACAGTTTTGAAATGACAGTTAGTCAATGAGCACGCGTTTGAACATCTTTTATAGATTCATATAGGATTTTAAGTTTTATTCTCTCTATCGAAAGAGTAAGTAAATATTTTAAATAAGGTTTTCACTTTTTTGATAATTTTTTACTTTTTAAAATTTTAAAATGATTTTTTTTCGTTAATTTTAAAATTTTTCATTAAAAGCATACTTTGTTTATACTTTTTTATCATTTTTCCTTTATAAAATTATCGTTTGTAGGTTACATACGAAATGGAACTAAAAAACTCTTCTAGGAACTAAAAAAATTATGAATATTTGTTTAATTGGACAAATTTAATTGGTTTCTGAAGAAAATCAAATACAGTTTTATAAATAACATTTACCTTTAAGTAATATCCTTTTTTTGGGGGTCGGGGGGGGGGGGCATACAACATTAAAAGTGTATTTTGATTAGTACCATAGTTTTTACTGGAATAATTTTTCAAAATTTATCAATATAAAATGACTAAAAACTGTTGAATATTTATGTTCAATATTGTAAAATACAAGTAACTTCCGTAAGTAAGAATAGATGTGACAAAGTTCTAAATCCTCCGATCATCAATGTAATAGAATCACATTCCTAACCTATACCCCCGAGAAATTGATTACTATTGGATGCTCTCGAGAATTTTTTTGAATTTTACTTATTTGTTCGTTAAATGCCATATTATAATCAAATATAACTCATAGAAAGTGCATCAATCTACTTGATTCTATATACGCAAGTTTTTTAAACTTTATTTTAGTTTGTCCCAGATCGATGTTGGGTTTATTGAAATGAATAAGAACATCGTTTTATTTTGGTGGATATTTTTTCTTTTACAATCGTCAATAAATTTGAATATTATGCTTTTAGATAGATTAACGGTTACTTTAGAAACATAACCTGAGCTGTTGCGGTAATTTTCGTTCATTTGTTATATAGGATTTCACGAATAGGATGTTTTGAACTAATTCAAATCTGTCTCCTGAATGTTTAATGTTTTTGAATTTATAATTATATTATGAGTGCCATAATTGCTTCAGCATATGGAGTCGAACCATCGTAAATCCTCATCTTTGCAAACTTCCGAGACCTTTCTTTTTAGTTAAACTTTTTACAAACTTGATTATGTTCATAAGGCATGCGCTATGCTGGCAAAGCTGAGCAAAATTTATCAAATTCAAAAACCCAACACTATTCACTCCCAAAATCATACTACAAGAACACCCTTTTTCTACAAAAAAAAAAGTTATATGTGTTTTCTGCTCACTATCAAAGGTAATAAAATAAGAACAGTATTTTAATGAAACTTAGTTATATTTCTGTAATATTCGTATATGCTAGTACACAGAGAAAACGAAAAAGGTTAATGAAACCATTTTAGAAAAGTAAAATACATGATTATAAAAAATGGTTAAATTAACCATTTCCATAGTAAAACAAAACAAAAACATTGTTCCGTTTACTATATCCCAATACTTAAATATGCAGCATAGCACATAACCTCAACTGTACCGTGGCTTAAAAGTTAAATAGTCATTCGAAATATTCTTGACTAGAAAAATAGATTTAGTAAAAGTGATTAAACGAAAATAACTACTTATCGTCATAAAAAGTAATATTATTGTATGTTATATTTTACAATACTGTGAATTATTGAAATAAGATACTGTCAACTACAACTTTTTACGATGTTAATTAAACTAATAAAAGTAAGCAAATCTCAAATACTTTTAATGTATTGACGCATATAGTCAATAGAAATATATGTTATTTTAAAGTTCAAATCAAATTTGGCACAGCATGTAGAAAATTTGGCAATGAATGCGCGGAAGTTGGAAAATACATAAAAATGTAGATAAAATGATAGTAATTACTCATATAAACCGAATCCCTAAAATCCCATTTTACATGTGCCCCTAATTTAATTAAGAAATACCAACATAAACTTTACTTTTTCAATACGTTCTAAAGAAATTAATTTCCTGGAATTTTCTTTTCTTGTTTTTTTTGTACTCTTATTCTTATTTCTTTTTGGAAAACTTCTTTTTTTTTAGCGGGAGTTAATTTTTTTGGAGTAATGCTAATTTGCAAAAATCACTATGTGGAACACTTTTCAGAAGTTTAGTTGAAAACCGAAAAATCTGTGAGCTAAAAGCTAATAAATCAGAATTAGTATCTAAACGATAAAATTGCTACGGTGCCAATAGCAACTTATTTTGTTGTGTACTCTCTAATTTTCTTGGATTGAGAATTCACTCTTAATTAGTGAAAACCGAGTAACTCTCGTGAAAGAGTGAATATTCAACCCTTTAAGAGTGAAAATTCACTATTTCCTCCAAGAGTTGTCAACTTCACGACTGGGAGAGTAATTTTCACTCTTAATAGATTAAAATTTCACTCTTAAAGAGTTGTAAATTCACTCTTTCACAAGGGTTGCTCGGTTTTCACTAACCAAATAGTGAATTCTCACCCCAAGAAATTTAGAAAGTAGGATTATTAATAATATGACGACAGATGATTGTATAGATGTGAAGGAAACACCTTAAAAGACCGACATTCAAAAACTCGACACTTAATATTTTTGTCGACAACACACGATAATTCAATTTTGGACTGTTAGGGTTGTGTCAGGTTTTTGAAGTGTCGTAAAATGTGAAGGTATAATAATAACTCTTTTTAATTGCGTACGCTATTTTTTGTGACACCCGTACAAGAAAAACCCAACTCACCTTTAGGTCGTGTAAAATGGTTCAAGGCTGTCAAGCACATTCAATGATCTTCACAGCGTGAAAGATTGTTTTTCGATGAAAGACTGTCAACAGATTGTAAGCGAGAGGAAAAAAACATTTTCCTGCCCGCTGAATGACGTCACCAGCAAGCAATCGGGCGCTTTCTGCCCTCTTTTCCGGGCCGAAAGATGGACTTTTCATGCGGGTGTGACGAAAAATACATTTTTAATAGTTCGATGAGGGTTAGAAAGACGAATCGATTAAATGTTCTTTTAAAAATACAAGATTTTCATTTCGAAAGGACACATTGTGGTGCAATATTTAGGGTGTCACAGTAAAGTTTGCACATACGACGCATACATAAACAGAGTTTCATTTTCATTGTCGTTAGAAGAGGAATACCTGCCGTCATGTGAAATTAAAATATATTACATTTTTTTTCAACCAAAAATTTAAAAAAGGTTTCAGTTTCTAAATATCCGGTTACGAATGTTTCTGGTTTAACAACTCGGATTGTTTGATAGGCACATACTACAACCAGTAATTATCCCCAGTAATAACATATTTCGATTTTAGGTAATTTGGATAAATGTTTTTTTTTAACAGGCATTAACTGTAGATAAGAATTTTAGAAGAGATGGAATTTCTTTAACATAAAATTAGTCTTCGTCATAAAAAGAAATCTGCAGTGAGTTCTGCAACCTGAATTCATCTTATTGAAACATAAATAAAAATATCAATTTTCTTTTCATCAACTTTCAAAATGTGAAGCTTTTGTAAACTGATTTTTAAAAATGAAACTTTGAATTTCAAATTTAAAAACATCAAGTTGTATTCTTTCAAAGTCAAATCAAAATATAAAATCGGAAAACGTATTTGCATCCACAAAAGATATTAAAAAAATAGTTGCAGATGTCGATCAAGAGGAAGAATACATGTTCTCTAGCTCGTGACTTTTAGGAAAGACCTTCATGCACCGGGATGGCCTTTGTGCCTTCGACACTTCTCAATAGGATTTTTCCAGATTTCGGAGTTCTATATGATATGCCTTATTGCTGCGTTCGCTTCAAACGGGAGGAATTTTTCGATTTTACCCGTTTTCAGCAAGTCTATTATACGAAGTTTCGCTGGAAGTCCTTAAGAAAGTGACGCGCAAAATTGAAAACGAATCTATGGCCATTCTCAAGGCCATTTTCACGAATTTTAATATTACGAAATAAAGTGTTCATATTCAAATGTTCTATAAAGAATGAGAAATCTTCCTTTGTGAGTTTCATGCTTAAAATCGCCTCATTGTATTAATACAGCAGTAATTCAGTGAATATAATAAAACGATATTCTTACTTAGTAATATTTTATGCTTTATTAAAGATACTTTCTAGAATGCAACACGGTGAGCCAGAACCACTTTTAATTGCGAGTGTCATGCATATGGAATTTCAAGCTAGAATTGATAATATGCAATCATACGAATGTATCATGACTAAAATTAAAATATTTTAACTGGCCCTTTTCAAAAAAATCGCGATAAAGTATCAACAAAGTAGAATTGTTAAGTTCTTTTTATTTCCGACGAAAGTTGACCTCCAATCGAAACATATTTTATGGACAAGTTGTAGATATTAAAAAGATGTACAACTTTTGTATACATCATTTTTCACATAACCACCAAATTTTCGAGATAAATAAATAAAAAAATATTTTTTCACCAAATTTGGAGGAAACTTGCCTTTTCATATCCTAAATAATGTGTAATTTTTTCAAATAAAAATATTCATTTGTAAATGTTACATTGAATTAAAAACGAAAAATTACCCCCAACTTCAACCGAACATTCTCAAGTTAAACTTTTAGATTATTAAACGTTTTTGTACTGGATTTTGTTTGTTGAAATGTCTATTTTCAGATGGTTATAAACAAAATTGACACCACTTGCGATAATTTGCCACAATTGGAAAAAACAGAGAAAATTTATTTTCAAAAAGTAATTATTGCAATTATTTCTTCAAATTTTCTATTATTTATTAAAATTTACAGTAAATTTACTGTATTTACATTAAATCTTGTATTTATATATACATCATAGATAATACATAAATTGCATTGATTATTTTAATAATTATACCTTTTCTAAACCTGTAGTCCATTAAATTCACAAACTGCTTTAAGTAATCGATGACAATTTTGTTTATGACAACCTAAAAATAAATAATTCAACGAACAAAATCCAAGACAAAAACGTTTAAAAACTAAAAGAAATAAATTATATCCACTTTAATGAACAGAAACATTTTATTTTTTCATGTTTAGATATAAATAAATTCGACAAAATATATATCAGTTTTGTGTGCTCGGAAAATCTTTCCAAACATTTTAGTAAGGTCCTTTTAGGAACTTTTTCCTTTACTCAAACATGTCAATGCGAGTAAACGTAAAAACTACGCAGTGAAAATAAAAATGTTGAACAATTTTCTAAAATAAATTCTTAAAATTGCAATCACTGTTTTTGTTTCAGTGGGATTCACGCAACCTGAATAAACTCTGATAAAACACTGATTAAATAGCTCTTTAATTTATTATTTCCCCTAATTGAATGGTCGATAATGAATGGAAATAGATGATTGAAACACGAAATCAGTAAACATCTTTCAATAAATCAAAAATACAATATTAAGGGTATTAGTCAATAAAAATGTAGAATTACTATTTCATTTTCAATTTTTCATTTTTGACGATTTTCAAAAAGTCGATGATTGTAACTGTCAATTTAAAGCATGTAATAAAACAAGAAAATTTTTAAGATAATAACCTTTTTGTTATTAAGTTGTATTTCGATTTAATTAACTACATACAAAGATCACGATGCAATTAACTACAGAAACGATTGTAGAATGGCTCGTCTCTCACGAATACAAAGTGTAAGTTCGCAGCTGTTTGGATTGGAATAAACTAACCCGACTTTTATTAGTATCGATTTTAACTAACATATCTTGAACAGATACTGCAAATTCACAGATTGGTAAAAACATACCAAGGGCTCATTCAGTATCTACGACAGGAAGGTATTTGTGTTTTTTTATGACATATGAATTTCTGATTTAATTATAGTAAAGGGTTATTTGTCTACATTTTTGTGTGCATATTTTTATAACATTTGATATTTTTACCTTGTTTATAAAATGTACTAACAATTATATTTCATCGAACTCGTAATGATAACAGTTTTTATTCTTTCTCCTGTGATGAGTAAATAAATTGCATAACCTCAAACCGTAAATTACGTTAGAAACTAATTTATTATTCTGTTTAATATAACAATTATTATGCAATTTCGCGAATTTTGGTTTTAATATAATTATACGCCAACAAATTCAATAACAAAAAAATGTGTGTAAAAAATAGTAAATGATTAAAATTTATGTATGTATTTTAGTTTCTGCTTTGTAATTATTAAACATGTAATGTATTTACTGACATATAGTTTAGCATAATATCCCGATGAAGTGTAATTGCTTGTACATTATTACCCATCAGTTACATTAAATGGCATTTTAACTATGAAACTTTGATAAATGATACATCCATCATTTCCTTTAACATTTATAACCAATATGCCGTAATTATATTTTATATATAAAATATTATTATGATTTTAATGCATTTTAGTACGTATTGTATTCAGATTTGTTATAATTACCTCGTATTAGACAGGAATATTAATATATTATTAACATTTTTTAATTTTGTTTAATGGAATTGTTACATTTAACATGGACTTTTCCAACCTGTTACAATTTAATCAGTAACGCGATTTCTTATTAATGCTATTTAAATAAGAAGTGGCATTTAATCCAAAGCATTTAATCCAAGGAATTCGTAAATCATAAAATTAGTGATAAATTTTTTATACGATGTATACATTTTTAAATTTACTCAGCAGTAGTGATTTTTACTAAAAACATTTCAGAAATTATATTACATTATTTACATAATAAAGTTAAACTTAAATTAAATTGAAACTGATTGACTAAAAAGAAGAAATATCCATTAAGTAAACAAAAGTAATTTTATGCACTATTATCTGATAAAAAGTTTCGTTTTAAGAAAGTGTGACGTATTTATGTAATAATATTTAAAATGATGTAAAATTAAATAAAAAAATTAAGTGGGAATAACTTTGTATGCAGATTTCTTAGTAAATGTTTACTCTGAACTTATATCGAAATAATCCATGTTATAATCATAAATCAACTAGTAAATAACAAAGAAAATACAATAAAGTTTGAACTTTACAGAAATAAAACACAATACAAAATATTGGAAATCGGTACTCAGAAAAATGGTGAATAAAATGTTGAAAGTGATTTCTGGTAGAGTGATTTATTTTATATATAAAAAATGTTTTAAAAAATGTCCTCATTTCATCGTTCGAGCCGAAGGCAGTAGTACCCGTCGAGATATTTATGCGTATGTATCTGCTGGATTCATGCCAAAAAACATAGATTAATGTCATCCCGGAATTAGTACATACTCGTTCCGACAAATATGTAGTACGGTTTTTTCGCTTTTTTATACCAATATACGATGAGATGCGTCTTCAACATTTCTTGATCGATGAACTCACCTACAAAGTTAGACAAAATGTGTTTGTATTGACAGCTGTGGCTAATCTTGTTTAATCATCGGCATTTATTCCACCTGTCTAGGTATAATTGTACTATTAGTCAAGTGAATCTGTGTTTAATTCGAACTCAATCCCATATTCGAATTTATCAAATATGTATTATTATGAACTAGTCTTACAATTTATTAATTGAGATGTAACATTGTATTAACTAAGGTATATAAATAATACAAGAGAGGTAATTATAACTGCCTGAAACAAAAATTGCACAGGAATAAATTGATCTGCAATCGAAATTAGAATCCCGGTATATTTACCCGCTCGGTTCCTCGCCTTCCCCTTCCGTCTCCTAATATTTGTCAAGAGAAGAGGAGCGCCGCTTCTCCCACTCTCCTCAGTCGCGTTACGTTCGTGACGTCCTAAGGCCCTTCCTGTTCATTCTAAATAATTCTTTTCGTTCGGTTAGAGCACCGTATAGAACGAATTTTCAATCCAGTATATTTAAAGAGAATGCATATAATAATATTAAGATTACAAGACAAAGAAAATAATTTCCTTTTATACTGAAAAAGAATTTATCAATTTTGTGCTCTAGGGCGAAAAATACTATCGTGAAATTAATTCTGTCTACATCATCTTTAGTTAGAAAATTGTTTTATGTATAAACAAATTAACAATATACATATAATTGAGTTAATTAATACGCCATGTATCAGTTGGCTTTTGCATGATTATTGTCATGTTCTCAACACATTCTTGTTTAGTAAATTTGTATTATTCGCTTAATTAATTTCAAGTTACATATTCATGAGCTTGCTGGGCTACAGCTTTGACTAACGCCAGGAAAATCTAACGTTAGTTATAGAGGAACGATATTCCGTTAAATAGATACAAACGTAATTTTCATTAACGAAGCTTCGTTTGAGCTTACGTTTGACCAGAATGAAATTAGAAATTAAATTTTATTTTCACATATGATAAACTCTCTTTTTATTCAATACAATGTTATGGCTCCCAGGAAGAAAAGAACTGAATCACTCCTTTGAACAACATTGATTGTTTAAGATAATTAAACTGATTTTGTTATAAATACTAAATAAGCATTGTTTTCACCAATAAATATGTCGTATGCGAATTCAATATATAATGCAAAGTTTGTTTAAAACAAATTAACTTACTAACTAAACTCGTACAGGCATCATAACCTATTCCAGTAATTGGAAATGGATTCGGGGGATTGAAATTTGAATGCCTCATAATTACTTATGATTCGAGATTTATCCACGGATATTTTTGGACTTCGATGTATTCATAGAGACTGGTTTCAATTCCACTTTTTGGATTCCGAGATATTCAACTGCATTCAATTTTCGACAATATTATTTTTGGATTGAAATGGATTATTCTACTTTTTGGAATTCGAGGGATTCGCCTTTATTTCTATTTTCGACGGTATTATTTTTTAATTCAAGTGGATGATTTGGATTTGACATGAGTCCTATTTTCTGCATTTGGCGCAATACAATATTTTCACAAATTATTTTTGGAGTCCCAGAGATAAGATTTGGATAAATCAAGAATTGAACTGAATCTTTTTGAATCTATGTGAATCCCACTCTCAATCCATTTTCGATTACTGGGACTCGATTAGATTAAAACTAACTAAACTTTTTTTGTCACTCCATCAACCGGAATTTTCAGGATCAAAATTATTTAATTAACAATCAAATCCATGGGTATATTTTATTCAAACAAACATCGCCAAAGAGAATGGTGTATAAATATTGAATTAATGAACAAAATAAGCGAATAAAATTTGAAATCAGTTCTTAATTTAAAAAGAATTCCACGAATTCTAAAGAGTGAATCAATCTCTACCCCTACCCATCTACGGTAAAAGATAGAAGTAATTATCGTCGGACGAGATGGAATTTTCTAAGAGGGTATCTTTTATAACAGCCCGATCGAAACGGAACCTTAACAACCACTTAGTTAAAATGGAACCTTTTTCAATAGCTCGGTCGAGTTGGCACATTACTTTGCGAACCTGACGATATTCACTCTTCAATGCCCAGAGAGTGTAAAAATGAAAATAGTTGACCTCCAAGTTTCAACAAGTCACGAATTTTGATACAAGTTATTTTTTACGAGGAATAAAAATAAGATGTTGGGGAATGAATTTACTACAAAACCAGTTTTAAAAAATCCTTGCACATACATGCACTCCCCGACAATCACTTTTGCCATACCTAAGCTGAAATTTATTAAACTTCAAAGTTTAATATCGTTGCGAAAAATTATCGTAGCTTAAAAAGTCGAACGACATTTCAAAGTTTATTAAAGTGATTACGGGGGAGTGTATAATTTGTAAGGTACATTCCTTTGATTGAATACTGGTGACGTTGATCTGTTTTTCTTTAATTTTCAAATTTTTATTTGCATACAAAAAATATCACGGCTTTTATTTGAAAATTTATTTTCTGCATGCTTTTGTGGTCAATAATATAACAATGCAAAAGAATACATTTACATGTTTTTTTAATTTAAAAAATCAATAAACTTAGCCATTGCGGAGTGAAATATTCACAGGGATGATAATTTATGCATCCATGCTATAGACGAACGTATCTTCGTAATGTTGCTTGACACTTGATACTTGAATGTGTATTGCGTTATCAACATGATAGCCATTAACTTTGAATGTATAGTGTCACACCATTTTCCATTTAAAAATATACTTATAAGTACAAAAAGTACAATTTGTATTCAAATATTATATGCTTGTAATGATGGACTAAATATAAGAAAGCGTATGTATATGGAGTAGAAGAAATAATTAAACTGACCATACATACAGAAAATAAAAGTGTTAATGGAGCCATGAAAAAATAGTAGAATGGATTTTAACTCTGTAAGTAGTAGAATTAACTATATTTTTAGTTGTGTAGGTTAGAGTTTATATTTGAGGTTTTGTACGAACGTTTTAACAATTGGAAAATAGTAAATGGAATAATTTTATTGTACCGTTTACCATGGAAATAGTATTGTAAACGGTACAAAAAAATTGTACCAACTTGCAACAACTTTTTAGATTTACACATTTTACTATTACAAAAAGGTTCCGTTAACTATTTCCTTTCTCTATGTGTATTGTAAAAGTAAATTATATCTTATAAGCACTATTTTCTTTACAGGCAAGAAAAGAACAATATAACTCAATGTATTATTTGCTTTGCAGATGTATGAATAAGTAGTTATATACAATAAATCATAAAAAAATCATAAATAAGAGAATTTACGATTGCTCGATTTTCACTAATTAAAGAGTGAATTCTCACTCCGGGAAATTTAGCGAGTAACTTCATAAATGTGCAATTTTAACAATTTTATTGAAAACTGGTTTTCAAAAAAGCCCGCTGTTAGGAAATAGCAAGGATTTTGATGGAGGGCGCTAGAAAATATTTATGTTGAAATTTTTAAACGATAATCTACCGATTATAATTATATAAGTTACTGTTGCACACCATAAGCTCGCCAATTTTTAATTAATTTTCAATATGATCATTTATGAAATGTTAGAAACGCGTCTGACTCTAATACTGTATATTCAAATTCAATAGCATTTTCTAAATATACACCCGACATTTCAAAATGAAGGAATATCTTCTGATCTCCAAAAAAACTTTGGCTCCAAAAACGTCTCTTCTGACTGTAATATAATGTAATAAAGATTAATTTTTCTAGAATGCATTGTAATTTCCAAAAAATGGGATTAAAAACATTACAAATCATTATCATTATCAAATTATCAGAAGTATTTTATTTAGAAATTGTAATGTGATTTTTCGCAACTACAAATATGTATTGTATATAAATAATGGGGTGCACCTAAAAAATCCGACGAATTTTAAAATAGACACTTCAAAAATCCGACTTTCAAAAACCACACATTTAAAACAGCAGACATTAAAAAACCAAGGGTGCACCTGAAAACTGTACAAATCACAAAACAGAGACTTTAAAATCCCAACTTTCAAAACCAGACATTTGAAAAAACAGACATTCGAAAACCAGACATTTCTAAAAACTGAAATTTATAAACCAGAAATGTGTTTGCATTTTAAAATGTCTGGTTTTTAATGTCTGTTTTTGAAATGTCTGTTTTTTGAATGTCTATTTTTTAAGAGTCTGGGTTTTGAGTGTCTTTTTTTTTTAATGTCTGGTTTTTGAGATGCACCCACGTAAAGGTAAAGTCAAATTCATTGCGCTACCTTTTTATGTTTTGTCTCAAAGGGATAAATTCCATGTTTGTCTTAAGGGGGTTGTAAAGACCTGAGAATATATGGGAGTAATCTGCATATATATATAAATATAAATTAAAAATACCCTAAATAATACCCAAGAACTTGCATATAGGGAATTGACTTTTCGGTTATAGATGATTTTTTCTTATTTCCAAAAATTCTTCATCAATTCTTGTCGAATTTATCTGATATTTTAAAGTATACCATGTACATTAGTTAGAATTGCCGTTATATAGTCCGAATTTTGATAAAAATAATTTGAAGAAATTTGATTGTAGATTCAACACAGATTACTAACTTTCTGAATGACGACTTTCGGACTTCCTTAAGATAATTTTTGATAACATATTTTCGTTTTTTCTATTTATTATTATCAGATATGTTATATGTTTTCATTTTAAAAAAATAATATAATTATAGCGAAGTTGACCAATCGTAATATGGAATTTATACACTGGACACAAGTATTGTAAATTCCTTGGAGCGAAAATTATTAAGAAACTCTTTTATTATGAGTGAGAATTTCACCCTGTTAAGATTAAGAATGGCTCAATTTTCCCTCCAAGGAATTTAGAGAGTAGCACCAAATCTGACGGTGTTAAATACGCATATTTTATAATATGTAAAATCGGTAAAATCAATCAATGTACCCAGTCGCCTAGGGAAACAACTTTTTCACCATGTAAATAATTTAAATCTCTAAAAATTGTTGATTACGTTTACGAGTCATCAGTGATAAACAAAGAAAGGAAGCTGTGAGCTTTAAATATGGAAAGAGAGGAAGAGGGAAGAGGGAAGGGGGTTCCGAAATATACACTTTTAAAAGCTATACATATAAGGGTTTCAAGAATTTATTCTCGAATGCAAAATCGTTGATTACTAAAGCATTTTGACGCTGAAACAATATGTAAACAGACGAAAAGGGACATTCGCCGAAACAAACCTAATTCTACAGCTGGAAAATGTAAATTTGCAATTCAAAATTTATAACGCAGATTTATATATAACAACATATATTTTGATTTGATGAAACGAACTGAAGTCAGTTCCAGTTTGTTATGCAATAATGTTTGTCAATAGGTTCACTCTTTAAGGTATTTAATGAATACTTCCCATCGTTTGCGGGTGTTTATTCTGAAGTTTTCTGTCTTGGACGAAGAATTTGATTATCCTCACAGCCGATCATTTTACATAATTAAATTATTTATATGCAAAATTTGTCCCATTTAAAAGCGGACTCTTGCTTTTACCACTTTTGGATACTGAAAACAATATGTTATCAAATATTTTAATGATATGTATGCATTTGATAGCTTTTAAAAATACTCCTTAAAACTGTAGTAGAGTCTCGGTATATTTGGCAGCTCAGTTCCTCGCCTTCCCCTCCCGTCTCCTTATATTTGTCAAAAGGAGGGGAGCGCCGCTTCTTCCACTCTCCTCAGTCGCGTTACGTTCGTGATGTCACAGCAGGCCCTTCCTGAGGCCCGCGCGCACAAGGTGGGGGAAAAAGAGAGCGGCCAACAGACAAATTTAACGAGACGGAACTGGGCATATATGCTGGGACGTAAATATAGCGAGACGCAAATATACCAGGACTCAACTGTAGTGAATTTATGGGAAAGTTGCTGAATATCGTTGTTATTCTATGAAGTAATTATTACAAGAGTTGTAGTTGCATATTTTCAAACATGATATTTGTTAATTAGTATAAAAGCTGATTCATTTCAAATAAAATCTATCACCCAGTGGATCGTGAAAAACTTTTTGGGTAGTTTCTTTTGAAGTAAAATTAATAATACAGATCTATGTAGGTCAGATACTTAGAACAATTTTAATCAATCTCTGTGACTTTTATTTTCTACCAAATTTTAATTATAAAAAGTCTATGTTCTTTTTTTTTCTATGATTATTTTTTGATTTAAAATATTTTGGTGCTGTATATTAGCGAACACCATTGCATCATACACCGATTTTACACTTCACTCTAGAGTAATTTTCATTTTATGCTAAATGAGAATTCACTCCTCGCTAGCTTTGTACTACACATGTGTGAATTATCACTACAAGAATAGTCGAGAATGCGACTTTTTGGACATTTTCAACAAAAAAATTGTTGATTTTCTTATTCAAAACTCCCTTCTCACAATTATTTTAAAATCATCTATATAAATTAAATAAGTGTAATATTTTCACATTACGCTTCTTTGTAACGTCAACAAATATGTTGTAAATATGATAACTACACATTTTATCATTTTCTAAACATGCAAGTGAACTGAATTTATATAATAATCTAATATAATCCTACCTAAACCTTTCTAAACATCAAAATAAACACAAATCAATAATGTTGTTTACGTAGTAACATCAAGTATCGTAACTAGGACATCGTAATAGCAACAAGCGTATTTTGCCGGAGTAAGATGTAAGTTGGAGTAGCGTGCACTGAGGTGTACTAAAATTCACTTAGAAGCCAAGTTACTGAGAGCCGGTGAGCGTTAGATTCGCCTCCTTACTAACAAGTCGGTTTGCTATCCTTGGATGGTCGGTCGGTCCCAATTAACACGAGCTCGAGGTGTCGAACTTGTCAGTTAATGAAAAGCGTGTGTGCAAGCACTGCAGCTTCGGTCGATCTAAGGAAACGTTTTCCCATAATACCCTAGTCGCCTTTTTCAAAATTTAGAATCTGTTTTTACGTGTTATTCTTTTGTGGTACTAAATTACTTGTAAACATTACTTATTGCCCTAGTGCATTTATCTGATGGAAAATATTTCATTCGTAACCATAAATGGAGAAAATATGAACGTTTTAACATCTTGAACGAGAAAAATTTTTAAATTATTGTACTGTATCACTCTCAAGAACACGAGTTAACCAAATGCATAATTTTGGCTAAATTTTAAATACTTAGTAGCCCAGAGCCAAACAAAGGTCAGAAATAAACGAAATTGGGAATTAAAGAGGAGAGTTTCATCTTCATACTCGTATTGAAGTAATTTCCTATATATGTATAGGAATTAAATGTATTTTTTAACTTTCGATATAATGAAGCTTCCACAAAGTAACGCAGAATGTTTTATGGTTTTTATTTTTTAGGGTATGTTTTGTTATTGTTTTACGAGGACGAAAAAGTTTGTTCGAAAATATAAAGTTCTTAATAGTTTGTTCGCTCAATTCCCTCGTCACGTCTTCGCTGCATCTCAGACACACAGGTCGCTTCCGGACGTAAAAGTTTATTTTACGCCCTTGTCATGAAAATAACTATTAAATATTTTTTCATAGTATGCGTAAAATTCGACTTTAAATTCAAGAATTTGACACATTCGACTTCAGGCATCGTTCCTGTTACATCGGAAGTTAAATTGCGGTGCGTAAAGTTCAACTTTACAGCCTTGTATCGAAAACTACTATTATGTAACGGATAGCCCGGGAAAAAATGGATTATATATAATTATATACAATTTTTCATACAATTAGATCCAATTATATATAATAATATATAATTATATATGTTTATATACGATTATATACAATTATATACAATTTTTGATACAATTAGATCCAATTATATATAATTATATATAATTATATATGGATTTTGGCCGTATATAATTATATACAAAGCCGTCAATTATATACAATTATATATGCTAATATATAATTATATATGTTTATATACGATTATACAGGGTGTACGAAAAGTCCCGGGACGGTTGAATAACTTTCGAAAGAATAAAAATTTCAAAAATCGCCGAAACACGTGATTCGATTTTTCAAACAAGCTATCTTTTGAGGGGTGGTTTCGGCCCCCCAACCTCAAGGGGGGCGGGGGGCACGAGGGGGGCCAAAAATCTTAAATGGCAACATGGTTTGAGTGGGGGCTCATTTGAAAGGTATTTTCGAGATGAAATCAGATCACTGGTCATAGAGGGCGCTGCGATCATTTTTCGCAAAGATTTTTGACTTTTTCAGATCTTAGACGTACTAACGTTTGAAAAAATGAAAATTTCGAAGTCGCCGAATCGTGTAATTCAATATTCTTAAAAAACTTAAAAAACTTAAAATCGTGTAAAACAATATTCTTAAACGGGTGTCAACCCGTTTCTGAACGTTACATTGAAAAGCTCTTTTACTTGTATCTCTCCGAAAAATGATCGCAGCGCCCTCTATGACCAGTGATCTGAATTCGTCTCGAAAATACCTTTCAAATGAGCCCCCACTCAAACCATGTTGCCATTTAAGATTTTTGGCCCCTCTCGTGCCCCCCGCCCCCCTTGAGGTTGGGGGGCAGAAACCCCCTCTCAAAAGATTGCTTGTTTGAAAAATCGAATCACGTATTTCGGCGATTTTTGAAATTTTTATTCTTTCGAAAGTTATTCAACCGTCCCGGGACTTTTCGTACACCCTGTATATAATTATATACGGCCAAAATCCATATATAATTATATACATATAATTATATATAATAATATATAATTGGATCTAATTGTATCAAAAATTGTATATAATTATATATAATCGTATATAAACATATATAATTATATATTATTATATATAATTGCATTTAAATTTATATATAATTATATATAATCCATTTTTTCCCGGGAGTTTTATAGATCAACAATAACACAATGGAAGGTAACGAGAGTAGTTTATACGTACTTATATTATCGTTTACAGAATCAAGTTATTACAGAATCGTTTCTTTGGAGATTTTTAACGTTTTGTAGCATTAAAATATTCTGAAAAACCACACTTTTTAAAGAGAGAACATTCACATTATTCTCTTGGTCTCACTGCCAACGATTTTGTTCCTACTACCTTAAAAATTTGTTCCATGGATTCTATATTGTATTGATATAAACAGCACCAGAAAATTTTTAGTAAATTTGACTACTTTTCCACGACTCAATCTATTTCATTAGAACATTCTTAATGAATGTTAATTAATTGTAACTAATTGTTAAACGAAAAATAATCAATATCCGTTTTTAATTAACTTTTAGTTGATTTTTAACCGAACTAAGTTTTTAGTTATTTTACTTCTTATGTGACAGGAACTTGTACTATTTTGTTGAGCACCTTTCAAAATATGCTGATTAATAAAAGTATACTCAAATTTACTTAATTTTCTTGTTATATTTCTTTACCAGAATTACTTTTAGTGGAGCTATTGACTGTTCGCTTTTATCAGTACAATAGAGTGCGCGGTATATTTGCGTCTCGCTATATTTACGTCCCAGCATATTTTCCCTGTACCGTCTCGATATATTTGTCTGTCGCCGCTCTCTTTTTCCCCCACCTTGCCCGCTGGGGCCTTAGGAAGGGTCTGCTGTGACGTCACGAATGTAACGCGACTGAGGAGAGTGGGAGAACTGGCGTTCCCCTTCTTTTGACAAATATAAGGAGACGGGAGCGGGCAAATATAGCGGGACTCTATTGTAGATGTCTCTTTGAGTTCATTGCATAGTATTGCATTTCTTGATCTAGAATCATTCTAAGAACCGAGGCGTCAATTTAGGTGCTAATTAATGACTTAAATAAAAATAGTAAAATGAAATATCATCAACAGAGTTATCCTAACTAAAAAGCTAGTTCTTTTTGCTATTTTCTTTTTAACTACCTAATAATAGTTGAATCTGTCAGGAAGATTTTTCAGTTTGGATATTTACATCTCCAAAACCATCATGAAGACCTTCATTTCGTTGGACATTATGCGTACAAACACTTTCTTCTTTGTTTGTTTGATTGTCGCAATTCGGAATATCTCTCCAAATTATCTCTACTCCAGCAAATCCATATTCTAAGTTCTAATCAAACATGAAAGGGATTGTGGTTTGTATTTCCTTTGTGCAGTAATGCGAGTGTAAAGTTAAAGTATGTAAATTAATCGTATCAAATAGGTACCATAATCCATTAATCTTAAAAGAAACACGTTTTTCGACATGATTTTGATATGAAATTCACTATTAAAACAATGTCGCTAAAAGTATTCTTCTTGTCGTTAATAGGTTAATTACTATTAAATGTTAAACTAGCAAGACCATTCGTTTATTAATTTAATGCATATTTTCTTAAGTTGAGTACACATTCTAACTATCAATTACTAGAGATGCTCATTTAATGAGTAGCATTAATATTATAATAAAATCCTTTAAGGCTCATATATTATTTTGCTATAGCCACATGCATATTTAATTTAGTCAATTAAGCATATATCATTTTCATCTTCTAATGCACTAAAAAAGAAACTCAAAAACCTGAAATGTAACGCTTGTTTACGCATTTATGAGCTTTCATTTCAGCATTGTTTCTCAGAGAAAAATATTTATCTTAATTTATGTACTTTATTTATCAGAGAAAATTCCGCTTCTACCGACACAATTTTCGTGTCAAATAGCCCATCGTTACCTGTGGCTTTGTGATTTTCTCTCCATCGATGACCTGCTTTCTTAGCAATACCCTTCTTTTTCAGAATTCTTGTTCTTCCTTTGTGTCCATTGTCGTATATGATGGAACCCCTTATTCCACTTAAATGTTCGCGCTTCTGAAGTTTCTTGTCTCTTGCTGCTAATTTATCAGTCATGCGCTCGCCTCTTTCAATGCTTTGCTTTCTTCTCCTCCCCTTCAAAGCACACCTTTAGCTACCGCTATTGTTAATTTTATATGTTACGACTTCAATCATTCAAAATTCATAATTGAATACCAAAAGAGTATGGGCCTATAATAAGAATTTTTTATTAGATTTAGGTTAGTTCTTAGTTTTTTGTTAGATTTTGTTTAGCTTTTGGTTTGAAGTGTCAATGATCAAGCAAAGAATTTCGATAAAATAAATTGAAAATATGAATGTGATTAATCACTAATATTTTTAATAGAACAGTATAAAAGTGAGTAAACATTTTCTTCAAATTCTTGAAATTGATTACGTCGGGATAGTACGTACAGTTCTGGAGACTTAAATTTTACAGTATAGTTAAGACTACTTTCAGTAGTAATATACAAAACTGTAATCTTAGACCTCCTATTTCTACTCAAACATATGTCCTTCGTGTTGAAGTAGTAGAAGTACAATGAAGAGACGTTTTTTGGTTGGCATTTTAGTTTACGTCATGTAATCATGGCAATTTTATAAAAATAATTAAAATTCAAATACTTTCTTTTCCCCACAATTGATTGCCAGTTGTGAAAGAGTCCACCCACATAACTTCTTCTATTTAATTTATATCAATTTTACTTGAATGACATTTCCATTCATCTAAACTAAATCGATTTTAACCTTTAACCGATCATTGGGGGTTGAGGTTTGCAGGTAGGGTAGGTAGGTAGGGTATAGAATACCCTATCTGAAGTTCCAACTCTGTTTTTCTTTACTAAATATTTGAGTTTCAATTGATCGGGCTACTTAGTATTATTCTTAAATACCCGGGTAAAAATTATTTGTATACAGTTTTATAGAAATTTATATAACAATTTTTTTCTCGGAAACTGTAGACGTTAGAGAAAATTTTATAGAAAAAAGTGTCTTAGAATTGTCCAAAGAAGGCCCCAAAATTTTGTTAGAATGTTTTGGAGAAAATTGTCGGTTTTCCAAAAATTCGAAAAATCGAAATTCGGCAAAAAGTAATTTAAAGAATTTCAACCAATTTGAGAGCATTCTATAACTATATCTAAGACAATTTTCCCTAAAGTATATAGTTTTGAAGAAAAAAAATTATTAAACTTCTTCAGTTTTCAAGACTTATATTGGTTTTCCTTTAGAACTCCAGAAAATTGTTGTACAACAAAATTGTCTTAAAATTACTTGAAAAATTCTCTCAAATTTGAAATGTTCTCAAATTTTTTCAAAGGTTTTAAATTTTTCAGTAGGTTTATTTTGGGTTTTGTTGTAATTTAACTAAGAATATCAGAATAAAAACTACGACATCCCTTCCAATACAAATCGGCATTGCCAACAAAATCTGTAATATAGTGGTTTAAATGAACGTTTTAAGTTAATGTGAAACTGAGTGAGGTTAATAGTAAGTAATACTAATAAATAGTTTAATAAATAAGTTTCCACATACTGTTACTTTATTTTTCGTGTCGCTTCCCGAATTGCAGGAATGTGAAAATATGCCTGCTGAAGTGTCAGTACAAATACAGATATAATGAGGCTGAAACTATGGAAGCGGATTCGTAGCAGCATTTTCGAAGTTTCCAAAGAATAGACATAAATTCCAATAATATGCACATTTGCCTCACGAAGTGAAATAAAAGTTTGTCACACCATCTTTTACATATGCTCGAGACTGTATAATTTATAATTTATTAATCGGTAAGAGTTGATGTTTCTGTGCACCTTTTGTGCCAATAATCAGAATTTATGTTGTTAAGAATATCTTCATACTGTTATCCTAAAATCCGATCGACAATTCAAATTGTCCAAAACTATCGACCCTACTAAAGATGTTTATAAATAATTCAAATAAGATGCAGATTGCACAGAGAATTCAAATAGATTTACTATTGTTATAACGAAAATTATACATCAACCAATTATATGATTTATTTTCGAATTTTCTTGAAATACTTTCAGAAATTCATTTATACAAAGTTTCCTCAACCTAGAGAAATAATTAAATTAAATTTTATGTTGTATTTTAATAAGTTATGTTTTATGGAAAAATTAATCACTGGATTTAGGGAAACAGTTTTGCTTTACTTTATTCGTAAGTCACTGTTTTAATGGGGAAGTTTATATTTAAATTTTACAAATTGAATCCAATATCAGTAGTATAGCACTTTTTGAACCATTTACTGTGAGTGTGGAGGAAACAGCTTTTTTATTATTTTTCATTTATCTTCAATAATAAAATCATTTAGCAGCTTAAGGATGTTGAGATTTGTTAATTAAATTATTCGAAAACAATTAAAAGATTTTCTTTAAACGCATATGATTTTCAATTTATTTAAACAATAGAATAGAAAATATAATATACATCTCGTCATTCAATATATTTAAGCTAACTAAATCAAGACAGTACTACACTATGCAACATTATGCGGTTAGTCTAGTATGGATTAAGCTGAATATTCCGATTTATTATCACTCCTTCAGCCTCCCTTTAATGCCAGATTAGTCGTAAAATGATTTAACGCAGTGACTAAACTTGCCTCGAGTAAATTATAAATTTATGTTAAAAGACATTATACACTCAGAAATTTAGGTATATCGACTGTAAATATATATAGATTAAATATATATTACATAGGTTAAATAAAATAGAATAAATTTTAAGGAGTTATAGGCCTTGCGACTAGCTAATAATAACATTCTGAACGACACGTTTCGGTTCTAGGGTTTTTTAGTAAAGTGTATTTACTCAATCATTATGTTCCTCGTTAATTTGTAATAACTAAATCCGAAAAAATATTATGTATATCTTTTGAGATTTGTATTTTCAAATAAACCACGTTCTATAATAACATTTAGACATTACATCCCATTCGAAATCATGTTTAGTCAATTGCCTATGTTTTGTAATAACTGTTTCAGCATGTGGCGGTTTCTGTATGTTTTAAGTTTAGGGATTTAATACCTTTTTACCAGCTTTTCGAATGCATTTCTGAACTTTTTCACTTTAAATTGGGTAGAATTTGTTTATAAGTGGTGATTTATTTATTAAAAAGTTATTGGGAAGTTACGTAGGAGATATTGTTTTGTTTATGTTGTCTCTGAAATTGTGCATTACTGTACTTTAAGAACCGATATATTAAATTGCAAACAAAATTGTTACATTTTTAAAGTGTAGGTATCTTCACGAAACAGTTGGTTTTTCATATTAATTAAAAATTAAATTATTATCTTCTGTATATTTTATTAAAACCTTAGTCTAAAAGGGAGAATACATCGATTCCAATTTATTGTTAATATGGTTATTGGAAGTCTCTTCAACCCATAAAAAGACAAAGTTGTAACTAGGAGATAGCAATTTGAGAAAAGATTATCTTCATAGAAGCAAAAGTCGACAATGAATGTTCCAGTAATAATCGACTTTGAGACAACTAAAAGTCGTCTGTTTATTACAAAGCTGACGAAATGTTGACTTTTACTGGGACGCATTTATAGTCGTCTTCTAAAATCGACTTTTGATTGTCTGGATCATTATTCAAAAATATATAATAATTTCTGGTAAAAATACTTGCGTTTTTTTATTTCTACGGTGAGTATTCAAAATATTTCGGAATATTCAGTAATTTTTAGCATTTGTGATAAAACAATTTTGATCACAGTGTATTTTTTTGGAAGAAGTCATATGTATGTGACTATAATATTTGTAACACTACTTTAAGGAAAAATGTTCAAACATACTGTTGTTAATACCACATAACCATATCTCTCTTTATAAATTAACTCGAGTTTTATAATTCGTACGAATCGCTGGATATAAAGAGCAATTTTCTGTTGAAACATTTATTCGGAATAAAATGCCATAAACTAACGTACTAGCTCCTGGGTTATTTAATGACTGCTTTCCTTCCCAAATTTTCGTTAAAATGCTCCCAACCTAGTAATTCATAAAGAAACTATCAAATAAGAATATAACCCATGAGGAGTAACAGAATACGAAGTTTTATAGTCAATTTTGTAGAAGAGTATTAAATTGTTGCATTCAATTTTTAAATATGTAAATTATTACACTACTGCTTTATTCTAATAATATAGAAACATTATTTTATATATACTATTAAATTTAAAATAAAGTTGTGGAATTAGATTTTTCAATTCACCGCTAGGAATGTTATAAACAAAGTGTTAAGTTTAAGATTAAACAAATGGAAGCTAAATATTTTAAAATTTATATAACCCAAACAGCTCGATTTATCCCTTAATATTTCTGGAGAATTCGAATAGAAAATAATCCTTTAGGATATTATTTATATATTTAATAAAAATATGAATTTATTCAAAATTATAATATTAAAAAAATCGTTCCAGAGTAGAAATCAAAATCCAGTGCACTGATCGGTAATTCAGAAATTAAGGACCGGTGAGATTTTGATCGCTAGATCTTTAATATGTATAGCATTATTATTTATGGATTTTAACACTCCTTGAACACAAAAATTAAAAATGACAAATTTTTAAATATTTTCAATGGTTCAGAATTTTGTTTTGGTTAAAAATGTGACCGATTTTAAAATTCATGCAAGAGTTCGTTTGAAGTCTTAAAAACTACAACCATAATTTTTTTCACAAAAAAATATTTAAAAATTTGTTTTACGTTAATTTTTATTTCAAACGAATATTCTCTTGTAGAGAAAAGAATACATTAAAATTAAATCTTATAGCATCAACAATTCATTGTGACAATAAAACGACAACAAGAATTGTATCCAAGTGGTGAAATTTATTGCATACGGATTAGTGTCATATCGTTCAATTCTTACTCAGAGAATTTTTTTTTTAATATTAAACTCCTCAGTTAAGTAATATTTTGTTAATGTTCTCAGTGTTTCACAGGATAGTTGTATATTGGAATTCCCCAAATAATCTCTTATAAATAAAATCGCTAACTTAGAGGTACAAAGTGTCTAGTAATCAATATAATGAACAAACGTTAAAAAAATTCATTTTTTAAATCAGAAAAGCAGTTTTGGATATCAAAACCATTAATCATCTGCACTTGGTATTCTTATAAATAATTTAAATTATGCTCTAATTTATTTCTTAAATTAGAGTATTTTGAATCACAGGAATGTATTAGACTACAACGATCATTTTAACAAAAAATCGTTACTTTGATACCTTTCATGAGAAGAAATTTAAAACGATAGATCACGTAATTTTTATACAAATCAAAATAAAATTATTACAGGAATTAGTATATAAAATACTGCACATTTATATCTCATAATTATTTCACAATAAGAGAATATATCATTTGCCTATTCAACATGAAAACAATATCTTGATACCACACTAATTCCAGTTTATGGAATAATGTGTATCTTCTCATTTGTAAATCTGTGCTACAAAACTTTATTTACTGCGATTCCACTTTCGGGTTAAACATGGCTTGACAACGTTATGTTTACTTACACTTAGTCAGTATTCAACATTAATTCCAATTAAATAACGAGTAAAGTCCATAATCACTTAAAATCAGAATAGTATACTAAAAACTCTACAAAATACTCGTGTATATTTTGCTTTGACATCGACCTTAAATTTTATAGTACGTACACCAGAATACTTCCTTTGAGTCAAAGTAAATTCCTAAGTTACTCTGTGAAGAAATCTCGCGAAACCGAGCAGTGTATACATTTATGAAATTTAAGTGCGTTTTTTCATCTAATTGTTAGTGAACTATGAAAACAAGGAACTTTTTCAGGTTTTGAGCCTTAAGTACATTGATTTACTTTTAATCTCAAGACATTTCCTTTTATAAACTGGTGTTGCTATTTGCACTCAATGAATGAAATATTTTCATTTCATTTATATGTAACAAAATGTTATTACTAATGTAAATGAAGTATATTAAAATCATTAAACCAAACATAATCAATATCAGATTTCGTGTAAGGGGAGTGTTAACTGTTATAAACACGAATAAATCAGATAAAAATTAATAAAATCGTTTTATTGTTTAGAACCACTTGTCATAAGTGGAAACTGAAATGTTAAATTGTGCGAATCTGATTCGGTTTCGACATGACAATTGGCTCTGCAAATGGCGAATATCAGACAATTATTTTCCATTACGTTTACCCTTGACAGTCGGACATTGTGTGAGCCACGAAATTCGAACTCACTGATATGGTAATATATGGTTGACCCAAACCGACATGAACCTACTTACGCAGCCTCGTTGCTACGGACAAATATTTCCGTCATTATCTACTGATGTTTGCGTCCTGTTTTAATTCGATATTCAGTATGATGGCATTTAATATTAAATACCAGTTTAATTTGGATTAGTAACACAATCCCACCCGCTTAGGAGCAAATGATATTAATAATAAAATTGTTTTTGTGTGAAACAAATTTTATATAACAATTTTTAATTGCAGAACGTCCTGGTGAATTTCCAACAATAGATGGAGGCAATGAGAAGGAATTGCAAAAACTTCGCGACAGATATGAGGGGAAGCTGACGGCATCTTTGTACACAGGCATCCTCACCGTCACTGTCATTGCAACATTTTCTGCCATGATTAGCTTATGCGTCTTGCACATTCACGTAAGTCATTTAACTTTTGTAAACTTTCCTACCTTTTGAATGTTTGCGAAAAATGAAAACCTTTGAATTTGCCGTCCACCAAATGTTTCAGATATAATCCGAAAAGAAATTGAAAAACTTTGCCCAACTTTCAAAGAAAATATTACTTATTATAAATATGTTTATTTTAAATCGTGTCCACTAAATACATCCCAAATTTTAAGAAAAAATCAAAACAAAGTTCCAAAATCTGAAAATTTTAAAATTTGAATTTTTCGATTTTGAACATGTTAACATTTTCAAGCGTATAATATTATTTACAAGGAAAATTTGTCGCTTATCGAAATTTATTATTTAGAGGTTTATTCTCTAATGAAAAATCTTTTTATGTATTTTCACAATAAAAAATGTAGGATGTAAGATGGCCAACATTATACTCATAGGCTGAAGCGTTATACTTTTTCAGGGTTAGGAAAAAACTGACTACTTTTGATCCTTACTACTACAATCTTCTATCAGTGTATCTTAGGTGCGGATCGAAAAGCTGGTCCAATATTTACATGCTTCATCTAGATCAAGAAAGTTTTTGGGTGTGGGTCGAAAAACCGACAAATCAAGAAATCGACAGGCCAAAACCCGACAGGTAAAAAAACGACAATCAAAAAGCCGACAGCCAAAATAAAAAGTGGCTGTCAACTTGTCGATGTGTCTATTTTTTTATGTGTCTGCTTTTTGTCTGTCGGTTTTTCGACTGTCGACTTTATGACTTCGGTTTTTTTACTTGTCGGCTTTAAGATGAATGTCGGTTTTTCTATCCGAACCCAAAACTTGCTTTATTCAGATGAAATATGTAAATATTGATTTCAAGTATGGAGATTTTGATGTTCCTGTTTACAAAATTTCGTTATCGATTAACGTTGAATGGTTTAAGTATCGCTTATTACGAGTAGAACCTAATAATTTTAAAATTAAAAATGGTGGATAACAATTGTATGATAAAAATGAAAGCAGTTACCCGATTATTATTGATCGTAGTTCTGGAAAACCATCAAGATTGCCGATTATAAATACAATCTTAGATTCACAAAATTTATAATGTCGGAGCTAAGATTATTTATGTATACAAAATACAAAAGCTTTTTTTTAAATGAGGTAACAATGTAAGAAAATATAAGACGTGAATCGTAACCTGCGTCTCCGAAAACTTTCATGAATTTTAGTTTTTACGTTGCAATCGACTTTCGCGGATGCCGTTTTGGAAATCGGTAATCATCGGTAAACTCCATCCTCTATTCTCACAAACCGCCATTTTTGACGGAAATTATATCAATGACTGGAAAGAACCCCCACAATTCACAACAATAATTAATTTGCCCTAAAACCTTATTTATTAGTGTGATACTATGAGCTTACGATCAACTGTATTTTTTATTATTTTAATAATATTAATTTATTTCCAGTAATGAAAAATATTTCATTACTAGCACTTCTGAATATTTTTCACATAATAAAGCATTAATTACTGCAATAAATATAAATTACCATCGATCTGCTTTTGAAAAATGGTTTGATATTAATTTAAACCCTATTGTGATATTTACGTACAATTTATATATAGTTTATTTAAACTGCAATCATTTTAATATCGATATAATTCGTATTAGTTTCAATACAAAACTAGGAATATAAAATCTATTAATTATTATTAAAATAATGTTAAACAAATATTACACTATTTCGAGATTGAAAGATTTTAGCCTAAACAGATGATGTACACAATATTAAAAGTCGAGTCTCGTAAAAAACTTAAATTATGCCAAGAATTTTAATTAAAAATGTGAAATAATTAAAATATTAAAGTTTAAGAGTTACTTAAAAACTTCAAACTTGCTACGCATACTTTATCCAAGACGTTTATTTAATTGTTATCCAAGCAGCAAAATGAACCGTTTACAACTTTTTGACCTAGTTCTGACCATTTCAAATCGTCTTTCGTTATTAATTTTTATTTCTTCGGATTTATGTGTGAAATGTCTGTACAAAAATTTGAATATGCTTTATGTCATGGAAATATCCGTGCATAAAAAATGTAGGATTTATTGGGACATAAGATCGATTATAAAGATTAAAAAATTAAAAATGAAAATCTATTAAAATAAAAGGGCAGAAAAGGGTATAAATATTCAATTTACTACTAATCGAAACCGTTTAACTTTTTCAATGTTAAAGCATTTTGCAAAATTATCATAACTAATCATAAATTATTGTAACAAATATGACTTTTGACCCTCATTTCAATATTTCATGCCCAGTTAAATTTCCTTGCACGTTTGAAATTTCTATACGAATACGATTGCAAAAATCGATAATCTAGGTTTTGGAATGTACATAACCTATAAAACAATTACTAGAATATATGTACACCATCCGCTTGATTAGAGCCTTTGTGTGATTCTCTCCAAATTCCCAGACAAAGTTTTAGATTAGGTTTGTTTGCATAAAGCGCACACATATCCTTCGTTATTAATCGAAATGTCCTATGTTCAATTTTGTTTGGTAAATTTTGAAATTCAAAGTCCCCACCGTATTAGGTCTTAATTTGAGTCTATTAGTCAAAAAGACAAGTATTAGTGGTGTAGTATTTGAACTTAATATACAATCTAAAGTAAGAGAACTTTAATATCGTTTTCAACTTATATTTCTATTATTTTAGACGTGCATTCGTGCATTCGAGACAAAATGTACTTGAATTTATTTTGTGTTAATAAAAGGTAAATTCGGCTTTATGAATTTGACTTCGATGACATGAGTAAATTTAGTAGTATCATTTTTTAGTTACCTAGAAAACTTTTCAAATTACAAGCAGTAAATTTCTTTTACCTTATTTTATTGACACTGTTTTTTTTTTATTGGATTCATCATCCATATGTAATCTGCGATTTTGAATGTGGTACACGGAAAAAACACCATGGTTGTTACAACCTTAGATATGGTTGTCTTGACCATATTATATTGATAATTATGTCCCTTCCATACTATGGTTACACCAGCCATTCTATGGTTGCTGTAACCATACTTTTTGAAAGGGCTTCTATATGCAAAGTTCTCTTTACCATAGGAATGGTCGACCTATCAATACTTTAATTAACCATACTTCTTTGGTCGGTACGTCCAAACCTGTTTTTTCCGTGTAAAAAAAACAATGGCCGAAAAAAGTCTTACTAAAAACAATTCATAAATTTATTCGAGAAAAAACGCAGTTTTCAATTTAATTTTTTATTAGTAATTGTATTAATAACTTTTATATTACGCTGCAAAAAAGAGTATCGTAAAAACGTCCCATTTGTAGGCACTTAGACGTTTACGAATGTCTTGTTTTAGGGAGTCTTAATCCATCCTGAACGTCTCAAAATTTACGACGTTTAGAAATGTAGGACGCTTTTGTAATCATTATAATCGGTGATTCGATACAAAAGTCGATAGTTGCTCAGAAAGACCGGCGCGGTCTTAAAATAACCTAGAAATCTGTCTATATATGTACTTGCATTTTCCTCTTCTTTGTTCATCATTAATATCGTCAAATGGATTGACACGTAAACGATGGTTGTGTAAAATATGGTTTTTAAAAGCTCCCCACTTTGTAAACGTAGCATCGCATTCGTTTAAAACACATTTCACTTTAAATTTTTGATAATTTTCGTGATGCCTAATCATGTGCTTAACAAGCAAATCAAAAGAAATTGTTCTAAAATGGCAAAGAAAACACGCCTTTTGATCCATTTCCAAAAACAAGGATATTTGGATGAACAGAATCACGATTATAGCGTACAACAAAGAGTACGATTCGAGTTAATTCGAATGCAAGCAAAGATGTATGTACGTCAATTATGTGTAAAAGTTAGGTTAGTCCAATAATTGTACTTTGTAATAAAAACATTAGTTACAAATTAGAGGAATCGTTTCTTACTTATTTTATTAATAATCAAGAAATAATTCCATTTATTTATTTCTTAATAACTGAAATTTTAGATGACTAAAATTTGAAAATTTCATGAATATCGATTCTTATAAATATTTTAGTCTTGAACAAAGATGCTTACAAAAGATGCCAAAAAGCACGTCTTAAATATGATCACATAAACGTCTTAAATGAAGACGCCTTTTTTTGCAGTGCAATAACTTAAAAAAATAATTTTTATAGTTAATTCCCCATGCAACACAAGCCCGTCTCAGGATGTCCTGAGTGGATGTAAAGCGGACATTTGGACGTCCTCAGAAGCTCCTCCGGAGATTGTGTTATTTAAGTAGGTTCCAAAGTAGTGGACAAAGAATGTTCTAATATGCCGCAAAAAGTTTGGTAGACAAATTTGATTAGCCGATTTAAAAATTAAGTTTATGGCTCGTTACGTCACTAATCGGCGATCAGTAATAAAACATAATTACTTATCGACCCGACATAATCGAAAGTATAATGTTTACAAATTTCTACTCTTTTCGTAACACATAATAAATGATGTCTATTAACATGGAGTAATTTATAATGACCCACAACATAGTAGACGAAATAGTAATTATGTTATACACTTCTTATCAATTCGCACCTTTTTAATTAATTAAAAAAGAAATAAGCTACGAAGTATGATGTAAGCATATTCAGAATATACTCTGTTAATGATGATATAATGAATTGACTATTTGTATTTTTGTTTTCTGTTTCAAAATTATGAAATTAATGGATGTAAATAGGTCATCTGTGTTTAATCAAGTGTAGCATTTGTGATACCTGATAATTAAGGGCCGTTTTATAAAAGCGAACAAATTGTTTAAGAAATTAACAGTGTTATTATATAAAAAAACAAGAAAATTTATAAAATATAATACAAACTCAAAAAATATTACATTATTAACTCACAATCATATAAATGCTACTCTTCAAATTCTGTTCTCAAAATGATATGCTTTTACGTAATGAACACAGAATTGTAATCAAAGTTAAATGGTATACTAAACCCTAGGAAGAACCCGTTAAGGATAGTAGTAATAACTATATAAATACGTAGAACAATTTGTTCAAGAAAATGATCAAATGATAAAAAAGGAAAACATATTGAGAAACAAATCTCTAATAATATTGTGTTAAATCTGATATATAATTTAAATATCTCATGAATGTAGATGTTAAAACAGTTTGTAATCACGTAAAGTATGTTAAGCTCTGTGTCATGTTTTACATTCTAGTGATTTAAATGTAAAAAGAAGCTTTTTAACTAATTTATTTACTTGTGGATAAATTATTAATATATTAACATATGTGAATTTCATTTCTCATAAAGATGATTCCCCAAGATCATGACCCAAGAGATAGATCTCCTTGATCGTGAGTTTAGTATAAAAACCATGTTGATGAGTTTACTTTTACATAGTCAATCGAATAATCGGACTCGTCTACAAATAAAAGCCAATATTTGAATAAAATCTGCATGGGACCAAGGCAGAAATCACAACATTCGTCACTAACGATGTTGTCTATTTAATGGTGATGTCGCAATATAATGTGTTTTCTTGGGATTTTGATATGCGATGGCAATAAATAATAATGAAAATAGATCATGATTTTTTTCGTTGTGGAAATTATATTCCATGGCTTCTCACGTGGATCCCTTATTTAAATACCATAACAGTCCTTATTTACGGTATCTCCGACAATTCTCCGACAACTTACTGCAAGTGCTGATTTGCGACAATACTGTCAAAACTGATTGGAATATTTTACCCTTCTACTATATCTATATTAAACTCTTCCAATGCACGAGCTTTATTAGTATAATGATTCTTATCTTTTATGCCATTCTAGTATCAAAGTACCTAAAATGCAATTCAGTTGCTCAGCTCTTACCACTCTTCGATAATTCTTTTCTCAGTTCATGGGACCACAATAAAAACGTTCAAAACCTTACATTAAAAGACAATTAAAAGCCAATATTTTAAGAAACTCTCCATGGGACCAAGTTAGAAATAACAACGTTGCTATTAAGGGCAGGATTAAGCGCAACTCGAAACACAACATTCATCGCTAAATTGCTCAAGCTAAGATCGGTGAATGTAATTCGGGGAATCCCCGGTACAATTTTGTTTGTCTCGACAAAGTAACCGACGTTAATCCTACTCTAACGATCTAGCCGGCGGCCATTAATCGTTCAAAGACTTGTCGAGCAGTTTCTAAGTAGGGATCGATACGAAAGTCGAGCCTCCGGCCTTTATCCCGCTGGGTGATGGTGCTTCTAGTACCAAATCGCGGAGGAACTATCGCGAATTTACGGCGAACCCGTATAATTAAATTTTAATGAAATCGTAAATAGCGTCAACGTAATCGTATGCATCGATGACGTTGCATTTTAAGTCGTTCCGTCTAGCCTCCTTAAAATGAGTTGGAAAATTAAAAAAAAATTAGGTCGAACTTAAGAAGATTTCAATCTTTTGCCTGCGGAAAGCAGATTTTAGCCGATCATTACATACCGATGTCAACCTCATAGTTGCAAACTAAATGCTTGCATTTTCTTTATTTTTTAAACGACGGAAGATTAATCAAGTATTTTAGTTGCATACAACCATATTAAAAAGTTATATTAAAATTACTAGGTTCAATAATGAACGAAGTTATTGATAACCTTTGGGAACTAGTGTCTTTCTAACGTATAGCATTTTCTAGCACGCTATACAATATTGACTAACAAATGTTGACTGATGAATCTGTTACCATATTTCCTTATCTTAAGTATCTACTATCAGGTACTGAATTAAAAATTTGCAGATTGTTTTACAACAATCATTTAGTACACACGGAATAGATCATGTTTACCGAAAACAAGAATGTATAGGATGCAAGTACTGAACGCGATCCACGTACGCCACCAATTGGTACAACGGTGTAGTTGTGATGATCACAAATATAATCGAGTTAACTATACTATGAGTATTATACTATATAAATTATTATGTACAAAAATAGTTAGCCATCAAGAAAAGCTGTTGCTCTAACTACAACAAATAGTAAACATAGCCCAGCGATATTTTCTACTTGGCGTTGCTATTTCAGGTTAGTGGAGTGTCTTAGTACTTTTCTACTTGGAGACTTTTACTTTTATCGAATTCCAAGTTGTTATCACTTAATTCGCGCAATTAACATCATATTTTGTATAAGTGTCACTATTATTTATCTTAATTTATAATAAATTGCTACATTACTACTAATAATTAGTTGAAAAAATCTAGTAAATTTGTACGTAACCAACAAATATGAGATAGCCTCCTAAAACCTTCATTACACGTTTAGCTCAAGCTGCGTTGTTTTATTATATCCATTAAAGTATAAATGCTGTAATAAAGGCACGCAAAAAATCTGGAGTAATAATCGAACCCCCGAGAAAAATGATTCTTTGGAATTTACGCAATGCGTATAATCTATGTAGTGCTTCGACCTGTACTTCCCTCCTCTTATTAAAACTAATCTAATATACCGCTCTTTTTTTATGTAACCAAATATTTGTCAGATGTTTACGTAAATAAATTGAAAAAAAAACAAAAAGAAATTATACATTTAGAGCATTTATTTAACCAAAATATAACTAAGCGACACCTTTTTTATCGGATTTCTTTTCATTAACCTTAATATACATCTAAATGAATAATAAATTATATCAAGTATCCTACTAAATTGGTTCTTAAAAGGTTAGAAGTTTTGTTTCGTTACAAGAAAAATTTACCTTACCTACGAACAGTAGTAGGAAGCAGCTTATTAAATTTGATAGTTGGTGTAACTATTTAAAATTACTAACCGTAACAAACGTTGATTTATTGGATTTATAAATTCTTTTGATGCATTTAATTTTTTTTTTTTTTAACTTTTTGTTGACTTTTATACTATTATCTTGTCTTTTCAACCCATCTTGATCACAACTGCGTTACTCACAAGGTGTAAAAACTGAATAAATTATTTAAAACTCATAAAACTATTCAAAATAAGGGATACCTATTTTGTTTATATCGGCAAAGGTTCATATTTAACCCCTTATCTGTGGCTATAATTTCAAAGAAAGTGCTCAAAATGCCCCCCCAAAAAATTATACTGGATTTTAATAATACTTTGTATAGGTAGTTTTTTTTTTGGTCGCTGATTTCGAATATGGAGTCAGATTTTGAAAATTCAAAATGGCCGATCCTATATTTTTAAATATCGAAAATAATAACTTTAATCTAGTTACTACGGGATTTTTGAGGCTGTTGATTATAAATCTGTGGTCAGATTTATAACTCCAAAATGGATCGATATAGTTAAAACAAAAATTATGTTGAATTACTTATCTTGACTCAACTTTTTCAGGTTTAGTCGTAAATTATGATGAATGTATATTATCAAAGTTTGTGCTATGCGTTAACTAATTGTCTCATACCATAAATCAGTAAAACATCATAAGTAAGTAACTTTGCATAAACACTATACAATACGTAAACATTACAATACCGAAACTAATGAAGGGAGGCCCGAGCAATGAGTTTCAAGCAAAATGGTTCAATTTTTGAGAACGGTGTTCGGCATATTGGATGAGCCATTTCGAATTTCCAAAATCAGACTTCAGATTCGTAATCAGCGACCCAAAAATATCCCGAGTAACAAGTATGACGCAGAATGGTTCGAATTTTCAAGAAATTGTCAGCCATATATTGAATCAGCCATTTTGAATTTCCTAAATCTGAGTAACAAGTTTCAAGCGGTCTTATAAAGTTTTGATGCATAAATTGATTGAACACACTGTCATACTTCATGATGAAGATTTTTAAAAAATCGTGAAAACTATCATCTTTGTGGACCTATATTTTTTTTGACACATCGATTACGAAAATGGACAACGTCCTCGTATTCAGTACACTTTAGACTGCCTCGAAATGGATTTGATTATAATTTACATAAATTTCAGAATTTGATAGTCAATTTATATCATGACGAAAATTTGGGTTTTCTAGCAGTCTAGGACAAGTCCGAAATGACGAAGATCTTCGACATCAGCAGTCAAGAGGTTAAGGAGGGAATCAGTGATCCAAAAAACCTCGAGTAACAAATCTCAATCAGATTTGTTCAACTTTTACCAATTTTGGTCGCCATATTGGATCCGCTATTTTGGAAATGTAAAGTCCACTATGAAATGTTGAATCATTAATCCCTCGTGTAATCCAATAACAAATTTAGATTCCCTCATCTCGGCAATACCCATTTAAATTTCGTTTGAATTTAATTATTTTCTTAATTTACATATTTATTAATGCTCCCCCATTAAAAGGTGATTTCATCCTTTAAAAATTAACCTCTGCCCATATAAAAGAGTACGCATCTCTTATTTTGCATAATATTGTCAGTTTTTCATAGTTAAATTAAAATCAAAAAGTATCACTTGGGTTGCATTACTTTTCAGTCTCAAATGGCAGCATTCACTGTATTATGCAGCCAGTTCTGGATGGTTTCCAATCTGACTTGTAAAAGTGAAAAATCTGAATGATTGACTGAACCTTTTACTCTTAAGAAAGTGACTAGTCAATTGAAAATCGTTTTATTACGGTAGAATATTTACAAATCCCTTTTTGTGAAGGTCTACGATATAGTAACTCGCTATAAAAAATTTTGAAATCCATTGCATTCCTCAAAAAAATATTTTTTTTTAAATTTTAAAAGTCATTATTTAATGAAAAATTAAATTCTTCATTATTTAAGTTATACATTTTCTAATACCCTCCCGGGGTTTTTAATGCATAATATCTGCATGAACAGTAATTATATTTATGACACAATGCTTCATTGATCATAAATTTAAACTTTAGCATTTTTCAACTTTTCAAGGGTGTAACAATAGCAGCTGAAAAAAGTTCGAAAATCGGTTTCATTTAAAAAGTCGGCGAAAACCTGCACTACGGAATCCTCTTAAATTGCTGGTTTGAAACTGTTCGCCAAATTAAGTTACTATCCGCAATATCCTGGGTACATGGTTCACTCTTGAGTGGATTATGACGCTAAGGCGCCCAGATATACCTACGTATTTTACTGTCTACGCAAAAAGCAATGAAGTCCCAGTCGTAATATTTGTACTCGACAAAACTTTTACTGTTTTTACTGTTCTAACGAAAGGAAATTTTATTATCATTCTCCGTTTTCTCATCACTAATTCTTAATCGATTTAGATGAATTTTGGTATGAGGTGATTCGAAAATATTTTGTAAACCATGTGGAAGTCGAATAGTCGGTATAATTTTATAATTATATTTAAAATGAGAAATTCTTTGGTTAGAGCATTATTCAAAGTTAATGAATGAATGTTATCTCTACTTTGTATTTTTGAAATGATCACAAAAATAATGAAATAATTATCCTATTCAATTGTCGGTGTAAGATTGAAAAATTGCCAATTTTTGTTTAACTTCAAGCACATACTTTACTAACTTCTCTTGAAAGGATATTCTTATATGACTTCTAAATTTAATTCTGTTAGCAGGCAGAAAATAACTAAATTTTATTTACAATCGGCAAAGAATCAAGAAAAATAATTTTGTTTGCAAACGTTTTGTCGTCACTTTCTTTACTCCTTCTGAAATGGGGACATAATCCTATTATGGAGTGTTTTTTTGATATAAGATTAAGGGTTTAAATTTCAGATAGATTAAACAAACGCTGAAAACGCTACAATAGAAGATGTCACATAGAATCAGTGAAAAGACGCTTTTTTCGCATATGATGTACAAATGATGATTGATGCATATTCATAGATATATTTAGATTTAGATTTAACTATGTTGATCATTTAAAAACATACAAATAGCGTACAAATTGTCGAAATGCTCAGTGGCAAATATTTTGAAGGTTTCTGAGATTTGTCCATATAATGTCCATAGTAACTCAGATTAATGTACAAACTTCAACCGAACATGACATCCTAAACGTTCGTTTTTATTGTACCATGAATATTTAACAGGGAAATAAAAGAGGACATCTCGATGGCCTGACCAGCTCCTCGTTATTATGAATGTTCAATTTCCTCCGTCAATCCATAAATTTATGGGAGGGATGTTATGAACTGTGGTACAAGATGGTGTATGTAACTTTCGTGTAACGAATATATTTTTCGAGTTTCATGGTTATAAAGATAATTAAATATTAAGCATCATGCACAAGCTGACAGTCAAAAAATAACTATCTGTTTGTCGATGTGTTTTTTTTTGTATCGACTTTTTGACTGCCAGCTTTAATGACTGGTTTTTTTTACATGTTAGTTTTTTTATTTGTCGGGTTTTCGACAAATCACCCGTTCAAGCCTAATGTTCGAAATCAATGCGATTTCGTTACATTACGTAAACTATTACGATTGAAATACTTCTAGTTTAATTCTAGATGTTCTCTACTTAACATTCTTAATCATTTTCAAACAAATAGTCATGTACATGATCTTCAATATTTCTTGAATGTTTGTGAGTCATTTAAAGACAAAATTAATCATATAATATTCGTTATATAAAGACAAATGGTTCACTTTATATATAAATAGATATATAAGATATATCTATATTACTGAAAGACCACAGGTTAGAAGGTTTCTCACATCTGCACAATTTTCCCTCAGATTCCAAGATGGCTTTCTAGATTACCTAAATGGCCATATCCAAAGGTAAAAATCGTCCTCCGAGACTTTACAGAAACTCACATCAAGAGTACCATTACTCTTGAGTCCATTCTAATCTAATATTCAAAATATTCAAAATGTTAATAAACAACGCGTGTTGTCTTTCGTATGTTGCTTGAAAATATCTGCGAAAATTGATATCCAGCTTTTTTTTACCTTCCTGAAAGAGCTTCTTTTCAAAAATGGCCCTTTTGGAAGAATATTATTAATGTCATTGATATATTTTTCCACTACTTATAAAATCTTCAACAAGTGTGTAGTAATTGAGATACGATTAGAGATTGTTAGGATGGGTGTCTACAGATTTTCTTATCATACATTAAACTCGGTCTAGTACAGATGTGTATACAGGTGACGTATCGGGACAAGAAAGTCAATAAATACAATACAATAAATATCATCACATGCTTCAATTATTTGCATAATAAAGTTCAGTGCAAATATCGCAGGATATTATTGAAGTGGTGTACTTCTCCATCAACATTAGAGTTTCGCAAGAAACAGTCCAAACCTATAACCAGCTAGGGTTCATACAGTGACTTCTTTGTTAATAACCTGTAGTCTTAATCATTGATGTTACATCTGACAAGTATTCGGATGTTAGTGGTCGAGTCTTTGGTCATCATGATGACGTTGGTTTGTGAACTTTCTTAACATATAATTTTGTTCCCAGGAAACTCCTTCACTGTTTGAAAAAAATTTCCCATTCAGGTCCCAAAATGTATAGCAGAATTTGGTCATTGGATTTTTATGAAACTGGCACAGAAATTACTATTTGAGCTTTTTATTATATCAATATATAACTATTTAGCTTCGTGATAAGTCATTCTAAAAATGGCACCGAAAAGTTCCGCTGTAATATCTGGACTGCATACTGTTATAGCAAAAGCAAGAGGTGAAACAGGAACATGACGTACATTCATGCTCGATAACCTAGATTCTTTCAGTATGATCTATAACAATTCGAATCTGGCATCAAAATAAAAAAATGTTGCCCATTTTGGAGCTATCAGCTGTTTGAAGTCGCTGTTTTATTGATAATAGTTCATTATGTAATGTTCTTACAAAATTAAAACTATATCATCTGCTCAGTTTAATGCTGCTATTATTATCGGGAAAAAGAAGCAGGACCATTTTCACGAAATTTTGTCTATTGGAGAGGCCACCATGCTGATGTTTCAATGTATTATTTAAGTCAGCCATAATAATTATTAAGAACTATTGCATACAATAACTTTGTGCATTAAACGTATTTCCGTACAAACATCGGCCATTCGGTATCTACTTCTGGCCATTACCATGCTTAAAATAATTTACCAGAAGGTCAATGTTATTTCATCATTTGGATGTTAATTACCATACGTGATTATGTTGTTGTGACGTATAATTAACAACGACCTCCACTATGCTTCAGTATTTTCCGCTCAAAATACAATAATAATAATTATAATAATACAATAAACTTGTCGAGTTCCTAGCACTTACCTAATAGATAAATGTGTTCACAGTAAAATTCAGCGACAGAAACATAACATTAAACTTTACTTAGTAAGAAATATCAAAACCGAAGGAATAAATAAAGTCATTTACTGTACTTCGTACAGTAGTCTTATTTAATATGTGTTCTTTCTTAAAAGAAACCTTTGAATTATTTGGCTAAATTCAAATATTTATTAAATACTTTTGATATAAGTTTATTTTAACAATTGCTAATAATTTAATCTGAATAAATAATAATAATAAATACAGTCTTTAAAAGATCAGTGATTTTTCGGAGCTCCCGGAGCTTGTTGGATGCTTATATGACCTTTTCCTCCAGGTCCTTTCTTAGATCCAGGACCAAACCAGACTTGTCCATTATTTTGTCCCATTCCTGGGTGAGGGAAAGGTTTGGGTGTAGGAAAGCCATCAACGAATCTGGGAGCACGGGGCACTTGCTGAATACCAATATGCCATTTTCCTCCAGTTTGTTCAGATCCCGGTACATACCAGACTTGTCCATTATTTGCTCCCATTCCTGGATGAGGGAAAGGTTTGGGAGTAGGAAAGCCATCAGCTAACGTAGGAGCACGGGGAACTTGTTGAATACCAATGTGCCATTTTCCTTTAGATTGCTCAGATCCCGGTCCGTACCAGACTTGTCCAAATTTAGGCTTTTGAGTTGGAGGGGGTAATCGATTCTGAAAAAGATATTTCAACCATGATTTGTCGAAATTTCACTCTAAAATATCTACGTAAATATTTATAGTGATTCTACTTACTACGTGTTTTCCATCTGGTTGAATTTGAGCTGATGCTACTAGCACTGCTGCGGCAAGTGCCAAGAATAACAGAGCGGTTTTCATAGTTGATACCTGAAAACATAATGTCAGGACAATGTACAGTCAATTTATTACTGTTGAGAATTGCTTACAAGTTAACAATTACAGTAGTATTTATCAAAACAGATTCAATATAAAACAAATCACTTTTTCATAAAAATATAATAAGTATAGTCAAATTAAGAATTTCCCATAAAAAAATAACTTTAAAGAGAAACTACTTATTATTACTACCGTTACTACTATTTACTCCTAAATATAAAATCGTCACACTCACAAAATAAGGAGTTAAAATGACTATGCACATAGGCAAAATGAGGACTGTGCATGATATTAGTTAAAACAACTATGAGGAGGAAGTTGGTTCAACAAAATTATAGTAAAATCGACTACGAAAGTGGTAAATTAAACTATTTTTCATAGTTGTTTTAGCCATATTTTCCCAACTATGCGATGCAGTACATTTCACTATGGATGTTTTTTTTCAGTGCATGGTTATTCATAGACTCAGTAGAGCGATACCTAACCTATATGTCACCTTTTATAAGTGTAAGGCTCTAAGGTTGAAAATAACTTTATATTATAAAACTAATTATTATATGGTACATTTTACAATTTTTGTAAATTGTTACGTGTTCATGATTTTAATTAATTTATATATCAACAATATCTGTATTTTTGTCATAATTTCTCTGATTATACTCAATTATTTTGCCATGTTTAACAGATTTCTATATTTTTATAATTTAAATCAACTTTACATGGAATGCAGTAGTTACCCTAGATAATTAAAATTAGCTCTAAAAAAATATACCAATACTGAAAATAACTTCAATTCGGTAAGTCTATTAAGGTATATTTTTTATCATAGTTTATTATGTACTAGTGTACGTATTAATTTCTTCTCTCTTTATCTTAATATAGGAACCCTTTGAGTTATATATTCTGTAGGGTTTATCTATTTTAAATATATGTATACTTTGGTTAAAAGCTCGGAACGTAAACTCAAATCGTATTAAATTTTCAGAATAAACATATTTTGTTGTATTAAACCAGACCATAAAATAGTAATTTTCGTATCAAAGGCGTAAAATGAGCTTTTACGCCCGTGATACGAACAATATTTTTCTCCCGAGTGGGTGTAAAATTCGAGTTTATGGCCCGATTTGTAAACTCGAAATAGTGGGGAACGGAAGGGCGATAATATAATTATAACTCAGACTGTAAAGCAGCTTGTGCCATCACTCGTCTTTTGTATATAACTTGAACAATACAGATATTATTATTACTATAATTATTATGAATGTTAGTTTAGTTAAGTAAATTAAAAGTAACATTGTTCAAATTCAATTTTTTTTGGTTATGTTATTAAATTGCAAATGTACATCCGCTCTTTGCAACTAATCTGCGACTAATCTTATTTAGTTACCTGAAACTTGCAAGCTAATCTCGTAGATTAGCTAGTCACTTTTAAAATCATATTTACGTTAACACAAATTATGATCACAATGACTAAAATTTAGGTTATGATAAATATAATAATTTAGTGTTTCTGCCTTCTTATATGAAAAAGAAGTGATTTTAAAACCTAAATGGAAATTTCAATCAACTAAAAAACTTAGTTTAGAACAAAACAAAGCTAAAACAAAACAAATAATTATAAATAAAAATAAGAACGTCAAATAACGATTAAGTAATTATAAAAATTCGAAAAAACGAGTATTAAAAATTAAATGTTTTTTTTTCAATTTAAAAATTCTATACTCAAAATACACATAACTAATTACCTGCCTCCTGTCGATTTTCTTTTTGCAAATATTGTAACTTTTATTGATACTTCGGTTATTTGGAATATTTATTTTTTAAAATATAAAATATTTAAAAAAATCAAATCAAATGCACATGTATTAAATTTCAGTTCTGTAATATATTATGAATAATTAATTAATGTCTGAGTACTCCAAGATATTATATTTTTACATCAAATCATAATTAGTTGAAGGATTGTAATACATTTCTCTACCATCTATCATTATTACATCATATAATACTTATTTCAGTTATAAAAAGCATTAATGCAATGTCAGTAACATAACCACAGATTAACATAAAAAAGTACATTTATTCATACATTAACTAATAAAAATAGCAAAGTTCTATGGAAAATTGAAAAAAAAGTTCGTGATAATGGTTATTATGAATAAATTGTATATTTAAGAATTATTTCGCGTCAGATGTTGATTTCCGTATGTTGAATTTACATTAGTTTAATAAAATCTCTTACCTCTTTCAAATGCACTTGTACAGTCAAGAACACTTTCAATATAACCTGAACCGTATTACATACATTTATATACGTACAAATTTAATGAAAAAAAAACACAAATGTCATGTATCGAATTATCTTGAATACATAACCGAAATTCGTGTCTAAACATGAGGTATTTATTAATAAAGAAACGCTGCTTCATGGTAAAAACATTTGGCGAACGTGATAACAATGGGCTTCCCACATCTTATCTTTCATTCGACTGTTTTGTAAATTAGAGGTCTTATGAGATTTAACTAACGATGTCGGGGAAGACATCATTTTTGAAATTTATTAGTGATTAATAAGAACTGTGGACAGTTTAATTAATGGTTGGTTGTAATAAAAAGTTTTGAACGTTTCATAGATTTTGTTTTACTACTAAACATAATTTTCCTTCAACATTCTACTATTTTAAATCGATTTTTTTTAAACGTGAATATGAATTCATGGTAAGAACTTCATTCATAGTAACCGTTCTTATTTTGGAATTCAACAGTACGTCGATGTTTAGTCGATATTGTAAACAAAAATCATTTTTCAATTAATAAATTAGAAAAAATAAATTGTGGAGTGTAGTATGGACAAATCAATAAGAAGAATTTATTGCTGATACGAACCACGTGTCTAGATTTCGTTATTTGTGCGGGACAGAGTGAGTGGTAGACAACTATTCAATTAAGTGTGATCTCAAAATGTTCTCAAATTTTCTCTTGAGATCGAAATGAAATAGCTATATTGTATAAATAATAGGATTGAGAAACCAGGTTCTTATAAGAGCTGACATTTCCGAAATGACTAATTACGATATCTTAAGCCACTTGAATCGACATTAAGAATTTAATTAAAGAGAAAACAATATTTTATATTGTCCATACTTGAAAAAACTTTGCAATAGCGAGTATTAAAGTGTAATGTAAATGATATATACATATATATATATAAATATAAATATATATATCGAAATTTGTAGACATTTCATATTACGGTTTAAACGAGTAGATCCGGCGAATGACTGAAAAAAACTGTAATATGAAATGTCTACAAATTTCGAAATTCATAAAATCCAATTGTAGAGTGGTAACACAGGACCACACAAAAAATTGTTTCCATATCACTTGAATCAGAAATAGTAGATCTTATACATTTTTGGCCGCTAAAAACGAATCCGTTATTCGATTTGGGCCATCTCGTCAGGAATCTAAGGTATCTGAAGATTGCCGAAAAATATTCAAAAATATACTTTTTGGCAATTTAAAGTTAGGATATGTGAAAAATCTGAAACGATGCGTTAGCTTGGACAAGGAATTCGTTTTCAGCAACCAAAAATCTATGAGATCCTCCCCTTCTGATTCAAATTGTGTCAAGAAAATATTGCGGTCTTATTTTAGGACTAAAAACCCGACTGTAGGCAAGTTTGTGTGAAAAATCACGTTTAACTACCTTAATAATTTTCGATTGACAACTATTTTTTTTAATTTGACTGCCCAAAAGCTCACCTTTCAGACTATCCGAACCTTATATTGATGAAATGAAAACTAACGAAACTCGAGTTGAAAGTATCTGTGATTGTATACTTTTTTTAATTTTTTGGAACTTTCATGGTCATTTTACAATATTATTCGATCGTGGAAATTTTGAGCACCTTAATGCATTTAAAGTATATTTAACTCCATGTCGAATACGCTTCTGTTGAATGAAATGGAATGAAAATGGACAAAGTTTTGAGAGTCTTATAATTTTATGAATTTTTCGCTAAATTTTGATATGGGTACATATTAATAATAAGTTGTGACTCAGTCACTGCATGTGACCTTAAATCGTACTTCATTCCGAAATATCAACATTTCTACATTCTATTTATAAACAAATCATTAGGACGGTGCCTACACTCTGTACCTTCATAACAAAAAGAAAGTTGTTTCTTAATACGCAGTATTATTTAAAGTTTCAATACTTAGATTAAATTGCAATAAAAACCTAAGGTCTGGGTCAAAGCAATAAGTGATAAGCGCAATAAGTTTTTCTTTACATGTGGCTTGTTTATGGATTAGACCCATGGCTTAAAGCTGGAAAATAATAAAGCTATGATTGATAGGTATAACAAATTTTTTAATCTCGAATATGGCACCTCTAAAAATCGCTGGGCCAAATAAGTGACGACCAAGGCGAAGGATTTCACCAAAAAATGAAAACTATTGAAGATCGTTTCCAAGGAAAGAGCTCAATCAACGTGCTTACTGAGTACTGCTGGTCGTTGATACGTACAAGTTGATGACTTATACAGCCGGAAGCGTTTTAACAACCATTTTTAAGTAAAACAGACAATATTTTATTTTTCATTTTGTTTTATTTTTTTCATTGGTATTGTTCTGAACTATACTTAATTATAATATAGAAAATCCAAATCATTATACATTTTGTATTTTTGTTGTATTTTAAAGGTTGTTATCATTTTTGTTCTTCGCGACGCTCCATGATGCTAATTCTAGGTAGATATGCGTGATGTACATTTGGCGAAAAATTTCTAAAATTTTAAAACTTGCATATCTCCGTCAATTTTCATTCATATTCTTTCAACAAAAACTCAGTAAATCCAGTATAGAATATACTTTCATCTCAATTAGGTGCCAAAAATCTCTGCGATCGAATAATATCGTAAAATGATCGTTAAAATTGAAAAAATGAAAAAGTACAAAAATTACAGATACTTTCAACTGTAGTTTCGTCAGTTTTCATGTCATCAATATAAGGTTTGGGTAGTCTGAAAGGTGAGCTTTTTGGCAATGAAACTAAAAAAATTTGTAAGTCGAATAAAAATTAGGGTAGTTATAAGTGAATTTTCACACGAACCTACCTAAAACTGGTTTTTTTAGTCATAAAATGAGATTTTGAGGGTGTGAGGGGAAATTATATCATACCATCTTGCTCAGTTTTACTAGATCTACAGCTTGTACTAGATCCCCATAAAAGTGCCAGATTGCTGTCACATGGTGTAATGACATTAAATTTAAGATATATTCAAGAAATTTGTTGTGTAAATTAAATTTAAGGCCTGACATTAAAAGTCGTCTAATGTTCGAATTGAAAAGAGCTTGCAGCACTAGTTCATTCAATTTGATATCTTTCTTTTTAAGAGTGTATTCATATGTATTTTACGCACATTGAAGAAAAAATATTGTCTTTGGTCATCTGTACAAAAGTGCTTATTATAAAAATAAACAATCTGTACCTAAATGTCCAAGACATGTTATACTTCAATTCTTCTCGAGTTGTCAACCAGTTTCTTGTAGGTATCCAAATGGTAAGACAACATTCCCTTGTAACATGGAAAAGTAAAAATTAAAAAAGTGAATCGACAATCGAAAAGGGCGAACGGAGCTGCGGAGCATTAACGCGGATGAATAAAAATGTAGGAAACGAGAGCAGTTGCAGACGCCTGTCGGATGTTGCTTCAATGGCTTGCACGTTTCGATGTGGAAATGTGAATTTCCATTTCTCCCTTTTCATCCCGTGTCGAACGAGCAAGAGAGCTGTTTACGCTTCATGTATATAATGCGACATAACATGCTCAGATTATACGGAACCGAAATTGGATTCGAGGTTATAAAATTTCAAGCTTGTTTCCATATCCGGTAATGATCCTACACGAACTTCGATTATGTACCAGTCGATTATTATCGATTGGTATTAACTTCGTGATAGCATCCTGGAAAATGTATGTGTGCATACATGTACGCCCGAGGGAGAGATGTGCATGTGCACGTGTGTCTCGTCGAATTCTTGGGATATCGCGGTATTTTAGATTCAATTTTTGAATTTTGTACAATTTTTGACGGCTCGAATCGTTCGGCCAAAAAATGTATAATATCTAAATTCATTGCTGCAGTTTAAAAAAGTTCCTGAATTGGATATGAAAATTTACTGTTCTGACTACAGAATTTTGAGGACAGGCCCTCGTTACTGTTAACATGTACTGTTATTTAAGTGAATTTTCAGTCTTAGGGAGATATTCCTAATTAGGAATTTCTTAAGACCCTACTCACAGCCTGACCACAGCGTTACCGTCTTGATCAGAGCCTCAACCAATTTTTATTGAGGTTTTTCGATTCTATGTAGCAATTTGTTAAAAAAAATAAATAAAAGAAACGTTTACTGCAACAGTATTAAATGAAATGGGTCGCTCCTCTAAGTCCTATTGAAGAAAATAAAATTTCCTATACAATTTCTCTTAGTATAGAAATATATCAAATCCTATCTAACTGAATTCTGTTGAAACGGATAACCTTTTACTTTCGCAACTTAAAATCAGATTCAACTCTTAGAATAATTTCTAATTTTATAATTACTACCGATTTTTTATTTTGCAATATTTTCAAAACCATCGGCATTCGCAAATTGTTTGGAACACGGCAAAATCGGGTATCTTAAGGGTGTCTTAAATGAAGACACTGAGGCACCTAGAAGCGGCGTCTTTTGAAATGTATCTTGATTGTCTAAAAATTGTCATTAATTTTCAGATTGCATTCGATTTGTTTCCACACTCGAATGACGTTCAACAAATTTGAATACGAAATTAAACGTCCTTAAGTATTTTCATGCTTCCAATGCTTTTTAAGCATTTTTCGTCTGTCGAGTTTATCAGATGCCACACGTTGTATACGTTTTTTTGAGAAACATTGCAGGCAAAATATTGATTTTTCGAAGTGATACGTTCTTTCGATATAGCCTCCTTAAAATGAGTGCTATTTCATTAAATTTCATTTGGTTCTACATTCGATTTACATTCCACAATTTTCGCATATATACGTTGAACCTATCATCAAACTTAAAAATCCATTAGCACTTTGGATATATTCGTTTGTCAACGTGAAATATAGTATTAAAATTAGATAAATGTCACTCGGAAAAAGAAACAAATCGAATGTAAGTAGGAAATCACTGACAATTTTGCAGACGATCTCGTTTATTGGAATTCGTACAATAGAAATGACCGTTGTTTAGTAATGTTGACCGATTAGCCTAACCTGAAAATGTATAGGAAATCGTTCATATTGCTACGTACGTTATCGCATTTAATAGGTAATAAATTTGACTATTTTATTTCTCTCAGTGAAAAGTCATATTTCTTAACTATATAATTCATGACAGATCGCGATCGGCAGCCACCGTGTTGGGTCGCCAAGTTTAGTCATTTATGCTTGTCTTATATTCTAAGACGCCTATAACGACACACCGAGAAACCTTAAAAATGATCACGTAAGTATCTTAAATTAAGACACCTGATTTAGGAGTAAATGTTGTAATTGAATAGTTATTAATATATACATTTATTATTATGCTCATTTTGTTTTCTTACAATTTTATTATGCCAGATATAATCTTTTTGAGTATTTGAGATCAAAATAATGTAAATCGTTATATAAATTTCAGAATTTTGATTAATTATTACCTGTATTTTTATGGCTTCACGGCATATAAGAAATAATTCCAAAGTAATTTAACAAAATTGGAAAGTCAGGCATTACTGGCAACCAATAATATAAAAAATAAGTTCGATGTCAAAAAAATCGACAAAAATGAAATATTTAATTGTTACATGATTGAACAACTTTTTTGTAGCATACCGTTTCAAAATGTTTGCTCTGATTATATAATACAATAATATAAATTCCTTATAAGAGCCGAATAAACTGAGAATGTGAAAAAGTCCATACGAAACCCGTGTAAAATATTACTGCCAAATTGAGAATTTAAAGAAAAATTATCTTAGTTTGTATTTATTCATATGGAAATAATTTCTGTTGAAAATTTACTATTAGAGTTATTTGATTACTTTAATTCTACGGAGAGTTGTAGCTATTTGTAGTATGAATTTGACAAAATTTGTAATTTTGGCATTCGAGTAAATGAGAAAAACTTTCGAAATATAAAAAATTGTTGAGTTTTTTTTTTTATAGAATCTTCAAGTTGAATATTCAAGAACAATGATCCAATAAAAAGAAATTAAATAATGAACTATGTGCTAAAAAAGCATTAAAATATTGGCATTCATATTTAAGTATTATAAATAATTAATTAAAAAATATATAAAAGAGTACATAAGTAATAAAAAGTATAGGTATTAAAAAAGGAATTCGTTTTATAATTTTAATTTCACACCTGCTTATTCTCGTTCATTGGGTTAGCAAGAGTCTTTTTTTAGAAATGAATATAAATAATAGTCTGATGAAATGTAGTCTCTAGAATAGTATAATTTTAAACAAAAGGAATTTCAATATGAAATCTTGTTCAGTAGTCAACTATTCTTATACTCGAGGTCTACATTGATTACACAGGATAATAAAATTTATAACCAAACACCTGACTAGTCTTTTCCGAAAAATTTCGGCGCGTTGAATACAAATCTGGCCGCAGAATTATTTTTTCACTTCAAGATTTTGAGATATCCTAACATATAAGCGCAAAAACATCGTTTGTGCCCAGTTTCGGTGTCGGCACAAAATTTTTGTTCGCAATTTGGCAAAAACCACATTAACCCTTTTAGGACGGGACGTACACATTTTGTGCATAAAGTTCAGCGCTCTGCCTACACTGAGAAAAGTGTATTTTATCAGTTACTATGCCTTGGCTTTTAAAAAGTGTATTATAGCCCTTAAAAGAAATATTATAACATAGTAAAATCCTCCGTCTTTCAGCATTTGTTTTTGACAGGTTATACGAAACTGTATTAAACTCTCCTATTTTAAAAGAATGTTTTATTATGACTAAAAGAAGGCATTTTTAATATTTTAATTTGCTAGATAAATTTCAATAAACAAAAATTGCTTTTAGTTAAAGGGAAAAGGCTAAAATAAACTGACATATTGGTTAGAATAATCTAAAATCTAGATAATAGAAAGATGGCAATCCCTATGCGTAAAATACTATCTTTTACGGGGCATAAGAATTCTAATACTGGGTAAAAAACACTTTTCTCTGTGTAACTATGTTACGGACATGCAAAAAATTCTTCAGCCATCATTTCTTATGTATTTTTGTCTGCACTTTCAGATTCTATTAACGAAATTGACCCAAATCTCTTATTAAAAAACTCAGTCGATTTTTTACAAAAAACACGATTTTTTCAAAAAATGTTTTCATTAATCTAAGATTTTCACCCGAAAACAGCAATGTAGGAAGCATGCAAATGCATAATATTGCGTCCAAAAAAGTTCAGCTTTCAAATTATACCTCTCGCTTTGCGTCAGTGAACAATATCCGCTCGTACGAACAACTACACGTTGCCAACGTGTAAAAAAATAAAGATTCCTGATGAAGGCAACATATTTTGTCGAAACGTTGAAATTAAACCTACAGTTGTCTAATTTACACCACCATTTTTTTGACTCGTTTAGATCGTTAGCTTCTTACACAATAATTATATTACTTTCTAAGAATACCTTATTTAGCTAAATAGCCGTGAATTCAGTAAATCACTAATAGACATTAAAATCGGCGAATTGAGAATAACCTGTTAGAATTGCAGTACTTCTTAAGAATATGAAATTAAATCGTCATACTTTAAAAACGGAAAATATGATGTGGTATTTGCAAAGTATTAAATGGTAGGATATGATAATTATCGAGGCATTTTAACGGAATTCCTACGAGAAAACTGAGAGTGTGAGTATTCAATGTTAGAAGTAACCAATAGATGTCGTTTGCCTACCTGATTCTCGCTAGTGTTAAGAATTCATTTAATGTATCGAATATAAGATGTTCGATATTATCAACGTCTCAAATTTTATGCACTATTTCAACTGACAATTTGTAAAAAGAAATTAATCAATGTGTTTTTTGGAAATTTACATGTTTCAAAAAGATTTATGCAGACGAAATATAATGGAGGACTGCTGATATTTGTATTCTACCAAAATATACTTTCTTTGTGTAACTTTCTTAAGGGATAAGTATTATTTATTCATTTATTTTACATCGTAAAAAATCTTAAGCGCATTTGTATATATTTTTTATTTTGATCCAGAAACTTTTTATTTATTTATGTATTGATTATAAAACTATTAAAAATATTTCAAACATTTGGGCTTTGAGTCCTTAACCAATTTTATGAACCTATTTATTCTATTAACGTAACTTACAACATAGGTACTACGCAATAAGCATTAATAAATGAATCTACAACAAAATATTGGAAACAATGAAAAATCGTTGATAATTTACATATTAAAACACACAAAAATGATTTAATTGGGATTTACTAATTATTTACTGAAATGAGATATTTTATCAAACAGCCCAACAGAAAGTATTTCTATTCTTATGCAAATTTACTATTATTATCCGGATTCAATAAAGTAACAATAATATTAATAGACAGTTCGAATTCTATTAAAAATGTAGGTTTATTAGTGTATATTGAAAGCAAGAATTTTATTAAATTAATGTAATGAAAATGAGGTCAAAATAAAAATTGACCTTAAAATAGTTCAAATAATTTTTTACGTGCATGCATAAAATTCAATATCATGGCAATTTTTAGTTTCAATAAACTAAATTGTATTTTCAGCGGAGCAACGCAAATGGAATCGGGAATGAAAATAGACATTGCGCGAGGACATGCGTTATATACATTGAAACAGAATTAAATATCCGGAAAATTATATGTCAAATTATTTGCGCTCAGAGATACAGGTTTGCGAGAATGAAATATGAGAAAAAGCGAGTAACTTAATGGAGTTACAAAGGATATTATTTTTATATTTTGTTTGTGTATTTTACATTTAGAAATTACTGTAGAATTTTAATTAATTCTAATGTTATTTAAATTCAATTAAAATAAACGTAATAAAAGACGATGCGTTGCATATGCTAAATGCGTTGAAATACAACGGCACTATTAAAATCGTAGATATTTTTTTGTACAAAATTTTTATCATCCTATGATGACATCATAAATTTGTATTACTCCTTTCATGTTATTTTTGAAAGATAGAGGTAAATGTGTCACTATAAAATTATCGATCAGAGATTTCTTTTGGTGCTTCGCTAGACCCAAATGCATTTTTTCACAAAATAACATAATATCGAAATTTCTACTATAATATTCATACGGTTTGCAAACAGAACTGAGTGTGAGGACAATCCTGAAATAAGAATATATCGAAATTTGAAATTTAGAATTATCAACCATTTTATAATATTTTTACCATATTTATTATTCTTTTGTTCTTCATTATTTGACCCTCATCGGATCCACGTGGGCCATATTGACCCCAGCAAAAAAAAAACATTGTTGTATATAAAATTTACTTAAAAATTGAAATTTATTCAATGTTTACGATTGGTATTTCAAGATGAAAGGTTTAAGATGCTTCATGATTTTTTTTCAGACTGTTTACTGCGCTTTAGCACCTTTAAAAAGCGACAAATAGACCCGCGTGTATCCGCCATTTGAGTAACAATAAAGTGGATCAAAACTTCATTTTAAAAAACGTATAAAATCTGTGCTATTTTTGTTGTTATTAATGTTACTACTAAGAAATAACGTAACTAGCAATATTAACATTTTTTTTCTTAGGATTTTAATTTATAGAAATGGACTGAAGTAATTAATAGTTTTCGGTATGAAAGTTAATTAACTGATAATAATAAATATTAATAAATATTTTACAATAGGTACTCGTTTTAAAGATAGTATCTAGAGAAACAGAACCCATTTATGTCTAAATGATTTTGCGATTATCATACAAAATCGCACTACGTTCATTTTTATTGCAAAACCAAAAATGTTTTATTAAATTATTAATTAATATTTATTTTAGCCCGGCTAGCTCAGGTAGAGCATGAGACTTTTAATCTCAGAGTCGTGGGTTCGGGCCCCACGTTGGGCGCCAATTTTATAACGGACTTTTTATAACAAGGTGACAACCTCCAACCCACCCGAATTCGATTACAATCAAATGCGTTACTCCCCAAACTCGAAACAAGATCTGTATGACTGCCATGAAACAATTAAGATCGGAATAATTTTCCCTAAAGTTTTGAAACCGCGAATCCTTCGGACGCGCATGAACACACATACACCGTGACAGGATTTTGATTGTCATGAAATTGAAAGTGAGATCGTTGAGATGTAAATTGTAACGGATTTGGTTGTAACCGAATTCAATGCGGTTGGAGGTAGGCACCTGGCAAAGGAAACAACATTGTTATAAAAAAGACCGATATAAATTGACTGTCACATAGAAATGATTAATTACTTAATTTAAATCAAAGCGGTCGAGAAAATATCGTTTACTACTGCAAGTTATTGTACTAATTTTTTATAGAAATGGAATCTTAGTTTACAATGAACTAATTTGAATTCTTATTATTTTATTAGGTTCACTTGGATGATTGTTAAAACAAAATGAGTAAAGAAGCACACTTTCTAAGGTATTTTTAAACAGGAATTAAATTATGAGGTTGGCGGAGTAACATGTTCAATCTTATTCACAGTTACACAAAAAAATACAAAATTAATATTAGCAGCTGATAGACATTACATTTGTTTTTTTTTCGTTTTAATGTTGTTTATCGAAATATTATGTTTCTTTCATTTAAAATTGAATCATTCTGACATAAGCAATGATAACAACAGCCGTAAACGCTATCGTTCCATTTTTGCACGTATTGCCATTTTTACGAGATTTTTCCAGTTTGCAGTTATATGCGCCATTATCGCATTTCACCGGGTACGCCATGCGTACTTACGAGCTTCATGAAAACAAGATTTTCATCACATGAGCCACACGAGAATCTCGATGGCAAATACACACGCGAAGTGGTGCGCTGTTACAAACTGCTTCTCCGTTATTTTTTCTGTTCGTCGAGAGCAATTATTAGAATATCATTTCGTTCCAAAATGTTTCAAATCTTTTGTGACATAAATTTTATTTTCAAACACGAAAAGTCTTTGTAAAGCAGCAAACACAAAACTAAAACAATGTATATGATTTTGGACTAACAGGGAGCTTTTAAAAAACCAACTTAGAGAACAGTTAAACGTATCAAGTGAGGTTAGGTGATTACAAATATTAATAACAGTATCTTTAGATTCAAGAAATGATGTCAACTATCATCCATATATATTTTTGACCTACGGCAGTATAATTATTCACGTCACATCACAAGCTTATGAATAAAGTCAACATTTAAAATAAAAATTGTCAGTTTCTACAAGTACAAAAGAGTTTTTGATTCAATTTGATTACAGTAGAACCTCGTTAGTATGACACAGTCCATTCCGGACTTTCTCCTTAAACCCTATATTAACATCGGAACTAGGTATATGAGTGACTTAACGCTGAACCCTCAGCAACACGCGCGATGTTTAAATTTATTTGATAGCCTATGATGAATTGTCATCATGTACTGAGGTCATACGCATTGCAGTGCAGCTAAAGTAATGCCGACCTCGTGGGTGTTCTTGACACTTTTGGGTAATACATGAAGAGTAAATATTTGTTTATTTTTTTTTTTTGTTAATTGACTGATAAAATTTTATTTTCTGCTTGTCTTTGATGATCACAATATCACTTTCGAATGGATTTTTCTTGCTGAAAAAGATGACGCTACCAGAATTTTCCTATCACGTACCATTTTCGAAAAAAGTGAGATTAATTATATCAACATGTGTGTTTTTTGCTATATTTAGATTGTTTTTGTAGCGAAAGAAAATGTACTGTTAACAATCGCAGTAGCATTTTGAAACGGATTTATTGCGCTGCAAATGATGGCGTTAGCAGAATGTTCCTTTCATGTCCCAATTTCAAGAAAAGTGAGATTAAATGTGTAGATAACGTGCAATGTTTTGATTTATATTATAATATAACATTTAACCTCAGTTATCTTTCCCAAAGATATTGTATACCCTGAATCCAAAGCTGGCCTCAGAATTGTTCTATCACGTCACGATTTTGAGATAACCTAACCTAAACGTGCTAAGCGCAACGTTTTTCTCCATTTTTTCAGTTAGTTTTTGTGGCGGAGTAAAATTTTTGTTTACAATTTGACAGAACGCAAATTAAAGTGCTTTCATCAGCTTTTAAATGCTCTTGTAGTAATTCCGATTCAATTTTTTCTTCGATATCGAAGTTTTTGTCACGATTTAGGTTAGGAAATCTCAAAATCTTGAAGTCATAGAAGAATTCTCTGTTTGTTTTTTCGTACAATTACACATTCACTAAATATAAAAAAATTATATTGACAAAAACTTTGATAACTTGATGAAAAATATCGTATCGGAACGTCTAAAAAAGCACTTTAATATGCGTCTTGCCAAATTGCGACAAAAATTTTGTTCTGTCACAAAAAACTTCCTGAAAATGGTAAAAACGGTCTTTTTTGCACTTATTCGTCAGGATATCTAAGATTGTGACGCGGTAGAAAAATTCTGCGTAATTAATGAATTTTTGAGTTAGAAAAAGTACATTGACATGTAGGGTGTCATACTATCAAAGTTTCACCTTCCTAAGTTATCATTTTCACTAAGGTTTTATTGTATTTGTGGCATTGGAAAATAATAATTTAAATCTCTAGTTTTTTAATGTTTCATAAATTACATGAATACTTTTGATGACAGATCATATTAAAATATGAATTTTTATGCATTTCGAATTCGAACGGTCTATTTCTTCTATAGGTAAATTTCATTAATCTCCAATGTTTTGAAAGTTACCTAAATAAAACAAAATTGTAAATAAATTTCTGATCAAGGCCCTTATGAATTAATCAGAAAAATATCTTGCTATTGGAAATTAATTGGGTCAGAAATATTACTGCTCTGTATAATTGAACTTTGCTTCGATAGGAAACATTTCATTTGTGAGTTAAAAATATAAAATGCAATACTAATAAATATTAATTTTGAACAAATATTAATAATTAATTTTAACAATAAATAAAATAAATACATTTTTACGTAATGAAAGTTGGCTTCTAAATTCTGTTAAGAATTAATGAGAAAACTAATCTTGTGTCTATACATGTAGTCCACAGAAATATTAATTACAGAAATGTTATGGCAACCTTTTAATGAAAGGATATTTTTAAACTTTACAAGCTACTTGAACTGGTTGCATTGTTTTATTAGATTATCAATTTGTTATTGATACAATTTTTAATTCTATACTATATAATTGTATAAGTAGAGTTGTTGAAAATGATGGTACTTAGAACTTAAATTTTTTGCTAATTAAAAATTGAACTACTTTTACTTTAGACTGCATTTTATATTGAAATTTACGAAATACAAATAGTCCTCTGCGTTAAAAGTTTTTCAAGGCGATAAAGTTCAGTCGTGGGAAAATCATAAAATTCCCAGAGAAGCGGCGAGTTTCTTCAATTGTCCGAAAGTAATTTTTAAAGTTCCATGCTTTCAACATTCTTTTCGCGTATTCGTAGTATGTTTAGTTTAATAGAGAATGAGGAAGTATTATGTATAGTAAATATCACTTTTTCATCCAATTTCACTGAGAAAATTGTTGTATAATTAAGTATAACGTATTCGTATTAACTATCAAAACCAAATCATATTACATTCTTCAAAATTTAAATAGTACTCTATACATTCTGAATGTGTAAAAGGATAATCAAAATTAGTAAAGTCGTCGATCATTAAATATTAACAATGTTTGTGTCCGCTCACATTAAGTAGTATGGAGACAAATTTTACGTTGTTTATTTAATTGGGTCAGAACTGCAAATGATGTTTAGTTAATTATCAATGTTTAGATTTAATTACCATTCCTAATATGTATAAATCCAAATATACCATTCCTATATGTTAATATAATTTATGACGTATTTGTAATTTATTACACTTTTTAAACAAAAATTCCAATATGTACATTTTTTACGATGAAAGAAACGATTCTACTGAAACCTTGAGAAAAATTGGTCAACATTTAGTATTCTACAGCGTGGAACATTCACATAGTTACTTCGAAAATATTTGCTTAATAAAATTAAAAAATATACTCATCTTAGTAATACGTAATGCAAGAACCATACAAATAATGCTGAAGTATACATCCGGCAGACTATGCTTGAATAATTTTGGAAGAATATATATATGCAGAAAATCTGTGTTCCTACTAAATTTCTAGAAGTGAAAATTCATTACATACGGAGTGATAAGTGAGCCAATCCAGTGAATGAGTGATTTTTTACTCTCAACGAGTAAGATTTTATCCCAGACGCAGTGGCTTTTCAATTCCAAAAATGTAAAGTGTGAGGTCATCCGAATGTGCGATTTTATTGTCCTCTTAACTTTTCTAAAGTATCTATATACTGAGGATGTCCTAACGATAGTAACAGAATGACGTAACGGGAGATTTAGATGTCTTGATTAGAGCCTGAAGATGTCCTCAGACTGTCTCGGGTAAGAGTAAATGTATTCGTAATTCTACAGTTCGATTGAATTTAGCCACCCAGTGGTATAAGAATATCTTACGAGAACTCCCCCCCTTATAATTGTTAAGTAGCATACCAAAAATACAATGCTTTTCAGATTTAATTAAAGATTTGCTCCTTGAAATAGATTACTGCAATTACATCTATAAACGCATTATATATCGCTGATCTACCTGATCCCTCGGCATATCAGTAGGATGTATGGCAGCATTATAAGTCTTTTTTTTTAATTCATTTGCCCCCCCCCCCAACAATACTATTTGATTCAGACAACAATAAAAAAACTAGTTGGATTGTAAAATTAGAAATTCTGGTTCAAGAACAACCGAATTCTATTTTGATTTTTGAAATAAAGTATTTAGGGACCGTATCATTGATTTTTATATCCTAGAACTACAATATGGAATTTCTTTGAAATATATATGGGAAGACATCATTAAATTTAGCTGAAGAATGGATGCGAATACGAAAGGATGAAATTGCAGGTCTATGGCTCATATTCCTTATACCAAGCATCTGCGAGTGAGAATAGAGATATCTGGAACTTTTTTATATAGAAGACGACAAGAAAGTGCGATCAATCGAACATGCATTTGAAAGCATATAAGCAACCAGTATCAGCACCTTAGAGTATTAGAAAATGCATACAATTTGTACAGACTTATTTATAAACTGATTTCAAATAGGAATGCCTAATATACTAGCATCAGCTAATTTCAATACTTGAAAAGACTAACAAAATATAAAAATATAATTCCGGCGCGGTCTTAACCCATTAAGGCCTAAACGGACACATTTTGAGCATCAGTTTAAACGTCGATAAATTGCATATAAAAGCATTTTGAAAAAATTTACTCCTATTATTTCTGACGTAAAATTGTATGCTCTTTCAGAATCTTTCAATAAAATTTCGATATAATGAAAAGCAAAAAAGTTTACACGTTTTTTTGTAAAAAAACATGGTTTTTAAAAATTTATTTTTCATTCTAATATCACTTTTACCTCGAAATTGCATTGGGTGAAAATATCGCGTCCATGGACCCTTAGGATGAAAACGTACCATGTTCTAATTTGAATTTCAAGATGGCGACTTCCAAAATGGCGCCTAGAAGCTCAAAAATCTGTTTAAAACTTAACAAATTTTTTTCTTGAAAACTATAGACTGTTGAGAAAAAAATGTCTTAGAATTGGTTAGAGAATATTCTCAAATTTTATTACAATGTATTGATACATTTATGGTTTTTTGAAAATTTAAAAAATCGATTGTTTTAAAAAAGTCATTTAAAGAATCTGAAAAAAATTTAAGAAGGTTCTGTAACCAATTTTAAGACATTTTTATTCTTAGCAGATTTTCTCTAAAGTTTATATTTTTTAAGGAAATAAATTATTAAACTTAATAGTCTTAAAATCTAGAAAAGTTTAATAATTTATTTCCTTGAAAAATATGAACTTTAGAGAAAATCTGCTAAGAATTAAAACTTCTTAGAACTGGTTAAAGAACCTTCTCAAATTTTTTCAGATTTTTAAATGACTTTTTAAAAAATTTCGATTTTTTGAATTTTCAAAAAACCAAAAAGTGTATCAATACATTGTGATAAAATTTGATAAGGTTCTTTAACCAATTCTAAGACATTTTTGTTCTTGGCAATTTTTCTATATTTTTCAGGACAAAATTTGTTAAGTTTTAAAAAGATTTTTTAACATCTAGGCGCCATTTTGGAACTCGCCATCTTGAAATTGAAATTAGAACACGGTACGTTTTAATCCTAAGGATCCATGGACGCGATATTTGCATCTTAGACATGTTTCCCAATGCAATTTGCAGGTGAAAGTGCTGTTAGCATGAAAAATAAAATTTTATAAACCATGTTTTTTTTTAACAAAAAAACGTGTATAACTTTTTTGATTTTCATGTTATCGAAATTTTATTGAAAGATTCTGAAAGAGCATACAATTTTACGTGGGAAATAGTGGGAGTAAAATTGTTCCAAATGCTTTTATATGCAAATTATCGACGTTTAAACTGATGCTAAAAATATGTCCGTTTAGGCCTTAATGGGTTAACACAACCTAGAAATCTGTCTATATATATATATATACCTGCATTTTCCTCTTCACTTTGTTGATCATTAATTATACCGTCAAATGGATTGATATGTAAACGATCATTGTGTAAAATATGGTATTTAAAAGCTCTCCACTTTGTAAACGTAGCACCGCATCCGTTTAAGACACATTTCACTTCAAATAATTTGTGTGATGCCTAATCATGTGCTTAACAAGCAAGTCAAAAGAAATTGTCCTAAAATAGCAAAGCAAACATGCCTTTTGATCCATTTCCAAAAAAAGGAAATTTGGGTGAACTGAATCACGATTATAGCGTACAACAAAGGGTAAGATTCAAGTTCGAATTGCGAAGACGTATCACTTTCGACCGGAAATCGAAAAATCCCAGGATCGTACCCTGGTATCTGCCGAATGTTCTTCCAAGTTACCCGTTATTTTTTCTGAATTTTTCATATATTTTCGGGTTCTTCATATTTTTCATATAATTAACATCTCCAATCAGCATTTATAATATTTTTCTTTAAAAACGTTTCTTCAAAAAAGCCGTCTGCTCGGGAATCTAAAGGATTCCGAAGATAGCGCTTGGAAAATATTTCAACCACGTTGAAATGTTTGATTGGTGCAATCATCACCAATTGCGTTGCCGGATAAAACCCACCAAATTTGAATTTATCATTGTTATAAGATCATTTTACGTTGAATTGAAACGTATACAGTGTGTTCATTTAAGCATCCAAATTTACGTTTATGGTCACACCATGGACACAATTTACACTTAGTGAGTTATTAGTATTTCATTGTACGTTTTACCGACATGAATCTTGACATTATTCAATATTTATCCAGATCTCTTGACCCATACAGCAAAATAGATTATATTTTGAAAATGTCCATTTTGTAAAGTAAAATCTCGCCTAATGTAACGATAAATTTACATATCTCGAAAAATTGTCTCATCAAAACGGGTCATTCTGACTTTCGACATAAAAGTAAAATACTCGACCTGTAAGTAAAATTTTTGTATTTAAGTAATCTTGACTTCAAAATTGTGAAAGTTGAAATTGAACTGTCGACCAATAGGGCAATTGCGGATATTGCATTTACTATCGATTCTCCGTTACGTAATCGATAAATTACGAAAGTAAGCAAATTGTAATGTGCAAAACAAGACAAAACCGAATCTCTCCATTTTAAGATCGCCACCGTTTTAAAAGAATATAATAAAATACTGACAAAGGTCGTTGAAAGGGATCATTTTTCGTTGTTTAAATTTTCGTCATCTAGTCCATTTCCAAATTTCCAAAATGCGAATCAACAGCTATTCATTCCTCATCTGTTGACGGAGAGTTATTTCATATAATATCAAACTCAGCATTTTCAGAGAATTATTTTGCCGGAAAATTTTGAGAAAATTTGTGTAAATGTTGCACAAAGTGGTTATGTTATCGGAGTAATTGTATTTGGACGAAATGCGCCATAGGTAACTTTCCATGGTAAATTCGACTTTCAGGTTAAACCTGCAACAAGCCATTTAGTCTTAATTTTAACCTGATGGTTAAAATATAAAGGCATATTGACCAATTAAGACATTTCGCCTTAATGGTTGAAAAGAAGTAATCGAAGAAGGTTATATTTACTTAAAAGCGGTCCCAATATCGACGTATATATTATTCGACTTTGACGACATAATTTTGGTTATAGATTAGGTAATTTTAACCTAATATACTTTGAAGTCACATGGTTCTAAAAGCATTTATTAGGTTATATTTAAGTAATTTAAGGCTTGTACCTGAGCCTTAAAAGTCTATCTGACTTATAGGACACTTTTTGGTCGAAAAGTAATAGATATTACTTAATTATAGGGCATTCTGATTTTGGCTTGGTCGAAATAACTTCTCTTGCTGCTTGGGGAGGCAAAATCCGTTCCAAACGGAATCAATTATTTATTTTTCTAGCTTTATTTTTCTTTATGTTGATATAAAGTACATAATTATGCAACAAATTATGTTTAAACTATATATATCGAATTTATATTCCTTCGGATTAAGTTAATTTCGGAAAATTTCTATGCAATACTGATCAGTGAAGCTGTCTGTCAAAGACCATGTGCTTCCACGCCCCCTTCATACATGAGCAATGATGTGTTCAATCAAGTTCTATACGATTAGAACGTCCGGAATCGCATATTAGTTCGTTTTTAATTCCTTTGGTATTAATAGAAAATTTACCATTATCATTTAATACTGCTATTACGTTATTATTATAAGATAAGATCCTTTAACATAAATTTTATTACACATACAATGCGGCCTAAAAGTGTTTACATTACAAGAGAAGTTGCAAAGGTCATTTTATTACTTATTATCACTATATTATTCATTTGCTTACTCGATATTAAAGGCCTAGGTATTTTATTTTTTTAATAATTAACGAAATATTTTGAAAATTTAATTTTTGCAATAACGTTTGACTACTTCAGTGGAGTGTTTAATTTGAGCAATCCTTAATCTAAATGTCCATCCTTAATTTCGGGAAAAAATCACTCTTTTACAAAAAATTCTAATACAAGCAATGGGTTATAGTGTTTTTCAAAACCAAAAACCCCGCTAAAAATGACAAGGAAATTACTTTCTGAAACTTTCTAAAACAATATTTCTGGGGTGATGTATATCAAAGTGGACACCGTGTCCAAAGTGCAAAAATGACATTTTTTTTTAATGGTAGATGATTTGATTACATAATAATAATAATAATAATAATTATAATTTAATTTATTAATTTACATAATTTCCAAAGTCTGATTTGAAATTGAGCCGAAATTGTACACTATTTGAATTGCGATTTTATTGTAGCTATGGATGAAATACTTTAATTTTAACAAAGAAAATGATTTTTATACCCCACATGTTTGGAACGATCACAAAATGGCACCTCAATGAAAATTTATTTGACAAATTTCCGGTCGTTGTGACCCGAAACCTATCATCTATTCTCCAAAATATGCCAAGAAAGAAAAGTAGTTATAATTCATGGAGTTTTTTACATTTTTACGTTTTTTACATGGGGTTTACTACATTTTTTATTTCCTTCTTTATTGAAATTAATAAACATTATGAAAAATTCTGAAGAAAATTTTAATATATTTCTTTACAAATTCAAAGCATTTTTTATTCTGTGCAATTTTTCCCCAAATTGTTAACATTTCGAGAAAAAAAAATGTGCTATAGTTTACGATTTTTTTTCTTGAAATTATATCAACACCGTCACAGACTTCTCCTATTGCGATTCTACGTTTTAAACATTAAAAAGACGCCATTCACTTTTCCAATAACAATTTCTAGTTCAATATTGCAGTGTGCGTTAATTGTGCCCGAAACTTCACGACATTTTTAACAGTATTGGACTTCCGAACCGTTTCAAAGAATGGGGTAGTTAAATTTAAGGTAACTGCTAATTGTCGACATAAACATTTACTGGTGGACATATCAATAAAATGTTTATATTTCGCACTTCGTAATGTTTATTCCAACTGGGAATATTGAGAACTCGAACCAGTGAAATGTTTTTGAAATCGTGAAAATCAAGGTATATTGAGTGTTTACATAACGGACATGGGATTTCAAGTTTCAATTTCGCGGTTGGTCAATAGGATCCTTTGACGATATAATACGCATTGTTACTGAAAAGAGATAGCTGCAACGTTATATATTTTTTATTGTCATCTTAATCCATTGGATTCGAGCAGACAAATTTGTTATATTTAGGAAATTGGCAAATATTGAGTTTGTGGAGACTTTATTGTACCAAAAAGTTTGATTTTAACATTTTATTGTTACTTTTAATTATATTATTACTTCACAATTGTTAAATGTTAATAAAACTGAACCATTTTTTTTAAATTTTATTAACTAACTTCTCATTTCATTTTACTTACAATGTTCTTTCCTGTTAACTATTCTCTGACAGTTGATAGAACTCATTGACATTTTTGAGCTATGCGAAATAGCAAATTATGATCATGTAAAATAGTAACTTTCGGAGAAAAAATGTTTGTAAATAAAGAACAACACTTTTGTACAAATTCGCGGTGTTTATATGCCGATAAAGCATTCGGAAAGGCGTCGATTGCCTGCGGGCAACGCAAGTGCGCTTCTGCGCATGTGCAAAGGGCAATCGAGTATTTTTGCCGACAGCCGAGTTCTTTCTTTGCACTACCTCGAATTTCAAATGCACCCATCGCCATCGCTGCAATTACTTCGTTTGCGCCCTAGATGCGTAATGTACTATTGCCCCATTTTTGTCACAATAAAAACAGTTTTGATTTTGGTTGACAAAACCGACTAGTTTTATATCTCGCGAGTCCGTCCGATGTTAATAATATGTAATGAACTTCTGTTATCCGTAACAAAGTTTATGAGACTAAAGATTAGGCAAACAATTAAACAATTAAATATCAAACAATCCATCTTTGTTCGACTACAGCTTTTCCAGTTCCATCATTTTTGATCGGAAAGTATCGATGTACTCTAATGTTCGTCAATACTTCTTCTTTTCTAATACCACATTAGGATATATCATAAAATAAATATTAGCCCAACCATGACTAAAATACCAAAGGGTCCAATCTGACACCAATGTTAAAAAATAGTTTTCCGAACCGTTCGACATAGTCGTTAAGATCATTAGTAGCAGTAATGCCCATGATATTTTATTTTTAATTGTAAAACACATATAACAATAGCGACAAATCGATTTCGAATTTTCTTTTATAATAGGAAATACGAAATAAAAAAACAATTTTCTTTCGCAGGAGCTGAAAGCGGTGGTCACGTCAATTTCGATGTTAGCAATGATGCTCGTATCATCGATGAGCTTACTGGTGATCGCGCAATTCCCATCGACGTTGACCTCCGCCAGGACGAGGTTCCTCATGGGGATCGTAGGAAGCACGATCCTCGGCCTGGGTGTACTGATCCTCGGAGGACCAATTCCTTGCTTCGTTTGTGTCCTGGCCACTGTAGCTGCCTTACCGAGATTGCATAAACAAAGGCCTTCGATATTTGGTTTCGTCCTAGCAGGCTTCTATATCGTCAAATGCGCTGTCTGTGGCGACAATGACTTGATCTTCGCCGAGGTTGGTTGAAATTTTGCCCTGAAAAGTATGTAAGTATAATATATGAGGAATTCTCTAGAACTTTTAACATTCGACCTTAAAAAAAAATTATTTTTGTTTTGAGGGAAAATTAATCAGCCTTATACCATTTCTTTAGAAGGTCTTAAGGGACCAAAAGAAGGTCATGCTAATTATTTTAGAACAAGTTTTTTGTTGTTAAACCCCCAAGAAAATGATAATTATTTCGGAAGACTACGTCCATTAAAAAAAACTAGAGTTAGGAGTTTTTATGGTAATATTGTCCACCAATAACGAATATGTTCAAATGAATTGACGTTTGGACCTACTGAAGCATCCATCTTGAAAACATCGTCTTTTTTAGTATGTAGAGTGTACATTGAAAAATATAAATTCTACAAAAAAATATTTCCAAGAAAAAATATAGAGCGGGAAAGAATCTACAAAAAAGTTAAGATGTGGTTTCTTCCCAATCTGAATGATAAACTCGTAAATGAACAACTAAAAAATATTAGAAATACTGTCGACTGGATTACTCAGACACACCAGTCTAGAAAGGATCCATAACTTATGGGATTCACGTTTAGAAATGTTTCAAATGTCAATAATTTCAAATTTCGTCAAAATATCTAATTTCAAACAACGACTATTTTTTCATGAATATTTGTTAAAATAGCTCATGAAAAATTGGCAATATATTAGAGACATTTCTTTTGTGTCTCATTTTCATATGATTGATAAATAACAATTTTGTAATTGTTTGACGATTAAATAGACCAATATTTCCGTCTGAATCGGTTAAACACTTAGGTTTTGTTATGATGGATTTAGTAAATAAACCACATATTTAGAAAAACTGAGTTAACCCCTTGACTTCCAATGATGAAGTCAATCAGTCTTTATCATTTTTTACTTTTCCCAGACTGCCAGAAAAAGGCAAATCTTTGTCATGATATAAAGTAGACTAACAAATTCTGGAATTTTTTTTGGAAATTCAATATGGCAGATCCAATATGACGGACACTTTTTTGAAAAGTCTAGCCATTCTGCTTGAAACTTGTTACTCGGGGGTTTTCGAGGTCGCTGATTACAAATCTGATGATATATTTTAAAAATTTAAAATAACGGCTAGAATATGGCGGAGAAATTTTCCTTAAATGGAACCATTTTGGTTGATAATTTTAAAAATCCAACTTCAAATTCGTTATCAGCGTTCCCGTAAACCCCGGAGTAACACATTGCGAAATGGTTGGAATTTGGAAAATTTGTCCGCCATATTGAATCCGCCATTTTAAATTTTGAAAATCTGAATTCAGATTCGTAATCAATGTCCCAAAATACCCTTATAAACCAAGTTAAAGTAAAATCTAAACAATTTTTTGTTGCATTTTTTGTGAAATTCTCGTGGCAGTCAAGGGGTTTAATTTGAATCTGTTTTTGTAGCGACTTTTGTAATATGCTTCTACTATTTATTTTTTGAAAGGTACATGTTTGAAGATAAAATCCATGTATGATATGAACAAAAAAATTATAAATCATCGGTGTCAATGCAAAAATAAATTTCTATGCAGTTCCCAGAGACAAATTTATATTTCTGAGTGTTTTACACAAAATAACTCTGCAAAATTTTGAGAAATGCGTCTTGGGACATATACATTTATACTAAACTTACCAAGTATAGGTTGTAAAATGTATTTGCATTCGGTAGCTTAGTAGATAATTGTCAGTTATGCGAATATTAAAAGTTCGAGAGAATTCCTCATGTGAATCCAAGATGCCTCGAAAATAGATCAATATAACAATATATATGCTACGTCAAGGTGGTTCTATTTTAAACATTTTTTTTTAAATATTAATGTACTATTTCTACATAAGGCGGAGAATGAAGTATCACGTAATTATAAGTAATTTGTTTCTCTAAATGTTCTATGCAAATGACTAATCTTCGCGAATTGGTTCACGACTTGACGATCTATCGCAACAGGTTTTTACAACGGTTTCAAATTTGGAAGTCAATAACTCATCAAATGAAAACATTTTACAAAGCGCACAAAATAAAGAGGGTACTTAAGATTCATTTTCATCCTCATTTTGATTTCATCTATCAGACTGAAATAAAATGAAAAAGTGTTTCAAATATAAACAGGGTCTATCTAGGATTGGAACGATGTAAAATTTATGAGGATTATAACATAAACAGATGTTATAAATGCGGTAGATACGGGCACAGTGCAACCAAATGTAAAAATAAAATTGCGTGTTGTTACTGCGGAGAGGATCATGAATCGAAACAATGTGCAAACAAAGCCAATAAAAAGTGCATAAATTGTATAATAGCAAACAAAAAACTCAAGAAAACAGTTCATATAAATCACACAGCATATGATGAAGGTGCATGCGAGTCGTTTAAATACTGGAAAAACATCAAAATCGCAGAAACAAATTATGGAATTCAACAATGAAAATCTCGGAGAATACAGAATAAAAACCGTACAGATAAATAAAATACAAGATTGTGAAGAACTTGCAAAAAGTAATCACGAAATAACAATCATTCATCTGAATATACGCAGCATAAATAAAAATTATGACAATCTACAGATTCTGATAGAGGAATTAAAACATCCAGATATTATTATTTACACTGAAACATGGAAGCAAAACTATGTCGCAATGTTCAATATCACAGGATATAATATGTACTACAACAAAGGCAATATGAATAAAAGTGATGGTGTCATACTGTATGTTAAAGAAAATATAAATCATTCTGTTAAAATTATGCAGGTAAAACACATAAATGCTATAACATTGGATGCATCGATAAACGGTTCGAAACTCAAAATAGCTGGACTATACAAATCTCCAAATATAGATCCAGTTTTATTCACCGAAGAACTTAATGAGTTCCTCGAAAAGTTCATTAATGAAACTAATAACTATGAACATATTATTGCCGGTGACATAAACATTGATATTTTAAAGGAAAATTATATATCAACTGCTTATTTAAATACAATGGCAATAAATGGGTTTTATCCTGCAGTTAATATACCAACAAGAATTACAGAAACATCTAAAACATGTATCGATCACTTTTTCATAAGAACAAATAGATCCTTATCACAAATCTTCGCTGCAGTATTACATAAAAGTTTAACGGATCATAATCCAATATTGTTGAAACTAAAATGCTATAAACACATAGAAAAAGTAAATACAAAAGAGGAGAGAACTAAAATAAATTTAGACAAGATAAAAAAATTATCAGTAATTGAAGATTGGAATGCAATATACGAAAAAAATGATGTAAACGATGCTACAGACTTGCTCATTAATAAAATCAAAAACATTATAAATAAAGCTAAGAAAACATATGAAGTGAAAAATAAGCTAAGAAATAAAAAGTGGATAACAAACTCCATTATAAAACACATCAACAAACGGGACAAATTACACCAGGAAGTTAAGAAAACAAAAAATCCTTTCTTATAAATATATTACAAAAAATATAGAAATAAAGTAGAAGCGATTATAAAAACAGCAAAACATGAGTATAATAAGAATATAATAAAAGAAGCCAAACATAATCCAAAGAAAATATGGAATGCAGTAAATGAATTCTTATATTATAAAACAAAAAAGAATAAACCACCAGAAGAAGTGCTTAACAACCAAGGAGAAAAGATTAATGATCAAAAGGAAATAGCAGAAAAATTTAATAAATATTTTTCAAATATTGGAAGTGTTTTAGCTAATAAGATAACAAATAAAAAATACACGTACAGCAGTAAAACGAAAATAGCAAATTCTCTGTTCCTCAAACCATCCAGTGAACAAGAAATATATACTGAAATCCAAAACCTAAAAGAAGGAAAATCACCAGGCTCGGACGGAATCACACCAACGCTATTAAAGGTAATAAACCCATGGATTGTAAGCCCTCTAGTATATATAATCAATCTAAGTTTCCAAACTGGGGCTTTTCCTAACAAACTAAAGGAATTTACTGTGATACCTATATTTAAAGAAGGATGTAGAAAAGAAGTTGATAATTATAGACCAATATCGCTAATTGAAAAATGTATAAAAAATTGAATTGTATCGTTTATAAAGAAACACAACATCCTTAACAACTCACAATTTGGATTCAGAGAAAAACTATCAACATCAGATGCAATAGCAACATGTGCACAAAACATATAGAAATCACTTGACCAATCTAAACCAACAATAGCGCTATTCATAGATGTTGCAAAAGCATTTGATACAATTTGCCACACCTTCCTTATTAGAAAACTAGAAGAGATAGGAATCAGAGGTACAGCTAGTAACTTACTAAAAAGTTACTTATCGAATAGAGAACAGAAGGTTAAAATAGGAGATGCTCTTAGTGATCCACAGAACATAACGTATGGTGTATCGCAAGGTACAGTCCTTGAACCACTACTTTTTATATTATATATAAATGACTTCTACGAAGCAGAAATAACAGAAGTGCACTCATTCGCTGATGATACTGTTATAATATATCAATCAAATACCTGGGGAAATCTTATTGAATAAATTGGCAAAAACCTTCCAAAAGTAATGCTCTGGTTCGACAACAATTCTTTAACAATAAACATAAATAAAACATACTTTGTATCGTTCGGACATTACATAGACAGTATACCAAACTTCAATCAAATACAATTTTATAAAAACAATAAGCTCATGAACATCACCAGAAAAGACAATATAAAATATCTAGGCATAATAGTAGATGAATACATCTGCAGCAATAAATTCATTCCAATATGTAGGATTAGAGAATTTAAATCAACTACCAATCGAGCTCAGAAGAATACTTTTAACAAACAACAAGACATGAAACATACACGATATTAAGAAGTGGATAAGGCAGCACACAAATAAACAACTATAAGTGGGGGAAAAAAAAGTGTATAAATCGAATGTAAATTTAAGTTTGAATTAGGTTAGTTTTAAGACGACGTATTAAATGTATACAGTAATAAGTAGAACGTATATTCAAGTTTACGCGGACAAGAATTAAATTCCTTAGGCGAGGTTCTCCGATTAAAACACTATGTACACAAAATGGAAAATCTGAGCTTGAATAAAATTGAATTGAATTGAAATTGAATTGAAAAAAAAAATCATTTTGTATTAAACAAAATTATTTTTGACTATAACCATTAGGTTTGGTGGGGTTTTATATAATAATGGTGCAACAAGTTTTCTCAAAATACATTCTATTTGGGAGATAATTATCATTAACCTAACACTACAAAAAATGTAACAAATTTTACAAAAATGTATTTGACCTCACTTAACAACATTTAATGGCAAACAAACATTTAAAAAACAATTTTTTTGTAGAAAAAAATAAATATGTATAATTTCAGAACATATGATTAAAAAAATTGAAAATGGTGGCTCAAAAATGTTGTCGAAAAAATTGTTTGCCATAAATATTAATAACGAGTGGATGCATCTTTTAAAAACTTTGTTATTTTCATGATACTGAGTACATAAATATTTTTTGGATCAGTGTCCACGGAACTGAAGTCAGATTTCAAAATATTATTTAAATGGTAAATCTTTACAAAACGGGCATCCTCGCAAACAAAAAATTAACTATACTATTTCGATGTATTTTTGCCCGCTGATTACGAATATGATCATAAAAATTGGGGGTCGGACGTATTGAAGTCGCTATGTTGTAAAAACAGCCAAAAAATGGGTATTTTTTTAGTTTTTTGTGTTTATTTTGATAACTAAGCCTCGGACGAAAAAATGTTTCCAGCAAAAAATGTAGAACGTGAAATTCTCTATAAAAAGGTTGAATGCATTTTTTTGTAATCGCAAAGGACATCACGTAAAACAGCGACGAATTCCCTAAGCCTACGCAGTGGTAATTACAGGGTCGCGTACTTCACATGGGTTCGATTGTTACAAACAATTATTGGTTGGAGGTTAGGCTAGTATAATAACGGGGAGTCTGGGGGGTGGAGCCCCCCAGCATGCATGCACGTCTTAGGCTCATACAGTGGTAATTACAGGGACATGTACTTCACACATTTTCGTAACCTCTAACCAACAGATGTTTGTAAAAATGAACCCATGTGAAGTGCGTGTCCCTGTAATTACCACTGTGTGAGTCTAAGACGTGCATGCGTGCTGGGGGGCTCCGCCCCCACACCCCCCGTTTTTATACTAGCCTAACCTCCAACCAATAAGTGTTTGTAACAATCGAACCTATGTGAAGTATGTGTCTCTCTAATTACCACTGCGTGAGCCTAGGAGATGCTTGTGTACTGGGGGGCTTCGCCCCAGAACCATCCAGGTGTGAGGAACGATCAAACCTACACGGAGAGAAATCTGAAAGGATAAAAATGTAGGTATTCCTTCGCCACTGTACTAAGATTTGGTGCTGGTGCTGCACCATGTGTCGCGTGATATCAATGTAAGAAACCCACAGTCTCAGACTGTGAAAACGCTTAGGATGAGACTGCAAAACTGCGATGCTTTCTTCGAGGCTTTTTCCCGCCTAAGTTTTACTTTTTAGACTAGGGCTCTCGCGGACTTTTTTGTAGGAAATTTCCTCCTCTACAAAAACGGTTTAGTAAATTTTTGCTCTATCTTGCACCGTTTTCGATACAGAAGCAATAGAATGAAAAACAACGTATTCAGCGTCCGACGCCATGTTTATCTTTTGTTTTAAAAACTCGATGTTCTTCGTTCTATCGCTTCCGTATCGAAAACGGTGCAAGATAGAGCAAAAATTTACTAAACCTTTTTTGTAGAGGAGGAAATTTCCTACAAAAAAGTCCGCGAGAGCCCTAGTCTAAAAAGTAAAACTTAGGCGGGAAAAAGCCTCGAAGAAAGCATCGCAGTTTTGCAGGCTCATCCTAAGCGTTTTCACAGTCTGAGACTGTGGGTTTCTTACATTGATATCACGCGACACATGGTGCAGAACCAGCACCAACTCTTAGTACAGTGGGGAAGGAATACCTACAGTTTCATCCTTTCAGATTTCTCTCCGTGTATGTGCGCATTCAGTGTCCCTGTAACTATGGCACTATATAACGCTATACATAATATAATGAAAGTATCCATAACCTCATTTTGAGCACGTTCCGCAAAAAATGTAGTGTATCTTTTCTGTAGAGAATTTTATACTCTACATTTTTTGTTTAAACCATTTTTTTATCAGATTAGTAGTTTTTAAAATAAATGCAAAAAACTACAAAAATACCAGTTTTTGGGCTGTTTTTTCAAGATAGCGACTTCAGTACGTCCGACCCCAAATTTTTATCATCATATTCGTAATCAGCAGGCAAAATCACATGGAAATAGTGTACTTAAATTTTTTTTTGGGAGGATGCCCGTTTTGTAAAGGTTTACCAACTGATTGGCTTGATTCTTATTACTCAAGTAATTTGAAATAATCAGAGTGATTTCAATAATATCGTTCACCATGTTGGATCCGACATTTTGAATTTCTGAAATCTGACTTGAAATGCGATATCACCGACCTAAAAAGTAATTGAGACCCTCAGTGTGATATTGTAACAAATTAAAAAAAAAGTGTAAGATGGTTTTTAATATTTAAGGAAAGAAGTTAATTTTTGTACCCCCATCTCAAAATTTCTAATTTGAAGTTCATATATTATGTGTGCTTTATTTGCAATTTGGCATCCGTGAGTACATAAAAAACATAAAAAACAATGAAACTCACCATTCATTTTTTAATTTAAAATGCATATTGATTTGGTGCGATTAAAATGCAATTCTCATTACGTTAATCAAAAGAACACCCCCAAATTACAATACATTATATGGTTGGAATTGTGATTTTGCAGGACTTAATTATAGGTTAAATCACCTTAAAGATTCGCGTTAAACAAAAGTTATTTGAAAAAAACGCTTTTTAATTATTTATTAGTAGAATTGATCATTTACATGTAAACTTAAATGGATCCGAAAATAGGCCTAAATATGGTCCCTCCACCTATGTCATAAATTAGAAGTATTAATATGAAAAATACAATTGAGTATTATACATTCTATTTAATTTTGATGAATTTGGGATATTCTACACGTTCACAAATTTTTTTGGAAATATATCGCAAAAGCTTTTTTAACGAGGAATCGATCACATTGAATAATTAATCAAACAGAATATTTTTTACTCCCAAAGTAAAATGCACCACAAACGTGACGATGAGATAATTTTTTGTATTAGGCGTATGATATAAATGATCTCTCAGTTTAAATTACTTTGTGATTATCAATCTAAACTTCTTAAAGTAATGTTCGTTTAAGTTCTGAAGTAAATCAGCATCGATGTTTAGGTTATGAACATGCAGCCATAGTTTACTTTGCTACTTATCATCGAAATATAATCGCCTTTGGAAAGTCCGTATAGCTCTTAAACATAAACCACCAGATTAAAACCAATTTCGGTCTTTGGGAACGAATGTAAAATCTGCAGCATAGTTTAGTAATCGCATTTTAAGTCAAGTTCTTCATGCGTTAACATTGTATTCTAATAGAGGTCCATAATTGTTTCATCATTACATTATTCATTATAATATTTGGTGTTCCAATTTGTATCTTGCCTCTTACAAGCATCTTTATTGTTAAAACAATTCTATTTTCATCCATTAACTTCAGAATGGAAAGTTTTTACTTCAATTTCATTCAAGTATTTCGTATCAAAAGACAAACAAATTTTTTCAAAATATCATTAAAAAAATTGCAGAACATTCCGTGATAATTTCTAAGAAATTTTCATTCTTAGCATTTTTTAAAAATAGCTCATAATGTTTCATTAAGAAATTGTTCAAAGAAATTTTTATCAAGGATTGCATTTTGAGGTTTTTACAATGAAGTGGGGTATAAAAGTAACAGTTTTTCTTAAATGTCATATATTTTATGCACCTTTGTGCATAGCTTCAATAGAATCCCAACATTCTAATGCTTGAAAAATTTGATGATAATAAATATTTCCAAATTTTAAGGCAATTTTTTTTCAAATTTATCGCCATGTTGGATTTCCTGGTGGCTGCAACTCAATCTTGAACAATAAAACCCTTAAAAATAGTGGGATATGCAACTTTAAAATTTTTTCATCTTCGATTTTGATACGAAATACTTGATTGAAATTGAAGTTAAAAAAATGTCCATTTTCGAGTCCTCTTAGTTTAGTGCAGTCCCAATTAGCGAAAACTGGAGGAATGATTATTGAAATACCATATCCGAGTATTTTTGGGTCTGCCTTTTGATTGGAAAAGGTTAAAATGCCGAAAAACTAAAAAAACTATCGAAATTTTTAGATTTAATTTAAAAAATATTTCGATTGATTTAAATTTTATTTGTACCTTGAATCATACCTGACCTTTTTACACTAAACCTTTCAAATAAATGCAATTGGACATGGAACTAAACATTTACGGTATAATAACAATTAATTTCTATTGAATCAATGATATTTTATAACTTCAGTAAAACTAAAAAATATCTCAAAAAATTGTGAAATGAATTTTGAGTAATTCTAAACATTGTTTATTCAGTAAATTGTTTGACTATTGTCGTAAAAAGAACACTAATATCACATACAGAAGACCCTACCTTATTGTCGTTCTCTACAAATCATCTGTACCAGTTCGATCCTCTGATAGTGTCGCAGTAAGATCCCCACAACTTATCATATCATACAGATTGACCACGAGAGAGGTTTAGAGTGTAAGGAATGGGGAGAGTGGGGGTGCGACATAGATGGAGGATTTGTTTCCCCTTCGGACCCGAAGCGGTGACACTACGAGAGAATCTACTGTATATGTTTATTTAGAAACTATAATTTAAAATCACACTTAATAATTAATTAAATAACTTATAAATTTAATAGATACTTTGAAAATGTGTTTATATTATAGATTTTTTCATTACCGGATGTGTTATTTCTTTTGGATACGTTGGGCTCTAAAGATGTCCAGTTATTTAAACGCAAAATACTTGTAGTAGGTAATTTAGAAACGATTCACTTTATAAGTGATGAATTACGGTTCATATCGTCAATAATTTATCATGCAGAGAGATTTAAATTGTAGGGTTAACTTGAAAAAAATCCAATCTCGCGATGCTGAGTCTTACTTTAGAAATGGAATAAACCGATATTAGACCATTTTGATTCAAAATATAGAATGGCATTGAGATTTCTTTATACACGTGGATTATCAAGTAATTGTATTCTAAAGAAACTTCTCATTTTCGTTATAGTTTCCAAATACAAAATGATGCAATATTGCAGAAATTTCCAAGTAGGCAACGGATGTAGTAAACTTCCCAAATTGGGCTCCAAGTCCTTTACATTCAAACTACACTTCACTCAGAAGACTTGTCTAATTGCAGCCACTTGAATTGGGATATTTACTTCGTGTAAATTTCGTGTTACGCCAATCGTTTCGTACATCGTATTTAGATAAGAATGCTGATCGTACGTGGTTCTTAGATTAGAAACACGTAATAAATCAGATGAATTAGGAATATAAGGTATAAAAGGTTACACGTTAAAGAGTGTATTAACGGACTGCAAATCCGGTCTGCAAATAAATTTATTTTAAATGATCTACTTATATCTATCAATAAATTTCACATTTAAAAAAAACGTATTTGAATCAATTAATTTCTTATTAATTAAAGAAAATAATTAGTTCAAGCGGATTAATTTTAAGTACATAAATCTCCTTGAATTAAATATACATTTAATTGGTTGACATTTTCCATGCCGTAATGAATTTTAAATACCCGAATCAGAACAGAATCGGATCATTTTGTATATTGTGAAGTTTAATCTCACGTATTAGAGATCGGAATTTCCTCTAATTGTCTCTTCTACGCATTGACTTATTTATAACATATAGTATGAATAGATGAATGCGCTTATAATAGAGGGAATATACTGCTGTGATAAAATTAAATATTAAATAGTTCAAATATGTGTTATAAAGTATTAAAATGAAGTAGCTTGTGATTTCTCTTATGCCGGAAATGACTGCTTTTCACCGTATAATTATTTTAAACGAATTCACTATTCATTCTCTGATTTTATTCTAATAATGTATATACTAATGCGATGTGTATTGCTGATGAAGGTGGCATATATATGGGCGTATCTCCAGAACTTATAAACTATAGGTTGTCAAACATTATGATATGTTAAAGATAGTCAAACAAATTTTGAAACATCATAATTTAATAAACCTTTGTGTACTTTAAATGTATCATGTGTTTGATAATGAATATAATAATGTAGGAACCGATGAGTATAAGTGTAGCAAATTCGATATTTTCTTGTGGGTGACAATGTTTGTTTTTTTCCCTTTAAACATAATAACTTTTTTAATAAGAATTCCACGCCTTGTAGCTTATAACATAAGTAGATTGAGATATAAGTAAATAAAAAAGCCTTGAAACAAGAATGTGCGACATGTAGAAATTAAATTATACATCTTCAAACTTGGGGGACAACATTTTTTAAAATGTTACAAATTAGCACTCAACCTGGAATAACTTTTTTAACCAAAATTTCTACACAATCGTACAACGAGGTTACATCCATACAATAAGAAATAATTTTAATCCTTATATGGATGTGTGCCACCTACACATAGAGAGTATGGTGACTTAAAAAGTTAAGTTTCCGAGCGTAACTCATTACAAAAAACCATATATTTAAATAGCACATCTTAAATTTAGCTTACAAATACTTTTCACTCGGCGTAATCTCTTCATATACATTAAAATAATATATAGAGAAATCGGTAACGTCTGCACTATCCATAAAATCTGTAAGATAAACTTCCGAAAACGCCCCCAACCGATTTTAATGTACATTGGTATACTTACGTATTTCGGGGTGCTGATTACGGAAATGATAATGAAAATTGGCGCAAATTTTATTTTCATGGTGAAAACCTTAAAAAACCACCATAATTTATGTTTTTTTGCAATTATCTCATAAAATTCTCAAAATTTCGAAAAATTCTTCCAATAAAAGTTGTAGATTTGATCGAAATACACATTTTATATTCTATGCATATTCCCGCCAAAATCGATAGTTTTTGAGAAAAATCGAAAAAACTACAAAATACCATGCCTAGCCCTAACAATGCCTAAAAGCATATGCGTGCCCTAAAATTAACCTAACCTAACCAGTCAGAACTCTACCTAGCCCTAATAATGCGTGAAAGCATATGGGTGCCCAAAAAAACTAACCTAAGCTATCCAGTCACAAGTGCCTAGCCCTAACAATGCCTAAAAGCATATGGGTGCCCTAAAACTAACCTAACCTAACCAGTCAGAACTCTGCCTAGCCCTAATAATGCCTAAAAGCATATGGGTGCCTTAAAACTAACCTAACCTAACCAGCCACTACTCTGCCTAGCCCTAACAATGCCCAAAAGCATATGTGTGCCCTAAAACTAACCTAACCTAACCAGTCTGAACTCACCTATCCCTAGCAATGCCAAAAAGAATATGCGTATCGCTACGTGGAATTCATGTCATAATTGATCGTTTTCATGGTGTTTTGTCGTTTTTTCGATTTTTCTCAAAAACTATCGATTTTGGCGGGAATATGCATAGAATATAAAATGTGTATTTCGATCAAATCTACAACTGTTATTGGAAGAATTTTTCGAAATTTTGAGAATTTTAGGAGATAATTGAAAAAAAAACATAAATTATGGTGTTTTTTTAAGGTTTTCACCATGAAAATAAAATTTGCGCCAATTTTCATTATCATTTCCGTAATCATCACCCCGAAATACGTAAGTATACCAATGTACATTAAAATCGGTTTGGGGGCGTTTTCGGAAGTACACCCTAACGAATTTACGTGAAACTTGGTACATAGAGGTTTTTGGAATCACTGATCAGTAATCTGGAGTAATCAAAATGGCGTGTCTAATATGGCGGAGGAAATTTTTAAAAATTTATCGGATTGTCATGAAATTTATTATTTAGGAAATTTTGGGGTCGTCGGTTATAAATTCAAAATGGCGGATCTAATATGTTGGATTACGAATTTAATGACAGTTTTATAAATTTGGAATGATGAATTCAATATGACGAACGAAATATTTTAAAGATTTTTAGATATTAATATACGTTTTTATGTAAGAGTTTTTGGGATCTGTAACTACTAATTTTACAATAAGTTCTTACATAAAGTAACTATTGAAATTAGGATATTATGTGATATTGTGAGATCCTGAGTAAAAAAATGTTTCCGATAAATTTCTCTGAAGTTTCCTTACAGTTTATTATTTATGTTTCCAAAAAGTTGCTTACATGGGACGATTAGAAACTTAGGGCAACCTTTTTGAAACATTGATTGAAAGGTACCCGAAGACAACTTCCATGCCAGATGAAAGAAACTTAAGAGTAACATGACTTCAAATTGATTATTTCTGCATATACATATTCAATTTAAATTAGTTAGAACAAAAAAATGTCATTACACTAATTATTTATATTTCGTTCCGCCATCTTAATTTTGTCATTTTGCATTTCGGAAATCCGAAACGAGAATCGTAATTTTCGACCCCAAGAACGTCCGAGTAACCAGTTTCTTTACTATCTTAAAGCAAATTATACAGCTATCAGGGTTAATTAATATTCTTATTTGTTTAATAAAAAAGATATCGAAATTCATTACCCAAACAGGACATTTTAAAGATGTCTGACAAATCTTAATATGTCTTTAATTATGTTCTAAAAGAGGTATTGAAGAAGGCTTCTGATTTTAAGAGGTCTAGAAAGCATACTGTTCCCGATATACAATTTCCGTTAATTTTTTTTTTGTTAGATTATTACAACCAATTAACAGTTCTAAACTGACGAATAACAGACAAACATTATTTCTGTAATTACCGTAAAAGTGCTCATTCTTTCATTATCAGCATCATCCGCCAGTCGGCATGTGAGTTTAATATCGCACGAGTGCATTTCGTGCAGTTGTGGATTAGGACAACACCTAGCGTCTCTAGATGGAACTTCAGATACAAAACTGTCGATAGATTTACCAGAAAATGAAATAATATTAAGATCTCAAGCGTAAGACCTTTTTGAAATTACAATTGAATTTGAAATTACAATTGAATTTGAAATCTTCCAAATTATTGAATGTTAGGTATGTGATACTTTTGACTTCGTCGTTCGCATCAATACATCTTGATGCAAGTTATGTCAAAAGAACTAGAAAATTAAGAAGAATGTCGTAAAAGTAACATTTTGCGTAGAAACATAAGTTTGCAAACACACGTAAACGCGAATTTAATAAACTGTATGATTTGAATGCAGGTGGCAAGCGAAGTCTGCTTCATTGTTGCTGCTTTAGTGGCAGGTCTGTACTACAGAATTCTAACGGCCAGGGCGCAGCGCCAAACTTTTGCCGGAACAAAGACCATAATCGAATCTCGAATTAAGCTCGAGTGTGAGAGAGAACAACAGGAACAACTTCTGCTCAGCGTAATTCCCGCGTATATCGCGGCAGAGGTAAACTTGACTTCTCTTATTCCACCTCAAAATCCTTTTTCAAATTCGTCTACTGATTTTGAAATACTTTATAAAATTCTTAAAACTTTGTCAAATTTCATGTCCATGTCGAATTTTACGAGTGAATTAGATTTTCTTAAATGTGGCATGTGTGTTTTGCAATTTGTCAAAATTTATGAAATGCATGGTATAATTCGAAATATACAAAATATTTTGATAAATTTGTAAAAACTTATTTGGTTACAGTTTAATATATGAGTTTTAGTAAGAAGAACATGAAAAAAGACATTTTCATAAGGAAGGTAAATGCTATTAATTTTTATATCCCTCAAGTCTTATTTTTTGTTCGATTTTTTTATATAAGAAGTTTCTTAGCGTACAAAAAATAATCTAATCTGAAACAGTTCGAGAAATCGTACTTATGGAATGAAGTCTAATTAAGGAAACTTTATTTTTCTGGCTACTGTGAAGTAAAAATTAGTAGGATGAACTAAATACTCGGTAAAATTTCCTATAACTTAATACTTTTATTTTATTTTATTTTATAACTTAATACTTGGTTGATTTCTTAAAACATGAATTCAAAAGAATAAAATATTTACTTATTTCTATTGAATTAAACGCTTAGTAACATGTACTAAGTCAGTAGACAGACATTTCAAGTAATAATATGAATTTAATCAACCAATGTTGTTTCAGAATAGGACTCACTACTAGATTATTTACCGAATGAAAGTTCTTGACTTTAGTTAATATATGTTGTATGTCACTTTTCTTATGGCTTAATTCTCTACAAAAAGTAAATGGCGCACGACATGAATAACTCTTAATAATAACTGTGTAATTTAAAAAAAAATATGTACCTATAATTCAAGATAGACGTGTCGCTCTTTTGTGTGCTGATATTTAGAGTAGTGTTTTATTTAACTCTTTCAAGCATACATTTTTATTTGCACGGAAAATAGCAGAAACTTGTTACTCGGAGTAGCTGATCACGAATCTGACCCCAGATTTTCAAAATTCAAGATCGCGGATCCAAGATGGCCGAAAAAATTCAAAAGTGTATTTGATCGAGGTAAAAATGGGTACTCGGTGGTTTTCTAGGGTGCTGATTACGAATCTGGTCTCCGAATTTCAAAACTCAAGATGGCGGATCCAAGATGGCCGACCGAAATGTAAAAATTTATTTCATCGAGACGAAACATGGTACTCGAGAGTTTTCGGGATCGTAGATTACGAATCTAATCTTAGGTTTTCAACATCCGTGACTGCTTATTGAATCTGCTAAATTTTATATTGAAAATGTAACATTATTCAGTATTCAGTTTGATTTCGGTCAAATAACTTTTTACATTTCGGACCGTCATGTTGAAGTCGCTGGAAAACTCCCGAGTACTCCGTTTCACCTCGATCAAGTAAATTTTTATATTTTGGTGGGTAATATTGGATTCGCTATTTTGAATTTTGAAAATCTATGGCCAGATTCGTAATCTACGATCTCGAAAACCCCCGAGTATTGAGTTTCACCTCGATCAAGTAAATTTTTACATTTCGGTCGGCCATCTTGGATCCGACAATTTTAATTTTGAAAATTTGATGCCAGACTCGTAATCAGCGATCCCGAAAACCCCCGAATACCCAATTTCGTCTTATTTCATTGATGGGTCCTTTTCAGCAAACATTCTTTCTAAAAAAAAAACACGAAATTTTTGTACATACCGAAGTACGGATGAAAAAATTTGCACTAAATTCATTTTTAATCTACTGGAAAATAAAAAAAAATTGAATTACAAAAAAAGTGTCATACAGAAAGGACAGCATGCTCCAAAGGGTTAAGTTGACTTTTTGACACAAATCCACCAAATTGAAGTGCAGTAGTGATCACGTAAAATTCCCAACAATGAAACAGGCATTACGAGAGTGACGTATTAACACCAAAAATGAATTTAAAAAACGCTAAACTTTGATTATTTTTATTTATAGGTATTATACATTTATGATTTTTGAAATAATAATTACTTTTATACAATTAATCTGAGTTGAATCATTATCTGAATGAGAACAAAACTGGATAAACTGCACGTCTCTGTCAAGAAGCACCAGCGTGACAATATGTCCCGGGGTTTGATGTACAATATCCATATTACAAAACACATATATAAAATACACTTTCTCACTTGGAAATTAATAACCTGAAACTTTTTGAACGTATTTCAACTTCCTGATTCCGAATATGATAATAAAAGTTACCGGATGGGCTCTGACAATTTTAAAATGTCGATTAAAATGTGAAATCATTAAAAACGAATATTTTTATGAACGGATTCACTTTTACTACAACTTTAAGAATATTTAATTATAATTTCCAGACGATTTAGCTGCTAATAATTAACTGTAATGATTTGTCGACGTTCTCAAAAAGGAAAAATCCGTACTTTATTCATTTTATTTCTTCCATAAAGAAACCGGTGCAGAATTCACCAAAAATGCACTCAACCTTTTATGTAGGGCATGGAATTTCCTACAAAAAAGTCAGTCTGGGCCTTTGCACAATGTTTATAGAAATATAAATTTATAGTTAATAAAAATTATAAATTGAATGATAAGCCAAATACACTATTTTGTTTTATTACGTACATGAAAGTGTTTTAAACAATAATGTTTTTATTAAGACAAACCCTAGTCACAGATATGTAAAAACCTTCTATTAATTAAGGTAATGCTTCTACTAATCAGCATTCCGATTGTTCATTTTCAAATCTACAAAAGCGAGAAAAGACAATATCAATTAGGTAATTGCGTTATTTCAGCATCTCTGCATTCTTCACATATTGAAAAGGAATAAATTTCGCACTCTCTTTCAATTTGTTAATACGTAAAAAGTTTACAATAAAAAATTACCCATCTTATGGAACATACAATATGGAAATTAAATACCGTTGTTTGTTATAAATAAGGGTACTAATAGTAGTGATTGTAATAACTTTCAATAGTTGCATTTGTATGAAACTGTTAAATGAACTGCATCTTTCTCTTTGTATGAACATTATTTCTATAAAACTGAACATATGAGAATTTAAACGATGAAATTTTATTTGCGGAAATAATTTGAAGGATACATATTTGTTTTTAATGGATGTAATTTTAAAAAAGATATAATATACAATTCATATGCGAGACTATGTGATTGTACATGTAACAAAGTTTTATAAAGTAAAATCAATACTAGAACGAATACCACATGTAAAACATTTGCTCTAAAAAACATGAATTAAAATTCTAAAATTGTGAGGCAAAATGACTATAAAATAATAACGATAATACCTATAATGTTTATTCATAATTGTATAAATGCGATAAGGTGCTCGTATAATAGTTTCTCTGTTACGTACAATTTGCAGCCTAATAATTATACTTCTAAATATTATTTTACGGTAATATGGCTGTCTACAATTGAAAACGGGACGATCTATTTCATATTTCAGAGCATCACTGTCGAGATTTGGTTATCGCACTCTTGACGTCCGACTTCAGGATATGCTATGCATATAAAATTCACTAAAGTGTTCGAGTCAAATATATCATAGCAGATTTATAAATGTTTTTAGTGAAATATCTACTATAATAATAATAAACAAATATTTACTTTGTAAGGTCCGTACGTAGTTTTATATAAATATTAAATATTATGTAGTAATCTTAATATAAGGTAAAAAAAGACATATTGAAAATGTTTTATTTAAAAATTAGATAAAACATTGCCAATGTTCAGAAACATAAATAAGAAAGTAATAACTGAACATTGATTAAAATGCTCATAAAGGCTTCAAGAACAAGGAGAAAATATGTGAAGTGATTGAAGAAAAGTATACAGTTTTATGAATTATGAAGGCAAAAAATCATTAATCTCTATTAAAAGTTTGCTGTTAATTTTCAAAATATTATTATTTTTATTTAAATCTGGATAGAAATTGTATGCACGTTTTAAAGAGGTATATCCACTTATATTAAAATGCAACAAAAGCTATACTCATCAATCCATACTAAACCACTTATAGGCTAAGCGGAAACAATAATACCGCACCTGAAGTAAATAAAATATATTTAAAATTATCCCATAGTATCAGCCAGTTCCCCTTTTAACATGTGAATTAACGAAACTGGACAGAAACTAGCTAAAAACTGGACTCTTTTTGTAGTAGGTTCCTTTTGTCAATTAATTTTTCAGATACAAAATATATAACCTAAATAATTACAAATTGAATTTAATTTTCATATATTCAAAATAGTGGATATAATAATACTGAAAAATGTCAAATTGTGTCTAAATTTTAATTCGAGGTGCCTAAATAATATAACAATTGTATTCGAGATAATACATTCGGTTTAATTTATGTATTATACCATACATCATATCCACGTGAAAACATCCTTAAGAGTACCTCGTTATGATGTTTCAGTGTCAGCTTCTATCGTCCTATTAACTTCCTCAATCGTCTAACATCCTGAAAATGTATTATGGATAGAAAACGGACGGTATAAGCGGATTTTATGCAATAGGAAAAACTGAATCTTGTGACTTTTACTCAGCATAACAATAATCTTTTAAACACGCGCTGTGTATTAATAAAAATTCCACCAAATAGAGAGGCACGAGATTGAAAATTATCAGCATAATTGTCATAATTTCATATCCTAAATTAGATGCTGCATTTTAAATTAGTAAAATCTGATTTTATGTTCATAAACATAAATTTTAAACTGAAATTCTAGAATAGGATTTAGTTTAGTCAAAATTCGGTAATTTTTCTTAACACGCGACAATTTTAGAAATGTTTTTATTTATACTAGCCTATAACTTTGAGTTACTTCATTGATTATTACGATTGCATTCCACACTGAGAAAAATGTTTACAGTTAATGTAATAGCTTCATAGTAAAGCTAACAGAATTCAGATTTTGATCTTAAGGTAAGGTACTTTAACCTGAAGTTACCGTAATCTGAGTTTCCGTTAAATTTGTTATGTTAATAGTTAATATATTTATTTTAAATACTAATGTTGGTATCATTATGTGATATATTTACGCGCTTACAGTTTTGCCGAAAAAGAGATAAATAAAGATACACATTCGCGATCATTTGATTTTCTGCGAATTGTTCGATGCATTGTTGACATTCGCAGTTCAAACGACAGAATTTAATGTAAGAGTTATTAACAGTTAACGAACCCCCATTGAATGTTCAAATATATCAGTGAATATACAATAACATTGCAGGAGAGTGTTAGTATTTTCACCTGAAAGTTACTTCTCTTTTCTTACTTTACAGTTACTGTTATAACTTTATAGTTAATGTACGAGCCTTGAAATTAGCTTACATTAACTATTAGTAAATCATTTCTCTCAGTACATGTTATTTCGTCTACCAGTGTTAGTAATTGTTTATTAAGTTATCAAGTTTTGGATATCGTGACCAGTCCAGAGACGAAAAATTTTTACTTGACTTTCGATTGTATTAGAGTAAAAACTGCCGTTATCAAGGATTTTTCTATTTGGGTAAATCAAATAAGATATTTAATACAAACTCATATCAAATCTGGTTATAGTATTGTATTCTTATATAAGTAAGGTAATATTTATTTTATTATCCCAAACTTATATGTGACAATCACAGGAAAGTTTGTAATACAAACAAAAGAAGGTTGTGATGATCCCAAACCTGTCAGGTTGGGATTATCACAGACCTGGTTTTAGGAAGAACCCAGACAATCTTTTTCCGTGTGGGTTAGATTTAAAAAAATAATAGTTTCAAATAATATTATCATAAACAAAGTTTTAAAAATCGCCTGAAACAATTCATCAATTCATATATAAAATTTAAACTCGATCAAACTGTATAAAGTTAATCATGTTTAATCGATTACCGTTATCTCCTCTTGTTTTAACTTTTATGAAATAGTATTACTGCCTTCTTTTCGTGGCCACTGAGCATTACCAATCGAGTAATGCCGGAGATGATCATCAAAAACTATTGAAATAAAGCATGATTAAAACAAAAGTCGAAAACAGGTCTAAACTCTATCGATTAGCACACGTTTATTTAAAATGAATATATTATAATATTCAATAATGTATACAGAAAGAACTAGAGATAATGGATAGGACTGTACGCAAGAATTGAAAAAGTCATTAATAATGACAACGAATAAATTATAAATTATTCAACATTAATTGTGAATATAATATTTTCTAAATAACAATACCAAAGAGCTTTTAAAAACACAAACATCTCGTAGTTTAGCACTGAAGATAATTATTTATTAAACCCATAAATTTCCATTTTAATTTCATTACATCAATTAGAGCATTTAAATAAACTTATCTTCTCGTGCAAAGTAGGGAATCTCGCTAAATGAACGTAAACAACAAATATAGATTTGACATCCTCTTTAGCAAGAGCGGACCTTGCTATTCGTACCGGAAGTGAAAACAATAAATAACCTTTATTTCTTTTTGACTGTTGTTTTTCTGGATTACGGTAACGCGAAGTGCATTTCGATATTTTTCAGGTGAAGCGCAGCATCATGCTGAAAATGGCAGACGCTTGCCAGGAGGCGAGCAAGCATAAACAAACGCGATTCCACGAGATGTACGTACAACGGCATAACAACGTCAGGTACATTTATTGATGGGTAAAGAATAGTATTTCCATTTATTGTCTCCCATATACCCCAGGGGAAAGTGATTAAATTTCAAACATTCATAATTAAGTTGTGGATCATTTCTAAAAATATTTTAAGATTTTTTAGCTTTGAATTGGAGTTATATCGCCAAATCTGTGATTTTTATATAACAGGATTCAAAATTCAAACCGGTGTAAAATAAAGTTCCAGTTAACCATACTCTAGTGGAAGAATTTTAAAAACTGTTTTAAATATACAATTTGACAATCGAATTTTTTTTGTTTAAAGTAGAAGTTTCTGGATTTTATATTATGCCATTGTTAAATGATATTTACAAAATTTGTTTCATTGATAGATTGATATTTGATTACTTTCCTTGCAAATTAAAAAAAAAAATACAACGATAAAATCGTTTTCCGTTATTTATATGGAGTCTAAACCACCATTCAAAATATCATTATCTAATTTAATATTATTAACACGTTTGTTATTAAAAAATAAAACCAGAATTTTTTTCTCGACTGAATTCTTATGCAAAACATTGCAGATTTTTTACAAAAAATAAAATTCTTGCAGAGAAAACTCACTATATAACTAAAATGTCACTGTAAACAAATGTGAATATATAATGTATAATTTTTATTACATTCATATTGATCACATATGTCTCGAAAGATTCATCAGCAACTTCCCATAAACTACTAGCTATCAGAGTTTATTATCTCATTCGGGCACAGCAGACAACAAGTGTTATGATTTTCACTATTTGCGAGAGTGATAAAATACTCGCGTTCATCGCGATACGCATGCGACATCAAACGGTGAACTTACGAAACATCAAATTTATCTTCCTCACATTCTCTACCGATAATTCCATTAAAAATGGCCGCACTCACTGCATCATGCAGAGTTTCAAACCCTTTATAATATTACCTTTATGCTAACAATATAAAATTGAACGACATTCTTGACCAAGAATATTGAACTAATACAGAGGTAACTTAACAGTTAAAGCAACAATTTCATTTTTAACATTTTAAAGTGTACACACTGATTTCAAACGGTTTTCGGAGATGTTGATTATAAATCGGACGATAGTTTTATCAAAATTGAAATGGTAGAGAAAAGGCAAAATACCGCAATTTGAACAAGACTGTTAGTGGGTGGTTTTCAGGGACCATGATTACGAATTCTTTGCTAGTTTCTCTAAAATCGAAAGAACCGATAGAAGAATGTATTTTTACTTTGATAAAATTCTGAGAATAAGAAAATCCCCGATTAACACATTTCATTAAATCGGAGGCTGTTGCAGAGTTTAATTTTCTTCAAGCATAATATATCTGCCATTTTTAATTTGATGATAATAATGACTAATGTGCAATCAGCATCTCAAGGAATCTTCTAGTAACGACAATAAACTAAAATGGGTGACACAAATAGCTAAATTTAATACAATTTTATCACATTTTGTGACAATTCAAAATGCACAATAAAATTTCTCACATTTTTAAACTGATTGCTTAGTCTTTGATTGATACAATTGTACACAAACATTAAAACTTGAAGAAATCAGAATGTTAAATACGGCACACTATTTAAAGTATGTGATTAAATATTTATTTACGGTGTTCTTCCGTTTTGGTTCACTATCCTATATTAATGTAACTATCGTTTCCTATACTGTCCCACACTGATTTTTCCTTTCAAAATCGCAACATCATTTCGAAACGCACTTTTCATGCTGAAAACGATGGTGCCAGCAGCATTTTCTTATCATGTCGCATTTTCGAGAAATTCTAGGTTAAATGTTTCAAAATGTGCGTTTATTGCCACATTTTGATTGTTTTTGTAGTCATAGAAAATGTACTTCTCTCTATCGCAGTATCATGCTCAACAAAAACAATCGAAATATAGCCACACACGAATATTTTAACAGATTTAACCTCACTTTTCTCGAAAATGGCAAGTAATAGGGAGAGTTCACTGGCGCCGTTGTTTTCAACTACTGCGTTTGTTAACAGCAACCATAAAGTAAAATTTTGTCGGCCTGTGTTATGTATTTTAATCCGCTTATTAAGAATATGACCATAAAAAAATAGGTAATGCGGTCATTGTCAAGGGCAAAACTTAAAAACGTGTTTCTTGTGGTTTATTTAAATTTATTTTAATAGATAGTCACGGTGAAAAAGTTTCAAACAAACAAGATAGAGATTCTCTATAAAAATGTTTTTAACACTCCGGACGCAAAAGTCATCATTCATTTATGAGCTTTTCGTTGATATTACGAAGAAAATACATTTAACAGTTTTTGCAAATAAGTTGACTATCGTTTTATGTAAACGTTTTTTCTGTATGACTTAACTTTAAAAACTAAGGACATATTAGTAGTCATCAGCTTATTAAAATACGTAAATAGAGGAAAGTTGAGTTAAAATTAGTTGATGAACCCAATCGGAAGTTTAACCCTAGATTTAAGAAATTATAACGTTTTTCAAACCTTTTTTCAAATTCAAACAATTTGTGATTTTTTAAATATTTATTATTTTTATGTATCAAATTTTTTTATTACATTGGAGACTGTTCACGTAAAAATAAAATTCTTCTTCTGGTGAAAAAAGATATGCAATTCCAAAGCGCAAAAATGTGTCGTTATAAAACCGACAGGTGAACTATTTTCTTATATGAAATTAATACCATAGTTTAAAAAGTGTCTAAATATGAATCTAATATTTCAATCTTATGTGAAATATCATTCTAAACTATTTCTAATTGCTTTGTCAGTACCAGGTTCGTCGCTATCGCAAACATTTATTTTTACGTGTATGTCTAAATGAAATATCAAATACTCCAATAAATATTATTTTTTTATTTATTCCTCGCAATATTGTTTTATTAATTCCGCAATAATATTAAGACAAATTATTAACAGTTGAAAAATTTTACTTTCCAGTATTTTATACGCTGACATTGTGAACTTTACGCCATTATCGGAGCAGCTGACTGCATCTGACTTGGTTAGGACGCTGAACGAACTTTTCGGTCGCTTTGACCAAATTGCACAAGTAAGTAAATCTTTAGTGACATTTCAGTATTATTTAGCAATAATCATGAACTTATTTCTCATTATTCTAACACAATATGTATCACAAACGCGATAATTATTAACAAATTCTAAAACTCATTGAAATTAAAGATAAAATCGAATAATACATGAGAAAAATATCTTAGAAAATAAAAAACGATATGCGTTTAAATAACACGAATATAGACGAGATCTATATTTCGCCCATGTTACAAACGATATTCTTTAATACGATGGGCGTGGGGCTCGATAATTCGCGTTTGAATTTTTCGCCCTAGTGCGAGAAAGCGAGCTTTGCGCCCGGAGTGTTAGAAAGACTATTTTCCTATTATCGTGCGCAAAGTTCGATTTTGCTCCGATCGGTTAGAATGCTCACTTTCAGTGCAAAAGGAGGAAAATCGTATTCAACCCTAAGAAAGTAAAACAGAAAGGACTTTTCTATTTATTTTCCTTCTCATGGTGAGAAATATATTATTTCTCTCTATATCGGGAATACAGTATAGCTCACTCTAGTATGCGAAAATAGTACATGCAAAAGAGGAGATACGATAATTTTAATTGAATGTGTATTAACTTATGTATAAGAGTTGTGTTATTAGAAATATGAAGCAGATTCTTATAATTTATTTGGAAAGTATCCAACATGCTGGAAAATGTTTTGCTACAAAACTGACTGAATTTATAAGATAGTCAAACATTTTTGATTATAACTGTTTTCATAACTTTTCATGATATATACATTATTTTTTTTTGTGAAAACTTTTAGTTATTTTTAGAAACCAAACGATTTTTCTACTGTTACTTCTAGTACAACGGTTCCACGTCTTTATTTCACGTAACAACTACTCACACGAAAGACTGCTTATAATATGTCCATGACTTGACCCATCCCGAGCAGAAATTTATTAAGGCCCTGATCAGGCCTGTAACGCTGTGGTCAGGCCCTGATTAGTTTTAACTTATTACTTGATTTGTTCCAAGTGACTGGCTAGTAACCAATTTATTTCTTAGTAAAACTATTTATTTGGCTATCGCAATCTCTCAACTCAATTATGAGACTGATCAGAAAGAGCACTAAGCGATTTAAAAATATTACACGAGCTTTGCTACGCCGTTGCGGCAACAAAGTCAGAAAATTTTGAATCCGTAGATAAAAACTAACTTTTGTGTAAAACATGCATTTTGGTTCACTAAATACACCTTGTTATCCTACTTAGTACTATTTCAATTAGTATTCATGAAATTAACATAAATTATTTCATTTTGACATACGAATACTGGAAGTCGGATTTGACACGGTTTTACCATATTAGACGAAACTTGTGTTCAGTCCACAGAATATTTGATTACATCATGTCAAGTGAATTAACATTAATGTGTAACATGTACCCTAATTACCCGCCTAATAAAAGGAATTTGGGAGGTCGTAGTTGGGCCACCCAATGTATTTTGAAAAGTGCTAGTAAATAATCTAAAATAAAAGAACTAATTTGTTTTCGCAATAAATATAACAGATCAAACAAAAAAAAATTAATTTGTCTACAGAAATTCACTAAATCTAAACACTGGAGTTTCATAATGACTTCATTGGAGTATTCATATTCAAGTTGACGGTCTGTGCAGATATTAATATTCAAATTAGTCGTGAAACTATGTCTGTTCATTTATTATAACATGTCACGAAAATGGAACAGAACTGTAAAGTAATAACGACGGTGGAAACAACGCTGACAGATAAAATTAATTATTACTTTTTTACGCAGTATATTTAGTATGCTAATCGGGGTTTTTTATGCGAATCAGAACAAGTACAGTGCCAAATGATGAATGTTGTACTAATTATTTATCCCATGCATTATTATAACTTTTGTAGATTTCACGATGAATCGTGAAAGGCTTGTTGATTTTGTTGAAGGGGCATAATGTTATTTAAATTTGAACATTTAATTCAAATTTTTATGCTTTATTTTGACCTAAGCTACTTTTAAAAAAATTGATAAAAAATACTGAAAACGTATATTTGTGGGTTCAAGTATACATTTAATTGATTTAAGAAAATGTGAATTTTTAACAACCTAGATTGAACGAGCTGAATAACTGCGTTCTAACCCATTAAGTCCTAAACGGACAAAATATTGTTGTTGACTTTTACGTTACTTTTTTGTACGAAATAGACACTAAAAAATATCGGCATATGACATTTCTGACGTAAAATTTATCATTCTTACACAATTTGCGATCAAAATTTGTTAATAATAAATATTGAAAATGTTATAAACGATTTAACAAAAAAAACTTGTTTTTTTGAAGAAAAACTTCTTTTAAGCCATGACTTCTGACATTTTGAATTTCGAAAAGCGACGTAGGATTCGTAATCAGCGACCGCAAAAACCCCTGTGCACACTCTTTCAAAAAATTGAGAAATTAAAACAATTTTGTATCGCCATATTGCATCCACCATTTAAAATATTAAAAATCTCATTTCGCATTCATAATCAGCGACCTCAAAAACCCTTGAGTAACAAGTTTCAAACGATTTCATCTATTTTAAAGAAATTCGACCGCCATGTTGGGTCCGCCATTTTGAATTTTTGAAAACTTACTTCAAATTCACAATTAGCGATCCAAAAAACCTCCAAGTAATAAGTTTCAAACGATTTCCTTCAATTTTTTAAAATTCAGGCACCTTGTGACCTCATGGATCATCGTTCGAGGCTTGGACGCCATGTTGTGGTCCGCCATTTTGAATTTCAGAAAAAGTAGCTATATGAACTTGTTGCTGAGGATCCATGGACGCGAGATTTTATGTGTTTCAGGCAGTTCCATTACGTTTTCCATGTGAAGTCATGGCTTGAAAGAAGTTTTTTCTTCGAAAAATGTTTTTTTTTTTAATTGTTTATAACATTTTCAATATTTATTATTAACAAATTTTGACCGCAGATTCTGGAAGAATGACAGATTTCACATCAGAAATGTCGTATGCCAATTTTTTTTGTGCCTATGTTATACAAAAAAATAATGTCAAAGTCAACGACAATTTTTCGTCTGTTTGGGTCTTAGTGGGTCCAAATAATTAACAGTGGAGTTTCCAAAATAAAATGATAAAGTTTATTGGACTACATTTTACAATAGTTCTGTATTTTAACTAAATATTTTAGTAAATGTAACTACTAAATTAATAACTCCTTTCATAACGTTGTGCTTCACTGCAAATGAAGAGTTTATCTAAAACTACACACGTAGCTACTTATTTTCGTTTCAATAACCAAACATTTCAGTTAAATTCGCTGGATAACTTTTTTTCGCTGCATTTTTTAAAATATTAAGTAGCTTTTAACTACGTATAAATGGCCTACAATTGTCAATTGTACAAAACACATTAAGGCATTGACAATGAGACGTTTATTTTTAATATTAAAATAAACCTGGAAAGTAGTCTGTATAAAAAAGTTATTTTGAATTATGTTTTATATGTTTATTTTTTTTTTGTTATAAATTTACATTATTTATTTGTGTATTATCTCTTTAAAGTGATGTGTTGGTAAAGCAAAAGCTTCTTTCCCTGTATGCGGGTAGTGCGAGCTTCAAAGGCCATCGAAATTCCTGGTTTCTCAGCGCATTCTCTTGATTCATGAAGTGCCGCAACGATTAAACAATTTGGAATTTATTCGTCATCAGCGACCATTTCAGTTCGCGGATTAATATTAACATAAATATTCATAACACTCAAAATAATGCAGGATATTTTACATTTACAAATTTTGTTAAAAAGCTTTTACCCTGTTGAAAGGTTTAAAAATCTTTTTTAATCAGCTTTTAGCAACACCGTTTAGTTGATTTTTTGATGACCGTTTGGATATGAATTCGAAAATTGCAAATACGGTTCGAAATTAAATTTCCATGCATGTCAACTTCTGCACGGATTAATCTGGCGTCCACTGAGAGAAATTAATTTCGATTATGGTCTGTATATTATAATGTTAATCATGATTTTCAAATTGTGATGTTTATTTTGTAGTCTGTTATAGCCTCAGTTAGTCTGCAAACATTTTAGAAATTAATTTCATATTGTTTGTAAGAAATATTGCGAAAATGTAAGGATATTAGTTGTTCCACTTGTGAAGATAATTTCTTCAACATATATTACAACGTTTTGTATAAAAAACTTATATCAACATATAAAAGACTTAAAAATATCTAAAAGGGAAATTTTTATATTATTGATAATTCTCATATCCAGCATGCACTGGTATTTAAAATGTGTATTTTACTTTTTTTTTGTATTATCCACAAATAAAGGATTAAATTTAAGCCAGATTATTTTTCAATATAGATCTTTTACAAATAATTCAAAGAACACACAACAAAACATTTTCTGAAGAAGAATATTACGTTACATATCTATAAAAAAGACAGAAAAATCTAATTTAGAGAATTTAGAGATTCCCGCAATCCCTAACCGCAGAAAAGCCCCTCGGAGTTTCGAAATTACAGGGAGATCCCTAAGATTGTGTAACTGAATTCAATTCGACGCTATCAGCGACAAGATACCTCGAACCTGAAATATCGAAATATCGATACTTGGCAATATCTCAAAAATAATCCTTGTATGAAAGTTTCAAATGTAACATTTGTCCACGAATTTTTCAATTTTGTTTATCTTCAATTGTATAACAATTATTTAAAATTTACTTTGAATGGCTTTCGCGTAAAAAAGTTATTTTAATAAAAATACGTGTTTATTAACCAACATAATGATTAAATGACATAATTTTGTAGTTTGTATTGCATAATTGAATCCAGGCTGTTGTGTTTTGATTGATCTGACATTAGGTACGCAGTGTAAACAATTATTGCTAATGAAACTTGCTAATTATACACTCATTAATAAGAGATGATTATAACATTTTATACCAATTCTACATTAGTATATGCTATTAATTAAGATTAAAGTGAGCTGTAATTAAAGTAAATAAATAATATTATCAAATTATTAGTAACTAATACAAATACATAATCTGCACATCTCAATTTATTTCAACTTTGACACGAATCTAATTGCACTGTATTGCAACCAGGCAGAGCAACTATCAGTCGTATCTATTATATCATCACAATATCGGCATTCAAATCGGAATACAAAGTCCCTCTAACTAGAATCGGACTTGAGTATATTTCATTATAATTAAGCAAATTGCGATCATCTTTGACACTTTAGTAGAACTGAGCTGCATTTATCGGGCTGAAAATTAGAAATGAATGACACTTTCAACGAATCTATTTTGTATGTCATCAAAAATGAACTTAACCCATCAACCGCCGAATGCACTGGAATTTTACCTAGAGTTCAGCATTTATTTCTCGCATAAAACATATAAGGAAAAAAATCGAAAGTATACGAATTTTATTGTTTCAAGGTCGTTATTTTGAATGGTGATGAGAAAATTTTCGAAAAATTATCATTTCCATTACTTGTTTGGAAAAGTACGTAAAAAATCATGGTTTTCACTCTTTTTTTCGCTTAAAATTGTTTGTTGAAATGCATTTATATCCACTTAAAGTAAGTCATAAACGTGATGTGTCCACTGAAGGAATCCGTCATATTTGTTTTTCTTGTCATTGTCTTATTAACAAAATGGCGGTCGATACAGCAAAATATTTGTGCGTTTTTTCAAAATTACCCATCATCGTACACGAAAGAAATTCTAAACAAAACTCATTACTCGGCGATTTTTTGGGTTGCTGATCAGGAATCTGTTGTTGGTTTTGTTAAATTCAAAATGTCAGATCCAATATGGCGGGCGGCAATATTAAATACTAATCGATTTTTGTGATTTTCAATATCCGCCTGTTTTTTTGGGTCGCTGATAATGAATTTGTAGTCAGATTTTCAAAATTCAAAATGGCGGACATTATCTCTAAATTGTAAATTATTTTTTTTTGAAACATTGTCATTTACAGAAAAATCACAAGAGACACTTTTTCTTGACAATATTGCTTACAATAAGAAGAAATTTTTTTCATTTGATAATTTGAAATTTTAGAGATAATGTCAGCCATTTTTAATTTTAGAAAACTGCCTACAAATTCGTTATCAGCGACGCAAAAAACGAGGGATATTTTGATAATTTGTAATTTTTTTACCATATTCTAATAAAAGATTAACTGATAGTTACTAGTTCTAGCCATTTCACATTTAGAGAGCAATGACATCATTTTAATACTCTAAAAAAGCAGATCTTTAGTGATCATGGGACAATAATTATTAATATTTTTGCTTGAAAATTAGCACCTGAGTATGTTTGAAATAAATGAATACCAAGTCCAAAATAGTAAATTCCATACGATGTTTTAGAACACAATATGCTAATCTTATTTTCAAGACAAAATACTGCGAATAAATTAAATTGTATAACAAAAATATCCTCAAAAATGGTATTTTATTTTTCTCAAAAATAAAACTGAAAAATTGCACTCTTACAGATTTGATCCGACATTTTTGTCTAACTTTGAGCTTAAATTTGAATTTGGCTCCGCTACAATATCCCGAAAACTGATTTATAAAAATAATCTTGTCAAAATTTTACCAAAAGACTACAATGTTAGTCAGTAATAATGAATCCTCCGTTTTGAATTTCGGAATTCTGACTTCAGTTCTCAATTAAGTTTTGTGCACATATTTTTAACCCCACACGAAGAAAAAAATGGTTAATCTAACCATAGAAAAGGTAGAAATTATTGTAATATATAGCTATAGTAGAATGAACCGCGTTAATATTGTCGTTGATTCTAAGTTTTAAAATTTCAGAATATTATAAAATATGCTACACTATAACAAAACGTTATTTTTATTTAATCAATTTTATTACATCTTTTAAGAAAAAAATTAATCGATTTTACTACTGAAGTGAGTATTTAATTGTAAGACTGGGTAAATGTTAGGTTATGTGCGCTACCCCATATTTAAGGATCGAGAAATAGTAAAAAGAACACGTCCCTGCCTTATTTCCTACTACTAAAATAGTTAATTTAACTATTTTTTGTAATTGCGTCTTTACTTTTGTAAAATGGTTCTATTAACTATATTTTTTCTCTCTGTTCATTTTACTAGCTTTTTTACTTGAATATCATGATAGAATATAAATACAATTTAAAAAAGAAACATAATAAGTACAGTTTTACAAAATCGTATGGCTTTTGTCATAAGCAGAGCTAATTGTAAATACTAAATCTTTGATTTCATTTTCATGGTGGTCGGAGATGCCTGCAAAAGTTTTGAGCCAAAAATGAGCCAATGTTACCAAATATGTTCACTAGAGGGTGAACAAAATATTTCAATCTTCATAATGAATGCTGGAATATCGAATTACATATATATTCATTACTGGAATAATGCCTTTCTTCTTTATCATCATAAGTTCTAAGTAACAGTGCTACTTTAATTATACAAGGTGTCCGAAAAGTATGTAAACGGTCGAGTATCTCGAGAAATACGCAACGGAAATCCAAAATATCCAAAATTTCTCCAAAGGGCTAATGACACCTAACACAAACCTCCATCCACACCCGCTAGGGATGATAGATTGGGTAACTTTAAAATTTTAAATGGGAACCCCCATTCTTGTTAACAAATGTCGCTGTAACAGTGGAAATTAAAAATTACTCTTACATATGTTCAAAATCTCGAGATATTCTCACCCTCTGGTTTAATGGGATTTTTCTGAAGAAGGGGAAGAGGTAACTTTTCGATGTTGTGGGTCTATCAATATACCCAAACAACGAAAGACAGAAAACTGAATAACTTTTTCTGAAGAAGCAAAATCTGCAATAAAAAATGGGAGTTCTCATTTAGAATTTTAACGTTATCCCCTCTATCACTCACAGCCGGTGGGGATGAAGGTTTATGGCACATGTCATTAAGATCCTCTTTTGAAATTATGGGAAGCGTATCATATAAATGTATTTTTATGCTCGTAATGATTAATCATTTTGGTACAGCATTCGACCGGCAATCAAAAGGTCCCGGGTTCAAAACCCGGCCCATCGAATCTTTCCACTTTGGTCCTCATTTTTTTGAAAAATTTTAAAAGAATCCAACCTTTTCATCTTTACCACCATAAAAAAAAATTGAATTTTTCCAGTAAAATTTGCATTATTTCTGATAGAGCAGACGCGTTTCTGTCATCTGAAAAATGAACGCCCAAGACGTTCCATCAAATAGCTAGTTATTGTTTGGATAGGTATATTTTTATGCCTATCATCTGTTGATTATTTCTCGAGATATTCGACCCTTTCCATACTTTTTGGACATCCTGTATAATATTATGTAATATTACCAAGTTTTACAAATAAACCCGAACAGAAATCTGTCCAGGCCCGCCTGATAAGGTGTGCCTTATCACTCCCGGATCAGGCCCTGACCAGGTTGCAATCAGGCGCGCCTGATAAGGTGTCCATTGTCACTCCCGGATCAGGCCCTGAACAGGCAGCAGTCATGCACGCCTGATAAGGTGGGTCTTAATACTGCCGGACCATGCACTCGTCAGAGGACTACAACCTGCATCTTATCAGGCAAACGTAGTTGTTGCCTGACCATGTTCGAAACAGAGGATTGCAAAACAAACTTTACTTGTAGCTGCATATAAGAATTTGTTATAAACATCATTAAAAGATGTTTCACGGGAAATATGAATGCCACATCTGGTTCAACGGGATAAATTATGTGAAAAACGTACATGTATTATTGTATTACTGTTATATAGAATAAATAACAATTGCCGCAAATAGATTTTGTCTAAAACCGTGTTTGGCGAAATTGTTTATAAAATATTAATATAAATAATTATATAATTATAAATAAGAAAACACACATATTTTATTTTTATCAAATATCCTATGTCCAGTTGTTAATTTGGCGCTAACCGCCATGTGATTAGCATGGGCCAAAGCTGATTTTCGATCATATTATTTACTTATTATTTTTAACAACAAATTTACGACTTTTAACAAAACATCGCACATATTTTCGGTTCAATTTTTCTCTTAGATTGGATTAAAACCGCCAGGTTTAATATAGAACCACTATTGTCGAAGTTGTTTCTTGACAAAATGTTATAAACTGTTATTTTTTATAAACAAAAAAACACGGGTATTTGTCTTTTGGCAGGTATTTTATTGACGATAGTTGGTTTGACGCTACCTGAGTTGTGCTAGGTATGGGATTTAATGGGTTAATAGAAGACACAATTTTTTGTAAAATGCTGCAATTGCGAGCGTAGCGTAGTGGTTAAGGCGCCAGCGTAGTGAGCGAGAGACCCGCGTTCGATTCCCGGTTGGGGTAAAATTTTTTCTTATTTATTTGCGAGCATTGAAAAATCCAAATACAGGATGCGATATATAAAAGTATAATATAAAATATAAATAATATAAAACATTTTTAACGTTTAAAAATTAAATTCAGAAATAATAATTAACATAATAATTCGAATGACACATTTATGAAATGTTGGATTAATAATATATATTAAATATAGAGTGTATATAAAAGTGACTCGTACATTATTGTTTGATTCATTTTATTTACTTATTGTTTAAACGAACTTTAGAGGTACCTCATCAGGCCCTTATAAAGCCCTGATCAAGCCCTGACAGAAGCCTGACCGGGGCCTTATTTCAGGATGCCTGATCAGGTCCGGACCAAAATAATCGTTACGTTTCTGATCAGGCCCTGATAGGGTATAGCCTGATAAGGGCCTGAAATATAATCAGGCAGCCTGAGCAGGGCCTGATCAGGGCCGTATCGAAATTTCTACTCGGGAATATTTTCATTTTGATATTTCTGGCGGATTCTACTTGAACACAAACTACAAAGTAATGGCACTTTAAATACAAAATTATATAAAAATTCTTAATTATCAGAAATAAACATTGATGTTCAATAGTCTTCCTGAATGAAAAAATTTGAATTTGTTACTAAATTTGAATTTACTACTTTTAACGCTTACGGGCTTACTTTCTTTCGATTAATTTTTTTCCACCCTAACAATATTAATTTAAAGTAGTTGAGGAAGGTAAAAGGGATGTCACCTACGAGGCGGTAAGTGCAATCGATGGAATGGATGCGGAAGGTGCCAGTATATGGCGATGGGTTTTACAACGCGTCGTAGATCGGAATTTATCGTTTGCTGCATAATGCAACCGACAGTGACTGGGACACGCAGGACCTGTGCGAGAGCAACGCGTTTATTTGTTGAAAGATTCGTGACAGATGAGAGAATTTTTAAAACAATTGCGAGGTAAACAAAAATACTTTGCATAAAAGTAGGGTAAAAAGATAAAAAAATTTCGACCATTTTGAATTTAACAATTTGACATAAATCAGAATTCTTAGCGAATGTGTTATTAAAATATAATAACATTTGAAGTTATGATCATTTATTTGTCATGCCTGTTACTACACCGAGTGTGTACTGAAGTAAAATAACGTTTGAAATTTTTTTTTTTATTATTATTTTACTATAACAAAACATCAAATAGACAGATTCATACAAAAACTAATGAATGTGGGCTATTCAGGGAACTTTTTAACGACAAAATATTGTTGACTTCTACTTTTGGCACAATGTTTTTCTATTGACTACATGTCCAGACAACCAAAAGTGGACTATAAAAGTCGAAGTACGTATGAAGGTCGCGGTATTATTCGACTTGTAGTTGACTGTTGACTACAAACTTTACTTTTACTGGAACACTCATAGTCGACTTTAAGTCGACTTTTGATTCTCAGAGTATTCAGGCAATCGTTCTGAACTAAAAGTCATGCTCCTATACAATTTCTTTAGCACCGCGTGAGTGACAAATACAAAAGCGGACTAAAATGTGAAAAACTGCTCAATGTAAATAAAAATTGGGTCCAACCGACTTTTAGACCACTGACTACGAATCCGTTATAAGATTATCGAAATTTATAATGGCGGATGTAATATGTAAAAAAAAAATACAAAAAATTGCTTGATTTAAATGTAACTCGGTTCTCAGGAATTAATCGTTGATTGCGAATTAAATGTTAAGATTGGAAATTTTGAAAAATCTGTAGAAAAAGTCCAGAATAATAAGTATTGAATTATCGAATTTATTGTTATTTTAACTGCGAACAATACATGGTTTAGAATCCAATTAACTTTTGTTTTTTATATGAATTTTTGCAGTCTGTTCCATTATTTGCGGATTTTGTTTTTATTTTCTGAAGTGTAATATGTTTCGAATATTTATGCGGATAGTGTGCATGCGTTATCCTCTCTCCGGGTAAAATTAGGTGTAAATCTTTGAAATATCATGATCGAAGGTAGAGTAGGTTGGGTAGGTAGGGTAACGACAACATTTTTCTGAATATTTTGACTTTTTACTCATCGACCATTTTTACGACATTTTTTAAAGATAAAACTGGAAGAAAGAGTGGCGCTTATAAGAACATTCCCTATGTAACTTAGGTATAGGAAAGAAGGGGAGTGGAGGAGGGGCTTCCCTACTAAAAAAAAAACTAAAAAAAAAGCTCAAAAACGCGTTGTTTTTTTTTGCTTTTAAAGGTATATATTGAAAAGCATCATTGTTTTTTCTAATAAGTAAATATGTATTTGAACAAATTTGCATTTAACTAATTTATGCATTCCAACCAGTTGAAGTGGTTTGAACAATCTTTGTTTAAGATATAATTGAAAAAATGATGCTTTTCAATATATACCTGTAAAAACAAAAAAAAAAACGAGTTTTTGAGCTTTCTTAGTTTTGACCTTGAAAATGACCTTGCCGACCATTTTCGTGGCCATATTCGTGATGAGCGCATAAAATGACATAAATATATGAAGTAACAAATAAATCGCATGTCAGTACTGGAAGGAAATGCATCCGTTTATTAAAAAATTCCATATTTCAACCCCTATTTTCAACCCTTAAAACGTCATTTCTGCCGAAACAAAAAATCAATCCCCGAGTGACACTTGGGTAATGTTACTTGTAAGTTTAATTTGCTTGGATTTCGAAAAGAAAGTGATCCTATTCTGATCGACATCTGATTCAATGTGAAATATGCAGTAGCATTGCAAATGCGTGAACATAAAAACAAATCAAAAACGGATCAAATGTGTATTGTAAAGAGACGTCATTTAAGTGCAATTTTGATGTAGTTCCCCTTAATTGTCGAAAAATGGACCAAAAAATCTTAAAATGTTTCAAAACCATCTCAATTTGATAATTTTTCGATTCATTCGCACTTTTAAAAGTATGAAATTTCACTTGTATACAGTGTGTGATATTTTTGATTTTTCGAGGGTAAATAGAAGTTTCTATAATGTTGTTTGGTCTAAAATAAACCGTTATCATTTCTACAATATTTCCAGTTTATAGGTAATATTATAAAATCGATCGATATATTTACTGCGTACTACAGTGGGATCTTCTACGCAAATTTTAAAATAGAAAAGTTTACTGGCGTAGGGAAAACTATCAGTTTCCCTTTTTTTCCAGGGATAGTATAACCATCTCATTGAGAACCTACCTCGCTTCGTATATAAGGTACTAGCGTTACGACCAAAGAAAATTGTAAAGAAAAGCACGTAATAGTGTGAGTATCCTAATCGAAATGTTGCAAATTAAGGGAAAAAAAGAGATCTTAACATAACACAATATAACTATTTAATTCTAACAAATTAAATTTATAATAACCTTAAATCTTATTCTAGACCATAATATTATCTTTATCTTATTTACAATAATTAGAGGTTTTTAAATTTTATGTACATTATTGAAATTGTAAAATATAAAGTCATACTTTCTAATTTATACAGTGGTAGTTATAAGTGTTCAAAGGAAATAAACGTAACTTTGAGTGTAGTCTATATAGCTGGTATAACTGTCTCATGATGGGGCTGCCTGCGTTTCAACGGAGGCTTCTAATCAATGACCGTACTAATGCACATTGCACATAAATGCAATGCTTCCTAATATATCGAGACCGTTAATAAATAGCCTATTGAATTCCAAAGTAACGAGGAATGTCACGTAATGTGAATATAATCGTAAATATAGACCATAACTGTATTACTATATATTCACCGCCATAATAATAATAATAATCTAACATTAATGTCACCATTTTGCTATTTCTACATATTCGTATTTTAGATGAAGTTTATCACTAAAACTAAACTATAATAATGAAGATAATAATAATAACGAAGTATTTGACGAAGACGATTATGATTGTTATTCTTTTTTTGATTTTATTGGAAAGAAACGAAATTATACATGAAAATACAATAAGCGTGGGGTGCGGATCCAAAAGCCGTCAAATAAAACACCGACATTCGAGAAACCGATACGTTCGAAAACTGATAGTTTTTCATTTTTATATTCTGCTACATATATACGTGTGCCAGGTTTTTGGGGTCACTATATGTACTTGTCATCAAACGGAATGGTTATTGGATCAAATCTATTGACGTGAGGTCCGTTTGGATTGAGTATCATTCGAAGATGACCCCAAATTTATTTTATCTTGAAATCACCTTTAAGTTGGATTAAAAGGTCAAATAGACCTGACTAAAATGTCCTACAGATTAGGTCTAATCTTAAGGCTAAAGAAAAGAAACACGCAAATAAACTGCTTCTGAAGGCGGTAATTCTGAAACCCTGATGCTCACATTGTCAATAATATGATGAAAAACTACAGAACAATATTTAAAAGGGGTTATGACCTACAAAGGTTCGTATTTCCCTCAATAGGAGGAACGAATTCTCAATATGAGAGAAAAACAGGAAAACTTATTTCCCTCGATATAATACATGAATTATCAATAAGAGAGAAAAAAGGACCATCGATGAAACATTTTTTAATCGTCTTATTTTAGGATACGATAAAACATTTTTGTCTTACTCAACAAAATGTCTTATCAGAATAAACGTATCAAAATATTTTGTTTTAACATGCTATAATTTGCGACATTATTTCAATTTATCGATCCTAAGTACATAAGACATTTTTGCGTTTTACAATTTGGGATTTTTAATGGAATCGTAAGTGCATTTAATTAGTACGGGGAAATTTGTGTTCCTGGAGAATTTCGAAAGCCTTTTCAGAAGAGGGGATATGAGCATAAATACAGAAAAATTTTACAACCGCTTCAGAAGAATTCCGCAACCGCTGAAGAAGAATTCTACTTCATTCTATACAGAGGAGAAATTAAATAAAGAGAAAGAAAATTGAACCAGAAATCAGACACATAGCTACTGTCCCCACAATAATCACTTCGCATATAGGACTTTGGGGACAGTCCAGAAAGGATGAATATGTCTCCATAATGGCCACCTTAATTCCGAAAGTGTCGCTATAAAGCTTTACAAACAAATAGTGAAATGTAAATTTTTATGATTGTCACAAACATAAAGTATGACACCGCCCCGATCAAATGCCGCGAACGATGAAATGTCGTAAACGTTGAAATGTCCTGAAGGATTAAATGTTCTGAAGATTCAGCCTCTAGACTATGAAATAAAATGAAGAACGAAGATGATGAAATGTTCCTGGATAATAAAATGTTCTGGACAATGAAATGCTCAAGGGATGAAATGTACTGGACGATGAACTGTCTGGATGATGAAATGTCCTATCGAAATATCCAGACGATGAAAGGTCCCAGAAGATGAAATGGAAGACGATGAAATGTACGGGTATCCAACGGTACATAGAGAAATGAAAATTATTAACAAGGATTAATTTCATATTAAATATAAATTTTTCTGGATTTGTACCCATATCCCCCTTTTGAACCAAGATGGCGAATTTTTCAAGAATAAAATTTTTCCGTGTAAAAGATTTTGTTATATTAAAAGCAGAAAAGGGACGTGAGAATGGTACTTTTAGATTTAATGATGACGTCCAATAAGAACATAATCTATCACCGTGACTTGACTTTATTTTACCAATTGGTTGAACTTTTTCCAGTATTTCATTGGAATTGCAAACTACTAACTTTGCACGCATGTACATCCATAAAATGCTAAATCAATTTTAACAGTACCTTTAAACTGAGATTTGAAACAATTCTTCATCTCAAAACAATAATAATGTCCTATTGTAAGACATCCACAAGCATCTTAAAAATGAGGTAAAAAGTATTATTCTCAACAGCTGCTCTATGATAATAAGTAACATTATATATTATTAGATTTTATTTTAGTAGACTGGAATAAACTACTCTGGTTATTGCATGGTCAGATATTAGTATGTGTAATTAATAACGATTTTCTATGATGCTCACCTATAATATTGTAATATAAATACAAATTTTCTACAGTAAATGACCAAATAAGTTCATGATTGATAAATTTTAAAAAAATCTATGAATTTGTGATGTTTTCACAGGACAATCAATGTATGAGGATCAAGATTCTCGGTGACTGCTACTACTGCGTATCCGGATTACCCGTATCACGGCCAAATCATGCCTACAACTGCGTTAATATGGGGCTGCAGATGATCGACGCAATTCGGTATATCATTCAATTTCAGTCACATTCTATTCTGCAATATAAAGTAGTAAAAAATATTCCATTTTAGACATATTGCCAATATTAGTAAAACATGCATCTTTTGTTATATGATGTAAAAAGTACAAAAGGGACATTATATAATCACATAATAAAATAAAATATTAATTTAAATAACAATTACGTAAGTAATTTTTTTATAAATTAAATTGAAATAATCATCACCTTGATATAAATTGTACGCGTTTTTGTTATGAAACTAGTTAGCAGGAAAGTATGTTACTTTAAAAAATCAAGGGTCTACAAAATTTCTATGAATTGTGTACGTTAAAGGAAAACATTTCCTGAATAACAAAAGTTTGTAGAATTTAAATAAAATTGTACAATTCAACGGAGCTATTTCAATAATATGAGTTGCGCTGCATAGACAAAAATTAGTAATTTATTCTTCTGCAAACTTCTAAAACCGAAAATAAAAAAAGAACTTAATAAACAAATAAATACGTAATATTATGCGTTTTCTTCACATCAAACTTGTCACTTGATTTAGTTGAGTACTTAATTAGTTCAAACTGTGCAACAAAACTTACCAATTTTCATAAATTTAAAAAATTTGTATCGTTACTATTAACTACTGTAAGTGGTATTTTTCAATGAAATTTGATATGTTCTAACAGGATTTTTTAAATTTTCGATCTAGCAGTTTTTTGAAAGGTAATATCTAAAGTTTGAAGTACTATTTATTCACATATTTTAATCAATTTTGCTTAAAATGAGGTTTGGTAAATTTTATTTAACAACCAATTCCGGGAAATTTTAGTTACCATCGTAAAAATTGTATCAACATGAATTTAAATTATTATATTCGCTATTTGATAGAATATTAGTAGTAAACAACAGCCATAGTATTATTATGAAGTATTTTATTCTATGATAAAACACTCCAACTTTGAGATACAGTATTCTACAAAAATGGTAACTCATACCGTTTTTCCAAAAAAGATGGTATAAAAAATCTACTTTTAGTCATTTAAACTGCAAGGAATCTTTGTAACTATTGAGCATTTGTTCTAAAATATTTATTTCATAAATGTAATATAATATCAAAGTTTCAAGGAAATGCATTACTGTTTATATTCTTTTTGACGCAGACTGAAACTAAGAGATTGTATCAACATTTTCTAAGTTCATACCTAATAACTATAAGGTATACTTCAATTAAAAAAATGGAATACCGATATATTTCATTGGTGGTAGTAGAAACGAGAATTCTGCCAAAGTTAATACATGATTTATATTCTATGACTTTATCAAACGTTCTAACAGATTTGTTCGGTGATTAAACAATAAACGTTTTATTTTGTAGGTAACGGCACAAATTAGTACTTTTAAACATCACATGGCACTTTAAGAATATACGACATTATGCGATTATATTAATTTTTCATTTTGCAATATTAATTAACCAAATGTTTAATTAGTCTGATTTAAAGTTTCAATCTTTGGTTTTACATAATCTCACGATATTATAACTGCCTATAAATTGTATTCTTTTTTGGTACGTTCTAAAGTATCTGTTATTTAATTCGTCGAATATATAATGAAAAAGCTTTTAAAGTTTCAGGGTCTAAAAGCTCTTAATCTTATAACTAAATTAATGTTGTCTCCAATCATCGAAGCCAGTCTAATGCATCAATCACCGTCGTAAGTGTATATGCGTGCAGAGGCATATTACATCAGCCATATTCATAGATGTATATCTATATAGTCTAAGACATACTGGTGATTATTTAGATGCAAGATTTCAATGATATGTCTGAAAATTCAAAGCAGAGCTTTCGCATCAAAATGCCTTGTTATTTTAATATCGATCGAAATTTCCTTGAAAATCTAATAACTTATTCGTGACTAATTTTTATAGTTTATATATCGATTAAATCCTAGAATTATGTTTTAAAACCCCATATTACTGCATACCATACAAAATAAATATAAGGAATTTCGTTATAACACTGAATTATTCTGACATTTATTTCTAAACATGATTTATACATTATAAATTGGTAACAAAAAATAGAAGCCCATAGGGTACATTTATAGAATACATGAAAACGATGTCGTGAAAAATTTCAGTAATATATTTTAATATATGTTCCCTAAAGGCATTAAGAGCTTTTTTCTATGCTTGACATTTTTCCGTTAATTGAAGGAGACCTAAGGGCATATATGCACTCCACTCTAGAATTCATAGTTTCTACTTTAATTGAAATTTGGGATTATAACAAACATCTTTTGTTGAACTTTTTGCAGCAGTTAAAATCATCGGAACAATATGATGATCCAATCTGCAAACACTCTGAAATAACACTTTATTTTATTCCGACGGGAACTGTATTATACACAGATCGCATAAAAAGTGTAATTTAATTTTTTTCGGTATTGAAAGTCTTAAAACCTCAAATTGAAAGTCGCGATTTTAATTTATCCATCAGTTTATCTTATTTCATCTATCGATGAGCATCATATAAATATTCTGGTAATATTAGCATATAATATTAATAACAACTGGCGGATCAAACAATGCACAATTAAATATATAGCAGACATACATTTAAAAGCTAATGAGTCCCAATTTACAATCTAGCACAAAAAATGTGCTTAGTAAAAGAATAGTATAAAAACTAGTATAGTACATAAATTTTTCAGAAATATGGATTTTTACCAAAACGTCGACAACACAAACAAAAACGTCAAATTTTATCATAATCAATTTTCGGCCATAACATACTTAATTTTCAAGTTACTGTAAAAATTCGACCAAATACACGTGAAAAAATAATTAGTTAGCAGGAGGAGAAAAGTGGTTCCTCCAACTACAAAAAGCAGTAAACATGACCCAGCTGTGTTTTTAGTTGGAGGTACTAGTTTTGGTTAGTTGGCATTCTTACTACTTTTACTTGTTAGAAGAACTACGTATTTACTTGTAGTTACTAATTTGTATTCTTACATTGATTTGGAATTTTTTATTACTGAATTTGTGTAATTAATATCGTATATTATATAATATAAGTGTCTTAAATTTTATCATGATTTATAATACATTGCTATATTACTATATCTAAATTAATTATTATTGAAACACCTCTTCACTCTGTATATAACTAAAAAATATATTATACACCCGATTCAGTAAAATGGTGTGAAATAACAATGCGTTAACCTATGTAGTGCTTCGCCCAATATATCCTCCTCTTTTTCTAAACTAATTAATCCAACTAACCTCTAACTACTAACCTCTAACCTATTCAACTAACCACTAGCTTTAACTAACCTCTTCATCTTTATTATGCAACAATTTTTTTGTCAGATTTGTTCTTTCAAAAATAAATTTAAAAAACTAATGGCAATCACGTGTTTGATGATTTATTTCAGATGACGACCAAAATAGAACTGAGCGAGAAATTTTTTTATCGGATTCGTTTTCATGGATCTGAAATATATCGTAAAACCGTATCAAATATTTTATTAAAAAGCTGCTGTGCTTTTGTGTTGTCCGTCGGTGATTCTAAAATGGTTCGAAGTGTCGCTGCGTTACAGAAAAATAGTTACCTTAACTGCAAAAAGTATTAAGAAGCTGGTTTTACAAATTTCGATAGTTATTGCAACTATTTAAAATAACTAGCTGTAACAAACATTGGTTTTATTGAATTTACTAATTTTGATGATGCATGTAATATTTTTACTCTTACTACTTTCGGGTAGTTGGTGCGATTAATCATTTTTCTTTTTTGGGTGCGGGTCGAAAAACCGACAAATCAAAAAGCCGACAGTCATATAACCGACGCTCAAAAAACCGACAGTCAAAAAGCCGACACATAGCCAGGAGGAGCCATTTCTGAATTGTCGGTTTTTCGACCTGTCGGCTTTTTTAGTTGTCTGTTTTTCGACCCGCACCCATTTTTTGCTGTGTCTACACGTCGAAAAATTACCTCCATATTTAACAGAAATGGAAAATACTGACACGTTTATGTCAAACCAGGCTAATTAATTTCTTGAGTTCACACATAATTCTGATAATTTCTTTACTGCTACTGATTGACTAAACTGAAAATAAATGTTATTAATTTTTAATTCCAAACAATCGCACCTGCATTATTTATTCAAAATTATTTAAATATTGCACAAATTGGGTGGGGATCGAGAAACCGACAGTCATAATGCCGACAGTCGAAAAGCCGACTTTAAGTCGGCTTTATGACTGACGGTTTTTTTTATCTATCGGCTTTTTTATTCGTCGGTTTTTCGAACCGTACTCCACAAATTCTGGGACACATGTCAAAAAACCGAATTTCAATAGCCCGAAACATTGACAAATCGACATTTAAAAAGCCAACAATCAAAAAATGATGACTGTCAAAAAGCCAATGAGTCATAAAGTTATAATATTCATGAAACCAACAATGTCAGCTTTTTAAATGTCGATTTTTCAATGTTTCTGATTTTTGAAATTCGGTTTTTTACATGTACCCTTTAATAATTCTGATCACCCATTTTTAATAATTTTAATGATATCAAGTGTTATTTTCTAATTCAAAGTCTTACGCTGTTTATTTTATTATTAAAACTATTTCTACATTTTTCATATTCTTTATTAAAATTAAAAAAATCTGTGTTTTCAAATGTGCAATTTACTTCTATGAATTCTTATTGATGTACTAATTAGCCTTGCACCAACTTGGTTCAGATAGCATAATGTTATTTAAGATTTACAATCTGATGCACTTTTCCATAATCCACTTCCTTTATCTTTTAAATCCCATTCAACAATAACAATATTAAATTTCTAGAATGTTCATTATCTGTATCCGTTTGTGGAAGTAACTTAAATCACATTATTTTATGTAATCTGTTTACGTTTAAATCCCTGTAAAGACACATGAAACTAATTTGGATTAGGTGTCGTTTGACAAATGAACAATTTTTGTTACCTCGCCTTTGTATTCAGCTATTCGGAAATTCTAATTACCATCTTATTTAATACTAATGAAATATTTAATTTAAAAGTGTAAAATTTTAGCTAATTCTTTTACAATTATCTGATAATAAAATATAAGATACTATCGGTTTCATTATCTATTTATTTATTTTACTGAAGACCTAGGTCGAACAGAAAACTAACTGAAACCATTAATTAGGTTAATGTAATTTGGAAAGAATATTGTATTATTATATAGTGGCGCCCAAGTTAGGGATTAGTATATTCACTACGGACGCAGTATGTCATGATTACAAAAGTGTAAATTCATAAAATTGATTTTGGTAAAAATGATGAATGCCTAAAAGGCCTTCCAATTAGATAAGCGTAAATAAATAGCATTTAAATTATTAATTTGAATTAATCATATGAAATAAGTATGTCTAAATTTCAGATTTGTCCGCGAAGCTACGGGATTCAATGTCGATATGAGAATCGGCATTCATACCGGAAATGTCCTCTGTGGAGTTCTCGGCCTCCGGAAATGGCAATTCGATGTCTGGAGCGACGACGTCACTCTTGCTAATCACATGGAGAGCGGCGGTTTACCAGGGTTAGATTACGCCTTAATTTAGTAACAATGCATTACACATATGTGCATCGTGACGAGTTAACTAGAAATTCTGAGATGTTCTAACTTTGGAACTATACATTTTGCACGTTTATTTCGGTCATTTTATACCTACAGTGAAGTTTAATATTTATTTTTCGTATTAAGCGTTTAAATATAATAATTCTTAATTAAAAAATAATAATAAATTCATCAAGAAGTCATCTACAAATTGCATATTCGTTTAATTGACTTTGTTATTCATAAATTTAATTTGAAAACCGAACAATTAGTAATAAATAAAAAAGAATATATTCAAATCTTATTCAGAGGATAAACTTTCCTAGTTCGTGTTTCTCAGTGTTACTAAGTAACCTATTTCTGTTCTTATAAAATTCGAGGAATTAAAAAGAAGGAAATACCAAATATTTCATGAGCTACCGACCCAGTAAATAAACCTTTAACTGGATTAAGCCACATCTGCATCTCTAAAACTCGGAATTTCTATTATAATCTCAGTGCGATGTAAATTGTTATAATAATAACTAGGTTTTAAGATTTAATCTAACTTTTCGATGAAAAAATGGGATTCGTAATTGTTCTTTCAGAAAAGTTCACGTAACTAAAGCAACGTTACTCCAGCTTGGCGATCGTTTCGAAGTCGAGCCAGGAAATGGTGGTTCTCGCGAAGCTTACCTCGCCGATCATAATATTGAAACTTTCTTAATTGTCCCCCCGAAGGTAAGAGATTGATTTAGGATGTAATTGATAGTAATTGCCCTTCTTAAGAATAATAATGCGGTTTTGCAGAAACACAATGAAGAAAACGAAGTAGAGAATGGGGGTGGGAGAATCGGAGTTCCTGGACCTATTCCATCCAGGTAAATGCCATTCTCTTCGTAGCATTTGTTTCAAACATCATAATTTGTAGTTGTTAAATATTCAATTTTCTGAGTTGAAGAAAAACTTGTTCGAAGTAAATTAAGTATCCACCTTTTTAAAGAGATTCTAAAAGACGATTGCCACAGTGATTTTAATCTTTATTGAAATCTTTACACCCTTCGATTTTGTCAACTGAATTCAATGCCACAACCGATTTTACGATATCATATTGTTACTTTCAAATTTTAATATGGCACGACTATTCATCTATGTACATAACTCAAAAAGTATGAAATATTTTGTCTAATAGATCAAGACCAAGTAGCAAAATGACCAAATACGTAGAATGCTGGGGTGCTGATAAACCATTTGCTAACATTGCAGAGTCTACTTTGGCAAAAAATATAGGCCTAACTGTAAGTCCAAAAAAAGACATTGAATGTTCTCGAATATACCAGTCAATTTTTTCAGAGTATTGCGATGATCGAGTCAAATTTTCTTACAAACAATACCAACTGTTTCAACTTGAAGTAAGTTTCATAGCAATGATTAAATAATTTCCTGGAATAGATTAATATTTTCAAATTTCTAATTTTAGACAATGGTGCAACAGTACACAGGGAATGTCGAGTTTGACATATTGGTTTAAAGATGATACGCAAGAAAATCAATATCGAGAACAAATAGATGAACAATACCCTTATTACGTTCTTGTATCAACTTGTCTTTATACACTGATATTTATCATACAGGCCTTGCAATTTTCTAAGTAAGTTGATCTTTTTACTAATTTTTAAAATTAAAATAACATTGCACCCAATTACTACTACAATAACTCCGCAACTTTTCAATTGAGTTACGCATTTATCAGGTCAAACAGAGAATTATCATACTCTACATAATAGCATGACATTTGCATTCATGTAACAAGTTTGTACCAACAAAGTAAAATATTTCCGTACGCATTCGCCCTATCACTTATCCCAGCTAGCGCCAGCAGGAAAAGAGATGTCTCAAAACTTCATTTGAGACGTCATAAACTCGCTTCATTATAACAACAATGGAGCATCTAAGCATATGACGTCTCCAAAGTGACAAATGTATACCGTCACTGCGGACGTCTCATTAAAGCCTTCGTCTTGAATTAGACTGTCTCTGACAAGTAAACCAACAGAAGTGTAAATCTCCAATTTTTATGAAATTTGGGAATGTTGAAAAAAATATAAATATTTCTTTCTTAGCGACTGAGAACATACGTAGGAGGTGAAACAGCTCCCCAAAAAGGAAGCGCAACTAGAAAAATGATGATAACTTTGAAGATATTTAGGCAATTTTAATGATTTTTTGTAGTAAAGTATTTTTCCATTGGAGAAAAATATCGGCCGAGATATCTTCAATGGAGGACGAAAATTGTGGAGGGGGGAGGGGGGCTCTTTCACCCCCTAAATATGTTTTTCTGCAGCTGGAAAATAATCGTCTCTCATATAGTGCATGCTTATTGGTTCAGATGTTAGAGGTGCTAAGTAAAATGTTGGTACAGAAAAAAGAATAAAATCTTCTTGATTAGTTCTTTCTTAGCGACTTAAAACCTGTACGAGATGAAACAGCTCCCCAAAAAGGGAGCGCAACTAGAAAAATGTCGATATCTTTGAAGATATTGAGGCGATTTTAATGAATTTTGGTAGTAAAGTATTTTTCCATTGGAGAAAAATATCGGCCGATACATCTTGAATAGAGGATGAAAATTATGGAGGTGGGTGGGGGGCTGTTTCTCCCTGTTTTTCTGCATCTGGAAAAAATTCGTGTCTCATATACTGCATGCTTATTGGTTGAGATGTTAGAGGCGCTAATAAGTAAATGCTGGTAGATAAAAAAGAATAAGATCTTCTTGATTAGTTCATTCATATCAAATCTCAAATAAATATTCCCTTCTAAATGTTGCTGCTGGAAGACCCGACTAAATCAGCAAATCTGTGGTTATATAAACGAATACTTATCCTTCTTTATATTTATCTACAGGGAAACGCAAAATGTGTTCATTATGATGAATTTGCTTATTAATCGTTGGTTTAACCAAATTATTTTACTTAAGAAGTTAAAAGGTTGTACATGATTTTTGACATCTCCAAAGTGACTATCGTTTTCAGGACCTCTTTTATGATAGACTTATGACGTCTTGAAATGGCAAAGTAATGTCGATTTGATATAGTAAAGAGACTTCAACAAAAAGACACCAGAATGCTAGCTGGGATGCTAAAACAGTTTCTCGTAACATTCTCATTTTTAGTAGAGCCTCCGAACATATTTGCATACTGTAAAATCAAACTATCGTTGATCAGGAGTTCTATTTTAAAGATAGGATTTAAGCAAATTTTTTAAACCATTTTTAAACCTGGTAGTTTTGCATCTAAGAAGATTTTATACAGAAATAAAAGTGCAATAAAGGAGAATGTCGTTTACACGGTGCTCTCTTCATTTTCAGTAGTATCATCGTATACGGGTGTTTTATAGCGGGAATTTTGTGTCTGTCAATACTGTCCGGAATTTCCTGTTTCGCAAGTCGTAGCGGAAATCGCGCAAACAAGACTGGCGGAGAACAGGTGCTGCTCAGCCGTGGAATACGAATTTCCGTTTATCTCATCACTGCCATCCTGGCAGTAGCTTCCTCCGTTGTCAGTTTGATCGACGTCGATAAAAACTTTGCATTAACGCCGGTATGTATATATTTGTACAATTTCTTATTGTTCATCATCAATATTTATATTTTAACATATTTTTTTAATTGTTATTAACGATGTTGTCACTGTATTATTAGCAACAGTTACAAAACTATGCGAATTTTCATGGGGCAAAAGTAAAATACATATTATACATTGTGACCTACTATTCAGGATACGTTGAAAAAATATGATCCATCTCTTTTTATGGAAAAAAAATATTTTACATACAGTTAGAAATCTATATTTTTATGCATTATATTATGTTACCTTCCTGAGTCTAATGGACTTTTATTAATTAAGCTTAATTAAAATTTAATATTGGAAATGAAGGATATTATTCATGAAGGTAAATGCATTGGTGATTATAGAAATATTATTTTCGTTTCTGCCTTTTTATTGGCACAGATGCGAATTGTCAAAACTTAAAGTGAAAATGTTTATAACTATTTTCATAGAATAACTGACTACTGCTAGTTTCTCATGATATTGACTTACGAATGTATGTCATATACTTTTTTATCAATATACGTAAAATAAATAGACTATAATGAAACTTTTTCCAACGAATTTTAAAATCATACATATGTTTTCTTCTTTAAATGTTATACGCTTAGATTTAAAAATTTAGATTTAAAATCAAGAGAATTAAGCTGTCATGTTATTAAGGTTTGACAAGATAATTAATGATGGTTTTTGTTAAAGATGTACGTGCAATCGGCAGCTGTCGCCCTCGTCGTTGGTTGGTGTCACTTAAGAGCTGGATCTCTTCTTAAGCTTAGTGTCATGATCACATCAAATGTAATTCTTCTCGCAATATTTTCGACATCTCCCGTGGTAGCACAGTATTATGTCGATTACACAAATGAGTAAGTTGATTTATTTTAATATTCAATTACATTTCGAAAGTAAAACTATCCAAGTGTCATTTGCTGATCTTTAAATTTGGTAAAATGTTAAAGCATCGAATAATTATTGGCATATGTCTCTCGTTTTGCCCTTTAAGGATGAAAATCACCCTTTCTTATATTTGGAGATGAAGTGCGTACAACAGAAAGAAATTGTTTAATTTTCACGACGCTTTTTACTAAAGAGTTTTCAGAGGTACTGATCGCGAAAAAGGGATATCAGCTTTTAAAAATGTTAAATGGGAAACCCTTTATTACTTGTGAAAAATAAAAAATTGATTGAATTATGTTCAAGTGTGTTACTTGGATTTTATTTATGAAGGTGCCGTCACTTTTTAAAAATTTCAATCGGTTCTCATACAATTGACAAATTGGTATATTTCCTTGAAACCTATTATTCGGAGGACAAATCATGTAACAGTATTTTCAATTGCTAATAAGCTTAGAATAGATATTTAATAGAAAAATTACCATCAAATTACAAATAAAATTGAGTGGTTCTGAACTACCCCAACGTTGGTTATTCCTGAGCTACTAAGATAAAGATTTGCATTTGAATTTTAATGGTTTCGAATTAAAATTTCTATGTTTAATTTTTCCTTTTCTACCATTCGTAAAATAATGGGTCAAGCTATATACATTTTTTTACTTTTGAACTGAAATTCGTAAAAATTTTTTTTAATTTTGTCATCAGCCTTTTCGATCTTCTATTTATTAGATTTTGAACATTTTACCTCTTTTCTTTAATCAGTTACCTGCAAGTTTCATGAATATTAAATTTCTTTTAGCAACCCCAATTTCATTCTACAAATTGAGGAAGGTTGTTCCTCATCCTTAAAATGCAAATATCTCAATTTATTATCCTCTTAGCGTACTCAATCTATATAATGTTCTGAGGAATGCCTTAGAAAATTCGGTGACTAGCACTTGAATAGGATCACTTATAAATGCCTAATAGAAAATATGTTTTTGTACATCCAGTATTATAAATATTACTACCGTCTGTTAACAGTTATTTAACAGTTATTTACCTATAATCTAAATGGTACAATTAAATATTGGATGACCCAAAAAATGGCTCCTTATTTTTCAGATTCAATGGTATACCTTTCGCGTTACAAATAGGATTCCTTCTCCTATTGTTAATTCTTATTTTGCACGTACTCGACAGAAGAATCGAATATACGTCACGCACCGATTTTCAATGGAGGAATAAACTCAGGGTCGAACAAGACGAGGTGGAAACAATGAGAGGAATCAATAAAATTCTTCTCGAAAATATTCTTCCAGCCCATGTGGCTCATCATTTCCTTGTGACTCGCGAGAATCAGGTAAGTCGCATTCACCTTTGTAAGTTGGAGTTCAATGTAACTCCTCTTATCATTATTGAATTAAAAATAAGTCAAAATAGTGGAAGTATATGAAATTAATATTGTTAAGTAGAGAGAATATCACAATTAATCAAACGATTTTTGGTTCGACCGCAATGAAAATATCTTCAATTGGATTTTCTTCATTTTGTCGGTCGGGTATTTCTCCAAGTTTGGTAAAATACAATTCCAATTTTTAGTAAATTGAGTATATTTCTCTACGTTTCGACCACTTGATCAGGATCACCCTGAAGAAGACCCGCAAGTGGTCGAAACTCAGTGAAGTGCACAAAATGATCGCAATTACTCACATAATTGCGTTTCCTCATCAAGGGAGATGCCAACGGGTATAGGTAGTTTTATCCTCGGAGGTTGTAACCTCCGAAACTACCCAATTCGGATAGAATATGAGGAAATATGGTTACCGTACGAAATCCGCGAAGACAAAATCATCGTGACAAAATTCCCGCGACAAAATTCCCGAATTCAAAATCCCCTACTACTAAAATCCCCGAGTTCAAAATCCTCTTCTTCATCAAAATCACCCTTCAAATCATCTACTTTTATTACAACAAGCTACTTCAGTCCATGGTGGAAGTATAATTAGCGCTCCCGAGTTGTGGTGGAAGATTTCACTATCCCAAAGCATAGAAAAGCTTCCCCCTACATCGAAACGTTTCATTATCTCTATTGAAATAGCGAAATCAATTTGGCGGGATTCTTGGCGATAAGTAGAGAAAGCTTTTCTATGCTTTGGGATAGTAAAATCTACCACCTAACCTAACTTAACCTAACCTAATCTACAACAAAACAGAAATTCTTCAAAACGTAAGAAGAATTGCACATAATTTATACCTCTGTATATTTATAATATATCTTAAATACAATATTAACTTTTAATACAGCCTCAATTATAAATTCAGGATTTTTTGTGAGAAGGGATTTTAAAGTCGGGGATGATAGAAGTAGGGAATTTTGACTTCCGGGATTATTGTACTTGTGGATTTTGTCGTCGGGGATTTCGAACGGTCACCTGAGATATAACACCTCATAACGTGGGCTTCCTTTCTAATCAAGACATTTGATATTGTATATGTAACTTTGTACAAGGTGTTTTAGAACATGTCTTATGCAATTCATTTTCCATCAGTTTGAATTACTCAAATTTCGTCCAATCGTTGCATCATATATTATGTGGTCTAGAGAACACGCTGAATAAGAGATGATTATAACTTTTAGCACTGCCATTTGGTGTCGACTGTTTTGGATGATAAGAAAATTTTAAGGGCTGTAATCATGTATCCTAAAAATAGTTATTTCAACTCAATATCACAAGAGTTTATTTGTTCTATCTGGGTCTATTAAATATTGTCTATTGAAAGTCGATACAAGCGTGAACTTGAACTCTTCTTTTTAATACATGAAGAAAAATTCATTAAATACGCAGTGTAATAGTTGAAAACTGACGTAAAACATATTGATCGCCGTTATATTAACCAATAAATCCCTTAAAAAATTACTTCGCATGTAAGTTGGTTATTTTTAAGTAACCACGTACACAAACGTGTTAATTTCATTGTTACACTGGACGATACCGAAAATATTAAAATTTCTAAAGAATTGGGCATATATATTACTTCCCTTAACACCGCAAAGCATCAATAAAATAGAATAAACTAATAAATAATTAATAATCTATGTAAACTGGGTACCAGGTGCTCTATATATATGAAACATTTAAGAAATTTTACCAGTAAGTTAATATGGGATAAGACCCTTAATAGTTAGCGTACGATTTCAAGTCCTGATGAATTTGTAATTTTATCATATTTCAAAACAAACGATCATGCTTTATATGCGCTAAATTTTGAATGGGATTCAGTTCAAACGGATTCTAGAGTCTCCTATTATATAAACATAAATTTCTGCCATCTGCGAATAAGTAATATCTTTATTTGGATTTTAGGATCTTTATCACGAAACTTACAATAGCATTGCGGTGATGTTTGCGTCTATTCCTAATTACAAAGAATTCTACGACGAGACTGACATAAACAAGCAGGGCCTCGAATGTCTCAGGCTGCTTAACGAAATAATCTGTGATTTTGACAAATTACTACTAAAGCCGAAGTTCTCCAGCATTGAGAAGATCAAAACAATCGGAAGTACGTATATGCTAGCATCGGGTCTCAGTCCTGGGAAGGAAGACGGGCAGGTATAATAGAATTAATCCTATATATGTTATTTAATTAGTCACTAAATTTCAAAATGTCACTTTGTATTGCAAAAAAGGTCCAGAAATATCGAACTCGAAATCTTTCCGAGTATAGTAGATTGAAGGTGTCATATGAGAATTAATAAAAATTACCGTTCCATATTGTTTTTTGCTATAGATATTAATATATTTTTGAACACTTCATTCTTCGTTAATAAAATCTTAAATTTTCAAATTTGTTTAATAATTAAAAAAATCAAATTCAAAATTTATGTTTGTTTTTCCCACAAATGAAAAGACAATGAAAGTTCTCTATACATTTTTATAAAGTTGAAAGACCTATAACAGAATTCAGGATATACTACCGAATGAAAATATTCAAAATCACAATTCTGTGAAGAATTTTTAAAAACCGTCATTCATTGCAAAATTTTAACCATTTTTTTTTTATATCGATTTTAATGAATGTGACAATTCTTATTTTTTACACGCTCAATTTTTTAATAATCTCCAACAGATATATTTTTTTACAAGTAATTTAGTTTCGTAATAAAAGTTAAAAAGATCGTATTTGATTTTAGTTATAATCACTTATAATTAAATTTTTAAATGATAAGATTTGTTATCAGACCATTTAACTGCTTGAGTTTAACACATTTTCACGTTATCCGTTTACAAGTATTTAAATATCATCTTTCCCTGATGTGATTGATTCTCCAATATTCCCGGTATTAGTCGGATATAATCAGTATGTAACATGTTTAAATCGTAGTATAATGGATCCATAATACCTTTTACTTAATAAAAAGATATGTAATAAAAAAAGGGTATTTTTTTTTAAATACAAAAAGGAACATTTCAAGACAATGTGACACTTTCTCTTCAACAACACAGTTAGATTAGTTTTGACATTTTCTTGGCTTACCTTTACTTGTATCTTCCTAATGAGTTATTAATCAAGATAAAAAAATTGCTAAATAGAAGCCAGAAAAAATATTATAGGTATAAATTTCACGGCAATGTAGTAAAACTAATAAATGGCGTTGAATTGATTGAATTCAGAAACGAAACGCCTTGAACTTTCAAATCAGGGAAGCAATGTATTACAATTCCATACTAACTTAGCTTTATTAAAGTTCTTTGGTAATGGCAGATATATATTTTGAGGAATTGCAATACTTCCGGTACATTTATAGAATTCATTAGTTGGCTTTAAATCAATGTCTTACAGGGGTTTAGTTGATTGTCACGTAATTTGACTGTCAAGTATATGAATAGGTATTCTGAGTTTGTGACATTTCGTTCAAACTTCCAGATAAACTGAAGTTCTGAGGGAAACTAAAGTTTTCTATCAAAAAACTTTCATGTACCTAGAATTCGAAAAATTCAGATATAGTTCTAATAAGTTAAAATAAATTAAATGAATATAATTTTTGTCACTGCTTTAGTGAAATAATTATTTCAAGAACTGCTTAGACAATTTTCAAAAGCTTTTCAGCAGTTTCTTTTGTCATTTTATCAAAAATTACAATTTTTCGTTGCACTTCATGAAGTCGTTGCACATTAATGAAGTTAAATTTCTAAAACACTATTAAAAAATGCTCCTAAAAGCAATACCCTGAAAGGACTTTTCTTAATATAATCCATATAACCTAGAAAAGTATCAAAATTGCAAATAAATTAATTTTTTTACAATATTACACATGACCTTCCTTTTTCTGTAACAAAACGTATTATACTCGATAATGTTTAGTTTCAAAAGAATCCTTAGAATGTTTAAATTCGTATAAAAAATTGGTTTCAAAAATTAAATACACGCGTAGAGAGCAGTGGTATTTAACTGTGTTAAATTATACATCCTTTTAACACTCCGGGAGTAGAACTCGATTTTGCGCCCTGCAATGTAATATTTCGGCGCAAATGAACGAACCCCACGCTTGTCGTATTAAAAAATATCGGGCGAAATATCGATCTCCGACAAGTATGATTGTCACCCTCGTTTCGCTCGTTCAACAAACTTCACACTCGTCGAAGATCGGTAATTACGCCCTTATTACATAATATACTATTATTTGTACACTCCTAAGTAGTTAATATCGTTTTCAGTCAGCCACGAAACAGCAGGATCATAACGTCATCGTCCTCGTTGAGTTTGCAATGTCCTTGATGATGATTCTCGATCAAATCAACCGGGAATCTTTCCAGAGATTCAAGATGAGGATGGGTAAGACAATTTTTCTTAAAAAATACTACTTTTTTAACGTGCACGATAAAAAATTGTTAGTTATGCCAAACACGTAAAAGTATTTAGCACAAAACTACAATGTTTATTATTGCTAATAATTTTAGATCGTTCCGCTAAACTTTTGAAATTTATAAAACATAACGATAATAAAAACGTGTTGAAGATAAATATTTTTTCTAATAACGAACCGAAACTTTTAATCGTTTCAGCAATCGGCGATAGACGAGAAAAAGCATTTTAGTTGAATATTTAATACGATTTATTATGTATATTATAGACTCGATGAAAAAGAATCAGATAAAATAATTGGTCTCTCATTTCTATATTGGACTATATCAAATAAATGTTCTAAGTGCATGATTTCAGGTACTTTTTTAAAATTTATTTAAATACAAATCTGAAAAAAAATTTGTTGTATAAAAAAGATAATGCATAAAATTATAATGCTGCTTGTACCACCTATCTTATATTTATTGGTTATGTACGAAAACAGATGTTTTCAAGAATTAATTTATTAGTTATAATATATCAATATATTATAAATCCTGAGATTTATATTAACGTCAGTTATATCATGTAAAATATAATGTTATGCAAAACATTTTTCCCGAACACAAATTTCTACATTATTTAACAACCGATTCATATAAACAAACTGTTATAAATAATTGTATTATGTACACCAAATTACTGCATAACCACACTGTGAAGCTGCCGGAACAGCTATGAAAATATATATAAAATGTAAAAATCTAATTTTGCCATTAAAGTATAGCAGAAGAAAATAAGTCAGAAATAGCAAAAATCCATTTTTTTTAAACTTTTGGAATTTTTACATCCAAAGGTTGCCGTCCTATATGAATGTTACTAAGGACTTTTCGGGTTGAAAATTACCCAAAAAAAAATGCGATAAAAATGTTCCCTGTGCAAAAGGAATAAAATTGTTAACTCGTTTTAAAAAATGTTTATAAACAATTAATCGACCGTTTTTGAGCATCCTACCAAACAAAAATTATCAGCGGCAACATAGATCGCTCCTAGACTAATTAGGAAGGAGGAAAATAAATCGTGAAGTTTCAGTTTCAACACCTATTCTCTCTTGTTACACATACTATTTCCTCCCGCGATGTATGGAATAAAATAGCATTTGGTGCTCAGAATGTCAAAAAATATTAAAATCTAAATATAAATAAACATTTCTACGTTAACCGAATGTCAAAACTAAAGAAATGTACGAACTCGAATGACCGAGGTAAACAAGTTTTAAATCCTTAAGCCTCACGACTGTAAAAAGTTTAAAACTTAATTATAAAATTTTATTTGTATTTTGTATTTTATATTTTTAAATTATATATATAGAAATTATATATAAAAATTTTATTTGTAGTGTATTTATAATTTTATAATTAGAATTTCATTTATTAATTTGTATGGTTCATGGATTTTAGTTCTGTTAACATTACAATATATAAACGTATGATCCTTCGACACGTAATTTCTGTATAATGTATTAATCATTTTATGCTAATCGTACAAAAATTAATTGTAATTGTATATGTATTCACATAATGTGATAGGTTAGTATTTTGTTTATTGCAACAAAATTCAGAAACAAAAGATCACACTGACTTTTCTCACTTTAGTTTCAAAGTAATGAATTACTTTTTATTTTTATTTAAAATAAAATTAAGTATTGTTAAAAATATGTCTAAAATAACATATTCCAAAATGCATAGGCAAAAAAATTCGGAGACATGTGACAACACATAATTTAGAAAATGAGAACATTTATTGTTCTCATATTTTTGTTACTTTCTTTATTACGATATTTTCGTCGATATCACGTATGAAATAACCGGAATTAATCCAGCTTCAAACAATGTATATACACCTATTATATCTCTATTACAAAGAACTGTTTGATGCAGTAAAACAAAAATACAAATCTACTCTCCCACATCATATTTTTTAAATTCGTAAAAGAATTACATTTCAGAATAACATAATTTAATTCGTTCCACGCAAGCGAAAGCCAAGGCATGAGAACAAAAAAAGAATAATTCCTTCATGCGTAGATTTAATTAAATATACATTTAAAAACTGGTCCATTATTTTATTCCATTTGTACACAAATTTTTAATTATCAAGCTTATTTTCTAGTATAAACGTGCAAGCGCTATTTAATTAAAATTAGTCAAGATTAAGATGGCATTTATATTTTTACAACAGAAAATTCAAGAAATAATAAATTTGGGAGGAAACTGATTAATAAACTATTTGTAAACGTGTAACGAATCCTTATTAAAATTAAATCGAGGTTAAAAACAAGCTTGCGTTTAAGCTCCGGGGCTTTTAATTGTGGATGCAGATGCCTGAAGCTTTCACGATCCATTCGCTCACGAAAGCAGCTAAAGTCACGTACGGTTGCAATGAATCTGTACTGCATACAGCTTACATCTCATATTTTCAATTATTTAATAGACGAATCTGATATTAGTAAGGAGCCTATTAAATCTCAAACTAACAAATCGTCTTAGACGTTGGTTCAGTTCTTCCCAATTGAAATAAATTTTATACTTAGTTTGAAAATTAATTTACTATTAGGGAAATGGTAACAAAACTTTTTTCATAATTTTTTACAAAAAATTTAAGGTATTTCAACATTTTCAAAAATATTAGGTGTTTGACAAATAAGTTTGAGTACATTGTTTTTCAAATATTTGACCAATCTGAACTAAATAAAAATTTGTTGCAAGAAATTAATCTTTTTGCGTTATCTTACATTTAATTTGAATTTTTCAAAAAATCAAGCTAAAATGAAACTTTGTCAAACGTTTCAGGTCTGCATCATGGTCCCGTAATTGCGGGCGTCGTCGGTGCCCAAAAGCCGCAATATGACATTTGGGGCAACACCGTAAACGTGGCTTCGCGAATGGACAGTTGCGGCGAAATGGGCAAACTTCAAGTGACGGAAGATACTGCTAAAATATTAAAAAATGCAGGTTACGAGCTAACGTGTCGAGGCCCGACATACGTTAAAGGAAAAGGTACTTTGACGACCTATTTCGTCAAGACGCCATTCGACGGTAAGGAAGATAACTACTGAATCGGCCATGAAAGAGCGAATCATCGATTTCGCCCATTCGAATTTTAATCGACGTCGTATTCAATGTCGTTAACTGATATCTATTTTCAGAGAACGTTTGTACTTTTAATTTATCAATACGTACGCTTGTATGTAATTTGAGAATTTATTTATCTAGTAAATGATAGAAGTACTAGATTAATTAAGTAAACCGTTCATCAAGTAATATTGTTTACTTCTGTACTCTTTTTTACAAATGCGCCATCTCCAAATGTAACAACTGCGACGACGTGTATTCTTATATAGGTTAGTACAATACGCCGATGTAGTAATACACGTGATCATTCACGTAAGACTGTGTAAATGTGCAAATCCTTATAAGATGTCTTAATTTTCATGATCCTTATAGAAAAATATTTTCCGGTCAAAATTACGAAACTTTCTTGAAGTTTATCAGGGGATTCCCTGGCATTCATGACTTGTCGGAAAGTTTTGTCATTTTCATGAGAAATAGTTTTCAGTGGGGTAAAACTGATTCGTATGGTGATCGTCATACAGCACTCTAAGTGTCGTATATTCTTATACACATCCTTGAATAGTTATTTGCAATAGACTATCAATCGATAAAGATGTATTTTTATGTCTATCTCCGCATGCGCAAATATCCGTTTATGGGTTTCTACGATCATTACCTACATACGAAGTTACTGGGATGTACAAACAAACGTGTTTTAAGACACAAATTAGTACAATCATTAAAAAGTTAAAATTATGTGCATACGAATGCATAATTATATCTCGCTTTGTCTTCTGAAAATACCGTGAATCATTATTCGTGAGATTTACCTGGTCAAACATGCATCAATGTGAATAAATATGAATAAAAATCGTGTACAAAATAGACATAATCAAATTTCAAAATATGTACATAAAACATAATTTATTTAGGTGCGGGCACTCAGAAATGCTTCTAAAATTAGAGCGATTAAAAGATGCACATTTGACAAATGCGCCAAAATTGTAGAATATGCGGGGAGAAAGTGCACCGGCCAGGCGCTAAATAGATCATCTATTGTCACAAGAATTGTATAAAATCAAGCATGTGTAATATTCATCTACGTCCTTGCTTCTAAAAGTTAATAATTCAGTATAAATGCAAATACGGCATATATTATACCTAATTAAATAATTTTAAGACGACGTGTATTTATTTGCGTGAACTTGTCGAAATTAAATATGAGATGGAATCGGTGTATTTTAAAGACTCGAGGCGGTTTTCTCGAATGCCGCGAAAATATATTGATCTCACTGTCAAGTACGTGCAAGGTCGTGTGAAATATTTTAAGCATTTTAAACGTCTTCAAACGTTTTAGTCGTGGATACAGCGAAGTGAGCAATGGCCTAATTTACAGCTTCCGAGACTTGCAGAATTACATATATATAGGGATGCATATGATGTATGTAATATATGTAATATTTTCTATATGCAACATGTCGTGAAACGTCTTGCATATAAATGGTGAATCCTAATCGCGTCTAATGTGTCTGTCGTCGACGCTAAAGTGTAAAGGTGTATGATGTTGTCCTCTGAATTTTAAATCTTGTACATAAAACTATACGTCTGACGATAATAGACGATATATATATAAAGTCGTGAATGTAAAAGTAACTGGCTGTTATTATTTACCTTCCCAATTTGATGTAAGCGATCATTGAAATCGTGATTTCTGGAGAGATGAGCATTGCTACAGACTATATTTAAGTTTAGTTCTAGAATGAAAAAGGTAAGTAACGAAATATTTTTGTTTTCATCGAAAAAGAGGTGTCATTTATTTAAATAATTACACATTTGTAACTTAAAGTTACTAGTTAAAAGGTAAGACGTGAATACGTCAAATAATCTGAAATACACCATTTTTTAACCAAAAACTCGGAGATAATTATTCAAAACGACATTTTTCCCGAAAACAGATTTTAAGAAAACAGAGCTGATTAGACTCTATTCAGGATTTATATAAAAATGATTGACACACATGATTAATATTAAATCCCATACTAATGTGAAATATACTGAATTTTAGTTATTCTTAAAATGTAATTTGAAGATATAGCCTCAAATAATTTGATTAATAACTATAGTACTCATTTTTTAGAAAGATCCTTATTAAGAATAAAAAAGATTTATAAACATTACGTTAGTACAGTCGTCCCTCTGTAATTGCCTGCCTGAGCCGAATTTGCCTTCATGCTCCCATAAATGCTTGTCTGTCGTCCCCCCCCCCCTACTTCCCCTTCTCCATGTATGAAACAGCTAAAAGAACATACGTGCGCATGCGCGAATGTGCCTCTCTTCTTGCGCTACACCTGGAAGGGGAAACCTGGACGACAATTACGGAAGGAAGTAGGAAGACGATAATTATGTAGGGAAACAATTACGGAGGGAAGACTGTATAGCACTCATTTCAGTCCCGGATTGTCATTATAACAAGAGTAACGTTTGATACAGGGTCCGTTTTAAAATCTGAAAATGTTGTATGAGTGATTCTCTGGTAATTTTCAGTTTTGAGAAGTAATGTTTAGAGTAATTAAATTTAACAATAAAAATAGTTTCCAGGCATTTTTGTCTTTTCGTTGCCAAGTAGAATCGCACTGCCTAGTAGAACTGCTACAAGTTTCATATTACAGAAATAATACATATATTTGAACATTTCGGCGTTAGTGACCACAACGATAATTACAATGTATTATTTTTACATAATAAATATAATTTACTTAGTATTTTTAGGTGCACTATGTGGGTACAATGGTATCAAAATACTATTATTTTTAAGAGAAATTAATATTCTCTATGCTTAGGAAAGTATACGGTTATAACATTAATTTTCAGAGTAAAATATTTTATTTCGTTAACAATTTGACAATCAATTTAGGTATACACATTTTAAACATAATAATGGACCAATTACATATTGAACACAGCGACCACGTATTAGCATTCTTTATTTCTGAATTTGCATTGTAATTCTGCAAATAATATAAAAATCATGTAAATAAATAAATCAGACAATAGTCGCATAAAGTGAACATTTTAAATATACCGTTGGCTTCTTCGAAGGATTTTACTAGTAGTTTTGTGTACCACTTTTTTTAGTATGGACGACGAATTTTTTACAGACTTTCTTCTTCGCTTGGCATAATTTCCAGCGTCAGGTAATTGTTATTAAGAGTAGCCGGAATATAAACTTTTTTTTCCCGCAGAACCTGTATTCAGATAAGTATTTTAACTAAATAGAATGAAATCTTATAATTTTAAGTTACGAAAGTTACAACAAAATTACTCCAATATAAATCATACTGAAATATAAATCAAATATTTGTTATTGTGGCCTTACAATGGATATAATATTACACTCTAAAATGGTTCGTATGAAATTTATTTCAATCATATAAAATATAAGTAATAATAGATATGAATTTAATTTTTAAAATGTTTATTATGGAATTAAACGGCCCTTCAACAAGAGTAAAGTATTTACTCTTATCGAGTAAAATTTACTCCCATGCAGTGTAAGTTGACTCCAACCATTTGCAAGTGTAAAAAGATTATAATTCGACTTATTTATGTGGGTTCTGAAACAGTCATGTTATGTAAAAAAAATTGATACGATAAAGATTGTCCGACAAATTATGCAACATCATAATTTAATAAACCTTTGTGCTCTTTAAATGCATCGTGTGTTTAATAGTAACTGTAATAATGTAGGAACTGACGAGTGTGAGTGAAACTAGCAAATTCGACATTTTGTTGTGGGTGGCATGGTTTGTTTTCTTCAGTATAAAAATCATAACTCTTTTAAGGAAGAATTCCAAGCCATAACATAAGTAGTTGTGGTTATAAGTAACTAAAAAAGCCTTGCAACAAGGATGTGCCGCACGAAGAAATAAAATTATACACCTTCAAGTTTTGGTGATAACTTATTTTAAAATGTTATAAATTAGAACTCAACCTGAACTTACAGTAACTTGTCACGTGATGGTTTTTGAGTTTCGTGGTTACGAATCTGGTGTTGCTTAAAAATTGGAGAAGCTAATCCCATGTGGAGGACGAACATTTTTTAATATAGTTAGGTTTTAGTACATTGTGACATCTGGGATTTTTGCGATCGGTGATTACGAATTTTAGTAAGTTTTATAAATTTGAAATGATTAATCCAATATTGCGAATAAAATATTTTTAAAATCTTTAGATTTTAATATAAGTTTTATGTAAGAGTTTTGGGATCTTAAACTAAAAATTTTACAATTAGTGCTTGCATAAAACTAACTATTGAAATTGGGATATTATGTGTATATTGGTGAAAATTTACAATTTATTTAAATAATAGCCTATTAAATACATGTTTAAACAATAATTTTTGTCAAAGGGATTCGATGTTAACAATCGATTGTATGGAAAGAAACAAGGAAATGATTTGTTTTTAAAAATTATTTAAACAAATTGTAAGTTTTCACAAATATTTGAATATTTCTAGACAAAATATCTTATCTTTAATAAATTTGTCCGACATCAAATTCGCTATCACCTCCGCTACCATACTAAAAATGCAATTAATATCTTTTCGTTCAGCATAAGGCATTATAATTAATTATTATTTAGTAGTGAAGTGCGATTAACGCAACTGCCATTATTTAGGTTTATATAAAAAGCAAGCTATATGTAACGCACTGAAGTACATCGATATTACAGAATATTTATGTATCGGGTTTATAACAGTTTCATGTAACATATATATAGCAAATCTTCTTTCGTTGAACAATCTTAAAAATAATGTATTTGATACATCAATAAAAAATTGTATATAATATTGAAATTATTAAGACCATGATAATTTTTTCGTTCAAATATTTCAGTCTTTTACACCAAATAACAAGTAACCGTAGCGTGCGATCGTACGTCGTCAGCGAGACCCGAGTTCAATTCCCTGCTAGGACGAATTTTTTCATATTTGTTCGCGAGTGTTATATATTTATTTTCGAGCCTGTTAAATGGCACAAAAGTAGCATAAGATGTACATAAATAATACCACTATAAGAAATTTTATGTATCATGTCATATTTAATTACTTTTGGAGATCTGTAACTTAAATGTTACAGCCAAGTTATGTAATTTTATGTCACCGTGTTATTTGCAATGTGGCGCACATTTTGGGGTCCAAGTGCTCTCCATGCGCCCTAGAATTGACCTAACTAACTTATGAAGGACCAGTTCTTACAACATTCACTCTAATAAGAATCTAAGCCGAGGAAGACTGATTAAGCGTAGATTTTCACTGGAGTAAATATTGATATGTTCACTTCAAACACTTTAAGGAGGAAGAGATTGAGGAGTACAAAAGCACAAAAACATCAAGAAGAAAAAAACATAAAATATACTGAAAGTAACTAAAAATGTTGTAAAAGTAAAAAAAATAGAAACAAAAACTCACAACGTCCTCATCGTTAGTTTAGGGTAATGTTAAAACGCAGAATATTGTTGTTACGAATTGAGGACATGGATCTTAAAAGGGGTCGCGCTCTCAAATGGTCGTAAAAGTATTGTCCACGCGTAACAATGAAATCTAAGGGAGACTTTATTCAATAAATGTTGTTGACTTGAACTCGTCATATCTCCTCAAAAACTGCATGAAAAAATCTGAAATTTTCAGGGTACATGCACAAGATAGTGTCGAAACAGATAGGTGAAGTTAAGTTAACAAAATATCTGCCGAATTGTTAATAATAATTAACAAATGTAGAAGTAAATTTAATGAGCTCGAAAATCGCCGTATGCGAGCTATATCGAGAAAAAGTGTGTTACAAAATTTACGTTAGAGAAAACTTCCAGTGGGAAAGTTGTTCGTCAATGTATGACGAAGATTTTTGCAAAGTTTCAAATTTTTTGGAACTAAGATGCGTTAATTATACGTTATTATCTAAAAAACGCGTGGGGCGCTGATGCCGGCGATTCTGCAAATCTGCACGCTTCATTTCATACACCACATACAAGGAACATACGAAGAACAAAACATTCTGTATAAATTTATGATTGATATTGATTATAAATTAATACTTATTAGTTAATTAGCAATTTATATTAGATTAATATTAGATGTAATATTTTTAAACTTTCCGCCTCTTCTATTATACGACAACAATGTTTTACAAGTTCAAGCATGTCGAGTTCCGTAAGGAAAGGGAAGTCGTTTTGTCTTATGAAATATTGTATTTAATATTATAATAAGTATTTTTCATAACGTGATCAGTAAATTTTGTTTATAATGAGCGACAAAAACAATAATTCAAGAAGAACGGGAAGAAAAAGCCATAGCGATTCCTGTAAACCTTTCATGTCTGAAAGGAAATAACTAATCTGCGTTGAAAAAGTACTGTACATAAATTAAAAATACAACAAAATATTATTAAGTCTATAAATAAAGTAATATTAATCATAAATTTATACAGAATGTTTTGTTCCTCGTATGTTCCTTGTATGTGTTGTATGAAATGAAGCGTGCAGAATCGCCGGCATCAGCGCCCCACGCGTTTTTTAGATAATAACGTATAATTAACGCATCTTAGTTCCAAAAAATTTGAAACTTTGCAGAAATCTTCGTCATACATTGACGAACAACTTTCCCACTGGAAGTTTTCTCTAACGTAAATTTTGTAACACACTTTTTCTCGATATAGCTCGCATACGGCGATTTTCGAGCTCATTAAATTTACTTCTACATTTGTTAATTATTATTAACAATTCGGCAGATATTTTGTTAACTTAGCTTCACCTATCTGTTTCGCCACTATCTTGTGCATGTACCCTGAAAATTTCAGATTTTTTCATGCAGTTTTTGAGGAGATATGACGAGTTCAAGTCAACAACATTTATTGAATAAAGTCTCCCTTAGATTTCATTGTTACGCGTGGACAATACTTTTACGACCATTTGAGAGCGCGACCCCTTTTAAGATCCATGTCCTCAATTAGTATAATCGCGTTGCTACTATGTATAGCACATTTCATTTTTTTTTAGTATGACATCTGCAAACTGAAACAAAAAATACAAATTATACTTACATTGTAATAAAATGATGGCGATAAAGATCCAAATATAGGACAAACTCTTTTCGACCATTTATACTTGATTACAGGGAAAAAAGAAATACTTAAATTTAACTAGAATTAAGACTGAAAGTTAGATATAATGTAAATAAGACCACTTAGAAAAGGACATACTTATGCACTATACATTGGCTGCATTTAAGATGTAATCATTTTAAGTATTTGTTTTTACTGTGTATATTTATATTTCAACTTTTATATTGTAAAGAAAAGGAGTAAACAATGAATCCTACAAACGATTAAAAATATAGATACTATTTTCTAACTCTAAGCGGTCTCATTACATCTTATCCTTTAGGCCCCGCATTCGCCTAATAGTCGGACACTTATTTTTTAGACGGGGAGTCAAAAAGGCGACAGCCGAAAAGTCGACACTTAAATATTTGACTAGGGGACAGACATTTTTTTAATTGTCTATTTTTTTACTGTGGGCTTTTTTATGTTTAGGTTTTTCGACCCTCACTCCTTTATTAGCCTCAAATCATACTTTTAGAAATCTGCATTCCCATACAATACAAATATATTTAATCAATTCTTTGGTATTAGTCAAGTAACATAGGTATAATCGGTATACAATGTACACTTTGAAGGTCTAATGTTGGGCTTTGTGAACATATATGGTGAAACCAATGAACGTTAATATGCTGCGGACGGTAAGTATTCGTATTTTTGTGAACGTCTCTTATTTTGTCTCTAAAATGCATCTTTACGGACGTATAATAAATATCCGACTCACGTACATATATAATCCATGAGCATGCATCAGTTTTATAAATCTTAAATTAATTGTACGTTTATGATCATCCATATTTGTTCATTTTCTGACGAATGAGTAGTACAATCAGCTTATCACATACCCAATCTATGTAATTCTATATAGGCGTTTTAGTTAACATACATTTGTACAAGTTCTCATAATACATCCAACAGTAATTAATTAAAAAAATGTTACATTTAAGAACTGTTTGACGTAAAATGATATCCCAGTTTTGTCGTTTTATTTATTTAATTTTACATTTTGTAACATATGAGTAAGAGGATCATAATATAAAGAAAAGAGTTTAATGTCCGTATATTTTAAAGGTCTAATGTTTATCCGAGCGTTGTTAATTGTTGGTCTAAATTTTATTTGCAAACTTAGACGTACCCTGATGGCACAAACTGAGGGCTGCATGTGTGGAGAATTTGTCATAATTGAGGTCCATAATCTGTTACTAAAAACCAGCGTGAAGTGTGAGAGAAAATGGTAAGCTTCTGGCCATAATTTATATTTTAAATGTTTCAGATAAGTAAACATTAAACAAGTAAAAAAGAAGTAAATTAACACCTTTAGTTAAAACGTTGGAAAAGCATAATCGCTGTCCACTGTGGCAACTTTCTTAATACGTCTTTATCATGAGTTAAAATTTAAGGGACAAAATATATTCAATATTGTTTTAGTTTTTGAGAGTCTGATTTAATATTATATAATATTAAATTATAAGGTCAGTTTCATGGAAAATTAGAAGAGATGTAATGGTAAATTTTGATATTTTTTTCTGATTCTCGGCGCAGACTTTGGTTCTTTTCACAATACATTTATTACATATTTTCTGAAACTCAATGAACATAAAATTAGATGGCTAATAATTTGTTTCAGCTGGAGAAAGTAATGTTACGAACAATCACCGGTAACTTAGCAGAAAATGTGCAATAATTTCGACGAGTTCATGATCATCTATTATGGCCAGATTATGACCAGTTAAGTGTTATATATTCATAGGAAAACTGGCCAATATATGTCCAGCCATATGAAAAAAATGCTAGTAACTGGCCAGAAAATTCTCACATTTACCAGGGGTCCAAATTCTATTTAAGTTCAGATTCAGGGACATCGTATCACCGTCTATTTTTCGAAACTAAAGTTTGCATTTTGAGAATTCGTAATAGAAGTTTGATGTAAACATATACTAAGGTTGACATCCATTATAACTACATTCATGACTACCTAGTGTAAATCCAATTTTCAAAATTAACACAGTCCGTGTCTACGGATTCATAATGGACGTGAGAGTTTAGATGTTCACATTTTCATAAAAACTTCCAATGAACACAAATGAACGCTAAAAATAGGAGACAGTACCATATTCTGTCGCTGGATGTACGCAATGTTCCAATAGTAATATTTGTTTTCTGTCATTCTTTCGTTCTTACAGATTCTTATCTTAATTTTCGTCGACTAACCTCCCCGCAAAATATTGGTAATTCCCCATGTCCAAAATTGATTTTCTCAAAAGTGGAACAACATTATTTCGAGATGCTATCTAGACATTCTAGATATGACTAATGTACATGGTACAACCGATCTTAGTGTAAACTGGACCGCGATAGGTCGGCGAATTCACAAATTTCGCGGGCGCAAATGTATGGAGATTTAAGGTGAATGAAATATAATATTCATAATAAAATATAAAACGTGTATTATTCAAAAGTATTTAGAAACTACATACAATAAAAACAATTATATATTCTTAATTATATAAAACATAATCGCTACGGAAAATTATTTAAAATTACGGAAATGTATCGGTAATATTTCAGGTGAGTATTTACAATTCTCTATAAATTACAAATATAAAGATCAATGTTATCATGTTGTATTGACAAAGTTGCTAAGATGTTTTCACATTAGTCGACTCAACAGTGTTATTACGACCTTAACAGTTCGTCATATTTTACATTTTTCTTCATAAATCTTATAGTAAATTTGATTTATACTCAAAAGAGTAAATATGGTAGATTTTCATACCATCTGTGATTTACCGGCTCAATAATTCAAGTATCCAATGTAAAAAAATATAAACAATGTTTACAATAAATATTAGTTTGGATACTCGTAACTACCATAATAAACAATTCGTATTTAACACAGTGCGTTGACAATAAATAATGTTGTAAATCAATATCAGTAACACGGCCACTATAACGGCAATAACAATGGTGGCAATTGCATTCAATCGTATTCAATGTTATTAATATTTGATTTTCAACTAATATTGGGAAGGAACCTTTCACGATGTAGGAGCATCCGATTTCGGGCGGCGAACCAATTTGTCGATGGATTCGACCACATCCTTTCGCTCCATACTGCTAGTATATTCCACAATTGAAAGATATCTAACTTTTCCGGCAATATTGTCATTTCAGATCCTAAAAGTAAAAGTCAATGATTAAGTTAATATAAACAAATCTATATCAATTGCATTACATGTTTAATAATGTGATTTCAAAATCTGTATTCGTATTATCTGATTAAATATAACGATAAATGATTCAAAATTATTTTTAGGTCCAATAAAGCAACATCCAGTTCTTTAAGTGTCCCGTAGAAATAGAAAATTATTACATAAATTCGAGCACAGTGAGCTGATAAACTGTTCAAGGAATTTTAAACGTTCCTCAGTGTTTACAATTTTATTGCAAGTTCATTACGAATGAGTAGTGTTTGCCTTAATTTAAAGATGTATTTACCATACTTATAATATTATTCTACAATTATTAATCATCACGTTTAAAACACAATTATTAATTCTTGAAAGACATGTAAAGTCACGTTCCTCCAGTAACAAAGACAATTGAAACGAAAATGATTTAGTGAAATAAAAATGTTATACTATCAAAGAAATTAAAGTGAAAATTATTACTTCCTTTTTTTTTAGAATACTTTAGTTCGTCGGGTGTGTTATTATAGCATTGCTACTATAGTTATGAGATAGCTTAATAATAAATTACCTAAAATAAGATGCTTCTTATCATAACTGATGCCGTGTTCACTGAGAATTTTTAAAGGAGACGTTTCATAGGTTTTTAGCAACCTATAGTCATATCTGAAAATATAAAAATATAATAAATGGTTTGATAATTAAATGTATAAGATAAATACATAAGTATATGTGTCATTTTTATTACTTCGTTATAAGAAACGTTTACTGGAATGAACATTTTTTATGAAGTATATATAATCTACGCTTTGAAATACGAAAAATGCTTTTTTAACACTCCGGGAGTAGAACTCCTTTTTGCGCCCTGAAATGAAATCTTCACGCGCAAATTATCGTCCCTCACATTATAATAATAATAGTATATTATTATTGAGAAGTGACCAACTAAAAAAACGAACACGAACTTGTGTGTTATCCTTCAAATTCAAGTATATTAACAATTTAATTAACTAGAAAATGTTCCTAATGTCTACAATTAGATATTTTTGCAAAATTCTTATGTTTATGTTTCCTCCGACTTTTTCATAGAATTAGAAACTCGACTGTACAATTTGGTGACGCGACTATTCGACACATAACATTTCAACACAAGTATGTTTTCACCACAAGATAACTTCATCATAAACGTTTCAACATACAAACATTTCATCGTACAATTTTTCAACAAATTACCATTTCAACATAATATATTAAACATTTTAACAAAATAGATTTAGTTAGGTTAGATTAGATTATAAGGTTAGGTTAGGTTAGGCTATAAGGTTAGGTTATGCAAGGCTAGGTTATGTTAGGTTAGGTTAGGTTAGATTTTTCTATTAATTTGTGTGTACAATATATATATTTGTATTTTCAATTATTGTATTTAAATACATTTTTTGCTTCGTGTTGAAATGATCATGTGATGAAATGTTTATGTTGAAATGATTGTACGTTGAAAAATCGTATGTTGAACTGTCGTGTGTTGAATTTCTGTGATAAAATGTCGTATGCTTAAAAGCGGTGTGTTGTCACTGTTTTTAAATAACTAGGCTACTTTTAAAGTTATTTCAACGATTAACGGCGCAATTCCAAGAGTTTTTCAAGCCCTAGAATTGAGTCATGTTGACCTATGATGAAAAACCGACAAATAGAAAAGCCGAAAGGATAAAAGTCTTATAGTCATAAAGCCGATAGTCAACTAGCCGACACTTAAAAATATAAACAATCGGCAAGTCCACAGTCATTTGAAATGCCGGTTTTTTTACTATTGACTTTTCAATTGTCGGTTTTTTGACAGTACGTTTTTTGATATGTCAGCGTATTGATTTTCGGGTTTTTTAACTTTTAGGTTTTTGAATTGTCGGTTTTTCTATCCACACCCAATTTGTCTCATTATAGCACCAAAAGTGGGTAAAATTCCGATTAATACGGTTTTACACGTCTAACTCGTTTCGCTAAATAGTTCATGAAAATCACGAAGAGATATCTTGCAGAGCTTGAAAATCCAAAGAATTTTTGACGTCTTGTAGGCTACGGTTAGATAAAAATTGAATTGAAGCTGGAGTTCTTTAATATCAATAGTGACGATCGACATCAGAAGGCACCATGTGAGCTTCATTTTTATTGCATACATAAGCTATAAGGGGGCAAATTCCTGTTTTTTTCAAGCTACAACGTCGATCTATATTATTTTCATTAACTATTTCTCAAAATGAGTTAAACGCGAAAAACCGCATAAATTGGCATTTTACCCAATTTTTCGAGCTTTAACAATAGAAATATCCATCGAAGGTAAAAAATGTAATACGTAAATTATGCGTCTTTAAAATATCTTTAAAGTGGTCCTGTATTCGTTGAAATGACTTTAAAACTAGCCGGGTTATTGCAAAAAAACTCATAAAAATGAGTTTTTTTCTCAGATTCAAAGACTTGCCATTAAAATTCAATTCGTCGGATTGAATGCTAGTATTCAACTTTTTTACACAGAAAGTTTGTCAAGATTCACCTCCTACAATACGGTCCTTGAGTCTGTGTCTGTATACTTACTGAAAAGCAGGGTTATTTTCCAAAATTACCCGCCGATTATTTTGCAGAAATTGTCTAATAGCTGCATCATTTGAATCCTCTCGCCATAAGATAATGAACTTGGATGGGTCCAAAAGTGTAAAATTTTGTCCTCTATTCCTGATAATGGCTAAAATTGTTTTAAATTTGTTGGCGAGTAAAAGTCTTTCATAAGAAGAGTTTATGGTTGTTTTCCAAAGTTCCATAAAATTTGTTTTATTCTTAAGGTTTTTATATTTATTTAGTTCTTCACTATTAGGATTTTTTCTGAGGGTCCACTCGTGAAAAACGTCATTTAATTGAAAAACGTCCGAAGGGAAGTCGTTCAACACGTTTCTGAAAAAGATCTCCAAAACTTCGTACAGACATTCGCTACTAGGTCGTTTATTTTTAAACGATTTTCGATTCTGTTGCTGTAAATTAAGGCAGAAATATGTGGTTAGTTTATAAACTATTTACTATAGTAAAATTAATAATGAGAAAGTTTACCATCAAATGTGTTAGTTTTGTAAAGTGATTTCCGATGTTGAACTCCGGCAAAATTCTGACGCCTCTGGATAATCCGTAATCGACGATGTCGCGGATGTCATCTTCCGTGAATGCGTGTGGACCATTGTGACTTTTCGCTTTCAATATTTCCGTGTGTACGAGTTCGATATGAGGCAAAGTTTCCGCATGATCAATTCTCCAATGTAGCGTATTTAATTTCATGACGGCCATAACATCAATGATGCGCGTAATAGAATTTTTATTTAAGGAATTTCCCGAGCTCTGAATTGCTATCCCACGATAAGGGAAAGCTGGGGCATCTGCTATTGAAATATTGCTGGGCATGAATAGTCCTTGCTGAACATTGTCGTATGTAACCAGCTGCAAAAGCGTTTCCAACGCATGCCGGCAACCGAAAAAAGTGTTAGCAAGGACATGAACCATTACCTGCAACAATATAAAAAAGTTGAAACTTTAATAGTCTGAAATAAATATTTGTCCAAAGTGAATTGTTCAACATAAAAATATATTTTTAAATAAGTTTAAATTGATTTAAAAACGGCTGAACTCAGTCGGTAACAAGGACCTGCAGTAGACCAAAATTGAACTCGTACCTCCCTCTTGCGGTGTATCAGTGTAAACTAGTAGATACGAAGGAAGATATTTATATGTCGAAAAACTTAGCTATAAATAAGTAAATTACTGCATAGTATTTTAATCAACAATGATTTTAGTGAATTTTTCAAAATCAATGCAATATTTTATTTGCACGTGTTGCTAAAGATTACTGCCTTATCGGCTGATGTCTGTCTATACATAGTCGGAAATGATGTTGCCGACAGATGGTTTGAAAATTTCTTCACCTTCAGTTTACGATAAATGAAAGACAAATATTTAATCGTATGTTACATACTTTTTGTCATTTCAGTGATAACAAACACTCATTTAAAAACAAATATTTGTAGTTAGAACTGAAATCATAACCATTACTTTTATAATTTTGGTAAATACTAAGTTGTAGGTTGAAGTTATCGACACTGTTTGTATATTAGCCGTTGATGGTACTGACTATTCTTGGATATAATTTATTTGCACATAGGTTTGAGTCCGTTCATACCTTTTATAATTAAATTCCGTTTATTATCGGTTTATGTAAACAATTTTTAAAGGTTTCAAACCCATAAAATTTTAGTTTAAGGTATTAAAGTACTCTTTAAACAACCGATTTTTTAAATTTGGACTCTAAATCGGTTGAATTCAACCATCATTATAGGTTATCCTGAGATATAACTGAAAAATTAGTTAAAAATTAATGAGGATTTTCAGGAATAAGTCAAAATCATATTCTTGAAATTTCTCATAAAATTCCATAGTGATTGCATATAGAATTGAATCGGAATTTTGAAAAATTGGTAAAGGATTTAAAATTTATATTTTTTACAGTAATAGTTTAAATTTCAATGGTCCAAGTAGGCAACATCATTATATTTATAATTGATAGGTACAAATGATGACGATGGATGATGAGAGGTGATGGCTCATAGTGGAAAAATCGTTTTCCATCACTATTACTCAACATCATACACAAAAATCGACATCCCTCATCGTTAGTATCATTATCTTATATTAAAAAAAAAATTAAATTACATAAAAGATCTCTTGAATTTTCTAAAACCTGGAAATATAATTACCAAATGTAAAAGGACTAGAATTTCAGATGCAATTGATTACGATTTTCTAGTATAGATGTAAACATTACAACAAAATCTTTTACTTGCTTGAAAAATCCACATGTAAAAGTGCAATCCTCCCTTCATAATTGTTGTCTTCCTAATTCCATCTGTAATTGTAGTCCCAAAATATTCCGTAATTGTTCCCCCTTCCAGGTACACCGTATGAAGAGAGGCACACTCGCGCATGCGCACGTATATTCTATTAACAGACACAGACATGGAGAAGGGGAAGCCCTGGTAAAAATCTAAAATCGCCCCATACATGGGCATTGCGTGGCAAATTCGCATGGGCCACGTCAGAATCGTCACGTTTTGCCCGGCAGCGCCAAGTCTGCAAGTACGGCGCTTGCGTGGCATATGTATGGCCCATCCTAGTGATGTAACATAACCTCATTCTTCTTCGTCGGTAAAACAGAAATTATTGTATGATTATGGATTTTTCTTTGAAACTGTCGCCAGGGACGCGCCACGTAAGTGCCATACTTGCAGACATGGCGCTGCCGGGCAAAACGTGATGATTCTGGAGTGGCGCTTGTGAGTTTTCCACGCAAGCCCCACGAAAGGAAATTTTTACTAGGGAGTAGTAGCGGGAATAGCAGACAAGCAATTATGGAGGCATGAGGGAAAATTCGGACCCAACCGGACAGCAATTACGGAGGGAGGACTGTAACAGGGGTTAAAAATACGAACACTAGGTGGCGCCCAAATCCATAAATAAAATTCCGCAGCATTTATCAATTAAGTGTTTAAACATATTTTTCTGCTTAAATATTTCATGCAGTATTAGTTATTTGCAGGTGAAAGTAATCTATATAAACTTTAAACTTTTTCTTATAGCAAGTCAAAATCATATATTTGAAACTTCCCTAGTGGATAACGAATACGTTTTTTTACTAGTTTCTGTCCAGCTTAGTTATTTGCAGTGTTAAAGGTGTAGCAAAACTGGGCAAGGTAACACAAAACTAGACAGACTTCTATCAGGGGTTTATGATCGTTTGTAATAAATTATATAAATATACGTAATATTAATTAATTTTAACAAAATGATGACTCACCACTTCTCTGGATACATGATAGCTGCGGATTCTATAGTCTTCTCGTTCAGTCAATGAAAATCTTAGAGGAAGAGACTGAATCCCAATGTCCACTTTAATACAAAGTGCAACACCGCCTTGTCGCGCATTTATGCTGGAGTTTGTCTTAAATTTCAACAAAAAGTTGTCGACAACTTCTCGAAGTAATGCTTGTTTTTTAGTAAATTCCGAGAAACTTGACCAGTTGACAGTTAAAGTCTTGGGATTGATCCTCATCAGCGTTTTGCCTATAGTCACTTTCCCTGTTGGCTGCGGCCATATGCCAATGAATTTGTCGCAAAACAGTCGACATGATTGCAATGACATTAAAGTTTCTGGGCTCGTAAAGTTCGTAAAGGCAAGTGGGTGATTTTCGAATCCACCAGGGACACAAGAACCATCTTCGCATACGTATCCTGAACTTGTAAGACTGTAAAGAAAAACGGTTGGTTAAACAAATATTTTGGTGAAATTTCATTTACCTAATTAGTCTCAGTTTCTTATAATGAAATCGCGTGAAAAAATACAGATTTCTAGCAAGATATTTTAAGTATTCATATTGTGCGAGAACTTTTATACGTAAATCAAATGTTTTAGTTTGCACTATACACAAGCATGAAATACTTCCTTACACTTTGATACAGTGAAAACAAATTAACGTAATGTTTTATATTTATTTGCCTATTGGAATCCAAATATTGAATAATTTCAACTAATTTTTATCTACATGGACGAATCATTTCAATCGGTATCATGATTCAGTTGGAAGAATTAAGCAACGTGTAGTTGAATTGACAAAATATTCAGACTAACCGGCAACCACATATTTAGTCCATATTACTAAATTTATTTTCATCTACAGGAATTTTCCTTAAAGTTGTAAGAACGCACACATTTTTCGCTTAATATTAATGTACATCTCCTCAAATTATTCTGCAAAGAATTATAAATTTAGTTATGACTCACTAAAACATGAAATTCAAAAGTTAAAGCCTTTTTTTGCTGTTGTAGTAGTACAGTATTGAAACCGAGACTGATGCACATGTCAAGTCATTCTTATTCGGATTTCGTAGAACATAGACAATGAATCAAAATTAAATCTAAATATTTTCGAAAGTATTAATAAATGCATCTCCAGAATAATTTCTAGCAATTGTAGGATTTTCATACCTTATCGAGTTTAAACCTTATAGAATATACAAAATTAACCTTAACCTTAACATATGCATCCATTTTTATTACGTGAAATATGGCCGGGGAACAAAGTTCCGAAAATCAACATACCGAAAGCCCAAAATTTCGATATAACATGGATCCAGCGTGATTTTCTTCACTTTGTCTTTGAAAATTTGGCAAAAAGAAAGAAAATTAAAATACCTTGGACTCACGCAATATCGAAATTTTAGCCCCCTGGGGCATAACATAAAATATTTTACCCCTCGATTTTGCGGGCCTAAAATGCCCATCTCACGCCTCTGTGGGCGTAAAATTTATGTTATGCCCCAGGAGGAATGAAATAGGCGTTTTACGGCTACAGTATCAAAAAGTTTATTTTGCGTCCTATAAATTATCCACCCAAGATCTAGAAAATGCTTGTATCAATCTTATGCGTGATATCGACGGACTCTTCACAATGATTCTGTACGATTTTGTTAAAGTTTGTTTAGTGCGCCGAAATTTTATGATAAGAAACTAACGAGATTTTGAGTTGGTGATTATACTTTTATTAATTTTATATTGCAATTTATGTGCAGCGTGTATATCGACTGCAGCCAGTTCTGATTGCAACTTTTTTTGTAATTTTTGAGTTGTATGATTAAGATAAAAAAAATCTATCTATCTATATTTTGGTATTAATTAGTATGTTCACATTCGGATAAAAAAATATCAGACATTGCGACAAAGATGTACGAAAGAATGAAAAGAAAGAGGGGTTCATTCCTCTTCATAGCAGAAACTTTGAAATATTCCGAGGTTGATTCCCGATGTTGGCTATTGTTTATTGTCTCTATTCAAGAAGAAAAGGTTAACATCCGTTTACAGGTTACCCAGATTTACCAACTATTATGGTGGTGTTGAAAGGAATAGCAGAATAACGACGTCGTCGTCGAAATCACCCTGGGGCTGGTTGCATAGGTTTTCTGCAATGTTCGTATGTCATTGCACACGCGAATGTGGCTACAGAAGGGGTGAAACTGATTGTAGGCGCAATTCGGGGGTCGACTCCAGATGTGGATTTATGAAATGGGAGGATATGCTAAATGAGGATTAAACATAAGGTGGACCACCTGAGAACAAATAGACAAAGACTAAATATTCAAAAATATTATTTAATAATTACTAACTTTTGTACAAGCAATGCATTAACAACAATTTTCTATTGAAAATTATTGAATGGTTATCAAGGATACAATAAATTTGCTTGTGTTTTGCTAGGTGAATTTCTACATTTTGTCTAGTTTCTATTAAAAAATTCACTGTTTTAGTTCAAATGATTTTATTGTTTACGCATAAAAAGAATACCTTAAGATTTACGATATGTATTGTATCATTTATAATAATTACAGTTAATATTACATTATGCAAAGAAAACTAGGTATTAAAATGAGTATCCTGATATTAACCATTAATATAATCATTTCTGATTACTATTTGAGACATTAGTGGAAATGATACTTCCCTGTTACACACTTATTCTAAATGTCAAGATAGTAAAAGACTAACTGGAGATACCTGTCCCTATTATAAACATTTAGATAATAATAGTTAACAGTTATTTTTGAAAGTCTCCATATTGTAAATCGTAACATAAGTTTCTCTTTGTGTAAATGAAAACATGACATAGAAGCATATTTGCAAATTTACTCATGTACTATCCTGAAACACACATTCAATTGCATATGTTTTCAACAAATTATTTTCAACCAATTTTTTACTGCAATTATGTGAATGATGTTATCCGCTAATTATCTGCGAAATAACTAGATGAAATTCTGAAAGTTTACAACAATTACTATTCCAGATGAAAATGTACATGCAGATGCAGGAAATAACAACAACATGCCTCTATTAGATTAATTTATAATGAAAACTAATACAACTAGAAGGATACATTTCGATTGGTATTGCAAACCTACTCGTTGAAGTAGATTGCTTATGTAACTCCCATCGTTCAAGTCCTTCACAAATTGAGATATGGCATAACTCAGGCCTACAAAAAAATTGTTGTTTTCTGTGCTGGGGTCCAAACCAAACTAATCCGATGTATTTCTAGCTGTTAAATGCGAGTCTTACATACGGCAAACGTAAGACATAACCTCAAAAATTCATAAACAATTAGCTTTTATAGCGTCATAGGCTTTCATAAGGTGCATTATGTCTTGTTTCGGATAAATGCAGCATTATTTATTTGTATTTTGAGCCGTTAAATGGGAATTTGCAGTCAAGAATTGTGGCCGCTTAGCGAATTGCACCAATAAGTTAAACAACGTTTAACAAACCTCAAAGAATCGTAAAGAAATTCATTTGTGTAGGGATAATATGCACAAAAAAGGAAGACTATGACTTTCCTCATTTTAAGAACACATTAATCTCATGTATTTTGATCGGCTGAATATGAATCCGTAATTAAATACATCGGTCGCCTTGTGAATTACAATTATAAATACCCTCCTGCAATAGAAATATGCACCATTAGTAAAAGATATAAAAAATGTTGTTCCGAAAAATTGATTTTAAAACATACTATCATGTAGGAAACGTAACTTATATCATAGCTTTTCTTTTTTTTGTGAGTATAAATTGCAATAAAATCTTATTTTTTACGATTTTTTTAGGTTATGTTTGAAATTCGCCCAGCGATTCCCGTTTTCTATTGCAAATTCAATAGATCAAGAAAGATAAGATTAATATTTTCTCAACTTCAGAAAAGTCATATTCTTTCTCTGCAAGGTTAAATGGCTGTATAAAAATGTTTGTATGATTTTTTTAGGTTAAATTATACAAAGAGACCATCATTCTTTACTACAGATTCCTATTGAGCGAGTAGAAATAAAAATAATTGGGTGTTTATTCTATCTACTTTTCTATGATTTGTGAGGTTATGTTTGCAATTTGTCGATAGATCTTCATTTTTTATCGAGCAGCTCAAAATACGTCGGATGATCTGGACCCCAGCAAAGAAACAGCTTTCTATTAGGGCATTTTTAATCAAAATTACGAAATTTTTTATCAGTGAGTGAGAAACTGCAAGTACTTTAAAAGCATAAATTGTTCAACGTAAACATAATATTGAAAAACCGTAACATAAAGATCGTAGTACATAAATTATTAAATAAATGGTCATTAATAACCTATTTTTGTTATTACAAAACTTGTTCTTGTGAGGCTGGGTAGTTTAAGACCTTTCCTACAAAATATTCAATAAAAAAACATAATAAAATATTGGTATTTATGCTTAAATTGAGCAACACCAATATTTAAAGTCAATTTTTTATCATTTAAACCCTACTAAAAGTGCTCAATTCATTTAATTTCGCAAAGTCAGCAGACAATTTTTTTGGCTTCGAAGCTATAACTTTTTGAAGTTACTCGGTAATGACTTGAATTTTGTTTACAGCTTCACTACTATCCAAATACTATAAAAACATACGAGTTTGGGGTGTGCCTATAACTAAGAAAGAGTTAACAAATCCTAAAAACTAGAGAACGCTTTTTTTGAAAATACATCTCGTAAGATTATTTATACAAAAAGTTTTCTTTTAGCTAGAATGTTGAAGGTGGATTTTTTTGTACACTAAAATTGGTACTAAATGACGCTAAGTAAAAATCCATCCCCATCAGGTTTTTATTAGAGTTTGAATTATAAAATTACAAACGCCACTCCTTTCAAAAATGACCTTTCAGCCTGGCACACTCTGTAATCTACTTCAATTGATTTCTAAATTAATGCTCCTGGTTGGTTGAAAGTCAAAGGTTATGTAAAAAATTGCTTCAATGGAAATAATCACATTCAATATTTTAAACATTGATATTAATTTTTAAAAATATTATGTATATTCCTAGTAAGTTCAAATAGTGTCTTCATGCTGTTTTCTTACTTTTTCAAAGATGTAAAACATAAAAAATAAGTTTGCATAGTGTGCATTAAAAAATTAGATCCATATTTTTATGAAGTGAAATATTAAAGGTTTCGTGAATTTGCCGATATACCAAATTATATGACATATTTGTAAACAAAATTTTAAACGATTCAAAGTTCTCAACATTACTGTTTATACACCTGAATGCCTGTCATTAGTCATAAAGTTCCAAGCTGGTAAGAAACACATTGATGAAAATTGTATGTTTGTAACGCAAAATTTTATTTTTGCATTTGCAACAATTCGGCGCAAACTAGACAAATGAAATGTTTTTACTTATGAGGATGGAAGGGACATATTAGATTGCAGACATACAAACAGTACTGTATTTGTAAGTCCGCTTCTTCCATGTCCACCCTGCTCGTTAGCAACCAACGCTTCCCTGAAGGTACTTGATATAATTAAATTAACAAAAGAATAGTCGAAATTAAGAAATAATATAATTCAGGCTACAAAGTGTAACAGGCTACAAGATATTTTTAATGTGTTATTTTTTAAAGAAATTGTATGTTCCAGAGAAATTTACTCCAGTTTTGAACGTAGATTCAAACACTCGATGAAATAATTCTATAAATAATAAATTGAGCATAATATGTGTTGATAAACTAAGCTAAAAATTCGGTCAATGTTTAATCAATTATTACTACCCTGATAAAAATATCAGGAAATGAAAGTAGATTAAAAAATGTTTGTCGTGCATTTCTCGACGAAATTTTCCGATTCTTTTTTTTTGGAGTACCGATCTTTTTATATTCCTTGATACGGGCTATTTTTTGCATCAAGTTCAGTGACTGTCCGAGATTCTTGAACGAATGAAAAAGATTTTTCAAAAAACGGTTTCAAAAAATTAGATAGAGTATCCCTTTTGTTTGTGCTTCGTCCCGGTTCAGTTCCATTACATCATGGTATAAAATTCATGAAATAACTGATATCAATGGTGTACAAGGCATCACAAAGCCTTGCTGATGATTTCAGTCGTTGAGGACCGGGATAAAACGATCGGTAATAAACAAAGAAGATCGGTACTCAAAAAAAAACAATCAAGAATCGGAACATTTAATCTAGATGCATATTTACTTTATTAATTCATTTCATAATTCCGATTAAAAAATTATAACAATAATATCGCTATTTACATAACATACAGTCGATGTGTACATTAATTTTGCAACAACAAAAAAATAAAAGACATTTTTAATGCACCATAGGAAAAGTAGCCTTATTCGAAAGTGAAAGATCATTTCCGAAGTAATTTTGTTTATAGAATCCGGATCTAGGTTCAGAATTATCTCATCACGTCAGGATTTTGAGATATTTCACAAGTTTTTTTCTTTCTTAGTTCGATCATATAGTACTACTCTTTCTCTTTAATTTGAGAGACACCATGTAAATACTTTGAGTCAAAAATTTTTTACTAGATTTTCTCTTGAAAATTGTCACTTGAAGGTGTTTGGGTTGCCCACTACGAATCTTAAGTCTGACAAATTGTCATTGAACTCGGCAACAATAAATTTCTACTCTGTTATTTTTAGAATGCACTACATCAAATATCTTAAAATCCTGACGTACTGGGACAATTTTTACTCCGGATTTTACGCAAAAAATTACTACGAAAATGACCCCCCATTTTCCAACAACAGCATGACCTCATTATTTCCAGACCTACTTTTATTAAATAAGAGTAAAAATGTAATCAATTTTATACTTAAAACTCGATGCGTAATTGTGATTAAAATTTCATCGCTACATTGGAATAAAAGTTGCATATAAAACATGAAAAGCTTACTGCACCTTAACCCCATATAACCCGCACAATAAAAACGATTTCATAAAAAATGGGAAAAATTAAACCCGTGAGATCCTACAAAAAATGTTGCATATGGAATAAACTGTGACTATATTCAAAGTTTCATATGTTGGAGAGACAAAACGTGAATGACGGAAAAAGCAACTCACTAACATTCAGAGTATTTCCCAATGTGATTATGTCGTGATCTCACAATATAATGGAATGATGCAAACATTGAGGACAAAGATACTAACAGAAATCGACTTACGAAAATATTAAATATGCATTCAGAAAAAAAAACGGCCTATTAACAAAACAGAAGACACAAAAGCAATCTATCAACAAACGAGAGGACTCAAAAAATCTATAAATATTATTCTAATACAAATATTACATAATGTTACAAGAATATAATTCAGAAAATGAATAGTAATATATTTCAACTTGTTTTATTTTCATATATTATTTATTACTTAAAGGGTTACACGACAGTAGAATTTTGAAAAATCTGTTGGTTTTTTAGTTAAAGGGTGCGTTAAATAAGCAAAAAGATATAATACGTTCGCCGATATATAAAATCAAATTTCTTTTACTTTTCCGCTATAGATGTCTAAAAAACAAATAATATTGCGAAGATAGCATCTTTTTCTGTATCGAATCTTGTACCAGCTTATTTAAAAAATAATCTCATTTGGATATCATCTGCCAGATATGTTGTACCTTGATCTGCATAAAAACAGAGACTAATAGCTTATCCCTTTTCCAAGTTTCTTGGAAATCGAGCAGGGAAACTGAAGATTATTTTAGATGTTTTTGGAGTCACTGATTACGCATTCAAGGTTAACTTTGTAAAATTCCAGATGGCAGGTCCAGTATAGCGGATGCACTCTCAACGATTTTATTTTAGAATTCTAAAAATTTAAAACATGTAAGCCCTGGTAGAATTGTAAGCATTTTTATTGGATTAAAACTAATTATTAAGCAAATATGTTGCTTAAAAAATGGATACAATAAAAATGTCTAAAAAATGGCCAAGAATTGGACAACTCTAAGCAAAACATATATTAAATAAGAAAATTTTACATAATTGTCTAATTCTTAGATATAATAAATGTGTATTAATTAGGGAATATTTTTGTCCATTAAATGTCCAATAAAACTATTCTAAACTTGGCTTGAAATTTTATGCAATTTTTTTATCTAATTATTGCACAAGACAAATGTTTTAAATTTATTTAACCCAAAAAAATGTAATAAACGAACAACAACATTTGTAATTGTATATTTCTCGTTTTTAAAGATTTTTAATTAGTTTTTTTTTGCAATTTAATTATGAATCTCTCAAAGGATTATGTGAAAAAACATAGACAATTAAAAAAATATAAGCAAAGCCTGCTTTTGATGTTTACTGCGGCCAATGAAGTGAAATGTGAAAATTCAGTGGAAGACGATCACAGAAGCGAAGAAGATTCTTGCTTCAGAGGGCTACGATACCAGCAAACACACTCGTCGCATAATGTAATATAATATGTTAACTGTAATTTTTAGTAAAGTGACTATCATATAACAATACGCTTAAGTAACGCTTAAAGGTAACGCTTCATTTTCATCAGGGAGGGCACCCTAAGGGCCAAGTCCCGTAAAGCACCGATTCTCCGTCGAAATCTACTTTTGTACTTGAAAATTACAAAATGTTTAGTTTATATTTGAATATACGCTACCGCGTTATTCGCATTACTATATACTGTCCTGAAAATTGCATTTTTCTTACTTTCTATAATCTTAAAGTCGTAAAATATAATGTTATCTTTCTTACACATTCCAATATGAAATAGACAAATATTTTCTAATAAAAATGTCTAATAAATGTCCAAAACTTTCTAACCTCAAAATCGTAACATGACATGTCATTTTCCTTATAAATTGCAATATAAAATAGACAAATATTGTCTAATAAAAATGTCTAATAACTGTCCAATAAAATCTTACATTTTTGTCTATAAATTGTCTAGTTTTATTGCCCATTATTTGTACATTTAACAAGAATATTAGACAATAAATGTCTAATAAATGGCTAAATTTCTACCAGGGAGATTATGTTACAATTACAATTTTTTTAACCAACCTATTGGATAACTAGTGTAAACATGACATTGATTTATTAGCTTAATTAGACCATAGGTCCAGTTCTTTCGCAAATATACTCAGTCGAAACTAGGTTATAATTATTAGAATATTCCCTTAAGATCTCATCAAATTTAATCACTCTTCTGTTGGAATTCACTTTGGACCGAAATATTTATCACCTGTTTCGTGAATTTAAAATCTAGAACAGTATCGCAGTGGTACCAAACATTTCGTGTCAAGACAAAAAATTATATGTATTCTATATTTCTAAAACATATAAATAAGAAAAGTGAGAGATCCTGAATTTAGTCGCGAAGAATATTACAATATTTTTATAAACAGAATAGTTTGCTTTTAAACAATTCAAATACGTCCAATAATCAATTAAAATATTCGGAATACTTAATTCATTTATTTATTTCGAGTTCATTTTATATATACTTATAGTTAATTAGCATTTCATTTGCGAACCAATTTAGTGCGAGTGTAATTTATCACTGCTTGGAAAAAAATGTTATTGGAAAGTTTACTATTCCAGATGGTAATTTTTGAACAGATTTTCTTGCCATTCTTTCCTATAAAAAATGAGTTCTTAGAATCTTTACTATTCGAACATAAAAAGTGACGAAAAATCTTGCAATTTTTACCAAAAACAATTGTAATGTTTTCCATGCTACAAGCCTGTCCTAAAGTTACCATCATGAAGGTAATTTTCAATAAAACTTTCACCATTTTCTCAAATTTGGAAGTAATAAACGCTAAAGGATAGATTTTGGTTCTTTGTTTACACTAGATCTGACATTATTTGGAGGATGTAAAAGAATTTCCAAGATCATTTCATAAATTTTCGGAGTAATAAAAAATTTTAATTCTCTTTATTTAATTATTTAAACAATTAAGAATAAGATTTGATTCTTTGTTTACGCTACTTCTAACACTATTGAGAGCAGGTTGGACAATTTTCAGGAAATGTTGGCTTTAATGACCAGCTCTAACTCCATTTTCTCAAATTTCGGAGTAATAAAGATAAAGGATAGATTTTGATTCTCTGTTTACACTAGATCTGACATGATTTAGAGGATGTGAAAGAATTTTCAAGATCATTTCATAAATTTTCGCAGTAATAAACAATTTTAGTCCTCTTTATTTAATTCTTTAAACAATTAAGAATCAGTTTTGATTCCTTGTTTACACTATTTCTGATACTATTGAGAGCAGGTTGGAAAATTTTCAAGAAAATTTGGTTTTAGTGACCAGCTATAACTCCATTTTCTCAAATTTCGGAGTAATAAAGGATTGATTTTGGTTCTTTGTTTACGCTAGTTCTGAGATTATTGAGAGTAGCAAAAGAATTTCAAAATCATTTCATAAATTGCCGGAGCAATAAAACATTTTAAGTCTTTAAACGATTAAGAATAAGTTTTGATTCTTTCTTTACACTACTTCTAACACGATTCAGAGCAGGTTGGAAAATTTTTAAGATTATTTAGTTTTTTTTGGCCAATTATAATTGCATTTTCTATATTTTTGGAAATAATAAACAATTTCAAGCGTTTAAACAAAGAAGGAAAAATTTTTATTCTGTGTTTGCATTACTTTTAACACTCTTGAGAGCAGTTAAGAAAATTTTCACGATTACTTGATGTTTCTGGCCAAGTATAATGCATTTTATCAATTTTTGGAACAATAAATAATTAAAAATGTTTAAACAGTTAATGACTATCGGTTGTTCCTAATGTAGCGCACTTCTAACGTTATTAAGAACATCTACATCTACATCCACATTCTCCGTGTGAAAATATTAATGTATATGATTTCACTTAAAATATCGTAGTTTTGAAACTCCGTTAATATGACATTGTTAATTTGTCACTATTATGAGTAGTCATATTTGCAATAAATTAAGAGACACATTTTTTTCAGTTAGGTTGAAATTACTCTCATGTTTTTAAAATTCAGGGAAAAAAGTACTACGTACCATACATTCTAGCTAGAGATTTAGTAACAATTCACGTACGGTAACATTGTGAAAGATAAATTTTCAGTTTATTTACTTAAAAAATAAATTTTTTAGGACGTTAGAATAACAGAACTTACGATTATTCTATCAATAAAAAGAAATATTATTAAGTTAAAGATTTATACAGTCTAAATTATGACGTTTCGTTTTAAAAAATACTTAACTAAAATTCTATTTTTATTTTTTGTTAGTATTAGCATTAAATTGAATAAAATTTCTTTGATTATAAACTTTCTTAAAATGACTTATGAAGATTATTCACCTTTCAACGAAAAGAAATTATAACTGTTGAAACAGTGTAAGTTAAACAAGTTTTGCAAATTTACGATATCTTGCATTAAACAACCATTATTTCGCAAAAAATACTGTTTTATATTCACTTGCAACTTTTTAGTAATAATTTCTTCACCTGGTTTTGGAAGGCTAAACCTAATGTGTTACTAATTAAATAATTATATTTCATTAATCATGTTGAAATTATAATTAATTTCAGACAATAATTAATCTCCGATCTAATTAATTTACTCAAGAATTAATATATGTCATTAATTACTCGTTCTGAGCAATCCTGCGAGAAATTTTTGTCACAAAGAAAAAGAATTAAGTGACATTAAGAGAAAATTAACATTAGATATGCGTTAGACTATTCTTCGATAAGAAGTCGATAACAAGAAACACTAGCGTTCACAATCGGATAAAAACGACCCTGAAAAATGGGTATAAAAATCTTGGCACAATAATTACAGAAATCGCACGCAATACAAGATTAGTAATATTAAATGATCGGCGTCGGAACCTCTCATTTTTTTTAAATACAGAAAGGTACATACCATAAACAAACTCCTATCAGCGACAAGACGATGAGTGCACGTAAGAGAGGCATTATCATTACTGTTGTCACTTTGAGTTTACGACGAATTTGGAACCGATTATATATATACATATATTATACACATATATAATATATATATAACGTTAATAAGTCGTCACCGTGGGTCCAGAGTGGGGTAAGGAATATCCCTACCTCTGCGACATCATTGACGAACCGAACCGTATCGAGAAACATATGGGAAATTCGACTTGGTTTGGTTATCTATGAACTACACCTCGATTATCTCGGCATAACAAATGGAGAATCCAACGATGAGAAGTCGTGTAATTTTCCCGCGGAATTATTGAAGTTCGCGATCGATGTGCGCACTTTACATCAATGACACTTTGCTGATAACTCCGATACTGAAGCAAATCTGGGCCGGTAATGCTGAAAGTGATAAAGTTTGGTATAAAGGTTTTTCGTCTGACAAATGTTACATGATAACACTTAATCGTCAAGAATGCTGTATCGATAAGGTAGTAATCTGCATCGAAAAATGTTAATTGTCGAAATGCGTCTACTTTTGTTTGTTATATAGAAACTGCTCAAAACAGTGTAAAATTAATTAAAATTTTACGAATTTCTTAAAGCTAGTAACAAAATGCTATAATATGAGAAATTTTTAATTCTTGTTTAAAAGTATTTTTTATGTATATTACTTATTTACCGATTTGGTTTATCAGAATATTTATTTACATACAGATATTTACCTAAGGATTATTAAATATAAAAGATATTCTGGGATAAGCATTGTCGATTTAAATAAATACTTAACCAGTATTTTTAATACAATTATTAACTATGAATCTATGAATCATCTGCTTAAACTAAAAAAAGTCAGCATTTATATTTTACAAGCACAGGTTAATATTATTGTAAAGGCTTGGAAAAATGATTCAATTTCTACACGAAGAAAAATGAAATAGTTGGAACTACTAACTAGTTAGTAGGATAAGACACGGCCATCATATTTAGTTAATTTTATTATCTAAATAATGACATCGACAAATAAGGTTGTCGATGATACTATGTAAATAGTAAAGCCATCTAAAAAAGTCGTTGTGCCAGATCCTACTATTTAGATAGTAAAACCAACTATTTCTTTCTTCCGTGTGTATAAAAATCTCAACAGAAGATGATTTAAATCCCCCCCAGAAGGATAATATTTGTTTAAAACAACATTCCTTACGAGACCTTTTTATGGCTTTCCTTTTTTATTTTTAAATCATAATGAACTCAAAATACAACATTTTTTCACCTCTTGACCATTCATTAGGATTAAGAAACATTAAAATTTGTACGGTTGAAATACATCTTTAGACGTTAGTAAATACATTTCGGCATTTGGTCATCTTCAGAACCAAATTTAAGAGGCAATTATGATACGAATTATATGACTTGACAGTTGAGTCACATGTTGTGATTTGTTTCATCTCGATGTCTGTAATCATAATATTTAGTAAAACTTGAAATAAACGATTGGAAGATCATTTGCCTCTGACAATTTGGTGGAATATGGTGATTATTTTGAGTTTATTATATAATGTAAATAAGGTGCAACAATCAAAACACGTGGGTCAAATATGAAGTTAAAATTATAAAATAATTTAATAATTTTGGTTTTAAAGCTTACTTGCTGTAGTTGTTCCATGACTTCGTATAAACTTCTGATATAGTTACTCGGTATGATGCAAAATAGGTCGAACATGCATTTATGTCAAAAAAGTCCGGGTACTACTATCGGTGACGGCTGGGACGACACTGGACTAATGACAGAATGATAATTATGCTGTACCAGCCAAAAATAATAAGTGAATATCCGAAATTCGACTAAGTTTATACCTTGTCTTATATTAAACAAACTTACGTCCGCTTACTTATCTACAATTATTCATAGTGACTACATGCGTTATTTAATAATAAATACAGTAATAGTTTTGCAAACGGTTTAAAAATATTATTGTTAAAAATCTTTAGTCAGAAAATAATAAATTAACAATTAATATCCATAGACCGACATTCGTGATTTCATTCGCACTCTAAATTTAATTTAAAAAAAAAAACATTATAACTATTGTCTACGAAATACAGTTAAAAATACTTTGTATACATGTTCTAGATGTTGCTATAGTTATAGGTATCCATAATTTTCAAGGAATATTTCAAAATTTTACTATCATTGAAGACACTCGAATAAAAATTACACAAAAAATACTGCTTAACCCATAATGAAATCCACTTACTTTACTAATTTTGGGTATGTTCTATCGATTTATGTGTATAGTACCGAAAAGTCAAAACATTTTTGTTTTCGACAATTTTATATAAATGGATAATGGATGGCGATCCATTTCAAACTACGGACAAATGTGGACAAATAAGTTGCAGTTCAAGGAGATTTTTTTTTTAGTGAGCTCTATTCAGTTTATCGAATTAAAAATGGCGAAAAGTGTGAAAATTTGTAAAAACCCTGCATATTTCTAAAATAAAGCAACTTTAATAACAATTTTTGTCTTAAAATATAAAATTACGACATTTTGGATTTTGAAAATTTCTCATTGCATTGCAATTCAATATAATACTAAACATGCAGAAATGTTATAAAAGAAAGCACCGAATCATTTATCGACGAGGCATGTGAAAAATGCCATTATTTTTTTAATTTCCAAGGCCGCCACATTGAATCCGCCATTTTTAACATCATCAAATATATTAAAAAGTGAACATGAATATTTAATACATCGAAATTTTACATTTTCAGACAACAATGTTGATTAATGTCGATTTATTTCAGAAATATTTAGGAAAGACATCTACTTTTAGAAATTTTCACACTTTTCCGCCATCCTTAATAAGATAAACTGAATGGAGCTCACTAAAAAAAAATTCCCTCTAAACTGCAACTTATTAGTCCACGTTTGTCCATAGTTTGAAATGGATCGCCATCCATTATCCATTTGCAAAAAATTTCCAAAAACAATTTATTTGTAATTTGTTGGTACCTTTTCACATAAAATCTGCCATATTGTTTTTCTGTGGTAAGGAAACGCAATTTTGACCCCATTATATCGTATCTAATATACAGCTTTGAAAATCAGCTAAAAATCTCATAATCTTGGACGTTAATGGTTTAAATTTTCAATAGTTTGCTAAGATTTCTATACGAAAACGGATTGTCCAAAATTTAGCATAATTTTGTAATTGACATTTGCCGGAAACTTCTGTATTTTGAGGAAGAAATTTTAAGGTGAACGACTAACAGCTGTCCTAGCGAAAAATAAAATCAATTTTTATTGTTTTTCGAAATTCTGGTTCTGTAGCTGCAAAAGTAAACATTCATATGATCGTTTCCAAAATTTTAATAAAATTGGTCCATAAATGATAGAGAAAAACAGGAAATAAATTTCAGTCGTTTAAAAAGCTGCTGGATTTATATTTTGTTAAATAAAATATATTACCTAAAATACGATTAGATACCAACTTGTTTTAAAACATGCATGTTTTCTTTAAAATTGTTGTTAAAAAAGTTTTCAGAAAATAATATTTAAAATCATGTAAAATCTTCCTTTTTAAAATGCCAATGTAAACTATAGATGATTGATGTGCTTCAATAAATACCTTACATATATAAGTTAGATTAATTAAGCAAACCAGACTTCCTTGATTACCGACATTTTAAGAGATTCTACGGTGAGTTGTTTACTGGGGTTGGGATGCAGACTTCTAGGTTAGGGCTGTTCGAGTCGAGTTTTCTAGTTCACTGAAATGTGAGCAAATCGTAAAATATATAAAAGTGAGTAATTAAGCTAGACGAGTAACTTTTGCTAGACACATACTTGTGGTGATTATTAAACTTATCTTATGTGTTATATTTAAACGAAAAAGAGAGTTGATATTGGTTATATATTTTATCTTTATCGACGCCTTCCGTCGATATTGTAACTGACTAAATTATGTCAGACTGGCGAAACAGTGAAATTTGACAATGTTTCAAATTAAGAAAGAACATTTATTTAAAGTTTTATCGGTTTCTTCATTTCCTGATAATGATCATTTTTGCATTGATACAGGGTTAATTTCTCTGTTGTCTATTTATATTTATAAGGATCATTTTGATATTTTTTATCGGATCTTCTTAACCTCTTTCATCTCTCATATTTTTAAAATTTTACCAATTGTGTTATCGCAATGAGATGGCTAAGACATTAAATATTGTCTTATCCGAAATATTAAAAATTCCACTTAAAGGTATACTATTAAGAAAACACCTGGCAATCCCTTGATGAAAGTAGTTATTATATTTCTTATTATGAACGGTAATTTTTATATTTTCTAATAAATTACTGCACCACGTAATTCATTAGCATTTGAAAAAATCAAGTTTAAGAATTCTTTGAATAAATCTCTTGGTTGTGGAGTCTTATATTTCGCTTTTACGAGAAATTCCAGTTTGCTAACAAATTTTCACGTAGAGCAAAAGATTTCTGAGGCAAAGGAGATTTTTTTATACATTTTTACACAAACTATGTTGGTAAGTATTAATTGCAGTTAAAATTTCAAAATTGTTTTGGATTTTCAGCAGAGATTAAAATTCAAAAGTAGTGTTACACAGAGAGAAAAAATGGTTAATGCAACCATAAAAAACAGGTAGAAATGATTGTAACATATAATGATAGTAGAATTAACAATTCGAAATTTTGTCGTTTACTTTATGTTACATTTACAATTCAGAAGATTGTAAACATATGCCATTCAATAGTTATATTTCTACACCAAGAGCTTTTTTCATTTAGTCAATTTTATTATATCTATTTTACTACTAAGGGACATTTAAAGTGATTATTCGATTGTAAAATTATACTCTGATTTTCGACGGGTCAAATTTTTGTCCACGTTGCACGTTGGACTTTTACGCAGCGATATTGTAAATTTACACAGCTATTGTGAATTTCACTTTTGCCTTTGTAAAATGTAACCTATCAAGTGCTAATTTATATTCGAAATTGGAAGTTACAAATTATGGTAATAACACCTCGTACAACAGAATAAAATTTCCAAGGCCTGATAAATTTACAATCGATACTGAAAATGAGAGGTTATGTAGTAAAACGTATATATATATATATATATTTGCGAAAACTATTGTATAGTTTGTACTACAAAGTTAGGCTCATTGTTCAACATATAATAAATAATTTATTTTGTTATCTTACGCAGTTTTATCATTAGGAATGGACAATTATATAGCCTAAATAACGTAGATTATGGTAGTACTTTTTTTAAAATTACGATTAAATTTTTATTTGACGAGAAATTTGCATCTTAACTGTTACGAATCGGAGACATCTTTTGACACTCGTGCGAATTGGAAATCGGCATGCTCCTCTGAAGTTACGTTTTGACAATAAATACAAGTGAATAAGATAATGAATTAGTATGAAATGATATAATTTCATTTAATATCGTTTTTCACTACATTCTAAGCAGCAATAAAAAATCTGAAATATACGTTTTTTAGTACAAGTTTTAATAAAAAAAATGCGTTTGTAAAATTTACTGTACGACTTTTAAAAGCTGTAAAAATAAAATAACAATTCAGATTCAAATTTCTCGACAATTAAAAATGTAACCGTAATAAAAAAAAACACCACGATATTCTACATTCCTAGCGATAAAACTGCGTAAGATAAAAAATAAATTTTTTTTTAATTTTCAACGATCTCTTGTTATTATCTATTTGAAATATTAATTTCCCGAAAACATCAAACCTACCATCTTTGTGGAGAATTTCATGAACACTGTTAAAAATTCTGATACTTTCATATTACCGGAGTAACAGAATTTTACTAAAACCTATAACAGACAGACAAATTATGCAACTGCATGAAAACATTGTGAAATTTGTAACAGAAACATGAATATCAATCAGCGAGCGAAGGTGAAGTTAGTTTGATTTGTCGCCGCCAGGGATAGACGCGACGTTAGAATCGCTACAGGAGACGTTCACGATACCTGTTGTAGAAGTTGGATTTTGATTCGATCACAAGAGATTCAACGGTCCACCTCGAGTAGTGAATAAAATATGTCATATTCGAATAGCATAATAAAATCATTTGACGTTGATATGTCTGAGTGCAATTTAAGTGCCAGTGTTGTTTCAATAAATTTGATATATTGTTCATAATTTATTTATGTAATTAACAACAAATCAACATAATTTACTAAGAATTTACGTACATAACCATACTAAACATATTGATAAATTTAATAAAAAAAACTAATTTTTTTATTCACCTTGCATATTTCTGTTACTGTAACTAAAAGTCACTAAATGTTGTTTCTGAAAATTATGAAACGGTTACCATAAAAAGCTTCCGTTACATTTTTCAGAACATTTTTTATAGTGAAGTTTAGTTGCATTTTTACTGTGAAAAATGATTTTTACTACGCTACTAATTTTTTCCTTCGACGTAAAATTACCATATACAGCATTGGCTCGATTTTACCCCATCTTTCAAGTTAGGAAAATACAGCGAGTTGTAATTTTATAATTTTTAACATAGGGCATTTACTAAGCATTATAAAATTCCTAACCTCACATAGAAAATTGGCAATGTCAAACATCAACATATTACCATATTTTTACGAAAGAAAATTACAACAGATTTGTAAAGCTTACTTTCATTTTTTTCAGTGTAGGGTATATTTAAGGTTATGTAATATTGATGGATGTTACGTATGAGGAAATAGTAAACGGAACAGCTGTGATATATTCTTATTTACTACGGCAATAGTCCATTAAGTATTCCGTGATTTAGTTTTGTGAAATTGTTCTATTAACTATTTTTTTACTGTCTATGATAGAATGAAACAAATTAGAAAGCTAATTATTGTTAGATCAGTTTATACTTTATAGTAAAGAGAATGAATGAAGGTAGTTTTTACCCCAGTTTAACCCCCTAGATTACTTCCAAGTTATCATCTTCGAATGGCAATTTCTTTCTGGGTGGTTAGTTACTTGCAGATATTGCTGCAGCTGGTTATTTTCCAGCACATGTGAATATTTTACAATACACGTCATAACTTATTTGCATCTGAAGTTCGATTATTATTATGTCACCTATCGGGATCGCAATAGCAATGTCGTCCATGTTTTAATAAAATTCACAAATTTTAGGATTTAAAAAAAAACAATGACATTCAAATATTGGTTTATCAAAGATTGCAGAATATTGTAATTAAAGATTAAAGTGTAAATGAAATCTAAAATATAATGAAAAAGAAATATCTTTAAAGAAAAGAGAACAAATCATAAAAATATCAGTATGATTGACGCATGAAAAAACTGGGAAAGTGATATTAATAGTGAGTTTGAAACTAATTCGAAAAATGATTCGGAAAGACGTAACTGCATGAAACAATATTACAAGTATAATTTCTTGGATTTTTGTATGAGATGATGTAATTTTCATCGTACTGAAAATCTTACTAAACTTATCTTGAAGAACACTCACCCAGGGTTTTTCATCACTTGATATATGTTTAGTAATAGCATATTATAGATAACTTATCAGTTAATGGTGAAAATGATCCAACATGCTAAAATTAATAATTTATGTACATTAAACTCCGAAATCTTATTTAAAAAACAGTTAATGAGAATATGAGAGAAGCTTCTCTCTATAGTGAGGTTGTAGGTAATCCACAGCAGAAATTATAGCTCGAAGACATTCTAAATGCACTTAGAGTTTCGAAAAAAAGGAATGTGTACTTAAAATAACAAGAAATACGAGAAATTCATGAATGATGAACTAGAGAAGTGATAAAAAATTCAGTTTGAAGATCTATCATAATGCACCGCAGATTTGTCGACTCATAAAATCTCCGAACTATTGTATGAAACTGTGTACTTCTATGCAATATTTTTATAAGTTGTTTAGAAAATATGATGAAATGAATTAAAAAAAAAGACTTTTTTTCTTATCTTACGAAATTTGACCAGTTGTCAACAACTCGAAATAATAATATCTAAAATCTTCTTACCTGTTATCTCTTTCGTACGTGAAAATATTTTTGAAAATATTTGTTGGAAAATTTTTAAATAAAATACTCTACATAATTTAATAATACAGCGTCTAGTTATTATTTAAACAGACAATTATAAAATTATCGACTTACGAAGAAAATTTACTACACTACTACTTACTTTCCAAATCCGATTTTTTTTAAAATCTTGATGCTTTCCTACATTTTGAACTAAAAATCAATACCACCGTATTAAATTTAATATATTTACTGCAAAAATTACGAAAATTCTGGCCGTCATGTACTTATTTCATCTTTGTTTTCATAACCTATACGAAACGCATTATCACTTTCAGTGCTTTTAATGATAATCTATTATTGTGTTTAACTGTTAAGTATTCCAATTTAGTGTCGATGTGATAGTGGGCAAATATTGTCCAATTATCAGTCTAGTTTCGTCTGGTAAACATTTTTTGTATAATCAATTACGAATCGCGACTTAACTATAGTAAAAACTTATTTAAACCTGAAGCTCTTTAGACAAATTTGAGCTCCACTGTTTCTGACGTAAAATTGTATGCTCTTTCAGAATCTTTCAATAAAATTTCGATAAAATGAACCGCAAAAAAGTTATACACGTTTTTCTGTTAAAAATCATGGTTTTTTACGTTTTGTTTTTCACAAAAACATCACTTTCATCTCGAAATAACGTTGGGAACATACCTAAGTTGAAAATATCGCGTCCATGGACCCCTAGGATTAAAATGTACCATATATGAATTCATAATTCAAGATGGCAGTTTTCAAAATGGCGCCTAGAAGCTCACAATTCTTTTTAAAACTTAACCATTTTTTTCTTAAAAACTATCTACTTTAGAGAAAATTTTCTAAGAACCACAATGCTTTGGAATGAGTCAAAGAATACTTTCAAATTTTATCAGCATGCAATAATACACTGCTTGATTTTTCAAAAATTCGAAAAATCGAAATTTTGGAAAAAGTTTTTTTAAAACTTTGAGTAGGTTCTTTAAATATTTTTCAGATATTTTTATTCTAAGAACATTTTCTCTAAAACTTACAGTTTCCAAGAAAATAAATTATTGGTCTTGAAATATAGAAAAGTTTAATAATTTATTTTCATGAAAACTATTGACTTTACAGAAATTTTCCTTAGAACAAAAATATTTTAGAACTATTTAAAGAAGCTACTCAATTTTTTTCAGATTTTTTAAATGATTTTTTTTTCAAAATTTCGATTTTTCGAATTTTTGAAAAATCAAGCAGTGTATTATTGCAAGTTGATAAAATTTTAGTGAATTCTTTGACTCATTTCAAAGCATTGTTGTTCTTAGAAAATTTGTTCTAAAGTCCATAGTTTTTAAGAAAAAAATGGTTAAGTTTTAAAAAGAATTTTGAGCTTCTAGGCGCCATTTTAACAACTGCCATCTTGAATTATGAATTCTGATCTGGTACATTTTAATCCTGGGAGTCCATGGACGCGATATTTTCAACTTAGATATGTTTCCGAACGTAATTTCCAGGTGAAAGTGGTGTTTTAACGAAAAACAAAATGTAAAAAACCATGTTTTTTAACAGACAAACGTGTATAACTTTTTTGCGGTTCATTTTATCGAAATTTTATTAAAAGATTCTGAAAGAGCATACAATTTTACGTTAGAAACAGTTGAGCTCAAATTTTTCTAAATGCATTTACATACAAATTATCGATGTTCAAACTGATACTGAAAATCCGCCCGTATGAACGTTAATGGGTTAAGGTTCGTTGCTAACATATGACATATTAGTACCAAATCAGTTTAGCCCAGTATGATGTTTTTTTCTAAGCAATGACTTACTTATGTAATTATAAATTTATTTTTGATATGTGACTTTTCCATTTCTGAGAAAGGAACTTATTCTGACCTGTTCACAATAAATACAGATAGTTCAACAACATTCATAAAGGTTAAAACACCAGAATAGTAAATTTTGTGCTCATCGATTTATTACGTCTTAATTATTTATACAAGCCGAACCTATAAGAATGAAAAAATCATAGTTTTCTCATGTAATACTTAACAACTGATTCATAATATAATGAATACATACATTGTTATAGCAGTTGCTACTTGCAAAAGTATCGATTTAATTGAATCATTCTTCATTTGTTAAAGCGAAGATTAAGCAAAGATTGAAGTTCTACAAACATCGTGAATTCAATGTTTCACGCAATCTGTTTTATAAGATTTCCGATGTAATGGAAACAATCATTCCACTCCTCAAGTTTTATGTTATCAGATATCTAATCGGTAGAAGAAAAAACATAAAAGATCACCAGTAAATATATTGTTAATGAACTATTGTATTTTTAGTCGACAATAATTATGTCGAAAGAAACGGTGTTAAGTGGGATTTCACATTCTTTTTTCTACCGACCGACATCGACCGGACTACATAGGCAGAACGCGGTTTGTACATGAAGTATCATTCGACCACGTTTTCATTCAATTATTCAAAGTTTTACTCTGAATCTATGCTTGTCCTCCACTGGTGGCTGTTGAAGCTGCATCAGCAGCTGGTGCGGCTGCAGCCGCTTTTTCTGGTCCTCCAATCCCGAGACAAGGCAGTTTCTCATGAAGAGCTGCTCGATACTTTGGATGGCTAACGGCAGAAAATATGTTAATTAGAAAATAAGGAATTTATACAAATTATACTTGAGAAAATTAAAAATGTGTTCTTCAAAGTATATGTTGATTTACAAGTGTATTGAATATTCAGTCTTTTTCCAGGAGGGGAAAGGAATTGACTGCTATGGAAAATAAAAATACCCAGTATTTTTTAAAAGAATACATGTAAACATCAGTCAGGATTTTTTGTGGTGATGTAATTTACATGATTCGTAAGTCATGATTTTTATGGTTTAACGCAAATGTATATTTCCGAATTTTTACTTTCTTTGTAGGGCAACAGATAACGTTAGCTGCAGGGAAAATGTTATAGGGAATGAATTTTGTTTTGCGAAAGTTCAAAAACTTTATGTGATTGATAATAGTTTGGTAAATTGAAAGAAATATATATATGACTAGTTGTATCCTATAAACCAGTACAAGGATTAAGGCCCTGAATGCATGCTTGACTAGTTTTTGAAGCAGCAAAAACGAGAGTTTCATTTAACCCTCCTGTGCACCATGACGAATATATTTCTCCAAACTAAATTGATTCCATATGGGAAGAGAAAAACTGGTACATAGGATGGTTAATATTAAACTAACTTCATGTGTTTTGAAAAAATAGGTTGCAAAAAGGTCGAATTTCATCATGAAACATTTGGAACACATATTTAAAGACTTCCTTCTTCACTGGAATCATACTCATTTCAGGGCAGCAAGTGAGTGAACACTCTAAAATTGTTGGAGTCGATTTTTAGCTCATTTTCAACCTGAACCTCGAAGTTTGTGATCAATGCAACCAACCTGGTTTGTGCGTGGGTTTGTGCCCAACACAAACTTCTTTTAAATACTCACTAAGTTTAGGCTAAGCACAAACTTGTTTTGTGTTGAGCACAAACCAGGGTTGTGTTGAGCAAAAACATCCAAGTTTACCAGGATACCAGGATGATCCAGGTAAGAAATTTTCGTCCGAATATATAAGGTAAAAGAATTCAAACCTTGCATTATATAACTAAAGGACCGAATGTGACTCAAAGAGAATAAAATTTATGCTTGGAGGAGTTATATTTAATGATCTCTCTCCCTCTCTTTTAGATTATGCAATTAACGATAAGTTTAGTGTTCAGATTAGCCATTCAAAATATTAATCCTTAGTTCTGACGGGCCATTTCCTCCCACTACCTGGGTCAAATATGTCCTGCCCCTTGAAAATGCTTACTGTGCAATTTATCAAGTATAATTTGAATTTTCTCTGGGTCGAAAACGACCCTAGAGTCGGGATTACGGGTTAAATGTATCTTCACACCAGAAGGATTTTTGGGACTACTCATTACGAATATAAAGTTGCATTTTTAAAAATTACAATAGCTAATTCAATATGGGAGTTGATAATTTTATAATTTTTTTAGAATTTGTTTCTAATTTGTCCCTTGGAGGTTTTTGAGAAATGTATATTTCATAATACTTCGAAATTTTTGGGAAAGTGTGGTGATTGGACATGAATCCTAACATGGTAAAATTGATAAGAATTGGAAAATAAAACCCAATCCTATTGTAACAATTAAAAAATAAACTAAATAATTATTGGCAAATCTTTTCAGTAGTTTAGAGAGATATAATGAGGTATTTACACCTAGGACTAAGTAGAATCTTTAAAAAAACATAAACGTTCACACCTCATTGGATAACTAGATTTGATTGATGTCGTTAACCCTTTATTCCTCCTAAAATTTCATTCCGGTTCAATTCTTTTAGGATCCTATTAAATTATTAGGACTAGGCAAGTATTTTTAATACTTTCGTTTATGCTAATCATTGGATTGTCTGTTACCACACAACTTTATTAACTGTACTCTCTAATTTCAAACCATTTTCATATCTTAAAATTATAAATTATAGTAGGGATTTTGCAGTATTTAACTATAATCCTAGTAGAGTGGTTGTAACTTGCTCATAGGTAAACAACATTAGCTATTATTATTAGACATCTTAACGAGATGTAAAGAAGAGGATGATATTCGACATCAGACAATTAGTCGTCTGCAATTCAAGTATAGTGTGATGGACTGTACTTGTATTCAAACCCGCAGGGAACAACGGTATTGAAAAATTACCTCTTCTTCAAATTAACGAGACACGACACACGATTTCGGGGTGGTCCTTCACGTCGAGGAGACTTATGGGTTGTAGTCGGAGTACACGGGAAAATTCACAGCGAAACCATGCAGTTGCCGCTTAACGCCTTTCCCATCATTGCAAAAAAAAAAGGTCGAGAATATAATCAAACTTTATAAATACTGATTCTGTAAAGGTAAAATTACAAAAAAATACCTTTTGATGAAACCTGCAACTTCATAAGATTTTGAAAAAAAAACTTCTCTTAAATCAATTACTGTTAACGGTGAGATCTTGCTATATCGGACAACTGTCTCTTTACCTAAGTAACACTAATCTATAAACTTACCCTCCTGACATAATCGTGGGCGAATACAAACGGAGTGGGGTCTCATTCTGAAGGAGGTCGACCCGAATACGAAGGTCACCGGCAACGGTTAATGACCGTGATTAAATACGTATCAAACTGGAGTAAACTTTATATGTTGAGCAAAGGAGAAATGCATTCTTCAGCAAAATTTTATTTTCATTTTCCATTTTTCCAGATTATAAATTTGCGTAATAAAAACATGAAATGCGAGCTTAACAAGATTTAAGTGGTTCCACTTAACTATGCAGACTCGAGAACTCTAATTTTTTGCGGATTAAACGCATATTAATGGTAGATACTTTATTTTCACCAGAGATGATTTGGACCTCACCAAATAAGCGGAAAAAAGCTCTCAAAATAAGGATCTTTTGCTTAGTGTAAATCATATGCTGCGTGCTCTGTCAGCCTTCATGCGTTAACAGGTGGCGGAAACTTTTACTGTCAACAAAGTGACATACTCCCCATTTTTTTCGGGAACGTTCATTTGTCGAATTTAAACTCCGAGCTAATATTGGTACAGAATTTACGAACTGTATAACTGATTTTTGCAAGCAACCCACGCTACTCGTGCAGAGTTTAAAGTCACCCACATAGAATTGATACGTAATCTTATGATCAGAACCAAAGGACGGGCGACCCACATTCAAACCCCTCAAAAAGCCACTCGACAATACATGCGAGTATGGAGGAGAGTTGACTTGCGAGCTGGAAAATGTTTAATAATATCATTTTTTCTATTGTTTATATTTCAATTGTCTATATTGGTGTTGTTTTTAGTATTTTATTAACTAAATTGTACAATGTAACAAAAAGAAGCCGTGTTCGACTGGAAAATAGACTTCTTCAAAAGTCTTACAATAAGGTTACCAAACGACTAGAATCTAACACCAAATGTTGATAATGTTCAAAATTTGAGGTTAAATTATGCCGGTTGAGAATGTCAGATGAAGTTCATTGAGACGAAAATCGGACGTCCTTACAGTGGACAAAAATTCCTTGCACAATTCTATTGCTACATGGAAAAGAACACTTCGGTTCTGATTGGCTAAACCGATCATTAGAAGGAAGAAAATAAAATGCACAAGAAAGGGGGATTTAATTTAAATCATATTAATGGGGATATATCATTTTCAAAATCATAAATCGATTCACTATGTTACTGAAGGAATTTAAAAAAACTACTCCAAGAAAAAATATTGAGCTCCCCTTTAATTGCTATAATAATGTCATACGAGACATAACTTTACATACAAAATTCGTAAAACTTTTCGTGCAGTTAAATGTGATAAAAAATCTGCTCAAAACCATCGTCGGGATCGGGTTGTTACTGAATCTGTTTCGCTTTGTAAGGTTATTATTGTTTGTCTTGTTTACTCTTATTGTGTCTCAAACAATATCGTATACCAATATACGTCTACCTTCATAATCGTCTCCTGTTAATTGATTAATAAAGCCTACTTCCGGTTCATCACGAACAGTCCTCCAGTCTTAAAATGAGAAATGATAACTTCTTTTAAGTTTCTAGACCATAGGAATTTATTTTAAGACCATATGTTGACATAATGGCTAAATTTAAGCTAATTTTTTAAAAGAGTCGGTCCTGCTAGTGAAGCTATAGCTGACAATGTATGTACCACTTGTATTAATTATGAACTAAAATGAAGTCTAAATGAACCGAATGTTTCCAATTGATGTCGGTTTGCACGAACAGAATAAATTGCAGGAAAAATAACGGTAAAAGCAGCTGATCTGTGAATGATTTCCCAAACGTTATTATTGCTGACCAATACTTAATCAATAATGCCCGGCAACGTGTAGAGATACGCACGGTAAAAGCTCGAACGGCTATAGGGAGGGGAGATTTTTCCGACAGGGTCAGAGCTTACAAGCGCTCAGCTTAACTGTACGAGAGTAGGTTTTAGCCGTCCATATATGTATAATCAAACTCTACCTATCATATCGACTTCAAATGTTTGCGCACTTTTGCCTGGAGGTGTGTGAGTGAAACCATATATTGAATGTTTTAATGAATATGAACACCGTGATACGCCAAATGATCATATATAATATACATGACGTTCGAATATAATGTATCAATTGAAAAGAAAGTGAGAATGCATTTGCAGACTATATTGACGTTAACTAAATCACTGGCTTCGATGTGGCATAAAAAATGCACATCGAGCTTTCAGTTTTATTCATTTTGCATTAACCTCAAATATTTTAAATTACCTAAGAAATATTCATTACCTAACGGCATAGACGATCGGATTGTAGCATGCATTGGTTTTGGCAAATAAGGATCCCCAAATTGTAAAAAGTGGCGATATTAGCGATTTGTTGAAAATTCCCATGTAATTAATTACCAAATAGGGCGTCCAAGCCATAAACCATAAAGATATCGTTGTTAGAGCAACCTGCATTTAAACATGGTTAATACATTTATTATTTCGCTTAAATGCATTGATTACATGACATTAATTATTGTAACTGTACCTTTGCTAATTTCGCTTCAGCAGTAGGTCCAGACTGATCCCCGGACCTGAGTGATGCGACGTTCATTTTCTTCGCCTGTTCTCTCATTCCCTTTTCGTGAGCTGCTACTGCCTAAACTCAAATTTAGTGTACTGATTGGATACTATTGTAAAGATTATTACCATATTAAAAATCTACTAAAAATATCGTGTATTTTTAGTGGAAATATTTCATAAGATAATATTCTAATATAAATTTTAAACAAGCATCTAACAAATTTTCAAAACGATATTTTTTTATTCGCCTATCAAAGAATTCCAAAAATGGACACAGAGAATTGGAATGACACTCGCGCACGAATATTATAAATAAACGGGACTCCATACAGATACACGTCGTTTTGGCGCCAGAATTTTCTGGCCCCGCTCTTTTGGCGCCAGACTCTTTGATCCTGTTTTTTGTTGCGAGAATCATTTTAGATAAAAATTCTTCTAGCAAAATGGGGGAAGCGGAGAAATGGCAACGCCACGAATCCAACTTCATGGACAACCCACTAGCCACTTAAAAAAATCAGTGGCACCTTAACCTCTGGCGTCCGAACGGTGATGCCAAAACGTTGGCGCCAAATCGCTTGCTCCAAAACGGTCGTGCCAAAACGTCCTTCTTCGGCTCGATATACGACATCTTTTGAGGTAAAAGCACTGCAACTTTATTTATAGTTTGATACGCCATCTAGCATCATACTTTGATTACTTCTAGTATACGTACTTTCTGACATACGACATTTGAAAGCGGGTCTTCCAATATACATACAACTAAAGTAATGTAATAATAATTTGAAGCCTGCTAAACGATACTACGTCATTTGGAGTTTAGCAGTAAGTAATATGTATTTAACTCACCGATACAATGAACCAGTAACAGTAAATGATGCCAAACAGTGGAGAATAGTAAACAAATACGGAATATACGAGAATGTAAGACTTTGATAACCACTCGTCTGAAAGATAATCGGTGCCACACGCAGTCATGTTTCCTTCAGGTACATATCTGAACACAATTACAAATATCACTATTAAAAGTCACTATTAAAAGTTACTCATTTTTTAGTTGTTTAGGGGAAGCAAAATAGGATTCTTTTAGGAAAACTATATCCGAATGATATGAAGATGGAAGCTTATGACTAACCATAGAAACCCTTATTTAGGGAATAAACTAACTTATTTAACAAAAAATTTATTTTTTGTATCCGGATTTTCATTTTTACGAAAACGCATTAATTTTTAAAAACACGGGGCAAAATGGGATATTAGTTTAAATGACTGCTTGAAAAGTATGAATAAAAATAATGTAACATGACATAAAGGAACAGTATTTTATTTATTGAAAGAAAATAGAGAATAGCACAAACGTTGAATCCGCGTTCCACCATTAACTGCTGAAATGGCCATTGCTATTGATTTCATCATTCAGTTTTGGGGGTGCACCTCAAAAACCCGACAAATCACAAAACAGACACTTCAAAAACCAAACATTTAAAAAAACCGACTTTCAAAATAGGTGTACATTTTGAAATATCTGGGAATCAATGTCTGTTTTTTAATATCGGTTTTTTAATGTCTGTTTTTGAAATGCCTGGGTTTTTAATGTCAATTTCTTAAGAGTCTGTTTTGTTATTTATGGGGTGATTGATGTGCACCCAAAATCAGACATTTCAAAATGTCGACATATTTTGAAATTCTGTTTGTTTAAATGTCTGGTTTTTTAATCTCTGCTATTTGAAATGTCTATTTTGTGATTTGTCGGGTTTTTTAGGTGCACCCAAAATACGTATTGAAATATGAAAAATGTGGATAACCAGTAACAATAATGCACATTAAAAAAAAACAATCTCAAAAAACTCAGATTTTTCTCCAAATTCATAGGATTTATAGATACGTGAAACTTACCATAAAAATTTAATATCGTGTTTTTGAAGAGAAAATATAACATTGTTTATCAAGGGCGAAATAATAGTGTTGCAACCACAAGACGTTTGCTATAATGCCTCTCGATTCGTTCTCGATTTCTCATACCAACAATATTTTTTGTCCTACTGGTACAGGTGTACCCCTAGTTTTTTAATGTTTGTTTTTTGCCATGTCTGGTTTTTGAGTGTCTGTATTTTTAATGTCTGGTTTTTGAAGTGTCTGTTTTGTGATTTGTCTGGTTTTTGAAAGTAGGGTTTTTGAAGTGTCTGTTTTGTGATTTGTCTGGTTTTTTAGGTAAACACAATTTTGGCGGCCTTTGTTCCTTTTGTATGTACCCACCATTTTATAATATTAAATAAATTACTTAAAATTATAAAAAGTTACCTGTGTGAACATGAATCAAAACAAAACGATATCCCTTTTTGCCCATAAATGCAACTTAAAACAAAACACGTCGTAAAAAATAATCTATAATGCATAAAAAAACGAATAAAAGCAAAAATAAAGTAAACGTAAGCCTATAAAACCATGCAACGCCAATTATTGTAGTTATATTTAAATTGGTACATACGTTCAATTGAAATATAACTTAATATTAGCAAAGAATACGTGGACATTGGAATCTCCTTCAAATATTAGACTGGGTCACATATCATCAAACAATGTAAAAACATGTAAAAAATGTTCTTTTAATATGAGACACCAAAATTCCATTTTTTCCCCCTTTCTCTTATATATTTTTCTCTTTACCTATTCCATCCAACCATGGGTAAAATAGTCCAAAGTAAGCCGAACAACCATATTACTATGATTTGCAGGAGGGCTCTTTTTATTGTTAATGGAGTGCCGTTCATTCCCTGTAAGTAATTAATTGTAACCAAAAAAGAATGAAGGGTATGTTACATATATAACTTCTATCTATATTTTTTCAATAACTTGTTAAAGATACGTAAAGTTAATAAGTAAGCCTTATCAGTACTTATATTGATATAGAAGATATAAAAAATCATAGTTATAATTATAAAATGTAATGATGAAATAACCACTGTAATTGTTGTTTATCTTCCCTAGATCTTACCTTGACAATGACGTTGTATCGATCGTAAGCAATTGCGGTCATTGTCCATATAGATGCACAACCGCATAACGAACCCACCATAGCATATATATCGCACATCAAAGGCCCTACAAAATACGTTTAGATAATAATCATGTAAATCATATGGTTCACATCATTTTTCATATTACCTATCCAGGGATAATACAAAATATATGAAAAACTGCAGAATCCGACCGTGAAACCACAAAACTGGATTATTATATCTTACATATGAAGTTCCTATCTAATTTTGCAGCCAAAACCTATAATAGAAAAACTACAAATTGTGCTTTAATTGTAGTGGAAAACGATCGAGAAAATTTTATATTCTTTAAGTAATGAAAAGGAATGATAATGCGCTAATGAATGTTTCTACGCAACTGCGCAGATTACATGATGAAAAGCTATCAATGTAGATCGTGTCTATTGAGGTGTCTAAATATACCTATTAATAGTTTATCGACAGACGATAATGGCTAGTTTGTGGCATATTCGCGATCCTATTAGGGGCGGGTGGGTAAACTGTAACTAGCATATACGCGATGCTTCGATGTAGTTCATTCTGTGTCTATATTGGCTTCAATGTGTAAAATTGTCCGTATTATATTTCACATTAAAAATAAGATTATCAATATTCTTGTTGTTTATTCAATCCTACGTTTACATTAAAAACATTGTTTCAGACTTTTTGAGTGGATAAAAATCAAAATTTAGTTTTGTGGTTTCAGGATTAATAAATAATTTGAAATACTGGTTTGATGACGTTTTTGACATGGAAATCGAATTTGGCATTCTTAAACGAATTGTCCAGAGTATTTAAATCATCGATTACCTACACTATTACTCTATAATGTCGTGAATCTTAAAGAACCCGTTAAATAAAATTAATGATTCACGTGTATGATATTGGAAAGTTTAGTACCATGATTTTAAATAATTATTTTTAAATAATATGTTGCATGCATATTACACTACTGAGAAGGTATTAATCAAAGCTAAGCAGATTGGTTTTATTATTTAAACTACTTACAACATCGAAATGTTACTTACCAAGTACCCATGTTTCGAAATAACAATTGACAACCATTGGCGGTGACATGATGACCATCATTATAAAATCAGAAAAGGCAAGGTTCACCACAAGAAGGTTGCTGGGTGTCCTCAAGGAAGGAGTAAGTAGAAACACATATACAACGCATCCATTTCCACACCATCCTAACATACCAATCACAATCATCACGAGGCCCAAAACCATATGCCACATCGGATTCATTGGTGGATATTGATACCTAACATAAATATAAAACGTAAATGTATCAATTGTGTATGACGGATGATCAATATATTATAGAAATATTTAATTATAACTTGCCGGGTTTTCCACTGTTACTAGCTACTAATCTATTGCTATTACAAACCTGGAATAGCTCATTATGGATAGTTTGAATAGATACCAATAATAATATTCGGAACTGTTGTTTTGTGAAGAAAGAAACGCATTTTCCGACGAGAGTTTATTTGATTTTTAGTTATTCAAAACTAAGGATGGAAAAGATTGCTTGAAATGAAAAGTGCTCAAAACTAGAAAGAATTGTGATGCTGGTATTTTCATGAATAATTTTTAAGAAAAAATTGTGTAGTCTGATTCCAACCTTCTACTAGACTTGTAAATCCCATCCACTATTATGTAGCCTTTCTTTTTGTCTCTTAAAAATGTAACATATGCGCCCCGCATTCATTACAGGAAATATTGCAGAGTTGAAATGGGGAGATGATATAAACTAAAAAGGACTGGTTGGAGCAACCAACCGCTAGAAGATCCAAACGCGAAATATGTTGCGGCACTAAGGAAATAGTTGTTTAACCAATTGATTAGTTTTTTCATGCCAAATAATTGCTTGGAAATTAATTTAATTCTTAGTGAAATTGATTGTTAGTGAAACTATTTACAGTCGGACCTGCGAAATTGACTGTCATCCGTTCCGACGACCCTAAAAATTGACTGCACGTTGCGAAAACGAGCAAAGGGGAGGTGATCCCCACTTTCCGTAATCTTAACCTCGATTCGTCAAAATTTTGATTAGTTTCAATCAATTGCTCATTTATCGTTAGTGAAAAGTGACTGCAATAGTTATTTCTATTTTAATTTTTGTATTTTTATAGATAATACATCAAACTATTTTAGAGAAGAGTAGAGGAAAACGTTTCCCCTATGGCAGCATATTTCGAGGCCTTTCGTCGAGACAATTTGGCAAGTCGGCCAATTTTGAGGGGGTCAACTTCGCAGGTCCTACTGTACTTCTTTGTCCCACTATTTTTTTTTAACTGGCACAAAGTGCTTGGTTGCCCCGGATCATGGACTTTATTCCCCTGGATAAAAGTCGAAGGGAAAAATGGTCCGGAAAATATTTTGCCTTGAAAAAATTTCCCGCAAAAATATTACCTGCAAATATACAACACTTGCGAATTACCCAATAGGGTATTTCTAGGGCATTTTAATGTAACCTTATCACAGGGAAGGGGGCCAGGCCCGCTACTACATGCCAACTCTAACCTAATATTTAGTTCTCAATGGTTGTCGGATAAAGATGTCGATGAATCAGGAATTTGTTTTAATCAAAATTTTTCTCGGGGATTTGTTTACGGGGAAATAGTTTCTGGAGAATTTTTTCCTTGGGAAGAACTTCTAATCGGTTGCTCCAACGAATCCTTTATTCCTTGTGGAAAAAAGGATTCCGAGTCAGCATCGCCGAGTTTTTAGGGCGATAACATCAGTCTCAACACTATCGCGATGATCCTAAAATACTCCCAAATAAAAGCGATCCAAACGAAAATGTGCAGTCTGGAAATTAAACTTTTAATTTGCAGATATAATCGTGCCCACTTAACTATTTGCATAAAATTTGCAATTTCGATTCAATAATTATACCTTGTTAGCCATATTTAGCAGTATATCATTTGGTATTGATGAAATTTATTTAAATACAATGTTGAAACATGGTTCTACTACGGGTCGAAAATGGAGCATTTCTTCCTTATCTTAGTTTTCATAGAAAAATGAGAGTACAGATTTCTATTCTAAGCAGAAAACTTTCTTAACCCTTCACCGTTTTTGAGGTATAATGATTTGGCGTATCTTTACTGTTTTTGAGGTATAATAATTTTTAAAATTCCTATTTCAATCCCAAAACAGGAGATTATAAATTTAATACAAAAATCCTTCAAAAATAAAAAAGAGAAACAATAGATGCAGAAAACAAAGACAAAACACAATAAAAAAACTAAAATCATAATGGACCGAAAAATAATACAAAATTTAAAAACGTCAAAAGCACCAATACATTAAAAAAATAACAAAAAAAAAATTTAAAAAAACGAAATCAACAACCGTCAGGTCCTCAATTCGTGGGGATTCTGGGTTCGGTAGAGAAAGGGATATAAAAACTAAAAAAATCCTATACATTTTGTACAATAAACAATTTGCCATTAAGAGTCTGCTGAATTTGGATTCGGCAGAATGTATCAAAGTTTCAGGCTTTTTGTCAGGTCTGGAGTTCTAAATTCGCGATTACAAGAATCTGAAGTTACACATTTTTGCTGAAATCAAACCATTTTTCGAACTTGCTTCAGCCATATTGGAACCGCCATTTTTAATTTTGAAAATCCGATTCTAAATGCAGAGTTGGGCCACATTCATCCACATAGTAGTATCGCATCAAACATTATAAGTAACGATTACGTAATATTTACATGACTATTACTTAGGCACGTAAGTATTATGTAACTATTACTTTTGTGTTGCTTTTGCTAGTATTCAATGGTATATCATTATATGTCTTTGAAATTGAACAATTTTTGAGAATTAAAAATTCAGACAAAAATAACATTCAAAAGCCTTAAAAATAATCTTATCATATAAAGAGGAAGATATTTTACATCATGAAGAATATTTTTTCAAATGAAAAGTTTATTTCAGAAATGTTAGACCGCAACTTACAAGCTTACTCTTTGGATAAAATCGACGATAAGCTATACTTAAATATAAATTACCGGTTGAAATGAAATCGAAAGTATTATTTATTCCACTCCTTTAATTTTTAAAAGCTACATAGACGATGACCAATCTCGATTTTGGTCATTAATAAATAAGATCTCTTACTAAGATGTAGGGATCCAAGAGACCCCAACGTTCATTATAAACCCACTATCATCAATTTGTAACAAATCTTTAGTGGACAAAGGCCTTTAGAGGTATTATAAACATATCAGTATAAGAAATACACAAAATTTGTCAGTTTTGGCATTTTCTTGAAGCTGTAAATCGCAAGCGTAAAAATGTTAGATTTTTTTGCAGAGTAATAAAAACAAAAAACTATTCTACACTTGCAGATCAGAAGTAGCTTCAATTTTTTATCGTTTAAATTTAAATTGCATTATCTAGTAAAAATTCTAAATCTATGAGTAATTTTCTAGTTTTCGTCGTAATTTTAACTCGAACATTGAGAACGACATTCATACAAAGGCCATTTAGTTAAAAATTGATCATTTAACGGTGACAATAACAATGACTGTATTATGTAACATGTTGTTGAACAATATTTTTGTTTTTGTTTTGTATCAGATGATTTTCAAAGATACGTCGATGGGTACCATTTTTATGAGTTATTTCTTTTCACCGCTTTTAAAAATGTCTTCACTTTTGGAAATGTAATAACGTAATTTTAAATAATAATGTAATTTAAAATTCTCCTGAGTGGATATCCTATAATAGATAAATTAATTCCGGATTTAATATTTGAGATACCATTAAGATAAATAAGTGACTATTTTTCAGTGCCTGGGTAATAATAATAATTTCATATTTTGTTATTACGATACCCGCTTTAATGAACTATGAACCAAAGTGAAAAAAGAGAAATAATTCATACGAAACTGAATATTTTTATTGTAAAATTTGACCTCTTCAAGAAAGTATCACGTAGTAATCGAAAAAAGGACCAGTTAAGTTGAGGAAGCAAAGTTAATCGAATAGTCTTTGCCGCTGATATATCAGTTGCTAATCATGATTAAACATATCTTCAAACAACTACTAAACACGCATAACAAAGGAGTGGAGCTAGTACTAAGATATGGTCATTGACTATTATTGTTTCTTTCCAGGTAGTTATTCATTTTTCGTCACTATCTGACCGATTTACTACTTTTATATTGTATTTATAACTACCCTAATAGAAATCGAAATCAGCGAAGCCAGCACTAGACAGGACTGGCTGATTTCGATTTCTGCTAAGGTAGAATAATAATTTAAAAACATAACATCCAAAAGAAAGGAACTTTCCCCTTACCTTCTTCTAACTTAACATAAAACCATATATTTTGCCACCTCATTACGCACCCTATTATGAATTGCAAAATATTCAAGAACGTTTCCTTTTTACATAGATGTTCAGAGAATTCTCAACTTCAATCACAATTTAATATCTTAAGGTAATAATTTAATATTTCGGGAGTCAAGCAGATTTTTTTAAGTAAGCAGTTAGCGATATTTACTACTTATTGGGGTATGTGTTTACCAATGAGAATCAATAAGATGTAGCATTTCAGTTGGAACTTTATCTGCGACAGTTTGATTTGAATATCGCATGACCTGCCGTGCAAAATGAGGCCCTGTGGTGGCAAGAGCATTGATTATTGTCGTAGTCATTGTGATATCATTTACTGGATTTCCAGCAATTAGAGTTGTGTCGGTCCAATTTTTAGCTGCAATCATCGCCGTTTCATCCATATTCGTGTCCCCTGGACAATTGCACATTCCAGAATGAAAATCAACGAAAAGCTTTATCTAGTACAATTCTCTAGATTTATCCAATTTTTTTCACTAGAAAACAATATTGCATCAACTTCTCAACACGGAAAAAGAATAGAATTTTATTAATATAGCCTATTCAACGATAAAAGGGAACATTTATTTCAAGTACTTTTGTTATCGTGTAAAACCACTATTGTCACTTATATTCGCCTTTTAGTTTTTAAATTCCACTTTTATAATTTTAAATTTTATATTTTCAAAAACACTATAAATATGTCCAAAATCCTATAGTGTAAGACAGTTTTGACAAAACAACGTGTTAGCACTTCACAACATACATACTTGTTAGTTACTAATAATTTGTGATGAAATTCTATGAAAAAACAATTTTGTAAAACATCAATACTTTGTTGGAACTGCGCGATTCGCGGTCAGCACGACGACAGGCCCTAGGTCGTTCCTTTTATACGGACCTGCATTATGACGATTTAATAAAATTATTCAATAAAAGATGCAAATGAAACCTCACTTCTCGCGTGGAGTTCAAGGTTCAACCAGATGGTAGAAAGTCATCGACGAACAAAAAGAAGGCTGATAGGTACATTGCCGTCTTTTAGAATTTGCATCAAACTCGTAGTAAAGCTGATTTGCGAGCACTTGAATTACGACTGTATGTAAATCGTTAAATCCATTAGTAATTATGTAAAAATCGAAGGCACCCAATGAAAATTATTCTGGTCCTAATATTCATTGCTGAAAATCCTTATTAATTGCAGAATGGATTATAATTTATAGCAACGCCTTATATTACTACATGTATATTGATCATGTTCACGGAAATATTGTATAAGAACAATTATTTAAATTAGTTACTACTATTATAAGCACCAAACCAAATATCAATACACTTCTTAGTAGATTATAAGATTTTTGGATTACTAAGTATAATGTGCAGTAGAATGCTACAACTATGACGATGTTGCTGTATGAACTATTATAATCATCTAACAGGTGTGCCATGGTAGCATCGCATACCGGATAGCCCAATCGGATCTCATTAGTCAGATTGCATGAATTTAACTTGAATAAGACATTTTTTACTAACGTACATTTAATATTTTGTTTACTAACACATATTTTCAGCACTTCCATAAAAAATGATGCAGATTTTATCAATCAACCTCTAATAGTCATAGTGTATGCAGAGGATGATATATCATATCCCAACGGTGAGACAAAATATCCTACGTGCCAAATAAATCATTTTTGTAAAGAATACGAACCCATACACTGACCGGGATCTGACCGGGAACAAGCCGGGTAACCTAATTTTTATTTTTGGTCTAAACGAAGCAATTACTAGCTAGGCAGATGTAGAACTCATTTTCTATTCGGTCCCATTTTGTAACATGCCCAACCCAGCTAAAACGCAGACAGAACATTGTTTCTATTCGGGTTGGATCGGATAAATTCTACTAGGAATTCTCACTTCTGTCACAAATTTATTTAGATAACTATATGTATTCAAGCTATATGTCTTACACAGCATAACACAATTTATAACCAGAATCGAGACTGTACCGTTCCGAAGGGTTTCGTTCTGCTGAACCCAAATCTGGTCGCAGAATTGTTTTATCGCGTCAAAGTTTTGAGATATCCAAACCTTATCGTGCAAACAACATTTTTTACCATTATCAGTATGCTTTTGCCGCGGAACAAACTTGTTGATCGCAATTTGAGAAAACGCAGAGTAAAGTGCTTTTAAACAACTTTAAAGTGATTTTTTAATCATTCTGATACGATTTCTTTTATCCAATTGTCGAGGTTTTTGTCACGGTACGAATATAATTTTCATGAATTTAGTACATGTGTAATATTATGAAAATACAAAATGAGTCCGACCTTCCGGCTCGGAATTGTTCTATAACGTCAAGATTTTGAGATATCCTAACCTAAAAATCCAAAAAACACTAGTTTTTGTGACGGAGCAAAATTTTAGTTTGTAATTTGTCAAAAATTAAATTAAAGTGCATTGATCGGTTTCCACTGTACAAGCGCTGATTCGTATAGTCCATACCGTACAAACGGTTGAAAAACTGAATAGTTTGTTGTACCGATTAGTGATGGATTGGAACGATTTTTTGGAAACGTAATAACCTGCCAAAACTTCCTCCAATCCTTTTTCTGACAATTCTTCATACATTTCTATTATGATGCCGCTTAGAAAAAAAACAACTAATTTTACTAGACTAAGTAATCATATAATTAAAATTGACATATTCAGGAATGAATAGGTATTTTCAATGCGTATATCTTCGAATTTGAAATGTTAATTAATAATGGACCAAAATTCAAATTAAATATAACTTGAAAACGTAAACAAAAACTATAGATCAAACTGTAACTATGAATTTCTTCTCAGCTGAACTTCTAGTAACACTTTCGAGTGTTGGGTTGATTTCTCAGCCAATTTTACAGTCGTTGACTCCGAAGTCTGCCGACGGCATCCGAAAAGTTTCTGACCGCCATCCATTCGCTGATTAGTCAGCGGTATAGATTCCATTGAATATTGTATATACCTATCACAGTTTGAATGATTTTGAATGATTCCATATTCGAGAGTATGTACCCCTGTAATCTAATGTATTTTTACCTATTACTTGGCCTGTCTTCACTATTGCCTAATCGGGTTTGGGTTTCAAGGGTATTTCGCAGACCCGATGTCAACAGGTGTAAGCTAACCAAAATGAACCTAACCTAGATCAGAACAAACCCAATGTATATTCTGACCACCCGGTGGGCTCGAACCCTATCAACTACCATAATCGGAAAAAATGCGTCCCGATCCATACCCAACAAAAGACCCCGTAAATAACTATTCAAATTAAAATTACAATTTTTAATAATAATAGATTTAATAATAATAGATATTTGGAAAGAGAAATTAATTCTGGGAGAATAGCTTCCGGAAAATTTTGTTTTCTAGCGAAATAATATAAGATGATCATCGAAAATGAATTCAAATCGAAAAAATGTCCCTACAAAACAAGCCTACGTGTAGTTAAATCGATTGAATAGGGTTTTCAAAAACAGCGTTAAAAAAACGTTTCTAATGTCTTCAGAACATGCATTGCTACACATAAGAGATCTGGAGAGTACCAATAGATGAGACCTGTGGTACCAAACAAGAATAGTATCTCTTGCAAACAATATATGGTGTATTCGATACATAAAACAAAAATCAACAAAAAAATACCTGAAAAATACCTAAAAAATAAAATAGCAAGAATAACAAAAAATACGCTCTATATAATGGCACTGCAACTTCTTCTTCGTGCTAAACACTGGGTACCACTATTGAAGCAACTAATTGCTGCAAAAACAGAGAAGATTATTTTAAAATAATCATTTATTCTAATTTTGAAAGTCTAACTTCAAATTCGTAATTAGCGATCCCAAAAACGCCAATATACCCATTCTTATGAAAATTAAACTATTTCTCGAAAATTCGTCTGGCATATTGAATACACCATTTTGAATGATGAAAATCTGATTCCAAATTCATAACAAATAACCTCAGAAACCCCTATATACCAATTTTCATGAAAATAAATTAAATTTATAATAAATCGACCGCCATATTGGATACACCATTATAAATTTAAAAATGGTGACTTCCGGTTCATAATTAGCGATATCAAATAACTACGAACAATACATTTCAGCCAATTTTAAATGTATTTTTCAAATTTCCAAGGAAGAAATTGACGGTGACACAATATACACATTGCGATAGTATAGTTTTAACCCCCTTAAAACGGTTAGATGAATTTTAGGTTAAGTGAGAATAACGGGCGTAAAATGAGGAAATATCGAAGTAAAAACTTGACGTACAAAATTTAAATGATTATTCTTTATTCCGGGTTATTTATAATTTAGATAGTACAGAGTTAACACATAGAACATAAAACAGAGAAGATAGTGTTTTGCAGAAAATGGTTTAAAATTCATATTGAAATGTTGAAATTCTAAACTTTCGGTGAAGTACGGTATATATTTATGTATTGTTTTAATGGTAAAAAATCTTTATTGGACTCTTTCAAACCCTGGTATTTATCTATCGTTTTTACTGATTTTCAAAAAATATAATATAAACAAAATCTGATTATATTTTTCCATACGCAGATATTTTCACTAAGCAGAGGGTAGAAAGTTACGAAATTTATAAAGTCCATCATCACTAATTCATGTGTATTTGTGCTACGTGTCGATTTGTATTAATCAAGCACTTGAATCCATAAAATGTTACAAATCAAATAATCATTGTTATTTTTACGATTGACTACGTAGGTGTCGAGGGAACTCCGTTTATCTGAAAGAATACAAGGTAAACACGGCACCCGTGCTTCCCCTAAATATTAACCTCACCTAACAGTCACAACCTGCGCAAACCAAACCTTGCCTTTATAAAAATTTAATGGACTTCGAGAGCTGCGTTTTATTCAGAAGCATTTTGAAAAAATGTTGAACTTGACGCAGCTATCTCTTTATATTATCCTTTTCTTCACTAAGATGTTCAGCTTTGTTTGCTTAAGGGTGTATTACAGTAGTTCTAATAATTATGTACCAGTTTAGAACGATCAATGGCAGAAAGAATACTTCCAAATCAAACGATATAATTCTCAATAAAAAATTATTTGTATTCTCAAAAAAAATAAGTTTACCACATTTTCAAAAGTCGCTAAATAAACCTTGCAATTACGGCTTGCAGGTTGTCATCTCCTTGAAAAAAATAAAAGCTTATTAATGTAGGATATTAGATGTAGCTGATGACAAATATGAAGTCATATTTCAAAAATTCAAAATGTCGGATCATATATGGTGAGTGAAATATGAAAAATAAAACGAAGTAACTTTTTACGCTGAAGTATTTAAGAATTTTAAGATGGCAGATCAATTTTCACTGCTTTAGAGAAGGACAAGAAATATTAAACAGGCAAATGTAAAGATGGAATATATTCTTCAAAAATTCATCTCACTTTATGGTGGATTTTCTTTAAGAAAATAATGACTTGTTTTTTCTTAACATAATAAATTAAATCAGTTAATAACCAATATGGCGTAATAAACAATTTCACGAAAACGAGGTTTCTTACATCAGAGGGATAAAAATTTATCTCAGAAATGAAAAGTGTCTACGTCTAGGAAAGGCTTCGTCTTTCTCTCGGCGCCGCGTGTTTCTCTGACGTGATCGGGGAAGCTTAGGAGTTCAAGAATCAGGAGCTAAAAGAGGGTGATAATAAGTTCTTGAACCCTTCCCCATTGTTAGGATGGCATTTAAGAGCTTACGTAATATGTTCGCTGCGAACTCGACGAAGTCGCCAGATGGCGCAAGAAAAAATTCATTTAACTACAGACAGAATTTCGGATTTCACAAAGTAAATTTTGTGCAAAATTCCAGAGACAATTCCTCTTAATTTTGGAATATATAAAATGATTCAAACTATTAAGTTAACAAAATAATCGCTGATTTGAACACGGAAAATGTAAAAAATGTTCGTAATCCCGATGTTCATAAAATCATATCGTAAATAGTATAGGTCTAAAAAAATTCGTAAATTAAAATTGAATTTATGGTTTTCATCATGATAGTCACTACTACCCTTATGGCCCAAGGTCATTAAAAATAACTATCTAATTCCTAAGGATCTAAATTTTAGAAAATTGTATTGAAAAATTGGTGAATGTAGCCTTTAAATACAAAATGTAATACCTTGCAACAATTGGCAAAAATTGTACTAAACCGTTACTTCCAACTCTTAAAGAGATTTTGAGCCTCAGCACAATTATTGACACGACTAAAACCTCATCGCGTGTATATGTGGTTGCGTGTGACCTGCACTCGGCATTACCCAGCATCAACGGCGTAGACGTGGCAGGAGTCTGATCCCATTGGGGTGCTTGATTAGCGAGAGTCCCCCTACCTTTCACGGTGAGCCTACACTAGGCTGGGAACACATAGCATTTATGTGTAAGTGTATGTGTGTATTTGTGTATGTGTAAACTGCAAGGATAAAGACCCCGTGACTCGTCAGCTCCACACTATTTTAACGACTTTAAACCCTCCCTCTAGTATGTGTTTTTTGTATGCGCTTCTAGTAGACCACGTGTGTGTGCTTGTGTGTGTGTATGTGGGTGGGTGTGTATATGTGGGTGGGTGTGTATATGTGGGTGTGACTGTGTGTGTACGTGCATTGTAGTGCGCGCGCGTGTCTGTTGGTGTGTATATATACGAAATTATTCCGAATGAATCAATATTTGATTATTACTTTCACGCAGACACTTCGAGAAAGTAAAAGGATTTTCATACTTCTTTATCCCGAGAATTGCTTGATAATACAAAGAAGAAAAGTTTAATTCCAACTTCCAGCAAAAGAGTTTTACTCTTGGTTTGTTGTATAAGGGAAATCAACAGAACTATGATAATAACAAGAAAGTCAATTCAGACAGTTCAGATTACAAGAAATATATTCTGAAGCTTCATAGCCTCAGCATGAGGTTAAGTATAAAAGTTTCAATTAAAACTATAAAATCCATTTAAACGATTTTATTATATAAATTCTTATATACACGATGGCGGTGAAATATTTCATATTGAAATACAATGAAACAACAGCCAACATTAAGTTACCAAACAGCAAAAAGACCTCCTAAAGAGCTCTTCAAGTGTATTTACAAATTTGAAGACTTCTTAAATACTTCCCAGAAACAGTTCTGAAAGTGGTATTTAAGAAGACCTATGTATCGCCCTACAAGACTTCTCAAAGATGAGGTCTTAAGAGTTCTTATAACAACTGCAAAATAACCTGTTAAAGAGCTATTTGAGTGGTCTTACAAATTTGAAGATTTCTTAAACACTTCTCTGAAAGAGTTCTTAAAGTGATCTTTAAGAATACCTAAGCGTCGCTCTACAAGACTTCTCAAATAAAAGGTCTTAAGAGTTCTTATAAGAACTGTAAACTGACCTCTTAAAGAGCTATTTACATGGTTTTACAAATGCTAAAACTTTTTAAATACTGCTCCCGAAAAAGCTCTTAAAGTGCTCTTTATGAAGACTTAATTCGTCTATCTAGACAAGACTTCCCGAATATTAGGATGCTAAGTCAAGGATCAGCGCCAACTATCGGACAAATATGAACTAGAACCAGTATCACCTGTTTGAGTCGTAAATATTTTCCAAGAATGGCTGCAATCAAAATGTTTACAAGAAAATAATAAAACATAATGAAATTTCGTACATTAGAATTACACAGTTGTTCTTATTTTTATGTACTCATTTTTATTCGAATAATTGGGTCAGTCTGTAAAACAGCCGATACCTGTGACTCGCCATTTGTCCGTGAAGGAGTTTTACGTATCCTCCCTCTTGGTCTCAATAAAGTTGTATAATAATAATAATAATAATTCTCGAAAATAATTTACGATATTACGGTTCCCCAGTTGGCGCTAAACTTGATTTAACTAGAGTCATCTAAAGATACTTTCGCGTAACACCTCCAATGATACCACTTTTCTTCTTGTGTCTGTCTTGAGGTCTGGGTGGACCTATTCCGGCTGATGGAATTTTAAAATTAAGGGAATGTATAGATGCAGAAGAAAATGTTTTGTAACAATAAAAGCACGTATCTCTTCAACTGGTTTTCAAAAAAATAAAAATGTTCTCCCTTTTGAAAGCACCTTAGAAATGTCCTACAAAAGATGTATAAATCTTATTAAGTGATCTGAAATAAGATAATTTTAACACCAAAAAATTACCTCTTTGTCAAAATGTGTCCTCTTTTAACAGATCGTCACAACCAAGAGACTTAAAGGGTACTTTCTGAAAGGCATCCAGAAGCAAGATCTGTGGAAGATCTCATTAAGAGCTCTTTTTACAGATCATAATAAAGAAGATCTGGAAGTGTGTGCTAGTGATGGTACAGCTGAACATTGATCGCTAACTTTCAATAGATAAGCAAGAGCTTTTCAAGTGTTCATTTTGAAAGATATCCAGAGCAAGACCTCTGGAAGTTTTCTATCAGAACTGCGTGATGTCTAAGTTCCTAGATACCTACGTGATTCTCTATGTTCAAGACCATTTGAGTATAATTAAGAGACATTAGTTCAACTATAGTAACAACCTCCAAAAACTACATGCAAAACTGGACTTAGAACTTTGAAAAACAATAATAATTTCATTCTAAAAATCTATCATCATTTTGTAACAGTCGAGATCTAAGAAAAGCTTTAGCTGCATTAACTGCTGGTTACTAACGTCGACAATAAATCACTTATTTAACATTTCACTAATCAGTTAGCAATTAGATGTAACAAAGCTGTGGCAAACCAAAACAATCATTGTCAATGTCGAGTATCAATTGTTTTAATACAATTGTTTTTATAATTCTGTTTTTCAGGATGGAATACAAATTTTATGTTTTCGAAATGAGTACAAGATTAGGAAAAGTTACTAGCTTGTTAGTAGTTAATTAGACAAATTTACTCTTCAGAATTATACTAAATAATTGATTAGAAAATGCTTGAATGGACTCGTGGGCTTGTAACCAAGTAACACATTTGGTAGTTATTTGATACCTCTAAAGAATCCTTTTTCTAGATGATGTCCGCCGGAGTCTCGCATGCGACACAATGAAAAGCTCTCGCAATGGGTATTTATCTGCAATTATCCTAACAAAGTGTTAAGAGAACAGGGTACTTCAGAATTCATTATTGCCATTTAAAGTCAATCAAACTATAAGCTAATTATAATTTTTTTCCACTTAGTAAAACCTTTTTCATATAACTAACTCAAGACCTTAAGGTAGGGTCATTTGGTTAATCCATATTTCATCGACATTTGATGAACACAATCATGAAAGATGAATAGTCAAATAATTTTGACAATTTATTACGATGGTGAAGTCCAGCTTTTTTTGCTGAAATATGTATTAAGGTTTGATACCACTGGTACTTAATAGAAAGGGAAGCCATCTATGTTCATCTTGGATCATATCATATCAATTTTCATCCTATTGGAATCCACCTAAAATTGTATTATACATTTTGTAAGAAGTTTCTCTAATATGTGAAAATTAAAACTAGACACAAATTCTATAATTAAGCGTGTCTCTATGCAAATATCGTTATTTCATGCTTGATTAGAAAGTCCCCATAGACGTAACTCTGAACTATCGAAGTGTGTACAAACATTCTCCACTACGGAAGTTGACCCACAGGGGTTGCCCATCCACTGAACGAACTGGTAACAGCTTCTGCCGCATAGTCTATATATGCATCGATCCTAAAATACTTGGAAAGTCTACTTTCTTGCTCCAAAATACCAAATCTATATAAATAAATGATATACATGCATCTAGTACATATTCATTCTACGCCTTCGTAAAATCAAACACTTTTTATATCACGTCGTTCAATGCACACTATAAGTAAAGTGACAGAGTTTTTCTGATAATTAACAACAACATTTTCAATAGAAAAAGGTTTGAATTCGTGAGAAACATTTTATCTCAGTTTTATTTTTATCAGTTTCACGATATATCTCATTCTGTCGACCTATCAGTTTCAACCAATATTACGGGAAGATTTCCCAGGCTTTTCTGCAGCATGGATCCCCTTGTCTATCGTGGCGAAAAGATCAAGAAGGTACTCCAGTATTGCCGGACGATCTCAATAAAATAGCCGCTTTTTTCTCTGACCTCGTCCTTCCAGCAACCTAAGGTATGCGAGGATTTATATGCAATCGAAGTCCTTGCCAAAACAAAACATCTGCGATTTTCCATCGTTTCTAGCAAAGGCAAAAGACGACAATGCTGGGGTTGAGATTCGCGTAGAGTTGCAGTATGTTGAAATTCGAACCCGCATCACCGGAGCAACGACGACAAAAGAAATTGGAAATTGAGGGGCCGAGAGAAGAGAGATGACCGTTCACGTGCACACGTCTACGAATAATCTATTGCGTAAGTTTTTGCCGTGCTAATTGTATTGGAAAGCACTTTGGCTACATATATATGTCATTTTGGCAGACGTAAATAAATACACCAATATAGTGCAATAATTACTTTGATTCAGACTAAGGGTCTGGACAAAGTATTGAATTTGGTCACTTCGGCAAAAACATACCCTCTAGTTTTTCATCAAATGTCATTTCAAGCCCTAAAGAACTCAAAAATGCAATAAAAAACTGTTTGCCAGTGATCTGGTACATACTTACGTCCAATTTTTTCTCGTGATATCGACATGAACCAGATGTTTTATACAAGATTATTAAAGCTCAGCCGTGCTCAAAAAATCATCGAATATTTTTGACATTGCACATAATAATCATTCAATATCTTCAAGATGAACATTAAAATTTATTGATTCGTAATGACAAATAATAATTACATTCCTAATTTAAACTCTTTCTCCTAACCTTCGTACAACTTATTTCAAGAGAGTCCGGTTTATATGTGCAATGACGTGGGACAGATGGCAGAAATCCCCATGACGAGAAACCAACTAAAGCACTCAAAACCTTCAGACTTTTCAATTGTCCTAAACAAGAACTGATAACAACTCATTTGATCAATTATTAACGATACGAACTAATGGCGTTCTTTGCTGTCCACTTTCGTACGCCAATATCTTCTAAGTGCAGCTCTGTCTTAACATTATTTTGCACTCCTTTTAAACGAAACGAGTTGTTGTTTTACTGGCATCCCGGGTGTCCAAAAACTGGGTTCCAATATTTTGGATCTAGATTCTACGAAATATTGTCAACTACAAAGTCCGGTACTAAAATTTGATCAGAGACATATACAAAGAAAACGGATGACAATTTGACAGAGTTTAAAACAGCGACCTACGTCCAAAAGCTCAATTTTTAACAAACAAATCTCGAATCGCGGCGCAGTTTTCATGGATTAAGATTGATGCTATATTTTTTAGTTTTAGAATGCAAATATATTAAAAGTGTACAAATACTTTGTAAAATTGTATATTTGCATTCTATTATCTTTTCTTTATTCTCAGTTCCACAGTTTAATTAATTGACCTCAATTGTGGTCCTTAAAGCATTCTGTTACCTTTATCAAGTTTCATCTTCACCGTACACATTATTATCAATTTATTATTATTTGTTTACACTATTCCTTGATGGTGCTTTTTATTGACACCATACGTTCTTAATGTAACTGTATTTCTTCCCGTTCTTTCTCCTCCTGTTAGATTTCCTCAGTTACTCACACTTGACTGGCCCGTACTTCCTGTTGTTTAAATTTGTTTGGAAAGTTTGTTTCATCCATTTTTTTTTATTTTATCTTAATTTGAACAATATCTTATATATTCTATGAAAAAGTCCGCAAATTAAAGTGTATAATAATTACTATTTCTTCACATCTAGTACAGTACTCCTTCCCTTATTCTAATGTCTGCCCTTATTCTAATTTTTTCTCTTCTCCTATTCTAATATTTTCCCTCACGCGTTCTCCCCACTGACGTGTGTTGATGTGTGGATTTTCTAAATACAAATAACGGCGCATGATTATATTATGAATTATAAGTTGGAGAATTGATTGAACACTCAACTAGTATCACAAAAACATCTCGGATAACTCCGTTATACGATTTTAGGGTTTACGCTAAGGAAGTGTTGGTGTATTCGTTTTCTTTTCCTATCTAATGGTTAGTGTGTTGAGTTCTTTTGAGGATGGTTTCAGTATATTCGAGTTCTTGATTCTGTATGTAGTGTATGAAACATTTAGTAGAGCATTCATTTTAATAGTATAACTGTTGTGTTCCCTTTATCAGCATGAGTAATAATTGAGTCTTTTTCTTTAAAAAAAGATACCTAACATACGTATATGAGTTAAATAGGTCGTATTTTTGCTTGCAGGCGATCTATTAAAAAATAAAAAAACAACGGCTTTGATCGATAAATTCATAATCAGTACTATATTGTAATAATTGGGGTTAATGCATTAGCCTCTTGAAAAGGAGTACGGCTTACATGAAATTGCGAAGATAAAAACATTTGTCTGTTAGAATTCAACACTGGCTATAACTGTCAGTGACGCATATGTGCGCATGTGAAAAATGATATTTATACTTCATCGATTCGATTGTAATTTGGTAAATCATGGTTTTTGAGGTCGCTGAATTCGAATCAGAAATCGAATTTTCAAAATTCAAAATGACGGATCCAATATGGCGGAAGCATATTCTAAAACTGATTCGATGTTGGCCAAAGTTAGTACCTTGGGTAATTGAGGTCGCTGAATCGGAATCTGAAATCACATTTCTAAAATACAAAATGGCGGGTTCAAAATGGTGGATGCATATTCTAAAAGTAGATGATGATAGTGATGACGAATTTAGAATTTGAGTCCTGACTCTAAGTTTCTGAAGCTCGGATACATTAAACGAATAAAATTTACCAAACTATTAATCGCAAATTCAAAAAGTATAATTTGTTATACCTAGTCTTGTGAATCGTGTCGTAAGAATTATCCCATTTTCAAATTTGCGTCCGCCATAATGGAACCGCCATTTTGAATACTTAAAATCCGATTTCAGATTCGGGTTCAACGACCTCCAAAACCATAACACTAAAATTATACGATAAATCAATGACAATTTTGTTCGAAGACAAAAAGACAGCTAAGAGGTTAATTATTAATTTGTAGGCCAAAGCCGTTTTTTTTAAATTTTTTGTACGCATGACTGATTACAACAAATTCCTATAGGAATATAGTTATCATTCTGTTTTTTGCTGTCACTGAGAACCCAAATGCAATCTGATCTGATGAGATTTTTTATGAGTTCGCCTATGATATTCTTAAGATATATAAATTTAAGATATATAAGATATATTAAGATAATAAACTTACGTAGAAAAAATAAGCGTTAAAATTAAATTGATAATAAATTTTATCAAACTAGAGAAATCTACGTAAGTTGAAAATAATTTTCAAAATTTGTAATAATTTTTAGACGATTTTTATCGTAAAAAACAGCTTTGAGCCAATTTCCGCCGGGAAATGATATTAAAGCGCATCAAATTACGTAAGAATAGGTAAGTGCAAACGGAATTTAAGGTACGCCGTTTTCACGGAAGAAAAGCCTGTATAACAGACGTGGAGTGGGGGAAAAAAGCGATAAAGGACGCTTGGTGTCTACGCGCTATACCGCGCCGCCGCGTCGGGCCGCGCTATGATGTCACGCGCTTGACTCATCGCAAAAACCGGGCGCCGCCGACGCGCTGATTTTGGGGCTCTCCCCTGAAGTGGGATTCTGCGAGCAATCGAGTAATCGCTACAGATACTCCTTTGTCTTCCTCTAACTCTCTTTCAAAATATGATTAGAAGAAGACAAAGAGACACGTAATCGAGAATCGATTATCTCAGGAATAATACTTGAAAATCAACATTTTATTCTCAGAAATACATTTTTTTTTTATTTTTCCGAAAAGCATTTTTTCTTCTTTATCGTCATTGAATTTGTCTTTACGCAAAAGTATTGGTATACAAAATAACATAAGGAGCGATGTCTTTTAATGATTTTTCTTGTAAAAATATTAGTAATTACACGGCCCAACAAAATGTTGGTTCCCTATAAGTAGAGTCGATTCTGATAATATTTTTGCATCAGAAGCCAAATATAACCACCAAAATAGGCAATTGGATCTAGTTTTTTATGGAATTCACGGTCAAAGGTGTCAAAAATCGTGCTTTTGGACATGTTTTTGCATCTACACTATAGAATGTTGTTGTTCCACCAATAAGAGTTCATTCTGACAGCAATTTTTTCCTGCAGAAGCTAAATATGTAGGAAAAAATATTTATGTTTTTGACTAAATTTACGGTCAACGAGGTCAAAAATCGTATTTTTGGGCAATTTTCTGCATTAATGCTATAGAATGTTGGTGTTCCAGCAGTAATAATTGCTTCTGATAGCAATTTTTTTCCGCAGAAGCTAAATATGTAATCAAAAATATTGATGTTTTTGACAAAATTTAAGGTTAAAGAGGTCAAAAATCGTGTTTTTTTGACATTTTTCAGATCTATGTGAATTGGATGAAGCCGATTCTGTTTGTCAGCAGTCATGAATGTAGTTTCGCATTTCAGGTTAATCGAGGAATCGTTCATAAAATTTTATAATACAGAATCCGAAATTGCTTCATGTAAAAATATTGGAGATTTTTCTTGTTAAAAAATTCGATTGTAGGTATTTTTGAGTATCTATTCACATCCTAAAAACATGCTGTTGTCCCACCAGTCCGAGTCGATTCGGATAAAATTTTGCACGCAGAATCCAAATATGAAAACAAAAATTTAATTGGATCCAGTTATTTTATCGAATTGAAGGTCAAAGGTGTCAAAAATAATGTTTTTTGATTTTGAAGGTCAAAGGTGTCAAAAATAATGATGTTGTTCCACCAGTAAGAGTCGATTCTGTTAGCAAGGGAAAATCCCCGCGAAGCTTAATATGTAGGCAAAAATATTTATGTTTTTGACAAAATTGAAGGTCCAAGAGGTTAAAAATCGTGTTTTTGTACATTTTTCACATCTATATGAATCGGATGAAGCCGATTCTGTTTGTCAGCCGTCATGAATGTAGTTTCGCGCTTTTCAGATTAATCACAGAACCGTTCATACAATTTTATACTAAAGAATCCGAAATCGCATCCGCTTTTTGAAGTACGTGAAGGGAAATGTGCCTCATTATTTAAATAAATTTGGGTTTTATTTCTTTTATAGTTTTAATTTTATATAATAAGTAATGAAAGTTCTTTCTGTTATAATACATAAATAAACAATTGAGTACATTAGTGGGATGCTTTTAGTTGGATATGAAGCCCAATAGTTACGGAATCCAACATTTTATATATAAGAAGATCAGAAACCTGAACTGAGACCTGAAATGTTTATTTTATATGTTACTTACTATATTAAATTTGGGCTTAATGGACAATTTTTAAAAGAATTTCAAGATTCCGAGGTAAAAAATGGGTTTCAGGAATTCTAATATGGCGCCAAACTAGGAAAACATTACCTTGAAAATTTGAAACTATATATTCTCACACTCTGTGCGCAAAATGCTATTTTGCTCCCTGCATTGCGGGAGCAAAATAACACATACTATCCCTGGGGAGCAAAATAAATATATCCAGGAGCAAAATACGTTTCTCGCATTCTGAGCGCAAAATACTATTTTTCTCCCTTTATCGCGGGAGCAAATTAGCTGTCTCTCGTATGAGAAAATAGTACCTGTCACGAGGGAGAATAGATGTTCGTATACTCATGCGAAATCAAAAGTCAAACTCACTCGTCGACAAATACCTATTTTGCTCCCTAGTTGCTCAATCTACTATTATTTTCAATACTCTTTGAGCTATTAAAATAATAGGATTCTATTGAAACAATGTAAAAAGGTGGTCAAAATATTTAAGTTGTAAGAAATAATTTTAGTTTTATTTCCCATACATTGTAAAGAACTTAAAATGGCGTCAATAAATAAAATGTTTGTAAAAATACATTTTAACTCAAAAACTATAAGCCTTTTTAAAAAATTTCTAATAATGAAATAACAGATTTAATAAAAAGGTCAGTAAAAATACACGAAAATATGAAGTACTTGAAATTACTAACTAGATAGCACGATAAGACAGTCTTTGTTTTTAGTTAACTTTTCTACTTAAGTAGTGACTTTGACAAAACGTATAAGAACGGCGAACCAAGATTTGTTTATATTATATAATAACCTATTCTTGCTTATTACTACGCATTGTTAGTATATCTTAGTCTAAAGCGCACTACGTAGTTTCATTTTATTGTAGTGGTTTAAATACGTGCAGAAAGCGATCTGATTTGTCCTCGGATTCAGGGCTTTAAGGTCTGTCCAAGTTTGATCATAGGTTACATTCGGATAATATTTAACGTGATTTCATAAAATCAATCTAAGCAAATCGGGTTCACTTTGATATATGATTCCATATACAGTACAGCCCCGGTATATTTGCCCCCTCGTTTCCTCGCCTTCATCTCCCGTCTTTTTATATTTGTCAAAAGAAAGGTAGCGCCGTTTCTCCCACTCTGCTCAGTCGCGTTACGTTCATGACGTCACAGTAGGCCCTTCCTGAGGCCCCAGCGCGCAAAGTGGGGGAAAAAGAGAGCGGCGACAGACAAACATAACGAGTCGGAACTGGGCAAATATGCTGGGTCGTAAATATAGCGAGATTGAAATATACCGGGACTCTACTGTATTATAAAGGTAATTTCAAGGTCAAAAAGAGTTGAACTGACCTTTAAATTTCGCCACGAGGTCAAATACCTTTTCTATCCAGAGGACTACGAAACGGAACAGTTCAGAAATTATTATAGATCCTTCTTTGACTTCTGTTAGTTTTTTTGAAATTATAAATTCCATATGATTTAGACCATAAAATGAAATTATTAAATTGGCATAAAAAAGTCTAATTTTATTTTTCAATTTCAATTGATATATATGTAGTCCCGAAACCACCAATAGGGGCAAATAAGGTAGAATATAATTACAGTTGTAAATCATTATAGTAAAAATATATGATTTATTATTGACAAAAATCCTCTCTTCTTACATTTGAGATTACATGTACATTTTTAGAGTACCATTAATCTCCATTACATTTATCAACAAGAAAGATAATATCAATATAACAATATATTATATGATAATTAGTTGTAATATACAAAAATTATTTAAAAGTTACCCTGGTAGTAAATAAATTTAGTTTCTAGACCGTTTCTGCCCATTTGACTTATTTTACATGTTACAGGTATAGGGAAACTGAGCAGTGTAACAAAAAACTGGGCAAATTGTTACCAGGGTAATTATATCTATTATTCAATTTTTTAAAGCATTAGTCATATTTTCTTAAAATATATAAAAATTTCTAAACTTTATTCAAATTTCAATTAAAATTTTATTGTAATTTATTAAATACAAACAGAAATTTTACTTTTAAAAAATTATAAATATCCTTCCTTTCCATTGTATATTGCAATGAAACAGACAGTAAAATCAAACGTAGTTCATGTTCTGCTGCTAGATGCCGACACCACTCGTTACCCAATTGATTTTTGATTTGGTACATTAAAAGTCTTGCTATTACGTGTGTGCTACCGGAGATGTAGCCTACGGCACATTCGAAGGGGTAACAAGGGTATGACATATATCTAACCCTTACGCGAGTTGTGGGTCACTTTTAAAAGTCTAATAGCAATTTCATGTTAATATTTTATATTTAACAGGACAGATAAAATGAATAGATACATCCATCACTGATGAGTGAAGTTTATCAATTTTTAAAATTATTTTTTATCGCATTTCTCATTCAGTACATGATTTAATTGTATGTTAAGTGCATATAGTATAAATATGTTAATATATTTGTCAATATTTACGTCTTACATAGCAATAAAATGTGAAAAAGAAGAAAACATATTAATCTATAAGGACGTGACTACTGTTTCTACTAGAATAATTAAAATAGGTTAAGCCATTCAAGTCTTTTATACAACTTATAAGAGTATGTTCTATTTGTATTTCAACACGCATAAAAATCTTTCCGCTTCGGCCCTCATTTTTTACGAAAAACCTTACAAAAATCAAATTTATTCACGAAAAACAATGTGTGTTTTTTTAGCAGAATTTGGGTTATTTTCTGTTTGAGCCTACGAGTTTCTGCCGTCAGAATAAAATTAAAAGTATGTATCACAAAAACGTCGTGATTTTCTCGTCAAAGAGTAAAAAAGAACATCCGTTGTTTATTTATGGTTTCATAATTACCAGCACAAAAAATATTTATTCGATTTAATTCTTTATTTTTTTATTTTCAGCTCTATTAGAGGGATTCGTGAGAACCAAGTACACACTACATTTTAGTTACCACGATTATAACATTTAAAAGGTCATTACTATACTACCTCGCTATTACAGCCTCATCGGAAAAACAACTCCAATATAAAAACTGGCGATTACTCTGAACTTGCGTCATCATTTCATCGCAATACTCAACTGTTCTCCTGTCATAATCATCTTCTGATAATTCCTGCATGAGTTTTATTTTATACGGGCAATGCTGATGTTTTCTTAAGACAATTGTCACCGATTCTCGACTCGCACTGAGGGAAATGTTTGTTTACAGTTAATGTAATAGCTTCGTAGTAAAGCTAACAGAATTTAGATTAGGATTTTAAAGTAAGGTACTTTATCCTGAAGTTTCCGTAATCTGAGATTCGTTTAAATTGGTTATGTTATTAGTTAATATAAAAATTTTAAATATTAATGTTGGGACCATTACGTGACACATTTACACGCTTACAGTTTCACCAAAATCGAGATAAAAAAACAAACACACATGAAGTCATTCGATTTTCTACGAATTTTTCGACGCATTGTTGACATGCGCAGTTTAAACGACAGAATTTAATGTAGGATTTATTAACAGCAAGCGAACGCTCATTGAATGTTAAAATATACGAGCTGATATACAATAACATTACAGGAAAGTCCTGATATTTTCATCTCAACGTTACGTGGCGTTTTTGACTTGACAGTTACTGTTATAACTTTATAGTTAATGTAAGAGCCTTGAAATTACCTTACATTAACTATCAGTAAATAATTTCTCTCAGTGCTTGTTGCATTCCTGTGCAATTTTATAGAAAGGTTTATTTGGATTTTCTATAACACTGTCAAGAATTTTAATACCGTATCGTCGTTACTAGCAGACCAAAGTCTCCCAGACCTGGGTTTATCTTCAACAGAAACTGTTCTTTCAAATCGCGAAACTTTACGATAAATAGTAGACTTACAAATCGGATAGTTCTCCGCTTAGGTGTCATTAAAACAATTCGCGACTGCCACCAAAATCCGCATATTCTGAGGATTATAGTTTGCTTGGTAGTACAAAGTGGCATTTTTTAAAAGTTGCAATTTGTAAGTAAATTGTCTCAATAGCTATGGTGTCGAAATAAAACCAGCTTTTACTAATCTTAGTAAACCAAGATACTTCTTAGGTTGCCAGAGTCATTTTCACTAGCAAAAAACATTTTTCGTAAAAGATATGTGACTATAATCTGCAACAATCATTCTGATGGTTTTCATACTAAGTGTTTTGAATTCGTTTCGAAAATACCTTTTCAATAAGCCCCCACTGCGTTTTTTTTTAATTCGATGATTTTCAAAATATTTTACCATACCCGGACCTTTTACCATCACCATATATAAACCAAAAAGTCAAAAAATGAAGTTGCAGACATTATGGATAATCATGGTCTTTATGTATTCTGAATACTACTCCCCCACTGTTCGTACATCCCGCCGGAGGCATGTTATGTTGTAATGGGAGAAAGAAAATTTCCCCTCGGTTTTTTTTAAATTCGCATTATTAATGAAACTTTATCAAATTAGCGTATCAACCACTCGGAGCACGCACGTCCTGAAACCGAAGTGCGTACATTCAGTGAGGCACGAAGTGCCGAATGCCCTCAATCTCAAGAGCATAAAGAGAGTGGAGGGTCCAAAGTATCATCCGTGTATGTATATTAGTTCAATTACATTATTTTGTAGAAGGATTTTGAAAAGAGTTGTTAAAACGGCAGAATGAAAAAATCAGAAATTTTGGTATTATGTGAGCAAATTCATAGAAATTTTTACTTTTGCAGGGCATTGAGATTATCGTCTATTAAATTAAGAAATACATTTTTTGTATTTATTATTTATCAAAAAACCGAATCCATCTCAAATTTTAAATAATTTGAAGGTCAGTCTTCGATTTTTCTTTAAATTTTATGCGAAAAATTCTTCGGGAAGTTATGAGCATGTGCATCCTGGCGTTAAAATAGCGTTTTACAAAAAGAAAAACACAATCACCCTTTTTTTAAAGTCCCGCCATTTCTTCAAAAATATATATTTTTATTTTTGAAAAGTAATAAGAAAACAAAAATCATAAAACTCAATTTTGAAAAATAAGATATCTTTAAAAAGTTGGTTTATAGGCATGACCAAATTAGGTTATTTTATCTTTTAGACGAGAGTTACCGAATGTTTCCGAAAATGCCCGAATCGACAATGTGGCTTCGATGTCAAGTGTTTCAATATGGAAAAGGTATAAAATTAACTAAACAATTTTAAACTCACACACTTTTACTGAATACATTTTATGTCTCAAATTATAAGGCACAAAAATATCATATTTATGATCGATAAACCCAAATAAACAACATTTTCGAAGTATCGTAAATGAAATGTTCAGGAGACGCCAGTTTTTGGAGAGACAAGTCGCATTATCATTATTAACCATTTGAGAGTGAAATTACTCCCGTTGTCTTATATTAACATTAAATATAATATTACAGGATATTCAACGTCGCTGATTACAAATTCGATTCAAAATTCAAAATAGCCGATCCAATATGGCATCAAAAAATCCAACATGCGCTTAATAAGATGAAATTGATTATCCCAGGTTTTTCAAGGTTACAAATTATGAATCAGTCGTAACATTTTCAAAAATCTAAGTATCTGATTCAATATGATGGATAAAAATCCATAAACTTGATTTAAATGATATCGCACGTTATAATTTTTACATTCGATTACCATCTAGTGTTTCTAGAAGAAACATAAATCTTAACTCTGAAGATCTTTGTACCAAAAAAGGAGATGGACCAAATAGAGATAGATTTAAGATTTCAACCATAAGACCTCTTCAGATTACTAGTTTATGAAGTCCTAATTAAGACTTCTTGAGGATGTCGATTTTTAGATTCTCACTACGTTTTCAGATAAAACTTCTTCTTGGGGTCTTTATGGAGATTTTTTGGAAGATGGTCTGGATAACCTCTTTAAAAGGAATGTGTTATCTCGAGTGTTAGCATGCATGAAAATATTTATGGTTATCATTTTAAAGTTTATTTAATTTTTTTACTTTTTGAACATAACGTCTCCTTTAACTTTTTAGATCACCAAGAAAAAAATCGTTTAATTTCTTACTTGTTATACAATCTTGTGCTTTCTTACTTATATCATGTTGCATGTGATAAAGGAGATAAGCTCTTCCTTGATTTCGCAACACTCGAAATGTAAACCTATTGCCTTGCTCACCTATTTAATCTATTCGTCTATCTGAACCAACCCCTGTTGCTCGGAGCTATGCAACTGTGTATATATGTACAAAGCCACATACTTACACGTATTCATCGGTAATTCCTCGCTCGAGTATGTAGTTAGATACGTGGCATACATGGAAGTTCGGAGGTACGAAACATAAACCACCGACACCATCGCCAATTTGAACTTATAAGATATGTCTCCTTAACATAGAGCTTTTGGAGTATCTCCCCAACCGACAATTAGGGTAATGATAGCGTATTTCGTGTAACCAACATATCTCGACTTAGATACGTTTAGAATCGTCTTCAACAAGTACATATGGTAAAGCATATAGTACTAATTTATTTCCAAAATATTACCGTTGTATTTTAACTTTACAAAACCGACTATCTACAATAAATATTAAAGAAATGTGTTCAATAATTGATTATAATACTGGACTTTAATCTTTCTTAATAAGTCAATTACGTGACGTTTTGATATAAATATATCATAAATAAATATGCATTAACCAGTAAGACTTTTTACGAGTTGAGATAATATAGTTCTTGGTTTTAAATTTATCCTACAAAGGACATCACGTTATTCTAAATCAATACTGTTTTCATGATCGTAAAAAGAACACCCAATAGGCGCAAAGAACAAAATTGATCTTCTATGTACAACGTATTAACATTAATAAATAAAAAGACACGTTTTAACTACTGATTGCGACAAATATAGATCTAGTATTAAAAATTCAGCATTTGGAATTTTCGGTAATTTTTCTATTTATTGAAATGCCTGCTCAACTGTTTAATCTTTTTCGTTCATAATAATTATACGAAATATTGAATTAAAATCTGAATATACACAGAATACGGAAGTAAAATAAATCATTCATAAACTACAATTTAACTGGAACACTTTTCATAATTACTCGTAATAACATATAATATATGATATGTGTGAGTATTTTGAAACCGAATGGAGTGCATCCCACGTTATAGCTCTTATCGAAAAACGGTTGAGCATCATACATATTGACAATCACTAATCTGAAGTTTATGTGTAGCCCCCCTTATTTCAATATTTTTATTTGATTTATTTACTTCGCATGTAAAAGAGCCGTGATTATTTCAACATAAATCCACAACAAATTGCGGCGTCAAGCATAATAAACAAAACGAGTGAAAAAGTGCAAGTAATATTTATATACTTAAAAGGTAGAAACCCGCGAGTTTCTTAGTACTTTGGGATCTTTCTATATGAATCATCTTTGCATGAAACTTTGCAATCTATGCAACCACAATAATGCAATTTCAGTAACAATCTGTAAAGCACCCAGATTTACGAGTCAATTCTACTGTGGATTATGTAGCTCCATTGAGGTTTATGATCCTGAAGTAACCAATTACTCTGCAATAATTATCTCTCGTTATTTATCACTATTCTCCTAAAGATACAAAACAATTTTCACTACTGCCACCATTCCGATGTGGATTCCAAGATTTGTTGATTTTCAAATGCTACCTAATGGCCTCAAGGGCTGAAATCCACCGGTGACTGGCCCAAAATTATTATAACTCACTTGAGATCTAATCGATATCCACGCTGGTTATTCGCCTTTAATGAACAAGGGTTTTATAATATAGTCGATCGTCTACTCTAGAAGTGACAATGGTTTCAGACTTATCCCGAAGTCATAGTAACGTCATTTTTTATCTTTTTGGACATTTGCTGCGTCAGAGAAAATTAATACTCGAACTACTGTCTTTAAGAAGTGCCTTCGTGTTAACAAAGGATGATAACAGTTAATATTAAGGTGGCCTTGCTTACGTATCGTATAACGATTGTAGAGGAGGTTGAGTAATGCACATGATTGCGTTGTCAACTAACCAAGTCTGATATCCTTTTTGTCAAAAAGTTAACAAGGTGGCATGAGTTTTGCAAGCTCAACTAAAACACTAACTTGACGATATAACAGTGATGAACTGCATATGTGAAATTCTCTATTTTCTATTCTTTCATCCCTTTGACCCTACACCGAGTGATAGTTGATTCGGATTTTCAGAAAAAATGATCCATATCCATATTCCATACAGATAAATGACTATAAATAAACGATGCACATATCGAAAATTCAGAACTACAACTTTCCTTCATTCCATAATTAATTTCCTAGCCCAACGAAAATTTGAGAACTTCATGTTGTAATTTCTTAAGTAAGAATGAATTTTGTTAGGATTTTAGCTCCAGAATCCAAATATGACCGCAAGCATTTCCAATTGCTTTTAATTTTTTATATATTGACGAGTTCAGGCATTTTGAAAATCTATTCTAAGTCTAGAAAAATGCTATTGTCCCGCCACTAAAAGTCAATTTGATAGAATTTTTCAGGCATAATCTAAATATGTACACCAAAATAACCAATTGGAACTATTTTTGATCAAATTGAAGGTTAAACGAATCAAAAATCGTGTTTTTGGACATATTTCACATCTATACTACAGGAGACGAGGCAAAAATCAAGAAATGCAAAACGGCAGATCAAATACATCCGAAGAACTTTTTGAAATTTGAATCACTTCAAACTAGACTTGGCTACTTTTCGAGAAATATAGAAACACGATTTTTACCCATTTAACCTTCAATTTGGGCAAAAAATAGATCCAATTCAATATTTTGGCATACAGAATCAACTCTTACTGGTGGAGCAACAGCATTTTTTGTTGTTGTCAATATACTTAAAATGCCCAAAATCGGATTTATGGCCCCTTTTACTTTCAGTTTAGTCAAAAATTAAGTCCAATTGGTTATTTTGATGTACATATTTGAATTCTGTGGGACAAATCATATCAGAATTGATTCTTACTGGTGGGACAACATTTTTTGAGCTGTCAATAGATGCTCAAAATAGGAGCGGCGGTGGCTCAGTTGGTAGAGTATCGGCTTCGTAATCAGAAACCCCTGATTCGAGCCCGGCCTCTGCCATCTGTCATTGGGACACCTCTGTATTTGTTTATAAGTGTCTAATAACGCTAAAGCTCAGGTGGTTCTAATTCCACCTTCATAAACTGTAGGTCCCGTCGCCATTTAGTCCCACGTGGGTTCACAAAAGTCGACGTAAAACAATTTAAAAAATGCTCAAAATCTGAAACACGTAATCTCGTTAACAGTATGTCACTGAAACAGAATGAAATGGATCCGATATAAAATCCAAAGATGTTTCGTCAGATATCATAGATATGCTAGAAATGGGAAGGATCTAATGATAGGTAATCGCAATATTAGAAAGCTAAAATAAGATATTTAAAATATGAGAATCCGGTAACTCTGAAATTGTTGTATTTCAAGAAGGTGAATGCTAGAAGTTTCAAACATGCCACCAAGATGATTGATAGACGAATGGAATTTGGCTAAAAATTTAAATAGATTTTAATTTTAAAGACGAAATAAGTGTACTATATAACAATATGCAAACAAGTCCAATGTATAATTTACTCAATACGCAATGTACTATAAATCACTTTGGAATGATGCTTTGGAAGGAGAAGAGGATCGAAACTAATTACCTATGCAAAAATGTCTGCATTTTCAGGTATGTTGCAAAAACGATGAAAACAATGAAAACCACGACACAAGAATAGAAGGTGCAGATGGCGCTTTTGTAGTTCGAGTACTGCATCATTACCGCACATAGAGTAAAAGTTATGCCTGTTGCAAATCACCATCCCTGCGGGCACTCCATGGTTTTTATATCCGATTGAGATGCCACCGCTCACTGCAGTCATGACCTCAAAAAAAGGCGTACTTCAATGCCCTATGAACAAGAGTGAGACACGTGTGTCACAAGTTCCTCCGTGAATTCAGAATTCACCATTGTATCCGAGAACGGCGGAAGAGTATAGGAAACGGCAAAGTCATAGAGGACTCGTTTACTTACACCACGGAGAGTCCCCTAGAGAAAGAGACCGATCTTGTTAAGTTTCCGATCTATACATAGAGGGAAGTTATTGTAATGACGCTGAAAATCGAAAGTGGAAACTAGGGTCTTCGCCCCTGCGATCTTTTGGCGTCATAAGAAGAATCTGCCCTTTGGACTATCATGACTTTCTAACTGCTCGTACTTTTGAAATTTTTAAAAATAAATTTGATTAAGTTCCCATATGAATACACTGAGGAAAATATTTAGTAAATTAGTAAACTAAATGGGGAGTTATATATAGTAGGAATTAAATTTTCAAGTTTTTTCTAACCGACTAATCTAAATACAGCTACAGACGTACTTGTATGTTAAAAATCACTGAATTCTGTTCCAAATGTTAAAAAAAGTTCGTTCCCCTGCGATAAAAATTGACGAAGTTATGGTCAATTACGCTTTGCACTTAGAAGACCTCTGAAGCATATGTGGCTATGTGCTGTTTAGGGGCCTTCTTTTCCGACTTTTTTTTAACGCCATTTTTAATATATTAAACCTTTTCATACCATATTTTCGTAAATAACCTCACTTCCTCCATAGGTAATAATAATTTTTTGTGATTTCTTAAACTTCCAGTTCATTTGGAAAATGTGTTAAAATAAACATTAAACTTTTTAAAACGATTTTTTTACCAAGATAATCAGCGTATAATTAAAAATTCAACGATTCCTTAAATAATACTGAGACATAGGCAGCTAAACATTCTCTAATCCATAGTGTTCTTCATCTATATGTGATCTGTTGAAATATTTACTATACTTAGGAAAATCACATAAAACATATGACTAAAATAGAGTTTGCCAATCTTATCTTTAAATACACATAGAATACATATTTTTGTCTGAGGGCTTTACTTACTTATGTATTCAAACAGGCATATTTTCATATTTACATTAAATTTTGTAGTATACACAATATTACAGTTCATGTCCTCCGATTGCAGTGTCGTTCACCCTAATGTTATTCTCAGGAAATGTATGACGAAGTTCCTAGAAAAGAATAGAGTTAGTTTTCGGAAGCTAGCTATTGGGGATATTTTCATTAGTATCAAATCATGTGTGAGATCGGCATTATGTAGAAGTGTAGGGAAAAACGAGCGACAAACGGATGAGTAGAGGTATGACATGGAAGTTCTTGCTCCTCCTTCAATCTCAGTGTACAGATACTATCAATAGGGAATTTAGGGTGAACGTTCAATATTACAGATAGCAAGTAGAATTTTGAAAATTAAGTTAAACGTTATATACCATTCGAATTAATATATTTGAAAATACTATCGATTGCTTAATACAGTAAAATATAAAAATACTCGATATATCTATCCAGATCATAAATACGTGTGATCGCAATCTCGTTGAATACTAGATTCATTTTGGCCTAATATTCCTCGAATAGGATTCATCTTCTCGCTGTTATGAGTATATCTGATAATATTTTGTTCCTCTTATTCTAGTCAATTTTTAATAAATACTAAAAAAGGTCTGTTGCAATGTGTAGAAATGTCACATAATCCGATGGATTATAACCTTCACAAAAGATTGACCATACAAATTAGGATACGATAGATAGATTAGATTTTTAAAAAATTCAGTTCCTTTTCATACCTAATTATTAATAAATAAAAACTTGTCTACTAACGATCTTTGATATAAATCTTTAAACAAATAATGGCAATTTCGACACTGTAAAACTGCAATAGAATTTCATCATAAAAACACGTTCCAGATACTTTAAACTTGGATGGAGTTCAGAACATTTTTTAATCAAATTGGGTATGGATTGGAAATCCCTTTTTTTATATGGAAAGAGAAAATAGTATATCATGCTAGTAGATCAAGACCATACAAGCATTAGTTAATGATTATGATTTTGTTCTTTAGTTCAAAACCGGCGTACAACATTGAAGAGTTGGTTTTTGCCGCGCGGCATAGGTCTACTCCCTGTTTCTCGATATTGCGGTTGCAAGCATTGAATAGGTAGCATCAAGCGCTTCACATTCTCCAAGCAAACATTGACATTCATGATTTGGCCAGATGGAAGGAACCCTTTGTACAGAAAACCTTTGCTAATCAAGGAAGTAAATAAAAATGGTCTTCACTTTTGACATTTTCAATCGACTTTGTAGTCTGCCACTTTCTATCAGTTTCTGTTTGAAGTTTTATTGTTATGTGGTGGACTCACATTGCAAAAACCACGTCTCATCATAAGTAAAAATATTTTTGAGAAATTATTTGATTATAGGTCTGTTATGCGCTTCTTTGAATATTCGATGCAAGCATGTTTTGGATGACAATCAATAATCAAGAACTGAATGAGCATATTCCTTCTAAAAATCCGTATTTTCAAAAGACGGTTGTTAACCAATGGTATGCGTCATATTTTCGCAAATAAATCATTAGCAAAACAACATACAATGGGTACAGCGGAGTAGAGGTGTTATGCCGTAAGACATCTACCGCGCAAATTTTAAGATGGCTGCTATTCCAAAATAAAAGATGGCTGTTATGCCAACACTCCATTTATATATAGTATGCCTGCTGTCCCCATCCGCCAGTTGTCTGTATATAGGACAAATACTGTCCCAAACAAAGGCAGCCGTGATCTTAATCATCTCTCCGGTTTGCACTACAGGTATCTCTACTAACACATCTGTATGTAATCTTGAATCAGTTACGTTCCTGATCCGATCGGACTTATCCTGATTAGACCTTGGTCAGATTCGACTAACTCAGATTCTACTAACCGGTCTATGTTCGTAACCCAACCAGATTATCCAAGTTGGATTTGGAGTCCCAATGAGTGGAACCAGGCCAGCTGGATTTCCATCAAAACCCAGTTCCTATGTCTGCCAAACTTAGTTAATTCTTAAATCGGCTGTACCATAGTGGATCCAAGCCTAGACCTCGTTTCTATTCGGATCAAATCGGGCCAATATCCCTACCCGGGATGCCCATTTACATCCTTTTCAGTTTATATGTGGTTATATAATACATCTTGGACCTATTTTTAATAAACGGTTGATGGTCGAGTAATATCGCTGTCTTGTTTCATTCTCTCCATTATTTTAATTATAATTTACTAACTTACTTATTCTTAAAACCATTTACTTAAGAATTATTTATATTCTCATCGGGAACTAGTCAAAGATTCATACATATCTTTTTTGTTAAGTTAATTTCGAAGAAATTTTAACGTGCATTTGCGTAGATGATTGGATTTTAATCAGATTTGATTGCAAAGAATGTTGTATGATAATTATTCAAAAGTTAGGCATGACAATAAAAAGTAGAAAATATATATGGAAGGCATCAAAATTGCAATTAAATACATGCTATATTGAAGACGCGGTTACTTTGAACATGATACTTTTTGTTTACGATATTATCTTCATCTCGTTACTGTCACAGCTTTTTAATAACTTTTGTGGCCAGCCACGATCTTCTAAACTTTTGTTACAGTACTGATTCTGAAGTTTTGTTGATTCGTTGATAAAATTCGAGCCGTATAAGAAAAATATATCCTGCGGATATCTCCATTTTATCCAGAAAAATTACGAATATCCCTCCTCTACAGATTACCAGAGGGTGTATTAAATATCATTAAGGCATCCAAGGGATTTCAAAAATTCCCCCTTTTCCAATACCTTCGAAGATGTCCAGAAGATGTCCATGACATATCCTAAAGCTGAATCAAAACGAGATCTTTTCGGATCCAAATGTAATTGATATCGGACTTCGTTTTATTTTCATAAATTTGATTTAAATGTAAATCAACATAATTTAAAGTTATTTAAACCGATTTCATTTAAATTAACAATTGTCAAGGCGGACAGGCAACAAAATAATCTCGTCACCAATAGTAAAAAAACGTAATGGAGCCCTTCCAAAACGCTCTCTGAACAAGCCGAAAATGTTAATACGAAGTACACCATTCCTAAATCCTTGGTAAGGATGTCAAATATAAATGATGATGTCCGTCAATAGTCCATGTACGAAAACTAGAATTCATCCAACTGGTGGAGTCCGCTGATGGTTAAAAAATCGACGGCATGTCTGTGATAGGACTCCACCAATTGATCAGGTTCCGATTTTTACCGACAAAAGCTATTCTATATATCACCATGGTTTTCAGGAGTGATATGTTTTTCTCTTAAAATATTCCATTTTGCCAGAGAATGTCTTGTGAAGCACCATTCCCCTGTTTTTCTAACATGTTCAGATTTTGGCAGCCTTTAATCATTTTGTGGCTTTTCCGTCTCGACATATATAAGATTACATAACTAATTTTAATGTACACAAATTTTTTTTAAGTAACTCTTTTATTCCAGCAAAAAATTGTGATTTCGACTCGATTGTGAAACTTTCAATTCGACATACTAACCAATAATATACATTTCCGAAATTCCATAACACAAGGTCACACAATAACACAATACTAATTCAAATCACCTCTAAGGGTATCATTCAACATATTTGGAGAAATTTATATATTCAGTAACGACTTTTGTAATACAAGAATTTATCAGTTTTCGGGATATCCGAAGATATCCCTGAGATGTTCCAAAGACATCTTTCTGATTATTCGCTAGTGTTTATTGAGATATTCCGGTGATATATGTTCAGATATATCCTGTGGGTAAATAAAATTCCATTTTCAACCATATTTTTCGGTATATTTTATAGATGTCCAATGGATATTCAGGATACCCGTTGACTTCCAGATATACAGGATATTCCGAAAGTCAACGGGTCATTACTAGAATATCCACAATATAACTGTTCATATACGAGGACCATTCTTAGTTTCCTTAGTTGATTTTTAATCAATAATTATCTTTTGACCTTATACGCTAGACTAAATCTAGAAATATATTTGAAATATGATTGCTAATATGTATTAAATACTCAATTGTAAAATACTCCTAAATTATTGCCAGAAACTGGACAGATTTTGTTTAAGTTAAAGCTATGTAGATGAGACAGTGCTGATGTAATCTTTGCACTAAGAAAGTTTGACTGCCTAAGTTTGTATTTTACCCTGGAGGATTTGCGTAATTCTTTTTTACGTCATGTTAGCTTGGATATAAAATGATAATAGATGATACTAGGCAATACTTATATAAAATAGAACCATTTTTTAGGATACAATAATCTTTTAAAGAATTCAATGCATGAAAAAAATAAAAATCATACCAGATAATTTCTACTAACAACAAATTCATAATTAATTTTGACTTTCACCTTCATGATATAATTTATCTCGACAATTTATTTCTTATTTTACTTAAATTCTTAGTATAAATGATAGTTTTCATACAACGTCAGAATAAGATTGGGTAAATTTTTATCGTTTTACAAATTCAAATGGTCCACATTCAATATCTCATTTTCGAATTATCAGTCACCCCATACCTGATCAAATTACTGTTTTAACTTCATGTCATGCCCCTGTATAGTAGAATTCATGTATAATGAGTAACTTCAGGAGAATGATGACTTAATTTTTAGTAAATGATTATCATCACAAAAATTCATTGATCACACTGTAAATAAAAAGTTTTTAATTATGGCTTCATTTAAAATGTAACAAAAACAAGACCAATTAGAAAAGGACTTATGCCTTGTACATTGACTTATTTTAAGACTATTTAAAATAGAACGATTTTAAGACTTTTTCTACAGTGCACTATGAATGTTTGTCCTATAACCGACGGATTCAGAATAATTTTCAGTTTCTTTTTTAGAAAGTAAGAGAACATTATATGGGAACATTAATTCGATCGCTTTCAGTGATATATGTACTAGAATGCAAAAATGTAACTTATATGATACTTCAGTAAGATAATTATTAATATTTTTTAACTGAATGTAAATCTGAAGATTCAACTTTTACAAGATTCAAGTTCTGACAGTTACTACTATACTAGAACACAAAAGTTAATATAAATTTCAAAATTGAAAAATGTTTGTAATATTAGTTAATCCCATTTTCTATTCTTTATTAATATCAAAACAAAATTCTTAATTTGTTTCGTTTTTCAAACGATTTAGGTAAAGTGAAGAATACTTTGTCTTTCCTATTGCTTTGTGTAGAATTCTCGGCACTTTTATACCACGAAGCTTTTCCCCCGACGCAATATACATAAAACTGTATAGGGCACAGTCTCGTCATACAAAAGTGTGTACATAATTGAAAGTGGATCGGTGTGTATCGATTGGCTTCCTGAAGGTTCCAATGTAGCTGAACTTCAGATTAGCATTGTTTACCAAAATACGACGATTATCACATTTCTAATAGTCGTTGCTTGAGAATAAAATTGAAACGAATTTTGAAATTTCCTATGAACTTTAATTGTAAGACAATGATATTTTATTTAATTTGTGTGGCATTAACTTACCTTTATTTCGAAGGAGAAAATATTCCTTTTAAGTTAGGCATCAGACCATTCAGATATACGCAAGTAAATTATCTCTCGTATTTCTAAATTCAAAATATATTATATAATAATAGCTTACTTTTGTACGAATTCTGAGATTTGTTTGGTAGGGTGATAATTGTACTTTTCATGGACATCATTGCTGATATCAAAACGTAAGGTCTATCATAGATGTATACCTTAGTCCCACTGTGTGCAATATTTAACCTTAAAAAAGTTATCTCAAACACCATGCATCATATTCTGTGATTCTTCAATATATGTTAGATAAAAATCATTTTAAAACTCAATTTAAAAAGTTTATTTTAATCTCTTATCATTTGTTAGTATAACATATGTAAAGTCAGAATTTCTTTGCTTAAAGTGAGCGAACAAACTCAAGGACGATAATGTTGATTAATGTACAAGTGTGTCCACAATAAACAGATTATGTATAGAAACACGACTTACATACTTAATTTCACTAGCCTTCAAGCAGCTGTTTGTTGCCTGTTCGTATATGCATATTATGTCCACTAATACTTATTTTAATCATATTCACTATTATGTACACTCTTATACTCCTTCTAATCATCTTGTAACCATATTTATTCAAATATTACAATTAGGAAAATATACTAAGTAAGTAGGTTAACGCTTACTCCTATGTTGCTCTTGTATCCTATGTTTCAACTAATCTAATGACTCGGATAAGATAATCAGTGATGGGTGAATACTTCGTAAAATTCGTTCACAACTCATTAAATATTATACAATTGCTGTAGGTGAGAATAATACCAAATGAGAGCAGTTGCAACACTATCAAACCGACATTTCCGATGAATACACAATTGCTAATGATCAGTCAATCAGTTGGTGTCGCTACAATTCCTACCGTAGTCTGCGGTTTCTTCACGATCATGATACAATATGAAAATTCCGAATTATTGGGGGTTATTCTAAACATCTTTTTTTCTTATTGTACAATAATCGTGACAATACATTACAACGCAGTGCCACGAAGGTACACACATGCTGGCATGCGAATGTGTATACCTACGCACATTTACATACTTTATGTATGGTGTGGTAGCATACATTGGTCATTCCGCAGGCTTTCCATTTGTTATTTTTAAGTGATTCAGTCGTTTAAAAATTGTGTGTCTTGTACATTTATAAACCTTTCATAAAGACATGTCATGTCTATGTGGTATAGGATATAGTACGCTTACCTTTTGAAAAAACAGGACGAGGAGTGACCATTGTTAGTTGCCAAAACCACACATATTCCAGTAATTCACCCTATATATGTGTATACGACCTATACAATTCATACACATACAACCCGCACTATTTATAGACAGCAACTAAAAGAGTCTCGAACACATGTCTCCTACTTCATGATTGTTAAGCACAACATCCTGGTGTCAGTCTAGAAAGAGCATCATACTGGATCAAAAGTCACTGCGAGAATATTTAAATGATCATTCACTTCAGCCTCGTCCATTTTACCACAGTATTGTTGTTTTGTTGCAATTGAAAGAAAAAAAACTCAAACACATTTCTTCCGATCTTTGATATTTTCACATTTATTTCAAAATTTTGTTTTTGACACAGTGTACTCAGAATAACGTGAAGATTCCATAATCTCCACACGAGAAATCTTGGCTTTTTCTGAGACGAATTTTATAACGTTTTGTGAAAACATTCTCTCGCTTTCTTACAGAATATGTTTTGCATTACTGCAAAAAAATATGAAAGGAAAATAGACGTTTGTAATGCATCGACGCGCAATTACAGAAACTCACACAGGTTCACGCAACTTTCTACAATAAACGTTCGGGAAACAGTCTTTTGATCCGTACAATATGTTATAATTAATTGACTTATTTGACAAATTTGTATTTTCTTCATTTCGTACGCTTATATCCAAATTAACTTTAATTAGTTCCGATTTCTTTCCACATGCTAATTTTTTGCAAAATGAAGTATTAACAACGACCCAAGCATAGCGCCAGTGTAGAAGGTGAAACATTCCGAGGGATATACTGGACCACCCAAAAGAGGAGGTGAAAAATCAGTCAGTAACCACAACTATAACATATGCTCAACAAATGCATTTAATTAATAAACAGTATACAAATTCGTTCGAAAAAAAATTCAATCATACGAAATGTTTCACCTTACCTTATAAATGTTATATAATCTTAGAAGTTCATGAATTCCTAAAATTCACCTTAATTTCGATCTGCGTAAACGCAGAATTGGCGGAATGATCTCGATGGGTCGTTAAATTTCTGCCTTTTTCAGCTAAAGTTCGCGATTTTCCCTCTGTACGGTTTTAATATTTAAAGATCCCACAGTAATATACAAATATTTTAAACATATATACAAATATACACGGTCTCGAAAAAAATGCTAGTAAAATACTACATTTCAACAAAACGTGTAATGTGTTGCCTTACACGTGACAATATTTTCAAAGTGAAAGTATCCTTTAAAGGTCAAATAAATGTTAGGAATATTACGTCCTACGTTTTGAGAGATATTTATTATTATTATTTTATTTCTACCTACAGCCGACACAACTAAAAAAGCTTGGAGCATGCGTTGTTTGACATATCACCAGTTGATATGGCTGCAAATTGAAATTAAATATCCGCTACAAAATTATTACCCAACTTATTTGACTTTTTGATACTTTGAATATTTTGAAAGTATCGACGCGTGACCAACTCAATCTACTTTTGTTTCAAATATAATATTTTTAAAGCAATTTCTTCTTGGGCAAGTCTGAAAGTCGGGTGTTCGAATGTACATACTCCAAAATTCGTTTTGGGTATATTATGAATGTAGTCGATATTTGTAACATATATATGTATATATAATTATGTTTTAGCATAAGTAAATATAAACATATATATGTCTTTTCTTTCCTAAGTTCGTGCCGCAGATTTATTCTTCCTATCTTCGCATAGGACGGAATTTGCAGACGCTTAAAAAAGTGCCAACCAGTGGCATGTCTTATGTGGGCAGTTACGTTTGAAACGATCACATACAGGAAATGTCCACATGCACGATCTACTTCATACGAATATAGGAAAAATATTTTGGGGGGACGTCAAAATGCGGAATGGTTTTTGGTTTTTGAAATTTAGCTCCGCCAATTCCGCAGATTCCGGCCCGCTTGAAGAGTTCGAATCACACCCGCTTCCAGCTAAACCAATTCTAATAAGGCCTCCAGACTGATTTTATACTCGACGAAGAAGTCAATTTCGTAGGCGATGGACTCCTATTCTTTTTGAAGTTAACATAAGCAGTTGGAGCTTTCAGTTCATTTTTCAATCCACCTGCAGCTTTCTTTATAAGTACATCTGGCGGCGAAGAGCATGCAGTTAACATGTTCGACGTCGTGATGAGCGAATTTATACCAATTGGTACAAAGGCACTTCGAACTTCATCGGCAAGGGATTCACTTCCGCTATCACTTGGACTTCTTGGTGGAGTTCTAGCTGGGCTTTTCGATTCAGTCTTGATAACTGGAGTATTTGCTTGAAGAACAGCTTTTGCTGCGTTCAAGCTGACATCTGATGTCTTGTGCTTCGTGTGATCTGAAAATGGATATCCGGACGGTACAATACCTGAAGCATAATTTTGGGAGAAGAAGTCTGCATGTGCCACATTCATTGAACCTAAATGAAAAAAAAAATATATTTTTGTAAATAAATGTTGTGATTGAATGTTTGTAATGTTAAAAAATAATTCCTTATTGCATAGATATAAACGAAAATAAAAGAGTATGTAGTGTGTTTGAGTATTATGTTTGTGTGTATGAAAATTAACAAGATAGGCAAATGAGTAGGAGGTATCATATAATAATTTCGCTCTTTGCTGGACAGTTTTAGTATAGTACACACATAGCTCATATTTAATCATATTTATTTCAGCAGCGTCTTTCATGAGAAGTCAACATTATTTTAATTTTTAGATTAGACTTGATATCAAATTAATTCCGAGCGAATATGATGTTAACAGTACATCTCCAATTAATACATTTTCTACAATTTCTACCAAATGTTCTAACAGTTCTTATCTGATATACTGGAACATCTCGACATTGAAAACTACCTCAATTAAAGCCCGATACCTCCAACACATCGCGAGCAGAAATATATTGGGGCCCTGACCAGGGCCTGACCCAAAGCGATACACCCTGATCAGGGCCTGAACAAATTTCTACTCGGGATGTCATAAGGAATTTCATTTGACTTAGAATCAAATTCAGTTTATATATTGACAATCATCAATTCAGCTATAATGAATGTCATCAACTTTAGCAAAATCTACGCCTATTGTGTCAAAAAGCACATAATTACAAAGGGAAATGGTACACGAAAGTGATAAACAAATTTTGAAATGATATGGTTCAACCACTGAAAACTCTTTGAAATTAATTTGTTCCGAGATATTTACAATCGATTAAGAACAAATTCTTAGATATTCGAAAAAGATTTTTGGTCACGATAGGCATTTTCCCTTCTGATAGTTCTCGTGTTCCCTTGAAAATTCAGATGGAGTTATTCGGAACTGGCTTGGCTGTAACAAAAAATCAAAAATCGGCATGCCAGAGCTTGTAGTAAAGGGAGTCGTCGTAAACTTTTATCGCCGTGACACAAGGATCCAGGAGAAAGTTTCGTAGACATTTTTGTCGCAGTGGCCTTTACCTTCACAGGGGTGGTCGACAGCGGACGCTAGGGGCGGGATGCATGTGTGCGTAAGGGACGCGTTCCAGTGACACCCAGAATTTTCAACGCATAAGAAAGCAAATTTCACGCTTTTGTCAGATTTACCCGTTCAAGATTTTTCTCCTTCTAACACACTTCGCACTCCCCACTGAACTTAATCGGAGAAAAAGTTCGAAACGCCAAATCCCTTTCAAATATTATCAGCTTCGTTGGACTTCATTTGATACGAATTGCTAATTTTCAAAAAAAATCAGATTTCTTGCAATGAAATTCCAAATTGGAATACTTCTCAACCATATTACAATTGATGGGGTGCTTCAAAACCAGTCCTGCCTATACCCAGGAATGGTCCACATTTAAGTGAATCTTGTATCGCAGGGAGCTGACATCTCAATTTCATGTATAAGAAGATTGTGCCAGAATTTTATTTCGATACTGTCGACTTATAATGTGATTTTCTTGCCACTGAATTTGTTGATATTATGAAATGCAACACTTTTATTATATTTTATTTATTTTTTGTTGTAGTTAAATTTGTTCTTTACAAAAATATTAACGTTATCATATTTTTCTAATTTTTTTTTATTTTCATCTTTGAATTACATTGTTATTTAGGTTATGTTGAAAATAATGATGAATAACTTGCTGTTTGCTACATTTGCAGCAGTGCACATACACATGAGCTATTTTTTACTTTTTACTTTCTGTACTTTATGCACTTTCAGATTTCAAAGAGAAATTAAAATATACAACACAAAATATTACAGTTTTAAAACTTTTCTAAGATTCTTTTTGTAGGATATCATACTTTTAAATCTCCTTACACAATGTTTGTTTAGTTTTCTATTAAGTTATTCAAGCGATCAATGGTGGATACATGAAACCGGTATTTCGGCATTTTAGTAGTATAAGACGATGAAAATCGTTTGAATGGATCCTTTCCGGGTATTTGGATTTAAAGATTTTGTATTTGTCGCCAGGGATGCGTATATATAAACACAATACTCCGTGCGAAAATTTTTATCCACTTTGATCCATTGAAAAAGGTTTTTGAATGACTAAAAGTCGGGCATGCTGACAATGCTGAACTAATTCTTAAATTTCAACAAAAGATGATTTGATCTATATCTTAGCTGACAATCCATTTTGAAGACTTAATTTGTAGTTTTTTTTATGTGAGTACTGAAGAGTAAATATTTAAATGTACGTTTTGAAACATCAGAATATAAAGAGAATTTTCGATACATTTGTCAGTTGAATTTAATTTGACAAATGGTATAATTACTGTTTTCCAGAAATGCAGCATTGTTGTTTGACTATATGCTGACATTATTCTGACTGCAGTAATAGAGAATCTTATTCCCGAAAATCACGAATCTGCATAATATTCCTTAAGACCCTTCATATCAAAATGTCGACATGACGTCGCAATCTTCTAAGTAGTCTCACAATTAAAATCTCGATAAATTAAGAGGATTCTAGAACCAAATTTCATTATTAACCCCTTAACGAATTTGTATATTGCTGCAATTTTACTAAACATACCATGAAAATCTCTAATATTCATTAACTTCTTAATCACCTAATGTGTAACAGTTTAAATTCGTTGCAATTATGTACCTAATTATGCTTCTTTGGTTTACTCACACTTGCTTGTGAACTAATGATCAAGTAACGAAAATTCTCTGTTGGATACAAACTTAATTGTGCAAAAATAGTCAAACTAGAATTATTTAGATGAACTTCAATTAAATAAAGAACGTAGATGCAATTTAAAGGCTGGTAAGATGAATTACAATGCGATCTATTTTTTTAGTGCATCGACAGAACAAATGAGACACTTGACTTGTATTTTAAAATTCTACTTTTGTACTTTTCAAATTCTATTCTTGTTTTGTTGTAAATTTCTTTGTACCAATAGTTTCATGTTTGATATTGAACAGAGACTTAAAATGTCATAAATTGCTAGAGATTCCCACAATTCCTGTTCTAACGTTTTTACTAAAAATTCAATGAATTGAGATATACCCCCTACGGCATTCGATAATAAATCAATAAAAAGATCGAGAAAGTGTCATATTTTATAATAGCAAAGTATGAATATCCTGGAAATGCCAATAACTGTACAGGTGAAAAGAAGATGTAAGAATTTGGCCACTTATGAAAAACGGTACCCACGCTAGAAGAAGACACGAGTTGCATCCACATACAGGGTGAAATGGCCTGTAATCCTAATCTCTAATGCAACAAAGAGAGAGATGAAATCGTTCGCACTGAAGATTTTTCCTTTCAATACCTTGAATAGGGATACTGGGGTCTTTCATTCGTTTACGACGTGATATAACACCGAAGAGTTTCCTCGCGCATTTCGGATCAAGGCTATTGAATAACTCTACCCAATGATGTTCGTAATTCTAGGTACGGAGGCAAGGGCCAAAGGCACAAAAAACCTGAGAAGACTGTATAATCCTATGCAGGCGGAAATAACAAGCATGTGGAAAAATGGCGAGCATCGGATTTCTCCTTAAGAGAGATATCAATCGTGATTTCTTAAAAAGAAACTTTTAAAGATGCTTCGGGGATGCGACCAATGAATCGATGTAAGTGAATTGTATAGGACTTGTAAAGTGTACATACAAGCCCAATGAGACCTCTCGATAACAATAGATTTGGGAAAAACGTAGTACAACTTTCAAAACTTTACATTTATTCGAGTTGAAATTCGTTCAAACAACTTAAATTTCACTTAAGGTTTCCAGAGGGTATGAGATAAGGGATGGTCGATTTGTTACTTCCGACTACTGCCTGATTCGACAGTGATAAGACATGTTTTATGTGGTTGACTTGATTATTAGAGTTTGTTTACCTTTAAAAGGTATTACTTTTGAAATAAATGTCTGAATTTATTTGTATAACATAACCTACGTATATCTGGATGAAACTATTTTGGGGTACATTCAAAATACGTGTGTGAATTTGGATATTTGAATCCTAGTTAACACGCTTCTTTCAGTGTAATATTTATTACACGATGTCCACATTAGAAGCAATTGCAGAGACAAATTTATACACCCAAAAAATTGCTCTATCGATTACATATAATTCCAGTGACCTCAGCCTGAAATAATTACTGGACAGGGGGCATTTTCACGTATAAGATATATCGCCAAATAATCACGTACGAAAGTTTAAAGAAGTGGAAAATGCTTCACCATATGCCATTGATAAAATGGGGGAAATATCTAGGGAAACGTCAGGAAATAATCGTAATTTTGACAATATCGTGCTGACCAATTGATTTCAAAAACTTAGTAAAAAAAAAGGATAAAATATTTTACAGTAATTAGGGCGAAATAACAATTAAGCTTTTTTAAACTTTCTATTTTTGGTTATTTGAAAAAGCTTTGCCGTCAAGAAGTTTGAAAAAGTCGGCGTACTGGTAGTCTCATATTGACCCATCAATCACCATTCGGCTTGTCTCGTTATAATCAAGTTGTGAAACTCGCTGCTGCTATGTCGTCGATATAGCGTTTGCTGCATTGGAAAATACGAACAGCATTTTAGGAGGAATTTGCAGGTTGTTTACATGCTCGAATTTGGAGCTACCGGACCTAATAGATATCCAATCGTCATATTGGGGGAGAAATTCTGATGAAAGATGACATTTGAAGTAGTAACAATAAATGTTATTGTTAAAGGAAAATGTATTAATTCTGTAGTGTGATTAGTAATTTAAGGACAAGAATTTATAAACAAATAGAAATAAACAATTTTTTAACTTTACTCTGTCTGCATGAAGTGCATTTAATAATAAACAAATTTGCAATGAAATCTGAAGGGTTATAGTGTGCTTTGTATGTTGCTTATCAGTAAACAAAAAGTATAGTTAAGAATCAAAATAATTCAATGTAGCTAATGTGTAGTGGTCTTGTAATTATTACTGTTTCAGTGGTGATGCTGGATGTTTTGTGGTGTTTTCAATGTTAAATTGTTTGTATTTCATGAATAAAATGAGTTTAAATTAACTGAAAAATGTATTCTTTCGGAAAACGTATCATATGACACTTTTCTTGAAGAAAGGTCTCGAGTGATTACTTTCTTTAATAGACTCGATGACTAAAGTGTTTAGCTAAACAAGTGCCCTTTTCTCAACCACTTTTACTCTACATGCAAAACATGATTTAATTGATTGAACACCTCAGTTATAAACTTAGTTTTAATCTTACCTTTCATAAAGGCAGGATGCGGCAAGTGCCAGGCATAACTCAAATATGAAGCATCTAGCCAGGGAGTTAGAAGTCCCAAACCAGGATATCCACTTCCATATTGATAATCTGAAAATTGAAGCATTACTTTAAATACATGTTACTATTTACTACATATTTTGTATTAAGTTGATATTTGTCAATTAAATAGCGTCAGAAAAATGTTTCATAAAATTCTTAGTAACCAGTATTAGACCATTTTATATCTTCTGTATTAATATTGGAAATAGCCCTAAGATGCATAGTAAAAATTGCAGTCAAACCTAGCAACATTCCAAAGACTGTTCTGAATATGTGCTTCGTAGGTTAGTTTTAAATGATGCTGTTATTCTTCTAAATCTTACCACCTAAACTTATCGCAGTTTGACCAGTAAACCTGTTTTGATAGAGTTCATTTTTATTATTATGGCATCCAATTTTAAGTATGAAATCCGTGAAAACATAATGAATATGGATGCTACTTCCGAGGAATAAATTAAATTTCCGATGTGAAATGAAAAACAACCTACCGGGCAAAATACCAAAATAAAGAAAAGTTTATAAAGTTTGATATCACTTAAATTATCTTGAATATTTCTGTTATAACGGGAAATTCTTGTTATTTCTAAAAAATGTGTATATACCGTCTTTCTGTTCACAAAACTTTGTTAGAAAAATAAATACATTTTTTGCTCAGACGAGCGAGAAGCGATTAAATAACGTTGAATATTTGGAAATTTATTGTTTCGTTACAATTCTTGAACTTCTCAAAATTCTGTTTCTGAATTTGAATCCCGATTCTATGAATAAAACTCCTTAAATTGACCTACAGATTTCTACTCACAAAACCTCGTTGACCTCTGTAATTGTTTTATGGCAAACCTTTTAATCTCTGGATGATCAATTCATATTTATAAATATTCATGCGTGTACAATACTTTTTGTACAATTACTTTTTGTCGTTATATAGCCCAGTTCTTTTAACTTTTAACATCAAAAATAAATACATGAAAACGGACAGAGATCGTACATTTTCTTCGCCTTACTCATGTAGGGTGAGTTCGGCAACAAAAACAGCTCTATAAAATACACCTTTTAAAATTTTGAAAAAATTATTTCTGCAGTAATTTTTATTTCGACCAAAATAAAATTTTTTTAAATCCATCCGGAGTTATTTATAGAATGTGCTTTTGTGTTCACCTGTAATTTTGGTTAATTTTTAAAATAATTTAGAAAAATGTAGAAGCATTTTTCCCGAAAAAAAATTTTGCTCTAAATTGTAGGGGTCAACGGGGTGAAGCATTTTTTCGAAAAAACAACTTTTTTTTTAATTACAATTTTTGAATCCACAAAATATTTTACACTTTATTCCAGCACCACTGAATTTCTCAGAAAAAATTATTACAGAAATTTTTTAAAGGTATATACTTCAGTAGCTGATTTTGTTGTCGAACCCTCCTCTTAATGTGAAACTAATTAAAAAAAATGTATAATCAGAGGAATTGAGAAGTAATGATAATATATGACGGTTAATTACTTCGACTTAGATGTGTCTGGACGTAGTATTGAATTTGATCACTTAGGCCTAAAAAAATTGCTACTTGTGTAGTTTCTCATCAAATGTTAACGTTTCGGACCCTGAAGAACTCAAAAATGCAATAATAGAATATTTGTCCGTGAACTTGTGCGTACGACCCGTTTGTGTCTCTTTTTCGCTTTGTCGAGGCCTAACTTAGATCTGATTATTTTTTAGAGTCGGTCCGTACTAGATTATGGAGAGGTCAAACAAACAAACAAAAAACCAAAAAAATAGATTTTTGCATTTCTTGTCAAAAATACAAATCGCTCAAAAAATGCTTTGAACAAAAAAGATGGAGCATCAAATTTTCAGAAAATCAAGAAGAAACGTCTTTCTGTTTAATTTTATAAAGTGGTAAATAATAAATTCATGCTTTTATCAATTATAAATATTATGACGAAACAAAAACTTAATAAAATAATAATAATATCCATTATGCCATAAAATAATGCTGCGACTGAATATGCTGGAGATTGAAGTTTTGAAAATGATCATTACCTTTTTTTTCTATTGTCAATATTAAAAATACTACCTAATTGTTTCTATAGTTTGAATCAGGGTATAATGTTTCGATAAAGTTTAACCAAAAGTTTAAAAAGGGTTCGTGGAAATTTAAACAAGAATGTTGATATGAGAACTATAACAAAAAAAATGAAAATCTATTTTTTATTAAAAGTAAATTTCAAATTATTTGTAGGCCTCGTCAATGTTTACAAGAATTCAATCGAACGTTAGAAAAAAATTCCATTTTTAATCAGCTTAGTGTACATCCAATACAAAGTAAAAATACATTGATTGGCAGACTTATAGTTTGCTGTAGATTGTTCAGTACAGAATGAATTATCATTAAACTACATGAATTTTAAAACTCCCGAAAAAAATTATTCTGGAGCCAGAAAAAAGTTTTCGATTTCATATCGAAAATCTAATAAAATATAACAAATAGATGAGCCACGATTGATGAGCTGTTGTCATCTGCTGATGCCTCAATCAATACTAGGGAATAATTAAACATTTTGGCGCTCTCGCTAGAATGGAATTCAATTAGATAATTACTTGCATTAAACTTACAAGTTTCGTAAGTAAACTTGCGGAATCACTGTTTGAAAACCGTCTCTATAAGACTTAATGACAGAGGAATCCCATACTCGGGCAACCGTGGCGATTGCGATCCTCCCGCCTGTAAATTAGTACGTTCACGGGCAACGGCCACGGAAAATCTCCTTGGGAAATGGAAAAGGAAAGAAAATTTGAGCGAATGTATACATTTTGAGGACAGTAACTTCGGGGACACGTTTGTTTGAAGTGGTTACTTTATAGGGAGACCGAATTTCAGGCGGGTTCGTCAACACCAAAAGACCCCTCCTTTATTACTGCTACCCTAACCTAACCAACCCACAGCTCTTGGTGTTGGCGAATCCGCCTGAAACTCACGGGGATTTTTCGTGGCTGTCGCCCGTGAATGTAATAATTTACTGACACGGGTTTCGATGCAGTTTCCATGGATGCGCGCGCATCCTTTCCTGGCTCTTTAACACTGCTAGAATCACGAATTCCGTGTCTTTAAAAGCTCTGGAGGGTGTCTTCGGTGACACCAATAAACGTACAGAAATTGCATGTATAGTAGGAACAAATATTCATTATGGGAGTCGTAAAGCCGCCCCGCGAGCAAGTAGAAATAGAATTTCGAAGGGTGACGTATTCCCGACGAGAGCACGTTCGATTCCTATCCGAGGACATTCTAATTATAATAACAGAATTAGGCGGTGTAACATATGTCTGCCATAACTTTTAGCTTATTCTGCCATTGACCATTCTGCAATAGCGTGTCGCCAATGTTCTGGCTACAATTATTAAAAAGTTACTCCGGACAGTCCTTGCAAAAATTAAGCAGAAGCTACATAAAAAATCCCAATGCAATTAAACAGTTTCAGTTTTTATTTTCAAACATTTTAGTTTTAAACCCCTGAAATCCTTTTGACTGGCATTTAATAGTATAGAATTATTATCATACACAAAAAGGAAATTCTGTTTTTATTCGAATATTAAATGTTAGTAGTTTAATAATAAAACTCGCGATTTATTTTCAAACCCAAAAATTGCATTTGAGGTCAAAACAAGAACAGCGACATCGAAAATTTCTCTGACCATTAAATTTAAATTCGCGATTACGAAGAACTGCCGATACATGCACATTGACACGTGTGTAGAGTTCAGTCAATTTTTAGCAGTGGGGGATACCGCGAATATTGATTAACAGAACACAGCGGTATAAAGTGAGAATCAATCCATTTAAAAAGAAACATCATTTAACGAACAATTATATAATTATAGGTTACTTCACTATTAGACGATAAATTTATAATGAAAAAATTAAGCAAACTAATTTTCTTCAATCAGCTTTTCATAAAAATTTTCATTTCAAAAGTTTTTTTTTTCTAAGGTATATTTTGATTTCGAGGTGTTATAAAAACAATTTGTACCAATCACCGTTTCTATCAACAACGCTGTAAATATTGGCTTAGATTTATCGCTCTGAACTCATATAAGACGATTAGTTACGCGTTTCCACTCTCCCCTACTGGAATTCTTATATCAGATCTCAGATGATAAATGATTCTCATGTAAGATATTTCTCAGACGATTCACGTTGTTTGGTAATTAGAAAATCTTGTTGACGCTGTCCAGCGATATTGTTAAACCAGATATTTGCTAATGCTGTACGAAAATTTGTAATTTAAAAAATTTGGAAAGTATGTTCCGTACTAATAATATATTTCAATTATTCAAGAGCATGGTCAATAACTGATTTATATTATTCAAGAAGATCGAGATTGTTTATGTTGACAAAACAGTCAACAACAGACAAAAAAGTTCAACTTGTTCATTAACGATAAAGGATAATTAAATGTCTGATGAATTTATAAACCTATCAAAAGTAGATAAGACAACACCAAAAATTGAAAATTGGATAGTATTCCTAGATAAATGAAGGTAGTGGATATTTCAAAAATAAATCGATGGTGATCAGTTTTCGGACGTAGATAAATCGACACTTAAATTGCTCGAACACATATTCTTTTTCGGTTCTTATAAGAAAAATATTAGAGTTATTGTCCAGCTTTAACATATGGAATCTTTCATAACAAATCTCCGGCTTTATTTCTCTTTTTCTCTTTTTTTTTATGTTCATAGATAGGTAATTTTAAGTTACATGTAATAAGACAAATTGTTCAATAATAAAATCAGACCCGAGTTTGATTTACTTTTAAAACCAAGATTGTCTAGTTTCAGATATTGTTATTTCGTGTTATTTATATATTTTATTTCAATGTGTTTTACTCATGTAATTTAATTCATAATTTCAGTCAGGAATGCATAATGACCATTAATTGATTTTATACTTGAACGATAATAAGTCTATCAATACGTAAAAGAATTCTTTAAAAATTCTATGATCCGTAAAACATTTCTAAAATTTTAAACGTTTTTATATCAAATATTGAATAACTACCATTAACTGTTTTTTTTCTTGTTATTTATGTGATAAAGTCTAAACCCCAGATGCTTGTAGTTCTGTAATTTTGTACACTCAACGGGACTACACACGCGGATGAAATTGAAAAATTTCTTTGAATTTTTACTATTCAAACACTAAAAATTACAATAAAATCTAGTAAATTTTACCAAAAATATTGGCAGTTTTCTTCATTCTACAATCTGTAGTCCAAGAGCTCTCATTTGAAATAAGAAAATTTCTCTACGTATATTGTTATTGCAAATTATTACTGAAGAATAAAAGTATAATTTCATTAAAAAGTTGTGTCCTAAAGAAGAAATGATCTGACTGATTTTAAAAACGAATGGTTCATGTTAGTATCATCTCACGTGACCTTTTTTAAATATACGCTCAAAGAAAATTATAGTTGTGACTGTTTTTCACTCATGTTCATGGTATCAGCACTAGAATATTGTAAATTTTACATCAGAAATTGTAATTAGTACTAAATATAGTTCATTTTATTTAAAAATATTGTTGTATTTTACTCAAGCTTAAAGTAACAAATACTATAATTTTCTCTGAGTGTATAAATATGATATTATTAGCGTACATGCCGAAAGAAAATGGCTATATTGTTATATATAAGTATGAATTCGCAGTAAATGTTAATGTATTCATAGAACATTTGGAAATATAAAATTTTCTTATGTATTTAGTATTCAGTTTTTGTTTTTAGTTCCTCGGTTGCTTGTTTTATATTTAATACTCTGAAAATTAAATTTATTTTTACGTCCATGTCATAAGATTCATTTCTACATTGCAGATTTATAACTTCATACTCATTTTCAATAGATTATGTTAATAAAAACAATAATTACTTTCGATACTTTGAATTACAATAGATTATACATATTTTGAGTTATATTTCAACTTTCTCGTCTACATAAAACGAATTTGAACTTAAGTTGATAAAAATTGATGGAATCAAATAATTGGAAATTAATATTTTCATTCCTTGATATTAAATTTTGCATTACTAGTAATCGATCACATTGTGAAAACAAATGTATTAAAGGAAGAATTATAATTTTTCTTTTATTAAGACATTTTTTTTATAAAGAATAGGTTATGGAATATGTATACCTTCTTGTTAACAAATAAGGACATAAACACACAGGATCACCTTTTATGCCCATTAAACATTTTTCCACTTTCTAATCGATTATAGAAATCAATCGATACTAAAATAATAAGTCACTATACTATATATGCGTTTTGTACACGGAAACACATTAAAAAATATATACAAAAGTATATAAAAGTCTTTTTTTTCATGACAACTGATCACACGGCAAAATATCTCAACAGCAAATAATCGTAAAGTTAAAGCCCTATCCAAATACTCGTAATATTAGTTTTTACGGTGGAAAGAAATGTAAGTTTTGTAAAATAACTTATAAAGTAAATAAATGAAGGTGCAATAAACTCTTTTTTAACACATAACCGTTTAAATACATAAATAATGTAACCAAATCTAACCTAGCCTAACTTATCCATTGACGGATAAGCTACTATTAGTGTAATGTTCTCAAGTAAATATAAATATTACTAACCTAACATAACTAGACCATTAGTAATCTTAACTGCACACCACGCAAACCAATCAGACCGACTTGTTTACGTTTTATACATGGCAATACATATTATGGAAATCAAATACAAATAGTAATATTCACAATTAAACTACTTTTCAGAATATTATTTTTTGTCGTATGGTAGCTTATCATGTGATATTTTAATTTCATGATCAAATCCGTGCTCTTTCGTCGCATAATCATTTATTTCTGTTACCAACAAAAATTGAGCAATTTATAGATAATCAAAAAGAGTGCCTAACATTTTCGTTTTAACTCACTGGCTACATTCTCAGTTCATTTACAAAATAAAGTATTTGATAAAATGTTGTCTTGGTTAGAGGTTATGTATCTCACTGTTCTACTAATGGGATGACCTGTCTTCAAGAATGAAATTAAATTATATATGACAACACTGTAATAGTTAATAGCTGCAAAAGAAACAATTGATTTCTAATTTCATGTAATATGCAGCCATGAAAACTGATCGTATGCATAAACTAACCACAATTAAGGACTTCTTGCTTACATTCTTAATTATAATTTGTATTTAGTTCGTGGCTATTAATAGTTAGCAGATCAAAATCATGTTAATATATAAAATATATTTTAATTTTGGGAATCAACAACATCGATTCGAATTATCTACCTAAAACAGTAGTTACAAATTTACCCTCAACTTTTACCAAAGTACAAATTAAAAAAAAACAGATTGCCGATTACATGAAAATTTTTTTCTGTTCGAATTGCTAAATGTTCTAAGCTTAATATCCGAAAATTTCGACTGTTACTGAACAAACAGTTTATGGAATATTTTCTGCAGAGACGTGAATATATATAGCGAGACGCAAATATACCGGGACTCAGCTGTATAACTAAAATCAATAATCTCCGAAAAAGTTTGATAGCTTTTCGGGAAAAGTTTAGCAATATTTTCAAGATGTCCAGTCATTATTATCAAAATTTTCTGATATACACAACTTTAGAGCATTTTGGTACTTTTCACAATGTTTTTTCCGCGTAAAATTCACAGGATTCTGAGTAGTAAGTAAGGTAGTAAATTATTATTTGCGAATTTAAATATTTTTCATAATTCCATTCTTGTTTTATCAATGATTTTGGAAATATTAATGTATTATTTTGATTATATTCGGATGAAAATGTAATATTTACTGTGATGGTTCACCATCAATACACTATTCTTACTCTAGTACGAAGTTAACTTTAAATACATAAATTGTATGGGTTTTTATTTAGTTACCCTGTAAATCAACACGTCCGTATTAACAAAACAAAAAATATGCCAATGGAAAACCCTTTTACTTAAGAAACTGCTTAAAACGGAAAAGAAGAGTTAATACAATTTCAAGTTAATTTTATGTAAAGAACCAGTAATTTTCATGAAATTATCATTTGAATTGTAATGATTCACTAGTAGTCTAGAATTATTAGGATTCTTTGTAATTTTAACTTGTTAATCGTACTAAGAACGGGAAAGGATATGATTAACCATAAATGAAAAAGTATCAATATCAGTAGAAAATGAAATATTACAGTTGCATTTATAATTTAAAAAATATTATTAAAAATTGTAATAACATAACTAATAGTAAAATAATGCTATTAAAAATTATTTGAAGTATCTAATTCGAAAATAGCAAATTAAAACTCCCGGAAAAAGAAAACTGAACAATATTACTATATTATATACTAAAAACTATATTTAATTTTTATTTGTTATAAGGATTGCATTTTACATTCATAAAATAGCTACATTTCTGGGTAACTAGTGATTGATGATGGCTTCACTGAAAGAAAAACTACCTGACCTATACAACTATATACTGGGAAGTTCTAAAAAAAAGAAAAGTACGAAAAAGAAATACTTTTCTAGTTATGATAGCTCTGCTGATGTTACTTGTATTATTTTTATTTGAATTAATAATTAGTAGCTAAATTGACATAAATGTTTACGCAGTAATAATGATTCAAAATGGTTGGACATCAAGAAATGCATTGCTCTGCAATAGATTTCAATACGTATATATGAATACAATAAAAAGGGACAGTCAATACCTCCAGTAAAATAAGACCACTTAAACATTTTCACGTTAAATTTCTAAGAATTTTGTTTAACGTGTTTCTTAGGAATACTTTTTAACTTGTTTCAATAATTTAATTCCTTTACTTATATTTCAGATGATTTAAATATTGAAGCACTTTAAATGGTTAAAAAGTAGTCAAATTTACTACGTTTTTGTCAGTATTGAAAGACTAGAAACAAACTAACAATTCCCAAATTTGAAAATCCAAAATGGGATTACGAAAACATCCATGTTTATTCAGTTTTGCCCATAAATTACGTCATCGTTGGTCTGTAAATGAGGATACCGAACGTTTGGGGTCCGTCGTAGGCGTGACATATACTTTACCGATCGTAATGATTAGAAGGGTTAAACGGACATTGATACCTCCTTGTGTCGAGTACCCAGGTACTATATTGTCACCGTTCTATTCTTCTCGTGTTTCTAAACTAGAAGCCGTTCAAAGCCGTCTACTGAAATGTTTAGTGAATGGATAATCTGGTAATTATCCACCTCAGAGGTTCGATAAGATTATCGATAGCAAGAGGTTCATGGCAGCGTTATGTCACCTTCAGCTTGTATAAAGACATTTTCTGATGGGGATAGCTTCATTGTACACTTTTATGTCATGAACTGTCTTCTGCTTACTAACAGACTTTTAGTCATCTTTTATTTTGAATTAGTCATCATGACCAGTCGCAATGTAACGTATATAATAGGACTTTTAAAATCGGTTACTTTGACAAATATTTTATATAAAAACTAATGCCAGGAAGATGCTAACGTTTTACAACAGCCGATTAGATCAAATAAACTTCGGCTTCTGGAATTTTCGACTAATTCGTTTGTGCAGCTAAATTTATACGCGACATTATGGGCTTGTAAAATTGAATAAGATTATACCCCATAAAGCACTAAAACCAATTGCTTGAAAATCCGTGAAAAGTTGTAAACAATGTCATAAACTATTTTATGACAGTGGGCACGCTCTTTTCGAAATGATCCGAGGTGGGCCATGACCATTTTTCTAAGTAACAATGACCGATCTCCAACTGTTCGCTCTCAGTCGGAAAGTGGTGCGCTATTTCCTATTGACAAAAAACATTCCACGTGAAAAGTTTTCTATCCATCTTCCATCGTTTTCAAAAATATAAGTTGTCCCTTTTTCACGCGACTCCGTAACTAATCAGAAATTTAAAGATCACCATAACAATATATTCGCGTAAACCTGTTACAAGAACTCGTTCCGTTTCTAAATATTGGTCAAATACTGGTTCAGTTTTGTAAGATAATCCTTGGTATTTACTAGTTAGTAGGACCGTACTTTAGGCTATTCCAGGTCATATTTGATGAACTGTTTTTAACTCTTTGCAACCGTTGTAGGACGAACGTAGTAAAATGATTTCGTTGTTTAATAAAACGATTTTTTAAGGATTATTTGGCAATAATGTTTAAGTAAATAGTTGAAATAATTTACTTACTCGTTTTCGATCTTGGTTCCCTTGGTCCGTCTACGGTAACTTTGATTGCTTTAGAATATGTTGCTACTTGAAATGGCGTGGCTCGGATTTGTATCGTTAATGTAAACGATTTGCCTGAAATCAATTATTATTCATGTATACTTTTATTTAGTTATTTCATTAATATAATAGATAATATATGTCGACATACAAAATGGAAATTAGAATGATAATGACTAAACTATTTAGACATTATTCAATACTTTAGTAACTCAAAATATATCAAAAGAAATAACATCGAGTACTAAACTTAATATTATTGTTTTTGTGGATTTTCATCTAAATCGTTAATTATCATAAAAACATTTTAATTTACTATATTACCGTATTATTTATTTACAAATTAGAATACAACGTTTCATTATTTCTAAAAAGAACCGTTAGTAATCAATTGATTGACATCTTTTTAATAAGGATCACTGAAATTCGACATCTGCATACTCAAATTTTTTGAGTAAAATTTGACTCCTAATCAGAACAATTCGTATTGTTGATTTCCGAGCCAATTCTGAATCTAAAGGTGTCAATTTTCATTCTAAAGGAGTGGATTTGCAGTACATTAAATTAAATACTCCTGATGAAGTTACTAAAACCATTTTAGAGTTCAATTTGTGTTAGAGATCATTTTTTTTATTATAAAACATCTTGATTCGTGATTTTCCTTACAGTATTGTTCTTACAAAGAGAATTTTCAGAAACAATATTATCTGATTCAACTAAATAGTTTATTTTTTTTTAACAATTTAATATTTGATTAAATTGAGTTTAAATGTTTAATACGTTACACTAAACTTTTTAATCAGTTAAACATTTTGAAGTAAATTGCGCTGTTTTCAATAGAAACTTAACTTAGTGTACTAAATAATTATTCGAATTAGTCCAATATCTTGTTGCAATAATTACTGAAGGTTTTTTTTTTAATTTTACGATCTTTTCATTGATATTACTTCCTAATTTCGAAAACTTTCACTTCAAAACTATCCGATGTGAATTCTGCCGTGTACCTAGCGGATTTTCTAACAAAATATATAATTTATCCTCATGTTCTTAACCAAATGCAAACACTTTTTGTTGTAAAATGTAGAATAATATTCCCTTCAATATTGTATAGTCCCATTTAGAAAAAAAGTGTTCAATGATCAACAAACTTTGAAGGTAAAACAAAATAATCCATGGAGATCAATTATTTTACCTAAGTCATGAAGAAAACTTCATCGGTTATAAATAAATGATCTGTTAATAGCAAAAGTAAGTTGCCACAATAACAAAATTATTATTTTTTTTAAATGGTTTTTGAATAGAAGAATTTTAAACACAAGTACGTGAAAATCAGTCTAAAACGTAGTTAAAAATATTCGATTCTGCTACGAATCCTGAAAATTTGATATTAAAAATTTAACTGCTTAATTAATTGCGTTTCTTATTAAGTAATATTCTCCCTAACATATATTGGAATATAAGTGAAATATGACTATATAAACAGCATTTCTTGGTCGCTAACTATGAGGATTCCTAGATTGAAGTCTTTCTTCATTTCTTCCTTTCATCGTACATCAATAAACTTGTAACTTATGTCAATACAACGTAGGAAACATAATATATTAATGCAGATGGATGACTAGGAAAAAATGTAGAAATCTTTGACTTGCGTTTAAGTGAATAATTCAATCTCAATCTTTCTGCTATAAGTAAAGTCACTTGAAACTAGCTCTTGACTTATTTTGAACTAATCAAGTAGTCGGTAAATTATTGAGACAAAACGATGCACTTTTTGAGAAACGATATTGGAGCAGATGCAACGACATGACAACACCCTCTTATCTGATAATCCAAAATACATGAAAGTACACAAAATACAAACATTTGATGAAGATGACCTGTTCATCAACTATAATTTAACAATTTACCACCAAAGGCAAGAAATGACATCCAACTTTGGACAATTCGGTGCATTCGCGGAACAAAAGGATGATTCTTTCCAAACAACAATAGTAATGTCTTTTTCGATGTTTCTATTAAACATCAGTAGTCACCTTGATTATTTCTGACAGATATTAGTAAAATATTACACAGGAAGTTAGAAATGTTACTAAAATTAATATTCTTGAAGATGCATTAAATAATCAATGATACATTTTAAAGTCTCAAGACGCCATTGAAAAAAGAAGAAAATTTTTGCTTTATTTGCTTAAAACGTTCTTTTATTCACGTGAAAAAGAGCAAAGGGGTATCTGCAATGATTTTCGAGAACACGTCGGCTAAACCCCACTCCCAAGTGCAACGAAAGCTAGACCAAGGAACTGGAAAGTAAGACGTTTTCCTGCGCATCTCTTCGAGCAGGGTGCTCGTCATTGGTCGCGCCAGCAGCGAATAATGCGAAGGGAAAGCTTCTTTCGTACTCTTACAACATATATACCTACTTTTATATATATAGAGATATTCCCAGGTTGCATACTCCTAACATCTAAGATTATTTTGGGACTTTGCCTCCGGTATTGACTACACAGGAAGACGGAAGGAAAAGGTCGCACTATCCAAAAGCATATTTCGTTTGACAAAAATATACGAAAGACATCCGCACAATCTGTCGTTGTTGGGTGTAGTCTAATAAAACAAAAGACTAGGCTCAACATTGTAAATATCTTATTAAAAAGTGTAAATTTCAGCCCTAAGTCACATCATTTATTGTGTATTTGAGATATTTACCATTTACTATCGTGGTTCCAACATCTTCGAATTAATATTCCGTCGATGGAAGGTAGTTTTACCACTTTTAGAAACGTTTAATGCTGTTTTTTACGATATACGCGTAATTTATATATTCTAACAGGAAATCTGATTGGAATATGGAAACAAATAATGAAAGGCAGTCAGTGTGCACCGGTAGCAAGCAATGAAATGTAAAGCTGACTGTAAAATCATGAATTCAGTCGTAAGACTAGATAATTTGTATAACGAAAAAAACCGTGATAAACGACAGATGGAGGACAAAGACGTGTTCTTGTGTACTTCTAAACCAATGGGTTTGCCAATGTCTGGCCAAGTCTTATCAGATGGATGCTAGCGGAACACAGAACCAGTAATCGTGCCAACTTCTGACCATTTCATGTACCCCAAGATAGTCATTTGTACTAGAAAAAGAATGAATTGTATAACACTGGAAACAAAAATTACGTTATGACTACCTTCTATCATCCCGCAAAAGGAGTGACAGCAAATTAAATTAGCTGTCAGACGTAATAAAATCATAATGAAAACATTTAAGCTAACTATCGAAGATAAGTATAGAGATGATAAATTTTGGTAATTATAGGGCGTTTCGGCAATTAACCCTATCTTAGTATTGATAAATTTCATTTATTTTTAATAGCGGTTATTAGGAAAATTTAGTCATAAAGAACCTTCAAATTATGTAGTAATATATTGATGTATAATTGTGACGATTACATCTTATTAGTGATGACTAACCGGAATCAATTTAGTTTAGTAAAGTGGTACGTTAGCTATTTTAGTTATCGATAGGAGTGTAAGTCAAATTTGATGTTGACAATTTAGCGATAAACTAGCTGTTCATTAGTGACATAAATATAATATACTCCTTCACTTAAAAAATAAATATAATTCCTGAATTCAATCAGTCATTCCTAAAAATTGATCGGTAACATTTCATTTCCGTCTTTTAACTCATTTTAAAATAGTTAACCTGAATAAATAGTATAATTTCCTATATTATGTGAAAGTAGATTGTTAGGTAAGTTAAGTTTCGTTGTTGTGTTAACTAAAAAGGGTGTATCATTTATGGCCATCTTTTATAAGTGAAGTTTACTTCTCTAGGTTTTACTTCCTCAAACATGAATTGGAACAAAAGTTAGAATATCTTCAACCATCCAAAACATATGATGAATAATAATCAATTATAACAAATATCTAAATTTCAGATTGTTATGAGCACCAGAGAATGATTCCGTAATTCAGCTAAATCATACTAAATAGACCACTTTCGTGGCTAAAACATCAATGAATATATTCCGACAGTACTAGACTAGAAGAGTTTTCCTGATGCATACACAAAATCAGCGTTTACAGTAAAGATTAAAATAAAATGTAATGAAATCAACAACAGAAGTAACCAATATAAACATAAACCAAAACATATAATTTTGAAAAAAAGATGTATTTTCTAACTATAATGAACTTCAAGAAATGTTTTTCAAATTTTAATTTCAAATTTAGATGAAAATTATCCAATTGCATCGAAACCGGGTACCATATTTGTAAAGTAAATTTAAACGACTATTTTTAAGTTAATAAATAGTACTATATAGCAAAAAGCATACAATCGGAGAAAATTAGTATTTTGTACTATAAACTTGAGTGGAATATAGACACAGTAATTAACTATCTATAGTGTTGATTACCAGAAACTTGAGAGAAATACAGTCACAACTATACATTTCTCTGAGTGTATATTAAATTTTGGTTTAAGCAATGTCTAAATTTGTAGTTTAAGTGTATAAAAATAAAGAAATAAATTCAACTAAGTGCCCGAGCAGCTACGGTGCAGTTGCAGTAAAAATTAGCTACTTAGCCATTTAGTAAACGTCTCCAATGTTTAGTCCACTGATTTTGATAATTTTAGTAGGTACATTTTACTAAAGTTGTATTCAAATAAATAAAATATTTTCTTACGATTGTTCAATGCACTTATTCATTAAAATCATTAAACTATCCGATTATTTCAAATATTTACTATCGTTTTTCTTTCTAGTATTGCGGAAAAATTTCTTTTTTATACTGCCTTTAACATATTTAATTTTGCGAAAATCAGTACTAGGAATGTATTGTATGAAAACTTAGTGGCTATTTTGACTACATTTTATCCAACTTTTGTAATTTTACTGTAGGCTTGAATAAATTTAATGACCAGTTATCATCTTGAATAAAAATAATCGACTACGTGAACAGCATTTCCCTAACTAAAATAATAGTTCTGTTTGCTATGTTCCGTACAACTACTCCAGGGTATTTCAAATTGTCCGATGAATTTGTATCTGTGGAATAATATAAAATTCTAAAGTCTTCCAACTATCGAACATATGTCTAAATCCTAAAATTAAATCATCGAAAATAACTTATTGCTACTCGCAAAGACTTATTCTGCATATTTAAATAAAGGTTTCTTTTGGATAGTAACAAGTATATGTGGACTTGAATGAATGAAATAATTTTCTAAACGAATTCAGACGTATTATAAAGATGAAATATTTTTAACTTTAAAAAATTATTTTCTTTATTCGTTTGCTATTGTTCGATCAAATACTTAAGTGAACGTTCAAAAATGTTGTTAATACAAGTAACAACGAGGAATTGTAAGCTAAATATTAGCATCGCCATTCATTATATATGGAATTTAAAATCATGTTGGACCTATTATTCTATTCTTTACTTCAGTTACAAGTTACATTATTTAATCTAAAAGCCAACTTAAATTTCAAAGCTAAATTGTTTTCAAGATTACAATATAGATAATAAACGACAACGTATATTTTGAAACGTGAACATAGTAAGGTTTATTAATGTATTAAGCATAAATAAAGTGGTAATCAAGAAATAAATTTAAACTCTAAATTTGTCATATTTTTTAACCAAACTGTTGGTTTCAACGTGTAATAAGGTTCGTTCATTTTGAGCTGACCCGTACTAAATTTGTAACAAGAAAATTATGGAACAAAAATTGCGATTATATCTCCTATATCTATATATGCCGAGAAATATACATTTCTCTGGTCAGCAATGCGTAAACGTCCTAAAAACGAGGGAGGGAATAGGGAAGCTTAAGTATGATTAACTCGGAACACCCAAGAACCGAACGTATAACAATTCGACATCCGGTTGTACACACATGCCAGGTTTATGCAGTATTCAGAGAGAATATTTGCGAATTTTTTAAGTAATTACGTTTTCCACAAATTATGAAAACTGCAATGGTTACAATATTACGTGTACTTAATCTGAATACTTCAAAAATAAATTTAAAAAGTTTCACTTATTTGGACTTTGAAAGAATTAAGTAAATTTTCTTATTTAATAAAACTAGAACAACATTTTTTTGCGAATATGAACCACATTACCGATTCCAATTGAGTTTTGGCAATTTTTGCTCAAGTTATTTAGAAAATTCTTTTTAAAACTATAAGATTTAACTTTTAAGTTGCAATTGAATAAATGTTTCTAAAAAATTGGACCCCGAAAACGATTTTTCCTTGTGCTTATCCATAAGAATTTGCTCAACAGTATTGTCAATATTTTAATATTTATTTAAATCGTATTATAAATTATGAATAATATTAAAAATTAGTCTCGTTTTAATGTTTAGTTCTTCTATACAACCAAAACGTTTATTACGTTCTGGATCTGCATTTAGTTTGACCGACTAAGTGTGAAATAGATAACGAAGATTTTTATCGGTGTAATAAAGAATATATTAAAAAATAACTAAATATCTCAAAACAATTGGTTTCTATTAATTAATTTAACTTTAGTTCATGAGCTAATTAGCCTCCAAGAGCAGAAAGGGCAAAATAAAAAAAATTAATTAAAAGAAACTTCAGTTCAAGAAATTGTGTATTATAGCGAAGATATTTTTGCATGGAAACGAACCAAAATTTATGAATATCTAATAAATAAATAAAATATTATTATTATTTTACAGTCTACGTATGTAAGTAAAACGTTGTAAAGAACTTTGTTTACTATTTTAAATGTTAATATTCAGTTTGTATTTGCACGTATAATAAAGTAATAAATATCAGAATCGATAAATATACAACTAAGTATTTGTAAATAAATAAATTGCACATGAAAGTTAAAGAAAGACTTTCCTAATTCGAATTAATATGAAAATAAACGGAATATTAATAAGAATTTCAGAACAGTTCTGTTCTTATAATAAATAGATTTTTTCTAATCTTTTGTCGATCGTTACTAAAATGATGATACTAATTTCCCAATGCAAGTGGTTATCACTTTTTAACTGTCGATTAGTAAAAAATAAATCGTTAATAATAATGAAAAGATTTATCTTATAGGGAGATTCTCTAAACTTGTTAGAAAGGTACATTCGAGGATTAATTTTCAAAGGAATTCTAAGACAATGAGTGTAAATAGCAACTCTAATGGAGTAGAGTTTTCATAATATTCTAATGTCTTTTGAAATAAAAATTGTAATAGTTATGTAGCACTTACATCTCATAACTGTTACGAAAAGAAAAATTAATTTTTGATTTCAGAATCTGTAGGCATATGAAATGCAAATCTAGGATATTTTAGATACGAAATGTTAATTTATTACATTCTTGACTATCGTACAACAAATATAATGGTATACGTTTCCGTATAACACTAAAACCGTTTGTAAATGAGTAAAAATCGAATTGTTGAACCCGCATACAATTTTCAATCTAAAGGAGTTAATTTACAGTCCTTTCTGGTAAATAATCTACTCCTACTTGATAATGATATTGACAATTTACTTCATTCTTTCAATTCCTTTCTATATGAACTACCATGGATTCAAATATCCTTCAAAGTTACCGTTTTGGACTGAAACCGTTTTAGGGCGCAAAATTCAATTTTGCACATGACTTGAGTAGTTAGACATCTACTTTTTCATGTAACAATTAGGAAGCATCAATTATTACGTGTAAAAATCGACGTTTTACCTTAATTTAGTAGTGAGATATCATAAATATTAAAAAAAGTGTATGATAGGACGAAATACAATTTTTAAATCTTTCTTTTTTTAATATAATAACAAATTTGATTACCAAAAGTCCAATCAACTCTAAGTAATCAACAATTTTTTATTCAAACTTTTGAGTTTTGGGAAAAGATAATGTACACGATACGTACACTATATCATAGTATTTTCCAAAATATAAAATTTGTTTTTATTATTCATAACAAAATTTTAAAAACGCAAAATAATTATATTTTTTTACTTATACTTTTCTTAACTATGTGTTATATTATTTAATAGTTTCAAGCAAAAAATTATTGTAAATTACTTTTTCGAATAATTACATTTTATTTTCCAACAATTATGATAATAAATTATTTACTAATAGAACAAATTATAATAACCGTAATAAGAAAATTCAAAATTCTATAAAATGTTTATGAATATTTCCTTATAATTCTACGTACAGAAGTACATGATGCCTATGTAAATAAAAGATTATTCGTTGTAGCTACTTTTACTAACAAATGGAAAAGTTATCAACAACAGTTATTCTCGATCAATAACTTTGAATTTGGCAGTAGTTATTAGTCGTTGAATGTAATAAACTAGGATCTTTTCGATCCGTTAACAAATAGCAAGGCGTGAAAAAGTCAGATTATTTTTTATTCAATATAGTGTCATTTGTTTGGGTTTCAGTATTTTTCTATAAACCTTATTTATTACATATAGAACAAAATTAAAAGTTTTTTTCTATTCCTTTTTTTTAAGTTGCAATTCCTCTCGTCATTTGTATTAACGTTTATATTCAGCAAATCATTTTTTCTAATTTTTGTTTAGTTGAGGGCTTAAGGAAACCTCTGAAATTATCCAGGCTATAATATATTATGATCCGACTTTGTTTTGTTTTTCTACGTAATAATGTATAATGATAGGTAGGCGTGAACCCATGAGGTGACAAAAAACATTCTTCTTCCACAAGTAAGGAAAGAGTTAGAAGCTTAGATGGAATCTAAGAGATTATAATGAAAAACAACCTGTTAGGGATACTAAGCCGAAAATTATCTCCCAGGTATATAAGCAAAACAACTCGTAAGCATATCTGTTACTAAATCCAAATTGGGATGGATTGAAAAGGACTAAACTGTTTGTTTTCTTTTGTCTTGAAGCAGTGTAATTATCTAACCCAGAGATTTAATGATAAATGGATGGTCAAAGACATGAGGAAATGGATAATCATTGTTTGCTAATTGATTGTAACAAGAAACTCTCTTTTGATTTCTGATATGTAAACTGGAAAACTTCTGCATTCCTTTTGTTTTTGAAGTGCATTTTGATCAATTTCAGCTGTAACAATAGCTGATAAAAATGTCCACAACGGGATTGAAGAATAATTGTTAAACTATGGGGCTTTTTCCTGGCATAGTAGGCACTATAGGGGTGGATGGAAATTAGCCTCCCTTGTCTCAGACCAGGAAGAAAGTTTACCGACTAAACCGTAATCCCCTAGGTTCACATATGCTGCGTCCATGTGAAGATTCATGCGATAGCTCCAACACTCTCTCACTATCTCTCCATATGAAAAATACAGCTATGTTCTGTACATGCTCGATCTTACTGGCGTGAACATCGATCCGTGCAGAGGGGTCACTGCCTAGTTAAATCGTGCAGCCTGAAAAAGAGGGTTCCGAGAATCACAGCCATCTGCATCTGGCCTGCGATGACAATAGCAGATTGCTGGTAGACCGGAATGATCTTTAAATTTTGCATCATGGTGGATATCTCCAAAAACATCAATAACAAGGACAACAATTCCGCTAAGTTTGCTCCGATTTCCCGTAAACGATTCGACCGCCAGATCTAGATCCCCCTATTCCGTTTAGCGGATACTTGGCCACCGTAATTAATCTTCTTATTGATTATTAATAGTGATCATCATATTTTGATGTTTTTAATATTATCCGATTTAAATAATTAGAAATTTTGGAACACTTTTAACGAACCAACCCGGTGTTATTTACATGCAGCTTATCAACGCGCAACGATTATAGTGTCTGTCAAACTGTGACTTTAATCATATTAGCAATTGATTAGATGAATATAATAACAACAAATTTTTCTTGATGAAATCTTGATGAAAATCCACGAAAGAAAGGTCAGTTTAAAATGTAAATAAGACAGAATGAATGATTTTGCTTACCTCTTCCACTTCGACCGACGAATCTAAGATCATTAAATTTAGCAACTTGATTTTTCATGACCGCCGTACAATTCCTTAGTTCGCCGCAACAATTTTCATCATTTCCCGCTGATACGGTTACTAATGTACCGTCACTGATGTCATCTAGTGTCACAACCTTGAACGCTAGTGGTAAGGATTTGTTGGATCTCCAGTGATTAGGAAGTGGACTGCAATATATCGCCGGACTCCCAGTCTGCACAAGATCCCCATGATAAGCACGTAGATACTCATGCATCGCCGCAAAAGTATCAATCTGCGTTTGTCCTTCTTGCAAGTGCATTGTTTCAGACACTAAAAAAATCCTTGGATCACAACCCGACGACAAAAATAAACAATAGGTATGAACAATATATCGTAGTTGTACACAGTCCACTATATCAGTCATTCAAAATCGCGACTCATCACGGATGCGCACTCGATGCCGGCCGAGCGTCAGTGTTTCGTCGATAAAAGCATAGCTTCACGGCGAGAAAATGCTAAATATTACGGCGTAGAGAGACTCCCGGACGCGTTTTACGCACAACTCGCACTGGAAAACATCGCGCGTCCGTCGAAATGTCGGAACTTTAGCCAACTACTCGCTTCCGTAGCCTCGGCTTTTCTTGTACTTTTCCGACATGTGAACTTAGCATATACTAAAACGACCACCTGTCATGCTATAACCTCTAGAAATTTCTCTCCGTGATTCAGAGGGGATTTTTCTCCCCTCCAATTTTTCCAGAGCCCCACCCAGATCTGACGCATCGACCAATGAGGACGGCGGTCGTGTTGTGGCCTTCGCGGCTCACCGCCTTCGCCCCTAACTAGACTTAGGGGTTGACCGCTTTTCTTTGCTTGCCGTACGGAGCGTACCATACGATGCGATGCAATGTAACAAGGTGGGAATAACGCTTCCACCGAAATCGTTCCTCCGAAAAGATATTTAGTCAAATTAAGAAACGCGACTAGCGAATGTTGCAAACTTCCCGACACGAAATTCATAAAAGATCAGCACCTACGTGCCAGATTCTGCTTAATTGCATTTTTACTCATTAAACGTATGTAACATTACGACCAATTTTCCATTTCGTTATTCAAAATGTTGGATTTTTGTTCCAAACTTTTTTCTTACATATTTTTAACAAAAATTTTTTTTTCAAAGATTTTTTTCAGTTTGCGATTTATTGTTTTATATAACTGACATAAAAATGGATTACTACGCCATGGGCTGTAAAATGGGACTAAAGTTCCACTTTTGGAAATGTCGTAAACGAAATTGGCAATTCATTCTTGACCCCCTGGGGAGCTGAGTTTACTCCTAATCCCCCTTTTATCTTCTTATGGTCGAAGAAATGAACTTTTGTTCCCTACTTTTGCGTCACGTTTTTCGAAAGTAATAGCCCTGATGACCGACTCCAAAATTCCTTGTTTTGGGTAAATGACGGGTCCCTTGTGCAACGAATGTTACAGTTTCGGCACGAGTCATCGAGTCCCGAGCTGTAAGCTTGGTTGCCTTTCGGTGCCAGCAGGCCGTTAGGACACGTCCGGTTGGTCGTATAAATTTTATTTTTGTAACCGTACTAGGGCGATATTTCACTCAAATTTTCTTCAACGATCGTAATTTTTCAAGTTAATATTCGATTTATTTTTATGCAATATCTTAAAGCTTCAGAAAAATAATTATTTTCAGCTTAAATAAAGAGTGTTTGATTTTTGTGTCCGGAAGCAAAGTCATTGTGCGTTTCGTCACCGACTATGCATCGTGCGAAATGGGAACTGCTTTAGTTCGAATTTTTAGAGATGAGTGTGGGAGCTTCGTCCGTTTTGTGCTCATGTAGCTTCGGCCACTGATGTATGCATTATGTGCATGGATAGGGCATATACCGAGGCAGCAGACCGGAGCACATTGAAAGACCCCAATTCGAACCCGAATGCCTTCGGGACTGTTAACATAATGGAAGGAGAGATTGTGTGTTCATGAACCCCTTGTTACCCTCTGGTCCCCTTCCGCACTTTTGCTCTCATAAACACCGAAACTTACAGTTCCGCTAACTTTGAAAAAAAGATACGTAACATATTTTTAACGACGGGGGTTTGGTAAGACTGCGCATATGTTAGCAGGCGCGGGCGCTCTTGTTTACATTGCGTTACTGCTTAAACGTCGCTGCAATATGCAAGTGAGAATCTTTTTCAAAAGGCGAGATCGGAGATGCTTTATAATTCTACAATCCGTAGCAAGAAATTAAAAGTGTATCGTTATGAAAAAGGTAACATTCTTAAAACCGTCACGAAAGATGAAAAAAGGGTCTGCGGAATGTTTTAAAAATGTACATGAAGTGTGAAAATACACACTGTCAATTTTTCCTGTTAAAAAAATGGCCTATAAATCTAATTAAATATTTTAATTTTCTTATTTTTACCGAATAAGAAAGATAATAGTAAATGCTAATTTTGTTGTGCAAACCTTATTTCACTTTCATAGAGACTTTTTACAATTTTGTAATAATTTTTTATTTTTGAAACAATAATTGTGAACTGAAATCGATATCATTAAATTGGCTATCTCTTTAATTCTTTAATTGTCCTTCCATATATTTTAATTTTTTGTTCATATTTGCAAAATTAACACTTTCATTTTTTTATAAATGACAATAAAGTAAACGATAAATAAATGAAGCAATTTTGAATACAATTATGATTCTATTCGAAATAGTTTTTGAATTTCCTAGAGCGAAAAAATCAACCATTGTTACGTAAAACGTAGACATTTAGTCCTACATGGATAAGATTTCGATCATACAAAAGTGAACCATCATTCTTTAAAAGTGTAAATTTCCTTATTCAAAATTTATTAGGGGACAATTTCCAACTCCTGTAAGATGTTACTTCGAAAAATGTTAAGCAAATATTTCATGTTTATGTGAAACCTACTTATAAAAACTACTAAGTTAACAATTAACGAAATATACTAGTTACGAACGGTAGCGTTTGCAAAGTATTAAATCAACTGCACAAAAAAAAGTTTTAAAATTGTTACATCTCAAATTAAGCACTGTACAAGGCTTAATTCAGTCCAAAATTCAGCTAATTTTCTGCAATCAAGTCAATATTTGCGCTTAAAGTCTTACTTTCAGACAGCAAAGTTTAATTTTAGTCGAGATTTATGCTTAAAGAAAAATGTTTCGAGTTTGTCACACCTAAGTTAGAGAATTCTTATTTCGAACCTGAATATTCACTAAAAGTAAGTTTCCGAAACTAAAAACAAGGTTTTGAGCCCAAATATTGACTTATTTAAGAAAATTAAGACAATTTTAGGCTGAAGTTAAGCCTTTTACAGTGCTTAATTAGAGATGTAACAATTTTAACACTTTTTTGTTCTGTGTGTGGTTGAACAAAGTATGAATTAGTTGGACATGTACGATAAACAAATATTAAATTTGACAACTATTTTGATTTAATAATTTTCTGAAGATATAACAACTGTTTTTAAGTGTTTCCTGAGTATAATTAAAAAAAAGAAATTTATCCATTTTCGTCGTTAATCGAATTTTCATTTTGTGTATTTAATATAAAACGTTTAATTTTATAATTTAACAAATGTTTAATATAAAAAAAATGAGTATTTAATAGAACAGGTTTAAAAATAGCTAACCGACTATTTAGTTTCCAACAGTAGCAAATCAGATACGATTAGACAAACTATTAATTAATTGAACTACAAAAATAATACAGTTTGTGTATGTTAAAAATAAACTACATTTTGAAAACAGAAATTAATATTTTGTTTTCAAAATTCCTTAATATAGTAAAAGTATTTTAGAATAAAATTTGGGATCCTATGAACATGAAATGCATAAACAAATACTTATAAAAATATCATTTTTTTTATATTTGTTAATTAATTTTTTGTTAACTATTAGTACAACGAGATCAACAATTATAAATAATTAACTATACATTAAACAGCAAGATTTACAATAATTTCATGTAAATTTGCAATAACTCTGATTTGTTGGCTTTAGTATTTGCTTCTATTTGTTAATAAACAAACGAATCCGTACACTGAGAGACTGAAAAGAATAAAAATTGTAAAAGTGTTTAAGAATTTAGAGATAATAGATGTCCAGTCCTAATAATTAAAAATTTTATACTAATTTTTCTAATAATACTAAGAAAAGTCGCATGTATAGTTAATACGTAATATATGAAAAATTAGTATAAAATTTTAGAATTATTATGATGTGCATCGATTATCTCTAAATTCTATAACCGTTTTACAATTTTTGTTAATTTCAGTCTCTCACTGTACGGTTACATCAACTAAAATGAGTTACTGAAAACTATTCGATGTTTTTAGTGGCATTTACATCGACTAGATTAAGTAAGTCTTTTTGATACTGCGTATAATATTACTATACGTAATTATACAAATAATTAACTGCAGATTAAAATGAAACTATTGTAATGTCGCGATGTGAAGCTTTTTAGTGACATTTCTAAGAAAACAAGTAGGATGCGAATAATCTGTTATCGCAAATAAAAAAAAGTGTACATTTCTTGTAAACATTTAACGAAAGTTTACTTATTCCATAATGTGTATAATTTTATAATAAAATTAATGATTTCAACATCATGTGTTTAATATGATGGTTTCTAGATATTGCAATTTGGCAAGTCGCTGTCAATATCAAAATATTTATAAATGAACTTTCATATGTATGCAAAAGAACTGTTATTATTTGAATTATTCATACTCAGTATTACTGTTTAAAATGTTAATTTAATAGTTATAATTTATTTTAAAAAATTATTTTTTCCTTGGTTTAACGGATCGATTATCACAAACATCTAATGAAATGTTACGGAGAAATCCATTCAATAATTAAGATGCATTAAGACTATGGTCGTTACGAATCAATAACCGAAGAACAGAAATTCGGAATTTAAAAAAAATTTATATATCTGGTCTGTAAAACAACTTTTTAATCGCTGCTCTAAATTTATTGCAAGCGTTATAATGTCACAAAAACCAAAAATAGGTATTGAATAATATTCGATTTTGTAGTAAATTAAAAATTTATAAAGACTAGTTATTATTGTTACTCTTATAATTATCATTAATTTTTATTTAATCTAAATGTGTTGTATGGGTTATGTTGCATTTACTACCGGTCCTTGTTATTGGATGTACTCCTTTACATTTGTCAATCATTAATCGATTCTTTTAAATAGTACATTGTGCAATTAGGGAGCAAAATAGGTGTTTGCCGACGAGGACGAGTTTGACGCCCGAGCGAAGCGAGTGAGAGAAACTTATTTTGCTCCCGGCTTTATTCATTTTGCTCTCTAAGGAGAGAATGCGCTATTTTGCTCCCGCAATATAGGGAGCAAAATAGCATTTTGTGCTCAGAGTGTGAAAAAGAAGTTTAAAAGTCAGCTAATACATAAGATAATGTATATATTAGATATCGATATGATTAATATATCAATTTGCAGTGTTAATGTGAGGTAGAATCTAATCGCATACAGAAACTCACATTAAACACAATTAGGCTTGAGGTATTGCATCGAAATTATACTAAATGTTGGTTTAGTCTACAAGGTTATGTAAACCAATAACCGTATGCTTAAGTAAGAAACAATTGTTATCGCTTTTATAAAAAACATTCGATTTATGTTGAACTGTTTTCATCGTAGAAACAAGATAAATTTCTTACATATTAATGATTTTTAATTTTCATTCTCGAGTGTGGATGTAAAATTTTTTATTTCAGACTGGTTTATCCAGTATTTCAGAAAAATGTTATAAAATACTTTATTAGTATTAACTAATGATTCATATAAACGGACATAATCAGAGGGAACAAAATTAAATAATTTCACAATTTTATAAAAGTAAAACATGTAATTACAAACAATAGTTTATTTAATAGTAATGAAATTAAATTTTATAGCAACTAAAATAATATTATATTTTTTGACATTTGTACGTGCACTTTTGCATACAATAATAAAAATACCTTATTTTTAAGTTAGACCTCGGGATATAGTATGTTTGCGGAAAAAATATTTAATACCGTTCCCAAGAAATTGATTTTCATTATTAATTCTATTGTTGACAAGAGAAAGCATCAAAGTTCATAAAAAAATTGAAACCTGCCAATATAATTTGGTAACCAATTTTTATCAATTGCTCAATTTTTTTTCTTTTCGCCAGTTAAGCAAAAGTTAAAATGGATTTTAACGAGTTACCGCTTATCTTTTCGAAAAAAAATTAGTTACAATTTTACCATACGATTTTTGCACACTTTTTACGGCACATTACAGTTATCTTGCATGTTGAAAATGGCTACATAAAGTATATAAATAAAAATACTGAAGGTTGACAATATTGACGAAATATAATTTTTTAACTGGCAAAATGTACATCAAATGTGTATATCTAAGCACAAAAATAAAGATTTGAATCGTGTCATTGAGATTATGGTCCAAATGTACAAGTTTTTTCAGTATTTAAACTCCACAAGAAAAATTTGCCCATACTTATTTCTTATTGGACAAGATCGGCTTTTTACAAGTATGCATGTCAACATTTTTGAAATGTTGAAATAAAAAAGTTATGAACGTTTTATAAAAAAAAAAATTAAATTTTGAATTTATCGAATTTTCTCATGGGTAATGGCATTACAATACCTGTAAAAGTTACAAATATCGTTTTAAAAAAGTTATAAAAAATGAATTCTCTATTAGAATGGCGTATTTATAAAATTAAAAATTTAAAGAGGCAGACACAAAATGACGACCAAAGTGTATTTTTATTCGTAATATCCTAACCACATGTTCATAATCGCAAAGCTCAATGAAACTAATAATATTTAATAATTGAATGGATTTTTTTAATTGTTTTTGAGATTGTTGATCACGAATCTGAATCAACGACCCCAAAAGTTCGTATATGATAAATTTCAAGTGAATCTGATCCACTCTTTGTTCGTCATAAGCGCACGGCCATTTTTTATTTTCAAAAAGTGACTTCAAGAAAACTTGGCTATAGGTTTATAAAAGTTCATCGAGTTTTGCGATTTTTTAACATATGGCAACGATATTACGAATAAAAATTTACATTTAACGCCATTTTGTGTCCGCGATTTTGAATGTTTGTTTTCCGAAATACGCCTATCTGATAACAAATTAAGTTTTTACACGATATTTGTGACTTTTAGAGGTATGCCAATGCCACTACTAATAATAAAATTCAATAAATTAAAAAAGCACTAAACAAATTTCATGCTTTTTTTAAACGTGTATAACTTTTTAATTTCCGAATTCGTAAATTTTTTACTTGCACCATTGGAAAGGGCTGATTTTCTTAAATACGTAAGCACAATCTGAAACTTTTTCTTGTGGAGTTTAAATTGTAAAATATAGTGTCAAAATTTTGTACATTTGGGCGTTAAAGGGTTAAAGTTTTCTAGTATCTTTTTTTATTTCAAGAAATCGTATATTGTCAGATCGTTACTTTTAACGTCGAACACTTATATCAGAGCTACTAAATAATATTTAATTCTATAACTTTTGTCTATGTTATAACTAAGTCATGGTCTACTGAACTTATTTCCATATGGTAAAACGTTTTCCCAATAAAAATGAAAAAACTTTTCTATAGTCAAAAATATGAAAAGGATCTCAGAGAGTTTTTTTAACTGTTACAAAAAATTACTATTATTTTAAATGCTACCAATATAGACTAAACATATTTTTAGTTTAAACACAATTTTAATAATGTTTCAAAAAATGATCAGTATATGTAATTCATTAACCGGGTAACTGGTACTGTATCATATATGTACAAAAAAAGTGACATAACTGGTACTATATCATATATGTACATATTTGAATAAATTTTTAAAACCGTTTTTTGGCATTCTCTGTCTCAATAATTGAAAATGATTTTATATGGTATAAATTTCGACACTGAGGTTTTCGGGGTCGCTGATCGCGAATTTATTGTCAGTTTCGCATAATTTGTAGTAATGGACATAAAATAACATATATAGTACACTAGAACCTCGATTTAATCCGTTTCCGCCCAAAATGCCGTAAATTTCACTACATTTTAATCGTCACATTTCTTATAGAAACTAACGATGAATAATTCTGAATATTTAGATTCTATAGTTTTCAACCCTCCCCTTTCTGAATCCGAAGTCCGGTTTTCGCTAGGAGCAGCCATTTTTTAAATATGGCGGCGAAAAGGCAAAAAAATAGAGAAAATTTCGATTTTTGGATCGGTTTTTCATGTTTTTCAAAAGGTTCGCGCTGACCGATCATTCCAACGACCTGGATCTGGTGGAATAATGAGTTTGACAAAAAGTTGACATGATCAGATATGCAAAATATAAGATGGCGGATCCAAGATGGCTGATTTTTCGCAGAATTTTGTGTTTTTATAGCATTTCCGACATTATTATTAGCTATTAATAAATCATAAATAAGAAATCATTTCAACCAATGAATTACTTTTTTAGTTAGTTTTGGACATCAATTAATATGAATACAAACCTGGTCTTTCAAAATCCAAAATGATGGTTTCAATATTGCGAACGGAACTTACGAAATAAACTTGCGATTTTAAAAAACTTTTTGGTTTCATTTGCATCTTTTTTAGTTCTGTCTTTTTTCTCGTGTCATTTCGACCTCTCGAAATTACGAAAAACTAGAGGAGAATCCGTACACGCATGCGTGCTTTCACAAGGAAAACCAGCACAAAAATCCTTATTTTCAAAAATTGTATCGCGCTCCGAAGCCATTTTTTGTTATTTATAATTTTTAATCTAATTCTAAAAAAATCCAAATATATGTATATTTTTTAAGTAAAACAATCGGGAACATATTTCTGGTAGGGTAGAAGGTGATAAGAAACCGACACATTAAAAATAGCATAAAAAAAAATTGTATCGCAAAAATTAAAAAAAAAAATGTGTTCGCCGATATTATTCGAAAATTTCAATACGCCATTCAAAAGAGCGACCATAAAACTAGCCTGATAAGGATATGTTCATTTAAAAATGGTTTTTTCTTAACAAATACAACGTTATAGAAATCTATGTGCAAATTTTTTACATTCGGTCGTTAAACGTTTAAACAAATAGACTTTCTTTAAATCAAAGAGACTGCTTAGGTGGACGTGCAATATTTGGATAATGTCAGGAGTGAAATTCACATTTAAAAACTGATTCGTCCCTGCAATCTTCAGCTGCTGCCTGACCTTCGTCCCTTGGACCCACAGTTAGCCATCGGTCACAGCTGGTCACTGTATATTGTTTTTCTTCTCAAGATATATTATGCATGTACATAATAGAAAACACGAGCAATTACTGCGAAAATGTCGTTATTGTCCGACACGGTCACGATCTCTTAGTGACCTTATTCTCGTAATTTTCTCTTTAAAATAGATCGGAAATATTGATTACGAATTATGAGGCCAATTAGCAGTTGACGTAAATCAAACGTGTTAAAAACGCTATTTTTTTAGTACAGTTAGTTTTCATCGAATGAAATATAACCATCGATTGCATGATCAAGTGATCTTTATTTTTTTTAATCAAAGGAGGTTTAATTTCATAATACTTCCTTAGACGTTTTTCAAAGATTATTACTCATTGCATTTAGTTAATATTATACATAAATACAAGTAATCAAAGATAACATTTACTATTACAGAAAATTATTCAACTACTTTCGTGTAAAATGAAACTGATGTCTTGTCTCGGGGAATCATGCTACAATTGCCTCGGAGTAACGCGGAAAGTGTTTATTATAATTTTCGCAATTTTACTTATATTAATAATTTTTGTGCATCAATTCATTTTAGAACAAAATATTTATGGTGGTAGAAACGTAGAAAAAACATTCAACGGAACATTTATTTAACCAAGATGAGTTTTAAGTTTTGCTTTTTGTTTTTTTTTTCTGTTTAACAATAATCTATTGCTAAATTGCAGTTATTAACTATAAATATTTAATTATTAAACAATAAAGATAAGAATAATTATCGCTAGATTCATTACATCATCAGCATTAATCGAATATTTAACACCAGTCATTTTAGTAAAAAGTATTGATGATATATTTCTTTGTATTTTAACCTAAAATATATTAAAAAATTATAGATATTTGCCTCATAAAAGAATATCATCTTCATTATTGAATTTTTGTCCTTTATCTTAACCTTTGTTGGAAATTAATCCAAGTGTCATATAACAATGTGAGTAAAAAAAACGTTATATAGTCACTAAACGAGGTGCACCTGCATAACACGACAAATGCAATGTTAAAAGAAGCATTTGTATGTTATTAATATATATTTTCGGTGGAATCATTTGCGAAGTTGGCTTAATGTAACGACTAAGTTTATTATTATTTAACCACGAAAGCAATAACTGAATGTACTTAACTAAAGAAGTAGATTGGACGGTTATGATCACTATAAATAACCATAAAAGTGAATTCAAAGAAATAGATAATAACAAAGGATGTATTTATATTAGTTTGGATACACAATCAATGGATTATTAAATAGGTAAATATATACGGAAAGAAAAGAATGCACAACTAGTAACGAATTAAGCAGTTTAGTATAAACAAATTAGTACTCTAAATAATTCACAAGGTTCTTGAAAGTATTAATTTATTTTGAACGTTTTTATTTTTAAATTAGTCGTAAGATACATTAATAAATATATTTGGACACATCATTTTTTTACATATAGTAAATACGTGAAACCTTTTTCTCCTCATGTTGGTTACATTTGGTAATTAGAAAAGTATATAACGATCAATGCGGTTGTAAGGTATTTAAACTTTCGTTAATATGTTGATATGGAACGTTATCAATTGAAATATAATTAGCTAAATTAAAGTTCTAAAGGCCCTGTGAATTATTTACAATTAAACACCGCATAATTACAATGTTTATATGCGACCACTAATGTATCAAAATTTATTATTACACTACTATGACAATGTAATAAAGCCTAAGTTAAAAGGGTTTAAACTCTAGTCTACCGATAAGATAATGATTTGTGATGAACAATGTATAATCTAAAAATACAATTTACTCGATTAAGTATCATTACTTTAATAGTTTTCCCTCGTGACTTCTCAATTAGTTTCTTTGATATTTTGAACATCTTATAAGCGATTATAATTAATTGTATCAGTTCCGAGTTTTTAATCGATTCCATCATTGTCAGATAAGATTTTTAAATGTAGGTTTCTACCTTATCGGCATATTGCTTAATAATCCCTTGAATTATAATTGTGTCATCTTAGAAAGGAAAAGCTAATATGTTACATTAATTATTCATACTAAATTAAATTCCCCAGCCGTTTTATAATTTATAAAAAATTAATAATATAGATGGTTGATGAATATAACAGATTTTTATGATATTCTAAAATAAATTTTGATAATTCGTAATAACATGTCAGTATTCCATAAAAGTTGAATCATTTCACTAATAAAGATGGGTATGCATAGAAAATTAAAATGAGTTAATATATTCATCCTTTTAATTCCTGTTAGGAATGTAAAAAAATTAAAGAATCATTCCTCGCGTAATTGAATAAGAATTGAGTGATAAAAACTTACTAAACTTACTTACTGAACCAATTTAAAAAAAAATGTTACAAGTTAAAAACGGATAAGGGGTGCACCTCAAAAACCCGACAAATCACAAAACATACACATCAAAAACCCGACATTTAAAAAGACAGACATTCGAAAACCAGACATTTAAAAAAGCAGACACTCAAAAACCAGACATTTAAAAAAACAGATATTCAGAAACCAAATATTTCAAAAAACAGACATTAAAAATTCAGGCGTGTACCTAAAAAACCCGACAAATCATAACACAGACACTTCACAAAATCTGACATTAAAAAAAACAGATATTTCCAAAAACACAGATTCAGAAACCAAATATTTCAAAAAACAAACTTTCAAAATATGTGTGCATTTGGAAATGTCTGGTTTTCAATATCTGTTTTTTTAAATGTCTGGTTTTTTAATGTTGGATTTTTAAAGAGTCTGTTTTGTGATTTGTCGGGTTATTGAGGTGCACCCAAAAACAAACTCCCAGAATAGGTAAATTTACAAAAAAATTTACTCCGTTCATTATTTCAACTATTCAATCATTTTGGAACATTCTGGATTTTCAACATTTGCATTATGTTTTTTGATTTGTCTGTTTTTTAAGTGTTCGTTTTTTTAAATGTCGGGTTATTGTGGTGCACCTAAAACCAGACATTTCAGAATGCAGGCATATTTTGAAATCCTGGTTGTTTAAATGTCTGGTTTTTTAATCTCTGTTTTTTTAAATGCCTGGTTTTTGAGTGCCTGTTTTGTGATTTGTCTGGTTTTGGAGGTGCACCCCTAATAAGTAACCAGAGCAACGTTATACCTTAAAACATTACGTCCGCAATATGTAAGCTTAAAAATAGCGAAACAGATTTTATAAAAATTCAATATGTCAGCTCAAAAAAATTGACGAAAAAAATGTGGATCTCAAATATTAATAACCGCTCAACGCTTCATTTTAAATATGTGTTATTTTAATGACACTGAGTACGTGTATTATTTTTTTGGTTGGATGACGAATCTGAATTCAGATCTCAAAAATTTTAAATGATGGATGCAATAGGGAGGAGGATATTTTTAAAATTAATTAGATTATTTTAAAATGTACTGGATTGTTTGGAAACTTGTTTCTTATGGTCCGCAATCTTCAATTTTTGAAATGTGACTTTAATTCAGAGATCAAATTTTACACTCGCTCGGACGAAAAACATTATTCGTGTAACGGGCATAAAACTTTATTTTACTACCTTTCTACGAAAAATACTATTGAATATTTTGGAGTAAACTTTGAATTCCTTGAAGCAAATCTTTACAATCATTCCCAGTTTTGGAGTAGATCATTTTCACCAAAAGATGACAAATATACTCTTATTAATAGAAACTTGGCCCCTTCGATTAAAAATTGACTCTGGACTGAACCGTTCGTATTTTACTCCTTTAGAAACATATTTATAATTCAGAACTTACAAGGAATTAACATTTATAATTATAGTCATACGATTTACTTGTATAAAATGGTTAAATTAACCATTACGAAATTTATATGATTTGACATTGATTATCATCTACTATCTGTATTACAATGTTACTGGATTGCTAACATACCCCAGTTTTACTGTAGATTTTTAGACATCGATTATTGGCATATTTAGTCAGGTTGGGTAAAGATGGATGAACAGTTTGAATGTGCTACATAATGTTGATATACTTACATATTTCCTAACAACACCAAACCTTATGTTAAAGTAATGTTGCTGGAAGGTTGATGGTCTTAAGTCAACCTTACTCAGTCTTATTCTAAAGTTAGGTGCTGTATGAGTTTCCACTTATTATTTAGGGATTGAAGGCCAATATTCCCCTTCTTAATTTGAAACATGAACATTTATTAAACTTACACGTGTCGAAACAAAATGTACTTTTTCTGTACATAAAAGCAGACATTTTGTTCCATGTGCACTCCGCTTCCCGTGCAAACATTTTATTACATTGCACAATTTTGATCTTCTTTTGAACTAATACGTGATTAGTTATTTTAGATAATTTCATTCGTGGTATAAAACAAATGTTAATTATCGCACGTAGAAGATTTTTCCCAAGGACTATTTGGCAGTGAATAATGCGATTCGGATACATTCGATGATTCCAAATAATTTTTTAAAGAGGGTATCTGGTTAAACATTTCAAAAAATGTTCAATATTTAAATAAAGTTTTCTTGAGCTTCTAGATAAAAAAGTTACTATAAGCGTCTTGTTGATACATACACACTTCGAGTTGTTGGAACTAATGTTCATTTACTCACGAAGTTGGTGAGACAAGTTACAGTAGTTTAGTGATTTGCCAACATGACCAAGATTGTTGATTACTATTTAAGGCTTATTAGAGAGAATTATATAAACAATCTAACAATCAAATTAACCCATTAACGCTGGGAATTATATTTTTGTCACTTTAATTGCAATCAAATATTAGCGCATCAAAATCCACGTTGGAATAAATTAAAAGGTACATCAGTTACTATTTCGAGATCGCTCTTCGTGATTCTGAGGTCAGCATCAAAAATTGAGCTCCCGCCATTTGGAACACCAATATTGAGCAAAATGTACAAAACATTGTCAAAAAATGTTTATTAATTGTGAAATTTTATTCATTTTTCCTCGACTATCATGACGTTGGGATTCTATTCAAACCACGAAGAAAAGTTAACAAAATAATTGAATTTTAAGAAGAAATTTTACTTTTATACCCCACTTTTTTATTGAATTAAAATCATAATAACAACGAGTCGCTTGCAACAAATCTGAGAGTCTAATTTCAAAGACATTCATTTTTTAAATGCATCCAAATTTGATCGTTTTTTTCTCTTTTATAATTAATTTAATCTTTGAATTGTCCGTCATTTTTAGATCTGGAAAGGTGTACATATTGTTTCCTCTAAACATATCAAACAACTGCAATTTAGATACATATGCTATTTAAAATGATAAAGTATTTAAAATAAGGTAAACAAGTGATTTACAAAATGTCTAGTTCGAAATTAAATAAATTTATCGATTTTCGATTCTTAACCTTTAAAATGCAAAACAGCTAAATACAAATTGTATTCGACAGCTAATATTAGTCTCAAAGAGTTCTAGTAAGCACTCCTAGAAAATAAAAACAAGTTTTACCAGAGACGAGTTCACTGCTCCAGAAATGAAAAGCTTTTAATTTTTATATACACGTTACTAGTTATATAATTTTATTTTTTGTTACATAACTGTGACTTTTATTTTTTATGTGTTCGGTACAATGTCCTTACAAACGGTTGTTCATAATTTGAATTAGATTAGCTATCTGTCAACAGAAAAATTAATATATTATATTTAACAGAACTTTCAAGAATCATTATATCTTATCTGAAACGTAAATGAAAAATACAAAAACTTGTTATTTAAATGCACTGTTGTTAACCTTGGCGAGGTTTTAAGAAAATTTCAAATGCTGTGAATGGATTATTAGCTACAATACTAAACTCTAATTGTTCGGACTAAACGTTTCCTCTTCTAGTTTACAGAGTGCTATTGATCTATTCAGTTATTACACTACTGACTAAGTATTGCGGTTAGTAAGAAGAGTAAGTTGAACGAGCGCATACGAGTGAACCTCTAGCTGAATTTCAGGAGTAATCCGACACCTTGAGATTCAACCACAAGTTAACCGCGCAACCAAAATTTGTACAATAAGTTAATACTCGGTTCTATATTATTAATTCTGATATTCATCAGCATTAAAAATTATGGAGTGAATGTGTAATTAATTACACATGTATGCGTACTTATTAAAAAACTGAGATTATTAATGAATTAAAAGTATGAAATTACATCATATTCTCTAATAAAATCTTACTTTTCTAAGTAATGAAATTATGATTCTGGAATGTACTGGAGTTAAATAAGTTAAATTATTCCAATAAATTTTTTAAATTTGTCATAAATGTAGCCTTTAATGACGAAAAAATGACAATAATTTTGTCTATGATTTAATTAAGTTTATTTGGTGATTTCGAAACAATAGCAAAGTTACGGATCAATGGAAAAAAACGACGGGGGAGGTGCTGTAACTCGTGTGAAATGATTTCGGCACAAGTACTCCAGACAAAGACGCGTGCTGAAAACATTACACAAGTCATAAAGTGTCCTCGCCCTCTTAGATACGATATTTTCAATGACAAAGGCACGAAGATACACATTGCCCCTCGCCTCAGTGTCAGGATCTGATAAAGTATATTGTTCTTTTGTATTTAAATCGCAATTTAAAGCAAAGAATACCTTTTATAGTTTTATTATACATTAATTATCAAAATTGTTAAATAAATTTTAATTCTTGCACCTCTTTTTTTCGCATGAAATTGCAAGTACGGTTTTCTTTTTCCAAACAAATTGCGTCTCTGTTCCATGTCAAACGATTTTTTATAACGATCTAATCAGGCTCAAACTTTTATCTCTGATATTATAACTAGTATAAACACGATAGTTAATACCACACCAAGATACACTAATTTGTAACTATAGTATACATCTATAATGTACAAAAATTTACTTTCAAATGCCCTTGAAAGACAAGGTCAAGGTCAAATTTAATGTCATGAAACCTGTATTAATATAATATATTCAAATAGTTTTGGTATTTTTCGGTCACCTAGTTGAATATATTAATTTAAAAATCGGTCGAAAATTAAAACCTCATCAAGCCTGTATTAATATCAACAACTATAGAAATTTTGGATATTTATAAGTAAAAACATGTTTCATTATTTTGAACATTTTTGAAAACATGTTTGTACGCCATTTTGAATCCGCCTTCTTGAATTCAAAAATTTTCATATGTATCAAATTCTTATTCTGAAATGATAAACACCCCACAGTACGAAAAGAAAATACACAATGAAAAAAAATAAGTGCCTCAAAGTATTTAATGCAAATGCTCATGACATTAATACATCTCGTAATTTCAAAATGTCGCATCTTGGTGAAGAAAAAATCGCAAATGAACTTTGCGACTCTTAAATTAAAGCGAACGAGGGTCCAATATGATCCAACAAATGCAAACCCCTATAAAAATGTATTTGTGTCTTTTTTACACAACCTCAAAAGTTGCCAAAAACTGCATTTTTAGCGTATAACCTGAAATATCTCAAAATCCTGACGTAGTGGATTAATTCTAACCCCTGAATAGGATTCTTCGAAAAAATTACTTGGTATATGCACTCCACTTTCCAAGATATAACATGATCCCATTATTTACAGGACTATCGTAAAGTTGCGAGACAACGTTGAACGTGGTCATATTACCAAATTTTTAGAATTGAAAATTACAACAGTTTTATTTTCATTGTCATTTTTTACAGTCGCGTATGCATTATATTAATTTCGCTATCATTGTGTAATGTGAGTATATTTCGAAAGTTCCACCCTGGAACATTTCCTTTTGACAACCAGATTCTTCACCAGTTTCCTTTTAGGAATAAAATTGTAGATACAAATCCCAATTACTGTGGAACGCATGATCATGGATGAGTTTTTACCGCCTTTTTCGATTCCGCGTCCCGTTTCCGTGTTCCGTTCCGTCGATGTTACGTTGTACTTTCACGATGGGCGTGGAATGAATCCCTTCGTATCTACCATGTATCTACTCTTTTCAACGGAGTATGTAACTATACCGATAGAGGGATTCCAACTTACCTTGGACAACCCGAAAGAAGCAAAATTGTCTCCCAGAGAATATTTAAGGATTAATCTTTCTAGGACTGCGCAATTGACTCCCACAGTCCTTTACAAAATTGTTAAGTTACATTTGTTAATAAGGTATCGATTACAATTTGCTAATATATATATATATATATATTTTGTCGTCCATCGCGACAGTAATGAATTGGTTTCACGAGGTAAAAAAGGATTGGCTGGTGCTAACAACCGCTTAGTCATTTAAATTTAAACTAGAAATTGGTTGAGGCAACTCAGAAAATAGTTACGATATTAAAAATTGTTTGAATCAAATTACTGGTTACTAATCAATTTATTTTTTAGCCAATTTACTTGGTTGCTCCCACCATTTTCTCGTATTTCATGAAGAGCACTAATCGTTTGTTTGCCTAAACTAAATCATTTTGTCCCTGTAACTATTATTGTGCATTTATCACAAGCGTAAAATCGATAGGAGAATCCTCCTTTGCTAATATTCAACCGGTAATGTACAATGGCATTAACGACCTGTTGGTATATCTAATAATTGATACTGTTATACCAATAGAGATTATTGCCCAAAGAATTCTACAATATTGTAATTTATGGACGGAACTTGATAAACAGTTACCTAAAGATATTCTAATTATTAAGTTTTTTATTATTCATAAAAGCGAACATTCTTGTGATTTCAGCTAAATAAACTATTATAATTAGAGAATGTCTGTAAACTGTGGTAATTTGAACTAGTGAAAATTAATGACAAACTTATTTCAAAAGAATATTAAGTCCACGAATGTTTAACAGAAGTCACAGAAATACGCAATATTTTATTAAACAGTGCAATTATTAATCCTTTGGCCTTGAGAGGGTCGGGAAAACCATTATGTTAGGTCCACATAAGACTATAATTACATTTCAAAATTATTATAAATTAATTTGATTCTTACTACTTGATGCAATTAAACATATGGATTCCCTACTATCCTTTTTCAACCATGCTCATCCCTTTTTACCCCTTTTACATTATTTATACCGCTTATATCATTCTACATTATATTTTTTGAAAATTATGTAACACATTTTGAGGAGTAAATGATCTCATCTATTAATAATTTGATGAAAAAACAAAAATATACAATTGAAAATTTGTTTGAATTTGAAATTTCTAACATTGGCATTTTGTCTACGTTCAATCGATTATATAAGATACGTTTTATCGGAATTTTTAAGGTAATTTACCGTCTCAAAATCCTGGCCCTCTAAAGGTTAATGCCCAAGAGTGCACAATTTGCACACGGGTTAAAGGGTTGTTTTTTGTATGTAATAAGATTTCTAAAAAATGGAGACCATCGTATCCCACTACTTTTGAGGTTACTCTTTCGATATGGCGGTGATAAAATGTTCAAATGATGTTCAACACATTTTTTTACTCAATTATTGCAACATACGCGATTTTTGAGCTAGGATTATTTTTTCAGAGCCTACCGGCTAACATACCAGAAAAGCGTTCCCGATAGTTTTACTTTAAAAATAGACTTTCACATATGTTGATTTTTATCGATTTGGATTTTAAAATGGCGCCTGAACGCCAACATTTTTTTAAAAGTGGGCGGTTGGACGTATGTACGTGTGCATGTGGAAATGGTCCTGGATAACTTTCAAAAGGATTATTCAAAAATCACTGACTAACTTTACGATTTTATATAATACTTGGAAAGAAAATGATAACTTTATGTAAATATAAAATATTGAACTGTAAGAGTAACTAAAAACTATTTGGGCAGATAAACACGAATTGCATATAACCTAAGAACAATTACTTCTATACGATAGTTCCTTAAACTGTAAAATCAAAATGAGTAAACATTGTAAAACATGTTCATTAAATTATTTCTGTACATGTGTAGACAATTCCTCCATTTTGAACATTTTGTGATGTTTAGGCGCCATTTTTAAATCCATCGAGAACCTTTCTGACCCGATATCATATTGAAAATTGCCTTTTAAAAAAATCGAATCTCAAAAATGGCTTTTAGTTTTCAACGTTTGTGAAAAAAAATGTGGTGAACATCAATTGTTTGAAAATCTGTTCAACGCCACTGGAAAGAGGGACCACAAAACTAGAGGAATACAAAAGTCTCCAATTTTAAAAAAATGTTTATTGCACACAAAAAACGATGTGTGTAAATTGTACGCATTTGGGAGTTATAAACGGTTAATGGGTAAATATAAACTAACACATAATTTTTTATAAAGTATACTTCCTGACATACCAACACGAATCAAATCTTTTATTATTACTATTATCTTTTATGGTCAGTTTAAATTAATAATTAACCATTTTTATTTCATCTAAATAACCGTTAATAAGTTTTCAGGTTGCAAAAGTTAGTATTATTATAAAGTTAGTAATACACAGCTCATAATGATACCTGCATTAATTAATCAGCTAGTGGATTGCAACTAGGACTAATTATAGAAATATTTGGTCAATAATAAATATTTAAAATATTAAGACTTCTTATACTTATTTAACGATACATTCATGAATTACATGAATTTGAAAATTAGAAATATGTTGGGATATGTCTTGTTATGGATGAAAAAACTAAAAGAAAAACAGTACGTTGTTGAATTAATAGTTATTTACGAAAACCAATGGTCAACGTTTATAGAAAGTTATTACTTCAAAACTCAGTTTTAAGCAGTGATTAGAAACTAGATACAGTAGAGTCCCGGTATATCTGCATGCTAGGTTCCTCGCCTTTCCCTCCCGCCTCCTTACATTTCCCAGAAGAAGGGGTGCGCCGCTTCTCCCACTACCCGCAGTCCCTTTATGTTCGTGACGTCACAGCTGGCCCTTATCGAGGACGAGCGCGCAAGGGGGGGGGGGTGGTAACAGACAAATATAACGAGACGGAACCAGGCAAATATGCTGGGACGTAAATATAGCGAGATGCAATTATACCGGGAGTCTACTGTAATACACTTGATGCACGACGGTATCCAAAGACATCCTCCATAAGATTTAGTTTATTGTGAAGAATATTCTTCTATCAATTATCAATTATTGTAAGTGTGCTGATGTCAGCAGAAACACGAGAATTTTTAATTGTATAACTTTTTCGGTTTCCTCCTTTTGTTCTGGTTAATATTATCTATGACCCACGGAATTTCGACACAAACATCAATATCTATACTGACAATTATATAAGAATAATTCCGCAATGTTTTTAATATTTAGGAAACTCTATATAAAAAAAAAAACATATTTAATGTCATTGATAAATAAGATTTTTTTTATATGAATCAATGTAGAGAATTTTTAAATAGTAATTTTGGGTGACGGAGAATAATTAGTTGTGTGTGAAAAAAATGAAACTACACTATATTGACAGATTTGTGTTGGAAACTGTCCTGTATTTTTTTCTTCCAGACAGAAAAAAAATTTTCTTCTTCATGAAAGGCCGCAAAATTTGTTTGAAATAAAATATAAAGACAAACATATAAAGGAAACTAAATTTTCATAATAAATAAATTTGTTTACATCGAATCGTTTAAAAAATGGACTTTTTAAATTTAAATTTCAGTGCTATTTTAGCGTAGGAAATTATAAGATTTTGAAAAACGAAACTACAGTAGAACTCTCTTTTAACGCCACCTCCGTTTACCGACATATTCTTTTCTACGACACTAGTGACACCCCTTTTAACGACATACCAGCGATTCCCGTCATCCCCACCACGTCTAAACGCTCCCTCTCACCAGGCGGCGCATGTATATGTGCATAGCCCGCGAAACAACCGCATTGGTCGAGTGACGTCTGACGTCACGTTAGCATGCTTGTCGATGGGTTGCGGTGGGGGAACACACTTTTCTAGCTGGCATGTCGATAAACGGGAGCTTGAGGGGAAGTCGCGGAACCGACCCATGTCGTAAAAAGGGGGTTCTACTGTACCTGCGGCTCTCGTGTCGAAAATCGTAATTTTTTTAGTGGTGCACCATTTATACAATTTGAAAATCCCCAAAACCGATTGCCATTTTTTGTTTGTTATTTTTGGAAGTATCAGTATGGGTGAGTGACTAAGGGCAACGATCGCTAAATAACAAGTTGGGAAAAAAGGAGAATTTTATTATTTATCCATTCATATTGGTAGTATTCTTTACGTCGGAACATGACTGAATCGTTCGTGCAGTAGAGACCCGGTATATTTGCCCAATTCCGTCTCGTTATATTTAACTGTCGCCGCTCTCTTTTTCCCCCACCTTGGGCGCTGGGGCCTCAGGAAGGGCCTATTGTGACGTCACGAACGTAACGCGACTCAGGAGAGTGGGAGAAGCGGCACTTATCTTCTTTTGACAAATATAAGGAGATAGGAGGGGAAGGCGAGGAACCGAACGGGAAAATATACCGAGACTCTGCTATACATAAATATTGCTATTTAGGTGGCTAAAAACAAAAATTTTTTTTAGTTTTAATATTTAAAAAACATTAAAAGTATGGCGGAATTTATTCTCATAAATGACTTATCACTAATAAATGCTGAAAGATGTAGTGATATTGAATCAATATGTATAATCGAATTAACTAAATATTCATGTTTTAACCTACCACCACAGATTAAGTCAGTAACACTATATTTCTTTTTTAGTGTCGAATTGTTTTAATATATTCTTAAATCGTGTTGAATTTGTTCTTAATATGTATTATTTTTATATCGCAAACATGAAAAATAATCCGTAAATGTGGCAAAGGAAATCAACTTCCAAATTCAAACTATTTAATCCTCTGGTGAATCAAATTATAAGGTGTGGGATGGATTAAAGAATATCATTACAATAAATGTTATATTTATTTTTACATGATAAAAGATGATCCTGTACAATAAAAATGTTCAATAATATGTTTGACTTACGCAAACGTTACAGTTGATAAATCAATTTCTGATATTCATTGTCTATACGCAAAGAACTATCACACAAAGATAATAAATACACGATTTCCTATTAATTCACAGTTAACGAACGAGGTTATAATATACATGTTAACAAGTATTCGAGGGATAAAAAGAACTGGAAATTGTATTACGCAATTTCTGCTCAGTCTTTTTCGAATAACTCATCAATATTGTGATAGAACTTATAAAACAAATTGATTTGTGTTGTCGCCAGAAGTTTCTGGGAATTGTGTGATTTATTTATTAGCCTGGTAAAATTTTAGTTTACTGATGAAGCCGCTTTGGTGCAAATCGCTTAAAAGTACTTGTTGGATCAAAGTATCGCCGTGGAACTGATAATCCACACATATCGATTTTAAATTTACCATCGACAATTCTGCCGGAGATGACTGATTCCTCATCATATGACAAGAAATGATCGCATGTGGGCCACGCAGATAGAACTATGGACTGACCTGCGCTAATTTTGTCATTGTTCTGCAAAAAGAGTGTTAAAGAAAAATAAGTAATCATATTTAAACGTAATGAAATATAACATAATATTGTGAAAGATATTGTAACTCTATAAATATTTACTTGAATTGCTGCAAGTATAAATTTTTACTTAAAATGAGAAAATATATCATAAATTAAATTTTAGTAATGAAGAAACATTGGTTGAACACATTTTCTCGATTCAATTATACGTTTAATTTTGATAATTTTATTACTAAAATTTACCTTTAAAACTGCAGTAACAGTAGCTAAGAATTCACGAGAAAAATGGTCTGTTTTTATCTGTTTTTCCAGTTTCACTGCCACCACTATAAATAAATAAAAACATCATTTATTATTGTAAAATTTCAATAATAGTAGTAAATTAAAAAATCTTTTTCCAGGTATTAGAATGCATGCAAATATTTTGTCTGTAATTTTATGTTTTGTGTTTATCAAAGAGAATATCTTTTCAGTCTAATTTAGTCTATAATTTTAAATTTTTGCAATAGATATCATTTTTATGTTTGGTTGTTTCTGCGATGAATAAAAATTGTCATGATAAAACCTAAGGCTTAATTTCTCAGTATCACCGATTTTAGTTATGTATTTTTCAAAAGGAAAGAAAATGAAACATAAGTAATACGTACAAAAAAATCATAATGTTGCACTTTTAAACAATAATAACAAATTTATTTCATAATACCAATTAACAAAACTTACCGTTGCTAGCACCATCGTAGAGAGTTTTCTGATCAGACTGCATGCAACTGCAGGATTCTGCATTCGGAACCATGATGGCCACCAAGACCAAAAGTGCGAAAAATCCAAAAACCTTCATGCTTCTATTTTTATCAACTGAAAATTGGTATTAATTAATATATTACGCTTACGTACCAAAAACGAGTGTATTAGATTTAACATATAAAAACTTTGCTTTCACTAAATTTAAAGGTATTATTAAAAATTTGAGTAATTAATTTCAACACATAAAACTCATCAGTTTAGGTTATTAAAAAAAATGATATATTTTTTAACGTTATGAAACTTATTGTTTACTGTAATAAATTGGATTAGTAATCTACATTAACTATAAACTTAGAAATAAACTTATAAACTTCGCATTTAAAAAATGTAACATCACAAATTAATTAGAAAATTACATTCTACTGGTGAAAGTGAACAATTCGGTATATCACACTCTACTGTTTCTTCGTTCCAATCTTATTTGCCTTTATAACAGTTTTATGATAAAAATCCATCTTTAATCTTTGCTTGATTTGACTAAATCGACATTCGAAGAAATAGAAGGCAACAAATTAATGTTGGGTAGAATCCATTAACCATGAGGCATTTTTGTTTGAGGAAATTCATTTATCTGAAATCTATACAAACAATCTATACGAATTTTTAATAATTTTTTAATAGTCGATGTTGATGTATAAACTTACTATACATGTTTCACATTTGTGTGTTTCTAGAAAATCATAATCTGACTATATGGTTAATGCTATAGTATTCCAAAAAAAATTGGAGCATGTAAGAAATGTAATTCACCGCAATTCTCAGGATAAACTGATTTGCGAGTGTAATACAAAAAATAGATGCACCATCGTCTTATCAAAAATCCCAATATTTACTGCATGCAATGACCGAGAAAGATAAACTTACATTGAAAAGTCAACGCCAATGTCAATTGCACGATTTAAAAAACGATTAATTATATGTCACTGTTATGTATTAAATAGTAAGATAAAAATATATTTTTTCTATATTCATTTTTCATGATAGATATAATGAATATATTCAGGAAAGAGTTTACAGTTAACGAAAAACAGTAATTAGCAAATCATTTGTAATAAAGTATTCGATTTAACGTAAGATATTTTCATACATTTTTTCGGCGTACATAAAGGTTAGTGTAACCTAAACTCATTGCTTTTAAAAGGGTCCGTTATGACTTTCTTGTATCAAATCATCACTGAGAGAAATGTTTGTTTACAATTAATGTAATAACTTCATAGTAAAGCTAACAGAATTTAGATTTTGATCTTAAGGTAAGATACTTTATCCTGAAATTACCGTAGTTTGAGATTCGGTTAAATTTGTTATGTTAATAGTTAATACAAGAATTTTAAATATTTGCGATCATTACGTGACACATTTACACGCTTACAGTTCGCCGAAACAGAGATAAACAAACATACACACGCGCAGTTACTCGATTCTCTGCGAATTTTTCGACGCATTGTTGACATGCGCAGTTCAAACGACAGAATTTAATGTAAGCTTTATTAACAGTTAACGAACGCTCCTTGAATGTTAAAATATATGAGTTAATATACAATAACAATGCTGACGTACAGGAAAGTGCTGGTATTTTCATCTCAAAGTTACCTGCCGTTTTTGACTTTGCAGTTGCTGTTATAACCTTACAGTTAAAGAGCCTTGCAATTAGCTTACATTAACTATTAGTAAATAATTTCTCTCAGTGTATGAGGATGTAATGTCAAATTGCGATAGATGGCGTTGCAGGTGCAGTGGAAACATTGACAGTAAACAAAATGAAATTGATAAAATTTGTATATAATATGGATAATATCGTGTTTTTGTGTAATTTATGTTTACTCTATGATAAGCAGTTATTGTAAAAATGCTTTTTATTGCAAGTCGCACAAACTAAATAGGATACGTTTTTTTAGTGTTTATCGTTTAATTTTTCTTTGTCACTTATTGATTACGTAATCAGATAGATTTCAATAATCATAAGATGTTCCGGCATTTCCGAAGGAGCCCCTGAGAAAGTCCAAAATATGTCTCTGTTTTGTACCGCGGAGCTCCTCAGAAATTCCTCAGGATATCCCAAGACGTTTTTGTGTTGGATGGTCACAATCATAATTCAATGATCAAATGTGTAGTATAAAAATGTAATCCAATTTACTAATTATTTTGCGAGAAATTTTATAGAGTATTTGTGACGCGTTATGACGAAAGAAACCTAAGCGTCCAAAAATCGATTTTCGGATTATGATTGTTTTAGATAAACTAAACATTGCTGGTCAGTTATCGGAAATCAAAACGAATTTTCTTTGAATATTTCTCATGTAATAACAGTTTAAAGGCGAGCGTTTCGAACTGTTCGGACGCTTAGGTCCCTTTCTTCAGAACGCGTCACATTTATGGAAGTATATACATTTATGTAAAATCTTTGAGATACAAATAATAAAGTTGGCGTTAAATTGTCGAGAGCGAATTTGATAAACAAAATAAAAAAGAAAGTTGATTTTGAATAAAAAGAATAATCAGTTTGAAATAGACGTAATCAAAACATTATAGATAAGATTATACGAACTATTGGTGTACAAAAAAAATTACCGTGAACAATTTACTATTTCATTAAATTAAACAGTATGACAGTCTATTCTCTGAAATGTAGCTTAATCGTGAATTTAGCAATATAAAAGTTTCCGCTGTTTAATACACAAAAAAGTTAGTGTATGCTAAATTGAATAAGAGAGTATTAGCTTTTAGGGTGAAACATTTCTTTGAATAAGAAGTAATATTTTTGGTGGCAACTTGTCTGAAACCGAATTGTAGGCGGTAAATTGATAGTAGGTCTAACTTAGGAGACAAATAGTATGGTGATAAATTGCAGAGAAACGCACTCGTGGGTGGTCCGACGGCTATAATCTTGAAGGTCGGCGTGAATAGTGAGAAGTTTCGGTCATTTATACTTTGCATAACATTTTGAGAAATCTTAATAAGTAACTTATAAAAAAAACCATATCAACTTTTCCTAAATGATAAAGAATGGAAATGTATTTTATATCGCAGAAGACTGGAATATTTTTTGTTAAATGATCTTTGACTTTTATATTTTGCTTGTTTTGGAAATAAGTAACGTTCTAAATAAACTTTATTGTTAGAAACTTTTTTTTTAGTAATAATTATTTTCGTTAACAAACTGAGTTTTTTATTTAACACAATAATATTTTACGATGGTCATTTCGTTTGCAGCTTTGTAAGTTTGAGACTTGGATATTTAATAAAACCGCATCTAAATGTAGAAAAAGATATGATGTTTCGTTTTGCCTGCGATGTACTTCTATTGGTTTGTTTATGTTGCAAATCCTAATTGCTACTTCACGAACCTGCACAACAAAACACAATTCTCATTGGTAGCAAACTAATTTCTAAATCTGAACTATTTGCAACCAATATAGAAAGATCATAAGTGCCGATACAAGTGCAATCATTACTGCCTTGTAAAAACAATGAAACCAGACAAAAATGTACAATTAAACTTGGTAACACGTCGTCGGTCTGTTCAAGAATAAAGATAGTACTTTTAGTCTAGGACTCTGACCAACAAAAATGTATATTTTGTTTGCCTTTGATAAGCCAAGTAATATTTCTGAATAGTATCTTTTCTTGACGAAAACCATGGCGGCAGCCAAATTTCCCTGTCACGTCGAAGAGTAAAAATAAGCATTTTCGTTTTATTTTATTGCGAAAGAGTTTGGTAGCTCAGACGATAGCCGGTCTTCAAAGTCGAAGGTCGTGGGTTCGATCCCATCCAGGAAAACAAATTTAATACACTAATTTTTACTCTAATCGACAATACCTATTGGCGATTCGGATGGCTAAAAATATTTTACTTTTTCTTGGTAGAAGAATGCTTCTAATTGCTAAAAGCTAAAAAATGTTCTTTATGTAAGTTGTAATTATTATCCATTAGTTACCCAACTTCTTTCAACATCAAATGTAATTACTATAGACGGTATCCTCGAAAACGTCAAGGAAGGGTTGAATCCGCAATAATACTGTACTATTTTTCTGAGTTGGTTCAGTACTAATCCAGCATTAAATTCAATATTTCTTTTGGTGACACAAAAAGAGCTACTTGACTAAAACCAAATTGTAGGACAATTCAAAATAATAAACGAACTGCTGCGAGTTGGCCGTCGGCAAATCTTGAAGGATAAATCGCAGTGAATCATGAACAGTTTGAGATAGTTACAATTTGCATGACCCTTTCACAATTCTTAATAAGCAACTTATTACTCAAAACTGTATTAACTTTTTTCGTCATGATTAAAAATGGGAATGATGTTTTTGTATCATAGAGGCCTGGACTTTTCTATTGTTCTGGATTTAGAAAAAAAAGATATTAATCATTTTGGGGCTTCTAGTATTCGGTCAATTGTTTCGAATTTTTTTTAAATCGAAATACATTTAACTTTATTTGCTGATAACAGGGAATTCAGTATTTTTCATTTTTATCAAATATGTAGGAGTCAACGTTTACGACTTAAATAAAAATATCCGCCGGTATTCTAGGGTACAACCCTGGTAGAATATGAAGCTCGTTTTTAGTCATTTTTTCTAAGAATCTTTGCTTGGAACACGGGACCAGAAAATGGCCATAAAAATTTGACGCAGAGTCACTGATATTTTACTATATTCTGAATATCGAAATCGAAAGAAAGGTTCAATAAACATTTGTATTTTTAGAGCACAGTTGTAGAATTTTATCTGTAACTTGAAATTTGTTTGATAAAGTAGCAAGAAATGACAATATATTGTACTATGAATTTTTCCACTAATACGATCCTCTACCCATTCATAATACAAGAAAGAATTCTTTCATTCTAAATTAGGCTATCGCGAAAATGGGGGATTTTCAATTTTTCAAAATTTCTCGAAAATGGTATTTATGCTTTCAAACAATAATGAATTTCACCTTATATTCTTAGTAATTTAGGGTATTACTTAATTTCCTACAAGAAATGTTCCGCCCACAGTCGATGCGCGCGCGCAAGTGTGTTCACGAGTGGTGGGCGTTATTTTTTAATTTCACATTCTTAAATCTACAGGTTTGCATTTTTTTTATATCACTTGCAACATTGAACTTATGAATAAATTTATATCAGGCACTGTAAATTAATATGCAAAAATCAAGGATTTTAACATTTCTTTTGAAACTGCTTCTATTGATTACTTATGTACGAGACTAGACGAGCGTCTTGAGTCCTTTAAAGAAAGCTGTGCATCTTAAGTGTGATTATTTTGAAGCAGGAACTCAGTCTTATGATTAAAAAAAGATGTTAAAAGCGTTACTTAAAAATGTTGTGAGTAGAGAAAATCGAAATATTTCTTGGTGATTTTCATTCGGATTTTTTTGGTATGTAAATCAAAATAATGGCCGCCGGTTAAGTCAATTCTAGCTTAGGTTATCCGTAAATTTAAATAAATAGATTTTACATTACTTTTGAAAAATAGATCACTCTGCATTAGATTTTACCTTTCGGAGCTATAAAGGACATAATTGTCGTCATACACGATGTACTATACAACAATTATATATGAATATTTAACGAGGATTATGTAGAATAAATACTGAAAGTATAAAATTCATTATTTGATGAAATAGTGATAGGTGAAATAAATAAATCAGAATCTCACACAGGATTTTGCCGCACATAAATATGCTTTAATTGAATAACTTAAATCGACTTACAAAATTAATTAATAGATACAATGTTATTGCCAGATGGATAGGCAATGGCACGCAATGTAAGATAGCTTTTGATGTTGAAGCCAAGTACCTGCTGTTAAAATACGGTACTCCAGATTCAATTGGTTGTCAGGAAAATTTTCAATTCTTCCTAACAATGAGTTTACAAGAAACACCGATCGTGGTGATAATCGAGTCTCAAACTCTATGCTAGTTTAATCGCAAAATTTACCACTGACAACAATGGTTCGTATTTTCTCCCAAATCCATCCGACGATACAATCAGCTCATCACAGTTTCCGATGTTAATAAGACATCATGTATTATTCGTTACTTATGTACAATTCTCTAGATAAATGCAGGAGCTGAAATTTCATTTCATTATAACCGAGAACAATTATCTAAACAGGAATTTTGTTGTCGGACCAACATAACTCAACAGATTTTTAGTTCGTTTTGATTTATTGATGAACTCGTCTCAATGATATTTTTCTTTCTGCCGTCGAATTTTTTCGTTACGTCTTTCCTGATGTCATGGTAAACGTAACGAAATTCTGGTTTGCTGTCTAAGCTGTGTTCTTATCAGCTTCATTGACAGTTGTGACCCCTGAAACAGTGGACACAGCATCTCCACCATGAGGTTGGTCAGTAGCACCGCAGACCAATGATGGGAACCTAGCTCCAAGAGCTGCTCGGTACTTGGGATGGCTAAATAAATATTTATTATCATTAAATATGACATCATTCACATCGCTTTCTTTAAAAAGTAATTATCATAATATTTATTTACCTGATTCCGTAGACAATTGGATTGTATACGGCATTTGCCTTAGCGAAAACTGATCCCCAGATGGTGAAGAGTGGAGTGATCCTTGTGCTCTCGAAGACTCCAGCGTAGTTGATGACGAGATATGGAGTCCAGGCCATGAACCAGAGTGCAATTGTCATCAAAGCAACCTAAACCAGAAATGAATGATGATATCAAGACAATTTTTTTTATTTTTAATTTTTCAAAAGTGACATTTCGAACCTTGGCAAGTTTGAATTCTGCGCTAGCCTGTTGGTTCTCAGCCGATGACCTGAGCGATGCGACATTCATTTTCTTGGCCTGCTCACGCATGTTCTTCTCGTGAGCGGCAACAGCGGCGATGATGAAGTAGTAGCTGTAGATGATGAGGAAGAGAGGCAAGTAGTATACGAAGATACTGTATGCAAGAATGTAAGACCTCGAGAACCAATCCTTATTCAAGTAATCTGTGCCGCATGCGGTCATGTTGCCTTCAGGCACATATCTACAAATTTAAATATTCCTCGTTTAAACATTCAATTAATTTAGAAATTTTCAGAATAATAAAAAGGATCTATTATTTTTACCGGTTCCAGCCAAGCATCGGAGCAATAGTCCAGAAAACGGAGAAGATCCAAATGAGTAAAATACGGAATAGAGCGCCTTTAATGTTCATGGGTTTGCCAGACAAACCCTTGACAATTACATTGTATCTATCGAAGGCGATCATAGTGAGAGTCCATATCGAGACACTTCCAAACAGGGAGCCACACATGGCGTAAATTTCGCACATCAGTGGTCCGAACACCCAGGTTTCATAATAGCAGTTGATCACCTATTAAAACAATGTCCACCATTAAAAAAGAAATTCAATGAACGTAGTTGAAAGTGTTTGCTTAGATGTTAGATCATTAGAATTTTACCATGGGCGGCGACATGGTGAACATCATGCAGAAATCGGAGAAGGCAAGGTTGATGACCAAAAGATTGCTAGGAGTACGAAGCGTTTTCGTCGTGCTGAAAATATAGACGACCATTCCATTACCGATGATGGAAATGACACCCAGGACACCGATGACGAAACCAAGGATCCCATGCCACAGAGGATTCATTGGTGGATATTGGTACCAATGAGGATCGATCAAGTGCAGCATTTCCGGTGGTACCTTGTCTACCACCGTTTGGTTGCCGAAGCCGCCAGTTGCGGCTTGCCATGTGTAGGCAGAAAAGTGAGGACCCGACATTGTTGTTTCTGCAAATTATTTGGTTCAGTGATATTTATTAGGTAAGTTGTTAAGGTTTGTTAACATGATCGCTACGAGTTGTAGTAAGTTTAAAAAGAAAAGATAACTTGATATTGTAGACTTAGGTAGACTAGTTAAATAATTTTTCAGATAATATTACAACTTCAATAGCATATTACTAGGTTTTAGTAAAGTTTCGATTTCGAACTTTTAGTGTGTCAAGTATATTTTGGACCAGACATTTTTATGTCAATTCGAACCCATGCTGAAAAATAAATCAGTAAATTCAATTAAATATTGAATAAATGCTTTAGTATTTTCAATATCAAAATCATTCAACAATTAAATTGTCGGCAAAATGGATAAAAAATCACTAGATATACAGCATTTTGAATTCTTGCAAAATGAAAACCGTTGATTATATATTCAATTTAGAAATGGAGTATTTATGTGATGTTTATGCAATTTTTTTTAATAAAGATTAGGCTAGATCACCCGCGAAGCCAAATCAATATAGTCAACTAACGATCAATTATGAAATAATTAACATTAAAGATAACCTAAAAGTATCTAAAAATAGACAACAGTTCAGTTATGTAGAAAATGTAATTAGAACCGATTACAAATAACTAATCCTACTATATGTATAGTATTAGGTCTAATGGGATTAAGTCCGATAGGATTAACATGTATATTTTTAGTATACAGAAGACAACACGGTATTAGCCATTCAAGACATTGCAATAAGCGTTTAAATAACATTGTTTGTTTAAAAATTATAGAGCATTCTAATACTGATATTATAAAAATTTTGGGGACTAAATATTATTGTCAATAATGGACTATATTACGTTGAAAGATTATAAAGGATTAATATGTGAAACCTTTTCAACAATACTTGTCGACTTGGAATGAATTCAAATGTGTTACATTGCAACTTGAACTAATTTTTGAAAATATAAAAGTCTTCATTGATGTTCTAATTCAGTATAAATCTATTATTTATACATATTTCTGGTAACGAGAACATTTATTTATTTACGGAATTGAAAACAAAGAAATTTGCTGTACAATATGTATATGATGTATACGATTTTATATATATGATAGTTGTGGCAATAATATTTGCATTTGCAAAACATAATTTTACGTTTCGATCACTCAAAACATTAGGTTCGTAAGTACTCTAAAAGACCAATAATCATTTTGATCTCCTATTTTTTAGACTATATAGAAATACACAGGACAATTTTTTATAATTTCAAATAAATATTTCCTTGAATATGCTGAATATTCTAGTTACTCTGCAACCTGATCATTTTAATACGGCTTAAAACATTATTTGTTATATGCAGTTGTGAAACATAAATTATTTTATGCTCATGATCTATTAGAAGAACTTTTAGTAGTGTAAATTTTAGTATATTTTTTAATAATACTATCATATTCATCATTAGTTTTTACTGCAACAAAAGATACTTGCAAAGAAAGGCTAATTCGAACATCCATCAAATTTAAATCTGACTTATGGATATGTGTGGATTAAATTGCGATTTATTGAAACATGGCTTGGTTTAATTACACTTGATACGCAGCCAAAATCATTCAAATTCTTGGACATCCAAGAACATGCAATAAATAAATACATCGAAATTGATAATACAGGCCAACAAAGTCAAAAGAGACCAAAATATATTTTTCTGGAAGTTTTTGGTGCGTTAGATCGAAATCGGAGATCAAAATCTCTCAATCTGCTCTAGTTTTGCAGGCAGTCTAACCTAAAATTTCAAAAACAGCGATTTTTTCCTGTATTTCAGGTTATGTTCGACCGAATTTTTTCTTTTTCTCAAAAACTGCAATCATCTTGCATTAGCCCTTTCAAATGCATAAAGGTCTTAATTTTTTACTTAGATATGGAATTTTAACATTTGTATGGTTATGATGGATTCTTAGATATATTCAGTTATTATATATAAGTATGATAGATCAATTCAGAAAGATGAAAAAGTCAATGTCATAAAAAAGCTCAAGTCTTGCACTTGTTATGCAAGTTAGTAGCATACAAATGTAATGCTTCGTAATCTTAAAAAAAGGTCAAAATCCCTGTTTTTGCATCTTTATGTTAGGTTAGGTAACATCCCAATGTCTTAAGATTCAGAGCCGATTCATCGATTTTGAAATCGGCTTCAGATTCAGTCAACCGAAAACCTTCCGACAAATTTTTGTGGGTCACGGGGTTAAGTTTATTTTGTCGGTCTGTGTAATCTATTATCTGCAAAATCCACCATATTTTTTAGTATATATTAGTGAGTAATATAAAAATTGAAGCAAATCTCTTATAATCTAAATACATGTTAACAGTTGGAGGTATATTAAAAAAGAGTTATACCTAAGGTCAAATAAGATCTAATACTTGATATTTCATGATCACCGTACATAAGTTTAGACGTTTTTAACGTTTATTACATTAAAAGTATATCATATTGAGAATGTCTTAATAATAAACTATTTCAAAAATGTAAAATATGATGTATACCACAGTATTTAGTTCACTCATCGAGATGAAGATGGTTATTAACGCCGTCAGTCGCAGTTATTATTTATGTCTTATTATTGTAGTTATAAAGTTTGCTATTTGTAAATGTATTTTAGGTTCATTTAAACAACGAATTTGCCTAAATCTTTGATCTCAGAATAATTTGTCTGAGAAAACCATTATCTGTTAAATAATTACTATAAAACAGAAAATGCATTTGAATATTATAAACTAAAGGGTATATTTTAATGAAGAAAATGTTTTCTTAATTTCATTCAATATTGACTTAAATCTTCAATTTATTTTCAGGGAAATGTAGATAATATAAATATAAATGTAGATTTTAGGTAAAATGTTATGATATTATCGCATTAAAGGGGTATTTAAATACTTTAGAGCACATGGTTGAAATAATTACACCAACCACTATATACATTCGCTATTAGTTATGTAATTTTTTTTTTAAATGTTTTAAAATTTGAATAATTTATGCTCAGATACCCGATGACCGAACATTCAATTTAAAATTATAAATACCGAAGAATTTAAGAATATAACACTGAAACAATGCAAGATCATAAACCTTTCTTTGTAGCAGTATTAATGAGGTTTTGTAAGATTTACTTATTACATCTATGTTTATTAATTTATAGTAAAAATAATGTTCATAGTCAAGTTCATCTTGAATGATTTAAATAGTCAGTTAATTAAATCTACTTTTTCTGTGCAGTGATTTTCAGTGGAGAACAATAAATAAGAGCACGTTAGGATCTGTGGGTACTAAATGTTAGTTAACATTATGTTCTAACCCAGCAAACAACGATTAAAAATGATTCAAAAGTATTCAGTTATATGGTCCAATTTGTTGTCTTTCAGGAATAATTTCCTAATTTCAATCATTTTAAATTCTGATTTAAGAATAAGCTATTTTCGTTTCGAATACTTCCAGATAATTGTTCTTTACCGAAATCTTGTTAATATTCTTGAATCGTTCAGTAAATTTTTGGAGCATTCGTATTATTCACAAGGATTCACAAGGTATCCAGTCGATATTTATGAATTATTAATAATACTTTGATGCCAATAAGTCGATTTTGAAGGTATTAAGATTGATTCAATTTTTAATACTTAAAAATATCTCGTTTACTTGGAAGGTAAGAGTAAAGAATGCATAAGCAAACATTTCATGATCAGTATATGAGTGTCTTTCAAAAATGAACATTAACATAACCCAGTACGGTATTTTACTTTAATTCAAATTCAGAGTAGATACTAACAAATTAATTGAGGCTATTTGACATGTTTGGTTCATTAAACTCTTGGTACCAACTTAAATAATTCAAAGAGATTTTACTAATCGAGGATGATATTTCATTAAGAGCTGTTATCTTATTAGACTTTTATAAGGTCACTTTGTCCTTTTTATATGTCATTTCTAAATTTCACTTCTGGTTATTTTACGTCATTGATATCAGCCAAGGAATTTCAACAAAACTGCATGATCTTAGTATCTTTTATGTATTTCAATTTTTTTAATATTTCAAAGTACTGAAATCCCCGAAACACACGAAAAAAATATTATCTCACCTACAAAATATTCTGGGACATTCGTCCTGCGAAAATAACCGAACTATAATATAAGAATGTCTAAAAAAAGTGCGGTAACTTTTCGGGGAAAGTTGAACAATACTTTTATGATGTGCAGTCATTACTTTTTATGATATCCTCCACTATTAGAATATTTCAGGTGTTTTCACAGACAATATTTTTTCGTGCATTTAAAAAAGGATTTCTGTCATCAATCATCTGAACAAGATGGTTTCTTGAACCTCGACACTTTTACCAGAACCGTACTCTGGTTCTTCCGTAAATTCAACACTTTTATTGTTGGCAAAGCAAGAGTTCGCGCATTAGCATCACAATAATTTCACTTGTCACCAAAATAACCCACCTTTTCAGTTACTTGGATAAAACCTTATCCAAGTAAGGCTCAGTCTTTGAACGCGGGTGCCTACAGTGTTTTGAAATTTAGTAAAGGATGAGGAGAGGTTCGGAACTGTGTTGTTGGCCCACTGATGGAAGCGACTCGAAGCGCTTAGTACAAGTTCCGTTTAAATATGCACCGACGTTTCGAGGCGCAGCTCCCATATGTACCCTTGCTCAGCGATGATTATATGTCGACCTGATCTAAGTCTCCAAACAGTCTTAAGAAAGCACTTATTGAATTAAAGGGGATCGAGGAATACCTTGGGCTACCTTGAGTTCTACACACAGAAGCCCTATGAGCCAATAACACGAGTATAGAACAAAACGAAGAATGTCGATATCTAGCATAATACCTTGTCGTACCTTGCTCGATTCTTGCAATTGCGCCTCTGCCAACCATCTTAAGTGGGAATGTCATAGGGTAGACTCTTTCAACGAAAATAGGTAAAAGTAGAGCGGTATGTCAAGAAGGGTGGATCGCCAACAGTTACCCCAATAAAAATCAAAATGATTTTTTTGCCATAAATTTTTGTTGTTATTACTTTATTACTACCTTGACAGATTGTTTCTCAAAAGAGCTACTTACCCCAATGGGTTCAAACGACTTGAAGCGAAGCATGGTGATGAGTTTAAAGGAGAGAAACTGAATCTTTCTCCTCTCTGACATCTGCAATACAAGAGCATATTTTAGTATTGTAAACATTTAATCACTTAAAGAATCACATAATTGATCACACAAAATAAATGATGAAGTGATGATTTAAACTTTTCTATCGTAGGTACGAATCAAACCTCTAGGATTTAGTGTGACAACACTTCTTTTGTTTGGATTTTATTTTGAGTCATATGTTACAATTATTATTCTCGAAATTATTATATAATTTAGATTCTGTAAATAGTCATAAGGGTTTAACTATCTTACAACCAAACATAGGAATGATTTCAAAAGTTGGATTCTTTTTACTTGCGACACATCTAAATGAGGAATTCTACAGAACTTTTAAAACTGACAGTATTCACATGAAAGCTAAATTGATTAGTAACTTTATGATATTGAAAGAAAGTATTTAGTATACACCCATCAACTTATAAGAATGATAGAATACCCTAAAATGGTTATATTAGTTGTTATATTATGAATTGTCTTAAAATGTATATTTAATAAGCCTTAAAAGTGTTACATTTGTTATTAATCAATCATTATTTACGTCTAAAGTACGATGAACGCTAATGCCATTATTTGGATTTATTCCTTAACTAATATTCTTTTATTGACATGAAAAAAAAGACTTTTGTTGTTAATTTTGTCAAACTCATTATTTTAACTGACGACTGTCTGTTTTAACAGTTTGTTTTAATGTTATTGTTTATTTCTTAGCCTTGATTTTCTAAATTATTTTAACATATGCACACTAATACTAGATTAACTAGTTAAACGGTACTTACTGGCAATGTAATATCAAATTCACTAAATTAAGAATCATATATGACCGATAACTATCGTGTTTACACAAGTTTCATAATGAATACATCACAAATAAAAAATTTTGGGCAGTTTTCGAAATGTTAGTTCAACGGTTGTCACACGACATTCAATTATTTTTCTATCAAATAAGTAATATTTAGTAAATTATAAAAATGAATACAGCAAGATTGATTATGAGCGTTATAACCAGGAATATTCCTAATCTAACTTAAAGGGGTTCTAAAATGCTCCGCCGGTAACGAAAGAAATTGCGCTAACAAAAAACCCGTAAATAAAAAATTACTGAAGGGTGACTTTAATTACTACAGGCTGTATCCTAAAAATAGACCACAGAAATTAATTGAGCACAAACCGAGAATTTTCAGAAAGAAGTGATTTTGACTTATTTCAGAAAATTCTGGGTCAATTCTCCATTAATGTCTTTGGTCTTTTTTAGGAATCATTCTATAGTAATTAGAATTATTTTTACAGCGTCCGAATGTTGACAATTTTATTCAGTCATCTTTAATTTACGTTATTAGTAAAACTGCCTACCTTACCAATATATTACTTTAGAACCTATTTGTTTTCTGTACTCTTATGCGTGGATGTAACGGTTCAGCAGAGGTCGCTGACTACTGGTTTTTTTCTTCTATCATTCATCATTTTTTACCACTATTTTTCATAAAATAAATATCCAAAAACAATTGGGTCATAATTGGGCAAACTGTAGACTAGTTGACTAAAATTATTTTACAGAACACTCATAGTATGTGATCTTAGAACAGCTACATTTACTTAATATGGTAAGGAAACTTTATTCAGTACAACATAAAAGTATGTCATATAGCAAAAAAAATCATCCGTTAATTTCGATAGCCGACTATTGGTGACGCATTTCTGGAACTGATTTGACAGTGTCGTAAACATGATGATCATTTGTAGAATTGTCACGAACCTAGCCCAACCGGCAAAAATTTAGATGGCTTCTAAAGTGCGTATAAATCATAATGAGAAAGTAGCGACCTTCTTTTTTGTTGAAGAATAAGCAGCGACCTTCAATGGTACAGAACAGATGCGGGATGTAATATTTACTTACGACTTTATTGTTTTATGCCCTTTGAGTGTTATATTTTAATAAATACCATCTAATATTAGAGCAAAACTTACACTGAAAGAGTAAGCAAATGCCTCCTTCAGAGTTCCCTTTATATCAAAAGAATAAGATGTTTATCTCCTTTGCACACTTTTCACTACGTTAGAGTGTATATCAAGATTATAAGAGCAAAATAAGCAGTTACGTACACGTGCCAAAAAAAGTCACTTATTAAAATGAAAATTCTTTCTGGTATCTGTTTAGCGCAATAAATGAAATCAATTAATAAACCAACTGATCTCATAATATTAAAGATAATAAACAAATAAAATATTTATATTAGAATATCGAACCAGAAATATTAACCCAAAACTATTTTAATAGTTTGAATATTAAAAATAGTTTTAACACCAAATGTGCGCAATTTACAAATGGATTTCAGTATCGTTTTATGTATGCAAACCAACTATTTTTTAAATGGACATATTATCCGACAAGTTTTGAGGTCACTCCTTCGAAAGGCGCTGATAATATATCCGACAAATTTCGTTTGACACAATTTTTTTTCAAAAATACTTTTTTTTCACAAAATACGATTTTATATTATACAGCTACAATTTTATTTTAAAATGCAATTTTCATTATGCTACCGGTTTCTGACCACCATCCATCCAGCCTATCAGAGCCGTGTTCGCAATTGTTTTATTTCAGAAATATATACATTCATATATTTTGATTTGTAGCGATTTGGTAATTAATAGATTAGAATTCCTTTTTATTCTGTAAAAATGTATAAACGCCCCACGCATGAGTCTTGAGTGGCTAACTTTTACGGGCCACGTCAAAATCGTCACGTTTTTCCCGGCGGCGCCATACCTGCATGTATTGCACTTGCGTGGCATTCGTCTGGTGCATGCTAGCAATTTAACATAACCTCATTCTTCATCTTAAGATTCCTTTGTGTAACAGTTCATCTTAAAATTCCATACGTGTAAACATGGCGCTACCGGGCAAAACATAACGATTCTGGCGTGGCCCTTGCGAGTTTTCCACGCAAGGCCCACGAAACGAGTTTTTTACCACGGAAAATACGAAATTTATCGACCCAAATCAAAATATGTAAATGTATATTTTTGAAATAAAATAATCGGGAATACGTTTCTAATAGGTTATAAGGTGATCCGAAACCGGTATCGCAAAATTACATTTTGAAACAAAATTGTAGCTCAAAAATCGCGTTCATTTTCATTATTTTTGAAAAAAAATGAGTTAACAGGCATTTTTTTAAATGTTTACTAGCGACATTCTAAAGAGAGACCTGGTCGGATATGAATATTGAATGTATCCATTTAAAACAAAATTTTTTTGTATAAATAAATGATACTAAAATCCATACGCAACTTATGAACTTGTGGACGATTTAGAATTTTTGGCCAAAGAAATGGAATTAATATTTAAATAGACGTGTAGATTTTAATTTATAATGTGCATAATATTGGAAAAAAACTGTTTTGTAGAATTATTAACGTAGCCACCCACTTTCAGCGTAAATTCTTTTTTCTAGACGTGAAACGGATATTACCTCGCGATCCTTATTACATAAAGTTTTAAATAATAGTAAAAATGATTTTTTAATAAAAGTAGAAGAGCACCATTCATTTTTTATGTTCATATATTTTTAAAAATTTGTAAAAGAGGTGAATAAATGTTTTACTGAACAATTTTTTGTAATTTCCGTACAAGGTCATATTATAAGTGTCTTGATTAAAATAATCATTGCAGGATTACGTTTTTTTTATTAAATTCTCAATGATCTTAAAAAACACGAGGTTATAAGTCAACAATTTTTCCGGGCGGTTCATAGTTACTATGTTTATGGGTTCAAGTAAAATATGCCGAATATAAAGATAAATTTTCTTTCTTCGCATGTAAATTTTCCTGAATTTAAAGAACATTTGTTTGGTTATCTGAAATTATTCCATTGATATTATTAGGTTTTATTGTTCAAGATATTAATTGCTCATCAAAACATTGGGCATAATTAAAAAAAACATATTGAAATCGAGTTTTGGCTATTTATTTAATATTTTAATTATTTAATTTACTCACGGTTCGTTATAAATTCTACCTTATTATTAAAAAACATTTTTAAAGAATAGGTTATTAGACATTAGAAGCTGCGATATTTCATATTTTTAATGTAAAATATCTTTTCATACAAAATATTTTTTCCCCAACATGGCACTTACCACGGCCTAAAGTAAAAACTATACCCGATGAAAATGTATAAAATGCTCAAATTATTGTGAAACGTAAAAAAAATTAGAGAAATTCCAAATTTACTGATGTCACAATTTTATGCAAATGAATGGAATGTTTGCTATGGTTTTCGAAATATGTCTCTCATAAGTATAATTATAAAATACTTGCACAGGAGAGTCTCCGTATATTTACCACTCGGTTCCTCACCCACCCTCCAGTCTCGTTATATTTACCAAAAGAAGGGGAGCGCCGCTCCCCCACTCCCCTAAGTCGCGCTATGTTCGTGACGTTACAGCAGGCCCTTCCTGAGGCCGCAACCCGCAAAGTGGGGGAAAAAGAGAGCCGCAATAAGTAAATATGACGAAACGAAACCGGGCAAATATGCTGGAACGTAAATATTGCGAGATGCAATTATACCGGGACTCTACTGTAGTAATAAACATTATCTAGGTGAAATGTTTCAACTTATTACAGTCCATGAGCATTTATAATTCCACTTTACGATTGTCAGAGTTAGAATACATATTTTAATAAATAACAGTTATACACATGGTAGAAAGCTAAAGTTACCTTCGCAATATAACTAATAGCTTGGAAAAAGTTCTTTTCAAATGTAATGTATTGTGAACATTATGAATATTTAGTTTTGTTTTCGCCTCAGGAGACCATGAGAAAATAACAACAAATGCTTAAAAGGATTTTTTGAAAAGTTGGAATGTTAGCTTTTGAAACAATGTATTAGACTTTTCAAAGGCATTGCTGGATGTATTACTGACCCCGATTACAACAACACTTCAGTGATTCTTCTATAAAGTCGGCAACAAAGCTCAGGTCGTTTTGACGAGCTTTCCGGTACATGTTTGTCGTTACAGCTAGTTTCGAGCGAGTTATCTCAAAGTTTCAGTAGTGCCATACATCCCAAAAATTAACCTTCTACATGATCATAAAAACATGTAATTTTGTAATACATGAGGAGGCCATTAATACCCCGAGGGAGATCAAATATAACACAAACGTTATATCTAATGTCTGATGTCTTGAAGATACTTAATATAAGTTGTACCAAATCTTTACCATTATCTTTTTTTGCAGCAAAAAAGTTGGATTAGTTATTTGTTGAAGCGTACTGTATTGAAATAGTTCTGCTAATTTGAAAAATTCGCTTATTCAGGCATTTTCATGTTAAAGACAAATAATACCCCCTCCCCCCATATTGGCATCTCTCCTCGACAGCTACTCTCCGTCATATTTTCCTGGTTCCGTCTCGTTATTTACCTAACGCCGCTCTCTTTTTTCCCCACCTTGAGGGCTGGGGCCTTTTGATAAATATAACGAGACGGGATGGGAATGCGAGAAACCGAATGGGTAAATATACCGGGACTCTACTGTAAAAAATTACTGAACTTTTAAGTTAAATTGGAATATACCCTAAAGTGAGAGGATTTTTATCACGACCTTAATAATATTAGATGTATTTATGTTAGATGATATAAAACAGATCAGTTAATGTTCATCGCGTAATGCAAAGAACTTGCGAGATACGATTTAATGTATATAATGCTGAAAATTAGAAGTGGACCAATCATTAAATAATAAATATTTTTGTTATATTTTACGGCAGTTCACTAAATTTTCCATATAAAATTGACGGAATCGTTATAATAAGCAGGTTGTATTATTTCAATTAAAAGTAAACTACTTTACTAATAGTCCGGAGTACCGCATGCTTCGATAGATGGCGCAATAATGCTTATGATTTAGTTGCAAGTGGGAGAGTAAGGACCAACTTAGTATTTAAGAGTGACAGCTGCAGCCGTTTACTGCAGGTTTGTAGGAAGTTTTAGTTATATTGCAGTTAGTTAGATATAGTTAGGAAAGGTGGATAGTACATTTAACTGCAAATAATAGAAGTTAGTCATTAGCTATCATTCATTAGCTGTCTTTCATTAGTTGGAATGTGTGAATTTTCGGCTTAACTTCCTCACTTTCATATACTGATTTTAGTCATTAAACAAATAAAATTTATTTGATATATCTGGTATTGCTTCTATTATTATTTAATGTTTATGACTAATTTAATGTAACCCTGTTAATCATGGTGGAAATAACAGCCTTCTTAAATAAATAGTAACTAATTTAGTGTAGTAAACACTAGTTAGTCTGCTAAAAAAAATACTCTTAAAATTCTGCAAAAAATAACTAGTTCCCATATGAAGATCATGTACATCAATTTTCTACTAAAGTCTTATTTAAAAAGGGATCAGATTGACAGGTTAATCTTAACATTCAACTATTGCTTTCCGCCAAAAATGTAAAGAAACTCCTCTTTAAACGTTGAACATATCACTACATAACCTACACAAAATCAGTAAATCACTGAATAAAATATTACACACATGTACCTTCTATCCAATTTTATCCATTATAAACTTACTGAAAACAAATAAAGTATTGGTAATAATTAGAAAAAATTCTTGGTCTTTTATTATATAGAATTACTTGTTAAACTTATGCCTGCCACTATAAATGTCTTTACAATACATAAAGTACATGGAACTCAGCAAGTCAAACTCGTTTTCACTCCAAGGAAATTACTGACATAAAGCTAAGAAAGTTGTATCAAGATTAATTATACAATAATTATAAAATGGTCAATCTCATTGATTAGCCAGAAAATTTCGTTAAATTCATCAAAAATTTCAGTCGCTTTTACCATTCTGGTGAATACACTTAGGACACTCCAATGGAACTGCATGTTACTAATTTTATTATAAAAGTACAGCAGAACAAAATGAAGAACTTCTATTAATAAAATTGATGTTGTAATGAAATTCTAGTTTTTAATCAATCATTAAAAACAACCAGCTTTTACAACATTCCTTTAAGTGAAGTAAAATCCCCCGTAGTTTTAGAAAACACGTTTCCTTAATTGCATCTGCTCTTTATTTAAAATGTAGGAATTCCCTGAACAATCACTATTTAAATGCGATAGCAAACAACGTTGGATGCCTGTTTAATATCATTTTCGAAAAACGAATAAATTGGATATTTCTGACAATTTTTGTGTTGTACTAAATTCGGTTTAAGCATAAGCGGGATCATTATTGAAGATTGTAATGATTGCAATGCAAGTAACCAATCTTTAAATTATGTTACTGGTAGTTCTACAAAACTTCGCAACATTCTGACAAACTACAAGAAAAGGTTCAATAATCGTTTTCCATGAATAGTCAACATTTTTTTGAATGAGCAGTAAAAAAACATTGGAAGGTTTATCATATCCTAAAATTACAAACGTCTGGTAATTTTATTTCGGAATTCAGCAACAAAAATGGGCTGATTTAGTGATTTTCTACAATAAATGATTCTATTGGTCCAAACAGTTCATTGGTACATTGCACGTAGATCAAATACTTTTGTTGACTTTCTGATCACCTCGAGTTGAGTATGTAATCTGCTTTTACACCAGCAGGGAAAGAGTATTCGATCTTTGCAATATTAAAACAACGGCTATTAAGACTTCTTCTTAAATTTGATGCAATGCAGAATATCCCCTTTCACAGGAAAGGTTTAATTTTTGCAGTGTCTTTATACTACAAGCCGATCTTACTGAAATGCGAAGAAAATTTTCTTTTTTCAAATAATTGTCGTAGTCAGTAGCCCATGGATATCGTTGTATTTATGTTTTTGCATTAAATATTAGCCAAAGAGGCTCTCATCTTAAACCAAATTAAGTTTGTAAATAAATAAACAATATATGTAATGCATACTTTAAAAAAAAAACAATAAACATCTAACATACAATAGTTTTGAGGGTAGAAAATACTGATAAAGGTGTTAAAAAGAGAAAAAAATTTGAAAAAAAAAATAAATCACTCACGGATAGTGGCAATTTCGTGACAATTAAATAAGACAACGTTGTCTAGCCGCGTGAAATATTTGATCAATTAAGCAGATGTCGGAAAAGGCCACCCGCTCACGACCAGCGTCCTGGCAATTCTGGCTGTTTCTGCCCCAGCCAAACCATGACTCTATAGTATGGTGTGACATAACACGGTGTGCATCAGTGTGCTTAAAAGGGTAAAATCCGATGGGTGCATAAAACGCAGGCGCAAGTCAGAAAACTATAGGTGCAAAAGAGATGCTGACAATTGGTTATCTCCCTCAAACTCGTGATTTTCTGCGTGGCGTCGGCGTTTTCTGCTCTCGCGAGATTTTACCCTACCTTATTACGCCAGAAAATGCATTCGCTCTCTCGCTCCGAGTCAACAAACTTTTACAGTGATGCCAACCTTCAAAAATTACGAAATTCCCTAAATCGAGCATAACATATGCGGGTTACTAGATAATATTTTTGCTTTTACGAAAGTATGATATATTTACTTACTGACAGAACGAATTATTATGGTCCAATTCAATTTTGTGTTTCAGCTAGCTGAAAATTTTTTCCAAAACGTTTAACGATATGGGTATATGTTCCCGTGGGTTTCACTTTCAGTTCTGCATGGGGTTATGTAACTAGACTCCATATTCAGCTGGCTAGCGACCATGGTAATCTGTTTGAAATGAAGAAATCATGTTTATGCATAAGGAGTAAATTGTTTCCAAACCCTGCCAAATTCACTACAACAAATTTTCCAAAATAACAAAAAAGTACGACTTCCAAATTACGAATTTGGTATTTATTTCTATATTGTTCCCAGTGAGCTTAAAATCAATGTTCAAAAAAGATCGCAAATATTCGTAATTCAGGTTCCCGTTTATAACAAGCCGATCTATGGAGTCGGCCGGTTTAGAATGCGAAATGTATCTTTTGTACAGTAATGCCCGTCCTAAATTATACAAATAGGAAAATCATTTATACTTGATTGTAATTAAAATCGACTCCATGTAACACAAATTATGGGAGCTTCATTTTCAATAATCATTAAAGTCGCATGGAATTCCCCAGAAGGTTATGTACCCCAACACCTGTAGAGTTCCATTATAAATGCATAAGGAGCTCTTGCATAAGTTCCCTGGATGCTCTCTTGGAGCTCTCTGGGACACCACCATGAGGTTGTCATTGGAGAAAATAAATTTGACTTTCACTACATATATGTGCATAGTACGAATATCAATTGTAAACAAGATGTCATATTACGTTTGAACCAAATTTAATAGTATTTATTGGTATCATATAAAGAAACAGTACCTGTATACAACCGCCTTTTTTTTAAATTATATTACAAATGCATTTTCAGTGCGAAATTCGCCCAGATCACAGCGTGATGGTGGTGATGCGACTTCCACGGAGCTTTCTCCCAGAACAACATTTACTCTAAGAGAACTAAAATCAAGTTTCAAATGAGCTCTCACTTCAGACAAGTCTTATGAGCTTACTGATAGAACTCCAAGAGGATTCTTATGGAATAACTGTGTGAGATCTCAGGAAGCTTCTAAAGTTGAATTTCGGAAAATGTCGATGAGAGCTGTGTGTTATAAGAAAAATCGCCGATATCATCGTTACCATTATGAATTAGTCGAATTTGAGTATTCTTTTCTAAAATGGTAAGTTATAAAAATATCGAATGGACGAAAACGCAATGATATATATCCGAATGGAGCCTAAGTTGAACTTCACCAAAGCATAGTAAAATTTTACCTGATAACATCTGGAAATGTTAATGTTAATTCACCATGAAAAAAATTTGATATAATCTTACTGAAGTGTATCAAAAACATAAGATTCCCTTTTCATCGATTTCAAACATCCAGCAGGAGCTTCTTCTTCGAGAACACCGGAAGGAGATCAGATGATACTGATCGTGCTTTGTTTCGTCTTTGCTGGTACTTCGAGAGGGTGACGCTACCGATGCTGGCGCGAGAATTGATTCCCCTCTGAGGATGATTAATGATCTTTTCCCCACTTGCGGGAAACGCGGCTTCGAGTCAAAAAGTAACTTGGGAGCAACCAACCCTTTACCCGAATTGAAGATGTACCTCTGTAGATGATGCATTTGAAAGGGGCCACGAGGAACTAGCATTATTATGAAAGAAGCCGCTGATGGAGTATTATGAATATTACAAGATTGATTCATATGTATGCAATACGTCACTCACGAAAGGTAATTCGCGATTTCCAAACAAATTCAAAGTCTCATTGAATTTGACTTTGGGTTCGCATGTGATGAAATAAACATTTAGTTTCACTATTTTCTTAACTCTCCATGATTCTTGAATGAAAATGAGAGTTTCGAATGAGAATATTAAATAGAAAAAAGACAGCATACTTCCTTTTGCATATATTCAAAGTTCTTCCATGTCGCAGTATTTCGGTCGACATTTTGAAATCCGATCTAGCTTAAATACGGTGAACATTTATGAGAATAACCTTATTCTAAAGAGATTAAGATCTTCTCCAAGGCCTCTATCGGAAGGTAACTTTAGCACGTCAGTTTGGTTAACGAGAGTACACAATGAAGTCGATATCTTCAACTTTCAGAGATGATATATTTTTCACATTTATTCAATCAAGATATCCACATATTAGTAGCGATATAAAAGCATGCGTCCATGTGATTACTTTTGTGGCACCATAGATACCATGTATGATGTTGTTGATCAGTATTACCATACGTTGGAAAAAAATTAAACTGCAAATAACATTGGATCTCTTTTTAGATTAAAAAAAAATCCGTTGTGTCATCAGTTTGTTAGTTTTGGCACTTTTTAACTTCTTTGGGGTTGAAGTCATATTTCGCGAGCACAAGGATGAGAAATAGTTTATTGTTATTATTAAAACAAGATCGCATTGTAATTAAATTATTTTGCAACTGAAATAGAAACAGAAAACCATCGGATCTTTCGTCATCCTTTAATTTCTGAACAATTACAATGAGCAGAAGTAATTTTCAAAATTTCTTAGAGAAAATAAAACAAGAGGTAAAGTTAAAATATTTTAAACAGTTTTTTTAACTCTTAAACAATTTTAAGGTGACCTATTATACCTATAGTTATTAATCTAATATATTGATTAAGAAAATCATAGTTACTTAATTATTAGTTTAATTATATTTCTAATATGCTTTTTCTTAGTATTTATTCTAGGAGGTTCTCCTCTCCAAGCCAAAACTGGGTGATTTCTTTTCTCATAGAAGAAAGGAAATGAAGACTTTTTAGTTTTTTTTTATTATTATTAATTTACTCATATATTATACAAAACTAACTTTCTGGGGTATAAAAGGATACCACTCTGTCGAACGTGTAATATGTAATAAAAATGTGTACTAAATGGGCCTCCACCCTACAGCATATTCATGCCATCCGAAATGTAAAATTCAAAAAGATTGACACAAATTCTATGAAATATGTTGACCTTTTAACCTATTTTGGTAACTAAATCTAAAAAAATTACAGAAAAGGCGAAAACTTGAATTTTTAGTATCATTTTTTTAATCTTTAAAGTGCTTTAAAAATACGAAAAAACTACTAAATATAATTTTAATTTAGGTTCAAGCGCTCTCTTAAATAGTATTTACTTTAAAAGAAAACAAATATTAAGTCAACTTATCTAGGTATTCTTGGTATATCTTGGAAGCCAGTTGAAAAAGCACATCTAACGACCTCTGGTGGGACTTGAAGTAACTTTCTTAGCTTACAGTCATGTAATATTCAACCGCGCATTTCGAAACGATTAACAAGAAATATTCATTACTGCATATAACTTTTTTACGTAAGTTTTATTGGCCAAATCGCCTTGGAAACACATTCTACGCACCATAAGCTATCAAAAAATGTAATAAAAAAAAAACAATTGTTTAATTATCGAATTTCGAAAACATAGTGGCGTTCTGGAACCAGGTAAAAATCCAAATTATCAAAATTTGTGATAAGAATGCAGAATCAAATTCAAAATTGCACTTAAAAACATTCAACCTCAAACATCTCTTGTTTATTTTTAGTATTAAAATAGTTATGTTTGTATCAAGGGCGGAAAATGGGATTTTACGCCTCGATTATAGAACGCGAGGCACGATAAACCCCTCAAGAGGTTCATGTGGGCAAAAATTCTACGTCTGTGATTCTAACATTATTTTTGTATGCAGTAGGCGTAAAATGTTTTTACTCGCGAATGTGGTCTTAAAATAAGCATTTTGCGACTAATCCATGCCAAAAATTGGTTATGCTTCATTTTTCGAAATCAGCAGCGTCATTCGCGAAAGCGACTCCAAAATTAATGGGATATAGATGGCTTCATTTTGTTCAAATTTATTGTATAAATATCATGATACAAAAATCCATATGCGAATTGTATATATATAAACGTTAAAAGAAACATATGAAAAAATGTATGTTTTTCAGATAAAAACAATTGATATTAAGGTTTAGAAAGGTTTAAAAAGGTTTAGACTTTCCACTGTACATTGTTTTGTCCGTTTTTAATTTATCTATTGGAAATCTAACTTATACAAAAAAATTAATGAATTTAAATGTTTTCTTTTATCGTTTATAATAAATGTCGACTTCTGCTTCAGTGCGGTTTCCTTATAAGAAGCTTAAAAGCTGCGTCGAAATGTGCGGTTCGATAACTTTCAACGACCTTGAATGTCAATTTAGAATACATCATTTTCAATGTATACATCAACAAAAAATAATAAATAGAATATAGATTTTCGAACAAGTAATAAAAAAAATATAAATTGGAATAAAAAATGTTATAAATTTTTCGTTTCATTGAGCATAATTTAATATATTTAAAAATATTTATAAATTAAGATTGACGTGACAGTCAGTTTTATACGTGACGTAATAGTTCCTTTTAGATACAACTTTAAAAAAATCAAATTCCCAAACAGGATTTTTAAAAATGAAATTCGTATAAAATTTGTACCATCATAACACAATTTTACTTTTTTAATATCATTTTGTAAAGATATTTTGGACATTTGGCGAAGAAATTGTTTACGTACAAACATTTACTGTAAATTGTATATCAAAAAATCATTTTGAATTTCTCCATTATCAACAGTAGATAATATATTACAATAATGCAGTCTAGAGCAATGTTGATTAAATGATAGTGTGTTTACAATGTCACTGTTTATACGTGATACATTTAGTAAACTATATATTTATCATTAAATGTTATTTTGAATTCGGCATTATGAAACAGGTGAAAGATTTCCGAGATCTGTATAAAAAACGTGGAACAGAAAACAACAAGGATTTACGAAGATTAGAAAAAGAACAAAGTCGACAACAAAAACGAATTGGAATCATAACTCAGCACCGCGCCATTAACAATACTGAGGAAGATAATAAGGCATCATTGCAAGGTACAATTATTATTTTACTTCTTAAATTTAAAGAGTTTTTACTTTAACATATTTATGTACCTTAGATATGTTAAATTGTAAATATTTCAAATAATTCATTCGTACAAAATTTCAACTATAAATTAATGTTTATTGCTTCATTGAAAATTGAAAACATGATTTTTATCACTAATAAATACAACATTATTAATGAATTACATTCGAGCTTGTAGCTCATGTGTTTGTTATTCTAATTACGTTATATTCTAGTCGTGACATATTAGGGACATTTTTCGGTGCCGTCATTCTACGAACGAACAAGAATAACAAGAATGTGTTGATAAAAGATACATTTTAGTATGTAAGGTTATAAATAAACGAAATGTCATTTTCAGTAAATTAAAAAATAAACAGTTATGAATTAAAAGAAAAGTTTTTTTCGCGAAAACTAATATTACATAAAAATAATAAATTACTAATATGATTATATTCGACTTCAGGTTATCTTATGAAAATAAATAATTCAATTTTTCTGCTTGTAAGAAATTTTCATTATGTACATACATTTAATGTGTAACTCGGTGTTTTTTCTGATCAACTACTTAGTATCAGTTAATCCGCTTCTAAGCTCACGGCGCTGGCTGAGCCGATACTATTGTTAAATAACTGAAGAGAAAAAGCTCTGCTAGGCCACTGAATAGTTTATAATCGTTGTGAAAAATAAGAATACTTTGATGTTTATATAAAATATTGCTAATCTTATGTAATATTCCATATCTTCTAGTTTCAATGCTTTCAAAGCATTATTCAAAAAATCTTTTTACAGTGGTAGAAGGGGCTTTTTAGTACGTAACGAAAATGATAATAAATGCAATTACGCAAAATTATTAACAAGTATAAATAAATAAATTTAAAAAATCGTCGATTTTTGAGAAAGAAATCGTTTTTGAACGAACTAAAAGGTAAATTAGAACCAAATTTGGTACTCGGGGGTTTTTGGGGTCGATGATTACGAATTTGAAATCGGTTTTGAAAATTACAAAAAGGCGGAAACAATATGGCGGATGAATTTTTAAAAATTCATCTGATTTACTTGAAACTCGTTACTCGGGGGTTTCTGGGGTCGCCGACTACGAATCTGGCCTCGGATTTTGAATATTCAAAATGGAGGATCCAAGATGTCCGATCGAAATATGAAAATGTACCCGATATTGATGAAGCTGTGTACTCGGGGGTTTTTGGGGTCGCTTATTACGAATCTGATCTCTGACTTTTATATTTAAAATTCCGAGTACTTAGAGTATCAAGTTTTATCTCTATCAAGTAAATTTTTACATTTATGTAGGCCATCTTGGATCCACCATTTTGAATTTACAAAATCTGACTTCATATTCGCAATCAGCGATCCCAAGAACCCCCGAGTACCAACTTTCATCAAAATCAAGTAAATGTTTTACATTTATGTCGGCCATCTTCGAGCCGCCATTTTGAATTTACAAAATCTGAGTTCAGATTCGTAATCAGCGACCCCGGAAACCTCCGTGCAACAATTTTAAGCTGTTTTCCGTATAAAGAAAAATGTGCGCCGCAAAGGGTTAAAATGCAATTATAAATAACTATAAATAAATATTGTTTCATTCGTTTTATAACTTTATTAAATATCTGCTTTTATGGCAGGTTTTCATTTGAACCTGTCAATTTAAATGAAACTTTGATAAGGTCAGGAAGAAGTGTTTTCTAAATTCGTCGAAATTCTTTAAACTTTTTGTGTTTCTTGATGTGCAGAAACTTTTGTATTCATTTTTAAACTTTATTAAGTAAGATTTAATGTAACAATATGTTTTCATTAAATCTTTTATTTTTATGAAAGAAATATTTAGGATTACTTTGTATTAATTGTTTTGAATTTTCATTACTTTTGAAAAGATTTGGTGGAGTTAAGAATGTACAGAAAGTTTGTCTTCCTAATTACAGTTGAGTCCCGGTATAATTGCATCTCGCTATATTTGCATCCCAGCATATTTGTCCGCTTCTGTCCCGTTATATTTGTCTGTCACCGCTCTCTTTTTCCCCCACTTTGCGGGCTGGGGCCTCAGGAAGGGCCTGCTGTGACGTCACGCGCATAACGCGATTGAGGGGAGTGGGAGAAGCGGCGCACCCCTTCTTTTGACAAATGTAAGGAGACGGCAGGGAAAGGCGAGGAACCGAGCGGACAAATATACCGGGACTCTACTGTATTGTATACCTATATAGCATTAGATAATGGTTTCTTTAATTAAAAAGAACTCGACCTTATTACATGATTTCAGTGCTTTTTTTTGTAGAATAATAACCAGAGAGTTTTTTTTACATAAAGGTCTTTTTGGGGGTTTTCACAACTTTTTGCGAATATAGATATGAAATAATATATTACCTGTGATAGCGTCATTTTAAACATTTAAACTTCTTCTAAGCAAAGAACATATAGAAATCCTTAGCATTTCTTAGCTTCGCCTTGTTTCTTTTGTTCTACTCTTGTCGTTAGCATGAATCCATGAATTGCCATTGTGTAATATACGAATACAAAGAATTGCAAATACAGTAGAACCTTGGGACTTCTAAATTCACGGATCTGAGTGACTCGGGACTTCAAATTTTAGTGCGCATATGTTCTACGAAATTTTGAGTGCCGCAGTTTTACGAGGCATTTCCCCCGTTATGGATATGTGTACCACGTGCCGTAAATTTTGTACCACGTGACTTAGTGCCGAGGCTGGTGGCTTTGTTCTGAATTTAGAAATCCCGAGGTTCTACTGTAAATGCAAATAAATGAAAACAATGTCAAAAAATTTTATATAATTATTGTGTTATTGGAGACGTTTGATATTTTTGAGTTAGATAATTTGGAAATTAACCTACACGATAATGAAGAACATATATCGTTAGATCCCAATAAACGTGAATATATTGAACCAGATTTTACGGATTAAAAAAACGAATTCGTATTATTACGAAATAAATTCGCCACCATAACTAAATGTTATGCTTTGCGAATATGTTAACTACAAATTAACGAGCATACGTCTCGAATTCCATTGACGACAGTCTGGAATTGAAAATTTTTTAAGAAGGTTACGGTCGTATTTTACAAGTGATTAAACAAAAATTAAGTTTTGAAACTTGATTTTTTCGAAACTTGACCACTCCTCTTGATAGGAACAGATATAGGAAGAAGGAACAAAGTTTCAAAACGCTTTAGTCACTTGTGGAAATCGCGACATCTATTGCAAGACCACAATAATAAAATGCAGGAATACAACTTCTCAAAACATTTCTCATATGTGATTTTAATTGAACTATTATATAATTTAAGAATTAAGGCAACGAAAGTTTTTAATAAATAAAATTTTATTCAAAATATTTCCAAAAAATGTTACTAAAAAGAAGGGTTTATCTGTGCCACAAATCTCTGCGGTACTAAATATACTGTCTTCATATAAAATATCGATAGATACAAGACATAGCTATCGTACGCCTCTAAGCAACATTTCACATCAGAAAAAAATATCGTTAACTATACTTCAAAGGTTTTGGAGTGCAAAATTTATTCTCTATTGATTTTAAATTAAGTAATCCTTGAGAAAGAGTAAATTTTCATTTCAAGTGTGATTTTACTCAATTTAGAATGAGATTTCACAAATGAAGTAAAAACCCCCGAAGAGTTTTTTAAAATGTTCACATTACTAAAATGGAAGTCTCACTTAAAAAAATTTTGAGAGTATAATATAATGTAGGTATGATATTTATATACAATTTCAAATCAAATTAAAAATTTATAATACGCGGTGGGATATTTGAATTTTGTGAAATTTAAGCCAGAGAAAAACAAATTTGACCTTCGTTCAACCTCGCGATAATTTTGATAAACATAATTCTAAACGTAAAATTTCCCGCTGTATTTTTCAAATCTGGGGCCAAAAATTAGTATTCCTATTTTTAAAAATGACTTTGTTCTTGAAATAACCTTGAAAATCGAGTTCAACGTAAAATTCCTCGTTACTTTCATTCTCTTCAATTGTTCTCCATCTGGCTAACAACTTCCGGTGGGCGTTTTAAATGGTCCATCGTGTACATAAAAAATGTATTAATTTTACCTAAAGCACGCATTTATAATCAAATATTTAACAGTACTCAAGTCCTTAACACGTAAATAATTTTCATTTTGTATGCTTATTTTATAGTACATCCGGAGCCACATATAATCACCAGGAAGAGGAGTCCAAAAAGACCACCATTCGTAGTCGGAGCTGTACGACATCGCCTGTACTCTCCACCACCTGCGCCTTTTCAAAAATCGAAAAGAAATGCTGCCAGAATTATTCCAGCACCAAATGTCTATCAAAAAGTCGAATTTAATTCTAAGAAAATTCCCAAATCGGACTCAAAAATACCAGTTTTAAAATATTATCATAAAAATAATACAAACAAATCTTCATCGAGCATGCCTGAAGTGTCAAGTATAGGTTTGATGTCTTCGACATTTAAATCTCCGATTGGAATAAAGCCAATTTTCCTAGAAAATACTGTACAATCCCCAGAAGATGTGTTGAAGTACGTTTCTATGAAAAATTGGTTCGGTAGTGGTCAAGTTCCGCTCCATGCAAGTACACCAATAGTAGTTCGTACTTGCTCGCAAAATGAAAATGCGCAGATTTCATGTGCTATTCCAAATCCTCTTACATCGAAACCAGAACTAAAATGGCATAATGAAAAAAGCACAAAATCGAAAACTACCGTGAAAGAAAAATTTCAAGAAGAAGTTTTAGAAACACCAGTATCCAATACTCCGTTTCTTTTACCTGTAAATGATTCAACAATTCACGGGAAGTCTACGAAGCTTGGAAGGACAAATCGAAAACTCGAATTTAATGGTTCGATACAAGATCAAGAATCATTCAATATCGGCAATACCCCTCTTATTGGATTCATAGCGTCCACTCCGAGAAAATGAAAATTTCGCTGTATACTGGAATTTGGACCTTAGGAAAGGATACAAATTTAATTCCTAAGAATTACGTACCATCTTTTAATTAGAGAAATGTTCTTATATCATGCTGGTCATGAAAATACAATTATGCAGGGTAAACAAATAATGCGGCGTGTACAAAGTAATACAAAATAAGAAAAGTGCATTTCATGGATGCTGGCTCGAAATGAAATCTTCTTTTGTATCTTTTTAATGTGTATATACTAGATAGTAAGATTTATATTTATATGAAAAATAATACAATTTTATAAAGAAATTTCTATTCCATATAATAACACGCCTTACATCCGAACCGAATGTGCCAGATCAATTTCAAAGCCGTTTAAGCAGTTCCAATTTAACCATTAGGGTATTCGAGGTCATTTTTTCAGAGTATCTGGAACGTCTAGTAACATTCACTATATCCTCCACAGTGTTATTATAAAATATACTTATTATAAAGAATCCATTACTTTCTAAGAAAAATAGATAAGTAGCTGTAGCTGGAAGAAATTTTAAATTTAAAGGAGTCAATTTTCAATGAAAAGCAGTAGATTGCCAGTATTTTAGAGTAAATCTACATATAATTAAGGTTGACATTAATGATTAAATCGTGTTTTAAATTTTATGGACTCCATAAAAAAAAAATCTTATTCTTCACTCTTAAAACAGTCTTCGCGAGTTCTCTTGCCGCAAGCGGAATAATCCGCTTGATCATATAACAGAAGGATTTTCGCTTGTGGCAAAAGGACGTTTTAAGAGTATTGTCAATAAAATGTTTCCTTAAGTTTTTAAGCATTTTGTACATATTTCCAGATAAATGGAAACCACTTTCATTTTTTTCAGATTTGTTCGTAATGCAGTTTCTTTAAAATTGTATGAAGCCCAAATTATGGACGTGGTTATTATTTCGACAAAAATCATTTCCAAGTGGCATTTGTAATCTTTTCTTAGTTCTAATATTGCGATCAAAGAAGTTAATTTCTGAAAAATGTTTTAGTCCAACGCTAGACATAGGTACAATTTAAAAAAAAACAAGGTTAGATATTGTTAAAGATATTTTCGTATCATATTAGAAGAAGTAACAACCACTTTGTCCTAAAATGTATATGCTTAAAAATTTCATTATAACTTATTACTGGTAATGGTATCCTGAGTAACAAAAAAAAATCTCATATATAAGTGTCTCTGGTGTGTTCTTATAGACATGTCGCACAAGTATATCGTATTATAGACAAATAGACACGCGTCCCAGACACTTGATCCATTATTAGATGGGGAACTTGGGCAATACCATCTCAACACTTGTGAGGCATCTCCATCGCGATATTGTACGTACTTTCGCAAAACATACAAAAGGTCTCCTGTACACTTCTGGGATGTTTCCAGGAAACCTCTCGTACATTCATGAGATACAAACTGAACACTTTCGGAACACATTCAGGACACGATAAATACTTCACAGAATATTTTCCTGTTCGAAGGAAGTCCATTGGTTTTTCGTGTCCAGGTGAAAAGTCACAAGGAGAACGACGAGGACATCGATAATGATATAGACAAGAGACAACAGTAACGACGACGATGATAAAGCCGGAAGGGACAACGACAACGATACAACCAACAACAGGAGTCTGGTCAGCACTTCGAACATCTGCAGATAGTATGAATTAAAAATTCAACCTCATCGTTGTATCCTGGGGAAACACAAAACATGGAAATGCAGAAGTTTTATTGAGATGTTTTTAGCTTCATTATCGATCGATGTACTTCGAACAGATGTTAAAAAATCGCGTTTACTTTGTCTGGACTCAACCTTTGATAATGTGGTTACAAGTGGTTCGTTTTCGACATCAGCCCTCTATTCGAGGCACAAGGGCGAAGCATATTTGACATAATCTGACGCAAACCGTCTCAGAGATGATGCCAGCATATTTGCAGCATCTGCTTCATCAACGTATAGCAAACGTCTCAGAAATGGTTTGCCTTAGTAAAACGTTTCTCAAACGTCTCCCCTTATGGTAGGAAACGTTTGCCACGATCGCCACGATCGATGGTTCCATCATATCGATATTCGATGCGCATCGCACTTGCGCTTTCCTCACTTTATGACGTCTTAAAGACGTGAGATGCACCCTGAGAAGACGGTCATACGAACAGGAGTGAAGTTAGACCCAATGCCTTCCTTACAAGTGACTGTCTTTTCAGGGTACGTATCTTGTCTTTAAGACTTCGCAGAACAGCCTTTGAGACTAAAAAGTAGGACTTTGCACTTGATGTTAACAGGGTATGTACCCTTATTTAATTGTGTGCGTCACACCGACACACCTCGACCTACATCAGACGTGGTAAACTTTTTCTACTATTAGGGGAGACGTTTGTCAAACGTTTGACCAATTGTAAGGCAACCCGTCTCTGAGACTTTTGCCATACGTTAATGATGCTGGTTCTGCAAATCTGCCGGCATTGTATCTGAGACTGGAGCCATTACGACACTAGTCGACAGATTTGGCTGCCTGGGTTGCTCCATAGTGGGGTTTAATAATGTTAATATAACTTCGGCATTTTTGGAGTTAAATGTTCTTTTCAACGAACCCTACGATCTTAAAAAATGTTTATTGATTATCGAAATAGAGTGGACATTAGGGACATTAGTGATCTGAACAAATTCTCTCCAAAATATCGACATACTCATTGAGCATTCAAAACATCTTCAGGCAGTGAACGTGACAGAGACGTTGAAAATACACACCCTGTTGAAGCATGTAAAACAATCACATGAATTATTTAATAATTCAGATGGTCTGGAGTTATGATCTGAACAGGCTGTAGAGGCCGCTCATCGGGAATTCCTCAAATTTAGAACAAGAGGCAAGAACTTAATTTGCAGATTCATATGGAAAGAGATTGAAAATTGTCACATGGTCATGTGATTTATCATGTGATAAATGTAAACAGCCACAAAATACAGGACGAATTATTATAGATATTTTATTTGCTTTTTATTAGTATTTATGTGACTTTTGTAATATTTATTAAATCTATGACCTTGACAAATTTACCCCGACCGAGGGTAAAACCCAGGTCTAACGATTAATACCGTGGACGTCTCATTGTATCAAATAATCAAATTGTAGTTTATGCGTTGTATAAGAAAAGATTATTGTTTAAGGGTTAAAATAAAACTATCAAAAAAATGTCTGGACTAATGACATACAAATAGAATTTTGTTTAGATTTTCTTCTTGTAAAGTAATAAACAGGTTCACGTTAATACGTTAGAACATGGTGGCTTTTGAACACTTCGGGATATTCATGGGCTCATTTTGAAGGTGTTATATCTATCTGTGTTAATAAGTACTATGTTTAGAAGAACACGAAAAAATACGCGTTACTCATTTTTTTCATATTTATTTTTATATTCGAATATTTACGATAACAATAACTAAAATAAATAGTAACGTTGAACAACTTCATAATGTAGTATCACAAATATTCATTGTTGATATTATTTATAACTATTTATAAATAAAAATCACTTATTTCCGAAAATTCTCTGTCAGTTCTCAATTAATTTCTTTGATATTTTTTAGGAAATCGTCTGTAGTAATTAGAATTGCCTTTAAAAACCCCGAATTTTGAAAATGTTATTCTGTCATCTTTAATTTACGTTTTTTAGTGAAACTTCCAACTTTACCGGTGGTCCACTTTAAAACACTATATTGTTTTAGAATTATTGTTTTAAAACTATTTTATGCATTTTTTATGAATGTACAACAAATAAACCAACACTATATGAGTACTAAGAAAATTTATTCTGGTGAATTTTTGCTCGTTAACGGATTTTGCCGAAATTTGTCGTGTTTATGTTAGAAATTGACGTTAACGACCGAGATGCTTTAATAACTCCTTCAGGGGGTTCTAAACTGCTCGACCGATAAGATAGGAACCTTCACTAAAAACGGTTAATAAAAAGTGACTGAAACGATTTTACGAAATTCGGGCTCTATATCGGGCAACATTAATTACTATAGATGGTATTATAGAAAATACGAACAAAATTAATTGAAAACTGATCTCGAATTTTCGAAAATCAATCATTTTTAATTATTTTTATTGAGTTTAATGGGTTTTAGTGAAAATTTCTACTTTATTAGTCCAGCACTTTACAGCCCTCTTAAGGGGATTCTAAAGTGATCGACGGGTAAGGTAGGAAGTTTCACTAAAAAACGTAAATTAAAGATGCCTGGATAAAATTGTCAAAATTCGGGCTTTTTAAAGGCAATTCTAATTATTATAGATGGTTTCCTCGAAAATATCAAAGACATTAATTGAGAACTGACCGAAAATTTTCGGAAATGAATAAAAATCACTTATTTCCGAAAATTCTCGGTCAGTTCTCAATCAATATCCATGGTATTTTCTAGGAAACTGTTTATAGTTCTTAAAATTGCCCGAATTTTGAAAATTTTATTCAGTCATCTTGAATTTATGTACATTTTTTTAGTGAAATTTCCTATCTTTTCGGCGGACCACTTTAGAGCCACCTTAACTACAATATTGTTTTATACGCTACATATTAATACCATCATTATGCCACATTATTTTGTTAAAGGGGTTCTAAAGTGCTCTACCGATAAGGTAGGAATATTCACTAAAACCCGTAAATAAAAAGTGACTGAAACGATTTTTCAAAATTCGGGCTGTGTAAGGGCAAATATAATTACTATAGATGGTATCATAAGAAATGCCAAAGAGATTAATTGAGAACTGACGGAGAATTTTCGGAAATCAATAAAAAATACTCATTTCCGAAAATTCTCAATCAATATCTTTGGTATTTTCTAGGAAACTGTTTATAGTCCTTAAAATTGCCCGAATTTCGAAAATTTTATTCGGTCATCTTGAATTTATGTACGTTTTTTTACTGATATTTCCTACCTTACCGGTGGATCACTTTAGAACCCCCTTAACTATATTGTTTTATACGCTACACATCAATACCATCAATATGCCATATTATTTTGTTAAAAGGGTTCTAAAGTGCTCTACCGATAAGGTAGGAATATTCAGTAAAACCCGTAAATAAAAAGTGACTGAAACGATTTTTTAAAATTCGGGCTCTATAAGGGCAAATTTAATTACTGTAGATGGTATCATAGAAAATTTTATTCGGTCATCTTTAATTTACATTTTTTTTAAGTGATATATTCTACCTTACCGGCGGACCACTTTAGAACCCCTTTAATGCAAATTACGTCTAGGGAATTTCGGATTATTACAGTACAGTTGGTAGCCACCTAGTGACAATGATTTAGGGTGCGGCGCGCGCAGACTAGAGCTGTCCTCACGCCGCGTATCAAACGGCAGACAGATCGTAGTTTTCTAACCTCTTGTGGTATAAAGAATATAATTTTTATCCGTTAAAATGGCGAAGTTTGATTTAACGTCTCGCATTGCACAATATCTCGACCGACATTTAGTTTTTCCACTCTTGGAGTTTTTATCCGCCAAGGAGGTAAGCTACACTTTCTACCAAAACTTGCCGTATGCATTCCATGTGATTCACCATCCACCAATTTCATTTCCAGATTTACAATGAAAAAGAGCTGCTGGAAGCTAAACTCAACATCCTTAGCAAAACCAACATGATAGATTATGCGATAGACATCAGGAGACAACTTTATCCTGACCAAGACGTACCCGAGGTATCTACGTTCACATATTTTTTATCCGCTTAACGTTTGATTACGACTCATTTGTACAAATATTGCATATTTACATCTTAATTTTGAAGAATCTGTATTTTATTTACTTTCGTTAACAATCGTTTGTTAAAAATATAAAAACTAACGTCTAATTATCAATTAATCGAAAAATATCTTTCCCTCGGTATTATTTGATAAATAAGTCGCATATGTTATAAATTTCTACTGTAGAACAATTATTTATAAATTTATTTTTGTAGCGTTGACTATTTTATAGTGTAAAATGTATTTTTTTAACAGGAATTGAAATCTCGTCGTATTCAAATTGTTCAAGAACTTGGTCAACTGCAAAACAATGTTTCAGTGATAACTCAACTAATGAACAACGAAGAAGTTATGAAAAAGATGGAAAATATGAGAGACTCAAAAGCTTTGAATAAATTCCTCACTGAAGAATACGACGTTAGTACCACAATAATTCCAAATTAATAACAATTTAATTAATGTTTTATAACTTTTTATAGTTCCAAGTGGAATCGATGGACAATTTTACGAAACTTGCAAAGTATCGTTACGAGTGTGGCAATTACTCGGTTCCAACTTCGTATTTATACTTTTATATGTTGATTATGCCTCCAACAGACAAGGTAAGTCGCTAAAAATAAAACAATAACAATAACTGTTATATTAACTATTTATTTTTTCACTTATGTTTAGAATTACTTGAACGTTTTGTGGGGTAAATTAGCTTCGGAGATTCTTGTACAAAACTGGGAAACAGCGCTGGAAGATGTAAATAAACTACGAGATTACATTGACAGCAATGCGATCGGAAACTCGTTACAAGTTTTACAACAGCGAACATGGCTGATTCACTGGAGTCTTTTTGTGTTCTTTAATCACGTCAAAGGCAGAGATCTGATTATCGAAATGTTCTTGTATCGCCCACAGTAAGTTTCTTTAAATTTGCGTAATATAAACTTTTAAATTTATATTTAAATTGTTACTTCGTTTTTAGTTATTTGAACGCAATTCAAACTATGTGCCCGCACATTTTGCGATACCTTGCTGCAGCCGTTATTGTGAACCGATCCTGGAGGTCGACGTTAAAAGATCTAGTGAAAGTTATTCAACAAGAATCTTATACTTATCGAGACCCAATCACTGAGTTCCTTGAACATCTTTATGTGAATTTCGATTTTGATGGGGCGAGGCAAAAACTTCAAGAGTGCCAAACTGTAGTGTTTAATGATTTCTTCCTGATTGCTTTATTGAACGAATTTGTGGAAAATGCGAGGTTAATGATCTTCGAGACTTTCTGCCGAATTCATCAATGCATCAGTATTCAGTAAGTTTTTAAATTTTTACTTATGTTTTGTTTACTTTTAGTTTTTTTAGTAGTTTTGTTAATATATTAGATATTAAATAAATACAAAGTTTTTACAAGTAAGTTTTATTAATAAATATTGATGTTATGCATAAAATCATACTAAATATCAAGAAATAAAAAAGAATATGTACATCATAAGATAATATACCTTAAAATTTACAAATATGGGCAAATCTCCATAACCTTAAATTAAAATTGTATTTATATAGTTGAATATATTAAAGAAAACATTATATGAACTGTAGTTTCACTGTGAACTAATTTTAAAATGTAGATAAATTTGTTTAAAAATATATCATAAGCTCACCAGCTGTAACAAATATTTTGCTGTATAAATGTTCCTAGACTTTTGTGTCTCTGGTTAGAAGAGCATAATTATTTTTAAATTAATGACTGAAAAAGTTCATGAAATGACTTGTATCGAAAAGGACATTTAACATGGTGGCCACCGTCAGGGAAAACCGGGAAATCAGGGAAATGTCAGGGAATTTTAAAATTGGTCAGGGAAAAAGTAAATTGCAGACAAATCTTTAAAAAGTGAAAAACATTATTTAACAAAAAATGGCACAATTTCATATTCAGAAAAATGCTTTATTTATCGTGTTTCGCATAAAATTCTTTTAAATGATTTTAAATGCTTTCTCACAAATTTAAACAAATATTGACGTTTTTTATCAATAACATATTTCAGTTTTGAACATTTTCGACCGATTTCACCAAAAACCAACAATTTTGAGAAAAAAATAATCTTAAATTAAATATATTTGTGGTACTGCTCAGTTTTAAACGTTCTGGTACATTGCAACAAAAATAAAGACGTTTAACAATAACACATTTCGGTATTGAATATATTCTAACAGATTTGAATAAAATTTAATAGTTTAACAAAAATAAATGCAAACAATTTTATATTTAAAGATATTTATCTTTCTATAAAGATACTTTACAGAATATTTCAAAAATATTTGCCATACTAATTCTCTATTTAAACAAATATTTGTATAAATAAAACCTTTTGAAAATGATAGAAAACTTTCATACATTTTTTTTAAATCTTCAAAAATCTTTGAAATTGCATAAAAAGGCTAAAAATCGTAGATGTTTAAAATGTTGAAAACAGCACAAAACTCCCAAATTTTGAGAATATTAATTTGTTTAAATGATCATTTTATCATTTCTATTTTAAGTAGTTGATATTTGTCCAATAGTATTTGATAAATTTAAAATTTATGGCAATTTTTTGTTATTGTCAACATTCGTAAGAATTTTGACAATACTTTGAATATACTGTCCAAAATCGCCTAAATTCTAAAATTTATCAACATTTATAATTATTGTCTAACATATTACCGCAGAACTTGACATTTTATAACAAATTTTGACAAAGAACCCCTAACAAATTTTCTACTATTATTTTGAATTAAACACGAAAAAATCCTCAGGAACACGAGTTTTTTTCTGGATTTATATAGATAATATGTTTTAGAATATACTACTCGTTGTTGATTGAAAAAATAAAGAATTTATTGAAAATGTGTAGCTGTTTTTAAAACATTTTTATCCGTATTATTTATTTTTGATAGATATCATTAAAATATTGGTCATGGAAAAATCTGGGAAAAGTCAGGGAATTTTTTTCCAAGAAAAAAGCGGCCACCATGTTTAAATAATGATCTAAACATGAAATTTTCGTATACAGCTTTCCCTTCTAAGACAAATGTTGAAAAAGTACTTCATTAAACACTTGTGAAAGTCGTATACAGTGACCCTCCCCTTATTTTAACTTTCTTTCGTCCCTTATGTTAACTTCTTCCCCTCGTGAGTTCCCCCGTCATTGTAGTAGGAAATAAATTTTGTTTTGCCAGAAAATAAAAACTATCACATATCCTGGTGGATTTCACTCACCAGAATTTATTCTTAAAATAGACCCGTCACATAAGAGACATTTTTATAAAAACTGAGGTTTTTATGCCAAATCATTTAAAAAAATACAAGGCGTCAAATTGTGCTGATGAAAATTTAAAACTTGTATTGTTTATTGTACAAAATTTAATACTAATAATTAAGGTTAACCAAGATAATTGACAAATACAAATGGAAATGAGTTTTTAGAATACAAACTACAAAAAAAAATATACAAATCATAGTAAGCACTACTGTTTTATTAAAAAATAATGTTCTTTGAAAACAGTTTTTCGTTATTTTCTCGAAGTTAATTTTGCACTTACGTGTGTTTTTACTTGGAACAACAGAATACACACGCATATGTCCAAAAAACTGTAATTTTCTTGTAAATTTCCATTTGTGGTTGAATGTAGGTAATTGAAATGCACAAAGGTCTTTTTTAAAATGATTGCAAGAGAAATGTACAACGTGTAATCGAAAGGTAATCCCTATAGCTTTAATTTGCCTCTTCGGGATTTTGTCTAATATTTCTTTACAAATACTTATTTAATTTTGAACAAATTAATGTGATTTTTTTTCAACCTGTTATATCTCGGAAAATTGACGTGATATAAAAAATGTTCAAGAAACAAAAAGTTTCATTTTTTAATTATCTATTGGCTGAAATTTTTTCAAATTTTTAGAAGGAAATTTTTGTTACTGTATTTTGTCGACTTTTGACGTATTTTTTGTGTAACAATTATTTTTGGATGCAAAGTTGCATTTAAACTATGATCAAGTTTAAGATTATGTTTGTCTTTACTATATTAGGATGTTTCATGCAAAGCTTTGCCACTAGGTTTTAGAGAAAGCAAAATTTAATAAATATGTACATATATGAGTTATTCCACGATACTTTTAATATTTAGGAAACTGTATATTTACAAGACGAATTTAATACAATTGATAAACAAAAAATTTTTTTTTTGATATGAATTAAATGTCGAAAAATATCATACAATAGTTTTGGTGGATGGAGAATAATTGAGGACATGGATCTTAAAAGGGGTCGCGCTCTCAAACGGTCGAAAAAATATTGTCCACGCGTAACAATGAAATCTAAAGGAGACTTTATTCAATAAATATTGTTGACTTGAACTCGTCATATCTCCTCAAAAACTGCATGAAAAATTCTAAAATTTTCAGGGTACATGCACAAGATAGTGGCGAAAGAGATTGGTGAAGTTAAGTTAACAAAATATCTACCGAATTGTTAATAATAATTAACAAAAGTAGAAGTAAATTTAATGAGCTCGAAAATTCGCCGTTTGCGAGCTATATCGAGAAAAAGTGTGTTACAAAATTTACGTTAGAGAAAACTTCCAGTGGGAAAGTTGTTCGTCAATGGACGACATTGAACCACATACAAGGAACATACGAAGAACAAAACATTCTGTATAAATTTATGATTAATATTACTTTATTTATAGACTTAATAATATTTTGTCGTATTTTTAATTTATGTACAGTACTTTTTCAACGCAGATTAGTTATTTCCTTTCAGACATGAAAGGTTTACAGGAATCGCTATGGCTTTTTCTTCCCGTTCTTCTTGAATTATTGTTTTTGTCGCTCATTATAAACAAAATTTACTGATCACGTTATGAAAAATACTTATTATAATATTAAATACAATATTTCATAAGACAAAACGACTTCCCTTCCCTTACGGGACTCGACGTGCATGAACTTGTAAAACATTGTTGTCGTATAATAGAAGAGCCGGAAAGTTTAAAAATATTACATCTAATATTAATCTAATATAAATTGCTAATTAACTAATAAGTATTAATTTATAATCAATATCAATCATAAATTTATACAGAATGTTTTGTTCTTCGTATGTTCCTTGTATGTGGTGTATGAAATGAAGCGTGCAGAATCGCCTGCATCAGAGCCCCACGCGTTTTTTAGATAATAACGTATAATTAACGCATCTTAGTTCCAAAAAACTTGAAACTTTGCAGAAATCTTCGTCATACATTGACGAACAACTTTCCCACCGGAAGTTTTCTCTAACGTAAATTTTGTAACACACTTTTTCTCGATATAGCTCGCCAACGGCGAATTTAATTTACTTCTACTTTTGTTAATTATTATTAACAATTCGGTAGATATTTTGTTAACTTAACTTCACCTATCTGTTTCGCTACTATCTTGTGCATGTACCCTGAAAATTTCAGAATTTTTCATGCAGTTTTTGAGGAGATATGACGAGTTCAAGTCAACAACATTTATTGAATAAAGTCTCTCTTAGATTTCATTGTTACGCGTGGACAATACTTTTCCGACCGTTTGAGAGCGCGACCCCTTTTAAGATCCATGTCCTCAATTAGTTTAGCGTGAAAAAAATTGAAATTCGTCATATTTAAAGATTTGTGCAGGAAACTGTCCTATATTTCTTTTCTTTCGACCAAAAAATAAAATGTTCTTGTTTATGAAAGACCGCACAAATTTTTTTGTACTATCATTTGATATTGTACTTTAAACCCATGTCATTTTTAAGAAGGTGCCTGCCTCCTGAAATGAAATATAAAAACAAAAATAAAAGAAACTAAATTTTCATAAAGAAAACATTTTTTTACATTTCATCGTTTGGAAAAAGTGCGTTTCGAGATTTCAAAAAAAGTAAAGCATGAGTGTATTCCTTACATAAAAACGGTTCAAACCACTATTTTTACATTACCGTGCCACTCTACCCGAAAAAAATACGAGGCTTTGAAAAATGATATTACTTGCGCCGCTGGTACCGAAAATAGTTATGTTTTACTGGCACACTTTCTGTACAGTTTGAAAAACCCCAAAACCTATTGCTGTTCTTTGTTTGGTATATTTCTAAGCGCGTATCACTAGTCTCAAGTCAATATTATTTGCACCTGTCTGAAAAAAAGACTGAACAAAAAATAATTTTATTTTCGGTAATTGGTCTAAAAGCTGCACCACGGCGCTATATCTACATGTTTCATATTTTCAGATTTACATGTTCAAATAATTATTTTTTATCTTCAAGAGGCAAAAGTCCCCGACCTGATCAAATCGATTAAAAATTACCGATTCAACAAAGTTTTGAAAATGGATAATAAAATTATTTTGTTCAAAATTTTCAAGTTGCTCCTACAAAATGTGCGTTGTTAAAAAAATGTTGGCACCATCAAATTTTTGCTCTTCGTATCACCTGAAATGAGAAAAATAACTTTACATGTGGGTGCAAGTAAAAAAAAATTCTTTTTTTTAAATGCCAAATATTAAAAGTATCGTGGAATTACTCATATACATGAATACAATTGTTGATATTTTCTATGTATGCTAAAATAAAGTTCATTGTCCATTTATAAATACGTGTATATGAATTATTATATCGCAAACTGAGTATAGTTCAAAAGCAAATCTATATTTGTTTATAATCGCAGCACAAAAGCGTAAATTTGCCAAAATAGGATAACAAAAATTTCCTTCTAAAAATTACAAAAAATTTCAGCCAATAAACAATTAAAAAATGAAACTTTTTGTGTCTTAAATATTTTTTATATCACGTCAATTTTCCGAGATATAGCAGATCGAAAAAAAATGACATTATTTTGTTCAAAATTGAATAACTATTTGTAAAGAATTATTGGACAAAATCCCGAAGAGGCAAATTAAAACTATAGGAATTACCTTTCGATTACACGTTGTACATTTCTCTTGCAATCATTTTTTTTAAAAATGGGAGCGGATTGAAAAAGAAAAAAATAATACGAAAAAATGACTTTAGTAAATCGAGCATAGTTCGTACAGAAATGTATATATAGAAATGAAACTACCACGACTGAGAAGCTGAAAGTCTCCTCTTTAATTCCCTTTTTTTATTTTTCCCGTACGTTAACTTGGCAATGAGATATCAACATTTTAATTTAGCCAAAATTCCGCAAGGGTGAGCTCATACTTTTGAGCGGTACTGTATATTAAAAATGAATGCCGCAAAAATAGCTAACACATAATAAATTTTAATAAAGTATAATTACACGAATCACGAATTACGAAATTTGTATCTACAATATATATATATATTACTTGTAGTATTTATACAAATAAATAGCAAATAGTCTTTTAAATCTACCATACGAATTACACTTCCGAATAGCCGCAGATAACTCATTCCACGTATGCTTAAGTCTAGAAGTGGGGGCATGAAATGCATAGTTTGTTCGATGTGTTGTTTCGTAAATTATCCTTGGGTTACGAATAGAATAAGGTGTAGTTCTATATGGAAATAGCTTTAAAATATTAGTGCATGAAGAATATTTTAGAATACGGTAAACAATGGAAACATGATAAGAATGAAGCAATTTAACGGTAAAAAAATTAAATTTCCTCGCAACATCATTATAATTATGATATAAGCGCGACACAGGATGTCCTGATTTAAGAAATCTCAGAGCTTTTCTCTGAACCTGATCAAGCATTTTAATTTCAATTTGAATATAAGGAGACCAAAAGATGAATTATTTCACCTCGCATAAACATTTTTTATTACTTATAACAATTAATATTTATTTATTTATTTATTTAACACAGGCGTAAACGCTCAAAACACAAAATATATGATATTATTGCATATACATCGGCAATAATAATAACGTAAAATATAAATGTTTGCTACTAAAGAAATAATAACGTGGAAATATACATTAAATAATCAAAATAAGGAAAACTAATAATACAATAACAATAGTCTTTTGCTATATCTAGCAAAACCCTGGTTTATATCCAAAGATGTGATGCGAGATAATAGATTCCTCTTGCGCATTATGAGGTATACAGGGGATTGAAAACTTCTATTTGTTTTGTAGGATCTTTCATAAAACGCTCTGAAATTATTACCGTAATATAAAATGTGTCTATATCGAACAAACCAGAGATTTAAGAATCATGTACTATTCCAGAAAATACCGTATGAACTAGTCAAGCGATTAGTACAGAATGTATTTGATAGTTGTCGCTGTCACTAGGTCACTTTTATCCTTTCAAACTTTATTGAATTACAGTCTTAAAATAAAGTGATTGACGGATTACGATTCTCTTAACCATTGTTAATCTTAATGCATTTCTGTTTAGTATATTTAGAGAATATAAATTAAAATAAATGACATGTTTACTTACATTGGACAAGATTCCAATTAAAATGAACAAAATATAATAATGTAAAAAACAAAAAATGACAAGTGTACAATATTGAATAGAATTTTTGTCATAATCGATTTAATATATTCAAACATGTTAAATAACACTTAATAAATGTTTCAATGTTTTTATTAGAATGTTGGCAGAGAAGTTGAACATGAAAGCTGATGTGGCAGAATGCTGGATCGTAAATTTAATTCGTAATGCAAGACTTGATGCAAAGATCGACAGTAAACTCGGACACGTCGTAATGGGTGGACAGCCTGCTTCACCGTATCAGCAGCTGGTCGAGAAGATAGAAACACTGAGTGTACGAAGCGAAGCTTTAGAAAATCTTATCGAGCGAAAACTCAAAGCCAAGAATCAAGATCCAGTCAGTATAGTGTGGAATTAATGAAGGTGAATACATTATAATTTAAGATTTATTTCCTATATTTCAAATTAAAATTGTATAAACGAGTTAATAGTAATAAAAAATTACTTATTTCGTACCAAGAAAAACAAAAAGTTATTCTAACCTATCCTATACAATTAATCTTATTGCTTCCGAAATTTTAGATAGAATTATGTGCATAATTACAATTATTTATATTATGTTTATTCGATCTAGTATATTTCATAAAATAATGTTTAAAATTCTAGAATCTTCTTTAAAAAGTGCTCAAACTTTCCCTTAACAAATTTTGTAATTTTTCTGCTGTAATTTCCGACAAGCTTCAGATACATTCTTACGTTTAAAGTAAAATACAAAATATGTAGATATAAAAAAGTCTAATTTTGTCTTTTAATGTTGCAATATTATTCGAAATATGCATAAAAATGGATTTTAAAATTAATATTTTCATCTTTTAAGATAACAGTATTAAGCGGAGATTGCCATTTTTCACCAACACAAAGGCTCGATGCTGACGGCCTCTGGATTTGAAAAGAAAATGATTTACATGTAAAGAGAACATCAATATTTCAATAAATGACATTCACGCTGCTGTCCAGCTTGATTTTATACATTATCTTATGTAAATATGTCGTGCGTGAGGCAAATGCAAAGGGGGGAAAATCTATGTGACTCGCAGTTGGAAATAAAACATTTACAGTGAATTTTAATTTTTATCGTTTCCCACCCATTTTTCTAATTTAAGTTTATGCAGAATTTTATTAGACAAAATAACAAAATTTTTTTCAGCTTTACAGTATTGTTACGTCAGGATTAACAGGCTTAATGTTTAATTAATTTAACAATAAAATAAATAATCAAATATATGGATTCTTTTGGTTAATTCCTGTACAGGAATTTTTATTGTTTATTTTCTTTATATATATTTATTTTATATATATTTAAGTTTCAAAAAAATTATACTAAATTACAGTAGGACCTCTCTTATTCTAATTATTAAAGTTTTTCAAGATGACGCCGACCTCTCTTATTCTAATTTTCCCCTTACCCCCACTTACTTTGCTTGCGAGCTTGTGATTCGTGGACAATATTATTCGTTGACTTTTCGTGTGACAGTGCGGGAACGATTAGAATAAGAGAAGTTGGACAATTAGAATAAGAGAGGTCCTACCGTAATTGTACTCATCCTTTTTTTCTGATGAACACAGCTTTAAAAATAATAAACTTAAATTTATATTCCTTTTACTTTAATTGATTATTAACTGGTAACACAATTATGCCTAACGGCTATAATAAAATTTTGTTATAAACTTTAGGTGCCTTCACTTTGAAGGTCTATCGAAAAGTGACGGCTATAAGTATCTTCGGAAAGAAGTTCGTTGGTACATTCAAAATACTCACACGTTCATACAGTTTATTGCATACACTATTGTTTCATTTAAAATTACATTAGTTTTACGTTAAATACAAATGCTACTTGTATAACAGGCTATAAGCCAATGTTTCTAAGAACAGTCATATTTACAAATTTACAATTTGCTTAGAAACAGAATACAGTTTAAAATATAAAAATATTGTATAGAATATGAAAAATGAAAAGGAAAAATACGGGACGTAACAGTATTATGGTACTTTTTATCAATTTTCAGTGTAAGTGGTGTATTTAAATATTTTAAAATGAATATTTTTAAAGTTGATATTTATATGAAGAATATTCAATATTTGTTCCTTTATTGGTGACAATAATAACAGATTATGAAGTACACTCAAAAAATCTCGAAAAAGTACAACATAAGATCTTGAGGTACTTGGCGTACAAGTCCGGAAGTCCTATGGATTTGTATGACCATAATTATTATTCAACTGGTCGGAAGTTTAAGATATCTACATTGTCATCCACCCGTAAAGCAAATGATCTTATTTTTCTTCATAAATTAATAACTGGCTACATCGACTCTTCAGAACTCTACAATCTTATACAATTCACTACTCCGAATTATGCGCTTCGTCTCGCTAACATATTCGAACTAGCAACATCATCTAGGAACTATATATCTAACGCTCCGTTGTACAGACTATGCCATCAATTTAATGAAGTACATCGAAGAGGAAGTATAAATCTACTAGAACTTCAGGAACTGCAATTGTCAACGGCTGTGTCAAAAATAAAATCTGTACTTAGGCAATATTAATCATAATTCGTTTTTACGAACTATATATCTTGCTATATACCTTGTTATATATCTTGTTATTAAATTTAGTTTATCTAACTCGTTGAATTTTTGGCACTTTAGTTTTAATGTTATTGCTATCTTTACATTTTATAATATTGTAGATTATGGGCATTGTCCCGTTTACAAATAAATAAATAAATAAATAAATAAATAAAGAAAGCACATATCAGTAGCCGAGACGTTTTAATCACACGTTATTTTTATTTTGGACCGTCATGTCAAGAAACTACCAAATTCTTTTCTTAACTTCAGTGGTAGCTGTTTAAAAAAAAAGTGCCAGAAGTGGTACAGCCCTGTACTTAAGATAACGAAAAACGGTGAAACACGGGTTCCATTTTTTTCTAAAATATATCATTTAACATTTAATTAATCATTTAAAAAATCAAGTAATATTTCACATTTATGTCGGCCATCTTGGATCCACCATTTTGAATTTACAAAATCTGACTTCAAATTCGTAATCAGCTACCCAAAAAATTCCCGAGTACCAACTTTCATAAAAAACAAGTAAATTTTTTACATTTATGTCGGCCATCTTGGAACCGACATTTTGAATTTTCAAAATCTGATTTCAGATTTATAATCAGCTGCCCCGAAAACCACCGAGAAACCCAGTTTCATAAAGTTTGGTTAATTTTTCGCATTTCGGTCGGCCATCTTGGATCCGCCATTTTGAATTTTCAAAATCTAACTTCAGATTCGTAATTAGCGACCCCGAAAACCCCCGAGTAACAATTTTCAGCTGTTTTCCGTATAAAGAAAAATGTGCGCCGCACATTTTAATAAATTTAGCAAATTTACAGCCGCCATATTGGATCCGCCATTTTGAATTTTCCCATTTTGACGACAGATTCGGATTCAGCGACCCAAAACATCTTGGTATACGAAGTTTCATGCAAATTCATTGAGAATTGTAAAAGTTATTGCAAAATGTACACATATGATCCATTACAGTGGTCCCCATCCTAAGTTATACTATCCAAAGTTATATATTCGTCCTAAGTTATACTTTCGTCTCATCCGAAGTTATATTAGCCTCTTCCCCGTCTCTTTCCCTATATGTATAACAAGCATTGTTACAGTGGTACGAAAAAAATGATTATCTTTAAAAATTCTTTTTACACGCGTGTTCAGAATTTCAGATCGACACAATATTCGGCAAGGATCGGCAAACCTCGGAACGCTTCGCTGCACATACACTCGCAACGGACATACACGAAAATACGAAAGTGGGGGTAGTGAGGGGGTATAACTTAGGACAAACCGTCGCCATTTTGAAAGGACGGACTGTATAACTTAGGATGGGGACCACTGTACCACGTTTGTCAATAATTTTTTTGCACATATATGATCCATTACCATTGAAGTGGTTAAGAATTCGGAATATGTTATTAATATCTTACATAACAAACTTTAATTGCAGAAATAAATAATAACCAAACAATAATAGGTATTTTTAAAACAAACCGTAATTATTAAAACAAACAATATATAATTCTTGTAGTATTAACTTTCGTGATTGATTTTGACGAATTTTTTTTAGACACTGATGCGCTACTCGCAAGGTAGTTTTACTTTATTTGCCTAGTGGTCGTTTAACAGTTATTTTAACCCTTTTACAGAAAAATTGAAAATTTTGTTTCCAACGTTCCCGTAGTTAATCAAAATGATAAATAAATTTTTGAAAATCCATATTCGGTATTCAAAATATTTACGTTTTTCGGTAACGATATTGAGCCACCCAAAAACTCATCAAGTCCCTTTCTTCTACCATTTTAAAATTTGAATTTACTGGTAGAAAAAAATAATTTACAATTTTACTTTACTAAATTTAAATAACTCTGTGAAGAGGTTATGTTTGCCACCACGTGATACTACATTATGTGCGCATGCGCAGGTGTGTCGAATAGGGTGCTTTCGATGGTACTTAGCAAATTTCGATTGGTTCGCCATATTGCAAATTATGGAAAGAGAATCCTAGTAAACGAAAACGAATAGAAAGTGAAAAATACGAATTGAAATGAATTCAAGGAATTAAAATGAATTAAAAAGTGGATTCAATTAATCATTTTCATGCGTTTCAATTAATTTTAATTCACTTGAATTCATTTCAATTCGTATTTTTAACTTTCTATTGAAGGTCAATTGAAATTTATTCATGAGATCACATCTGAATTAGCTTTCTTAACTTCTTAAATGAATTTCAATGAAAAAATTATTTTCAATTACTTTTAATGGTTAATAGTTTGTAGAAAGTTGTTCGCTTCAATGATTTTGAATCCGAAAAAAATGGAATAGAAAAAGTATCATCGTTAAAGAATTTCAATCGAAAATTGCAAATAGAACAGTTGGAGATTGAATTAATTCAAATAGAAAAATGGTGCCATGACTAAATAACTTTGCAAAAATGACTTTGCAATAATAACCTCCGAAAAATAACTTAAAAAAATAACTTTAACAAAAATAACTGACAAAAATAAATTTAGGAAAAATAACTTTAACAAAAATAACTTCAAATATTTTTGAATGCATATATAATAGAACATTTTTCAAACAATGTTCATTACATTCTTAACCACTATTCATCAATTATTGAAGCATTCATGGAAATTAGTGAACATGAATATATGTTTACATTTTGATAAGTTCATACTTTCTACATCAATCATTATGAATATTGATTTTAATTTAATATTCGTTAGTAATTACGTTAGGTAAGGTTAGGTTTGGTTAGGTTTGGTTAGGTTAAGTTAGGTTAGGTTAGGAGGGATATTTCGAAAAGTACTTTTTTGTAATTTTTGTTAATGCATGTACAGACGCGTTGAGATATGTATAATTCGCAAATGTTGTGTTGAGTTGAAGAGATATTTGAAGTTATTATTATTAAAGTTATTTTTGTAAAGTTATTTTTGCAAAATTATTTAGTCATGCGTAGCCGGAAAAATAGTTATCTTTGCTTCAAATGAATTAATTTCAATAAATTTGAATTATAAGAAAATAAAACATGAAACATATCTGAATTATTTTCTCATTGACATTAATTCCAGGCAATGAAAAAACCTAATCAGAAATGATACAGTTAATGAAGTTTCATTTGCTGGGTAGTCAATGATTTAATCTTTACAAGAAAAATCTTAAAGGGTTATATTAGGTCGTCGGCTATTTCAAACTTATTTTTCTATAATCAATATTATACATGTCGATATCCTAAAGTGCTTATCGAAAAACCGTGTGAATCTAATCATTGTTATTACTCCGTGGTTTGTTGCCTTAATTGGCAATTTTTCTTTTGTTAAACGTTAATTCGTAACTCTAAACTCAAGCATCTTCATGTTATTATAGTTTTTATAAGCGTTGTTTACGTCTGTTATTATGGCTGTTTAATGCCTATGTATATTTTTTAATAAATAAATAAAAATATTTTTGTTTGCATAATTTTAGATATGTATATTTAACCCTTAAAGCGCCCTGGGGGTACTGGGAGACCCCACACATAAATATTACATTTTTTCCCCTTCTAAAACTGCACTTTTACAGCATTTTTTTTTATCTTAAAGAGCTACATTTCAAGAGGCACAAGTTAAATTTTTAGGAAAAAATATTGAAAATTGACTGAGTTATGATTTTTTGTGTGAAAAACGTCACTTCCCTATTGAAAAAATCCATGTAGATTCCATATGGATTCCACGTGGATTGATGTGGATTCGTATGGATTCCATATGGATTTTTTCATATGGATTCCACATGGATTTTTGATATTGATTTTCCACACAACAACAACGATTTTTACAAAGCGTACAATATATGTAGAGAAATCCATATAGAATCCACATCAAAAATCCACATAGAATCCGTATGGAACTCCACATAATAAATCCATATGGAATCCACAAGGAATTCATGTGGAAAACCCATATGGAAATACACATAAAGAATCCATATAGATTCCACATAAAATACACGTGGAAAATCCATATGGAATCCATATAAAAAAATCCATATGGAATCCAGATGAGTCCACATGGAATCCACATCAATCCACATGGAAAGTCCATAATGAAAATCCATATAGAATCCACATGGATTTTTTCAATAGGGTTTTGTATTTTATTTTTTATAACAGGCACCAATAATGTTTTTATCAAGATAACTTATCTACGCTGTAAAATGACACTTGGAGAGTATCCAATAATTTTGTTGAAGCGAAATAATGAAAACTGTCTGCGCAGGACCATACTATCTTCGGATTGAGGTCTCTCACGACCCCACATGGCGCTTTGTGTTATTTTTATATAGGATGGCGCTTTAAGGGTTAATCGCAGCAATACTAAAACCTGAAAAAATTGACTTACACCTAGTGTTTGAATCAGGATCATAATCATAACATTTTTTATAACTATTTACTATTATAATACAAATAAATATGACATTCAATAAAAATTAAATTTGTCGAAACTTGATTAAAAAAAGATGTGTAAAATCAAAATCTTAAAAGGACTTCGAGAATAGTTATAATTTATGGTAACACAACAAATGGTAAAATAAATAAAATGTTCGACGACAAACTAGTCATCTTCTACAAGATGAAATCTTGCCGATGATATAAAGGTTGTAAATGAGAATTAAAACTTATATTTATTTCATACAAAATATTTATTTATATTTATATATAAATATTTACATATTTTACATTTTACATTATAAAAAAGTAAAAACTTAAAAATTTACTATGATATAAAAATAAAATTATTTTCATTGTTTTATTTAGAAGCCCTTTTGTCTCTTTGCATTATCCTTTGTTTTTTCACCTCTTCTACGTTTGTTCATAGGATTTCTAGGATCATAAATGTCAAACCATTCGTCGTCCTTTCGATTAGCATCTTTCGCTAACACAGGCGCTTCCTCTGTGCAATTTAACGTATATGCAAGATACGAGTCATTATCTTCTGTAGTTTCTTCTTCCTCTTTTTTGTCTTCTTCAACTAAATCGGTATTTCGAACTTTTGATCTGAATTTGCTCAATATTTTTAAAGTTAAATCTTGACGGGCAGGGTCTTTACGAGACAGCCTTACTGTATTTTCTTTGTACGCTTCTCTGATTTCCATCATTTCGTTAAACAAATCTGACTTTGACGAACGTTTTTCTTCCTTGATGTCTTCCTCAGTATCTTTTATCTGCTTTTCTTTATTATTTCTACGAACATCTCGCTTTAAATTTTTAATTTCTTGTTTAATTTCTTCTAGTTTTTTCTCTTTTTCAGAAATTTCATCTTCTGAATATATTTCATCTCTATGATCCTTCCGAAGTTCTGTGTTGCTAACTTCTTCTTCTTTCGTAGAATCGTTTTTATAGTTTTCAGTTATATCTTCATTGATGTTGAATGTTTCGCTACTTAGTTTATCATCAACAATATTATCATGAGCAGACATTCCTTTATTTGTGCCTTTATAATGTTTATTTAAATTAACTGATAATTCTTCATCTTCTTCAGCTTCTTCTCCAAAAGAAAGCAGCTTGAAATTTTTTACTTTTTTCTTTTCAACCTTTTCTTTTTTCACTTTTACTTTTTTAATTATTCTTGGTACAATGTCTTCAAATGGGTTACTCAAAACTTCAGTTTTCAATATTTTTTGTGGATAAACTGGTCTATCATCGTTATCTACCATAACATCTTCAAGTTTAATCATATTGTAAATTGTTTCACCAGCGACTTTACCAAAAATTGTATGCTTGTTTTGTAACTCGGGAGTTGTTCCCAACGTAAAGAAGAATTGTGATCCATTGTCATCTTTACCAGCATTTGCCATTGCAACCAAGCCTCTCCGATTGAACCGCAGTCTTGTATGAAACTCATCTTTAAAAGCCTCGCGGTATATACTTTCTCCACCACTTCCAGTACCTGTAGGATCTCCACCTTGAGCAATGAATCCTTTGACGACTCGGTGAAATATCGTATTATCGTAGTATCCTTCCATGCACAATTGAATGAAATTTCTACATGCTTTCGGAGCCTCCTTAGTCCACAATTCCACATCTATGTCTCCGATAGTTGTTTTTAACACAACCTTCCCAGAAGATGGGGGTTCTTGAATGTATATATTACTCATTGTAAAAGTCTAAATTCACTACAAAAACTTGTTTTGTTGAGTAATCACTACCGATGCAGTTTACAAGTCTTGGAATAAATCCAATATCCAAAATTGCTGGAGTTTTATCACAGACACAACTTACTGATAAATATAATTAATGAATGATTGATTTTGATACTTGTTTTAGTAAAATTCAATAATATCATAGCAACACGATCAGCACTACACCACGCACATGAAGACAACTGAATGTAAGTGACCACAACAGGACAACTGTCAAAGTGATGCCCCGCACACGTGCTTTCAAAAAAACCTTTCGTGCGCAACTGGCTACGCGCACCTTTCTTCGCCCCTTCGGCGCCTTCGGCCGTGCTTCGGCCGGCTCCGCCGGCTCTCAATGGATATTCGAATTCGCTTCGTGAATCGTGAGTGGCACTGGAGGGGATACATAAGACGACAGCAGCGCTCGAGTAGCCATTCCCGGAACTGCGTCCACTGTAAAAAATGGTTTCATAAAATCACAACACAAGTGTGAAATTACACACCCGAGTTACGACTCAGAATGGTGTAAAAGTACAAAATCACTAGTATTTTTACACCAAAACTGTAATAGCACTACAAATATTGTGAAATTGTCACTCTGAGAGTAGGTTATATAAATGAACACTTCTGAGAGCAGTAATTTTACACTTTTTGAAATTACTGTTTGAATGTGAAATTACATCTGACAATGTTAAAAATATAATTTCTCTAGTAATATTTTCCATTCCGCGCGTGACCCGGGCAGCCATCATTGATGTTTATATACATACTTGTTTGAATTTCTCGTAAAGATTTCGGTTATTTGTTATGTGAAGATATTTTTTATTTCATCAAACGCGTGCAGAGGTATACATTTTTAAATAATAACATACTGTTAAAGCGAGTGAAGTTTTATGAACCAAATTTATTGTAAAGTGACTATTTACATGTATTGTTTATTGTCGTTAAATGCAAAACTATATACGAATCGTTGTTTGTCAGGTTGAATTTTATATTACAAATGCTATTGTATGATAAATAATAAATATTAAAAAATGCCTAAAAACTATTTAATTAATTCATAAACAAATTGAAATATTTTTTACATTCACAAAAAAAACGTTGCAATGCATATATTATATTATATAATACAATTCAGTATTTAATACATGTATACTGCACGCACCAAATGTGTATTTAACCTAAAAAATGTGAAAAATTCACCGATATTGTAATTTTATTACAGCACAGTAATTTCACTATAATGGTGTGATTTTACTATAAACACAGTAATTTTACTACATTCATTGTAAATTCTAACCTGCAATTTCAAGTCTGTTGACAATCGCTGTAAATTTACATCTTTGCTGTAATATTTACAACTTTCTAGTGATTTTACTACTCTCAGACTAGGTTATACAGATTACCTACTCTCAGAGTAGTAATTTCACACAATCTTTTTTTACAGTGAAGAACCCCGAGTACAGTAGGACCTCTCTTATTCTAATTAGTAAAGTTTTTCAAGATAGCGCTGACCTCTCTAATTCTAATTTTCCCCTTACCCCCACTTACTTTGCTTGCGAGCTTGTGATTCGTGGACAATATTTTTCGTTGACTTTTCGTGGGATAATGGGAGAAGACTTGTGGGGGAACGATTAGAATAAGGGAGGCTGGACAATTAGAATAAGAAAGTCAATTCAAATAAGAGATGTCCTACTGTACAGTAGTTCTCCCCTTAATCTAATTTCCCATATTCTAATTTCTTCTCTTATTGCAATTTTTTCGCTTCTCGTATTCTAATATTTCCCCTCACGCGTTCTCCCCACCACGTCTACCGCTTTATGTGCATGTGTAGAATATACAGTGGCCCTCCCCTTATTTTAACTTTTCGAGTCAAGGAAGATGACGGCTTCTTCTCTTATTTTGCCGCTCCCCTTCATCCCCACCACTGGCAGTATGAGAGAATAAAAACACAGAAAGGAGATATAGTGACGTCCTTCTTCACCTGTATGCGCAAACAGGTGAAGCTCTCTTTTGAACACTTTCAAATGGCGAATGGTGGGGGAACTCATGAGGGGAAGAAGTTAACATAAGGGACGAAAAAAAGTTAAAATAAAGGACGAAGTTAAAATAAGAGGAGTTAAAATAAGGGGAGGGCCTCTGTACGTATGTATAGGTACGGTATGTATGTATGCGTATGCCTTATAGGCGGAATGAAAACATAACCCCTAAATAAAATTATATGTACACATCCGTAAATTGATCGATGTGTCACAGTGGTTTGTATGTAAATTATTCACGTTGAATGTTTGAATAAAGGCAAAAGTACTTATTTATGTCGAATGTTTGGAGAAATAAAGTAAAACAAGATTGTGAGTAGTGGGAGAGAGGAGAAAATTAGAATAAGGGAAGAAGCCGTCATCTTGCCTGACTGGACAAATTAGAATAAGGGGAGAACTGCTGTATATATCGAAAGCCATTGATACAGTGGAACCCCTCTTTTTTCAACCCGTCTTATTTCAATTGCCCCTCTTATTTGAATCGTTTCCCCTCAGGCCTTCCCCCACCACTGCTCGAACATCTCGATACAGTTTACAGTGTTTACACCATCAAAGTTGTACAGTGTAAATACCGTTTAACCTAAATTTGCAAGCATGTATAGTCGGTAGACTGATATGTAATGAAATTTAAAATTAATTTAAAATTCTGTATCAAACTCGTGATTTACATCATACAAATTATTCGCGAAGCTGCTAATTTCGTAAAATAAAAGTGCATATTTGAAGGTTAGGATGTTGTCAATTTTTAGTGATGTGTATTTCAAGACCTCCACAAAAATTGCAAAGTCTTTCATTTGCAAAATAACAAACAAATCCAATATCAGCAGCTTAGTACTGAATTTGAAGTAATTTGAAGCTTTCATTAATAATATTTGCAAATTTGGGTTAAATATTGTCTCCCATATTCATTTCGGTCTTAATCACAGTGTATTTGTTTCTGAAACAAAAAATTATTGATACATAATTATATGCAATAAAGTGCATAATGTAAATTTAAAATGTTTGTAACGAATATTTGTATATATATATATATATAATATATATATATATATATATATATATATATATATATATATATATATATATATATATATGTGTGTGTATGTGTGTGTGCGTGCGTGTATATATTTAAATACACATTTAATTGTTTCGAATTCCGTGCGATAATTGATATGTAATTATGCGAGTCGAGAGAGAAAAGAGGGAGAAGCATCGGTAGCGTTAGTTACCTTTTTCACGACGATAGTTAGTTGGTTCCTGAGGGCAAGAGGCGATCAGGCGCACCATTTCACGCGTCTGATCTTTACTTGATAAAAACGCGAGTTTCCGCACCCGAGCCAATGTGAAGCCGGTTATAGGTTGTGCGACGTTGGAGTGAAATAAATCCACTGATCAAGAGGATGTCTGGACCACTCTGATCAAGCCTCGAGCAAATCGCCGCAAGATTGCCCTGGATTGGCCACGTATCTCCAACTGCCGAAATCCACCATCTTGCGCCACGCCGAATCCAGTTTCATCCAAAATTTCGTCGACACGACCCGATTGATCATGGTTGCCGCAAATTAAGAAATTGCCTGAGCAGGACCAACGAAGAGGGACGCCTCACAAATTAAATTCAGTAAAGTAAGATTTTTTACCCACTTCATATCGCCTTCAAGAAACCATCCCGTCCTTTTTTTTTAATCTCTCGCCCGCAAGATTTTGTAATATTATAGAATTGTGAAAAATAATTGTCAATGATTCGTTTATAAGTGATTTTATTAAATTAATGTATTTATATGAGATGCGTTCTTAACTATGTTAATTTGTTATCAATTAATGACATGTTAAAATATGATAAAATAAAATAAAATAAAAAAAAATAAGTTAACAAAGAACCGAAGAGTTACATGTTTATTTCTACACTCGAATGCAGATATAAATGACCATAAATAAATGCGAAATGTTGCAGACTTTATTTATCACATAAAGGCACGAGTTGTGATCTCGTTACAGTTTTATCCAAATTTAAAATTCTCTACACATTTTTTAGATAAATTATATACATATATATATTTTAAATAATTCAACTCTAAAATATATACGATATCTAACAAAAATAAAATGATATCAGATATTATCATCCACTATTAAAGCGTTAAAAAGAGTAAGGGGGTAAGGGGAAATTTCAAATAAGAGGGGTCGGCGCCATCTTGAAAACCATGACCAGTTGAAATAAGAGGGGTTCTACTGTACACACAGTAATACGACATTTTTAATTGAAGTTTATGAGTATATTGCAGTGAATTACAGATATAAACGTATTCGGAAATTCGTATTAGACCTTTAATGAAATATTCTTATGGTTTACGTTATCCAAATATTCATATAACTTCCAAATACAGCTTTTCAATAGGCCTTTTCACGATATACAATGCGCAAGCGCGAATTCAATTGGTTCGTATAGTTTTGTACAGAAAACGGAAAAGTTTCGTACAGTTTTAACATTGTATCGTAACGCATACGCACAATTTTTTGCTTAAAATGAAAAGGTCTACATTGCACGAAAAGTCAACATAACCTGTGTTTCTGACAGCTCTTGAAGTGTAAATTATGATTAGTGACTCCAAAAAGAACAATGTACAGTAGTACTTCCCTTATTCTAATGTCTTTCTTTATTCTAATTTTTTCTCTTCTCCTATTCTAATATTTCCCCTCACGCGTTCACCCCACTGACGTGTGTTGACGTGTGGATTTTCTAAATAAAAATAACGGTGCATGCGCAACAAAGGAAAAAGAGACAATAGTGAGACAGCAAATCTTAATAGTGGGGAAGAGGAGAAAATTAGAGGAAGGGAAGAAGTCCGCCGGCTTGCCTGACTGGACAAATTATAATAAGGGAAGGACTATTTTATATTGTAGTGTGGTTGACTGCAAAAATATACGAAATAATTCACCAGGAACAGAATTCTACGCTTTTCCAACGGCGAATCCCTTATTTCCTCACAAAGTGGAACGCCGAAAAGAATGGTTGAATTTAGTTTGATTAGAGCAGTAAGTTTTCGATTATCAGTATTGTTATTTGAATTTTCATGCAAAAATAGTAAAAATCTTTTGTTTACAGAGAAAATGGACTACCTTGGATTTAATATATTGTATTCACACATTCCATTCTGTCAAACCCATTATTAAAAAAAATGTTTTTCCTTATGTCCTCTATCAATCTACAGTAATTCTCGGGATATACAGTTTCTGAAAATGCCACTGGCAGCGCTAGGGGCGATACACGCGGAGTGAATACATAACCATAATTAACAATACATTTATGGTCCTACTCAGGGTTTTGCCTTTCACGTTGTTGTCCGACAAAGGCACATCGTTTCTTGCGCACCTTCCAGTCGACAAATAGGCACGACACTGGAATTACGAAAGAGGGACGAAGAACTAACCTTACCTGCGCTAAATACGTGAAGGGAATCTCGCTAATAATGTGAAAGCGTTAACAAAGTAAAGGATAATAAAATGAAGATCTACTGTACACAAATTACGAAAGAAACATCTCTTTTTAGTCTAACATTACGCGAATTGATCTTTTAGCTTGAACGACATTTTTATTAATTTTATTCAAATGAATAAAGGATGATTTTTTTCGTAATTTAACCAAACATAATATTTGCAAGCATATTCTAGAGACGACACTTTTAGAAGTTGGAAAAAGTTCGGGGGTGTCAGGTATGGTGTTTGAGTCGAGAAAGGTATGTTTATAAATTGGTGTTTTTCCGTTAAGAAGTTTAGGATCAAAGCTCTCGCTCTCACTCTGTTCAGCTTATCTAGTAAGTTTATGATTTGCAGCTGCCCAAAGAGAAAGCGTATTTTGAATATTTCGTTGCTGTATTTTAACTCATTTAATTTAACATTTAATATTTAAACATTTTAATCGTTTTCAACATATTCTGAATATACCAGGTGACGAAATGGTACCTTTTTTCTTTTTTTTTTTAAGCCGCTCAAGTCTTTACGGTTCATTACCCTGCCGAAAAAATACTGTGGAACACGATTAAGAAAACATCGCACAAATAGTATTTACTAAAAAAAAACAGTAGCTAAATACCTGATGGATATTAACGTTATAGAATTCACTATGTGCCCTTGAATGTTTGCAAAATCCAAAAATAGACATAACTTTAAATTTAAATGCACCTTAACTTAACTTTAAGTTCAATTATAATCACATGGTTATTGTCTTGCATTCTCACACTACTTTCTTTTGTATAATACTCGTTTATTTTAATGTATTTTAAATACATGCTTTTATCATTGTAATTTGAGGGCGAATTCGCCCGTAAATAAATCAATAAATAAATAAATAAATAACGACATCCAGATACATTCTTGAAATAAAAAAAATACAAAACAGTAAAGTTCTTTTGGATTTCATCAAATGAAGAGGTTTACCGCCTAGCAAAATTAGCAACCAAGGAGCAAAGCAATATCTTTAACGGATCTGCGAGAAACATTTAAAAGCACAAAAATAAAGTATGTTCTGGATTGTATAAACAACCCAACAAACGAAAAAGTATACGAAAAATTTGTATACGATTTAATACGAAATAAGTCTATTTCTTTCCCACTCTTTCAGTTACGAATGCGAGTGTATACGATATATGCGATACATAAACGCACATAACCTCAAAGAAACGATTACTTTGGATTGTCGAATGATTTAAACTCAAAACAAGAAAACAGAACATTTCTTCGAAAATTATGAAATACGGAAAACGATATAATCAATTCTTCGATTAAATTAACAGAATTTAAAGCTATTCTCAGCCGCAACAAATCAATTTTTATATTCGGTATCGTATAAGATCGAATTAATTCAATTCTGGTATTACAGGTCGTATAAAATAGTATAAATTCGAATAAGAATCTCGAATAATCAATACGCCACTAGAAAGAAACAGAATGCAAAATATCGATTCCGTATACTTTTTCGTTTATTGCGAATCAAGGCTTAACAAAAGAAGTAAAGTACTTTAAAAAATATATCACAAATAAATCAAAACCATATGGTACTTTGGCAAACCATTCTCGCGTGAATTCGTATCATTGGTAAATAGATGTAGACCAAAAAGTCTGGGCTGGATTTTGGCTCTGTCAACATGCTTATAACACTTTCAAGTTCTTCATTTTTTTAAAAGATGTTAATGAACTTCACTTTCCCACGTTGAACAGAGCAAAAGTAGGATCGCAGCAACTTATAGCGTGTATAAGTAAAATGTTATGGCTTCAAAAAATAAAGATTGTTTTTTTGCTTTCTGAGCCTAGTCCTGTCAGTAGAACTGACAGGTCGACGCCTTCTCCAACGATGACAACTGTTGGGGAACTCGGAGATTTCAATAGCAATGGTCACTATCAAGGCATCTGCATCTTCAAAAGCTTGCTTGACGACGAAGTTTTGTTCTTCAAATTTGTTTTTGAGCAAAAATGTCAGCGCAAGTTCCTTTCTTCAGTCGACGGGCTCTTTCTGAGGACTTTGTACCATGGTTGTCCAGCGGGTAGCCATCAAACACAATTGTCGCATTTTATTTATAATACGATCTTACGAAAGTTACGTAGTTTTCTGAAATTGAAGAAAATGGCAGGTTACGATGCTAAACAAGTCTATGCCGAAGATAGCCTCCGTCGATGATGTACGGTGCATTTTCTTGATCAACATCAGCATCAAAACGAAAGATTTTAAGATATCCTGACACAAAAGTGCAAATAATACCAATCATAATCGTGCCTTAACAAGAACTTCAATTACTAAAAGAGAATTTAGAGCTGACGAATAGCACATTACTTTGCATTTTGCGAAATTGCGACCAAACATTTTGTTTCGCCACGAAAATTTAACGAAAACGGTCAAACACGGTGTTTTTGGCACTTTTAGGTTAGGGTACCTCAAAATCTTGACGTGGTAGAATAATCCTGCTCGCAGATTTAGATTCAGCGCATCGAAAACCTTTAAAGAAGTATAATTCTGTTTCGGGGTATGAAGATCGACCTCATTTTGTTGGCCTGTATAATGACATAAAATTAAGTCATGATTAACGAATAATTCATTTTTATATTAAAGCAGCTATGTTTACTATAATTGTTGTATAAATTATTTATATATAATCATTTACTACTGCCAATAGATAATTTGTTTATTTGAAGTAGAAAATATAATAATAAAGTAAGGAATAAGAAACTAATGAAATTAGTAATGATGTTTACTATACTATACTGCAAGGATCAGAAGAAACGTGGCTTCAACATCCATTTTAGTTCTATTAGAACTGATGTCAACTTTCTTACCGACTATCGCATCAAAATTAAGTTTTTTATAGCAAAAAAAACTAGAAAAGTATTATTTTAAGGTCAAAATAAGTGCACAAAATTGTAGGTAACAAAAATACATACAATTTCTATTTTTATTCAACGTCGGACAACCAATATACGCCAAGATAAAATTAAAAAAAAACGTAGACACTCTAAGGGTGGGGAGTTTTAGGACGTACATTAAAATAATACTATAGAAGCCTGTATACGAAAATGCATCTTTATGGTATTTTTTCCTCTAAACTATCAAATAAAAGCTAATTTGACTGCACTAGACAGGAACAGTAACTCGAATAGCTGCTTCACGCTCATTTCATTTCGACTTCGTATCTTCGAAAGAAAAAATGTCATTTGTTAATTATTTTTACAGAAATGGAAAGTTAATCGATTTAACTGGTTCTCTTAAATCTCAAACGTTAAAGGAAAAGCAAGGACTCATTTAGAAATAAAAGTTAATTCTTCCGACAAGGTTTTTTACTTTTTATATGTTGTAGTAAATCAACTTACGCGAAAACTAGTCGCGTTTGAGAAAAGTGAAGGCACACAGTTTCAAATTTGTTGACACACTTTTTGAGTGTGTTTTTGCAAAAAAAAAAGGTCGGTATTATTTAATTATAAATTTGAATTTTTCAAGAAGTCGGTTAGTAATTTAAATTAGTAGATTAAATATGTGTTACTACTCATGTTAAATTTACTACAACATTTACAGAAACATCTTTTGTAAGTGTATATATTGTATGTAACCTAATTGTTACTAATTCCAATTTAAATAAGTTAAAAAAATGCAAATAAATTGGAGCAATAAAACAATATAACATATAGAAAGGGTATATGCATTGTAGTTACGTCATTAAGGTTATTTGAGAATTTGTTTATGTAGTGTTAATTTCTTTAAACTAAGGAAGGGGAAAGTATTTATACATAAACGTTTTACTTAAAGGCACTAGATGTGCAGTGTGCATGAGAATCGCTACGCGTTACCATGAGTTCGATAGCGTTTATAGTGTTGGGAACCATATTAAGTTTTACACTTGGGTATGTAAAAAATTAAATAATTTCTTATATCTACAGTATTCACGGTAACAATATAACAATGGTACTAGTTTGTAAAAACATTACACATTTCCAGATAAATTTTACTTGCACTTTTACTTTTAAAGCACAATAAGTAACTGTTAGGGGGATAGTCCAGTATTGTTGCCATTTTTACACCATCTTTTTTATTTTTTTAATCTTAAATTACATTATCTGCAAAGTATTGTACTCATATTTCATCCCAACGTGAGGGACATTAACGGAGATTTTGGCAAATCTCTGAAACTTTTAAATTTCAGCATCTCAATAAATTTTTTTTTTAAACTTCAAGCACAACATTGGGGTTGGGTATATGTATTCATATCTACATAAGAAGTAAAAATGTACGCTCGTCCAAAATATTGACCACCGGGATGAGCTTGAAATTTTGATTTTTTGAAAGGTTAATAATTAAATAACGCATTTCCGTCCAATTTTTTAAAAATTTCACTTATGTGAGAGTTGAAGATGTATATAACATTGCATTTTAAGCAATATTTATTTAATATTTTGTTTCATAATTAAATAAACCAATAAAAATTATCATTTTTATAAAAAAAAATAGGATTACAGTAGGTAAATGCTTAATTGGATCGCCCTAAGATTGTGTATAATAGGGTTTCCGAGGTCGCCGATTATGAATCTGCGTTCAGATTTTGAAAATTCAAAATGGCGGATCCATGATGGCGGTGAAAAATGAAGTTATTAGTAGATTTCCTTAAAATTGGATCTGCCACATTGAAATTTCAAAATCTGAGCTCAGATTCGTAATCATCATCCCGAAAACTCCTGTATAGCAAATTTTATCAAAGGAAGTGCAAATTTATTTAAAAGAAATGGTCGAAAAATCGATTGCAAAATTTGCGGACAAACAGACAGACAGACAGAGAAGTCAAGATAAGTAAAACGTAGTAAAATTAAGATATTTGGCTGTAAGCGCAAACTTCACATTCGCTGGAAAAACTGTTTTGCATCTATATAAAAAACCATTATTTTGAGGCTGAATTACAGAGGTACCCAATTTTATTTAATTATTTTTTAAATCTTTATTTTTTTTTATTACATCGTAACATTTTTGGTTTTTGACGACTTTTAATTCTAACAGTCTTCGACTTCGTTTCACATTTCTTTGCACATGGCTGATAATAACTGGGGTTCAATGGATAATGAACACATGAAGATTTTTGCACAAATGTATCACACGATAAATAATTTAAAAATAATTGATCACTCTCAGTATGTTTCCAAATAATTTGCTGAATTTTATTTGAATTGGGTGCTGCCTGCAGATCCTTAGTTATGATATTATCAATCCTTTCAATGTCACTTTGAAGTACTATGAACATGTGGATTTTAGCATTAGGTGCTGATGTTACCGTATCGATCATATCTTGAGCGGAAACGATATCTTTGCCATGTCCAACTGCTCTATCACACATGGATTTTACAGTACCGCCTATCCCATCAGCGCAACTCTTCCCATGTCCGGCAATGGTGAAATTCCAAGTTGCATAATGTAATTTTAATTTCTGACAATGACTCAAAATTAAAAAAAAGTTTTATATACATATGCACATATGCTCATATACGAGTATATGCAGTTATATCAGGTCAAAATTCACATATGAGCATATATAATTATATATGGATTATATATGAATCATATATGATGATATATGATCATATATGGTTCATATATGTCCATATATGGTTTATATATGATCCATATATGATTCATTTTTTCCCGGGTTATCACTTATACATAGACTCGAAATGCATATTTTGTTTTACAATAGCTCTAATTTGAAACACAGTGTTTAAACAAGTATAATAAAGAATTGTTTTTCTTTAAACACATAAAGAACACCAAATTTTATCTGAATAAACATACTTTTAGTTTCTGACCACAATGTTACTAAGCTTACAGTGTTTAATTCATCGTTAAATTACGACTTTATAAATAGTTCTTTCAATAATTTTGAAAATATGTAAAATATAAGAATGCCGCGCACTTTACATACTTATATAAGGTATTTACTTACCAGCACACCGACAACAACTTGATATTGGCGATATTTTGAATGTGCCACCAAAAATAGGCAATTTTCTGACATTGGCACGTTTTTGGAATGTATGTTTACACTTGTATAACATCAACAGTTTAAGGCGCACACAAATGAGTAAAGTGTCAAACACTTTATTATTGTGTCCTTTAATAACCAAAAACAATAAATATTCGATTTCTAAGACGGCGCGGATAATGAATAAACAAGTTTAAATAAGTTTAGAATTTACGAAATTCAAGGGACGGGTACTGTAGGCTCACTCTATACAATTAAATGTGTGGCACATATAATTCATATGAATATATTGCTTTATGAGATGTTTGCCTCCATTTCGCGCTAAAAACACAAGGTTAACTCACGCGGCGCAAATACAATACTCATAAGAGTAAAAAAAAACATGCAAGGGACGCATGAAATTTCATTATTTTTTTATCTATAAATAATTATAGAGCGTCTCTGGACCGTCGGGCGACTTCGAAATTCATCAAGCTTTTTATTTATGATATCTTGATGTATAAAAAAAATATAGCATTTGTGTGAAAGCAATGATGTTCAAGTAGTGTCACAGGACTCCACAGTTTAAAAGTTCTAGAGATTTGCCCATTTGGCAATTTTAGTAACGTTCTTCCTATCGTTGTTTTTGTTATACAAAACTTTACCTCGATTTTCCTACACTTCATGTTTTGAAAGTTTAAACTGTTTAACCAAGTCATTATTTTGGCCTGGCCAGTCCGGTTGAAACACATTTTTTAATCTACTTTTTTCAAGAACGGAATATTTCGAAATTTCAAACAAAATAAATTAAAATAGGGAGTCACGCTATTTGAAACTATTATAACTTTTAATTTTATAACTTATTGAATTAACCCTTTGAGTTAATAATTATATATATATATGATATGTGTATAATAAATAATTTTTCGAAAAACGACGTTTAACTCTTTTTGTTCAAAAACACTGAAAAAAATCCATTTTTTAGGCAAATTTTTTTCCGGTGCGTCAAATTTTGTCAAAAATGGAAAGTTTTGTAATTTCATAGGTTTCTAAATCGTTTATACTTATAAAATAATTTATTTAATATTAATAATAGTTTATTGACATTTCTGGTAAAAATATTAGGCATTCTTGCACCTTTTAAAAGTGACGGCTTATATTCAACACAAGTAAAAATGCGTTTAATTTAGTTTTTTATTACAGAATAAGAAGGAATTGTAATCTATCAATTACCATTTTATTAATTTTTGAACATTCTTGAATGTGATCATACAAAATCAGTTTTTCAACATCCAGAATGGTGGTTTTAATGTGAAGCCGACTTGACTTAGAAGCGACCTTCAAATCTAACTCCAAAACGATTTTGATTTAAAATATTATTTTTTCAACAGCGAGCGCAAAATTCAATTTCGCACACTGCTCGTAGTACTTTGTACACTCATATCAGCGCTTAAAAATTTCTTTCTCGGATTAAAAAAATAACACATACGATACACGTGCGAAGTCACAAGACTTTCGTTTCACTTGCACACAAATCACCCAATTTCACACACTTTTGTGTGTCGTATTATTAATTTGATCACTTTAAAAGCTTTTTGTTGTGGTATTTTAAAACAATATAACATTTTATACCAATTTTGTATGAAACAAATTTCAATAAAATATCCATCAGACATATGTGTAGAATAAGAAAAGTCACGACAATTGACCTCGGGCCAAAATATGCGGGATAAATAAATATCTAAAAAAAAATCATTTTAGGATAAAAAGCCACGCTCGTTGAAATTAAGATATATGTTACTGCATAATACAACATTTTTACAGAATTCAGCTAAGACAGTGCCCAAAAACTAGTTTGTATCAAATTACATCCCATCCGTTCAGTCTAGGCGAAGGTCCACATTGGGATATTCAAACACAACGGTTATATTTTGTAGACATTTATAGCAATAGTTACCATTCCTACAATCCGAGAACTGGTCGGATAACTGGAGTAAACACAAGTAATTAAAGTAAACATACTTTATCTTTTAAGAATCCCACAGGGAAAATAAATATATGCGACATACATGTTAAATAAATCCACATATATTTTCGGCGAAAAATTCAATATGTGACATATATGCTACATATATTTCCGCATATATTTTAATCGAATTTTTTTTCCGTGCGGGATATGTCCTTAATAACTATAGTTGCATCTAATTATCGAAGGAGAATAATAAAAATCTTGGCATACCTGTAGGGCTTATCATGTCAATCGTATTACCCCACTTTTTTACTTTCATGTACTCTCACTTGATAAAAGTTAAAATTAAATCGCCTAAATATAAGTGAAATATGAAACGTAACTAATAGCTACTTAATAAACTGTAACTATAAACTAATGCTGAAATGCTGATGTTAATTGCATTGAAACTATACGTTTTCACAAAATATTCGAGAATGTATTTTATATATATAAAATTTAATGTTAGCATAATGGTGAAAGGCTCAATTTTGTTTATGCAGATTGTACCTCTATATCCTTCATCGTTCCTGTTGCCCACTCACCAGATAAATTCATCATCAGCTGTGGAACTGATGTGGTGTTGGTGAAATGGGACGGTAAATATGGCACGGGAAGATATCTTCGAACTTTGTCAAACACCGATCCTGATCGTGATAATATAAGATTAAATGACGCTAAAGTTGACAGTGCAGGCCGACTTTGGACAGGTAACGTCTACAACCGGTGTAAATGTTATGCATAAATGAATTATGTTTATGTTCATTAATGTTTGAAAGGTACCATATCAACTCGTGCTAGGCTGTACGAACAGAGTCGCCAAGGAACGTTGTATCGAATAGGACGAGATTTAATACCTATTAAGGTATATAATACACCAGTTTCCATCAGCAATGGAATAGGCTGGAATATTCCTGATGATACCATGTACTATGCTGATACACCGACTCGAAAAATAAAAAAATTTACATTCGATCCACGACATGGAGTGATATGTAAGATAATTTTGTCGTATATATCGTAATTATTATGATTCGAAAAATTAGTCAACAAAACAGAAATATTTTGTAGTTATTTAGGTGGCAAAAATTCAAAATCCATCACAATCGTTTCAAATTGAAATACGTTAAAGGGGTCCAATTCAAACCTAGTAAGAATTTTTGAGCTGCGAAAATGTCAATAATCACAATGTCAATGTCAATTTGCAAAAACTTGTTTTCACGGAATCTAATGCGCATATTTATCCCTTAACTTAAGGAACATACAAATTTTGTACAAAAGGGAAAATCTGTAGGTTAAATTTGAACGTTTATGTTTATGCTCAACAAAATACGGTATAAAAACAATAAATTTGGGACCCTCCTGAATTAGAAAATTTGAGTGTTGATTATTGTATAATTGGAGTGTTTAAATAAATGTGTAACAATTATTATAAAGAAGCACAGGATTTGCCAAAGTATCCAATAGACTTTTTGTAATTGTGTGCGTAAAGTTAGTGCGTAAAGTGCTTTTGATGCCTGTTTTTCGTGCGTAAAGTTCGCTTTTACGCACTCCTGACGACAAAATTCGTAAAGTGAACGGTCGTGCGTAAAGGTGTTCTTTACGCACTCAACCAGGCATCAAAACTTTACGCACTCTCTTTACGCACCCAATTACAAAAACTAGGATATCTAACATGGGTGTAAAGTATAACTGTTACGCATCGGTCGGAAATTTTATACATCACTCGGCGCCCTTCGGCACCTCGTATGTATAGTTCCCGCCCGGTGCGTAAAAGTATACTTTCCACCCTTGTTAGGTAATATACCATTTTGTAATTTACAAGAATCGAATCTTAACGCCTAATTTTTGCACTGTAATCTTTGACATTATTAGATTTGGTCTTCATTATTTTTCCACATTTGCTTACTTGCTTATTAGCTTTTCAATGTAGACCAACGAGAGGTATATCAGTTTATGTGCTGCTATTATGAACGTGTTTCTTACTTGAGGTTGTCATTAGGAATGGTTAATTTATGCTATTGAGCCAGGTTTTAATACTTTCTACCACTTTTTGCGCAAATTGCTTTGCTCTCTATATCGCGGGAGTAAAATAGCACTTTCTCTCCCTGGATGAGATAAATAATTTTCTCACAGCCTGAGCACAATATCACGCGTTGAGAAAATATCATGTACAACAAGAGAGAATAGGTGTTTACATCGCACTCGTCGGCAAACAGTTATTTTGTCCCCTAGTCGCAAAATATACAGTTTCCCTACGTAGTTCGTAGTACTGAGATTTGTGGAATTTGAATTCTATCTTCTTTAATTACACCGTCTGACACTTACTTTGCCTTTGACAAGCGAAGTATCTTTTCTGAAGTATTCTTTCGTGCTGGAAACGTTGGCGCTTGCAGAATTTTGCTAAAACGTTACATTTTGGAGAAAAACGTGGTTAAATTGAACCACATTTTTTAATCACATTTAACCTCATTTTTCTCCAAAGTGTGACGTGATAGCAAAATTCCGCTAGGGCCATCGTTTTCAGAGCGAAAAAATAAGTCGGAAATCACTTCCCTTTACAAAGGCAGACAAAAAGTAAAATATTGTCGGTCAGTATTATGAACTAAAAAATTATGTAGGAATAGAAAATTGTTTGGATTAATTTATTTGTTGATAAAATTGACATTAATTATCATAGCTACAATGAATTATTTAAAAAATGATACTGAAAAACGTTAAAAATCGGAATTTGAAAAAACGCATAGAATATACACGAGTCATAACACAAGAATCCTGCTTTTTTTAAATTTTAATTAAGCTGGTGAGATTAAAAATAAGAGAATAAATAAATAGAAGGTCTCGGTCTCGCATATTGGCCTCGAGCTTGAGGTCTTGCTGCGGGTCTCAAGAATGACTTGTGCGATATATATTATATTTCATATTAAATGATATTTTTAAGAGTCTTATTACTGGGTTTTGGGTTTGGTCTTGGCTTTGCAAGAGATTCTTGTGATCGATATTGGCCTGGATGCAGGAATTAAATAAAATATTGCAACAAATTTACTAAAATATAGAAATATAGAATGTTATTTTCTGTCGCAATATAAAAGAGTTAAATTCGAATCCTATTTTCAAAATAGTTTTAATTAAATACAAATTTATTTCAAGCTACGAATAGAATTTGCAAATTGAAAAAGCATACATTCACTTTCTCGTATCATTATTTTCATATTTTTTATTAAACTAACACGAGTTAAAAAAATTTCTCGCAATAGTATCACATTAAGTCTCGCGAATATGTCTCACGAAAATATCGCTAAACGGCAAATACGATACTTGACGTTTCCTGGATTGAACATTTTCGCTGGTATCGCAAAAGTATCGGAAAAGTATTTCAGATATAAAATAAAAATAAACAAATTAAAAACATTTAATAATGTAAATTTAAATTATAAGTTTTACAGAACGTATGCAAATATTTTGTTTCAGTTAATGAAAAAACACTATTCCATTTCGATACTTACGGTTTGGTAGGCGGACCTGACGGTCTTACGGTTGACGTGAACGGAAATCTCTGGGTTGCACAATTTGGAGGATCACAAGTAAGTACATACTATTATTACTGTTTTATTCTTTCTTGTCTGTCTGTTTTTATTCTGAACACTCAAAACAGATAATTGAAAAAAAAAATTAACGAAAAAAGGTGCATTTAATTTTACGAACAGTCGTTTATTTTATTTTTAGACAAAATCTAGTTTATTTCAAGAATTTAAAGTGTAATTACATTTTTCATGAGAGATAATTTCATTACATTCCAACCAAGGATATCATTTTCATCATTATCGTCCTGCATTCATCATCTGAATCATCTGAAGTCCTTTGATGGATGGCCATCATTAACAATGTAAATAAATGAAGTCAAATGATACCAGCTTATGAAGTATAAGTAAAAAGTAAAAAATTCGATGTTAGGCTTACCATTTAAGAAGAAGACATTGATATCGAACCAAATAATCGATAGTAGCCATGGAATAAAATATTATATTTCATTAAGTCAAAGAACTGATACATTATCCCACAATTCTTTTTTTTTGTTTTGTCAATGTTCTAAAGCGATTGGAATTGTTGATTTAAGGAATTAAAATAGCACCAACTGTTTCTTTTGATTGTAGAATAACAAACCGGAAGTAAATGTAGCAACTAAAAAAAGTTCTGCGGTACATACATATATACTCAACATTTTTAGCTGAATTTACTATTTTTTAGTTGCTTGAACCATTTAGTTTCTTATAAAATTATCTAATATTAGCTCACTTATTTCTTAGAAAATTAAACCGTTGTAAATGTTTCAGACTTATTCTATTGTTTAATTTTTTAAATGAATTGTCTATGTTTTTCGAAAACATCTTTTTATGCTATCAAATGATTCTTACTGTAAGATCTCTCAAAACCAAATATAGATAATAGTTCTAATGGGTGTCCAATTTATGTTTTAAAGATTTCCACACGATTTAAATTTAATGCTCTATTTAACAGTACAATACTATAAAACCTCATTGTTGAGACTGAACCGTGAAAATAGACTATAATTTAATATTTGTAAATACCGACTCGTAGAATATTCAAAAACAGTTACACATTTCATGTATTTTCTTATATGTTTACTTTACTTATAATTTAAGTTAGTAACGTTTCCGACTTCTTCCATGACGCTTCGTCATATGAAGCTAAACTGACTTCGCGCGTTCACAAAACTTGTACACGTGTTCTTAATACAAAACGAGTGAAATAATTTTCAATAAAATTAATGTAGCAACCCAGAGTCTTTTTTTATATATTTTCACCTTCGAAAGTACCAACAATTAGCGTACACGAAAGCAGTAGGAGTATTTCGCAACTACAACTACAAAACACTCACTTTGTTTTCAGATTCTGCATATTGATGGCAAAAATGGACAATTGATTTGTGTTATTCCTCTTCCCGCATCTCAAGTGGCAAGTGTCACTTTTGGAGGACGGAATCTTGATGTACTATACATAACTACTGGCAGTAGTAGAGATATAGCTCAAGATGTGGGCCCACTAGGACCTTATGATGGATTCGTATTTGCCGTGTATGGTTTAGGACCTTTGGGGCGAAACGCAAATGATTTCGCGTTATGAACTAGCTGATACAGTGAATTAAACGTTATTTTAAAACCAAAAACTTTTCGTACTACCCTAAACTTGAAATATGATAGGATAGGAATGTGATATTTTTACTGTGTTTTCTCAATATCTATATAAATATATTTCACTGGGAGTGTACGAAGATACTTCATGAAATATAACAACATCTCAGATTTTTGTCTGTGTTAGTCCTATATTCTGTTCCTTAGTTATAGAGCGAGAGAGAAGAAAAACGAGGAATGAAGAAATTCATATAATCGAAATAAATTCGAAATTGTGCATATATAAGTGTCAGACGTACAACAAAGTCGGTTACATATAGTAACAAATTTTGAAACTCCAATAGCAAAAATCTCATGTTTAGATATACAAACTTGAAGTTATAACGTAAAAATTTGTGACATTTGACTTTAAAATTTGCCGTGAAATTAAAAAATGTGATATTTGTTTAAATTTAGTATTTCAGGTGACTATCATCAAAAGATGAAAAACCATATTACCTGGTTGTTGGATGCTGCGTTACGGTCCGAATTACGACAAACAACAGACACGTTTTTTATGTCTTTAGATATTTTTTAAGTAAAATCATAATTTGTTTAGAAATATATATAGTTTTTACAACTTTCATTGATTTAATTAGGAAAGTAGACTAAACATTTAATAATAATTGCATAAAAACGTTTTATGAGATTCGTAAACATTTTAAACATACACAGTATAAATTTGTACGAAACGGTGCATATTTTTACATCAGTAAAATACGTGTCCAATTGGAATATTCAGATATCAATCGAATATTATTTCCTAGGTAATGTACGTTATATTTTCTATTTTGATACGTGACCGAAAGGTTAAAAATGATATTTTTTAATAATATATGCGCGGCTTTAGGTTATTCCCTTATCCCAATTTGGTTCCACGAAACAAATGAATTTGCGCGATTGTAGTATTAAAAACATGTTTTCGTTAAAAACTCAAAATGTTGAAAAGTTCTAAGTTTTATCAGCAAAGTAATGTTTCAGTTAAATAATAATAGTAATTCATTTGTTAAAATGAAAAAAAAAACATTAGCATTTTCAGTGGGTCGTTTAAAATAATGATAACGCAGCTGAACACACCAAAAATAGTTTCTTCTTAAATCGTATGCAACCATTAAGACAAAAGAATATTTACATGATAAATTAAAGTGCGTGTAAACTACGTAGGTTATATGTTCTTAGTGCAATATATTACCAGAAATTCAATGTAAGATTAATGAAGTTATACTTATAATTTAGTTTATTTTAACGAAGGGGTTTCAATGCATTTCATAATTTCAATGTAGACACGTAGTATACTTCATTTTTCGTACGTCCCGTTTTTTTGTCTCGCGATAACTCGCGAACGGATAAGCGTATTGACATAATTTTTTTTTTAAAATACGCGTCTTGGCATGACTTAGATCTGATTAGATTCTGGGGCAGATCCACCAGTCCATTACTAAAAAAAATTAGCCCCAATTAAGTTACTTCGTAGTTTTTTGCATTTATTTTGAAAAATACAAATTTTATTAAAAAATGTTTCAAACAAAAAAGATAGAGCATGAAATTGTCTACAAAAAAGGTTGGACACATTTTCTTCCTAAAGTCAACGATAATGCCATAAAAACTGGTTTAAAATGTTTATGACTATTGCCTGAAAAAGTATTGAATTTAGTCACCTTGGCAAAAAATTACCATATAGTTTTTGATCAAATTTCGACGCTTCGACCCCCTACCCCCCGCGGTCGTCTTCGCCGGCCCCTCGGGTGCGGTGATCACCTACGGGCTCATAAGTTCTTTTACGCCCTTGATACGAAAATAACTATTTCGATATATCTAAAAGATATCCGTCAGAGATCTTTTCGTCACTTTCAAGATATCTTTGACGAATTATATGTATATATATTGTATATATAAGATCATAATGATATAGACAGTAATTAGTAAAACACTGTAAACATGTAATATGCATCGAATAGTCTATTACAATTCAAGTGCTTGAAGTAAGTGTTTTGCAACTTTTATTTATTAATACTTCGGGTGACCTGTTGTCGGGGTAGAAGTTTTGAAAATGCTCATTTTCAATTTTCATACATATAAGAAACACTATATTGTTGTAACATATCTATCGAAACCACTTGGACCTAAATATGATTGGACCCCCAAATATCAATATAATTTTATAATATAATTGAAAGCTGTTAGTAAACAAACGAGTCTTAAGGAATAGCTGACTCTCCACTGGGTCGAAGTTTCTGAGCGAGCGAAGCGAGCGAGGCACCACGCCAACACTAGTTTATATTGTAAGTTGTATAATGTTTACTGCCTTTATTAAAAAAATAAGAAATTTATATTAAAATATAGAAGTGAAATATAATACTTTTCACAATTATAATATATGGGTCATATCTTATTCTTCCTATGTATCTACCTTTCTTAACCTTTTGAGTGCTATTTCAGCAAATAAGATGTATACTTTTAAAGAAGTGTCGATAATCTGACGTTGGAGTAGAACATAATAAAACTCAAAATTGCGAATCCAATGTGGCTACCGTCAATTCGTTGCATTTATTGAAATGTCACTAAATATCATTACATTTGTATGCGATTGGAATTATTGCAACTTAATGCTTCGTCTTTGCCTCTCGTTTCATTAAATTTACCAAAAGGAGGGAAGCGTTGCTTCTCCCACTCCCCGAAGTCCCGTTATATTGTTGACGTCACTGCAGGCCCTTTATGATGTCTAGCTCACAAGGTGATGGAAAAAGAGGTCGGAAATAGGTAAATATAATGTTGTGAAAAACAAAATGGCCGGCCATCTTCACTTTCGCATTTTTGGAAACGCATTTACTCAGCAACCACACGGAGAAAAGAAATTGTTTCCACCGAATAAATGTATTTTGTTGGCAATTTGATGAATATATCCATTTAGTTCAAATAAATATCTTAATAGTTAATAAATACCCTATTAATGTAAAAATTTCAAATTTTTGATATAAATATGTCATCTATTTGAACTAAATGACATTTGGTAATAATAAACAAATATCTTGTTGGAAGTGAAATAAATGCGCGCGCATCGATCCCGCCATTTCGCGATCTCAACGCTCAAAGTCTCCTCCCATTTTGGAAACTTTATTTAATGTTATGTGCTTTATATTATTCAAATTATTCATGCTGTTCAAATATATGTGAAATATGACAACTTTAAAGGATTTTTGTACTTGTACTTGTTTGTACTCAATTCTTCCTTAAAATACATGACCAGGCTAACCTAAAAATTGTTAACTAAATCTTATAGTAAGTACACTCCTTACGATTATTTTTCTTTTCCTTCCTTTTCCTATAAAGCTAATGATATTACCGACATCCAGACTTTCTTCGATACACTCTAAAATAATAATGATGAGTTAAAAATACTCGTCTCAAGGATCGGTCCCAGTGCGATGAAAAATCTCCCTCAATTCTCAATTAATTTCTTTGATATATTTTGGAGATCGCGTATACTGTGTAGAATTACCTTTCTTAAGCCCAAATTTCGCCAGATCGATTTAATCGTTTATTTTGACTTAGACCGTATTATATTATTGTTGAGCTATGGACATTTTCGCAGCTGTATTGAAATATATCTCCTTGCGCGGGTGCGGGTCCAGGATGATCAAAACTGTTGAGTGAAAGGAAATATACAGCACTTTTCAAGAAAAACTTTTTATCACAATCGTAGTCTAGTGCATCTTTCAGGTTATACAGCTACGAGTACACTGGCACGCACTCGTGAATTTATTGATTTTAAATTCTGATTTTATAAATGAAATAAATCTCTTTGGTTTCTTTCTTTTAGTTGCGTATTCTGAAATTTTGTTAAAACTGCTGGCTTTCACGCAAACGCAGATACAGCCTTTTGCCTTATTTATCATGATAATCGGGAGATCGGCATATTATCTCAATTCGCAAATGAATCGCAAAGGTTTCAGACGGATTTAAAAAATATCGCAAACCTTTTAGTGAATTTTGTATATAAAGGACATATAGGATAATTAATTTTTTTAATTTAACAATTTATCGGAAAAAGCAATTTTAATTCATAATTCGCAAACGAATCGCAAACGATTCGCGTTATTTTCGATCCATTTCGTTACAATGGCGGGCTAACTTCACGGAGGTATTTTATGCACAGATTTTCTATGCGTGAAGTAGCGCAATTCATTGTGTAAAGTGGATGGAATGCATGAAGTTTACTAGATAAGAGGACAATCTCATTTTGTTTACAAAACCACAAGCTTTCTTATACAATAAACAGTTTTTTCATATACAATAAAAAAATCATAAAACTAGGTTAAAAAATGTGCCGCTACTGGCACATTTTATATATTTAGATTTGAGATAATTGGCAGAATGTGTGAATGCATTTCCGCGCAATTGTAAGAGTAAAATGCGAAAACAAAAATTAAAATTTCGTTTCGTTACTCGTCCGAAATTCGTCTTTTGTCATTCTCGTGAATATTTGTCCAAGGTTTGAACATTGTTCGTCCATTTTTGTCCCAATATCTGGGCGAAACACTGAAAATTGATCTATAATTCATCCACATTTAGAACACTTCCCTATTTAAGATACATTCTCGTCCAAATAATGTATATTTTAATTGGGACAATATTTGGACGCAACGTCCAGGAATGGACAAGATAACATAATTTTTGACCGGAATTGGTGCTCCAGTTTTTTTTCAAAAACTATTATCGTTTCATAAAGAGTGGGATAAATACAAAAAACAATGATATTTTGAGCCACCTAAATGTAGTGCTCTGCCTTAAACACACCAGAAGCAAAAAAAAACACAGTTTTGGTCGAAATTTGGGTGACGCATCATTCTTTTTTTAAACCAGTATTGTTATCGTACACTGAAAAAAAGTTGATAATTTCAATCAAATATTCGAACGACAAATTCGAAAATCATATTCAATTGAAATAATTAATTTATGTTACTTGGGCGTAAAATAGTATTTTATACATTTTTTACGTTTTTCGTTCGTATTTTACACATACAATGTAATATGCTTTTCGATGCTTGTGCAAATATATACTTTATGTGAATATAGTTGCCTTAATCGTTCACGCTCTAATCATGTCACAGGAACTGGAGTTTCATTATAATACGCGCTATTTAATGGTAAGTGTTTTTTGAATAATTCAGTAGAAATGACATGTTCACTCGGCTTTATGTCTGAGATGACCTTTACTCATGTACTCGTTATCGAAGTAACGAAGTGACAGAAAAACTGTGGATTACACAATGGCACCAGACTCTTGGTCTTACATCTAGGCAATAACCTTTTAAAATGCGAAATTTTAACCGGAAATAAAGTTAGAGAAATTTTTTGAATCGAATTACACTGTACTGGGAAAATCATTACCAATTTTTATTTAAAGGAAGGCAGTTTCGAGTGAGACTTGTAATTGCTATGAAAATTAATAAAGCTCAAGGACCGACTTTTGAAAAAATTGGAATGGATCTACGCAAAGACGATTTGAATGACGTTGTTGTTTAAACTTTATGTTGCATTTTCCCAGTACGATCATGGAATGGTCTAAAAGTATACTTTGGTAGTCAACAACATAAAGGATTGGCTAAAAATTGTGTATATAAAGAGCTACTTATATAAAAACTATTTTATTATTTATTATTAATTATGAAAGCTAACATTTAAGTTCATTTATTCGTAATACTGATCTTAGCGCACGGAGTTAAAAAGATATACTTATATGTTACCTCCAATAATGAATAAAAAATAATAAAATAGTTTTCATATAAGTAATTCTTTATATACATAAAGTTGCCCGTGATTAAAAACGTCTTACCAAAGATCCATACCAATATTTTCAAGCCTGTCCTTTATCATTATGGGGAAACTGCCTTCTCTTACATGAAATTGGGTAGTCATTTTCACAGTACAGTGTAATTCGACACGTTTTCCGCAGTCAGATCATTCAAAATCTTACACCAGCTCATTCAGTCATTGTGACAGTAGTAAAAAATCTTTGATCTTTACTAATCATTAATCACATTTATTTTTAATACTAAATTTTAATAGGTAATTAATTATTTTATCAGCAAAAACTTATTTTAAGTAATATTTCATTACATGTTTATTTATTTTTATTAAATATGTAAATAAACTACATTTTTCGTTATACGTTTTATATTAACTAAAAAATGTGAACATAAAAACTACCAATGACACTATAATTGTATATATGTATAAATTTAATGTGTTTAAATACTTGATAGCGCAATAAAATATATTGTTTAAAAGAGAAGGCAAGATTGTATTTTAATTCAATTTATTCAGGTTATTTTAATAATTGTACAAAGTCGGAAACGACATTAATGCAAGTTAAAAAAAAATGGAAAGCATAGGGGAGGTCGGGGTATTCTTGGACACATTTTTATTTTGTCCAGAAACTATAAAAAAAATTGCTTTTTCTTAACATTTCAAAGCTTGATTTTGTGGTACTTTAAATAACCTTTCATTTGGTACCAGCAATTTGACCTACTTGTTTAAAATTGTACACTCTGTGTCAGCTGGCGCAAAAAACTGGTTTTTGAGATTTTAAAAAATCTCGGGGTATTATTGGACAGTCTTGTAAATCCATAAAAAAATGAAAATTATTGCTGGAAAACGTTTATTTTTCAATTAAAACGAAAGAATATCTATATTATAATGAACAAAATAAAGTAAGGCACATGAAAGTATTCCGGTTTGCACCGACACAACTCAAGTATACAACTTGATCATAAATGATACAATAGGGTATGTTTCAGCCATTTCTTTCTCGGGCATATTTTCAATGCAAATTATGCAGAAGTGTTCAATAATTCCCCGAACGTTCATTTTTACAAAATGTCGGCGTATAAGTAATACAATGGAAATTTCATCAAAAACTCTTACATGCGTCAAAAGCTTATAGTTCCAAGAATATTATAAATATGTTTATCTGACTTGGTTCTTCGAAAAATGGAGTAAAAATGACTAAAACACTGAGTGAAAAAAACACTTTACAAACATAAAAATTTTGTTTTATGTGATAGCGTGGCAACAATGCGTCAAAATAAGTCAAGTACTTAATAGAAAATGAGATTATGATCAGACGAGTCGATGCTAGTTGATGGAGACTCCAAGCGTTACAAACGGTAAAAATATCTCCCTGTCCAACAATACCCCGTGTCCAATAATACGCCGACCTCCCCTATATTTTATTGAGCAAAATTGCTTTTATAAAATTATTTTTAATTTTAATTGTTCAAAGATGTTTGCTAATTAGGAATGAAATAATTAAGATTACCATTACAATTATGCATACAACCGCGTTACAAATCATACGAAATTGACATGAGAGCCAAATATTTTCATACAAAATTACAATTTTATACGGGTAACCTCAGGTAGTCGATAATTAAGTTTACAATTACAATTATAAGAATACAACCGCATAACAGAAAGAATACGAAATGCGCATGAGCCAAATATTTTCATAAAATTATAATTTTAGACGAGTAACCTCAGCTTGTCAATTCTCACACAAAGCATGAAGTTGCAAGCGAATTACCAACCATTTAAACGCCGACCAAACAGCTTAGAAACTATTCTATTTTAATTCCTTTAAATTAAGTCTCATTTGCTCAGACATTTATTCATCAAATTTTGTAAAACGATGCAATAAATAAAAAAGAAAAATAAATTCATATTCTCAATACTTTTCAATTCTTTTGATCATGGAACTTATTTTAAAGAATTAAATTTTTTTATTCATTTCAATTTTTTGGATAGGTTCATCGGGATTTTTAGTCCAGTTTATTTTAATTGGGTTTCGTTTGAAGATATCGGGAAACTAAAAGAATTTAATTTAATAAAGTTTTGCAGGTCTAATTCCTTCATTAACACTTTAATTCCTTCAGTTCAGTATATTGTTTCAATTTTACAGTTTCCAATTTGTTGAATGGAGTTATGAGAAATGAAGGATAATAGAAAATAAATGAGAATGGAAACGAATTGAAAAATGTTTTTTACTTCACGCAAAATCCAAAACTTGAATTATATTTTATCCAATCTTTATCGTTTGCTGATAGATGTTTTTGTTTAATCCAAATTGAAATGTCTTACATGTAATTTAGACAGATTCTTAATTGCGTTTTATTAATATGTGCAATTCTTTTATATGCCCAATTTCTTTCAATTTATTTTAATGGATTAGATGCTTGTTGAATTCTTGCCGGTCCAATCAGTTATGGCTGCCTTTCTTTATTCACCCCAATTCTTTGCTAAGTGTTAAAATATGAAGTATTGAAAACATTTCAAGATTGTGTGTCGTTTTAAGCACTCTTGGAATGCAATGAATTAAAATAAAAGATAGAGAATATAATTTTGAAAAGCTGGCAATATATTACAGACGTTTTTATACAGCTGTAATGGTGTGCTAACAAAAAACCATGATTTTTCGAACCGTTGGCGCAATGCTAAACACATTTTCAAAATATCTTTCAGGGACTAAAATAAGGCACACTAAAAATAGTCAAATTAAAAAGTTACTTTTTGTATCCGAGATATAAGAATAATTAAAATCTATTTTAAAAAAAACTGAGTTAGGCATAATTATTTCCTTCCCACGCTTTTCCTATCAGATGCACATGCTTGGATATTACACATTACATTTGTATTTCATCAAGGAATAATTCTGTGGGTGCGACGACTTGATTGGGAAAGAGTTACATTTTTTACAACGATTTAAAATATGAATTTTTATTTAGTACGCAACGAAAAAGGTCAAAAATTGCTTATTTCGGCTATGCCAAACGGATTTCAGGGAACTAATCGACTTGAATATATATACCCACTACATATTCTGTGATTAGTTTTATGTATCCTTATAATTATTTTTTGATTAAATTCATGAATTCATGGTTTAATTGTTCAGTACGCTAAATATTAAAATTTTCAGAGAATTGCTCATATACCCTGGCGTTCGAAAATTCACATCGTTTTTTGCGATAGCGGGCACAGAATTGTTTTTGCACGATCGATTAGTGTACACTTTAAGGAATATTTTCCAAAAGAAACAAATCTTTTTACGCAATGAGAAGTCTGTTTAATAGTCATTTGTTTATTGAAAAATCAATTTTTTATTAACAAATTAAATTTATTTTTTTGCAAACGATACTGTTTTCTATTCTACTACTAATTATGAACATGCCATTAAATTGTCATTAATTTTTATCAATTAGTTGGCGTGAAATTGTCATTTAAACAAAAAATTAATATTTTTTCAAACTATTTTGGGATATTTCTTAACATTGTAAACCACATCGCAAAATTTTCTACTTCGTCGACTGCAAGTTTGTGGAGAGGTGTAATAGCACGAAATGGCGCTGACGTTATTTCGAACGCTAATGGTGTCAAATTCAAAAGTACCAATTTTCATCGTTGATATAATCAGCAAATCAATTTATTATCATAACAAATCCGGATAACAATCGTAACATTTGTTTTACCAATAATTTGGTGCCCTTAACAAACTTAAAGCGTTCATTCTCTTATAATCGCGATTTTCAGTCGGGTTAATAAATACAATTTTATACAAATTAATAAAACGACAAATATATATTTACAATTTAAAAGAAAATGATCAAACAATTAACAATAAAAATAACAACAAAAATAAATGGACACGCAAAGGGAATGAAAGGGATTTAATCGCGAAAGTATTAAATGGTTATCAATAATTTACGGGAAAGGGGGGGGGGGTAGAGGTCTGAAGGAGAGGTAAAATGCATAAGGAAATAGACATGGGAGAGACAACGTCAGACAAAAATTTACATTTCCGAAACGGTTGTGCGGCAGAGGGAGGGATAGTCGAACGGCAGCCCTCATGAGTGCGACAAGTGTCGACATCAGGTAACAAGAGGCAAGAGTCCCTTGTGTTGAAAGAGGGGTATTTGTGACGTCACTAAAGAATGCGACAGTGACTGACGTATACAACGGACTAGGACAACACGAAAACAGCTTACGAAAAACCTTCCCTCCTCCCAGAGGGGAAGCTGGAATCGACCACGTCGTCTTATCGTTGTACTGTAATAAAAATGAATATACTTAACCCAACCAATTAACGGGTAAGGACAACGCTATAAGAAAGAAAGGGACAAACGAAATAATATCACTCATCGATAGCGAAGGGGAATATATTAACGAAAAATGGGACAATTGAAATAAAATATAAGGCATTTTTTGAACGTTTTGCAGGTCAGGGGGTAGATTGAATTTAGATTACTTGATTTGTTATTAGGAAAGTTTGTAACGGTGGAGATATCATGGGGCAGAAAAGGACGGAAAAATCCCATATTCATGTGGTAGTTGTCGAGTACTTTCTGCTGTTTGTTTGGATTAAACCATGGGTTTACTACCTGCGAAAGGTTTTCTGCTTACTCCTAATGTTTCCAAAATAGTTTGAGGTGTCGTCACAATTAGTAACGGCTTTCAAGATAAGCCGGAACCCACGTCTGGGGGTAAAGGTAAAACCAAAGCCCAAAAGTTGTCGTCCTGGTACATTCGGCCACATTCATCATTTCAGTTGAGTGTTGACCAGTGAACTACGAACTTTTGTCGAAATCGATTTTTGCTGTAATTCACCCATCAGTTGTGAAGTGAACGACCGACGCATTCAAAAAACGCTACAAAAGACGTAAGTATTTGTTAAAATATTAGTTTTCATAATTGCAATATTCATTTCGTAAATTGAGTAACTCATTACTAATCAAAAAAGAAATTGATCATTAGAGATTTGAGCATCTATTGAAGAAAGAATAAACGAAATATCCCCATAAGCAATAAAGTTATTAATTGGTTTCTACGCAACTGCAAAATATATGTTCAAACGCTTCTATAGAGCGAATTTCGAATATCCCGAAAATTTCAGCGAGAAAGTTGTTCATGAAGGTATGAACAAATTTTCTGGAAAGTTTTATCTTCATTGTATTAATCGTTTCAAAGTTATTACGGTTTAATGCTGGAAGGAGAGCTGTTCAGCGCCATGGGACGCATGACGCGCTGGCCATCGGGCCTTGTTTATACCTTAACGAACAACATTCTCGCTGAAATTTTTGGAGATCTCGAAATTCGCTCGATAAACGATGCGTTTGAACATATATTTTGCAGTTGCGTAGAAAATAATTGTTAAAGGGGCGAGGCACAGCATTAAGTGCTGTTGAACAGCCTGACCCATAGGTATATTATATTATCCCAGTATAGTTTCCTTGAAACAGAGTCGGTATAACGTGGAGCCGGGAGATAATAGCGCCAAGTTCTTATCAAACACCCTACTCCCTTATATACTGTGTATCTCCCCTCTCTATCTCTCTATCTCTCTATCTCTCTATCTCTCTATCTCTCTATCTCTCTACCTCTCTACCTCTCTACCTCTCTACCTCTCTACCTCTCTACCTCTCTACCTCTCTACCTCTCTACCTCTCTACCTCTCTACCTCTCTACCTCTCTACCTCTCTACCTCTCTACCTCTCTACCTCTCTACCTCTCTACCTCTCTACCTCTCTACCTCTCTACCTCTCTCGCTCTCTCTCTCGCTCGCTCTCTCTCTCGCTCTCTCTCTCTCTCTCTCTCTCTCTCTCTCTCTCTCTCTCTCTCTCGCTCTCTCGCTCTCTCTCTCGCTCGCTCTCTCTCTCGCTCGCTCTCTCTCTCGCTCGCTCTCTCTCTCGCTCGCTCTCTCTCTCGCTCTCTCTCTCGCTCTCTCTCTCGCTCGCTCTCTCTCTCTCGCTCTCTCTCTCGCTCTCTCGCTCTCTCGCTCTCTCGCTCTCTCGCTCTCTCGCTCTCTCGCTCTCTATGCTTTTGGAAGCTATCAATTCCACCAAGACCGAAATGAAAGAAGAAATAGCTTCCATTAAAAATGACACCGAGAGCCTACGGAAAGATCTCATGAATTTGACAGCAGCTGTGCAGCAAAACACGGCTTCATGTATAGGGCATTACTAGAGGATACCACATATATGAAGCATGTTATGGCCCTTTCTCGACCGACTGTTGAACTAATTATTAATGACATACCGGCTCAATGTGAACTAACGTACAACGACATCGGGATACGTCTTCGATCGCAATTAAAGCTGGCCGGACTGCATAGTGACATTATAAAAATAAAAAAAATCAAGTTTAAAAGTTCAGCCAATACTACCGCTCAATTGACCACTAGACCATATTTCGCGTTGAAAGTCCAGTGCAAATCGGTCGAAATTCGTAATGCGATTATCGATGCGAAACGCAAATTGGGAAAAATTACGGTACCTGAACTCTTTCCAGAGCTTTCCATTGCTGGCATAGATATTGAACCCATCTATGTCAGCGAGTTTCTACCATCTTCTACATATGCCCTTCTTAAAAAAACTAAGGAAGCTGCCAAGAATGCTGGCTACAAACGAGTCTGGGCCCGTAACGCTAACATATTCGTCCGCAAAGATGCCAATATTAAGGAAGTTCTTATCGCTACAGAATTAGACTTGCTAAATATTTAGTGACTAGTGCAGTCAAACCCGTTGAATGTACCTAATGTCACGTCCACTGGAAGTATATCGTCCTTGTCTAAATCGTTTTTATTTAAAATTTCATGTGTTAATATTAACACTTTGCGAGCCCATCTAGAGGATGTGGAACTCGATCTATCAGATGGCTCGATTCATATTTTCGCGATAACCGAATCATGGCTCACTCCTAATATTGAGTCGTCGTGCGTATCAATCCGTAATTATAACCTTGTAAGAAATGATCGCGCACATTGTGCAGAAGGCCAATCGCGTTACATTCAAGGTAGCGGCGTAGCATGCTACCTGCATAACTCGCTTGTATACTCAGTCCTCGAATGCTCTAATAATACGTCTATTAATGACCCAGAATTCCTTTTGCTTGACGTTACAGCAACACCGCACAATATCTTTATTGCTATCGTTTACCGTCGTCCAGAGGGTCACCTACTGTCTGAATTTATAACTAAATTTAATTCGTATATCTCTTTGTTTAAAAATGTTATTATCACAGGCGATCTAAATTGCAATTTATTAGAAAACTCATTTGAATCAAAATATTTGCAAAATTTTATCTCCGTATATTCGCTTTTCTCGGTACCCTTCGGCCCTACTCACTACTCGGGGTCATCGTGTTCCCAATTAGATGTCATGATTGCTGATTCAAGTTAAAAAATCAAAGCCTTTTCAAAATCTCTGTCGCCTTTTGCTGCTGGTCACATTCTCATTTCCGTTCAATATGAGTTTAAGCGTATTCTTAAGCGATTTCGATTTTTCGATTTTTCGAATTTTTGAAAAATCAAGCAGTGTATTATTGCACGCTGATAAAATTTGAGAGAATTCTTGGATTTATTCCAAAGCATTGTTGTTCTTAGAAAATTTTCTCTAAAGTGTATAGTTTTTAAGAAAAAAAATGGTGAACGTTTAAAAAGAATATTGAGCTTCTAGGCGCCATTTCGAAAACTTCCATGTTAAATTATGAATTCTGTTATGGTACATTTTAATACTGGAGGTCCATGGACGCGATATATTCAACTTAGATATGTTTCCCAACACAATTTCGAGGTGAAAGTGATGTTTTTGTGAAAAACAAAATGTAAAAAACAATGTTTTTTCACAGAAAAAGGTGGATAGCTTTTTTTATGGTTCATTTTATCGAGATTTTATTGAAAGATTCCGAAAGGGCATACAATTTTACGTTGGAAACAGTGGAGCTTAAATGTTTCTAAAGGCATTTATATACAAATTATCGATGTTCAAACTGATACTGAAAATCCGTCCATCTGAGCGTTAATGGGTTAAAATGGCGTGACGATAGGCTTGCGCCCTTTCGACGAAGGGCAAACTGGTTATCGGTATCGTCGAGAAAGTTGTACTTCCTTGGCAGTCTTACACAGCAGGTTATCACTACCAACCAACCATCATATTTATCATCTAGATTCATACCAATCGACAATTCGCTGCGCCGTTCTTCTCGCATTCAATCCTCCCAGTTTATGTTGCCAACTCCGCGTACAAATGTTTTCGCGCGCTCATTTTGGATCACAGCCATACAATTTTGGAATTCATTACCACATCATCTGCAAAACACTTCATCTACAGCCTCTTTTCGTGCACTTCTCTTTAATTTCGTCTGACCAAAAGTAGCGATCGAGTACCAACGCTAGACATCGCATACTCTTTTCTTTGTATAATATGTTAGGCTACCAATTATAGTATTTTTTTTGTTATAATTTTTCTTTAGTTAATGCGCGTGACCAAGTTATTTTTCTCATTTCAGGGGATAAGAAGAGCAAAATTTGACGGTGCTAACATTTTTTTAAAAACGCACATTTTGTAGGAGCAACTTTAAAATTTTGAACAAAATAATTTTATTATCCATTTACAAAAATTTGTTGAATCTGTAATTCTTAATCGATTTGATCATTTCGTGGACTTTTGCCTCTTGAAGATAAAAAAAAATTATTTGTATATGTAAATGTAAAAATATGAAACGTGGAGATATAGCGCCGTACAACAATTTGGTGGCTCGTTCAAAAATCACTTTTCGGCATTTACTTCGACCCAAACCATAGGTCTGACGAAGTATTGAATTTGGTCAGTTCCCGCCAAAAAATTACCCTATAGTTTATCATCAAATGTCGACGTTTCAGACCCTAAGGAACCCCAAGCAACAATAAAACAATTACGGTCCGTCCGCCCGTCCGTCCGTGGGCAAAATTTTGTATAGGCGATATCTCGCGACTGGCAGGACGAATTTAAAAAGTACAAACTGATATGGGTTTCTCTTGGCCAAACTTAGATCTGATTAGTTTTTGGAGACAATGCATACTAGATTATGGGGAGGTTTAACAAAAGAACGCTCAAAAAACAGGTTTTTCCATTAATTTTTAACAAAAAATACAAATCGTACAAAAAAATGTTTCAAACAAAAAATATAGAACATCGAATTCTTTACAAAAAAGGTTATATTCATTTCTTCGTAAAATCAACGATAATGCCGTAAAAAACGGAAACCGAAGTATCCCACATATACAAAATTTTATTTCCTGCAACCCGACCTGTCAAAAACTCGACTAAACCGCGTTTTTTTAAGCATCAGTGTGAACCAGACGTGCTCATTTATCAGTGCTTCGGCTGACCTGCGGTTGGGGTCGAAGTTTTGAAAATGCTCATTTTCAATTTTAATATAGGGTGAATATGCCAATGAATGGACGATTTGCTATATATTTCTATTTCTTATAAATGTATGATGCACAACATGCAACAAAATACATATTTATATGTTCTTTGAACATTCAAAACAATATTTACAGGACTATTGATCTTCCAGTGTTTATTATTTTGTACAATTAAAGCAAAGTTTTAAAGCCATCCAAAACTGGTACTGAAAACGTCCCGTTTGATTTAACCCGTCTATTCATTGGGGTTTAGCGGATTTTTTTACAAACGTATGAAGACGAGGTTAATAAATAAATAAAATCAAAGGTTGAACTACACGGTCATAAAGAGCAGAGTCTAACAATTCTAATGGTGGTATCATAATTAAATTTTCATAAATGAATTCAAAAGTTACAATCGATCAAAGTGTGAAAAATGCTTAACCGTCCATTCATTGGCATATTCACCCTATTTAAGGAACAAGATATTGTTACAATATATCTATAGAAACTACTCGAACCTAACGATAATAGAACTACCCTCTGCCGCCTTCTTTCCTAGCAGTGTTAAAATGGGAATATTCCCGGAAGCATCAGCCTTTCGTCAGGGAACTGCAATACGAATTTAGCCAAAATTTTAGGCACCCGGGTCGAAGGCATCTAGTTTTGACTTGGAATCGCTCTCGCTATCTCTCAGCTCTCGCTCTCTCGTTGTTTTTGTAATTAAAACACATATGCATAGCACCTTTATAAGTGTTGCTTTTTGTAATGCTTTTCTTAATTAAAGAAAATTCAATTTTTCATAAGCAATTAAAATTACATTAAATTTAACTAAATTTGAAATTCAAATTCAGATCAAAACGATTACACAATTGCTTGTGTTATTAACTAATTGTAAGTTAGCATCCTCAAATACGTATTCTTTTACTCTCTTCGCATTCGGATTCAGATTCAGATTCAGACTGTATATTATATTTTCGATTGTTATAATATTTGTAAAGTTTTTGTTAGTAATGATAAACGAAATTTATTAAAAGACTAAATTTTCTAGCTGTTTCTTTTAATACTGACTGCAAGTACCGACTCCGTTTATGTAATGTCACCGCTGCTTCTCCCACCAGTAATGGCAAGTACCGACTCTGAACAAGGATTTCAGCGTTAAATTTTGTCTATAAAAACATAACATTTCTAAAATATTATGGTACTATTAAATAGAACGTACTTAACGAACAAAATACTTAACGTACAAAAACTAAAAAGTTTTATATATTAGTGCTACTACTTAGGAACGCGTTCCATTAAATATCTCGAATTGAACCGACTTTCCCTTCATCAGAACGGCAGCATAGTGGGAATTCGTTTTTCCCGAATATGTCACTAGTGGGCGGGGAGGGTAACTATTTGTATAAAATGCCTTGAAATTCATATTTGAAAACACAAAAAGCGATTTGAACAGTATATTCTAATGACACATGAAATAAAATTACCATTAATTTAATCGATGTAATCATGCAAATCGGTGAATGAGTAGACATAACATTGGAGTATTTTGTTACAGATTGAACAATGAGAACCGAAACTTTGCTGATGTTGGGAATCCATAACAACGATGCCGGATGTGTGAAGAAGATGTTGGAACGTGGTGCCGATGCAAATGGAATCGCAGAAAATAAACCAATGATATATCATGCCATGGATTGTGTGGGACTTTACTACGACCAAGAATGTCAATGCCAGTTAGAAAATTATGAATGCGAATCATGTATCACAAAGCGGGCAGAATTTGAGAAATCTGACATCTTGCAGATTTTTCAGCATTTGCTTAAGAACGGTGCAAACCCAAACGTTCGAGCTTATGGCGAGGAGACATTATTAATTTCTGTAATCAATATAATCGCTAACTTTCGAAACAAATATATAAAAATAGCAGAGTTGCTTTTGCAATACGGATGTGACGCGAATGGAAGGTCAGAGTCGGTGGAATTTACAACACCGCTCATATCGGCTACAATTCAGGAAAATATCAGAATGGTCCAGTTGCTTTTACAAAATGGAGCCGACGTTGAAGGTGTCGATAGCGATGGAAGAACGGCAATGCATTTTGCCACAGAAATCGACACCCCGGTTGGAATGAAAATAATGGAAGTACTCTTAAAAAATGGAGTTGATCTAGAGAAGAAATATTTCAATAACTTCTACAGGGTAGAGGAAACACTACTGCACCACGTTGTTAGCACTGAGTATTATGATGGAAAAATCGAGCAACTTTTAAAATATGGCGGTGATATAAATGAAATTTCATCTGACAAACAAACTGCAATGATGCTATGTTCTTCCAAAACGCATTTGCAAACTTTAATAGTGTTGACAAAGCACATAGCAAAGATGAGATTATGTCTATTACCCGTAAATTCATCAAATATGAGGATAATAAATAACCATGCAGGATTAAAAGAATGTTTCCAAACGGCCTGTGATAATTACTCAAAAATGCCCGAAATGGAGGAACTTAAACAAGAGGTTGTTTATGGAACCATCACATTATATCGTGTATTTTCAAACGACTTGAAACAGGTAGTACCGTTTCTGAGAAACAAGGATGTCGTGATATATTTTGAATCGGCAAAATTCGAGAAATTTCCGGTTTTCGGTTCGTACATAAAAGCAAAATATAGACAAGCGTTGAAGATGAAATACCTTCGCGATCTCGGGGAAGAATTTTTGCTGCGCAATTGGGGTGACAATTTTAAAAGTCCAACAGTAGCAATGGCTGTAATGGAACAAGCAATATCTTATTTAAAAATGGACGATTTGCTAGTGTTCGGGGAGTTGGCCGAGCTCCCGGATGAAGAATACAACATTAGTGAAAAAGATATTAACGAGATAAAATCAAGGTGCAAACGGCAGCGGTGCTTCTAACTGCCTTTTATAGATCAATCACAGCTGTTAATATTTTAGCGTTGTTATTACTATTTAATCTATTATTAGTATATTTCAACAGAATGTCGGTGTTATGTTAAAGAATGTTACAAATTTTGAATTTTTTAGGTTTACTCCTCACTCTTTTTCGAAAATCAAATTTTTAACGCTTTTGTATTGTTTATATTGTAAGTTGTATAAAGTTGTATATCTTATATTAAAATATAGATGTTAAAATAAAATAGTTTTGACAATTATAATATATGGGTCATATCTTATTCTTCCTATCTATATCTACCTTCCTTAACCATTTGAGTGCTATTTCAGCAAATAAGGTGTATATTTATAAAGGTGTGTCGGGGAATCTGACGTTGCAGTAAAACATAATAAAACTCAAAATCGCGAATCCAATGCGGCTGCCGTCAATTTACTGCATTTATTGAAATGTCACTAAATATCGTTACATTGATATTCGATTGCAATTATTGCCAATTACTTTAAAATATTTGATGGAGCATACAATAGAGTGCCGGTATATTTCCCCACTTAGCCTTCACGAGCTCCATGAGGCCCAGCCCGCAAGGTGGGGCAAAAAGAGAGTGGCGATAGGCAAATATAATGAGTTGGAACCTGGCAAATATGCTGCGACGTAAATATAACTACACGCAATTATACCGCGACTGTACTCTATAAGCATACCCCGCCCCCCTTTTCATCGTAAATAATAAGTCCCTTGACCGGTTTTAATTTTTCTGTGTGTAATGGGTACGATTTATTTATACGGTATGTAATAAACAGACTGCGGAAGTGTATGCATTAATGATTTATTAATGAATAGAGAGGTAAAGTCAAACAAATCAACATCATTTTTTCACCTAATTCATTTATTAAGTGCATAACAAAAATATGCAGAAATATGCAAAAATATGCAAAAATATGCACAATTAATTTTTTTACAAACAAATTATAATTAAGATAACAACAAATTACAATAATTTTTTCATGATTTTCTGGCGTAAATTGATGACGTTTATCTGTCAGTATTAGTTTGTAAGCTGAGATATATCTGTCAACATCGCAAGTAATTATATATTTATACTTGCTCCATAACATGGATGGAACAGTCAATGTGTTCTCCAATGATCTTGCCTTAGTATTTTTTGAATTTGAAATATTTTTTCCAATTTCGTTTCACAACCTTTTATATTTTTAACTTAATTTTCTCACCGCATAACCCTGGCACTGCCTCTAATTCATTCATGTAAACGGTTGGCATTTCTGTTGTTAATTGACTTAGAGGTAATCCCAACGTTTCTAATTACTTCGACCCAGACCATAGGTCTGGCGAAGTATTGAATTTGGTCAGTTCCCGCCAAAAAATTACCCTATAGTTTTTCATCAAATGTCGACGTTTCAGGCCCTAAGGAACCCAAAGCAACAATAAAAAAATTGGTGTCCGTTAGGTTGTACATCCGTCCGTCCGTCCGTCCGTCCGTCCGTGGGCAAAATTTTGTATACGCGATATCTCGCGACTGGCAAGACGAATTTAAAAAGTACAAATGGATTTGGGTTTCTCTTGGCCAAACTTAGATCTGATTAGTTTTTGGAGACAATGCATACTAGATTATGGGGAGGTTTAACAAAAAAACGCTCAAAAAACACGTTTTTTCCATTATTTATCCCACATATAAAAAATTTTATTTCCTGCAAACCGACCTGTCAAAAACTCGACTAAACCGCGTTTTTTAAGCAACAGTGTGAACCAGACATGCTCATTTATCCGTGCTTCGGCTGACCTGCGGTTTGGGTCGAAATTTTGAAAATGCTCATTTTCAATTTTAATATAGGGTGAATATGCCAATGAATGGACGACTACCAATAAATGGACGATTTTCTACATATTTCTATTTCTTATGAATGTATGATGCACAACATGCAACAAAATACATATTTTCATGTTCTTTGAACATTCAAAACAATATTTACAGTACTATTGATCTTCCAGTGTTTATTATTTTGTCAAATCAAAGCAAAGTTTTAAAGTCATCCAAAACTGGTACTGAAAACGTCCCATTTGATTTAACCCGTCTATTCATTGGGGTTTAGCGGATTTTTTTACAAACGTATGAAGACGAGGTTAATAAATAAATAAAATCAAAGGTTGAACTACACGGTCATAAAGAGCAGAGTCTAACAATTCTAATTGTGGTATCATAATTAAATTTTCATAAAAGAATTCAAAAGTTACAATCGATCAAAGTGTGAAAAATGCTTAACCGTCCATTCATTGGCATATTCACCCTATTTAAGGAACAAGATATTGTTACAATATATCTATAGAAACTACTCGAACCTAACGATGCTAGAACTACCCTCTGCCGCCTTCTTTCCTGGCAGTGTTAAAATGGGAATATTCCTGGAAGCATCAGCCTTTCGTCAGGGAACTGCAATACGAATTTAGCCAAAATTGTAGGCACCCGGGTCGAAGGCATCTAGTTTAATATTAAAACTTATTATTTAATAGTGGAACTGAACTAAAGTTGAATACAACTTGTGACATTGAAAATAGCCAAGTCGAGATAGTCGACGTAATGAAAGATTTTTGGATGTACACAAATCGCCAACATTTTAACTGCAGCTAGAAAATAGCCCAAGGATATGTATAAGTTATATGCTGCCATTGTGTTTCTGTACACCAGGAATGGTTGCTATTAATATGTTCATCAAAAATGACCCACAGATTCGAAAAAGGAACATATTTTAAGCAAAAATGTTCTGTAACAATTTCATGCACAAGTAATAATTTTTGAGTTATTTACGCGTGTTCAGGTGTATTTATAAATATCTAAAAAATCGTTTTTGCGTAAAACTATCATAACAAAAAATTGAGGTAATAAAATATGCTTTAAACCAGGAGTAGTGGCTCCTTGATGTTGAAATCTAGTGGGATGGTTACAATAAATTGAACCTTTCATCCTCGGATAGAAAAAAAAACGAAAGTGTTTTTTAATTTAAAAAAAAAACAACCAATTTTTTACATTTTCAAAGAATTTGTTAAGAGCTCTAAGGATGAAGTAGTTGCCAAAATGTTGATAAACATTGATAGAGTTACAGCTAATATAAAAGGGATAAACGTTGATACAGTTACAGCTAATATAAAATTGTGCTCTTGATTTTTGGGAAAAAAAACCTGTAACAAAATATATTCCTTGCCGACCGAAATTGAAGGTAATATTTTTTGCAATTTAGTTTATTTATGGATCAGTAGTATCTTGTTGAAAGTGGATTACTTTTAGAAGCCGCAATTCCAAATTGTGTTAAGTATACTTTTCAAAGAATGTCTATAATTTCTTTAAAAAATTAGATGTTTTTAAATATCTTAAATACGACAAAGTAAGACAAAGCGTTCTTTAATATAAAAATACAAATCTTCATGACGAACAATTTTGTTTTTTTTTACTTTCTTACGATAAAGTTTTATAAGACCGTTAGAAGATAAAATATACATAAGGAGACTCTCTTTTCTGACGCGTTTAAGGAGACTCTCTTTTCTAAACTTGTGCCTACAAAAATTGAAAAGATACAAAAATTATATTCATAGGAACCATTGGAGGAGGACTTTCTCATAAAATGGCATTTGGATAGGTTTTTAACTGCCAAAGTTATTGAAAAAACAATAACTTCGTAACTGTACAATTTTTGGAGCGAGTAAATTACCATCATGTTTGACTGTTTTGGAGCATTTGTAAAATTAAGTAAATATATATTCGTGTGTCTCAATGTAGGACTTGTTTGTGTGTGTGCATAGTAAGTGCGCAATAACTAAATTTATTTATTTATAATTTTTAATGTTTAAGAACCTCGTAAATAATTTTGACCGACATAATCACTCTAAGCTTATATATTTTGTATCTTTGTAATTAGTGGGTATTTTTAAGGGTCCGAAATTTGCTTTATAGCATACACTAATAAAAGTATTTATTTGATTCAAAGAAGGCTTCTTCATAGAAAATGAAATTGTGGTATTTGTCCATAACAGAATACTTGTTAACTGTTAATAAGTCATTTATTGAGACCCTGTATGGACTCCACAAAATATTTCCTTATAGCCGAAAAGTTTATTAACTGCTAAGAAATGATTTATTAATTACAAAGACTCTTTTTATGTGAAAAAAAAACACATGCTTATAGTTTATAATATAAATGATTAAGGCCTTAAGATGAGCAAATTTTGATGGAAATGAATGCATTTCAGTTTCGTCCATCTGTTCTCTTCTAATGTGAATCACTTACAAACGTATAAGAAAAATTCAGTTTGTCAAATACAAAAATAAGTTTAAAAAATTATGGCTAAATTGGGGAGATTTGATGTGACAATTCAAAATGAATTTTTGCATTCATTTCCATTACACTTTGCATGTCTATTTAATTCTATTAAAAATATGTTCGTTTCAACCAACCAAGCTAACATAAATAAACGACACTTTTTATTGAACTCGCTCTAAAAAGTATTTCATGGTAAATAAATATAAATGAATTTGTTAAATATTAACAAATAATTACTGCATATACTCGAATAAATATACTTATAAACGGTATGGGAATACTCTTATCAGTGTGGACTATATAAAAAACTGTAAAAGGGATTTTATTTAGTAATCATATGTATATCATTATAACCTCTATGCTTTCTAAGATATTTTTGTTTATGTTTAAAAACTGATGCTATCAGAGAAAAAAATAGGATGGGAGATAATGAACGAAGAGGTTCATCATCTCATAATGATAGAACATTGTATAAAATATAGTATATATTTTTTAAATAATATTATCTGTATTTGAATGATAATATCAAGAGGAGTTCTTAGCGCGCGGCGACCGTACTCCTTTATACCACTAACATAGTTGAAATGTCTCAACATTGAACACATTTGTTTCGCCTACGCTTCACCTCCAGAAAATTTCTTAATTATGCTATGCCCAGTATTTTTTATTTTTTTTATCTTTCATTTATAGTCCGATTGAAATCGGTTTAGTGGTTCGTGACATATCAATCAGATGTTTGTCATTTTTCATGATTTCAACGATCGAAAATTGTTCTCCTTCATCGGATTTTGGGACATAGATACAGATAGATGCCGATTAGCATGAGTGCGACAAGGATTGATAGCTCCGTTTGCGAACGTGAGGACGTAGAGATAGAATGATTTCGTTCAATATAAGTGCAACAAGGACAAGCGTCGGGAATTCGCGACCGGACTGAAACAGTAGTTGATTGCTGGAAAGAAATTGAAAAAGATTATAAAGAAATGTAAACAACGGTATTAAGAATTTAAATAATTTGTCGTAATGTCATGTATCATGTACAGAGAGCAGCAAATACTAGTGGTTTGTCTTTCCAACACAACTTGCTTGTGTCAAATAATATTTTGTTTTTAAAGACAAGTAGTTCGTCTCTATAAATTAGTGAGTTGTCTTCCAATATTAGCCAGTTGTCCTCCGACACGAGCCAGTCATATTTAGACATTAATCACTCGTGTCGGATGACGACTCACTAATGCGTAGAGACGAACTACTTGTCTATGAAAACAAAACATTATTAGAAACAAGCCAGTTGTGTCGGAAAAACGAACCACTAGTATTTTCTGCTCTCTGTACATGATACACGACATTACACCAAATTATTTAAATTCTTAATACCATTGTTTACACTTTTTTATACTCGTTTTCAAGTTCTTTCCAGCAGCAATCAACCACGAAGATTCTTTTGTAAATTATAAATTACACATCCAAGATCATTAGTATCATATAGTTTGTTCAGCTTCTATGTGTACACATTTTTAAGCATTTCTTGGCATTTTCAGTGTTAAATGCACTAGAAATGTATTTGCGATATATGATAATTAACAAAAAAAGTATCTAATAATATACTTGATTGTTACAGTCGATTGTCGATTATATGAAACAATTTAGATACGAAGCAGTCCCTCTTGCTGGCTTCAATGTTCTTTACCACGGATAACTATTGAAGTGTAGCTGAGAATAGCTTGACGAGATTAGTGTGTTGACATCGGTTTTCTGACATCCTGGCTGTTGAAAAAGTAGACATTTTGTAGCTTCTGTAAATTTATTGAAAAGTAAGTAAACATTTTTGAAATGTAATCTTCCAGTGATCTTGGGAGTACAGTTTTTCATTTAGAAAGGAATCTCCGTAATTGACTTATAGGATAAAGGAAAAAACTATTAGAAGCATGTGTTACTTCTAATTATCGTATTAAGAATTTAAGGCTTTTCACGTAATGATATATTCTACTGTTATTTCAAGCTCCGAAGTTCTTCTATCTTTGTCTATTTCAAGCATGAAGTGCACTTGTGATAAAATTATGATACTCAACTATTCATAATGAAAGTGTCTCCTGATATATTTATCTTCGATTTATACAGTCCATTGTCAGGATTCCCATGACAGGGAATGCTACAAGAAGTACAAGTAGATAAAGCTGGAAAAACTTGGGAACTCGAAATAATAGCAATATATCATAATATTATAGGATAAAAGATTTAAATTCTTAGTACGATTGCTCACAGTTTCTTCTAATCAGTTTTCGATTTCCTTTCTTCCATAAGTCAAGTACAGAGATTCTATTAGAAATTAAAAAGCATATTCCAAAGATCACTGAACATTACATTTGAGAAATGATTAGTTACGTTTCAGTAATTTTTCATGACCATCAATAATTCAATTTTTTTCCAGCAAGGATTTCGTAGAAGTGCAATCAAAACACCAAGTTCGCTAAGCTGTTCCCAGCTACACTTCAATAGTTTCTTATGGTAAAGAGCATCGAATCCAACGAGGTGGACTATTTCGTATTAAACAGGACCTGTCAGTGGAGCCATGGCTACGTATCAACAATCGAGTGCAATAGACATGTGTATCGTTAGGTAGTTTCTGTATTAACCCTTTGCGTCTCAGTGGAACAGACGTCGTCCCACTTACATTTACATAGATTTTGCTCTTTTTCTCGTGAAATCTAAGACCCATTTTGATCAAATCATTCTCTGTTACTTATATAGACCCTAATAATCAGTAAAATAAATTGTTTCCCCTTTATTGCTAATATAATTGTTATTAACAAAACAAGTTAAAAATATGAGTTTTTTCTTGAATAAATGCAGTTTTAAGAAAACCTCTCATTATTTTTTTCTGACACTTTTTTCATAGAGATTTTTGGTATCGCTGACGAATACGGGGTTAGTTTTTTGAAATTCAAAATGGCGGATTAAAATTTTAAATATGCACTGTATTTGGACGAAATTTGATACTCGAGCGTGTTCGGGGTCGCTGATTACGAATCCGAGGTTAGATTTGCGTTACATTAAATTTTAAATGTAACTCTAGACAAAATTTATGAAATATTTAATTCGGATTACACATTGGAAAAGAGGCTAAGGGCTGGGATTCGTTACTTCATAGAAGCTTCCAGGGCATCCAAGACTCACTACACAGAAGTTCCTCAGTCCGATTTTAAGTCCCTTTTTTATTTTTTTCTGATATTTATTTTTAAAATTTAAAAAAAATTTTTTTATATTTAAATGTAATAATACTAAGATTTATTTATTTATGATATGCAATAAAAGAGGTTTTTTTAAACCTCATACAACGGAAAATTGAAAACTTTGCACATACATTGTGTTCTATATTCATAAATTTTAGTGCTACATTGAGCACATCTCCTTCGCATTTTATTCGGTAACATTATAGATAAGTGTTCTGCATTTGCTTGTCATTTTTCTAGCGAAACTTGAGGTTTCCAACAACTCATTCCTCTTCTTAAAGATTTTCGACATTTTTTTATGGATACATGTGTATTTACTAATAATTCATTTATGACCATTAATCTAAATTGTTTCAATTTCCTGTGTTTTTCCTTATAATAAATGCTTATAGTAGTAGTAGTAGTATATTTTACTCTCTTATGGGGTACAACCTGTTGAGAGGTGAGGTGAGTTCCGGAATAGACCGAAAACTTAATTCGCAGATACAAGGATAAAAACCATAAAATAAACGCAAAACGCAGGGAATATAAAATATTAAAAAAAGATAAGAATAACACAGAGCAAAAGCGCAGTACATTTAGTAAAACTAGAACTAGTCGCCATACAAGAATTGTCTTCGCACGAGTATTGCTCTTATGAATTTACATAAGGTTTTCGCTGAGAAAAGGTCAGGTTTACAGATCAAAGTACAAAAAATGTTATTCGGAGAACACGCGGATACATTTGCAACAAAATCACGTCTCACTGGTGCGAGTAGGGGGCATTCCGTAAAAATGTGACATAGAGAATCGGGGACATTCATATTACATAACGAGCATGGCGATTGGGGATTATAGATGAGACGCATACCGGCGAGAGAAAGCGAACGCGTGAAGACTGTCGCTAATCTGAGCTGAGCTCTTACTCTTAGATAAGCGAGAGGCAGACGAGGCGGATACAGCGTATACGACGAGTCGCTGAGCTGACGGTAGAGTGGTAGCTGAATATTTTCGGAGTTAAAATATCTTGCTAAATCTTTAGCTCTGCAAGAATCTGCATATTTAGCAATTAGTCGCGGACCAACGCTCGCCCAGGACTCAGCGTCAAAGCTGCCCCGCAGGACATCAACCTCCGCTTCATCCAATAGGGAGAAAAGCTGCGTGAGCCAGTTACGGGGCTCTTCTGGAGATATCACGGATAATTCTCTTAAGCGAATAAGTAAAATCTTGGGCAGCCTTGAGTCGGGAAGTCGGAGGGTCTTAATTACCCATTTTATCGATCGATTTAGTATCTCAACCGCAATCGGAGTGATACCGAGTTCTAATCGTATTATATAAGCCGGGGTGTTTCTTGGCAAATGGAGAAGTCTTTTGAAAAAGTCGATTTGCACCGACTCCAGCCTATCCAAGTGGCGGAGAGCCCAAAACGGAGCCGCGTATAATAGTACCGATGTAACCATAGCTTTGTACAGTTTCCAGTATGCGTCCCATGCGTCGATTTTAGCGGAATTTATTACGGCTACGGACGCGGCTGCTGCGGCCCTTGTTCGAGTAACGGCGTCCTCCGAGGGCTGAAGGCCTGACGTTGATGATGAAAACACTATACCTAAAAACCTGTAGACGCTTTTTACTTCGATTGGAATGTTATTGAAAAGAAAGCCTCTTGAGAACTGATCGAGCGGACCGGCTCTTCTGAAACAGATTATCTTAGTTTTCTCGACATTTACAGTGAGCCGGTTAATCGAGCAGTAGTCAGAGAGGATTTTAAGCTTACGGCGAAGGTCTGAGGGGGAAAAAGCAAGAATGGTAAGGTCATCAGCATAGAGGAGCATTAGCAGATCCGTGGATCTGGTAACATCCACTCCGCGTACCTTATTGTCTCGAAAAAAAGTAACTATGTCTGACAAATATAATATAAACAACAACGGAATCAGAATTTCGCCTTGAAGTACGCCTACCGTTACGTTAAATCGCAACGTTTCCCCGTTTTCCTTGTTATACAGCACTGACGCAGAGCGATAAAGCGCACTAAGCACCCTGACGAATTTTGCGCTAACACCTAGTCCAAGTATCTTTCGCCATAGCAGATCGTGAGGGACGGAATCAAAGGCTCTCTTAAAGTCCACAAAAAGGCTATAAAGTTTCGCGTTCCGGCGCCTCAAAACGACCTGCGCGGAGGCGAGAAGGCAGAAGATATTATCCTCCGTCCCTCTCCCACCGCGAAAGCCGGATTGTTCCTCCGGTAGGATGTCTCTCTGCGTAGCCCACTTGGACAGGCGTGTACATAGGATCTGTGAAAAAATTTTCGCTAGTGCGTTAGTTATTGCGATTAACCGGTAGTTAGAAGGATCGTTACGGGCGCCCTTCTTATACAAAGTAAAGATCGTCGAATCAGCCCATCCTAACGGGAAGGCTTCCGCCGTAAAAATTCTATTAAAGAGCGAAAGAAGGAGAGAAAGCCATTGATCGTCCATATGCTTAAACAGTTCCGCAGGTATTTTATCTGGACCAATGGCCTTTCCTACCTTCAGGGTCCTTAGACTTTCCCTAAGTTCAGACACAGAGAAAGGTGAGTCCAGCGCGGGATCAAAAGTACCAAAATACTGCACGGGCGGCAATTCTATCTCCGGAAAGATCTCGCGGAAGAACGCATTCCAGTTTTCGTCTGACACTTGATGGCGTAGTGTAGGTTTCGAACGAAATTGGCGTACTGCAGACCAAAAATCTGCTGAGTTACGGACTTCCGCGAATCTGTCGGCAATATTAGAGTCGTAAGAGAGTTTTTTGGCAGCTAGTAAATTTGAGTAACACCTACGGGATTCTTTGAATTCTTCCAAAATGGCCGCGCTGTATCCAGACCCCCTCATATGTCTCAGGGTGCGAGCTAATGACCTCTTAGCGGAAAGACATTCCTTGTCAAACCACTTTTTCCTGAATCCTAACGGCGAGAGGTTATTGCTAATAACATAGTCTTTTAAAAGGCCGGAAGAAAGCGCCGAGTTGCGAATCGTTACAGTTAAATTGTTATAGCACTCGTCGAGATCATTACAAACAGCAGAAACAGTGGTTTGAAACGAGGCCGCGAGAAACGCATGATATAATGTAAACGCACTAGTTGCCCCGTCCGAGGGGTTCTGAAAACGAGTCACACGACGCAATACAGAGCTTTGAGCAGGTGTCTGCGAAGAAGAGTTATCTTCGAAGAGATAGAGTTCCACTGACACTGGCAAATGGTCAGAGCCATAAAGATCATCGCCTATCACAAGATCGTGAATATAATGAACATGCGGTATCGAGATCCAGACAAGGTCAACAACACTGAAACCCCTCTGTCCGAGAAAAGTATAATGCGCAGGAAAATCACTTAACGTTCGACCGTTTAATAAAACAAAATTGTTTATGGACATAAAATCGGACAAAATGGTTCCGCGTTGGTTGAGATTCACGTCATAGGATCGTCTACAAACTCGCACAGAGGACTCTTCAAAAATTTGAGCTACGTCACTTAATGGGTCAGACGGACCCATCCGACAGTTAAAATCGCCGCCTAAGATGAAAATACAGTCTGAAAACTGTTCATCCAGTGAGTCTAGAATAATTTGTAGGGAGGAGAGCAGTGGTTCTGCAAGTGGAATGATACTTCGTTTGTCAAAAATAAATTTTCTTCTGCTACAAAGTAAACCGAAATACTTAGAAAAAACAAATTTTTGACACGTTTAATTTCATTTTTCTCCAAAATCCGAAGTGAAAGCAGATATCTGGTCGTACCAGCGTTTTCATTACAAAAAAAGTACTTTCCTTGATACTACCTAAGAAATGATACTTTCCTTGTAAAATTAAATTTCCTTTTGTTACAAAATGAACCGAAATATGGCGAAAAACCCTGATTTTTACACATTTAACCACGTTTTTCTCCAAAGTGTAACGTGATAGCCAAATTCTGCTGGCGCCATCGTTTTCAGCACGAAAAAATACGTCAGGAATGCTACTTCGCTTGACAAAGGCAGACTAAAAGTAAAATTTTTTCGGTCAGTTTTATGCACTAAAAAATGATGTAGTAATAGAAAATAGTTTCGATTAATTTATTTGTTGATAAAATTGACATTTATTATCATAGCTATAATTAATTCTTTAACAAATGATACTGAAAAACGTTGAAAACCGGAATTTGAAAAAAAACGAATAGAATATACACGAGTCATAACAGGGGAATCCTGCTTTTTTTAAATTTTAATTAAGCTGGTGAGATTAAAAATAAGAGAAAAAATAAATAGAAGGTCTCAGTTTCGCATATTGGCCTCGAGCTTGAGGTCTTGCTGCGGGTCTCAAGACTGACTTGTGCAATATGTATTATATTTCATATTAAATGATATTTTTAAGAGTCTTATTACTGGGCTTTGGGTTTGGTCTTGGCTTTGCAAGAGATTCTTGTGATCGATATTGGCCTGGATGCAGGAATTAAATAAAATATTGCAACAAATTTACTAAAATATAGAAATATAGAATGTTATTTTCGGTCGCAATTTAAAAGAGTTATTTATTTCAAGCTACGAATAGAATTTGCAATTGAAAAAGCATACATTAACTTTCTCGTATCATTATTTTCATATTTTTTAATAAACTAACCCGAGTTAAAAAAAATTTTCTCGAAATATCATCGCATTAAGTCTCGCGAATATGTCTCACTAAAATATCGCTAAACGGCAAATGCGATATTTCAAGCGATACTTGACGTTTCATGGATCGAAAATTATCGGTGGTATCGCAAAAGTATCGGAAAAGTATTTCAGATATAAAATAAAAATAAAAAATAAACAAATTAAAAACATTTAATAATGTAAATTTAAATTATAAGTTTTACAGAACGTATGCAAATATTTTGTTTCAGTTAATGAAAGAACACTATTCCATTTCGATACTTACGGTTTGGTAGGCGGACCTGACGGTCTTACGGTTGACGTGAACGGAAATCTCTGGGTTGCACAATTTGGAGGATCATAAGTAAGTACATACTATTATTACTGTTTTATTCTTTCTTTTCTGTCTGTTTTTATTCTGATCACTCAAAACAGATAATTGAACAAAAAAAAGGTGCATTTAATTTTACGTACAGCCGTTTATTTTATTTTTACACAAAATCTAGTTTATTTCAAGAATTTAAAGTGTAATTACATTTTTCATGAAAGATAAATTGACTACATTCCAACCAAGGATATCATTTTCATCATTATCGTCCTGCATTCATCATCTGAATCATCTGAAGTCCTTTGATGGATGGCCATCATTAACAATGTAAATAAATGAAGTCAAATGATACCAGCGTCTGAAGTATATGTAAAAAGTAAAAAATTCGATGTTAGGCTTACCATTTAAGAAGAAGACATTGATATCGAACCAAATAATCGATAGTAGCCATACAATAAAATATTATAGTTCATTAAGTCAAAGAACTGATACATTATCCAACAATTCTTTTTTTTGTTTTGTCAGTGTTCTAAAGCGAGTAATGTGTTAACCAAAAAATAGTTAAGTGGACGACTATTTTTATAGCTTCGAAATGGGGCAAAGCTATTATTATTTAACCAATTGGAATTGTTGATTTTAGGAATTGAAATACCACCAACTATTTCTTTTGGTTGTAGAATAACAAACCGGAAGTAGCTGTAGCAACTAAAAAGAGTTCTGCGGTACATACATATATACTCAAAATTTTTAGCTGAATTTACTATTTTTTAGTTGTTTGAACCAATTAGTTTTTCCGTGCACCTATTTCTTATAAAATTAAACCGTTGTAAATGTTTCAGACTATTCTATTGTTTAATTTTTGAAATGAATTGTCTATGTTTTTCGAAAACATCTTTTTCTGCTATCAAATGATTCTTACTCTAAAATCTCTCAAAACCAAAATATAGATAATAGTTCTAATGGGTGTCCAATTTATGTTTTAGCGATTTCCACACGATTTAAATTTAATTCTCCAGTACAATACTATAAATCCTCATTGTTGAGACTGAACCGTGAAAATCGGCTATAATTTAATATTTGTAAATACCGACACGTAGAACATTAAAAAACAGTCACATATTTCATGTATTTTCTTATACGTTTACTTTACTTATGATTTAAGTTAGTAACGTTTTCGACTTCTTCCACGACTCCTCGTCATATGAAGCTAAACTGACTTCGCGTTCACAATACTTGTACACGTGTTCTTAATACAAAAAGGAGTGAAATAATTTTCAATAAAATTAATGTAGCAACCCAGAGTCTTTTTTTTATATATTTTCACCGTCGAAAGTACTAACAATTAGCGTACACGAACACAGTAGGAGTATTTCGCAACTACAACTACAAAATACTCACTTTGTTTTCAGATTCTGCACATCGATGGCAAAAATGGACAATTGATTTGTGTTATTCCTCTTCCCGCATCTCAAGTGGCAAGTGTCACTTTTGGAGGACGGAATCTTGATGTACTATACATAACTACTGGCAGTAGTAGAGATATAGCTCAAGATGTGGGCCCACTAGGACGTTATGATGGATTCGTATTTGCCGTGTATGGTTTAGGACCTTTGGGGCGAAAAGCAAATGATTTCGCGTTATGAACTAGCTGATAAAGTGAATTAAACGTTATTTTAAAATCAAAAACTTTTCCTACTACCCTAAACTTTAAATACGAAAGGATAGGAATGTGATATTTTTTACTGTGTTTTCTCTGCAGTATCTGAATAAATATATTTCACTGGCAGTGTTCGAAGATATAAGTGCATGAAATATCACAACATATTATCAGATTATTTGCCTTTTTGTCTGTGTTAGTCCTATATTCTGTTCCTTGGGCTTGGAGAGAGAAGAAAAACGAGGAATGAAGAAATTCGTATGATTTTAATGCGCAAATAAGTGTTAGACGTACAACAAAGTCGGTATCGTATAGTAACAAATTTTAAAATACCAATAGCAAAATTCTCATGTTTAGATATAAAAATTTGAAGTTGGACCGTAAAGATTTGACATTTATTTGACTTTCAAAATTTGCTGTGATATTAACAAATTTAATATTTGTTTAAATTTACTATTGCAGGTAACCGTAATTTGTTGTATAATCATTAAAAATTTACGAAAAAATAAAAAACTATATGACCCGTCTGCTGCCTTACGGTCCGAATTAGATGAACAACAGACACGTTGTTTATATCTTTAGATATTTTTAAGTTTCTATTATTATGTAAAATCACAATTTGTTTAGAGATATAGTTTTGACAACTTTTTTGGGTTTAATTATGAAATTAGACTAACTATTTGACAATAACTGCATAAAAACGTTGTGTGAGATTCGTAAACGTTTTAAACTTACACAGTATAAATTTGTACGAAACGGTGCATATTTTTACATCAGTAAAATCCGTGTCCAATTGGAATTCAGATATCAATTGAATATTATTTCCTAGGTAATATACGTTATATTTTTTATTATGATACGTGACCGAAAGGTTAAAAATGATATTTTTTAATAATACATGCGCGGCTTTAGGTTTTATTCCCTTACCCCAATTTGGTTCCAAGAAACAAATGAATTTGCGCGATTGTAGTATTAAAAACATGTTTTCGTTAAAAACTCAAAATGTTGAAAAGTTCTAGGTTTTATCAGCAAAGTAATGTTTCAGTTAAATAATAATAGTAATTCATTTGTTAAAATGAAAAAAAAAAACATTAGCACTTTCAATGGGTCGTTTAAAATATTGATAACGCAGCTGAACACACCAAAAATAGTTTCTTCTTAAATCGTATGCAACCATTAAGACAAAAGAATATTTACATGATAAATTAAAGTGCGTGTAAACTACGTAGGTTATATGTTCTTAGTGCAATATATTACCAGAAGTTCAATGTAAGATTAATGAAGTTATACTTATAATTTAGTTTATTTTAACGAAGGGGTTTCCATGCATTTCAGAATTTCAATGTCGACACGTAGTATACTTCATTTTTCATGATAATGGATATAATTTCCACTAAAGAGAACTACTATAGTAATATAGTACTACCATTGTCATCGAAAAGGAAATTCATAACTTTCTGGAATGTTACATTTTCGTTTTTAATTGTATTTCTATTTGGTTGATATCTAATTTATGTTGTTACGCAAAAAGCCGCGATTATATTGCATACATTAATAATAGCCAGAACAATTAATTTTGTTATCTAAGGCTAGGAAGTAGTGGGTTGAAATAATTTAATTATTCAAATATAGAAATCATCAATTTATTGATTAAATTAATTATAATCATTACATACAATATTCTTAGAGGGCTACTTGATTGCTAGAAACTTTCATCTTCCGCTGAGACGTCTAAGCATATGTTTACTATTGCACCTTTTTTAAAACTCTCGATAGTTAAATGTGTCTGATACTATCATTTTCTAATTTACTTCGACCCAGACTAAGTTTCTGGTTGGTTTTGTGTAATATTAATTTCCAAAAGTTATTCACAAATGTATAATTTCCAATAAGTATCCGAAAGTACACACATTTTCATTATTAATACAAGAATCTCAGTATTATATTTTACAACATAGTTAATAATATAATTTTAACAGTTAGTGTGAAGTACACTGATGTAATAAATAATTCTTTAGTATTTTTATTGTGTTAACCTTTTTCGCTATCTTCACAGGGTCATAGGTCTAAAAAAAATGTGGAGAAAAACGGATTTCACGGTTTTATTTGTACAACTATTTAGCTTCAAATTTTGCAAACTGCGAAATCCGAGCTGATCGGTTTCTCCAAATACAGGTTATTATAGGTGATTTACAATTTTTACAGCGAGTTTTCGTTATTTCTGGCAATTGACCTACAATCGAAAAATGTTTAATGTGAAAGTTATAGGTATAAAAAGATCTACAATTTTTGTATACATCATTTTTCACATAACCTCAAAGTTTCAGAAAAAAATCGAAAAAACCGTATTTTTCGCGCTCAAAAATGATTTTTTTTCTTGAAATTTCTAGGAGATTTATCCTTTTTTGTCCCGAATAAGCTGTAATTTTTTTGAGTAATTATATATATTCGTTTCTTTTTTATTGATTAAAGTTAAAAGATGAGAGTTTAAACAATCAGGAGGATCGTGAAATTCCGCAAGGAAGTCATATAAAGAATTTCCTGGTCAAACTATGTCAGCCAATCAGCGAGGTACATAATCTGGGAAAAAGTTATGTTACCTGCCATATTAAAGACCATATGGAGAAAGAATGAGGTAAATGGGATATCTTTATTTACGTTTCTCAATTTTTCTCATGTATTTATTTATTAGGTTAATTTACACACAGATAATCCGCAGCCATGTGTAATATGTGCTGCATAGCTGCTGCAATTTTTGCGTCGTATAGTAGATTCAATTTTTGCTGTCAATTAGTTGCAGCAGCGTTGCGGAAGCATTGGTTGAATTTTGACTTTGACTCAAGCTGCGTCAAATCTCGTGCTACTTGGGATATATCTGTCGAATGCGATGCTAAGTTTGGGAGAAGTTAAGGAGAAGCCATCATTATCATTTAAATATGGAAATTAGATTGCTATCGTAGTTCTACTATTTATAAGTTGCAACTTCTCAGTCCACATTTGAAATCATTTTGTCGGTTTAAATCTTTCACATTGTATCATCATTGTATTGCTCCTTTTAACCGTTAGTTCCGACGGATATTTTAAAGCCTTTTCCTTCCAGGTTAAAAGTCATATATAGTTTATATATGGCTTATATATAGGTCCTATATATGATTTATATACAGAATTGGGCATATATAATCGATATATAGTTTTTTAAATTCCTCCCCAGTCGTACAGTTCCTTCAAAATCGTTTATTCGGTAGCAAAAAATAAGGAATATTTCTGTAAAGAAAATGCTATCAAAAATTATCCATAATTTAAAAAAAAAATTCTTGCATTTTTACGTTACCTTCATGTCTTTGTTAAATTATTTGCTCGCTCAATGGTTGTAAAAAAGAAGCAACTCCATGCGTATCTCCAACCTGGAACACTGGAACTAAGGCCCCAAATCCTAATGGTGGAAACAGAAAATCCTTTGGAAATTATTCACCGCTGAAGAACCAGAAAATTCATGTTTACATTAATAGTTTATTGAATTTTTTGTAATGAATGTATATTGCATGCAGGTTCGATTGAAACTGCCAAAAAGTTCCCGTTATTTTTTTTCAGAGTTCATCTTTGGAAACATGGTTACTATGGTGTGCTGTTTTTTAATTTGAGCGCGTCTTTTGACAGTTTCTGTCCAACCTCCAAAAGATGATCATCGTGAAGAGAAATATAAATTAAAAAAAGTCGAATAAAATGTTTTTGTGATTATGTTATATATCCTTGAGCGGGGAATAATTTCTTCCACTACCACTATAGGATTTGCGGCCCAGGTTGCAGGCACCAGATTGAAGATACTCGTGGAGTTGCTTCTAGGTTCCTTTAGCGATATAATAAGTGTGCGATAACGTGACAGGTATCATAAACGCTACAACATTTGTTTGAGAATTATTTATTTATTTATTTATTTATTTACAAAATATACGGGACAAGGCCCTTACAAAATAAACGTGATTTAAGTTCACAATTTTATAATTAACAAATAAAATTATGAAAGATTATAAAAGTATATTAACATGTAAAAGTAAACAAATTAAACTAATAAATGCATACGCCTGATTGCGTTCTTAAAAGAAAATAGACTGGCTAACTGGATGGAATGTGGAATAGTGTTCCAAAGACGACGGAGACGAGGTAAGGGGGAAAAGAAACGATGGGACGACCTAGAGGGTTCTTCAACAACTACTCTGGCATATATGTACGTTGAGGCATTTGTGAAACAATCATTGGAAACCCCTCGGTATTTGACCGTGCGTTGATCTAAAGGGTGAGCTGCATTATGATCCGCTACAAATTATGTCAATACGCTTATCCGTTCGCGAGTCATCGCGAGACAAAAAACGGGACGTACGGACTTACAAGATCACGGACACAAATTTTTTTATTGTTGATTTGGGTTCCTTAGGATCTGAAACGTCGACATTTGATGAAAAACTATAGGGTAATTTTTTTGCCCGAAGTGACAAAATTCAATACTTCGTCCAGACTTAGTCTGAGTCGAAGTAAAATTGTCGTGATAGACAAAAAATTATCTAAAGACTGGTATTCTTGCGTTTTAGCTCACTGTCTGTCACGTAGTTACCTAATTATGTGCACACTCTATGGCACTTTTCGCAGATTTTCATGTATTGTTCGCAATTTTCGTATTTCAATAATTTCATTGCAGTTCATCTGTCAGATTCTTCCACTGGTCCGTTGCGGTTTCGACGTTGTTTCTCTATTCCTATATTTTTAATTCCATCTTTCAATTTTAAAATCAGTAAACAAATTTTTTCAATACTATATAAAAAGTACAGAAAATTCATCTGCGATTACATACAAATTATGTATAATTCATATTTAAATTACACAATTATATATTTATATATAAACTATATACGAATTATATATGCTTGAATTTTGTGTCGATGTCATCGCGTTGCAGAAATTTCGATGCTGAACGCAGAACCGTTTTCGGATTTCCACTGATTTGTTGTAATTTTGATCTTTTCCTCAATCCGTATAAAGATCTTGTACGATTCTTTCTTGAAATTTCTAAATATTAGTTTTATTTTTTTCTTTTTCTTTTTTTTTTATTTTATTAATAAACGGACCACATGATCCTATACATATAAATCTACAGAAAATGCAAATAAAAACAAGTATAACGGAAGAAAAAAAAACTTCATTCACAATAAGTCTTAAAAATTACATATATAAATAAATTAAACAGCGCTAAAATCCGACCACAAATCTAAAAATTGGTATGCTTAACTAACACGCAAAAATTACAACATGTATAAATTACAAACTATTCGTCGTAATAGCGATATAATAACAGGGATACAGCTCTTTTAAATCCAATTAACGTATCGAGTGAACGAGTGGATACATCAAGATGGTTCCATCCTCGTTTGAGACGCGGTATTGGTTGATAGTAAACAAAATTCCGCTTACACGTGGATTCTTTGATGACTCTAAATTCACGGATTGGATACCGTGACTCCCTTGTAGGGAACATTGCCGACAAGTTTGGATCTATATTAAAATTTAGAACGCGAAAAACTATTAATGAATCGTGATAGCTATGAAGAGAATTTATGGTAGGAAATTTATATTTCAAGGAGATGTCATGGAAATTATGGTCAAAACGGGACATGGGATTAGTAGATTTGAAGGCTAAATATCTCAGGGCTCTACGCTGGACTCCTTCCAGTAACTCAATATCAGATTGTGTATATGGAGACCATATTGGAGCAGCGTATATAAAGTGAGGCAGAAATAGTGTACGTAAAAGATAAGCTATAGTCATTGGATCTTTAAAATCCTTAGTGGCTCTTTGAATAAACCCAAGCATCTTTGATGCCTTATTACGGACTTGCCGTAAATGGTCCCCAAAAGAGAAATCGTTACACATAGCCACACCGAGATCATGATGTTTATTAACTCTAGACAACGACTTATCACATATAATATAATCAAATTCAAATTTATCAGGGCGACGTGAAGTTTTGACCAACTATCCACGGCATAGATATCTCTCTGTAGCCTCGAAGCGTCGATGGGTGACAGAATCCTGTTAAAAATTTTCATATCGTCAGCATAAAGTAAAAATTTTGAATACGAGATGTTGTTACCGATGTCATTAATAAAAATGTTAAATAGAATTGGGCCCAAGTGTGAGCCCTGAGGAACACCCGAAGAAACGTCACATCGTGCCGACGAAATATCTTTGATTCGTACCCGTTGAGTTCGTCCAGTTAAATAAGATTCAATCCATCTCAAAAACGCATTCGAGAAACCAAGCTGGCTCATCTTACTCAAAAGCATCTCATGATTGATTCTGTCGAATGCCTTTGAGAAGTCTAAATAAATAGTATCGACCTGACAATTCGCCGCAATGCAATTGGATACAAAATCCGAAAAGAGTAGTAAACTCGTTACCGTGGATTTGTTTTTCGAGAAACCATGCTGATTTGTAATTATCGTGTTTTTTAGAACATCTCTTAATTTACCAGCTACGATGGAATCAAAAAGTTTCGGTATACTACTTATTACAGCGACGGGACGATAGTTACAGACATTACATTTATCGCCTTCTTTAAAAATTGGGGTAATAAAGGTTTCCTTCCACCATGTAGGGAAAATGCCGCGATTCAGAGATTCGTTAAATAGATGGCATAGTGGATCTAATAAAGACGATTTACAGTTTTTAATAAAAATAGAAGGGATTCCATCTGATCCGGTGGTAAACGTTGGTTTTAAATTGTTTATAGCTGTAGCAAGTTCATTGCGAGAGATTCTAAAATTCTGTATGGCCTTATCAGAAACAGAATAATCAAGAGTCGGCATAAAATCAGATCCTTGTCGGTATACGGAACCAAAATACTCGTTAAACAAATTAGCAGAGTTATTCATGTCGGACGAATGTTTATCCTGGAAATAAAAACTTGACGGCAACACATTAGATTTACGAGACATATTTACAAATGACCAAAAAGCACTGACATTCGATCTGGTTCTAAGCTCGATATTTGATATGTAATCTTTATACAATGACCTTGAAATCTTTAAACAATGAGCCCTAAGCATCTTAAATTTAATGAAGTCCGCTTGAGACTTTGTTCTTTTCCACTGTTTATGTGCCATTTTCTTTTTAAAAACCAAGTTTTTTAAATCCCTATTATACCAATACGGAAAATGGCTTGAAGTCAAACGCATCTTTGGGACATGTTTCGCAATGACCTTATCCAAAGTGGTGTAAAAACTAGATAACGCTTCCTCAAGATCAGTTACATTCAAGACAAAATGCCAATCAACCAATGACAAATCCTCGTTCAGCCCAGCAAAGTCTGCACTTTTAAAATTATAAGAAATAAAATTGATTTCGGGAAACTGAATTAAAATACATGGTAGGGTAAAAAATGCATGAACATGATGAGAGTCAGTGGGGATAAGAAAATCAGGACTATTTTGAAATTTTGTACTAGGTATGGACGAAAATAGAAGGTCTAAAGTGTACCCTTTGCCGGGATGAACGGGATAACAAGGGAAAGCATCAATAAACGAAAATAAGTCACTGCAAATATCTGCAGCTGCTTTGGTATTAGGCGAAACATATCCCAAACAATTAAACCCTAATCGATTTTTATCCCAGACAATGTTCGGCAAATTAAAATCACCGCCTATAATCCATTGACAATTATTATTATTAAACGAGATATTCTCAATGAGATTAGCGAAACAAGAGTAATCTTCAATGGGTGCCGAAGGAGAAAAGTATGATGCTGAGACAATCAATTTGCCGAACCTTGTGGAGACTGTTACACATAGATGCTCGGAATTCAAACCAGTTGTCGACGATACAATAGAACATGAAATATGCGATTTCACCGCGATTAAAACTCCGCCTCCTCTATGATGCATTGATGATGATCTGTCCGAACGAAACATGAAAAATCCGTCAAAACCAAGTTCAGAATCCGTGATGTCATGGTGAAGCCAAGTTTCAGACAGGATAACAATATCCGGAGATGGCTGGACTAAATTGATATTCTTCCGTATCTCTGACAACTTGGTACGAATTCCTCTGGCATTCTGATAGTATATTGTGACACAGTCAGGTGAAACAGAGGAACTCGTATCAAAATCTCCTCGAAAAGGCAGCCAGATCTTCCGAAGAATTTATGGTGGTGTCTATTCCATTAGTAGATCGTAGAAGAAATGAGGAACCGCGACGGAGAACTTTTAGTCCATATCGTTTCGCGAGCTCTTGCGTGCTTCTTAGAAGTTTGTAACGATCATGTGGCAAGTACTCGTTAATGAAAATTACGCTTGATGCCCTCCCCGGAAAAATATTTGCAGCATTTAAAGATTTCACGTTCCGACGTGCTTGCAACATACTATTCCTCTTTCCGCGCGACATAAAACGCACGAAAATATTATTTGTGCGTGGAAAATCTGAACGATTCTGAGATCGTGACGATCCAGCACTTGCAGTGTCCACAACAACAGACAACGTCCTGTTGGGGGGAACACGAGGAGAGGGCATGCGGTTAGCGCGTTCTACCTCTGAAGGGAGGAGGGGAACGTTTAGCGAGGCAGCTATAGCGCACACCGAATCAATTAGGGCCTCGTTATCGACTACAGGTACACCACTGATAACGATGTCACACTGATTTTCCATCAACTCGACAGATGTCAGTCGAGTATCCATTCCATGGTTCTGCTCTGATAATCGTTTATTGTCCTCTTCAAGTGCCAACATTTTCGATTTTAATACACCGAATTCCACTAATTGCTTCTCTACACTTTCTAACCGATATATATTATAGAGACAATCTGTGTAAATATTATATATAAACTATATATAAATATATATCGATTATATATGCCCAATTCCATATATAAATAATATATAGGACCTATATATAAGCCATATATAAACTATAGATGACTTTTTTACCTGGGGTGCCATAGACGCGAGGGCGGGGATCACCTACTCGCACGCGTATCGTATACTATTTTTTTTTAACGTGTGAGCTAAGTGAGCACTTAGCGCACGGAGTTAAAAAAATATACTTATATGTTACCTCCAATAATGAATAAAAAATAATAAAATAGTTTTCATATAAGTAATTCTTTATATACATAAAGTTGCCCGTGATTAAAAACGTCTTACCAAAGATCCATACCAATATTTTCAAGCCTGTCCTTTATCATTATGGGGAAACTGCCTTCTCTTACATGAAATTGGCTAGTCATTTTCACAGTACAGTGTAATTCGACACGTTTTCCGCAGTCAGATCATTCAAAATCTTACAACAGCTCATTCAGTCATTGTGACAGTAGTAAAAAATCTTTGATCTTTACTAATCATTAATCACATTTATTTTTAATACTAAATTTTAATAGGTAATTAATTATTTTATCAGCAAAAACTTATTTTAAGTAATATTTCCTGTGTTTAAATTTTTCTACATATACATAATTACTATATTCATTTCAATTAACAATTTTCATTACATGTTTATTTATTTTTATTAAATATGTAAATAAACTACATTTTTCGTTATACGTTTTATATTAACTAAAAAATGTGAACATAAAAACTACCAATGACACTATAATTGTATATATGTATAAATTTAATGTGTTTAAATACTTGATAGCGCAATAAAATATATTGTTTAAAAGAGAAGGCAAGATTGTATTTTAATTCAATTTATTCAGGTTATTTTAATAATTGTACAAAGTCGGAAACGACATTAATGCAAGTTAAAAAAAATGAAAAGCATAGGGGAGGTCGGGGTATTCTTGGACACATTTTTATTTTGTCCAGAAACTCTAAAAAAATTGCTTTTTCTTAACATTTCAAAGCTTGATTTTGTGGTACTAAAAATAAACTTTCATTTGGTACCAGCAATTTGACCTAATTGTTTAAAATTGTACACTCTGTATCAGCTGGCGCAAAAAACTGGTTTTTGAGATTTTAAAAAATCTCGGGGTATTATTGGACAGTCTTGTAAATCCTAAAAAAATGAAAATTATTGCTGGAAAACGTTTATTTTTTAATTAAAACGAAAGAATATCTATATTATAATGAATAAAATAAAGTAAGGCACATGAAAGTGTTCCGGTTTGCACCGACACAACTCAAATGAATCAACTTGATCATAAACGATACAATGGGGTATGTTTCAGCCATTTTCTTTCTCGGGCATATTTTCAATGCAAATTATGCAGAAATCAGTATTTTTCTCCGCATCAGTGTCCAAATCGCAGAAGTGTTCAATAATACCCCGAACGTTCATTTTTACAAAATGTCTGCGTATAAGTAATACAATGGAAATTTCATCAAAAACTCTTACATGCGTCAAAAGCTTATAGTTCCAAGAATATTATAAATATGTTTATCTGACTTGGTTCTTTGAAAAATGGAGTAAAAATGACCAAAACACTGAGTGAAAAAAACACTTTACAAACATCAAAATTTTGTTTTATGTGATAGCGAGGTAACAATGCGTCAAAATAAGTCAAGTGCTTAATAGAAAATGAGATTATGATAAGACGAGTCGATGCTAGTTGATGGAGACTCCAAGCGTTACAAACGGTAAAAATATCTCCCTGTCCAACAATACCCCGTGTCCAATAATACGCCGACCTCCCCTATATTTTATTGAGCAAAATTGCTTTTATAAAATTATATTTAATTTTAATTGTTCAAAGATGTTTGCTAATTAGGAATGAAATAATTAAGATTACCATTACAATTATGCATACAACCGCGTTACAAATCATACGAAATTGACACGAGAGCCAAATATTTTCATACAAAATTACAATTTTATACGGGTAATCTCAGGTAGTCGATAATTAAGTTTACAATTACAATTATAAGAATACAACCGCATAACAGAAAGAATACGAAATGCGCATGAGCCAAATATTTTCATAAAATTATAATTTTAGACGAGTAACCTCATGTTGTCAATTCTCACACAAAGCATGAAGTTGCAAGCGAATTACCAACCATTTAAACGCCGACCAAACAGCTTAGAAACTATTCTATTTTAATTCCTTTAAATTAATTCTCATTTGCTCAGACATTTATTCATCAAATTTTGTAAAACGATGCAATAAATAAAAAATAAAAAATAAATTCATATTCTCAATACTTTTCAATTCTTTTGATCAAGGAACTTAATTTAAAGAATTAAAGTTTTTTATTCATTTCAATTTTTTGGATAGGTTCATCGGGATTTTTAGTCCAGTTTATTTTAATTGGGTTTCATTTGAAGATATCGGGAAACTAAAAGAATTTAATTTAATAAAGTTTTGCAGGTCTAATTCCTTCATTAACACTTTAATTACTTCAGTTCAGTATATTGTTTCAATTTTACAGTTTCCAATTTGTTGAATGGAGTTATGAGAAATGAAGGATAATAGAAAATAAATGAGAATGGAAACGAATTGAAAAATGTTTTTTACTTCACGCAAAATCCAAAACTTGAATTATATTTTATCCAATCTTTATCGTTTGCTGATAGATGTTTTTGTTTAATCCAAATTGAAATGTCTTACATGTAATTTAGACAGATTCTCAATTGCGTTTTATTAATATCTGCAATTCTTTTATATGCCCAATTTCTTTCAATTTATTTTAATGGATTAGATGCTTGTTGAATTCCTGCCGGTCCAATCAGTTATGGCTGCCTTTCTTTATTCACCCCAATTCTTTGCTAAGTGTTAAAATATGAAGTATTGAAAACATTTCCAGATTGTGTGTCGTTTTAAGCACTCTTGGAATGCAATGAATTAAAATAAAAGATAGAGAATATAATTTTAAAAAGCTGGCAATATGTTACAGACGTTTTTATACAGCTGTAATGGTGTGCTAACAAAAAAACATGATTTTTCGAACCGTTGGCGAAATGCTAAACACATTTTCAAAATATCTTTCAGGGACTTAAATAAGGCACACTAAAAATAGTCAAATTAAAAAGTTACTTTTTGTATCCGAGATATAAGAATAATTAAAATCTATTTTAAAAAAAACTGAGTTAGGCATAATTATTTCCTTCCCACGCTTTTCCTATCAGATGCACATGCTTGGATATTACACATTACATTTGTATTTCATCAAGGAATAATTCTGTGGGTGCGACGACTTGATTGGGAAAGAGTTACATTTTTTACAACGATTTAAAATATGAATTTTTATTTAGTACGCAACGAAAAAGGTCAAAAATTGCTTATTTCGGCTATGCCAAACGGATTTCAGGGAACTAATCGACTTGAATATATATACCCACTACATATTCTGTGATTAGTTTTATGTATCCTTATAATTATTTTTTGATTAAATTCATGAATTCATGGTTTAATTGTTCAGTACGCTAAATATTAAAATTTTCAGAGAATTGCTCATATACCCTGGCGTTCGAAAATTCACATCGTTTTTTGCGATAGCGGGCACAGAATTGTTTTTGCACGATCGATTAGTGTACACTTTAAGGAATATTTTCCAAAAGAAACAAATTTTTTTACGCAATGAGAAGTCTGTTTAATAGTCATTTGTTTATTGAAAAATCAATTTTTTATTAACAAATTAAATTTATTTTTTTGCAAACGATACTGTTTTCTATTCTACTACTAATTATGAACATGCCATTAAATTGTCATTAATTTTTATCAATTAGTTGGCGTGAAATTGTCATTTAAACAAAAAATTAATATTTTTTCAAACTATTTTGGGATATTTCTTAACATTGTAAACCACATCGCAAAATTTTCTACTTCGTCGACTGCAAGTTTGTGGAGAGGTGTAATAGCACGAAATGGCGCTGACGTTATTTCGAACGCTAATGGTGTCAAATTCAAAAGTACCAATTTTCATCGTTGATATAATCAGCAAATCAATTTATTATCATAACAAATCCGGATAACAATCGTAACATTTGTTTTACCAATAATTTGGTGCCCTTAACAAACTTAAAGCGTTCATTCTCTTATAATCGCGATTTTCAGTCGGGTTAATAAATACAATTTTATACAAATTAATAAAACGACAAATATATATTTACAATTTAAAAGAAAATGATCAAACAATTAACAATAAAAATAACAACAAAAATAAATGGACACGCAAAGGGAATGAAAGGGATTTAATCGCGAAAGTATTAAATGGTTATCAATAATTTACGGGAAAGGGGGGGGGGGGTAGAGGTCTGAAGGAGAGGTAAAATGCATAAGGAAATAGACATGGGAGAGACAACGTCAGACAAAAATTTACATTTCCGAAACGGTTGTGCGGCAGAGGGAGGGATAGTCGAACGGCAGCCCTCATGAGTGCGACAAGTGTCGACATCAGGTAACAAGAGGCAAGAGTCCCTTGTGTTGAAAGAGGGGTATTTGTGACGTCACTAAAGAATGCGACAGTGACTGACGTATACAACGGACTAGGACAACACGAAAACAGCTTACGAAAAACCTTCCCTCCTCCCAGAGGGGAAGCTGGAATCGACCACGTCGTCTTATCGTTGTACTGTAATAAAAATGAATATACTTAACCCAACCAATTAACGGGTAAGGACAACGCTATAAGAAAGAAAGGGACAAACGAAATAATATCACTCATCGATAGCGAAGGGGAATATATTAACGAAAAATGGGACAATTGAAATAAAATATAAGGCATTTTTTGAACGTTTTGCAGGTCAGGGGGTAGATTGAATTTAGATTACTTGATTTGTTATTAGGAAAGTTTGTAACGGTGGAGATATCATGGGGCAGAAAAGGACGGAAAAATCCCATATTCATGTGGTAGTTGTCGAGTACTTTCTGCTGTTTGTTTGGATTAAACCATGGGTTTACTACCTGCGAAAGGTTTTCTGCTTACTCCTAATGTTTCCAAAATAGTTTGAGGTGTCGTCACAATTAGTAACGGCTTTCAAGATAAGCCGGAACCCACGTCTGGGGGTAAAGGTAAAACCAAAGCCCAAAAGTTGTCCTGGTACATTCGGCCACATTCATCATTTCAGTTGAGTGTTGACCAGTGAACTACGAACTCTTGTCGAAATCGATTTTTGCTGTAATTCACCCATCAGTTGTGAAGTGAACGACCGACGCATTCAAAAAACGCTACAAAAGACGTAAGTATTTGTTAAAATATTAGTTTTCATAATTGCAATATTCATTTCGTAAATTGAGTAACTCATTACTAATCAAAAAAGAAATTGATCATTAGAGATTTGAGCATCTATTGAAGAAAGAATAAACGAAATATCCCCATAAGCAATAAAGTTATTAATTGGTTTCTACGCAACTGCAAAATATATGTTCAAACGCTTCTATCGAGCGAATTTCGAATATCCCGAAAATTTCAGCGAGAAAGTTGTTCATGAAGGTATGAACAAATTTTCTGGAAAGTTTTATCTTCATTGTATTAATCGTTTCAAAGTTATTACGGTTTAATGCTGGAAGGAGAGCTGTTCAGCGCCATGGGACGCATGACGCGCTGGCCATCGGGCCTTGTTTATACCTTAACGAACAACATTCTCGCTGAAATTTTTGGAGATCTCGAAATTCGCTCGATAAACGATGCGTTTGAACATATATTTTGCAGTTGCGTAGAAAATAATTGTTAAAGGGGCGAGGCACAGCATTAAGTGCTGTTGAACAGCCTGACCCATAGGTATATTATATTATCCCAGTATAGTTTCCTTGAAACAGAGTCGGTATAACGTGGAGCCGGGAGATAATAGCGCCAAGTTCTTATCAAACACCCTACTCCCTTATATACTGTGTATCTCCCCTCTCTCTCTCTCTCTCTCTCTCTCTCTCTCTCTCTATCTCTCTATCTCTCTATCTCTCTATCTCTCTATCTCTCTATCTCTCTATCTCTCTATCTCTCTATCTCTCTATCTCTCTACCTCTCTACCTCTCTACCTCTCTACCTCTCTACCTCTCTACCTCTCTACCTCTCTACCTCTCTACCTCTCTACCTCTCTACCTCTCCACCTCTCTACCTCTCTCGCTCGCTCTCTCGCTCGCTCTCTCTATCGCTCTCTCGCTCTCTCGCTCTCTCGCTCTCTCTCTCGCTCGCTCTCTCTCTCGCTCGCTCTCTCTATCGCTCTCTCGCTCTCTCTCTCGCTCGCTCTCTCTCTCGCTCTCTCGCTCGCTCTCTCTCTCGCTCGCTCTCTCTCTCTCTCTCTCTCGCTCGCTCTCTCTCTCGCTCTCTCGCTCTCTCGCTCTCTCGCTCTCTCGCTCTCTCGCTCTCTCGCTCTCTCGCTCTCTCGCTCTCTATGCTTTTGGAAGCTATCAATTCCACCAAGACCGAAATGAAAGAAGAAATAGCTTCCATTAAAAATGACACCGAGAGCCTACGGAAAGATCTCATGAATTTGACAGCAGCTGTGCAGCAAAACACGGCTTCATGTATAGGGCATTACTAGAGGATACCACATATATGAAGCATGTTATGGCCCTTTCTCGACCGACTGTTGAACTAATTATTAATGACATACCGGCTCAATGTGAACTAACGTACAACGACATCGGGATACGTCTTCGATCGCAATTAAAGCTGGCCGGACTGCATAGTGACATTATAAAAATAAAAAAAATCAAGTTTAAAAGTTCAGCCAATACTACCGCTCAATTGACCACTAGACCATATTTCGCGTTGAAAGTCCAGTGCAAATCGGTCGAAATTCGTAATGCGATTATCGATGCGAAACGCAAATTGGGAAAAATTACGGTACCTGAACTCTTTCCAGAGCTTTCCATTGCTGGCATAGATATTGAACCCATCTATGTCAGCGAGTTTCTACCATCTTCTACATATGCCCTTCTTAAAAAAACTAAGGAAGCTGCCAAGAATGCTGGCTACAAACGAGTCTGGGCCCGTAACGCTAACATATTCGTCCGCAAAGATGCCAATATTAAGCAAGTTCTTATCGCTACAGAATTAGACTTGCTAAATATTTAGTGACTAGTGCAGTCAAACCCGTTGAATGTACCTAATGTCACGTCCACTGGAAGTATATCGTCCTTGTCTAAATCGTTTTTATTTAAAATTTCATGTGTTAATATTAACACTTTGCGAGCCCATCTAGAGGATGTGGAACTCGATCTATCAGATGGCTCGATTCATATTTTCGCGATAACCGAATCATGGCTCACTCCTAATATTGAGTCGTCGTGCGTATCAATCCGTAATTATAACCTTGTAAGAAATGATCGCGCACATTGTGCAGAAGGCCAATCGCGTTACATTCAAGGTAGCGGCGTAGCATGCTACCTGCATAACTCGCTTGTATACTCAGTCCTCGAATGCTCTAATAATACGTCTATTAATGACCCAGAATTCCTTTTGCTTGACGTTACAGCAACACCGCACAATATCTTTATTGCTATCGTTTACCGTCGTCCAGAGGGTCACCTACTGTCTGAATTTATAACTAAATTTAATTCGTATATCTCTTTGTTTAAAAATGTTATTATCACAGGCGATCTAAATTGCAATTTATTAGAAAACTCATTTGAATCAAAATATTTGCAAAATTTTATCTCCGTATATTCGCTTTTCTCGGTACCCTTCGGCCCTACTCACTACTCGGGGTCATCGTGTTCCCAATTAGATGTCATGATTGCTGATTCAAGTTAAAAAATCAAAGCCTTTTCAAAATCTCTGTCGCCTTTTGCTGCTGGTCACATTCTCATTTCCGTTCAATATGAGTTTAAGCGTATTCTTAAGCGATTTCGATTTTTCGATTTTTCGAATTTTTGAAAAATCAAGCAGTGTATTATTGCACGCTGATAAAATTTGAGAGAATTCTTGGATTTATTCCAAAGCATTGTTGTTCTTAGAAAATTTTCTCTAAAGTGTATAGTTTTTAAGAAAAAAAATGGTGAACGTTTAAAAAGAATATTGAGCTTCTAGGCGCCATTTCGAAAACTTCCATGTTAAATTATGAATTCTGTTATGGTACATTTTAATACTGGAGGTCCATGGACGCGATATATTCAACTTAGATATGTTTCCCAACACAATTTCGAGGTGAAAGTGATGTTTTTGTGAAAAACAAAATGTAAAAAACAATGTTTTTTCACAGAAAAACGTGGATAGCTTTTTTTATAGTTCATTTTATCGAGATTTTATTGAAAGATTCCGAAAGGGCATACAATTTTACGTTGGAAACAGTGGAGCTTAAATGTTTCTAAAGGCATTTATATACAAATTATCGATGTTCAAACTGATACTGAAAATCCGTCCATCTGAGCGTTAATGGGTTAAAATGGCGTGACGATAGGCTTGCGCCCTTTCGACGAAGGGCAAACTGGTTATCGGTATCGTCGAGAAAGTTGTACTTCCTTGGCAGTCTTACACAGCAGGTTATCACTACCAACCAACCATCATATTTATCATCTAGATTCATACCAATCGACAATTCGCTGCGCCGTTCTTCTCGCATTCAATCCTCCCAGTTTATGTTGCCAACTCCGCGTACAAATGTTTTCGCGCGCTCATTTTGGATCACAGCCATACAATTTTGGAATTCATTACCACATCATCTGCAAAACACTTCATCTACAGCCTCTTTTCGTGCACTTCTCTTTAATTTCGTCTGACCAAAAGTAGCGATCGAGTACCAACGCTAGACATCGCATACTCTTTTCTTTGTATAATATGTTAGGCTACCAATTATAGTATTTTTTTGTTATAATTTTTCTTTAGTTGATGCGCGTGACCAAGTTATTTTTCTCATTTCAGGTGATACGAAGAGCAAAAATTTGACGGTGCTAACATTTTTTTAAAAACGCACATTTTGTAGGAGCAACTTTAAAATTTTGAACAAAATAATTTTATTATCCATTTACAAAAATTTGTTGAATCTGTAATTCTTAATCGATTTGATCATTTCGTGGACTTTTGCCTCTTGAAGATAAAAAAAAATTATTTGTATATGTAAATGTAAAAATATGAAACGTGGAGATATAGCGCCGTACAACAATTTGGTGGCTCGTTCAAAAATCACTTTTCGGCATTTACTTCGACCCAAACCATAGGTCTGACGAAGTATTGAATTTGGTCAGTTCCCGCCAAAAAATTACCCTATAGTTTATCATCAAATGTCGACGTTTCAGACCCTAAGGAACCCCAAGCAACAATAAAACAATTACGGTCCGTCCGCCCGTCCGTCCGTGGGCAAAATTTTGTATAGGCGATATCTCGCGACTGGCAGGACGAATTTAAAAAGTACAAACTGATATGGGTTTCTCTTGGCCAAACTTAGATCTGATTAGTTTTTGGAGACAATGCATACTAGATTATGGGGAGGTTTAACAAAAGAACGCTCAAAAAACAGGTTTTTCCATTAATTTTTAACAAAAAATACAAATCGTACAAAAAAATGTTTCAAACAAAAAATATAGAACATCGAATTCTTTACAAAAAAGGTTATATTCATTTCTTCGTAAAATCAACGATAATGCCGTAAAAAACGGAAACCGAAGTATCCCACATATACAAAATTTTATTTCCTGCAACCCGACCTGTCAAAAACTCGACTAAACCGCGTTTTTTTAAGCATCAGTGTGAACCAGACGTGCTCATTTATCAGTGCTTCGGCTGACCTGCGGTTGGGGTCGAAGTTTTGAAAATGCTCATTTTCAATTTTAATATAGGGTGAATATGCCAATGAATGGACGATTTGCTATATATTTCTATTTCTTATAAATGTATGATGCACAACATGCAACAAAATACATATTTATATGTTCTTTGAACATTCAAAACAATATTTACAGGACTATTGATCTTCCAGTGTTTATTATTTTGTACAATTAAAGCAAAGTTTTAAAGCCATCCAAAACTGGTACTGAAAACGTCCCGTTTGATTTAACCCGTCTATTCATTGGGGTTTAGCGGATTTTTTTACAAACGTATGAAGACGAGGTTAATAAATAAATAAAATCAAAGGTTGAACTACACGGTCATAAAGAGCAGAGTCTAACAATTCTAATGGTGGTATCATAATTAAATTTTCATAAAAGAATTCAAAAGTTACAATCGATCAAAGTGTGAAAAATGCTTAACCGTCCATTCATTGGCATATTCACCCTATTTAAGGAACAAGATATTGTTACAATATATCTATAGAAACTACTCGAACCTAACGATAATAGAACTACCCTCTGCCGCCTTCTTTCCTAGCAGTGTTAAAATGGGAATATTCCCGGAAGCATCAGCCTTTCGTCAGGGAACTGCAATACGAATTTAGCCAAAATTTTAGGCACCCGGGTCGAAGGCATCTAGTTTTGACTTGGAATCGCTCTCGCTATCTCTCAGCTCTCGCTCTCTCGTTGTTTTTGTAATTAAAACACATATGCATAGCACCTTTATAAGTGTTGCTTTTTGTAATGCTTTTCTTAATTAAAGAAAATTCAATTTTTCATAAGCAATTAAAATTACATTAAATTTAACTAAATTTGAAATTCAAATTCAGATCAAAACGATTACACAATTGCTTGTGTTATTAACTAATTGTAAGTTAGCATCCTCAAATACGTATTCTTTTACTCTCTTCGCATTCGGATTCAGATTCAGATTCAGACTGTATATTATATTTTCGATTGTTATAATATTTGTAAAGTTTTTGTTAGTAATGATAAACGAAATTTATTAAAAGACTAAATTTTCTAGCTGTTTCTTTTAATACTGACTGCAAGTACCGACTCCGTTTATGTAATGTCACCGCTGCTTCTCCCACCAGTAATTGCAAATACCGACTCTGAACAAGGATTTCAGCGTTAAATTTTGTCTATAAAAACATAACATTTCTAAAATATTATGGTACTATTAAATAGAACGTACTTAACGAACAAAATACTTAACGTACAAAAACTAAAAAGTTTTATATATTAGTGCTACTACTTAGGAACGCGTTCCATTAAATATCTCGAATTGAACCGACTTTCCCTTCATCAGAACGGCAGCATAGTGGGAATTCGTTTTTCCCGAATATGTCACTAGTGGGCGGGGAGGGTAACTATTTGTATAAAATGCCTTGAAATTCATATTTGAAAACACAAAAAGCGATTTGAACAGTATATTCTAATGACACATGAAATAAAATTACCATTAATTTAATCGATGTAATCATGCAAATCGGTGAATGAGTAGACATAACATTGGAGTATTTTGTTACAGATTGAACAATGAGAACCGAAACTTTGCTGATGTTGGGAATCCATAACAACGATGCCGGATGTGTGAAGAAGATGTTGGAACGTGGTGCCGATGCAAATGGAATCGCAGAAAATAAACCAATGATATATCATGCCATGGATTGTGTGGGACTTTACTACGACCAAGAATGTCAATGCCAGTTAGAAAATTATGAATGCGAATCATGTATCACAAAGCGGGCAGAATTTGAGAAATCTGACATCTTGCAGATTTTTCAGCATTTGCTTAAGAACGGTGCAAACCCAAACGTTCGAGCTTATGGCGAGGAGACATTATTAATTTCTGTAATCAATATAATCGCTAACTTTCGAAACAAATATATAAAAATAGCAGAGTTGCTTTTGCAATACGGATGTGACGCGAATGGAAGGTCAGAGTCGGTGGAATTTACAACACCGCTCATATCGGCTACAATTCAGGAAAATATCAGAATGGTCCAGTTGCTTTTACAAAATGGAGCCGACGTTGAAGGTGTCGATAGCGATGGAAGAACGGCAATGCATTTTGCCACAGAAATCGACACCCCGGTTGGAATGAAAATAATGGAAGTACTCTTAAAAAATGGAGTTGATCTAGAGAAGAAATATTTCAATAACTTCTACAGGGTAGAGGAAACACTACTGCACCACGTTGTTAGCACTGAGTATTATGATGGAAAAATCGAGCAACTTTTAAAATATGGCGGTGATATAAATGAAATTTCATCTGACAAACAAACTGCAATGATGCTATGTTCTTCCAAAACGCATTTGCAAACTTTAATAGTGTTGACAAAGCACATAGCAAAGATGAGATTATGTCTATTACCCGTAAATTCATCAAATATGAGGATTATAAATAACCATGCAGGATTAAAAGAATGTTTCCAAACGGCCTGTGATAATTACTCAAAAATGCCCGAAATGGAGGAACTTAAACAAGAGGTTGTTTATGGAACCATCACATTATATCGTGTATTATCAAACGACTTGAAACAGGTAGTACCGTTTCTGAGAAACAAGGATGTCGTGATATATTTTGAATCGGCAAAATTCGAGAAATTTCCGGTTTTCGGTTCGTACATAAAAGCAAAATATAGACAAGCTTTGAAGATGAAATACCTTCGCGATCTCGGGGAAGAATTTTTGCTGCGCAATTGGGGTGACAATTTTAAAAGTCCAACAGTAGCAATGGCTGTAATGGAACAAGCAATATCTTATTTAAAAATGGACGATTTGCTAGTGTTCGGGGAGTTGGCCGAGCTCCCGGATGAAGAATACAACATTAGTGAAAAAGATATTAACGAGATGAAATCAAGGTGCAAACGGCAGCGGTGCTTCTAACTGCCTTTTATAGATCAATCACAGCTGTTAATATTTTAGCGTTGTTATTACTATTTAATCTATTATTAGTATATTTCAACAGAATGTCGGTGTTATGTTAAAGAATGTTACAAATTTTGAATTTTTTAGGTTTACTCCTCACTCTTTTTCGAAAATCAAATTTTTAACGCTTTTGTATTGTTTATATTGTAAGTTGTATAAAGTTGTATATCTTATATTAAAATATAGATGTTAAAATAAAATAGTTTTGACAATTATAATATATGGGTCATATCTTATTCTTCCTATCTATATCTACCTTCCTTAACCATTTGAGTGCTATTTCAGCAAATAAGGTGTATATTTATAAAGGTGTGTCGGGGAATCTGACGTTGCAGTAAAACATAATAAAACTCAAAATCGCGAATCCAATGCGGCTGCCGTCAATTTACTGCATTTATTGAAATGTCACTAAATATCGTTACATTGATATTCGATTGCAATTATTGCCAATTACTTTAAAATATTTGATGGAGCATACAATAGAGTGCCGGTATATTTACCCACTTAGCCTTCACGAGCTCCATGAGGCCGGGCCCGCAAGGTGGGGCAAAAAGAGAGTGGCGATAGGCAAATATAATGAGTTGGAACCCGGCAAATATGCTGCGACGTAAATATAACTACACGCAATTATACCGCGACTGTACTCTATAAGCATACCCCGCCCCCCTTTTCATCGTAAATAATAACTCCCTTGACCGGTTTTAATTTTTCTGTGTGTAATGGGTACGATTTATTTATACGGTATGTAATAAACAGACTGCGGAAGTGTATGCATTAATGATTTATTAATGAATAGAGGTAAAGTCAAACAAATCAACATCATTTTTTCACCTAATTCACTTATTAAGTGCATAACAAAAATATGCAGAAATATGCAAAAATATGCAAAAATATGCACAATTAATTTTTTTACAAACAAATTATAATTAAGATAACAACAAATTACAATAATTTTTCGAGATTTTCTGGCGTAAATTGATGACGTTTATCTGTCAGTATTAGTTTGTAAGCTGAGATATATCTGTCAACATCGCAAGTAATTATATATTTATACTTGCTCCATAACATGGATGGAACAGTCAATGTGTTCTCCAATGATCTTGCCTTAGTATTTTTTGAATTTGAAATATTTTTTCCAATTTCGTTTCACAACCTTTTATATTTTTAACTTAATTTTCTCACCGCATAACCCTGGCACTGCCTCTAATTCATTCATGTAAACGGTTGGCATTTCTGTTGTTAATTGACTTAGAGGTAATCCCAACGTTTCTAATTACTTCGACCCAGACCATAGGTCTGGCGAAGTATTGAATTTGGTCAGTTCCCGCCAAAAAATTACCCTATAGTTTTTCATCAAATGTCGACGTTTCAGGCCCTAAGGAACCCAAAGCAACAATAAAAAAATTGGTGTCCGTTAGGTTGTACATCCGTCCGTCCGTCCGTCCGTCCGTCCGTCCGTCCGTGGGCAAAATTTTGTATACGCGATATCTCGCGACTGGCAAGACGAATTTAAAAAGTACAAATGGATTTGGGTTTCTCTTGGCCAAACTTAGATCTGATTAGTTTTTGGAGACAATGCATACTAGATTATGGGGAGGTTTAACAAAATAACGCTCAAAAAACACGTTTTTTCCATTTTTTAACAAAAAATACAAATCGTACAAAAAATGTTTCAAACAAAAAATATAGAACATCGAATTCTCTACAAAATAGGTTATATCCATTTCTTCCTAAAATCAACGATAATGCCGTAAAAAACGGAAACCGAAGTATCCCACATATAAAAAATTTTATTTCCTGCAACCCGACCTGTCAAGAACTCGACTAAACCGCGTTTTTTTTAAGCATCAGTGTGAACCAGACGTGCTCATTTATCAGTGCTTCGGCTGACCTGCGGTTGGGGTCGAAGTTTTGAAAATGCTCATTTTCAATTTTAATATAGGGTGAATATGCCAATGAATGGACGACTACCAATAAATGGACGATTTTCTACATATTTCTATTTCTTATGAATGTATGATGCACAACATGCAACAAAATACATATTTTCATGTTCTTTGAACATTCAAAACAATATTTACAGTACTATTGATCTTCCAGTGTTTATTATTTTGTCAAATCAAAGCAAAGTTTTAAAGTCATCCAAAACTGGTACTGAAAACGTCCCATTTGATTTAACCCGTCTATTCATTGGGGTTTAGCGGATTTTTTTACAAACGTATGAAGACGAGGTTAATAAATAAATAAAATCAAAGGTTGAACTACACGGTCATAAAGAGCAGAGTCTAACAATTCTAATTGTGGTATCATAATTAAATTTTCATAAAAGAATTCAAAAGTTACAATCGATCAACGTGTGAAAAATGCTTAACCGTCCATTCATTGGCATATTCACCCTATTTAGGGAACAAGATATTGTTACAATATATCTATAGAAACTACTCGAACCTAACGATGCTAGAACTACCCTCTGCCGCCTTCTTTCCTGGCAGTGTTAAAATGGGAATATTCCTGGAAGCATCAGCCTTTCGTCAGGGAACTGCAATACGAATTTAGCCAAAATTGTAGGCACCCGGGTCGAAGGCATCTAGTTTAATATTAAAACTTATTATTTAATAGTGGAACTGAACTAAAGTTGAATACAACTTGTGACAGTGAAAATAGCCAAGTCGAGATAGTCGACGTAATGAAAGATTTTGGGATGTACACAAATCGCCAACATTTTAACTGCAGCTAGAAAATAGCCCAAGGATATGTACAAGTTATATGCTGCCATTGTGTTTCTGTACACCAGGAATGGTTGCTATTAATATGTTCATCAAAAATGACCCATAGATTCGAAAAAGGAACATATTTTAAGCAAAAATGTTCTGTAACAATTTCATGCACAAGTAATAATTTTTGAGTTATTTACGCGTGTTCAGGTGTATTTATAAATATCTATAAAATCGTTTTTGCGTAAAACTATCTAAACAAAAAATTGAGGTAATAAAATATGCTTTAAACCAGGAGTAGTGGCTCCTTGATGTTGAATTCTAGTGGGATGGTTACAATAAATTGAACCTTTCATCCTCGAATAGAAAAAAAAACGAAAGTGTTTTTTAATTTAAAAAAAAAACAACCAATTTTTTACATTTTCAAAGAATTTGATAAGAGCTCTAAGGATGAAGTAGTTGCCAAAATGTTGATAAACATTGATAGAGTTACAGCTAATATAAAAGGGATAAACATTGATAGAGTTACAGCTAATATAAAATTGTGCTCTTGATTTTTGGGGAAAAAAACCTGTAACAAAATATATTCCTTGCCGACCGAAATTGAAGGTAATATTTTTTGCAATTTAGTTTATTTATGGATCAGTAGTATCTTGTTGAAAGTGGATTAATTTTAGAAGCCGCAATTCCAAATTGTGTTAAGTATACTTTTCAAAGAATGTCTATAATTTCTTTAAAAAATTAGATGTTTTTAAATATCTTAAATACGACAAAGTAAGAAAAAGCGTTCTTTAATATAAAAATACAAATCTTCATGACGAACAATTTTGTTTTTTTTTACTTTCTTACGATAAAGTTTTATAAGACCGTTAGAAGATAAAATATACATAAGGAGACTCTCTTTTCTGACGCGTTTAAGGAGACTCTCTTTTCTAAACTTGTGCCTACAAAAATTGAAAAGATACAAAAATTATATTCATAGGAACCATTGGAGGAGGACTTTCTCATAAAATGGCATTTGGATAGGTTTTTAACTGCCAAAGTTATTGAAAAAACAATAACTTCGTAACTGTACAATTTTTGGAGCGAGTAAATTACCATCATGTTTGACTGTTTTGGAGCATTTGTAAAATTAAGTAAATATATATTCGTGTGTCTCAATGTAGGACTTGTTTGTGTGTGTGCATAGTAAGTGCGCAATAACTAAATTTATTTATTTATAATTTTTAATGTTTAAGAACCTCGTAAATAATTTTTACCGACATAATCACTCTAAGCTTATATATTTTGTATCTTTGTAATTAGTGGGTATTTTTAAGGGTCCGAAATTTGCTTTATAGCATACACTAATAAAAGTATTTATTTGATTCAAAGAAGGCTTCTTCATAGAAAATGAAATTGTGGTATTTGTCCATAACAGAATACTTGTTAACTGTTAATAAGTCATTTATTGAGACCCTGTATGGACTCCACAAAATATTTCCTTATAGCTGAAAAGTTTATTAACTGCTAAGAAATGATTTATTAATTACAAAGACTCTTTTTATGTGAAAAAAAAACACATGCTTATAGTTTATAATATAAATGATTAAGGCCTTAAGATGAGCAAATTTTGATGGAAATGAATGCATTTCAGTTTCGTCCATCTGTTCTCTTCTAATGTGAATCACTTACAAACGTATAAGAAAAATTCAGTTTGTCAAATACAAAAATAAGTTTAAATAATTACGGCTAAATTGGGTAGATTTGATGTGACAATTCAAAATGAATTTTTGCATTCATTTCCATTACACTTTGCATGTCTATTTAATTCTATTAAAAATATGTTCGTTTCAACCAACCAAGCTATCATAAATAAACGACACTTTTTATTGAACTCGCTCTAAAAAGTATTTCATGGTAAATAAATATAAATGAATTTGTTAAATATTAACAAATAATTACTGCATATACTCGAATAAATATACTTATCAACGGTATGGGAATACTCTTATCAGTGTGGACTATATAAAAAACTGTAAAAGGGATTTTATTTAGTAATCATATGTATATCATTATAACCTCTATGCTTTCTAAGATATTTTTGTTTATGTTTAAAAACTGATGCTATCAGAGAAAAAAATAGGATGGGAGATAATGAACGAAGAGGTTCATCATCTCATAATGATAGAACATTGTATAAAACATAGTATATATTTTTGAAATAATATTATCTGTATTTGAATGATAATATCAAGAGGAGTTCTTAGCGCGCGGCGACCGTACTCCTTTATACCACTAACATAGTTGAAATGTCTCAACATTGAACACATTTGTTTCGCCTACGCTTCACCTCCAGAAAATTTCTTAATCATGCTATGCCCAGTATTTTTTATTTTTTTTATCTTTCATTTATAGTCCGATTGAAATCGGTTTAGTGGTTTGTGACATATCAATCAGCTGTTTGTCATTTTTCATGATTTCAACGATCGAAAATTGTTCTCCTTCATCGGATTTTGGGACATAGATACAGATAGATGCCGTTTAGCATGAGTGCGACAAGGATTGATAGCTCCGTTTGCGAACGTGAGGACGTAGAGATAGAATGATTTCGTTCAATATAAGTGCAACAAGGACAAGCGTCGGGAATTCGCGACCGGACTGAAACAGTAGTTGATTGCTGGAAAGAAATTGAAAAAGATTATAAAGAAATGTAAACAACGGTATTAAGAATTTAAATAATTTGTCGTAATGTCATGTATCATGTACAGAGAGCAGCAAATACTAGTGGTTTGTCTTTCCGACACAACTTGCTTGTGTCAAATAATATTTTGTTTTTAAAAACAAGTAGTTCGTCTCTATAAATTAGTGAGTTGTCTTCCAATATTAGCCAGTTGTCCTCCGACACGAGCCAGTCATATTTAGACATTAATCACTCGTGTCGGATGACGACTCACTAATGCGTAGAGACGAACTACTTGTCTATGAAAACAAAACATTATTAGAAACAAGCCAGTTGTGTCGGAAAAACGAACCACTAGTATTTTCTGCTCTCTGTACATGATACATGACATTACACCAAATTATTTAAATTCTTAATACCATTGTTTACACTTTTTTATAATCGTTTTCAAGTTCTTTCCAGCAGCAATCAACCACGAAGATTCTTTTGTAAATTATAAATTACACATCCAAGATCATTAGTATCATATAGTTTGTTCAGCTTCTATGTGTACACATTTTTAAGCATTTCTTGGCATTTTCAGTGTTAAATGCAGTAGAAATGTATTTGCGATATATGATAATTAATAAAGAAAGTATCTAATAATATACTTAATTGTTACAGTCGATTGTCGATTATATGAAACAATTTAGATACGAAGCAGTCCCTCTTGCTGGCTTCAATGTTCTTTACCACGGATAACTATTGAAGTGTAGCTGAGAATAGCTTGACGAGATTAGTGTGTTGACATCGGTTTTCTGACATCCTGGCTGTTGAAAAAGTAGACATTTTGTAGCTTCTGTAAATTTATTGAAAAGTAAGTAAACATTTCTGAAATGTAATCTTCCAGTGATCTTGGGAGTACATTTTTTCATTTAGAAAGGAATCTCCGTAATTGACTTATAGGATAAAGGAAAAAACTATTAGAAGCATGTGTTACTTCTAATTATCGTATTAAGAATTTAAGGCTTTTCGCGTAATGATATATTCTACTGTTATTTCAAGCTCCGAAGTTCTTCTATCTTTGTCTATATCAAGCATGAAGTGCACTTGTGATAAAATTATGATACTCAACTATTCATAATGAAAGTGTCTCCTGATATATTTATCTTCTACAGTCCATTGTCAGGATTCCCATGACAGGGAATGCTACAAGAAGTACAAGTAGATAAAGCTGGAAAAACTTGGGAACTCGAAATAATAGCAATATATCATAATATTATAGGATAAAAGATTTAAATTCTTAGTACGATTGCTCACAGTTTCTTCTAATCAGTTTTCGATTTCCTTTCTTCCATAAGTCAAGTACAGAGATTCTATTAGAAATTAAAAAGCATATTCCAAAGATCACTGAACATTACATTTGAGAAATGATTAGTTACGTTTCAGTAATTTTTCATGACCATCAATAATTCAATTTTTTTCCAGCAAGGATTTCGTAGAAGTGCAATCAAAACACCAAGTTCGCTAAGCTGTTCCCAGCTACACTTCAATAGTTTCTTATGGTAAAGAGCATCGAATCCAACGAGGTGGACTATTTCGTATTAAACAGGACCTGTCAGTGGAGCCATGGCTACGTATCAACAATCGAGTGCAATAGACATGTGTATCGTTAGGTAGTTTCTGTATTAACCCTTTGCGTCTCAGTGGAACAGACGTCGTCCCACTTACATTTACATAGATTTTGCTCTTTTTCTCGTGAAATCTAAGACCCATTTTGATCAAATCTTTCTCTGTTACTTATATAGACCCTAATAATCAGTAAAAAAAATTGTTTCCCCTTTATTGCTAATATAATTGTTATTAACAAAACAAGTTAAAAATATGAGTTTTTTCTTGAATAAATGCAGTTTTAAGAAAACCTCTCATTATTTTTTTCTGACACTTTTTTCATAGAGATTTTTGGTATCGCTGACGAATACGGGGTTAGTTTTTTGAAATTCAAAATGGCGGATTAAAATTTTAAATATGCACTGTATTTGGACGAAATTTGATACTCGAGCGTGTTCGGGGTCGCTGATTACGAATCCGAGGTTAGATTTGCGAAATTCAAAATGGCGGCATAAATTTTAAATGTAACTCTAGACAAAATTTATGAAATATTTAATTCGGATTACACATTGGAAAAGAGGCTAAGGGCTGGGATTCGTTACTTCATAGAAGCTTCCAGGGCATCCAAGACTCACTACGCAGAAGTTCCTCAGTCCGATTTTAAGTCCCTTTTTTTATTTTTTTCTGATTTTTAGTTTTAAAATTTAAAAAAAATTTTTTTATATTTAAATGTAATAATAGTAAGATTTATTTATTTATGATATGCAAAAAAAGAGTTTTTTTTAAACGTCATACAACGGAAAATTGAAAACTTTGCACATACATTGTGTTCTATATTCATTAATTTTAGTGCTACATTGCGCACATCTCCTTCGCATTTTATTCGGTAACATTATAGATAAGTGTTCTGCATTTGCTTGTCATTTTTCTAGCGAAACTTGAGGTTTCCAACAACATATGACCATTAATCTAAATTGTTTCAATTTCCTGTGTTTTTCCTTATAATAAATGCTTATAAACAATCGGCGAATGATGACATATTAGAATTATTTATTATATATATGTGGCATATAATTAGCTTCAATTTTTACATAATTCTTCACACATATATTTTTCTACGCAGGTAACATTGCATTTACGATCAGCTACCTGAAATTTGCCGGAATACCGGATATCGTTTGTAATATTTTACAATGTGCACATGTTATATTCGATTTGAGATTTTTAAAACTAATTCGGATACTTAATCAGCCGCAGTAAAAATCCTCGAGTAACAAATTTTGTCCAAATAGAATTACATCTTAAATTTTTGTCTGTCATATTGAATTTCGAAACAATAACTTCGGATTCATAATCAGCGACCCCAAAAAACCCAGAGTAACAATTTTCAGCTAAATTGGACAAAAGGAAAAATGCGTGACTCAATGGGTTAATTTATTTGTGTAAAATATTTCTAATACATTCCATACTCAAAATGCCAGGAATTCTTTAAAAAAATGTTAAACATGCATGAAGCTGGATGAACTTTAGAGCTGAAAATAATAACGACATATGACATTACGAGAAATGATTCAAATTCATAATACGGTTATTCGCATTTGTTTTTAATCATTTTCGATTTCTTTTTGCTGATAAATCTTGTATGCAGAATCTTTTGAAAATTAAAAAATGCATTTTCAAGATTGTTTCAACATCACATTTGAGAAAAGATTGCTTTCATTTTCGTAGAATTTCAGAAGCTACAAAATTTCCATTTTCAAGCTATGCTTCAAGCAGATCTTAGTTTTGTGTGATCTCATAGGCAGCAATGTTGGACTTCACTTGTTATTTCTATGAAGGTGTTTCCGAAATTGTGGGCCAGTTGAATGCTTATGATGTATGTTTTCATAATAAATAAATAAATAAATTTGTATGTTATTTCATTTCAAATTTGTACACTAATTTGAAATATATTATGAAATGAATATATGCTCTTATCTAAATAGTCTTCATTTATGATAAACATCTCTTTATCTTTTCTTAAACAGCACTTTTTATTTAATTTAAAACTGTATCCAAAACAATTACATATATCAGTTTTATCATCACCATTTCAAGGATTGAAAATTCTTTTCTTTATTATATGATCAGCTAAAATAGGTTCACCAGTTGTTAACGATCGTCGATTAGGGGGTCCAGGTATCGCGCTCTGTAATTTTTCATTTTATACTATGTATACATGAAGTTTACATTTTCAAAAATACGATATTACACATGGCATTTTTTATCAACTATTGTATATTAGCAAAAACGAGTGAAATCCCACAAAAAACACTTCTTGTAAAAAAACTCGCCAAATTCTTATTAGTAAAACATAATTACCACAAAAAATGCTATCAGAATTAAATTGTTTACAATTATAAGGCTATATTCTTATTCTACAAAAAGCAGCGAAATCATGTAATAAGACCAAGTTCTTTCTAATGAATAAAACTATCCATTAATGCAATATACAATAATTTGGAAAGAAAATTTTGCGTACATTCAGAACACCACCAAATTTTTCAAGAAACTTCTTTGAAATCAAAGTAATTCTAATCATTAGTTTAATGAAATTACCATTTACTGAAAAAATGTTATTAATGAATTTAATAAACTTTAAAAATCGATGCAATATTATCAATATCGTACACATTGGCTCTTATTCCAAGCATTCCACAACTGGCTTGTCAAAAACTTGGCTGCCCTTTTAGCCAAGTTTTTCGGAGAATCTTGGTCCCCGAAGAATAGTCCCCATTGCGAAGTGTCATACAATTTTCAGAATACATGCATTAGTTTGTTAGTCATACTATACTATTTGCAATACATTATTATACTATTTGCAATTTCTTATATTTCGTTACGCACATATTCCAGTTAATTTATCATCACAGCATTTACATTCATTTGCACAACAAAATATTCATCTTTACAATATTTGATACGACAAAAAATCTAGTATTATATAACTCTATTAGTAAACAAAACTAATACAAGAAATGGGGTACTTAGAGTTGCATAATGAGATGATGGGAAAAAAGCATAATAAATTAAGTAAAAACATTGGGTTTGGAGGCGTAACGGTAGCACCCGACCATCAACGAAGGGCATATGTCGTAGCTTTGTAAGATGAGCGCTATTCGTTGTTTACCATTCGAGGAATTGCTTATCAATGCAATACAATATCATAATTGCTGTTTTACTTCCTGTACATTTCAGCAATTTTATCTATTTAGCATACATTTTTGACGAATGGTAATATGGCGCTATCTAGAAACATGATACCATATTGAAAATTGCAAGAACTTCATTTTCAGAAAAATAGTTTTGAAATTTGGGATAGCATTATACTTTTATTACTTAACACCATAAAGAGTTTACTACATCACGGCGTTTTTTTCTTAACTCCCAAAACTTGGCTAAAAGGGCAGCCAAGTTTTTGACAAGCCAGTTGTGGAATGCTTGGAATAAGAGCCAATGTGTATAATATTGATGATATTGCATCGATTTTTTAAGTTTATTAAATTCATTAATAACATTTTTTCAGTAAATGGTAATTTCATTAAACTAATGATTAGAATTACTTTGATTTCAAAGAAGTTTCTTGAAAAATTTGGTGGTGTTCTGAATGTACGCAAAATTTTCTTTCCAAATTATTGTATATTGCATTAATGGATAGTTTTATTCATTAGAAAGAACTTGGTCTTATTACATGATTTCACTGCTTTTTGTAGAATAAGAATATAGCCTTATAATTGTAAATAATTTAATTCTGATAGCATTTTTTGTGGTAATTATGTTTTACTAATAAGAACTTGGCGAGTTTTTTTACAACAAGTGTTTTTTGTGGGATAATATATAGAAAGGGTATATGCATTGTAGTTACGTCATTAAGGTTATTTGAGAATTTGTTTATGTAGTGTTAATTTGTTTAAACTAAGGAAGGGGAAAGTATTTATACATAAACGTTTTACTTAAAGGCACTAGATGTGCAGTGTGCATGAGAATCACTACGCGTTACCATGAGTTCGGTAGCGTTTATAGTGTTGGGAACCACATTAAGTTTTACACTTGGGTATGTAAAAAATTAAATAATTTCTTATATCTACAGTATTTATAGTAACAATATAACAATGGTACTAATTTGTGAAAATATCATTACACATTTCCAGATAAATCTTACTCGTCATAATTATTATCTTAGAGTGCTTCAAATATAATTTTACAATACAATAAGTAACTGATAGGGAGTGGTCCAGTATTGTTGCAATTTTTACACCTTTTTTCCCATTTTTTATCTTAAATTACATTGTCTGCAAAGTATTTTACTCATATTTCATCCTAACGTGACGGATATATTAACGGGGATCTGGCAATTTTAGTAACGTCCCTCCGATCGTTTTTTTTTGTTGTACAAAACTTTACATTGATTTTTCTACACTTCATGTTTTGAAAGTTTAAACTGTTGAACCAAGTCATTATTATGGCCTGGCCAGTCCGGTTGAAATACATTATTTAATCGACTTTTTTCAAGAACGGAATATTTCGAAATTTCAAACAAAATAAATTAAAATTGGACGTCACGCTATTTTAAACTATTATAATTTTTAATTTTATAACTTAATAAATTAACCATTTAATGATCAAATACATTTATTTCCGACTAGTTTTGAGGTCGCTCTTTCGAATGATGCTGGTCAAACTTTCGAAAAATGACGTTTAACTCTTTTTGTTCAAAAACACTGAAAAAAAAATCTATTTTTTATGCAAATTTTTTTCCGGTGCGTCAAATTTTGTCAAAAATGGAAAGTTTTGTTATTTCATAGGTTTCTAAATCGTTTATACTTATAAAATAATTTATTTAATATTAATAATAGTTTATTGACTTTTCTGGTTAAAACATTAGGCATTCTTGCACCTTTTAAAAGTGACGGCTTATATTCAACACAAGTAAAAATTCGTTTAATTTCGTTTTTTATTACAGAATAAGAAGGAATTGTAATTTATCCATTACCATTTTATTCATTTTTGAACATTCTTGAATGTGATCATACAAAATCAGTTCTTCAACATCCAGAATGGTGGTTTTAATGTGAAGCGGACTTGACTTAGAAGCGACCTTCAAATCTAACTCCAAAACGATTTTGATTTAAAATATTATTTTTTCAACAGCGAGCGCAAAATTAAATTTCGCACACTGCTCGTAGTACTTTGTACACTCATATCAGTGCTTAAAAATTTCTTTCTCGGATTAAAATAATAACACATACGATACACGTGCGAAGTCACAAGACTTTCGTTTCACTTGCACACAAATCACCCAATTTCACACACTTTTGTGTGTTGTATTATTAATTTGATCACTTTAAAAGCTTTTTGTTATGGTATTTTAAAACAATATACATGTTATGGTCTGATATTGTTAACAAAAAAAACGACAAAACATTTTATAACAATTTTGTATCAAAAAAATTTCAATAAAATATCGATCTGATATATGTGTAGGATAAGAAAAGGGTGTCTCGACAATTGCCCTTGGGCCAAAATATGCGGGATAGTGAAATATCTAAAAAAACTCCTTTTAGGATAAAAAGTCACGCTCGTTGAAATTAAGATATATGTTACTGCATAATACATTATTTTTACAGAATTCAGTTAAGACAGTGCCCAAAAACTAGTTTGTATCAAATTACATCCCATCCGTTCAGTCTAGGCGAAGGTCGACATTGGGATATTCAAACACAACGGTTATATTTTGTAGACATTTATGGCAATAGTTACCATTCCTACAATCCGAGAACTGGTCGGATAACTGGAGTAAACACAAGTAATTAAAGTAAACATACTTTATCTTTTAAGAATATTTCCTTCATAATTAATAATTAACTAATAATTACAGTTGCGTCTAATTATCTAAGGAGAATATTAAAAATGTTGGCATGCCTGTAGGGCTTATCATGTCAATCGTATTACCCCACTTTTTTATTTTTATGTACACTCACTTGATAAACAATAAAATTACATCGCCTAAATGTAAATGAAATATGAAACGCAACCAATAGCTACTCAATAAACTGTAACTAAAAACTAACGCTGAATTGCTGAGGTTCATTGCGATAAAACTATACGTTCCCACAAAATATTCGAGAATGTATTTTATGTATATAACATTTAATGTTAGCATAATGGTGAAAAGCTCAATTTTGTTTATGCAGATTGTACCTCTGTATCCTTCATCGTTACTGTTGCCCACTCAGCAGATAAATTCATCATTCATGTGGTGTTGGTGAAATGGGATGGTAAAGATCACACGGGAAGATATCTTCAAACTTTGTCAAACGCCGATCCTGATCGTGATAATATAAGATTAAATGACGCTAAAGTTGACAGCGCAGGTCGACTTTGGACAGGTAACGTCTATAACCGGTGAAAATTTTATGCATAATTGAATTATCTTTATGTTGATTAATGTTTGAAAGGTACCATATCAACTCGTGTTAGGCTGTACGAACACAGTTGCAAAGGAACTTTGTATCGAATAGGACGAGATTTAATACCCATTAAGGTTTATAATACACCAGTTTCCATCAGCAACGGAATAGGTTGGAATATTCCTGATGATACCATGTACTATGCTGATACACCGACTCGAGAAATAAGAAAATTTACATTCGATCCACGACATGGAGTGATATGTACGATAATATTGTCAGATAATATCGTAATTATTATGGTTCAAAAAATTACTAAACAAAATATTTTGTAGTTATTAAGGTGGCTCGATCGAAAACCAAAATCCGTCACAATCGTTTCAAATTGAATTACGTTAAAGGGGTCCAATTCAAACCTAGTAATAATTTTTGAGCAGTGAAGATATCGATAATCAACTGATTTGCAACATTTTTTTTTCCCCGAAAGCCTGAACTATTGCGCACATTTATCTCTTATAACTTAAGAAACATACAATTTTTTAGCAAAGATTGATGCTAGTGCGATTACGAATAAAAGTCATAATGATCTTTATCTATTCATTATTATTATGAGAGAAATTAGTTGGTAAGGATCTTAACCTAATGAAAATCATATTTTACACTTTTTAAGCCCTTATTGCTAAAAGTAAAAGCATTTTTTACGGCTTTCGAGGTTATTTGACGTCACAGGGTTTCGAGGTTATTTGACGCCCTATTTTTTATTCTAGGTTTGTGTCAGCGGGTCAAAATATACAGAAATAATGTGATCTCTATACGAGACAAGTCATGGTGTTCTTTTAGAGCCTTTTCCGCAGTAAAAACGTGTTTTTTAGGTTTTCTCTAAAACGAAAAGGAAAATCGCTTGTTTTCTATTTCAGATATATATTATGATAAATTGTAGTGTTAACCTGAGGCAAGTCGTATTATCTTATATTTAAGCCTTTATCACTAACAGAACTCGTTTTTTATGTTTTTTGACGATTTCCTGTACTTGAGAGTATTCAAGCGCCCATTTTGTTTTCAAGAAAACATCCAAGGGGAAAATGAAAAGCTCAGAAAAAAGACGCGATTTGTATCTTTTGCAATGGACAGTATTGCCTTTTGTATTGTCAAAAAACGCAATTTCTACGAAGAAACACCGCAAAAATCGTTATTTTCTTCGAAACAATGCTCCAAACTTGTTTTAAATCATCAACTAATTCTGATTACGTGATTCAAAAAGTGAGATCCAAAACTATCGATTTGGACTTGGTTGAATTTGTTTAAAGGTGTTTGGAACAAAAGTTGCGTCCAAATTTCGAACTTTTGAGACAAAAGGGGTTAAATTAATATTTACTAAACATTATTAAGAATTACCAATATTGGGGAGGGGCAGTAGATGAAGAAAACATTTAATGATTATTTTTGTTTGAGCAAGATAAGGGCATATGTAGATTGAAATAAATTTTTTTTTATATTTCCCCCAAAAAACACTTAAGAAAATGACGTTCAAAAGTCAACCTATAAGAATTGCACAACAATTTTGTAAGTTCTTTAAGAACGTTTATGTTTATGCATTATACTGCTTAAAACAGCAAATTAGGTACTCTCCTGAATTAGAAAATTTGAATGTTGATTATTGTATAATTGGAGTGTTTAAATAAATTTGTGTAACTGAAGCACATGTTTAGCTATAGTATCCAATAGAGTTTTTGTAATTTAAAAGAGTCGAATCTTAACGCCTAATTTTTGCACTGTAATCTTTGACATTATTAGATTTGGTCTTCATTATTTTTCCACATTTCCTTACTTGCTTATTAGCTTTTTCAATGTAGACCAACGAGAGGTGTATCAGTTTATATGCCGCTATTATGAGCGTGTTTCTTGCTTGAGATTGTCAATGGGAATGGTTAATTTCTGCTATTGCGCCAGGTTTTAATACTTTCTACCACTTTTTGCGCAAAATGCTTTGCTCTCTATATCACGGGAGTACAATAGCACTTTCTCTCCCTGGATGAGATAAATAATTTTCTCACTGCCTGAGCACAATAATATCACGCGTTGAGAAAATAGCATGTATAACAAGGGAGAATACGCATTTGCATCGCACTCGTCGGCAAACAGTTATTTTGCACTCTAGTTGCACAATATAACGTTTCTCTACGTAGTTCGTAGTGTTGAGATTTGTGGAATTTGAATTCTATCTTCTTTGATTACACCGTCCAACACTTACTTTGCCTTTGACAAGCGAAGTATCTTTTTTAAAGTATTTTTTCGTGCTGGAAACGTTGGCGCTGGCAGAATTTGCTATCACGTCACATTTTGGAGAAAAACATGGTTTAATGTGCCAACATCAGAGTTTTTGGCCATATTTCGGTTTATTTTGTAGCGAAGGGGAATTTATTTTTGAGAATTGAAGTATCATTTCTGAAGTATTTTTTTGTGCTGAAAATGTTGGCGCTAGCAGAATTTGGCTTTGTCATCACATTTTGGAGAAAAACGTGGGTAAATTTAACCTCATCTTTTAACCACATTTAACCTCATTTTACTCCGAAATGAGACGTGATAACAAAATTCTGCGAGTGTCGTCGTTTTCAGCAGGAAAAAATACGTCGGGAATGATACTTCGTTTGTCAAAAATAAATTTTCTTCTGCTACAAAGTAAACCGAAATACTTAGAAAAAACAAATTTTTGACACGTTTAATCTCATTTTTCTCCAAAATCCGAAGTGAAAGCAGATATCTGGTCGTACCAGCGTTTTCATTACAAAAAAAGTACTTTCCTTGATACTACCTAAGAAATGATACTTTCCTTGTAAAATTAAATTTCCTTTTGTTACAAAATGAACCGAAATATGGCGAAAAACCCTGATTTTTACACATTTAACCACGTTTTTCTCCAAAGTATAACGTGATAGTAAAATTCTGCTGGCGCCATCGTTTTCAGCACGAAAAAATACGCCAGGAATGCTACTTCGCTTGACAAAGGCAGACTAAAAGTAAAATTTTTTCGGTCAGTTTTATGCACTAAAAAATAGTAATAGAAAATAGTTTCGATTAATTTATTTGTTGATAAAATTGACATTTATTATCATAGCTATAATTAATTCTTTAACAAATGATACTGAAAAACGTTAAAAACCGGAATTTGAAAAAACGAATAGAATATACACGAGTCATAACAGGGGAATCCTGCTTTTTTTAAATTTTAATTAAGCTGGTGAGATTAAAAATAAGAGAAAAAATAAATAGGTCTCAGTTTCGCATATTGGCCTCGAGCTTGAGGTCTTGCTGCGGGTCTCAAGACTGACTTGTGCAATATATATTATATTTCATATTAAATGATATTTTTAAGAGTCTTATTACTGGGCTTTGGGTTTGGTCTTGGCTTTGCAAGAGATTCTTGTGATCGATATTGGCCTGGATGCAGGAATTAAATAAAATATTGCAACAAATTTACTAAAATATAGAAATATAGAATGTTATTTTCGGTCGCAATATAAAAGAGTTATTTATTTCAAGCTACGAATAGAATTTGCAATTGAAAAAGCATACATTAACTTTCTCGTATCATTATTTTCATATTTTTTAATAAACTAACCCGAGTTAAAAAAAATTTTCTCGAAATATCATCGCATTAAGTCTCGCGAATATGTCTCACTAAAATATCGCTAAACGGCAAATGCGATATTTCAAGCGATACTTGACGTTTCATGGATCGAAAATTATCGGTGGTATCGCAAAAGTATCGGAAAAGTATTTCAGATATAAAATAAAAATAAAAAATAAACAAATTAAAAACATTTAATAATGTAAATTTAAATTATAAGTTTTACAGAACGTATGCAAATATTTTGTTTCAGTTAATGAAAGAACACTATTCCATTTCGATACTTACGGTTTGGTAGGCGGACCTGACGGTCTTACGGTTGACGTGAACGGAAATCTCTGGGTTGCACAATTTGGAGGATCATAAGTAAGTACATACTATTATTACTGTTTTATTCTTTCTTTTCTGTCTGTTTTTATTCTGATCACTCAAAACAGATAATTGAACAAAAAAAGGTGCATTTAATTTTACGTACAGCCGTTTATTTTATTTTTAGACAAAATCTAGTTTATTTCAAGAATTTAAAGTGTAATTACATTTTTCATGAAAGATAAATTGACTACATTCCAACCAAGGATATCATTTTCATCATTATCGTCCTGCATTCATCATCTGAATCATCTGAAGTCCTTTGATGGATGGCCATCATTAACAATGTAAATAAATGAAGTCAAATGATACCAGCGTCTGAAGTATATGTAAAAAGTAAAAAATTCGATGTTAGGCTTACCATTTAAGAAGAAGACATTGATATCGAACCAAATAATCGATAGTAGCCATACAATAAAATATTATAGTTCATTAAGTCAAAGAACTGATACATTATCCAACAATTCTTTTTTTTGTTTTGTCAGTGTTCTAAAGCGAGTAATGTGTTAACCAAAAAATAGTTAAGTGGACGACTATTTTTATAGCTTCGAAATGGGGCAAAGCTATTATTATTTAACCAATTGGAATTGTTGATTTAAGGAATTGAAATACCACCAACTATTTCTTTTGGTTGTAGAATAACAAACCGGAAGTAGCTGTAGCAACTAAAAAGAGTTCTGCGGTACATACATATATACTCAAAATTTTTAGCTGAATTTACTATTTTTTAGTTGTTTGAACCAATTAGTTTTTCCGTGCACCTATTTCTTATAAAATTAAACCGTTGTAAATGTTTCAGACTATTCTATTGTTTAATTTTTGAAATGAATTGTCTATGTTTTTCGAAAACATCTTTTTCTGCTATCAAATGATTCTTACTCTAAAATCTCTCAAAACCAAAATATAGATAATAGTTCTAATGGGTGACCAATTTATGTTTTAGCGATTTCCACACGATTTAAATTTAATATAATTTAATTAAATAAATCCTCACTGTTGAGACTGAGCCGTGAAAATCGGCTATAATTTAATATTTGTTAATACCGACACGTAGAATATTCAAAAACAGTTACACATTTCGTGTATTTTCTTATATGTTTACTTTACTTATAATTTAAGTTAGTAACATTTCCGACTTCTTCGACGACGCTTCGTCATATGACGCTAAACTGACTTCGTACGTTCAAAAATTTTGTACACGTGTTCTAAATACAAAACATGTGAAATAATTTAAAATAAAATTAATGTAGCAACCCAAAGTCTATTTTTTTATATATTTTCACTGTCGAACCAGTAACAGAAACGTACCAACAATTAGCGTACACGTACGAAGTAGGAGTATTTCGCAACTACAACTACAAAATACTCACTTTGTTTTCAGATTCTGCACATCGATGGCAAAAATGGACAATTGATTTGTGTTATTCCTCTTCCCGCATCTCAAGTAGCAAGTGTCACTTTTGGAGGATGGAATCATGATGTACTATACATAACTACAGGCAGTAGTAGCGATATAGCTCAAGATGTGGGCCCACTAGGACCTTATGATGGTTTCGTATTTGCAGTGTATGGTTTAGGACCTTTGGGGCGAAAAGCAAATGATTTCGCGTTATGAACTAGCTGATAAAGTGAATTAAACGTTATTTTAAAACCAAAAACTTTTTGTACTACCCTAAACTTTAAATACGAAAGGATAGGAATGTGATATTTTTACTGTGTTTTCTCAATATCTTAATAAATATATTTCACTAGAAGTGTTCGAAGATATAAGTGCATGAAATATTACAACATATTATCAGATTATTTGCCTTTTTGTCTGTGTTAGTCCTGTAATCTGTTCCTTGGGCATAGAGAGAGAAGAAAAAGGAGGAATGAAGAAAATCGTATAATCGAAATAAATTCGAAATTGCGCATATATACATATATGTGTCAGACGTACAACAAAGTCGGTTCCATATAGTAAAAAATTTTGAAATTCCAATAGCAAAAAACTCATGTTTATAGATATAAAAATTTGAGGTGGAACATAAAAATTTGGCATTTGACTTTCAAAATTTGCTAGGAAATTAAAAAATGTTATATTTGTTTAAATTTAGTATTGCAGGTGACCATCATTAATTAATATCGAATTAGTACGAACAACAGACACGTTTTTTATACATCTTTAGATATTTTTATGTAAAATCATAATTTGTTTAGAAATAGATATAGTTTTTACAACTTTCGTAGATTTAATTAGGAAATCAGACTAAATATTTGAGAACAACTGCATAAAAACCTTGTATGAGATTCGTAAACGTTTTATTATTACACAGTATAAATTTGTAAGAAAGGGTGCATATAATATTTACATCAGTCAAATACGTGTGCAATAGAGGTTCAGATATCAGGCGAATATTATTTCATAGGTAATATATGTTATATTTTCTATTTTTATACGCAACCGAAAGGTTAAAAATTATATTTTTTAATAATACATGCGCGGTTCTAGGTTATTCCCAACGAACAAAAGAATTAACGCGATTGTAGTATTAAAAACATGTTTTCGTTAAAAACTCAAAACGTTGAAAAGTTCTAGGTTTTATCAGCAAAGTAATGTTTCAGTTAAATAATAATAGTAATTCATTTGTTAAAATGAAAAAAAAACATTAGCATTTTCAATGGGTCGTTTAAAATATTGATAACGCAGCTGAACACGCCAAAAATAGTTTCTTCTTAAATCATATGCAACTATTAAGACAAAAGAATATTTACATGATAAATTAAAGTGCGTGTAAACTACGTAGGTTACATGTTCTTAGTGCAATATATTACCAGAAGTTCAATGTAAGATTAATGAAGTTATACTTATAATTTAGTTTATTTTAACGAAGGGGTTTCAATGCATTTCATAATTACAATGTCGACACGAAGTATACTTCATTTTTCATGATAATGGATATAATTTCCACTAAAGAGAACTACTATAGTAATATAGTACTACCATCGTCATCGAAAAGGAAATTCATAACTTTCTGGAATGTTACATTTCCGTTTTTAATTGTATTTCTATTTGGTTGATATCTAATTTATGTTGTTACGCAAAAAGCCGCGATTATATTGCATACATTAATAATAGCCAGAACAATTAATTTTGTTATCTAAGGCTAGGAAGTAGTGGGTTGAAATAATTTAATTATTCAACTATAGAAATCATCAATTTATTGATTAAATTAATTATAATCATTACATACAATATTCTTAGAGGGCTACTTGATTGCTAGAAACTTTCATCTTCCGCTGAGACGTCTAAGCATATGTTTACTATTGCACCTTTTTTAAAACTCTCGATAGTTAAATGTGTCTGATACTATCATTTTCTAATTTACTTCGACCCAGACTAAGTTTCTGGTTGGTTTTGTGTAATATTAATTTCCAAAAGTTATTCACAAATGTATAATTTCCAATAAGTATCCGGAAGTACACACATTTTCATTATTAATACAAGAATCTCAATATTATATTTTACAACATACTTAATAATATAATTTTAACAGTTAGTGTGAAGTACACTGATGTAATAAATAATTCTTTAGTATTTTTATTGTGTTAACCTTTTTCGCTATCTTCACAGGGTCATAGGTCTAAAAAAAATGTGGAGAAAAACGGATTTCACGGTTTTATTTGTACAACTATTTAGCTTCAAATTTTGCAAACTGCGAAATCCGACCTGATCGGTTTCTCCAAATACAGGTTATTATAGGTGATTTACAATTTTTACAGCGAGTTTTCGTTATTACTGGCAATTGACCTACAATCGAAAAATGTTTAATGTGAAAGTTATAGGTATAAAAAGATCTACAATTTTTGTATACATCATTTTTCACATAACCTCAAAGTTTCAGAAAAAAAAAAAAAACCGTATTTATCGCGCTCAAAAATGATTTTTTTTCTTGAAATTTCTAGGAGAATTATCCTTTTTTGTCCCGAATAAGCTGTAATTTTTTTGAGTAATTATATATATATACGTTTCCTTTTTATTGATTAAAGTTAAAAGATAAGAGTTTAAACAATCAGGAGGATCGTGAAATTCCGCAAGGAAGTCATATAAAGAATTTCCTGGTCAAACTATGTCAGCCAATCAGCGAGGTACATAATCTGGGAAAAAGTTATGTTACCTGCCATATTAAAGACCATATGGAGAAAGAATGAGGTAAATGGGATATCTTTATTTACGTTTCTCAATTTTTCTCATGTATTTATTTATTAGGTTAATTTACACACAGATAATCCGCAGCCATGTGTAATATGTGCTGCATAGCTGCTGCAATTTTTGCGTCGTATAGTAGATTCAATTTTTGCTGTCAATTAGTTGCAGCAGCGTTGCGGAAGCATTGGTTGAATTTTGACTTTGACTCAAGCTGCGTCAAATCTCGTGCTACTTGGGATATATCTGTCGAATGCGATGCTAAGTTTGGGAGAAGTTAAGGAGAAGCCATCATTATCATTTAAATATGGAAATTAGATTGCTATCGTAGTTCTACTATTTATAAGTTGCAACTTCTCAGTCCACATTTGAAATCATTTTGTCGGTTTAAATCTTTCACATTGTATCATCATTGTATTGCTCCTTTTAACCGTTAGTTCCGACGGATATTTTAAAGCCTTTTCCTTCCAGGTTAAAAGTCATATATAGTTTATATATGGCTTATATATAGGTCCTATATATGATTTATACACAGAATTGGGCATATATAATCGATATATAGTTTTTTAAATTCCTCCCCAGTCGTACAGTTCCTTCAAAATCGTTTATTCGGCAGCAAAAAATAAGGAATATTTCTGTAAAGAAAATGCTATCAAAAATTATCCATAATTTAAAAAAAAAATTCTTGCATTTTTACGTTACCTACATGTCTTTGTTAAATTATTTGCTCGCTCAATGGTTTTAAAAAAGAAGCAACTCCATGCGTATCTCCAACCTGGAACACTGGATCTAAGGCCCCAAATCCTAATGGTGCAAACAGAAAATCCTTTGGAAATTATTTACCGCTGAAGAACCAGATAATTCATGTTTACATTAATAGTTTATTGAATTTTTTGTAATAAATGTTTCTCTTCGCGACGTATATTGCATGCAGGTTCGATTGAAACTGTCAAAAAGTTCGTGTTCTTTTTTTTCAGAGTTCATTGTTGTAAACATGTTTACTAAGGTGTGTTGTTTTTTAATTTGAGCGCGTCTTTTGACAGTTTCTGTCCAATCTCCAAAAGATAATCATCGTGAAGAGAAATATAAATTATAAAAAGTCGAATAAAATGTTTTTGTGATTATGTTATATATCCTTGAGCGAGAAATAATTTCTTCCACTACCACTATAGGATTTGCGGCCCAGGTTGCAGGCACCAGATTGAAGATACTCGTGGAGTTGCTTCTAGGTTCCTTTAGCGATATAATAAGTGTGCGATAACGTGACAGGTATCATAAACGCTACAACATTTGTTTGAGAATTATGGATCATTTTTCAAATAATTGTTTTTTACAAAAATATTTCCTACATTATTGCTACCGAATGGTTTTGGATAAACTCTGCGACAGAGGAAGGAGTAAAAAATATAAACAAGTTATGAATAGAATTACAGATCGGGTAATCTGTAATCCTCCCATATAATCTGTATGCTTAACCTGACATTCAATTTCTAACTTCTTCATATATTTCTATCAGTAATTCTGTAGCAAATAAAATAAGAAATATTGTCGTGATAGACAAAAAAATATCTAAAGACTGGTATTCTTGCGTTTTAGCTCACTGTCTGTCACGTGGTTACCTAATTATTTTCACACTCTATGGCACTTTTCGCAGATTTTCATGTATTGTTCGAAATTTTCGTATTTCAATAATTTCATTGCAGTTCATCTGTCAGATTCTTTCACTGGTCCGTTACGGTTTCGACGTTGTTTCTCTATTCCTACATTTTTAATTCCATCTTTCAATTTTAAAATCAGTAAACAAAATTTTTTCAATACTATATAAAAAGTACAGAAAATTCATCTGCGATTACATACAAATTATGTATAATTCATATTTAAATTATACAATTATATATTTATATATAAACTATATACGAATTATATATGCTTGAATTTTGTGTCGATGTCATCGAGTTGCAGAAATTTCCATGCTGATCGCAGAACCGTTTTCGGATTTCCACTGATTTGTTGTAATTTTGATCATTTCCTCAATCCGTATAAAGATCTTGTACGATTCTTTCTTGAAATTTCTAAATATTAGAGACAATCTGAGTAAATATTATATATAAACTATATATAAATATATATCGATTATATATGCCCAATTCTATATATAAATAATATACAGGGTGGCCGATTTATCTGAAGACATCGAAATATCTCGAGAACTATGCACAGAATCAAAAAAGTTGTCGGATGAAAGTTGTTCGACACGAAGGGGGGCATCCAGTGATAATTAAATTTACCCCCTCCCCCATCCCCTGGAGGTGGAGTGGGGGCAAAAACAATAAAACTTAAATAGGAACCCCCAGTTTTTATTGCACATTTGGATTCTCCGGAAAAAAGTACACCAATTTGACCTAGGAGCTATTGCATTTTGGTTCACAGGTGGCGCTGTAATCGATAAAAATCCAAATTTATCTGAAGACATTGAAATACCTCGAGAACTATGGACAGAATCAAAAACGTTGTCGAATGAAAGTTGTTCGACACGAAGGGGGGCATCCAGTGATAATGAAATTTACCCCCTCCCCCATACCCTGGGGGTGGAGTGGGGGCAAACACAATAAAACTTAAATAGGAACCCCCAGTTTTTATTGTAGATTTGGATTCTCCGGAAAAAAGTACACCAATTTGACCTAGGAGCTATTGCATTTTGGTTCACAGGTGGCGCTGTAATCGATAAAAATCCAAATTTATCTGAAGACATTGAAATACCTCGAGAACTATGCACAGAATCAAAAAAGTTGTCGGATGAAAGTTGTTCGACACGAAGGGGGGCAAATAGGGACAATTTGATCCCTTTATGAAAATTTAATATTAAAAATTCTAATATTAGAATTTTTAATATTAGAATTTAGTAATATCAATTGCGAAAATTGTTATTCTGAATATGAAATTTTAGTAATGTCCATTCGAAAAATTAAGATTATGAATAATTGATATTCTTCATATTAAAAATCAAAACTGATTACATAAAAATTGTGCATACAATATGGAAGCAATTTTATAAATAAGTTTTCTACCTTCAATAAAATTACATTTTAGGTTTGAAAATTTATTATTTAATAAACAAAAAGAGGACATCACGCAATCCATTAAAAAACGCGTCATGTCCCTTCACTCAGCTCATTCATTCTCTCTCTGTATGTTTTTTCCGAAATGAGAATAAATAAGCTGAGCATTGACGGTCAAACCAGCTTCTATTAAACAAAACGAAACTCTTACTTCATTTGGGGATTTCTCGTCATCTACCGGACCCCGAGAGAACTCACGTGGTTTTATACATGTACATCGCTTGCATTTCGGCCATCACCGGCGCCGGTTCTGTTACATAACGCTAGAGGGCGACATAACTCGAAAATAAAGTAGCATGTCATTTTATACATAAGTTGAGTCACACGTAACCAGTTCACCTACATTTTTCTCTACTTTCCTGAAGGGAAGTAAATGGATATCGCGACTTTCTAATCCCCATATTAAAATTTAGTATTCACGGTCTCTCAGTGTAAGACTGTTTTTGAAGTCCATTGTATTGGTAGTAATTCGGTCGGAGGTCACTTTGCTTTTAGAATAACAACTTTCCGTTTACGTGACTATTTTTTGTCTACCCTTCATTGCTTAAATCGAATTGCAAGTTAAAAATGAATCCTGCTACAGTTCCCGAAAAAATCGAAATGATTCTTATTTATGGTGAATGTAAGAGGAATATTGACGATGCTGTTGCGTTGTATGCTGAGCGTTTTCCAGATAATGCTCGCTCGCGTTCTTTTTTTTACAAAGTTTGAATGCCTTTCACTCTGATGGCAGCGTACAAATGAAAAAAAGGAAGCGAAGATTAACAGTTACAGGAGAAGCTAACGAAGTAGCTGTACTAGCAGCTATTCACCAAAATCCACATGTAAGCACACGACAATTACATCGCGATTCCGGCATTTCCAGAGACAGTATTCAAAGAATATTGCCTCGTCATAAGTTTCACCCATATCACATTTCACTGCACCAGGAACTAGATGGCGATGATTTTCATAACCGCGTGGTGTTTTGTGAATGGGCATTTCAAAAAATGCAAACGAACCACAATTTCTTTGCTAATGTATTATTTTCAGATGAATCTACATTCACGAACCATGTTGGCGTCTATAGGCATAATATGCATTATTGGAGCGTAGAAAATCCCCATTGGTTACGACAAGTTAATCATCAACGTCCTTGATCGGTGAACGTTTGGTGTGGAATCATAGGAAATAAACTCATTGGTCCTTATTTCATTGAAGGTAATTTGAATGGAACAAAATATCGAGATTTCCTAGAACAAGAAGTACCATTACTACTTGAGGATGTTGCTATGGACGTCCGACGGACAATGTGGTTTCAGCATGATGGTTGCCCAGCACATTTTTCAAGAGTAGCAAGGGAAATACTAGACCGTGATTACAATGGTAGGTGGATTGGTAGAGGTGGCCCCATTAATTGGCCTGCGAGGTCACCTGATCTAACATCTCTGGATTTCTTCCTATGGGGTTACCTAAAGGTTTATGAACAAGTACCAACGACTCGTGAAAACATGGTGGAACGCATAAGAACTGCTTGCGCAGAAATTTCTGCAGATATGATTCTATCATGTATAAAGTCATTTGAAGAAAGAATAAATAAATGCATTGAAGTGGAAGGTCAACATTTCGAACACTTACTCAAGTAAGTGAAAAGTGAAGGGCAAGGGGACTCACGTAAAACAAGCACCCCAAAGAGAACAGAAAAATACTACGTCCACGTCGTTGTGTCTGAGTAATGCTAAATGTATTTTTTCCCGGCTTTGTTAGAATGACCGTATTCCATATCCGCTATGCGGGAGAAAATTGTCAATATTGGAGAATCCAAATCTGCAATAAAAACTGGGGGTTCCTATTTAAGTTTTATTGTTTTTGCCCCCACTCCACCCCCAGGGGATGGGGAGGGGGTAAATTTCATTATTACTGGATGCCCCCCTTCGTGTCGAACAACTTTCATTCGACAACTTTTTTGATTCTGTCCATAGTTCTCGAGGTATTTCAATGTCTTCGGATAAATTTGGATTTTTATCGATTACAGCGCCACCTGTGAACCAAAATGCAATAGCTCCTAGGTCAAATTCGTGTACTTTTTTCCGGAGAATCCAAATCTGCAATAAAAAATGGGGGTTGCTATTTAAGTTTTATTGTTTTTGCCCCCACTCCACCTCCAGGGGATGGGGGAGGGGGTAAATTTAATTATCACTGGATGCCCCCCTTCGTGTCGAACAACTTTCATCCGACAACTTTTTTGATTCTGTGCATAGTTCTCGAGATATTTCGATGTCTTCAGATAAATCGGCCACCCCCCGAATAAACATTTACCTACGGGTCGGATCAGGAACGGATCCGGAAGCCTTAGCACAGATCCGATCCAGATCCGAATGCCTCATCTGAACCTGATCCGGATGTAACGCAACCGCAGATACGTGTCGGGTCCGGGTCCCGCAGGTCAGAAAGCTCTATCCGATCCTGATCTGTTTCAAATCGGGCTTTTAATTATAATTCCTTATATACATATACATAAAAACTTTTATGTGGGGTCTATACAGCTAGGTGACAAATACCATACGGGTTTTCCGAGAACCTTGTTTACCGACAAATCTCCGTCCTATATACACAGTGTATTAGGATGAGGTTAAAAAGTTTCTGAGCGCTATTTCGTAATTTCGGACTCATTACTGCGAAATTTAGCATTATATATGTAGTCACAAAACAAATTTCGGAAAGATTGATTGAGAATTGGCAGAGAAAAACGTGCCACAAAAAATGATCGACGAATAGGTTATGACGACAAGTAAATGAAATGACAAGTTTTTTTTTTCTTTCAGGCTTTCTCCTCCAATTCTCAATCAATCCTTTAATTTGTTTTGTGACTACATATAATGCTAACTTTTGTAGTCGTAGTATATAAAGTTTGTATAGTTATATAGTGGAGTTTGATAACATTTTAGGCGTTATCGACCGAGCCACCTGAGAGTTCCCTTAACCACTATTACAAAAAAGAAACCGAATAATTTGTCAATTTCTCAACCAGATCTGAATATATATATTTCAATTTCATGGTGGTTGACAAGATTCTCGAAAAAAAGTCTTGTCATTTCAAGTTTATCTCAAAAGCGTATATATGTTAGTGAAATATGTAAGAACATTGCTTTATTCGCCTTGGTCGGTGTCCCGCTTCCGCGCCATCTGTGATCTGGGTTTCTCGATGTGTATACTGTATGTTTTTTGGGTCGCTAAATCCGAATCCGAAGTCCATTTAACTCTATCACGTCAGGTTTTTGACATAATCTCAAAAAAGTACCTATAATTCGATCCTAAAATGTGAAAATAAGATAAAATACTTTAACAACATTTTCTTTTTACGTAAAACCTTTTAAAATTGTGCAATTGAGAGTCGACCTGAAAAGTTACGGGCCTATAAAAATTAATTTCAATACAAATCGTTTCCAATATAGCATCCTAAATGACACATTGGTAAACATTCATGATTTTTTAACTCGTGTACCTTCAATTGTAACAAAAAAGTTATATAACAAAAAAGTTCAGAATCACTCGAAAAGTACGTCTAAATTTTTTCAAATATTTTTGAGCCATTTTAAATTTTTCGTAAAACGGCGAAATCCAAAAAATCTAAAATCGTCTTCACAAATTTTGTAAAAATTCAGATGTATTTTTCGAGTGATTCGGAACATTTTATGTTGAGTAACATTTTTTCTTAAAGTTGACGGTACTCGAGTTAAAATATCATGAATGTTTGCAATTATTATTTTTTGAGATTGTGTCAAAAACCTGACAAGGATATAGTGTTAAATGGACTTCGGTGTCGGATTCAGCGACCCAAAAAACATTCAGTACATAAGGAGAAACCCAGGCCGAAACAAAATTTTTTTTTTGTGTGGCTGTGTTGTTAATAAAAAGTTGGTAATATTAATACGAAAAACTGACTTTATATTTGCGTACCAGAATCACATGAAACAAATTCCATTTCTTCAGAATTATCCTTATTACTATCCGTATAATTACTCTGATCATTTTTTCTTTTCAATCTATGTTTTTGAACTCTTTGACGAATTTTCTGGCGACGTTTCAATTCCTTATTCATTTTGTACAAATATTCTTCAAAATATATATTTTTAAGGTTATGTTACCCGTACGATAGATATCCAAATACGAGCCGGATCAGGAACATATCTGGGTCCCCTTACTTATTGGAAAAAGTTAGATATAGCTAAATCCGGATCGGATCCGGAACGGCCCCCGATGGCCGGACCTCCGGGTTCCGGATCTGACACGGATCTGCGGTAGCGTTACAATCCTGATCCGGTCCGAAGCTTTTGATGAGGGACAGCTCCGGAAATGTTTATTCGGGCCTGTATAGGACCTATATATAAGCCATATATAAACTATAGATGACTTTTTTACCTGGATCTTCTTAGATTTATATTACATACTTCTCAACGATATTTCCAATTTCCAAGAAGTATTTTTTATGAACTATAATTGTATAGAGTCATTGAACCAATATAGATTAGAAATTTGTTTGGGATTGAATTTAAAAAATCAGTAATTCTTGTGAAGAATGAATTCAATTTATTATTGTCCTAATTATCAGTACATAATTTTTGTCTAATAACTTTCCTTAGTGATTGTATGTTTATTTGAAAGGATAAAAAAATTATGAAAATTTGAAAGGATAAAAACTGGTTTTCGTCAGGATCTCAAATCATTTCTATTTTTATACTGATTTTTTATAGTCATATATTGAATCTTTTTTATAATCATTATGCTCTATTTTAAAAGAATGTATAAATTTTAATAAACTATTTTAACCCACGCACTAATAGAAGATTATAATGAAACTCATCATTATAGTTCTAAATTTAAAAAGTCATATTTAAAACTTAATTTCGAATATACCCTTTTTAAAATATTTGAAAATTTGCGGAAATTTGATTATTGTTAACTTATGGTGAAACAATACTCCATCTAATTATGACTATTTAATAGTGAAAAGAACCACACGCAGAACACTCAACAAAAGTGTAATTGCAAAAGTAATTATTCTTATATCGGATATTTACTGAAACACATTTGAAACTAAAACCCATTCCAAGTTTTACACGTGTATATAATTCAACGTTGAATGCACACTTATTTATTTGAAGCTTTTAAAAAGTTTATATCTTATATTTAAGAAATATGCTTTGCTAATTACTTTAAAACTTTACATAAATAATCAAAAATAATTTCTATTTTTATACTGATATTTTATATAGTGTTATATGTATATGATTAATCATTATGCTCTATTTTAATAGAATGTATAAATTAATAAACTATTTCAATTTTTCAAATGAATTTAGTATCGGCGATTAAATAACAATTATTAGAAAAAACCTGAAATTATTTGTGAATTATCACATATTGTTATAGAATTCTAAATACCAAGTTAGCTAGAAATGAGAAAATTTTTAGTATATTTATTGAACGATTTTAACCATTGGTTGGTATCCAGCTGCAGCTTCCGAACTTAAAGTTAATTTAAAAACTGCATATTTATCCTGCGATATCGGTATTGAATGCTTTGATACAAATACATATGCTATAACCTCGCTATAATTATTATGTAATCACCAATGATAATACGCTGACATTGTATGCAAATTTGATAAAATTCGTTATAAATGTATATTATCAATAATTTGATTTATCTGTTATGTTCAAGTACGGAATATAATTCATCGCAAACTTAAATTACTTACACACTTAGGCCCCTTATCTTCATATACACTGAATTATTACTTCGACCCAGACTAAGACCCTAAGGAACCCAAATCAACAATAAAAAAATGTGTGTCCGTGATCTTGTACGTACGTCCGTACGTCCCGTTTTTTTGTCTTGCGATAACTCTCGAACGGATAAGCGTATTGACATAAATTTTTTTTAAAATACGCGTCTTGGCATGACTTAGATCTGATTAGATTCTGGGGCAGATCCACCAGTCCATTACTAAAAAAAATTAGCCCCAATTAAGTTACTTCGTAGTTTTTTGCATTTATTTTGAAAAATACAAATTTTATTAAAAAATGTTTCAAACAAAAAAGTTAGAGCATGAAATTCTCTACAAAAAATGTTGCATGCATTTTCTTCTTAAAGTCAACGATAGTGCCATAAAAACTGGTTTAAAATGTTTATGACTATTGCCTGAAAAAGTATTGAATTTGGTCACCTCGGCAAAAAATTACCATATAGTTTTTGATCAAATTTCGACGCTTCGACCCCCTACCCCCCGCGGTCGTCTTCGCCAGCCCCTCGGGCGCGGTGATCACCTACGGGCTCATAAGTTCTTTTACGCCCTTGATACGAAAATAACTATTTCGATATATCTAAAAGATGTCTTATAGTATCTAAAAGATATCCGTCAGAGATCTTTTCGACACTTTCAAGATATCTTTGACGAATTATATGTATATATATATATTGTATATATAAGATCATAATGATATAGACAGTAATTAGTAAAACACTGTAAACATGTAATATTCATCGAATAGTCTATTACAATTCAAGTGCTTGAAGTAAGTGTTTTGCAACTTTTATTTATTAATACTTCGGGTGACCTGTTGTCGGGGTAGAAGTTTTGAAAATGCTCATTTTCAATTTTCATATATATAAGAAACACTGTATTGTTGTAACATATCTATCGAAGCCACTTGGATCTATATATGATTGGACCCCCAAATATCAATATAATTTTATAATATAATTGAAAGCTGTTAGTATACAAACGAGTCTTAAGGAATAGCCGACTCTCCACTGGGTCGAAGTTTCTGAGCGAGCGAAGCGAGCGAGGCACCACGCCAACACTAGTTTATATTGTAAGTTGTATAATGTTTACTGCCTTTATTAAAAAAATAAGAAATTTATATTAAAATATAGAAGTGAAATATAATACTTTTCACAATTATAATATATGGGTCATATCTTATTCTTCCTATGTATATCTATCTACCTTTCTTAACCTTTTGAGTGCTATTTCAGCAAATAAGATGTATACTTTTAAAGAAGTGTCGATAATCTGACGTTGGAGTAGAACATAATAAAACTCAAAATTGCGAATCCAATGTGGCTACCGTCAATTCGTTGCATTTATTGAAATGTCACTGAATATCATTACGTTTGTATGCGATTGGAATTATTGCAACTTATTGCTTCGTCTTCGCCTCTCGTTTCATTAAATTTACCAAAAGGAGGGAAGCGTTGCTTCTCCCACTCCCCGAAGTCCCGTTATATTGTTGACGTCACTGCAGGCCCTTTATGATGTCTAGCTCACAAGGTGATGGAAAAAGAGATCGGAAATAGGTAAATATAATGTTGTGAAAAACAAAATGGCCGGCCATCTTCACTTTCGCATTTTTGGAAACGCATTTACTCAGCAACCACACGGAGAAAAGAAATTGTTTCCACCGAATAAATATATTAATGTAAAAATTTCAAATTTTTTATATAAATATGTCATCTATTTGAACTAAATGACATTTGGTAATAATAAACAAATATCTTGTTGGAAGTGAAATAAATGCGCGCGCATCGATCCCGCCATTTCGCGATCTCAACGCTCAAAGTCTCCTCCCATTTTGGAAACTTTATTTAATGTTATGTGCTTTATATTATTCAAATTATTCATGCTGTTCAAATATATGTGAAATATGACAACTTTAAAGGATTTTTGTACTTGTACTTGTTTGTACTCAATTCTTCCTTAAAATACATGGCCAGGCTAACCTAAAAATTGTTAACTAAATCTTATAGTAAGTACACTCCTTACGATTATTTTTCTTTTCCTTCCTTTTCCTATAAAGCTAATGATATTACCGACATCCAGACTTTCTTCGATACACTCTAAAATAATAATGATGAGTTAAAAATACTCGTCTCAAGGATCGGTCCCAGTGCGAAGAAAAATCTCCCTCAATTCTCAATTAATTTCTTTGATATATTTTGGAGATCGCGTATACTGTGTAGAATTACCTTTCTTAAGCCCAAATTTCGCCAGATCGATTTAATCGTTTATTTTGACTTAGACCGTATTATATTATTGTTGAGCTATGGACATTTTCGCAGCTGTATTGAAATATATCTCCTTGCGCGGGTGCGGGTCCAGGATGATCAAAACTGATGAGTGAAAGGAAATATACAGCACTTTTCAAGAAAAACTTTTGATCACAATCGCAGTCTATTGCATCTTTCAGATTGTACAGCCACGAGTACACTGGCACGCACTCGTGAATTTATTGATTTTAAATTCTGATTTTATAAATGAAATAAATCTCTTTGGTTTCTTTCTTTTAGTTGCGTATTCTGAAATTTTGTTAAAACTGCTGGCTTTCACGCAAACGCAGATACAGCCTTTTGCCTTATTTATCATGATAATCGGGAGATCGGCATATTATCTCAATTCGCAAATGAATCGCAAACGTTTCAGACGGATTTAAAAAATATCGCAAACCTTTTAGTGAATTTTGTATATAAAGGACATATTGGATAATTAATTTTTTAAATTTAACAATTTATCGGAAAAAGCAATTTTAATTCATAATTCGCAAACGAATCGCAAACGATTCGCGTTATTTTCGATCCATTTCGTTACAATGGCGGGCTAACTTCACGGAGGTATTTTATGCACAGATTTTCTATGCGTGAAGTAGCGCAATTCATTGTGTAAAGTGGATGGAATGCGTGAAGTTTACTAGATAAGAGGACAAACTCATTTTGTTTACAAAACCACAAGCTTTCATATACAATAAACAGTTTTTTCATATACAATAAAAAAATAATAAAACGAGGTTAAAAAATGTGCCGCTACTGGCACATTTTATATATTTAGATTTGAGATAATTGGCAGAATGTGTGAATGCATTTCCGCGCAATTGTAAGAGTAAAATGCGAAAACAAAAATTAAAATTTCGTTTCGTTACTCGTCCGAAATTCGTCTTTTGTCATTCTCGTGAATATTTGTCCAAGGTTTGAACATTGTTCGTCCATTTTTGTCCCAATATCTGGGCGAAACACTGAAAATTGATCTATAATTCATCCACATTTAGAACACACTTCCCTATTTAAGATACATTCTCGTCCAAATAATGTATATTTTAATTGGGACAATATTTGGACGCAACGTCCAGGAATGGACAAGATAACATAATTTTTGACCGGAATTGGTGCTCCAGTTTTTTTTCAAAAACTATTATCGTTTCATAAAGAGTGGGATAAATACAAAAAACAATGATATTTTGAGCCACCTAAATGTAGTGCTCTGCCTTAAACACACCAGAAGCAAAAAAAAACACAGTTTTGGTCGAAATTTGGGTGACGCATCATTCTTTTTTTAAACCAGTATTGTTATCGTACACTGAAAAAAAGTTGATAATTTCAATCAAATATTCGAACGACAAATTCGAAAATCATATTCAATTGAAATAGTTAATTTATGTTACTTGGGCGTAAAATAGTATTTTATACATTTTTTACGTGTTTCGTTCGTATTTTACACATACAATGTAATATGCTTTTCGATGCTTGTGCAAATATATACTTTATGTGAATATAGTTGCCTTGATCGTTCACGCTCTAATCATGTCACAGGAACTGGAGTTTCATTATAATACGAGCTATTTAATGGTAAGTGTTTTTTGAATAATTCAGTAGAAATGACATGTTCACCCGGCTTTATGTCTGAGATGACCTTTACACATGTACTCGTTATCGAAGTAACGAAGTGACAGAAAAACTGTGGATTATACAATGGCACCAGACTCTTGGTCTTACATCTAGGCAATAACCTTTTAAAATGCGAAATTTTAACCGGAAATAAAGTTAGAGAAATTTTTTGAATCGAATTACACTGTACTGGGAAAATCATTACCAATTTTTATTTAAAGGAAGGCAGTTTCGAGTGAGACTTGTAATTGCTATGAAAATTAATAAAGCTCAAGGACCGACTTTTGAAAAAATTGGAATGGATCTACGCAAAGACGATTTGAATGACGTTGTTGTTTAAACTTTATGTTGCATTTTCCCAGTACGATCATGGAATGGTCTAAAAGTATACTTTGGTAGTCAACAACATAAAAGATTGGCTAAAAATTGTGTATATAAAGAGCTACTTGTATAAAAACTATTTTATTATTTATTATTAATTATGAAAGCTAACATTTAAGTACATTTATTCGTAATACTGATCTTAGCGCACGAAGTTAAAAAAATATACTTATATGTTACCTCCAATAATGAATAAAAAATAATAAAATAGTTTTCATATAAGTAATTCTTTATATACATAAAGTTGCCCGTGATTAAAAACGTCTTACCAAAGATCCATACCAATATTTTCAAGCCTGTCCTTTATCATTATGGGGAAACTGGCTTCTCTTACATGAAATTGGGTAGTCATTTTCACAGTACAGTGTAATTCGACACGTTTTCCGCAGTCAGATCATTCAAAATCTTACAACAGCTCATTCAGTCATTGTGACAGTAGTAAAAAATCTTTGATCTTTACTAATCATTAATTACATTTATTTTTAATACTAAATTTTAATAGGTAATTAATTATTTTATCAGCAAAAACTTATTTTAAGTAATATTTCCTGTGTTTAAATTTTTCTAGATATACATAATTACTATATTCATTTCAATTAACAATTTTCATTACATGTTTATTTATTTTTATTAAATATGTAAATAAACTACATTTTTCGTTATACGTTTTATATTAACTAAAAAATGTGAACATAAAAACTACCAATGACACTATAATTGTATATATGTATAAATTTAATGTGTTTAAATACTTGATAGCGCAATAAAATATATTGTTTAAAAGAGAAGGCAAGATTGTATTTTAATTCAATTTATTCAGGTTATTTTAATAATTGTACAAAGTCGGAAACGACATTAATGCAGGTTAAAAAAAATGAAAAGCATAGGGGAGGTCGGGGTATTCTTGGACACATTTTTATTCTGTCCAGAAACTATAAAAAAAATGGCTTTTTCTTAACATTTCAAAGCTTGATATTGTGGTACTTTAAATAATCTTTCATTTGGTACCAGCAATTTGACCTAATTGTTTAAAATTGTACACTCTGTATCAGCTGGCGCAAAAAACTGGTTTTTGGGATTTTAAAAAATCTCGGGGTATTATTGGACAGTCTTGTAAATCCATAAAAAAATGAAAATTATTGCTGGAAAACGTTTATTTTTTAATTAAAACGAAAGAATATCTATATTATAATGAATAAAATAAAGTAAGGCACATGAAAGTGTTCCGATTTGCACCGACACAACTCAAGTAAACAACTTGATCATAAACGATACAATGGGGTATGTTTCAGCCATTTTCTTTCTCGGGCATATTTTCAATGCAAATTATGCAGAAGTGTTCAATAATTCCCCGAACGTTCATTTTTACAAAATGTCGGCGTATAAGTAATACAATGGAAATTTCATCAAAAACTCTTATATGCGTCAAAAGCTTATAGTTCCAAGAATATTATAAATATGTTTATCTGACTTGGTTCTTCGAAAAAATGGAGTAAAAATGACAAAAACACTGAGTGAAAAAAACACTTTACAAACATCAAAATTTTGTTTTATGTGATAGCGAGGTAACAATGCGTCAAAATAAGTCAAGTGCTTAATAGAAAATGAGATTATGATAAGACGAGTCGATGCTAGTTGATGGAGACTCCAAGCGTTACAAACGGTAAAAATATCTCCCTGTCCAACAATACCCCGTGTCCAATAATACGCCGACCTCCCCTATATTTTATTGAGCAAAATTGCTTTTATAAAATTATAATTAATTTTAATTGTTCAAAGATGTTTGCTAATTAGGAATGAAATAATTAAGATTACCATTACAATTATGCATACAACCGCGTTACAAATCATACGAAATTGACACGAGAGCCAAATATTTTCATACAAAATTACAATTTTATACGGGTAATCTCAGGTAGTCGATAATTAAGTTTACAATTACAATTATAAGAATACAACCGCATAACAGGAAGAATACGAAATGCGCATGAGCCAAATATTTTCATAAAAATATAATTTTAGACGAGTAACCTCAGCTTGTCAATTCTCACACAAAGCATGAAGTTGCAAGCGAATTACCAACCATTTAAACGCCGACCAAACAGCTTAGAAACTATTCTATTTTAATTCCTTTAAATTAAGTCTCATTTGCTCAGACATTTATTCATCAAATTTTGTAAAACGATGCAATAAATAAAAAAGAAAAATAAATTCATATTCTCAATACTTTTCAATTCTTTTGATCAAGGAACTTAATTTAAAGAATTAAAGTTTTTTATTCATTTCAATTTTTTGGATAGGTTCATCGGGATTTTTAGTCCAGTTTATTTTAATTGGGTTTCATTTGAAGGTATCGGGAAACTAAAAGAATTTAATTTAATAAAGTTTTGCAGGTCTAATTCCTTCATTAACACTTTAATTACTTCAGTTCAGTATATTGTTTCAATTTTACAGTTTCCAATTTGTTGAATGGAGTTATGAGAAATGAAGGATAATAGAAAATAAATGAGAATGGAAACGAATTGAAAAATGTTTTTTACTTCACGCAAAATCCAAAACTTGAATTATATTTTATCCAATCTTTATCGTTTGCTGATAGATGTTTTTGTTTAATCCAAATTGAAATGTCTTACATGTAATTTAGACAGATTCTTAATTGCGTTTTATTAATATCTGCAATTCTTTTATATGCCCAATTTCTTTCAATTTATTTTAATGGATTAGATGCTTGTTGAATTCCTGCCGGTCCAATCAGTTATGGCTGCCTTTCTTTATTCACCCCAATTCTTTGCTAAGTGTTAAAATATGAAGTATTGAAAACATTTCAAGATTGTGTGTCGTTTTAAGCACTCTTGGAATGGAATGAATTAAAATAAAAGATAGAGAATATAATTTTGAAAAGCTGGCAATATATTACAGACGTTTTTATACAGCTGTAATGGTGAGCTAACAAAAAAACATGATTTTTCGAACCGTTGGCGCAATGCTAAACACATTTTCAAAATATCTTTCAGGGGCTAAAATAAGGCACACTAAAAATAGTCAAATTAAAAAGTTACTTTTTGTATCCGAGATATAAGAATAATTAAAATCTATTTTAAACAAAACTGAGTTAGGCATAATTATTTCCTTCCCACGCTTTTCCTATCAGATGCACATGCTTGGATATTACACATTACATTTGTATTTCATCAAGGAATAATTCTGTGGGTGCGACAACTTGATTGGGAAAGAGTTACATTTTTTACAACCATTTAAAATATGAATTTTTATTTAGTACGCAACGAAAAAGGTCAAAAATTGCTTATTTCGGCTATGCCAAACGGATTTCAGGGAACTAATCGACTTGAATATATATACCCACTACATATTCTGTGATTAGTTTTATGTATCCTTATAATTATTTTTTGATTAAATTCATGAATTCATGGTTTAATTGTTCAGTACGCTAAATATTAAAATTTTCAGAGAATTGCTCATATACCCTGGCGTTCGAAAATTCACATCGTTTTTTGCGATAGCGGGCACAGAATTGTTTTTGCACGATCGATTAGTGTACACTTTAAGGAATATTTTCCAAAAGAAACAAATTTTTTTACGCAATGAGAAGTATGTTTAATAGTCATTTGTTTATTGAAAAATCAATTTTTTATTAACAAATTAAATTTATTTTTCTGCAAACGATACTGTTTTCTATTCTACTACTAATTATGAACATGCCATTAAATTGTCATTAATTTTTATCAATTAGTTGGCGTGAAATTGTCATTTAAACAAAAAATTAATATTTTTTCAAACTATTTTGGGATATTTCTTAACATTGTAAACCACATCGCAAAATTTTCTACTTCGTCGACTGCAAGTTTGTGGAGAGGTGTAATAGCACGAAATTTCCGTTAAATTGACGTTATTTCGAACGCTAATGGTGTCAAATTCAAAAGTACCAATTTTCATCGTTGATATAATCAGCAAATCAATTTATTATCATAACAAATCCGGATAACAATCGTAACATTTGTTTTACCAATAATTTGGTGCCCTTAACAAACTTAAAGCGTTCATTCTCTTATAATCGCGATTTTCAGTCGGGTTAATAAATACAATTTTATACAAATTAATAAAACGACAAATATATATTTACAATTTAAAAGAAAATGATCAAACAATTAACAATAAAAATAACAACAAAAATAAATGGACACGCAAAGGGAATGAAAGGGATTTAATCGCGAAAGTTTTAAATGGTTATCAATAATTTACGGGAAAGGGGGGGGGGGTAGAGGTCTGAAGGAGAGGTAAAATGCATAAGGAAATAGACATGGGAGAGACAACGCCAGACAAAAATTTACATTTCCGAAACGGTTGGGCGACAGAGGGAGGGATAGTCGAACGGCAGACCTCATGAGTGCGACAAGTGTCGACATCGGGTAACAAGGGGCAAAGAGTCCCTTGTGTTGAAAGAGGGGTATTTGTGACGTCACTAAAGAATGCGGCAGTGACTGACGTATACAACGGACTAGGACAACACGAAAACAGCTTACGAAAAACCTTAAGTGAGGGATCGTAGCTGGGCATGCTTCTGCGTAGGTTTGGGAAGGAGAAGTTCACTTTCACTCTGGAACATCGTATTAGCAAGAGATGAGAGGGGAAGCTGGAATCGACCACGTCGTCTTATCGTTGTACTGTAATAAAAATGAATATACTTAACCCAACCAATTAACGGGTAAGGACAACGCTATAAGAAAGAAAGGGACAAACGAAATAATATCACTCATCGATAGCGAAGGGGAATATATTAACGAAAAATGGGACAATTGAAATAAAATATAAGGCATTTTTTGAACGTTTTGCAGGTCAGGGGGTAGATTGAATTTAGATTACTTGATTTGTTATTAGGAAAGTTTGTAACGGTGGAGATATCATGGGGCAGAAAAGGACGGAAAATCCCATATTCATGTGGTAGTTGTCGAGTACTTTCTGTTGTTTGTTTGGATTAAACCATGGGATTACTACCTGCGAAAGGTTTTCTGCTTACTCCTAATGTTTCAAAAATAGTTTGAGGTGTCGTCACAATTAGTAACGGCTTTCAAGATAAGCCGGAACCCACGTCTGGGGGTAAAGGTAAAACCAAAACCCAAAAGTTGTCGTCCTGGTACATTCGGCCACATTCATCATTTCAGTTGAGTGGTGACCAGTGAACTACGAACTTTTGTCGAAATCGATTTTTGCTGTAATTCACCCATCAGTTGTGAAGTGAACGACCGACGCATTCAAAAAACGCTACAAAAGACGTAAGTATTTGTTAAAATATTAGTTTTCATAATTGCAATATTCATTTCGTAAATTGAGTAACTCATTACTAATCAAAAAAGAAATTGATCATTAGAGATTTGAGCATCTATTAAAGAAAGAATAAACGAAATATCCCCATAAGCAATAAAGTTATTAATTGGTTTCTACGCAACTGCAAAATATATGTTCAAACCCTTCTATCGAGCGAATTTAGAATATCCCGAAAATTTCAGCGAGAAAGTTGTTCATGAAGATATGAACAAATTTTCTGGAAAGTTTTATCTTCATTGTGTTAATCGTTTCAAAGTTATTACGGTTTAATGCTGGAAGGAGAGCTGTTCAGCGCCATGGGACGCATGACACGCTGGCCATCGGGCCTTGTTTATACCTTAACGAACAACATTCTCGCTGAAATTTTTGGAGATCTCGAAATTCGCTCGATAAACGATGCGTTTGAACATATATTTTGCAGTTGCGTAGAAAATAATTAATAACTTAATTGCTTATTGGGAGATGGCGTTGATTTTTTCTTCAGTAGATGTACAAAGCTCTAATGATTAATTTCTTTTTTATTCGTTTCAAAACCTTTAAAATTGACTATGCTACAACCAGTTGAAGTTAAAAATGTTTACTTGCCGGCTACGCAGTAGCCAATCGTGCGTAGACAGAAGTGAGTCTTGTTTCAGCGTTTCCATGTAACCTTGCGCAACGTTTATGAAGGAGAAGCTTCCCCGAGCAGAAATTTATTCAGGCCCTGATCAGGGTGTACACTTTCAGGGCCGTAATAAATTTCCACCCGGGTTACTTTCACTCTCGAACGACGCATTGCGAGAGGCGAGATGGGAAATGGAACTGACCACACGACGTCTTATCGAATTTGTACTGTATATATCAATTTCATCGATTTTTATTATATTACCATTAAATTCCTCGTCAAAAATTAATTAAAAAATAATTTTTGCCAAATTTTTAATGACGGCCTGATGAAGAAGGTCGGAAATCGACATTTTTAGAAAAATGAGATATTTATATCACAGGATTTTAGGAATATTATTTAATATATAATATTAATTAATTTTGGAGATCGTTAGACTTTAACTACATAACTTTTTTTGAAACGCTTTAAAAAGTGGGTACTTGCAGACAAAAATTGTAGGTATTGGCTACTACGACAGGACAGTGGTGACTTAGTTATAATAATAACAAAGGGAATGATGCGTAACACAATGCGGCTATGCAAAAAGCCGCATCTTAGCCTATCTTCCCAAATGGCCTACTCTCACCTCCACGTGTGCTTATTAAAGCCGGTGGGCCCTGGACTCTTAGCAACCTTGCCAGAGATTGGGTAACCAACCCCAGTGGATGGCAAGGTAAGAGACAAACGAGAGAGGCATAACAACGGGGGGTAGGGCCAACCACCCTACTCCCTGTACATGCGGTTACAAGAAATGCAACGCGCAGGGCTCCTGACCATCGGGCTGCTTCGGATGCAGCCCAGTCCCGAGGTGGAGGGGCCAAAACGGGTGTCCCGGGACAACAACCCCAACATGCCCACGGACGATTTCAGTGGACGGAGGATCTCAGGCAAGATCTAATGCACTGCTACGAGGAGAGCTGTCCGCAACAGAGAGGCTACATGGCGCGAATGCACAGTCGGTTTGCAGTAATGCATCCCGAACTGGCAGATCGCTTTTCTCAACAACAACTGAGAGATTATGTGGCCTATCTGAGGAGGACAGGTTTCGTTGTTCCCAGCTGTCAACCGGTACCGGATGTGCGGGCAATAACAACTGAGCCCGTACGCGGTGCTGGGAGAGATGCTCCATATTATGAAAGCACGACACTCGTGTTTAGGCAGAATTTAACAACGAAAGTTTTGCCTAAGCAACGAGAAATAGAGAGAGCAAATAGCCTACTTCTAGATGCTCTTCCAGATGACTGCGACCTGTGGCAAGTCAATTGTGCCGTTTACGAGGCTGCAAGTGATCTGGTGATTCCGCGAAATCTGGTACAGATATCGGGGAGTCGGCAGATTACAAAACGCATGTCTCAATTGAACGGCAAGATTCGACTGACACGGAAACTCGCTTCCCGAATTCAGTGTGTGATCGACTATTTAACATCTGGCCGTTCATTTACGGCTAAAGTCAAGAAGTTCGCACAACAACTGCGGACGTACTATCACACACTGAACAAGCTGAAGTTGCTCAACATCAAGCAACGTTTAGCTGATAAAATTCGGGTTTTGGCGGATGCCAAAAAGAGGCTGCAAAGACGGGAGGATGGAATTCGACAAAATGCAATATTTTGGACAAATCCTTCCAACCTCTTCAAACATCGTATCGCAGCCTCAAGCGAGTCTCCGTCGATGGCCGCAGTTGAGGAATTCTGGGGGAGCATCTACGAGAAAACATCTAGGCTTAATGCAGACACTCCAGGTATTGAAATCTTCACCGAGTTGTGCGACGAAGTCACACAACAAAAAGAAGATTGCCCACCCTTCAGTGCATTAGAGGTGAAAAATGCCATCACAGGAGCCAGGAATTTCTCCTCGCCGGGCTGGGATGGAATTAACAACTATTGGTGGAAGAAGTTCACTTCTGTCCATCAACACCTAGCCCGAATATTCACCTCTTACATAAATGGAGACCAACCCATTCCGCACTGGCTGGTGGAGGGCCGTACGACACTGATCCCAAAATCGGGAGACTTGTCCGATCCGAAAAACCATAGACCGATCACGTGTCTCAATACGTTATACAAATTGTTCACTAACATCTTGAACGAACGTATTGAGACATCCGTGAAACCGGTGTGGCAACGGATAGTAGAACAACGAGGCTGCAAAATGGGTGTATCCGGCTGTAAGGACAACTTGCTTATCGACAGGTGTGTTTGTCAGGACGCAGTCCAGTACAAGCGTAACCTGTCGATAGCCTGGCTGGATTACATGAAGGCGTATGACTCAACATCGCACGAGCTTTTAAACTTGTTGCTCAATCGCCTTCATGTCCACCCAAACATAGTGAGAATTGTAGAAGACCTGATGCCTCTTTGGAAAACACGCTTTGTCATGACATCGGGCAAGCGTCGAACCATGTCTAGACTGGTTCAATTCCAAAGAGGTGTCTATCAGGGAGATTCTCTGAGTCCTCTGCTCTTCTGCATCTCACTATTGCCTCTATCCGTTGTTCTCCGGAAATCTCAAGGGTACATGTGTGGACCGCCTGGTGAACGTGTACATAAGATCACCCATCTTTTCTATATGGATGATCTTAAATTATACGCATCAGGCGAAGATCAATTACATCGATCTCTGAACATCGCCCTCACATACTCGAGAGATATCGGTATGGAATTCGGATTGGTCAAGTGTGCAGTCGTTCATTTGCACAGAGGAAGGTCAGGCTCCCATAACAACGATATGGAGCTCGTCAACGGAAATGTCATCCGCCACCTTAGCGCCGAAGAAGCCTACACATACCTGGGCGTACCTCAAAGGCATGTCCAGGATGTGCAGGCTGCTAAAACCACCATCATTAAGAAATACCGGCGCATTCTCCGCAAGATCTGGTCATCAGAATTGACCGGGAGAAATAAGGTGGCAGCCACGAATATGTTGGCCGTATCACCAGTGCTCTATTCTTTTGGAGCACTGAAGTGGAACGTTGACGAGCTAAGGGATCTTGACCGAAGCACACGGAAGATGATTTGTATGCAACGCAGTTTGCATCCAAGATCTTCCGTGGAACGTCTGTATTTGCCCCGAAATATGGGAGGTCGTGGCCTTTTAAGCCTGGAGTGTATGCATGACCGATTGGTCCTCGAAACAGCTTGCGACGTGATTAATCGAACGGAGGATCCCCTGATGATGCTAGTACATCAGCATGAAATTCAGGGGAAGGGGGCGTTTTTGTACAACGCGGCGGAACGAGCGGCGCGAAACCTCGGTCTGGTTTTCAACGTGGGACGTAGTGGTGCACAGGAGGCTGAATCAGTCATCAATCTGTGCCCAGTGCGTCTCAGGGCTAACATACGGAAGGAACAACTCCGTATGTTGGAGGGAAGGCATATCGACAAGCCGTTGCATGGACAATTCTTTCGAAATGTCCAACAACATGGCTTGTTGGCAGAGATGACCTTCTCCTTCTTAAGATCAGCCGGCTTGAAATCCGAGACCGAGGGTTTTATCTTCGCGTGCCAGGATGGGGTCATCAATACCTTAGCGTACCGCAAGAACATCTTACACCAGGCGGTACAGAGTACGCTTTGTAGATTGTGTAGATGTCATGCTGAGACACTAATGCATCTTTTGGCAGCATGTCCAATATATGCAGTTTCAGCATACATCGAACGTCACAATGCGGCTCTTCGAGTGCTGTATTACCATCTTCGCAGCACTTATGGTATTGATGCAACCCCAGTTTTGCCGTACGTCCCCACTGATATTGAATCCGTAGTCGGGAATGAGTCTTGCCGAATATACTGGAATTACTCATTCCCGACGAGCAGGCAAATATCAGCCAATAAGCCTGACATCGTCCTTGTTGACTTCGATGACAAATCCATCTTCGTCATCGAGTTTTCTGCACCAGCAGAAACAAATATAGTCAGCAAAGAGGACGAAAAACGGATGAAATATCAGGAACTCCTGTTCGAGATTCACAGGCTGTATCGAGGATTCAAAATCAAGCTCGTCGTGCTGATAAAATTGGAGTGCTTGGAGGAATGAGACCAACTTTCCTCCAAAACATCAAAAGCATTCCGGCCTGTCGAGAACATGCAAATTCCATCGCAGGCCGAATGCAGAAAGCAGTGCTACTGGGATCTCTCCGTCTACTGAGGTCACACGAGATCCTGTAACCACTTCCCCAATGGTAGAGGGAGTGGTTACAGTTGCAAACGAAATGGCCCGGTGCAGTCTGCAGCGGAGGAGATGGATATCGGAGCCACTTTTCCACTGCAGACTGCACACGTGGATTCTGGAGGGCCAAGGGAGGTTAGGGTTTTAGTCGGTAAACCTTGCCGCTAACATCAAAGGTGAGGGAGTCCGACACACGGGGGGTTACACAACATCTTCAACCCCCTATGGTGCCTAATGCATTTCCCCCCTCCGTCGAAAAAAAAAAAAAAATGCCTATATTGACACAATAGACATTAATTTAAATTGTTAAAGGGGCGAGGCACAGCATTAAGTGCTGTTGAACAGCCTGACCCATAGGTATATTATATTATCCCAGTATAGTTTCCTTGAAACAGAGTCGGTATAACGTGGAGCCGGGAGATAACAGCGCCAAGCTCTTACCAAACACCCCAGTCCCCTCTCTCTCTCTCTCTCTCTCTCTCTCTCTCTCTCTCTCTCTCTCTCTCTCTCCTCTCTCTCCTCTCTCTCTCTCTCCTCTCTCTCTCTCTCTCCTCTCTCTCTCTCTCTCTCTCTCTCTCTCTCTCTCTCTCTCTCTCTCTCTCTCTCTCTCTCTCTCTCTCTCTCTCTCTCTCTCTCTCTCTCTCTCTCTCTCTCTCTCTCTCTCTCTCTCTCTCTCTCTCTCTCTCTCTCTCTCTCTCTCTCTCTCTCTCTCTCTCTCTCTCTCTCTCTCTCTCTCTAATTCGTATATCTCTTTGTTTAAAAATGTTATTATCACAGGCGATCTAAATTGCAATTTATTAGAAAACTCATTTGAATCAAAATATTTGCAAAATTTTATCTCCGTATATTCGCTTTTCTCGGTACCCTTCGGCCCTACTCACTACTCGGGGTCATCGTGTTCCGAATTAGATGTCATGATTGCTGATTCAAGTTAAAAAAATCAAAGCCTTTTCAAAATCTCTGTCGCCTTTTGCTGCTGGTCACATTCTCATTTCCGTTCAATATGAGTTTAAGCGTATTCTTAAGCGATTTCGATTTTTCGATTTTTCGAATTTTTGAAAAATCAAGCAGTGTATTATTGCACGCTGATAAAATTTGAGAGAATTCTTGGATTTATTCCAAAGCATTGTTGTTCTTAGAAAATGTTTTCTAAAGTGTATAGTTTTTAAGAAAAAAAATGGTGAACGTTTAAAAAGAATTTTGAGCTTCTAGGCGCCATTTCGAAAACTTCCATGTTAAATTATGAATTCTGTTATGGTACATTTTAATACTGGAGGTCCATGGACGCGATATATTCAACTTAGATATGTTTCCCAACACAATTTCGAGGTGAAAGTGATGTTTTTGTGAAAAACAAAATGTAAAAAACAATGTTTTTTTCACAGAAAAACGTGCATAGCTTTTTTTACGGTTCATTTTATCGAGATTTTATTGAAAGATTCCGAAAGGGCATACAATTTTACGTTGGAAACAGTGGAGCTTAAATGTTTCTAAAGGCATTTATATACAAATTATCGATGTTCAAACTGATACTGAAAATCCGTCCATCTGAGCGTTAATGGGTTAAAATGGAGAAAGATCGCTACCTAGTTAATTTGGTACTTCAATAAACTAACCCGAATAAACTATGGTCGTGCCTTAGGAACTTGGGACTTGCTAAAACAACATCAAAGTCGGCCCTATATCACTTCTCTCCATCAGCACTAAATTATCATTTTGCCACTGTCTCTTCAGCTCATCCATTATGTGATTCGGTGTCTCTCGGTGCCATCTTACAGTGGCCCTTACCAAGCACTCACCTTCCTTTTACCTTTTCCCCTACTAATTGTCAGGAAGTTCTCAACTATCTCAACCTCATCTCTCATAAATCGCGTGGATTAAGCCCTGACCATCTGTGTTTATCTCGCCTGAAACCGCTTTTCCCTGTGATTTCGCCATACCTGACTCACATCTTTAACCTTTCATTCTCCACTGGCATCTTCCCATCATTTTGGAAAACATCATACATCATACCATTGAAGAAAACGGCCAATCCCCAAAACCTATCAGATACTCGCCCGATTGCGAACCCACCTCATTTATCCAAGATCATTGATTCATTAGCTACTCGACAAATCATTACATACCTGGAGAACAACCAACTGCTCCATCCTAAACAAAGCGGATTTCGTAGGTTCCACAGCACACAAACAGCATCGCTACACCTTCTGGACCACGTCAGATCGGGCATCGAAAGAGGCTATATGACCATCTTAGTGCTCTTCGATTTCTCAAAGGCCTTTGATTCTCTCAGCCATACAGTCATCTTGGTCTGCCTACGAGATTTGGGAATTGAGGACTTCTCGCTCCACGGGGTGCATTCATTCCTGTCCGATCGATCCCAATCGATCATTGTGCTGGATGGACAAGCATCCCAGCAAGAGTGCACATCATTGGGAGTCCCCCAGGGCACCAGTCTTGGACCGATCATTTTCATCATTGACATAAACACCCTTTTTTCAAGACTTCATTACTGTCATGATACTACCATCATTTTCGCCGATGACACCCAGTTCTATTTATCTCCCCCAAACAGTCGACTTGCAGAAACGATTAGGCGTATTAACACCGATATTGCTGAATTGGTCAGGTGGTCGCAAGACTTTGGACTTACACTAAACACCCGTAAAACGCAAGCCATCATCATAGGCTCAAACCAAAATCTTGCTACCATTAAGAACCTACCAGTACCGCCAATTGTGGTTGGTAACGATGTAATTCCTTACTCAAATGAGGTAAAAGACCTGGGTGTCATAATAGCTTCCGACCTATGGAATAGACATGTCAACTCCATCTCATCTAAAATTCACAATGCCCTTTATCGTCTTAAATACCGCGGATCATATTTGCCCCCATCTGTCAAATTATCTCTGGTCAATTCATTGGTCACCCCACATCTCGATTACGCCACTCTTGTCATCGCCGACCTTTCGGGTTATTTAAACACCAAATTACAACCCCTGCAAAATGTCGCTCTCAGGTTCATCTATCGTTTACGGCGTGACGATAGGCTTGCGCCCTTTCGACGAAGGGCAAACTGGTTATCGGTATCGTCGAGAAAGTTGTACTTCCTTGGCAGTCTTACACAGCAGGTTATCACTACCAACCAACCATCATATTTATCATCCAGATTCATACCAATCGACAATTCGCTGCGCCGTTCTTCTCGCATTCAATCCTCCCAGTTTATGTTGCCAACTCCGCGTACAAATGTTTTCGCGCGCTCATTTTGGATCACAGCCATACAATTTTAGAATTCATTACCACATCATCTGCAAAACACTTCATCTACAGCCTCTTTTCGTGCACTTCTCTTTAATTTCGTCTGACCAAAAGTAGCGATCGAGTAACAACGCTAGACATCGCATACTCTTTTCTTTGTATAATATGTTAGGCTACCAATTATAGTATTTTTTTGTTATAATTTTTCTTTAGTTAATGCGCGTGACCAAGTTATTTTTCTCATTTCAGGTGATACGAAGAGCACAAACTTGACGGTGCTAACATTTTTTTTAAAAACGCACATTTTGTAGGAGCAACTTTAAAATTTTGAACAAAATAATTTTATTATCCATTTACAAAAATTTGTTGAATCTGTAATTCTTAATCGATTTGATCATTTCGTGGACTTTTGCCTCTTGAAGATAAAAAATAATTATTTGTATATGTAAATGTAAAAATATGAAACGTGGAGATATAGCGCCGTACAACAATTTGGTGGCTCGTTCAAAAATCACTTTTCGGCATTTACTTCGACCCAAACCGTAGGTCTGACGAAGTATTGAATTTGGTCAGTTCCCGCCAAAAAATTACCCTATAGTTTATCATCAAATGTCGACGTTTCAGACCCTAAGGAACCCCAAGCAACAATAAAACAATTACGGTCCGTCCGCCCGTCCGTCCGTGGGGAAAATTTTGTATACGCGATATCTCGCGACTGGCAAGACGAATTTAAAAAGTACAAATGGATTTGGGTTTCTCTTGGCCAAACTTAGATCTGATTAGTTTTTGGAGACAATGCATACTAGATTATGGGGAGGTTTAACAAAAAAACGCTCAAAAAACAGGTTTTTCCATTAATTTTTAACAAAAAATACAAATCGTACAAAAAATGTTTCAAACAAAAAATATAGAACATCGAATTCTCTACAAAATAGGTTATATCCATTTCTTCCTAAAATCAACGATAATGCCGTAAAAAACGGAAACCGAAGTATCCCACATATAAAAAATTTTATTTCCTGCAACCCGATCTGTCAAAAACTCGACTAAACCGCGTTTTTTAAGCAACAGTGTGAACCAGACATGCTCATTTATCAGTGCTTCGGCTGACCTGCGGTTGGGGTCGAAGTTTTGAAAATGCTCATTTTCAATTTTAATATAGGGTGAATATGCCAATGAATGGACGATTTTCTATATATTTCTATTTCTTATAAATGTCTGATGCACAACATGCAACAAAATACATATTTTTTTGTTCTTTGAACATTCAAAACAATATTTACAGTACTATTGATCTTCCAGTGTTTATTATTTTGTACAATTAAAGCAAAGTTTTAAAGCCATCCAAAACTGGTACTGAAAACGTCCCGTTTGATTTAACCCGTCTATTCATTGGGGTTTAGCGGATTTTTTTACAAACGTATGAGGACGAGGTTAATAATTAAATAAAATCAAAGGTTGAACTACACGGTCATAAAGAGCAGAGTCTAACGATTCTAATGGTGGTATCATAATTAAATTTTCATAAAAGAATTCAAAAGTTACAATCGATCAAAGTGTGAAAAATGCTTAACCGTCCATTCATTGGCATATTCACCCTATTTAAGGAACAAGATATTGTTACAATATATGTATAGAAACTACTCGAACCTAACGATAATAGAACTACCCTCTGCCGCCTTCTTTCCTGGCAGTGTTAAAATGGGAATATTCCCGCAAGCATCAGCCTTTCGTCAGGGAACTGCAATACGAATTTAGCCAAAATTGTAGGCACCCGGGTCGAAGGCATCTAGTTTTGACTTGGAATCGCTTTCACTCTCGCTCTCGCTCGCTCTCGCTATCTCTCAGCTCTCGCTCTCTCGTTGTTTTTGTAATTAAAACACATATGCACAGCACCTTTATAAGTGTTGCGTTTTGTAATGCTTTTCTTAATTAAAGAAAATTCAATTTTTCATAAGCAATTAAAATTACATTAAATTTAACTAAATTTGAAATTCAAATTCAGATCAAAACGATTACACAATTGCTTGTGTTATTAACTAATTGTAAGTTAGCATCCTCAAATACGTATTCTTTTACTCTCTTCGCATTCGGATTCAGATTCAGATTCAGACTGTATATTATATTTTCGATTGTTATAATATTTCTAAAGTTTTTGTTAGTAATAATAAACGAAATTTATTAAAAGACTAAATTTTCTAGCTGTTTCTTTTAATACTGACTGCAAGTACCGACTCCGTTTATGTAATGTCACCGCTGCTTCTCCCACCAGTAATGGCAAGTACCGACTCTGAACAAGGATTTCAGCGTTAATTTTTGTCTATAAAAACATAACATTTCTAAAATATTATGGTACCATTAAATAGAACGTACTTAACGAACAAAATACTTAACGTACAAAAACTAAAAAGTTTTATATATTAGTGCTACTACTTAGGAACGCGTTCCATTAAATATCTCGAATTGAACCGACTTTCCCTTCATCAGAACGGCAGCATAGTGGGAATTCGTTTTTCCCGAATATGTCACTAGTGGGCGGGGAGGGTAACTATTTGTATAAAATGCCTTGAAATTCATATTTGAAAACACAAAAAGCGATTTGAACAGTATATTCTAATGACACATGAAATAAAATTACCATTAATTTAATCGATGTAATCATGCAAATCGGTGAATGAGTAGACATAACATTGGAGTATTTTGTTACAGATTGAACAATGAGAACCGAAACTTTGCTGATGTTGGGAATCCATAACAACGATGCCGGATGTGTGAAGAAGATGTTGGAACGTGGTGCCGATGCAAATGGAATCGCAGAAAATAAACCAATGATATATCATGCCATGGATTGTGTGGGACTTTACTACGACCAAGAATGTCAATGCCAGTTAGAAAATTATGAATGCGAATCATGTATCACAAAGCGGGCAGAATTTGAGAAATCTGACATCTTGCAGATTTTTCAGCATTTGCTTAAGAACGGTGCAAACCCAAACGTTCGAGCTTATGGCGAGGAGACATTATTAATTTCTGTAATCAATATAATCGCTAACTTTCGAAACAAATATATAAAAATAGCAGAGTTGCTTTTGCAATACGGATGTGACGCGAATGGAAGGTCAGAGTCGGTGGAATTTACAACACCGCTCATATCGGCTACAATTCAGGAAAATATCAGAATGGTCCAGTTGCTTTTACAAAATGGAGCCGACGTTGAAGGTGTCGATAGCGATGGAAGAACGGCAATGCATTTTGCCACAGAAATCGACACCCCGGTTGGAATGAAAATAATGGAAGTACTCTTAAAAAATGGAGTTGATCTAGAGAAGAAATATTTCAATAACTTCTACAGGGTAGAGGAAACACTACTGCACCACGTTGTTAGCACTGAGTATTATGATGGAAAAATCGAGCAACTTTTAAAATATGGCGGTGATATAAATGAAATTTCATCTGACAAACAAACTGCAATGATGCTATGTTCTTCCAAAACGCATTTGCAAACTTTAATAGTGTTGACAAAGCACATAGCAAAGATGAGATTATGTCTATTACCCGTAAATTCATCAAATATGAGGATAATAAATAACCATGCAGGATTAAAAGAATGTTTCCAAACGGCCTGTGATAATTACTCAAAAATGCCCGAAATGGAGGAACTTAAACAAGAGGTTGTTTATGGAACCATCACATTATATCGTGTATTTTCAAACGACTTGAAACAGGTAGTACCGTTTCTGAGAAACAAGGATGTCGTGATATATTTTGAATCGGCAAAATTCGAGAAATTTCCGGTTTTCGGTTCGTACATAAAAGCAAAATATAGACAAGCGTTGAAGATGAAATACCTTCGCGATCTCGGGGAAGAATTTTTGCTGCGCAATTGGGGTGACAATTTTAAAAGTCCAACAGTAGCAATGGCTGTAATGGAACAAGCAATATCTTATTTAAAAATGGACGATTTGCTAGTGTTCGGGGAGTTGGCCGAGCTCCCGGATGAAGAATACAACATTAGTGAAAAAGATATTAACGAGATGAAATCAAGGTGCAAACGGCAGCGGTGCTTCTAACTGCCTTTTATAGATCAATCACAGCTGTTAATATTTTAGCGTTGTTATTACTATTTAATCTATTATTAGTATATTTCAACAGAATGTCGGTGTTATGTTAAAGAATGTTACAAATTTTGAATTTTTTAGGTTTACTCCTCACTCTTTTTCGAAAATCAAATTTTTAACGCTTTTGTATTGTTTATATTGTAAGTTGTATAAAGTTGTATATCTTATATTAAAATATAGATGTTAAAATAAAATAGTTTTGACAATTATAATATATGGGTCATATCTTATTCTTCCTATCTATATCTACCTTCCTTAACCATTTGAGTGCTATTTCAGCAAATAAGATGTATATTTATAAAGGTGTGTCGGGGAATCTGACGTTGCAGTAAAACATAATAAAACTCAAAATCGCGAATCCAATGTGGCTGCCGTCAATTTATTGCATTTATTGAAATGTCACTAAATATCGTTACATTGATATTCAATTGCAATTATTGCCAATTACTTTAAAATATTTGATGGAGCATACAATAGAGTGCCGGTATATTTACCCACTTAGCCTTCACGAGCTCCATGAGGCCGGGCCCGCAAGGTGGGGCAAAAAGAGAGTGGCGATAGGCAAATATAATGAGTTGGAACCCGGCAAATATGCTGCGACGTAAATATAACTACACGCAATTATACCGCGACTGTACTCTATAAGCATACCCCGCCCCCCTTTCATCGTAAATAATAAGTCCCTTGACCGGCTTTAATTTTTCGGTGTGTAATGGGTACGATTTATTTATACGATATGTAATAAACAGACTGCGGAAGTGTATGCATTAATGATTTATTAATGAATAGAGGTAAAGTCAAACAAATCAACATCATTTTTTCACCTAATTCACTTATTAAGTGCATAACAAAAATATGCAGAAATATGCAAAAATATGCAAAAATATGCACAATTAATTTTTTTACAAACAAATTATAATTAAGATAACAACAAATTACAATAATTTTTCGAGATTTTCTGGCGTAAATTGATGACGTTTATCTGTCAGTATTAGTTTGTAAGCTGAGATATATCTGTCAACATCGCAAGTAATTATATATTTATACTTGCTCCATAACATGGATGGAACAGTCAATGTGTTCTCCAATGATCTTGCCTTAGTATTTTTTGAATTTGAAATATTTTTTCCAATTTCGTTTCACAACCTTTTATATTTTTAACTTAATTTTCTCACCGCATAACCCTGGCACTGCCTCTAATTCATTCATGTAAACGGTTGGCATTTCTGTTGTTAATTGACTTAGAGGTAATCCCAACGTTTCTAATTACTTCGACCCAGATCATAGGTCTGGCGAAGTATTGAATTTGGTCAGTTCCCGCCAAAAAATTACCCTATAGTTTTTCATCAAATGTCGACGTTTCAGGTCCTAAGGAACCCAAAGCAACAATAAGAAAATTGGTGTCCGTTAGGTTGTTCATCCGTCCGTCCGTCCGTCCGTCCGTGGGCAAAATTTTGTATACGCGATATCTCGCGACTGGCAAGACGAATTTACAAAGTACAAATGGATTTGGGTTTCTCTTGGCCAAACTTAGATCTGATTAGTTATTGGAAATAATGCATACTACATTATGGGGAGGTTTAACAAAAAAACGTTCAAAAAACACTTTTTTTCCACTTTTTAACAAAAAATACAAATCGTACAAAAAATGTTTCAAACAAAAAATATAGAATATCGAATTCTGTACAAAAAAGGTTATATCCATTTCTTCCTAAAATCAACGATAATGCCGTAAAAAACGGAAACCGAAGTATCCCACATATTTCCTGCAACCCGACTTGTCAAAAACTCGACTAAACCGCGTTTTTTAAGCATCAGTGTGAACCAGACATGCTCATTTATCAGTGCTTCGGCTGACCTGCGGTTAGGGTCGAAGTTTTGAAAATGCTCATTTTCAATTTTAATATAGGGTGAGTGCCAATGAATGGACGATTTCTACATATTTCTATTTCTTATGAATGTATGATGCACAACATGCAACAAAATATATATTTTTATGTTCTTTGAACATTGAAAACCATATTTACAGTGCTATTGATCTTCCAGTGTTTATTATTTTGTCAAATCAAAGCAAAGTATTAAAGCCATCCAAAACTGGTACTAAAAACGTCCTATTTGATTTAACCCGTCTATTCATTGGGGTTTAGCAGATTTTTTAACAAACGTATGACGACGAGGTTAATAATTAAATAACATCAAAGGTTGAACTACACGGTCATAAAGAGCAGAGTCTAGCGATTCTAATGGTGGTATCATAATTAAATTTTCATAAAAGAATTCAAAAGTTACAATCGATCAAAGTGTGAAAAATGCTTAACCGTCCATTCATTGGCATATTCACCCTATTTAAGGAACAAGATATTGTTACAATATATCTATAGAAACTACTCGAACCTAACGATGATAGAACTACCCTCTGCCGCCTTCTTTCCTGGCAGTGTTAAAATGGGAATATTCCTGGAAGCATCAGCCTTTCGTCAGGGAACTGCAATACGAATTTAGCCAAAATTGTAGGCACCCGGGTCGAAGGCATCTAGTTTAATATTAAAACTTATTATTTAATAGTGGAACTGAACTAAAGTTGAATACAACTTGTGACATTGAAAATAGCCAAGTCGAGATAGTCGACGTATTAAAAGATTTTGGGATGTACACAAATCGCCAACATTTTAACTGCAGCTAGAAAATAGCCCAAGGATATGTATACGTTATATGCTGCCATTGTGTTTCTGTACACCAAGAATGGTTGCTATTAATATGTTCATCAAAAATGACCCATTGATTCAAAAAAGGAACATATTTTAAGCAAAAATGTTCTATAACAATTTCGCTCACAAGTAATATTTTTTTAGTTATTTACGCGTGTTCAGGTGTATTTATAAATACCTAAAAAATCGTTTTTGCGTAAAACTATCTAAACAAAAAATTGAGGTAATAAAATATGCTTTAAACCAGGAGTAGTGGCTCCTTGACGTTGAAATCTAGTGGGATGATTACAATAAATTGAACCTTTCATCATCGAATAGAAAAAAAAACGAAAGTGTTTTTTAATTTAAGAAAAACAACCAATTTTTTACATTTTCAAAGAATTTGATAAGAGCTCTAAGGATGAAGTAGTTGCCAAAATGTTTGGGATAAACATAATAGAGTTACAGCTAATATAAAATTATGCTCTTGATTTTTGGGAAAAAAACCTGTAACAAAATATATTCCTTGCCGACCGAAATTGAAGGTAATATTTTTTGCAATTTAGTTTATTTATGGATCAGTAGTATCTTGTTGGAGTGGATTAATTTTAGAAGCCGCAATTCCAAAGTGTGTTAAGTATACTTTTCAAAGAATGTGTATAATTTCTTTAAAAAATTAGATGTTTTTAAATATCTTAAACACGACAAAGTAAGAAAAAGCGTTCTTTAATATAAAAATACAAATTTTCTTGACGAACAATTTTGTTTTTTTTTACTTTCTTACGATAAAGTTTTATAAGACCGTTAGAAGATAAAATATACATAAGAAGACTCTCTTTTCTGACGCGTTTAAACTTGTGCCTACAAAAAGGGAAAAGATTCAAAAATTATATTCATAGGAACCATTGGAGGGGGAATTTCTAATAAAATGGCATTTGGATAGGTTTTTAACTACCTAAGTTATTGAAAAAACAATAATTTCGTAGCTGTACAATTTTTGGAGCGAGTAAATTACCATCATGTTTGACTGTTTTGGAGCATTTGTAAAATTAATTAAATATATATTCGTATGTCTCAATATAGGACTTGTTTATGCGCGTGCATAGTAAGTGCGCAATAACTAAATTTATTTATTTATAATTTTTAATGTTTAAGAACCTCGTAAATAATTTTTACCGACATAATCACTCTAAGCTTATATATTTTGTATCTTTGTAATTAGTGGGTATTTTTAAGGGTTCGAAATTTGCTTTATAGCATACACTAATAAAAGTATTTATTTGATTCAAAGAAGGCTTCTTCATAGAAAATGAAATTGTGGTATTTGTCCATAACAGAATACTTGTTAACTGTTAATAAGTCATTTATTGAGACCCTGTATGGACTCCACAAAATATTTCCTTATAGCCGAAAAGTTTATTAACTGCTAAGGAATGATTTATTAATTACAAAGACTCTTTTTATGTGAAAAAAAAACATATGCTTATAGTTTATAATATAAATGATTAAGGCCTTAAGATGAGCAAATTTTGATGGAAATGAATGCATTTCAGTTTCGTCCATCTATTCTCTTCTAATGTGAGTCACTTACAAATGTACAAAAAATTGGTTGTAGACTCATCAATTGTTCCCCTCCACGGAAATCTTTAGTAAAAGGCGAAAGATTTATGCGTGTATTGAAGGGAAACCAGAGTCGGCGTGATGGTCGTGCGGGCTAAGGCGTCAGTCCTAGTCCGCCCGAACTGAACGTCGCGAAGGTTCCGACTTCGAATCCCCGTCTGTGCAATTTTCTCTGCTTATGTCCAGTGTGGAATAACCGGGGAACTTTGCTGGGCGAAGGTACGAATTTGGGACCGCTGCCGACCCCCGTCGGCAGTTATCGGTACCGTCAGCGTCTTATCCGCGGTCGGTATGTCGTGGGTCTTATCTCGGATAAAGATGGGATAAGCCCCGCGTCGTACTCGCTAAGGCATAGACCGCCGAATCTGCTGGTGGTACCGATATTGGGGTAGGGGGACTGGCTCTGGGTGGGTGTTGTGTGTGCCTAGTTCTGTCTTGTACTGTCTGTCTCTGTCCTGTACCTCTCCACCCGAGAGCCGACCCGCAAATAGACAAATCGTCATTAACGCGGGGGAAAATTTCCTGTCCTTTGTCCTTTTTTTCCTTTTTTACAAATGTACAAGAAAAATTCAGTTTGTCAAATACAAAAATAAGTTAAAAAAATTGTGGCTAAATTGAGGAGATTTGATGTGACAAAAAAACAAAAAACCAACCAAACTAACATAAATAAGCGATACTTTTTATTGAACACGCTCTAAAAAGTATTTCATGGTAAATAAATATGAATGAATTTGTTAAATATTAACAAATAATTACTGCATATACTCGAATAAATATACTTATCAACGGTATCGGAATACTTTTATCAGTGTGGACTATATAAAAAACTGTATAAGGGATTTTATTTACTAATCATATGTATATCATTATAAACTCTGTGCTTTCTAAGATATTTTTGTTTATGTTTAAAAACTGACACTATCAGAGAAAAAAATAGGAAGGGAGATAATGAACAAAGAGGTTCATCATCTCATAATGGTAGAACATTGTATAAAATATAGTATATATTTTTTAAATAATATTATCTGTATTTAAATGATAAATATACATTATACATAGTAACATGGCGGATACAATAGCGTTCACTGAGACATTTTATAAGCAATGTATCGGACGTTTATAGAAGAAGAAATAATAAAGAAGGTACGAACATCTTCAGAGAATACTAAGTTTGATATTAATTTTTAAAACATCAAGAAAGTTATATATAAAAAAGCGTAAATTGTTTTCAGCTGTGGCCAATCAATAATAGAATCTTGCAAATTGCAATAATTGCTATACTATTATGAAATCTTGTTTAACTGCCCTGCATATCGTTTATATTATCTTATATTATTATTTTTAATTAGGTCACTTGTTGCTAACTATAGTCGAGGACTAAAGTAATAAAAATAGATAAACAACATACGAGTTACAACACTTTGCAAGTGCCTGCGATCCGTATTATTATAAGACTCTGTAATCACCAATTATTCAGATTAGGAAAAATAACTAGATGCATAATGCTAAACGTATGGTATTGGTCTATAGATTCTTGAGGATGCTTGCATTGCTTTGATATTTCAGATTTAAAATGAATCGCATTTAATACGATAAATGGTCCGGTGATACTTCTCTTAGAATAACATATAAAAAATGATGGGTTGTAATACAATTATATACGCTTTTCGCAACATATATAAACAAAAGAAAATAAGTCTAACTATCAAGACCGACTTCTTTTAAAAATTGTCTTAAATTTAGTCATTAAGTCACAGCATGGTCTTAAAACAAATTCTTGCTGTCTTGAAACTTGAAAGAAGACGTTACCATTTTTCATTCTAAGAATGGAAAGCTAGAAACAAGCATTGTTCGAAGTTTTGTGCTTTGAGTCTAGTAATTATTATTATAAAATTAAAGAAATTTAAACTAAACCCCCTTTTTTATGCAATTAATTTTCTTCTTTTCAGTGATCGGTTTAACCAATCGAAACCGAAATTTTTGTCTTCATGTAGGAATAGAGCGCATATTAATTTATTACAAAATGAAGAGATTCATTGAACTGATGAAACGTGCATATCCGATATCTAAAATGAAATGTATTCTTTCAACTGATAAAACTAGTGTTGGCGTGGTGCCTCGCTCGCTCAGAAACGTCGACCCAGTGGAGAGTCGGCTATTCCTTTCAATTATATTATAAAATTACATTGATATTTGTGGATCCAATCATATTTAGGTCCAAGTATCTTGAAAGTATCGAAAAGATCTCTAACGGATATCTTTTAGATATCTATAAGAAATCTTTGAGATATATCGAAATAGTTATTTTCGTATCAAGTGCGTAAAAGAACTTACGCGCCCGAGGGGCTGGCGAAGACTACCCCTGGGGGGTAGGGGGTCGAAACGGCGGTAATTTTTTTGCCGAGGTGACCCAATTCAATACTTTTTCAGACAATAGTCATAAACATTTTAAACCAGTGTTTATGGAATTATCGCTGACTTCAGGAAGAAAATGCATACAACCTTTTTTTAGAGAATTTCATGCTCTATCTTTTTTGTTTGAAACATTTTTTGTATAAAAATTGTATTTTCCAAAATAAATGCAAAAAACTACGAAGAAACTTAATTGGGGCTAATGTTTTTTAGTAATGGACGGGTGGATCTGCCCCAAAATCTAATCAGATCTAAGTTATGCCAAGACGCGTATTTTAAAAAAAATTTATGTCATTACGCTTATCCGTTCGCTGAGTTATCGCGAGATAAAAAAACGGGACGTACGCACGTACGTACGTACAAGATAACGGACACAAATTTTGTTATTGTTGAATGGGGGTCCTTAGGATCTGAAACGTCGACATTTGATGAAAAACTGTAGGGTAATTTTTATGCCCGAAGTGACCAAATTCAATACTTCGTCGAGACCTAAGGTCTGGGTCGAAGCAATATATTATTATTACTATGAACATTTAATTGTGTTAATTACATGAATGTCAGACTCTTACTATTCACTAGACACCTACTAACACAAATAATTGGTCATAGTAATAATAAAATATTTTATTCGTTAAAATGATACATTTCATTGTGCATTGTGCCAATCAGACAGTTGCTCGCGGTAAGGTCACCACATTTTTTGGTATCAATAAAATAGTTTATTTTTTTTGTGACTAACCAAACCGATATTGTACTTTGCAAAATTCCATTAGTTAATAACAATTATCTTCCGTAAGAGTAGCAAGGGAAGTAGGGACTTTTACTACAAACTATCAGTACTATTATTAAATGAAGTAAACTACAATATTCCAATCGAAAGTGTGTTACTACATTCATATTCATTGTTTCCATTGTGTTTTAATTATTGTAAGTGGGGGTGACAATAGGTGGTCCAAAAGGTGGTAGTAGTAGTTTAGTAATACTTTTTGTTATTCCATGGGCATTTACAGCTTTTGCAATAAGCGTATAGGTATTCGTAAAGAATTTTTTATTTAGGTTTAAACCCCTAATAAATTATTATTCCAAACATCAAACGAAAATGCAGAATTTCTGTAATTTACAGGTGCTGGGGGGTAATATAATAATCGTCAATCTACGTTAAAAATATGCGGCAGCGGCTTGTAATATATTTGGAAATAATCTCTATGTAAATGATCTTTTCTAGAGCTGATTCCACTTCACCAGATTGTATTTATTTTCCACCGGAAAGTTGTACAGTAGAGTCCCGGTATAATTGCATCCCGCTGTAATTACGCCCTAGCATATTTGCCCGGTTCCGTCTCTCTATATTTTCCTGTCGCCGCCATGTTTTGCCCCTACCTTGTGGGATGGGGCCTAAGGAAGGGCTGGCTGTGGCGTCACAAACATAACGCAACTGAGGGGAGTGGGAGAAGCGACGCTCCCCTTCTTCAAGTAAATATGACGAGACAGGAGGGGAATGCGAGAAACCGAGTGTATATAAATATACTGGGCCTCTTCTATATTTGATTTATATCAGACGCTAGAAGAATTGAAAGAATTATTGGGACTCAACACCCCATTTCAAAACCTAAATTAAAGTCTTCGACCCGGGTGCCTACCAACTAGGTACCTACAATAACAATTCGTATTGTAGTTTTTTAGTGAAAATTTGCGCTTACTTATTCCCAATGTAACATAATCAGAAACTGGAAGAAAGAGTGGCGCTTATGAGAACATTCCCTATGTAACTTAGGTAGGAAAGAATGGGAGTAGAGGAGGGGGTTCCTTAAACGTGTAAAAAGTGAAAATGAGTATTTTCAAAACTTCTACCCTCATCATATGTCAACCGAAATATTAATAAATAACATTTTTAACACTCCGGGCGCAAAGCTAGATTTCGCGCCCTAGGACTAAACCTTCGGGCTCGAATTATCGAGCCCCACGCCCCTCGTATAACAAAATATCGTTGCAGTTGTTTCAGTGTCGACGTAGTTATTCTCTGAAGTATGGACATACGTACGTACAAGAATTTTTGTTTGCTTTTTTGGGTTCCTATGGTCTGAAACGTGGACATTTGATGAAAAACTACAGCATATTTTTTTCTGTGGAAGTGACCAAATTCAATACTTCATCCAGATCTATGGTCTAGGTCGAAGTAAAAATCCCATGAGGAATATTTACTAGCACAATAATTGCATAATAGATTAGCTGAAGCAGATTTAAAGACTAGTTCCATCAAGAGGAGTTATGAGAAAAGAGTCAAATTGATGACACTGGTAATTCACAAAATAAAATAAGGGGTGTACATTGGACATTGACGCCTAACAAACAATGTACATTAAAATGGCCATAATACAATATTTCATTAAAAAGTTTGTCTTGCCTATAGGTGCGTTTAACAGCACAATAGGACAGAATGCCAAACACCGTAGGCCCACTGGTATTCCATTTAACGGACATTTTATGACCACATCAAAAACAGTTTATTTCCATGAGGATGCACCGGTTGTTCTATCAATGCTGATTCTATTGCCAATGGATTTTCATTATATCGTAATGAAGTGTTTCGTGTTCAACAATGAACGTCATAAGAATGTCCACATTTGTGGATACATTCTGCTATTAAATCAAAATAAACTAAGATCAAAATTAAAAATTTGTTAAAAAGAAATTAGCAGCTTGTGTACATGTACGCTTTGATATTTTCCTTCACATTAATTATGCGCCAATAGACCTCGTAAAAATTACAATGTATAGATAAAAGTTACTTGTTGCCAGTATATAACGTTCACCGAAAAGAATTTCACATATTTGCTGGTCTGTTTAAGCTGGTTGAATCATCGTCTATTTGTGAACAAAGGAACTATCGTTCTTGAATTTTCATTATGCATAGTATAATGGTCATTTCTCACCTTGTTGTTCTTCTTAGTGTCATTCTTCTTGCACATGGGTAAGTAAAATGTTAATTTTTGTACATCATCAAAAGCATTATGTGTGAAAAAATAGGCCCTATGTTAACAACAACAGTTAAGTTGAAGTATACATTTCTTAGTGATTACATTTTATCTCATAATATGGGATATTGAAACGTTTATTATTCCTCTTGGGTAATTGAACCACTTTACTACTCTGTGCACTTTACATTTCAATTGTGGATATGTAGTGCCACAATCTAACATCTAAAAGTGAAATATTAATTTAATTACATTGCAAATATTAGTATTACCTTCTTGTATTGACATTAATATTCACTGAAATTAGGAGAAAGATACTTTTAGTTAATATGGCAGAAAGAGTTTTCCATTTAGAACATAATATACCTCTAAAAAATAAAAAATAAATTTTATTTTTATTTATAAAACCTACTCTCTGAATTTGTAAAATTGGTATTCAGTTAATAATCACTCTTTGCTATAAGTGGCTAATGTGCACTACATCAATTAACATCCACTTCGGTGCCAGAAATTAGCGACTATTGCTTGAATACCTACTGAGTCTTATTATTTGAATTGAGAGAGTAAGAGCCTGTAAATTAGTTGATATTAACTTGCAAAGGAAACTTTGTATTGATTAAAAGAAGTAATTAAACTTTCGAAATATTAATTTATCTTACCTTATTATTTATTTAACTTGCACTGAACAATTGTGAACGGGATCATTTGAATCAACATTCAAACAAAGATTTATTCACTATGAAGAAGAAATGTAAATTCGGCGAATTCATTTTTTCTCAACGGCAATTTGTTAATATAAATAATCAGATTGTACTACTTCATAAATCGTATTAAATAAATATTCTCTATATTTAAAGAAATCTGTTATTATACCAAAGTTTTTAAAATTATTTTGGAGACAATGGGGTATTTTGATTCTGTACATTAAAAAATAATAAAAACTGTTTGTTATTTTAATTATAGACAACGGAAGTGTTGGAATTTCGGGATACAACCAGTAACAAAGCAGAAATTTGACATTGGTGAATCTCCTTATTGGAATGCAAGGAAGCAGAAGTTATACTTCGTGGATATAACAGGAGGAAGTTATCATAGTTACAATCCGTATACAGGAACAGTAGCCAGTGTGAAAACCGGTAAGTTTAGCTTAAACAACTGCTTAAGCTATACTTGGAAATCTAAGAAATCGTTAAAATTATGGAATTGGATAACTCCACGCTCTTTTGCGTGCAAGTACTTGGGGTTCACTTTATTACCATCCATCTTAAACTAATTAGTTTGTTTTGCACAAAGAATGAACGATCAGATATAAAATTTAATTTACTTGTTAGCTTATTGTATAGAGTAAGAATTTTCCAAAAGAGCAATGAACATAAAATTGTTAAAGATATGTAATATTAGACTAATTACTCATCACGGTGAAAAGATAACAAATTGCTGGAAAATAAATTTTAAGCATTCCCAATATTTTATTTTGAGGAAAAAACTGATAACAAAACACTGTAGATTAAGTACTGGTAACAATAAATAAGGACATCTTTATTACTCATAACAAAATGCAAATTATGTGACCGTGAATATTTGTACTAATCGTTATATTTTGAAATTTTAAGCATTTAAAACAAAAAGTGCTGTCTTTAGAGTTTAATAAAATTTTTTGAATTTATGTGATCATACCTTTAAACAGTAACGTATAAATGCTAAATATTCATAAAATGTGTTGTGTGATATAAATAAACTTTTGGTTACTATTAACGAATTACTTACAATTTTGGAAATGTATTATTCTTCGTCTTACTAAATACGGCTGTAGCAACTTAATTCGGTCGAATAGTGGATTTAGTATCAAATTCTCTTATATTAAATCATTTCGTATAAATTAAACCTTTTTCAAGCTTAATATAACAAATTATTTAACTTAGTTTAATATAACAAATTATTAATTTCAAGCTTAGTATAACAAATTATACTAGTTCTAAAATATTATAAATAGAAATTATTTCATCAAATATTGTATTTTCATTTACGATAGTTAGAAAAACTATAATTGAATGAATATATGAATTTTGTGTGTGTTTATTATTGAAAATACACAAAATTTGACTGAATACTCAACTGCAATAACTGACAAAGTGGTCTGTATTCGTATATTGCTTATCTTCCAGTGCAGAGACAGTTTGTCTGGCGGGGAACACGACAACCTTTTTTTTTAGATGGTGGAGAGTGAAATTTAAATTTCATGGTATGTCTCCTTTATTTGATTTACATACTTTCCTCAAGTAAAAAAGTAAAGAAAATATTTAAATGTTAAGAACAAATTATACTTTTATATCTCACTTCATTTTAAAGAGTTCAAAATGGCATCCCTAATGAAAATTTCTTTCAAAAAATTAAATACTACCAACGAAATATTTTTAGAATTCATCGAAGGATATACTACAATTTTTTCAGACTTTTCAAACTATATTTTGAAAAATTTTTTAATTCAGGTATTTCAAAATTACGAAAAATTCTGAAAAAATCTGTATACATTTTCTTTTGAATTCTAAGAATGTTTTCTTCTTTGTAATTTTCTCCGTAAGTTCGAAGTTATCGAATTAAATAATCTATATATATAATCTATATAATCATTAATAAACTATAATATTTTTAAATTTCTCGAAAATTATAAACCTTTGGAGGAAGTCGCAAATAGCAAAAAATGCTTAGAATTCATAAAAGAATATACCAACATTTTTTTAGAATATTTTTCGTATGCATTTGAAATGACCCCGCACAAAGTGAATGGAAAATGGATCCTAGGCGATTGGGCTGGAAATTGGAGTATATTATAGTTCTCGCCTTTCTGCTCAAAAGTACTCCTGGGCCCGAAGTGATTCTATGGACAGTTTCAGAAAAAGACAGCGGAAGTGTGTGATATTCGCAATCGGCCTGAATGATTTTCACGAAGTTTCTAATCGGTATACTCAAAAACGGAAGCTTGTAATAAGTTCCAATCAATCGATATATAGATTCCTGGTTCGCAGAATCCGAATAAGAGGATCATTCATTCCTAAGAAGTCATCTGGAAATCAAGTCGAGGCCATGTTGAACGGTCAAACTCAAATAAAGTTTTGTGAGAAAAATTAAAAAAATAGTTTGTGTTTAGTTTTTTAAGATATTCTTGCAAGGTCAAAACAATGTCAAATTATTGGATAGACGTGTGATGAATTCCAACCGCAATGGAAATGTAGTTTTTAATTGATACCAGTCAAGTACAACTTTGTATCGTTATTTATTTTATTATCATTAGTTAGGATAGTTCTTCCTTTGATTGAGTTCCATATGTTCTCAGACATATGGATCTTTAAGAGCCTTACCTTTAGTTACAAGACTAGGTCTAATATTTTGACTACTTCAAGGTATTTTCTAGACCTTATTCTAGGTACAGATCTAGGTTTAGGGTTTAACCTAGATATAGGTCAGGGGCTTGGTCTATGCCTAGATGTAGGGCTCGGTCTATGGCTTGGTATACGTCTGGGTGTAGGTAATGGTTCTGGTCTATATCTGGACTTGATCTAGGTCTATATATAGGTCTAGAGCTTGGTGTAGGTATAAAGGGGGTCGGTCTTCATCCAGTTCTAGGACTTGTTATATACCGAATAAGTGTAGGTTTTGTTTAGGTTTGATGTAAGTCTAGGGCTTGGTGTAGGTTTAGATGTAGTGTTTTATTTGTGTCTGGAGCTTGGTATATGGTCTATATCTAGCTCAGACGGATGACTAGACGGGCAATGAGTACAGTATGTCCACACTCCAGCAGCAGTGAGCTTGGATTTCTGAAAGGGATGCCAAATTGGTGATTTGAAGTTCCCGCGTAACTAGTCCTAACAACAATATATGTCAATAATTCTTGCAACTGGAGCTTTGTAAGAGGAAAAAATGTTTGAAAATCTTCATCAGAAAAATCATTTTCATCATTTATTTTGGTAGCATTGTTTGCAACAGTGGGAAGACTTTATTAAACATATTGTAGTAACTGTCCTTTAATGATATATGATCTGTTGACAAACCTCAAGCCGTAAAGTAAATGATCTAACAGGTATCTTCGTACATCCAAATGATGAATACATGATTTTACGCCTTCTGGAATATAGATATTCCTTTTTACAAAGACGTAAGCTTTACAATCACTAGATAATCGATGTAGATTTCCAACAACATTACAAATCACGCAAGAACTACTCCTGGTTTGGATCAATACATTTAATCTTAAAGAAGTTAGGTCTAGCTCTATAATGTTAATTACATTCAAGATTGATTGATTACAGGTAAAACAATTCTTTAATTTGGAGATACATATAAGGAAGGCATATTATTTTCTTCACGCTTACGTATATATATATATATATATATATATATATATATATATATATATATATATATATATATATATATTTTCTCCTTTTATCAGAATTTCTTTCTTCATCAATTCGTACTAGAACTCGTGAAGGAAAACGTCTATCACATGCGTAACAAGAAAGAAAGTTTCTAAAAGCCATGATGCGAAAAAGACCTGTAACTTTCATGATAAAAGTAGTATGAAAAAAATATCGTAACCAACATCTTTTGTGCTCTACAGTTGTCCTTAAAAGGACCACTGATAAAGCTGATGGCAATGTACCACAAAAAGTTTGGAACTTTATACCAATTTGGCAACCTTTTTAGAAATCCATGCTCACTGCAGCTTGGGTGTGTGCATACTGTACTCAATATTGGATACATTGTCCGCCTAGCGGCCCGTCTCACCTAGATGTAGACCATATACCAAGCTCTAGACCCAGATTACATCCTACATCTAGACCTACACCAAACCCCAGATCTACATCTAAATACTAACCAAAACCTATATCTATTCGATATATATCAAGTCCTAGAACTGGATGAAGATCGATTCCAAGCCAATACCTGGACCAAGCTCTAGACCTATATATAGGCCTAGATCAAACCTTAGACTCAGATATAGACCAGAACCAGGACCTACGTCCAGATGTATATCACGTCCTAGACCGAGTCCTACATCTAGATATAGATCAAACCCAAAAAGATACCTGTTAGATCATTTACTTTACGGCTTGAGGTTTGTCAACAGATCATATATCATTAAAGGACAGTTACTACAATATGTTTAATAAAGTCTTCCCACTGTTGCAAACAATGCTACCAAAATAAATGATGAAAATGATTTTTCTGATGAAGATTTTCAAACATTTTTTCCTCTTACAAAGCTCCAGTTGCAAGAATTATTGACATATATTGTTGTTAGGACTAGTTACGCGGGAACTTCAAATCACCAATTTGGCATCCCTTTCAGAAATCCAAGCTCACTGCTGCTGGAGTGTGGACATACTGTATCATTGCCCGTCTAGTCATCCGTCTGAGCTAGATATAGACCATATACCAAGCTCCAGACACAAATAAAACACTACATCTAAACCTACACCAAGCCCTAGACTTACATCAAACCTAAACAAAACCTACACTTATTCGGTATATAACAAGTCCTAGAACTGGATGAAGACCGACCCCCTTTATACCTACACCAAGCTCTAGACCTATATATAGACCTAGATCAAGTCCAGATATAGACCAGAACCAGGACCTACGTCCAGATGTATATCACGTCCTAGACCGAGTCCTACATCTAGATATAGATCAAACCCTCGACCTACATCTAGATTAAACCCTGAACCTATATCTGCACCTACGGATAATTATGTCTTATCCATATTATGGTTGCTGTGACCATATCTGTTGAAGGGGTTTCACACCATGGGGCAGGTTTTGCACCATGTGCCGTGAGATATAAATCTAAGAAACCGACAATCTGAGGCTGTGAAAACGCTCTAGGATGGGACAGCAAAACACGATGCTTTTTTTGATGTTGCTCCGGCCTAAAATATACTTTTAGACTAGGGCACTCCAGGAATTTTTTGCAGGAAATTTCCTCCTCTACAAAAAAGGTTTAGTACAGTTTTGCTCTATCTTGCACCGCTTTCGATACGGAACTATGTACGGAAGCGACAGAATGAAGAACATCGAGTTTTCAGAACAAAAGACAAACGTGGCGTCGGACGCAGAATACGTTGTTTTTTATTCTATTGCTTCGGTATCGAAAACGGTGCAAGATAGAGCAAAACTTCCGATTTTGAGTATATCAATTAGAAACTTCTTAAAAATCATTCAGCCCTGTCTATCTCTGACAATATGCATAGAATCACTTAGGGTCCATGAGAACTTTTGTTCAAAAAGCCGAGAACTATAATATGCTCCAATTCCAGCCCAATCGACCGGGACCCATTTTTCATTACTTTGTGCGAGGTTTGAAAAATTGAAATAAAAAATTTCTCAAAATATCGTCTAAAGTATCTGAAAATTTTCAAGAATATTCTTCGATGAATTCTAAGAACATTCCGTTTTTATATATTTGTAAAAAGCTCATAGTTTTTCAATTAGAGCATTCAGAATTTTCAAATAAATGTTTATGCTTTTTCTTAAAATCCAAATATGTACTTTACTTTTTTTCACAATTTTGATATAATCCTAATATTCTGATAGATGGACAAAAGTTTATAAGTATAAACATTTTTTTCATATTTATCGCCATATTGGAATTCCTGACGGCTGAAACTCAATTTTGATCTCTGAATCTTGAAGAGCGACCGCGAAAATATTAGGATAGGTACCTTTCAGTTTTTTAAAAGTTGATGAAAAATACTTTATTGACATTGAAGTGACAAATATATAATTCCCGGTTTTATTTTTTTAATTGGGTTGTATGTCTTTTTTTCCTGCTGTTGTCGGATGTTGGACTTATGTTCGCTGAGTTTTTAAGCTTCTGCAAATAATACCCTGGCAGAAATTGAAACCAATTATTGTACGGTTATTGGACATAAAATATGTATACAATAAAAGTGTCCATAAAATGCTCCAGTATTGGACAATTTTAAGCAAAACATATCTTAAACAAGAAAATCTTACAAAATTGTCTAATTCTTGAACAAGAAATATGTGCAATAATTGTGCGATATTTTTATCCAATTATTATCCAAGAAAAGTATTTTAAACACCAAATCTTAGATGTAACCTAAACATTACTTAATATTTGAAGATGAACATTATATCACTCGCGTATTTTTCGTTTTGAACAAAAATCGTACGTATAATGTCCAGCGAAACTTAATATTTTGCGTTATCTTAGAGGCGATGTTTTTCAATATGTTATTAATTTCTGTTTTAAAGTTCAGCAGTCACGGATATTGATCAAAATTGAATAAGAAGATATTTGAATATATCTAAAAGTCGTTCGAATGAAAATCAAGAGCAGACGAGTTTTATGCTTTATTCATCGCATGTCGAAAATGCTTCAATTACAAACCTCTATGAAAACAAAGCGACATAACCTATAATGAATTATTGATATTACCGGCTTATATTCTGCACATAAATACGGCGAATATATGCCAGAACACAACAATGAACAGAATACGAAAATCGAACTTGAAGGTCGCTTCGTCCTTCTATATTATCTAGTCAGATTAAAAGACAAAAACATATTCAAGTTCTAGTTATCATTCGATTTGCGTTTTCGTCGGTAAGATATTGTTTGATTTCAGGCGATAAGTTACCGACCGAACGCTATACTATAGATGAATCACCGTTTGGTTTTGCGGGGTTTGCGGTTACAAAACTTTCTCGAAAGTACATGAGCCCGATGTATTCAGTATATAAGCAACCTTTCGCTACTGCGTATACATATTTGTATTTATATGGCGTGGCGCTTCTGTTGTACAATTTCTATGTCTATATGTGATGATGTAAACGTAGAGATAAATAAATACAATGGTGTCCAAGATCCCCGAAATTAAAATTTCTATTTTCTTTTGTCGGTTTTTCAATTCATACAACATATAAGCAATAAAATTGTGCAAAAATTGTCTAATAAAATTGTCCAATAAATAGCCAACAAAATCTTACATTTATGTCCAAAAATTGCCTAAGAATATTGTACAATAAATGCCCAATAAGACAGCCGGAATTTCTACCAGGGTATTTATCTGTAGTTTATGTATTATTAGTTCAAGCGTCAAATGTGTACGGCTTTTATGTGTTTTTTATAATACTTTTCGGATAGTTATTGTTTTCTATAGATGTGAGATTGACGTTCATTTTGTGCAATTGTTTATCTACATTTTTTAAAGATTTGTGCTAGGTTTTTAACTATTCCTATTGTTTGAGATTGAGGGCGGTGGGAGTAAAAATTCAAAATGTTGCCAGAATATGAGGGTTTGTGGTACCAATTAAAATTTAAAGCGTTTTTTGTATTGTGTCGTATTAGCATTAATTCTGGACGCGTCATTTGTTGTTATTTTATATTTCATGAGTGAATTTTAGTCTAGAGTGGTAGTAGTTGAAAATGTTCATACTTTAATTCAATATTCAAATTCAAATTTCACTGACCATTACCCACTTAAAAAAGGTTGTAACTATTTCCATTGTCTGTAGATAAGCAATATAAGAATCCCGAAGGGTTGGGAATCTATCAAATTTATTAATATAATATCATATTTATATATTTTTTTGTTTTATTAGAGTAAACAATAGAGAAGGTCCTAAAATTCTTTACATCGTTTGAATCAAATTAAAAACATGAATTCGGTGACAAAAATAATTTAGTTGTCGTCCGTTACTTTCGAAATAAAGAAAAAATACTTGATATGATCTTGCATTTCCTGATCAGCCCATAAAATAATAAACTACGCTGAAAGTTTCGAATAAAAATGGTTGAATCTACTTCTTAAATTTGTACTTCAGAACAGCTGCTCTAATCAATGAAAAGAAGACTACAATTGAAAACTGACCGAGAATTTTAGGAAATAAGTAAAAACGATTGATTTCAGACTCTTCTAAGACAATTTTCAACCAATTTCTTTGATATTTTTATAAGATCATATTTCCAATTTAGCATTCAAGGAGCCATGATTTCGGAAAATCGTTACACTCATTCTTTATTTATGTTTCCTATTGTATCATTTTACCACTATACCACAATTTTTACAAATGTTACTAATTAGTTTTTATTTCGTAAACGACAAGTAGATTTCGCCGATATACTTTAAGACCTTTTTAAACAATCCTCCCTCTTTCAGGATAACAATTTAACGATAACGATTCGCAAGTAGTTTAATTCATCGCAAAGTTTTTTTTTAATGTAAAACTACATAAAAAACCTTTATTTACCTATAAGTTCTGCGCAAAATTTTCGGTGTCGACTTATTCTTACCATTTCTTTTTAGATTGCCCGGCTACCGCCTTTATCATCCCAGTTCAAGGCACATCCGACAATTATATAGTCACTTGTGGAGAGAAAATAAATCTAGTCAAATGGGATGGCAGCGATAACACTGGTTCAGTTATCCGAACTTTGGCCACACTAAGTACACCTAATCAAAGATGGAATGGCGGGAAAGTTGACAGCAGAGGCCGTCTCTTTACAGGTAAAACTTCAAATATTTCTTGACATTTTTGTAATTCGAATTAAAAAAAGTAATGACAAATTCTTATGTATCCTAATGATGTTAAAAACAATACCTTGATGAATCTGTGTCCATTTCGATCTTTCACCCGTAATCTTGGTCTTATTTTTGCATAAAAGGTCTGGGTTTTACAACACCGATCTATTTGCATCATGATTAAGTAATGGAGTACAATTAATTGAATAAATATTTTACATTTATTGAATAAATCTCTATTTGTGTTCTTGCAGGTTCAATGTCGTACGAAGCAGATGCCGATCATGGAGATAACAACGGGGAATTGTATCGTATGGGAGATGATCTTACACCAGTGTCAATTCTAACTGGCATCTCTGTACCTGGCGGGATTGAATGGAACAGCGCAAACAACAGAATGTTCTTGAATGACATAGCGAGTGGAGTAGTTAAGCAATATGTCTATCATAAAGAAAATGGAACCATTTGTAAGTATATTTTTATTCTCATAATTTTTCAGAATTCTCTTATAATTCTAAAATAAGAATAAAATAATCGATTCAATAATAGTTTACAATATAATAAAAAGTTGCTGGTAATTGATGAAGTTTTTGTTATGTTAAATTGTTCCCCATTTATGTCTTGTTTCAGCCAACGAAAATATATTTTTCGATTTAAAAGCCCATAACTTTACTGGAAACCCTGCTGGAATTGCAATAGATATCCTTGGTGATCTATGGATATCTGCTTATGGTGGTAGTCGGGTGAGTATTGCCTTCCGTTTTTTAAGTAAACGTTGCCCTATTTCATTTATATCCAGCTATACTACTTAATTTTCTTGGATTAAGAATTCAGTCTTTATGGATTCCAGTCTAACTACTTTAGTGAAATAATGGATTCTTACTCTTAACGAGTAAAATCTTAGTGATTCTTTCGTATCATTTTATATGCCCTCTCGAAAAAAAAAGAAATAGTTGGAACTACTAATTAGATAGAAGGTAGTATAAGACACTGACATCGACTTTAGTTAATTTTACTATCTGAATATTGATCTCTATAATTATGTAGTCAAATCTACTATTTAAATAGTAAAATCAACTAATTCCTTTTCCTTTCTTTTAAATCCATTGATGTAATTTTTTATGGTAGATAATACACATCCGAGGTACTACGGGTGAAGTTCTTTGCTACCTTGAATTGCCGGTTGCTGGTGTTACGGGTCTTGCATTTGGAGGTCTTTTATTGGATGTACTTTACGTGACTACAAGTGGTAACAGCACCCTTCTTCCTGACGAGAATAAAGATGCAGGATCCTTATTTTCCATACGAGGACTTCTTCACATTGGACGTTTACCGAATCCATTCAAATTGAATTGATTTATAACTTGAAAATAGTATCATTATTTTTTTACAACAATATTCATATTTCTTAGAAAGAAAGAAATGGAGTTTTTTTGTTACATTGCCTAGTTTCAAAAATGTTTGTTTGATCTATCATCATTGGCGATTCTTATTTTCTGAACAAATTTCGTCAATTTGGTAATCTATTGTAGAAAGTAAAATTGAAGCGCTACGTTTGATAACCACCGTGTCGTTATTTGAAAATCGTGAATACCTTTATATACATAATGTGTAATAAATTTTCAGAATATTTAGCAACGTAGTGTCCCCACTAAAAATATAAGGATCCCATATTTACAATTTACATCTGTCTTCATAGATATTAGATGAATTTAAGAAAATAAAAAACTAGTGGTTATTTATGGTCTTAAGCTAAATATGTTGACATTTAAGTGTGATGAAAAAAGGACACTTGATCAAGAGAAATAGATTGAATAAAGTCAACGGAGAATATTTCCGATTGTGATAAAAAAATTCTTCGTTTCCGAATGATTTGTATACAAATATTGTTCAAGGTGACCGAACCGAAAAACCGAACCGAAAAATATTGAAATTCGTTAAGAATATAACTAAATTAAAGGATATGACTTCTAGTTTTATATCCACCGAAGAAAATATAAGAGCATTTTTCCTATCCATATAAAAATATAAGAGAATTTTTCCTATCCACTGCCTTATTTACACGAAATATTTTCAAAATGTAATGGAAATTATTTCCAAACACTACATAAGCCTGCAGTGGAGAAACCGTCCCTGTTTGGTGACATGCAAAATTTAGGTCCCTGTTCCATAAGTTTCAAATGGTGTGTCGGTACATTCATAATCATCAAATTGACTGTCGATTTAGATGGTTGTTCTTGAAATTGATATCATGTGTGGAGTTATTATTATTATTGTATTCGTCGATGTCTAATATAGAAACTTTTCGGTTGATTCTTTCAAATTTTCGTATTAGAGTTTTGTTATTTATCTAAAGTACCAGAATACCTTGGGATATCTACAGAAGATTTTCAATTTATTTTGTATGTTGTTTACACTCGTCCCGAAAAATGTCTTAATATACATTCTTTATTTTCTGCATCATCAATCTTCAAGAAATTTTTGCGTAAAAAAAAGGAACTTAGTTCCTCCAAACACTCGATCCGTCTAGAGGGTTACGATATTCTACTCTGATTAAATATAAGTGTGTATAATCTCTTCCCAATCAATGACTAATGAAAACCTCGAAAAATATTATGGGTAATCATCGAATTGCAATTTGAGAAATTGTTTATGATGTCAGGATCTCGTATGGTTCGTGTCGTTCAAATTTTTTGAATTTTTTATTTGTTTTTTTTTCTATTTTGCGAAGTTTGTTTCGGAATTGAGTTTTGAAAAGAAACGTCAAGAACATAAACAACACTATCAAGGAACATCAATGATGACCCTCGTATATTCTGTTAGACCATAACTGAAATAGAAAAGTTGAACCAAACACGCCATGTTCAATCAAATTTTCTTCTACTAATATAACGCAGTGTTTTCTTACAAGATATGGGCAGAAAAACAATTAATTGATTTTGCATTACGATTTAAATCACCTGAGCTATTATTGTTGCTTATGAGAAATTATAACCCCTTATAAAAAGGGGATTATTTTAAAGGAAAAATCATGGCTATTGATAAATAAACAAGTATTTTTTCATAGAAATAAACGTCGACTTTTGGGACATATTTCGTGCGACCATCTGCATTTTAGGGCAACATTAATTTCTATTATGACAATAATGGTTTAATGCATATCTGACCATGAACCATAGGAATTACTGATCTGATTATTTATAGCAATTTACTTTATTCAATCAATTTATTACAGTTTTTTGTTACATATTTCATTCTTTATATAGGGATACGACATAATCAAAGTGCCTGCTACATTTTTCGTAATTCTCCTTTCGAATACAAATTGCAAAAAATTGGTCCAAAGTATTTTAGATCAAACTTGTTAATGCAATAAACGAAGATTTTTCAATTTGGTTATAACAATTCATTGATTTATCCCTGAAAATATGCTTCATGCTACTGAACTGGCCTAATTATGCATAAGAAATTAATCCTATATGCATTATGATTTATGGACACTTCATCGTAGCCTATTTCATCGTCTCCCACTTCATAGTCTTCCGTTTCATCGTCTGGACACTTCATCGTCCGGGACACTTCATCGTCCGGGACATTTCAGCGCGCTCCATACTTTCTTGTGTTGTGAGCTTTTCTACGTGCACCAGGTGTTCAGGCTCGCCGATTACGAGGTCTAGGTGGTGCGCTCCGTAGCTTTTTATGATATTAGCTATTCTACGTGCACTGGGTATTTAGGGTCGACGATTACGTGGTCTAGATAGTGCGCTCCGTAGCTTTTTATGTTATTAGCTCAAATACGTGCACCAGGTGTTCAGGATCGCCGATTACGGCGTCTAGGTGGTGCGCTCTGTAGCTTTTTATGTTATTAGCTATTCTATACAATTTCCCGGAAAAAATTTCCCCATAGGGAACGGATCCACCGTTGTCCCTATGTCATGGGGGGGCTCCGCCCTCCATACCCCCTTCTTATACTAACTGAACGTAACTAACCCCCTCAGGGTGTTGTAAGGTTCGCGAACCCACGTGCGACTCGAAGAGCTTGGATCCACCGTTGTCCCTATGTCCTGGGGGGCTCCTCCCCCTAGACCCCCCTTTTTATAATACCCTAACCTCCGACCAATAGATGTGAGTAAACCCACGTGAAAAATGCATCCCTCCGGATATACCATGAAATGGTTAATTGACTGTATGCACAATTTTTTTTTCCAATGGAGGCCAATAAGTAGAGAATGGTGGCCCAATGCCGACCGTGATGAGAGATATAGAGCAGGGTACAACCCGGTTGGGTTTGGTCGACTTTCCCCTACTTATTGCACTACAAGCTCCCCGAGTCGCACGTGGCGTCGCAAACCTTACAACACCCTGAGGGGGTTAGTTAGGTTCAATTAGTACAAGAATGGGGTCTAGGGGGTAGAGTTTCCCCATGACATAGGGACAACGGTGGATTCAAACTCTACGTGTCCATATATACCTGCGATTTCCTGGTGCACGTATTTGCGCTAATAACATAAAAAGCTAGGGAGCGCACTACCTAGATCCCGTAATCGGCAACCCTGAACATCTGGTGCTCGTATTTGAGCTAATAACATAAAAAGCTACGGAGCGCAATACCTAGACCCCGTAATCGGCTATCCTAAACACCCAGTGCACGTAGAATAGCTAATAACATAAAAAGCTACGAAGCGCACCACCTCGAGCCCGTAATCGGTGACCCCGAACACCTGGTGCACGTATTTGAGCTAATAAGATAAAAAGCTACGGAACGCATTATCTAGACCACGTAATCGTCGACCCTAAATACCCAGTGCACGTAGAATAGCTAATATCATAAAAAGCTACGGAGCGCACCACCTACACCCCGTAATCGGCGAGCCTGAACACCTGGTGCACGTAGAAAAGCTCATAACACAAGAAAGTATGGAGCGCGCTGAAATGTCCCGGACGATGAAGTGTCCCGGACGATGAAATGTCCCAGACGATGAAGTGTCCAGACGATGAAGTGTCGTAGACGATGAAGTGTCGTAGACGATGAAGTGTCCAGACGATGAAACGGAAAACTATGAAGGGGGGGACGATGAAATAGGCTACGATTAAGTGTACTGGTACCATGCATTAGAAGCATTTACGAAACTATTTTACTCGAATTTCAGTATAGCTTTTCTCAATAGCAAATTAAGTTTCAGCTATACTGATTTTCAGATAACGGGTGTATAGCGGATGATATAAATATTGAATGACTATTCTTACGAGATATTTGATATGTTATACGATATCAACTTCTGCTGTAAGAACTTTCTGAAATTTGTTTATGAAAACGTTATGGAGCGCTTGTGAAACTATTTTTTTACAAACAATTTTTAACGATTTCATAAAAACAAAAGAGAATGACCATGTTTTAAGTAATAAAGATTTTTCAAATGAAATATGACGTCTAAATCAATTAAATTATTCAAAACTGTTTTAAAATTCTTGTGTCTTTTAAAGATAGTCAGTTTCTACTTAAAGAAATAAAATCGTGTATTATTAGATAAAAACTGAAATGGTACCATGAAATAATATTGATATTAAGAGGTCTAACCAGGCTTGGAATATATTTTTAATTTTAATACAATGAAAGGAAGGAGTGTCTCAAAAAATTCCGGACCTAATCCAATTAACGAACACCCTGATATGTACTATATATGTATTCTTTTGTTATTACACAAAATATTTTATCTATCCTACGAAAACTAAAAAGTGACGATTTATTTTCCCATTTAAGGCGATTTATTATTATTAAGTGCCATAATCATGACTGCCATATAAAATATAGTATATACCAAGGGCAAGATGATCTTCGAAACTGGATGGACCGTACGATAGTATTTTCTTAAAATTGTCTTCTTAAGTACACTTGTCGCAAGCGGAATCACCTTGCCGCAAGGGAACTTTTAAAAGTGTACTATTAATATCTGTGTATTTTGAAAACATGGCATATTTATGTCTGCTAAAACAAGTTTTGTCATTGTACAGTGAAGTTACTATACATGGTGCCAAAAACGGGGTATCAATATTTCAGATTTAGATTCTATGTGATATTTGCAAAAAAAAGGCATGTACCGAAACTGGATCTGAGACATGGAATTAGTGTGATAGCCGGATGAATATTCTACAAAAAAAAACAATGTTCTGCAATCACTCTGCGTTATTTCGATGAATAAGTTCTTTTTTTTGTTACTTCGAATTTGTTTATGATATTTTGAACTATGACTAAAATTTCTCTGGCTTCATCCTCACAACGGGATAAAAAGCCGATTTTTCAGGTCCACCTCATTTACTAAATAGCTAACGAAATACCGAGTGGTTAAGAAAGTCTAGAATTGAAAAGACGAGAATTTGTCTTATATGTACATGATGTTTCGATGAAAACAGATCTCACAGCGTGTCTTCTAATATCATGAAAACTTCTGTAAATGCGCAACATCATTGCAAAATCCGGGTGCACCTCAAAAATCTGACAAATCACAAAACAGAGACTTAAAAAACCAGACATTTCAAAATGCAGACATTCAAAAACCAAATATTTTAACAAACATACGTTTCAGATTACAGACATATAAAAACCAAATATTTTAACTAACAGACATTTAAATACCAAACATTTAAAAAAATCCGACATTTCAAAATACAGACAACTCCGATTGGTGTGTTCACTACATAAAAAAATGATCTCGGGTCGTCATCCTTAAGGTCTCACAGGAAGGCCATTTCAAGGTAAAAAATACTTGACCAAGGGATTCATTTTGTCGGTCACTTGTAGGTCAAATTAGATTGATCTCCGGATTATTTTCTAAGCACATTTAGAATTCAATCCTTAATTACATTTACAGAACATGTACATTTTAAAATATCTGGTTTTTTAATGTCTGTATTTTGAAATATCTGGTATTTGAATCTCTATTTTTTTAAATGTCTGGTTTCAATATCTGATTTTTTAAATGTCTCGTTTTTGAATGTCGGGTTTTTGAAGTATCTGTTTTGTGATTTGTATGGTTTTTGAGGTGCATCCCAAAATCCGTTTGTCGACAATTTTCTTACTTCAAAACCATTAAATCCCGAATATTTAATTGGATTAATATATTCTTGAATGTGACCTAGACTGCTATTATCAAGTATGTTCTGTCTTCTAAATTCAAAATTGGGGCTTTTAAGTAAAAAGCGATAAAATTTTTCGTATTAAAAATGTAAAGGAAATAATTCCAGTTGTTCGACAAAAAAAGTACATAAAATTTTCCTTTTAAATTCTTCGTAATCTCTAAACAATGTCAAATGCTGGTCCGGTATAATAGATTTTCTGATAAACGTGAGAAAAACAATATTAGCATGAACTTAGGAGTAAAATATATGCATATTGGAAAGATGTTATTCGCTTTTAGGAAAATAAAAAAAAGTTTGGTAAAATAAAAAGTGGCAATTACAATATGACCGATAAAAGTTTAAAAAACTCTGGTTCCATTGAAAACTTATTTACAACCGTATATTTATCGGGGTTGCATCTTTCAGTTGTTATTTTAAAACGCCTATTTTAGAAAACGAATTTCATAATAATGAACAACGACTTTCAAAATGTACGTTTATCATTTCTTCGAAAAATTCGATTCATAGAAATGTTCGTCCTATATTGGGTCTTATTGTTTTTCTTAGTATATATATATTGCACGTGACCAAAATAACATTTGAGGTTAAGTTGACTATCCATGATAAAGAGAAATCCTTTTACAATCATGGATAATTTTATGCACTATTGGTTGAAACCTGGAATTATTGCCACTTCATTTTAAATATGAAAACAATTTTTAAACAAAAATGTCTTTTTAAAAGACGCCATTTTCTGTTTAGAAATCATTTCAATGAATTGACTACGGTAATCGAAATACATTCGAAAATGGCAGATTAGGTAATTTTCATGACCAAATTAATGTATTTTCCTGTTAAGAATGAAGCTCGAAAATAAAACAAAAAATGTGTACCTCTGGGACGTAATGGGTTAAAGGGCGCTCCATCCCGAGTAGAAATTTATTACGACCCTGATCAGGGCCTGACCAAAAGCGTTACACCCTGATCAGGGCCTGAACAAATTCATGCTCTGGATGGGATTAAGTTTTATCAAAACTTAATATAAGGAGTTAATTGTTTGTCTATTTAAGTTGTACAACGTTTAATGCGATATTGTTTACTGTTTAGCCAATCGAAGTAGACCTGAAAACCTAACAAATCGGCCTTCTTTTCACTTTATGTGGCTCTAACGACAGAAAAATGTAGCACACGTCAAAATATTACACATATGCTTTATGTAGCTTGAAAAGCCTCTGTAATGTGTCATAACACCTCGAAGTAACTCTGAAATCAACCGAATCGTTGCAAAAAAATGGTTTTCCCAAAAATTCAATACCTTACCACTCAAGTTGTGTATCTCATATCTAATTTTGGGATTAGACTTTTTTGCTGAAAGTATCACGCAGAATCTAAATCCGTAATACTGCTACCCGGCCGTTGGACACTGTATATGTTTTGTTTTCTCCTAGAATCAATATTTTTCAATATTTATTGAAATTACAGAAAAACTACACGTGTTATAACTCTTTAATTTTATGTTTTACAAAATATAATATTCCAAATACAAGTTTTCTTCAAATTATATATACATAAATGTTTTCGTCTTTCCTCTAACCTTGATAATCAACAATTAGACTTCGCAGCAATGGAATATAATATTATCGTCCAACATTTCAGTATTAACAATGTATAGATAAACGCTACTTATTAACGATAGTACAACATACTTAATACCTTTGTCGATCAGTTTTATGCGGTGAACATCGAATAGTTGTGAACCAAGTTGTTTTCTTTACCTGTAACAAAATGCAAAGAAAAACTGTACATTTATTTTTCACGATTTTCCTTAGCTTCCTCATTTCCATAAATGGGTAAGTATATCAATGATTATCTACAACAGTAATTGCAAAAATCTTTTGTATCTTAAAAATCAGATTAACATGAATTAATAGGTGTTATTTAGTCAAGGTCATTTTATGAAACAATAAGACGGCAAGTAAATATTATTAGTACTGGATGTAAACGGGAGCCAAAAGTCCTATAAGCATATTTACATTGTTCTATTTTTAGCAACAAATAATTTATATACAAAAAAATGAAGATATTTGTTGGACATTTTAAATTTTAAAAATGATAGCAACATTTATATACATCCTTGTACACAATATAGTCGATACTCCTTAATTCTTGAATCTTTCTTCTATCCAGAGTTTAAGTACCTCACTCCCAATTTAAAAAAAAATTGTGCGTTTGTATAGGAATTATCCCAACTTAAAAACATGTCATACTATTTTTTCTGTGCAATCTGATTAGAAGGCGTATTTGTTAACACAGTAAACTACCACAACATTGTTAAATTGTGAATTCCTTAAAATTCTTTATTAACGGCAAGAATAGAAAAATTTCATTAATACGTTCTAAATTTGGATTTTTTACACTTTCATTTGATCGTCTGTAGAATATTTTCTTTAGATATTTTATTATCTTTCAAATATTTATCTAAAATTGAAAGACAAATGTTAAATATTGTCCAAAAACTTGTGACAGTGTCGCATCTACTCACGAGCCATGTCACAAAAATACGAATTTTTCATTTCTCATTTTTTAGATTTTAAATACGAGAATATTGTGCTAAACACAAATTTTTGAACTCTTGTGTTATAATTGCAGGCATAGGAAATGTTTTAATTTGGGAATTCAACCCGTCACAAAACAGAAATTCAATCTTGGTGAATCTCCTTACTGGTCTGTGTTAAGGCAAAAGTTATATTTTGTAGATGTAACAGCAGGAAGCTATCATGCTTATAATCCCTATACCGGATCAGTAGTCGGTACTAAAACGGGTAAGTTGTTTTTCATTTCCTTCTAATATAAACTTTTACATAAGATATAAGAGAGATTTTTTTAAACTTTCTGATGTTTCGAATGCTTTATTTGTTTGATAACAGTAGTTTTTGTTGCGAGTTCCAACAAGTTTCTTAGACTGAATCGAGCAAATAAGCCTACTGTAGTGTAAACCTCCGATTGATATAAAATTTGGATATGTTGTAAAACATGAAAAACTACGAGACACTTTTCCTTTTAGCGACGGAAAAACATATTTAAGGGGTGAAATAGCCCCCCGAAAATCATTTTAGGGGTAGTTTACCTCATAATTTTCATCATCCATTTATGATGTCTAGGCCGATATTCTTCTTTTATTGAAAGATACTTTTCTACCAAAAATCATTAAAATCGCTTAAATCTCATAAAAGATATCGCCAATTTTCTATTTGCGCCCCAATTTTAGGAGAGCTGTTTCACTTCCAAAATGTTTCCCGATGCTAAAAAAAATACGTGTCTCTTAGTTTTTCAATTTGTACAACATAACTAAATTTCATAAAAATCGGAGATTTACACTTCGGTAAGGTTAGTTTTGCGAAACAAGTGGAAGGGGAGATGCATTTTTGCTCCTGTACCGAATTAGTACATTTCAAAACAAAACCGTGAATTGCGCGTGGATGTAATTCAAAAGTTAGTTACCTCGTACAGGTATCCTATGCCATTTTTTATACTTCGATGAGTGAATTTTCTTATACGCGGTTTTCATTGCCAAAAAATATAATTTCACTCACCTAGTAGAACAAAATGGGGAGAAAATTTCCATGCACTGATTTACGTGCGGGAAGTATTTCGCGCCCAGTTTTCAGAGCTGAAATTTTTAACTCCACGTGTGAAATTCAATTTCGCACACTGCTCATAGTGCATTACGTGCTTGTTTTGCGAACTCTATTTCGCACACTAAAAACAATGCATTCAAAATTTCTCTTATAGATTACAAAAATAGTATACGATACACTTGCTAAACAGCTTAATTTAGCATATTTTTCAGTCATCTACTTCACGCACTTGTATAGTAATGTACTATTTTCGTTGCTAGTGTGCATTATAGGGCGGAAAACAGTAAAAAAGGTGCAAAATAGCATTTTTCGTATAGTGTGATGAAAAAAAAGTGTTTTTTTTTCTTTAATTCTTCTACTTATTATATTATAGGCGAACAGAAATAGATTTCTCTGATGTTTGAGAATGAAGCACCTTATTTTTATGTATTTTAAACAAATTGAAATTCTGCAATATTTAACTTTGTGTATTTATATTTCAATCTATACATTTTATCTGAAAAACCTGTAGTCTGGTATTTCAAAACAGGGAATCTTTGTTATTTGAATTGGGATACTTGTTTCCTGTAAATACAATGAAACAATTGTGAATTAATTTTTACAAAAATTTACAAATATTTTGTAATGTTTTAAAAATAATTTTATGACCAAATACATTCAAGAGATACTAAAATAATGAATATTTAGTTAGATAAAAATGAGCATTTAGAATACGATACATTTAAGATACGTTTTACTTTATTCGGCAATATTTTTCTCTCTAATTTATCTTTTTATTATACACTTCAAATATTGTTTTACATTCTGTATTAAAATAAGGAGCATATACGAAAATCTACGCGGAAGTTTCTTGAGCAGTTTAAAATGCAGGAAGAAATTTGGTTGTTTAAAAATGTTAGAAATTGTGCACGAATAACATTAAATAGTTGGAGCTACTAAGAAGGTAGTAGGATAAGACGCAGCCATGGTCTTTAATCAATTTTATTATCTAAATTTGACCTCGACAAGTTTGGTAGCCAAACCTACTATTTAACTAGTAAAGCCACCGAGGTAAAAATGTTTTATAAAGTTTTTATAATTACAATATTGTATGAAATTTGTATGCCCATATAAAAACTTTATAAAAACTTTATAGAATCGTTTCTTTATAAAAGTTGTATAAAGATTTTAGAAAAACTTTACAAAACATTTTTACCTGGGCAACTTAAGAAAATAGTTGTACCAGATCCTACTATTTACATAGTAAAACCATCTATTCCTTTTTTACACGTGGACATAGTAATCGTTTAAAAAAATCATTTGAATTACTGTAATGCATACCTTTTGACAACTCAATTTTTTTTCCAAGAGGTATTTGTATGTAGCCGGCAATTGTATATATTTAACTTTTCATCACGTGTAACGTGATATTCAACGTTTTAACAATTCGAAATAGATAAAGTAACCGGTAGTACTTCAATTGCGTATTGCGAAAAAATGATAATGAATTGCAGCAATCTAAATTTAAAGTATTTTTAATATTTCCTTGAAATAATATAGAATTTTTAAAGTACATGTACAGAAAACTCAACTTATTCAAAGTGTAAATTTGTGTAAATTTTAATATGTACTAAAATTAAAATGACACGTGTTCTAACAAGTATTAAACCGATTAAAATTAATATTATAAAAAATGAGACAAAACATCTATTTTAATGACTTCGAAAACGTCGCAATATCAGTCAAATACGGTATATCATGTTTATTACAGGAAAAATTGGCATTTAAAACATTGATTTTAAATAAAAAAAGTTAAGCGAAATATATTTTGGCACTTATAAAGTATTTATGCAATATACAGATTTTTATGTGCAGGATTTTACATGGAGAATTTGAAATGTTCTTATATTCGTAATCGAATATGTTTTAAAGATGTCTGATATAAATTGTAAATTTAGGAAAATTGATTTCAAATGAAACAAATGTTCTAAGAGATAGACTATTAGCACTATACAGAACCATCCTCTCTTAACTCTTTGCGGCACACATTTTTCTGATGAACCATTTTTTATGAAACTGTGTACTCGGAGGTTTTTGATGTCGCTGATTACGAATCTTAGCTCAGATTTTGGAAATTCAAAATGGCGGATCCAATATGGCTGACCGAAATGCAAAAAGTTACTTGATCCAGATGAAACTGAGTACTCGAGGGCTTTTGAGGTCACTGATTACGAATCTGAATTCAGATTTTGGAAATTAAAAACTGAAATTTCTATATGTGCACTCCGATTCCTAATCAACGACCCCGAAAACCCCCGAGCGCCTAGTTTCATCTGGGTGAAGTAACGGCCATCTTGATTCCGCCATTTTGTATTTTCAAAATCTTAGTTCAGATTATTAATCAGCGACTCCAAAAATCCCACAGTACCCAGTTTCATCCCGATTCAGTATGTTTTTGCATTTTGGTTGGCCATATTGGATCTGACATTTTGAATTTCCAAAATTTGAGTTCAAATACGTAATTAGCGACCTCAAAAACCTCCAAGTACCCAGTTTCATCTCGAGCCAATTAAACAAGTGCTAGCGACTGAAGTGTTTCTATAAAAATGACGATTTTTGGTCGTTTATTTGTTTATAAAACATAATATTGAATAAAAATTGACATAAATGCAATGTTAAACACTTCTTTAACTCAAACTTAAATTGGATTTTAAAAAAACGGGCGAAAATGCATTATTTCGTCTTTAAAAACTCAAATTTTCAAATGAATTCCGGTGGCCACCCTGCCGCAAAGGGTTAAAATAGTCATCTTGAGTCCTCTCGTTGTAGGCGGAATCCACTTGATCATATAACAAGAGGATTTCCACTTGCGATAAGAGGACGTTTTAAGAGTGTCTAATGCAACAACATTTATAGGTATCCAATACCTTATAAGCATCAGTATTTTATGTCAAATAATTGTTAATATTTGCATTGTTTAGATTGTCCTTCTTTATCATTCATCATCCCCGTTAAAGGGACGGTAGACAACTTTATTATCGGTTGTGGGGACTCATTAGATCTAATCAAATGGGATGGTAGTGAAGGAACTGGATCATACGTTAGATCTTTGACAGAAATCAAAGGTGATAATGAACGTATTAATGTCGGCAAGGTCGATAGCAAAGGACGACTGTTTACAGGTATTTATGAAATAAGTATTAATTATATATATTTATTAGAGTTTTGAATCCAAAATAATAAAAAGACATCTTAAAGAGATCTTTAAGAAGCCTTAAAAATTGTAAGGTGTCTTAAACACATCGCTCTATAAGACCTCTCAAATAGAAAAGAGGTATTATTTGAGAGCTTTGACATATAAAATAAATAATATAAATGAAAAACAAATGTCTGAAAATTATAGATTCTATTTTTGTTCCTTAATTATTAATGTATGTACTTTTACCTGAGTTCCTTTTTAACGTTTGTATAATTATATATTGGATGGTGTTTACATTCACTAGAATGGAATCATGCAATAATAATACAAAACTGTGATAAAATCCCAAGACCTCTTCGGGATTACGATTTTAAGAAGTCCTAAGTAAGACATCTTTAAGAGCTGGTTTTATAGATTGGCATAATTAAGACCTCTTCAGGAGGTCTTTTTGGAGATATCTTTGAACTGAGCTGTATGGGATGCTAGTGTGCAAGCGATACTACGAACATTATTTACGAACTAAGATCTGCCGTTCTATATCCGTCATAATCGACTGACAAACCAATATTACTAAATGCTAGAAAGAAAAAACGTATTTAACTCATTAATTTAAAAAAACTCAAGATTTCGTACACCAAATTATAAAAGGGACAAAGTTTTCGTGACAAAAGGAGGCGGACGTGCTAAACACATAATTAGTGCATACTTATCTGCAAGCCGACTGGAATAATTTCCTACCTGTTGCTGATAAGTTGTCGGCACCTCGTACTGTCGCCATAAACAATTTTTTAGAGTCCATTTTTTAAATACCATGTGTTAATAGCCATTATTGCCACTTTCAATAACTGATGTTAAGTGAAGATGTTTATACAATTTTATTAAACAATGAAAGCATACCATATTTGTTAGATGAACACATTGGTATACAAACAGCTATATACATTAGCAACTTTATTTTGTATTAATTCTGCGTGTTTAAGAAATAACAAAACATCAATGGTAGAAATCTATCCAGTTTTTTGTTACACTGGCCAATTTCCCTTACTATACATTCAGCTTTTTATATGAAAAATGTAAACTGGACAGAAACTGGCTAAAAATTGGATTCATTTTTTACCAGGGATGTACCAAGGTTTTGTTTTAATCCAACTTTTTTAGTTTTTGTAAATATATTTCTGCCACACCGAACAGAAAAAACTGTTTATAGTACTGACTAGAAGCCAATTCAGATATATATCAGAAAATATACACAACTTATTTAAACTTTTTAAATATAAAATTAAAATTAATACCTGTAGAACAAATTTACCAACTAGACACATCAGGAACATTCAAATAACGAGTCATGTTTTGAAAATATCTTTCTTCTCTGCATTATGTCATCAACATCGTGATGACCCTTTGAATATTGAAAGTCCTTTTATTCTCCATACAAAATCCAACTAAGACTAGGGTTTTAAGAAAATAGAGACAAGAACTTTGAATATTTTTGGAACAATAAATTGTTGTTACACGAAAAAATTGTAATATGATTAAATAAAAAAGAAATAAAAAGAAACTTCTTTGCTATTATTAAATGAATTTAAAAGAAGGGTCTGAAAAGAGTTTTAAACATTGTAAATATGACTAAACTAGATTAACCAAATTTCTTTCTACGTAGTGAAATTTAACTATTGGCAACGTAAAACTAGCTTCTTAAAGGAATGTTTACCTTATGTAATAACTTGAATTTAAATTATCCACCGATAACAACGTTCTTTACAGCAATGAAGAGCAGTTCAAGTACACACTACACAGTTACTAATTTTTACTAATTGGTAGAAACTTTATCACTCATATTTCCCACTTAAGAATGCCTCAGATATTTATAAATATCGCAGTAAAAATATTTGGGCTAGAAGATAGAACTATTGTCAAAAATTAAATTTCAAAATGGCTGCTCGAAAATACCAAAATACCCGAATGAGATCACTTCAAACTTGGACCCGGCAGTTTTTGGGGTTGTTGAGTCCAAATCTGATGTTAGTTTTCAAAAATTCAAAATGATGGATCCACAATCCGGAATCAGCGACCCCAAAAACCACCAAGTACCAAGAATGAAGTGACTTAGTTTGATTTTAGTAAATACATTTGCTATGTTGGATCCACTATTTTGGGTTGGAACTTCAAATTTGGATTCAGCGACCCCAAAACCCGCCAGGAACAAAGTTTGAACTGATTACATTCCGGTTAGTCGACTATAATTAAAAAAAAAAAAATTAGCAGCCATTTTTGAGCCGTCATGTTGAAATTTAAATTTTTGCACTTAGTTGTATCTTCTAGCCTGAACATTTTTGACGCGATATTTATATTATCTGTGGTATTCTAATGCGGGAAATGAGACAAAAATCCTACAAAAATTCTGATTTTTGTTAAATAAATGCTCGTAAATTTTCTCAACTTCCAGTTACAACATTCGAAAGATCAGGGTTTGGGCAATAAAAAATGTTGATTCCAAAATTTGTTTTTCTGCGCTTTACTGCTAAAAAGCAGTGACAAACTTTACGCTAAATTTATGTATATTTGGTTCTTCAAGGGTTTATATTTACGTATTCTTGACTTTAAGGGATGTTTTTAATTTCCCTTTACATTGTAATTTTTCATCATATATACCTCATGCAGAAGAAAAAATAGAAATATGTCGATTATTTTGGCCAATTTTTAATCATCATACAGATTTGGTTAAGTCGACGCACAGAAAGGTTTCAAAGCATCCAAACTTTTTAGGTCTTCCAAGTTAGTCTAGCAACACATTTGCATTTCTCCATTCGTGTATACAAATTATTGCTCATTGTAATCACGGAATCTAAATGTTTTCAAGTGTGACCACCAAGATTTACAAATCAATATTATCTGTGCATATACATGGTTAGTGCAGTAACTCAATTCAATTCATTTTTCTAGCTACAATGACGTATGCATCAGATGCTGAACACCCAGATGATGGCGGTGCATTATATCGCATTGGAGATAATCTTGCACCCGAACAGATACTGGATGGAATTTCTATACCTGCTGGACTCGCTTGGAATGGCGGGGACAGTAGGATGTTCATTAACGATATAGCATCTGGAGTAGTCCAACAATTCATTTTTCATAAGGAGAACGGGACTATTTGTAAGAATTTAATAATATTGTTAATTTGTTTAATACTTACCCGAGCAGAAATCTTTTCAGGCTGCCAGATTATTTTTTTTATCGACCAGGGCCCAATTAGGTAACAATAATGGCAAGCTTTATGAAACTTGTTCCATTATTACCTGATGAGGGCTTACCTCATCAATGAACCTCATCATAATTACAATTATTATTCAATGATGAAGGCATCATCAGTTTATAACGTATTAGAAAAGTGAATTGTTTTTTATGAAATGTTGCAATTTGATATTTGCGATTATCAGTTTGATTAAGAATTCCACTCTTTATAAAGTAAATAGCAATCCATTGTTAATGGTTATCTTAAATGCAACTTTACCGCTAGATTAAACAAATATGTTTTCCTTTATTGAAAACTACTAAAAACTTAAAGGTTACGTAAATTGTAGGTTTGATTACCTTAACTCAAGACACAAATGTAAACGCTCTATAAGAAAACTTAATTAGATCAAAAGTTACATCCCTGATCAGATCCTAAAGTGTACTCTGGGTACCTTCTGTAGAAATCATAAAAGTATGTTCAATCGAGTGATGTAACTAATATTACTTTTATGTTTTTAGCTAATGGGAATACATTCTTCGATTTGAAAGCTCACAATATCACAGGATATCCCGCTGGCATTACTGTAGATCTTTTTGGTGATCTTTGGGTATCGGCTTTTAGAGGCGGCAAGGTAAGTAATATAACGATTTTGTTCTTGACTCATTTCTATTGCACCGCATAGTTATCTTATTGGCATTTATCAAGAGAAAATACCCAGTATAGGTATATCATGATTATTTGTCTAAAAAAATTGGATATGTACTTGATTTTGATTGTAACAATTTATTTCCTTGCAGATATTACGTCTCAGTGGTACTACCGGAGAATTAGTTTGTTATATAGACGTGCCGGTATCTGGAGTAACAGGTGTTACATTCGGAGGACCTTTATTAAGTGTACTTTATGTGACTACTTCCGGTAACAGCACTCTCGTTTCCGATGACAATAATGAAAATGCTGGTGCTTTGTTCTCTATACGTGGACTATTTCGTATTGGACGTTTTTCTAATCAATTCGTGTTGAATTCGTCATAAATGTCGCAGCTAGCAATTTGCAATAAGTTCTAAGATTTTTACTATGTGGATCAATTATCATCAATATTTTCTGTGAAAATATTCATTTATTTCCAGGAAATAAATATACAATTATTTAAATATGTATATCTATATATTTTCCAATATCTATTTTGCATACATTGAAACGATGACCAATTTGTAATAGAATGAATTATATAAATCTATCCTCAAAATACAGTTTATTTCTTACAGTCCACAACTTGTTTGATATTCACTTGTTCAATACCCAGCCCATATTTTTGTATATTATTTAAGTTTTTAAATATATTTCGTCGATGTAAAAATTGTTTTGATTTAATAAAGACAATATTCTTAGGAAATATCTCATGTGTTTATCTTTATTACAATCTATTATCAACTTTTCACTACTATTTTAATATATTATAAAAAAATGATAATATTCGGAGTAAAATCGGCTTCGTGGCTCAGCCGGTTAACGCGCTGGACTACGAAGTCGAAGGTCGTGAGTTCGATGCCCGTCGGGTGAACAATTTTTCGATTTCGTTTTCAAGCAGCAGCTCGCTGTTGGTAAGACGAGCCACGTTGTTTGTGTTTACGTTTCGAAAGTATTGTTTATCTGGCGGAAATCGACTCATGACCGCTGCTGTACTTGGTGTAGGTTTCTGCAGTCCTACATTTCATACACAAATGTGAAGTATGGCGCCATCTTCTCAAGTCGATCTGCAGCTCTCGCAAAAATGTGTAGTGACTCATAATGTAAAAATTCTGTAAAAAGGGCGATTCCGTCCGTTAAAATAATAATTAAAATAAATAAATAAATAATAAGAAAAGTATACCCTTTGAATTTGATACGCTGAAATTTCCTGGTATTCGGAATATTTTTATTGATTTCTACTGAGAAATGCATCAAAGACATGTAGAACCTCTTGAAATGTATAAACATTATCTTAGATCTGATATCTTCAACGCCTCAGCGCTTTCAAAAGCCAGATAGATATTAAGCGTTACACTATGATTTTATTTGGTATGTTTCGATAACATACATTCGAAGAACCATATTCTTCGGAATCAATTAACAAAAAATAGATAGGTATAAATATCATTAACATAAAAATCTTATATTGTTGATGTCACTTTATTTGGTGTAGAAGAACGTGGTATCTATGTTGATAATTTGTATCATATTAATGCTTCATTTCGTAGGAGGTATAATGTTAGACGTAGAAAAATATAATCTCTCTAGATCTGTTCTTAGTTGCTTAAATATTATTGACATCATTATTTTAATTTCTTTTAGTTTATTATTCGTATTAATACCTGTCGCGATTTAGTCCCATTTGGGTTCACAAAAGTCAACGTAAAATAATATAAAAAAAAAAAAAAAACATCTCATAATAGATTTATATCTGATACAACGGTGATATCGTGCGCAAATTTATTTTATTTAACAACATGTTCCTATGCAGTAAATACTCATAATAAACAATATAAATTATAATAAATATTCATAGTAAACAATATAAATTAAATTTTCAGTTGTCATCTATCAAAGAATACAAGTATATGTGTTGACACACAGATTACGTTTCACGATTAACATTTCGATGTTCCGAGGATCACAAATATTGAATTTATTAAGAGACACCAGTAATTTAGCTCGGTGATGCTTGTACAGTTGGTATTGCCATACTGCATGGTTATAAGTTGATGTTGGCGTGATTGTTGTGATAAGTTTTCGACCCAAATTTTTGCCAGAAAACTACGGGTTTTGCGTAGATTAAAAACTAAGTAAGTATAAAACTCAAGACAGACTAAGGAATAGATTATGCATTAAACATGAGACTCTTGAGCGGGAGATTTAGCTTCCTTACCTTGAAGGTCTCTATGTGACGGTATCCAGAAATTGTTTAGTTTGACTAAATTGATATTTTTACTCTGGATAAATTGACATTTTTAAACGATTCATTAGCATCGGCACATGTTTTTACTATTTTTCCAAGTGATTTTCATTTGGAATTGATGTTGTTATTGTTATAAAGCTGTGCAGATATGCTGATAGGTCATCATGTCAATATTGGAGCTATACTCCATGGTTTTTAAAACGCATTGATCCATCAATCATTTTGGAGGGATTCTATCGTTTTTACATATGAATCGGTCCATGCAAAAAGGGCACTAAGTCCATATAGATAATTGTTGGGAAAACGCAAAAAACTGATTTACTTTTCATACAGAATGAAAAATAAAAATATTATTTAATAGAAATGTTGCTTTTATGCACTTACAATAGTACAAATATCATTCTATGCTTAATGTTAAAGACGATTTTTAATAATTATAAAAAATATCAGTGGACTTAGGTCCCTTTTTGCATGAATCACGAGTAACGTAAAAAAAAAGTAATAATTTTATAACACAGCTAACTAATTTATTTGCAAAAGTATACTACAATGTAAAATTACATTTTGCGGTGTATTAAGAACTAAATTCATTACCTTTTTCATCAATAACAGTAGGCTATTCGATCAGGAAATTCTAGAAACCTAGATATTTATCTGGTATATATTGTTGTAATTTTAACGGACGTTAAATTATAATAGTTCCGAAAGATTATTGTTATTTGTAAATACAGTAAGTATGTGTGTAATAATCAGTAAACAAATCTCTCTTAATACGAATAAGTTTGAATTATTCATACTTAATATTTCAATACTAAACATTGTGCTAACATGATTTTCGTATATGTTAACATAACTATATTTACCAATATGGATAGTATACAAAACTGGTACAGTATTTTTTGTTCACCAGTGTAGTTGTAACTATTACAACTACAACGCGTATCCTACAATATATCTTACATGACAATTTATAGCGGTAAAATATGTACGACATGTATTTATTGGCACATATTTTACTGCAACAAGTAGTATTAAATACTATCTTTTACTATATTTTTTTCTCAGTGTAAATAATATCCGGTATAAAAAATTGTCACTTCCAATTTATGCAAAAAGGGATCTAAGTCCTGGACTTAGGGCCCTTTTTGCATAAATCGGACATCAGGAAATGAAGATTAATAATTTTAATAAGTGCCAAATGAAAGACCGGAGCCTCAAAAGTTAGAATTTATCATTATCTCAATTTACCGAAAAATAGACTTAGTGCCCTTTTTGCATGGACCGATTCATATGTGATAACTTATACGTAGCTTGTGTCGTCAAAGACCTTTCATTTGCAATAAAGGAGAATGCCCACGGGTACAGGTGGTTTTGTCCACTCAGGTGCAACCTCCGAAACTATCTAATTCGGACAGAGTATACGATGAGATGTAACATTCGTTATCACGTGGGAAAATTTTAAAAATCGTTGTTGAAATCGCGGATTTTACACAGGAAAATACGGTAATGGAAGTAGTAACAGCGAATGCGTTACAGGCAAATGACGATGCGGATCATTACTAATTAAATTACTGCATTTTTCTATGTAAAATCGGCGACTTCAACAACGATTTTTAAAACATTCCCACTTGATAAAATAATCGAATTTGGTAGGAGGTGTTACATCTTATCATACTCTATCCGAATTTGACAATTTTGGAGGTTACACTTCGGGGGACAAAACCACCTAAACCCGTAGACAACCTCCCTTTCCCTAGATTGCATTCGCCCAATTACTTTGAGAGCTCCTCGAATCGAATCAGTTTGGATTAGCTTATGATAATAGTTCTTCGTCGGTAACTAAGTGCAGTTCGAATAGCGAATCTTGAATTTTCTCCATTGTTTCTGTTAGTCCATACGAGCCGGAAAGTAAATAAATCACCTATAGCCTATGATGGAGCGAATGAAGGTTTAAACAAAATGATGAATGTATCAGGGTCAGCTCTCCACCAGGTGCTACAGAGAAATTGAATTTTATCTATTGAACGTCTTTTTCAAACTCCTTTTCAAAACTGTTTGAAAGCAAACAAAATCAATTTTGTAATTCGAGATTAAGCCAAGAAATAGGAGCGGCGGTGGCTCAGTTGGTAGAGTATCGGCTTCGTAATCAGAAAACCCTGATTCGAGCCCGGCCTCTGCCATCTGTCATTGGGACACCTCTGTATTTGTTTATAAGTGTCTAATAACGCCAAAGCTCAGGTGGTTCGGATTCCACCTTCATAAACTGTAGGTCCCGTCGCCATTTAGTCCCATGTGGGTTCACAAAAGTCGACGTAAAACAATAAAAAAAAAGCCAAGAAATCATGCCAATTGAGATTATTTGATAATGGCAGTCGTCAATTTGAATTTCTACAGATCCTGACAGCAAGTGCATGAATTTGGTTATGGATAGTGTGAGCTAGAGTCCTTGAAGTTGTAACTAAATTTTGTCGATGGCGTTTTCCACAATTCTTTCTCTATTAATCTCTAAATATATTTTATGTCGATTTCGATAGCATTTGCAAATTGGGTTTTGCATACTGTTCGAGATATGCTTAATGTACAATATGTAAGGCAAAATACTTAAAACACCATCTTGCAGTACTTCCTTGTGGATAAGTTTAAAATCCTTACGTAGATATCTTCTATCTTCTATCTTCTATTATATTAATTGACTTCCTTCTGAAATTTCAGGTCATGTATTTCACGTCATTTTCTACGAATTCATCCCTTCCATAGGATTCCTGTTTTTCAGAACTGTATTGTAATAAATTCCCTTCCCACCCAATGGCAGGCCCAGTCATAGTGGTTGAAGTTTCGTTATTGGTTGAAGTAGGTGTATCTTGAATAGAATGTTGGTGGGGTAGACTGTAAGATAATTAGTGATATATAATATTAATCTATTTTTTTCTACGAATCTCTCCCTTCCATATGAAATCCGATAGTCAAACGTCCCTTTCCTTCCGCCGATTTTGGCACGGAGCAGCTACCTCGGAAAAGGCTGGTAGGAGTATATCCTACCCTGAACCAGCTACCTGGGAAAAGGAAAATGAAACCATGCTGTTTTCTTTTTTCTAAAGGCTTCCCCTTCCCTTTCATTGTTCTAGCTTTTCCTTCTATATCGTTTATGGTTCCTATATAAAGTGTTTTCACATTTGATTTCATTCAGTCTCCAACTAGCATTCTGGCTAGCTAGGCAGTCATCCATATAGATCGGGTAAGAAGTACGAAATTACGCTGGGAGTACAAAGTACGGTATATTCCGTGTCCGGGGTCATCGAACATGTAGTCCAGGTAACGCGCCCCGTAGTTTTTAATCTTTAACATTGAAACCATTTTTACCTACTTGTGACATTAAAATCCACGTAAAAGTAGTTTGAAAATATAGTATTTTTACTTTTTTTGTCATTTGTTACTTGGTCTATTATATAATAGGCTGTATATTAAAGCATGTTTACTGGCTTAAAAAAATATAAAAATAATATATAAGCAATGAATGTCATATCGGCAAATCTCCCAAACTGCCGGCATTTTGATTAAAAACATAATTAATTTTCAAAAATATTAGTGGGACAATTTAAAGTAATGTAATTTAAAAAAATTTTCGGTCGTCACGGAGTTGGGCCGCCTACGGCATCATTGGTCCGACCTTGATAACCGTAACTGGCCTAACCAACGAAATGATAACCACAAATTTCATTTGACATACTTTATTTTCTATGGTTGGCACTACATTGGTTGCCACGGTTGGACCAACTTTGGGAAATTTTATAAAATGAAACTGACGGACGGGTAAGTCTGGGGACAGAACTGGGCCAACAGTCGGTGGTACTCGCATAAAAATAAATTACCATAAAAGGCCCAACGGTAGGGCCATTTGAGGGGAAAAGTGGGGTTAATAATTCTGAATTGTATAATTTAAATCTATTTGTATATATTAACCAACCAACAAGTCGAATATGGACCAAAGTGGGACCAATAATCGGCTTTACTGTGTTGCGAACAACTTTTATGAGTTTGCCCGATCGTCGGGGTATATACGCTCCAAAGTTGTGCTGACTGCGGCTGCAAGTTGGTGATACTCTGGGAGCCGATTATGGGAAAAGGTAGCTCGGCCAACCTTCAACCAACTGTTTGACTACGGGTGCCAACGTTAATTCACACATGGGGTAATAGCTCCTTGTAATCCCTGTACATCCTTAATGGGAGGCACAATTCTCAAAATCAGCTCTATGAATTACATCTTTAAAAAATTTGAAACATTTGATATTTTGAATTATGACATTTTATGATTAAAGTAAATGTAAGTGTCAAGTTCTTTCTTATGTATTTTTTTGACATTCCTCGCGGGAATGTGAAAGCATTCAATTTTTTGCATAAAAACCAATATTGCACCTATGCATCGAAATATACTATTGTCGAACTCGGTGAGCAAGATGCAATTTTGCGCACTCCATTATTTAAAAAAATTTTTCGCACTCGTTAGAAAACATATCGTTAGATACTGAAGAGCAAAATGCTTCTTCTGCGACTTTCTCACATTTGCAAAAAAATCATATTGCTTACCAGTATCGATATAACTATTATGTTTTGTGAATTTTTTATAATGTTAGCGTAAAAATTATGTGAATGCGCTTGCCACCCTCGGCTTCGACCCGGGCACAATGTCTGACAGGACAATAGTACTTACGAAAGTACTTCTATAAATATTGATGGGATCAAAGGCTGAGCAAGCCATATTTGATTGTTGAAAAAGCGAGTATGGAAAGAAAAATGTGGTTTATGCATCTCAACAACGTTATAGATGATATTATACAGAACAGAATATCATACACAGCGTTGACTCCATCCGAGAATACGATGCTACAAAACAGAAGAATTAATAGCTGCGTAACGAACTGAAACGAATATGAAAGTCTATACTTATTTTAGACCATACGCAACAATGGCCCACTTCGAAGTAATGATAACGTGGTTACGGAGTTGGCCCAACGTGGGAAAGGGAGGTGGCTTTTAGTGGGTCGGCATATCATCGCCAATCCCACACTACCTGTCAGTGCGGACCCTGATCGGTGTTTTTTTTTAAATTTTCCCCTACCCTCGGAAAAAAAATAATTGGTTTTTACTTCAATCATTTACTAATTTTTTAATTTAATTTCTAATAAATTCATTTCAGAGTAGAAGATTTATTGATTTTTAAATTAAGTTTTTGATTTTGTAATTTGCATATTACTTTTCGACTAATGTCCTAAATTTTCAAACAATTCATTGATTTTGGATTAATTAATTTTATTTTTCAAATATTTGTCAAAATTATTATATCGACGGCTCCTATCCATATAATGCAATCTCAGAAAGTTATTCTATAAAAGGCTATTTCAGGATGAATTCAATATACCACTAGAATAAGAACATGTACATGTAGCTGAAGAATCGACGATAAAAAATTAGTCGAAGAAGTACTACACTGCAAAAACAAGTGTCTCGTTTTGAGATATTTTGTCCCCATTTTTTAGACATTTATGGTGTGTTTTTAAGCTAATTATTTTTTTTCCTACGATTTAAAAGATGTTTTTTTTTTCAAAAACTTTTAAAACATTTTTTTGAATTGATGATATTTTTTTCGTTTCTGAGTATGGTCTGTTATCAAACTTTCTTTATTAATCTGTAAACGAAATAAAAATAAAGTATTTAGATAATAATATTTAGATATTAAAATGGGTTTAATTTTGTTGTCCAATTTCCTTCTCAATGAAAGTGTAAGTGGTGTGTATAGTAGATATATTAGCATTTAAGTTTACTTTTGTTAAATCACACATTCACCGGCATCCTACATATAACAAAATAACGCTCGTAATGTAGAATGTTAGCGAATAATTATTTTAGAAATAATATTTGAGATGTACAATAATAATATTCTATTTGTCTGATATTTTCAGGAAAAAATGGAATTAAACCATCTACTGATATCCATGGGGGCGATGTCTGTTGCGCCGAATGATGAGGTAAGTTCAGCCACAGTAACAATTTAATTCTGTAAAAAAAAAGGTTAACTACCCAACCTGAATATAAAATTCGTGATGTTTAAACTTTGTCATAAGTTATTAATTATTATCACTATATGGATTATGTACACAATTATAAAGATCTTAAATTTCTTGTTTTTGTTTAGTTCAGTTCGTTTATCATAACAGTTTATAATACTGTTTTACATTTTTAAATCGTTCCACGTTAAATGCAGTTGAGTTAATACAAACATATATAACATTTGGATACTAAACTCGTAAGTATATTTCGGAAGCACACGTTGAATTTTGCATTTTGAGAATTTGAAATCGGATAAAACTCGTGTTTTATACTATAATAAATACGAGAAACTTATTAACAGCCGTCAAATAATGTTCAATAATCAGCACTTTAAAAATTTGTATACATGTGGTTAAAGTTGGTGAAATACAGAGTATGCTTCACAACTGATAAAAAATTCTTTTATTTCAGGAATCACTGTTCGATCTCCGAATTCGAAGGAACTTGGTCGCGTGCTTAATGAGTAAGCAGAGAAGTTCAATACCTGTGCATGTGAATCATGCACTAGTGCATATTGCATGCTGCAACAAGGAGTCATGCGAGCCCCTATGCTGCCAACTTAAGGAAGGCATTCGCCACTTGCGAACATGTTGGGAGGATAGTAACACCCAATGCCAAGTCTGCATGGAGGTCACGGCATTGATCCTAGGCCACGCGGAGCAGTGCCAGGACCCTCAGTGCGTGGTGTCACTCTGTGCTGCGGTGAAAAGACATCTGCAGCAGAGGGTTCGTAATGTTTTCGGGAGTTTTAATCCTGTAAGTATCAACGATGACTATTTGTTTGATAAATGACTCTTATTTGTACATTTAAAAAAAAATTGATTAGTCGGATATATTAGGTGATGCACGATCCGCCGACTAACTATTCATATTGTTAATATTATCGGGTCAGGCTGCAAAGCAGCTATTGCTGTGTCTCGCCCATTGTACTTTTTATTTTCTTTTGTGCTATAAAGTCATTATTATTTTTTTTTTTTTTTTTTTTTTTACGGGGGGGGGAAATGCATTAGGCACCATAGGGGGTTGAAGATGTTGTGTAACCCCCCGTGTGTCGGACTCCCTCACCTTTGATGTTAACGGCAAGGTTTACCGACTAAAACCCTAACCTCCCTTGGCCCTCCAGAATCCACGTGTGCAGTCTGCAGTAGAAAAGTGGCTCCGATATCCATCTCCTCCGCTGCAGACTGCACCGGGCCATTTGTTTGCAACTGTAACCACTCCCTCTACCATTGGGTAAGTGGTTACAGGATCTCGTGTGACCTCAGTAGACGGAGAGATCTCAGTAGCACTGCTTTCTGCATTCGGCCTGCGATGGAATTTGCATGTTCTCGACAGGCCGGAATGTTTTGGATGTTTTGGAGGAAAGTTGGTCTCATTCCTCCCAGCACTCCAATTATCAGCACGACGAGCTTGATTTTGAATCCTCGATACAGCCTGCGAATCTCGAACAGGAGTTCCTGATATTTCATCCGTTTTTCGTCCTCTTTGCTGACTATATTTGTTTCTGCTGGTGCAGAAAACTCGATGACGAAGATGGATTTGTCATCGAAGTCAACAAGGACGATGTCAGGCTTATTGGCTGATATTTGCCTGCTCGTCGGGAATGAGTAATTCCAGTATATTCGGCAAGACTCGTTCCCGACTACGGATTCAATATCAGTGGGGACGTACGGCAAAACTGGGGTTGCATCAATACCATAAGTGCTGCGAAGATGGTAATACAGCACTCGAAGAGCCGCATTGTGACGTTCAATGTATGCTGAAACTGCATATATTGGGCATGCTGCCAAAAGATGCATTATTGTTTCAGCATGACATCTACACAATCTACAAAGCGTACTCTGTACCGCCTGGTTTCAGATGTTCTGGCGGTACGCTAAGGTATTGATGACCCCATCCTGGCACGCGAAGATAAAACCCTCGGTCTCGGATTTCAAGCCGGCTGATCTTAAGAAGGAGAAGGTCATCTCTGCCGACAAGCCAAGTTGTTGGACATTTCGAAAGAATTGTCCATGCAACGGCTTGTCGATATGCCTTCCCTCCAACATACGGAGTTGTTCCTTCCGTATGTTAGCCCTGAGACGCACTGGGCACAGATTGATGACTGATTCAGCCTCCTGTGCACCACTACGTCCCACGTTGAAAACCAGACCGAGGTTTCGCGCCGCTCGTTCCGCCGCGTTGTACAAAAACGCCCCCTTCCCCTGAATTTCATGCTGATGTACTAGCATCATCAGGGGATCCTCCGTTCGATTAATCACGTTGCAAGCTGTTTCGAGGACCAATCGGTCATGCATACACTCCAGGCTTAAAAGGCCACGACCTCCCATATTTCGGGGCAAATACAGTCGTTCCACGGAAGATCTTGGATGCAAACTGCGTTGCATACAAATCATCTTCCGTGTGCTTCGGTCAAGATCCCTTAGCTCGTCAACGTTCCACTTCAGTGCTCCAAAAGAATAGAGCACTGGTGATACGGCCAACATATTCGTGGCTGCCACCTTATTTCTCCCAGTCAATTCTGATGACCAGATCTGACGGAGAATGCGCCGGTATTTCTTAATGATCGTGGTTTTAGCAGCCTGCACATCCTGGACATGCCTTTGAGGTACGCCCAGGTATGTGTAGGCTTCTTCGGCGCTAAGGTGGCGGATGACATTTCCGTTGACGAGCTCCATATCGTTGTTATGGGAGCCTGACCTTCCTCTGTGCAAATGAACGACTGCACACTTGTCCAATCCGAATTCCATACCGATATCTCTCGGGTATGTGAGTGCGATGTTCAGAGATCGGTGTAATTGATCTTCGCCTGATGCGTATAATTTAAGATCATCCATATAGAAAAGATGGGTGATCTTATGTACACGTTCACCAGGCGGTCCACACATGTACCCTTGAGATTTCCGGAGAGCAACGGATAGAGGCAATAGTGAGATGCAGAAGAGCAGAGGACTCAGAGAATCTCCCTGATAGACACCTCTTTGGAATTGAACCAGTCTAGACATGGTTCGACGCTTGCCCGATGTCACGACAAAGCGTGTTTTCCAAAGAGGCATCAGGTCTTCTACAATTCTCACTATGTTTGGGTGGACATGAAGGCGTTTGAGCAACAAGCTTAAAAGCTCGTGCGATGTTGAGTCATACGCCTTCATGTAATCCAGCCAGGCTATCGACAGGTTACGCTTGTACTGGACTGCGTCCTGACAAACACACCTGTCGATAAGCAAGTTGTCCTTGCAGCCGGATACACCCATTTTGCAGCCTCGTTGTTCTACTATCCGTTGCCACACCGGTTTCACGGATTTCTCAATACGTTCGTTCAAGATGTTAGTGAACAATTTGTATAACGTATTGAGACACGTGATCGGTCTACGGTTTCTCGGATCGGACAAGTCTCCCGATTTTGGGATCAGTGTCGTTCGGCCCTCCACCAGCCAGTGCGGAATGGGTTGGTCTCCATTTATATAAGAGGTGAATATTCGGGCTAGGTGTTGATGGACAGAAGTGAACTTCTTCCACCAATAGTTGTTAATTCCATCCCAGCCCGGCGAGGAGAAATTCCTCGCTCCTGTGATGGCATTTTTCACCTCTAATGCACTGAAGGGTGGGCAATCTTCTTTTTGTTGTGTGACTTCGTCGCACAACTCGGTGAAGATTTCAATACCTGGAGTGTCTGCATTAAGCCTAGATGTTTTCTCGTAGATGCTCCCCCAGAATTCCTCAACTGCGGCCATCGACGGAAACTCGATGTTTGAAGAGGTTGGAAGGATTCGTCCAAAATATTGAGTTTTGTCGAATTCCTTCTTCCCGTCTTTGCAGCCTCTTTTTGGCATCGGCCATAACCCGAATTTTATCCGCTAAACGTTGCTTGATGTTGAGCAACTTCAGCTTGTTCAGTGTGTGATAATACGTCCGCAGTTGTTGTGCGAACTTCTTGACTTTAGCCGTAAATGAACGGCCAGATGTTAAATAGTCGATCACACACTGAATTCGGGAAGCGAGTTTCCGTGTCAGTCGAATCTTACCGTTCAATTGAGACATGCGTTTTGTAATCTGCCGACTCCCCGATATCTGTGTCAGATTTCGCGGAGTCACCAGATCACTTGCAGCCTCGTAAACGGCACAATTGACTTGCCACAGGTCGCAGTCATCTGGAAGAGCATCTAGAAGTAGGCTATTTGCTCTGTCTATTTCTCGTTGTTTAGGCAAAATTTTTGTTGTCAAATTTTTCCTAAACACGGGTGTCGTGCTGTCATAATGTGGAGCATCTCTCCCAGCACCGCGTACGGGCTCAGTTGTTATTGCCCGCACATCCGGTACCAGTTGACTGCTGGGAACAACGAAACCCGTCCGCCTCAGATAGGCCACATAATCTCTCAGTTGTTGTTGAGAAAAGCGATCTGCCAGTTCGGGATGCATTACTGCAAACCGACTGTGCATTCGCGCCATGTAGTTGCGGACAGCTCTCCTCATAGCAGCGCATTAGATCTTGCCTGAGATCCTCCGTCCACTGAAATCGTCCGTGGGCATCAGCTGGTCGTCGTCCCGGGACACCTGTTTCGGCTCCTCCACCTCGGGACTGGGCTGCATCCGAAGCAGCCCGATGGTCAGGAGCCCTGCGCGTTATTTGATGAGTAACCGCAAATACAGGGAGTAGGGTGGTTAGCCCTACTCCCCGTTGTTATGCCTCTCTCGTTTGTCTCTTACCTCGCCATCCACTGGGGTTGGTTACCCAATCTCTGGCAAGGTTGCTAAGAGTCCAGGGCCCACCGGCTCTAATAAGCACACGTGGAGGTGAGAGTAGGCCATTTGGGAAGATAGGCTAAGATGCGGCTTTTTGCATAGCCGCATTGTGTTACGCATCATTCCCTTTGGGCCCCTTATTATATTTATTATTATTATTATTATTGTTGTTGTTGTTGTTGTTGTTGTTGTTGTTGTTGTTGTTGTTGTTGTTGTTGTTGTTGTTGTTGTTGTTGTTGTTGTTGTTGTTGTTGTTGTTGTTGTTGTTGTTGTTGTTGTTGTTGTGGTTGTTGTTGTTGTTGTTGTTGTTGTTGTTGTTGTCGTTGTCGTTGTCGTTGTCGTTGTCGTTGTCGTTGTCGTTGTCGTTGTCGTTGTCGTTGTCGTTGTCGTTGTAGTTGTCGTTGTCGTTGTAGTTGTCGTTGTTGTCGTTGGCGTTGTCGTTGCCGTTGCCGTTGCCGTTGTCGTTGTCGTTGTCGTTGTCGTTGTCGTTGTCGTTGTCGTTGTCGTTGTCGTTGTCGTTGTCGTTGCCGTTGCCGTTGTCGTTGTCGTTGTCGTTGTCGTTGTCGTTGTCGTTGTCGTTGTCGTTGTCGTTGTCGTTGTCGTTGTCGTTGTCGTTGCCGTTGCCGTTGCCGTTGTCGTTGTCGTTGTCGTTGTCGTTGTCGTTGTCGTTGTCGTTGTCGTTGTCGTTGTCGTTGTCGTTGTCGTTGTCGTTGTCGTTGTCGTTGTCGTTGTCGTTGTCGTTGTCGTTGTCGTTGTCGTTGTCGTTGTCGTTGCCGTTGCCGTTGTCGTTGTCGTTGTCGTTGCCGTTGTCGTTGTCGTTGTCGTTGTCGTTGTCGTTGTCGTTGTCGTTGTCGTTGTCGTTGTCGTTGTCATTGTCATTGTCATTGTCATTGTCATTGTCATTATCGTTGTCGTTGTCGTTGTCGTTGTCGTTGTCGTTGTCATTATCGTTGTCGTTGTCGTTGTCGTTGTCGTTGTCATTATCGTTGTCGTTGTCATTATCGTTGTCGTTGTCATTATCGTTGTCGTTGTCATTATCGTTGTCGTTGTCGTTGTCATTATCATTGTTATTATCATTGTCATTATCATTGTTATTATCATTGTTATTATCATTGTTATTATCATTGTTATTATCATTGTTATTATCATTGTTATTATCATTGTTATTATCATTGTTATTATCATTGTTATTATCATTGTTATTATCATTGTTATTATCATTATTATTATCATTATTATTATCATTATTCTTATCATTATTATTATCATTATTCTTATCATTATTCTTATCATTATTATTATCATTATTGTTATTATCATTGTTATTATCATTGTTATTATCATTATTATTATCATTATTATTATCATTATTCTTATCATTATTCTTATCATTATTCTTATCATTATTCTTATCATTATTGTTATCATTATTGTTATCATTATTGTTATTATTATTGTTATCATTATTGTTATCATTATTGTTATCATTATTGTTATTATTATTGTTATTATTATTGTTATTATTATTGTTATCATTATTGTTATTATTATTGTTATTATTATTGTTATTATTATTGTTATTATTATTGTTATTATTATTATTATTATTATTATTAATAGGCAATAAATGTGTAGATTCAAGAAGAATTGAAAGATTCTGCTATAATGCATGTTAAAATTTTAAAAACGTACTATTTCTTGGTCTTTTGATGAAAAATATAAATATAAATACTAAATGAATAAAATTGAACCAAGATTGGGTTCGAATAATCAAAACATTGGAGGTAAACAACAGGGAAAATTGTGATTGCTATCATCCACTGAATTTTATAAATCTATTGTATATATACTGTAGAAAAATGTATTTCATATTCGAGAATTTCAGTGTTCCTCAAGGATAGCGTAAATAAATGCAAAATGCATATTTTTATAAAAAGAAACATACATTTCGTCCCAGACGCCTGCGATGGACTCTTCAGTAGGGCACTCGCAGGACATCCTGCCATAGATGCATGTATAGTTATTTATTTGTAATTTTCGTTATGTTAAATATGCGAGGAAGCATATCAAACATAATAATAGAGAAAATTATGTCATAGTGTAACATATCTCGGGTTTGAGATAAATGTTACTGCATAAAATCCTAGGTATCCATATAAAATATATAATATTGTGCACAAATGTGCAAAATTAAACTTCTCGACCGTGTATCATTATGATAAAATTTAAAAAACGTACTATTTCTTGGTTATAAATGGTCTTTTGACGAAAAATATAAATATAAATACTAAATGAATAAAATTGAACCGAGATATTGGGTTCGAATAATCAAAACATTGGAGGTAAACAACAGGGAAAAGTGTGATTGCTATATATGTTCGCAAGATTGGTATCGAGAATAATTTCATAAGCTCATTAAAACCTGTTATTTATTTCGGATGCTTTATTATTTTTCTATTAATGTTTAAGTTTGATTGTATTTCTTGCATCAATTTGCTTGACACCAACGTTTTATTTTTTGCAGTTGACAGGATGAACAGGCTGGACAGGATACACATCCTAATGCGAGATGGGAAGGCATCGATGGACGATTTTTAATCACACCAACGAGGATTCGCGGTTTGGTCCACGCTTGAAAAGAAAATCTGTCGAAACTCTGCCTGGACGTTTTGCAAAACGCATAAACAACATTGTACATATTTTTATGTATTTGCGTATTTTTTAATATAAAATTGTAATATATATAGAATAATAAATTGTAAGTTTTTCATAATAACTGGTAATGGTCTTTATTTCCTTAGTTCAGCATGTCTAGTTACTTTATATTTTGTTCATATTGTGTTTGGGAGGTGTCCGTAATCTTAATAAACTAACGGACTTTGAAAGTGGAAATAGGTTGTATTTTTTGGTAAAGTTGACCTCGTAAATTTCCTTAATTTTTACTTAAAAGTCGGAATTACAATAAACTTAGAATGATGCTATATTTTATTTCTGCGACTATGATGACGTTTTCTGTTATTACTTCAAAGTCGAAATACCTTTTCAGCGAACGCGTTCAGCTCTATGAAGTCTTTTTTTACTTAGCATTTATATGTCTCTCAATCGTCTTAAGGGATACTTCAAGCATCATTACGTAAAGTTAAACAATTACGTTTTGACCATTTTAAAACATTGTTCATCACCCGAGAATGAGGTAAATAGCAATACTCCAACACTGTAAGGGATCCAATTAAAATTAATAATTTAAGTATTATGATATAATATCTGACAAATAATTCGAAAAAACCTACAAGTCATACATTATCCATCCGCCATAGCAAGTCAATTTATAACCTACAAATTTGTATATTAAAAATAATTTATGTTGTTGCATTTATTGATTTTAATTAAAAAAATAAGTAAGATTTCTAAATATTGGACATTAAATGCTTCAAAAACATTTTTTTAAACAATCCAATGAAAAAAAAATCTTTTACCGAATAACTTATCAATGTAATAATTGTTAAGTGTATATTTCATTGAGCGCGTTAATTTTTAATGATATAGAATTGAAATCTAGACAGAAAATTTTAATTGGTTGTGAAATTTACATCATGTTTCTCGCAATATTTAACTTTTTTAAAAGAACGGGTAAGGTGGAATAATTAGTTATACCTATATATATGTATGCACAATTTTTTTCGGACTTGCATACATTGCAGTTCCTATACGGCATGATGAACATGATACGCATATATATATGTATGTATATTTATATATATATATATATATATATATATATATATATATATATGTATGTATATTTATATTAGAGTCGCCATCTGTGCAAGTCAGTTTACGTGGATCGTTTATATGTATTACATCCAAGAACGACTAATAGGTCGTAATTAGGTCGAAATTACCAACATATTACCAATATTCGACTTGCTATTGGTCTATTTTACCACATTGGCCTACGACTTACAGGCCAAAATCCCTTCCGTTACTTAAGTAAAAATTAAGTACTCTTTGTCCCCACTTACATCCAAATAACCGTCGATTGGAAGTAAAATGAGTCGCGGCCGTTTGGGCATTCGTACCATTCTGAAGTCATCGAATTTACCTAATTTCGACCTATTTTGCTGCTTGGGCTAACGGTGGATATCTCAGGAAAAATAGTCAAAGGGACTACTTTTTTCGTACGATAAACCTCGTCGATGCTGTAGATTTGACTACAATCATTTTCAGTTAATAGTTATCCATTCAATTTACTACAATATGTAGTTAAAATGACGCAATTTTTAAAGACTTAATCAAATAAACTTATGAATTTCATGTAGCTAACTACGTTCTTACACACAGAAAAGAGTTTTTTAAACTCAAACAAAATTTATTAAAATCAAGCCAATTATTACATTGCTATAGAGTTAAACAGATATTTCTTTCGTTCAAACAAATTATTTGGTTAATCACCCATTTTTTAAGTAAATAAATACGTCATATAATTCATAGAAATAAATTGTTTAATTTAAGTATTGAATAAAATTTGTTTATCCCGAGAAAACGTAGTATTGAATATGTATAGCTCACCTTTTTAAATACTTATAAAAGCACATTTTGATTGATTTGGGATGATATACCTATAATCATTTGTATTTAGCAGATATATAATTGTAAAATCGGATTTTTCGGGTGTAGTACCGAAAAATAAATTTAGTTCCATTAATTATAAAGTAAATTGAAAACAATAGAAATTTTATCATTAAACAATTTATTAAACATAAATGCAGGTTAGAAATTCTTAAAGGGCTTATTTCTAATTATATGCTATAAATAAAAGTTCGAATTGAATTCAAAAACTGTGAAGTCTGAAAAGAATCACGTGACCAATGACATTTTTCTGAATAGTTTTCTATTTCACAGTTATCTGGTCACCATGAAAATTAATTTATATTTCGTAATTTTCAACATAACCTTTTGGATGTCTCACGCCTTTCTTATATTTATTCTAAATTTTTAAAGTTTTACGTATAGGCTCTAGTATATAATTATACAGTAGAGTCGCGATATATTTGCCCGCTCGGTTCCTCGCCTTTCCCTCCCGTCTCCTTATACTTGTCAAAAGAAAGGGAGCGGGGTTTCTCCCACTCTCCTCAGTCGCGTTATATATCGGGACTGTACTATAAATAATAAAGTGGGGGGCAATTAGTATGCAGGAAAATATTTTCAAATTTGACTTTTTGAATCAACTCAATCACCCTGCGTTGTAGTCACTCGGATTCACAAAACGCTAGGCTTTGTCAAAATAATTATAATTTCAAATTATCTCAAAATCGGAAAAACATTAGTGCGACCTCGGGAGCACCCCTCACGCGCCCCATGTGAAATCAGTCTGATTCGCTAACATGACTGCAGCGGAGCAGCCGACAAGACTGAACATTCTTTTTAAAAAACATTCTAAAAATAGTAATAAATTTCATTCAACTACTTCCAAATTAGATTCATATTTTTATCATTCCTGTCTAGTAGGTGTCAAGTTGAAATTTATTAAAATTTTTAAATGGTTTCGCATGGGGTGCGTGGGGGTGCTCCAAGGGTCGCACTAATGTTTCGATTTCGAGAGAATTTGAGAATATAACGTTCAAACGTTTTGAAAACGTTTCCATTTACTGTATATCATAGGCATTTGCGCTTAACTTTATTATTCTAATTTTTCTACGAATTTTTGTCAGTGTAATTCAATGAACCTGTGACACTACCCCATTATATTAATTGTTTTAAAACCTAATTAGAACAAGGAAGAATAAGTTTACATACATTTTTATGGGATTACTAGTGTGCTTTCGTGTATATGTAAATGGATAATATTTTTACTTTTTGCTCACTTTCGTGGGGAGGGGTCACCTATTTTCTCCAAATTTTAGTATGTTTTTCAACCTTAAAAAATAAGATATTGGAAAATTTCAGCCCCGTGACCTTCATCGAAAGACTCAAAATCTCCGAACCTTGTAAACCGATTACAATTTGACACAGGTAAAAGTTTTTCGTCATAACGTCAACTATTCAGACAAATTTTTTAAAAACTCAAAATGGTCCATTATTGGTAACTGATACAGTAGTATTGAAATGTAAGAAAAATAAAAAAATTTCAAATGGCTGCCATACCGATCCAATTGACCAAAACCCTGTTTATATATGGCATTTGATTTTCTATTAACTTTAAAATGTCGGCTAAAAAATTGATATCCATGGAGTCGTTTTGTGTGAAAATCGTGTTTTATCGCAGGTTTAAAAGAGGGCCAGTGGTTTCTGCCTCAATATAATGGCAAAAAAATTCAACTGGAGCACTCAGTTTCGTCTCGATTAGGTAACTTTTTACATTTTGGTCGGCCATATTTAATTCGTCATGTTGAATTTTCAAAATCTGTGGTCAGATTCATCATCAGCGACGTCTAAAACCGCCGAGAACCCAGTTTCATCTTGATCCAATTGAACATTTACCAGATACTAAATTTCTTCTATAAAAATGATGATTTTTTGATGTTTATAAATCATAATGTGTAATAAATACTGTCTTAAATGCAATGTTCAGCATTTCTTCAACTCCACTTTCATTGGATTAAAAAAACGGGCTCAAATGCATTATTCTATGTTTAAAAACTCCAATTTTCAACTGGGTTCCGATGGCTAATATATTACTTCCGTTAATATATTAACCCCGGAAAGGGTTAATAGGAGAACCTATTACATATAATTACTTAATCATTATACACTGAAAGTTAATTCAACCGACAGTACAGTGTTGGGTAGTAATCGTGAAAGTAATTAAAAAATTAGGGAAATGTATCTATGAGTGGACCACGTTTAGTGTAAAAAGTTAATTAAATAAAGGAATTTTTTAGTCTTCTATACACCGTTAGGTAGATATAGTCCCTAGGTATAAATTAAATGCATTAGGGTTACTTTCTGCAGTTAAATAAAATTGATTAAACCTTTTTTACGAAGGAACGTTTTTTTGGTTAAAAAAAATTGTACCCGTGAGTTCAAATCCCTTTAGAATGGCTAGAAACAGCAAAAATACAACGAAATTCTAATTTTCATATAATAATTTATTTATTTTGAACACTTTCACTGTGTCCAATACATGGAGAAAATGTGAATAAAGGTAAGGTCAACATAAAAAAGAAACTTTGTGAAAAAACCATCGAATCAATTATTCTAATATGTATTCCGGTTTAATACAACACTGAAACGCTAATGACTTATTTATATTCAAAAACAAAATGTTAAATCGCACGAAATTACGCTTCCGCACCATAACCTTTACACTAATAACAAGTGGACCGCTTATGGATACAAAAAGTGGTCCACTCATGGAAATGGAAGCCGAAATTAAAATGCATGACATTTTTTTGTAGCATTGAAATATTTGTGAATCCTTCAGATATGATGAATTTCAATGTTTAATTTACAAGAAAAAAATAAAATCTACCTTAAATGTTTTTTAATACTCAATTGAAATGAACTCAAAACTTTGACAACGTTTTTCAACACTACACTTCTACGAGCAGCTGTGCTGAACGCGAAAATGCATGTATTGACTTAGGGATCTTACTAAAAATGATTTCGCGATAACACGCATCTGTTTCAACCAAAAATTTGATATTTCGTTTTTAGTTTGATAAAAATTAGAAAGTTTTGCCACTCATGGATACATTCTCCTACTTGTTAGATAAATTTTGGTGTAGTTATTTCCCAGACTAGCAATATAGAAAAGAATTTAGAATAATTTCGAAAGAAGGGAGATGTCCCACGTTCTGAGGGTTTTCTGAACCTGATGTCATGAGATCTTTATGAACATCTGAAAACTCTCGGAAAGTGCCCTACTAAAAATTCCCACTGAGATCGCATATGAGAATTTGTACTGGGATCCCGTGTGAGATTCGCACAAAATTATCTTATAAAACAAGTTATATTACAAAAATTTTTTAAAAAAAGGTACTTTCCGAAAACGAATTGTTCCGATAGGTAGTTCTCACACTGATTCTTTTCTGCACTACTTTTGTGCCCTGCTGCATCCTGTACTAGCAATGTAGTCTACAGATAGTTACAGGCTCCTAATATAATTTTTGTAACGCTGAAATATTTTTAGAATATCTCTGCAATATTGCGTACACGAAAAAAGTATTCTGTATAAAATGCACATAATATTCTGAGGAAATTTAGGAAATCACGACGACGGCATATTATTATTTTTTGAAAATATATTGAAAAATTTTTGAAATATTTACCAAAAACATGTAGCAATCTCTACAAAATGTACTGTACTGAATTCTGTAATATCTCACACATTCAAAGAAAAGTAAAACTCATAAATTTACCTCTTAAGAAATATATCCTATGTGTGAAATCCGATGGGATTACATGTGAGACCCACATCAAATTTGTTTAACCAACTAGCTACTTTTCGTTGGGCAGCAAACAAAAATTATTCCAATAGGTCATTCTCACACATATACAATCTTTTTTCGTTGCATATGACAATGTATCTAGTTTTATAGGAAATTTTTATGCGAGTTCAAAATGAAATCCCAGCACAAATTCCCACGTCAGATCTCAGTGGGATTCCACATGGACATTTTTAGTAGGGTGAGACATTTGACAATTCTTTTAGAGCACATTTCGAAATCATTTATCGAAATATTTTGTTGTCTGAGTTGCATACCAGATTTATTCGAATTAACCCATTAACACTCAGACGGACGAATTTTCAGCATTAGCTTGAACATCGATAATTATTTGTATATAAATGGCTTTAGAAAAATATGAGCTTTACTATTTCTAACGTAAAATTGTATGCTCTTTCAGAATCTTTCAATAACATTTCGATAAAATGAACCGCAAAAAAAGTTATACACGTTTTTCTGTTAAAAAACATGATTTTTTGCATTTTGTTTTTTATAAAAAACATCACTTTCGCCTCGAAATGGCGTTGAAAATATCGCGTCCATGGACTCCCAGGATAAAAATGTATCATATCCGAATTTATAATTCAAAATGGCAGTTTTCAATTTTGAGCTTCTAGGCTCCATTTTGAAAAATGCCATCTTGAATTATGAATTCTGATATAATGCATTTTAATCCTGGGGATCCATGGACTCAATATTTTCAACTTAGATATGTTTCCCAACGCATTTTCAAACCCAAATGCGTCAGAATCGCCGCAGACTAGTCGGCAGGGGAGAATTTCCAGCAAATTTGCTGTATGTCTGATGATGTATAGTCCTTATGTTCTGACGACATATTCGCCGCGTGACTTTTCCCTTATATGCGGCAATATGCAGCAGATCTGGCTGTCTGTGATACTGCAAAAATAAGACAAATTAAAAACCTTTCTTACGTCTTACTTACTCCTTTTATCTAATTGTTCAATTTATAGTTCATAATATTATGATTATGACTTGATGCAATGGTTCTAAGTATATTGCAATATATAAGTATTTTGCATCGTGGCCTCTTCGTAACTATTGTTTTTGTATCGACTTCTTTACTCTTAATTATTTTCAAATGCTTGGGAACGACAAGCATATGCCCTAATGCCATAAAAAAATGCAACTGAACCAAATCCTCTACTCGTAATCAATAACTATTATATGTTTGGAAAACATTTTTAACACTTCCAAGAATATCATGTCCATGAATTATATTATTGTTCAAGAGAGACAGCATTATTGTTCATGAAAAAATATTGAAACTTGCAAAAATTTAAACAACTTTTGTTAACGATTCAAGTTTTCTTCGTTTCACTATGATAGACATTTTAAAAATTAAATTGATTTTAACGAATTACTGCTTACTTTTTCAAGAAAAAGATTCTCTACAACTTCACCGAAAGAATTTTTCAAATTTTCAAACCGAACGTCAAATGTGTCTATTTATTTATAAAAAACAAACGTTTCCACTTTTTACAGTTTGTGCGTCATTTTAATGCTCAGGCAATAAATGTAGAAAACTCGTTCGGTGAAGTTGTAGAAAATCTTTTTCTTGAAAAAATGAGCCGTCATTCGTTAAAATCCATTCAATTCTTAAAATTTCTATCATAGCGAAACGAAGAATATTTGAGTCGTTAACAAAAGTTGTTTAACGTATAATTTTCCCAAGTTACATTTTTTTTCATGAACTTTAATGCTTTCTCTCTTGAATAATAATATAATTTATGGACAAGATATTATTGGAAGTGTCATAAAAAATGTTTTCTAAACATATAATATCTAGGGTAAGAACTACCTTAAAGGGATTGGTATGCGACTATTTTTTAATAATCCAACTGCAAAGCGTTAATATTTTTTTTTTTGCGATGGTTAAAAAAGGGAAAATCTGCACGCAGACCATCAGTTGGTATCTTCCCGACCGAGGTCGAGCCGATAACCTACCGGTGAGACGGGTTCCACCAACCGCTTCAGGCCGGGATGGGAGAGGATAGATCCAGACACATCCAGGACATCAGCAGCAGCAGGCGAGTGCCTAAACCCTCCCATCCATGGCCCAGGGTTACATGCAAAAAGATGCAAGCAACACAAGGACATGGATGAGTAATATCCATCGTTACCAGCGGCAGATGTTGTTGTGGTAAAGCCACCCAGGAACATCCGTAAGGACTCTCATATCCAGGTGGCGCCGCTTTACGACTCCCTTGAGGGACCTCCGATCTACAACAAACAAACAAAATAAATAAAACCCGACGTTAAAAAGCGTTAATATAAAACTACTATATACATCAACAATTTTTAGCACTTATATTTAATTATAACATGATGAAGTAATATCATTTATTACAGTTTTTTCGTTTAGCTGGATTTGATGTCACTTGTAAAAGTTAAACGCAATCACTAAATCTATGTTATGGATCTTATTCGCGTCTCGATGTCTTTCAAACTTCTTCATGGGGGAATTGATTTTATAAAAATTAATGAAATATTACAATATGAATGTAAGTTCGATATCATGTGATTTAGGTAACTAATTATTTGTTTATGCATGTTTAGTTAACATAACAATCTAAGAGAGAACTGAAGGAATCATTTAAATGTCAATAGGAATTGTGGTGCACGTTTCAATAAAATTCTTTTTGCATTAACGCACGGGATGGTGTCATGCGGAGGGGTCGAACTGTATTATTTTGCATCTTACACTGTAAACATGCTGCCAAAAAACGTCCAGCTCATATACATTAATTCTTCACAATGTATATCTATACATAACACGAGAAAAATTAATGAACAGTACATTAAATATGCATTTAATTTCATCGCATTTTTAACAGTGCATTTAATGACCTAAGATATCATATCAAAGAGCCTTCATTAGTACAACCGAAAAGATAAAAAAGGAATACCTCAATCATTTCAGTATCTTTTGGCACAATTAGTGAACATGTATGTTAGCAGCAAAACATGCAGGTAACTATGAGGGGGGAATTGACCCTTCCCTCGTAGTTTACGGGAAATTAATGAGCAATATACATATCTTTGATTATTTAAGACAACAGTCTGGTTTATTGTTGTAGACATTATCATCGGAAGTGGCGCCACACTCTTAACTTGAGGTAGTATATTTAGTAAAAAACATTCTTTGAAATAGTAGTGATTGCTTATTATAAACACCTGGTTTTACTTTCCAATCTCAGGTAATCCTCCTGGTTAACATATTTTTTTGTTAGACGTTTTGGATGATTTGTCATGTTTTATGAAACATTCGCATTCAATTTTTGCCGTTTAGCAGCCCGGTACATTTTCATTTCCTTACGCAACGTAAAATAAATACTATACTTTAGTGTGAAAATTAATTACAGACACTCAGAACGATATGTAGGAAAAAAAATTAAATGCGAAAAAATTAATTTTATAGTTTACTTATATTTACTGCCTTTATTAATCCATTGCCGCGTGAATACAATTGAAATTTACTGGATATTAAAGGATTATATTTTAGAAAACTTTATTTGACCTAAAATGGATTTTAAAAACTTAGCACTCGTTGAAGGTTGATTTATCGCCCTTCCCCTATATGTGTAAATGTTTCTGTCTTGTGTTATATATTTAATAAATCATTAATTCAAATAACTTTGCCACGCAAGGGGTTAGAGCAATTGGACGGAGACTTCTGTTGTCAGATTTCCTATTGAAATGAATGTGTCGATTTTGAAGAAATAATTGTTCTTCAGATATATTTCGCACGGAAAAAAGTGACTAGTTAACAGTAAATCTGGTTACACTGACCACAAAAAGCAGTGCATATATCACCATACATTTGTAGTTAGAACTTCTCGTGGATTCAGGAGCTGTAGTAGTAATTTTTACTATTTTTTTTTCCTTGGAGAAACTATTTTCCCAGTTGTAGGAATCAAAATGGGGGTATTGCACATGCGCGAAGAACATTCGCATCAGCGTAGTGCCGCCTGGACATGGCGGACCTAAAGCATACTGATGTCAGGAAGATTTGACAGGTTAACCTAAATTCATATTTAAACGTTAACCTGTCAAAATAAAAACTACTTTCGTATATACTTTATCTACTTCCCATCCAAATCAAAATAATGCATTTCCAGTGCAAAAAATGTAAAATAAAATCTTGCATTCACTGTTATTAGAACTAATCAACACTTTTAAAAAGCTAACAAGTGTAATAAAGTTGCTTTTCTAATGTATAAAGAATTTATATCAGAGGAAATAGTGATGAATGTGCTTAAAATGTTAGGTTATATGTTAATATGCACTGAGAGAAAATTATAGTCCCCATTACCATAATTTTACTTTAAATTTGAGTGAAATACAGTCACAACTAAATTTTATGATAACACCTACTGACGAATTTTTTGTTATTCATACAATAATATAGAGTAAAGGTAACAGAAGTCTATGTTTCGTGAACTAAATATGAATGTTACGCTAACTATATAACATGGTAAAACTAACTATATTGTATAGTTATTTTTTAAATCTAGATTAAAGAAAACGAGAAAAACATATTACTTATTTTGCCTCGAAATATTTTAGACTGTGGTACCTGCAATGGACATCTATTGAATTTTATGAACAAGGATATTATATAATAAATACACTATTGACACACATGACACGCTTAACGCAGACGTATATAACAGTATATTCGCTTCATACATTTCAAACACACATACACATACCGCATTCGTAAAACGCAGATACATTTGAGAACTCGCAACGACCTAACATATAGCAACGTAGGAATCCAACTGGGCATATGTACTAATAGAAATATGGTACTGGTGCTTGCGTAAAAATAAAAGAAAAGATTAGCCACCTATCTTCAATTTATGAAAATTCTGCCCGCGAAATTCAAATGTATTATATACATTAAGTGTTTGTCGGTTGAATTTATTTTTTTTTGCGAACCATACTGGTTTGTTTTCATCTTTTTTTATATACATACCTACTATAAAACAAAAAGAATCAATACACATATACGTGTCAGAAATATCTTTAAGCGTCCTATCCTTCTCTAGCAGAATAGAAGTAAACAAAAATTCTTCCCGTTCGAGTTTCGCATTCGATATCTCGTTAACCATAAATTGCAGTGCAGCTGACTGAAAGAATAGTTATGACCGTATTTAACTAAAATTTATGGTAAAATTTACATGGAATATAATGTTACATTTACTATATTAATTCATGTGCATGGAACCACAAAATTTAATGTTAAGGAACTGTAATTTTATGTTCCCTGTAACAATATTATGGAGATAATATTTTACTATATTCATATAGTACCGATAACATTATTAATGTCAGGTTTACCATAATATATCGTCAAGGTTACTGTAATTTTTTTCACTAAACAAAATAGTTGCGGTTACCAACAAGTTTTCTCTCAGTGTGTATGTTACTTCGACCCAGACTAAGTCTGGACGAAGTATTGAATTTGGTCACTTCGGGAAAAAAAATTACCATATAGTTTTTCATCAAATGTCGACGTTTCAGACCCTAAGGAACCCAAATCAACAATAAAAAAATTTGTGTCCGTGATTTTGTACGTACGTACGTCCGTACGTCCGTACGTCCCGTTTTTTTGTCTCGCGATAACTCGCGAACGGATAAGCGTATTGACATAAATTTTTTTTTTAAATAAGCGTCTTGGCATAACTTAAATCTGATTAGATTTTGGGGCAGATCCACTAAAAAAAATTAGCCCCAATTAAGTTTCTTTGTAGTTTTTTGCATTTATTTTGAAAAATACAAATTTTATTAAAAAATATTTCAAACAAAAAAGATAGAGCATGAAATTCTCTACAAAAAAGGTTGTATGCATTTTCTTCCTAAAGTCAACGATAATGCCATAAAAACTGGTTTAAAATGTTTATGACTATTGTCTGAAAAAGTATTGAATTTGGTAATCGCGGCAAAAAAATTACCCTATTGTTTTTCATCAAATTTCGACGTTTCGACCCCCTACCCCCAGGGGTAGTCTTTGCCAGCTCCTCGGGCGCGGTGACCACCTACGGGCGCAAAGTTCTTTTACGCCCTTGATACGAAAATAACTATTTCGGTATGTCTAAAAGATGTCTTATAGATATCTATAAGATATCCATCATAGATCTTTTCGACAATTTCAAGATATCTTTGACGAATTATATGTATATATATTGTATATATAATATCATAATAATACAGACAGTAATTAGTCAAACACAGTAAACATGTAATATGCATCGAATAGTCTATTAGAATACAAGTGCATGAAGTAAGTGTCTTGCAACTTTTATTTATTAATATTTCGGCTGGCCTGTTGTCGGGGTCGAAGTTTTGAAAATGCTCATTATCAATTTTCATACATATAAGAAACACTATATTGTTGTAACATATCTATCAAAGCCACTTGGACCTAAATATGATTGGACCCCCAAATGTCAATATAATTTTATAATATAATTGAAAGCTGTTAGTAAACAAACGAGTCTTAAGGAATACCCGACTCTCCACTGGGTCGAAGTTTCTGAGCGAGCGAAGCGAGCGATGCACCACGCCGACACTAGTTTGTTTTTAATTTGTTATCATGTTTCGGAAAATTGCACAGCCTTTGAAGTTGAATAGATCTGGTAAGTTTTTGGTGTATTTTCATTTTTTGTATATTGTGTGTCCTATTCTTTTTAGCTTAGTGCATTCAGAGTCTCACTATCGGACTAGATTATTCGATATATGTTTTCTACTACGTTTTTTCTTGGGGTGCTCACTATCTCTGCATCAGAGATGAGATTAATAAAAGCTTTATATTTTGTGACAGCAGACAATTGATCGTATTTGCTAGAGTAGAAATACGAGAAGTTTTCACCGAAATATGTTGAAATTTAGAACAATTAGTACTCGAGGGTTTTAATGTATCTATGTTTACAGTGATAGGAAAATGATCAAATCCGTGGACCTCATTATTTGTATACAATTACTATTGATTATGTGTACAAATCTGTAAATTGAAATTTGGTTAAATATACCAATCTGCATAATTTCAAGTAGTAAATGCACTGCTGTTTCAATTAGCATCAGTATTTCAATCAGTGTCGTAGAACACATATAGTGTCTTTCATGAAAACCGAGAAAAGAAGCTGCCCTAATACCGAACCTCGAGGGATTCCGTCTTGAATTTCATCCAAATTTGAAATTTCAGTCTCTCCCTACGACTGCCTGCTTGCATTTAATAAGATATGAGGTAAATTAATAAAATACATCTGTGGACGATACATTGAATGATTTCTGTTTTAAAAGGTAATGATCCCTGACAATGAATGAATCTTTTTGAAATTACAAGTCCTTTACGCTTCTGTCATATGTGTACCTAATTCTCCACGTGGTTGCACTTTACACACTTTGTAATCAAAATGAACAACGATGTTTATAATACATTAAAAACACGCGTTAGTATCTTTATTTTAAAATGCACTTTAGCCTAACCTTCATTGTACAATAGACTGGTTGGCCTTCTTGTTGTTGAATATCATGGTCATAAATATTATCACCAATGGCAGTGGCTCATGTAGATTTAAACTGACTTATATTACAAAATGTTGAACTTCATGTCGAACTAAATTAACACCTAAGAAAACTGAGAATGAAATTATGGAATGGAACATTAAATTTATAGATATAAAGTTTGTAGAGGTTTTATTGTTAATCAATTGCTAGAGGGTATAGGCCTCAAAAATATTCATTCAGAATAACTCTATTATATTTCCAATGAATGTAGAAGTTACAGTTTGTCTCGATGCACTTATTTTTTTGAACGTAACAGTGTAATATTACACACTGTCAACGAATATACGTTACCTACTCATTAAATATAGCATTTTCTTTTTAAATTCTGTAAACGTTTGACTATCACATTCTTATCCGTAATACGCGCTTATTGATATTATAATGTAAAGGCAAGGTTCAAGTCCTGCTTGCAAATGCAGCATTAAATAAACACCACTTTAGTGAACCGACTAACTTACGTTTTTTTACTAGTTATTGTTATATCGTTGTGGAATAAATTTATGAGTTCTTATATATAATAATGAAGATCTTAAGCATTTTATTATTATGTGGAATTATTGTTAGCACTCAAGGGTAAGATCCTTTTGTTTACGTTCCTCAAATTGTACTCATTTTAGTCATTTTACAAAATAAATTAAAATAGTTCACGACATGTAGTTTACAAACATTCAATGACAAAAATATCTATACTTTTGAGGCGGCATCTAGATGTCGATAAATCACTCATTTGACATTTATCTGTAACAGTATCCTTCTGCTTATTTAATTTTATTAACATTTTTGACATTCTGTTCCTAACATTACGTTCATTTCTGAAAGTTCATATTCAATATACACCCATAATTCATATATGGATGCTATTTTTAGTGAACATCAGTTGAACAAATGCAGTAATTTTATTTAGGAAAAAAAGCGTCTTTAATTTTACTTTACACTCCCAAGTAGTTCTGCGTTTCACATAAAGCGATCCAATATAGTTAATGTTAATTAATATTTATATTACATAAATTCGGGAAGTATTAGTATAGTAATTGAAGTTAAAATGACGTTTACATATATATAAATTACAGTGCAACCTCTCAAATTGGACCATCTATAGTTTATTCCCTGTTCTAATGGTCCCTCTGTGAATAACCGTTTTCGCAATGACTCTCCCTCCACCGGTCATTTTTAAGGGTGACGCAACTGCGCACCAACAGAATTCCTGCTTTTGATCACGTGACAGTAAAATGGGCGGGGCGTCCCACTGATCAACTCGAGAGGGAGCGAGTCCCAATATGTTCCAAGTAGAGGGGTTGCACTGTATGTAGAGCCGTCTATTTCATGATGTCCTGTTAACCCATGCGTTATTCACTATTCTATTTACGATCTCTAAAATGACCGCATAGCAAATGAAATTAACACGAGAAGAACAACTTTCTGATACTTCATGGTAGGGCTAAAAGAGGTTATTGTTTGTACTTTTTATTTCCTTCCTATTCACGCTAAATTTCTCATCAAGGTAATCAAGAATGATATTCAAGGTAACTGTTGAGGTCAAATCTATGTCAGAATAAAATAACTGGAATTTATTCATTTTTATAGTGCTAAGATTCCACGTTCATGATAAGAATTCGTTCCTTAATAATATACAATCATGTTATAAGTACAGTAGACGCTCGATATAAGAACTACGTCCGTTCCGAGCTTCCCCGCCAAGCGCCGATATAAGAACCATTGGAGGGGAATTGATGCTTCCCCTTCTCTTGTACGTATGTATGTAATGTATAGGTGAACTCGACGGAATGCGCGGAACGGTTAGCCAGCGAAAAATGTATGGAGGGGATACATCTCGAATGTTCGTGGGCACTGTAATGATCAAAAAAGTGTTCTTATACCGATCGGTTCTTATAGCGATGGTTCTTATATCGAGCGTCTACTGTAATATTTAATAAAGTAACCTCCACAGGGACGATGTAAACACATGTTTTACGATCACTAAGTTGCACGCAACGGATCCGTTGTTTAACCTGGCTGAAGGACCTGTTTGGATTCAAAGGTCCCAGAAATTGTATTTTGTGGATATATTTGCTGGAACTTACCACGCTTATGATAACATTCTTTCAAAAGTGACGACAGTTACTACAAGTAAGAGAATAATTACTTATACAATGGTGCTTCTTAACCCATTAACCCTTAAATCCCGAATGGACATTTTTTTCACTACAATTTTCAACGGTTGTATTTTGTGTAAAGGTTCTAAGAAATTTGACATAAGGCATATCTGATATAAAATTAACTGAACTTTCAGAATCTGCTATCAGATTTTTCAAGAAATACAACAGTGAAAAACTATATGCGATTTTTTCAAAAAAAAATATGCATTTTTCAAATGAACTTTTTTTATTTCGTCTTTTCATATTGAAATCGTTTCAGAATTCCTCTAAAAGGTAAAGAAATCGTGGCCTCGAGCCTTAAACTTTAAAATGTGCCTATGTCCATTTTGAAAATAAAGCATCCAAAATGGCGGCTCAAACACAACAAAATCATCGAACAAAATGTTACAGAACAAAAAGTTCTTACAATTGATCAATAAATACGCTGCATTTTTTTAACATTTTTTCATTTTTCAAAATCCTGAAATTTAGAAAAATGAATAAAACATTCAAAAAGTTCTGTAAAAATTTCAACTTATTCTTTGACTATTTTTTTTGGTTTTATATGATCTGAAACGTCGACATTTCATGAAAATGTGCGTCGAAATTTTTTGGTCTGATGTGACCAAATTCAATACTTCGTCCACACTTTCAGTCTAGGTCGAAGTAATTGGTGTTTCCAACTACATCATGATACCGATTCAACAACATTTAGTACATTCAACTAAAATGTAGTTGGCATTACTTAATATTTGTCTGCTAACAGGCAACCACATATTTGATAAATATTACTAATCTTTTTTCTCAGTGTGTTGATACAGGACTACGAATCTATAAAAAGCCCACCTAATCGAACCTAACCTAACCATCAGTTTGTGAAACAATGGACTGCAATAACGCAATAATTTGTTTTTACAGATTGCAAATTCGTGTCCTTTATAGTGCCAGTAAAAGATCTCAAACACCATTATGTCGTAGGATGTGATCTTGATATTGTACTTATTAAATGGGATGGGAAACAGGATCAAACCGGAGCTAAAGTGAAAACTTTAGCATCCTTAAGCTCTGATCATAAGGGCATGAGATTAAACGATGCCAAGGTTGACAGTCGTGGACGGCTATGGGCAGGTAATCAGCATATTTATAATAACAGTTACTCTTTCATCTAATTCAACTAAAATAATTCTTTTTCATTTAAAAAATGATAATGACAAAGACACCAATTAGAATTTTAATTAGAGTTTAGTATTATACATTTTTTCGCAGCAATATAGTTTCTTTTGACATAAATTATTATGTTCCTATAATTATACTAGTATATTGAAATTAAAAATGGTAGAAAAAACAAATAACAAATAATACATAAAATTCATTGAATAATTAAAGGTACAATGGATATTGATCCGTATGCGGAGAATGCAAAGAAAGGAGCTTTGTACAGAATTGGGGCGGATTTAAAACCTGTAAAAATGTTAGATAATATACTACTTAGTAATGGTATAGCTTGGAATGAGGGAAATGATCGCATGTATTACGCCGATTCATTGGCTGGGACGGTTCAGCAGTTCGAATTTAACGAAGATACTGGTGACATATGTAAGAATGAAATTGTTCTATTAATCATCATGCCATTTTTACATTATTTAATTATGGACCTATAGTTTTTTCAAATTATGTGAAATAAAAATGTCGTGAATGAAACATAGGGAATATTATGTTAACATACTCCAGCATTAGTTGCTAGAAACGTCGTTACTCTGATTTTTTTACAGTATTTAAATACGAAATTGTAGAATGTGATACAGAAAACAATTTGAAATGAAGCCAGTGATTTCTTTTCGGACTATTCACGGAAAAAAATGACTCCGCTGGATTAGCTGATTCATATCAGCTAAAATTTTCGGCTGGAATTGCCGAAAATATCTGCAATTTTAGCTGTTTTGATTCCGCTAATGTAGCCTTAACCCTACTCAATTCGCGCTTAGATCTAAATTTCCGCTACATTAGCAGATTTGTTCCGCTAAATTTGCGGACTTTTTCAGTAAATTTAGCTGACATTATCAGCTAACCCTAACGGAATTCCAACAGCTATCCCTATAGGATAAAATTGGTAGAATCTGCGGATTTTTCGGCTATTGAATATAGAATAGTTTCTTTCCGTAGTCCAATTAGTTTTACACTCTGAATTGTGACTACAGTGGCATTCTGTCAACCGCTACTATGATTGTTATTACTATTATTGATAGTGACAACTGAATTTTAACCCATTTTTCACGATTTTAACAGTTGCCTTTTCGTGAGTACAGTCCTGGATTGTTTACTAATGTCAGTAATGACAATTGTTATCATTGATTATCATAATCGAATATAATCTTACATCATCCATCGATAATATTGTCTGTCATTACCATCACTATTATTTTAATTAAACAAAAAGTAAGAATTCAGGATCATGGAATAAAGCAATAGTTGGAACTACGAACTAGATAGCAGGATAAAACACAGAGCTTTGGTTAAGTTTGACTATCTAACTGAATTCCAACAGCTATCCCTATAGGATAAAATTGGTAGAATCTGCGGATTTTTCGGCTGTAGCCGGTTATTTTGCTCCGTGTATATTCGAGTAGATTCGATTTGAGGGATTTAGTTGCAGCAATAAAAGGTAGTTGAAAAATGTTGCAGTTGTGTACCAGGTTATCAGATAATGAGCATAATCTATAGAAGATGGAGAGTTGTAACCTAATTTTGTTCTGTCATTAGAGGAACGATATATTGGCTGAAATCTTAATTCATATGTAGAGTGATATTGTGGTAAAATTGAACTTAAATTAGGAATCAGTAGTTGGTTGTTGTGTAATTTATAGAGGAACTGAGCGTCTGTAAGATGTCGGACGGACTTTAGTGTAGGTATTTTTAAGCTATTTGCGATCGACATATAATTATGCTCATTGAAGGACCTTGGAGTACCTAGTTTTTAGGATGCGTATCTAAAAAATGTATGCTCTATCGACTTTTTCAGTAAATTTATCTGAAATTATCGGCTATCCCTAATGGAATTCCAACAGCTATCCCTATAGGATAAAATTGGTAGAATCTGCGGATTTTTCGGCTGATTTAGCCGGTTATTTTTCTCCGTGTTACTGTACTTCGTTTTAATACAAAATATTACTTCGATTAACTTACGGAACTTAGTTGTTATTTCTGGCCTACTCTAATTTTATTGCTATTGAATATAGAATAGTTTCTTTCCGTAGTCCAATTAGTTTTACACTCTGAATTGTGACTAGAGTGGCATTCTGTCAACCGCTACTATGATTGTTATTACTATTATTGATAGTGACAACTGAATTTTAACCCATTTTTCACGATTTTAACAGTTGCCTTTTCGTGAGTACAGTCCTGGATTGTTTACTAATGTCAGTAATGACAATTGTTATCATTGATTATCATAATCGAATATAATCTTACATCATCCATCGATAATATTGTCTGTCATTACCATCACTATTATTTTAATTAAACAAAAAGTAAGAATTCAGGATCATGGAATAAAGCAATAGTTGGAACTACGAACTAGATAGCAGGATAAAACACAGAGCTTTGGTTCAGTTTGACTATCTAAATAGTGACGTCGACAAATTAGGTAGCTAAGCGTACTATTTAAATAGTAAAACCAACTATTCGTTTTTTCCTAGTTCATACTGATTTATTTTTATAATATTTTAAATGTTTTGTAGCACTTTACTTATTTTTAAATGTAAAAAGATATTGCTTAGAACCTTCTGGCAGATACGCGGTATTCATATGCACATAATATGTACAATTTAGTATAATTTAGTTTTGAGCTAACATTGAAGGTAGCTCAGTCCCATAAAATTATTTCTATAGAACCTAAAACGATTTAGGTAATGAAAGTACAAATGTGAATCACAAACATGATTTTAAGCACGAATTTCATCCCATAGCAGTACACCCTACTGAAGACTTCCTCAGGAACTCCTCAGAAGTCCCGATGTCTGCAATTAACATCCTGTTGATAGCCTCAAGACATTCTAGGATATATCTTGAGGACCTTAACAGGAAGATAAGAGCGACATTCGGACGTCTACTTTTGTATGGTCCGATTATATTATAATATTAATTAATAATACACAGATAAAAATTCTCTTTAATTTTATTATATTAGATTATAAGAAAAGTAGACATTAATTATTCTGATAAAAATTAGAAGAATTTGGTACATTTTACTAAGCGTATTTTAAAAATTCCACAAATTTGTAGTGCATAATAAACCTGATATAATATTGTCTGTCCCGAAATTGTAATCTGAGATAGTAAAGTTTCAAGACAATCTTGTCGGTTTAGTTTTTAGCGTTTAATAACGAATGAACACTACTGTTTAATTTATTTTTCAGCAAACGGAACGGTACTATTCGATTTAAAAACATACAATCTCACCGGAATTCCAGACGGGATGACTGTTGATCGGCAGGGCAATCTTTTGGTTGCTAATTTCGGAGGAGGAAGAGTAAGTAAATTTGATTTAGAATTATAAATGTGCGATTATAAGAAAATTCCCGGGAAAACAAATTTCCAGCATTAATTTTTAGCTATACCGAAATTTGTTAAACATGCAAATTACGGCCTTATGATGCATCATTGAAACAGCCTTAAAGAAAAATCATGTATAAAAATGTTGCGATTAACCCATTAAGTCCTGGGAATGCACAATTTTAGTCGATTTTCGACCGACTTTCCTTACAGGAAATAAGATTATTAACATTGACATGAAAGTGACCAACCTTAGCATTTTCGAGTATGCTTGTTCAAATAGCGTAGACAAAACTGCATTTAAATTGCTTCAAAGACTAATATGGCACAGTATAAGTAAAAAATAAACCAATTTTTGTTTTTTTGTAAATTTTTCTATACCAATAAAGTTCCGCGACCGATACAAAAAATAAACCTGATCAATTACGAACTTTAGTGATGAAAGTCGTATCTGTAGTGGTATATTTGTCTCTAAAATCAGAGTTGGCCTCATCGTCACCGTCATCTTGAATATTAATAATCTAGCCTAAAATTCCTAATAAATGACCATAAAAACCCCATATACAGATTCTCTCACGAATTAGAAGCATTTTATTGAATTTCGGTATACCATACTGGACCCGACATCTTGAATTTTACAAAATCAAACCTCAAATTCCTGATCAGCGGCCTCAAAAACCCAGATACATCTTAGGGACAATTTTACCACTAGAGATACGAATTTCATCAATAATGTTCATAATATTGATCAAATAAGGATTATTAGTTCGACCTATTGACCTTTTGTTCGAAGTTCATGGAATTTGTGCACTTTTAATTGTAAATAGGCATCGATCCTGCTACTTTATTGATACGAAAACAAATTCACAAAAAAGCTAATAAAAAATGTATAAATTCTAAAAAATGCACTACTTCTCTTGATAAAAAAAATGATTGTCTACCCAATAAAATAACGACTGGATTATAAGCTGTTTTCACGTAGAATGCAAATCGTTTGTGCCCTCAATATTTGATATAAGTCAATAAATTAATGTGTAAAAATATTTTAAATGTATATTTAAAAATATATCATAGACAAAACATATTTCTGACATACCGATATTCTATTTTTCTAATAAACCACATAGAATTAATTGAAATACACTATTCAATTTAAGCAACGTTTATATTCTAACGGTAATACACGCAATCTGCAAAATAACTTTTTTACCAATACAAGATTTAATGCGGTTTTAAATTGTGTTATAAATGTACCTTATGTTTCATTATAGGTAATTACTATTGGATTTGCATTTTTATACTTCTTGTAATCGGTTCTTCCGTATAAATTAATATTTTATTACTTTAACGAAGAAAAACATTATTCCATTTTGCTAATGATCTTTTCCCACGTTTTCATTGATCAGTTTAAGTAATTATTGTGAATACAGTACAATTTGTTTTTGTGTAGTAAATAAATAAAAACTCTTGAAATAACATCACGTTCTTTTCTTAGTTCATGTAAGACAATGTTACTTCGCCTTGCAACTCAATATGTTTTAAAATATCAATTTTTACTTCATAATAATGAGCAAAAATTATATTGTAATTTGACTTTGATATTGTGGGATATGAGAAAGTAGTGGTATTGTGATCTTGATCTTGAAGACGAGGCGCTACTGTAATAAAATATTTACTTCAGTGATAATGATGATGAAAGTATTAATTTATATTTTATAAATCTTCCCTATTTAAGTATATATTACATTCATTTAACACATATTTTTATGATTTGATTAAATTGACACTAATTGCAACAATTACAGCAAATACATTCTAAAATTTAAATATTCATAAATTTCCGTAGTAAAATTCAATATACGGTGTTAGTATTATACTGTCAATGAATTATTCAGCATTTCTTAATTTTCAACTGCAATCGCATCTGAGATCCGAGTCTCGACAAATTTCCTTCTGCAACTCATAAAAATATTTAAAGTAAACAGATGTTATTTTTTTTATAGGCGATCTAAAGATAAAAAAACAACGGCTTCGGCCTACAAATTAATAATTATTACCCAAACTATACTTTAAATGTTAAAAAATAAAAAAAACAACGGGGTTGGTCTACGAATTAATAATTAGTAGTCAATGTCATTAATATTTAATTCTTCTGGATGAGAAAATATTTTAAAATAAAAATTGTTGGACCTTTCGATTATTTTTTTCGTGTTTTAACCGCTATTTTGGATATTTTCACCTTTATTATTAAAATGTCTATATTCATATGGGGTACCCTGGTCGGAGTATGATCAAAGTCCGGTGATTGTACCAAATCTGACCAGGCAGTAGTCAGGGAAGCGTGACAAGCCTGGTCGGATCCCGAACTTAACCAGGATAACTCGGTTGGATTCCAGTCAGAACCCTGTTGAAAATTTTACTTGGGAATTGTAGATTTTTGTTCTATATGACTAGGACTAAATGAAAATTACTTTATACTGGGGTAAACTTTGTTTTGAAAGCCGTAATATATAAAACGAGGTATTTTTGTCGTTATAGTTTCTCCCTAAAATTCATTGAATTTTTATGTTTTTCTAGGTCCTTCATATTAATCACGTGACAGGGAAATTGATGTGCGCATTTAAGTTTGACGAAACCGTAATAAGCAGCGTTACCTTTGGAGGAATTATATTAGATATATTATATGTAACGACAGGAAAAAGAACACTATCACCTCAACAGTTGGCTGAGCAACATCATGCTGGATCTATTTATGCAGTTCATGCATTTCCACTTATTGGGCGATTTCCACATAGCTTCATTTTAAATAAAACTAATTCATAATTTTATGGTTCAAATAGAAAGTATGGAATTAAGGTTACCGATTTGGAAAATATGTTTGTAATAATTATTGATCAACAAAATTATAGCAGTGTGTAATAATTAAAGTACAATATTAATAAGGAAACAAATATAACATGTCATGAATGTGATCTATCAAACAATATATTACCTTCGGCCCAATTTTCATATGTCCATTCGATTTAATAAGAACATATAGAGTGATCCAAAAGTATGGAAACGCCTAAATAATTTCGGGGAAAATGTTTCAGACAAAAGTTTCAGGATTTTTCTGGCTATTTAACGGTGCCATTGAATTTGACCTTGAACATGACCTTGAAGGTCATTCCAAGGTCAAGTGTATTTTTTCAAATGGAAACCCCCTTTTTTCATGGATTCGGAAAGAACACAAAATTTTACGTCCGGATATGATATGGTCGATGTTTCCAGCAAGGTCATTTGAAGGTCAAACTTAAAACTCCCGGAACTGCGAATTAACTGAGCGAGAGTGCATTTTCGGGGAAAATCTTAAATACAAAAGTTGAAGGATTTTTCTCTGACTATTTCACGGTACCATTGAATTTGACCTTGGGCATGACCTTGATGTTTATTCCAAGGTCAAGTTAGTTTTTTTAAATAGACGCCACGTCATAGTCAGGGAAAAATCCTTAAACTTTTGCCGGAAATATTTTCCCCGAAAATGCACTCCCGCTATAATATTTAGGCGTTTCCATACTTTTGGATCACCCTGTATATCAACAACAGACATCTATTGAGTAAATGTTGAACTACTTACAAAATAATCTGTTGGGCAAACAATGAATAGCAAGTTTGAAAAATATTTAAATCACGTTGAAATGTTTGATTATTGCAATTACCACCAATTGCGTTGCATGATAAAAGTCTCAAATTTGAATTTATAATTTGTTAAATATCACCCTGAACAAAATTCTATATATTTATATTAATATACAAGATTTTTAATGATACCCGTGTCGAGTTTTAAAAAAATAATGTAAATCATTTATAGTCGTCCTAAAGTCTTATTTATACTTATTTTGACCTGTGATTAGTTAAAATATTTCTATAGGAAAAGATATTAAGTAAAAACTATTTATAGTCACCGTGTCTACTAATTATTATATTAAACAGTTATTGGCTTGGAGTGTTCTAAAATTAAGATTTTATTTTGGTTTATTATTATTTATATTTGTCTAATTTTCGTTCTGAATAGTTTCAAAATAGTCATGAAGTTTAGATCATTATTGGATTTCTGCCGCGTTGATATACAATTGAGCAAACCTTATCAACTTTGTTTACTTGAACATCATTTTTCATTAATACAGTATTATTAACCAATAGATCTTTTCATATTTGCGTATATTATGCTTAATTTTAATTAATTTTATAAGTATTAGTATTTCTTTAAAATATATTTCCTTATTGAGAAACAAAATTAAATTGTTCATTACACTGAGAAAAAAATCCATAGTTAAATTTACTACTTTTATAGTCGATTTTACTATAATTTTGTTACACCAACTATTTCCTCATAATTTCAAAAATCAACTACGTAGAATGATTTAAATGAATATGACAAATATAGTTAAAATAACTATAATCTAGTATAGTCCTCATTTCATTATGTCTCGAAGTAAATCTTTATATTTACTATTATTCATAGTTAAAGATTGTATTTGTACGTGTATCTATATAATACTAGTTACACGACATTGAAATTTGTGCGTATAATGGCATTGCATAATACATTTTTTAACTGGCTAGAGTATGAACATGACATTCACAAACTTAGTGTAGTGTTGATTTTTGTTTTTCTCTTTGTTTCCTTGTTTATCATAAATATGCTATGATATATATAGTTTATAAATATTTTTAAAAAGTAAATATTGATTCCTTTCCATATTTTTTATGACAATTTCTTATACAATTTCTCTCGTGTAGTCATTTTCTGAAATGACTATTTCGAAATAGTTGAGTTTATTTGTCTATTATGATAAGTAGCATTTTGAATCCTGAAATAATAGTTAAACTTTACTATTTCAGAATAGATATTTTAACCATTACCATGCCTAGTCCTCATTTCGCATTATCAGTCATAGTAAAAAAATGGCTATTTCAACTACTTTTTTTCCTAAGTGTAAAATTAACGTAAATCAATCTTACTTAATATGATATTTTTTATATTTACTTTATTCATTATGAAGAAACACATTTTTAAATATCTACGTACTACACGTTTAAGGCTTGTAAAACAACAGAATTAGTTAAACTCGTGAGTTAACATACGCAATGCAATCTTTATTTAGTCAGCTGTATGAAATGTTTGTTTTAGAATAATGTTCACTTCTTCCCAAGTCCGTACATTTATGTAATGTCGTTGCACTTTTACGGATGTTGTCAATAATACTGAAAAATACATTTATAATTCCATGAAAATTTTATTCCACAAAAGTTTACAAATTTAAATATGTTCGTAGGAATTCTTTTTGGAGAACCTGTTTAATTATTGTTACGAAAATCTATTATTTTAATCAAAAAGATAACAAATGTTGTCTATACTTGAGTTTTTTTAATACGAAGGCATTAATAAGTACTAAGTATTAAGTTAATTAATAGAATTAAAGTAATTTCAAAATAAAATTAAGCTGTACACGCTGCTGAACTTAAAAGTCATTCAAAGCAAGTACTTTGCTAAAAATGCAATAAAGTCTAAATTAATGTGAACTAATTTTTTGGGATTATACATAATGCGATAAGAACGCTCATTATTTTACATTTTAACGGCATATTATGTATTTCATAGCAAACTAAATGGCTATTAGCCATTACTTTCTCGAATTCTTCTATTTCTTAGTTTATTTTTTATCGTACTAATACTACAAAGACATTCGGAAAAGCGATTGTTGAAACTGGCAGACGTTTTGAGTGAATCACAGCTACAAATTTTTCACCTTGCACATTGCAGCGTAGCCAAAAAAGTAAGTATACAACTTTATTTGCTGGATTCTTTAGAGAATATCTGTACATTGATGAATTAACTCTTTGGTACTTTGATTTTAGTATATTTTCAAATGAGAATAAGATTAATATCAAATTCATAGCTGAAATAACAATGGAACTATTCTGAAGATTGTCATTTTTTTGTTAACCCAGTCATGAAAATACTTTCCTGTATCTGTTTTAATGTCAGAATACTCCATTACTGCTAAAAATGGTCGGAAAATTGGGTATTGTGACGTTAAAAAAGGCAATAATGACCATAAGGCAGGTTTTTGCTTTCTAGCGTTCGAATTTCAAAAAATTGATTGTCATTTTTTAATAGTTTGGATCAAAGTGAATGCTTTATCGGAAAACCACTTAGGAATTACCTACCTTCATTGCAAAAAAAAACAGATATCTATTTTGGGATTCGTTTTTTTCTATTTTTTAAACAATTTTAAATGTCCTATAAGGAGGAGTTGTAAGTGACTTTTTTTGTCTCCAGTCCCCAATAGCAATTTCAATGTATACGTCTACTGTTACATAACATAAAAGTGTATGGTTTGTGTACAAAATGGATTAATTATTCATGTGCCGTTTGTAACTTTCATAAAAATTGCTTTCCGGTATTAATGAAACACGCAATTAGATACCATAAACGCTAACCAAATTTTAAAGTGCAGTGCAAGTTTTGTGGCTGCAGGCTTTTTACGCCATTATGATTACAAAACAGGTGTTGAACTGTTGAAGCATTTGAAAACATGAACAGAATAGGTTATGTTAGCTTCGAGACAAGAGTTGTATATTTCCAACATATTTATTATCGATAAGGTGTCTTTCATTTCAAGTATTTCAACATGGAAACGTCTGAAATTAGTTAAAACATCATAAATGCAGATACCCAGCAAACGAAAATTCATTGAAGATCCATTGAAATTTATTCACCGCATCACTTCTGAATTCGTTTTTTTAGCTTCTGCAGTGAATTTCAATGAGAAAATGTATTTCAATGAGAAAATGTGTTTCAATGATTTTGAATGGTTAATAGTTCATAAAAAGGTTTTCTATTTGATGATTTTGAATGGGAAAATAGTGGAATGAAGAAATGATTTCGTTAAATGAATTTTAATTGAAAAGTGCAAATAGAACAATTGCAAGTTGAATGAGTTTCAATGGAAAAATAGTTATATTTGTCTTGAATGAATTTGAATGGATAGTTAATTATTACAGGACTACAAATTTAATGATTATGAATCGAAAAAAAATAATATGAAAATGTAACTGATATGAATGAAATCGAATCGGTTATTACTAATAGCAAGGTTGGGAGGTAAATGCTTTTGAATGGAAATAAAATATTTAAATGAGACAATCGTTCAAAAAATACCAAAAAATTGGTTCTTTAGTCATTTCTGACGAGGAATTCAAAGATAATATAATTAAAATTGTAAATAAATTTTTTGACCCAAAACAGTTTTTCCCTCGAAATGAAATGGAATTTTTTTAAATCCATGCGCAAATATTTGAAAAATACGTATTTCTGTTCACCAAACTTTTTTTGAATGTTTAAATTAATTTCGCGAATTTTAATGGGTCAAAGAAATTCTTTCTTGAGAAACTTTGGACGCGGAAGTCAGTGGTGCTGGAATAAAAAATATAAAATTTTTTTTTTAAATTTAATTTCTTTAAATCCATCCGTAATTTTAAAAAAATGTGTTTTTATGTTCACCCAAATTTAAAAATTTTTAAATCAATTAAGAAGAAAGTAATAATGAGGTTAATCTGCAGTTAAAAATCGAAAAATTACTGAATCGAATTTTCAAATTTTGAGTTCCATAAAGGCAATTCTAACAATTTTGTATGCTCTCTTTGAAAAAATCAAAGAAATTTGCTGAGAATTTTCTCCAATATCGAAAAATCATGTATTGCAGAAAATTCTCGGCCAATTCTCATTAATTGTTTTTGATTCTTTCCAGAAGATAGTATACAATAGTTAAAATTGCCTTTATGAAGCCTGAATTAGAACAAAATGTGTCACAATTTTCTAATTTACATTTTTGTAGCTTTGATTACTACTTAATGGTGCCCCTTTGAGGTAGTCGAATCTACTCTAAAAGATTTAAATTAATAAATATAAATTATTCCAACTTTTTCAGGTATTCTGCTAGATTTAAATCTTGAAAAAACCATGGGACTAGAAAATTACTAAAATTTAAGTGTTAGCAATAATATTTCCATTTTATGTGACAAGCTGAACCATAATATAGTAATAAATAATTAGGAAAATTAATATATAAAATGTGCAACCTTTTATTCATACAAAATCATTTAAAAATGCGAATGTCATTGAAATTCAATGAATTTCAATAATATAATTAATAAGCACGTACTGAAATCAATAACAATAGAAAACCATTGGTTACAGCTCCAACAGGTTGAATAGATTTCTATTGGTATTTAGTGATTAAGAAAACCAATTCAAATCCATTGGGATTCATTCCAAATCACTCAATGAATTTCAACGAATTTTCGTTTACTGGTCACTTTTATGGTCTTCATTATGCGCGTCACGTACAAAAGTATCTTATTTATAATCTATAGGTAAATAAAATCTCAAATTTTGAGACTCTTTGAATCGATACTTTGAGAACAATGTGTATATCGTCTTACACTGAGATCTTTAGGAGATGAGATTTTTTTTAATTCGTTGTTCAAGTATGTTCCAAATAAATCATGAAAAATGACAAACATTAATTTTATTAATTAAGACATTGTATTTTTATTTTATGAAATAAGGTACGAACGTTTTTCCCCATATTCTCAAAAATTCACGAAACGAAAACTTGTCCGCCCTCGATAATTGAAATTTTGAAGAGTAATCAACATTTAATTTTTAAATTTCCTCAATGTAAAACAATTTGTTTCATTTCAAGAATTTTTTGCTTGGTTGCACGTTTTGAAGCAATTGCATCGGTCGTAATTGCATACGACAAAAAGACGATTAAATAATGTCCTTATAGTATTCACGTCGTCAACCTATTTACTGTTAGAATTGTATCAACACGGTGATTCGCTGGTTTGACCTAAGGAAAAATGAATCTAGCGGAACTGTTTAGCACAAATAATGTAAAAACGCCGTCCTTCTCGATTTAGCACGTGGTCATCGAAGAATTAACGATCAATGGCTTGTAAAGAAAAAAATCCCCTTCCTGCGACAAGACTGCAACCTCAGACAGATCGTCGCACCGAAAGCGAAAGTCCCCTCGGTTTGCATTTAATAGACTCCCAGTTTCAGACGGCAAATAGTATCAGTCTGTATCTTGTACACGAGAGTTCACTAGTTAGTGCACTATCCGATAGTTAAAACGATATTTTCCCACGTGAGTATTTAGTAATTTATTCAGACATTTTGTTTTTTTTTTAAATTCAATACATGTAATTTATATTTATTTTTTTTTTGTTTATTCATCATTTCATGCAATCTTTTGTGTCATAATTACATAAATATTATACAAATTTAAGGCTTAGAGTGTCTAAAATTGTTTAAAAATGTTTGTAAACAATGCTTACATAAATACAGACATGTCTGCTTTTGTTACTCGGCTAAATAATCTTGCATTCACGGTATACAAAACCGTCTTCAGAAAAATAACGTCTGTGTTATAATGGTTAATCATCACTGAATTCTAACCTTAATATAACCACTCTGCCACTATACTATAGTGTCACTGATAACACTAACTGTTACTCATGAAAATTAATCAAAAACAGCAAGGGAAATTCATTTTTTGAAACTGTGTAATCTATTTTTAACAGGAGATGTTCTCTTACTGAGGTTTATCAAAGTTATTATTAACAAATATTTGTTTTAAAATTATTTTTGTCGACATAAACTCATCGGTAAACGTTTTAATCATTGCTTAGTAACGAAAACTTTGACAGCAGAATGCATTAATTGATAAACAATACCAACATCTGTAATCATTACCACTTCCAGGAACAAAATTATTAACATCCCAAAATAAGACTAGGCAGTACTAAATTCATATTCTTTTTTCTTCACTATTAGCATATAATCGTTATTTGTCGTATCTTAAGATAATGTTTTTAATACAAAGCGCATGGATATATGCAGCCTTGAGCGTCGCTTAAAAGTTTACAACGAGGAAATGAATTCAATTAATTTAGTATTTACGGAAAAACGCATAACATGCTATGAATACAAAGGACTCATAAAGTCCATTAACTGGCAGTTCGGCACAGAATAAATTATATTTCAATGAAATTTATGAATTTTCCTTCGGGGTACAAGAGATTTGTTAACGTGTTATCAACCTGTCAGTACTCACTGAAATAAGCCTGTTCTTTGTGGTAAATATTCATTAAAATCCATTCAATTTCCATAAAGAAGAAATTCGCGCTTCTAACGGAATTGTATAATAAGTAAATACGAATGAATGTACAAGGTGGCCAAGAACTGGATTACGATATTTCAAGAGACGATTCTCTATGACAGTTCAAATAAAAAAGTCCTGTACCAAAATTAGATCTGAGGCTCAGAATTTGAGTGACGGGCCATTCAATTAAAAAAAAATTATTTTTTCTTGCAATGACTGGGACAAAAGTTGAAATTTAAAGGTGCATCCAGATATTTATAACGTCGACAGTCGGAGCGATTCAAAACCAAAATATTTCTTCCAAGCCAAAACTTCCAAAATAAAAATCTCCAATAAGACATTTTTTCCAATTGTTAATTTTTCCAATTTTATCATGCGGTTAGAATTTGACGACAAACAATTGACGAAAAGACAAGGAAAAAAAAGAATTATTCGATATTTAGACATTTGGAAAAAAGGGCACTTTGGAAAAAAGAATACATTGGAACTATTGTCTATTATCTAATGCTTGACAGAAAAAGTTTAAAAAATCAACAAACAGCACTTCTAACCGTTATCTAAGATGTTTAGAGCATCATAACGGTCGAAATAGTAATTTTGCTTAGTTATCTATCTAACAAAAAATGTTTGTTACCCTACAACTTACTATGAGTATTTTTTTGTCAAAAAATGAATAGCATTCAAGATAATCAGGAAAAACGAATTACCTCCTTAAATTAAAAATTGCGAAAATAAGCATAAGGGTGGTTTTCGTAAATTTTACATTTTTGAGTTACTGGATGCATGGGACACCGAATTACATAAAAATAAAATTGTTGCCAATTTTCCGAGGGAAAATGTCTCAAATAACAATCCTAATAGTATTATGTGATCAATCGGATCAAACCTTTTTAGATGTAAAATAAATCACCACTAAGATTATTTAGTATATGAAACTATAATACACTGGAATTAAAAAAAAATTGATTTAGAATTCTTTAATGTCCGCTTTAAATCAATATTTACAATATTCAAAAAATATTCAAATAGTAATCTTTATGAATAAATGTATAAACTAGTACAGTATATTAAACTGTAAAAAGAGTATTCATAAAGTATGTTTTAAGAATTAATTTATGAAATATAGAATACAACCAATCGTATCTGACATGTTTCACAGTTGTGATAGAAGTAGTAATAAAGTATTCTTTATGAAATGAATACATATAATTTTTTAACGATACATTTATGTCACACAAAATGTTACCCTAAAGTTTGGTTTAAGATATTAATAAAACTATTCATGAATACTAAAGTATTCTTTATGAATGCACATTTGTATCATACAATTGTAGCGAACTCGTAAACTATTTTCTCGGAAGATTTGTCAGAGACAATCCGGATAAAAAAGATTTATATATAGTTGTGTACTAATTTTATAAAATTGATGTTACTGGAGTTGTTATTTATTTTTCAACATTGTTATAAGTTTCTGTAGCATTAATCTAAACGTTGCTAAAAATCACATTAATAAGAAGAATTTTCATAGTTTCATTTTTTTACTTCTATATTTTGATCAAGAGAATTTATGTAAGAATAGTATATAAATGTTCACAAAATTGTAAAAACCATTGATACATGCAGTAGGGATGTAAAATATTTATTTACATGGAGAAGTTAAAACAAATGTTATAATATTTGTTATAATTTTTCTTGATGCTAAAACACTTTCCGAGTTACTTTAGCTTCTTTTCCTCCAGAATTTCACATTTAAATTAAGCGTAATCGGTGAAATATCTAACGAACTGAATAATATATATGATTCTAATAAACTATCCAAAGCAATCAACTTTTTCTTGCAGTTCTGGTTGATATCTTAGCGTGACCTTTGTCGATGAGAAATACAATGGAAATCGTTTATATTGCCACATTACTCGCAGTATTTTGTTTTATATCACCTTCGACTGTGTTGTAAGTATATATTTTTATCCATATTCATCTAACATTATTTACCTAAATTAAAAAAAATGACATATCTATTGGTTGTAGTTCGTTTAATAACGCAAATGTGGATGTAGCATCTGGGCAGACTTTGATAAGTGTATATGTCCTGAATTTTATCAAAATTGTATATAAAGTACCAAGTTTCATTTTCTAACAAACTGTGATTCTAATACCTATATAGTTGGGTTTGCGCAATTAAATGATCTATCATAAAGATCGAAACTTATTTCGTTGCAAACACCAAGCTAATTTTTTTCTAAAAACCGAACGGATTACTTAGCACAACCAATCGTTAGTTTAGTTTAAACAAAATATATTACATTGCAGTCTACACTGTCACAAATGGTGTGGCGTGCAAATAATTGTATAGTATATTCATTACTTGTTGTTCTATAACTATAATATTATTATATAAAAGACAAAGAGCATTCAATATACAACTTTTACTTTTTTTTTAATTTTATCTTGCAAGTAAATAGTGTATCTTCAGTATTTCATGTATTCACGTCACCCTTCGGTGAACTAAAAATGAAACGTTAAATCTCAAAAACTAATTCTAGTGAAATTCAAATTACTAATCGAAAATTATAAACTAATAGTTGATATTTGAGGTTATGTACGAATGATTTAAGAACCGTTAAATAATAAATCCAAAAATGTTATTGTTCCATTTACATTTCTTTATTGCTGTTTTATGAGTTTAATGTGATTTTTAAATAAACAAAATTATTACAGCAAAGAAAAAAGTGAACTAAAAATTTAGAATGGATTGATGGAATTTTGGCGACCAATTACTTTAAAGATCATTTACTTACATAGAAGTGAAATAATAATTGGAACATTACTATAATCTAACAGTGGATTTTTATAATTTTATGATATGTTTAGATCTCTCAATGGTGATGCTCTACCAGGAGAATGTATGAACACGACTGTTACTATACGCCCTGTATCACAGCCACTAAGTCTTGGAGAAGGTCCTCACTGGGATCAACGGTCTCAAAAACTGTTTTTCGTTGATATTAATGATAAACGAATTCTTAGTTTAGACCATAAGACAGGGAAAGTGAACTCCGCTGTTCTCGGTAATACTTTGAAATATTTCTAAATTTAAAATGCAGTTAAAAGTTGAGCTACCTCATTCCAAGCTCAACAAATTCAATTCTCATTCCTGTAGGAAAACCTATAAATTTATCAAACAATTTTTTTACAGATTGTAGTACTGTTTCATTTATCATTCCTGTCAATAATGCGAGTGATAAATTTGCTGTTGGTTGCGGAACTACTTTGGCCTTGGTCACGTGGAATGGCAACGATTCTACAAAACCTACTATGCAGGCATTAACCAAAGTTGACACGGATCGAAATGGCACTCGATGGAACGATGCCAAAGCTGATTCTAATGGGCGTTTGTGGGGAGGTATTTGTTTTTATATTTAATTGTACTAACCATTATCTACAATTACATAGGAAAACATGAAGTAATTTCCGAAGTAATTTTTTGAAGAGAATTCCAATCCGTGGTCAAATTTGCCCTATCATGTCAGAATTTTTAAATATTTCAGATCATGTACCCACAAAATTCCGTTTTTGGCTATTTTTCTGGTTGTTGTAGAATGTTAAATTTTATAAGAATGAAGCACCGAAAGTCCATATAATAACCACAATTTCGTCATGCCGTATTTAACAATACTGCAATTTTTTTTAAGGAACTATGGCTCTCGAAGTTAATGGCAGTGTCGCAGCGAACAAGGGAACATTTTACCATATTGGGCAGGACTTAGTGCCAAAATCTCGAGTAACACCAGTGTCAATCAGTAATGGATTAGACTGGAATACTCAAAATACAATCATGTATTATATCGATTCTCCGACTCGTCAAATTGCACAGTTTGACTACAAAGCAGCTGACGGAACCGTCTGTATGTATAATTTCTATCTAAATGTACTATTTCTCAAAATTAATATTTGTTTCTTTACTTTATGATTACGTAAACCGTCAATTGTCATGCAATAGATGCAAATATATAATTACGATGTAGAATATTTTGGAGAATATTTATTAATATCGATGTTTTCTGATTTTAGCAAATAGAAGAGTTCTCTATAATTTTGCAACTGACAATATCACTGGTGTACCTGACGGAATGACAGTTGATGCCACTGGCAATCTTTGGGTCGCAACTTATGGTGGAAGTAATGTAAGTAATTTGCAGCAGAATTTCACGTAACTACTACTTTAAAAAGTATACCTGTAATAGTACTTAAAAACATTAAAATCCATTTCTTTTTGTTTTTTTCCTCCATTTCAGTACCTTAATATTTTGTAATATTAGTTTTCATGCGAAGTTAACAAACATTTATGTAGATAAAATTCTCAAAATATGAATTTTTTTCATTTTTCCTAAAAAGGAAAGATTCTTATATTCATAAATAATTTTTCACACGTTTTTGGGCGTTTATGAATAGGAAAAGTATCGGAAAATGACGGCGAAATTATAATTCATTCAATGAAACTAAAAAATAGTCAAATAATTATATTATGTATTCACACCTTATAATATACTTCATTTGCACCATTTTTCGGACCAATGCCATTTTTTATAAACCCTAAAAATGAAGGCTTTTAAATTCATTTTGAGAAAAAGTCACTACAATTTTTTTTCAAAGGTATGATTTTTTGAAAATTTTAAATTTTACTCGTAGAAATTTGTAAGTATGCAGTATATTCGTGTTTCATGAATCACAATGATATGTTTTTGTACAGATGATGCAAAATATCAAAATGTATTTTAAAAAATCTTCTTAAAATTCAACTGCAGAAAAAATTCCATTTTTATTTTAAAAAAACTGTGGAACAATAAATTGCAGAGATTTTTCTCGAAATCGAATCGCTGGTCTTATCCTATTTAGCAAAAATAACGGTAATGGTCAGAGAAATGCTTTAGATTTCTAGTTAAAGATAAAGGTCGGAAGAAAAAAGTTGAAAATGTCAATATTTTTAAAATACAACAAAGAGAAAATAATGTCTGATGAAAACGAAAAGCACTAATAGCAAGACTTGTTCTTGTGCTTTGTAAGAGGTTCTTTTAGTTTTTCCAGTATCGTCAAAGAATGCGGAAATATCACACATTATTTGATGAACTCGAAAATTCAGAATGTCCACAAATATTTGAATTTTTGAATTTGTAGAAATGAATTAGTAATCTTTACTATAACAAAATCAAGTCAATTAAAGTGAATTAAAAACAACGACAATTTTGTTTTTGTGTAAAATCAAAAGAACAGTTATCTGAAACAAAATGCTACAAAATTTTAATTAATATTATTTTAACTGCAGGTGCTGAATATTGATGCTAAAACTGGTAAACTACTTTGTGCTATTAAAATGCCAGCTAGTCAAATAACGAGTGCAGCATTCGGTGGTCCCTTACTCGATACTTTATACATCACCACTGCCAAACAAGGATTACGTCCAGCTGACATAGCCAAACATCCACATTCAGGAGCTGTATTTGCCATCAGAGGATTAAAAGTGCGAGGAAAATTACCCAATAATTTCCAGATGCGACCGTAAATAAGTAATTCGGCGAAAATAGTGAAAAATAACATTTTGTAGAACAAAAATCTTGTTTTCTAATTTTATGCAAAAGACAGTGAGAAAAAATTGAACCAAAGATATTTTACGAGTAATAATTTATTGTTTATCATCAACAATGATACGTGTAAATTATAAAAACTGTTTGAGGTTTATTCGAAACTCAACTTCAAATTAAGTGAACATTTGGAAGCACAAAACATTTACTGTATTTAAAAATTGAACTTTGGATATTTAAAAATATATAAGAGATAAAAGAATATATTGTTTCTTCATTTTACTTTGTATGAAATTCAATAAAATTAAGGATTGATAGAGAGACTGCGAATTTATTAGCCATAGATTTAAAAGTCGTACTGTGATGCAATGTTTCAAATGTAGTGCATTTTTGGTATTTTATAGGTACATTTTCTTTTGAAAAAAAACATTTAAAAATTCTTTGTTTAAATATGATTCTTGACCTCCCATTTAAATCTTCTTCGAGGATAATCCTTTTTATATGCTTCACTGAACTTCGTGAGATATTTAAGATTTTAGCTACTTGATGATGGTGCATGTTTTTAGCTTTCAACATGCCGGCAATTTGGACAATTCTAGAATTTTATTGCATGTAATTGTATTATATTTTTAACAATTATAAAAACTGTTACAATATGTTTATATTCAATTATTTCGAAAAAGCTTTCTCCACTCAGAAATAAATTCTTTAAAATTTGTTTGAACGAAACAAATTATTACATTGCTATAGAGTTAAACACATATTTCTTTCATTTAAACATTCGGTTATTCACGTATTTCTAAAATAAATACGCAATATAAATCAAAGAAAAAATTGTTTTAATTTAATCAGAATATTTAAGGGATTTTATAAAATTATTTATTGGTACAAAAATTATATATGGTTTCTTGAAATAAAATATAAATATTTTAAAGATATACAGGTGGTATTGAATAATAAGAAGTGGTATAAAGCTCATCGGTTTGACTACTTATAAAGGCATATTTTTGGTTAATTTCAGATGACATATCATTGCAACTATAATTTAGATATTTACCTTGGATTTAAAAACTGTGCTATAAAATCATCTACTAATATTATCTTTTTTCAGGATTAATAAATTTTAGTTCAATTGATTATGAGGTAAATTGAAAACAGTAGAAATTTGATCATAAACAATTTATTAAACATAAAAGGTTTGATTATAATTCTTTATTACCAAGTGTTTTCTACCTACTGTATTTTGCCCACGAGATGGCATTTGGTTGATCAGTTTGTCATACTACATATTCATATAATTGAAATTGCACATATCAAAAGCTTCCTTTGTTACTCCTTTATTAATTTTTCGTTTTATATATAGCACTATTGTCTGTTATTCTGAATGTTAATTGTTCTGCACGAATTCTGCTGTTTATTGCAAGATGTACAAATTACAAATTTGTATATTCATGAAGTTCCACTTTTTTAACGGAAAAAATATTAACGCACTGTCCTGTAACGTTGTACAGAAAAAACAGACATTGTTGTATTTCATGTCCACTTCATTCCTCGTTGTTTGCGCATGCTCACAGTGCGAGAATTTTACATAAACCAGCAAATTATGTTTTTAAAATAAAAAATTTTTTAATGGAAAATAACCCTCTAAAAAAAGTTTTTAATTAAAGAAGCACACTTATTGATTTAAAATGAAATTTTTTTGAAACCGTCAAACCATTTCAACAAATAATTTGTTAGATTCAACTTCGGCATCTATTTAAGTTACAAAAGAGTCTTATAAATTAAATCAGTTTTTACTTTAAAAGAAAAAAAATGTCAGGAAAACTGTATTTAAATAAATCTTTTCTCTGAGTACCTTTTAATCAACGAATACTTATTTTAGCAAATTTTTACCTTAAATGATATCATTTTTGGTAAAGATATTAAATACTCTAGAATTTAACAAATTTATCCTTAGGCATGGCAAAAGTCCTCGCGGGAAAGTCTATTCAGTACCATATGAAAATTAAAAAAATTAATATGATTAATGAAAAAATTAAAAAATTCCAACGATGTTCGTTTTTTTATATTTTAATGCCTTTCATGTGCTATGAAATAAAAATACTCTTCACCAGTCGCTGTTGCGTAATTTACAGAATTCAACTGCGCGCTATCACACATCCTATATATTGGGGATTATAATAGGGATTTTAATATTTCCCAAACATGTGGCGGTAGTACATCGATCAATACCACGCGATCTATGAGCGGCATTCAATACTTGCCGGAGTACATACATATACTGGACTATATATTACAATTATTTTCATGAAGAATTATATTTTTACACGAGATTAATTGAATAACTGAAAAGTTAAGTGTTATAGGAGCAGTTTACGTATTCAGAAACATTGTTTGGTCACAAACGCTAGTAAGTTAGATACTATAATTCTATATATATTATAGGCGCTTACGCTTGTTGTGCCACGTGTTTATACTCGCCAAGTTACAGCGTTGCCAGACTCATAGATAGCACAGTTCCTATATTACACATTCACTATTCTCTAAAAGGTTCAATCTTTCCATAGATAATAAGTTCAGGACTAGTTTTTCCAACACTAGTTATTTCTTAATCAAGAATTTGTAGGGACTATAAATATATTCAGTAACTTGGTCTCGACAAAAGTAAAAACATTAATTTTGCTATGTTATAGACGTTGGTGCACTAAATAAGTTCGTTCTTTAGTTCATTGCAGAATAAGAAAGAGGTAGTTACTGACAATAGATTGGGCGATTATAATGAGTAATATGTTTGAGCATGTGTGATTTACTATTGGTACTAAACGATGTTCCTCAGTACTTATCTAGTTTTTTACTAACAGAAGGGCGGAATAGCCACATCATTTCACGCTCACAAATATTGTACTAATAGAAATATGTCATGACTCCTCTTTTAGAGTACTTTGATGCTGTGAATCTTGTGGTTAATAAGTTATACCGTCCAAAGTTATATGTATATCCTACGTTATACGTTTAGCTTCTCCAAAGTTATACCAGTTTCTTCCTCTCCTTTCCCCAACACATTGTTTCGCTGAGTCACACTCGCTTCGCGACATTCACACACAGAAGCAGCCAGTGCACGATATAAACAAAGATACGGAATTGGGGATAGTGAGGGGCTATATCTTTGGAGAAACGACCGCCATTTTACAAGAACCGACAGTACAGTAGAACCCCTCTTATTTCAACCACTCTTATTTCAATTGCCCCTCTTATTTGAATCGTTTCCCCTCAGGCCTCCCCCCACCACCGCTCGAACATCTCGATACGGTTAACAGTGTTTACACCATCAAAGTTGTACAGTGTAAATACCGTTTAACCTAAATGTGCAAACATGTATAGTCGGTAGACTGATATGTATTGAAATTTCAAATTAATTTAAAATTTTGCATCAAACTCATAATTTACAACATACAAATTATTTGAGAAGCTGCTAATTTCGTAAAATAAAAGTGCACATTTGAAGGTTAGGATGTTGTTAGGATGTTGATCAATTTTTAATGATGTGTATTTCAAGACTTCCACAAAAATTGAAAAGTCTTTCATTTGCAAAATAACAAACAAATCCAATGTCAGCAGCTTAGTACTGAATTTGAAGTGATCTGAAGCTTTCATTAATCATATTTGCAAATTTGGGTTAAATATTGTCTCCTATATTCATTTCGGTCTTAATCACAGTGTATTTGTTTGTGAAACAAAAAATTATTGATACTTAATTATATGTAATAAAGTGCATAATGTAAATTTAAAAAGTTTATTTCTAGATTCGAATGCAGATATAAATGACCATAAATAAATGCGAAATGTTGCAGTCTTTATTTATCACATAAAGGCACGAGTTGTGATCTCGTTACATTTTTATCCAAATTTAAAATTCTCTACACATTTTTCAGATAAATTATATATATATTTTACATAATTCAACTCTAAAATATATCCGATGTCTATCAAAAATAAAAAGATATCAGATATTATCATCCACTATTAAAGCGTTAAGTGGAGTAAGGGGGTAAGGGGAAATTTCAAATAAGACGGGTCGGCGCCATCTTGAAAACCATGACCAGTTGAAATAAGAGGGGTTCTACTGTATAACTTAAGATGGGGACTACTGAATAGTGGTGGTTATTCTGAAATGACTTCAAGAGCACTAGTAGAAATTGAAGTCAGACAACTAACGCTAGACAGGAGCTAGCAGTGAATCGTGATATTTTGTCTAGACACACGCATGTGCACTCCCCCAAAACTGGACAAAACGGGACGATTTCGCGCTAGCTTCTGTCTAGTACTAGCGTGGCTGATTTCAATTTCTACCAGGGTTTCTATCTAGAAGTATCCCTAAGTATTTAGCCGTGTCAGAGTAAATTAACAGGGCTTTATTGAATATGATCTCGCGTAGAAAGACTGTTCTGAAGACTGTTAAATCGTAAACGGAATAACTACCTTCTACGCATTGATGTGGAGATCCTTTTCATGGTACCATGACTGAATGGAACTTGCTCGTTGTATACCATCCCTCACAAGCTAGTTCTACTGAACTTTGCTAACTTGTACAAGGTTATCCCCATAACTTTTAGTATATTATCTTCTCTTGATTAGTCTTTACAGAAGACCATCGACCACTATCGTCTATAATTAAAGTGATAATACCTCTTCTTGGAGGCAGTCTTTAATTTATTTGTTGGTCTTCGATCCTCCACAGTTTAGGTGGATCATTCTGTTTTGAAGCTTATGCATGATTTATTTCTCGTCCACTTCATCGATTTGCTTCAGTACCCTTTCTATAGACAGGAAGGACACTAATTGTATTCTGAAGTCATATTAGAGCTTCCCGCTCTGTAATTGATTTTGATGTATGTAAGTGCTCGTATTTTTCTATTTCCTCTCTTGTGCAGGTACCACTTCTTTATAGTGTTTAGAAAAAAGGAGCTTATAGTGATAGCCTTGGACTTCGGGACTTTACATGGGCCTATTAGTTTACTCTGGCATAATTTCGGCTGTAACGTTCTTCCATCCGAGGGATACGTTCTCCAAAAGAATGCTATTCCGAAATATTTCTTCCAAGTATAAATTTAATGACTTTGAGTTATTTTGTACGACTACAGGAAAATCCGATCTACTCCAGAAACCTTATACTATTCATTTCTACTCAGTAAGACCTATCTTATTATACTTAATAATTTTTTTCAAGATGGTGTCTTCTAAATTTCCTTTTCTCTACTTTTTTGAATACTCAAATATTTAACATTTGAGCAGGAACGCAGGTCTACTGAACCCAAAGGGTTTCTATTGTTATCAATTTCTCAGAATAGTTTTGAAACGAATTAACATTTTTTAGCACAATTTAACTTTTACCCAGCACTTTACGCAATTTCCCAGATTTGACTTTTCTCCCCGTCGATATGAAATCTTATAATGACACATAACTTCAGGGAATAAAAGTCCTTTTTTAAATTTCGTGATTGCTTGTTGTTACAAATTTACATGTATCCAAGTCGTGTACGTATAATTCGATAAACGTCGCGACATATTAGGTTGAAAGTACATATCAGCATATGTGTCCGTTTAAATGTTACCGAACACCTTCAGTACGAGTTAGATGCTCGGAGAAGAAACAACTAAAGTGAACAGTGGTCAGTATTGATATCGTATTCAATTAAGCAAATTCATCAAATTAATAAAAAATAATTGAAATTTCTTTAAATCTAGTATACCTACTTAACTTGCATTTTTTATATTTATAATTTTTTAAAAATCGAGAAAGTTGCAGAATATTTTGTTTCTTCAATTACCTTTAGCATACTTACGTTTTAGTAATTTAATGAAGAATGACTAGTTTCGTTTTATATTCCGAAGGTTTAATATTTAATGCAAAAAAAAAAAGATATGCTCTACTACAAGCATAACAATTGACGTGTTTGTTTTTCTGACATAAAACAAAAATTAAACTGTAATTTCTAACTAACATTGTCTTGATAAATTTGGAAATAATTTCGTAAACCAACTTGTACATAAGTTAATTGAATTTTTATTTTATCACTTTAGATCTGAAAACATGGCAGATTCAAATGTCGTCGTAGAAGCATTCACTGGCCCTTGCCAAGTGGGCGAAGGTCCTCACTGGGATGTTGTAACTAAAAAACTGTATTATGTGGATATTTGGGGTAAATCATTGCATCGATACGATCCAGTAACCAAACAATTGACATCATGCACCTTAACAGGTAGTTCCATTTTTTTGCAATCGTTAAAATAACAAATTAAAAGGAAATTGTACTAATTATGTACTCTCTAAACTTGAATTAATAAAAAACGACTTATCTATAGCGAAAAGTGGGTTACCATCAATTATGTTTTTCACTGACAAATAGTACGAAAATATTAATTCATCAGTAAAATTCTAATAATCTACAAGTAGATATTGATTTAGTTTATTTCGGTAGTTTATAAAATTAGTAATAAAGTAATAGGATTTAACATTTTATTAGCAAAAATGATTACTAATTCATTTGGTCACTAAATGTTCATTATCTTACTGGTAGTTTTTAACTAATTCAGATTTAGAGAGTATATATAGTATTCATTCGACCGACTTTTATGAATAGTTAGGACGAAAATTGATATTCAGTTATAGCTAACATTTCAGAATGTTTTACTATTTGGAAAATGTGGAGTTTAATTTTTACTTAATAAAATTTGGTACTAGATTGCTGTATACTGCAGTTTCCTTTTAGCAAAAATGGATTAATTTAATCAGTAAATAATAGAAAGGAAAGATGTCAGATGCTGCGGAATGAGAAAGATTGGACGAAATAAATTCAGATTATACTTTATTGAATTTATAATTTTTGTAAAAAAATATTTTTTGTGGATTATAGAAATATGTGTGTAACAAGTGACTCCTAAAACTAGACAGTGTGATAATATGTATAAAAAATATTCTCTTCTGTGGGCATGTAAGAATAGTATATAATATTTCTTATTTTTAAAATAATTACTGACACTAACTAATACAAACTTTCAAATCCTAAGGACACCATGTATATCGTAACTGTATTGAATAATTGCTCGATAACATTTACAATTACTATGAAGAGTTACATTTATGGAGCATTTAAGTAACTGATATTTCTTACACAAATATTACATAGCCTCATTTCGCAATTGTTAATTCCATTATTTATTTCAAATTAATTAAAATAATTGTTTAATGTAGAAAAATGTAAAATTGACATTGAATGTAATTAAATACAAAATGAAAAATAATTTTATTATTTCTACAATAAACTATTTTACTTTCAAAAATTATCTCACCAACTTTGATGTGGTTTAGTGAAAAATAATATACTAACTCTCTAGCAGATTTATTTTCGTAGAAAATAATTATTTTAGTAAAATTGAATACATATCTCGTAAAAAATTAGCGCTATTGGAACAGGACATGACAATATATTTTTTACATATAATTTTTATATTATTTATCATAATTATTTTATTTAGTTCGTACTATTTTCATTAATGATAAAGGGTATGGGTCAAAAAACCGACAGATCAAAAAGCCGACAGCTCAAAAAATCGACAGTCAAAAAAACGACAATCGAAAAGCCGACAGTCAAAAAGCCGAGACATAAAAATTACGCACATCGACAAACAGACAGTAATTGTTCGAAGTATTGGTTTTTTACTGTCGGCTTTTGAACTTTGTCGGTTTTTCAACTCGCACCCATAATAACGATATTATCCATTAATATAAGAAACAAAGATTGTCTTCTAAGTGACATTTCCTAGTCAAATATTTACAGAATAAACACAAATAATATACATAGTTATGTACATTTCATAATATTTGATTAAAAAGATATAAATATAAATCATTCGATATCGTACAATTTACTAGCTCAATAAAAAAAACTGTTTCAGTAAATTTTTCTTTTTGTAAAAAAATTAATTTATTGCAGCAATTCTATCTTTTGTATTTCAATGAGTATTGAAAGATGCATTACTTTGAAAAGACATAGTTTTTTTTTTCATTCAGAAGTTTAAATTGAATAACTAAAAGACAGTCATAAAGAGATATGTATTTAGAACAGTAATAGTCGTCGGTACATCAAAAGTTTGCTGAAAGTAATCAATTTGTAATTCTCTGAAATTTCGTACTTCTGGAGAAGAATTTGAAGGAAAAATATCTTGGGAACCACCTTGTTTACTATTGATTGGTCAATTTTTTATGTAAATGCGTTTTCGATATGATATCACGCGATACCTTTCATGCACTATACTGTTGATAAAGAAATCGTATCAAAATTCGTCCGAACAAACAAAGTTATATCAAAGAACGATTAAATAAATTAGTTCAGCTGATAATTTTCTTCAAACATAAATAAAAATTATTGGTGCAGATTTGTTATTCAAAAACAATTTAAAATGCACGAATTGCATTAAAAATTCAACAGCAATAAATAACAGAAACATATAATATAATACTTCACTTAACAAATAAATAGACATAGACTTAATTTATTTTATGAATCTGAATGTTTGCAGAATCGCCTTTCGCTTCTTTCATCATCCCCGTAGAAAACACAACAGATAAGTTTGTGGTTGGTTGCGGTACAAACTTTTCGTTGGTTACTTGGGATGGCACAAGTCCCAATGCTACAGTAAAAACATTAGTGACAGTGGACCATGGAGCTACTAGTACTCGTTTCAACGATGGAAAAGCAGATTCTTCTGGAAGATTTTGGGGTGGTAGGTCTTAATTTTTGAAATATATTGTTTTAAATTTATATTTATGACAAAAATTGTATAGTTTATAATAAGTTCATGTATTACATTATAAACAGTTTTCAAAAGATAAGGTTTCTAATGAGAAAGGAATTTATGTAAATAATTAAAAGATTAAAAAATTATTATTAGATTACTTCTACCTTTCAAATTAAGTTTAATTATACATAATTTTATTAACTGACGTAATGAAATTAGACGTTGAAGTTGAGTTTAAAAATTTAAGAAATTTCTTGTCTCAAAAGAATCAAATAAATGTTTAAATAATATAAACACATTACGAAAGTGTAATTAAGATAACTTGACTTTATTGCAGAATAAAATAGCACGCTATCTATTTTTACGATTAATGACGATATTTGCAAGTCACTAAATTTCTATATTTCACATAGTTTGATAAAAAGGTACATAGATTAAAGATCGGTGTTACAATAAACAAAACTTGTATAAGTAATTGTTTAGCATATTAAGATTTAAAAAATGATGGTACATTTATTACATAAGTGTCTTACAAACATATGAAAATAATCCAGAAGTCCGAAAATAGAATGTCTACAGTCTACATTGTATCTTATCGCTATCACCCCTGATAAAATGAGATTTATGCGTATTGCGGATTTCATTATTAATTTCCTTCATTTAGAATCATCATTCTTCTTATCGCTAATTGAATGCCTAACATTTATTTGATATACAGAGATACTTTGTTTGTAAATATAATAATAAAATTCGTTTGTGTTTTCTTTACTAAATTTATGGTGTCTTTTTTTTAACGAGATTTAATGTCAGTAATAGTTAAAAATTTGTCTAGAAGGCTTAGTACCCAGATAAATTTTCTATGAAATTTTACCACTTCCATTTTGGTATTTTTTTTTTATTTGGATTTGAGTTTTTACTATTCAGACAGTCATGTCATGATTATAATGTATTCAGATAGTAATTTTCACAGGAAAAAGTTGCAATTTTCTCCATTCTCCAAAATGACCGAAATACGTGTGTCATCCATTGCAAAAAATGTATTTTTGCTCATTTTTTTTCAGTGTAAAGATTGTGAAGATTAAAAATTAATTAAAAGTATGTCAATAAAAAAATATAACAGTTTTCGATATGAACGGACTAAGGATTACCATTTCACAAAATTGTTAACAATTAATTTATTATCATTAAAAATTAATACTATAACTCTTTTGTCAAGTTTAATGGGTTCCTGTAGGTGCGGGTCGAAAAACCGACAGGAAAAAAACCGACAGGCAAAAAGCCGACAGGCAAACAGCCGACACGTCAAAAAGCCGAGAGTAGAAAAACCGAATGTCATAATACCTATAGTAAAAAAATCGACACAATCAAGAAACTGATATAAAAAACCGACAGGCAAAAAGCCCACGCGTCAAAAACCCAGACTCAGACAGTTGAAAAACTGGAATGTCATGATACCGACATTCAAATAACCTACATTTCGAAGAACCGACTGCCAAAAAGCCGACAGTAAATAAACTGACACTTAAAAAATTGACTACCCGCTTGTCGATGTGTCCTTTTTTTTAATGTGTAGGCTTTTTGGCAGTTGGTTCTTCGAAGTGTCGGTTATGTGACTGTCGGTATCATGACAATTCGATTTTTCTACTGTCGGCTTTTAGACGTGTCGGTTTTTTGTCTGTAGGTTTATTGACGTGTCGGCTGTTTGCCTATCGGCTTTTTGACGTGTCGGCTTTTGGCCTGTCGTCTTTTTGCCTGTCGGGTTTTGGAATTTCGTATTCGTCGGTTTTTCGACCCATACCCTTTCTGTTAGTAATATCCCTCTCAGTGTAACAATTTTTTTTATTAAGAAACACGTGTTCTAAATGTTGTTGACAAAAAAACCTAATTATTTTTTGCAAATCACGCTCATTTTCTAAATGACGAGACTAAAATAAAGAATCTTTTGTATGAAAATAACATAATTAACATTTCTCAACCGAATAATTATTAATTAATTGTTGATCAAATAAATAAAAATATATTGCTCACTATAATAAATAAGAAAAATTAATAATATTTAAGATGAATCTGTTTCTCATTTCCGTTTTAAAATTCTTCTATTGTTTAAACAATTTTTTTTATTTGAAAGGTTCCAGGAGATATCTGATAAATTGTACATTGAAAGTACAATATTAATAGATAACATAGAAAAAAGTTCCTTCATATATAAAAAGATATTTTCTTATTCGTGTTTCAATACAATTATTTCATATTTAATAAACATTTTGTTTATCGATTCTATACAAATTCTCACTTTTTGCATATATGTATATAATTCCCTCTATATTAAAAGTAAGACGGAATTACTTTATGTTTGAAAATGGGTTTCTAAAAATGAATCAACAGTCATTTAAATAATGTAAGTAAACACAAAATTAAAAATAATTTTATTATTTCTACAATAAACTATTTTACTTTCAAAAATTATCTCACCTACTTTGAGGTGGTTTAGTGAAAAATAATATACTAACTCTCTAGCAGATTTATTTTCGTAGAAAATAATTATTTTAGTAAAATTGAATACATATCTCGTAAAAAATTAGCGCTATTGGAACAGGACATGACAATATATTTTTTACATGTAATTTTTATATTATTTATCATAATTATTTTATTTAGTTCGTACTATTTTCATTAATGATAAAGGGTGTGGGTCAAAAAACCGACAAATCAAAAAGCCGACAGCTCAAAAAATCGACAGTCAAAAAAACGACAATCGAAAAGCCGACAGTCAAAAAGCCGAGACATAAAAATTACGCACATCGACAAACAGACAGTAATTGTTCGAAGTATTGGTTTTTTACTGTCGGCTTTTGAACTTTGTCGGCTTTTGAACTTTGTTTCTAAAAAATGAATCAACAGACATTTAAATAATGTAATCATTTATTTATTCAAGGTACAATGGACATCGAAACAGGAGATGAAATTAAGAGGGATAAAGGAACGTTCTATCACATCGACAGCAGCCTTGTTGTCCATAAAAAAGTTTTTCCTGTTTCAATCAGCAATGGATTGGATTGGAATAAAAATGATACTGTGATGTATTACATTGACTCCTTTAGCGAGAAAATTGTACAGTTCGACTTCAACAAGAAGCATGGGACAATCTGTAAGAAATATTTGCATGTAATTACTATTTTAAAAAAATGATTTGATATTAAGATGAATTCAATTTTCTTGCAGCTAACCAAAAAGATGTATTCCGTCTTAAAGACCATAATATTACTGGCATATTGGACGGCTTGACAACGGATGCTGATGGCAACCTTTGGGTTGCGATTTATGGAGGTGGTTGTGTAAGTAGAAATTACGACCACTTTATTAACTCTGACCTTGAATACATCAGAATCATTTAATTTCCTGTTGCATTTCTGTCACTCACGTACATTTGCCTTGGGATTTAACATGAAACATAAACAACTACTTTTAAATGTATTCATCTTCATTATTTTTTCTACGTGTAACTTGACTAAAATATAAAATTTTCTGCATATCACTGCTAATTGCAGTTAACATTATATACATCGTAACTTTAATGCTTTACTATAATTTTATTAACGTAATTTCGAAGTAATTTGAATTAATGTATGTTAAATTATAGGTAATACAAGTGAATCCAAACGATGGGAAATTGCTTCGAGTTGTTAAAGTTCCAGCGAAACGTACAACCAGTGTTGCTTTTGGAGGTGAAAATCTCGATGTTTTATACGTAACATCAGCGAAGAAAGGAGTTTTGGAGAAAGAAGTAAAGGAATTGCCTCATTCCGGATGCGTTTTCCAAGTGAAGGGACTTGGTGTTCGCGGACGAAAAATGAACAATTTTGTATTGAAAAATTAATTTTTCAGATAAATTATAAATAAATATGGCTGATGAAAAACATCGTTGCATTTTAACTCGAATGTAGGTTCAATGTACGTATTAGTTGTCATTATTTTTTCAAAATGAGTTGTCATATAGCATTACTGTTACATCGATATTATATCGTACAATTTGTATGCGTAGGAAAGAATTTTGGGTCATATTATTCAGCTAAGATGTAATGTTATGTTGAAATATTAAAAAAATTCTTTTGTTATTTTAGATTTACTAATTCCAATTTTTTACTGTTTAATAGTAAGTTACTTTTACATTTTTCAACTAATCTCTTGCCAGTTGAAATTATTTTAATGGGTTCGATATATCGATTTTAAAAACGCCATAAAAACATTTAAAATATTAAAATGTCAACAGAATTATGTAATCTAAAATTTTACAATTACAAACTAGTGCCATATTCAAGATGAATTCAAGACTTTGATATACTATAAAATGTTAATTCGCCATCTAATGCCAATGAATTAATATAAATTTAGTTTCATCAAAAATGTTCTCGAGCTATGACAATCCTTCATCCACTTATTTCAGTATGTTCTAAATTAGACAATTTTCAAATTTACGTGAAAATGATTCGGCTATTATTTTTATGTATTTGTAGTCAGAAATGACAGATCAGGAATTCAAATGTCATGAAAACTATCGATATTAAATATGGAGATCCAAATTTTCGAATTTTGGAAACCGTATGTCAGAATTCTCACCAAGTTATGTCAATATTAGAATTTTCAAATTATGTCCGTATTAAATTTAAAAAAACTGATTTTAAATCTGTAAATGGCAACCACATAAAAACTCTTGTGGGTAAGGAATTTTAGAATTTTTTTTTAAATTTAAATTAAATAATTTTGCCAATGGGTTTTTAGAAATCATATAATAATTTGTACCGATTCGAATGCAGAAAGTATTACTGAGTAAATGTTATAATCGAATGTTACATCATTAAGTAATTCTGTCGAAAACAAATATTGCCCGGAAAGAATTTGTATATACTTAAAAGAATTATTATTTTACGATGAAGTATACCAAATATTTTAACCTAAGACTATAGGCCTTTTATTTACATATGAGTTTTTTTATGCATATGGTTTTGTTAATTGGTTGACGTAATATATGAATAAACTATGGTACTAGTTACATATGTACTAGTATAGTAATTGAGCTACATAATCATAAATAGATAAAGTTTTTGTAATCAGCGTAAAATTAGTATTGCATTTTACAATGGCATTTATTTAATTTGCGATAGTAAACAGAAAAACGCCGTTTGATCTCGAAGACCATGACATACCTACAATGCATGTCGGAATGTCTGTGAATACTAATAGTAAGCTATAGTGTACATGGAGGATGTGTATACGTTTATTGATGAGTTAATTACTGCGTTATTACTTCATGTACTCTCGGTTTGAAACTTATTTATAGCCCAGTGTATATATGCCCGCGGTTAATTTCGTTCAAAGTGGAATTGTTTCAGACAACGAAGCTTTATACATTGAACTACCAAACAAATTGATAATATTCAATATAAATTTAGAGAAAAGTACATTCATGTCTGGCGACAGATTCCGTAAAATGCTGACAATCTCTTAAACTTTTTTTTTTAAGGGAAAATTCTTTTCCGTGTGGAAAAGAATTTATACTATTTTGGTAAATTATTAGTAAAAAAGTTAGAGTCTAAAATCAATTATTCGTTAATGCAACTTACTTTTTGATTCCCGTTCATTACTGAAAATACCAAGATTTACAGAAATCCGAATTGTAAGTCCTGGACAGTATTACCACTTTAGGACCGAATAGGGTATTAAGAGCATCGTGTCCGAAACTGATAATCTTAGAATAATAAAAATTTCTCTGAATTTTGATGGTCTTCCCATAAGCAGATCTACAAATTTTGCTTTATGGCTGATATTGGGCTCCATTTGTCGGTATGAAAATGTATTCCTTATTGAAACATATTATGAAATTAAAAACCAGGTAATGCAAACGACTATTTAAAGACATTTGTTACAGGTTACAGGAACATCCTGAGGACATCCGGATGATTAATGCAAATAACCCTCAGTGTATCCTGAGGACGTCCCGTGAATATCCCTCCAAAACGTCCTGAGGATATATTGAACGGATCCGAATATAGTCACATTTGGACCTTGAGGAACTCCCAAAAATGTCCGGGACGGAAACAGGACGTCCTGACCTAATAAACCAGAAAGTATACGGAATCGTTATTTTGCATTCTGTTTCTTTCTAGTGGCACATTATATTTCATGTTGCCCTATAAGTAATAGTCGATTCTGGTAGGATTTTTGTTCCAGAACCCAAATATGACCGCCAAATTATCCAATTGACTCTAGTTTTTCAGATATTGAAAGTCAAAGGGATCAAAAATCCGATTTCAGGTATTTTGAGCATCTATTCAGAGCCCAAAAAAATTATTTTATTCCAACAGTAAGAGTCAATGCGTATAGGATTTTCCCGCAGAATTCAAATATGGTTGCCAAGATATTGAATTTGACCAAATTGAAGGTGTCAAAGAGATAAACAATCGTGTTTCAGGACATTTTCACATCTATAGTATAGAACGCGACGCAATAAATCAAGAAATGCAAAATGGAAGATCTAATGTATCCGACGAACTTACGGAAATTCGAATCACTTTTTTTTAACCAAATTGAAGGTCAAAGGAGTAAAAAATTGTATTTTCGGACATTTTTTCTGTTTTTCTAGAAAAGTAGCCAAAAGGATAACGAGTTTGAAGTGAATCGAATTTCAAAAAGTTCTTCGGACATATTGGATCCTCCATTTGCCTTTTCTGAATTTTTACGTCGCGTTTTATAGTATAGATATAAAAAATATCCTAAAACAAGATATTGTCCCTGTTTAACCTAGAATTTTGGGAAAAAGTAGATGCAATTCAATATTTCCGTATACATATTTGGATTCTGCGGGAAAAATCATATGAAAATTGATTTTTACTGGTGGGACAACAGCATTTTTTTGGGGTGTGAATGGATACTAAAAAAACGCTTAAAATCGAATTTTTTTATCCCTTCGATCTTCAATATCTCAAAAACTAGAGCCAATTGGATATTTTGGCAGTCATATTTCGATTCTGGAACAAAAATACTATCAGAATTTGTTGCGGTTTAGTACAGCTTTAAAATAATCGTTTCTTTCAGGTTAGGTGTGTTTATATATCGCGTATAATATCGAATATGCTTGCATTCGTATCTGAAAGAGCGGGGAAGAAACAAAAGTGTTTCCTACCACATCGTATGGCGTTGTTTCGTATACTTTTTGGTTTGTTGGGCAGGTACGTTATGAAAAGTTTCGAAGTAATTTTACAGTGAAATGGTAGACATTAAAATACCAGTGAAAATCATAGTAAATTTACAGCGCTGCAGTAAAATTCCTAATTGTAAAAATATTACACAGACGACGTAAAATTAAATTTTTTCAATTACACAATCAATGTAAAATTACCACGATGTAAAATTACATTTTTTCAATTACACAATCGATGTAAAATTACCACGATTATCACTGTTATTATTATTTCCACCTTTGACGTTATAATTTTCCATTTCCATTGTGAATTTTACATGTTTACGGTAAATTTCCGTCTATTTTCGGGTGATTTTTACACGAAAATGGTAATTTTACTACGGAAATAATACGATATTTCAATAAAACTGTAAAAACTCGAAAATGTAATTTTACTTTTACTTTTCACAGTTAGTCCTGACTTCCTAACCAGGAAGTTCTGAGAACGTTCTGAGGATGCTCGTATTCTGTGTACCCAGTTGACATAAAGTTGAGTAAACTACATTATAATCTGAAAACTAAAATAGAACTGAAATGAATGTGGGTATGAGTCTACTAAGATTCTTGTCGTAATACATTATTTTATTGCTATACAATAGATCTCAGTATTTTTACATTTTAAAATGTATATTTAGGAATTCACGATCCTGCTTGAGAGCCTGTTAAAAGCTATTAAAGCCTTATGATTGAATAAATTACAATAATTCAATTCAATGTGAAACACAATATTTTCTTATGCTTTGATTATTTCGATCGGCTAGCGAATTCCTTCACTTGTTAGCCCATCTGTCTCGTTTAAAAATCCCTAATTTATCGACTCGACTCGATAGCGCCCTTTTTTCGTATCGCGCATTTCGCGTCGCCCTCAATCTCGTTCACTCGTGCAAGTTACATCTGTCAATCTTTCACTGTTACATGTCATACATTCGTAATAATATCGTATTTACAAAATGACAAACCTAATCCCTAAGATTCTTTATTTTACCTGCAGTCTTTTGCGTCACATTGAATTCGAGTGAAGGAATTAAACAGTACACGGTTAGGCTAAAAGTACAAGAGACAATTTGCGGCAAAAAACGATGAGCGAAGTTCGCGAAATTGTCGGACACAACTTTTTGCTCCTTTTAGTCGGCGTTTTTTTTATTTTTGTTTACATTTTTGTTCGCAGCATTGAAAAGCGCAATTGAGAGTTCCGTTTCGACCAGTTACTGGCGGGCGTCGAAAGAAATGCAACCGAACGTCGAATCGTCGAAATATAAACACGTGGCCGGAAACGATCGAAAATGCGAATAATTTAAGCGAATTTCTCGTTTCGGAAAATTTCGAGGCTTTTTACTCTTTTTTTTTTTTTGAAGGAAAGCCTTCGAAAGTCCCGAAACGAGCGATCCGTTCCTTTGATTTCAGCCGCTTGGCTTTTCGCGAAAAAGCGCGAATTTTTTATTCGCTCATGCGACTCTAGGCTTCTGGGCATTACAAAAATAGGCCGAAGTCCGGAATTAGCTTGATTCATTTTTCTTTCGATCACATCCAAGCTGATGAATGGCATCGACGTCGCGCCCGACCATTACATATACACTTACGTACTGCAAAAGATACAAAACTTTCTTAGCACTGGAAACTCATTCGATGGAGCGATCGCTGAGGCCTTTCGATTTTTCTGACCAAAATTTCTACTTTTTACAAATGCCAGAGAGCGCTAGAAACTCTTCTAAATTATTTCAACCCTAATAAATCGCATCTTTCGTAAACGTATCGTAAAGTCTCAACACTATATAGGAATAACTGTTAGTAAATAATACGTATAACATTAATAAAATTCTTCAACATCCAATGCGGCGTTATTGTCGAAGTTCATCCTTATTTGTAAAACGACAAGGTGGTACAGACGTCGAAAAAAAGAGACGATATTAGAGTACTCGGTTTTACGAAATTCATTTTATTGGACGTAAAACCTATAAAAAAATCGAAAAGGATTTGACGGTCGCCCCGAGAACTTCACGTCGCGTCGTCTCCGCGCGTGGTTACTCGTGTAGTTATTATCAGTATAGTTAGTATTATCGATATAATGAATTCGATAAATTTATATGTTACACTTTATATTTCACTTCAATTATACTCATCAGTTTAAACATTAACGTACGAATAATGGAAGACTTAGTAGTATCCGGGGGACACTTTAAAAGGATTTTATTTTTTAATACTCGACACTCATTAGCTCGCAGTGTTTTGTCGATATCTGTTCATCCTTCAACCGTTTTTTCTCCCTCAACCTTAAATGCATATTCTTAAATTTTCTCCTTGTCAGTTTCACACGGCTCCATGTTTGTCGTTATAATCTATCGCTTTATTGTAATTATCGAGCAGAGTGTCAGCTGACATGATCGATTCAAACTACACGTTTCTGACTGGAGGAGATCGAAGCGTTTAGTGGAAATCGACTGTTAGTCAACTATTCGACACTGCGGAAGGTATACTTTGATTCGTTTTGTATTTTCGTCAAGGCTCAAAGCTGTGACGTTATTAGCAGTCTCTTGCCTTTTTCCACGCGATAGCATTTATCATTCAGCTTTTTCAAAATGCTATGGAGAATAGATTTCAATTTTATGTCTTTGATTAACGACACATTTTGACTAAAACTGATGACAACTGCCACGCGTTGTGTTCTCATGTTCAAGTTCACCGGTCAATTTGATTAAACACGTTTATTAGACTTTAATAGGCATCACGAAATCTTACGTATATTGTAAGACATTTTAGAGATGTTTTAATTACGTTGTAAACATTCGGAGGCCTCCAAAATGATATGGGACGTCATACGATTTTGTGAAAGTTGATGAACATTGACGACATTTAATGCTCAAAAATTGTACTAGTACGTTTTCGGTAAAAATGAAAAAAAAAAATGTTAGAAAGCTGAAAATTCAGCGACATCGGTCATTTATACGAAGCGTTTTTTGTTTCTTTCGTTTTTTTTTATTATTGAAGTAGGTAATTGAACGAGACGGCTTTTAGCCGCAAAGCGGCATATCAGCATTGCTTTTTTGTCTTATTTTAAAGACACAGGATTGTATCGTTTCGTTCTCGATTTTCCATTTCACAGTAAGGAGTTTGCAAGAATTTCGTGTCGACGACGAATACGATGACCATTGAGAATTGAAACACTTCGACGCAGTTAACGCGGGAGATAGTAAAAGATATGTAAACCGTAATTATGAAACTCGGTACAATAAACGCGATAATAATGATCATAACAACAGTAACGTTATTATCTATATAATATATTAATTATATATAATATATATTTATACTAAGTACCGAGAGACTTCGCAAGTCTCTTGTACAAATTCTAATAATGTGTAGTATTGTCTGCATGGTTCGTAATTTTCTCATTCTCATGTCTCAACAATAATATTTATGAATCTAGATTGTATATCGTACAATAATAGAATCTCTTACCGCTATTTCTGAGCGGCGTCTCATCATCGCGAAATGATGCCTCCCTTATGCTTTCCCCACGTTTCAAAATTAGACGTTTCGTCTTTTGAAGGCGATTTTTCTGGAAAGCTTTTGAAAAACTTTCTTTGTAAGAACGCGCTCGACCAAGATTTTTCGAAATCTCTTCAAAAGAAATTTAATCTTATCGGATACTTTTTATTCGACATGAAGAAATCAGACACGAAGGCACCTGTCGAAGGTGTAAAATATAACTTGTGCTGTTTTGTATATTTCTTTCGCGATGATAATAGGCCGTTGCGCGGAATCGCGGGTGCAAGAAAAAATTTTCAGTATAGAAAATGCGGGGTCTACCATTTTTTTTTTGCATTTCGATAACTCGTCCTTTCGCGTCGAATCGCTCAATAACTTTTTGACGTTTGAGGCTATCCATTAATTACACGGTACATGTCAGAAATGATCGGGAACATTAACATTAATGCCACAACATTAATATTAACATCGTAATTACATTTTTACAAACGGATTCAAGTGGATTCCTATACAAAAATCATCTCAGGCGATGTTCCGTTGCACCGAGCATAGATTGAAGTAGGCAAAAATTACCCTTGCCATCTGTAAAAATTGTTATTAAAGGACTCGAAAAAGTCTGATGATAAAAAGTATAGTTATAAATGCGAGTTGCAAATTTTCGTCGCAGAAACAAATGAGTCGTGTTTTCGTAACGGAGGCGCTTGCGAGAAACTCAAGTGATTCGTGGACGGCCTCTTATCCGAAGTTCGTCAAGCAAAGAATTAGAGATGGGCGATTCTTTCTACATCATTCAAATCATCGATTTTTGGAATTCGTTTAATCGATATGTTTTTTATGTTGCGTCTAAGCTTTGACTTCTATTTTATCAATTCCATCATTTAAGATCCTTCACGATACTGATGTCAGTAATGAACCGCAAGGAGCAATATCGGTCAGGATTGATCATTGTGCGAATTACAAAACGTAAAAAAAGGTGTTTGAGGTCGATAAATCCTGGATTTGTCGACAATCCCGGCGATCGATCGCTTGTATATATTGAAGTCGATATGTTGCTCGAAAGTTCGCCCATCAATAAAAAGAGTACTCTCCAGTTTTAGTATTTCTTTGTTCTCAGAATTTAAATGTACGTCGATATTGTAAATTGTGTGCGCGTTTATCATTCGCCGGCCGTTCGTCTCTGCATTTCCCTCTGTTGTCATCGATCCTCTAGAAAACTGGCTGCCAGCGCCAGACCAAATCCGGTGACTTCGACTCCCCAATTCTTAAAGCTAGAGACTCGCGAAAGAAGCTACTCGAATTTCGTCGCATGAAAAAAATAGCCAAAAATATTTTCTTTCTTTGTTTTTCGTCGTTTTCATCCCGTTGCTTCGGTTGTGTCGACACTGCGGCGTTAACCGAATTCGTCTCGAAAATTTCGAAAAGAAAAGTGCGACCCCTTGAAAATTGCATTGGATTCGGTGTTTTTAGGGGAGACGAAGTCACGTGAGACACGTGGCTAATAAGAGGATCGAGAGAAGCGCTAGAGGAAGATGTAGGATCGACGCGTTGCTGCAGATTTTTATATCGATTTCTTCAGGGTGGTAATTGGTGCATTTGGAGGGTCGACGACGATACAGACGCTCACTTCGGTTGGAACAGTTGCCTGGGAAAACTGCTTCTGATGGTTTGATACTGAGTTTCTTGCTACCGCATGGGCATAACGTATCCACCACCAGGAGGATCAGGTTCGTGTGACGAATCTTTTGAACGCTGAACGGCCTATTAAATATAATAATTATTTGATTATTCAGACAATTGTTATGAAATAGAAATAAATGAGCATAAAACAGTTAACATCTCAAATATATATTGATGGGTATGAATAATGCCTATTAAACATAAGAGCAAGACTAGGAAATTTTGCTCATGGAATGGATTTGCCGTTCTATCAAAATCGATTTTCTCTAGATATCCAGAAATTTGTAAAATGAGTAATTTAAATCTGCTGTATAGTTACACCTAAGCTATCTGTATAGTTAAACCTTCAGCTCCATAATGTTTATAATGTCAATACATGTCATCTGATCAATAAAACAATTATTTTCTTAGATTGCGGTAAAACTAGTCTCTAACTTTTCTTTACAAACTAGTACATATATAACATAGAACGATATTAGAAATGAAATGGAGATAAATACTCTAAAGCCTGATACAATCATTATAAATATCTTTGCTTAACTCTTGTTTAGCACATTTGGTTCGAAAATACACCAATTTCTGGGGGTCGATGAAAACTAGGTATTTCGAATAAGAGTTAAAGTATTGATTGAACAACAGGACATAAACACGTCTGCGCTTTTTGCACACAATTTGTTACAACTACAATTTCAGTTTCATTACTTTTTTTTGTGTTATGTTATCGGCGGAACTTCTAAACCTTTAAAGGGATTATAGAGTTATCCAGCGATAAAGTAGATACAGCAGGTACTGTCCTAAGTCATACCGCCCAAAGATATGCATCTATCCAAAGTTATACATTTAGATTGACCACTCTCTTCCTCTCTTTCCCCCACCACATTATTTCGCTGAGCCACACTAGCTTCGCGACACTCACATACAGAAGCACTCATTGCACGACTATAAACAGAGTTACGGAAGTGGGGATAGTGAGGGGCCATAACTTTGGACAAACTTCCATACTTTTTAAAAAACCGGCATATAACTTAGGACGGGTCCCACTGTTTTTAGAAAAGTACAATTTAAAAATGACTGAATGGTTTTTTCAACAATTCCATATAAGTAATTCGTTACACATGATCTTTAGTACGTTTTATAAGATTCTTCAATTACAACTGTTGTTTACTTCGTTTATGAGAATTGTTTAATTTTTGTTAAATCAGTCTGCGATATTTTTTAATAAAACATTTATTCCTGGAATATTCCTTTGGAACATTGGAAATATTCCAAACTAATATTCCATCCATATTCCAGGAACATTGAAATATTCTGCATCATAAATATTATTAAGTATTACAGATTGAAAATTTTATGCGCAATTTTTAAAAACTCTATCAATTAATGTAGAGGGATTATAAACAATTAACATATATTTGTATTTTTAACAATTACCTGTACTAAATTTTTAGGAAATCAATTAATAATTGTGACACCTCAATGAAATATTCTGAAATCGGCTTAAAATATGGCATTCATTCATTTCGAATTATTATTTCGTCTGAATTATTTGTTGGTTTTTGAAATATTCTAACAAAAATTATATTGTTTATAATATTTCTAATGCAGAATATTTCAATATTCCTGGAATATTCCAAAGTAATATTTCGAACGTTGGACATTTCAATGTTCCTGGAATATGGATGGAATATTTATCTGGAATATGGATGGAATATTTAATTGGAATATTCCCAATGTTTCAAAGGAATATTCTAGGAATATGGATGAAATAACGTGTGCTCTTGGTGTAGTAAATCCATGCAAAGCTATATTGTAACTTTAAATGATCTTTATTTTATATTCTAGTTCTCGCTTCATTCTCTTAAATAACTGAAAATCATCTAATAATTGCTTATATATGTTTTTTATTTAGCCCTGGATTGAATGTTTTCGTTACTAAAAAAATTGTTTATTTAACACAAAAATTTTAAATTATGACTGTAAGTAGGAGTTATTGTGAATTATATTAGTACTATAAACAATGAGGTTTTGGTGTCAATCAATACCACCATATAAATATACGTGAAGTAGCACCTTAATGGACGAACAGAAAATTAGGGGCTTTAACTATGAGCTAATCGATTTTAAAGTATAAGGGAGCGGCATAAAACCATCTTGCGTAGGGGGGGGGGGCTTATATTATGAGAAATGCTATCCCCGGATGTTTAGTTTTTAGGGACAACACTGTGGGCCAGAATCGACCAAAAGTGCTAGAAATCAGTATGTTTATAAATGTTTAACGAACATAAGGAACATTCTTAATCCAGATACCTTAAAACGTCTATATTATAATTGCTAACTTGAAAACCACAAAGAATGTCTGTATAAATGTAAATATATGTACAAAAGTACATACTTTATATACTAATTCTCAAAAATGCATTCCACTGTTCTTTATTTGTTTTAAGTATAGATTAATCATTCAGAAAAGGTTGGAAAGAATAATTTAGGTTATGTATAACTTTTGTTTTAAAGCGTTATATTTTTCTATGAAAGAATTTCCTTCGTTTAATGCTTCTAGAAGATAAAAATAAAATAAACATACGGTTTTATTTAATTAAGTCTTATTTTAACTATCAAATTGTTAACTAGTATTTGGTAATTTATCACGATTATAAAAACGTATGGCCAAAGTTTTCTATAGGTTTTTACAGTTATATTACGTGTACTTTATTGTTATTTTAATATTATCTTTTAAAATTTCTCACATTATCTGAAATGTGTGAATTTACGAAGACAGACAGACATTTTAGAAATATTTCTGACGATAATGTGATGGAAACGGATGTACATTTAATGCATAAGGATCACTGTAATTTTGTATTTCAAAGTACTGCTTCATTGAAAATTTAGAGGCAAAAAAATGGGAAGAAAGTATTTGAACGCATAGAATTTAATGACTTCTTCGTAAATGTATGGATTTGTACCAAATACTAAAATCGTGGATGAAAAACTGTTCTGAAGTTTCCAAATTAATTTCTGTGTAATTTCTAAACTCCCATAAATTCATTCGAAAGAAATGTCTGAAATAAGAAGGTTCCTGCAGTGAACCTTATTGTAATGTACAGACCATTTGCTTTGGCCCCTATAATCTATACCGTGACATTTAATCCATGGGCCTTCTATTTTTAGGGATTATTCGATATTTTGTATATATAACATTTCTAACCCATATTTCTGCAATGGTCGATAAATCCCAAGAATTAAAAGTAAAACATCGACATATTTAAAAGCAGATAAAAGAATATTCTAGTTTATGTCAGGAGATTTCTTGGATGTGGGTTTCGGAATATATGTCGGTATTTTTATAAATACTGAAAGTATTCTTTTACATTCTATAGGAATTTTCTAATATACTGGTATCGAAAGAAATTCAATTTCGAAAATGAGGGGTTATTATATTATGAAAATAAAGATAATAGGTATTATATATCGATAGACGATTATGAGTCGATTGTGCCATAAAATATTTTGTCAATATACTCTTGTAGAATAATTCGGAAAAAGGTGCATTGTATTAAAAATTTCTAAATATTAAATAATACACGGACACCGTACTCATAATATTAATTATAATAATAATAATGAGACTTATAATCGGAGGGTCGTTGGTTCGTGCCCCGCGTTGGGCACCATAATAATACTTGAATCAAAATTTTCGGTCAATGGTCAGATACAAATATAAACCTACTAAATAATGGACCATCGACCATACAATAATAAACATCATTATAAATTGATTAATTTTGACTTCTGCTTGTATCTATTTTCAGAAACTACCATTTTGAGTAATTATAGAATTTTAAAAAGAGTAATTATAAAGTAACATCTATCTGAACAAAAGTAGGATTTCCTGTTGCATAATTAAATATTTTTGAACTTTTTTTATCTTCATGTAAGACAAGAAACAACTATTATAAACAGTTGTTGACAGAAATAATTAAGTATTCTCTAGATTCTGAAGCTTTGTAAATATTTTCCTCTTATTTTACGCCGGATTTCAAAGCCGTAAGCATAACTGAATAAAGTTGAATTTCATACCGTTCACATCCAGACAAATGACAATTTGTCAATTTCCCCTTCAACGGGTTGCTCTGGCCACTCGTGTTTAGTCTTTCTGGTTGCAAGATGTACAAGTCGGTCTTTTTCACACAAGGGCGTAATTTACTTGGATGAATATTTGCTATCGTGGGCGTCGATGCCGATGGTAAGGAAACTACTGGTGGTAAAGTACCTTGAGTTCCCATATTGTCTGGTGCCGAATCGTCAGTTGCAGGGTACATGTCCCCATCCGAATAGATTACAGGATCTGTAATAACAACATAATATATAGGTATTAAATAAACAAATTATTAAAAAATAACTGCATTTTACGTTCTATTTTCTTTCATTTTCAATTTCTGAATTATCGAAAATATACGGATTTACTAAAATGAATATTTCTTTAATATTTCCATGAACCCGTGGCCAAAAGCAGAATTCGATTCTTTTATATGGAATAGCAATTTATGTAACTTCTTTTAATATACAATTCTCCCTGAAAATAAAACTATTAAAGTACTTTTAGAAGGACATTTTAGCAATGTTTTGGGAGAGTTCAGTAAAACTACTGAAATATTTCTAACATCTTCGATTTCAGAATAAATTCGTACTTTATACATTTCTTAGAGTGAAAATTCAGTCGTATTGAGTGAAAATTGAGCCACGCAAGTGAAATAGTGAATTCTCAAGTTTACCAACAAATTATATATGAAATATAAAGATATAATATCTCAACTAACACATTTTTTTAGAAACAAGTTTACAATTTAATCGTTTTTTAAAGTACATAATGTTGCGTATGAGTAAATACATTACATGACTTTTAAACTTTCAAACAAAAAGTGTTGAAAAATCACAAAAATGCTTCTAAATTCTAGATTTTTATTCGAATTTTACAATATTTGTTATTTCATAATATTTCGTTGCAATTTTTAATTCTTTGATTGAAGTATTAAATAGTTGTTGACGTATAAATATGAAAAATTAAATACATTCTATTTCAAAATGTTGCTGTACAATACAACTTCTAGAATTAATTAGTTTTAAAATCTACAAAATATCTTGACGTTAAATATTATGTTACCTATTTTAATAAAAATATAAAACTTCCAGACCTCACATTGTTATTATTTAACTTATCACAATTGAAATTTATTTTTCTGCCAGTTTTTCATTTATCGATATTTCTGGGCTTTTACACGAACATAAATTATTAATAATATTTATTTAATAAACTCACCATCATTCTCGTCAGCATAAGCCCACACTGTTTGCCAAATATCGAATAAATTAACATTATAGGCCAAAGACCAAAGCACATTTCCTATCTTTGCAAATGTTTCCAGAAAAGAATAAGAGTTCATTGCTGCAGATGTATGTGACGTTTGTGGAGGACATGCTCCTTGGTAATCCATTACTGTTACTTTCCTGAAATTTAATGCGAATTAGTATGTAGTAGTTAGTATTCATTGCAATATTCTAGTAATATCGATTTTTAAGCATTTTTTAATTTTGATTTCTATGATAAATTGAGTGATTAACAAATCCTTATTAAATTTTATGTTGGTCTTTTATTTCTGTCGAGAAATAATTAAAATAATCTCTCATTATCTAGAAAGATCTTCATAACCGACAATTTCCGTTAAAAAAAAAGAAAAAAAAGAAGGCGGTGTTCATCTGAATGTTTCGGATCCTACTGATCCCTATTCAGAAAGTTGATGATGTAACCGTTAATGTTGAGTTTCAGTTAACAGGAATTCCAATATTGCGTCACTATTAAAAAACTTCACAAAAAATTTTGAAACGGAAGTTAGCAGTTAGCGAAATTCGTTTTTATTATTTAATATTGAGAAATGTAAGCTATTTTTCCGGTTAGCTGTTGAATCAATCAGTAAATAGACACTGTTTTCCAGTGAAAACCACTGATTACCGACACAAAGCATATGGTTTGATGCCAGTGATTTTAGTGAAATTCTCCTAATCTATCAGTTAGTAAACACTATACTCCAGCGAAAAGAACCTGATCTCATTTCACTGATTTCAATCAAATTTACTGGATCGATCAGTGAATAGGCATTGTTTTGAAGCGGCAGAAATGTAATTTCATTTCAATGATTTTCACGCCAAATTAGAAGAGTTCGCTGTTGAAATGAGTGTCTAATGTCTGATTCACAGCGATCAGAAATGCGCTTTGTGAATTAGCGACTATGAGCTGTCAATTAGTAGTTTTTTGCTGGTTCAGATTAAGAGAGTGGAATTTTGAAATTTTGTATTATAAATTATGTTACCTGAATATTTTGTCTTGCACTAAAGAATCCATTATAGTACCGTCGATTTCTCCAAAGAATTTTCCAGTATGTTCGTGAGATTCACTCAGTATAATAAAACCATTATTGTCCAAAATGTAACAGTCTAAATCGCCTGAAGCGCAAGTTTTCTTGCATCCAGTCTGTGCTGTACACTGAAACAGAATATTATCGTATGAATCTAAAGAACCAATAAAATATCTCGATTGATCCACCATTTTTTATTTAAAAAAACTGATTTTGTATGATCCTAATCAGGAATATCTAAAAATAAAATGGTTATTGATAGATTACAATAATTCCTTCGTATTCTGTAATACAACACGAAATTAAATGCACTTTTACTTGTAAATATAAGAGTTCATCTTAAAAATCTGCAACAACACCTAATGTTGTTACCAGAAATGTCAATAAACTGTCATTAATATTAAATACATTGTTTTATTCGTATGAACTATGGAAAACCCTATCAAACCACAACATTTCCCATTTTCGAAAAAATTTGGCGCACCGGAGCTGTTTAAAAATCCAACAATAAAAATCAAATATGTGAAATTCGATTTCGATTCGAAAGAGTTACCTCAAAACTAGTCAGAAATGGTTAAGTGTCTATCTAAAAAAAATTGGTCTATAAGTAAAACGATGCTAAATTCCACGTGCAAATTGAAATTTATGAATTTTATTATACTGAAATTTAGAATAAGAGATGTGTAAAGTTACTTTCAATTACAACATTTCATGATTTTATGAATTACTAATTTAAATGAAACTTATGTTGTTACCCAGTAGTAGATGTATTGCCTTGTAAATCATAAGTGTTTAAGAAACGATTCATGAATTTTACATTCATAACAATCGTATAATATTTTAGTACGGAGCAAAATGAAATTTAATTTACCTCCTAAACCATATGCTAAATCAGTGTAGTTCACATGATTAGCGAGAAATCTGCTAGTTTGTTTTTATAAAATTAATGATTTTCTTAGAATGAATAAATATTAGCTTATAAATTCTTTATTAACTAATATTTAATTACCACTTATTATCGGATGACAATGGAATACTAATAATTACTATTCCTTACCGTTGATGTAATATTAGCGAAATGGGAAGCCAATGATGCGTGATGGAATTGTAATCCAACGACTGCGGCTGGAGCTTTGTGTCCCTTGAGTTCAACGAAAACCGCATGCGTAGCCGTTACCAGAGATTTCGTTCTATCAGCTACACATTAATTGCATTTTAATTTCAAAAAATATTCCCTAAACTTACCAATAACTTTAGAGAAATCATAATTTTTCAATAGAAAATAATTAATTTCAAAAATTTTAAACGAATTCAAAATATGAAACATATTTGTCAGCAGAAGATGTTCAAATTTCAAATTATAAAATAAAATTGTTAGTAAAATTTCTTCTCGGATTTGCGAAAAAAAATCACAGTATAAATTAATTTTCAAGAAATATTAGAAGTACATGATGTTCGTACTATCATATTATTGATTTAAGACCACCTTATATCGGCTAAGTAGGAGGAATTCATTTAATATATACAATAAGCAATACAGTAAGCTGTTTGCTCCGACAGCAAATGAAAAATATATTATTGGTTTTTGACAATTAATATGTTGATCACGTAAGACTTTTCGTAAATTCGAGCTATTTCTAAGGATTAAAGGAAAGCAAGAAAACAATTAGGGTGCCTTCGAGGGTGACTTCACGACCACTTTCAACTCTCTGTCATTTGTAATCATTATTCACGCTTAGGGCTGAGCACCACTTCTACCTCCTTTATACAGTAAACAATATAAAATGTGTGACTTTCACGGGTTTTAAAGCAGCACAATGTATTAAAATACGATGAAAATCTATTAAGCGTATATGTAAGCAATACGAAATCTTAAATAATATTTGATTATATTTTCTATCAATATAGTTTTACTCTGTATTTAATTTAGTAGAATCTGTTAAAATAGTGATTTTTTTGGGTGCACCTCAAAAACCCGACATTCAAAAACAAGACAGTTCAAAAATTTGAATGCATTTTGAAATGTCTGGTTTTTGAATGTCGAGATTTTGAAGTTCTGTTTTGTGATTTGTCGGCTTCTTAAGATGCACCCATTTTTTTTTAGAATGAAATATTAAAATTACCAGCATCAAATGGGACACTAAAGACGAAGCTTTCTGGTTCTACTGCGTGTTGATCTACTGCTCGTTTGTACCAAGATGAATCCACGGCTCTTCTATTTACGTCGCCAAAGTCCCTGAAATAAACATGATTTATCATACATTTAAAAATGATTGAATATAAAAATCGATTTAGGAAATTCTCAGGGATCTAAAATGTAATTTACTCGGCAGTATTGTTGCCTTTTCCTAAAAGTTTTCGAGATAAAGATTAGGATGGAACTTTCTTCTATTTTAATCTCATTCTGCTTCTAAATAAGAGAGGAAGAACTATTGTTTTCTTTGTGCTTTCGCTGATATCAATATGAAATAACTAAAATATAAATAAATAAAATCTACTATCCAGAAGAATTTAATCTATTTGAAGAATTCATATTTATTAAAGAAAGAGTTGAAGTTTATTTAAAGTGTTTGTTTTTTATCGTAATTTTATGATCAGTATTACCTAGTAACATTATATTAATTTTCGAGCTTTTATAAATAATAAGTCAAGAATTAAAGAGATTTTCGTCATTCACAGTTAATTCCTAAATCTACAATATCAGGCTAACATTTACATACGTTTTTATGCATTTAAAAGAATTATTTCATCATACACAAAAACAAAAACAGATAACTTGTTTTTTACTTAAATAATAAATTAAATTAAAAGTGATGGAAGATCAGTATAGTTCTCAATATAATGAACGAAAAACTGGTTCTTGGTTGCGATTTAGGAATAAATTATCATTTGAGTTATAATTCGTTTACAGTGTTCTTATAATGTTGTCATATACCATCATGTATATTTAAATGAATCAATTGAAAAACGATAAGTTATACTTTAAAAAGTTCAAAAATAGCATTCATAATACATATTATTAATGTAACGAATGCTGGCCGGTTTCGATTATTCGATCGATACTGAAAAACAAAATTAATTTTAAACATAAGCACTCAAAAATCAAAATCATAATTTTAATGTGTTAAAGTTAAAAAGTTCTAAAGATATGTAAATATTTAGTTTGTAGTACTCCGGGCGTAGAACTCGATTTTGCGCCCTGCATAGAAATTGTCGGGTGCAAATTATCGAACCGAACGCCTGTCGTATTAAAAAATGTCGTATGCAACAAAGGCGAAATAGCGATCTCCGACAAGTGTTCATAATTTCGCCGTACTATTACATATTCAGACATGGCAAAGTAGTTTCAATATTTTACGATTTTGATCTTTCAATTAATAAAATGCTAAATTTTTGCGTAAAGAGGTCAAATTTGCCAGATTTTAATATGAGAACTCCAAAGAAAGTTTAGTGATATTTTTTCTTAATAATACCGTTCTCTTGTCGCAATTGTAAAATATTGGCATTCTACTTACGGTTCTTCCAGAATTTCTTCATTGGTTTGGTGATCGTGCCAACGGAAAAGCCCACTTCTCGTTGCAATAAAGCTCCTCGCCACGCCAAACCTTCCTTTCCCTTGGCTGAAAACCCACAAGAATGAATTAGACATAGATATTGAGAATCAAGGGCGAGAAATGAGGTGCACATGTTTGATTCCTTGATTAATCGAAACGAAGACTCTGATGGTACATTTTTTTTATTTTGATTAGCGAATTTTCTACGGGCTGCTTCTTTCAGGCGAGTCATAATTCAATATACTATAGTCATGAATTTTTATCACAATGCATGACTAACTTTGAGTCGATTACTTCAGTTAATTTTGAGAAAAGTATAAATATATGTCAATTCTCGAATAAACGAAAAACTTATCGGAGCTTTTAAGATTTTAAAATATATATTAAATAAAACAAGATGCTATAGTATACGAATGAAAAATGTTGCCTCTTATGTTCATTAATAGTTTAAACGTTCCTATTTTTATACACGGAAAAGCTGTCGTTGTTGTACCAAGGCATTTTCTACACTTCCATTGTTCTTTCAAAAATGCTGTTCGTAAACTTTTTCATATTGCAAAGCTGAACAATTATTGGAGAGGATTTTTTTTACCTAGATTTAAAAAAAAGTATCATGTCGGTTGCACAGTGACAGCTTTAACGTATAATACATGGATCTTTTTTCGTGTATTCTGTTTGCAGACAAATTTATGAACGACAATATGATTTACAAATTTTTTAATTTTTACTTAAATATTTTTACGAACTATTTGTTTGTAATTTCTATTAGACTCCGAAAATATCAGTACATTATAATCTCTACGATATCTAATCATAATCAACTAAGATCTATCAGCTATATCTGTTATTAATAAGTTTCGCAAATATAAGATATAAAAAATAATAATATTGGTAATTTATATTTCATCTAAAATCCATTTTTTTTCCTTGCGCGTTTCTGACAAAAATGATATACACAGTGAATTTGAAAATAATAGAATGAATGGGCAACGAAAGAATCGGGGAATAAAAATCGGCGATTCTCGTGATTTGTGAGGTCGAGCATATTCGCCTGCAGCCATCATCGAGGTTGCAAACGTTGATGAATTCGCTTTTGACTTTTTAAAAATTATGCATTGGTGCGTAAATGTATTATGCATAAACAGGACACATTACCGTGCAATACACTTGCGAGTTTGTAAACATATAGTTGTGCTTAGTGATTACCTGTGCAGTACAGCCAACAGTATGGCAATAGGGCTGGCGGTGAAGACACACAATAATAATATAATAAAAATATACAACAAACGACAAACATTTTAAATCAAATCGTGGAGACGGTTGTGCATAAAGTGCGGTGTTAAAAAAAGGCGGAAAAGACCGGTCGATCTTATTTGTTTTTGTTCGGTGATATACATTTACATCAAACCCATTTAGAATTTAATTATTCAAATATAGTTCGACAGTTATGACAAAATATGGGTATCTACTCTCCTAATTGCTTTTACTCAATTTGTAATATTGCCCACGTTTCCATATATTATTCTATTTAGCAAGGATCCAAATTTCATTTTTCGAAACAATTTTTATTAATAAAAGGCGTTAATGCAGGCGTAAATTAAATATAAAATTAAGGGTGTTGGATTTTTGACCTGAAAAATGCCACTGAATGTAGGACAGCAGCAATAGATCATATATTTGATCAACTCCGTTATATTTATTATTAATTTTTAACACTGAATTTAATTTTAAGCCTTAAAAAGTTGGCTTTTTGATAGAATTCAGAGATATTTAAGTTTGAAATTTTCCGAAATTGTGTTGTTTGAAATTTTTATTATAAATATTTATTTTACAGTATGAAGAAATACTTAAATTAAATATAAGTAGAAATTAAAAAAGTTAATTGCTTTAAAATACATTCTTACTTACATAAATCTCTTTACAATACATTTTTATCTAATTTGAAGCATCTATAGCTTTGCTGAAGTAAGTGGACAAATCTATATAACTTCAGATTTTTTAATAAGAATATATTAAATCATTACATCACTTATAGAAGAATTATTGTGTAAACACGTGTAAAAACTTGGTGTAATCTTGTTATTTTAATACATATATATATAAGGAATTCTCGCAAACTTTTAATGTTTCATATAAAAAAAATGATTTTTTCTTTTGATGGCATATCAATCATATTAAATCGTTTTGCCAATCATTTTCTAACAATTTTTTTTTCATAACATACAAAATGAAAAGCAAAATTTTTGGTACAACTTCAGTTGTACATCAGCTAATAAACTATTCTAATGCAATTGAGCCTCCCGGTTAAAAAAATTAACATAAAATTTGTCCATAGTTCAGATTAATGCCATCTTGAAAGACACTGTTAAAAATATAATTTTCCTGTGTTATTTTCAAAAATATATTTGAAAATATTCACCGGACCGCATAATATTATGAATAAACAAGAAATGAACATAAAATTTTGCGTAAAAAAATATTCATTACATTAATTATCGTATTATTTTCTATCTATGTTTTTAATGAAATTAATGAAATTGTACTTTTAAAGAATACAATATTTATTTTAGAACTTTAAAAAAATAGAATTATACATTATATTGTCTTAAAGTTATTTGCTTTTTTGCGTAGAATAAACTAGCATTTCTTTTAAATTCGAAAAACATTCAAGTTTCAATCAGACATCCACCGTATTGTAGCTGACCATTTGATTTTTCAAAGGTCCCGGATTAGCATTTAGAAACCCTTAAAAACTGTTAGAAAAACTACATCGGTAGGATTAACCAGAATATTGGCTTTAGAGGCGGATTAATAACTTAATACAATGTTTCAGATTTATTTAACAAAAATCATGATTTTCGTAGGATTTTTGTTCACTTATCGTTTATTTTTCATCATTTTCCGCATAATTATAACTCGGATATTAATAAATATCGCGTCAAAAATGTTTGGGCTAGAAGATAGAACTAGTGCGGAAAATTAAATTTCAAAATGGCGGCTCAATAATAAATGGTAATTTTTTTTTCAAAATCAGTCGACTGATCAGAATGAAGTAAGTTCAAACTTGTTTCACGGGTTCTTTTGGGTTTCACAATCCAAATCCAAAGTTTCCAGAGATTTAAAATGGTGGATCCGACTTGGCAAGTGTATTTACTAAATTCCAATGAAATCACTTCATTCTTGGTACTCGCTGGTTTTTGGGATCGCTGATTCCGGTTTGTGGATCCGCCATTTTGAATTTGTGATAATTAACATTAGATATGGATTCAACGAACACAAAAGCAGCCGGATACCAAGTTTTAGCTGATTTCATTCAGGTGAATCAATTGAATATATGATTTTGAAATAACATCGAATTTAGTAGGAATTTTTGAGTCGCCATTTTGAAATTTACTTTTTAACAATAGTTCCATCTTCTAGTCCAAACATTTTTGACGCGATGTTTATAAATATATGAAGTATTCTAACGGAGGAAATGTTTAAAAAATAACAATAAGTGAAAAACCCCTAAAAAATTCCTGTTTTTTGTTAAATAAATGATCGTAATTTTTTTACATTGATGTTTGCGGCGTGTTTCGATACACCATTCAAAAGAGCAGCCAAATTTTATTTGAATAACTATCCTAAACGTTAAAAACATTCCGAATGTCCAGAATTTGGTTAATGCAGTGTTTTATGCCCGATATCAAATATTTGAATTTGGATTTATGCTGTATTTATCTATTTAATATTATTTAGTCAATATAAGTATAGAATATATTTATTTAAAAATATATCAGTTTCTCTTTAGAAGAAATGTTCACGTTACATTTAAACGCTTCTCAAAGCCTGCATTAAAAGAAGGGCCTTGATGTAACGCTATAATGTCTACTAGGGCTTTGATAATTTATGTACTATGACACCTCCCAATATTGGCCTTCCCTGTATACATCGCTGTCGACGCATGTGCGTTTCCTCGTTATGTGTGTGAATAAGGGCGATATTTCGTCCCCTAATCCGGCTAATATTTGAAGGGGGCAGAAAAGAATAGATATTTGAGAAGTCATAGTATTAATTCCTAGCATTTGTTTCTGTTCTACTGTTTAGTAATGAATTAATCAAAATAAATACTACAATACTTGCAACAAAATTAGTGCAACAATATTATGCTCTTAATATAGTACAGCTTAGACAAATGTAAATATATACAATATCAACTAAATAAAGAAGTTCATTAAGTAATTAAAATGATTGTGTTATTAACAACATGTAGTTAGCTTTCTTAATTTATATAATTGTTTTAAGTATTTTCGGGGTTCATTTATTTTTCTTCTCTCATTGGTAGCCATAAACATGACTAATTTTGAAGAGATACAAATTTTGTTTACTCAGAATTACATGGCAGCTGAAAATGAATCATTAGTTGAATTATGCACGATTAAACTGCAATTATATATCATCGATTTATATCCTTCACAATCTTCTTCATTTTCACACATATTTTGTCAAAACTGTCGAATAAATACTCATTTAAGTTAAATTCGAAATTATAAAGTAGCATATAATTTTGTGAATCTATTATTTTAATATTAAGTATATTAGTTTTATATCTCAGATTTTAAGACATTTAAAAAAGGTACATTTATCTTGTGTAACATAGGTGTAAAAATATTAAATCTTAATTTTTATCAAATATAAATTAATCGTTCTACAATGTATATAATATATGCATTCTTTAAATATATTCAAATTAATAATAAGTATGTTCAAATTTCCAAAAATAATACGCACATTATACACATAATAAATTTTGGAAATAGTAAATACGTTCAAACCTTTCCTAAGTAAAATTCAGATTAGTTATTAATGTTACATATTCAATACTTTTAAAAGATTAAATTATTTATGAAATGTGTAATTTAATAGAACAAACAGAAATAGAATAATATACTATTTTTTTAATATGGTTTTACTTTATGAAAATTCTCGAAACAAAAGTTGTATTTGTGAAAAATATATTTGGTACTAGCAAATCATACTAGCACATCGATCGATCGATTTTCTAGTGTATTGTGCTGTGCTTGGTGCATTCATTTGCAAGAATATATTTTTTATACGTGCTTCAATTTTTTGCTACTATGATTTCACTTACTTTTCTTCTTTCACCATGGCACTTTCGCTTCTTTTGTCAAATTCTACTGTTAATTTAGCATCTAACACAAGTGACTGTACCAGTGATTTGTCACCTGCAAAGAGAATAATTTCTTCATTATATCGAACCTAGTAATTTATTAAAAAGTACTATGTCCAGAACAATTAAAAATATTTTTGAACTTACAATAATGAGCTTCCTTGTCAGGCTTGCTCGCTTGCTTTTGGTGCGAGCGAGGTCTTATAGACTTCCATTTCCACCCTGGATTTCGGGTTTGTGAAAGGAAGTGTAACACTCGTTCTTCTGGGGTGGCGAAACGCTTTTCAGAGGCCGAGCTATACTCGCAATATACCCAATCAGGGTGTACTTTCCAAAAATCACCTTTAAAGTACTCGGTGACTGAAATTAGAAATACAAATTTTGATTAGTATTTTGAAGTAAGTTTTGAAAATTAAGATTACATTAACAATTTAGTTTATTCAGACAGATTTGTGAGCAGTTATGAATACTTATAGTGCGTAAGTCTGTATTAATTATTGAAATACAGTACTCCCTCCCACTAGTGGCATGGTCGAGAATAACATTAAAATAGGTGGAGCCTTTGTGTTAGTTCCGTTAATTTATGAAGGCGTGACATCAAAATATGGGGCGATGATGGGAATTGGAGAAATGTTACTAGTCAGAGGACAAACCTGTCACTAATTAAAATGAGCCACTATTGGGAGGGGCCACTGTAAAAGCTTTTTGTAATTGTTGCCTGCCTTTATAATATAACAGCAGTACAATAAAAGTAAATGTCTTAGCAGTCCCTACACTGAGAAAATGTTTGAAAGTCCCAGACTGTCTAGTTCTAGCGGGGTATACTTGCAATGTGCGCAAAACTGCCATAATATTATTGAAAATTACCTTACAGCATGGAACTTTCTAGTGTAAGTATGGCACATTTTCGATGCCAGTGTGGACATTTTTAATATCAGTATGGCACTTTTGCGCATATTGTAAGTATATCCCGTTAGAACTAGACAGTATGGGACTTTTAACCAGAAAAAATGCTCTCAGTGTATAACACAAAAATATTAAAAATATTCAATAGGTCTCTAAGGGATGTTTTTGTAACTTCATTATTGTTATCAATTAATTAATACACAAAAATAATAAAATTGTATAAAGACCACCGATCAAATAAATTGTTACCTTAATAATAATTATGTTTATTATTACTGTATTCACAAGTTTTTACTTGAAAATTAAGACGAATGTATACAAAATACAAAAATGTAAAAGTTTACTTTTGACTAATTTTTATAGATATAACTGACTAAAATAAAGTGTACAGTATTTTAAATTTACTATACATAAACTCTAATAAGAGGATTTAAAATTATTGAGAGATTTTTATCTTAATTATTTGTTATTTTAAATCAGGTTAAGTCGTAAATCCATCAATTTGGTGTATTATATTAGTAATATGTTACATCTAGTAGGTACGAATAAAAGCGTAATTGAATATCCCGTCAAGAAACGATGTTGTGAATTTCGCAAAAATCGACAGGCTACAGTCCGATTCACATATTCATAGTGCATACCAGAGTTTTCAGGTGGCGTTATTACGAATTCATGAGATTCTTGAAAGCAGTGACACTAGTACGTTAGCATATTATGCTCATGCAAGTAGCATGGATTTATTGTCTACATCAAAGAAATGTTATATTGGTATGCAATTTTATATTAAATTAGGGAGACATGGTTTGTATCGATTGCTATTATTTTCTTAAATGTAACGATTGTGGATGAAGATATGTTAGCATTTTTAACTTTGAAGAAAACGAATTATTTTTTATCTTAGGAATCACGTTTTTTTTATCAACGATAAATGTCAGGTTAGTTTCAGTGGCGTTATATATGTTTAACATTACCAAGTATGCTGCAAAAACCGGACCCCAAAAAATGTATTATTTGAACACAATGGACACTTGAGAAACGTAATTTCAAAGTTAATATTTTTTATTGAAAATACATCAAAATCGAAGACTTTATTTCCATTTAACGACCATAAATAAGACGCGATTGTATTTGCAAATCAGAAACATGTAGTGATATATGAATTTTAGTCGTTTTATGAAAAAAATTTACTTGACAAATTCAACTGCCATTGAAAAGTTGAGTCGAGAGTAGTTAAAAGAAATACTTTTTTTTGTTAGTATAACCTTGTTGATGTTGTTAATTTTACTATTTTTACTTAAGTTAATATTATTTACCCAGTAAACGAAAAACTATTACGAATGATTGGAGATCTAGAAATGTGATACTATGCATAAAACTCAAAAAGGCATGCACTCAAAATAATTCCACTAAAAAAAATTTCCAGAAAAATTCTTAGTTGATTTGACTACTTTTTAACTACACAGAGTAGTTCGATACGTATTAAGGAAATATTCTAAGTTCCAGTTACTAGCGTAAAGAAGTTAAATCAACTAAAAACGTAGTTTTGCTAAATTCAATTAAAAATAAATCGCTCCAGCATGTTGAATAGTTTTTAGTGTACTAGGTAGTTAATAAAATCATATTCACTATTTACAAAATTGTCTGAAATTTTGACACCCATGATTGCCGTGTAGCAAACATTCGATTGCATTATTCGAATTTTAAATAATGTCATTATTAAAGAATATAGTGAACAAATAGTAATAATGCCACTGTTATATGTTTATTTTGTTGATGGGAAGTTTTAAATTTTCTTATCATTTTTATATTTAAATTAAGTGTATTTACTTGAGAAAATTTTCTTGGAAATAAGAAGTTTTTATAGTGAAGACTCATCGTTAATATGATAATATTATCATATGATAATATGATATATCTTCATTAGATCTTACTATAATCATTTTATTTTTGCAAACGTGAATTCTTTCTGGAAATTAATTAGAAATACTTTTCTGAGCTAAATAAAAACCTCACAGAACTCAACTTGTAGGTTTGAAGAACAGTAAAAAATGGTATAATTATATTACAAATCCATGGTACTATTAGCTGTTCGTGTCACTAAATTTGTGAATAATTTTTTTAATACTCCATATGACTATTTCAGAAGGCTCATAAACGGTTAAAATTGTAATCTCTCTATTACTAAGTCCGTTTCATATCCACAATAACAAATATTTTATTTACAATATGGCGCAATTGATAAATTAATAATTGTATAAACATTTTGGACCCAAAATATAATTCTAATAAATTACTCATGTATAACACGACTATTATAGAACGTACATAAATTAGTAAAGTTTTAATCTTTCTATTACTAAGTCGTTTTTAAGTCCACAATAACAAATATTTTATTTATAGCTCGGTGCAATTAACATTTGTAAAAATACTTTTCTACAAAATACAATTGTTAACTGATTAATTGCGCAGTGCTTTAAATCAAATATTTGTTATTGTGAACTTAAAAAGTACTTTTTTATATCATTATTGTCTTCTAAACAATACAGATATAGTTTGTGTCTTTTTAGCCATGAATTGTGTACAAGACATGAACAGTCAAAGGATTAACAAACGACAGCTTATATTCTTAATTTTTTTAGTATTATAAAATGGCACTGTGCATTTTCTTTATATTTTAGTAATTTTTAAACATGTCGAATGGTACGGTGTCTCAATTATAAATGTTTTCCAGTATTTTTTGCATTTAAAAACTATCTCTCTTAAACTTATCACTTTAAATCCTATACATTAAATTTGCAGAGATTTATGTACAAATCTGCTATGTTCTTTATGGAGGCATCTGGAACGATACCAAGACGTTAACTCGTATAAAAGTAATTTTGTTATGCCGGATCATTTTATTAAGGAAGGAGCATTTGGCAAGAAGTCTTATTAGATAAACTTTGAATAGACATCATACGTTGGCAGCCAAATATCATCAAAATTTCCAATAAAATGTAAAGAATCTTGATATTAAACTGTCATACCAATTAATGCGATTATCTAAATAGATCTAAATCGATTTTGTAAATGCATAATTAATATTTAATATCATAATATTTTCAAAAATTCAAATCACACATGTCAGTAGATTAAAAGTAATCTGCTAACCGATTTCAATTTATTTTTTCGTCAAATTGATGTAAGAGTTTAATTAGAGTTCTTGTTAAAGATCACATCAACATTAAATAAAGTATTATACATAACCCTTTAAGACCGGTTCATATAAATTTAGATCAGATTTAGATATATTGAGATAGTTTGATCAAATTATTCGCCAGTATGGTTATTGTGATTGGGAGCCATTTCTTCCATTGCCATTTATATGCCAAATATAACATAATCTATTGAATCTTATAAACATATAAAAATATGTTTTTAAATTACTTATTTTCAAAATAAAATTAGATAATCGCTCACGCAGGTGAGTTGGACAATGTGTAATCGCAAGTGTTCATCCTATCGAAATGTAACTGTTAATTGTGTCAATTATAATGAAAATTCACTCAATTGTTTTGTACTTTAACTTACTAAATGGAAATCTGTGTTTTTTTTCAAATACAATAATAATTGATAGTTTTTTGTGTCGAGTTCACCAGGACATTATTTATGTATGATCAAATCATTTTTTATGGACAAACGTTGAGTTTGATCAGCAGTTATTTCAATTTCTGACAGTAAATAATTTCGAGTCTGTCTTACAATCGTAATATTAAAATAAAACTAAAAAATACCGTCCGTATTAAAAACTTGTTTTAGATAATATAAACATACAAAATCAAACTAATTCATCGTTGTAAAAATTGATGTGAAAACATCCCAGACAGGAAGGTTTGAGTTTCACGATGTTCGCATGTTTGAGATTTGACTCCTGTCCTGATTAGCTGATAGTCTTGGTGCGCAACCAATCGACGTCGAGTGCAATGCCTGTGTGGCAAGAAGGTAGTGGTTTGCGCATGCGCAAATTGTTCAATAAGACTCATATGCGAGTGACAATTTTCATCTGATTGGAAGACACAAATAGTACTGAAATGGAGCGCAAACGTGCGCTTTAGTCTCATTTGAGTGCCATTATGCATCCAATACGAACTCACGTTGCTATCTGAGATGACAGAATTTATATTTCAATCTTATTTTTTCATTTTCTTAGAATTATGAATATAATGAAGGTAGGAATTTTTTTTTTCCTATACTTTATTAAGGATGGCAAACGATACGCGTAAATTCAATATTAAAATGTAAGGTACTAATTTACTACTGTAATAACTAGAAAATCGTCAATTGATTTTGAAGCGTATTTGAGCATTTAATCACAGAATATCAGTAAGGTTACTCACCATTCACATCAGAGTGTCTAATTTCCTGTTCGGCATGGAGCTCGTACATGCCGTAACCCTCTGGTATCGCCAACCCCAACGAGAACGGCGTTCCGTCTATTGGGTTATAAACGTACTTATGCCGTCTTATCGAAACTCTCCTCTGAAAAATTAAATATAATTCTGTCTTTATTTTTTACATAAATCTAATAATGATTTTATAAAGTAGATAAAATTATTGAAAATATTGCTTACATTGAAATTTTTTAAATTATTTTCATAATCTTTATAATTCATATAATTTACAGTTTAATTCCAATTCACTTTGCAGTGGTTTATGTACAACAAAATATCTAGAATTAACTTACCATATCATCATAGTGTATTTTGACTGCGAACTCAGTTTCCCCTTCCTTTTGATCGATCATATCGTGTCTGAGCTGTACAAACATATCAAAGTTTCGTAATACTACTTCTCAACGAAATTAAGCAATTAAATCTGCGATCAATAAAATTACTTACGTCAAGTAGGTGGGAATTGTTTGATGGATATGATGGATCGTCGAACTCAGACAGTTCGACTTCTGATAGATCCACGTTGATGTATTTTGGTTTTAATGTTTCTTCGTACTAAAATTATAATGATCATAGCAATTATTGCAATATTTTTAAAATAATTTACTGTTGTTTATTAAATCAGCATTAAAATTTTGAAGAATTGTTGAGTTCTTATTTGTTTACTAATCAGTTTTATTATTAGTACAATTTGGAATTCTACTATATTACGCACAACTGCAGACCTTAATTTCTGAACTTTGAGGTGTCCCCAAAGTTTTACTGAATATATTAAAGAATTTTTGTATGCCACTGAAACTCTAGTGTCATACTTTATGCTATGAAATGTCATAATTTATGCTAAAATTATAGTTAGGATTACTATTTCAATAGGAAAATGGAATAATCGTCGAAAAAGTTAACTATATTTTTAGTTTTTGAATAGTTCATATATGGTGTTTAATAATATTCACGCATTATTAAATTTCCTACTTACGTGGTACTTTTGGTTAAGTCACATAAAAATCCATTTAACGTAAGGTAAATTTTAAATCAAAATTATATTAAATTTTACTACTCCAAAGTAGATCAAGAGGATATATAATCAAGAGAATATACTCCTTTATATATAACACGCGAACCACCTTCTGTTCAAAATGGGACCATTTACAATTTAAGGTTATATATTTTACTAGTTTTTTTTTTACATTTGTCGATTCTGACCAAGTGGTTATAGATAAACAAAATGTCTGACAAATCTACCAGAGGTGAAACAAATTAAAGGACTTCATAAGTGACTTTTTCTAATTTTACATCTTTGGACAATTACGAGTTCAACGTGACGAGCGAATGTTAGTATTTAGTTAGCAGAGTCTTCTACAAAACACGTACTACTAAATTTTCTCGTTCTTTGTTATTATTATTTCTCTTCCTTCACTTGGAAATCTTAAGATCCGTCTAGTTGACCATGTTTCGCAAAGATGTCGCATAAGTGGCACATATTTTACTCCCAAGTTATAAAACGACTGACGGTTTGTATATATATGAAAGGTCCAACTTTAGAATCTATAATGTACTCGTAATTTATTCGAGATACTTTCTTCGTCGCTAAGTAAGTTTGTGATTACATGTGTAATTTGTAGTGTATGTTTTATATTATTTACGATCTTAGTCAATAAGCAGATTTCCAGTTACATATGAGACGTTGACTAACATTAATTAGATACAAGATTAGCATTCTCTGAAAATCCTTCAAAACCACTTTATAGGTTGATACACTTCACGTCATAACATAAAATTAAAATTTTTCTTTTCTAACCAAACTGATTTTTCTTCGTTGACATAGTAAAATTTAAGTGTAGTAACAGAATTTAATAGGCTCCACGTTAAGAATTGTTATAAATTTATTGTCATTTTTAAAATTAGAAGTTGCTAATATTAAATTTCAAGTTGAAACTTTTAATATGCGTGCATTGTAATTTTTACTATTTCGGTGCGGTTATTCCATTTTCCAGTAGAAAAATAGTAATTTTTACTATTTTTGGAATTTCAGTGTACTAACATTAATTAAGTTTTGCACAATTTCATAATTTGAATGTTTCAAATTTGAAATAATTATTTAATATTTTAATAAATAACAATGAAAAACTTACATCAATATTTCCAGGCTGCAAAAAATCAATATTCGCAATTAGTTATATGAATATAACACAAATGGTACAGAAATTAAGAAAAGTGAATACGTGACAAATGAGAATATAGTGGTACAATTATTAGAAATAATCAGATTATACGTACAAGTGGACGCAAATCTGGATGGTATAACACGTGTCCATTGTTGTTGACTATAAAGGAATAACCATTCACTCCGAGCTGCAAAGAAAAGAGAAATTATATTGTTGGAATTACTTTCAATTATGTTTTTTTTTGTACTTTTTTCACTAAGAGTTGTCTCTGAATGTTACAACTTAGAAAAGTTTTAGTTTTGCCTATACTAGCTTCTATAAAAATGTGACTACATTAAAATTTGGCTAAACTTATTCTTTATTCATTCAATTAACATTTTTAGGGCTGAAATCTGTTCGCACAGCCTTTTTAGTGTTTGAATTGATGGTATATGAGTTATTGTACGACAAAACAGATAATATTTCATAAAAAATGATCACTAGTTTTTCATTTAAAATATGCAAAAAAAGTATTGAAAATAAATAGAAATATTTTTATTAAATTATTTATTACTGAAGAAAAAATTGTTATTATTAACTTTTATTGTAAACTTATTACAAGATTATATTTTCTAAATCCAATTACAGTAGAGTCCCGGTATATTTTACCGCTCGGTTCTTCGCCTTCCCCTCCATTCTCCTTATATTTCTCAAAAGAAGGGGAGCGCCGCTTCTCCCACCCTCCTCAGCCGTGTTACGTTCGTGACGTCACAACAGGCCCTTCCTGAGGCCCCAGCGCAAGGTGGGGGGGAAAGAGAGCGGCGACAGACAAATATAACAAGACGGAACTGGGCAAATGTGCTGGGACGTAAATAGAGGGAGACGCAAATATACCGGGACTCTAATGTATTGGGAATGCTATTGGAAAACACTACTTGTCCGCCAACAACATTCCACTCAGTTGTAATCAGAAAAATATAAACTCTAATAATGAATTAATTTCATACATAATTGTTTCCTAAGAACGCGAAGTTATGACTACAATTACAATAATAAATGGGAGCTCTCAAAGTGGCTACCGATGCTCTAGAGGTTGAATTGAGGGAAATGAAAGACAAGGTTTAAAAATTTATGTGAATAAAGTCACTGATGCTCACACATTCTTAGAATAGTTATACAAAAGATAGACATCAAAAAATAGTTTTTAAATGTACACTTACTTTGTAAGGTGGAACTAATTTTTTAACTTGATCGATCGGAACATCAGTTCCAACTATTCCCAGTAGATTTGCTGATTTGACCTAGAATCAACATATAGCCTCAGCCAAATATTTAGGTAATATTTAATTTTTTAATATTTCTGGTTATTGAGTTATTCCAAAATATAAACGGAAACCCGTCTTTACGAAATTTTACTAAACTATTAAAGATAAGTGTGGTATTTAATTCCTTATAGTAAGTAAACATGTAACTTTTTGCATCTGCATTTTTTTGTTTTTCCAACATTTTCTGAAGCTGGAAAGTTGTCAATTTTCAAATTTTCAAATTTCAAAAGTATGCACAGATATTAAAACAACATTCAAATGGAGACCAATTTTTTTAAATAGGCATATCGGAAGAGCTTTTAACGATAAATCAAAAGATTGGTTCCCAATTTTTTTAAAGAGTAAAAATGAAATATTTACTTAGAAAGAAAAATTGCTGAAAATTAAATAAGAAACAATATTTCCATCTTCATCTATAAATGAATATGTTCTAATTAAAAGATTTTAAATAATTGAGACTGGTGACCAGTTGAATGCATCTCTCTAGCAGGCAATTTCAGAAATACAATTAATGCAGGCAGTAATTAATTGAAATTTGTCCAAAATAATTGAATTATGTAAAATTTAAGAATTATAAGAAATGAAATACCCAAATTGATTGAAATATAATAAATTGTATATTAAATAATGGTAGGAAGTTAAAATTGTCATTTTAGAATTTTTCAAAAACAAGTCCAGATATTCCAATTAATCCTAGAGTTTCTCGTCTTAGACAGGTTATCCAATCGATCGACCAAAATTCCGCGTGGCGCCACGTGGTGATAAGAGCAATGCACTTGTAATTATTACCGTGTGATTTCTGCGGTCTAATATGGGTGCCGTAACCGACGTCATGAGTTGACCCTGACCTTCGAAGCCGTATCTGCTACTCTGGAAGCGAATCCTGATGATTAACTTCCTCCTCTCTAATTAGCTAATTGCATTAAAATCTCATTCTAGTTCGACGAGATTTTATATTTCATAAAAACGCCATCTCGACGATGCCGTCTAAACGAAATCGCAAATGCAGTTTTGTAGTTGGGAGTTGAAATTGACCAAAATTGACGTTTAACTTATATCAGTTCATAACAAAGTAAAAATTTAGAGCGTTTAACATCACTGCATTTACAAATTAGCGAATTATTTGTTTCATTTCAAAATATTGACAAATACACTCTAAAACTATTGGAGTCAATTTTTAGCTTGTAGGTGTAGAAAATAGGACAAGTTAGTTTCGACTTGTTTAAGCTCTTTTAAGGTTAGTCATATTTTAGTGGAGCCTATTTCGCTATTCCCCTTGAAACGGCGAAGTATATAACTGCATCGTTAGAGGGATTAAAACCTGGGTTTTGAGTACACCAAAGCGGTACCTATAGAATTGACTTTATGGGAGTGCAATATAAATGTAGAGGACTGGAATATACTATGGTTACTTCAGAGAACTACGCAATGGACTCCAATAATTTTAGTGTGTACAAAATGAAATATGTTAGTTGTACCAAAGTTTGATCATGGACAATATTAGAAATTAAAAAATTCTTACTTTTCCTCCGACGTAGACGGATGTCCAATGTTTTGGATGATCGTGATAGAGTACCATAGGCCTGGCCATTACTTTTATGTATTCGAAAACTTTGACGTTGATTTCCGCTCTGTTTGTTATTCGTGCGTAAAATCCTGAAACATAAATACGGTACTCATATTTATGTCGTGGTTAAATTACTCGACCAATTCAAAGTACCATTTCATCTCCAATATTTTTAAATGCCGAAAACATTATTAGAACTATGAGTCAGTCTGAAAAGCAGCTATGTAACCTATAACTCGCCCTTTGACAGTGTAAATTGTATATGTTTATTTTCGTTTGTCCAATACAGACTCTAATAATAATAATAACTATTTATATTGATCTCCACATTAGACATAATTTAATATAATTTTAATAAATTGTACTCGACATACTCCCTAAATGTTGAATTTTCGTCTTGAAAAGTATTTTCAGTACAATAATAAAAGAACTAGGAAAAGTAGTATAGAACCCCAATTAATTAAGGTAGTAAGTAACCTTTATTTGATATTTGAGAGATAAAGTTAATAGATTCTACTAGATTACAAAAAATATCTTACAGATTCTGACCAAAATTTCATTAATACTCTAACAAGATCTGTCAAGATCAAACACTAGGTGTATTAAGGTCTGACATCAGATCATTTTTTATCTATAGATAGATATACAAATAAATTATCTCGACATATGTGACCAAACTGATATCTAATTCGATCTCACTAGTGATAATTTAAGCAATTAGAATCTCGTTTGATCTGAATTATTTGTCGAGGGATTGGATGACTTAAAACTGTAGTCGAAAAAACAATATTGTTTTAGCAAAGGTGTTTAGACACCCACAATACTTTAACCTTAAGCTTTAATTTGTAATTTGATGGGTATCTTAAAATTAATTTCATCAAAATTTATTAACAAAAATGATTGTTTAAGTGTTGTCGTAGTTTCTGCACAGTAGGGTTCAATCTTGTTCATTAGCTACTAACAGAATAAGTAATATCTTTTGTAAGATTGTTGATTCATTACTTTTGAATATTGTATAAATAACCTATAAAGCTACAATTTATTCCCCAGTAGTAAATGTGTTTAAATTGAACAAATTTTGATCATAAACTTAGTAATAAACGTCACCAAATTGTCAAGACAAAATGTAACAATTTCGTGAATATTATTTGGATTCCTTTTTAGGCAAATTGTGGACAGTTTCAGCGCAGTTTCTGTATAGAATTATGGAGATTATTTAACACGAATAGGCTCTTTATTTTCGCTCTACTTTTTTGCCCATAATTTAGGTAATATTATCTGGATGTTTTTTTATAAATAACGTACAAGTTGAGTCTACACTTTTCATCCTGTTTCTATCTAGGTTATATTTATTTTGTATAGTTTTTGAAAATTGACATTTCATTATGAGTAAATCATTCATCAGTTTTAATCTGAGCTTCTTCATCATCATGATCATCATCATCACCAAAGTCATTGTTACAATCTTCATTATTTTTCTCATCGTCATCTCAGTCATCATGGTCCATATCGTCGGCATCGTCGTCATCATCGTCGTCATCGTCGTCATCATCGTCGTCATCGTCGTCATTGTCGTCATTGTCGTCATTGTCGTCATTGTCGTCATTGTTGTCATAATCGTCATCGTCGTCATTGTCGTCATCATCGTCATCGTCGTCATTGTTTGTCATTAAGATTTTCGATTGTGTCAATTACTTAGAGTTTATAACTTGCAACACGGACAGATGCTTCCGGTTCACTCGCAGTAGAACCATCAATCCCAAACCAACTATATAACGTTGTACTTTACATCTCTGCGTTATTAAACACGCAATTGTCATGAATTACATCATTGTGATATTGCAGAGTACTGTCCTTTTTAGTAAGTAAACATATCAGATACGAGTAAATTTGTTGACAAAATTGTACATGTTTAGGTACGTACCTAACATTTTTCCATTTATTTTATAAACATTTTGAATAACTTTATTGTACAATAATTAGACTAGATATTTTTATACATATTCTGAATAATGTTACTAAACGGTTATCAGTTAGAATTTCTAAGAAATCTACGTTTCATTGTTATTCAATATCTAGACAGTTTTGTAACAAAATATTGATTTGCTGATTTTAGTAATTCTCTAGATTGAGGGCACTTTTGATGTATATAGTTGTAAACTACTTCACTGGACCAGAAAATGGACTGAATCTAATTGAGTTCTTTTAAGCGACCAGCAATTTTTAGTTACTTCTGTAAACGTGATGTAAAATTCTAATCGATGAGGTGACAAACAACAAATGCTTTCATTATTTTAAATTTACAATGGGAGAGAAAAACTGAACAAAGTAATCAACGAATTAAAACACATCTTTTATAAATTCCTTTGAACACGAATTCCTACTTTTTAAAGAAAATTCATATATTAAGACCGAGAGTTCATTAATAAATTTAGAGATTTCCGCATTGTCTGCCATTACAATACTGAACATTGATATCATAGAATAGAAACATTCAGAGATTTATAATACATATTATTTTCATTTTGTCCATTCACTTTTTTTATTATAAAAGTTCGGTCAGATATGCGTGATGCAAATGCAAATCTGAATTCAAAACAAAATGTGTTCAATACCGAACGTCTATTGGTTTCGTGCCAAACCCCTACCCATTCCGACATCAATAAGTGAAAATAAGAAGAAAGTGATTTTTACTCTACATTTTATGCACAATTAACTGCAAGACTGAATTATTCGATACATATTGATTGTTTATCTAATTGGTTTAATTATTCTTTATTGCAGGCGACTGATGAATATATTACTTTCATGTTAAATTAAGTATAAAATATATTTTATTTACCTGATTCAATGTTTGTTTTATAAACCTAAACTTATAATAAAGCATCAATAAGATAATAATAATAAGTACAAACCTTTGTTGCTGCATGACATGCTTTGCAAATCAGGGCTGTCGCTGCCTCCCACGAGGTACGTGAAGATTCTAACTGGCATGTGTGGTGAATTGTATTTTTTGACCAATTCGACCGACGGAGCAGTTGAATCCGAAGTTATGAGCATTATTGCTTGATTGCATTGACTACCGAGACCAGTTCGATTGTATTTTTGTAGAATCTCAAAGGCCGTGCTCATCGCAGCTGAAACATTGACTGGTGACTTAGAAGAAAGAACATTCATTGCCGTTTTTAACTCTCTGACGTTATCTGGTGTAGCGGAAACCAGAATATCTTTGAAACAGGGTACAATTTCCTGCGTGTTTTCAGCGTAACTGAAGACATTTACATAATCGTCAGGTCTCAGAGTGTCTAATATCGTTTTGACAGTCGCGATCATCATCCCCCGAACTTTAGAAGATGAAAGGCTGCTGCTATCAACAAGAATAACCAAGTCTTTCGGACTTGTGGCGCCCCCTATGAACCAGTCGGAAATTCGAAAGTCGTAGACATCTCGGACACGATTGGAAACTCTTGGAGTATTCGTCGTGTCAATTGGTGGCCAAGAAATTGCTAAAAATTAACAAAATAAATATCTCATTTAGAACCTTTTTAGTACTCTGGATATGTAATTAGTGACAAATCATTAAACATGGAGGAACCATCTCTCTTTTAGAATGACACTAAATCTGTGCTAATACAAAAATAACGAAACCGAGTTTCGCCGTAGTACAAATAGATTTTATCAATTTAAAATAAATTATTCTCATTCTGTGAACTGAACCTGATAAAAGGGGAATGCAATCGGATAAAAATAAATTATATTTAAAAAAAGAATGGAGTATTGGAAGTCCGTACTAGATGTACAAGAAAAAAAAAGAAAGGCCACGTACTCCTATAAATTCTCAACCGAGAGAAAACAAAGCCAAATTGGCCTAAGTTTTATATGCAAAATCCTAATTGAAGGTAATGCACATAGAATTCTTACTTCGAAACTAATCTGAATTACGGCCCTCTTATTTTCCATCGGCGTAAGTGGCATTACAAGCGGCAATGTTTCCGGCGGGTATTCGGAAAAGTTTTCGACGCTAGAGAATGTAAAATGCAAAAGAAAAATGAATACTTACCGGGAAAGCGTCGAAGAAAACCGGAAGTGGCTCCGTAGTACTGCCAAGAGAGCGACGGGTCGCTCTCGTAATTGTTGACGAAGAGTAGGTCGAGGTGCTCGCTCCATTGTAGTCCCGAACTGACTTCTCCCTCTAAAGAAAAAAGAAGAAATTTGCATTCATTTTTCAGGCAATAATGGACTGCAATAAAGACAATAAATATAATAGTTCTGCTTCATTTTCACTAATGACGTCCAAGATGTTTACAAAAGATACGAAAAAGAAGTAGAAAAAATCTTTTTCTTGGAATATAAAACACAAGTTCTGTGCAAATACAAAATCTATAGAAACTTGTTCGAATACTTGATATTCGTACTTGGTGTGGTGTCCGATTATGTAGGTGAGAAAGTTTGGAGCGCCGACGGCGTTTTATTTTTCCAAACTTTCGTACCACCAGTTCGATCGAAAAAATGTCCTCTATCGGTATCCGAACAACTTATAGAGAAACTAGTAACCACAGAAGGATTTACATTTCTATCACTGAAAATTATTCTTAAATTTTTTTTCAAAAAACAAAAATGAAAACTGATATGCGTATAATTTAGCAGAAAATTGAACATGAGAAATGGTGATAATACATTTGTGAATTATTTTACCTGTGTCAAGGATATCAGGTGGTAGCAAAACCGCTGACAGGTTGACATTGACCGCTAAGTGATCGAAATGCCGATTCGGGACTAGATGCATTTCCCGTGCTCCAGGTGCTACTTTTCCGTTTTCCGAGAATAAATTGAGACGATGGGAAGCGTAATATCTCGGGGAGGAGTTCGAGTCTCGCTGCCCTGAAAGAGCCGCGTGTTCTGCACTCTCCATCAGCTTCTGCAACATTAATTAAAGGTACATTAATTAAAAAGATTTGCTTTTCTCTCCTTCATGTTTCTTTCTCTTTCTATCACGTAGCCACATCTATCTAACTTTCTTCCCATCCCTAAACTTTCTCTCTCTCGTCTCCCTTGCTCTCTGAAGCACTTTACTAATTTCTTTGTTACCTACTTTCAGTTCTGTTTCGCTATTCTTTATATGAGATTAATTTTAAGGTTTTTCCACACATTTTCTTTCACTTTCCTATCTCCTTTTCTCATCCCTGTCCTCTTAGGTCTTATTCGCTCTTTCTCCAACCATGCACCATTGGCCTAATATTCATAATCCTTGGCACGACCCTCGAAAATCTCGCCTGACGACGCCTTTCTCGTGTACGTAACTTGGCTTAATTAGGATGATTTTAATTGCGAAGAATCGCGTTAATTCGCTTCTTCAAGTAAAATCATGAGAAAGCAATCACGGGTGCTATGCAAGGATTGCGAAGAATTTGAGAAATCATATCACTATTGTACTTCCTTTCTTGTAGAAATTATGAAAATAAAATTATTCTTTTCGAAAAATAAAAAATATGAAATTATCCACGCAATTTATTGATTCTCTGGAAATATTTATACTAGTATTTTAATAATAATGGAAGCATAATGAGCAAGTTAACATGTTACATAGTTGCTATAATCAACACGTTACAAATAAGTTACGATAGTGCAAAGTAGATTCGTTGGATTTCTGTTTATATTTCAGATGGTAGGCAACTGACGAAAGTATTTTTGATTTGCTCTAAAACTAATTCATATATTTAGACAAATTAACTGTTCCTTACATGAGGATTGATAAGTTTCTAGGATTACTTTATTATGAACTATTGTCTCAATATAATCTTATAGTGAAAATTGTTGGATTTGAAAAGTGGACATTAATTTGAAAAGAACAAAGGTTATTCTTGTGTTATTATGTGTACTTCATTGGAAACATCTTTTGGTCATAGTAAGAATCTCATAATTTAATCCGAAATACAGAATTTTGGTATTCTCTGTCTGATGTCTTAATACAAGATACATGTTTCATGTTTTTAAAACTGTTAAACATTACTTCGCCAAAGGCAGACCTCATATTTTGACATCAAATCATTTTGATCAGAAATGCATTTCATTTCCTTGTAGCACTTAAGATATTACGTGTAAAAATGTTCGTCGTAATCAGAACTGTTACATGGGGAAAAGGTTTGGTCATGACAAACAAACACTTAGTGCTTTCATATCCAGACGAGAAATTGGTTGGAATAGCCAAGCCAACAGCTTCATTAAGCAATAAACTGGTTACTTACCAATTAATTAAAACACGAATGTAATAAATTGGTTAGTTTATAACTATATCTTATCTTGCCTCCACCAATTTATTGTCTTGATTTGAGAGCAATATGCATTGGTTGTCTCAACCAATTCTTTTTTCCCGTGTAAGGCTCTCACTAGATACGATTATGACAGCTGACAACCGATAACACAAAACACTCGCTTGAAATTTGTATCACAAACAAAATTTCTTTTTTAAATAATATAATACATACATAGTATGAAGAATGCAAAGCAGACTAAAGTATTAGAAGATTTGATGTATAAATTTATTCTACTATCTAAGATCGTCACATTAGTGATAGAAAGAAAGTTTAAAACTATGAAATATCGACAAAGTTTGTTAATTATACCGATTAGGAAATTAAAAAACTGTTTAGGAAAACCAAATGAGAATTGGTTGGAATTTATTGTTGGGAGTACTAATTGATTTGTAAAGAAACTATTTAATTGGACGGGAGAAAAAATAAATTGGTTAAGATTGTTCTCCCAACCAATATATTTGCTTGATCTCAGCGCACTAAGACAGTTGGTTGAGGCAAATAATCAGTTGGTTTTCCCAACCAATTCGTTCTTTCCTTTTGAAATTGCTTATGACATGATTTCTCGTGTTAATATGTTGCTAAATTTCTTATCACGTATTAGAAGTGAAGATTTTAGTATTGGCCTAAAAAATAACAAAATAGATATAACCAAGTTTATAACTTGAAAAATAATTCTTTCAATTCCTTTGACGAAAAACTTCTAATAATGAAATGTCACTTAATCCGTTAATCGGAAATAATCAAGATTCAAGAACTACATGGTTGGTGCAGTTCTTTAGTTTCAGCTCGTATTCATAACATAATTGCGATTGTTGACAGATTATTTACATGTAAATTTCCATTGCGTCTCATTAAATCCATATCTATCGAAGCTATTTCGAAAAACTGCACAGAAAAACAAGTTAATTATAGGAGCACCAACTGAGAATTGACTGAAAATTTGTTAGTTAGGAAAACTGTTTTGTTGGTTGGAAAACTATTTAATTGGCAGGAAAACTGTGTTGTTGGTTGGAAAACTATTTAGTTGACAGGAAAACCTAATAAATTGGTTATATCGGTCCTCCTAACCAATTCATTTGCAGCATCTCAGCGAAGTAAGTTGTTTGGCCAACAAGTTCGTGAGCTACCACAACCAATTCATTCTTACCCCATGTGAATATAGTCTAGTCAGGACCGCATATATTTTAATATCTGTGACTTGAGTGAAAATTCAAAATATCCATATAATTTCCTAATAGTTTGTTTTGCTTTTTGGTGATAAACTTTGATATACGCTTTACGACATTTTTGTGCATTTCAAATTCTATACAAATCTTTTTACTATGCAATTTTGACGTTTTAAATAATTATATTTTTTAAGCAAATAACAAAAAATAAATGTGATCTTCTGAAATAATTATATTTATAAATTTACTTTTCTCATGTTATTCTAGATACACTTTATATATGTTATTTATACACAAATGACCCTGCTGAAAAATTTCAATTTTTCAAGATAAGGAAATAAGAAGGACATATATAAGTCCATTATTTTAAAAAACAGAGACAACTGTATTATTAGACGTACGTTACGTCTTCTAAAAATCACTCTAAAAAGCCTTTTTTCCATAACAACACAGATGAAATCATCAACGATATTATTCCATTTTCGTTTGCCTCTATTATGCAATATTTTTATGAATTTTGCAAGCACTGTTTTGGTATCTCAAAAAGCATTTCTAAAACAAACATATGTCACTGTCCACTAACAATTTGGGACGGTACAAAATATACCTTAGAACAAACGCTAAATACTACGAAAAATATTGAATAAAAAAATAAAAGCCAGATTCATAATATGTACTCTGTATTATTAGGTATTTCATTTTGAACGTGTTTACTTAAAATGAAAGGTAATTCTTTATCAGCAATTTTATGTGCACTTTACGGGAATTCAATATATGCATGAAGTGTCATGAAATGTAACTCCGCTTTTCAAAATTGCCAGCAAGTTGAAAAGATTAGCAACGCGAGCAAGTTTTCAACGAAATTCCGCTCATCGAATACTAAACCCACTTGAACTTCTTTTATGGGCTAAAGAAACATTAAAAAGTATACTTATACTGCACAGCACGAAGGCGGCACGCGAATAAATAGGATTAGAATTGAAAGAACATTTTCATGCGGCTAAAGCAGTTTCACGTAAATTGCCATTACTTTAAGCCGACGCGAGTAAGAAACTATATGTAAAATATTCCGACAGTGTCACACATAAATGGTTTATTGAAAAAGGAATTTGCTAAAAAAAATGTGCGAGAAAAACTGGAAATGAACGAATAATTATAATTGTTAGGATTGCGATGAGGGAACTTTCGATCGGTTGAGTGTAAAATTTAATTTACAACGAAAAAGAAGTGTTATTTTATAACATAATTTTATTCAAATAATTGTAATTCAAAATTAAGGGAAAGGGATCCCTCTATATATATTCATTTGAACGTAAGGGTCTTCAGTTTAATTCGAAAATTCGGCGCGGGTGGAAAAACCGACAAATTAAAAAGCCGACAATCGAAAAGCAACAGTACGAAAACCGACACTTCAAAAAATGACTGTCCGCTTGTCGATGTGTTTATTCTTTTAAGTGTAGTATTTTTCGATACAAGGGCGTAAAATGTGATTTTAGACACCGTTATTTAACATGCGGTTAGTTAGGACCGGTGCGTAAAATCGAATTCTTAAAATACATAAAATCAAATTTTACGCATAGTATATCAAAAAAAACATTGACATATTTTTATTTATAATTGGTAAATGGAGTTAATTGGGAATCTTTGAAAACCTATTTTGAAAATCTAACCTACAATTTTTTGTAAACTGAGGACATTACATGAGTGCTCATAGGTATTTTGCACCAATGTCGTTCAATTCGGCTTTAGTATAGATCGTAGCGTAATGCTTGCCAATACAAATCTACGCCAATCATAATACGCATGGGCGCATTTTCGATAGTACAATCGTAAATGTCAACCCTCCTGAATGCTTCCATTGCAAAATCAAAATGGCATATGATGTGAATATGTCCGGAATAAATGACTTTGTTGGAAAAGTGAGGGCAGGATCCTCTTTCGCTTTTACAATGATGGCTGTTGGATGCCAACTACAATCGATTAGCGCAGGTGTTACTTAGTTTGTGTTTCATTACAAAAACCAGGTGAGGTTTCGTATTTAACGAAATTACTAGTGATATTTTTATAAATATTTTATTCAAATGGTAATTTTATGAATATTTACTACAAAATTAATTTGGACCACGGGAAAAAATAAAATGATTTACTGTTTTTATATAAAAGGTTATTGCAACAATGTGAAGTCAAACTAGTTAGTCTTATACAAATTTAAAATCATTTTCGTGATGAGAAGGCATTCCATCGTTTTCAAACAGCATGCAGTATCTCCTTTGAAGGAGGAATGTTTCAATATCAAATTTCAATGATGTCACTTTTTAAAATCTATGATTTATAGATTGTGGAATCGTGGATCTATTGTGGAGAACAGAATAGTGTATTATGTAACAAGGGCGCAATTATCGATCTTTGACGAGTGCGAAGTTTGTTGCTCGAGCGAGGCGAGAGTGACAATCACACTCATTTGAGATCAATATTTCGCCCGTGTTGAATACAATATTTTTTGATTCGATAGCGTCAGGCTCGATAATTTGCGCCCGAAGAATGCACTGCAGGGCGCAAAGTCGAGTTCTACTCCCGGAGTGTTAAAAATTAGTATTTTTTAATTACACTTTTGTCTGTCATATTGGATCCACATTGTGAATCTAAAAAAATGATACCCTATTCGTGTTCTGCATATTTCAACCCTAATAAGGGAATTATCATCCTAGTATTAGACATTTTAATGCTTCATTTAGAGCTCTGTCCAGCGTTCTAATTATTAATAACAAAAATTTTAATAAATTATTTATTAAAAATATTTCGTTAGTTGCTACTGTCGCGATTCTTGTAATTTCTTATTTAACATATTAAGAGACAATATCTTTATCAAATCTATATGGAACCCTGGATTTATTTACTAAGCGATAATAAACCAGATTCGAAATCAGAAGTCCAGAGTGTGGAAATATTAGTATATTTCGTAATATTTTACCATATGAACAAATTGTTAGTAAGTGTAATATATTGTTATTAATATAAGACTACCTTTGCTCTAGCTCAAAAAGACTGTACAACAATGAAGTTAAATTACTAATTGTTAACCATTATACTAATTTAACATGGAAAGTGAAGGAAAGATAATCTCCTAAAAGTTACAATCGCTTATTCTGTCGGAATTTTTCATTTCTTATCGTTTTCGAATGGTATAAATGTAGTGCATCCTTTTAATGTGAATTTTGTTTTAAATAAAACCTCTAAGTGAATTAAAATATTGTAATTTTCTATAAGATATGAAAATATATTTACCATAACAGCGTTCATCTTGAAATCCATCATGTTTTTCACTTCTTGCGCCATTTCGCGAACGAGTACGAGACCGTCCTTTCTTGTTACACCCGCTAAATGTATATTGTGATAGCCCTGCAATTACAAAGAGAGATTTATGTATCTGTACATTTTTTCGATTTTAGTTATCAATAATATCTTAACCAAATAATTTTTGTTCCAAAAATACTTCTTATAAAAGATTACATAAAAAAGTTTCTGATTGTTTTGGATTGTTCAATTCGCAGATTAATAAATATATCCATATGGCTTTTCACACCAAATGATTCTAGAAGCTAATCGATATAGATCTTTATTTCGCAGAAACAGAACATTTCTGTAAGTAAAGGAAATTTTTAGAAACTTAAAGACATGTCTTTTTAAGAAAAATTAGAATTTTCGAATGATTTAAGAAAAATCAGAATTTGGACAGTTTACTAAGAAAAACAAAAATATTTAGAAACTACGAAATTATCTGTTACAGAAATATAACTTTTGTTTAACCCATTAACGCCTGAACTGACATTTTTTTATACTTCAACTTTAATCAGGTATTTAGTATCAAAATCGATTAGTATCTTGCTATTTTCGAAAAATTTTGAAAACATTTTAGTATATTTTCTATACAGACAAACTTTTCACAAATTGAGCAACAGTATGGTACACAAGATTTTTAGTGACTTTTCATAAATTTTTGAAATTTTGTCCTCCATATTGGTTCCGCTATTTTGAATTTAAAAAAACTGACATCGAATTCGTAATAAGCAATTCGGAAAACCACCAAGTATGGATTTCCACGTACTTTTCTCCAATTTAAAAAATGTTGACCGCCACATTGGATCGGCCATCTCAAATTTAAAAACACCTGACATCAGATTTTGACTCAGCAACTCCAAAAATGATATTTACCGTACATTTTGAAATAATAAGTATATACCCTGGAACGTGGGCCTCAAAGTGTTAAGAAAGGTGTAAATTAAAGTAATGACATAAACCAAATGCAGCATTATTTCTGAATATTACTAATAATGCAAGTTCTCGGATAACGCGAATGAAATTATCAAAATTCATAAATAATTGAGTTCTTATATTTAATACTCTCGAATATAATGGAATATCAAATTATTCTTCTGTGATATCATATTTTAACAGTTTTCCATTGTTAACGAGTATCTCGATATAACGCATTCCAAAATTTCATGGAAATACAAGACTTCATCACTGCATTTGATATACAGTAGACCCTCTCATAGTGTCACCGCCTCGGGACCGAAGGGGAAACAAATCCTCTATCTGTGTCGCACCCCCACTCTCCGCATTCCTTACACTCTAAACCCCTCTAGTGCTTTATATCTATAACGGGATTGGTTGACAAATATTATAGCTGTTGCCGGGATATTCGACGGGTCAAGTGGTGGGGAGCTTACTGCGACACTAGCAGAGGAACGAACTGTGACACTATAAGAGGGTCTACTGTATTAATTAAAAAATGATTTGTCTCCAGCTATTGAATTAAGGTTGCGTAGATAATAGCAAAGTAGTTAGTAAAAATCCTTTTTTATTAATTCCTATCCTGCCGATGTAGATAATTTCTCTACTATCTTGATAGTAAATAATTACGTAATTTTAATTATGAAACCTACTAAAATATCTTTACAATTTAAAAAATGTATCCTTAACTACATTATTCATTATTAAATTCTTTTATTATACAGTTCTTAAAAAATAATCAAAAATCTACTAATAATTTCGTTCAAAGTTCATAAAATAAAATAAAGTAAAGTAAAAACCATGTGAACGTTTAAATAAGAATATATTGAAAACGAAATATTCTTCATGAAACTGGGGAAGAAATATCAAACGCCTTGAAACGAATCTCGCATTCAGATTGGTCGGAAAATATAAGCTCGGTGGAATAGAAAATTGTATTTTACAATGCGACCTATTAACGTACTTACATGTCGCTTGATAAATCGCAGTCGTTAGATTTGCATTTTCTTACCCTGTGTATGTCGCTCATTTTCGTTATTTGTTTGCCAAACGCCCACAAGTCCACGCCGAACTTTAAGGCCCAGTTTTTAACTCTGAAACAAATAAGAATATTTATGTAGTTGAAAGTAAAGTTACAATTTCTTATTAGTCTGCATTTTATTACCCTTAGTATAATGCCTTATAATTTAGTAATTTTTGTATTTTCAAACTGAAAAATAATAACATTTTGGAGGTAAAATGTCCTGAAATTGAAATGCGAAAACCGTCCAGGTCGCATCGTTTCGACCGGGGGAAAGAAAGGATAAAATACTAAACTCGCTTGCACAATGCGGGAAAGACGATACTGAATTTTCCGTTCGTCTATCAAATTAAAAGGTTCTTTGATCTCGCACAGAGGGTGGACTTGTTTTATACCGCCTCTTTGAATTTATAGTCAAGTGTTATTGCGTAAATGGGTCGTATAACAAATGTTCTCTGTTTAACGCGTCGCATATATTCAGACACAATTCAGGACGAACAGAAAGTTTGATCTGGGTCACGTTGAGTTTGATTCTCATAATTTTTGAAATTCCTCCTAGCTAAAGAATTTCTACCTACGAATTTATTTCTTGCGATTTAAGTTCTCTATTGGATTTGTAGTATTTGATTGTCATTGGATTGTTCAGAACTACAAAAATCAATCCAGGCATGAAATCAATTACGAAAGGAGTCAAAATTATACTGTTAAAAATATTGACGTCAAAATTAATATGAATGTATATAAAGTCATATGCATATACAGGTATATCAAATTGAATATACATGGTTATTTTAAACTAATATGGCATGAATAAAATATGTTAATGCAATTTTTGATAAAGTCGAGGAACTGAAATTATTTGTGATTCTTATCGATATATGTTAGACTTAATATTATTTATTTTTCTAGATGTACATTTAATATTAGTATAATAATTTGTGTAAGTATTTTAAAGAATGATCATTTTTGGGCTGCAGAAACTTCATTAGTATAAGGTTTAGATTAAAAATATTGCATCGATGATAAAACGTTCTTCCAAACAACTCTTTAGACCCAAAATTTTCTATCGATGGTAAAAATGTTGTTGAATAAAGGTTTTAGATTTAAAATCTTAAATCGATGATAAATCTAGCACCAAAAGAAGTTTTTGAACTAAAAATCTTCTGTCGATGATAAAACTTAAATTTAGAAGTAAAATTATTTGTTAATGAAAAATCTCTGATCTGAACCCGCGTAAAAATGGTAGGTATGGTTTAAATATGGATAAAGTCTGGGCATCGTACGGCTGACATGTAAACAATAGTATCGGTAATATATGGCTGAAGTACGGAAGTAGTATGGCATTCACATATAGCAAGTATATAGCCACAGATCGCGAGCCATACAATTCCCAGATAGTATTAAAGTTCTCTGGAATGTATTTAAATTAAATCTGGTTAACATCTGGCCAGTATATAGAACGGCATACGTATGGCAAATGTATACGCAAAATACGTAAAATCAAGTATGCTGTATAAATGGCAGAAGTCTAACAAGAGTCTGTCAGCAATACAGCGTTTTAAATTTTAGATTGAATGCCAAAATATGGAATACGTCTGGCAAAAGTATGTCCAAAATACGGGACATCAAGTACCTTTAAAATTGGGACATGTTTGGTAAGTGTCTAGCAGAAATACAGCCATTTGAATTTCATATTGAATGCAAAATTATGAAACGCTCTAAATTCTCTTAAGGTGAAATCGTCATCAATGAAGTGAATTTCACTTTAAACAAGTCAGAATTTTGCTACCCTTTCGTAAATTGATTTTTGGTTGACATATTGTAACCTCAACTCTCATTTGCGCTGTTGCGTATCGGATTTTAATGCGGCAATTTCCACTTTTCTTTAAAATGATTTTTGGCTTTTTTTAAGGAGAATGTTTCAAAAGACTATTTAGAGGTGAAATTTGACTAAGTAAAAGTGGAAATGCCGGTTTCACATTAGTTAAAGTTTCACTTTAGTTAGAGTGGAAAATGGCTGAAAAACCACTTTAAGAGATAAAGAGTGAACACGTCTGTCGTGGAATACGTTTGGCAAATGCATGTCCAAAATGCGGGAAATCATGTTCACGTTTTATGAATCGCAGAAGTCTAACAAGAGTCTGTCAGCAATACAGCGTTTTAAATTTTAGATTGAATGCCAAAATATGGAATACGTCTGGCACATGTATGTCCACAATACCGGACATCAAGTACCCTTTAAAATTGGGACATGTCCGGCAAGTGACTAGGAGAAATATAGTGTTTTTACACTTTCAGATTCAGGGCAACAGTTGGGAACACGTCTGGCAAACGTATGTCCAAAATACGGACAATCAAGTGCGCCTTAAAATTGGGATATGTTTGGTAAGTGTCTGGCAGAAATACAGAGATTTGAATTCCATATTGAATGCAAAATTATGGAACGCTCTAAATTCTCTTAAGGTGAAATCGTCATTAATGAAGTGAATTTCACTTTAAACAAGGCAGAATTTAGCTACCCTTTCTTAAATTGATTTTTGGTTGACAGATTTTACCTCAAATCTCATTTGCGCTGTTGCGTATCGGTTTTTAATGCGGCAACTTCCACTTTTGTTTAAAATGATTTTTGGCTTTTTTAAGGAGAATGTTTCAAAAGACTAATTAGACGTGATATTTGACTAAGTAAAAGTGGAAATCCCGGTTTTTCATTAGTTAAAATTTCACTTTAGTTAGAGCGGAAAATGGCTGAAAACTCACTTTCAGAGATAAGGAGTGAACACGTCTGTCGTGAAATACGTTTGGCAAATGCATGTCCAAAATACAGGAAATCGTGTATACGTTTTATGAATGGCATAAGTCTGACAAGAGTCTGGCAGAAATACAGCGTTTAAGGGCCATAGAGTGCGTTGGCGGCGAGGGGAAAAAGCGGGAAAACCTTTTTTTGTTTTGGTTTTGGAATCGAATTATAGGTTAGCCGATCCGAAATCGATCGATATATTTGACAGAGTCTTCGAAGCACACATTGCTCACTCGAAAACAAAAACGCGCGACTTTTAGGCGATGCGCGTTTCTTCATTTTCATTTTGGACGTTCGCTAACAATGCATTCGTTGCGACAATCAAAAAGCTCCTGTCCCTATTGGCTAACTTTAATGCTGAATGATATGAAAACGATACTTCGCAGACATTTTTTGCAAAAGTAAAGTCTTCTTAGAATTTACCGAAGAATCCACTGTTAGCCGGGTGACATTCGATGGAGAATCACCTGTATAAGCACTATATGGCAACAATATGGAAGAAATGTGGAATTTAGATATGAGCATAATTTGGCAAAAAGCGCGAGCCATACATTTACCGGAGTATCGAAAAGGACTGCTAAATGTAAATTGGAGATATTGGCTTCAACATGATTTGAGTTTGTCACATACTTATATTTGGCACATATTATAATTTGGAACATATGAGAAAATATGAGGCATTGCTCCAATATGAGGAGTGCCCATTCAGAGTATGGCTCGTTTATATGAAAGACTTGAGCCACTGTATGGCGTAACTAATGAAATAATGTGAAATTTGTGCAAGGCCACATTAGGGCGGAAATTGAGAGCCATACATTTCCCAGAGTGGGGGAATATATTGTGAGTCGTATATGGGTCAAGTCTAGACGAAATCTGGGACAACATTATGGCAGCCGTATAGCATAATATGGATATAATGCAAAAGTACGGCTCACATATGGCATAGGTACTTCAATAATGTGGAAAAATTCCAGCAGAAATGCTGCAATTTAAAAGGGAAAAGTACGCAGACGTATGGCAACTGTATGTCTAACGTACGGCAGTTGTAGGAATAAACTCTTTCAGAAATATGGCAGAATCCATTTTACGTATAAGGCAGAAGTTCAGCATACATGTGTCAAAAATACAGCGTAGTTTTGTAAGACTCCACGTATAGCCAAAATTGCTATACATTCCTTTTCGAGAGCGTCAAAAAAGAGGTGCTAAACGTAAATTAAAGTTATTGGCTCTAATATGGAAGGAGATTGGCAAATGTATGATACATGTATGAAAAATAAATATAGAAGCAGTACGAAGAAACTGTGGGTTATCGTTCTACTCTGGGAAGTATCTACTCAGTGTATAGTTCGCGCATTTAAGGGCCCACGAGCACGTGGACGGGCGAAGGGAAAAGCGAGAAAATCTTCACTACAAAATGTATTTTTTGTTGCAGGGTGCGGAAAGTCCGAAAGTGTCAAAAAATGCGTAAAGACGCACTTTACGCGCACTGTAACAAAATATCTGTTTTCAACGGAAATTGTTCGGTTGTTATAACTGAACTGTTCGGTTGCAACAACTAAACGTTTGGTTGGCGCAACCAAAAGTTTGGTCTCCAAAACCGAACTGTTCGGTTGAGTCAATAACAACCGAACTGTTTAGTTTTAGCAACCAAATCCTGTTTTGAGTGTAGTATTGGGTTGTGGAAAAAGTAATTTCGGTATTTTTCGTATTTTCCAAATGGAAAAACAGAAATTACTTTTTCCCCTACCCAATATATTACGTAACAAGGGTGTAAAGTATACTCTTTTTTCATAGTATGCGTAAAATTCGACTGCATGCACATTCGTAGTAATACTATTTTTTCCCGACTTCACTCATGGAATGCCCACATTCCGCGCCTGCGACACGGGACGAAAGTAGCCGATTCCACTTACTCCGTTTTAGAACTTACAAAAAACTTTCTCAAATATTTTCAGAATTTTTCTATGTCCGGAACATGGCGGTGGAGGGGGTAAAATATTGAAAATCTTGAAAGAGAAGTCTAAAATCCGCAATTTATTTTAAGCGGCGTGTTTTATTTCATGAATCACTTTTAGTACTTACAACAGACTTTCTCAAATTTTTTCAGAAATTTTCAATGTCCGGAACATGGCGGTGGAGGGGGTAAATATCACAAATCTTGAAAAATAGAAAAATTCTGAAAAAATTTGAGAAAGTCTGTTGTAAGAACTAAAAGTGATTCATGAAATAAAAAAGGCCACCTAAAATAAATTGCGGATTTTTAGACCACTTTTTCGAGATATTCGATATTTTACTCCCTCCACCGCCATGTTCCGGACATAGAAAAATTCTGAAAATTTTTGAGAAAGTCTTTTGTAAGTTCTAAAAGTGACTCATGAAATAAAAAACTCCACCTAAAATAAATTGAGGGTTTTAGACGACTTTTTTTGGTTTTTGAGCTTTTTTACCCCCACCACCGGTTCCCCCAGTGTTCGAAAATTTGTTTTTTATTGTTTTGGAGGTCTATTGATGCCGAAGACTAAAAAAAAGACAAATAATTGTACACAATGTATTCACAATTTTTAATCGGACTTTTATTACCGTACACTACTTCTAGACCTTGACTATTCATTGATTGTTTTTTTTAATTACACTATAGGTTGAATTAAAATTACGATCTGGCGTGTGGATAGAAAAAACCGATTACTTGCTGATGCAGCGATTTTCGGAAAGTCCAAAAGAGATGATCAGGCATTTTCTGTCCCTTTATATAGAGGATGAGGATTTGAAAAATATGTCGGCTTGTGGGGAATATGGCATACCGCGAAATCTGAAGGATGCGATTGAATGTAAGCTACTAGAGTTATAATTTTTGTAATATTAGCAACAGTGATATTAGTAACCTGAAATGATCATTTGTTTAGATTATGTATTCGGCAACGGTTGAAGAGAAGCGCCTGACTACCCAATACCAATAATTACGTGAAATCAGTATTAAAACATAGAACATGTACTGAATATTTTCTCGCTTTTCCCTTCGCCCGTTCACGCGCTCGTGGGCCCTTAAATGCGCGAACTATACACTGAGTAGATACTTCCCAGAGTAGAACAATAATCCACAGTTTCTTCGTACTGCTTCTATATTTATTTTTCATACATTATCATACATTTGCCAATCTCCTTCATATCAGAGCCAATAACTGTAATTTACGTTTAGCACCTCTTTTATGACGCTCTCGAACAGGAATGTATAGCAATTTTGGCTATACGTCGAGTCTTCCAAAACTACGCTGTATTTTTGACACATGTATGCTGAACTTCAGCCTTATACGTAAAATGGATTCTGCCATATTTCTGAAAAAGTTTATTCCTACAACTGCCGTACGTTAGACATACAGTTGCCATACGTCTGCGTACTTTTCCCTTTTAAATTGCAGCATTTCTGCTGGAATTTTTCCACATTATTGAAGTACCTATGCCATACGTGTGCCATACTTTTGCATTATATCCATATTATGCTATACGCCTGCCATAATGTTGTCCCAGACTTCGTCTAGACTTGACCCATATACGACTCAAGTCTTTCATATACACGAGCCATACTCTGAATGGGCCTCCTCATATTGGAGCAATGCCTCATATTTTCTCATATGTGCTAAATTATAATATGTGCCAAATATAAATATGTGTCAAACTCAAATCATGTTGAAGCCAATATCTCCAATTTACATTTAGCAGTCCTTTTCGATACTCCGGTAAATGTATGGCTCGCGCTTTTTGCCAAATTATGCCCATACCAAAATTCCACATTTCTACCGTATTGTTGCCATATGGTGCTTATACAGGTGATTCTCCATCGAATGTCACCCGACTAACAGTGGATTCTTCGGTAAATTCTAAGAAGACTTTACTTTTGCAAAAAATGTCTCCGAGTTTCGTTTTCATATCATTTAGCATTAAAGTTAGCCAATACGGACAGGAGCTTCTTGATTGTCGCAACGAATGCATTGTTAGCGAACGTCGAAAATGAAAATGAAGAAACGCGCATCGCCTAAAAGTCGCCCGTTTTTGTCTTCGAGCGAGCAATGTGTGCTTCGAAGACCCTGTCAAATATATCGATCGACTTCGGATTGCCTAACCTATAATTCGACTCCAACAGCAAAACAAAATTGCGCGAAACGGTATTCGAAACCAAAATTCAGGACTCACAAATAATGAAATGAATAATGAAAAGTAAAAATGTCAGGTTCTTGACCACAAGAAGTAAAGTATTAAATAAGAAAAGAAAGGAAACAATTGTAACCATCGTGACTAATGTCATATTATTTAAATTTGTGTCTTTTTTTCTTATGTAATTTTTTACTTTATGTGCGAATTTACTTTGTTCCTTTATTTATTTAGCTGCTGTAAGATGGATTTAATTTGTTACAATGCCTAAATGTTTACAATTATCAGATATTATTTCCTTCTTTCATTATTTCTGTCCTATGAACGCGTTCGAATTCCGTGTTGTAATTTTGGTTTGCTAGTACAAACTGAAAAAAAAAAAATTAATATCAAGAAACGTCCCTCTATTATAAGCCTAAATGAAAAAATATTACTTTTATTTACAATCCCAGATTTTTTGAATATCCGGGTTTAGTATGGTAATTGGGGACTTTGAGATGTCGAGATTTTGGTTATCAGTAAATGTGAACTAGTAAGAAACTACTAATGAAAGTGTGAAAAGTCGGTCTGCAATTAAATTACTACTGATTTTTACTAATAAAGAGTAAAAAATTACTTATTCATTAAGCAAATTTAACTAATTCGCTTTTGTTAAAAACACAATTACTCATTTGAAATTGGTAGAATTTTACTAAGGAATTAGTAATTTTTACTGCTTAATAGTACATCATCACCAAAATTCAATTAGTGACCAACCACAAAATATAAAAAATATGTATAAATAACTTTTAATACATAATGTTGTGAAAATAAGGTAAAACTACAAATAATTAGATAATAGGTTAGTCAATTTTGTTTTAAAACCTGGTCTCCGATCTGCAGGGCGTTACATTGCGGGTCTGTTTCTGATGTGATTCTTGATCAGAATCTCACTACAGATGGGGAAGTCCCACTGGATTCTGGCCTGCATCCTGTCTGAATTTCTATACGGGTACTTTTGCCAAAAGTGTTCCACATTTTTTCATAAAATTTTAAATTTAAATCGCTGTATTTCTTCCAGACTCGTATCATAAATTCCCGCGTTTTGGGCATATTCTACACTTTTGCATTCGATATTGAGTTAGGTTAGTGTCCACGGCATAAGTCAAATGACAGATTCTATAACCTGACGTAAAATTCAAAATGTAAATCTTTATTTTTGATTACTTCCTGGCTGCGCAATCACTCTAAACTCATTCACACGGTAGCCATAATAATGACGAATATTTATTTTCAAAGAGTTTGCGAGAAAATTTATTTTAAAACCTACAATTTAGAGCAAAGGTTTTCCCGCTTTTTCCCCTCGCCGCCAACGCACTCTATGGCCCTTAAACGCAGTATTTCTGCCAGACTCTTGTCAGACTTATGCCTTATGCCATTCATAAAACGTATACATGATTTCCTGTACTTTGGATATGTATTTGCCAAACGTATTCCACAACAGACGTGTTCACTCCTTATCCCTGAAAGTGGTTTTTCAGCCATTTTCCACTCTAACTAAAGTGAAACTTTAACTAATGTGAAACCGGCATTTCCACATTTACTTAGTCAAATTTCACCTTTAATTAGTCTTTTGAAACATTCTCCTTAAAAAAAGCCAAAAATCATTTTTAAAAAAAGTGGAAATTGCCGCATTAAAATCCGATACGCAACAGCGCAAATGAGATTTGAGGTTACAATATGTCAACCACAAATCAATTTACGAAAGGGTAGCAAAATTCTGACTTGTTTAAAGTGAAATTCACTTCATTAATGACGATTTCACCTTAAGAGAATTTAGAGCGTTCCATAATTTTGCATTCAATATGGAATTCAAATCTCTATATTTCTGCCAGACACTTACCAAACATATCCCAATTTTAAGGCGTACTTGATTTTCCGTATTTTGGACATACGTTTGCCAGACGTGTTCCATATTTTTGCCCTGAATCTGAAAGTGTAAAACACTATATTTCTCCTAGACACTTGCCGGACATGTCCCAATTTTAAAGGGTACTTGATGTCCCGTATTTTGGACATACTTTTACCAGACGTATTCCATATTTTGGCCTTCCATCTAAAATTTAGAACGCTGTATTGCTGACAGACTCTTGTTAGACTTCTGCCATTTATACAGCATACTTGATTTTACGTATTTTGCGTATACATTTGCCATACGTATGCCGTTCTATATACTGGCCAGATGTGAACCAGATTTATCTGTGCGCCGCGATCTGTGGCCATATACTTGCTGTATGTCAATGCCGTACTTCAGCCATATATTACCGATACTATTGTTTACATGTCAGCCATACGATGCCCAGACTCTATCCATATTTGAACCATACCTACCATTTTTACGCGGGAAGAAAGTTTTTGATCTGGAATTTCTTATCAATGGTAAAAATCTTGTCGAAAGCAGTTTCTAAATTTCAAATCTTGTGTGCATGGTGAAACATTCATTGATACAACTCTGCAGATCCGAATTCTTCTGGCGATGGTGAACATTTTGTTGCAGGAAAGTTTTACGACTAAAATCTTGTACGGATGAAAAATCTGTCACTAAAATAAAGTTTTGAACAAAAAATCTTACTATATCGATGAAAGAATATTTCCGATCTAAAATTTCTTGTCGATAATAGAACTCTCACCTGATGGCAGTTTCTAATCTGCAATTTCTTATGAGTGGTTTGTCTTCTTTTTATTATTAAGTGCAGTATTTAGTATAAAAATGTCCTACTGCTTGTACAATTGAGATGAAATATGAAATATTATAATAATTGCACTATCGCAATACCCGGGTTGACCCTATCTTACCGACACTCCAGTACGATACACGTAAATTAAATCTTTAATATTTGATTATAACTATTCAAAATTAAGACACCTTATATTAAGATTAGTTTAAGAACATTTTTAACAATGTAATCGAACTGCTACAATATTGCCTAATGACAACTACCTAGCTAGCCACAGGATCAACATTAAGAAGATATCTTTGAAATTTGCGAGCACAGCTGTAAGATTACGCAAGTATTTCTTAAAAAAATGCCTTGAAATCTCTACGAATTTAATTTCATACACATATATTAAAATGACTAAATATAGACCAAAAATACGTCTGCAGAACAAACTGCCTTTTGAATGAAAATTAAAGACATTAGAAGACTTATGTATTGACAGGATAGAATTTAATAGTTAATAATAAGGATTTATTTTTTCACTACCAGAAATTGAAATTAATATGAAATAATTTAGAACTATTTCATTGTATTCTATAAGTCAAAATATAATATTTTGAAAAATAATTCTCACTAGACATAAAGTCAACTAGATCATCTTGATTTTTAAAAAACCACATTTTCTTTTCAACGAAATATAGCAAAGATCACCTTTGGCATGTAAACTCTCACCATGAATTTTTTCAAATTTTCAGTGTTTTTTGTTATTTTAAAATGGCGTATGAAAATATTTTAAAAAAATGTTATTTTTAAATATTGTCGCAATTTAACGATGTTAGTCGCCAAAAAAATAATGTTAATCCCGCTATTGATATTTTGTTTGTTATTTATTGCATTTCTAATAATCATTAATAAGGGAATGCGTGTTGCACAAGAAACAAAAATACATTTTTCATTTCAGTGGGCATAAAATGACCATTATACGCCTCCTTATAAGGGTGTGAAATCGACATTTTGTGCCCTCGGCGAGAAGTAAAAATGGACGATTTTTCGATAAAAAAAGCCGGTGAATACGATTTTTTATAATGTTCTACATTATTTGTATACAATTGTAAATATAAATAAATGCGCAGTAGCGGGGTATTATACGAATTTTCCATTATAAAAATAAACATTACTGATTGAAAAATAAACTCGCTTGTCAGTGTTGCGCGTCGCAGTGATTCGTAAATATCTTTAATTTGTGTGATAAAATGAATGGTCATTTTACTCCCCCTAAAACGAAAAATATTGTTTGCACCACGGGCGTAACACGGCGACTTCACGCCCCTGATGCAAAAAGTATTATTAGTTTTCTCTCCTTTTACAGCATATTTAACTTGAAAACGTACGTAGAAAATTATAAATAAACTCCACTAACAGAAAACATGTTTGGATTACCTTTATTATACTACCAAGTTGGTTACAGTAAAAACAACGTGACTTTTTGGTCTTACGAGTCTGATTTGAGTTTGAAACTATCATAGAAGACACATAATTGTCATATAAAAACATTAAATACCAACACTATATAGCAAAGGGCACTTAATTGGTTTGTAAAAAAAATAAAATATTAATCTCTTGGGTTTGCCATTCTTCATCTTGATTCATACTCATTTGTAATCATGAAAAAATTCAGGCTCAAAATTTGCATTCGAAAGATGATAAGTACCAAATTTCGTTTAAAAAACGGTTGGTTTCTTGAGATATCAAGATGTCCCGGTTAACATGAAATGCGCTGGCAAATTTCCTCTTCTCGTAGAATCTAACTTAAAAGTAATGAACTTTCATGTAAAAATCGTACTTAAATAAAGTACTTTTAAGTTTACAGCAGGTAACTGAGATCATGATGAAGGAAATGTGATGTTCGAACGGAGTAATTCACCGTTATGTTAAAAATTACAAAAAACAGATAATTTCGTATCCACCATTTGAAAAAAGTAACTTTACGATAACTAAAGAATTATGCAACTTTACATTATAATTTCTTTTCTTCAACCATTGAATACGTTTACTGTTTGTAATTAAAATTGGTCCAAGTATAATGTTCTTATGTTTGTGAGGTCGACAAATAAGGGTCCAATTATTTTAAATTGACTGTAATCAACTAAATTTTGATATTGGGTCATCTGGGATTACTGATTACAAATCTACAATTATGCTGGTATTTCAAAATTAATAAATAAATAAGTTATTATTATATTGTTCCTAGCTTTTTTATAGATTTTTTCATTTCCTATAACTTTTGTTTAACACTCTTTGCGCTCTAATGCGTTATTGAAAAGTGACACCAATTTGTTTAAAAATTAGATCTCTTTGTAATTAAAAACACTTTCCCACTTCGATTTTCGACGATTTTGGATATGTTTTTTAACTCATTTGTTTAGTATTTATCACTCAAAAATCATCAATCACAAATGGTTAGGTATAATTTCTCGATCCAATAGTTCGTTTCCAGCTACAACCGGAACAATGGCAGAATCAGAAAAAATGTTTCTAATTAAATAATATCGTGCTAATATGGTCTGATTCCATTTAGGTACACAGAGAGAAAGGAAATACTTAACGGAATCTTTTTGTAATAGTAAAACGGGTAAATCCGAAAACTGATTGTATTAATTATTTCCATGGTAAACGGTACAATAAGATTGTTCCATTTACTATTTTCCAATTGTTAAGTACATATACATAACCTCAAATATCAAATCTAACCTTACAGATAGTTAATTCTACTACTTAAGAGGTTAAAATTGATTCTACTATTTGTTCGTGGTTCCATTAACACTTTTTTTCCCTCTGCGTAACACCGCTAGATCTCCACAGCCTGATCAACACATTACAAGAGAAGTAGACGTTGTCACCGCTAGGAGTTTATGCAATACCGATTTTTTCCTATAAGTAGTAAGCGGAAAGTTTAGAGGACTCTCTTTTTTTAATTAGATCTAATCTCTGTATTTTTTAGGAATGTCATCAATAATTTGTGAATATTCAGCAATTGACCAATCAGTGAATTTCATAACTCCAGAAATCTGAATTCCAAATTTAAAAAAAAATATGACCTTTTCGTATGTAAAATCTGAGAAAGTTATCGAAATATATCATTGCGGATACGCAATTTTTAAAGTGATATTGAGATCGTGTTCAGCCATATACTTCTTCGGTCGTTGAGATTCGTGTTTAGGAATACAAGTCGCGAGGACGAAATGCGGCGATCTTGAGCCGGCAAACTTGTAAAACTCTAACCAGCCAAGATGTGAAAGTTTAAAGTTGATAAAGTTTCCGGCATAAATTGCATATCTGTTAGCACCGAGTATCACGCGCGACCGTGGAGTGGCCAACCGATACGCAATTTATACCGAAGAACTTTTCTCTCAATTTCCAGTGCAAGCCCAGCTCTCCCCCTTGGAGTTTCCTTGATTGAAATTCCAAATCGAAGGCTTTAAATGAAATTCAAGATTATGTTGAAGAATGTGAGAAAAAAATTATCATTTGAAACGTCGAATTGTGAATGTCAAAAATTTTCGCGCGATTGGCACTTAGAAACCAATGAACCTTTCATAATGTCCAATGAAAATCCCGGTAGGAGCTACTATGGCATCGTCTTAACTAGATTATATTACGTGATACCTCTAACCCTCATTTAAAATGTTCTATCTATTCCGTCATAAGATATTAAAATAATGTTTGGTTAATAAAATTGTATATAAATACAAAACTATAAAATACGAGATAAACAAAATTATACATTAAAATTATCCTGAATAAAAAAGGTAACAAATTTCATATGTCTTAATGCATAATGGTTATTGGCGGTCATATTCTCTTTGAATAAGTTTCACAATACAGTAGATCGGTAATTAAATAATATTGGACATTAATAAATAGTACAAACAACTAATTCATTAGTGAAGTCTGATGTAATTCATAATATGACATTTTGGAGTTCTATTCTTACTTATATTCCAGTATGTAACATTTCACTAATGAATCAGTAGTTTATTATTATATAGAAGATTGCTAGTGACTAATTGCTTCTGACTTTACATTAGTACTTGTTTTTGCTAATTTTTATTTAAAAAGAGATTGTGGTGATGATAAACGTATAATTGTATGTCAAAGATGAACTAGAAAAAAAAACACATGAACTAAGATTCTAGTTACAGTAACTAACAAACTTGAAGTGTATTATAAACATGAAATTACTTCGATAGTTTTTAAAATTGAGAGTCAATGAAGCTTAAACATTTAGTAAATATACACCAATAAAACTAGATATTTAGTAATCTATATTAGCCATACCGAATTAATCAATTAATATAATTATTATATGTATATCATTAGTCCATCCGAGATGTTTAGTTTACTGTTTAAGAAATTAATTACAACGATATTTTTCTATTGAACTTGAATGGATAAAACGATGAAGATCATAATTATGATATTACCTTTAAATATGTTTGTAGTTTAATAATGCTTGTAATAGTTAGTTTCTTTTATTAATAACACTAGATATAAATTCCCCTTAGCCAACCACAATATACATCATCAATTTACATAAATCGAACGCAATAATTGCACTAAAAACATCAAAGCCCAACGAAAATTTAAGGATTTCATGTTGCCCTACAAGCAAGACTCGATTCTGGTAGGAGTTTTGTTCCAGAATCCAAAATATGACTGCCAAATATTCAATTGGCTCCAGTTTTTGAGATATTGAAAATCATAAAGGTAAACTTCCGACTTGACATTTTTATCATCTATTCATATTCCAAAAAAAAATTATGACTGTCCCACTAGTAAGAGTCAATTCTGAAGGGATTTTTCCAGCAGAATCGAAAAATATGTTCGCTGAAATGTTGATGTAGACCTAGTATTTGATCAAATTGAAGGTTAAACCTATAAAAAATCGCGTTTTCGGTCATTTTTCACATCTATAGTTTAGATTGTGGCGCAGAAAAATCAAGAAATGCAAAACGGAGATATGTCCGATGAAATTTTTTAATAAATCACTTCAAACTCGTTAGCAACTTGGCTACATTTCGATAAAAACAAAAAATGTCCTAAAACAGTATGTTTTACCCCTATGACCTTTAGTGGAGGCATAAAGTCCAATTCAATATTTTGGCGACTCTTACTGGCCACTTACTCTGCCATTTTTTGTTGGGATGTGTGTAGATGCTCAAAAATGCCTAGAATAAAAATTTTACCCCTTTAACCTTCAATATTTGAAAAACTAGAGGCAATTGTTTTCTTTGGCGATCATATTTAGCTTTAGACGCGAAAATCCTATTAGAATACTTATTATAGGGTAACACAATTTTTTTGGGATGTGTAATAATAGATGAAACGCAATTTGACCTAATTTTACATCGAGACTAGTAATCGAAATTCAATCAACTCAGGGAATAAGGCATCTAATACTTCTCTGACTGTTTAAAAAATGTCAACACACACACACAATCATAATTTGAAACATAAAACTTATAACTAATACTTCTAAAACTTATAAAACATACTTATGAAACTTATAAAATTTATACTAGAAGTTGTAACAAGAAGATAAAACAAGTATTTGCCTAGTCCAGATAGTGAGAAGATTAGCAACTAGTTGAAAAGACATTACTAAAGAAGGTATTGGATTAAAATATCCGCGAAGTATTGTAAAATGATAATTAAATTAGATAGAAAGGAATAGATATATTTACACTGAAAACAAAATTTAGTTCAGAAACTAAACGTTTAATTACCCAGTGGGAACTAAATATTTAGTCATTTTTACGCTGCATTTAGTTAAACTGGCTTAAATATAGTTAATCTGGTATTGATTTTGTTAGTTTAACTAAATGCATCTTAAAAATGACTAAATATTTCATTCCCAATAGGCAACTACCCGTTTAGTTATCTGGACTAATTTTTTTTCTCTTTTTTCAACGATACATAGTCAGGTTTTGGTATAGTCCAGACAATTACCAAGTTCGAGTGGCAACTTTCAGACAATTATACCGTTTGTACACTGTCACATGCAATCGTGAATTACTACGACGATATTTCAAGCTGAAGCAATAAAATAAATATTTAACCTTAACATTGAATCTTAAATTACGGGTATTTGAAACTTTTGAAGATTCAACTGGCGAGACAGGGTAATGTGTTACTAACTATTTTACTACAATATAAAGATCGATTAAAATTTTGCACAGTTAGAGTTCGGAAATGAAAATGTCGATTTTCTCGTAACATTATTTGTACAAACTCTAAGAATATATTTTTACCCTGGTATTTTTAATTTTCTTGTATTATCACGGCGATTGTTTACCAGATTAGCTTTGTTTTAGCTATATTTTATTATTTTCCATTATTATCTGCAATAACAATAATTAAGATTTCCTTCTATGTATTCTTTCTTCAAAGTATCAATAAATTATAGCAACATATAAGCCTTTTTTTTACGTTGCCTGATTTTCTTTTTTGTAAGAGAAAAAAAAATTTAGTCCAGGTAACTAAACGGGTAGTTTCCCAGTAAGAATGAAATATTTAGTCATTTTTAAGATGTATTTAGTTAACCTAACAAAATCAACGTCAGATTTGCCATATTTAAGCTACACGGAGAAAAATAATCAGTAAAATCAGCCGAAAAATCCGCAGATTCTACAAATTTTATCCTATAGGACAGCTGTTGGAATTCCGTTAGGGATAGCCGATAATTTCAGCTAAATTTACTGAAAAAGTCCGCAAACTTAACGGAACAAATGTGCTAATGTAGCGGAAATTTAGAGCTAAGCGCAAATTGAGGCTACATTAGCGGAATCAAAACAGCTAAAATTGCATATATTTTCGGCAATTCCAGCCGAAAATTTTAGCTGATATGAATCAGCTAATCCAGCGGAGTCATTTTTCTCCGTGTAGTTTAACTAAATACCGCATAGAAATAACTAAAAGCTATAAGTATAGTTTATCTAATTCGTATTCTAATTTCTGTAAGATAATGTTTAGTGAAAAGGAACTTTATGTAATTGTCGTAGCACAAATTAAATTTCTTTTTTATTTTAATAAAGAAGGAATAATATCAAATTTAATTTAATTTTAATAAAATAAGAAAATACAAAGAAATCATATTCATATGGATCGTTGCCCATCCCAGCTACCAACTTGTTTTCAATCAGCAGATCATGGAGATTAATTTGGAAGAAGCTTTGGTAGTGCGATTAGTTCAGAATAAGAACTAAAACCTTACTTCGATATTAAGGCCATAACGGTGATTGTCGAAGATATATTAGCTCGTTAAAAATCGTGAATAGCATTGTACAAATCTAATAATTAAACAACAGTTAACAATTCTCAAAAATTATGTTATCTAGAATTCATCCTAGAATGACAAATTCGATTCATGTGCCATAAAATCTACAAGACCCCCGATTTTTAGTTATATAGCAATCCATATCTGTTCATATTTTCTATTTTATTATCCTTTCTGTAATTATTACTGTGTTTATATAATTTTATTTGCTATTTCCATACTGATGAGATTGAAAAATGTCGAAATGCCAAATTAAAAATTTTATGTTTTTCTACTAACTGTACTAACTAAACATCTTCCACGCGAATTCTTTGAAGTGGTCCAGAAATTAAGAGCATGAAGACTATAAAAATTCATATTCGACATCAGAGTGTCGAAAGTTTCGACAATGGCCAACATCAATGGCATTCTCAAGATATTATTTGTTTTGATAAAGACGTGTCTTCGCGTTTAAAAAATGAAGGAAGGGTTCTGCCGATTATCAAAAATGCAAAATTTGACAAAAGACATTCATATTTTCCAAAAAGTATTAGTTATCGACTCATCTGCAACTCACAAAGTAATGATTAACAAGTGTTTAATCCGTAGTCGATCTTTCAAAAATTTGTTTTGATAGTTCATGTAATGAACAATTTGTTTCGTAGTAACAAAATTATGTCGGTTGTACACAAGATTCCTTCTACGGGTTTTCCATTGTTATATATTAATGGAGCGTAAAATACACGAAAAATAAGACAAAAGTTCTTGCACATTTGAAAATTGTTCAATTATTTCGAGTTTGAGAACAAAGTTGTAAATAATGCTAAGCTAAAAATGCTAACAATTACATAAATTTATCTTTCTACAATTACATTTAATCGATAATTATAGTAAATAAAATTTCCATATAAATAAACATTTCTTCATAAAATTCAGATTAAAGGCACACCGAATTAGCACCTATCCTTACGAATTATACTTTCGAATCTTTAGTTATATATTAATTTTTTCTTAACAATAAAGTTTCCTATAAAGTTAAATTGTTAACATTTATTTTTTATATTACGTTATTCAATACAAACTTAAAATTCTGCAAAAATAAATAAATCTACAAATCTCAAACAACTTGATTGCAAGGTTAAACGAATTAATAATCTCATATTGAAAGATAAATCTAAATATCAGTTGAACACATTTTAATAGATGTTTAAAGTAACGTGAAATTGCCGTAGTAAAATGCATCAGAAAAAGAAACAGATTCCAGATAAAAATCGATTACTTTACTATAGTGAGATTAAAGGAGATAACAATGTTTTAATGGCCGCGATTGGATTTGGTAGAACAAACTAAAAAGAGATCTAATTAAAAATGAAAAGACCATAAGGGTTCATAGTAGATCGGATCTTGTCTGTCAGGATTAACGCGAGGCTCCAAACGTTCACTCAATAACATTTAAAATTGCTGAACTATTATTCCTCAGAAATTCCTCTTAATACGATTTGTAGGATGGTCTTCATTTACAGATTTTTTGTGACTTCTTTAAAGGTATATTAACATGTTAAAAACCTAAAAATATACAAATAGTTTGAAGTAAATATTCAAAAAACACAAAACTAGTATTGAAATCTTTTGTACATTAAAGGAATAAAATTATATGTTTAATGCATCTAACAATAACACCATCCCACAAAAAAAAACTAAACGCAACTGGTTTATTTTCATAGATTTTGGGCCACTGAATTCGAATTCGGGCACAGAATTGGTCCTATACGTCTGAGTTTTTTTTTTATTTGAGGTTTAAAGTGCGAAAAATTGTTTTTTTCAGGGAAATCTACACATTTACTGCAAGAAAAAAATTGTAATCTGTAAAATCTGAATTGAGGGACAGAATTGATCGTATACATCTGTAATCTTTTTAAATCTCAGGTTTATACTGCGATTGTTTTTTTCCGAGAAACTTGACAAACCTTGGGTAAGACAAAAATTCAACTGTACAATGGATCAAGACTAGGTAATTCGTATGAATTTATGGTTGCTGATCCGACTGCAGGATCCTGAATTTGTTTAACTTGTTTACATTTTTTTATGTTTGAGGTTAGATTGTGAAAAAACTGCTGTTTGGACACATTTACCTACATTTTTTTTAGTTTAGTGCACGGAGAGACTTTTCATACGAATATTTCTAAAATTCTGTTTCGAAAATTGGTATAAAACGTAAAAATTTAGAGGTAATCGATGTAGCGCTAGAAAAATTCGAATACTGACATGAATTCTTCGAGTTGTTATAATTCAAACTTCAAAGTTCAATTATAAAAAAACTCAGATGTATAAGACCAATTCTGTGCCCGAATTCGGGCTCAGTGGCTCAAAATCTATAAGAAGAACGTAGTTGCGTTTCTTGCACATGACCTATAATTGAATTAATATTTTTATATTGAAAATATAATATTTTAAATAAATTATATAAATTAGAAATAAAAATTATAAGTTTTTTATTGTGGTCCGGTGTAATTATGACAATTACACTTAACAACTAACCATTAAAACCACAACAGATTCATTATATGTGTCATGATTACACGCAATTGAATTTCTCTAGAGTTTAAATTAGTCTACCTTATACATACAGGACCTCAAAGGAGATATATTTAATATGATTTTGTAAGTAGCTTACGGAAGGCAATTTGATAAAGTATGCAAATCGAATATTCCATATTTTATAAGTATTCAATTAATTATACCAGTGTAATGACATCATATCAACTTTTATACTGAGATTGAACTGAAATCAATTAATGTATGGCTCTGACATAAATAGAAAAACGCAAATGTGAATAAAATCATGATGTCCAATTAATTCGATACTTGACGTAACTTCATATAATTGACATTGAATAACTTAAGACTTGTATTATCGTAATTAGTTAATCGCACAACCTGTTTAACAACCTTTTAATGATAGTAAACATCTCACTTAAGTATTATCCATTATGAAAACACTGCGTATATGAATTTTTGTTTGAATTGGTTGAAATTAAATAATTTTCTTCATTTGAAAAAATACAAACAAATAATTTTTTTAGTAAACCATGTTAACAATGAAAATGATTAAAAAATAGTAATAATAAAAATGTTATACCCTACTTTATTTTAATCATCTAAAACTGATGTCCCAAATAAAAATTTATTTGAAAAATTCTTGGACTCTCTAACTCAAAAGCTATGAGCTTTGTTTTAAAAACGAAAACATAAAATGTTCTTAAAATCATCGAATATACAGTAGTTTTATTTCATATTCTTTAAGCAATATTTTGAGTATATATACGAACAATTTTGAAAAAATTATACATTTTTTGTTCCTTGTAATTTTCCTCGAAAGTTCATGGCTTTTGACGGGGAAAATCCTAAACTATAAAAGTTTGAATTTCTTTACTCGAAAATTCTGCAAAATTGATATAAAAAATTCTCAAAATATAGTTTAAAATAGCTGAAACATCCAGCATATTACTGCATGTTTGAGTTAGCATTTTTTCAAAGAAATTTTCATTGCAGACGCCATTTTGAAGTCGTTACAAATGAAGTGGAGTATAACAATAACTTTTTTTAGTTGACTATTCGTAACGTTTCTTTATAATTTAAATAGAATACAAATATTCTTGTAAATGAAAAAAATTGTTAACAAGCAATATATCCTATTTTTTGAAATGTTAGAATTTTGCGCCATATTGGAATTCCTGAGTGCTGCAACTCAATTTTGATCATAGAAACTTTAACAGCGACCTCGAGAATAGAAAGTAATTAGAAAAGTAGAAAATCAGGTAATATATTTTATTTTTTTCAGCTTCGAGATTAATTCGAAACACTTTTCAAACTAATTCTATAAATTTTTCTACGACAAAAAATTACATAATTTTATACTGTAAAAAAAAGTTGTTTTATAAAATGGTAATGTTCATAAGGATCGTAACAATGAGTTTTACAAGTTTGCTTAGGGGCTGCTTATGACATATATATCCTGCCTTGGGTTTAGTAAGTAGCTAAAAATGTATGAAAATTCTATCAATCTAGAATTATTTCATCAATAAATTTCATATATTTTTCATCCAAAAGTGATTTAAGCCTGAACAAAAACTGTCAGTAACAATACTCGGAATTGGGACAATTTTATTATGTTTGCAAATATGACATTTCCATATATTGTTTGGTATATTTAATAAGAACAGATTTGTAGTTTCATCGACCTCAGATGAAACAAAGGTAAAAAATACAACTTTTTTTGTAGCTTCGTATGAATTTTTTCTATCCTATTTTGCTTCTTTTCATAATTTTTTATATTAAATAATAAACCCTTGCGAATATACTTTAATGCCTAATTCTTTTGAACCTTAAGACGATTATGAAGAAGAGCGTAAGCCTCAACAAGTTATTAATGAACATCCTGACTAATAGTTGTAAATCCTATTTGTTGATAGTTAATTATTAATTGTTAACTCTGAAATGTTAATCTGAACGTTATCATTCAACTACATAGCACCCGAAAGTTGCTAACTTCACTTCGAAGACCAAGTAAATAATTTAAACCAAGTACTTCTAAAAACACATGCTAATCTGTTTGCGAAATTTCGATGGTCTTAATAACATTAATTATTCATGTATTCTTCATTGCAAACCATAGCTGTCTACGAGATAAATAATCTAATACAATAGAATCACCAGAGCGCATATAAACCCTGCTTGAGGGTGCGGATCGAAAAACCAACAAACCAAAAAGTAGACAGGCAAAAAACTGGCGGCGAAAAATCCGACATTCCTAAAACCGACAGGCAAACTGCCGACACGTCAAAAAGCCGATAGTAGAAAAACCGACACAATCAAGAAACGTATATTAAAAAAACCGACCGTATAAAAACTGAAATGTTATGATACTGATAATCAAATAACCGACATTTCGAAGAAACGACTGACAAAAAACCGAAATCTAAAAGCCGACATTAAAAAAACTGACACTTCAATAATTGACTACCCGCTTGTCGATGTGTCTGTTTTTTTATGTGTCGGCTTTTTGACTGTCGTTTTTTTGGCAATCGGTTCTTCGAAGTTTCGATTATGTGACTCTCGGTATTATAACAATTCGTTTTTCTATTGTCAGCTTTTAGACTGTCGGTTTTTTTACATGTCAACTATTTGCCTGTCGACTTTTTGAATATTGGTTTTTCGACCCACACCCCATACTTGAAATCGTGGACATCAGATCGAAATATATAGAAATGCAATCCATTTTTGTCCATAACAAGAGTAGTTATTTTGTTTCTGATCACATTTTTAAATAGGGAATTTAACATCAGAACTCATAGCGTATAATAAATCTGAAGAAATGTTCAATTGATCGTTTTCATAAATGACAACTATAAGATTAAAGATCACTCTTTCTGAAAGTGTTTTGATGTTGGAATCATTAGCATACAACTTCAATGAAGAATTCATCAAATCTTTTACTATTGCCCATTCTTGTATTTTGCTAATTTTACGTGAAATACGTTAATAAAGCTTCCTTCTGCGTCAACGAACGCAGTCGACATGTATGCCTTGTGAACATGACATCTCTATATTGTTCGCACTACACCGCGTCAAGCTGTTTTTATCGACTTTCCTTTCAATAGGCATATGGGTGTGATATATCATCCTTTCCTAAAGAATTTCCTAGCATTGATCAATAAGCTTGTCTTGTTCTTTTAGGAGAACAGCAAAAACTAATTGGTCAACAGTATAATTTATTGTTACTGCTTCCGTTTTAAAAGAAATCCGGAATAGTGTAATGCCATCACAAGAATCCTCAGAAATACAAATTGTCTAGAATTCCACAGAATTTCACAAGCGTGCCATAAAACATATTGAGATATTATTGAGATATTTTCAGAATAGTTTCGACGATTAAGATTCGAGAATCAATAAATTGAAATACTTAATATGAACCATTTTGGATACACTTCATTTGAGGTATTAAGTAGAATATTTCGAATGAAATGTAGAACATATTATATCACACATGTATGAAAATATTTCATACGACGTATGATTCTTAATATATTCGAAAAATGTCGCATTCCAAATTCTTGTGTAAAAGCTCCAGAATATTTCGCAAAAATTTTATTACAAACCAAAAAAATATGTAAGAATATTCTTTCATCGTAATCGAAATGTCTTGTGGGGTCAATCCGAAAATATTTTGTTCACTCATATAAAAAATGCTCATGAGGACATCCTACACTTTTCTGAATATTTAAATGTTAACCATCTTAGTCTTGTTACAGCTTACAGAAGGGAATAGCATTTTTAATAGTCATTTATAAATATTATATATAAATTGAATTCATGGATTCTTACATGTGGGATGTCTCCGATAATTTAAGGAATTCTTCGTTCAGATTATAAAATATAAAGTGTTCAGAATGTCAGACAATGATCTCAGAATATTTTATAACTATTTTTCAAATTTTTCGAAACATATGTAGTATATTTATAATTGAATTACATTTTTAAATTGGATTAACATTAACAAGGAAACCCATTTTCTATTATGCTGCTATATTTCACCGGAAAAATATGTTATAAGTTTTTCAATATCATATTTTTTAATGGTTTCCACATAAAATGCCTTGTAATAAACCGCTGGAAAAAGAATTTGACCAAACGTATATGAAAAGTAGATTTGGCTGAATTTAAAGCATGAGTCCACATTAAATAATCACAAATAAATTAAAAAATGGATCGGGTTAATATCAATTAAAATAAAAACTTGGGTTCATTTTTCTCCGATGTTTTTTAAGATTTGACTCAAAAGTAAGAAGAAAATTCATTATTTCATTTAACAACCCTAGAATGAGGATGGTTAAAAGATTTTTCACAAGTTTAAATTTCAATACTCAATACATTCACGAATTTTAGATTTAATAGCAAAAGGAAGGAAAAACTTATATTATATTTTTCTGAACAATGAAAATATCGCAACAAAATAAAAAATAATACTCCTTTGTCTGATTCACGTTAATGTTACTCTAATTGAAGAAATGTCATCCAACTAAAAATAATTAATTTGAACGTTATGAACTCGGTTATAGTATATTTTAATTACATAATTCGAACAAATTGAGAAGTAATTCTATTATATAATTTTTTTCTTAGTGTTGTTAGCGAAACATTTGAATAAACAAAGGACATTTTATGGTTTTCTTATTTTTTAAGGGGTCCCGTACGTAAATTTTCAGCTATGTTATGAGTAAAAAAATGTTTTAATCTTTCTATTCTGACACTATTTGTCACCGTTGTTTTTCATGAAATTAAAGTTTAGCAAAATCCATACCTTTATTTTTTACTAAGGGTTTCAGTAACAAAATAAAAAAGAACCATTGTGAGAAATTTGTGGAAGAAGATGCGCTTTTTATACATGTAATAAACGTTTGGATATACTTTTTCTCAAAAGTCTCATAACTTCAGTCTCTCTAAAATTACGTTTGGTGCGCTAAATACGAATATCACAGTGAAAGTTGGCGAAGAGGTCATTATCAAGGTCAAACCATATAAAAATGCATTACTTTTATTATTTTTAACTTATTTTGAAAAAGATAAATCTAACGAAAAAGTGTCATGAACCAAAGATGTAGATCATAAAATTCCCAGCACAAAAATTTCTATATATTTTTACATACCCCAATTCTGTTTTCAGAACGGCCTCAAAAACTTAGAGGTACATGGTTGGCATCGATGAAGTCTTGAGTTTTCATACTTTGTTTTGTTCATCGAAAATTTCGAGAGAAAATAAGTGAGCGCTTTCGGCGTTCAACAAAAATAAAAAATACGTCTTAAACAAAATCTTTTTCTCGATATTCTCAAAGTACTTACTCGAAGGTAAGCAAAAACATTTTTTTTAACCCCACTATTGCCAAGGTTATATAACATGATATGCTCACAATTAATACTTATAGCATATGAGTAAAATATTACTGACGTTACAAGTATTAAATTTGAGATTCATGGAAAATGTTGTCAAAATTATTCTGAAAAATACTAGAAATATTACATTTCTATTTAGGTACGTTATAGAATATTACAAAACTTGTTTTATGAAACATGAAATAACTTGACAGATGTACTTTGAAATTTGTTTAATGTTTTTAAAATAGACATTTAAAAAAAAAGCCACGTGAGATTTGGATTTTTCAATCCAATGAGTATCATTTTTCGTAGAGAAAAATTCACTAACTAAATTCTTGATCAATCTTTCACTGAAATATAATTGTAGGAAAAAGTTGTCATTACTTGGCTGGGTGTAATAAACGTGATGCTGGCAGGAAACATTTCCTTCTAGATACTGCCATAATAAATTCTAAAGAAAACAAAATGATATAAATATTAATTATTAAATCTAGATGGTGTTGCGATTTGAAATCGATATTGCTCAAAGATTGGTTCAACTATCGATTTAACAATTTTTAAAATAGATTTCACCCTGCAATTGAAATAATTGCTGTCAGATTTTATAAGTGGATTCGTGCCCCACATATTGTTCCTTGAATAAAATGATCATAATGTTAACTATATGTAGTGAAATTTGCATATTAATTGGATTTTACTAGTCGTAAAAACATTTTTTTTAAATATTTAAAAATTTTCATACTTTGCTTTTCAATTACTCTTTACAGTGTACTTAAAATCCAATATAAATAGTAAACTAAGTATAAAGTTTGTTTTTCTAAAAAATGAAAAGTTACTCTTTTGGATAGGATCGTCTCTACTTTCAATAAATTTAAGAATTCATACTTATTTTTCTCAAAACATATATCTTTGAATCTTTTCCAAAAAACTTAAGGTCAACTTCGAAGCTTGGTACGCATTTAAAAAAAGGAGTAACACAATGTGTGTTAAACATACTTTTTTGGTTGGTAAGTAATTTTGTTAATTTTTTAATAAAATAAAATTTATTTCTTCAAATTCTATATCTATAGTATTTATTACATAAAAATCCTAAAAAATGAGGCTATGACCTTCTTATGTTCAATTTTGTTCACTAAAGGTCAAGGAGAACAGTAAATGAAAGTCGTGCAAGCTACAAATTCTAAAATTTCATTCTAACAACAAAAACATTTTTATAGATAACACTGTTCTTTCACTAGTTAACACTCAGATTTTTCTTACTTCTTATACATATATACGCCACACTAACACGCCAAAATAAGTTTAGTTAGTGTGCACTAAACATTTATTTATTTGTTTCTGAAGTCAAATATTAAAAATTTTAGAGATTTGTCCATATAGACATTGTGCTTATTATTATTACATTAAATTGAAATAAATAGTATGGTTAGTAATTACTTGATAAGGATAACTATTAATGCCGCGGAAATCATCCAGTATCCAATATCGAAATGAAAATGTACACGTATATAATATGTTATTATCAACGACTTGTAAACAAAGTATGCAATTTATCTCTAACTTGAAATAAAGCATTATTGATTTTCTGGTTTTCAAAATGATCAGATTAGTTAAGAAACATAAATAAATCCGTTTGATCTTTCTGCTTCAAATTATTCACGTTGACTAATTAAAATGTATAGGAATTTATGGACAAAATGGACGTCGTATGTGTAATATTATATAATTATTGTTATTCTGTAATTACTTTGCCAATTGCAACAAAAGTTTAATCGTTAGATATTTTCAAAATTTTACAAGCATTGATATTTTTAATTATTTCGTTGTATCTTTTCGACATCGACGATTGCTATTTCGAACTTTAATGTATTCTATTTATTCTAAAAAGCATTTGTGTAAACATATACAGAATAATATACTAGAATGTGGGGTACCCCTAAAAAGCCGACAATTAAATCACAAAACAGACACGTCAAAAACTAAACATTTAAAAATACAGGCACTTCCGATGGTGCGTTCACTACATAAAAAAAATGATCTCAGGTCGCCGTCCTTGAGGTGTCACTGGAAGGTTATTTCAAGGTCAAACATTTTTGAGGGGTACCCCATATTTTATTATATTAATGTTGAAGATCATTTGAAGGTCAACCCCGGATTATTTATTAAACACATTTAGAAGTCAATCATTAATTACATTTTCAGAATATGGTTTTGAGTCTCTGTGTTTTGAAATGTCTGGTTTTTTTAATTTCTGTTTCTTGAAATGTCTGGTTTTTTAATGTCGGATTTTTTATGTGTCTGTTTTGTGATTAGTCGGGTTTTTGAGGTTCTCCCAGAATATGTATATATTAAATGTTATCACACTATGACTAATAATCCTTTTTTTACTATTATTGATTAAAAAAAGAAATGCTATGAACCAAAATTGCAATTTTAACGATATTACTGCTTTCAAATAGTATTATTGTCCGTTTGGGAAATGAGAAAACGTTCAAGGTTATCGAGTTGGGTAAAACAAATTCGCAATCAATAACAAGTGATACATCTTCCAAGAACAAAACAGAATGCTGTCCGTGGACGACTATTGCATTGGAAGTAGGACACGTTTATGGTTGTGGAGGATATCTGTGATAAACGGAATTTGAAAACGAATTTGTTGGGCGACTTTGAGAAATGTTTCATTTTAAACTTTAAAATTAAATATAAATAACGTTACAAATCCAAAATATTCAAATAAATAAAACGGTTGTATTTCTTTTGAGACTTTGAAATTGAAATTGAAATTGAATTTTGGAAGGAATAAGAAATTTTTTGTTATGATTTCATTGTAAAACTTTGAGCTTTCACGAATTTTAAGAACTTTTTATGCAGCAACATTTTTTCGAACGTCTTTCTTTTTCAAATAAATATTATAAGTTTTCGTCCATTTTTTCGGGTTGTCGTGGCTCATTTTGAATGACAAAACAAATTAAGTAATTATGCACGGTTGCATTTTTTTGAAAAATCTAATAAAAGATTCTGAAAACTATTAATTTTACATCGAAGTGCTTCTTTGCACATTTTTTTCGAAATTTTTTTTACACAAAATACAACCACTGCAAAATTGGACGTAATTAAGATCAGATTTTTATTTATTTTTCTAAAACATGAGCTATAAGATGTTTTAGAACTTACAAGTTTTAAGTTTAATTTAAGGATCTTTATAACACTTTAAGTTATGCTTCTTTGAAGAGCAAGATGTTAATTCTGAATATAATTATAATTCCTCGTTGCTTAAGAAAAATTAAGTGATTAAGAACACTTTTTTTATAGAAAGATTAAAAATGCTTATAAATAATTATATTGTGTAAATTGCTAGGGAAATGTTTGTTCAAGCAACTAAATATTTATTAATATAATACAATAATAAATTTTCATTTGAATTAAGAAAATATTTTCTTTTATTTAACAAATGTTTGATCCTTGAAATAAATATCGCTTGGTTTAAGAAATTATTTCCTACATTCAAGAACATATTGGGTTGCTGCTATCCTAATAAATATTTAATTAAATTTGCAATATTGTTTTTTCCATGTTTGTCAACATACTGATATTAAATAATAAGAAATTGTAGCTTAGAATCAAAGAAAACTGCTAATAAAGAATCGAAATTCATTCGTCATTAAAGTAATTGTAGACAGGAAATGGAAACGGATTAGACATCATAATCTCAAGAGCAAATTTTAATAACTTTCTATTTCGTATGACTTTATAGCATAAGTTTAATTTGTATCCATTTAATATCCAGATACATATTGAAAAGCTTCTTAAAGGATATTGTAAAACCGCATTTAATACGAACGGAGACTTTAAATCTTTAAAAGTGCAATATCAAACAGAATATCACCGATTTTCTGGATCATGTATTTGAGTTTAACTATTACAATCTGTATTTAAATTTTTATAATTAAAAGAGGTAAAAACACTAAACGGTATACTAAAATTTCCAAAAGTACTTACAGGTTTGTTTACAAATCAAAATGCTTTTAATTAAAATTCTTCTTTTTTACTGTAATAAAATGTGTACTGCAAAGTATAGTAATAATGGTTGAATTTAAATACTGAATAATTCTATTTTAAGGGCAGATTTAATTCAAAGATGTTTCTTGATATCAAAATGACAAATTCTAACAAAACAATTGATGCGGTTTCTTAATTATCCTTCATATAATGTCTTTGAAAAGAATAGCGCTTATATAAAACATTATATATGTCAGTTTTTCATAATGTGTATAAAATATTTTGACATAATCTCGCATTGATACGAACAAAATTATATAGTCTTCATTTTTTTAATATGCATTGTGCTATAGAAGAAATTATCTTAAGTTTTAATTGAACTAAGAAAACTGGACTTAGAAAAAAATGGTTACTAACCTTAACTAAATCGTGCATTATCCAATTTGAATCAAAGCTTTAGTACTAACTAAGATTAACTAGTACTGCCTACTATATTTAATAAATAAAAAATACAAAATATTTCATTTTAACTGGGCAGCATTTACTAAAGTTTATAACATTTTGTTTATAGCACACAAAATTCAAATATTGTCCCTGTAACTCATTGCGAAATACAAACTCATAAAAAGTTGTCTACGCTTTTAGAAGTAAAAAATACTTTTCTTTTTAACACTCCGGGAGTAGAACTCGACTTTGCGCCCTGCGATGAAATCTTCGGGCGCAAATTATCGAACTCAACATGCCGGTCGTATCAAAAACCCTCGCTTCGCTCGAGCGATAAACTTCGCACTCGTTCAAGATCGATAATTGCGCCCTTGTTGCATAATATTCTATTACATTACATCAAATTGTCATACGATGAAATAATTTTAACATATTGTACGTTACTAAAATGCAGATAATTTTAAAAAAATTATTCTATTCATACACAAATTGTGATCATTTGAGAAACGCAAAAATTCTCTTTATATCAATAATTAAATAATATTTCCGAAATAGCATACAAATATAAAATTTTCTTGGACATATGGAAATAAAATTTGCAATTCATCAATAGATTATACTGCATTTATAAATTAGCATTTTTTACTAATTAAGTTTTGACGAATCACAGAAAGCAAATAACACGAAGCTACATATCGCTTATTTTTCACAAGTGACTGAATCCTAATAAGTGGAAAAACTACCTCGTTCGCATGCGGGTCTTAAATAGGATCGAGAAGCTTGGGGGAAATTTCTACGCGCGCAGCCTCGCTCTAATCTCGCCATTAATCAAAAGTTCAAAGTTTTCGTTAAAATTTTAGAATTTTTCTTCAAGAATTTATTAAATTCCTTTATTAATATAATATTACTAAATTCTTTACATTTCGAATCGATGGATTTCATTTAGTAAAATTGGAAATTAATCATTCAAAATTATAAACTGTTAGGTATTACAAAAATGTATTTCAAAAATTCTAACCAGTTATATAATTTTGCATCAATTTTGTATCGTCTCGCGTAGTCTTCAGGGTCGAAACTGTGCATTTCTGAATGCTTCGATGCGCGCGAAACAGGACAAGCAATTCCAAATATGCGGTTACAACGGAGGTAGTGGAAATCTAGTTATAGGCTACTATCTATATAATTTATGAATATTCTTTATTAAAAATAATACGTTATGATACTAAATAATATCTCCTGCAAAAGATCTTTAACCTTTACGTTTAACTAAAAATTTATTTGCTTCCATTCCATTTTTTTTATAAATTTATTTTGGAATCTGAATATTAAATTTTCTTTTCTTTTATATATCAGAATATAGAAAAATGACAATTCAAACTGTGGAAGTTTTCATTTTTGTTTAACTTATTTTGCTTTCTACTTATTTATGAATGTTTATATTTTCATAACCAGATAGTTTCCAGAGAATTTTAATAAATGATTTGATGCATTTCAATCGAACAATAATTGTAGCGACCTAACTTTTTAATAATAAATATTTTGGAATCAAGACTAATGAATTTGTGTATTGTTATAATCGTAAATTAATAGTACTTTGACATTTTTGGAAATTTTTGTTCGTCACTCCTTTTTCCTACTATTATTAATTAGCCCTCAACTGCTGTGGTACTACTAAATAGAAGGGTTAAATTGAATATCCTAATTTGTAAGCACAGGCGCTAGTTTCTAAGTTCTTGTGGGAAATTACTAAACACACTAACACAGCAAGAACGGGATTGGAATAGAAAATTATATAAACATTCTTTCATTTCTATAATGATACTTGGTGAAGAATACATAAAATAGAACTTTAATTTTAGTCAATTGATATCCCTATCAAGATTAGAATCGAGAGATTAAATACAAATGATAAGACAAACGAATTCCATTAGAACTATTTAGAAGAATCCGTGATTAGTAGTAAGGGGTCTCTTTTGATTGCTTTATTAAGTTGTTAACTTAACAGTCCTAATTAAAATATGTAAAATTTAATCAGGAATTAAAAAGACTTTTCATGGTACATTCAGCATCGTGCAAGGTTTATTTAAGTTAGTATTTAGTCTTAGAACTTAAAATAATACTCATCGTTTAAGTACGACTAAATTAATTAGGTATAACAAGCAAAAAAGGTTTAATTTTAATTCAAAAAATTGCCAAAAGGTACGTTGTTCTATATGAAAGTAAGACGCTGATCCATTCCATTATATTAAGAAAAATAATGGAATTTCAAAATAAGAATTGTGTGTTACACGATGCTGAATTCAAAATACAACAATTTTAAGACTTTTTTTTGTACAGACAATTCGGTAAATCGCCAATTTCATTTATTCATGACAAATTACGCAATTGGATAGTTTAATTATATTTAGTACCATGGTCTCATCAAATATCAAAGATCATCTGTTCATGTAACATCGCAAAGTTTCTTAAACGTCTCCTAAAATTTATTACAAACTAAATACTTTTTATTTCAATAGAATTAATTTCAAGTGACATTTGCATTGAACAAAATGACGCACCTATTAATTTCAGAAGAGTACAAAAAAGTATTGATGTAATTTTTATGTAAAATCCGAGTTTGAGGTCAGCATTGGCCCACCGGGATATTAAGTTATTTGAGTTTAGGTAGGTACTTGAAAAGGAGTTTTTCCTACTTTTGAGGTTATATACTAGATGCAACCATTTTTCTTTTACTATTCACAACATTATTAATCGATCAGATACCGTTTTTTCGTAAAAAGATCCGACCATTTTAAAATACGACGTAATTTGCGCATTTTAATCGGTCGCAAAATTGTACATTTTCTAATGTGATATTCGTACTTAGTAAACCCACAAATGCTCAAGTGCTATTTCAAGATAAATTAATCAGTAGAAATATGCATACTTCAAAGGGGTAATAATTTTAATTACTCTGAACGTTATAAGATAAAATAGTAGGTGATCGAATCATTTCGAATGGTAATCTTACTATAGTAGAACTTTATTGTCCTTCACGTTGTTAACACCTTCACATTATTAGTGAGATTCCCTTCACGTATTTAGCGCAGGTACGGTTAGTTCTTCTTCTCTCTTTCGTAATTCCAGGGTTGTGCCTATTGTGTCGGTTGGAAGGTGCGCAAGAAACGATCTGCATTTGTCGAACAACAAAGTGATAGGCAAAACCCCGACTAGGACAATAAAGTGAAGTTCTACTATACTAAATACTCTAAATATTAAATAAGATGAACAAAAATGTATATCATCCTTCATTTAACTTAAAAAATAGCAAAAGAATACATTTTTCTAGTACCTAATCTCAAATGTCTTAAAATTCGGACGTGATGGACCGATTCCAACTCTGATTTGTCGCATAAAATTACTTTCTCCAAAATTATTATCTCCCACCAACAAAACTTTGTTGACTTATGGTGTTAATAAAACAAGATTATTTATGAATAATACCCAGCACATTTGTCTAGTTGAATTTATAGCACTACATAATACGATTTTAGATCTTCATTTTCTCGCATCAGTTCCGGTGCGTTCAGTTGCCATCGTTAATTCAAGATTAGGTGACGAGCAGGTCTTAACGGAGATCCAATTTAAACTTACTCGCATTTTCGAGCGTCACTAATAAATGTACCGGTAAACAGATATTCTGTCCTCAACCCCAGAAGTCTACTGTGTTTATTATCACACCAAACATATTGATAGGTTTTAATTGTTAACGTTATTGAATGGGTTATTAACAAAATTGAACCATCCTTTTCATGTAAATGTTTATATTATATTTTCTTTTGTTTTTATAATTAAATCAATAGACCTTTTCATCTGGAGCCGGAAGTTTAAAACTACAAATACGACGGCCATGACAGTCGGACACTTTTTGGTCGAAAGACGTGTGAAAGAGACGGTAAACTCGCGTCTTCATATTTTATTTAGTATGAAACAGAACAGAAAGTGGCCGACTGTCATGGCGACCGTATGTGTAATTTTTTTACTTCCGGCTCTAGATGAAAAAATCCATTCAATGGACAAGTTTGGTTCAAACATAACAAATTTTTGTGAAGTTAAATAAAAAATAATTAAAAGAATGTTATCAATGATAATAAAGTAACCATGAAAATTACATAAATGTTTCAAAATAGGTTAAGTTTTACACCGTGTCTATAACACCTATTATGTCAAATGACAAATGTTCCTTCAAAACGGAATAGCATTTGAGTCAAACGCACGTAGTCATGCTGATTAATCAGAGCGTAAGTACTATAATAGCGTTAAAAGTGTTGACCTCTTAACACCTCGACTACTTGGGAGCGATCCCTTCACAAATATCAATATTTGACACCATTGGGAATTACCATTAATTCTAAAATATGTGCAAAAGGTTACGGTATTCTGCTCCCATAACTAACATGACCTGCAGCAAAATGATTTCATTGATTTTCATAAACATAAATTTATCAAATTTAATGTATTTTTATGTCATATTTCAGAGATTCATGTCTGTATATGAAATAACAAACAGGGACGTTTTAAATGAGTTCCATATACTGAAAAGGTCGAAATATTGCTGCAGACATAAAAGAATGAAAATTATGTTTGCCCTACATATATCGGAACTTATGTTTCATACTTTGGTGAAATATTTACAGAAGAACATTTGGGGGAGACCATATGGACACAAAATATTATTTTTTTAAATGACTTGATTATAAAGGCACAACTTCTACTAACGTACCAAATGATTTGAAATCGTTAGTGAAATATAATGCATGTTTAAAAAATTGAATTAAAATAAACGCCAAAGATTTAGTCCTTGCTACACCATTTTTAGAGGAAAATTTCCTGACTTCAATGAATTGGCTCCACATCATGGACCTAGGTCCATGGCTCCACATGCGGAGCAAATCAAATATAAATATATATATTCATAAGATGTTGAAAGTGGATTAAAAATTATTCATATTTGTTATACGCACTTGGCACTTTATGGCTCTCGATTAAATTACTGAAGACCTGATGAGTAAAACACAAATTTATGATCATCCATAAGCGATGTATATATGACCTAGGTAGTATAACCTTGATCGAATGAAAATTACAACGCACCCAAATTTGTACGTCAATTCTTCGGATATGTTATAAGTGCGGAGGACGAAATTAGGGTAAAATCTCAAGGAAAAATGTAATTCTTTTAATTCACGCCCAGTCGACCAGTGTTGGTAATACTTACTCGTTGTGAGGTATGTCTTCTTCCTGCTGCCTGCTAACGTCGACCGCTACCAGGATCAGCAGCGCAATCCGCACGAGACCCATCGTCGTGATCATCGTTTTTCCTATTTCGCTTCGATCGCTCCACTAAGGAAATCCACTTTTTCCGGAAAACACCGGCTCGCAAAAAACCATCGACACAAAAAACCGCCCAGCACTATGAGATCCCCGATTGCTCTTTTTTTTTTCTCCGCCTTGCACACAGTTACATGATTGCGAGAGCGAGAGAGACGCCCCGGGGGAAATCGCGCCTCGTTTTCCGCCTCCTCGGCGGCGGCGTCGTCGTCGTCACCGTTGTCATCGTCTCGTCCCGCCGAAAAGAAAACCCGGCCCCCGCCGAAAACGCCACCGGTGTGCGTCCGAACTAGAACCGAGAACCGCGAAAAGCGCCCCGAATATCGATTACGTAAGACACCCGCTGCAGGGGGGTTGGAAACTCGCGATATCTCCTTTAGAAAATATCCTTGGGATAATTTCTCAAAGGGCGTCTTGCGAATCCGGTGCGAATCGGCCGCTTTCCTTTCCACCCCTTTAAGGCCCGGCGGCGATGGCGGCAAATCTGCAGGTGCCGATCCTCGTCCTGATCCTCGTCCTCTTTAACCCCCTGTCGTCCCCGCGTCGTGTACCAATCACTGACCACACTCCTTGGCGAATACTAACGACGTCTCGCACGAGAAAATTGTGCACGAAACGACGGATTTTCCGAGACTGCGACCCTCTCTCGCCCTTTCACCCGCGCCCTCGCACTAGTCACTGTCCCTCTCGCTCTCTGGCAGCACTCGGGTCATTTCGAGCCAGACCCTCTTCGACATTTCCACGGATTTTGAGTTTGTTAAGCGGCGGAAAATCCGCGATTGCTTCGTACCGTATCGACGGCCCGGTGCGACGGTGTTTTTCCGAAGGAAACGTCACTACGCTACCGAGGAAACGCATCGGGCATCTCTCGCTCTCGTGAAACGCGGCGCGCGCGCATTACTCTTACTACGTCTACGCGAGAGAGCGACGGGCGTTTTAGAAGTCACGGGAGCTTTCCCGGAGGGGGTGGTACGGGGGTGGAGGGTTGACTGGGGCAAGGGGGGATCGAACAGAGCGCAGGAAGGGCGAGGGTGAAAGAGCAGGGGTGAGCGGGGGTGGAATTGCTTGGTCGTGGGAGAGAGACGGACTTTGGATGCGGTAGCCGAAACGAAGGAGAAACGCGATCGAACGGGGACTAACCAGAAGGAAAACAGTGACGGAAGAGAGACGACTATACGACGAATATATTCCCCGAGAGCGAGGGAGACGACGAGCCCCCGCTGAGGGAGAGCAAGTGGGATGAGGAACGACCGAATGGACGGAGGGAACGGAGACTAACCAGAAGGGAAATAGTGAAAGGGTAGAGACGGAGATGTATTGAGCGTAGTTTGTGAACACGAGAGACAGAGAGGGAAAGAGAGACAGAGAAAATTAGAAAGAGAGAGAGAGAGTGAGGGGGATATGGTAAGAGAAATAGCGAATGGACGGGAGAGAGGTAAAGACGGACAGACAGCCAAGAAAAAGGGCTAACCCGAATGGAAATAGAAAAAGAGGGGAGACCAGAACATATTACCGGTGGTTTATGAGAGTGAGGGAGACACTCGGTGTGTGAGGAAAAGAGCATGAGAGGAAAGAGATGGGAATGGGTGGATGGATGAAGAAGGACGACGATTAACCGGAAGAGAGGAAATAGTGAAAAGGAAGGAACAGAGATATATTACTCTCGTTATGAAGGATGCATTTAATTTTATTTATAAGAGCATATTATTACACATGTACCATTTACCACCAAATAAAAGTAGAACAGTGATAAAAATTTGTAGAAAAACGATCGGATTAGGTGAAAGGAGAGGAAAAATTATCAACAAGGAATGTAAGCAACAAAATTGGAATTACAAAAAAAGTTCGAATGTAAAATTAAAACGATGACAAGAATATGATAGGTTTAAAAATAAGTGAAAAGAGACTGTAGTGGTCAGACATAATGTAGAATAATGGCGCTACATGGTATTATTACATGAAGTGTTGTATTGTCCCAAGGGCTATTTTTAAAAATCCCCCCATATGTTCAAGATAACCCTTGGGACAAAACAACACTTCATGTAATAATGCCGTATAATGCTATCATTCTACATTACGTCTGACCACTGCAGTCTCTTTTCACTTACTTTTAATATAAACCTTTCACATTTTTGTAATTTTTTTGCTTTTAGAACCTTTTTTTGAATTGAAATTTTTATATGAAGAAGAGAATGCACAAAAGAGAAGGGATTAAAGAAAACGTACAAATGAGAATTAGTGACTGGAGAGAGGAGAAGAAATAAAAGGAACCTTTATATCATAACCCTAAAAAAATTAAGGACTTAACATAATTTGATTTCCTCCTAACAAAAATTTCCTCGTGACAAAAATTGCTCGTTACATTCAAAATAAATTTAGTGAACAATTTGATGAATGTTTGTGATTTGGTTATAATTTAGCGTTCTGTTTTTCTTTGTAGAGGAACACCAAAGTCCCAAGAAGAAACTTTTTATTATCTTTTATTAAATTTACACTTTGCGGGCAGAATTCAATACAATATAATTTTCTACGTCACGGATACATAATTTCATGTGGAGAATGGTCAATATTTTCATTTTCCATTAACAATTTAAGATAAATATTTGTCACTTTTTTTAATTTTTCAATTTCAGTGCTTGCAGGATATTTTTTGTTTATTTTACAGTTTTAAGGGAAGCTTACAGAGAAAAGTAAAAATAACATTTGAGATTGGAGAAAAGATAAAAAACAGCCTATTTATCATAAACTAACAAATCTGAAATATGAAAAAAACACTATTAGATTTTCTCTTAATACGTAACAATATATAACCCCTTACTTTAAAACAATTTTGCAGACAATATAAAAATGCGTCTGGCCCATATTTTCTTTTCTCACTTACAATAAGTATAAACAATTCATTTTTTTCATCTATGAAGTTATTTTTTCAATTGCAATATTTATCAAATTAGAAATTGAAGAATTGCCGGTGATATGATAATTTATTTAATTATTCTATGTAACATATGATTCTACATTGTGTTTTACACTTATTTTAACTTTGCACTTAGAATATATTATAAACATTTCAAATAGTTGTCGGTTTTTCATTTTTTTAATCGCAATTTTTACGCGGGAAATATACATTCAAAGAAAAAATGAGAACTGGATATTGGAGAACGAAAAAGAGAAGGAAAGAAATGAAAGATTTAACATAATTTAATTTCCTCCTAGTAACAGCAAATCGCCCATTCCATTCAAGATAACTCTTGGGACTATACAGCAGGCCATGTAATAACATCATGTAATGCCATCATTCCACGTCGAATCTAACCAACGTAGTCTGTTTTTACTTACTTTTTCATATAAACGTTTCACATTCTCGACATTTTTTCTTTTTTCGCATTTGGACATTTTTTTTTTTTTATTTTGATACTGTTACTTTACGGGATAGGGGAGGTTGACAAAAAAAGGGGGAAAAGGGAGCTTTTGTGTCATCATTTGACTGCAATAAAAGACTTAACATATTTTAATTTTCACTTAATAAGGAAAACAAAAAAATCTCCCCTTACATTCAAAATAACCCTGGGTACAATAAAACAGTCATTGTGATCATAGATTCCAATGCCAATATAATTCCATATAATATCTGACAAATATTATCAGTTTTCAGTTATAATTCAGTATAAATATACTATTTTGTTTATTTTTAAGTGCTAATTTAGAGGAGAAATAATTTTTTTAACTGTAATTGTTATCACATTAGGACGTTAGAAAAGCATGAATACACGTTAAAAAAATTATAAATGGAAATTTGTGATTGGCGTAAGGAGAATAAATGAAAATGCGATTTTTTACTAGAAACCAACAAAAACAAAAGATTTTGAAGAATTTGATATTCTCCCTAATAAGTAACAAAATATAACCACTTATTTTCGAAATTACCCCGGTAAAAATATAAAATATCTGACTAATAATTTCATTTCTCACTTAAAATAAGTATAAATATTTGATATTTTTGTCACTTTTTTATTTTGCATTTTTGATGGCTTTTAAAACTTTAATTTTTATATGAGCCACTTACAGAATAAAATGATAAATAAATATTTGAAATTGAAGAGAGGAAACAAAAAAAAAGAGTTTTCATATCATAAACCGATAATTGTGAAACATAGTTTAATTTGCTTCTAACAAGGAATGTAAGCAACAAAAGTTAACACTGTTTACATTTTTTAAATTTGTTTGTGGAACATTTTTTTTATTTTACGGCGGCACCTTATAATAAAAACAGCCGAGTTATAATATTCTCACTATTCCACATTGAGTCATCAGAACGTAGTATGTTTTCAGTGAATTATTTAGAGCAAACAATTCACATTCACACAATTACTGACAGTTTTTCTTTGTTTGGGATATTTTTCTTTATACATAATCTGAAATAAGACATTAAAAATAAAACGATATTCTACTTGCAGTTCAATCAATGTAGTATGTCCTCACATAGCTGTTATTAACAAAATTTTATCTGACGCTATTTTTTCATTTCCTGCGTTTGAAGGAGATTTCACATTAAATAAATTTCAATTTTTAAATGCAGAAATTGAGATTAAAAGAAAGGGTAAATAAAAATAAGTTACTGGAGGAAGGATAACAACATAATAATATCAAGTAAAGATATAACTTTGACATTATACATCAAATAAACATTAAATATTTTAAACAATTTTGTCTAATCTAAACAAAGGAAGTAAAGACCTAAATCGTCCTTTAAAAAGATTTTCTTATCGAAGAAATTTCTACTATAGCACATGTTGTCTAACTAATATTATCACTTTTCGCTTGTCATTTCACATTCGAGAAATTTTTTAATTCTTCCACTCTGGGGACCTTTTTATATTAGGCACCGAAAAATTAACAGTGGCGTTTAGAAGTAGGAAGGGAGTTCATGATATAAGAACATACTAAAAATGTAACCTACATATTCTAAAGTAAAAAAAGTACTTACTAAAATACATTACTTAGCTTCTAACACAAGGAGCAAAAAATAATCCACTACAAATTGAAACGTTCAATAATTACCGCTAATGTCTGACCAATGATGTCTATATTCACTTTTTTTCAGTTTAAAGCTTTAACGTGTGGTAGATTTCTCCATTTCTGTTATTTAAATGACGTTTAGTTTTCTAGACGTTTCGAAAACTCGACATTTCTTTATGCCATTGTTATTGTGGATGGCTCATGGAAGTGATCATTTTTTAAGTCGGTGATCAAAATTACTAGAAAACTACTGAATCGATTTTTTTAAACCTGGCTAGCTTATTCAGTACGTAAAAATGCAACATTTAGGTAATCATTCGATTGCATTTTTTTTTCGTTGCAAACGGTAGTTGTATAGCCGAAGACGACGGTTTTTTATTGAAAACTGAACCATTAACTTTGATTGCCCACCATTTTTGTGAAAATGCACATTTTTTTAAATAATTCTATCAAGCAGTAGTTTATCTTGTTATTTAACTAAATCTGTCTATATTTTATGTTTCAGATAATCAAGTCTGCAACAATGTTGGTCACCCTCTAACGCAAAAATGAAAATGAAAATTTTTTACGGCCATTTGTATCTCAACTCCATAATTTTTCAATAAAATTATTGCGGAAAACTATTACAAAATGGAAAGATCATTTGAAAAGTAATTAAAATACGCAACTTTTGGTACATTTGAGATAGTATTTTGACCAGCCCAACAAACTTTATGACCAATTTTGTAAAGGCGTATTTATTTAGAAAAATAAGCGTAATTAGTTACGAGACTCTAAACAAAATTTGTTAAAAGCTGAAAAATATGCCACCTAACCTCATCATTATAAATAAAACATTGCTTTCATTTCTTTTAAAGTCTTTTAATCTTCTGCATATATCGCTTTCAAAATGGAATGCTTGTAAGCAATGTTCGACCTTTTAAATTGACATGACGTTGACATGAATAGCATTTTATAGAGTTGAAAGCAGTCCAATTCTTCCACAATAATTTTAAGCAATTAATGGCAATAAATTTGACATCATAGTCTCTCACAACTTTTGACATGCAGTGTCTCACAACAAAGGTTTGATGATATTTTGAAAATGGGAAAAAAATAAACTTTTAACTGAAAATGCAATATACAGATTTTAAAGTATGAACTACCTATACTTACTTTCTTCAATTAATGCAATTTGTAAACTATTAAGTTAGTAGAAAAGAATAATTTTACATATTGTGCTTAGAACTATTGTAAAGAATATGATTAACAGCTTCAGTGTCATTGCACTAACTGCCTGGCATTAAAAGAAAAGATTACACATAAACATATCGAATTTTTTATTTTTTGTGTAGATAATAATTGACCACCTTACAACTAGTGCCATCTCATAACTAATGACTCTTCCCTACTTTAAGATGATACAGTGATTGTTTAAAGAAGTTTCCTAGTTTTCTTTTTAAACAACCCTAAAAATTACCTATATTTTTGCGATACAAAGACAAACCTTTTCATCTAGATCTAATAAGATCAAGTTAGATCTGGATTAAGTTGATATATATTTGATATTCAATTCTATTTAGACAGAAATAGATAGAATGTCAGATCTTCATATATGTAGAGTTACTATTAAATAGATATCGTTAGAGATATAGTTAGGTCTAATCAGATCTAGAAAGATTTTTGTAGGATGTACTAATATCTATCTTGATATGACAATAAACGAGATCCAGTTTGATCTGAACATTTTCCTAGGTAAGTTTAACTAGCCCTCCAACTTTCATTGAACTGCTTATAATTTATATGCCATCTAATTGATTTCCCATCATTTTCGCCGTGTGAAATTGAACACTATTATTTGCAAATTTTGTTAAATTGTCAAAAGAAAATACTCTTCATCAAATAAACTTTAGTTCTTAATGTTGCAACTAATGAAGATGTCATAGAGGACATAAGAATCAGTTAGAAATTCGTGGTTGAATGAAGGATATACAATTTAAAGATGAGATAATTTTTAATAATTATTAAATTAAATCTCCATTATAAAACTTTCTTTATTATAAAATATTTACGGTTCATCTTGTCTCCATCTGCAACATATCACTCGACACTATTCTGTATTTTGGAAGGTCGAGTTTTACTCAGTGTTAAGTTTGTTTTCAGTTATCTATTTGATTTATAAAAGATTATTAATGTAATAATGCGAATGATAACGTCTACATAAATTTAAGTTTCTTGTAGATGTATGTCACGAAATAACACTTACAAATACTTTGTCACGTGATCCATTATTTGTAATGAAATAATTGTAAGGGCATATAAAAGCAAACACGTAAAAGTACCACAATTTCGAATAAAGTTTCGAAATTTCCATGAATAAAAGAGAATAATTTTCAGGCAACTACAATCACCATTAAAAATGTTTGTCGAATGTTCAAATACTAGAAAACATAGCTGTTGGTTTTGTGGGCAAAAAAAATATAAAACGGACGATAATGAATCATTTTTAGGAATAAACAATTTACATGTCTTCTTCTTTTCGTGTTACCAGAAAATTTTTCCAAATTTTTTCCGCAAAAATAAAAATTTACAATGAAAAGCCAAAAGAATAGATATTGCTTTTTTTACTCTTTTAATATAGAGATAAATGGGAAAAGTTGAGAGTTAACAAGGTAGGAGGAATAGATAAATGAAATGACGAGCACATTTTACACGAAAGAATAGAAGCGAAAAAAGAGCAACAGCTTGAAAAATTGTATGGCGCACGGGTAGCGTAATGAGAGGAGCAGAAAAAGTGGAAAAAGGATAGGTCGTAAACGATATAATTAAGAAAAGGGAGAAGATAGGAGATAGACGGAGTAATAAAATAGAATTGAGTAACGTATGATGGGGATAAAATAAAGGAGGGCGAATTGAGAGTCATGGAAAGAAGTGTAGAGAGATAGACTCAGGCAGTGAGTGAAGTAATTAAGAAGAGATTTCAATACTGCCGGAATTGATGGGGTTAAGAGACAGAGGTTAACCGAAAACGAAGTTAGGAATCGGAAAAAGGTTCCGAGTGCTAATGAATAGAATGTATAGAACGATTGGATTTGCATTTTGTCGACTTTAGAGAAATAGGAAAAGATTTAAAAAATACGCATTTGTACGTATATTCTTATAAAAACAATTTAATTAAGAAAAAAAGCTTAAAAATAAATGAGCATTTCACCATTTTCTGAATTTATTTCTACTTCATCTTATTTGAAGGTTATGTTGAGATGAACAATTCTCGTCAGCACAACGAAAATTAGGTCACGATGATCTCAAAATGTAAAGAAATCGATGCTTTCTGATTTTTGTTTTGTTTTTTGATAAGATCATAAAGACCTCATAATCATTTCAGGTTTAGAAAAACTTCTCTAGATAGCAGAATGAAAATAAGTTCACAATGATCTCATAATGTGTTCTATAAGAGGACAGGTGTGCCAATTTTGAGGTTTTCCTGTGAATCAGGTCATATAGATCTCTTATTGATATCAGGTTCCGAAAACTTCGCTATATAGTAGAATAAAAATAAGTTCACAGTGATCTCATAATGTGTTCTACAAAAGGTCAGATGCGTCGAAGTTGAAATTTGTCTGGGTTTGAGTTCATAAAGATCTCATAATGATATCAAGTTCGGAAAATCCTCCCCAGATAGTAGAATAAAAAATGGTTATGAATAATCTCATAATGTGTTCTATAAGAGGTCAGGTGTATCAAATTTGAACTTTTTCTTTGATTAAGGTCATAATGAAATCAGGTTCAGAAACGTCTCCTCAGATAACAGAATAATAAGTAGTTCAGAATGATCTCATAATGTGTTCTATAAGAGATCAGGTGCGTCAATGTTGTGGGTTTTCTGTGTTCATAATTGAGTTCATAATGAGCTCAGGTTCAAAAAAGCCTACCCAGATAACAAAATAAAAAATAGTTCAGAATGATCTCATAAGTTGTTCTGCAAGAGGTCAGATAAGTGTAATTTGAGTGTTTTCGAACCTTGAGTTCAATAAGATCTCATAATGCTATTAGGATTAGAAAAGTTTCACTTGAAAGCAGAATAAAAAATAGTTTAGGATGATCTCATAATGTGTTCTACGAAAGGTGAGATGCGTCAAATTTGAGAGTTTTCTGCTATTGAGTTTATAATGATCTCATAATTTGATCAGTTTAGGAAAACCTCACCCAGATACCAGAATAAAAAAATGTTTAGAATGATCTCGTAATGTGTTCTATATGAGGTTTTTCTGAGCTCGAGGACTCAATGATTTTATCATTCAGAAAAACATCATAACATGACGCATCTGAACTCTTGTAGAACACATTATGAGATCATTCTGTACTATTTTTCAATACGGCTATCTGGGCATAAGTTGGCGCATATGACCGCTTCTAGAATAGATTGCAAGATCGTTCTGCACTGTTTCTTTTTATTCTGCTTGAGAAATAATGTGACCTCTTGTAGAGCTCATTGAGAGATCAAAAAGTGTTTACGTATGCTGTCCGGGGTGTAATATATATTAACCATTTTTGGTTGGACACAAAATTCGAAATTAGTCTGTAGAGAATTATGTCAGTAGTAATATCTGTTTGCAATCGAACAGAATTCTTACATCCCTTAATGCGTTCAGCATCCTTTTTCGAAATTCGTGTTTGTTTTCTTTATAAATTGAGAAATTTAAAAACAAATAAGCAAATAGCTGTTTTTTATGTCTTTTTTGCCTAATTATAATTTGCCATTGGCGCCATATTGGTAATAGCCAAAAATGACTTCTTTTTCGTTTTTTATATAAATTTCTCAATTATTATTATTATTTTTCGCTACATTTTGTTCATTATAGCAGTTTCATTTAATTTGTAAAACATTAGCCTTCGCCCCATGATATTTTAATTAGCTGACAACTTACGTTAATAAGAAATAAATTTCACTGATTTTGTTGGAAATGTGCAAATTAGTGATAACGATGCGTAGTGGAAAGTGATCAAAATCTTCAATGAACAAAGTATAAAGCTGAAATTCATAGTCATTAATTACATCTTACGGACTTTAAGCGGGTCTTATGAAGTACTCTGACGTGCCTGATTAGTTAGCAACCTACTAAGGAACCACTAAATTGATTTGACCCACCGACTGTAGCCTTGAAGTAAGTATAAGACTCAGTTAACGATTATGAATTGCGTATCTTAAGTGAATGTGTGCGTCAAAGTTTTTCGTAATCAAGCTTTTCACTTTTTCTGACAAAAGTTATTTATGGAAATAATTGAATTATGTTTTGAATGTTGAAGTAAATTATTTTAAGAGTTTGAAGAAAATTAAAATATGCAGAATTATATGATTACGAATAAACAATTGCAGAAATGAAGCATGTTCTACTAAAGTTTCATGATATAAATTTAGCGAATGAAAGACTGAAATAAAAAATAAAACAAAAAATAGTTATATAAGTGATGTATTAAATCAGTGCATGAAATTGTTATCAATTGTGGTTTACTAGTGCTTTCGTTTAGAATTTAAATTATGACAAAAATACTGTAATAAATTACAATACGTGGTACTTTTTTATGTGTTGGATACTTCGAAATATTTCGGAAGAAGATTACTTCTGTTTATCTTTTTTTAATATTTACTAACAACATTTTACCATTTATCAAAAGTACTTATTTTAATCTTTTCTAAAATGTAATAATATATAATTATGATTAAAATGTATCGTTTTTATATGTTCACAACAGAAAATTACCAATACTTCGAAAATTCCATGATAAATCTTTGAAACGTTCAAATTATTACCTGAAATTTGACAAAATAGTGACTTGAAATTATAAGACAACATTACATTTTGTTATTTCCCAAATATGAAAAATTATGGTTGCATTTACTCACGGCATTGCTTATTTAATTAATATTGTTGTATTCTACAAAATATATTTTTAAAGGTACATTACAGAAAAGTATTTTTAATTTCAGAGGATTTCTCACTCAGATAGATAGTTACGAAACATTGTTTTTCCTGTCTTTGGTGCTCATCATACGTGAAGCTTCAAACCGCTCTTGTTTGACGTGCTGCTGGAAAATTCCTCCACATAAAACATTAAAAATACTAAATTTGAAGAAGTGCTTTAAAATACCGGAAATATGATGCTAAATCATTACTTTAAACGATATCAAAATTTAATCAAAAACAATTACACAGTGTTCCATATCATAAAATTTGAATTCAATAAAGGTTTCTTCAACTTTTGAAGTACAACATTTTCTGTACGTCGAATAGACGTGAAGTTTTTTTCAGCAGTTTTTCCATTCTATTGAAAAAATGTGCTTTTTCAAGTTTGTTTAATTATAGATAATAACCTGTAAAGGATTATATCATAATAACTGTGTTTATAGACTCTTCTATCGTTATGGTAACAGAAAATTACAAAAATATTAATCGAAATGGTTTAAATGGAATGGACTCGTAAAATGTTTTTTCATATCAATAATTGTAAATCAAAAATACCATAGCAATGATTATGTTTTTTTCTGAAATCTCACAAGACATTGTCAAACGTTATAATCAAATGTTCAAAATATTTCCTGTAATTGTCGAACAATTTGTATTCGAAAAGATTTAGGTTTATTTTAATTGAATTGATTCGTTTAATTCAATATTTTTTCATGGTATAAGTTTTTTAGTGCAATGTAAAATCTTTCCTTCGAAAAAAGAATTTTCAATATGAAATCTGAAACTTTAGTTGATCAGTTTTTCCCAATCTCATTTAGGATGTACTGAATACACATAAGTGTCACATGTAACAATAAATTTTAAGTCTTTTTTTACTTTAAACCTTTTTCGTACAATCTGTCTTCCATATTTTATTTACATATCAAATGCTTCAATTGCCATTCAAGTATTTAATAGTTCCTAACTTTTGATTCAGCAGTATTCATGTTAGTACGCTTTCTTTAAATATTACAATAAAATCTATTTTACAAACACGAGAGTACTAAAAGTAAAACCTTGAAAACTGCAGAATTTTTTTAATTAAAAGATGAGAAACAATGTAACAAACCTAAAATGAGTATTTTTTTTTTTTAAAGTGAAAATTAATGAAATGTCTACTTATATCCTCATAAAAAAGTTAATACGCTATCTGCAGATTGCAATTTACTACAGTTGTTGAAAGTTATCATCTTACGACAAAAGTCAAAATGATAAACAGCATAACTACTGAATAGGTGGTCTGAACCAAAAAATTTGCTAACATGATTTGGTTATCGTCTAACAGAAGGAAATATTTTTTTGTCGATATTTGGTAAAATTACACAACTTTTCAATAAAATCCAATATTTGCACCCCAAAATACCAAATTTTAATGTAAGAAAAAAGCGTCTCCATTGAGGATAGATTTGAAAAGAACGAATGCAAAATTTTAGACTGATCCTGGTCCTCAATTTCATGAAAGACAGAAGTCATTCAAAGTGATATCTTTTATGCAATTGCAGGATAGCGTTGTTCATTGAAACGTGAACTTTAGTATTATAATCCAGCAATTAACGTGGAAAAGCATTAGTAAATTTCATTTCTATAAAAATTAAAAGGTTTCGATCGAACCTCTAACTTTCGAAACTAAAATAGGTTAAACTGTATTTAATCCTTACGTTCTAGGACGAGGATAATTACTTATAATACTGATAGTGATTGTTGACCGGTAATGCAAGTTAATACGCAGTCAGCGATAATATATGCATGTGCTATTGTGGATTATTTATTCAAGTCTCAGTGGAATGACCAAAAGAATCTAAATTTTCGATTTTTATGATTTTTTGTACACGAAACAAAATAATTACAACCGTTTTACGATAGACTTTTTAGGATCCACATATTAGATTTATAATTAGAAACCATTTAATTCTTTAGCAGTGATTTATTAATCATTACAAATGTTCAACGTTGAAACCTGATCAGGAAAACTTATCAATATCAGGATAAAATGATTTCGGTAACTAGTTTTTATACATATTTTAAACGTGTAGATAACGATAAGGTCGTTTAATGATGTTTAAATTATAGGTAACGTAAAGATTGAACGTGATGTATTCGATTTGAAGTATGAGAAATATTACTGTTCACTAAATTCACTTCATTTGAAAAAAAATTATTTTAATGAACTATTTTTCGAAAATACAGATATATTATTTCATTTTTTATATAATTCTTTAGTTTACTTAGAGTAGGTTTAAATATATATACAAAATTCCAACAATTTTGTTTTTTGGACCTGAAATTTAGATTAAAATGTACCGGAAAGAAAAGTTTCTGATGTTAGGTTACTCGTGTCAAATTTTCAAATTGAGCATCTATCTTATTCTTGAGATGTGAGGGTTACAATGGGGGATTTTAATACAAAAATTCTATTTTTTGAAAATTTGACATTTTTATCTGCAAAAATATTTTTGTTAGATTCTTTCGACAAATCTAAATAAAAAATATGTTTTGTGAATTTGACGTAAAATGTATATTTCCGGAGATAAAAAATGTCAAAAAAAAAAATCATTTTTGCAGTAAATTTTTCCTATTTGAACCACCATATTTCAAGATTAAGATATATGTTCAATCTGAAATTTGTACACCAGTAAACTTTCATTTGTCATGCATGCTTGTCCCAAATCTCAAGAAAACAGGCGAATTTGGGCTGACTCTTTAGTTATTCTTTCCTAAAACAAATAGATAATAGATTTTTATATAATATATTCCTTAACGCTATCAAAAAATTGAAAAAAGAATTACTTGCGACAGAAAAATTGTTGGGGCGAAGTTTTAAACCAGGGACTTCGAGGTACAAAATAACAATCGTTACCAACAAAAATATCAAATTAGTTATAATTGCACATAAGAATATTTTGTTATTGTAGATTTATTATAATATATAATACAAATAAAAATATGGTGATTATAAAACGTAATCTAGCCGACATTAACTAAATATTGTGCTTCATCTTATAATCTAGATTTTGATGTTGTTAATTATTAGGGTATATGTATTATTCGGGTATTTCGTAACCGGATTATTGTAACAAATTGTTTTCATAAACAGTCTATTTTAGGAGGAATTTAAAAGCTTTTCTTATAATAACAGAAGAATTTATTGCTTTTCTAGGGGTATTATGCGAACGTTTTTAACAATTTACACACTTGCATGTAATCGTAAAATATAATTTTTTTACATTTTGGATGGGATCCTTCATAGTTGAACAAATTATTTAAAAACACATTATTTAATAAGCAATAGAAAAACAACGTATATTTTATTGAGATACATTTCATTTGAAACTTTATATATTTACGCTTAACTTCTGTAAATGGACTTTTCTTAAAACAGATAATCGCCATGCTTACGAATTAAAACAAAAACTCTATTTCTTACCTGTGCTTAACTTTTAAGAATTTGAAAACATTTCGCATAATATATTATTTCATCAATGTCTGCCGATGCATCTTTGTATCTTTTCCGTGACAGGACGATGTCACGTGGAATTGCTCATAGTAAACGTTTTTTATTATTTCAGAATTTACGTCTACATTTAATATACATGTATTAATCCATCAAGAATAAAAGGATTATTACAGAAATCGGTGGGCATTTCTGCTTCTTATATTCGATGTTTGAAACAAAAATCGTCATAACTTAATTTCATATTCTTAAAAACCAATGAAAGGTTCCCTCTGCCTAGATCAAGTTTATTATATGTTTTTAAAACCTCAAAAATATAACTAATTTCCCTCATACTCATTATCTTGGTTTTGTAAGATCACTGTTTACGAATTCGGATTTGGATTTTCAAAATTCAAAATGATGGTCGAGCATTTAAACAATCTTTAATTTTAAAAAAAAATGTTTTTATGGGGTTTTTAGGTTGGTGGATACGAATCAAAAGCAAATTTGTAGAATAAATTATTCATAATCTAAGATATTGGAAATATATCATTCTTAACTGAAAAAACTCTAAAAGTCAAGATAAAAGTCAAGTATTTTTTAATATAATTTTCAACATAATTGGAAAAACAGTAAGAATCAACCCGCATTCATTCATGTTGGGAATCTCACAAGATGTCCACAGTTCTGGTTTTCCCTCGCAAAAAAAATGTCTGGAATTATATATTTATTTTTAAATTAATATAATTGTTATACTATTTATGAATAATTATATTTTTACATATATGTGTTATTTTTATATACTTTTATGTTCGAGAAAAACAAAAAAAAACTCACTCCGCGGTGGGATCGAACCCGAGTGTTTCCTTACTACTCTGACGCCTAGGCTATTCATTACGCTATGCTCGCAATTCCATCCTAACAAAATATGGTTACTTGTAGTAAGTAGTAGAAAACAAATGTATTTCAAACAAATCCTCTCTATTAAGAAATAATCATTGTCCTTAGAATTGGAATGTTGTACAATTGTCGTAGATATTGTACCGGTGAATGTGATGGTGAATATGACATGATATCTTACCAGAATCCGAATCTCTACTTCCGGAATAAATCCGTTCATCCCCTTGTAGAAAATGCGACCAGTTTGTGGCCATTTTTTACGGTCTGCATGCTATAACTAAGGGAGCCCAGAAAAACTGGCCAGAAAATGGCTTAATTTTCTACTAGGGTCATGATCATAATCTGATCAGTTTAAAGTAGGAGATCAATTTAATGATAATTAGGGGGTTTTCTATTAGAATCTAAACAGATTCTGATTATGACCCGCTAAGTAGGGAAGACATTCTAAAACCTTGCCAGATTTCAAAATCAGAAGCATACAAAACGGGGGAATTTCCACACCGGATCACTCTAATTAAATACTCCAAACGGAACGGAATCTTGCAGCGGCCACGTCGTTCTTTGATTTGACCGAATACAGGTAATTGTAGAATAAAGGACATCTTGACTTTAAATGGATATTGATTGAGAAAATCTTATTTCAAATTTGTAATCGACGTTTTTAACATTTACGTACACAATTTTATAAAATTCAATAATTTTTAAAAAATCCGACCTCCATTTTGGAACCCTATTTTGAATTTTGAAAACCTGACTTCCAATTCATAGTGGGGTACCCAAAAAGCAAGATTTAGGTCAATTCGCCATATTTTCGAGGTCAGAAAAAATCCTGACGTGATTCGTGTCCAGCAACCTCAATACATATACTATACCAGGGCTGCTAAAAAAAAATTCATTGATTTTTTGGTGATTTTCTGTAATTAGTCATATTTTAAAAACACATGACTTTTAAATGATTTAGTTCTGAGTTTCTTTAAAATTGAAGAAAAAGACCATTAAATGAATTTCGATATTATAATCACTCAAAAAAGTGTTTAAATGCCGTTGATTTCGGTTATATTTTTGCGAATTTTATGTTAGCTGTATATAGGGAGCAACGGGTACTCGATCAAATCATCCTTGAGATTCCTTCAGGGCGTGTCAAGGTTCGCCATTATTACCTACAAGTACGAGCTACTAAGGAACTGCGAATCCCTACACTCCCGGCGAAACGTGATCGTTTCCCGCGAGGGTATAGCCTTGGGTGATCGTGACGAGAAATGTGTCACGTGGGGATATTTTGTAGAAACTTATACAAGAAAAATAAACAAACCATACTTGAAGAAAGACCAAACAAAAAAAAAGTACGCTCGAAGAAACAAAACAAAGATACGAGACAAAAGAGATCTTGCAAAAATGATTAAATATTAGGAGCGTAGCCAGCATGTAATGGAAATAAATAGAAGGAGGGAAAACGCGAGGGGCATTAGAGAAAAATGGGAAAGATAATACAGGAAGAAATCCCGGGGAAAAGGCGTAATGCAGCCGGAGCAGTAAAGGAGACGGCAAAACTGAGGAAGGATCACAGGAGAAAGTTAGAGATGGAGTAATAGAATACGTGACGGAGAAATAGAATACGTGAGGGGTAAAGAGTAATAAAGAGGGGAAAGTGTCGCGGGATGAGGACCACTGCCCCTAGAGTGAAAGGGTTGCCAACCTGACAGAGAAAGAGGGAAACCACGAAAGGGTGGGTGGAAGCGAGAGGGTCATTGGGAAAGACAAAAAGAGATCGAACGAGGGAGCGAGACGAATCCTGGTTGTGGCTCGGGGGGGTACTTTCCTCCCGGCAGACGGTGGAGGGGGGTGTGGGGCAGGAAAATTGTGAGGGGAGCGGGAAGCAAGGGTGCCAGCGGGGGTGACGAGTCGGAAGGGGCGAATCCCGGTTTCACGCCGCGATCCTTAAGGGGCGCATGCGCGGCATCATTGATTTAGCGTGTATACGCGCCTTACGTAAAGGCGGATATTTCCCTGGCGCGAGGTGACATCATCCTTCGGTGGTAGTGAGAGCTCGTTTATGTTGCCGCTGCCGCCACCACTCAGTGCCGGATGAAAGGGGCGCCCCCGTACGGGCGGATTTCCTTCGAGCTTTTCCCCCACAAGGGCGGGAAGGGGCGGGAGAGAAGTCGCCGTCGGCAACGTAATGATATACGGTGAGAAGGAAATTTCATTTTGACCGGCGGAGGGGCGAAGCTTTTTTTTAAGGTAGGGGGCAACGAGGAAGGACGAGGCATCACTGCGGTCGAAATACGCGACGCGTAACGTATATACGTAGGAAACGTACGTACGCTCGCTCTCGCTTTTAAAACTTTACGTTCTGCCGCCTGCCGAGACGTACGAGCTTTAAGCGCTGCGGCAAAAAGCGATAATTACAATATCGATTTTTATCGATAAGGATTTTCGAAATGTCGGAAAGCTCCGTGTCGATATTATTCAGAGACAAAAACAACCAGGGACCAAGGGACTTTCTTCGATTCGATTCTTTTTTGTTAGTTATTCCCAATGTACCTGACCCGGGAAAAATGGATTACCTATTATGTATTCGCGCAATATGAACGTAAAAGATATCTACAGTACAACTTTTGCAGACATTCTTGGGTTCTTTTAGTAGGAATGAAATTAAAAAAAAGACAATGAACAATGTATCTCTTATTCAAATTTATGTATTTTCTGAAAATGTTATTATTATAATTGTTTGCGTACAGTTCTTGGGTATTAAAATATTTGGTTCCTTACTGCGTAAAAGTAAGAACAATAAACTTTATGCATTTGGGTACTGAAAATTGACTATGCTATTGTGCGAAAAAGTACCACTTCACACCCTAGGGTCATAAAGTATTTTAGAGTCTACAGTACAATTTTTGCAGACATTCTTGGGTTCTTTTGGTAGGAATTAAATTTTAAAAAAGACAATGAACAACGGATCTCTTATTCAAATTTATGTATTATCTAAAAATTTTATTATTATAATTGTTTGCTTAATACGAAAAAGCAAGAACAACGAACTTTATGCGTTTGGGTACTGAAAATTGACTATGCTATTATGCGAAAAAGTGCCACTTTACACCCTAGTGTCATAAAGTACTTTAAAGGTATAATAATAGACTTAAACTAAATTGTCAGACTTCATACTTAAATAAAAATCCCATTTAGTTACTTAAAGAAACATCAACTTTTCGCACAATCATTTCGTACCCAAATTAAACACATATTCTATATACACCCATGTAAGCTCATTCATGATCCGGAGCTTTTCGCATGACTCGGCGCTTTCAGCATCTGGTACTTACAATTCCTCACAGATTGTCTTATACTTTAATCATATTATACTATATACATTTTCAAGTGAAAATTGCATAGTTTGGGATACACTCCTATTTGTTCCAGTAATCTATAATACCAGATGTCCCTTAATGGTGCGTTACATAACAGACGTGTAAAGTTTCAGATCTTGTATCGGTTTACAGGAATATTAGGTATAACCTATTTTCGTATTTGAGAGCGTAATGATATTTAAATATCATAATATTAATAATATTCAATTTGGAAAACTTTTGATGCTTATATAAGTTTGTAACAATTTTAAAACTTAATAACCTTTAGTATCAATGTTGTCGTGTAAAGTTACAAAAGTTTACGCTATCTTCTAAAATAGTCATAATAATTACTTTCAAAGTTACAAAAATATATTTTTAAAGCGCAGTTGGAAATTTCAAGAAATCTGAGAAAATGGAACAAATTTTAGTTAGTAACTGTTAATTGAAGAAAGTAAAGAGAACTCCTCTTATGACCACAAGCACGTACATAAGAGTTATTTTGTGAACTTTATGACCTGCAATGTGATATTTATTACAGAACTATATCAAAATTCTATACTATATAATTATGCTATATATGTATAATTGTATGCTTAAAGTTCAGTCGCAATTACATTAATGTACATTTGATACCCGTTTTTCGTGCATAAGTTATGATTTACGCACTTAATAAGACATTAACAATTTACGTATTATCATTATGGACACTAGCAATGGGTGTAATTTTATCCCTGAAAGAGAACTACACTTTTGATTGGGCGCCATTGGAACCTCGTTCTTACAATTCTTTCTCGTGTTTAAAAATATACTTTACACTCTTGGTAAGAAACGTGATTTTAATAGATGCGATCGAAAGTAAAATTTTCCTAATAAAGTAAATAAATATGCCAATATCTATTTACATGGAAAAAAGTAGTTGTCTGTCACAACGCATAAGTAGTTAAGCTTACTATCTAGTTTGTAAGCCAAACTAGTTGATTATTGGACTACCTAAGTATTTTCCATATACAACTAGATTAGCTTATGTGGCACACTAATATCTTCCCATATACCTGGCAAAATTGTGTAATCAGTATCGTCAGATGATTCTTAAAATTGGTTGAATTATTCCTCCAATAAACAGTAATGAATCGTATAGATTTGCTTCCATTCCGATGGATATTTTGCTGAAATTGAGGGAGCGAAATATTGGTGCCCCATCGTCGAAACTCTATCTTTAAGCGTATGTAAACTTTTCTATACTCTGAAACAAAAGTATGCATAGGGTATAATGTTTACTTTATTTTTAAATTACTTTTCTGCTAATTACATTTAAATCGTGTTAAAACCAAAATTAGCTACTTATATTTACAAAATAAAAGGTAGTTTGTTTTTTCACGTTGTGAGATATATGTTTTATCGTTTCATAAATAGCCTAGAATTGAAGCTGAGTTTTTTCCTCTGCGATTGTTTCATTTAAAGATATATTATTTTTATTTTATTTATTGCATTTTGAATGACGAAGCACTGTCAGCTGAACGGACGCAATGCGGCATGGCTTTGGGTAACAGCGGTTCGGCGAAGTTCACGTTTTTCCAGAAGATGACCAGTGCATTCCTGAAATAAATTGCTTGGTGAGAAGTGGATAAGTATCATACCAATTTTCGCAATCTCAGTAAAATACGAATTAATATCCCTCTAGAAGATTCTAATGTTAATTCGCTTAATACACCATTTCTTATAACCTTTTTATGACATCTGTATAGAAAGTGTCCCTTTATGTGCTGGTAAAGCGTGCCCTTCACAGGGTGCTCTACACTCATTTTCGCCCGCTTCACAGGGCGCTCTACAGTCTTTCGCGTCCACTTCTCGTTTTCACGATTTGGTACTCGCATTGCACTTGACCGGTATTATAAAGGAGCAGTTTTTTATATACAGATTTAACAAAAAATATCGTGCATATCACGGGCGAGAATGAAGGAATCGGATACTCTTGGGGTCAGGACTCCCGTACCTCCCCTCTCGTCATGCAGGGTGCGTCTGTCACCAATCCCATACTTTGCACCCTAGATCTAATATTAGTTAAATCAAATAAATGTAATTATATGTTCGTAATTATTAAATAATAACTACATATTTGACGGACGTCTTTGACGAGCAAATCACAATTTTTTTGTGATGCATACTTTTAAATTTAATTTTTCTAGCAAATTTTTTATGATGACAAAAACTGGTTTGGTCGATCAGAAATAATACAAATTTCACTAGAAAAATTCACAACTTTTTTATGATGGTAAGGTCGGAAAGGTTCGATTATTTTAAGATTTTTCGCAAACAATAAGGACCAAAGTAGAAAGATTCGATGGGCTGCGAGTTTCATTCCAGCAAGGTGTTCAGAATAATATGCAATAATGCAAAAGTAAAAAGAGTAATCTTCAAGAAAAAAGATGATATACAAATAAAGAAATGAGATCCTAAGCAGAGTTTTGATTCTAGTAGTACGAAAAAAGTAATATGCGCTTAAAGACGGAGGACGTTGGTAAACAAAATTGTATCTCCCTCTGCTGCAGTAAATATCGAGCGACAGTTAAGTATTAATTCTGGGTTTCCTAAATCGTTAATGTTGTAATATTATTTGTATTTTTCTAGTTATAATTTTCTCAAATGGCAAAAACTTATCAACAAATTTCTAAAAATAAAGCCTTATGTAAAAATATTATTATTATAATTTATTTTTATATAATTTATTATTATAAATATTATATAATATTATTATAAATATTAATATATTAAAAATTAAACATTATCATTTTTCATTTTTAATGGGTCATCCATAAACTATGTTACCATTTTAGGGGTAACGGGACCAGCCAGAATCTGTGGTCTATATGCGAAGTATGTATCCAAATTATAAAATTATCTACTTGGGGCGGGGGGTAAAAAGTGCAAAAAATATCGATGTAGTTCTTTCATATCGTAAAACTGTGCGTAAACACTAAGCTTAGAAATCGGGTTATAGTATTTGGACACATAAAACCTCGTATTCTGTGGATTGTAATTCACTGGGTAGTATCTTAGTGCTATTGTTAAAACTATAATGCAAAATTATTATAAAATGAGTTTGCAATTTCACTTAAGCATCATGTATAATTTGCGTAGTGTGTGCCTAAAAACGTATGGAGTCGGAACAAAACCAGCATTTACTACTCTTGGTAAACCAAACCACTTATAACCGTGGTAAAAATGGGGCGTCACTTAAGAGTGACTGTAAGAGTGTCAAAGGAGTGTGAATAGCGTTAGAAAAGCGTGCCAAAAGAGTTAACAAAGTGGGAATTTTAACAAAAAAACGCTTAACGTACGCTTAACGACACTTTTTTTATTTTTTACCAGAGAGCTAAGGAGTGTGTTAAGCGTATCATAAGCGTGAATTTGGACATTTTTCCGCTCGCGTAACGCTTCATTAACGTTTCAATTTTTCCAGAAATATTTTTCGCAAAACAGATGTAATTACAATCTGCGATTGGTAGAAGAGGTCAAATTGAGTGGCCACCAAGATCTTCAGACTTAACTCCATTAGATTTCCTTCATAAGGGATGTCTACACAAGGTCTACGAAACCAACCCAGCAAATCTTGATGAATTAAAGGCTCAAATTGTTGAAGTGTCGAATTCAATTGCACCAGAATTTGTTCAAAACATAAGGAACGGTACGCATAATCTATTAGCACTCTGTTAAGACGTTAATGGATATCAATTTAATATTTGTTGTCTTAATTATTACGTGCAAAATGAGAGACAAGGGGACTCACATGAATCAAGCACCCTGAAGAAATGTAAATCTGATGGTGCAAGATCCACGTGATACATCTTAGGTAACGGCGGCAGTAGATACTACATCCTAAATTCTTTCCTAAACATTTCTGAATAAAAAACCGTTAAAATTGAACTTTCCCGCCTAATGTAATTTATTTCCTATTTATAGCTCTCAATTTTAATATTAATTTTATTCTTCTTTTATTTTATTAATGTATCCTAAGAATGATCTTATATTTTTCTTTCTCAAATCAGTATGTAAAACAGCAATTTTATTGTAATTTTATATTCTGTAATTGTAACATTTGATATCAATAAAGACGCTTATTATTATTATTATTACTATTATTATTAAGTGGAGGTGTAGCGCCCTCTCTGCAGTGTATTAGTTTCATTTCCAAAAGCCCTTTCTATGAGCTCCCACTCCATTGATGTTCCATTTAGGATTTTCGACCCCTGGTGCTCCATGTGCCTCTTTAGATGTAGGATGTCGCAGCCCCTAAAAAAGATTATTTTCGGTACGATTGCCGTAAATTCCGATTTTCCGGTCTGCTTTTAGTCCGTAAAATTAAATTTCATGGATCACGTGTAACATGAATCTGCGCTGTCAAAAACATAACCCATACAGACTAAATGAAGTCCGCGAAATCAAATTTTTACAGCTTTAAGTACCGAAAAATAATGTTCCCCACCCGGCCGTAAAATCTGATTTTACGACTATGTATCGAAAAATACTATTCTTGAAAAATCGTTTCGCGTTTATCTGTGTTTTTTTTTAATATCGATGGTTTTCCAAATATTTTACTTTTCCCTGATTTTTTGCCATCTCTGTACAAGAGCATCATTTTTTAGCATGAAAATAGAGTATATATAAGGAATTCTAACGAACTTTTCACTTCTAGTGCTACTAGCGTTTTTCCGGAACTGAAGTATTTTATCATTACGTACAAGGCTGCGATGGCTTAAAAACATAGGAGAACAATTTATTTATAAACATTTCCAAGCTAAAATCTCAATACTTTATAATAACTTTTAAAAGATTATGTTTAAAATTTACACGTCACCAACTATTTCTGAAAAAAATCTTTTTTTTACTCTCCGGATCTATGCAGTAATTATGAAAAAGAAACCGTTTCTTTTTTTCAGTAAAAACTAGAAAGTTCTGTAGAATTTCCTATATTTATATATGGTAATGATGAATAATTTTTAATCTTAATAAAATTAAAAGTTAATCGGATAATTGTCAATGATTTTTACTAGTATGCTTAGGCTTTCGCACATGGTTGTGGCAGATCTCAGTTAAAGGTATTTTTTACTCTTTCAAGAGAACTCAACATTTCACATATATCTTAAACAAATTATTAAAAACTATGACAAAATGGTAGGAATCGATATGTTTAAGAAATAGTAAGAAAAAAAGGAGTAACTGTAATAAAATCTCCAGAAACACATTCAGAAATTACGACTAGCAAATCAACATTAAAACACCAATAAACTTCCACGGTTTACTCTAAAAATTCTAAACAGTAAGTACAAACAAAAAAGTTTAACTCGAAGGGAACATTTTTTACATAATTGAATTGAAAAAAATATTTTTAAGTCTTTTGTGTATAAAGCGCTTTTTTCGTGAATTATTTTTTATCAAAAATGCACCTTACTGTGATCAATTTAAGAAAGACATGATTTTTATTGCACAGCAAATAAAAAAGTTTCATTTGTAGGAATTACTCTGGAATTACATGTCATACACTTTATACACAGTCAAGAAATTCAGTAGATATGGACCATCCAGTCAGACCGAGATTGAGTACAACTGCATACATTTCTACTATGACAATAACATACAAAGCCAAAAAAACAAACATTTTCATCAAATGTCAGCTGTGTATTTTTTTAACTAAGAATCCAAGAAACAATTTTCATTATCACATTTAGATTCAACGACTTTATACTGGATCTTGTTAATATAATTGAGTACTATTGAAAAACCAAAAAGCAAATTTTTCCAATATATTTAAAAAATTGGATAAACAAAAATTAAAAAAAAATCGACCAAAACGAACACATTATATTATACTCTTTCGTGTATGTGTATATTTTGCACTTGTTGCATACAATGCTATTCAGACATAAGAGCTCTTGAGTGTGGGGAAATGAAAAGATCGAAAAAGAACGAGTGTGTAACATAATTGGAGGAAGTGGAGAAAAGTACAAGACTGATTAATGACTTCAAATGAACGATTACAAAGGCAGTGAGAAAAAGCAAAAACCTACGTCGGGAGATATACGGAACCTAATGTAGCGTACGGAAATTAATGTGCTCGTATTATCTAGTGGCGTCTTAGGGACGTTTATAACACTGGCCATATATGCAATTAAATGTAGTAAACATACTTATTTTAAAAAAGAAATTATTTGCAATTGAAAGTAAATATGACATTGTAAACAAAGAAAACATGACCTCGATATAAAAATATTCATATTACGGGTAAAAATTTATTTTACATCCTTAATACGAAACCTATATTAAATACATTAACTTTCACTGCTCAACAAGTAGCTCATCCTGATTTAAAAATATTTCTCATTGATTATAAAACATTCGAGAAGTTTTTACGACCATTTTTATTTCAATTAATTTACTTTGATTTCGTCGTCGTTTGTGGTACCAGTTAGTAAATCAATAATCTATAATAAATATTGTTAATTAATTTGTTACATTTTATTGTTTTACTATTTATAATCGCATTTACATAGAAAATATATTAACTCTCTAATAACTTAGTTTTATTTCATCGGAATGTGTTATACTTATGTTAAGCAAGTTACAAAAATTCTCAAGTAAGTCAAACAAAACTTTACTATGGAATGAAGCAAATATATACAAACCGCTTTACTAGGCTACTCTATAAATGACTTTCAAATATGATTTTGTTTATTTAACATTTATCGGTGTAACCTAGAACGTGCTTCCGCAAATCGACATTTCAACGGGACATTGCGGGCTTTCTCGCGGATCCCTCGATAAATACAGTTTGACTTCGACAAACACGTTGTTGCCATCAATTAACCAATATTTTACTATAAACGGTTCAGCGATTTATATTTAATGGAATAATTTTAAATAAAAAGTAATTATTAGACTCCTCAAAGAAAAAAATAAGTCTTACAATTGTTACATCTTAAATTCATCATCAGGTGAGGCTTAATTTAAGCCCGAAATTGCGTTAATTTTCTTAAATTCAGCCAGTTTTGGCTTAAAGTTTTCCATTCAGTGAGCAAAACTGACTTTTAGACGATATTTTGGCTTAAAATAAAATTTATCGAGCTTATGGTACCTAAGTAAGACCAATCTTATTTCAAACCAAAATATCGGCTGAAAGTCAGTTTTGTTGTCTGAAAGTAAGACATTAAGCCTAAATATTGACTGAATTTAAGAAAATTAACGCAATTTTGGGCTGAAATTAAGCTTTACCAAATGATGAATTTAAGATGTAATAATTTTAAGACTTATTTTTTTCTGTGCTCCAAGCACATTAATAGATTAATTACTAAAGCAACTTATGATGTAGTAAATATGATATTTATAGCACTTTAACTTCAATAAAACTAATCTTAACAAGATAACTGTAATACCCAGTCAGTAATCTAGCAAACTACATTGAATCGTATAACAGTAGTATATTACGCAACAAGTGCGCAAAATAGGTAATTCCCGGGATCATATATTTTAAGCACTTTTGCGTATACTTTTTTTCCGAACGACGTTCGTTTTTTGCATGCGGAAACTCGAAATTCAGTTCTGGAAATAAAATGTTCACTAGGGCGGGAAAGTACTTTTTCCCGCACTCCTAATAAAAACTGCCTCAAAAATACAATCACAATTTTTTTCTTTACTATCTAAATATTCTACAAAGTTATCATTTTCTTTCTACTTTTTGTTGGAAGAATGATTAAAATGAGCTGGAAAACATGAATCACAAGGCAATTTTTTATTTCAAAATATCTTAGAATGAAAGAGTAAAAAACTAGATGAATTTTGAAAAACGAAACTTAGATTTTGCAGCAAACTCAACGTTATGTTTTGTGAATTGACGCTAAACGATTTATAACTGAAACTGTTATAACTACTCAACAGTACATCCTCAGGACAAAAAGTAATTATACCAACTTTAAATTGTTTTGTTTAATTCTTTTACTTTCACCTTATTGGTTGGTTAAATCGCAATAAATGTAGATCTCGATCTACAATGACTAACAGCTTTTAAAGATCTAAAATTTGTTTTAAAAATTCGGACTATGGGCAGGATCGAACCCGGTTTACTAATGCTGGGGTGAAGGAGATGTAACGTGAACTGTTAAAGTAACAACCCTACTTTTTTCTTACAGTTTTAGAAGTTTCAAATATTGATAAATTCAAGAGTAAATATTTCTACGTTTTGCATTAGATTTGCTTATCCTCCAAAAACATGGGCCATCATCCAACATCGCAGTTTTGGGCTTTTCGGACACGGCCTACCCTTTTCGAGGATATGAAAGCATTGCAACAGAAGCATGATGCAAAACCATAAATGTCAGAACAAAAGTTTTTCATACTAAGACTCTCCTAAGTATACAGTGAAAATTCAATGTCACCTTACTTATATTTTATTTCCTTAGATTAGATTGTAAAGCTGTGGTTTTGAAAAAATCTGGAGTCAACTTTTAATGAAAAATTTAACAAGAGGAATTTTTAGTTATGCTATTTTTAACCCTCCTATAAGAACGAGTTATTTTTTAGCCCTGAGGAAGCAATGTAATAAAACGACCAGAGTCAGCAGGAGGGTTAATATCCAATACGAAGGTAATTTTATCCCTTTTATAGTTCTGATATACAGTTTCTGTGTAAATCTTCTTACTTGTCCTGCTAAATATTTTATTAAATTAATGTTATAATATATGAAGTTAATATTGTTATTTACCCGAAGTATTTGCATGTTCAATGTGGAATTGCAGATTACCACCTAAACGGAAATTTAAGTCCCTTAAGCACAAAACGTGGAATAATGTTATGTTTTTGTTTACAACATTATAATTTACGCTCAATAATGAGAGGGCTTCATTGTCGTTTGAATGTACTAACTCGATAAGGATATTTATTACATGTAATCGATAATTGCGATTATAAAATAATATTATAATAACTTGGTTACCGATTACATGTCAATGATTAAAATTGGTACTTTTATACAATTAGTAATTCTGTCCCCTTTCTGTTATGGAAAATTTTCTGATTTGATAATTATTTTTTAAACTTCCTTGAATTACATGTTACATATCCAAAAGGAATAAATTATGAATGTTCAGGCTCCAAATCTACCTAATTAATACACGATGCTCTAGAAGCTCGAACAGATATGACTAAAATGGGTATGAAAAGTATAACGTGGCTTATATTCCAAATTTGGAGAAACCTCAAAAACCCGACAAATCACGAAACCGACACTTAAAAAACTCGACATTCAAAAAGCAAACATTTACAAAAACATACATTAAAAACCAGACATTTCAAAATATATCAAAAAGCCGACAAGTCAAAAAACCGACAGGCGTAAAGCCAATAGTCAAAAAGCCGACACATAAAAATTAGACACATCGACAAGCGGACAGTCATTTTTTGAAGAGTCGGTTTTTATACTGTCGGCTTTTCGATTATCGTTTTTTTTTACTGACGATTTTATGACCTGTCGACTTTTTTATTTGTCGGTTTTTCGACCCGCACCCTAGATTCAAATAGGAGACATTTTAAAATACGGACATTCAAAACCAGGGGTGCACCTCAAACACCCGACAAATCACAAAACAGACGCTTCCAAAAACGAGACATTTAAAAAAAATAGAGATTCAAAATATCTCTGCATTTTGAAATGTCTGACTTTTTAGTATCTGTTTTCTTAAATGTCTTGGTTTTTAATTTATGTTTTTTTTAAATGTCTAAATGTGTAAATTCTGGTTTCTTAAAGTCGGGTTTTTTAAAGTCTGTTTTGTGATTTGTCAGGTTTTTGAGGTGCACCCCTAAATTTTATGTCGAATGAGATATAGTTTTTCCCCAAAATGTATTATTCTTTTTTTCGCAACATATTGTGATTTGTATGTCTAAAAACATGTTACTTTTCAACTTTATTCTTTACTTTTTCTTTTTATTTCGAGGATTATGAGAATGATTTGATATATGATATGATATCGTTTATTATCGTTGGATATAGTCTAACAGCGCGGAATTAATCGGCAATGACTGTACTTAAATTACCCTTTGAATATCTCGAGTAGAAATTTAGTTTCTTCTCATTTTTTTTGTATATCTTAAAATGTGATTCGTTTTTTAAAACTTTGCTTATTAATTATAACTTCAAGACACTCGAAAAAAAGAAATAATACAGGATCTGGCACAATTATACGTTTTTTAGTTGGCGTTACTATTTAAATAGTTGGCTTAGCTACCTATAATTTGTTGAAGTCACTAATTAGATAGTAAAAATTAACTAAAAACGGTGGTTTTGTATTATTCTGTTATTTGATTAATAGTCCCAACTATTTCACTTTTTACGTGCAGACAAATCTACGGTACTGATATTTTCCAAAAATATAGGTTTGTAACCCAATCAAAATTGTTACCACTTACTTTAATTACTTATCATATGTAACTAATGAAATCCTTTTATGAATACCACCTTCAATACATGACCTGAAATTGGACGTAGTTTATTTATATATTTTATAATATTTTGGATGTCAATTTTTAATCAGAAATCGAGGATTTAAGTATAAAAATAATCAGTTTTTTAAGATCTCCCATATTGTGAATTATTTTGTAACTGAGGAAACGACATGGGCAGTAAGCTTTTGTACTGAATTTCCTCTCTAAAATAATGCAAGCCTAACCAGCTTGAATTTAATGAGAGATTAGTGTATACGCTCTTAGAGTAGAAATTGTCTACGAAAGATACTCCATGGTAGATGGGCTGTCTGTGGTCTGTCAAGAACCTCGCTCAATCCAAACGCTGTAATCTGGGAAACGTGAAATCAACTGCCTCAGGCAAGATTGTGTCAAGAATAATTAACCAATAATTAATAAATATTCAGTATTTTTAAATTATCATTTTTAGTGTTTTTCAAAAAGATGTTAATTAAGATGATATCGCACAAAGATTAAGGTATGTTTTCCCTGATGTACCACTGCTTCTAAAATTTCCTCCTACATGTGGTCTTCTATGCATTCAGAATAATTCTGAATTTATTAACACGCTAATTTGGATTCTTTTAAAATTTAGCAATGTTTACACAGAAAACATAATTACATTTTAAATATAACTACACTGCAATAGTTGTTTTTGTTATTTAATCACTGTTTGCTACAAACAATATTTAACTAATAAAAAATTCATTTTTTTAATCCCAACAAAAATTGTTGAATACACAATGCCAAAATTGGTGTAATTTTGATAATACGAGACTCGTAAAACTTATTTTAAAAAATATAGACAACAGGAAATGAAAATAAAAAATCAAATACCTCGCAATTTCAATAGAGGATTATAAATATTACAAATCACAGACACGGAGCACTACAAATAATATAGAAAATTACTGAAAATAAAGGAAATAAATGATTTTACATGAAAACGAGAGAAATATCAAGTTTTTATAGAAATTTCATGCAAAAATTAAAAGCAATATTTGGCTCATATTGTTATGGAAATTTAGTACACGTTCACTGTTTACAATATATATTGAATATATAATTTAATATAAATGTCAAATTCCAGTAAGATATAAAAAAGGAAATTATATTTTTAATAATTGTTTTAAAAATGAGAATAATTTTGAAACGTATTCGAAATGATTTCGAAACTGAATCTGATGTTTGAAATGTCTTTTTTACACAGTAGTTTTTGTTCAAACGATTTTTTAATTTATTCAAGATTTATTATGAAAAATGTATCCAAGATTTAAATATAAATCAATAATATAAATTACGGTCCATTTTAAATTTCTATTAGAAACAATAATTATTTCTTCCTACCGAGTATATTGAGAGGGTTCAGAGCTTGAAAGTTCAATGAAATATCTTTTTTTATATAATTATTATTATAGATAAACAGATATTTTACTAGAACGGTTTATTCGCATATTTATCATAAAAGTCGTCAGCTCGCCACAGATATTAGAGAAATATCCGCACACAAAACCGACCGTTTTAAAAACAGCGATTAAAATGCAAATGAACGGCGTATTAACCAGACAGAATCGTTTAAAATAATAATTCGTATGCAAGTTCGTTAACAGTTTCATTGGTATTCCGTGCATAATTTCGTACTGTGAATTATTTTGGCAAGGGCTCGATAGATCTTGTGAAAAGGTTCAGATTATATATCATTACAATTTATACTTACACCTATGTAAGCACCGATGTTTGTATCTTAATGAGAATAATAACATATAATACATGTATTTAGCAGCAATCATTCGTGTCATTATGGAAATCTAAGAACGGTAATCTGGTTACGAAATAAAAAAAATAAAATCGTAACGTTTTGTTGTTATTTCGAAACTTGAAGATAATTCTGGGTACACTCCATTTCATTGCAAAATATAATAAAGACATATTGTTTGTGACTTATTTTTTAGAAATTCGATAAAAATGTACATTTATAAGTTAAAGGATGTCATTATAATTTATTTGTTTTTAATCAAAAAATTTCAAGTCAAAACCATGATACAAAGAATACTTCTTTCTGACTACAGATATTCTTATCAACGAAATTTACAAAAGTGTGAATAGTGTGTTTTATTGAAACCGTCGATATTTTATCTACTTTAATCCTTTAACTATTTTCTGTTTTCGAGGGTCCTCTGTCGAATGTTGTCTTGAAAATTAGAAAAATGTAGTAATTTACCTATGGTTCTGACAAACATTTTTGGAAAACACATGTTTTGCAGTAATTTTTTAAATTTCATTTTTCATGCCCATGTCGTAATTTTCATGACCGAAAAAGGACATAAGAAATACATAAAATGTTTGAACTTAAAATCTATGGATGCTGACATTTTATTTCTCCTTAAAATATCCAAAATGGCGACTAATTTCAAATAAAAATTTCAAATTTCGGCAGTATGAAAATTGACAAAAAAAACTCTATTGTTAAAAATGAGCGGACATTTTGGGAACAAAAATAGTTTCTTCGAAGAACACATATCTACGAAAAACTTCTATATATTTCTTTTAAAAATAATTCTCAATAATTGTCGAAAAAAGTCATTCAAAGATGGTTTCAAACTTCTATGAAATACTCAAAAACAACCAAGGAATAACAATGAGAAACTCAAAATTGTACAATGGAATTTATTTTATAATAATCTATAATAATCTAGCAGTGAAAGAATTGCATTAAATTTTATGTTCTAATCGTTTAACCCTGTTTTATCATTATCAATGGAAAAATTAAGTAATTACCAGAATTCACGAAGCGTCGTATAAAAGGAAATGGTATATGACCTTCTTATGTAATAACTCTCTGAAAGATGTCCCTTGACAGCTGAACATTGTGATTCTTCAAACGATCGAAGACAAGGAAATTTCTCATGAGACTTTAATATACATTATCGCGTTAAACGATTTTTCCCCTACAAAAATATCCTGACAGCGAGCATTTTCTGGAAACTTCGACATTTAATCAGTTTTTCACCGTTTTGCATTTTTACGTGTGGCAAGAAAATTGCGTGATTTACTTTATTTTGAAGAAAAAATAATATTCATTGAATGGTTAACCCTTTTCGTCCCGAAAGTCTGGAATTTAGAGAAGTAGGATGAAAAAGTAATTATTATCATTTGTGAATACTCAATCTCATCATGATTCATTCATAACCTCCAATTAGTTATATACAATGGGTTTTTATCGATTTTTTGTTTGATTTTCACCCAATTTTTGACTTTTCCATATCATTACGTACGTGTGAAATTGAAAATTACTCTACACGATTGTGACCTATCAGTGATTGGTTTATAAACTAAAAATGGTGTGCAGCACAAATTTTGCACTTTGCTACCTAGTACTATGACGTTTATAGATTTAATAAACGTGAATATCGGAGAAAATACATCGATTCTCCAATGCCTAATTTCAAAGTTGTTTATTCTTGATGATAAATATAATACATTACCTACACAACATTAATTCGCAACGATTTACATCCCGTTGTTTAGCCGTCAATAGATATTTTACCGTTGTCCGACTCTTACCACGGGAAGAAAACGCTAATCTGAGAGTAATTTTTTTAACTATTTTTTAGTTCTTTTTAAATTTTGTTTGTATTGTATTCATTTTTTAACAATTTTTTTTTATTCTTTCATTTTGTAACTTTATGAAATGATTTGAAGAGTACCCTGCAAATATTTTTATTACATTCTGAAACAATAAGATGTTCGTCTTTCACACTTGTCACCAGAACAATATCGTTTTGACTCTTCGTTTTTGATAATGTGGGTCTCCAAAAGTTTTTTAGACTTTCTTTTTATAAATCTGTGGTATCACTTGCAGCGAAATTTACTCTGATATGATATAAACGTCATAGTACCAGGTAGGGATGCGTACATAATTGTCGTCCTGTACTCAATTTTTAGATTATAAACCGATTATTCAGAAGTCACAATCATATCTGGTCATTTTCAATTTCACATGTAAGTAATATAGAAACGTCAAAAATTGAGTGGAAATTAAACAAAAAGGTAAAATTTCATTGTATATAACTAATTTGAGGTTATGAATGAATAATAATGAGATTTGGTATTCTCAAATGATAATAATTACTTTTTCATCCTAATTCTTCATGATTTCAACCGTTACACGGTCAAATACTCGATATTTGTGTCACAAAGTACAAAATGACAATCTGCAGACGCTATCTTGAAGCCGCCATTTTATTTTTTGAAAAAATCCCACGGGAAAAGAAAGGGCTGAGCAAAAAGACGCGATTAGTATCTTTTGAATTGGGCAGTATTACCCCTTTTCCATGTCAAAAACGCGATTCCTGCGAAGAAAAGTAAAAAAAATCACGATTTTAAAAAAAAAATAATCATAACTTTTTCTTTGGTTGATTCTGACCACGGCATTTGACAGAGGTGGTCCAAATCTACAGATTTTGACTTATTTCGATGTTTTCTAACGACGTTTGGAACAAAAATTACAGCGTTGAATGTTCTGTCCAAATTCCGGACATTTGGGACGAAAAGGGTTAATAAGAAAACAAAAAGTGTTCAAAGCGTATTTTTTTTAATTATTCCATTTAATGATTAAAGTCGATCATTCTTATGCACTATCTTGACAAAGTTTATTGTAATTCTTTTATTCGAAATAAAATAGCTCTCAATTAATGGTATATATTGACGCATTTAAGGTCCCTAAGGTACATCTGAGATGTGATTTCAAAAGAAAATTTTCCAGCTCTACCTGATTTTAGGGTCCAAAGAGTTTTCATTTGAAAAATAGCACTATAACCTTCAAACGGCGTTGAATATCGAGTTCAAGGTCAAGGTCGTTGGTACCATTTATTGGACAACTCTGCCGCTTCAACTTCTGTAGAGGTAATTTTTTTAATATCATTTAATATCTATATTTAATATAATTTAATAGCTCATACAACGATTGCCTTATTAAATTAAAGGAAAAACTTAAGTCCCGCCAATGTGTTGTACCCGTGGTCATTGATTGAAAAATTCCATTTTCAACCAAATTTGTTTAAATTCTCAAAGTTTGCTATATTAGTCGTGGTATATGTCCGAAAATAACATACATTTTTGTGGATAAATGTTTAGAAAGTTTTACTTATAGGAAAAATTCAAAATAATCGTGAAGTTCCTGTCGGACTTGAGGATGGTTATTATATCCTGTTTTCTACGAAGTGTATCATTATTATTGTAAGAGGTGTATCTTGTACATTTGGTAAATCTACTATTACTATTAGTTTTGAAGGTAATTCTTGACTATATGATGTGAAGAATGAAACATTCGGGAATTTAACATCGGAAATCAAGTTACGATTTATATTGTCACACTGAAAAAATTGACAATTTCAATCAAATATTCGAACCACATATTCGAAAATCATTTTTAATTGAAATGGTTAAAAGATTTAGATAAATCAGTAGAACCGCATTAATTGAATGGAACTGTCTTGTATATAATAACCCGTTATTTTAATCGTTTGATCAAGTGATGTGATAATTCATTGATAAACATAAATTAATTTAGCTTGTTAACCGTTTAATATTAAATATTGTATAATTTGTCTGGGTTGTATCGATCAATGAGAAGGAAAATACAAAATAAAAACAAACTAAATTAATCTATACGGGTTCCGATACGAACCTCATAAGTGGAAAAATGTAAACATTGCCGAGTTTTGTATTCCATTCAAATTGGTAAACCGATGAGTTAAAAACAAACAGATGTCTTATTGGTTTGATCATCAAATTTTTGGTTATATTGTATATACCATACACAAAAAAAGTTTCTGCTTTTTCATTGCTTCATAAACCGTCGAATTTGATTTTGTTTAAATCTGAAACTGAGAATGGGAATAATTTATTTTTTTTTAATTATTAAATTCACCATGTTTCTTTTACCTGAAAGACACAGAGTGATTGCTTGTAAAAAAAATCGCTATAAAGATCGATTTTGCATACTCGCTCGTTGTCTATAGAATGTGGAGCTTGCGTATACACTTCTGAAACCAGACCAGTCAACTTGCGAACTCAAGCACATCAATGCTTAGCCACCTGTTGGTAAAACGTGGTTCTGCCAATCAGGAAAATATAAAATGGCGCAAAAATGTTAAAAGAATATGTCAATCAAATATTTAATAGATATGCCATTTATTAAATTTAATATTTTTCTTTCAGTGCAGTATATCTAAATGAAAAGCATTGCATTAAACTTTGATAAAGGTATGTACCAAATCTTAATATAATCTTCATGAAAATGTTGGTTATAAATATTTAATGTAATATTACATGTTATTAAAACTGTAGTCTTGAGGATATTTAGAGACCTAATCAGGATTTATAACTTTTGTAACAGAACAGAAATTTTAATAATAACAACAAAAATGTAAAAATGCAAGAATTAAAAAATGCAAACACATTTTCATCTCCATATATCCTACAAATTTACAGATAATATGTTTTTTACTGTTTTTGTGTAAAATAATAGAAACTAATTCAACGTATCAATGGATCCCTCTTAAGGAGCAAACATGATAATCATTTAACAATACAACTAATGACATATTAAAGAGATTTTAAAACCGTTGTTTAAATTTAATGAAATTGCGTTGATTTAAAATTTAAAAATGGGTTTTCTAATCACTTTTGTTAAATTTCATAAACTCTTTCTTTAGTGCACGTTGACAAAATGTTCAGAAAAATAATAACCAGCATAAAGGAACTCTAAAGCTGCACAAGATTACAGTATTATTTCAAGTCGGCAGAAGTAAAATAGCAGGTAAGAACTTGACACCGGTTTAAATTCTTCACGATAAAACTCGTGAAGTCCCCCAGCAAAATATTGCAAAAATTCATGCAGGAATAAATCCGGAAACAAATGGAATCATTAAAAATTCAAACAACAACAAGATATTTAGCATATTTGGAGAGCAGTACTTTAAAGTTGCACCAAAATGGTCTGTTGGTCGAGCCGAAGCATTAAATTAAAAAAAAATAAACATCATTCAATATTTATCCAATTTTCAAATAATTCCAAATTTAAATTCCATACAGGATGATTCCACATAGGATAACCATGAGGTTGAGCTAATTATTTAACTTAGAATAACGTGACTGTTTGCACAGGTTTTTGAAATACATGCATTTAAAATAAATAAACGAAATATTTTTAAACAATTCTAACAATTTTCACGTTTGATATTGACGGATGAAGGAGGCATTCAAAAATTGAATTTTTCGTTTTCTGAAACACAATTTATCGCTTCATGATTATATTGCAGCATAGAATTGATCGTGAAGTATTTCAAAATTAAAAGTAAACAACCTTAGTTATTTGTCCCTTTCGAGAGGGTACAGCAATACACAAGCATGAAGTAATTTTGAAATTCGCTTATATAAGAATAACATTGCTATAATTTTGTAATCGCTGATTCAGCATCCGAAGGTAAACGAATATTACAATAAGTATATATAAATTTCTCGATCGTTTTAAATTATAATCAAGTAAATATTATGAATATCTTGGTAATACGGTCCTCATACTAAGTATGAAAAAGTAAACAAATATTCGATATGACATAACTGATGGGATATCAGTTCACGTCTAGCGCAATAAATTCTTGAAATATATATCATATATCGAAATAAATATATATTGAAAATATATAAATTATAAAATTCGACTGGTCGTCATATTTGGTGCGATATGTTCAGTAAATTATAATAATAAAATGAGTAATAATTGACATAAAACTCGTGCCAATAATTACTCGTGCGGGAAATCGCATTTCCCGCACTAATAACGAAATGTAAGTACTATTTGATAAGTATTTCATCACATTATTTCGTCGGTTGAAAAATTCTTCATTTTTCAAAGAAATGAATGAAGTGGTATCTAACCATTTCACGTGGACAAAATATAAATTATCTCTGTTTCCAAAATTGTTTGTGTTTTTTTTACTTGAAATATGAAGTTTTTATCGTTCATGAAAAACACCACCCGCCCCCTCCCTAAGGTATTAGCCTTGAATATTCAAATTGAGTAGGTAAATGCTAGCCAAATCGACTAATTTTGTCGGAAATATACGGAGAAAAATAACCGGCTAAATCAGCCGAAAAATCGGCAGATTCTACCAATTTTATCCTATAGGGATAGCTGTTGGAATTCCGTTAGGGATAGCCGATAATTTCAGCTAAATTTACTGAAAAAGTCCGCAAACTTAGCGGAACAAATCTACTAATGTAGCGGAAATTTAGATCTAAGCGCTAATTGAGTAGGGTTAAAGCTACATTAGCGGAATCAAAACAGCTAAAATTGCAGATATTTTCGGCAATTCCAGCCGAAAATTTTAGCTGATATGAATCAGCTAATCCAGCGGAGTCATTTTTTTCCGTGTATGTTCACTTCTTCAAATAAAAAAGAACATTAAATTATTAAACATTTTTCGTTGGGAAAACACAGTTTTCCTGTTAAAAAAAAAAACAGTTTTAAAACTTAAACAATTTTATTGGTCAATTCACAGATGAAGTTTTTACCTTTTATTAAGAAAAAAATAAAGAAAATTCCCCTCCATTAGCAAAGAAGTTTGTGAAACGTTTTTTTGTTGTAGTCTTTTAAGGACAAATTGATAAAAATTGCATTCCTTGTTAATTTTGGTTTAAATTGAGATTTTTTAGTGGTGGTTAAGTACTTACAACTCATATTGTAAAAATAAATATGAAAATTGCTACGTTCTAAATGATCTTAAAATAAACCTATGTATAAGGCACGAACGTGTCCTTTTCTAATTGGTCTTGTTTTAGTTACAGCTTAAAATAAGCTTATGTTCGGTCTTAATTTAAACCTTTTTTTACAGTGTAGTAACCATAACAAACCTTTCTTTCTCTTTGATGATATTTGGAATGATGAAGAATCGTCAGTCTATAGAAATTATCTTCAATGTTAACAGTGACCAGACATTATTCATGATCATCATTCGTTTCCACCCATCGTCATTCCTTATGAATATTCAACAACATTATTTCCTACCTACCGTTATCCATCATCATTCATCACCATAAACTCTTTATCATCGCCAGCATTAAAACTTCTTCAAAATTTTCTATGAAAATAAAGTAGTAAGTCACAATTTTCTAAAATTCCGATAGTTGTATCAGTGTTTACCAGAACTAGTACTCGATGTGCCTGTATATGCATGAACGACTTGGTTGAGGTAACTAATCGAATATCCCGGGAAGAAATTGGTTTGACCAACTTGGTAATAGGTTAGCACAATTGAGCGAAACTGATTTATTAGTTAGCGCAACAATTTGCTTGACTTGGATAACTATATTTGTGTATTGCCTCATGTAATTTATCGTTTACCTGAACCAAAATATTTATTCCACTTAAATAGCTCATCAATTTTACGATTTAATGATAAATAAGAAATTTGAAATACATTAAATTTCAGTCTTTGACCACCTAGAAAAATTCAAAGAAATATTGGAAGTTAAGTTTCAGATAAAGTACAAACTTTAATGACAAGTTTCAAAAGTAAATTGAATAATATTTGTGAACAACCATCATTCGAAGCGGACATCCTCTTAAATTTCGAAATGTTAGGTGATGCCGAAAATCTTTTTGGGAAAATCCCGGACTTGGATCCAGGGCATAATTCCCTTCGGAACGTAAGAAAAATGTAGCATCATTCGGTGAAGAAGATCGGCAAATATTTTTCCAGATCCACGACAGGACTGGGACGTCGTCGACGTCGACTTTAACTCAACTCTACACCGCACCGGTGCGGAAGGTGTACGTGGACGAGTGTTATTGATTTTTCAAATGTCCGCTCGTTACGAGGCGACTTATGGAGTTTCCCACACTCAATAATATTCCGTTCGGGATAAAGAAATTACACGTGTCCGTCCTATCGTATTTGCGGTCCGCAGCGTCACGAGCAGTGATTTTCGCGAATTGTTGATCCTTCCCCTATCTCTCACTTCGTACAACACACCTGTCGATCACGCATCACAGTTCAGCACGAAATATAAATTGTATATAGCTTTTAAAATCGTTTCATCCATTTATATTTATTACAAAATGTCTTGGAAAATTTGTTTACTTTCAATTTTGAAAAATCGAATTGCACCCCAAACATTACTGCACTTTTCAAAAAACACTTTAAACTTGGAGCTTGTGGGTATCCCGATTTGCTATTGCTGAATCTGATCTCAAATTTTCGAAATTCAAAATAGAGTATTCAAAATGGCGTTGCCAAAATGATGGACTGAATTTAAATACAAAGCCTCGATTAACATGTTTCATAAAAAACACTATAAACTTGCAGTTTATGGACATTCAGAGTTACTGTTTCAGAATTTGATCTCAAATTTTCTAAACTCAAAATTGTTTAGTCGAAATGATGGACCGATTATTCAAAAAACGACTCGATCTAAATGTTTCGTAAGAAACAGTTTAAATTTGTAGCTTGTGACCATTCAGCATTACTGTTGCTGAATCTGATCACAATTTTATTAAGCTCAAAATTGAATAGTGGAAATGGCGGACCGATTATTTAAAAAAACGACTCGATCTAAATGTTTCGTAATAAACAGTTTACATTTGTAACTTGTGGGCATTCAGCATTACTGTTGCTGAATCTGATCACAAATTTTCTAAATTCATTATGGAAAAGCCAAATGGCGGACTGAATCTTCAATAAACGGCTCGATCAACATGTTTCATACGAAACAGTTCAGGTGTGTAGCTTGTGAGCATTCAGCGGTAATGTTGCTGAATCTGTTCACAAATTGTCAAAATTCAAAATGGTGTAGCCAAATGGCGGACCGAATCATTAAAAAAAGACTCGCTCAAAATGTATCATAAAAAATAATTTAAATTTGTAAATTCTGGGTATTCCGAATTTACTGTTGCTTAATCTGAGTTCAAATTTTTAAAATTCAGAATGTCGTAGCAAAACTGCAAATTCAAAATGGCGAAACAAATTTAACAAAAAAAACGACTCGATCAACATGTTTAACAAAAACTTGTAGCTTATGGGCATTCAAAGTCACTATTGCTGAATCTGATCTCAGCTATTCTAAACTCAAAATGGAGTAGTCAAAATGGCGGACCGACTTTTTAAAAAACGACTCGATCTAGATGTTTCATAGGAAACTGTCTAATTTCGTACCTTGGGAGCATTCAGCGTTACTGTTGCTGAATTAAACTGAAATTGTTAAAATTCAAAATAGAGAAGCCAAATGGCAGAGGAATTCTTTAAAAAACGACTTGATCAATATGTTTCACAAAAAACAATTTAAATTTGCAGCTTATCAGCATTCAGAGTCACCGTTGCTGAATCTGATCTGAAATTTTTCAAAATTCAAAATCGCGAACCGAATTTTTAAAAAACGACTGGAACAAAACGTTTCTTAAAAACTGTTTCAAATTGTAGCTTAAGGCATTTAGAGTTTCCGTTGCTGAATCTGACCTCAAATTTTCAAAATTCAAAATAGCACAGCCAACATGTACGCTTAAATGTAACCCTGCATTTCGTTCATCCAAAATCGCTAATCCATTATGTCACCAAATTTAATTTCGTTATTATTTTTGTTCCTGATTTCTGTATAATGCACAACTGCACAGATCCGATGATTTCATCAATTTGGCGAGTAATTCAATCACCAATTAGAGGTCTCAATTTGAATCGTGGCGAACATATTCCGAAATCGTTTAGTTGCAAATAATTGCCATTGTATTATCAGATGGTGCCTGAAAATATTCTATAAATTTTGTGGCGTTGCTTTAGGTAAATACTTCGACAAATTTTTATACAGCGATTGTGTGTCTTCATTTGATTGTTCATATCAATGTACCTACATCTAACATAATTTCTGATAACGGAATTTCACGAAATTCATTTGCTGTCATCTGATCGATTACATTCACGAATATAATTATATACACGCATGTTGCGAGGAAGGGGTGTAGTAATAAGCTTAGACGAGTTACTACCTAATTGATACTTACTAGAGAGAGAAGTTAATTACTGGTGAATTCGATACCGTGCGTAAATATGTGGAGAAGATAGTTAATTTTATTTATTAAGGTAATCGTTCAAATAAATAAAATGATAAAAAACAATCAACAAAATATTAAAATATATTTTGATTTAAACAGTTAATAACATTACAAATTATAGTAAGATCTAAATTAGACCAAACCTCCCTATAGAAAAGTAAATAATAATGATAATAAAAATGACGAATCGAAATTTACTCGGTAACTTAAGAAACAATTATTCTCAATTTATGTAGTGTAATTCTGTACAGGACAAGGAACTCGAAAATACACTTAATAAAAAATTAAACATTTTCAGAAACATGATTTTTTCTATCGCTGAGTTGTTATTAATTAAAATTCTATTTGTTACTAAGACTTTTTATTGAAAGTTGGTGTAAGTCCACTAAGCTAAGTTCATTCAACATTTATTTCTTAAACCTAAAATTATGTTTTTATATACAAGTTGACCAAAGTACATCCAAATTAAGGTAAACCAAAGCTTTGAATTAGTTTAATAACACCATAGACTTAATATTTGTACATTAATGCGCAACAACAAACGGTTTTACCTGTAGAAATTTAAATGATGAGTAAAATCGATGAAATCCCTAGTCAATCATTTAATGGTGTTGGATGGAAGTTATCTGCGACATTATGGCATCAAATTATTAGCACGTAACGACACCCTAACACAAATCTTCATTATGCAGACTAATTCACGACATGCATTTTTCTATCACGACGACATCCGATATAAATCTTGATCTTGCGTAATAGCTACTAGCAGACCATGTGTTAAAAGTTGAATATACAGAAAAATGCCATGATTATAACATTTTTAACGTACTAACACGCAACGTCGCATGATATAATTTTGCAGCCAGTGTGTTTCCAACATTTAATCAATTCAGAAATTCTTGTGGGCTGGTATTTATTTACTTATTTTTCAGTAATTAGTTTTTACCATTGCGGTTATGAAATATAAAGGTATTCTACGACCTAATGAATCACAGATTCAGATTACAAATATTTAAGAATTCATGAACCCCGATTCGAATCCAAGAAAAGGGTGGCGCAGAAAATCTTATTACAAGTGTTAATCATTTAATTGAATTCGTAAGAAAGTAGTTGTTTAACAATGATTTTATTTTATTTATAAACCATGCGATATTTTAATGTTTTCCAACGTCATTTTATTATTATTCGTCTACTCAATTAAAATAATGTGCATGTTTTTTTAAGAAAAATTTGTAAATTTTCAGTGCTGAAAACTCTACTTTTTTATTATTTTTCAATTTAAAAAAAAATGTGATTTAAATCTGGAATTCAAATCCTGCGTCTCATGAATCTTTCAAATTGTACTCTCATTTGTTTCAAAATTCAAAAATTGATACAATAGTATTCTGCGATACAAGGCCGCAAAATCTTACGGCCGCGTGTCAAACATTATTTTTCAGTACTGAAAGCTGTAAAAATTGCTGGACTGCATTTAGTCCGTATGGATTATGTTTTTGAAAAATTTCATTTTACGGACTAAAAGTAGGCCGTAAAATCGGATTTTTACGGTTATAGTACCGAAAAAAGATTTATATGATTTCCGTCATCGTGTGATGTGAAAATTTCTTTTTCAGCAACGTAATACAAATCTTTCTGTATTATGCAGACAAATTTCTGACATAGAAAACAAGGTAATAGAAAAAATTAAATATCTGTACTTATAAAACTATTATATTATCAAACACTTATTATACATATGGTATCGTTGAGATTTTACATGAATTGCTCTGTTTTGTAAACACTTGTCGCGTTTTTAAAGCCAAAAGAACAGTACAAAATGGGCTACTTCAGTAAAAATGGCCAATCTTAATAATTTTCTTGGCATTGTTTTATTTGTATACATAAGAACGGATCCGTGTAAAAGTTAAAACTTTTCGATGCAAAATATTCGTGCAAGCTGATGGTTTGAACAAATTAAAAGAACCGAAAAAGAATTAATAACAATAACAGTAATTGAAGTTTTTGATTAAACATATAGAAATAATTGTACAAATAGAAATTGTTCACTGTTAAAAATATTTGTAATTTTACACATATATTGGAAGTTGTTTACCAATACGTAATAGAATTTTACAATATGTGTCTCGTAAATTTACACATGTATTGTAAATTCCCTCTACATGTTTTGTACAATTACAACACATTTTTCTAATATATGTCGTCTGTGAAAAAGAGCGGTGATTACAGAGAGTCAATGCCCCCTAGTGGCGTGCCACGGAACTAGAATTAGAATACATGTGTTATGAAGTCGAACAACTTAAAAGTAGATTTATAGATTTGCAACATACGTATTGTAAGTTTACTATACATATCTTATAATTTTACAATTCATAGTGTACTAATTTTATTTTACATTACATGAATTGCAGATTTACAATACACATTTTTAAAAATGTACTCAAAGAAAAGCAGAGTTGAGATTGAATTTTATTGAGTTCAAAATTTAGTTCATTGTACCATAAAAATAGTAATTTAACACTGTAAATATGGGTAATTTTACGATAAAAATTAGTTTCAGATACATGTACATTTTTTTACTTAATTTTAATCATTATTTAATTTTCTTTCAGTGTGAATCTTCCAGGCGAAAGGTGAATCTTTCATTGTTTAAATAATAATGTAAGTTTTTATTTACCATTACTCTTTGAATTTTAAATGATACATTTTCTAGAATTGTCAATCAATATTTAACTGACACGGTGGTCACGATCAGTGTATGTTCTCTTAAGTTTGATATTGTCGACAATAGTTTGTATGCGCATATCCATAAATTCGAAATCCACAAATGAAATGTAGTTACATATTTCGATAATATCTTGAATTTGTTCTTGTTTATGCCAGTGTCTATACACAAGACTATTCAAGGTACAGGAAAATATTTGTAATTCCGTCCATGGTAGCAATTTGTCTGGTTTTGTCTTACACTGGCCAGTTTCTTTAAACCTTTTACACCAGATTGGGTAGAAACTAGCCAAAAACTCGAGTCATTTTCTACTGGAGATCTTAATTAATAATTTGTAAAAAACGTTTTAAAACAATTCTGAACATTATCACTTTTTTAATTACTTAATTTTATTTCTGTTCCTGTACCAATGTTCTGCACTTTACAATTTATTCTAATCTTAAAGTTTTTCATCACTTACCTTGGACAATACAACTTCAATAATTTATGCCAGGCCAGATAAAAATGTGATAGCGAAAAGATGCGCAAAACTTCTATCATATAATATAATGTGCATGTGTACTCTTTTAATTTGAAACAGTGAAAAGTCATTGATTATCAGTGAATAGTCAATAGTTGTCATACTGAAAAAGGAGCCACTGAGAAGCATACAAATTTCATGGTTTTAGTCAGTGAAATTAAGTTTCTTAATAAGATAATAAAATGGATTCACTGCTTGAATCAGTGAAACGGTGAACTTCATGCAGTGAATATAATGAAAGTCACGGAGCCAGCAGTGAGTAGTCATTGATTAATTCAAATAGTTTTTAACACTTTTGAATTAAGAGAGTAATTGACAATACCATTAACATAAGACTAAAATTGCTTATTTGTCATGTGAATTCTGCTTGCTGACTTTTTTATACGACTGGGGGATGTATACTGTCTATTTTTATTGTATTATACACTCTAAAAACCAATACTTAAATTAATACAAGAAATGCGACTGAAGTCTAGAATTAAGTAAGAAAATTCACTGACAGTAACATGTAATATAAATAAGCTGACTGAATATATAAATTGGCTAACTTTGAGATGTACATAATAATTTTAAATATTTGTTTTCATATGTGATAATAACAATTGGAATTAATAACCTGTTATTTCTGCGTTTTGTATATTTAGAACTTCTATTTGAACGTTTCGTTTGAACATAATTTAATGTTTCCTTTTTCGCCTGCATAGTTTCTATGATAATACTAGTGCCGTAGTAGAAAATGCGAACAGTTTCTAGCCATTTTTTCTGGTCTGCATGATATAACTAATGGAACCCAGAAAAACTGGCCAGAAAATGACTGAATTTTCTACCAGGGTGGGAATGAACACAGCTGTAAAAATCGGCGAAACAATAGCGCTGTTGCATGTAAGGTTGACCCCCTGCACGTAAAATATGAATTGGTTAGGATAGAAAAGATCTATAACCTCACACGTGATTCAATCCCCAATCCAATCAAAGTCAGTGTTTTAATAATTAAAAAATAAAAAAATACTGACTTTATAGAGGAATAAATTAAATACTCATCGACCAGAGAAATCAAGTAAATAGTTCCAATAGTAGCGGATATCATTAAATGTGGAAGTGATAAAAAAATATCAACACGTCTTTTCATCGTTAACCGTTTGAATAACCCATTTTCACTAAAATCCGATCGTTACTATTAAAAGAAAACTTTGAAAAACATTCGTTTCGATGAAATTGTTCAATGAAAACTTGACAAACAATGTAAATTGATATTTCTCTTTTTTTCTAAATGTCAATCCCTGTCAAAAATCGGACTCTCCGTTAAGTGTTCACGAAGTGTGAAAATAAGCGTCCCACAAATGTCCCAGAAGTGTTCAATGGGTGCATGAAAATGTAATCGAAGTGTGAATTTGTACATTTGAGTGTTCGTGTACACTTTAATTGTTTTCTTAAATGTTCACAAAAAGTTCGTTAGATGTTTCTACCGATTTTAAAGTGTTCGAAAAGTATTCAATAAGTGTAAGATTTCATTAATGAGTATAACTCTCAATTAAGGCGTTTTTCACTTACTAGTCTGCACTAAGACACTTAGTCATCGAATTAACATTTATTGGCAAGTTTTGACCTAAATGTTTTTATTAAATAAAATTAAATAGTCCTTGCAAAACCAAAATTCCCCGAAGAAGATGCCCAAAACACACCTAGACAATAAATAAAATGTGACGTCCAACACTGTAATTGGTTTCGGACTTACATTTGAATATACGTCAAGTTGAAAATGGTGACATTGCATACATCAAGGGAAGTGTTACGAGACACTTAAAAACCCGATAACGAACACCATTGTACAGTCACAGGAAAGCTGCAAAATTGGCCCATTATTACAACTGAATGAACACTTCATCCAAAAATTCATCCGAACATTTTTAGGACACTCGATTGTCCAAGTTCACAATCAGATTACACATTTGTTCTTTTATATGTCATTTAACCCAAGTAGCACATCAAGCTGCAAAGTAGCTGCAATGACGTTTCTGCAGCAAAGAGTTGCAGCATAATAGTCACCGCAGCTACCTTTGTAGCGCTCCGGAAGCTACTGCGGAAACGTCGTCGTAGCTGAAATGGGGATTTTATACTGTCTGCCAATACGTCGTGGTAGCTTGACTGATGCTGCCATTGCTATTATGCTGCCAGCAATTTTGCTGCATAAAAGCTACAAAACAGCTACGGTGACGTTATTGCAGCAAAGATTTATTATGTCGGATGCATTTGCTACGGACTTGCTGCGATAGTGTTTCGGTGTCGTCACCACCGCTAAAATTTTGTCTGTGCAACGTCACGGCAGCACGATTTCAGATTTAATGCACTGAAAAAAAAATTGGGAGAAACAACCAAATACTCGAATAACATATTTATTTAACAACAAATGTTTAGTAGCACCGAAAAACAAATTTCGATACTTTGATTTCTTGAAGTTACGAGGAGAGAGAGAGAGAGAGAGAGAGAGAGAGAGAGCAGGATCGAACAGGATAGGAAATAGATAGAAGAGGAGAGTGGAGTGGGTTAAGGGTATTTATATTACATATATATTACATCTTTTTTACAATACTTTTTTTACATACTTAACGCTCATAAGAAATAAATTAAATTATCGCAGAAAAAAAATCCAGTGGAAAGCGGGATCGAACCCGCGACGCTCGCATTACGAAGCCGACGCCTTAACCATTACGCTACCGCAGACTATACTGACTTGATGATTCTTAAGCAAGACGCGTTATAGAGTGAATTTTATTGAAAAATTACGAGTACCCACCACAAAATTTCTATCTTCTATGGGTAATGTCGTTCATCATTACGCGCTACCTTATTTTCCCGCGAAAAGTGATAGGATAGAGCCGAATAAAGTTAGAAAAGTGAGCACAATCAGGTTTTTTCGAGTGAAAACAGGTAAGAACAAAAATTTGTTCTGAAAAATTACGTATTTTGACGATTTTCATGTTTTTGTAATTTTCTAGAATGTGGATAATCGTGGAAACAATAGAAAATGGCACTATTAACCTCTGCACGGTGCCAGAGAATTGGGTAGAAAATGGAATTTTGTTTTGGCCACCAGGTCGTAATGGCTATACCCTTTGCAAAGATGACAGTGTTATCCCAAATCCACAATCTTGGTCAAAACAGAAGTGCGTGATAAAAAGATCAAATTTTTTAACGTATCAAGCTGCTTTGCGAAGGTGCCCTTGAATTTTTTAACGTTCATCGTGTTCCTTTTTATTAGAAGTGTCACGAGGAATTTTGCAAACGGTCTCTTTACAAACCGTATACAGTTATACGTGTACATAACCTCTAATATTGCTGCATATTTGCTGCAACTTGTGCTGCCGCAGGCACTTTGTAGCGCTGCAAACTATGAGCTGCATTACTGCTGCAATTTTTGCTGCCGGAAGCAGTTTGAAGCACTCTGATTGCAACCAATGATGCCATGCTACAAAGCTGCTGCAATTTTTTGCTGCCGCAGTGAGTTTGTAGCGCTGCAGAATACATGCTTCATAGTAGCTCCAATTTTTGCTGCCAAAAGGTTTCAGTAGCGCTGCGGGAAGCATTGGCTGCATTTTGGCTTTCACTAAAGCTGTGGAAACGTTTCCGTGACTATCATTTAGCTACAGCAGCTAAAGTAACCACCGCGTGCTACTTGGGAAGAGTGCATAAAGTGTTCAAATACATTTTATAATTGTGTAAAACACTTCTGGGATACTTCATGGCCACTTAAAAGAGTGTCCCATTTTCGCCAGGGATAACACTGCCCAACACTGATTTTTCCTTTGACAACCGCAGTGTCATTTCCAACTGGATTTTTCATGCTAAAAACGATGGAAGTAGCAGAATTTTCCTATTACGTCGTATTATCGAGAAAATCAGGTTAAATGTGTCAAATTCGTATTTTTACCATATTTCGATTGTTTTTACAACAAAAGAGAATTTACTTTTCACAACCGCAGTCTCATTTCTGAATGGAGTTTTCAAGATCAAAACGACGGCGTTAACATATTTTTCTAGTCATGTCCCATTTTCGAGAATGGTGAGGTTAAATGTTTTGCTATAAAACAAATGAAAATGTGGTAAAAAACGCACATTTGTACACATTTAAACTCACTTTTGTCGGCAATGAAAAATTCTGCTAGCGTTATCACTTTCAGCATAAAAAATTCCTTCGGGAATGATACTGCGATTGTCAAAAGTATATTTTTTGTTGCTAAAAAAACAATCGAAATATAGCCAAAAATGCACACTTTCACAGGATTAACCTGACTTATCTCGAAAATGATATGAAAATGCTGTGAGCGGCATTGTTTCCAGCTCGAAAAATCCGTTCGGATATGATGAATTGCCCAAGGCAAACAAAAAGTAAAATGTTGTCGGTGTGTATTAGTTCTTAGATAAAGTAATAGGTATACCGTAATATTATTTTATTAGACTGAGTTATTACGGATTGTTTTTGTTAGTTGTCAACTTCTTCAACGATCAGTATAATGTATCGGCATTTAATATTCACTAAAAAACGGTTGAATCTACAAATCGTTTATTTCATTGCAGCAATAGATTCAGCACTAATGATAGGATCAATTTTTTGAATCGGTAACTACGTAGTACTTGTCCTGGTTAAGTACATCGCTAGTATTTTTTTTTCCAAAGGGTCTAATAGATCTTTCGAAACACATATTCTCAATTCGTATCATTAGGATCGGTTTAAAATATTTTAATGGCGTATAGAATCGACTTTTCAAATCCTGTGGTACCAGGTGTAGGGGTTTTCCTACATTGTGGTTTTCCCCATGCCATTGTACACTCCAATGGTAGTTTTTACACAATTGAGCGGGGACTTGTTAGGAATAAATTGTGCAGATCCTAAGAATATCATTATTTTACGCGTTTAATTTATTTAAATTATTGGAATTAAAAAAAACGATAGCCTTTCGGAACAACAATTTTGCTTTTGTTTAGGAGTTTAAATAGACATGCAATCCCAGAAGGCGGTGGTCTGCTACTAAAAAAAATGACTTTTTAGTTAGGATAATGAATAAATTGGTTGCTCCAACTAATCGACTTAAGGCTCTGAGATTATACCGAAGATAAATTGGTTGGGACGACTATTTCCATCTAGATTCAGTTTATTCTCAGGAAAAACTTGTCGATGCTTTTTTAACGCGAATCCCACTATACTATCGAACATTATTAATAGCAATGCTTTTAATTACTATAAATTTTAATTTGTATTGAACGTGTTTTTTTTTTACATTCATATTGATTTAGTACAACTATTACAGTTTTAAAGGTTGCAAAAACCAATGAGAATACGAACAACTATAATATAATACTTTAAAAGTTGATAGAGCTTAGTAGAGTGAATTATATTGGAATGATAAAGCTCATTCCATAGTAAATAAAACGGGTGTGACCCTCAGCGAAAGGAGACAATAATTTTATTATTTTAATATTTTATTCCGGTTTATTGACCTTTTATTTCGTAATTTTTGCTTCAATCTGCATTCAACACACTCCTTTTTTTATTTCCAAATTTTAGAACTTAGAGGTTTTTACCTTTTTTCTCCATACATTTTATGTCCCAAAGGAGACTATACCAACTTTAGTAGATATCCGCGATACACGATATTTGTTATATTATTGCCATTGTTCATGATTTTTTTCACTTTTATCAAACTTTCATTCTCTGATCAATTATTTGTTTTTTAATGGATTGTTTAAATGACTATGGTAAATACCCATACAACCAGACTTGACTGAAAGACTTTAGAAAGTCGACTATGAATTAACTTATGAAGGTCGACTTTGAGTCAACTTTATATAGTCGACTGTGAGTGGACTATAAGTCGACCGCAGATGACTACAGTCGACTGCCAATTCTGCTATTGAAAGTTGACTTTAGTCGTTTACAATCCCACGACAAATCGAACTTTTCGATTTTTATTTTGTTTTCATCTATATCTGCGTTAGACCGTTCGGAAATTTTAAAAGAAATGTTCATTGAAGACGTCTGTTTGAGGTCGTTACAATGATGTGGAGTATAAAACTAACAATTTTTCTTAAAATTTAAATATTTTGACCACTTTTTTTTTATACAGTTTCAATAGAATCCCAATAGAAATGAACAAATATTTCCCGACTTTTTGGTAATGTCGAAAATATATGTCGTCATATTAGAATTCCTAATGACTGAAACTCAATTTTGATATAGGAATCTTGAAGCGTAACTTTGAAAATAGGAGGATATGTACCTTGCAGTCTCAACTTTGATTTTGATACAAAATACTTCAGTCACATTGAAGCTAAAAAATATATCCTTTGGGCGTTAATGGCTTGATAGAAATGTTTATATTGATATTCACTTCTTAGGCTATTAAAAACTAAGGAATACATTAGGTATCACAATGAAATAGCTTTGGTACACTCAGAAAAAAAGTAATTGAAATGACCATTTTTTTACTATGAATCATAGTGTGAAATGAGAACTAGGCATGGTAATTGTTAAAATAAATATTCTGAAATAGTAAAGTTTAACTATTGTTTCATGATTCAAAATGCTACTTATCATAATAGACAAATGGACTCAACTATTTTGAAATAGTCATTTCAGAAAATTACTACCTTCACTGAGAGAAATTGTATAAAAAATTGTCATAAAAAATATGGAAAGGAGTCGATATTTACTTTTTAAAAATATTTGTAAACTATATATATCATAGCATATGAAAAGTCCACTTTTCTCCCTAGTTCTTTCTTTAAGATAAACAAGGAAACAAAGAGAAAAACAAAAAATCAATACTGCGCTAAGTTTGTGAATGTCACACTCTGTCCAGTTAAAAAATGTATTATGCAATACCATTATACACACAAATTTCAATGTGTAACTAGTCTATATAGATAAACGTGTGTAAACGACATGCATTATGTATTATCATATCTTGCCGCCCGACAGTCCTTCTTATGACCAAATGAAAATCACTTCAATAGCGGGAGCCACGGGCTCGAAAAAAAAAGCTTCGAACGCCGCGTCGCCACCTCGCGGCTTCAAAACACACGGGGTGCGGCAGTCTCTACTATAGATTTATAGTAAATACAAACTTTAACTTTGAAGAATAGTAAATATAAAGATTTACTACGAGATATAGTGTGAAATAAGGACTACACTAGATTACAGTTATTTTAACTATATTTGTCATATTTATTTAAATCATTCTACTCAGTTGATTTTTTTAACTATGAGGAGATAGTTAGTCTAACAAAATTATAGTAAAATCGACTATGAAAGTGGTAAATTTAACTATTTTTCATAGTAGTTTTAACTATATTTTTCCAACTATGTGATATATAGTCAATTTAACTATGGGTTTTTTCTTAATGTAACGCCAAAGGTCTATTTAAAATTAATACAACTCAAAATTATATTAATTTTATATTAAATATTACGTTTATGTACTTCCAACCAAATATTTACTCGGCTAAACAAATTTCATTTTTAAGACCAGATTATTAGGCAAACGAATATTAAGCTATATTAAAAATTTATTCTCAGTACTTTTCACTCATTTAACTTAATTTTAAAAGTCTCAATATAATTTTCAAAATTGGAATCAAAGCAATAGATGCGGTGAATTAGTATAATTTTTAATAAATGTGTTTTACGAAACGAATAGATTTCGGAGGAAAAGTTTAACTCGATAAATGTAGCTGAAACTTTTACAAATGATCTTACTTTAGGTAACGTAGATTAAATATTTCCATTACATCAACTCTGACGTATGCGTCTGTACGTGAAGGTGTGTCATTGGCCAGAAATCAATCGTGGATGAATATGGGCATTCGATTTGGTATTCTCCGTACGTAATATGCGAGTACGTAATATTGCCTCAGTAATTTAACCGTTCGTTTTTAATTTAATTTAACGTTAATCCTTTATGTATTTCATAAATTATTCAACTACTACTAAATAAATTCGGTCCAAAAATATTCTTGTACAAATGCATTAAAAATATTCATGAAGTTTTTTAAAGATAACATCTCAATGAAAAGTTCAACTTTGTTAAAAGGTCACATATAATTTTAGTTTGATTTAAATAACCCCTGGAAGTATTTATAAATAACAACAATAAATAATTTTTCCGAACCCTTTTTCGTCAAAATTGTACACTGGAAGATAAAATTAGTATTTGAAAGTACATTGAGAGTAATTTACTGCTTGATTATCTGAAATAATGATTATATAATATTAAATATTAATAAGTTTTTAGATTTGGAAAACTTTTTTAAAATTCCAAAATTGAATCTTAATTGTTAATTTTTTTTTATTAGAATACTTTTGTTTCCTTATAAAAGGGATTTTTTAAATTATTTTTAATTTTCTCATTAAGGACCTTGCTGTAATATTCGATTCCAAGTTAACTTTTACTGATCATATTTTTGTCATAAGCAAAAGAGGTGAACAAATATTGGATTTCATTATTCGTCATACTCAATAATTTAAAAGTATAAAGGCAATAAAAATGCTCTATCTCACTCTAGTCCGTCCCGTGTTATCTGATGCATCAATAATATGGAATCCTTATTATAAAATTCACATAAATATACTAGAGACGATACAGCATACATTTTTTAGATACGCATCCTAAAAACTAGGTACTCCAAGGTCCTTCAATGAGCATAATTATATGTCGATCGCAAATAGCTTAAAAATACCTACACTAAAGTCCGTCCGACATTTTACAGACGCTCAGTTCCTCTATAAATTACACAACAACCAACTACTGATTCCTAATTTAAGGTCAATTTTACCACAATATCACTCTACATATGAATTAAGATTTCAGCCAATATATCGTTCCACTAATGACAGAACAAAATTAGGTTACAACTCTCAATCTTCTATAGATTATGCTCATTATCTGATAACCTGGTACACAACTGCAACATTTTTCAACTACCTTTTATTGCTGCAACTAAATCCCTCAAATCGAATCTACTCGAATATAAGTAATCTAACAAAATGTATTCTTATCATTTCATTCATACTCATTATCCTTTCACTTCTTTAAACTGCTTTCAATGAACTCTGTATTACTTTAATTAAATAACTCATCTATGTACACTATCTCAATATATTGTAACTTGTTATAAGGGTCTCTCTCAGGCCTGTTTAATAAATAAAAATAAAATAAAATAAAGCTGTCGCTCTTTAAATACATTTCAAATAGCCGATGTGTATTACTTCATTTAGTTTTTAAGTAGTTAGGCCCCGGGATATAGTATGTTTCGGAAAAATATTCAATAATATTTTCAAGAATTTAATGTTCACTAATGATGACATTTTAAAGGTAGAAAGTATTGTTGGTCTTGAAAAATCTAAGAGCAGGTAATATATTTGGAAAAATTCGTTCAGTAAAATCGTAAAGAATCTTTCTCGAAAAAATAAGTCGTCACTCGTAAAAATCCATTCATTTTTTAAAAACTCTTAATTAGAGAAAAGAAGAAGGTTTGAGTCATAAATAAAAGTTATTTAACAAATTATTTTTGCAATTAAATTATTTGGGGAATTAAAGAGAAAACTTTCAGCTTAAACGAATTTGAACGATTTTTAAATAATTCGTCCTCCATAATGGATCCGCCATTTTGAATTTTTAAAACCTGACGTCAGATTCGTAATCAACGACCCCAAAAACTACCGAGTAACAAGTTTCAAGCCAATTCGATTATTGATAGTGGCTTTCCACCAATGATTACATCCCTATACAGTTGTTTTGGCTGAAATATCAAATATAAGTTAGGTTAGGTTAGGGGTACTCAGTAAATTCAGGTGCCCTACAATTTTTATATGATTTTTCAGTTTTAGATAAAGTTTACAGGTTAAGCCTTCTTCTAAGCCCTACTAGAACTTTTTATGCCTTCACATTTTCTTTTTAGAGGACTACGAAAAGCAATGGAAAAACTATTTTTTAACACCTTAACCCCTCTTTTTAAGAGACTGAAGGAATTAACAAATTTGTTTAAAAATATAGTCTTGTTTATTGACACCTAAACATTCAATAAACACAGCAATTTCAAAATAACTACAAGGTCACTGATTTTTTGTTTCACATTGCTATTTATAAAATTCCAGAATAGAAAATTAAAAATCTTTTTACACTCAGTAAGCGAAAAAGTAGTAAAGTACCCGAAATGCGATGCAAAATATGTAGAAGTTTCTAAGTAGAAATTAAGTAGAAATTTCTACAATTTTTAATTCTATTTCCTGTACTTGAATACATCGTTTTTTTGTGCACGAATCGATAAATATTTCAAATTTTTATTCGCCATATGGGATCCATTATTATGAATTTTCAAAATTTGATAATAGATTCGTAATCTGAAACCTGAAAAACACCTCCACATCGAACTTCTTAAAGATCGATAGAAATAGAAATTTTTGTCTGCCATATTGGATTCTTGAATTTTAATTTTGAAAATCTATAATAAGACTTGAAAGCAGAGATCTAAAAAAACCCTTGTTCCAAAATCTATTTAAAAATCCCCAGTTATAGAAAAATTATAAATTGAAAATATTAAAATTTTTGTAAAAATTGAGCCATTTTGAAGCCGCCATTTTTAATTATTATATTTGCGCCCATAATAATCTTTAGTACAATTCGGTATGCCATCAAATGCAAAGGTACGGCACAATTGAATGTCTTCATATAAAAAAATGAAAATTTATTACAAAAGAATTGATTTTTTTCATGTTCTTTTTGGAGTTGAAGAAGCCATATTGTAATAATGATTGAATATAATCGAAAATGGATGGCAGATTCATAAAAATCACCCCGAAAATCAATAGAATGTAGATTTTCAAAAAAATGAATTGATTCTTTGTCTGAATCCGACTACAGTAGAACCTCGCATTAGTAAACCATCGGTATACTCAATTTATGTATGTGTGTGTGTACATACCTTAAAATTCTACGTGAATTTACCCAGACAGAAAAGTAGAAAAGAGTTCAGAATAATTTAGAAATGTGCTCTAAAAGAAGTCAGATGTTTCGGACTTTCGGAAAATTTTCTGATCATGAGTTCATAAAGATCTCATAATGGCATCGTGTTCAGAAAACCCTCAGAAAGTGGGGCATCCGACTTCTTTTAGAGCACATATCGAAATCATTCTGAACTTTTTTTATTTTGCTGTCTGGGCATGTTTTGGAATGTTTTCACTTACTCATTATAATTCAATAAATATTTTCACTAATGCACGTCTAAAAGATATCTTTTGGACATCTTCGTCATTGATATTTTACAAAAGATATCTAAAAAATATCTTTTCGAAATATGTCTTTTACGGAGACATCTAAAAGATATTTATCCACTATAAAAAATAGCAATATTCTTTTCAAACGTTTTCTTTGAGAAAACGTAAAAATTTGTCAGTTGAGTAGTGTGAAAGAAAAAAACAGCAGTCCCGACAATTTCACTAGTATGAGCTACATCTTAACCCTTTGAATCACGCATTTTTCCTTTTGTCCATTGGTACTCGGGGGTTTTTGGGGTCGCTGATTACGAAACTGAGCTTAGTTTTGTGAAATTCAAAATGGCGGACAAAAATTAAAAATATAAATGTATTTGGACAAAATTTGTTACTCGGGGGTTTTCGGGGTCGCTGATTAAGAATCTGAGCTTAGTTTTGTCAAATTCAAAATGGCGGACAAAATTTAAAATATAAATATATTTGGACAAAATCGGACTGAGGAACTTCCACGTAGTGAGTCCTGGATGCTTCTATGAAGTAACGAATCCCATTCGTTGACCTCTTTTACAATGTGCAATTCGTCTTTTTATATATTTCATAAATTTTGTCTACAGTAAATTTTATCACTCGAATATTCGATCGCTCGAATTACATTTAAAATTTGTGTCCGCCATATTAGATCAGCCATTTTGAATTGCATAAAACTAACCTTGGATTCGTAATCAGAGACCCCTAAAACCCCCGAGTAACAAATTTTATCCAACTACAGTTATATTTAAATTGTCTGTCCGCCATATTGGGTCCGCCATTTTGAATTTCTCAAAACTAACCTGGGATTCGTAACCAGCGATCCCGAAAACCCACGAGTAACAAATTTTGTCCAAATACAGTTATATTTAATATTTGTGTCCGCCATATTGGATCCGCCATTTTGAATTTCACAAAACTAACCTTGGATTCATAATCAGCGACCCCGAAAACCGCCCGAGTAACAAATTTTGTTCAAATATAGTTAAATTTAACATTTCTGTCCGCCATATTGGACCGGCCATTTTGAATTTCACAAAACTAACGTCGGATTCGTAATCAACGACCCCAAAAACCTTGCGAGAGAAAAAATTTGCAGAAAAAAATATTGGATAGTTTTCTTAAATCTGCATTTATTTGAAAAAACCGGCGTTTTTTTTAACTTTTTTTGTTAATAACAATTATATTATTAGCAATAATGGAGAAACAATTTTTTTTCTGATTATTAGGATCTATAGGTAACATAAAAAGATTTTATCAAAATAGGTCTTAAATTTCACGAGAAAAATAGCAAAATCTAAGTAAATGTTGGTGGGACGACGTATGTCCCACTGGGACGCAAAGGGTTAAGCCGTTTTTAGCGTTAACGGGTTAAAGATACGAAAGTATAAACTATTTTTTTGAGGTGCTTCATAAATTAAGTTCCCCCACTATTACTACTGATTTTTCAATTTTTCGTTTAAAAGTTCATGTTTTAAGCTTTCATTTAAGCCCTACTAGAAATTTGTATCACGTCGTACTTTTTATACATAAGGATTAAAAAAATTGTAAAAAAGCAATTTTTTCGCAATTTCATCTCGATTTGAATGAAACCAACCCAATGAAAAAAGGTTTGTAACCTCCTTTTTTGTTCACTGAGACCTGCAGATTTAATAAACATAAGAATTTTAAGATAAACAAGAATCGACTTTTTGTTTGTTACCCAGTATTATAGAGTAAATGAGTGATAGTTAAATAAAATCCATATTGTTTTCCGTAGTTTTTGAATTTTTTCAAAAAATGTAATTTGGTTTTTCATAGCGACCACAGAAATATGAAATTAGTTTAACATTTAGTCGAATTTAAAATATGCATTCATTATAAAACACTATCAAATTACTTGGATAAATATTTCATTTTAGTGTCAGTTTCGGGATAAAAGTAAAATTTTCGAAATAACTTATTTATAAATCACTAATCGTGACAATAGTTTACTTATCAACCGAATTTCAGACTAATTTATATTATGATTTTAAAGACGATTAAGTTATTTTATTACGACATAACAATTAAAAATAAAATACATAAATGTTTATTGACGTTTCATTGTCATCATTTTCACAGAAATGTGACAAATTCTTAAATTTAAATTTCAAAATAAAAAGATTCTTTTAATTCCTATTTTTGACATTTCGATTTTTTAATTTTTTATTTTAATGACTCCATAAATTTACTTTCATTTTTATTCATTGTTGATTTCTTAAAAAACTCTGTAAAACGATAACGTAATGTTAAAAATCGTAAATTTTATAATTTGGGAAAAAAGAAAATCAAAGAAATTTAACTAAACGAAAAAAATGAAAAATTATAAAAAAATCATAAATCTGAAATAAAAAATAATTTCTTTTATTTAAAACATATTAGTTAACTTTTTTCTTTCTATTTTTTTTATAATTTAACATTTTTTTCTCTTAAAAAATAATTATTTTAATTTTAGTTTCATTAATATTTATCATAGGTTTTTAGATTTTGGATTTGTTTCAAAGAATTTTGACTAAGGGGAAAAATTTTAAATTATGGCAAAAAAATAGAAAAAAAAAGACTATAGCGGGATAAGAATGTCAAAAGTGCCCCCACCATGATTTTTATTGAATGTTTTGAACTGGCCATTCGAAAGGACATATTTAAAAACCCCTTTAGCCAAATTTTCAGCCCGTAGGTGGTAGTAGGTTGCTCCTATCGTAAAGAACGTGTTTTTTAGAAAAAAAAATTCTCTGTCTCCACTGTTTAATCCAAATAATCTTAAAAAATTCACGAACGTGTGCTTTTTAAGTGAGAAAATACCCTGATTTTTTTCATATTTTTCGGGTCTAATCCGGAGCCACAAAATATTCTTGAATTTTTCAATGATATTTTAGGTTATGAAGCTCATATTTGGCCAACTTCTAAATGACAATTTTTTGTGTAGTTTTTCCCCTACTTTCGAATGCCGATGTTAGAATTACCATTTTCAAATCGGAACATGCTCAAAATTTGAAAAAACCGCATTTTTTCGCATTTTTCTCACTTTTTGATTTTGAGTTTTGACCTTCTTATCCTTCTATAGCCTTTAACTAATATGTTCTAAATAATAACAAAAGATTTTATTTCATAGTTATGATTTTTGTATCATTCTCATTTATTTCAATTTAGTCAAAATTCTTTGATTTGCGTTTTTTCGAAATTATGAACTTTGTAATTTTTAACAAAGTGTAATAAAATCAGCAATGAATGAAAATGAAAGCGAATTTCTGGGCTCATAAAAATAAAAAATTAAACAATCGAAAAACAATAAAAAATGAAAGCTAACAAAAATTGCCAACTGACTTGAAAAAACACAAAAAAAATAATTTTTACAAATTTTAAATACACCTCAAAAGATAAAAAGAACACATTCTCAATGATCATTTCGAGATACGATTATTCTTTCGAAACACACTTTTCTTATTCGTCTCAAAGGTATCGAATTGATATCAGGTTGCATCGAAAAATTTACATTAGTCCTTACGTAATTTATTTGTATGATTGTGCGATAACCTTACATTTAATTAAAGAATATTTTTGATAAGTTCCTTTTTTTTTACAATTCGAACAAAATATACTTATTGAAGTATTTACAAATCTACTGAATCTTTTCGACGAAAAGAATCGAATTAAAATTAAACACTTATTAACATCAGATCTTGAAAGTCGTAAAAATATTCTGCCCTATTACAAATTCTATTTAAAAAATGTCGTATGTACAATTAAAGTGCGTTACTATTTTCCATGTTTAAAAATGTTCGATAAGATTCAAAAATCCGTTAGAAAAAAGTGACTCGTAATCATTTTCATCACTTTTAATAAATATTGTCAGGCTACAAAAGTAAATAATCGCTTATATTCAATTCTAAACATAACCTTAAAATTACTCAAGTCGTTTAGTCAACAAAATTTCACAAAACGAAATTATCGATCAACAACTGCATGCCTCGTTAACAATTTTTTTTTGACTGAAAAAAAGTGACGCCTGACTAAATAACAAATGTCTTAGCCAATAAAAAATACGTTTGACATTAAAATCCATTTCGGACAAGGCAGTTTTTATTTTTACATTCGTAATACCTACGATTTAAATCTAAATCGAGGAATACCAGAAACTATAGTCCTTCCCTTATTCTAATTTGTCCAGTCAGCCAAGATGGCGGCCTTCTTCCCTTATTCTAATTTTCTCCTCTCCCCCACTACTAAGATTTGCTGTCTCACTATTGTCTCTTTTTCCTTTGTTGCGCATGCGCCGTTATTTTTATTTAGAAAATCCACACGTCAACACACGTCAGTGGGGTGAACGCGTGAGGGGAAATATTAGAATAGGAGAAGAGAAAAAATTAGAATAAGGGAAGACATTAGAATAAGGGAAGTACTACTGTAATCCTGGAACTTTCTTTTCGTATTTGATTCCGCTTAATTGAATTTGCAACGAAAACTGTTTATCGATTCTTATTATGCTGAAAACACACACCTGCCGAAATCCATCGTGTTAAAATCCTTCCAAAAACCACTTTGGAGTATATTAGTATATTTTATTAAGAATCGAAACTACTTCTACGAAACCTTTCTATTGTTTACGTCGAATATAATACACGAGGAATTCAGCGATGAAAATTACACTTTTTTATACATCTATCTTTAAAAATAAACATTTAAAAATACGGTTTGTACAATTTTTTTATTATAAAATTCACGCCTTTCAAAATATAAATAAAAATATTACGCGAAACGAACGGATTCGTTCTTCTGGTGACTTTCACATGCGTGATGAAGAGAAAAATAAAGCCTGCACCTCCTAATAAGTGGAATATACAATACTGCGCAGAAAGGAAATTTTTAAGTGCTTGTCGCAGACTCGTCTTTTTTTGGAAAGATATTGACATTTCGATTTAACATCTAAATATGTAAGATTTTTGTTACATATATACATTACATTTGAACATTTTGTAACATATATACGAACATCAGAAATAAAAATTTTTTCCAAACACTTTATTTTCAACGACAAACCTAACCTAACTTTATGATCGAGATGTAGATTTTCATTTTAATTAATTACAAAGTTAAATTTTGTAAACAAAAAGTAACAATTAGTAGAAAAACTCTAGTTTTTTTAGTAAAATTCACTATTTTAAAGATTGTTGGGAAAATGGGAAGAAAAATGATCATCGAATTCGTCGGAGATATTTTTTATGTTAACAAATTTTGTAGGTTAGGAAACTTTTAACTTCTTATTGAATCTTGGGAAAATGGGAAGAAAAATGATCATCGAATTCGTTTTGGATCATGCATTCATAATAGATCAATTCGTCGGAGATATTTTTAGGTTAGGAAACTTTTAACTTGTTATTGAACGTTGGGAAAATGGGAAGAAAAATGATCATCGAATTCGTTTTGGATCATGCATTCATAATAGATCAATTCGTCGGAGATATTTTTAGGTTAGGAAACTTTTAACTTCTTATTGAATGTTGGGAAAATGGGAAGAAAAATGATCATCGAATTCATCGGAGATATTTTTAGATTAACAAATTTTGTAGGTTAGGAAACTTTAAACTTCTTATTGAATCTTGGGAAAATGGGAAGAAAAATGATCATCGAATTCGTTTTGGATCATGCATTCATAATAGATCAATTCGTCGGAGATATTTTTAGGTTAGGAAACTTTTAACTTGTTATTGAACGTTGGGAAAATGGGAAGAAAAATGATCATCGAATTCATCGGAGATATTTATAGGTTAGGAAACTTTTAACTTCTTATTGAATGTTGGGAAAATGGGAAGAAAAATGATCATCGAATTCATCGGAGATATTTATAGGTTAACAAATTTTGTAGGTTAGGAAACTTTTAACTTATTGAATGTTGGGAAAATTGGAAGAAAGATCATCGAATACGTTTTGGATCATGCATTCATAATAGATCAATTCGGAGATATTTATAGGTTAGAAAATTTTGTAGGTTAGGTTTAAAGGAAAGTTTTAACTTATCTTATTGGAAAACATTTGATTTGCACTTTTTCTTGCATTTGTATAAATAAAACTTCCTACTGCCTCGGCAGACAGAAAAAAACAACAGATTACACTTGTGGAATGTAGATGAGATGAAATAAAGTGTTGGGTCTTGCGAGTCTTATATAATCTAGATGTATTAATTATCGAAAAATACAAATCATTCCTCATGATTTTTCAATAAATCAGTCCAGCAACGGAAAGCCGTTACAAAGGTTGCACATTCATTCAAAAAAATTAAAAAATTAATCTAGTCGTGAGAATGAAGAAAAACGTTCGCCGTTACAGTTTTTTGGTGCTTCTTTCACAACTAAAGTAATTACACTTTGAGAACGTGTTCGGCGAAGTCGACTCTTCGCTGTTGACGAGTTCCTACGTAGACGCAGTCGTTCGATTGGCACTTTGAGCTAGTAACATTGTTAGCGATAATAAATAAGCCCCTGCTTAACCATTGCCCGTATTAACTAATAAACAATTTTACACAACCCCATCAGTCTGAACATTTGAGTTTCGTCTCAAATGGCGATTGAAGTTTCTTGTTGTCTCACCAATCTTATGAGTTTGTGGCAAATTTATAATACAGCAACATTGTACACTAACTTTTTCTTGGGAAAATACGCAATGTGTAAGAAAAGCTTAAATTGAACCGCACGAAAACCAATTACGTAATGATAAACTTCGATGCTTCGTCTTCCAGTTATTACGATTTTCATTCCATGTTCTATCCGCTCTATTCCTTCTTTGTTTTACAGAGCCACTGTTTGGGAGAACTCTTGCGTGAATTTCGTAAACGACGTACATATTCTTTACGGCAGGGGCCTCGAAGCGACGTGTCAAGTTTCTGCACGACGACGAATGACATCGGTGGAAACGCTATTAACTATATGTTCATAATTTGTGATTACTGGTCAACCACGTAAGGCCTTCGTAAAGTCCATCCCCGGTTGTGGCACAGGATGGCTGAACAAACCAATTTCGATCTCGTATTCGCGTCAGTCCTAATTTCTCTTGGATCTCGTGTGGCTTCATTGCTAATCACAAAATAATTATGTTTTTTTTTATTTAAACTTCATTTAAGGGTCATTCCACAATAGATCGTAAAAAAAAATTGCTTTTTATAGTATGTATTGCTAAAACAATGTGTTTAGAAAGAACTACCATGAATTATTAGTGTCAATATTAAATTTTTCTGTTATAAGTTGTTAATAAGAACGATTGGTTATCGGAAAATGTTGAAACATTGTAAGAAATGTTTATTTCCCTATAATGTTTAATATTCGCATTAAAATGCTATATTATTTTCTAGGATTGTTATTTTCATTGAAACACAATTTTAATAAATTAATATTTCAATTTACAATAGAAATCAATTATAGAAAAACGATAGTTTCGTGTCAAATTTTGGTAACTTTTAATTCTGATTTCTATTAAATTTTTATGCATAAACAAATGAATACAAATTAGAACGATAGTTTTAATGAATGAATGAATGAAAAACGTTTATTAAGCCTTGGTGGCAGTGGTAGCTGCGTTACCTTAAGGCTATGATACAAGTCGGTACATATAATTATGATATACAGTAATAACGGAATAAACTAAAATAAAGTAGTACATGATACGCGTTGATAAATCGACATAGTTCTAGATTAACTTCCGGTATATGAATTATATAGTGTCGAAGAAAAATTGAAGAAATAATATGAAAGAGAGAAACATAATATTAGGAATGTGGACAAGTGTGAAGTGTATAATAGAGAGGGGTATTAAGTCGTTATCTGAAGGTAGGAATGATCAGGAAAGGTGTTTTCAAATGAAAGAAAATGGCGATATAGACGTGTCTTAAAAGTATGGATAGACTCAGCATTTCGTATTTCTACCGGCAAAGTATTTCAGAGTCTTGACGCTTTGAAAAGAAAAGAATTTTGGTAGCCTGTCGTTCTTACATGCGGAACTAACAAGACTTCTTGAGTGACTCTGGTCGATCTTAGTTGAGCGTTATTACGAAAATGAAATAATAAAAATAAATACTCAGGTGTATTAAAGTTAAGAACCGAATATGATATAGTTCCTATGAAGTAAAGATGACGATACTTAAGTGGAAGCCAGCCCAGAATTCGCCTGAAAGGCGTAATTCTTGCATCACGCTTAAGGTTGAAAATGAAGCGGATAGCCGAATTTAATAATTCAATTAATCATCATATACAAGATTTTAATAAATAATGAATACAAAGATTTTCATATAATTTAAATAATGTAGTTTAAAAGGTTTTGTTGCCTAAGAGTGGTCGATTTCGTCGCTTCATCCTTCCCAGGGTGAAAAACTGACTGCCATGAATTTTTGGAGAGTTTATTCTTTAAAGTTCTTTGAACTCGAAAAACAAATGGGACCTTGTTTCGTTTTTTATTTATTTAATTTAAAAAAACACGTAATTTCAACTTATTTAACCCCTAAAAAACTTCAAAACAAAAGCATGAAATTTATTCGAATCCTTAAAATTTCAAGAGTTTATATAGAAATCCACAAATTTTAATTCTATTTTACTCTTTTTAATTAAACACAACATTTTTTATATCTAATTAACAAAATATGATACACAAAGGGTTAACTCAATTAAATTATTTACGCACTTGGTCTGGTAATTGGAACATCTATCCACGTTTCTGAACTTGATATTCTCTTAGTTCTTATTGAATGTTAAGAGTACGAAACAGTGCAGCTTTCTGGTACCGGAAATTTTGATTGCCAAAGTGTATCGATAACTTTCTTTCTGACCTACCAATGTTTTTGGCTAGTACTTTCAGAAATATTCCAGAAATATTTCCTGTACAGAAGTAATTCGTCTAAACATGTAATTGTTTCTTTTCCACCGACTTTTTGTAACGATGCTTTTCTGACTAGTCTTATGGTCGATTCCATCACAAGGGCTTTTACCATGCGAGGTAACAAAAAAGTGCTACTCAGCATCGAACTCAAAGTCATGTGATTGTCGAGATTTATACAATTTTTACAATTTTTATCTTGACTAGCAGTATCGATAATATATTTTTTAAAATTCGGTAAAATACTTTTTAAAGCGTCTACAAATTTCATTTGAAAAGTATACTGCCGTAGTGACTGGAAATAGCCGTAACTGGATTTTTGCGAATTTGAGATTTTCATACCTGTATACTAAATAAACTTAGTTCTTTAATTTTGTACGATTAATTTTTAACAATGCTACATGTATACATCATAAAATGCAATTACATATTTCATGATCTGTCAAAAATAATATTCAAACTAAGACAAACACCGTATCTACATGCGCAACGGATACAATACCGTAACTTATAGAACTTGAACTTAGCCGTACAAATGATTAGAAGTTACGCCTTTTTAAATCGTTTCTATCGGCATTTTCAAATGACGTGCTCACTTACGGTTTTTGACGGTTAGTAGCGACAATTTTAAAATTGCAAGAAATATTTAATAATTTATTAATTTATTACAAAGTTGTAATCACATGATACGTTAAAGTATGCGGTAAGTAAAAATAGCACTTATTTTATGTTTATTCTATTTATTTTACTAAATCATTCTCGTGTATTCTCATAAGATGTAGCGTTTCATTTTAAAATAATCTATTTAAAGAATACCCTACTTTTTTTACATATCTAGATAAATAATCGATTAAAGATGCTCAAATTTGTCAACTATAATATTACAAGATACTTACGTTATAAAAGTAGCGTAAAATATTTGAAATTGTGTATTTTTTCAGTTTTAGTAAAGCATCCCCTTAAATTATTCTGCAGACATCCGAATTTTATGTGTTTTAAAGAAGTGTAATTTATTTCTAATTTTTCCAAAGATTCTTCTAATATTCAGCATAACCAAAACAGTAAACATCACTTGCTTTTATATTATATCATAAAATAAATATAGAATTATTAATTAATTTATTAAGAATTATTTATTTTAGTTTTTTTTTATTCATTTGACATAAACTGTTTAATTGCAAGAATAAGTCTGAAATTCTATAAGAAATATTTGGCTCACATATGAACTCATTATTATATTTACTAGCAAGTTTATAAAAATAACAGGATAAAAATATTAAAATTATTTTTGTAGAGTTCCTCTTGTAGTAATACATTTAAAATGCATACAAATTTAAACTTTACTTAAATTAACTGACGCTTTTGATGAATATTATTTAAAAATTATATAATGTAATTTAACAATTAAAATTTAGTAACAAATTAAGTAAAATAAGTGGTGGATTTAAATATCTATACACTTACTTATTTTTTATTTTATTTATTTTTATTTAGCAGGTTATACCCTTTCTTGTATACATGGTGTACATCAGTAAATACAATCTTGAAATGAAAAACAAATATAAATTCAAAAAGGAAAAATAAAACATAAAAAGTAATTATATTAATAACATTAATTAAATTCGTGTAATTCCAACTTAATATTTCGAATGATGTCACAATTGGAAACATCATAATCAAAGAATTTAATATTAGTATTATAATCACATAATGAGTCAACCACAGCACACATTCTGTATATCAGTGCACTTTTTACATAATTTTTTGCACTGAACGGCAAATAAAAAGGATAGTTAACTCGCAATGAATATGTCGCAGTGAATATTAACAAATTAAGTAAAATAAGTGGTGGATTTAAATATCCACTTATTTTACTTAATGATAAAAATACACTTATTTATTTATATAAACATAATAGAAAACAAGAGTAAATTAAATTTTTGGGGTAATAGCCAAAAGCAATTGAATGTTAAATCGCATATCGATCGATTCAAGATTTGGCTTGGTGCAGCTTTCTGGTACCAGAAATTTTGATTGCTGAAGCATATCGATTACTATCTTTCTGACCTACCATTGTCTTTGAATAGTGCTTTCAGAAATGTTATTCGAGAAAAATTTCCTTTACAAAAGTTATATAATTGTCTAAATTTGTAATTATTTTTTTAAAACAACTTTTTATTTTCTAGATTCGTTTCAGAGTTACTATTGGGTCGACGGTCAATCTTTCGTTTATTTCAGAGAAAAATGACAAAGTAATGTAAAAAGTTTTTGCATGTTCTCTGACACTACACACCGTTCCTCAAGAACCAACAAGTTTAACAAAAATGTCAAAGAAAACTGTTGACAGCATCTTATTCTACGTATTTTGTACTTTCAAAATCAATTTTGATCGAAATCGTACTTGCTCGTTTTCATAAAATAATCTAAAAAGAGTTTTAAATAATTTTCTACCATTTATGCAATATTTGAGTTTAATATAAAAACACAACAAATCAATTTTACATCGATACCCTACTGCTTTAATAATTAAATAACGATATTCAAGACACGCACAATAACCCTTCGTGTAAAATTATTAAATGATAGATATATATATGGGGCATTCTTTGTGAAAAAAGCCACCCCACCTGTCTAAAAATCAGAAACACCTACTTAGGTCTATTTGGGCTCAAATTGTAGCTTAGAGTGTGTAGTTTCAAAAAATCACCGGTACTTTCCGAAAAACAAAATGGCATGTTGCAATATGGCGCCCGGAATGCGTGAAGCACGAACCGACATTATGTATTTCACGACATTATGAATTTAAAATTTATCATTTTAATTAGAAAAGATGCGGTAACAGTGAAATTGTATCTGTTCATAAATTATTGTCACGAGAAACATGCATAATTTCGAGAAATTGCAGTAGAGGTTTTCTTTTTCTAATTTAATTTACTATAAGACCGAGTATTTTTCTAATTAAAATGATAAATTTTAAATTCCGTCCGCCATATTGAATCGGACATATTGAATTTCTGAATGTGTAATATACGTATGCAAAGTGCACACAATAATGTACGATATGCATAAAAAAAAATGTTTTCTTTGTTCTTGTGAATGAATTTTTACCGAAATACATAATGTCGGTTCGTGCTTCACGCATTCCGGGCGCCATATTGCAACATGCCATTTTGTTTTTCGGAAAGTACCGGTGATTTTTTGAAACTACACACTCTAAGCTACAATTTGAGCCCAAATAGACCTAAGTAGGTGTTTCTGATTTTTAGACAGGTGGGGTGGCTTTTTTCACAAAGAATGCCCCATATATATATATATATATATATATATATATATATATATTTTAATTAAATAATTACATTTTGTTTACTCTCCTGCATTACCCAGAGCTAACAACGTGGACGTAGAGAGTAAAATGTAGCCCCGTATATGTTTTTTTTTATTTTTTTTTTCTTTTATTTATATTTTTTTTATTTTTTATTGTTTTTATGTTTTTTGTTTTTTATTAATTTTTTTACTTTAAATATGAAAAAAAACACAAGTTAATAAACCCCAATCAAACACGTAACGAGGAAAACTCGACAACAGCCTTTTTCAATCTTTCCGCGTACGAGGGATTGTCCAATAAGTTGATTTTGTAACGATTTCACGTTGTCAAAAACTCGCGATGAATATTTTTTACTAATGAATTAGAAAAATGATCAGAATTTACTAATTCATTTAGTTATACTTAACTACTATTTCAATTAGTAATTTTCTACTAATGTTAGTAACTGAGTTTTCCTTATTTCAATTAGTCAAATTTGACTATCAATTAGTCAAATTTCACTAATTCATATTTAGAGAGTAGTAAAAGGACCGTTAAACCAAGAAATCGAGTCACAATTACATAAAAAGCGGTCAAGAAATAAATTCTAATTTTTGGAATCTGTCAAAAAGTTATTTATGATATAATTATAAATAATGTTTATCATTTTATGAATACAATTTTATGAAAATGTTTATTTTATTGATGTAAAAAGTGATAGAAAATCAAATTTCTCTAGTTTCGTATTACATTCCACTATTGCATAAATGGCAGATAATGATTTAAAACTCTTTTTGGATTATTTTGGGAAAACGAGCAAGTAGGATTTCGATCAAAATTGATTTTGGAAGTACGAAACACGTAGAATAAGATGCCGTCAACAGTTTTCTTTGACATTTTTGTTAAACTTGTTGGTCCTTGAAGAACGGTGTGACTAGAGTGCATTATATTGTTATACATTGATGACATATATTGGAATAAGGTCAATAATTCTAATTATGTCAACTTCAGTCTCAACAGTTAGATATCAATGAATTAAAATTACATTTTTTTTGTGAGAGAGAGGGTAATGTTATTTTTGAAAAATGTATACATGCAGCATTGTTAAAAATTAATCGTACAAAAATACAGAGCTAAGTTTATTTAGTATACAGGTATGAAAATCACAAATTCGAAAAAATGCAGTTACGGCTTTTTCCATTCACTACGGCAGTATACTTTTCAAATGAAATTTGTAGACGCTTTAAAAAGTATTTTACCGAATTTAAAAAAAATATATTATTGATACTGCTAGTCAATATAAAAATTGTAAAAATTTTATAAATCTCGCCAATCACATGACTTTGAGTTTGATGCTGAATAGTACTTTTTTGCCACCTCACACGTTTAAAAGCCCTTGTGATGGAATCGACCATAAGACTAGTCAGAAAAGCATCCTTACAAAAAGTCGGTGGAGAAGAAACAATTACATGTTTAGACGAATTACTTCTGTACAGGAAATATTTCTGGAATATTTCTGAAAGTAATAGCCAAAGACATTGGTAGGTCAGAAAGAAAGTTATCGATACACTTTGGCAATCAAAATTTCCGGTACCAGAAAGCTGCACTGTTTCGTACTCTTAACATTCAATAAGAACTAAGAGAATATCAAGTTCAGAAACGTGGATAGATGTTCCAATTACCAGACCAAGTGCGTAAATAATTTAATATATTTTTGTATTTAATTGAGTTAACCCTTTGTGTATTATATTTTGTTAATTAGATATCAAAAATGTTGTGTTTAATTAAAAAGAGTAAAATAGAATTAAAATTTGTGGATTTTTATATAAACTTTTGAAATTTAAATGATTTGAATAAATTTCATGCTTTTGTTTTGAAGTTTTTTAGGGGTTAAATAAGTTGAAATTACGTGTTTTTTTAAATTAAATAAATAAAAAACGAAACAAGGTCCCATTTGTTTTTCGAGTTCAAAGAACTTTAAAGAATAAACTCTCCAAAAATTCATGGCAGTCAGTTTTTCACCCTGGGAAGGATGAAGCGACGAAATCGACCACTCTGTGGCAACAAGACAGTTTAAAATACGTTATTTAAATTATATGAAAATCATTATGTTCGTTATTTATTAAAATCTTGTATATGATGATTAAAACTATCGTTCTAATTTGTATTCGTTTCTTTTTGCATGAAAATTTAAGAGAAATCAGAATTCAAAGCTACCGACATTTGACATGAAACTATCGTTTTTCTATAATTGAGTTCTATTGTAAATTAAAATATTAATTTATAAAAATTGTGTTTCAATGAAAATAAAAATCCTAGAAAACAATATAGTTTGGCCTTTTAATGTAAATATTAAACATTCTAGGAAAATACAAATTTCTTAACATGTTTCACCTATCATTTTTCGATAACCAAAAGCTCTTATTAACAATTTCTAACAGAAAAATGTAATAATGACACTAATAATTCTTAGTACTAAATACAATTACTAATTATTACTTAATTCTAAACACATAGTTTTAGTAATACATACTATAAAAAGCAATTTTTGAGAATAGATCGCAACACCAACGATCTGTTCTACAATGACCATTAATTAAAATTATTATTAAATTGTTAAAATGCTTACCATCTGGAAGATCTTGTTTATTGGCAAAAATTAATATTATGGCATCTCGCATTTCTCGATCATTAATAATTCGATGTAGTTCCTGACGAGCTTCATCTATACGATCTCTGTCAGCACAGTCAACTACAAAAATTAATCCCTGCGTGCCAGTATAATAGTGGCGCCATAGCGGCCGAATCTTGTCTTGTCCACCAACGTCCTAAAATTAAAGATTTATAAAACACTTTTCTTTATGCACTTCTTTAAAAAAAAACTAAAAAATTCTTACCCAAACGTTGAACCTAACATTCTTGTATGTAACAGTTTCTACATTGAATCCTACAGTAGGTATGGTCGTCACAGATTGGCCTAATTTAAGTTTATACAGAATGGCTGTGTTTTTTAAAGTAAAGGAAATACAGTACATGAAATAATTTCCTACTCATAAAGTAAAAAACAGATGTGAGTAGGTGTTAAGATAAGATATCTCTACACGGAAAGAAATTTGAAACAATTGTACACCAAGTTCCAACAAATGTAAAATAGTGATTAAAACTCGAAATCGTTAAGAAAGGAAAATTTATACACTTTTATTACACCTTTGAGATTATTTATTCATAATTTCTAGACAATTTATTCAATTCTATTCTATTTATCAACCCATAAATGAATAATACAATTCTTTTGGGTAGAGTACACTTAAAATATAAAATTATAAAAATAAAAAAGGGAGATGGAACGTCTTCTTTGCAGCGCCAGATTACCAAAACTGGGAATTGTTGGCATAAAAGTTTGAGTAGAGTGATAAAAAGTACTATAAAATGACAAACATATTGAATACAATATATAAAAACGCAATTGGTCAAAATACCTAGGACAATTTTTCTGTTTTTTAAGTACATTTTTTAAGCGCAGGATCAGACAGTAAACTTTAGTACTGACGCAGACGCACAAACAAATATTAAATAACAATAAAGAAAAAAAAAAAAGAATTAGGCTCAAATACATGTACCGATACTGCAGGAACTAGACAATTTATTACTAATTAAATTAAAACTGCAAAATATTTTTTTTTGTCGTTACTTTGAACTGTGAATATTTTAAATAAATCAAGAAATGTTTATTTGGACATTTTTGGTTTCATTAATTACATTTTTGGCCCTCATTTGTCACCGGATTTGATGTTCGTTGTGGACCTTAACCTTAACCCATTAACGCCTGAAATGGCATTTTTTATACTTTATTTTCAATCAAGTATTTCGTTTTAAAATCGTAGTTGAAAACAATTGAAAGGTACATATCCTATTGTTTTCGAGGTCGCTCTTCAAGATTGAGTTTCAGCCATCAGGAATTCCAGTATGGCGCTGAATTTTTTAAAAAATTCAAAAAAATTGGGAATTATTTATTCCTATCAATTTTTTTCGAGCTATTAGAATATTGGAATTCTTTTGGAACCGTGCATAATGGTGCATAAAACAGTTTAATTTTAAGAACAAATTGTACTTTTATACCCCATATCATTGTAAAGACCTCAAAATGGCGTCAACAATGAAAATTTCTTTGAAAAATTTCTGAAAGAACTTAAAAACTACATGCTGTTATAAAAAAATGCTAAGAATGAAAAGTTCTTAGAATTAATCGAGAAATATAGTGGAATTTTTTCAGATATTTGTGATGACATTGTGAGAAATTTTTTTTCAAAATTTTTTTCAAAATTATAATTTATTTACAAAAAATTCTGAAAAAAATTTGGTGCATTCACTTATGAATTCTACGAGTTTTTTGTTCTTTGCAATTTTTTCCAAAAGTTGATAGTTTTTGGGGGGAAAAAAAATCCTAAACTATAATATTTGAAATTCATTTCCTTGAAAATTATCAACTTTTCGAAAAAATTGCAAAGAAAAAATAACTCTTAGAATTCATCAGAGAATACACTAAATTTTTTCAGAATTTTTTGTAAATAAATTACAACTTTCAAAAAAAATGTTGAAAAAAAATTTCTCAAAATGTCATCAAAAAATTTTGAAAAAATGCCACTATACCGCTTGATGAATTTTAAGAACTTTTCATTTTAGGCATTTTTTTAAAAAAGTTCGTAGTTTTTGAGTTAGAGCGTCCAGAAAGAAATTTTCATTGTTGACGCCATTTTGAGGTCGTTAGAATGATGTAGGATATAAAAGTAAAATTTTTTCTTAAAATTCAACTATTTTATGCACCATTATGCAAGGTTTCAATAAAATTCCAATATTGTAATAGCTCGAAAAAAATTGATAAGAATAAAAAATTCCCAATTTTTTGGAAATTTTGTTCATATTCGGCGCCATATTGGAATTTCTGATGGCTGAAACTCAATTTTGACCTCGGAATCTTGAAGTGCGACCTCGAAAACAGTAGGATACGTACCTCTCAATTGTTTTCAACTTTGATTTTGATCCGAAATACTTGATTGAAAATGAAGTATAAAAATTATCATTTCAGGCGTTAATGGGTTAATTGATAGACAGAAGTCTATTTAGAGGTAATTTAAGTTAATTTATCATCAGACGATTGAAAGAGATTTTATCTTTTGAAAATATTCAATTGTTTGATGATAAATTCATTTTTCTAAATATATATACTTCTGTCTATTAATTAAGGTCCATAACGGGCACCAAATCCGGTTACAAACTTGGAAGTTATTACTAATTATTTGTAATGATCTGCAAATGTTGCTAAAAGTGAAAAAATGCACTTTTTTCATTCTACTGTTTCCATATATAAAACAAAGAAAACATTACTTAAATGTTAAGTAAATTCATGAAATTCGTATTTGATATTACGAATAATATTGCAATAAAAAACATTGTTATAAAAGAAATTTATGTTACTATTGTAAGCGCTTAAGGAGTTAACAAGAACCTACATTCGACGTATTGTTTATATAATTTTTCGTATTGAATGGTACATAAAAAGGATATTTAACTTGTAATATGCTCAATCACAAAATGTATTGTGTAGAGAATAGCTATTAAAAATATTCAGAACAATTTTGAAAATACAAATTATATCATTCACACTTGAGTTGTGCAGCAATTCCTGAATATTTCTGGTCGTTGATGCATATTTGATCATTACACATCGATATCATGTTAATTTTGGACTCGTTGACTTTTTTGTAAGAAATTTTGCCCTCTACGAAAAAGGTTTTGTATATTTTTAGTATCTTGCACTGTTTTCGATACGAAAGCCTTAGAATGGAAAAAGTACCAGCATTTTTCATTTTTAGTAACGTTTACAGATCATTACAAATTATTAATAACTAAATATATATAAATAAGTGTATTTATTGTAATTAAGTCAAGTTTACTCTTGTACCACGTTACTTTTTATGTATTCGGGTGTTAACTAATTTCTATTACTTCTGATATTATCAATTTGCATCCTTTCATAATTAAACTTGCTGCGCATCTTTCTCTGTATTATTTACTTCGCTATCTTTACTTATTTGTTATGTATTTTGCGGTACTATTTTGTAATCTTCGATTTTCTGTACCACCCGTTCAATGATGAACTACTTTATATTGTATATTTTTTGTAATTCTGGTTCGTCTGCGGATCATGAGATCCATGACAATAATAAATGGTATCAATCAATCAATCAAGTAATTATAATAATAATATCTTTATTCAGGTGAAAATATATAGTTTGTGGGTAACCACACTACATATTTCGCAAAAGTATATAATCCCTACTTGTCCGCGACCTGAATGTACAAAAAAAAATTTAATATTAAATGTAAATTAAAAACTAAAACTAGAATATAGTAAAAATTAAAATTATTTGTCGAGATAATTAATTTTAAGTATCACAGTTTTTCAGCATTTGCATTTTTGGTATTAGAACTATACATTTCTAAGATTGCGATGAAATTATTTACATACATTTCTTATATAATATATATCATGTATATTTTTAATCCACTGGAATTAGGACTTTGTTAAGGTCTTTGAAGTATTTAGAGATGAACCAATTACAAATTCTTTTTTTAAGAAATTTAGTTGAGATATAATTCTCTCGAATAGATTGCGGTATTAGATTTACAATTTGCATCCAATATAAGTGAAGGATCTTTATCCTATTTTTCTTTTCATTGTTGGTATAGTTAGTAACTTATTTGTAATTGCCTTGGTGTATATTGAGTGAGACACATTTTTACCAATTTTATTTATAAAGCAATAAGATGATACTCCTAGATAATATAATTGTCGTATATTCAATAAATTTCTGATATTATATATTCCTATTGTTGGGAATAGTCGTGGCTTAAAAAATCTTGTCTTTAAGACAAAATTTTGTAACACCTGTAGTGAATTTAAAATATTTTCATACGCACTGTCCCATGAAATAATCCCATATCTTGCAATAGAGAGGAAAAGAGAGTAATAAACTGTTAAAAGTTGTGTGGTATTTAGAATACCTCTTAGTTTATAAAATAAATATGGTATATGTCTCAATTTATTAGTAATTAATTTTATATGCGAATCCCATCGAAGGTGACTATCAAACAATACTCCCAAATATTTTATGTTTAATATCTCGAAATAAAAGGAAATCGTCTAGAAATTATGAATAAATATTCTCAAAAATGTAATTACACAGCCAAGGGAATAACTGTTCTGTTTAACACAAATTTATCCACTATTTGTCTTAGCCACTTTCCTTTTTATACCAAAATTTACCACGCTAAAACTTTCAACTTTCCGACCATTGAATCCACTCATTACACAATCGACACTCCCAGTGTTGATAAAGTAATTTACAGACTGTTTTCTTCTCCTGAATTATTATATTTACTTATCGATCTCTTTAACACCAATTTAGATTCCATCGCCCTCTTTAAAATAACAAATCTAACTACAGTAGGACCCCTGTTATTCGAACCTCTCTTATTCTAATTGCCTTTCTTATTCTAATCATTCCCCCACAAGTCTTCTCCCAATATCACACGAAAAGTCAACGAAAAATATTGTCCACGAATCACAAGCTCGCAAGCAAAGTAAGTGGGGGTAAGGGGAAAATTAGAATAAGAGAGGTCGACGCCATCTTGAAAAACTTTACTAATTAGAATAAGAGAGGTCCTACTGTATAAGAGATATATCATGATTTTGGTTCATCCTGATACAAGTGGATTACTTCTTGACCGCTTGTATTAATAAATGTTGGAAAAAATGTTTAAAAATTCCTTCCAAGAATTTTTTCTTGGTTAAGTCAGTCCCAGGATTCAAAATAAATAACAAAAGTTTCTTCTTTAAATACGTTTCGGCATCATGATATGTGCCATCTTCAGTTTATTCTAAAAATTATATTTACAAAAACAATATTTAAAAAAAAATTAATAAAGATATTTATAAAAATATAAAAAGATAATCAAATAGAGATATTAGGTTTGAGACAACAGAATATAAAAGAATTACAGTACTCCTTCCCTTATTCTAATGTCTTCCCTTATTCTAATTTTTTCTCTTCTATTCTACAACAAAAGAAAAAGAGACAAAAGTGAGACTACAAATCTAAGTAGTGGGGGAGAGGGGAAAATTAGAATAAGGGAAGAAGGCCGCCATCTTGCCTGACTGGACAAATTAGAATAAGGGAAGGACTACTGTTGATGCAGAAAAAGTTTTCGCACCATTTTATGATATAAAATGTAGTTGGTGACGGTTAGTGGGAGAAAGGATGCATTTTTGGCAGTCCCTACTCTTAATGCAAATATCATGACTTTAAATCAAAAAGGATAAAAGTACGATATCACATTAAACCGAAACTTACCAAAAAGAGTAGAAATGTTTTGTCATTTCTAGAATCAAATCTGACACCCACACTGTAAAAAATTTCTGTGTAATTTTGCCACTCTCAGCGTCGGCAATTTTGTAACCAACGCTGAACGTAGGGTTTTTACATGTTTAAGTTGGTAAATTTACCACTTGTAGCGTAGGTATTTACACGGTTTACATATTGTCACTGTAAAAACCCTACGCTGCATGTGGTAAATTTTCCAACCTAAACTTGTGAAAACCCTACGTTCAGCGTTGGTTACTAAATTGCCCACGCTAAAAGTGGTAAAATTACACAGAAATGTTTTACAGTGCACTACACGCTGTATAAGTTTGAATAATGTTGAATTGATAAGTTTCAAGTAACGAATACACGTATATAACGTTCTGTTATTGTAAAGGTGCGTTTTCTCACCCATTATGACATTCAAACCCCCTATAAAGAAATAAACAAGAGTGCCAAATGAACAGATTTAATTAAAACCTCCTATTGCTTTCTGTTATCTTGATTTTAAGAAATTAATACATTCTATACTTCTGGTAAAAATGAGTTTTCGAAACCCAAATTAACTGTATTCTTCTCATTTTTAATTAAAAAATGTTCGATTTCTCTTAAAAAGATTGTTTTCTGAGGCTAGGATTTTAACTTTAGAATAATCAAAATCGTGTTCTGTTTCCAATCTGTTTTGTGAGTTTTCGAAGGGACTTTCTATTTAATCTCAATCGATTCTTCCGTTCTACTCTTTTAAGGTCATTAACGAACTAACGAAGGTTTTATAAGAACTTATAATTCCACTTTTTTGTGTTACCTCCATGGACAATTATATTAGCTTTATTGTTTATATGTGTATACCAATTTTTCATGTATAATTTTATGTAATAGGCTTGTAAATGCTGTTAATTTATAAATAAATATTTGATCGTTGGTGATTTAGCCGTCCCTGACTTTTTTGTAGGAAATTTTCTGGTCTACGAAAAAGGTTCAGTATATTTTTAGTATATCTTGCACTGTTTTCGATACAGAAGCCTTAGAATGACTTTTAGTAACTTTTATATATCATTACAAGTGAGTAATAACTAAATCGTCTAGAAATTATGAATAAATATTCTCAAAGGTGTAATAAGTGTCCTTTCTTAACAATTTCGAGTTTTACGTTTGTTAAAACTCGTACAGCATAAATTGTGAAATAAAAAACAGTTTCAATTTTCTTTCCATGTAACGTCACTATTACATTGTAACATTGCATGAAAAGGATACTGGTTTTGCCTGCCGCATCCAAGCCCAGCATGAGAATGCGCATCTCCTTGTTGCCAAAGATTTTTGACAAGAGCTTGCCCATTCTACCGGCTCACTTCCTGTACAGGTAGTATCTAAACATAAAACACAGAACTTCGTACGAATTTCACAATCGACACTATCATCGCTATTCTTATAACGATTGCATCTCCTAGTAATGCAACAGGTGTTCACAGATCTGATCATTAAGGGACCATTGTTCGGTAACAATTAAATATACATATCAATCTTCATAAATTTACTGACAATTGGACTTCATGGGTGTGGAAATTAGAGCGTGACGTACCATTAGTTTTTTGAAAAAGGCGCGCGAGTAAAAAAAAAACGTCAGCGTTACCAGGAGAGCACGGGTGCGTCTTCACCTAGGGCCGGCGGCAAGGTTAAGTTTGCCGCGACGTGGATTTTCGCCATTCGCGGTGAGGCTACGCCCGGATTCCTCGGCGGGGACGAGCCCGTGGGTGCCCTTTCCGGGTATGGAACTATCGGACAGTTCCTTGTCAAAGTATGGCGACATCGTTAGGGGGGCCAAGTCGAGCGTAATTTCCCGGGGGTCGCCGACGAAAGCGTTTTTGGGCGGGGATAGTTTTTCCTAACTTTTCGATGAGGAACTCACCAACGAACATGGACACCAAGCCGGAGAATTTGTCATCAGCAAGTCTGCACATCACAACACATCGCTATTACTGCATGTCCGGCGCTGCCGTCAGAAAATCAAAACTATTCCCTTCCCAATTCTAAAATCGCGATGTTGCGTGGGAAAAGACAGGAGAGTTCGTAAGGCTGGTTTGCAACGGACATCAATCGCGGTTGCGGGATTCCATTTGAAGCATACACACGTTTTAAAAAAATACGAGAGTTGTGTGCATGTGTCGCACACAAGTATACACATGTAGCAATGCGTCTGTGTAGTTTACGTATATTACGTCCGGTGTACGTGTGCATACGAACGGCATTCAGTGCACTCTTCACTGCGTTCCGTTACTTTTCAGCATCATGGTAGTTTTTTGAACGCTTTCGATTCTTTGTTGAACATTTTTATCTGAACAAATTATTTTAAAATTCTTAGGTCATGATTATTGTTTATTTCTGTACGGTAAATGTTTTTTTGAATTGTTTCAAACATGTACCGAGTCATACTTTATTTCGACAGACTTATAAACAATGCATACAAATATTTTTATTTATGTTTATGCACGTGTGTATGCGGTATGCGCACGGATGAATAATTCAAGGCCGGACGCAACTCGCAGCCAATGAGAATTGAGCTTTAGAGGCTGCACACCAATCACGTGGAAGCTATAGAGCTGGGTGAACATGTGTATCTTTTTATTAATAACACTGCGTACATAATTGATTAGAGAAAAGTAATTTATTATAGATTTGTATCACTTTTTAACTTGCAAGTGTTAAAATTAATTACGAATTCTTCCCGTGTTGTTAAATTCGGTAAAAGTTAAGAAAGCTGATTTTAAATAACGTTGACGTTTTAAAATTATGTGTTGTGTTAATAAAGGACCGGCAGGGACAGTCTTACTTTCACCATATGGTTTCAGTAATATTTTTAATGAAGTCGTGTTTGTCTCACACGAAATGGTATTGTTTATTACCCAGTATTGGCTTCAAATTGATGACAAAATTTAATCCATTCCAATTCATACCAGATAAAATGTATTCAAATGAATTCTATGTACTTATTCAAACACAGAACATAATAGTTTAATAATTACATATGTTCACTCCAAATAAAGACAGATACAATTCCGCCTCTACGGAATTTAATACTTTTATAAGCAATTCTATTCAATTCTCACAACTGACGATTTAACCTTATGAGGACCAAATGTACACAAATTTAACGTGAAGTTTGGCAGTACTTTTTAGTAGTAAAACATAGTAAACAATGTTGGAATTGACGTTTTTTATTGCCTAAACCCAGCTCTTTCGAATGGGGTATCGAAAAATGGCGCAAATTTACAAATAAAAAAATGTAATGTATTTAAATTTAATATTTATATTTATATTTATATTTATATTTAAAAATACAAGTTCTATTTAACCCATTAACGTCCCAGATGACGAGATTTTTAGCTCATTTTCAAAGCTCTCTAGCAAACCGAAAAATGAAAATATCATAATGAAACCAACTTATTTTGCTATTTTTGTGTATGCTCTATTGATTTATGGGGTCAAAATTGCATTTCCTTGCCGCAGAAAAACAATATGGCGGATTTTATCTAAAAAAGTACCGAAAAATTGGAAAAGCTGTTTTTTCGAAAAGAGCCTCTGTAAAATATGCCTCTTTTTCGTACCTCGAATATTGAAACTTTTTTAATGCCAATTGATTACATATGATGACCCAATAATCCCTGCAAAATTTCAAAGTGAGCATATGCCCCGTTTCGGAAATATGAGGGGTCAAAGTTGACCATGTCCAATAAAACATGTACATCAATTTCACATTTACACTCGAATAATAATATTTTAAAAATCAGACGATATGGTTCTTTACAGATTATTGGCTGCTGCTGATTACGAATCTGAAGTCAGATTTTAAAAATTCAAAATGGCGGATCCAATATGGCGGACGACTTTTTTGAAAATCTATCTAAGTCTAAAAATTATTACTCGGGGGTTTTTGGGGTCGCTGATTACGAACCTGAAGTCAGATTTGAAAAAACAATAACAAAGGCAATATACAATACTGTAAACAAAGCAATATGTAATAATCCAACCAGCAAAGGTAAGATGTAATAATCCAATCGGCAAAGGTAATATAGTATAATCCAACCAACAAAGGCAAGATGTAATAATCCAACCGGCAAAGGTAAGATCGTAATCCTACCAAGAAAGGCAAGATGTAATAATCCAACTGGCCAAAGGTAAGATATTACAATTCAACCAAAAAAGGCAATATGTAATAATCCAACCGGCGAAGGTAAGATAGTATAATCCAACCAACAAAGGCGAGATGCAATAATCCAACCAACAAAGGCAAGATGCAATACTCCAACCAAGGCAAGATGTAATAGTCCAAATGGCAAAGGTAATATAGTATAATCCAACCAACAAAGGCAGGGTGTAATAATCCAACCAACAAAGGTAAGATGTTATCTAGTTTCTTTCGTCTTCTGTTTGCATTGGCTGTGGGTTTTTCTTAGGTATAGTTATAGATACGTCACGTATTCCAGGATTGGGTATATTTATTTCATGATATTGTCCGCATCCAAGAAACCAAATAATTGTCATAATATGACTGCAACAGCTAACTGTTCTAGCGCCACTTTCGCACGTACAAAAGTATTCTTTAATACAATTTCTTCCGGTTAAGGTTCTGTCAACAGGAACAAAGATGTGATGGTGCTTTCTATCAATATCGTGATTTCACGTACACTTTTATTAATATAGGATCTTAGATATAGAAATATTTCATGCTTTTGATGTTCTATAATAAGAAATTGCCTTTTGCATTTGATTAGGATCCAGACTAATATTACATAAATCGTCTAATGTAAGTTGTGGAAAGCGAAGCTGTTGGTTGTTTTCATCATTATCAAGTGTTGCATATTCAACTTGCAAAAACGCGGCTCTATCTTTTGAAAGGTTCAATTTTTCTATAATGCATAGCCATTTGTTTAGAATGCGTAGTCTCGATTTCATTAAATCAGCAATATCCTCATTCATCCTATCAGAAAGAATAGGAAAATCTTTTATAAATTCGAGATTTTCAACACTAAAGATACTTTTATTTTATCACATTCGCAAGCCCACGATTCAAATAAGATGTCTTAAACGATGCATTAAAACTTTATTGTCTTTAGATTGTCTTTTGTTTCCTATGCAGGGTCAAAACAGATTTAATGACGTGACAAAGAAAGCTTAGTGCCTTTTCAATATCAATTCAATTATTAACATCGTCAAATATGTTAAAAAGTGACCATGAATATTTAATAAACCGAAATTTTACATTTTAGGACAAACATTTAGATTACTGTCTATTTGTATCAGAAATATTTAAGAAAAACACGTATTTTTAGAAATTTTCACACTTTTCTCGAGATTTTCCGTCATTTTTAACAGGATAGACTGAATAGAGCTCAATAAAAAAATTTCCCTATGAAGTAGAACTTATTTGTCCACGTTTGTCCATAGCATGGACTGGATCGCCGTCCATTATCCATTTGTAAAAAAATGTCGAAATACATTTTTTCCGATTTTTCGGTACTTTTTCAGATAAAATCCGCCATATTGTTTTTCTGTGGCAAGGAATCGCAATGTTGACCCCATGAATCGATAGAGCATTACCAAAATTAGTAAAGTAAGTTGGTTTCATTATGATATTTTCATTTTTCGATTTGCTAGAGACATTTGAAAATGATAAAAAATCTCGTCATCTTGGACGTTAATAGGTTAACAAAAACCAGGAATTTTTTATTTTTTATTTTCATTTATGGTTATTTTTTATTATTTCTTACATTAGAATACCTCAGACATTTATAAATATCGCGTAAAAAATGTTTGGACTAGAAGATAGAACTATTGTAAGACATTAAATTTTAAAATTAAAAAAAAATAATAATCAAAATTAGGCTCATACATGCCTACTAAAGTCGATTTTTGTCCAAAGCAGTAGTCGCATGTATTCAATCGATTGTCCCTAATGAACTTACTTCAAACTTGGTACTCGGCGGTTTTTGGGTTCGTTGTGTCCGAATCTGATGTTAGTTTTCAAAAATTTTAAATGGCGGAACCAGAACGTGATCTGCATTGGTTACTTAGCAATATCTTTCAATATATTCCAATATGGCGGCGTCATAAAATGAAATGTCATTAAAAAATATCCATTTTCTTGTTTCTTTTTTTATGGCGACAAAAATTTATAATATTTATAGGTTTTTAATACTTCTTCTTTTTTTTTTTAATACTTCTTTTAAATATCGGCTTAAATTTAGCCATTAAGTCAGAATATTGTCCTAAAACAAATTTTTTCTGTATTGAAACTTAAAAGAAGACGTTATCATTTCTCATTTTAAAACTGGAAGGCTTGCAACAAACACTGTTCGCAATGAATCGGAAGTATGCTTTATTAACAGCTTTAAATGAAACGATCATGGTGATTGTTTTAAGCTTTCCAGGTCAATTTTTCTTATAGCCGGAAGAAACACGCAATTAAATGGCAATTATGCGATCTTGTTTGAGAGAAGTACACAATAAGAGTAAACAACATAAACAATGAAGACTTTACTAGATGAAGCAGGTTCAGTAACAGCCCGACGATGGTTCTGAGCAGATATTTACCGCACTCAACCACACGAAAAGTTTTACAAATATTTTATGTGAAGTTGTGCTTCATATCACAATATTATAGAAATTAAGAAGTAAATGCTCAGATCCCGTTTCCAATTAGAAACTGCATCAGTGCAGTGGAGCGTTCAATATTTTTTCTCGGAGTGGGAGGCAGTTTTATTAAATACATTCAGTGACAGTCAATCGATTTACGATTTTGAAAATGAGAAGTGTATTCGAGTTAAACGTGTCTCGTCGATTCCATTTATTATAGTATTTTATAATATATATAAAATCCCCATTTTTTGTATATTTCATTTTTTCTTTCCAGCGATCGGTTTAGCCATTCGGAACCAACGTTTTCTTTTCTATGTAGGAATAGAACGCATATTAATTTATTACAATGAGAAATGATTCGTCGAACCGATGGATCGGGCATCCGATAGCCACAATTAAAGGTATATCAACGGATGAAATTGATTTTAAGATAGTATAATCCAACCAACAAAGGCGAGATGCAATAATCCAACCAACAAAGGCAAGATGCAATACTCCAACCAAGGCAAGATGTAATAGTCCAAATGGCAAAGGTAATATAGTATAAACCAACTAACAAAGGTAAGATGTTATCTAGTTTCTTTCGTCTTCTGTTTGCATTGGCTGTGGGTTTTTCTTAGGTATAGTTATAGATACGTCACGTATTCTAGGATTGGGTATATTTATTTCATGATATTGTCCGCATCCAAGAAACCAAATAATTGTCATAATATGACTGCAACAGCCAACTGTTCTAGCGCCACTTTCGCACGTACAAAAGTACATATTCTTTAATAGAATTTCTTCCGGTTAAGGTTCTGTCAACAGGAACAAAGATGTGATGGTGCTTTCTATCAATATCGTGATTTCACGTACACTTTTATTAATATAGGATCTTGGATATCAATATCAAAGTCTGTGTATTTAATAGCCACTGTTTTATGTTTTCGATTTGGTTGAAACTATATAGAAATATTCCATCCTTTTGATGTTCTATAATAAGAAATTGCCTTTTGCATTTGATTAGGATCCAGACTAATATTACATAAATCGTCTAATGTAAGTTGTGGAAAGCGAAGCTGTTGGTTGTTTTCATCATTATCAAGTGTTGCATATTCAACTTGCAAAAACGCGGCTCTATCTTTTGAAAGGTTCAATTTTTCTACAATGCATAGCCATTTGTTTAGAATGCGTAGTCTCGATTTCATTAAATCAGCAATATCCTCATTCATCCTATCAGAAAGAATAGGAAAATCTTTTATAATAAATTTATTACTAATAAAAAAGATTTGTGTTAATTACATTAATAAAAGAATATTTCCATCAATAAACACTTACTATCCTAAGTAATTTTTCGTTGTAATAATAAAATATTTCATCCGTTGAAATAAACATTTGATTGCGCTATCGGTTGTATGTTTAATTGAAAATGAATTTTTGCTCCATGTATGGAGGTTCGATTTTAGTCTAAATAATCTAAATCTAAAATTCTCAAACGGATTAATTCAAGCTAAAATTCTAAACATTTTAAATTTTTGGTCACATTTTAGTGGTATGGAAACCTAGTTTTAAGACTTTTGAAGAAGTCTATTTTCCAGTAGAATATTACTGGTCGTAATTCAAGGCTTTTTTTTATTGTACAAACGAGCATCTTCATTGGGCTCTATGCAATATTAATTTTCTAGTGGTCATACATTTGTAACCCGGAATCTTAAAGAGCGACCTTGAAAATACAGGGATCAAATCTGCAGTTTGACAGTTTTTTGTGAGCGTAGAAAAATTGTGTTGCAGGTATAAATATGTGACGGATTTTATTTACGTTTGCTCGGAGCCCTGATGAAGCGCACCTGCAGAAGTGCCTCCGAATAAGGGGAAACATTGTTTGGGAAGCGACTAGTAAATGTATGTGATAACAATCAAGCGCACCATGGAAAACTAAAAATTGAACATTCGTTTAGGATAAGATGTTATTATAATTAGCTGCAGATGCTAGATTAAAGCAGCAACAAGTAAGCACTAATAGCAAAGCTGTTTAACTCCATGTTCATTTCAATGCATTCAGTGTACTCATCAGAATATCTAGGCAATAATGAATAATTAAAACGCCTTAAACTGAATTTAATATGGGTTTTTGATAAAATCGTGATTAACTGTACTAACATTTAGTTCAAAATTTTCCGATTTCATAAGGAATATTTTCATTTAATATGAATCTAAACCAATCTGTCTTAATTGAATGTATTATTTAATTGCCGTTGTTGTGAAGGAAGAATAAAAGTAAATTATTACTTCCATGGCATTACTTTTACACTTATTTTATGACATTTATTATCATTTTTTTCAAATACAAGAATAGTAAGTCGATGTTTTTTATCTGCCGACAATAGATAGGCTTAAAACATAGATAAACATATCAAGAAATAGAATTAAGCCGGAACAAATTCGATTCGATGCTTCTCCATCTGCTGGGTACTAAAATCCTATGAGTACAGAGACATTTACTAATGGGACCTAGATTTCACACGTAATTATACAGTGATGAAATTTGAACGATATTTTTGTAATTCTACATAACGTATTGATATATTACTAAACTGGTATACATACTAAACTGAACGTTATTCAAGCACGATGTTATAGTTTTAGCCGAGTGTCTTTGAGCTACCGATGGTTTAGTACCGAAGTAAATTGACAGGATCATTAGCCAAAACGCCGTTTTAGCGTATTTAAGATGAGACATAGTGAAAAAAACACATATACAATCTATGATAATCACTAAAGGAAAAAAAAATCTTTCACTAACGTGTGCTAGAATGGTAAAGTCTAATCTTTTAATCTTTGGGTGCGTTTTTTATAAACAATGTTTTTATGAGACTAAAATGAAAGTTTTAAACAGGTACCTTTAAGAGTCTTTTATGCTCGCTAAACATTTTTCATAATTTTAACTCCATCATGATACAGATTAAGATAATGAGTGAACAAAAATTCAAATTGGATTTGATTAGCAATGGCAGCATTTGTTAAAAACGGGTGTCTTATTTTGAGGCACTTTCGTCCTCGCGTTTTTGGGTGCCTTATAGAAAGTACCTTATAAATGACTTCTTTTGAGATGCTAGAAGTGTCTTCAATCGCAATCTGAATGCACTGCTAGATAGTTGTTACATAACCTAAAAGTGTTTGATATTTATGTGAAAATGGATCAACATTCGTGTTCTGTTTGCAATTTTCGGACTAATTGCTTTGAACTCTTAATTAACCATGTGAGTATATATCGAATTTACGAACACAATAATGAACCGTTGGAATCACATCAACCGAAAAACCGCACGTCAACAGAATGGGTTATGTAACTTTTATCAAGACGTCGCTCCGCTTCGAGTCTGTAGTTGGCGAATATGCACGAAGATACTTCAATCGACAATGTTTCTTCGATTTGCAAGTGATTCTACATATAAATATCTTAAATTATAGCTAAAACGACTTAAATGCATACACTTTTACCGTTTTCATTATATGTATGTCTCAGATTATAAGGCACAAAAATGTCTTATTTATGTTTAGAAGACACGAGTTTTTGCATTGTATTGAAGTTATGATATTTTCCAGTTGCATTTGTTGTGTCTACGAAGCAATAAAATAGATTTATACAATTTCAAATTGGCGCCCGTACTTCAATGTTACCCAAGAGGTGTAATATTTAACACAATTTAAATTAAAAACTAGTGGCTTCGACCCTAAGGCCTTTGGCTCATGTACTCACCGATTGGACAGCGCTTGAAAGACCCAGATATTTAATTGACTCAAGAAGAAAACTGAAAATGATCATTTTCAAAAGTTCGACCTCCAGTACACGTCAGCTGGAGCATTATATCACATAATGGATGGAATCATTATTATTATTAATTTTTTTTTCGTTATAATATTTATAATTAATAAAAGCTTAATTTCTTGTTGATTGCTTTATCATTATCAAATTAATTAGAAATACTTGTCTTCTTGGAAAGGACAGTCTAATTATAGAATATGATGCTCTAACTTTTTTGTTCGAAACATTTTTTATGTGACTTGTATTTTTGATAATAATTATAGTCTGTTCTAAGAAGACAATTTTTCCCGTATAATTACTTTTATTTTTTCAATATTTAATTTAATTTTTTTTGTATTCAATATAATTTAATTCATTTTGTATTAAAGCACATTCGTGCCGTTAATGGTGTTAAATAAATAAATAATAAACTCAAAACTAAAAAGCTCTACTTCACACTTGCAATCCCATTCCCACATCACTGTATTCTTTTTAAACGTTTATGCTAGAACATACTGGACACTTCAACTTGGTTATTTTCATGTTAATTCATCTTCTACTACATTATCGTTGATTTTACGAAGAAAGTGTATTTAACCTTTTATGTAGAGAATTTGGTGGTGTTTTTTTTGTAGTATTTTTTTGTGATATTTTTTTTATTTGTACAGGTAGTTTTGATAAGATACGAAAAAAAATATATTTTATCAGATTTTTTTTGTTCGTCCCTCCCTCCTCTCCTCCTCACTCCATAATCTAGTATGGATCGACTTCACGTAGATTAGACCTTAGATAAAATCTTAAATTGGATTTTCAAGGTCATGACAAGCTCAAAAAAAGGTAAAACTTTAAAATCGGCCTCACCGTTCTCGAGATACGGCGAAAGAAAAAAAATGAGACGTACGCACATGCAAGTTCGTGGACAAAACAGTTTTCAATTGCATTTTTGAGTTCTTTAGGGTCTGAAATGTCATCTGATGGAAAACTGTAGAATAATTTTTGTTGCCGAGATGATCAAATTCAAGACTTTCTCCAGATTAAAATTGTAGATTTATTAATGCTAAGGTAACTTAATTAGTCTTTCATAATATAGTTTAGTTTTTATACACCTAACAATATAGCTTACAGTTAATATTTTTGCACAGTTTGCCTGCTTTCTAAAATAAAAAGTTAATAATGTATTTTGTTTTGGAACGCAAAAGAAATTTTGAACTGAGAATCCGAGTTCAAACCTACATTGATCAATGCAGAGATGCTATTTTAATCATATTGCAATTTATCTTGATTGCAGTTCATTTAAAATATTTTCATATAAAACCATTTCTTTTCCTATATATTAACAAATATATTATAATTTAAATTTAGACTTATTGTATTTTAATGTAAAATTAGATTTAAAATAAAAACCTTAATTTAATTATTACAATAACAATTCCAATTACTTTACAAAATTCGTAACTGTACGATAGCTGTATACTAACTAATTAAATAACTTATACTAACAAATTTATATAGTGTACCTTTAGCAATCATTTTGTTGCAATAATAAATTAAAATGTTAGTTATATTAACAATCCAGAGTATTGTTAAAACAATTATTTATTAAACATAAAAATCCTATTCTGTATTTGACGTATAAAATAATGTGATAAATTTTCTTAAATAAAATTCTTCGATTCTATACCATATACAATATATTCTAAAACACTAGCAAATAGGGATAATAATACTGGAGGGGAATTTATTTTTATCTCGTCCCGTATTATAAAGCCTGCACAGTCTGTTGCTTGAATATTAATTTTAATCGCGGACAGAAATATTTTCTATAAAAATGTATACACTACTATTGTTTGTTTTAAAATTTTATTAGGGTTTATAATCATAAAAGCGTATAACTAAAAGATATTTGGATTTCTATCATCAAAATTTTCTAACGCGGGCCAAATTGTTGCCAATTTGTACTAAATTTGTCTTTATTTGTAATTTATCGCGTAAAAACTAAAAATATGCTGATATTTATATTTCCATAATTTCTTCATATAAATTTTAGCGTATTTTTTTTAATTGAGCACTTTGTCACCTATATTCGGGGCTTACTTCTGCTATACAATCAATTTACTTTTGTACAGTTTCATGATTACAGAAATTTCACATTACAAAATTGTGAATTGTACATACCCTTATTGGTCGTGCAATTAGATTTTCAATTTTCAGCGGAAGCAGCAGCTTTTTCTTTCTTAGCAATTTTTTGATTTTAGCGTATTGATCAATCAAAACATTGTTCAAGGCGAGCGACATTTTCAAAAAATAATGTTTTTATCTGCCCTATATTGCGCATGTTGAAGCACGATAGATTAATAAATAAAAAAGTGTTTATCGGTAATTTAACTCGTTGACGCCAAAAAGTCCTGTAGACTCCAATTTTACAAGCATACGAATTATGCAAATTTTGATATTTTTTTTTCAAAAAAAAAAAAAGAAGTTTTTGGACGTTTTCGGGGTCAGTCTTTCTAATTTTTCGATTTAAAAAGTCTCGAAAGTAGTTATTACAAAAGATTTTTAATATTTTTTATCAAAAATATCGTTTTTTACCAGGTTTTTTCTAAGTGAAACAAAATTAAAAAAAAAACATAACAATCGAGTTTATTCATAACATTGGAATTTTTCATGTATTGCCGAAATTCAATATGGCTGATAAAACATCATAAGTTGTATAAAACTCTTGTTTTTTCATGTAGTAAGCTAAACACTCACTCATATTGGATTCTGAATTATTTTTCATTGTTTCTATTTACGCGCAAATGAAATGAAAGTTTCATTCACAAAAATCTAAAATGGCGACTAAGATTTCGAAATTTTCTAAAAGTCGCGAATTTCGAAATACCATTCCTATTCAACAAAACCAAACACTTGTTTCAACAGCAATGGACATCAACATGTCGGCATATTATAAAATTCGCATTTTTATGAGTTTATCTTAAATTTCGTTTATAAAAACTTGGTTTTTATCCTATAATATTAGTATTATGTTATTGTACACATTCACGATGACGAATAAAATGTCACGTGCATGACTAAAACTTGCGATACAAAATCATTCCTAATCGATTAAGTATAATCATTAATCATATATATATATATATATTTTTTCTAAATATTTGTAAACTACACAATTCTAATAACAATGAGGGAAGGGGGATGAGGTATTACAAAATCACGGACAAAATGACAACATTTTTAATTCGATGTTTTTCCTCCTTGATAAATATTAGAGAATAATTTACCCATACAGTCCACACCTTTGAAATAGGTCATCCAGAGCTCACTCCGAAGATATCTACAAAAAGACCTGCTGTAGAGCTCTTAATTACAATTATCTATAAAACCACCTTTTAAAGAAATCTCAATTCGGAATTCTTAAAACAGTAATCTCAAAGCGATTTTATGTTTGAAATGTTAAATCTCGTTTTGGACCATCTCTCTTTCGGGAATTGGATCCCCAGATTTGAAATCTGTTTCTTCCAGAAACATAAGGGATATTAGAATCCAAAAATTATTTATTTAATACGAAGACCGATGTATACTATAATTATGAAGAAAGGAAACGTTCTTTTAACGTTATTTATCAATTGATATCTCATTTTTATATTATTATTGTATTTCCATGCTTTTGAATAATCATCATCTAATTTATAACTATGCAAACTTAAAAAATAACGCAGGTAAGAATTATATAAATTAATAATTAAGTAAAGAAATAGAATCTATGTTTCTCAGAATTTTGCTTTTCATTTGTATTATTTATTCTGTGCATCAAAACTCTCAAACAAGGGCTCTTTTCTGAGACTTCTTATTTAAACATCATATTATGAACTCTTTCTGACAAGTATTTAAGATATCTTATAGTTTTTAAGACTTCTTAAAGAGCTCTTAAAGATGTCTTTTTGCTGTTTAGGTATACAACATTAAACTTAAACGTTTCTTATTTATAAAAACTGAACAACACAGAATGAAACGTGAAAAAAGTTGTTAATGGTTCTTAATTTTCGTCTAGTTCCTCGCCCCCAGAATTGGAAGAATTGAAAACCTTGAACACTTCAAAACCTAAAAGGCGATCCAAAAAGAAAATACTTCCACATTTCAACATTCTGGTCACCATAGTAGATTTGCTATTTTGGTTTTGTCATTTTTGTTTTGTTCACACGAAGTTAGAAACGATGAAAGATTATTCGGCATAAAATATAGGGATTATTCTGGACCTATCAGCATTCAGAAACTGATTTTTATTATAATACATTATGATATTGTTCACCATATTGTATTTGTATAGAATACAAAAACAATGAACAATTTATAAAAAATGTGATTATTACTTGATTAGTACTGTGGTCCACAATGTAACCACAAAAATGTCTTCATATAGGAAGGTTTAGTAAAATAATGGGGTCCAACGATTGATATGAATTAGAAGTCAGTGGATAGATATTATTTTTAACAAAGTTGAATTAATTGATAAAAAAAACGTGATAAAAACTTATTTTAGTAAAAAGAATTAAAAAATCTGTGGAAAATACAAAACAAATCTTGTGATCATTATTTAATTGTGATTTCCCTTATTTCTAAAACTTTTGCATGAATGTATTTTTCCAAAATTCTCCAAAAAATCTGTTATACTTATACATCTGTTCAATGAAAGGTGATAACATATATGATTATAGTTCAAATAACTGAATATTATGCATTTAAAATTTAGTAATTTTAAGACACCTTCATAAATAAATTATAATTAAGTTTATGTATTTCCAAAATATATTTCTGCATATGTTTTAAATATTGTAATCATGTAATAAAAACAAAGCCAAATGGAAAAGGACATACTTATTCCTTATACATTGACTTACTTTACAACCATTTAAAATGTAACAATTCTAAGTCTATGTTTTTAAAGTGTAAATTTTTAACAATGCAAATATTTTGAAATTATCAAACGGCATTAAAAGACGACCGACAAAAGCTAATAAAATATGTCTAAAAAGTTTAAAATTAAATTCACAAATAATCAAAGCATAGTATATAAGAAAATGGAGTTTCCATTCGTTTTCGCGTATATTAATTTCGAAACTTCTTCTTCTTTTAGGAAATGCCTTGTGGCGCATGAGAATACCACTCTTTATCTTCAAAACTTATGAATCATTCAAATATATGTGTTCCTTACTATGATATCGTCGGTTAAACTTTGATAATGTACTTTAAAACAGAGGAACTCTACAGTCGAATTCAGATTCCGGAAAAAATGTGTCAGCTATGTGGATTTACTTTCAGTATTTTTTCCTTTTTCAATGATTCATATAAATATTTGAATATTCAGATGTAAATAGTTATTTTGCAGTTATCATTTTTTTATAATTAACAAGTCATTCTTCTTCTATTCTTATATTTCTAGACAATCTTATTTTAAGAAAATAATTTCGAAAATTTAAATAAATATTTATTTACAAAGACCGTATTGAATTACATATTTTCTAGAATATATAAATACTTTTTTACAGTTCATGATTTATGAAGAAAATTGAACACATGTTTATATTAATAAAATGAAATGTCATTTAAAAAAGAAATCACTACAATGAAAAAATGGTTTAGTTACATGATACTTAAATAAACGGCTGGAATTTGTATACAAAAACACTGTCTAAGAGACAACATTAAATATTAAACTCATAAAATAGGTCCCTTAGTAACTTGTTCCGAGTTTAAGTTTCATAATTCTAAATTAGTAACGCTGATTTCAATAATAATGCAAAACTCAATTCGACACATAACAGAATCAACAACAAATTTAATTTTTGTACTTTTTTAAAGACGAAATTTTTTATTACATATCCGTTGAAAAATTCAAAGTGACTTTTTTCGATAAGTAACGTGTTCTTCTTCTAGATTTAAGTAGCCTAAGACACAATCCATTTATTAAAACCGACACTACTTTAGACATTATTCCCGTCATGCATTAATTTATACTTTTCTACTCGTATATATAAATAATTATTCTAGCTTTACTGATTGGTATTTTTATTTTAATTATGTCATTATTTTTCTTGGAAATTTTACTATTTCAAAAAACTTATAGAATGGCAAAAATAATTATCCTTATTTCTGGTAAAAATTACTGGATTTAGGGTATTGTTTACTGCTTAAATAGTAAAAATTACATGAACTCTTTTTTTAACACCATCAGCTTTATAGGTAGATAGAAGTTTTCATCCAAAATATCGGTGACTATTAAACTCATAACATTGAATAAGAGTGTTATTAGTCACAGTTCTGATAAACAAATATATAACATGACGAGTATATGTTAGAAATTTTAATATAGGTTATTTTGTCATGATAAACTGAATTGCCGACAATTACTAGACACCGTTAAAACTAAAACTTATAATAGAAACATGTTAATTACTGGTTCTAGTCATTGTGAATTAAGATGTTCGCCAGTCGCCATCTAGTGACAAATCATTGTGTTCAAGGTGTCATGAGATTTTTGTGAAAATTAATATCCGTGTGAAAAACTGTCACTTAACACTAGATGCTGTATAGTAATTATAGACAGTTTTTCCAACACTTGACTAGATTTTTAAAACTACACCGTGACTATCCCGAATCTTAGTAAAACTATGTTTTTCTGTATCTAGTTAAACTACGATAAATCTGTACAGAGTTGGTATAGAATTTTGATAATTTTAGTTGTGCTTGTTACCACTAGGTGCCATGCCGTCGCAACTCTAGGATCTCTATTTCTCGCCAACATTGCCCCCATTACAGAAGTGGATTTTCAATTAAGTAATTTAAAATTTTACGACCGCACATAACCAAAAATATAGTCTCAAATCTCAACAGTCAGTATACGAAAGGAAGTAAACCAAGGAGGAATTAAAAAATGAGCATCACTATAATACTAGTGCATGCAACGTATGTTAATTATTATTGTCGTTACATATGGCCAGAAAAAATTACTTTACTATAAGTAAAAATGTTGAAGTGGATTTTCATTTGGCCCATAAGGCTGCTAGTCATCGACTACTGATAAAGTTTGTCTTATGCGTATAGTTTTTTGCATACATATGATTTTGGTACTTGCGAATATATAATGGAATGGAACACAACTTTTTCATTAATCATTATTTTAAAATTGTCTTCCTTAATTTGAAAACGTCCTGAAATAAAAGCTAACTCCTTATTCTGAAATAGATGAAACTATTATACAACTCGATTCAGTGCAGTTTTCCTGGTTTAATGAATGCATCTAAATATACTAGCGTTTCTGTACACTCAAATTGCATAGTAAACACTCGATCTAGTACAACAGCATCATAGTATCAAGATTATTTTCTAAACGGGTGCAGAATATTAAACTTCAAAATGTGACGCGTAATCTGGTGATTAAATCAATGTACAATAACTCATCACTGGCAGTATTTTGTCTACTAATGTAATTTATAATATCTAATACACCACTTGCAACATGTTTGAAATACGATAATCATTTATATAAACATTAGATGTGCTGTGACGTGGAAAACTGAATCTTTTGGTAAAATGTTATAATTTGACAGAAATACCATTGGAAATATCAAGAGAGCCAGGAGAATGTAAAGGTCAGAGGAGAATCCAACGAAAGTTATAATGTTGATAACATCTTGCCACTATCGATATCAAACTTTTCAAACTTTGTAATGTTGCGTAATATTGAACGAATTATCTGAATCTTGATTGTGGCGCAATAACAATGCAACAGTTTGAAATAGAAACGTTATCTATTTGGGACATAAATATGCACTAAGCGTTTGTATGCAGAAATAATTTTTTTAGTTGTCTTTGTTTAATTCGAACAGTTATAATATTAATAGCCTCTTTTTCTATCCTAAACGAATTTCATAGCAAACTTAATTCCGATGTGACAGAAGCACATGAGATGCACGTGATCACATAAAGTGATGCATTAAATACATTAATTTAAAAAAGAAAGGTCATTATACTTGTTTCAATTGATGAATGTGCAATCATAATCATGAAAAAATACAGTACGCATAATATACAATAATACAAAAATAAACGCGTACAGAGATACACGTTATAGACTGACACTATTTATTTCCCAAGGCTGACAAAAGTTATTAGCAACTTTTCAACTATTCCAGATAGTTCAATAGTTTAGGAATTATATTTCGTCAATCGTAATAACCATCCTAAAGTAGTTCAATTATCTAGGAATATAGTTACAGGGATAATATTTAGAAGTTAATTTGATTGGATGTAAAAAATGTTTCCATTTCACATATTTTTATAAGTGTAAACTCTCTATTTATTAACTTAAATAAACATTAGCAAGTATACGCAAGATTTCCATAACTATGAAAATAGTTCCTTTTCGCCATTCGACCGAGTATTCAAAGGTAATTAAATTTGGCAGATGCTCGGGTTTTTTCAATATATCAAACAAAACTGTTAAGAAGCTATGAAAAGGCTTCATTTTATATGTTCCATTTTCTAATAATTTGGAATGAATTTGTATTTATTAAATTGAATGCGGACACTGAAAAAAAATTTCCTAATTACAAGTATAGTATAGTTGCAACAAAATATTTACTTATAATAGAAACATAGTTCCAAAGTACCTACGACTTTTGCAATTTGGCTTTTTCAAACGTGAGTCCAAGCTGTTTAGATGGTATGCAGCAGATAAAAAAAAATAAACATTAATATTTATATATTATTACATATTACTTGTAATTTACAAAAGTACGATTGCTACAAACTGTGCCAAACTGTAAGTATAGCTATGACGTTTATATGAAAAACTGAAATCCAATAAGAAATGTATTAATGTAAACGTAATTGTATCTTGAATTGAAAATAGTTAACCCGGCAAATTTAAAAAAAATACATGATTTAAAGACTATTTCAATTTTGTAGGATCTGCAATAAAGAATTTATTGCTATTGTGCTGATATATTTCAATGAAAATTATGCTATAAAATATACTGATTTCTTTTGTTAAAAAGTACATAAAATGCCAGTGCATTAGTTTTAATCATTTATTAATAACTTCAAATATTGGTATATGTACTTTCTGAGAAATAAAATTCATTCAAACATTTAATTTCCTAATGATGTACACGATATTTTAATTGTTATAATCTATAAATATGTATAATTTTGTATAATGTGTAATCCTAAATTTTTCATTTTTTAACGATATATTATTTTTGTACACAAATATCTGAAACTTTTTTTGTTTCTATAACTCAGTTCTTGTACACTAAATGAAAAATTTACTGGTCGTATCAAAATATTACTTGATTTCAAGTAAACTAATTATCTCGAAATTCATTTACTTTAAATTCATTCATTTATAAAATAATTCCTTTATTCAAGTAAATTAATTCTAGTAAATGTATTTTCTTGAAACCCATAATATATCAGAATAATTCAAGCATTTATTAATACTTTTATGGGTGAAAATGTATTACTATTTCAAAATTTTATAATTTTTGTATTTTTTTATATTAAAAATCACCATTTCAAATCCATAAATTTGCACACAAATGCATTGAACATTTCAGACTTTCTGTTTAAAAGTACTCGAAATTTACGAAATAAGAATAACTTGACCATGACAAAGAAAACACATTCGAAACTAAATGCAAACAAACATGAACGAATACATTTCAGCGGCTCCACTAAAAACCAAAAAAGAATTTTGCAGGGTTACAAACTACTTGTGGTAACGATAATTAAAGCAACTATGCAGCATGACATGGATGAATGATTTTGCAAAATCTACTTGCAGCTTCTAAAATTGAAACTATATGGGACAATAAGATATACAATAAATACACACATTTTTTGGTGCATTTCTATGTATTATTTACTTTTTTCAATCGTAAAACATCTGTTTATTATCAGTACCATTGATAAAGTCTGTCGGTAATTGAAAGTATTCACTATTTCGAGTGGCCAACGCTAGATTGTGCATCAAGTTGTCCATTCTATGTAATGTACATATTATCGTAGTCCATCATTCTTGCAAGTAACAAGATACGATCAGATTCGTTGTTTTAATTACTGCGGTAAGTTCTTTTTTCTCCCAAGTGTATGGAAAAAAGGTAGACTAGCTAGAATTGAATTCGAAACTGTGGGGTAATGGATTTGTGCTATGCTTTTCACAATTTCAATTAATTTTGAATTCATACTTTGATTCCGTAAATATGTATTCAAATCGATTGAATTCCGAAGAAGGAAATCCATCTGTATTCAATTTTACGAATATAATCGGAAGCGTAATTTGCCGGATTAAATTTCAGAAAAATTAATCCATCTGTATTTAATTTTACGAACACAATTACGATTACAATCGGAAGCAGTATACGAATACAAATAAATACAGATTTATTCAAAGTTTATTTTTTGAAAGAAAACTTTTTTTGCATTGAAATGAATACTCTTAGATAGTTTTGAATCCGTAATGTTGAATATAGATGTATTCAAAGTTTCGTTTTTGAAATACAACTTTTTTTGGATTGAAATGAATACACTTTGATAGTTTTGAATCCATAATGTTGAATACGGATGTATACAAGCTTTCGTTTTTGAAAGAAAACTTTTCTTGCATTAAAATGAATACGCTCAGGTAGTTTTGAATCCGTAATGTTGAATACGGATGTATAAATTTAAGATTTAATTTTTAAAAAGGAAACTTTTTTTGGTTTAATATGAATTCAGAAAGCAACCTTTTTATTCGTATGAACGAATAGAATTGTATTTACGTATTAAAATGGATTCACCGTTGACCAAAGTATGGATTCAGAATTTAATAATTGAATCCAATTCTATACAACTCTATCCAAATTCGATTACTGGGTAATGAAGGGAAAATGTAAGGAAAAAGCGGTATTTAGAGTCTGTTTATAAGAGATCAATAAATACTTAAATTTCAGCGATGAATCGTGTGTTTTTAAAAGTGACACGCAGTAAAAATCAACATTGCATTAATAGTGATACTGATTCGTGAAGCTATTATTCTTCTAGGTGTAATAAATATAAATAATAATAAATGACAAATATTATGAGGAATATAAAAATAAACTTAATTTTTGCATTATTGTTGTAAATTCATTACTTTGAATTCGTGCTATAGTGACGTTGTGCAGATACAATACCGACAAAAGCTGTGGTAATGTTATCATTACTGTTTTGTAATTTATAAGCAGTAAACTGGTGTCATCACAGGAAAAACGTCATCATCAGCCAACGTACCATAACTTCAGGCCGAGCAATGTACCTATGTTAACGAAAAAAATATTATCTTCATAAATTTTGTTCGCTGAATACGAAACTTGTATCAGATTTATAAATCCAAAATTGATGATTCATCCACATAAAAATTGCTACTTGATAATTTGTGCGGTCACTGAACACGAATCTGGTAGCAGATTTCTAACATTGAAAATGCCTGATAAAAATTATAAACGTTTGCAAATCCTCATAAAAATGGACTCAAGGATTTATAGCTTCGTTGGGTAAGAATCGAGTGTCTTATTATCTTTAACCAATATTTCGAATTCTGTAAATCATAATCTGAAATCGTTATATTAAATATACTTTTTCTTTTGAATTATAACTATAAGATTTATGTAAAGCTGCACAACCTTTGAAATGATTTTCTAATGTGTTTACTATTTTATATTTATTTTTAGTTTTATATCTATCATTTTGGATTTTAAATTTTATATTTGAATAAAAACAATTTTTTTGAGGACTTGCTACGTTTTCCAAGATTTGATTCACCATTTTGAATCTGCATTTTGAGGTAAAGAAATCTAATTCAATATTCGTGTTGAGCTACCCTAAAAATCCTTGATTAGTTATTTTTCTAAGAATTTTCTAAAATTTCCAGATTTTGTTCTGCCATATTGGACGACGTATTATAAATGACATAAATCTAATGTTTCTATAATCTCTGTCCTTCAGACTATGAATTACAAAAAATATTAGTATTGGTTTATTGTCAAATATCTTACTAACGAATTTGATCCTAAATAATTTTTGTATGCATGTCGTTTGTAATAACTGCACACAATTATAGATTCAAACGATAACATTTAAGTATCTTATTGGTTGAAAATGCAAAAAAATTAATACTCTACATCGAATATGAAAGGAAAGGCAAATAATGGTTAAGTAATAGGACCAGTGCTTGAATCCACATAAATAAGATGTTGTCTCCAAATCATAAATATTATTAAAGAAGGATTAATATAGTTCTTTTTCTACTTATGCAGTGTCATCAACGAATACAAACCACTTAAAACATTTTCTAAGGACTAACTTTTTATTTTCATTTACGTACAAAATCTTATTCTGTAATTATCGCCTTACATTATACAATGTTACCTACTCGCATATATGGATTTTCACGAGTAAAAAATATATCCATTTTTCATAATAATTACTTGACGGATGGTAATCGAGCACAAATAATTCTCTGTAGGAATGTTCCAACGTTACTTAATGATTCGTTCTTCACAGTCGATCAGGACGTTTGCTATCATTTCATAAACCTGATATGCTGATTATTTCCAACAAATTTTTACGATTGTAAAAGAACAATGTTGAATTACAAAGTTGATTGAAGAGCGCATTGTTGAAGTGAACTTCTCGTCACTGATATGCGGTATGTAAATCGTTCGAAAAATCCGTATTTCTTATCATATCTGATCGATTGCAGTTTCACACATAGATTATAGGGATACATATCTGTGACTCGCGTCTTCTTCCAGATTATATTAAACTACTGCAATATTTCAAGAAGTTACTAGATTATCTCCATGAAATATTGTATTGTATTAAAATATTGCAGCATTTTAATACAGCGCATATTCAGATAAGTGTCCAGTAACTGTACAGTTAAGAGAAAACATGTTTCGTCAAACATTTTTAATAAAACACTTGGAAATAGTCGGTCATTTAATTTAAGAGGAGTTGAATTTAAATTCAAATAATTTATGTTGATTCGACTTTGATCTCCCAAAGTAGAACAATATCGACAACAAATTAATCGTTTTGTTATCTTTTGTGATAATGAAATGAGAATCGCGGATTCCCTGTTTATGTTTTCTAACAAACATTTAATTAGACAATATCTTCATAATAATAAAGAACCAATAAGGTTAGAAGATATTGTTAGGTGTTCATCGTGGTTATCGTTATGGTTGCGCTTACATTATTGATCAATTGTCAATTAAATTTCGAGTCGACAATATGATTTCGTGCTTTTATGAAATTCGATGACTACGGACCGCAACTGCAATAAACTCGTCATTCCTTCACAAATATTTTAGGAGTTTATAAAATACATACTTCAATCAAGGAGAGTCTTAACTACTCTAATCAAAGTAATTATAATTGTATCACTCATCTCTAAATCCGAATACTAGTTCGACGTCTTCTATTTACTCTTTTGAAGAATAATAAATGCATTATATTTATATACGTAATTGCACACTCAAATGTTTAAATCAAGAGGGCTTAACTGCAACACAGAACATCAAATACGATATTGACAAAATTTTCATCAAAGTCGCTCATTTGCTGCCCATATGATAATTTGTATCTTATCAAAACTTCCGCCTGAAATTACTGAAGCTCTACTCTTAAACTGAATGTCAGAATGTGTTATATAAATATTAAATTCTCCAACACACTTAAGATTGATCGATAATTAAAAATATTAAAAATATCAATTGAAATCTAACAATTTACAGTTTCTTTGTCATATCGGATTATAATACAAACAGTTTATAGAGCAACTTATTTGCGTAATAATATTTTGTACAATGACGTAATATAAAAATACGAAAAAATTGATTAAACTACATCAGCTTAGGGTTAGAGGAAGAAAGTAACAGACATTTTAAGACTTGCTGAACGGCTTAAGTGATAAAACAGAATTTTTCTCGCGGCTTCGTCATCACTTAAGTGATCACGTGTAGACATGGAGAAGATTACACAAATTACAAAAATTATTTGTGAAACGAATAATTATCCACGATGATACAAGTCTATAATTGGTATAAGACTAGAGTAGTGCAAAAGTCTCCTTCGACCTGGAAAACTCATCTCTTTATCATAGACAAGTATAATAATTACAAAAAATTCAAATCGTGCATTGTCGCCTTTGCACGAGTACGGTTTCATATTCGAGCTTAAGTATAAATCTGTAGCAGTATCAAAATAGTAAAAATAGTGCAGATAAATATCATGAGCACAGGAAGGATCAGAATGAATCTGACGGGGCGGCCTAAGCCGCTCGTTTCCTGTCATACGGTTTCTCCAGACTCGGTGGAGGTGTCGAAAAGGGGACGATCCTGGGGGGAGTCGCTGGAAGTCGAATTACCCCCCATTCGGGTTTTGTTCGAACCCGAAAAACAAAGACAACCCGATTGGCTGCTTCGATTCCTCTTCAGTGTAGGTTTACGCTCTCGGTCGTGTTCCGCTAAGCACTTTTGGTAATAGTCGTAGTCCTTAAGGTACCTGTACCCAGAAATATTATTTTTATTAGATAAACCATATCCCATGTAGAATTTTTAACCGGGCTCTGACCGGAATCCAGCCGGGTTACTCAGGTTGTATCCAGGGATCCCGTTGGCCTTGTCACTCTTACACAACTTCAGCCCGGTCAGATTTGAGAATCTGGTCAGATTTGATCGGGCTAGCCCGGTTGGATTCCAGCCATAACCTGGATGGAATTTTTATTCTGGTTAACCAGACCGTATCCCGGCTGGGGCCATGTTTCCATTGGGGTCATATTCGGGCCATTACTACTCGGTATACAATCAGAAAATGGTCATAACAAAACTTAATAAAATGTTTAGTTAATAGCAAAATAAAGTACATTAATCTGAATTGGATCAAATCGTTTTTATTTCTCGACATTCTTGGCTTTTAATGTGGCATAAAATCTAAAATTGTTAATCTTTGGTAAATTGTAATAAACACAATAACGACAAGAAGTGTAATTACCAAACTGGTGGCCATCGATGCTCACTAAGATATTCTTGATTTTCCGGATGTAAGAGTCTTAGGCTACGTGGTGACATTTTGCAGAGTTTGTTGTAATTGACACACAAATGGTTCATGCACCAGTCAGCCAATTGGTCAGCGTTATGTAACTGAAAACGACAAGTTATTATTGAATTAAGTTTTATCACATAAGAATGCGTGCGAAGTATAATTTAGAGTGATTTTAAATGGACACCGTAAAGACCTGTTTAAGTGTAATTAAAAGTGAAAGTTATTATAGTTTTTTCGCTTGTAATATTCATTGTCGTAGACAATAACAGAATGATCTTGTCAATAACTAAAATCACTTGTCAAAACACATTTATAAAGACTACATCATGTGAAGTGTGAATCATTTAAAGGTTGGAAATAATCCTTGACTTTGTGGATACCATGAAACAACCTATTCTCCGAATTATTGAGTTATTTTGAAATTTTAAAAATAATCATTCATCACATCAGTAGTCAAACTTCCTACATATTCCGTGGAACAAGTTTCCCAATAATTACTTTTATTTGATAGTTAACACATATTACTATCAGTTACGTAAATGTAAATTTCTAAATTAACGTAGTTAACATATTAACTACCGAAAGTTCTTCAGCATTTAAATCGTATACAAAAAATACGTGAAACTTCTAAAAAGAAAAATGAATCTCTTCATTGACAGTGTTTCCTTCTGGAATAGATTCGTAATATTATACCACATTGTTGTAGTAAAAAAGAAACACTCAAAATCAACGTTTAAATGACTGACGAAATTTTTCGATGTCGGCTTTTTCTCATAATATTATTGCAGTAATTGATGGCTTGTTTCGTATTGCGCATCATGAAATTTGTATGGATCAGCATCTCAAGAGCAATTAATAGAAAATGTATTGTTCGGTCCTACAGTAACAACGATCAGGAGAAAATTTGGGACATCATAATATCTAATAAAATTTCTTGTGGGCCGTTTTATACTTTTTGCTTTTATCTCAAGAGCAAGTTGTATATAATGGCCTATTTGAAGTTATTTGAGTATCAGTATAATAGCGATGTTTTAATTCTCAAAATAATAGTCAAAATACTAAAGTAGAACCCCGCTGGATTGTCACGGTCGGTTCCGAGTCTTCTCCGCAAACCCCGCTGGACTGTCGGCAGTAGGGGAAGCATTACTTCCATCACGTGACGTTCATGACCAATCACAGACAATCTTTCTGCTTCTATTGTAACTCCAAACCGATGCGTATGTCTAACTAGACACGCCCCTGAGGCGTCGAGCAGCGTAGTAGGGGTAAAGGGATTCCGAGAAATACCAATCCAGCGGGGCTGGATCCCGACAGTCCAGCGGGGTGCCAATTCAACGCGGTGCCAATCCAGCGGGGCTCTACTGTATATGGTATTCACTCCTGTACTGGGAGATATTTTTGGTATTTATTTGGAAGTCACCTTCATTGGAAAAGACGCGCTTTTGAACAATCCTCGTACTAACGAGTTCTACGCAAAAAATGAGAAGTAGAATTTGCCAAACTTAGTTATGTAAACTTTACCGAGTCTTATTTAAAAGCAAAATTTATTCAAAAATATAAATAAACAGTAGCCTCTAGCCTTTAAGTAATATGTTTTTACATGACGTTTAATCGTAGTGTTGCGTTTATAATCGATGTTTCAACTTCTGCGGTACCTGGCGTGGGTTTTTCCAGCAATGTGGTTTTCCCCACGTCATTGCACACCCGAATGGGGGTACCTCTCTAAAGATCGGCTGAAGCCGTAAGCGGGGACCTGGTAGGTTTATATTGTAAAGGTCCTAGAATTGGCGACGATGTTGATTGTTTTACTGGTTGTTAATGTTAACATTTTTACACAACGATACTCATTATATAAACAATTCGTTTTTGTTTGTAAAACAAAAAGACGGTCATCATCATCAACCTCGGGTAGGTCTGTTTATAGTTTTCGACGCAAATCCGACCGGTTAACATCGTCGCCTCTCCGCTTCATTAAAGTATAAAATAAATTCAGATTATTTAAAGAATAACGCGTAGTTTTGCTTGAGCGGTTCCGCTCCCTAATTCCTCCGTAATACGTCGATTAACGAAAAACTAGGGTAGATATTCTATGACAGCACTCACAAGAAAATTGACACCAGTTGTATTAAATATAAAAATTATTTGAATTTGTGTACTTAGAAAAGATTTTAATACATCATTGAAGTTTATCAAGCATTTAAAAGATAAATTCCAAATAAACTGCAGAAAATTAGATTTTTCTTTTTAATATTTGTATTAACAATGGTTACTCAACATTTTTGGTAAATTTTCCTTAAGTTCTGCGTAGAATCTACTAATTATTTTTTTTCTGTGTATATGATTATGTATAGTTTACATCATATTAACTAACGATCACGTTGCGTACAAGTCAACATTTATATATCAAATATGAAAAAAATATCTTCATTATTTTGACTATGTCTATTGTGAACTAATATAAGACAAAAATTTACCATTGGCTCGGCACTGCGCCAATACAGATTGTACAGTATGGGCAACAGTACCAGCTCAGCACTGACAGAGTACTTTTATAATACCGTCATAATACTGGCCAAGTGCTGTTACCACTTTGATTCTTAGGAAATCAATGAAAACCATTGATTTTCTGGTACAGCCAGCCAGTAGTGTGCCAGTACTCTGTTAGTACAATGGATACAATCAAGATAGTACTAAAAATGATCATTTTTCAGTACATATAGTGTGTACTCCGCCAACTCTTGGGATCATCGTAAAAATTATTCTTTTGGCAGTGCTGACAGTCGTTACTGAGACTTTAAAATACCGACTCTATAAATCTGGACCAGCGGTGTCATATCAGTACTGACATATTAGACACGGCTAGTAAGTATGTCAGTGGATGGGAGGGTTTTGAACTCTTGTACGACTTGTCTGTCTTTGTTTGCGACGTAGATGAGTCAATGGTCCTATTTAACACTTTCATCGAATCGGTATGCGACGGACTCATTTCAATATTTGATTCATGGTAAAATCCACCTAATTTCTGATAAAATTCATTAAGTATTCTTCAGGTAATTCGTTACTGACAGGTGCTGGAAAACCAGCGAGAGGCAGATTCAGTTCAGTTCATAGTATCTAGATGGAGGGGTGCTAACCCACAAAAACATTTTCACCGATTCATATTTATAGCTGTCAGGGCAATGTAAAATTTCAGATACTTAATGTAAATATGTTCTAAGATATTATAGGAGATGTTCCACTAGTTCTCATCTTTGAGGCATAATCAAAAGGTATCTAATTTAAAGCCCTTTCGACTAGTTGCATTTAAAAATAAGTGTAAATTATTCATCACTAATCAGTACTATTTTACAATATTATATTAATAAATAGCAGTTAAGTGAAGTTTGATTTCCATTCTAATTCGACTTAGTTCTGATATACATGTAAATGATATAAATTATTGTAAGGGTATTTACCGTTATGCAAATAAACATTTTGAACACAAAAAAATACGTAGAGAAAGAGAGAGAGAGAGAGAGAGAGAAATAATATTTCAAAATATATGTGAATTTGGACACGACCAAAATTAAGAAAACTGTTGACCATTCTGACCATCACGAGGATTCTTAATCACCGGCCTCATGGTCTATTACAAGTTATCGGTCCATCATTTCACCGTCATGGGGATTTCTTAAACGACTTTAATATCCACGGATAAACGTTTTGGACATTCAATCCCCATGAAATGTTATTCGACCACCATGGACGATATAAAAGTAAACTTTACGCACTTGATTATACTTTAAGCACGAAAAAGCCGTACGTAAACAACATTTCGGCACACGTGTGTGTGTGTAAAGTTCTTTACGCATACGCCCTTATATCGAAAACTACTATAGTTTTCTATTAAGTATTATCCATCACATTTTCTGAACTGCGATTAGGCAAAGTGCTGTCACGAACATCTTATGTTTTTCTTATTTTTTATTATAATATTTTTTACTGATCTTTGTGATGATTCACCTTGTAATTGTTTTGTAAATAAAAATGATTTTGAACAAAAAACAACACACTATGAATATGAATATTATCTGCATATAAAAGGTTAACAAACCTTGCATGGTTCCAACAGCCTCAAACAGTTTTCGACAGCTTCATCACCATCGTTTTGAGCAAGCCTTTCCAAGTCTTCAGTTACACGTTTCTCCACCAAATTTATAAGACGTGGTAAGCAAAGCCTGTTTGCCAATTCAAGAAGATTCAAACACTTGGCCGATGATATTGGTGGTATTTCATCCGTATAAAGATAGTACAGTAGTTTGTGAAATGTGTATTCACGCACTCCCGGAAAAACAATCTGAAAGTGTTAATTGGTATTAATCAACATTTAGCAAAGAAATAATGTTATGATTTTTGTCAAATTTTTGTTAAAGTTATAGAAGATGAATGAAAATACGGGGAAGAAGGTCGAAAAAGAAAAAAGATATGGTGGAGAGTGGGTACTGATGGTTATGTTTTTTTTTATTTTTATTTACCTTCTACCTTTTTTTTAGATTATTTGTTTTGATTTATTTAATTCAAAAGCTAGAGGCAGTAAATATGTGAGATTACAAATAACAATATAAGGATGAACATGCCTAGAGTGAATTAGAATGAGATAAATAATTAAAATAGATGCAGTAAATATCTGAGATCACAAATAACAATATAAGGATGATCATTCCTAGAGTCAATTAGAATGTCAGATATGTTTTATGTTGGGTACAATAGTTATTCTATTGATGGTACTTGTTAGTAAAAACAAATGGACTTTTCACAAAACTTACTATTTTAGCACTACTCTCACGAAAATCTCCAGAAAACATGGCCTTCATCATGTCACAACGTGCAGTAAGAATCGCTCTGTGGGCCGGCATAGTTCCGTCGTCTAGTTTGAAAACCACATCGGCAAAGAGACCTGATCGTAAATACCAAATTTAGTGAAATTATATTCTCAAGTTGAATCATTACTTTTATAAATACGTTAATTTTATAACTAATAAATAGATTCACCTTGTTCTAGACAAAGGGTTTCGAGTCGTTGTCGAACAACCTGGTTGAATTGTTTCTTTAAACCACTCGTATATTGTTCCCTCGATTGCCTATTAGTTAGCACCAGTAACATTTGTGGAAGTTCTAAAAACTCGGCAGCCTTTACAATTCCCTGTGAATGATAATTAAATGTGAAATGCTTCAGTTTACTTAGTAATTTGGAATAATACCCTGACTAGTTTAAATTTAAAATGATCCAAACACAAAAGTGTCTCGAATATCTTATAACTCTAACTTTCTCAACAAAAATGTGTCAGGGACAATTCTTGCATGCTGGAACGGAGATTAATATGGGCATTAAGGCAAGGTACATGTATGTGCGATGATCGATTCGGAATCGAGTAATCGATTTCAGATTACACTCTTGAAAATCATTTAGATCCACCATATAATAATATTGAAATTACTAATGCATGAAATGTAGTCAGCGATATTTTAAAAATCAAATGGTATTACATTCTGTCAAAAAGGGCTAAGTTACATTAAATAATTTTTTATTTCTATTATTGACGAAGAATTCTTTTTTGTCTATTGGGAATCTTTTCTCGAATTGAGAGAGAATTCAACACCTGTATAGGTCTTAATCCTTCTTTGCTAATTATTGTTCGAGAGCAGTAAAAAAAACTACATAAGATGAAACCGACTCCATTTTTCAGCAGGCCATCAAAGCCATTATCCCAGTTCACTTTTCTGAATGGATTGTAATGAACTTAGAACGGTATTCCACGATAATGATGTGAGATTTATCATCTTATTCTAGTAGATGTACACATTATTACCAGACATAATGAGTTCCGTGAATATTGAAGCAGAGTTTAGACCATAAAACGTGGTAAAGAGTTTTGAATGCACGATGCAGCTTGGAAGGAAAATTAGCAATCTTGGAGCAGGTCATGTGGTAAAGCATCTCGTGTACACATTTTAAATCAGAATGAAACTTATGAGAAGGTTTTATACAATAGTATATCTTTGTGATTCTACTCTGAGGATTTTTAAAACAATTTTCTCTACTGTATACAAGCTCCATTTGGTGATAGAGATCGTAGAGAAAACGATCTAGCAATAAAAAATTAGTGCAATTGGTATGGTTTCATTCCACTGAATCAATAGACAACGTTTTCAAAGTATTAGAAGAATTTGTTTGCTACCAAAAGCGTGTACTGAGTGAAAAAAGACGCCGAGTTTTCGTCGCATTGATCAACCAAAACAGCTAATCACGTGTAACGCCGAAACGACCGGCCAGTGCAACTTGATTGGCGTTACTTATTACATTATTCCCGCGGAATGATTGTGCTGCTAAAGTAACGGTTATATGTTAACGACGGAACGGAGGGAGCGCATGTCGCATCAAAGAGGTTATGTAATAAAGTCTTATAACATTTTCCGTTTTAAAAATGCACATTGTACAACATTTTTTATATTTATCCATTTGAATTGCGATAAGTTCTTAAATTTAAATAAGATTTTGAATGCTTCTTTTATTTTTTTCATAACCTATGCGTTTTAATGTATAAATTCATAGGCGTTGATTACTTTAATGCTAACATATCGATGAACAGAATTGTGTGGCCGTTTTAAATGTCACAGATCAGGAAATAGTTCTCTACGGCAGTTACGGCGAAATAGCGTAACATTTGTGCAGCCAAAACTACTGGCGAGCCATACACCATTGCGACGTATCGCCTATTTATCCGAGTGTGCCGCTAGATCGACGTTACTTTCCCGATAAAGTGGCGTCTTTTTTCTTTCAGTGTGAGTCATAGTCTTTGTTTAATGATTGCGTCCACTGCTAAAATCGTTGAGTACTTTTAAAGTGCAAGTTTTGTTTATCAAATTATACAAATAAGTTTTCAATATAAAGTACAAATGAGGCCAGATTGGGCCTAAACTTTCTCACTGCCTTTATGACAGAATGTGACTTTCGAAATAGTTGATGGATATACTATAAGTCAGACGATACAATTGCTGCAAATATGTAATGAGGAGATAATGACCAAACATTTTAAATTCTCTTGGTGACTCTATGGATGGATATATTTTAAAAATTTAACGAATTCGATGAACAAATTTTGCATAATCTTGAAGTTTATCTAAATGAAAAGCTTGAACTGCCAATGAGTGGCTTGTGCGAATGCTACATGACTGTTTTATGCGTGTTTCATGTGCATCAAACACATACATGTAGTACTAACCAGTAGAAGCCCGAAAGGAGCTGTCTGAAAGACAAAGACGAATGGTGTTATTTTATAATATTCTTCTATATATTAGTATTATACACACTACCACCTAAAATTAAAAAATCTTGCGGATCTGTCAATATAGTGAATTTGAAGAATCTTTTCTAAATGAAGAAGCGGAAACAGTTATAAAAATTCCACCAAATCATTTATAAAAATCGTAGCACTGATTAAATTAGAAGTATCAAATCTCAAAAAGTTCGGTCCTCATTTATTTCAATAACAAAAAAATGATAAAAAAGAATATTTTCAGTCAAATATAGACCTGTCGGTTTTTAGACCCACACCCCATTTTTAAAGTGTAGGTTTTTATACTATCGGCATTTTATGAGAATTTGTGATGATTACCTGAATATCATTGCAACGAGTGTCCAAATTCCCTGTGTAGATAAATTGTAGACATTGCTGCATCACCTCGATTGTTATTAGTTTCGACATGTTGACTACAATTGTCTGCTCTTGAACGCCATTACTATTTTTCACCTATAATCATATGTGTAACGTAAATCATTTCCATACCATCATCCTGATAAACATTTGTATCTTTATTTTTTCAGAAAGTTGGATATTACTAATCGAAATCAATACAGTAAGTGAAAGGTGGGGATCGAAAAACGGATAAATAAAAAAGCAAACAGTATAAAAACCGATACTTCAGAAAATGACTGTCCGCATATCGATGTGTCTATTTGGTTTTGTCGACTTTTCCACTGTCGGATCATGATTGTCAGTTTTTTGACCTGACAGCTTTTTTATTTGTCAGTTTTTCGACCTAGACTTGTAAGTCAGTAGTTATAAATAGTACTCGTTGGTACAGATGTAGAAAATGAGATTTATTTAAAATTTGTCAAGAATGTTAAAATTTAAACGTATGATGACTAGAATAATAAGCTTGTCATGTGTTGATACCTTGCTCAAGAGATAAATAATCAACTAATTTATTGCAGTTCATACACTGAGAGAAATGTTTGTTTACAGTTAATGCAATAGCTTCATAGTAAAGCTAACAGAATTTAGATTTTGATCTTAAAGTAAGGTACATTATTCTGAAGTTTCCGTAATCTGAGATTCGCTTAAATTTGTTATGTTAATAGTTAATATCAGAATTTTAAATATTAATGTTGGGATCATTTCGTGACATATTTACGCGCTTAGTTACACCGAAATAGAGATAAACAAACATACACGCGCAGTAATTTGATTTTCTGCGAATTTTTCGACGCATTGTTGACATGTGCAGTTCAAACGACAGAATTTAATGCAAGATTTATTAACAGTTAACGAATGCTCACTGAATGTTAAAATATACGAGTTAATGAAGGGAAGTGCTGGTGTTTTCATCTCAAAGTTACCTGTCTCTTTTGACTTTGCAGTTACAGTTATAGCCTTACAGATAATGTAAGAGCCTGGAAATTAGCTTACATTGACTATTAGTAAATAATTTCTCTCGGTGTATAAAAACCATAAAATATTGCAAAATGTTTTTATATTTATTTATTGAATTTTTTCCAAATCGCTAAAATTTAATTCATTTCTGATTATTAGACATTACTTACAGTTCCATTACGTATGCTTTGAAATGCTGGATGATTCAGTTCCCGTGTAATTCCGTTTGGTTTCCTTTGATACTCCAGTGTGGGTAGAACTTGGAAACTAGAGCGTCGTTTAATCCGCTCCCATACTCTATACATTTAAAAATATAAGATTGAAAACGGTTGACATGTCTCAATACCGATAACATTTGTATTTTTAAAAGATTTATTGACATGGAAAACTTCTACTTCTATAGTGTTTCGTTCAGGTTTTGAAAATTATTAATGAAATCTATTCTGAATACCAGTTATGCATAATTCCTCATCGTCGAATGTCTAATCTATTGTAGATTTTTATTCGGAATTTATCAAAAACTGTAAAACTTTATGGTATAATTTAAATAGATAATTTGGGATCTGAGAATGAATATTTTATTTTTGTGGAGCATTTTAAGATTTTACTTTTTTTATCTATCACTTCTCAACATTCTGATTTTAAGAATAAATGTGAAGAGGTTCGAAAATTTGACCGAAACGTAATAATAAATAAGATTTTTATTATCGTTCTTATAGTTGTGTCTCATTTCGTTAAGCCAAAAAAATTAAACTATCAAGAAAATTATTTTACTTATGAAAGGACATCAACGGAAGTTAAGTATATTTTTATTATTCGCATAAGAGCAAAAATAACGTCAAATTTCATTACTGTTTCATCTTTAAGTAATTACAGAACATTTCCGTAACGTCGTCGGGCGATTGCAATATTCATCAAGCTATTTATTTACAATATTTTGATGTATAAAAAATATATGATATATATTAAAGCATTGACGTTCACATCATGTGAATTAGAATCACTGGCTCCACAGTTTAAAAGTTCTAGAGATTTTTAACATTTAGAAGCATATTATGCACTAAACAGAATTCTTATCAAATTTGACTACTTTTCAGCTACAGCCTCCTAAGTCATATGCTTGATTTTTGAAATCCGAGCCATAAACTCGAATTTAATATCTCACTCAGTCACTCAGAAAATGAAGTTTGCATTACGAGTGTAAAATTTAAATTTACGACCTCAATAAAAAATTAGTATATTACACATCTAAGGCGGAAACAACGTCATTGCAGCGAATGTGATCGGACGCGATCAGGATGTTTTCCACCCCCGAGAGCCCCTAATATCGCTAGAGTACATGCGTTTTCTCCCGCAATAACTTTTTGACACGCCTGTATGAGAAAAGTCCTCTTTTGTCGCCGGTACACTATCCCACTTTAACACATTTTATACAAATTGGATCGTGAAAGATCGTTAGCGGGTGTAAAAACACTTTTTTCCGGCGACTCCTGTTATGACAAAAGCGGGCGGTAATACGTAATTTATTTCGGACCTCTATTACGGACGGAAAGGTGGACTTTTCATGCAGGTGTGACACAAAGTACTATTATTAGTTTCCCGTTAACGATATACTCTTAAATATATATAAATTTGTCAGATAGATTTCTTGTGTTTGTTTATCCCTTAAAAAGCTTAGCATTTTTGGCAAAAGTGATGACTGGTTTGATAAAAAAGTGAAATTGAGAACACCGATCGATGGAGATCAAGACAATAATCTGCTTACTTATTAGTTGCGCTGTGATCTAGGCGTATCAGGCACTCCGTGTCTTCGTTGAAAATTCCGAGCGTTGCTTCGCCGAAGGTGCTGGCCTGATACGACAGGATAGTCATGAATTTGACTTTTTTTCAAAGAATACTCTCGCTTCTTTGCATTAAAAATACATATTATCAATGATTCATACTAATAAACTAATGCAGAGTAATTACTGAATAATTATCTAGACCAGCTACAAATTATATTTTAAAATATTCCACCAACAGTTCCCCATAGGCGAATTTTTCATTTATGACAATCTTTTGACTCATAAGCACGTTCAGTAATTCTGCCATAAAAAATTGAAATATTTATCAAATGACGACAAATGTACTGCAAAACATACCACACTTGAATCGCTGGAACTCCGAGGCGTGTGCTCATGTATAAGTTCCATTAAAAAGAGACGATGAAATGTTGGGGAGGCTGCTGCTAAAAAACATCGATGAGCAGAAAATGAACAATTTTCGGCGATGAGGGTGACATCTGTATGAAACGGCCTCGTCCAGAGTGATTTCATATTTTCTTCATAAGTGCTTGGGGCTAAGCGCACTTCCGGTGGTATTGGTTTCGGCGGACAAAATGGTGCCTAAATTCGAAAAAATCAGAGAAATTAGTAAAATTAAACATAAAGCAGGCCAATATATAGTTAAGTACTTCTTGAATTATGGCCATTTTAAAATTATTTTAGTACTAGTATGAATTTATTTTACTAGTTAAATACCTGAAGAAGGGGCCTCTGTACTTTTTTCAGATTCGTCATCCAAAATCGTTGCTGGCGCCTTGCAATTAACGCTGCCCTTATGGCATTTTCGAAAACTTCATTCACACCGTAGTAAGTAAACACGCTGGCTTCGTAGTAATAAATGCCTAGTTCTCGTGCGACAGCTCGTGCCTGATCTGGCATTACTAGGTCACTTTTTCGTGTTGCCCTAAGAAAAAAGAGTTTATCTATTTAGGTTCCACAACAGACATTATGCAGTTTGTTTTTTATATTTTATGATTTTCGTACATTGGCGAATTTATAATTGTTTTGTGCAACGTCATTTATATCGAATAAGTAACTGTATGTCCGCTATTGATTTTAACTGTTACCTCACGAAAGGGCTTCGATCACGAAAGTAACTTAGATAAGTTTCATCCCGGTACATGTAACGAAGATCGTTCTTGCATCCGACCAGTAGCACAGGAGTTTGCGGACAAAACCTGCGGATTTCTGGATACCACATCGCCTTGCAATTCCTCAGGGATACAGGATTTGTCACTGAGAAACATAGTAGTACCACATCTGACCTACATTCGAAGAAATTAGGAAACAAAATTAATTTGTCATTCTATAAATGCCATGGGATAACGATTAAATAACTTTCTTCGAATTAATCACTTTGTAAGATAATAAATGAAAGTAGCACAATGTTAAAACTAAGAAAGTTGAGTTATATTAATAATGCGTACATAAGGAACGTACTGAAAGTGTTTAACGATCGAAACGCAATAGACAAGAATTTGCGAGTTTCAAACTATTCTATTGGCAAGTTTTCTTTAGCCGTGTTAGTTATTTTTGCAATCAGGTCAACTGCAACTGCATTCCATTGATAAAAATGTAACTAGACCAATAACTGGTATGATTGCTTTAATTGTCATATTTTTTCATATAAAAAATCGGTTTAAGCAATTTCGAAATTCTCAGTTTAGCATATAAAGTATTAGTATCGGCATTGAAATCACTTCAATTTGATAAATGGTATGCATTTATTCGCAGTGAAAAAAGGAGTGAATTAACAGTATTATATGTAATATATTTGTTAACCACTTATTGGTCTAGTTTTTTTCTAAACCATAATGAAAACACAAACAATATTTTCTTGAATAGTAACGTATTACCACTTAATACAAGTTGAAAGTTACCTTCCGTATGCAAATCGACGATCCTTTTCGTGGTCGCCGAAGGTATCCCAAAGACGTAAGGATACATTTACGTTATCGACGACCTCCCATGATCGTTCCAAAACCTGCATAAAATATAGAAAATAAATATATAGGAATGGTTTGTGATGATAAAATTCCTAAATTCATATGAAGCTCAAAATAGCACGTAATTTCGGGTATTGTGAAAAATTAAATTTATTTGCCAAGTTTAACGGATTGACGATAATCAGCTCCTATAAAATTTGATACGCTTTTTTAAATTCTGCATTATTCATTTAGGTACTTTGCAGCCCCAAAAATTTCACAGTTGTTTATTATTCCTTTTCTTTGAGAAAATGAAGCGAATAAGTTTGTAATTGGAGTTCTTTATTTATAAAACTGTAAAAGTATTGTATTTCTGATAATTTTTTTTGGCATGGATTTAAATCTTAATATGTGTATATTTTCATTAAAGAATTTATTTTAATGTACATTAACATAATACAGGTACATATAAAATAGCCAATTAAACAATTTGTCTCCTAAATATGGAATGGAGATCTCATAATGTAATTTCATTAATAGGGCTAAGGTCCTCGAGTTATACCGAAAATGCCTAATCTATTATTATCAACGTTACAGATAAAACATGAGCAAAGAAAATTCATAGGAGAATAACGCTCCAATTGTTCAACACCTCCTAGCGAACCGTTTCTTGGACTTTTATGGCGCCCAAGCGAGGACCCTCCACCACATTCGCTCTAAAATACAAAATTATAAATTTAAGTTCAATATTCCAAGTTGAATTATAAAATAATCTTCAATATATTATTGTCATTCTATTATTGTAGCAGAAAAGAGTCATAAAAGAATATGGAGGACACCTGTTTTGTCGACATTTGTGTCTACAACAACTACCGTTTTCTGCCTATGATGCATTTTTTGTTGTATTTATATTGCATTTATTCCAGTATTTAAGTAACTCTTTATAGACGGATTCTCCAACCTATTCAACATTAACCAATAAACTTTAAAAAACATTAAAATGCTCAAAACTCTGTTGAAAACTGTTTTAAAGTTATGACGTTCTTTTAGCATTTTTTAACACGGGTTGCCCTCATAGGTTTCGCCGTGATAACTTTTTGGAATTACATTCAGTTTTTTAGGCTAAATAAGAGCTTTTTGACATCTTAAATGAAGACGCTAATGCGTACCAGAAAATGTCATTCAGGTATCTTCAAATATAAGTAAATGAATGTAATTTCGAAAAGTTTTTTCGAAAGGCGGAATGTTAGAGGGCATCTTGTGATAAAGAATGCTAAACGAATCTGAAATTGTAAATTGAAAAAAAGTTTGAAGGCTTGGGGAGATGGTCTAAACCTGTTGCAGAATCAGTCCATAAAGAGTTCCTTCAATGCTACAATAAATACAAATATTACAATATCATACCTTCAAAGACTGAAAAATGCAGTTATTTACTTTTCATCTCCACATTTTTGTTTGCTAGTTTTCTAACTGGTGTTTTATGTTTAAAAAAGTTTATTACAGTATAGTAAAATGAAATAAAAGAATTTTAGTATATTTTGTGATTTCCACTTTTTGTCGTAACTTTTGCCAAACTTTTCGAAAGTTGTATATTATTAAGATAAACTCCGATTTTCAACATTTCAAATGTTTGATAATATACGATTAATTAAAAGTTCAATCTTCAATGATCAAGATTTCGCGATTTCAGATTAAAAACACGAATTTAGATTGCATCATTAATGTCGCATCAATATGTATTATTCATAGAAATAATTCTACATGATAAATGTTGTCACTTTTTATTTGGTACGCACACAAATCATTACTGTACTGATTAAGCACAAGCAAACTATGTTAAAATCGCACTTTTCCAGCATTAAAAAAAATATAGAAAAAAGAATTTTATTAAATCTTATAAAACAGTATTTATAGCCATTATTTATAAGCCTTGACATTCTTGAAAAACTAAGGTGACATTTTGGTTTTAAATCTGCAATAACTTTTACGCGTAGTGTAATATTGAATTATTTACAGTTTACAATTCATTAACATACCAACCTAGAAAAGTTCTCTTAATTGGATAAGTGTACTTCAAAAAATGACATTGTGTTGTAGCCGTGACATTTTTTTAAAATAAGTAATTGATTTTCGCTCAACACAAATTGCACTACATTTGAAGTAATTTAAGCACAATTTTGATTTTTTAATATTCGTATTTTTATGATGTTTTAATATGGCATTTACTTTGACAGAAAAAAGAACAGAATTAAAAAGTAATTTCGAGTACTTTTCCAGCCACTGGTACAGTTTTAACATTAACTATGTAATAGTAGATGCACATTTTTAACACTCTACTTGAGAATTAGACCATTTCATATTTCCCTGATAATTGTAATTAAATATTATATTTATATAGTTTCACGGTCTGGAGGCAGATTTATCAATTTGTACAACTAATTTTAATAACCTCACAGCAATTTAGAGGCACAAAAACAGAACTCTGCGGGCCTTAGAAACGCGATTAACTATTAATAACAATATGAGGATTGAAAATATTTTAAAATTTATTAAATGATTTGGAATTTTTTTCAAAACTGTGTGAAATTATAAAAATTATAAATAATGATACCAGGGCATTCGTGATGAATATGAAAGAGACTATATGCTAAAGTATGAAATCCTTTCACTTCGACAGCTTTAGACCAAGACACTAGACGGGGTCCTTACTTGTTCTCCGATCTTTAAAGGAGGTAAATAATTGGAGCTCATTTTTTTGCCATTGATTACACTTTACTTCGCAAAATGTAAGGAATTAGTTTGGGCCGTTTGCAGGTGAAATCCATGGTAGAAAATAAACTTGGCGTCCTTTATTTAAAAGACACTTATATGTAGTGCGAATATAAAAAATGTGTAATTTATAGCATAGTTCACTCATAGTATACAACAGAACGATTTATGCGTTACATAATGGCTTGGAATCTTTTGATGGTATTTTAGAGATTATCAAAAAAGACTGTCATGGTGAATTGGTAGCATTGGATCCAATTGATATTAGACTCGAAGACGAAGAAAAAAATTGCACATTTGCAGAAAATACTTAGAAATAATTACATACACCCAGAAAGCAAAATTAAAGAGTTCAGAATGATGTGCTTCAAAAGAAGTCAGATGTCCAACTTTTTTAAGGTTTTCTGTACATATTCTCATTATGAGATCTTTATGAACTCATGTTCAGAAAACCCGAGGAAAGTGAGACATTTCACTTCTTTTAGAGCACATTTAGAAATCATTCTAAGCTCTTTTATATTTTGGGTAGTCATGACAGTTTTTTTAATCTTAGTTCATTTTGCACTTGTATTTTTAAATATATTCTAAAAATTCATTAATTAATACTATTTTCAACTACTATTCGCACATTCTATCGATTTCATTACATGGTTTTGTTAAAAAATTATATTTCTTTTACATTCTTTATATTTTAGCATATATTAGTCGGAGTGTTGAACTGTGTTGTAAACCACTATTTGATTTATCTTCCCAAGCAGTAGCTATAGTTAATTATCGAAAAACTGTTACATAAACCCGTAGATTATTTGTCTACAACGGGTAATTCGAAATCCAGGGAAATATTCATCTAAATAATTAAAATATCGAGTTTACAATTACTCAGGTATTAATATTAGTCAATCATTGAAACGAAAATTAATTAAAAATATGTAGCATATGATCAAAAATTGATGTCGGAAAGAATTCCGTTAAATATTTTTATTTTATTTTTTACAACTGACGTGAAAAAAATAACCTAATGATAAAGGTACGCAGAGTTTTCAGAATGTCGCAGAAAATTACAACCCTTATTACGTTTCCATCCGACGAGTTTATTTTTAGTTAGCACCGACGAGACGAGTGTTGTGAATGAAGTGCAAAGTGGTGGCTTTGTGATTCCAAGATATTTAAGCGCCCCGTTTAAATTCGCTATTTAGAGCTTTCCGTTCAATTTCAGGTTCATTGATCGAATGAATTTATGGGCAAATCCAGAAGACTATTAATAATTTTTACTTTAAAAAAAGTAAATTTCTGGTGCCCACTATCCAAACTTTTTTTTTATTAAAAATCGTTCAATTTTGTAACTTTCACTTAAAAGATAATGACAGTTTCACTATTTCCCAGCATTTTCCGTCATGGAATTGCGTAATACAGTCAGCAAAATTACATAAAATTATAAATGATATGTCAAGAAAACAAAAATTACGTTTGATCTTTTCAAATTGCATTTAAATTTAAAAAATTGATTATAACAATGAAAAAAATCAGCATTTTATGTCATCTTGGTCATTAACGGGGCAAAATGCTTTCGTATTTCTCACAGTGTACCTACATACTTTTGAAAATCATAAACCCATCCTAACCTTTACTTCTCGACGTTATGATTTGCGTTTTTTCTTATTTGGCAGATTATAAGAATGACTGGATATACAAAAAAATATGATTATGTTTATTCTTTTAAAATAGTATTTTCTAACTTTTAATTTTGAAGTTCTTACTTTTAGGTTAAAAAGTAAAACCAAAATGTAAGTCACATACGCTTTTTGGGGACACATAAAAATGCTCAACAGCAAAATTACAAAAACTGAACCAAATTACTTTTACCATTTATGAACTTAAAACGATACATAATATTTGATAATCCTCTTTAAAACTATTATTTTATGTCCGAGATCCAAAACACCTTTTTCATTGTCTCGGTGACATCTAAATAATATTGCAGTATTAAACTTATTTCAGAGTCATGCTGTCCAATACCCTGGTAGGAAATTAAGCTATTTTCTAGCCAGTTTTTTATCACCAGTAAAATATTGATTAGACGAAAATTACTTTTTTTTTAATAAAGAAATGGTGCTATATTTTACAATATTCTGAATTGTAAAAATAATATTCATTTAACAACTTTTCGCGATGTTTGTTTTATTATTCAGTTCATTTTTTGGATTAGAGACTATGATTTAATACCCTTTGCGGCGCAGTGGTATCGCAGATTACCATCTTTTTTATTCACAACATTTCGGTCTAGTTTCAATGCTTTGGAAGCAATATTCAAAAAATCTGTTTATAGCGGAAGTCGGGGATTTTTAGTACGTAACGAAAAGGATAATAAATGCAATTACGCCAAATTATTAACAAGTATAAATAAATAAATTTAAAAAAATCGTCGATTTTTGAGAAACAAATAATTGTTGAACGAACTAAAAGGTAAATTAGAACCAAATTTGGTACTCGGGGGTTCTTCGGGTCGCTGATGACGAATTGGAAGTCGATTTTGTAAACTTCAAAATGGCGCAAACAATATGGCGGATGAATTTTTTAAAATTCATCGGATTTACTTGAAACTCGTTACTCGGAGTTTGTTGGGGTCGCTGGTTACGAGTCTGGCCTCGGATTTTGAATATTCAAAATGGAGGATCCAAGATGGCCGACAGAAATATGAAAATGTACGCGATATTGATGAAACTGTGTACTCGGGGATTTTTGGGGTCGCTGATTGCGAATCTGATCTCTGACTTATATATTTAAAATTCAGAGTACATGGAGTACCCAGTTCTATCAAGTAAATTTTCACATTTCCGTCGCCCATATTGGATCCGACGTTTTGGATTTTTAAAACCTGACTTCAAATTTGCAGTCAGCGACCCCCGAGTACCAACTTTCATCAAAATCAAGTAAATTTGTTACATTTACGTTGGCCATCTTGGAGCCGCCATTTTGAATTTTCAAAATCTGACTTCAGATTCGTAATTAGCGACCCCGAAAACCCCCAAGTAACAATTTTTGACTCTTTTCCGTACAAAGAAAAATGTGCTCCACAAAGGGTTCATGAATCTGAGCGGTATGTTTTTACAAAGTGTATTATATGGATGAGCAAAAGTTGATTATCATCTTCATAGTTTGAGTTTCTAGGTCTACCTTGATTAATAAAAATCACAATCTTTGAAAAGTCTAAAGCACCGAATCTGTCCTGGTTATTTAACAACGCCTCCGAAAAGTTTTTCAGTTCTTTTTTATATTGTCTACAGTTTTAATACATTAATTTTGAATTATGAAAATACGTTAAAAAATTATATATTTTTTCTTAGAAACATTTTTTTTTGTCGAAAATGTACCATTCCTTTTATTACTTGGGATCATTTCGTCAAAACTGCAATAATCAGCGGGGGTTTTATTTATGAGAATTAAATGTTATAAAGTTGTTGTTTATATCATAATGTTTTCTACTAAATATTTATACTCACGTCTTTATATATTCGGTACTGGTCGATAGCCCAGACTGTAGGCACATGAGTAGTAAGCAGCTGAGATAACGACACATGCTTATTGCAAGCTCTGGCACATATCAACCTGGTTTTTCCGACTGCAGTGTCCCCCACGACCACGCACTTGACCAGCTCCTGGTGCGGTTGCTCATTGTCCATCACCTCCTACCGCCCCGTTTCATCCAAAATATCCTGCCTCGTTCCAGTTCGGCTAAAATTTTATCTCGCGTTTCTTGGACTTTTGTGGCGCCCACGCGAGGACGCCTCCACCACATTCGCTCTAAAATACAAAATTATAAATATAAGTTCAAGATTCGAAGTTAATACAACATTATAAAATAACGTTCAATATATTATTGTCATTCTATTATTGTAACAGAAAAAGAGACATAATTGAGAATATGGAGGACACCTGGTTTATCGACATTTGTTGATAATCATAAAGAACAATATAGAATTATTTATAGTGGTGCTAGTAATGTGAAATTTTTGAATCTGAACTTCAGTCCATAAAATTGTCTCAACTGATAGGGACCCGATTTAGTTGTTCTCCTTAGTTGACTGTATTATGCATGCCGGCTAAAAGTATGACCTGTATACCAAGAGTGTTGAATATACTATTGAGATTTACGACTATATTTCCTAACGTTATAATCATCCACTTTAGAGCGTTCACAGTAGCTCCTCAGGACGTCCAAATGTCCGCTTTTATCTTCAAAATCTCATCTGTAACGTGAGAAGGTAAGACGAATTGGAAGTGATCATTGTTTGGTACAATAAGATTTCACTTAGAAATTTGACCACAAGCAGTATTTCTTCATTTCTTTCCAGAAGAACCAATCCATGGATATAGTCTTTTTCGGCTTAGTACCCATCTAATGGTCGAAAGTACACAAGTAAACCTATGCTTACTGTTCGTATCCCAATAAAACAGACAAATTTTGAGGTAATAATCGTTACAAATCCGCACAGATGTAGGAAGAACCCTTTTCAGTACTCCAGGAGCACAAAAAACCTGTTCCCAAATCTGCAAATCTGTTACCCTTATTTCATCCAAACTTTTAAATTTATTCCCATTTTACTGGATTTTCATTTTTCTTAAGGAGGCAAATTAGGAATATATTTTTAGGCTGCTTTTAAACCATAGCGCCATATAACATAATATGAAATATCTCATACTTATCTCACACACACGTGGGTTTTCTCAAAACGTGAATGAGAAAACTCAATACGGATTTACGTAAATTCTATTGTTTCAAGAAATCCTTGATCTTGTACATCAACGGTCGAATAACGGGAAGAGGATTTTGGAATATCCATGATTTTATATTATCTGACGTTGATCATTAGAGCTTATTCAAATCCGAAAATCGGCATGAGATCAGTGACCGCTCTGATAATAATGTAGATAGCGACAGGAATTAATTTTGACCACCTGGACTATCCGAAGCTGAACGAATTCTTGCAGTCGTAGATAATTCGATGATCAAGGAATGTCTCTCAGTGGCCAAACCAAATCCACCAATCGGCCTCGATTCAGGGTTAAGGTGAGGTTGAGGCTGTGGATGTTCGATTCTAAATATAATGGAGGCTTTCGCGGGGTCAAATCGATAAGCATATATCGCATAAATCACGACAGACGCTTTTTATTATTCAGAAATGCCAAAAATATTCGTTTTTTACCTAATAATGCACGTGGGCGAAGATCCGTTAATCATGGCCCAATGTGCCACGACCCTTTCGGGCCGAGCGGTAACTTTTTTCGCAGAATTCGAACCACTGCACGCGCCACGAAGTTTATCGATCAGGCTTACATTTCCGGAGTTACGAGCGAAATGAGGTTTCCCTACTTTCTGCACAATGTCGAATTGGCCACGATAATGTCAAGGATCTTTCGCAGTGAATTCTCAGTGAAGACATTTTGATCCGTGGATCGCGTGAAGGTAATTAGTCGAGCAGTCGTATGCGACCTACCTAAATATATGAGTTGTCAGAATTTACATATCTATAGATTTTCATTGTTATTAATTATAGGTACTCTTATATGCCTTAATGATCTAAGCTTTAAGAGAGCGAAAAATTGAAATATTGCTGATGTTGGCAAGTGTTAGTTTTCTGGGATACCGTCGGTAGATCTTAATTCTCAATGGTTTGTTCGTATATTTTACTAATATTTAGAAAATTATCAGATTTTGACATCATGGGTTGCATTTTCTGCCATTTTTACGGAGTCTTATCATGCAAAAAGCAGAGTACTTGTGAATTGAGTGATGTTTCCCATTAAGATGAGTATAATGCCACGTGGTAAACTATTGATATGGAATTATACAATAATATAGTTATAACATGACTCGTAATATCGGACGATAACGATTTCCAAAAGGATGAATTACTGATTACTGCTAAATTGACTTGATGATATACGCTTCGAAATCATTTACACATTGTAGACAAGTCCAGGCTATTCATTATCAATTACTCCATGTGACTGTTTCCTAAATATAAACTTGGCGCTGATAAAATGTTAATCATTTGCTACTATGGAAATCGAAATTAATTGCAATATGAATGTTTCCTTAAAATCCGGATTCATTCCTACACTCTAAAATGATTGGACTCATTTGCGGAGTCCAAGAGAGAGTAATCGGTAAATTTCACTCTCTCGGAGTCACATTCGCTCCTTTAGAGTATTTCATGCTAGGTTTGAATCCTTTACCGGTGTAGTTATATGCTGCAAGGAAGACTGGTTACTACGTGGCCGGCCGACAAACATGTTTTGTGTCAACTCGCTATAACTTATTCAATTCTGAGAATTTTGAAACGAATAAAAAAAGAAATTGTTCGTAAGAGTTTTTTGCATCTAATGAAGAATGAACAAATTATATATCTGAATAAACAATGAAGTTTTTCAGGGCCTCGAAGCACATGACGCGTTGGTCATCGGCTGCCACCAACTTTAAACATTCATTACTTTTTGACTATTAGACCAATAAAAATAAAACTTTCCAGAAAATTTGTTCATACCTTTATGAACAACTTTCTCGCTGACACTTTTCGGATACTCGAAATTTGCTCGATAAACGAAGAGCCAGAAGGTATATATTGCAGTTGCATAGAAAAAAATTAATAACTTTATTGTTTATTGAGATATATAATTTATTACTTCACCATTAGATGCGGAAATCTCTAAGGAACAATTTCTTTTTTTATTCGTTTCAAAACCTTCAAAATTGGCTATGTTATAGCGAGTTGAAAAAAAAGGCGACCGCGTAGTAACTAGTCCTGTCTATACGGCATTCAGCCGCCTTTCTCTTTTTCCGTATTTATTGACACCATTGGAGTATATTTTCACTCCAAAGAACTCAAATGTAGTCGAACCCGGCCTACCCCATTTTCGACTCATTTGGAGTGAAATTTGACTCCAATAATTTTAGTGTGTAAGTCGTTCCAAAAAGTTGCGAGAAAAGACAAATTCTACTTAATTTTTGCATCATTTGAAATAAAGGTCTTTTGTAGAGTTTAATATTCTATTTCAGTATACATTTAAAATTAAACAGTAATATAATGAAGGTTTGCACATGAGTAAATTAAACTCTCGTAAATTCGAAGAGTACCTAAATCGACCCTTGTCCAAATTCACGTTCAAGTCAATTTTTTAAGAGTTCGGTAGGAGTAACGAAAGAGTGAATTTGGATAATTTAGAGCGCACATGCACTATTTACTTTTACCACGGATGGTTTATATTCCATAAAACATTTTAACACTTCGGGCGAAGAACTCGATTTTGCGCCTTACAGTAATTTTATCGGGAGCAAATTATCGGTCCTTACGCCCGTCGTTATCCAAAGGTATGACATGGAACGCGAACAAAATATCGATCTCACATAATGTGCTATTATATTTAAACACGAAATTGAATTAAAATCTGTGAAAAAGTATAACCTAAATATTTCAGATCTCTTTGGTTCTACTTCAGGAGGTTTTACGTTGAATAACTTAGAGGTTGATAATAGCTTGGAGTGTTCTTCGCCACTTAAGGTGGTGGAGACTATTTATCGATTTCAATATATGAAGAAGATTTTCATGCATCCAGTGTTCAATCATCAATTTTATTTATGGAATATATTTGTAGTTTGATATCTAACGTTCCAAAAGGTTTTTTTTATCCAAAACCGAGGTACAGCAGAGTCCCGGTATATTTGCGTCTGGCTATATTTACGTCCCAGTATATTTGCCCAGTCCGTCTCGTTATATTTGTCTGTCGTCGGTCTCTCCCACCCCCCCATTCTCGCTCGGGCCGCGGGAAGGGCCTGCTGTGATGTCACGAACGTAACGCGACTGAGGAGAGTGGGAGAAGCGGCGTTCCCATTCTTTTGACAAATATATGATGGGAGGGGAAGGCAGGGAACCGAGCGGGCAAATATTCCGGGTCTCTACTGTATTTGCAGGAAAAAGGGCGTATCTCGGCAAAAAAACGATATATTCGAGTTTAAAGTTTTATTTTGTCGTTAAAACGAGCGGAACAGTACCCATGGATTTGAACCAAAATATTTCGTATACACTTTGCGTATAATAGAATAAGACTACATTATTATATCTAGTTAAACAGTCCCGATTTAAAAATTCAGATAATAACAAATATATATATTGGTGAAATAGACTTGTGAAATTGTATTTTAAATTTTATTATATATCTGTACAGAATATTTTATCAATCTATACGGTTTTTGTATTAAAAACAAAACCAAATAATGTCATAATTTTTATTTTTTTTCGTAAATTGCTCGTGAATTTCGCGTTGTGTATCCGAATTTCTCAGTCGTTTACGATTACGACACAATGAATTCCTCCCTTTTCTTTTTTTTTGTTCCGAGGACTCGACATCTTCTCTATACCACAAACAATCCATACTGAAACGAAATATAATGTTGTTAAATAAATAACCTACATGGACTGTTGACTCTGTTGCTCAGAATTAGAATGTAAACAAAACTTCTGGTTTGTTTATGTTGTTTCTATAAGAACATAATGTGAGGATGACTAAATATATTACACGTATTTTATGAATAATTTTGGTTTTAAGGGAAAAGGGGGTGTTTAGAAATATACCCTTCTGGCATAAATCTATCTAGAGCCAATTACAGTGTTATCTACTTCAAACTTTCATGACTTATGCAGCTTGATAAGCATATTAAAAATATACATTTTAAAAAGGGCATTTCTGGAGAAACGCCCTTATCCCTTCAAACACTTCAATGATATTATTTGTGATATTTGATCATTTTAAATTTTATGTCTGTAGGTATATTCTTTAACTCTGGACTAATAGAGTCCTTGAGCTACTTTAAATTTACATTTTTACAGAGTATAAGTAATGCAGTATGTAAATGCAGTAGTCCTTCCCTTATTCTAATGTCTTCTCTTATTCTAATTTTTTCTTTTTTCCTAATCTAATATTTCCCTCACGCGTTCTCCCCACAGACGTGTGTTGACGTGTGGATTTTCTAAATTAAAATAACGGCGCATGCGCAACAAAAGAAAACGAGATAAAAGTGAGACTGCAAATCTAAGTAGAGGGAGAGGGGAAAATTAGAATCAGAGAAGAAGGCCGCCATCTTGCCTGACTGGAAACATTAGAATATGGGAAGGACTACTGTATATAAATACACAATAGAAAACAAAAGTACAAAAATAGCCTGTCCGCTGCCATAAACAAAAAGAGTTCGTAAGGAAAAATATTTTATACAAAAAAAATATTTGCACTAGGAATGCAATAATACACGGAAAAAAACTCATTAAAAAAAAGGCGTTCCAATGTTTTAAACAAAATTCATGTTCCAATATATAATTTATAATGACCGCAAAGACAAAAATTCTTTCTTTTTATAAACATAAGGCAATACAAATATAAAATTAAAAACATACCAAGCAAATATTTAAATGTAAGTTTAAGTTGATATATTAGTATTTCATAAATATTGATCGAAAATACGAACATAGTTTGTAATTCTACAATGTCAACATCTGACCGATATACTCATCAACCATGCAATTTACTTAATCAATACCTATCTATAAGGACATCGACTAAAATCTAATAGAATTGGTTAGGCGCTACGGAGTAATTATATGCATTTATCTTATTACTAACTTTAGTTAGTATGTACGTACGCATTAGCAGTAGTTGCAAAACAAATATTTAAACAATTTTAAACTAGACTATGCCTAGACTAATTTTACCTCAGAACAAAATATATCGTGGTCCCATTATTAAAGATTTATATCACACTATTCTATGCCAATTTTTTTCGAACCTTATTAAATTAGTGTGATTTTTCATTACGTGTTTACTTTAATACGAACTTTTTTATTTATTTCAACTGAACCGTTTTGGGTTTTCACAGTCTAATTAGTAAAAAAATGCTAATATCTGAGGGTGGGTCGATCTATTTCATAAGAAAGAATTAAACCATAGAACGTAAACGGATTAGAATATTTATCAATAATAAATCCAGTATTTTCGATTATAAAACATCTTTAAAATAATTACTGACAGGATTATACAATGAAAATCATATAATATGAATTTATGATGAGCTATAAAATACTGTGCACTCTCTGCAATTCATTGAAGGGGATAAGGACTGTAGTGCCAATAGTGTTAATAAGGAACGACATTTCAGGATTTTTAGTCTTGCAATTAATACACATAATTTTTTATATGGTGAAGCTGTTTACGCGAGGTTTATCGAATCACTTGAGCCGTTATTTCCAAACTTCAAGCCTTACAGGGCTCCATAACATTTTAAGTGTCCTGTTTTCCAAACATTTTTTCTTTTCCAAATGTTTATGGTTGAAGTTTTATTCGATGACTAATTTTGTTTATACACAGTCCTTTCCCAGAAAATTACAATCGATTGAAAGTATTAATAACGCAGGCCAACATAGTTGTCTTGTTGGGAAGCTGTGGGTCATTTCCGACATAATTTTATACGTAGAATCCGAATCTGAAGTCAGAAGTATCCCATCACGTCAGGATTATGAGATATTTTAGGTTATGTACTCGAAAATTGGGGTGCGGGTCGAAAAACCGACAAATCAAAAAGCAGACAGGTCAAAAACCGACAGTCAAAAAACGACAAGTTGAAAAGCCGACAGTCAAAAAGCTGGCATATAAAAATTAGGTACATCGAAAAGCGAACAGTGATTTTTTGAAGTGCCGGTTTTTTGACTAGTCGGCTTTTTGATTTGTCGGTTGTTCGACGCACACTCGAAAATCATACGTGTTTTTCCTATTTTTGAGGTTACGTACAAGATGCAACATTGTGTTTTGGCCATCTGTACTATTTGCATCTTTTAGTAAGACCATTACCCTTCAAAATGAACTTCTATTCGATCCTACGATTTTTTCTAACAAAGGTAGGGCCATATTTTAAATTATGACATTATTCATCAACGAAATGTCTGTTATGCACGATATACATATATATTATAGTACAACAATCTTTCCGGTTTTCTTTATTATCGTTATTTTAAATATTTTGCCTTTTATTATATCTGCATATTTAATCAGTCTAATTCCCTGTTAATTTTACTGAGTTCTAATCAGCGTATTCAAATTGAAGACGTTTAACCTAGGTGAATTCTTATGCTTAAAAATTATTCTATTATTGTTTTTCAGTGGCTCGAAAATGGAATCCCGGTATTCAAAGGAATTTATATGACAATATCCATGTTATTATATTCACTTACAGAAATGATAGAATAATAAAAGCAATCCTATTAATAATTCACATTTTCAAGTAATATTTGAAAATAAAAGTATACTTTTTAAATTATTAAACTGCAAAACCAAATAAATCACTACTCCATTCAAATCTAGCCTCAAAGTGAATCAATATTTATATTTTACTAAACTCTGAATCTACATTTTTTCACAGTGCATGGCTTTTAAATTAGTTAGATAAGAATAATAAATATTCTGCAGCTGACGATGAATCTGCGTTTACATTCACATTTACCTTGACATAAAAGCGAACAAATATCGATAAAAATAACTGTGTGAAAATAACCGGATTTACATATGTTCAGTAAAATGGTTATATACATCTTTGTACAAACATCCAATTCCTAACTTTTCTTATTGATTTGTTTCAATGCGAATTTTAATTACTATTTGGATATGCCAACACACTTGCTAGGAGTAAATGGATAGATATTTTCTCATCAAAGTTATTAGAATCCTTGAAAGGGAGATCTAAAAAATTACATTTTTACTTAGCTCTAACAATAAGCGATGACTTTCTTTGAAACATTTATAAAATTGTTCTAACAATAGTAAAAGAGTAAGTAGTAAAAATAACAAATTTCGTATTGGGTAGTTAGTTACTATTTTTACGTGGAATGATTAACTTTTATAATCGTTACTAATAGGCGTTACCCAATCTAAAAAAAAAGTCCAATTTAGTCACTATACAGAGACAAAAAGTGATTGAGGTAACTATAAGAAAAAGTTAGAAACAATTGTAACTAACAGCAGAATTAACAACATGTGAACTTCTAATAAACGGATATTACTTTCTTAATTACAAAATTTTTAATGTTACTATGTAATTTTAAAATTTATTGGTTACATCTTTTTTAAAAATGTGTAATATTGGTTACACATTTTTAAAAAAGATAAGGTGTCTTTTGATGTATGCTTCGATCTAATTACATGGGCTATCATTGTCCTCATGATGTATTAGACAAGAGAAATATAATTAATGTTTATAATTAAGAACACCATCAACATAGAGATATTAAAACATGGCAAATACAACAAAATTCGGCGGTCTAAGCTGAATTAAGTTCAATGCTCACATTTTCATTTATGTCTTAACTAAACTATTCTCAAGTATTGGGATCACTTACTTAATTCAACTACCCACTCGTGTAGTTCCTCCAGTACGTTGTTGCTTCATTCATGATAGTAGTTGTCGTTGATTAATCTAGTTATTCTCATTGGGTAGTTTCTATTTATAGGTAAACTTTCCTTTTCATACTATTCAATTGGTTCGTGCTGAATTGCTCTATTTCGTCAAGGTAACGTGTAGTTATAGATTTGAACTACATCTTAGTTAAAAACAATATCTCGATTTTTCAATACATGTAAATTCGACCAAAATTGAGACATTTTAAGAAATTACATAAAAGGTTATATATTCCTAATTAACATTCGTTTTCATTAATTGCGTTGTACCTAAATTTATAAACAATACCTAACCATAACGAATGAAAACGTCCTGATTTTGGTCTACGAGTTTTGAGTTTATTATTTTGTATATCAGGAAACAGTTTACAATTACACTGAGAACTAGATTTATAGACTTCTTAATATTTTTAATAATTTATATGGAAAATACTTTTAATTTATCATTTTAGTATAGGAACAATATAAGGGTTGTATATGATACGTATGAAAGATGTGCAAAGGAAAACTAAATGTAGAATGTAAATAAATTACATTAAGAATAAAAATACTTAAATTGACTATGAACAGCATTCGTATTTTTCATGGTTTTTATTTACATCTAACCCTTACTTTTATTACATCAACAATATCGAGAAAATGCTTTAAGTACTTTATCAAATAAATACTCATTCAAGTAAAATAAAAACACAGCAATTTTATCATTCAAAATTGATTAATTTTTCTCATTTCAATCTGTTTTGTGAAATGAGGAAAAACAAAAATCTTTTTATTAAAATCAATTTTAAAATACTTCTTTTAATACGAAAGCAGGGTGCAGGTCGAAAAACCGACAATCGAAAAGCCGACACTCAAAAAAACCGACAGTCAAAAAATACCTGTCTTCGTGACGATGTGTCAATTTTTTTTATATGTCTGCTTTTCGACTGACGGTTTTTTTTACTGTCGGCTTTATGACTGTCGGTTTTTTGACCTGTCCGCTTTTTGATTTGTCGGTTTTTCGACCCACACCCCAAAAGTAATATCGAAATATCATTTGAATACCATAATATATGCATAAAAAAATTCTATTTTTTATTCCTGCATCATGTCGCATTGTATTGTAATTATTAAAATGGATCATGCTGTTTACTTTAATTAAAAACTAAAGAATATTACAAGCAGTTGGGATAGAAGCATTTCATATCGATTCTTATTTTCTGTAGGGACGATGCTGCGGCGCAATGCAGAACATTAACCGAAGTCAACGACATGCAGAGCAAACATGGACGGAGCAGTTTCAATCTGGAAATGTGGAAAATTCTCGTTTTTCTCCTTTTATTTTTAATTGTCAGTAAACAAAAATGGAATCTCATACATTTACGACCTGGCACGCAGGGTAATGAACTTTTCGAGTTTGTGTTAAATGACCAATTATTTAACCAACAACTTCTCGAGGCAAATGTCAAACTCTTCTCTTAATAAAAAATGTACAGTTTGAGAGGCAAACATTTTTAAAATAATTATGCTCCCAACTTTAATTCTTCAACTTCACGTAGATATTTTGCAATAAAAAAGCACATGTAAGTATTTTATTTTATTGAACTTCGGTAATGATGCTGTTGAACAATTTTGTAAGTATTTCATTGTTCGTAAGACGAACATCATTTCATTTTTAATAGCAAAGGAGTTTTTTTTTTTGAGACTGGCTTCTTTCGTTAACTCCCATTTTACGTAAGATAGTACAGTGGAAGTGCGCGCCTTATACGTAAATGTGTCGAATGGTCCATTTTTTATGGTTGAAAATTATAAAAATTGAAAATAGTTCGTCAGCCATAGTTGGTTTTTCATCTTTACAAAGTTAGCGATAAGTTATACGCTACAGGTTAGCTATAATAATAATAATGGCTATTGGGTTTAAGTCCATAAAAATATTACTGAGAATTAATTACTGAAATAAATTCTGTTAAAGGTTATATTCATATACCGTATTTAAACAAAGAACCCAATGGCTAGAGGTACAGATTTATTGATTTCTCTTATTACTTCAAATCTTTATTTATGAAATAAATATTATAGAACAAATATTTAATAGCTTCAAGACATTCACTTCAGTTTATATATGACTAAAACTAGATTTATGTACACTATCGTTTTGGAAACACGGTAAAAGTCACCTGAACCTATGCTATTTTTCCAGATTGAGGTTTTTCAAAGTAGTTTTTCACAACCAAAAATACTCGTAATAATAATAATGGGTGTTCTTTTAAAAACCGACAGGTCATAAACCCGACAGTCAAAATACCGATATTCCAAAAGCCGACAGCCAAATAGCCGACACGTCAAAAAACCGACGAATTGTAATAACACCGATAGTCACATAACCGACACTTCGAAAAACCGATTGTCAAGAAGCCGACACATAAAAAAATAGACACATCGAAAAGCGGGTAGTCAATTTTTGAAGTGTCGGCTTTTTGAGCTGTCGGTTTTTCGACTATCGGTATTTTGACATTCGGTTTTTTGACTGTTTGTACTATATTGTCATAATAATTTTTAAATTGATGTTATTAATATTTTAACAATTTTTAACGAAGTCAAATAACTCAAAATCTCATATAATGGACTGTCTTATTTTCACATCTCCACTGAAATAAGTGTGTTTCTTATTTTCTTAAATAAAAAGTATTGTATTATTCTTGTATATTTTGAAAGCAATTTATAGTAAATCATTTTATGTGCCTCGCAGATGAATCACTAATCCTTACATATTTCAGTTCGTTGATCCAAAAAACATTAAATCATTGCCTATAAATAAAACAAATTATCCAACGACTTATTGGCGACGAACTTAATCGGTCAAGAACCGTGAGAACAAATACGTTACATATATTATCAACTTTTCCGATTAAGAACTTACTTATCTTGTGCATGGATAAATGAGAGTAAAAGTTTAAGATATGATATTTATAAAATCAGTCTTATAAAACAATGAAATCTTGTACTTTTGTGATGCTCGAAGTTTCGTTTACTCTACCATTGAATTTTAGCACATCAAATTTAATTTCAGATTTCAATTTTATGGGTTGTTATTTTGTGCTGCAATGGTAGATTTTAAGGATTTCTAAACTTTTTCGATTTCTTGGGGATCATTCAACAATATTATTTAGAACAACATGCATTTCATAAAATTAATTGTGGGCTACGATATCGAAGTAGTATGTTTTGTTCACAACTTTTTTACTTTTGAAGGTCATTCTCAGTTGTAATATCACGAGACCTTCAAAATTATCGAATATTTCCCGATAGCTTTGTTGCAAACAAGTGAATATGTCAAGTTTTGCAAGTTAAAGTTCCCGAGTGCTTTTTTCCTGCATGAGAAAATAACTTTTTCTCATTTGCTTAAACAGTGGCCTACAACAACAAATCTAACATTTTTCACTAACTTTTTACCGCGGGATTCAGATTCTACGGGTCAAAATACTTAAGAATAAGTCACGTCTTGGATTAGATATCCTCGTGCACTCGGGAAGGATTAATATAACATCTACGTTTTTTTTTCTGATGTCATTGAATTCAGCATTGCAACATCGTGGAATTAAATTAGCGTTAAATAAATCTTTAATTAGCCACAGATTACATGAGAATGATATACCTAGAAAGAAAATGTTAGTGTAGTCGGATATATGATTCGTTGTCTTATCTAATAAATCAATTTCGCTATAGTCATTTACACATTACAAAATTACAATTCAATGTAAATTTATTTATTTGAAAGATTTCTAAGTAACTATTTTGATATATAGTAGAAGGAAACGCACATGTCTAAAAAATTAATTGTTCGTCATGTCAGAAACCAAAAAGGAGAGCTACAATATATTAGACATTAGAAGAACATATTCATAAATCAATTTACTTAGAGATTTCTCAGAAATTGATTAATCAATAGATATGCTAGTAACTAAGGAATACAAAAACGTGATGAGTGTTTATCTTCTAGAACATGCGTATGTTTGATTAAAATGATCATAACCGATCTTTGGTTACTATAAAAAACTCATTGTGTATACTTCGAAGCGAGCTACTTAATTAAGATATGACTGGTTAGTACATCGATTAAAAATACTTGAAATCAAGTTTCTTACAAGCGATATCGATATAAACAAAGAAGAAAGATAATTGGATTATAAATAAGCAATCGTTGCAACATTTAACAAGCAAAAATGTTGAAAAAATGATAAAAATTGCAACTCATATAGAAAGTCTTGAAAATAAAAAAGTTGTAAATAATATACGATGCATCAAGGGCGTAATTATTAATTGCAGTCGATGTTACATACGCTCAGTGTTATAAAAGTAATTTTGTTCAGATTAAAGCAACGTAATTTAACACGTAACACATATACATACCTTATTATCAAGAACTTTCTTTTTTTAATGCAATTTTAATCTTTTTTTTAACGAAGAATTGTTATGCGATATTGTATCTTCTATAAACAGATGTAGAACCAATCACTATACTATTGAAATACATCAATATCAATAGTACTGTCTTATCCAGCAATACGGGTGCGCCTCAAAAACCCAAAAAATCACAAAACCGGCACTTCAAAAAAGCAACTTTCATAAACCTCATAGACATGTGACATTTTCTGTAAAAGAAGAAAAAAAACACAGAGAGAGACAGTTTTCGGACTGCAACCGAAGAGACACAAAAGGAGTGCGAGCGTACAAGACTTTTTCTTTTTCGAGTCATAATAGTCATAGACACTTAAAAAAGTCATAAAATGTCATAGACATTTAAAAAAGAGACATTAAAAACCAGACATTTAAAAATGCAATCACATTTTGAAAGTCAGTTATTTTGAAATATCTAGTTTATGAATCTCTGTTTTTGGAAATGTCTGGATTTTAATGTCTGTTTTTGAAATGTCTGTTTTGTCATTAGTCGGCTTTTTGAAGTGCACCCCTGTATTTTGAATGTCTATTTTTTTAAGTGTCTGGTTTTTGAGTGTCTGTTTTTTTAAATGTCTGGTTTTTTTAAATGTCTGGTTTTTGAAAGTCAGGTTATTGAAGTGTCCGTTTTGTGATTTGTCTGATTTTTTAGATGCACCCAATAAGGGTGGCATTCATTTTTCTTTTAAAGAAACCACATTTTTCTCAAAAAGGCCACCATGTTTTCATCACATTTTCAGGATTTATAGATACTTATCTATTTATCATAAGATGTCCTACTTTCCATAAAAACTTTATTTGGTGTTTTTTCTTTTGTGAGGAGATTTAAAATATTTTCAATGTTTTGTTATATTCTTAAAATCTGCAGGTTTTGAGATTTCAATTTTAATTTCAGATTTCAGTTGTTTATTGCGTTTTTCTGTTTAATTTATAATAATATTTTTGATAATATCGTAAAAAATAAAGAATATTGATAAGCGATAACGATATTTATTTTAACTAACAAAAAAATGTGATATTAAAAAAAAAACAAATGTTATTCTAAACATATTTTGGTGCATATAAACTTACACGTACAATTCCACATAAATCTATTATTTTTAATTTTTGGTACTCTTTGATGCCTAAGAAAAAGAAAACATATTATTCACATTCTTCAGACTGCACTACCAAATTGTTTGTTTCATTCGATTCACTATGATAATTAAGTGTTTTTTGTTCAATATTAGAACGTTTATAACATTTAGAACAGACAGTTCTTAGAGCGCATTATTATCTTAGCAGGATATTTAAGTTGTAAAAAGATGATAAATCACCAACTTCTATGAACTTTAAATTTGTAGTTTTATAAACATGTTATAGACATGTTTTTTAAGAAAATACTTTTTCCAGACATGAGGCGAAGATTACTAATAGTTACCCGGAAAATGTAATTTAAACTCACATTTATTTCACTAAAAGTTATGATTTCTTGTAAAACCTTAAAATGAATATAGATTACTCGCAAAAAGTCATTGAAAGGTAAAAAGACTACTAGAACGACACGCAAACACTACTAGACATCTGAAATTGAACTTGAAATCTCAAAACTCGCAGATTTCAAAAACATGTTTTATATCTCATAAGAAACAAAAAAAACACCAAATACAACTTTTATGGTAAGTAGTACATAGGATTATCTATAAATCCTGAAAATGTAAAGAACAGAAAGATGGCCTTTTTGAGAAAAAAAATGTTGTTTGTTTAAAAAGAAAAATTATTTCTGCTAGTTATCGACTAAACTTATTTATGCAATCTACCAAAAATGTAAAAAAATGTATAAAAAATGAAAGGAAATAAGCCCAGCGGTGACTAAAAAAACTTGAAATTGAGGGATTGATAGGATTTTGACCAAAACGTTTAAAAAAAAACTGTTTTTTTTTGCCAAATTGTTTATACGAAGTTAAAAAAATATATAATGTAAATTTAAAAACGTACGCCTTTCTTTATTTTTCAAGTAGACATAACATGTTTTACCATGAAGGTGATTTTTGACTTACTATCCGTATATGATGCCTATATCCATTCCTTCTGTATAACAAACTATTCTAAAATATTTCAAGAATTCTTAATATATCCAAAGCAGGATTACGTAAACAAAATATTCTGAAGTTATGCTACGGAGAGAAAGAAATTATATTTTTTGACTGATTCGATGTCGTTTGACCTATACCTATACTATGGTTCGCACTGATACGCGATTGGCTATTACGAGAATCAAACGAGTAACTAATTGTTTATCAGAATCAAATAGAGTCCCGGTATATTTGCCCGCTCGGTTTTTCGCCTTCCCCTCTCGTTTCCATGTATTTGTCAAAAGAAGGGAAGCGCCGTTGCTCCCACTCTCCTCAGTCGCATTACGTTCGTGACGTTACATCAGGCCCTTCCTGAGGGCCTATAGCGCGCCTGATGGAAGGAAAGAGAGCGGCGACAGACAAATGTATCGAGTCGGAACTGGGCAAATATGCTGGGACGTAAATATAGCGAGACGCAAATATACTGAGACTCTCCTGTAATTTGATTGCGTGAAACGAACAGTTCGGTTAAGATATTTTACACATATATTATATGGCATTATTAATCGCTAATATATTGTATCGCTCCATATAAACCCTAAACATTTAAAGTGTTTATTATTCAAAAATACAATCGACATACTCCGTCAGATACATAAATACATTGCTGTGACGTATTATCTGTGATGGTGTCTTTTATTGTATTAACCACCCTTTTACACACTGTAAATCACCCCAGTTGATATTTGCTACTTATGGTAAATCGTTATTCATAGCGGCCAAAGTAAAAGTAAAGGTTAAAGTTATAATTTCTATTTTAGTTAAGAAGTAATCGCTTTACCAATATTTATTAAATAAAATATTTCTTAAATTAGTTATTTTTAAAATTGTTTCTAAAAGACTATGACTGTTCAAATTGAAGGATTGAGGCAACTCCATCCAATTTTTGCAGACTTTTTAATGTACTTTTCTGATTGTAAAAACACATATGTTGAGTTAAAATTGACCAGACAATCTAAAACGACTAAAGTTACTTTTTAACGCTCAGGAAGTAGAACTCAATTTTGCGCTCTGAAGTGAAGTATTCGGGCGCGAATTATCGAACCCCACGAGCGCAGTATTAACAAATATCGTATTGAACACGGGCGAAATACCCGACGAATATGATTGTCACCCCTCGCTTCGCTCCTGAGACAAACTTCCCACTAGTCGAAGATCGGTAATTGCGCCCTTGTTACATAATATACTATTATTATTATATATTTTCTAAAACAAATACAACTTTTTAGTGTATATAACAAATTCGGAATAGAACCGAAAATTTTGATTATTATGTCAAGAAGTATTTAAAATATATAAATTTTGTCTCTTTAAATTAAAAAATTGTATTTTTAATAGACACCTCAAAGATTTGATGACATTATGAACTTTATGTAGTTTTAATGTAATAATTTCGATTATTCGAACATGGTCTCTAAGAAAAATGCCTTTTAACGAGAATTTGAAAAGATTATTTAAATTTGGTAAGAAATATTTCAAATGTTAATCAATTATTTGCCTGACTTGTACTCTGTCTACTTTGCAAGTCATAATTTTATTCGTAATTCAAAGTTTCTTTCCTCATTATTCATTAACTTTTACTAGTAATACGGAGTTACCTCGAACGTTAGATCCACGCAAAACGTTTTGATGCATTGCTTGATTTCTACTTTATTACATTGTTGTCGTGTCATCTGTGATTCATGCCGCAAACAAAAAATATGTTTTTTCATGTAAATCGTACTATTTACACATTCTACTTATCTCATAATTCTCTTCGTAATCTATTAATTGCATCTACAAAAGTATCTATTTTAAACAGCATTTACCGCGTGGAGAATCAGTTCTTTTATACAAATAATAATTATAACAATCCCCGAAAAAATTAATTACATATCAGTGGCAGCAACGGAAAATAAACACGTAGAAAAATAAATTGGTTGCATTAATGAACTAGAACAAACCAGTTTACTTTCAATTTTGCTGCATTCTCTTATCACGAGGAATACGAGTAGTCTAATTGCAAGATGACATCTTAAATGAGACTCGCTGTAAATTCATAAATGACTGGAAGTACACAATCAAAAAATATTTGTCTCATTACACTCGCAGGCGCTCTACCTACTTTGATATCGGCATGTGCAGCAACCGGATAATAAAGACGTACAAAACTGGAAAAAACTAGTTAGCGAACGTATTTTTAATTGCTTTGACGACTATAAATAATTCTCTGGAGACCCGTTGAAAAGTTTGCAATATGCCACCGTTTTAACAAGATGAGATCCCTCGAGACCACGAGCTGCGATTGAACTATGAAAGAACAAGTGATGGAAGCAATTTGCATTGTTGATGGCACGTATCTAGATTACTTGTTTTATTATTATTTATTTTTAGATTGTGCACACGTGCATTACGGTCTATTGTTTGGTGTGACATTTTATGAAATCAAAAAACAACATAATTTGAGAAAGGTGGAAACTTGTTCTCCTTATTTGGTCAGTTTCTGAACTTGATTTTACGGGTGTTCAAATTTGTTGTATATGGTGAAGATCGAATTAAACATCTACTTAGTAATTTTTCTATCAATATTAAATACGTATCGTAAATACATTATCAGTTGTAACCATGTGAAGAACAGTCTGTGTTGAAATTGAACTAAGAAGCTTTAATGTTAAGCTCGAAACTAGTAACGACATCTTTCAAATTTGCAGCGGTTATAATTTGAAGACTAACCATCTAATCGATTTGATTCTTATTACACCTTCATAATTCTGGCTTTATTTTTTTTCGATCGAATAACAAAATTTGATCATTCTAAAAATCAACAAATTTTAACACATCTTCATTTTGTATCGAGGGCTATGGTACGGGAAATACCTTACAGTTTAAAGAACTTTCTGATTCCTGGGCAACAACACGCTGAATTTTCAATTTTTTTGGTTTCTTACATCTATAGAGTAGTTTTCTTTTAATAAAATCACAAAAACCATCGTTTTTAGTTAGTCATGCTGTTGACGCCACATTAGAATTTTATTTTCAAACAATATCGTAGTATTTCTAAAAATACACATGTTCTTCGCAATTAAATTGCTGCTTTCGAACTAATTGAATAGCAAACTATTATCGAACGAATGTTAAAAAGGTATGTCGTATTTAAAAGCACGTCTTTGCGTCGGCGTTGGCGACTAGTTTATGAACCGTTTCAGCGAATCAAGTGTGAGTTCGTATTTGCACTTACCAAACAAGCGGATGACAATTAAGACAGTTGCATTGCATGCACGAGCAATTTGTGGTAGTAAACGTGTATGTTTTCGACGTTTGGCGTTCATCAAAGTACTGATTCCTTTATAAAAGTATCCTGGTGCATGCTTGACAAAACTCAAGATGCATGCAAATTGCACAAGCAAATTGTTTCCACGAAAATTTGTCAATAAGTTACTTTATTGTATTTTTTTTAACAACAATTTTTCAAGTGGCCTAAATTGTTCTGATGCCAATTTTCCCATGTATTTTCATAATGATTCTCCGAAGAAATTGCAATGGACTATTCAGGGGAAAGATGAAATCGAATGCTTCTTCTTAGGAAAATCGAAAATCTTTTATTAAAAAAATTAAGTGATCAGTGTTCGTTTTATATATCACGCTATTTCATGCTTTGAAATGGACACTGAGCCCCATATAATAGAGTGAAGTTTTGCGAAGGAAATTCAACTCTCAAATGAGTAATATGTACGCAATTAAAGGGAGGAAATGAACATTCCTAAAACAAATTTTCGCAATGTTAATTTTCTCACATTCTGAACCCTCAAAGATATTTTACTCCCTATGTATCACACTCCGTCCAGAGATTTTCTTCTGCATCGAGCCAGAAGAAAATCGTATAAGAAAATAGTACAGGCAACAGACGGAAACAGGTGTTTGCAGATTCATGCGAATTGTCGATATCACTTTGATTGAGTATCAAACTTATTGCACTTCTCGGCAAACATCTATTTTGCTCCTTAGTTGTGCAATGTATTATTTACCACCCTTCACTTCGAACGACCCCTCAAATTTTCGTTCTCGAGGTAAAAAAAAAAATAATAGAAATTAACGAGTTATATCACACTTTTATAACTTCTCATTTTAATGAAGATGTTCTTCTCGTTTAAGTGAAAAACCTTATAGAATACAGATATGAAAGTTAGAACTAATCGTTGAATTTTATGTCAATAATCAGTTGCAGTGTGTAACTAAAACGCTTGCATATTTGCTTTCTTCTATCGTTATGCGAATGTTTTTCCAAGAAAACTTTTAACTCTTTAAAATCTCAATTAGTAAAATATAGGTATGGTTCTATTTATTTTTTATAATGTAGAATTTGATTACATCATCAGAATTTGTATTTGGTGCATATACAAAATTGACTACATATGGTTTTAAAAATGACAGACAAAAAATAAAAAGCATCGTTACTTTATCTGAAGTTATACCACTAAAAATAACCGAGTAGTGATGTCAGACATTGTTGAATTCAAAGATTAAGGCTCGCTTAATAATTCATCTCTTAACTGCTTGGTAATTGCTAATTTGATGTTTAGAAGCATAAAACTTTGTTAACATAATTTAACGGTTCAAATACGAGACGAGGTGCAATCGTATTGTGAAAATGTTCTTTTTATAAACGATGTTAAGCCGTGTTATTGCGTATGTGACTTATCAAATAAATCCGCGTTTTCTGAGGCTAGATAATCAACACGGGTAAAGTTCAGTTATTGACCTGCAGCAATTTGCGAAATTACTCATGTATTCTGACACCGTATTAGATTTCATAATTATCTCAGCTCAGTTTCAGTGCTTAACTAGCTGAGATTTCTAAGTAATGAGTAAAGTACAGCTTCAGATTTAGTTAATTTTTGATAGAAATAGATTCGATAAACCTAATTTATGTTTGTTATTTAATTACTAATTTAATATAAATTTTATTTGAATTTCTCCCAGGGTTTTTAAAGTATTGCCGTCAAAAACAAAACGATTACTGATATTTGAATCTTAATAGTAAAAGTACATATCCAGCACGATAAAACAAAAATGATTTTTTTAATTTTCTTCAAACTTGATGTACGTGTTACAAATTTCAAGCGCGAGCCTAATATTCATGATTACATGTACACTAAGATGATTCACTCATTCATAGATTTTCCGATGTGTTTTCTTAACATTCTATTTTCAAATCGAGACTATCAAAACCCGTACGATAAGAATTGTATTAGTATTTATTTTATTAATTTTCTGGTCGGGTTTGTTCCAGGTGATTTTTAAAGAAACGGCTGTGGTTATCTATTTTGTTTGTTTGTTTTTGAACAATGTAGGCTTTTATTATGATGCTCCCTGAAATACATCTTAGTCTATTGTATTGGTTTTTATTGGAACAATTCAATATTATTCAGATTATGCATACCTTCATGAGTAATCACTTCTAACTTAAAATGGTCTTTTTTGGTTTATCACGAAAGTGATCTTAAATCTGAACCAATAAATGTTTGTTTATTATAATAAAATACCAAAAATAATAAAATTATTCAATTTGATGATGGGAATTGGTAGAACATTGTTAGGCTTTCGAGTTTCTGAAACATTGCTATAGCTAAACTATGATCTTAAAAATAAACTTCTGTTTTTGTTCTCTTATGGTTCCGATTCATTCAAGATTTTTTAATACTTTAATTAGTTGTTACAAATTTGACTCTTTTTTAAATATTCTACATAGTTCATTAACATCCATTTATCTGCTGTTGCTGTTGCATGTACCGTAAAAGCAGTTAAAATATGAAAAATGTAGAATTCGTGAGATTCATGTTTGTGGTTGATTTTTCTTAAAAAAACTAACGAACGATTGCAATTATAGTATACTATAACGTATGTTGCAGAGGTGTTGTAAATAATAACAATAACAAAATTAACAATATAATTTGGAACAGTCTAACTAAGGTGATCAATGTAAACCGAATTCCCTTTTCAACGTATAGCAAATAAAAGCAGTTTAGTACGACAAATATCGGTAGTAATAGAAGTAGTAGTAAGACAACCTATTTGACCAAATTGTCAATAAATTTTCTGGTTTGGATATCTGTTGCAGGCAAAGAGTTATTTTCACGGTTAACATTTTAAATGTCGCTATTTTTGTAAACATACTGCTTTTAATTTTATGACCAGTCAGTAAATTACCTAATAAAAATCTCAACTAACAGCGTAATTTTCGAAAAGTTTCAATTTTCTCTACTCTCTAAATCTGAATTAGTGAAAAGTGGGTTACTATTTCAAATTAGTATCAAAATTTACTGAATATTGGTCAATTTCTACTAACTGAATGAGTAACATAATTTGAGCAATTCATTCAATTAGTTAAAATTGACTAATAACTAGTGATTTTTGTTACTAATTCCAAATAGTCACTGATTCAAATTTAGAGTGTAGCAGCCGTTATTGCTAAAAGGATTTCATTCTAGGGGATTTAACACCGACCGGCTTTAGTATGGAAGATAAAACAAATTCCAAGATACAGATTAAAAGGCTCCATGAAACGTAGTAGATTAAAGATGAGAGTGACTTATGAATCCTTTAAAAATCTTACAAGAAATGGAAAGAATACATAATCACGAAAATTATGACTTGAGACCAAAAATGTGTTCACTTCGATAACATCAATAGTTGTTTCAATTGGGAGACAATCTCATATATCGAAAGAAATGGATGCATTTAAAATCTTGAAAGTAAAAAAGGACAAAAAACGATAAAACAAATTTAAAAAAGAAATCGAATCCTACCCTTAAAGTGGATAAATTTATTTCGTTTGACATTTAAGGGTGCTCTAAATCTTAGATAAGCGTTACTTTTACTAAGAAGTATTTTGCAAAATAACAATACTTCACCCCAAATCGAAACCCCCTACAAAACACACATGGGGCATTGACATGGGAAGTTCTACCTCATCCTCCGTATTCTCAAGGCATTGCTCCCTCTGGCTATAACACTTGTTTCGATCAATCACGCATGTCTTGGCTGTTCACACTTCCTTATGAAAACGGTAATAATTTGATGAATTTGTATCAACTCAAAAAGGAATTTTTGTTAGAATACATTTAGATAATTATTGTTCTAAGAAAAGTAAATTTAAACAAGAAAGAGAAATATTTCATAAAAGTAAAGATGCAGACGTGGATACATCAAGTAATCCAGTCACCTTAAGTTGAATTAATTGTTTGTAGGATAGCAATTTATTTGTATTTCATACAATGTAAAATTTCATTAAAAAAAAACATTCAGTAATAAAAATAAATAAATCTATTGAAAGAATTTTCTTGAAACATCATTTTTAAAATCATCACTAGTATTGGTTGAAGTAGGTTTTGATATAGTCACGAGGATTTAAAAAAATCGTTAGTATACGTTAAATTACTGATGAATTTTGAAGTATATGATATCACGCTTTTACCGTTATTTTTTAAACAAAACTTATTTATAACTTGTTATTTACTTTAAATGAAAGCATTAGAATTACACAATTGAAATAATTTAACCGGACAATGCTGGCAGTGACACAAATTATTATAGTTTCTCGTGTCAATAGTTGTAGAGTTGGTCAATGAATTTGTTCGATATTTATTGTTTTGCACTTTGCGAATATGCTATTTCCAACTTCGTCCTCTATTTTCACTTAAACTTAGTCCTTTTTTTCAATATAGTACATTGATGCGCAAAAATATGAAAAATACCTATTTAACTTTCTTATTAAATAAATTTATTTATACGAAGCTATCTTCAAGAAAATTGTACCTTTCTGCGCGTGTAAGGTTTTTACAACTAAATGAATTTTAATCAAATAAGTATATTTTTATGCTCGTAATTATTAATCAATAACCAACTATTTGATGGATTACCTTTGATGACCAAATCATGATGTTTTTGTGATACATACTTAATTTTTCTGATGACAGAAACTCATCTACTCAATCAGAAATAATGTAAAGATTTACTACAAAATTGCAAATTTATTGATGTTGGTAAAGATGGAAAGATTGGATTATTTTGTAGATTTTTCGACAAAAATGAGGACCCAACTGGAATGATTCGATGCGGCGGTATTTGAATTCGGGACCTTTCGATTATCGGTCGAATGTTTATACAATTTTATATCAGAGTTTTCTTGGTTTTTCAGATTACGGATCTGTTTTCCGATTTTGTAAATTCCAAATGGCGGATTAACACTTAAAAAATTTAATTAATTTTTAGGAAATTGACAGTGATTTTTAGGTTCAAGATTACGAACCCGATGTCGGATTTTCAAATTTCAAAATGTTGGATCCATGTGCGACAGTAGTTTAAAAATGACATAAATTTGTTTTTAGGGTCCAGGTTATGAATTTGGATCACGAGGTTCAGTATATATTGCATCATCTTAGCTGAAGGAAATTGTTTACGGGCCATCAGCTGTTAAGATTTAATCACACTCCATTTCTGATAAAAAAATACGTATTTTGCAAAAAAGTTTTCAATACATTTTTTACACTAATAATTAAAATTAAAATGGCATTTAGTATTAAAATGGTTCTTTAATAATCGCAGAACTTTTTAGAAAAATCGATTTAAATTTTCAAGTTGCAATCCCTTATTTTGAATCCGCCATTTTAAATTTCGAATATCTAACAATATATTTGTAATCTGTGATTTAAAACAAAAATTGTACCGATTTCCATTCAAAAACATGATGTTCAAGTTTGCAATGCTGCAGTCCACGTTGGTTATTTCTTCGAATAGTCACTAGTGATGGTGAGAAATAACCTCAAATATTTTCAAGAGTTTTTAATGGCAAGAAGGTACCGTTGGAGGGGGTAAAAGATATATATGTATATACATAAACTGGCATAAAAGTTGCAATTAAGGGTGGGCCACTCGTTCATTTTTTTAAGTTTAAAAATACATATTTGGATTATTTATTGCAAGAATTAGTGACCTTTTGAAGAATAATCGAAAGGCCTAACCTTAATTGTAACTTTTATGACAGTTTATGTGTATTTTTCATCATTTACTCCCCTCCACCCATGTCCTTAGTGTTTGAAATATATTTTTTTCATTAATAAGGTTTATTTATACATATGACGGATTGAACCAAAATTTGATTCCATAAAAAAAATTGATTCGCTGGACTTCATTGTTGCAAACTTCAATATCATCAAAAACATTATATACAGAAAAATAACTGTTGATACAAAACAAATTATATTTTTTTTGCTGTTTTTTCTTTTCAAAACGCCTTGTTGAAAAAGGCAGTTAAACTTATATAAAAATGAACGTCAGATTCAACCAGTGTATATTTGAAAATATAATAGTGTCTAACAATTTCATTGACCCTTTGCATGAAAACTGTATTGACATGAAAAACTGTGACAATTTGTGCCGATCTCGGCGTTATTGAGTTAATTGTAAGTGGACGAATAAAAATGAATTTTGTTGAAATCATAAACTTGAATTAAGTAATTTAATGATACTATTTTCATAACTTTATTGCTTCCTTTTGACGACGACAGATAACTTGTACCGATCTCCTTTCAATTATGTCGATCATTTGGAACATTATTAAAAAACAAACTGTGTACACTTTCTAAATTGAATTTCAAAAAATTGTGTATCTTTGTTGACGTTTCAACCTCTTATGATTCTTCTGGATAAATAGAATATAGAATATCTTTTGAACAATTATTTGTTATGATGGGGAGATGGTGTAAAAATCCCTTAAGAAATACCTCTAATCATAGTAGCTAATATGGATTAAGCTAAAAAGCATTAAGTAAAATCAAAAGAAGAAACTTTTCTCCTTCACTCTGGCGAGTCTCTAAAGTTTTCTGAAATTGTGTAAATAAAATTAACAATCTGAGTTGGGGACAGGTTTCTTTTTATCATGACAATAACCTAAAATTGCTTTTCAGAAACTGCTACTAGTAATAATCAACGAAATTGTTATTGAATTTAGCAATTTCTGAACATCATTCTGCAAAGTATCCCTTACAATGAATTTTGTTTATATGAAAAATCTATTTTAAAAATGTGGTTTCAAAGACTGGATTATGAATATATTATGTTTATATTACTTTCATTGAAAAATAAGGTTGTGTTCAGAATTGAGTATTTTTTAAATTATAATATTATGAGCATGCTCTTATGCGTTAAAATCCAAAAAGACCAACAAAACACAAACAAGAATGGTGTGAGTCATATTAAGTAAATACTTTGTAGAAATCAACAGTTTATCAAAGTATGTATTAAATCTTGTGTCTAATGTAAAACTATCCAAAACAGCAAGACATTCTAAAAGGTTTTAACTATTTACTACGATTTTAGGACACTTTAATACGAAGTTATGAAACGCACAAACTGCGTATATATTTAGACAGTACCAAGTAATCCAAGTAATCTTCAGAACGCATTAAACTAATTAAATTCTACCAGGAAAAACGTACATCAATTCGAACACCAAAGAAAAACAACTTTAACTTTTGTACCCAGGAAAATCCAGACAGAGACGGAATTTCCATAATACCAAAACTGTTTTGTGTCATTATAAACGTTTACATAAAATATTTATAACCAATTTCGATGGGTTTTGTTGGTTTTTATTAGTTTAAAATTATCCTATATTTTCTTAGAGCAGGGTGCACCCACCTTTAGGCACGTCCGGTGTCTAGCTTGAAAATCGATGTTGCTGCGACGAAGAGCGAATAGTAGTTCCTTCTCGAGCTGTCATGTTTTGCTTAAACTTCTGCGGTAGTAAATGCACCGGCGTTTAAGGTGTGAAAAAATGAATGATTTCTACTGGACGTGATTCATCCGAAGTACACTGCGCCGAAAATTGGAGTGTGACAAGGAATCAATGATGGAGTCCTAAATCAGGTAAATCCAAAAAAGAATAAATGTCGCGAAGATTTTGCAAAAGTGTTGAAAGTGAGTAAATAATAAAACTGGACTTTATTCCTTTAAAAGCTGTTGACTTTTAACGATTATATGGATTACGCAAATATCCGCAGAAGGTGAATCACTGTATGACACGCGAATAAAGAAGTTTTTTTCCTTAACCAGGTTTTCATTTTCATTTTTAGAGTTAATAAAAAATGACAGCATATTGCGTTCACTTCGACCGGTAATATATCGCGAAAAGCATGTAAACAAAACGTGCGAATGACAGATAACGTTTTATCGATGGATTATAAACATTAAAGCTGATTGTGTCAAGAAACCTACAATAGGTTAGTCATCAACTTGCGACGATATTTATTTGACTTACAACATTTCGGAAAAATGCAATTGTCTCACAAGTGACGAAAGCACTGATAAATGCTATGATTCGCTACCATCATGAAATTTGCTGTATTAAAAGAGTTGCAGTGGAATATTTTGAATGAAAACTCAATTACAGCACAAAAATACAATTTTGGATTAGTAGCTGTAATTTCCTACCTAATGAAATGTGAAGGATAACAAACTATTATTCACCCACGAAACTATTGCACTATAAACCGAATTCACACTGGATACGATAAAAATAAAAATCAACGCACCATACAGGGAACTGCCTTTTTCGAAACCTTAGGTAAAGTGACCAGTTTTGAATAGAGATCCAAAAAAATTGTGACCGTTTTCAATTTCGAAAAATTAAAATAAGAGCGGAGAGTTTCTCGGTCTGGTGCGAAAGACGAGCAATCGCGGACTGATACCAACATCCAGCCGTCTGGTGGGCAATGCCGAGTGCACGGATCGACACTGAATGAACCTGCCGTGACCCCGCGAAGCCTCTTACCCATCCCGGTTTTACTCTAGGGCAACGACAGATTAACCCCTACTGAAGTAAGAAAAAATGTTTTCATTTTTTTTCTGGGCGATTAACCCATTAACGCTGTGAATTAAATTTTTGTCACCTGAATTTCAATCAAGTATTGCGCTTCGAAATTCGAAGTAACTATTTCGAGGTCAAAGATTCTGAGGTCAAAATTCAGTTTCAGTCATTAGGAATTCCAATATTGCGCCAAATTTACAAAGAAATTTAGAATGAATTGTTGCAATATATATTTTTATTAATTTTTGTATAACTATCAGAATATTGGGATTCCTTCAAACTGTCCAGAAAATGAAAGAAAATTTTTGAATTTTTAGAACAAATTTTAGTTTCATACCCCACATTCTTAGAACGACCACAATATGGCGTCTCTGATGAAAATTCACAAAATTTCAGGACGCTTTAACTCAGAAATTATGAGCTTCTTTGAAAACTAGTAGGAACCACATGTTCTTAGAATTCATCAATGAATAGTTTGACATTTTGTGGATTTTTAAGCGGTATTTTGAGATACTTTTTAAAATTTTGTCAAAATTTAGGAAAAATTCTGAAAAAAATGTTGGTACATTCTTCGATGAATTCTGAACGTTTATTGTCATTTGTGATTTTTTCCGAAAGTTTACAAAGACAAATCCTAAATTATAATACTTGAAATTCCTTTCCTCGAGAAGTATGAACCTTTGGAGGAAATGGCAAACAACAACAAATTCTGAACACTTTTTATTATACATACCAACATTTTTTCAGAATTTTTCGTTAGTATTCGGTGATCCGAAGCTTCTGCTTTCGTTCACAGGCTATGGATGTATCCGAGTAAGTTGTCGAGCCGATGGATGTAGATGTCTCGCATGAAGTTATATCTCCAGTGGGAGATTATTAGCGAAATATATTGCACCTCCTATTGTGGGAAGCGCTGAGTCGAAAAAAGGGTAATGAGTTAGTTTTTTACATTTTGTTAAAAAATGCCAGATAAACAATACTTTCGAAACGTAAACACAAACAACGTGGCTCGTCTTACCAACAGCGAGGTGCTGCTTGAAAACGGAATCGAAAAAATGTTCACCAGACGGGGATCGAACTCACGACCTACGACTTCGTAGTCGAGTGCGTTAACCACCTGAGCCACGAAGCCGATATTATTCTTAAAAAAAGACACAAAAAATTGTCCCTTTTTGAAAAGTTTTTTTTTTTAATGTCTATTTCTGGAGATAAAAGATGTCAAATTTGCAAAAAATCTATTTTTTTTAAATATCATCTCGCTTTGAACCTTCCTACATGGAGATTGAAATCTGAAAATGTTACGCGAACAATCGGTCACTATATACTTTTAATTCCCATTATTACGACTCCATTTTCAAATAATTTATTATATTAATATTTATGTATATACTTCTTTCTATCGCTAATTTCGAAAACTGTATAACATTATTACAAAACTGCATCGGATTTTCTTCGCTTGCTGCTGATAAAACTAAACTTCAATTAGTTTTATTAAATTTCAATGAAAGTGTAAGTAGGTAATGTAATTTCGATTGCGGGGAATTTAGTAGTGAATAATTCACTATAGAATAATGTAACAAAAATAACTTTTTAGAAGGAAATACTAGAATGTACAGCCGTCAAATTGACAGTCGATTTTCGAAGAAACCCGTTTTTCATGTTTTTCTAATTCTGAGGGTAGAACATATGATATTTTTATTATTATTTTGTAACTCTAATCGTAGTTGTTTTAAAATAATATAGTTAATCAACTATACTTTGTACTACATAAAGTATTTATATTATACCAGAAACTATTGGGACTATTGTGCAACAAACTATTATTAGAATGATCAAGCAAGAGATAGTAGTAAATAGTAGTTTTCGATGCATGTGTACACGCGTTTTCTACAAATGTAAGGGTTGCGGGCATAGTCAAAGGCGTTTTGAACAGATAACATTCTAGGTAAGGTAAGTTTTTTTTTAAATCATTAATTATGAGTTAATTCTGATTGGCACAAAAAGCATTTTTGCCCATGCGTTCAATATTTTTGGAATAAAAACAAAAATCCGTAAAATTGCGCTTATGCACACTGCATTAAAAAGAAGAATTCTTCCTTGGAAAAATTCCCATACCCATTAGTGTCAACGAGCTATACTCGGAAAATGTCAGTAAATTCTAAATTTCCATGAAAAATGCCCATAATGACGAGGAAATTTAGGTGCAGGCAGTCTAATTCGTTCACGAAAATATAATAAATATCTTCATTCTCAAAGTATCTTTCGCAGAAACTAAACAGTATCGGAATGTTTCCATGGAAAATGTTCTCATTACGGTATTAACTAATTTTCTATTAACTAGTATTGCGATATATTAGAAATATTTCTACCTATTTTGATGGTTAGATTTAGCAATATTTCGGTTAAATCTAACCATGTATGTTTGTAACAATTTATTCCTCAATCGTGCCGATATTGATATGCATTCGAATCAAAAAGAGTACTAGTCGATATCGTTTTGTATTTAGTAATAGCTATGACAAAGTTATCATAGGTCTCAATTAGATAGTTATCTGATGTTAATTTATGTTATTTATGTTAACTGTATTTAAAAGTACGCGTTTCTTGTATGAATGCATATAACTATAATTTAACTTGACAGGAGCAATGTATTTAACATTATTAACTTCGTAGGTATTGTGATTTCTAGCACATTGCTGAAATCAGTTTGATTGAAACAGTATCCTGTTTGATCCAGCATGATCTAAATCGATCCAAACGAATTCGTACGTTGTTAAGAAACATACTTGTCAAAGCAAATTCTATTTACGTCATATATTTGCATCAATTTTATTTATAACGTCAGCATTAATGCAAGACGTGGTACGAATTTATCAACGACTATATAATACACATAGCTATATACAAGTATTGTGTCATTTGTTCGTAAGTATTGTCATCTATTTATTATTCGGCTATTACCAATATTATAATAAAAAGGCACCAATAATTTGTTTCGACCTTCGATGTCACTTTAAAATCAACTTTTTTACGTAGTAACCCATATTTTTCAACACTGAAATGGATCAAATTTGATTTTTTTTAGTAGGATCACGTTAAATGTTGTATATCATCGCCAAGTTATAGTCGAGTTTATAGTCGATCCGGTCTTTCTATTTATGATGTCAGCAAATACGAATTTGCTTTAAAAAGTGCCAATTTGACCTTCAAATGTCTTTGAAGATTATCAACAAGTTTGTAGGCAGACGTAAAATTGTCGGTTTTTCCTTATATCGTCAAAAATACGGGGTTTCAAATAAAAAAATTTAGTAAAAAGGATGGTCCCCAACATGACTTATTTGAAACTAATATTATCACCTGCTTACTTTTGGATGACAAAATTATAAACAATTACTAATAAAAACATGTGGAATTTTTAAATTAACATTTTTCAGGTTACGAATCCAGTCTCAGATTTTGAAACTTCAAAATCAAACACACTATCAAATCAGTCGACCTGACCATATAAAAATATACAAAATTTAATGAGTCCGTCTTTCGTTACATGTATGGTGCTTTTGGGTATCGCTGATAATTAATCTAGTTTTCGATTATTAAAATTCAAAATGACGGAACAAACATAGGGAAAGGAGTTGAGGATTTCTAAACATTACAAACATTTTTTTTTGTATTCTCCGGAAAAATGAATTCTGTTCATTCCCTTTTCCTGGGAACACATTATATTTTTGGAGATATAAGTATGTGTAAGTATATATTATTATTTAATTATATCTGGGAAAATATGAAAAAGAAATTTTAAAAATTAAAAAAAAATAAAAAATATTGTTACTTAACTAGTACCTCCATCCACGTCCACGTCTGTCTTTAGTTCTCGTTCATGCTGAGAGGGAAAATCAGATGCACTAGTAAACACTTTGTGAAGCCGAAATCGTAATTAGCGACTTTGAAGATCCTTATAAGAAAATGGGCATTTATCTGCTAATTATCGAATAGTTTGTAGGCATATTGAACCCTTTAATTTGAAATTTCGAAATCTGAGTTCAGATTTATATCAACTATTTCGAAAACCCCCGAGAAGATAAATTTCATACGATATGAGTGAGTTTTAGATTTTTGTACGCCATATTGGATTCGCCATTTTTAATTTTCAAATTATGAGTTCAGATTCGTAATCAGGAACCTTGAAAACTAAAACATACATATTAATAGAAATAATTCGTTCAAAAGAAAAATGTGCCCCTGAAAGTGGTTAAAATCGAGCAAGGAATTCAAAAAGAAGAAACTTATGACCCATTATACGATTTTCTGAATTCGATTAAATCTTTTTTTTTTGCAACTATTTAAATAAATATTTCCTTTAATGCAGACATGAATTCTCTGCAGTAACAAAATCAATGCGTGATATTACCTAGTATTTACCTTACGTGAAAACTTTGAAGGATTCAAAATGAAACCGCACACAAAAACCGGCGCACACGTACTTTCTGGTTTATATAACTATACTTACACATTCTTGCTTGAATTTCACATCTTTATGAGTCACTTCAACGAGACAATTTTGTTACCAAGATTAAAGTTTCCGTCGCCTAGAAGAAAACGAAGAACAGAAATAAAAAGTTATGATAACAACCGCATATAAACTTCGAAAATTGCAGCATGCATGTACGTAAGACAGATAATATCAATGAAGAAATTTAAATGGGCGGTCTCATTCAAGGAATCCGATTTGCCGGCGATGAATGGACGAGGCCATTCTCAACATTCACAGGTTTACATCATGCTTATTTAACGGTCGAATTCAGCCCTTCATCAAAGTCGCTTTTACGATTTTCCAAAATGCTTGTGTGATAATAGACATCTTCAAGGTTGGCATTTGCACAACAGCAGGCAACATTCGGTAAACTGAATTGAATTTCCGATGATAGTAATTGCCAACAGTCTGCCGTAATGCAATCGATGCATTCTTAAAGAGAATAGTTTTGTGTAAATCGACTTCTCGTTTTGATCTTAAATGTCCTCAAAGATGTTAATTCAGAAATCCATACTGTAAAAATATTATTAGAAAAATGGATATGAATAATAAATTAAATATAATTAAAATAAAAGTTTGAACATTTGATATTTATTTTTGTAAATATTTGTAATCTTTTATCCACAGTAAAATGTTTATCTAATTTCATAAAGTAAATAGAAATAGAGTTAGTAGGAATATAATATAAATAATAATAATGGGGTGCACCTCAAAAACCAGACATTTCAAAAATAGACATTTCAAAAACAGACATTTCAAAAACAGATATTTCAAAAACAGAGATTTCAAAAATAGACATTTCAAAAACAAACATTAAAAAACTAGGGGTGCACCTCAAAAACCCGACTAATCACAAAACAGACACTTCAAAAACCCGACTAATCACAAAACAGACATTTCAAAAACCCGACTTCAAAAAACCAGACATTTAAAAAAAAGAGGCATCAAAATACGTTTGCATTTTGTGATTTACCGCGTTTTTTAGGTGCACTCTTGGTTTTTTAATGTCTGCTTTTGTAATGTCTGTTTTTTGAATGTCTATTTTTTGAAGTGTCTGTTTTGTGATTTGTCTGGTTTTTGAGGTTGCAACCTAATAATGTACTTATTATATAGTAATAGTTATTTTTGAAAACAGCTGAACAGCTGAATAGACTTTGGTCTTTCTTATGCTGTCCCTGAAGGGACACTGTACATATTTTGAAAAACTGATTTTCAATCATAAAACTCATTTCATCCATTATCATAATGAAAAAGTGAGTTTCAAAAGGGCAATTCCATGTGAAACCGGCAGAAAAAATCGATGTAACAGATTTTAATCGTGATTATTTTCTTGGGTTTTTATTATGAGATTAGTCTTTAGTTAAAATTTCAGCCAAAAATACAATTTTTTTCTTGTAAAACAATACGTTTCTATCTTCTTTAATAACTAAGCCGGCTTTATGTGTATTGATATTTCTTTTTTAGGAGCCCAAAGCATTTAAAAACCCGTTAAAAATGAAAAAAATTGATTTCGTGCATTTTTGAAGGCGTGATCGTCAAAACAAGGTTTTTTCAAAAACGTGAATATTTCAAAAACATCCTTTTTTAAAAATCTGATACTTTTATACCGAATTGGTATGATAAAGTCCTATATTTGGGAAAAGTTTCATATAATTTTTTATAGTAGTTTATAGTGGAGGAATTAAAAATATTGAAATTTATTTTTTACTATTGCGTAGTTTTTGATAGTTTACTCGAGTAGTTTTGTGATTTTTTTTAATTAGGCAAGTATACGCTCATCGGGTTCGTTCATTTTAGTATATTATGAAACTAGTGTGCAAAGTTAACTTTTCCACACGAACTGTGATACTCTGGTACTATATAATCGATGTCTTTCTGAATAGTTTATTAGAATGTAAAGACCGTAAATTTGTGCAGGCGTGATAACAATTTTTTTTATATGGTTTCCGCCCTAGATATATAAGGTACTATTTCCTTCGTCAGCGATGTGGCTGCACATAAAATCTTATAAAATGTCAGCATTTGTTCGTCTTAGTTATATATGTTAAGTTATATGTTCTGAAGAAGGCTTATTTACATATGACGAACTAAACTATTTCTTGACCTTAAACAATATTCGTTAATAGTTAAAATGCATTTCTTAATAGTCAAGAAATAATATTATTTAGTAACAAGTAAATTTACCCATTAATAAATGTTGTTTAAGCTTAAGAAATGGTTTAGTTCGCCATATGTAAAGACGCCTTCTTAAGGACAAATAACCTCTACTAATTGAATGAGTAACGTAATTTAATTAACTCATTCAATTAGTTAAAATTGACTAATATAGTAAAAGTTACAATTAGAATAATTTTAAATCGTAACCTTCTTTTCACTTTACTATTCACTTTACTATTCACTTTACCTGCAGTGGCGTTTGACTTTTCACGCTAATCATCACTATGGTAGTGATGTAAAAAAGCTCTGTTAAGAACTTCTATTAAAAACTATAAAACTACAACAAAATATATTCAAAATTAAAAAGGAACTTTCAATAAAAGGTGAATTAACACAACTGTCGACGTTTTCTTTTTCCATTCAATATTACTACGATTTATATGTATATGAACCTTGAACTTGATTGAGTATGAAAAAAATTTTATATAAAAAACAATATTATCAAAGTATTCAGCACAAGTGTATTTATTTCGTCGATATCATCAAATAATCTGTAAATGGCATATAGCATTTATAGAACCACTGAATGGCACATGTACCTAAACATGTTTGGTATAAATGCAAAAAAAAAAGAAACTGAAAGATTTGTGGGTAAAACATGTAGCTCGAAAGTACGCGCATGCTGTTCTCGTGACGTCAATGGACGAAAAATCAATTCGTCCTTGGTTGTGTAGTAGCACAATGAAATAGACAAAGATATTTCGACCAATTTCAATACACCGGTATAATTAGCGATCGGTCGATGTTCTACAAGTAGCACATATTCATTTTAAACGTTCAAAATGTGGCTATGATCAATCCGATTCTTCATCGAAGTAAGTTTTTTTTTGTTCAACAAAGATAATGCTTTTTCTGTCTAATTAAAAAATATTTTAAATTACAAAGGATCAGTTCTACTGTTATTTAAAATACAATAACATAAGGTATAGAAGTAGAAAAATTGAATAGCAAATTGTAAATGTGATGAAATTGGTGTAACCTGCTCGTGTTAACCTGCTACAGGAATGATAAAAATGACCAGAGACTTTTTTTTATTTAATAATAAATATATTTGCTTTTCGGTAGACTTGTTCATCTTTATAGGCCTCTGCATCATTGTAGTTCCTGCAGGAAACCATCAGTCTTATCAACGGTTATTTAATACTAACCCATCTACCAACTCTCTGAATTTGAAACAGTGAAAATATAGGTACTAGTTATCAGAGAATAGTCTCTGAGTGTCACAGTGAAATAAACACCATTTCAAGGAAATTTCACTGTTTGACTCTTTGAAATTGATTCACTACTTTATTCAGTGAAATAAATTCACTGCTTGAATCAGTGAAATTGATTTACTTGAAATAGTGAAATTGATTCATTGACAGAATCAGTAGCCCCCAGCATTAATATCAGTGCATGTATTGAAAAAAAAATGTTTCTAAAGCCCACAATAACTATATTATCACATGTAACATCTTAGATGATCCATTTCCATGATTTAAATATTAAAAAAAAAGAACGATGATCACACACCATTTAAGATTTTCAAAGTTTCCAGATAAACATTAAAGTCCATCAACAATTGACACAGTTCATCTGCAGACAAATCATGACATCCTACATGAATGACATGTCCCGTTTGGAAAAAGGTCCAGTCAATATGACAGTGGGTAATCGTAATGAAATTCAAAACTCATAGTGAGTTTCACTATTTTAAATTGGGAGAGCGAATAACAGAACTTAAAATCAACTAAATTAATCCGATACTTATTACCGGCGGTTTTCGAAGTCGCTGATTACAAAAGTGCCATTCATTTTTCAAAGTTTCGAATCACGCTAATACGGTGAATAAATCCACGATTTTTGTCGTGTCATTGCATTGCATTATGTAAAGTTCGGAAATTTGTTTTCTGCAAAACCATGAGATTAACACTAAAATCCCAAGAGACATTTTTGCTTGACAATTCAGCAGAGAAATTGATGTTTTTTTGTTGTTTGAAAACGTTAGAAATGACGTGCGACATTTTCATGTCGCTGTTTTGAATGCCGAAAATCTGACAACAAATTCATAATTAACGATTTAAAAAAACTTCTAAACACCAAATTTAATATAAATTGAATTTACAGTATCAAACGTGCCTCAAAGTGTTACAAAAATATAATTGTATGGTTATAAAATATAATTATTTGAATACGGATATCATAATAAACATTGATATTCGTAGAATAAAACTCCATTGTTAAGATACGAACTCGACGAAGCCATAAAATAGCAACAGACAATAGTATGTTGTATATCTAGGGCGCAAAGGAAGGAATTATAAACAGGCTCGTCACGCAGGACGAAGGGAAGTGGGCGCGTAAACCACGAAAAGGGCCCGCCGGACCCTCGAAATCACAAGCGATGAATACGTTTCAGGTCGCACGCTTTACCTGCTTACAAAGACTCAGTTTCTGTGGAGGTATGACAAAAAAATATTTCTTTATTCAGTAGGAGTAAAATGACGAATGTATTACGATAGGGATTTTACTGAGTCATCATTGTTAAAAATTATTGAAAAATGGCCATTTTTCACACCTACTGAATCAAAAAATTATGTTCGTATCACGGTCGTCAATTTTTACACCCTCAAGGCTATTAGCCGATACCCTCGGCTCGGCTTCGACGTCCCTAGGGTGCCCTGGTCACCTACGGGCGCAAAAGTTATTTTACGCCCTTGATACGAAAATAACTATTAATAGTATTTGAATTTATTTTAAAAGATTCAAATTTAACTCTCTCCATTTGAAATAGTGACGATCCCTCTTCATTGAAAATAAGTGAATATTCACTATTTCAAAATGAGAGAGTATACCCGTATTGTTCGAAAAATAAAATTTGACAAACCACCTTTCTCTTGTACGTTCACGCGTTGCATTTATAATATATAATTTAATGTTTCTTAATTAAGGTCTAAATCCACGTATAAATTAATTTCATATATGCATGGATTTGGCAGTCAAATCGAGTAAATATTTTCCCCAAATTCGTGGTGCCTTCTGGGGGACCACCGTCCCCCAGACCCCCTGCTAAAGCTATCCTAACCTAACAAAGCACATAAACCTTTGTTGCATCCATCTCTCTTTCACTCACGCATGATATAGGAAACCGTATACGTGGATATAGACACTACCAATTTGTCATATTGAAATTATAAAATCGATTTTAATTGTTGTAAACTAAGGCAAAAGTACAAGTAGATATAGATGTTAGTACATGTAAATGATGCAAAAAAATGCGTTTTGACAAACTTGCTGTCATCATCAGGAACCAATTTTGCGTGTCTTCTTTTATGTTAAGACATTTTCTTGTAAGAAAATATAAATCATTTCAGAAATTAATCCGATTTTCCGAAAGCTCTCCTTTTTTAATATCTTAACACTAACTCAATTAAATTGATGTTTCGTTTTTTCAATGTGTTCAGTAATCACAGATTTTCTCTGTAAAATTCTACATGCGCTGACATTGTTTTCTTTAATTCTATCTAATAACTGTCTTTTCGTCACACCAATATAAGATACATTACAATTAACACATTTAATTTAATGTTATAAACTACATTATTATTACTTCATTAATATTCTCTGAGGTTTTGGTCACATCCTTGCCTTTTTTAATAATTAATATGTGTGAAATTTTTGGTGATATTTGGGACCATAGAAATGTGAAATTCTTTTAATTCATTTTTTAGACCACGGTATAAATTTTCATTGTATAGAATTAAAAAATTCCTACTCGCTGTGCACCAACAAAACTTAACATTTTTCTGTTATATATAAAAATACTTGTAAGTTTTTAATTGATTATATTACTATATTATACAACTAAACATAATTGCTGTCTGTACTTAGCTGCAATTTTTTAGCTGTAGTTGCTAACATGTTGTAGTTTTTTGTGGAATTATTAACTGAAATAAAAATAGTGTAATTAACAATATCAGCAGAGCTTTAGCAATTAAATTTAACAGTTTTTATTATAATAAAAATTAAGGAGGGCTTAAAACTTACAATACAATTTTTGTGGATGTCAATAGTAGACCTCCGTCTATTACCATGAGCAAAAAAAAGTTATTTTTGATGTTATTTTGTACCTAACCTTTCGGACCAATCTAGGGTCCCTCCATTTAGTTCTTATTATCATTATGACTAATGTCCAGTTAATTGACCAATGGCATACTTATTTAGAGATTATAGATATATTGCATTAAGGATAAAATACGACTAAAAAAAGGTGGCATACTTCGATACAAATCACCATCTTATAAAGCTCGTTCACTTAATATTAATTTTTGTTAATTTAGATTTATTTTAACGTTTTTTACACTAAACAATATAAAAAATAATCATCGTAACATAAGTAGAATCAGAAACAATACAAAACTACCTTCCTTCCTTCATCATAAATTCTAAATTATAATTTTGATTAAAATCTTACTCTGAAATAAGTCATTTATTGTGAAGTTATTTTTTAGTAGTATGATAAAAAAAATTGATATAGATTTTAGTTAATATCCCTATTAATATAATAGTAAGTACATTATCATTCCCATACTATTTTTACCTTATCACTTTCAACATTAGAATATGCAAATTTATAAATGTGTAAAATTTCCAGATATTTTGTTTTATATTGGTTTTAAATCTCTTTACTTTACCTTAGAAAACATATCAACGAATATTATACCTGCTGTCGGTAAATTATCAAAAGTTTTTGGTTAAACATTCACTGTTACACAAATCTGTATTCAAAGATAATTTCAATTCATATATTCTTGTAAAATCTCTCATTAAACATTGAAATTCCTTTTAAACGCAATTCCAATTAATTTTCGTTTTAAAGCGCCTGTACGCAAGCAACCTAGTACACACATTGCCTCCGACGATAATCAGCTTTTAGGGAAGATGAAAATTGTCAAAATCAAATAATGGGTTATTATTTTTTCAAAGACTAATTTATTATCAAGTTGAAATTACGTACAAAAATATCTACTAATACACATAAACTTACAGTAAAATACAGAATACTCCAAAAATGGTAATATTCTCATATTAAAAATAATCACACAGTATATTTTTGATTGATATTTCACTCCCACTTTAAATCTATTTTGTATTATAAGACAAGTTTGCTACTCTAAATGAACAAAAATGTAAATATTTTACAAACTGTACATTTAAAAATTATATTATACTAGCCACTATTTTACATAATAAAATATCGATTTGATTCATCGTTTTGAATGTTTTTAAAATATATTTATACAGGAACTAAAAAAACAGGCGTCATTAAACGCTATGTGCCTGTTTCGAGTTCCAGTTGAGTCGAGTAGATGGCGTTGGACCTCAGTCGATATTTAATTTTCTAAAGGAACCTGGAATTCCTTCGAATTCGTTACTAATCATAGATTTGTTATTTGGTAATCGAAGTTTTTCATTAGTTTTACTGATTTTCTCTTCACGTAGGAACCAGTCTCTGTATTTTTCCATTTTTGTGCGCCATGATTCTGAAAAATAAAATAACTTGTAAAAAATATGATTCTAATTTTCACAATTCAAATTTCAAGCATATTTCGATCTTAGTAAAAAAAACGTTAATATTTGTATTACAATTATAATGTCCTGCATTAAAAAATATAAACAGGTTTCGTCTCGAATGACATGTGAAGTCATTTTTTCAGTTTAATAAGGACTATTTAAGATATTATCCTTTAAAGTATACAGTAAAAATATACACCGCAGAGCTCCTTTGGAGTAAAATAAAAATTATCTCCTTAAAGCAATTGTACTTTAGATTAACTCAGGTTCAACCGATCGATTTTTACGGATTTGGAATGAAAGTCCACTACAACAGTTTTAGTGGGTGATGAATGTAAAACAAAAACAATTTTACTGTATTACCAATTGATTATTTTATATTTTAGATGGTTTAACATATAATAATAGTGGAATATTAGAACTAATTCTATTTTGTACACAAAAATCGATTAGATGTGTTTGAAAAACCAATTCAATAACCGTTTTCTATTAATGATTTAGACTGTTATAAATTGTATAATTGTCTAAGTTTTTCTGAACTGTCTACAAACAATTTTTTAATATTTAAAATATCCTCAATATATAACCGTTCGGTAATTTTTACTAAATAAATTTTGTTTACCTCGACATAAAAGTTAGAATTGATTTATTATCAGCAATTCGACAAATTGATCACCAAAATTCGTAAACAAATTACATTTATATTTTACAGTAATTATTTAAGAATGGTACCAATAGTGAAATTAGTTACTTAATGTTGTCTTATGTACTGAATTGCAGAGTTACATATTTAGATAGAAAGATATAATAAGTGGTACAATATTTATCTCGTGTCATTTTCTATAGAGAACTATTTTTTTAATTACATGTTTTTCGTCTATGAAATTCTTAAACTAACTACTTTTTCTCATTCAAGTCTAACAGCATTGTAGTAAATAATAATGTAACAAATTATGGACACACAGTAAAATTGTTGCAGTAATATTTCACTCCTGTGGGCTATAGCTGATAATAAAGTTTAAAAAGAAAATAATTTACTTCTTTCTCATGTGGACAATATTAAATTGTTCCAAGACTAAATTATTCCACACAGATTATTCCAATAATTTTAGTACATTCTATCTCCTTAAAAAAGATTAGGTTTCTATTTGACACCAATTAAATAAATATAATCTAATTGTAATCATTTGTAAACAGTAATTGGTAAAATTAATAACAATTTTATTACCACTCAGTTCGTTGAAAGTTCCAGCTTTGCCACCCCATTCATTTGGTAAAATATCTTTGTCCATAAATGGGTAAAGTTCTTCAGCTCCTCCAGTGCTTATTCGAAACTATAACAACGGAAATTATAAGAAAGAAAGTTCAGCCAATATATTACTGCCTATAAAACGAAAATACCAAAGAACGCTGCATAAAATTAATATTCTTTGTAAAGCAGAAGAATTTAACAAAAAATAATTGATAAAATAAATAAAATTTCACGAGGTAAAACGCATGCAAAATTATTAGGAAATAATCAGATTTTAAATATAATAGATTTTACAGTGAATATCTGCTTATTTGTATTCAATCATTCTTGCAGTTAAAAAAAGACCCCTAGGAAAATGAAAATGTAATATTACGATTATTTACATAAATTCCTCGGTAAAATTCTCGTCAGAATTATTTATTACATTGTTTGGAAATATTAGATTTTATTAAAGTGAAAATTCATGGTTATATAACTTCTGTATAATCTTTGTAACTTCGTATGTCGACATCGAATTATAGCATCTTGTATAAGCACATTACATCAAGAAACTAATCCATCACTGATTAAAATCTGTAGAATTTTGGAAATTTGTATCTACGATTTATCTCAATTTGATTAGCGTTTTGAAATTGACACAAAAGTATTTTGTTTCATTTTACGTTTTTTTACTTGAATGATACTATTAATATTAATACTAAAGGTGCGACTGTAATTTTAAAAATGAAGATTTAAGGTTATTGTTCCCCTACAAACGTAATTGTTGATAATGTTATTTCTATTTTATCTAGAACACAAAATTAAATAAAATATTTAATTGTCTAGTACTAGTTAGTATTTAAAACACATTATTAGTTTAAGAGATCACCTTTTACTTACATAAGAATGCAAACTCTGCTATTTATTTCATTTTGTTTAAAAGAAATGCATATTTGTCTTTTAGTCGTTGAACTTGTAGCAAAAATTTGTCTAGATGTCTGTACATTGATTCTTCTTCGAACTCGTTTTATTTCTGTATGTCCTTATTTATTTTCCAAAATGATAAAAAATTTTCACACCTAATCAAGTTTTGCAATGATGTCATATTTCATTATAAGACAACTTATTTCTTAATAAAAAATACAAATTTTCTAAAGTCAACAATATGAGAAAAATGTTCGTTAATTTTAGTTAATTCTCTTTGATATCAAAATTTTTGAAAACAATAATAGAAAAAATATAGGATTTTTTTTTTAATCCTCCAGTTCTTGTCTACATCAGTCATACTTACACAAAAATTCAATATTATTATGCAATAGTTCAGTTCTCGAAACATAAAATTTTTCTTATCATTATTATGGAACTTTTTTGGTGTAAAGATTTTTTGTAAACGAGGACGGAAAAGTATTTTTTAGTAGTTATTCTTGTCTATGAAAACTACGAAATTGGAATTGGAAAGTATTTAAATTAAAAAGTATTTAAATACCAATATTACACTCTGTATACTATTTAAATACATTAACGTGTATCATCTTAATGTGAAAATTAATTTTGATATTAACGAAGTAAAATGACGATGACTAAATATAAATCAAGGTATTGTATTCTTTATTATTCTTGTTCCTGCACAAGGTATTGAATAAAATAACCATTGAAATTACAATTTATTTAAAAGATCCTTCAAAACCCTTGTAGTATGTAACGAGGGCGTAATTACCGATCTTCGACCAGAGCGAAATTTATCCCACGAGCAAACCGAGGGTTACAATCACACTCGTCGTTGATCGATATTTCACCCATATTGCATACGATTTTTTTTAATATGACGAAGGAGGAGCTCAGTAATTTGCGCCCGAAGATTTCACTGCAGGCCGCAAAAACGAGTTCTATTCCCGGAGGGTTAAAAAATAATATCAAAAGCAGTAGAAATCTCTAAATAGGAAAATTATCCATTTTATTAAATGTTTCAAACATTATTTTTTTTTTGCTGGCCGAAATAAAAGCTCCAAAATCTTTTAAAGCACGTATTAAAATCTGTCTTCAGTAAGCAGGATTTCGTTGATAATACAGAGTTTTTCATGAACAAATACAAAATTTTTTTCCCTTAAAATTATTGACTTTTCAAGTCCGTTAAAGTTCGGCAAAATTAGTTTTTTCAAAAAGTACTAAAAAATTTGGTTTTCGTTCCAAACAAACAATTGAAATTTTACTTCAATAAAAAATGATATTTTCTACTTGTATATTAGTATCAGGAAACGCATTTTTTATTACTCTACTGCCTATCCTTAAAAGTAAAATTATTGTTCATGCAGAATAAAAAATGTTGTTTGCCTTACCTTTTGAATTAATTTTTCCTTTAGCAAAGGATAAAATATATTAAGGATGTTATTGATAAAATTTGGAGCATTAAGATAAAACACCCTGTGTAGACGGAACGGCATAGCGTTTTGCGTGGCAAGCATGGCGTGTCGAATAATTGCTTGTGTTGGTACGCATTTGGCATAGTGATTGGCGGTGAAACCCTGAAACAAATATAATAGAAAGTGTATTCTGCCGCGAGCATCACTAGTTGCAGGAAAGAAACGGTCATCGAAACAGGAATTAAAATCAAATTCGACGAGGAACTTAGTTACGCATTACTCTCCGAGCCTTTATGCAACAGGTCAGATTTTAAAAATGTTCGTATAATGTTGCTTATATAACATGTACCGACGAATTTGACAGATAGAAAGTTGGAAGAGGATTATTAATGTCTAACGTCTGGTGTGTTTGTAACACTGTATCTAGTTAGTGCACCTTAGGGAATTTACTCTCAACGATGCTACGGTTATCTCGATTTTACTTTCATCTACGGTTTTACTTTTCTTGACCTTCATGAGGTCCAATTTTGACATCGAATTATCTTCTATTTTGGGAAACTGTGCATGTTGTACAGTTATTTAGCGTTGGCTAACTAACAATTCATTGCTTGATTCGTATCTCTTTGTTCGACTGATGCTGTAAGTTCTGGAAAGTTATTCCAACATTTTTATCATTTTGACAATACCTGCTTATAAATTTCATTAAACTTTGTGTTAATTGTAGTGTGTATGTAGTTTTAGTTGTTGTGTAATAGGACATTGTATTAAAGCAGATTGTTACCATTATTTAATGCTATTTTTCGGTTAATTCGTACCGTCGATTTTCTTTTGCAAATAAGTAATTGTACTATTTAATTTTCTCGATATTTCTGTTTGCCAATAGGTGTTTAAATATTTAAATACATATCATTAATTGAAATTAGTTAATACAACAAATAGTTAACGCTACTAACTAGTATCTAAGAGTAGCAAATCAACTCTGATTGATCTAACTCTTTCATTATATAATTAATGTTTTAGTCAGGTGAACTATTTTTAGTTAATTTCCTTATTCAACTAAACAAATGGTAAGTTACAGAGTGAAAGTCTTATATTCGTTAAATGTTATGTAATGCAAATAATAAAATATTGAATGTAATGTAAATAACCTACGAAGTATAAGGTGTTTAAATTTGAAAAATAAAAGTCAGTTTTGTTTAATTTACTTTTGTTATTTATAAGTTACATTGGTAACTATTATATGATTTAATCCATTCAAGTTACTGCATTAAGTTAATAATAGCTTATAAATATGGACCATAGAGGGATAGCTTTCAATTTGAAATTATCGCAAGCACTTGGACCGTAAATCGGCCAGTTACAAGAATTGTTCTCTTGTATGCCAGATATTGATAAACGTGTAATTCTAAACAATCGATCAAGCCTATAAAATTGATATATTGTTATTTAGATAATTTATATTCGTTAGAAACATTAATTGTAGTAAAAAAAAACTTAAATTTTGCCAAAATCAAACAGAACTTTTATTTATTACAACTTTTGGTAGCTAAGACAAAAATATTATTTATTATGTAGTACAGTTGGTTCGAGAATGATTTGTCGACATTGTTATTTTTATAGATATTTTAATTATTTTATCCTCTACAGAACTTTTGCATTTGCTAAACAAAACTCTGTAAACTTGAATTAATTAAAAACGATTTATCTAGAGCGAAAAGTGGATTAACATCAATTAGTAAGTTTTTTACTGAAAAATAGTACGAAAATACTAATTCATTAGCAAAATTCAACTAATCTACAAGTGCATGTTGACTTTTTTAGTTAAGTAGTTTGTAGAATTAGTAGGTTTTAACTTTTTATTAGCAAAAATGATTACTAACTCATTTGGCGACTCACTTTTCATTGTCTTATTAATGGTTTATAATTAATTCAGATTTCGAGAGAACATTGTACACAATTAAATAATTCAAATAAGTGGTTCAAGAATAACAATTTTTTTTTCAAGTTAATAGATTACTTGTAATAAGTATGGCGTTTTATTTAAGGTACAAATTTAACGAAAATAGTTAAGGCGATAAAATGAGTTAGGAGATGTATAATTAACTATTGTATTTGAATTTAGTGATTTCTTCATAGGAAAAAAGATACAGGAACTATTTCCGCACATCTGCAAATGTTTCTTGCAACTAAATTTTATTGAAAATATGATATTCCTGTAGTTTTGTAGCGTATTTGTAATTTTCATTTTTGAACACGATACCTTATAGTTAGAAATCCATATACTTTTGTTCTGTGTGTTATTTTAAACGAGCGAATCAGCTGTTTAAAATATCATTTTTTAATGATATCGCTTTAGTTTTAATAAGTATCATTATTATTTACAAAAAATTAAAAACTCAAGTTTAAATTATTACATGAGCAATAAATTATTTCTCTATTATTAATGTGTTTTTTCTACAAATTTCATTCGATCAATATATACTACATACTAAGATTATAAACTATTTCTTAAATTGAAGACGGATCAAATTATGTTGGAGTTAATCAATGGAATATAGATATCATCGTCGCTTTAATTTGAATTACTAAACAAATAATTTCTGCAGTTCTAATCGGTAGAGAACAATGAGACAGTAATTATGTTTTGCTGTTATTTATGTTAAAATTTAATACTGTTGCGTTTTGCTTTAGGTGTTTTCGAAAAACTATTTGGAGTTTCAAAATTTGGAAGTAATTTTGACTCGGATTTTTCTACTAGAAGTGACATGAACAATACTTAATGTGTATCATTAAACAGGATAATGAAGTAGTAATTATGTTGTAACTACTGGAAAATATTACTAATAAACTGTATGATAAGCATTATTTTTTTAAACATAAATATATGTATAAAAGTTTAAATAGTTTGAAGGAGATTACACTATTAGCACATAAAGCTAATTGCACAAAAGCTCTCTAAAGAAAAAAATGGATTCGAATTCAAAATACCATTCATAACTTGCAAAATATTCGTTCTAAGAGCAACTTGAATCTCACAGTGCAGTTTTCATTCAAATAATTTTAAATGATACAAATTTAATTGCGGGAAATCGTCAAAACCGCACCTTATAATAAATCGATACAAATTTCTTATGGTTTTTTTAGTTCGTTTCCATTAGGGGCTTTTTTAGCTAATCGAAATCAACTACATAATAAATTTTGAGTGTCATTACCTTGAGATCTAAAATCATAATGTTGGATAAGGATGGTTCTTCTAAGAGACGAATGTCCATAACCATCAAAATCCGCCTTGTAATTGCTCGTAACGAAAAGCGTTCCATTGAGGGATCTTTCAGTCTTAAGATAGTTACACGGTAACCCTCTTCTGTTAACTTTGGTAAAACGAAATATTCTCTGCAAAACAACAAAATATATTTGCTTTCATTAGAAATAGTTACATTTTTGTGATGATTAAGAGTATAATATTTATTAGTATTTCAATAGTAATCATAGTATAATAGTTGTACAAAGTATTATTGCTACTAACGTGATATTAAAGACAGTAAATAAAATAAACTACAAACATTAGAATTCGGATTATACAATAATATTGTTCAGATAAATATAAAATTAACAATATGCAATAGGAAAAGTAGCTAACTTAAGTTAGTAATATCTGCTAGTAATTACATTATGTCACAGCTTTGTTGAATGTCATGACCCAAGGGATCGCGGGATGCGAAGAAGTCCGTTAGTACAGTTCGAGTACTGAAATAAGCCTCTAATATCACCTTGCATCTTTCAATACTGTTTTTGCAACCAAATAGAAAGTGCTCCAGTCTTGTATCGTCTGAAAAGATACATTAAAATACACATAAGGCTTAAGCAAATATTAATAGATTAGTAATATTATTTATACGGAATTCATAAATTGTAACGTAAAAACAATTTAAAACATAAAAATTTATTAGGAAAACAAAATATTTAACCATTTAACAATATCACTACTCTCAAAATCTTAGGTAGTTAAAAATTACTAACTAAAAAAATGAAAAACTACCAATTTATTACTTATTATAAAAATTACTAAACTAAAATATTCAATTAATATTTTGTTATTAGGAGAATTTTATTAATGAATGAGTAGTTTTTTACTATTTCTTAGTTAACAATTGACTAACTGACAATACCCACATTTTATTTAAAATTAGTAGGATATAACTAATTCAGACTTAGAGATTAGGGTATCATATTTGGATTTGAAACAAAAACGATATTTATAATAAAATGAACATTATGTTAATATTACATAATTTAAGATGCCTCTCATATTTGATATGGCTAACTAATGGTAGAGAAAGTGGGTAGGAGAGCTAATATATTTAATTTTATACTAATATTTCAATCTTATTATTCTTAGCAAAATCTTGTTATTTATTTTTTATATTTTGTCATTACGTGCTATATATGACATAAATATAATTTTATTTTCCTATTGTTATTAAAATGTAAAACAGTTGAATTAATCATAATTTATCAATAGTAGTGCTTTTAAATTTGTTTACTAATAAAAATCTATTTATTTTTATAACTTTTATACACTATTTTTGACCATTTCGAATTCTTTTAAACACATAAACAATATTTATAATAAAGTTTTAAATACAATTAAATCCACTATTAAATAGACCCAATTAAAATAATTATATTGACTAAAAAAGTTGACTAACGAAATTGCGTAGACTTGTTTTGCATTTTCAGTAAAATTATTTTTCTTTAATTACCTAATAACATCGATATGTTTCTTTACGTCGAGTTTACCAAACCACGAACTCCAAAAGTAGATTTTTAAAATTAGACAATTTAAGTAAAAAGTTGTATAATTCTATACTCGACGAAATTTCGTCTGTAGACAGTATAGAAGTATCCTTTTATCAAGATCTAAAGTCACGTCATCAAGCACACGATTTCACTTTCACTCGAGATGAAAAGGAACACAAATACGATCCCATTACCAATCATTTAGTTAGGAAAATATAGTTTTTAATAGAATAGTTCAACTGTCCAAAATGGTTTCACCTATTTTTGGTCAAAATTTAGTTTACTATTCTACACTCCTAGAAATTTTTTTAGAAACTAACAGAAAAAAGATTTAGCTACAAAAATTCTATATAAGTTTAGTGATTTTTGGTTAGCGATACAGAAAAATATAAGAGTAAAAATTGTCTTGCCTGTTGGTTAATTTACTTTTAATATGCTATACATATGTGCATAATTATTGGATGTATATATTAAACTTTTCTGGAATGGAATGTATTTAACATATTACATTTAATTAAAGGTATCTCTTAATTAAGAGGAATGCCATATAATCGAATGAAAATCCCACTTCTATAACGGGAAGCACGAGCGTTAAGTGTCGGGCGGCTAGTGTGGCAGCCGCACCTGGTGACTACAAACCAAACGAAAGTCCCCTGAGTTATCTGATTCCATCATCCGAATTTTTCTAACAGTGTAGATAACCTAACTTTTCGTGTTAAGTGGTCTAAAGTGAATACCTAGTATTTAAAAATAATTACCCATATGTTTTGGCAAATGTGGTTGTTTTGCGAGCCATTCGCGAATCGCAATAATGTCACGTTTTCTCATTTCTGGATCTGGAGGCACTTCGATGTCGATCCGCCGTTGCTGCTCCACAGTTGGTGGCAGTAAGGTCATTTTTAATAATCACCTGAAACCATAAAAATGCAGGCCTATTATTGATAACATTTGATTTTATCCTAAAATATATGATAACTGCGATGCCATTTAATTGCGAAATAAATGAACGCGCCTACTTTTCAATTCTTTCGACATCCTGTAATCTGTTTACGAGCAATAATTCTCTGAAATTATATGTGGAATTACGTAGCATCAAGCTTACATCAAAAGTCATGTATTATAAAATGACTACTCTTTTTCTGTGATTGTTACCTATGTGTACTTTATTACAAAGTACTGTAAGAATTCATTCGAGCATATGTTCGAGTGTAAGTAAAAAATCCTTCCTGGAAATATTTGTTTCGTTGTCAACAAACAATCAGGATGAGGAACGTTATAATTTATTTATTTTTCAGAAATAATATTATGCTTCTTACAATGCGTTTTTTAACAATTTGTTTAATAAATAATAGTAAGTTCTTAAGTTTCCAGTTGCATATTAAGTGCAATATGGAATGTCACCTTTTTTTAAATATTCTCAACGTTTCCGATTTCTATTACTCCTCATAAGCAGTATTATTAATTAATAATTAAATAAATTTCATGCTTTTGTTTATTTATTGAATTATTATCAAATCTCCATGTAATTATTATATACAAATTTTGAGCTGACTTGTATTAAAATAAGAAAAATCATATACAATATTAAATCCTGTTAGTATCGTTAAAGGTCTTGGGTTTCAGCTAATTTTGTTCGGTTCTTGTGATCCAAAATATTGAACAACATTAACATAAACAATTCAATTTTATATTTAATGTAAAATAGATCGATTTTAAAAACAGATTTCCGGGCAATGAGAAAATGTTTTTTTTTCGTTGAAACCATAGATTATACTTAAAAATTCGTTGCACTGTCAATACCAGTCGTAAAAAATTTGGTTGTCGGAGTGCATATTAACAATCATAAGTTCATGAATCTTCTGAATTTTCAAATTTACCAAAATAATATGTCAGATCTTCAACTTTTTTAAAGATATCGAAATAATCTCATAAGATATCTGTTATAGCATTAATTTAAGTCAACTTTTCAATTAGTGGATTCATTGTTCTTCAAACGTTTTAGTATCTTAGTTGTATTTTTTAACAATTTTCAAATGACTTTCAAATGACTTTTCAATACTCTCAAAATAATTATTGCGAAAAAGTCTGCACCATTTTTAATCAAATAGTTTTAATTTCTTGCAAATTTCATATTTTCTTAACTGGTAAGAATTTTTCAAAGAATAAAGAAACATGCTTGAATATAGTTAATGCTTTTTTACGAGTGGTATTGGCATATTTATTTTGATGTCAAATAAATTTGCGGAGTACATAATCCCCAGACAGCAAACATAACAAATAGTTCAGGATTATTATGAGGTTTTTCTAAACATATCATTATGAGATCAATATGAATCAGATTTCATTTAGAGCACAATATTGGAGATCATTCTGAACTAATGTTGATGAAACGGAACAGATTAATAATAGTTGGATCAGGATTTTGAATCATCCTGATCTAATAATCTCTTCCTGATCGTTTTTAATAATAAAAATTGCAAATATTTCAACAAAAAAATTTAGTCAATTATATTGTTCTTGGTGTAGATGGTCTCGTGATCCAAAATTATAACAAAAATTATATTTAAAACATTTCTTTTATTTAAAAAGAAATTTGGAAAAATCCTCGCAAAAGAAAAAAAAACGTTAGTGAGAGGAAATTTGACAGCTTTTTGATAGCTCAAAAAGTGGTGAAACGACTGATCTTTTTGTCGTTTCTGGTAGATGTTAACTGGTTTGTTTCTTTAAACGTCATTTCTCTCAATAATACTCAGGTTTAATCCGTTAACACTAAGTATTTAAACCACTTTTTAACCCGTTATGATGTAACAGAAATGACAAAAAGATCTAACATTTCACCTATTTTTGAGCCGTCAAAAAGCTGTCAAATTTCCTCTACTGTTTACACCAAGAAAAAATTCACTGAAAAAATGTTTTTCTTGGCAAATTAATATTTTCAATAATATTTTAATGTAACTTTGGATAGGTTCATTTCACATTTTTTTAATGATTGTTTGTACTTCAATAAACAAAGAAAAATTGCATCTACATTATCAGAAAGCTTCGTTGCCTTCGTTGCTGTATTTTTAAATATGTTTCTTTAGTTCTGCAAAATCTTCAAATAACGGAAATATGTGACTTATTATTTGACATGTTTGGGAGTGTTCATGTATTGTATAATTCTTTAATGTATTATTTTCAAAAGTTACCAAGATTTTTGAAATCTTTCTTTCACTTCTACCACATTCACTTATTTTCCCACCAATTTAGATTCTTAACATAATAAAATGAATATTTCAAGTGGTTAATTGCAAAAAACTAAGTTCTTCATAAATGTAGAGTTACGAATACTATCTTGTTTGATAATATGAGAAACGGAATTATTGCATGTTGTAAACAAACATTAATAAACAGTTGTACAACAATTATACATTCTGATACGTTTTGTCTACATAACAATTTGATTGTTCTGTTAATGAACTTATTTTTGTTATTTTTCACAGTAATAATTATCGGAACTCCTTACCAGCTTTATGAGTTGAAAATTACCAGACCAAATTACCAAAAACACAAAACATTACTTAAGTAGATTTACATCTTATTTAATAATACAGTCCCTAAATTTAACAAGGGAATCCTCTTTATGTAAAAAAGACATGACAACGCACATATAATCTGTTATAAAGAAAAAATGTATTCCCTATTTTAAGCAACTTAAGTTTCATTGGAAGAGTAATAAATCCGTGGACCTATTTTTAATAATTAAATTATATAATTTTGTCTTTAACCTAACCAGCAATTTCTTTATATTCTCATACACGCATCTCTTAAAAAGATATATGACACTATACATACAAATCAAGTGTCAATAATAAAATAGTTCCCATACGAACTCTAATAAAATTTCAGGCCACCATAGCAGCGGTTTGTCACGTAATCCAACCCATGTCATGCTATAGAAAAGAAAAGAACACTCTCTCGCCGATCAAACAATAAATCAGATTTTTTTATCGAATTCTTCGGAATTTTGGTAATGACGTCACACGATGGATTTCCCATGTGCCAAACGAGTTTCCCTGTATAAAGAAATGATTTTATCGAGGTGATAGGCCCCGTGCCGAAAGGTTATTCTCTTTTCACGGCTTAGAACGTGGTGACGTAACGGAACGAGATGACCAATATTTACACGTGCTCCTTTCATTTTTTAAAAGTTTGTCGAGCTAAAATGCTGGCTAAAAGAGATTCACGTTTCCGGCTTTCCGCAGCTTCAGCATTTGGCAATAGTTGTTTCGAAATCATGGAGAAATTATCAGGTGTGTTAAGATCTGGGATTTTTCCAATTTTTTTCCTTTCCAGAATGTTTAATTCAGAATTCGTAAACAAGGCTAGGTTCAGAAATTCTACAATGTGCAAATATTTTAGTAAATTTGTAAGATTAATTTATGTGAATTTTTTTATAAATTAATATATATTTATTGAAGCTAATATTTTTAAACATGTCATTTGCAATTTCTTACCAAATTTTGAATATCATTTTTTTCTATTCAGGAAATTAACTTGGTGTTGTTATAGAGACTTTACTTTTTGTCAATTATGATACACAATTGCTAAATACTCAATATGTTTTTAAACGATGAACAAGACGTTGCGAAAATGATATATACAATTTTCGTTAAATTGGATGCACCAACTAAAAACGCAATATCGCACGTGAAAATATAATGATCGTTCTGTTTACGAAATTTCTGTAATAATAACGATTTTTTTATTAGTTTTGGTGGTGTAGCAGGTTTCAAGTTCTTACGTGATAAATTAAAAAATAATTGAGTTAAACAGCCTGATTGGTGGCGGTGAAATTCAATGTTGGTATTCACCTTTTAATGATCCACTTACATTCCCTGAAAAGACTCTTTGTATTTGAGTTTCAGTTCATGAGATGGTTCGTAACTTATAAATTGGCGATAGATTGTGCAATGTGTCTGATGAGTTTTAATATGTGGTGTTCACGACCAACAAAATTAAGTAAAAAAATGAACCAGTAATTTACGTCTACCTCTTACTAATTGCCGTAATGCATCTCAATTAGTGAAAGGATACTAACTGCAAGTCGACGACTAATTTGTTATGAAGTTGGCATTAACTAATTAGTTTAGTAAAATGATTTTGAATATGATTTTGATTTTGATATCTGATGATGTTCTGGAGTCCTCGACTTTTAAAAAAATGGTTAATTTTGAAGAAGAAATATTAAATCTCTGCATATGATTATCTTTTAAAAGAAAAAATTCATATTAATATTCTAAATCTCTTAATATTTGTAATTATCACCAAGTTAAATAATTATTTAATACAGCGATATATCAGTAACTAAATAGACATAAATATTTAACTTACACGATAAACATTAAATAAACTACTCAACTACTGTCATTAACAAATATGTAGTACACACTTGCATAACATTTTTGCCTTCAAAATAATCAGTTTACGCGATTACAAGAATAAATGTTCAAACTATAATTAAAATTTGCTAAAAATAATACTAAAACTTAACATTAGTATATTAGCGAAAAGAAAGTTGCGATTTTTTATGCATTATTGAAATAATGTCATTATTTTGAGCTCAAACTAAATTTAAAAAGACTTCATTATTTTAAAATATCTCAGAGTGTTAATAAAAGTTAATGGGAAAATATAAATGTCTAAACTATTAAAACAGTAAAAGTTTCACTATGAATTAATTTTGTACCTACTATAATAATATCAATTACAAAATAACACGAAGAGAGTAGAATTTGTAATTAGTCGATGCAGACTAGTTTCAAAGTAATCAAATAAATCTTAGGAATGTGAACTATAAATTACTAGCCATTAAAGTCTTGACAACTGAATCTTTGGTCCTTAATTTTAGGACAATTAAAAGAAATTACCTCATAATATTAATACATACAAGTTTCATATCCATTACACATGCAAATGATTTGGAAGACACGAGTTATTTAATACCTGACAGCATCCGTTTTTTTAAGTTTAAAAATACTTCTGAAAAGCATCTTCTAGTTGCTTCGTAAAAAACTCTGTTTACTTTATTTTTGTTGACATCTCGATTATTGTGTAATTAGACACTTGAATACATGACAGGTGGGACTTAAAAAATCATATGACGTTCCTGGAATATGAATCGACCGTTACGAAATAATAATTAAAATAAAATAACCTGGTGTGCCCAAAGATCCTTGACATTCAAATCTTTTCGACCACGAATTATAACATTGACCTAATAAGATGAGTTTTCTGATCTTCGCCAGAACTTACTACTATAAATTTGATTCTGGAGATAGGAAATCTTTTAGCATAACCATGGCTACTAATATACATATTTCGTTTCTCTGATTATAATGGGAATCATACAAATAAATTATCAACCGTTAAATGAAATGTAAATACAAAAAATGTGTTTATTCGTCAATTGTTTTGATTATTATTTTAAAAGTTTAAAATTTTATTTTGTGTATTTTCCTTTAGTGACAAGATTTGCTTTCAAGATAGATAGTGGAGTAAGTACGAGTGAAAGCTTCTAAGATGTGTAATATTTTTATGTAACAATCCATTATTCTTAAATCAGATAAACAAAAATATGTGTATTTTCAAATAAGATGCAGTTGCGAAACTTTAAACAAATCATTTAACAATAATTTTTAAGTATAACATGCCTATATCATTTTTAAAGTCACAAGTTATTAAAAAATCACGATAACATAATTTTTTCTTTCATTTAATTTTTGTGATTATTAAACAAAAGTAATTTAGTTTAAAGTGAAGTCTTGTAAATTATTTTTAACAGAAGTACAGAAAATAATTTTTTACACGCACCCTTTCTGAAGCCAAGGACAAATTTTAGGTTATTTTAGTAAATTAGCACAAGCATAGTAAACGTTACTTAAAGAATTATCGAATAATTTCTAGAAACAGAGCATGTATTGTTGATAATAAGTTCAAATAATCTTTTGCATCAGTTCAGTAGAAATTCTGACCATATTCATCCTGAACGTTAAAGAAAAATTTTTTCATATGAAAATGTTGTAATAATATTCTATTCAAAGAAATTTCTACGGGTCTTGGTTTTTATAATCTTAATAATGTATTTTTTCTAAAGTGTTTGGAAATTTTTGTACGTGCCTAATATATATTACTTTTTATGATTGCAATATTTATAATGAAATGATATGTTAAACATATTTCAGATAAAAAATTAGTAATTATTACTAAAATTTTTCAAAATGTCCAATGACGTTTTTTTATTACATAATATAAAATAATAATTTATCTATTCCCCTGTTTACATCTTTAATTTAATATAAATATCTGTGGATTTTGAATTTTTGTTTAAATGACTATTCCTTAACAAATACTAAAATTTCTAAAGTTAATATTTTTCGACACATTATAGCAAATGTTTAAATTGCAAAAAATCTTTAGTATTCCACAATTCCTGTTGCTTAGTTTTAAATACATTGGAGATAATATCACAACCCAATGCAGTTAATTCACAACAAAATGTATTTTATTGTGAATCAGTTTTTTTTCTTAATATAACTTGGACTAATTAATTCAACATAGAAATATTTAAAAAGGCAATCAAATTTGAATTGAATTTTAAATTTTATTTTAATGATTGGTATTGATTTATTTATATAATTCTTAAAATTGTAAAGAGAGAGGAGAACTTACTACTTAATCTAGATTATTTTGAGACTAAATCTCGAAAAATAATTATCCCGAATCATTCAAATCTAGAATATAAAATATCCCAAAGTAAAATGTTCCGAATAAAATTGTCCTGAATTTTGATAAAATATAATTCGTGAATACGTTCAATTTGAATAATTGATTTAAACCTGAAATTTAACCTATAGGTTTTATAAAACATGTTGAGTATTTCTTTTATCACTAGTAATTTAATATAATACTAATGGCTCTACTAACTATAATCGTTTCAATTTCAAAAGCGTTTAAACGGGACTTTTGGGCATAAACTGTCATTTTCTCAAGATTCAGAAAAAAAATTCGTAATATTATCTTTCGGTAATTTTACCTTTCGAATGTTCTTTACATTTCGTTCTGAATCTTTAGTTTAGAAATTAAAAGGGCATTAGGAATTAAACTAACTATTCCATAGACATAGCCACATTTAGAGATTTCAATGCGTGAGATTAGACATAAACCAGACTTTAGAGACTCAAATACTTTAAATTTACTCCGCTTAATGCATACATCTTTGCAAATGAAGAAAATTGCCAGTGTTTCTGGTAAATATTACTAGATTTGTTTGTTATTTTTACTCTCTGAATAGTAGAGACTCCAAATACTTAGAGTCATTTTTATCAGAATAAATGGTAATTTTTCTCATTCGGCACGTCTGCACCAAAATGATCAACTGGGTAAGTAAAATTTCCAGGAAAATTGACTATAATACACTTCTAAAATACGATAATAACAGCCAAAACAAAACATTAACACAACCGTCTTAATGAAATACTGTACTTTACGAGTAACACTTGAAATCAGCACCGAAAAAGTAAGAAATGATTACCAAAAAATGTAAGAATATTTTTACTGTCAAATACAAATTTTCCATTTAAGCGACACCCAGTAATAATAGTCACAAGGCCATCACAAATTTTATATTCTACCGATAAACAAAAACCTGTTCGTCTTCTAAACGTATTATTAAACTAGTATTGAAGGCTTGAAATGTAACTTACGTAGTAAACCACCCACGAATAGATCGATCGCGCGGATCGACAAAAAGAACTACGTGAGAGTAACTTTGGATTTCGGAGCCACACTACACCTTCGCGGTCGACACTTATGGCAATTCTGCCAGGTCCGGACTCGATCCTGGATAGACCATCAACAGATCTTAGCTGTTCGCCCCCACTTTTTCGTGATCGACGATCCCGCACGTGCCTTCACTTTGGAACATGTGAAACTCGGTGACGCGACTGTACTGAGGTTACATCGTTGCATCCAAGATTTTCCCATAGATCGCCGTGTACCATAGATCTACAAGCATGAGCGTGTTACGTGTCCGTACGATCAGACATAAAACACGGTTTTAGTAGTTTTCAACTATCCCAATCCAATGAATCATACGTAGTACGAACGATTTCGTCGTGCGGAAAGGAAATAATACTTCAGCCAACTAATTGTTTCCGTGTTTTCGGTTTGAAGAGATAAACTGAATAGATCAACAACGTTCAATTAAAGTATTTTGCAACTGAAGTAATCGCACTTGCAAACGTATGTATCAGTTTTCTAACGTTTGAAACAGATTGTGAAGAAAAATTGGGCAGTCTAAATTAGTAATTGGTTTAACATTACGAAGCAGGCAGTATGCAGAGAGGAAATAAGATTATATCAAGAAAAATGTTAGAAAAGATTGTTACAGTTAGTAATAGTTGACGTGAAAATCTGACCTGGTATAATTCACAACTTTAAAATGTACAGATTATTATTTCTACCTTGTAAAAATATTAATTTTTATATTTATAGTTTTTGTACGTTATAATAGTAATCATAATGACACAACTCTATTATATGAAGAATTCCCAAAAACTTTTAAAATTCAAAGTACAGGCCAATTTAATTATAAAACTAGCGTCACCGTTTGTCTATGCATAATACTTAAAACTAACTAAAAACAGATGGGAGGAGACTTTTCAGTGGATTTGTTGTCCAATATTTTAATGAAAAACATCTGAAATATAGCATATTTCACCTATTTCATTAGGTACACATTGATTAATTTTCTAAGTTATTATACAAAAAATATACCTGCTACAATTTTAGCAATATTTACATAGCATCGTATATTTTTAATGGCACATCGATATAGCTGAGAATAAACGTTTGTAAATTGTTGCCAATTTCTAAGACTATTTTGTAAAAGCAAAAAATGGAATTTTCGATTACTGCTATTCTGATGTCAAAATGATAACATTTCGACTTTATGAGAGTATTTTTCCAAAAACTAACCGAAAAAATTTCTAAAATTAAAAAATAAAAGCGTTTATACTAACAATAAGTCCGAAAAAAGCCCGAGAACGATCAAATATTTCAACCTAGGATATGATAATGCTTTGCGTAATTTCCTTCTACAAAGTAGTAGTAACTTCAAACTACACATCATTTAAGATTTTTGGAATTAGTGAATATGAATCTGGTATAAAATTCAAAATGGCGAACCCAATATGGCGAATATTAAAGTTGAAACATTAGTAAATCCAAGTTAAAATGGATAGTTGGATCTGGTGTTAAACACCTTTGATTAAAATTTTATTATGTAATCTATTCCTAAAAATATACATGTTTCTTATATTTTTTGTCATGGGTATTTTTGTTTACTCATTTTTATGTAAGCATGTCATAGGACTAAAGCTGACACAAATCACGTATTTTATATGTGCAACGCGCAGTGTATGCATAAAAAATGTACCAATGTTGCCAGAAATCCTGTATCACGAAAGAATATTCAAAGAATTAAGTATCTGAAGAAAGAAAATGCAATAAAAAGGTACTTAGAAAATGAAGGTGTATAAAAAAAATGGAAGACTTATGGAAGAAAAACCCAGCTGGAATTAATTATTCTAATAATTCTAAATAATAATTCTAAAACGCTCCTATTCTAATAATTCTAAATAATAATTCTAAATAATAATTCTAAAACGCATGATGAAAGATTTTTCACAGGATTTGCTAACATTTGAAATTTTGTATCTTGGGTCCGACATTTTGAATTTTGAAAATTTGATACCACATTCGTAAGCGGCGACACAAAAATGCTCTTAAATAGCGATTTTTACATGGATATGCTAACGTCTCCAATTTTTGATCATCCGTACTAGATTCGCCATTTTGAATTTTGAAAATCTAACAACAGATTCATGATCAATGACCGAAAAACCATTAGTGTAGCATAGTATGCAATTATTTTCACTGTCTTAATTGCGCTTTGGCAACAGATAAAAAGCATGCGTGGGTGGATATGACACTAATTTTTAGTTGTAAATTTGTAATATTGAAAGACACAATAATAATCCCTCAAGTTTTGAAAATTGATAATGGTTCAAATGTTCTATGAAAAGAGGAATAATAATATTAATAACAAACGACTTTATTGCATACAATGGTAAATATTGCACAAAGGTCGAGACACAGCTTAATGCTGTTTCTGAACAATAATTTGACTTAATCAGATGCTTATAGAGCATAAAAATGTTACTGGGGATCCAGTAAATTATGACTAATTGCAAAGGGAAAAGCAGCAATGGATTAAACCAGTTAACAGTTAGTTATGTCCGGAGTCGATGGATTCGAATTGAGTTCAATTACTTAAAAGAAAATGATATGTTAAAGTGTACATTGTAACGATGGTGACTTAAGACAACTTAATACAATTGTTCTACTATAAATGACATCACACGTTTTATTTATTAGCAAACATTTTTACAGATAGATATAATGAATTCAAGTCGTGGATAATTAAATTAAGTACAGCAAGCACAGCAAAGGCAGTTTTAATAAACTCTTTGATAAAATAACACAATCCCAATCAGGACATGGAATTCTCTTAATTTCTACTGTCTTATGAAAAATTATGCAAACCAGAATGACCTGACTATATTACCTATTATATCTTTCTATATAATATATTATACTATTTCCCAATATGATTAGAATAATGATTCAACCGAACTCAATAGAAACGAATTTAATCACAGCTGATCGATACTCCGACCTATATTGGCATCGGCCCTAAGGCATGTCACAGGTACAACGGAAATACTGAAAGTGAAATTCTTTGATCTTGTAGCGGGATTTTTCGACACACATACCAATCATCCAAAATACTTATAGATTTTACAGCGATCGCAGTGGGATATTTGACTAACTTAGGAGACTTTGCGTAGTCCTATGAAAAAAACCCTGCGCATCAATAAATAAATCTTTGCTAGTATCTCAGAACTGGTTCCCATTTTTAATGAAATTTCGAGAATCTTCACTATAATTTGACAAATTTAACCTTATTGGCAAAATCAGCTAATGTATGTAGATGATTATTTGACTTTCAAAAGAAAAAAACTGTTATAATATATCGGGGGTAGTGTCTGATCGTAAGATTGAAGAGTTTATAATATCAATTATTTGTCATAAGTAATTTACTTTTACTAATATTTGAATATCTGTAAATTTTGTTCAATAAAAAGTTATATAAGGATTGTCGAATAATGGTATTGTTACACATATCATAGAAATGCATATTAAATAAAGCTAATGTTATGTTTTTTAATGCACAAGAAGATTATAATTTTGGCAGAAGTTCAAGAACATTTATTAGCACACAACATTCACTTTAAACCAAATTGATCGCTCTTGTAGACTCTCTTATCGATATTTGGTAAATAATAAAGATATAAAAAATTTTAAAGAATAACTATAAAAGAACATTAGATTTTCAATAAATATTTTATGTGTAATTAGAAAAGAGATAGTTTTAAAAACTCAAAATATCGTGTCTTAAAGTTCTCAGCTACAAGTAATCTTTATAGCATATTCAAACATTCAAGATGACTTGATTGTTGAATAATTCAACTCCTGAATATAAGTTTGGCATAAAACTAGTGAAAGTGATCATTAGGTCTAAATACTGATATCAGATGGCGCAGATATTTAAGTTATACATTGTAGACTGTAATTTTGCAAAGCCGGAAACTACATCGAAATGAAATTACAATTTTTAATAACTAATTGGTCAAAAACAAATTTGTTCGTACTCCTGACTGTGAAATTTAGCTGGTTGAGAAAGAAGAAGAAAAACTACAAACTTTCGAGTATTTATTTTAATTTTTTTCCAAAATAGTTAGATCTTTTAGAAAAGAAACTGCATGATCCAACAGTTATGAGATTTTAAGCCTTTTTTATATTTTCGCAGAAATAATGATCATAATATGCTTTACTGAAAGAAAATGAGGAACAAGAATTTTGGCCCACTAATAAATTTCAACATTACGAACTACGGAAATAAAACTTACTAAATACGCCGTAGATGAAGAACAATAGTTATCCAAGAGACGGAAGATTGTACGGAACAAGAAAGGTTTGGGCTCCATACAATCCAAGTTTGTATTGAGCACAAACTTTCAGATTTGAGTATAACACAAAAATAGCAATACTAGATCTTAAAGCCTATCATATGCCAATTTTCAGAGAAAATAAATTATGATTTTACATTTAGGAATCAATATTGAAAATTGAAAATACTGGAAAATGACTTCAGATTCATAATCAGTGACCCAACAAATTATTCACCAAGATTCACCCATTTTTGGCATTTTGAATTATTGAAAAACAAGACTAGATAAAAATAAGACAAAACATCAGATTATTTTTTAACGATCCCAAAATACTACTATTAAATTTGATAAAAATTAAAAGAGTTGTTACATTTTCGACCGGCATATTCTTTGGGTCAATTTTTTAGACACCGAAATTAACTTCAGCCGCCATTTTGCAGCTGCCATATTAAATTTTCATGATTGTTATAACGAATATTTATAGCTCTGAACTTATACACTATATTTTGAGGCAATAACATATATACTTGACAAACAAAAAATAAAAAAACATTTTTAACACATCAATCATTTTTATTTGTAAATAATTCTTCATAACTTTTTACATGCTCTACAATTATCAGATTATGATACTTGTTGATCTTAAAATTGTCTGTCATAGCGGATTATAATTTTGTGGAGGAAGGTCATACCCATCATTAATTTTTTTTTCCGAATGAAGATGATATTGAAATCACTTTCATAATGTTATTCAAACTTAGAGATCTATTAGTGAAAAAGTATATCGTGGTGTATCGATTGTGAAATAGTAGGCTACGAGAACTTTTTACTTGGTATGTTCTATGTCAAAAACGCATATCATGGTCATTGAAACTTTGTACAAGTGCATTGTCAATGTTACGCATATAATATTGCGAAATATACTTAGAGATGGAGATGAATATTATGTTGGTCGATATCCGTACAAGACAAAATAAAGAATGCGTGACAGGGATTTTTTTGTAACTTTTAGGAAATTCTACATTAAGACGGACACTTTTTTTCAAAAACGTTAATCTCGATAGTTGGAATTTACTATCATGGAGTAACATGATGAAATCTTTATACTATAAGAGGAATTAAACTTTCTAACGGACAAAAAGGTGCTTGCGGTTGTATTGTACTCTGAAAGAAAAGTATATGAATCTACCAAAAGAAAAGTAAAATTTACCACTTTTCGAAAGGAAATTCATTCGGCAAGTAAAATGTAATTTCGGGTCACAAAACAGGTTGTACGAATAGGTAATATCTAGAAATGTCATAATATTAAAAACGACGTTCTATATTTGTAATTTGAAACTTTTAAAATAAAAGTACCAAAGTTAGAGCAGAAACTTATGTTCTAAATCAAATAAATTATAAGTCTATAGCATGTTTTATTTAATCCATGTCCGAGGATTTATTAAAACTCTTATAATTTTGTAAGGGTTTAATTTGTCCTATTTTTTACTTAGTATAAGTAATATTTTTTGCTGAAAGTACGATAAACTTATTTTGCTCCCTAGGGAGAGCAAATTAATAGCAAAATAATTTTTCTCATCTAAATGTAAATTCATGTGTTATTTATATTATGGAATTTATATAGCTATAAGACAAAAATATTCGTGTTAATAAAAATAAAAGTGTTAGACGAACAGAAAGATATAAGTTACAAATCGGATATTTTCATATTTGAGGATGAATTAATTCGAAGGTTCGGAAAATTAGAAGGAAACATAACCTATAAAATACGTGTTTGGTTCTCCTTATTAATTTAATTTATATGAATTTTTACATCGTTTTATCCATATAAATTGCAGAAGAAAATCATTTCCTAGGCATGTAAATAATGTGTTTGATTATTTTTGGAATCCTGGTGTCGACCCATTATTATTATTATCGGCATACATTTCTTTTTTTGATATACATGACCGTAAAGAAGGCACTTTACTGACCTTTTTTAGTTCGCAAAATACGATTTTATGGACTCTTTTTAGTCTTCCCTAGCCCTCTGACGTACAGTATCCTCCAATCGATCCGTAAAATGCAACTTTACGGCCTAGTACCGAAAAGTGCTATTATTTTATGCTATTCGTAGTATCGCTGATTCCAAATTCGTGACCTTTCGAATTTCGAATATTCGAACTTTAAAATAGTCAATTAAATATGCTGGACAAAAATTGAAAATAACAACAAAAACTTTCCATTAGCATAATTCGATCGGATAAATAAATGAACTAAAAGTTACAAGGTGCTAGTAACAGTCAAATACTCCCGATAAAAGTTTCAATGCAAGTAAATCACATATAATTTAGTACAGTTATGTCGAATCATTCTTGGATGGCATAATTACTAATTTTCACTTTCCAAAGCAATGCGCGTTTTCGTTCGACGTTTGAGGCATCCTTCTCTTCGATCGGGTACGTTCTCGTGGGCCGTCTTTAGTACAGGTGAATTGTGGTTTTCGCAATCACATGGATGTCGCCGATTTTCCCGTATATTTCTTTATCGCGATTAAAAGATTACTGAATCTTAGGCAACGCATTATATGGCCTGTGTGTGTCTCTTGGTGCTATTAATACTTTTCACGTCGTTTCGAGGAGGAAAGCTTCAGTTGACATTAGTGATTAAACTGAAAATGCATTATGTAATATGAATTTAATGTGCCTAACCATCGCAACATGAATGACTGGGACATATAGGAAATGTACGGTTAACATTGCAACACGAAGAAACTTCCCGAGCAGAAAGTTGTTGAGGCCCTGATCAGGGTGTAACGCTTTCGATCAGGCCCTGATCAGGGCCGTATTAAACTTCTACTCGGGTTTGTTTCTGAATAATTCTCGAACTAGTTCCGAATTTGGGATTATAAGAACATTTTCGTCTAAAATTAGGGCCTCTTTTTTTTGACATATTTTGGTCAACATTATTATTATTAACCCCTTGACTACCATGAGAATTTCACACAAATGGCCAAAATGCGAAAAAAAAATTTGTTAGATTTTACTTTAACTTGGTGTATAGGCGTATTTTGGGACGCTGATTACGAATCTGAAGTTAGATTTTGAAAATTCAAAATGGCGGATTCAATATGGCGGACAAATTTTCCATATTCCAACCGTTACGCTTGAAATTTGTTACTCAGGGGGTTTCGGGGTCGTTGATTACGAATTTGAAGTTGGATTTTTGGAAAATTTCTCCGACATATTGTAGCCATCATTTCAAATTTTCAAAATATAACATCTTTCAATTTGAGACAATTCTGATGGATTTCGGTTTTGGACCTAACCACCTTAATTAAACTGCAGATATAAATAATACATATGATTTTCTTGATATCTGTACAGGGTGTACAAAACCTGGGTAGCAATATTAGATTTTATTTAATATTCTCAGCAAAATAGTTTAGTACCCAAATTAGATCTGATTCAAAGAGTTTGAGTGGTCATAAAAACATCACATTTTTCAATAACTCGGCTAGTTTTGAAGTCTTTTCGAGGAGTTAGTAGGTACTCAAGATTTTTTGAAGCCTGTACTATCTACCTTGATAATATTTCGACATATGATTATTTCTCTAGTTATAGCCACATAAAGGAGAAAAATTCCGATTTTTCGGGTCCAACGCATTTTGGAAATGGTTAACGAAATATTACACAAAACGAAGTTGTAGAGCTGTAAAAGATGAAGAAATCAAGAACTCCCACAGCGAGTCGCCTAATGTCCTGGAATTATCAATAAACGTGCACCGGTATTACAAAATCCGTTTTTCGATACAGGGGCCGTAAAATCAAAACTGACGATTTTTCGAAAAAAGCCGATACGATTTCTTATAATTTTCTACATTGCAACACATTATGATAATGGTGGGAGGCAATAGAAAACGATAATTGTAAATACAAATAAACACGCACTAGCGGGGTATTACACGAATTTTCCATTATAAACGTAGACATTACGCGGGTCAGGCTGTAAAACAGCATATTAGATGCTGTGTCCCGCCCATTGCATATTAACAAAAAAATACAGCAATGTAATTTTCTTTTTTATTCAATAAAGACGTGTATTATTATATTATTATTATTATTACTGATTGAATAATAAACTCGCTAGCCAGTGTTGCGCGTTGCAGATTTATAAACATCTTTAATTTGTATGAATGAATGAAGTGTAATTTTTCAAAGAATGAGTGGTCATTTTACTTTACCTACATCGAAAAATATTGTTTGCACCATGGGCGTAAAACAACCATTTCACGCACTTGGTGCAAAAAGTACTTATTATTTCGAAAATTTTCTGACATCAAAAGTTTCCTGGTGGGATTAATTTTTATCGAAACTTAATGCATAAAGAGTGAACTTCTTTGTCTTTTAAATCTGTCAAGTTATTACAATAAAAGTGCTTTTTTCAATATTACAATAACATAGGCCAACAAAATAAGGCCGATCCCCATATTCCCAAAAAGGACTATACTTTTCCAACCGTTTTTGATGTTCTTAATCCGCAGCTGGCCGAAGAATTGTTCTATAATTCCTTGATCTTGAAATATCCTATCCTAAAAGTGCAAAACACACAGTTTTTGTCCATTTTCGTTCGCAATTTGACAGAACGCAAATGAAAGTAGTATTCAGCAGCTTTAAAAAGCTCAAGGCCCGATTATTATTTTCGTTTTTTGCATTTTTAGGTTAGAGTATCTCAAAATCTTCATGTCATACAGCGATTCTGCGACCATGCAGAAAGCAAACTATAATCAGGTTTCTGATGAATGCACTTTAATTTGGTTTTTGTCAAATTACGAAAAAAAATTTTGTTCTGCCACAAAAACTTACTGAAAATAGTATAACATGGCGGTTTTGGCACCATGAAATTAGGATATGTGAAGATCATGACGTGATAGAACAATAATTCTGCCGCCAGATTGAATTTGGGGTAAAAAAAAGTGGGGAAAATTATAGTCCGGTTTCTGGTTATAAATTTTGTCGGCCTGCATAATATACATGGAGAGAAATGGATGTTACCGGGTATAACATACTGGTGTTACCAGATCATGTACTGATGGTACTGAATACCATCAGATACAATATTTTTCTAAAAAGTTGCATTATCAGATAAAGCTTTAAATGCCGATATCAGTCTGGTCGACTTACTTTCTTGCCTCATATAACACAAAAATCTATATCAGTTTATACTCGTATGTGTAACCCATCGTCAACATGAAAATTTCAACAAAAAAAACATATCTCATGAAAAATGCGATTTTTTTACCTTTTTTTATTTTTTTCAATTTTAACGATCATTTTACAATATTATTCAATCGTAGAAATTTTTGTCACAATTAATTTTAAAGTATATTTAATTCCGCATTTAATGAGTTTTTGTTGAAAGAATATGGATGAAAATTGACGGAGATATGTTAGTTTTAAAATTTTAGACATTTTTCGCCAAGCTTACATCTTGCATATTTAACCTATAATTAGCATCACGAAGCGTCTCGAAGAACGAAAATAATAACAACCTTTAAAATACAATAAAAATACAAAATGTATGATTTGGATTTTCTATATCATAATTCAGTATAGTTCAAAACAATACAAATGAAAAAAGTAAAACAAAATAATAGCTGTTTTATTTAAAAATGGTTGCTTGAACACTTCCGGCTGTATAAGTCGTCATCATCACTTGTTGTACGTATCAACGCTCAGAAATAATCTTGAGCTCTTTCTTTGGAAACGTTCTTTAATCATTTTTATTTCTTGGTGAAATATTTCGCCTTGTTCGTCACTCATTTGGCCTAGCGATTTTTAGAGGTGATATATTCCAGATCAAAAAATGTGTTATACCCATCATCCACAGCAGTATTATTTTCCAGCATTAGGCGATGGTCCAAGTCCATAAACAAACCACATATAAAGCAAAACTTATTGCTATTTAAACTAAGTATTCAAACTTCAAATAATATCGTGTATTAAGAAACAACTTTCTTTTTGTTATGAAGGTACAGAGTGTATGCACCGGGCTAATGATTTGTTTATAAATAGAATGTCGAAATGTTGATATTTCGGAGTGAAGTAGGATTTGAGGTCACATGTAGCGACGGAGTCAAAACTTATTATTAATATGTACCTATATCAAAATTTAGCGAAAAATTCATAAAATTTTAAGACTCGCTTAACTTTGTCAATTTTTATTCGATTTCGTTCAACAAAAGCGTATTCGACGCGGAATAAAATATACTTTCAACCCGATAAGGTATGACAAATTTTTACGATCGAATAATATTGTAAAATGACCGTTAAATTTGAAAAAAATGAGAAAAAGTAAAAAAATCACAGATACTTTCAACTGTAGTTCCGTCAGTTTTCATTTCATCAATATAAAGTTTGGATAAGCTGACAGGTGAGCTTTTGCCAATGAACTTAAAAAAAAGTTGTAAATCGAATAAAAATTAGGATATTTATGAGTTATTTTTCATACAAACCAGCCCAAAATAGGTTTTTAGCAATAACATGAGATTTTAGGGGTGTATGGGGAAATTACACCATACCATCTTGCTCAGTTTCACTACACCTACGACTTGTACCAGATCGCTATAAAAGTGCCTGCCGATTTTTTTATTTTTTAACACTATATAATTATATAGGTATTTGTTATATTTTAAAGGATTTGTAATCTGAAAATATCCCATTATGTAACCTATAAGAAAAAAGTCAATTTCGTACGAAGTCAACTATTACTGATATTTAGTAACTTTATTAACAATTTTAAAATGTAAAAATAATATGATTTACTATTTTTATTTAAAAAATAAATTAAACCACATATTTTAATATGTACTATTAATGTCACCAAGATAACAGGTCATCCACCACAGGATCTCTTATCACTTCACAAATGAGTTAGAATGATAACGATTTATTTGGATAATAACTATTTTTAATAAACTTTCTATTAAATTTTCAGGCAGCCCTGGGTATTAATTGGCGAAATCTATTTTAAATTCATTCAGTGTTGCTATATGTCAACCCGCAGCTTATTTATCAAGATTTACTTCCATAATGACGATTGTTAATGTGCATCTCTCGGCAGTCTGAGAAGAGTTTACTGCTACGGAGGTACGTAAATCGGCAGTTTATAGTGTTATTAATTTTGGTTTAATATTCAGATCATATTTTATCAACGGAAGAATCATTTATGTGGACGTGTGTAAAATTACAATGAATGGTGTTAAGTTTTTTTTTAATTTATGATTTTTCAAATCTTTGAACTCGTATGCTCTGAATCTGGTACGTTTTGTATAGAGTATTACTCCAGCAATTGTAACCTAAAAATGAAATGGTAATCTCAATGGCAAATAATTTAATTCGCCATTGGTTGATATTAAACGGTAAATTTAAACATTTATTTATAATTTATTTCTTGCAAAATTACTAATTCATAATGTACATTAAGTCTACAACTTCCTTCACAAATGTTTGTAAATAAAATAACATTCATAGTTGATTCTATCATCACGTACTATGTAAAAGAGCATTTTAAGATAGCATTGTTTTTTATTCACAGAATATTTGCGGAATGTCAGTCATAAAGATTTCTAAACTTCTGACGATTATTGCTTTTTAATTTTATGTTGCGCTAAATAAATAATCAATTTACCTTCGGTTAATAGGGCGAAGATACTCTGTAGCAATGATTCCAAGTAAAGAATGGATTTCTGGACTATTAATGACAACATTCATTTGGAAGATTACGTTATGTAACACAGATACAAATGCGGTCAACGAGTCACATGGACCTAAACAAGATAAACCTCATATCATAATGATTATTGCGGATGATATGGTAATGTAGCACTTTGTCACAAATTAAATACAGATGACTACTTTGTTGTTCACACTGAGAATAATATTTAGTAAATTAAGCTAAATGGCGGGTTATCTGGTGGAAACTAAATCTTTTATAGTTTTTAACCTTTTAACTTTCGTTAATATGACTAAAATTTTCTCTAACATTTAGTGATCTACAAAAACTAAAAATAATTAGTCCGTACTGGGTAACTCATCATTTAGTTAAGTTTACTAAATATTTCCCACAGTGTATTTTAAATGCAAAAAGAAAATTATATCAAGTCAGTGTTAGATTCTTTTCGGAACTTTTAAAAATGTTCCAAGAGTCTAAGTTTCTGAATGAAATAACTGGATTGGATTTTTCACACTTTAAAATATAATTAGGTCCTATTTACTCTGTAGTCTATAAGAAATAAATAGAAATATTCTAAGACAAACACACAGAAATTGTATCATTTTTACTTGCATTCAAATGTTTCAACTAAAATGTAATAATTTTTAAAAAAATTGTTTGTTCAAGAAAATTCAAAAAGATACGTTTAATTTGTCATAAATTGTTTACCCATGTTATTTGCCCATGGGTTTAATCAACTTCATTTTTCTTCATGTGTTATTATTGAAGATTTATTTATTTTTAATTTTTACAAATATCATTATTCTTAAATTTACGATTATTGTTGCAATATATCATTTATTTACAATGCTGTAAGTAAACAAAACATATCTTTCAATGAACATTTATGTAGAGGGAACTAATAATATTCGTTGGTACGGTTTCAATTACGTAATTATGATAACAAGGATAAACTTATTAAAGTTCCTTTGTTATTTTAATACATTTCTAGAAAACCTGTATTGTGAAAAAAATAGGATATCGATTAAAGGGACTTATTTACGTCACAAATGGCGTAATCGATGATCAATAACTATTACTATACAAATTTATGTAGAATCAATCAATCAATAGAGAAATAAATCTTATTGCTAACTTAAGAAATAATATTTGTTACGCAGTGATGATGTAAAATTAAATTTTTTTAGAAAGTAAAAAAGATAATGATGTTTGAATTGTGAGCGATTAATTAATTTTTGTATAAGCTGTAGAAGAGAAACTAAGGATCAATAAGTTTAATTTCATAAATCTATTGATGTTTTGAATGCCGATCAAATTAACAAAGTAGCCATGTAATTATTTACTCCATTTTTACTAATACAAGTTTTAACTCCATACATAAATGCTTTGTTATCACCTTATCTGCACCTTTACATTAAGATAATGAAAGATTACATCTACACTATATGCGCTACGTTAAATGGTTTAAGCTTCGAATTGTTCAGAAAATAGTTTCTCAACTATAACTAAACAAAATTTAATTTAATTTAGTAGCTTCTTTGAATTCAATAGATGCTTTTTTTAAAATTACTTATAAAGTTACTGATGATAAACGTAACCGATAATTTTTGTTCAGTGATATTTAATTTTAATGTGTATCTCGTAAATTTCTAACTTAAATGTTAGGAAGTTTATTATCACTATATTGTTCCTACTTTTTTGTCAAAAATATATGAAATTTCGAAAGCATTTCCGTCGTCGGCGATAAACCACAAATACTAAAATTTGTTAATGATTTTTCACAAATGAAATATTTTTAGGGTTGGAACGACGTTAGTTTTCACGGGTCTGATGAAATCCCAACTCCAAACATCGATGCTTTGGCTTATAATGGTGTGATATTAAATAGTCATTACACTGCTCCTATCTGTACACCTAGTCGTGCTGCACTTTTGACTGGAAAGTATCCAACACGTTTGGGAATGCAGCATTATGTTTTACGTCCGCCAGAACCTAGAGGTCTTCCACTTGACCAAAAACTGCTTCCAGAGGTAAATTTTTAAATAAAACTTGTTTTTCAGAACCAAAATTCCATTATAATTCATTATGCAGAAATGTCAAAAAATTTAGTTCTAATAGGAAGACTATCTGAGTTGGTTGCGTGTCTAATCAACACAAAATAAACTCAACATATACATTCAACATTCTCAACCTCATCATTTAACATTACGCGACATTTTCAATCTCAACGTTTGACAAACTCAACATTTTCAAACTCAACATATAACTAAATCAACAAATATATAAATAATATAAAAAATAAAATGGTCAGACTTTGCATTACAAGAAAAATAAATATAAATTATAACAATTACTAAAATATCATGTGCATTCAACATAATCATGTTACATTAACACGTACCATTCAACAACATGCCTGTCATCACCTAACCTATCCTAACATGACCTATCATAACCTAATCTATCATAACCTAAGCTAACCTAACTTAACCTAACAGAAATACTAATTTAATGGAATATCTCCGTAGACAATCGCACAATATTTATGAAATTCCTCAATACATTTGTATTATTGACCATTATTAACACAGATTTAAGATTTAATTTATGTTACGATTAATGCTATTACACTTGATTTTCAAAATACAATGTAATTCAATAAACTAAAAATAATTTTGAATTTCTTAAATGTTGAAATTGCAAATGTTGAGTTTGCAAATGTCGAGTTTCAATGTTGAAATTGCAAATGTCAACATTTCACAATGTTGATTCGACCTGTTACCATCTGTGCTATTTTCTATGGTAACAAAGAATATTATATAATTATCAGTTGGTACTTTTTACAATTCTGAAGTGTAACAGCAATAATCTGTCACTATAATAGATTTTTATGTTGTTCATGCTACGTGTACTGTATATAAACACTTTTTCTACCTTTTCTCGTTCTTTTTGCTAGTTTGATATAGCATGGGAAAGTAATGAATGCAATTTACACTTTATTATTACATTAAGAAAACAATAATTGTTAGTGGTTTTGTTAGTGTTTTTGGTACTATATGTCCGAATCCCAATATTATATTAGAAAATCGTGCGTTGACATGGACTTGATGCCGGTAGTGGTAGTATAGGTTCAACTCGCATTATCTATGTACACCAAGAGAAGAGAGAATATATTATATCCTAAACGTGTTTAGTAAAATTATGTCACCATCTCGATTTAAATGCAATAACACATATTCTAATTGAAATTTAAGCCAGTGAAACATTTATATTCAGTTTGATGTTCTGAAAAAGAACAGCACCTAAATTTGTCCAAAGACCAATTTCTGAAGAGCAAAATTTTATTGTTATAATCTCCAAACGTCTTTCCAACTACGCGTTTAGTACATTCTACGTAGTAGAGTAGTTCGTTGAACATTAACAAAGCTGTTGAGTAAATCTTACTCAGGTTTAAGTAAGATCTACTATGCTCTTCTCTCTGTGTATAGTGACCCTGATTAAAGTCTGATTAGACATGAACAAAGTTTCGCAAAGCATATCTTATCAAGCGTTCGATACGTGACCGCAGTGCAACTTTATTGCTACAGTGATTAAATTTGCCGAGATTTCAGGTTCGAAACCGGCTGAGGACACACTTTTTCTTCGATAATTTAATTTATCTAACGTGAGCATAAATATAAGATTGACGTTCTTTCGATTACGAGTGATTAAATATAAGATGATCAATATTTTATATTTAATAACTTAAAAGAAACTCTGAGATAAATAATAGAAATTAATATAACTTTTAAAAATTATTCAATAATTACAGAATAAGTTTTCTTGCATTTTATTGTGAATGGATTTGCGTTAATTTACTAAAAATTATTTCTGGTCATTACACGTCACATTCTTGATTAGACCCTGAAGTATTCTCAGGAGAGATGATCAAGGTTTAATCAGATCTTTACCAAAATTTTTGCCCGCAATGAGAAAAGCAGGTACGTCGACCACACCTGTCTTGAAGCGATGTTGGTTTTAATTAAAATCGACCTAAATTCTGGCTTCTGAGTCTTATTTTGTGTAGTCCCTAGACTAAAAGAATGCAAAATTGGAAACATCCGTTCTGTGAATCGTGAGCGCTAAATAATACCGCACTCAATATGTTGAGTCTATAAGATAAGGTTATTTTTATTTTATTTTTTAAAAATCACTAAAGATTTTATTCTTTTCCCAAAAATGTTCCGTGGACACTAGCTTCCAAAAAATATTGTAATAGTATAATATTTATGTACATCAACCGGTACAACAAATATGTATGCTTTACGTTTATTACAGACCGTTTCAGAGGAGACAAATATGAAATTCTTATTTTATTTTACAAAATTGGCGTATAAACTATCGCTTCTTTTTTAATGTTCTCATCGGAAATCAATAGATCATACTTGAAAATAGTCGGAAAGGCATCTTTCAAAAATAACAGAAATTCTTTTTACTCCAGAAACTGAGCGGTTATTGACGTACCTGCTCTTCTCATATTTGGCAAAAAAGGGTTAAAATCATTTTCTCTTGTTATTGAAACTATCTATTATATTGATCTATTATGTTTGTAGATGTTAAAGAACATTTTTATGTGAGCTGCAATACTTAGGCTTTCATTTCTTACCATTATATTCTAATTCAGGAGGACATTGAACAATTATGCTATTTTTATATTTATTGTTTTCATATGTACCGAATAAAATGCTTATCTCTGATTATTAGAGTTTACGGGGTTTTAACTAGTTTTTAAATTAGCTAGAAATCTAAGTCAGAAATTTGGTAAGGTAAAACGTTTTCGTTGTGTAGTATTTTCAAGATGCTGGATATAAGACTCACGCTGTTGGAAAATGGCATTTAGGATACTTTAAAAAAGAATATACACCAACCAATCGAGGTTTTGATACGTTTTATGGTTACTGGAATGGATACCATGATTATTACACACATTCACTGCGCACCAATCAGGTGAGTGTCGCTAAATAATTATAATATTGGTATACCATTTTTTTATTGCTGGTACATTTTGGTAATTTAACAAATTATAACAAAACATGTGCTGGTTAGTTACATAAATAAATTTCAAACTTCGACACTCTTTTGGATATCTACTAAAATAAAATATTACCGATACATTGTTCTTTATGTGCTAATAATACAAAACTTATGCGATAAAAATAAATTTGGCATAAGAAAATACATCAGAAATGAATTTTCTCATTATAAAATATATGTACATCGCAAAGAAACCGTAACTAAACAGTCTTACCTGACGTAGTATTATTTGGTTCCAATTGTTTACTTAAATTTTTCCCTATAAAGTATTTCAAATATTATGTCCGATTCTTCGTACGTCAATGTTTCTCGCATCTTTGAAATTTTAAAATGATAACAGGAACGATTTGATGGTCTGGACTTTCGGAATAACTTAACCGCCATTTGGGATTCTGATGGCAAATATTCCACGGATCTGTTTACAAAGGAAGCAGTGAAGTTGATCAACAAGCACGATCAAAGCACTCCGATGTTTATGTACCTTTCTCATTTAGCTCCTCACTCTGGGGATGACAATGACCTTCAGGCACCAGAAGACGAAATCGAGAAATACTCATACATCAAAAATTACCGACGGAGGATCTATGCTGGTACGTAAACACACACGTTCCAGTCTTATTGTAATATTATGTTTAGGCAGTTCGTTGGGGTAATTGACTCCGGGCCAAAATATCCGAGACAAAATATTCGAAGACCAATTTATCATTTTTTATTTAAATGTAGTTACATTATCATTCTTACATTGGTTGTGCGAATCTGTTAAAAAATATATTACATTATTAGGTTTAGTTAGGTTACATTATGTAAAATTAGTAAATACAAACCCCTAAAAATATAAAATTTTCGAATCAATGATCATATTAGTATCGACAATCGTTTATGTTTCAGTATTAACAGATGACATTTTTTGTTAGCTATGGTATCAAAGTTGGACCAAAGCGTAGGTGATGTAGTTGAAGCTCTGCAGCAACGAGATATGTTAAAAAACTCTATTATTATCTTCATATCAGATAACGGAGCACCAACAGTTGCCAGAGAGCATGCAAATGAGGGCAGTAATTATCCTCTGCGAGGAGTAAGTTGTACATTCTGAAATAATTCCTGGTATATCTACATTATCACATGTATGAAAAATAGAGATTTTTCTTTACAAGAAAACGACAATAAAATTTGTGTTTTAAATTATTTTTTTAAAATAATGAGAAATTATACAGAAAAAATATGAAATTGAAAAATCTGCATGTCGTATACATCATTTTTAATCGACGAATTAAACACGGACTCTTAATTGTAGGCCCAACATTTTCCTGAATGGAATTTCTAAATGCAATACATAGCTAAAAAGTGAATAAACGGTTGATTAAAAACAATATAAATATACAATTTTACTAGAACAATTTGCTAATGAGGGCATTTGAATAAAACTTTTTTTAGCTAAAGTTAATTAAATTAAATTGCAAAAAAAAATCGTGTTTAATATTTCTTTTTACTATTTTTTTGAATAAAATATATTCAGTAGTAAAATGAATGATGATTGACTTCAATATAATTACATCAATTGTATACAGGTTAAAGTAGCACCCTGGGAAGGGGCTATCAGAGGAGTTGCAGCGATTTGGAGCCCACTTATTAAAAGAAAGAGAGTGTCAAATGATTTGATGTATATAACTGATTGGCTGCCGACTTTGCTTTCAGCTACAGGTACATTTTATACATTACAATATTAAAATTTGTGCAATCAGTTTTTCAATAAAATTGGAAAGTAAATCATTAGAAAAACTAGATCCTCGAAGGCAAAGATTGTAAGACTATTCTTTATGCTTTTGGACCTCCTGATTGCCAATATAAATATAAATTGATGGTCGGATCCATTGTAACCACCGTCTGAACAAAAATAAATAAAAATGGTTATTAAACAAAAAAAATGTTTAAAATGAAACAAAATCAATATGATTATAACATAATCAGGGAAAGTTTACGAAGTTGTCACTCAAAAGATTAATGAAGTCATACAACGGTAACTATTCATATATATGTATATATATATGCATATATTCGGGTGGAGTGAATAAAAAGTTGACCCTCTAAAAAAATTCTATTTAGGCCAAAACGTGCTTGTAATTTTTTCAGATTTAAAAAAATTTTTGTTTACTGGCGATTTTTAACACTGAAGTTTGAGAAAATTGACCTTCACTTGTAAAACACCAAAAATAACTCATAACCCCTAAAACCCGTTAGTCTAAAGATCAATTACACTCAAAATCCCAAATCTTATAAACCCCATTGACTCTAAACCATAGACCCTAAAACCACGGACCTAAGAATATTAGGCCCATGCCCTTAAACCCATAAATCCCCAAAACAAACAAAAGTGAACATATTTTTTAAAAATAACCTCGACTGGATCCATCGAGTGAATACATTATTGAACGTAACATTTTGTGCTCTTTCTGATTTCGGGCGAAAAATAGGAGTTCCCATTTGAAATTTCAATGTTGACCTTCAAATGACCACTACGGGCATGTCAGAAGTCAAGGTCAATATCGCCATCGGATTACCCGATCGAAATTATAAAACTTGTTTGATACATTTTGTTTGAAAATGGATAATTTAAAATACGTTTAGAATACCCGTATACTCGGAATCCACGACTGGTATTTTGGACTAAAGTAGTACTTAAAATAAGTCAGACACTTTCCATACATTAAAGTAAATGAAAACATTTTGAAATTCGCTTGGCATCTTATCTTAAAACTTATAGACGTTTTTAATGAAAATTAACGCATAACTGGTTTCGAATACCTTTTTAACTAAAACATAAATAGGTTTTCCTGAAATAACAATATTAATACTACGAGTAGCAATAACATACATAATACTTATTGATCATTTTTATAATAATTTACAAGTTCTCCAATCTTTACATTAAATCAATACAAGAAGCCTATAACTGTGGTATAATAAAGTATACTTTATTATACCTAAGTTACAATGAATACATAATTCTTTAAAGAACTAGTAAAGATTAGTCATTTTATATGTAATATAATAGTACTGTGAGATACTTACTACCTGTGAATAATATTAATCAAAGGACTACATTCAAAACAACTAGCAGTGCATTCCGAGTATATGGGTGTTCAAAAAAATGTCGCCCTCCCTCCCCTGTTACTGAAAAAAATGCATTTTCGTGTAAAATATATCAGACAAACTTTATAATTTTGATTGGGGCATCGAGGCCGACATTGCCTTTGACCTTCAAAGTGACTGTCAAGATCATTCAACGTCTACTTTCAAATTGTAAATTGGAGCCCCTATTTTTGGCCAAAAAACAGCACACAATTTTACGTTCAAAAATGTATTTACTCTATGAATCGAGGTGGTTTTTAAAAAAAGTTTGTTTTGGAGTGTATGGACTGTGGGTTTATGGGTTTCAGGCTTAATTGGTTTTTAAGGTCGAATGGGTTTGTGGGTTTGTGAGTTTTAGGGTGTGTTGGTCTTTGGGTTAATAAGTTTTGGGATTTTTGGGGCTTGCGGTTAATGGATTTAGGGATTTATGGGTTATTTTCGTTGTTTTTTACTAGGGAATTTCAACATTGAAGTCCGAAAAAAATTATCTATACCAGTAAAACACCAAAACCCTAAAAACCAATAACCCCTATAAAATCCAAACCCCATAAACCGAAGCCACTTTAATCCCATAAACCTTAAAATCCGATATGCCCGAACACTCCAAAACAAATAAAAGTGAATACGTTTTTGCATACAACCTCGAACGATATAGTAAATACTTTCTTGAATGCAAAATGTTGTGCCTTTTCGCATTATGAAAATAAAAACAGGTGTTTTTTTTTTGAAATTCCAAAAGATGACCTTCAAATGACCATAACAGTCACGTAAAATAAATATATAACAATAAGGCATTATTCGCTCTCTAGATTAATTTAAAACTACAATTTATAAATTCAGCACAACAAATTACATTATTTCTCAAATAATGGTGAAATGTTAATATTATTCGTTATTTTTAATTGAATATTATTTTGAAATTTAAACTAATTATTGCTCACATTCAGATATCCTCTTAATATGAAATAAAAAAAATTCAATAGAAGTTTACAAAGAAACTACGTTTTGTACATAAAAATGGAATAGTATCAGAATTTATGTGGATTAATGTGTACTTCTTTTTAAAATTATAATTACAGAAATAATTTGAAAACTGGTGCGTATTGACAACCATGTCATCAGTCCAATGATTCTACTAAAATACATGTGATAAATTAAAAGTATACTAATATTTTATTGAAATCGGGTCGCGCATGACAAACTTTAATACATTTTATTTATTTTGATTCATTTTCATTTTCTTCCAATGGCAACAAGGTTATATATGAATTGTAGGCGACCTTCAAGTTCCTAATATTTGTTAAATATGTAAGATGTGTATCCATAACTAACCTAAAACTTCCCATATTTGTAAGCAAAAAAAGAATATATTCTCTGAAAGTTGATTTACTTAAATAAGATTAGATTATTAACACAATATTTCTTGCCAAAAAACTCTCCTAACTACAAATATGGGTTAATCCGCTTAAAACTTACGTTAGTTCTTTTATATATTATGGTAATAATTGATTGTAAAAATTTGACACAAGAAAAAATTAGTGTTTTATGGAATTTGTCAATTTTGAAGATTTTTCCAAATAAAACTTTAAACTGATTTTTACATGAGACAATACAAACTCATTGAGAGAAAACTACTTACCATAATTAGCTAAAAGAAGGCATGCATAACAAAATTTATGAAAGTTTGTATTTATTTTTACAACAGTTTATCGTAATTTATGTTAAATCTTCAGTGTGTTAAGGATATATGTACGTAATATAAAAGCTAATCTATAATCTATTCCTTGAAAAATATTTGTAGTCCCTTTTGTTTTTATAATATTTCGGTATTATGCCCTGCAAATAATCGCACGTTCAGAGCTCCAGGGAGCTCATAAATTGCTGAAATTTAGAAAAAATTAGACAAATTTTTGAAATGCATAAACCGATATATCTATATGCGATCTCAAACTTCTTAGTAATTCGATATTGAAAGCACTGTTTTCTCCATAAATATTTTGAGGAAACCATTCGAAATGAAAAGAATACGAAGTATTAAAATTGTTACGTTTGTATCTTACATTATGATGAATTTAGTGCATAAACATTTTTCAAAATTATTTATGTATGTATTATTTATATACCCACTCCTAGCATGAAGGATTAATAAAAAAATTACGAATTTGCAATTAAGATTTGAATCTACAAAGTTTTGGGCGCATCGACGGTGTTGATCTTTGGTCCAGTTTGATCTCAGGCGAACCTAGTCCTAGGACAGAAATTCTCATCAACATCGATCCGTTCTCCAATTACTCAGCCATACGTCGCGGAGATTACAAATACATATCCGGATCAACAGGAGAATATAATGATTGGTATGGTCAGACTCAGGAAGATGTTCCAGTTTATAATCCAGAAACTGTCATCAATAGCAAAGTCGGAGAAGCTTTGGCTGAATTTACTTTGGCGCAACATGCTGATCAGAAATCAGCATCTAAAAGTGCAGAGCTTACTAGTAACGATGTTCTCAAAATCAGACGTCAAGCTCAGCTTTCGTGTAATGTCATAAAAAGGGATGAAGTAAGTATAAGCTAATTATTCTCTAGACACCAGCATAAACATGATTTAGAATTGCAAGTAAATTCTATTTTCAAACGAAAAAACGTAATGGTCCAATTCAAATAAATATTTAAAAAGGATTCCTTCCAGGAATCTTACAAAATTCCACCCAACGATTCATTAAAGGGAGTCCATGTTTATTTTAGTTTTCAAACTAAGTGCTAAGTTTTGTACAGTTTTTCCACCTTCTTAGCTGCTTCAAAGAAGCTCGGGGGTTACGCGAATAGTTACTTGATTTTAAACACTTTTTTTCACTTCATTTGTACTTAATTAATTTGATGATTAAATGGAATGATTTTACAGATATCTTGCGATTCTAAGGAGTCACCGTGTCTCTTTAACATCAAAGACGATCCTTGTGAACTAGTCAACATAGCAGAGAAAAACAAATTGATAGTAGGTGTTCTTAAACTGGCAATTTTTAAACATGGTATTTTTGCAAAATGCCCCAGCAATCTCCCATCAAGTAAGCGGGCAAACCCAAAGTATTGGAACAACACATGGGCCCCATGGGAAGAAGGAACGCCATCTGTCGAATCAGAACAAACATTTCTATTGAGCTTTAATTCTGTCGTTGGTACAGTACCGTTGTACAGTAATAAGTGTAATAAAGTTATAGCAAAATTAGAAGCGTAAAGTCAGATGTAATTAATGTCATTTAGTTTAAGGCTCAGCGTAGAATAAATGAAACATCGTGCAGCATTTTCTAATAAAGTACATGCAATACAGAGATATTTCTGACATTCATTAAAATTCCATTAATATTTGTAATATCCAAGAAATTTCTCTTTTATTTAAAATAGTGCTTACTAGAGATGTCAAAGATGATAAGAACAACTTAAACTTTGCTCCTGACATCGTATATAAGTGTGATAGATTTGAAACCGATAAAAACGAAATTTCGCTTCTTTTTACCAACTAACCTAATTGCATAATAACTTAATATGCATGTAAAGAGGTTGTTGAGAATCGCTAAGCCTGTGTTTCCTTGTTTTTACGATGATAAATCAACTTCAATCAATGACAAGACAAAGTTTAGAATACCTAAAAACCGAAAGAGCAATACAAAACAGAATGCAGAATTTCAATTTGACCCATCACCGAACAAGACATTTAGTACACGTGCTGGAAAAAATTCGACGTTAAAAATAATAAATGAGAATGTCTCGAGCCGTGTACAATATTTATTCATTTGGCAGCATTGAATTTTGAAGTTCGTACATTCGACGCGTATGCTTGAAAAGTCACGTCACATATTTCCTTTTCTTCGAGTGGTATTTACGTTTTCCTGCAATTTCGTAGTTGATCAGTCGAAATATTATAAATTAAATGAGATAAACTACAACCCATTTTAAAAATAAAATTCTCATAAATATCTGAATTAAATCAAAACGTTCATTTTCACTAGCATAGCACTTTATTAACAATAAATGCAACTATTTTCAATATGTACGTACGAATACAAAACGCAAAAACATGAATATAAAATTTAAAAAGTCAAAAAGCAATGATAAAACATACAAATTTATGCGAATGTCAGGCAGGCTTGAAACTGAATGTATTGCTACATACGTCACAGTTGCACAACTGCATCTGCATCTTTTTCAGTTTAAACGCATCCGTCCAAGTGTTTTTTGCTTTCATCGACTCTAACGAGTCTACCTTTTTCGTATCGTTTTTTTCAACTTTTGGAGTTGACTCCCTTTGCTCGTCTTCGTCTTCCTCGACGATTACAAAACGACACCTTTTTCCACCTATAACGCTGCCATCCTGACAACTTGCAACTGCACACATCGGCATTTCGTTTACGCACCTTCTCCTCCTGGATGGCTTATGGTGACTTTTTTTTGGTGACCTTCCCTTTTCCTTGTGACGGTCGTCAGATTTTTTAGCTCTGGATTTTTCATTTTTTCGATCTTTCCTTGAATCGTCATATTTTTTACTTCGATCCTTTTTTGGAAAATTATAATAGGCAAGACCATTGTGATGATGCGCCGAGAAACAATGAGATGGAGCCGTGGATGATGGTGAGTATTTTGGGATATACGGAATGCAATTTACGTTGGACCTGCAACGTTTTTGAGAGTATTTATACATTTCCGATGGTTTTATTTCCTTCATTTGTGGGGAGTAGCCACCGCGAATTCTGGCTTCTGGAGGATTTTTTGGGCCAGAGCCCGATTTACAGCAATGGTTGCTTGCATTGTTGGTAGCTCCTGACATTTTGGCTCGAAGTCGTGCACCACTTGGTGAGAGACACTGATAATTTTCAACGAAATGATATTTTATAAAATTAAAAATTAAAAGTAACACTACTAATATCGAAATTATTGACAAATGTTTCGAACTCTATATTATTTTAAATAATCTTAACAAAAATTTGGCTCACCACTGTGCTAGCAATCAATGAGCAAATACACGAGATAAACGCACTAGAGGCACAAATTCCAATCCACTCCAGCATCGCTCTTTACATTCTAGAGGTTATTCGACCGCTCCACACTTTGCATTCATTGTCGTTTTCGACTTTGTTTTCTTCGACTCCACAATAATTAATAAAAGTGAAATACACGAATAACATTTGTAAGAAATAAATTAGACTAAAACGACACGAGTATAAAGAATTGATGGTGACATACAACAAAAATTGAGGCTATGTACAGAGTTTGACAGTTGTACTAGAAATTTTATATCCACTTCATGCAGAACATGTTTTTATACATTTCGTTATATAGAAATAATTATCTGTCCATCTTAAAAAGTTGCAAAAACAATAGGTAAAAACAATAAATCACTTTAGAATTACTAAAAAGTCACAGTAAAACAAATATTTATACATCTGAATAAATAAAAATTAAGATTTTAGAAATTAAATTCTGATAACATTTTTAGTAAGTTTAGGGAATGTAGACACCCTACGAAAATTTGAAGTAAACAATACTGTTAAAACTGCTCTCCTAAACAATCGCGTTAGCGTTTTTCAGGAATTGGAGTTTCTTTTTTAAATTCAAACAACTTTTAGTGACAAGAAAAGCGTAATACTGTAAAAATTGTATTATAAATGAACGCTTAAAAAGTACATAAATTGAAGTTTCATAAATTTTACGAAAATTTAAATAATAAATGTACCTTTTACAGGATTAATTTAAATATCTGAAAAAATTCTTAAAAATCAAAATCTTACCAAAATTGAATAATACAAAATTTGTTAATTATTTCATTACGCTAAATTCAATTTTTATAATCCAATATTTTATGAAAAATTTAATTTATCATACTCTTTCTACTACTTTAAAAAAATATGGGCAATTTCACTCTTTATCTCTCTATAAATTAAAGAAAAGTCCCACAATTCCACCTTCAAACACATTGACAATAAATATAAACTGCGATATAATCTGCGAAATTGAGAATGCATCAATATATCGTTTTTCAGTACTACAAAAAGTGCATATGGGACGTTTCACGTCAACCGGATAATCAGTGTACCCAAATTTAAATTAACCAATCAAGACGTTTAAGGGCTCAAAATGTTCGTCTGGTCCAGCGCCTTCAAAAAAGTTATGGCCTTTTGGAAAATTTCATAATGGCGGCTCAAAATAGAGGCTGGAAACCAAACAAAAATTGAGAATTCGAATCAAAATGCTTGTGGGAAAGAAAATTGGTGTTCTATTCGACTGGTTTTGGGCAAAAGTCAAGATGGCGGATCCAATATCGTGGACAAATATTAGAATATTTTTCGAAAATTTGTGTACCATATTGGTGTGTATCCGCCATCTTGAATTTTGCAAATCCGTCTTGCGATTCATGATCAGCTACCTCCAGAATACCCGCGAAAGAAATTTGGCGTAAATCGGTTGATTTTCAAAAAATATCCAAAAATATTCTAAAATTTTTCCACCATATTGGATCCGCCCTCTTGAATTTTGCAACTCCGTCTTCAGATTCATGATCAGCGACCTACAAAACCCCCGTAAACTAATTTTAGCATTTATCTGACGATTCGTTTTTTAATCAGGACGATTTCGACGTTTCAGCAGCCATCTTGTATCCGCCATCTTGGATTTCATCAATCTACCTTACCAACTTTTTGAAGACATCGGCAACCAACAATTTGAGCCCAAAACCAATCGAATAGAACACCAATTTTCTTTCCCACAAGCTTTTTGATTCGAATTCTCAATTTTTGTTTGGTTTCCAGCCTCTATTTTGAGCCGCCATTATGAAATTTTCCAAAAGGCCAGAACTTTTTTTATGGCACTTGACCAGGCGGATATTTTGAGCCCTTAAAAAATGCATGCCCAAATGCATTTCGTTTTTTACTATTTTGTGCTATTGTTCTATATTTTCATGTTGTTTAAAAAAAACTTGATTTTGTTTCTTTTAAGACATCTTTTAATATGACAGTTGCCTTAATCAGGAATCCTCATTATTTTGTCAAGGATTAAACTTGTTTTTTTGAAAGAATTAATTTTTTTATTAAGGTTTTGCAGAATAATTAGTAAGAATGTCACATTATTCAAATTTCAAATCATTCAACTTTTCGAAAAACGATTTGATGGTGAAAAATAGAATTTAGCATAAAAAATGATCACATAATTTTTAAATTTTCATAATTTATTCAGATTTTTAAACATTTTATCATGCATGAATTAATAACAATTTTTTAAAAATCGTTTTTTAATTATGAAAAGTCAGAGGATCGAAATAAATAACTGCAATAAATTATCGATCCATAACATTTGGTGGAGTTATTTATTTACAAATAACAAACAATAAACAAATTAAAGAATGTAGCAATTTAATGAAAATACTTTTAAAACTCATTAGAAACTTCACAACCCATTAAAAGATTTAATCAGATTTAACTGTAATAAAATTTCACAATTATAAGTAGTCTTCATGCCAATATTTTTTTAAAGATATTTTATCTGAAAACATCATTCGCTTTCGACCGTTTACTTTTCACACATTTTCTTTTCTGAGTATCTAAGCTGGTATCTCATTCATGGATCCTTACTTACGTCACATAATTATACCGATTGATTTTAGGATGTTACGTATTTCTTACGCTGTTTTGAAACCGACTCATGTCCCGATTTCGACATTAGGTCGAGGTTGAACCTGTACAGTTACAGTGTAATGTATATACGAAACTGTTCCGTACCTAAAGAATTTGTATTTTCTCTTTAAATGATCCAAAATAAAAAGTAATAATAAAATAATGCAAAAATCAAAACAATTTTTAGAACATCTCAAAACATACACATTGTCACTTGAATTACTATAATCAACATCGATTAACAATAGAACTCTCACCATCGATATTGACAGCATTCACTTTCATTTGCAGTTTCGAATTGAGAGCTATGGAGTTCATACATCTTTTTTCATAAATTCTTTGTCGCACAATGATGAACACAAAAAGCGAAGTATTTTCAACACAATGTACGAATTACTCGCATTGTACGTTTGCACGTCATGTTTATCTTCAATTTGCTGTTTTCTCACAGGAGCCATTGTAAGTAATTATAGGTTAACTTTTGGATATATAAGAGCTTTTAAATTAATAAAATATTACCAAATTTAAACAAATTGCAATATTTTTTATTTTATTTGTTTAGTATCCACAAGGTTTTTAAATATAATAAACATTCAGTAGTTTTAGAGTTACTAATAAGGTAAAATTAGTCTTTAAATGGTTAGAAAATTATTATTAAATCACTGATTAAAAAAACAGTTTAATTTCATATGTATAAATTCTGATTTGTATTTTCTTTTCATTTTAGCGCCTCAATGGAAAAAAAAGAGTAAGTTTTATCAACTTAACGTAATTTTTTGTCGTATACCAAAATTAAAACGCAGTTAGGAAAAATAGTATTTACTAAAAACATCTTCTAAATAGTTTAGAAGATGCTAAATTAATTTTAATAAATGAATGAACTACGTTGTCACAATTTTCATAATCGACTTATTATGTTTCAAGGGTTTTCCACATATTTATCCTCCATAATATTTCAAGTTCAACATACCTTGAAATTAAATTCTTGCCTTTCTTAGTTAATAGAAGGAATTAACACAAAACACTTTCCTAGTAAAGTATTGCACTAGGATTACCCTAATAAGTAAAATATTTGACTAGAATTATGAAACATCCCAAGTATTCAAACTATTCTACAAATGTCTGACAACGTGACACAACCAATTTTGAAACATTTTCACACAAATATAACTTTTATAATACACTTGACAATTTCGTAATTATTTTGAATTTGTTTAACAAAATTTTACGCTAAAAATAAAAATATTTTCAAAATTCGTGATCACTATCTACAGTTTTTTGAAAATTTTGAGATTATATCAAATTTTGATAATCCACAAAAAATTGTTTATTTATTTTGCAGTGTATGATTCCAAAAATTCTTTATATGCGACGTTTTGCTGCATCAAATATGGAGTGTCCTGGATCCTGTTCTGAAAAATTTTGCAGGTCAGAATCGGTGAAAGAAATTTTCCGAAGAGATGGCGGAAACAACACAAGACAGAAAATGGACTGTTACAAATATTCAAAAAAAAAGCGTAAAGACGTGAAAAGTGTGTAACGTGATACGTTTTAATATGAGCGTGCTATGTCTGAAATCATAATTAACAATGTTCAAAATAAAAAACAAGGTTCTATAGCTATGTGTGAAAATGTCAAAAATCGTCTTTCTTTTCTTTTTGCAAGATCGTGAAATATTTATTTTGTTTGTGTAGGGTGAGATCATCGTATCAAATAATTTTGTTCGTATTTTGAAGTTTCATTGACAAAAAACATGTTCCACTTTATTTATCATTTGTATCCGATCTTAATCCAGAGTACATCTCATTTCGTTCCATTAAGTGAATTCTTGATATAAGAATGTTGTAAAATTTATTCAACAGCCTTTTTTTCTACAATATTCAGCGCAGGGCTTATCTTCACTCGATTTTCTTTGAAGCTGTGCGTACAGTTTGTACCGTTTTGTTCTGTCTTCCTCGCATTGTCTTTTAGCTGCAAATAAAAATAAGTAATCAATTTAGACATATAAACTAAATAAGAAGATGATTTCTAAATAAGTAAATGATGACTAAATAGTATAGAATTTACGTAAATTGTTCAATGTGTGCACTAAAATATACGTTTATCTGAGTTGGGCGCCAAAATTACAAGAATGTGACATCAGCAATTACTCAAGCACATTTATGTGCTTGTGGACCTTGCGGTTTATTATTTAACTAAAGTGTTATCGAGATGAAATAGTAAATTTGAAAAGAAGATAACTTGATGAGAGACCTTCGATTAGCGCACAGTAATCTTCGGACGCATTGCCGCAATCGCAATCGCGAAACGGTGGTTTTGGCTCTTCGCAAGAATTTCGTCTTTTGGGCGGTTCACACTTGGGACGGCCATCATCACAACAAACATTAATTGGACGTCGACGGGATTTTGGACGTGGTGGAGGCTTCTTGCATTGTTTTGGCCGCTGGTTACACTCTTGACTAGAATCGCACTCTTCGAGTCGATCCAATAATTTCGGGCAACTGGAATAACAAACAATTGATATAATCCCCAGTTCATTTTCAAAAAATATTATGTGTCATGAGAGGAAGTTGATTGCACGTCATTCTACAAACTCGTATTTTGGTAAATAATATTATAATGTTTTCCACGAAGTAACATGGAAGTGACGTTTGAATGCCATCATAGAAAATCGAAAGTAAACAACTACGCATAAATAACTATTACAAATTTTTAAAGATTTCTTTTGTCTTTTCCTTATTATTTTTTGTTTATTTACTTCCCGTTTTAAATTGTATCTGCCTCGTATAATGGCTCGTAAAAAATGACCAAGCTTTCAGGCGATGACATTTATTGTAATACATTTCAAAATGATGGAATCGACACGGTGCATGAAGTAACATAAAAAATGTTTGTGTTTTTAGTATCCAAAATAATAAAAACTTAATAGTAATATGTGGAACTTGTGACTGATCATTATATATATTATGACACGAAAAATTGTACAAAACTAAGGAAAAATTTAATAAAAAACTTTAAATAACCAACTCTACATCGTCTTTCCTGATTCGTTAATTGAACGAACTAGGTTTGAGCCTCACAAAAAATTTATTCTAAAATTGTTTTCATTTCATGTTAGTACTAAAAATACTGTTAAACTTGATGCTCATTTTACGTATAATAATCCTTTGATGATTAAACTATCTGGATTGTAAAATTGAAAGTAGTTACAAGAAAACATATTTTGGTTGTTTTCAACTTTACTACTTTCACTAAAGCTAATAGTTAATAGTTAAAATTATTCAAACTTTCAATTAAATGTTAACACTCAGTCACTGTTAACATTCCTAGTAGTTATCTTCTCCACTTTAGTCAATGTAATGTTTAGAATGCATTTCAATAACAAGTGAGGACCTAATGAAGTCAGTCGGAAAATAGTAATTAAATATTTACTAAGAATTTTCCTTACTAAAAATTTACCGTGGTAAAATAGTATAATTCCACCGATTAAGTGTCTTGGTATCCTTGAAGTTTTCTTTAATTTTTATATGCATATGTGTAAAAGAAGCGATAATTATAAATGAAAATAATTTTTAATAAATAATAAACTAATCAACCATGGATAAGAAAATAGACCCACTATTTAAATCGTAGGATTGTCTACCTGATTTGCAGAGGTTACTATTTAATTAGTTAGTTTTAGTTAGTTAGTTACTTTATTAATGGCACTATTTAGATAGTACAATTAACTAAAACCAATGGCTGTATCGATCCTACTGTTTAGTTAGTAGATCCAACTATTTCTTTTCTTCGGTGTGAAAATATTAAACTCAGCAACTGCTGAGTGATTAGACGATTCCCCCTTGCATCATAAAATGGCCCAATTTTCACTCCAGAAGAGTGAATTTTCATTCCGAGAAATTTTCTGATAAAGCAGGAGCAATTTAATTAAATTTAATTCTGATTGTTTTTTTGACAGTTAAAACATTTGAAACATTGAAAACATTTTTCAAAGAGGTTATGTAACATTGTTAGCATAATTTTGTATTTCAAAAGCATTTAGTGACAAGTCATCTTGCATAGTTAAGCAAGGTATTACTATCATATAAGGTACAGTTGCTCATTAGTTAAGTAATTGGATTTGAATACTGAGAACATTAACTGAAATATTCACTAATTACTGATAATAGTTATACATTCTGTAATGTTAAAACCACACAAAGGAAAAAAAGTTAATGTAACAATTGAAAAAAGGTAGAAGTGGTTGTAACCAAACCTAATAGTACAATTAATAACGTGAAAAGTTAAAGATTGACTGTATATTACATTTACAATATTCCGTGTTTGCCCACGGACCGCTTTGTCCATGGCAATAAAGAATTGCATCAATCAATCAATCAATCAATCAATTTAAAATATTTTAAAATATATCATACAATAACTGTTATTATCAGTATTGTTAAATTTATTTTATTACTCAAAAATATTTAAGTGACAATTCGATTGTAAAATTACCGTACATTTGAGGTTATGTAAGGCGATGGGTATTTAAAAATTGGGAAATGGAACAATGTCCTGATCTTGTTCAGTACTGAAATAGTTAATTTAACTATTTTTGTTACTGTATGACTTACTATTGTAAAATTATTCCATTACAAACAATTACTGTTGTAAAACCAAATGCTTAAATTAGTATCATGTAACAGCGTGATATTAAGTGAAAAATTACAAACAGAAAATTTTATTTTATTCATTTGAATCTCAAAATACGTATTATGTATTAACCTATCTCATTGTTACATCGTGTAACGTATTCTTCATGTATTTTGAATCCATAATTGCTGACTCACTACTTGAGGCACAATGGACGACTCTTACTAACATGCGATGAATTTCGTTAATTTCAAATGAAAATACTTAAAAATGTTAAGTTTTCTTTCTATAGAATTACGCAAAATTACAAATACCTATTTTTGACTATGTAAACATAGTCGATTTGTACATATTCTTCGTAAAATGTATCAAAGACATTTTAAATGATAATAAGCAGATATCTAATAGAAATCTCACTTTCATTTACTTAACTAAATATAAATATTCACTTTTCTCTCGAGTTTGAAATGCGGTAAACGAAATGCGCATAATTTTTAATATTTGGCTGCTGCATTTCTTAACGACTGGTTACCAAATCTCAGTTGGGAGTCTCAAACTCTTTTCTCACGACGAGGTGGTCGTAAATAAATCATGTTGTTGTCCTAAATCTTATGCAATACATTTCAGCATTTGAATATTTTCTATGTAATTTCTATTTAACTTGCTGATGGTAACTTTTCCATTTCATCAATCAAGTAGAACATTTCTTTTTATTGTTAGTATAAAGGCGGATTTAAATGTTTAATTAAAATAGTTCAAACTGTATTAGAGTATACATTTTCATTAAATTTTATGATTATACAGATTTTTTAAAATGTTGATAATTTATTGGATTATTTAAAATTCTTTTTCAGTTTCATTTATCTTCAGTTTACTAAAGATTATCATTTATCTTAAACATTAAGAAAGTATTTAAATACTTCATGGCCTTGAACGTGATCACCCCATGAATGAAACTATCTAAAAAATACGTAACCAAACGGCCGTCAACATTGACCTTCGCACTTCATTTAAACTGAAGAAGAATATCGTCATAATTCGACATGATCTTAGCACAATTTCGAATAGCTTATAACATTTTAACTATCGTACAAAACATCATCTAATACTACTTAATATATCTAAATCATATTCGATTTGCTGATGGCTGCTCTAAGAAATAAAAGAAAGGAAACTAAATTCGAGCTTATATTTACCTTTCTTAAATGCACGTTCTAATTAGTTATGAGTGGAATGGAACGATATATTAAATAATATACCAGTTGATGCCTAGACTAGTTCACCCACATAAGTTATTATACTTGTGCATCTATGCATATTTAAGAAAACTCGTTGCTAAAAGTTTAATTTTAAACCTAGAGATGCATAAATAATTAATGGAAAATTTATAAAAAATAAATGAAGTTCATAATAAAAAAAAATGATTTAATTAATAATTTTCTTCATATCGATAAACAATATAGAAACAGAATTATCTTTTACTTTTTAATTTTTAAAAATATTCGTGTATTTTGGTTTTCGGGTTATGTAATTAACCTTAGATATTCAAAGCGAGTTATAAATTTGAATATTAATTAATTAAATTACTATTGTTTGTAAAGAAAGTCATTCAACATTTATATTCAACATTTTGTATTGTATTTTTCGTCACTCAGTTATCTTCACCTTCTATCGAATCGACTTTTTACTCCTGAACAAAATGTAGGTTACGTTAGGAATCTACGTATTACACCATCTCAAAATTCCAATATAATGCAGGAAACTACTCAAAATTTCCAAAGAAAAGATTTAAATTGTTTTATAACCACTTTCAATATTCCTAACCTAATGATAAATTGAAATACAAGCTATACCATATTTTATGAACATTCATTAAAGAACTTTTAAACAGACTATTAATTTACTTTTGAATGATCTGAATAAAAAAAGTGGTTATAAGTAGAAATGATTAATTTACCAGATTGACAGTAAGAAGAACCAGATGCAAGTAATGCAAGAAGTGTTACAGAGCGTCAGGCAGTCCACCATTGTTTCTTGATTTGTGTATTTGCTTTAAATTTTACGTGAATTCCATTATGAATCTTAGTCCTAATTATGACATCTTGTGATCTAAACCACCCATTCAGTACGAAGTTTGCCGAAAGTTACCCGCCAAAATCTCGAAATCGATTTATCTATCGCGCCGAAGTGCGAATATATCACTTTTGGAATTGTCTCGCATAAAAAACTTTTCCAGAAAATGGAATTGCGAAATTCTTGGTACAAAGTATTTCTAACGTGAAGATATGATAGAAACAGTATTAGTATGTGGCTGTGTGTGTTTCGTGGGAACTTGGTGTGCAGCAGTTCTAGCCTAGTGAGTTAATTTTTTTAGAATATCCTAACCCCTTTTTTATTCGTAGTCATCAACTGTTAATTGTTACATTTTTGTTGTTATAAATTCGCTATATGTTTAATTTCAATAAAAATTTGTTTAATTTATACTTATTCATTTAAAAAATTTGTTTACTTTTTAGCAATGGAAGACCGGCTTGCATTTTCCATTATTTATTAAATGTTCCTTGTTCTTGTAACTCGCTACGGGCTCGCCGATGTTGTACTACTGAACAAAAATGTTTTTGTGCCGGAGATGGTCTGAACAAAGTAAATGCTACTAAGTCAGATACTTCTAAAAAATCAGAGAAATCGGAAAAAAAATCTGACGTCACTTTCGAAAAACGTAGTGCCAGACGAAGGCGACGGTAAGCATTGAGATACCTATGAAAGAACTTAGTAGATTCAAGTAAATATTGAATGAAACTATTTTCTTGAAATAAGTAAATGTTTTACTTGAGACTATCTATTAATTATTTACTGGAAAAATGTTTTTTCAATTTATATATAATAAATAGCACGTGGGTATGTATCTAATCTTGAAAGTCGTAGGCAATCAACAAAAAAAGTTCCCTCGAAACCGGAAGTATCTGAATCGTACGTAATCAATCGCAAAGAGTGGAAAAGAATGTATAAAACCATCCCGGTGATTCCCGTTGATGGAACAGAGGGAAATGAATCCGTGGATTCGGAAAAAACAAACAGAATACCGAAAAAGAAACACAGATTTAAAGAAAAGCGTAAGAAGGCAAGAAAATTCTTCTCATGCAAGTGTCATCGAAAAACGGCAGTTGGTACTTCAGAACCTCTGCAACACGGTTGCACTTACCCGATGTTGGCATTGTAGGTTCCTACATTATATTTTTTATAAATAATAATAACAAATTTTATAAAAGTTTAGTTAACAATTTATAACATTTTTTTTTTTTAATAATAAGACATATTTATCGATCTTACCAAAGCTGATTTTAAAAGTGAACATTCGTAGTAAATAGTTCTTGATTAGGAGCGAACAATTTTTCTATATCTAATAATATTTTAAGTTGTTTTTCACCTTATTCTTACAATAATAATAACGTTACAATTTATAAACTTTCAGCATGCCATGTTCGTCAGATACGAAGCAGCCAAATGTCTCATACATGAAGTTAGAAAGAGTCAAATAGAAGTGTAAGAAGTTAAATTTGTGTACTTTTTGTGTTAGTAATGTAATGTGTTTATCAGTGACTATATTAAATGACGAATAAAAATACTTTCTCCATAGAAAAATATGTAAAATTAAATAATTAATTGAAACGTGTAAAACTAATACTTTAATAGTTTCATCGTTTAATTTCAGAACGTTGTCCTGGTGTTCATTTCTAACTTACATAAAACGAAATGTTTCTCTAAAAGTCACGGAAATATGCAAGAAATTGTTGATTACAAGAAAATCTAATCACTTCCGGTGACAGGACAGTAAAAAATACTTGAAATTTATCTCATTTACACGATTTGATGAAAGTTAGTTCATTTTAATGAGAAAATGTTTGTTTTTTAAGAATGTTCAATTATATTTTTATTTCGATTATTTTGGTTCTAATGCACTAGAAAAATTGCACAATATGATAAATGTATTAGAACTATACAATGTTTAAAATAATTTTGCATTTCATATCAATTACACAGGTTTCTTCTTAACCGACGGCGGATACAATGTAAAGAAGTTTAACTGGGTTACTCGACTTGAATCAAAACAACAAGGAATTACTACTTAAATTATGTCGTAAAATGGTAGTCTTCATGTGTAAACAAAAATTATATTTTATGTAAAACTGTAGGAATGTAACAAAATTTCGAATTTAATTATACATTTTATCAGTATAAACTCATTAAAGAAACAACTCCAATGTGTCTAATTAGTGTACATTTTAGAAGTAAATAGAGTACAACTGCGGCTTGTGACCTGATATTATATTTTAAATAAACAAAACATTTTCAGGGCACTCGTGCATTGTTTATATTTAATTTTTGATTATTTACACATTTTCAAAATTTAAACAAAAATAATTGTTTGTTTCATATACTAATTTTCTTTAATAAGAATAAAAAAATGTTACTGATGGCATTATTTTCAAAATCATGTACACGGTTTTTCTTAGTATGGCGTCTTTAAAATGAATACATAAATTGAATTAACAGGAAGTTATTGAAAATCTGAGTCTATTTTATTCAGTGTGTTAAATACAGTATTCAAATACTATATCGGGGTATTAAATACTCCACTTCAAAAGTTTCTAAATAGTAAAAATATTGAGTTCTTTAAGAAGAGTTAAAAAGTGTATAAGATGTTAGAAATAATGTCAGAAAGAGTTCATAAAATGACCTTTAAGAATGCTTATGCGTCGATTTTACGAGTTCTTTAAGACTTCCCAAATATTTTCGGAAAAGAGCTCTTATTTGAGGGCTGTGACACTCAATATAAAATAAATATTATAAATGAACAGTAAATTAGTGGAAATTATAGATTCTATTTTTGTACTTTAATTATTAGTTTATTTTATTTTCAAGCAGCAAAATAAGAGAAAGTTCAGAATGATTTCGAAATGTGCTTGAAGTCAGATGTCTCACTTTCTGAGGGTTTTCTGAACACGAGTTCATAAAGATCTCATAATGACATCATGTTCAGAAAACCCTCAGAAAGTGGGACATCTGATTTCTTTTAGAATACGTTTCGAAATCATTCTGAACTCTTTTTTATTTTGCTGTCTACGTTCCTACTTGAGTTTTTTTTAACCGTAGTACATTTAAAGCTGGTCCAAAATGAGATAGATTTAAGACGTCAAACATAAGATCTCTTCGAGATTACCATTTTAAGAGTTCCTAAGTAAGACATCTTAAAGAGCTCGTTTTATGGATTATCAATCGGTCATTTTTTTATTGGAATTTTTGTTGAGGTTTGAGAAAAAGTATTAAAATTTCAGATTTGTCAATATTTTATAGACAAAGTTGATAACAAATTTCCCCATTTGAAAACAATATTAAATTTCAGACGCATGGGGTGGGGGGGGGGGGGGGCAGAAGAAATTATTTTACAAAAATAGGCTTTCACACACTTATTCTGGTACAGAACGTACCGAAAAATGCGATTGATTTTTTTTACATAAATTGTATGTATAAAAAATTTGTAGGAAAAAACAGTTTTTAGAGAATTTCACTACACCTCTTTTAACTTTTTTTAGCTCTTCGTATTTTACATTAGATGTTTAAAGGAGTCAGGAATGATTGTTTTCATGCTTGGTTTTGCCATTCCAACAACTACATCAAAAAACGAAATAATTCAGTATTAATAATTATTATCAGGGTACGTTTAATTCGCAATTTTATACGGCATGGCATTTATTTTAACGCCGATATATTTCGCCCAAAAATCAAGAAAATAATTTTACATTCGTTATAACTCCATCAATTTTTATGGCATCGACTGTAACCGGTGCTTGATTTAAAGATGTTATCAAATATTTCAAAAAAGTCATATGGTGAGTATAGTTTTATAAAAAAAAACCTTGTCTTTTTGCTATTTGTAGTTGAAATGACATTTCAGATATCGTCGTATTCAATTTTGAGTTCGGGAATCCATAATTATAAAGTTTTTATTGCAATTACAACCATAGTCAAAGCAATCTCACCTTTTTGTTATTACTCTCATTTCAGTTTTATGTACTTTAATTCCAAAAGCTTATAAGTATTGATTTTACAAAAAATTGTTCTAGAATATTTTTTACTTAAAATTAGTTAAAATTTCATGGCAATATTGATGGTATCGGAAAAAATTAGAAGCGAAAAGAGTTTGCAGTGACTGAAATAGTATAAGCATATGAACGCTGACATTAACATTTGTTGGTGTTTTATACCTTCAGTTTACATAAGTTGAATGTAAGAAAAAAAAAATCTTTTGCCAAAGTTACACGATTAATTACGCGAAGACCAGAATTATGCCGAAATAAAAGAGTGCATCCAAGAATACTTTTGATGAGGTAGTTACAAGGTTATACCTCCGTCAAGGACTAAGTATTGGAAAACTTGTATAAAACGTTAAAAAGCAACTAAAAGCAACTTTTACTTATACGTGATGCAATTACTCGTTATTCAATAACGATATAATGTACAAATGTATACATTTGTAATTCTTTTCATGCCCCCGACGACGAATAAATAAGACCGTCTCTCTATGCATAAAAGAAACTCCTTGCAGGCTTTTCTAAGTCGTGAAAACGCGAAATTCGAATAATACAAAGTTTTGAAAACACCAATGTCAGGTACAATATCGCACGTGGATGTAGACTGCATTAAGGAATAGAGACGTAGGCTTGATGCGATGCAAACCCAAACAAAATCAAAGACTTTGTCAGCCCCTGCTTTGTCAAGAAAAATTTGTCAGCCCCTGCTCGAATGATCGAACGATTTGAATTCTCATGGGACATCAAGCTGCATATAAAAAACGATAAATCTAGGAAATGTCGGTCAGTAACATCAGGAAGTCGACGACAGGTAACTGGATGGGAGTTACGAGATATTGTCGGAATGGAACGACGGAACTTACGCAACGGGAGTCATTCATGCGTCTAGCCATCCATCTGCCCTGGAGCACACGCACTATAAATGGATGCTAATCACAACAATGAAATTCAACGATCAAACTGACGTGTCCACCGATCGTTTAATATGGAATATCATCATGGCTCCTTTATTTGCAAGCTCTTTATACTTTGTGGCAGTGTTTTCATCTATTCCGTCTTCAGGGGCTTTAGGGGATCTATAACGCCTTTTTTAAAGAATTAGTCTATTCATACCTTTCAGAACTGTTCCAATATCTTGCAAATATACGGAGACACGCATTATTGAGACATTTTTGAAATTACGCGAATGTTTAGAGATGCCTGCACACAGACTCGTAATGCTTTAAGTGTAAGTATGTTTTAATAGGAACAAATATATACAATTGTATCGAGCAGATATAAAAATATCAAAATTTGATTTTAATTTTACTTAAATTTCACTTTAACAAGCCAAAGTACGATGGACCCTGATCATTATTTTATCTAGTATCTCAAGTCGACAAACTTTTAGATAGACTAAATATACTACTTATTATTAGTATCTAAGAACTGCGTTAGTACAATATTATATCGTTCAGATTTTAATTTCATTTGTTACTAACACGTTTGAAATTAACAAGTAGCAACATAATCATTTCCCATCTTTTTTCTAGTTTAATTTTCACCAGAATTATAGGGTACACGTCAAATCGGCAACTTTTTTTCACCTTAATAAAATTGAATTATTACGATAGGTTTTTTTTGGAAATTAACAAAATTAAATTGGTTTTAAACCGGGCTTATGACCTACCACGATGTTTATAAAAATTGCATTAGTTGTTAAAATGCTACTGTTTGACGATCTCTAAACATTTCAAACACCTTGCGTGTAATCACTTGGATTCCCGAACGCTAGGCTTTGTTTTAAAACATTTATAATCTCATAAATCTTTCTTTCTTTTCTGACTCTTTCGTAAGTGAAATGTTCTTTGATTGTTCTTGTATTGTATGTCAGATTTAATTGGTATTAAATGAATTAGACAGTTGACGTTTCGGTCATTTGTTTTGACCCTCTTCAGAATATATTTCTATATATAAAAGAATTACAAAATAATATATATTATAGTGACAAAATTACAATAATAAAATTTTTTTTTTAATATTTCTGAAAAACTTGTCAGTTTCTTTTGTTTATGGTTTTATTGGGATTTTGAGTTTGGTTAATTTTGTTTCTGCTTACCTGTAGTAAATTGTTGTGTTGATATTGTCGTGACCCGGTTTTGAATTTAGGAACTGTAAAAATAATTATTTTATTGAGTTTTCGCTCAGTAAGCAGAAAAAAAAAGTAGAAAATATCACTGTATTTTTTAGAGAATAAAAAAAAGAATTTTGTGTGAATATTCACGTACTTGTGCTTCTATTGTATGAAAGGAGACTGAAAAGTTTTTCAGATTACATAATATTCTGTGTACATTTAGTTTTCGTTCTATTTACATTTATTGCTTTGATTTTTGAACTTGAAGTAGAGGTATATATGTGTCCGGTAAGTTTGACTTTTCAAAGCGGATGTTTACTGATTTGTTGTTATTTTTGATAAAAAAGTTTTCCATATTTTTTCTTTTGTATTTATTTCTTTCTATTGCTAGAATTTTGACGTTTGAAAAATCAAAATTATGTCCTGTATTAATTCTATGTGTTGTAAGTCCTGTATATTTGTCTTCGTTTAAGTAGATGTTATGTTTATGTTCGGTTATTCTGTTTTTTAAAAGTCTGCCTGTTTCACCTATATAGACTCCATCGCAGTTATTGCATTTAATACCACCAATATTTGTGTTTGTTGGTTTGAATACTACTCTAATATCGTTATTTCTGAAATTACTTCTTATATTCTCTGAGATATTTTTAAAATATGGAATGCTAATGGTTTTGATATATTTTTTGTCGTTTGATTTTGTATCAAGGGTGTTGTATATTTTGTAGACTCTTTTTCTAAAACATTCATTGATTATGTATATGGGGTATCCGTTTTCTGTTAATATTTGTTTAACTAGTTTTAGATTTTTTTCTCTAAATTTAATATGTGCTAATCTTAATGCTCTGTCGATTAATCCGAAAGCTACTCCTATTTTGTAATGTAATGGGTGGTTTGAATGGAAATTTAAATATCTGCCAGAAAATGTATTTTTACGGTACCAGTCCGTAATTAAGGTATTTCTATCGTTTATAATAAGTAAATCTAAAAAACTAATTCTTTTGTTGTCTTCTTTTTCTATGGTAAAAGTAATTTTATTTTGAAAACCTTTGATTTTGTGTAAGCTATTGAAAATGAATAAAATTACATCTAAAAATTCGTTTGGAACAATTGTTAAAATGTCATCAACGTATCTGTGGTAGAAAGGAAGTTTGCATGGTAATTTTTGTATAAGAATGTTTTCTATGAAATCCATTAGTAAATCAGCTGCTATTGGTGATAATGGTGATCCCATTGGTAATCCATATTTTTGTTTATAGTTTTTACTTTGACATTGAAAATATAGAGATTTAAAAATGATGTCTAGTCCTTCAAAAAATTCAGTTTGTGGTATATTTGTGTGTTCTTTAATTTCGATCCATTTGTTTTTTAGAATTAATTTTACTATGTCTGTTGAGACGTTGGTAAATAAAGAGAATTAATAATTCTAATGAAATTAATGTGTGATTTTCAGGAATTTTGTTTGTGTATTTTAGGTAGTCCGTAAGCTTTGGATATGGTTGAGCTATATGTTTTTAGTTTTTTGGCTAAATTTTCGGTTATATATTTTTTGGTTTGGAGTTTTTTGACGAAATCATTAACTTTCTTTTCTGTTATTGCTGTATATTCGTAACTGCTTGTTTCGTATATATTAGTGTCTATTAGTAGTTCGTTCATTTTGTTAATATATTCTTTTTTGGACATTGCTACCGTTACGTTTCCTTTGTCTGCCCTTGTGAAGAATATGTCTTTGTTGGTTTTGGAAAACTTTTGTATTATTTTGTTGTAGTTAGGTGTATTGTCAATATTGTTTGTGTGTTTGTCGTTTTTTAAAAAATCTGTTATGTAGTGTATACATTGGTTTCGCGTAAGATTTTTATTATCGGTAACAATGTTTCCTTCGTTGTCCATTACATCTTTAATGTTGTAGATACCTTCTTCTATAGAAGCGATGAATTCTGGTATTGGGAAGGATTTTTTATTTTGAAAAGAATGTTTTTGACCTAGTCCGATTATGTTGACAATTTCTTTTGGAATTTCTATATCAGTGAGATTTACAAACCATTTGTTTTGAATTTTGATTTTGTTGTTTGTATTTCTGTTGTTGTAATATTTTTGTAGATTGTAGAATTTATTTATTAATTTTGATTTGTGGTAACTTAATTTGAGATTGAACTGAGTATCTTCCCTAAAAAAGTATTTTTCATAAATAGAGGCTGGTAATTTTTGGATTATTGTTCTCCATATACGTAATTTTTGTGCTTTTAGAATCGTAATTTCTTCTATAATATCTTGTATCTCTAGTTTTAAAAGTTTGAATTTGTAATCTGTAATTAGGTCTTTATGTTTATTAATTTGTATGGGTGAATGAAAACCGGTATTATGGGAAAATTTATTAAAAATGATGTGTTTAGGAAGGAAGTTATTTGATTTACATCTGAGTAAGAATATTTTTCTCGTAATTGATGCCGCTAATTTGTTGTTAATGCTTTTCCATTCCTTAAGTAGCTTTAAAGTTAAACTCCAAGCTTGTGTATTAATATAAAAATAAATAAATCTTTCTTTCTTTTCTGACTCTTTCGTAAGTAAAATGTTCTTTGATTGTTCTTGTATTGTATGTCAGATTTAATTGGTGTTAAATAAATTAGACAGTTGACGTTTCGGTCATTTTATATCTCAACTAGTAATAATATTAACAACAAAAAAAAGAAAAAAGGAAAAAGGTAAAAGATAAAAAATAAAAAATAATAAAAAATAAATAAATTTTTTTAAACATAACGACATTCATAATTATAAGACTAATAAATTTATATTATACTACAATTTGAATACTAGAATTATAGTATAATATAAATTTATTAGTCTTATAATTATGAATGTCGTTATGTTTTAAAAAATTTTTTTATTTTTTATTATTTTTTATTTTTCATCTTTTACCTTTTTCCTTTTTCTTTTTTTTTGTTGTTAATATTATTACTAGTTGCGATTATAAATGTTTTAAAACAAAGCCTAGCGTTTGGGAATCCAAGTGATTACACGCAAGGTGTTTGAAATGTTTAGAGATCGTCAAACTGTAGCATTTTAACATTTAATGCAATTTTTATAAACATCGTGGTAGGTCATAAGCCCGGTTTAAAACCAATTTAATTTTTTTCACCTTATTTTTGATTTTAATTTTGTTAACTGTTTACTATTAGTACACGAAAAAGAAGTATTCTTGGCTACACACAACATTTTAAAATCGTTTGTAGTGAAAATTGTAAGGATATTTCGAAGAATATATTTTTCAGCTTTTGCAAAGTTTAATTGAAAGTATCAGGATTACAAATTAACGTAACACATGTTTCTCATATTTTTTAGCAATTTCTACGATCACGCTTGAATTATGATAATTTCGCCGCAAAGACTTTTGATTGTTCTGATGTAGATCTGGATTTATTTAATTCCAGTAATTAGGTGTATTTCGGGTAATGCAAATGCTGGCGACAGCTGATTTTGTACGTTGTATACAGTTTTGGCTAGTTATTTCTAGTTAGATATTGAAATGTTGTTATTGCGCTAAATTCATCTTATAGAGCCTTAAATTACCTTTAAAGCAAGAAAAAGTTTTATTTCGAACAAAATTGAGGAATATAATTGAAGTTGAATTTCAAAAAATAAGTCCCTTGCATTGTGCAGTTTACACGTTAATACGGGGACTTCTATTTGGAACAGCTATAATTACAATTACAATTTCAAAATTTCGGAGGGGGGTAAAAATTCTGAAAATACATTTATCCGAAGGTAATATGTTCCAAATTTTTATAATTCCGAATGCCAATCATCCGAAAGTGAATAAATCCGAAAGTAAATTTTCCGAATGTCAATTATCCGTAAGGTACAAAGTTTCGAATGACAAAGTTCCGAATGACAAAGTTTCGAATGACGAAGTTCCTAATTAATGTAGGCGCCCTGAATCCGGTTTTTTTGAGAAATTCGCAAGACATTTCCTGCCCAAAATGACCTAAAGAATCTAACAAAATTCTTGTGTACCGAAAAATTTAAATTTTTAAATTGTTAACAAAATTTGTTAATAATAATCAACTGTACCACTTTCAGCCATTCTACCTAAAAAGTTCGGGTTCATGGGCCCAAAATACATAAGAATCAATTTCATTTAGGGACATATAAAAGGCCACATCACCATACGTGGCGCCTACATTAATTCGGAACTTTGTCATTCGGAACTTTGTACCTTATGTTTCAAATCTAATATTAGTGGTGATTTTCAAATATTTTTTAATGAAAAAGATTCTATTTTTTTTTGTAAAAATCAGGTTAAGTAGATAAAATGTTAAAGTTATCATAATTAAAATGATGTCCGATATCAAGTATATGTATTGTTGAACGTGTATATTTTTTCGCTATTATAAATATTCTTTTTGTGTTCTTTTAATCTGGACTCTAATCTTCTGCCTGTTTGTCCAATGTATACCTCATCATAATCAAGACAAGATATTGAGTAAATTAAATTGATTAAAAATTAAGTAAATTAATTAAAGAATTTATTAGAAATAGGTTTAGGAATCAATCTTATCTTTCTTAGACTCAATTGTAGTTTTACAGCAATCCTCTTAATATATGTAATACAGTTTTTTTTAAATTTTATCTTTTAATTTTGGATCTTTTCTAAATGACGTGTTGTATTATAGTTCATGATTTTTTTTCCACATACATTTGTTAGTAATTCATAATATAAATTAAATAAGTAACACTACATTTAGACATACAATTATTAATTAGTTTCATTTAATTAATTAGATGCATCCAAATGAAGTATATGTTTTAATCACATAACAAAGTTGAAATTTTGAGATTTTGAATGCTCTGATTTACATCAAGGTCTGGTAATGAATGAAACGTTTGATCTGATCAGGGTCTGATCAACCCCCTGGTATCAGAATCTGGTAAGGTTTCTTTGGGGCATTACTTAAATTTATAGCAATTAAGGCAAGATAATAAAGACACAAAATTCATTGTAATATCATATTTTTTAAAAGCTTTTGAAAAAGTTATTTGGGTATCCTGTATTTTAGGAACTATTAAGCATCGATTTTAATCACTTCAATGGGAATTTATGACTTTGTTAACATTAATTATTAATGATTCTTAGATATCGAACGTACAATAATGAATGTTTAATTACAACTTTTCGTACAAATTATGAACTGCTAATGATACTATTAAGTCATGACTATTTAGCAGTTGGAGCAGTTTTGTGTTCATAAGACCTCAATCTGAATCAGGGACTGACCATGTAGCAATCACAAGCTTTTTAGGGGGTTCTAAAGTAGTTCGCCGAAAAGGGTTTCTCAAAATTCGGGTTCTGAAAGGGATATTTCTGCATTATATATACAACAGTTAATTAATTAAGAATCGAACGAGAACTATTAAAAATGGGTGATTTTTATTTATTTGTTTTTATTTATCTACTTATTTAGTAATTAGAATGACCCTTACAGAGCTTGACAAATTGATTCAGACATTATTAATTTTCGAGTTTCACCATAAATCCCTATGTTATCAGCAGAACACATTAGAACTGCCTAAAGTGGGTTTTAAAGATAGGAAATTCCACCAAAGAAAGTAAATTAACGATAACTGAATAACTTTTTTAAAATTGGGGCTCTATAAGAGCAATTCTAAGCACTATAAACAGTTTTCTAGAAAATACCAAAGATATTAATTGAGAACTGATCGGAAATGTTCGGTAATAAGTGATTTTATTTATTTCCGAAATTTCTCAGTCAGTTCTCAATTAATTTCGTTCGCATTTTCCAGGATACTGTTTATAATAATTAAAATTGCCCTTACGGAGCCCAAATTTTGAAAAATCGTTTCAGTCACTTTTTATTTACGGTTTAGGTGAAAATTCCTTCACGATCGGTCGAGCACTTTAGTACCTTTTTAATGACAGCCTTATCACATCCGTATCAATTCCTGATCAATATTCTGCCTGAAAATATTTCTGCTCGTCTAGACTCTGTTAAAATGTGATAATTCGTCATTTGGGCGAAATTCGTTGCATGGGACAAAGTTTGCGCCATATAGCTTGATAGTGGATCCCCTGGGTATGTACCTGCTGCGAAGGCTTTGTCGGGGTAGTGGAATATCCCATTCAAGAATGATTGAAAACGGTGACATATAAACGCCGATCGTAGTGTGTCAGTAACAGCATATATTATAACATCAATACATAAAAATCACATAAATGATCTTCATTAGTCTGTAAAGCAACATTTAAAACTGAGGCTTGCCTTTTGGGCTGGTAGGGATTGCTTATGTGCAAACTCGATCAAGTGTCAATAAAGTCGTTATTATTATTATATACCGCGTTTATCCATACTACATGCTATAAAATTATTTTGATATGAAACCATCGCTACCTTACAAAATCATTTTGCTACTTGAGTAAAAAAGTAAAAATGATGCAAATTCTTTTGATTCTATACAAATACCATTGTTTATAAATATACCATAGTTAAAAATATTTGATATCAATGGCATCACAAATAGTTAAAAGAATAAGAAATAATTTATACTTTGAATCATAACGTACTGTTTGTGCTTTTCTAACTTAATATTGTTACTATAAAAAGTAATATTAGGGTTTAATTATTTTACTTAATATGTAGAAAGAAGTTTCTGCATTTAAAAAGTGGTGGTTCTATTAGAAAACAGGTAAAACGAACATTATATAGAGAAATATATTCTGTACTAAATTAACATCCAAATCTTAAAAAAAAAGTAGTCTTAATCTTAATAAAAATAATAATGTCCTGGATAATTTAGCCAATATTGTTCCTGGCCGATATTTTTTATTAATATCGTCATTTATAGGAGTTCGTTTTAATCAGTCCATTTATTCAATAAATCATATTTGCCGACGATCAATTACCTAGTCTTTCCTTCCATCAATTCATTCTTTATTCATCTTTTTATTGGTATTTCATTCAATACCACCCTTCGATTACCATGATCTGTATGTGCCATCCCCTAGACATCCTCTCGTGCAGCTCACAGTAACGTTGAACTATTTTACGTAACGTAATTATAATAATAGGAGCACCAGAGAATTTGGCAGAAATAGTTGTATAGAGATGTGTGGTTTTGAAAATGTATTGTCCGCTATTTTGTGGTAGACCTCCAACCGGGCGTTCCTACTGTTGTCACCCTGGAGTTGTTACCATGCTGATTTCTTTTTTCTGCATTGTACGATTGCACGGTGATATTACTGATGATTGATCGATCGAGCAGTCAAGGGAAACGAAAAATTACGCAGATTCGGTCAGACAAAATTGAGCATTGCGATGTGCCCCCTCGTCAAGGGATTGTCAAAACGTTCGATACTGACCAATAGGATAGTAATTGAAAATGTCAGGTCAAACGTCATGTGGAGGTAACTGTACTAAAAATTGTAACATAAAACATGTACTGTTTGGAAATATTTGGTGTGAGGATTCTAGTTTTTCACTCACATTGTATTGTAAATTTAAAAAATACTAATTATCGACTGCAGATTCTAAGAATTGTAATGTAAATTTAAATCTGTGCAATAAATTGGAGAATTTCAAAATAATCATGTGGTAGAAACACTGAAAAAATTTCGTACTTGATTTGACTATTTTTTCACTACTGAAAGTACTTTAATATGTGCTCAGCAGAATTTTGTAGGTTATAGTTACAACCATAAAGGAGTTAAATCAACAAAAAATGTAGTTATAGAAACGATATTTTGGCAGTTATTTCTAATATATTTAAAAACATTTTTTTAGAGTCTAACTACCTTGTATACTAAAAAATATTCAACATGCTGGAGCAATATATTTTTCATTGAATTTCGCAAAACTACATTTTTAATTGATTTAATGTCTTTACGGTAGTAACTGCAACTTAGAACATTTTCTTGAAGTGTATTGAACTGCTTTGCATAGTTAAACAGTAGTCAAATCAACTAAGAATTTTTCTGGAAATTTTTTTTAGAGGAACGATTTTTAGTGCAGATTTTTTATTATATTAGTGCATGCCTTTTTAAGTTTTATGCATAGTATAGCATTTCTTGATCTCCAATCATGTAGAATCCTTTTTCATTTACTGAGTAAATATTATTAACTTAAGTAAAAATAGTAAATTTACCAACATCAACAAAGTTATACTAACAAAAAAAGTATTTCTTTCAACTACTCTCGATTCAACTTCTCAATGGTACTTCAATTCGTCAAGTAAATTTTTTTCAGTGTATAAGAATATACTGGTAACAAATTTTTATTAGAAATTTGCAATTTTTTCAGTGTAAAGGAACAATTTGGAATGATAGACGAAGAATTCATCATACATTTTATTTATTTCATTTTATATTTTATACATTTTATTTATTACATTTTATATTTATTTATTGTAATTGAACATTTTCAATTTGTGTAAACAATATTACTCATTAATTAACTGCTAAATTAAATTCATATCCTGCATTCATACTATTTCATATACAGGCATACCCATAACATTTCCTGCTGGCCCGTAATTACAAACTAAGTAGGATACATTGAATTCAGGTTGTACGAAGTCAATAGCCCCACACCCAAGTTTTGTAGATTCTGCCCATACAAACTGGGTGAACTGGCTGATATCTTCGCCTCTGCTATTTGTAGTCGATCTGAAATGTAAAAAAAGGTGCAAGCAATTAAAAGCCCAAAATTTTATAGAAAAAATATATACACTTAGACAAATTAGTCTATTTTGTTTACTACACTTCAATTAGTAGGACGGTATTCGTCTTGCTAATTGCAATTCGTCGTATCGCTCTAGCAGCCAATTATCTAATAAATCTATTTGATTTATTATATTTTTTGAATTATAAAAAAATGCGCAGATGGTCAGTAAAGATTTTATTACGTCTTGTTACTCACAAGTGTTTCTACTATGTTAATCAAAACGTTAATTCCCTCGGTTTTTGTGATTGCATATTCTATGGTTGATGCTACTACATGTTTGACATTTGTTTACAGCTAGTTTTGCTAAACATAACCTAGCAAAACACAGTTTTATTTGAAGGTTTTACGTTAAAGTAATATTTTTTACGTTTCTTATTCGAAAGAAGCGATCGACGATCCATGAACATTAGAGCCTGGGTTTTTATGTAAAAAACAGTAAGAAAATAACCAAACCCAATTACCAATTATAAGTACCGAAAAAGTGCGAAAAGTCGCACAATGAAAAACAAAGTAATTTTTAGTCATTCGTGATATAGACGATCAAGAAAAAACTGCTAATCTATTGCAGGCATTGAATAACCTTTTCAAAATATATTACGCCTTCAATTTTAAATTTGTTCACTCTGTAGCTCATTTTTATAATCACTTTATAATTACTTAAAACGATATGCAATACTGAGTTAAAAAGTTTTCAGATTACTTTAAATTTGTTTTTGATTAATTTTTAGTAATCGACATTTCACTAATTCATTTTTGAAGAGTATGTTTAACATCTAAATTCCTAAAAGAGTTTTTCCCATAATTTGGTTTATCCACGCCATTGCACACCCGAATGAAAGCCTATGAAAATGAAGGTAACTTCATTAGGTCCTTTTAAGTCTTTTAAAAAAAGGCGACTGTACTGACAAATGTTAATTGCGAAAAGCACATTCTTCCGAATGTTTCAAATTTGGCTTATACATTCCTACGAAAAATAAAGTTTTAGTTTGGTAACGTCGCCGAACTGCGAATGAAAATAACAAAAAATGTTTAATTATCTACACGACGAATTGTGTTCTTGACACAGGTATTTTAACCGATAGAATAATTTATTTATTTGTAAAGAAACCCCAGAGCATGTATAGTATGCGAAACCAAAATCATTAGAATTTAAATATTAACAAATGAACTGCAGATGCATAGAAAACGTTAGGAAAAATGATAGAAATAATTGCAACACTGTTTATTTCAATCCAAATATCTCAAGTTATATTTCGAACGATTGTTTTCTAACAGTCGCTTCACCTGGAACAAAATTCTCCGAAAGTATGAACGAAATTTTACGAGATGTTTGGGTGTTGAAATGTATACCATTCACAAAATTCACCCAAAACTATTAAAACATCCTCTTGCCAAAGCAAAATTCTCTTGCCGCAAGTAGAAATCCACTTGTTATATGATCGAGGTGATTATTCTAATTATAGCGGTAAGTGGATTTCTACTTGCGGAAAGAGCACTCAAAGAGGACTGTTTTAAGAAGAAATAGAAAAAGAATTACAAACTGTGCAACATATATTATTGTTTTGGTCGCGGAATACGAATTTAATATGAGATTTTAAAAATGCTAAATAGCGGAACTAATATAAAATTTTTACTTAATTTTTTTTCCTGTATCGTTTGATTCGTCGAAAACTGTCGATCCTATAGTAAAGGTCTCTGATTATAAGTTGTAAAGCATCAAAAAAAAACTTTAAAATGAGCACCGCATGGACATTGTATTTTCACAGGAAGCCAAGATATCGCCGTTTTTGTGAAACAAATGCACATTTTTTATGACAAAAAAGCGTCAAGGTTAAAAAGATCGCAAACTTAGGGTTAAGCTTTTCTTGAGCTCCCTCCCCCCCCCCCCCCCAAAAAAATTCCCGGCTTTTAATTTATTCTTTTATAATGTCTATTTTGGTATAATTTAACTAAATTATAAAGACAAGTGAATGTGTTCCACCGTATGGTTTCCGTGAAGGAAAGGCTTAAAACGATGAATAAAGAAACTATAAACTTATTCCTTGCAGCATTGTACTTACGTAAATTTTTTTGTACTGCCACTATCATACAATTGGACTTGATTATACCAACCCGCAACCATTTCATCAAACTGTATATGATTTTGTCCTTTCACTCCCCATAAAGCTATATTCTGCCCGACTTTGAACCGTTCTGAAACATATTTATTTGGGAAAGAGTATATTAACAATAGTAATATAGTTAAAAAATATTCATGAAAATCCCACGTAAGCTTACCAACGTCTCTGCAGTCGTCGTATCCATAAGAACACTGATGTGCCCATGTCACTGCCAGAGCTTCCAATTCATCATCCCATTCCTACAAAAATGTTCGTTTTAACAATCATTTATATTAAATTATAATAAACTACTAACAAACATAAATGTCGTAATTTGATCTTATTATTAAAATAGTAGTTCGTTACTATAAAGTGTTTTTAAAAGGTAAGTAAGTGCTGCACAAAATACTATAAGTATATTTAAGTATTCAAAGTATTAACAATATTTTGAAATAGTGACTCCTTTTATAGTTAATACGTTTTTTTACATTAACAATGAAGTTTAGGGTATTTTTGATGAGACGTACTAAATCTGGCATCTTTTTTGCTGCTGCTTGTGGACCTGGCAATCCTCGAACTTCTTGACCTGATGCAATTTTTCTTCTTCTAGTGTTATGCAAATCCAATAACAGTTGTTTTTCTTCTGGCGGAATAATGGAGAGCAATACGGAGGTACATTTGTCAGATGGCAAGTCTGACTGCAAATTGTAATAGTGTAGATGTAAATATTTGTGAATTGACAAAATCACTAGCAATATATTACAAAAGTTAATAATCAACAAAGATACACATAGATTATAAATTTGGAAATAGATTCATGCGTGAAAGACGTACTTTGTATGTACACATTACATGAGGACGTCCATTGCAAGAAGGAATGTTGCAGTAATCGGCATATGTGCAATAAAACATACTACAGATGAAAAATAAAGAATATTTTGTGTTCGTAGACATTGTACAGGTCAAAATGTGGCGTTTGAACTTGCCAACTTAAATGAAAGGATGTTAGGTATTCAGTGATCAATGTACGAGAATGTGTTATCGTACACAGCGTATATTTACATAAACCATAAAAGTGTTATTTATGGAACGTTTAAAATACGTTTCGAGATAGCAGATATTAGCATTTATGTGATTTACAAGTCAATCGTAATTTACAAGTTTTGCATATAGAGACTTTATATTTAGGGCAAATATATAAGAATAGTTTTATCAATAGCACATTGCACAATACTCAGCGTTACAGCATACCACATGGATACGGGAAAATGATTCTTAGGGCAGCTGTTTAAAAGGAATAACTACTGAAATTGGCGAAATGTTAGAAAATTTGCTGCAAATGCGAATGCAATTATGTTTTTAATTAGTTAAAAAAAGATGTTCATTAAATGTAATGAAAAAAAAAAACAAGTAAAAACAAATACAAGCTTTTAAATGTCGCATATAATTTGGAGTTTGGTATTGAATTGGATTGTGTTTTTTAATCTGTTAACTTTTATATACTAAACGTGAATTTGTCTATGTACAGTTCTCTCACACAAACTCGGTATATTAATCACGTGGCATTGTTATGATATTTAACCTAGACTATCCAAAAGGTAACCGAAAAATTTTCCGAAAGTCAAAATTAGTATCCCCAAAATAGTCTCTAACGGTAGTAAGACTAAAAAATGTGTTTATTCTGTGCAATTTTCTTCCGCAGAGACTTTACATCAGAAAGTCTGATGAAAGGGGTTTTAGGTTATAAATAACCAGAATTTTTTGCAAGGTACGTAAACCCAAAATTAGCTCTAAAAAAATTGATTAAAGTTTTCGACAATGTTTTTACACCGTGGTTTTGAAGGTTCTATAAGTGTTTTTCCATATTTTTCGCCCTATACGATAAAAATACTGGTAAACAAAAATTGTGCGCCACCGGAATTTCAACGAAAATCTGTGTTTTTTGGCTTCTGGCGGTTTTTAATAGAGGGTACTATATTTAGGTGTCTAACATTATTTTTCGGTACTGAAAGTTCTAAAAATTCAATTTCGCGGACTGTATTTAGTTCGTATGGGTTATGTTTTTGATAGCGCAAATTCATGTTTCAGCTGATCCGTGAAATTTCATTTTACGGACTAAAAGTAGGTCGTAAAACCGGATTTTACGGAAAAAAATGTTTTTTTATCTTTACTACCTTTATATAGGGTTTTGCGGATTCGAGTAGGCGATTTGCCAGGAGGCACTTTTACCATTCTTATTCTGCTATAGCCTTTAATAATTGAATATACTGTGTATTGTAATGAACACGGCTATTTATGTTTTTAATGAAGGAAAATGAACAGCTCTTCAACTCTATAATTTCCCTATATCTCATAGTACTTACTTGCATAGTGTTCAACACCGACCTTAACTCTACACTTTAAAACCTTTTTTATGTTTAAAATAAATATGTATCTGCATATACTGCCGAAATGAGTATTAATTGTCTAAAACGCAATATACGCTCCGATTAAGTCTGTAGTTTTCGTGAATATTCCTTCGAGATATTAATAATATATATGTCTTCTGGTTTAAAGTTGTTTTTTACATCTATAATTTTTACATTGTCTGTATCTGCACTTTAATTAATGTGCTCATTATGACAAATTCTACCTTCTAAGAATTTTAGAATACGTACTATCTCTTACTTTGTAATTCAACTTTGCTATTGAAAAATCGATTATTTTAAATCGTATAAAAAGAAGTTTATCACGTCCAAAATGTGTTCTTTTTTCGCAATTTAATAATATTATAATGTTTTTCCAATTACGAAAATGTCAAATTCAATCGGTCTTGAGTTGTTGAAAGTGGAGCTTTTAGAAGTTAAGATCAGAATAAGATATATTTGCTATAAAGATGAAGGATGTTGGATATCCACGCCTATAGTCCAATTCATAATGGATCTTCCATGGATCTTTGTATATGCCAGTGGCTCAATACAGAAAAGTCTCAAATAAGCTAAAGAAACTTAAATAAAATAAACTGAATAGCTAGACTTTTACCATTTTCATTATACGTTTTAAATTATGAGTCATAAAAACAGAGACCTCTGATAAACATAAAATTATGTTCGATAAATAGCAATAATAGAAATATAGACAAGAGATATTCTACTATTTTCCATATTTGATAGAATTTCCTAATAGGAGCTGTTAGAAGTGTCTAATTTGAACATTTTTTTGTTCAGTTTATGTTTGATACTCTAGTTATTAAAGTATATATAGGAAGAAAATATATTTAATTGTAAAAATTAATTATTCGTTAACTGTACAATTTGAAACTTTCGAAAAAAAGTAAATTAATTTTGTGAAATAGGCGTCAGATTTATTTTATTATGATTATGAATTAGCAGTGATGTGTGAACAGAATTAGGTAAGGTGAGTCGGGAAGACTATTCATTAATAAATTATATTATTTACAGATATTTTCAATATTTGGTTGCCCTTGAGATGAAATGATGATATGCAATGAAAGTCACTTGATTTTTCCTTAAGCTCTGATTACGTGAGGAAGTTGTTGGAAATGTCAAATTGTCCTATATCCAAACTTGATGCCAGAATTTATTCAACAATACTTTTCGGATAGGACGCTGATATTTTGAAGAGTACTATAAAGTACTGTAATATTTAGTCATGTTACTGTATAATACACGACTTTCGACAATATTTTCAAATACATTTCATAAACCTAAACTCATAGTATGAGGAGTTCAAATATTCATAAACGTTCTTTATTAGTCTTAATGCAATCGCAGAATGCACTTTGTCGGTTTATGACAATCTTACAATGTAGAACTGCACAATCTTTTAATTGAAAATCAGCCAATCCACTAATGCGAAATAAAGTGGGCAATTTTACACTCATTTACAATAAATCTTGTTATTAAATTGCTTAACTAAAATTTTTATTTAATTTTGTATACGGGTTGGCCAATGACATTACCGGCTGGACCGTAATTGCAAATCATATACGATGCATTATACAAATCATAATGTATGAAGTCCACTACTGCACATCCTAGTTTTGTGGTTTCAGCCCAGACCATTTGCGTATACTGACTGATATCTCGACCCAATTTGTTAACCGAAGACCTGCAAGAAATAACTATTTAGTTAATCCTTATATTTTATAAACATTTTATAAAGGTAAACGAAATATGGACTGTTCGCAACAAGAAAATATTATTGAATAAGAGTGAAAATTGAACCATTCTTTTATTAAGAATGAAAATCTCTATGAAGTAAAAGAAAAAACTCACTCCTAGAATGAAATATCACTTTCAATAGAGTGAAAATTTAATTCTTCGTAAAAGTGTGGCGCAATTTTCACTCCAAGGAATTTATAGAATTGAGCAAAGTTCTGTAGTATAAAGAAGATAATACAACATTAATAATGATCCTTTTATTATTAACAATTCATCTACTAAATTTGAATTGAGGTTATCTATTATTATTTTTTTAAAATCGAAATATTTATTTACTGACACTAGTTTTTATGAACATTTTCTATGCGAAGACAAATGTATAAATTATTCACATCTCTATTGATATTTCATTGAAGCATCAAAAACTTCCTGTAAGAACAAAATAAAATATTATTAAATATAAACAAAAATTTCTTCATTATAACGCTAGGGTGTGGTTAAATTCCTTTCAATTCATACTTCTATTAAACGAAATATTACGTATTTTAATTTTTTAGTAATATCACCTAGACTTTCTAACAAAAAATACTATTATCCATATATTTGATAGAATTTCCTAATAGGAGCTGTTTTCTAATTAAAATTACCACTCTAGTGGAACATTTTAGTAACGCTTTGATATTTATTTAATACTGTAAAATTATGGTTTTATATAGTATATATATACTTCGAAAAACCATAATTTTACAGTATTAAATAAATATCAAAGCGTATATATATACTTCGAAAGGAATAAGGGAAAGGAAATAAGGGGGATTCAAAAGGAATAAACTAAGAATAGAAACGGAATGGAGATTGAAAAGATTCCATGAACAAAAAATAAAATTATTTTTTTGTTTATGAAACAACAAACAAAAGAAAAAAGAAAAAACCAAGGATAAAGTTTAAAAAATTGATGTTTAGTACTTTTTCCATTACAATAAAATTAAAATCGACGTGAAATAAAATTTCTAAAGATCACTGTCGGTATTGAGGGAATTTAAGTTGTTAACCACTTTTTTATTCTGATAAAAATAATAGTTGCAAAAATGGGTGACGGTTCTGCGGGATTTTTTTTAAACTAGTCACATCAATGATTTTTTTTGGGTTGCGGACTATGAAAAATATATCTGGAGATATTACTGCCTGTACAAGTAATATAAGACATATACGCCATTTAATGATATCCTAAAAATTTTAATTTGTAATTAACAATTCCGAAACCCCTGTAGTATCAAATTTCAAATGAAGTAATTTAAAAAAATTTCGTCGCCATATTGGATCCTTCATTTTGAATGTAAACATTTTTCAATTGACTCCAAATTTCTGATCGGAAACTTCAAAAATCTCGAATTAAAACGTTTCAATCGAGTCTGCTTATATGTAAAATCTAACACGACATATTGCGACATATTCAGAAACAAAGAAAAGCGTAGGGATTCTCACTACCGACAGTACCCTTTCACTGTTGCGTCTAAAAGTTCAAGTTCTCATCTTTCTTGTCAGCCCTATTAGAAATTTTATTTCCGGTTGATTATACACGGAAAAACCTTTGGGAGCGCTGCTCACCCAAACCGGGCTGGCAGCATTCCCACAGCACTTTTAACTTTTCAAATGATGATTAAAAATATAAGAGCGTAAAAATAAATTTTTTTCTTAATAGATATCGATTCATAGTATCATTAAGAAAGTTTATACACTATTTTTAGACCATCAAATTACTTATATAATTTATAAAGATCGTTAAAAGCGTAAAAACCGGCACTTTTTTCACTTTTTCGCTTCCGTATCGAAAATAGCGCAAAACAGAGCAAAATTTCACTAAAACTTTTTTGTAGAGCGCAAAATTACCTACAAAAAAGTCACTAGCAGCGTTAGTCTAACATTAATATTTTAGTCGTAAAGAAAGCACGAATTTAAACAAAATATTCCGAATATTTTACATTGGTTATCGATCAAACTGTAAGTTGATGTTCCATTGTAGTTTGTGGCTAAACTATTAACATTAGACTAGGGCTGCCACTGACTTTTTTGTTGGAAATTTTACGCTCTACAAAAAAGCTTCAGTGCAATTTTACTCTATTTTGCTCTGTTTTTGATACGGAAGCGTTGAAAAGAAATAAGTGCCGGTTCTTACGCTTTTAAAGAGCTTTCTAAACCATATAAGTAATTTGATGGTCTAAAAATAGTGCATAAACTTTGTTAATGATACTACGAATTGATATCTATTCAGAAAAAAATGTATTTCATGCTCTTATATTTTTAATCATCATTTTAAAAGTTAAAAGTACTGCGGGAGGGCTGCCCGCCCGGTTTGGGTGAGCAACGCTCCCAAAGGTTTTTCCGTGTAGTTTTATCGTGACCCAAAAAGTGTTAAACAAACAAAAAAACAATTGTTTAGTCTACCTTCGATTTTTAGGGATATCACCTAATGGAAAATATGTTTCTACTCTTTTTTTCATTGTGGTCTAAACATTCCATAAATTTTGAAATAAATAAACCTCAAATCAATACTTGGAAATTCCAAAATGTATCATTTATAATAATATTTTACTTATCACAATTAGTTTCTAATAAAATAAATACTTGTTTAAATTATAAGAAATATTCTTTAACTCTTTTCTTTACAGTTAACGATCCTATGGACAATTCTATAATAATATGACTGTAATTAATAATTCATTAAATATGTTACAAATACTACGTACGTATAGTTTTCCACATTCTTTGCATCGAAGTAAACGACTTGATTATACCATCCCAACATCATGTCGTCTATTATAATATTGTTATCTCCTGCTTTTCCCCAAAGAGACATAGTTTGTCCTACTGGAAATCTTTCTGTAATATTTCAAAGCGTAATGTTAACATTTCTCCAATACAAATTTTATTTCACAATATGTTTATTTTTAATAAATACGAACTGAAATCTTTCTTGAAATATTTCTTATTAAAATAGAAAATACTATAGCAAAATCACTTTATGTACTAATATTGTTGCTATTTAGTCGCCATAAAATTATCATTTTTCAAATCATTTTCATAATGTAAAATTGCCAATTTACGACACATGTGTTATATGATATAAATTTGTATATTTCATTTTTTGTCATTTGACGACCACTGAATCGAAAAATAATGTTTGTACTACAGAGTAGAATTTAAGTCTTATAGTTGATCAGCATCCGAGGATTAAATTCGATTTTACGCTCTTGACGGAAAAAGGGTGTATTTAATTAACATCTTTTTAATAATATGCTAAAAAGTTATACAAATTGTATATTGTTGTATTATATAGTCTCGAAGATGCGCAATTCCAGCTTGTGTACCACTTTACGCACTAGTTAGATAATAGTGGTTTTCGATACAAGTACGTAAAAAAGTTTTTTCTACAAATTTGAGGGTGTTGCCTGCTTTTTTTTTAATACGACCGGCATGGGACTCAATAATTTGCTGCCGAAGACTTGTACAGGGCGCAAAATCGAGTTCTACGCCCGATGCGTTAATCTGCTTTTTCGGTATTATGCAATTGATTTCTTACCAACATCTCTACATTCATCGATACCCCATAAGCACCGATACGCCCATCTATCAGCAAGTTCCGCTAATTCGTCATCCCATTCCTGGACAAAATAAAAAATTATGTAGATGTGAATAATTTATACGTTCATGTCGCATAGAATATTTGTATAAAAAATAATGCCAAGAAATATTTCTATTATAACAAAAAAGTAAACATGAATATATTCCTGTTATTTAATAATTGTAGTTTACATGTATTAAAAGCGCATTTAAGTCTGGTCTGCTTTAGTTAATTAATTTCATTATTAAATTTTAAGTTTGATGTTTTTTACAAAATACTATCCAACAAATTTTTAAAGCTAATTATTGTATAAATGACTACGTATCTTAAATATTTTCAAAATAAAAATACCTAAATAAAATTGTATAACAAGACAAATTAGTATAAATACACTAAACCTTGAAGATTTTTAATAAAATGTTAAAATTGCAACGTCACTAGCAGACTCTAGAATTATTATTGTTGATACTGCCTCCGCTTGATGTATACAAAACATTCCAACGTTTGTAACGTTAATCATACTTTTAAACAGGTGATAACAAAAGACCACAAAATAATATTTTAGAAGATAAGAAACAATAAATAAAAAGGTCGACTTTGTCATACCATTTAAAGTGATGAAAATATTCCTCGAAGTTTCAAACAACAACAAAATTTCAACACTTTCAATTGTAGTACAAAGCCTATCTTTTTATTTATTTTTTTTTTTATTATAAATTCCTACACAACAACACAATTTATTTATTTTGCAAGATAACTTGCACCGGACCAACGCAGGATCTAATAGATTTTTAGACACTGAAAAAGAATCCGTTTTCCAAATTAACAAATAATTACGGTATTTTTAAATTAAGATATTTTAAACATTTGAAATGATTGGCTTAATTAGACAACGGATTCGTTTTCAAGGGAAAAAATTGATAAGATCCGTTGCAATTATTTGCGTGAAATGTATTTTATCTTACAAGATCTGGCATATGTAGCGCAGCAGGCTGAGGTCCAGGAGATCCACGTAATTCGTGTCCACCAGCAACGGTTCTTCTCAAATGATTATGTACGTCTACAATTAATTGATTATCTGCGGGGGTCATTACGTGTCCATACATCCGAGTGCATTTCTCAGATGGTTCTGATGTCTAGAAAAATTACTTATTTATATTATTTTCTTATTCTTCTGTTTATAAAACATTTGGGTATTTTACTAAATTATTAATTTTCAAACTCATCGATCATATTGGTAGTTAAATGTTCGAATGTTTAATACTTCCATGTTTTACTAATACTGACTATTGACCGTGTTACATAATTGGGGTTATTAAAGCAATTTTCATTAGTCAAATGTAATTAATTTCTTAAATTTATAATCTTAATAAAGTGCGAATATAGACGAATCGTAAAGAAAATGATCTAATTCCAAACTCGAAGCTTATGAGTCGTGGATAGTTGTTTTGTATTATAATGAAACGTGACGACTAGTACAGTGCTAATTATCTTAGCATATATTTCACAAGAAATAGGCAAGTTCAAAGGAGTATTAATTATAATAAAATATTAAACTCATTTTTTATAAACTGCTTGTATTACCAATCTCAAACTACTAGAATATTCTATGATTTTTAACATATTGGATGACACTTTTTAATCAAGTTTAATACAATTTAAAAAATATTATAAATTACAGAGAGATGGACGTTCATTACAGTGGACCATTATCCTTTCATTTTGCGAGCACAAATCGTTTGCAGGAAGACAAGAACTTATCTTGAATCATTGCATTTAAAGTGATACAAGTACTACCTATAAAAACATATTTTATTGTTATATTGTCTTACCACATAAGTACACATGGTATGAGGCCGTCCATTGCAAGTTTGAATATTACAATAATCAGTAGCAACAGAATAATCAAACTGTAAAAGTACATAATAAAATAAAAAATGAAATATATAGAGCATGTTTAAATCAATCAGCTTTATTCCGTACACTTTTTTAAATCGAACAAAGCCGGGGATTGAAAAAATGGAGTGTTCTTAAGTGAAGAAGAAAACAATACTTTTAACGTTCAAAGACTTAGTGAAAGTAATATAGAAATCAGGTCTGAAACGACGTTCCCATTTTCTGGGAGATTACTTATCTTTAAACGTTTTGAATATCTGATTTATTTTTATATGTCGCATTAAAACACTCAGTTTGTAATTTGTATTCCTTTTACAGATACGCAAAATGAAAAGTTCGTTTACTATGATATGATATGTTTTGCATAAATTGTGAAAATTAGCTTAATTTACATAAGTTTACATATCGGTTCATAGGATAAAACGTTTTTTTTTTAATTTGGTTAGAATTCTTACTTTACATATTTACTATATTCTCTAGTCCGTGATTTACATACCTACTGACATTCTCTAGTCCGTGATTTACATATCTACTGACATTCTCTAGTCCGTAGAGAGACTGAAAAAGGAAACTTTTCTCAAATAGTTCAATCACACTCAAAAAGTGGTAAAAAATGTTTTAGCTTGATTTTTAACGCTCCGAGAGTAGAACCCCAAGCAGTAAAATAGGTCTAAATTAGGTAATTTCGACTTCAGAATGGTCCTAATGTCCAAACGGCAGCGACTTATTTTACTTCCAATCGACTTTATTTGGAAGTAAGTGGGGACAAAAAGGACTTCATTTTTAAGTAAAAATTAAGTAATGGAAGGCACTTCGACCTGTAAGTCGCAGGCCAATGTCATCAAATAGACCAATAGTAAGTTAAATATTGGTAATATATTGGTAATTTCGACCTAATTACGCCCTATTAGTCGTTCTTGGATGTAATATATATAAACGATCCACGTAAACTGATTTGCATAGATGGCGGTTCTAATATAAATATACATATTTAATATGTATATTCATATAATGCGTATCATGTTCATCACGCCGTATGAGAACTAAAATGTATGTAAGTCTGAAAAAAATGGATATGCATACGTATGTATATATAACTAATTATTCCATCTTACATGTTCTTTTTGAAAGTTTAATATTGCGAGAAACATGATGTAAATTTCACAAGGAATTAAAATATTCTGTCTAGATTTTAATTCTACACCATTAAAAATAAACGGGCTCAATGAAAGATACACTTAACAATTATTAAATTTATAAATTATTCGGTAAAAGAATTTTTTTTCATTGGATTGTTTAAAAAAATTATTTTTCAATATTTTGATGTCCAATATTTAGAAATCTTACTTATTTTGTTAATTAAAATAAAAAAGGCAACACAATAGATTATTTTTAATATTCAAATTTGTAGGTTATAAATTGACTTTCTATGGCGGATTGATAATTTATGACTAATAGGTTTTTTCGACATATTTGTCAGAAATACTTAAAATTTTAACTGATACGTCGAATTTCCTCAAAGTGAAGTCCAAATGCCTAAATATTTTTCCAATTCTTATAGAAATTTACCTATTTGAGACATTTCGACTTCTAAGGCTTAAAGAGTGTCAAGTTATTGATATCATAGTTAGGTAATTTCGACCGATGTATGTCGAAATGGACTTTTCAACTATACGTAATGATGCTTCAAGTATTCCTCAAGATGATTGGGAGATAGATAAATGCAAAGTAAAAAAAGACTTCATAGAGCTAAACGCGTTCGCTGAAGTGTGTTTAAGGTACGAGACCGATTTACTGTGAGGTCAAGTTTATTGGTTTATTTGACCAAACATTCTACATATTTAGCTTTATGGGCAATTTTTGTTGTTATTTCGACTTTGAAGTAATTACAGAAAACGTCATCATAGTCGCAGAAGTAAAATATAGTATCATTCTCAATTTTTGAAAACGTTTAATTACAAATTAGGGAATATCAATTTCAAATTAACCAAAACACCCAACCTATTTCCGCTTTGAAAGTCCGTTTTTTTATCAAGTAAGAACAGAGGTCGAAATTTAGCAAGATTTGACTTCAAAAGTACCTTAAGTACAATTTTACTATGAAGTAATTTTTAAGACGTAATTTGGTAATCTTATTCTAAGACAAAGACTTAAAATACATTTTTACTTATAAGGCATATTTGAAGGTCGAAATTTGGTTATTTTTAATCGAAATAAGACAATCTAACCTAACGCTGGTCAAAATTTCTTCCTTTGCTGCTTGTGTTAACTACTGGTGGAAGGGCTTCAAATAAAACTCCACGATTTGATCGGCCGAATAAAAAACATCAATTTATTGCGATCAACCGGGTGACGATCCGATCGCGACGCGAACTCCATCACCCGACGGCGTTCCGAAACGTTCTCTGTCAACCCGATCGTCACTTTTTCACATCTAAGTTCGATTTTTCAAACTTTCGAACATTTAAATAGACTACGTCATATTACACATCGATATTATACTATTCGAATTACAAATAATCGTATCGAGATCGTCACCATTTCGACGGGCCTTTTACATAATTACCTAACAGGCCAGCCTCATTTTGAGAGGTACCCCCATTCGGGTGTGCAATGGCGTAGGGAAAACCACCTTAATGGGAAAAACCTACGCCGGGTACCGCAGTCGATAAAACATCGATTCTCTCTGTAACAGCTTGGGTGTCGGCTTTTTTGCGCCCTACAATCAAATCTTCGGGCGCAAATCGTCGAGATACCGCCCGTGATATCAGTTACGAAAGTATCGCTAAACCGCAAGTGCGATAATTTATCTGGTATCGTAAAAGTATCGGAAAAGTATTTTAGATATAAAATAAAAATAAATCCATTAAAAGCCTTTAATAATATAAATTTGAAAGAATTATTTCATAATGTGTATTTAATCGCAAATAAATTAAAAAACACGTGTTTGTTCTCACTCGGATTCGAACCCAGAAACTTCGTATCTCGAAACGAACACCTAATAACTCGGGCAACTGTGACATTGTTTACTGGTTACAAAATGACAGATAGTTGAAACTGTTGGTTGCATTCTGTTTCAAGTATTTGTCATTTTGTATCGAGTATGCAGTATCAACGTTAGACAAGGGGTTATGTACCGGATTTGGGAGTTGAAGGTCCCAGGTTCAAATCCAAGCCAAATTTAAATTATGAAATGTTTTTAATTAATTTATTTTTTAAGTTTATTTTATATCTGAAATACTTGTGCAATAGTTTTACGATACCAGCGATACTTTTAAATCCATGAGCCATTAAGTATTGCATAAAATATCGCACTTACCGTTTAGCGATACTTTCGGGAGACATATTCGCGAGACTTGATGAGGTACTATTGCGAGACATTTTTTTACTCGGGTATGATTTTAGTTCTACAGACACTTACAAAAAATGGAAGTGCTAAAGAGTCTAATTTTTTTGGTCGATAACCGACTCTCAAATCATCTTCATTCCGCCATTCAAGCCATTGTTTTCTTCTTGTTCAAATTATTGACTATACTGCCTGTGTAATGAAATCATTTGAAAATGCGGTTTTGCTACTTCGTTTTGAAGTGAATGGAAATCATACTCTGGACAGAAGAAAGTTCCCCTTTGTAAGCCATTTACCATCTGCATAGATTACTGATATGTTGTAGACATGGATGGACTTTTTCTTGCGAATAAAAATAATGCCCTAATTTGGAAACAATTTGGTAAATCCTGAAGGATTACCTAAGCTGGTTAATGAAGATGCTTTTTTTATTCTTGGCCGTGGTGTTCGTGATGTAAAAAAAAAGTTAGAAGAATACAACTTTCTAGTTGTGGTTGCTATATGCGGATTTTTTCGTTTATGAGCCCTATACATAATCAAATGAAAGGCTATTCGCGAATTTAAACTGAATGAACAAGAGATTGTAATTGCTGGGTTTTTACGTACTAGCAATTCCGCCCGTTCGCGAATAACTGCAGTACCCAGAATAGGTGTTTTCCCACAAATGTCGTTTTACCTACGCTATTGCGCACTTCTCAAAACGAAGGCGTTTTGCTAGGTAATATATTTTTTTTATTTATTTACAAAATTTACGGGACCAGCCTTTACAATTACAAAACAATTGAGACCTGTGATATAAAATAGAACCACTATAAAATAAATTATATACAAAGTTCAAACCGACAGATACATACGTCTAATTTCATTTTTAAAATTAGGTATATTGGTACACTGAATCGAATGTGGTATTGAATTCCATAGTCTACGGAGACCAGGCAGGGGGGGAAAAACGATAGGAGGTTCTAACCGATTCTTCGACAACTGCTCTGTTGCGTCTCAGAGCATATTCAAGAGTACGATTGGAAAAAAGAGAGGAAAGAGGTAATAGATTAAAAAGGTTATGCTTAATTTTGTATGCAAAGTTGAGATCATGGTACACGTGGACAGAAGAAAGAGTGGGAAGTTGGAAATTGTGAATTAAGGGACCATAGTTATGATCTGTGAAGTGCATAGCATTCCCAGATTTACAAGCTATATACCTGAGAAATCTGTGATGTACAGAATCGAGTAGACGCCAATCCGTGCCAAAGTGAGGAGACCAGATAACAGAGCAGTAAGTTAAGGTGGAAACAACAATGATTTTATAAAGATAAATAATGGATGAAATATATAGTATTTCTTTTAATGAAACCTACAAGTCTATTGGCACGAATTGCAATATCCTCAATATGGGGTTTAAATGACAAAGATGTATCAAAACGGACCCCCAAGTCAACAATAGAAAGGACATTGGGAATACTGGTGTCGCCTAAAATATAATTGAAATGGAATGGACAAGTACTGCGGGTGAAGGAAAGAACACTGGATTTAGACGGATTAATATGAATACCATTTCTTACTGACCACGTACCAAGAGCATATAAGTCCTTCTGGAGACTCGATGCATCACGGGGACTATTGATTATTTTAAAAAGTTTTATATCGTCGGCGTACAGGAGAAATGAAGAAAAGAAAAGATTAGATGTAAGATCGTTAATGAATATATTGAATAGCACCGGACTAAGATTGGAGCCCTGAGGAACACCAGAGCAGTTGGAGGCTGAGAAACACAATCGTTAATACGTACCATCTGCGTCCTATCTGTCAAGTAGGACCTCAACCAGGACAGAAGGTCTCCTCTGATTCCGATTGCATGACATTTCTGGAGAAGGAGAGTATGATTTACGTGATCAAAAGCTTTCGAAAGGTCAATGTAGATGGTGTCAACCTGTGGGTGGTGTTCAACAGCAGAGGAAACAAACTCAGTGAACAGAAACAGATTGGAAACAGTTGATCTGCCTCTGGTGAACCCGTGCTGCTCCTAGATAAGTCGAGGATATATAAGATTAGAAATGTATTTTGCAATAGTTTTATCAAATAATTTAGAAAAAGTCGATAATATAGAAATTGGTCTGTAGTTTGAAACGGTGAAGCGATCGCCTTTCTTATGGACAGGCTGAATAAAAGCAGATTTCCAAGGAGTCGGGAAAATTCTAGAGGATAAAGATGAATTAAACAGGAACAGCACGGGATCAATCAAAGACGAGGTGAAATTTTTTATGAAATGAGGCGGGACGTCATCTGGGCCGCCATGCGTATTTAAATCCAGCTCATTGAAAGTAGCTATTAAATCGGCTTTTGATATCATAAATGTATCTGATAAGGGTGAAAAAGTGGGACCATTGTAATTATTAAAAGAATGAAGGCAGTAAACCGATGCAAAATGAGAAGAAAAAAGGTTAGCAATATCGGAATCAGAGTGAACAGTAATATTACCGTGTGACATGTAGCTGGGTGAGGCCTTATCAGATTTGAGACCATTAACATACGACAAAAAAGAACGCAAATTGGATTGTAAATTAGACTGGATTGATGACACATAGTTCTTATATAAATCACGAGAAAGGCGGATATATTGCGCGCGTAATTTCTTAAAGCTAACGTAGTCGTCCGGATGACGATTAATTTTCCAAAGCAAATGATATCGTTTCTTTTTAGATATTAAATTAATAAGATCTTTGGAAAACCATCTGGGATACGTATAATTTGAAGTGAGTCGTTTCCGAAGAGGTACATAATATTTATCTATAATAGAGTTTAAAACATTATAAAAAGACGAAACATCAGCTTCCACGTTACAATTACCGAAAGTAAGGTTCCATGGAACCGCGCTTAGTTCGCGATTAATTGAGACATAATCTGCATTTGCAAAATCTCGATAATATAAACGACGTGTAGACGATACATATGGGACATTATAAATCTTCACATTAAACATTTGGGCACGATGATGATCATCTTCTGCAACTAGCTGCTCGTGGAATGATACTGGTGCTAAAAGATTAGACGCAGCAAAGCACAAATCCAATGTATATCCTTTTAGAGGGTGTTCTGGATAAAGTTGATCAAGTCCAAGAGATTGAGTAATGTCAAAGCATTAGAGTGATAAGCTGGAGGTACGTAACCCGAATGGGTGATAGACAGTCCAGACAATGGGTTGATGATCCAATTAACAGACGGCAGATTAAAGTCACCAACAATGATGAGTTTGTACTCCGGATTCAGTAGTGCCAGACGTTCAATTTCATTATAGAAAACACTGTATTCGATGGAAGATGACCTGGGTGGAAAGTAGACACCGACAATAATAAATTTGCACCGTTGATATGACAGACAAACTGCCAACATTTCCACTGAAGATACTGGCGACATGTTTAAGGTACGTTGAGACGCAGGAATACTTTTGTTTACTGCGATAAGAACTCCATCTCCTCTCCTGGCCAAACCATCACAATATGACCTATCAAATCTAAAGACATTAAAACATGAAAGAACAAGTTCAGTTGTTTGCGTGTCGCTTTTAAGCCAGGTTTCAGTTAAAACCAGAATATCAGGTGATGGTGAGACTAGATGGATGTTATTTCTAAGATAAACAAGCTTATTATTAACAGATCGAACATTCTGATAATAAATACTTATAAATTGCGTTGCGATATTAGAGGTACGATCGTTGGAATTCCATCTCGATACTTGACTGTGAAAAACAACTTAGTCATAAATTACGTCTACCTTTTTCATTTCGTTCGAAGAATACGATTTTTTATTATATTTCCAGGACAGTGGTATTCATTTCTGAGCCTCACGAGCCTGCAGTTATTAGTGATTATTTATTGGCAGCAATACTATCTAGCGTAGTATTAGGTATCAATTATAGATGTAAAAGTTACGCGACATTCTGATGTAGAATGACAATGGTTAAATCATATTTATTAGGATAATCTCATTAAAATTCCAAATAGAGGTTTTAAGATTTAGTATTAATAAAATTGATTAATTCTCGTGGCAGTCAAGGGGTTAATAATTTGATAACTGTATCATCGATTTTGCTAGAACTTCCCAGAAAATTTAATCATACATATTTGAACTAGGATAGTTCTTGAAACGTTAAGTTGCTAATCAAAATTAGACTCCCAAAGCACTTGAAGCTGTTCATATGTGATTTACCGTATACAACGATCCAATAACACTGTAAAAAATTTCATGAAATTTAATAAAAAAGTAGGAAGCAAATTTCATAAATGTTACTGAAAATTAAGAATTTTGTTCCTTAAAACAGTTTAAGGAACGTAAATCTTAATATCGATTAATGAAAAATATGAAATTTAAGAAAATTTTCTTAAATTTAATAAACGTGAATCCACTTAAAACAGCGTATCGTTGTACCGTTCAGCCAGTCTGTTGAAAACTTGAAATCCGGAAAAATCCAGCACTGCCGTGATTAGTTGTTATGAATAATAATTAATTAAAAAGACATGAATAGCATTTAAAATTAATCTTTTACCAATTATACATACGTACATACATACGAGCATAGTAAAAGTAACACCGAAGGAGCGAAAACTTGGCAACGTTGCTGAGCACGCAGAATATCTCAGCGATCTCAGCGCACTGAAACCTAACCTCAAAGGTTCTATTGAAATACATGTGTTTTTTTAATAACTGAATTAACTGAATCACTAAGTGAGGAATTTTTTTGTGATCAAATATCAGAAATGAACCAGAAAAAAACTTTAAACTATGATCGTATCGATTTAAAAGGAGAAAATTGTTTGACTCGACGCTAAGGTCAAAAATGTAAATGTACTCTTAAATTAGTCTATAACCATATTTGCGGACACGTTTTGATCTCACGAAGCTGAAGAAATTTGTTTTATATCAATCGGTTGTCATTAACCTCCTCAAAAATTAGAAACAAAATAATAAGAATTTTAAGCTCGACTCAGGTTTTATTAATAATAATTAAAAATAATATTAATATTTTTACATATAATATAATAAATTAAGTAAATTGTTTTAAACAGTTTATTACAGAGATAAGGAATGTAGGAGTATTAAGTTGTCAAATTCACAAGCTAACCTCAAATTTTATTTTAACTTGTTTAATTGACAAGAAATAAAAATTTTGGAACACACCCACACTTCACATAAATTATTTATTTTATATTGTGTATAATTTATATAACATCACTTCATATATATATATATATTTTTTTTTATCCTGTATTGTATATATATATATATATATATATATATATATATATATATATATATATAGGTAATAAAAATATCTTAAATTTACTAAAAGTTCTTTAAATTTAATAAAAATTCCTTAAAATTTAATAAAAGTTCCTTAAATTTAATAAAAGTTCCTCAAATTTAATAAAAGTTCCTTAAATTTAATAAAATTTCCTTAAATTTAATAACACGTCATGAAATGTGTTTAAAAATTGTCATGAAACACTTTTTTGTAACATTTCTGAAATTTGCTTCCTACATTTTTCTTAAAATTTCATAAAATTTTTTTTACAGTGAATATGCTTGTCCAACGATGATAATCGTTTCTCGTTTGCATTATTACGCTTACAATTCTATAAAGAAAGTTCAGCCTAATTGATTTCTTTTGAAAATTAGCTAAACGAAAAGAAACGAAAAAAACGCAATGCTGCAAAAACTATTTTTTTCAATAAATACGGCAAGAATTACAAAGTAGTTGAAACGGTCAAAAATATGCGCTATACAATTCTCTATACGGAGATATTTTTGAAATTTCAGCAGGTCCAGGGGCTGATAAAACAGGGACGGGTTCTCCGATCCGTCGGAGCAATTATTATTTGCTTCCCTGCAACAAATATATAAAATCCAAGATTAGTAATAATTCACGGTTATTAATTTTAAAATGAAACTTGGATATAATCGTAAGACACATAATTAAACGAAATTACGATAAATTTACAAACTTACATATGCGAACACATTCACGGTCCTCTGCTTCAACAATGCCTTTAGCTCGTGGCAGAAGGCCACACTGCACGAGCTATTTAAGCATCCGCGTGCATGCTGAACATGCAGGATGAGAACTTCCAGGCAATCGCCGCAAATGCCGTCCGTCTCCCAACATGAGCGGACATGGACGATGCCTGCTTTCAGGCGACAACAATTATCGCTGCACCCAGCACAATTGGCCACGTGGACCAAGTCCTGGCCATTCTGGTCGCTGCCCTGGCTTAGGCAGGCATCCAGATGCCACCGCAATCTGTTTTGAAGTATCGAGTTCTGAAATAAAAAATTAATTGTAAATATAGTATATGCACAATATATAGTGGAAGAAAGGAATTATGATTTAAAAGCATATTTATAGTAGTTTTCGATACAAGTGGCAAACAGTTTTTCCGAACGAATGTAACGGTTGTGGCAGGAGCCAAAGGCGAGTGACGCAAATACGTCCATTCAAAAAACATTTTTGCACATGTACCGAAATCTATTTTTTGTTTCAAGTGGGTAAAATACGAAAGAAAAATGTCAAAAGTGTGAAAAATAGTACATTACCCACGCTGTAACAAAAAATATATTAGACGTATTTCGTCTCGAACAAGTGAAAAAAGTCATGCAAAATAAAAGCCTTTGCATATGATGCACCCGAACAAATAGGTGTAGGTAACTAGAGATATTTGGACATGTTTATTCGACACGCAAAATATAAATGTTGACTTCTTTAATGGACAGCACTGAACTAGGACAATTTACCTAATAGTTGATCCTTCTCTCAGCGATGGGAATAGTATATATACAAAATTTCAATCATTGTACTTACGTCATTACTTTTGGAGACCTCAAGTCCCTCCATTGACATCATTATGTGCGTCAAATCCATTGTTTATATCTGAAATCACATATAAATATTACCTGTAAATAATTGTGAACGATAAAATCTTAGAAGAAGAGATATTCAGAAGAAAAACATTATCGTCAAACGTTATACATATGTAAGTCGCGTTTGCTTAATTCTTTTAAGTGAATTAAGTGATTTTATTTTCGACCTATTCGATTATCTCCATATTTTAACTTTTAAACCTTCAAATTTCATAAGTGATAAAAAAATTTGGATTTTATTCTAATATTTTTCGGAAATCCTGACGTATTATCTTATTGCTATGGAATTTGTTAATTTATTTACAGAGATAAGCACTTTGACACGTTAAAGAATTGGTACATATATTTTCTGCATACAAATTAATTCATATAACATATATCTTATCGCTATATTAAACAATAAAAGAAAAACTATCGAAGAAAAAAATAGGTGTTCCAATAAAGGTGTGTGCTTTGATCCTCTCACAAAATACAATTTGCTGATCGAATTCATAATAAATGGTAATGTAGTAGTAGTAGATGATTTATTTCCTTTCAGATACAAAATATCCATAAGGATAATACATTAGGAAAACAGCATATAAAATATAAAAAAGAAACTAGATGCCTTCGACCCGGGTGCCTACAATTTTGGCTAAATTCGTATTGCAGTTCCCTGACGAAAGGCTGATGCTTCCGGGAATATTCCCATTTTAACACTGCCAAGAAAGAAGGCGGCAGAGGGTAGTTCTAGGATCGTTAGGTTCGAGTAGTTTCTATACATACATATATTGTAACAATATCTTGTTCCTTAAATAGGGTGAATATGCCAATGAATGGACGGTTAAGCATTTTTCACACTTTGATCGATTGTAACTTTTGAATTCTTTTATGAAAATTGAATTATGATACCACCATTAGAATCATTAGACTCTGCTCTTTATTACCGTGTAGTTCAACCTTTGATTTTATTTAATTATTAACCTCGTCTTCATACGTTTGTAAAAAAATCCGTTAAACCCCAATGAATAGACGGGTTACATTAAATGGGACGTTTTCAGTACCAGTTTTGGATGGCTTTAAAACTTTGCTTTGATTTTACAAAATAATAAACACTGGAAGATCAATAGTACTGTAAATATTGTTTTGAATGTTCAAAGAACATAAAAATATGTATTTTGTTGCATGTTGTGCACCATACATTCATAAGAAATAGAAATATGGAGAAAATCGTCCATTCATTGGTAGTCGTCCATTCATTGGCATAATCACCCTATAGTAAAATTGAAAATGAGCATTTTCAAAACTTCGACCCCGACCGCAGGTCAGCCGAAGCACTGATAAATGAGCAAGTCTTGTTCACACTGATGCTTAAAAAAACGCGGTTTAGTCGAGTTTTTGACAGGTCGGAGGGGGGGGGGGCATACCCGCCACGCTCCCCCGCTTCCTGCGAAGCCCCGAACCCCCCTCCCCGCTACCACCACCCATGGCTACCCGACATCAACATTACAGTGAATATTTTGTTATGCCACCCCCCTTCGCCCCTGATACTCGCCTCACTCCCCTGCTTCCTCTGTGTCTCTGTTTTTCATGTAATGTATATAATATACATACATATGCTTTGTATATGTGTATGTACAATTTATGTTAATTTCATGTTAATTTGCTTTTTACGGCATTATCGTTGATTTTACGAAGAAATGAATATAACCTTTTTTGTAGAGAATTCGATGTTCTATATTTTTTGTTTGAAATATTTTTTTGTACGATTTGTATTTTTTGTTAAAAAATGGAAAAACGTGTTTTTTGAGCGTTTTTTTGTTAAACCTCCCCATAATCTAGTATGCATTGTCTCCAAAAACTAATCAGATCTAAGTTTGGCCAAGAGAAACCCAAATCCGTTTGTACTTTTTAAATTCGTCATTCCATTCGCGAGATATCGCGTATACAAAATTTTGCCCACGGACGGACGGACGGACAGACGGACGGACGGACGGACGGACGGACGTACAACCTAACGGACACCAATTTTTTTATTGTTGTTTTGGGTTCCTTAGGGCCTGAAACGTCGACATTTGATGAAAAACTATAGGGTAATTTTTTGGCGAGAACTGACCAAATTCAATACTTCGCCAGACCTATGGTCTTGGTCGAAGTGAAAACGAAAACGAGTAACCGCGCCGGTGTAAAAATCGCAAAAAGTTAGTTACAGATTATTATTTGGTAATAATCGGTGTAAAACGATCGGATTTACAAAATAGTGCATATGAACGCAAGATAACATAAAAATAAGAAATAAAAATACAAGCTGAAGCTTAAAACAAGATGACCGGTTGACGCGGACTGTCACTGTTGCGCACGAAGACGATCCCGCGGCTGGACCTCTCTCAATTATAAACACAAGCAGGATTCACGAAACGCATTAACTCTGAGTAGGTAAAGATGGATGGCTTTTGTTTGGGAGAGAGACTTGCTATTTAAAAGAGCGAGAAACTCAAGGTACCGAGAGTGCGTATCGTCCGGGTCTGAGGTGAAGCCCCAGAGAGAACGGCGAATATCCTCGAACGCACGGCAGTGGAGTAGCATGTGCACGACTGTCTCCTGGAGGCCTAGGCTACAGCACATGCAGTCTCTCTCAGGCTCCAGGCGAGGCGAACCTGTAACTTAGAGCGTATGAAGGCTAGGGGGGCTCGCTCCGGAAAGCAGTCCAAGAAACCCCTGGGACACGGAGATGGGTTGAAAAGCAAATTCGAAGATTCCGAGGACCTACGGAGGTCCGAGGCTCCAAGGTCCGCCCCCAGGGATTCCAGGAGATCCTGGCCACGAGAAGACCATCCCGTAGGCGAATGATCCGACCAGAATTCGCGAGGAGACCGACCAAAGAGAGTCGATACCTGAGTGGCCTAATTGTGCATGTCATGGTTCAGCTGTCTAGCTGACGCGTGTTCCGCAAGCCTGCGAAGGGCGATTCTGGGTATCCTCACGTCCGGCATTTCTAGGATTTTCTTGATCCAATTTATAAGGATCGATGCTACTGTGAAGGACAGAGGGAGGAAGCCCAACTCCGCCCTGAGCGCATAGCCGGAAGTTGACATAGGAAGGCAAAAGAGGCACTTGAAAAACTTGAGCTGGACTTTTTCCAGATCGTCTAGATAGCGCAGTGACCATATTGGAGCAGAATACAAAAGAATGGTGTTAACAAGCGAGTTGTATAGCGTAAGCATGGCCGACCACGAGTCGACACCAGCAGATCTTAGAATTGCCAGAACGGCGCTCGAAGCCCCAGATGCCCTTGCCATGGCGTAGTTGGCAGCAGAGCGGCCCAAGGCTGTGGAGGAGAGCTCAACACCGAGGTACTTCACTTTCTGGACCACGGCCACAGGATTACCTTTGTACGTGAAGCCAGTATCATGAGCGCTGCGTTTACCTGCACGTTTAAATATAAGTATTTGGGTCTTCTCTGTATGTACCATAAGGCCACTGAGATCGGCATAGTCAGCTAAAATTGTTAGTTTAGTTAGAGGGAGAGTATGCAAAGATGGTGAGATCGTCCGCGTACAACAGCACCAGGAGGTCGTATGTCAGGGTGAGATCAACACCTCTACATCCACGTGCTCGAAAGTATGATACAATATCGGAAATAAATGAAATAAACAAAAGTGGACTGAGGACCTCGCCCTGGAGCACGCCCTCCGATACCTCAACTGTGTCTGAGGGGCCGTATCGTGTTCTGACATGTACTGCTGCGCCATCGTACAGCGCTTTTAGTATCCTAATAAGCTTAGAGCTAATTCCTAAGGAGTTGAGTTTATGCCAAAGTAGTTCATGCGGGATGGAGTCGAACGCTCTCCTGAAATCGACGAAGAGAGTGTAAAGTTTACTCCCTCTGCGCCTTAACATAATTTGCGCAGCCTGATGTAGAACGGCCCTTCCCGAAACCCGATTGTTCTTCAGGAATAATGTTTCGCTGGGTGGCCCACAAGGTAAGACGGTCGCAAATAAGTTACGTAAATATTTTAGTGCATGGCCAGTCCTCTATAGTTATACGGGTCATCACGAGGGCCCTTTTTGTGCATCACAGAAAGAAACAATTCGGACCAGCTTTTCGGTAATTTTTCAGACGATAACGTTTTATTGAAAAATCCGAGCAGAAGAAGAAGCCAGTTGAGGCTCAAAGCGCGGTAGAACTCGCCTGGTATTCCATCCTGACCGGGGGTTTTCCCTCGGCCAAGGCGGCGGATAACCGCTCTAAGTTCCCCGAGCGTAAAAGAGGACTCTAATGTCGGATCGGCGACCCCAAAGAAGGTGAACTCCAGAGACACACGGGGAGGGTATACTTCACGGAGAAAATTACTCCAAATAATTGGAGACATTACCTCCGCTCTGTTGCCCCCTACCCTGAATCTCCCGACCGTCCACCAGAACTCCGAGGAGTCGCTAACCCGGGCAAAGGACTCACGAATGGAAATGCGAAATGACTCCCTCTTCCGCCTGACTAGGCCATGGTAATAACGCTTATGTGCAATGAACTCCGACAGGGTGTCCTCACGATAATCGGCGTTACGAAGACGCGTGAGCAGGGAACGCAGGGTTCTGCGAGCTATATGGCAGTCTCTGTCGTACCATTCAGAATTCCGCAGGCGCGAGTTTGAAAAAACAGACGTTATAGCTAAACCGGACGTCTGAGCTGCTGTATGTACAGCATTGCAGAACCATGCGTATAGCTCATCAGAAGTAAAGTGCTCGGCATGAGGGGGGAGGGTAGGGCACAGACCTTAATTATCTCGGAATATTTGCTCTTTGTCAGGACGCCAGCGTAAACGATTGTATTTAATATTAACTTCGGCTGGGAGTTCGAGGCGTACGCCAAGGGGACGAACATAAAGCGTAAGATAAACCGGTGCGTGGTCCGAGCCGAACAAGTCGCTGCCTACCTCTAAATCATAAACTAAATGCGCATAATTCGACGAAATAAAAACTAAATCAACGCAGCTAAATCCGTTAGAACCTAGAAAAGTGTGGTGCGCGGGACGGTCGCTAACGGAGCGACCGTTTACTAAAATTAATCCGTTCGTATTTATAAAACCTAATAACGCGTTACTGCGGGACGACAAGCAATGGTCGTGAGAAGACCGAGCATCGTAAAGTCTCGAGCCTACAAGAACTTCAGGATCGGCAGAGCCCTCATCACCAATTCTGGCGTTAAAGTCTCCACCGATCACTATGAGTGAGTCAGGATAAAGAGACTGAATTGAATCTAAAATATCTTGTAGACCCGAGAGATCAGACGCAACGTTGGACGCAGGACTACAGTACATATTACAGATAATAACATTGACCGGATGACATGCGAGTTTTACCGCGATACAATTATGTGACGCACTGATGATCTTCGGTGAGAAGTCCTTATCTGCAGCGGTCAGTAAGCCGCCAGAGGCGCGGCCAGGACGATGGTTTTTTTGTAGCAGGAGCCCAGTTAACATCGTAGCTCCTCAAAGCCTTAGGAACCAGTGTATGGTAAGGCTTAGTTGCCCAGGTCTCGGTGCAGCAAAGAATAGCTGGCAAAGTGTCTGGAGAAAAGTTTGCTAGGTTTGCCGCACCGTGCGAATTCCAGAATGTCACTGTGCTGGGTACCAGACGATGGATTTGGCAGGATGGTAAGGGCCTCGGAAGGCCACCCCGCGAGCTTATGGTTGTTGGTTGCTCTGTAGAGGCAGATGGGAATTTTTTGACAGAGCAGTTTGATACTCCATCGGTGACTCGTCGTTCTGTGTAGGTGGAGTTCGGATGTTGACGCGCGACGCGCTTGGTGTAAATGCCCGGGCGTTATCATCCCACCGGTACCACTCTCCATCCAGTTCGTATTTGAGATAACCCGCTCGAGCTTGTTTTCCATTTCGGCGGGCTTCTCGTGCCAGGTCCCGAGCCTTGGCCATTATACTGCTCTCCTTCATGATGTGGTGCGGATCAATCGAGATTCTCGAGCCTCTCAAGATATTGGCTTTGGCTGTCACAATTGAGTCCCTATCCTCAATAGAGGCAAATTTGACAACATAGTTGTCACGTCTGGGGCCGATAGAGTAGGCCTGAGAGATAGGGCCCACCTGTCCATACTTGGCTTTAAAAAATTGCAGATGTCAGTGCGGAGGTCGTTGGGAGGAGAGGGGCGGGTTATCCCTTTGATGACAAGGCTAGAACGATGACTTTCCTTAGCGAGTGCCTCCAGCTTCCGTTCCACGTCCTCAATACGGCTGGAGTGATCTTGAATTATAGCGTCACGGGTTTTGTTCGATGACGCTACCTCCTTTTTAAAGTTGGCGAGGTCCAAAATGGCGTTATCAACTTTAGTTGCCAAGCTATCAAGTTTGTCGATGATAATATTGAATTTATCATCAATTGATAGTGAGCTTGCAGGTTTGAGTGCAACAGGTGTGGCTGATTGAGACATCTCCGTTGGCTGACTGGAAGAAGTGGAGTCAGAATCAATGTCCTCCGGGTCGCTGGACTACTGAGAGTTCTCTGCCAATCCTGCACGTGCCTTATTAAATAAATCCGCCGAAGATCGCTTCCGATTTGTCTGCCAATAAGAATGAAGCGAGGAAGTAGAGCTAGCCTTATGTTTAAGCCAGGAAGCAGCGGTGGACGGGCGACCTCTTGGGTTTGCGCGGTCGGTCGGAGAATCTCGGTAAGACATACGAAAAGTAAGTCCAACTCCCGGGGCCCGGATGTGCGTTTCGACGGCCCTGCGTACTGTCGGAACGGCCGTAGTATGCGTGCAGATTGCCTAAGGCGTCGATTTACGAGGCGCAGGAGAAACAGGTAGTCTGGTCGGCCCTGCCGGACTTTCCACTGAAAAATTGCTAGCGTGATAAGCAAGCCACCGAGCAACAACGCAGTGAATTCGTGCAGAATTCAAGAGATGGTGCCACTTGTCTCAACAATTAACGCAGTTTGTTTTCCAATACATAAATATTTAACGGAATTAAATGCACATGTAAGCTTCAATTATTTTCACTGCACAGCACTACAATATGCACATGACAGTTCGAGACACTGCACTGAACACGACCAAGGACGGCGAACGGACAGAATTGACAAAAAGTTTGTACAAAAAGCAGCTCGGATTGCAGCAATAAATAAACAGTTATTGAACCGACCACGGACACGACAAGCATTTACGGTAACCATAACAGTTCTCCAATAAATGGCAATATCTTATGATTATATATTTATGGATTTAGAGTTATGAACGTAATTGGTATAACTGAATCTCGTGATAAATAATTAAACTTTGCAAATACGGCATCTCGGATTTTCAAGCGGATAACACACGTTTCACGTGCTTCAAGACATTGGGTACAAGAATTTTTAAACAAATTTTAAGTACATACACGTTAGATTTAAATAATGCACTGTTTGATTTAAAAATGTTGCTCATTATCACAAAAATTGGTTCACTAATGATAGTGCAAACCGAAGGTATTATAAGCCTGACATAGTTCACATGATTTGTAAAAATATTCAGTTTTCGGATACTCGAAATTCGCTCGATAAGCGAAGAGCCTGAAGGTACATTTTGGAATTGTGTAGAAAAACATTAATAACTTTATTATTTATTGAGATATATATTTTGTTAATTCACCTTGTTTATTTTGACTCCAAAGAACTCAACTGTAGTCGAACCCGCCCTACACCATTTTCTACCCCTATGTACTGAAATTTCAGTGCAATAACTTTAGAGTTCTTATCTTATAAATTTTGCTCAATGTAAACATTAATTCCGCGCTATGAACAGATAATCTTGTACATCAGGTAGAAGTTCTGGAAGGACCAGATAATTAGCATGAAATACAATAGAACATATTAAACCTGATAGTAATTTTGTAATAAAAACTACTTTATCGGCGGGACACTTTAGAACCCCCTTATTACAATAAATAATTAATTCAAATTAACAAAATAAAATGAGAAAGAAACTATGCCGTTTCTGATTTCCCTCGTTCATGACATTTTAACTTCTCTGAATACGAGGTTTGCAATTGTTATAATAATATATACATACATATATTTCGTATACTGATATTACTGCCATCTGCAACAGTTCCACATCCCAGGAAACAATTTTTTCTTTATGTGAAATAAGGAAATTACAGGGCACTACCGGATGTTATGCTCTTACAGATTCTTATTGATGTAATGTACCAATATATCTATATATTTCTTCATGCAAATTATATTATATACGAAGTCCCAGAATTGGTATAGAAGCAGTACTTGCAACCGGTAATACCGCAGCAGCGAGTCAGTGCTACACTGAGGGAAAGGATTGTTTACTATTAAGAAGGCTTCTTAATAATTAAGAAATCGTATATTTAAATACGGCGAATCGAATAATTTTTCAAGCATGAAATAATTATTCATTTCATATAAAGCTAACATTTCTTTAGTGCAAACAACGCATTTTCAATATTAAGAAATATCTATTAAATGCAACCAAACATTTCTTAATAGCCAAGCATTTCTTGTAGCTACAAAGTAATGACTTCTTAATAGTTACAGAATATAACGGTGGGAGTCGCAACGCATCGTAACATAACGTTAAATCACAACACGGATATTTTGTTTGGGATTTTAAGAACGATTGAGTGCCATTGTATTTCGGTAGTTGTTACTAGTAGAAAGTAAATAAATTAACGATATTATTTATACGTCGTCTTAAATATGCGCGTTTTATAAACAAATACATCGTTTAAGAACCACGTCCCATTTCTTATTTGTGAATTTGCGCAGCTGACAGTTCAAAGTATACATTTCTTAACTATTAACAAATCGTAAATTCTCGTGTAAGAAATAAAATACTAATATTAAACAAATCGCATTTAATATTACAATGCCATCTTTACGTTGAAAAAACAATTTCAACTTTTCAATTGCATGATATTTCTTTACTATAAACAATCATTTTTCTCAGTTTAGGTAAAGACCACGCCCTAAAAGACAATTAAACAGGTCTGCACGGATTTTTTTTTTTAAATATCAGAGTGATTTTCCACGTATTTTTGTGCGCTGAACACGAATCTGAAGTCAAAAAATGCCTATCACGTCATGATTTTGAGAAAAGTGAGGGTAAAGACACCAAAAAACGCGTTTTGGAAAATTAATTACACGAATTTTTTGTTAAAAATATCATCACGAATATTCGAGACGGCGCGACGCGACAGTATTGCAACTTTCAATTGTTACTTGAAAACTACGAGTCAGATTAGTCTATAACTTTACAAAAAACTTCTTTGAACCTTCCTCGAATTTTCGGCGGGAAGGAAATTTCGATTTATTGAAATTCCCTCGACTCCCGAAGTGTTTGAAGCTTTCAATATCAATTTTGTGCAGTAAAACAAAAACCAATGTTTAAAAAATTTCCGTAATAACTAATCATAATTTGGAAAAATACGTTAGTTTGTAGATAGAATAGTGCAAATTCGCTAAAAATTTCATTAAAAAATTCCAATTATTGTAAAAGATATGACGAGTTATAAAGACAAAATAATTAAGTTATTTTATATTTCAAATAATTTCGTTTTTTGCGATTATATTAAAAACGAAGAGGGATAGAAATATTTTATTTCAACAAAAAATTCGCGTAATTAATTTTCCTATTAAGATATCTAATGAAAACTTTAAAATTCGAAAGTCAAAAAATTACGAGCCGAGGGGCCAACAAATTCTCCGGCGTTTCGCGCGTATCTTCTTTTGATCGCCAGGGGTTCAATTACATTGAGCAGAGCTCATACAAAGCACTACTTAACTGTTTTCGGGGTTGATGTTTAAGAAACCAGTGTCGCCTTTATAAAATTCAAAATGGCGGATCCAAGATGGCGGACGTAAAATAAAAAATTTGAATTAACCTCAAGAAAATCAGTACTCCGGCCGCAAAATAAAAAAATAAACTTAGGATCTAAAAATCACCACTTTAGGATTTTTTTTGTTGCAATTAGTGCTTATCATGTCCAGGTCCGAGAGGTTGTGAAAATTGTAAAAATCAAAGAAACAATTTATCTACGCGTAGGGAAACAAAGACTAGATCATATTCCATATGATCTATTAAAAACTTTAGTAACGTAACGCAGCCCAAAAATCTGCCGTCTATATACGGAAGAAAAAGGAACTCCGCCAAGCCATCACGTCCAGTCAACGCCGATGCTGGAAGAAGCTGGGTGATGATGTGAACAACGATCCGTGGGGTTTAGGGTACAAAACTGTCATGCAGAAGGTGGGGGCGTTCAAGCCAGGAGCTCCTACCGATGCATCGACTCTACAAAACATCGTAGATACCCTATTCCCCACCCATCCGAAGAGACCGGAACGCCCGGCTACCACGGACCCGCCTGTAGCTCCCCCCTTCACACTTCAGAAGCTACAGCAGGCAGCCGCAACGCTGCGCAACAAAAAGGCGCCGGGTCCGGACGGATTCCCAGCAGAGGTGTTAAAGGCCGCAGTTGAAAGGCAGCCGCAGCCCTTGCTTGACATGTACAACTCCTGTCTGAGGGCGGGCACATTTTACTCCCGCTGGAAAGTGGGAAAGCTCGTCCTCATAGGCAAGGGCAAGGGACCAGTAGAGGCAGTATCATCTCACCGACCCCTGTGCATGCTAGACACCGCCGGCAAACTCCTGGAGAAAATGCTCCGACGCGTCGCGACGTCGCCTGCACGAGGCTAGTCAGCAGGCGATCTGGCTGATTGCCAATATGGCTTCCGGCCAGGCAGGTCGACGATCCAAGCGATCCAGGAGGTTGTACAGGCCGCACGGGGCACGGAACGGGGAAGTTACCCTTCTCGCCTCGTTTGCCTCCTGCTAACCCTAGACGTTAAAAACGCTTTCAACTCGGTCAGCTGGGAGAAAGCACTGGACGCTTTGAGGCGGGACTTTAAATTACCCGAGCACCTCCAGAACATCATGGAGGATTACTTGAGGTCCCGCTTCATCGAATACGAAACAGCGAATGGCTTAATTCGGAGAGAAATGACGGCGGGGGCAGCCCAAGGCTCTATCCTGGGTCCCGACGTGTGGAATGTCATCTACGACGGGATCCTGAGATTGGAAATGCCCGAGGGTGCATTCCTGGTTGGATACGCCGACGATGTCGCGGCAGCCATTGTAGCTAGATACGCCGCGACTGTTCAGGCTCGGCTCAACCAGGTAATGCTGCGTATTCGCTCCTGGATGGACGAGCGTGGGCTGGAATTGGCATTAGCTAAGACCGAGACCGTCTTTCTAACTAAGAGGAGAATCTCCACCATCATTGATCTTAGGGTGGGGAGCGAGATGGTCCAGACTAAACGAGTCATTAAATACCTGGGGGTGAGTCTCAATACCCGGCTTACTTTCTGGCCGCACATACAGCGAATGGAAGACAGGGCAGCAAAGGTCGCCACGTCGCTTGCCAGAATTATGGAAAACGTGGGTGGTCCGTTGCCATGCAAGCGGCGGCTGCTCTTGCATACCGCCGAATCCATTATGCTGTATGGAGCGGAGGTCTGGGCCGACTCGCTGCGGTACGAAATGTACCGCAAACGACTGGCCGCTGTTCAGCGAAGGGGGCCCTCCGAATTGCCTGCTCCTATCGCACGGTCTCGGAACCCGCAGCGATGGTGGTGGCTGGTGTCATTCCCATCCACTTCCTCGCCCAGGAGCGAATGTGCAGATGTGGTTGCCCTGCGCCAGAGAGACTGCCAGAAGAAGGACCATGGAAGCCTGGCAGGATCTCTGGACCCAGGAAATAAGAGGGAGATGGACTGCTCGCCTTATCGGCGAGCTAAAGGATTGGACCGACCGCCAGTTTGGTGAGGTAAGTTATTACTTGACGCAGTTCCTGACAGGACACGGCCTGTTCCGCTCCTACCTTCACAAAATGGGAAAGGTAGTGGACCCAGGCTGTGTGTACTGCGGCTGCATCCGCGACGATGCCCTCCACACGTTCTTTGAATGTGAGCAGTGGAGGGACGCCAGATGTGGCCTAGAAGAAGAGATTGGACAATTCACGCCGGATAATATCATCCGGCTGATGCTACAAAACGAAGACACCTGGGCAAGGACTGCCGATTTTGTCGAGGCGGTCCTTCGACACAAGAAGACGGACGCGGATGCAGCCGCAGAACGATGAAGAGAAGGTCAGGCAATTAAGAGTCCAACCTATTTATTTACTTGTAACAGAAGACGACGCAGCCACTGGGCGCCAGTGGTTGCGGAATACATCGTACTGTGATATGTGTCTCTTTTTTTTAATGGGATGTACGTATCTGATACTTTGTTGTGATATGTACTTATTTATTTTTTTTATCAGCGTGACGCAGCGGTCACTGGGATCCAGTGGTCGCCAAGACGGTCAGCTTTTAAATACCGGACGACGAAAGAGATATAAAGTATTTATTTATTTTTTTACTGGAAGGACGCGGCAGTTACTGGGACCCAGTATCTGCTCAATAACCGATGCCACCGCGAAGTATTGTTATTGGTTCCGCGGTGATCACTTGAACGTCGGTCGGATAAGAAGGTTAGGGTTTAGTGGGTATCCCTGTGTCGGATAACAGGTGAGTCCCACACACGGGGGAGAGATTCGTCATCAGCGACTCCAAAAAACCCCGAGTACTGATTTTCATGAGGTTAATTTAAATTTTATATTTTTACGTCCGCCATCTTAGATCCGCCATTTTGAATTTTTTAAAAGCGACACAGGATTCTTAAACACCAACCTCGAAAACAGTCAAGTAGTGGTTTGTCTGAACTCTGCTCAATGTAGTTAAATAATTTGCAATTTCATCATAATCACTAGGAATAGCAAGGTTAAAACAATTTTTTTTCAAAACTATGAAATTTTTTTTAAAGCTATCGTATACGATATTTGTGGGGGAAGAATCAAGCTTTAATTTGAGCACAAATTCAGATCTGTTGCCCATCAGGCTTCTGAGAATCATCCCACTCTCATCCCACTTTTCTCAAAATTATGACGTGATAGACATTTTTCGTCTTCAGATTCGTGTTCAGCGTACAAAACTACGTCGGAAATCACTTTGATATAAAAAAAAAAATGAATTTTGCAGACCTCTGTTGCGTGCGTGCGTGCGTCCGTGCGTGCGCGTGCGTGCGTGTGTGTGTGTGTGTGTGTGTGTGTGTGTAAAACAGTGGCAGCTCTGCATATGAGTTGAAATTGTATCGATGAAAATGAAGAATTAATTAAATAAAATTAATAGAAATAGAATACACACACAAGGGCACATTCACACATGCGCGCGCACACAGTTATAAATAAACTATATATACTGAATCAGTACAGTCCCGGTACATTGACGGTATTGTGCCGATCGTCGGGAAAACTTCAAAATCGGTATAAAGGCAGTACTGGAAACCAGTACTGCCCAGGTATTCAGCCAGTACTGCACCAGTACTATGCCGGCTGCTGGCGCGGTACTGACCACCAGTACTGGTGTTGTACATCATTTATTACCGCCGTGGTACCGTGCCGTTCGTCAGGTCGGGCATATTACAGACTTTTCCACCTGGGAATACTGTAAAGAAAGTTCAGCCTAAGTTTAATTGATTTCTTTTGAAAATTAGCTGACTTACGGTGAATTTTGAGGTAAACGAAAAGAAACGAAAAAATGCAAGGCTGCGAAAACTCATTTTCATTTTTTTCAAAAAATATGGCAAGAATTACAAAATAGTTGAAACGGTCAAAAATATAAGCTATACAATTCTCTATACGCAGATATTTTTGAAATTTCAGCAAGTCCACACGGAGAAAATTACCGTGCTAGTCACCTGAAAACGGGTGCAACTTGATTTTTCGGAAATATTTATAGCAACAGACAAGAAATATTGCTTTTCTGGACACGAATATTTGTAATAACGGCTAGATATTTTTATGTACGAGCTAGTCGAAATGTTCAGTGTAGCACAGTAAAATTTACAGGACAGCAAGTTTTTAAATTAGTGCAAGTCAAATAATCCCCAATATTTGAAGAATTTATAATGTGTTGCTTCATTATTTTTACTATGCCACTTCTCGAATTGGAAGCGAAAGTTTCCGAACATATTCGAATGCTACCGAGTCTAACTGCGGTGAAAACAAAAGAGCACCGATATGGCGGCCGAGTAGTCCGACGCACGTACGGGTCTGAACTGGTCCGAACCGAGTAAACTGTTTTTGTTTTCGTTGCAGTAATTTCTTTTGAAATAGTTCGGCCAATTTATACAGGGTAATAGGAATATGTGAATCAGTTATTAATAGTCCTTTTCCTATTGCTTTAAATTTTAATAAAATATAAATATTACTTTTTCAAGTTGAAATTAAAATAGAAATTTTTTGTTCGTGCATACAAATAATATACAACAAACATTGATATATCTTGTCAGTTGAAAGTAAATGTGGATAAGGCTTTTACGATTTTAAGAACTATTGATATTACTTGTAGGCTTGCAATTTGTTTCATCTATACCCAATAAACGATATCGTGTGCAAAATTTTCACGTATTTTCTGTTTGCATTCGATTTGTTTCCATTTTGAAATGAACTGTGAGCCAAAAATGTTTACCATGCTATGACCTAGGAAATTCTACTGTATTGTGGCACAGGAATTTTTGCTGTATTGTGGCACAGGAATTTTTACTGTGCTCTTGATCCGAAATTTTACATATTACTTTGGAAAAATTCAGCATAGCAATGTAAATTTTACTTTGCCAGCAACATGCACTGCGTTTATGGGACAGCACGGTAATTTTTTAGGAAATTTCCGTACAAAAATTCTGGGATTTTTTTCTCCGTGCAGGGGCTGATAAAACAGGGACGGGTTCTCCGATCTGTCGGCGCAATTATTATTTGCTTCCCTGCAACAAACATATAAAATCCAAGATTAGTAATAATTCACGGTTATTAATTTTAAAATGAAACTTGGATATAATCGTAAGACACATAATTAAACGAAATTACGATAAATTTACAAACTTACATATGCGAACACATTCACGGCCCTCTGCTTCAACAATGCCTTTAGCTCGTGGCAGAAGGCCACACTGCACGAGCTATTTAAGCATCCGCGTGCATGCTGAACATGCAGGATGGGAACTTCCAGGCAATCGCCGCAAATGCCGTCCGTCTCCCAACATGAGCGGACATGGACGATGCCTGCTTTCAGGCGCCAACACTTATCGCTGCATCCAGCACAATTGGCCACGTGGACCAAGTCCTGGCCATTCTGGTCGCTGCCCTGGCTTAGGCAGGCATCCAGATGCCGCCGTAGCCGGTTTTGAAGTATCGAGGTCTGAAATAAAAAATTAATTGTAAATATAGTATATGCACAATATATAGTGGAAGAAAGGAATTATGATTTAAAAGCATATTTATAGTAGTTTTCGATACAAGTGGCAACAAGTTTTTCCGAAGGAATGTAACGGTTGTGGCAGGAGCCAAAGGCGAGTGACGCAAATACGTCCATCCAAAAAATATTTTTGCACATGTGCCGAAATCTAAAAATACGAAAGGAAAATGTCAAAAGTGTGAAAAATAGTATATTACCCACGATGTAACAAAAAATATATTAGACGTACTTCGTCTCGAACAAGTGAAAAAAGCCATGCAAAATAAAAGCCTTTGCATAAATGATGCACCCGAACAAATAGGTGTATAGGTAACTAGAGATATTTGGACATAATTATTCGACACGCAAAATATTAATCTTGACTTCTTTAATGGACAGCACTGAACTAGGACAATTTACCCAATCGTTGATCTTTCCCTCAGCGATGGGAATAGCATATATACAAAATTTCATTCATTGTACTTACGTCGTTACTTTTGGAGACCTCAAGTCCCTCCATTGACATCATTATGTGCGTCAAATCCATTGTTTATATCTGAAATCACATATAAATAATACGTGTAAATAATTGTGAACGATAAAATCTTAGAAGAAGAGATATTCAGAAGAAAAACAACATCGTCAAACGTTTACATATATAAGTCGCTTTTTCTTAATTCTTTTAAGTGAATTGTGTGATTTTATTTTCAACCTATTCGATTATCTGCATATTTTAACTTTTAAACCTTCAAATTTCCAAAGAACTCAACTGTAGTCGAACCCGGCCTACAGCATTTTCTACCCCTATGTACTGAAATTTCTGGGCAATAACTTTAGAGTGTAATTAGGCTTAATATGACAGCTCTTATATTAAGTACATCATATCCGTTGAAATGCAAATAATTATGCAGAAAACGAATATGGAAAAATACAGAATGGCATATATCTCGAAAATGAAGGGCGATGGAAAAATCTAAAAACGTATTTGAATTAAATGAACAAACATACCATAGAAAAAAATCAATGGCATCTTTTTGGAAAATTTGTAATTATCACATATCTGAATTGGATACAGCTTTACTGTTAGTGTCTCAATTGCACTCGACATTACCGCACATATCTAAATTACACATTACACTGCGGGACACGTGGAAACTGCACTGAGCATCACTTCACATATAAGTGAAATAGAACTACTGCATTATTCCCAAATTTCATACATCATTGTAGTGCATGTCACATGTTATTGGTCGTAATTTTGTATTCTTGTACCCATTGTTTTTACAGTGTTATACACGTCAACTTCTGCAATTTATCTTCCCTATTTTCAAATCGTCCTAAGAGTTCCAATACATTTTCATCACTTTGATGCGTTTGAGCATGCTCTGTTACTAACGGTCACGTTGCTCTTTTGTCAATTGCCTTGTAGTTTTATACTTTAAACAGCCCTTCGCCAAGTAATTGTTTTGGTATCAATATGCTAACTGTTATCTTTGGGTTGTATTGATATCTATTTAGATGTAAAGTTTATGGTAACTATTTTATTTCAGAATAACTTTTATGTTACAAATAATCAATAACTATTATGTCGACTTTACATTGTGATAGATGCTTCAATCCGTTCAATATTCCTGGACACATTGGTAAGGATTTGAGAAAGGTATCTAAATCACTTTTAGAAGAATATGTAAATTTACACCCTGACTCTAGAATATGTGCTCAATGCAGAAAAAGGAGAAATTCAAACGATACAACACAATCACTAAATGTATTAGACAATAACGCAGATTCCGATATTGGTACAGAATCAACATGATTTTCTACCTAACAACGATCCGCTACGGTTAAGTATACTAACCACCGCGCCAGATTGTTGGAACTTGCGTCAAATTGCCACTGAATTTGGTACCTCGGTGAGGCAAGCAACTACAGCTAGACAACTGAAAAACAAAGATGGAGTTTTAGCGCATCCAAGTCCAAAAAAAGGAAAACATTTACCAGATGAGACTATACAGGAAGTGATTAATTTTTACAATTCTGATGAAAAAAGGCGAATTATGCCTAATAAAAAAGATGTCGTGTCTGTCAGAATTGATGGTGAAAAAATGTCTTTTCAAAAGCGACTGCTACTCTGTGATGTCAAAGTATTACACACAGAATTCAAATTGATACATCCTGAAATGCCTATTAGTTTGATGAAATTCGCAGAATTACGACCTAAACAATGTATATTGGCAGGAGCGAAAGGCACACACAGTGTATATGTTTGTATAAAACATCAAAATTTTAAGGCATTGATTGATGGAGCTAATATTTTAAATAAAGGAGATGGCTCTAGTATTACCGGAAAGAATCAGAGAGACTGCTTTGAATTTGTGTTGTGTGCTGAACCTAAATCGTGCTGTTATTAATTTCAATTAATGTGCATCTTGTCCAGGGATTCAGGACTTTTCCCATCATATTATGCACTTCTGGATTCAGCAGGAATTGAAATGGTCATTTTTAGTACTTGGCAATCTACAGACAGATGTACTTTAAAAAAAGAATGTCTTGACATCGATGATTTTGTAGCGATGATTTTAAGAATTTATTACCACATCATTTTATTGCTCAGAATCAATCGAAAATTCTTCAATATTTTAAAGTAAATTTACAAGATGATGAAATAGTTCTGCAATGTGACTTTTCGGAGAACTATGCTTATGTAGCACAAGATGCTGCACAAGCATTTCACTACAATAACGTTCAATGCTCAATACATACCGTAATTTTTTATTACACATGTGATAATGAAATCAAACATTGCAGTGCTATTTTATTATCGCCTTGCACGATTCATGATGCTACAGCAGTGTACATTATCCAACAACATTTAATTCCTCTAATAAAGTCGCGTTGTCCCTCTGTAAATAAAATAATATATTTCAACCAATAGAGCGAAACAACATTACAAGAAGAGATCTCAAATGTCTAATTTAGCCAATCATAAAAATGATTTTGGTTTGAATGCCGAATGGCATTTTCACGCGACCGCTCACGGAAAAGGACCATGCGATGGTCTTGGGGCAGTTCTAAAAAGAGAAGCCACCCGTACTAGTTTGCCAGCCAAACCAAATGAAGCTATTTTAGATTCCCAAGAATTGTACAAGTGGGCTAAAAAGAAATTCCCGACGATAGAATTATTTTACTACGACAAGAAGAAACACCTCGACGAAGCACATGCCGAGGAGAGCCTGGTGCAAGGTCAAGAGCCGCAATCTTGCTCCTCGGCAAGATTAAAGGTAATCTATCGGTCACCTTTGCCATTTTTGGTATTCTGGTCTCAGAACCAAATCTAATACGTATTTTCCTTCGCCGAGTGTTCCGAAAATCGATACACACATCACTGACAGGAAATTATGTGCTTTCCGAACTGGATATTCCCAACGACGGCAATTTCAAGATGAAATAATTTATTTCACCGACTTCTTGGCCACGTGTCCATGGTAGAAAGGTGGCTACCGGTACTTCATGATTATGATGTACCTAATTTTCGTGCTGTGTCCAGACTCATTTTGAATATCTGCTCGAGCAGAAAAATAATAATCCGAGAACGAAGAAGATGTTAGCTCCTAATTTTTTTAAATATTAATTTTACGAAAAAAAGTTTTAAACAAGATTTGTAGAGAATTTAATTCTGAACAAAATTTATAGGATATATTTTTAGCGCATGACTCATTTAAACGACAATCCAGCGTCAATAACTTTATTACAAATTTTATTATTCTTACATCAAATAATGTTTTTTAAATTTTAATTTAATATATTAAAATATAAAACTAGTGTTGGCGTGGTGCCTCGCTCGCTCAGAAACTTCGACCCAGTAGAGAGTCGGCTATTTCTTAATACTCGTTTGTTTACTAACAGCTTTCAATTATGTTGTCCGGATGTCGGTCTGTGATACAGTCGTATAAATTGGCTCTCTTCCAACTTATTACTTTTCCGCGGAAATAGTTCAAATTTTGGTGCTGTGTCTCGTGCTTAGTGTAGCTCATTTGGATCTCAGCTGAAGTGATTATTTTCCTGAGCTTGTACTGTTCCATTTTTAATTGTGACTCGTGATGCAACATAACCTATAGAAAACGTGGTTCGGATAAATAGTGGAAACTCGACACAGGTGGAACAAGTGGAAATTCGAAAGGAGGAACAGGTGGAAATTGGACAGGAGGAACTAGTGGAAATTTGCTATAGTGGTGGATTTTAATTGCATTACAGCAATCTATATCCCACTCTCTCGCCTTTACCGCTGGCTTCCGCGCATTCTACATTGACGCTGATCCATCCCTTCTTCGAGCGCCTGGACTCGTGGTGGGAATAATTAAGGAGTCGATTCTTCATTGATCACTGCCGAGTCAATTAGCATGCGATCTACAGTCCGTACAAAAGGAGCTCTTTCACGTTACCCGTTTCATGACCCGCACTACAAGAACCAAATATATGTATGTTGACTCTATTCCTGTAGCTCAAATTCTATAATTATGGCCACCTGCACCGTATGTTCAGGCACGATCGAGGAGAGCGATGCTGCCAAATGTATTGTATGTGATTCACGCTTCCATTTAAATTGTGTACCGTCAGCCTGCACCAAAACAGACGGCGGGCTTATTTGTTGCTTAGTCCCTGCACACAAGCGAGGTAGGAAACGCGGCGCAGATACCATTCTAACAGCACCGCGACTTATCCACACACGTTCAAACAGTGCTTCATCTGTGGAAACAACCTCTGAGATAATCGACAATACGCCTGTTTTATCGCACGAATTTCGTGATTTCTGCGCTCGTCAAGATAATCATCATGCTGAGCTTTGCGCGAAAATAGATGCTGTCTTGGATTTAAAAAAAACAGTCGAGGTAATGAAGTTATCGGTCACTACCCTCGAAACCCAAATGAGAGACGTTCTCAAGGATAGAGCTACTACCGCTTACGAAGTACGTAATCGTGATTTGGTCATAACTGGTCTCCCAGAAACCATAAACGAGGATCTCGACAACATCTTTCTGAAAATTGCCGCAGTCCTTAAGGTCGCGATGAAGACTCGCGATCTTATTTCAGTTGAACGTCTTCTGCCCCGTAACGTCATGAATTCTAACGCCAGAGGTGTAACTGCCAACGAGACGTCAGCATCAACATCTACCACAACGACTGCGAATATTCGACCCAATGTAGTGATAGCTACGTTGTCCAATCCGCGACTGAGGACCAAACTCATACAAGCCATGAGAACTAACAAAGGCCTGACATCTAAACTCATTTTTCCTGAGCTCCCGACGTCTCGCATCTATATTAACGAAGCACTGCCTAATGAGACTCTACACCTGCTGAAAAAGGCTCGTGAAATCGTTAGAGGACACCCGGAAAAATCGGTATATTTATACAAGGGCATAGTCCACTATCGCGCAGCTAGAGGCGCAAATGCCTTAGAAATATATAATGAAGATGATCTCAAATCACTGTCGTCTTGACGCCAACCTCCATCGCCGACTATCAACTTTGCGAACAATACGACCGCTGCTAACGACGCTTCAACTAATATAATAAGTTCCAATGTATCTAGTAGTCCTACATTATCTAGTTTAAAAATTTGTCATCTAAATATTCAATCTATTGGTTCTAAAAATAAATTTTCTGAATTTCGACACTACTTTCTTACTAATTTTTTTCATATAATTCTTTTAACGGAAACCTAGCTTACCGACCAATCTTTAGACAAATATTTTCAACTAGATAATTACTATTTGCTTCGTCATGATCGTAGTGGCGCTAGAGGTGGTGGCGTCGCAATGTACATACATAAGCAATTAACCTGCAAAATCTTGGCTCGATCCGATATTTCTGACAATTCTAATGAGTTCATCATTGCTGAGGTATCCTGCCACGCACCCTCCTCAGTGCTTGTCTCGGTTATATATCGGCCGCCTAACAAGCCACTGCCTGAAAACTATGGGACTGTGTTGCAATCCTTCAGTTGTAAGTACACTAACATTATAATAATGGGCGACTTTAATATCGACTTAGCAAAAAATTCGCATGCTGCTACTTATTTAAAACAATTTGCTTTTGAAAATAGCCTTCAGATTGTCAACTACTCTCCTACTTTTCACTGCAGTACTACAGATTCCTGGATCGACCATTGCATAGTCGATAGGCTAGATAATGTCAAGTCTTCCTCACAGACTAGCTTACCGTTCATCTATGGGCATGACTTGATTAGTATTGACTATGATCTAAAAATTCCAACGAAAACTCAGAATATAATTACTTGTCGCGACTATCGTAATTTCAATGTCGATTTAGTACTGGATGACCTTGAGAGTTACGATTGGAGTATGTTTTGGAAACCTACCGGCGCTCATCACCCTATCGATTTTCTCTGCTCGACTCTATCACATAGATTACTATCATCTTTTGACAAATTTGCTCCACTAAATACCTTTACACCAAAAAGAAAGCTTGCTCCTTGGGCTAACCATGAACTTCGTTCACTTAAACGTGAACGTGACTCCACCTTGCGAGCCTTTCGTCGCACTCATGATCGCTTGATAAAACTCAAATTATTATCGATTAACAAAGCCTACAGAATAGCTTGGCGTCTGGCTCGCGAAAAGTACTTTCGCGCACAGTTCTCATCAGTAAAGGATCCCAAAAGTACATGGGTCAAACTTCGCAGTCTTGGGTTAGCTAATTCTCCTGTAAATTCTCCTCCACTTTGCTGTACACCCGATGAACTTAATTCGCACTTTGCTTCTATCACCAGTAATATACCTACTCTATCTCCATCATCTCTATCCCTTCCATTAACGTCTCAGAATTATGACGATACCAAATTTTACTTCTCTAATATTACACTTCATGATCTATTGACATGCGTTGCGCGTCCCAAATCTGAGGCCAAAGGTGTAGATCAAACACCCATCAGCTTCTATGTGAAAACGTTCCCGGTCATCGCCACTTACTTAATCTACCTTTTTAACTTGTCACTTAATTCATCAATCTTCCCAGCTGAATGGAAGAGAGCTCTGGCTGTGCCCATCAGCAAAAAGAAATTACCGGTGAGTGCATCTGACTACCGTCTTATTGCTTTGCAGTGTACACCTTCGAAGATGCTAGAGAGATTGGTCTACGAACAGATTGTCACCTTCCTAAATAAGCGAAATTGGTTTGACCCGTGTCAATCCGGGTTCCGCAAGTGTTTCAGCACTCAAACGGCTCTACTGATGGTTTCTGACTTTTGTCGCGAAGCGATTGAAAACCGCAATGTTGTTATCTTACTGCTGTTTGATTTCAGTAAAGCCTTCGACACAGTCAATCATAAGACCCTCTTAAAGAAGCTCGAAGCTGCGAACTTCTCCAATACAGCCACATCGTGGTTTGCTTCCTACCTAACAAATAGGTCGCAGGCCATTTTGTTGGATAACCAGGTGGCTTCATCTTGGCTACCGATAAATGCCGGTGTGCCCCAGGGCTCTGTGTTGGGTCCTTTATTATTCTCTATCTTTATCAATGATTTCCCCAGAGTCCTGCGACACACTAAGCATATGATCTTTGCCGACGATACTCAGATTTTCCTAAGCTGTCCTCCTGAAAAAATTGAGGAGGGTTGTGCGCGAATCACCAGGGATGCTGAAAGCTTCTGCGAGTGGGCGAGCGATAATGATCTGGTTGTTAACTTCTCCAAAACCCAAGCAATTATAATCGGCAGTTCGTATTTTATTAACTTACTGGAATTATCAAACCTACCAGCTATTAATGTACGGTACAACATCATTCCTTGGGCCAAATCGGTCCGTAATCTTGGCTTACATTTTGATACCACCTTATCGTGGAAACAACACATTATCGTTACGTCCAATCGCGTTTACTCTACTTTGAGACAGCTCTGGAAGAATAGTAATTTGCTGCCTACTGACACTCGCATACAAATCGTCACTTCCATCATCTTTCCCTATTTTGACTATTGCTGTGCTGTGTATAATGATCTCGACTCAACGTTAAGGCTGAAGCTGGAAAGGATGCTCAATTCTGGCATCCGATTCATATTCAACCTTCGTCGTAATGAGCACATTACGGCATACCGTATAAAACTTAACTGGCTCACCTTGACATCACGTCGCCTCTATTTTATTGGTATCATCACGTTCCTTCTAATGAAAAATAAGATTCCATGCTATCTGTATGGTAGATATACATGGCGTTGCGACGTTACTGATCGTGCTCTTCGTTCGTGTACAAGTGAGTTGAGAGTGCCAATCCATCGTTCCGAAACCTACTCGAAATCGTTTCTTATCACATCTACTAGGCTCTGGATTGCCCTACCGAATCGAGTCAAATATAGCCAAACCATTGATAATTTTAAAACTAAATTATTTTGCTTTCTTCGTGATTGCGAAATTTCGGGCAGAAAGTTGATTGTGTAATAAATAAAAAATTAATATTCACGACATTTCAATGTTCTCTGCGCTTCTGTAATATTTAAAACATTTTCCCACTAATTAACATTTACTTTCTTGCGGTTCGATTCCTTTTCACTGCGCTATAACTTACTGTACGGTTCTCGAATTCTTTAGCTCATTATACATACATAATCATTAATCTACTCTGTATATATATGTATTTTCTCTGTATGGTTAGCCTATGAGGTTACCCCTCAAGCTAAATAAAAAGTATTCTATTCTAAAAAAAAAAAAAATTATATTATAAAATTATATTGATATTTGGGGTCCAATCATATTCAAGTCCAAGTGGCTTCGATAGATATGTTACAACAATATAGTGTTTTTATATGTATGAAAATTGAAAATGAGAATTTTCAAAACCGTCGGCTTTTGGCAAATTCATAAATTAATTGTAAGTTTACAGACTTATACAATGTAGAACACGCAGTTCAACTATCAAATAATAATAATAATAATGGATAGTGTTTAACTTACATTTCACCATAAACAACTACATCGTTTTTAAGCAATCCTGATTAATAATGCGGATTTTATTCCCACAGTAGATGATGTTTATCCATATGGGATGGAATAATCTTCAACCAAGATCATCATAAAGAATCCTCAAAAAACTGTATCGATGACCTTGATTTGATAGAAGTATCAGCAAAACAAAATAACCTGAGAATTCAATTTATGGCTGGTCATTAAAATTAAGTTTTCTGTATGATAAAATCATATTTATTATTTAATCACTATTATTTAATTATTTAATCATCGGATTTTACAAAAATATTAACAACATTCCCAATTATTGTACAGGGTTATTGTGTACATTGATAAAAATTGGTACTCTCTAAACATTTTTGTTAATTAAATATAATATATCGTTGAAAACGCATGGGTTTGGAAAATAACAAATAACATTAAATATTTAATAAAATTTGTCTGTATATATTTCATAAGAAAAATGTTCCTAAAATGTCCTATGTCGGCGACTCGTGCTTGCTCTCTCTGCTCGCGCGTTAAAAATGCACTTTGCGCACTTGTTGCATAATATACTATTATATGTCGTCTTTTCGGTGCGTAAAGTAATCTTTCTCCCACTCTGTGCGCAAAATGCTATTTTGTTCCCGCAACAGCACATTCTCTCCCTTGGGAGCGAAATAAATTTATCCGGGAGCAATAGTATATTACTCAACGAGGGAGGTAAAATAAAGAATGTCTCAGACTGCGTGTAATTTTTACCCGAGGTGAAGCCGAGGGTGAGAAACAGGCAGCCTGAGGCATTCTTTTTTACTTCCCGAGGGAAGTATACGATTTTTCTTTATGGCCGGGAGGATAAGCGGCATCTTTCCTTCCGCTTGCCGGAGGAAAGTTGCTGCTTTCCTCCTGGTGTGAAGAAAAATAAGTTTCAACAAGGAAGAATCGGTTGTAGACTCATGCGAAACGCTATCCTCGCTTCGCACGGGCGTCAAACTCGCATTCATCGGCAAACACCTATTTTGCTCCCTAGTTGCACAATCTACTATTATGCACTCGAGTATACTTTACGTACGGAAAAAAAAGTTGTAAGCTGTTCTAAATGAATGAACACTTTTAGTATGAAAATTGTTGGGTTAGACAAGGAATCTACAACTTGATTTGCGACAATTGAATAAATTTATAAATATAAAACTATCAATGAATTTCACTTACCAAATTTATTAAGTTCCAATAGCAGGGAATAAGCCATAATAGTTATTTTATTTTTCAATCTATTAATTAAACTAAGAAGTTGCAAAGAAAAAGTACTAAGTTACATAAAAATATATGTATGTATATGGTGTATGGGAATAATAACATTTATAATAAGTTACTGAATATTATATTGATTCAATATTTCAGAAACGATCCATACATATCTGAACAACACCTCGACCGTATCTACATATACCGTATGTCTTCCTTGTTGAAACTTATTTTGCTCCCGGATATATTTATTTCGCTCCCCAGGGAGAGAATGTGCTGTTGCGGGAACAAAATAGCATTTTGCGCCCAGAGTGGGAGAAAGATTACTGTACGCACGAGTTTACTTATATACGCACCTAAAATACGTATATAAAGGTACTTTAATAGTCTACACTAGTTATTGTCGATATCCATTTCTGTCAATATTTCAATTTTTTGTACAGTTTCCTATTTTTATTGACAAATATAGTACTGAGTAGAAAAAGACCCGTGAATAATGAATGTACTAAAATAATTTGGGGGGGGGGGGGGGTGGGGGGGGGGGGGGGTGGGGGGGGGGGGGGGTGGGGGGGGGGGGGGGTGGGGGGGGGGGGGGGTGGGGGGGGGGGGGGGTGGGGGGGGGGGGGGGTGGGGGGGGGGGGGGGTGGGGGGGGGGGGGGGTGGGGGGGGGGGGGGGTGGGGGGGGGGGGGGGTGGGGGGGGGGGGGGGTGGGGGGGGGGGGGGGTGGGGGGGGGGGGGGGTGGGGGGGGGGGGGGGTGGGGGGGGGGGGGGGTGGGGGGGGGGGGGGGTGGGGGGGGGGGGGGGTGGGGGGGGGGGGGGGTGGGGGGGGGGGGGGGTGGGGGGGGGGGGGGGTGGGGGGGGGGGGGGGTGGGGGGGGGGGGGGGTGGGGGGGGGGGGGGGTGGGGGGGGGGGGGGGTGGGGGGGGGGGGGGGTGGGGGGGGGGGGGGGTGGGGGGGGGGGGGGGTGGGGGGGGGGGGGGGTGGGGGGGGGGGGGGGTGGGGGGGGGGGGGGGTGGGTGGGCCCTTTTTCTTAATGAAACTGCACCCACGTGTCAGTCGAGGTTTTTGCTGAAAATTCACACACTTTAGCAATATTTGTTCAATATCCTATCACTGTCCAAGCTTAGAAAATCGTTCTTTTTAGGCGATGAAAACTGTCAGAATTTTTTATTTTTCTAACGGCCAGATTGAATCGGCCATTCTAACTTTGACCCATTATGCTGACATTCTTATTTATACCCTTAATAAAGTTTATTGAGTTTTTATTTCTACATACATCAATTAAAGTTATACATACAATAGAATACAATAAACCCACATACTTTTAATAATCAGCTGTTGTCAACGCCTCCAGTAATATCAGTACCATTTACTTAGTTAGTTATAAAACGAATTACTAAATAACACGAGTATGATTAATTAAAACTAAATCAATTAGACAATGAGATTTCTGTTGAAAATTAAATAGGCAATAGATTTCAATTTAATTTTAATTTTTAGGTACCGTTTTCCACGTCCAATAGTTAAGAAATTATTTCTACATTAAAGACGCGAAAATGGGCCGATAAAACGCCAAAACATTTTGATAATGTGTAGACATTTTAGTGATTAGTATTATGAAATAGAATTTTTTTTTACTAATATACAAAAGGGGAAAGTACAAGCAATTTAAATTTACAGTATTACTTATCTTTCGATATACTATGCGTAAAATTTCATTTTACGCACCGTTTTTAGTGCGTAAAATACGATTTTACGCACTACTGTTGACCGGAGCTCTCTCGTGCTACCCGGCTGCGGTGGGCACTCGTGCGCCGCGGTCATCACACGTGCGTAACATCATATTTGACCCACAAAAAATGGCGCACAAATTTTACGCATAGTATATCGAAAAATATCGTTCGACACGCGTGCATAAGAATTCGATTTTTCGCACCGCCCTATCTAATCGCATGTTAAAAACGGTGCGTAAAATCGTATTTTACGCACTAGTATCGAAAAATACTATTATTTAACCTGTTCTAGTATTATTTATCAAATGTTACATCCTAAATTGCACATTTAAATACTTCATTTTCTGCGCCCTCAATTGGAATATTTTACCAAGTAAATAAATTATTGTTTTTTTCAAATGAACGTATATGTAGCAATTTTTATTTATATCACAAAAAGGTCATGTATAACCTCAAATTTAACGTCATTCTCCATAGTTTCATGTTACCCCCAAAAGAATGTATCCATGCCTGTTTGATTTAGTAATATACGTCCGATACGGAATATTTTAATTTTGTTTTCGGGAATTATTTAATTTCAAAATGTAACAAAATCATGGATTGTTTTTCGATACCTTTTTAGGTAAATTGTAGACAATTTCTGACGTTTCTGCAAAAAGTTTCTGCAAAAGGTATTATTTAATACGAACAACTTAAATAATAATGTTTTCTCTAGTTTCTAGACGATAATTTAAGTAATATTATGTAGCGATGTATGTTTTTGAACGATAACTTAACTTTTTTTAAATTGTCTGGATACTTTCTGCAGTTTCTGTTCAGTTTTTATCCATTTTTTGTAATTTTGCATTATCGTCGTCCCTGCTGTTATTATTATTTTCTTTCAAATTTTCATCAGTTACTTCATAGGAGATTATTATGATCAGCACATGTATGTAGGATTTCTTCAAAATTTTCCTGGAATGCGTAATATAATTTAATCCTGTTCTATGATCGATATCGGCAGAAATCGATATAATTATAAACAGACAAGAAAGAGTGATCTTATTACCAAATTTACACAACGTTGATGAGCGATCCACACCAGGCAAATATTCGAGAGATACTGATCATTGTCTTCTAATTTAATAGCAAGGTATATTTTTTCCATGGATTGCGGGAAATGAAAAGAATACAAACCGTGAAACGTAAACATACGTCAAGGAATGTAAACAGTTCGCTGTATTTAACTTTGGCTGGTATTTGCCCTTCTACAATCCATATTTGTTTCATACATATTTTGAATAATTTTACTGAATAGTTATTAGGTAAGATTATTAGACAAACCTGTGATCAGTTTTAATCCATTTAATTGTAGCCATTATGCAGGGAGTTGTGTACAAAAATACTGATTTTATGATTTGTGTCTAGTTATTGCCTATAGGACCTCCCCCACCACATACATCTGAAAAATAAATATTTTTTATATTTTTATTTATCTATCTATTTATTTGGATCAACGGCTTTGAAGCCTTTTACAAATTTGTATATTGTCGGTGCATTAATACGATGAGCATGATTATATATAACTTTTCAGTATTTGCAAAAACAATCTAAATCACAAATATACCTAAAAATAGAAAAGAAACAAATTTATATTTGTAAATAATATCTAAAACAAAATAATACTGAATTTTACTCATTGGTTTCATATTTCACACTACAAGAAAAGTTATTAAATGTAAGTTCATAAATAATTGTTGGTGGTAGGTAGGCATGTTTGTTGAAATTTCATGAACATGTCATTGAATATGCAAAGGCACATTAACAATCATGTACAGGCACTTGAAATATATTTAATTTTAATGAATACATACAGTAAATTTAATTTGCTTATATGAAACATATTATACAAAATTACTCTATGACTTATGTTCCTGCACATTAAGATACATTTTGATTACAAACTCATTAAATTTATTGTAAGTGGGCATTGAGCTTGCATTAAATTTCATGTCATTTTTAACAGTGTAATTATTATAAACTCAATATTGTTTACGTAGTTTCAAGCATATCAAAGATTAATTCACCCAAAGCATGCATAAAATGATTGAAAACTTTTTCTAATAATTTTTAAATACTTTTTAAATAGCTTTTTGAAGAGTTCTTTAAGAATACATTTTATATCATTGGTTCTTTTAATAACAAATTTTGATTCATATGTAATGACATATTTTTAAAAAGACCCGTCAATTTGATGGATGATTCCAACATGAACAAAACATGGATGTATTATAATGTGAATTCTTTCTCCTGTCATAACTAATAAAATATTACATTTAATAGATATTGTGAAGATAAAATGGGAATATATCTCGAGAAATGATGCTCGTTTTCAATTTAAGGGAATGCTGCTGCAATGTTATCCATCAGCGTATGTTTGATCTAATTCGATTTTTCGACACTTCTTTTTGTTTAGAGACTATAATTTCTTTATGATATTTAAGACATTTTTTAATCACGTGTAGTATCATATTTTCAATAGAATTGCAACAATCAGTCTGTCGAATTTGTAACAATCATATTATTATCCATGAACCATGTAGGTAATATAAGAGATGAACCCGACGAATGAATGTCACACTAGGAAATAGATACACAGATAAAAATGATACCTTCCCACAAAAAAAGTTTAATTTTCTCAAAATGTGAATCTTCGTATTCATGTTCTAGGAAATGTGCCTGCATCGCTAGACATCTTGTCGGGATCGTCAGTCAATCCGTTCAGGGCTGGCAGGTTTGACTTTTGAAGAAAGTGCAAAGGCCTCGAAGGAATGTTTCCCTGTCATCAATCGTATGCTAAAGACGAACATCATTGACGAGTCGTCGTGTGCTTGTGTTGAAACCACATTACGATAGCCGTTTCATTCACGTAGACGAGACTCAATGAGTGGGTCTTAAGGAAACAAATTTTTACTCGGGCTTTTGTAGTAATGCAAGCGTGGTAGCTTTTTTGGGGCGTGGTTGACACTTTTCGAGAACTTCGATACCGATGAATGAAGCGCACGCTGGAGTTCTTGCAAATTGCTTTTCATGACTGGAAGAAAGGGTCCCGACACGCTGATTTTGAGTATCTGGGAGAATGCTACCTTCCTCTTCCGTCATCTTTCTTTTGAAATTTGTTTCCGTATTTTGTGTTTCTTTCCTTATGTTTGAATGAGTCGGCGGCGAAACCTACCGCAAAGGTAATCGGAATTATTGCATTGTTCTCATTGGAGAGCTTTTTCTCTACCGCATGTTTGATTTTTTTGTAGTTTTGTTATGATTTTATAAAAGTTTATGCCAGTGATTTTCGAGTTCAAATTTGCAACTTGGAAGAGTAAGAAACTCCTAACATATTTTACTCCCACGAATTCGGGGATAAAATCGTATTTTACTTTCACTAAGATGAAAAGTTATATAGAAGCTCCATTATCAATTCCAAATCGGATTGATGAACATTTTATTTTAATACAAATACCGTTTGCAAAATACGTCAATACAAGACGCCTGTGAGATATAAAATGTAGGTTTCAAATACGTTAGCATCACCTAATTTTGTCGCATTATCACGTAAGTTACAGTATCACTTGCGTTGTATATTCACAATGAATTAATATATACAAATATTTCACTACATTAATAAAAACACCGAAAATGACGTCGTCAACGCAGAAATTACATACCAGATGTTTTACTAACCGAATAATCTAAATACAGCCATGTGCGTATTTTTATGTTAAAGAGGTCTGAATTCTGTTGAAAATGAAAATGAAATTATTCCCCAATCATAAACATTGACGAAATTATAGTAAGTTACACTTTGCACATAGAAGGCACCTGATGTATAGGTGTCTACATGCTATTTAGGGGCCTTCTTTTTCGACATATCTGTTAAAGCCATTTTTCATGCATTAAATAGTTTATCCCATGTTTTTTTTTATCATCACTTTTTCCGAAAGTTATAATCATTTTTTGCGATTTTTTAAACTTCCAAGTGACTGGCTAAAAGTGTTGAAATAAAAATTAAAAATTTTAAAACGATTTTTCATCAAGATAATCAACGTGTAATTAAAAACAAATATTTCCACGAGAAAGCCCATGAAAAAACTCTATACAATCTATATTTAAACAAATTTTTTTTCTAACTACCCGTATTAACAAAAAGTTAACCAAAAAAGGCAGTATTAAAAATTCGAAAACACTTAAAATATTTAAGGAGGAATAAAAATTTTTTCCATGGGTTAAAAGTCAATATTTACATATCCGAATGATAATTATGTAATGCATAAAAAAAATAACAAATACGTAAAAAAATGACTCTTTTTACATGGAATTCTCCATATATCGACTTTATTTTTCTGATAAATACTTGCATTTATATTTTTATATTTTGAAGAGGGTCATAATCTATGATCAAAAATTAACTATTAATATCATTGTTATTAATTTTCGTTCATTTCTAATTTTGGCTTATTATTAATTTTTGGTTCTATATTGATTTTTTTGCACTGAATATTTGATATATTTGTTTGTTTACATTGACTTGTTTATACTTTAGTTGAGAGTCCATAATATACATATTATCTATTGAAATTGTATACTCACCGATCACTAAGTATTTTTGTTATATAATAAATTAAGCGGGTGGTATTTACTACATTTTTTAATAAAATAGGCTTCAGCGTATTCACAATGAATTGTACGAATGATATAAACCATTATTCAAAAAGAACAGTTTTTACAGAGTTTACGAAATTTTCCAGCGTTGCAACGAAATTTCGTTCGTTGGTCTCGTACTGTGGCTTAGAGTGAAAAGTCACTCTTCATGAAATAAAAAATTAAGCAACTCTAATGAGAAAGTGAATTTAGAATCTTAAAAAGTGAATTTTCAGAGTATGCAAAGTGAGTTTTCACTTCATAAAGTGTGAATTCTAGCTCTTAACGAGTGAAAATTCTCTTGAAATTGAGAGATTATGTACATTTGCTAGTGCATCGCCAACTACTCTTGTAAAACATAGACCAGACTATGGCCCTAAACTGTCCGGAAATTACTTCTTATTTCTAAACGATTTCGATTTTCAAAAAATTACCTGGGCATATGGAATTTCGCAAATCCATGATTTTTATAAAAAATAAGTTAAAAAGGTTTACACCCAACAATAAGATCTGTTTCTATAGATGTGGCTAGAACTAGGAGGAAAAGAGGTAAAAGTGACCAAAATATTGCCAATTTCCCACCAGTACAGGCCCAGTTTATCAAATGTGGAATACGTACTATTGGAAAAAGTATCTTTTATTACCCAATTTCGAATTATAAATAAGATGTGATCATAAAAATCTCTGGTCCTGGTGGAAGATCAGAAAAAATAAGTGTCGCACTATATTACTGCTTCGGAAAACGTTTCAAGTCCTTGGGCGGCAAAATAATCAAAACTATTGACTTTTTTCTGGCTGAATCCATTTTGAATGGACTAAATATTATTGAATTAGAAATACCAATATTAAACTTAAAAATGTATAATCTAAGAAAGACTTATTAGCATAGTATTTCTTTAAGTTTATTTCTATACATTCCGTATGCCTGAAAACAATATTTGAAACATTTTATAGGGTAAAACAAGTAATAAGTATGTTGGAAATTATTTAAACAAAATTCTAATTTAATTTATTTAAACGATAAAATAAATATTTTCAGATAATATTTATGTCACAGTTCATTTTAAAGTAGTTTATAGAATTAGTCGGGAACGGTAATTACAAATTTGTAGTCATATTTTCGACATTAATCCTTTCAGCCAGGAATTTTTCCAGCCATGGCATTTTTTTTGAAATTTCGTATACTTGAGTTTTTGAGGTTGCTGATTACGAATCTAGTGTCAGATTTTCAAAATTTAAAAGGGCGGACCCAATATAGCCGACCAAAAATTTGAAAGATAATGAATTTAGCTAATATTTGGTATATGGAGGTTTTGGAGGTCGCTGATTACGATACCGGTATAAGATTTTAAATGTTGAAAATTTAAATAATTTTGCAATCTTATTTTTTTAACACTTATTGTAGTCTTAGGAAAGCCAGGAACAAAAAACCCACATCGAAATAGATAATTATCTGTTCATAAACCTTAAAAAATCGATAGCATCTAGGCGGGACACTAGTGTTCGCCTGTGGGTGAAAGAGTTAAATGGTGGCTCCAAAATCGCGTAGGCCAACATAAAGTTTGAAATTTCGGAATTGATAAAAATATGATTTTATTCAATAAAAGAGAAATTGTCCGTTATGGTTTCATCTAGTAGTTTTGTTTCCTTAAAAAAAGTGGCCAAAATTTCCATAATGATGCAACGCAAATGATTGAAAGTTAGGAATTGGCTTCTTGTGAAATGGTGCTATTTAATTTAAAAAATATTACCAATTAATATCCTAATAACATAAAGTATAATATTATGACTAAAATTTTACAAGAAGTTGTATTTTTTGCTAATTACTAAAGTATTATATCGTGTATTGAGGTATATCTTCATAAAGCTATTATAAAGCTTGTAATTTAGGAAGGTTAGGTTAAGTATTGCCAAGTGTTAATTGACAAATCTGTATTCATATTTTGACCGTACATTTTCTCATTTATACACTGAGAAAAAAAAGGTATATTCAAGTAAATATTTATTTGAATAGTAGCAAGTAAATTTTTACTTGAATTAAACAGCATATTTTATTAAATTTACTAAGCATAAGACAATATTTTCTTAATTCAAGTAAACATTTACTTTTCGCTATTCAAATAAATTATTTACTTGAAAATAGAACTTTTTTTTGCTCAGTGTATTTGTTATATTTTGAAGAAATCACGCAATATTTAGACGCGTGTTATTTATATTATGCGACCGATTTTGTCAGAATTACAAGCTATAACTATCACATGGAGAAGATTACGTACTTGATTCATGAGTAATACAATAATGTTGCACTTTATCCTGTTCTTGTTCTTTCGTCATTATTAAAAAAAAAAACGCTTGTTTCAAAACAATTTAATACAGTGCCCTAATACGCAACATTTATTCCTTTCAAAACAACTTGCGTCGTTCTATTTCCAATATTTGGCTCCAAATTTCAAACAAAAAATATTAAACTATTCCGTTTCATAATATGCTATTAAAGTAGCACTGCAAAGCCAAGTTTTATAAAATGTTTCAGTATTTTAGCGTACTTAACAAAACAACAATTTTTCAGACAGATGGAAATTAAATATATTGTCAATAACAACCATATTTCTGTGTTTATTTGAGATTAACTTTTGAAATTAAAACTAGACTATACAATTTATTAGTAATATTTTTTAACGTTATCAAACCCGACTCATTAATCACTGAAGCATTTGTAACCTTCATACATTTCAATTACTAAAAAAGAAAAAAATTGACATAACACTTTCATGAAAATTATTTATATAAAATAATTCACAACAGTACGTGTCATTTATAGTTTTCATAAGTCTTAATTATTTCTTTTTTATTGGTGGTGGCGGTGGTTTTGGAGTTCGCGTTTCAACCTCAACATTTCGAATTGGTTGATCAGATGTCTCTCCATACTTTTTGATTCTCAAAAGATAAACGCTTTGATCAAGATCAGTGACAAGTTGGCTGCGTACATCTTGTGTTGCACCAAGTCCTGTTGGAGGAGAAATTACAATATTTCGCCGATGCTCTCGTAGATTATCTGTCGGACACCCTTCCACCTATCAAAATAATTAAAATTAATATTATTCAAATTTAGATTACAAAAAAGTTTGCAATATTGCAAACAATTTTACTTTATACGAAATTTCCTGTGGTTTGTAGTTAACATCATCCTTTCCCAAATTTTGTTTCGAATGGATTCGAAATAATATTTGGTTACAATTGCCAGCGTTCACAATTTTTGGTCCCTCCGTACCCGTAGGCCTTTTGATTTCGACCATTTCGCAATCACAAGGTGGATCCCATTTGCCTTTTTTCTTCTTTTTTCCTTTATCTTTCTCAACGCGTATGATCAATTGATTACCAATCATTTCTGCGCCAATTTCATTAAAATATTTGGAAGGTTTTTTAGGTTTTGGAGGTGAAAGAGGTGCTGGGGAACACAATGACTCAGTCGGCATCTTTGGACAGCAGCAACTTTCCGACTTCTCTGAAATGCATCATAAATGGACGTCAATGCTAAATGTAATGGGCGTACACCGTGAAGGGGTTCGTTGCCATTTCTTTCGAAATGCGAACGATCCATCATTTATTATAGGATAATTTTTAATATCTACTTCCTTCGTTGAAAAATGAACTGCAATATTACAATAAAAAACACTTGCACTTATTTCATTCATGACTTGAATGACTCCAAAACAAATTGCGAGCTGAGTCGTGAGAATAAATAAAAATTGGAAATAAATTGAACAGAATAGAACAGAACAGGAAATGAGGAATTCTGGTTTAATGTACCATAAAATTTGTCGTGATTAGTATTTATAAATATTGACCAAATGGTATGAGAGGAATCTTAATATTATCTTCATATGAAACTACAAAAAAAAATGTAATGAAAATAAACATAAAAATTGTAGACGATCTTAACTTACTATCTTAAATTTTTGTTTAGTAATAATAAAATACAATAGATGATGTAATTGATGATCATATAGAATTATATGAACATTGATTCACACCGTGGAAAGTTTAATATCAAACCCTTTCGCAATTTAAATAGAAATATAAATTATCATAATGTTTAATAAAGCAAACTAATATTCAATCAAATTTCTCAATAAAATAAATAAATATTTTTTAATTGACACTATGAACATTTACAACGATTTGATAAAATGTCCTCCTTATATGAAATTGTGAAATATTTTCTATATTTTTTACTGTTAAGTACTACAATTTTAATTTGTAAGAAAAAAGTAATGTATACAAAAATACAAAAACTACTCAATTATAATTTGATAATTATTACATAAATATATTACCTGATTTTGATTTTGACGCCATGGTGAAACACAATTTTTTTATTTTTAAATACGTAAAACTTGTAAAACACTTGTAAAATTTAACTTGAAAATTTGGATTACACGAAAATTGACTAACCTACAATTTCATGAAAGTTGAGAATCGAATGTAATCGAAAATCGAAAACATGAAGTAATATGTAACTTCATGATACTGTTACCCGTCATGCATTTCGGCCTCTAAATTTTCAACATAATATCCTTTAGATTTTTTTAAATTTTCCGTAACTTAATCAAATTTCAAGTCAAAATTGTATAAAACAAGAAGAAACTCCATTATTTAATCGGCGAATATGATAAAACTTGCTCGTTCTTGTGGCTGTCCTGCAGAAAATGGACCTTCGGATGCATCAGAGGAACCTCCAGCTGAAGAAGGTAAGTGCCAATTAATATCGATTATCTATTATTGAATTTGTTAAATCTGTGTGTTTAGAGACATTTTTCAATTTAAAATTTTATAGGAAATTATATTTTGAATTTATTTATTTCAATTGGCTTAATTTTCAATCTTTAATAACAAGTACAATTGTTAATTAACGAATAATTAACTATTTCGTGAAATTGTAATAAAGTACAATATCGTCATCTACAAATTATAATCTACATAATAAAATACATCTACAAAAAATAAACCTAACCAAAAGAACCAGCAATTTTAATTTATAACATTTTTTATGTTTGTAATTGAACGGAATAATTAAAATGGAATCTTTTTAAGCGACAAGAAAGTAAATGACGGACATTGTCGCCAAGCAATATTATAAATTAGACAGGCTTCATTTTATGAGTAATAAATTACGACAATATTGTTTTTTATGTCTTTAACAAACACGAGTAAATAAATTGTAAAATCCCTAATTAATGTCACGAAAGATATCATCCTTCAGTTCAGTATAAAAGTTAATTGGAAACCACATATAATAAAATATATTTTCCCTTTAAGAAAATTTAGATTCTATTAATTCATACTATATCAAAAAACACATATTCATTGAAAAACTCGTTTACTAACTTTAATTTTATACAATGTAACTTACAAACATTTAATGTATTTGGTTTTTTATTTAAAAATACTCGGGACACACAAACAGCATTACTTAAAATGTAGTCATGCCCAGTTACGAAGTGGTTATATGTTTATTAACATGGTTGAACTTTCAATCTAATTTTGTGAAAAAAAAAGATTTTCTGATACACTGTCATATTAAGTCGTACACAATATATTAATATTGCACATAGTTTATTAAAAAACTCATTATGTTTTTCCTATAACCATTAATATTTATTTGCATACTCAATATTTTTTTAATTAAAAACAAAATAACTTTTTACAATATTAAAAACCTGTACTATCTCCGCAGAATGTGAAGAAATCTGTGAAACATGTGGTTTTGTGATAAAAGACGATTGCGAAGATGAATGTAAAAGGGAACCAATAGTCGTTTCCGAAATTGCACAAAGTGGCCAACCTTACAAAGAAATTCAAGTATCAGTAAACAATAATCTCGTAGTTCTTCGCATGCAAAGGGAACCACTTAAATCAGAATTTCAGCCACTCTGCGAATGCCCGGATCAATCGAAAAATCCGCCTGGGGTCTCATTTAAAACAGTAGATACAACCCCAAATCGAACACTTTCCGTTTTTCCAACACCGGAACCAGTCGAAGTTGCACCTCCACCATCCCCTGACGATGCTGATCCAAAAAAGGAGAAGAAGGTAGTACCTCCTCCACCACCGAAAATAGTCATAGAAGAAAATCCAAACATTTTTGTTTTGCGAATCAAGAGAAAGAGCGATAATTCCGATCGTAAGCACAGTCTTGATTTTGAATTTAAAACTCCTCAGCCATGGAAACTTTCGATACCTGAAGAACCCAAAGAAAAGGTCAATAAATGTTGAAACTTTGATTGGTGACGGTACCATAATTCAATTCGCCGTGTTCATTCATGAACAATAAAATAAAATAAAAATTGTATAATTTGTAACGAATTAAAATTCAATAAAAATAGCAAAAGTGCCAAAATAAATAAATTGTATGATTTAATAAATCGTCCACTATCATACCATTCGTTCGACTAAGAATTTTTGAGTTCAATATACAATTAATCGATGGAATGAAGTTACACTCTCAGCATAAGGTGTGTTGATTAACCAATTTACCATTTATTACAAAAATCTTGAAAGGTTATTCTGGAGTGGACAACAATAAAGTACAAAAAAACCGATATGGAATCAAATATTAATTTAGCCCTTTGTTTGTGTAAATAATGGACATATATTGAAAGCGAATTCATACGTCGGTGGCGATTCGAGTCAAACCACAGGTGTCGGACCCACTTTTTACTTTTCGGCTCCTTTTAATTCATTCAATACCCTCCCGTGGGTTTTCGCTGCAAGTTTTTCAAACTTCAGAGAAACGGAGTCTGAAAAACAGGTCACTTACTGACATTCTTACGATTTATGTCAAGTGGACCACAGGACTGAATTCGCCACCGAAAAGGTTCTTTTCACTATTTTTAATACAGATATAAAACGAGATTGCTTGAAAGTAAATATATATTTCATCATGTAGAAACATTAACATTCAACGACCAAGATTTGCAATTTGATTATTTTGCATTTAGTTCTCATGTATTTTGATTTTGTGTACTTCAGCTGGTGGAATTCGGTGTTTACTTATTCGTCATCTATCAATCTTTAATCATTAGTATACTACAAATTAATGACGATGTGTAAAGGTACAAGAATAACAATCACAAAAACGAAAAATATTTTCATTCAGTTCATGCATGAATGGATTTTGTAACGTCATCTACATCGAAATTCAGGAATCTAAAACGGTTAAATGAAAGACTTGAAAATGTTTTCCTCTTAAAAATTGTATTATGCACTGAATTTATTCATTCCCTTAAAAATGAATCCTATGGATTAAATGCATTAAATTAAGTACATGGTTTATAGAAAATTGATGAAATAAAACAATCAAGTTGTAGGATGTTCTTAATTGCTGATAAGTTTAATTCAAATGATTGTTGTGGTTCTGACTTAGATTCGAGTTAATATGCATATTCGTGTTCATCGATCTGTATAGAAATGTTCTCTCATAGAAAATTATCTCTTCAGATGTCAATAGAAAAAAACGGAACTTCGAAGTGACTCGCGTTTAAATCGTTGTTCGATTAAACTTCGATTGTAAATGACCCCTGAAAACGGCGTAAAAATTCGATTTCGACAGGACGAAAGCGTGACGAGTCTTTTGGAATTTCTCGCGACGTTCATCGAATGTCTTTAGCAGAATCTTACCCTTGATTCGCCTTCGGCATTTCAAAAAAGGAAAATTTATCGAGCGGTGAAGTCTCTGGTGGTTCTCACGATCAGGAGTCAGGTGGTGGCATGAATGGGTCCGGTCAAGTCCATTCAATTCTTTCGACTATCCACCCGCCCACTACGAGCCCATTTTTGAGGCAAGCAGAAAAAATGATTTCCCAGCCAAGTGCACAAGCCGAAGAAAGTCCCAGCTATTGTTGGCCAGGTTGCGTATGAAGCTTTGCTTTTATAATCAGGAGTTAACGTTCCACCACTATTGTGGTTCTTGATACGCCGATTATCGCAAACCTCTGGTTATGTCGATCTTCCGACTAATATTTTCGAAAGACGAATTAACGTCCTTAACATGGAAGAAGTATATTTTTTGTTTACTCGATTCAAAATGTTATGGGCTCGTGACATTTGTTATTTATGCATATTTTATCTTCATTCATAGACCACGTTGAAGTGGGTCATACATAACAAAATTTGACAATTACAACTTTAATGTTGTGTCTGTATTAGGGTGAGTCAAAATTTAAAAAAGTTAAAAAAATTGCATAAACCAAGTGAAGGAAATTGATAGAAGAAAAACAAAATATTAAACCTTTACCATTAGACGATGATTCCAATTTCTTGAGTGAATACTTTTTACTAATTGTTGGAATTACCATTTAATATAAATTGGGTGTATATAGGTAGTATGATTTAATAAAACATGAGTAGATTGTTGGATGCACTTACATTTCAAATCTTTATAAATTTAAAAAATGTCAGGTAAATCAAGTTAAATTGCAAACAAGGATTGTATCAAATCAATTGCTGCAGTCACCGCCAACAAAATTCTGAAAATTCTTGAGAAAAGGAAACGAATTTTAGAAGAATTGAACCATTTTGTTTGAATAAAATTCAATTTCAATTAATTGACGCATTATGAATTTGTGTATTATGTACATCAATTATGCTCAGACAAAATTCTGGTTACATATGACCGTACTACATTTTATGGTTGCCATAACTACAAACTTAGTTCCAAATGAATTCCAGCACTTCTTGAAAAACTCATCAGCTATAATGGATCTGAATTTTGATTTTACAACACCTGACGTCGAACTGTACTACGATACGATGATGATAAAAATTCATTACTATTTTTTTTTAAATTAACTTATCGAATATAAAACTTTAACCGCTCTGCGCAACCACTAAGTGACCTTTAAACTATTTTTAACAAAAAATAGTAAATAAAACATAAATAAATCTTTCTTTCTTTTCTGACTCTTTCGTAAGTGAAATGTTCTTTGATATATTATCAAAGAGTAAATAAAAGAGTTTCATTTTTTGGTCTATAGATTTCCACTTAGGTACATTTTTTTTAAAACTTGATTAATCGTTTCTATATCATTATTTGGTATTCTTTTAACCGCAGAAAGATTGGGATTTGTTATTTGATGTGTTGCATGTACTATAGGAGAACTTCGCAAGTGAGTTACCGATGGTCAATAAAGCTGCCAGTAAAGATTTTCTTTGTAAACTACATTACCATAAAACATGATTAAGATCTTGGAAGCAGTATAATCGCATTGACAATCCGTGTCATGTTTCTTCGGCTTGTTTTGTATAATCAGAAGGCGATATATTTCGGATCTGCATGTGTTTATAGTTGTAACAATTTTTCTTGGGAGTTTGGTTATGCGAAATTATATAGGAGTTGTTATTTTTTACAACGTAATGTTTAATAATACTTTTTGTAATTGTAAAGTACTTTTGATGCCTGTTTTTCGTGCGTAAAGTTCACTTTTACGCACTTCTGACGACAGAATTCGCAAAGTGAACGGTCGTGCGTAAAGTTGTACTTTACGCACTCAACCAGGCATCAAAACTTTACGCACTCTGTTTATGCACCCAATTACAAAAACTAGGATACCTAACATGGGTGTAAAGTATAACTGTTACGCATAGGTCGGGAATTTGACACATTACTCGGCGTCTTCGTCGCCTCATATGTATAGTTCCCGCCCGGTGCGTAAAAATACAATTTACACGCTTGTTAGGTAATATACTATTTCGTATTGGGCGTACAATAAAGTTTTACGCCTGTAATGCGAACAATATGTTCGCCCGCGTGGGTGTAGAACTCAAAAGCTGTGCCTCTAATTTTAAACTGAGATGCGTGGGAACTCCTATCTCAGCCATGTAACTTTCGGGGCGAAAAATGGGATTTTACGCCCGAGAGAACGAAATAGTTATTTTCGTATCAATGACGTAAAATAACTTTTACGCCCGTAGGTATTCTCTGAGGTGTCGGCTGCTCGCCTTGAATGTGTAAAAATAGTCATTTTTCAATGATTTTTAACAATGAAGACTCATAATCTCTACCTTAATACGAGGCGTAAAATGGTCATTTTACGCATACTGATTCAAAAGTAATATATGCTCTTGGTTCTTCCGTGTTTGGCGATTACTGCAAATCTGTTTCATATTGTAAAACAGAATTCTTCATTATGCTGTTCTAATAGGCCCGAGAAAAGTTTTGAAATTTATCAACTTAAATATGTGAAAATTTTATTTCTCGATATTAACAAATAATTATTCAGAGTCATATGAATACTACACTCTACAACCTTACGGATTTCTTACGGGACTCTTAATGAAATACAATGACACATTTGGAAACGTCGTCTTTTGAAAGAAGTCCTGATTTATGTGTTTAAAATGCGATATGTCTAAAAGTCCAAAACGTTGTTGGAGTGTTCAGACAACAATTCAGATAATTCGCTGTTTTAAAGCATAAAAGGAAATCACATAATTCAGTTTGTTTTGTCATTTTATTAGATTTAAGATCGTTCTCTTATTTTTATATTAATTATATAAAAATAACCGTGTTCCTATTGGCATAAAACTGATATTAATTTAGCAACATCTGTTTAATTTTCTATTGTAATTTAAATTTAGAAAATTTGTTATTAATTATATTTGCTCGAACATAATGAACAAAAGGGTTCATTGATGTAATTTCTAGTAAGTAGAACAACGAGTCTGTTCCACGAGTATGTACATACTCCGCTTCTAAAAAAAAACTTTCCATACATATTTTATTGGCAAAGTGAATGAAATCACACGTAAATGACAATTAAATTCAACTTATTTTCACATACATATCTAAGAGTGTACAGGGTGATAATTATAGTTAATTGCATACTGTAAAATACTATTTAGAAGGTAAATTTCCTTTTAGCAGATTGGTCTAAAACATGCCAAACGTAAAAGGAAATTGTTATTTCCTTCTCTTGAACAACAATTAGGTTGAAAAATGTTTTCGACCACGTCATATTTACCATTTAACGAATTTATATGGCGGTAATTGGGGAATAGTTGATGTAAAATTACGATCGATCTCATGTAACGGAGGGCATTTTTTCTAGGAAGTAATAGTCAGAATTTCATAAAAGAGTCCTTTTGTAATACGAAAATTCGTAATATTATGGTAATATTTACATATTTCTGACTTATAAAAAAACCTGAACAAATCCATTCTTCCTGCGTATATTCCTTTTAGACAATTGTATAGTTATAGTTTATATCGAAATGCTGCCTTCATTGTGAAGAGTAATACATAGTGAAAAAAGTAAATATAGGAGAATTCATGACTATTCATTTTATTGCCAATTTCAGTTTCCTCAATTTCTAAATAGAACTTCGTCACATTTTACTCCATAAATTTAAATACGACTTTGAATTATGTAATTATTTTTCTCTAATTAAAAATTTACCAATTTCTGTAAGTGAACCAATATAAAAATATTTTTTTTCTAATTCGTTAACTGAGAACTGTAAAAAATGTACTTTGCATTACACAGTGTAGAGTAGAATATTGTTAAATCAAACAATTTTTTTGGTAAATAAAGAATTATTGTGGCTAAATTTATATCTAATGAAAGATAGAAGTGCATATTTTGCTATGCACCTTTGATTTAAAGGTCAAATAGTCGCCCTACGAGTTACATTTCGTTTCTCAAAAACTTATTTTCTCTATGCAGGGAAATGTTACTTCGAAGTTACAAACTTTTGCAAAGATTTTTAATAAATGACCAACTGACGACAATTTTAATATGTCTCGTTCATCATATTGAGTTTTTGAAAATGCCACATTCTCTTTTCTTTTATTTATTTACATAAAAATCGTCTTCATTTCGACAGTAATTTCTACTGTGCTGTTAGCACCCTGTCCAGTTGAACGGTTACCTATTTCCCCATATATTTTCTGTTAGGTTAAAATATAGTTCCTTTTGACATGGCGAAACTTTAGAAAACCACGTAACTTCCATAACAATTTTGAAGGTCAAAGTTCAGTAATATTCGACTGTACGGAATCTGAAGCCCTATTTTACTATTTCGACAATTGCAGATTGAAAATTGGTAAATTTTTACTTAAACACTTATATGGTCTTTTTCTTTTTAGATATTGGGTTGGTTTCCAATGTAATTTTGTACACTGAACACGATCTCATCATTGCGTATCACGCAATATTTAAGAAAACTTAGGGTAAAAAGTCAATAAATAAAACGCGTTCTTGGGTGATCTGATCCCTACATTTCTCAGACACTTGACGTGCTTGAGACTTCAGTCTACGCTTACATTAAAGCTTCATATCTTACCCTACAATAACCATGTATGCGATTTACAAACAAAAAACGGAATTGTATAAAATGACTGAACCAAGATGGCGGATGAAAAAAAAAAGTTGATCTAAGGTCATCCTGACCGACGAGAGGTTTTGGGACCCCTGATTACAAATTTGATGTTACTTTTTTAACATTCAAAATCACCAGGGGGGAGTTTTTTGAGTCACTATGAGTGTCAATCACGTCCGGGTTTGAGAAAAGTAGTCGTAAAAATCCTAAATCAAACAAACTATTGAAAAAACTGCAACGCAGCTAAGGTTATATCATATCCTACCTGACGTATTAGAAACTTTAGTCTATACGTATATTAAAGCTTATTCTTCATCAGCGCCCCCCCCCCCCAAGTAACAAGATTTGGGCAAAATAGATGGATTTTTAGAAAAGTCGTCAGCCATTTTGAATTTTGAAAATCTCATATCGGATTCGTAATCAGCGACCCCGAAAATCCTTAGATTTAGAACATAACGAAAATTAAGGTAATTTTAAAAATTCGGGCGTTAAAGGGTTAACCCCATTTAAAGAAAAACTTGTATTTTTTTAGTCCTACGAATATGGGTCTCGCAGTGTAGGATTTAAGCTTCAATTCAAGAAGTTTAAAGTTCAATTTGGAAGTTTTCTAGTACGTCACTTTAAAGAGACAAAAAATTAAAAACCCTAAAAACCGTTTTTTTTTCTTTAGCCCCACTTCTTTTAAAATCCTGATGTGATACGCAATGTAAGAACCTGGGATCGTATTCAGCGCCCAAAAATACATCAGAAACAACTCCCAAATCGAAAAATAAAAAAGTCTTATTATATAGACCTGTTATTTATTAAAATCTGACTTTACTTTTATCAAATATACTTTAACCTGCATTTTGCAAGATGAGATACCTTTAGTTCACTTAGGTGTGCTTTATGCATGAAAACACCTACAATGGTACGATAAAACATTTCGCAAGTGACCATGTAAATGTTTTCCATGATGAAATTATTTCTATTTATTCGGCTTATTACTATTTCATTTTATTGCTTATAGTAACCTGTGGGATGTGTGTAGTATATAATTATGTTACATAGTTAGAACATATGTCTTCACAGCCGTGAGAAAAATCTATTTCATCTTCATAACTGCAATTTTATGAACTTCGGTTGCATATATATTGGCTTTGAAATGAGAAATACTTTTCCAATTATCTACTTTTAAAAAGGACCAAGTGTGAAGCAAATAACCTGAAGTTTTTCCAAAGCATACAAGTATCGAACTGTTTAATTTATTCAAAATAGCACTGCATGTGTGCATTCAAAAGCTTAGGGTCATTATGTGCAACAGCAGCCGTATTCTATATTTCCTACATCCCGATACTTAATTTTCGCACGATAATTCATCATCTTCAGGTGTGAAATTATTATAGACAGATTGTATTAAGTTTTAATTTCAATATATATAATACTATAAATAGAATTTTGTGGGTGTACGTAAATTGTTATGTATTCATTTTTATTTTTTAAGTGAGTAATTCGTAATTTTTCAAATAAACAATTAAATGTTTGAATGTGTCATTATAGACACGTCAACTAATTGCAATTTTGGAATTAAAATATAATTTCTTGAAATACACACAAATTTATGAATATTCATATCACTAATATAACGTAGAATCTGACTTTATTAAAAATATCACAGTAAACAATTCGCTTAATTTTACACAGATTTTTAATATAAAGCTCGAATCTGATAGTTAAAATAGATGTGCGTTATAATATTATCGTTCTATTTAATTGCAGGAGTAAAAATAATACAGGATTACAAACATCAATATGGAAGGTTATTATTATGTTACCGGGACATCGAGCTTTGTTTATACTTTCGCAGTGATTGAATACAAGTTTTGATTTGTTCACCAATGTACCCCGAAAAATATTGTCGATTTTTCGTTTCATTTCTTAGAATCCCATTTTTCGAATATCGTGTCATTGTCCTAACTGTACAATTACAAACATTAAAACAATAAAGAAAAAATTAGCAAATATTCTGATATTTTTCCATCCATAAAAACCAGAAGAATGATAACGAAAAAATATTAGATCCGACATCTATATAACACATTAAATATATTGGAAATATTTACTAATAATATATTAGGATACAAGTGCGGGAAGTAGGTGATTTGCGCACGAGTGTAACGAGTCGTATATTATTTTTTTTAACTCCGAGCTCGAAATTGCATTTCGCGCACTATTTTTAGTGCGCGAAATAGTCCATTTGCGCACTGCACTTCGCGCAAGGAGTTAAAAAAAATACTACTTAAATTGAAATCTTTACAAGAAAGCAACAACAAATATTTAAAACTAATATACGAAATAGCATGAAATTTAAATGTTAAGTTATATTGATGTTCTTAGTATAACAAAAATGTTGATAGATATGTATTATTTTTAAAATATTAATTACTTTTTTAAGATGATTCTTAATTTTAATTATTTAAATTAACTAACTGAAGAATCACTAAACCAATATTTAGAATTTTATATATTTACTCTTCGAATCGTAGGCGTACTTTATACAGAAAATAGTTGAAATTGATTACTCGGACATTTTTTTGTTTTAGCCTCAAATTTTGAAAATTCAACATGTCGGATCCAAGATCTTGTACTAAATTGATAACATTTTTCTTTAAAGAAATTAAACTTTGCAATTCAGCTTTTTTTCAATTCCCTGAATAGGAATATGCAATCTGAATTTTGCTCTTTCTAAATCCAAACATTATTTTCCACTATTTGAAGTTTTCAATTTTAATTTTACAAATCCGACAGCTTCTCCATCTGTTATCATTCAAACCTTTTAGTAAAAAGTGTCGTGAAAATACAATTGCTAATATGTTGAACAATGCTTTTAAAAAATTGTTTCATTAAATAAATTTGCAGCAAATGAATTCTGAAAATTTATGGTATAAGACACGATCAAACGTTTCAAATGTATTCAAAATTGTTGTGTGATATGAATATATATTAAGTATTATTTAGAAAACTTATACATTATATCACTTCAAAGACAAACATCTCCACAGAAAAAAAAACATTTAATTCACAGACAAATTATAAGGGAAGTGTAATTTATCAAATATAATCACCGGAAACGACTAAAATGGAAAGGCGAAATTAGTGCGATTGCTCCTTGGAACATAAACAGTTAATTAAAACGTCTTAAGAGCTTATTCGGTTACTTTGTGTAACTTGAAACCGACTAAGAGAAGTATGGGAGGAAGCAACCTTTCAGTGGACTTTCATCACAGTTGCAGAAACGGCTCTCCCCATTGTTGAAAGGGCAGACATATTATGGAGAAGATCTACTAACATTGCGAACCTAAATGGTCAGTATAGTGAAAACGAGTCACGGAAGTGTCTTTGTTAGTTGCGACCTGGTTCGTCCCTTAAAACTCCTCGAAATTGTATCACGCCATTGTACGCACTGTCCCTTCCGTAGCGTTCTCCTTGCGGGGCCATATAACGTTTAGTACCGTTTAGGACATCGTTATTTATAGCGATCAATACCGAACAGATGAGTGCCTTTTCTCGCAATATCTCAATTCCAAAAACAATTTGTTACATTTAAAGAGCACTTCTTAACAGTTAAGAAATTATTGTCGTCATTGTACAAATAAGTATTTATTAGCTATGAGTGCATGATTTAATTCTAAAAAGTATTCCATTTGTTAACAATAAACAAACTGCTGATTTCAATAAATTTATCGCCAGATTTTAAAAAAACGCTACTAGTAAAAGGGGTCAAAAATATAACGAGAGCCAATGTGGGTTATACTTCTCAGTGGGCAAAAACCTGATTTGAACTCCACGACTTATTTAGATATCTAGGTAAAATTATTTCACTTCTAATCCAGAAAAATACATAATTTATTCGTATTTGAAACTAATTGCAAGTTCAAATATTATGGTAAAAACATATTACGGCACAAATATTACGATCCAAAAATATTAGACCTTTATAACTAATACATCCAAACATAACCTAACCTGAAATAAACAGAATTATTCCTGATAAATTTCAAGAATGAAGTATACTGAATATTATATACAATAAGGAGAGAGGTCACGTAGAAAATCTTTGAAGGTCCGTGGGAGGTCAAATGTAGGTGAAATACTAATATATACCAATATAACCTCAGAAATTCATGATCATTTTTAAGGTCAAAGCTAAATGTTGTATACAGAAAGAGAAGCCATGTATATAATATTTGAAAGGTACACGATGTTCAAATAAGGGTGAAATAAACATAGCGTAACTTAGACTAAGTAATAATTCATGACCATTTTTTATTTATAATATTTTTTAACCAACAACACTTTCTACGTAATATTTTACCTGGTTCTCTCTGAAACTAGCATACAATACATAATTTGTTTTGCTTTCACGCTTTAAGAGCGCCGATGAACCTCAAACTTCAAAATGGATGAAGTGAAATTTACCATTTAGCTGCAGTTTCATCAAACGTGGTGGCTTGAAATTTTTGCACTATTCTCGATTTTTCTGAAAATAATGATTTCCAAATAAGATTTTCCTATGCAATCGGGTATCCTGATTTATATAAGATCTCTGATATCGTATGTTATTACATTTCAAAAAATAAAAATGGCGGACCCAAAATGTCGGCCAAAAAACTTAATATCTGTTCAATTTTCGTAATAATTTGTATACAAGGTTTTTTTAGTTGTAGAAATCGACTTTTTTGTTAGATTTTCCAAATTCAAAATGGCAGACCCAAATTGTGTTTAATATCGAATATATAGAGGTTGAAACCGCTACGAAAAATCGTCCATTTGGTCCTTAATGGGTGAATATTAATGCTGTCTTTCTTACCTTTCTATGTCGGTTAAGATTTTCTTGAAATACGCGGATACAAAAAGATGAAATAACATATGATTTAATCTAAGTACCGACTACTTGTGTGTTATCTTCAGGATTCCTCTTCTACAATTTAATGATACGAATATTAATAAGTGTGTATTTCATATTTTCTCGACATCGCGTCATTTTTTTATTTCTACCTATGTTATTCCTACATTCCTCAACTAAGCGACATTTCATAAACATTTATAACAGGATAAACGTAGATATTTACGCACATATTTTTCATATATACACTGATAAAAGAATTTATTTACTGTATAGACGGCTTCTTTAAAAATGGCGAACTAAAGCACTTTACTGTAAACAACATGTATTAATAGTTCTACTAAATTAAATGATTTTTTTATTATTAATAAATGCTTTTTAACTGCTAACCAATGCTGTTTAAGGTTAGGAAATGGTTTAATTCGACATATTTAAAGAAGCCTTCAACTTATTATATTCAACGAACAAAATTTTAATTTTACATGAGAATATCTTGTGTTATTTTTTACATTATTCTAAACGCTCAAAAATAAATAAATAATGCTCGCAAAGAAATTAAAAAAACTTGTCCCAGTGTGGAATCGAACCTTGATCTCTCTCTGAATACGCTAACGCCTGAGCCACTACGTTACGATGTAAGTAACACCAAAATATTAAACTTTCTTTTGAAAATAATGTAAACACTGCAGTAATTAATGTTATAAAAAAAAAACAGAAAAAATACAGAAATGTCAGGTATAATAAAACGCAGGAAGCATCATTTAGATGCCTTTTCGCAAGATATTTTTTAGATTTCTTTTAGAAAATATCCCTGATGAAGATGTCCAAAAGATATCTCTTAGACTGGCATTCGTAAAAATGTTTATTGAGCTGTTGTGCCAAAATTACTGCGGATACCAAATTTTAATTTCAGACATTTTTCAGCATTAGTGTATATTCTAGTCGATATAATAGTCTAAGAATGCCTTTAACCGATTCTACCATTATTAGACATCAACGTTTTTAATTTTGTACACTTAATTTCTTAATACGTACATACGATCTCAACATTAACTTTGACAATCTCACTGTACCATGTTATTGCCCAAGAATCTTAGATGCACAGTTAATTCCTATAATTTTCAATACTAAAAGGTACAAGTACAATGCCCGTTATTTGATCTAAAATATCACTTACCTGTGCTTATTTCATATTGATCGACCAGTTTCAATGGAAAATGACTCGGTGCAATTTTATTGAATGATCTATTCGAAATATTGAAATCTTGTGACGACTTCTTCGTACGACTCTCACAAGATCGATGGACCATATGTCAATTTATTTGATATACATTTAATATAAAAAGAAATAGGGTGGCGTATTCCTGTGGAATTTCGGTGTAGATAGAAAAGTAAACGGTACAATGTTCAACTTTGGATTCCGCATTTTATAGAGATTATGAATGTAGTTAAGCTTATTATTTACTCTCTTATATATAGTTAAGATGAGTAGTCCGGGTTTTGTTTATTGCAAACGTATATAAACAAAATTAATAATTTTCTAAACATAACTAAAATTGTCGCATACACTAAATGCTTTGGACAAATTTCATATAGTGCGAGCACAAACTTTTTGGCAATTTGATCATTTCAGACGTAACTTAAGAATATTCTATGACAACAATTAGTTATTTATATGAACTTTGGATAAGGTTTTTGGAAATCTTACTATTAAATTCCAGATGTGCCCGCTACGTTTCAAACAACAAACGTCTGCGCCAAAAGTATGATCTGATACGGCCAAATTTACAAAAAATGATTCTTTGTGTTGAATTAACTGTAATATTAAATAACTAGCTTACCTGGTTTTCATGGCAGAGACTAATTTATTAGGAACATTTCTTACTTAAACAGTTTATGTTTTTTCAAATAAACAAAAAAATGAACATTTTTAGTTCATTTCATTTTCAGAAGTCGTAATTTTGAATTAATTTATTTCCTAACAATCGAGACTTAAATTAGGAAAAGAATGTCAAATAATGATGGTTATCTCTGTAATAAATTACGCAACAAGCGACAAGAAATATTATAGGTTAGATTAGATGAATTAAATTAAGCTAAGTTATGTAAGATTAGGTTAGGACATTTTTAGCTGATATTTGGCGTGTTTCCTTTAGATGTATAACCAACCGTCTTGATTGTTCTGCACGGAAAAAATCATGAGCAGAATTTGCCAAACTTAGTTATGTAAATTTTATCGAGTCTCATTTAAAAGCAAAATTTATTTAAAAATATAAATAAATAATATTGTAGTCTTTAAGTAATAACTTTTTAAATGACGTTTAATCACAGATTAACGAAAAACTACGCTAGATATTCTATAACAGCACTCGCAAGAAAATTTACACCAGTTATATTAAATATAAAAATTATCTGAATTTATTTACTTGGAAAAGATATGAATACATCATTGGCGTTTATCAAGCATTTAAAAGATAAATTCCCAATAAACTTCAGAAAATTAGGATTGTTTTTTGAATTAACAGTGGTTACTCAACTATTTCGGTAAATTTTACTTAAGTTCTGTGCAAAATCTACTATTTATTTTTTTTATGTGTGAAAGGTTGTTGCATAGGAGTTCCCTATCCTTCAACATCTACATACAGAGAAAAAAAAAGGGTTAATGGTACAATGAAGAAATAGCAGAAACGATTTTAACATATGTAAATAGTAGATTTAGCAACATGAAACGTTAAAGTTGATATTTGAGGTTATCTACATTACTGCCGGCCATCTCTATTACAGTCTATCAAATCAATCAAAACACTATATGACAAGATCAAACCAGTGCATTAGGGCAAATATTAATGCTTGCGCGGTGGTTATTTTCAAAATCTAATTTGCTACAAATATTTGATGGCGTTTATAAGAGGAATGTTATAATATATAAAATAATGCAATGGTCTTAAATTGAATTCGCATATTCCCATAAATCTGTTATAGGCTTATTCTGCAAAATTTGTCTAAAGTGCATTTTAACCACACGGCTCTCATAGGAGTCCTCGTCGAAGTTCAGACCTGAAGTGAAAACTAACTAACAGACACGAAAGATTGGCAACAATGTTAACAAACTTTTCAGCATAAGCTGAAGTTGTAAAATCAATTCATTGTTTCCATTAAATAAATGTAATGATATTTAGGAAGATTTATGTTATTACGTAACAGTAAACTAATGAAAACATACTAAGCAGATCCTTATTCAGGGAAAACGGTGCTAAATCAATATCGTTCGATGGACATAAATTTTAAAATTGATCGAACGCAATGAACAGCGATTCTCTACGAGTTTCGTCAATAAACTTTTCAAACGATTCAATTCGCTTTGGCACTTACATCTCTTTTGCTGAATCTGATTGAATCCCTCGGGAAAATACCAGGGAGCCGATTTATCGATTTTCAGTATCATTTTTGATTCGGGACCGGGCCAGTCCAAAAGCAACAGAGAAAAAATCTGAGAATGACCAATAGAGGGAGAGAGAGGACATGTCGCTCTGCGGGTGGCCCTGTACCGGAATGTTTACCGACGTCATTGTTGCGTATTTGACACTCAACTTTTGTTCCATTTTTAAAAGTGTTTAGACCCTAATAGCCTCTACGTCGACGCTCTGTGCGGACATTGATGCACGTCTATGTGACCCATATATCAGCCAGTCAGCGCACTCCGGGTGTTCTTCCCTTTGATTCTTCCCATCGATTTCTGAAAGAGAGATATCGACAAAAAAATGGAAAAACTGTTGCAAAGACATATCTTCTTCGGAAACCAAACAAACGATGCAATTTTTGGGGCTGCGAAGTCGTTACAGCATTAGCAAAGTTCAGGTTTAATGTTGACCTATGGTCAAGAAGATATTAGTAAAAAGTTTGCAAGATTTCGAATTATACGTCGGATAATGTTTTATAGGATCTAGTGACTTGTTGAATGTAGAACAATTCAATGACAACGTGGACCGTCCCATCCAAACTTCACCTGTACAAGACAGAATTGGAATGATAAATTATCATCTTTATTTTGATTTGCAAATTTCTTTGAATGTACATAAGGAAAATGTCGATCAAATTTGATCAGATTGCATAAGTACACTTCAAGTCCTAAACAAGTGGGTAACGTATATAAAATTATGGTATGATCAAAGTCACTAATAGCAGGCACAGTTTAGGAGTCTTTCATGAGAATTTTAGATAGTTGAAGCAAAACAATTTTCTGTTAGAAATTAACATAGAAATGTTATTGAACAATAGTACGCATCGTTTCATCGCTCATCACCCATATTTCATGCCAATTTCGAATTTAACACCTGTAGTTAAATAACATTATTGAAGACAAAGTGACAACCAAGACGGATTTGAATCAGCTTGACGCAAAAATTCAAACACTTAATAACGGATTCAAATATCATGTTCGGAACAGAATCAGGTATAAATCTTAAAACTCCTACCAACACATGCTTTAGTAAACGTTGTTATTTTGTAAGTCGTACCTTATCAGGACTATTTTTTAAATCGTTGTAAACCATAACGTCAACATTATGGCCGATAACGACAATATCCTGGATCATTATTAATTTAAAATGTCACAATGATGACGGCGATGTTGAAGAGGACTTAAAAAATACGGGCACTAGTGTAGATAGCAGTTTTGATTTGTGAAATTCGATTTATTTGAAACAAGCTAACTACCGTTTGTTAATGGAGCTCATTAGGGTTTTAAGAAAAAAACATTAATCTCCTTATGCTGTCTTCCTATTACATGTTTACAATAGCAGTTATATGAAAAAAATCGCTGATTTGTTGAGATCATTTGGAGAGTTTTTCTCTCTCATTGGGGCAACAATCTTTACTAATTCTTATTTGTTATAAATTAAGCACATTTGGAGGATGTAATAAAAAATAATTCTATTTTGTAATATAAACATATTTCTTTTTTTCATCCTTCTTCTAATTTGTCTAGGTCACTATTTAAATAATAAAATTCAGTAAAAACGAAATCCGTGTCTTATCATACTACATAGTTAGTAATTTTGGTAAAAGTGAATAAAAAAAGTGCCTTTTCATTGATCACGCATAGCTCTACATATTTATTAACTTTTTGCTTAGTAATTTTAATTATTCGTTATGAAATAACATACCACTTTCAATTCGATGTAATCTAGTAATCAATACTTTGCAATCAAAAATAAACTACCCACTCGAAAGACGTGCATCTTATAGCGCCTATTGTAATTTCTAACAAGCCGCAAACATATTCATCCGTTCATGTAATGGCAGAAGCCAACCGAGAAAATGCTCTTAAGTAAAGCTTAAGAGAGATTTAGAAGGCAACACCCGTTTCAGTCAAAATTTATTCTTCGGTTCGGTGTAATCTCGAGATTAGGTTGTCCGCTGGTAATCCAAGTGTAAGCGATCTCTTAAGCATTATACGCAGAGGGGTTGGATCGCTTTCCGGACTTATACCAAGACAGAAACCTTTCCCTTGCTTCTAACCAAGAAAATATGGTTTGAGAGAATGAAAGAACACAAAGAAGAAGTTTGGTCAATAATGATTCAAAAGAACAACAGCGAAGACATAAATATAACGTAACAAAGTGCGTAAAGTTAGCAGTAAAACAATGCAACATGAAAACAAAAGTTACTTAAGAAATAAATATCATCTGTAAATACTTAAAACTTGGTTTTGTTATGTTTCGCTATTGAATGCGAGACATTCCAAGAACATGATACTCTCAAAAAGTTTATGAAACCAACAAGTGTGAATACCTAAAATGTTATATGGATACAACAACATTTACATCATTAAGTAACCGTTCTATACATTTCATATCCCTCTTATATCTGGGATTTTTTATAAAAACGCATTTGCTACAGTTTGATCACGATGGCCCTCAATATTAAGTCCATTATTTCTAATTTAGCAATTCTTACTTTAAATTTGTCTTCAGCGCCCCTAAAAACATAGTAAAAAAATTCGACAAATAAATTGACAGAAAGAACGTTAGCATAAAATGGTTCGCCATATTGGGTCTACCATTTGAAATTTTGATATTTTTATATTGGTATCAGCTACCCCAAAAATATATGAATGTTCACTATCGTTAGCATTAAACAATTATAAGGCCGATTCGTCCAAGTGATACTTTTGAAAACTGTAGATTTATTCAAATGAAAGTTTTTAGAACAGCGAATTTCGACCTTTGTCCTTTGTCCCGCCGTATTGGATTTTAGGTTTGGAATTTTTTAATTTTTACTTCACTTTCATGATCAGCGACTATAAAACACCATAAAGTACTAAATTACTTAGAGCTAGAAATCACTTTTTATGATGTAAACACTCACTCTACACGAAGAGAAAATTTACCCTTAAAGAGTGAGAATTATTTTCTCTTTCACTAGAGTAGCTCTGTATTCACTCCAAGAAATTTTAAGAGTACCTAATTTTACAAAGACATATTGATTCTTGAAGATTTAAAAAGCATGCATCCGAAATGGATCCGATTCAATTGCACAGCACCACAAATAATTTTTGTTGGAGGATAACATAAATCACAGATAGTGGATCCTATAGACGACAGTACGCTGACAACGAACCCGTTACCCAATTTGACCGATCATGTCAGGATTTTAATATATCTGATCTGAAAATAGTCAAATACTATTCTTTTGACAATTTCAGGTTATGATCAGTGAAATATCTGACGTCATGGGTCAAATTGGACAACCAATTCGTTTTAGCGGCAAAAATCTATAAGATCCACTACCTCTGATTCAAGTTATATCCCCTAAAAAATTGTTTTGTGGCCCTCTGGAATTAATCACTGAAGGTACTTCTCGAAAAAATAACAGAGGATCGCAAAATTTTTTGAAACTTTAATAAAAAGTAGAGGATGTTATGTTGTTTTTTTATCATTGAAAGCGGTTCTCGACTAATAGCTTATTTTGAAGGTAAATGAAGCAAGTAGTGAAAAAAGCCAAAAAATCGTTGCTTGCTGTAAATAACCGCGAAAGCAGAAAAAAATGAATTTTTCGTGCACATAACCTAAAATATCTGAAAATTCTAACGATTTGAGTCGATTCTGACTTCGGATTCAGATTCTACGCACAAAATTACATGGGAAATGACAAACATCTTCTTCACAGCATGCAAGACTGCTTCTTTGTAGACCTTGTTATATTTTATAAAATAAAAAGCAGTCACAAAAACCCAAGACGCCAAAAGCAAATAGAAAAGGCTTAAAGATAAAGAAAGAAAAGAAAATAATTATAGAAAAGAAAGAACAGAGTAAAGAGAGAAATGTCAGGAAATCAAAGAATAAAAATAGAATATTAAATAACTGAATAAAAAACAATGTACTTGAGAAGAGATATGCAAAAAAGTTGGATAAAGTATAAAAACAATTAAAATTCCGAAAAATTGCAATCTAACAGCATCTTGCATTTGAGTTTTTAAATTGAATAACCTTATGAAGGTGTCTCATTATTCGATATATTATTGAGATATTTGTAGGCCATTAAAAAAAACTTATTAATTTTCATTAATAATTAATTTCTTAATATTATAATCAACTACGACAACAATTATCAACTTTTGAAAAACTTGCAAATTAATGTTGATAATTAAATCACTAAAATTATTTAGTTAGTCATATACCTTTTTTGCCCGTTTTATGTATAATTTCCATTAGTCGTTCTGTCCATTTGTCATAATCTCATATTTGCTATTTGATGTGCAGTTATTGGTCACGTGCCTGAAATCACACTTCTTCATTTGATACAAAATGGTAGAGTTTAATGTAGCATAGGGGAGCGGAATAGTGCAATTTGCACTTAGAAAGTTATAATGGGTTCACTTAAATCGGTTTGAACAAATAGTATTTACTAATTTAGTATTTCGCAAAATTTGAATTACAATTCCACGATTTAATGCAAACACTAATATTAAAAATGGGCTAAATCTCAATATTACACTTTGATATATGCTAAACAAAATGATAGAATCCCACATACATACGCTTTAAAATAGTCGTTTTGAGTCCTCTTATCGCAAGCGGAATTCACTTGCGACAAGTAGAAATCTACTTATATTGCAAATGGAATAAATCCTCTTGATCATATAACAAGAGGATTTCCGCTTGAACCAAAAGGATTCCGCTTGCGGCAAAAGATGTTTTAAGAATGTAGTAAATTTGTATAAAATATATGTGTGTCTCGCTGGAATATAAAATGTTTGATGAGTCGGAATTTATGAACAAATACAAAATGTGGATTATAGGTTATAACTTATTACTGTTAGGTACTGATTCCAGGCATAGTAACATATTCGACAGCAACTATCTATGCACAAATCATCATATTTCAAGGAGACACGGTTTCCAGAGATATTTTTGATGAAAATTATTATCCTCGCAAAGTTACAAAGGAAATCAGTAATTAATATTCGGATTAAAATGTGTGTTCCTTATGTACTAAATTAAAGTCCATTTGTCAAACGGTATCCCAAAAGATACGTTGTAGCATATTAAATCGTTTTCCTATTAAATCTTTAAACACACACATAGGAAAATATAAAGAAAAAAATTAGTCTTAAAGGATGGCTCTCTCATCATATGTTTACTATAAAAATTATTATACACTTGTTTCCGCTATGTCTAAAATAAGTTCAGTATTTTTCTTATGAATTAAATAGAAGACCACGTTGTCGAAACCGTTTTGAAGAAATTTTTGTTCAATAACCCATTGGGATGTCTCTCCAAGAAATTTTTCGAAAACTGCTTATAAAACTACATAAAAATTGTCAAATTTGATCAAATTTATAACGACAATTACTTCTAATGAAAAGATCAAACTGAACAATTCAAACGTGAAGGGGATGAACTTTACGCCGGACAAATGACGTAGAGAAAAGTGCCTGCGATTTTATAGGGAGACGAAAGATGAGGAAGGGGAGAAGAGGGACCAAAGAGACAGAAAGATAAGAAAAGGGAGATGAAACGAATATGCAGGAGGTCGACAGCCATATATCTGTTGGACAGTAGGAGGGTGTCAGCAGGCTTGAACGAATGACACAGCGGGGGTTGCCGGTCATGCTACCATCTCTAAGTGTGAGAATCTACGGTCTTAATCCGCTCCTATAAATGACCCTAAGGATGGGTTTCCTCTAGTTTCTGTTTATGTTGATTTTCTGCAGTCACAATACAGCACTTAGACTTTTGTGCCAACTTGTGGGGCTATTGTCTCTTATCCTATTTTCGGTCATTTGAAGGGGAATTACGCAGGCAAACAAAAAAATCTTGTAACGGATTCTTTCTCTGCAATAACAAATTATTTTTTTGTTACAATAAAATTTAAAGAAAATGTTTTTTTTCTAAAATTATTAAACATCCAGAAGATGGTATTCAAGAAAATTGTATGTACATCACAAAATAAACAGATGTTACACAAACAACTCGAAGTTCTTCTTGTATTTTGATAATAATTTATTTCGACGAATATGATCTTATACAACATAGTAATAATGAAACATTTTCAGAAATTTCTTTTTATCAAAGTCATTCCCAGGGTTAAAAATTACCAATTACTTCGACCCAAATAAGTCTGGACGAAGTATTGAATTTGGTCACTTCGGGCATAAAAATTGCCCTATAGTTTTTCATCAAATGTCGACGTTTCAGACCCTAACGAACTCAAATCAACAATAATAAAATTTGTGTCCGTGATCTTGTACGTACGTACCGTTTTTTTTGTCTCGCGATAACTCGCGAACGGATAAGCGTATTGACATAAATTTTATTTTAAAATACGCGTCTTGGCATAACTTAGATCTGATTAGATTTTGGCGCAGATCCATCCGTCCATTACTAAAAAAAATTAGCCCCAATTAAGTTTCTTCGTAGTTTTTTGCGTTTATTTCGAAAAATACAAATTTTATTAAAAAATGTTGCAAACAAAAAAGATAGAGCATAAAATTCTCTACAAAAAAGGTTCTATGCATTTTCTTCCTAAAGTTAACGATAATGCCATAAAAACTGGTTCTTTTACGCCCTTGATACGAAAATAACTATTTCGATATATCTAAAAGATGTCTTATAGTATCTAAAAGATATCCGTCGGAGATCTTTTTGACACTTTCAAGATATCTTTGACGAATTATATGTATATATATATATATGTACTGTATATATAAGATCATAATGATACAGACAGTAATTAGTAAAACACTGTAAACATGTAATATGCATCGAATAGTCTATTACAATACAAGTGCTTGAAGTAAGTGTTTTGCAACTTTTATTTATTAATACTTCGGCTGGCCTGTTGTCGTGGTCGAAGTTTTGAAAATGCTCATTTTCAATTTTCTTACATATAAGAAACACTATATTGTTGTAACATATCTATCGAAGCCACTTGGACCTAAATATGATTGAACCCCCAAACATCAATATAATTTTATAATATGATTGAAAGCTGTTAGTAAACAAACGAGTATTAAAAAATAGCCGACTCTCTATTGGGTCAACACTAGTTTTAGGTAAAAGTTTACTTTTAAATAGTTATAAAAATATATACAAAATAAAGCAACATTCTGCGCGGTATACGATTTTACAGAGGCTGGTGGGTGAGTGAAAAAAGAGTAAATTTGACAGATGCTGTTCATTTAAATGTACTTACAGTAAATCCAAAATCTACGTGACAAAAAATTAAATAGTTGGAGCTATATATATATATATATAATCTCTAATAGATCGTATGAGACACGGTCATCATTTAATTTTACTACCTAAATAGTGACCTAGACAAATTTGATAGCCAGACCTACTATTTAAACAGTAAAACCAACTATTTATTCCACGCGTGTCAAAATATAATAATATAATATTTCAGAAAGCTTATAAAAAACAGTGAATCATTTGATCTACAATTCGATGCTGCCATCTATTGTATGTACATGGAACTTGATTCATTTTACTTACTGCCATTATACACATTTAGTATCGAATATTTCAAAACAAACTTGATAATTCAAAGGTACCAATTCTGATTTATATTGCTCTGTTAGCACGAGGATATATAAACACTTTACTTACCGTTTAAACACATGTAATCAAGAAAAACAAGTAGGCAATTTAAACTACGATTTAAGTATATTTATATCGTGATACCTTCTATTACTTTATGTTATCCTGAAACTATGAAATTATAAATTTCTGATAAAAATAAATTTTTGAAACTTTATTAACCATATTCTGTTGATACTCTATTTCTTTACATTTATAATGATTTTTTTATTGATTTATTTCTTTTCAATAAACAAAATTATGCACAGTCAAGTCTGTACTTATTGATAACAGTGTAATTATTGCTGTTGTTAAAAATATTGGTCTATATGATATTTATTTCTTATTTGAAAGAGTCCTCTTGTTTTTTTTTACATATACATGCAGTATCTTTTTTCTCTAACAGATCACATTTACAAAGAACACTAATCATCATATTGCTAGTTATTACAAGGATCATAGAAGCAAGGATCCTACATTAACTTAGTTCTCAGATTTATTTAATATCTAAAGCATACTACAAAATAATACTCAAATTATCGCTGTATAATATTTTTTGTGCAAATTACTTCTTACACTCAAATCAATGCGCGAAAAATTTCTTTCACGGCGTCAAAACAAATATATTCGATACACGTGCGAATAACGGCCACTTCGCTCACGAGTATCATAAAGTACTATTTTCACGACCAGAATTCGCACAAAAATCACACAGTTTTTCACATGTACCCTAAGACAAAGGATTTTAAATTGTTGGTATAAACAGGAATAATGACGTAAGCTTTTACACCCCTAAGGCGATCGCCGAAAGTTTATTTCGCACCCTTGTAACGAAAATGACAATTATGTTACAAGTGTATGTAAAATGCCTGAGAAAAATTTTAAAAGTATCAAGTAGCATTCAACCCACACAGTAACATAGGATTATTTTTCTTCTGCTTGAATTAGTAACTTAATGTGGGACTATTCTACTTTTGTTTACTAAATAATAAATTAGTGAACGAAATTAGTAAATAGCAGTTTGGCATTTAAAATAGGAAATATGTTTTTTTTATATATACTGCAGCCATACAACAATACAATTTTAACATTTTTATGAGAGTCGTTGTTATTTACAAGTTATGAAATTTTTTAACAGTTATGAATATCTAAGACTGATATCCTCTCTAAAATTTACACATTTTTAAAAGTGGACGAGATCGATTTTTTAAAGTCATTATTAGATATCGCATTTAAAAAAAAAAACTAAAAAATTATAAAAACAAGTTAAACCGAGTGCAAATTTACCATTATTTTGTAAAGGAAAATATATAACTGCAAGGGACTGGCGTTTTTAGGAAGACCTAATAAAATTCCATTGAACTCAGTAAATGTAAGTCTTTTTTTGCAGACTATCGACGCATTGCACAATGGTTTCTTTCTTTCTGCAAATGAACGTTTCGTAATACAATACAATTATTGAATTTATTATAAATTAAGTTATGTACAGGTTTTAGTAAATCGTCGAGAACCTGTACACTCTTAAAACATCCTTTTACCGCAAGCATAATCCTCTTGCGGCAAGTGCAAATTCTCTTGTTATGCGCTCAAGAGGATTATTCCACTTGCGGTAAGTGAATTTTTACTTGCCGCAAGTGGATTTCGCTTGCAACAAGAGGACTTAAGAGGACTATTTTAAGGGTGTTAGCAAGTTAGGTTAGGATAAGAAACAAATTACTTGATTCAAATAAATTTTTTACTTAAATAGTCGCAACAAAATATTTATTTAAAAGAAGATCACGATTTACTTTGAACAATTACATATTTACTTAAAAGAAATAAATGTTCTCTTAACAATTTGTAAATATGTACTACGTTCCGGTAAATATTTGCTTCATCCCAGGAATGTCTTTTTTTATTTACATAACATCTTTTTTCTTCTAGTATTTATTTATTTGAAACCAATAAATATTTACTTCATAATATCAATTTATTCCATTTGACAACTTGAATTGAATCAAATATTTATTTAATTTCAAGAAGAAAACTGCAGAACAAGTAGAAATATCGTAATATTATACAATCATTTTTTTAGTTCTGAATTTTACCAAATAAATATTTACTTTTTTCAAATAATTATTTACTTCAAACAATGAAATATTCTCTGGAGTTTTTTCAAATAAATGGTGATTATTCTTTCTAATAAATATATTGTTACGACTATTCAAAGAAACCATTTACTTAAATCAAGTAAAATTTTCTTAAAACCACTAAATTTTGTATAGTGTAATTATTTTACTAATTGAAATAGTCATAAAATGACTTATTTATTAGTCGAGTATTGTCCTAGTAATTGGATTAGTCAAACTTTGACTAGTTTAATTTTAAGAAGTTCATCTTGAAAGTTTACAATGTATGAATTCTTTCGGTTAATCAAATTGAACATCGTATGATTTGGTTACGCTTAAGTACACATTCATCTCTAATATTTATCCTCTATTAATACTTCTATTAAAGATAATTTGTGAGGAGTGTAGGAGCTGTGCAGCGGAAGTAAGTAAATTTTGGACGAAAATTTAACGGAAGAACCACTGGCAGGATGTGTAGCGTGTCCTGTCGGTCGCCACCATTTTCCCGTCGATTGAATCTAAGATGGCGTCACTGGGAGTAATCCCTCGGTAATATCGTAGCTTCGTGACTATCCCCTTCTTCAATTATGCGATAGTCAGGGGTTGCGCCCCTCGACTTGAACGGTTGGTTACCACAAGCCCATTCGCCTTTTTGTTCTCTCATCCCCTAATACTCCTTTCTCTCTTCATCACGAATTCCCATTGTCTCTTTCTCTCTCGCTTGTCTCTCCTCTCTATCCTCTTTCGATCGTTGTATCTATTACTCTTGGAGTACTAGCGTTCTGCATTAGGGGAAGTTGCGGTTACATATGAATGTCACGGTTGATTCTAGGGTGGGTAGCACCTAGTGCGAAATATAGATATGACAAGTACAAAAGATCGGGGAGATACGAGGGAATGAACTGCAAAAAATGAGAAACACGGCCGCAATTAACTTTTTCATCCGTCGAAGGGTTAAAACGAGATTTCTTTCGTAAAACAGTTTATATCCCGTTTTCTCAAAAAATCACGTACTTTAGTTTTTACGGGGCACAATTAAGAAAATACTCGCGAAAAGTAATTCTTAAGAAAGTGATAACTTTCTAACCATTAATATATTTATTGTTAAAATTTGAGAAAGTACAGTATCAAGTTATTCGTTCTTCCCCTACTAACTTCCAAATGCAATAAAAGTTTACCTCGACTTCAACATTTGTTTCTCATATGAAGCTAGTTTGAAAAAAATCATTGAAACCAAAACATAATAACAAAAACAAAAACATAAGATCTATTGTAAAGTTTGGATATATGTGAGGGATAAAATAAAGAGTAATTTTAAACAAAAGAAGACACAAAAATAACGACACGTAATTTTTACACGTAAAAATACACGTAAACGATATATACACTACAAAAATTTGTAAAATACTTCAGATTCTACTGACAAGTTTCTGACTTCAGAGATAAAAACATAGGAATATATTAAAAAGGTATTTACAGACTTGCAAGATGGGATGAACGTATATAATTTGATACGTAATTGGTTTATAATTTATTTCTACGACCAAAATGTTATAAAAAATGAAAATTCTTATTGGCACAAATGTGAAAGGAACCTTACATTACATTACACCTTATCATTGTACACAATCGAGAATTTACTCTCTACAGAGTGGAAGTTGAGTCACTCTAATATAGAAGCGTGAATTATCACTCTTGACGGATGGAAACTCATTCTTTATGGAGTGAAAACTGACTCTGTATAGCGTGAAAATTTACTCTTTCTTTGGGCCGATGATTTTTTAGTCCATAAAGAGTGAATATTCACTCGAAGAAATTTCGAGAGTACATGACATTTGTTCGACCTTTTTGTTTTGGGTTATCACACCTCGTATTTAATAGTTGTGACGCTATATGAAGTTTTTCATGTTACAAATATAAATTAAGATATAATATGGTCGATGATGTCATTTGTTAGAGTTTGTATAGTCAGATTATAATTGAACGTACGTGAAGAAGAATCCCTTCAGGTTGAACACGACTCCCTTCCGAAACGCGTATTTCACAAAGAACAAAATTGTGCAAAAACGATTAGAAAACTCTTGAAATCCGAATTCGTAAAAAAATTCCTCATGAACGAGCAAAAAGTCGGCGACTAAATGAAGTAGTGCTGATTTTTACTAGTACAGAGAGAAACTACTAATAAATTAGTCAAATTGTACGAATCTCGCGTTTTAACAGCAATTGCATTTTTATTACATTGTTCCTAAATTGAATGAATAATAACATTGTGCAATGAATTTACTAATGAATGAGTCAAAAGTTGGTAACTAATTGAATTGGTAATAATTTATAGTACAACTCTATTAATTCATTAGTACAATATTCTACTAATCAGAAGTTTGGATTTATTTTTATAATATTAAACTTAATACTAAATAATTGATTAGTTAAAATTTGAAAAACTTGATAATCGGACTCGTTATTTCTACCTATTGTTTGTTTATGTGCTGCTTTTTCTGACCATCTTCTTAACACGGAGGATTAAGGCATTTGTAATCGATATCAGGTTTACCTGACTGAGCCTACCCTGATTATGGCAGGACCAAACTACGGCTGTAAACAGGCGCTTGTTTATTTCCAGGTCGGACCAGGTGTCAATAAGGCTCACCTAATTCCCAAACATTGCTAACTGTTTTTATTGCCTCATTTTAATTTCTGAAAGAGCTAAGAGTCTGGTCAGGAACTGATAGAATAACCTGAACTTTATTATCATTCAAATTTGCACTAGTTAGCGGCCACTAGAAGTTGTGTGTGTGTCAAAGAATTTTCTTTATATTAGTCTACTTAAAGGGAAGTTTCTTGAAAATTGCAAAGAAATAAAACTTCAAAAAATATCTTTTCATTTTACAGGATTTTACGATGTTATTGTAAACAATGTAATTTCGAGATTAGGCCACGCTTATTTACTTGTTTAGGGCCTTGTTAGAAAATGCGTTATGGAGATTTAAGAACTGACGTTAATCCTGGTAAAGGATTACGTCATGACAGGCTTTTGTTCTCAGGTCCCTTGGTCAGGTCTGATTCTATCCTGAGTAATTTTCTGCTAAGACATATACTTTATGAGAACATTTCTTACAGCTTGAAAGTGATCAACAAATAACATTTCTTTATTACTTTCTGTTGAAATAATTTTTTTCTTCATAGTTGAAAAAGTATATATAAATGATCTTATTCCTCTTGCTAACAATGATTGTTCACAGTTATAAAATAAGATGACAAACTTTCAAAAAGACAAGAGAAATTACTGAAACATTCTACGAATTTTCATTTGAAATTTTTAAAATAAATGTAAATAGTAAAAAAAAAATAATATTTTTTAGGATTTATTAAAGTTGCCCAGCTTTTTTTATTTAGTAAGACCAATTATGTTAACAATAGAGTCTAAGATCTAAGCTTATATCAGAAGGTACTACTACTGTACTGATTGAATTGGTTGTGCGCTAATTAAATTACTAATTAAATTACAAATTCATTTAGTAGAATTTGACTACCCACGCGAAACGATTCCACGGAAAGCGCTCTACGGAATTTCCACATGGAATTTCCGTATGGAATTTCCACGGAAATTCCACGGAAATTCCACAGAAATTCCACAAGGGATTCTACGGAAATTTTAAGCAAATTTCCAGACGGAAATTCCGCGAGATCAAAGTGGCCATGGTGATGTTCTTAGACTCGGGTATGACTCTAAGAGGGGAAATGACATCCTGGTGTTCCGCGCCTTGGCTTTTCATCGTCCAAGTGTACCGCTCCATGGTTATCGAAGTCCAGGTGTTCCGCGCCGTAGTTTTCCGTCGTCCAGGTATACCGCCCCATAGTTTTCGAAGTCTAAGTACTCCGCGCCGTAGTTTTTCGTCGTCCAGGTATACCGCTCCGTAGTTTTCGATGTCTAGGTGTTCCGCGCCGTAGTTTTCGATGTCTAGGTAATCCGCGCTGTAGTTTTTCCTCGTCCAGGTATACCGCCCCATAGTTTTCGAAGTCTAGGTACTCCGCGCCGTAGTTTTTCGTCGTGCAGGTGTACCGCCCCATAATTTTCGGTATCTAGATGTTCCGCGTCGTAGTTTTTCGTTGTCCAGATGTACCGCTCCATAGTTTTCGTAGTCTAGGTGTACCGCTCCATAGTTTTTGGTGTCCAGGTGTTCCACGGCATCGTTTTCGGTGTAGGTATACCGCTCCATTGTTTTTGGTATTCTGGTGTTTCGCACCATAATTTTCAGTGTCCAGATGTTCAGCTTTATAAACGAAGGCGCTGAACTATGGGGCGGTACATCTGGACGATGAAAACCTACGGCGCGGAACACCTAGACATCGAAAACTACGGAGCCGAATACCTAGGCATCGAAAACCACGGGGCGGTATACCTGGACGACGAAAAACTACGGCGCGGAGTACCTAGAAATCGAAAACTACGACGCGGAATACCTAGACATCTAAAACCATGGAGCGGTACATCTGGACGACGAAAAACTACGGGGCGGAACACCTAGACACCAAAAACTACGGAGCGGTATACCTGGACGACGAAAAACTACGGCGCGGAGTACCTAGACTTCGAAAACTATGGGGCGGTATACCTGGACGACGGAAAACTACGGCGCGGAACACCTGGACTTCGATAACCATGGAGCGGTACACTTGGACGATGAAAAGCTAAGGCGCGGAACACCAGGATGTCATTTCCCCTCTTAGAGTCATACCCGAGTCTAAGAACATCACCATGGCCACTTTGATCTCGCGGAATTTCCGTGTGGAAATTTGCTTAAAATTTCCGTAGAATCCCTTGTGGAATTTCTGTGGAATTTCCGTGGAAATTCCGTGGAAATTCCATACGGAAATTCCACATGGAAATTCCGTAGAGCGCTTTCCGTGGAATCGTTTCGCGTGGGTAACAATTAATAAAATTCAACTAATTAATTTTACGAGAGAAGCGTTTTGAAAACTTAGTTTATTTCTTGAACATTTTTATTGCGTCTGACTTTTCCCCGAATAAACATTTACCTACGGGTCGGATCAGGAACGGATCCGGAAGCCTTAGCACAGATCCGATCCAGATCCGAATGCCTCATCTGAACCTGATCCGGATGTAACGCAACCGCAGATATGTGTCGGGTCCGGGTCCCGCAGGTCAGAAAGCTCTATCCGATCCTGATCTGTTTCAAATCGGGCTTTTAATTATAATTCCTTATATACATATACATAAAAACTTTTATGTGGGGTCTATACAGCTAGGTGACAAATACCATACGGGTTTTCCGAGAACTTTGTTTACCTACAAATAATAATAATAATAATAATTGACTTTATTGGCAATACCAAACACAAGGATACAAATATAGTAACAAAAAAGATTCATATAATGCCAATGGGCGAGTCACAGCATCAAAATATTACTGTTTTACAGACTGACCCGCTAAAGCTATGAAACATAAACAATGATACAAACAAATGGCGAATTCGATCAAGATAAAGTAAAAAAATACAAAAACATACATTAAAAATATAGAAGAGTCGCAGTAAAATATAGTTAAAAAATAGTAAAATAAGAACGAGGACTATGTAGTCAGATCGCAAAAGTATCACATAAAATTACAAAACAATAAAATCACAAAGAAGATTAAACATTAATTAAAATTCAGATTATTCTAGTCATCGCAAATTTGTAATACGTTTTTAATATTTAGGAGCCATTAATAGGGAATGACCGACAACGATAATATTCTTTAACCCTGCCGATAAAACGCAACGGAGCAGACACGATCTTTCTAAGATTGAGAGGAAGCGCATTAAAAATTTTGGCTACTGCAAACGAGAAGGCACCATTGAATTTGGCTGTCTTGCTTCTTGGGACTCTGAGAGAGGAAGAAACCACACTTCTGTGTGATATTTCATCTCTGCCCAACCAATTCAGTCGCGCATTGAGGTATTCCGGTACCTTGTTCCCAAGAATCCCAGCCGTCAACGATAACAAACGGATTTCCATGCGTTCACGCATTCTGTCCTATATACCTAGTGTATTAGGATGAGGTTAAAAAGTTTCTGAGCGCTATTTCGTAATTTCGGACTCATTACTGCGAAATTTAGCATTATATATGTAGTCACAAAACAAATTTCGGAAAGATTGATTGAGAATTGGCAGAGAAAAACGTGCCACAAAAAATGATCGACGAATAGGTTATGACGACAAGTAAATGAAATGACAAGTTTTTTTTTCTTTCAGGCTTTCTCCTCCAATTCTCAATCAATCCTTTAATTTGTTTTGTGACTACATATAATGCTAACTTTTGTAGTCGTAGTATATAAAGTTTGTATAGTTATATAGTGGAGTTTGATAACAATTTAGGGTAGAATTTGACGTTATCGACCGAGCCACCTGAGTTCCCTTAACCACCATTACAAAAAAAACCGAATAATTTGTCAATTTCTCAACCAGATCTGAATATATATATTTCAATTTCATGGTGGTTGACAAGATTCTCGAAAAAAAGTCTTGTCATTTCAAGATTATCTCAAAAGCGTATATATGTTAGTGAAATATGTAAGAACATTGCTTTATTCGCCTTGGTCGGTGTCCCGCTTCCGCGCCATCTGTGGTCTGGGTTTCTCGATGTGTATACTGTATGTTTTTTGGGTCGTTGAATCCGAATCCGAAGTCCATTTAACTCTATCACGTCAGGTTTTTGACATAATCTCAAAAAAATACCTATAATTCGATCCTAAAATGTGAAAATAAGATATAAATACTTTAACAACATTTTCTTTTCACATAAACCTTTTAAAATTGTGCAATTGAGAGTCGACCTGAAAAGTTACGGGCCTATAAAAATTAATGTCAATACAAATCGTTTCCAATATAGCATCCTAAATGAGACATTGGTAAACATTCATGATTTTTTAACTCGTGTACCTTCAATTGTTAGAAAAAAGTTATATAACAAAAAAAGTTCAGAATCACTCGAAAAGTACGTCTAAATTTTTTCAAATATTTTTGAGATATTTTAAATTTTTCGAAAAACGGCGAAATCCAAAAAATCTAAAATCGTCTTCACAAATTTTGTAAAAATTCAGATGTATTTTTCGAGTGATTTGGAACATTTTATGTTGAGTAACATTTTTTCTTAAAGTTGACGGTACTCGAGTTAAAATATCATGAATGTTTACAATTATTATTTTTTGAGATTGTGTAAAAAACCTGACAAGGATATAGTGTTAAATGGACTTCGGTGTCGGATTCAGCGACCCAAAAAACATGCAGTACATAAGGAGAAACCCAGGCCGAAACAAAAATTTTTTTTTTGTGTGGCTGTGTTGTTAATTAAAAGTTGGTAATATTAATACAAAAAACTGACTTTATATTTGCGTACCAGAATCACATGAAACAAATTCCATTTCTTCAGAATTATCCTTATTACTATCCGTATAATTACTCTGATCATTTTTTCTTTTCAATCTATGTTTTTGAACTCTTTGACGAATTTTCTGGCGACGTTTCAATTCCTTATTCATTTTGTACAAATATTTTTCAAAATATATATTTTTAAGGTTATGTTACCCGTACGATAGATATCCAAATACGAGCCGGATCAGGAACATATCTGGGGGGTCCCCTTACTTATTGGAAAAAGTTAGATATAGCCAAATCCGGATCGGATCCGGAACGGCCCCCGATGGCCGGACCTCCGGGTTCCGGATCTGACACGGATCTGCGGTAGCGTTACAATCCTGATCCGGTCCGAAGCTTTTGATGAGGGACAGCTCCGGAAATGTTTATTCGGGTCTAAATTCATTTTCGTTTCTTTTAAATACATTTAAATGAATTGATCTAAAAAATTATCAAATATGAACAATAATCGATAAATAATTTTAGAACTGTTAGACTTTGATATTCAGATTTTTTGGATTGATCATTTCATCTAAGTTCCTGGTTATTTTACGTTTAGCTTTGTGGGTAAGTAATCAATAATAAATGTAGGTCAGCTTTTTCTCTTAAAAAAGGTAAATTATACGAGAATAAATTTTGTTGGTGAAGAGTATTTTTTATTGTTTTAGTTATGGTACATATTAATATAAATTTGCGTTATACTTTAATAATATAAGTAAATAGAAATAGTTTTATATGTATCTACTAGATTTACAATGACACAAATCTTAATTCAGTTTGTTCCAAATATCATGCGTCATTCAGAACCAAAGAGTACATGATTAATGATTATTTACGTGGCTAACTTTTATGCGAGTCATTTTTTCGCTCTCACGTGTGATGGTTAACAAAGTACTGAGAAAAATCGATATAATCACAAAATATTCTAATTTTTATTAAATAAAAATAACAGTACAGTGTATTTGTAAATAAAATATAAATCCGTTTCTTCCTGGTTAGAAGTATACAATTTAATTGCTGAATCTATATTATACTATTTGTTCACTATAAATGTAACGGAAAGTCACTCTATAAATTTGAATTAGTGAATAGTGAGTTACTATTTGAAATTAGTAAAAGTATGTAATAATTATTAGTCAATTTCAACTAATTGAATGAGTTAATATAATTATGTTACTCATTCAATTAGTAGAAAATGGCCAATATTTAGTACATTTAGATACTAATTTCGAATAGTAACCCACTTTTCACTAATTCAGATTTAGAAGGCAAAATACGAAAATTTGAAGTAAACCAACAAGAGGTCGAAACATCTTGATTTTTTATCTGTAATTACAACTCATATCATTAGTCAAAATATGACCAATTCTCAAAACATACATCCATTGGTCATGCACAAACCAAACACATATACTAACAGAAAGATTTTGATTTTCCCTTTCTTTTTATTTTAGATATAAATTGTACATACAAAATAAGGTGACAATAGCGAGAGCATTTTTTTCACGTTATTAACTTCACGAGACTCTCGACACCTCATTTTTTAACATTTTCTTTTGAATTTTTAACAGAATATTGTTCAAACAAAGTACTTTTATATATACTAAAAATAAATTCTATAAATTTGGTTAGAACTTTTAAAAAAAATCCTTAAAAAGGACTTTTTTCGGTTACTCTACTGATGTTCCTGGATAGAATAGCTGAATTTCATTACGCAGGTAGACCGTTTCGGATGCAGGACAAAACCTTTTCAAGCTATAACTTTGGAATAAATTTGCATAAACCAACTTGACCCTGCATCAAACAACCCCTGCCCACCTTACATATAAGTTAGACGATGTTGCAGTTTTGGGCGGATTCACTTACAACGAACTCGCATTTTAATTTCAAAATATAATTAAGCTCAATAGTATTTTCACAGATATTCCAAAAGATTAAGTCTTTGAGATAGGGGAAGGGGGTAAAAATAGTAAAATATTGCAACGATCACGAAATTTGCTTAAGATGGCACAAGATCGAGTACATGTATAGAGTATATAAGACAGAAATCGTCAAATTGAGTTGTTGATTTTTTTTTGCAAATCCTATTCAAGCCAGTCCAATTACACATTTCCCAACACATTTAAAGCCAAATTTGACATATATTTCGGAATCTCTATTATTCGCCTAATTCTAGGTTCTTCTGAGTTACGATTTTCTCATACTCATTGCAGACAGCCTATAGCTACCACAAAATGCTGAGATCCGCATTATTAAGCGTACATTTTTACACTTAAAATTAATAAAAACATTTTTCATAACAAAAACAAATTCACAAACAAAAAAAAAACAAATTTAATAACTACATTTTTATCAAAGTATCATTTGGAAATCATGGAAATTGAGTAGTCTATATATATAGCTATTGATTCGTATTGTATAACAACATTATCTCTTTTTAATTAGTGCTTTTTAACTTTAACTAAGTGAATTGTAGAAAACATTACCAATCGAGAGAGAGAGAGAGAGAGAGAGAGAGAGAGAGGGGGGTGAGAGATATATTGTCACTATTACGAATTGTAAAACTGGTTTTGTGTAATTATAAGTTGAGGAATTTAAAAAAAGTATAATATTCGAGAAAGATCGCGGTCCTCTTAAAACTAATGTTTACAGATAGTAACCCCTTCCCTTCTTTAATTTTCTTCATAAAATAAGCAGTATGCATTTTTTAATGCATATTGTTTCTTAATTTACGATCGATGACAAATAATTTAATTTAATTCTTTAATTATTATTTCGACCTTAACAGTAAGTCGAAGTTTTATTTGTTAAATTGGTGATGGTAACTCCACAAACACAAATCCGTGTTTAAAATGTAGGCCAAAATAAGATCTTCTTAAAAACTTTGTAGTAGTTACATTATTCTCGGTTACCAAGAAACACTAATTTACTATTTATATTTATCCAATATTAATATGAGAAAAGAAATTATTAATTATATAAAATAAGTTGCATTGACATATTTTTTCAGCTTTCAGTAAAAGTAAACATTTTTACTTGTAAAACATAGTAAAATATTGTTAACATATTCTTTATTTATACATCAATTCAATGAACGTTACAATTCTCAAATTATAATTTCACTGGTCAATAATTATTTTTTGAAAATGTTGTGCATTAATTCAACCATTATTATACACGGAGACAAATTTTGTTCGAAATTGAACCTTTCCAGATTCTAATTTTGGGGCAGACTTACAGAATGAAAAAAATTGCCATTCTTTATAATAAAAATCACAATAAATTCTTGGAATTTTTACTATTCAGACTGTAACAATTACAAAAATCTAGTAATTTTTACCAGAAATAATGGTAATTTTCTCCATTCTTCAAGACTATCCCAAAATTACGATCTGAAATGGTAAAATTTCCAAGAACATTTTTCTCCGTGTATGTTACAACCGTTTAGACTTTTTCCATGATTGATTTAATCCTTTCTGCTGCGTCATTCTGCAGAACTTACATTCTCTGAATGTTCCGAAGTGAAAACCGACAAACTTTGTATTATATTGCATGAAAACACTGTTACCTTATTAAAAAATTATTTATAATATTATTATTTTAATGATTATCAGAATATAACCAAGTAATATAATTTCTCTAAAGAAAATAATTTAGCCTGTACTTTTTTCACAATAAATGTAAAGTATCATAAGAAAAAAATCTTTTTTTACCATATTAACAACAGATTTTAAATTTTTAATTTTGCTTCTGAACCTTTCTTCGTGATCCGATTTGTGATGCAGTTTTTTTTTAATAATATTTGGGTATCCCGCAACTCTTTTTCTTTGCCCATAACGTTTTAAAATTATTATTAACAATATTAAAGCGTTCGTTTTAAGACTTTTTAAGACGTCTTTTAAAAATGTTTTATAATATATATTAATATAAAAAACTTTAACACTCCTCAAAAAGAGATTTCAATAGGATGTTTTGTATGACTTATCTGTTAAGTTATTTGTCAGAGCATTTAGGTAACAGATTTCGTTTTTAGTTTACAGTTCTCAATTTCACGATAGAATAAGTTTTTTTCATGAATTAATCATGAATTATTTGAATATTATTATTCAATGACTAAAGATAATTAGTATTTTGCCAATTAATGTTTGGTTAATACCTTTAGTCAAATTTGTATGTGCCCCCTATAGCATCCATCCATTTGAAGTTAAAGCTGATTGCCGCCCGACATCATATTTGGATTTGACCGCCACCTATCGCATATATAAGAACATTTACATCTTAAAATATGCTATAAGTATATTTATTGATAATCATTACTTCTACCGACAATAACTACCGCGTAACCAATGAATTGTTAAGAATTCTGTGATTCTTCTAGTTCGATTTTATCAAGAGCTCTTTTTTGCAGAGTATCATAACAAAATAACACGTTTAGCTTTTTTTACAATATTTTTATAACCTCAAAGTTTAATACAAAAATATTGATTTAATTTGTAGAAAGCAATATTTCAAAATTATAGGTACGTGCAGAAAAGGGAAATGTAAATCTTGCATTAATGCAAAAATATCTGCAATGATTTTTTCCTAAAATACCATATTTATTTTCCACAATTTTTGAAAATAAAAAATGCCATATTTAAAAAAATAAAATAATTACAATAGTATACTTATTTTGACGAAAATAAGTTGAAATAAGTCTTAAAATTGTATCTTAAAATCATCATCAGGTGAGGCTTAAATTAAACCCGAAATTGCGTTAATTTTCTTAAATTCAGTCAGTTTTTGGGCTTAAAGTCTTACTTTCAGTGAGCTAAACTGACTTTTAGACGATATTTTGGCTTAAAATAAGATTTATCGATCGTATGGCATCTTTTTAGACGAATCTTAATTCAAACCAAAATATCGACAGAAAGTCAGTTTTGTTGTCGGAAAGTAAGACTTTAAGCCTAAATATTGACTGAATTTAAGAAAATTAACGCAATTTTGAATTTAAACCCCACCTAATGATAAATTTAAGATGTAACGATTTTAAGAATTATATTATTCTGTGTACCATGAGAAACATGCTTAATCTAAAACTTTTATGCGAACAATCTAACATCTTCTATTTTTATTTACCCTACATTTCGACTCCAAACTAGAAGACAGGCGAATTTTTGGCCAATTTCTAGGGTTGCTTTTTCATTAATTATTACAAAATTGACGTTTATGACAAACATAAACATTTAATTATTTTTCATGAATATTTAGGAAGCCAAATTGATGTGTACACTTAAATTAACTGCATTTTTAACAGTGTAGAAATGTATAGAGAACGCATCTAAGAACCTGAATATTTACGACAAGGCATGTAAAGCGTGTGCATTTAAGTGGTTTAGGTAGGCTTTCCTAACCGAACTCGTCACAGCCTTCCTGTGTTCCCTTCGAATTACAAAGTTTCTCCCTCCTCCCCTTCGAAAGCCCCAATCCTAGTAAGGGGGTGGGGTCAAATATCTTGTAGTCCTTACTATGCTGCATGGCACTGAGTTACTGCCACCAAATAGTGTCAACCATCTCTTTGCGGCGTTCATTTCGAAAGTTTTCTTTTTCGTATTAAAAACGAAAAACATTTTTGGACACATTTTTCTGTTAAAAATGCCATCAATGATGTCGGATAAGAAACGAGGTTCATATTTTCGACCTTGGTCTTTGGATCGCAGTATGGGTGCAACAGAAACGTCAGATGTCGGTCCAGCTAGTCCTAAAATAAGAATTGAAGAAGATCAATCCAGTGTGGGCTCATCTCTGACTTTTCCATCCTCCTCAACTGTATTGTCAAGACCTGGATCGTCCTTGGATTCGAACGATTTCCACGAACATACTAGTGAGAGAAAATTACCTTCGATCAGCAGTGATATTGAAGCACGCAGTTTAAATGTGAGAAATATGATCAGTGCTCAAACACACCAAAGTGATGTTCAATTATCTTCGGCTTATCAATGCCCAGTATATTCACCAGATTACTGGCATTCGGGATCCAGTTTTCAACCACATAAAGTTCCTGTGGATAATGTGTTGCCTGGCCAATATCCTCATCTATCCCATACGCATTGTCCGTCCTTGGAAGAAGCAGTGTTTATTTTACATCAACAAGAGGCTGTTGCGAAACAGTTAAAAAAATTACGACCCAAAAAGTACAAATGTCCAGAATGCGGAGTAGCTTTCAGCAACAATGGACAACTAAGTGGCCATGTTCGCATTCACACAGGTAAGACATTCGATTTTGGGTACTTTTTTCCCTTATCTTGAATAGTATAGTGCATTATAAATTAAGAACATCCTTCATATATTGAAAAACTGTGATTTCTACGAATATTTTATATTGTCAGAATATGATAAAACTTTTACGATGACGTAATGTAGAATAAAAAAATATTATAGTTTTTCAGCTTGAAAATTAACTAATTTTTATCTAAAGCCAAAAATCTTATAAAATTGATATAGTTTAAAACAAAATTTTTTTTTACGTTATGCAATTAAAAAAGATTAGTTCGATGAACAAAAATATTTCGGTGTGGAACGTAACGTTGGTTCAGTAAAATGTTTTCAAAAAAGTTCACCAAATTGAAAAAGTATTTTAATAATAAAAAAATTCTTTTTCAGTTTTCGAAAGATAAAAATAATATATTTTCGGTGATTCTACCGAAAAGGACCTGGTTTATCATATATGAATATATATATATTGTCATATATTGAAATTCAAAATGGTGTATATCCAACATGACGGACCAAAATCCTAAAAATATTTCGAGTAACGTAGAAATATGGAACTTAAATTTTCTGTATTGAAAATGGTGGGTGCAAAATAAGGGTTCAAAACACAAAAATTGTATTTTTTTTGTATCTTTTTTCTTCAACTTTTTCAGGAGTATCTGTAAATTTCTCTTTAATCCGACAAATTTTCGGGCTTTAGTCTGATATATTTGATCCGCCATTTTCAAATTAGAATTATTAACAACTCCGAAACTCTACAAGTAACAAATTCTTTCTTAATCAAAAATATCAAAAATATACGGTTTTATTTTCAAAGAAGAGGCTTTGGAGACTATGCGGAATTTTTACTTGCAATGAAAGACGAAATTTAAGTAATTATATAAAATACAACCAAATTCTCATTATACAATGTAAGTAAAAAAACATACAGTTATATTTGATGCATTTCAACTATTTATTTACACAGTTATTACATTTCACACTCGGGAATACATTAAAATACAATTTTTGTGTACAATTTGAGCGTTCGTTTAAAAACGCAAACTAAATTTTGTTTACATGCATTTATAGCAATTTAATTTAATTCCGGATCTAGAAAGAAATAATATTGGCGTCCCTTTCAGGGGAATCACCCATTGAAAATGTTTTTTCATTAGTCTCATACTAATCAAAGGCTTGTCTGTTTTAAAAATTATTTGTTTTAGCAATCGATTAAGACTAGTTAACAAACAAATTTTACACGTGCTTTCTAATTTTTTTTAAAGTGAAAAATTCCAGTTAAAATATTACTTTCACTCCAACAGAAGTCGAAATTTACTCTTACACTGACAAGCAATGTTTTTGTACAAGTATTGTAATTAGTACATTAAGTAATAGTATATTACGTAACAAGGGCGCAATTACCGATATTTCGATATTTCGCCCGTGCTCCGTACGATATTTTTTTATGCGACGGGCGTGGGGCTCGATAATTTGCGCCTGAAGATTGCACTGCAGGGCGCAAAATCTGGTTCTACTCCCGGAGTGTTAAAAAGGGAATATACCAACCATATATACTAATTTTTCGAAAAAAAATGTTATAAATTTACGATTTATAAAAACGCAATTGTACTCTACGAACTTAAAAAATAAATAATTATTTTTTTAAATTTCAGGTGAAAGACCCTTCAAATGTGACTTCAAAGGGTGTGAAAAAACGTTTACGAGAAATGAAGAATTAACGCGACACAGACGAATTCACACTGGTGCCAAACCACACAAGTGCATTGAATGTGGAAAGAAATTTGGAAGGAAAGATCACTTAAAAAAACACATGAGGACACATGATCAAAGACGCTTTTACTACTCGACAGATCCTTTTGAATTGTACCCCCTTTATAATCTTCCCGAGCATACGATACACCCGATTGCTCCATACTTTTATCCAATTTGAAATCACCAATAGAAATTTATAAATACAAAAAAGAAGACATCGACATCTTTGTATATAGTTTAGTGTTATCATAAATTCGACAATATTGCTGAAAACTTAATTGAAAAAAGAGAATTTTGAATACTTCCTTCAATTTTATCATAAAACAGCAATAGACAGTGTTATGTTGTTTTCCACATCGCAGCTTGGAATAACCTCAAAAAATTCTTAAGCGACTTCTTGAATTGTTGGAAAACATTTAATTTATCCTTTATCCACATACTTAAGCATCAATATAAACGAATGTTTTTAGAAACTTAATTCCAAACATTTTACATGTCAATACTACTTTTCTTTGTATCACAATTCACCTTAAATACTCTGAAATTTAAAACTAAAACCAATTAGTAAAATAGAGTAATCACCATATATTTTTCGTACATATTGATTATTGACTAAGAAAACATGATTTACCAAAGTATTTCTGAAAGAAATAATGTAAATATAGTAAAGTGTACATAATATACTGTATGTAGTCTGGGGAATAATTGTAATATTAAAAGTAATGTATTTAAAAGGTAAAATAAAAATACTAAAAAAATTAAGTATCAAATATGCAACCAATTTCAAATCCTCGTATAATCCTGACAAAAATATCTGCGACACACCAAGGATTCCATTACCAATTTATATATAATTATCGACCTAACGGCACGTACATGAAATGTAAACATAAGGATGTAAATAATCAAGCGTCGTTAAAATGCATACGTTCGTTAAATATTTTTGAACTGAGAATATATAATACCAGAAAAATAGCAACTGGGAAAAATAGAAAAATTGCGTTTGATCAACTTTCTTTTCTTTTCTATTCAACTTCATTTTGAATAGTGTTCGTTACGTCGAGAATTTATACATTCATAATTAATTCATATAAGCCATAATTAAGATGAAAGATTTTGTTTATTAATTCTCGGTTTAACCGTTTATGTACACCAAAGACGTACCGTCTATAGTCAAGAATATTGACAACACCAAAATTATTCAAATTGCCGGCTTGATGGATTTTCGAATGACGAAAATCCTTTTACCCCGTGAAGAAGTCCTCCGGGTCATAAAAGAGTGCAATAATTACTATCACAAGGGATTACAGGTCTACAGATAAGACATTTAAAAATTGTGTCTTTTAGATATAAAACGAAGAATGAAAATGACAATTGAACAAGTCGATTATTATAAGAGCAATAATTTATAATAAACTAAGAAAATATGTTAAAACCAGTCTTGAAAATTGTTCGGAAATCTCTGACATCATTATTTATTATCAAAACGTAAATTTATTACATATTTATTAAATCTAAAACAAAATAAACTTCAGTGCGGACGTTTTATACATTTGCTGTCAATTAAACGATTAACACAATCTTTACTTCAATCTATGACTTATTATATTTTATCAATTATTCGCATTTGTTTATAAGCCCGAAAAAAACTTTTCACACACTACGAGGGCAAAAATGCTATTTCGCTACCTAGATCTTGGGAGAAAAATTATACTTTTTCTCCCTAGGGAGCCAAATAAATATATTCAGGAACAAAATCCTATTTTGCTCCCTACATCGCGTGCTCTGGTATGAGAACATAGTATGTGCAAAAAGGGAGAATAGGCGTTGACATCAAGTACGAGTTTGTCGCCCGAACGTGTTTTGCTCCAACGTTGTAAAATGTACTATTACGCAATCAATAGTTTTCCGGATGCTATTAAACCTTCAATATGACTTCTCTCATTGCATTAACGGATTTATTTTAGAATCAGTGACCTAAAGGACTTGCATGTCATATTCGATAGCTCCATATGTTTTAAGGGCCATTTTCAGTTCTTAATACCATCTTGTATCTCTATTAAACTCTTGTCCTTGCTAATTTAGCATATTGCTCAGTCAGTTAGTATTCTTTTACTGATATATGAAATGGCGATTTGGAATGTATCCAACATCGTTTTATTAGATAGGCCAGGTAAGTCGATGCGTTTTTTAAATGATTTGTCTAGTTTAAGTACATACCTTAGCTGAGTTAAATTAATGCATAACTTTCATAAATCTATTTACCTTATATTAGAAGGGCATGTCATATAGTATCAAATAACGTAAAAATAGTTTATACAGGCTCATTACATGATCAATATATAATTAAATAAGTTAGTACCAAATTAAGTATAACCAATTAACTATAGTAACCGAGATATTACTATAGTTGAAACCTCATCACACTGATTAAGAACTTGGACTTCTTGATCATGCCATTTATCGTCGGAACAGATCTCCAGATGAAAATGTAGGTACTTGTGGAGGAGGCGTTCTAGCTGACAACACAAAATCGATTAATGACACCCATTTACTACCCGTAACTAAAGCTTTGTTTCTCCTACTAAATGTAACATCGACGAGGATTACTCTCATTATTATTTAGATTCCGCCTAAACTCTAAATTTCTTAAAGTGAAGGTTGAGCTACTTTATATTAAAAGTGACTTTTTCATTATTTTTAAAATGGAAATGTTACTTTACTAATTGTGGATGGAAATATGCCACTCTAATAAAGTGAAATTTCCACTTTAGAAATAGTGAAAAAGTCACCTTTAGCAGAGAGTGGCACAACTTACAGTTTAAAAAACTTAGAGTGTAGATCTAATAATCTGGATTTGATTATGATTGATATTTTCCAGAATTTAATTACCGCAATTGAGAATCTTACATGATAGATGCCTAAACAAGAAATCATCGTAGGTAGTGATGTCAACCTTCTATACCTACAATAATTCAACAACCCTTTATCAATAGATATCAAACATTCTTCATCACCATCTCATCAACCATGTGCAGATTTGGTTCATCGTTTTCTTTCTTTAGTTTGTGGAATTTAGCTGTTAGATGCTCATGTTCGCACCGAATACTCCTGAGACTAATGTATTTCCATCTAATATCTATTGTAGAATATCCAACTTCAAGATAAGCAACTAACTAACTTTAAATTTAAACTAACGTTAGATTTTCTGCGTTGAAACTATGAGGATACTATCAATTTTTTGAGGATGTACGGCGTGGAATACATCGATTTGTAATGATAGTGCCGACACTTGTAGACTTTACACTATACTTCAGTTGCCTCAATACTTTTGTATAGCGAAACAAAAATTACTAGTATTTATCCCCGATAGTATTGTGCCAAGATTCTTGAAGTACTTCAATTTTAAGAAAACATTTTACTTTATACCTATCTTACCTATCATTCTAACGACCTCAAAATGGCTGCAACAATGAAAATTTCTTTGAAATTTTCTGGACACTCTAACTCAAAAACTACGATCTTTTTTAAGGTGGTTTTTAAAATGGTAAGAATTAAAAACTCTCAGAATTCATCGAGAAATATCGCATAATTTTTTAAAACTTTTTCTTAATATTGAAGTATTTTATTAACCTTTGTTCAGGTATTCAATAGAATCCCAATATTCTAAGGGCTCTAAGCTTGAAGTAAAAATAAATATTTTGTAATTGGAGGAGCAGTATTTTGGATTTTTCTAACATTTTCATCATTCTTGGCGAAATTTCTTGTATTGCTTTGAAAATTTTTATTGTAAATAAATTATCTGTAAAATGCAATACTTTTATGTAACATATTTGTTTATAAAAAATAGTATATAATATAAAATCTAGTATATTGTATCATATAATATATAAAATGTACGGAATTGTATACTATGAAAATGTATATGGGGAATATTCTGTAGTATATAAGTTCAAGTTATAAACGATATGCATATTGTACACAGCAAATCGTATATAATAACAAATAATATATATTATAAAATTCATATAAAATATTGTATAAAATAAAAAATATAGAGTATTGTACATTGCCAAACATATATTCGACGGTATGTATAATTTTGCCGTTATATATTAACCACATATTTCTGTATATTTTCCAATATACAAAACTGTTTCCTTTTTTCGCGTCAATTGTACCCAAATTTTTTGGTAGATTGCTCCCAGAGGGGTCGGTGATTGTTTAAAACGTTTTCAAACATGATTCCATACTATTTTACTTTTTATTTCCTATAAGGATAATGATTTTTTCTTATTTTTTAGACAATTTTATACGAAAATGGTCTTGTAATAATTGTTGCGTAGAATTTCAACTTGAAAGTTATTAAAAAGCCATTTTGTGTTAGATTCCTGGCTAAATTCATCGTCAAAATTTATATTAGTATAATAACCGCATTTTTTAATAAAAGAATAAATATATAGGTAAATCCAGAAAATAGCATTATGAAAGCTGAGGCTCGCCTTTTGAATTAAATTATAAATGTTATTATTATAACTCGGTTGCTTTTGTGTTCAAAATAGGAACAAGGTCGTTAAAATATTATCGTTTCTTAATACCGAATCAATGGACATAGCTAACAAATAGCATCAGTAAAATTTCACCAACGTAAAAATTGCAAAAATCATGATTTTTATTTAAAAAATCCGAGTTTTTTTAATGTGATAAATTAGGCATAATAAAGTTACTGCGGATTTTTTTTCAAAATTGACTAAAAAATATCAAACAATTTTTGTTGAACAAAATACAGAAACGATGTTTGATTGTGATTAAGAACTATTGATCACTCTAACATTTTTCCCAAAAATGCAATTAGATACTGAAGATACATAAATACTTTTTTATACCGAGTATATAAATAGTTATTCAACATTTATACAGACTGAATGTATATATTTCACTTATTTAGTATTTATTAAAGTGACCATTTTTAATTATTATTTATTATTCAATGTAAATACATACATGTAAGACATCAGAGTATTCTGCGACGTCTTTCTTTAAAGTTCACGTCGATGTCTGAGACAAAACGTATTATTTACAATAAACATGTGTATATCTTTATATATTGTTTAAATATACACAGATACGTTGAGGGGGAAATAAAATTCATATTCGAAGTATTTTCTTAACTGTTTATAAATCTACGATGAAATCAACAGTTGCGCTAATAATACAAAACCCGGCATAATAAAGTAAAATATAATTCGATACATTTTTTAAAAGAATTTTTCTTGAAAAAGTATCGGTATTCTCCTGTATGGACAGGATATTCTCTAAACAATAAAAAATTATTTTTATTTTTTTAAACATAAGAATATCGAAAATATTCCTAATCTGTAAATATTTTCAAGTCCACAAAAAACTTTGTTAGTAATTTTAAATTATAATTGCAAACCAAGAATTAAACAAAAACTAAAAAAAATGATGTTATAATTGATGAATCTTATAAATTATATAAGATGAAGTTTAAACACAAAAATTGTTCTAACTTGCAACAAGATGTGCAATTTTTGTAATGAACTCAAATAATAATAATCGGGTTTTATGATAGTATATTTTAGCGGGGAATTATGAGTAATTACTTAAATTAAACTCAGTATTGAACGTATCAAATATAACTTTTGGTTTATTTACAATATATTACATCAATAACTCTCTTCATTTATATACAAAATAGTATTCACATTATATACAGTTTATCGCTGTTTAACAGCACGTTTGCGCTGTTAATACATTATGTCATAAAATACAATGACAGCAATTTGTACAATCGTCCACTTTACGTTTTTCAGTAAATGGTTTTCTCTGACCAAGTAAAACTTTATCAAAAATACTGCATGTTACAAAACTTATTGCACGTCAGACTTCCGTACGCGTGACAATGCAAAGCATTTCGGAAAACCTTTAAAAAATTATCATTACTTTTCATGATTTTTAATTATTAAGGCGACATCTGTAAGGACGTTTCAGGATGTGAACTGTTTATAATCACGTACACACGCTTTTAGTTATGAGATATAACCATATAGAAATATTCTTATCGTATAAAAACACTTATAAGTCCATTCAGCAACAAAATTAAATGAAAATAATTCACAAATAACATAATACTTCGAACCCAGTTAGAACTAGTGAGTCTCAAATAAATAAATAATCGGAAATTATTGCATCGTAATAACATGTCACTAATTGGTTTTTATCAAACTGGATAAAAATACGGCGACATCGGATGCGTCGTAGGCACAGCGTGACTAAGAGCAAAGGATCCATATGGTATAGCAGCTAAATTGTATGATCTACGATGATCATGTGTCCTCAAATGTTTCTTGAGATGATCTTTGCGGCCAAACTTCTTTCCGCATTCGGCGCACGTGTGGGGTTTTGCTCCTGTATGGATTCTCTTGTGCCGAGTTAATTCTTCATTTCTCGTAAATGATTTTCCGCAACCTTCGAAGTCGCATTTGAATGGTCTTTCACCTGTTGATTACAAATAAACAATTGATTATTATGCGTTAATCCCATTATCACATTATTTAAAGATCTGAAGTTAATCGAAATACATTTAGTTTCAATTTATGTCCATGTTGTCAATCTTTAAACAATTGTTGCTACTGGACTAATTTGTTTAATATTGAAGATTTTTCATGTAAGAAATAAAACATTCATGTACTGTACCTGTATGAATGCGAATGTGACCAGTAAGTTGTCCATTATTGCTGAACGCTACTCCACACTCTGGGCACTTGAACTTCTTAGGACGAAGTTTCTTCAGCTGTTTCGCTGCTGCATCCTGTTGATGCAAGAAATGCACCGCATCTTCTACACTTGGATATTGCAATTGGTGAGGCATGTAGTAGTTGGCGGCAAAGTCATCCGGAGTATTATGCGTTAAAAATCTCGACTTCACCTGCCAATAATTCTCCGGATACATTGGACATTGATAGCTCGTCGAGAGCATTTCATTTGCCTGGGCAGCACTACTGGCATGATTGTTCAGCAACGCAATTCTGGGCAATTCCCGTTGCTCCGAGCAAGCTCCAAAAACAAAATTGCTGAGCATCGTTAGGCTTTGGCCTTCAGCACCACTTTCCACCGATGGCGATCTACCGTCATTGTGCCCAGAACAATTGTCAGAGTCTACAGACAAATCTGATCTTGACGACGTCGATCTTGGCACATGATAGCTGGATGATGAGATGATGCTGCTTTGATCTTCTTCCACCAGCGGTTTATGACAAACGTCTTCAGACTTGCCGGGCGAAGATAATTCTTCTTCGGCGGAATCTGGCGTCCATGGTCGAAAGTACGAAGTTTTTTCAATAACGGACATCTTGGATGACACTGGAGAAATACACAAAATCACAGTGGGGCAAACACTGAACACAGCAAACTAGCTCTTATATCTATGGGCTCTGGAGCGAACCGAAGGCAGCCAAGGTCTGTCTGGCACTGTTGGGAGGCTGGATCACGGGCGCTACTTTATACTGAGGGGATGACGAGGAGTGCGTTGGGGATGCTCCCACCCCTTGACTAGGATTGGGGCTCGTCGTGGGTAGGAGGGAGAATGTTGGCCCTCGGTGTTCGTGGGCAACGTGCAGGGCTGTGTAGGTACGTTTCGATAGGCCTACCGTAAGCCTACCAAAGGCCCCGAACGATTCATAATGCACGCGCTGACTCCTTTTGTCGTCGGAATTAATCTGCGGCCACGCGATCCCAACTACGTATGTCGCCCTTGCCCTTCTGGCATTGTCAATAGGGAACCAGGATGATACCGTGACTACCGTACGTTTATGGCACCGTGAATGACGGGAAAAAGGCCGCTGCATCTGTCTCTAACAGGGACCCGAGGGACGTAGGGGCGAAACTTATGTAGGTTTCCGACGATCGAATGGACCTTTGACTCGTTGAAGCTGATAGCGTCGAAATGGAGTCGCCTTTTGACCAATTCTGGGCTACTTGGAAACTTTCCAAAATTCTCAATACGCTGATGATTAATGGTGCGCTGCAGAAGCAATTATTCTTGATGAATTCTATTTTACTACGAGTCGATTATGGACGCATGCTATATGGATTTCCCGACATTTCTGGTACTTCTCGAAATCATTTTCAATTTTTTAATAACACGACAAATAATTTTGAATACAACTTTTTATGACCGTGTCAAAATAGATTTGGTTAATGACTAAGGAGGACAAATTTACGTCATGTTTATTGTGTCTGCGTGTCATCTGAAAAGTTCGATGGCATGAGTTTTGATCGGAATTCAAAATTATACAAACCATGTGTACTTTTGTAAATGCATTCGAAAATTCCGTTGAAATGATCAGTGTTGTAGAGAGCCTGCTAGAATATTCGTCTTCAAATCATGCAGGCAAACCGATGGCATGCATTAAGAATTAATTTCTTGGTGAAATATATTATTCCATTTGAAAAATAAAGAAACACGAGTTTTTTGAAAATTCTCTTATTTTTTATTTTTTATTGACTGAAGATTTTTTCAACAAAACAAGATTTTTACAAATTTTGTGTTCAAAGACTCGACATTTTCTCAATTTTGTAAGCTTTTCAGTTGGGTCTAGACTCGTTTTATTGCACTTTTCATCATTTTTAAAAATATAACCCGAAAAATTAAAAATTTCTATAACCTATAACAATAATTCAATTTAAACAAAACGAGAATTTTCTTAAACATTGCACCTTTTATCTTCAAATTTTCAGGATTTATAAATAATCATACGTACAACTTAAAATAAAAATTTAATTTGTTTTTTTTTCTGTTCCTGGAGAAAAAAATTATTCTCAATTTAAACAAAAAAAATCGACTGTTTTTACGATTTTTAGTTGTTCCTTGCGTATGTTCTTTTTATAATTTTCGATAGTATTTCTTGGATATGCTGTGAAATGTACGGAATATTGATAAGTGTCACTAATACATAACGTTTTAAAAGAAGAACCCAAAATTATTTGCGAAAAAGATCATCTTCTCTCTTAAAATTGTTCCATTTCTAGTAACATCAATAATTTGTTATAAAATCATTTTGTTGTTTTTTATATTGATTTTTAACGGTTATTTTTCGTTTCTTTACGATATCTTCGATTTCTGTTAATATATTCCCTTAAATGTTATTATACAGTGAAAATATAAAAATTTACGTTTTCCTGTAAAATAAAATTATCTAAGAAACAAATAAATGAATATTATATCACTAGTAGAGGCTGGTTGAAATAGCCATTATCCTAACTGCTGGGTATATCTGTTCGGTAGAATCTCGGTAGAAATGAACACGAATTCTAGATGAAAACTTGCTAGACCACTAACATATATTTAAAGTGACATAAAGCAATAATTGCAAACTGGAAATATCATATTAAATTTGTATAATAAGTAAGGATCAATTGATTCGATAAAATGAGAAGATGTAAATGTAAAGAATTTTTCTTTCGAAATGAAGCTTTGATCCTTACAACAGCTTTGTAAACAATCTCGACAGCATGTGCAGGCGAATCAGCTGAGAGCAAGCCGCCATATTGGGCGTTCGATCGAGAGGTATTCGAGAGTGCCGAATCGAGCCGAGGTCGATAAGTTGTAGGAGCTTGTCGCACTCACGTTAAACCATGCGTTAAACTATATTCACGCATCTCGGTAGATGTATGGCAGAATTCATGTCATTTTTACTACGATTTCTAACCATATTATAGGGATGGTTTCTAGCCAGATCATCAAAATCTAGGATAATTCTGGGCAGATTCTCGTGACCATCTCTACCAGGGATTTTGTTATATTCTATCGCGAGAACGCGAGTTAGGGCCAAGCTTGCTCTCGGATATTCACAAACTGATTTCTTCTAAGGTACTTCCGATAAGTTAAAAACAAAATATTGCCAGTAATTTTGTGTTATTTAGATAGTTTCAAACTTTTTGGAAAATAGAATATTAAGTATGCCTGAACAAGAATGTTTTGATACTTTTTTCTGCAGTTTCAAGCTGTACCACTCCTAAAGAACTAAAATTCTAACTATGAATGGATTAACATAACTGAATGCGGTCAAATCTAGAACCATGATTAAAACATGTCAGAGTCCAATAAATCAATGCAATCTGAATAAATCATACCAATTACATTAATCTAATAAAAACCGCATTGGATGCTGCAGTGTAATAACTTTCTCGACGGGAGAAAATCCACAGTCGCAAGTGAAACCCATCGAAAATAATCGTTTGACATTGGTCGATTTTACCCTCGTCGACCATTTTGGGGGAAAATCAAACATCTCTCGTCCATCGGCTGTTTTCGCAAGCATAGCAAAATCCAACAAGAACACAATGCGTGCATAAGTTCCTATCAAAGTATCAATGCGGTATACGGCTCAAACGCGTTTTGACATAACGCGTACCAGAGGGGTGGTGGAGGCTGAAAAACACATGGAGGGTGAATTGTTCTCTTCTGCTGGAGGGTAGTCGCTAGTGTTACAATAAATCAAAGCCGAGAGCCCAACTCCACCCCCACAGCTTTTCAAGCACTGTACAAGATACACGACATGAAACGGACGTCGAGTTTCCGATATTGTGCTTCAAAGTAGTCGTACTCTTAGCACCGAGGAAGAAAATAAATAATTTTCGTCTGGATCAGGCAATTTGTGATTTCAGAAAAAAATGACCCGGTTAACATTTCTTGATAAAAAGCGTGGCGTCCTCAATCAAATTTCAATTAAGTATTTCTCCGCCATTTTGAGGAATTTCATTTTTGTAATATCACGGCTTTTTTGAAGTTAATAAAAGTTTGCAAGATCAATATAAATACAAATTCAAAAACAGCATTTACTTAATTACTTCCGCCGATGTTCCAAATATGAGCTATTCCTGTAGACAAGAAGTCTGTTTCAATACAGTGCGCGAAATTCATTTTTGCACACTGCTGTTAGTGTGCGAGATAAGTGACACTCGTGCGCAAATCACATCTTTTCCGCTCTTGTATCGTAATGCATTATTTTTGTACTAGAATGCACGCCAATAGAAGCGGCGGCGCACAAAATTTAAAACAGTTTGCAAAATCGAAAATTGTAGTTTTGAAACTTGCTTGTGCATGAAAGTATCACTTTACACACTAATCTTATAATGTACTATTATTTTCATGATACTCTGAACATTATAATATTTTATTTTCTAGCTTATCAGAAACAGGAAAAATGTTGAAACCAGTTTAACATTTAATTTATTTGATTAAAAATAAGCGTTAATGGTGCTGACAATTTTATTGAGATATAAATTTTGTTTCACGATGACAAAAAATGCGCTAATGAATGAACAACTTAGAACGAAGCTTCTTTGTAATATGTAGTAAAGAAGCGTTATTTAAAGGACTCATTTTTTCTCGTTTGCCCTTTTTCGAATTTCTTTTTTTTATTATTATTTAACTGGCGGCATTTTAATGGATTATACACACGAATTAGTTGTGTGATAAGTTACTTACAAATCGTCATTTGTACACGGAACAATAACTTTGAATTGACCGAGTCTAATACAATAAAATTAGACTTTGGTTTACAAATTGTTTGTCATCAAGTCTGAAATACTCTTTGAGATTTGTAGACTATCCAAGAAAGTTTTGGTATTTCTAAACGAATCATTCTTTGATAGATAAATGACTAATTTGTAAAGCTCGTAAATAAGAACTAAAATCGTTTTTTGGAAGAGAAGGTTTACTAAATCAATACATTCACAATTTGTATTGCTATCGAGTTCTTATTTCTGACAAATTCATCAGTTTTTCTGACATTATATATGTCACTGATTATTGACTCAAATTTTACGATTAAGGGAAACCAATAGTTGTGGTTTAATAAACCAATATTCCTACATTTGTATTCAAATATAATTAAACCGCAGAACAAAACAGTTATCTATAAATATTATTAAGAAACAATGTGATTTATGGTTAATGTTAATAGTGCAACTAAACTGTTTAGGTTTTTATAAATCATGAACTCTACTCGGCTTAAATAAAATAAAAACGTGTACTTACGATTGCTGAAACTATTTGCATTAATAAATAAATAACTCTCGAGTATTTTATGTGACGCATATTTCACGACAAGTTATTTATAAATATTTAAGTAATTTCGAAAAAGTGCAGGATTAAAATGTTTTAATCATCTTCAAGGTTTATGAAATCTAAGAATTTGTCCTAACATAATTATTTTTAATCTTCGAAGTAAAAAATCTTAAATAAATTATTTATGCAAATAGCAATCTCCTCTTTTAACATTAAAATCAATATAATCAATTATATAAATAATTTTTTTATTAATAAAATTACAATGAATTAAAATGTTACCACGTAATAATTTAAGTATCATTTTTACAAAAAGTAGAATAGAGAAAGCTCTTATCCTTATTAATTTATTATCGAAAATGATAACAAATTATTAAATTTGAATCGGTAATTAACAAAAACTATATGAATGAATACAAAATATTGAGTATAGTATTTTGTATTGAAAAATATATTACAATTTCTATTCAAATTACTTAACCATATTTGAAAAATCAATAAGTTTCTTCTCACAATTTGAAACGCCATCAGATTAAAATGTCTCTCTATTATCGATTGTAAAAATGTGAGAATCCGTACAAAATTTAATGTGTTAAAAATAAACCATTAGTTTAGACCATTATGAATGTTACTTATTATGGATTCAAAATGTCATTTGACGTAAAAATGTTTTGAAATCGCATTGGTCTGATCAGACATCGTCCAGGTGCGGATTTCAGGTAAAGAATATATATTTCAGAGCTGAGAACAGGTCGAAAATTTGACATCCTACTAAACCGTATCCTTTCTGACTCATTCTGTGGTTCTGCAGAATTTATGAGGACTCCAAAATGCATTTCGGAAAATCAGGATTTCACGCTGATTATTGCAAGGAAGATGGACTAGTTAAGTGAGCAGCACGACATTTATTTCTTATTTACTTCACAACTGACGTAATAACTTGATTCTGAATACCCACGACCATTTATTATAGCATATAATGCAAAAATAACAAATATTTCTGATATTCTACAACTTAGAAATATAGTAATTTTTTAATATATTCTTATAAATTATAAAAAAATTAGATTCTAAATTTTAGTATCATCCTTTTAATAAATTACAACATTAAATTAAACTTTTAAAAACATCACTATTATTAATAAATATTAATTTTTTTACTTTGTATGAATTCTTGATGAAAGTAAAGTTCATAAGATATGGATATATCTTTTTTTTTATACAATAGTGGTTAAATAGGAATAGGATTTTCTTATCCAAAGGGTATCTTTACAATTAGAAGGGAGATAATCCGGATCGAATATTATTTTCAGCATAGAAGTCTAAAAGTTTGAGTAAACCTAAAACTCCCGAAATTTTAGGACCTAAAAACACAGATTACAGGGTGTACGATTTACCGCACTTGCTAATCCGAAGGCAGTTGTGCATGCTTGAAAAATATAACTACTACTTTTAGCGCCATTGTGATGAGGGTACTCATAATGGCGTTAGGTTATGTTGTCCTTTGAAGGTAATCCAACTCGTTTCAAAACAAATAGAAAGGAAAGTCAAACATGCAGGTAACTTTACCGAAAGGCGATAATGCAGACCCTTTTTTCCTGCGCCAAATATTGGAAGAGAAAGTCAGATCTTAAAAATATTCATATATTTTAAATAATTCTTACTAAATAAATAGGTGGGAAAGTAGATGTAGTTTACAATAAATTCGGGGGCTGGAGCTTAAAAACTACTAAAAAATTGCAAACAGGAGCAAAGATAGAATAAGTCCTCGACGGTTCGTTCCACTAGGGTCCTCGGTACTAAAGTTTAGTCATTTTTACTAAATCAAACAATTTATCAGAAATTATTTCTTTGTTACTAAAAGTAACAATTTTTCAATGTCGTATTAGTAAAATATCTACTTTACTTCTTAAAGAACAATCGACCTTCTTAATATGAGTTCGGATATATTTTTTAAGGAATTTTACATGAACTTATTTCAGGGTTCTATAATGAACAAAACATCCATTCATAAATTTTGCTCATGGATAAATTTAAAAAAAAAATTGCATGGAGTATGTAGACTACATTAAACAATTTTAACTGTCAAATTCTTCATTATTAAATACATAATAAAAAATACTATCTTAAATAATCTACGTTTATTATACGTAAGTTTAATGTAAAATTGGTTTTGATATATGATATAAAATATTTTAGTGGTAACGCGTTCATTAAACTACCGTTTATTATACGTTTAACATTTATGTTTATAATATGTGTATTCTACACGACAAGTATCTTAAACGTCAAAAAAAACGTTTATGAACTACCATAAACAGCGTAGGTTTAAAGTGCGTTTAATAAAGGTATAATATTGTCTATAAATATCCATTTAAATTTACTCAAAGATACTCAGGTTATAAATGTGAACATATTTCAGTATAATGTTCGTTTATGAAATAAGTTAATAAAACGTTAAAACTACACTACATTTGAACCAAAAGTATTTTAATTGTTTGTTATCATTTTACTAAGCGGTTCTACGCCAAATTAGTTTTCTTAAATTTCTACATGAATTTTTTCAAAATATTGGGATCAGGCTCAAAATCGGCTATATAACAGTAGTTCAAAAAATACCAAAAAATGAGTTCTTTAGTCATTTTTTACGAAGAATTCAGTGGTACCGCAATTTTATTATATTAAAATATTTCCCGCCAAAAAAAAGTGAAGAAATAATTTTTTTTTTACCACTGTTCATATGACTGATTTTGTACCTGGACCCACCCCTTAATGGTATAAACATCACCAACAAAACGAGCGGTTTTTGGCTCTGTAATTTCCTATCTTCGTTATCGCAAATATTGAAGAAACTTTATTGTTTACCTCCGTTTACATAATATTTTGATCAAAATTCAGCACACGGACGTTTGAAAGGTGTTTATGATTAACGTACATTCCTTTGGCTCATTATATTATTAAAATACTGTTACAGTACTAATATTATTTACTAATAATATAGCGTACCATTATTATTTCTATTTTGTACTTAATATATGCATTTATATAATAATTAAATACCTATAATATAACAAAGTTATAATATAACAATTTTTAAATTATTCATCATAATTAATGCATTATATTTCATTGGCTTGAAAATTCAAGTGTTGCACCCAACCTTTTGTGAAAATTTCTAAGATAATAGTTATTAATTTGTAAACATTTTTTGTCAAAACTATGCAAATTCTCATTGACCAATAACTTTCAGCATTTACTCTTGACAATATTAACTTTTATTTATTTCATTCTTTATTTTATTTTATTCATTCTTCTTTATTTACTTTAACAAATTACTGCATGCCTAATAACTTAATTGTTTTGTAAATCATGCAAATCATATGATTGCAAGTCCAATGTTGTGGAACAGATCCTCTACAGTATATTTGTAAAGCTTTATATTTTTTAATATATTGATTTATTTAATATTGAACATTGTTAGATTGAAAATATTATATATAGTATTGTAACTGCATGGTTTAATCGTTGTATAAGGAGGTTATAAATAGAGAAGTAAATATACAAATCAAGTCTCTCAAAACGAAAAATGTATGCAAAGGTTAAAAAAGAGTTTTATTGAAAATAATTTTAATTTATAAATGATATGTTAATACTAAATGCTCAACGATCGAGGAGTTAAAAGTGCCGAAATATGAAAACAAATGTTTTGATGAATAAAATAATATATAGTTTTATTTTATTTATACTTATTGAAGTAATTACACCCTGCGAAAATATATTTAATCCAACCATTTTACAAAAGTAAAAGTGTACGATATCAGAAAAAATATATATAATATATATATAAAAAATTTCATATATAATAAACTATTTCTATAGTAAAGAAGACAATAATATTACTCCTTTCCAATCGTTAAATATGTAGTAGAGTACATAACCTTAAATATACCTTTTCATATTTTTATTTTTACAGTTAAATGGTCATTACAAACACGCTGGAATAGTATAATAGATATAGTAAAATTGATTAAACGAAGATAATTACTTGTCATATGACATTGTCATATTGATACATATTACAATGTTCAAATTTGTAAAATTAACATACACTCAACAATTACTTTCCACGTTGTTAATTCTACTAATATTGTACGTGATGAGAATTTAATAGTTGTTCTCTCGCGTTTATACTAACCAGTACTATAATATTGTTCATTTTATGATGCAAATCGTATGTGGCACCATAAATATGGTTAATTTTACTATAAAATATTGCTGTGCCTTATTTTACTAAAGCCTATAGTAACAGATACTATAAGTTTCTCTGACAATGAATGTTGTTAAAACCATTTGTACATATTTGTACTATGGTTCTTTTAAACAATTTTTTTCTTTCTGTGTAGTATTTATCGTTTGTGTACGTAAACAAATTTTGTTATTTCAGGACAATTAAACTAAACTAGTCAATACTCATCGTACCTATGTTATGAAGATATTTTATTAAAATAATTAAATATTCACTATTTTCAAGTATAATTACTCATCTGTTCTACACCGAGAACAAAAAATTAGTAATATTTATCAAATATGTGGTTGCCTGTTAGCAGACAAATATTAAGTAATACCAACTACATTTTAGTTGAATTAACTAAATGTTGTTGAATCGGTATCATGATGTAGTTGGAAGCACTAATTTGTAGCTGCATTGACTAAATATATAAGTGCTAATCGGCAACCACGTATTTAATCAAAATTACTAATTTTTTTATATAGTGTAATAACTAAGGAACGTTGAATAATAAATTATATAATTTTATAAACTTCAAAACTTGTTTTCGTATTATATATATTGAATATCTTATGCGACATAAAAATAATCTTGATAGCTTTATGATAATAAAGTTTATTAGTATTTTATGAAACGTAACAAATAAAATTAAAATAAGTAGCATTTATATTATATATTTTTATTTGACAATCTATTAGTATTTTTATATTTGAATAATATTCTATTGATATGAAAGCAGCTATTATAACTTCACAATATCAAAACACAATCTAAGAAATACTTTCCCCTGATCAGTTTCATATGATTACTTCGTACGTTTATGAAATAAATAAAAAAATAATATCGTCACAGAAAAATTGGATAATATATTCCAAAAGAACCCAAATATGATTAAAACACAATAATTTCATATTTTATTAAGTGTACTGGCAGCGGAAATCTAATCAATTTGTACAGTAGCAGTAAGTTCTAATTTTTTGCTTCAATTCCAGCGACAGATTCAATGGGTCGATCGGTCATTCGAAACAACACGTGCTCTTACGTGATCGAAAAATACAGAATTTTAGGAAAAAAACGTACGCCCAACAAATTAAGTGCATTGATAAAAAAGATTTCGATGATACGATTTTTATGGTCAGACGCGGAAAGGAAAACGTTCAAAAAATTGCGAGATATTCAAAGCGTAGGCAATACGTCATGTCCTCAGACAGGACAATAAGAACGAGCAAGATTCGAGACGAATCGATTGCACCATCGGTCAACTTATTGAAGTATTTTTTTGACAGAATCAAGGGACGCGAACAGGTGATGGTTCGTACGTTCGATTTTGTTTCTTTATTATTATTTTACGTATAATAATTTATTAAATTATTTTGCAAAATTACAATTTTCAACGAAAAATGCTGAAATTATTTTGATGATAACAGTTTGTCTTCAATTGTTATATAATCACGTTAGGCATAGGAAGAAAAATTATTTTGGAAAATGACGTTGGCAATGTAAATATTCAGTAATTTAAACAGAAATAATTTTAAATTGTTTGAAAAGTAGAAAACCAAACTATATCACCTGAGATTCTAACATTTCCCAGGCAACTTTTACATTATTTTATTATAGTAATAGTGGTCATTTAAAAAAGCAAATATTTTGCTGTTAATAGATGAATTTTTTGGTTAATTTTTCATACAATCCATTTGTCGTAATATGACACAACTTAAAGCTATACACGCCCCCATGCGACTTACTTTGTTGGACGTAACACTGACAAATTGAAGTATTCATACAATTTCTACCAGCAAAATTTCACTGCGAGACTCTCGAAATATATTTTGAGATGATGTACGAGTGTCGACTTATTCAAATTTGTCATTCATTATTTGTGTACGAGACATCCTCGAGATTCACTCTTGAACGAAGGATTGAAGGGTAGATGTTGTGACTTCCTAGAATGTAGTAAGACGGATCGAAGAAATAAGAATCGTTTGGCTTTTAAGCCGCTTCAAAAACTGCAGTAGGCATTAAAACGATCCATCATTATTTGTTGGCGAAGAAAATTCTCGAGCTCTTGTGCATTTCAAATTGAATTCTATAGGTTGAACTGTGAAGTCTGAAATTTTGGTTTGATTTCGTGTAACCAAATTTCTGAAATAATGGTTCTGAAATTGTTTCATTACAAATCTTATTATTACGCTGCTAGTGGTTAATTCGTTAACATTCGTTAAGGCTTCTTACGAATCTTAAGATGTCTTAAATACTACTCAGAAAGAGCTCTTAAAGCGATGTTTTAAAAGACTTATGCGTCGATGTTAAGATCACCAGAGGATTTCTGAAATACTAGATCTCATAAAAGAGCCCTTCCTTAAGCAGTTTGACACTTTTTATAAAATAAACGAAATATATTTGCGAATGGTATTACATAATTTCCAATCGACGTGTGTGGCAGTTTTTGCTAAAGTTGATTTTTAAACTAAAAATTTAAAATGCAATACTGGCATTACTATAATAAACTTCACCTACCACTAATTTTACACATTTCCCAGGCACCTTTATATACTTATATCACACAATTTTCGATTAATATGGTAACTTCTTAAAATATATAATTTAGTATAATATTATACCATTTTTTGGCATTTCTGGTGTTTTGAATAGTACACGGGAAAAAATAGTCTAGTTGTCACAACCATACAGCAAAATGGATAAGCTAACCATATAAATATTTGAGACAACTATATAAATAGTTGGAACAACCATATAAACAGTTTACACAATCATATAAATAGTTGTTACAACTACTATTATAGCTGAGACGAATTGGACTATATACTATATTTGCCATAGCTATATATTCGGTTGTTGCTATAGTGTTTTTCCGTATATGTTTGTACTTCTGTTCCTTCAAAACTACATTAGATTAAATTGAAAAATGTTGTTTTTTCTATTCTAAAATTGCTCGCGAAAAAGAAATACCTAAATTTAGTAAAAATATTATTGACTTTACTTATAACTATTAGGGTCGTGCATTACTATGCTCATTAGTTGCTTTTACTATTGAAATACTAGGCTTGAAATATAGTTTGCTACCTCATTTTTCTGCCGCTAATTAGATGGTAAAATTAGCTAATAACGAAGACCGTGTCTTATCCTACTATCTAGTTAATAGTTTCAACTATTTAATTCCATTCGCCGACAAAACGATGAAAGGAGTTACTTTAATTTAAAAATTAAAATTGTCACAACATTCGGGGTAATGTAATTCAATGCCACATTTACACTCATTTTCTGAATTAAGTAAATGTTTGAAAAATATAAATATTAATAATAATTATTTCTTTTGTGAATGTTCATCAATTTCTATCCAAGAGTACTTTTTTAAATAGTTTGAATTAATTTAACACTAAAGTCGGAACTGTAAAGATAAATGTGCTCAGGTGTATAAATGTTATTCTTTTACTATATTATCTCTTATTATATATTATATCACACAATGATTAAAACTTATTGCTCGTTTTTCAAATAAAAATTAACAAACGTTATGTTCTTGATAACTATGTAAAAATCAACTTTTTTATAAATTAAATGTTTAATATTCAATATAAATAATAGGAAATATTAAGAAATTAGTCTATTTTAATTTTTCTGCGTTAATCAATTCCGATATGCTAATATGCAACAGTCGCGCGTTGTCAGTGTTCAATTTAAACGGGTTAAACAATAGACTCCATCAGTTCTCCATTTGGAAAATTTCTCGATTCCTAGAGAATTTGTCAAAGATTACGGTAAAATTTATTCAAGGTTCTAACTCGGGGCAAATACCTACAAAATTACATTTAAAATTGGTTTTCTTCGAAAAAAAGGAAATTTTTTATTTGTCAAAATTTAATGTTTTTTTAATGAAAGTTCATGTTCTGATCTTTAAAATGAGCACCAGTTCAAATCTGTACGATAAAAACACCCATAGTTATGAGTGTTTGAAACTGAGAGTTTTTCCGATTTTATTTTTGCATATTTTCAGCTGGTTGTATGTTTTAAAATACTGCTAAAAAAATGGTTTACTGCTTTATTATTTTCAAAAATGCATGGAAAAATTGTCGACGAGATCCGTGACCTCGATTACGAAAAGTGTCCCAAAAAAGCATCAAAAAGGGTTGACGTGGAATGTTGACATGGATATGTGTCTTGGTCTATAAAAAGAGAGCTTAGATGCCAAAAAATTATTTTTCCTATTTTTGCCGTTTCCGTTTGTCGTTTCGAATAGAATTTAAGACGTTCTTTTACATAGTGAAAAGCAGAAAGTTAAAAAAGTTGAAAAGTTTACTAAAAGTGAAGGAAAAAATATTTAATATGCATAAGAAACTATTTTCCTTTACCCCATCTGTTTTCTCGAAAACTGGGTTTCGCACGTTAGACTTTTCCTAGACAATGTCACGTGATTTCGAAGATTAAGGTAACAAAACTGCCTCTACTTAAAGAGCCATTGTAAAACAATTTATGGTCCAATATAGATGTCCAAGGAAACCTGTCTTAAAGTACACCTTATAAATATGGTTTATACCCTCTGAGGTAAAACAACCATTGTACAGTTTGACCCATATTGGTCAGTGCCTTGAAGATACATAACCTTGTCGTTACGGATTAACCCATTAATGCCGGAAACGACATTTGTTTACTATTTGTCTATTTCAGGTCTATTTCAAACAAGTATTACGCAACAAAAAAAGGTATATCCCATTATTTTCAAGGTCACTCTTGAAGATTCTGGTGTTGAAATTGACTTTCACCTCTTAAGAAGTCTAATATGACGCCAAATTTGAAAACAAATAGTAAACAAGTTAGGATTATTCTTGTGTTAATATTTGAAAATATTTTTATCTCAAAATTACGGTCTTAATGAAGATTTCTTTGAAAAATTTCTGGACGCTCTAACTCAAAAACAAAGAGCTTTATTTAACAAAAATATTGAGAACTATATGTTCTTAGAATTCATCAAATATTCAGAAGATGTTTTGAAACATTTTTTATGTGTTTATTAAAAATTACGAATAAATATTGGTACATTCTTTGATGAATTTTAAACATTTTTTGTTCTTTTTTTAATGTAGATTCCAGGAGAAAATAACTAGAATATTGTTAATTTCATTCGTCGAAAACTATATGAACTTTTGGAGAAAATTGAGAACACAAAAAAAAACTTAGAATTCATCAAAGTATGTGCCAAAATTTGTTCAGAATTTATCGTAAATATTTGACATTTTTTAAAAATTTAAATAAAAAAAAATTCTCAAAACATCGCTTAAAAAATTTGAAAATAATTCCAGTATATTTTTCGATGAATTACAATTCGTTCTTAGCATTTTTCTAAAAAAGCTTATAGTTTTTTAGTTAGAACGCCGACATTTTTATTGGAGACACCATTTTGAGGTTGTTGAAATAATGTATATTATTTATTTCTTAAAATAAAAATGGGGTTTTCACATTTCTTGATAGTTTAAATAGAATTCCAATATTCTTACAGTTGGAAAACAATCGATAAAAATGGGTATTTCCTACTTTTTTGAAAATTTTAACAAAATTTGTCGCCATATTAGAATTTCTAGTGGCTGAAACTCAATTTTGGCTTCGGAATCTTGAAAATCGACCTTGTAAACCATATATTACGTATAACGATTGAAACTCAAGTGACAAAATAGTATATTATGTAATAAGAACGTAATTAGCGATCTTCGACGAGTTTCTTTTTAATCCTCGCTTCGTTCCTGCGACAAACTTACTTGTCGAAGATCGATAATTGTGTCCTTGTTACATAATTTACTATTTTGATACACGTGTCCGTAAAATGTCTACGTTATTTAGTTTATCTACTCTTTTTAGTCCGTGAAGTGTAATTTTACGGACTAATCTCCGTACTTTAAGGTCTAACTAAAAACAGTCGGTCAAGTGCCTACTTTGCGAACAGTGTATATAAAAAAAATAGTGTTCACTCCTCAGCCGTAAAATTTTACGGCCTAGGACCGAAAAGTACTATTCCCGGTCTTAATGGGTTAAGAGTTATATTTATTATTAAGGTAAATAAACTCAAACATTTTCAGACCTGTTTGGCCGACCGCAATCCAGGGTGACATGGTAAACACTTGCCGATTTCGTGCAACCTGGAGTGCCCAAAATGTGCATCATAGGGCGATCTCTATCAGGGGCACGTAATGGCTTAAAGGGATAATGCTGAACAAAACAAGTATCCTTGCGAAAGATGTCGTAGGGAACAATTGCGGTAAAGTTTCGAGAGAGAAACGATATTAGGGAAAATAAAAAAAAAGCTGGAAGAGAGAGGCAGCACGCCTCGCTCGCGTTAAACCCCCAACTCGCACGCTCGCTCCTCTTTACGAGCCCGAAAGATCTCATGGTTACCCATGGAAACCCGCAAAGGCAAAACCCCATAATCGCTCGTTGAAAATACACCCTTAAAAACTACAAGTGCGAGTGAGACAGGGCGAGAGGGGAGAGCGTGACCGCAGTCACCGCCCATGGCATGGCGGGCACAAAATTTTATTATGCCCTTCCACGCCGATGAACCCGCAGACTCGTACGGGGTCGCTCTTGTATGATTTATTCCGTGGTCCAACGCGACAAGTATACAAAAAAAAGGGAATAGAAAAGTAGAATAGAAAAAACGAAAGCTGCGAAAGACTGCCTCTTTTTGACTTTACGCGTTGCGCGTTGTTTATTGTCGATGTGCAGCGAGTTACGAAGATTGCCGAACGGAACCGGAGATTCCCTTCTCGAATTATTTTTCATGTAACTCCACTATTTTTGTAGATACTACCTTCTTTGACGCAGTTGGTTGATTTCGTAATTCAATTCAATCAAAAATTCAATTTCCTGAGTAATATTATGCAATCGGAAACACTTTAATATCTAGATATTAATTTGAGGTATGGCTTTTAGCAGTCAAAATTAATATTTGCGGAATATAAATTAGTATTTTGGATTTTTTTCTGACGATAATACTAAAGTAATGATCTTGTATGATTTATTCCATGATCCCATGAAACAAATATTTATTGCCTATATACGACGAGTTACGAAGATGAAGTTGCCGAAGAAAACGCAGGTTCCCTTCTCGAATTTTTTTTCAAGTAACTCCACTATTTTTGTCGATACTACCTTCTTTGAAGCAGTTGGTTGATGTCAGAATTCAATTCAATCAAAAATTAATTTCTTAAGTAATATTATGCAGTAGGAAGCACTTTAATATCTAGATATTAATTTGGAGTAAGGCTTTCATTATTTATTAGCAATCAAAATTATATTTGCGGAATATAAATTAGTATTTTGGATTTTTTTTTCTGACGATAATAATAAAATAATGATCTTGTATGATTTATTCCATGATCCCATGAAACAAATGTTTATTGTCAATATGCTACGAGTTAGAAGATTGCCGAACGGAACTGGAGATTCCCTTCTCGAATTATTGTTCATGTAACTCCACTATTTTTGTAGATACTACCTTCTTTGAAGGAGTTGGTTGATGCATATTGATTCCTTCATTTAAAATTTTTAAAATCTGATTACACACTTGTACTACATGAAATCACCAAATACTGAATATAGATTTACGTTCAAATAGTAGTTTTAATCTTTTGTCTAAAAACATGTACATTCCCAACGAACACGAAAACATTTAAAAAACGTTAAAAAGACATTTGTATTGAATGTAAAAAAAACATTTAAAAAACAAAAAGTCCTTTGTCCACTTTTTTTCATTAAAAAAAGTTTTAAAAACACGAATTAAATGTAAAATAAATGTATAAAAACGTTATTTTAATGACTAAAAAATGTGATGAAAATGTTTTAAAAGCGTTAATTAACTGCAAAATAAACGTAAACAAAAAGTTATTTTAATTACTAAAAAATATAATGAAAACGTTTTAAAAACATTAATTAAATTGTACTGCATTGTGGAGCCCTCGGAGAAAAAGCTGTATGTACTTACTTACGTGATCGATAGCTGGTACGAAAAACCGGATATCTCAAACCTGAGACGAAGAACCATTTCGAAAGTTTTGCAAAGAAGAACAGGACATTTCAAAAGTTACGATAAATAAATCGCTCTAAGAATGCAAAACATTTTTTTGTACACTTTTAAACCTAAATTACTCAATAAAGCCAATCCGATTTTTATCAGCAACAAACTTTTGCTGACTAGTATTATTTGCTAAAAGTTACAAAAACCGTTAAGATGTTTAGGAAACAATAATCAGGAGTTTATGTGAAACAAAAATTATTTATCAAGTTAATTTGGTCAGAAACCTGCATTTTATTAGCAAACGGATAATTCAGGGAAAACAGTTCAAGTACAAAAGAAAATATAGTACAATTTCAAATATTTCCATTCACTTGATGACGAATTGTATCCACATTTTTACTTATTCTAGATGTGACGGAGTATTGTAGTGATCACGGATTAATTGAAATGACCTAATTCGTCTTATTCGATAATCTGAAACAAAGTCATCATCTTATTTTCAAAATATGTTCGTGTCTGCCATCACGTTAACAGTTTCCTTTCAGAATAGCAAAATTCAAACATAATACAGCTTGCAAACTGTGCTGTTTAAACTGAGTTTATAATATAGTATATTGAATTAAAACTTTATCTTATCTTTAATTATATTTCCACCAAAAATACTAACGGCAGATATATTCCAAAATACCATGGAGAGAATTAGATAGTACAAAATATTGAAGGTTTAAACAAATTTATAATACTTATTAAACTCAGGGAAGTTTATTAACTTCCCTTGACATAATTTCAGTTTACATAATTTATAAGATATTCAGCATAAGTGTGTTACAAATATTATTAATAATATATAAAGTTCGAAAAAGCTAGAATGAGATTTTTCCTAATTCTCGGAAACGATTAAAACATGAATGTACAACAAAGCTGCCCAAAAAATCCTAAACAATTTATATAATTCCCGACACCATAGCCATTAAAATTAAACAAAAACTGTACAGCATTCTTAATTGGACAAGCAAGTTATTGACATAAAATAAAAACTTTTTTTTTTCTTTTTTATTGTGCATTTGAAGTCTCGTGAAATAAAAACGTTGAAAAAGTCATCGTGCAAATTCCATCATAAAACCTTTATATGTAGTATTTTTACATAATAAAATATAAATGTAAAAATAGAAATTAATATATTTTCGGTCAATAAATTTTATTTAAAATGAACATTCCGTTATTAAAGTTGCAACCCTAAACTTCATCGGATTTAATAATAATAATCTACCCTCGTTAAATATATTGAAATGAACATATAATTGATGTGAGCATAAATAGTATAAAACTGGTTTTGAAGATGGTTACCTTTATTTATACATACGATTCATCGTCAAATGGAGTTGAGAGGCTTCTTCTTCCCGGGATGAATCCGAATGAATACCCCTTAGATAGACTCCCTATTTAAAAGAATAAAATTAAGTAACTGTAATATTTTTTGAGGGATAAATTATTTAGGATCGAGTATGCTAATGCTTCCAAACTACTTGAAATATTTTTTCCAACAAAAAAATATGTCTTCTGGTACCCGGCTACACATTTACATTTAATATTTAATAAGTACCATTGCAATAATTATTAGAGCGTCACTTATTTGTTAAACCACATATTATAAAAGTCAATATATTTAGTATTTTATATTCGATTATTTTCAAGGATATTTTCTATGATATGAATGTAGTAGACAAAAAAAGTTATCACTTCAGCCTATTCAATTAAACTGATTACAAAGAAAACATTTTTCTTTTTAAGGAAAAAGAGTTTTTGACGAATTTTACCGGACATTTTTAATATTAAAAATGCGGAATAAGAGTTTAAATTTTCGAAAATTGTTTAATTACAACAAAATTGTATAGTCGGGGCATTCTTTGTGACTATGATTACGAATCTCATCTCAGGTTCTTTTTTCAAATTCTGATTTTCAAAATTAAAAAATCTTAATTTGTCTTAAAACTTGGTGCATTAGGATCCTTAATTTTTTTTAAAAACTAAAAGTGACGAAGGCGAATATTTTTTTTTTCGAATAAAAAAGTTTGGCCCAATTCGGTGACTTTTTGCGTTTCTTTTTTATTTTTACATTCTCTATTTGTATTTAGCTGTTATTCATTCATATGTAATTAAGCTACTAGTTATTAATAAAGTTGCAATAAACGAATAAAAATTATAATGATATAATTTGCAAAACATAACAAAAATGGGAAAAACAGAATGAACTTTTATTTTGTCGTTTAATGTTAAAACTATTTGAAATGGGATACGAGATTTTGAATTTGTTAAAACTGACATAAATTTCGTTATCAGCGACACATTTTTCGAAAAGACTGAAACAATGTCACGTTAGTAATTTTCGTTAAAATGAGTGATTTCCATACAAGCAAGCTTGTTTTTAAACGGTAAATGAATTTACTCAATACTTAAATTATTACATTTTTAGATACTCACCAGTTACATCAAATTTTCCAATTCCTTTTATTCCCACTCCAAAACCTACATGACATAAAATAATTAGTTTTTCACAAAATAATAAGGCAATTGCTCTTGATATTTTATTTATTCGACTTCAAAGACACTTCGACGTGGATACACTGAGAGACATTATATACTAATAGATAATGTAAGCTAGTTTCAAGGCTCTTGTATTAACTGTAAAGTTACAAAAGTAACTGTAAAGTAAAAAACGACAGGTATCTTTGAGACGAATTTAGCAGATCTTTCCTGCATGTCAGCAAAATAATTGTATATTAACTTGTATATTTTAACATTCAATGAGCGTTCGTTAACTGTTAATAAAGCTTATATTAAATTCTGTCGTTTGAACTGCGCATGTCAACAATGCGTCGAAAAATTGGCAGAGAAACGAGTAATTGTGCGTGTGTATGTTTGTTTATCTCCATTTCGCTGAACCTGCAAGCGCGTAAATATGTCCGCGTAATGATCCTAACCTTAATAATTAAAATTCTTATATTAACTATTAACATACCAAAATTAACGGAATCTCAGATTACGGTAACTTTAGAATAAAGTACCTTACCTTAAGATCAAAATCTTAATTCTGTTACACAGAAAAAAAAGTCTTAAAATTGTTAAATCTCAAATTAAGCACTGTAAATGGCTTACTTTCAATCTAAAATTAAGCTAATTTTCTCAAATTAAGTCAATATTTGCGCTTAAAACCTTGTTTTTAGTTTTGGAAACTTACTTTTAGTCAATATTCATGTGCGAAATAAGAATTCTCTAACTTCCCTGCAAACGCAAAAGTAACAGTTATATGTAACAACTATGTAACATTTATGTAACAATGTAAATATTACATAACTGTTACTTTCCGTGTTTGCAAAGTTAGGTGTGACAAGCTCGAAAAATTGTTGATTGCTTAATTTGAGATGTAATGATTTTTTTCTGTGTAGCTTTACTATGAAGCTATTAATTGGAAACAAACATTTCTCTCAGTGTAGAAAATATATAGGTCGTACGTAATTTCAACATATTTCTTAATGCTATTACTTATTCGATAATATCAATGAAAATACACTAAAACACCCTAAATCTGTTCTAATATGTAGCATTAACAAAAGTTGAGTAACTGGAGAAAATATTTTTCTATGCATAATGACTAGTAATTGTGCCAATTCTTATTGTATTTAAGGTCATCTTTATTTATGCTTTGAGTTTAAGACGGGTCAAATATTTATAATTATATACTCACTTTCGCCGAGATCGTTTGGAGATAGCGTAATTTTTTTGTAACCATAAACGGGACCAAGACTTCCTTCGACACCAAGTCCTACTCCGCTACCTGTAGTGTAACGACAGAAAAAAGAATCAATTCTGTGCACTTAGCATATAAATTTTCATATTTATATAAATCTTCGACCTGCATTCAATTCCGTTTTTAATCATTACGCAGTGAAATTTGGTCATTCAAGATAGTAATGTAAAGAGTATCACTAACCTGAATAACTGGAATCACTAGAACTATCATTGATTTCGTAACTTCCTGAATGGCTGCCTTCTATAAAACAACCACAGTATTATCGTTTAAATCGAACATAAAGATATTTGTTTAGTATTCATATCATAAAAAATACAGTTTTTTACTTATTATAATTCGTACAATCACTGTTAGAAATGTTCGGAAAATTCTGATACTTTTATGTTACAGGAGTAACAGAATTTTACTGCAACCTGTACCAGACAAACAAATTATACAAAACTATGAGAAAATTGCAAAACTTGCAACAGAAATATGAATATGTTATATATGAGTATGTTAGAAGTTGGATTTTGATTAGCCGTAAGCGATTCCATAGTCCAGCTTTAATATGCATAAAGCATTTCAATCCGAATAGCATAAAGTCATTATGACGTTGAAACGTTTCAGTACAATGACAATATATGAATAATTTTATATTATGTGCTAGAAATTCATGTGCCAGTATTGGTTCAAAAAATTTGATATGTTTTATAATCCATTTATGTAATTAACAACAAATCAACTTAAATTAATAAGAATTTATGTAAAAAACTATATCAAACATGTTGATAAATTTAATGAATCAAACAAATGTTTTTATTCATCTTACATTTGTCTGTTACTATAACTAAAAATTACTAACTTTTGTTTCAGAAAATTACGAAACGGTAACCGTATAAAGTTTCCATTACATATTTTAAAAAATTCCTAAAGAAATGTTTAACATTGATAATCTTTACACTCATATTTTAATGAAATAAGAAAAATTAATAATGTCTGCAATATTTTATATTAATTAAAAAAACAATGTCTTTATTAAGAATTATCGTATTGTGTACGAACCAGAATAGGTCGACGCGCTTGAGCTGGCACCATCTTCAGAATGTTCTAAATAGTTGTTATCTGCAAGAAGAGCGAAGTTACATATACAACAGATAAATTCTTACATTGAAATAAAATAATTGTGAAAAAAATTAGTTATTCGTAAAGTACCATTTTGACGTTTTCTGAACGTAAAGTAGCACTTTGCGCACCCTATATGCAAAAGTGAGGAATAGTGTACAAAATTGACGACAATTAGTAAAATTGAACTTGAACAAAAACCACAGTATGGTATTCTTTTAAAGTTTTACTCACTAAAAGTACAACTTTACGCGCTAGTAGTATAATGGAATTTTTTGACACGCTTGGATAAAATTCGTTTTTACGGAATACTCGAAAAAACGAAACTCGAGTGAAAATTAGACCTTTAAGGTCGGATTTCGACATTGAATGTTAATTTACTAACCTGAACTTTCATGCGATTGATCATCTGAATTCCACCAAAGCATACCTCCGTCTGTAAAATAATGAATAATTATTACATTTTTACATCAAAGCATCTTAAAATGACATGTTTCATGCTTTTCGGTCAATATAAATTATGCCCTTAATTATTTACATCGTGATTTTCAAACAAATTTTGTTGAAAGATATCAATTACGAAAAACGACTTGGAAATCATTCTTATTATAAGATCAACAATAACAATGCAGATGTTCCAAACGTCTTACAAAATCTAAATTCTATTTCTAAAATTTCGTTTTTATATTGGATATACTCATACTTAAAAAATTACAAACGATACTCGATAGTATATGGATTATTAGAGGACTATTTTTTGATACTGTTTACATGGAAAATTCCATATTACTATGCTAAATACTAGGCGAAGAATTAGAATATTAAAACTTTAAAATTAAGATACATTTTTTGTTCAATAGTTGTTTAATTTAGCATTCAGTATTGTAGATGACAACGAAATTTATGGTATAGTAATATTATAAAAGAAAACCAATTTTCTATAATTTTAATAAGAAAATTTTGTTGACCCATAATAAAAACTTTTTTTGTCGAAAAAATTGAATTTTTAAAAATCTATCCGTAATTATTTAGAAATTCTGTTTTTATGTTCACCGGATTTTTTTTGAATTTTTAAATTATTTTTAAAAATGCAGAAGCATTTTTCGAAAAACCAAAATTTTTATGCGTTCAAATGTAAGGGTCAAAAAAATTATTTTTTTAGAAATTTTTTTCATGGAATTCAATGCCGCTAGAATAAAAAATATAGCATATTATTTTGATCCTAAACAAATTTTGTTTGACCTATAAAAAATTTTCTTCGAAGAAAAAACTGAATTTACTAAAATACATGCGTAATTATTTAGAACATGTTATTTTATGTTGTCCCCAATTTTTTGGAAACTTTTAAATTAATTTAGAAAAATGTAGAAGCACTTTTTCGAAAAACCAATTTTTTTTTCAAGTTACAATTTGGGTTCAAAAATCGTTGTTATATTTTTTATTTTAGCGCCACTGAATTCCACGTCAAAAATGACTAAAGACATAATTTTTTCAATTTCTTTAAACGTGTATTTCATAAAACTAATTTTGTGGGTATACCCACCCCTTAAATGAATTAATCGGTGACCCGAACCAACAAGTGTCTGAGTTTGACATTTCGCACGACAAGATTGTGCCAACCAATGAAATTGAAACTCATTTTAGATATAATATGACACGAAATTTAATTGAAGGATTGTTCTAACGATTTTTAAAAATGTGAAAATTAGATGTTAAGGAATGTAAAATTCAGAAAAAACGGAATCGAGAAATATTTTTGAAAAAATGAGAAATGGAAACACATTCATAGCTGGTGAAGAAGGACCCACGACTTTTTGAGGGAAAAATCTTGTTACGCAAAAATTGAAACTTTAGTTAGACAAATTCAACATTTTTTTAAGAAGATGCAGATGCGCAGGTATGGTTTTTATTATTTTCTTTATTGATCGGTGCATCGAAGAAAATCAAAAAACAATCCCACAGTTTCCTTCTTTACCATATTTAAAAGATTCTGAATTTTTCTTACTAAAATTGCAGTCGAGAATCGAGTAAACTAATTTCTGAAATTAAAAAAATTAAACGTATCAAAAACACCTGTATATGCTCGTTACAGGTGTAACCAACATTTATATGCTTACAAACTAGTGTGGTATTGATTAGTTTTTAGTAAACCTGTATTCAGATTTGTTTTGTATTGAATACATGAATTATTTAAAGAAGAAGATTTTAATTACGTAATTAACTCACTGGAGTTAGAAGCTGTTGGGCCTTCTAAAACTCCTTTAGCTCCAAAATCTGAAAAAAGCATATTAATAGAGTTTAGATACGTTCAGGTGTATTTTTCTTAAATTTTGTGCATGAAAGGAACCAATAGAAAGTGATAATAATGTAATAAGCATGTTTTTGCATCTTGTTGAACGTACCATTACGACTATATAGTAATATAAATCAATCAAATATACATATGCACTTGCGTTGGTCCATATTATCCATTTTTTCAAATATGTTTAAACAATAATTACAATATTAATAAAAAAATTAATTAAAAAAAATAATTTACTACCAGAGCTTGAACTTGAGCTGGATCCACTACCGTAACCAAGTCCAACGTTGATTCCTAAATTAAAACATGATAGTTGATAATATTATATCTATGTTTCAATAAGCTCGAATGAATTCTCATTACTCACCAGAGCTCGAATCTGCACCATATCCCAGGTTTGAACCAAAGCTTCCACCTGCAAAATAAGGGAGCTTATAATGTAAAAAACGCCCAATCACAACTAAAGATTACAGCCGCTTTATAGATTCGATTGTCTTTTTAAATTTTAATGTTAATCGTACTGGATCGTAGAACCATTGAATATTTATTATATTTAAATGAAAACTTCTATAAAGTAGTTTATTTATATTGAACGAACAAAAATGGTCATAATAAACACTTGTGTAAGGTGATTTGCATAAACAAAAAGTTTATTATATTTGATTCTTTGAGACGTAAATGTGAAGCAGAAGTCACAGATTTTAGGAGCAGAAATACTTTCATCCAATAAAGATAACAAATGCATCTATTACCTAAGTTAGAGTCCGAGGTACTTCCTACATTTATTCCAAATTCTCCATCTAAAAATAATAATTCAATTAAGAATACTATACCCGAGCGTTGGGCTAAGATAGAGTCATAATAATTCCCTGATCAGTTCGCCTCGATTTATTTCAAGGCCTAACTAATAAATTAACATTTACTGTGACCAGGTTCTTAATTTGCGGAAACTATTGTTGAACAATATAAACAAAATGTTAAAATTTAAAAAATCTGTCCAAACAAACAGCAATCTGTCAGTTAGCATAATAAACTTGACAAAAATAACAAAAAGTGGAACAAGCTAATTAAAGAATGTTAGTTCTGGATGTTGTCTCAACATAAAACATCAATAATAATCACTATAAAGTATTTCTTACATATTAAAAATTGTTATTTTTGTACCACGAGAGACGGCAAAAACGACTCGAGGTTCATGAAGGTAAAAATTCTACACCTGAGATTCAAACATTGTTTTTTGATGCAGTAGACGTAAAATATTATTACGCCTCGATTTGCGGTCCTACAATGCCGATTTCACGCCTCCGTAGGCGTAAAATTTATTTTATGCCCCAGGTCGTTAAAACCGAGTCATTAAAAGTATTGAATATTACTGCTGCTGATTTCATAAAAGTGTCGAAAAGTGTACAGCGATTTGAGAACTGTAAATTTGTTTGAGTAAATGGCTGGATTAGTGACAAAGTAGAATAATAATAGGAGCAGATAGAAAGCAACTGGAATACGTAGTTCAAAAAAAATTGATTAAATCTGATTTCCTATGAGAAAATTTTAATGGTGGCGAGAAAAACAAATTAGCAATGAAAAAGACAAGTGATTTTATAATAAGAGTGTAAAATTCGACAAGTTTTATGTTTTCAGAAAAAAAGAAATCATCAATTCTCCAAAATTGTTTAGTTCAATTTGATCAGATTCTTGAAAGTGAAAATAAAAAACAAAAATGTTTGTAGCAGTCGAATTTTTAGATTTTTCGTGTGTTTTTATTTTGGTCGATAAATGTGAATAAACTAGCATAGTTATGTGTGATGAAAAAGTGGGATGTTTTTATAGCAATGAAAGGTCCAATGTTACTTAATTCAAATAGAATGAAAATATTGTAATATTGTAATTGGCTTTATTAGAGAAAGATTTACAGGACACATTTTTCTTCTGAAATTATCATTCTGGTTCCATGTCTTTTCTTCCCCGACCCTTTTTCCCCGACACTTTTTCCTTAACTCTTTTTCCCGAACAATATTCCCAGTGGACTCTTCCATTATTGATCTTTATAATGAGAGGGGATAAGTGTACTAATGCTCTTTTCTCTTATATAAAGGATGACCGGGCAGAACTCCGTCTATCACTAAGAAGGCCTAAAAGCATATGCACGCCCTGAAACTAACCTAACCTAACCAATCAGAACTCTGCCTAGCCCTATCAAAGACTAAAAGCATATACGTGCCCTGAAACTAACCTAACCTGACTAGTCAGAACTCCGCCTTCCTCTAATGCCTAAAAGCGTGGAATACTTTTATTCACATTTATTGACACATCAACAAGTGATAAAGTGCAGGGGAAAAGTATCCAGGAAAAAGTGATTGGGAAAAAGTAACGAGGACAAAGTGTTCAAGGAAAAAATGTTATGAGGAAAATATTACAAGGAAAAAGTGTCGGGGAAAAAGTGTCCGGGAACAAGTGTCAGGGAAAAGAAGACGGCTACCATCATACTGAACTATCCGCAATAAATACCTGATGATGAAAAATTTAATATTACGATTAGTTATTAAAAAATAAAGTGGTAAATATGCCGGGAAGAAAAATATCAATATGTTTAAAAATGATATTCCAAATTTTTAGACAGTAAATGAAAAAAAAACAGCTTTCTTTCAATTTAGTAATAAATCTTACCTGCATCTAAATCAGAATTAGATCCGTATCCCCAGGAAAAGTTGTAGTCTAATAAATAACATCATAATCAGAATGTGCAAAAAATAAAAACAAAACTGGTCAAATAAATACCTAATTAGAAAATTATGTAATAATAGTTTTGTTACAAATTTATATCTATATTACCTACACTGGACTCCGAGCTATGTGCAACACTCATTCCAAAGTTACTATCTGAAACATAATATCATATTTTTAGGTTATATATTAATAACAGGTATATAACATACAAAAATTACTGGAATAATAATTCTTGTTCTGTAGGAGGTTACTATAAATAAATATATCTAAATTATGTAGTAATGGATAAAAAAAATAATTTCATGCTTATAATTAATACATGAATAGACCGAACAACGATAAAAATTACTTTAATCAAAGTTTAAATTGAAATTACCATAATTTGAATCTGAAGTAACTCCGAAATTTAAGCCAAGACTATTGTCTGAAAATAAATATTTAATTATGAATTTCGATACGTTTAGTATGTATAAAACTCAAATATTTTGAAATTAAACTTATAAGCCATATTAATCGAGATATCACTGAGATAAAAGTAAATAAAAACCGTTGAGTCTAGATAGATGGATAGATATATATGCACTTTTTGAGAAAATATTATTGTTTTGTGCATTAATTAATTGTGCATAACGTTTCATGACATTTTTAATATTTTAGACTATTTTAATGGAATAAGATTCATTAAGTGCATTTAAAAGGAAGGTTAATTTCTATTATTTTTTTTTATTTTGTACAGTCACTATTACTCTGGCAACTACTTCAGAGCGAATCAAAAGTGTATCTGGTTATTAGTAATAATTTCATAACTAAACATGTTACATTAGTATCCAAATAGCTTAAATACAATTTACCTGCATTGGAATTCATGTTTCCTGCGATATTTAAACCTAATTGTCCATCTGAAAAATATAAGAATGTTAAAAAGTGTATAAGATAGTTTTTGTTATCAGCAATAAAAAGATGTCAACTGTTGATTATTTACTTCTATTATTTTATTTTAATTGTTTGTTTTGATTGAACTGTATGCGATTACTCGATATTATAATTGAAGATTGTTTCGACTTTTTCTAGGCAATACTCACCAGAGATTGAATCCATGGAGCCTTCTTGATTTAATCCAACTTCAGAAATACCTGCATCTGAAAGTAGTCTTATTAAGAGACATTTACACATTGAATTTACAAGTGAACTGAATAAGATAACAATATTGATACAAATATCAGTTACACTACTATGAAAGTCCAACCCGAGACTTGCAGAAGAAAATTTTTCTATGAAATACAGAAATAATTTCTTGTTTTTTTGGATTTGGAAATAAACTACTTTTTTATAAAAGTCTACAATAGATGTCGAACCGTTGCACAACGAAGATTTGAGATATCAAAGATCCAAAACTTATAGCTTGTATTCTATATCTGGATAATGATAAGGTCGATGATAACGATGACGATGATGATGACAGTTATGATGCTAATGATGATGATGATACTGATGCTCATGAAAAATGATGATGATGTTAATGAAGATACTGATGATCACCATTTGCACATTCATTCCAAGAACTTGGAATTTCGATTTTCAAAAGTGGGATAACTCGAATCCTGATATTTTCGATCAAATCACCTTGCATTGATGGGTTACTTTTCATTGCCATATGCCCATACATTCAATAAATTATGTTGAAGTCAATGAAGACATTGATGCAAATGACGACGATGCTGATGATGACGATAACGACGGCGATGACGATTGCGATGACGGTGCTGATGAATAATGCTAATGATGACGCACGTTGATGATGATGAGGGTTCTGATTTCGACAAGGACGATGATGATGAAGATGATAATGATGAGGATGCTGATGAGGCTGCTAATGACGATGATGTGCACGATGCCGTTGACGATATTGATGAGGATACTGATGTACTACGATGATGACAGTTACGATGCTAATCAGAGAGAGAGAGAGAGAGAGAGAGAGAGAGAGAGAGATTGCTCAATATCGACATAGTAAATTTAATCCAATTCCTACATCTAAGTATACAAGTAATGGTACTACAACACTTACTATATAACACACCACTTTTAAACATACGACATCTCATCACAGAAATTCAACATACGACAGTTCAACATACGGCTTTTCAACGTACAATCATTTCAACACAAACATTTCAACACCAAGCAAAAACAATGCATTTATAAAATAATTGAAAATGACAATTATATATTATACACGCAAAATAATACAACAATCTAACCTAACCTCATAACCTAATATAACCCAACTTAATGTATTTTGTTAAAATATTTAATGTATTATGTTGAATTGGTCATTGGTTGAAAAATTGTATGATGAAATGTTTGTGTATTGAAATGTTTATGATGAAATGTTTGTGTATTGAAATGTTTATGATGAAGTTATCTTGTGGTGAAAACATACTTGTGTTGAACAGTCGCGTCACCACAAGTAATGCATGCCTACATTTCATAAATATATTCATAATACCTCATCTTATAAAAAATATTACTGTTTCGCATTTTTTTCATTACAAACATAAACTTGATGCATATAAAAAAGAATAACTTACCAGTATTGGAATACGTCTTGCCAGCGCCATTAAAACCCACTTTATTTTCTGAAAATATAATAATAATAACATTAACCCTTAATGGTCCAACTTTTTTTTTGGCACCTTCAATGGTCCAACGTGGGACGTAGGAGTCTCGGCGTTTTTTAGACATGTTAAAGTGCTCTAAAAAATCTGCAAAAATTCATGGACCTTCATTAATTTTTCAATTTCAAGAAAAAAATTTGCATGTCAAAAATAATTACTTTTGTATATAGTTTTGTATTAAAAATGGAGGGACCGCGTGTAAAATCGATCACTTGAGACTTTAACGACCCACGTTGGAACATTAAGGGTTAAAGAACATTGAAAAACAATCGTTTTATCGCGAAGATAAAAAGTTTAATAATAAGATTATACTGTGTTAAATTATCATTAATATCAGCAGATAACCAGTAGGTTGTTTACAAAAAATGAAATATTTTGTTTAAATAAAACTCGTATTCTTTAGAAATAGCCTGTATTTTTGCACCGCTCGTTTTAAAGCAATTATGTATAAGCAAATGCAAATTTGATTTCCTGTAGAAGTGATACCAAACATTGAAATCAAGGATGAATTCCTGTACTCATGGAATTTGATGTACATTTACAACAAAACGTTTCTAACAGATAAGAACTAAATTTAATAAAAGTGCATCATTTACCTGAGTTGGTGTATGCATTCCCATAATCCAGTGAAACTCCGTGCTCTATAAATTTAGTCGCAAAATCTTAAAAAGCTGTTCTTTATTTTCGCCCAAATTACTAAATCTCAACTAAATTCTACTACCGAATATATGAATGTGAAATAGGAAAATGCAATTCATAAAACCAAACCAATTAAAAAAACTAACGTTTTAAATTAAAGGTTAACTTATATAAAATAAAATTTATTTTTACTGTGTATTTAATGTAGAATCTTTATCACAGAGGAAATTAAAACTTAAATTTACTCACCAGAACTTAAATCTGAGTTAACTTCGACGTTGAATCCGATATCTTGGTCTAAATTTTAAATAATAAAATTCTAATTTTGAATTCTTGAAAATATTTCATCATGAAAATAATACTGGTCAACAAAATTTAAGAAACTATAATTTTCTAGTGAAAGAAATGAGTAGCAATATCCTGGATATTTTGATAACAAATTAACAATAAACGCAAATGCAGGATATTAGTGAATAAGTAAATTTCTTTTAGCAAAATTAGTACCCACCAGGATTTGAGACCATATTGGCTTCTAAATTCAAATCAGCATCTACAATGAAAGAAATTTCACATAAAATAATTATATTATATTATTAAAAAATACATTATTATTATTAGTATATAATTACATATCAGCATATAAGAATGTATATTGTATTAAGGGCTTAAATTCAGTTAATAAAGATAAAATAAAGTAAAAATAATTCAAACTATACATAAGGTTTCATTATGAATCAAAGTACTTCGGTTAAGAACATTTTCAGTTTAATGAAGACTTACACTATAATGAATTGATATAAATTACCTTTTCCGATATCCGAATTGCCTACGAAATTCACACCAAGACCTGCATCTAATTAATAAAACATATTTAAGTAGCATTTATCGACTAAATAAATAATGGTCTTTATAATTACTCAATATATTTTATACTCGTAAATTTTGTCTTTGTAAGAAATAAAGCCACACATCTACGTTAGTACATAATTTGTCGTGCAATAAATATCAGTGATACCAGTTGACTTATTTATCATTTATGTATGAACCAATTTGTCTTCATTTGTTTAAATTTATTTCGAATAAAACCTGTACAAAAGTTATTTTATATTTTCGAAACGTAACTCACCAGCTGTTGATCCCATGGAAGCTCCTAAATTTAACCCAGTACTCGAAAAGTCCGCATCTGAAAATTTGAATATAATTATAGCAATAATTTATGACAACTAATCATGATGCCTTCCTTCCAAAATAATGAGCAATTCATTTCTTATAATTAATAAATCGTTTGCAGTTTGTAATACATTAAATGTCATTTACTGATTTAGAAAAGTTAATTTTAGAATATTGTAATAGCATTACTATTCCATTCAGAAGTTGAATCTTTGGTAGCTCCATAGTTCAATCCAAGACCTACAGAAAACAATGACTGTTTAAAATGCTGTATTAATTCAAAATTTTGGTTTCAATCCTCAGTATCTGTAGCGGAAATTTGTTCAGATAGTTTCATTGTATACGCTTCAGGATTTCCTTTTAGGCATGCTTGATAAAGTTTGCAGGAATCTCTGATTAATCATGTCTTGACTAAAATAAAGAACTACTGACAATTGAGGGGTTGGGCGGAATAACGGCCTAAGTCGAAAAAGTCGATTTTGAAAAAAACGCAAAAAACTGTTTAACTGTTCACAGGATTTACTGACGGAGCTCATAATCAGTAAGAACGTCAACGACCGATATCTACAACAGTATACGGAGGCATTTTTCGCATATGTATAATGATACAAATTTTATCGCAATTGCAAAATTTGCAGTTAGGCCATTATTACGGAAATCAGATTCGTTTTTTATAAATATTCAAAAAAATTAGGTCCTTTTATGAATATTCAGAGAATTCAGGTTCTTTGCATTAATAATTAATGAAGTTAGGTTGTTTTAACAAATATATAGAGTTAGACTCTCTTTAAGAATACGAAATAAAGTTTGGCATTTTTTCTTTAAACTAATCGCTTGAACGTAGTAAATTTGAGAGGAATAGGTATTAGAAAATCAAAAAGAATATTACATCGTATTTGTGCCGAAGTTTATTGTGATATGTGTGAGAAAAAAACAATCGTTGAAATTAATAACTATTAATAAACACTATTCGTTAAGCTCTGAATCTTGTTTTGAAAACACCTCATATAGTTATCCTCACAGAGTTATCCTCATACCATTGTTGTGCATCACGTGGAACAAACTTCATTAATGCTTTCAGGTCTTTCACATTTTCTTTTTTCATGTCTGATAAAGTAATGGTCTGTAAATTTCGTATTGCGTTACGAAGTTGTTTTGCAGAAACATTTTTTAAAATAATAATAATAATAATAATAATAAGGGGGCGAGATGGTTACGATGGCTAAGGCCTTGTTTCGTAACCTGAACGTCTCCGAAGGTTCTGGGTTCGAGTCCCCGTGTAGACAATTTTCTGCGCGTTGAATTGAACTCAGTACCAACACTGCAATCACCTACCTCATGGTTTGGGGCGTGGTTGCAGTGACATTTCACGCTGATCTGGTAGAGATTTGAGCAAAAAATTCTCACTTTTCGTACAGATTGAGCGACATAAGAAACCAATGTTGTTGTTAAAGTTATTATTGAAATAATATTAATAACAATAACAACAACAATAACAATAAAAAATAATAATAACAACAACTATAATAATACGAATATTTCCATTTTCGTAAAAACAACGTAACTCGAGTTAGGCCGTTTTTTCGGAAATCGTTGATTTTTTAGCCTTAAAAAAATACTTCAGTACTTCCTGCTAAATGCATTAATAGCGTAATCATATGCTCTTGCATTTTAGCTCATTGCCGGAAAAAGCACCTAAGTCGACTTAGACCGTTTTTCCACCCAGCCCCTCAATTATACCTATTCTTTTTGTAACATAGTCATACCAGTCGTACCTTATCATAAGGATTACATTATTTGTAATTGTCAAAAACTAACTGGATGCTTAAGACCTGCTAAGATAATATTATTACATGCCTATAGATATATTGTTTTTTTTTTATGTTAAACTTCAGCATTCATCAATCTAGGAAAATAATTAGGGACAAATCAGGTCCTCACAAGAAAATGGGTCAAGCCTCGGTATAGCTTTCCGCTGCGTACATTTTAAATATGTCTACATTACAATTACCTTTTCCAACATCCGATTTGTCTATGGAACTCGCGTCAAACCCTGAACCTAAACCACATAAATTTTACATGTAAAACAAATATAAAAATAAGTTAAATAATATACGATCTGAATTTGTTAACAATGATTTCAGTAAAACGATTAGAACACAAAAACAGACTCCATTTAATAAATACGATTATAATATTAAAATATAGGTTAACTATTATTTAAAATATACAGTAAAATTGCGCAAAAAGTGAAAATTAACTAATACCACAAAAAAATTCATATTAATCACCGTAATTTGATTCTGCTTTAACTCCCGAGTTGAAATTCGAACCCCCTAAGAAACTTAGTAAACTCTGTTGATTACCTAAAACATACATTTTGTGTAATTATTCGATAATAATTCTATTCAATTATTAATTAACAATTTTGTAACTTTATTATATTTCTATAGCAATAATATCTGCCTTGATCGTAATAAATTGATATTTTTATTCAGCCGATCAAATCGCGTCTTTCATTTTAAAACCCTTCGACCAGCCTTTTACATTAGTACAAAGACATCACTAAACAACACAAGTATATTAAATAACATTTGGTATTCCATATATACGTACCATATTTACCGCTCCCTCGTAGACCAGCACCAAAACTACCGGCTGAATTAATGTCAGCACCAGCATCTGAAAATTACCATTTAAGTCCAATATCAAAAGATAATAATAATTAAATAAATATGAGATATGTTTTATCTCATTTCATTTTTATTAATTTAGCATTGTTGAAGTGTAAATATTTATCTCTCTTCTACTTTAAAAACAATATTTATAAATTATTAAACCAGTCACTTTAGATAAATAATAGCCCTAATCTGGAAAGTATATATTTATCGATGAAATCTTTTCAGAGAAACTTGGGAGGCCTTAGGTGGAAAAAAGCTTTGATTAAAGTTTAAGACCAGTATTTCCGCTACACATTTTTTAGATTCCCTGATACAGGTCGAAGATGAACGCTATCTACAGAGAGAAAAAAGGGCTGATGTAGCTATGAAGAAATGGCAGAAAATATTTTAACATATGTAAATAGTAGAATTAACAATATGAAGAGTTATAGTTGATATTTGAGGTTATGTAGGCCCGATTATATAACAGAAAATAGTAAATGGAATAATATTATTGTTCCATTTAGCATTAAAATAGTTTTGAGCTTTGAGTTTTTGTTATGAGGATTTTCAAGGTAGTTTTCAAGTATATTTTTCCTCTATTCTACAATTTATTATCTTGAATTTCGTTGTAGTTCCATTCAATTTGGTCAATTCTATCGTGGGATAGTAGGTTTTAACACAAGCTTTTCAAAATGTTTCAATGCACTGCTTGCAAAGAATTTTAAATTTGCGATGTTGACGAAGATTTTTTAACCAACTTTAATCGATGGTAGTTGAAATTGTAGGTAATTTTACGTTTTTTTTTTTTTTCATATTATTTTACGTCGACTTTTCTGAACCCATATGGGACTAAATCGCGACTAATTGGCATTATTAGACACTAATAAACAAATACAGAGGTGTCCCGATGACAGATGGCAAAGGCCGGGATCGAACGTAATTTTACGTTCTTTACCTTTGGGTGAAATAATCTTTCATAAAATTGCTTTCATATAATCATAATCTTTAATTAAATTGTTTTAGACATCTTTTTTTTGGAGCAAGACGTTTTTGCACAGCTGTGCAGTGGTAAACCATGTAACTCTTTTTCAGGCTATTGTTGCCTCCCAACTCCCCCAACGTAATACCATACAGACATCAGCCTGTCTGAAAATTTTAAATATTTGCGTTTTCACTTTATTTCCCTTTCTATTTCTCAGGAAATAATTTCCTTGACCTAATTTCCTCGTCAGAATTTCCTCGGACAAAATTTTGCTGTGCAGCCATATTCTTTTAGTCAATATTAGGGTTAGGCGGAATTCTGACTAGTTAGGTTAGTTAGTTTCGTGACGATTCCCTATTTTACTATACGAATTTTGATCTAAAATGACTCCCACGACAAAAACAGGGCCAAGTAGTCAAAACATCTGACACCAAAACGGCGGGGCCTAAACGTCCCCTATCTATTTTTCTTAGATGAGTCGGAAACTATTGGCCAAATCACTATTGTTCATCTTGTAGGGAATTGAAAAAGTATTCAAAATAAGCACTCATATATTAAAATAAGCCGAATAATTGTGATTGTAAAAAATGCGCGGCTTAAATATTGGTCATAAACTTTCAGCTTTTTTAGAACTTGCAAGTCTCCCTCAAATGATTTCATTGATAAAAATTGACATTTGGTGTACTCACTGGCACTCTCGCTATTCCAACCCCCCACGTCTACGTTCATAGTAGAGACCGATCCAGAGTTCTCTACAGCCATATCTAAAAATAAAACATACAAAATGTATATCAATTATCCAGTAATAAAATATAACAATCATAGTTAATGTGACATATTCATTGTTAAGAACAATATTGCAAAATTAAATGTAATGTTCTCCACGAAGATCATAAGAATGACTGAAAATAATTGCACCAACTTATCAGCAGTATTATAGCAATATTGCTAAGTATGTTATGATAAAATATATATAATTAACCTGCATTGAAATCCGAATTTCCACCAACTCCCAGTTTAAGTTTATTGCCTGAAATACAATACCATTATATAATGTTATATTACTAACAGTGTAATATGTTACTAAAAATATATATTTAACAAACGGAAAAGCGAGACAATTTTATATGTCCTGACAAAGACATCAATGGTTCATGTTTCACGCCATCGCTAGTCTTTTAGTACCGTCTTGATGGTTCGTATGAAATTCTATGCCAATACACCTTGAGGCAAGGACTAAATTGTATGAACAACATATTTTCAGAATACCTATAGGCATAAGTTATTCAAAAAAATAAAACCACACATATAAAAAAATCGCTCGAGCGCTTAAACTGTTGGTTACTTTTTCTAAAACAAACGATTCGAAAATAATCTGCATTACATAATTCTTTGTTTACTCGTGATCTTACTAATTACTTTGCCTTGTGAAGGAAACTATGTACCTTTTCAATAAAACCGAAAAGTAATTATTGATACATATATGTATAAAGAAGCCAAAATTGTTCCTATCATACTAATTATGTTCTTACCTTTGGTATAATATCCCGATAACGGAACTCTGTTTCCTTTCATATTCACATTTGTATTAGTATTTGTATTATCTGAAATATCAAAATCAAACATCAATCATTATAATTTGCGCCTGAAAACTCCGCAACAGAAAGTTGCGCGATAAGTTCCTGACGTTTGACTAACACCACAAGACTTTACTTTCTTTACTATTAAAACTATAATGACGCTAGCTAGCATCCGAAGTAATAAAATAACAAATTATCTAATCATGTAATTAGAATTTGTAACTATTAGAAAAACTATCTAGCGCCACACCAGTGCCATATCAGCTGCAGGCTTGCACCAAACTATCGCTAGACCAAGCCTAGTTCCAATAAGGTGAAGCCTAAGTAGTTAGTCTAAGGCCACAGTAATTTTCTACGAGAGATGTATGCAAAAACAAAGATATGATTTCCGAAATGAAGTTAAATAGAAATAACTAAACCCGACACTTTTTTCTTGTACTAATCGACGTGAATCATTTTACATTCTATGTTTAGCTTTCTATACAACTTAATAGCTAAGAACAAAAGAGTGACCAAAACCGAAACTCTTTCCGTTCTTATTACGATGTTTTTATAAGCTATATATCAAACCAAACTTCACTTATACAACCCTAACCAATTCGTATTTAAAAATATTATTTTTACCACTAATGTAATCTTCCGAAGACGACTGGATGCCATTAACGTTTCCATTTGCATTCGTAATTTCTTCCTCTATAACGTATAAAGACGAATATCAACTAGTAAGCTCGCTTGTTGAACTTGAATTACAATGTGTAACCAAATTAATACAAATTATTCCTGGTTGAAAATTGACCAGTTTTGTATTACATTGCACAATTTTCTTACAAACTTAAACAAAATAACGAAACTAGATAGGAACTTGCCAAAAACTAGACTCATTTCCATATAATGGATTCGAATATTAAATATATCCCGTCATTGATTCTTTGATTCATGCGTTTATTATGCACTGGTATCTAAGATCGTGCTAATAATAACAAAAAACTTACAACAAAAGGCTTAAACACAAATGAATATTACTTACGTAAGCTTGATTCAGTCTTACTCTTGAATCCAATTTCATTGCCTAAATTGTAAAAATTGTCTTATCAAAAAGAATCATTAAAGCTTTTGTGTTCTTCGCAAAGGGAGTGAGCAACTGTAGAGAGCAAAATAGTATTCTGCGCTCAGAATATGAAAAACTTTTTCTCAGATATAATTATTTTGCTCCCTAGGAAGAGAAAGTGCGATTTTGAAAATTAAAATTTAGAAAATATGTGACTCATTTGTGACGATAAATGAAGATCAGTAAAGTATTTACTTACGCGAATTTAATTTAGACCGATCTTTGAATCCAAATCCGAAACCTGCTCTCAAAACATATACTAATTATATTAATTACGACACAGAATATTCTGTGCATAGCCATCTATCCATTTACATATTTTTACGAAAATGTCAGATTAAAAACAAAATTTTACTGTTACGAATCTTTACCTTTAGCGTAGTCTCCTGATAACGAGTTTACACCTTTTGTATTTATATTTACATTTTGATTAGTATTTCCTTCATCTGCGGGAAAATAATAATTAGTTATTAAAGTTTTCAGTCAAAATCATCAATTAATTTTAAAATTAAATTTGCATTATCAATCAAAAAGTTAACAAAATATCTCAATATTTACAATATTATTATTTAGAAATGAAATCGTAGTTCACATATCAAGATAATTTTAATTACTTTGAGAATTACACGGGGCCTAAAATACTCGACAAATACACAACAATTTACCAGCTAACAAATATTAATCAATCCTTACTATTAAATCGTTTTCATGTCACTTGGACTTACTAAAATAGAATCACTAACTTTAAAACATTAATATAAACTATTTTATAATAGTGCAAATATGAATAAACTAATTTTTCTTCATTTCTTAACTATTTAAAGAATAAATTAAAGGAAAACATATAATAACAACATAAATTAATATTACCTGCGCTTTCATCCATGACTCCTATATAATCTTGATCTATTTCAACTAATGAAAATAAATCTACATTTAACACAATTGTATTAATTTTGTAATTTTGGCATTTAATAACGTATAAAATATGAGTTTAAACTATGTTTCTTAATTATATTAATTATTATTACATCAGTAAATCATGAACTTTTACAAAATTCAAATGTATTATGATTTTTCAATTTTAAAACTGTATTTTTATATTAACATTGTTTTTTCAATGCATCTTACCACCACTGGAAATGGAATTTGCTTCATAACCTAGACCAGTATCTGTGAAATAAACAATCCATACTTATAATTACAATCAGTATAACAAGAAATATTGTTAAGATTACATTAAAGTCTCGTTTAAAAAGCTACATTCGATTGAAAGATATTTCATTTATACAGGTAATCTAACATTTATGCAACTGGTGAATTGATTTTAACATTTTAAAAACGTATACCAATTAAAGAAAAGTTATTATGGATACTCTGCAGTTCCCTAAGTCTATTGTCTTAAATCTCAGCAATTAAATTTAACACATTTCATTGTTTTAACTAATATTTTCTACATATTTGATCAAAATTGTTGCTGGAACTATATTAGCAGTCAGTTCTAAGTTATATTTCTTTGTAACGGTGATTACGTACTACATAACTGATTTATAATAAAGAAATTCTTAAGACAAAGTGTATGATGCTCAAAATATTTCAACATGTAATTCTGTTATTTGTTGTATATTGTCAATGCATATAGCTTTGTTTTATGCAGAAATTATTGAACTTGTTGAATTTACAATTAGTACATATTACTTACGAGAATTTGAGTTCAACTGACTTCCCAGCTGCAATTGGCCGCCCACGTCTAAAATTTGAGGAAGATATAAATCATGTATAAATCTAAAAATTTTAAGCTGAATCCCATTTATGAAAACATATTATAATCTATATTATAAGATATTATGAGTACTTAATCCATTCAAGCGTACATTTCTTTTACGTGATAAACATCTGAAATTTGTTATTTGGGAATTTTCAAAATTAAAAATTTCGGACCAGACATGGCTGACCAAAACATAAAAAGTTACTTGATCGCGATGAAACCAGAAACTTGTACATTTTTTATGTCACTGATTACGAATGCGCTGTAAGATTGTCAAAATTAAAATGACCAATGCGTTGGGCAAGTCAAAGTGCAAAAAATTGCATGGAAACAATAAAATTCTGAGACCAACAAAGAAAATATTGGTTCCAATTGAAAGAGGAAGCTCCTAAAACATTTTTCGTTGTTTCAAATATTTGCAGATAGTAAGACTGAATATTTATGGAAATAGGCAATTTTATTTTTTTTTTTTAATTAAACAAAAATAATTTGTTGTTGTTCTGGTTCTGGAAAAGTTGAGTTTATAAATTGCGACATACTTTTAATATATTGACAAAGTAACATAGGATTATTAATTCGAGATACCAAAAAGTGTAAGAACCCACTAGTATCATGATGAAGTAACTGATTATATTTTGGTCCGCTATCTTGGATTCGCCAATTTGGATTTTAAAAGTCTGATGCCAAATTGGTAATCGAAGATACCGGAAACCTTCGAGTACCCATCTTTGCATTATTTACGTGACATTTTGTGTTCATCATGTATTTTATTAAAAAAACGTTTAACATTTTCTTTATTATCCTAAACAAATAATCAATAAATGAACAGAATAAATTAAGGGAGAAAGTTCAAGAATTCAAATGAATTGTTACACTCAAAAATATTACAAAAGTATTTTACCTCTCGTTGATTCGGAATTTTTCGTAAAATCTAAACCAAATCCAAGACCTATAACAAACAAATTTTATACTCTTTTTTTAAAATATAAACTACAAAAAAAAATTAATTTTGCATGCACTACCGGCACTAGAATCCAAACTGTCTTCGACATCTGCACGTCCACCTAAAATACAAAATAACCGTAATAAATAAGTAAATTATATATAAGACATTAAGATCTCAAAATGTTCAATACTGTCTTTAACTTAATCAAAAGTTATTAATAAAATTGTTATAAAAAGTTATGACATAGTTTAAAAGAGTACTTTACATTTTTAGAGCATAAATTTACTATATTAAGATTGAATTCTAATTCCAAAAACCTGTCTGATAGTCCCAAGAATTTTGTGTCATTTTTTGCAGTAATGTTCAATTTTAGTCTAAGCTTAATTTAATTTAAATAAATATTTATTTGAAAAGCTCTCTTATTATTGATCTATATATGAGTAATTCCACAGATTTTTTCATATAACAATTATTATGAGTACTAGGTAATAAAAATATGCAAAAATGTTATTATAGTCTTGGGTACCAGTATAGAAGTTTTTACCTTTTCAGGCTATATAAAACACAATTCCGTTTCTTGAATATAAAAGAATGTGTTTAATTACCCATAAAAGACATTTTTAAGCTAATTAATCTCCATCACATATTTGTACCTATTCCATGAAAAATTGTTTCTATTCTATTCTATTTCTAAAATTTTTGTTCTATCAAAGAATTCACTTACGTGAATTTGATTTTGAACGTCCTTTGAACCCATAACCATAACTATCTGAAACATTAATTCACGTGTTCGAATATATCACCGTAGCAAGTTTAAGATTAAAGTTTGGAAAGTTAATTTATATTTACCCTTAGCATATCCTGCCGATGCCGATTTTAAACCTCCGCCATTTAAATTACTACCCACCTCGTCTGTAATGTATAAACTTAAATGATTTCAGTTCGTTCACTCTATCTTGTTTAATTGAAAAACATTATAATTTATAAACTCCATAAGTACCTTTAGAATTAACTTGTAGAGATGATAGTCGTTTATTAAGGTTTGTATTTGAGTTGGTATTACCAGCCAATCTAACTGAAATGTAAATATAAAATCATAAAAATAAACACGAATACTGATGGGATATTATGTCGTTATAGCAAACAATAGAAGCTTAAATTAAATGCAGTCATTGATTATATTAGCATAATTATTATTTAATGATTACTTGGTGCATAGGTCGATTGAACAGCTAGTTTCTACACTATAATAAACTTAAAGTGAAAATTTATTCGGTTCGTATGCCTTGCAATATCACTTTATATATGATACAAATTTACTCCGGCGACTTATTCATTCCATTTAGAGTATATATTTTTGCATTCGCATTGATTCGAGAACATTCAATTAAGAGAGCATTTGAATTTTGGTTTTGACCTCGTCGTTTTAGATCATACAGAACCCTCTTCGGGAAGTATTTTATAGTGGTGAGAATCATTAGCATTTACAATTTTTCGTTGGAAAAATCTTAAGATGTTGAATGATGGAAATTGAAATTACGATTCATTGGATTATTTTTTTATTTTTGAAAAATATTTTAGAGATTTGATGCACTGGGACTCGAACCCGGGAACTTTAGGTTTTTGATGTAATGTCAAATGCATCTAGCCTTGCATCTCAGAGGTAATAATGTTGGTGAATATATAAAAAATTAGATTTCATTATCCATCTTCGTTCAGTATAAGACGTATTTCCATCACTTGTTACTTAAAATAGTTCGCAGGGAACGAGCTTAAGATATTCAGAATTAATGTATTCTTTTTAAAAAACTAATAATAAAAGTCTAATACCATCCTTTGCAGAACTTCTCAATGACGCTAGATGTTTTTTGAATCCAGATATTAATGAGGAAATCAGCTCGTGGCAGGAAGTCGCTTCTGCAAGTGTTTATTCATCAACAGAAATAGGTTTAAATCATATACCAAGTGTATTAAATATACTTAAACCGTTACACTTATAACAAAAAAAAATATATTTTAGGAAAACTATAAATTCCATTTATGATCTCAACAAATTTATATCACTTTATGCATGATAACTGTAAATATGTCCAAACTACACACCGCATAAATTAACGATTTTAATTTTAATAATTTGTTGACAAAATCGCAAAATATAAGCAACTAAACACATCACCTTCTAAACAAATTTTTGAAAAAATACATTTAAATAAGTTTGATAACTCAAATGAATATCCTTATCATCCAGGCTATTATTCCCAAATTACAAATTATGTGCATAACGGTTAGATCATATTATATATTTTCATACCACGATTCTTCAACGTGTTCATATTGTTGCCAATCAAATCGGATACAAGTCCATCGACGATATCCCCTGGAATAGATATTACATAAAATAAAAATAAATACACTAATAGATTCTATAATTATTATCTAATGAAAAATATTTTCGATTCAAATTACTAAACTTTTAGAAAGTCTAGGATACGAGAACTTTTGTTTGCCATCATTCTTTTACTTAACTATTTTAAAAAATTACAGAATTTTCTTATACAGATAATTATTCGATTAATTATATGAGTAATTTATCATCATTTCATACCTAATCGACAATATAAATGATTAACAGTAAAAACTGTTGAAATCACCCACTGCTTAAAAAAACACATGTTTGTTATACGACGATTTATTGACTGTAAATATTTTTAAAAATGTATGTGATAATTTAACACATTGAAATATAAGAGTAAAAACACAAATATATCCAATCTAATCTAGCGGCTACTCTCCGATTTTTACAATTTTTTAATATGTTTTAGTACTCGATAAGAAGTGACTTTACCTCTACTTAAAGCCCTTGAACTCTACACCCCTTCGAGATTATTATTTTGCTAAAAAAATTTTAATTCGCTCCTAAATAAATAATTAAAATTAGGGAACAAATCAACATACCATATTTCATCGAAAAAATTATCAATATTTCGAAATAATGTAAACAAATTTTCAAGATTTTTTAAAAAATTTGAAATTTTTAACAAAAATTTGAACAATTTTTCTTGATCACAACGTAATTTTTATATTTTAAAATGAAACTTTACATTTGTTTACTTCATGGTGTTTACTTTAAGTCACGCCATTAAATGTTGTATTTTGAGAGCTTTCACATATCTACACAAATTTTCAAAACACGGAATTAAGAAAGAAACAATATAATTCCAATTCTTTTAAATATTATTGTCAAACTCGGCTAAAACCTTTCAGTGAGAGATTTATTATAATTTTTTTTTTTTTACTAAAATCTTCATTGATTAAGTAAACAAAAGAAAACGAAAATGTGGGCTGGGTTTTTTGGTTTCATTAAACAAAAAATGCATTTTGTGCATTGAAAATTGCTCAGATTTACTGATTTTTTTATAAATTGAGAATTTCTTCAGTAAAATTTTGTTTTTCGATTTTGTTTTAAATTTTTCTCCTCGTTAGATTTAATATTCGAGGGTGAAGGCAGTAAACGAAGAGTTCTATTTCTTAAAGGAAAATATCAGTTTCATCTTTGGAGTAAAAAAATAAATAAAAAAACTTTAGGAAGCAATCACTAAACACAAAAAATGCGTTTTTACATCGGTTAAAAATAGTAGTCAATATGTAAAAAAATATAGTCCTATGTATAAAACGTTGAGATTTTACCAAAAGTTTGCGTTTATATGCAATATTCAGCATTATTACAATATATTTCTTAAACAAAATAACAATGAATGGAGTGCTCACTTACCATCGTTACTAGCCTCCACAGATTCTCTATCACTGTCGTCGTTTTCGGAGTTTGCATCCAAAGTCGGGATATTTTCGAAATCAAAACCGACTTCATTTTCTGTAACGAAATACAAAAATTGAATAATGTATTACAGCATTATTATAATTGACGTAAGTTTGTAATTTTGAGGTTATGTGATCTAAAAATTCATTTTTGTTCATGTTTATTTAAAAATGTGTATTAAGTTTGAATATAAATTCAGAAAACTGAAATCGTTATTTTCAAATTACAAAATGGGAATACTCATGAAATTATAACATAAAAATTCCATAATATTTTTACGAAAGATGAGAAGTGATCGTTTAATAGCTGATTTTGGAAGAACAGCAAAAAAAGAACTTTTCTTGTTCATAACCTCAAATATGTTAAAATCCTGGCATGATAGTCCGATTCCTTCATTAAATGATTAACGTCTTCCAAGATCGAATTAAATTTTTGTTTCCCCTTTTTATTTACAATCTGTCTACAAAAGTGACAATAAGTAAATCGTATTAAATTAAGCGATACGCAAAGAGAAACATAAACTAAAATTAAATATAATTAGGGAAAATAAATGTAATTTTGAGAACATGTTTAATTTTACATTGAATACACATTTGAACCAATGACAACTAAACTGTAATAAATAATAATTGTCGTCCTTCATCTTCTTGACAAAATCCCCTAGTATGTAGATTTTGTTTCCAATTTTTGATAAATACCACACCATATTTAGATAAATACCTTATCATATTGTTTAAAATTGCTAAATCTGAAATAAATGTGTCTCAAATGAAAAAAAAAGATTATTTGATTGAAATAATTGTAAGTAAATATATTCCGTTGCGATCACTAAATTTTTTGTTTACGTCATAAAAGCTTACGTGACCATAAAAATATAATAAAAGAAAACATAAAATCTTTTAATATTAATAAATCGTAAAACTTTTAAACGGTTCGTGCAGCATTATATAGAAGCTATTAAATAAAAAGTATAACCTACCACAGAGAATTCCGACAAGTCGAGATATTTTAGAATGAAAAATAATACTATTTTGGATGAATCGTTTGCGAAATCGTTAGGTAAGTAGATAAATTTAACTGAAATTTACAGTAGTTAAAATATTTATTTTCAATGAGATGTTTAAAACATTTTTAGATCTGGCAACAAAATATTCACTTAAATTAAAACGAATTTGCTTAACGAAATAAATATTGCTTTTATTTAACCATTACCTCTTTAAAGCAAAACATTTTTTTTTAATGAAAATAAGAATAACTTGTTTCAAGCAATTCATTAGTATATACATAGATTATATTTATGTCGTGACCATTAAATTCCTTTGTTTTTCAATGTGCAAATGGTAAGTTTAAAAATTGAAATGTAATGACACTCAATATTAGAAAACATGCAATGTACACCTAGAAAATTGTACTTTTCATTCAAGGACACAAAATGACATTTTCGGTACTATAGCCCTAAAATCCGATTTTACGGCCTACTTTCAGTCCGTAAAATGAAATTTTATGGATCACGTGCAACATGAATCTGCGCTGTCAAAAACAGAAGCTATATGGACTAAATGCAGTCCACGAAATCGAATTTTTGCAACTTTCAGAACCGAAAAGTAATGTTCGACAAACGGCCGTAAGACTCCGGCCTCATGCGATCCGTAAAATCTGGTTTTACGGCCTTGTACCGAAAAATACTATTTATGTCCCAAAGATGCATAATGTTGCGCCCTCCATTCGAACATTATTTGTTGTCCCTTTATGTGTAAAATACAATCGAGGACTTAATTTTCTAGAGAAAATTACAACGTCACCGAACATTTGCATTTATGTTTTTAATTTTGCGTCCGTTTGTGCGAAAAATGTCATTTTCTGCCTGGAATAAAAGTGATCGTGTTAACGGTTCTAGTACTAAAATATCCGACTTAAATGTCGATACAGTTTATAAATTGTTGTTGCTAATAATGCATATTATGTTTTGTTCCATAAAAATAGTTACATAAAGAAATTGTTGATACACGTGTCCGCAAAGTAGACACTTTACGGACTACTTTTAGTCCGTAAAGTGTGATTTTACGGATTGATCTCTGCACTTTACGGACTAAAAACAGTCGGTAAAGTGCCTACTTCTGCGAACAATGTATCAAAAAATAGTGTTTTTAAAATTTTACGACCTCGGTTTGGAGATTGTGCGTCTGAGGACTGGCAGACTCGGTCCGTAAAATTGAACTTTACGGCCTAGGACCGAAAAGTACTATTAAAACACAGAATTAAATATTACAATAATTAAAATTAACTAAATAAAATTAAAAAGAAGTATTCACCGTACTAAAACTCTAAATCATTTGTTTAGTCAGTTTTAGTAATATAACAAATATAATTTGTTCGGAATGTAGTCTGTATTTTTTTAAAATCAACGATTTTATTTCCAAATAAAAGTTTTTTCTATATTGACAATTGAAGATTAGGGAAATATTTTTTTAATTATGGTAAAGGTAATAATCGGCAACCTCGACGATTCTCGGTTTTCATTTATATGATGAAATATACAGTAACCTACACTTATTCTCGTAATCTTAATTGAAAGCGATCTTATTCATCACTGCACGGTATAATCCAATTACCCAAAGGCTATTTGTACACTGCATCGCAGATAATTTTAACACAATTTTACGAGGATGATTATGACGATATAAATCATTGCATGATGTATGAACGTGCATTTCGCTGATTTTGCATTTGAAAATCAATGAATTTGATTTATTTTTAAAACCCGAGTTTTTTGCCATTTTTTTATATAAAAAGACAGTTACTGTACTAACTATAAAAGTAGTTATGTTAATATTAAATATGCATTTACTATAAATTATTTTAACATTACATAAGAAGTGAGAAATAATTGTCACCTTGTGATTCGACCGATGATGATTGCACATTACTACTGTCGACTGATGGTTTAATTTTTGCAATACCTCCAAATTTCCCACTGCTGCCAAAGCCTACGCCTCCTCCAAAACCTAGACCATTGGAGAATCCTAATCCACCTGATGCTCCCAAGCCAAAGCCACCGTCTTAAAAAAGAAAATACTTATTGGTGCATGTAGAACATACCTGTCAAAGTTGTTACAATAATTCTCAACCAATATTACAAGTGAACAAATGGAATAATATGCAAATAACTTATAATATATCATATTTCTTTTATTCTGAAAAGTCTTTTAACACAGTTACAAAATACTTAGAAGTCCGCTAGTACATTCCAATCCAAAAATGCTTCGTGAACATTCCCTTCAGAATTTTTCCTTATTCCAATGTATCATGATTGTCACTAATTGTCAAACATTTCGAGATATAATTTCGGGTGATATGCGAGGTTAATGATTTTCAGTTGAAATGAGCAGAAAAGTATATAAAGAAGACTCCATGATCCTGAAGATTCCACGAAAATGTGGGTTTATTAGGTGCGCCGTTCATCATCTTCTTTTGTCTTGAGTTTTACAGAATTAAAATTGCAGAGATCACTATTCCTACATCTTATCATTACTACATCACGACTTTATATTTTTAACCAACTCAATTTAATGAAATATAATTATTTGATGTAATCATGATGAGCTCAAAAACTGGGTTTATGGAATGGTACGTAGAATAAGGTATACGGAAATAGGGAGAGATACTTGCTGTACTATATCTCTAGTTTACCAACTTCATACCCTAACAGCCTAATATAATTCATGTCCATATATAGAAAATACAACATAAATAACAAAATAGAAAATAATTTTGATCAACAGATTCATTAAAGCAACTTTCGACCACATTCAATTTTGCAAACGGATATTTTACTGGACTAGTTACATAGAGTGATTTATGTGTGCAATATTTTAGAGTGGTTTAAGTATCCTTGGACTCAGTGAACCCAAGATAAATTAAAGGAGTGCATATTGAAAAACCGACAAATCAAAAAGCCGACAGGTAAAAAAAGGCACAGTCAAAATAACGATAATCGAAAAGCCAATAGTCAAAAAACCGACATTTCAAAAAATTACTATGAGCTTGTTGAGGTGTCCATTTTTTTATGTGTCGGCTTTTCAGCTGTCGACTTCATGACTGTTGGTTTTTTAACCTATCGGCTTTTTTATTCGTCAGATTTTCGATTCACCCTTATTTTTTGAAGTGTCGGTTTTTTGACTGCCGACTTCTCGATTTTCATTTTTTTTCTGTCTTTTTTTACCGTTCGGCTTTTTGATTTGACGGTTTTTCAATTCACACCCAATTAAAGGGATAATTACACCACGGATATAACAATACAACCCAGCGCACATGGCGATAGAAAATCTTCCAGGACAAAATAGTAGGATAACTTCAAAGATCAATACCGAGTAACTAAGTTAATGTAAAACTAAAAAACTAAGTGTACTAAATTAAGTCAAGTGACATTACATTTGCTCTAAAAAGAATAGTCTAACAACAGATAGTCTACATTTGAAACTAGCCACTAGTACGGTACTACGCAGGTACCTACTGTAGTAAATTGACAGGATAACTATTGGCCCTAGTCAAATGAACTATTGACTGCAATAAGAGAGAATACTAACCGAAGTGCAATTACATTCCGAAGCTTTAAGAAAAAAAAACATTAACAAGATAATAATTTCTACTATTTATGGAGTTTGAGATTAACCTATTTGGAATTAAGCGATATACATAAACAGTCACTTCTTATATCTGATGTAATATACTAACTAAATTCTAAAAATGATTACTTGATTATTGACTATTCCCATAATATAAATATGACTCAGTTCTCTGAATGTACAAACCAAATCTGCAAAAATGTCTCTGCGGACTTTAGAAAGACTTCTTGAAACGAAGAAAAAAGTAGTAACATTAATAATGTCGAGATAGTCAATAATCAAGTAGTAATTTTCACAAATTATTCAGTAAAATGTACTATGAGATAGTTATCCTTGCATTTCTGGAACATAGTAATCATTAGGACTAACGAATATTCAAAGTTAATATGGATAGATTTACGAATTTTATAACGGGAGGGGTGAGCCAACAATTACCCTTTGTCTTTTAGATGTTACAAAGATATAAGCATTGTAATTTGATCAATTTTCCTAAATAAAAATATGTTATTCAGTAAAAAAATATATACACATATTTTTCTTTGATTAGAATTTTTATTTCTTGAAATGTACGACATACTAAGAATTCTTCGCAACAAATTATTCAAATTGATAAGAAATACATGCAGACATTTTTGTATTTTCAAATATTTTTTAGAAAGATGCGTTTACCAAAAAAAAATTTGCAAAGGACAGTTGGAGGGCAGTTTTAACAAATTTTAAAAACAAGTAAACTGTGAGAAATAATTCGACAAAGATGTGTTTACGAATATACATAGGTAAAATGTCAAGGTACAGTGGAGGGCAATCAATAAAAGTACAATTAAAAATAAAAATAAATCGACTCCTATGGGTCCTCTTGAATTACTTTTTCTAACACTTGAAAATTAAAAGAATTCTACGCTTCAGGAAGATTTGATCTTTTTAATGTAATGTTGACCGCGTTTTTTTTCTTTTTTTATGAAAAACTTTTCAACATGGCACCATGGTCCATAACTAAAACATGAATTATAAATATAAATAACATGAAAAAGATTTTATACTTTTTATTTTCTTGTATAAAGATACAACTATCAATACAGTTGCGTATAGTTAGCCAACTCTATGTGCTTTTTATCAGAATAAGAGCAAAAAATCATGTTATAACATCGTACGTATACGATAAAAATTGTAATATATAATAATTATACTCATTCTCTAATTACAAAAGTGAAAACTATTTATTCAAACTTTCCGGGGCAATACCCGCAAAAGAAGTTCAGACTTCAGGCCAAATATGGTTGATATTTTAATGGGGCTAACCTGGCTGGATCCTTGCAGGAACCCGTTTTAATTCGAGCCAAATTGGGCTGATTCTACCCGGGTATATCAACATCGAGTGTCTACAAAATGTCTTCTCATCTCTTTAGTGCTAATGCCATTTCGCTAATTACAAATGGCATATATTTTTTTAAAAATATAACTTATTTATCAAAGTCTCCTTTTAGACTTTTCATTTTATTTTCGGGTTCTGTTTTGTGTGCCGTTATTCAATTTAACCGAACACCGCCACAGAATTAAATTTCATTTCTGATCACGATCAATTAAATATATGATTATATCACGCCAAAATATCGACGTGCAACTTCCAATCATTTGGTTACTAATAACCATCCTAATTTTTGACATACACATCGATGGGAGTGATTTTATTACAAAATGATTAAAAACATCAAAATTCATGTTTTCACTCACATAATTGGGTAAAACCGACTTCCAAAAAGCTCAGGAGTAGCAATATCGACAGAAGACATCCGGAAGTGAAAAATCCACGATCAACACGATTCCTCGTAGTAAATATCATCATATACCATTCGAATAACAACTTCTTTGCAAATTTTTCACTAACTTCCGCAAAAACAGCTTCGTACGATCATGTATATATAAGCTAGGAATCTTAATTAAAAGACCATACGATCTGACCGTTCGCGACCCAATCAAACGACGCACGGTAATTTGACGTATGCACTTTATTGTGATATGAAACGAGACTTAAAATCACCTTGTAACCAATCTGTAGACAATGAAAATCTGTGTTTATTAAATGACAGCTACAAGTGTTAATTCATAATTTTACATTTCTCATGGTGATAATCAACTGTTAATGTAATTCAACTGTCAAAGTCTAATATTTGGTTGTACAACATTCGGGGAAAATCATTCCGGAGATTTCCAGGTAGTATTATTTCCCGAGGATGCCGACACAAAAATTGAAATTAAAAAGAAAGTATCGCTCATTACTTAATTATATACTAATGCCTCTTAAAGATAGACAACTAAGCTACAAAAAAAGCAGATTTTGTAAAACTTTAAAATCAAAGTCATTATTCGACGGAGACTTACTTTTGACGAATTTTTTTTATGCCAGCTCAGAACATCATCTAGCGTTTCCGGTCAAGCTAATATGCACTATGGAAGTAGTCAATACGAACTAAATTCAAATCATGTCTCTTTACTGATTGGTTTAAAAGTTACCAGGCATTGTTACTTTCGTCCAAGGTCTACTAACTTTCAATGTGTACTTTAAAAAGTAACAATCAGAATCTTTATACTCTGAAGTTTAAAAATTTTAAAGATATTTCTAAATTTGTACTTTAATGAAACAAATAAGCATTATAGACAAATGCACCAGACATTATGATGCATTCGAATAAAAATGTGTTTAAAGTTCCCAGCATTGATTGCTCTTGTATTCTACGATTTAATTACTTTCTATCAAACCGACGACGTACAAAACTGGTCAAGGTCGATAGTTTTCAACTTATTTTAATATAAAAACCACTTTTCTCCATACCATGTAACCCCTGTCTCCCTACATGTATTAAAAGACCAAACGTATAACATTTTGAGTACCTGAACTGGAAGTAATACAAGAAAGATGATTTAAAGAAAGGCTGCTATTTAATACACCGAATCCCTCGCGCAAATAACATTTATTGATGCTTATGCCCATGCACTTTGATAAAAGGCAATAAATGATAAATGATAGGATATCTTGGAGGGTTGGATAATGATTGAACGTACAAGACACCCTTGGGAACACTAATATTCCCGGGTTGATTCTTATCAGAATGTATACCAAAGAAATACAAAACTTCATAAACAAGGGTAACATTTCTAAAGAACATCCAAGAACCATTTCTTACACGTTTATTTTTCTGTTTCTTCAAAAAAAACTAATGTACAGAAAACGTATACTAGTAAATAATCGTGAAATTTCGATTCTAGATCATTAATTCATGTGCACTTTATTAAAAATAACGTAATTACAGTAAAGAGGGAAGGTAAAGTCATTTAGAAGCTCAGCGAAAGCTCTGTATAATAGAAACGGTGCGGCGACTTTTTACGACCGTTGAACAGAGTACGGTGGACACATGATAAATGTAAACGGCCAAAAAGAAATATTTTTATCCGCTTCCAAAAGCAGTGTCCGAATCAGGCAAAATATGGAGCCTGGTCTACTTGAAAGGCTCATCCAGGAAAAGAGTCGTGTAGCCGCGACCGCGACACAATGTCTCGTACTACCGCATCACGTATGGACCGCACAACAATGGAGTAACAGCGTGCCGGTTTTTATTTATCTCGCATATATGCACAAGTATAAAACATGGAGGAAAAGGTGAGAGCGGTGAAAGAGGAGATTCTATGAGGGAAGATAAAGAGGAGGAAAAGGGAGAAATGCCTTGGTGACATCCCGGCACGGGCCATCTGGTCGACGTCCTGGTCGGGGCGGAACTTTCGAGGATCCACTCGGGTGGAAAGTGCTTGATTAATGGCCTTCCAGTGAGCCCGAAGATTCTCTTACCACCAATCAGAATCACCGAAACACTCGTTCCTGTCCTGCAATCGATAAACGCTCGAAAAGCGATTGTTGCGGTATTTGCGCTCATAAGGGGTCCTATTTGACTCAAAATCACCGGGGATGGAGGACTCTCGCCACCTTGTGATATGTATTTAATAGTTTCGATTGCCGAAGATTCTATTTAGAAAAGAACCATATTCCGATTTCTGAAGGATCTAAGTCTTGTTTGTTACCTCGAAAGATCTACAGTCGCTGGACTGTTACAGTATGCGATAATTCACCTTTCGTTCCATCAAGTTGGTGAACCCTTATGTTTTAGGTTATATTTATGTAAATAACATTTTGTATATAATAAGAAATCAAAGTTTATAATAATAAAATTACTTGATTGACAATGGAAGTACAAGAATTTAGCAAGTTCACTGCTGCTTTACACTCTAGTCTTACCAACTAATTAGGTTGAGTAACCTCGGAAATTATGAAAAATCTTGTAGTATTATGTTACAACAAAGTATCTGATTAACCCTCAGGGTACATACTTAGATAGCGTAACCCAAACGAACTTTAGTCTCTCTGAAAACTGTTGGAATTTTGTTTATAATCTTAAATATAGTGACTCTTAATCTACATAACCACAAATTATGAGATGTGTGGTTTCTTCGACCGTAGATTAAATAAAATTGAATATTCTCTGTTTCGATCTCTTGTGGGCATATGAACAACTTTATCTTGGTCTTGACAACGTTTTTCTATAAGACTATAATATTCAGTGGTGTTTTGGGTCACTGATTATGAATCTGATATGAGCTTTTGAAAATCAAAAATGGCCGGGAGCCCTGCGGATATAAGAGACCGAAATAATACCGTTGATGTTCATAAACTTCAACATATCAAAATAAGTTTAATCCATGATATAAAAGTGTCTAATGAAACTACGAAGTAATTCCAATGAGAAAACGTGTAAAAAAGATGAGCGGCTATGCTAGAAAAATCTTGGATGCTGTTAGGAACGTATGGATCATTTCGGACGTAATTTTGTACGTAGAATTCGAATTGGAAATCAGAATTGGTCCATCACATCAGGATTTTGAGATATTTCCGGTTATGTACTCGAAAACGCGTCTTTTTGGTATGTTTGAGATTACGTACAGGATGCAACAAATTTTTTTACTATTTGCATCTTTTAGTACTATCCTTATCCTTCAAACTGTGCTTTTACTCGATCATCTACTATTTTTCTAACAAAAGTTCGGACATTTTTTGACATTATCCGTCAAAGGAATGTCAATTATTCATGGTACATTACAACAAACTAACCGATTATTTTATTATCGTTGTTTTGAAACGTGAAAGTTTATGAACAACACCAATATTTTACAAAAATAGACAAAAGTAACAATAATTAAAATAGTGAAAATTACAGAGGAATGTTGGAAAAAGGAAACAAAAAAAGTTTCTCAAAGAAAACCATGTTAACCTGTGTTATAGTTTGCCATAATGTTTGTAATTTTACGGATCGATATTCAGAATACAATAGTACAAGAAACCCACCAATAAATTAAGAAATGGAAAATAGTGGATTCACAATGTCCTTTCTAAATTCGAATCACTTCAAAGTCGTTACCACCTGGGCTACTAAAAAAAAAACAGGAAAAAATGTCCTAATTCACGATTTTTTACCTCTTTCAGCTTCAATGTAGGCAAAAAATTAGTCCCATTCAATATTTTGAAAGAAAAATTCTAAGCCAATTACTGCATTTTTTTGGGCTGTGAATAAATGCTCAAAAATTACTAGAATCGAATTTTTTACCTCTTTCACCTTCAATATCTCAAAAACTAGAGCTAAAAGTCTTCTTTCGCGGTCACATGCGGATTCCCTAGCCAAAATCCTATTAGAATCGACTCTTATTTGAAGGGTAACAAAATTTTGTTAGGCTGTGTTATTGATAAAATGTAAATTATTAATTATTTTTGTACTAATTTTATAGAATAAATTCTGATGAGGACCCAAAATCAGGGTTGAAACGTAAATTATTTTCGAATTAACTTTCAAAAGTATCCTATAAACCAAGAAATCTTTATCGATTACCTTATTATTATTTAGTTGAATATTGATATTTTCTATGTATCTATAAATCAATACTTTCTCGATATTATTACGCATATCTTACGCAATACATGAGATAAAGTACTTCGGTTGTCATCGTAAAAAATAACATCTCTGCACTTTGAGGTTTTGTGTACATTTATATCACCGAAGGAAGCTCTTTACGTGTCATTTACCAATAGATGCTAAATTCTATTGTAAGCGAAGATGGATAGAGTATTCACGTCAGGTTTACAAATGTGGCAGCTGATGTAAGTTTTTATGTACACTTCCTAATACGTGTACTCCATTCTATTCTTAAAGGTATTTTATTAAGCATCAATTTATTGTTAAGTACACATCACTCCAAGTGGAATTGCATATGATTAATAAAACCAGTGTAGAAAACAGTATTAAACAATATTTTTGAAAGAAGCATTAGTGACTTTAAATACTGCAATGCTGTTCATAAAATGTTTTCCTGAATTTATTAAAGGTAAAAATTCAACTTTCTAAAGAACAAAAACTACATTATAAAAATAAAGTTGGATTTATTAAGTATTTTGATTTTTCGAAACAATAATAGTAATTGTCATCAAACTAGTCGTTTAAAATATTTTAATGCAGTAATTCTTCTGTTTAACAGAAGAATTCAAAAGTAATTTACGCGAGGAAATAAAAACACAACATCGAAACATTATGTATTCAGCATGGCACTTATTCATCGCGTTGTAAAAAGAAATATTCCCAAACAAAAGAATGAAGGGAAGAGAACACAAGAACGCGAACCATGCATGGTTTATTACTTGGTATAATATGTCTTTTGTTTCAACTAAAAAACTAAATGAAAACGTCTGGTTTTACTAAATGAATTATAGGCATAATTATATTTTTACAAAATAACAATTCTCTCCATTTAATACCATCATTTATTACTTATATAGCGAATGTAATGCAACCGGAAAGAGAAGGAAAAAATATATCCGATTGTTTTTAAAAAATCATGGATTTAGTATTTTTTTATTTCACATTGAAATCTTTTCAAAATTTTTTAATTTCAAAGTTCAAGTCTGGAGGACACGATTTCTTTCCTTCAAGGAGGAATTCTGAAACAGTTTCATTGCAAAAAATAAAAATAAAAAAAAATACTTTTGAAAACGTTTTGTAACAATAATCACAAATTTTTTTACGGCTGCATTTTTCGAAAAATGTCATAGAAAATTCTAAAATTTCAGATAATTTTACTTGAGATTTGTATTCTTAAACATTTTTTTGGAATCTATAATGAAAAAATGTCCATTCAGTACTTAATAAGTTAAAAAATATTCCTGACTACTTTTTAGCCATTTTCTAACGCTTCTATCGTGTTATGCAAGTATAAAAAGCACTAATATACGATATAATTATCGTATGAAGTTCAACTTGAATTCTATTTCGAAAATGTCACTCTCATTCTCATGTCATTCTACTTTTTTAATGGTCCGTTTAAAAATGGAAAAATAAAATTAAGTCAAATTGTTTTAAACATTACTAACACTTATTTAAAAAATTGAATTTAATGACCATAATTAACCAACAGAGTTAAATCACGAGAATATTACCGCAATACATTTTTTCTGAAAGTGCCATTCAAAGTCTCTAGTTTCTACTCCGAAAATTGCCATTGACGAAATGACCATATAATAAAAAACATTTAAAAGTACCATTAAATTCGAAGTCTTAGAAAACCTTATTATGACTTGTCGATTTACTTTAAAGCCTTTAGTAAAATTTTTAGTAAAGAAAATGTCTTCAATTTGTCTCAATTATCCAACTCGAAATTTTGAGAAACACAAATGTTTATCTCGTTTCTTCGAAGCGTGAAAAGCGAATACTAATTCCTACGTAACAAATGATACGCTCATTCAGAAATTTACATTTTATTCAGCTTGTTGCTCGTGTGCGCATACTTTTCATTTTTCAAAATGTAATTTCCTATTGAAGAGTAGTACGAGTCATGGAACTCTATGCCGCTTTCATGGTCGTCCTATTACAAAAGTGACCAGCTGTGTCCGACCAACCCTTTGACAAATCCAATAGTCGACTTTGGGCGCCCAGTTGTCTGCCAAATAAAAGTTGACAATGAGACCACTGGCCGCATGATATGCACTTCGTCGGTGCGCGCCTTTCACGCCGTTTACCAGGTACCTAAAGTCGTCGGAAAATTTTGAATTTTCCTTTGATCGAGCGTGTCTTTGCATAAAATCGCGATTTCTTGGCTTCTGACGGGCGGCAAATGTCTTCTTTGACACTGCATTTTCAATCATTTTACTAAAATTCGTCGCGGTACGACCGTAAACCTTTCGATAGATGCGACTTTATTATTGGGATACGCTTTTAGTAGTGTTGTACATCTTAGGTGATAAATTCTACGTTTGTTTGAAAACTTTCGTTTAACCCGTTTCCAAGAAAATAATACGGTAATCGGTTTGAGGGGTTGGATTCTAGAAACCCCAAATAACCGGATCCTTCCGGTTTACGAAATGCAATTATAATTCTTTTTTTGAATGGAACATTCGGAAGTTTAGTGAAGGGAAGAAAGTCCTTATTATAGTTTTTTCTTACAAATTCTGTGTCACAAAATTGATTAAGAAATCATGTTAGTTTTTCAAAGTAAGAACACAATGATAGTTTTCACGGATTTTGAAAAAAAAAATTATTCAATGATGCCGACTAAAATATTGATACGTGATGTGTATATTAATCATACTATATTAATACCAAATTGCAATACAAAAATATCACAGTAAGAAAAATCAGTAGAAAATCTACCTCTCTTTGATTTCTTTGTGTTAGTGCGATGGTTTTAAGCGATTTTTTGCGAACAATTTGAATTTTTCAGGATCTACTGCCAATTATCTTTATTGTTCATGTCCATTTTCAATTTTAAGGATCAAAGTACAAGGAGGTGTCGTATAGCGGTTGGATTAAGCTAATATTATCGGAAAAGTTTACAAGAGGCACCAGTACGAGGCACATATGACGTTAATGAAAGTTTCAACATTATTCGTATAATAACTGTCTTTATAAGTTATTTAGAGAGTGAAGTACATTCTTTTTCAATGCAAATTACGACTCGCAACATTAAGTTGCTTTACAGGCAATATTAACCAAAGAACTACACAGTTCAAAACAGTTACAACCGATTAGTTACAACATTTGATTAAAAACAAGATAAAAACAGAAAAAATACAAAAATAAAATGTTTATGTAACAAAAAGACTTAAATAATCGTAATAAGTTGATAAAAATGTAAACTATTAAAACGTCCTCTTTCCACAAGCTGAATCCTCTTGTGGCAAGTAGAAATACTCTTGTTATATGATCAAGAGGATTATTCCACTTGCGGTAAGTGGATTTCTACTTGCCACAAGTGGATTCCGCTTGCGAAAAAAGGACTCTTAAGGAACTATTTTGAGAGTGTAAAAGATATCTTCAATATAACTACAGTTCTACCGGTCGATTAAGAATTTAAAAAGTTTTTGACTGACCTTAACCAGAATAAAGTCCTTCTCATTAAAGACTAAATATGCAACATTTTAATATGAAGTTTGGCAGTATTTTTTGTAATTAATATGCGAGGAAAAAATGTAGAATAGTAGACACTTTTTACTGTGCAAATTCCTGTCGTTTGAACGGTGTATCGCAAAGTACTTTAAGTATGAAAATAAACAAAACTACTATTAATTTTTAAACGATGATTCTATTTTTGTTCCGCATTAGAATGTCTGGTACAAATGTAGCAGCGAAAATGTTTATACAAGATGAGACTATTGATAAAATTTGATTTTAAAGTGGTTACAAAAAATAGGTACTGAAGTTCTTTTTTAAAATCGTAGTCAAAGTTTATTAAACTAAGTGAAATTTTGAAAAACTTAATATTCGGAAGTTATTAAGGTTGCGTGTCATGAATTATTTGTTTTTGAGAATTCAAAATGAAGGATCTAATATGGTGGGCGTATTGATTAACATAGTTACATTTAATACACTTTGATTTTTCGGAGTCGCTACATTTACAAATTTCACGTTTTTTAATATTTGAAATCCAAAATGGTTGTTTCAATTTGATGATGATATTACCCTTTTCTTTGTCAAACAAATTAAAATGGAAATATGATTAGTTTACTTCTTTTAAAACAAAATTAAACATTAAATCCTGCTTTTTAATGTGTTTCATATATTCATTTTTCAGAACATAAGGACGAATATCGGCTAAAAATATATTCAGTTTTTTGCAATATAAAGTGTGATTATCCGACAAGTTAAAATTTTTACCAAATATAAATTAATCTCTTACAATAGTATACACATGAGACGAAATACTTTTCACTTATTTGGAGAGCTATTTTAGATCCTTTTTAACTAATATTGTATTTTACAACATCACAGTTTATTTTCTTGTTCTAGTAGAGTGCAGTGTTGTAGTGTATATTTATTACATTTATGCAATTTCCAAAAAAAAAAAACATTTTAAGTTTGAGATATAGAAATATTAAAATGCGTAAAATTCACTTGACAACAAGGATCGTTTTTTAAGGTAATTTAGTTTCAGTACACATAGTAAAGAATGACAAATCACCGAACAATATGAAAACATCTTTTGTACAATTCTTGTATAACATTCTTATTTGCCATGTTAAAGGTATAGGGGAAATGGACAGTGTAAGAAAAAATGGACAAATTTCTACCAGGGTAGTGAAAATGGATACATAAAGGTAGGAAATTAGAAAAATAATGGCTATATGGTGGAGCAGAATCGAGGTAATCGTGACAGGTATTGGAAAAAGAATAAATTATGAACATGGTTGTATTTTGTATTTCAAGAATGAGAATATTAAAAATAATCTATTTTTATAGTTATAGCACAACCCTTCTCGTGCGCATTTAATTATAGTAGTTGACTAAAAATTAATTTTCCACACAAATACGTAATTAAAATACTCTCAATAATATACAAAAAATGATTATATTTAATATCTGAAACATTCTTTTATTAATGAAATTTAGACCATTTTTGACCGTTTAGTAGTTTAATAAAGTATTTATATAGGTTTAATAAATACTACGATATATAGAAATTAAAAGGATACTGACAATGTAGTATTATAAACGACTATTGATAGCTGTGCTTATTTTAACCCCTTTTCACTGCTATCCCTTAGTATATTGGACATAACTTGTAATAACATTAAAACGTTTTTATTGTAAATGTACGATTTAAAATACGATATCAAGAAAGCTCCACCTTTGAACCAGAACCAGAAATTCCAAACAAAATGGCTTCAAAATTAATATTCGTTTTTTTTAAGTTTCTAATCACCAATGTGAGGTCAGATTTAAAATGTCGTGCTCAAAATTCTTACAGTCAAGTGATAGTAAGACATGGTACTGAATGATAACTATTGGCGATGATGATAATGACGACCACAATGATGTAGATGATGTTAATGTTTATTAATTTTTGGGCCAATTGGGTTCCAGCTATTTCACAATCTCAGTTAACCTAACGGGTGCAGGTCGAAAAACCGCCAAATCAAAAAGCCGAAAAGTCAAAATATCGACAATCGAAAAGCCGTCAGTAAAAAACCGACAATTAACAAAGTTATAGATAATCGAATTCGATGATCCCTCGTAAGTTTCTTAAATCGGACTGTAGTCATAAATATACACATTGCACTATTAAAATGCATTTAGACTTGTATAGTGTTCATGTTAATTTGTAAAGTACACAAGTAAGATAGTTACATATAAAAATGTACAAAATAATATCTAGATAAAATAAAATTTTCATATTATATTTAAAAGAAAACCCGATAAATAAAATGAATATATAATTGGTCTATTTAATTACTCTAAATCTGAAGTAGCCAAAAACTATTAATGAAAGAGATCATAATCAATCACTACTTTGATTAATAATAATTTGGACTAATTGAAATACATAACTACTAATTAATTGTACATTCTACTAAATTATTATTCTAATCTAAATATACTGTTTTCAAAATAGTTACTTTGTTTTTTAATGGTTCCACAACAAAATAATACAATGAAAAAATAATCGGACAAAATAACCGTGACAAAATAATCGCGACATAATTAATCACTACAAAAACAATCGCTAGAAAATAATCGAGTAAAAACTATTCGCTACAGGATAAAAAAACATAATTATTGTATAATAGTATTGAATAATACATACGATCAATTAATAATGTTTAACACCGTTACATTATACGCATTCATCCTGATGCAAATATTATAATGTAAATATTATAATATTATATACCTTTAAGGTATTTCGTAGTTCAATCATCGATCATTTAACATCGTTAGTTCACTTAATGAACATAATACAATACTTAAATAATATCACAAAATGTATTAAAATTTAATTGTATACTTCCCAAATGTATTGATTACTATTAAAGTAAAAATTATTTTGTTTTTATTGTTTTAATGTGATTATTTTGTCACAGTGATAGTTTGTCGTAATTATTTTTTCGTGACGTCTTCTTTAATATGTTATTACTAAAGTGAATTAGTAGAATTTGAGTTCTGTACTTAATCGTTTCTTTACTCTATATTAGTGAAATTCTTTAACAGTTCAATTAGTGAAGTACTTTTCATACGGAGAGTAAAGATTTTCAAGATTGCTAATCACGATTCTGAGGTCAGATTTTCAACATTCAAAATGGTCGATACATTAAGCAGAGAATCTCTTTTGAATATCTTTTGATGCTTATAAAGTTTAACGCTTAAGAATCGTTTCTGTCGCTCGTTACCGATAGAAAATTAAAAATAAGAGGTACATTTTCAACAAATAAGATAATATACCAAGTCAATTCTTTAAGTAAGTAAGTTTATTAATTGTTGGGCAAACCGGTCTGTACAAATGAGTTCCATGAGTTTACATTGTAGTACAATAATTTTATACAAGAAGTAAAACATTTACAATTTAAATTTTCCAGCTTCAGCTATTTCACAATCTAAGTTTATCTATCGAACGTAGGTCGAAAAACCGACAAATCAAAAAGCCGACAGGTGAAAAAACCGACATTCGACAAGTTGACAGTCAAAAAACCCACAATTAAAAAAATGACGATCCGCTTGTAGATGTGTTTATTTTTGTATGTGTCGGATTTTCGATTGTCGGTTTTTGGATTGTCGGTTTTTGGATTGTTGGTTTTTTGACTGTTGGTTTATTGATTGCCAATTTTTTTACCGGTCGGCATTTGTATTTGTCGGTGTTTCAATCCGCACCCTAACTATCTATCCCTATAGAAAGTAACTTGCGTAATTTCCTAGAAAAACGCATACCATTTTTTTAATTTGCTTACGGTTTTTGTGGATAATATCTCTATGAAATTATGTAGACTATAGTATATTTTAAATTTAATGATTTTGGTTTTATTGTAGGTTAACCTGTTTGGGTCAACGATATAGACGTCGGCAGAATTAGTACCTTATTTTTTGTTTACACCGGGTAAATATCCCGATAAATGTCCATGTAAGATTCTTTTGGCAGAAAATTAACGAAAATGTATAACTATAAAACATTCTAAATATAAAACAATTTGATTAATAGCAAAGTTCAACTCATTGTTACTCGATAACGATGACTGCCGAAACTTAATGTATGTTTTTTTAATATTTAAAACATGAAATAAAACACAGTAAAATTGTCCCTCTTAATGTTCATTCAATTTTTCCTAGTCCCTATTAGCGACCGGTCATTGACCGGTACAAAACGCAAAAGATGTTCATGGTTGTCCCAATTAATGACCGATTAACATTATAATACATAATGTACATTATACATTATGATGTTAATAACTTTTAATTCTATTTATTTCTATACACTCCTGTCTTCCTATCTTCGTGTTGTTTCGACCTTATTCTGATGAAATCTGGCCGCGTTATGAGCCTGTACAATACCAACTTTCTATTCCGCAAAAATGGACATTAAAAACGGGCAGTTGTCATTTTTGTGTCCCTATTAATGTTTTCAGTATTCTTAAATATATTATTAATATTTTTCGAAATATAAGTGATGCTTAACATAATACTAACCTTAACTTACCTGTATGTAAGCGTATGTTGACTCAGAATGGCACTTTAAAGTCATAAAACGGTTATAAAGTGTGACACGCGAACGGCCAAAACTACTAAGATGGCCGTTGAAACGAAATTTTGCTTGTCACAGATTATTATAAGGTGATTGTTACATAAGTTTTTGTAACATTTCTGATTTATGCAAAAATAAACAACCGGGACCTGTCGATTGCCGGGCGAATGCTCTACCAAAAACATATGGAATAATCACCACCTTTCACAAACAAATTTAACAATACAAAATTCCTTAAATGTTTCTTGATTCACTTTATTAACGTACCGTAAGACCCAAAAAGGTCAGATTTCTTTGTTCATACTAATGATTAATCATATTTTGACAATCATTTCTGACAACGTTAAGCAAAAAAATAAATCAAACTTCAATTTTCATAGATTTTATATTTTAATTTACCAAAATTTACTTCAAAAGATATACGTGTCTACGTTTTTTTTTTCTAGTTCTTACGTTCCATATGTTCTACGCTTCCTCATATGCGTAGTTCCCTCTGTCATCCCCTTCACCTTCATCCTATTTAACAGATTCACCCTACATACATCTCTATCGGTCCCTTTTTATATACCAGCAGACCAGCGTTCGCTGTTTAATAACCGCGGAAAACCGTGGCGAATTTATATATACTCTTCACAACCACCGAGGTGGTCCCATCGCGGATCTGACATCTGCGACATAACAGTGTGTGACTAAACATCCTTTTATTGGAAAGAATCTGACAACATCTAAATGGACTTCTGCCTCTCACCCCACGCTTAATAGGTGATATCTATACTTCAAGCTACTTAAGAAAAACTTCGTAAGCTCCTTTACAGCAACGAAATGACCTTTTAAATGGACTCAAATTTGAGACGCTCCAATTTTCAAAGAGAAGGCATAAATAGGAGAACGATAATTGAGTTAACTGCTGGATGTCGCCTTTGGATGCATAGAAGAATTTTAGTCTTTTCAATATTAATGATGCAGTGATCGGATTTTTGTTATTATTTGTTTTATATACATCGATAACTTATTTAAAAACATTTTCCCATTGTATCATCTGTCTTGGTCAACGTTCGTGAGAGAATTTCTTAGTTTCATTCACAAAATCAGTTTATTTAAGGTCACAATTACAAAAAAGCAAAAATAATTGACAATAAAAGAATGATTAAAATAAGAAATTACAGTCTAGTAACTGACAGTTCATAAGTAAACATTGGGAGTAATCAACATGAGTTTAATTAATAAACTACTTGTTATTCTTTTTTGACACTTGTTTTCCATTCACTATTTTAATTCTTACCATCTAATGAGAACAAAATTGCCATCGTTTAGTGGACAGAGTAATAAAGTATCTGATGTTTCCTTCAGAAAACAAATTCTGCATATATTCAAAAATATCTTTCTAAAAAATACCCTCAATTACTTTTAATAAATCAAGTTTTGATAACATCCCAACTGTTGGTTTGTCCTACATCGAACGATTAGCTGATCAATTAAAAAGAGATTTTAAACCCATTTAAATTACTGGAAATAGATTACAGTTTCAATTACAACCCCATCTAATACGAGAAATTTATATTTTTTGAATTTATATTTTAGAAATGTTTTCAAATACTCGTCACCTATATTGGGATTACCTTCAGAACTGTGGGGCGCAAAATCGACTTCTACTCCTGGAGTGTTAAAAAGTTATTTGTAGATTTAACACGTTTAAAATAAGCAGAGATTTGTATACACAAAAACATTTAGAGAAATTTAAATTCACATAAGGACCCAAAATATATAAGATTAAAAAATTGTGACTGGTTATTTAGTGAATTACTTTCTATTTCGTATCGTGAAAACACCGTCAATTTTCTTAACGTTTTAGTAGTAGAAATAATTATTGAAAACTACTAGAGTGCTATTCAAAATAAATCAACTTAGCATGAAGCAAAACTTGTATAAAGAATAATTACAAAATCTATATTCAATCATCCTTGTACAAAAAATCAAAGTCGGTGGGAACAAAATTTCATTCTAATAACACATGTTGCTTTTGTATTACCAGCTATTGAAAATATTATTTTATGTGGTCAAATACGTACCAAGACATTTCTCACGATCAATGATTTGGATCCTGCAGTGTCCATTGAAAAGCGATTTTCTAGTTCCAAATAATACATACAAACCATTGCATAGGAATGAAAATTAGATTAATCAATTAGAACAGCTTGTAATAAAGCTTTTGCATTTGTGAAAGCTAATCGATTATATTGAGTATTTATAAATTATTATGTTGATACTTTTTCCATGTTTCTATATTACTACGTAATCTTTGATTATTAGGCCGTAAAAAAATATTGATTTCCTAAATCTGCTGACTATTATAAGAATAATTCACTAGATTAGCAACACGTTTAAAGCAAAAACTTGTTATATCACATGCAATATAACGTTGTAAATTTAGATAAGTTAAAAAATACTAAATACTAAAACTGGGTTACTCATCTAATTAATAAGAGAAAAAGAGTATGCATTTTGTTAATAAAAGTGAAAAAAAAGTACTATTTCATTAGTCAAATATTATTTCATATTATTAGATTAATAGAATCAACACTTCGATGAGTACAATTTCACTGATATATTAGTAGTGTTTTATTATTCGTTAGTGCAAAATTGACTAATTAATTTTTATATTATTTTTGTTACTATTTCAGATTTAGAGAATATGAAATAATAAAAAACTGATAATGTCGCATTTCATAAATATCGAATTATAAGTTGGTTGTAATAATTTGTTATACATTTAACAATAAAATGTGTTTTCTCTTCAATCAACAAATGCTAAATTTCATACACAATTCAGATTGAATAGAATTTATTTTGAATAATGTATCAGATATACAGTAAATAACATTTAACCTTTTAAAGACCAAATGTATTAAATTGTTCTTAAAAAGATATAAATTATCATTTTTTGTTTCAGAAAATCCCGACAGTCATAACATTTATGCAAAAATGTTTAAAGTTAAAAATCATAAGTATTAATTTAAGAAGTTTATAGCTTTGTGTCCGAATCCATCTCAAATTTCTTTTAAAGTGCTGCCATTTGATCAAAAATAATATTTTAATTTTTTGTCTTGCCTTATGTAACATTTTCAAGGCTGTTTCAAATTCCGTTAAAAATTTTGAAAAATGTTGAAAATTTACAAAATGGCGACCATTTTTTGAAAAATTGAAAAACCCAATTTTCTCAAAAAAATAACATTCTTTCTTTGATATTTTTTTGACAGTTAAATGAACTAATGACAGATATTTTCCAATACGTTTGGTTGGCTCTAAAAACTTGTGAAAGACGCCGGATATTTTTTCTTAAAAATTGATTAGCTATAATTATTAAAAATTGTGTATATTCGTTTCTTCTTAATATTAAAGAAAAAGTGTTTTCTCAAGCTAGAAGAATTGAAAATCATTTAAACACCGGAAAATATATGTAAGTATTGCAAAGAATTCAAATACGAACTCTAAATAAATAAAACAAAAGTATTCAAGATTACAATTATAAAAGTTGACAATTGAATTCAATTTCGGATTTTTTATTGCTTTCCTTATCTATCTCTTAACTCTTAACTATTAATGATTAGTATCAATTGTTAAGTACTATAAAATAGCAATTGTATAGACAATTTTCTGTGGCATCTTTACGATAAATTTCCCCATTTTTTAAACACCTTCACCTTAACCCTTTTTATCGACCGAACGTGCACAATTCGCACAAGGATTTTAGCATCGTTTTATTTATATAAACCTTTTTTTTTAAATATACACACCAAATAACCGACTAGTTTTAGGGTCGTACTTTCGAATAGTGATGGTCAAACTTTTGAAAAATGCCATTTTTTATTTATTTACAAATTTTTTATTAAAAATACTGGAAAAAAACTATTTTTGAGGTACAATATTTTTTAGATTTCAATTTTCACTATGATACCGGTTTCTGACCACCTTTTACCTTATCAGAAACGTGTTTCTGATTATTTTACTTCTAAAATTTACATTCACATATTTAGACTAAAACATACATACATTAAACATACTAGACGAAAAAATGTTGTGCTCCGGAGCCATTTTTAAAATCCACATCAACAAAAATCAAAATATGGGAATGTGTGTGATAGATAGAAAGTGGCCAAAAAACGGTATCGTAGTGAAAATCGCACTCTAACAAATATTGTACCTCAAAAATCGTTTTTTTTTTTTGTGTAATTACAAACAAAAACTAGATGCCTTCGACCCGGGTGCCTACAATTTTGGCTAAATTCGTATTGCAGTTCCCTGACGAAAGGCTGATGCTTCCGGGAATATTCCCATTTTAACACTGCCAGGAAAGAAGGCGGCAGAGGGTAGTTCTAGCATCGTTAGGTTCGAGTAGTTTCTATAGATATATTGTAACAATATCTTGTTCCTTAAATAGGGTGAATATGCCAATGAATGGACGGTTAAGCATTTTTCACACTTTGATCGATTGTAACTTTTGAATTCTTTTATGAAAATTTAATTATGATACCACCATTAGAATCGTTAGACTCTGCTCTTTATGACTGTGTAGTTCAACCTTTGATTTTATTTAATTATTAACCTCGTCTTCATACGTTTGTAAAAAAATCCGCTAAACCCGAATAAATAGACGGGTTAAATCAAATGGGACGTTTTCAGTACCAGTTTTGGATGGCTTTAAAACTTTGCTTTGATTTTACAAAATAATAAACACTGGAAGATCAATAGCACTGTAAATATTGTTTTGAATGTTCAAAGAACATAAAAATATGTATTTTGTTGCATATTGTGCATCATACATTCATAGGAAATAGAAATATGTAGAAAATCGTCCATTCATTGGCATATTCACCCTATAGTAAAATTGAAAATGACCATTTTCAAAACTTCGACCCCGACCGCAGATCAGCCGAAGCACTGATAAATGAGCACGTCTTGTTCACACTGATGCTTAAAAAAACAAAAATTAACCAAATTTTTATACTAAAATAAAATTTAATCAAATTTTTAAAGTTAGCCCCCCCCCCCCTGATACCCGCCTCACTCCCCTGCTTCCTCTGTGTCTCTGTTTTTTATGTAATGTATATAATATACATACATATGCATTGTATATGTGTATGTACAATTTACGTTAATTTCATGTTAATTTGCTTTTTACGGCATTATCGTTGATTTTACGAAGAAATGAATACAACCTTTTTTGTAGAGAATTCGATGTTCTATATTTTTTGTTTGAAACATTTTTTTGTACGATTTGTATTTTTTGTTAAAAAATGGAAAAACGTGTTTTTTGGGTTTTTTTTTGTTAAACCTCCCCATAATCTAGTATGCATTGTCTCCAAAAACTAATCAGATCTAAGTTTGGCCAAGAGCAACCCAAATCCGTTTGTACTTTTTAAATTCGTCATTTCATTCGCGAGATATCGCGTATACAAAATTTTGCCCACGGACGGACGGACGTACAACCTAACGGACACCAATTTTTTTATTGTTGCTTTGGGTTCCTTAGGGTCTGAAACGTCGACATTTGATGAAAAACTATAGGGTAATTTTTTTGTCCGAAGTGACCAAATTCAATACTTCGTCCAGACTTAGTCTGGGTCGAAGTAATATTAAACGTCAATTTTTAAAAATTTGACCGGCACCATTCAAAAGATCGACCTCAAAACTAATCGGAAATTGATGTGCCTATTTAAAAAAAATGTTCATTTTCAAACAAAACGATGCTAATTTTATAAAGTATAAATAAAATACAAAATAAGTCGTCTTCTTTCCCATTCTTTTGCTTGTGAATCGTGTACTTTATATGTGGTGCAAAAACGTACATAACCCACGAGAAATTATTACATTACATTAACAAACGAATGAAACTGGAAATTAACATAGTTTATAATTCTCCTGCAGTTAGAAAATCGAAAAAAGAAAATCAATGCACAATTATTGGAATGAACAATTTTTTATAAGTATTGGATATGGTGCCATATGAGTTCGAATGAATCCGTTTCTCGAATTAAACAGACATGGAATCGTAAAAAATTGAATGAGACATTTAAACATGTGTACATAAGAAACAGAATACAAAATTCTTGTGAATATTTTATGGTTTCTTAAGTTACTTGACATATTTGATTGGCCCAAAGAAATATTGAACACAATTGGACTACCTTCTGATTTCTGCTATAATCGCTCAAACTCGTCCATATACGTATACATAAAATAATAAAGTAATAATAAAAAATACCCTTTACACGTTGAAAAGTGCATTTCATCAACTGCTAAAAAACAATATATCATTTATTGAATAACCAGCATTTAAGATATTCATAAATACGCAGTCCGTGACGAATGTAACGATCTGTTGCGACGATAAAAGGGGTTCAGAATTTTTAAATATGCTACACGCAATTAACCTTAGTACGATACTCTGTTTCAAAATATAACGCATTAGAAAAACTAGAAGACATGGTAAAATATGTGAATAAAATCAACAGATCAATAAAAAGATTTGTCACTGACTCTATACCTTCGAACCTTAATTAATAGTACAAAAGGATAAAAATTCTAGTAAGGTTTTGGAACATCCCACATGTTTGATATTTTCAACCGATTTAATTAGTTTTTGTAAAGAATCATTATTCATAAAATTGTCCCTGGAGCCAACCTGGATTTGGCCGAGTGGCATACAAAATTGTTAAAAATATTTTCATGAGTAATTATGATTCTTAAGCAGAAATTCTTTTGATAAATAGGACATCTTAATAGGATTTACATACAGACTATTTAATCGAGTAATTCTCACACGATGAGCCAGAATTCGCGGAATCCTCATAAAATTGATCAGGCACTCGTTGGTTAAATGCCCACGAAACTCGTAAAGATTCCAACAATTACTAAAAGAACGATTGGCGTGTAAAAAAAGTGCTGCGTCCTTGCGCCACGATTAGCGTTTGATTCTTAGATGTCATTGACGCGAACTGAAAAGTCAAAAATCCCCATTCAAGTCTGAAGCATGATCACTCGCAGTTTCGCCGACCTATCCCTCCCCCAGTTGTCCCGGAAATCTCGGGCTCACTTCAGCATCGTTGGCCCAATAAAGGAACTCACTCGCGGGGTCCCTTTGAGACTTGTGAAAAGCTAAGCAAAAGCCAGAACAACGCATGCCCCGAAGTACCTGGGTGTGTTGGGCCCACGACAAGGGGGTACAGGAGGGGGCAAAAAAGGTGCCGCCGTTTCGAGGGACAATAAGGGTCGGCCAGGCCGATCTTGTCAAGGCACCACTTCAAAAGTTGCCGACCTGAATGTGTTTATTTGGCTAATGTCAAATTTACTTCGTCGAGGAGATCGCGAAGGGCCCATTCGCGAGCCGAACTCGTACACGCTGATGGGGCGGGGCCCAAAATCTCCCATTGTAGGGTGATTTCGATTCTATGCACCAGAAGTCGGCGATAGAAATGTACGCGACTCTGAGTCTGGTTTTGCTGGATGCGATTTTTCGCCTTTGGGCATGAGGCCCCGCGTGACGAAGCTGTAAGGAAAACACGATTGCTGATAGGCGGTGCAGGTGAAGTTTGGGAAATATCGATGTCCGACGCCCATTTTCCAACGTGTGAAAGATCGTAAACGACGGAGGCAGGTGGACCCGAGAAAAGGGTTGCTTTTCAAAATTAACGATGCCGTTTAAAATTAAAGATAATCTTTCTTCACAATATTATTTCTTGATGTTATTAATCAACCAGAATCGGATGGTGATGTCTTGTTTGCAAAAACGATTTGTGGGAAGCAGGAAGGATGGGCGTTTTTACAGGGTTTTTCATGTGTTGCCTTTATTTATTTCTCAAAGGGCTGAAGTTACAACAATAGCTGCAGGAAAAGGAAGTAGCAGTCTTATATGAATTTATGTATCTTTGATTGTAAGTACATGAAAATCATGGGAACGTAACTCCGAGGTCATGGAAATAAATTTTAATATTTTTATACTTAAAAGAGATATTTCAAAATTATAAATTATGTCATAAATAAAGTTAGTTGAGGACTAAAATAAAACAACATCGCACACTCTCTACAAAATCTGCTAGACATGTTCAATACTTTTATTACAAGTGCTCATGACATGAATACATTTGACATCATTGTATGAGAAAATTCATATAATTTTTTAAAACAAAAAAAATGCCTTAATGTCTACACCCAGTATTTAAATAACATAAATTTATCTGTGGTAATCTAACTTATCTTTTTCACTCGTGCAAAACTACGAAGAACCAGCAAATTTTTTGAAACAAATCTGACTTTTGCGACCCGAACTGATAACATTTTTGCACATGCCTAGAACAATATTTTTTGTTGTAGTTATGTGTAAGATGCGATAGAAAAAAGTAAAAAATATAGGCAGACTATTACAAAAAAGAACTCATTACCGACTACGATTTCTATTTTCCCTTTTTCCTAGCAAATTTGGGAATGGGAGTAGTCTGACGTTATAAACACCTTGCGACTTTATGTTTAGATTGATGCGACGCCTAGTGTGTCTCAAACAAACTTATTTCAAACCTGAATTACTTCATTTTTGTTTGTAGTTTCTATATAAATCCAATTAGAAATACACTTTTTTAGTGAAACAGATTTCTACAATTGCAATTGCATCACTTTTTATTGATGTTGAATTTTGTAATAATATTTTTTCGACATACTTAATTTTACATACAATCAATATGTGCTATGTTATTATTTACAATCGATAAATCATACTCTTGGCGTCTCCTCATTCGTTTGTGATTCCTAATTTCGATTCGTGTAATAGTAAAGTGTTTCATGTAATTTAGCACGCGAGATGAGTCAAAGTATTATAACATAAAAAACGCTATATTGTATTATAAAATATAAAAAAGTATTATACTATAAAAAAACATGATCTTCTGAAATTATAAAAAGGACAGTTGTCATGAAGAAAATAAGTAAAATATGTTTGTTTTAATTTAAAAAATCGGAGAAAATGATACAAATTATTATCACGTTGTTCGGAAAATTAAAAAGACTTGTTTCATGTGATAGATGACTGGATGATCGTTTACTTATTGCAGCGTACAACTTGAAAAATGTACATTTATGACGGAATAATTATAAGAAAATCATAAAATAGAGAATATTATATAAAAAAAGTCTACTGAACCAAAAACTATGTATTTTTTTTATAAATGGTTATATAAGGTCACTCTGTAAAACAACTTTTTTAAGTTGTGACTCGCCTTTTGGTATTGTACATGGTTGTTTGCTCTGTATTTTTTATTTTGTTGGCCAATAAAGACAATTTATTATTATTATTAAATCTAATTCTCCATTTTTATTGGAATAAACCAGATATATAATAGCCAAAATTATGTGTATAACGCATATTAAAAGGATTAAAAATTGCAGAAGCAGTAAATAGTACTTTGTGCACCTAGAGAGCAAAATAGACCTATTCTCTATTATTGAAAATATTAACTTCTCATTCGAGATTGTGATATTTTACTCTACCGATGTAGGAAGCATGACATCATTTTGCACTTTAATTCCCTGGTAGAAATTTGTCCATTTTTTCCTACACTGTCAATTTCCCCTATACCTTTAACATGGTAAATAAGAATGTTATACAAGAATTGTATAAAAGTTTTTTAATTTCTACCAGGGGTACTTTAAAGTACTTTACGAATGTCGAAATATCATTTCTGCACAACTTTACGCACCGAAAAGTCATACATAAAATATATTTTTGTTACTGCGTGGGCAAAATGCTATTTTTCACACTTTTGACATTTTTCTTTCGCATTTTACCCCCACTTGTAACAAAAATACATTTCAGCCCATGTGAAGAAATGTTTTTTGGACGAACGTGCTTGCGATACTCGCCTTCGGCTCGTTCCACAATCCTCACATTCGTTCGAAAACACTTTTTCCCACTTGCATCGAAAACAACTATTCTTTGTTACATCAAGCATTATGTTCGATTTTGTATATTTTCAATAGCAATTTGCGCACACTTACGCAAAAACATACTGTCCAACACATGCACAAAAATGTTTTTTTTAAAGAACTTGCATTCCTCACATTCTTAGAAAATACTTTTATTCACTTGTATCGAAAACTAGTATTATATGTCTAAAAGAATCTCTATAGTCAGTACAGTTGCTGGTGTTGAAGAAATATAATCAAAAGATTAAACTGATAAAAAGATTATATACCTATTTATACATCCTGTTTAGTATATTTTATTTAGTAAGCAAAAACGATAAAAAAAAATATTATTTCATGTGAGCAGAAAAAAGTGATATAAGTATGAATAATCAGAATTCTTTTGCAGGATTATATTATACAAATAATAATACTAAATTCAAATTTGGTGGGGTTTATCCGGCAAAGCAATTGGTGGTGATAGTATCAATCAAACATTTCAACATGGTTAAAATATTTTCCAAGCGCCATCTGTCGGAATCATTTCGATTCCCGAGCAGGCGGCTTTTTTGAGCAAATATTTTTAAAGAAAAAGGTTAAAAATGCTGATTTGGTTAGAGCATTCGACCGTAAATCGAAAGGTCCCAGGATCGTATCCTAGTATCTGCCGAATATTCTTCCAAGTTCCCAGTTATTTTTTCTGAATTTTTCACATATTTTCGGGTTCTTCATATTTTTCATATAATTAACATCTCCAATCACCATTTTTAACATTTTTCTTTAAAAATGTTTCTTAAAAAAAGCCGCCTACTCGGGAATCAAAATGATTCCGAAAGATGGCGCTTGGAGAATATTTCAACATGTTGAAATGTTTGATTGATGTAATCACCACCGATTGCGTTGCCGGATAAAACCCACCAAATTTTTTATGAGTATGATTTCTATTTCTCCTTAAAAGCCTATTTATACAGATCCAGGAAACAGCACCAACGTTAAAATTGAAGATAATGTTCATTTTCAGTTAATTTTCATTAGATGCACCATTATTAATTAGTTTTCTAATATTTTAACGGAATAATATGTCAAGTAGAAAACATTTTTATTGTTTCAGTTTATACAGTTTCAGTCAGTTTTTATATTACTGCAACTTCTCACAATCTCCAAAGAAAAACGAATCCCAACTTCATATTGTCTTTCTGGCTAATTCCAGTAGTATAGGTTAACGTTATGTAACCATGTAAAAAACGTCGAACCGAAATTTGATCTCAATTAAAACCAATTACAAATATGAAAAATATGAGACCACATACGCTCTAACGAAAGTTTTTTTGTCGTTTCAGTCCCCATCGTTCAATGAAAGAAACTATTGAATTAATTACAAATGTTAAACCCTGCAACCATCTTCATGAGAATATAAATGAAATTCAACATCTGACGAATCTGAATCTAGCGGATAATTGAAACTTGATTTTAAAATACACGCCTTAATTAATACAAATAATTTGAATTTTTGAATGAATATTGAATGAAAAATGTATGTATGACAATAACTTTTTTAATAATGTCATGAAACTTGGTATTCAACATTTTTTAAATTACTAAGTCTGATCTTAAATTTAAAAATTGAAAAAGGCACATCTATGACCTGTATAAACTTACAAAATGTATTCAAACACACTAAGTACCATTGAATATATGTACAAACAGGCGAGAAGATATGGGGTATATCCTACTAAACGTGTTTAGTAACGTGATTTTACGTAATTATTGTCACTAGACATTATGTTGCATTTACGAAATATCGTTCACTGGTAAGTAACAGGTCTAATCAACAATGCGAAAGTTGACATTTGCAATTTCAGCATTTAAACTCAACATTTGCAAACTCAACATTTGCAATTTCAATATTTAACAACAAATTCAACATTATGTTTAGTTTATTTAATTATATTGTATTTTAAAAATCAAATGTAATAACATTAATCGTAACATAAAATAAATCTTAAATCTGTGTTATTTAATTCAATATGGTCGACCAAAAATGTATTGTCAATCCGATAAGTTTTTACATTTTTGATCGGCCATATTATATCCGCCATATTGAATTTTTAAAATCTGAGTTCAGATTCGTAATCAGCGACCCCAAAAACCCCTTAGTTCCCAGTTTAATCTCGATCAGGTAATTTTTACATTTTGGTCGGCCATATTCAATGCGCCATTTTGAATTTTCAAAATCTGGGTACAAATTCGTAAACAACAACCTCAACAACTCCCGAGTACCTAGTTTCATCTTGATCTAATTGAATATTTGCCAGCAAATTTAAAAATATTATTAAAAATATTGAATTTGTTCTATAAAAATTACGGTTTTTAGTTGTTTATTTGTTTATAAATCATAATGTTAAATAAATATTGACTTAAATGCAGCGTTATGCACTTCTTCGACTCCCCCTTATACTGGATTTAAAAAAATGGGTGCAAATGCTTTATTTTGTCTTTAAAAATTCAAATTTTCAACTGGGTTCCGGTGGCTAATATATTTAAGAAAGAGATAGCTGAAACAAGTAATTTTCCGAAAACTGTTTACAGTATAATGTTAAATTGACAATAAGTAGAATACACATAACCTAATATTAATGAATATGAAGCTTTTTATTTTCATCAATATACAATAATTGTCGGCAATATAAAATTGGTCTATTAGTTACAAAATCACTCACAGTTTTGGGTACATTTTATAAACAAAATACATTCATTCATTAAACTTACAAACAAATTCACTCCAATGAAAATATTCACTGCCTATTATACAATATTAAATGCACAATCGAAAGTTATTTAAAATATTTTTTAAAGCGCAGGACATTAAATCTGTTCGTATTTAATGGTCTATAGAGCTATCAAAGAATACTAAATTTTTGTTGAACATAATACAGTCTACAATATACATGGATTCAAATATTTGATAACAATATATTTACAATAAATAATATACGTTTTCTACTTAATGTACAAAATAAAAAGCAATATCAATAGCATTATCTAACAGAAATTATTAAAATATATTAAGATATTTATGACATACATACATTCCAAAGTACTAAGGACTCAAGCTGAAATATATTTTACTAAAATCTATTAATAATGGCTTTTTATTTATATTAATAATGCATATTTAACAATCTTGATGGAATTATATTTGCGCGTGTTTAAAATAGTGCGTGAAATCATTTTTACACTGTTACTTATTAACAATTATTAAAAATCGTGTACATTTAAATTGCACCTTATTGCACCCAAATTTGCAACTAAATTTTTAGTTTACCGACGTAGCCGCAATATAATAAAATTAAGAGAAACGATATTGACCACCACAGCAAAAAATATTTTTGTATTACTTAATAATACATAAGTATCTATTAAAATGTGCTGAAAGAAATTAGACTGAGACTAATATGAAAAAAAATTAAATTGCTTCACCGAAAATTCTATTTTCAAAAATTCGAAAGAGAATATCCCTTGATTTTACTTTATACGCTAAGAAATTTCATTTTTTTATGTGACGGTGGAACGTCATCGCCCAAAAACATTTGCATGAGGTCATGCACGTTTCTAATTCCGTTTCCTCTACTTAAATTCTATTATATGCTACTTTTCTACTATATATTCGTCTGTTTCCCTGCTATAGATTTGCAAAAGTAATACTATTGACAAAGGAGCATTACTGTCCTCGGCGTAGAACGCCGGTGTTTTGTTTTGATCGTCTAGAGCGTTTGGGTCGCTTCCAGCTCTAATCAACCTTTCCACCAAATCCACTCTTCCGGAAGTAGCTGCGTGGTGTAATGGTGTTTTCCCCTTATTATCTCGGGAATGGATATTTGCACCAACATTTATTAGCTGCTTAACACAGGTCAAGGCTCCTTTTGAGGATGCTAAATGAAGCGGTGTCATGCCACCTCGACTTCTCGATTCCAAATCCACTTTATCGGTGTGTCTGCACAACACAACAAATTTATGTAAATACAAACGTTGGACTATTTTAATAACACATTAATAAATTATAAATAACCTTTCTGCTGCAGTAGGCATAAAAAGCTCATTTTACGTCCTCATTTGCGGGCGTAAAATACTTATTTTACACCTTCGTGGGCATAAGATTTATTCGAGTAATTTTATAGAAACGTTCGTTATGCGACTATGTATCTTGCAAACAAATGAATATTGAGCTAAAGATTCTACTACTGAATATCATAAGACAAAATATTATTGGACAAAATATCATGCCAAAATATCATAATACAAAATATTATAATCCAAAATATTATTGGAACAAAATATCACAGGACAAAATATTATTTTACAAAATGTTATTTCGACAAATTATTATAACCTAACCTAACCGAACCTAACCTAATATAACCTAACCTAAACAGTAATCAAATTCAAGGAATATAATAAATGTACATAGTATCAGTAAATAAACTCGTATTTGCAACTCGCGAGTAATATCACAACATTTTCGATGAAAACTATACTATATTAAATTAATAATATATAATAATATATATTAAAATTATATTATTTTAAAATAATATACAATACATATGCAATAATACATAATATTTTGGAAAATATTTTGGCATAATATTTTGTCCAATAATATTTTGTCACATGATATTTAGAAGTGCATCCGAACTAAACGATCAAGATTCTTTTTCTACGATATATTAAAATTTTAGTCCTTATATGTTTTTTAAAATTATAAACCACTGGAAAGAAGAAAAACGAACGTAAAGTATAATTTTTACTGAATTTCACAACGTACAATCCAACAATTTCATTTTGATATCACTAAAAAAAACTATTATCCAATCACTCTGAAAATTTCAGAGAATCTTCGTATAATCTTGGAGTTTCAATAGACAACATGCCAAGAGTGTGCTTATATTCTAAAAAATTGTGCAGCTTAAAATGTAAGCGTCCACTAATTATTCCAAATTCGGAAATTTATTACTTTTTTCAATATGGACAATATAACTTTTCATGTCTTGAATTCTTAGTTTCATAGAATAATTCTATAGTAAAAGCCCCAAAAAATAAGATGCACGGCATACGTGTGCCTTATAAACTAACTTTGTAGGAGGTCTCTAAAAATTATCAAATCAGTAAGTAACTCGTTCGAATACACATTTTCGAGTGGCACACTTAAAGGGCGTTTGGCACGCTTAAAACTACTTTGTAATTTCTTCTTTAAAGTACTTATAAATCTCCTATCACGTGTTTAACTTGCCATTGGTTACCCCACACCGTGAAATCGACATTTCAATAATAAAAAATGTTTAAATTTTTTTATTTTTATTATTTGACATTGTTAAGTTTATAATAAGAAACAAACGTTGTAAGAAACAAATTAGCATTTTTCTAGGTTGAAAATAAACATAGATTACTACCTATTCGGCTGATGTCTTTAGACTCCCGTAATAAAAATAAAAAAATTAATTCTAAAATTTGTTTATTAGCGATAATAAATATGGAGTAAAAAAACTATTTATCGTAACAAGTATCTTATCTTTAAATATAATATAAGTACACCTGCATCTACCATTAGGCTATTGTTTAGTTTCAACTTTGACTTTATTCAACTTTATACAACTTTATTAAAAAACGAGTTACGACAACTGTTTCTTACTCTTGAAGTACTGTAAAAACCAAAAAAATATGTCCCATTATTGTGCCACTAAAATAATTTTTGATGATTTTGAACATTGAAAAGTTAAAAGTTCTGTAGAATTAATCATTTGCATTTTAGGCCCGCAAAATACTTTACATCTATTGTATCAAATAATAACACAGGACTCATAAAAAGAGGTTTCGGATGCTGTTGGGAAGCTATGGGTCATTTCCAACGTAATTTTGTGCGCGGAATCCGAATCGGAATTCAGAATTGGTCCATCACGTCAGGTTTATTTGAGGTTATTGTTTTCGAATAAAAGCGGGTTTTGTTATGTTTGAGGTTACGTAAACAACATTTTTTGTTTGGCCTTCTGTATTATTTGCATCTTTGTTTATTACTCTTACCCTTCAAAATGAGCGTTTATTCGATCGCCTACCATTTTTCTTTACAATGTTACGGCCATTTTGTTGTACGAGATGTATTTTTTAATGAGGATATTGAATATTTTATAATGGGGATGTTTGGCGTTGCCGAATACGAGTTTGAAACCAAGCTATTAAAATTTTATAATTCAAGAAGACGGATTTCAAAATGTTAAAAAAAAATAAAAAAGTTTTCATAAAAATAGTTACAATATTGAAGCGTGCCTTAAGTTATAAGTATACACATTTTAGATCATTGTTTATATTTATATAGGTTTCATGACATTGAATTTGACTTTGACCTAGTTCTCCAAAAGGCATTTCACGGTAAATTTGTTTACATGTATATCGTAATTTCAAATTCACGTATTTTGGCGAAGAAAAGTCATAATGGAATTCTGCGCCTCTCATATTGAGAAAGAATAATACTAGATGACACAATAGAAGGAAAAACGTCTAAAAGTGTTGCGTCGTCAAAAATAGCAAACAAACGCGTTTTTCGAGTGCATAACCTCAAATATCTTAAAATCCTGACGTGATGGGATACTTCTGATTTCGGATTCGGATTCTGCGCACAAAATTACGTCGGAAATGACCCACAGCTTTTCAACAACAAAACCATGTTGATCTGTGTAAGTGTATAAATCTCAGGCGTAAATTTTGCATTTTGTCGTCGTGGCGCAAACCCCCATTTTACGCCCTTGATAAAAAAAATAACTGTACGATATAAAAGAAACAGTTTCGAGGATTTAAATAGTTATATACAAAAATGGTAAAAACTAACATTGTGCTCACAAAATGGCGCCAATATGTGAAAAATCCATACGTATATATGAAACCTACAAAGAAGTATTCTTCTTACATTTAAAATGGCGGATCGAATATGGCCGATAAAAATTCAAATAGTCATTGGATTTTTATGAAATTCACTATTCGATAGTTTTGAAAATGTCTAATAAATAATCTGCTGTCAAAATTGTATATATAAATAAATTAAGGTCAAAACATTCAAAACAAATATTGTAAATTCAATTAATTTCAATTTATGATCAATATTCTAATTTTTTTAGGTTACTCATTACGAATTCGATGTCTAAAAGTATAAATTTGAAATAGATAAATAGAAAAATATGATTAATGAAAAAAAGGTTAATAAACAATATTGTTTTGGATGAATGACACTAAGCGTTAATAAAAAAATTAGGTCAAAGGTAATTTTTTAATTTTGAAGGTAATATCAAAGCCAAGTTCATATTTTTTAAAATAGTACCACTATTTATAATAATAAGTTTCTAAAAAACGATACGCTTTTGGTCAGCATAATAGTGGTATTGAGAAAAAAAGTGTTAATAAGATTTATAACAATCTATCCCGGTCTATGTAAATTGGCGGTATAAATTGAACTAAAAAAAATTCTTCACAGAAAGAAAAAAGTATTATTGAAACCATCAAAAAAGGTTGAAATGTTTCTAACATAATAATAGTAGAATATTCAATCTGAAAAGTATACACAGACAGCAGCTTTTTCAGAAAGTCCACAATTGATGTCTTTATTATGGTTTGCTAAGATGATAATGTGGTCTGAATGCGATAAACCGTGTTCATAAAAATATCTTCAATATATCATATTTATGACACCACATTTTTATCATAAAGAAGTCATAAATTAGTAATAAATTTTGAAATGAATAATATTTACTAATAACTACTAATTAAGAAAATTTAAATCGATAAAAAAATAAATAATATTCTATAGAAATAAGCATATAATTTAGTTAAAGCTACATATTGAAATGGGGGTCATTATACATATGTATACACTAGCCTCCGTCCTAAGTTATACGGTCTGTTCTTTCAAAAATGCCGGAAGTTATAGCCCCTCACTAACACCAATTCCGTAACTTTTTTTATATCCATGCAATGGATGCTCCTGTGGATGGAAGTTAGTGTGACTCAATGAAACAATGTGGTGGAGGAAGAAGAGGAAGAGACTGATATAACTTTGGACAATCCCGCCGTATAACTTAGGACACCTTTTTAACTTTGTGGTATAGCTTAGGGCGGGGACTATTGTACATATGTACTTATGTATAGATTGACATTCTATCATTTTCGAATAAAAAATTCCGGAGCTTTTCGCTGATATTTTCGAGTTTTAGCCGCCATTTTGGAAGTTTCCAACTTTATTTTGAAAATGCTATCATGCACATTTCAAAATTAAAGGTTCGTGGATGCGATATTTTCACGGACCAATGATCTCCTTAACCGTTTCCGATATGAGAATGCCGATTAAGTAATATTTGTCAGTGGAAAAATCTGATTTTTTTTAAAAACCAAGCATAACTTTTTCGAAATGGGCTCGATTGATTTTTTAAAGACAGATTTGGAAAGATCGATCAATTTTACGTAAGATGTAATTGGTTCCGATTTTTTTTTAAATCCAGTTTCATATAAAAATACCGCCCTTGAAGTCGACCACGAAAAATTGTCCATTTGGTCCTTAAAGGGTTAAAGGATTTTTAGACCAATAATAAAATTACACCTTTAAGTGGGTCATCTGAACACTTTATGCTACAATTATGATATCAATTTGTTAATGTCTTAAAAATACGATCTCCTTAAGAGGTCTTCGTGCCATTACCAAAATGACACCTTTAAGTGGGTCATCTGATCGCATTATGACATAATTCTGATATCATTTTGAAATTTCTTAACGAGGTCAGAAATTTTTTCTGATATCTTTCTGAACTCTTTACGAGATCAACTTGCTATCTGGGTATGTGTACTTTACTATTCACGAATGTTTAAAGCGACTACCCAACAAACGAAAAAAAATAACATCGAATTTAGAAATTACGTTTCCAATCCGGTTTCTTAACATTTCGAATTGAGAAAGGTCTCAACACAATTCGAAGTTCATCGATTGAATGCATTCACGTAGACTTCCGAATATTGGCATTCCGAAAAATTCCTTTTAATCCGTTGGGTTTTATTATATATATTTTTTATTATAAAGAAATAAGAAAAACAAATGTTACGTCCATGACAGATATTGTTTACCTTCATAGTATTATTACTTAGTTCCTGTGTAATTCATTACAATTTAGTTCGTGTTTTCATGTAAAAACTAATAGTTAATGTTTTGTAGGTTTGGTGATGTTCTATTCACGTGTTATATCGAGTTAGAATGTAAAGAATTTCAAAGAAAATGGTCAAGAAACCGAAGTAAAACGTATTCAATTCGTTTCCCAAACAGCACAAGACCATCCCAGGACGTCCTCAGGAGCTCCCTACGACATCCTAGGACGGATTGTGCTGTTTGGGTTCAATTCTTTTTCGTTTGTTGGGTATCAAAACTTCAGCAGATTTGAGGTTATGTACAATACTGCATACATTTATCGTGAAATAGAAAACGGAAAAAAATTATTGTCTTGTTTACTACAGAAATAGTTAATTTAAATATTTTTTGTAATAACGTGGTTTACTTTGATAAAATGGTTCCATGCACTATATTTTTGTTCTCTCTGTGACCAAGTCTGCCCTCCACGTTATAAGGAGGGTTTGTTATATCAGTAAATTTTAGGTATAACTTATAATTTGTTATATGAATTGATAAAAGTTTCTTACCTGACACTTCCAACCATATATTTCGATAAAATAAGTTCTGTAGCCTTGGTATTACGTGCAGCAACAGCTACATGCAGGGCACTTTTACTGTATGCATCTCTCTTCACCGCAGTTGCACCATGCTCCATCAATAGGGCAATAGTTTTCAAACAACCTCTCACTACAGCCTTATGAAGGGGTGTGGCTAAATAAAAGCCATCCGCATTAGCATCTGCGCCATGCTCCAAAAGTATTTGCGCGGCTTCAATTCGACCATCCCTGCAAGCTAGGTGCAAAGCCGTATCAAAATTTTCGTCCCTTGCATTTACCTTAGAACCTTTATTAAGAAGCAGTTCAACAATATCCCCCACGCCATCCATAGCAGCTATATGCAATGGTGGGGTGTCAGTTCGAGGGAACATTTTTCTTTCATTAAGAGGAGCTCCATACATTATAAGGGACCTTGCAATGTCAACATCTTCGCCGTTAAGGGAATCGCAAAGTAAATCATAGGCATGGTCATCTTCCCTTATTCCTCTTGTTGTAAGAATATTCATGCATGCTATGTAATCCCCGGTTTCAACTGCGTGTTTCAAAGTACCCACTTCGCTAACCATTATTTTTTTGTGTTTGTCTAAATCGTCCAGTAGATAAAAACGACAAAAATAATCTTGTTCGTCATTAATTTAGTGCATGAGGATTACTTCTGACTTCCGATTTTATTCATGACTCTGAAATTATAAAATATACATTTATTTACTTTGGAGTGTACGGGTGATTTAAACAAAAATTTGTATGAATAAACACTAAATATATAAATTTTGATGTCAATAATACACACAGAAAAAAAGTAGTTGAAATGACCATTTCTTTACTATGAATCATACTGTGAAATGAGGACTAGGCATGGTAATAGTTAAAATAACTATTCTGAAATAGTAAAGTTTAACTATTGTTTCATGATTCAAAATGCTACTTATCATAATAGACTCAACTATTTTAAAATAGTCATTTCAGAAAATTACTACCTTCACTGAGAGAAATTGTATAAGAAATTGTCATAAAAAATATGGAAAGGAGTCAATATTTACTTTTTAAAAGTATTTGTAAACTATATATATCATATGAAAAGTCCACCTTTCTCCTTTCGTTCTTTCTTTAAGATAAACAAGGAAACAAAGAAAAAAACAAAAAATCAATACTACGCTAAACTTGTGAATGTCAAACTCTAGCCAGTTAAAAAATGTATTATGCAATGCCATTATCCACACAAATTTCAATGTCGTGTAATTAGTCTATAGATACATGTGCGTATACGACATGCATTATGTATTATCGTATCTTGCAACGGTCCTTCTTATGACCATATGAAAATCCACTTCAATAACGGGAGTCACGGACTCGAAGAAAATAAACTGCGATCAAAACACATGGCGTGCGGCAGTCATTACTATGGATTTATAGTAAATACAAACTTTTACTATGAATAATAGTAATTATAAAGATCTATTACGAGACATAGTGTGAAATGAGGACTACACTAGATTATAGTTATTTTAACTACATTTGTCATATTTATTTAAATCATTCTGCATAGTTGATTTTTTTAACTATGAGGAGATAGTTGGTGTAAGAAAATTATAATAAAATCGACTATGAAAGTGGTAAATTCAACTATTTTTCATGGTAGTTTTAACTGCATTTTTCCAACTATGTGATATAGTGAATTTAACTGTGGATTTTTTTCTCACTGTAGGTAATCAGTTTTTGATAATTAACCCAGTAATCGCCAAATGCACTGTAATTTTACCTCGACTGTAGTATTTGTTTTGCACATTTCACAAAAAAGAAAAAATTACACGTACGTGGATTTTATTGTATAGAATGATTCAGTAGCGATTTCTTTTTGAAAAATAACATTTCTATCGACATGTATCATAAATATTCAACTAAAAAATCTATTATTATTCTGCTAAAAAGCGTCTATCATGCTAGATTTTTGTTTTTATGATGTCATTAACAAAATGGTGTTCGATACAAATAAATATTTGTGTCGTTCATAAAATTACACTCGATAAATCTAACAATACTAGTAATTTTATAAAAAATAAATGTTTTTTGGGCTAAAATATGCGGGTAAAATTATAATTTCTTTAGTAACTGTCGACATGAAATTGAGTGGTGACAGAATAAAAAATGTAAAACTTTTTTTTTACCAATAACAAAGTTTGTATATATATATATATACATAAATTAACGCAACACATATCTATAGGAGAGAAATATAAGGATTTTTTTAACACTCCGGGAGTAGAACTTGATTTTGCGCCCTGCAGTGAAATCTTCGGGCGCAAATTATCGAGCCCCATGCTTATCATATAAAAAAATATCATCATGGTCGAAATATCGATCTCCGACGAGTGTGACAGTAACCTTCGCTTTGCTCGTGCGACAAACTTCGCTCTCGTCAAATATCGGCAATTGCGCGTTTGTTACGTAATATACTAAACCATTTCCAAATGCTCTTCTTCGACATGTATATTACCCGCTTTTTATACGTTTTAAATATGTAAACTCAATTGCGATATTTCACACGCAATTTTTAAACATTTAATAAACGTTTCGCATCATGTTTTGTGAAAGTAAATAACAGACTTAATATTTTGACATAAATATGGCATATGTCAGACGTTTTATATACATATAATATCCTCTGATAATAAACGTAGTATAAAATCGTTTTTAACCGATTATATTTTCATAGATTACAAACGTTTTTCAAATACGTTTATTAAACTTGGAAATTCAACGATTTATATACGTTTTACATACGTAAAATATAATACTGTATTTCATAAACTATATTTATACGTTTAATTAACGTAGCGTATTACAAATAAGTATTTAAGACGTCATGAATAAACGTATTTTATACTACCATTTTATAGTCATTCATCAGATAAACGTATTTTTACTTTTTTTAGTTTACCGCTTTTATACCATTTTTACGTATAATGTTCGTTTATTAAACCATCGAGTTCTTATTGGGAGACACAATAGGATGATGACATTGAGTTAAAACCCAGAAAACAGTAGGTACCAATATCAATAAATTAATAATTCTATATAGTCTTAGTCTGATTACAATATAATCTAAAACCATAGATTAATGATCTATGCTAAACCTAAATAAGTTTAATAATACGTCAATGCACGATGAAATATTAAAAAAAAGTGAATTTAGAAATGAAAAAAATGAGATTAGTTTATTGTATCTGCAGATCTTATTCGGCAATACAATAATTTGAAATGGTATCCCGCAATTACGATTAGATCTTATTGCAGTACGTGTAGCTACCGATAGTCGGATGCCGTTAATAATTGCCAATCCAGAAATGGGTTTCGCTTTGATATATTAGAAATCTTTGCTGCCGCATTTTACGCCTATATGTTATGTGAAACAGTAAACATTAAATCCGTTTCTCTATTAGGCTGGTTAATTTAATTTAATTATAATCTTACATTATTAAAAATGTATATTTAGAAATTTTAGTCGAGATTTGATATTTCAAATCAAAATCTCAAATAAAAATGTTTTATTACCATTCAGATAACATCACTTTTTAATATGTTATAATTTATAGTTTAAACATATTTTGTAAGGTTTTAATTCAATTTTGCTTTATGCGATTTATTGTGATTGAAAATTAATTGTTAATTTCGCATATAATTTACGGATTAAAAAAATTTTTGTAAATGGTAAAATTTTATTATATTATTGTAAATTACCAAAACTCTAAACATTTTCTGGAAACGTCATTTATGAATTTCACATACACAATTCAGAGAATTCTTTGTGGACGAGGCTAATTTTTACAGTTTTTGACATTTTTAATTTTATTTTCTTCGTGTATCTATTTTAAAGTCGATTTTTATAGCGAAAAATAACCTGCACTTTACTCTTGTTATTGTCTAGACGTTAAAGTGAGACGAACTAATAAAAAGAGTTTGTATTTGGTTTTAAATTACAATTAAAGATGCTGGAAGGTGCACAAGTTAAGAATCTTTTAAAGGTGCTACCAATTTTTAATAAAAATATCGACTTTTTAAAGTGAAAAAAATTAACGAACATTTCATGGCGTTTGATGTATTCTATAATGTAAAATACAATGGGACCTGCGAAATTGACTTCGTCCGTTCCGACGACCCCTAAAATTAACTGCAATTACCCACTTTCGGTAATGTTAACCTTACTTTCTGAACCTCGATTCGTCAACATTTTGATTAGTTTCAATCAATTGCTCATTTTTCGTTTTAGTTAGTTAAAAGTGACTGCAGTAATTATTTATTTTTTAATTCTTGTCTTTTTATAGATAATACATCAAACTGTTTCAGAGAAGAGTGGGAAAAGCGTTTCCTCTATGGCAGTCAATTTCGAAGGCTTCCCCGAGACATTTTAGCAAGTCGGTTGATTTTTTGAAGGGGGTCAATTTTGGAGGTCCTGCTGTAAAGTTTATTAAGAAAGGCTTAATATATCTAAGATATGAAAAATATTTGGAGTAAGAAATATACGCTGTCTTACACGCCAAAAATGTCTCAGAATAAGATACTTGTTTTTGAAGTACACCCGCAAAATTCATATATTTTTTTGTTCATGAAATTTCTAAGGAACATTTAAATGGAAAAGCAGATTAGAAATATGATAATAATTTATTTGTTAAATTATTCAATAAAAAACAGAGTCCGGTGAACCAGACTAGTCAGTTGATACGTATTTTGGATTGCTGAAACCGAATCCGCAAGAAAATTCACAAGTTGTCTCGTTTTTTCTTCATAACCTCAAAATCTTTTCTTTTTCGGTACATTTTCAGAGGAACGACATGAGCTGATTGTGACCATAGATTACGATTTAGAAGTTAAATTTATGAACCAATCGAATACATGTTTTAAATTAAAAATGGCGGTTCCAATATGGAGGACCAAATATAGCGGATGTTTCAAAAATTTATCTGATGCGCTTGCAATTTGGTATTTTTTTTAATCGCTAATTGTGAATCTGGTGACATTTTTTAAAAATTCAAAAACGACGGAACCGATATGGCGGAAAAATTTTAAAAAATTTGTGAATTCGCCTAAAATGTGTTTCTTGGAAGTTTTAAACTATATTGCAACGGCTATTATAAATGTCAAAAATCAGCCTATATAAATTTGCAATTAACGCAGCGCAAAACCTCCAAGCACAAAATTTTAGGATAATTGAAAACATTTTTTTAAATTATTCCGACATATCTGCTCCACCATTTTGAATTGAATGCTTATATACTGACACTAGATTAGTAATCAACGACCTAAAAAGAAATACCAAATTTTAAGCGTATCAGATCAATTTAAAAAATATTTGCAATTTTTTATCCGCCATATTGCTATAAATCCACAATTTTTATTTGAAAAATATATTCACATAATTTGTAAATTTCACACCTAAATCGCAATCCACGGTCACAATTTCAACATTAGCTAACGTAGCTCCAGTAAGTCACAAAATGTACCATAAATATATAATGCGGTGTTACATAACCTCAAATATAGGAAGAAATCGCACTTTTTATACTTTGTTTTCAATTTTATGACAAAAAGGGCTCGATTGGGCTAGACTAACATAAGTACCTTTAAAGGATTTAAATTTAATTATATAATAGAAAATCAAATATTTTTTTTTTTGTACAAAATGTCCGATTTCCTTTAAAAAGGTACCTAAATAAGCTAGAATGCACAAAAAAACATAAAAAGCATTTTTTTTTACTGTATTGCTGTCTTTAATTCGAAACGTGTTTATCGTAGAATGCAAATATTACAGCTTTTATGGTTTTTTACAACTTTGCGATCACTCCTGTGTTTTTTACCAAACATGTTTGATTTTCTGTATATTTTATAAATAGATTGTGTTTATTAGACCTAAATTGATCAATCAATAGCCGATTTATAGGATTTTTCTTCACTTCAATGATACTGTGTTTGTTAAATAAAAAAAATAATAAACAATCTCATCCTTTAGTCAGAATGTTAAAAAAAAATAAAATTAAATGAAAGCTCAATCAGCGCTCCGAAAAACTACCACCTGATTTTTACATATTTCAAACATTATAAGCATTGTTTTTTCGGATGCAACAGTAACGTAAGAGTTGTTTCTTAAACTTGTCCACTTGCATGACGTGAAAAAAGGTAAAAATATGAATCAGTTTCAGTTCTTTCGATTAAAGTATTTTCTTGAGGCTAAACCGAATAAACCAGCAATCAAACATCCCAGTGATCCAAAGGAAAAATCTAAAAAAAAAAATCTAAAAAATCCATTTTGGATTACTGAAAAAAAAAATAAAAATTAACAGAGACAAAAAAGCCACATTATCGTTCGCGTTTTTGGATTTGATTGAGAGCGGTATTTTTTGAAAAATGTAACTCATAATTTGTCAATTACAAGTAATATATTACACAGACTATAAATGAAACACCAAGTGTCATCACAATCAAGGAACTTATTGGTTAGTGGTTCGCCACAATGGAGTCTATTTTGAATTTTAAAAATCTGATACCGTATACATATTCTGCGACCCCGAAATCGCAGGAGTACCCAGTTTCGTATTTTTTATAGGTGTACCTCAAAAACCCAACAAATTACAAAACAGACATTCAAAAACCAGACATTTCAAAATGCACCCATATTTTGAAAGTCAGTTTTTTAAATTCTGCATTTTTAAATATCTGGTTTTTGAATGTCGGGTTTTTGAAGTGTCTGCTTTGTGATTTGTCGGGTTTTTGAGGTAGACCCTTTTTTATGTGACATTTTCTATTCTCCATACATTTTTTTTAAAAACCTCAACATTTTTACACTTGTCTGATTATTATTGACAAATAAACGCAATAATTGCTGAAAAATTTTAATTTATTTAGATTCCTAACTATATTACCAAAGTAAAAATTTGTCCTAAAATTAATTTTTAATTTTAATGATAAATGTAAAAAATAAATTGCAAAAAAGTGTCTTCCTGGAAGCCTTGAAACGGTTAAATAATACATTTAAAAAACGTTTGATTCGAATTTCATGAATATAATTTGAACATATTTTCTAACACTGATCAATAAATTTCTATCTGAAAATCTAACACGACGAAACAATGCAAAATAATAATTAGTTAACCTTCCTATCCGCAGGCCCGAATATATTCGTCCAAACTAAAGTGATTATGCGCCACTTTTCACTCTAGCATTTCACCAAATTAACTTTAGACTTTCATTTTTAAATGATATTTTAAGGTTTAGAGTTTGTCGTATATGTTGGTCCATTTTTAATATTTATTAATTTTTATAAATAATTAAAAAATATAAAAAAGCTCATCAATTTATCCGCTTCAAAGGCTAACTTCCAATGCCATTTTATTGAAAATCATAAAACTGATGTTTAAATGTCAAAATTCCAAATGACGAATTCAATATGGTGGACTAATTTTTAAAAATCATTGAATTTTCATAAAAATTGACATCCGGGTCTTTTAGCCGCTAATAACGATTCCAATGTTTCAATTTTTCAATTAAAAATGGCGGACTAATTTTAAAAAAATTCATTGAATTTTCATGAAAAATGATATATGGAGTATTTTTTAGTCACAGATAACGATCCTTAAGTTGAAATTTTAAATTCGAATGGCGTTTTCATATAAAAACGTAGTTCTGTTTTTATAAACAATAAATTATACAGAATGCATTGTTTGAATTACATTTTTAAACTTTTAAGAGAAAAAAGAATGAATAAATTGTATGTTACATTCATAGGTATATAGAATTTTGTATAATCTAGAAAGGGAAACCTGACGTGAAACAAAAAACCAAGACCATTTATAATTAATATTTATATTCGATATTCAAATTTTTTATACATATTTTTAAAGTTTACTATTACCTTTATTTGTTAATTTCCCATTAATACGAGTAATCAGAAAAAAAATCCGTGAAAACAGATTTTATACATTTTTCACGAACTTTTTAGTGAAAATATTTATTTTTAATTGTACATTCTATATCTTTCTTGGCTAAAATTATCATATTTACTGCAGGGATTCTAACAATCACTTAAGACAATTTTATATTTAAGTTAGGTATTTACATAATTTAAAATTTTAATGTTTAAATTCTGAATCACAAATCATATTAAATGTTTCAAAATATGTTTTCTTCAAATACAATAATAAGTTAAAACAGACAAAAAACAAAACATTTTAATATATTACGAAATATCACAAAAGATTGTCTCATTAAACTTTTGAACTAAAAATGATAAAATCAAATGTTATTAGTGAAATAATTGTTTTCTCTTCGTAACTGTTCAAAAATGTCATTAAAATATTTTTTATGTTGAGTAAAATTTTCTAAATTTATAAAAAAATCAAACTATCTTGGCTTCGTGGCTCAGGCGGTTAACGCACTGAACTACGAAGTCGTAGGTCGTGAGTTCGATCCCCGTCTGGTGAACAATTTTTCGATTTCGTTTCCAAGCAGCAGCTCGCTGTTGGTTAGACGAGCCACGTTGTTTGTGTTTACGTTTCGAAAGTAGGTATTGTTTATCTGGCGGAAATCGACTCATGACCGCTGCTGTACTTGGTGTAGGCCCGTTAATTAAAAAAAAAAAAAAAAAAAAAAAAAAAAAAAAAAAAAAAAACTAATTTTGGCACTTAAATTTAGTTTTGAATGTCATTGTATGACTTGATATCAAAAAATTACATTTTCAGGTATTCTACACCTTTATCTTCAAATGTACACTTCAGGCTATTTTTTATAACTTGTTTTTATTAGGGTATTTTTCATTTACATTTCAAGAATTTTGTTGCTTCATTAACAAATGGCTATATTTGTTTTTAATCACCTGTTATTAACATATCTCAATAATTAAACACGTGTAAACAATCTAATTTCATAAACTGAATTTTTCTACGAAAATATGTCAACAATTATAAATAAACAATTTTTTATGTATTCAAAAGTCCCAAGTTTTAAATAATTGTTTACCTAAAATAAAATTATTTTTTAATGTCTCAAAACCATATCCACTTCAACATAGACACTGAAACTAATTTACTAACTAATTTCCATTATATCATAACACAATTCTACTAAAATTCTAAACATAAACTCGGAAATATTGCAACATTTGTTTTCCATCATAAATGTAATTTACCGCGTCAAAACACATTTTAATGTCACTAACTATCCATTGTTTACACAAACACGAATTAAAAAATACAAAAACACCGCTTTATGTATAAAAAAATTAATTAACTTACTGGAAAATCAGAGATGTAAACACGAAGACAGGAAGCGACCCAATGTCGTAATTATTCGGTCTTGTTGATATTTAATTCACTTTTCAAACATTCTATCAAGAGTTAAATACTTAGGAAAGACATTCACATTTTCTTTTTGCATTGTTTGTATTTACTAAACATTTTAATTTGTAGGCATAAGTTTCAAATCATTCCTGTACGATACAAAGTAAATTGAGGCTTGAAAAGTCACTAAACAAGACAATCATTTCGACTAAAGTTGTATTGTTATTCGTTTACAAATTAAATCAAGACATTATTAACAATATTTATTATTTATAAATGTAATTTTTATAAAAATCGTTTTTAACTACAAGAAATCAATCATTTTTTAAATTAATACGAATAATAAAATTTACTTAGTATTTCAATATTACTACATATTTATAACTGTCACGTGAGATTTTATCGACATAAAAATTACCAAATTATTGTACCTTTCTTTTGTTCATATTAAAGAACATAAAACAATGAACTCTGTTAAACAAAATTAAAAATTATCGATGCCTGAAAAAACATATGTGATTAGAAAATTCTTTTTGAATAAATACAAAAAACTGTGATTAACTGTATAAAAATGACATATTGCATGGAGTAACCGATGTTATTTTTTCTAAATCTGCCTATAATATTCTTCAGACGTGTACGAAGATTGTTATAAAACTATTGTTATCATTTTGACAAAGGTAAGTGAGGCGTCTCACAACAGAAATGGCTAAGTCACAATAAATACGTTTTGAAAAAAAAACACAAAAACCTCTATGTCTTTAATGTATCTAAATTGCTTGTTAACCAATAAACTGTTCAATTCACTCACGAAAAATAAGATTTTTGAACGCATTCCCAAAAATAAAAATCGATTTTTTATAGAGAAAAGTCATTTTTTAATATGGACTTAGCCAATTTTGGTGTGACTTTTGGACTTGGCTATTTTTGAAAAAAAAATTTAAGGACTTAACTCAGATCTATACACAACAAAATTAATCAAATAATTGGTTAACATATAACAATTTTATAAAATTTCAACAAAACAACCGTTTATTCACTTTCATCTTCATTTGTATCGTCTACTTCATTTATATCAAAATTGTGTGGATGTGCATATAATTATGAAATGTGTGTTTTTTTTTCATAAATGTACATGTATATTTTATTCTTAAAAGTAACATTGGACTTAGCCATTTTTAATAAACACGTTCAATGGACTTAGCGGTTTTTTTATTTGCATCAGTTTTCTAACATGCGAGAAACAAACGAAAAAGCACATTTTTTGTCCATTTTATAATGAAGTATAACAAAAAATAGACTAAAAAATATGAATATCTGAATAACTCAATTTTCGAAAAAAATGGACTTAGCCATTTCTGTTGTGAGACGCCTCAAGTATTGAAATTTATTACAACGGAATAAAATTTTTACCAATTTACTAACTCGTAAACATTCTTTTCAACCCTTTCCTTTCCTACTACAGTAGCTACCGTAATTCAATTGAAGATTTGAGGTTTTAAAATAATGCATCGCTCATGTTAGTCTAGGAACTACATGTTGCTGTAGTTTTATTTTATATGTCCTCACTTAAAACAATGTTTTTTCCTTGTATTTTTGGCCGCTGAACACCAATTTCTTTGGTGAAATGCTCAAAAGTTGTCGATTAATTCTTTATAACATTTTTTCAAAACAATTTAATAATTCTGTTCTTTTTGTCCCTGAAAACATTTTTCGAATTTTGTTGGGTAATTTTGATCAAAAGAGGTCCTTAGTAACTTTCACGTAGGACAACTTTTCGAGATAAAAATGTCCAAACTTTAAAAAAGTCAATCTTTGCTATTTTTGATACACTACTAATATCGATGGTTTTTTTTTAAATCTACCTAGGCTTAAACTTTTCTTCTATTACTATACTTTAAGTAAAAGATTCGATTTTGACATTTTTTTAAACGTTTTCATAGTTGAGGCGATAACTTCCAGCTATTTGATTTGAAACAAAAAGATACTTATCAACTTTTATTTTTTGGTATTATAATTACAATTAATTATTCAGGTTAAATTTTACATGGAGGGAGTAACCCTTTATATAGTAAAACGCAAAAGTATAATTTAGATACTTGTCCACGCCCTGAATATCTAGACTAAACTTACTACTAACTTAATACTAAAACTATATAAATGTTTGCTTAAATCTAATAAATGAATGTATATTCAAAAAGAACCAAGATTAAAGACAGAAGGAAACAGAGTAAGATTCCATAATTATAATACCTAACTTTTCAATTACTGTAAATATTCATGGTGGCCGCTTTTTTCTCGGAAAAAAATTCCCTGACTTTTCCCAGATTTTTCCCTGACCAACATTTTAATGATATCTATTAAAAATAAACAATACGGATAAAAATGTTTTAAAAACAGCTACACATTTTCAATAAATTCTTTATTTTTTCAATCAACGACGAGTGGTATATTCTAAAACATATTATCTATAAAAGTCCAGAAAAAAAACTCATGTTCCTGCGGATTTTTTCGTGTTTAATTCAAAATAATAGTAGAAAATTTGTTGGGGGTTCTTTGTCAAAATTTGTTATAAAATGTCAAGTTCTGCGGTAATATGTTGGACAATAATGATAAATGTTGATAAATTTTAGAATTTCGGCGATTTTGGACAGTATATTCAAAGTATTGTTAAAATTCTTACGAATGTTGACAATAACAAAAAATTGCCATAAATTTTATATTTATCAAATACTATTGGACAAATATCAACTACTTAAAATAGAAATGGTAAAATGATCATTTAAACAAATTAATATTCTCAAAATTTGGGAGTTTTGTGCTGTTTTCAACATTTTAAACATCTACGATTTTTAGCCTTTTTATGCAATTTCAAAGATTTTTGAAGATTTAAAAAAATGTATGAAAGTTTTCTATCATTTTCAAAAGGTTTTATTTATACAAATATTTGTTTAAATAGAGAATTAGTATGGCAAATATTTTTGAAATATTCTGTAAAGTATCTTTATAGAAAGATAAATATCTTTAAATATAAAATTGTTTGCATTTATTTTTGTTAAACTATTAAATTTTATTCAAATCTGTTAGAATATATTCAATACCGAAATGTGTTTATTTGTTGTTAAACGTGTTTATTTTTGTTGCAATGTACCAGAACGTTTAAAACTGAGCAGTACCACAAATATATTTAATTTAAGATTATTTTTTTCTCAAAATTGTTGGTTTTTGGTGAAATCGGTCGAAAATGTTCAAAACTGAAATATGTTATTGGTAAAAAACGTCAATATTTGTTTAAATTTGTGAGAAAGCATTTAAAATCATTTCAAAGAATTTTATGCGAAACACGATAAATAAAGCATTTTTCTGAATATGAAATTGTGCCATTTTTTGTTAAATAATGTTTTTCACTTGTTAAAGATTTGTCTACAATTTACTTTTTCCCTGACCAATTTTGAAATTCCCTGACATTTCCCTGATTTCCCGGTTTTCCCTGACGGTGGCCACCATGATATTCTAGTTCTTGCTTATTTTTCACTTTTAACCATTCTTTTACTTTTACTTTTTCTTTCGCATTCGAGATATTTGGTATAATTGGGCTAGTTAAAATATTTGACTAAATTAGTAAATTTATAATTTTAAATTTAAATATTTATTAACTTTTTATTTAATACAATTGAATTCGAACAAACATCCTGTCATACAGATGCAGCCTTTTTGTATTTGATCATTACCACTTTAAGTACTATAAAGTTTCTCCTTTTTCTTCCATTTTTAATAAATAATACACAATTTACTATTTATAAAATCACTCATTCTTTATTAAATAAATTATCAAGATCTACATAATTGTACTTTACTTAGCAATTTCGTTCGAATTAGTTTTAAACACGTTGGATTAAAATTTAAATTAAACAACAAGAATTATATAAATTAATGTTTAATACAAAATATACTATGTTACAAGAAAACAAAAACATAGTTGGATTAAAAATAGTCTACATTTAATCATGTCTAGTACCGTGTAAATTGCAAACATTGCAAATTTCAAAAATTGCAAAAAAAAATAATGAAAGTAAGTTAAATATTTATAAATAGTTAAGAAAAAAAGTTTACTATAAAATCATTGCAATTCAATTGTACTAAATAACAACTTAATAAATATTTAAATTTAAAATAAAAGTTGATAAGAATCTTTTTGTTTCAAATCACACAAAATATTAACATTTCTTTCTAAAAATACAAAAATTACTGCATCATTTAACCCTTTAAGGCCCGACTTTTTTTAAGTGATGCGATTCATCGTCATCCTCTGTAATGTTAGTTTTTCAAAATTCAAAATGGCGGACGAATTTTTTTAAATTTCATTGGATTCGCTTGAAATTCGATACTCGGGGTTTTTTGTGGTCGCGGATTACGAATCTGATGTTAGCTTTTCAAAATTCAAAATGGCGGACGGCTTTTTTAAAATTTCTTTGGATTCACTTGAAATTCGTTACTCGGAGGTTTACGTAGTCTCTGATTACAAATCCGATGTTAGTTTTTCAAAATTCAAAATGGCGAACGACTTTTTTAAATTTCATTGAATTCACTTGAAATTTGTTGCTCGGGGGGTTTATTTGGTCGCTGATTGCGAATCTGATGTTAATTTTTCAAAATTCAAAATGGCGTAGGACTTTTTTTAAATTTCATTGGATTCACTTGAAATTCGTTACTCGGGGGTTTTCGGGGTCGCTGATTACGAATCTGATGGTAGTTTTTAAAAATTAAAAATGGCGGAACCAATATGGCGGACGAATTTTTTAGAAATGCATTGAATTCGCTTGGAAGTTGTTACTCGGGGGTTTATGTGGTCGCTGATTATGAATCTGATGAGTTTTTCCAAATTCAAAATAGCGGACTTTTTAAAATTTTCATTGGAATCACTTGAAATTCATTACTCGGGGGTTTTTGAGGTCGCTGATCACGAATCTGATGTTAGTTTTTCTCTTTTCTTTGAGTCTAGCTTAATTTTCAAATATTTTCGTCCGCCATCTTGAATTTTGAAAAAATAACATCAAATTCGTAATCAACGACTCTGAAAACCCCCGAGTAGTCTTACAGTTTAACAATTTTTAATCTTTTTAAAAACCCTTAGCAAAAACATTTTTTTTAAATACAGTTATAATTATAAGATTGTTGTAAATTTATTGCACTATAATTTTTGTTTAAAAAGTAATATAAATTTGTGGATCTTTGGCGTTTCGAATTGAAAAATTGATTAATTTTTGACAAAGTTATGAATGTTCGAACACAAAAGTGGTTTCAATCGAAACCGTTGGGCCTTGAAGGGTTAAAAACAAATGTTATAAACAAATTGTTATAAACAATCGGCCGCTTTATATTTAATCTTAGAATGTCAGAGATTATAATCATCAAAATACATTAAAAATTTTCTTAACGAAAGAAAAATTACATTATTAACAACTTATTGTTATGAACAAATTGTTTGGAGCAAAACGAACGAAACTATTAAATTATTTTAAAAAATTGTTATAAACAACTAATCCACCATTTTTTAATATTCCACCCTAAAAATTCGTCCAAAAATACATCAAAAAAATATTGAATTGAATTTAAGTCACTATTAATTCACTTCATGGAGGTATTCCGAAGGTTCATCGACTACAAATCTGAATTCTCATTAACCTCAAAAACTCTCGACTCATTTTTATAAAAAAAATTCATCAAAAAAACATTGAATTGAATTTAAGTCACTATTAATTTACTTCATGGAAGTATTCCGAAGGTTCATCGACTACAAATCTGAATTCCCTAACCTCAAAAATTCTTGAAACTCAATTTCATAAAAAAGATTCCGAAAAATCATCAAAAAAATGTTTACCAGAAAGAAAATGTATTAATTTCAAATAAATCAATTGTACTAACTTAACAACACTCTACTAAATTTTACATTTAATCATCGTAACTATTATCGACTCTTTCATACGACACGTAACAATTAAACAAATATATAAATTGTTTTAATTACTCAAAATACATACCTTTATAATCCAAAATAAAATTCTCCATCTTGTACTGAAAATTTTCTTTTTCAAATTACAAATGTTGACAATCTTGCACCTGAAATAAACCCCTTGACAACTTCCTCAAACATTTCAACCTTGACAAAAAATGAAATAATCATCCAACATTATTATGAAAAATTATATTTGCGTGTCATACAAAGTCCTAATAAATCTTATAATTCAAATTGTTTGTTTCGCATAACATTTATCGCACCTGGTGCGCCAACGAGTTCCAGAACCCTTTTCATTAGGCCGTCGCACTAACTCACTTCGTGTCGACCTAAACCTATATTTTCGCATACTTTCCCCAATTTCGTACATTACAAAGAACAGAAAGAAAACAAACTAATAAACATCTGGAAAAGCGTTAACTTAAGGAAAATTCGAATGGCACGACGCTTATTTTATTCGACGGAATAATTGAGAGCCATTTTTCATGTGTTTTTTAGCACCTCGAGATGGCACCTGAACATTCTCCGATTAAATATAAAGAGTTAAATCTATTTTATCTATTTCGCGCTCATTTCGCGCTCATTCATCGCTCGTGTGTGTCTTTGGTGAACAACTTTGTGGCGTCTAACAGTTACGCAACAGTGACCTCTCATTTTAATAACATAAAATCACATTTTAATTACAATCTACCCCTTACCCCCCACCCCCCAATTTCCTTTTATTTTTTAAATCGACAGTTACGTTTTTTTTCCTCTTCAGTCTTGGTTAGTTTTCTGATCGACAGAATTATCTTCCGACTTTATTACAACTGCATCAACTTCTAAACACTCGGTTGATTCTTCGTCGGAAACCAATTTCTCAATCTCACACTTAACGCTATCAAGTTTTTTCTGTAACATTGGACTGTCCAGAATCTCTTCCGATTGTTTCGTACATTTTTCATCTGTTTCTTTAGTCTCGATGGAATTAATCTTAATATTCATGACAATCTGATCCACCGACAATTCGTGCTGATTCGACACTTCGCTGGTATCCGTGTGTTCGCTATGTTGAGATTCCACATCGATTTCTTCGATGGTGCCTTCGTTGCTCACTTTGTCCAGTTCTTCGATGAGTTTATTTACAGACTTTACTTCTCCTTCGCTATTACTTTCGTGCAACGGAACATTCTCGAGAGCCTTTTCCACACTAATGGCATCGAGTTCTTCTACGAGTTTATTTCTGCATTCGGTAACTTCAGAACTTGATGTAATTTCTTGCGATGGAACATTTTTTACGCTGAAGGCATCGAGTTCTTCCACAAGTTTATTTATTGATTCGATAACTCCTGACCCTGATGTTATTTCTTTCGATGCGACATTTTCGACAGTAATAGCATCGAGTTCTTCTTCAAGTTTATTTTTAGTTTCGATAACATCAGTCGCTGATGTTATATCTTTCGATGGAACATTTTCAACAGTTTTTTCTATACTAATGGCATCGAGTTCTTCTTCCAGTTTATTTATGGATTCGATAACATCAGTCGCTGATGTTATTTCTTTTGATGCAACATTTTCTACAGTAATAGCATCAAGTTCCTCCTCAAGTTTATTTTTAGTTTCGATAACATCAGTCGCTGATGTTATTTCTTTCGATGGAACATTTTCGACACTAATGGCATCAAGTTCCTCCTCAAGTTTATTTTTAGTTTCGATAACATCAGTCGCTGATGTTATTTCTTTCGATGCAACATTTTCTACAGTAATAGCATCAAGTTCTTCCTCAAGTGTATTTTTAGTTTCGATAACATCAGACGCTGATGTTATTTCTTTCGATGGAACATTTTCGACAGTAATGGCATCGAGTTCTTCGACAAGTTTATTTTTAGACTCGATAACATCAGTCGCTGATGTTATTTCTTCCGATGCAACAATTTCAACAGTTTTTTCGACACTAATGGCATCGAGTTCTTCGACAAGTTTATTTGTAGATCCGATAACTTCAGTCGCTGATGTTATTTCCCCTTCGTCTCTGATGGTGTTAAGAAACTCATCGAGGTCACTACGAAGATTGCTTTCGGCTTCCGGTGTTTTAATAGTTTCTTCAACTGGAGCTGAATTCACATCATTAATTTTCAATCCAGATTCACTATCTGTTGGAAGATCAGTGATCGGTTCACCAACTTCATCGGAAACAGACGGTCTCTTCTCGTCGCTCTTCGTAACATCCGCAAGCTTTTCAAGTTTATGTTCCTCCAGGACACTCTCTTCCCTCAGCGTTTCAATGTTCGGAATGTAAGTTTTCACCACCGTCAATTTGTCATCCACCGACGCTGAAGAATTTATCGAATCCTCGACGTAAACGACACACAAATCATCGTCGGTAGCTGCGGAATCATTGTCCAGCGGGGAATGTGTTTGTTCCGATTGGAATGCACTGTCGTCTTCGATAGAAATCTCTTGGATCACCACTTCGGTTATCTGATTACAGAGTTTCTCCTCTTCTCCTTTCTTAAATTCCCTAATCTCTTTCAGTATAACATCAACGACATTTTCCCCCTTGAAATGTAGCGACACTTTCAGGGGTTCTACACTCCTATCCAGGACTTTGCACTCAAACTTATTATTGCTGTCAAACGCCAGGTCGAAGAATCTTTCGCAAGCTTCTCTCGGCCAAGTCTGAAGATCCTGCGGCAGCACCAGAGAATTACAAGTCGACATAATTGGAACCTTTGCAAGCTTTTCTGGCAATACTCTCACTTCTTTCGTCAGCGCAGTGTTCCCATAATCCACAAACAGTACTTTCGTCCCTGCATCTTCGCAGTGGGATAGAATTTTGGCCCGATACCATGCACCATCTTCCGGGAACCTTGCCGAGCAGTACGAACCCACCTCAAAGTTGGTCAACGGTGGAAAACAGTCGCTCTCTCGCAGATGATCGATCATGTCGTGCAGCTGATCGAGTATACTCTCCGTGTGAGTCCAGAATTCTGAGGGCGATTCTGCATGGCCGACAGTAACAATCTCCGAGGTCTCTTCACCGATTGGCACCGGTCTTATCTCGACATTAGCATCATGCTGCACCGGCGTATCCATTCTGCACTGTTCGATGAGTTCTTGCGCCACGTCTTTCGAATTCAATGTCAATTTCACCTTCGATATTTCACCCTCTTCCAAAATGTCCAGCAAAAAGATGGTCAGTCCATCGGCAGACATTATCTTGAATTTCTCCGTTATGTTTTCGGGCCAATGTTCGACACCATCCGGTTTGGCCAGGCAGCACCTGATCGACAGCGGCTTCTCCTTGTCCAGGTCCTCTGGAATCAATCGAATGCTCTTCACCTTCGCACTGTTTCCGTAATCTATGTATCGAACCATCACTCCATCGTCGTCATGCGAGAGAACCACTGCCCGATACCAAAGATCATCGTCGGGGAACTTGGCGACGCACAGCATACCATCTGTGACTTTCTCCACCACCGGGAAGTATTCAGCCATCGTCAGTCTATGACTCATCATCTCCAATTGTACTATCGACTTGTCCTCTTGCAGGAAGAAATCGTTCACCGACAACATGGTGCTGACAAATGCCGATCGTGGATCCATTTCAAGCTCCTCCTCAATTTCCCCGTTCAAGTCTTCGATCTCTCGACCTTTCATGGCCAGGGACTCGGCGACGAGGATTTCGCTGACACTTTTGCCATTCGCCAACAAATCGACTCGCGCTATTTTCTCATTGGAAATCACCAGCATGTCGACGTAATGGCTCGACGGAACCAATTTCTCCAGCCTCTCGTTGACTGTTGTGGACCACTCGATGTCTCTGGGAATAACATCCAGACTGCACTGTATTCCGTAATGTTTCGTCGACACCCACTTCTCGGGCAACTGCTTCATCTTGTGGCAGTCAATAATATCGGTGTTGCCATAGTCGACAAACCTGACCGTAATGCAGCCGTCGAATACATCAAGGATCTGCGCTCTGTACCACATCTCGTCGGCTGAGAAAGGCACGGCTACCAGCTGTTTGCAGACCACGTTTTCAGCATTCGGATAGTTGGCGGCATTGTTCTGCAGTTCGTCCTGCATGGCATCGATTGCAGCCACTTCGTCCTTGCGCTGAATCCAAAACTGATTGGGATTGTCGACGTGAGTGACTATTACGGTGTATTTCTGTCCGTCAGCAATCGGAGACACCTGCGCTTCCGGATACGCTTTGTCGACTACCATATTCATGGCTGCCAGCTTCTGGCTGATCTTTTCGCCATTGTCTTCGACAAAGTCAACGATCCACTTCTTGTTCACGTTGTAGAAGATCGCCTCGAATTCTTTGTATTCCAACAGCGGTTTCAGGATTTCCAGTTGCTTGGCCATGCTGCCGCCGAGTGTGACGTTCAAGGAAACTTCGACTGCCAGTTGCTCCGGCCTGTGAAACTCAGGATCCAACACTTTTATGGACTCGGCTGCAACATCTTCGTGATTGCCATAGTCGATGTAATAAACTTTAGCTCCTTTGTCGGTTAACTGGGAGATTTTGGCTCGGTACCAAGCATCGTCGGTAGGGCTCAGCGCGGCGCACAACTCGCCAACCTCCGGCTTCATCGTTTCCCTCTTGCTGGAATAATACTCGGACATGGCAGCTTGAAGGTCCTTCTCGGCTATCATCGTCGACATTTTTTGCACGTAAATAAACTCAGAGTTGAGCAGATACGATACGGAAACTTTCTCCGTGCGGCGGAGAATTTGCATCGGTATTATCGGACAGATCTTGTGCTCTTCATCGTTGTCGAGTACTGCAATCTTAGTACCCAGAGCGTTGTACAGCTGTACGATGAGTCTGTAAACAAACAAGTGATTTTTATTTTTAAAATGTTCGTGTTAAATATGGAATATAAAAATGGATTGGAAGAAACTACATCAAATATAAGTGATATTTTAAATATGGTAAGAAAGTAAGTTACAAAAAAATGACTAGTGTCAAAGTATTAAAAATAAATAAGTCTGATAACGGTTCTTTTTTTAAATTGCAGTAGATTCTATGCTGCCGTACTGAATGGAAAAAGTCGTAACTGCATTCAGTAGAATTAATGAAAAACAGCAAAACATTTTTTTTTTATTCCATGAAAATGTTCTTCTTAACAATGGGGCATTGGTAACCATTATTTAACAGACAATTCATGATAAACAATAAACAAATTAAATTTATTGAAAATTCAATTTATTGAAAAATCAAATCTGTCGTAACCTTTTCTCGATTTAAAAGATTTTAAAAGGCGTATCTTGAATCAATCGATATGCGACACGCTCGAGAGAAACTCAAAATATCTTAATTTTTCGTATTTTTTTTAAAGGTAATTTTCAATATTTGCATTAAAATAACATTTACATCTAGTTTCATTTCATGAATGTTTAGATTTTGTAATAGTTTGAATACTTTTATAATTTAATACTTGACAGTTCGTCCAACTTTGATTTTTATTCTCCCATTAGTCGGCTGCGGAGGGATTGGAATGCGCTTCCTCGGCAATCTTATAATTTGCCATTAAACACTGGATTTGGGTTGTTTAGAGCGACCTGCCTAAGATTTTATCTAAAGGTTTTATAGTGGTTTTATGTGTCTATTGTTGTTATCGAATCATGATTGTTTATTGTTTATTATGTGTTGTTTATATTAATTTGTTTATCAGTAGTTTTATGAATTTTATTTTGCGCCTCTACCAATGCATAAATATTTTTATTATTTTTTGTATAAGGCCTTATGGGCCGTTGATGATTTAAATAAATAAATAAATAAAATAAATACTCGAAGCATTTACGAAAATAACAAATAAAAATAAGCAAAAAACTGTACTTTTTATTGGAATTTTGTAAATATAATTTTTGCTGCACATTCTACGACAAATTACTTAGGGAATAAATCAAAGTATACAAAATTATCTGTTAAACTAAAAAAATTTTATTGCTTTATCTCATTTCGTTCCAAAGTTACAGCCATTCAAAGCTACGTTGTGAGGAAAATATTTAGTAAAATTTATCTCGACTTTCACATATTATTGAATAATTTTTTCTGCAAACGTCGATGGAAAAAACTGAAAAAACAAGTTCGCGTGGACGTAATTCCGCACATTTCTAAAAAAAATTTATCTTTCTAGCTATTACAGTTCCAAAGTTAGAAAAGTTCGAAGTACAGAGGGTTTACGTAGATGTTTAGTCGACGATGATCGCATGTTGCAACTCTTTGAATAGATTTTTGTATTTCACAATAAAATATTTTTAGTTTTACAGATAATTTTGTATACTTTAATTTATTTGTCGTAGAATGTGTAGCAAAAATTATATTTATAAAATACCAATAAAAAGTACGTTTTTTTGTGTATTTTCATAAATGCTTCGACTATTAAAATATAAAAAATATATATTCAAACTATTTCGGGATTGTCTTTCTAGAGCCAAAAACTAAACATTCATAAAACTAGATGTAAATATTATTTTGATGCAAATATTGAAAATAACTTTTAAAAAAATACGAAAAATTAAGATATTTTGAGTTTCCCTCGAGCGATTATTTTCATTCATGGCTTCAAATAACGACGAAGGAAGCCCAAAAAGATGCCTACAAAAAAAAAACCGAGGTGAGAGAAATTTGGGTTGAAGTAGATCCAAGCTCACCGTGGCAATTTAATATTCATTTGTTTTTTAAAGCTTTTATTACCGCAAAAATTCAATTTATTCTTGTTTTCTATTATGTTTATATAAATAAATAAGTATGTAGATATTTAAATTCACCACTTATTTTACATAATTTGTTACTAAATTTTAATTGATAAATTCTATTAAATATTTTCAAACAATATTGAACAAAAGCGTCAGTTACTTTAAGTAACTTTAAATTTGTTACGCATTTTAAACGTACTACTTCGAGATAATCAATGCCGTGTTTTTTATTGTATATAAGTCTGATGAGCATGTTTTGGATTTTCTGCAATTTATTTAATACATTAGCGTAGGCTCCGCCCCAACCCAGTATTCCATAAGTTGCAATACTCGCAAATAAAGCATGGTAAATTATTAATAAGGTGTCTTTGCTAAGAATTTTTTTTTAATTTCACAAAAACCAAAATCAAATATCTACACCTAGATATGATTGAATCTATATGAAACTCCCAAAGCATGTTAAAATCATAGAGCAAACCCAGGTAGTATTTAGCTGATTTTACCCTCTGTATCTTATAATTGTCAATGAAAATATTAACATCACTTGGGACACTATCAGAATAGTTGCCAAATGTAATGAAAACAGTTTTTTCGAGGTTTAATAATAATTGATTTACTGCTAGCCAATAATTTATGGTATCAAGATACGAGTTCGTTTTTTGAACAGTTTGAGTCCAAGTATTTTCGGTATACATCATCGCGGTGTCGTCAGCAAATGCAATTATATTTTCTTTCTTAATCATGGTGAAGATGTCATTCACATATATTGGAAACATAAGAGGGCCCAGTATAGTGCCTTGTGGAACACCTAACAGTAACTTCATCTTCTCGCTAGTAAGTTCAGGTAGTTTTACAGTTTGATATCTATCAGACAGCTAGCTACTGATTAGGTTTATGTCAAATGAATAAAAAGAAAACTAAAAGAAATAATTTTTAACAAATCAATTAATAATTCTATATTTATTTTCATGATATAATATCAAACCGAGTAATGTTTACTGTTTTGGTAATGCTGAATATTAGAAGAAACTTTGGAAAAATTAGAAATATATTACACTTTTTAAAAAAACATAAAATTCTGATATCTGCAGAATACTTTAAGGGGAAGCTTTACTAAAGCTGAAAAAATACACAATTTAAAATAATATTTTACCCCACTTTTATACCGTAAGTATCTTGTAATATTATAGTTGACAATTTTGAGCATTTTTAATCGATTATTGATCGAGATATGCAAAAAAATAGCTAAATTTCCATAAACTTTCAATCTGTCTCTTGCTTAACAGTTTCCAAGGCAATATCTTTTTTGATTCAGCGTGCGTAAAGTGCTACTTTTCACATTTTGGACATTTTTCAATCGCACTTTACTCACACTTGAATTAAAAAATACTGTTCGGCACTTATATCGAAAACTACTATTTCCTTGTTTGTACCGTTTCAGATGTTACACTGTTGAATTTTACACATCGGTTTGTCAATCGATGTGATAGTTTGAAAAAAATGTACTATATTTTTGGTATTTTTGTCAAAATTTCAGTAAAGCCTTAATAAAACGGAGTCATTGTTTCATAAATGCATGGCACAATCAAAGAAATTTTAAGTAGATGCTACTGCTTCGGAAAGTAACAGCTACCGCTCGAATTTTGACCAATTTGAAATGGCGATTAAAATTCGAAATCGTTAAAATAACAAATTTATATGATCAGGTACAATTTTATTACACCTTTGAGAATTTCATTCATAATTTAATTAATTAAGAAAGCATTCATAATTTCTAGACGATTTAGTTATTAATAATTAATTTTAATGATCTATAAACGTTGTTGAAATGGAAAACCTTGATACTTTTTTCATTCTAAAGCTTCCGTATCGAAAACAGTGCAAGATACGCTAAAAATGCAATGAAACTTTTTTTGTAGAGCACAAAATTTCCTACAAAAAAGTCAGCGAGGGCCCTAGACTAAAGTTAATAGCTAAGCCATGTGCAACGATGGAATATGCCTCATATTTTACAAAAATTCTAAAATATTCATAATTAACTTGTAAGACAAAATTCCAGCGTTATTCGTGGATAATCTATTAACTTTAGGCTAGGGCTGTTAAAAATTAATCGTACAAAATTAAAGAACTAAGTTTATTTAGGATACAGCTATGAAAATCTCAAATTCGAAAAAAGTGCAGTTACGGCTTTTTCGATTTAGTACGGCAGTAATGAATGTAATAAATGTTGAAAATAAAGAAATGTTAATTGCTGTAACTTTAACTAAAAGAAATTCACAAATAAGAATTATAAATATAATAGAAACTGGCAGAAAACATTGTAAAAATTTTTTGTAAATACAAGCTCAGAAAACAATAAAAAAATGCAGCCCTTACACAAGTTACTAGTGATGTTTATAGTACGAGTATGAGAAACAAATCTGTTTTTATAGATTTTGAAGACTGTAAAGTATATGACAATTTTAATATTAAGCGATGTAAATTTTTCTTCCAATACCTCTTGTACATTGTCTTGAATTTTTGAATAAACTCAATTTTTGTATAAAAAATAGGAATATTTTGATTTTGTTATTTGCAATTTACTTCTTTTGGTTTAAGTTATATATGTTAATTTATTTATTTATTTATTTATTTAGTAGATCAACGGCACAATGAAGTGCCTTTACACAAAAAATAGTATACAAAAATATTGGGGCGCTATACAATTTGAAACATCAATAAAGAATTTATAAATTTATTTTATTTATTTATTTATTTATTAATATATTAACGGACATAAATGCCCTTGGTACAAAAAAGAAAATAATAATAATGGTCTCTTGATACAATCCTACATTCATACATAATATTCACACTTATAAGTCTTACATCTAAGTATAAAAAGTGATAAAGATCGAGCAGATCTTATTTCCTCAGGCAGATTATTCCACAGACGAGTGATTCTATTGATCGTAGAGAAATAAAATCTGCTCGATTTACATTGAACCTCAGAAAGTGGACGATGTATACGATGTGAATAGCGTAATGTCCGAAGAGAGAATAAATTGGTAATTTCTTGAGCGTTATAAGAGTCAGACATAACCTTATAGACAAAAAGGGAATCTCTGAACTCATGAATTGATTGTATCGTGCGCAAATCAAACATTTTAGAAATAGGTCCATATTCGTGTGAGAACCGATGCATAGGAGTATCAGTTTTATGCGATAGAAATCTTAAAAACTTCCTCTGGATCGCTTCCAACCTACCAATGTTGTATTTCAAATAAGGGCGCCAAATTTCTGATGCATATATACAATGAGGAAGAACTATACTTTTGAAAATGTGAATTATAGCCTGACAGTCAGTGAAAAGCTTCGTTGATCTAAAAAGAAAACCTAAACTTCTGTTGGCTACTTTTATAACATATTCTAAATGATTCGAAAAAGTTAAAGAACTATCAAAAGTGACACCTAAGTCTCTAATCGTCACAGAACGAACTAAATCGATCCCATCAATCTGATACTGAAATTGCACTGGATTATTAGATTTAGTAAAGTGCATAAATGTTGACTTTGAGGCATTTAACTGTAAACCATTAATATGACACCACGAGGAAATACCACACAAGTCACGCTGCATGGATGAAGCTGACAAGGGAGAATCAATAACACGATATAACTTCAGATCGTCAGCATATAGGAGACAATGAGAACTAGAAATAAAATCTACAATATCGTTTATAAAAATTAAAAATAGTAACGGGCCTAAATGAGACCCCTGTGGCACACCGGAAGGAGTTTTGAATGCTGAAGATATTGTCCCCTTGATGCGGACAATCTGATGTCTGTCGTATAGATATGACTCAATCCAAGCAACGAACTGCGGAGACACTCCCATAGAAATAAGTTTAGATATAAGTAAACTGTGGTTCACACTATCAAACGCCCTAGAAAAGTCCAAATAAATGCAGTCCACCTGTTTATCATTTTCGAGTGCTTCACTAACAAACGATGAGAACATTAATAGATTAGAGGTAATCGAGCGACCTTTCACAAAACCGTGCTGATGACTAGATATGTTACTAATAATTAGTGTGCTTAGCTTAGATGTCATAATACTATCAAATAATTTAGGAATAATACTGATTATGGCTACTGGTCTGTAATTGGTCACATCGCGTTTATCCCCTTTCTTAAAAATTGGAGTAATGAAAGATAACTTCCACTTAGAGGGAAATTTACCATTTACCAAAGATTTATTAAATAAATTGACCAATGGTTTTATCAGATTGGGCAAACATTGTTTAATAAAGCACGACGGGACCATATCAGGACCACAATCAAAACTAGGCTTCATATTCGCAACTGCCTTAACTATATCATCTGATGTGACCTTGAAATCATTAGAAATCGTATCAGAAAGAAGAGCCAATGAAGTACTAGACAGTGTCACCGATGTATGTAATTTGGAATAAACTGAGCTAAATTGCTTAGCAAAAAGGTCTGCAATAGAGTGACTATCATTGGCAATTATGTCACCGCAATACATTGACGAAGGCAATTCATTATTCCTTCTCATGTTGTTGATGTAGGACCAAAATGATTTAATATTTGTCTTTGAATATGCTTGCACACGAGATAAATATTGCGAAAAAAGTGAGCAGGTTTCCAAAATTTTGTCCCAGTCTATGGACTTCAGTTCTCTATTAACTACAGTATAGTCCACTTTTGAAAAATCGTAGATTCTCGACGAATGATCCATAACGTGTAACGGCTCCGTGGTGAATTGAAAATGGTGACATTGGTGGTGATTGTCCGGCTCAATAAGGATGTCGATATCAACGTTGTGTTCAGTGGGCGCCACAGTGGAAAAAAATAAGTCTAACGAATAACCTTTAGACAACATTGGAGGTATGAACTGCATGACATCCAGAGAGCTAAACATATCTATTAGATGGTGAACACTGTGAAGTGTTTCAGGCTTCACATAATTTATTGTAGAAAAATCTAAATTAGATGATACGTGCCAATTTACGAACGGCAAGTTGAAGTCACCAACTATAATCCACTCATGATCAGAATAATTAGAATATAATCCTTGAATTTGGGCAGCAAAGTCTGCATATACAGATGAATTCTGATTTGGAGTGAAATATGAAACACCCACAATCCATTTCTTAGATGAAGATTTTATTTCAACAAATAGATGCTCGCTAAGTGATGAGTTGAAATCACCAACACACCGAGAAGATAGTAGGTGATTCCTCACTGCCAAAAGAACACCACCACCCCGGGTGGTCTGAGAGATATCATATGATCTGTCAGATCTGTGAATTATATAGCCTCCTAGGCAAAACTCACAGTCGTCAACATTGTCATTCAACCACGTTTCTGACAAGGCAATAATATCTGGCAAATTAATAAAAAGACCCAAGTTACGTTGAATATCAAAACTTCTGGATCTCAGGCTGCAAACATTTTGATAATAAAAACTTAGCTTGGATTTACGCAGCCTATTCCCTAGTTTAAAGGCCTGGTGGTACTAGTAGCGGACGCAATCGTAGGTATCCCATTGACATATTTTATATATTGACGATCGTTCGGATGAGTATTATTAAAATCTTTAACTTTCTCCCGTAATCGCTTCAGTTCCTCACGTTGAAGTTGAGTCCTATCACAGGATACCGAAATGCCATCCGGTAAAGAATGCTTTCCACGTAGGAATAATATGACCTCCTGGGATGATCCAACAGTAACAATTAATGGTCGAGCTTTGCCAACGACAGGTTTGCCCATTCTTCGAACTCGAACCAACTTCAAATTATTATCCAACGCCGAAAATATTGTGTTTTTCATATACAATAGATCATTACTTGACTCCGGAACATTGTAAAAAATAAGATTACTTGCTCTCATTTGTCTATCCAATATTTCAGAGTAGATAGAGTTTCTGGATGCCTCCGATTCAGTAGTTTGAACCTTACTATTATTTAATTCTACCACTTCCAGTCTCCCTTCGATGTCAAGAAGTTTGTGTTCAACCGTAATTAATCGATCATTTGTTTGATTCATGTTATCATTTAATGAATCAATTGAGTTTTGCAAACTTTTAAAATCATTACGGCAATCGATAAACCCATTGGTAACTTGAGTCGTTAATTGTTCCACAAGAGATTTAACATCATCATACTTTCTCTCCTTTTTATTGTTCTTAATGATTTCCTTCTTATTACACTTGTAAGACTTATCCTTACGTAAATGCCGAGTGAAACAACTTGGGGTGAAAAATGTGAACACAATTTGGACACGTCATAGCCGACTCAATATTCTTAATAGGGTTTTTTCCGGGACAATCATAACAGTAGCCCGGAGAATGAGATGAAGTTTCCCCACAGTCATTTTCAACAACAGCTACAGGTTCTATTTCCGAATCAGAGCTCATATTAATTAATGAGTCAGAAAACGAGCACGTGGTAATATAACCTCAAAAAATTTTACACTTAGAAAAATCAACTTCAATCACAGCAATTAGTTAATTTCCACAATATTTATAATACATCGATTAAATAATAGAAATTTCTTTAGATGTATAATGATGTTGAATATAAAAACTAAATTAACTAAATATAAATTCAATAAAAATTTGGAGCAAATATAACAAAAAGTTATGGCGCATAACATACAAATAAAAGTAATTGAAAAAATCAGTAATAACATAAATCTAAAGAAATGAATAATAATAATAAGTAACAAAAATAATTAACATGATTGCCTACAGTAAATAATAAATCTCAATTTCATAACTAAGTAGCATTATAGTTCTGTAATAACAAATTTCTACAGCGATAACGAAAGGTTATATCCGAAACAATGGTAATAAATACAACAGAGTTAAAGCACCGATTAGTTCTACAGCTTCTTTCCTGTAGAACTCTAAAATTTGCACTAGGGTAATTTATCTCGCGTTCGACAAAAAATAATAATAAATAATAATAAACGTCGAGAATCTACGATTTTTCAAAAGTGGACTATACTGTAGTTAATAGAGAACTGAAGTCCATAGACTGGGACAAAATTTTGGAAACCTGTGATTTAGATTTAAATGTTGATTCGTTTTATGAAAAGTTATATTATGTGTTTGATAAATTTATTCCTATGAAAAATGTTAAATCGCGAATTTTTCCGCGTTGGTATAACAATGAATTAATATCATTAATAAATAATAAGAAAGTTTGGCATAAATTATGGCGAGAGTCAAACAATTGGGATGCATATATACATTTTAAGCAACTTAGGGCTAAATGTATTAAGCTGTCACGCTCACTTTTTTCGCAATATATATCTCGTGTGCAAGCATATTCAAAGACAAATATTAAATCATTTTGGTCCTACATTAACAACATGAGAAGGAATAATGAATTGCCTTCGTCAATGTATTGCGGTGACATAATTGCCAATGATAGTCACTCTATTGCAGACCTTTTTGCAAAGCAATTTAGCTCAGTTTATTCCAAATTACATACATCGGTGACACTGTCTAGTACTTCATTGGCTCTTCTTTCTGATACGATTTCTAATGATTTCAAGGTCACATCAGATGATATAGTTAAGGCAGTTGCGAATATGAAGCCTAGTTTTGATTGTGGTCCTGATATGGTCCCATCGTGCTTTATTAAACAATGTTTGCCCAATCTGATAAAACCATTGGTCAATTTATTTAATAAATCTTTGGTAAATGGTAAATTTCCCTCTAAGTGGAAGTTATCTTTCATTACTCCAATTTTTAAGAAAGGGGATAAACGCGATGTGACCAATTACAGACCAGTAGCCATAATCAGTATTATTCCTAAATTATTTGATAGTATTATGACATCTAAGCTAAGCACACTAATTATTAGTAACATATCTAGTCATCAGCACGGTTTTGTGAAAGGTCGCTCGATTACCTCTAATCTATTAATGTTCTCATCGTTTGTTAGTGAAGCACTCGAAAATGATAAACAGGTGGACTGCATTTATTTGGACTTTTCTAGGGCGTTTGATAGTGTGAACCACAGTTTACTTATATCTAAACTTATTTCTATGGGAGTGTCTCCGCAGTTCGTTGCTTGGATTGAGTCATATCTATACGACAGACATCAGATTGTCCGCATCAAGGGGACAATATCTTCAGCATTCAAAACTCCTTCCGGTGTGCCACAGGGGTCTCATTTAGGCCCGTTACTATTTTTAATTTTTATAAACGATATTGTAGATTTTATTTCTAGTTCTCATTGTCTCCTATATGCTGACGATCTGAAGTTATATCGTGTTATTGATTCTCCCTTGTCAGCTTCATCCATGCAGCGTGACTTGTGTGGTATTTCCTCGTGGTGTCATATTAATGGTTTACATTTAAATGCCTCAAAGTCAACATTTATGCACTTTACTAAATCTAATAATCCAGTGCAATTTCAGTATCAGATTGATGGGATCGATTTAGTTCGTTCTGTGACGATTAGAGACTTAGGTGTCACTTTTGATAGTTCTTTAACTTTTTCGAATCATTTAGAATATGTTATAAAAGTAGCCAACAGAAGTTTAGGTTTTCTTTTTAGATCAACGAAGCTTTTCACTGACTGTCAGGCTATAATTCACATTTTCAAAAGTATAGTTCTTCCTCATTGTATATATGCATCAGAAATTTGGCGCCCTTATTTGAAATACAACATTGGTAGGTTGGAAGCGATCCAGAGGAAGTTTTTAAGATTTCTATCGCATAAAACTGATACTCCTATGCATCGGTTCTCACACGAATATGGACCTATTTCTAAAATGTTTGATTTGCGCACGATACAATCAATTCATGAGTTCAGAGATTCCCTTTTTGTCTATAAGGTTATGTCTGACTCTTATAACGCTCAAGAAATTACCAATTTATTCTCTCTTCGGACATTACGCTATTCACATCGTATACATCGTCCACTTTCTGAGGTTCAATGTAAATCGAGCAGATTTTATTTCTCTACGATCAATAGAATCACTCGTCTGTGGAATAATCTGCCTGAGGAAATAAGATCTGCTCGATCTTTATCACTTTTTATACTTAGATGTAAGACTTATAAGTGTGAATATTATGTATGAATGTAGGATTGTATCAAGAGACCATTATTATTATTTTCTTTTTTGTACCAAGGGCATTTATGTCCGTTAATATATTAATAAATAAATAAATAAATAAATAAATAAATAATCGAAAATAAAATACTTAAACATAATTTTTCGTAGTGTTAGCAACATGCAATTTAAAAGTGGCAAGTCTTTCAAAGGTTATGTCGTTTGGTACAGAATTCGATGCTCATGTAATTCTGGCCATCGGAATTCTAAACTGTTGAATTCAAAACTATTTGGTGTAAACATAAACGCATTCGGAATACAATCTTCATTTATTACAAGCTGTTTCTGAGCTTAACAGTCTTCAAATTTAAATGTAATTAAATAATTAAATTTGTAAAAATGTAAATAAATATTTTAATTAATTGTGACATCAAAGTATTATTTCTATGATGTTGCAACAAGTTAGAACTGATAAAAGAACAAAAATTGCCTGTTTTTGCGGTTTCTCTCCCTCAACTTTTCTTCTTACCGAAATTGTATGCAAAAGTTGTAGAGCTTGAAAACACCTACAATTTTCATCCGTTGTTTGTTTTGTTTCGACAAAATTACAGTCCAGGAAAGTCTCGCAGTCACAATAACTACGGTAGACTAAAAAAATCGATTTTTTTTTTTTAAAGGGCTCTAACGATTATTTTGATATTTAGTGCAAAATACTCTGGAATTTTTACAGTACAGTAGGACCTCTCTTATTCTAATCGTTCCCCCACAAGTCTTCTCCCACTATCACATGAAAAGTCAACGAAAAATATTGTCCACGAATCACAAGCTCGCAAGCAAAGTAAGTGGGGGTAAGGGGAAAATTAGAATAAGAGAGGTTGGCGCCATCTTGATTGAAAAACTTTACTAATGAGGTCCTACTGTATTGAATTAAAAAAGAAAATCCCATTTAGGTGTACTTTTCATTTGTTCTGGTGTGTCATTATGTACGTCTCCTATTAAAAAATTGTGTCAATGCTAACAAATACTTGTCTACAAAAAGATCTGTAGATCACTCTGCGGATGATATGGATAATTGTGAAAATGATACAAAGTATCCATTTAAACCTAACCTTCATTCAAAACAAATACTGCAAGATATTAACTCTTTATTAAAAACAAAAACTGAATTAACTATCAAATCTGAATGATTAATTTTAATGTTAATTTTACATTGGAAGCATTAGGAAGAATATTGTAAATCTTGAAACAATAATAAATTCATTTCAAAATAAACCAAATACTATTATTTGTTCGAAAATGAGGTTAGTAGACAATATGTTTGTAATTATTGACGGATTTTGTAAATAATAGCAGAATTAATATATGCAACTAATTTATTACTGAAAAATTTAATAATCTTGAAACAACTAATTTACAAAATGAGTTAAAAAATAAAAAAAGTGATTAAAATTACTGGACTTTTTAAATTTCAAAATGGCGGATCCAATATAGCGACCAAAAATTATCAAAATTGATCATATTCGCTTGAAACTTATTACTCGGAGGTTTTTGGGGTCGTTGAATCCAAATATGATGTCTGATATTAAAATTTCAAAATAAAAATTGTAAAAACAAATAAAAGAAATGTAAAGCTTACATTGATCTCGTAATACACATTTTTTTTAAACACAGTACCACAACAAAAGCATGTTTTGCCTTATTTATTGTCTCTTTCCACAAATGTACAACAATTTTGACAACATTGTTTATAACGTAGTCCCTGTATACCGTCATACAGTGGCCCTCCCCTTATTTTAACTTTTCGAGTCAAGGAAGATGGCGGCTCCTTCCCTTATTTTACCGCTTCGCTTCATCCCCACCACTGGCAGTATGAAAGATTAAAAACAGAGAAAGGAAATATAGTGGTCCTTCTTTACCTGTATGCGCAAGCGCTATAGAAGTTAAAATAAGGGAAGGACCACTGTACTTAGAAATATGTTAATTTTAATTTTATTGTAGCAATGCAAGAAAATTTTAATATCAATCTATTATTAGTGTTCAAAAATTTTATTTATAATTGTTCTCTTTTCTTAAACCATCTTTAATTTAACTTTTGTACTTCTGGACGTATATCGTCCGTTTATTCTTAAATAAATAAATAAATAAATAAAAAAATAAATAACTACTCTGAAGCAGGCCACGGAAAAGAATCAGCGGTTACATAAAACGAACCGCTGACTTGGTTGCTCATGGTGTCAATATCAATTTAAAATGCTAGTAACTACACTAGAAGGAAGTTGTACAAAAATCTTCATTGCATTGTTGAAAAATCTTTTTTATCTTTTAACGGAACGATGAGTGTTCATCAATTCAAGTTTACCAAATTCAATAAAGACATAATTCAACGAAATGAGCTGTTACGATTGTCCAATGAAACAAAATTGTGTAAATTATCATTTGGGAGAATTAAAATTTGTCAATAACGATTTTGAAAAGAAAACTAAGAAAATTGCGTTTACATTTTACAAGTTTTCTATTTTTTAGATTGATTTTTATCAATAAATACGTAATTTCTTGTTTCTATACGGTTGTTTAGACATAAGCAAGGGTAAAAATCAGTTGAATAGTTGTTAATTGTTAGTAACAATACTATTGTTAATTAACAAATAGTTAAAAATTGTACTATTTTCAAAAAGAATGCATTCTTTACGTGTTGATTAAGAGATACAAGACGGCAATTTTTTTTGTGAACTTAGTACATTCAATACTATTAACAAAAATTATTTCAGAATTTTCCGCCATATTTTTTTTAATAAATTACATTTTACTCTTACAAAACGTATAAATCAATTCTTTCACGAAATTCAAAAGAAATATTAAATGAGAAATTAACGAAACAATACATGGGTTTCTTTTATAACAACTGTGCTGATACGCTTAAGAAAATTTTGTAAATTCAAGATGGCGAATCCAATATGGCGGACGAAATTTAAAAAAATCTATTCGATTGGCCTGAAACTTGTTACTCTTGAAACTTGAAACAGGTTTTCGGGGTCGTTGATTACAAATCTAAAAACCATTTTAAAAAATCAAAATGGCCGATCCAATATGGCGGACGAATTTCTAAAAATCGTAAGAAATTCGCTTATAACTCGTCACGCGTGGGTTTTTGAGGTCGCTGATTACGAATATGACGTCAGATTTTTAAAAATTCAAAATGGCGGATGTAATTTGGCGGACGAAATTTTTTAAAATCTATTCGATTGGCCTGAAACTTATTACTCTTGAAACAGGGTTTCGGGGTCGTTGATTACAAATCTAAAATCCATTTTAAAAAATTCGAAATGGCGGATCGAATATGGCGGAGAAATTTCTAAAAATCGAAAGAAATTCGCTTATAACTCGTCACTCGGGGGTCTTTGGGGTCGCCGATTACGAATACGACGTTAGATTTTCAAAAATCAAAATGGCGGATCCAATATGGCGGACAAATTTCTAAAAATCTGACGGAACTCGCTTATAACTCGTCACTCGTGGGTTTTCGCGGTCGCCGATTACGAATATGACGTCAAAAATCAAAATTTTCCGCTATATTTTTTTTAATAAATTAAATTTTATATTTACAAAACGTAAAAATTTTTCACAAAATTAAAAAGAAATATTAAATGAGAAATTAACGAAACAATACATGGGTTTCTTTTATAACAAATGTACTGTTACGCGTAATAAAATTATGTTAATTCAAAATGGCGAATCCAATATGGCGGACGAAATTTTAAAAAATCTATCCAATTGGCCTGAAACTCGTTACTCCGAGGTTTTCGGGGTCGCCGATTACAAATCTAAAATCCATTTTAAAAAATTCGAAATGGCGGACAAATATCTAAAAATCGGATGAAATTCGCTTATAACTCGGCACTCGTGGGCTTTCGAGGTCGCTGATTACGAATATGACGTTAGACTTTCAAAAATCAAAATGGCGGATCCAATATGGACGACGAATTTTTAAAAATCGGATGAAATTCGTTAATAACTCGTCACTCGTGGGTTTTTTGGGGTCGCCGATTACGAATATGACGTCAGATTTTCAAAAATCAAAATGGCGGAAAAATTTTTGCGTTTGTTGGTTTTTTACCTTAAGGTTCGTATGATCGCTGGTTATAAATAAGTTAACTTTTAGGATTTACAAATAAATCCAATAATGCGAAAATAATTTTAAAAAATATAAGATTTTACTACACTGTATTTTAAAAATGTCACACTTACTAAACTAAATTAATTGAATGAAAACACATTAATGCTAAAACGATCAACCTTAATGATTATTCAATACTTTTGTATTTTTTTTAATCGAAACAAAATTATTATTATTATGACACGTACCTGTTATTGTCAACTTCGTTGACGTGTATCATTACGCTCATTCCAACTTTGACCAATTTCTTCAATTTCTCAGTCGCTTCTTTCATATTTGAGATGCCGTTAAGCGAGCATTGAACGGCCTGGTTTTGCATCACCGACAATTCTCCCGGTAGCGGGATCATCTAAGCATAAAAAAAAACATACAATTCAACAAACAATCATCACAATTTTACTTAGAAAGCCTGAAAATATTCAAGTCATACCACGTCGAAATTAAAGTCACGTAAGCTGAAAATTTAAGGTTAAGAGTCTCATGTCGGTTAACATTTCCATTTTTTGTTTAGTAAATGTCTACAATTATTTCAAAATTATCTCTAACAAAACAATAATCGTAGTTTTTTTGTTACAATCTACAATAATCGTAGACATTTCTTTGTTTAATGACACATAAACAGCCTGTTAATAATTAAATGCAGTATTAAATTGTTCATCGTCGAATAAAAAAAGACATGCTGCGCATTTAGCATGATAATCTTAGAAATTAGTCTGGCGAATGTTAATTCAACGTTCTCATTCTAAGCAATGACGCCACGGATTTAGAATTACAGGACTCCCAGCGCCTCGTCCCCTTAAAAAAAGGAAAAAAGGGAATTTGAACTTAAAAAAAAAAGGAACTAAAAAGGGACTTGAGGTAGAAAAATGGACTAAAAATAGTTTTGATTTCAATTTTTGAATTGTAAGCCTGATACAATTATTACATTACAATTTATAATAACATTTTTTTCGTTTGTTATCAGCTATATCAAACAAACGTTCAAAAATTACCCAGAAATTATTTCTTTAGTGATTTTTTAAGAGGAATTCACTTGCAATAAAATAAAAATCAGAAACAAATTTTTTTACCAAAAAAGAAACATTTTTTTTTTTCGAATAAAATGGAATTTTTTAAAATCCATACGTAATTATTTAGAAAATATGTTTTTCTGTTTTCCAATTGTTTTTTTTTTTTTATTTTTAAAATAGATTAACAAATTTGAATAGCCTTTATTCGGAAAAAAACCAAATTTTTTCACGCTAAAACGTTTAATTTTACTATTGTTGGACATCACCCTTTCAGATTTGGCTGCAAATTTTGTATTGAATTCTCAATTTTTTTTTTATTTTTTCACCTGTTTTCTTTTAATTTTTTCGTCATTTTTAATTTAAATATTCAAAGCAAATTTGGTGAATAAAAAAACATATTTTCCAACTAATTATGGATGGATTTTAAAAAATTTTATTTTTTGACGAAAAAAAAAATCTTTTTTCTCAAACATTTTTATAAAATTGATATTATATTACCATTAAATTACTCATAAAAAACATTTTTTTTTGTATTTTTCGAAAGATTGTTTGTTATAGTTCCTTAAAGTTTCAATAACTTTGTTTTTTCATTTCCCTAAGCAACTTTTTCATGTATACAAGGAACCTATATTTATAAAATCATAAATATGGAAAATTGTTTTGTTTATTTACAATTTTTTATTATTACATAATAAAAGTAATCGTTTCTCAAAACATTTTGACAAAGTTTTTAAATTAAATAGAGAAACAAAATAATCATATAATTTTTGTTGCATACTACACATACTATACACAGTAGCCCTCCCCTTATTTTAACTTTTCGAGACAAGGAAGATGGCGGCTCCTTTCCTTATTTTAACGGTTTCCCTCATCCCCACCACTAAGGATCTAAGAAAGAGAAAACAGATACAGTACACTCCTTCCCTTATTCTAATGTCTTCTATTCTCCTATTCTAATATTTCCCCTCATGCGTTCTCCCCACTGACGTGTGGATTTTCTATAAATACAAATAACGGCGCATGCGCAACAAAAGAAAAAGAGACAAAAGTGAGACTTCAAATCTAAGTAGTGGGGGAGAGGGGAAAATTAGAATAAGGGAAGAAGGCCGCCATCTTGCCTGACTGGACAAATTAGAATAAGGGAAGGACTACTGTATGGTGGCATCTTTCTTCGCGTCTATGCGCAATTGTAAAATTCATTTCGATTTTTTACAGTGTACCACCTGATTTGTATACACATACATACAAGTGCATGTGTGAACTGACGTCACGACGAATAGTGGGGGAACGACTGAGGGGAAAAAGTTAAAATAGAGGAAGGAATAAAGTTGAAATAAGGGGAGGACTACTGTATGTATATTATAAAAGAATCTATACATGAAAAACAATATGGATATAATTTTGAATGGCTTCATACTATTTTTTAGTTTCTCCCGAGTTAAAACGTAAGTAATATTGTCATATTTCTTCGGATTTGAAAAACTAATTACTTTTCTTAATCAAACATTTATTCATACGCAGAAAACAAGACGCAGAAGGACAATTTAAATTTGAAAGGTTAAAAAAAAGGATGTAAAAGGGACTTTTTATTTATTTTTTTACTTTTTAAAGTCGAAAGAGGAGACTATTTTCCTAAAAAGAGGCCGACTGGGAGCCCTGGAATTAATTGTCGACTGAATTTCGTGCAACTTCTGCATTTGCCCTTTTTTTGCGGTATAAAACTCACACGATCCGGTGGGACCTCCTTGCGAGCACCGGTATCGATCAATCGCACTTTGAAACTCTCTGTCGGCGAGGAGTTTACTATTACGGCACGATTCCAACATCCTTCGTTGCTGACTAGACAGCCTGCGCCTAGGCACAGCTGGTGCCCTGTCAGTCGTGGCATCACCTGTCGTATTGGCATTTATTATTCCCTCACCCTTTCCTGAACGAAACCCCATAACCTATTTCAGGAAATCGAAACCTAACCTAACCTAAAATTCTTTAAAAATCACTGTCGTTCCCAATTACAGTAGAACCTCCGTTATGGAAAACGGTCGGGACATTTAACGCGGGGCATTTAAATTTCCGTTAACGAATATTTCAGGAGAAAAAATCGACCCCCCCACCTATACCTATATCTTTAGGAGTTACAGGGCATTGTACATACAGTAGTCCTCCCCTTATTTTAACATCTCCCCTCTTTCTTACGACCAGCAGTGAGAGCGAGAGAGCACGATAAAAAGTTAAAATAAGAGACGCGGTTATAATAAGGCGAGTTACAATAAGGGAAGGACTAGTGTACATAGGCGATATTGTATCGATACTCCATGTCGGCCGTCTACAACGTGGTGTCTCGAGTGGGGAGACTAACTGAGGGGAAACTATTCGTTAACGGAGGCCTCTGGATATTCGATAACCGAAATATTCGATAACGGAGGTTCTACTGTATTTAATTTCATAATCAATTTAGACTTCGTCGTACGTAACAAATTTATCAAAAAGAAACTACGAAAACTTTTACTAACCTTCGGATCTTTTTCATTCATGTAAGCCGAGACTTTCTTGTTGCAAATCGTAACATTCGGAAACTGTACATAAAACTCGGCAGCGCTTTCGATGCTTGCAATCTTCACATTTAAAATCTGTCCGTCGAGTAGATCAATGTTGATTTCTAAAGTTTCCATTTCGACAGCCTGAACAATCTCAGGTATCGGAGTCGAAGTGACGACCGACAATTCCGCAAGTTTCTCATCAAACAGCATGCTGGCAACGTCGACACCATTCGCTAGTAAATAAACCATCCACTTGTTGTCCTCTTTATTTTTGAAGTTGCATTTCAGTGGTTGATCGCACAGTTTGCCGTCAATCTTTTGACAATTATCCTTGTCCCATTCTTTATTACCGGGCGCTAGGACATCTTTCAACGAACATGGTATCGCTTGCTTCGGCATTGTTGTATATCTCTCTTCGACTGGGAATAACATATTTTGTTTCACCGTTGCTTGATTTCCAAAGTCGATGTAATTGACGACGTACTCTTGGTTATTTTTTATCTGTATTACTTCTGCTCGATAGAAAGCTCCGTCTTCTTCAAACACTGCTATCACTATCGATCCAACCTACACAATTTCATAATTAAATTAATAAATAACACCAGTTTACAGCCAAAATGTACATTCAATGCCATATTTTTTTTTGGGTTTATTTAGGTCTACAAAACAAGAAAATCGTGGGAAAATATTTTTCTACGTATAGCAATGAATTTTTGAAAATTTTTGAAAATTTTTTTCTGAGATAGGAAGACATATTAGGTCATATCTCCGGTTCAAAGTACTCAATTGCATAAAGTAAGTAGGCAAAATTAAAGGTAATTTCCTCACCTACAACTTCTTCTTGCATTATATTGTGATTGGATTAATAGTTTTATAGTTATGTGCAAAATTATGCAAAAAAATTTCCTTTTTTGGCCAAAAATAAAAAAAAAAAAATCACTGTATCGCCTGAAACATAGAAATTGTTAAAATTTGTACAGTTTTTCATTTGTTACATATAGTTCGCCCTTTTGTGAACACAAAACGCTACTTAGAAATTAAAATCCATGAATTAATACGTAAGTTATCATCAATTTAGTAAAATCGTAAAAAATGCAAATTTTGGCTTTTTTTGTGATTTTCCACCATTTATATACAGAACACCGATTTAAATCAAGTCAAAAGTAATTTCTCGTTTTCTTTTGTCGCTTGTACTCCTCTTGATTCGTTTCTCTGATGAGAAATTAAATATAGTCTTCTTTTTAATATTAGAAAAAAGTATTTTTACATATTTAATATCATTCGCAATGAGTTTTTACTTTAAATTTTCATTTTTCTTTAGGCAATATTTTATGATAAACAAACAAAAGAAAAATCTGGCCAGAAAGAGAAACTATCACTGTAGGTGCCAACAATGTAGCGTATGAATCGTTAGTAAAGAAGGAAAACATCATTCTTTCCCCGTTACATATAAAACTTGGGCTCTTCAAAAACTTTGTTAAAGCGTTAAACAAACAAGGACCAGCGTTCACATATTTGAAATCAATTTTTCCAAAACTTTCTATTACGAAAGTTAAGGAAGGAATCTTCGATGGCCCGCAAATCAAAAAGGTGCTCAAAGATGACAATTTTGCATCTTTATTAACATCTAATGAGGCTGCAGCCTGCAAGTCATTCCAGTTAGTTGTGAATAACTTTCTTGGAAACGACAAAAGTCCAGATTATAAGAACATCCTTGAAGAGTTACTTTAGAATTATGCAAAAATGGGTAAATATACAGTCGTGTTACTTTAATTTCTGTTAATATTTTCCACCTTTTTCTTTTATAAAAGTGATTTGTAAAATAGATTCTAGACATTATGAAAAATGTTAGACATTTGCTTTCAAACAATAAAACAACCATAATTTTGATTACAACAAGAGTAAATATATCGCTGAAAATTCATTTTCTGCATTCCTGTCCGGTCGAACACGGTGAAAGGTTTCACCAAGAAATCAAAACTATAGAACAACGATACCGTGGTATTTGGGATGAGAGAACGCTGGGAGACTATATTTAATTTCTCATCAGAGAAACGAATCAAGAGGAGTACAAGCGACAAAAGAAAACGAGAAATTACTTTTGACTTGATTTAAATCGGTGTTCTGTATATAAATGGTGGAAAATCACAAAAAAAGCCAAAATTTGCATTTTTTTACCATTTTACTAAATTGATGATAACTTACGTATTAATCCATGGATTTTAATTTCTAAGTAGCGCTTTGTGTTCACGAAAGGGCGAACTATATGTAACAAATGAAAAACTGTACATATTTTAACGATTTCTACATGTTTAAGGCGATAGAGTGATTTTTTTTTTTATTTTTGGCCAAAAAAGGCAATTTCTTTTACATAATTTGGCACATAACTATAAAACTATTAATCCAATCGCAATATAATGTAAGAAGAAGTTGTAGGTGAGGAAATTACCTTTAATTTTGCCTACTTACTTTATGCAATTGAGTACTTTGAACCGGAGATATGACCTAATATGTGTTTCTATCTCAGAAAAAAACGAAAAAAATTTTCATAAATTCATTGCTCGAAATCCTATACCATGGTGGCCGCTTTTTTCTCGGAAAAAAATTCCCTGACTTTTCCCAGATTTTTCCCTGACCAATATTTTAATGATATCTATTAAAAATAAACAATACGGATAAAAATGTTTTAAAAACAGCTACACATTTTCAATAAATTCTTTATTTTTTCAATCAACGACGAGTAGTATATTCTAAAACATATTATCTATAAAAATCCAGAAAAAAAACTCATGCTCCTGCGGATTTTTTCGTGTTTAATTCAAAATAATAGTAGAAAATTTGTTGGGGGTTCTTTGTCAAAATTTGTTATAAAATGTCAAGTTCTGCGGTAATATGTTGGACAATAATTATAAATGTTGATAAATTTTAGAATTTCGGCGATTTTAGACAGTATATTCAAAGTATTGTTAAAATTCTTACGAATGTTGACAATAACAAAAAATTGCCATAAATTTTAAATTTATCAAATACTATTGGACAAATATCAACTACTTAAAATAGAAATGGTAAAATGATCATTTAAACAAATTAATATTCTCAAAATTTGGGAGTTTTGTGCTGTTTTCAACATTTTAAACATCTACGTTTTCAAAAGGTTTTATTTATACAAATATTTGTTTAAATAGAGAATTAGTATGGCAAATATTTTTGAAATATTCTGTAAAGTATCTTTATAGAAAGATAAATATCTTTAAATATAAAATTGTTTGCATTTATTTTTGTTAAACTATTAAATTTTATTCAAATCTGTTAGAATATATTCAATACCGAAATGTGTTATTGTTAAACGTCTTTATTTTTGTTGCAATGTACCAGAACGTTTAAAACTGAGCAGTACCACAAATATATTTAATTTAAGATTATTTTTTTCTCAAAATTGTTGGTTTTTGGTGAAATCGGTCGAAAATGTTCAAAACTGAAATATGTTATTGGTAAAAAACGTCAATATTTGTTTAAATTTGTGAGAAAGCATTTAAAATCATTTAAAAGAATTTTATGCGAAACACGATAAATAAAGCATTTTTCTGAATATGAAATTGTGCCATTTTTTGTTAAATAATGTTTTTCACTTTTTAAAGATTTGTCTACAATTTACATTTTCCCTGACCAATTTTGAAATTCCCTGACATTTCCCTGATTTCCCGGTTTTCCCTGACGGTGGCCACCATGTATACGTAGAAAAATATTTTCCCATGATTTTCTTGTTTTGTAGGCCTAAATAAACCCCAACAAAAATATGGCATTGAATGTACATGAAATTTTTTTTCTTTTGTAAACTAAAGTAGTAACAAATTTACATCAAATTTTACATATAACTTACCTTCACTGCATCTTGCATTGGTGAACGTTTGCAATATTCCTTTTGGATTTGTTCTCCCAACAAATTAAATTCGTTCTCATTAATTTCCAGATGAACGAAAAAGTTGTTCGGTGTTACGAACCAACAGATTTTAACAGCATGTTCGCTGTCTGCTGCAATACTCAATGGTTTCCATTCTAATTTCGGTTGAACAATTACCGGAATCTTCTCAGGTACTTTCGACACTGACGTAATCTTAATTTGTTGCGGAAGTTTCTCTTTTATTGTTGGAGCATCCTCGAACAACTTGTTTACATAGCTTTTCGTAACATCATGCAACACTTTCACCAGAACATCATATTTCCCATTTACTTCGTTGATAAATTCAAGTTGTAATGGTGTTCCGTCGATTTTGTTCCTGAATATTTTACCTTCGGCGGGTGTAAATTTGGTTTTTCTTGCGCAGAGCAAGTTGCAGCGAATGGCTTGTTTCGGTAGCTTCAAGAATTCTGGTTCAATCTGGAGAGAAAATTTATATATTTATTTTATTTATTTATTAGAGGTTATACGGGCAAAAATACCCTTACAATATAAAACTTTAAATTTCGCAAGGCAGTACATACAATAATACAACAAAAGCAATAATATACAAAATATAGCATAAACAATATAGAATTTACATAATAAAATCAGTACAGAGCATAACAATGTTGTTTGGAAAGCATCACAAAATTATTGGACTCGTATGATTCCGCTATCGAAGATGGAAGACAATTATTCCTATAACCTATTTAATTTATTGTCATTATTCCCTTCTCGTGTCCTTTCTTATTCTTTCCGTAATCACAGAACACTTCAGGAATCTTTATGCAGATCGAATTATATATTTAATTATCCTGTCGCTCGCCTTAAGCGTGTCTGGAATAGTCTTAATGTTACTACCCGTGCGATTAATTCATTAGCTACTTTTAAACGTAATGTGCGTATCGTGTACAAATATTATGATTAAATCTTTTGTTTTTTATTTATTCGGTGCGTTTTATATTACTTTATATTCACTGTATCGCGTCTTATTTTCTGTTTATATTTATGTCTGTTTAAATTTTAAATTTTATTTTCTTTTGTATACTTGTATTAGTCCTGTAAATGCTGGCACTATTATTTTTTTTGTACATTTTATCTTGAAAATTTTTATTATTTTATATTATTACCCGTGCAACTGTTCAGCGTCTATTTTTGTATTATTTTTTGTAATATTTTGGGTATTTATGTATTGTAACATTTTATTCAAGGACTTACAGTCCATTTATAAATAAATAAATAAATAAATAAATAAATAAATAAATAAATAACCTGATTAACCGGTTAATAGCAGAATAAAATGAGTAATTTATTCTGCAATTTCTCTCCTCCAAACACCGGTGCCTTCTACGAGAATAATATTGAGGGCGATAATTAAACAAACGAAACAATTCAGGAGATAAAATTTTGTTACTCAAAAGATTCCTAGTAAAAAGAATATCATTAAATCTATGAACGGATTCGATAGTCGGAATATTAAATTTAATTGAAATTGGACTATAATTATGGTTATCAGAGCTCATAAAATTTTCCGATTTAGAGAAGAGAAAACGCAAAAACTTTCTTTGAACTGCTTCCAAACGAGAAGAAGCTAAAACAGTGTATGAAGACCAGACCGGCGATGCATAAAGCAAGTAGGGCAACACCAAACTTTTAAATATGTACAATATGGCTTCGCAGTCTTTGAACAGTTTAGTCGATCTTATTAAGAAACCTGATTGTTTATACGCTTTATTCGAGATAAAGTCTACATGTTTCGAAAACGAAAGTGAGCTATCGAAAATCACACCGAGGTCTTTAATGAAATCAACCGAATCCAGAAAAGTGTTACGTAATAAATAATGATAATTAAGGATAAACAGTTGGCAATACACCACACTTCAATACTATTCAGGTCCTTTTGCAGTTTGGACGCACACAACAGAGATTTTATTACATGGTAGAGTTTAAGGTCGTCAGCGTATAGTAAGGCTTTAACAAAAGAAATAACGTTTGTGATATCGTTTATAAAAATTAGAAATAACAAAGGACCTAGATGAGATCCCTGTGGAACCCCGGATAAAACTTCGAAAGATTTAGAAATAACACCTTTTATTTTCTTTTTACAGAATTAGAGAACCTATGCTTTTTTCATATTCCATAAACGGGTTTGGTCTAGAGTCGGTTTCCTCAATCAAGGATCTCGGAGTAATTTTCGATCGCTCTTTAAATTTTAAGGAACATTTAAAGTATGTGGTAACAAAATCTTACAGAACTCTTGGATTCTTGATCAGAACTACCAAGAACTTTCATAATATTCATACGATCATATATCTCTATCGCACATTAATTCTGCCTCATTTATTATATTGCTCATCTATATGGACTCCTTTCGTTGCTACTGATATTTCTGATCTTGAATCGATACAACACAAGTTTGTGAGATATTCATCTCGAAAGGCTGGGAATCCGATGCACCCATTTGACCATGTTTACGATGACAGAGCTAAGTCTTTTGATCTGCAATCGGTAAAGTTCCTACATTCATACCACGATATTTTATTAGCTTATAAAATTCTTAGAGGTTTGATTCATAGTGAGGAAGTTACGGGTTTATTTATACAGCGGCCAATCTCGCACCAGCTTCGTACTATTCGATTCGTCGAAGAATCCGCTAATCGCACAAATTATGGGTTTAATTCTACGGTACCAAGGCTGAAGCGGGCGTGGAATTTATTACCGCAATCGATTACTTCGGAGAGACTGACAAATTTTAAATACTTTGTACTCGGGCTCACTAAAACTTTTTGTTAATTAATTGAATTATTCGTTATTATACTTTAATTTTATATTATTATTTTAGTTTATATTATTTATTGTTACTCAAATTGTATAGCGCCTCATTATGTTTTTTGTTATATTTTGTGTAAAGGCACTTCTAGTGCCGTTGATTCTAAATAAATAAATAAATAAATAACACCCTTTTTTTATTTGTTTGTTTTATTTATTGTTTATTTGTTGAATAAATTATACAATTATGGCTTTAGAGGAAAAATTTAGGATCTCCTTAAAAGCTATTTAACAGATAGAACTCAAATAGTACGAATCAACGAAAAAAGCAGCTCTCCATTATTAATCAGACATGGGGTACCACAAGGTACCATATTAGGACCTATCCTGTTCAATATATATATATATATATTAATGATATTCCAGCAACAACAGTAGGAAAAATCATTGGTTACGCAGACGATACAGCCATAATATATGGGTGAATTAAAAAAATGTGATACCTTTGTGTCCCGAGTACGTAAATGGTAAATAAGCATTAAATTTTTAACAAATTAAGGAACAAAACATTAAACCGGGGTATAATCTCGTATATCAATGAATATTTATAAGTTTTAAGTGACCGCTTGATATCATTTTCATGCTCAAGATAGAGAAAATGTAAACTCCGTCATGTGCACCCAGCACTGTATCTGAACATTAACCAACAATTGTAGTATGATTCGTTCATTTTTTTAGAAAACTGGAAAATGTAACTTTAAATATGTGTATCTATTAATCACGCTAATATAATTTTAAAACAACTGATGTTTGTTAAATTCGCTATAATTTGATTTTAATTCTGTCCACGAGTTTTGACAGTCATGTTGAAAACAGTGTTAAACAAGCTATTTTTATATTTTTTAACGTAATATTTGTATGATTCAGTTATTGTGCACGTTCTAATCAGTTTTTACACATTCAAACTAAAAATCGATATATTTACATTAACTTATTTCGAATAAATTATATACACAATACCACGGTAAAGGTAAGTGTCAATGTGAGGTTAAAAATTTTTGAAAACTCCGGGCACAATTTATACATTAAATTAAACAATACAACTGCATTTTGTAACGATGATTTGATAGATTTTGTAAATATCAATTGTACTCCGAGCGGAAATTACATTCTGTTTCAAATTCAAAAAAATATTTCTTACAATATGACAGTTTGTAAACTCCATCATTGTAAACTCCATCATAGTTGTATAATACTCTTATTTTTAATATGAGAAAATCGTTAAAGCTTTGAATATGAATAATTTAAATTATAAAATACAATACAGTAGTCCTCCCCTCAAGTTTTACATTTGGGCTTTCAAGATGGCTTCTTCCCTTAAGTTTAACTATGGAGTATAGATATATTGAACCCTTCTGTGCGCCATGCGCATGCGCGGCAAAACATATGGGAAGAAACTCGCAAAACTTACGGGAAGTATAAAACTTAAGGGGAGGACTACTGTATATACTTAATATTTTTATTATATTTTAATTATTTTATTTTTATGAGTATTTTTATTAATATTAAAAATTCGTTTTATTTAATTTTGATATTGTAAATATAGAAATGAAAACTAGGAAAATAATAGAGGACACGGAAAAACGAGTTGCAATGCAACGGGTTAAGAGCAAATTGAAAAAAGTTTCATCAAAGAGGGAAACCTACTATTATGCAGAAAGTACAGTCCGAAAGTAAATATCGCGAATTAAAACAATTAGCAAGGCAAAAGCTCAAGAATAATGTTAAATCCATGTTATGGATTAAACATTATTAAATTTTTTATTGGTGTAATGAAAAAAAAATAATTAAAATTAATGTTTATGTTGAAGGGCTATTTTAGTAAATTATTGTCAAAATCATTTTTATTGGTAATTAACAAAAAAACTGAAATAAAAATCAGATACAGATGCAGTTTTTAATATACATTGCGTATTGAAGATTATTATCATATTACTGTAATTTCTACTAATTACTTGTACAGATGTACTCACTTTTTACAATCGAGTTTGTCATATTAGACGCTGTATTTAGAGGAATATAATTTAAAATTTACAATTTTAAATATGAATTTTAAAAATCGATTGTAAAACAAAGTTCAAGTGAATTAATAGTAAAATTTGAGGACACTAATTTTCAATACGTAAATGCTGTAAACTCTGTCATCACAAAATTCACTCAAGTCATGATTAAAACTATTTGGAGTAAGTTGTAGTTGCAATATTTTAAATTTTATAAATCAAAATGTATCACATTTTTTGAATTCACCCATATACTGGAGAAATGTGGAAAGATGTATTAAAAATGGCAAAGGAGGACTTTATAAAGGTCAAAAACTGGTTTGCAGCAAATCTACTAACAGTTAATATAAAAAAAAAACAAAACTAATAACTTTCGGTTCCTATGCTGACAGTATTCCAAATATACGAGAAATTAAATTAAATAATAATGGCCATCAACAAAGCGATCAAGTACTCCAAATTGTTAAATGCATAAAATATTTAGGAATAGAGCTTGACTATAGATTAAAAGGGACTCAACATATAGAACTTATTATTAACAAACTTCGATACCTAATTTTTGTTTTCTATAAGTTAAAAAGGATAATTTATTTATTTATTTATTTATGGATCAACGGCCCGAAGGCCTTTAAATACAGAAAATTTGAACATTGTATATATAGCGCTATAACAATAAAAAAATAAAGTATAACTAAAATAATATGAAACTAAAACAGCGTATAACGATTTTTAACAGCCACAACAAATGCACTCCTAGTCAGACTAGATACATCACGAGGTAGGCAATTCCATTCCCTCCGAAGACGAGCTATGGCAGAATGAAAGCAATAGTTCGACTTATTATTTTCTTCCATAATATTACTTTGGTTTCGTAATGCATATTCCACCTCGCGTGGTTGAAATAGCGAACGTAAATCTAAGGAATCTAATTCACTGTGCAGAATCTTATAACATAAGGTTAAGTCACAGACGGTATGCATGGACTTTATGGTCGGGATGTTGAAGAGTGCTGAAATACCCGAATAATCGTGGTCGATATAAGACATTGGGGATCCCGATTTGAAGGCTATAAATCTTAAAAATTTGTGCTGAACTGACTCAATTTCCTTGATGTACAGTTTATAATGTGGGGTCCACACCGGAGAACAGTACATAAGATGAGGGTGAACTATGGACTTATGCAAAGATATCACTGTTTCCAAATTTGTAAAGCTCTGGGTAGCTCTCAATAAAAAACCTAATGACGAGTATGCTTTGGAAACAGTCAAATGAATGTGCTCAGTAAATTTGAGAGAGCAGTCCGTAATCACCCCAAGATCCTTGATACTAGTAACGGATTCCAGAGGCTTATTTTCTACATTGCAGTTAAAAAATAGTACATTAGAACTTAATTTACGTCGAAAGGTTATAGATTTGCACTTCTTAATATTTAAACTTAATCTATTCTTTTTTGACCACTCGACCAAAGAGTCTAAGTCACGCTGCAACCTGGAAGCGTCCAGAGGGGACGAAATGCGGGAATATAATTTTACATCATCCGCAAATAATAGGATCTTACCGAACTTAATATTTTCAATTATATCGTTGATAAATAAAACGAATAATATTGGACCGAAGTGGGAGCCCTGAGGAACACCAAAAGTTACAGCGTATGACTCAGACAAGTGACCCTTTATGCAAACCGTCTGTGTTCGATTAAAGAGATACGATGCAATCCACTCAACTAAATTACTACTTACACCCAAATTGGTAATTTTGGCTAATAGAATCCCGTGATCAATTGTGTCGAAAGCTTTCTCAAAGTCTAGGTAGATTGCATCGACCTGAGAAAAATCCTCAAGGGCCCTTGATATATAATTACAGTACAAAAGTAAATTAGTGGTTGATGAGCGACGTTTAACAAACCCATGCTGAACTTTTAAAATCGTATTACAAAAGGCATCAGAATATGTATATAATGAATATTAAGACACTACGCACGATATATTTTACAATATTTGAATCAATATTGACATATGGAATTGTTGCCTGGGGAGGTGCATATGACAAAATTATACGGCGAGTGCAATCACTACAATCGAGAGTTTTAAAAATAATATACAGTAATTACAGGAATCAAATTACAACATCAGAAATATTTAAGCAAGCTCAAATAATGAACATCAGACAACACTACTGTTACACAGCTTTAACAACATATATAAAGGACGGTTACTTTCAACCAGTGAAATTTTTAAAAAAGACGCGTATCCACGATAGAGAAACTGTAAAAATTCCAAATTCAAAAAAAAACAAGCAGCAGAAGATCCTATCATTTACAATAAGATAGAAAAAACCAAAATAAGATAGTTAAGATCTAAAGACAAAGCAATCAAAAGCTGGATACTAAATAGACCTGATATATGGAAGTTTTTTACGGGATAACACTGTACTTCACTAGCACAAGAACATCATCGAAAACTACTACATGGTGGCCGCTTTTTTCCAAGAAAAAAATTCCCTGACTTTTCCCTGACCAATTTACAAATTTTCCCTTACTTATATTTTAATGATTGCTATTGAAATGAATATGAATAGTAATGCTTTCAAAAATAAAAGAGGGAACGGTATTTGACACGCTTCTCAATGAACAACGAAGAAACTATATTTAAAAATATATTTTGTAGTTTTAGTTTACAAATGTTAGATCTTTGGTAACAATCTTTGGATTTCTTAAGCTTAATATAAAATATCAAACAATATAACATTTTTATAAAATGTTCGAAACTTCCAGTGTCTCAACTGATGCAAGCAATAAGCCGCTGAATTTCACGATCTCTCAGGTATAAACAATTAGAGGTGACCGCGTGACTGCGAATCCGCGAGACAAACGAATGACTCTCGCGCATGTCGATACACAGACAAGAAACAACGCTCGAGAAATGAATGTCAACAAAAGACTATGTATGTATAATCTTTATTAAACTCTGGATTGTGATCCTTGAGTTAATTTTGGCCGTTACAGAAATACAACTGTATACATATGATAAATAATGTAACGACGAACGCACAAAAACGATAAGTTACAATAAGATAGTAACTATAAACAGATAAAACCGATACAAAAATAAAAGAGTCTTGCCGCTGCCAGAAATAATAAAAATAAGGTAAGACAGAAAATAATATTAAACTAGAAAAACACTTATACAGATGTGATATAAAGAACGAAACTACTATCTAACAACCTAATCTACCATGCGCAATTTGGTGACGAATATTTTGGGAAAAACTAACCTATAAACCTCAGACGGCTCAGGCGATGAAGCAAAAAACTATCACTAATTCAATGTAATTAAAATAGAATTTATTATTTAGTTTTTTAGTAAAAAATATTGAGTTTTTTAGGTATTTCGTTTTTTTCAGCGACCCAGCAATAATTTTCCCTGACCAATTTTGAAATTCCCTGACTAGTTTTTTAAATTCCCTGACTTTTCCCGGTTTTCCCTGATAGCGGCCACCATGTACTACGCCATTAATTTTACAATATAATGATACAACATCTGGATGCAGACGAGCTAAGCTCAAGCACCCTATAAATTTTGCGAAAAATTTATCTAAATTGCTAACATACACGCAATTAAATTACATACTGGAAATATTATTTATGTGTTATAATAATCATATATAAGTTAGAATTAATGTATTATAATGTATACTACATTGTATTACTGTATGTGTGCAATAAATATCAATATCAAAAACAAATTAATCTGGAAATACTCACTTCTTTTATCTTGGCGGATGGTACTTGCTCGACGTTGCCATAATCGATAAACAGGACCGAAACCTTTGATCCTTGGCTCGATTGTATTTCTGCTCTGTACCACTCGTTGTCATCGGAATACTGTGCGATGCAATACATGCCTGGTTTTATTTCGAAGCTTTGCAGAACCTTTCCGCCTCTTTTGTAAATGTGGGCAATCTTGTCCATCAACTTGACCAGTCCCGAGTTGTCCGGAAGCAGATGAATGTAGAAATCTGATGGATCGTTGTGGAAAACTAGTTCGCCCTCTCTCTTCTCGCCCAGAGTTATACTGAGACTTGCAATTTTCTGCACTGCTGGCTGTGGCGCAGTCGAATGTTTCGACTTGAAATCTGCATCGTTACTGTACGGCTTATCGAAAGATCCACTTTCGATTCTTGGCGTGTGCGACTTCGAAGTACCGTTGAATTTCTTAGGTGAAAAACTTTCGGAACTGTTTTCTTCCTCCCAACTATTGTTGCGGTTGTTGCCGTTGAATGTTCCGCTGTCTCTGCGACTTCCGGTATTTCTTGAACCCTGATCGAACTTTCTGTCGCTGCTTCTGTCGTATCTGCGGTCGGTACGGAAATCGTTTCGTGGTTTATCCCTGCTGAACCGGTCGTTACGTTGTCCGTCTCTGCCAAACTTGTCGATGCTGTCGTAAGTTGGATAATTGTCGGATCTGAATGTGTTTACCCGGTCGTTGGGGCCTAAATCTTGACTTACACGATCGTTTCGCTGATTGTTTTGCGACTGTTTGTAACGATCGTCGTATTGATTGACGGGTCTATCGTTTTCGTTAAAACGTTTCTCAAATTTCTGTGGCTCCTTATTTCGCCACGATTCGCTAAAATTGAACAATGTAATTATTATACAATGACTAAAAATTGCTTCAAAGATTAATTTGTTGATCGTCTCGTGTCACAAGAATAAAAACACAAATTATGTTTTTTCAACGTTTTGATGTCCAATGTACGTCATGTTTAAATTATATTTTAATTATTGTACCAAACGTAGTATCTTTTTAGAAAAAAGTAAATTTCGGAACGTCCAAAAAACATAATTTGTGTTTTCATTTATTTTTGTGAAACAAGATGATCAACAAATTAATCTTTGAAGTAACTTTAAACTAACTATTGTTAATTATTGCTTTTTTTAGCTACAGACTAAAAATTGTAAGCAAAGCAAATCATTAAAAATGTTAATAAGCCAGCCACATTTCAAAGCGTTTGTTAAAGTTCCTTTAGAAAAACTTTACCATATCCGTTTCTTTGACTTTTTTTCTTGACCAGCCGAAGTAGGCCGAACATTCGCCTCGCACCTGCGGTGCAACCAAGTCTGTCAAATCATTCATCACCCCTTATTTGAATAACTTCATTAATCTCACCTCTCATTCCTATCCGCCGACCTTGCCGGTGGCAATTGATTCTCCTTCACCGCAGCTCGCTCCTTTCTAAAATTCTTCAGCACTTCTGCAATTCCTGTATTCGGTGCCGCTGTTGGACTTGACGATTCGAACAATTCCACCACTAAACTTTGCGGCAGCGCATTAATAACATTCATGTTCAGATGTTTCTCCAGGACTAATTTTTCAAACTTCTCTGTAATTTCATCATCGACTGGTTCTGATCCGAATCCTACCAAAGCGCATCGAATTGCCTGTTTCGGAAGCTGCGTCACCAGGTCTGGCGGAATCACCCTCAGATCGTCCAGGGAGACGTATTCTTCGTTACCGTAATCGACGTACAATACTTTAATTTTGTTGTTGCTAACTTCGATAATTTCACCTCGATACCTACAAATTAACTCGTTAAACAATTGTATCGAACAATACGCCGATTACTCTTACCATTGTTTGTCAACTTCGTAGAGTGCGATGCAAGGTGTTCCGGTCTCCGTTTTAATCAATTTCTTCATGACTCCGTCTTGTGCGTACTTCGAGATCACAGACATGATATTTTCCAGAGCCGGATACTGAGACTCCAGCTGTATAAAGAATTTCCCGCAAGATTCGACGAATGCCACCGTAACCAATTCTCTGGCATTCTTGTGCAGTCGTTTCGACTCGGGATACACGGCAGATCCTTCGGCGTCTGGAAACTTCTCCAGCAACAGATCCTTTATATTGACGTTATGTTCGTCGAACAATTCGCCGTAATCCAGCAACGGCGGACCTTCTTGCGGACAAACCAGCATCGATAACTTCCTGTCTTGCGTGATCTTCTTGAAATAATCCTTCATCTCCTTCGTTACGTTCCAATTCTTAATTCCGCACAGCGTAAATCTAATACAGAACACTTTCGGGCTGACGTATTCCGGCGGTAATTGGAAAATGTTCGTATACGACAATATTTCGTTGTGGCCAAAGTCTACGTAATACACTTTACACTTTGTGTCCATAATGGCCATGACGACGGCTCGACACAGTACGCAGGTTATGGATTCTCTTCCGAGACAGACGGAACCCAAGACCGGCGGTTCAGACAGCGGTTTCACCGGATAACTTTGAATCTGTTTCATCAGCGTGGAAAAGGCTTCGTTGCAGTCTGCTGGTCTAACCGCAAATTTCTGTGGACCGTCTTCGACATGCGTTACTTGCACCAGCATCGATTCGCCGATCGTGGCAGCTCTGTACTTGAAGACGCACGCTTCGGGTGGTGGTCGATGCTGTTGCAGCTGCGGTAATGGTTTCGTCTGTACGTACTGTTGTTGAAGGGACGGCACTCTCCAGTTTTCTTGATTCGTGTGCATGCTCATGGTGTGACTCTGCGGTGGCCTCAGAGACGTCCGTATCGTCGTTTGAAGCGGATACTCCATTGGGGTCATTCTCGGTTGTAGCGGTATTCTGTGCAATTCGCTGCAACAATTTAATCGTTTCGACATATTCGTTAAGATTTAACAACACGACCAAAAGTTTTAATTTCTGCATTTTTATACAATTATGATAAATTGTGATTTTATTCATTGTTGAGAAGAATCTAGTGATGTGAATTACTAAAAATTTATTGTAGAATTAATTTCCTTTGTTTCAATGACCAGAAATTCAATTCTTGTAATTCTTAAAAAAAAAAAACACAAAGGAAAACTTTTCTTTGTTTTTAAAATACCTTTGAAAGTTCATCTCGGCGGATTAAATTCTTAAATTAATTAGTTGAGATTATTTCGCGAAATGTTTCTTTGTTAAACAAAACTTTTGTTAAACAAAAATATTTTACATGCGTCCATCACGAGCGAAGGTCGCCAACTGCAAGCGCATTTTCGGGTCATTCTGGCTACGTCGCAAAAAAAAGATGCGTTTTTCGAAACGGAATTATTTCATGGTGTATCGCGCGAAGCAAAGTTTATTTCTAAATTAGTTTTCGGAATTATAAAAAAAAGTTTTAAATAATATTACATAAACTCTACCTGAGACGAACGGAAGATGGAAGGTTATTCAGCGCACTTGTATTTCGTCGATTGCGCGCGCGTCGGTCGTCCAGTGTTACCACGGCATGCATACCGATGCAGTTGCAAAGTCACTAGATCTAGTTTTATTTTAGTTGCACTCTACTGTAGGTAATGTATATGGTGCATTCCAGTAAAAAACGATACATTTATTTTTTAACATTTTTTAATGTACCAATGCACCATTCGGGTATGTAATCGTTTAAATGTTAGTCTAATAACAAACATGTTTGGTTCTTCATTATTATACAAAAATTTTTTTAGAATTTTCTATACATATTGTTTTTGTTTATTTTTCATTAATCCGTTGGACATTGACCCCCACTCGGTTATGCATATTTTAAAGCAAAATAAAAACAATTTCTAAGTAATTTAGAACAACACACAATAGAATGTTTATTGTAATAAAGTAATTTTGTATTATTCAATAATTATTTAAATTATAATAACATTATTTAAAACATATTATAATATTTTATATAATACTTCGACAATATGTAAAACATACGAATATTTTCGGGGGCACCTCAAAAATATTTTGAAATATCGATATTAACATCGAGATATTTTACGTTCTGTTCGAGCGGTGGAGGGGGAGACTAGAGGGGAAACGATTAAAATAAGAGGGGTCGCGCTCTCAAACGGTCGGAAAAGTATTGTCCACGCGTAACAATGAAATCTAAGGGAGACTTTATTCAATAAATGTTGTTGACTTCAACTCGTCATATCTCCTCAAAAACTGCATGAAAAATTCTGAAATTTTCAGGGTACATGCACAAGATAGTAGCGAAACTGATAGGTGAAGTTAAGTCAACAAAATATCTACCGAATTGTTAATAATAATTAACAAAAGTAGAAGTAAATTAAATTCGCCGTTTGCGAGCTATATCGAGAAAAAGTGTGTTACAAAATTTACGTTAGAGAAAACTTCCAGTGGGAAAGTTGTTCGTCAATATGTGACGAAAATTTCTGCAAAGTTTCAAATTTTTTGAAACTAAAATGCGTTAATTATACGTTATTGTCTAAAAAACGCGTGGGGCGTTGATGCAGACGATTCTGCACGCTCCATTTCATACACCACATACAAGGAACATGCGAAGAACAAAACATTCTGTATAAATTTATGACTGATATTGATTATAAATTAATACTTATTAGTTAATTAGCAATTTATATTAGATTAATATTAGATGTAATATTTTTAAACTTTCCCCCTCTTCTATTATACGACAACAAGTTCATGCACGTCGAGTCCCGTAAGGGAAGGGAAGTTGTTTTGTCTTATGAAATATTGTATTTAATATTATAATAAGTATTTTTCATAACGTGATCAGTAAATTTTGTTTATAATGAGCGACAAAAACAATAATTCAAGAAGAACGGGAAAAAAAAGCCATAGCGATTCCTGTAAACCTTTCATGTCTGAAAGGAAATAACTAATCTGCGTTGAAAAAGTACTGTACATATATTAAAAATACAACAAAATATTATTAAGTCTATAAATAAAGTAATATTAATCATAAATTTATACAGAATGTTTTGTTCCTCGTATGTTCCTTGTATGTGGTGTATGAAATGAAGCGTGCAGAATCGCCGGCATCAGCGCCCCACGCGTTTTTTAGATAATAACGTATAATTAACGCATCTTAGTTCCAAAAAATTTGAAACTTTGCAGAAATCTTCGTCATACATTGACGAACAACTTTCCCACTGGAAGTTTTCTTTAACGTAAATTTTGTAACACACTTTTTCTCGATATAGCTCGCAAACAGCGAATTTTCGAGCTCATTAAATTTACTTCTACTTTTGTTAATTATTATTAATAATTCGGTAGATATTTTGTTAACTTAACTTCACCTATCTGTTTCGCTACTATCTTGTGCATGTACCCTGAAAATTTCAGAATTTTTCATGCAGTTTTTGAGAAGATATGACGAGTTCAAGTCAACAACATTTATTGAATAAAGTCTCCCTTAGATTTCATTGTTACGCGTGGACAATACTTTTCCGACCGTTTGAGAGCGCGACCCCTTTTAAGATCCATGTCCTCAATTGAAATAAGAGGGGCAATTAAAATAAGAGGGGTTCTACTGTAATTTTGTGTGTGGAATCCAAATTCGGGGATAGAATCGGCCCATTACATGTATTTGAGATATTTGCGGTTATGTACTCGAAAAATACATCCTCTTGTGTTTTTTTTTAATTAGTTGGACCATTCAGTACTACTCCATTCAAAATGAAAAAATTACCTTATGACATTGGCATTAATCCGCCATTTTGAATCAGCCATCTTAGAAATTGAAAGTATAAAAAAAAGCATAGGTAGGCGTATAATAACTCATTTTGAAGGCTGAAAGTAGTACTAAGTGATCCAAATAGTTAAAAAGCTACAAAAATTTGTCGCATTCTGTACATAACGTCGAAAGTAGCAATAAAATCTTAATTCTCAAATATCTCAAAATCCTAACGTGATGGATACTTCGGAAAAAACAAAAATTTTTGTTTACAAACTCTAAGACCTACTTTTTGTAGACCTGCGCTATTTTTTTGTAAATCTACTACTTTTCCAAAAAATACGTTCGATTGATATAAATAACAACATTTTTATCTCAAAATCTACTAATTTTATTTAAACTTTTTTTAAACAGTAATATTAGTTTATATATGCTTCAAATGTTACTTGTGCATTCTACTTGATCTTATACTGTCCCTCTATTCACTTATTTACATCGTTATTGCTTGCGGGCATTCGACCTACACTTTATTCCACAATGCATCTAGTTATTATTCTATTCTCAAAATAGGCGACAGTAATTTCCTTCTTTGAAAGTAGAATTATAAACAGGTTTTCTGAAATAAAAATTAATAATTTTGCACTGCTGTGTGCCCTCGAGAAAAGGTAATCATCTCAATCGCTTCTCATGTAAAAAAATATCGTACTCGTAAGGTAAATTATTACTTTATATTATATACACAGAAATGTATCAATCTAATTTCTTCTTATATGCCTGGAACAAGTCCTTTAATATTTTACGCGAGTTTTGTATTGTCTCATACAAATGCAACAGATCAATGAATTTTGTTGTTTTATCAATGCAACAAATTCCCAATCTATAGTTATTGTAATAATAATACTCGTTCAAACGGCATTTACCGATAATTACCAACAATAGAATTAAAGGAAACATCTTGTATTTGCAACACAAATATCTCCTTTCAAGCAGTGTAAATATTTTGAAAGTATCTATTTTATTTTCATATCATTCTGTTTCAATTTTTTCAATGACAATGACGCATGACACACATGTGTGCGTCAAAATGAAAACTGACCAGAAGCATCACTTGCCGCATAACAAATAAATATTTATGAAATATCACGTTTCGCGAAATTTAGTATTCGTAGTTTTTTGGGACACCGATTCTACGTATAAGATCAAATTTTGAATTTTTCAAATAAGATATATAACTTAGGAATTTTTTAAATTATTTGTAGCACTTTTAAGGATAATTAAAAATGTCAAAATTTGGGTTATTTAAGGGTAATTCTAATTACTGTCTAGGACTACTTACAGAATGGCAAATAAATGAATTGAGAGTGGTCCGGAATTATTTGAAGTAGGTGATTTTAACTTATATCCAATAATTATTATTATTCAGTTCTTTCGCATTATTTAAATTGCCGTAGATAGTAATCAAAATAACCCCTACAGAGTCAATATTTTTAAAAGCTGATTAGGGCATTTCTCGCCTTCCCCAGCCCTCTCGTCATATTTAACAAAAGAAGGGGAGCGCCGCTTCTCCCACTCCAGTTGCGTCATGTTCGTGACGTCACGCAGGCCCTTTACGAGGCCCCAGCCCGCAAGGTGGGGGAAAAAGAGATCATCGACAGGTAAATATAACGGGATGGAATCACATTGCAGCATCTCATCGCAATTGGTATTACTGAGCAAATTCAAGTACTTTCCCGCACAATTCTGCGGTGATTAGCTAGTACCACATACTAATTACTTATAATAGTCAATAATCATGTTGACCAAAAATGGCAGTTTGCGCAGTTAGCCGTGAGATGCTGGTACACTTTCAAAAGTCGTATTTTTTTATAACAACTAATTGAAGAAAGAATGGTAATTAAAACGACTAGACCTGATATGTTAGTACTTTTTCCGAGTTCTGGTATCTAACTAATACGGGATACGTTTATTTCAGTGATACAAAAAAAAATGGAGAGGGTTCTGATCAATTACTATTTTCATTAATTATTTATAACAATTAAAACACGAAAAATGACATTACAGTAAACAGACGTGAGATGTTGATACTTTTTTCAGAGTTCTCGTCCCGAAATAATATGGCTTATGTTTATTTGAATGCTGCATTAAAAATAGAAGTTTTTGGTCAATTTTTTTTTTAAGAAGAGTTTTCATTAACTTTTTATAAAACATACAACAAATTATTTACCTAATTAGCAATTTTAGGGGCTAATTAGCAGAACTATGTCCAAAACCTATTGGAAACTGTAAAACTGTTTTTTATTAATGTTTACTGATATTTATTTTCGAGATTCTAATAGTTAATATGCCAGCTTCATATACATGCGTTTTTGCGTCTGCAACTTCAGCGGTCACTAAAATGATGAATTAAAAATAACACGCGGAATTTCGAAAATATATTAATGTACACAATGAAGCATTCCATGCCAAATTACCAGCTCGACAAATCGATTTCGTCGGTAATTTTTTGCAGATACATTTCGTCGAAATAAGTGTAAAATTTTTTCAGATTTTTAAAAATACACGTGACCAAGTGAGAATTTGTCAAAATTTTTAGTTTTTGGAGAACTGTTAGTATATATCGAACAGTAACAAATAAAAAATGAAATTGATCGTCTTGAAATGCACTTTCACGTGGATCTAAGGGGCATTTATTTACATGTGTTTTTTACGTGAGTCATTCTTCGTCAAATCGATCACGATCCGACATCACATCTCCGGTTTTTTAACAAATTTCAAAAAAGTTAGTACTTGGCATACACATGGATGTGGTAAACGGATTTTTCGAAATTCCGAATATTTTCAAAATGGCGGCCGTATGATATTTTCACAAACTTTTTTTTCAAAAAATTATATCTCGGCGAAATTTTATCGGAATTGGATGAAATTTGCTACACTGTAGTAAAAAAGTCTAAACTTTTCGAAAAAAGATGTATAATTAAATATAATAATAATAAACGCATGAAAAATAATATTTTTTGTTTTTATAACGATTTTGTACCTCTGTGCTCCCTAATAAATTCGAGATTTTTTTCAAAATGGACATTTTAATTTTTTTTAAAATTAAATTCACCGAAAAACTATTGCCGTGAGTATGTAACATATTACAGAAACTAACATTATCATATAAACTAATTAAATTGATGTATTTTATTGGCTTTTTTAATGAATAAACATTGAAATCGCGAGTAAAGAAAGAAAAAACGTATTTTCGTGCATTGATTTCATAAATGACTTTCTTTTTATACAACGACTTCTCATTTTCACGGACTACGTGACAATATTTTTAAATTCGCCGTATTGTTGCTAAATCGGATCGTCATTCGTTAAGCATATGAAAGGCGAAATGTCCTACATATTGCATATGATGGATAGATCAACAACTGTGGGCGGGAATCGTAATTAATGTGAAACATTCTAACATTCTTGAGTAAAAATTCTTCATTTATCAACAAAAATTATACACTAAAAAAAAACTTTTTTAAACATCCCTTATAACAAAAATTAAAAATAAATTAACTCATTGCCCTTAATTGTTTATAATTAGTTTAAATCTCAAATATGTTTGGAAAATTTTATAAGAAAATAAGGAATCTGATATATTTTCTTCTAATTGACTAAACATTTATATAATGCTATTTAATTATTAATAAATTCACTGAGTATGATTAGTAATTGTTTATGTCTCGACCGTTTTGAATTAAATATGATGGAATTTCTTGGTATTTATTGGTTTATTAATTTGAGTAAAATTTTGACTCAGTATGTTGATTGATTTTTCCTAAATTCAATGAAGCTATTATCAAAATATTGAAATAAATTATATATTACGGCATATATATATTTTCCTTTCTAATTTTTATAAACATTAAACATATTTTTCCCATTTTAAAAATTACACCTCGAATATGGTCAAGAAATTTTGAACCAAATTTTATTTTAATCTGATGTATTAAAAATAACAATTTTAGGGTGGCACACAAATGTTCTAGAATTTTCTATTTTTATTTAGACATATTTTTGGTGATATTCAAAACTATGCACATTTTATATATTGTCTTGTGTATCATAGACCATTTCTTAACATGTTTAGTATAATCTGCAATATTTATTAAAAAATAAATGAATAATCTTTGTACATTTGTTAACAACTAATTTTAATACTTTATCTTAAAATGTTTTCAATGGAAAACCTGAAAAGAACCTAGAAAATGATTGGTTAACAGTGAATTTTTTAATTTATTGTTAACCAATCATTTCTTTTATAAATTTAAGTATCATTTCATTTTTTGTAATGAATAACAAAATATTAAAAATACATAAATTTCCTGAATAAGCAGAATGACAATAAAAACAGATTTTTTAAATTTAAGAAATTTAAGTATCATTGTTTACAGTCTTTATAAAGAGAGAAACAATAAATTTCCCGTAAAAACAATATTAAAAATGAATTCATTGAAAAAATATTAGTTATAAAGCAATTTTTTGAAATTATTGTAAGTAAAATATTTTAAGGAAATTTTGACTCCATAAAATATTACAAAATTAAATCAGAATCTTTGATACTTTTAGGTAGTTTTGGTCAAATTTCCATAAAAATAGTTACACTAGATGCAATTTTTTTGGTAAAACTACGAAAATGGTTTTATTTTATTCCAAATTTTGTTCTAATCTCTTCTTACTTTTTCAGATACAAAGATTACTCAATACATCTGTAGTAGCAATTTTAAGTCCACATAAGTTTTCTATTTACAATAATTACCATCCAATTGGCATTTAATTTTTTTTTATATGGTTTTGAGAAATAATTTGTAGCAGTTGGTGCCAGTATTTTAATAAAATCTATTCTGCAATTTTTAGCTTACTCTTTTTAGTGCAAATTACTTTTTTACCAACTGAATATTTCAGAAATTTTTCATTTTACATTCATCATAAAAAATAAAGAATTTTTCTATGTATGCACGGATAGTAGCCTAACCCTGAAGGTGACAGTCATATGCACATTTCTTGAAACAATATATTGATATGTATATATCCAACACTATTATTGTATACCAAATGCACAAAGGGCTGCTAAATTAATCTATGCTTGATATAATTTACCAACTCAAAATTAGATCTCCTTACACAAATATGATTGTAGTAATTGCAATTATTATTTATTTTTTTTTTACTGTAATTGAGGAATGTCTTCACGTAGGAAAGTAACAACTTAAGCTAAAAAGTATATAGACAAATCCACGGAATCGTGTGATTTAATATTACTTCTCATTTAAACCAATTTAATATTATATCATTTTTTTGTATTATCTGTTTTTTTTTTTAATAACATATTTAACAGAAAAATCAAATAAAAGTTTCATACGTTTCATGTAAAATAAAAAGTCATACATATGAGCTCAACAAATTAAATTTTACATGTTACTCTGCGTATCTTTTCGACTTAAATTGTCCAAAGCAAATTATAAATGATTCATCTTATATTCATAAATGTATTGAACATCGAAAACAATGTTATACATTCAGTATATTCGTTTACACTAAAAAATTGGTTTGGAAATATTTATTTCACAAGAGTAAGTAACATTAAAATTTGCGTTTTTTTACTAATATAGTTATATAATAATTACACAGAAATATGTTGCATAAAAATAATTCCAACAAAAATGTGAGAATGTCATATTGCTCTATAAGTAAGAGTCAATTCTGGTAGGATTTTTGGCTCTACCAAATATGGCCGCCAAATTATCCAATTGGCTTTTCAGATATTGAAGGTCAAAGGGATAAAAAAATCCGATTTCAGACATTTTCAGCATCTTTTTATTTTATTCCAACAGTAAGAGTCAATTCATATAGGATTTTTCCGCAGAATCCAAATATGTATGCCAAAATATTGAATTGACCCTACTTTTTTACCAAACTGAAGGTCAAAGAGATAAAAATTTGTGTTTTAGGACATTTTCATATCCATACTATAGAATGCGACGCAAAAATCAAGAAATGCAAAATGGAAGATCCGATATTGTGCTACAAAATGAATAAATCTAATTCAGGAAATAACAAAAAAAGCTACTTTCAACAAAAAAATTAAGATAAAAAAGAAGCGTAAAGATTGGATCACAAATGATATAATTAGATTGATCAAGAAAAGAGATTACCTGTATAAAAAAGCCAAGAAACGTAACGATCCAGCACTTATGGACCAATTCAGAAAACACCGGAACATGATAGAAACAGAAATTAACAAAATGAAGAGGATCAACTTACAAAACAAGAACGGAATAGGATTGAAATCGCCAAAAAAGATGTGGAAGGCAGTAAAAGCCTTCATACAAATAAACGTCAGGAAACAACTATGCCAAAAAAGATTGAAACTGATGGAAAGGTGGTGATTACGGAACATGACCAAATTGTAAATGAACTAAATAATTATTTTGCCACGTTTGGTGAAAAACTAGCACTTAAAATTCCGAATAATAAACGCAACTCGAACATTGTACAAACAACTGAATCAATATTTCTAAGCCCAGTTGATGAAAATGAGATTGGAATGTTAATTGCAGAAATGAAAGATAATAAATCTCCAGGATTAGATGGAATTACGAACTCGGTATTGAAAACTATTGCCCTATACATTTGTAGAGCGTTATGTCATTTATTTAATTTATGTTTTGAAACTGGTTACTGCCCCTCGAGTTTCAAAATCGCTAAAATAACACCTTTATTCAAATCAGGTGAGAGGCACAAAGTAAGCAATTATAGACCAATCTCTTTAATTTCTAACATTGCAAAGTTATTTGAAAAATGCTTGAAAAATAGAATAATGTTATTTTTAACTAATCATAACATCCTTAATAATAGTCAATATGGGTTTAGAAATGGACGATCTACATCAGATGCGATAGCAAGAGTAATGAAAACGTTGCATGCAGCCTTGGACAAAGGTGAACCAATTATAGGTGTCTTCATTGACTTAGCGAAGGCTTTCGATACGATAAGGCATTCGCTTCTGCTTGAAAAACTTATGAGTTATGGCATTAGAGGTACTCCTCACAAACTATTGAAATGTTATCTAGAGGACAGACAACAAAAAGTGCAAATTGGTTCTTTCACTAGTGATCTCAGAAAAGTCACCTACGGGGTCCCCCAGGGAACGGTATTGGGCCCACTTCTTTTTATCATATTTTTAAATGATTTTTTTAATACTAAAATTGACGGCGAAATAATATCTTTCGCTGATGATACCACGATTCTATTTAAGGACACTTCTTGGAAGAACTTAATTTGTAAAGTGGAAAAAAATCTGCCTGGCATAATAGACTGGTTTGATACAAATACTTTGACTGTAAACATTGAGAAAACAAAAGTAATAACTTTCGGATGTTATACAGATAGTATACCAGCACTAAAACAAATCTCTTTTAATGTAAATAATAAACAGTTGGAAATACAAACAGTAAACAACGTAAAGTATCTAGGGATAATACTAGACAGCCATTTACGTTGGCACAAACACCTCGATGGAATTGTTAATAAAATGCGATTTTTACCATATGCCTTCACCAAACTTCGCGAGTATCTCAATGTAGAGTACTTGTATCAAATCTACTATTCATTGTTTAACTCTATTATGAGTTATGCTATCCTCGCTTGGGGTAGTGCAAGTAAATATATAATTAAACCATTGGAAATCTTACAAAAAAGCGTTATCAAAAGAATATTGTTTAAAAACAGACTCTTTTCTACCGAAAAACTCTTCCAAATTAGCAAGCTACTCGATGTAAGAAAAACTTTTTATTGTGAAGCAATGCTGGCTACCATTAAACTGGGGTTATTCTCACTCGGCATCCATCAGTCATTAAATACACGCAGTAAAATGAATTTTACAGTGGTATGTCCACGGAAATTCAAAAAAATTGGTCAACGTGCATTCGATTATATAGGGTGTAGATGTTTAAACATGCTATCGCTTAGTACAAATTTTCTACACATTTTACTGTAAATCGGAAAGCTAGATGTTATTAGTCTCTATTTATGTTAATTTTATTTTTAATTCGTTATATATTTTTTTTTTTTTATTGTTTTCTTTTTTTTTTTATTTTTATTAGTTTTAGTGCAGTTTCAGGCGTTGAACTGAAAATTTTTCAGGTTCGCGGACAAGTAATTTTTTTTTTACTTTTGCGGATGCGTTTTGAAGAGATGTAAATGATTGTATTACTCTCCAAAAATGTAAAATTGATGATTACCTGAATAAATGAATTTATTATTAATTTATTATTATATGTCCGACGAACTTTTGGAAATTCGAATCACTTTGTTTTTCTAACCGAATTGGAGGGCAAAAGTGTAAAAAAATCGTATTTTCAGACCTTTTTTTTGTGTTTTTCCAGAAAAGTAGCCAAGAGGATAACGAGTTTGCAGTGATTCGAATTTCAAAGAATTTGTTGGACATACAGTAGGGTCTCCCTTATTGCATACTGCAGATTTTTCGAAATGGCGGCGGTCTCCCTTATTCTCTACTTCCCCTTTACCCCCACTCATAGTGGTCGATGGTCGACAACGGTTCAAGATTCGCTCAGCCGCGAAGGTTAGGTTAGGACGCAATGGAAGAGGGAAGTCGACGAAGGGGAATATATGAAATAAGAGATAAATCCAGAGAATAAGGGAGGATTCAATAAGGGAGACCCTACTATATTGGATCCTCCACTTTGCCTTTTCTGAATTTTTATGTCGTGTTCTCTAGTATACATGTGAAAAATGTTCCAACGGTAAAAGATTTTGTACCTCCTTGACCCGGAACTTGGGAAAGAGTAGAACTATTTCAATATTTCTGCATGCATATTTGGATTCTGCGGGAAAAATCATATGAAAATTGAATTTTACTGGTGGGACAACAGCATTTTTTTGAGCTGTGAACAGATACTAAAAAATACCTAAATTGAATTTTTTATCCCTTTGACTTTTAATATCTCAAAAACTAGAGTTAATAGGATATTTTGGCGGTCATATTTGAATTCTGGAATAACAATCCTGTGAGAATCGACTCTTGATTTGTAACAAAATTTTGTTGGGCTGTGTTATTGGCACGTATACATTATATATAAAAATAATTACATAGTTTGTATAACCTTTTAATAAATGAAACGGAAAAAGTAAGAAGAGAAGAATTATTATTATTAACCCCTTCACTGCGGCGAGAATTTCACAAAAAGTGCCCAAAATGCGGGAAAAAAAAATTGGTTAGATTTTACTGTAACTTGGTGTATAAGGGTTTCTTGGGACGCCGATTACAAATTTGAAGTCAGATTTTGAAAATTTGAAATGGCGGATTCAATATTGCGGGCAAATTTTCTAAATACCAATCATTTCGCCTGACATTTGTTACTCAGAGGTTTTCGGGGTCGCTGATTACGAATCTGAAGTTACATTTTTGGAAAATTCAAAATGGCGGACGTCTTAATTAAAATTCGAACTGATTACGAATCTTATATTAATTTTTGCATGTACAATATTACGGCAATTTGTTATTCATATGTCAATAATGCTACTCGTGGCAGGTTGGCAATAGATACACGCTCGTGATTATTTATAGAATATTTATACCGAATTTTTTATTTTTATCAAAAACTTCTTCGATTCTGCAGCTACAAATCTATATTTTTAGTTTTTATAGATATTTTACAGAGTTTAATATCTATCACAATTATTCCGTGAAAATTTCAAAATTTTGTTATGTACTCCTGAGTTATCGTGTTACATGTGGGAAAAAGACACTGATTTCTAGAGTTCAATATGTTACAGTTTTTATTTTAAAAACAATTTTAAACAAAAATATATAAAAACAGGACAAAATGGCACTTTGAAGACCTTTCTCGAACCTCCTCGTAGTAAAGTGTGTAAGTACATATTGTATATCGAAGCTAACAGGGGAAGGCTAACATTAACCTGCGGTATTGGATCCGCCATTTTGAATTTTCAAAATATATAATCAGATTTGTAATCAGCGACCTCGAAACCCCCTGAGTAGCAAGTTTCAAACGATTTCATTAGTTTTTAATGCAGAAATTGACCTAATATGACGACATAGCTCATGACAAAGATTTTTACAAAATCGTAAAAACAACATATTTTAAGAACTTGTATTTTTTTTTTTTGACAACATGTTTTTGGAAAAGGACAACGGCATGCTGTTTGGTATACCTTAGGCTGGCTGGAAATGGTCAAGTTTTTAAATTGGATATATTATTGACTTCATTAGACTAATTTATGTCATGACAAAGATTTGCGTTTTTGCCGCAGTCAGAGAAAAGTCCTAAATGACAAAGATCTTTGTCATCCGCAGCGAAGGGGTTAAAAAGAGAAAAGCAAAGAAGCGTAAAGAATCTGCTGAAGCTTCCAAGAATTACTTCGTAAACAAAAATACAATTATGAAAAGCATGCTGAAAAAGTACTTTCACTAAGAACATTTTTGAAAACTTCAAATCTGTTTTTTTTTGCCCCGATGGTACACTACAGAATTATCTCAATTAATTAAATTTAAGAGAGTTGCACATGTGGGGTGGAAGGATTCGAATAGAATTGAAGATTTTGAAGCCTTTAAAAAACTTAGGGCCAATTGTATACATGAATCTCGGAAATGCTTTTCGGAATACATAGAAAAAGTCCAGTCTTACAGTATCAAATAAATGGTCAAGAATTACAAGTTGTACACACTATAAAGAATTTAGGTGTTTATATTGACTCAAAACTATGCAACAATGGACATCTCAAGATAGTGGTAAATAAGGCATTTAAACAATTAGGTTTTCTTATTCTTTCAACAAAATTCTTTAAAGACATCTCAGTTATTATAAAATTATATAAGACATTGGTTTTACCTAATATTTTATATGCCTCACCTATTTGGACTCCCTATACGGGTGTTGGTATAAAGTTACTAGAGTCTGTGCAGCATAGGTTTTTGCGCTTCTTTATGTTTAAAATTGGTCGTCCTATGGCATTCAGTTCTCATAACTATCATGATGCTTCTGTTTTTTTCAATTTGGCAACAATAAAATCTATACACACAGTTAATGACAGTATTTATACCAGAAAGGTTTTATTTGGACAAGTATTATCGGAGGATGTTAGAAAAATTTTCTCATATCGTTCCGTTTCATATACACTCCCTGGCAATCACTTTTGCCATGCCAAGCCGAAATTTATTAAACTTCAAAGTTTAATATCTTTGCGAAAAATTATCGTAGCTTAAAAAATCGGACGGCATTTCAAAGGTTATTGCAATAGCTTTCATTTGAGCAGAGAAAAAAATCGAAAAGACGCAAAATTCAGATTTTTATCGATAAAAAACCAACAAGAAAAAATACGATATTTTTTATCTTTAGTTAATTGTTTGCTAATTTGAAACGAATAATAGTAGAGTAATGAAACTAATGGGGTTTTAAAGGTATGGTTTTTACCTTTAAAATGATCGCTCGCCCATTTTTGTGCGACCTTTCTGACCTGAGTGATGACTATTTTTATAAAAAAACATGATTTTTTTTATTTTCTTATTATCTCAAAAACTAAGAGAGATAGAAAAAAAATGTTACATACAAAAAATACTCGTTTTTAGGTAGAAAATACCAAAATAAAGTAAAAATTTTAAAAATAAAAAAATTTTTTTTTTCATTTCTTTTTAGGCAGAAATTTTTTTTTTTATTTCTCAAGTATTAAATTATTCTTTTATTTTTCTCAGCTCGTAAATAAATTTGGAAAGGAGTTATTTAATGTAACATGCTTCTTTAAAATTCATGATTTGAGAAACGTTCGATTCAGTTTTTCCTCCTCTAGCGACTGTGTTAATTTGATCATTTGGTTTGTGGACACCCTGTATATTATTTACTCAAATTTGTACCTCTTATATACTATTTTTGTTTGTTTGTTTGTTTGTTAGTGCCTGAGTGGTCCGTTTAATGAAAATAAATAAATAAATAAATAATTAGCGTTTTTTTTTTCTAAAATATACAAGATAAAGGTAAAATAGATGACCAAGATAATTGTACACATATGGACGTATCTCCAGAACTTTTAAACTTTAGGTTATCATACATTATGATCCGTTAAAAATTGTCCAAAAAATTTTGCATCATAAATTAATAAACCAGGAATCTAGTAATAGTTTTTAAAAATTCAAAATGGCGGATGTCTAACAAAATTTGTTTAAATTAATCGAATTCCCTTGAAACATGGTAGAAAAACTTTTTTATGTCACTGATCAGGAATGTGCCGTTAGTTTTTACAAATTCAAAATGGAGGATCCAATATGGCGGACAAAATTGTTTAAAATATATCAAATTTGCTTGAAACTTGGTACTTAATAGTTTTTTGGGTTGCTGATTAAGATTCTGGCATGTTTTTTAAAATTTATCTAATATTGCAGGCGAAATTTTAAAAATTTGATTAGATTCTCTTGTAACTTGCCTAAAAATTGAAAATGGCTGATCCAATATGGTTGACAAAATTTGTTTAAATTGACAAATTTTATAGTATACATCTGGGGGTTTTTACAGTCGCTGATTACAAATTTAAATTCAATTGTCATAAATTTTAAATGAATCCAATATAGTGAACGAAATATTTTGAAAATCTTTAGATTTTAATGTAAGTTTGTATGTAAGTATTTTGAAATCTTTAACTACGAATTTAACAGTAAGTACTTACATAAAAGTAACGAAATTAAGATTTTGTGTCTAAAAGTATTCAAAATTTATAATTTTCCTGCAAACAGGGAATGTAACAGTTACGTAATATTTACGCAATGGTTACATTGTTACATAAATGTTACATAGTTGTTACATAGTTGTTACATAACTGTTACTTTTGTGTTTGAAGGTTGTTTAAATAATAATCGTTTAAATAAATGTACATGTGATACATTATGGAAAGAAATAATAATATAAGTTTAACCTCTGATATTTGCTAATTTAAATTCCAGTTAACGCATTTAGATCTGCCTTTTTCCCATTTTCTATTACGATAGTAATAGAAGAATGTATAAAAACAGTTATTACGATATGATTGTTTATTATTTATGATTTATAAATAAACAAACATAAAAAAAAGATGTTTTTTTCAAAAGAATTCATTATTGACGCTGTTTTTTAAGATAATAATTTGAAATTTGGTATAATAGGGTTTTAGATATCGCTGATGACGATACCGATATTGGTTTTACGAAATTCAAAATGGCGGTCATCATGATGTAAAAACGCTACAATTTAATGAATTTTCATATTTTGTCCGCCATTTTGAATTTAAAAAATCTGACACCGGATTCGTAATCAGCAACCCTGAAAACTCCCCAAGTAACAAGATACAGTACATTTCAATGGATTTTCATATTTTTGTCCGCCATATTGAATTTGGAAAATCTGACACCGGATTCGTAATCAGCAACCCTGAAAACCCTCCCAAATAACAAGATACAGGACATTTCAATGGATTCTCATATTTTTGTCCGCCATATTGAATCCGCCATTTTGAATTTTAAAAATCTGACACCGAATTCGTAATCAGCGACCCCGAGTAGCAAATTTCAAGTCAATTCAATGTAAAGAAAAATGTATGCTTCAAAGGGTTAATAAAACATATTTATAATCTAAATAGAAATTTTAGCAAAAGTTTATGGAAAAAAAATTAGATTTAGGAGTATCGCACAACAATAAACCTACGTAACGAAAACAAAAAACTGGATACAAAATTGCAACATTTGTTTTTTAAACTTTGCTGTAAAATAATATATTACAATTTCCTAAAAATTATTCATTTTCTTTTCTAAATTGTGACCATTTTTCTTTATTGTTTTCTAATATCTCAGATTTTTTTCACAAATCGCAGATTTCGAAGAGTAAAAAAGAAAAGCTTTTTGTACCTTTTATAAACCAAATTGGTTTTACTTTTATAGCATGAACATTAATATTAAAATATTTGACCCAATAAATAAATATTTACTTAAGACATAAATAAAAATAAATCATTAATTTAGTAGGAAACATTTTACACTTTCTTGTATAACCAAAATAATAATTTGACCTTTGACTTTTTGTTTTGTTGTCTTTTCTTTCCAGAAATCTTTTTCAGACAATATAAACAACTTGAAAATAATAAACAATCAAGATATTTATGAAATTCTTTGAAAAGTTTTCCTTGATCTTAGAAATCTTTGTTGCTTTTAATTTTATTTATTGAATATAAATCTAATATTTCGCTAAACCTAAAATTACTTAAATAACCAATAAATAGAACTTACAATATAAAATAAAATAAATCAACTTACCTTAGAATCATATCGAAGGTTGCTTGGGACGCCAAGTTTCTCCCGATGAGTATTTCAGCGAAATCACGATTTTCAACTAAAAGACGAAGAAATCGATCTTGATAGTTTATAAACCATGTTCCTTTGTAAGTATTGTTGATTAAATTCCTGGATATAACTCCTATTAATCGATCATCCCACAATTCGCTCTTGATGAAGATATTTGCCAAAACATATTCATTACTTGCTGGGGCCAAGTTGAATATTGAATATTCAGGAAGACCTTCCAGTATTCGAATATCCTCGAACCTAACAGTCTTTTCGACTCCATAATCGATAAAATGAACATAGACAGTTCCGTCATGTTGCAGTAGCAAGATTTTAGCTCTTTGAAACGAGTCGTTTAATCTTGCGCAACAAAACATATCTGTTCTGATGGTATAATCCGGAATTGACATGGACCGGCCATAAAAGTTTTCGAACTTTGGTTGCAGCGGCAACAGATAATTGTTGACCGCCTTTACCAGGGAACCATCGATCTGGGCCCATATTTTCAACAAATTACCTTTCGGCACTAAATTTGTTACGTAGAAAAAGGAATCTGTCCACCCACTCATCTTCACAGTAAATGTTCAGTCCCACTTAACACTCGATGTTCACATACTGAGGTTAGTAACGAAATTATCTTCAACTTACTAAAAATATTTACAAAATTTGTTAGAAAAATTCGACTGAAAAATAAATACTACACACCTGCTGTAAATTCACGACGCCGGAAAGTTGGTAAATGTCGGCTTTTTCGCGATTTCAAAAATTTTCTTTTTTCGGACACGACGTTGCAGCAGTTCCGATAGAAAATGGAAGAATCGGGAAGAATGGCGGTCGAGCGAGAGATCGCTCGAGATCGTTTCGCTTTTCCTTTTCTGCCGCGCAGACTCTAGTTCGCATCTATTTTAGTTTATTGTTCAGTGCTTAAGATTTCGTTAGATTTCCAACTTTTTTCGAACACTATGGGGTGCGCGAGTTCAAAATCGAAACTAAAATATACGAGACTAAAGAGAAAATATTTAGTTCCGGTTTATAGACCATATATTTGCACGAAAATAAGAAAAAAACTCTCGGAACTGTCCTAGATAATCCCCCGCTCCTGTATACATATATGTGTACGTTACACAGTTAGGAATGCGCACATACACCGTTACACACAAGTATGTGTAAATTCCTTTCGCAGGTTTTTCAAATATCCTTTGTTCAAAGTGAATTGTTGTAAAAAAAGACACCAAATAAACGTAGAGAAGACATCAAACTAAATATCGTAGTCTAATTTTTCTGTTTCAGCAAATAATTAACGGTTAAATAAACTTAACTGTAAGTGAAATTCAATTGTAATTGTTCGAAAATATTACCGTGTAGTACCGCTGCTTGTCGCGCGATCACGCCACGTTTAAGGTCCATTTAAAACGGAAAGTGAGTACGGAGGTTTCCTGTACAGTGGCCCCTCCCCTTATTTTAACTTTTCGAATCAAGGAAAATGGCGGCTTCTTCCCTTATTTTACCGCTTCCCCTCATCCTCACTACTGGCAGTATGAGAGAATAAAAACAGAGAGAGGAGATACAGTAGTCCTTCCCTTATTCTAATTTTTTCTCTTTTCCTATTCTAATATTTTCCCTCACGCGTCCTCCCCACTGACGTGTGTTGACGTGTGGATTTTCTAAATAAAAATAACGGCGCATGCGCCACAAAGGAAAAAGAGACAATAGTGAGACAGCAAATCTTAGTAGTGGGGGAGAGGAGAAAATTAGAATAAGAGAAGGGCGCCATCTTGTCTGACTGGGCATATTAGAATAAGGGAAGGACTACTGTACTGCCGTACCCCGGAAGAAAAGTCGTATCTCCATTTTCGGTGAAATTGGGATAAAATTATATTTATATTTTTTATAATGCAATGCATTATTTCCTGAAAGAAAATATCTGAAATATTTGTTATTAGCTACAAAAAAATAAAAATACTTTTATTAGAAATACAGTCTTTCTGGTATAATTTGGCTAAAAGAGCCGCAAATCAAAAAATGAATGTATTTTATTATAAAATCATATCGGAAGATTCCTTGTATAATGAAATACGCTGTATACTTTCTAAAATTAGACGTTAAATTTAGTTTTTGGTTAGAATCAGTTTATTGGCGATATGTCAAAATCGAGAAAATGGAGATAGGACTTTTCTTCCGGGGTACGGCAGTGTATAGTGGCGTCTTTCTTCACCTGAATGTGCAAGGGCAAACAGCAATCCGCACTCTTTTGATTACTTTCAAATAGAGAATGGTGGGGGAACTCACGAGAGGAAGAAGTTAACATAAGGGATGAAAGAAAGGGAAAGTCCCTGCCCTAAGTTATAACGTCTAAAGTTATATGTGCTTGGCTCTAGCCTAATTTTCCTGGTCCAAAGTTATCAGTCCGTCCTAAGTTGTACGTTTTCCTTGCCCAAACTTGTACCAGCCTCTTCCTCTCCTTCCCCCACCACATTGCCTCGCTTAGCCACACGCGCTTCGCGACACTCACACACAGAAGCACCCATTGCACGGATATAAACAAAGTTACGAAAGAGGGGATAGAGAGTGGCTATAACTTTGGATAAACTTCCGCCATTCTGAAAGAATCAAGTTAGGATAGGGGCTACTATAGAACGAGAAAGTGCATATAGCTTTCCTTCTCCGCGACTATGCGCATGCCCAAACCCTAACCGTATGCTCTCCGCCATCTTGAAAGAACCGAGTATATAACTTAGGACGGGGTCTACTCTACAGAAAATCCAAAAAAGGTTGCACTGAAATGCATAATGGGTTGCAGGAATAGTACACCAATCAATGTAATAACAGCAGAATCGAAGATCCCACTTATACAGTACAAACTCAAGGAACTAGCATAAGTACAGTGGCCCTCCCCTTATTTTAACTTTTCGAGTCAAAGAAGATGGCGGCTTCTTCCCTTATTTTACCGCTTCCCCTCATCCTCACCACTGGCAGTATGAGAGAATAAAAACAGAGACAGGAGATATAGTGGTGTCTTTCTTCACCTGTATCCGCAAGCGCAAACAGCAGTCCGCACACTTTTGAACACTTTCAAATGGCGAATGGTGGGGGAACTCCCGAGGAGAAGAAGTTAACATAAGGAACGAAAAAAGTTAAAATAAGGGGAGGGCCATTGTATATTCTAAAATGGCTGTCGGATAATACAAATAAAAACATCAAAAATATGGAAGATATAGTGAAGATTTCGGAGTATTTTTTTTACGAAAACAATTTTGAAAAGTCATTAGTCGTCAAATGCTTTCAGGATAATGGCACTTAAAAGATTCTATAACGAACTCGGACATTCATCCCAAATACCATGGCAAATTTGAACATCGGTTTTTCAGGCCGGAGATTGACTTGATATCTGGAAGAGAAATGGATAAAACTTATTGATGAAAAGCTTCCGCAATCAGGTAGTGTTGTGCACATTTTCACTGACGGTTCCAAAATACAAAAGAGTGAAAACCAGTTCCCAACTGGCTTTGCAACCTGGTCAAGGGATGTGAACTATTGTGGTAAATATAGAATAATAGAGGGAATGGGAAGGTGGATGTGTGTGCAAAGTTGGGTGCAACTAAAGAATATTTATTAAATAATCCTTTCCCTTTGTCTGACATATTCGTAAGATTTAAAAACCAATGCAAAAACGACAACGAAATTGAGATACTAAATGCAGCAAAGACAAAAAAAAAACAGATATGCCCCTTTTGGACTATTTCTTATGGAAATAGACCAACCCACCGTCCACCGCATTTCTGCACACCAGTGATAACAACACAGTTCTTACATCCTGACGAAATTACGTTAATCATCACATTCTTACATAATTGGCATTATGGCATTATGTTTAGCAGCAAAGACAAAAGGCTTATATTATTTTAAGAATTTTTATTCAGATTCACCTAAGCCAGGGTTCTACGAACATGATCTTCCTAGGAAAGCTATTGTCACCATTAACAGGTTAAGAAACAATTTGTTAAAAAACTAGAAGTATATTTCGATTTTCGACACTCAATTAGAAACCGTATAGTCTGTAGAATTGTATTTCAATTGAAAGCGTTGAATCATGGAAGTGGGAGGTGAGTGAATTTTTGAAATATGTATTATTATTATTTTTTTTTTTGTTTTCACGAAAACAAAGTGAAACGTAACGGACTTTAATTTTGAAGACGTTAATTTTGAAATTCTGGGTTGAATAGGATGTGGGACATAAATTTGTCTGCTGTACACGTGTTCAATTCTACGTGCTCATGAAACCGGACGCAAATCATCACTGCTCGATTTTAACCACCTGTGGACATCGCCATAACCGCCACTTTTACGGACAAGACGACGATCCAGTTCATTCGACGGAATTTAACAGCCTGATCAAGAAAAGTGTTGCAATTTCCGAGAAGTGGTCAAAAGAGGTTAAAGATGATCCCAAAATTTCATAATGGCAAATAAACAGTTTATCATTTTGCCATAAACAGATACGTCGTTTGGAGCGTGGTCATGTGTTCGTGTTTTAATTGAAAATCTAATATTATATCCTAAAACATGCATTTTTCTACAACAAAAATTATAAATCGAAAATATTCAATAATATTTATTTATTCGAAGCGACGCGATTATATGAATGTTAGAATGACGCGAATGTATGTATGTGTGGTTATGAAAGTTTATATACAATGATTTAGAGTTAAATGATAGTTGAAACTTGTGCGTGTGTTATTATCGAAACAATTGCAATTTCTGTTCATAGACGAATTTATAAACATGTGTAAAAAAAATATATAAAATAAATATGATGATCGCATTTTGACTGTATTTACGTAACTCTGATAAAAATTTTGTTAATGATCTTTGTAAAGTTTGATAAAGAAAATAATAAAAATATAAAGAAAGTTACACCTGTATATATTCTCAGAATATCGAAAACAGAATGTGACATGAGACGCATTAGAACCTTTCTCGCAAGTGGTAACAGCCGAGTCCGGTACGTATATAAAAATCGACCATCCTGAGACAGACAAGTAGGTACATCGATGCCTTTCAGAAAGTCTGATAGTCTACTACCACGACAAAGATGGCTGTAAATAATTAAAATGCGAATAAAGGAAACTGTCGTTAATAAATAAAATTACGGAAGTGTTGCAAGAAACTTCCAAGTGAATAAACTTAACGAGGCCCAATCTGAACGTGTACGTTTTGTATAAACCTCATACTCTCAAGGGGTGAAATGTTTTTTATATTTTGTTAAGGATAAATCAATTTTTTTTTAACTGTAATCTTGTGGTTTGCCAAAAAATATATTACAAATGTATTCGGGGAGAAGCACAGAAAATTTTATATTTGATTATCGAAAATGTATGAATTATATATACTATGTATATTCTCAGAATGTCGGGAATAATATTCTCATACGAATCCTGTTTCAATTTCTCATAAGAATATTTCTCATTTTTCGCAGGGAATCAACACGTAGGAGTAATCTTTCTCGACCTTGAAAAAGCCTTCGACATGACATGGAGACGGAGAATTACAACGATTCTTAAAGAAAATGGTATATAAGAAAATATTTTTTAAAATTTGTAAAAAACTTCGTGGACGGCAAAAAATGGCGGATCTCAAAACCATTCCAGACTGAACATGGAACCCCACAAGGATCTGTTATTAGTGCATTATTATTTATAATTGCCATTGATGATATAACGAAACATATAAAAAGGCCGGTTAGAATACGAATATTCGCAGATGACATTACCATATTCTGCCAAGGAAATTAAATAGACATAACGTGTCGGAAATTCTTTAGTGAACTCTAAACGATCTTGAAAAATGGTCAGCCGAAACAAGCTACAAATTCTCATCGACTAAAACCAAATATATGATATTCACGAGACGGAGAAAAGAACCAAAAAGTATGGACATTTTTATTGGTGAACAAAATATCACAAGAGTCAACGAACACAAGTTATTAGGCTTCACGTTCGATAGAAAACTAAATTGAAAAGCACATATAATGAATCTAAAAGAAGATGTGTAGAGTATGGTTCCATCGTTTACAACTCCGTCAGGAAAAAAACGCTCCACGCACTTAACCCAATACTCAATACATGAATTAGATTGGCAACTGGAGCCTTTTGTACATGTCCGATAGAAAACGACCTCGGAGAAGGAGATGAACCTCCATTAGAACTACGACGAAAGTTGTTAAGCCTAAATTAAGCAATTATAGCAGCAGCAGACAGAAACCAAGCGACTCATAGAAACATTTACCCTGAAAACTTAATGGAAGATGCAAAACATTCAAATCTGGCAAAACCCTGCTATCAACTGATAAAAGGATTTATAGTCCATCTGGGTGATCAATTTCCTCCCATAAGGAAGAAAGAAGAAGAAAGAAGAAGGGCATCCGTGGAAAACGACTTTAAAAGAAAAAGGACACCTAAAAGAAGCAAAACTGAAAATAAAAACGATAATGCACCATAAATGATGGCTCAAAAGTAGTCAAATCTACACTCGCGGAACACACCCCATCTCCAAAGACAATATGAGTAGCAACATCTGAAAAAAAAACTAAACAGGAGCCAGTAAACAACCCTAGCTCGGTTGTTTTATTAAATAAAAAGGAAGATTTGTTAACATCGAGATTAGAAAGTTCTATATCCCAGTTAATTGTGCGAAGAGCACTTAAAATATAGTGATAATCAGCAGATTTAAAATTGAAATTAATGGTATCGAATTTTCAGGCAATCAGTAGTTGAAGAAATGTCGGGAGTAAAAATTATACCTGAGTGAAAATTGTGTCATAGTAATAGAGGATTTTGTGATGCTCGAAAAGTGCCCGCAGAAAGTGTTGAAAAGCATAGGTCTAAGACGTTACTGCAAGTATTTATTATAGTATTGTGTTGATACGTACTATAAGATACAAAAAAGCCACATATAATTCTAGCAGCTTTCATAATATAAGTAGTACATCCTTTTTTAATATTAACAAATCATTTAGCCAAGCTACTGCGGTAAATTACAGTACCCAAAAATATAAAATTCATGTGATGGATAACGAAGTTTAATCTCATCTATTACTCGAGTATGGCCAGTGTATGAAATAATCGTAGTTTGCAGGAGCTATATACAGAGTCTACAATAATTTTGTTGATTTAATTTCGACAAAGGATAATGTAATTTCTTTCTTAAACTGCATACGTTTTCATAATAAAAAGTTAACTTGCGAGTATTATTAATTAGTCTTTTCCTTGCTTTTTGCAGAGGTCTTCGATGTAACCAATGTGGTCGACACGTCATTTCTTGTCCGGAAAGAACCACCCATCATTCTAGTGGAACTGCTCTCCCATCGTGCCAAGCTTCACATCAAGGCCCAGAAGAAGAGTCTCCTCATGGGCAAGGATATATACATCGACGCTGATCTTACGGCCAGGGAGCGCCGCATCGACTTTCATGCAAGGCAATTAATCAAGAAGGCAAGAGCTGACTCTAAAAGGGTCGAGCATCGGTACCAGAAGGTATGTGTAGATGGAGTATGGTACGGCTGGTCGGGTGAGGCGGGAGCCTTTACACCGGAAGTGCTAACATCGTCTCCTGGTATAGCGGCCGATGTCCAATCTTCTCAGCCAATTTCGACAGAGCCAAGCACATCCCGACTATTTGCCAACCAAACGCGTAAAAAAAACGCTTAACTGCAGCCCCGTACACCAGCTTTAGGGGCTGCCGAGTATTCCACCACACTAGAGCTCACCGGTTGGGTTCTTCTCCTTTTACGCCGACGCTTTCAACTCCTCGTTCTCTACTTCAAGTGGCGCCACCTCCTCTGCAAGATTCTTCGTTTTCTGTCGCTTTTTGGAACATCCAAATCGTCCGTGGTAAATGTCTTTATGAATTTATGTTTAGTAATAACTTTGTACTGTTAAACGGTCGTTCGCTTAGCGATTCACCAGCGCAATTTACTTTTTTAGATTCCAAGGGACGAAGCATTGTTGACTTAGTCTGGGTCTCCGCCTATCATTTGTACTTGGTGAATGACTTCGTAATAGGATCCGATGGTGGAGGCTCTGACCATTTTCCAGCAATTGCTTCGTTGTCCCTCTCGTTGCCAAATATCCAGCCTGCGCCTCATCCTTCGCCTTGCCAAGCACCGAGGTACAAAGCGTCGTGGTCACCCGAGGGCGAGGAAAAACTCGCTAAAAGACTGACCGAAGTCAACCCATATCTGCAATTTTACGACCACATGTCACAAAGTCCATCCTACGACCTTTTTTTGTACGGGTTTGCTTAGTCTTCTTATCCAGGAGGGCTTAGTAAAACTTGCCAGTTCTTCCGGGGGAAAAACCAACCCACCACGTTTTTTACCTCGGTGGTACGATGCGTCCTGCAAATCTGCCAAGGGAGAAATGAACAGAGCCCTTCACCTTCTTCGGTCGAACAACCACGAGAAATCTTACGAACTCTCTTATATCGCGGCCAAGAAGAATTTTAGACACACAACGGTGGAGGCTAAACGTCTTCATGTTTCTCGCTTGGCGGATGCCTTTGCTGGGGTGAGGGACGCCAAGGGTTTCTGGTCTGAGGTTCGGAGGCATAGGCGGGCTCCTCTCGGAAACTCGTCTGTCCCTCTGGAAGCATGGTCGGAGCACTTGGGGCTCCTCTACCCACCGAAACCATCGATGCCGCTATCACTCTACGGGACTCTCGACAAAGACCTCGACGGCCCAATTCTGCCGCAAGAGTTGAGGGAGAGCATGAGGAGATTGAAGGCAGGTAAAGCAATAGGGCCGGACGGTATTCCGGCTGAAGCGTGGAAACTACTCTCGGGTGAGTGGTTCTCGTATGTTTTGGACCTATTTAACTTGATTTTAACCAACGAGCTACCGCCCGAAGGGTGGCTGGAGGCCGATCTCTTCATGCTCTTCAAAAAAGGTGACCGTACCGCCCCCGAAAATTACCGTGCGATTGCCATAATAAATGCATTCACGAAATTGTTCATGCAAGTGCTTGCTGCGAGACTGGAGAACTGGCTCCCTCAGCGTGATATACTACCGGACGAACAAGCCGGTTTTAGAAGAGGACGCTCTGCGGAAGACAACATTTTTATATTAAACGCAGCTGTTCAGGTCCAGCTTAGAAAAAAAGCCTCTAAGTGCTACATTCTTTTCGTGGACTTTCGCAGGGCGTTCGACTCTATCCCTCACACAAAACTTTGGCACAAGCTTTTCAGCATTGGGATAAGCGCCAAAATGGTTAGGGTGCTTAAGGCCTTCTACGAGTCTGCCAAATCTTCCATCGTCTGCGCCGCTGGTTCTACTGAGCGAGTTAGGGTGACAGAAGGGGTCCTGCAGGGAGAAATCTTGAGTCCTTTGCTCTTTATACTGTACATCTCCGACATTGTAGCATACTTTCGTAACCAAGGCTTGAGAGACATTGACTACACAATTACATATGACCTTATGATGCTTCTCTTCGCCGATGATCTGGCGATCTTCGCTTATTCTCCTGCTGACTTAAGAATGAAATTGAGGACGCTCGAGTCCTATTGTAATCTTAACAGCCTTGTAGTAAATACGACTAAGACAAAAATTATTGTGTTTAGAAGAGGTGGTCCTCTCGATTCCTCCTCTAGACACTTTTACTATAGTAATCAGCAGGTGGAAGTTGCGTCAACGTATCCTTATCTAGGAACAATCGTCTCTTCATCGGCGAGTGGGCTGAGGGCAACTGAAAACGCTATAGCCAAGACTCGCCAAGCTACGGCGTCTCTCTTGGCTATAATGGCTTCAGCTAAATGTGATTCGACCAGTGCTGCTTTAAAACTATATGGAGCCTCTATTCTGTCCACCTTACTGTATGCTGCTCCCTGTTGGTCCCTCGGCCATCTACGCTCATTAGAATCCGTCCAGGTCGAATTTTTTAAGAAGTGGCTTAAGCTTCCCAAGTCGACGCCGCCATATCTCTTGCGCATCGAACTAGGGCTTTACCCAATAGCGGTCGAAATAGTGCGCAGAACGTTAAACCTCGTGCTCAAGTACCTGCAACAACCACCAAATAGTCTCCCTCGTCTTGGCTTAACCAGGCTTTATGAGCTTAGCTCTAGAGGAAACGACGATCCGGCAATGAACTGGTTCTCGAGGTTGAAGTTGATCCTAGACTCGCCAAACTACAATGCACTCTGGGAGGATCTTTCGGCTGCAAACTGGGAGTCCCACGTAGCGTCTATTTGTGAAGCCTTCGCTACCGCTCAGCGCAATTGTGACCTCCAGCGTTATTTTGAGTCAGATTCGATCCAGATTCCTCTTTTCAGGCAGTTTTCCGATGGACTGGCCTCCCTTGCTCCAGAACGCTGCCAGCTCTCTCACTTACGCTTAAAAATCCAGCTGAGAACGGCTACCATTTTCTCGCGTTCGTTCTGTGCTGGCAGTACTTTTTATGCCTACAACCCGAGCGATCCGTGTTCGATTTGTAACTCGGGCGAAAGGGAGACATTAATTCACATCTTGTCCGAATGTCCCCTCTCCGCTCCCTCAAGATCTATACTCCGACGCAGTGCCATTATAGCAAACTGCACCGACGAGAATATGTTGGCCTTCTTGTTACTCTCTGCCGATCCTCGTGCTCTAAAGGTCCTCTTTGGATTTGTTAGCTCTTGTTTTACCAGGAGACAATTCCACCTGGAGTCGTAGGCCAGCATGCGAACATGGTAGCTCTGGGGCCGGTTTTCTCTTTTATTTTCCTGTAATTTTTGTATTGCTCCAGTTTCCGGTTAGACTTGTTGTACATAGTAATTTTAGCGCGAGTTTTTCTTTTTTTAGCGTAATAAAATTTATAGCGTACCGGAATCGTGTGTGTAGCGTTATCTCTATGTATTTTTAGAGCGTGCTTTTTTATGCAACCGTATTAGTAGCGCACCGGATTCGTGGTTAAAGCGTCTTTTATGTATTCTGTAGATCGTATGTTCATTTTCTTTTTTGTAAAAGTATTACTAGCGTACTGGCTTCGTGTGTGCAGCGTTCTTTTTTGTATTTTTAGCGCGAGTGTTTTTTCTCTTATGTAATTCGTATTAGTAGCGCACCGGATTCTTGTGTACAACGTGCTTTTAAGTATTCTTCAGAGCGCGTGTCATTTATTTATTTATTCATGAAATTGTAACAGTAGCATACTGGAATTCGAGTGTACAGTGTTCTATCTATGTATTGTTATATTATTGTTCGGTGCACTCAACCCTTAAGAATTTTTTGTAATTCATATATGGGAATAAACTTATACTACTACTACTACTACTTTTCCTTGCTTTTTTACAATCCTTGGAGTTTTATTTACATATTTTATTGTTAAATTGGTGGCGCCATCACTGATAATTTGGTTCTCTTAATTTTCTTAAATATTCTAGCTGCTTCAGCGTTTTTCGACGCTAAGTGCTACATTATTTTTTCCTATCACATTTCTATTTTTTAAGAGCCCTAATGCTTTATCAATTGAATTAAATATTATTTTCAGCGGTCTTGGTGCATTATTGTATGCGAGTTTACCAAGTCGTATAGTGTTTATGGTAGCATCATGACAAGGAGTGTTGACAAATATATTGTTTATGGCCTCTAGGTCTTTAGCAGCATTATATAAATATCCTATAAATATATCAAATGTCCTAAAACACTGGACCGCAACCTGGACATACTTTCGTTTTGTACCCGACAATCTTCAGCGAAGTTGATAGGGCCGTCGAAAATTTTGCTGATGAAAACGTCGTAACAGATTACATTAATTTTTACGCTCTATGGAGCTCATTTAGAACTGTGCTTTGTCTTTAAAATGTCTTTAGTAGATTCTCGATTTATATCGCATTTCAGTCATAAACGTTTTTAACTTTCGACGGAATCACGGAATATGCAATAAATACTTTATGTGAAAATTAACTTCTACCATGACGTGGTAGTCGTCTTTGACGGGTTCTCTGAAGACGCAAGTATCGCGCGGGCACGAAATCATCTGAAAGATTCAGAATGCATCAAATAGAAATTGCATTTAAGGTGGACACGGTCATGCAAACGAGCCAAGAGAAATTCTTGGCCAATGACAAAAACAAGAATCGTTTAATAAAAATGATGACCTCGTACTTTACGACAGCAGGTATATCCGTTTATCAGGCCTTCGAGGACGCGGACACTATGATAGTAAAAACCGCTATCGAAAAGTCACTAGAGTACGAATACGTGGAGATTGTGGGCAACGACGTCGACCTTCTTATTTTATTAATAGGACTTGCCTAGAGTAGAAGGAATGTATTTTTCCGTAAACATGCGAAAGGTAATACGCCTTCTTCTCTCTTTTTTCCTGACTGTCTACCCAATGAAAGTCTGGCAGAAAATATTTTGTTCTTGCACGCCTTCAGCGGGTGTGATACTACTTCGTCATTTTTGAACTCAAAAAAGAAGAAATTTCTTGCAGGGCTTTGGACGGATCTACAATTGAAAACGGCCGCTGAACTGTTTAAGACCAAAGACGTCGACGTAGAGGTCCTTATGGCAGCAGGAGAACGCTTCCTTATCGCTGTTTACGGAGGCGTCATACAAGAATGGTCATTGGAATCTCTTCGTTTCAAACGATTTGCAAAACCGATGACAAAATCAAGTTTAACTTGTCGAGCCTTCCTCCAACAAGAGCCGCTGCTCGCGAACATATATTTAGAACCTACCTTCAGGTTCAAATGTGGATAGAATACGAGAAGGAACCTGAAGAATGGGGTTGGCGAAGATAAATCCATGGCCTGGAACCTGTCGTAAATAGTACAGAACCCGTACCGTCTGAAATTCATCAGATCTTGGCTTGCAAGTGCAAAGGAAAATGTGGCGCAGCATGTAGCTGTCGAAAAGCTGGCTTAAAATGTTCCGCAATTTGCAAGCATTGCGATGGCGAAACGTGCGACAACATCGTCATCATCGACGATGTTATTGGTGAAGATTGTGATGAAGACGACGGTCCAGCATTTACCTTCATATGCAGAACCACCGCAGAAGCGTTTTAAACTGTAGGCGGTTTTATTTTAATGTTTATTTTTATATACTTTTTCTAAAAAATAAAGATGACACTTTACGGTTATACAATGATTTTTCCTATAAAACCCTCTTTCCGAAAACAAATATTACACCATTTTCAATATTCTTCGATTTCATTATTCTGACAATAATTACAATTCATGCTACGAACAAGCAAAAACATATTTTTTATTATTACTGCGGTGTCATATATTTTTTAATGCATTAAATAAAATTGATTGTAAAAAATATATATTATAACACAAATCGTATTATGATTAGTGTATTAAAAATTTTGTTCAAATATTAAGATATCTTTTTTTAAACATACTTTACATAACTATTTTAATAACAAATTATAGTGAATAAAAACAATCATCGTTTTAACGTTTTAACATATTTGGTGTGTTTTTCTAATTCATTATCAACAACTAAAATCGTATTTTGACGTAATTTATGACATAATCTACGTTTACGACAGAATGAAAATATCAATAACTTAAACTTACTATTAAATCGTGTCCTATTATCTTATCTTAACGATACTAACTGCAGATATATTAATGTAAATAAAAAGAAATTAAAGTACCACACATAACATGTATTTGTGATTGCGATATTAATATGAAATTTGTTATATTTTTATGTACATTATGCATTCAACAATGTAGTTGAACTCTATAAATGGGCAATTTTTATATAAATTAAAGAAATAGTAAATAACTGGAAAGCTGGAAGAATAGTTGTATTTGCACGTTTATAATTTTGTGCCATTAAAAAAAGTGTTTTTAATAAACTTTAAATTGCACAATTACCATTGCAAGAGTTAATTATTTTGTTTTTTTGTCAAATTGTTAAAATTAAATTCTTTGACATTATTAGATAGGCGCGAAAAAAGAGTTTACAATCTATTTTAACCCTTTGAAGCACACACTTTTCTTTAAATGGAAAATGGTTGGAATTTATTACTCGGGGTCGCTGATGACGAATATGACCTCAGATTTTCAAAATACAAAATGGCGGATTCAAGATGGCCGAACAAAATAGGAAAAAGTTGCTTGATCGAGATGAAATTGAGGATATGGGAGTTTTCGGGGTCACTGATTTCAAAACTAAAAATGGCGGACCAAATTTGGAAAAAGTTTCTTGATCGAGATGAAACTGGGTACACGAGAGTTATCGGAATCGCTGATTACGAATAGGGTCTCAAATGTTCAATATTGATAATGGCGGATCCAAGATTGCAGACCAAATTAGGAAAAGGTTACTTGATCGAAATGAAATTGGGAACTCGGGAGGGTTTTCGGGGTTGCTGATTACGAATGTGACGTCGGATTTCCAATATTCAAAATGTCTGATCCAAGATCAGAATGTTAGGGCCTGAGTGAAGATTGGACCCCCGAAGCCTGTTCGAGGCTGCACAATCGTTACGAAACCATACAATTTTACCGAATCACAAACAAAAGCAGCATAAAAAAAGTATCAACAAATATTAAGAAAAAAACAAACAAAAAAGGTATTAAAAAAACTACAAGTTTAACTATGTCATCGTCGTTAGCTCTGGGTTATGCCAAGGATAAGCAGTCAAAGTCGGCAATATCTAATGTGCAATTTTTCATCTAAATTATAGTATTTCTTGATCTCAAACATCTAAAAAATACTTTTAGCCAATTTTGAAACTGCCATTTCAGAGTTTTCAAAATATATTACATGTATTTCGGGGCCTCAAAAATTTCCGAATAAACGTTTCCAGGCATAAATACGTGTTACTTTTTAACATTTTTGTACTGCCATTTTGAATTCGCCATCAGCGACCATAAAACCCCCAACTAAAAATACTCATGAAAATCGAAACTGAAATAAATTGGAAAATGTTTTTTTTTTTTTTTCAAAAAAACTGAATTTTTTATGGTTTTTTTTATTTATATCACTTTCACAACAAATTAAATTTGAATATTAGTGGTATAATATTGTTGACAAATACCTTAGTTAGTAGAAAAACCAACCAATATTTTTAAATATCTCAAAATTGAATTTTTATAAATTAAATTATCTGGCGGAAAAGGTGGTCCCGGAGAGGATTGCCGTGCTTCAAAGGGTTAATTGCAATAAATAAACGGTTTATGTTCTGAATATTGCTAAACCGTAATATTACGGTGCCAAAATATTACGGGCGAAAATATTACGCATTAAAAATATTATACCGAAAAAATAGTATGTACATATCCTGCCAACCCGGAAAGTAACAGTTACCTAATATATAAATAATGGTTACATTGTTACATAAATGTTACAGAACTGTTACTTTTGTGTTTGCAGGGAATGTTCTAATCATGAAATAAATGTATTGATATGGTGTATGTAAAATTTGATATTGTGAAACAATGGATATTCCCACTCTCATCAAGTTTTCCAGGTTAGGTTACATTAGTTTAGAATAGGTAAGGTTAGGTAATATTTATGAATATTTATATGGAATTGCTGACAGTATTTAGGTATGAAAAGATACAGTAGAACCCCTTTTATTTCAACTGGTCATGGTTTTCAAGATGGCGCCGATCCCTCTTATTTGAAATTTCCCCTTACTCTACTTAACGCTTTAATAGTGGATAATAATATCTGATATCTTTTTATTTTTGTTAGACATCGTATATATTTTAGAGTTGAATTATGTAAAATATATGTATAATTTATCTGAAAAATGTGTAGAGAATTTTAAATTTGGATAAATCTGTAACGAGATCACAACTCGTGCCTTTATGTGATAAATAAAGACTTCAACATTTCGCATTTATTTATGGACATTTATATCTGCATTCGGGTGTAGAAATAAACATTTTAAATGTACATTATGCACTTTATTACATATAATTATGCATCGATAATTTTTTGTTTCACAAACAAATACACTGCGATTAAGACCGAAATGAATATAGGAGACAATATTTAACCCAAATTTGCAAATATGATTAATGAAAGCTTCAGATCACTTCAAATTCAGTACTAAGCTGTTGATATTGGATTTGATTGTTATTTTGCAAATGAAAGACTTTTCAATTTTTGTGGAGCTCTTGAAATACACATCATTAAAAATTGACAACATCCTAACCCTCAAATTTGCACTTTTATTTTACGAAATTAGCAGCTTCTCGAATAATTTGTATTATGTAAATCATGAGTTTGATGCAAAATTTTAAATTAATTTGAAATTTTATTACATATCAGTCTACCGACTATACATGTTTGCAATTTTTGGTTAAGCGGTATTTACACTGTACAACTTTGATGGTGTAAACCATGGTGGAATAAGTAACCATGAGTGTAAACCACTGATAGATATATATCAGTGGTGTAAACACTGTAAACTGTATCGAGATGTTCGAGTGGTGGTGGGGGAAGGTCTGAGGGGAAACGATTCAAATAAGAGGGGTTCTACTGTACTGATGTAAATATTCTTGTAACTGAATGTAGTACAGTAGGACCTCCCTTATTCGAATTGCCTTTCTTATTCTAATTGTTCCCCCACAAGTCTTCCACTATAACACGAAAAGTCAACAAAAAATATTGTCCACGAATCACAAGCTCGCAAGCAAAGTAAGTGAGGGTAAGGGGAAAATTAGAATAAGAGAGGTCGGCGCTATCTTGAGAAACTTTACTAATTAGAATAAGAGAGGTCCTACTGTAACATAGGAATAAAGTTTGCCAGGTTAGGTTATATTAGTTTAGGTTAGGTAATTTTCATGAATATTTATATGGAATTGCTGATAGTAATAAGGTACGAAAAGATATTAATTTAAAAATTTTCATAACTGAATGTAGTAACATAGGAACAAAGTTTATATTTCATGTTTTTATGTATTTAATGAAAAGAGTCGTTAATTGCATGTCGTTTATATTTTTTATTCATAACATTTTTTAACCTTAATATTTTGTATTACAATATTTGGCACCATAATACTGTCATAGTAATATTGTGTCCATAACATTTTTGCGTAATATTTCGTACCTTCAATTACTACTTCCGACTATCTCGAAAAATACAATCAATCAAAGTATTGTTTCCAAAATAATCTACGATAATTATGTGAATATAATTTTTTAAATATATACAAACTCAAAATCATACAATTTTTATTTTTTACAATAAATACTGAGAATTATTGAACCATCCTTACAAACCAAATATTTATTATGAAAACGCTAATGATGTTTCGTCTAATGTTATCAAAATATTTAATACATAACTTATTCAACTTCATAATGAATTCCAGAAAATGATAATGATAACAAATATGAATCAGCAGTGCTAATAAATGTCAAATTGTTGTTAAATATGTCTGATCTATACAAAACATTGTTTATGTTTACATTCTATGTTCGATTTCATTCATTGTTTTCCTATAAGATACAATCGATACAATTAAATGACATAATTAATTCTTTAAATGCAAAACTTGTTCAATTTACTATTATTATAATCAATTTATATTACTTATTAAAACAATCAAGAAAAATTATTCAATTTAAAAAAAAAAATTTACGAAAAACTGTGGACCACCAACATAACCTATAATACTAATGTACCTTTTTACTGTTTCATTATTTTTCATATTTATAACAAGAAAAATGTGTACTTACGTAAGTTTCCTCTTCAATAAACTCCAGTTTTTTTATTTAAAATTATTTTTTTGCCATAATATCAACAGTAGGTAATAAAAATGCAGTAATAATAAAGACTTTTATCCATTTATTTATAAAAAAATGTTAAATTATCGTATAACGACGAACGCTTTGATAAACATTAAAGACAAAAATACTGTAGACATGTCTTTCCTCATGTCCAGGAAGTCAAAAATGAATTTCTACTCGGAACTCTCTTCATTTGAACGAAACTAACATCACATTTCTTACGAGATAAATACGACATAAACTTCTGTGTCGCCAGAACAAATGCATTCTGCATAAATATTTTTTATCATTGATCAACTTTCAAAATTGAGTTTGTATACTCGTATTTTGTGCAATGCATGCAACCGCAACTTTTATAATTTCGTTGCGAATCTCATTCTACCTAACCTCAAAAAGGAACATTTAACGAAAAATAATCTTGCGAATCTTCTTATTAAAATAAACCTGATTGGCGACTTCAACTGCATAATACCCAACTTATTCCTGTCAAACATTGCATAAATAAAAATTGTAATCGAAATGATTCGTTTTAAAATGATTACGAGTTTTTCTGCTAAAATTAACGAGATTAAAACCTAATTTCGGACTCCTCACTTACGCTTTTGAACTCTTCGGTTTTACGAAACTTAAGACCTACGACGAACGATACGAAAGCTCGACCCGATCCTCTGAGTCATGTATCGGGTTCTGGGTTTCCTGACCGCTGCGACGCTTGAGTCTGTACCTCGAACGAGCCATGGATGGACGGCCGGACTTTGGGGCGTGAAGTTAAGATAACCTTGGATAATCTAAAAACGTTTCGTTGTCGAAAGATTCCTCCAATTCATTATCACTGTCAAGGGAAAGATGTTCTCTTAAAATTAAGGAGTGCATTTGTTCTAAAACCTGGTGTAAAGAATCTGATCTGTAGTCCGATCTGTCCATCGACGGTGTCGCATCCCCGCTCGAGGTTCCTCCCGCCGGCGTCTGAGGCGTATTACTCGGTGGCACTGGCGTGTTCGTTCCGTCCGCCACACCTGCCGTCAAATTCATTTATTTATGCGACACATATTTATTATGTCGCATTAACATTTATTCGATAACTTTACACTACTCGCGAGACGATACAAACAAAAAAATAAAAGGTAATAAAAAAAACATTTATTTATTCCAAATTAATATTTATTACATAGCATGACTAGTAACACAACGATGCCCGTTAGAATGATTAATAGGAAACAAAGAAAAATATTACCCATGGTATCGCTCGAAGGGCTCGCAGGTCTTTCGGCCCCACGAATTTCACGAACAATCTCTTCTTCTTGTGGATTCAGTCTGAGACCTGCTACCCCTTTTTTCGGTACATTCGACAAATCTCGCTTTATTCTCCTACGTCTCGAATGATCGTTTCTTCTCAGCTGCAGCATTGATCGGAAATCGGCAATGTACAGGAAACCGGCGATAAGTAGCTCGCAAGTTTGTTTGCCTTGTTTGTAAGCAGTTTCGAGTTCTATACTTGTACGCTGATCGTACTGCCACCATCCTGCGCAAAATATATGTTAGTCGACATTCATAATTTTAAATCTCAAATTCTTACCGTTGCGGCCTTCGTAAAACCATTGGTATTCTTCTTCTGTTTCATCATCCTTTTGTATTCCATCACTTTCGACTAATTGCGGTCTGTCCAAGAAATCGGGTGGAATTTCTTGACGGCACATGGGACAACGTTTACTTTGATTCGCAACACCCTTTACACAAAGGAAACAAAAGACGTGACTGCAAGGAAGACGAGCTGGATGAATGCAAAGTTGTAGACAAACGGCACATTCTGGTACTCCTGAAGAACCTAAACAACATTCGTAAAATACAAAGATTATTTATTTATTTATTGTAAATAAATGGGCGTTAAACACCCCAGAATACAATGTTTTTAACAAAAATATATATAGTAGCTCTTCTAAATACTATTTATAAAAAATGATATAAAAACTTAAACACAATGAATTAGTAGTTTTCTTTTACAATTAGCGGTGTATAAGGAAAGGGAAGTTTGGTTGCGAATATCTTCAGAAAGAGAGTTCCATACACGAGTTAACCGAAATATTGGCGAATAAAAGCAGTAGTTTGTTTTGCAATTTCTCTCGTACAGTACTCTAACATTACGAGTAGAGTATGGTGTTGGCCACCAAACGAATGGACCCCTAAGGTCAGGGGATTTAATATGGTCATACAAAATCTTACGAACCAGAATACTATCGTTAAGCCTATGTATGGATTCTATTGTTAGAATATCAAATTTCTTAGATGATATAAGAGAAATAGCAAAAATTTCCTTTGAGTGGACTCTAGAAGTTTTTTGTCGATTAAGGTATAGAGACTCCAAACAGGAGAGGCATACAGCAAATTAGGCAATACAAGAGTTTTATAAATGTTGATAATGGCGGACGTATTCTTAAAAACTTTTGTTGATCTGATTACAAAGCCTAGGGACTTAAAAGCTTTAAGAACAACATCATTTATATGTTTATTAAAAGATAATGTTTTATCGGTGATAACGCCAAGATCCCGAATAGAGTCAACAGAATCAAGAATAGTGTTGTTAATACGATAAGTGTGATGAATATATGTACAAGTTCTAAAAAATCTTAATACTTTACATTTTGAAATATTGAGAATAAGACATTTTATTTAATTAAAAATGTCGGCTTCCGGTTCCAAGATGTTGATATAAAAATTTATTCGATCATCAACTCGCATGTAGAAGCTTCGTTGTTACAAGATACTTTAAGCTCTCCAGAAGTCTGGGCACAGAATAGTAGGTTATACTTAAATATAAAAAAATGCAAGAGTATCTCTTTTTATCGCTGTAATAAGCCAACAGAATTTACGTGTTCTATTGGTGGACAATCACTCGAAGCAGTTTCTTCTAAAAAAATGTTTCTATCGTATGAAATTTACTGCATTATTGCATTTTGGTGGTAATGATGAATATAAAAAAATAGATAATTACGGACTCACAATACATTGAAATCACCACCTTAGAACTCGTGTATTGTTTTTGAAAAATAGTGAAAATATACATTTATATGAATACAAATATCCCTCTTAATAACAGATTGATTTGTTGGAAAAATCTTTCCCACAATATAAAATACGAAATAGGAATGCTAACAAATTGAAGAGTAGAATTATCCTGCTGCAGAATAATTGAAGTTATCATGGATTTCATTAGAACCATTTATTTTTTTGACGCAACATACCAAATTCTAGTCATATATGTATACGACTAATTCTGCAATACTTTTAACCCTCCTGCACACTAAGCCGTATATATACGTCCAAAAGAGGTTTTTACTGTAGTCGGAAAGACGTATATATACGTCCTGACAATTTTGGCTATATTTTTTGACTGGGGAATTTTTCAAGGGTCTATTACGGCTCAAATTAAAGCTGAATACTTCCTCTTCAGGATAGACTTGGTATAAATGATGATTTTTATTTATTTCTTTTCGAAAACATCAATAAAAAATGTCTAAATATTATCGAAAATATGTGTTTTTTATCAAAGTTGAAAACTTGTTCAAATGAGGCTCAAAATCTCTACTTGAGGGTTTTCAAGGTCGCTGATTACGAATCTGATGTCAGAAATCATAAATTCAAAATATTATTGAAAGAATCTAATTTCACATTGACTATCAAACGATGCATATCATAAATCAATTTGCTCAATAAAACCGGATAAAACAATAAAAATAGGGCCCCGAATGCACAAACATAAAAAAATACAGAAAAATAAGAACAAAAACGGTAATAGACATTATTCATAGCCACCAATTCTAAAAACGCATTCATCATAAATCATAAATGTTTATAAATCAAAACAATTACTTTTGAATGTAGCATTCGAAGCTGGCATATTGAATCCAACATTTTGAATGTCAGAAAACTGACATTAGATTCTTGATCAGCGAGCTCGAACATCCCTGTACACGAAATTTCATAAAAATAGGCTAATATTTTATATTTTTAGTCGCCATATCGGATCCGCCATTTTGAATTTCTGATTTCTAATCAGCGAGCCCAAAAACGTAGAAAATAATGTTTGCAATTTTGCAAATATGTAAAATAACGAACCTGGATACGGTAACGGAAAGTCAGGTAAAACGCTTACGCAAGAGGGTTAATATTTAGGAAACTGAAAAAAAACTTTGGTATTATAGAACAAAAGAGTTTGTTTATATAAAGAGGATGTAGGAAGATATCGCACAATAGCTTTGTTTGAGGGAGAATTATAATTTCCGATTGAATGATGCAAAATACCTTATTCAAAATATATAGGACAGTCTTTTACGAGAATCTTTAGAATTAATGTATTTCGATTTTTTGTATATACACTACCGGCCAAAAGTTCGTGAACACTCTGAATTTTTTAACTCATCAAATAATGCATTCTGTCTCTGAATCCTTAACGATAATGATAAAACTCATTGGATGTCTTTTAAAGTACACAAATAAAGCTTTCAATTGGTGCATTTAGTTTTACTTCAGACGTTATAGTTTCGCAGTTGTCAAATTTTAAAAATGTTAAAATTTGCCATCTTTTTCTTTTGACTAACAAAATGTCTAATAAATTTTTCTGTATATTTCCAATTTTTTGCTAAATACTATAATTCAAGAGCTTTGACATAGCTCTTGTAAAAAGTACATACAATTTTTTTGAGTTATCAACTTTTTGCCTTTTTCCAAAGAATTCTGACAAAATGGGGTAAACTGGCAATTTTCAAAAAAATCATAACTCAAGAACAAAAAATCGTATCGACTTTTCACAAAAGCTATTTTAAAGTCCTTGAATTGTAGTATTTAGACAAAAATTTACTATATGCAGAAACATTTTTTAGATTTTTTGTCAGTGTTCAAAGTCGAAAGAAAAAAATTGCAAATTTTAACATTTTTAAAATTTGACAACTACGAAACTATAAAGGTCTGAAGTAAAACTAAATGCACCAATTGAAAGCTTTATTTGTGTTTAAAAGATATCCTTTGAGTTTTATCATTATCATTAACGATTCAGAGATAGAATGCATTATTTGATGATTTAAAAAATTCAGTGCGTTCACAAACTTTTGGCCGGTAGTGTATATACAAAAAATCCAAATACATTATTTCTAAAGATTCTTGTAAAAGACTGTCCTATATATTTTGAATAAGGTATGTTGCATCATTCATTCGAAAATTATAATTCTCCCTCAAACAAAGCTATTGTGCGATATCTTCCTACATCCGCTTTATATAAACAAATTTTTTTGTTCGTCTATAATACCAAAGTTTTTGTTCAGTTTCCTAAATATTAACCCTCTTGCATAGGCGTTTTACCCGACTTTCCGTTACCGTATCCAGGTTTGTTATTTTACATATTTCCAAAATTGCAAACATTACTTTCTACGTTTTTGGGGTCGCTGATTACGAATCCGATGTCAGTTTTGTGAAATTCAAAATTTTCGGATCCAATATGGCGGCTAAAATAAAGAAATTGACTTATTTTTATGAAACTTGATATATGGAGGTTTTTGGGGTCGCTGATTACGAATCTGATGTCAGAAATCAGAAATTCAAAATGGTGGATCCCATATGTTGACTAAAAATATAAAATATTAGCCTATTTTTATGAAACTTTGTGTACAGGGATATTTGAGGTCACTGATCAAGAATCTAAAGTCAGTTTTCTGACATTCAAAATGTTGGATTCAATATGCCAGCTTCGAATCTTACATTCAAAAGTAATTGTTCTGATTTATAAACATTTATGAGTTAAGATGAACACGTTTTTTAGGATTGGTGGCTATAAATAATGTCTATTACTCTTTTTGTTCCTATTATTCTGTATTTTTTCATGTTTGTCCACTCGGGGGCCCTATTTTTATCGTTTTATCCGGTTTTATTGAGCAAATTGATTTACGATATGCGTCGTTTGATAGTTAATGTGGAATTACATTCTTTCAATGAATTTGTATTTTTGGCCGCCATATTGGATCCGCCATTATGAATTTATGATTTCTGACATCAGATTCGTACACAGCGACCCCAAAAACCCCCAAGTAGAGATTTTGAGCCTCATTTGAACACGTTTTCAACTTTGATAAAAGACACATATTTTCGATAATATTTAGACATTTTTTATTGATGTTTTCGAAACGAAATAAATAAAAATCATCATGTAGACCAAGTCTATCTTGAAGAGGAAGTCTTCAGCTTTAATTTGGACCGTAATAGACCCTTAAAAAATTCCCGAGTCAAAAAATATAGCCAAAATTGTCAGGACGTATATATACGTCTTTCCGACTGCGGTAAAAACTTCGTTTGGACATATATCTACGGCTTAGTGCGCAGGAGGGTCAAAGGATCGCAGAATTAGTCGTATACATATATGACTAGAATTTGGTATGATACGTCAAAAAAATAAATGGTTCTAATGAAATCCATCATAATTTCAATTATTCTGCAGCAGGATGATTCTAGTCTTCTATTTGTTAGCATTCCTATTTCGTATTTTATATTGCGTGAAATATTTTTCCAACGAATCAATCTGTTATTAAGAGAGATATTTAAATTCATATAAATATATATTTTCACTATTTTTCAAAAATAATACACGAGTTCTAAGGTGGTGATTTCAATGTTTTGTGAGTCTGGAATTATCTATTTTTTTATATTCATCATTACCCCCAAAATGCAATAATGCAGTAAATTCCACGAAGCTGAAACTAGTCCCACCTTCGGTTTTCCAGGTATTATGATTTTTTGAATGTGAAAATCAGTCGTGTGCCGTATTGTAATGCACGTAATGATGATCATAGATGTATATACTAAAAAAAAATGTATTTTAACGTACTGTCCCACCGTACCAGGGCTCGTCACATGCAAATATTTTCACTTTATTATGAAAATTGACGTTTTTTGATTTTTAATGTTTTTTTTAGTAAAAATCAGTTGTATGCCGTATTCTAATGCACGTAATGATGATCACAGATGTATATACTACAAAAAATGCATTTTAACGTACCGTCCCACCGTACCAGGGCTCGTCACATGCAAATATTTTCACTTTATTATGAAAATTGCCGATTTTTTATTTTTAATGTTTTTTGTTCAGTAAAAAGCATATTGCTATTAATTATTTTAGACTATGCCAGAATTTTCATATGTTTCAAATTTTTGTTTCATTAAATGTCTTCTTGCATTCGGTTTTTCTAGAACTACGACGAGGTCGTAGCAAGAATTGGTTCTATTTTTAAATTTTGTTTTGCAGTTTCTTTTTTACGTTCTTTATTTTTTGTATATTGGTGAATCGTTCAAGTGGGTTTTCAAAGAATCCGATCATTGCACGTCAGGTTTTCGTCGTGTTCCCTTGACAAATGTGTACATTATCTTTGTCTGGTGACGTACAAGTCCTGGTGCCGTGGGTTAAAATGCATTTTTTTGTAGTATATATATCTGTGATCATCATTACGTGCATTAGAATACGGCACACCACTGTTTTTTACTGAACAAATAACATTAAAAATCAATGTTATTGATGTAGGTGTATCGATGAACATCTACTGTGTCTTGTGTACGCGATTTTTATTTGACGATGAAACATGAGTAATAAAAAAGTCTTTGGGTTATCACACTGAATTTATTTGAAAGATGGAACACTCGAAATATAATAAGCTTCCCACGTATTATAATAATTGTGAACGCGCAAAGTCTATTTAGCTTCGTGTATTGAAGCGTCGTCGATGAGATCGGAAACGTGAGTGAGTGAAAAACCGTCGATTATAAATCGCTACCCGGACCCATACATACATATCGTTATACTCTACACATTGCCACAGTATAAACATACAAGCAACTATTTACATTTTCTTCATAGATATTATTCGTTATATGAAATAATTGGTAAAGGCTTTAACACAACATTATTATTCTAAAATACAGACTCAACAATAAAAAAACGTTAATTTTCATATTAAAGTGAAAATATTTGCATGTGACGAGCCCTGATGCGGTGGGTTAAAATGCATTTTTTTGTACTACATACATCTGTGATCATCATTACGACACAAGACTGATTTTCACATTAAAAAAATCATAATATCTGGAAAACCGAAGGTGGGGCCAGTTTCAACTTCATGTAAATTCCATACGATAGGAACATTTTTAAAAGTACAATCATATTTCTTTGCAATATTTAAATTATAAAATTTTAAACAATTCTTTTTTAAATTTTCTCAAAAGGGGAAAAGGTCGAGCATACTTCAAAATTGTATAAGAATAGTATATTACAGAATTATATCATTGGCACAAGGCACATTTGTGCCATTGATGTCAATAAATAAAAAATGATTTTATTGTTGAAAAATATACATACCATTTTCCTCCACGTTTTTCTCGACCTCGGAAAAGTTTGAATTGGCTTCCACTAATGTTTCTGAATTTTCCATGTTTGGTTGAATTTGTTGAACGTTGATTGTGAAACTTTTGTTTAATCTTTGGTAAGTTTTTACGCGACAATTTTAATTTTAACAGACACGAGTTTAATGCCTTCCTACAAAACTGATAGACAATAACTAGACATTCACATTTTTTCAGTTTCGTCAGAGGAAGGACACAGAAGAGAAAGTCACTACATATTATGCAGGTTCAAACGTGTTTTGAGGAGTTCTTTCTTCGATTTTCGTCCGTTTTGACAGGAGACCGTGCGGTGAGTGAACAGGACGCGACGAGTATTCCGGCCGTTCCGCGAGACAAGGAACAACGGAATTAAAAAAAAAGCTTCTGCGCATGTGCTATTTATAATAGCGCCGTAGCGGGAGTTCAATGTGGAGGGGTTCTACTGTATCGTTTTTCGGTAACGAATTTTTTTTCCGAGAAAGATTTCGTTCGAGATATTTGAAAACCCGATGGAAACGTTCACACGTGAGACCAATAACTGAAATGTATAATACAACGCTAATCGATAAGAGACGACAAAAATTTGAAAGGTAAACCTTCACAAAAAAGACAACGAAAAACAATTTTCTGCTAGATCATTTTAACCCATTAACTCGTTTCGTCCTGAAATGCCGTAAATTTTTACTTCTTTTCACCACGTGCTTTTTTAGAGAAAAAAATCACTCAACCGTTTTGATACATACCTATCGTATATTTTCTCGAACTTTCTAAATCCGGTTTCAGATTGACCATATCTGCCGCCATTTGTTTACTACCCCGGTTTAAACATAAAAAAATTGTTATGGTTATTAATTCTCCATTCAAAATGGCGGTTCTCAATGAACATTTTATTGAAAAATTTCTGGATGATCTAATTGAATAATTATGAGCTTGTTTTAAAAAAATGCTAATAATAAAAAATTCTTAGAATTTGCCGAGAAATATAGTGGATTTTTTTCAGATTTTTTAAATGAATTTTTGAAAATTTTTTTTCAAAATTCTTTTCAAAATTGTAATTTTTTTTTTTCGAAAAATTCTGAACAAAATTTAGTGCATTCTCTGATGAATTCTAAGAGTTTTTTATTCTATGCATTATTTTCCCAAAAGTTGATAGTTTTCGAGAAAGAAAAACCTTAAACTATAATATTTGAAATTCATTTCCACGAAAACTATTAACTTTTGGAAAGAATTGCAAAGAAAAAAAAACTCTTAGAATTTTTCAGAGAATGCACTAAATTTTTTTCAGAATTTTTCGTAAATAAATTAAAATTTTGAAAAAAAATTTAAAAAAAAAATGTTGAAAAACTTCATTTAAAAAATCTGAAAAAATGCCACTATATTTTTCAATAAATTCTAAGAACTTTTCATTCTCAACATTTTTTTTAAAAAGCTCGTAGCTTTTGAGTTAGATCGTCCAGAAATTTTTCAACAAAATTTTGACTGAGAACCGTCATTTTGAAGCCGCCATTTTGAAAGGAGAATTAATAACCATCCTATATTTTAGTGTACCTATTTACTCCACCAGATACAGAGATTTAGCTTGATTCGAAAACGGTTTCATGTTCAAAAATACGATTATTTCAAGAAATTTTTTCAAAATTCACAATTTTTTTATGTTTAAACCACCACAGTAAAAAAATAGCGGCAGATATGGTCAATCTGAAACCGGATTTAGAAAGTTCGAGAACAAATACAATAGGTATGGTATATCAAAACGGTTGAGTGATTTTTTTTTTCTCTAAGAAAGCACCTGATTAAAAGAAGTCAAAATTTACGGCATTTCAGGAGCATTATTTTAAACGTCGATAATTTGCATATAAAAGCATTTGGAAAAATGTTACTCCCATTTTTTCTGATGTAAAATTGTATGCTCTTTCAGAATCTTTCAATAAAATTTCGATAAAATGGAAAGCAAAAAAAGTTATACACGTTTTTTTGTAAAATTTATTTTTCATTCTAACATCACTTTCACCTATAAATTGCTTTGGAAAACGTGTCTAAGGTGAAAATATCGCGTCCATGGACCCTTAGGATTAAAACGTATCGTGTTATAATTTGAATTTCAAGATGGCGACTTCCAAAATGGCGCCTAGCAGCTCAAAAATCTTTTTAAAACTTTGCTAAGAGAAAATTTGCTAAGAACAAAAATGTCTTAGAATTGGTCAAAGAACCTTCTCAAATTTTATCACAATGTATTGATTCATTTTTTGGTTTTTTAAACATTCAAAAAATCGAAATTTTTAAAAAAGTAATTTAAAAAATCTGAAAATTTGAGAAGGTTCTTTAACCAATTCTAAGACATTTTTACCAGATTTTCTCTAAAGTCCATATTTTTCAAGGAAATAAATTATTAAACTTTTCTAGATTTTAAGACTATTAAGTTTAATCATTTATTTCCTTGAAAAAAAATCGACTTTAGGGAAAATCTGCTAAGAATAAAAATATCTTAAGAATTGGTTAAAGAAGCTTCTCAAATTTTTTAAATGAATTTCTTTTTTAAATTTCGATTTTTTTAATTTTCAAAAAACCAAAAAGTGAGTATTTTATCAATACATTGTGATAAAATTTGAGAAGGTTCTTTAACCAATTCTAAGACATTTTTATTCTTAGCAAATTTTCTCTAAAGTCTATAGTTTTCAAGAAAAAAATTTGTTAAGTTTTAAAAAGATTTTTGAGCTTCTAGGCGCCATTTTGGATGTCGCCATCTTCAAATTCAAATTAGAACACGGTCCGTTTTAATCGGGAGGGTCCATGGACACGATATTTTTACCTTAGACATATTTCCCAATGCAATTTCCAGGTAAAAGTGATGTTAGAATGAAAAATTAATTAAAAAAAAAAGTTTTTTTTTAACAATAAAACGTGTATAATTTTTTTGCTTTTCATTTTATCGAAATTTTATTGCAAAATTCTGAAAGAGCAAACAATGTTACGTCAGAAATGGTGGGAGTAAAATTTTTCCAAATGCTTTTATATGCAAATTATCGACGTTTAAACTGATGCTAAAAATGTGTCCGTTTAGGCCTTAATGGGTTAACGTATTTTTGCCTCCTAATTATGAATAAAATTTGGCGGGCAGACAAATTGAAGCCGCTATTTTGAAAAAACCGTCAAAAAAGCGATTTTTTTCAATTTTTTGCATTTATCTCGAAAACTACGAGTGTCACAAAAATAAATCTGATTGTTCCCATGTTCACTCCTGTTTTACGGTATTACTGTTGATATTACGACTAAAACGCATCAGAACTTTTTTGTAGAGAATTTCGAGCTCTATAGTTTTTGTTTGAAACATTTTTTGTAACGCTCGTAGTTTTTATGATAAATGCAAAAAACTGAAAAAAAAATCGTTTTTTTTTTTCAAAATGGCGGCTTTAGTTTGTGTGACCGACAAATTTTATCATCATATTCGTAATCAGGAGGCAAAATACATTAAAATGACCTAGTATTGAATTTTTTTTCGATGTTGTCCATTTTGTAAACATTTACCATTTGAAATTGTACCATTGAAAATTATCAACAATAAAGAAAAGTTATTGTGTTTTCGACATCTTGAAAGATCGAAAAGTTTTTTTTTCACAATGTCGATCTAAAATCATCGCATACAAGTAAACTTGAAGGTATTTTCTATAAATAAACTTCTTAGGAATTCCAAAGATAAAATTGTTGCTGAATCACCATTTTTCCAAAAACACGTGGAGGAATTTTACAGAAAGAAGATTCTCAGCGATTTAGATTTAAATTGATTAAAAGATTAAGATTAATCTAGACCCAGGCAGCAAGTTGATCTCGCAAAGAGCTACAGAAAGATATCAGAAAAATTGTCTGACCTCGTTAAGAAAACTCAAAATGGAATCAGAATTATGTCATAATGTGGTCAGATGACCCACTAAAAGGTGTTATTTTGGTAATCGGACGAAAACCTCTTTAAGAAGTCATTTTTTAAAGATATTAATTAAATGATGCCATAATTATATCATAAAGTGTTCAGATGACTAACTTAAAGTTATAATTTAGGCTAGTTTTAACTGGATTTCAAATTTGCATTACAATTTACAGGGCACTATTAAATTCTTCTCAGTCTATGATATATTTAAAATACCTTTATAATCACGATTTATCCCATTCTGACCACGTTATGATATAATCTTAGCAAACCATAAAAATATCAAAATTAGGATCTTATTTTGAGGACTTTCTGAGAAATCTGCTGTCTGGGGAACCACTGAAGAATATTTCCAATTTAAAAAATTCTTGTTCTAAAAAACATAAATACTATTTTAATTGAAAAATACGAAAAGGATAGAAAATCGCTGAGTGGTTTTTTGTTTCCTTTAAACGGGTTCTAAAGTACTCCGCCGATAATGTAGGAATATCACTAAAAACAGTAAATAAAAAATTACTGAATCGATTTTTCAAACTTCAGGTTTGAAATAAAAATCACGTATTTCTGAAAATACTCGGTTAATTCTTAATTAATGTATTTGGTATTTTTTAGGAAACCGTCTGTAGTAATAACCAGCAAACGAAAATTCATTGAAGATCCATTGAAATTCATTCACTGCATCACTTCTGAATTCGTTTTCTTAGCTTCTGCAAAGAATTTCAATGAGAAAATGTGTTTCAATGATTTTGAATGGTTAATAGCTCATAAAAATGTTGTTCGATTTAATGATTTTGAATGGGAAAATAGTAGAATGAAGAAATGACTTCGTTGAATGAATTTCAATGGAAAAATAGTTACATTTGCCGCGAATGAATTTTAATGGATAGTTAATTATTACCGGACTACAAATTTAATGATTATGAATCGAAAAAAATTAGATGAAAATGTAACTGATATGAATGAAATCGAATCGTTAATTACCAATAGCAAGGTTGGGAGGTAAATGATTTTGAATGGAAATAAAATATTTAAACGAAACAATCGTTCGGAAAATACCAAAAAATTGGTTCTTTAGTAATTTTTGACGAGGAATTCAAAGATAGTATAATACAAATTATAACAAAAATTTTTTGACCAAAAACAATTTTTTCCTGGAAAAGAAATGGAATTTTTTAAAAGCCATGCGTAATTATATCGGAAATACGTTTTTCTGTTCACCAAACTTTCTTTGAATGTTTAAATTAATTTAGCGAATTTTAATGGGTCAAAGAAATTCGTTCTTGAGTAACTTTTGACGCGGAAGTCAGTGGTGTTGGAATAAAAAATGTAAAAAATTTGTTTTTTAAATTTAATTTCTTTAAATCCATCCGTAATTTTAAAAAAATGTGTTTTTATGTTCACCCAAATTTTTAAATCAATTTAGAAGAAAGTAGTAATGACAAAAATTGAAATTAAAAATTACTGAATCGAATTTTCAAATTTTGAGTTTCTTAAAGGCAATTCTAACAATTTTTTATGTTTTCTTAAAAAAAAAAACAATCAAAGAAATTTGTCGAGAATTGACCGAGAATTTTTTCGAATATCGAAAAATCATGTATTCACAGAAAATTCTCGGTCAATTCTTTTTAAAAGTTTTTTATTCTTTTTAGAAGATAGTAAACAATGGTTAGAATTGCCTTTATGAAGCCCGACTTAAAAAAAAAATGAGTCAGAACTTTTTAATTTACATTTTTTTAGTTTTTATTACTACTTTAAGGTACCTCCTTCAGATAGTCTAATCTACTCTAAAAGATTTTAATTTATAAATATAAATTATTCCAACTTTTTCAGGTATTCCGCCAGATTTACACCTTGAAGAACACCACGATACTAGAAAGTTACTACAATTTAAATGTTAGCAATAAAATTTCCTTCCTATGTAACAAGAGGAACCATAGTATAATAATAAATAATTAGGAAAATAAATATATAAAACGTACAACCTTTTATTAATACAAAATCATTAAAAAATGCGAAAATCAATGACATTCAATGAATTTCAATAATATAATAAGCACATACTGAACGCAGTGGTTTTAAAACAATAGAAAATAATTGGTTACAGCTCTGTTGAATAAATTTCTATTGATATTTAGTGATTAAGAAAACCAATTCACATCTATTGAGATTCTTTCAAAATCACTCAATGAATTTCAATGAATTTTCGATTGCTGGTTTGTTCTACAAAACATAAATACCATCTTTAATTAAAAAATACAAAAAGGATAGAAAATCTGACTGGTTTTTTGTTCCCCTTAAGGATGTTCTAATGTGCGCCGCCGATAAAGTAGGAATTATCATAAAAACCGTAAATTAAAAGTGACTGAAATCATTTTCCAATTGCTATATAGGCGGTATCCCAGAAAATCCTAAGGAAATTAATTGAAAATTGACCGAGAATTTTCGGAAATAAATAAAAATCACTTATTTCTGAATAATTCTCCGTTAATTCTTAATTAATGTCTTTTCTATTTTTTAGAAAACCATCTATAGTAATTAAAATTGCCTATACAGAGACCGAATGTTGAAAACTTTATTCAGTCATATTTAACTTACGTTTTTTACTGAAATTTACTACCCTACCGGTAGACCACTTTAGAACCCCCTTAACCCTTATTATAATTGACCCAATTTGTCAATTTTTGTCCATCAATTTTAAGCAGACAACTTTGTTATTTACGCTTAAAAAAATCTTAACATTTGTAGGCGGGCATTTTCAAGTGTCCTCTTTCAGAATCCGGCACGAGAATTTTGAAAAAACCATCCCTTCCTACCTTACTTATCAATTAAAACAAAAAACAAGATTTTTGAAGGTAATTTTTTTAGTTATATTTTTGATGTGAAAGAAAGTTGCTTTGCTCAAACCATGAAAACTCCGGCTTAAAATGTAAAAATAATAAAGTTATACACTAAAAAAAATTCATTTTTTATCAAAGAGAAGTTGTGCGACCACACCTAAAATAGCAGTTTTACAAAAAATCGGTATTTTATGGATTTTTCATAAAAAAAATTGTTTCGGGTTTCAAAAACGTATCACAGATAGTAGAAAATATCTTTTGTTTTGTTATTCAAGGCTATATTTTGTTACCACGCCAAAAAATAGGGGTGAAAATCGGCAGTTTTTCAAAAATACTATTTTCGATATGACAAATTTTGAGCCGGAGTTTTCGTGGTTTCAGCTATCGACAAGACCTCTTTCGCATCGAAAATACGATTTAAACAAAAACTTAAAAAAATCATGTTCTTTTTTTAATTGAAAAGTGGGGTGGGAAAAGGTGTTTTTTTCCAAATTTGTTTGCCGGATTCTGAAGGGGGACAATTGAAAAGGCCACCTACAATTGTTAAGACTTTTTAAAGCATAAATAACAAAGTTGTCCGTGCTTAGAATTGACGGACAAAAACGGACAAATTTGGTCAATAAGGGTTAAGGACGTACTTCTACCATACGATAATCATCCTTTACAAAGAGCAATACCTACAATAGAACCTCACAGTGGTGAACGTCACACTAGTTGTTTTCGACTGAGCGAAGATCGAGAAAAGACAAAATACATTTTCCTCGTTAACATCACGAATTTATTGGGCAACAAATAACGAAATTGCAAAGCTCGAATTTTAATTGATTCGCGGAGACGCTCGATCGTCAGAGAGACTCATGACAAATTTGAATGATTGGAAGCAGCATTTCAAAGTATAAGACCACTCAACGAACCGTTGAACCACTACGAATTCAAATTCAAGGAGTCCTGTCGTGTTCCCATAGGTGCTTTCATGAGAGTGGGCAACCACCCGCACTGGAGAACGGTCCCGTTCCAAACTAGGTCCCGAAAATGGTCACGAAGACGATCTCGAGTGGGCGACCACCATCATCTTCGGACTTCGGTGCAACCACGTACGGATCACGGAACCGGGACGAGAACTTCCGCGAAGTTCTGACCGAAAATACCACTGCCACTAGGAACCGCTCTGACTAGACCAACCCGAAAAACCATTATGGTCAAGAAACCGAATCAACCATATTCGAGATCTCTCTACCGATCGACCCACGCTTATTGGTTAAACGAATCGCGACTATTCGGGATTCGCGGATCTTTTTTACCACCTCGTGCTACCAGATGACTGTATGAACCGACTAACTTACCAAACTTCTGGCTTACCAACCGCCGTCAAGGCTCTATGGTGACATTTTTCAAATTTGCATTTCCGCACGGCTGTGGCCGATTTTCGCATATGGTATTCCATTAGGAGTGCAATGGTACGGGAAACCCACAGAAAACCTGCACCAGATACCATTACAGATAATTTACAATTATTTGTAAGGAATAACTCCTTAGTTCGCAATACTAGTGAAGTTCTCGCACTAGTGAACACTTTTCCCTAGTGTGAACCTCACACTAGTAAACCATCATTTTACTCATTTTATATGTTCGTGCATGTAGGCAGACCTACCTTAGCGCCTTCGCTACGTGGGCCCAGTATGTTAGCTTATCATCAATATATATACCAAGGTACTTAACGGTCTTGGTAGCCTCAATACAGACCCCATCGAGTTGTATGAGTACATCTTGTAGATTAGCGTTCTGTCAGATGTGTAAGCATTAAGCAAGCTTAATAGGAACATTGTGACCTTAAATACTTTATTCGTTTAAAGGATGTCTACCCATTTCGCGGAATTAAAGGCGGTTTTTTACATCCAGCATCACCAAAATACTCCATTGACTTGTGATTCCCCTGCTAGGCCATATTGGTTATCTCTTTCACCGTGTTCAGCGCACCGATAGTAGAATGATTTAGTATTTAGTAGTAGAATGATTTACTTTTACTCCGCCTCAGGAGTCTCTCCAGCAGTTTGCCTGCATCATCTAGCATACACATCAGCCTGAATGCCGTCGGGTGGCCTGTTACACTTTTACTACGTGTAACTATTTAATAACCTCTACCCCACATATCCACATTAATCTCTTCGCAGAGAGGCTTCCAGGGCTTAGCTTTACTGGTCTTTATACGTTTTGTTAGCTCCTTTTTGTTGCGTTTCTGTATCTAGTCGCGTCTATCAACTGCTGCTCGTTACCTCATCGCCTGTGCATCTTGGCTTTACGTGTTAGGGCTAATGCTTTTTTACGAAGCTCATCAATTTCGTGTGTCCACTACAAGTCTTTTATATGAGATTTGACCCTCTTTGGCATAGACGTATAGCACGCATCTCCGACGAGCAGCATAGTACAGTCCAGCAGGAGCTCAGCATCCGATCTGGTTCCCACATCAGGTGTTTCTGGTTGAGTTAGTCTCCTCCTATGGAGGAATGCCAAGAATGTCTCGTGGTCAAGCTTAGCGGAATTCCAACTAGCTATTTTCTTTTGATTTGCCCAGTCGTTGTTTAACCCATCTCTCTGTCGAACTGTGTCTTAGATTCGCAGAAGCGCACCACACTCTTTACTACCGTGGTCAATGACGTTAGCTCTTCGTCCTCAAGGGCGATATTCTCCAAGACTCGCTGTCATGCTATGTCCAGTTACGTTGTGGAGGACTTCTCCGGCTTGGGCTAGCCTAACGCTGCTCCATTAGGCACCTCGGCGGAGTAGACTCACAGCAGCCCCTCACCATACTAGCGAAAAACAACACCGAGACAGCTTGGGGCACTTCCAGTGAGCTGGAGTAGAGATCACTCCAGACCATGGTATAATCAGAAAGGTATAGCAATTAGGAGGATGCGCGGTGAACAGCCAATCACAACACAATAAGTTTTCTCGATTCCGAGAATTCACATACAATACAGTAGCCTGAAAAATCTTACAGAATTGTGGTTGGTTGCTCTCGATTTTCCTCCCTTCTCTAGCATTCGCCTTGCTATATCTTTCTTATTATACCATGCTTCAGATTTTTGCTTCGCGCCGAGTATTTTATTTCCCTGGTACCTGTCACCCCTACCGCCCCTATCCACGACCTGAGGACGAGTCTGGAGAGCCCAATAACAACTCTCTGGTTATACCTGGTACTCGAATGGACATGGGCATATCCAACAATCAACCCCCGGTAGGCTCGAGACCGTTACCCGCCGTGAGAGACCGACAGGACATTGGTCTGTGCAGACATTTGAAGTAGGAGGGACTTCACGACAACACCTACTGTCCTCAAAAGGACATATCCAAATGACATTGGTCCATGCTGGCGCACTCCCACAACCTCCAGAATTATGTAGTGGTTATATATTTATGCCAACTACTACATGCATTATACTATACTATATAGATACTACTACACTTCGTTTTAGACACTATTGCAGTAATATTAGATATAATTTGTGCTAGTATTAGTAAACTAACAGTAAATTAACACTACATTTGTATTATTTGTATTCAATTTGTTAACATTTTGTTGCAATTTAAATTTTTACAAACTCTTCAATAACATTGCTGTCGGGGTTTTTACATAAATTTAAATTTATACTACTATAAATGATTGGATACCCCCTATTTTCGCATACATCATTATGAAAAATGCAAATTTAAAAACAAATTATAAGTCATTTTTTTAAATTATGGTTCACCAAATACTAGAAATATTTAAAAACTGAATTTCATCATAGTACTAATTTTTCTTAAATTTACGTTTGTAGATGCAATATCGACAACAAAATAAAAAATTCATTTATAAAATGGAGTAAAAAAAGGCCGTATATTACTCATAATGAATTATTGTAAAAGCATAAATAATAATATTACAAAATATGTATGAAACATTTAAATCCAATTTTCGTTTCAGATTATATGCAGAAGAACAAAGAAAACAAGCATATTGTTTTCAAACTATAGTCGCCATTGATAAATCCATATGTATATCAAACTCGTGGCACACGTATATTATTATAGAATATTCTACTTATTATAAAATATATATTGTAGAAAATAAAATACTTGAATTTCGCAATTTAGAGATAATCTGGTAAAGTAAGAAATTGAATACTTTTCTATACATTATAACTTAACAGATTGGTGTAAAAGGAACTACAATTCCAGTTTATATTGAAAACAATGCACCGAATGTTCCTCAATTATCTTAATTAATTTTACACGTTTTTGATAAAAGTTACCTGAAGTTATGAGAACTCAGAATTCTTTGATTTTTACAAGAGCAAGTTAAAAATATTTTTTTTTAATTTTTAGTAAAAAAATTATATCTTGCATAATAAAAAATAAAGTATTTTTCCATGATTAAAAAGTATTAGTATAAAAACACTTATTTTAATTAAATAGAGTATATATTTTGCTGATTAACGTTGTAATATATTTCACTAATAATATTTTGAAGATTCATACCGACTTATATACTATAACTAATTAAATGTGCGAGCATTCGCTGGTAAACAGATATAAATCGACAAGTTGATGCTGCAAAATACTGATTTGTTCCTGTGATCCATTTATTAAAATATATATTATAAAATATATATGTAAAATAAATATTAGTGATTAGAGGGCCACACATTCCAGGCCTAACCTAACCTAACCTAACCTAACCTAACCTAACCTAACCTCCCATATAAGGCAAACTGAAATCCACTTTACTAGCGAGAAACTTAGCTAAAGGCGCACAAACGTATAACTAGTCACTTTTATCGCTATTTTGCGGGCTTTCCATTGCGATTAGGAAAAAAATGTATTAACCTTTTTTATAGAGAATTCAATTCTCTACCTTTTTTGTTTGACACATTTTTTTGTCAGACTCGTATTTTTCAATATAAATGCAAAAAACCGCAAAAAATCGCGTTTTTTGACGGTTTTTTCAAGATGGCGGCCAAGGGTTTGCTGAGCGCCGATTTTTATTGTCATATTCGTGATCAGGAGGCAAAAATACATCTGAAACATATCGTACATTTTGCAATTTCGAACAAGTGTCTAATCCGAAGGTTTACCCCATCTTATTTCACTTTTTTGAGAAACGCTATTGAACGCTTTTCTATACCATCAAGATTGAATAGATGTTTTTATATTACCGAGAAATCCATGATTAACCAGGGGAGTTACGGTATATCAGAAAAACACTCGAAATCTATTTTACCCTTCGATCTAGTATACATGTTGCTTTGTAGTACCAAACAAATCGGATCGATATGAAGCGCTGCTATATAATTTTGCCGCCTCTCTCTACAAACATTTTTTTAATGTCGGTACGGTCGGTACTGTAGTGTGATGCTAAGAGCGCCATCTCTTTGCGAAGCTTGCAAACCCTGAACCCTGTGATTAAGCCAAATGAGATTGCGCCATGTTAACCCTTTCAAACCAAACAAAATAATAACAAAACAAAAGTATAAGCACTTAATTTCAGTTCTTTCCGTGGTACTTAAAATCACAAGAAAACCTCATTTCCACGAGACACTAAATGTTTGATATTATAAATATGATAAAATAAAATAAATTCTCTGGTGCGCTACTAAATTATGACTTAACCTCATTTTGTTTTCGCAAGAAGTCGGATGCATTAAAATTGTTTGCTCTTCAGTCCCGATATAGGAATAGAAAATAGACCTATAACCTTATATAAATTTCCAATTCCAGAGTGTCGTTAGTAGAATTCCGGGTATATACTCCTTAATTATTCCTAATTATTTGTTAATACTTTTCAATTCCTTTCTGTTTGTTGGGTTAGCCAACTGTCCCCCGGTAAAAGAAAACGAATAGGTTGTACAAATATTTGTTGAAATGGATAAAAATGAAATACAGTAAACCCTCTCAATAGTTCCGGGCAACGCGGAGAGGGGCAATATTTTTCCAAGAACGTGGATTCCCTCACTTTCTACTCACCCGCGGAAAATTCGCGCAGTACTGCCGGTACGCCGAACTTGACCTCGATAGTGTTTTGTTTATTTAATTGTTGTGAGATAATATGTTCGTATAACATTAGTTTAAATTCAGTATTAATGAATATTACTATATATATATATATATATATATATATATATATATATATATATATATATATATATATATATATATATATATATATATATATATATACAGGGTGTACGAAAAGTCCCGGGACGGTTGAATAAAAATGTCAAAAATCGACGAAACACGTGATTCGATTTTTCAAACAAGCTGTCTTTTGAGGGGGGGGTCGGCCCCCAACCTCAAGGGGGGCGGGGGGCACGAGGGGGGCCAAAAATCTTAAATGGCAACATGGTTTGAGTGGGGGCTCATTTGAAAGGTATTTTCGAGACGAATTCAGATCACTGGTCATAGAGGGCGCTGCGATCATTTTTCGGAGAGATTTTTAACTTTTTCAGATCTTAGACGTACTAACGTTTGAAAAAATGTAGATATATTCCCTCAATTAATACGGTTGACACCCGTTTAAGAATATTATTTTACACGATTTTAAGTTTTTTAAGTTTTTTAAGAATATTGAATTACACGATTCGGCGACTTCGAAATTTTCATTTTTTCAAACGTTAGTACGTCTAAGATCTGAAAAAGTCAAAAATCTCTGCGAAAAATGATCGCAGCGCCCTCTATGACCAGTGATCTGAATTTATCTCGAAAATACCTTTCAAATGAGCCCCCACTCAAACCATGTTGCCATTTAAGATTTTTGGCCCCCCTCGTGCCCCCCGCCCCCCTTCAGGTTGGGGGGCCGAAACCCCCCTCAAAAGATAGCTTGTTTGAAAAATCGAATCACGTGTTTCGACGATTTTTGAAATTTTTATTCTTTCGAAAGTTATTCAACCGTCCCGGGACTTTTCGTACACCCTGTATATATATCAATTTGGCATTTATGTCTTTGGTATTACACTTTTTATATTGGAAGCCTAGAACAAAAAAAAATACTATGAAGGATAAAAGACGGCTATTTTGCATTTTGCTTAGCGGAACTATTGAGAACAAGGTAAATGAAATTCGAGAGAAAAACATTCAAGATCAGTAGAAGGGGAACAAGCTTGCTCGACAAACTGGGGAAGTGGAATTATTGAGAGCGGCTCTATTGAGAAGGTCGACTGTACAATAAATTTAAGCGACCACAATGAATTTTCTGTGAATCCATTTAAATTCGTATTTTTAATATTTTCAATTCATTTTCAAACTTCGCAATGAACAAGATCGAGTGCAAAATTGTCAGTGATTTTCGGCTTGCATTGGATTTGTTTCCACTTTCGGATGAAATTCAGTAACATTTAACTCATATGTAAAGTGTCTACCCATGGTCGAGCAACTATAGTGGCTTTCCCGTCCCCAGGGGTAAGGCTAATTTTGACACTTTGAAAGAATTGTTTCATTTGACTTAAACTTGATATAATAAAATGAAAAAAAATTCTACGAGCTAACCTTGATATTATTATTCATAAACCAATGATAAGATTGTTGGAATTCAAAATGGCGCATACAAAATGGTTTCCCATAATACTGATCTACATAAAATTTTGCCACTTGCGAGAAGGCAGAATCATGCATCATTTTATAGACGCCTCTAAGACGTCATAAATAGAGACGGTGCTTAGACGACCTTTTCAAGATGATCTTCCAAGGTTGGCGTTATGTCAGCTTTTAGACACGACTTTAAGGTAGTCTCGAAAACGACGCCTCTATGGCGTTTTTCCGCAGCTTGTGTTAACTGGGAAAATTTACATATTTCAAGAATGTCAAAAGTTCGAGGGAGACATCGGTAAAATAGTAAACAATAGAGTCCAGTGACGGAGAAAAAAAAAGTTAATTGACCCAAAATTTCGGTTTATGAGCCTAACAGTATAGTTTTTTAGACTAACAGTTCGGTTTGCTATTAAGACAATTACAAAATTTGCTGATATAGAATTGTTACGATTGCCATCTAGGTTTATTCGGATAACAAACAGGGTTGTCATAAAGGAAAGGATGACATGACAAATACGTAGCTAATTGAATGCGGAGAGCATGAAATGAAAGATAATGATTGGCATAATCGAAAAACAAGTTTGTCACAAAATCGAGAAGGACATCATGATTAAAATTGATTATAAAACCTAGTAAGATTTTATTTTATACTGCTGTAGGACTATTAAAACTGCCATTTAAGGTTAACCATGCTACATATATAAAAGCTGAAAATCTGTTTCACATAAGGACAAACGCTTTGTTTGTGTAGCATGGCCAAATTGCTCCTCGAATAGTTAACAAAACTATCCTTTTTTTCTCCGTGTGGAGAAAGTGCATTACTGATAGTAAACGCTTCGAAAAAACTCAACCAATCCAAATAGTTGTAATGAAAAACCAATTATACGACAAAATATAACGTGTATATCGACACCTATATATGCCATTACAAACCTAGGCTGATCATGCGATGATAAATAAACGAATTAAAAAAAAACATCGATATTGAATCAGACATGAATTCGAAAAATCGCTGGTTGACTAGATTATATTAGCTATTTATTTGGTTCAAAAATGAAAACAATTCCTGACGTAATAACTCAATTGGACATTTATTTTCTTTACTCAAAAATATGTCAAATTACGCGGAAAGGACTTAGGAATTCGATAGAAAAAGATTATTTCAGGTACAATTTTTATTCATATAGTTATGAAAAAAGTAAAAAAAATATAATTTAAAACATCCCACTTAAAACCCATGTTGAATTTCATGTCGTATGCTGGAACAGAAGATATCATTTCACAGTCCAGGGATTTCATCTACTTTTTAGTGCTACCAAAAACCTCGGGATTTCGACTATTTGCGACTGGTAAACAAAAATAATTCGTGGTAACCGGAACGCTAAGAAAATGCTCCCATAATTCCCAACACTCATTGAAGCTCTTTTCAGAAACTTACACTGAGAAAAAATTCCATATTTAAATTGGCTATATCACATAGTTGGAAAAGTATAGTTAAAGCTACTATGAAGAATAGTTAAATTTACCACTTTCACAGTCGATTTTACTATAATTTTGTTACACCAACCATCTCCTCATAGTTAAAATAATCAACTATGTAGAATGATTTTAATAAATATGACAAATATAATTAATATAACTATACTTTAGTATAGTCCTCATTTCACACTATGTCTCGTAATAAATCTTTATATTTACTATTACTCTTAGTTAAAGTTTTTATTTACTATAAATCCATAGTAAAGACTGCCGCTCTCCGTGTGTTTTGATGCCGCCAGATGGCGACGCGGCGTTCGCAGCTTTTTTTCTTCGAGCCCGTGGCTCCCGTTATTGAAGTGAATTTTCATTTGGTCACAAGAAGGACGGTCGGGCGTTAAGATATGATAATGCATAATGCATGTCATATACGCACGCTTATCTATAGACTAGTTACATGACATTAAAATTTGTGTGTAAAATGGCATTGCTTAATACATTTTTTAACTGGCTAGAGTGTGACATTCACAAACTTAGCGCAGTATCGATTTTTTGTTTTTCTCTTTGTTTCCTTGTTTATCTTAAACAAAGAACGAAGGGAGAAAAGTGGACTTTCGTTGGCTATGCTATTCATAGTTTTCAAATATTTTTAAAAAGTAAATATTGACTCCTTTCCATATTTTTTAAGATAATTTCTTATACAATTTCTTTCAGTGAAGGTAGTAACTTTCTGAAATGACTATTTCAAAATAGTTGAGTCCATTTGTCTATTATGATAAGTAGCATTTTGAATCATGAAACAATAATTAAACTTTACTGTTTTAGAATAGTTATTTTAAGCCCAGTCCTCGTGTCACACTATGATTCATAGTAAAAAAATGGTCATTTCAACTACTTTTTTTCTGAGTGTATGAGTAAGATAGGTAAGCTCTTACTTACAAGTTATTTGCCCTTAGAAATGCATTATTCTGTTGTTTCCTTAATGTTAACATAATGCTGCAAAAATGTTGAAAATCGTAAAAATTGCATAAAGATGTCGAAAACCTGAAGTAGATAAGTTGTAAATGTTTTCATAGCATAAATAACGGTAGATACCATTTATATTTTTTATCTTCCGGTAAACTTGTTGCTAAGTGTTCTTGTAGTATATATCATTGCTCACATCTCATTCCAGAAGTTAGCATATGATAAAGAATATGTTTTTTTATCCATTTACGTAATGCTGCTGATAACACAGTATCAGTTGCCCTAAAAATTGATGTAATTAAATTATGCAAAATCTCGGTGAAATGTATAGTTTAGAACACCCCTAACTCTGCCAGCTATCAAAAAAGTGTTTCGCCAAATTTCATTTTACTCCTTCGAAAATTACGTGAATCAAATAGGAGTTTCCCACTCTTTTAAGTTTTAATTTCTTGACATACATTTTTTGTGGTGACGTTTACTTTCAGCTATTTCAAATTTGTATAGAAGAATTAAAAAAATTACCTATAAAAGCGAAGGCGACGAACCATAATTAGACTCATAAGTGTGCAAAGAATCAAAAGGATACTTTTCTCTACATTATTACAAAATTAAAATATAAATATGGCATTTATTAATTCGGTATTCCGAATTAATTATTACATGCTGTGGTGTGGAGATTTTCTAGGTCAAATGTTTAAAGGATTAGTGCATTACATTAGACTTAATGTTATTTAAAGTATGCATAATGTGGTTTGCTGGTTATTGGGTAATTAGGAAGTTCCGAAATTTAAAGTGGAAAAGTGGTTCGCTAGGCCAATTTAACGGTTCTGAGTAGATGGTGTATGCTTGTTTTTGATGGCGGTTAATGCTGGGCTTCAGATGAACAAGAAAGTTTGAAAACTTGAATTCAGGAGAGATTTCGAAACTGATCTGGTAAAAGAAAAGTTTGAGTTATCTTGACATACTATTGACATCAACGAATAATTTTTTTACGTTATAATTGTAAGAATTATTTAAAACTTTGGACCATAAAGAGCGAAAGAAAAAAGTCACTCTTGAAGAGTGAAATATTCCTCTCCAATAATATCTTTTAATAAACAAATAGTTGGAATTAGTAGTATCGTTATGTTTATAAAAATCATGAGTACGGCCGAGTTTCTTTCAAAAGATTTTGTCCGTCAGAAAAAAACTTTGCCTTTTTATATATCTCTTTTTTCTAGTAATGTTCTGAGAAGAACTCTTTTAAATTAAAATGTGTTTATCGGATTCAGTTTTACCACATAATAATAAATATGTAATTTTCCATCTTCATTAACAGCCCAACGCTTCATTTAATCTATGACCTGAAGATTTTCTTTTAGATTAAGATCCTAATATTTTTTAATTATATTCAGCTTCGATGCTTAATACAAGTACTTCATTTCACCCTTGTGATCAACATTTAAGTCACACGCAAGTAACTCCACGATTATAATATGTATGCGATCTGATGATGCAGTTTTCGCTTAAAAATAGACGTTTCAGGACAATAAGAATGGTTAAGTTAAAATTCCCAGGCGTAAAAGAACAGTGCGAAATTATCACGCTTTTTTGCTATCGCGCCTGGGACAATAGTCCACGGCGATTGAACAGTCATCGATCAGCAATTCTTCATGATAGTTTCAGAGTATGATACCGTAAAATGTGAATGGATGATCGATCACTTTACGTTTCAGCGAATATTCGACAGCACACCCGCCATATTGATTTTGCAATAACGTAAATTCACGTCGAATTTTTCCCCTCGATGTCTTAAGGACAATTGTTGGAGTCGTTTGCATGTCAATGGAACACAAGTGTAAACATCCAGAACACACAAAAATGTCCTTACTAGAACCGATTTTATTGGTTTACTTTTATTAAATGCATCTAATGTCATATTTCATAAATTTTTATATTTTAGTTATACACTAAACATTTTGTTATATCAATTTAAGTTTTTATTATATTAATTAATATAATTTTTCATCTACGATATGAAGAGGAAGACAGAAGAGGTAAATCACCGGCCACTATTTTATTTTTAAATATAAACAGACTCGGTAGAATTCTCATTGACGCAAAGTCACGCCGCCAGGTGGCGTAATATTCTATGGTTTTCTCGTAAGAGAACCGATCCCACATTGTAAAGCTTCGTGGTTTCGTAAAAATCCAATTAATTGGTGTTAACAATTTGATCTGCCATGTTGAATTTTTCTGTTTCTCAGTTTGATTAGATTACTAAATTTAATAAATATTGAACAACAATAACAAAAATTAAGTTTCAATGATTCAATTAATTTCCTAATTTAAACATTCATTAAATCCAAATATTGAGTGTAAAAAATGACAAAACTGTTGAAAATTAGAAAACACCAATTCTTCATTATGATATCATAATAGAACAGTAACAAATCTAGATATGTACATTCGAACAATAATAAATCATAGTTTAATTATGAAAGCAAATGAGAGCGATTGTGGTTCTGAAATGTTTCCAATTCTCGTCTCGCTCTGTCAATCCAAGCGACAGCTGTCGTATTTTTAAAATCACGCCTAAAAAATCGACCGCGAACACTTGTCTACATTCAAATTCGAACGACTAGAACCGTAGCAAATCGCCATGACGATTGGGGTTGCCACTTTCAAATGACTTCATAATTTTTGGGGTGTGCATCGATTCTCCGCAGAGAGTGCACATTTCAAAGTTTTTTTAAGTCGTTAATTCATTTCTTACAATTTTATTGCGGAATAGGAGTCTCCTCGATGTACGCATTCATCGATTCGACTCGGTCAGTTTAAATCCAAATGAATAAGATTCAATTGCAGTTAATATATATTTTATTAGCATTCCGCGTTTCTAACTGAGATTAGTAGATGTTGAATCATACCATAGCTATTAGAAAAAAACACCCTTGTAGATATTTAGCCGGATTCGTTTTTTAATAACATTAAAATGTTATTTACAAACTTTAGGTTCGTTTGACTACTTCGGAAAAATGAAAGCTGCTTGTTTCTCAAAACATTCAATCAAGTATTGTTAATTATTGTCAATAATTTTGTTCTTATCGTATTGAATATATATTGTTCTTACACAATTTTGAAAGATAATTTTCTCTAGATGAAGATTACAATCAGTGGTTGGAAACTAAATATTAGATTAAATAAAATTAATTTTATTGTCTTCATGTTGCAGTCAATTGACTGCGGTAGGAACAAGCGAACTTTTAATTCTTTCTTTACACAATACAGTAGATAAACTAATAAATTGTTACATATATTTCCCTTCTCAATGGGAAATGTAATCCCTATATATGAGTAATAAATACTACTACTACTAATACTACTATTGCATCATAACAATTAGATTATAAATCTATAGTTTATATTCCTTGGAAATCTAAATTGGTTTCGAAATACAACAATCCGAACCATACTATGGACCTTTGTACTTTTAAGTAAAGATTAATATCAAATTGAACAAAATTTGTCATGCTGGCTATAAATAATATAATCAAATCAATTGTTTTTTGTTCATTAGTTATTTATTATTACATTTCTCTCTCCCTTCTATTCTTTTTCTCTCTTGTCTTTCTCTCCCTTCCTCTCTCTCTCTTTCTTCTCTCTCGTCTTTCTCTCCCTCTCTCTTTCTCTTTATTATTAGTAAAAATAAATATAAATAAGGGCATACTACAATAATGTGAGCAATGAAACCACAAATCCCAGCATAATATACAATCCGGAAGAGAGCGAAAGATAGTGTGTAACGGAGAGGGAGAGAAAGAGAGAGAGAGAGAGAGAGAGAGAGAGAGAGAGAGAGAGAGAGAGAGAGAGAGAGAGAGAGACGGAGAGAAACTAAAAATGAGGGTAAGAGTAAAAAACTTTTCGAGAAAAAGCATTTAAATTAATAACGATCTGAACAGTTAATGTGATAAATTTTTGTTCAATTTCAAAATGCTTACAGGAAGAATGTATACTATAAATGTATGATCTCATTATTTTGATGCAGCAGGATATATTTGCTGATATTATTGTTTTCATTATTTGAATAAATATTGACATCCAAAACTTTTTAAAATATTCGTTTTTTAATAAATAATGTGCAACTTTAAAACAATTACTGAATATGAAAATACTGAAGGAAATAAAAATTATAATGCATTTATGTTTCATTTCTCCAAATAATGTACTATATTTAACATATTTCATAAGGTTTCTAATATGTGAGATAGATTTTAGGATTGGAGAGAACAACCCCGGGATATGCATTGAGGGAAGAGTAATAATCTGAGGGCAGAAACGGCGTGGAGAGCTCTAAGTTGAGAAGAGAGAATAGGAAAAGGAGATACATGCAGAGAGAAGAAAAGAAGAAAGGCAAAGTAAAATAAAATAAAATTTTTTGTATATTATATACATATTATATAAAATTAAAAATAAATAAAATTAAAAAAATAAGAAAGTACAGAGAGAAGAGAACACATGTAGAGAGGAGAGGTAGGTGAGATAGGGTTAAGGCAGTATGGAGAGAATAAATAGGACATTTTTAGAGAGGGATATTGAAGTGGAGCAATAAGAGAGGAAACTTGGTACAAAGGTCAAAATGGCGTCGAAAGTATACAAGGATACGAGGAATACTACAATAATAAGAAATGGTAAAAGGAAAGAGGGGCGAAAATTTAGAAAGAATAGCAAAATCAGATGCGGAAATGAGGAAGGGGGGGGGGGGTCTTAGTTAAAAAAAAAGAAGATTGGAAGTGGAGACTATGTGGAAAAGAAAGAGAAGCCGTAGGTCCACTTAAAGTGTGATTTAATGAAAGTGTGAGGAGTGAAGAAACGATGATGGATAAATGGATGGAATTGATGAAGTGTAACTGAAGATATTTTCTCTATGGTCGAAACAAATTAATTTTATTAAATTTATTTATATTTAAAAGTCACCAAATGTCAAATAAGTTAAATTATTAACTACATAAGTAAGGTTGGATATTAGGGTAGCATAGAAAAAGGGAGGGATGTGGGTATGGACCAAAGCTTTTGTTCTTCATCCGAGTTCAAACCTCCAATATAAATGTAAAAAACTAAAAAAATAACGTGTTCTCCTTGATTTTTTAAAGATAGTTCGCAATATATGACTAATTTTATAAATTCAAAATGAGGGACTATTTGAAAAATTTCTGACCAATTTAAACAAATGTTTTTTCAATGTGTTTTTGGGATTCTACATTACAAGACTGTTATTCAATTTTCAGAATTCAAAATGTCAGATTCAATATGTCCGTAAAATTAACAAGTAATATTTGTTTATTTTTCTTATTTATGATGGATCTTAGATCAATATTATTTTGGCGATTTTAAATCGTTCAAAGTATTATGGATAATACGATTTTTATATCATTTTATTCTCCATTTTTTTTATTAAATATTTTCAATTTTTCCAATATATTTTCAAGATTTCCTTTCCCCTTAATTTTAAAAATTAAGGATTAAATCCATGGAGGGGATTTCCTTTTTTTATAAGAATGTGGCATAGAAAAAAGACTAAAAAGGTTCGGAAACTGCTTTTTTTTATAGAAAAATTGAGTTTTACCAAAGAAAAATTTCTACTATTCTATTATAGAAATATAGAACTATTTATTTAATTTATTTAAACTGAGAATTGTCAGTTTTAAATTCATTTTTAAAGTCATTTTTAAATTCATAAACATTAATATTAAATATCTATTGACTTTATATAAAAAATGACGAATATGCTATGGCATTTTTGCTTTTATTGTTTGTCGAAAATATCCTCTTATCGCTTTCTGTTAATTACATTAAATCCGCTGTGTACGTTGACACCGTCTACATTTTTCAAGTTCAGGCCGAATATTGTGATCACAAAAAAGATCAAGATATCACGTCATAAATTATAACTCCTCCCACATTATGGTGACATACGTGTATAAACCAAACTCCATCGCTATCCGAGTTCGTTAAAATTGCACATTGACCAAAAATTGCTTCATTGTTAGGGGGTCTCTGCGTTCGAATCCTGTTCCCTGTTAATTAAATAAATTCAATTTAAGATATCGTTAATTGAAGCCCAGCCCCCCACTGTTCCCATTCCACCTAACACTCCACCCCCCGAAAGTTCAGATATGAAAAAGGTTATCGAATAACAACGAGGGTCAGCGTACTTTATTCGCTGCCCACATAAAGCGCATATTGATGCAGTACTCGAGTCACGTTTCGCATACTTTGCGAATTTACGATCCCAAACAGAACGATCCCAAACCTGCAATAAGTCCTCTCTGTATGTACACGAAATGCACATTTCGCGAACATTTCGACCAAAGATTATGCTCCATAAATTCATATTTTCGATTGTCCAGAGGACGGGCTTCTTGGGGCAACAAATCGTAAAGTGCAGGACCGCGTGTCCAGCGTTACTGGACAATGTTCCAATTATCAGCGATTGTGTCTCGCCAACTGTCGATGGGGTCAAGTACTACAAGAGGGAGTGACCACCAGTCCCGTCGGATCGATTCGCTTAGCCATTCCTGGCTTATGTTTTCCGAAGAAACACCTCGAAAGTGGACGATGTGTTTCATTTCGATATGCACGCGCTTGCATAATGCGTTCCTGTTTTTTTAATGTGAAACAATACGTGAACACACAATGTAGACAATGTGTACACAGCCATGGTGATATCGTTCTGGGGTTAGTAGCTAATATGCATTTGTCATTGAAAAGATACGAGGTATGTGGCTTTAAACACCGAATACCAGTCCGCAAACAAGAAACATCTCGAGTAGAAATTTATTAGGGCCCCGATCAGGGCCTGAACAAATTTCTACTCGGGATGTCAGTCCCTAATAAATTTTTAATCGCGTAGAATCATCCAAGTAAACACCTGAACAGATTTGTCTCAAAGTCAGAAGTCAAAGACAGAAGTCATTCTGAAACACTGACCGACTGTACTACGTCCCATTGCCGAGAAAAGTGAGTTTAAATGTGTAAAAATATGAGTTTTTGGCCATATTCCGATTTATTTTATAGCAAAACATTTGAGCTCACTATTCTGGAAAATGGGACTTAATAGGAAAATTTTGCTGGCGGTTTTAGCATGAAAAATCCACCCGTAAATGACCCTGCGTTTGCCAAAAGTCAATTCTTTTGCCACAAAAACAATCGAAATATGACAAAAAATGATAACTTTGGCGCATTTAACGTCATTTTTCTCGTAAATGTGATGTGATAGGAAAATTCTGCTAGCGTCATCGTTTCTAGCATAAAAAAATCCACTCGGAAATGATACTGCGATTGTCAAAGGAAAAAGCAGTGACGGATTGTGAAATTGAAACTTTGTTTCTTTGAAAGTGACTTTGAAAGAGAAACTGAAAATGTCCTTCTTAATAAGTATCTGTTGTGCAATTTCTTACTGCAGAAGAGAAATCGGTGAAAAAGATTAGTAAAAGCAAAACTTCCTCTGGACGCCCTCAAGAGCTTCCTCAAACATTCGTTTCGAGACTGTCCTGAACATATTGACCCATTAAGGACAGGATGAACACACTAGTAAAACGATATACTAGATCGAGATATTAACAAAAATCTAAAATTATGTATTATTGGTTTTACTTTAGAACTGTTTTTGGCAGATTAGGAGCTTAACATGAATGTAAATCGAAGATTCTTAACTCTGGACAAGAAGAGATTTCCATCATTGTTTACTTATTCAGTTCCTAAGAGTCCTAGATCAATATAAATAATTGTTTCTGTGTTGATAGCTTGTCAAGTTTCAATATTTTTCACGTTCTACAAATAGGGTTTATGTCCACTTTTTACTATATAGAATATGATATTAAAAATGCTTTGGATAAACCAATTCCACGCTACGGATCCTGCTGAGCTTTTCCATACGTGCGGCGTGGAAATATCTTGGATACTTTTTGAACGCAATTTCAGCTCTTTATTGAACAATGTTAATGCTAAAAAGTAGTGGAAAATCTGTTTGTTTAGATTCTGCAAATCTCGTTCTAAAAAAAGATACAATTGGTTTTTTCTCAAAAATCGTGAATTTTTAAAATATCTTTTTCTTGCATCTACAAATTACACCCTCAAATTGCAACGCAGAGAAGACAGTACAGTAACGCTTTAAAAATGTTTCAGCTTCCAAAAGATATCTGCCACTTTTTAACATTTCAAAATAGAGATTTATAAATGGTGCTTAAAGAGTTGATTTTTGATATTATTTCTTTGTTAGCCAACGGATAGAAGTTCCTAAATCAGCAATTATTCAAAAACTCAAAATATATGTTTTTGGAGTTGGTGATTGTAAATATGATGTACCAGTTTCAAAATTCAAATTGTATTCTATATTTCTATTTTTCTGATGATTGGTTGTTAATAATAACGTTTTAAATTGATAGAAAATCCCTTGATTAATTTTCAGCATATCATTGGACATATTCCAAGTGATTTGTTTCTAGTGGTTTATGGCAGCAAGTTAAATGTTTAGTTTTCATGAATTATGAGTGAATCCGAGTGATGCCTACACTGTTAACAATTTTCTTAAATTTAATTAGCACTTTATTTACAGTCGTATATTAAATGTAATATTTTGGTAAATTACCCTGGTAGAAATGAAAACATTTTTTGTACAATTCTTGTATAAAATTCTTATTTACCATGTTAAAGGTATAGGGAAAATGGCCAGTCTAAGAAAAAATGGACAAATTTCTACCATGACAATATACCATTCATATACATGTTTATGAAATTTAATATACGTGTAATTAACAATATCAAGATATATGAAATTTCATGAACAAGTTACGCAAATTAAAGTTCGCTGTTTACTGTCGTCAATATAGTTACGCTTGTCGTCGTTAGAGACGCCCACGCTGTACTATTTGAGCCTGATGCTCTCGCTATCGAAATGGGATTTCTTTTGTTCATAAAGCATTCGGCCGCTGGATATTAACACTGCATAAAAAAAAATAAAACCATAATAGAGACAGGTATCTAGGACGTTGATATTTATATGTTGCACATCAGTATTTTTAACCTTTAGAGGACGGGGAATTTGTAATTTTCAATTTCTCAGAATTTTCTATAAAAAACACAATATGTGTCTCTAATATTGAGAAATACTCACATATAAAGTGTCTATCCATGGGTAAGGATAATTTTTACACTTTAAAAGAATGGTTTCATTTGACTTAAACTGGATATAATAAAATGAAAAAAAATATACGTGCTAACCTTGATATTATTATTCATAAACCAATGATAAGATTGTTGGAATTCAAAATCGCGGATACAAGTTGGTATTAACTTCGCGAGGGAAAAACGCCTGTCAGTTATGATAAACGCGTTTAGATAGATGTGATTTCATAAAGTTTCTAGTAGTTAGACTCACGACATTAATTTCTCCGCTCACCGATAGGTGGCGCTTTTCCATCCACAAGCGGAGCGTCACCGGGGAATTATATAGGGTCGGAATTCGATTCAGCGCTAAAAAATTCCTCGGCGAGCTATATTCACACTTCTTTCCTACAGAAAGTTCATTTTCACAACTGGAAGGGTAGTTTCCCCTTATTTTAGGGGTAGTGTTTTTTTTTGGTAATTTTTGACTAATCACACAAAACTCGTCATCAGTATGCCCGAAAACCCCAGAATGAACCTATTTTACAAACTAACATGAGAAATTTTGTTGAGCCATTATAGTGGTTTTCCGTCCTCTAAAGGTTAATAAATAAAACCGAGTAAAACTCTCCAGAAATAAAATAGAATTATAAAAATTATATTTATGTAACGAACGTTTTCTTCGTATCATATTTTCAAAATTTTTCATCCCATAAACTGTTTTCTGTTGTACGTGTTATTATATTAGATTTATTAATTGCTTTTAATAGATTTATTCATAATATAAATTGCTTCTTTTCATTTATTAAATTTCCTATGCATGCCTATTCAAAGTTCATTAAATGGCTGAAACATGTTCATGAAATTTAAGAAACATGTTTATTAGATTTGTTATACATCTTTATTCAATTTAATAAACGTATATAACCAGCTACTTCATTTACGTGTTTATTAAATTTCATTAAGAAATGTTTAACAGTGTATGTGTAGGGGGGGGGGGGAGTTTTTACGCACCCTTTCAGTTTGTAAGAAAATTAATTTTTGCAATTTTTTATCCACCAATTTTCTAAAGGGGCATCAAAAACTTTTTGCATACCACTTCCCAAACGGTTTCTAAACCCCTCAAAAAATTTCAAGCAATTAAGGAAATTTTTGACTGAGCCAGAACGTTTTTTACAACTTAAGTTGAGTACTGTTTTCCTCGAAAATTCAATGCATCTAACATTTTCCTGATTATTTCTCCACAACTGTCATACGGTTTAATTTACAAAATTGAAACATCATATTTCATATCCTTTGGCATCTTACGAGTAAAATAAGCTTCGGTTGAGTCGAATACGATTCTTTAAAGCTAAGTTATCGTATGTTTTGTACAATAGTTCTTTTTGACAAACATTTAGTAAAGGGAAATAAGTATGTTTTTTTAATCCTGTAACAATTTCAGAAAAAATTAAACAATATTATGTTGCGGATAATCATATTCCATACCTTTTTGCGCAGATGTTTGAAATCCAGAAAAAACTTTTGCTGTCAAGTTAACCTATATTGAAAATCGAATATCTTGGCTAGATTTTCCGATTATTTTATATTGAACAGCTAAAAACATTATGTTAAGAATTACCAACTATACAAGTAATATTATGATATGAAAATTCCAAATTTCATTATTTATACTTACACGGGATTCGTATCGAACCATTTTTTCGTGTAGAATTTTTATGCACAAGTATTCAATTTAATATATGTTTAGGAAACAAACAAACAATCTGTTTTAAATTTCATGAAATCGAAATGAAAATGTAATTTCTGAAAACATTTTTGGATTTTGAGGTTGTAATGTTTCTAAAGCGGTTAAAATTTGGATATGTTTTTGTAATTTGTAATTAATTAATATTGTCATTTAGGCAATATGATTTTTATGGATTTATTCCAAGAGAAACTTAATAAAATAATTCTTGAAAAAACATGTATTTCTTATTTCGCTCGCATTGCAAACCTAAAAATTGCATAAACTCGTTTTACACGATATTGGCCACGTTGATATATACGAATTTTAATTCCGACTGCTAAGACTGCAAAATTTCGGCCAAAATGACTCTAAAACTTGTTTACAGGGTCATTTTGGTACCGTTGATTACGAATTTGAAGTCAGATATTGGACCTTTAAAATCCTAGTTTCAAGATGGAATGTTACTAAATTTCGCCAAGAAATGTTGTATATCCAGTTGATTAATCCAGAATTGTTAAGTAATCGTCTTTCATTTTATTTTTTGAAAATGACTTAGGTCTGGTGACATTTGTTAGTGTTTTTCTTTATGAATACATTGCCGAAGAATTTAAAATATATTAATAAATTTCCAGTTTTAATTGCGTTATCTATTTTAAAAGTTGTAATTGTTACGCTATTTCGTGGAGTCTTCAACGCGAATAATGGTTTCTTTGTATTTTTCTTGGCCAGGAAATCTAAATATTTTATTCTATTAGCCTTTCATTTGTCCATCATGAAAACGCGAGTTGGACACGTAAAACTTTTTATTGCATAAAAGTAATACCACAAACATATTTTAATGTTTGAATTTTGAACAAATAAAAACTTTTGGACTTTCTGATTTACTATTGGTAGAATCACTAGTCATTTTGAGTACTAAGGTTTAACTAAAGATCAGCGCAACTTACTGCATACAGTTTTCAGCCATATCTTGTAATATGTCATTTTCTGAACTGAATCATTAAATGAACTGTTCATTTGCAATTTGTTATTGTTTATTCTTTTCTTTATATTGTATATTTCTTATTTATATTTCTATTGTAAACTGTATTGCTATATGTTTGAATATATCTAAGGGCCGTCCATCCAAATTATTAATAATTAAAATACTACTACTGTATTTGTTTTTATACAAATGATTATTTTGACTGAAGAGGCTCCACAAGATTCAAGTTTGAATTAGTACATTAAAAATAAAACACAAATACTCAGTCAATTTCAGTTATATTCTGCTGTTTTTAATATACACGGCTTCAACCACAGCTCTTCAATAAGACATACAGTCTATTAGGTCGTGTTAAAACATCTTTTTTGGGCCTACATGACCATAGTAATTGTGATTTCACGGGTTTATTCGTATAACCTTATTGAGACCAAGGAATTAATCCGCTCAGTGGCGCTAGTATCGCCCGTGAGCCCCCTACTCCTGATTCTGCTTATAACTCTTCTACTCTCACCTATTCTCCTTTCGATTTGAATAGCGAAGACCAGTAAATTCTGAACATTGTGCGGGTTATCAAAAGAGACCAGCTTACCCATGTGCATTAGTTCATCTCAACTTTTTTTGGTCTCACTAAGATTACAAATCTCATAGCTGTACATGGGTAGTGTCAATGCTTTGGTTGATCCTAAGGTTCAAAAACCGATCATCTTGCGCAAAGTAATTCGATTTTGGATACAAGTTCGAAAATATTTCTTCTATGTCAGTAAACCCCGGGGTCCGGGGTGAAGTTAGCACTGTAAAAATAAAAACATTTTAACACTTGTGGCTGTGTTTATCAATTTTACTTCTGGGGTTGAAGCTTGCGGACGCAAGTACTTGGTCTCTACTGTCGTCAACGAATAAGGCGTTCGTCACTCTATCGCATTTCGACAATAAATCTTACCAATGGACATCAATATCACAAATTTCGGAAGACACATCTAAAAAACTTTTAGAAAACGAATAAATGCTTTTAATAATTAATTCATCCTCATAAAAAATGAAGCATATCGAAGCACGGAAGTTAGAAAGTCCAGATTACCCAGCGAGATTTCGACAGGGGTTGGCGGCCATAGGCCTCTGAAATTTAGTCATTATTTTGTGTTGTCTCATCGTTTCTCAGTTTCGGTATACGTTCTATTCATCGCTAGTAACGTATATATACAATCTCAAGAGTTATGCTCACATAATTAGTCATTTTACCCTTTTTTGGGCGGGACACATTTTAGACTCAATATTTATTTTCGCCATTAACGAAGGCGTTATCGAAGGTGGAGACGTGTGATACCGGACACCAGGAACATTAAGAGGTTTGATTCGCATCAAACTTCAGCATGAAAAAAGGGCAATGGAAACCTCGATTGATGGCGAACATGCGCTTTTCGATTTGCGACACGTGACTTCACGTGACTTCACGTGCGTTCAACGGACGCACCGGAAATACAACTCGGATACTTTCAACTATTTCAGACCCGGCAAGTCAACGATATTCATTATTGTATGACCTGCATAAAACTTAACGAATGTGTCCAGTATTATGGTAGAATTGTTAAAAAAACTTCCGATTGTTTGGATGAGTCATGGAAAAATATGCTCTACCGCTTAAGTGCTTTTCCTCGTAAAAAGTCGCACTCAGTACGAAATGACGCATAACCCATATTTTTCATCATGGGGATGAATTTTGAGGACTTTATATTGTTATTTTCTCAGATATTAATGAAATTTTCTGGTTTTAGAATGAAATAATACATTCCTATCTAGAATACTGTCTGTATAGGTTCTGCATAATGACGATCCTGGAATCATAAGACGTATAGTCAATTGAGATTCCTTTTAGCTAATAAGTTCATATACAGGAGCATCGTCAAGTACACTAAGGTTGAAATACAATAAATCAATATAAAATATAAAAATGAGACCTGCAGAGCACAAGCACTTAAAAAGTAATTTACCTAATTGAGTAAGGTATTCAGGAGATGTAAATGCAAACATGCAGTAAAATCTGGATCCGCTATTTTCTTCACCCATTTTTTCTTTACCATTATTTCATGGCCCTACTATCAAACCAATAGTACGTCAATAAACGTTAATGTATGTTGATCAAGTGCTATTCAGTCTAGTGCAGTGGTTCGCACCAAAGTCCTTTTAGATTTGGTAAGAAACCGTTTAAATTGCATTCAAATAACCGCAGTCAATTTTGGTTACATCCATTTTATGTATATAGTTTGTGAATATTTTCAAAACCTGTTATAATAAATTCAAACCTATAATTGCCAGATTCTCACATACTTTGAAAGTTACTTTGACATGCAACAATGGTCAATAGGTAAAATCCGTCATTACCACCACACTCCTAAAAAATGTTTCCACTCCATCACTTCCGCAACTTTAAGCGATCAATGAACCTCACATTTCAGAATTAACAAAACTGTACCATTTTGAAAAGCAAAACACAAAAGTATTTAGAAGAAATCAAAGAAAAGGCGTTATGTTGAAGCGTTTGCTTGGAGTGAACATTTATTCTTAACAGAGTCACAAACGAATCGCTGTATTAAAAGAGTGAAATCTCACTGTGCATGTATTGGAAACTCTCTATCTGGAGTGAAAATTAACTGTATGAAATTTGGAGAATAATAAAAATAGACATCACGAGATGACAAATCACTCAAAAAAAAAAGATATAAAGGCGGGAAATGTTGAAACCCACAGCAAACACACAAAGATTTGAAACAAGCTTTTTGATACTTCCGCGAATAAGTAAACATGGCGAGAGTAAACAAACGTGTCACCACTGTGCACCCATTTCTCACGGTTGTAGGATATGGCCAAATACACTTTTATTCATCGATGAGGACGTATATTTACGGATGGTACCCTGCTCTAATGTATAATATAACTTATACAAATTTCGTTAGTTCGATAATTCACTGGAAAATGGGAAAAGCACCAATATCCCCTCACTATTTCTGCTATTCACTTATTGTTAAAATTGAGACGGATAAGCAATATCGTGAGAATTATGTGAGAAAATTGTTTATCCTATGATGGTCGCGTTTCATCCAAATTATCTGCACCAAACTTAATGTCGGGTTTGCATGCAAACTCTTTTGTACAAGAAATTGGGTAATATGTGGTTCAAACGTATAGTCTTTTCAACCAAGGACGATGTAAAAGCGAAAGCAATGGCCAACACTAACATTAATAATATGTAATTCATGAGTTCCGGATTGTTATCATTATACATCCCTGCAACTTGTTGGCAGAATGACCTCGATATTAAGAAACTTTCAGTTGCAATGTAATTTTAGGGGCCGCTAGGCTGATTCTATAAGACGTTTCGTGATTAAATAAAATATTAATTTCTACCCTCTAGCATCTATTAGTAAAATCATTCAATCCTCAGAAAGTTTTATTCATTTATATCTTTTTATTTATTTTTACAAGAAATTAATAGGTGGCATTATTGTGAAATTAAAAAAAAATTGTTTTCATATTTCTATAGTCGATACATTTTAAAAGTAACTTTCAATTGCATGTCTAAATTATTTTTTGAGTTATAGCCATCTAAATTGCAGCATCCATCAATCATGAAATCAGTAACATAATGTTCTTTTACATCTGTTTCATTCGTTAAAAACCTCCAGTTTTGTAATCGTATAAAACTGTAAGTATGCGAGGTAAAAAATCTTTGCCACACAAGGAAACACATTAAATTTAATGAACGTGTGTTGGAAGCATATTTCAATTAAACAGCTCTTAATGTCAGACCTTAAATTTAATGTACACAAAGATTGTCATGTATGTACCAAAATTCAATGTTACTCTCCATAACTTTTCATGTACATACACCCCAAAAAAAGAATCCATGCTACCAAATGGAAAATTAACTGTAAAAATGCATTTAATGTATTCATTTAATTTAATATATATATTCTTTGGTTGCAATTAAGGTAATGTTCCTCTTTTTAATAACTTTCAACCTTTAAATACAAGATTTTGGGTTTAGGTGTACCTTAGTACTTTCCGGATTTCTGATATCACAAAAAGGAGCAAAGATAACTTTTTGGGATAGAATATGGGTTTCAAGGCTAAAAATGAAAATTAATTATAATCTTAGTACATTACAGTGGAAAATAGATAAATTCATTTTTATTTTCTAATATTGTACTTACTTAACCCGTCTCTTACACCATATTTTATTTGATACATTTTGTTAGGTTTTTACCTTAAATTTGTATCATTTTCTTTACAATATCTTATGTATAATATTGTCATTTATTATCAGTATATTCATTTTTAATTGTTGAAAAGTATACTGGGGAAGAGGTCCAACCGACAATTCCTATCTCCCTCCCCTATCACATTGACTTTTGGGGAAAGCACAAACATTCGTTATGATTCCAGAGCATTGATGTCCAAAGTGTCTTTAGTCAATAGAAACACACTCGAAAATACAGTCATCCGCCCGTAATTGTCTCCCTCTATAATTGTTGTCTTCCTAATTCCATCCGTAACTGTAGTCCCAAAATGTTCTTTAATTGTTGTCCAAAATATTCCTTCATTGTCTTCCAGGTGCACCGTAAGAATAAATGCACACTCGCGCATGCGCGCATATATTGTATATAACTGTTTCATACATAGAGAAGGGGAAATAGGAGAGGGAACGGAGGACAAGCAATTATGGGGAGAGGACTGTACTATCCCGACATAATATAGAAATTTCATTAATTTATACACTTATAACTCTATAGGTATGATTAGAAATCCAGGATGGAAATAATCTTACTAAAAATAAACATTGCTCTTTTACAAAACAAATTTGCTGCTTCTTTCTTGTTTGTATTGATTTTCCCGCTAGTAATTTTTTGTGGGTTTTGAGAAATTGAAATTTCTTCCGTATTTTAATTCGAGCAATTGATTTAGAACCGTATTTTAACACTTCAGAGTATATACTCGTTAAGATAGGCTCAGCTAGAGTGTCTAAATTTTAATTGTAGTTTTCGTAAACGAGCATGAAGTTTCATAACATAACTTATTCTTTACATGCAAAATAGTTGACATTTGATGCGCAAACTATTATTCTTTAAAATGATTTAGTATTCGGAGGTTTTCGGGGTCGTCGATTATGAACATAACCTCAGATTTTGAACATTCAAAATGTCGAATCTAAATTTGCGGACCAAAATATAAGAAAGAAAATAAACAATATAAAAAAAGTATCAAAAAAAAGGGTAAAAACAAAACAAACAAAAATAAAAAGAGAAAGCTAGCTTATTATGTTCATATTCAGCGATCCAAAGAATCTCCGAGCAATTATTTTCATCTGATAAATCGGGACTGTTTTTGAATTTCGAAAAACTGATATTAGATTTGAAATCAGCGATATCTAATATCCCCGAAAAAAGATTTTCATGTACAACTAAACACTAAATTGGTAGGTCATATTGGATCCACCATTTTAAATTTCGAAAAAGTGACACTGAAGCAGCGACCTCGAAAACATTACAAACGTTGCCCGACTCCTGCACACATGTTTAAAAAAATATGGGTATTTGGATCTCTTTGGATATGGGGCATTCCACGCCAACTCACCCAATTTTAAAATCGATCATCACCAATTTTGTCCATAATTTTTGTATAGATGCATTTCGGTGAAATAAGACTGGTCAAATTTTTTCAGATTTTTAAAATCACTCGTTAACGTGTGAGAATTTTTCAAAATTTTGAAATTTTAGAAAATTGAACATTTTTAAATTTCCATAACTCGGTTGCTACTTATCGTACAGTAACGAATAAAAAATGGAATTGTTTGTCTTGAAATGTATTTTTCTATGGGTACAATAAAAATTTAAATTTTTCCAAATTTTTTCCAAAATGGACATTTTTAATTTTTTTAATTAAATTCACAAAAAAACTACTAAAAATAACGAACATTTTGCGGGGTCGTACAAGATGGCAAGTTGTTTCGTTAATTTTTTACAGATTTTTACATTCTTTTATACAATTTAAATTTTTGCTGAAATCTCGAGATTTAGTTTATTGAATTCACAATTCACTGTTTTTCACTTTTTTTGCGTATTTTGGATTTTCCGTCTTTCAGGAAAATCTATTTTAGAAATCTATTTGAAAAATCTTATTTGATTCATGACTTCGAGACTCGCTAAATGATTTTTATCATTACATTGATTTCTTTTCCCCGTTTGAAAGTTGGGGTCGCCAGTTTCAGAGCCTTCTTGAGTTGTTTCCTCTATTTCGGGATCTATTTCTTCTATTATTTCGTGTGTTTCATGATCTACTTCTTCATATGTATTTCCCGCTATATTCGTGACTTCATTTTCAGATTTCTGTAAGGATAATTTCTGTATCTCATTTCTATATGTACTACAAATTTTTAGATTTTTCGGCAATTCAGGAAATAGTAACATTTGCGCAGCCGATAAATGTCTCAAATTAGTTTTTTTAACATGTTTTGGTATTTGAAAAGGATTTACACATCTATCACTGAATGTATGATATAAGGACATGACTCTTATAGGGAACAAAAAACAGGGAAATAAACTTTGACAGTAATGTAGAACATGCACGGATGATGGCTATATTAATGTAATTGGGGAACGCTTTAACTGTGAGTAATTCGACTTCTGAAAGACGGACAATCCAAAATACACAAAAAAAAGTTAAAAACAGTGAATTGTGAATTCAATAAACTAAATCTCGAGATTTGAGCAAAAATTTAAATTGTATAAAAAAATGTAAAAATCTGTAAAAAATTAACGAAACAACTTGCCATCTTGTACGACCTCGCAAATTGTTCGTTATTTTCAGTAGTTTTTTTGTGAATTTAATTTAAAAAAATTAAAAATGTCCATTTTGGAAAAATTTTGAATTTTTTACTTAACACGTAAAAATACACATGTCAATAAATTCGAGTTAAATTTTCATTATATCCATAGAAAAGTACATTTCAAGGCGAACAATTCCATTTTTTATTCGTTACTGTACGATAAGAAGCAACCGAGTTATGGAAATTTAAAAATTTTCAATTTTCTAAAATTTCAGAATTTTGGAAAATTCTCACACATTAACGAGTGATTTTAAAAATCTAAAAAAATTTGACCAGTCTTATTTTACCGAAATGCATCTATAAAAAAATTACGAACAAAATTAGTGATGGTCGATTTTAAAATTGGGTGAGTTGGCGTGGAATGCCCCATATAACGGTGCGCAAAAAATATTGCTCTTTTACAAAACAAATTTGCTGCTTTTTCCTCGTTTGTATTAAATCGACGATTCACTCGTCGATCATTCGCCTCCTGATAGAAGATTCTGTATTTTTTCACTTTGTTTTAATTTAATTTATCAACTGATTTTATAACAAAAATGTCTCCAATAAAAATAGCAAGAGGTATACGGTGGTTAACTGCTCCAGGATTGGAAATACGTAATTGATGTAATGGAAGACCTTGTATATTTTCATAATGGGTTTATGGTTTTCGCTCGATTTAGCTGAGAATCGAGACTGACGACGTATCTCGATCGGAAACTGCATGATGGATAGCTTCAAAAATCACACAATATAGTATAATTCCAGATAGCAGAATAAAAAAATAGTTCAGAATGCTCTCATGTGTTCTATAAGATGACAGATGTGTCAAATGTGGGTTTTCTGGGCGTGAGGTCATAATGATCTGATAATAATATCAAGTTCAGAAAAACCTCCCCAGATGGCAGAGTGAAAAAATAGTTCAGAATGATCTAATAATGTGTTCTATGAGAACTCAGATGCGTCAAATTATGAGGTTTTTCTGAACTTGATATAATTATGAGATCAGTACGACCTCAAGCTCAGAAAACCTCATAATTTGACGCATCTTACGCTCTTGTAGAACACATTATGAGTCATTCTGAGCTATTATTTATTCTGCTATCTGGGATATTGTCGGAGCCCGAGAGAATATTTGTAAAGTACAATAATCTCGCAGATTCGATCTTATGAAATATTACACAGGTCTACAATAAAGGGGGTCTTGGATGTTGTTGGGAAGCTGTGGGTCATTTCCAACGTAATTTTGTGCGCAGAATCCGAAACCGAAGTCAGAATTGATCGATCACGTCAGGATTTTGAGATATTTGAGATTATGGTTTCGAAAAACGCGTTTTTTTGCTATGTTTGAGGTTAGGTAAAGGATGCAACAGTTGTTGTTTTGTTTGCTGTACTATTTGCATCTTTTAGTACTGCTCTTACTCTTTAAAATGAGCTTTCATTAAATCACCTACGATTTTTCCAAAAAAAGCAAACAAACTAATTTTTCGAGTGCATAACCTCAAATATCTCAAAATCCTGATGTGATGGGCTACTTTTCTCTTCGGATTCTAATTCTACGCACAAGATTACGTCGGAAATGACCCACAGCTTCCCAACAACAAAACCATGTTGACCTGTGTTATCTAATAAAACTGTCAAAAAAATAACCAACAATATTTCTAATAAACATGACCTGAAAGTACCTATTTAATAGGTAGTACCTATTTCATACATGAATTATTCAAGAACACTATGTAGACAATAAATGAAACAAATTGTGTTGTATGCATGCTTTTTAATCAATAAATACGATGTTGGATGGGTTTATAACCTAAAACATTAATAAAAGGATGGACAAAATTTTAAAATAATCCTCAACGTTTCAGACCAATCTAGGGCCCCTCTTCCGGAGGAAATACTTAATCATCGAATGAAATGTTTGTCTATCTTTTTATTAACCTATTAATGTCCAAATGGACAGAAAACTAATTCCAACTTCAACGTTTATTTTCAACAATAAAAATACATTTTTTCTAATAAAAATTTGCTCAAAACTCTGAATTGTGCAGACAAGACTCTGACTTCAAAGGGATATTTGTTGAAAATAAATTAAAAAATCGCAAATCCATCTTCTTCCAACAAACGCGTTGTTATTAAGTATTACTTGGATTAACTAAAATTTTGTCGAATTAACTGACATACGTTAAAAATTACTAAAGATTTAGCTCCCACTTGGTAACTCACCATTTAGTTAAATTTACTAAGTATTTTTTTCGGTGTTAAATATTTAGTTAATTCATCTGCATTTGAATTATTCCAACCGAGTCATAACACTTTTTGAAGAACATTTAGTCAATGCAACTATAATAGTTAAAATTACTCAGTATTTGACTAGTTAAAGGCAGCCACATATATAGTCAATATCACTATATTTTTTTCTCATTGTATGATGAAAAATACTAAATATTTAATACTCTCTGGGTAACTACTCATTTAGTTAAATTAACACATTTTTTATTGAGCTTCGCATCTGTATTTGACTGCTTTCAACAACCCAGAATCGTTCATAAACCTCAAATTGTTTGATTGAAGAATATGTCGAAAGTATAAATATGCGAAAAAACAGTTTACTAAATTTTATATTTTATGAAATAATTAAATGCTGTTAAAAAACATATCACAAATGCCAATATTTTAGGTCATCGACCTTCCTTAACCTTTTAAGGACGGGTATTTTTACGTTGAAATTCGACTTTTTTTACACAATATTTGTGCATAAAATGAAAGAATATGTCACGTGGAGTGTCTGACAAAATTGGATTTATCGACCAGTCCCGCCTGGAACGTAAAGTCGAATGTTACAATTTTAATTTGGCAAGTTAGGGGTGCTTTTCTACGTATTTGGATGTACTGAATATGAAAAAGGTCATAAAAAATGTTCAGGAGACATTCTCGACCTTGAAAACCGCATTTCAAGGTCAAATTAGAAGTTTGATGTAAAAATTTTGATTTGGCGAGTTAGCAGTGCTTTTAGACGTATTTGGATGCGATGAACGCGAAAAAAATATCAGAAAATGTTAAGGAGACATCGGTGGCTTGAAAATTGCATTTCAAGGTCAACTTTAGTACTTGTACTATTTTAGTTCAAAAATGATATCTCTACGTTTTTGTATGCAGTACATGCATTTTTATCACAAGATGTATCAATAAAAAATCTTCCGTAAGAAAAAATAACTAAGTGTTGATCTGCCGAGAAACTAAGAGTAATAAATATTTCAAATAAACACTATGGAAATGCGTTTTATCAACCGCAACACTATTTGCTTCGTATTCAAAATACGTTGGTATACCAATTTTTAGGTCGAAATACCGAATAAAAAATTTGACCTTGAAATCACTATTTCATACAACATACAACGGTAAATAAAACTAAAAATACAAAGACGAAAAATCATCTCAAATTCAGCACATGGAAGAAATAAACCGTTTTAAACTAATAAAAATTATTTCTACATCAAAAGAATTGCACACAATTTCAATTCTCAAAAAAAGTACCAGTTTTGCTGGACCGGTCTTGTGCTAGCACACAGGTCTGCACTCCTGCAGTTAAAGTGATCAATTATTTGAAAAAAAAGACGACGGGGAGTGTATCGATATCTTCTATTTCCGGTTTTGATGCGCGGAACAGATGACGATGTAGAAAGCAGCATTTCTCGCAGATTGCAGAACTGGAAGATGCAGCTCGTGACCTTCTGGGTTCTTGATTTTGCAAAAAGGGCGCCGCGCCAGTCGGCCGGCAGACTATTCCCCCTTTTTCGATTTCGATGCCCTTTTTTCCACCCAGCTGTGATAGCACGGGGACGCATACTTCATAGGCCTCAGCTCGTCCGTGGGAAAGTGGTTCGACTCATTGTTAAGAAAGCGCATGCAGGCAGGAAGGAATTATTGCACAATGCAAGGAACTCGCGGAAGAAGAAGCACTGTCAAGGGTTAGCACGTACCTATACATACATATATAAAGATATATATATATATATATATGTATAAATATATATTTGTTTCGTGTCCCCCACATGCCATTTTCTGCGCATTATGCTCTGACTCGCATGTGTTGCACTTTCAGCACACGTAACCCACATTTTTGACGCTTACCTGCACAAAAAGAATGCCAGAATTGTATACATACTTCTTAAGATTTGCACGTGACCTTACATTATGTCCCTTGCGTGATGTAATTTCGTAAGTATAAATGTCACTTTGAATTTTCAGATATTATGCAGCGATAAGCTTTCAAATGCAAAATTTGGAAAAATTTGAAAATTAGGTCAACTAAGAATTATTATATTAGATTTTTAATGATCATGGCACTTTTAGGGTAGCATCTCAACTATTTCCTATAGTATAATTTTGATTTCGATGAAATTTTCGAAATAATAAAATTCATTTTTTAGTAAAAAGTGACGAATTTTTGGTTTATTACAATATTTAGGATAATAATTTATGTAATGTCATGAAATGTTTATGGCATTTTTTAGATAATTGTTTTAATAGTTTTCGAAATTGAACATTTGATTTCTTTGAAATTTTTTAATATTTTGAGAATGTTTTATAAAGACTCTTTACGTATAAGTATTTTTGTAACAAGATTATTGTGTTTTGAAAAAATTGTTTAAACATTTCTTTTAATTCTGAATCAATTTCTTGCTGAATACCAAAAATATATTCATTGAAGTGTTTTGTGCATTTTAATGATCTAAAATTCATTAGAACGTTTATACTAATAGTTATTTTCGTATCACGGGCGTAAAAGTTATTTTAACTTCTATTTGAACATAATTTTTTGATTCAGCAGATGTGAAAAATAGCAATTTTTCAATGATCTTTAACAGTGATGACTCTGCAAAATCCCTATCTTAATACATACGTTGGTCATCTGACGCATCGAAAACGAAGCGTAAAGTGGCCATTTTACGTCTGCTGAATCAAAAATGTCTTTTACTTCTCTTTTAAATATTCTAATAACAAATTAATTTATTTTATTAATTTTAACATTTAGTACTCTTGTGTGTCTTCTTCAGGACTCCCTTAGGGCCTCCTACTTATATAGATAAATACCATAATTTAGTTATGACATTTTTGAGATAATTGTCGTAACTGTTTCCAGAACTGCATTCGATTTCGTTAAAAATGTGTAAATTCAGAATGGTTATAATGTTACTAAAAGATTATTGCTAGTTGGCGTAAGATTTCATTAACAAGAATCGTCGTGGAATAACTACTTTTTATTAAACATTAAATTGTCTGAATGTACTTGCTATTTTTATTCAAAATTGTACAATCTTTAATTTTAACTTTCGTATTTAAAAAAACAAACTATATCACTTTTTAATAGTATATTGTGCAACAAGTTTTGCAATTTTACATTGCATAAGATATTAATGTGTGGCATTAAAGACTTTAAACGGATGAGTGCAGATCGAAAACCGTCAAATAAAAATGCCGACAGGTCAAAAAACCGACAGTCATAAAGCTGACAGTCGAAAAGCCGACACATAAAAAAATAGACACATTGACAAGCGGACAGTCATTTTTTGAAGTGGTTTTTTTACTATCGGCTTTTCGATTGTCGGTTTTTTGACTGGCAGTGTTTGGACTGGCACCCAAAAGGACAGTAAAACAACTATTTTTGTTCATCCAAGTACATCATTTACTTAACAGTATTCAAACAAATGTTAAAATGAATACAGAACATTTTTTTTGTAAAATTAGAAAGTAAACATAGGATTTCATAAATAATTGAATCTGTGACTATAAATTTGTACTGAAGTTTTTAGAATCCAATTAAAAAATTACGAACTCGTCACAATTTTATGATGCTTAGACAATCAAAAACATTGATCAGGGAGTGATTCTTGCAGATGTTTGTTTTCAAAAACGAATCTTGAAATAAGTTTTTGAAATTTTATCTTAAATGGTCAATCTGAATTTATATTAATTTTTTAGAAAACTGTATGTGTTATTTCAATTTTCCACTATACATGGGATAATGCTCCAACTTAGCTTTAAAGGGAGGTTCTCTTCTAGAAGCCCTAGAAACGGTGATTTTTAAAATTCTTTTTACAGAAGAAAGCGAATGTATTTTTTACCGTTATTTATTGACTCTTACAGTGTACAAACAAAAATGTCTGTGTAATATAAAAGCCTATTGAAAAGTGATGCTACTCCGTTTAATATAACATATCAAAAGTTAGTCAATCGGCCTCCAGTCTGTAGCATATTCATGTCATCTGAAATGAGAAAACAAACAAGATTTAGGAATTGTATGATTTGTATTGCCGCTTGAATCTATTTTGGTAATGAAAAGTCTAACATTTCAGATTTTTCTACCATTTTCCGCCGTGTTTTACTTTAAAAATGCTCTAAAAAATTACAAATCTTTCGAATTAACTTTAAAAGATAACCAAATTAAATCAATCCATCAAGGAGTTCTCGAGATATCTTGGAGGCCAGTTGAAAAACACGATTGTTCAGGAAACGCATTTCAAGATTAGATTTGATTTTTTTTTAAGTTATTAGTAAAATAATGTACCGGAAAGCTAATCAGCAATTCCAGAGTCATACATCAATCCTTCTTTGACTTAACATTTCTCCATTTCAGCGATTTGGAAAGTTATCTTTGATACTGTGCAAGCTGATTTTGCTTAATTTTTATGACAAAAATAGGTTCATTTCTTATGCAAATATTATAGCACTCGCTTTGGCAATACACTCTACACATCATAAGCCATAAAAAATACAATAAGAAAATCGATTTTTTCGTCGAAATAGATGACGAAGTCTCTTTAAAGACCATTTCCCTTAATTATTCAAAGTCCTTTTAAAGTACAGAAATACAATTTTGAATTCTAGGCTCTGTCATGCAAATTCACCCTTTTCGACTTCATAATGTTCTTTACTGTTGAGCCTACGAAAAGGTGCTTGAGGTCCCTAATTGAGAATCGAAATCGAGAATTTTAAGAATCAAAATGACGCGCAGCTAAGAAGTGATGTGCGGGTCGAAAAACCGATAAATCGAAAAGAGGACAGGTAAAAAATCCGACAGTCAAAAAGACGACTCTTAAAAAAATAGACACATCGACAAGCGGACAGTCATTTTTTGAAATATTGGCTTTTCGATTGTCGGTTTTTTGACTGTCGATTTTGTGCCTTGGCGGTTTTTCGATCCCCACCCGAGAAGTGCAAAATGCTGAGGATAACATTAGAAACTCTCAAGTGAAGAATTTCATGTAATTTGGTGATTTTTTTCAAATTTTTATCTCTACTTTTTGAATTTTGAATTTCCTACGTTAGATTCGCAATTAGACACCTCAAAAACACCCAAATAGACAGTGCAACTTCGTAAAATGGGTTTGTTTACAGTATTAAAATCCTTTAATTCCAAATCGGATACCTATGATTAAACAAATCACTGAATGATTTAGGAAAAGTTGGGAAAAAGAAATTTGAAATATGTAGATGCAGAAAAATTCTGTGTAGATTTAACAGAACTATACTCATAGAAAATTATAGTGTTTTTTACTATAGTCTTACTGAAATACAGTCAGTGTAAAGTCCTCTTAGTGTAAATATGCTCATATATTTATACTAAAACAGCGAAATTATCTGTTAAATGCCCAGAAAGAAATAGAGATTTTTATTATGTTATCACTTTCTATAAAATTAATAAATCTTTCTGTTGATTGTACAGATTATTTTCAAGCTTGTAATAGTACTGTGCTATGAAATCGTGGAAAATTTTAAATAACAAAGGGTTACCTAAAAATGCTCAAAAGTGATTAAATTGTGCACTTTTATCCGTTGAACTAAAAATTTTAGAAATCTTCATTTGTTAAAGATTTCTAATGTTGCATTTTTATAGTCAAATTTGAAATTTAAACTCTGTTATAGTCTTTTAACGAATTGATAGTATAAAATTAATTTTTACATGTTTCAAAAAGTTGTTTGAATGAATGATCAAATAATGTCATTGTTGAAGTGCTAAATTATACATACAAATTAATCCCTGATCGTGATTACATTATTATTGTTGTTATATTAATGCGCTTCAATGATTTTGGATTTTAAGTTTTGAATACATTAAAATGTCCTTCGTTCTTTACACATTTATGCAGTTTTATGATATTAAATTTGCAGTCAGACGTATAAAAACATTTTGAAATTCTCCATTCTTCTAAAATGTATGTCAAGAAATTTGTAGTGCTTGAATTTGGATCCAAATATATCGTAATGTATATAATACTTTGTAATATTTTATTATCAAATAATCCTAATAAAAATATGAAAATATTTTCAAAACCTGCACAAAATTTAAATTTTGAAGATTAAGTGAACCGCGAATTGTCTTAAAAATGGATCATATCAGAAAATATCGATGATATGCCATCTAATTTATACCCAGATGGCGTGACCGATCCATTTTAACTCCCTCTTGAGGCGAAATTTCATGGAGCGATAAAGGCATATTCAAAAGGAGTAAGGAATCTTTATGCGATATTGCTTGTGTAGAAACACGTGCTGAAATTTATCAGCATTTATGAGAAGATTGTGCGATTGCTGTGGCTCTTACAACCTGTTATAATGATAAGATTGTTGAATTGATGTCCGTTCAAAAACTTATCATTCTTGTTTCATCCCTCCATAAAATAAGAGAGGGATGGAAGAGATCATCTCAGTGTTAAAGTAGCCACGTGACCCATGTCATTGCTTATCTTGTCTATTTTATCGTTTCATGAATTTTCTTCATTTATCCGTGCTGTGATACACTTAAGTGCCTAAATGCCTATAGGACTTAATTGTCTACTGGATGGTCTTCGTTAATATTTGAATAATTATTCAATTCGGACCAGGAAAACAAATTTGTAGATTTTTAGTAAGAGGAATGACAAATTTACAATAATAAATTCTGATGACGATAACAAAGTAGAATACAAATTATTCGTCTATACTGACAAAAATTTTAGATTCAAGTAAATATTCAATTGATTAATTACAAGTGAAGATTTTTTTGAATTCTAATATTAATTTATTCTTATATTATGTAAAATAAATGCACATTGATGTATTTTAAGGATAAGAAATTATTTTCAGTGTGTTTTCTACACTGACAAGTAAATTGACCAAACACTTCTCTGAATTCCACCCAAACAGATACGAAACTCTGTACTTCAAGAACTAAATTTCAGTAACTTTTTATGAATGACAGCAAAAAATCTGAAATTTGTCTGGCATCCTGGATTTCAGAGGAATCCTGGAAAAAGCAGAAGAATTCTCACGAGAAAAAATTTTAAAAACCTGAAAGTAACTTACCTTTTATATCGTTAATAAAAAGATATTTTATAAGACACCGGGCGCGAAGCATGATTTCGCGCCCTAGGGCGAAACTTCCGTGCGCGTACTTCAAGCGCCATACCAGTCGTATTATAAAATATACTATTATACATTATCTGGCAACGTGAAGTAGAAAAAAATATTTTGAATATCGGAAAAACATTTTAAAAAATACAAATTTTCACTTTTGCATAATCAGGTTGTAAAAAATTGATTAAAAAATGTTGAAAGTCAGGTGGGAACTTACGGTAAGTATTTCCGAAATACAAAGAATGTCGGGGCATTAATGCAATTTAAGATACCATTGTGATATTAAATCGCACGACGTCTAGTGGGCATGAATACCGGAACCCCCGAAGGCACATTAGGGGAAACGGGCCGAGAAGAAGCAGAATGGCGAACCGACGAGCGACCTTATGAAAATGGGCACGTGATCCACTTTTTTTTCATTCGCTCTATCAAGTTTTTTTCGAGACGTGTGCAGGGCGTGTGTAGATCTTCGAGATACACACGGGGAACCCCCGCAGGGACGCGTCCTGCAGGGTAATTGTTTTGGATGCAATTGACACGCGAAACGAATTTGGAATATTTTCTTTGATTACGAAACAAATCTAATGCATTAAATTTCGGTTTATACCATTGTCTTAATCGAGAATTTCGACAATTTTAGTAGTCGAAGATGGCCTACTATGCATTGCAACAGTTTTGCTAAATAATCATTTTTAAAAGCAGCCTTTTCGCACCCCCTTTATATGAAGGGCGCAAATTGAATTTTTTCGCCCTCAGGAGATCGCGTGGCGGAGGGACGACATTCGCCTGAGGATATCGAGTGATCGTGTTGTGGGTGTAAACATTTACATCAACGACACGAATATAATATTTTGCTACGGAGGGTATAAAATGCGTAAATATTTAATATAATTAATATTAATATAATTAGATTTTTCATATTTCTACGTCAAAGAAACGAAAATGTTACATGGTTTAAAACATTCGTATTGACATGCTCTTTGAAATCTCTAGTAACTTTTTACAAAATTTTTAAAGACGTCCACAATATGGCGCATTTTTTCGACAATTATTCATGATTATCAGACAGAAGCGATGACCAATTAAAATTTATGACCTTTGAAAGTTCTGAAGCTGAAAATATCTGGAGAGAACTACATTTTTTATCCCCACTTGGGATTTTTTAAATTTCAAAATGGAGGATTCAATATGGCCTATAATAATAATATATATATATAACAATAACTATAAATATAACAAATATAAAAACAGTAATTACGTATTTGGTATTCGTATCAAAATTGAGTTTCAGTCATCAAAAATTCGAATATGACACAAAAATTAAAAAATGTTTATAGTTTTATGAATTTTTGTGGAGCTGTAGAAACTATAGATATTTTTTAAAAAATTCCTGTATACTCCTCTGTAATTTCCAAGAAAGTTTCGAATTTAATACAAAAATAAAATTTGTTCTTAAAATTCAAATATTTTATTCTCCTTTCTCCACAGTTGTAAAATTAAAAGTCAGCATCTCAACTAATTTTATTTCATGTTAAGATGTCAACACTTTTTGTTCTAAAAGTAAATTAATATATGAAACAAATCAAACGGCAGTCAAAAAATTGATCAAGTACCACATGATCTAAGCTAAAAGTTATTTTAAGAGAAGTGTACACCCAAAAACTCAGCTCTATGAAATACAACTTAAAATCATTTCTGTAGTAATTTTTTACTGGGAATACAGTAGTGTGAAAATAAAAAGTGGAAAAGTTATGCTTGTCCCGAAAATTTTAGGGCGAAAAAAAGTTGCGTTTTTGAAAAAATGCTTCTACATTTTTCTAAATTAATTTAAAAATTCAAGAAAATTAGAGCGAACATAAAAACACATTTTTTAAATAATTCTGGATGGATTTTAAAAAATTCCATTTTTTTCGAAAAAATAATTTCGTTATGGTAGAAAACAATTTTTTGTAAGAGTCAAAAACAATGTTTACATTTTTTATTCTAGTGTCACTAAATTCCACGTTAAAAATTGCTCTAGAAATAATTTTTCCGACACCTACATTTTTCTACATGTTTCTACATTTTTTTTAATTAATTTAAAAATTCAAAAAAAGTATGGTTAACGTAAAAATATATTTTCTAAATAATTATACTTACTAAAGAAATAATTTTTTCAAGTTTTGAAATTTCATGTGATTTCTACATAAACTGTCAGTTGGACACAGGAAATATGTTGAATCAGATAATGAACAAGACATACTTCGACTGCTTCAAAATAACCTAGTGATAGCATCACTGCATAAAATATTTGAATTACGTTTTGAAAATTGACATCATTAAAATAATAAAAATAAAATAAGTGTAGGAGTCAATTTAAAAAATCAATTTACTATGCTAGCGTAGGAATTTGAGAATTTCGTGCGATGAAGTCTGACGTTGCGTGCAGAGCTACTTTCATGATGCACGTGCATTAAGGAATGAAAAATAAAACATCGGCAAAATTGCATATAAGTTTTAATAATGGACTCAATTTTCGAGTCGACGTATACACCGAAATTTTAGAAATAAATACTTTCCCAGATTATAACATTCTTAATGAGAACACGACATTTGGTGTGCGGCTATAGATAGATAATCATGAGAAAGAATTTCACATTTGAAGTTAAGTTCTTTTTGTAAATTACAACGTGAAAAAATTTAACCTAAAAGACTGCGTATTAGGAAGTAGAATCCGTCTATTATTTTCTTACATTGTGCGTTTTCGATTGTTGCGCGCTAACTAAAGAACAATTTTAGAGTCATTTTGTTGGTTTCTAGATCTTGGCAAAAGTGTTTCTCTGTTTTTTTTTATTGTTATAAGACATATTGAATTTAATTCCTTGGATGTTACTGTAAAAATAAGTTATTATGTATGTGCTTATCTTTTACGAACTAAAATTATTTATACTGCACATTTTTAATGATTTTTAAACAATGCAGAGCCTTTTTGCAGATCTTCTATCCTTCTTGAAATACGAATAACATTATATTACAATTCATTATAGTAAATAACAATTTTTCAGAAATTTCTAAGGTGCAGCAATACGAATAATTTAAACGTATTCCTTGAACCTCACTTAATAAAAACCTACAAATTCGTTAGTAACTACAAGTAGAAAAATAATTAAAATATTGTGTTTAACTACTAATACTAATTAAATTTTATTGATGACATTTTAATTAATTAATTCTTATTCGTTGCTTGGTAGTAGTGTTTCATTAAGAATTAGAAAAAAGTAGTTATTATTCATTTTCGTGATAAATTTTTATACATGTCCATTGCAATGTCGATTTGCATGAAATATTTTGACTCTCATTTTTTTATTATAATTTGTTAAGTAGGTATTTAGATATTTTACTACTTTTGGCTTTTAATAATTGAAGAAAACTTGCCGTTTTACGAGATGAAGTAAGAATATATTCTACCTAAAATTAACGCATTTGAACTCGCTCTTTCAGAATCGAAGTTGTAAAAAAAGGGGTTTTAACGATTGTCGTAGGACTCGATAATTCGCGGCCGAAGGTTTCGCCCTAGGGCGAGAAATCGAATTTTATGGCCGGAGGGTCAACAAATTATTTAAAAAGTTAACCAAAATTGTTTAATAAAAAATGTCTCTTAAATAGGTACAAAAATCTTACATTAATAGATGTCTTAAAAAATGTCTTAAAAATGCTCTAAAAATGTCCATTTCTTAGGTACTACACAAGAATATTATAGGAAATGTTTAATAATTAATAGATAAATTTCTACGAAGGTTACGATATGGTTATAGTTTATCCTAATATAATAAAGCTAATTCAGTAAATCTTATGTATTTTCTTATCTTATATAAAACCATAAATTAAAAACGACACCCGGGTTTTAATTCATTCCTAGTTAAAGAAAAGCTTTTTTTACCATGCTATGAAAATTGCTGAAAAATGACTAGTCGTTACGACGTATATAAGTATGTTTTAGTATTGTATAGTTTTTGACAAGAAGTATTACTTTTGAAATAATTAGAATTACATCTTATTTTAGTGTATCTTTCTAGTTGAATCTTGACCAGTACTAGTGCAACCTAGAAATTTAATTTGGTAACGTCAATTTACTAACATATCTTTGAAAGTAGTCCTGTAAACTGTAGATAATATTTTACTCTAATTTTGAGGAGTAAATAATATTAAAAATAATATAAAAAAAAATAAGAATTGAGTGAATATACTGGTGATACACAAATGAAAACGAAAACGTCTGTGTTTGCATAAATGCAATTATAAAATAATTAATAAACACTATAAAAGGCTCAAAATTAGTTCAGTAGATATTATGGAACTCAATAATTATTTATAATTGTAACACACCTTTTTATTATCAAGTAACATTATTACATGAATTAGTAACCGTCAGAGTGTATTTTCGATGGGAAATATATTCTGATAAAAATGACTGTATTAGTTTTAAGTCCATATTACAGGTTTTTTGTTGAGCTGTCATAAAAATACTGCACTTTTCTTGAAAAATGACTAATATATACACTTTAATATATCAGACTGACTTGCATTTGTAGTCGAATTACAAGGGTAAGATACCATGTCAACAGATGCATTTTCAACGTGATGCATCGTTTTTTCATTGTAGAATTCATGTTCACATGTCATTGGTCTTACTTTTGTTTCCTAAACTTTATTTCGCAGCAAACACGTCAGAAAACTAATTCTACTCTGTGCAGGAAATGTTTGAAAAGCATAATATTAAAAACAATATTTCATTGCAAAAAATTAATCAATAATTTGATATGGTGTTTTATTACAGAATTCTGGGGTTACTCTTCATACACATGGGTTTCAAAAATGTTGTATTCAAAATGTCTTAATTTTTAGAAAAAATTTTCTCCATTTTTCCTTTTGGAGTCGTGGATGACACAATTGGCAGTACAGAAAATGATAACTTATCAGGATTAAGTATCAATTGTTATTAAAAGTTCTCGTGACTATTAAGATTTTTATATAAAATATGGAATACTATTCAAACTATGTTAAGTACCTTTAATTCAAAATCAAAATTAAGCCACTTGGAACACATTTCGTGATCATCAATCTAAACAATCTAAACAATCCTAGTGTGCAAATTTTTATAATCACTGAAACATCTTGAAAATGTTCGTCCGCAATATTGAATCAACGGAAATTTTTACTTTATAAAAATCTCGTAAATGTTTATTGTCGATAAAAAAAATTGGGTGAAAAAATCCGAATTTTTTTTTGTTAAACACGATCCATTTTGCGAAAAATTATTATATCAAAAAATCCTACGTACATCGATGGCTGTTTATATATTGAGGTTTGTTTTTTTCGTTCTAGATAAAAAATTAAAATGGTCGCCGATGGACCCTCTTAAAAAAAAATTTCGCTGCAGAGCTGCCTTTTTGTCATGAAATTAGTTGAAAAATTGCGTTTTATACCCAAATTATTTAGCTAAAAAAAAATAAAAAAAATAGGTGTATTTTTGATGCATTACAGTGGTTTTTATTATTACTTTTTTTCCTAGTAATATTTTTGAAACCCATGTGTATGAAAAATAACCCCAGAAAACCCCAGTATATGAATATATGTAAAAATTGAATATTTTCTCATATTTGTCCGCCATATTTCAGTCACTATCTTAAATTTTGGACAATATGACAACAGATTCGTTATCACCAACCTCAAAAATCCTTTTACGCACATATTTATAGTAATTCAAACATTTTGAAAATATTCGTCCGCTATTTTGAATCCGCCATTTTGAAGTTTAGAAATTTTGATGTCAGATTCGCGATTAGCGACCCCAAATACCACTAAGAACAAATTTGTGAGAAAATTGAAATATCTTCACAAAATTCAATGCGATATTTTATCCGCCATCTTGAATTTTCGGCATTTTGATAACAGATTGGTGATCAACAACAAAAAACATTAATAAATAGACGACCAGAGAAAATTTGCCAATTTAAACCGCTATGCATGAAAAAGTAAAAAAAAAGGGATCAAACTTCGACTTCGAGCGGCCATATTTCGTGTCGTCATTTTGAAATTCAATTTTTACAGTGTTACATATTCAAGTTTACCCCCTTAAAATGTTCTTTCTACGAGTAAGTATTTCCATGAATTTATAAAACTTGTTACTCAAAATCATGTTTAAAATTGTAGTATTTGAAACCCATTTAAGCTTAAGAGTCGACTTTTTCCCAAGTAGAAAAAATAAATTATATGTTTTCATGAAGTGGACAGTTGGAGCAATAATCATTAAGCAAGAATATAATCTCGACCGGAACCTCTGTAATTATTCAGACCGATTCACACGTGGACTTGTGACCTGATCAGGGGTAGTTAATCGGTATAGAGAAAAGTTAACAAAGTTCGATTACTCAGCGCCGCCCGTTCCCAGGCGCACGAGAGTCGTATCCGTAATCGTGTGAGCGCGTGCTACGATCAATTCCTGTGTGAATTTTATTGTGCACACCCCCGACAAAGTATTTTGTGAAACGGCACCGCAGGACAACCCTCCTATAGGTACACAGAGCAGAGCTTACTATACGCCAATAGTCTGGTGTCGCATCCCTTCTCGCAAGTCGGGATAACAATAGTCCGCTGGCGTGTGCAACCCCGAGCGAAAGTATTTCATAAAAAAAATCTGTAAAAAGAAAGATTTAAAGTAAAAAATTAATTCATTAATGTTTTTTATTTAAAGAAACAAATGCGGACACCTTTTATTAAATACAAATATCAACACTAGTTGTTTTCTTAACCTCAAAATTAAAATGAGAATTATTAGATACAACTCACTCGGTAAGACGCTTCTTTTAATAAAATAAAAAGATTAATTAAAAGAAGCACTAAATGTGAAAAAACATTATTATCCCAAATAGAACTTTTAATTCCTTCGACTGTTTACAGTAGAGTCCCGGTATATTTGCCCGCTCGGTTCATCGCCTTCCCCTCCCGTCTTCTTACATAATTGTCGAAAGAAGGGGGGCGCCGCTTCTAACACTCTCCTCAGTCGCGTTACGTTCGTGACGTCACTGTAGGCCCTTCCTGAGGCCCAGCCCACAAGGTGGAGAAAAACAGAGCAGCGACAGTCAAATATAACGAGACCTAACCTAACATAACTGGACAAATATGCTGGGACATAAATGTAGCGAGACGCAAATATACCGGAACAATACTGTATATATTTACTTTAAATAACTTGACCACTAACAGGTTCTGCATCCCTCTAACACAATATAGAGAACCAAATGCCTATTATCGAAAAAATATTTTTTTTATTAAAAAATGTTTAGATCTCTACATTATCGCTAGAGGGACACAGAATCTGTTAGTGATGAAGTTGTTTAAAGTAAACATATCTGCAACCGAAAAAAAATTCTGTTTACGATAATAATGCACAAACGGACAATTTACATTTCTTTTTTACAATTAGTGGCTGACATCAACAACATGACAGTTTCAAATAATCTTTCAAATTCTATTTCAATAAACGAACCGTCTTACCGTGTAACTTATATCTAAGAATTCTAAATTTAAAGACAACTTTTGTTTACTTTTCTACTTCATCGTAAACACACGTGATTTTCGTTCATTATTAAATTGGTTGCGGGTCAAAAAACTGACAAAATCAAAAAGCCGACAGATCGAAAAACCGACAGTAAAATAATAGACAAATCGACAAACGGACAGTCATTTTTTGAAGTGTCTGTCGGCTTTTCGATTATCGGTTTTTTTAATGATTTTTATGAAATACTTGTTGCCTTTCAAAGTTTTTAACCCTTTAAGCCCCAAATGTGCACAATTTGCTCATGGATTTCAGCATTATTTTATTTATACAATAAACATTTTAAAAAATGGAAATATTCATATCCGACTAGTTTTGTATGTCAAAAACGCCAAAAGGCAAGCTTAAAGAAGCTGTTTTACAGATTGACGTTCCCAAAAAATTATAAACAGAACAATTGTACATAATTAATGCAAAATAAATTCAGAGATTACCTAAATAATACTAATAGAAAAATTAATTAAAATAAACAATAATAGAAAAGCACATGGGATAAGTGCTGCATCAATTATTAAATGTTTTTTTTAAATTTAAATATTAATTAAATAAACATCAAAGTTAATTATTCCGTCAGGATAAAAGTTGACAGAACGAATATATTAAGTCTAGTAAAAAAGAAAAAAAAGGAGAAAAAATGTAATATGAAAAAGAACATATAAGAATACGTAACTCCTCACTGACTAAAATGTTTCTTAATTTCAATAATTAACTTTTTTCTAATTTCTAATTTCAATCATTAACATATGGATTTGACCATATGTCAATTGGATAAATATTAAAAAAGTCTAATTCGGTAACAACAAAATTTTGTTCCATTACAGCACTTACTTAACTTATGAAGAAAAATGATGCCCAAAATAATTTTTGTCGAGTTTTTGGCATTACAATTTACTAAAGCTAAAATTTAATCGATGCCTCCCCTTAATCAAAGTAAAAGGCATTTGACATAGCAAGGCTTGTACTTTGTGATGATGTTTATGGTTTTTGTTCAGTGAAAGAAAAAATTGGATGCTACATAACCTCAAATGTACGCAAAAGTCTCTTTTTTATTGCACGGATAGGTTAGGATAACTTAGAAATCAGAGTTTCTACTTTTGTCTCGGATTCAGCTAGACAAAAAGTCTTCGAAAAATTATATTTTGGTATTTGGAAAATATAAGTTGTACAAAAAATTCCTTGACAATATAACAATTTTCCTCTAACTAACGATGTATATTTCAGAAGAATGTAGGAAAATATCAGAATCTCGCAAGACTAACAAAGAAAGAAAATTTGAAGTTAAAAATTAACTCATTAGTCGTGATATTTTAATAAATTAAAGAGAATTTATTTAGTCGATGCATTTAACACTTTAAATTCCTTTTTTGTAAATTATAACCCTGCAGACACGGGAAGTAACAGTTATGCAATATTTACGTAATGGTTACATTGTTACATAAATGTTACGTAGTTGTGACATAACTGTTACTTTTGTATTTGCAGGGAAAGAACAATTTTTTGTTAAAAGAATTCCTATTACAGCTGTAGTTCTCTTCAAACACGGAAAGTAACAGTTATGTACTATTTACATAATGGTTACATTGTTACATATATGTTACATAGTTGTTACATAACTGTTACTTTTGTTTTTGCGGCGTTACTTTAGAGGAGCGACGTTTAATGATTACTTTTTCTAGAATGCACAGAGAGAAAAATATAGTTAATGGAACCATTTTAGCGTTGTAAACAATGGTACTACAAAAAAGTAGTTAAATTAACTTTTTGCGTAGCAAACATAACCATGAAGTTATTCCATTTCCCGATCGAAAATATACGGTAGAGCAAATAACCTCAAATTTATCGCAGATTTACAGTTTACACCATTAAACATTCATGAATAACAAAATAGATATACTAAAATTGATTAAATGAAAAAAAAAACTTTTATTGTAGTAAAAATAGCTATTATATGGTATATTTTACAATAATTTGAATTGTAAAGTGACATAATTTTACAATTATTAGATGTTACAACCATTTCTACTTGTTTTCTGTTGTACCATTAACATATTTTTGTCTTTGTACGAGCTTTCGATAAAAACTTTTAATTATTCACTATAACTTTTATAAAAATAGATACGGAAATACAACGTGACTAAAAATCTCTGTTTTAATTTTCACCTTTTACTATTTCTCTCCTTTAATTTAGTGAGGTGATAACTATTTACTTTAGCCAACATTATACAGGGGTAAATCTTCCGTAATTAAAAAATAGTTCACTAACCAAAGTCATTACTAAATCGACCAATTAGTCCATTGATCAAACAAAGAACAAAAACTTGAAAAATGTATTTTTTAATTTCCGCTCGTCACTGTAGGTCTAATAAAGGCATCTAGACGTTCGTCACCCCCAGCAAAACTTATTTAGAGCTGATAATTAGAAAATGGTAAAAAGTCAAGCCGGCATTCCCATGATTCGGTCGTCGGTTTTTGCATGGGAACCGGTCGTGATCGTTCATACGTGACACGACGATCGCGCGGGCGAGGTACTAGTCGTTATGTGAGAAAATCGTGGGGGACGACGATGCTCAGTGATTTCATGGTGGCATACGTATCATTGACTAGGATCAAGGGCTAGTAACGAGTAAGTGGATGGTGAATTATCACCGTTATCGGAAAACACCCTTTGTCCATATGCTTGTCCCAAAGACATGGAATTAAGGCTCACCACCAGTGTGTCAAACTGAAAAAAATTTGATTTTTGGAAATTTTTTTAAATGAAAATTACCGTTGGAAATTATTGATTAGCTGTTACTAAAGAATGCTTATCATGTCTATTTCCTAAGAACAATTTCATTTTAATTACGTATTTTGAAGAACATGAATGATGATCTATTATGTGGACCATTTTATTTTTCAAAAGTACGTATTTCGACTTTAATTCAAATAAAATGAAAATCCGTAAATTCAGCAATAATCGGAATTAAGTGTGGATACACTAAGAGAATTTTTGTATAAGAAAAGTCCTATACTGTTTAGTTCCAGCGGGATATACTTGCAATATACGCAACAGCCTTGCTATGTCAAATGCATTTTAGTTTTAAAAATGACTTTACAGTATGGGATTTTGCAATGTAAGTATTGCAAATCGTTAGTGCCAGTATGGACATTTTTCGTATCAGTATGGCACTTTTGGTGTATATTTAAGTATATCCCGCTGGTACTAGGCGGTATGGGACTTTTAACCAGAAAAATTCTCTTGTAAGTGTAAGAAGCAAGTAGCTTAGTTACCACTAGGAGCGTTCGCGACTCTCGCGGTTCTATTTTGTTCTCGTTATAGAAATTTTCGATGACCGGAAGAAACATTTCGACACACTGCATATTTTATTTATGTGACAGATATGCGTGTTTTGCGGCACCTTAGGAATTCAAGGTACTGTATGGCAGTAGTGTTTTATTTTGACATTCTGTGTTTCATAAACCAGAAACCGACTATGTGTCATGATATTGATGTATAATTGTACCCGGCGTGGGTTTTTCCCATAAAGGTGGTTGTCTCTACCCCATTGCACACCCGAATGGGGGTACCTCTCAAAATGAAGCAGGCCTGTTAGGTAAATTATGTAAAAGGCCCTTCAAAATGGTGACGATCTCGAAACAATTATTTGTAATTTGAATATTATAATATCGATATATAATATGACGTTGTAGTCTATTTAAATGTTCAAGAAATTGAAAAGTCGAACTAAGATCTAAATGTCCCCGGTTCATCCACACAGGCCAACAATGTTTTGCTATTGAGAAGCTGTATACAATTTCCAAAGTAATTTTGTACGAAAATCCGAATCAGCTTTTAAAATCTGCCCATTACGTCAGAATTTTGAGATATTTGAGGTTATGTACATAACAAAAGGCATTTTTGTTACTTTTAGGTTATCTACAGGAAAAGCCAAATGTTTGTGGCTTTTTTTTATAATTTGCATCATTTAGTACGACTCACGTGTCACAATGATCTGTTAATCGACTACCTAAGATTAGCTTTCACAAAGTTTTGAACGTATTAAATTTTGTCAATATTACGTCATCTTGAATCAGCCGTCTTGGAAATTGCCGATATCAATTTTCTGACTTCATCTTTATACTTACCGAACTCAGAAATGCCTAGGTACAAGTTTACAAGAGCAATTATCAATTAGAAATGTTTTTGGGATAAATATCATAATTTTAAATGGCCGTAACTTTGTGACAAAAATTCTTCGGTTGTCGACTAATAGCTTATTTTAAAGGGTGAGAGTTGAAATAAATGATGCAAGTAGTAAAAGAGTTTGTTGCATTCTGTACATGACCTCGAAAGTAGCAGAACAACATGCAAGACATAGTTTTTTTGTATATATTTTTACGAGATACTTAAAGCACTTCAACAATACCGCCTTATGCCACGAACCGAACTTTTTGTTCATTAAATGATCTGCTCAACTTAGGGAACACATCTTTTACTTCTGATACCTGCTATGCACAATCCATTTGAGATGAGCACAGGGTGAATTGGCAGGAAACCTGTAAACAAAATACTCTTGAACATCTCATATTCACTTCTACATAAACAAATAAATTTGATTTTCCAATGACGTGATCAGACCTAGTATGATTTGCACTGATTTGTAAGTATACGAGTTTAGTTATTAATGCCAAATAGATCTACTGAGATGACGAATAGTTACGTTGGTGCAATGTACAAATCTATATTGACTTCATTTTTCGATGACACAATGTATCTTAAGAATTCGTAATATTTCGACTGTTTACTTAGCCGTGGAGTGATCACTAAATCAATACAATATCCCAATCATCGCATCTTTGCACACTCCGCTTGTAACTACTAAAGCTAATCGGTTCGGTTGGATCAACCTAACTTTTCTAATGAAACTTGTAGACGCACCGCAATCTTTCAGTTTGGTTTAGTTAATAGCAAACAAACAGTTTAGTTCGAACAATAGTAATTCTGCGACTTTGCAATCAAAGGCTCCTGAGTGGTTTCCCAATATGTAATGTGGTATATGTAATTAGTTCAATAAAAAGTTTGTGCCCGTTGCAATCTTGTGGTAAATAAAGAAGTGGATTTGACTCACTTCAATAAAATGGGATTCGCTCTAATTTCAAGTAATCCGTTAATAATACGGTTTAAAGTGACTTTAGTAATTGCCAGAGAGGAAAAACAGGCGTAAATCTTCATTTTAAATTCGTTGCAGCGAGATTCGTCACGTTCACTTTCATGAATTGATCGATTATTCAGACTACCCTGCAATGCGGGGAGAATGACTTCGTTTGGTACATTTGGTTTAATTTCGAATAGATAAGCTCTCTTGATTAAAAGTCTTAAAAGTTGTTGTTTTCTCTCACTGTTCTAAAAAACGGCTTTCAATGAGACATTGTTGATTTTTCATTTATTTTTAAAAAGGCATAGTGTTCGACGAAATACCTCGTGTAATTTTATTAATATTAGGGACATTCTACGCCACGCCAGCTATCTATTTTTTAAACAATGCTTGTTTTTTATTTAAATGAGGTATTTTGAGCCTAATATGGAAATTAAATGCCGTCATAAAAAAATGTTATGAAATTTTACTATTGTCGCTTCATTTAATTAACTTATACGCAAATGCAGAACGGTAAAAAAATAAATGTAACATAGATTTTGTCAATGTTTGAGCGAGTTTTCTTCTGATAATAATTGTTTTCAAAAAATGAATTACACATAGATGAAAAAAGGTAATAAAATTTTCAAAACCGCTTTCACAGGTTCCGCAAAGGCACAACAAAGTTGTATTTATCCAATACAAAAGTAGAGGGGAATGAATTGAAACGGGAATTTAAGTTCTACACAAGGAAATTTCGATTTGAAAAAGTTGGAAAAAGAAGAAGGTACTTATGTATCGTATTAACCCATAGAACGCAGGGACCAACTAGGTGTCACAACAACACGTGACGATTTTTTTGTTGTATTTTTACGATAATTGTATGCCTTTTCATGTCAATTTACCAGAATAGAGGTAATTTGAACTATATAGGAATATATTACAAATCTGGCATCCGATTTTGAAAATTCAAAATGACGTACCCAACATGGAGGTAAAATTTTTAAAAATTAAATGAATTTTTTTACAAATTGTTATTCTGGAGGTTTTGGAGTTGGTGATTACGAAACTATCATCCGGTTTTGAACATTCAAAATGACAGACATTTCTTATTAAACTCATTACTCGGGGATAGTTGGGATCGTTAATTACGAATCCATTTTATCCACTTACAATAAGTATCAAAATTTAGCAATATCATGAAACACAGATTCGTCATTGGCGACAGAAAAATCTCAGAGTAACAACTTTTAAACTGTATCCACTGATTTTTACAAAAAAAAACGTTTTTTTATTTTTTTTAACCATTGGCTGCTGGAAAGTCTACATAGACGCGACACAAGGTATGACCTTTGTGCATTGTCCATACGTGACACAAGACACAAGTTTGGCCACTTTTAAATGGTGATTTGAAACTGTAAAACCCCGACAGTCTAAAGGTTAAAGAGATTCCCTTGCATTAATGCATTTATGCCTATCCCATGAATATCTCGTGTTTAAGTAGATCCGAGGTTAAAAATAACATGTGCAAAAAACATTTTTCAGTAATATCTATTTTTTACGAATAAATCAAGAATAATAATAACTTTGCAGCAATAAACTGAGAAAATGAATATGTAATTTTTTTATTTTTATGTCATTTTGAATTCTAATGGATTCATAGTGACTGTTTGGATTCCGAGACATTCAGCATGATTATATTTTCCGTCATCTTTGGATTTAAATGAACTCTTTGAAACTGCTGTAAATTCGCCATTTCAGAGGCATTCAGCATTATTCATTTCGATGCTATTATTTTTTTTATTCCATTAGATTCGCAATGTTTCTTTTGTCTTCACCTTTTTTAGTCTAAAACATTTCGCAATATTACATTTTCCTAACTAAGCAAAATCCCTTATGCTATTGACGCTACAAAAGAAATTGTTATAAATTTTACATACTTTTATTTCCTGATCGATTCATCGTCTTCCATTTCATAATCCTCCATTCCATCATGTTCCATTTTATCATCTAGGTACATCATCTTCCGGGACTTTTCATCGTTTAGTACATTTCATCGTCTGGACATTTCATGGTGTGGACATTGCACCGTCTGGACATTTCATCGTCTAGGATACTTCATCGTCTAGCATACTTCCTGGTCTGGACATTCTAAACACTTTATCGTCCAGGACATTTCATCGTTTTGGACATTTTATCGCTTGGACATTTCATTTTCTGGACATTTCATCGTCTGGTACACTTCATCGCCCGGGACCTTTCATCATTTAGGTCATTTCATCGTCTAGGACATTTCATCATCTACGATACTTCATCATCTGGACATTTCATCGTTTAGGACATTTCATCATCTGGACATTTCATTGTCTAGGACATTTCATCGTCTAGGATACTTCGTCTTCTGGACATTGCATCGCCTAGACACTTCATCGTCTGGACATTTCATCGTCTAGATACTTCATCGTCCAGGACATTTCATCGTCTAGGATATTTCATCGTCTAGGACATTTCGTCGTCTAGGATATTTCATCTTCTAGGATACTTCATCGTCTGGACATTTCATCATCCAGGATACTTCATCATCCAGGATACTTCATCATCCAGGACACTTCATCATCCAGGACACTTCATCGTTTGGACATTTCATCTTTTGGACATTTTATCGTCCGGTACGCTTCATCTTCCGGGACCTTTCATCCTTTAGGATATTTCATCGTCCAGGACGATTCATAGTTTAGACACTTCATCGTTCAGGACATCCCATCGTTTAGAGCATTTCATGGTCTGGACATTGCATCTTTTAGGACATTTCATCATCTGGACATTTCATTGTCTAGGACATTTCATCGTCAAGGATACTTCATCGTCTGGACATTTCATCGCCTGGACACCTCATCGTCTGGACATTTCATCGTCTAGACACTTCATCGTCCAGAACATTTCATCGTCCAGGACATTCCATCGTGTAGGATACTTCATTGTCTGGACATTTCATCATCTGGACATATCATCGTCTGGATATATCATCGTCTGGACATATCATCGTCTAGACACTTCATCATCCAGAATATTTCATCATCTAGGACATTTCAATTGTGTAGGATACTTCATTGTCTGGACATTTCATCGCCTAGACACTTCATCGTCTGGACATTTCATCGTCTAGATACTTCATCGTCCAGCACATTTCATCGTCTGGATATTTCATCGTCCAGGACATTTCATCGTGTAGGATACTTCATTGTCTGGACATTTCATCATCTGGACATATCATCGTCTGGATATATCATCGTCTGGACATATCATCGTCTAGACACTTCATCATCCAGAATATTTCATCATCTAGGACATTTCAATTGTGCAGGATACTTCATTGTCTGGACATTTCATCGCCTAGACACTTCATCGTCTGGACATTTCATCGTCTAGATACTTCATCGTCCAGCACATTTCATCGTCTGGATATTTCATCGTCTAGGATATTTCAACGTCTAGGATATTTCGTCGTCTAGGATACTTCATCTTCTAGGATACTTCATCGTCTGGACATTTCGTCGTCTATAGACACTTCATCATCCAGGATACTTCATCATCCAGGACACTTCATCACCCAGGACATTTCATCGTCTAGACATTTCATCGTCTTGGACATTTCATCGTTTGGACATTTCATCTTTTGGATATTTCATCGTTCGGTACGCTTCATCGCCCGGGACCTTTCATCGTCTGGACAGCTTATCGAATCGGATACTTTATTTCATCGTCTAGAAACTTGTTCGTCCAGGACATTTCATTGTTTAGGACATTTCATCGTTTAAAATACTGGATAAAATTGTAATGTTTGATCAAAAAAATATGTATCAAGTTTAAAGTTTAATCAATATATAGCTTCATAAGTTTTTCGATATTGTTCCATGTTTACTTTAGATTCATCAGTAATATTTTCAACATTTATTCTCAGCTAGACATTTTTTCTCAAAACTATAATAATATTGAGTTTATCTTTGAGTCGCAGTTTAAATAGAATATTATGAATAAAAAATTAAATTTTGTAAAAACATTCTTTGATAAATATATGATTAGGATTCTCTTTAACAATTTCATGTCACTGTGGATGTCTTAACTTTCGGGTTTCGAATGGACAGGAGAGTTTTGAAACAACAATGATTATCAATTATATATAATTATTGAAAAATATCTTTTATGTTATAAATATATTTACAAAATACTTTTAAAAACAACACCAGTTAATATGAGGACAATTACCATTTAAGTAGGTTGTATTTTTATCAAGATTTTTGAAATTATATGGAATTTGTTGCAAGATTTAAAACATAAAATTTTGATTTATCATATACAATATCTTTAAAAAACAAATAAATTTTGTTAATAATAAAGATACAACTTACAGCAATGGACATACGATGTGCACAATTACTGAACAGTAAACTTGAAAATATTGCGCTACCCAATATTTGTTTGCAAATAAAATAAACGCAATTTGTTTTCAATATTTAAAAGCCGTTCATAAATCTTAATATTTCACTGGCATTCTACAGAAAATTTGACAAAAACGAAGACTATTCGGAGGACATCAAAACCTTACTAAAAACAAAAAGCAATATCTGTTTATGATTGAAATTTCAACCTTTTCTTATAAAAAGATTTCGATAAATTTTCCTTTTTTTGAAGTAATTTACAATAAAATGTGTTGAAGAAATATCGTTGCATTTTAAATGGGTTTATTTTAGGTATATAAAGAAGTAAGAAGTTGAATTATATGAAACACATCATTTTGCAAATTTTGTTTTAAAAAACGTATCTAATTTTTAACCAATTTCTTTTATTCCTCTCTAGAACTTTTATGACGGTTCTAAAGTAACCCCATCGATAAATATCGATTTCTTAAGAAACGTTACTAAATATTTTTCGAGCTGTTAACCTGCTTTACTACTTTTCAAGTTTGATATGGGACCACAAAACAAATTTCAGAAAAACCGGAAGAAGATTAAACAAGAAATTCATGAAACTAGTCAGAAACGCGAAATTCTCACTCACTTCAGGTTGGTCGCGATTAAACCGCAATCAATACGTATACCAAAATTCTATTTGTTACGAAGTATTATATCTAAATTTGATACAGTTAGTTAATAAAATCATTTTTAGTTATTTTAAAATTAATATTTTTAAAAACGAAAAATATTCAATTTATTATTAATTTTCTACTAGATTTTTTGTTATATTTAATTATGTTTTATTTTCTAAATAAGTTTTTGTTAGTTATATTTGTATTAATTATTTATAACAATTTCTTAAGCTTATTTTTCTCTATATATCATTAATTATTGTTCGAAAAAATAAGAAATTGTATTATATTTAGGAGGATGAAACGTGTAAATTGAATTTATTTCCCATTAAAAATAGAGATCATCCTGAGTTCTTTTTCAATATATCCGCAAATGTACCACTTTAAGAGGATTTGTGATCATCTGGAAGTGCTATTAAATAAATCGTATGCCTTTTCAAATATTAATTTAATCTGAAGGGATCTTATTCCTGAGATTTATCTTGTTTCGGATCATTTTTTTATCCACATTTTTTAATTCAGAGTTTGTTCTAGGGACGCAAGATGGCGTTCAAATCCACAACTAAAAATGCTTCATCTCTGCTTAATATGTTGGACGACCAGTAATTCAAAAATGAGAGCTTAGCAATATTTAAAGAAGCAAGTGATCACAATTTGATTTAGTACTATATCATCTTTATTCTATTCACAATAATTGCCATTCAATTCATAACTAATATATCAAATTTGAAAATATTCATCAAGTATGTAGTATTAATTAACCTAATAACACCGAACCTTGCATTAAGATTACAGAGAGGTTAAAGTGTAACATTTTATTATAGTTACTATCTAACATTATATCAAGCTTATATTAAGGTTTTTAAGGTTACAACGATTTTAAGTGTAAAGTTTTACTAAGGTTACTCTCCAACATTACATCAAGCTTTATTAAGGTTATTATAAGGTTAGAGAGAAGTTAGTGTTAACGTTTTATTAAGATTATCTTCAAAAGGTATATTAAGCTTGTATTAACATTACACTTGAACATCGTTTTAAATTTGTATCGTAACATTGTCTTAACATTAATATTGCATTAGTTTTTTAAGGTTATGGGAATATTACTTATAGAACCATTGTATTTTTAAGATCGCAGAGAGGTTCCGAAATAATGTAGTTGTGATAAATTTAACCACGTTTAAAACTTGTTTGTATAATTATTCTATAGATGGAACATTAAATTAACGTCAGTAAAACTTAGAATTTAAGCTTAAATGTGATAGCGCACAACCAAGAGTTAACATTACAGAGACATTCCTGCGTAACATTGCATTAAGATATATTTTAATATTTGCTTTAGTCTCTAATTTATGGTGAATGATACACGTATGCATATCATTTAAAATAATCTTAAAGAATAATGTCAATGGAAAGTTCCAACAAGTTTACTGTCATATAAGTTGTTACGATTTAAAATTAAATTCGTATCTTTCATCAACCGTAATGTAATGTCCGAGCTAAAGGTTATCATATGCAGGGGCAACATTAACTTAAACAACACCTTAAAATAATGTTAATCTATAATATTGAAACTGAATTCAATATTAAGTCATAACATTTCTGTAATGTACCATTAATGATACCTTATAAAGTGTCATTAACCTTACAAGTTAATAGTATTGGCAGGTTGTTAGTACATTGTGGAATGTTAATCAATGTAAACTTACAATATAATTTTAATAGCAAGTTATTGGTACTTTGTAGGAATGTTAGTTAACACTTATGTAACATTTCATTTAAGGTTAATGTGCACCTCTTTTGAGGACATTTCGTACTACCAGGAGGTTAATGCAAGGTTACTTTTAAGGCTACAACCTTACAACTTAAGGTTGTTTTAAGGTTGCTGCGAGGTTTTTGTACTATGAGAGTAAAGCCAATAAAGATTCAATTTTATTTGAAATTACACTTTTTTACGTTGAGAGTAATAGCTCTTTATTAAGAGCACTGTAAGAAGACTTTCTGAGCAGTATTGAACACACATTTCACATTTTAAAGAGATCTTAAAGATGTTTTTGGCATTTTAAAGGTGTCAACTTCTCAGTATCGTAAAAGATTTAGGTAACGCAGAAATTAAGAATATCTGAAAGTTTTCATCGTTATTAAGTTTAAATATTAAGCATTTTTTAAATAATTAAAATAAATAACCTTGCGGATATAGTATCATCGTCTATAACTGAAGGGTTCATTTTTAAATTCTATTGAAAATTGTTTCTGAAAACATGTCAGATACGAAACGATCGTGTGAATTCAAGCGTGAGGTAGTTACATATAAATCACAAATCTATAATTACAAACATTTCCGTATATCATTTTAAAAAAAGGTTCTGCGCAACCTTTTCAAAACAGCTAATTTCTTTAAATGTATCTTTTCTAAGCACAATTTACTGAACATGAGAAACGGAATTGCAGAAAAATGTTGTAGAAACAGCATAACTCAAGGTTATCAATCAAATTAAACTAAAAAAATAGAAGTTCATTATCACGCGATAATACAAGTTTAAGAATTCTTTGAATACCTGAAGAAAATTATGTCACGAAATCCTTAAATATGCTTTCAACGGGTATTGAATTTGCAATAAAGTTATGTATTTATTATTCGTGTTTTAGTGCTTTATTATGCATATAAAATAGGAATATAATGTCCAAAAATATATATATGAAATAAAAATTTTGACATAATTAAAATATAATAAATCGGCAAAATAATTATAATTTTTCGATTATATTTTTCTCTGTGGTGTTAAATCTATTTTATTATAAATACATAAAGTTTATGTAGTGATAACCCAGTGGTTTTTAGAATACTGGACCAAGTTGTAGTTTCTTTGACTTTTGACGGTCTACAAAACTAAATATTATATTTATATATTATAATCTCATATTATAAACTCTTAGCATGCGGTTTTACTGACGTATTTAGTAATATATTTCCACTTTAGCATTCGGTAATAGAGGTAATCATCTTTAATTTTTTTGGAATGAAAGCGATATCCTATATACTTCTACTTTATTTATTTATTTATTTAAAAACGGCCAGTGCTGTCTTCAATACAAAAGACATAAAATTACGTACAATTGTAACATTTCTAGGATACGAGATACTTAGCTACTTTAAAATAATAAGATACAAAGACGACGAATACATAACAAATTAAGTAATAAATAAAAACAAGACGAATAAGTGTTGTAATCAGCATTACTATTTAATTACTATTTAATTACAGTAACTAAAGCGAGTAAGTGCGCCCAATCTCACTAACAATATTTATAAATTATTTCATCTTCATTTGTTACGAAATTGCAGGTAAAAATAGTATATTCGATATTGATATTATATATCGATATTTCGCCCATTCCAGACGACATTTTTTAATACGATAGACGCTCGGTAATTTGTGCCCGAATATTTCACTGCAGGGCGCAAAATCAAGTTCTACTCCCGGAGTGTTATTAAAACATTATAATAATATTAATCATTTTTCATTTATAGTTGTTTAACCAAACTGTATAGTAATTTGGTTACAATAAATTATAACACAGTATTGTCATTATAAATTACAGATTTAGTGTTTGATGACTTTTCAAATTCATTATCATTACATACTCCCATTGATAATACTTGTACAAAAGAAAATGGACGATAAAAAAGATTAGATGAATTAATACATTTTCGAATTGTCACATATTTTTTATTTTAATTAAGAACATTTTCCCTTAAATTCCTTAACATTTGAAAACAATTATTTGATTTCGATTTATGCACTGAAAAAAATGTTCCTAACATCAAGTTAATATTTATTTCAACGGTCACAACAAAATATTTACTTATAATAGAAAAATAGTTTGTTAATTCAACTAAATTTTAATTTGATTTTATCCAGCAAGTAAATATTTCTTTAAATTAAGAAAATATTTCCTTATTTTCAGTAAATATTTTGTTGCGACTATTCAAGTAAATATTTACTTGAAATTAGGTAACTTTTTTTTATTATTATGATCAATGACGAATTTGAATTCATAAAGACCTTTTGACAAAAATAATTTTCATATAAAAATAGAGACAAGGATATGAGTCATTGTTTATACTATAAAAAATATTTCAAATTAACTGAAAAAGATTGATAAATTATTATTCTTGAAATAAAAAAATGTGGACATGTTTTGGCGATATTTATAGAAATGTTCAGCCATTTTTTGTGAGAATACAGAAACAAAATATTTATATAACTGATTAAATTATGAATGATTAAAAAATTAATTATTCTTACGAGAAAAATATTTGTCCATCAATACATATTGTTATTAAGCATATAACCCTAACTATACTTTTTTAGAGAAATAACAAGATATTTACGTTGAATGACCATGAATTTTCCTGCAACTTTTAACAGTGTTTATGAATATTTTCCACGTTCTGGCCTCGAATTTTACGCTCCAGAACATTTACGTTACACGCGATATACGTGAATATTAATGAAACATTTTATTTTTTTACGTCATAAATGAAGTATCAATATTTTCTATACACATAAGAGATCAATATAAAACATTTCTTACTATAATCATTCAAATTAAAAACATTAATTTTGATTTATGATCAAACTGAAAGCTTCAAAGTCATTTTTAATGTACAATGGTGCATTAAATTTAATGTATCTCTAGATTAATGTAATATTTGGGTACATTTGAATGACATTCAATGCACATTTATGAAATTTAATGCTAAATATATGCATTAATTTTAAGAATTCGTTCATGACATTTCTATTGAGTAATGAAAAATCGATCTTTATAAAAATGAAGGTTTTACGCGAAATGTAATGCAGTTGAACATAAAATATACTGACATTTTTAGATTTAAAAATTTAATGTATATTATTGCATTAAATTGTACGGTTTTTAAAGAAAAATTTAATTTATTAATTCAGTCTAAGTTAAAATGACATTATGCATATATATTATTATTGATAAGAAACTGAATTAGCGTATAAATTATTAAATAATATATTAAATGTTTGTATCGCAAATTAATGTAAATTTTGTATGCCATTTAGTGTAAATGTGCACAAATTTGGTGCAAAAGAACACATTCTTGTAATGTAAGGACCCCGATTGTCGACGAAAACCCCAACTACATGCGTGTTTCATATTAATGTATATGACAAATGGTTTAATATTCAAATTATTAGGATAATAATAATATCTTATTAGTGGAGGTTTTACGGATATTTGACGACTAAATACAAGTAAACATTTTTCTTAGACAATTGCATACGAGCGAGCATTGCGTCGGGGTTAAGTAAGCATATAGTAAGCGAGAGAGACCCGGGTTCGATTCCTCGTCGGAAGAGTTTTTTTTTATTTCTTTGCGAGCGTTACTTATTTATTTGTATTAAATTAATTTATTAATTCAGTCTAAGTTCAAATTGTATTAAATCGCGCTAAATGGTATTAAAACAACATAAAATAATTAAAATTAAGTACATATGAAATTACACATTATCGTATAGTACACACATAATACAGAAGTTATTTCGTAATTTAAATTAAATACAACTTTTTAATCTACCGGTAAATCTCCTCATTTTAAATATTTTATCCAAAATATTCTTTCAGCGAATGTAATATTTTGGAGACAAGTTTCACGCAAACCGCATTATCGAAATTTGTTATGTATAGTTACAATTCCTGTAGCGTACATTAAATTCCGTGCAATGTAAGGAAAGGACATTTCAAAGAAATGCATTAATGCAAATTTTGAACAACATTTTTTTAAATGTATCTGCTTGAACATTGCTACCATTACATTTTAAATAAATTTCATGTACTTTTTTTTAATAATGTTTGTATTTTAATTCTGTTTTGAAATACTAAATTATTGTCACAAATTTTTTTTAAGGTAAAATTGAAGATAAATAGTAATAAGTGAGACCTTGAATAAGTAACATGAGGATACATTTTTTAATTTAAAAAATCAACTAACGAGTTACATTGTTTTAAATCAAGAAAGCTTTTTTATTTTTTATTTCTTTGAAGGAAAGTATAACTTCCAATGTTTTTCCACTTACATCGCAATTACAGTTAATTGGACTGATAAAAATAATGATGATAATATAAAATGAACAACACATAACTGAGATTGCAGAAGTCTTAGAACAGAAATTCGACTAAAAATTATGTTTTTGAATATTTAATCTAACTTTGACAGATCAAATTAATTCGACCAATCTAATTTGATTAACAAACATTTGAACGACTGTTAATCACATTTCTTTTTGATCGAGAGAACGTGACATCAATAAGTGAGGGACTATATTACTGGAGGTTAGCGTTAGTTAGGATATGTTAGTTTTTAGTTTGTATACACATGAATTGTTTAAAATACTTGTGGACACATCTTTTGTTTAAAATGCAATATTTCGGCATAATATTTTCAGGTGTAAACTATTTTATATTTTGCATGTTCTTTATATTATATTTAACAGCACTGAGATGTTCGAGAGTTTTTTCATTTTAATACGTTCACTGTAAAAACCTACACTTAAATTGGTACAACATATGCGTCTGAAATCTGGAATTAAGTAAGAAAATTGACTAAAAGTACGATCTAATAAAAATAAGACCGCTCAGATAAGGATTACGCACTATACATTAACTAACTTTATAAGATGTAATCATTTTAATTATTTGTTTACAGTGTTGTAAGGCAAACTACAACATTAACTGTCTAAATTTTTTACAGTGAAAATTGGGTCATTTTCTGTTAAAAGTGACTTTATCAATAGTTCCAAAGTGGAAATCTCACTTTATTAAGAGCGGGTGGAAACATTTCACTCTCCTTAAAGTGAAATTTTCACATTAAAAATAGTGAAACTTTCAGCAGACTTTTAGCAGAGGATGTCCTAATTTTAACTGGAAACAAAATTACAGAGAAAATATTCATCACTTAATAACTGTTAATACATTTTTAAAACACAGTAATGTTTTACTTTGTAAATCTGAGATATTTAAGATTATTTCAATAAATTTCTGTATAAACACTGTCATATATGGATATATTTCGAAATCTAATGAAACAATTAATACACTTAGAAAAAAAAATAGTTAAAATAACCATTAAAGATAATTAAATAGGCCCTTGTTATTTTGTTCACCTTAAAATAACCAACTCTGGTTTGTTTAACCACAAATATTGTTGGTTTAACTAGAAATATTATTATTTATGATTATTATAATATAATTATGGTTATTATAACCAGATAATAATTATAAATTATGGTTATTATAACCAGAAGAAAGTGTAACTTCGTGTTTAACCAGAACATTTTTTTGAGTGTATAATTGCACCTTACCATTAAAACCATTTTCCATACTAAACAAACCATATTTATATTTATTGATTACTTATGACGTACCAAATCTATCATCATACTAATCCATCAATTTTATTTTCATCAGTATTATTTGTTTTTAAATTTTGTTATTCAGGAGATAAACATACAACATTTAAAGATATCTTCAGTACGACTCAAGAGCTCACAAAGAGTCCAAAATAAATAACTTGAGTAAACTAAACTAAAATGCCTGAAAGTTATGCATTCTATTTTGTCGCATTAATTATTGTAATGAAGGAATATTTAGGTCCTGAAGTATACCCTATCATTCTGGTAATGTCGATTGTAATAAACTCGTTTTTTCTTATTGAAGCTGTTAACTTTCATATATGTTACAAATTCATACTAATATTTTAATTATTAAATATTTTGATCATTGACTTCAGCTTTCTAAAGTTCTTGACATAAATAAAATCCAGAAACATTAATGAGTAGAACAGTAATTTTCTATTTTTGTAAAGGAAACAACAATTTTTACATATATTCGGTAGTCAATATTAGCACGTATTCTGTTAAGTTTCTCCAAATGTTCTCATATCCTTAAAAAATGCTTAATAAGGGATAACACAAAATGTCCTCAAGAAATTAGTAGAAAAGAAATCTTGCTGATCACGTGCTTTTGTACTTTATATTTTGCTATAAACAGTCTAAAAACCTTTCATCGCATTATACGGCAACTTTGTATTTGAGTCCTATACATTTTCAGAAAGTCGTGTCTGATATTATCATTCGTTTGGAACTAATATCTTAACTCAATATAATATGATCTAGATGCCTAAACAGATCAGACTGACTTGCATTTTCACGCAAATTACAAGGGTATAATATTATGTCAATAGATGCGTTTTTAACATGACGCATCGTTTGTACATTGCAGAACTTGCATAAGTCATTGATCCTAATCTTGTTTCCCAATATCTCGAATAAAAAGACATCGTCAGAACATTTTTTCTTGGACTGTCTTATTGACCAGTGGTCATTTGAGACTCAACGACCCATATATGAACTTAAATAAGTTATTTAAAATTCAAAACCACAAATATTTACTTTCAGGAATGTTTTCTAGGATAAAAAAGAAGATACACCAGTATCAAAATCATACATATAGGACATTTTTATATTTTTTTTTTTCAAATCGCGAAGTTTACGGCTTTAACGAAATTTTACAGTTTTTCATATTATAACGTTGTAATTTACCATTGAAAATGTTACATTTTTAAATGTGAAGGCTATTATATTCGCAAACGGCCCTTCCCAAATCCTCCAGATAATTTAGATGATCTGATTTAATGCATTCTTGCAGCTATTTCCATCAAATCTTAAGCAGACCCGAAAATTGACCGATGAACATAACATTTCTGGTTTACGTCATTATAAGTTTTACAAAATTTTGTGATCGTATCATTAAAACTAACATTTACTGCACGAAGCGTTTAATGGACTTAGGAGGAATGATTATACACTACTATTATTTCTATTATTACTAGTATCAATACATCTAATTCTGTGTCGAAACTATTTATTAACAGCAAAATTTAGAATTCTTAAAATTTGCGGCCTCATTTTCGCTTTTACCTAATTCTTGACATTTGTTATGATATTCTATAGTCTCAATTGTTCTGTGAACATCTTGATTATTTAATTTATTTATGTTCATGTATACATGAACACATTCCTTTGAATTAATTTGTATGATTAAAATTGTAAATTAATATAACGATTTTAACAAGACAATAAAATTTCTTAAAAAGGTCTCGGTGCACTCTAAATTGCTTACAGTGAAAATTGAGCCACTCTCTGCTAAACGTGACTTTTTCACTATTTCTAAAGTGGAAATTTCACTTTATTAAATTGACATGTTTCCGACTACATTTAATAAAGTGAGACTTCCATTTTAGAAGTAGTGAAAAAGTCACTTTTAGCAGAAAGTAGCTCAATTTTCGCTTTAAGAAATTTAGAGTGTGGATGATTTCAATTCTGGCTCAGGATATCTCCTTATTTATCCTGAAAGAAAATTTATTTAAGCTCATTCAGAATAATTTTCGCACATAAAAAGTTGTAATACATACCTTTAATTTTAAATTACAACATGATATATGAAAAATTAGGAACTAAGGGTTTTCGAGATAATTATTTTCATGAAATTTTGTTACTGCCATAAATTTCTCGAATTTAACTAAAAAATCAAATTTCCCAAAAAGGACGCGAGGGATGATTTGGATTCTGGCCTTGAATATCTTCTTTTTTATCCTAGAAAACATTCCTGAAATGGTTTCGGTTGTTTTGAATGTTCATAATAACTCATGACATGACCCAATTTACATTTGATACCTTCTTTTTTAATATAAAAATATTCCATATTTTCAAAATTTCAGTAACTTTACATCGGGCTTATAAATCGGTGACTGTAGCAGAAAAACCTGCCAAAAAGTGAATTGCTGAGCGAGATGCATGGAGTAGTATACATTGTGTAACTAGGGAGCAAAATAGATGTTTATATAGTTTATTATGCTTTTGATATGTATTGGTCAAAATATATGAAATATAAATTATAATACTGATATAGATATATCGGTATAAAAATTAAAAAATGGATAAGAATAAATTAAGTTTTCTATGTTGCACCTTTTCTTCTACTTTTTTCTGTAGCAAGAATCTATACTTTTTTGTAATCGAATTTGTGTCCCGCTTCATTTCTACGGTCAGTTTATGTTCTGTGTTTGTTGTTAGAAAGTTTGTTTGTGATTTTTAAGTCTGACTTCTATTGTTCGATTGTTTTCATTTCAAAGGTAAATTTTAGTCTATTGTCGTTGTCATAGTGATTAAATTGATTAAGGATGTTATTTTCTGAACCTTCTAGGATGCAAGTGAAAATGCCATCTATATATATACAAAAAAGAGAGGATTAAATGATAACTTATTTAAATTTTTATTTGTTGTGTATTCGAGTACAAAGTATGCAAGAACTGGAGAAAGCGGCGAAGACATTGACGTGTCATAGGTTTGTTTGTAAACACAGTCATTGAACTTAAAATATGTGTAAGAAAATTACAGAATTAGAAAAGAATGCAAATAAGTCTTTTACTAAACTCTGACAAAAAATAAATATGTGAATCTTTTGTTTAATTTTGTTAGTTTTCTTGAAAATATTGTAATATGAATTACAACTAACATTATTATTTGACCGTTAAATTCCTCCCAAAAAGTTACTAAACAAATTATTTTATTGACTTTTGAAAATAATCCCTTTATAGAGTTAGTTATGCCTAAATAATTTTAAAAAACTTGATTGTTTTTGGTTACACAGGTTAACATGGTTTTGTTGTTGGGAACCTGTGGGTCATTTTCGACGTAATTTTGTGTGTAGAATCAGAATCCGAAGTCAGAAGTGGCCCATCACATCAGGATTTTGAGATATTTGAGGTTATTTATTCGAAAAACGCGTTTTTTTGCTATGTTTGAGGTTAGGTAAAGGATGCAACAGTTGTTGTTTTGTTTTCTGTACTATTTGCATCTTTTAGTACTGCTCTTACTCTTCAAAATGAGCTTTCATTAAATCACCTACGATTTTTCCACGATTAAAAATGTTGTGTCGTCTGTATATAACCTCAAAAAAAGCAAACAAACTAATTTTTCGAGTGCATAACCTCAAATATCTCAAAATCCTGATGTGATGGGCTACTTTTTTCTTCGTATTCTAATTCTACGCACAAAATTACGTCGGAAATGACCCACAGATTCCCAACAACAAAACCATGTTGACCTGTGTTATCTAATAAAACTGACTTTTTTTGCTATTGTTGAGGTCATGTACAGAAGACATACCATTTTTAGGAGTTTTTCCTTTTATTGGATCATGTGATACTACTCTTTCTTTAAGATGGGATGCGCAGAATTCCATTACGACTTTTCTTTACCAAGATACGCCAATTTGAAATTACGATATACATGTAAACAAATTTACCTTGAAATGCTCTTGGAGAACAAGCTGAAGGTCAATTTCCATGTCATCAAGCCTATATAAATATAAACAACTATACAAAATATGGATATTAATAACTAAAATCAGGTTGCAGTATTGTAACTGTTTTTTGATAACGTTAATGGAATACATCACGTAATTTCAAAATGGCCGTATCTTTGTAAGAAAAAATCTTAGGTGATCGAATAAAACCTCATTTTGAAGGGTAAAGGTAGTACTAAAAGATGTAAATAGTACAGAAGGCCAACAAAAATTGTTGCGTCCTGTACGTAACCTCAAACATAGCTAAATAACGCGTTTTTCGAGTACATGACCTCAAATATCTCAAAAACCTGACGTGATGAACCAATTCTGACTTCGAGTTTGGATTCTAATAACAATTACGTCGGAAATAAACAATAACGTCGGAAAATAAAAAATAAACAATTACGTCGGAAATGACCCACAGCTTCCCAAAAACATCCAAGACTGTTTTTTATGTAGATCTGTGTTATCGACATTTTTCATTTTTCCAGACATATTTTTCAAAAGTATGCAAAATGGAACAAAATAAGCTCAGCCGCGAATATCTTGAAAACTAAAGAATAAAAAATTGAATACAAAATTTTCAAAAATCTTGTTTTGTTGACAAAGTCTAAAGTAATTCCTAAAATCCCCCAAAAAATTGTCCACGAAAATTAAATAATCAAACACGTGTTTCCATTGTTTTTCAAGTAGAATAATATATTTCATCATGATGTCAATTGCAAACATGACATCGATCCGCCTATATACTTTGAAATGCATTTGACCTAGTGAGAAATTATAGTGGTTGCGTTGTAACCAGATTTATTGTTAAACGTGCCCGTTAACCACGTGGAAATCTACATGACATCCATCCAGAACCAGAACGAATTTCAGTAGATTCGTGCAAAATACAATAAACTCTAGGGAATAGTTTTCAATGATGGGACTTATCGGACATTATTTTTAAAGTACTCGCACGTGTTGGAACGATTACAACTAAGCTGTTTTTCCGAAAATGGCAAACGCAACCGGATATTGAACAACAATTTAACCGTAACGAAATACGGAAGACATAAAACGATCCTGCAAGATTCTCTGATGCGAGATGATAGGAGAGAGATCCAAACACGTCCCCACCTCCTGAGGGTTTCACGTCCTACGTTGGGTTATCACACGGCCTTCATCCCCACTGGGGAGGATGTGGCCGATCGGGTAGGGGATGGGGAGACTGATGAAGAAAAAGGCAAAAGAGAGCGAGAAGTACCGCACGCGTTCCCACGAGTTGGTCTTCTCCCCTCTGTCCCGTCCTGCCTTCCATTCCGGTCCTTCGCAGCAAAGGCCCGTAGGGGCCGACGGAGCGGACCTTCATTCATCCGCACCCCTACTTCAAGTCCTTCTTCGTTCCAATTCGATGTCTAGTACATCGCGAGTACCCCCACCCAGGAACACGAGGAAACCCCCCCACCAGGAACGACCGGTCGTGTGTCGCGATCGTCCGCCCGCACACGACATACGTTGGCCGCCACGCGACCCGTGCACACGCATATCGCGCAAAGCCGCCGTGATAGCGGCTCTTCTTCCTACTCTCCTCTTCTCACTCAATCCCCATCCTCTGACCGTGTCTGTCCGCGGTCGCGAGACACGTGAAGAGGAGGTAGGTCGTGTGCGACACGCGACAAGTGGACATTGCTCCTTTCAAGCTCGTCTTCCGAAATTCGGCTCGAGTGGTCCAAATCTTTGGTCAGTGACTTTCGTTTCGGACACTTCCGGTTGTGAACATTTCGAACTGATTACGTGTTCGACCCTGCGGGTGCAGTGATAAACGTGACAGGATCAATCCTTCCAAAGTTTTAACAACAAGTTTATGTTCTAAAGTTTCATCGCGAATTTTATATAAAATGTGGCGTGTAGTAGTAGCTCGTTCGGATGAGAACAGCACTTTGCTGTCCTCGGAAATCGCAACTGGTCCTGGTGTTCCTCCTTCCGGAGGTCACCTTCCCAGCCTTCCAGCGGCCCCTGCGCCTCATCATCATTGGAGCTATCCTCCGCCACCGCATCACCATCCGTCTTATCAACCTCAGCATACGGACATGAGACATCACCATGATATGCGTGCCCAGGAAAACAGGCACATGTCTGGTGACCTTCGACATGATATGCAGCGGCCCGAGGTCGCATCGGTCAGACATGCAGAGATGCAGAGGCACGCGGATGCAATGCAGAGGCATCAAGATATGTCCAATATGAGGCCTGAACTTACTCCTAATCACGAGCTTCCAGAGCTCAAAATTGATGGGACAGAACTCAGAGGTCAGGATGGTCAGGTGCAACAAAACCAACAACAGAATCAACCTCATCATCAGAGGAATCTAAAGAGGGCTATGAGCGACTCTGACTGTGATGATGTGTTTTCTGAAGAAAGTGGCAAAGAACCGTAAGTTTTAATTCTCAGACTTCAAATCGTTTGCTTTATCAGAATGGAAATTAGGTTAGGATTGATACCTCAATTTCGAATTAGAGATTTGATTCAATCACATCTGACAAAATTTTGGATCGGTTGATTAAAGTATAAATATTATTTTCATTAATTTCAGTTAGACAATCAAAACAATCTCTAAATAATATTTTATTTCTTTATTAAGCAATGAATGATGCGTAAACTGACATAAATTTGATGTATGGATTAACCATGAGAATTTACGATGATATTTATTTTAATGTTATTGTAGTAGTGACTTATTAAATTTATGAATTCGATAGATTATGTACCTTTTCTCTAACTGGAACTCGTATTTCCCTTGACAATTATTTCACTCGCATCTCTTCTGGGGTAAACCGAGCGTTCCCCCAAATTCCCGTCCCGCCAAATAATAACATCCGAGTTGATTGACTAAACGTGTCACTTTAATGAAAAATGTAATTCCGCACAATTCCGAATAATGAATGTGTGTTTTCATCTCTGTATATTTAAATTTATCAGCCTCCAGGCATTATTAAAATGTCTGATAATTAAAAACAACATTTATTATACCGATTTTGGATTTTCGAAAATACCGTATATTAAAGAAGCAATTGTTTTTCCTTGTTACAGATGCAACTCACCCGGTGGTGATTCGTGTCAACACGCATCGAGAAAGCGTAGACGAGGGATGATCGAGAAAAAAAGACGAGACCGAATTAATGCGTCTCTTGGCGAGTTACGCAGATTGGTACCAGCGGCTGCGAGGGATCCCCACAGTGGGAAACTAGAGAAAGCGGAAATCCTCCAGCTTACTGTCGAACATCTTCGGACATTAAGGAATAAAGGTTAGTTTGACATAATTGAACGTAATTATTCAGGTCCGCATAAAATGTCTATAAATCTTTGATTCAAAAAGGCAATGAAAGTACCATCTTCAAGTATTTTTATGTGGACCTTGAAATTTTAATCAAAGTATTGAAATGTACTCAAGTAATTTGAAAAATAATTATTGACAACAGTCGTTGAAATGCTAATTGTTGATGAACATCGTCGTCATAATTAAAAAGATTATTCTTATAACTGGCAGTCGAGATAACAAAATCCTGTGAAACCGCAATTTTCGCGAGCAGATGCCGTACCGTTTTATCTTGTTAACGGTCGCGAAGGACGACGAACCGGAAGTCGCACTAGTTTCACCCGTTAGAATCATGCGTACCGTTTCTTCCTTACAATCACAAGTGCTACGAGCCTTTCGTCCTATAGGGGGAGAGATTTCGCCGGTTTCCAACCCTTTAGGAAATTGGGTAAAATCGTGGATAGCGGAAATTCAGGTACCTCCTTCCTGCCCGATGTTCCCTTTTTGATGATTACCGTTGAAGAATGACTGATGGTTCCGTGCCCTTTAAAAATTTGCAAGTAACATAATGAAGAAGACTTAAACAATTGGAGGGAAGTCGATATTTTTGATAACATTTACGTTGTTCAAAAACACTCCGATAGACACCATAAAGGGTTGCAGTGAGTGACATTTTTTCACTGTTTGAAACATCATAACAAAACGCAGAACTTTGACAAAGGGCTTAAACATTGGCTCCAATCAGCATCCAATGTTGGGTCAACATCCGCTGACATCAAAGAGATTCCAAATTTTTTAGTAAACAAATCATCAGAAAAAATGTGCAATGGAACGCGAAGCGAATGAACTGTAGGAACGCTAACAGTGATTAAATCCGTTTCAAATTAGGTCAATTAATCCGGCGTCGTTCGCGAGAGGCTTGTTTACAAACAAGCGTTCCCTCGAAATCTGTTCATCTCGCGTCATGCCGGTCTCGCCGTGCATTGCATCTTCTTTCGTTGCTGCTCATTCGTTCACTCGGCCCTTTTCGGCCGGAAGACACCTGTTAACCGTAAAAGGGTGCAGCGCCCGAGGTAAGGCTAACTAACTGTAACCCGATAACCGAATCACCATCTGCTGTGCGAATATAAACATGTAAACGCAATAAACGCGAGTGCGATGATCTAGCTGAAGCGAGTGCAAACAAACCGATTAATTGCCCGACTACGTAAAATTGCGAATTGTTGTGGAAATATAGTTTGGGGAAATCAACGAGCCAACCAGATATACATAAAACTAATTAAAAGTATGGCCAAATGTACACTGGGAATTCAAGCCGGACTTTTCGTGAAAGCAATCAATCAGTTTCGACTACTGATATAGTCTGTAAATTCAGGACGTCTAGGCCGATAACTGAATCCCTAACGGTTCTATTCTTTCATTTTTCAAGTACCTCTATGTTTTCGCTACCATCCGACAATATCCTTTCAAATCAAATTGTTTATTTCCCCAAATCCATCGCAATGAAAAACTCTTTCTTCCTGAAAGAAGAAAAAAAAATCACGAGATCTTCGGACCGAAAACGGGATCGAATCCTTTCGCTGAGTCGCGCGCGTGCTCCACATTTTTTGAAAAAATACCGATGAGAATAAAAGCGGTAAAAAAAGCAGTAATGACACTGACGGCACGGCGGCGACGAGGCAGTCTACAAAGGGTGCGCGGGGATGAAGTGAGGGGAAAAAATCGGAGCGCCGAAAGGAGGGAATTAGATGCGCCGGAACGGGGGATTCCTTCGGGAGCAGGTGTTGGACCCACCCGAGATCCTGTGGGAAGCACAGGAAGTCAACAACTCTTCCGAGTGACGTTCCCACGATTGGCGATCCGACGTGGTGGGGCACAACACGACTCACCCTTCAGACCTCGAGGCTGCCTTGGGGAGACCGATAGCAGGGGTGAGGGTGAAAGGGAATCCAAGCCTCAATATGTATGTATAAACGCGATCTTGATAGCCGATGGACACGCAAGATCGATATGCAGATTCTTTGTTGCATTCGAACAAACTCGGTGAATGATTAAACCTTCATAATTATCGATAACCTACCGTATGACGTTTCAAGCAGGAAGGTTGATATGTTGATCAGTACAAGCAATCGCATGTGAACCTGTATACAAATGACTAATACTTTCTTTACCTTTTACTTTGGACTACAGTAGAGTCTCGATATAAGAACCTACCGCTATAAGTACCGATCAAGACCGACAAGAGAAGGGAAACTTTAATTCTCCTCTCATGGTTCTTATATCGAGGTTCTTCTCTACTTTCCTGCTGTATATACTTTATACGTTAAGTCTGTAAACAATGTCAGAGGTAACAACAGACTGCTCGGAGCCCGATGATGAACTTTCTTGATTATCTGCACTGTACTTATTTAATAACGATTATTACGTAATTGCTACGTAAGGATGATGTAAATAAATTTGACGACGTGGGAAAAAACAAGGGAGCACTTTGGAAGGATGATACGAAATGAAAAAATCATAATGAGACATCTCGAGCACGGTACCCATCATTGTGGACTCGGAAAGATTACAGTTCGCATCGAAGCCACATGTTCTCCCCGGTTACCGTGTGAATAAAAAACGTCACAAAATAAACACGCAACATCAATCGAAGTTATTTTCTGGCCAAATTTAAGTCAATCGAAGATCTCGTAATATAAGAAATCACAAAGACTCGGAAATCGGAATCATGCATTGTCCGACTAATTGGAAAATAACTTGTTACGTGACTTTATGCGTCCGCGTGCAAATTATAAATGACATGACAGTATCGAAGAAAGACCTAAACTGGAAATAATTCCGTGCGATTATCGTAAGAAATGCGGTTTTCGTTTGCGATTGTGCTACAAAAACAGATGCTTGGGAAAAAATAATATTTATCGACGATTTGCGATGGTTATCTTTCTGATAAATGAAATGATTGATATTGAATGGACAGGAATAATACTGAAAATGAAGATCATGAAACAAAGGAGGAAAGAAATGTCAGAGCAAAATAAAGGATGTAAACACAGACGAAAAATCATAAAGAGAAGTGGAAAGAAAACGAAAGCCAAAGGGGGCACTAAGTCGAGGCTACACCTCGAGAGGAACTTGGGTAGAAGTAGACAGAAAGAGAGGGGAAGAGAGAAGGAACAAAAGAGCGGAGCGCACCAGAGCGAGACGGGAAACTTAGGTGCCAAGGGACAGATGTGGGCCACTGTGGGAAACCCAGCTCCAGCGTATCGTTCGGTTTGTCTTTGTTCCACTCTCGAGTATTTATATGAGCGAAGGGAAAGAGACCATATCGCTGCAGTCGAGAGGGCGACGAAGCGATATTAAATTTAATATTACCAATTAACGAGAAACGCCGACGTTAGGGTTAGTATTAACAAATTTGGGAATCGCTCGTTAAATGTCGATTGAAGTCGACATTATGCCGTGACGTCGTAATGGCTATTGATTGCATATTGGTGACTTTGAGAGTTTATGAAAATGTATAGTTACCAACTCCATGTCAAAGGTCTAATAATTACACTATGTGTATTCCTGGTTACATTCTGGAAAATAATAATTTGTAGCCTGGATAAAGATTCACTGGCAGAAAGTCGACCTGGCAGTTTGATATGATGTAATACAAAAAAGTCACCAATTGTGGTCAGGGATTGATAGAGACGCAGATCGATGGTCGTTCCGTGATTTCTACAAAAGTCGATCGGCATTAATCCGCGGGCGTAATTGTAGTCCATGGGTCGTCGCACGCAGGAGGTCACACACGTACGAGGTTGTATAAACACAGGGGGAAGTCGACGGGGGTCTAAACGATTCCCACGCTACCTGTCCCCGAGTCTTCCACACGGGCGCATAAAACGCATGCAGGATTTTATACACACTGCTACAGGGGCTTCACCTCCACATGCACACCCGTGCGTGTGCGTACACCTTGCGAGAAAACCTGGGGTCGTTCCGGTTCCCTACCTGTGTGCATGCACACACGGACCCTTGGACACTCCTCGCAGCACATCTGCATTCTGACGTTTTCGCATGCTCTTGATCTCGCGTTTACATGGTACGACCAGTGACATGCGATACTATCCACAGACTCAAAATAGACAGGGGCTTCGATCTTCCGAATTCCTTGAAAGAGGGAAATGAACCTGTTTTGCTGGAGAAAGGGTTTTCCTTTTTTCTGCAGATAATGGCTGTGGGAAAGGATAATTCGGGGCTCGACGAGATTGCTATTTCATTTACTAGACACGAACGTTAGTTCTATATCATGAAGCTTTTTTCAACGAAACGATTATTGTCAATAATTCAAAACATGATGGCATTTCTTGAAAGTTTAGCACAAGTATTATTAATGTTCATTAGCAGTTATTAAATAACATTTCATTTTTGGTTGCAGGACCCGAAGGCTACGACAGCACAAAATTGGCGATGGATTATCATGCAGTTGGATGGGGCGAATGCGCTGCAGAAGTCGGCCGATACCTCGTGACGATGGAAGGCCTCGATGAGCGAGATCCCTTGAGACTTCGTCTGCTTTCTCATCTGCAAAGTTTTCATCGCGATCAACCGCACTCATCAGGATCTGCAATTCCACCAACATCATCTTTGTCGTCATCCTCGACGGCGACGAGTTACGACCCCCCTAGCTCAATCTCCAGCGGGATGCCATCAGGAACCGGAAGCATGCCTCCGTTATTGGGTGGAGGATCACTCGGTTGGGGACAATATCCAACGCAATATCCACAACAACAACATGGAAAACCATACAGACCATGGGGTGCAGAACTCGCGTATTAATTGTATTGCATCTCTTCGCATTGTGCTCAAGATAATGATAGATGCAGTTTACAAAGATTATCGATTTTGGGGATCTTGAAAGAGTCATAATGTTTGAATCGATACAAATATATTGAAAAACATAGACTGATTTAGATTATAAACATTGCCGGAGGCAAGGCGATAAGTTTCTAATCATTGAAATAAAACTGTCCCATCAAATACTATTTGATGCCGAAGACTTAGCATGATTATGAAGTATCATGACAAGTAACGATTCCAAAAATAGTCTGCGTTTTACGAGCAATAAACAGTTGCAAAATATAACAATAAAAAATATCACGAGTTAGATGATGTGATGAAAACACAGAAACCAAAGGAACATGATATCCGCAAGATGCTCATTATTTTATTATTATAAATCCAATTCATACATGATTCATTTATATTTTATCATTTATAAAATGTGCAACACATCTTCATTAGTTAATAGCCGGTACGAGTTCTTGAACAATTCATACGAAGTCACAGTAAGCATGTAGATTTTACGATGATGCCTTAATTGCAGATGTACGTATGTATGGAAAAATTGTGAAAACGGCAACGTTTGTCTGTAAATGCTGCAAATGCCAGACATTGAAGTATAATTTTCTAGAATCGAACGAATCTCCTAACTTTAAGTAATGTTCGTAAATCGATTAATTTATGAAACACGCTGTTATACATGAACAGTATTTTCCGAAAACAACGATAGTTTTGTAATTCCATGAATCTCGATGTGCATTCGTTGCATTTTAGTCTTTAACATTGTAAAACAAATCAACGACTCAGGAACGTTGTGGGACCAAAATGAACGATGAAACAAAGCAAGGCGGACGAATATTTCGCTCGAGCGATATCACGCCATAGTCATATACGAGTACCTAATAAGAGTGATACATAAAATTATTTATTTACTGTCTGTAACGCGTCTGTAAATAATGTAAATAACGATATTATGTGTAAATATTGAATACTAAGGCGACTACAATGTCGAACGAGTCAATTACTAGGTTAAACTTCTCAGCCATAAAAGTTTCTTCTTGATCTAATGACCTCGCTGGAAAAAACTTGTGTTAGATTAAAATGTGTCTGCGAGTGAAATGTGCCATGCAACGAATCTCAATGTCAAAATTCAAAACTGTCAACGTTTACAGTCGTGGAATCTCATATTTAAAATATGCGTTTTGTATCTTTTGTACATGTTTGAAACTTTGAACAATTTATATACGACTTTTGACATTTCTGAATTTTGCCCTGGATTTCGTTTAACGTATCGACGTACGTGTGAAATAAGAACAAAGATATTTTTGCAATACGAATTTTTAATAAAACAATATTGCAGTTTCGTAAATTGTGTACTTCATTGAGCCACAACAATATTCCTTTTGTCTTCTGAAACTTGAACGTGCATGAAAACAGTCCCCAGTCTATTAGCGACGGATGAAACCAATTAAGCAGTAATTATCAGAAGTTCATTTGTCGAAAAAAAGTTTTGAGAAATCGGTGAAACGTGACGTGAATATCGATGTTTTAAGGTTCTTTTGTAAAACGGGAGCGAGGGAGAGTGCGCGTCCCTCTTTTCTCATGCAAAAAGCCTTTTGCATTTTGCAGAAGCCCGGATCATCCCGTCGCGAGACGAGAACAAAGTCTCCTCATTGTCCGGAAACCAGTCGAGCTGCTCGTTAGTTCTGCATACTCATAATCGCCTCCTTGCAAATAAGTCGAGCCTCGAGAGCATGCTAAAGATCGTTTATATTTATGTGAAAAGGTCGATTATATATGCGTCGACACTAAAGCATCGATAGGCCAATTATCCATCAATCGATTCCGGAGCATCCAGTTAGTATGCCGATACTAAAAATTAAGCGTATTTAAATATATTCCATTTTTATACCATCAAAATTTGAATTATTAATGAAAATATCTCTATTTTGCAACCGCTTATAAGGCAGATTACTTTTTTTTATATACTTCTCTAATGTAAAGACTATAAACAACGTAATTGGTACAGCTTACGCAGTTACCATCAAACATACATTAAGAGATTGTTTTTAGCAATATTTGTTAAAATGGAGACATTTTAGATATACATAATATTAACCCCGTGTCTGCCGCGCATGACGAAGATTTTTTCCCGAAATCACAAATTAGGCATACGACGTCAATAAGTTATGCAAATGAAAAATACGACCATTTCTAGATAGTCCAAGGTATATTAAATAAAACGCTGTTGTCCGTTTTCGAAATCATTGTTTAAAACAGAAAATATTAAACATTTAAAACTGCAGTTTTTACGATTTTTTCAAAATCTTTGTCATCGGCAGTCAAGGGGTTAAGCATCCAACGTATTACACTATTTTATTTCCATATTATACATGCTTATTGCTTCCCCGAAACAGACATAAACAAACATACAGACTCATTTTTTCGATTTACTTGGAATTTTTCGACTCTTGGAAATAAACAATAAAGTCAAAAGTTTCAACCCCGATGGCGATTCGAACTCGGGAGCGCTCATCAACCGCACAAAGTTCGCACGCTTTGAGACTCTCGGCCATTATAAATAAAGTAAATATTATGTCTTTTGCTCCTTGACGAACTTGACGATTCGTATTCCATCGGTGAACTTCCCATATAGCATTTGCTATATTCGGTTACGCATTTTTGAAATCGCATACCAGATAAAAGCACAAATGATTTTTCTTTCACTCGTTTCGCCACTGGAATGTAACATAGCAATTTTCGAAAAATTTGTTTCACCTCATGCTATTGAAGTTATCGTGTACATTTTGGTAGAAAAAGTCTCTAAGTGTATGTTGCGCATTTCTGGACACTATAGGTGACTAATGAATTTAAAAGTAAAATGACCGGAATTTGTTAAGTCTGTTTATAAATTTCATATGTTTAATATTCAAAATATTCGACAATAACTCAGTAAAATTTATTAAAGTTATACTTCTTATATTTGCCCTTGAGCACATGTTTTATTTACTTCTTAAAGCATTCATGAGGTTTCCCGAGTACAACAGCAGTTTATAAAGTGATCGAGATGGGTTTGGGGAGGAAATTGTCACCAGTATAGACTAAGATAAATGTAAAAGTATGTTTTAAGATTTATTAATCTTATATTATCTTATCTTCTAAAATATAGTCTATAAAAATCTTAAATCTTATAAAACTAATTTAAGGATTTTTACCGTAACAGTAAATATAAATGATTCTTGAAATATAGTTTTGAAGTTTTTAAGGCAACTACTAGATGGAGTTTTTCAACATATTGAGTTCCTAATAGTACATTTTTCGAGGTTTATATATTCCGAGTATTTTAATATGTTTTCGCATACACTATAATCATCCGGAGTACGATTATGATACCCCGATTTGACCTAAATAAAAACGGGGTTCTGACTGGAATCCATCCGGGCTAGCCTAATCCTGTTGAAATCTTAGTTCAATAGGATAACCAAGTGGGTTTCGATCAAGAGCCCAAGTGAAAAATCTACTTCGGTTATTGACGCTATTGTTTTGGTTTTCACAGTATGTCGGGATGTCTTCTTTAGTTTACTATATCCTTGTCAGTGTGGCCAATTACAATCGTGAATCATTTATATTGATGATGGCGAGCGAAAAGTTATACCGCATACCGATCCAGATAGATTTTTAAAAAATAAACTTATTTTAATGTGGTCTTTAAATGATTAATTTAGTTTTAAATTGGTAGAAATTTGGTCCTTCATTGTTTAAAAAACTAACCATGTCTAGTTCACGTTTGGATTTCGTCAGTTTTCATACAAAATCACATTTTGATGAACCTTTTTACACAAGCTTATATTTCAGATCTTAAATTTATTTCATTTCGGACTATGTTTTATTTTGATAAAACCAACCAAACTTTTTCTATCTGAGTTTCTTAATCTGAGACCATTTGGAGTTTCGAAATCTATCGAAGTTCGAATCCAAAACTCAATTTGCATGTCATTTACTTTCTTAATAGAAATCAAGCAAAAGTAATTATTTATGTGTGGTAATAACAAAAAAATAAGAATCCGTAATTCTAAGATATTTTGTTTCTAATTAAATTGTTTGTTATAGTGATAGCGAAAGCTTTTAAAAGTTTCTGAAACTTTATGAATTGGTAGAGCTCTTAAAATGATACGATGAATAAGACTTCCTGAAGATCACTTTATGGCGACTTCCTTTCACTGCGCAGTATTCCAGGTACTTGGAAATATTTAAGATTTCTTAAAGAGCTCTTTACTATTATAAAAGTAACATCTTCGTTTGCTCGTTTACGGCCTACATCTCATATTTATTAATGTTTTTTTCTCTTTTTCTTCCTTTTTTACCTTTCTCTACATCAATGTAACTAGATGCGAAAAAAATATAGTATGTGATGTATGATTAAGTTCTATAGAAGACCCGCAAGAGCTGGAAACAGGGATAGAAACGGAGACAAAAATATATTTTGATTTACCTTATTTGGAAGATTTTAAGATTTAAGTATAACCGAAGAAAGCTCTGTACATATAATACTTCAAAATGTCGTGACCACGTCGAAAAACAGACAAATCAAAAAGTTGACAGGACAAAAACCGACAGTCATAAAGCCGACACATAACAAAATACAGTGTTATTTCAAAATATGTGTGAGTCCCGGTATATTTGCCCGCTCGGTTTCTTGCCTGTCTCTCTCGTCTCGTTATATTTATCAAAAGAAGGGGAGCGTTGCTTCTCCCACTCCCCTCAGTACCGTTATGCTCGTGACATCACAACAGACCCTTCCTGAGTCCGAAGCCCGCAAGGTGAGGGAAAAATAGAGCGGTGACAAGCAAATATAACGGGACGGAAGCAGGTCAATATGCTGGAATGCAAATATATCGAGATGCAATTGTACCGGGAATCTACGGTAGACACATCGACAAGTGGTATCTAGCAAGGTATATATTATTTATATCTGTAATGTAACAATTTCGTATCTACTTATATTTAATTCGATATATAAAAACTGCAGACCTTGAAAATGAAGGGGCGTTAATTGACCACCTGGAAATAAAAACGTGTGTCAGTCCAAGACTATATACTATACGAGTATAAAGCGTAACCTGTAAACAACAAGATTAAACAAAAATATCTTGCAAAGAATATCTTAATATTTCCTGCCTGGTTAAAATATTGACGCTACATTAGCGCCAAAAACAGTCGTAAGATTGATAGAATATTTTACGTAATTGTGTCGTTTACAGTTTCAAAAATACTAAGGTAATTTATTAAAAATATTAAATTATTGTATTCAAGATCTTCAAAATTACCAGAGATGCTATTCTAAAGACTAAATTGTAATTATTATATTATAAAGTAACTAAAGTAGCATATTCTTTAAAAAGGTTTTCTTAACAATATTCCAAATAAGGATATAGAATTTGAAACAAAACAAAATATTATTCCATAAGAAACAAAAAAAATGCAGTCTATGTACACGGTCCACTTTTGGCCCTTTAAATGAAAGCTCGTGTGTACTCAAATTTTATTTAATATATGTATGTATTTTTTGTGGTATTTTTATTTAAAAATCGTTATTATCATTGTTTAGATCGTGGTACATTAAATAATAATTAATTTTTCTACAAATATAGTACCTGAATGTCACATCAGTTGAATAATATTTTTTATTACTCATAAATTGCCATTGTGAAAAAATTACAATTACAATTCAATGGAAATTAATTAATTATGAACTTAAACCTTCGTTTACGTTTACGTTTTTGCAAATTTTCTCATAAAAATACTTCTAAAAATCAGTTTTTGGTTGCTCTAAATAAAAAAAGGGCCGTTGAGTTCGAAAAACTGACTACAGATATTTAATTCTAAAGTGATTCTATGCATATTCAAAAAACAAAATTTGGGTACCATCAACTTTCATTTCAAACGACAAAGTGAATTGGGTGTAGACTGATATTTCGTTAGTCCTATTTATACGTTTTTACTTTATACATTGAAAGATTCACAAAAGTCATTTTTAGCTTGATATTGCCAAATTGACACGTAATATAAATGTGTAAGATGCATTAATAGTTCAGTAAAAGGCAGTCGATCGACTTGAAATACTTACTAAAAATTGTAAAACTAACGGCCACAGACCCGAATTACCACATTTTGTAAAACTTATTGCCTCGATGATATAAATACACACACATGGTGCATATGCAGTAGTATGTCAAACGTTTGTTTTGTTATGAAATAATAATTTTTGAAATCTATGAATACACAATAGGTTGTACTTATGATCAATTACATACGCCAATTATTGTACATAGTGCGCATGTATCTTTTGTTCTAACAATATATAAGCATCTGTTATAGTACTTGAGAGAATATGCTATCATAGCGCATTTATTGAGTAGTGGTTGTATTTCGATTTTACGGATCGCGGTTAATTCATATAGTAACCAATAAATAAAAAGAAATATATTAATTTTTTAAACAAATTGACAAATTTGTTTAGTCTAAGTTGTCCAAGTCTGTTTTGCATACGTTCTAATAAAATATTGTCCAAATTCTTCTTAATTTCTTACTTAATTTACTAAAATGTTTATTGTGCTACTTTTTTGCTCCAAATGACATTAGTTAGTGATAATATTTGTTATAATTTGTTACATCGTTACTAATCTATCTTTTCTCGAGCATGTTCTTAACAGCTCATTAAAATTAATATATTCGAATATACAATCAAACGTTAAGTTCACTAGATTCGATTTAATTAATTTAATTAATTGACTGAAATTGAATGAAATTGAATTAGATTAGATTGAAAAGGGACACATTACTTGTGCCGAAACGTTAAATATATCAAGAAATGCAGCTTATAATTATTATCAGTACCTGCATGGAAGGTTTTGTATTATAATAGTATTTTCGTGATTTATAAAAAATTATTCATAACTATTAATTAATTATTCCGCTTTCAAACCGATTTTAGTAATTTTTTAATCAAAAACTATTATTGTTTATCAAAATTTAGTCATTTTGCGGTCTCAAAAATAACTACGTCACCTTATTGAGGCATATATCTCAAAATATACTTTGATGGCCTTTCTTTTGAAAATATCCGATTTCACGTAATATTACAGCGTGAGTTTAAACAATAATTTTGAAGATTTTTACATTTTTCGAAGGAAAACCCCTCTTCAAAATTTAGAAAAAATGCATAAAAACGGTTCAATATATAACCTTTGTATCAGTATATTTGGAATTTTGGGTGTGGGTCGGTTTACAATTAAAACATCGATCTGAAAAATTGTAAATAAACACACGGAAAAAAAGTCAAGAGTAGAATTTGCCAAACTTAGTTATGTAAAATTTACCGAGTGTCATTTAAAAGCTAAATTTATTGAAAAAAATAAATAAATTGTACTCTAGCCTTTAAGTAATAAGTTTTTACATGACATTTACTCACAGATTAACGAAAAATGCTGGATATTCTATAAGCACTCGCAAAAAAATTGACACCAGATATTAAATATAAAAATTATCTGAATTGATTTACTTGGAAAAGATTTCAATACATCATTGGCGTTTATCAAGCAATTAAAATGTAAATTCCAAATAAACTGCAGAAAATGATGATTGTTCTTTCAATTATTTGTATTAACAATGGTTTCTTAAGTTTTACGGTAAATTTTACTTAAGTTCTGTGTAGAATCAACTAATTATTTTTTTCTGTGTAATCCTCTGATTAACGTGTTCACTGCGTGATACAGGGAGCTTATTTTTACGAACTGATCCACACAAAAAATTTTAATTACACAAAGATGATATGTTGAACCGTTTTTTTATAAATTTTTTCAAAATTTTGAAAAAGATCCTTTTTTTGAAAAATGTAAATTAAAAACTTTACAACTATTTTCCAAACTCACCCTGTAATAATACCTGAAAAGAAGGATATTTTCAGAAGTTAAGCCATAAAAAACTACGAAAAACACAATGTGTATTACATTAATTTTAAGTCCGGATTACTTACTGTACACAAATGAAAAAAACAAATTAAAAATAGTGTGAAAAAAAGTTGACGTGGAATGTCCAATAAATATATAAGAAAATTAAAGATGTATTCTGCGTTGTAAACTAGAATTGCGGGAGTTGCTGTTTCTAACACGAGAAACTGAACTTAGTAATCGCTCCGCAGTCTTCATAAAATTTGGGGGATTGACACAGACCCTACTATCTAGAACTACTTCCATGCTCCCTATATATCCTCCATTGCATTTGACGGTATTACTTCATGCGTTTTCAGCAAGTTTCGAATAGCATTTCTGCTGAGAAATTAATCGAAATTTCAGACTCCTCCATATATGGAGCACTAAGTAAACATTTCAATATACCTTACAGTATTTGATGGTTCCTTTCTTTCTATGTAAAATTTAAAAAATCTGAAATTGAGTAAATCATATGTTGCTAAATAGTATTTACTAAAATCAATCAATAAGAGAATTTATCACTTCGTGAAATTTATAGATGATAGAATTAATCTGAAAAGAATTTTAGGCATTTCTTGGGTGTCGGTTCTTTTCGTGATACAGTTTAAAAAACTGGGCGTGGAAATAAAATTCAATACTATTGACTTTTATTGAAGTTTTTTTTTTAAACTTTGAACTGTGTAGGCCATCACTTTATAACTTTATAAGTTTAAAAAACATATTTCGACTATACATAACGTGTGCTTTCTACAGTGTAATATTCTAAAAATCATATTTATACAGATTATAAAAGTGAATTAAATTTTTTTTCAGATGTACAAAAAGTAATTAGCTACTTACTACTATTATGGTATTGTAGGATTTTAAATCACAGTTCGAGTAACATTTCATGTAACTTTTGCTATTGAAAATATGAATTTCTTCCATATAAAAACACAAGAGGATGATTTTTTGGAAGAATTGAATTTAAATAAAAAAGTAAACTTGAAATTTCACTTCAAACCGAATAAAATACATCCTAGTTCCCGAAAAGTTTTTAAAACATAAAAGATTACATTATTTACAAGTGCATTTTAAAACCATTGACTTGGATATTGTATTTTTCGACCCTAGAGCCCAAAATCGGACTCCGGAGACACAAAACTGCATTTGTTATATGAACAAAATGCGAGGAAGAACTTTGGTTTCGAGAAACAATCTATAAAGTCGTTGAACATTCATTAATATGTTGATAACGTTAATTCCTTCTCTTTGTTCTTTTACTCCCAAGGGTGCAAAATCTCATTTTGCGTCCAAGTTAACAAAACTTTTTTCTCTCCGGTATGCTCCCATTCCTCAGGTGTTTGTATGGATTGTAATAGATTTTGGAGTGATAGAAATGTGTTTTCTGTCAAAAATTAGGATTATCGAAAAAATTGCAAAGAAAATTTGGTAATTTTTCCGCATTTCGCAATTGATTATCGATAGAACAATACGTTTTGTGAATACAGTCAAATACAATCGCTTTAGACGATGGGAGTGAATAATTCAATTCGTGTATTGTATTTTGATTTACATTTTTAATTTATTAGAGCCTAAGTCACTCTCTAAATAATTAATATTCACGAAATAAATTCATCTGCTTTATATTATGTAATTCGAAATTGACTTGCTCCTACAACACAGTCAACTTTCGTGCATAGAGAGATAGATTTTATCCTTTGGATGTTTCATTATAAAAAAGAGATCGATCCAGAAGATATGTAAAGAAATGTCCTAAAAATACAAATGCAAATTCTTATTTAATAACATTCTGTTACAGCATGTGTACTTGGAGCACGTGCAAATATCCAGAATATAATAGTCAAACAAAAATAGTACTACAATTACTCTTGCACCTTAATGGCACAAATATTGATATTGTACGGCTCATAAATACAAGGCAAAGATCTAGATACCATCAAAATGCATGTTGCGTTCGAGCTACAATTGCATTTAATTTGAGGTTTAGATGCCACTATGCAACAACCAGATAATTGCAACCGCAAACTCGATACTCCCTAAAGCTCCTAGTTTAATATACATGTATTTAACAGTACTTTTAGCTCTATTCTGTAGAAAATAAACGGTTTTGTTTCGTTGATATCGATATACGTCCTCCAGGTTTTTGGGATTAATCTCCTACATGAAGAAGATTCTGCGGGTTTCGATAATTTCTGGTATATTCTACGTCAAAAGAAAACATTGAGTCCATTATGATTTCTTTCTTGGAACCACAACAAAGACGGTAACGACACTGAATAGGTTATATAGAATAAGTCTTTAGAAGACATTTATCAGCACCCTAAGGCAATAGATAGTTAATGTAGTGAGGGGACTTTACTAGTCTTCTGGTCTTTTATCACATTCGCATACGTCAAAAATACAGTTATAAAGAAATTCAACATTTAGCCTTTTCTTTTTAAAATTCTTTCGTGTTTTTTACCGAAAATTGTTGTTTTTTTTTTAATTGTGAAACTTTGCTGTTATCATTGTAGACATATATTTGTTTATTTGCACGTTTATCATCTGTTATAGAAAATAAAATAAAAAACGAGACTATAGTATTTCGATAGTTTATAGGGGTGCGGGTCGAAAAACCCATGCATAAAAAAAACGACCAATCAAAAAGCCAATAGTAAAAAACCCGACAGTCAACAAGACGACAGTAAAAAAACCGGCGCTTCAAAAAATGACTGGTTGTCGATGTGTCTATTTTGTTGTATCTGTTTTTTCACTATAGGCTTTACTTACGACTGTTGGCTTTCTAATTATTGGTTTTTTGACCTGTGGATTTTTGTTTTATCGTTTTTTCGACCCGCACCCACCGGTGAACTGTACTCTTTCAGTTATTGTTGCAAATTTTTTATGTGGTTTCACAAAAGAAAAAGGCATTCTGAAATTGTTTGGATTTTTTTCAACCACGAAAGCACAATATTCTCAAACAATTCAAACAATTTTGAGAACTTTTTTCCTAGGATCATTTTTTGCCCAAATTAAATGAAAGGTTTGGCAAAAAATGAAAAAAAAAGGAAAATGTTCAGAAAATGTTTAAAAATAATAAGAATGTATGAACTTAATTTCAAAATTAAATTGATTATACTTTTTGCAAATTTTCATAATTTTGTTGAACTGTTTCGTATTTTTTACAGAAAATTTTCTCTTTATTTGGGCCGAAAATAATCTATTTCTGCCACGTGGGGAAAATGTTGCATTTTTAAACATTTTGACATCTTAAAAGAATAAACGCGGTGAAAAACTCCTAATAATAATTAAGCGTGATTCTTTTTGATAATGCAATCATATAACAAATTAGCAGGAACATCTGAAGAATTAAAGTTCATGGTTTAGTCCAATTGGAGTGGAATGCCTCATAGAAATTCCTTACCAATTTGAAAAAAAGTTTTTTTAGTTTTCAACCATCTTTACTAGATTTTTTTTTTAAATTTCGGGTGCTGGGTAAAATTACATATTATTTATAAATTGGGAATAATCGCGATTTAACTTGGTTTTTACAAATTTTGAGCTTAGTTTGGCGGATCAACTTTAGATTGCAATTAATTGTTTATGATGTCATTTTAAAGTACAAGATGTCCGAATGAGTTTTACACAAAACATAAAACGTGTCGTAAAACCGTCAGTTACTTACCTTTTCCCTTATCAAACTGCGCATAAAATAGTTGAAATAGAAAATAAACGATAATGTGTACCTTTTTTCTCTTCTAGAGCAAGCAAATATTTTATTTAAAAAATAATCATCTCTCCGTAAGAGCTATGTTTAGTACTAACTAATTGTACATTTCTAATCTATCGTAGTATATTTATAAACACAAATTATACACAAGTCATGTACTACTATCCTTAGCAAATGGCTAAAGTCTGCATTCTGTTTTTCTACATCAGCTTTAAAGAAGTTCAAAGAGTTAAATAAATCAATCCATAATGAGTATGGTCATTCGCATCTACCAGTGAAAAGTAACAATTACTTTAATCAGGAATTTGACCAAACTTCATTAATCTCTAATCATTCTGTCGCCGATAGGTCTATAAAATTCCAACCACACCCTTTGCAAGCTCAATTCGAGACGTTGCCTTCGTTTTTACTACTTACCTGACCTAACTTTATTATCTAATACAGTTAAAATATAATCATTTCCATGACAAGCATAGATTTGTACAGAGCTGTTAAGGAAAAACAGTATTACTATTGGATTTCAGAATTCATGATAGGATTGCAAGTAGCGTGGTGTCTTACCATAAGCCCGAAGCATCTCTTTAAAACTGACACGCAAGGGTGTAAACAGCACGTATATTGTATTTCCAATAAAAAAGGTAAATAATACGGTCAAATCGTGCTATTTCTTCAATTAATACTTACCAAAAAATAACTGTATAATTTCAACAGAGATTGTTTATTTTTCAAAATATATTTAAAGGGGAAACTCGGTAAAGAATTTCCAAAAAAAAAAAAATTTTTGTTTTTCTTGAAATGAGCGTTCAGGTCTTAAAAATGATATATCAAAAGATGGGTGTCGAAAAAAATGTGTAAATGCCCAAATACTCACTGACCAATTCGAAATTGTGATCATATATTCGAAGTACCATTCTATGCCTAGGATATTTTCTTTTATATCTCATAATTGGCGTTTTATTGACAATATTTATACTTTTTTATTGAAAATATTAAATTTTTGTTGGAACATGTGCCCTTTTCGAAAAAAAACAAATGTCGAAAAAGTCTTACATACTCATATCTTGGTGTTATTATATACATTTAGATCTAAAACAATTTTAATTTTTGTTTTAGATCAAAAAGATAAGAAGGTATATCTTCGATCATGGAACCATTTATAAATAGAGGTCCTGAAAGCTGGCCGAACACTTCTGGCCAAACCGAACTAAATTAGGTTAGGTTTAGGTTACGAATTTATTAGCCATGGCGTTAAAACCCCTGTAGCAATATTACAATAGTTTACAAAATTAATTTATCTTTAGTATCATAAAAACATACATATATCAACAGAGAGACACCTTAAACAATATCATGGTAATTTATACAGTGCGATTTTCCAATGAAAAAAGATATTAAAAAATTCTATGTTTAAATACATTTAAAGAACTGGCTGATTTTTGTGCAATGCTCCCACATTAAAAACAAAACGAGATATGATCAGCTTGCATAAAACTAGTCAAACATAGCTTTTTTTCTAATATTTGTACCCCTGAAGACAGAATGGCTATATGTAGTTCAAAGATATCTGCAAATTTTTGTTGCAAAATTTCGGCGCGTCGAATCTCTAAAAAGTTTGGCCTTTTTTTCAGAAATCAGGAATGATCCAAACAATTTAAGACACTCTTCGGCACTAAAAATGAAGGGTTAATTGTTTATTATGTGTATAAAATAGTACAGAAAAACATTTTTTTCAGTCGAAAAACTTGAAAATTGCGGTGTTCCAGCAGACCCAAAGTGGGTTACCGTTTTTGAAGTGGGCACATGGTGGGCAGGATAGATTACCGCAGTCACATCCCCCACAGGGGAAAGGAACAGATTTTTTCAGTATCTTTATAAGTTTATCTATGGTAATACACAAGATTATGAAAAAAATTGATTTTTCGCGGAATGGCAGCAAAAATGACATTAGTATTGAGTTTTTCGTTAAAAAATCCATTTTATTTTGTTTATAAAAAATGTCATTGTTAACGAATCATAAAAATCAGGCTATATGATAATTTAATTAAAAAACCACTGTAAAAATTTCAAGTCAATCGTACAAAAATTGTTCGACCAACTTTAAAAACATGGTTTCGAGAAAAGCGCGTTTAAGTTTTGGATGCGGCATTATCGACCGTTTTGAACTGTTCAAGGCAGTTGCATAAAATTGATGAAAACCCCGATTTAAAAAATGTTTTAAATTTAAAAAAACACCTATTGGATGTCACACATTTTTACGTCTATTAAGCTAATTAAAAAATTCGATAAAAATTTGTTTTAACAGTTCCCTAATCCCTTAAAGTAAAACATTCCATCTTTGATAAAAAATGTTTTCCAACAAAAATTTGTACAAATTTCTGAACTGTACAAACGTGTTTATATCTTCAGTAGTACAAATGTTGGAAAAAATGCAATTCACATCTTTTTATAATTAATTAATTATTATTTGTTTGTTAATACATTTGATTATTATTTACAAAAATTTATTTTTTTAATTATTTTTCACTTGCTGGGAGGTCATTAGTGAAAACTATAATTAGTTACTTTTTTAATAACTATAAAGATTATACAAATTTTGTTCAAGTCCACCGACTTCAAAAATGTTTAAAACTATATTGGGGTGAACATAAAATGTTTTAATTTCTGAAGCTCTTTAAGGACACATTATAATAAAGCGTTATTAAATTCAAAAAAATATGTTCTTAGTTTTATTAATTTTGAAGCTGTTTTTAAATGTTAATTGATGACATGAAATTGACATGATAATGCTGCTATTTTGACTATTTTCACCGAAAAATTTGGTTAGTAAAAATATATATAAAAGGTGTAGTACCAACATAATCTGCGACGTCACATTCAAAATTAGCAATATAAATGCTTTGTAAATCTAAATTAGCTAAACACTACTCCAAAAAAGAAATAGTTGTATTACTGTCTCAATAGTTGTAGCACAACAACATTTTTTAGTTGGTTTTACTGTTTAGGTAATAGGATTGACTCCGTAATTTGTCGAGGTTACTATTTAGATTGGAAAATTAACCAAATGCGATAACTGTGCCTTATTCTAGTATCTAGTTAGTAGTTGCAACTATTTCCTTGTACTAATCTAAAATAGTTACTATTAATTCATCATTTTTTCACTAAAAAATAGCAAAAACTACTAATTTATTAATAAAATCATACAAATTCAAAAGCGTACGTTGAATATTTTAATTTATTACCTTTTAGAATTAGTAACAAATTAGTAGTTTTTCGTTAAGGAAATAGATGAGCTGCTAGGAGATGAGGGAAAAGGTTATGAATAGCTATGTATGCTAGAGGAAAGAATGAAAAAGAAAGAGTGTGAGAGTGGAAAGTAGTAACAGAAAATGTAAATGCTAAGATAAAATTCGAGGCTGATGATAAAGTATAGTAGCAGTGTAGTAATATTAGTACCAGTAGTAAATGATAATATATATGTAAATAAGTAGGAGTGATAAGCATGGGTATGAATGTAAATAAGCCGTAAGAGACGGAAGTCATTGTAATACCGTAAAGGTGATCAATAAATATCTATCTATCTATCTATCAGTAGTTTTTCGTTATTTATTAGTAAAAATGTTTACTAATTTAATTAATAAGTTAGGTATTTACTTATAATTTAAAGCTTAGATTTCTTCGTGAAATCGGTCATAATACAATCACATACATTGTAAACATAGGGGGAAAAAATTTCGAAATTTGTAATTTGTAGTTTTAACTAATTTAGATTTATAGTGTAGTTTCATTACCATTATACACGACTTTTACAAACCTCAAAACATTTGAAAAAGAACAAAAAGCAAAACAAGAGATTTTGTCTTGGATACTAGTAAAAAGTGTTACTAATTCAAAAGTGTCTAATTTTTCAGTAATTATGAAGTACCTTATGATTTTAATTACACACTGCAAGTAATTTCACCGTCATTATATTAATCTAAGGCCTAAATTTAAGAATAATATTTGGAGATTAGTGATACACTGCTGTTGTGGAGTAATATTGAATTTCAATTCCATGTTTTCAAAAAAAGGGTATTTTTTTGCAGATGCTGATTCCAAATCCATCGGAGGTATACCTATATACATAAAAATGAATACATCACACGCATGCAATCATCGTGGTTAGCCACGTGTTTCATTATTCATCCCAAAGCACTGTCTTCTTTGGCAAAATTTACAATCGTACAGGCAGCTCTTTACAAGGACGCACGCCACAGGGAGCAAGTCGAAAAAGAATAATGGTGAGTTTTTTGCTCTGCTTGCATACCAAAAACACAATTTCACACGCGTTCCCTAGGTACAGAAATAAAATTTTCTATCTGACATTACAAAAAAATTTCTGTGGACAAGCATTTCATGGTTCAATAATAAATAACACAAGATAATTCAATAAAATCTGTTTAATCGTTCCGTGATAATTACAAATTCACAGCCTTAATAAAAAATTACACATATCACTTAACGTTAGTACCTACGTTTTATTTACATATATTATACTATAGACATAATAGGCGATAAACATTCTCACATTTCTTTTCAACAATTTTACACTTATGATTTATCTACGTTCCTACTTAATCTTTTTCAATATCCTGCTGAAAATGCAGTTCGGCGGTTTTGACTAAATTATGACATTATACTGTGCACCAAAATTTTATTTTGTTGTCAGTTTGGTGCATTTCGTTAAGTACACACCCACATATTATACAGACGTTAAAATGTCAAGGTGTCAACTTTTTATCCAAATGTTATCTAATCTTAGAACCGTTTAAAATGGTTGGAATTGCACAAAAAATTATTGAGCTTAAGTATTCAACTTAATGAAAATTGCATTACAATAGTTTAAAACTTTGCTGAGCTTTCATCGATTCAGTCGACTAATTATATTTAACGATACTTGAACATCTCGCTCACTTTTCTTGCAGTCTTTACAAGTTTGAGATAATTTTATTTGTACTGAATTTAGCTAATTTTTTCATTAAAAGGGACGGTTTAACGCGAGTGTTTTGAAATAAAATTTTCTTCGATATGTAGAAAGATTTTATGTTTTTGGTGTTATTTTCCGGGGTGATCTTATCAGTTAGCAAAGTTCTCTTTGCCTCTACTATCAGTCTGATGGAAGGTAAGATGATGTAAATTTCTGTACTCTCAAAAAATAACAAATTCAAATTCCATCATCTGATATGGTAGATTTTAAGCTCGAATGTCTCAGTTCAATAAAGATTTTTTTTAATTAACACGAATGATGAAAATTTCGTATGACATTATTCGTCACACTTGGTTTGAGTTCGACTGCTTAACACGTGTCTACACTAAAATACTATTTCCTCCTTAAGTTTGTACAGCCCACTTTGAATCGATCCACGTTATCGCAATTTCAGGATCGCTGATGACGTCGACGAAAGACCCTGACGTACGAAAACGTGAAGATTGATGTGCATCGTTGCTTTTCACGTATCCTCAATCCCCGCATCGCAACGTCACGATCATAGACACTCCATTGCTTTAGCGATCCTATCGTAATTCCACTTATATACAAACTATAATAGTAAAGTTACAAATATACAAAAGGCTTAAAAATCAATACGTCGACATTCTTTGGTAATTCGTCAGGCATTTACGCATCGAATTGACGTTGCGTCCCGTTTGACAAAACAATTAAAAAGGTAAAAAATGTGTCACGTAAAATCAAAAATTGAAGACGAAGCTCTCGTATTAAAATCTTATTATAAAAATGTATCATTCCGGTGTAAACAAAATTTAATTGCGATGTGGCCACGACTAGTTCGTGACGGCGTAATTAGTTGACGAGATTACGATGGGGTTGAAGTTTGTTAGAGGCTCTTATATAATCATCTCGTTTTCGCGATTTTCATTTCGCTGATTTTCTTCGTGCTCGTTACAGTAGCAGCAACGAGGCGAGAGGTACTCGTCGAAACCGTCGCCGACGTAGGTCATATACGTGTCGACGCTCTTCGTGTCAAGGGACGGTAAAGACCAGGAAACGGAAACGGCGTCGAGGTCACGGAAGGCCGGGCTCCATGGCACTGTGTCCGGGTGCGGACCTTCGAAATTCTTCGACATCCTTGCCGTCGACAGTTTCTTTATTGCCTGAAACAACATTATAAAGTTATGCAAAAATGTGCGAAAACTTCCGGGTCAAATTCAAAATACTATTTTTGAATAGAGGGCATACAGGGCGAAATAACCCTTTAACGTACCGAAATAGTAATTTCAAAGAAAAATGTTTTTTTCATAACGCTCCTAGGTCAGTATCGGTCAATGTTTACTTCTGTCGCATGCAATTCCTGTTAAGGTACTTCATCAGGGCTAGTAGGTACTTCACCGATCCTGATGAAGTACTCTTCATTTTTATTCTTTAAAGAATAACAATTAACGTTTCATTAAAACGTTTTTTAACAAAATTTATGACATACATTCACGATTCTCCACTAAACTTTCCTATGTCGATTACTTTCGATTTATTGAATACTAGATCCGAGCTTATATACGATTCAGAGTACTTCATCATTTATTTGATTTGAATGTTATTTTATCATCCTTCCGATATAAACGACCGCAAAACGAAAAATTTTTATTTAAGAAATCTTATGTTAATTATTTCCGATATATTGAATCTTAATTGTGATCAATTTTCACAATACCTAAAAAGGGACTTTATCAGACTAGATAAATATGCTATAGAGCCCCACCGATCCTGATGAAGTACTATTCCCCATGTTTGTTAATATTCAATTTTTTTTTAAATTATAACAATTAACATTTAAATGCCTTTCAACAGTTTTTTGACTGAATTGACGACGTATTGATTATCTAGGAAAGTATCTTATTTTGAGAACTCTCGGTATATTGAGAGCAATTTTCATACAATTCTTCTCGGGGTGCTTCATCAGAGTAAGTAGATAATCCATGAAGTTCCATCGACCCTGATGAAGCACCCCATGTCATTATTGATGTATGTCAGAAGTAATAGTAATTATGCACTTTGAAATTTACAGCCAATTCCTGGAAGGATACCTCATCAGGGTAGATAGAGACCCCATTAAGTTCCATCGACCCTGATGAAGCACTCCCCTTCGTATTCATTTATTTGTTAAATTATAACAATTAAAGCATCTAAAATGTTTTATTAACAAAATTGATAGCTTAAATATTCTTGATACTCCTCGAAACTATCTTCAATAAATTATTTTTGATACATTGAATGTACACTTCACATGCAGTTTACAGCCAATTCCTGGAAAAATACCTCATCAAGTTCCATCGACTTACGGTACATTTTAATTACAGCTTAACAAATTAAGAGAAATTTTCATACAAGTCATCACGGTACTTCATCAAGGTAGGTAGGTACCATGAGGTTCCATTGACCCTGATGAAGCACTCTTCTTCGTGCCTATCAACATACCATTTTATATCAATAAAAGCATTTTTCGAATTTGTTTTTCAAAATTGAAGAATAAAACATTAACGCTCGATTCTCCACGTAACTTTCTTATGCCAATTACTTTCGATACATTGAATCTGAATTGTGAGCCATTTAAATTGAGTGATCGTATTGCTGATGATAGAAGCCACGTGACCATACTGAAAGCGACGGCAAACGCCTGCTGCTAAACGCTACGGGGTATTTAACGCATTGGACTAGTATAGTCACTCACCATTAAAATTCGGATCCTATTGTCATAATGGGATTTTTATCTCAAATTTCGCAGTGTATTAATTTTAATTTAGATTGGAAAGAGTGTCAATCTTATGAGAAGTATCGATTTTCGATCGATCAGGTCATCATAAACGAAGAGTACTTTAATAAATAATTTTAAAAATTAGTTTACCTCGCGCAAAAATTTAACAAAATTATGCAAATCCGAAATAGATGAAAAAAGATCTTAAAAAGATTGTTTAAAAATCACGAAAAATGCATTATAACGTGAAAAAAGAACTCTTAAACAGCTTTGAAAAGGATCCCGAAAAGTAGTTTAAATTTTTTCAAAGAACTCACAATGACTTTAAAAAGCAAATTTAGATATTGAAATGTTACACTTTGATACAATGTAAAAATTGTATGAAACCGACGTTTTTGTATGTTTTGAAAATGTTCTGGCGTAATAATACATTTTAAAAAGTGTCGAAAATCATGCATTATTAAAACTTCATCGAACATGATTAATGACTTATGGTACTACTGTCAGCACAGTTCTAATTGGATCTGTTCACTTCATTAATCGCTTTGCTTGCTTTATCAGAAGGTATTACGTCAAAGCATTCAAGTCCTGTGACGCAAGTTTAGATAATTGCTTCTTGAAGTTCTAATGGTCTTTTCAAACTTGTTGATCGAGTGAATTCTATTGTGTTTTCAAACTTTCTTTAAGGAGGCAGGTTGTATACCTCGAAAAATCGCTTTCTCACATATGAAATTTATTTTAGTATGAGAACGTGTACTTAAAGGTAAACAGCAATTCTAATATAAACCGTCAATTTCAATTTACTTTCTTTACTCAACACAATTATATGATTTTATATTTAATGTAATATAACTTTAAATTCATGATTTTTACTTTAGTATTTCCATTGTTTATTTAGATGCTATATGGGTTGAATAAACATGTTGAGAATTTGCCAAAAACAACATTCGTGAACTTCTCCACAAGCTCAGGATGTAAAAGTACATCCTTGAAGTTTAGTAATAACTTGATCGTATACAAATGTTTATGTAGGAACTATGTATCCAGAAGTTCACTCTGTATGTGGCTTGAATTGCAAAATGAAATTTCCGCATAACTGTCAACAAAGTAAGTACTGTTCATTCCACGGCAATATCACCGTAATTTTCCTGAATTGTAATTATGATGAGAATAATTGCAAGCGACTAAGTATAATGCAGTGCGAAGTCTTGTTAAGAGTACAATATATCAATTTTTCTTAAATTACGAAACAAATTATAATGAATAATGTTAAAAAGATTAATGGCAGGGTGCTAGATTAATAAAAGTTCGATATAAGAGATCGTTTGAAATATTGAAATATCTAGACATCATTTGTTGTATTCTTTAATAGTCCATTAATGAGTCAATCGTAAATTCTTTATAATTGACAGGACGAGGTCATCTTTCACTTGTTTTAAAAAATAATTAAATAAACTTTAATTGGAAATTGACATACTTAATGGAATTATTTTATTTTTAGTTCGCATGTACACATTGGATTTATGGAATTAATAGCAAATTATATCAGTCGTACAATTTTCGTTTAATAATAAAAAAGTCGGAAGTAACCAACGAAGTCATCAATTGAAAAACATTTTCAGAAGGAAATATTCTTTACTTTTACTTTTAACGTTTTATATTAATGAAATTATTAAATCCGGAACGATTTATATGGTAAAAATTGAATTTCTCTCTGAGAAAATATGAGAAAGTATATAATAACCCCATAATAATTATTTTTCACTAAGAATGCACATCATTAGATTCTCCAGTTGTCGATTTGTTAGATCATTGATTTCCCCATAATTTTCAACAAAGTCGTCAAATTTGTAATCTACATGATCATGAACATAATTTTTTAAACGAGGCGACATTTAAATAATGTTATGTAGCAAGATGAATCGATCGAAAAATTTTTATTTTTAGTTTGTCTAATACGAGAGCTTTAGCCAGACTCCCCAAGTTCTTGTTATTTGCAATCGCAGTAACTCAAAAAATTCTAAACGGGTCGATTTGTAAAAAATTTGTCTGCCATAATGGATTCCCCATTTCGTATTTTCAAATTACATTATCGCATTTTTAATCAGGGAACTCGAAAAGCTCCGAGTAACATATTTCAATCAGAATGGATAGACTTTTCAAAAAAGTGTCAGCCATATTAAATTTCCAAAGTCGTACTTCAGACTCGTAATCAGCGACCCTAAAAATCTTCGAGCAACAAATTTCAAGCGGTTTTATGAATTTTCAATGCATAAATTGATTGAACAGAATATTTTTTTGTTAACAAAATTTTTGTTACTGTCTTTTTATATCTTATACTGTCTTGGATTTGGTTTTATTTACATAAATTCCACATTTTAATTTGTTAGTCCAATTTATATCATGACGAAAATTTACGTTTTACCCGCAGTCTGGGAAAAGTCCGATATGACACGAAGATCTTCATCCGCAATCAAAAGGTTAATATCAATTTTATCAGAAATATTTGAGAACAACATATTTTTAGTTATTTTTATACTTTCTAGTCATTATTGGTACCCGGAGACAAATTTTCTTGTAAAGTTGATCATTTTAGATAGCAATTTTGGGATAGACTTGTGGAGTGGAGAAAATTGCCATATATCTGTTAGTATGTCTAATTTATTTGTAATTTTGATTGTCTGCATATAGAACCAACTTCGAGAACTTACAGCAATTTTTATCAGAAAGAATTACAACTTTTTTCATTCTACAAGTGTATCCCAAAATTACCATCCATGATCATTTTTCTCGGCTTATGAGAAACTAAATGGCGTTATAAATCGTAAAAATTAGCTTTAAACTACAATTAAATTGTCTACATTTTTTCATGTTTCGGATGAATCAACATCCATTTTTAATGAGGACCATGGACGAAAAAAAATGTCAAAAGGCAAAAATAAATTTCCATGCAATTCCTCTCAGGGTACTTCATCGGAGTAGGTAGGTACCATGAAGTTCCATCAACCCTGATGAAGTACACTCATTTTCAACATCCACAAAAATATATTTTCAATCACACAATGACAAGAACATACCCAAAAATTCGTAAAATAAGATAGTTGATGAGTTAAAATTTATCATCTTGGTTGTTAATGTTTTCACAACAATAATTAAGGAACTCCTACATTAATAAAAAATACCCAGAATTAGACATTTTTATCATAATCAAGATTTTTTTTCACCTATTTTTCGATACTATCAATTCCTTCTGGAGATACTAACAATAAGACATTTCAAAGTTCAAGTTGCGCGGAAAAAAGGAAATAGTTGTAACTAGTGACTAGATAGTAGGCTAAGACATGGGCATCGTTTTTAGATAATTTTATTATCTAAATAGTGATATTGACAATTTAGATAATCAATACTACTATTTAAATAGCAAAATCAACGATTTTTTAAAGTTTCTTTCAGATTTTTGAAGAATTCAAAAGCGAGAAAGAAATTACAACAAAAATATTTGAAAAATGAACATATGATTTCTTATTAATTCAGAATAAACATTAATAATAATCTATCCGAACCTCACCTTTTAAAGAAATCGAGAGGGAGGGAAAAAATACAACAAATTATATTATACATAAATAAATGATTTTATTATTGATTTGGAATAAACATTTATAACTTGTACTAGTGCTTTTAAGTAAAAAAATTGGGCTAGTAGCTTCTCACGTAATTATTAGCTATTAGTGCCTGAAAATCCTAAGAATTACTATAGAATGCATTTAAAAATTGAATGTTAATTTGAATATTATTGTCTCCTTAATGAATTATTCAAAATTAAATTGTATGTACAAAAAAAGTCTTCGAAAACGGCGCATAATAAAAGATAATAATAATTTAGCAATGTAAAAAACAAATAATTTTTTTTATAGAAAATTTAACTTAAAAAATGTCTAAAAAAATGTAAGAAAATAATTCATGATGTGCTGTGTTTAAAAAATACTAAAAAATACAGTAATTGTTATTTAGCAGATCTGCAGTCAAAAAAGTAATTAAAACTTTAAAAATTTATAAAATAAGAATAAGAAAAGAATTTCTAAATATTTATAATTATATAAGAATACAAACTTTGTTTTAACCGGAAAGATAAAATGACAGTTAATTAAAAATTGCCCAAAACTAAAAATAGGAACATGTTATAAACCACTGCCATATCGGCTTTCTCAGAATATTTAGATGTTCATTCATTAAAGTATTTTTAGAAACAAAAAATTCCACTTTTCATTAACAAAGTAGAGTTTTTAACTTTTCCAGTGTAATCTGCTTCTGAAAATGCTTAAACCAAAAGTTGACAGTGTTACTTGTTGTTGCAGTGGGAGATATAACATCAATTTCTGAGAAAGTTTTCTGTTCTATATTGTTCGGAAATCGCTGTAAGTACGTCATAACTGACTGTATTATGTTTTATCCGGATTTTCAACAGAATTTTTCCGAAAGTTATATAGAAGGGTATTTCTAGGGAAAACGTTATTTTTACATTACAACTTTTGGAAGCTTATTATAAAAAGTTTATTTTTGAAATATCTTTTTTTCATTCGTAAATATTTCATTCACGGATCTAATTGGACGCATGTCCTCAAAATATGTTACTGCGGTGGTTGTAACGATCATTGAATAAAATTACAGACGGTTTTTTAGAAAATACCAAAGACATTAATTGAGAACTGACTGAGAATTTTTTGAAATAAATAAAACTTACTTATTTCCAATAGTTCTCATTCAATTCTTGATTAATTTCTTTAGTATTAATTGTCCATGTACAGTCGTTAGAATTACTTTTACAGAGCCATAATTTTGACAAATTGATTCAAACATTTTTAATTTCCGATTTTCTACGTAAATTCCTATCTTATCAACGGAGCATTTTAGAACCGCCTTAGCCTAACTACTTCCAGACTTGACTAAAATTTGCGTCAGATTCTATATGAAACTCTTTAATTTATTATAGTATTATAAATTCGAGTTCGCACTTTCAATTTACCATATCAAAATGATAAAGAAACGTCGATTTTTCAGTTTTTTTTAAATGTCCATTCCAAAGTATCGATTTTTGTAAATTACAGATCATTCTTCAATAAAGGTAATCTATGACGCTCCAAAACATTGCAAGGTAGTATGTTTTACTTTAAATTTGTAGGTAGATTCATTTTTTTTTCAAAATTAATATGGCACAGTAAGAAAACAAGAATTGCACAATTTCCTTTTATGAAAAATGGATAAGGATATTTACTTTATCAAAATCTTTCGAATATCATTCTAGCAATTCAGGTCCAACATTTTTACGGGCAAGAAATCTGCTCATAATTAAGAAGCAGTAAAATTTCCACACTTAGAAAATGAATCTAGTTTTTTACTAGTTGCCGTACAGTTTCGCTATTTTTTACATAAACAATTTTGTAAAACATGAAACCATTTAACACAAAAGTGAACACATTGCTTCAAGAATTATTAAGACTTTTTTCTTTTAATTTTAAAATTGCTGATTCAAATTGTAATACATTATATTGTACTTTATTGTGTTATATAGAAAAGTTTTCTTTATGAACTTTTATTTTGATTTTATACTTAAAATATTATAAAGATAAATATAACCATAAATATAAATAGTATATATTTAATATTAATTTTTTGTTTATAATTTGCTCTAACTAATAAGTTATTTTCTTGAGAAAGAAATAATTAATTAAAACAGAAATGTATGACAGAAACATTATACAATGATTAAACTGTTAAGACGTAATTATTTATCTCTTAAAGCTCTTAAACAAATGGCTTCTGCGTAATTCAGTAAAGAATAATTCTATTATCTCAGTGCATTCCTTGAAGATATAATATCTCGGTCCTAAAAGGAAGATTGCAATTTTCCGTCTCAAGGACAAATTTTGTTGCGCTTTTGAAATATTTGAACAAGAAAATTGCAAGCGCTCTTTTCATAATATTGAACTTTCACCGTTTTACAGTCGTGTTAAATTTTTTCCAATAGTAGACAAATTATTTTATCAATCATTTCATCTCTTTTATGTTTATATTGAATTTATAGTAAATCAAACAATTTTTAAGCGCGTTTTATTAAAAAAGACTTATAAAAAGTTGTGTCAGAGTTTGTAGGCTTTAGAAGGAAAATATCCACGCTAATTGCAGGATTGACGACTAAGCTTCAACATGCGACGTGAACGTTCAACATTATCTCCAGATTTAGAAAATATTTTTCAGCATTTTTATTTGAAATCGTTCCGCTTTTCCTATGAAGTTTAGTCAAGTATTCTTTTATACTTATAGTAGACGTTATAAGTTTCATTTCTATGTAGAATTCATTTTGAATTTTATACTCAAAGGCAAGATATGAAAGCTTGAGTAATAATGTAAATTATTTCAAAATTTGAATTCGGATTATGGGATTTTAGCTATAAATGGAACTAAAAAAAGGATTTATTCTTGAGTATTTAAAACATAAGTAATATGGATATACTCTCTAAATCTAAATTAGTTGAAAACTACCAATACAAAAATGAAAAGTGAGTCACCAAGTGAATTAGTAATCATTTTTGCTAATAAAAAGTTGAAACCTACTAATTTATTACTAATTCTACAAACTACTAAACTAAAAAAAGTCAATATCTACTTGTAGATTAGTAGAATTTTACTAATGAATTAGTATTTTCGTATTTATTAATAAAAAATTTACTACTTCATGGCAACCCACTTTTCGTTGTAGATAACTTCACTTTTGGTTAATTCAAGTTTAGAGACATATTTTACGAATTACTACAAGTTATTATTTCATATATTATTCTTGTAAAGATAATGTTAGTTTTAAACTACACTCAATGTTTTAATCAGAAAATGTAAGCTGAAATTGGTAATTTTATTAAAAGTAAATTTTTCATGAACAGTCCGTTAAATTGAATTTTAAAACGAAATACAAATGATCATGACATGAAATTTTATGTCCTTGTGATGAAAAATATTATTTAAAAAAAGCATATTAACTAAAGGTTTGGACATGATTGTAGGCGTTAAAAAAATTATTCAAAAAAGGGATCAAATTGAAACAAAATATAAAAAGCTAATTATTGATATAGCATTAGTAATCTATTAATGAATTTTTTAACTCAGCGATAAAATAAGGTTTAAGTTGTTTTCGTTTAAATCAATTAATACTTAGTAAATTAATACTAAATACAAAAAGCTATTAATATGTGGAATAAATGAAATTTATATTTAGTATATTACAATCATTAATAATAGAGTCAAAATAAAACTAACCAAATTTAACTTTAGTTTCAACTGTGAATTTAATTAATGTTTAACAAACTTAAAACATGCTAAAAAACAAATTGGAAAAGGAATATCTTATTTAAATTAATCTCGAACAGGGGCAGTAGAGTCCACTGCTCTAATTGTATGCAAATTAGAAAATTCACGCTTCCGACATTCCGACGACATCTATTATTTTAAAAATAAAGAACATCCCCTATTTTTAGTTTGACGTTAAGTAAATGGGTTTTTTAAATTTATGCCAGTTAGCTGATATCAACTGGGAGACAATTCTCTCGCGAATAAATGAATTTTTGAATTTTCAGAAAACGTAATTACATTCGTTAATTGAAAAATAAATTGCATGTTCTTACATCGCGATGAAAATGCTGCGTGTACGATTTGAACAGTTTTAAGGACACTTTGTAAACGTTTTTAATAACAATGATTTACCAATTGTTAACAAATTCTAAGATATTCAGGATATTATTTTTTGAAATTCCATTTGGAAAAATATATTTGTTTGCCTTGATATTTTTTCGTAATTTATATTTATTGCTATATTTATTTTCAGAAAATGTTAATTATAAAATTAAAATAAAAGTTTCGACTTAACAGAAATATATAGTATAATAAAGTACAATAAGATATACAAAAAAAAAATACATTTTTTGAAGAAGATGTATCTTGCTGTAAAATCGGAATTCAATTATTTCAGTTATACCTATCCTGATAGAAAATTTTGATTGAAGGCTTCATTAATTTCTGCTGGAGTAAATCACAACAAAGAGATGAAAAAACTTCCAGGTTTAGATACACGTCTGTCATATCAAAAACGTTTCATCCCTTTGAATCTTGTTGTCTTACCAGTTATTAATGATTTTATAAGTTTTCTTGGTTAAAAATTAGACATTTTTTTGTTGTAATTCTAAAATAAAAATATGATCTTGAAAGATAGTAATTACAAACCATGTTTTACGTTTAAATCTAAGTTTTCTAAATCGTAGACAAATTATTACTGTCATTTTAATTGAATGTATTATGAAACATTAAACTATTTTTTAAGGTTATATAAACTGACAGGATTAGTCTGCATATGAGCAATAAACATTCAAATAAAACAATTGAAACCTACCAAGGTGGTTCTAAATTCAAAGATTCTAAACCTTTATTTATATATTAGAAAGTAAAACGCAAACAAAGTTATATGAAACCGGAAAATTTATCCGCCATTTTGAATCTGCCATTTTGTATCAGCCATTTTGAATCTGCCATTTTGAATCCGCCATTTTGAATGCGCCATTTTGTACAAATATAAATGTAAACAATTAAGGTACGCAGCACGTCATTAATTTATTACTTGTTAATGTTGCAAACATAAAAATTAAAAAATAGTTAAGTTATTGGTAATTTGAGATGTTTAGACATTAGTAGATGAGTGATGATTAACGTAATAAATATTTCATAATTCATCAAATGTTGATACAGCCGTAGAAACTTAAACTAATTTTCCTTTTACTTTACTACCATAATAAAGTTTATAAAAGAATAAAAATAGTCATGTTTGTCTGCCATTATTCATGCCTCTAAACTTAATTATGTCAACAATAAACTACCAGGTAATTAGTTTTTATTAAATGCCTCTAGTGAACTTTCACTCCAAAAAGGGAGACTCTAGATTCCTTCAAAATAGTGAATTTTCACTCTTCAAGAATGGAAGTTTACTCTTTCTTAAGTGACAGATTTGTTATTTACTTCAAGACGGAATGAAATTTCACTTTTGAAAAGAGTAACTCAACGTACGCTTTTTGGAGTGGCATTTCACTCCAACAAATTTGGCGCCCATCTGTTTACATTAATGACTTAATGATCACCTTCAGTCTATTTAAATGTACCCCTCATGTTTGATATTGTTTCCTCGATTTATTCGAAGGGGGTTGCATTTCCTCGGTAAGCAGCTTACTATACCGAGTGAAAATTCACCCTTATGGAGTGAGAATTAATGTTTTCTATAGAGTGACTCAAATATCGCTCCAAGAAATGTATAGGATTAAGACTTAACTACACACTACTTAAATAACAGTTTTACACATTTCAGCTAAAACTAAAAGTAACATTTTAGTAAGTCTTTGCTTAGTTACTAGTAAGTTGGTAGGGAATTTAAATTGAAAAAAATCTTCATAAGGAAATTACGTAAAAAACATTTTTCTTTTTGAATATCGTAATCATAGAAATAATGAAAAAAAAACGTATTCTTAAGAAAAGAAATTTGATACCGTACCCTGAGGATCCTTCGACCGGATTTCGTCAGGACCTTCCTGAGCATTTTGGCGGCGACTCTTCAAAATCCGCTGACAGTCTTTCGGTTGGATCGTTTTTCACCGGTGTGGGAAAAAAGCCGAAAACCGTGGAAAAATCGGGAAAACGACACTCCGCGAGTTTCGTGTTAAGGAAAATCGATTTTCCGGTGCGAGGAAAAGTACCCTCGGATGGAAACCTCGAGGGATGAGAAGCAGGGATGATAGTTGCGACGCGCACTGTATGGTGTCTAACGTGAAAATGCTGACTATTCCGTGAACTCACCCCCATTTATAAACTTTCCCACCCCCGACCCTTATCAGACGTCCCCACCGACGCTCATCTACGTTGGGGGTAGTTTCCCGAAGTGGGGGTGACTTTAATATTCCTAAGTGAATACGAACATGCACTTGCACTAACACCGGCGACTATGGTCGAGGGGTTAAGCGCTCTTGAGTCTGGTGTGTTTGACTGACGAATTCTGGAGAGGTTCTTCTGTCTCAGATTTCAGACTTTTCCACCGTCGAGTCCTAATTTTTCGAGGTTTTTAAAAATTAAGTATATTTTTTAATTTTAGAAACCTCTTACTGCTCTCATAAATAGACAATTCATTTTCAATGATCAAAGTTAGTGAATACTTTTTTGGTACTTTTAAATGACAAATAAAAGTCATCTTTGATAATTAGCCCAGTAAAATTGAGTTTTTTAGAGGAAACATGTAAAGCAAGACTTTGGTATACCTTATCCTTTTGTAATAACTCGAAAGGTATTAATTTTAGATGAAACATATATAGACAAAGTTTTAGGTAATTAAATTATCTACAATTTCTTTTTTATTCGACTTCTTTCGCACAATATTTGCCGAGATAGAATGTATTTAAGAAACTGGACATTTTTAACTTGATTGGTCAAGCCACTTTGGTCTTTTTTTTTGTTATAAATCAAAAGGAATGATTGAGAATTGAATTATCTACAATTCCACGTTGTTTTCGTCCTCGTATGATGAATATTTTCCGAAATATGATACGTGAAATAAAGTTTTAACTATAGGCCATCATAAAAGTGAAAACAGTAGATTAAATAAAAAATATGTTACAGTGTATTAGAAATGGTAATAAATTAATAAAGTTTCTAAACATTTTTCCTGAAATTACTTATGACAACATTTTTCGAAAAATTGTTTTAAAATGGAGGTGTTTTATATATGTAGATTCTTTAGAAAAACTACACGTGCAGCTGAACACAGTTTCGAAATAAATTGTAGATTTTCAACTAAACATGATATAAAATTACTTCGAACAAAAGAAATTGACTATTTATTTATCAGTTTATAGCCATATTTCTATGATCCTGATAAAAAACAGGAGTTGAAATCAAATTTTATGAAACAAAATGAGATTTTAATCCTTTTTATATGAATTTTCGTTTATAAACAAAATTTCTTCTGATTTTGATCATTTACGTCTTTTCTATGGAAGACAGGTGAAAAATGTTAAGTACCTAAATTGAAGCTTATGGAATTTCCAAAAAATCTCTATTTTTGTAATTTCTGTGATATGAACAATTAAATCAAGAACTGGTGTTGCAATAATGCAGTTCTTCCTTTAAACTTTACCATCATTTTTTTATATAAGATGCTATTCTTCTGATGATATTATGTATATTATTTCCCTTTCAGTTCATTGCTTAATTAATTTTTTATGATACATCTAATTTGAGAATAAAGCGACAAAAGTGATAAATTTGGTTTAATTCACTAATTTCGCTGTTACTGTTCTTCCATTGGCAAATGAATCCGTCACTCTCGGTTATACGTGGATTTTACTCATTTAATTTCAATTCAAATTTAAAAATACAATTTTTGTTTCGATTAATTATGTTTTAAACATAAATACACATAATGAATACCGATAAATCTTATTTTTCAACTTCCATTGTTTTCAGGATCATATGGATCATAGAAATATGGATATGAATTAGTAAATAAATGGTCAAATTATTTTATCCGACGTAATTTTATGTCGTGTTTGGTTAAAAACTACAATTTATTGCGGAACTGTAAATATATGAAAAGAAATAAGAAAAGATTCAAAGAATTTATTATGAAATTTTTGTACCGCAGGAAATTAAATAAAAAAGCATTTTTAAGGTAACTACATGAAATTTAAACACTCAAAAAATGTATATGCATACAAAATACCTCCATTTTGAAAAATGAACGAAAAGTGTGTTTTTTTTTCTAACGAAATTAGAAAAAATGCTATAATGTTAATTTTTTAACTTTTACATTACATTCTAACATATTAATTACTCTACTGTTTTAAAACTACTTTCATAATGTCTCCCGTAGCTAAAAATGTGATTAACCCATCATACTTCAGGAAACATTAACTATGCGAGATCGAATAAAAAATATTATTGTAGATAATTCAACTGCACAGGTTTACAAAATAAAAACAGTTTCTGCATTATATTTTCGAGATCGCTTAATCAGGACACAACTTCGGGTTGACCTTCGTCAGATTGGGTTGAAGGTCATTCCAAGGTCAAATTTAGCCGAAACTATGAATAAGTCTTAAATAAATTATAATTATATTTTTGAGGATGCTGAAATCCGAGTCAGGATGAAGGTGATTCCAAGGTCAAACTAATATAATGCCGCGAAATTAATTAGAAGAAATTGTTACTTAGGCTTTTAAGGTCACTGAATGATCCGGACTTGATGAATGTCAACCTATCTCGTATACGCGTATTTAAATATAGCAACCTCGAAAACAGAAGGATTCTCGGTTTGGTTATGCATACGAAAACTTTTTTATTTTATAACCCCGTGTTATCTATCATTCCTTTTATCTATTTACAATGAAAAAAGTGATTTGAAGAAAAACAATCAGGAAAAGTGGTTCAGTCCTACAAGTTAAAAATGTCGCGTTTCTTAAGCAAATTCTATCACCAATTGAACATTGTTTTTTTTATTTTTTTTTAAATATTTTCTCAACACTTATTTCTATAAATTAGGTTTGTTTCGGCAATTTGAACGATATTCTATGAACTGAAGGGAAGGTGAAAATCCATACAAACTATTAAAAAGAAAAACTTTACTTTCCCGGACCTACAAAATATTTCGATTCTATTGAAAATAAAAGTTTCTTTTTTTTTTATTTTTCATATATTAAAACATGATTTTTTCGCAAATTTTTACTTCCTTATTTTGGATATATGTTTCAAAATGTAAGTAATTAAATATTTTTCATCATTATTATGTTTAATTTTAGAAAGACGGTATGTTGAAAGGGAATTATTGCTTAATCATTGCCTCAGATTTTCAAAATTGAAAGTGGGTGTTACAAGATGATGGTCCAAAACGCAAAAAGTTCATCTAGACAAAATCAGATCCACCGAATTAAGTGACCTAAAATCAGATTCGAATCAAAGACCCCAAAACGCCCAAGTCACAAATTTCTGCTATTTTCTGGGTAAGGAAAAGTGTATGCTTAAAAGGGTTAAGAAACGGAGTTTAGAACCTTCAATAAATCATAATTTTGCAAAGTGGTGCTTTTTCAAAAAGCCTTTACAGTAACAATTTTTAAAAAGGATTGATTACAGTAATAAAGTCTTATAGATTCAAATATTTATTTCGAAAAATATCTAAATCATTTAGAGATTACTTGATTTTGTACTTTATCTTTAATACTATAAAATTGATTTAAAATAATTTATAACATTTAAATCTGGAATTTTAATATTGTTAAAAAAATATGAAGAGATTGTTTATGGGTTTAAAAGAAATATTTGTATTATATTTAGTTCTGCACCTGCGACTACTTTCGGACAAACCCTGACATATGGCATGAGTATCACTGATCGCGTTAGATTATCATGAGGTGTCCTTTGGACGTATTGCTTTAAATTTCACATAATTTATCTTTAATGGCATTATTAATTTTATGATGCTTATCAATTCAAAATTGTTTAACTAATTTAATATTGTTATTTCCAAAAAGGTGAATTGTATTTTAGTTGTATTATCCCGAAACGTGACTAATTAATATTTTAGTTATTTAAATAATTTCTGTTATATTTTGATGTTTTATGTTGTGGCATATACTTTAACTTAACTTACTTTTTAGGCATTTTTATATTTGTCTATTTACCACCTTTCTAGTATTGATGAGCTACACAACATGAATATACATGACAATATGAACTTTTGGGGTGAGGATTGAAAAACCGCCAAATCAAAAAGCCGACTGGTTAGAAAACCGTCAGTCAAAAAGCCAACCCATAAAAATAGACACCTTGACAAGCGGGCAGTCATTTTTCGAAGTGTCGGTTTTTTTTACTGTCGGCTTTTCAATTGTAGGGTTTTTGGCCTGTTGACATTTTGATTTGACGGGTTTTCGACCCGCATCCAACATTATTTTGGCCTTTATTCTTCCAAGATGACACACTCAACCAATAAATTTTAAGAAAACTTATCGAACAATCGTAAGGGTTTCTTGGCACAGAAATGTTACATCTTCCTTTCTTTCAAATGAATATATTTAAGCTATATCCGATCTATAATTTCTGACTTTTGTGAATTTTGTGACATTTTATAATTTCTGATGACGGCTACAATATAATCGAAAAGTAAATTTTACTTATTGACTTTTTTATTGATTTTTACTTATTGACATTTTTTATTTTATACGACCGTCACTAACCCTATTATTTGTTTCTAATTCATTAAACGGTCAAGAAATTTGAATATTTTTAATTTATTAATCGCAAAGGTGTTTGCAAAATGATTTAAAGTGTCTTTAAATTATAGGGTTTATAAAGAAAAATGGCATTGATAAAATAAATTTATTACAATTTTTCTAAGCTTTAAACACGTAGAAATTGTTTTTATTATTTTTTGACGCAAGACGATCAATTTATTATTAAATGTTTTAATTAATATTTAATAGATGTTTTTAAAAGCCCATTATTAATCTGTACCACACCATTCCAGCTTTATTTGTGGCTAATCTATTAACATTATAGACTACAGCGACCCCTGACTTTCTTATTGGAAACTTTGTGTTCTGCAAAACTGGTTGAGTGCACTTTTTGTGTATTTTGCACTGATTTTTTTAATTTTAACGGCATTCGGAGTGCTGTTATGATGAAACTTCAATTATGTGGTACATAAGCATTCAATTTAAGTAATTTTAAAAAATGTGTGTTTTCATGAAATTATTTTACGGTTGTTTTTATAATTAAACTAAATGAATATAATGACACTTCGATTTTTAGATAGAACAGACCAAAATATCGACTTTCATGCTGGTAATAGTAAAATGAAAACCAATTTATTCTCTAAGGGTGCTAATGTTTTACTTGTCTTTTTACCCCATGCATGTGTTTCCTTGTCCAGTTCTGAATGAAGTAAAATCTTCCATTTATAATTACATTCAAAATTGTTTATTTTATGTTTTTAAACATTATTTTCTTAAAACTTATTTCTATAAATTAGCCAAATAAAAAAAAAATTTGTTGGAAAATGTTGGTACCTGCAGTAGTTTGGGTAATACAATAAGGCTCATTCATAACAAAATATGCAGTTATTTTATAAGTTCAAGAAAGACTAAGACTTATTTTTTGTATAGCCTTAAGATGTCTATACGATTACCCTATTGACTGTGGTAGAATTTTGGGAAATTTGATGGAAATTATTAATATCTAAAACTGTTAACGTCTAAAGAATGTATAAAATACTTTAGTTCACTGTGTTTTGAAGAAAATACTTCATTAACCAATACTGATATTGTCTAGGGTACGACTGAAATGACCAGTATCTCCCATACAAAAAAGATCTAGAAAATAGTATTCTTAATCACATCTAACTAAATCAAGAAGTAAAAATTGTACTAGATGAGTGAATTGGATGATAAATTGATTCAAAATATCTTTAGTACAAATAATGTCTTTATCTACAGCCAAATATGTGCATGTCATTTGCCAAAATTTCTGAAGAATTTAGAAGTACATATCAAATAGAATAAGTAATAAACAACGATTAAAAATTATAATAACAAGAACAATATTTGAATTAGCAACTCTAATCATTTTTGTATATATTTATTAAAGTTAAAAATATTTTATGGCAGGTTTTAAATGTTTCTTTTCAATTGCAGTCAATTCTTATATATTTAATATCTGCTACTTTCTAATGATTTCATTAAAATCTGGAGAACATTTAATATTTACACTTATTTATTCACGGTACCTGTTCGGGAAACAAATGATAAAAACCAATCAAATGTTAAATCGAAAACATCAAAACATTAATGGAGCCTTTACTAAAATATGAAATCCTTAATTTCGTGGTCATATACAATACAAGATATTTATTATGTCTATATACTAGAAAATATACAATTTTTGTAGTCTATAAGTTCAATATAATATCGGCACTAATATAAATAGAGAAATATAAATTACTTATTCTAAAAAAAATGACGATTCACATAATTTCATAATATAAAAATTATCCAGTAACCTGTTGAAAATAAACACGAAGTGTTGGAAACTTCGAGAGAAATTTTGAAGAAGATTTTGAGAAAAATTTTTGTACACCTGAAATTGTAGGACAAAGCAGCCCTTTTTTATTTTTGTAATATATACTCGTACACAAAACACCATCTAAACATAATTTCATTTAATCACATTTCATAATAACAACATTTTTTAATTTTACCGATTAAAAATTCATTTAAAGTGTAGTTAGTTTAGTGTTAATTTCATGCACCAAATGTACCTTAAATGTTGATCACAAGTTTAGCAAAATAACAAATATTGACAAATAAAATTGAAATGTAATTCTTTCACTTGTTCCTATTCAAATATTTACTCGAATGCAAATATTTGTTTGGCTTCGAAATTTTATAATAAAAACTGACGCATGTCTGTGCCACAAATGCAATAACAGCATTTTTAACTTGAATCAGTCATCAATATTGATTATCCTCGCCAATAGACATAAAAGTTTGGAATTGACCTGAATTGTCGATAGAAAGTTTACTGGAACACTCTGAACAGGAATACGCGAGTATAAATTTAAAGAAAAAAGTAGGTCATTTTATAGCAGATTGCTTTAATTAACTCTTCTATTTTAGAATAAATATTAGAGAAAAAACGTGAAAGTTCTTAATAACCTGAGACAATTATTGTAAATCGGAATATTCGTATATAAATGCCGCGTGTTTGCAAAAAATGATGCATCCACGAATACCCATTTGCAAATACACATTATCATAGATAATTTTTTTGAAATATTTATAATTCTTAAAAAATTTGAATGTGCGCGTGTAGTTACGGATGCTGTCAAGTGGGCTCACAAAAAAAAAACACACAAAAAAGTCTCGTCAATCTATCGACAGTAAATGTTGTTGATTCGGAACAAAATCCACAGAAAGTATGTTCCCCTCGAAAGTAAGTGTTCGTGATACTGTTTTTTAAGTGTGTTTTTTCGAAATGTATGAAAATCCAACCATCCTTTTTACTGTCAAATTGCACATCCTGGTAAAGTGAATTACTTTTTTTCAAGGAGAAAATTTTACTCTACACTAAACAAATCTGTAATTAAGATCACATTTCTTTGAATAGTAAATCGAAAGGTATATTTGACTGTAACTTATGTTTTATTGTATATTTAACAAATTTTACTTAATTGAAAAAATATTTCACTAATCTAAGGGAGAATTTTCTTACTGCTAATAACATTTAATAAATTTTATCTAATTTCTATTACTACCAGCAAAGAATTTTGATTCTAGAACAGAAAAGGTTGATTTATTTGAATTAGGTATAATTAATTGGATAATATTTATATAAAATGGAGCGTAGTAGAAAGCCATATTCAAGAACAAAACTGTGGCATGTTCTTAGGTAGAATCTAAACATATTTTTTTATGCATTAATGCTAGTACGTTACTTCTAAAGTTCTAAAATTACTTTTTTTTAATGGATTTTAGAGATATACATTTTGTCAGCTGTTCGTTAAGCGGATCGTCAGAAAATAGGTTATTTATATGACTTTCCTGATAATAAGCTTTCCAAATTAACCCTTGGGCGGTAAATCATTAAAAGTAGTCGATAAAATAAACCTTCCAGCGTTTAAGATGAGCGTACAATTATTTCTCTTCATTATCCACCATTAATTGTGTTTTAAAAGCAGATCCAAGTAAACGAAAATTAATTCGCTAATACTCTACAAATTTTTTGTAGTCAATTCATAATGGGTGCATTTTCACTTTATGAAATTTAGAGTATATTTGACAAAAATATAAATTAAAAGGCTTGTATCTGGACCACAAAACATTATTTTCCAACAAAAAGCAGCAAATGTTCTTTCCATGTTTTCTTGTATCTTTTGGTATAAGTTTTAAACAGTAGAGACCCAAAAAGTGTCTAGAAACTGGTGTCAGTTTCGACCAGAGCTTCTATGAAATCCAGAATAAAAAGGAAGAAAATTTCGTTGTATTTCTTACTATTTTATGTTATATCCATAGTATATGTAGACATGAACGACAATATTATGAATGCTCAAGAGGTTATAAAATTATTATCCAATTCACTTTTTGAATTTACATTGTTTTACGCTAAAGGGTCCCTTTTCTGAGTAAACCAGTTTCATTAGTTGTTTGTATTCAATCACATTTCTTCAGATTCAATATCAAGTAATGCGATTTTGGGTTATTTCATTATTATTATTAAGGCTACTAAAATAGAAACAAAATCTAAACAGAAATAGAAAAAGTCGATTTGAAAAAAAAACCTTTTCAAATAAGCATTATGGATGTTATTTATAATTTGTTTATCGTTGACACAACATCAAAAATATATAATATTTTATTTGTGAAACTTTCATTACTTTAATTTTGTTTTTCCACAAAACAACCTCGCTTTTTCGACATGTTCGGTACCAGAAGTCTCTCTGACTTCGCTTGTTCGACCGAGCCTACTATGATATCACACAAATGTGATTTATGCAAACTGTAATCTATATACAATATCGAAATTGAAATATTTACCATACAATTATTTTAACCCGTTTCTAAAGCTCTGAATAACATAGGCCTTATTTCACTGTTTGCTTACCTATTATACATGAAAATATGTACAGTATGACCTCGCTTCTTGAACAACCTCGCTCGTTTAACAATCCGAACCTCGTAAGTTGACAATGTACGGAAATTTGTTCTTCTCACTTATACACCGTATGTTCATGCTCAGAGAAGACAAAATATTTAAGTTTGTATTGGCCAGTTTTTGCAAATAATCTTGTGTACTGGCGAGTTTGTGAATAAAAAATGTGGCCAGTTTTTCATACAAAATGTAACAAAATCATAGATTGTTTTTCGATATCTTTTTTTAATGAACTGTGGACAGTTTCTGCTCTGTTTCTGCATAAAAGTACTCAGAATACTTAACACGAATAATCCTAAATGCTTTATCGTCTAATTTTTAATCGATAATTTAGATAATATTAAGTAGATTTTTTTACGATAACTTAAAATCTTGTGGACACAGACATTATTTTTTATGCAGTTTCCGTTTAGCTTATCCATTTTATAGTGTTGGAATAGACTCTTTTAGAGCGTTATTATTAGGAAAAAGATTGAACTTCTTCAGCAGCTTTAATACAGAATAATCGTCATCGTCGTCATCGTCATTCTCATCATCATCATCATCCTCATCATCATCATCATCCTCATCGTCATCGTCCTCATCGTCATCATAATCATCATCATTTTCATCAGTTACTTCGTAAGTGTTTATATGTTCACCTTAGGTACATATTTTTTTTCATAATTTTCCTGAAATGCTTAATGTAACTTAATCAGATTCTATTGACCCTAGCAACAGAAAACAATATAATTATATAAACGGACGAGAAAGAGTGATCTTATTACCAAACTTACGCAATGCAAATGGGCGATCCACACCAGGCGAATGTTAGCGAGATACTAATTATTGTCTTCTAATTTAATAGCACCGTATAATTTTTCCAAGAACCGCGCTTGAAATGAAAAGAATAACAACCTTGAAACGTAAACAAGAAAGGTTAAGTATTGTAAACAGTTCGCTGTACTTGATATGCGACCTCTTTCATCGACATTTATTTCATACATATTTTGAATAATTTTGTTGAATAGTTATCAGATAGGATTTTGATAAATCTTTGATCAGTTTTAGTCCATTTCATGCTATCATTTATGTACAGAGTTTTATAACAAAATACTGATTTTATGATTGGTGTCTAGTTATTGCCTAGTTTATAAAATAAGAAGGGCCTCCTCTACATACATCTGACAAATATATTTGTTATGATCGTCGAAATTTCATGCACATGTAATTGAATATTTCCAAAGGCACATTAAAAATCATGTACATATACTTGAAATCTCCATTCATAAACTATATTGAAATTTAAGGAACATCAATTATGCGTGAAACAATGCAAATTTACTATGAGACTTTTTAGTAACCGATACAAAAATAATATTGTTACTCGTAATATGCAGCATCTGACTTGCAAGGTTGTTGACGGTACAAACTACCAATTACCTAGTTACATCGTAGAGCACAGACAGTGCTTGTTGACCGATTTTATTACAATAATGAACTTGTATGTAGCACGTAATATTTTTGAGTTGGTAGTTTAATTTTGAGTTGTCGTATGCACAAGTTTACAAATATAGGGAATGGAATATACCGCCACAGTTATATTTTCTTAATTATATCTACACGGAACAAAATGACTTCTCTACCATTGCTATATCGAGTTTGCTGTCGACTTGTTCGTTATCACAACGAATAAGTTGCAAAGACCGTTAAAAATTATTTGCTGTAACACTTACAGAACATATGCAAGAGTGTTAATCTGTAGTTAACAGTTGCAACTAATTACTTGTTTGCATGCGCATCGTACAAAAGTACATGTAGAAACTGTAGGAAAGATAAAAGAGGAAAAAATGGATCAGCGGAAAATTTTGAAAAGAAGAGAGTGAAGAAAAAAGTGAAAATAAAAAAGAACTGAACAGGTATACATTAAGTTGATTTTCTAACCTCAAAGCTAACTGCATCAGGGAATAAATGTCGACCCTAATAAAAGTTAAAACTGGAACTGAAATGGGCAGTACGTTATAATGAAAACGTTAACTGCCATTGCTAACTTAGCTCAGCGAAAAATAATTAGCCCGCAAAGCTTAATTCGTTTGCTGTCAGTTCTTAGCTGTCATTCCTTCGCTGTGGTTACTAAAAATTAACAGCTGTAGCTAACTTTTTCTTTCCGTGTACTGGTATTAGACATTAGTCATATATTTATCTAGAATATATATCTTCAATAAGTGATGTTGACACCAAAATAGTGAAAGGTACATCGTAAAATTATGATGATCAACGTGATCTCTTCCCAATCTATGCAGCATTATGAAATCCTAAATGTGCTTCCATGATAAACCAAACTTCATCTGTCCATTGTAGGCATTTACAGAAAATTAGTCGTTCACTACAAGATCGATGATGAATTCTGCTGCAAGTAATCGTCAGTAAGTGATTGCTGATATAGTCCAATAAACCCATGGAAGGACTAAAATTACTCGTTGATGATATCAATATTGGACGGACAATTCTCACGCATTAAATGAAATTTGTTATTTTCTGTTTGCCCCAAAAATTTGTCCTACCTCTGCGAATAAATCCCTCGATTAATTATAGCGATGCTAAAAATTTGTTCCCACACTTGATTTCGTTATTTTAAAATGCATATTTCTTATGAAAGGCTCTGATCAATTTGCGTGAGTGCTTGATCCCTCGTTGTTGAAATCAACCCCGTCATAACGGCGGCTTGCGTCGTGGTTGGCCACACCATGTACTGTGTGTAACATCCCATCCCCATGGGAATTGGCAAATCTAGGTGGAAAAGACGATTTGAATTGGATTGATGTGCGTGCGATTGATTACTGGGCGAATCTGGTCGACCTCCGGCGATCCGATCGGGTAATTTAATTGAGACGAGTTCCAACGATCGATCCGATTATCGCCAGGGGAAATGAGCGACTGAAAGGCTCGACTGAAGGGGGCGCTCTCTTTGAAATTTCCGTCGGAAATCACGGTAAAAGCGTGCAAGCTTTTTAATTGACGAGTTCTTGCTATTTTCACCGCCGAGTTCTAGGTAGAAATCGGAATGTTAAATAGAAATCTGATTCCGACATTCGTGTGAAATTATCGCACACATAACAACTAAAAATAATTACATACACATAACGAAAAAACATTAATGGAAATATCAAGGTTGGTAGAAATGGTGGCAACATTTACTAATGGGGGTAAGAACATGAAAAATCGTAATTATCAGAATGTTACTTTTAACCATTGCGTACAGTAGTTATTTTTACTATGGAAATAATTACATATGCAATATGATATAGTCCTCCCTCCGTAATTGCGGTCCGGTCGAGGAATTTTCCCTCATGCCCCTATAATTGCTTGTCTGCCGTTCCCTCATCTACTTCCCCTTCTCCACATATAAAGAAGTTAATAGGACATACGTGTGCATGCGCAAGTTTGCCATTCTTACAGTGCACCTGGAAGGGGGGACCTGGACTACAATTACGGAATATTTTGGGACTACAATATTGGAGATGGAATTAGGAAGGCAACAATTATGGAGGGAAATGATTATGAACGGAGGACTGCACGGAAATTTTCCATGCGCGAAATCATGGAACTGTTTGTTGTGTAAAAGCCTTCAATATTTAATAAAAATTCGTCAAAGTTCATGTAACAGAATTGCTTTGGTGTCAGAAATGGACTCGTGATTCGTCCGTGTGCGTAAGTATTTCCAAAAATATGTAATGAATCAGTTTTGCCATGTTTACAGACACAGCGTTGTGTAGGTGTGACAAAAATGAGCTATCTATTAGTAAAAGTATGAGGCTATTTCTGGTGAAATTTGCTATACAAAAAGAACCATTTTAGTAAAATTAAAAAAAAAATCAAGCCGTAGTTGGTATTCTGCAACTACCACCGGTGTGATAATTCAAAAACGTACACTACGGCATTGCAGAGGTCTAGAAGAATATCCTTAATAATAAAATTTCGGTACATCTTTGTGTTATGTATGCGATCAATTTCGTCAAATAAATCAAGGAAAATGTAAAGATCTGATGCTTCTTCATCTTCAGATTATTGCAATCAGTTCTAATCACTCTCCAAAACGTCGGTTTGAAACCGTCGAATTCATTGAAACTTTTCAAATTATAGACCGAGTGCCCATTTGATTTCAACACTTCCTTTGCATTGGTCATTTTTGTGCACAAACAAATGTCACCTTATCGCGAAAACACGTGGAAGAAAAATGAGAATTCACCCTTCGCGCAGTGTTTACGATTGTTGTTTATTTCAAAAACACAAGTCACGAAGGGTTAGGTTAGCTCTCACTGCAGTGGTTCGACTTCAATAATATTTTTACTATAACTTATTTTGCTTACGGCATTTTCTTTTAATATTTGTTGTGGTGTTTGTCGATATAGAAGAGTGGACCAATTTCCGTTCAGTTGCTTTTTTTACGATTCAATATTGTATTCGAAATTTATTACAATATTTTTATATACAAATTTGTTATATTATATCATATTCTAGGAATACATGTTAAACATATTTACTATTTAAAATTAAACAATTTTAAACCAGGATATAGTAAATGGAACAATATTATTGGTTAGTACTAAAAAAGTAGTAATTTACCTACTTTATATAATACAGTAGGACCTGCGAAACTGACCTCCTCAAAATTGACTGACTTGTCAAATTGGAATCGGTTTCCCTCACTCTTCTTTCAAACCGTATAATGTATTATCTATAAAAAGTAAATAAATAAAAATAGAAATAATTATTGCAGTCATTTTTGGCTTACTTTAACTTTAAAATTTTGACAAATCGAGGTTAAGCATGCGAGGTTCAGATAAAGAAAAGTAGGGATCACCTCCCCTTATCTCATTTTCATAACCTGCAGTCAATTTTAGAGGTCGTCGAAACGGATGACAGTCAATTTTGAAGGTCGTATTGTACGCGATTGTAACTCGCTTTATCTTTATGAAGCTGTTCAATGATCGCTTTGATTTTCTTTATGCAAATGGACATCCCATTTAAAATTATACCTTTTCAGTTTCGAATTTTCATTCTGAATTCACCAACATGCGATTCAAATTTGTAGAATATATGCGATTGGATGTAATAATACATTTATATACATAGGGGAGAGTGGTGTAAGTTGGCACGATTTTTTTCATTTTGCTATAGAATTTTTTCAGTGATGAATTTTAAAATGTACTATGCGGCATTCGAAAGATCATAAATTCCGACAACTTTTTAATCCAGAAATTTTTTTCTATCGTGTCTTAGAAAAAAAGTTACAGTTGATTTACCAAAAAGTGAAAAAAAAGTCACGTTTTTCAAAAGGTGGTGTAAATTGGCACATGTTGAAAAATTAAGGAGAAAATTATTAATAAGCCTTAAAAAAATTGTAAACCACGTGATTTTGTGCTACGGCATTACTGCTAGTCTTATTATATTGTTGTCTTATTCTAATCTTATTTAAATTTATATAAATTTTGTTATTTTAATTGCGCCACGTGAATGTTAATATTTCATGTAAAAAGGGTGTTATCGCCTGTAAACATGTAGTAAATAAAGAAATAAATAATACAATATATATATATTCATATATAATATACATAAATAATACATGCCAACTTACACCGCCTTCCATGTGCCAACTTACCCCACATGTGTGTTTTTTATATTTTATGTAATAAATAATTTACCCGATATTTTTTCGTAACATAACAAATACCAATAAAAACGGTTTTAAAAATAAAGTAAAACACACACTTTCCTTGATTAAAATTTGAATGCAAAATATTCTTTTACATGCATTCGACGACACAAATTTACACTTTCGAACTATCTTTAGTATAGAATATTGTTTGTATGTCGTATTGTTTCGAAGGAAACAAGCAACAACGACTACATACCGTCAAAAGTTGCCGTGTATTAAAGTTTGTTTATAGTATAGAAACGGTAAGTCTGGCAACACTGTAACGCTTAAAAATTGGACTGTGCCAACTTACACCACTCTCCCCTATAGTATAAATAATACAATATTTCTTATTTCCAAACCATTTTTAGAATATTAGTTTTTACACATAAATTAAAAATTAAGCTAAGACGGTACTTGTATGAAATTTTATTTGATATTTATCAAGACATTTCATTTTCCGGAAAATAAACTATAGGCGAAGATTTACTCACGTGGAAACTGACAATTTTGGAGGTACAGTGATGTCGTGTAAATATTATCATCGACGATCGTTCCACGCTTGTTAAACTGGATCTAATATATATGGTTTGTTGATTTTTTGGATTCAGATGAAGTGGAGCACGTGGACTTGCAGTCAATAAATTTAGACTCCCTATTCGTGATTGCAGGAGTAGATTTTAAACCTATGTATTCAGTCTTCTATACGGTGCAGCATTATTTTATTATCCATATACATGACCCTTTAACGTTGAATAATAAACGACTTCTTCTATGCGAATAGAAGCTACTGAAAACTATTCATTTCTATTCATTTATTAATGTAAACTAGAAAATATAAAATAGTTATCATTCATTTTAAATAGCAATGGATATTTCCGAAAAGCCCATACCTCGATTTTTTTGGACTTGCCTTTTTCGACCTATTTTGATGAGTATCTTCAAGGTCAAAACTAGAAAAATCGAGGCAGCATCTGAAATTCAATTCAGTCAATTCCATGAATCGTCATGCGGGAATCAAGAAGGTCCTTGCATTCAGGGGGGTTCCACCCCTGGTTCCGCATTTGTTTAATAGCCTAATATCTAACCACATAGATGTGGTCATAATTTAACCAACATGCAGTTCGTGCTATTGCAATTACAGCAACGCAAGTCAATGTCATCGAACTGTACACGAAGTCTCTTGCCCTAATGATCACCTATATATTTAAATTGTTATTGCAATGTTACGGAAAAGCCGATAAAAGTTTTTTTTATAGAGAATTTCATAATCTCCATTTATTACTGAAAACATTTTTCGTAAGATTAATTAATCAACTAGTTTTTTCTATTTTTGACCTAGAAACTGACCTTGTCCCCAATCTGCACTATGATATTCGCAATCAGCGCATTAAAATGCGTCGGAAAAAGTACGTTAAAAAACATTGAGTTATTAACTTCAAGATAAATGCAAAACCCCAGAAAATAACACGATTTTTCTAGTTTTGACCTTGAAGATGACCTTGTCCCCAATTTTTACTATAATATTCGTAATTAGGGTATCAAAATACGTGGGAAAAGGAACGTTAAAAAAAGTTGAGGTATTAGCTTTAAGATAAATGCAAAACCCCAGACAATAACATGATTTTTCTAGTTTTGACCTTGAAGATAACCTTGTCCCCAATTTTTACTATAATATTCGTAATTAGGGTATCAAAATACGTCGGAAAAGGAACGTTAAAAAAAGTTGAGGTATTAGCTTTAAAATAAATGCAAAACCCCAGAAAATAACACGATTTTTCTAGTTTTGACCTTGAAGATTACCTTGCCTCCAATTTTCAATATGACATTCGTAACCAGTGCATAAAAATACGCGTATCAAAGAGATATCTGTCAAAATGATCATTTTCAGAATTTGATCAGCCGATTTAATGCGCGTATTTTTATGCACTGATTACGGCTGATCAAATTCTGAAAATTATCATTTTGACAGATATCTCCATTCAAGTGTTTGATGGCTTGGGCAAATTCACTTTTATGGAGAAATTGCAATGGATACCGCAATTGTTAAAACGGCTATCCCATCAGTATGATATTAATTTCATACTTAATCTGCCTGTAAAATGCTTGTTATGAATATTAGTAATTTCTTGAAGAGAAAATGTAAACATATAAAAAGATTCGAAACGTTGGTAGTACTTTGTTTCTTAGATTTTGAAAAGCAAGAAACACTATTCGAAATAAAATATTAAAGATTCTCTGTAAAAACTTTTTCTTTTAAACGTTTTTTGTATACAAAAAATGAGACAAATCGACTACTCTGTGTTCAAGTTAGTGTCATGAAGGAAATAACAATTATCGACGATACCTGTGATCATTGTTAGGTGGGGCTGTAATTTACTTCTCGCAAGTAATTGCAGTAAATCCACGCCCTGATTTAAACTTCCTTCCTCTTTATATTTCAATTTGAATAGGTCTTACAATTAACACAAGTGTCAATGTCACAAAAGTCTTAGAACAGGAAAAAAAGATATAAAAAAAGTTACATAAAATAGATACCACAAAAGGTTTTCTTCGATTGATAAATAATGTGCAACGTTCGATTATTTCCTAATTCCCACCTAAATTTATTGAAGATTTTAATAAAATTAATTGAACAAATTCAGTAAATATTACCAGTTTGAATTTGTTCAATTTCCTCAGTGATATTTGCTTCAAAATTTGAACACATTTTAGTCAAACGCTTGATTGATTTAAAACTTTAAAATTTTATTTTCATTTTAAATTCCATAATGTTTTAATAAAATAATAACCGCAGTAAATATCTTTTTGATATATATATCCGTAAAGTGAGATTTTACTGATTCTTTTTAGGGCGTAAAGTGAGATTTTACGGACTGATCTCCGCACTTTAGCTTCGCTGGGTCCGTAAAATTCAACTTTACGGCCTAGGATCGAAAGTACTATTAATACGAATGATATATAATCTTTATTAATTTTACTATATGTATAAGAGGATTAAGTTTGATGTACTAATAATGACACGACTTTGTATTTAGTAACTTTTTGACAAAGTGGAATGAATTGTTTATTATACATTTTATAGTTTGCATTTAATATTCTCAAACAACTGTTTTATTTATTATTAACGTAGCTGAAGTTAAAGATAGTTCTGAGATGCTCTTTTATTTCATAATAATTTTAGACTGCAATTTCTTGTGGTATTGAAAGTGACTATATTTTACTTAGAGATTTAATTATAGCATTACAAAGCATAAAAATATACACGTGGCGTATTAGAAAAAGGCTACGTTAGAAGTATCGCACTGTAGGTCAATTTTATAATCAGTTGATAAAATGGCATTCAAACAATATTGATTTCTAACATCAGCAGTGTCAAGGAACAGTTTCGATGTAAGGCGTTCGAAACATTATATACCATTAACTTAATAAAAAATGTTATGAGGCAAACAAAGAATTTTTTAATATATGACAATAGTAACAAAAGTAAGGAAATTAAATTATTTCATGTACATAAAAAGATTTTACCAATATATGCTCTTGAACATTCTTCGATTGCAAAAATATCATGAATCTTCTGAAATTGCAATTAAAAAAGAATATTTTTGTTTATTATTTAGATTAAGGGATGCATGAGACAGTGACATGCAAAGTTTACACATCGTGCTGTCATGGACTTCTTTTATCATATATTGTACTATAAAAGGGTAAGTCATTTAAGTTGGGGTCAATGTGCCTTGACCTACCATCGTATGAGTATCAAGCATTACTACCCCAACGGACACGCTCGACTTTTCATCGATCAATTCGTAGGGAGATTTAACTCCACATTGACCGGAATTGACCTATTTTCCCACTCGGACAGCTGTTTGATATAAGTCAAATATTTAAACATTGACCAAGAGTCCAAGATCTTAATCATGCAGTTTTTTAATAATAACAATTGATCATTGACAGTCTATTTCCAAACCATTAACATGACTGGATATCGAGCCTTTCATGAATTCTTTAAAAAGAATAAAGAAGGAAACAATTGTATTTTGAAACATTATGCCATGACGTAAATAAATGATGTAAATAAAAGAAAAGAAACACAGAGGAATTGATAGAAATACAAATATGAGATGTTCAAATGGAGCAAAAGTGTTTTGAAAATTTTACGATCTCAGATAGTAATTGGAAAAAATACTTTCATTGTTACACGCAACAATTAAAAAAAAATAATAAAATGTTATAAGAATATTATATAAGAAATTCTTACATTAGTTTTGGACCCATCGAAATAACATTCAATCCCTACATAAATACTGGAAGATACTTAAATAATAGACGCAAGAATAAATAAAATAGAATATGACAAATTAGTGAGGTTCAACAAAAAATTCTCTGATGGAAAAACCAAATAAATGCATTGCATGTTTCTGTTACTCTTATGAGTTTTTTTGCATTAAATAACTTTAATGCATTAAATAACTTTGTAGTCAAAACGGACATAAAATGTAAGTTACTCGTTTTTTTTTAAATTCTCTTTTTTCAATTAATTTCTTATATTTGTTCGAATTAAGGTAACTTTCGCCAATATCATCAAGGATGCAGCAAAAGAAATTAAACCTACAATGTCAAAGTGTTCAATGACGAATTGATTTGAAAAACGAAAGTGTTCAATGTCAATAACGATTAAATTAAGAAATTTAGTTTGTTTGTCTAAACTGTTTAAGTTTTTTTTTATAAAGGAATATTCATTTTCTTGAATTTCTCTTTTTCAACAAATTAATATTCATTTGATTTTTATTTTTTAGATACGATAAAATATGATACTTAAACAAAATTTCGATCTGATGGTATAAATAAAAAATCTTTCCGGTTTTTCAATTTTTTCAAAAACTGCAGGTAAGTAATTTTCCCAAAAGATAATAAGACATCAATATTCAATGTGCACTTGAAGAAGGATTAGTTAAGATGCTCTGTGAGAAGAGCTCTTAAAGAAGTCTTGCTTGTAATCTCCAGCAAAAAGACCACTTAAAGAGGTAATATTTTGGAGGCACTTTACAAGATATATCTTTTGCAGGACCTGTGAAGTAAAACTTTTGTACTTAGTTTTTGGTATGTAGTTTTATGTTTAATAACATTTTCTTATTATCTATTTTTTTTAATTTCATTATATATCTAAATATTATAATATTCAATATTATCGGTGCCTACTTTACATTGTTGTTACCGTCACTTAAAAGGTCCTTTAAAACTTCAACCCTTTCCTTACAGCTCTAGTTGCAGATAAATTAGATCCCTCTAGTAAGAGTTATGAAATATTATTCACCTGACAATATAATGAGACACATGGACTAACTAAAACTATTAATTGTAACACATAGCCGCTCTTTCCCAATACTTTTTAAATGGGCTCTGTGAGAACTAATTACGAACGACCACCGTTATGTTTGGACCCTTACTAGAGGGACTCTAGTCGTTAAATCAAAGATCATCAAAACTATCGGACAAATCTGAACTAAAACCAGTATTACTGCGCATCATTTGAATCGGGAATATTTTTCGAGAATTATTCTAACCAAATTTCAAAGTTCAAGGTTTTCAACTCAATCCACGCATGAATGCAATTCACAAATGAAATAAAAATACACTACAAAATTGATTTTTAGATATCGAAGTTTACAAATTCAAAGATGGGATTATGATAACCAACTAGCACCATAAAAAGACCTGGTCCAGGAGATACCTAAATTAGTACTCACATCATGAATTTTCACATTAGCTTAGTCAAAGGTTTGGTCGACAGAGCGGTTAAGTTGTCCCATCCAAAGTTTAGAAATAAAAATATCCAGTTAAACAGATTTTAAAATATAACAACTACCGCATAACAATCATTGACCAAGCAATAACAAAACGTCTACCAACAATAAATAAGCACCTTTAAAAGGGACCCTCTAATGAGATCCAAGGTTTGTCCGAAGAAATCCGACGCAAATGTAAAAGACACCTTAACATCGATGTTAACTTCAAAAATGAAAACAACAATGCAATATCCTATGCAAAATGTGTAACGGAGTTTATGTCAGACAAACTACAAGACTTCTAAAAAGAAGAAAATATGAACACAAAACATTCATCATACAAGGAACGAATAAAACGGGCTTATCTGACCATGCCCACAATACAGCTCATGAGTTCGATTTTGAAGAAATAGACATCCTCGTCAAACAGCGTAATTACGGCAAAAGATTAAACTTGAAGTCAATTCACATCGTTTTAAATAAAGACAATATTAAAGTTCAAAAAGACTCGACAGCTCTAAATTCAATTTACAAATGACTTGTTTACAAATATACGTTTTTTGTACTTTTTTCTTATTGCACAAGTTAATTTTTTTAGTTTTCTGATGATTTTTTTATTTTTATTTCAATATACATACAACTTTTTGAAGGAGGGAAACTTATTCTGGAGAGTTGGAAAAAAAACGAGAAGAGATCGAAACGTTGAGAAATAAACGATATTTCATTAAAGTCGGATTTTTATTTTACTATCATTCCGAAAAAAATTACAGACAAAACGATGAAAGTGTAATTGAAGATATTTTCACTGTGGTAGAAATTTATTAAAATGATGTTCAATTTATTAAAATTAAAAAAATCAGTTTAGAAGCACTTTCTGAATAGTATTTAAAAAGTCTTAAAATATGTATGGACGATCACTTGAATAACTCATTAAGAAGTCTTCTTACTGTTCTTGTAAGAACTCTTGAGACCTTATATCTGCCAAGTCGTGTAAAGCGACGCATACGTGTTCTTAACGGCCACTTTAAGACCTCTTTCCGAGCAGTATTTAAGAAGTATTAGAATTTGTAACGCCACTTTAAGAGTTCTTTCTGAGCAGTATTTAAGAAGTCTTAGAATTTGTACGACCACTTTAAGAGCTCTTTGAAAAGGTCTTTTAGATGTTTGGGTGCTTATTACTGGTTCCACGATAAAATAACCCAACGTCAAAATAATCGCGATAAATTAATCGCGACAAAATTGTGATAATGAATCCGATCAATTAACAATTCTTAACAGCGTTATATTATAAGCATTTATCAGGATACAAATATTATAATGTAAATATTGTGAAATTATATATACCTTTAATGTGTTTCCTATACGATCAAAGATTAGTTAGTTGCGTAATAAATGTGTATACATATATTATCATTATTACGAATTTACAACTTTTACGAAGTAAAACGGGCAAGCCATTATTATTATATAAAAATTATCTGTTTAATCAGTTAAGAACAACATCACATGTTATTTGGAAATGTCAACAATACCAGACACATTTTTATTGTATTTATGTGACTATTTTATCACAGTGTAATTTTATCATGATACCCTTATTACTATTTGTCAATACTGGGGCATGTACATAAAAATTACAAAGTAAACAAAAAATCAATTCGTAATGCATTTACTTTAAATATATCGCTCTGATAACAATATCATATATGAGAACTGAATAGTACTTTTCGTACCAAGGGCGTAAAATGACAGTTTTGCGCCTCGGTTGGTGATTGTACGAACGAGGACTCACCATATGAGACGTAAATTCTACGCCCGTGGTGCGAACAATGTTTTTCGATTCCGTAGGTGTGAAAACGGCCAGTAAAATGGCCACTTTTCGCCCGTAAAAGGAGGTGTAAAATTACAATTTTGTACCTACTGAATCGAATAATTTATAAGAAACAGTCGCATGTCCACAGTTTATTAATAAAATCATTATTTTGCTGAACGTAGTCGAAGAATGATCATTCTTAACTAATGACTATTTTAATGCCAGTAGAATGTAGATTGAGAATATTTAATAGAATTGAGTAATTCTGGAAGAAATTACTTAAAACAAATCAATAACTCGCAATGAGTAAACAGCTTTATTTCAGATATTATGTACAATTAATATTAGATATAAATTTAAACACACAAGTTAATTACATCAGAAATATAAAACCTGGGAATATAAATTCATGTTGTAAAATAAGATTGGACCCTTTCTTCATCGTAATCAATCTGGTACAATGTCTAAAGTATTTTAAAATTAAATATGAAGATACGCCAGTTCTAGATTAAGGAAGTTCTCTCAGCAATAGAACTAACAAACAGATTTTGATAAAATTTTCTATACTTCATAAACTTCTGAATTTGAATTAGCTGAAAACTATTAATTTACGATGAAAAGTGGGTTACTATCAATCTATTAATAAAATTTTACTAATTTAAAAGTAGAAACTGAATATTTAAGTTTAGTAATAAAGTTTTTGAACCTTAGTACGTTTTCTTTTTGCTCGTTATTCATTTATGATTGTGCAATAAACATAATTATTATTAGTAAAAATTGCGATTGATCGAATTAATTGCGCATTTTTCATTTTTTTAATTACAGGCCAACATGTTTTTATTGTTTGAAGGAAAAGGGTCATTTTCAAAAAATTTTCTTGTGCAGAATGCGAAACGGGGTCAGAATTGCCCCATCATGTCAGGATTTTGAGGTTATGTAACAATAAATGCCGTGGTTTTCTGCTTTCATATTTTATGCGTGTACAGACGCGACATTTTTAGAGGATTTTTCTTTACACAGAAAAAATAAGTCTTAAAATTGTTACATCTCAAATCCATCAGCAGGTGAGGTTTAATTTAAGTCCGAAATTGCGTTCATTTTCTTTAATTTAGTAAGTGTTTTGGCTTAAAGTCTTACTTTCAGTGAACAAAACTAACTTTTAGACGATATTTTGGCTTAGAACAGACGCTAAGCAATAGAATGAAAAAAAACGTATTCAGCGTCCGACGCCATGTTTATCTTTTGTTTTAAAAACTCGATGTTCTTCGTTCTATCGCTTCCGTATCGAAAACGGTGCAAAATAGAGCAAAAATTTACTAAACCTTTTTTGTAGAGGAGGAAATTTCCTACAAAAAAGTCTGCGAGAGCCCTAGTCTAAAAAGTAAAACTTAGGCGGGAGAAAACCTCGAAGAAAGCATCGCAGTTTTGCAGTCTCATCCTAAGCGTTTTCACAGTCTGAGACTGTGGGTTTCTTACATTGATATCACGCGACACATGGTGCAGAACCAGCACCAAATCTTAGTACAGTGGCGGAAGGAATACCTACAGTTTCATCCTTTCAGATTTCTCTCCGTGTGGGACTCTCAAATTAAAGAGAAAAAGTAATACTACATGATCCAACTAATGGAAATCCATAAGAATTTTGAATAGCCTCAAAAGTACCCAACAATTTTTGGGTATATAACCTCAAATATCTGATAATACAGACTGAATGGGACAATTCTAATCCCGTGTTATTTAAATAAAAGTTGAATGTATAATAAACTCTGTGAGAGAAAATTATTTATTTTTCTAAAATAGTCACAGTTGGAATGGATAAAACGGCCCATGAGAAACTGTAGTGGAACGTGTAAAACTTAGATAGACTCAGTTGATACAGAGTGAATCAAATGAAGATTTTAATAGGATTCTTCTTTTGACCAACATCGTAGGGCAGGGTTACCAACTGGATTATGTGGAAATGCTTATTTCAAATGGAAATCTAGCGGTTTTACGCTGGATTTTGGCATCCCTGTGTAGGGTGAGAACTCCCTTATGTTCATTGACAAAGAAATCCCTAGGTTTCTGATTTGCTCAATATAATTTACCATGTCGGTAGTAGATTACTAAGATGAAGTCTATGTAAATTTGTTTGCATGCCAAGACAGTTTTTATTTTTGTGTTGAAATGTGCGTATATTCTGAGCCAAGTGGTAAAAAAACATATCACCAGTTGGAGACAGAGCTATTCTCAATTGAGAAAGTTTGGGCTTCACATTAACCAGGTTTGTGTTCAACCTTGATTTCGCCTCAACATAAACTTAGTGCCCAAACTTCTGTTAAATGTACATTAAATTTGGGCTGAGCAGACATCACCGGTCTGTTAAGAAAACCCTTTCTAAGTTTAGGTTGAACACAAACCTAAATGGTCTCCAGCCAAAAGTATTTTTTCGTGCAAATTCCGATTAATCGAGGACATGCGATAGAATTGAGTCTGGTCAAAGAAAACGATGGCGGATTCCTAACAATAGACACGTTTAGTAAGTGTAAGAATAGGATACTAATAAAACTATGTTCAATAATAACATCTTGAATCAGGTACTTAATAATCTTGATGTACCAGTAGGCCATCAAAGATTCATCGAAACTCTTGATTGATTTCGGTCATCATCGAAAATATCAGTGGATCTCTTCTATGTCCAAAACACCAAAACCTCAGTTGCGATCATGGAAGATCAAAGTGTACCAAATTCATTCGATATGTGAAATAAGACTAGACACATCCATGTTCTTCTTTTTTAAAATCGAAATTTATCGAAAGAGTCAACATTATTGTCATTATATGACCAGAAAGGACCCTGATCAGAAAGTGGCTAATTTGGATCATTTGGAGATGACAAAAAATCTGTTTACTTACTTTCAGTTGCAAAATGCATTTTAAAATTTGATTTGCATAACGAAAAAGTGCCATATGTCGTGTCAGTCTTCGTGCAGTGCTCAATTAAAAACCCATTCTTCACCAGTTCTCTTACCGATAACAATCACGTCATTGCTGTTTTTTTTTGCGATAAACTTGGTCTAAAAGCTTTCGGAAGAAAGATTGGATCGCCCACCGTAAAGATAATTCGGGGCATTGACGTATCATCGATAGTTCCGATCCGTTGTCGGACACATCGCGATAACTCGACATGCGTATACGGGGCGCGAAATGGGAATCCTTGGGAGAACAATAGGCGGAGCAAAGTCCTACTCGCACATATATTTGCCTACGGGATTTTCAGGGATTTACTGGATTCTCGATCATGGAGAAAAGCGAAGCGAGACCGGCCATTTAGGCACCGCGCCGTCACCGCGTAGGCGCACGTGTGTGCGTGCGTGCGTGCACGAGTGACGCGTGTGAGCGCCGCCGTTCTCACGCGGCGCCACGCGTCAGATTGGCTTCCCCTCTCCCCCCATATGGCACGTGCCACACGATGTACCCACGGAAAACTCATAATTGTCATAACAGCCTATAGCGCCTATAGTAAGTTCCAGGCACTTCCTTACCCTCATTTCGGTTTAAACGCGAAGTGGAGTCGCGACAATAAACGAGCACCCCTTCGACGCGAGCGGGGATTTTCAAAAGTGCCACGCACAATAGGAACGACGTCCGAGAAAGTGGAGCTCTTGCAGTGGACGTTCCAAGTTTTAAGTCGACCCTGACATTTCCAGTTGAAACGAATTTCGGCGGTGGCGAAAATTTATAAGTGCCACGGAAAAATCCGAGATTTATGTCAGCCATTTATCTCGAACCGGCTGCATTACGACTTTTTGCACATTTTATGTATATGTACTTTCTGTTATTTACGAGACGAGGGGGAAACTCGCGATTCATTGTCCGAAAAGACATCCGTCGTTCGAGTGAAATATTACACTACGTAATTTAGGCTGTAGAATGATTTCTGTTGAATCTCTTATGGAGTACCATTTTATAAGTCCAAGCTAGAAATCCCAAAATCCAAAGATCTTAATCCTTTCATTTATAGCGGGTCATTAGTGTCCCACCTACATGGTATCTACTTTTCAACGTTAATTAGCATTTCGTTATCGATTCCGATATGTTTTTTATTCCTGGACTTCCTAAGACTCCAATAAATTACTTCAAATTTATTTTAAAAAAATACAACATTTTCAAAAGAAATTCGTGCTAGGATGAAAAAGTAGCTGTTACTAATTGATATTTTGTATATATAGAGTTTTTTTGTGCTCAATGATTACGATGTCAGGTTTTTAAAATTCAAAATGAGGAATCCAATATTTCCGATCAAACAAAAACAATTTTGTCTGAAATTTAATTTATAGAGGTTTACAAAGTCGACGACGCATCTACTGTCAAATTTTCAAAATTTGGAATGGCAGAGCTAATATGGCAGCAAAAAATATATTTTATTTTGGACGGTAGATAGTGTTGGATCTACAATTTCGAATTTTGCTGACTGATCTGACATCGGATTCGGAATCAGCGACTCAAAATATACTCTTGTATTCCAAATATAAGACAGAATTACTGTATTTTTTTATTTTGGTCGGCCATATTGGATCCGTCATTTTGAATTTTATAAATTTAACATCGGAGTCGTAATCAGCTGACAAAATCAACTGCAAGTTCCAGAAAACTTTGTTAGAATGAACAATTACTCTTTATGTAGTGAAAATTGAGTCCTTCACTTTTTTCATCAAAAAATAGTAAATTGTCACTCTTTGTGAGTGAATTTCCACAGATACAAATTTTTTTGTTTACTTCATAAAAAGTAAACTTTTACTCTTAACGAATGAAAATTGATAAAAAATAGTGACTCAAATTTTACTCCATAAAAAGTTAATTCTTAATCTAATGAATTTAGACAGTTTTCCATGCTTCTTCAATGAAATATTTATAAAAATCTTTAGTTAAAAAACCTTTGTGATACAATTTTAAAATACATCCAATTTTTTTAACACAAAATTTTTGGTGATTACCAATTTGAGGTTAGCTTTTTGAAATTCAGAATAGCTGATGTTGTCCCCAACGTTTTGACTTTCGCAAATAAAAAAAACAGTATTTTACTCTCAGCAAAATGAGGAAGGAAAAGTTATCGAAATTGTGAGGCAATTGTGACAGTTTTGCGTGGGGTAGAATAGTAATTCGCGCAATAGAGTCGTCTTTTTTGGGTCGTCATTTTGAATTCCGAAGATCTAAGTCTATTCACAACAAACGACGCAGAAAACCTAACTAGACTGAAAATTAAAAGAAAATTGAGGAATATTTAGTATTTTGCGCCCGCCTTGTTGAATTTTGAACAACTGCCAAAAAATATAAAAATAACTAGTTTCCATATATGGTTATATAAGATTAATTTTCACATACGTTTTTTGCGTTAATAAAACATTATTCTTTGGTACTATATTGTTTATAATCACTTAACATCAATAATTCGTTGCTCGTAGTGTCATAAATTCTCAAAAATGTACCTTACAGAACGCAAACATAAATTGAAATAGATAAAAAATTGATTTTTTAACTAAAAAACGACAGACAAAAGGTGATTTATTACATTTTTCTGAAAATTGAACGGTGCAAAACTATGTACAATTAATTCTGAAACTAACATGAATATTTCAATTTGTTGATCATTTTTCTTAAATGGGTATACACTCAGAATTATATCTAAAATAATCAAATCGTATCATCGAACCTTGAACTTCTGATGAGGAAGTCAACGTTTTGAAAATGAAGGTAAACACATCTAAGATGACAAAAATCGAAAAAACTGTCACATAGTATGAATTTTTCGAAATATTTTTAAAGTTTAAGAATTCTCTGTTCGGTAACAATTTTTCCTAAAGAACTCCTGAAGCTGGCCTTTTGTTGTGTTTGAACCGCCATTTTGACTGCTATCAAATTTATTTTCAAAAAGTAAAAATTTGCATTTTAAAATTAGAGTATGGGAGAAGGTGATTTCTTTACTTTATGCGATAATTCTAAAAGGAAAAGGAATCATTTTTCATATTATCATAGTTTCAAATTATGAAAGTTCAGTTAATTCTATGTTAAATATACCCGCTTAGACGTTTTTTATCCTTCTTAACTACAGTTTTTCAGACCTTAAAAACGTTGCTAAATCATTACCCTTCAAACATTTTGAAAGGGAAAAACATTCGATTCGATGCTACGGAAGCAAACAAATTTTTGTTTCTTGTCTAACAAAAATATTGCTTGCTGATTTTGTTATCTGATCGCCGTTATTTCAGCTGTCGTCAATTTAACCCATTAACGTCCAGAAACTTGGAAATTTATGCTAATATTCAAATATCAAATCGAAAAATGAATAGAATCGTAAATGGAAAATGTTCTTTTTCATTTTCATTTTCAGGCGTGCTGTTGATTGTTACGATAAGGTCAAAATTATGTTTCCTTGCCGAAGTAAAGCAATATAGCGGATTCAATTTGAAAATATACTTACTTTGAAAACAATTTTTATTAAATTTTAACTAACGACTTTGAATCTCTTCAAAAATATCGCAAAAAATATTTCAAATGGTAATTTTGGAATAGACTTGCAGAATGAGAATAATTGCCATTGTTTATGATAAAAATGACTACACGGAGAAAAATGACTCCGCTGGATTAGCTGATTCATATCAGCTAAAATTTTCGGCTGGAATTGCCGAAAATATATGCAATTTTAGCTGTTTTGATTCCGCTAATGTAGCCTTAACCCTACTCAATTCGCGCTTAGCTCTAAATTTCCGCTACATTAGCAGATTTGTTCCGTTAAATTTGCGGACTTTTTCAGTAAATTTAGCTGAAATTATCGGCTATCCCTACGGAATTCCAACAGTTGTCCCCATAGGATAAAATTGGTAGAATCTGCGGATTTTTCGGCTGATTTTGCTGATTATTTTTCTCCGTGTACAAGTTCTTGGAAAATTTATTATTCAGACAGTAAACTGCACAACAAAATGTAGGAATTTTTACCAAAGGTAATTGCACTTTTCTCCATTCTAGAAGTCTATCCCAAAATTATCATTTTGAATACTATAGTTTCCAAGAAATTTCCGCTCCGTTTCGTATCGTTTATCTCTTGTAGGAAAATTGTAAAAGTTTCGAAAAATACGAGTTTATTTCGGGTAATATTTATAAAAAATTGTTTGAAATAAAGCGTAAAATGTTGTTTGATTGAATGTCTCCACTATAGAACATGTTTTTACTCTGTAACGGCATTCTGCTACATAAAGATACAGTGGTAAAAATTCAAATATTGCGGACAAATAATGAAAATGCATAACTTTCTAATGGATTTTTTTTCGAAACAGGGAGCCCTTGCAAAATGCCACAAAAGATCATCTTTACACGAATAGTTGCTTCATTAGTTTTGAGGTGATATTTAGCAACCCTAAAAGCTTTCAAATGACAAGTTTCAAGATGATATAATTCGTTTTTAGATAAAATGTTTGCCATATCTGATCCCTCGTTAGAAATTTTGCAAATCTAACATTAAATTTGTATTCAACGACCCGAAATCTCCCCGAGTAATACATTTTAAAGTGAAAATTCAATCACTTTTGAAAAATCTGCCCGACATAAAATTCGACATTTCGAATTTCGAAGATCCACCGCAGGATTTTGATTCAGTTTAGTCTGAAACATTAAAAAGCAGATAAAATGAAATATTTTAACATATTTATTGGTGGTAATCGTATAAAGATTTGTTGTTTTCAACGATTCCCGACCTCTATATTGAATCCGCCATAATTGAGACCATCAAATGTACTAGAAAATGACTGGAAATGTTCAATTAAACGACATTTTATACTTTCATGCAACAAATTTTGTTTAACATTGATTTCTAGCAGAATTAATCGGAAAAAAATACGTATTTTTTAAAAATTTGTGTACATTTCCGCCATTGTTAAAATGATAAAATATATAACGATAACAAGATTTTCCTCCTACTACAACTATTTTGTTCTTTATTCATAATGTAAAAGAGTTTGACAATCGTTATTGGCTTGGAAAAAAATAATACAAAACTAATTTAAGCATGTGACTATCTCGCATAAGATTGAATTCTCAAGAATGTCTATATGGATCTTTGTGAGTTAAAAAGTTGGATAAATTGATAAGATATTTTAATCTGTCTCTCTTATTTTATTAAAAAAAAAGCTTTTTGTTGTACCTACTTGTAAATAATTATGTGATGAAGCCACAGGATATTTTGTCTAATGTACGGTGAAATTGCTATATAAAAAATTAAAATACCGCGAATTAAAGACTTTGATTATGTAAAATGCGTCTGTTTTTTTCTTTTATGATGACATTAATTATTCTTTAATAATTTAACATTCTCGACTTTGTAGTAAACCGTTTTGGGTCGAGGTTTCTTTAAACATTAAAATTGCGATTCTCCTAACAATACTCAATAGTATGATTCTGAACAATTTTCTACCAGTAAGAATACAACCATTATAATTACTGCAATTATCGACTTTTTTAATTTATAACGCTTTTCCTCATAAAAATAATATTTCTAAAATATATGAGTATTGTTGTATCATATTGTCTGACTTTTACTTGAAATACGTCATCAGGCATAATTAATATGTACGTCAGTTGAACGCCTCGATAAAGTGGGGTAATTTCTGTCTCTATTTGTGGTCTCGGAAATGAAGATACATCCCCTAGGGAATCGAATCGACCCATTTTTAACAGCATATGACTTCAAAAGACAGCTAGTCAGATAACAAAACCAAAAGAAATATTGAAATAATTTGTCATTCCTGAGACGTCAGCAGCATAGTGAGAATAATTTAAAAAAGAAATAAGAAAAGATAATTTCAATAAATTATACATGTAAATTTTAGATGTATCATGGGTATCATTGTGTACTTTATAAACATAATTAATCCTCCTCGTAACTATATAAATTTGTCATCTTGCACTTCTTATCTCCAGCTCGGAATTTTTTGATTTTGCGAGAGATAAAATTTGACATATTTCAACGCACTTCCGAAGTAATACAAATGAACGAACAAAAATGTATCCGGGACTTACTATATTCGCAAGTAATATCAAGTTAAAATTATGGAAACAATGTTTTATATTTTTGTAAAGTTTACATATTCAATAAGAAATTCGTACAAGATTTTATTAAAAATTTCATCGATGTGACACGAAAGTATATTATTTTTAGTAAATAAAATGTTTACTTTCATTTCACTTGATAAATTTTTCTGATTCGCGAAAAAGAATACAAAATAAAAAGATTTGAATTCACTGATTTAATTATCTCATTTACAAAATTTAGAAGATTGCAATTGTTGCTGCAATAAACATAAAAATATTAATCATTAAGATATAAAAAATGTCCAGATTTACGAATCAGCTGATTGCAATAACAAATGGTCATGTGTTCTATTTTAGCTTGAACGCTAGTAGTGGACATTCAATCCTAATAACTTCGACAGGAATAGTTACATTATTATAAAAACGTAAAATATGATTTGGTTAGTCGCAGAATTGTCGCAATTTTTATGTACTCTCACTTAATTCAGATGCAATAACCCATCATTTACTGTTCGTTTAAATGACTCATATAAAATATATAAAATTAACAGTGAATTAATCAGGGAATTAAAAAAATAATATTTCATCTTAAATTAATTAATCAATCGCCTGAGCGTTTATGTAAGATGTAGCTTATTTCAATTAGAAGAATCGAATTCGCTCAAATAGTTTTAATCAGTAAGATTTTTTTGTACATCGATTTGCGAATGCTAATTTCACGCCTTCGTGGGCGTAAGATTTATTTTACGCTTCAGAAGGCGTGAAATAAGTATTTTACGCCCTCGAATGTGGTCTACTGCATCAAAAATGGTTTTTAAGAACTAGCTTAATTAATTTGTAATTTAATTTAAATTTGATTAAAATAATAATAAGGTAATCTGCAGATTATTGACCTTGTTAATAGTTTTGAATAGTTAATGAATAACTAACAAATGTCAATATTATAAAGGTCCCAAAGTATAACAGAAAAAAATTGTGAAAAATGTTTCGGATGCATAATTTACGACTTTCTGCAATTGTTCTGCAAAAATTTTTATACGTATTTTAACAAATAACAAATATTAACACTTGTATTGTACAGTTGTAATTACTGTATCTTGGAACGATTTTCGATTCTCAAAACGGGAAAAATCTATAGATTAATCTCCAAAGTTTCATATTTACAAGGTAAATTCTACTACTTTCAAGATTTTTCACTGTTATCACTATTTACCACACTACATTTTCAAGATCGTATTTACATTTTGAAAATTTGCACAGCTTCATCTCGCGAAACGGAGACGAATGAACACCACAGTCACTTGATTATTAATGTCAATTGCGAGGTTCGCCGAATATGAAATATTTTATGTGGATGTTCGTGAATATTGAAGTAGAATCTTAAATGAAAAGTTCAAAATATTCAGAACGATAAAATTTGAATAATTTCGTTCGTAGTCCATAAAAAAATGGTAATAGGAACAAAAGCGCAATAATTCGTTTAAACAACAGTAAAATACATCAATTAACTAATAATACATTTTTCGAAAAGAATCTCATTGGTTACAGAAAATAATGAACAAAATGAATAGAAATAACGAATTTAACCTAACACTTTTTGCGTTTCCAGAATTTATTTATGATTTTTGTATATTAATCTTAAAAGTAAATTATGTTATTGGTCAGGAAAATTGTACAACTTAACTTTGTATTATCTCACTGAAAGTAATCCGATTTCAAAATCTTTTTCATTGAAAAAAAATACGCATAAAAGTGGAAATTTCTCATTCATCTGACGGATCCCTCCATTTTATTTAAAATAATAACCGCTCATACTTTGTTCCTCTTTATTATTATTATTCTGGCAGAGCAAAACACTATAAAATTATTAAAAATCTACATTCCGATGAAGTTATCATTCTATGTAATGATTAAAATAATAATGACAACTAAATTATGATCACTAAAGCGTCCAACTAAATCCGAGTTTCTATTAGCCAAATTCGCGAAAATTATCAGGAGTATAAAGTGTCTAATCGAATTCTCATTTGAAGCATGCATTTCTTGAGTCGTGAATTAGTATTCCCTATAAAATAGAAATGCTGGATTATTTCATTCAACGTTATATTTTTTATTTTTTAGATAATTAGTTACAAATTATCATTCAGCTGGTTCTCATTCACCTATGGCGTCTTCCATAAGATATTCAAAAATACTTAATAATAGAAACTCATTGATTTGGGACTAGTTTAAATTAAACCATTTAAAAGAACATTAAGTGTTCCAACTTAGTCGAACCAAATAACAGGTTGTCCCAATCAAATATTAGTTACTCCAACCGATTTCTGGTTTGCATCTCAGGATAATAAGTCGGTAGGGACAACCAATTACTTGGTTATCCTAACCTATTCGTTGTTTCTGTGTAGTTTCCAGTGAATTTTAGGTGATATTTACAAATTTTTCCACTATTTTGGATTCGTATTTTAATTTTTGAAAAATTTAAATCGAATTCATAAATATCGAGATAAAAAAGCCTGAGTAACACATAAGTTATTTAAAAATTTGCATTACACACACCATTTTTAATTTTGAAAAAGGGACATCAAATTCAGAATCATCGACCTCAAAAAAAAACCCCGAGTAACAAATTTTACAACTATCCTTTCATCGTTTCTGATGTAGTCAATTTTGTGTTCGTCTCCAGCACCGTAAATTCATATATGGATTTAGAATTTGTAGTTATTAATTTTTTGTCTGGCCACTTTCAGAAAGTTTAGATATAGTGTTATTAACTTTAACTTAACCCACGTATCCTTCGTTCGTAAAACTACCTATGTAATAAATTATTTTCACACGATCATCTCTCTGTTTATTAACTGTTTTAATAAATCTAAAAAATTTTGTCGTTTCATGCCAAATAAATGGAGAAATTCGATTTAAGATGAAAACTAACGTATATATGTATATGTCTGTTTTGTTCTGTTTCGTAGCAGCATGTAAATTAAAAATAAATGATATTTTTTTATCATCTTTTCATAGACTTATACTCCAATCGAAATGTGCGATAATAGTAACTCGAATATGTTTGAAAACCACCAAGGAGTTTTAATTATACAAGGAAAAAAATAAATGGTTGAATCAACTAAAAAAGTAGTAAATTCAGCCAAAAATGTTGGGTGTATATGCCTCAAAACTTTTGTTAGTTGCTGTGACTATTTCCAGTTTGGTATTCTATAGCCAACAGAAATAGTTGGAATAACTATTTCGATTGTGTAAATCAACTATTTCAATTAGTTAACTGGTAACAACTTTGTCCCGTTGTAATTAATTAAAATAGTAATCGGAAATAACTGACCTTGGATTTTGTAACCATTTAAAAATAGTTGGACTAAATGGCATTGCTAAAATGGTGAAAAATATTGTCAAATTTACTATTTTTTATAGTTAAAAATTTAACAAAATAAAAATAGTTCGTTGTCATCTTTACAAACAAGTTCGTTGGGTTAGCTATTTTTCGATCAACTATTTTTCAGATAGTTAAATTGACTATTCTATTTTTTCCGTGTACTATCTAAACTTTCTGAAAGTGGCCATTCTAACCCTAGAATCGAGCAAAAATGTTTACATAAACAAATTAATCAGATTCGATATTCTTCTAGATATCTGCTAAAATAACCCGAAACAAATTACAACCTAACTGATTTTGGCGCAAAAATTAATAAAAAACGAGTTAACAAATTTATTAAAAATAGGAGTTTGGAAAAGTTTTTTTATTACAAAATAAACTTTTAAATTTTATAAACACATGACTGTAACGTTTTGAATAACAAAAGTACAAAAGACGTGCCACAAAATATTAACAAAAGTTATAGGAAATAAAAAAATCTATGAAAACATAAAGAAAGTAAGCGGTGTTCTACTTAATGTTCCTGATGAGGTCTTGTTAAGACATCTATGTTTTTGAAAAGGATCCTAAATACTAAATTTTGGATTTTTAGATATTGTGGCCTTTAGGACTCTTACAAATATGCAGACATTGAAGAACGATTCTATTAGCAACAAAGTTTCAGCATATGATATTTGTGGCTATTAAACGTTTATAGTAGAATCTCTTCAAATGTTTCTTTAAATATCAAAGTGACGAGGTGTTAACAAAAAAATTGAAAACCAACAATTGCACTTTATCGAAAGCATACGGGTTACCAAAAATACATAAACCTAATAATCCTTTAAGAATTATTATTTCAACTATAAATTGTCCAACATATAATTTATCATCTTTTTATACACCAATATTATCTTCACTTTTACCTAGTATATCGAAAAGAGTTACAGATACATGGGATATGTTCAAAAAAATTAATAACTTTAAATTTCCAAAAAATCCTACTTCAATTTCTTTAGATGTAGTTTCACTTTTTACCAATATTTCTACAAAAATTGTAAAATTCATTTTGAATAATAGAAGGAATGAAATAAAATGTTACACTACTATACCAAAAGAAGAGTTTTTTGAAGGGTTAGATATCATTTTAGACTAGCTATATTTTCAATTTCAAAATGCAACATATAAACAAAAATTTGGAGTCCCTATGGCTTCTCCACTTCCACCAATTTTAACAGATATTATTATGGATTTTTTAGAAAACATATTAATTAAAAAATTACCTTTCAAATTACCATTTTACCACCGATATGTAGATGACATATTGACAGCAGTTCCTAACGAATTTCTAGATACAATTTTACCAATATTTAATAGCTTGAAAAAAATTAAAGGTATACAAAATAATATTACTTTCACAATAGAAAAAGAAACTAAGAATAGAATCAACTTTTTGGACTTACTTATTATTAACGATAAAGATAAATTAATTGCAGATCGGTACCATAAAGACACTTTTTCAGGTCGTTATTTAAATTTTAATTTAAATCATCCTCTTAGTTATAAAATAGGAAGTAAACCAAAACAAAACGCTATTGTAAAAGTCAAATGTTGTAAGAAATTTTCAGTCTCCTAACTACTTTTGTCTAAACCGACACTATTTTCAAAAGCAGAGTTAAAGTAGTATAGGTATTTCTTTATTCAAAAATTAATATATTGTGAAATCTTACTGAGTATTTATACTCGTAAAATTCATTTTATTTTTATAGAATACTCAATAACATCCTGGTATTCAATAAAATGAAATTATCAACAATAATTTAAGGTAAGATGGAACAAATATAATTAATTAAAATACATTAACTTGACAGAAGTTTTTAAAAAAACTGAAAATTTCAAAATTAAAAAATTTTTTTGTTAATTTATGTATATTTTTTTGTTAAACATTTACCGATTTTTTATGTATGTAATTTTTTTATTCTGGTTATTTAATTATGTTAAATTTATTGTAAAACGAATTTTGTTTATAATTTTTGTAAAATTTTCATAATTTTTTGGAATAAAATATTCTGAAGAGGGCTAAAATTCATGGTCGAAACGTCATTCCAACTTTTTTAACACCTCGTCACTTTGATATTTAAAGAAACATTTGAAGAAATATTTCACTTACAAAAAAATCAAAGAAGAAGAAAATATTTATTTATAGTAGAATGTACTGTACACTATAGTCTAAAAATAAGACACAAATTATAAAATGTGTCTTACGAGCAATGTAGGATTAACATCATTACGCAATAAAATCGTTAAAATCTTCCCAAACGCAGCTGCGTCTCTATGTAAATTAAGATTTTATCAAAATTTAATAAAAATTCATCGGTCTTTTTTTAAGAGTTTCTGCGTACTCACCCCACAGAGAACCCCAGTTCGCTTAATTCAAAGTGCAATTTTTACGTTTATAATTTTCGTAGGAAACAATAATCTGGAACGATGATGTAACGAGCGGCGCGTGCCGTCCACGTGGCGGCGTATGTGCAACAATATTGTAACTCTACTCGGACCACGACCGAACAAAGTGCGTTAGCGATATTTGAGCAAAAATATAAGCAGCGCCTAATCACTTCGTCTGATCCATTAGAGATTAAACTTCAAAGGAGGCAAGACGTGGGCTAGCACAGTTAATTAATATTCGCTTTGCGATCACAAAGAATGTATCATGTTCCCCGAATAAAAACTGAGAGGGTATATGAGTTAATGATTATTCTATTTTCCTTTCCTGTTATTATTTTCCGCTCTCTTTTGTCCAGAGTTCAATTTAGTAGCGTTAGCTGTTTTAAATTAATTTAATCAAAGATGATTGCGAACTGAAATTACTCTCCTTCTCATCGGGCTTACTTTCTGAAGCTGTCATGGTAAATGAAGCTCAACAGAGCAACGAAATGTGTGAAAGGATTTCATTTTTTTAGTAAAGATTGTGGAATAACACGTCAAAGCTTGATTATTTACTGAAACCGATCTTTAAATTTAGTGTTAAAGGGAATAAATTAAACAAATCATTTACTACTACTTCGTCGTGGAATGAAACCCTGGACAATTAAGAAAAACACAGACGAAGAAGTATCGAAGTTAGTAAAAGAAGTATACAAAAGTAATATACACTTGTAAAACTATCAGACAATCGGCTAAGATTTCGATTCAGGGGTTTCGTTACTTATAGTACATAGAAAAAGGACATTATTATAATTTCAATGGATACATGACTAAATAACTGTGCAAAAATAACTTTACAAAAATAACTTCCGAAAAATAACTCGAACAAAAATAACTTGAATAAAAATAACTTTAATAATAATAACTTCAAATATCTCTTCAACTCAACACAACATTTGCGAATTATACATATCTCAACGCGTCGGTACATGCATTAACAAAAATTACAAAAAAGTATTTTTTGAAATATTTCTCAGATATTCTATAATTGGTCGATTTTTATAATCTTCAACGATATTAAGTAGACGTTGATAACCTAACCTAATCTAACCTAACCTAACGTAACCTAACCTAACTTTATGAATAGTGGTTAAGAATTTAATGAGCAATGTTCATATTATATATGTATTCAGAAATATTTGAAGTTACTTTTGTCAAAGTTATTTTTGTTAATGTTATTTTTTTTAAGTTATTTTTCGGAGGTTATTATTGCAAAGTAATTTTTGCAAAGTTATTACAACATTTTAATAAATAACACTTTCATTATAAATGCAACTTTCGTTTCAGTCTACCGGAGGACTGCATGCTGCAAATTGGAAACGTGAATTATTTTCGCAAGATCTTCTCCTATAAAATTAAATAACTTCGAAACTGAAATATGTATTAATTTTCCGAAAATCTTTTGCAGGGATGTCATGTTGCTAAGCTGTACTCAGTGGTCTTTTTGAAACTACTGAAACTATTAGAAATGCACTTTACAAATAAGCTTAAATTGAATTCATGCAGTCGATGGTACTATTTTGTCTTTTGGTCTCTATTGAGGAGGCCCATCCACATCTCTAGGGCAGGGAGTAAACTGGAAAAGATTAAAATTAGTTCAAAATTTCTTTAAAATTCTTTTTTAAATTGAGAAAATATGATTACATCTCGAATGCACTTCATAGATCAGGGTGACCTGAAAATGGACCACAGAATATATGGCTCTTGCTTTGCTGTTATGATGGTTGGTTTCTGAATCTCATGAATACCTTTACCCTAGTAGAGAAATACGTTGTACTGCCCAATATCTGGCGCACTCGTCTGCTAAATTCTGGGGTTCCTTCTCATATTTTGTTTATAAAATATTTAATAACCTGGGACTAGAACCTTAGGTCACTTTTAAAAAAATCATATATAGATTTATCATTCACTTTTTAAAATGATAGAGATTGCCTCCGACTTTATTGTTAATGTTAGAAATGTATATAATATAATTTATATCAATTTGTTTAATTCCCAAATTATATATTTTTATATAACATTATTACCAATGGTTTTGTGTAAAGTAGTAAATTATAAATTTCGCCTGTAAAGCACTACATTTATATCTGTATTTTAATCTATATACTATTTTCAAAATAACGTCATATTAAAATTAAATTCCAGACTTCTAATCAAGGAACCCAAAAAACCACAACTGATCATTAGTCTTTAAATTGTGTCCATTTTTATGTAAACATCTGTGATATTAGTTCTAACATCTTTAATACGCTTATTCTCACTTCAGATTTGAAAGCATTTTTTTGTTTATAGTTACCACATTGGATCCGTTCTTCTGGATTTCAATGTCTCCTATCGGATTCAACGACCCCAAAAACTGTATAGAAGTTCGACAAAATGTGTTTAAGTGAAAAGTACATCTCTAAACTGATTAGCGAACATCATTTTTTTTAAATTATTTTCGTTACCCTGCTGCTTATCATTGCTTAAAAAATTAACTGTTTTATATACATTAAGCACACAGAGAGAAAGGAAATAGTTAACGGAACTTTTTTGTAATAGTAAAACGAGTAAAGCCAAAAAGTTGTTGCATTAACTATTTCCATGGTAAACGGTGCAATAAAATTGTTCCACTTACTATTTTCCGATTGCTAATTCGTTCGTACATAACCTCAAACATCAACTCTAACCTTACATATAGTTAATTCTACTACTTAAGATCTTAAAATTGATTCTACTATTTTTTCGTAGTTTCAGACACTTTTTTCTCTCTGTGCAGTCCCCAACACCCATTCTCCAACTGCCAGCAATGCTCCGCGATAATTTCAGTGTCAGATAACATCTGACATCAGAAATCGACATCATTATGCAACATTATTAGCACGGATAATGGAGTAAGATGGTGAATCGCTAAAGACAGTAATGGTGATGTCTAATTATGAACCATGTCGAACATGGTCGACTACAATGGATTCCCATTGCTATTCTGTCTATTTGATTACCCGCACATTAAAATCCATGAAAAATAATGAGGGAATGTGGGTATAAATAAATAAGAAAATTCTGAAATGCTTTAGGTGCTCTTTAAAAAGTCTTACGAATTTTAAGATGTCTTAAATGCTTTAAAAACACTTAAAGTGAGCTCTAAGAAGACTGATTTGTCAATTTTAAGATCTCTTAAATAGGTGTCTACAATGAGATCTGATAAAAGAGCTCTTATTGGAGAGCCTGTATACTAAATGTAAAATAAAAAGAAAATGAAAATTGAATCTCTGACAATTACAGATTCTATTTTTAGCTTAGATTTTTAAACAGATGGGACAATACCAGACAGATTGGTGATTTGAAATATATGAAAGACCACTTCGAGATAGCATTTAAAAAATTAGACATCTTAAAGAAGTCATTTTTAGATTATCATAATTAAGATCTCTTCATTAGGTCCTTTTGGAAATATGTTTGAAATTGACACTAGATGACTTTTCTAAACATTTAACGTCCAAATGTGCACAATTGGTCACGTAAGTTTTTAAACAAAATTTTTTAAAAATAGGATCCTGAGAAACTGAGACCCCCACATCAGACTAATTTTTACGTCACTTTTTCAAATGGCGCAGTTGAAATACAAAAAAAAAATGATTGTAAAAAATACTATTTTCTTCGTACTAATTAAGAAATGTGATTATTGAGCTACGATTTTGGTTTAAAATGCAATTTTTATTAAATATCTGTTACTACTCATCACCTAACATATCAGAAACATGTTCCCGATAGTTTTGTTTGAAAAGTATGCTTTTACATATTTTAATTTTTATTAATTTGGATTTTTAGATGGCGCCTAAACTCCATCAATTTTTCGGAATTGATCACTTCTCTACATTTGTTCATTTCAAACACACAAAATACACGTGAAAAATATTATACACTTGGTCGCCATATTGGGATCTCCATTTCGAATTTTGAATAACTGATTTCGAATTCTGTGATGCGCATAAAACGATAATTGTTTAGTTTAGTTTAGTTTAGTTTATTATTAATGACACAGGATTATAAATCCCTTAAGTCAACCATCAAATCGTTACAAAGTGCTTACAATAATATGTATATACATGGCTAAATTGTTGCGTCTAATTCCAATGAGTAATATCTCCACATGTGCCGCTTAATTTTGTATTGAATAATATATGTAGTATTTTAATAACACTCCGTAGGTACCTTAGTTAACTAAAAAATACTTAAAATTATAATATCGCGCCTATATAATAATAATTAAACATTTACGGGTAGCTCATATTGCACAGGTTAAGAATAAAATGCCTGTAATACATCGCGGCCGGACATATCAGCGTCCCACAAATACTGGAAAAGTCTACTCTTAAAAGACTGTACTGTCGTACTAGCTGTGATATTGCGAGGGAGAGAGTTCCACAATGTACTAGATGTTACAATGAAAGAATTAGTATATACCTGTGTGCGATGAGTAGGGATTCTTAATACTGCCCCTCTAGGCCAGAGCTCACGCGAGACGATGTCACAGCGCCAAAGATAGCGTCGATACAAGTAATGTGGTTGTTTGGTATGCATGATCTGATACGTCAAGCAACCTATAAAATATAGCCTACGATTTGAGGCAGTTAACCAGCCAAGTCTACGCCGATAACTAGTAATGTGTTCATACTTTCGGACTCGACAAATGAAACGTATACAGACATTAAACATCCGTTGTACTTTTAACTTTTGGGTACTATCAATGGCATTGTAGACTACAGTACAGTAATCAAAATACGGGAGTACGAGAGAAGTGATCATTTGACACCTTAAATTCTCATGTAAAGCCCTCTGACTAGTATAAAACATCCGCAGCGTACCGTAGACTTTACAAGATAGCTGGATAATGTGTTCACGCCATGAAAGCGCCTGATCAAAATGTATCCCGAGGTTTTGAACTGTGACAGCCCAAATCAATGGCTGTCCACGAACTACGACTTTAGGAATATTGACCAAATCTAAGTGCCTAATGTTTCGTGATCCACCGATAATAGTAGCATTAGTCTTTTTAACATTAATTGCCAGGTTATTTCTATCAGCCCAGTCAGTGAATCGTTGCGCGTCAGACGTAATTCTCTCCACGCCTATGGTAATGTTATCAGGTCGACATTTCAAAAAAATCTGTGTATCGTCAGCAAAAGTAGCATGAGACGAATGCTGAAAAACAGAAGGCAGGTCATTGATGAAGAGTGAAAAAGAAGAGGACCAAGAACCGAGCCTTGCGGTACTCCGGCTTTCACTGGCAACCATGATGAGACTTTTCCATCTGGCCCACAAACCGCCTGCTGTCGTCCCCCAAGATATGATGCAAACCATGTTAAGACAGAATTTGAGAAACCAGCATCTCTTATCTTTTGCAATAAGAAGACATGATCAACAAGATCAAACGCTTTGCTGAAGTCAAAAAGGATCAACACAACGATCATGCCTTCCTCAATAGCCAAGCGGATTTCCTCTGTGACGAACAAGAGGGCCGTCTGAGTACTATGGTGTTTACGGAAGCCCGATTGGTATTGGTCAAACCAGTTTCTGCTGTTCAGAAATTTAGTAACCTGCTCATACACAATACGCTCTAACAGTTTAGAGGGCATGCACAGAATCGAAATAAGTCTGTAGTCTGCGGGACCTAAAGGTGAACTAATTTTTTTAATTGGTGTTAACAGAGCCTGCTTCCATAGTGATGGAATTGATGATGTCTGTAAAGACTGGTTGATTAAGTGCAACAAATATGGCAAAATTGCAGGTAGGCATTTCAACAGAAACGAGCGTGTAAGTCCATCCACACCTTTAGCTTCAGATGATATACTCTTCATATGCCCACAAAGAACTTCAGGTGTAATATACGTAAAAAATAAGCGATCCTGTGAGAAATTGGTATGGTAAATAAGCGGAGTAAGGTCTATTGTTGATATGTCCGTAACGTTTTGTGATAAAGAGGCCAAGAACATATTAATTTCGTCAACAGAGCAGCATAGTGGTGAATCGTGAACTAATTGATAGTTTTTAATTCCAATCGATTATATAAATATAAAGAAATTTAAGGTATTTTAATATATAGAGAATATTTTGATTCCGGATATATTAAAGGAAAATAATTTACTTTGTTTTGTTTAAAGTGGACAGAAATCAACGAGTTTAGGAAATTCTTCGACTTAGAAAATGTTTTCAGGTTAGGGTTACATATAAAAACTCAAGTGGAAAAATCAAACTATGTAAAAGTATATTTTTTAAGTAAAACTCGTGGTTGTCTTATTGTAGGTATCTTGGAACATAAGACACGCATAACTGAATAAACTTCGCTTGTAATGGATTACATAATTAAGAAGTAGGATTCTTTTCACTGAGAGACAAAAATGAAGTCAAATTTACTATGCAAAAGTGAGTGTTTTCCGCGAAGACAATTAGGTTGTTATTTTTAAGACATTTTTGGGTGTTTTTTTTATAAGTGGCTTATTGTATAGGTATCTTCGTTTCTAAGACATACATATCAGTGCCTTCACTAAATGCAGCAACTGACCAACAATTGCTTGCGAGGTGGAACACATGCAAAATTAAAGTAAGGTTAGGATAGATTAGGTAAAAATTTCCTGGATCAGTATCCTGCAAGTACAATTTTGCACATTTAAACAAATTCAACGAATTAGTTAGTGAAAATGGATCAGGTGTTGTGTTTGCTTCGTCATTATCAGTACAGTACCGATGTAGTCGACAATTATAAACTAGGTTAGGTTCGAGGTTCCCCTGACAATGCACATTCCCGAAAAGTAATGAAAATGCTAACCAACGTTAACAAAAGTTAACATTTCGACAACTTTTCGTGACATTGTGTTTGCTGGGTCTACTTACGGTATGACTGAAGGTTATTGTCTACCTTCTGCGTCTTAATTTTACAGAGTGGAAAGAGTTTCATTCTTTTTAGTAGGCACCAAATCGATGGGTCTTACGAAGACTCGTTTAATTAGTTCAAATTTATTACGAAGACATGTTTATTTCAAATTTTCTACGCAAAACTCGTTTAGTTCAGATTTTATTTGGAAAACTCGTTTATTTCGATTTTCACCGCGAAAACCTGTTTATTTCAGCTACTCATCGCGAAGAACTGTTTATTTCGACTGTTCGCCACGAAGACTTGTTTATTTCGTTGTTCACCACGAAGAAATGTTTGTTTCGGCGTTTTTCGCGAACACTCGTTAATTCGACGCACACTGAAAATTATCTATAATATGTATTATTTCGATTTAACATAAAATCAGGATAAACAAAACGCAATTACTTGATCACGCCTCTTTCATGATTGTAAAATAGTACACAACACTGAAATAAACAATTTTTCGCGGTGAACGTTGAAGCAAACGAGTGTTTGTAATGAATTTCGAAATATACGGGTCTTCGCGACAATCGCTGTGTTAAATGCATTTTCGTGGGGAACCGAAATAAACATGTCTTCGTAAGAAATTTTAACTAAACGAGTCTTCGTAAGACCCATCGAAATAATGTCTTAGATTATTAGACGTTTCTCTTCTAGGACGTCTAAGACCAGGCACTTTTGAAAAGAGAACTGTTAAATATGTCTTCGATTAAGACATTCATAAGACACTCATTTTTGCAGTATAGATGAGATAACTATATACGTAGCTAAATGAACTATTCTCTACACTTTCAGGTTAAGTTAAGCTGTCAACATTACTAAAGAACGATCATACTAGATTTTACTATTTCTTACTATTTTCTTTTCTCAGAGTTACGAAATTGAAGTGTCTATTACGATAACTCGTCGCTATCCGGTAAAGTAAATTATGATAAAATTTCGCTTCTAAGATCTGGTTATGTTAGGTTAAACATTTCTTGGTGTTTTGCTACATTGTAATCATTTGCAAATCAGTAAATACACTGCAAAAACGGGTGTTTTATAGAAAGACGTTATAAATGACCTCTTTTGAGACGCTAGAAGTATTTTTAGTCGCAATCTGAATGCACTGCTCGATAGTTGATATATAACCTAAAAGTATTTGATATTTATGTGAGAATCGATCAACATTCGTTTTCTGTTAGCAATTTTCGGGCTAATTGCTTTGAAGTCCTAATTAACCATGTGATTATAGATCGGATTTACGAACACAATAATGAACCGTTGGAATCATATTAACCGAACAACCGCACATCAACAGAATAGGTTAAGTAGCTTTTATCAAGACGTCGCTTCGAGTCGGCAGTTGCCGAATATTCACGAAGATACTCGAATCGGCAATGTATCTTCGATTTGCGAGTGTCTCAACACATAAATGTATTAAATTAGCTAAAACGACTTAAATGTAAGACACTTTTACCGTCTTCATTATATGTATCAGATTATAAGACACAAAAATGTCTTATTTACGATCGACAGACGCAAATAGTGTCTACAATTTTTAGAAATTAATCTTAAAAAGACATTTGTGAATGTCTTCAAATAAGACGTTTAGAAGAGACGAGTTTTTACAGTGTAAAAATTTATCAAAAGGCATGTTTACCGTGTGATTTTCTGACAACTTAATTCGATCTCCATGTGAAACAGTTGAAGAAATACCACAGAAATGACCCGAAGTTAAAAATTAAATGTGTTTTATTTCATTCGATAGAAAATATCTTAATATTTTGAGACATTTCATTTTTAAAAGACTTAATTCAAGACACATTTTAAAAGAGGGGGACACTTCTAAGTATCTTAGTGTCTTCGTTTAAGACACCCGATTTTCAGAGTTTTTATTGATTACCGAGATTTATAAATAAAAACCCCTCTTTTTCTATTAAAAAACTATAGTCTATGATAAGTAGATCGAAGACACGTATTATATAAATAAGTTACTTCGGTTCGTCTGCTTGTTCGTAAATTAACGGAGCTACACAAATATTTTCACTCATAAATATAAGATCACCAATTATTGGAGTTTATTAGACAATACACCGCTCGATATACAAATGCACTAAAATTAAAATTATGAGCATTTAACCAAATTATTGACAAACGAAATCTCTTGAAATTGGAAATCGATTATATACTTAAAAAAAAGTATTGGCAGATTGGTGAATAAGATCAAAATGAACCACATTCACTTCCGCCCAAAAGGGTCGAAGTAAATATAAAAAAGAATATTCCGAAAGTTTTCGTAATTAATAAGCACACGTGACTAAGTACATTAATACTGATTAATGTAAGCTTGATTTCGAATCACGAGGTACCTAATAAACCGTACGATATAGCCCTATTTCATATTCATTAATAAAAAAATCATTTACTCCCTTTATATGTGTCATTACCGTCTTCTCCTCGAGGGAAATAACTTTAATACACAAGATATTTAATATGAAGACATGTGAAAAATGTCAATTTTAACACAAAAAGAAATAAACATGTAAATAACACCAATTCTATGTACCTATGATTTTATTTGCGACACGTGCGAATTTCCCATTAATTATGTGTTGACAGATAACCTTTTTACATGCAACAATTTTATGCCCGTATAAAGCGTTCGCATAATGTGTTTGGGCAAATCGAAACTAAAGTGAAACAAAAGACTCGAGGAGATAAATTAATGATATTCATTCAAGGTTAAAGTACTAAATCATAATTAATTTTGTTGACTGACTACTTTAGTAAGTTTTTTTACACGTGTAGCAACCCTTGAAATTCTTTTTTATTGAAACTTTTTTTCCAAATCATGCATTTTTAAATTTTGTGTTATTATTGTCTATTATTATCATTGCTATTACTATAATTTATCGTAAACGAGCATACAGATAACTTTTTAATCTTAAAATATAATAATAGACATTTATATAATAGTCAAAAGCTCTTATACTAAAACGGGATAAATATGTTCTTACAAAATTTGAAAGTTGGAAAAGTTGAATTAAAGTCATAACACATTTTCTTTATATGAACATAAGTATATGCAAAAAGTACTGCAAATAAATCTATATTTTTATAAATATTAAATAGAAGTTTTAAGTAAACATTTACTTGACTTCATAAAATACATTTTTGTATTTAAAAACGGTTTTTTTTTTGTTTGCTATACTGGTAATTAAATCAAATAATTTCTTAATTCAAATAAATGTTGTATTGAGATTATTCGAATAAATTTTCACGTGAATACTAAAATATTGATCTAAAAAAATGAAAAAAAAAAACGAAATACAGAAAATTATGTTCATTTTCAATTTAAAATGCACCATATTGCAGCAATTTAAATTCAATTGTTACCTCCTCCAATCGAAAGAAAAACTAACGTATAGATGGTATGCGACTTAAAATTTTTTCTTGCCTTAAGGTCCAATATTAAAAGATACTAACATTAATATAAGTTCAGAAAACCAGCGTTTTTAAATTCATTGAGATACAATTTGAATGATTATTCTTTTCTGCGTTCCTTTTTGTCTTGCTTTAATTTTTTCGTCTTAGAGAAACCTCATTTACATGATGGAGAAATACATTTTCACCAATAATTTTATTAAGTATCATGAATCGAAACGCTTTGAAATTTGAATGACAATTCAATATTTAATTCAAGGACACAGTGTAATTTTTTTTCACGCATTTAAAATCGATATTCAATTTAAAAATGGACGCCGTGTTAATATCGCTTCATTTATTAAGCTACTCATCTGCATACATTCTAGTGTCCTTAATTCTGATCTGAAAAAAAAAGTTTTTGTAAAGTTTATAATACTACCTTCTAAATGACGTCAACTATTTTAATGAAAAAGCTAAAATTACGTGTTTTATATATGAAATATACTTTAAAATAGGAACCTATTTCCAAAATTGAATTCACCCAATATTTTTGTTCTTCAATTTTTTTGTATAAGTGAACCTTTACAAATATTCTCGAATTTGTTAACTTTTTTTTCGGATTCAAGAATGAGCAACACTTTTATAATGAGTAAAGAATAATTTGAGTAAATTTTGTGTAAGGGTATTCTTGGTTTTTGTGAATAGTATGAATACGGACAAATTTTCATTCTCATCACTTTATGAAGAGGACCCTAATTTGCCCTTGCTTGCTCTTTTGAAATTATATTTTACCTGCTCCAACCTACTATCACTTTTAACTTTTCCCAAACAGCAAAAAGATATCCTAAAGAGCTCTTTAAGAAGTCTTAAAAATTGTAAGATGTCTTAAATACTTATCAAAAAGAGCTTCTAAAGTAATCTTTAAGAATACTTATGCGGCGATTTAAGAGCTCTATAAGACCTCTCAAATATGAGGTCTCAGAAAAGATGTCTTATTTGAGAGCTTCGACATTTAAAATAAATAATATAAATGAAAAGCAAATTTATGAAAATTATAGATTCTATTTTTGTACCTTAATTATTAATTTACATACATTTTACCTTTCCTTTATGCAATAATAATTCAGAACTGTGATAACACTGGCTAAATATCATAAATGCACTTATTTGGTAAAGGCAGCTTATAATCTATCGATCTGCATATGAAGTAAATATCGCTCGATCTCATTTTTGGATTCAATAGCCACCGGGTGTCTCTGGAAGACAAACAGATAGATTTAAGACCACAAACATAAGACCTCTTCGAGATTACGATTTTAAGAAGTCCTAAGTAAGACATCTTTAAGAGCACGTTTTATAGATGATCATAATTACGACCTCTTCAGGTCTTTTTGGCGATATTTTAGAACTGCACTCTGGGGGACCACTTTAAGAGGTATGTGTTGTATAGGTTGATAATCTTTATTAAATTATATTTAGGAATAAGAATATATTAGCGTCTACCCTGTCGGCCCGGGTCGACCGAAAATTGGCCGAAAGTCGACTGTGCATCGGTTGACGTGTGCAAAGCATCGACCCAACATTGCCCGACAATTGACCGAATGCCGACTTTCGGTCAATTTTCGATCAATTTTCAGTCGACTTTTACGAAGTTGACCGACTAATGTATTCTGATGGGGTCGATCCGGTAGTAGCGAGAAAAATGTTAATTTGAAATGTATTTAAATATAAATACGAAAGGCATTAGATTAAATAATGAACGAATGTTACATTTCAAATTTTAATAAAAATTATCGCGCAATTTTTAGTCTTTCTTCTTTCATTATTACACCACGCATCATTGTTTTATAGTGTTTTAAATTTCTTAGAATCTTATCTTACTTGTTTTGTACGCAGTAAAGCTTACAATACATTGTTAGAACTGTACTACTAAATTAGCTACTGACACATTCCCTCCTTAATTCGTATATAAGATCTAACAGTAAATATATACAAAAGACAATAAAATGGGACAAATTGTGATGTTTCAAATATTTTGTTATGATTTTCAAGCCATCATAACACTGTCCGACATTGACTTGCCTTTCACAAGTATAATTTCTGTAGTATTGTACGATATGTAAGGACAATGACGCTGACAGAATTTTCGTATCACGTACTTATTTTCCACAAAAGTGAGGTTAAACGTGTCAAAATTGGCGCTTTGGGCCATACCGATTTATTGTTTAGTAAAAGTTAGAATTAAACGTTGAGTAACGAGTAACTATTGGTGAACGCCAAAATAGCCATTAAATAAATTAAAAAGGAAGGTCAAAATACAAAAATGTATAAAAAATAATCAAAATATGTCGTATTAATAGTTAAAAATTCTAGATATATGCCAATCTAATTAAATATAATTCTATTAAATTGTTTCTAAAATTACTTTTTTTTCTCAGGTAACTTCACTATTTTATTCCATTTTTTTTACTAAAAATTTGTTAAGTGATGCCGTGAGTTCAGTATGAAGGATACACTACTCCCTCGTAATGTACCGGAGTATATTAAACGCGTGAAATGTTTACAAACGCAATACGGCGCATTCATCTATACGGGTCAGATCGAAATCGAAGATGTTTGCACTTGGTGTATTTTGGGCCTCCCCAAGCACTGTGTGTACATGCATGCATATTATATGCATAGGTGTGTGCGTGTATGCTCACACGTATGCTTCGGCAACAGTTTGGAAGCGACCTTCGTCTCGATCAAGTGCGTAGGAGTGCGTGTGTACGAGGTTCAAGGGGTTGCGGTGGTGGTGTTAATCCTTTGAGTGTCAAACGCGTGGGAATCACCTAAACTCCCGCCTCACACGCGACCGTCGTTAAAATAGTGGGGGGTGACCGTGCGTACGGAAGGGCACCGAGTCTCCACCCGACAGATGAGAGATTTTGCCGGCACTGACCGCTAATCGGCGCTTTAATAAAATATGCAAAATCGCCAGTAGGTGTGAAAACTCAAACGACTAATTAAGCTACAACTATACTTTATACATTTTTATAACAGAATTAAACAATTTTTTTTTTCTTTTCTTGGGCAATAATCGGAACGATGTAGAATTCAATGGCTGCGACGAAGAAGCAGACATTTCAGAATTTGCGACAAAGAACCAAACATCTGACAATCTTGCCCCGAAAAACCGGACATTTCAAGATTTTCTATATATTTTCTATCGTAGCAACTTTTCAAATCTCCGGTTCTTCGTCTCAAACCGCGAAATGGACGGTTTTTCGTCGCAAACTTTTAAAGCGTCCGGTTTTTCGTCGCAACTGTCGAAATGTCCGGTTTTTCGTCGCAACTGTCGAAATGTCCAGTTCTTCGTTCCGGAACCCAATTGTCCGACTTTTCGCCTCACGTTTGAGATGTCCGGTTATTCCTATCAGTGATCGAATTAATTTTGGACAAATTTTGGAGTTAAAAAATAGTGTTGAGAAGGGGGCGTCTTTTGATAGGGTTTTTTAAAGACGTTATGAGTTTCTATTGTTTACACTGAAAAATTCCCATACTATCTGGTATAAGGGGAATATACTCGGAAAATGCCGATGATTTTGCACTCCATTTACTTCACGCACTGAATTTTACGACTTCACGCATTAAAAATCTGTGCATATCGTATGCAACTCGTACAGTGGGTTGTATACACTTGATGCATAATATACGATAATATTGCCAAAACAAACCAAAGATTTGTACTCTCAAAAATACATTGATAGGAAAATTGAATAGTAGTCTTAGGTCGTATTTTCTGCCGAAGAGAAAATCCGCTGTCAAGTCTTCGAACAGATGACAATGCTTGTAACAAAATATCGTGGAGGATCCATTAAGGTTTGTTGTTTTGCTGGTGAAAAAGGTTGGAGATATCTCGAATGAAAACAAAATGTACCATGACGCTTTGCGAAGTCATGTTTTTCATCTGTCATCCGCAGATCGCTGGGCCTAGTTTGTTATTTCAGCAGGACAATGACCCCAAACTTATTTCAAAATTATGACAAAAATACATTTTATTCAAAGAAAACCAAAATTATATGTTATCGATAGTAAAATGTTCTTGAAGTTTTTAATAAATTGGATAACTTTGAAACGATATTAATTTGTAGTATTTATGAAGTTTTGCGATAAAATATTTTTATATGACATGGTTTTCATTCTCAATTTTAAAATAATCTGATCCAAAATATGCTCGGGTTTTATTTTCCACAACATAAATCATCACTGTTGAATTTGCAAAGTTATTTTAATTCTCATAATTTCTTTAATTTCTGCAGTTTCGACTAGCTAATTAAGTTTTCTTAATGCCAAATTTATGTAAAATGTGAAAGTATATGGATTTAGGAATGAAATCAAACGTCCGATTTATGATTTTCTATTTCGTGTTTGAAATTACACTTTGCGAAAATTCACTTTTATCGAGTTCAAAGTAAGCTTTAATCGATTCCTATATATTTCTTTTACGCTGGAAACAAAACTCAATTAATAAAACAATGGCTATTTTAATCATTGTTGTGCATATTTTTTAGGAGACCAAATTTTTGTTTTAAATTTTGTATTAGTAGTAGTAGTAGTAGTAGTATGTATTTATTCTCATAAATTGGGATACAAAAACCCATTGAGAAGGAGTTCCGAAGTGTTACATAACGTGGAGAAAAAACAGAACGCATAGAGTACACTAAAATACACGAAACTTGAAAAAACAAAAATTTTTAGAGGCGTCGCGCAGCGCCTTCGCGGTGTCTAACCCTTGCTTATAAGACTAAGAAAAAATCAACATAAAGGCCGAAGTACATTTAAAGTAAACATTTAGTGAACATTTAGTCGTCAAGAAGGAATGCCCTTCTCTGAAAAGTGGCGAGTACAAATTTATACAGTAAGGACGCTGACTGGGCATCGTTTGCGCAAATTAAGGAACGCAATATGTCGGATGTATGCGATGGGCGCCGGTTCAACCTATACAAAAATTCTGCCCTGGTCTGCGCTAACAATGGGCACTCCGACAAGATGTGCAACAACGTTTCCTGTTTGTTTAAATTACAAAGACTACAAGTCAACGTCGGATTATAAAAGTAGCGCTTATCAGTAATCGCAAAAGATCGCGAGTATAAAGTCGCCAGCCTTAGCTGCGACTCACTTTTAGGTAATGCAAGGGCAGACGAGGAGGATACAGAGAGTATGCAGAGTCCGGGGGGAGACGAAAGATAGGCAGCTGAATATTATATTTCTCATATTCCGTCTACTTTACTGTACGTGTCCATTAAATTTCAATACCGTTTAAAAATGTACATTTCAAGTGCATGTGCATGATTTTAATGCGTTGGCTAATATACAGATGTGCATGAAAATTCAACAAACATACAAAAAATAGTTGCCAGATTTATGTACAAAAGGCCGTCCGTGTTTTATAAACTAACAATAACTAGGCATAAATCATAAAATCAGTATTTTTTGTATAAAAATCTCTACAAGTGGATGCAATTAAATGAATTAAAACTGCTCACAGATTTTTCCAAAAATCCGACCTAATAACTATATTCATCAAAATGATTCAAAATATGTATATGAAATAAATGTGGATTGTAGAAGGGCGCATATCAAATGCAGCGAACTGTTTACAATCCTTAACCTTTGTTGTTTACGTTTCACGGTTGTTATTCTTTTCGTTTCCCGCGGTTCTTGATAAATTTGTATACGGTGCTATTAAATTAGAAGACAATAATCCGTATCTCGCGAATATTCGCCTGGTGTGGATCGCCCGTTTGCATTGTATATTTATGAGTTTCGTAAAAAGATCACTCATTCCCGTCCGTTTAAAATTATATTTTATTCTGCCGCTATAGTGACCATATAGAATTGGATTAAATTATATTAAGCATTTCATAAAAATTACGAAGGAAACATAATATATGTATGTGCTGAGCATATCAACTCCTACGAAGTAACTGATGAAAATGTTAAAGAAAATAATAACAATAACAGTAATGATGATGATGTCGGTAATGCCGATGATGATGACGATTATACTAGCATTAAAGCTGATGAACGAAGTTCAATCTTTTTTCCTAATAATATAGTCACGCTTAAAAAACGTATATTTCAAAACGACAAAAAATAGATAAAAACTGGGAACAGAAACTGCATAAAAAGTATCATGCCAATTTTTAAGTTACCTAACAACAAAAAAATCTACATCTACAATATTAATTATAATAAAACATCGTGTAGAAACTACTCTCTAAATTTCTTAGAGTGAGAATTTACTCTTTAAATAATGAAAACCGAGCAACTCTAGTGAAAAAATGGAAATTCACTCTTTCCTACTCTAGAGTTGTCAACTCCGCAACTCGGAGGGAAAGAGTGAATATATTCAATCTAACAAGGGTGAAAATTCACTCTTTCACGAAAGTTGCTCGATTTTCACTAACCAAAGAGTGAAATCTCACTCCAAGAAATTTAGAGAGTAGATCAAAAGACAAAAAGTATTTAGGATTTTTCATGTTAAATATTTTGAGTACTTTTTTTGCAGAAACTGAGCAGAAACTGTCCACAGTTTATCCAAAAAAAGTAGCAAAAAACAATCCATGATTTTGTTACATTTTGTATGGAAAACTGGCCACATTTTATTACTCACAAACTGGCCAGTACACAAGTTTATTTGCCAAAATCTGTCCAATATTTAGACCGAATTTCTACCAAGGCTGCACATTAAATGAATTTTTAATAACAAAATTTGATAATAAATGAACATATTCAAAGGTCAGTGACCATAGTTTGGATGAAACTTGTAATATTTTTAGAACTGACAAAAATAATCAATACGTGATTATTAATTAATAATCAATACGTATTTCGTCTTATCGACAAAGTTTAAGGATTCAAACTGTACCTTTTTCATGATTAAAAAACTCCAAAGGAATATAAAATGTACGTTATTCTTTAAATAAATAGTTCCAACCTATAACATGGTATACTTAGTTCGAACCTAACCTAACATAACCTAATTTAGTTTGAACCAAATCTATAGCGTAACATAACATAACCTAATTTAATGAAATATCTCCGTGGACAAGCGCACAACACTCATTATATTCTTCGATACAAATTGTTATCATTCATTTGTATCATTGACAATTATTAACACAGATTTAAGATTTAATTTATGAGTCGATTAATGTTACTACAATTGATTTTAAAAATACAATATTATCCAATTAAAAATAATGTTGAGTTTGAATGTTGAAATTGCAAATGTCAACATCTCCTAATGTTAATTAGACCTGTTACCGTTAAAATTGTCCTTACAGAGCCCGAATTTTGAAAAATCAATTCAGTAATTTTTTATTTGCGGTTTTTAGTGAAAATTCCTACCTTTCCGACAGATCACTTTAGAACCCCTTTAACCCATTAACGTCAAGAAGGACACTTTTTTCACTTAAATTTCAATCAAAAATTTCATATGAAAATCCAACTTCAAATAAATTGAAAGGTACATGTCTCACTATTTTCGAGGTCGCTCTTTTCAGTGCTGTTGTCAAAATTGAGCTATCTTAATTAGATAATTAAATATGGCGATTTAACCCATTAACTCCCAACGAACACTTTTTCTTGCTTCAATTTCAATCAAGTATTTCGTATCAAAATCGAAGTTCAAAAAAATTGAAAGGTACGTATCCTACTGTTTTCGAGGTCGCTCTTCAAGATTCCTAGGTCAAAATTGAGTTTCAGCCATCAGGAATTCCAATATGGCGCCGAATCCGAACGCCAGAAACTTTTAAAGAAATTTTCATTGTCGACGCCATTTTGAAGTCGTTAGAATGATGTGGGGTATACAAGTAAAATTTTTGTTTAAAATTCAAGTATTCCTATCACCATCGTTCATCGGTTCAATACAATCCCTATATTCTAATGCCTCGAACAAAATTCTTAAGGATAAATATTTTCGAATTTTATGGAAATTTTTGTCAAATTCGGCGTATATTGGAATTCCTGATGGCTGAAACTCAATTTTGACCTCGGAATCTTGAAGAGCGACCTCGAAAACAGTAAGATATGTACCTTTCAATTTTTTTGAACTTCGATTTTGATATGAAATACTTGATTGAAATTGAAGCAAGAAAAAGTGTTCTTTGGGCGTTAATGGGTTAAATGTAAAAATAACGCGAAAAAACGAGTGTTCTTTTTTATAAAACATTTTTTTCTCATCGAAAGAATATTTGTCGTCAGAAAATTTCTTCATTAAACGTGGACCCAATAGTTATAGTATTAAGATAAATTTTTTTAATATTTAAAAACTAACATGGTGATCACAAAATGGCGACTCCAATGACAAATTTCTAATTAAAACTTAACAATAGTTTTTCTTGAAAACTATAGACTTCAGAAAAAATTTTCTAAGAATAAATACGTTTTAGAATGAGTCAAAAAATCCTCTCAAATTTTTTCAGAATGTATTCTTACAATTTTTTATTTTTCGAATATTCGAAAAATCGAAATTTTTAAAAATGTCGTCCAAAAAATCTGAAAAAAATTGAGAGTATTCTTTGACCAATTCGTAGACATTTTGGTTCTAAGGATATTTTTTCTAAAGTCTACAGTTTTCGAGAAAAAAAATTACTAGTCTTGAAATCTAGAAAAGTTTAATAATTTTTTATTGGGTCCACGTTTAATGAAGAAATTTTCTGACGACAAATATTCTTTCGATGAGAAAAAAATGTTTTATAAAAAAGAGCACTCGATTTTTCGCGTTATTTTGACATTTAAATCGACATATTTAATTTTCTAATTAAGATAGCTCAATTTTGACAACAGCATTGAAAAGAGCGACCTCGAAAATAGTAAAACATGTACCTTTCAATCTATTTGAACTTGGATTTTCATATGAAATTCTTTATTGAAATTGAAGCGAAAAAAGTGTCCTACTTGACGTTAATGGGTTAATTTAGTCTGCTGTATTGCGGATCCGCAATTTGATTTTTTAAAATCTAACCTCAAATTTGAAATGTTACCACAAAAACCTTTTAATACTAAGGCATGAAAAATTACACTTTATAAGAGTTATACGTTTCTATATTATTTTGCGATTTTCAACATTACGACGATTACGACTAGAATTCTAATGTGATCGGTCGATAAAATAGGAATTTGCACTAAAAAACTGGAAATTAAAAATGACAATTTCAAAAATTCTTCCGAAAACCTTGTTTTATCGACAAATTAATTACCTTCCTCTTTACCGACAGCAGGTAACATTTTCCGTTTATCCCTATATTATTCTTCATTGACGATATAAGTGCTCTGTCGGTATATTACCGACGTATGATACTTACTCATATTCGAGCAGAGGCAAATCCAGCGCGGGAAATTACTAATTTTTCTCTTTTAGTAAAGAAAAAGATGTATTTTGTTAATAATTCATATTTTCATGAAACTAATTCGTAAATAAGTATGATATTATGAGATTAGAGAAATTTTTCTTAATTATAATGTTACAAAGAAAAGAAGACAATTTTCATCAAATGGTATGTAACAATTGCAAAAGAAAATTTATAACAAATTATCAAAAGTTCATAAATACACTTCATTTTGATGTACTAATTAAACTTGACAACATTTACAACCATAAAAGTAAAGTACTCAACATTTTTCAACATTTACATAAATTGTGAAAGCGTAGGAAAATTTCAAAAAGAAAAATTGCTCGAAATCTTAAATGCTTTAAGGTGTCTACTTTTTAGAACAAAATTAACATTTTACAATCTTTATTTCTGCAGGAGGTAAATAATAAACATTAAATTTTACATGATTTTACAAAAATTTATTAAAGTCGTATAGTCATCGATATTTGTAAATTTGCAACGCAGACTAAACAAGTTTCACGATTAAATAATTTCTGAACTTTCCATTCCCAAATTCTTATTGCATTTCTTTATTACATTTTACTTGCATAAAATTTCTTTGTTTTCTTAATTTAGAGATATGTGCATGTCGTCGAAAAATTACATATTGATTCAGAATTATGATTGTAGATTCGTAAATGTCATATAAAATATATTTTTCATATGTAAACTAACCTAACTTAATCGAAAATATAAATACAAGTTTTGTTCTATTGTATATAGATTAACAAAAATACATTGTAATTCAAGTTGCCTTATAAACTAATATTAACAACGTTGTAATGACAAACAAAAACTGTCATTACAGAACTCTTAAATCTCTTAACTGTTCGCTTAATATCACTGACGTAATAACTTTTTAATGTCGTAAATAACATTATAAATTCGCGAACATTTTTTATCAAGTTTACATTATTTATCTTTAAGTAAAGGCACATGTAACAGGTTTGGATCGAACGGAATACTGTGTATATTTCCTGGAAGAAGCATCGGAACTGCTTTCTTTCTAAACGAATAAGGTATAAACTCTCGACAAAAAGCGTAAAAGTCATCCCTTGTTTTAATCAGGCCCAGCCTTGCCATTTCTATCATTATACTTTTCAACTGAACTTTATAATTCTCATACATTTTACGTCTTTCCACAAGCGACACAACTTCGCTTAACTTCCTAATAAATTCTTCCGAACGAACTCTTGCCGCAGTACCGTATTTCGGTTCCAAATGTTTCCAAAGATATTTGTACAACTTAAGCGTTACCCACGGCTTTGGCTGAAAAAGTTTCGGTTGTTTATAAGGCGTGCCGTTCACCATGTGAGCTTTATCGACAAGCTTCGGAGGTTTCTTCGGTTTTTGAGTATTAAGCACTGGCTTTCGAAACTTGAAACTCTTTTTTTCTTCACGTGTTACTATAGAATCCTTTTCTATATAAATATGTGCTTTTTTCTGCATTTCGTCAGTTTTCTGTTTTGCTTTTTGCCAAAGATCTTCGGCCACCACATTTCCTTTTGTAAAATAGTCCAAAATATTTGTCTGTAACTTTTTTGTAGGTCCTGGAACTTTAGGAAGTTCTGCGATTTTGTTTCTTTCTGATGCGTCATCAGGAATATCTTGACGTGATCGTGTAATTAGTGGGGATATACTTTCGTCACTAGTAACAGACGCAGGTTCGTCTTGAATATTCTTCACAGTTTTAGAATTCTCCTTTGGAATTTCAGGAACTTGAGCAGCTTCCTCGGTTAGATCACTGGTATAATCGTTGTCAATGATTGGAAGCCTACTGTAACGGTTAAGAGGTTTCCCAATGGGCATAAGAGTAGACTGTGCGTCACCGTGAGCAATTATACTTTCGTCCTCGTCATTGAAATTTGCAGAAGAATTATGAGTTTTCTTATTTCTTTCAACAGTACTAGAAATTTCTAAGGCATTTATCTTCGAAACATCAGGTTCTGTCAGTGTCGATTTCTTTTGTTCGTCTATTTTTGCTTCCTTCGAAACTGACTTATTTGAAACTGGAGAATTTTCTTGGGAATCTTCTGTAAATGATACGGAACTGATCGCTCCTGTACTCTGCGAACTTTCATTTCCATCGTTATTGAGTAAATTCTTATGTTTTGAAGTTATCGTCTTTTCTTGCACCGATTTCTTAGCTAACTGCGTTTCGACTGGAGTCGATGTTTCCTTGGAACTTTTATTAGTTACGTTGTTTTCACTGTCTTCATTTACATTTTCACTATTAACACTTTCCCAATCTGCTAAAATACTTTGAGAAATTGACTCCTGCGTAGGAAGAACATTTTCGACTTCAAAACTTTCAGATTCTGGAATTATTGCAGAGGGAGTTTTTGATGTAATTTCTTCACTTTCTAAATTACCTTCAACCATGCTGGAATTTTTTGTACTTTTTGATTTGTTTCTATTCTCTAGTGGAGTATTTTCTATCTCAGAACTTTCCGATTCTGAAACATTCTCCGATGTCTTCTTTTTACTTTTCTGTATTTTAGAACGTTCATCGTTTACTTCGCTTCGATCGCTGCTATTCAATTCAGAAGCAAGATTTCGCACAGTTCTATTTCGTGTTGCAGGAGAAATTGGTGATGTCAATTCGTCAGAAGTTTGTTTTGTTCTTCCATTTTGTTTTTCAGATGAAGAAATCGGTGATGTCAATCCATTGGAAGTTTGTTTTGTTCTTCCATTTTGTTTTTCGGGTGAAGAAATTGGTGAAGTCAACCTAACCGCACTGCGGTTTGATCTTCGATTTTTTATTTCTGGTGAAGATGGCGGTGTTGTTAATGTTTCAGAACTATGTTGTTTTGTTTTTCGATTTTGTTTTCCTGGTGAAGAAGTTGGTGATGTCAACCTAACCGCACTACGGTTTGATCTTCGATTTTTTATTTCTGGTGAAGAAATCGGTGATGTCAAGCTGTTAGAAGTATGTTTTGGTCTTTCATTTTGTTTTTCGGGTGAAGAAATTGGTGATGTCAATTTAACCGCACTACGGTTTGATCTTCTATTTTGTATTTCGGGTGAAGAAGTCGGTGATGTCAATACATGAGCACTGTCTTGTTTTGCACTTTCATTTTGTTTTTTAGGGGAAGAAGCTGGTGATGTCAATACATCAGAACTACGTTGTTTTGTTCTTCCATTTTCTTCTTCAGGTGAAGAAACTGGTGATGTTAATCCAACAGCACTACGTTGTTTTGTTCTTCCATTTTCTTCATCAGGTGAAGAAACTGGTGATGTTAATCCAACAGCACTACGTTGTTTTGCACTTTCATTTTGTTTATCAGGCGAAGAAACAGGTGATGTTAATCTGTGAGAACTACGTTGTTTTGCTCTTCCATTTTGTTTTTCAGGCGAAGAAGCTGGTGATGTCAATACATCAGAACTACGTTGCTTTGTTCTTCCATTTTCTTCTTCAGGTGAAGAAACTGGTGATGTTAGTCTGCGAGAACTACGTTGTTTTGCTCTTCCACTTTCTTCTTCAGGTGAAGAAACTAGTGATGTTAATCTTCGAGAACTACGTTGCTTCAGTCTTCCATTTTGTTTTTCAGGTGAAGAAATGGGTAATGTCAATACATGAGCACTACGTTGTTTTGCACTTTCATTTTGTTTTTCAGGCGAAGAAAGTGGTGATGTTAATCTGTGAGAACTACGTTGTTTTGCTCTTCTATTTTCTTCTTCAGGTGAAGAAACTGGTGATGTTAATCCAACAGCACTACGTTCTTTTGCACTTTCATTTTGTTTTTCAGGCGAAGAAGCTGGTGATGTCAAAACATCAGAACTACGTTGTTGTGTTCTTCCATTTTCTTCTTCAGGGGAAGAAGCTGGTGATGTTAATCCAACAGCACTACGTTGTTTTGCACTTTCATTTTCGTTTTCAGGTGAAGAAACAGGTGATGTTAATCTGTGAGAACTACGTTGTTTGTCTCTTCTATTTTGTTTTTCAGGTGAAGAAACTGGTGATGTTAATCCAACAGCACTACGTTGTTTTGCTCTTCCATTTTCTTCTTCAGGTGAAGAAACTAGTGATGTTAATCTGCGAGAACTACGTTGTTTTGCGCTTCTCTTTTGTTTTTCAGGTGAAGAAACGGGCGATGTTAATCGATGAGAACTACGTTGTTTTGCTCTTCCATTTTGTTTTTCAGGAGAAGAAACTAGTGATGTTAATCCGCGAGAACTACGTTGCTTCAGTCTTCCATTTTGTTTTTCAGGTGAAGAAATCGGTGATGTCAATACATGAGCACTATGCTGTTTTTCAGGCGAAGAAACTGGTGATGTTAATCCAACAGTACTACGTTGGTTTGCACTTTCATTTTCTTTTTCAGGTGAAGAAACGGGTGATGTTAATCCGTGAGAACTACGTTGTTTTGCCCTTCCATTTTGTTTTTCAGGCGAAGAAACTGGTGATGTCAATCCAACAACACTACGCTTCGCTCTTCCATTTTGTTTTTCAGGCGAAGTAATCGGTGATGTTAATTCATTAGATGTACGCTTCACTCTTCCATTTTGTTTTTCAGGTGAAGAAATTGGTGATGTCAATCCAACAACACTACGCTTCGCTCTTTCATTTTGTTTTTCAGGCGAAGTAATCGGTGATGTTAATTCATTAGATGTACACTTCGCTCTTCCATTTTGTTTTTCTGGTGAAGAAACTGGTGATGTCAATCCAACAACACTACGCTTCGCTCTTTCATTTTGTTTTTCCGGTGAAGAAGCAGGTGATGTCAATCTGCGAGAACTGCGAAGTTTTGTTCTTCCGTTAATGCTTCCAGAAGAATCATTCTGTAATTCAACATTAGATTTCGGCGATTTAAGTGAAGTATTTTCATTTGTTAGGTTAGGTGACTCAAAATTCTGTTTTGTTGAAATTCGTTTACTTTGTTCAAGATTTTCTTCTCCAGAACTTTCCGTATAAGATACAGAATTAATGTTCGAAGCATCCTTGATACTTTCATCATCATGTCCATTTTCTGAATTCTCTAGTTGCAAATGTAAACTAGCTGGAGACGGAGACTTTTGTGAAATGATATCGGTTGTTCGGAAACTGTTAGACTGTAGAGTTTCAGATTTTTTAGGCAATGGTAACGTACCACTTTTCTTAGTGCGAGACATATTTTTGGAAAGGGACTTACTTGGAATTGAATTATTTGCATTGTCAGAGCTTTCAGAGTCGAAGGCGTCATCAAAATTAGTTGAACTGTCGTTAGTTGGTAATCTTTTTCGAAATATTTGCGATTTCTTTGGCGCATCGTTAGCTAAAGTTTTTTCATTGTCGCTTTCCACTGCTGAATCTTCAATAGAATTTTTGGTTGCATTTCTAAGAGATTTTTCTTTCGAGATGACAGTTTTAGATGAATTTAAAATACTTAATTGCATTTCAGGGATCTTTTTTGACGACATCTGTACTTCATCATCCTGAGAATCTTCTAAATAAGAAACAGCACTAACATCACAATCTTCTACCGGATTTACAATTTTATTTGTTACATCACGTATACCAGTTTCGCCAGAAGAATTCGATTTACTTTTCTGCATTGGTTCAGAAATATTAGCTCTTTTTTCTCTGATGTTAACGTCTTGGTTTTCAATGTTACTAATGGTTTCAATGTCGATGAAAGGATCATTGCTTGAAGTATATGAATTTTGACGTCTACGTTTTGGTGCATCCATTTGTTTTTCATTCTCCTTTTCTGGTGACGACATCCGTAAAGAATATTTATTCCACGACTTTTCTTGGCTGGGTGGTATTTCATATGACTGGAATCAATTAATTATGGTTAATTAACATTATTTACTATTTGCAATAATTAAATTTATTGTACTTACATGTTCCGAATCCGATGACTCTTCCAACACATCCAAAATTTTTTCATTTTTGTCTGATGTTTCCTCATTTTCTAACATCTTATTTTCTTCCGATAATGAACTTTCTTGTGCTTTTCTTTGATTGACATCGTTTTCTGCTAATGCCACTTCTGCGTTGCCATCAACAGAATTTCTGAGATTATTGATAGATTCTTCCTTATCTTGTATATGTGATCTTGCATCGTTAACATCACTACTTACATTTTTCAATGTTGATGAAGTATTCGATGGATTTAATAATTCAGGATTTGTTGATTTATTTTTTCTGCGGGACCGAGTTGAAGTATTCAAACTCTCTAATGTTTCCTGATGTATTGCTGATCTTAAACTTCTCTTCCGAGGGGTTAAAAAGGCTGATTTTTCTGCATCTTTTTGTTTTTGTGATGTACTCGATGTATTAGAAAGCGCTTCGATATGTGCAGAAGATCGCAAACTCTTTAATCTGGCAGGAGATTTCAATGAATGATTTGATACATTCAAAGATTTCTGTTTCGGTGACAACGGTACGACATTATCGACACGTTTCACAATTTCAGATTCTTCCGAAGAATTAACCTGTCCACTTTGTCGTTTATTTTTAAAGGCACTTAATATAGATTTTTTTGTAGGTTTCATTACGGAATCATTTGCAATAGGCAATTCACTGACGACGCTGCTTTCGTCAGGTAAGCTTTGTTCTTTAGAACGATTCTTGGATTTATTTGGAGATTTGAATGTTTCAATATACGATCGTTTTTTTAAAGGTAAACTTTCATTACTTATATTTTTGCTTGTACGAATATCTGATATATTTCCTTCGAGAGTTGATTCATCCCATGCACTGTCGAATTCATTGTCTGCAGGTTCGACTGACTTTTTTTTAAAGAAAGGTTTACGTTTAACAACTTTCTCCGTCTTTTCAATACTAGAAGCAGTTTCATTAATCTCGGAAGGTTCTGCAAAGCGTTCGCTTCTCTGCTTTTTAGGTTTCTTAGATACTTCCTTCTGCTCAACTTCGGGATCCCGTAATCGTTTTTTACGTGGACTTGAAACTGAGGCAGGTGTTTCGTTAAAGGCATCTGAATAATTGTCAATTCCTGTACTTTTTCTTCCTCTTCTTCTGAAATTAAATCGTTTTCTGCTCGCACCCTTTTCACTTTCCGTATCGCTGCTTGTCTTGACATTATCGGATGAAACTACTGCTCCTGAAAATTTTGTAATACGACATGTGCCAGATTTTCATTTATATTTAAGTAAAGTTATAATGGTAACACCACTGATATTCAAAAATAAAAGTAGGTTTCGAAATGTAATTATTAAATAAATATTTTTAGTTGAAATAAAGAAACAGATTTCTATAATGAATTGTATAGGATAAGAGGTTTGGTTGTTTCCCTGCATATATTTTGATTGAAAAGAAATGAATCAAATTCGGTAAATGTTAAGGGTTATCGCTACATGTAGCTTTTGCCTGAATATGAAAGCAAAAAGTCACTTTTGCTTTTGGCTGCAAACAAATTGATTTTCTAACATCTATACGTCGCCACAAGTCTATTTTTCAGTATTCTTAAAAACCATACAAATCAAATTTATTCCAAGGAAAAAATAGTGTAACGCATGTTTACATACTAAATTTATTTAATAGCGATAGCCACCACAATGTGCAAAAGAAAACTACAATATTCGGTTGTGGATACCCAAATTGGTTCGGTTGTGAACACTTCTTTCTTTTTTAACAAATCATAAAATATTGTCGTATTTATTATATAATTTATAATCGATCCTTGGTTTTCCAAGTTTTCTCTGATCGGCTTTCGTTTGTTTCACTTTTCTCCATGCAGGTTGAAGTGTGCGTAAGAGCTATTAGCAATGTTAATTGTGAACAGGAAGCAGAATAATACTGCCGTACGTAGTCAAAAAACCAGCAACTCCATTTTCATGATTTTGAGATATTGATGAAAAACCGTTTTTTATCAAATAATAAATTATTTACACTTAAAAATTAATTCTAAAACGTGCGTATTTTAGTTCATGACATAACAAATCTTTCGGTATATATTTTGTTATAAATAAATTGCATAATTAGTTAATAATACGAACAATAAAAAATTAAAAAGATCAAACAAAAAGGCCGAATGTCGCAGTGACCGAAGATACGGCCCTTTTACTTCGAATTTGATCATTTCATTGATTTCAATAGGTATTAAAACTGGCATATATTAGTCAAAAATACCACAGGTTGCAATCTAATTATATCTATTACTCCGTAACTACAATACGCAATTATTAAACTAGTAATAATCACTTCCACTGCACGTCATATTGAAACATTTAATAGATATCTTGAAATATTGAAGATATTAGTCTTTTTTTTTTATAAGTTTCGAAACAAATCATATATGGGTCATTCTCCAGAAGAGAGTAGTTTTATGTCCCCAGTTAATATTTTATCCAAATAATGGAATTTATTCTCCAAACATTTTTTTTTCTTGCGCCTTATACTTTTATGTAAACATTGCACATGAGATAATTTGTTCAAATCGCATGATAAAATTTTCACATACTGCTAAAGGTCCAAAATGTAATCCTCCTGGCTGTCCTCAGGTATAAATAACACGTTTTCGATCACTATCATTCTCTTTCATGCGAATGATTAAATTTGTTACGATCTGTTTTACTTATAACAAACAAATAGTGCTGTGAAAATTTCACTATAACGTTCCTGAAAATTGTTATGGCTTTGTAAAATGTGCCCCATGTTTTAAAAAATAAATGTAAGTACAGAATACATGCAATTTCCAGCACAAAAAAAATTAAATGTAGATACAGACAATCGTTCTACAATTTCGATTACTTTTAGACTATGGATTATGTGTATAATATTACAGATTTCAAAATTAATTTAAACCCAAATTTAGTAATATTGTTAGAACTAAGGCCAGTACCTTTATTTCTTGTAAGCCTCCTGTCATATTTGTGACGCTAATTTAGCATGTTAAGAAAGTGAGTAATATCTTAAAATATAAAGAAAAGATTAAACTCTTACGCCTGAAGTGCATTTGACCGAAATTTATTTTGTTTTTATGTTAATATGGTTAATACGTTGACATGTAAGCTCCCCTGTCATGTAAGCCTCCTGGACAATTGTAGTGATTTACGGAAATTCCGTTTTTATTAGTGATAGAACAGATTTTTATTGAACTTAACATCAATTTTCTTAATTACTTCCAGTATTAAACGCGCATCACCAGTAATGTGCAATAATCAAAACTTTTTTTTTACATCGCTAAAATAACTAAACATATCAATTTATAATTTTCCATAATAATTTTAACTGTTTTGAGTTTTATAAAATAAATATTATTAAGTAACTATTTTTATTCTTACTCTTTATGATAGATGCTTTGAAACAGGTTATTGTCCATCAATTTTTAAAATGGCTAATGTAATACCTTTACATAAAGGAGGTGAAAAAAAGAATGTGAATAACTATAGACCGATATCCTTAGTAACCAGCATATCAAAAATTGTTGAATCTTGCCTTAAGGAAAGATTAGTGGGATTATTAAACAAGCATAACATTTTAAACACATGCCAATATGGATTTATGCCTGGAAAATCTGCCATGGATGCAATAGTTAAATTAACGAGGGAAATATACTCTGCATTAGATACAGGTGACAAAATTTTAAGTGTTTTTATAGATTTAGCTAAAGCCTTCGATACTATTGATCGGCCTAAACTTTTTAACAAACTAGCTCACTATGAAATTAGGGGAAATGTCTTACAACTCCTAAAAAGTTACATCAGTGACAGAGAGCAAAGGGTGCGTATTGCTGCATACACCAGTGGTGTAAATTCATCAAGATGCGGAGTTCCCCAAGAAACTGTATTAGGCCCATTGATTTTTTTAATATATTTAAACGACTTATTTAACATAAACACCAGTGGCTTTTTGGTTGCCTTCGCAGGTGACACAGTAATATCGTTTAAGGATTTGACATGGGAGAATGCGATTAGGAAGGCAAAAAATGATCTACCTATTATTTTTAACTGGTTTGAAGAGAATACATTAACTGTTAACATCGAAAAAACAAAATACGTCCCATTTGGTTGTTATGTGGATAGTCCCTAAGGCTGATAAATTAAAGATTCCCGTAAATGGAGTAACAATGACTTTACAACGTACACATAGAATTAATTATTTAGGAGTAACAATAGATAGCCATCTCCGATGGAACCATCATATCGCTAAGATCGTGAATAAACTGAGACATATGTCTTATGTTTTCACGAAACTACGCCAATTTTTAAACATTACTCAGCTTTGCTCAATATATTATTCTCTATTTCATAGCATAATGACATATGGAGTTCTTGCATGGGGTAGTGCAACAAATAATGCTATTAGACCTCTAGAAATTGTGCAACGATATATGCTTAAAAGAATGCTAAACAAACACAGACTGTATGCCACGGATAAGCCATTTGAGAATAGTGAAGTATTGGAAGTTTTTTTAACAGAACAACATTATATTATCTTAAGTGCAATACGCTACCAATCCTTAATCACTCTAGAAATACTCGAAGTAAATCCTTCAGGCATGTACAATGCTCAAGTAGGAAAAAAACTATTGGCCAGAGAGCAATGGATTATATTGGAGTAAAGTGCATTAACCTTCTCCCTTATAATTTACGAATGCTACCGAAGATGACTACGAAATCTAAGTGGAAAATCAAGAACTGGTTCATAAACTGCACACCCAACGTGCTCAAAAATATTCTTCTACCAGCGGAATAGAACATCTGTAACATCAACTACATCAAATTTGTTTTTGCGATATTAGTATCCATTTCCATGACTTTATTTATTTATTGTGTATATTTGTTCTTATTTTTGTAATTTAATTAGTGAGTACCAGCTATTAAGTTAACTTTTCATGTAATATATTTTAGGTCTCTCTTCCGACATGAAAAATTGTAAAATTTTTGTCTGGTGCTCCAACAATTTGTGATAGATCGAGTTTGAGCTTTCCAAAAAATTAAAGAATGGTAGCTGGCGCAAGTGCGTCTTTTTTTATCAAAATGTAAATGGTCTGCGCACTAAACTCCCATACATAAGGAACTCTGTCTCACATCTATGTCCCTCGCCTGACTTCATTATTTTAACAGAAACTTATTTGCATCCTCGTATTCATGATAAGGAGTTAGGGTTAAATGAATACTTTATATTCAGAACTAACAGAGAAACGGCAAGTGGCTCGGCTGGTTATGGAGGAAGTGTACTTATTGCTGTCAAGAAATCCTTGGGTGCTGTTCGATGCTCCACTTGCTTAAATGATCAGGAGTACTTATTTCTTGTAGTGCATGTTAACTCGCACAGATTCATATTAGGAGTTGTCTACATTCCTCCTAATTCTGATCTAGACAAATATGAGGCTTTTGTGATAGAATTGGAACAAGTGATGTCGGATCATCCGGAAGATCAAGTAATCCTGTTTGGTGATTTTAACCTTCCATTAACGTCATGGGACTCAGGATCAAGTTTAATTTGCAACTGTTCTCATCCATCCCTCAAGATTCAGGATAATGCAAAATTTTTGTCAAACAATTTAAATTTATACGGACTCAGACAGTTTTTCCCAATTAATAATTTGAAAGGTTATACACTTGATTTGGCTTTTTGTTCTTCACCTGATTTTCACCTTATTAACGCTATGGATTCGTTGGTACCCGTTGAAGATCATCATGATCCCGCCTACTTTGAATTGGATACTGAGTTTGTCACTAGAAGAGATTTTTCTTCAACACAATGGGATTTTCGGAACGCAGATTACGTGTCAATAATTGAAGCCTTGTCGGAGAAGGATTGGAGATCCATTTTACCTCATTCGAAATTTGAGCAAAATGTAGACAGTTTTTATAAACTTTTATATTCTGTTATTTCTAAAAATACTCCATCCAAAAAAGTATTCTCCAGTACTTATCCGATATGGTTTAATTGCGAGCTAAAAAAGTTGATTCAGGAAAAGAAATTTGTGCATAAAACGTGGCGTGCTACCAATGATTTTAATTTATATATTAAATTTAAGAAGCTTCGATCGGAGTGCTTAAGATTATCAAAATCTTGCTATAGAAGATACATTGACTCGATAGAAACAAAGTCCAGGACAAATATCAAATCGTTCTGGTCCTACATAAAGAATTTAAAATCTTCTAATGATATTCCTGAGAATATGTTTTTTGAAGACAGATCCCTCTTATCTCATGACATCCCTGATGGGTTTGCTGATTTTTTAAAATCTGTACACCGGGCTTCTAGCGATCCTGATGTCAATGTATTTTCTAATGATGGAATAACTCACGATAGTTTTATTATTACAGCTGTAGATATTTCTTCCATAGTGAATAACATAAAGGATTCTTATTCGTTCGGACCAGATTAATATTTATAATTAATAAATATTAAAAAATGTATTGCTCCTCTCTTAAGGCCCCTAGTCTTGCTATTCAATCAATCGCTTCAATCTGGTACATTCCCAGATATATGGAAAACAGCTTATGTCACTCCAATTCACAAAAATGGAAATAAGTGTCACATAGAGAATTATAGACCTATCTCAATATTATGCGTTTTTGCAAAATTACTAGATGCGATTATAGCTAATAAGTTGATAAATATTATTTTGATAAATCAGCAGCATGGTTTCATCAGGGGGAGGTCAACTATTACGAACTTAACGCTATATACTGATTACATTTCTAGAGCTCTTGACAGTTTCCATCAGGTGGATGCGATCTATCTAGATTTTGCGAAGGCATTTGATTCAATCATGAATTGGTGGAAATCTCTTAAGATGGTTTGGTAATTATTTGATGAATCGCCAGCAAATGGTAAGAATTAGAGATTCCATCTCGAATCCATATATCGTTACTTCAGGAGTCCCTCAAGGTTCCCACCTGGGACCTTTATTGTTTGTTCTATTCATAAACGACATTGTACATTCTATCAAATACTCTAAATTCCTGCTATTTGCTGACGATATCAAATTGTATATTGAGATTCTATCTCCCCTTGATGCATCCAATCTCCAAAGGGACTTAAATGAGATTGTTTTGTGGGCCGACTATAACTTGTTACCTCTTAACATTCAAAAGTGCAAATCCATTTCATTCCACAGACGTTTAAAATTTTTTAATTACGATTATCTCATCTCTAGCTCGTGCCTTCAGAGGGTGGATTCCATCTCAGACTTGGGTATTATCCTGGACTCGTCATTTTGCTTCAGTCCTCACCAAGACAGTGTTTTAGCTAAGGCTTATTCTGCTCTGGGATTCTTAAGACGTTCTACAAAAGATTTTAGCAATATTCACTCTATCATTCACCTTTATAAAGCACTTGTTCTTCCGCATATTACATATGGTTCGGTTATTTGGTCACCTCACTTCAAGAAATATATAAATAATTTGGAATCCCTGCAGCATAAGTTTATTCGGTTTCTCTCTTTTAAAACTCATTCTCCTATGTCTTTCATTGATCATGACTACTCTAAATTATCAAATACCCTTAATTTGCCCACAGTCCATTCTATTCATACGTATTTTAATGTAACTTTTGTTTATAAAATTCTGTATGGTGGTCTGAATTGTAGAGAACTGTCCAACTTATTAACCCATCGTGTCAGTCGCTATCTAATTAGGGATTTCCGTCCTCTGGAGGAAATTAACAGTTCGTCTAATTTTGGTTTTTATTCTCCCATTAGTCGTCTGCGGAGGGATTGGAATGCGCTTCCTCGGCAATCTTATGATTTGCCTTTAAACATTGCATTTGGGTTGTTTAGAGCGACCTGCCTAAGATTTTATCCGGAGGTTTTATAGTGGTCTTATGGTCTATTGTTTTTATCGAATCATAATTGTTTATTATTTACTATGTATTGTTTATTTTTATTCTGTATTGTTTATTATTTATTATGTATTGTTTATATTAATTTGTTTACCAGTAGTTTTATGAATTTTGTTTTGCGCCTCTACCAATGTAAAAAAATATTTTTATTATTTTTTGTAAAAGGCCTTATGGGCCGTTGATGATTTTAAATAAATAAAATAAATAAATATAAATGGTCATCATGTGACGAGACTATTTCAGGTTGCGGACAAGTACGATCTGTACTTTTGCATGCATGTATAAGGAATTTTTCCTATGTACAATGTATTAATAACCTAAATAAAATTTATTTATTATTATTATTTATTATTATGAGTCTATCGCTAAGAGTGAACATTTCGCCATTTTTATATAAAATTTCCATTAAAAAATTAAATTACTTGCATATTTCACGTGTATCGATGGCTGCTGCATTATTACTTCATATTTACGTAATTAGCAAGCCAATGAATATATCTAAACTTTAAATTTTAATTTTTATAATCTTTTATTTTGTGGAAAAAAAATACGTCTATTTTACACTTTTTCGAAGAATGACCCATATCTAAAACCCTATTATACCAAATTTCAAATGATTATCTTAAAAAACAGCGTCAATAATGAATTCTTTAGAAAAAAACATATTTTTTTCATGTTTGTTTAATTATAAATCATAAATAATAAACAATCATATCGTAATAACTGTTTTTATACATTCTTCTATCACTATCGTAATAGAAAATAGTAAAAAGACTGATCTAAATGCGTTTACTGGAATTTAAATTAGCAAATATCAAAGAAATTGAGGTGGTAACCTATTAACTTTAGACTAGGGCTCTCACTGACTTTTTTTTAGGAAATTTTGTGCTCTGTAAAAAAGGTTGAGTGCATTTTTAGTGTATCTTGCACTGTTTTTGATACAAGAGCTTAGAATGAAAAAAGTACCAAGTTTTTCCGTTTCAACAATGTTTATAGATCATTACAAATAATTATTAATAACTATATCGTCTAGAAATTATGAATAAATATTCTCAAAGGCGTACTCAAATTGGATCTGTTTATAAAAATTTTCTTTTTAACGAATTCAAATTGTAACCGTCATTTCAAATTCGTCAGAATCCGTGCGGTAAATACTACTTCCCAAAATGCTGTCGTATTGACTTTAAATTTCTTTGTGCGCATGCTTCTAAGGGTTAACCTTAATTAAGAGATAGAAATCTATATACAGAGGACCTCTCACTAACGACACCTCCCATCAACAACAGAAAGTATTAGAAAAATTAATTTATCAGATCGAAAGAGATTTTATCTATTGAAAATCTTAAGATATATTAAACCTTTTTCAGATAATTTTACTTACCAGGAGGAGACGAAGTACGCGTAGCTTGTTTTTTTGCTGCCCTCGACTGCAAATTCAAAGATTCTTCATTTTGAGGTAAATTATCATACCATTTATCAGATACCGACGAGTCGTCAACGAAAGATTTAGAATTCAGAAACGTACTGGCTCTCAAAGAGTTACTGAACCTTACAGAATTCTGTACAACAGAGTTTTCGTACCATCGAACATTGTCCAAATCTAATAAATAAAATAGTTGTTTAATAAATAATCTCGTACCATTAATTTACTATTTTTATTTCTTACTTTCAGTGAAAACTTCTGAATCTTCATTTAGAAATTGCGACTGATTATTTGATTTCCGCCAAGATCTACGCCGGTTCAAACTTTTCCTACGTGACATTTTTCTATGTTTTTATTCATAACTCAAAAAAACACTTCTGACAGTTTTCGGCTTTTACAAGTTTGTTTATGCACCCAACGTTTAGTGGCGCCGGTACAAAACCCGCCAAATTTCCCTCTCGAAACAATGCAAGCACGTTTGATTTTGTTCAAAAAATTGTTTTTACAAGTCGTCAAGTACTTTTTACACTCGAATATTAATCTTTCTTCTCACAATTGGCAATTATTCCATTTTTTTTGGACCAAAATTAAACGGATATTTTTTTAACTAATTAACCACTCTTTTTTTTACCGACCTCTGGTGGGGATTAACAACATTAGTTTTCGTCGGTAATATCAATTGCAGGTCACTGTTCTGTCGACATAACCCTCAAACGTGTCAAAATATGTTTTATTTACTCTAAAAAACATCAAAGTACGTCACACAATTTACATACTAAACTTTTCGTATTTTTTTTAAAAGAACAAAAGTTTTATGAATATTTTAGATTAATAAAAATCTAAAATTTTAACAGGAAAGGTTTTACGATGTCAAAAAACTAATAGAAGAAAGTATGAAACTTTCTATCCGATATGTTCAAATTGGAATCGTACATAACTCCTGTGATTCTCAGTTACGTTGAGAAATACGTCAAGAACTTTAAACCCGAACAATCGCAGGTTTCCCTTTGGGGCGGAGATGCATCGTTTCAAAATCTTGACCTCCGTTTGGAAGTTTTGGAAGAGCAACTCAATCTTCCGTTCACTTTCGTCAGCGGTCACATACACGAATTGCTCATCCATGTACCCTGGGTGAAAATCACCTCCGAACCTATCGTCGTTACCATTAATACTATCGGTAAATAAAATCCTTTCGTTACTAACAACCCAAACTAATAATATTCAATTCCAGAGTGTATATTAAAGCTGAAAGATGACAGTCAAGAAAGTTCGTCTACTTCGATACACAGACGACAGATCGAAATGCCACAGTAAGTAATTTTAATTTATTTCTAAAGAAAACATAAAAAATGTTAATTTTACAGAGAAGAAGCGCCGCCAGGTTACATTAAAAGTATCGTAACAAAAGTTATAAACAACATAACCATAAATTGTAATAATTTAATTCTGAAATACGTTGAAGAAGACATCGTTTTGAGTATTAACGTCAGATTTTTAAGTATGCAGACGGTAAACAACAAATGGGAACCTTCGTTTACAGGTTAGTCTTCTTCATCCATTTTTTCTGTTTATTTAAATATTTTTTATTGCAGATATTAGCAGTTACGAAGTTATGTTGCAAAAAGTTATAACGATTCAAGACTTGACTTTATGTTTGGATAAAATGGATACATCTGGAAAAATCGAAGTTTATCAAGATCCGGTACTTTATCGATGTTCGATGACGATTAGATTAATCATGAAATATCATAGCAACAGCATGAAACGAGCATCTGTAACCCGTTTGGATCTTCACTGCCAAAAAATGGAATTTAGTACAACAGAACAACAAATTCCAATGCTGTTGCGACTTGTAGCGTTAGTAACAGCGTTACAATCGAAACAGTTTCCAACGAAAGAAAAATCTCAGTCTGAAGAGCGAGAAATGGCTGATGATGGTTGGTTATTTTTATTTTGTTTTTTTTGCATATTTTCATTTTGTTAATTTTAGACGAAGCGCTGCAAACGTTAGGATCGAAAATGGATTCGGTTGGTTGGGGATTGTGGGCTTGGAATATGATGTCGTCGGTTCTTCCGGTTGATTGGGAGAACGAATGGTCCAGCGAAGATTTGACATATTCCGGTCACACTGTTCATCTGGGAGTTTACATCGATGACGCTACAATAACCTTTAAAGTATGAAAAATAACTGAATTTAACCCTTTAAGTCCCAAATATGCACAATTTGCACATGGATTTCAGCATCGTTTTATGTATAAAATAAAAATTAAAAAAAAATGGAAACATCTATATCCGACTAGTTTTGAGGTCGCTCTTTCGATGGGCGCTACTAAAATTTTCGAAAAATGACGTTTAACACAGTTTTTTTACAAAAATATTGAAAAAACGCGATTTTTTAGCTACAGTTTTTTTTTTAAATGCATTTGTAACTATGATACCGGTTTCAGATCACCTTCTAATTTGTCAGAAACGTGTTCCCGATTGTTTTACTTCAAAATTATACATTCACATATTTTGATTTATTTTGTTTTTCGTTTCAAAATGGCGTCTGAACGTTGAAAATTTTTGAAAGTGAAGAAAATGCTATTATTTCGGATCTGCTTTTCTTTGTAGTAAAATCGTACAAATTAGTTATTACGAGTTTTGTATGACCTACAGTGGTCCCCACCCTAAGTTATACCGTCCAAAGTTATACAGTAAAACCCCTCTTACTTGAACACTCGCTTTCTTGAACACCCCGTCTATTTGAACGATTTCTACTTCCCCTTACCCCCCACTACTCGCTCTTACGCAGATACAAATTCTAATGCGCGTGCGCTACTCACGTCGGACGGGTATATTGAGCGAGGAGTGGGGACAACTGTAAGCGTTCAAATAAACGGGGTCGGAGGGGAAATGCTGGCTCGACCCTGTTCAAGTAAGAGGGGTTTTACTGTACATTTGGATTGTCCAAAGTTATACAGTAGTCCTTCTCTTATTCTAATTTGTCCAGTCAGGCAAGATGGCGACCTTCTTCTCTTATTCTAATTTTCTCCTCTCTCCCACTAAACGTTTGCTGTCTCGCTTTTTCTCTCTTTCTCTTTCGCAGCGCATGCGCGGTTTTGTGTCATACAGTAGTCCTTCTTTTATTCTAATTCCTCTTATTCTAATTTTTTCACTTCCTCTAATCTAATTTCATGCATACAACAAACAAAAACAAACATGCATATAACCTAACAAAAATTCTTTTTAAAAACAAAAACATTTAACAATAAGTCAGTTCGGTTATCTGTCTAATAAATAATATTGTGTAAATTAACATTAATGTGCAAACCTTTCACAAGATCCTAGAAAAGTGCAAACGTTTTTGGCGGCAAATTAGAATACGAGAAGGAGACGCCATCTTGCTTGTCTGGACAAATTAGAATAAGAGAAGGGCTACTGTATGTGCTTCTAAGGAAAGTACAGTAGTCCTTCTCTTATTCTAATTTGTCCAGTCAGGCAAGATGACGGCCTTCGTCCCTTATTCTAATTTTCCCCTCTCCACCATTACCTAGATTTGCTGTATCACTTTTGCCCCTTTGTTTTTTGTTGCGCATGCGCTGTTATTTGTATTTAGAAAATCCACATGTCAGTGGGGAGAACGCCTGAGGGGAAATATTAGAATAGGAGAAGAGAAAACATTAGAATACGGGAAGACATTAGAATAAGGGAAGGACTACTGTAATAGGTGCGGTGGGGAGAACGCGTGAGGGGAAATATTAGAATAGGAGAAGAGGAAAAATTAGAATAAGGGAAGACATTAGAATAAGGGAAGGACTACTGTACTACTCTCTTCCTCTCCTTCCCCCACCACATTGTTTCACTGAGCCACACTAGCTTCGCGACAGACACACACCGAAGCATTCATTGCACAGATATAAACAGAGTTGCAGAAGTGGGGATAGTGAGGGACTATAACTTTGGATAAACTTCCGCCATTTTGAAAGAACCGACGGTATAACTTAGGATGGGGACTACTGTATTTTGATTTACGGAAACAGTAATATCCCATAAAATCGAATTTCAGGATGGCGACTGTCATGTGCTCAGTAGAAATACGTGTATTTCGAGACAACCAAATTGGTGTGAAATTTGCTAATTACCATCTCATAGATTTCAGTCATCGCTAAACTCAAATCTTGAGTCGGTTTACCGAAATTCAAAATGGCGGATCCAATATGGCGGACCCGTTATGTAAAATTTCACATTTCTGGAATAGGAAAAATACTATCGTATTCCACTCATTCTTAAGATTTTTTTGATTATATAAATGGTTTTTGTGACAGTCGCCATCTTGAAATTGGATTTTATGGGATATTACTCCTTCCGCAAATCAAAATAGGTCATACAAAACTCGTAATAAGTTATTTCTACGATTTACTACAAAGAAAACCTAGCAGATCCGAAATAATATCATTTTCTTCACTTTCAAAAATTTTCAACGTTCAGACGCCATTTTGAAACGAAAAACAAAATAAATCGAAATATGTAAATGTATAATTTTGAAGTAAAACAATCGGGAACACGTCTCTGACAGATTAGAAGGTGATCTGAAACCGGTATCATTGTTACAAATTCATTTAAAAAAATATTGTAGCTAAAAAATCGCGTTTTTTCAGTATTTTTGTAAAAAAAACTGTGTTAAACGTCATTTTTCGAAAATTTCAGTAGCGCCAATCGAAAGAGCGACCTCAAAACTAGTCGGATATAAATGTTTCCATTTTTTTTTAATTTTTATTTTATACATATAACGATGTTGAAATCCATGTGCAAATTGTGCACATTTGGGACTTAAAGGGTTAATGTAGATTTAATAATTCTGTTTTTTCAGTCTGCGGAAAGTGTTAAAGAACAATTATTTTACAAATCAAGAAAAATACGATACAAATCGTTTCTATCGTTGAGATTCACAGGAGCGATCATTGATGTTTTAGTTCAGGGAATGTCGATGACAAATATTCAAATTGGTTTCGGTAGTATTCGATTGTATCCGAGAGGTACATGTAGTTGCGGTTATCTCGAAGTGGTTGACGGAGCACAGGTAAATTAAATGTTGACTAAATTCAAACATGATAATAAAATGAATATATTTTTAGCCTCCGTTGTATTTGACGGCTGGTAAAATGAAAACTGACTATTTGAAAGACACATTATTCGATAAAGACGCAGTAGAAAATTTAGGGAAACGAAGAACGTACAGAAAAAGCATGTCGTATCATCTCGCTACGGTTTCAGGTAAGTTTCGTGTTAATGAAAGTTTAAAATATTTTTATTTTTTTTTCAGAATTTTAAAAAGAGTCCTTCGAAAAATGTAAATTAAAAACTCTAAAATGATTTTTTAACATCATCCTGTAATAATACAGTAGACCTTCACTTTATTGTCCTACTTGAGGTTTTGTCTTTCACTTTGTTGTCCGAGAAATGCGCCAATAAAGTGAAGTTTTACTGTACATAAAAGCGGATATTTTCACGAGAAACTCATCAAATAAACTACGAAAACCTATCCAGAGCCAAAATTTCAACTATACTGTCATAAATGGTATATGGGCATTGTTCTAGAACTTAAACTTTGAGGTTGAAGAAAATTGCATTTTTTTTTTTAGGCACATTCATGAAATTAATTTTATTGGCTTTAGAATTGATCAAATGACAGGAAAAACCTTGCGTGACTCATTTATACACAATGTATTTTTTCTTATTAACATGTTACGTTACTCGTAAAATTAGTTTTTAGTTTTGTAACGTTTAATATACATAAAAAATTCAGTTCTTTTGCTTATGGCCTAATTTTTAGAAGCTAGTATATAAAATTAAACGTCTAGTTAATAGTTCAAATTTAAAATAATGGATTAAATATGGCGGACTATTTTTACAAAATTTCTTTGATTTTTATAAATTTGATATGTTAGGGTTTTTGAGGCCACTGATTACAAATCCAAAGTCAGTTTTCATTAAAATTTGAAATCCAAATACATGATTTAACATTAAGGATACCAAAAAATTAAAACGATTTGTAAAGAATAATCATTTTATTATTGTCAAAAATTGTGTTTTTTGTTGTATTAAAAAACTCAAAATTTATAAATACTTTAATAACATAGGAGAAAAGATGACAATGATTCCAAAGTACTTAGAAGCTAAATTGTAGATGTGCCATTAAATAATTTGATTTTTCAAAGTGAGTTTCGCTTGGAAATTTAAAGTTTGACGTGGTCGCATTTTTTATGTATAGGTGGCACACATTCGGGCAAAGGCTCAAATTACTTCTTATCATATAGGTAATGTACCCCTGTTGTGTGCTTTCTTAAAAACCAATGTGAAAAAAATTATCTAAGGTTGATTGCTAAATTGTCAACTATAAAAAAAAGTTATCTCGCAAGTTTGAAGGTATATAATTTTATTCCTCAGTGAGGCACATCATTAAGTTAAGGATTTTTCATTTTTTTACATCCCCAAATACTTCCACAAAAAACCACAGACCATAAAAAAAAGGTGCAAAAAGTTTCAGCGTTAAAACTGAAAAAATGTAGTGAGTGTCGCGCACCAAAAACAGGCAAATTCACTACTTTTATTTACTCTCATTGTTTTCTACATATCTGTAATTAGTAATAAACACTTATTACATGTAAATCGAACAAAAATTTGTTGATCTGTAGTGTTACAAAGTTATATTTAAAATTTTTATGGTAAAATTTAAAAGTTCTAGAAAATGCCCATATATTATACTTTTTTTAAGAATATTTTCAGAATTTTAAAAAGGGTCCTTCGAAAAATGTAAATTAAAAACTCTAAAATGATTTTGAACCTCATCCTGTTATAATACAGCAGACCTTCACTTTATTGTCCGCCTCGGGGTTTTACCTTTCACTTTGTTGTCAGATAAATGCGCCATTAAAGTGAAGTTCTACTGTACATAAAAACGGATGTTTTCACGAGAAAGGAATTAAAAACTACAAAAAAGATGTGTTACATTAATTTTTAGTCCTGATACTTTTGTGCTTAAATAAATTAAACATTGCCAGAAAATTACATTTTCCTAAATATTTTCCAAAAGATTTTCTTATTTTTTCACAATGTTTCCTTAGTTCAAACATAATATACAAATTTTACCGTTTTGAGACTTTTTTGAAATCGATGTTTTCATTGTAAACCAATCCAGAGTAAAAATTTCAACTGTACTGCCATAAAGGATATATATTATACTTTTTTTAAGAATATTTTCAGAATTTTAAAAAGGGTCCTTCGAAAAATATATATATAGTATGCAACAATACAGTAGACCTTCACTTTATTATCCGCATCGAGGTTTTACCTTTCACTTTGTTGTCTCACAAATCCGCCAACAAAGTGAAGGCCAATAAAGTGAAGTTCTACTGTACATGACATCGGATATTTTCATGAGAAAGGGCATAAAAAAACTACGAAAAAGATGTGTTACATTAATTTTTAGTCCTGATACTTTTGCGCTTAAATAAATTAAACATTGCCAGAACAGAATTATTACATTTTCCTAAATATCTTTACAACTCTTACTACAGTCGATTTAAAAATGTTTTAAATGGTCAAGAAAAAAGATTTTCTTACTTTTTCACAAAGTTTCCTGAGTTCAAACATAGTATACAAATTTGACCGTTTTGGAACTTTTTTCTGATCGATGTTTTTATTGTAAACCGATCCAGAGTAAAAATTTCAACTATACTGCCAGAAATGGTATATAATCTACATTTTTTTATGCACTTTTTCAGAATTTTAAAAAGGGTCCTTTGAAAAATGTAAATTAAAAACTCTAAAATGATTTTTTAACCTCATCCTGTAATAATACAATAGACCTTCACTTTATTGTCCTATTCGGGGTTTTACCTTTCACTTTGTCGCCCGACAAACACGCCAATAAAGTGAAGTTCTACTGTACATAAAAGCGGATGTTTTCACGAGAAAGGGCATTAAAAAACTACGAAAAACGTGTGTTACATTAATTTTTAGTCCTGATACTTTTGCGCTTAACTAAATTAAACATTGATTTTTTACAGTGCAGGGATTGCTGGAACGATGCCCAGCATTTATCATAGATTACGTACACTGCATCGACTTACCCGATAACATAACACCAGAAAAATTGGCTGAATTTGGTCCAAGTTTAGAATACAGGTAAGATTTCGTATAAAATAGTCGAAACGTATAAAAATGTTTTATATTCTACAGTAATTTTCCTGAGGAGAGATGTATCAGATTCGGTATTGGAGATTTGACAGTTAGGTTATGCTCAGGACTTTTCCATCGTATCGAAACAATTAAAGAAGCTGCTACGAAATATGATTATAGTCCATACACCGTAGCGAAACCTGGTAAATAATTCTTGATGCATTTTTATAAACTTTTTAAACATTTTTATTCGGGTCTTTTAGAACCAAGTATTAAGGAATTACCACCTGTTACTGTCGAGGAATACGATGCTTTACGAGAAAATATTCCGACTGTGAAAATGCACTTAATTATGACTAAAGGATCGATACAGTTGCAACTTGCTGATCATCGTACTACTGGATTGCCTCGACAGCACAAATTTGTTGAAGATCGAGTTAGTTTCTTTACGAGTTACAGTAGTCCTTCCCTTATTCTAATTTGTCCAGTCAGGCAAGACGGCGGCCTTCTTCCCTTATTCTAATTTTCTCCTCGCCCCCACTACTTAGACTTTTGCCCCTTTTTCTTTTGTTGCGCATGCGTCGTTATTTGTATTTGTAGAAATTCCACACGTCCACACATGGCAGTGGGAAGAACGCGTGAGGGGAAATATTAGAATAGGAGAAGAGAAAAAATTAGAATAAGGGAAGACATAAGAGTAAGGGAAATTAGAATAAGGGAAGGGCTACTGTATTAATGTTTTTGAGAAAATTGTTTTTAATTTTATTTGTAGACTGCTCCGTTGATGCCTGCTCTTTCCGATGATCCTTTCGTCAGTCTTGAGTGGGATGAAATCATTGCGGGACATGAACAACCACTTTACGCATTTAGACTGATCGCTTGTGCTTCGAAACAGACAGACATTCCACCAGAAATGCTTAATCAATGTTACACTGACATGAGAGTTCAGGTGAGTTACAATTTTATTGAATACGATATAAAGTACACAGTAGAATTTGTAACACGTCTAAATAACAAAAAAATATCACATTTTAATATTACATTACAAAAATATTAGACTAACAAAACAAAACAAAAATATTTCACTGAACATTCAAATCGGCAACTTTTTTTCACACAATTTTTAATTTTAGTTTTATCATTTGTGTATTGTTAGTACATGCAAAAAAAAGTATTCTTGACGATATAAAACATTTTAAAATCGACTGTAGTAAGAATTGTGAGGATATTTAGGAAAATGTAATTTTCTATTCTGGTAATGTTTAATTTATTTAAGCGCAAAAGTATCAGGACTAAAAATTAATGTAACACATCTTTTTCGCAGTTTTTTTATGCCCTTTATCGTAAAAATATCCGCTTTCATGTACAGTAGAACTTCACTTTATTGTCCTTCACCTTGTTGGCGCATTTGTCGGACAACAAAGTGAAAGGCAAAACCCCGAGTAGGATAATAAAGTGAAGGTTTAATGTATTATTACAGGATGAGGTTAAAAAATCATTTTAGAGTTTTTAATTTACATTTTTCGAATTTTTCGCTCTGGATCGGTTTACAATAAAAAATCGTTGTGAAAAAAGTCCCAAAGCGGTTAAATTTATATATTATGTTTGAACTCAGAAAACTTTGTGAAAAAGTAAAAAAAATCTTTTGGAAAATATCCAACCCTACTATTTTCGAGTACGCTTTACACGATGGAATGGTTTTAAAAAGTAAAAATTTGGATTTTCAATTGTTGATTAACAATTTAAAAAAAAAATATGTTTTTTTTTATGAAAAATTTGTATTTAATCAAAAATTTGAGTGGGAAGGAAATTTGTTTTACTGTCGCAAATATGAAAAAAAATTGCACAAAACATCTAAACTTTTCAACCAGCTTTGTTGTTTTATTGTACGATTTTTTTTAACAAAATGGCGGCCAAAAAACGAAAGCTAAAATATCCGACTTTAATTTCACTACTGTTTTTGACGTTTTTTTCATTGGAATCGTGTAAATTGCGTCATTTGTGAATTTGTGTAATGTAGTACAGAGGTGTGCAAATATTTTTCAGTGAAGCGTTGTACTACGTTAGTACACACTAATTCTAATCGAAAAACTGCCAAGTTTTTATTATTGAATTGCATTTTTGAAATTTGTTAACTTGTACTACATCTTTTATTAATTACATAGCCACACAAAAAAAAAATGTATATTCTGATCTGGAGGTCTCATCATGCTTACTATATGTTGTTGGGGTCACTGAATCCCAATCCGAGATCCCTTTAACCCTTTAACGGGAAAATTGCAGTTTCCGATTACTCTATCTTTAACGAAGTGTCAATCAATAAAAACAGTGGAGTATATTCCCCAATATCCATATCTGACTATTTTTGGGCATGCTCTTTCGATTGGTAATGTTTAAAATGGAAAAAAAATGTTTTACCCGTTATTTTTTGAATTTAAGTGAAAAAAAATTTTTTCGTTGATTTTTTTTGTAATTCAATATTTTTATCTTGAAATACGCTACCGAATCAGCTGAAATCTTTTTAGATCGTGCAATTTTTGTCCAAACTTCAAAATTACACTCACAGAAAAAATGATATTCATCGAGATGGGTTCAAAATGGCGGTTGAATGTTGGAAAATAATAAAAAATCATCATTTCGCCGTATTTTCCAGGTTTTTTCACACTTACCATTTCAGATCGATGTAATATTATTTAACATAGACAACAATGGTAAAACGAATTGTTGGAACTTAAAATGGCGGCTAAAAATACGAATATATCGTGGAAATATACCACTTTTTTGTATTTTTTCATATTTTTCAAGAGAAAATAGTATATAAATCAGTGACTCATAATATTAGAGAAACAAAATGGCGGCAAAATATTCGAACATATCGCACAAATATCGGAAATGTTTTCAGTGATGGTCTATCTAATAAAAACTTACCCGTTGAAAAAGATAAGAAAGAGAGAATGATATGAATCTTTTTTTAGCCGAATTGGAAAAATTTAAAATAGATGTCGCATAAATAAAGTCATAGTTTCTTACAAAATAAGACTACATATATTTTTAGGCATCATTACATTCTCTTCATTGGACAAAAAATCATCTCAGAGACATTACTGGTCAACTGATCCCTTATTTCGGTCTCTCTCTCTCTCTCTCTCTCTCTCTCTCTCTCTCTCTCTCTCTCTCTCTCTCTCTCTCTCTCTCTTTATGTATATAGAGAGTCCTTCAAGTTTATGTATGAATGTTAGTATTTCGTTAATTCTTTTTATAAATGATAACCTTAAAAATAAATATAATCTTAAAAATACACAAAATTGAAGAAAAAATGTTTAAATCTATAAAAATTTCAAAATACTAAAAAAGACGATAAATAAGAAATTTCTTTTAGAGTTATTCGCAATAAACATAATGGAATCGATATTGAAAGTTGTTATAGACGTACATACACATTGAATTCTACCATTTGGGTGGACAAAAACTAAACAAAAATGCGCAAAATACAATATTTAGCGATATTTTCATATATTTCGCCGCCATTTTGAATTTAATGATATTGTTGTATATGTTAAATAATATTGTATCGATCTGAAATGGTAAGTGCGTATTCCCGAACTATTAACAACGATAAACCTGGAAAAACGGCCAAATGATGATTTTTTACTATTTTCCAACATTCGGCCGCCATTTTGAACCCATCTCGATGAATATAATTTTTTCTAGGGGTGTAATTTTGAACTTTGGACAAGAATTGCACGATCTAAAAAGATTTTAGCTGATTCGGTAGCGTATTTTAAGGTAAAAATATTTAATTACAAAAAAAATCAATGAAAAAATTTGCATTTTTTTCACTTAAATTCCAAAAATAACGGGTAAAACATTTTTTTTTTCATTTTAAACATTACCAATCGAAAGAGCATACCCAAAAATAGTCGGATATGGATATTGGGGAATATACTCCACTGTTTATATTAATTGACACTTCGTTAAAATTAGAGTAATCGGAAACTGCAATTTTCCCGTTAAAGGGTTAACCCCATCAGATCCGAATTTTGACATAACCTCAAAATCCCATGGAGCAAATAATACATTAAATCCTTCGCAGTATACATTAAAAAAAAGTTAATTGTTATGAAAAATGTTTTATTATGGGTATTTTGGACCGCTGATTACGAATTTGAGGTCAGCTTTTTTAAATTCAAAATGGCGCATTCAATATGGAGGACGATAAAATTAAAAAATCATTAGATTCGTCTGAAACTTCTTATTTATTAGAAAGTTTGTTAGTATCGCTGGTCTCAAATTTGATGCCAGTTTTGAAAAGTTCGAAATGGATCCAAGGAGACGGACATTTGTTTAAATTCTCCGGATTTACGTTAAACTCTTTATTTGGGACGATGGTACTCAAATTCGGAAATTGTGCAGCCTTAATGTTTTTCTCAATGTTATGAACGATCGGGAGAAAGCAGCCTGGCTGAGTTTTCGGAAAGTTGCTCACAATTTCCTAGGAAATCGAAAAAGTCCAGAATATAAAGAAATAGTCGCCAAAATGATGAATAACTACGAGAACCTAGGTTTAATGAACTTGAAGTTGCATTTCTTGCCCTTTCATCTCGATAAATTTCCCGAAAACTTCGGACACTAGTGCGGAACAGTTTCCACCAAGATATTAAAATTATGCAAACTCGGTACCAGGGACGATGGGGTGTTAGTATAATGGAGGATTATTTCAGGATGCTGAAAAAGGAGACAAAAAGCGTATAAGAAATCCATTACATAGATTTTTTGATAAAAACTCGGTACAGCTCGAAATAAGAAATTGATTAAAATCAACAGAATTTATCAATCAACCCCTTTTAAAGGCTATACGATGTACAAAAAATCAGATCGTGAAACCTCCCTGTGACACTAATATTGCTTGAATAAAAGTAACTTCAAATTCGCTACCAGCATTTAAACAAATTGTCCGCCATATTGAATCCGCCATTTTTAATAATTAACCTCAAATTCGTAATCAGCGGTCCTAAAAACCCATTATAGGACATTTTTCATAACAATTCAACTTTGTAAAAAATGTATACTGCGAAGGATTTAATGTGTTATTTGCGCCATGCGTATTTTGAGGTTATGTCAAAATCCTAATCGGATGGAGTTAAACGGACCTTGATCAGAATATATATTTTTTTGGGTGGCTGTTTTATTGTAGGTGTCATTTCATCAGAAGCTGAGCATTCGCTTGCGCCACATTCAGCAAAAGTAGCCGATTTTCTTGTATTTAATTTTCATTACTTGTATTCAATATTTTGTTCATTTTTATTTGTGATATTTTGACGTGTGATATTTTGGTAATTTGTTATTTTAACGTGTGACATTTTGATGCGTGTTATTTTGTCGTGTGTTATTTAGACACGTAACATTAGAATTACGTTTATGACAGGTACAAGGTCTTAACGGTCAGCTTTATTTAAAACCGAATTGTCATACTTCCATTCTGATGCCTTGTAATGCAGAATGTGGTTTAAGAACATTGTTGTACCCTCAATATTGGAAGAGTGACGAAACTGTACATTCGTCTCACTTCCTCAACATTGATACTATAACGATAGCTGGTACAAAAGCCAAAATATCAGCCGCTACTGCAATCGTTGCTTCCATGCTGGATCCGAATGATTCAAAGAATCCACTTTTGTGTTCTTCGTTATTCAATGACGCTTGCGAAGAAAAAAGTTTGTATAGATTTCCTTTCGAACTTTAATATAGTCCAAGACATTTGATATAATTTAATTAACATCAAATAGGTCCGATTTACCTCGAACTTTGTTTGGAAAGTCTGAGTTACAAATGTCTTACGTCCCAAACTACAATTTCTGCCAACGCTAATATTCTATCGGTGAAAGTTTTCGTACACAACGAAACCCAACAAGCCTTCATTTTATCCGGTCCAGAAGTTGAGGATCAAGGGTAATTATTTGAGGATATCTCAAGTTCAGTATCGTTACTCATCATTTATTAATTTTAGCGATACGGAGGAAAAGTTACTTTCCGCAGTGATGCAATTTTCTAAAGATCCAAAAATACAAACGCATCCACCAATATTATCGTTTCAAACTGCACCGATAAAGTCGTGTTTAGATCCACTTCTCTCGCAATGGTTGGAGTACAACGAAACATATACAAAGGCTAGAAAAACTCAAACTAAGTCTGACAGTACTCAACCTCATAATGACGGCACACTTTCTGAAACTGGCAGCAAAAAAAAGACTTTCCGTAGTTTACAAGAAAGTGTTCATAGTTCTTCGGACAAAGACAGGAGAAAAACCGATGAAGCGACAGAAAAATCAACTAAGAAGACTGTTACTAAAGTCAGCGATCATGACTCACGTGTTGCACAATCCGATGAGGTATTATATATTAACGATTTTAGGTAACGATTGCTTATAACATTTTCAATTACATTGTTTAGACTATGGGAATTTTAAAACGAATTGTGAAATTACATCCGTGGTGGTCAGGACTCGTTTTATGCGGATCTATCGGTCACATCATTATTTATGTACCGACTGCTACCATGAGTGGAGTTGATGCGAATGGTTAGTATTTAGTTTTTAAGATATCAAGAAATTGTGAAACATTTTACGTAAAAAACTCGCCTACCCCCTCCCCTTCACCCCCTATTATTTATAGCTCCCGTTATTGAAGTGGATTTTCATTTGATAATAAGAAGGATCGTCGGACATCGAGATATGATAATGCACGTCGTATACGCACCTGTATCTATAGACTACTTACACGGCATTGAAATTTGTGTGTATAATGGCATTGTATAATACATTTTTTAACTGGCTAGAGTATGACATTCACAAACTTAGCGCAGTATTGATTTTTTGTTTTTCTCGTTGTTTATCTTAAACAAAGAACGAAGGGAGGAAAGTGGATTTTTCGTATGCTATGATATATATAGTTTACAAATATTTTTAAGAAGTAAATATTGACTCCTTTCCATATTTTTAATGACAATTTCTTATACAATTTCTCTCAGTGAAGGTAGTAATTTTCTGAAATGACTATTTCAAAATAGTTGAGTCTATTTGTCTATTATGATAAGCACCATTTTGAATCATGAAACAATAGTAAAACTTTACTATTTCAGAAGAGTTATTTTAACTATTGCCATAATATATATACCTCATTTCCCACTATGATTCATAGTAAAAAAATGGTCATTTCAACAACTTTTTTTTCAACTGTGTTATTTCGATGTGAAATCTTGGTTCGGGTTTCCTCATAAGGAGGCCGGAGGCTCCGCTCGTCATATTATTAGCTGTTTTCGAAGAATGATTTCCTGAAACTGGAAATCTTCTTACTGTATCGACTTATTTCATCGGACTAATTTTATGGCTTATATTCTCTCTAGTAAAAGAAAAAAAACTGCTTCAAATTCTTCAGAAAGCGATGAATCTATTTTTTCTGATTGTTGCGAAAATAATTAATGGTTTGCTGAAGAAATTGATGAATCTAGTGAAGAAATAAATATTTTGTTATGAACACAATGATATGTTTGATGTAGATGATGTACATTTCGAATGTTACAACTGTGACGTTAGAATTTCGAATTCTGCTACTAAAAACACCTAAAATCATGCCAAAATAATAATTTCAGATGAATCAAATAATTTCGCAATTCGGATCATCATGTTATATTCGCCATTTTGAATGTTCAAAATGAGTCCATATTCGTAATCAGCAATCCCGAAAAATCCCACTAACAAATTTCGGCGGGATTAAGTAACTTTTTGGATTTCTGCCCACTATCTTGGTAACGCCATTTTGAATTCTGAGATCAGATTTGTAATCAGCGACCTCAAAAACCCCCGAATAACAAATCTCAGTTAGATCAAGTAACTTTTTGCCCTACGATTCCCCATCTTGGATTTGTTATTTTTAATTTTGAAAATTTGAGATCAGATTCATAATCTGCGACCCAAAAAACCCTTGAGTAACAAATTTCAACCGTTTTCCACGTACAGAAAAAAAATTTGCTTCAAAGGCGTATAACTTGTAGTCGCCATAATGGATCCGCCATATTTAATTTTCAAACCGTAACCTCAGATTCGTATTCAACGAACCAAAAAACTAAGGTATCCCAAATTTCGTGCAAATTCATTAAAAATTGTGAAAGTTATTTAAAAATGTACATATTTTTTTTAATGATACATTACCAGTCGTGGCACCTTTTTTTTGTACACATATGATACAGTACCAGTAAAGTGGTTAAGATAATGATTTTGTACCTCAGGTATCGAAGAATCAAAGGATCGAGCATTGCTCGAAGACGAACATTTACAAATTTTTGTTATACGATCGCCGACAGTTCGAATTCACTCGAGTACTGTTCAAGCGGATCGAATTTCTTCGTATTTGAAAGATTTACCAATTTTATTACCAAAAACTACATGGACTGAACGTAAGTGCATCGTAGATTTATAAAATCCACGAATTTGTCATGTTTGATAATGTTTTACAGAGACGCAAAGTTTTCCTTGGACTCTTGGAATGTCTGATTTTCAATGCTACACACTAAAGAATGGTTTACAACAAAATTTCATTAAAAAAGTGTCCTTCAATGCAACTGTCGATCTGACAACTAAAGCTGCTGCGAAGGACACCTCAGAAAATATTTCGTCCATCAATTTATGCGTTTACGTGGATACCACGCCTATTGTGGTTTCCATATCGGAAAATCAAGTAAAGTATTTCTAAGTTTTATGCAAGTTGAAAAAGTATAAATTAACATGATATATTTTGTAAAATCTAGGTTATGTTTTTACGAAATATTATTTTAAATACTTTGAACGTAATGAATAAATTGACATCGCCGAAAGGAAATTCAGCTTACGTCCCAAAGGATGTTCCGGAACCTTTGACAACAGTTCCACCAACATTGTCTAGTCCTACGCAAACTTTTTATCCTGAAGATACTACCACGACCTCTACGATATCTACTCAGCAGGATACTTTAACTCCAAGTTAGTAATTTTCATTTTCTAACCTTAAAATGAATTTATACGTTTTTTACACATTCTCCTCCTGGTATTTTATTTAATGTATGAGAACCCATTATTTTGAATTGTTATCAACGTCACCTGTTGACGTATTTTGGTATTTTTAAACGGTATAAAATATTTTAGAAAAAGACGACTTTGTTGTTACTGCATGGATTCAATGGACTATCACGAAAGTCGCAGTAAAATTATATATAACCAGCGATTACGAGTTTCCGATTTTAAAATTAGTTCTGGAATTGGAAGATATAATAACGTCGGTCGATCTGCAAGACTATTTCAAAGTTACGCACAAAATTACCACCGCAACGATTTTACATTACACGAGGTACTATAATTTTTTTTAAGCGTTTCTTTCTCCGATTATCAACGTATTTCTATGTCTTTTAGAGCCCCGGGTACTAGGCATTGGGATTTTGGCGAATATTTAGGGTTATTGGTTTGCGGAAGAGAAGATGGGCATGAGAAAAGCGAAGATTCTGGTTTTTTGAGTTTCACGCTTACGATAGCCAATTCGGAAAAAGTACATACTCGATGGGGAGCGCACAAACGATATAAAAATAGAAAGGTTAGTTTTATTTGACTCACGTTGTAAAAATATCGTTTAAGTGAATTTTAGTTCATATTTTAAATGTACACAGTTTGATAAAAATGACAGCGTACGCTGAAAACGTCCATTTTCAACGTTAAAAAAGTCGTAGATGACGCTGGAATATGATTGTACGAACGCTTGAATTTCTACATTTTAAGCGTACGGTGCCAGCAATTTACAATTTAATCTTTTTAAATTGTTGGAGTCAATTTTGAGCTCATAGGTACAGAAAATGGCGTACGGGGGGTTCGACTATAATTCGTTGGAGTGCGGGTAACAATTTTTCGTTGTTTTCAAGCAGCGGTTTGCAATATGTAAGACGAGTTGTGCTGTTTGTTAACGGTTCGAAATGTTGTTTATCAAGGGGGGATTGACTGATGACCGCTGCTGTACTTAATATGGGTTTCTGCAGTTTCCTACATTCTCGAAAGTGTGCGTATGGCGCCATCTAAAAGATAACCTGCGGTCGAGTTTTTACTAAAACACTCGATCAGGGAACCAAAATTCCGCCTGGTTGAATTTCGATTATGATTCTTTGGAGTCAAAATATACCCTCATAGCGTCAATAAACGCGTTAAAAAAGTCCAAATTTTTGGTTCATTTTCGAGAATCATTCGCAGCAGAAAAAGAGGTTTATTTTTACTCCAAAGTGATTTAATCTACCATTTTCGAGAATGCTCTTTTAAATAAAAAACAGAACATTTTTGTTTGCAAATTTATTTCGTATTGAAAATGTAATAGAAACAATTTAAAAAAAACAGCATAAAATTGTTCAAGATTATAAACGGGGGTTTGCCCTCTAAAATCAGAGTAACTTCTAGAAAATCACCATAACCGCTACATTTTCTTTTCTAAAAATATGTTTTGATGAACTAAATCAATAAATTCACAGAAAGATTCAAGAATCGACATAACTCAACCAACAAATCCATACCTAGCTGAAATAGACGCAAAGATCCAAATGGTGGACATCATATTACCCCCGTCAGTCGTCGAAAAATACATGCAGCTAATCAAACCATTTATGAATTTAAACGATCCGTTGCGTAAAAATTCCACCGATGAAAATGAATCAAATGTAGTGACGCCACCTTTTGTAGGAATTACGAAATTAAGGAACGAGTCGTTGCCACTGGTTCATTTAGCCTTCAAAGGGTTTCGGTTAATGCTGCCGGTTTCCTCCATAGAAGTATCAGGATTGTACCATGACCTTCTGATGCTTCAGGTTTGAAAATATTTAATACCTACGAAATTATTTATTTAATTCCATTGCTTATTGTTATATGCCAATAAAAAATTGAAGAAAACGTTAAATAATAAAACTAGATTCTAAATAAATAATTAAATATATGTTTAAATTAAAAAAACACAAAAAACTAATGATTAAACGTGAAATGTAGTTGGAAGGAATATACGTTGTTCCTCAAGCGGAAAACTTAATATGGCGACAACCAATGCGACCAGATATTTATCAGCTAGCAGCACAAGCTAATATCCTCAATCTTCCTGGATCCGTCGTTGAAGATCGTCAGTATCAAATTAATATTAGCGGAGTTTGCGCATACACAACAACGTGGAGAGATTATCAGCAAAGTGTGGCTAAAGTACGAAACTTATAATTTTTTTTTTAAATTTAAAATCCATCATTAAATTTGTTTTAATCGTTTAGAGAATGTCACAGTCATATTTGTACACAATGAATGAGAATCCGGCGGTAGAATGGAATAAACTGGGGAACGGTAGCAGTTTGGAGCCACATTTCACATCGTTCCCGCTGATCACAAGGTGCGGTTTCGAAATTTGAAATGAAAAAATACAAAATTACATGGAAATTTTCATTACAGATTCGATTTATATTTGATAATCGCGCCGGCGATAGTATACAAATCGGATACTATAGTTTGCGGTAGTGCAGTAGAAATTAATTGCATGACTGACATAGAAGTCACAACGAACTTGGATCAAATAAAGTTGATCTCCACCCTTTACACGGAGTTCAACGGTTTGATGCTAGAGTGCAATCTCGACGACTTCGAAGGAGTAGAGTTTTTAGCTGCAACATCCGACGATATGTCATTAAAACCTGAGTGCAAGTCCAATTTATGGACGAAAGTAGAGGAGGTCGACGTTGACTTCGCGAAAGATAGCGGCGTTGATTTTGAACTTTCTAGTCTCCAATCTGCGAATTTGGTAAATTCTTAAAAATACGCGTACTATTTTTATTTCGATTGTTCTATTGTAGTGTAATTGCAATTTTTAGCAGGAAAAAACAACATTTGGACCTGATGCCTTTCCACCTTTCGAATTTCTCGTTAATTGCGGGAAAATTTCTCTTGCTCTGTATGAAATCGAACGGCCTATGCGTTCCGAGTATCAAATGGTATAACTATATCGATTAGGTCGAATATAGAATTTAATATTTCTATGATTTTAGGATCCGACTGATATAGACGACGATGAGTCTAGTAATAAAAAGTTGCCATTACTGTATGCCATGGTCGATCAATTGAATCTTTATTTTTCACAACAACAATTTGCTCAAAAAATGCAGGTTTGTTTTGAATACAGGGTTTTAAATGCATAGTTCGGCAGTGAGGTTATATAAATTCAAAACATTTTTAGGTGTCATGCTTTGACTTAGCTCTTGCCCTCGGTTCAAACACAGACGGAAATTTGTTGTCTATACCGACTCAAAAAGATTTCAATACAAGTGTTTTGGAAACAAAAAGTGGAGAACCACATCCGGACACTGGAATACCACCTGCTTTCATGACAATAAAATGTGAATTAGTTAGAAATAAAAATCCACATTTCACAATAGACATGGGTAGACCAATAAAACTACAATTCGCGTTGTCAATTCTGAATAATCTCAATACTGTCAAGGGCAAGGTAACTTACTTTTAATACAAAATATTTTATCCCAAATTTTTGAATAAGAGATTTAAACGTTGGCCCTCAGGTGTACTCATGTTTTACGGATTACACAGTCGCAAATGTTACGTCAAAGGCAAGTAGTGTGACGAGTACATCGCTAAATCAACCATCCGCCAAAAAATTACGAGTACCAGATTTAAACCTCAGTACAAAACAATTGGTGCTGTCGTTTAAAACTGATTCGGGAGCAGAAATCATCACAAGTTTAGCATCTTTAACGGGTACCGTCTTGAACGTGGTACGACCTGAACGAATTCACGGGAATATTTCTTTGGATTCTGTTACTATCACGGCAGTACTTTATGATAACATGAAGGTCCTTTTAAAACCGTGGTGCTGCAACGCCACGATTTGTCTCCTTTGGGAGTCATGGCAGGATACCGGAAGCTTTCCGCAGATTCAAATTCAAGCGGATAGTGACAGTATTTACATCGATTTTGGTCCAAAACATATTCAAATTATTCAACGGGTATTGAAGGACTTTACCGAAGTTCGCGAACTTTTGGCAAGTTCTGACGATCTGGATGATAGATTGTACGACAATCCTGAATACACTGTGGCAGAACAACATTATAAGGATGACTTGAAGTCTGGTGCTTTTCAATTCGTCGACGGAAATGCTGAGGAACTTCCATTTCCATATCAGGTAGAAACATCTTTTTGGTGATTGGACATCTTATTTCTAATAAATGTTAATTTATGTATTCTAGGTTGTATTTTTCACATCACCTCAACAGGCAATGGCGTGGCGATACCCTCATCCTCGGGCGCTTACGAAAATCCATGTTAATCCCGTACCATTTGAGGTAAAACTTTTATGATATGTTATTTTACTTGTTTCGGCGAACTGCTTTTTATCAAAGAAGTTAAGCCCTTTAAGGGCGGGACGGACACTTTTTGAACTCAAACTGTTTCTTACGTACAAAAGTCTGTTCTTTCAGATTCTGAGATAAGGAATGGTCCAAAACTCCTCATAAACATATTTTAAGATAGTTTCTACGTCTGCAATTTAACCTAAAAATAAATTGCACTCAAACTCGATTATTAAAATTCTTACAGACTTGGGATCTGGATGAAAGTCAGCACGATCGGATTCCTTGCGCAATCGAGTACTGGAGCGATAGCCAAATGGCGTATCAGCGTTATATAGAATTTTACCTCTCTGAAATCGATAGCTACCGATTGGATCTCCCGGACAAAACACCGTCCCAAGCAGTCGCTTGTGTCTGGCGCATTGTTCTCTCGGCTACAGGAACAACTTCCTACCATAATGTCGTTGCCACGAGGGCTCTGATAGCGTGTTTGCGCATCGACTCATATTTCAATCCTACGATTGTTCCGAATGTTCAAGCAGCACTGAACATAGGAACAATCCATGTATCTCTCTACAACCATATCGAACCGAACGCTTACCACAATTTGCCGGCTCCGTTAAGCGAATTTGCGTTAAACGGTATGATTCCAGAGGTTCAGTGTTTTGCCGCTCTAGAACACAAAAAGGCTGTGTTGATGTTCAGCAAATGGCCAGACGGTTCCGTACTCGTTGATGTGGGCGGAATCTTAAACTTGCATGTTTTGGATTATGGGTTGTTGGCGCTTCAGGAAGTTTTGGATTCTTTGGAAGAAAAGGTACGTCTGTCCTTGGGAGAGAGGACGGATGTGAGTGTAAATTGCAAACCGTTTTCGTTGAAACTCAGTCCGGCGGTGTGTCATACTTTTGCTGTCTCTGCACATCTCTGGTTAGCTGCGCTGAACGAAGACAATTCCAAGGTACTTTTTAAATTTGCTATAAATAATTTTTTAGTCTGTTGTTGAGGAGAAATGAAACTTGCATTTGACATCGATTTGACAGGTTGTGATACTCACTCGGTACGTAATTGCCAATGACAGCAATATACCCATTCGCTTCGGTCAAAGCGGTACCGATGACAACATCCTTTTAGACAGTAGACAATGTCATTTTTACTCCTGGAGGCACGTGAACAATCAAGTATTACGTATTGCGGTGGAAGATAATGCCTGGGCATGGAGTAAACCTTTCGCGGTGAACATTGACGGTGAACAAAATGTTGACTTTGGGACTTCCCCAACAGATGCCGTCATATGCGTCACCGTTACTTCGTTATCCGCTACTCAAAAACTAATCACGTTTTCGGGCATGCTATTGATTGTTAATCGAGTTGTCGAAAGCTTTGAGATGCGATTAGTTAAATACGAGTCGGACTCCAGAAGCAAACCGATAGTATCTAAGGACGTGATCCCGATACCGGCAAAGAGTCAACCAGCTTCGATCGTACTTATGGATAATAGCAGCATGGCGATAAGACTGAGATTCTCGAGCATCGCCAATTTGTCTTGGACCGGAGATATACCTTTACAACCAAATACGAAATTTTGTCAACCGTGGCTGGTGAAAGGTAAATATTCATTGCAATTACTTTATTAGGAATTAAATTAAATTAAGTTTCTTCATTTTTGACTTGGAATTCATGAGAATCCGAGTATTAGTTTTGAAAACTACAAGGTCTTGCTAGTATGGCATACCTTTGTAGATTTGTACTAAGATGTCAGGTAATTATTCGAAGAGTTCGATCCTCGGCAATTTTTTGAAATTGTTTTCAAGCAGCGATTTGCAATAAGTAAGACGAGCTATGCTGTTTGTTAACGGTTCGAAGTGTTTATCAGGCAGGGGATTCATGACTGCTGCTGTACTTGATGTGGGTTTCTGCAGTTTCCTATATTCTCGAAAAATATGTGTATGGCGCCATCTGAGAGACGATATGCAACGGTTTGATTCCAACGGTCGAGTTTTTATTAAGACTCGATCAGGGAATCAAAATTCCGCCTGGTTGAATTTCGACTACGATTCTTTGGAGTCAAAATATACTCTAATAGCGTCAATAAGAAAGAAAGACGACTGAATACTGTATATACTGGTTACATAGTCAGTTTTGAAGGTTATGAAATCAATAAAAAGAAAAATTGTTCATTAGAAATGTCTGCACGTCGGCAACGTCGCCAAGCGTTTATATATTCAAAACTTGAAATAAGTCAAAATCGATAGATTTGGACCTCTTCTTTTAAATGCCGTGGTCAGAATCAGCCGGAAATTTCAAAAAAAAAAGTTATGATGATTTTTTCGAAAAAAATACTGATTTTTTCGACGTTTTTTTCCCAATAATTGCGTTTTTTGATATTGAAAAGGGCAGTGCTGATCGTTGCAAAACGTACAAATCGCGTTTTTTTGCTCAGACCATTCTTCTCCCGTCGGATTTTTGTCAAAAAACAAAATGGCGGCTTCAAGGTGGCGTCTGGAAGTTGTAAGTTTGAATTTTCTTGCACAAATATGGATTATTTGACCGTGTAACGGCTCAAATCATGGAGAATTGCAATGAAAAAGTAATTATTATCATTTGTGAATACCTAGTCTCATCATGATTTATTCATAACCTCATAACCTCAAATTAGTTAGACACAATGGGTTTATACCGATTATTTGTCTAATTTTCTCACAATTTTCGACATTTCCGTAACATTACTTATGTTTGAAATTAAAAATGACCATATACCCTTATGACCTATTAATTATCGGCTTATAACCTAAAAATTTAGTACAGCTCAACTTTTTTTTTATTTTTAAAATACTTTTCTTCATTTTTTTTTATTTTAATTTTATTACATTCATTTTCTTTTATTGAAAACACACGTGGAGGCAATGAGGAAATATTTGTTTTTTATTTTTGTGTTGTATTTTGTAAATCAATATTGCAGATATTGAAAGTTATGTCGTACTATAAGATGTGGGTTGATCTGCACTCAATTTGTAGGTTATAAACAAATTCTTCATAGTTCACAATCATATATGGTCATTTTCAATTTCATACGTACGTAGTGATACGGAAACGGATTTTTTTCTCAAAAACTATCAACTTTCAGAAAAATTGCAAAGAACAAAAATTCTTATAATTAATCAGAGAATACACTGAATTTTGTCCAGAATTTTTCGTAAATAATTTTTTCGAAAAAAATTTTCCAAAAAATCAGAAAAAAATTCCACTATATTTTTCTGCGAATTCTAAGAACTTTTCATTCTTAGCATTTTTTTTGAAAAAGATCGTGGTTTGTGAGGTACAGCGTCCAAAAAAATCTTTCAAGAAAATTTTCATTTAGACGCCATTTTGAGGTCATTACAATGATGTGAGGAGAAAGAGTAAAATTTGTTCTTAAAATTCAAGTATTCCCTTCACCATCCTCCATAATTTCAATAGAATCCCAATATTCTAATAGCTCGAAAAAAATTGATAAGGATAAATATTTCCTAATTTGTCGCCATATTGGAATTCCTGATGGCTGAAACTTAATTTTGACCTCGGAATCTTGAAGAGCGACCTCAAAAATAGTAGGATATGAACCTTTCAATTTTTTTCAACTTCGATTTTGATACGAAAGACTTGATTGAAATTGAAGCAGAAAAAATGACGTTTTGGACGTTAATGGGTTAAGATGCAGCAAAAGCTTACATTTTTTCATTGAAAGTAAATTAAAAACACAATTGTTTATAAAATTACGACATACGAAGGGAGTTACACGCTAAAGAATACGTATGAAGCCTGATTACTGTATGCGTAATAAAAGACGATTTAATTTAAAAGTTCAATATAAATCTATTGTGTTAGTATAATTATTAACTCTCATTTTCCACGGAATTTATTTCAATTGAAAATAATTATCGGTTTTTATTAAGAGAAATCTGCATAATGTCCCGCGAGAAGAAAGTCAGTCCTCAAGATTACACGACATGCTTTACAAGCCTACGAAACATTTGTTTAACTAGTAGCAATATTAACACCAACGAAAATAAAATTCATGAGCTTCTTCAGCCATGAAACGTTACATTTCCGTTTTTAATTGATTTTGTAATATATAAAATAGGGAAAGGTAATATTTTTATAACGAAAAGCACAACAAATAAATTAGGCTTATTTTGAATATTTAATATGTGTTGTAAAGAAAAAAATAAGCGATTTATATCAAAGTTAGAACATATAGTTGCTAATAAAAATATTTGAAATTAAAATTGACAATAAAAACTATGATCTGCATTGTAAATCGTCGGAATGTTGTTGTTTCGTAGTACCCCTACAAGAAAAAGGACAATTTATCAGCATTTGGGTGCGAGTAGTAACGGAATTAGTAAATGGTCGAAACAAAACTCTTGTAAGTACAGATTATATTTTTGTGAAACCGTTGAATTTTGAACGTGGAAAATGACAATATTTTTAGGCACTGTTAAGTCCACTCTACATGATTCGATCGCATTTGCCAGTACCGGCCAAAGTGCAAATAGAGACGCCTTCTTTGAAGCTCTCCTTGAACACGACCGTAATCGGACGGGGAGAACGACAGCAACTGTATTGTCCTGGAACATGCGAACATTTTCACCAACTAACTTTCCAGCTTGAGTATGGATTCACGTAATTTGAATATTTGGCTATTTGAAATTTTTACGATTTTGGATTTTATGAAAATTTTATTGTTTAACAAAATTTGTTTCTACCGCATCTGTTGATACAATTCAGAGAATATTTGTTAAAAAGTTCTTTTATAATTAACGTTACCAAATTTCCAATTTTTTTTGTCAAAAATATCCTCATAATTATTCTAACGATTTGCGTTAATAATTTGAATTAGGTCTGGTGTTTGCGCATCGAATCCGTACGTTCCATTGTCGTACAGTTCTGTAGATCAGCGAAAATTTTTCCGAAGACCTGAAAAAGAAGACATTCGTGAAATATTGAAAGAACTGGAAGCTCAAAAAGAAGAATCTAAGTGGCCATTCCAAAATGACGACATATGCGATTGGATTCCAGCCGATCAACCTCAAACGCACGTTCAAGTAATTATACTTTTAATTCTTGTATTTTGTAAATGAATTTAGGGAAACTTCAATGTTTATTTACCTTCGATTTGTTAAATGTTCCTGTGGCTGATGAATTTTTAGGTGAAGTACGAAGATGCTGGGTTGGTTTCGAGTACGCTGTTGCTGGAGTTGCAACCATGGTGTTTCGTTTTGAATTCTTTAGGAACTCATGTTTCTATTGTGTCGGAAGATATCGAATTGTGCCAAATACCACACTACGGTATTGTGGCGCCTCCAAAACTAGAGGTAAGTTAACCTCTAAAATTATTATCGTGTACAAATTTACTTTTATAATAATTTAAAACAATAAGACATTATTCAAGTGATTTCTATTTTAAATTTACGAAAATACTTACCGGTTATTAGCTGCATTTAGATGAATTGAAATTAGAAGAGATTTAAAAAATTATTATTCATTATTTTAGGGAACATTTCATTTAGGAATAGGCATAGGAGATACTTATTTTACTTCTCCAGCTATACAACTAGCGAAACCCGATTGGAGTAGAAGCTTTTATATGCCGCGTGTTGATGGACTTATTCCCGTCGAAGGGAATATCAAGACAACCGTCGATTGTGATTCTAGTGTAAGTTTCGTGATTTATTTATATCTTAAGTAAAATCTTCATATTAATTTTAGACGCGATTTTGTAAAATGTTCGGATATTTTTCAGCTGTGTATGCTAAGTATTAATTCGACTTTGTCCGGTGATATGCGGATACTTCGAATATATAGTAACTACGTGATCGGTAATATGACAAATCAAGAGCTAAGTGTAGCCGCGCTTGCTGTACCGCTTAATGCAACAGATTTAGAATTACCAGAGGACCTTGGAGCCTACGGCTTAAATGTACTTCCTTCGGAGGATCAAAAGTAAGTTTTACGTGTCTTTTCAACTAGTTTATATTTACCTAAACTCAATTTGACTGGTTAATAGAGTTAATGCATAAGAATTGATTATTACTGAATATTTGAAAAGTTAGTGCCAAAAGTTGCCTCTTTCCTAAGAAAAACATATTTTAAATACAATTATCGTCTGCTTATTTTTGTTTGCCAATCGATAATTAACAAATTAAACTTTTTTTCCGTAAACATTTTTTATATCACGTCAATTTTTCGAGATGGAGCAGATCGAAAAAAAATTACATTATTTTGTTCAAAATGGAATAAGTATTCGTAAAGAAATATTAGACAAATTCACGAAGAGGCCAATTAAAGGTGAAAGGATTATCTATCGATCTCACGTTGTACTTTTCTCCTGCAATCATTTTTTTTAAAAAATGGGAGCGGTTTCAACAAAATAATACGAAAAAACGACTTTAGTAAATCGAGCATAGTTCGAAGGCAAATATAAATACGGAAATAAAACCACGGCGGCTGAGAAACTGAAATCTCTTCTTTAATTCCCATTTTTTTATTTTTTCCGATCGTTCACTTGGCGATAAGATATCAACATTTTAATTGAGGCAAAACTCCGCACGCCACTTTTTTCATGTGTTGTATATATAATACACATTATTATATGTATCATTTAATGTAACAAAATTTAACGTAAATGCGAATTCGACGGTCTTTGGATGAGAAAATAGTATGTGTATCGCGAACGCGAATGTAGCATCCCCGCACGTGTGACCATCTTCATCTGCAAATTTTTAAAATCTACATAAAATATAAAAATGTAAAGAAATGATAAATAACATAATTAAATACTAAGGGTATGGGTACAGCTCGATGAACAAAAAGCATGTTTTCAAGATTTTTTTCAGATACAGTAGACCTTCTCTTATTCTAATTTGTCCAGGCAGGCATGATGGCGGCGTTCTTCTCTTATTATAATTTTCTCCTCTCTCCCACTAACTTCTCTTTTTCTCTCTATTTCTCTTTCACAGCGCATGTGCAGTTATGTGTCATATATGTGCTTCTAAGGAAAGTAGTAATGCGGTAGGGAGAACGCGTGAGGTGAAATATTAGAATATGAGAAGAGAAAAGATTAGAATAAGAGAAATTAGAATAAGGGAAGGACTACTGTACATGATAGTGGTAGTTTATTCAGTTAAATCCCTTATACTAATACAATATTTAAGGGGATAGACCGGTGAGATTTCAGCTACATTAAATTGCAATTTAAAAAAATAAAAAAAAATTGTTATGAGCATCATTTTTCTTCACAAATTAAGTGATGTAGTCGAAAAAAGAAAAAAAAAAAATTTGGTCGAGGTTTTTATTTTTGATCTAAGCCACGTATCGTCAAATCCATGCGTAATTTTCTTTGACACCGTAAAAAAAGCATTACAAAAATTTCGTTACACTTTATCCAAAATTGACGGAGGAGATGCATTTTTTTGGTGTTTTATGATCGATTTTTAATAAAATCAACCACTTTTTGGTTACAAGAACTGTTTATTATACAATAAATTCCAAATTAATGTTCATCGAAACATAATACATTTATTTTATATTCCTATATTTTTTTTTCAATAAAAAAAAAGTTTTTTTAACATTTTTTTTCTTTTTGAGAATATTATCATATTATTTTATTTTATCAAAACACATTAATACCAAAATTTTTTATAAATAAAACGATGTATAGAAATATAATATAAATTTATTTCTTATGTTTCAATAAACATTAATTTGGAATTTATTGTATAATGAACAATTCTTGTAACCAAAAAGTGGTTGATTTTATTAAAAATCGATCACAAAACACCTAAAAAATGCATCTTCTCCGTCAATTTAGGATAAATTGTAACCAATTTTTTTTGTATACTTTTATTATGATTTCAAACAAAATTATGCATGGATTTAACGATACGTGGCTTATATCAACAATAAACAATTCTAAGTCGGCCAACAATTTTTTTTTCTTTTTTCGACTAATATACCACTTAATTTGTGAAGAAAAATGATGCTCATAACAATTTTTATCAATTTTTTTTAAATTGCAATTTAATGTAACTGAAATAACTCACCAGTGTCTCCCCTTAACCCCTTCGCTGCGGATGACAAAGATCTTTGTCATTTAGGACTTTTCTCTGACTGAAGTCAATAATATATCCAATTTGAAAACTTGAACATTTCTAGCCAGCCTAAGATATACCGAACAACATGCCGTTGTCCTTTTCCAAAAACATGTTGTCAAAAAAAAGATACAAACTCTTAAAATATGTTGTTTTTAAGATTTTGTAAAAATCTCTGTCATGAGCTATGTCGCCGTATTAGGTCAATTTATGTATTAAAAATTAATGAAATCGTATGAAACTTGCTACAGGGGTTTTCGAGGTCGCCGATTACAAATCTGATGATATATTTTGAAAATTCAAAATGGCGGATCCAATACCGCAGGTTAATGTTAGCCTTCCCCTGTTAGCTTCGATATACAATATGTACTTACACACTTTACTACGAGGAGGTTGGAGAAAGGTCTTCAAAGTGCCATTTTGTCCTGTTTTTATATATTTTTGTTTAAAATTGTTTTTAAAATAAAAACTGTAACATATTGAACTCTAGAAATCAGTGTCTTTTTCCCACATGTAACACGATAACTCAGGAGTACATAACAAAATTTTGAAATTTTCACGGAATAATTGTGATAGATATTAAACTCTGTAAAATATCTATAAAAACTAAAAATATAGATTTGTAGCTGCAGAATCGAAGAAGTTTTTGATAAAAATACAAAATTCGGTATAAATATTCTATAAATAATCACGAGAGTGTTTCTATTGCCAACCTGCCACGAGCAGCATTATTTACATATGAATAACAAATTGCCGTAATATTGTAATGCAAAAACTGATATAAGATTCGTAATCAGTTCGAATTTTGATTATGACGTCCGCCATATTGAATCCGCCATTTTGAATTTTCTAAAAATGTAACTTCAGATTCGTAATCAGCGACCCCGAAAACCTCTGAGTAATAAGTGTCAGGGGAATGATTGGTATTTAGAAAATTTGCCCGCAATATTGAATCCGCCATTTTAAATTTTCGAAATCTGACTTCAAATTCGTAATCGGCGTCCCAAGAAACCCCTATACACCAAGTTACAGTAAAATCTAACCAAATTTTTTTTCCCGCATTTTGGGCACTTTTTGTGAAATTCTCGCCGCAGCGAAGGGGTTAAACGATATGTTCCTAAATATAATTGTCAAATATTAAAAATTGATCGACTGAGGAGAAGTCTTCGCAGTCGCAATGAAAGAAAGTTATTTTGCGGCGTACTTCGTAAGCATAATTCGCAATAGAACCATTGAAAACAACAAAAAGATCAACATTTCACTAAAAAGAATTGTTATTAAAAACTGAATAATTATTAAAATAAAATCAGCCATATAGCCGTTTAAACCAGTGAATTTTTAGTTTTGGTATTCTCAGACTTTTTCAAAAATGCAAAAGGAGTTTTGAGAACTTAGCTTCTTACCATTTATCAATAAATAACAGTAATGCGAATGATTTACTTCGAGTCAACCATAACTTTTATCAAGTTTATTGTTATATTATACTAATAACTTAATAGTTTACCATGATCATAACAGTAATCATCCATGATAATAAAAAATGCGTGTAACTTGTGTACTTTTGGTTACTGCACTTCTCAAATTACGGAAAATAAATGATTTAATTTACCTCTCAATAGTGAAACATAATAAAAATCATTTATATGGTTTTAGACAAGCAGTTCCGATAGTACAATGGCATATGTTATTCGAAAAAAATGTGGAATCAGTAGCACTATACATTTCTGTAAGTTTAGGACATCAATGGTCGTGTCCGGTTCGAGTCGATCAGAGTGTTAGCCGCCGATGTTTGGCAGTAAATGTAAGAACATTGTCTTTTATACTTATTTAAAATTCCAATAGATTTTTTAAAATTAATTTAATATAAAACGAAAGTTTTGGTAAAAGTTATGTTAATAATTATTATTGCTTTTAAGAATGCTTATGGTACTATGCCTGTCGTGGTTACTACTCAAGAAGACAAGAACACGACCTATATTATGATTCATCCAGATAAACATCCACAGTTGCGCATCGAAAATGAATGTCAATTTAAGATTTTTATTGGACAATCTAACGACACTACAAGTAAGTCATTTTCATTTTTATATATTTATAATTGTTCAAATATTTTGATTTCTCAGTAAAAAAATGTTATAGATCTAGGGTAGAAATTAGTCTGTCTAAAGAGCACAAAATGACATCCTGGTGCGAAATACATTTTCACAATAGTTCTAATTATAAGCGCTAGAGGGATATTTTCTTTCTAATATCAAACCCAATAGTATTAAAATTGTTTACTTGTTTATTTGTTAGAGGGCCGACAAATACCAAGAAATATTACAAATTACAAAATTTATATCTTAAAATTAATAAAAATTGTATCCAGCATTAATTGCATACGTAGGATTTAAAAATAATTTGTTTCTTTTTTTTTTTTGTAACACAAGACATATAATATTTCGGAATCAATTTTGAATATATTGTTATAAATATGATTAAAAAAGTTTGAATGGATTATGGAAATTTAAAATACGAGGTTAATTCCTGGCTATTATTTACGTTATTATTAAGTACGATGAACGTAAATTATTTTTACTGTATTTAATTATTATTAAATATGAGAATTCTTTCTGAAGGTGAAATTGTAAGAGATTCGCAACACTTTTCGTGGATGTGTGAAATAGAAAGCAAAGGCATCTCGCATTATTCATTGCCAACAATCGGCAGTAAAGTGCCAGACACACCAAGTACAAATTTTCATTCTACACTCGTATTCTCGACAATGCCTACACAAGACCCTGTTGAGTCTGAATTAGGTAAAAATTTATTAAAAATATATATAAAAAGTTATTTGTTCAATACATCAGACAATTATATACTTTCCAAACAATCCTTTTAGATAAAAAGTCATTGCATTGGTCAAGAGGCATAACAATGGCAGGATTTCCAAAGGTTACGGATCAATTACTGCGTCTACCATATTACGGGGATGTAAAATTGACATTATACACTCGATGCTACACGACGTATCTTCGTCTTAGTACGATTTCACAGGTAATAACTAAATTTTACAAAATTTATATGTATAAAAATATCGAATTCATTCAATCATTAACGCACAGTAAAAAATAGAAATGAACTTTACAAATCTGTTGTAAATTTTATTCGTAAAAATATGGTGATTCACGTTCAAAATTGTAAATTTCCTATGTGCGGTTGGGAATTTCACGTTTTCCTGAAAAAATGAAGCGCAAAGGATCTCATGAGAGTGCAAGAAACGTTTTTACAAAATTGTACGCTTAATAAAGCCAATCGTACCCTTAGAATAAGTTGAAATGACGCTTAATTGAGTTCTGTAGCGTGAATATGAACTTTTTAAGCGTTATCTTAACGTCCAGTTAAGCGGCTTTTAATGAAGCCATTTTTTTAGTTTTTTCACGCTACACGAGAAAACCAAAATTAAAGAGTTCATGAGACGTTCGGCAAGATGGAGTTGATCTCTTAAAAGGTGCATATTTCCTATTGAAATTCGTCGAAGCGGAATGTACGTTTCTTGCGCGTTTCCCAAACGTCAATTTCACTTTTAACGTGATTATTTTCAAAATTGCCTTTTTTACTGCGGCACACTTAAAATAAACAATATTTTTAATTATTTCTTTCTGTGATCGTTCTCAAATTTCATATTTTATCAAAAAATTATGACGGCATCTTTATGAAGTCTTATTGGACGCTCATATTTTTGGTAAGGTTTTGTAAATGCAACGCGACAAATTTTCCCAACATTATACATTGTTCGAAATCGAGTTCGTGCTGTACGTGGTAAATTTACTAAACATCGTAAAATTCCGTTGTACGTATGAAAACTAAACTTTTATTACTAAAAATTAGTGAAAATTACAATAAATTTGTCGAGTTTATGTCCATTTTTTATAGACGATACCTTTGCACTTAAAAAGCTAAAATTTCTTGCCTTATTCATGTATATATTGACGTATGTACAAAGAATAAACAAACCAACGGGCACGAAGGACCCAAATGTTGCTAAAACGTTTTTAGAATCTTCCAGAAACGTTCCTAAAACGTTAAATGTCTGCAACATGGATGAAACGTTTATAAAACGTTCCGTAAAAGTTGCAGACATTTAACGTTTTAGGAACGTTTCTGGAACGTTCTAAAAACGTTTTAGAAACGTTTTTCGTGCCCGTTGGGAAGGATATTTCGAAATTTAACCTCGAACGTATAATTTCAACTCTCAGGTGTGTAAAATGGAGTTTCAAAAACATTATTAACTCTTCGAAGCATACATTTTTCCTTAAAAATGCTGAAATTTATTACTCGGGTGTTTTCGGGTTCGCTAATTGCAAACCCAACCTCAGATTTTCAAAATGTCGGATATAATATAACGGACAAAAAATTTACATTTTAAATTTCGAAAATTCAATATCATATTCGTAATCAGCGACTCGATAAAAAAAAAGAGTAACAAATTTCAAGCAAATCCAATCAATTTTGTGTTTTGTCGTCCGTCATATTGAATTTCAAATTTCTAAATTCAGATTTGTAATCATCAACCTATAAAAATTCAGATTTGCAATCATGAAATGTATTTAAAACCCTCTGCAAATCGTATAACGAAGATCCATTGAAGTAAAGCCATCCGGGAAGATTGTTGCTCACCAATTTGCAAAATCTAAAGATGCCGTCATAATTTTTTGATAAAATATGAAATTTGAGAACGATCACAGAAAGGCATAATTAAAAATATTGTTTATTTTAAGTGTGCCGCAGTAAAAAAGGCAATTTTGAAAATAATCACGTTTAAAGTGAAAATTATTAAACCTGTATAGAATCATTTTTAAAAGGGGCACATAGATGAGTGGCAGCGTAATTTGTTCGTTTTTGTGTTAGTAACAAATTGGACTCTGAGTTAAAACGATTAATAATATGGCATGAAAATTATAGATAATCTAAATTAATTTTAGATTTCTACAAAACTTATCACGCAGTTTTAAATCCCTATAGTTTTTTATCACAAGCAAGCACATTGATCAGACTGCGACTATTACTTAGTGTATTTACTTGACTACATTTTGTATTTTGAGAAAATAAAATATCTTGCATGGCATAGATGTAGCATAGCACAGTTTTAAATAATTTGTAAGAATCACAAGTTAAATTTTAGGGTTTTTAATTCGGAAACGTCTGTAGCAAGTGTCTGTGTTTATTAATTGACTCGATATCGTCCAGATATATTATTTAAATGTGTGTAAAACGAAATATTAACATATACAGTACCGGTCAAAAGTATCAGCTCACCCTTGCGGAATTTTGACTAAATTAAAATGTTGATATCTCATCGCCAAATTAACATACAGGAAAAATAAGAAAAGGGAATTAAAGAGGAGTTTCAGCTTCTCATTCGCGGTGGTTTCATTTCAATATATACATTTCTTTACGAACTATGCTCGATTTACTAAAGTTATTTTTTCGTATTATTTTTTTCTTTTTCAATCCGCTCCAATTTTTTTAAAAATGATTGCAGGAGAAATGTACAACGTGTAATCGAAAGGTAATCCCTATAGCTTTAATTTGCCTCTTCGGGATTTTGTCTAATATTTCTTTACAAATACTTATTCAATTTTGAACAAATTAATGTGATTTTTCTCAGTCTGCTATATCTCGGAAAATTAACGTGATATAAAAGACGTTTAAGAAACAAAAAGTTTCATTTTTTAATTATCTATTGGCTGAAATTATTTCAAATTTTTAGAAGGAAATTTTTGTTTACCGTATTTGGTCGACTTCAACATTTGTTGTGTAACAATCATTTTCGGATGCAAAGTTGCATTTAAACTATGATCAAGTTTAAGATTATGTTTGTCTGTACTATTAGTATGTTGCACGCAAAGCGCGTGGCGGTAAAAAGCAAAATTTAATAAATATGTACATATATACATGACTACAATTGTTGATACTTTCTATGTATAATGTTAAAATAAAGTTCACTGTTCATTTATAAATACGTGTATATGAATTATTATATCGCAAACAGAGCATAGTTGAAATGCAAATCTAGATCTGGTAATAATCGCAACACAAAAGCGTAAATTTGGCAAAATAGGATTAAAACAATTTCCTTCTAAAAATTTGAAAAAATTTCAGCCAATAGACAATTAAAAAATTAAACTTTTTGTTTGTTAGATATTTTTTATATCACGTCAATTTTCCGAGATATAGCAGATAGAAAAAAATCATTATTTTTGTTCAAAATTGAATAAGTTTTTGTAAAGAAATATTAGAAAAAATGCCGAAGAGGCAAATTAAAGCTATAGAGATTACCTTTCGATTACACGTTGTACATTTCTCCTGCAATAATTTTTAAAAAAATTGGAGCGGATTGAAAAAGAAAAAAATAATACGAAAAAATAACTTTAGTAAATCGAGCATAGTTCATAGAGAAATATATATATAGAAATGAAACCATCGCGAATGAGAAGCTGAAACTCCTCTTTAATTCCCTTTTCTTATTTTTCCTGTATGTTAAGTTGGCGATGAGATATCAACATTTTAATTTACCCAAAATTCCACAAGGGTGAGCTCATACTTTTGAGCGGTACTGTATTAAATATATTTTAATAGTGAACATATTTATTTCCTTATACCACTGAATCACAGAAAAGTTTAAAGTTCTGTGGATTTGCCCATATCCCAATGTTTTTGGAGTCGATTGTGACTCCGAAATCAGTTCCAAAAAATTGCATGGTTTCTTTCATTGCAGGCCGATATATCAGCTCGTGATGTAAGAAACAAGTTGCAACGTAAAACAGCCAGGATCCAAGGTGGCGAGTTCAACGATGAGACATTACCCCTCTTTTCAGATGAAGAAAACTTACAATTAACTTACAAAGTACATACAATTAATTTAACAATTTTTTATGAAAAGAAACGTTATTATCATTTAATCAACGTTTAATTTTTATCATTATAACTTAAGATTTCTAATAATTTAAGTTTATTAAATTTGTCAGCAGGACTCAAGTGCATCTACTTCCGAAACAACATTCTTTACAGCACCCGACGAATCTGTAGCTAATTCAAGTTTAAGTTCGACATCAAATTTAAAACAAGTTATGACGGTAACTCCCAGAAAATTTGGAAGGTCGCGGTACGCCACGAATGTTTTGCCTGCAATCGAAGACTTTTCCGAAACTGACGTACAAGAAGGAACCGCAACAATTCATCTCCACGGAATAACCTTAATTATCATGCAAGACGTCAATGGGAATGGCCAACGAATCGAAGTTGGAAATTTGAACATCACTGATGCGATCGCCTTTGTAGATTCAAGACGTAGCCAATTGAATATGTGTATTAGCATCGGTGACATCCAATTCGACAATCAGATGTTCGACCAAGGTGGCTTCGACTTTCCAGTCGTCTTGATCAGTCAAAATCCTTTACTTAAGAAGGAATCAGTCGTGTATTTGAGCAACAGTTTGAAGAAAAATATGAAAAATATTGTTGACAATTCCTTATTGACCGTTGACCTAACTTGGGAAGTAAACGGAGCGAAGAAAGCATGCAAGGAAGTTACCATGAAGATTGCTCCCGTCAGTGCTTACATCGAGGACACTTACATAACTCAGCTACTCGACTATGCCACATCGATGCTTCCACCCTGTTTCGTATCATCCGTAGATTCATCGAAGAAGTACTTACCGGTTCCGGGAGACGCAAACATTTACATACCAAACTTTATACTCGTCGATGCCAGAATTCTCAGCGATCCGTTAAGACTGCAGAACTTCAGTATAGAACCAGTGTCAATTTTACTCAGCGTACACACTTCAGTACGATTGTACGTGGCGTTGGACCATTCCCCGTTGTACTTTGAAACTTTCGATAGACGAAATCTTCTTACCACTCCCTACCGTCTTGGAAATGCTTTAACAATGCACTATTTATCCGGTGCCATTTTTGGCGTTGGTAAGCAATAAATTATTGTCGGATCTAAATATTTAGTAACGTCCATTAATTTCAGGTTGGGTTGTCGGATCGTTAGAAATTTTGGGATCGCCGGGAGGTTTGGCACAAGCCCTGGGCTCCGGATTAAAAGATTTTGTTTCAATGCCGTTCCAAGGACTTTTACAAGGACCATGGGGTTTCATCGTTGGCATTACGCACGGGTCTGCAAGTCTTATGAAACACATAACCGCTGGTACATTAAATTCGGTGACGAAATTGGCATCGAGTGTTGCTAGAAATTTGGATCGGTTGACGTTGGATCAAGAACATCTTCAACGACAAGAAGAAGCTAGACGAATGAGGCCGCAGGGGATGGCGCAAGGATTTTATCAGGGACTTACCGGCTTCGGCATGAGTTTACTAGGTAAATAGCACAGGCCTGCAAATTTTGGCTTAGTTCTGTAACAAAAAAAATAGGATTTTCGACGTAGAAAACGAATCCGACTTTCAAAATGGCCAATCACATCAGGATTTCTTGTAATATTGGCTTTAATGTCCCAAAAATGGATTGTTTTTTTCATTTTGCCCAATTACATCGTATAGTACTATATGTAAGCTTTAAAACCCAATTTTTAAAATTGCTTTACGATTTTTTTTAACAAAGTTACGTTGATTTGAAATTTTTTCATTTAGGCAAATGTAAGGTATATAAGGTGTCCCATTTTAATCCCCACCCGAAATATTGTGAAAAATAAATGTTTTAGAGAAAATGATATGACCGATATTTTGGCCAAGGTCATTTCAAGTTGAAACTTAAATGTTCCGTAACGGCGAAATATCTCAGCGGGAGTACATTTTCGTGGAAAATGTTTCAGACAAAAGTTTAAGGATTCTTCCCTGGCTATTTAAGGGGAGGCACCACCTTTAAATCAGCTGTATGACATACAGCTTTAAAAAATTTGAAAAAATTATCTGTTTAGTAATTTTTGACGTGGAATTCAGTGGTGCTAGAATAAAAAGTGTAAAAAATTTGTGTAACCCAAATAAAAATTTTCTTTTTCGAAAAAATCGGAATTTTTTAAAATCCATACGAGAGGCTGTAGAAAATGTGTTTCCATGTTCACCCTAATTTTCTTGAATTTTTACATTAATGAAAAAAAATGTAGAAGCATTTTTTCGAAAAAACAAATTTTTTTCGCGCTAAAATTTAGAGGTAAAAAAAATTATTTCTAGAGTAATTTTTAACGTGGAATTTAGTGGTGTTAGAATAAAAAATGTAAAACTTTTTTTTTACGCTTAAAAAAATTGTGTTTTTCTCTACAAAAAATTTATTTTTGAAAAAATCGGAATTTTTTAAAATCCATACGAGAGGTTGTAGAAAACATGTTTTTATGTTCACCCTAATTTTTTTGAATTTTTAAATTAAGTTAGAAAAATGTAGTTGCATTATTTCAAAACAACAAATTTTTGTTTAAACTACAATTTATGGGTCAAAAAAATTTCTTACGCTTTTTATTCTAGCACCACTGAATTCCTCGTCAAAAATGACAAAAGAAACAATAGTTTCAAATTTTCTAAAGGTGTATTTCATAGAGTTGATTTTGAAGGTGGTGCCTCCCCTTAACAGTACCATTATATTTGACCTTGAACATGTCCTTGAAGGTTATTTCAAGGTCAAGTTTATTTCCTTCAGCGGGAACAATTTCGTATTTTATTCGTTTCAAAATTCTCAATATTGACTGTGTTATGGCGAGTTGAAATAAAAAATGTTTGCGAACCGGCCACGCAGTAACCAGTGCTGTCTACACACTACTCAGTCGTGTTTCTTTCTTTCCGCGTGGGAGGGGATTGTGGCGCCATCTGTTAAGTCACCTTATCATTACAGACTTATACAAACATTACATTTTTATTCATAATTTTTTACAATGACTTGATTCTAAAAATGTTTTAAAATTACTTAAATTAAAAAATTGTTTAACTCTTAGAAGCACGGTGTCGATCCAGATGGTCACCTTTTTGTAATGCATTTTTTACATATTTCAGGTAATCATTAGTCAATTTTCTTGCAATTTTTTACTTCATACCTTAGAAAACGTGTTCGGAAACATAAATAAATCAATATTTATCATTAATTATTATGTTACAATTGTTTAAATAATTAAGAAATTGTAAATTTTATGGATTTTTTCACAAAAAATGTATGCTGAGAGGAAAACGTCACTCAAACATGACGAAACTGGGTACTCGGGGGTTTTCGGGGTCGCTGATTACGAATCTGAACTGAGATTTTCAAAATTCAAAATGGCGAAATCAATATGGCATACCCGAATGTTAAAATGTCATAGTTCGCGGCTGTAAAACTCACCTGTATTCGTCGTTTAGTTCTAAATTATTTACCGAAAATAAATAACATTGCCTAAAAATACAAAAAAATATAAAAAAAAAATGGAGACAATAATTCCAATTTCATCAATCGATCAAGTCATTTTTTCACATTTCAGTCCGCCATTTTGGATCCGCCATATTGAATTTTGAAAATCTGAGTTCAGATTGGTAATCAGCGACCCCGAAAACTCCCGAGTACCGATTTTCGCGTAAGGAAAAATGTATGCTTCAAAGGGTTAAAAAATTTTCTTTGTAATTATTGTACAATATAAAAAATTAGATGTGTTTTTCTTAAAAACTGTGTTAATATTTTACTACTAGCCCGTTTCTTATGTATGAACTTACCTCAGGCTTCACAGTTTTATATACCTACATTTGTCTAAATGAAAAAATTTCAAATCTACATAACTTTGTTAAAAAAAATCGTAAAGCGATTTTCAAAAATGGGGTTTAAAGCTTACATATAGTACTATACGATGTAATTGGGCAAAATGAAAAAAATTTTTGGGCCATTTAAGCCTATATTACAAGAAATCCTGACGTGATGGGCCATTTTGAATGTCGGATTCGTTTTCTACGTCAAAAATCCTATTTTTTTTTGTTACAGAACTAAGCCAAAATTTGCAGGCCTGTGTAATTAGTAAAGTTTAGAAAGTTTTTATAAATCCTTTAATTTCAGCTGCGGTCGCTGGAATAGCACACCATCCGTTACAACAAGTCTGGAACGGAGAAGCATCGACTCGAGGACTTGTGACAGGCGTAGGCAGAGGATTGGTAGGAGTCGTTACAAAACCTCTTAGCGGAGCTGCTGAATTAGTCGCATTAACCGGTCAAGGTCTCCTACAAGGTGCTGGATGGAATTCTTTACCTGCGGTAAGTAAAATTTACTTAGAAGTAACACTAGGGAAGTGATAATCACTGATTTTTTTGAAACTGCCTATACAAGTACTTCTTTAAAAAGTATTTAACACGTGTTTTTTTGTTTTTCCCCAAAAACCATTTTTGGCGTAGAAATCACCCTTGAATGTTTGTAGAAATGGCCCTTTTGGTTTATTGACGTTTTCACGTCGCTGATGAAGAATTTGAAAATTCAAAATGGCGGATCCAATATGGCGGACGAATTTTCATTAATTTTTATGGATGTAATGAAAATTGATATCTTTAAGTTTTTGCGGTCGCTGATGACGATTCTAAAGTCAGGTTTTGAAAATTCAAAATGGCGGAACCAATATTCGTCCGACATACTATTATTCAACCTTAAAGACATTCAAGGGCCATTTCTACAAACATTCAAGGGTGATTTGTACCCTAAAAATGTTTTTTTGGGGAAAAACAAAAAAACACGTGTTAAATACTTTTTAAAGAAGTACTTGTTTACGCAGTTTTAAAAAAATCGGTGATTATCACTTCCCTAGTGTTACTTGTTAGAAAATTTGTAGAATATAACCTAATTTTTTTATTTAGCCACGGCAAAGACCAGTTGTCCAATATTCGACAAATTGTAACACTGCAACGTTACGTTATGCATGGAGATTGATGCCGTTACTCGCCAAAAGTCACGATAGTATTCTGCACGTTGCGAATGCTGATTTTGTGGTGCATCAAGGAAGTAATCAAGCTGTGACCTTAGTTCTGACCAGACAAACTTTGTTAATTGTTAACATCGCTGAGGACAGCGTCCAAAAAATATTTCCGCTAAAAGAATTAACGGCTGCGGATCATCCACCAGAGTCGACGATGTTACGTTTATACTTTCCTGCAACTGTGAACCAACCTAGAAGTATATCGCCAGCGGAGCAAGTTGAGGTAATTTTTGTTTTAACCCATTAACGCCCAAAAAAACATGTTTTTCGTTCACTTTCAAGCCATGTACAGTAGGACCTCTCACTAACGACACCTCCCATCAACGACACCTCCCATCAACGACGGAAAATCACTCTCACGAACGACTACGAGATACCTCTCCTTATCCCTTTTACCGGACGTCTGTCTGTGTAAATACGTCGCCGTGCCCGCAGAGCGCATCTTATTGGTCAGAATCATGATAGTGGTGGAAGAGTCTTTCTCTCTCGAGTAGTCGTTAGTAAGAGGTATGAGGGGAGGGCTAGGAACCAAACCAGTCGTTAGTAAGAGGTCCTACTGTAATTCTTAACTAGAAATATCAGATTTTATATCGAAAGTATCGTTTCTTTAGGTTCTGACCCTCCTCTTTTCGATTCTGAAGTAAAAAAAAAATTTACCCTGACTGAAATTAAATATGGCGGTTTTAATGCCAAAAAAAACCCCTAAAAATATATGTTTTTTCAAGTTTGATCGCATTTATCATCTGGAAAAAGTGTCCATACATAATTATGCTCTCAACCAAAAGTGCATAAAAAGTGAGTACTTTCGAAATATGCGTGGCGGAATTAAACATTTCAAGATGGCGGACCCAATATGACGTCACATCCATTACAAAATCGTATAGATTACTCATATATTTTGCAAATTGCCCAATTGTCGTCGGAATTGCCTGAATCTTGTTACTCAGCCGTTATTGGGATGGCTGATTACGAATTTGAAATTAGATTTTCAAAATTCAAAATGGCGGACAGAAAATACGAAAATCCATTGAATTTACCCGATTCTTGTTACTCAGGGGTTTTTGGGGTCGCTGATTACGAATTTGAAGTTAGATTTCCAAAATTCAAAATGGCGGATCCAATATGGCGGACAGAAAATACGAAAATCCATTGAATTTACTCGATTCTTGTTACTCGGGGGTTTTTGCGGTCGCTGATTACGAATTTGAAGTTAGATTTTCGGAATTCAATATGAATAATCCAATATGACGGGCGCAAGATATGAAAAAAAGTATTTTTTATCTATTTGCCGTCTTCTTTAGCCATTTATCAACATGTTACCGAATGAAGTTACAGAAAATAGGATTTTTCTAGTTTTTTTTTTAATTTTGTAAGTTTTAGATATGTATATACATCTATATATTTTATTTCTCAGTAATTTTGTTGGGTTTAACAATATTTATCAAAGACTAAAAAATCTTTATTTCATAGCACTGAAATTTTCTAGTCATTTTTATTAAAGCTTTTCTGCAAACGTTACTTCCAAGAAAATCATTAGAAAATATCTGTGTTATAAAATAATTTTCTATTTTTACGTTCTAATACATATCGTTAAACCGTCAAAAAATCTAAAAGAAAATTCTGAAAAATAAGTTGGGAAACTTAGTATAATAAAGTCGGGAAACGTCTACAGAAAACGGCAAAAAGACAGAAAATACGTATTTCCATAACTTGCGTCAGTCATATTATGAATTTCGAAAACCTAACTTCAAATTCGTAATCGGCGACCCCAAAAACCCCCGAGTAACAAAAATCAGGTAAATTGAACGGATTTTCGCATTTTCTGGCCGCCATTTTGAATTTTGGAAATCTAACTTCAAATTTGTAATCGGCGACCCCAGAAACCCCCGAGTAACAAGAATCAGGTAAATTCAATGGATTTTCGTATTTTCTGGCCGCCATTTTGAATTTTTGAAATCTAACTTCACATTCGTAATCAGCGACTCCGAAAACCCCCGAGTAACAAGAATCGGGTAAATTCAATGGATTATCGTATTTTCTGTCCGCCATATTGGATCCGCCATTTTGATTTTTGGAAATCTAACTTCAAATTCGTAATCGGCGACCCCAAAAACCCCCGAGTAACAATAATCAGGTAAATTCAATGGATTTTCGTATTTTCTGTCCGCCATATTGGATCCGCCATTTTGATTTTTGGAAATCTACTTTAAAATTCGTGATCGGCGACCCCAAAAACCCCCGAGTAACAAGAATCAGGTAAATTTAATGGATTTTCGTATTTTCCGTGCGTCATATTGGATCTGCCATTTTGAATTTTGGAAATCTAATTTCAAATTCGTAATCAGAGATCCCAAAAACTCCCGAGTAACATAAATCAGGTAAATTCAATGGATTTTCGTATTTTCTGTCCGCCATTTTGAATTTTGGAAATCTAACTTCAAATTTGTAATCGGCGACCCCAAAAACCTCCGAGTAACAAGATTCAGGCGATTCCGACGACAATTGGGCAATTTGCAAAATATATGAGTAATCTATACGATTTTGTAATGGATGTGACGCCATATTGGGCCCGCCATCTTGAAATGTTTAATTCCGCCACGCATATTTCGAAAGAACACACTTTTTATGCACTTTTGGTTGAGAGCATAATTATGTATGGACACTTTTTCCAGATGATAAATGCGATCAAACTTGAAAAAACATATATTTTTAGGGGTTTTTTTGGCATTAAAACCGCCATATTTAATTTCAGTCAGGGTAAATTTTTTTTTTACTTCAGAATCGAAAAGAGGAGGGTCAGAACCTAGAGAAACGGTACTTTCGATACAAAATCTTATATTTCTAGTTAAGAATTACATGGCTTGAAAGTGAACGAAAAACATTTTTTTTTTTGGGCAAAAATTCGAAATATCGAAATTTAAAAAAAAATCATTTAAAAAATCTGAAAAAATTTGAGAGTATTCTTTGACCAATTCGAAGACATTTTTGTTCTAAGGAAATTTTTTCTAAAGTCTACAGTTTTCAAGAAAAAAAAATAATAGTCTTGAAAAGTTTAATAATTTTTTGCTTGTAAACTGTTAGACTTTAGAGAAAATTTCCTTAGAACAAAAATGTCTTCGAATTGGTCAAAGAATACTCTCAAATTTTTTCAGACTTTTTGGACGACTTTTTCAAATATTTCGAATTTTCGAATTTTCAAAAAATAAAAAATTTTAACAATATATTCTGGAAAAATTTGTGAGCATTTTTTGAGTCATTCTAAAACGTATTTATTCTTAGAAAATTTTGTCTGAAGTCCATAGTTTTCAAGAAAAACAATTGTTAAGTTTTAATTAAAAATTTGTCATTGGAGTCGCCATTTTGTGATCACCATGTTAGTTTTTAAGTATTCAAAAAATTTATCTTGATACTGTAACTATTGGGTCCACGTTTAATGAAGACATTTTCTGACGACAAATATTCTTTCGATGAGGAAAAATGTTTTATAAAAAAGAACACTCGATTTTTCGCGTTATTTTGACATTTAAATCGCCATATTTAATTATCTAATTAAGATAGCTCAATTTTGACAACAGCACTGAAAAGAGCGACCTCGAAAATAGTAAGACATGTACCTTTCAATTTATTTCAACTTGGATTTTCATATGAAATTCTATATTGAAATTGAAGCGAAAAAAGTATCCTACTTGACGTTAATGGATTAAGTGACGTAATGAAATTTGTTAATATTTTGAAAATTTAGATGGATCAAGTAATGAGAGCGAGAGTAGCAGAATTTTTGCGAACGAGTAGTACTGGCATAGCGAGCGTTTCGACGAACAGTGACACACAGTCGGAAATAAATGAGCCGGCGATACATTCCGAAAACAGTTTGACATTTTACGTCAGCTGCGACTCACGCAATTACCTCTTGTCAGTATTCAACGTCGCTAAACGACAGAATCAAGGAAGCGGATTTGTGGTATTGTAAGGATTCCGCAGAATGAAACAACAATTTAAACTTACAAAATATATTTTAACAATATTTACAACGGAGTGGCTAGAGTCGACATTGCCGATTTGACTTCTTCGTAGAGTTCTTTATAGTCGGCGTGTTCTTTTACGAGAACCATTAAACTACCTCGCTTCACTCCAAGGGCGCTGCCAATGTCTTGTCTCGACGGAGTGTAGCAATAAGGGATTTCTTTGTCCTCGCATACGACGGGCAAGTGACACATGATCTCGACCGGGAAAACATCACCAGCAAAGACGACGACACTGAAAAAAAAGAAGGTTATGGCACACGACAAAAAGGCTGTGTAATCGACTGTTATTTTTATACGCGAATTAATGTATATGAAATTGGAATTTATTGTATATTCGTGCAATTTGTAAATTTTAAATGTACATTATGTCAAATAATTATACGAAGTTGATGCAGTAACTTCGATTGTAAATTTATGGGTTTATTTATTTGTAATATTCCGAGGGACATTAAAGTTTCTAAATTATATTTGTGGAATTCTTACCCTGTTTCACCCTTTCGAATGTGTTTTTGGACATCTTTCAGACCGTTTCGTACGTACGTCTTGTGTTTTGAGGCTAAATTAAAAAGTAAATTAGTAAACAAAATTACAGGATAATTATTTAATGTGTTTTTGTGCTTACCTTTTTTTATAAGTTTATAAACTTTCTTAGCCAACTTTTTTGGAGCCATCGGACTCGCGATAGCATTTACGTACTTCAATTTCTCTTCATAAGAGAGGTCTTTCGCATTAGACGCATCAAGATTTTCTTTCATTTCATCGTCTACTTCTTGTTTAATTTGAATGTTTTCCATTTTTAATGTTCTGTTTTAAGACTTCACGCGTAACAATGTACTAACGTCACCCACGTGTAAACAAACTGATTTTTTAGGTTAGGTATGTCCGGCCAGCGTGTGCAATTCACCATGAACTAAGAAGTATGGAAGAAAGGTAACGCTAGTGATATTTTCTAGATGGCACCACAATAGTTTTTTTTATCTAGTGGAAAATTTTAGGCGGGTAATTTGAAATACAAAATCGTGATGGAAGAGAAATTGGTGAATTATTTTGTGTTTTTTTTTATTTTTTAGAAAAATATATGAACAAAACGACTTTTTATGGACTTATTTTTAATTCTTTACATTCTTTGAATATGTCGAAATCAATTCAATTCGTTTTAATTCACCGATATGGTAACCCAGACCAATTCTCGGTCAGTTCTCAATTAACTTCTTTGGCGTTTTGTAGGATATTGTCTATAGTAATTAAAATCATCCTGCACAGAGCTCGAATTTTGAAAAATTGGATCGGTAAGTTTTTATTTACAGTTTTTAATGAAAATTCCTATCTTATCAGCGGTGTACTTTAGTACCCACTTAACTGCCTGTATTCCATAAAATGATCACTTATTGAGTCATGGAAAAAATAGTTCGTAATATATTCAGTTTTTTTGTGTTTGAATTCCACATATTGGCCTACGGGATGTATTCTCTATTTTCAATCGTTTTAAATTCTGATTCAAGAACAAACGCTTTTTGAATACATTCAACTAATTATTCTTTACTGAAAATTTGCCAATACTCCTGAATCGGTCTGCATACATTCTACACGTTTAAATCATTTTGAATCGAGGCCAAGAAATGAAATTCCGAAATATTAAGAATGATTCACTTTTCATCCAGTAAACGAAAAACGATTGAAAGTCGGAAGATCTTCAGAAAGTGAATTTGAAAATGATAGAGAATTATCGAACACTTATAAGAATCATTTTCTATCATTTTTAATCCAATTTCTGACCATTTTCGAAAAATTATAGCTCGGTGGCATTTTATCACAATTGGATAAAATTTGCTGCATTGTAGTAGAAAAGTCTGAACGTTTCGAAAAAAATATTTATAATTACATGTAATAATAATAAACGCATGAAAAAAAGAACAATTTGTTGTTTTTTTAACGATTTTTAACCACAGGGCACCCTTTTTATTTTTTTTTAAATATTGTTATGTTATGGCAAATTTAATCTCATATTTTATTTAGATTTTTAATTCATGGTATGTCTTTTAATTTTCGAGTTACGAATTTTTTAAGTTGATCACCCCGAAACTCGGGCATGCGCTTATTATAGAAATGTAACTGCTGCCGCCTTTTTCGACTCGTTGTTTTCTTTCTATTTATTTTGTTCTTGGTAATTTATGTGTGAAAAACACTTTTTTAAAGTTACAACTATGAATTTCGTGAAACTATGAGTTCAAAATTCATATATAAACGCAACCAATAATATACTAGACAAAAAATTATCACAATACAATTTTTCACTACAATTTTGCTATTTATCGGGCGCCCGACCATTGTCCATAAAAAGTTGTTTTGTTGTTAAAACCCGTAATCTGTCATGGATTCAAATGGAATCAATCGCATCAATTTCAATTCACGTCAATATCTGCGAATGTCTTTAAAAAAGTGAATTCTAGTTTCAATCCTTTCGAATCCCCCATTTTAAAGTTATTCTGTTTGATTCATGGCTATTTCCGCATTCAGAAAATGGTCAGAAATTGGATTAAAAATGATAGAAAATGATTCTTATAAGAGTTCAATAATTCTCTATAATTTTCAATTCACTTTCTGAAGATTTTCCGACTTTCAATCCTTTTTCTTTTCCTGGATGAAAAGTGAATCATTCTTAATATTTCGGAATTTGATTTCTTGGCCTCGATTCAAAATGATTTAAACGTGTAGAATGTATGCAGTGGAAATATCTGAAAAATTATGCAGACCGATTCAGTAGTATTGGCAAGTTTTCAACAAAGAATAATTATTTGGATGTATTTAAAAAGAGTTTGTTATTGAATCACAATTTAAAATGATTGAAAATAAAATCCCATAGGCCAATATGTGGAATTCAAACACAAAAAAACTAAATATTTTATTCTTCATTTGCTAATCAAGAGGCATTGACCTTGATAATAAATAAAAACGTCCGACGAACTATTTTTTCCAAGACTGAATAAGTGATCATTTTATGGAATTCAGCCCGTTAAGGGGGTATTAAAGTGCACCGCTGATAAGATAGGAATTTTCATTTTAAAACCGTAAATAAAAACTTACTGATGCAATATATTTCAAAATTCGGGCTCTGTGCAGGGTGATTTTAATGACTACAGACAACATCCTAACAAAACACTAAAAAAGTTAATTGAGAACTGACCGAGAATTTAGGGATATAAGTAAAAATCCCGTTGCAATATTTCAGAATCGCAAAATATTGTAGACTATTGCAATATTGCACCTAGATTTTACCAGTATTTTTTTATGAGTAAATGTGAATAAAATACATTAGTCATAACACAAATATTTACAGCTAGAATTATGATAGTGTATTCATGGTAACTATCGGTAATTGACTATCGTTATTACTAATGAGTGTTAATTACACTCTGCGTCATGATTACTGCAAGTTATAACTGGAAGTTAGAAACAATTAGTTATCAAAAAGTCAGTAATCTTATCTTTAGTAATGAGTATACTGAAAATTACAATTCGATTTTCCCACCTTACAAGGAAGTAAATGGGTACATAATTCAAAATTTTCGTTTTAATCGGCCACCAGATCGTACCTGGAAGAAAAAGAAACAAAATTTAAAATAAGAAAAACATTTTTTGTATGACTTTTTTTTGACACATTTATGACTTTTATATAGTGTCTTTAGTATTAATTTCTCTGAAGTTAGTATTGTTCGCCAGTATTATTAGTTCATAGTCATTCGTTATTAGTCAATCTCAAACGCGTCATGAGAGCAAAAAATGCATACAAAAATTCAACCCATTAAGGGGGTCTAAAGTGGTTCACCGTTAAGGTACGAAATTTCACTAAAAAATGCCTATTTAAGATGAGTATCTTATTCCTAGACATGAGTGTCTTATTAGACGATGGATAAGACGCCTATGTCATAATCTTAGACAAGCGTCTTACTGTAAGATCTAAACATATGTGGCTTATAAAATATAAGTGTCTTATGCCTGAACATAAGTGCCTTATTACTGTAAGACATAAACATATGCGTCTTATTTCTAGACATAAACATACGTGCCTTATTCTAAGACGTAATTGTCTTATTCCTAGACATAATTCTTATTCCTAGACATAAATGTTTTATTCCTATACTACGTGTCTTATTGGAAGATGGATAAGACATGCCTTACTCTTAAACAAATGGCTTACTATAAAATAATGAGTGTCTTATTCTTAGGCACACGTCTGTTATACTAACACATGAGTATAAACATATGCAACTTATTTCTGGACATAATCTTATTCTAAAACATAAATGTTTTGTTCCTATATATAAGTGTCTTATTATAAAATGAATAACACATATGGCTTACTCTTAGGCAAGCGTCTGACTCTAAGACCTAAACATATGTGTCTTATTCTAAGACATCAAGGTCTTATTCCGAGATATATGTTTTATTCTAAGATAAGACACACATGTCTTACTCTTAGGCAAGTGATTATTTATAAAACGATGAGTGTCTTATTCCTAGAAATAAGGGTCTTATTGCGAGTCGTAAGTGTCTTATTCTAAGACGGATAAGACACACGTGTCTTAGTGTTAGAAAAGTGTATTACTGTAAGACCTAACCGTGTGATTTATGATAAAACATAAGTATATTTTTTATTCCTAGACGCAAATGTTTTAAAGTAAGACATAAGTGTCCTATGCGAAGAATCTTAATATCTTATATAAGACAAATCCGGCACACTTGCAGACAAACATTTGCGTCTTATTTCTAAACATAAGCATATGCGTTTTATTTCCAGACATAAACCTATGAGTCTTATTCTAAGACAATAATGTCTTGTTTCCTAGATACAAGTGCCGTATTCTGAGACTGATAAAACACACATGTCTTAGTCTTATGCAAGTGATTATTTATAAAACAAAGTCAAAGTTCTAACTTTGTAAAGGCACTTCTAATTACTGTAGATGTTTAGTTTAAATCTGTAAAGGCACTTATAATTACTACATATGCATCTTATTTCTGGACATAATCTTATTCTAAGACATAAATGTTTTGTTCCTAAATATAAGTGTCTTATTGTAAAACGGATAACACACATGTCGTACTTTTAGGCAAGCGTCCGACTCTAAGACCTAAACATGTAGTTTATTATTAAACATAAGTGTTTTATACTAAGACACAAGTGTCTTATTCGAACAATCTAAATGTCTTATAAGACAAATCAGGCACACTCGAAGCCTTAAACATGTGCGTCTTACTTCTAGACATAAACATATGTGTCTTATTCCTGGATATAAGTCTTATTCTAAGATAAGACACACATGTCTTAGTGTTAGAAAAGTGTCTTACTGTAAGACCTAACATGTGATTTATTATAAAACATAAGTATCTTTTTTTTTATTCCAAGATACAAGTGTTTTATATATAATAAGACATAAGTGTCCTATGCGAAGAATCTTAATATCTTATATAAGACAAATCGGGCACGCTTGTAGAGAAATATATGGGTCTTATTTCTAAACATAAGCATATGCGTCTAATTTGCAGACATAAACATATCAGCCTTGTTCTAAGACAATAACGTCTTGTTCCCTAGACACAAGTGTCGTATTCTAAGACGGATAAGACACACATGTCTTAGTCTTATGCAAGTGATTATTTACAAAACAAAGTCAACGTTCTAACTCTGTAAAGGCACTTCTAATTCCTATAGATGATTTCCTAGAAAATACCAAAGACCTTAATTGAGAACTGACCCAGAATTTTTTGAAATATGAAATAATTGTACTTTTAATTAACTCTAAATTAATTTCTTTGGTATTTTCTAGGGTTCAATGTATAATAATTATAAAATCACCTTTACAGAGGACGAATTTTGAAAAATCTATTCAGTATTTTTTTATTTACGGTTTTAAATGGAAATTTCTACCTTATCAGCGGAGCACTTTAAAACCCTCTTAACGTCGCATAGACGCATTTTTGACATCAGTTTGAGCCTTTATTTAAGTTCGGATGTTAAACATCGAATTGTTGACATACGCGACGTAAAAATATGACCTTTTAATTATTATAATTAATTTTTTTAAGAATATTGTAAATATCACTTTTTAATTTTATCGCAAAATTTTAAACTTTGACGAATAAATCTGGTTCATTGCATACATATTTGTTTACATAACTACCGGTCTGTTACGTAATGTTATTATTTGCCTATCCATTTAAACATATAATGTCTATATTATGATTAGTCTCCTTTTACAATGCTGGATGTTTTGTTTGATTTAATTAGTTTACATGATCATTTTATGGCTTAATAGTGTTTTTAATTTAGTGCTGGATCATGTGTGTATATAGTTTACGATCTATGAAAAATATGAAATTTCAGTATGTCAATGAAAATTTAATTTAAAATGTAAAGCTCTCAGCTGATCTTCATCGTTATACAGATTTGTAAGTACATAAATTTTATTCACATATTTCACAAAATTGTATCGTGTATATTTGCTTTTAAATTTAATTAAAATTTTCGTATTGTCTTGACTATGTAATTTGAATATTATAACAATTTATTGAATATTAGGATTTTAACCCAGATACTTAAAAGGCCTTTAAAAATAATTTTCTATTAAAATTGTTAACTTTTGTTTACTTACGTCGTTTACTAATGTTAGTAACAATATTCGTAGTAAATATGTAATTGTAAGCTGAAATATACAGAAATGAAAGAAAAAAAATAATCAGCATATTTATCTCAATAATTACAAACAATAACTCTTCTTTTACGATTTGAACAAAAATTAAATAACTTAATTCCTTCAACTGCTGTATTTTGATTTTTGTCAATTTAGAATTTTTTTATTTGCATATGAAATTGGTACAAAGTTTAAAAAATTCACGTAGAATTCAATTATTATCGTCAAAATTATTACCACACTGAAAAAACCAGTTGGTTAGGAACTATTTATGGATGAATGAAGCACTTAAAGACAAATCTGCTGAAAATTATTCACACTTTTACTCCATACTTCGACCAAAAGTCAACATTTAAATTATTTCATCTAACACTAGGTGGCGCTCAAATCCAAAAGCGATTTTGTTTCATTAAAGTAACCACTTGGAATTTGGACATTCTTTACGAAGAATTCTTGATCGTTCAGTCATTCATCACAAATGTCACCCATCAATTCGGTATTTAAACTAAATGATGGCCAACTTCGTTTTTGTTTTTTTTTGTACGCCTCCTAACGGAACTTTAAAGAACATGTATCTCAAAAAATTTTCATATGAAATATAATTTTCAATTGTTATTGAAATATTTCAATGCAGTTATGTTTTTTTTTAATATAAAAAATTTCTACTTTTGTATGGAAATTTTCCAATTATTTTTACAGTGTTTTTTTATCTTCTTTTTCTTTTATTCAGCTGCAAAAGTTATATAGTTATGTATGTCAGAGTAATAATCAGTTCTGAATACTACTAAAGTTATTATTATTTAAAGGATAATCAAAATATACGTTCCAGTCGTAAATGAACGAGTTCAGAACTCAATGCAAACCACTCTTACTTCCAAATCCTTGAGTTTTCAAGTCTGATAAAAATAAAATTATAGTCGAATTTCTTAATAAGATGTTACGAAATTCTATAGGCGCTTCATTTAATTACTTTTTTGTTCTTTTTTATTTTTTTTATTAGATTGTTATTGAACTGGTTTTCAATCGATGGAGCAATGTATACACTCATATATTTTTAATATTTGCATACTTGAATAGAATGTCTAGTATGAATTGTGGAAAAGAAATTGGTGCATCTTCAGCAAAGAACATTTCTTTGACAAATGTTCCAACAAAACCGCCAAATACTTATAAAACTAAATCAACGTCGAATTCAGAATCGGCCAGTTCCAAATTGGTGGTTTCCGATTCCAAATTGGTAGAAAAGAATAAAAATGAGAAGTATCACAAGAATAATATTCAGAAGCACACAAAACCTACAAGTAACAATCGTGCTAACTCGAAGCGATGGGTTTTGAATGATTTTCAAATGGGACGAAATTTGGGTAGAGGGAGACTAGGCCCAATATATCTGGCTAAAGAAAGACAGTCTAATTACATCATTGCTTTGAAAATATTATTCAAAGAACAAATTATGAAGTATGACATCAAACATCAAATTCGTAGAGAAATTGAAATTCAATCTCATCTCAAGTAAGTATCGTTGTTTATTGATTATTAATTAGACTTTTTTAATCACGTAAAAGACAAAACACAGCAGGTTATACTGAAAAAATTAGGTTCTGTCGTTTTAATTAATTTTATTAACTTTATACAACTTAAATATGTTACTTTTTTATTTAATTAAAGCTTAATCAATTTTAGACATCCGCACATTTTGAGGCTTTATGGATATTTTTATGACGAGCGCCGATTTTACATGGTGTTAGAATTAGCTCCGAACGGGAGTTTATTTGATAAATTGGAAGCTGAACCTTTAAAAAGACTTGACGAAAAAAGGTAAGAACTTGAAAAGTGTTTTTTCATAAAAGTTGAGGGTATCAGAGTATTGTCAGCATTTTTACGAAACTGTCCCAAACAATCACTATAATTTTCTTTAAATATTTCCGACATAACCATGGAACGATTAGTATTTACTAACTTTACGAGTCGAACAATTTTTTAATATTTAAAAAAAGAAGACAATGATTATCCAAATTCGAATCCATTGAGCTCATTTATTGGCTTACGTTTCCACATAGTCAAAGTTTAATGAAACCGATGAATGTTTCTCGTAACTTTATACTAATATTTATTTATTCGAATTTTAGCGTTGCAACCTACGTCTCACAAGTGGCCGATGCTTTAAATTATTGTCACAATCGTAAAGTTATGCATCGAGATGTCAGACCCGAAAAATTGCTCATTGGCTTTCGTGGAGAAATAAAGTTAGCAGATTTTGGAATGTGTGTCCACGAACTGTCATCTAGAAGAGAAACTTGGTGCGGAATCGAGGATTATTTGGCACCAGAAATTATTAAAAAACAACCATATGAACATTCAGTCGATAGATGGAATGTTGGTGTATTGACTTACGAATGTCTTATTGGGCAACCACCGTTTCGATCTTCGCACATGGTATGTGCTGCTGATTATAATTTTCCAAGTTACGTTAGTGGAGGTGCTCGTGACTTAATTTCCAAGGTATTTTGAAACAAATATTTAATTAAGATAATTAATGAATTTACTTGATATGTCCAAAATTACATAATTGGCGGATGATTTTCACATTCTGTTATTTGGGTATCTTTAGAGTCTGAAATCCGTTTTCGATAACACTTTCCATTATTTAAATATGGCTGCTTAATAAGGTCCACACGGTTACTTCTTCTGCGATAGTTTCAAAACTACGACAATAAAATTAAATTCACTATATCTGGTGTAAAATGTAGTGCTTTTTCAGATTCAGATGTCAGAAATCATATGCAATGATTATGCAATTAAATATAGCATCTTAAATGACAACGAGCATATTTTTTCCCAAAATTTTGTTCATGTCTAAAATGTACACTAAGCTCTTACCTATCCGATGAGTAGTCAAAATGATTAAATATTTCGTTAATGATTAAAATAATTATTTACATCATTTTGTAAATTACAAAATGGCTTTCAATACATTAAAAAATAAGACCCACATGGATGTCAGAGCAAACGGCGAACTGTGAGGAGGTACCTTAAAAATCTTGTGGAAATTTAAAAACCTCCGAGTATAACATTTTTAACTTTTTCGAGAAATCGAGTATACTTTTGAATATTTTTAGTATAGTGACCAAGAAACAGTTTTCATTTATTTAGGTACATACGTTCATTGAGATTCTATTATATTTCAGTTATATATGTATACAAAATATTATTTATTGAGGATAATGGATTTTCAAATTCAGTTTCACAAACAAGGAACATCGACGTAGAATACCCCTAACGTTTCGAATTTAAGTGGGAAACAAAAAGAAAAGAATATGCAAAACATTGCTAATCAAAGTTAGTTAGTTAGTTAGTTATTTGTTTATTTATGCTAAAGGTTACATAACCTTTTAGCAATTGCTAATCGTTATATGTAGTTGTTTACAATTTGAGTACAACTGCAGAATCTAGTATCACATATACAAAAATTGAATAATTAACTTAGTTAACTTCATACTTTTGGTGAAAACTTTATGGGTGTGGGTCGAAAAACCGACAAATAAAAAAACCGACAGTCATAAGCCGGTAGCCGAAAAGCCGACAGACAAAAAGACCGACACATAAAAAAAAAACTTCGACAAACGGGCTGTCATTTTTTTAAGTATCGGCATTTTGACTGTCGGCTTTTCGATTTGTCGGTTTTTTGACCCTTACCCAATTTTGTTATATGCTAATAAATAGTTGTTACTATTTAATACTTTACGTTTTTTAAATCGATTTATAGTCAACTCTACCGAAATCGATCAATATCCGGTGGAATTAAAGTCGACACGACCTATACAAAACTAATCGGTTATTTGTCGGTTGATATACGGTCAATTTTTTGCACAATTAAATTTTGGGTGAACTTCCGGCGGACTTTTGCGAACTCAACCGAAAATTGACTCAGTCAAAAAACCATTATTCGGTCAATTTTCGGTCAACTTCATAAAAGTCAACTGAAAATCGACCAATGAAAATTTGGCGTCGACTCACGGTCGACTTTTACCACATCGATCGATTCTCCACTAATCAATAAAATACCTTTCGATAAATTTCCTATCAACTTTGTAAAAGTCAGCTGAAAATCGATCAATTAAATTATTGGTTAACTTATTGTAAAATTCGACCGATTACAGACTCAATAAAAAAACCGCCGTACTGAAAATCGACTGATGAAAGTTTGGTGTCGACAATAAAAAAAGTATCTTTCGGTTGGTTACATAACAGTTACTCTTTCATATGCGACATATGTTTCCGCCGTTCGGTCAATTTTCGGTCAACAATGAAAAAGACGACCGAAAGTTGACTGAAAATGTATTCGCCACTCGGTCAATTTTCGGTCGATTTTGAGTAAATTCTTTGTACAAATCGACCGTCGATTTTCGGTCGACTCGGCCGATAGGGTGCTATTGCTTGAAATTCAATATTGACCTTGGAATCTTCAAAAGAGCGAACTCGAAAATACTAAGCTACATAATTTTCTTCAACTTTAATCTTCGACACTAGGTATCTAAGATGTTTGTTTACAGTTAATGTAATAGCTTCATAGTAAAGCTAACAGAATTTAGATTTTGATCTTCAGGTAAGGTACTTTATCCTGAAGTTTCCGTAAACTGAGATTCGTGTAAATTTGTTATATTAATATAATTTGTTATGTTAATAATTAATATAAGAATTTTAAATATTAATGTTAGGATTATTACGTGACATGTAGTACATTTACGCGCTTATTGTTTCACCGAAACCGCGATAAACAAACAAACATATGCGAAGTCATTCGATTTTCTACGAATTTGTCGACGAATTTTTATTAATTTTTATGAATGTAATGAAAATTGATATCTTTATGTTTTTGCGGTCGCTGATGGCGATTCTAAAGTCAGCTTTTTAAAATTCAAAATGGTGGAACCAATATGGCGGACGAATTTTTACTATTTTTCAGGATATTTGTGAAACATGGTTGGCTAGGGATTTTTGGCATTACTGATTATCAACATGATCTTAGAGTTTGTGAAAATGTTATAAAATTAATATTTATCGTAAATTAAGTAAAAATAATTTAGGTAGTAATAATTTAGGAATACTGTTTTTTAACTATCCGATAGCAAGGCATGTATTCTCAAAATTATTTTTCATTTCCAGTTATTAGTCGTGAATCCAGATAACAGGATAAGCATGCTGGAAGTCATGAATCATCCCTGGATCGTCCAAAATAGAAAGACGGAACTTAGTGGATGTCAATGAAAAGAATGTAAAATGAATTTGTAAATATTCTAAAATATCGGTAATGATAAAACTATTTCGCGAAATGACGTAGCTTCGATGAGGAAACGAATCTCCTTTGTGGCCGATGTAAGTTGTTATTTATATAATTGTAATACATTCATGTAAAATATATGATGTAATTCAATATACAGGGTGTACGAAAAGTCCCGGGACGGTTGAATAACTTTCGAAAGAATAAAAATTTCAAAAATCGCCGAAACACGTGATTCGATTTTTCAAACAAGCTATCTTTTGAGGGGGGGTTTCGGCCCCCCAACCTCAAGGGGGGCGGGGGGCACGAGGGGGGCCAAAAATCTTAAATGGCAACATGGTTTGAGTGGGGGCTCATTTGAAAGGTATTTTCGAGATGAAATCAGATCACTGGTCATAGAGGGCGCTGCGATCATTTTTCGCAGATATTTTTGACTTTTTTCAGATCTTAGACGTACTAACGTTTGAAAAAATGAAAATTTCGAAGTCGCCGAATCGTGTAATTCAATATTCTTAAAAAACTTAAAAAACTTAAAAAACTTAAAATCGTGTAAAACAATATTCTTAAACGGGTGTCAACCCGTTTCTGAACGTTACATTGAAAAGCTCTTTTACTTGTATCTCTCCGAAAAATGATCGCAGCGCCCTCTATGACCAGTGATCTGATTTCATCTCGAAAATACCTTTCAAATGAGCCCCCACTCAAACCATGTTGCCATTTAAGATTTTTGGCCCCTCTCGTGCCCCCCGCCCCGCTTGAGGTTGGGGGGCCGAAACCCCCTCTCAAAAGATTGCTTGTTTGAAAAATCGAATCACGTATTTCGGCGATTTTTGAAATTTTTATTCTTTCGAAAGTTATTCAACCGTCCCGGGACTTTTCGTACACCCTGTATATAGAAATGTCATATTATACTGAATATATTGTCATTTTAATATAGCATCGGATTTTTAACATTTTTTGTGTAATGCAAACATATATTTTGTTACTTTGAATACAAAAATATCCCTGAATTGCATGAGATATTGATGACGTAAAAAAGTGATAAAAGTCGGTAAAAATAAAAATGGAGTAACAGTTTATTTTAAATTTATTGCCATAAGTACACAGATTTTGTATATCCGTAGTTTTGTTCATGACAACGAACTTTAGTTATGAGGCAACCTTTGAAGAACTTTGTCGATAAGTTCAATCCATAGACCAGGCTCGTGATCAGCATACCATTGTGCAATGTAACCAAGCATGTACTTTTGTCTCTCAGTGCACTTTGCGCATTGGGTTTGGATGGCTTCTGGAAGTATCTCTGTAGACGAATAAAAATAATAATTAATAATTTAGAAAGATTTAATCTAGGCAACAGAGCTACAAGAAAAGTCGTTGATTAAAATAGAAAAAAAAACTTAAATACAGTAGAGTCCCGGTATATTTGCCCGCTCGATTCCTCGACTTCCTCTCCCGTCTTCTTATATTTGTCAAAAGAAGGGGAGCGCCGCTTCTCCCACTCTTGTCAGTCGCGTTACGTTCGTGACGTTACAACAGGCCCTTCCTGAGGCCCCAGCGCGTGAGGTGGGGGAAAAAGAGAACGGCGACAGACAAATATAACGAGACGGAACAGGACAAATAAGCTGAGACGTAAATATAGCGAGACGCAAATATACCGGGACTCTACTGTAATAGACTTGGGTACTTAGTTAAATTTGAATGTGCGTGGGTTGTTTTCAGTTTACAGTAAAAATGGTAAGCGTTTCCTTTCAAAATTACTATTTTAAACGTATGTTAAGTGCCTAAAATTACCATTTGTAATCTTAGGAGATTGTTATGCAAGTGGCAACAGAATTAGAATGAAAAGGTCAAATACAACGTGAAAGAATCTAGGACAATTTTTCCATACAATTATTATTACAGTTAAAAGCATTAATAAATATTAATTTGAAAAATATTATTGATTTATAAATTTTAAAGAATACAAAATAAAATATATTTCTGTAATGTTATTGTTAAAAGCGATTTGTTTTATACTAATAATTCATTTCTTGGTTCAGAACTGATTACTTGTTTCTTATAAATCAATGATTACATTATTAATATTAGTCGTCTTATTAAACTATAGTGACAACATAGAATCTTAATGATTCCCTTTAAAAAAACAATGAAACAATGACTACTTTAGAGATAATCAGGGCAATATGCTAATAAATCTTGTAAGGTTTGGAAATTTAAAAAAATGAATCTTTTATAAATGATATATAAGTTACTAATAAATATTTTGTGACACTTTATGATCATTTTTATATGTATAGAAAATTCAGATTCATACCTCTGAAAAATGCAGCGTCAGGAGTAACACAAGGGCCGTCACGAACTAAACACTCAAAATACTCATTACGCCATTTTTCGTCGTTTATAATTTTTTCCACTTCAACAGAGTCATAAATATCATTGTATTTTCCTTCAATTTCCTTAGGAGGAACAGCAACCGACAAGCCGACTAGGGCCAAGGTGGCAACCAATATGATACTTTTCATTTTGACGTTTGTACAGATTCTTGGCCAATGATGCTTTTGTGCGATGACATTCGTATAAATACCTACTTCTTATCGAATTACATAAGAAATTAAATATAATAAATAAGTAAATATATTAAAACTACATTAACTCTTTTCTTAGAATGTAACATAAAACAATGCATTCTCTCGACTAACATATTTGTATGTACAAACAAACGAGATTTAAAGTAAATATATTATTATATAATATTCAATAATAATTCTCATTTTTCTTTTTCGAGAAATATCTCTATGATTTGTGTTATAAAAATATTCCACTGTGTCCATCATTCATCATGTTTTTAGGTTTCTCCGTCAAGAATGGCACAATTGAGGACATGGATCTTAAAAGGGGTCGCGCTCTCAAACGGTCGGAAAAGTATTGTCCACGCGTAACAATGAAATCTAAGAGAGACTTTAATCAATAAATGTTGTTGACTTGAACTCGTCATATCTCCTCAAAAACTGCATGAAAAATTCTGAAATTTTCAGGGTACGTGCACAAGATAGTAGCGAAACAGATAGGTGAAGTTAAGTTAACAAAATATCTACCGAATTGTTAATAATAATTAACAAAAGTAGAAGTAAATTAAATTCGCCGTTGGCGAGCTATATCGAGAAAAAGTGTGTTACAAAATTTACGTTAGAGAAAACTTCCAGTGGGAAAGTTGTTCGTCAATGTATGACGAAGATTTCTGCAAAGTTTCAAATTTTTTGGAACTAAGATGCGTTAATTATACGTTATTATCTAAAAAACGCGTGGGGCTCTGATGCAGGCGATTCTGCACGCTTCATTTCAAACACCACATACAAGGAACATACGAAGAACAAAACGTTCTGTATAAATTTATGTTTGATATTGATTATAAATTAATACTTATTAGTTAATTAGCAAATTATATTAGATTAATATAAGATGTAATATTTTTAAACTTTCCGCCTCTTCTATTATACGACAACAATGTTTTACAAGTTCATGCACGTCGAGTCCCGTAAGGTAAGGGAAGTCGTTTTGTCTTATGAAATATTGTATTTAATATTATACTAAGTATTTTTCGTGACGTGATCAGTAAATTTTGTTTATAATGAGCGACAAAAACAATAATTCAAGAAGAACGGGAAGAAAAAGCCATAGCGATTCCTGTAAACCTTTGATGTCTGAAAGGAAATAACTAATCTGCATTGAAAAAGTACTGTACATAAATTAAATATACAACAAAATATTATTAAGTCTATAAATAAAGTAATATTAATCATAAATTTATACAGAATGTTTTGTTCCTCGTATGTTCCTTGTATGTGGTGTATGAAATGAAGCGTGCAGAATCGCCGGCATCAGCGCCCCACGCGTTTTTTAGATAATAACGTATAATTAACGCATCTTAGTTCCAAAAAATTTGAAACTTTGCAGAAATCTTGGTCATACATTGACGAACAACTTTCCCACTGGAAGTTTTCTCTAACGTAAATTTTGTAACACACTTTTTCTCGATATAGCTCGCAAACGGCGAATTTTCGAGCTCATTAAATTTACTTCTACATTTGTTAATTATTATTAATAATTCGGTAGATATTTTGTTAACTTAACTTCACCAATCTCTTTCGCCACTATCTTGTGCATGTACCCTGAAAATTTCAGAATTTTTTATGCAGTTTTTGAGGAGATATAACGAGTTCAAGTCAACAACATTTATTGAATAATGTCTCCCTTAGATTTCATTGTTACGCGTGGACAATACTTTTCCGACCGTTTGAGAGCGCGACCCCTTTTAAGATCCACGTCCTCAATTATTTTAAAAATATTTAGCCCAATGAAAGAAACCTCAAACATTTTGAAGATCTGAGGTTTTATTGCTTTTGTTCAGTTTTGTAACGAATAGGTCATATGTTACAAGCTTATGGATCTGAGGACCATAAAAAACCACTTCTCGCAGCTTCAAGTTACTTGAAGCATTCACCGTCTTTGTTTACAGCATTCACCCGTTGTTTTAAAAGTGCCAATTTGATATGCAGACATGGAATAAGAATTTTTGAGGGATTAATAAATAGATCATGTATTATATTTTTCGATCCAGGTTCGAAGGTTTCTCTACGAGACCAGACGTTGTTTGTGTAATTTTTTCAGCCCCAACAATCCCATTCTCATAAAAAACACAGCATTTATGACTACCGATTGTAGTCGCAATGTTTTTGTGATGATTTTAAGATCAACAGCAACTTATCATTCTACTGGATATTTACTAACTGCATATTAATTACCGAACTACTGTAGGTATGGATGCATAAACATTAGTATTATGCAGCAGAACAGCTGTAATGCTACTCTTTGACGAATAAATATACAACTTCACTAATTCATTAGTCCAAGGATACACGGAAAAATGTCATGATTAATTTAGCAAAAAAACATTTGTTGGAATGGACATCGCGACTTCGGCCAAATTATTTAAAACGCTACGATACAAGTACTGCTGATCTTTAAAACGAGATTTACCATCAACAGCGAGAAAACGCAAGAGAAATCATCGTTGCAGATGTTTTGTTAAAAAAATAGTTCGATACCGGTAAAAATAGGAGTTATCCTGCACTAATTGTAAGTAACTGTGTAATTTAAAAATAAATTTGGTTTCATGTTTACCTACTTATTCCATTGATACTCAAATACCACGGTCTGACGGACATCGTGGTTTAATTTGTTATTAAATCGCTTTCCTACATTTGACCTTTAATTGACCTTTCTAGACCCGATGAGGTCAAACATACACCAGATTCGGATTCAGCGACCCTAAAAACGTATAAATATACTGATTAACTTTGTTATTGAGTTGATTCTCTACATTTGACCTTCAATTGCTCTTCCTAGACTTGATGAGGTCAAACTTACATCAGATTCGGATTCAGCGACCCTAAAAACGTATAAATATACTGGTTAACTTTGTTATTGAGTTGATTCTCTACATTTGACCTTCAATTGCCCTTTCTAGACCTGATGAGGTCAAACGTACACCAGATTCGGATTCAGCGACCTTAAAAACTTATGAATATACTGGTTAACTTTGGTACTGAATTGATTCTCTACATTTGACCTTCAATTGTTCTTGACCTAAACCTGATGAGGTCAGACACCGTATTCAGCGATCGTCGAAAGCTGATGACTTGTGATTTATTATGGATTTTGACGCTATTCGACAAAGTTAAGTGATATTTGTCGAAAATATTTTGCGCGTTTTGGTTGTGGAATATATTAGGTTCAAACTTCGGTTGGAAAGGTAAGTAAATACGTTGCAAACTATTTGAAACTCTCATATTTAGCAGCAAATTTTTCAACGAATCGAATGAGCCCAAGTTTCAAAACCTTTACTTGTTCTCAAAAAAAAGTTTTGTCTCATAGATTTCGGATTATTTATAATCTTATTTCGTTTAGTGCAGTACTTACTTTTTACACTAATACCAGTTTACTATGAAGTATGGTGATACGAATAATCTCATTTTTAATATCTCAATTTTATTAGCAGGTGACAAATGATATTTATTTACCATCAAATGCAGAAATATCAAATACTAAAAATTGTAAGTATTCGCAAACCCAGACAATTGATTAAGTGTAGATAACAGCTTGAATCGTTCGTGTATTCTTCAATACGAAAGATATCGAGTGGACGTGTCAACAAATAGGATGCAAGATAAGAAAAATATAGACATAAAAACGATAGCTAAATTACATCGATTTGCTGATTATATTTCGATTTTTTGTGAACGAGGTATGCAGCAAAATCACGAATAATGCTTGGAGCTGGAATTGTAACTATTGGAGATTTTAAAACAATATAAAAAAAATATTTAATATCATTATCTCTCTTATTGGAATATATTTATCAATATTTGTTTTGCAATGAACAGCCGTTTTTATGTGCTCATTGTGCTTGCTATACGTGCTACGTGACATCTGCCATTGCTATTTTTAAAGTAATACTTAAAAACAGTTTTAAGACAATATAAAATAATAACATCCTTGGTTATTATTTATGACATTTTTGTTCAACACTATATGCGTGAAAATAGTAATGGCAAGTGTAAGTGTTTATTATTAGTTTGTTATTTTTATTTAGTAAAGTAAACACTTTGACAATTCATTGTAAAAGTAAATATTTTATTGACTTAAAAAAATCAAATCTTATTTCATTGACAAATTTTTGCATTAATTAATGTTCCTTTATTCTCTTTAACACCTGTTCAACAAGTTCTAACCATTTATCTGGTTCATTGGTATTGTACCACCGGGCAGTGTAATCCAAAAAGTATTTCTGCCTATCGGTACACTTGGCACAATTGGTTACAATAACTTCCGGAATAATATCTGAAAATATAGTAGAGACATAATTTGTACACAATAAATAAATAGAGAAAAAGGTAATAAAAATATGAAAATATATAGTAAGAGAATTTCGCAAGTAAAAAAAATGATAAAAAATAAGGAGACAGGAAAGAGAAAGATAAAAAATAGACACAACCTTAAATTAGCCGTTGGCTATATAGTTTTTAACTACTTGTAGAGATAATCAACTCTTTTTTTTCACATGGAATTATCATACGACAAAAAAAGAGATTTATTACACTAAAAAAGGATTGCTGACTTGCATACCTCTGAAAAATTCTGCTGCGTCAGTAAAGCAAGGACCATTGTAAACTAAGCATTGATAATATTGATCCCGTAGTTCCTTATTATTTAAAATTGTTATTATGTCTGTAGAATCGTGAATGTCACTGTATTTCCCTAGACTTTGAACATGAAGTCCGATCGTAAAGCCTACGTAGACTACTATTACAAGCAGGAAAAAACTTCTCATTTCGACGCAGATCCTACACGAATGCTTGAATAAAGTTTTTCTGTAACTGCATTTGTTTAAATACTATTATGAAAATTACATTCGAAATTCAAGTGCCACGTGCATATGCATAAATTTAAATGTCATTGTACCCTTTTGTTTATTATCCTCTTATTATCCTCTAGCTGATAAAACAGCCAGGAGGATCGATCAAGAGAATAAATTATACCAGTTTTACGCGTTGTAAAAATTGCAAATAAAAATTAAACAATCGAATTTTGAATTACAGATAACCACGCATAAAACATTCGACGCTGAGAATCAATAAAAAATTGTCTACCAAATTGTAGTACCAAGACCAATGGCGAAATAAATGTTGTCTTTTTCTCATTGTAATTAAAACGGTTTTATTGGTCCCTCTGTAAATTTAATACCGGATAATTGTATAAATCATGCGCTATTTTCTGTTAAATAAACGTATTTCATGGAAATTTCAAATTTATAATGTAGGATTCCCATTTCAGAAATTAGAAATGGACAATTTAGGTCAGCTACCTAAATCACCTTGTGGTAATCGTTTTGATATTGTTGTCACTGATTTTTTGCGTTGGACTGAGGCTATTCCATTTCCAAATCACCGAGCCACAACTGTCGCTGAAGATATTAAGTTATCGATATGGAATTCCACTTAAGATTTAGTTGGACCAAGGTACAGATTTCGAATCTGACATCTTCTGTTTCGTGATGAATCTTCTAGGTATACACAAGACCAGGACAATTCCTCTTCATTTATAGTCAAATGGTTGAAGGATTGAATAGATCAATTCTAAATTATTTAGCCAAATTTATTGGTAAGAATCAAAAGTTTCGGACAAACGGCTTCCTCTCTTTCACAAGACTTATTACCGTTCGTCTAAGCACGAAACTATATAGACTTATTTCCTTTAATGTTTGGTAGATAACTTCGATCACCTCTCGATCCAGTTAATGACATTGCAGAAGTCAATTCTACAACCCTACCTACCTACTACGACGTCAGTTAGTCGATATTTACCAATAACCAAGATAGAACTGGTTATTAAAAAGTAACAAGTTGGAGTCAAAATTTAATATAAAAATTAATATGATTCATTTCGAACCCTTATAAAAGTATATGTAAGTAAAAAAAGTATGTAAGGAGGTTTTGGAGCATTCTTCAAAAATAGACCTATTATTTCGTAGTTGGTGACTCAAGGTTCGAACCGAGAAAAGTGAAGTGAAAATGGATGAATTGATGAGATTATGTTTAATCTCGTAAGCAAAATTAAGATCATGATACGCGTGAATATATTAAAGACAGGGAAGATCAAATTGATGGGAAAACGGTTGATAATCATGGTATGTAAAAGCCATAGCATTTCCTGACTTCCAAGCAAGATATCTAAGAATCTTATGTTGTGAAGAATTAAGGAGGTGCCAATCCGTGTCAAAGTGAGGAGACCAAACTATGGACCCATACGTTAAAATAGAAATGACAAGAGTTTCATAAAGATAAATAATAGAAGAAATATTTGTAAAACTAGAGGTAGATCGTTTAATGAAGCCAACTATACAATTAGCACGCATTGGGACCTCCTCAATGTGAGGTTTAAAAGATAGAGATTTATCAAAACAGATTCCCAGGTCAACAACAGTGGAGTATTTAGGGACGCTAGTTCCATGCAGACGGTAATCAAAATTGAAGATCATGGGTTTACGTAGATAGGATACGGTGCAAGATTTCGATAGATTAATAGACAGGCCATGATGGATGGACCATAGTCCAAGAGAGTCGAGGTCTCGTTGTAGCCTGGATGAATCCAAAGGACATTTAATCTCCTTAAAGATTTTAATGTCATCAGCATACAGTAGGCAGGATGAGAAAGAGAGTTTAGAGGGAAGGTCATTTGTAAAAATAGTGAAGAGCACGGGACCAAGATTCGAACCCTGAGGCACACCAGAACAAATATGAATGGGGTTAGATATCGAATCATTGATACGCAGAGATTCAGTCCTATCAGTCAAGTAAGAACCCAGCCATGCTAGAAGACTACCTCTGATTCCGACCGCATCACATTTCTGCAGCAGAAGTGCATGGTTAACAAGGTCAAAAGCCTTGGCGAAGTCGATATATATATGACATCAACTTGGGAGTGATGTTCTAGGGCTTTTGATACAAAATCAGTAAATAAAAACTAGTTGGTAATTCTTGATTTGCCCTGAATGAAACCATGCTGTTCATGAACAAGACGAGATTGAATGAGGGTGGCAATATAATTCGCCATTAGCTTGTCAAAAATCTTCAATAAAGTACAAAGGATGGAAATTGGTCTATATAGTTAGAAGGGTAGGATCGATCTTTACTGATTGAGGCCGATTTCCAGATTGAGGGAAAGGTACAAGATGAGAGGGAAAAGTTAAACAGAAATAGCACGGGGTCTAATAGAGATGTAAGATTTTTAAGGAAAATTGGAGGAATGTTATCTGGGCCACCATACCCTGATGGATTTTGTGGACGAGGCTGGTCGGGATTCCTGGACGTCCATTGGGGTAATTTTTGGACAGAGCATGACGCCCAACGGACGTCACGAACCGGTCCCCAGGACGTCCTCCGGACGAGCTCTGGGCCGAGCTGGTCGAACTCTGGACTGGTCTGGACGTCCTTAGGACAACCTTTGGACCGGCCTGGATGCGATCATGGTCTGCTGGACGAGCTCTGGACCAGGCAGGACGGGCTCCGGACGCGATTATGTGTGACGTCCAGGTGACTGACTCCGGACGACGTACATATGTCCTGGACGTCCAGTGGACCTCTAGCGGACCGCCCGTAGCCTTGAAAGCTTGGATGTCATCTCGGTGTCCATTGGGTTTGGAATGTTTGGACCATCGGTGACGTCCACCGGACGTCCTATTATGGTCACGGATTTTTTGACGTCCAGCCTCGTCCAGAGAATCCATCGGGGGTGTATTATCTTCTCAACTATTGAGAACATTAATAAGATCAGTTCTGGTAATGGCATAAGAATTTCCCACACAGCACACTACTCAGGAGCTCCTCAGGACGTCCAAATGTCCGCTTTTATCGTCCTATTAACGTCCTCAAGACGTCCTGTGTCCTAAGGATGTCCTGTGGACGTTAACAGCATGGTAAAAGCGGACATTTGGACGTCCTGAGGAGCTCCTGAGGACGTCCCCAGGACAGTGTGCTGTGTGGGTTGTTAGAGAGGATTTATAGGTACCGGAAAATTCTTTAAATGATTCAACTCGACAAACTGAACTAAAATGATTAGAAAAAACACCGGCAACATCGGAATCAGAGCTAGCCAAAGAGTCACCATGGCGAAGATGAGTCGGTAAATTTTTAGACAACTTCAAGTTATTGACATATGACCAAAATGATCGAAGGTTGGAATGCAAGCTGGATTGAAGAGAGGATATGTAGTCTTTATATAGAGCTGACGGGAAAGTTGTAGACAACGGGCCCGTAATTTTTTAAAAGCGATATGTATAATCATCAGAGTCGCGACTATAACTTTCCAGGAGAGACTATGCGTACGCTGTTTTAAAATAATTAATTTAATAAGTTCTTTAGTATACCATCTCGGATAAGTACAAATATGAGAACGCCTTTTCTACGGAACATATTTCGAAATGATATTGTTTAAGACCGAGTTAAACTTAGAAGTATCAACATTAATATCGCGGCTACTAAAAACTGAGTCCCATGATATAAAATGAAGATCACGCCCTACTGAAAATGTTCGTAATATCATATGATAAATCATATGAGATTTTTAAAATATCAGTTGATCCGGGAAACTTTTTATGTGATTTCTCATGTAATTATAAGAAATAATAATAATATGAGAAAATGAATTACAATTATCTGGATTCCTCTAAGATATTAAAGAAATTATAAAAATCTCATATGATTTATCATATGATTTTACGGAAATTTTCACCAGAGCGATTAATTGCAATACAGTCGGCATTCTCTAAAACTAACACTAAAAGCTTCAGCACAGTGATGATCATCGGTCTTGACTAGTGAATCACAGAATGGTTCCAGGAGATGCTCAGGAACAAAACAGAGGTCCAAAGTATACCCTATTGAAAAACTCCACATGGAATTCCACGTGGATTTTCCATGTGGATTCTATGTGGATTTTTGTGGAATTTTATGGAATTATGTGGATTTTCCACATAGAAAATCCCTGTGGAATTCCACATGGAAAATCCACATATAGAATCAACGTGGAGAATCCACATAATTCCACATGGAAAATACACGTGGAATTCCATGTGGAATCTCACCTTTAGAGGGAAGAATGGATAGCACTGCTTGAGACCAAATGATAAAGGCAGATTGGATGGATGGAATATTGAAGTCCCCAAGTAAAATAATCTTGTGATCCGAATGCGAGTCGGCAAGATATTCAACTCCATTACAGAATATATAGAAATCTGATGTAGATGTACGTAGTGGAATATAAACACAAATGATGATAATCTTCAGTAAGTGGTGTACAAAACTGACCGCTGCAGCTTCCACAGCACTTGAATGGGGTAAATCTAACTCAACCAGTCGATCACAACATTATAGCCTATTAATCCAAGTTCCGATGAGCTCGTACTATTTTTAAGCCATGTTTAAGTAAGGAATAGAACATCCGGAACTGGTTGCATCATGAACAAGTTTGTTCTCAGATAATCAAGCTTGTTGTTGATGGAACAAACACTTTGATAAAAGATGTTTAAGGTCTGGGCAGAGTATCTAACTGTGGAGGTGTTCTCAGTGAAACAATAGTTGGAAACCCCAGTATTTTATGGTGCGAAGGTCTAAAGAGTAAGCCGCATTGTGTTCAGTGACATCATTGTGCAGTTTAGCTAATTGTTACCTCTGTTGCTTAGTCTTATCTGATGACACTGTGATAAAGTTTCTCTTAGAAATTATTGACATTACATCCCGATTTGAATCTAGTTGGATGATTAAAGGTTTTGTAAAACTAGTAGGAGTGGTGATCATGCGATGTGTTTGAATATTAGAAGTTCAGTCACATTAAACCACAACACAATACCGGATAATAATATGACAGATAAATGAATAAGAAAACTTATAAGAATAATTCAATCATTCCAAAATTAATTAAAAATTAATTTAAGACCATGCGACCGGATAAAAAGAGCCAAACCACAAACAAAAAGTTGTCACAAATATTAACAAGAATAAATTATGCACGAAAGCTCAAACAGAACTCCAAATAAAATTAAAAATTCGGGAGCAACGAAAATACATTAACACAGTCCGACTAACTCAATAACACTTTTATTTATTATTTTGTACAAATTGCATATAAAAATATATAAATTGCTTTACAGTCCAGACTGAAAAGAAATTACGTCGATTTTCATTACTTAATACAATATAATACAAATATCGTGCATTACTTCGTTAAGTCTTTGTATATAGTTATATAACAATTTTGGTAAAAGACTCCTTCCGTTTCAAAGTCTCGATGTGGCCGACAACTTGAAAATGGATTTTTCTCAGAATATAAATATGTTTCATTTTTTTTTAGAATTGTGCATAATCTTTTGTGGTCGCTGGAAGCTTCGGTGGATGTGTAACTCGTAAACACGAATGGACAGTTTAGTCGAGATAATGCACGTAGCGATGTTGTCCATTGACTCAATTCAGGATCTAAATGATTATCTTCAGCTATTCCTAAATTATAACCGATAACAATATCTGGAATTATGAAGTGTTCGTTTTTAATATAATAGTCGTAGCGGATGCCGTAAATTCCAATGTTTATTTCAATCTTGTTTTCAACGCAGCAATCGCAAAGATTTTGTTTTACATTCTTATTGATACTATTAAACTCTGGTCCTATTAAAATAACGTTCAGTTCTATCAAAGACGGAAACCAATGTATTAAAATTTCCCAGGTATCAAGACTAGCAACCTCTATCATATTTGCTCCAATAATATGAACGGTTAATTTATTTCTGGGCGTGTACTTCAATTTTTTCATTGCGTACATCAGTGTTAGTACTCGTGTTAAACTTTGAGAAACATAAGCTTCTTGGTGTTCTGCAGAAATTGATAAAGTTCGATCTCTGTTATATGTTTTAATATAAGATGCGATGGATGTAGGTAAATCAGTTTCTTCTAAATAATATGGACAAAACCATTTCGATATGCAAATTTCAGCATCTAGAACTTTATGGTCTAGCTCGAAACAAAGTTTGAAAGATCTACAAAGATTTTGATGTTCAGAATTATTAAAATGTTCCGTACAAAAATTGGAATTTGGACAATTCGGACATTCCTTTAGATTTTTAATATCGGAGTCATGGCAAATTGCACATGCTCTTGGAAATGTAAACATTTGCTTCTCGTACAGTAACAGTTCTCTTTCCATTTTTAAAGACACGCACAAAACTTTAGTCGTTTTTTCTCTCACCCAATCCTCCATGTTAAGACCTTTACAGTTTTTGAAGATACTGGGTTCGTTTGTTGTATTGTAAAGTTTGCAAACAATTTGGCACAATGCTTTATGTTGCGACCAATGTTTTCTTTGGTGCATTTGACTGCAGTATGATATTAGTTTACAACCACTGCACCTCTTTATCGCAGGTGACTTTACTCCGTATGATTTGCACACGTGACACGCATTTACGAAAAAATTAACATTGTAAGAATTTTCCATTATAGCACGTTCAATGAGTTGTGCAAATTTGACTAATCTTGCTTTATTCAATAAGCTACTCGACACTTATAATCACATACATTTACTTTCAATAAGTCAGAATATATGATGCTTATTATGTTTTTTTCATTTTTTTAATAAACACGTGATATCTGAAATAATATAATGTTTACTTCCAATAAGTTAGTATATTTGATGTTTATAATATGTTTTTTCTGATTTTTCAAATAAACACGTGGTGAAACGAAAATATTTACAATATACAAGAAATAAAGATGGAAGGGGTGAAATGATGCGCAGAAACAACCAACCAGAACCAATTTGCAAAAAAATGCGCGGGCGAAATGTTATTGAAATGGTTTGAGGTTATGTAGAACTGCTCCAATCGAACAGGCTTTTGCGAGAAGAATAAAGTATTTTTTATTTTCAGAAGAGGAAAGTGTCCAGTGGTTGCTTGCTTATTCAAAAAATGAAATTCTATTCAGTGTAAACGATGGTGAATAAAGAATGACCCCCAAAAGACCCTAAAAAGTGCCCGTTTTTTAGCAATCGAAATTCGGATTAATTATACACTGTAAAAAATGGAAATGTAAATTTACAACTTGCAGAGTGCACTGTAAAAGATACTAGTGGGACCTTCTCTGAACGTGAACAAATTCCCAGAAACAGTGTGAAATTACCATAAAAATTGTAAATTTACAAAGAACTGAAGCGACTTTGCACGGACTTGAAATGTGAGGTTAACAAAAACAACGGTGCAGTAAATTTACAATTTTGACGGCGAAAATTACGTCAATAGCAAAATATAAATTTATATAAGCGATTTTACAATTTGAGGTTAGAATTTACATTTTTCATCGGGAAACGTATTTTACCATTTTATACTTTTAATGTACTGTAAATGATTAACAATAAACAGGAAACTGGTAATCCTTGCGTAAAGGAACAATAGAAAATTATGTTTTTATAAATTTATTAAAACCTTTTTTAATTAAATATTTCATATAAAACATTTTAATGATAGTTTTAATACTTTTAAGTATTCGTACATTACTTAACAAGACATTGAATTGTTTTTATGTTGTTCATAATGTTGCTTCATATCTTTTGAATTTGTAGTTTTGTGAACGCCATTTTGATCATATAAACAATTGTATTGTCTTTTATGAAAACGGAAAATATGTTTTCTAAAACTCTCATAATTTTTACACGTAACATTAAAAAGGGCGGGAAAAAACCTATCTGAAACATATTTTATATTATTTTAATTTTTGAGTTTAACAAAGTTACGAACAGTCGAAATATACCTTGTATGATGAAATTTCAAAATTTCAACCCCCTCTACGTCCTGCAATTTTTTATAAAAATTGCTAATATTTGGTATTTAACATTGTATCCAATAGGACTATAGTTTGTGCAAATTTCAACCGGATCCCACATGTTTCAAATTCTGGCCTGGATCACTTGACACGAAATCTGTCATGTATACGCATTGTATGTTTGCATTTTCAAGTTTTGCATGTACTTTTTGATGCTAATCATATTGATAGATAGTCACAAATTTAAAAGCACATATTCTGCAAGTAATACATTTTTTAAAATAACAAATAATGGTGTAGGGAATAAAAAAACGGATTTCACCATTAAACACAATTGAATACCCCGGAAACAAAATTAAACTGTTTTCAAATAATTTCTTTGGTATTTTCTATGAAACCGTCTACAGTAATTAAAATTGCTTTTACAGTGCTCGAATTTGGAAAATTTTATTCAGTCATCTATAATTTACGTTTTTAGTGAAATTTTAATGAAACCCTCAATATCGAAGGTAAGACAGTCCGATACGGGGGAGGTTATCCACCACCATCAACCCCCAATGGTGCCTAATGCATTTTCCTCCTTGGTAATACAAAAAAAAAATACTAATAATATATACGTCTTTATTGTGGACGTCCCGGGATGACGACTCACAAATGCCCACGGACGATTTCAGTGGACGGATAGTCTCAGGCAAGATCTTATGCATCGCTACGAGGAGAGTTGTCCGAAACAGAGCGGCTACATGGCGCGAATGCATAATCGGGTTACAATAATCCACCCCGAACTGGCAAATCGCTTTTCTCAACAACATCTGAGAAATTATGTGGCCTGTCAAAAAATCGGGCAGCCGACAGATTACAAAACGCATGTCTCAATTGAACGGCAAAATTCGATTCACGCGGATACTTGCTTCCCGATGGCTGCAAAGACGGGAGGATGGAATTCGACAAAATGCAATATTTTTGTTGAATGCTTCCAACTTCTTTAAACACCGTGTCGCAGTGTCGGTCAATGGCTTCGGTTGAGGAGGAATTCTGGTGGAGCATCTACGAGAAAACATCTAGGCTTAATGCAGATACTCCAGGCATTAAAATTTTTTACCGAGTTGCCCACCAGTCAGTGCATTAGAGGTGAATAATGCCATCAAAAGGGCAAGGAATTTCTCCTCGCCGGGCTGAGATGGAATTAACAACTATTGGTGGAAGAAGTTTACTTCTGCCCATCAACACCTAGCCGGAGTATTCACCACTTTCATAACTGGAGACCAATTCATTCCTCATTGGCTGGTGTAGGGCCGAACAACACTAATCATAAAATTGGTGGGATTGTATGATCCAAAAAACCATAGACCAATCAACTGTCTCATTACGTTACACAAATGGTTCTCTACCATCTTGAACGAACGTATTGAGAAAGCTGTAAAACGGGCATGGGAGTGAATAGTAGAACAACGAGGTTGCAATGGGTGTGTTCGGCTGCAAGGACAACTTGCTTATCGACAGGTGTGTTTATCAGGACTCAGTCCAGTACAAGCGTAACCTGTTGATAGCCTGGCTGGAGTATATGCAGGCGTATGATTGAACTTCGCACGAGCTTTTATGCTTGTTGCTCAAACGCCTTCATGTCCACCTAAATATAGTGAGAAGTATAAAGGCTTTAATGCCACTTTGGAAAATGTGCTCTGTCGTGACATCGGGGAAGCGTTGAACCACGTCTAAACTGGTTCAGTTCCAAAGAGGTGTCTATCAGGGAGATTCTTTGAATCTTCTGCTATTCTGCATCTTTATAACGTCGATCCGTTGCTCTCCGAGAATTTCATAGGTACTTGTGTGGGACGCCTGGTCAACGTGTGCATAAGATCACCCATCTCTTCTATACCCACACGGAAAATAAATATATGTGACATATATGCTAAATAAATGCACATATATTTTCGGCGAAAAATGCAATATGTGACATATATGTTAGATATATGAATGCACATATAGTTTTAAACTTATGTCTGGCATATATTCAACATACATTTGTCATATATTTTCGGTGAAAAATGTAATATATGAAATATATGCCATATATCTGTGGTCGAAAGGCATAACAGCATAACTGACATTTTCATGAAATTTGAGATAACTCTGGATTTTTGTATAATTAATAATGCTTTTCAAACTGTACTTGCTATTAAAGCATTTGGAAGCTCATTTCGGTAGAAAATGTTCCTCAACATAAAGGCATAACTGCATATGGTTATAAAATTTGACATTATAAATATCGGAAAGTAGTTAAAAATTATATTTAATCAAAAAGCTTAATAAAATGTTGATCGTATCAATAAATTAGGTAAGAACTATTTAGTAATAACATATTTATTAACTTTAATAATTTCATAAATACAGTTTCTTGTTAAATTAAAAGTTTAAAATTTTAATGACATGAACGTATTTTAAAATTGTATTAAATAATATGAGTGAATTATAAATGAAAAACAAATTTATTGATTTTCCGATTTGAAACGTACATATTATATAAATGTGCTGCCTAATCACATAACTGCATTCAGAAATGCGATTCCGGTAGAAAAACACTAATTTCATATTAATTTATGCACTTTACTCAATAAGATGAACGTGTTATAAAAATATATCACAAAATAAGACAAAATTCTAAATATTAAACAAATTTATAGCTTTTCCGATTTGGGAGAGCTAAGTGAATATTAAAAGCCGTTTCTCTCGGAATCATGACAGCGTCAGTTATGCTGTTATGCCTTTCGACCACAGATATATTCTCGCAAATACTTTCATCGAATATTTTTTCCACCTGGGTATGGACGATCTTAAATTATACGCACCAGGCGAAGATCAATTACATCGGTCTCTGAAAATTACCCTCACATACTCGAGAGATATAGGGATGGAATTCGGATTGGATAAATGTGCAGTCGTTTTTTTTTAAGGAAAACGAGGTGGCAGCCACGAATATGTTAGCTGTTTCACCAATGCTCTATTCATTTGGGGCACTTAAGTGGAACATTAATGAGCTAAGGGGTATTGGCTGACGAATGTAAGTAAGATGGTTTGTATGCAAGGCAGTTTGCATCTAAGATCTTCCGTAAAATGACCGTACTTGCCCCCAAAAAATGGGAGGTCGTGGTCTTTTGAGTTTTGAGTGCATGTATGACAGATTAGTCCTAGAAACTTCTTGCGACGTTATTAATCGAACGGATCACCTGATGATGCTAGTTCATCGCCATGAAATTCATGGGAAGGAGGCGTTTTTGTACAACCCGGCGGAAAGAGCGGCATAAAAATTAGGTCTTGTTTTCAACGTTGGACGCAGTAGCGCACAGGAATCATCAATCAGCTGTCAGAGACAATGTACGGAGGGAACAACTCCGTGTGTCAACCCCAGTTTTGCCATACGTCCACATTAATGCAATAAGCCTGACATAATTCTTGCTGACTTCGATGAAAAATCCATCCACATCATTGAGTTCTCTGCATCAGCAGAGACAAATATAGTCAGCAAAGATGATGAAATATCAAGAAATCCTGTTCAATATCCGCAAATGTTATCCAGGATTTAAAGTCAAATGTGTCTCGCTTGTAATTAGAGTGCTGGGCGGAATGAGACCAACTTTCCTCGAAAACATTAAAAGCATTCTGGCCTGTCAACAATATGCAAATTCCATTGCTGGCCGAATGCAGAAAGCAGTGCTTCTGGGATTAGTCCGTCTATTGAGATGACAGGAGATCATGTAACCAATACCCCAATGGTAGAGGGAGTGGTGTAGTTATGACAATTTACAATAATTTGTCATACACGTTCAGAAAAAAATATAGCAGTATTTATTCTTAGAGTTTAAATATTAAAAAATGCTGAACTTCGTTAAAAACATTGTACACTTGGGCAGTAAGAAGATAATGTTATGCTCATTTTTAAGTCAATACAATAAATAAAGATTGCCATATTTCGAAAATGAGGAAAAACTTTCTAATTAGTCAACATTCACTTTATAGACCTTCTCAATTATGTAGTGCTTAAAAATGTTTGTTTTTGTTCATTTGCAAATTCATATAGAAACGGAATGTTGAATCTTGTCAATTAATTTATCGTTTTTAATAAAATATTTATTTGGACATACAGTCCTACAGCTATCCACAAATTCCTATTACATGTTGAGTTTTTTTAACTATTTCTTCACGTGAGAGAAAGAGGTAGTTTGATTATTAAATTGAGTGCTATTTATACTCATAATATGATATTTAATATGTAAATTTGCGACAAATTGATAAGAAGTTCAGATAAGTGTGCCATTCTTATGTTTAAGCTCGATTAATTATCGTCGACTTAAGATACATAATCTTCTTAAAAAATAATAATTAAAGGAAATCTTATTTCACATTAATTTTGTTTGTTATTTGGTGCATTATTATTTATTTTTTTTTGTGTCACAGCAGAAAGTGAAAAAGATTAAATTTATTCAGGTTTCTAGTTAGCGATTGAAACGATGCTGATAAGTAACCTATTATGTGCAGTTCATTCAATGCTTGGACTTATTTGCAATGTCACATCTGCCGGCTGTTTATTACCTTCGTAAAAGTAAACTATATTTTAGTGCCAATAAAACCATGATTTAAAATTTAAATTTATTCGTTCTTGAAATTTTGGTGTTATATGCGTTTTTTAAATTAGGTAATTCGTAAAGCAGCTTTCTTACGTCGCCCGAAATTGTTGACATAAATAACGATTTATACCTTTCTGATTATCTGAAATTACTATATATATTAAATATTTTATTGCGAATATTTTACTGAATAACAAATTATATACTTACAGGTTGTGTATTGTTTTTTATTATTACATAATTTAGTACACATATTTTTATCCTAGTTATGTAATTTAAATCTGTTAAAAATGGTTCAATACTGATCTTTTAGTATTATTATATTTAATAAAGAAAGTCTTTCATTTCGAGGCTGTATCTGTCATGGAATATCAATTAATTCATCGATAATCTTATAAAAAAGTGCAAGTTCTTGTACCTTATCTCGTATCTGTTTTTATTGATCTTCGATAAAATCACCTCTTATTTCGATTGGCTACTTTCCTGCTTTAAATATTTGACTTCCGCTTTGGATTATCATTTTATAACTTCATAAAAAAGATCTCAATGATTCACGATGTAATCCTGGAAATTTCTGGAGATTTTATGATAATTCGTATTTAAAGATAATCCAGCGCATTAAATAGACAATTCTGGTTGTATAATAAATATTCTTATTGAGCAGAATCATTAAAAACATTGCAATGTCGGTAATTCGACTGTAAACATATTGAACTGCAAATGTACCATCAACGTTGATTTTATGTAAAATATGTTTAGTTTACATAGTAATGAAAATCCATAAACTTTTCTGTAATTTATGTTATTTCAAACTATTGAATATGTAGTTTAACCAACTCTGGTCGCTAACGAAACACGATAAAGTGGAACGAATCGTACAAAAGCAAACCGCACACATCTTCTGTCAAGTATTAAGAAAAAATTTAACCAAAAACAAAAATGAGGCATTTTTTGTTTAGTATTTTCGTCAGCTTTGCCTTAACCGCGATCACTTCCGCTGGACCAATTGCAAAATACTCTTCTGAATATGATACTCTTGATGTCAACGATATTTTAAATAACGCCGAACTTCGCACGCAGTTTTATACTTGTTTGAAGAAGAGTGAACCTTGCAAAACACCACAGATTACATTTTATGGAGGTAGTAGCTTCTAAGCATGCCGATCTTCATAAGGATGCATCTTCTTAATATATACTTTCTGCGTGAAATTTCTCGTAACTTATTGATGAAAAGTTCAACTATTTTAAATGCAGTTTTTTATTCTAACAAGATTTTGAATCAGTTCATATAATAGGTTATTATTTCAACAAAGTCTTGTTCTAATGATAGCGAGATCAATATGGAATCTCATTTAGCTAATCAGTTCTTTTTCTGTGCACCTATAGCCATTTTTTGCTATTTGAATGTTTTAGCTTATTTTCTTCATTATTTTACAAGTGACCTCATGTTAGTATCTCAAGTTTAAAAGTTAATTAGTGAAAACGAAGCAACTTTTGTGAAAACAAAAATACAAATTTCACTCTTTCAAAAGTTTATTTTCAATTATTATAAAATTGCACTCCGTTTTTCACTAAAAAATGTTAAAGTGTTCATCACAGACATAACAAAAAAGTAATTGTTTCAATATACACTCTGAAGAAAAAAACCCGTCGGAAAAAGATTGGAAGGATGTTTGCATTAACAGTTACATGAATAATCCCCCACTACTTGTAAATTAAATTCCCAAAAAGTTAGTATTTTTTGGCTACTTATAGTCACTCATTAATGTTATTGAAGTGTATAAAAAATTACATAATCCATCCCTTCTTAAATTTAATATCTACACGTCTATTTTTTGATAGTAACATTTTCACATAAATAACACTAGTTAACAACAAAAAACTCATCAGAGATAATAATATATATTTCTCTCGTATTTTTTTACATTCAGTATAAAACCGTGTATAGTAATTATCACTCTACATTTTCAAGATATCTGCCTATTCATAATTATCCAAATTCGAACATAATAATTGAAGGTACTACAACTCATTTTACGCGTACTTATTTTACCTGATTAAACCCTGTAGAATACAAATTGCTACATCAGTAATATGCAAAAATAAAGAAATTTTGTTACATGTAGACTTTCTTTCTCCTAAGGCACAAAATAAAGTTTGTATGTTGTTAATTTATTAATTTCAGATGTTACTAATTACGTCCATTGTTAAAATCATATAAAATTTAATAATCAGTGATATAAGCCAGGTTTTAGTTAAATTGTAATATTCAATACATTTAAACCAAAATAAACATTATGACTAACTTTACACATTTACCATTTTTATAGATATCTTTCCAGAGTCAATTACAACGTATTGCATGAAATGTACGGAAAAACAAAAACAGACTTTGGATGCAGTTTCCAACTGGTATATAAAAAATGAACCAGAAAATTGGGAAGCCCTCGTCAAGATGTACAAGGCAGGATGTTGATTGAAGCACTTCATATTCTGAAAATGAATTAATCTCGAACATAATTTATTTATCAATAATATTTCAGAATGTTGTAGAATTTGATTGAAAAATAAATTGACATATTTTCAAACATTGGTATGTATCATTCTATTGACACCCTAGAATTAAAAATATGCAATATGTATGAGTCTGAAAATGAGTCTCGCAATTTATGAATGATTAGATTTAATACAACTGGGTAATATGCATGTTCTCCATTTTCTTATCTTTGAAATATTATTATTTCACTTTGTTTGTAAAGATATTTATCACATGTAAACTATTGTTGGCATGGTGCCTCTACCACGTCTGGGTCGAAGTAATTTCAAATAATTTAATATATTTTTTAAGATTTCAATTATCTCCTCTGAGGCTGAAATTTATAGCGTTTACAAATAGCAATTATGATATGAAAAGTTTAATAATTAGTAGACCCAAGGTTTTCTTGACTATACTTTTCAATAAAGGTATTTTCAACAAAACTTGTTTCCTCTAAAGATCGTTTAACTTTATACTTGTAATATAAAAAACATAAAAGTTAAATTTTATTGTAGTTTTAATTCAACTTCCCAGAAACGATACATTTACGGTAATTGTTTCAACATTGTTGCAATGATAATTAATTATGACATTAAAATGTTTAATACTCCAGTACATGCAACGTATATCTGATTTAAACGAATATTAAAAGTCTAATGTGTTATTTGATGGGACAATAAAGAATCAATTTGTATACTGATAATAAAGCTGAAATTGTTAATTTGCATATATATTCTTATGAACATGTAATAACTGATGTTTTATTGTATTTAGCTTTTGATTGCTATCTACATTCTGTTTATAATAAGTTCCTACAATTTATAGACATGTTTCCAAAAAGGTCGAAATTTTTTTTTCAAGCTAAGAACAAGACAGTGGATTTCTATAGTAAGACGGAGATCAAGGCGAAAACTGTATGACAAGTTCTTGTAAATTTTGTCAACGTCAAACATTAATTATCTCAAAGCATCACTCCATAAATAAATACATTTATATAATTTCATCCGAGTAGACTTTTCCGAGGCCTAAAGTATTAGAATAAATTGGTATTTACGAAAGTTTACAATATTAAAGTAAAAAGTTAATATAAGTGTTTCAAAAAATTTAATTCGATTCACCATTCTAAAAATTCGGAATTTTTCTATTTTATCTCAATTTTCAGGAAGCTATATCACCCTCTAAAAACGTTTTATAGCAGATTTTAAAAAATACGTGTACCTTAGTTTTTGGTCTGCTAGAACGTGTACATAAATTTCAGAAAAATCGGCATTTAACACTTGGGTAGTGTCATTTTTTGATGGTAATAAAATGAGGCAAGTGCTGAAAAAAGATACGATTTTTATAACAAAGTTTTTGGTTGTTGGAACTAAAGAGTTTTGTTGTTGATCAAATGATTTGTACATATTGCGTATAACACAGTGTGCACTCGTCGTTTTAAGTTTGGCTTTAATGCATGTACATTTATTATTATAATAATATTGTATTTACTCAAATACCAAGCGGGCATTCGAAAAACTAATGATTCGTAAACGTACCTTACGTTACAAAAATTGTTACGTAAAATATTTTTAAACGATTTCAAAATTGTTTAAATCCGAGTATCTTAGTTAAAATTCTCGTTTCTGCAAATCCGAAATTTTGCCAATAACATTCACATATCAATTTTTTAAATATTTTTGAAAATAATCTTAAAAACGTATGACATGCTTTGACTAATTAACAACCAGTTTGTGAAGAATATATAATACAAATTTAATTTTTAAGTGGATGATTTAAAATTTTAAATTTGACAAAGAAAACAAATATTTTAATTTATTTCCGTAAAAATAATTGTAAAAAATAAAACTTTGAAAGCACAAAAAAATGAAAAGAGGATGTTAAAATATTAAATAATTAAAAAATAATAACAAAATAAAAAATTGAAGGAATGAAAGCAATAACAGTAGTTAAAAATAATAACCAATATGTAAAACAATTTTAATAGGTTTAAATTAATTACGCACAATGCATGAGAAGTGTCTACACAACACGTCTCGTTAGTCCTGAATGATTTTCAGGTTGTGCAAACGTGTTATTTTTATGCTTCCTAATCGAGTCTTTTAATACCGTTTGTCTATGTATATATTGTCGCAAACCTTGCACGGAATTTGATAAACCTCTCGACTTTTTTAATTTTATCCAATTTGTCTTTAAACGGCTTAATCTGTCCAACACGAGCAGGCCTGGTTTGCGTAGAACTCTAATATTGTCTTTTTTGAGTCTCTTAGCTGAATTTTCATTTACCCCTTTGATATTTGACGTATTTAAAGATTTAATAAATTTGTTGTATTTGGAAAAGGGTGGTGTTATTATACGCAAAAGATGAACACTTTTTTTAATATTATCTTGTATTAATTCTTTTGGATAACCATTATATTTTCGAGTACCTCTTTAATATTCCAATTTTTTTCATTAAGTCTTATTTAAGCTAATTTTATAGTTGGATCAATCAGTCCACAGATTACGCGGATATTGTAATTAATAGATTGAAATGAAGATATCATTCGGACCAAATATTTTGTGGTACAAGTCAGTATGAACAGCACCGACCTGCTAATTAGAATCCAATCTAAAAAGCTTATTTTACCATTTAATTCGTTCTCAATTGTAAAGCTAATCCGATTATTTATCCCATGTCATTTTTTCTGTAAATTGAATAAATGTAAAATATAATTTTCTTTACCTTCGAGAACAGCTATTAAGTCCTCTATATATCTTTTAAAAATAGAGTTATTATTGAAAATTAATAATGAAAAATAAACATTTGAATTAAAAATTCCCTTCCATTAATGGACAGTTAGACAATAGCCGAAAATATAGTTTCTATGGGAATAAAACAAAATTCCGTTTGGAAGAAAAGGTGATAATACAAATATTATGACGTGTCATGGATGTAATTACCATATTCTCCTGTGTAATCTTTTTTTCGGCCCATTCACTTGTTTGTTTTTCCAATTATGTACAGTAGTAAATAATCTCTCTATCGTATAGCTTGTTGTTTAATAAATGTGTCGAACCTGATTAACATAGTACATATAAATCCGCTAAGAAAATGCTTTTAAACCTGACTAATGTCTGGTAATATATGACAAAAAACACTCCGACCGTGAATAAACCTGGTTTTAAATCGAATGATACGTAAAATTATTATGTATAGTAGAACACGTTTTAGAAGGTTAATTTAAGAGTACTGCCTATCGGAGTACATTAATAGCATGTTTAGGCACATCAACCAAAAAAAATCTGTAATAAATGGTACGGAAGAGATTAATGGTACGACGTGATTCATAAAATAATAAATTTTCCACTCAGTTTATCTGGAAATTATATTTACTTCCTGAGAATACGAATAATTTTCAAAAGATTTAAAATATAATGTACATTTTGAAGTATATGACCATAGATGAGAGTAATGGACGTTTTTGAACTATTTTATTCAAAATTAACGAACTATATATACACTGAGAAAAATATTTAGTAAATTGAACTAAATGATGAGTTACCCAGTAGAAACTAAATTTTTAGTAATTTTTAACTTATAGTTTGTTAATTTGACTAAAATATAATTAATCCAACTTTCATTTAGTTATCTTAACTATACACGGAGGGAAATACATAGTACATCCTGCTTAGACCTGAGTAAGACTTGCTAAACACAATGATTAATTGTTAATTTTAGACAGACTATATACACTATGTAGAATTTAATAAACGAATAGTTGGAAAGACGTTTTTTCGTACAAGGGTACATCAGAAATTAGTGTTTAGATACATTTCGGTGCTGTTCTTTTTCGTACAACAAACTGAATATAAATGATTTACTTACTTCAGTTAGAGTTTCATTTAATTCGAGTTCAGTTACAAAATTTTACTAAACACGTTTATTAGGATATTCTCAATCTCTCCATAGTTGCAAAAACTACAAAATAATTAGACAAAACTGGGTAACTCATCGGTTAAATTTGCTAAATATTATTTTAAATCTAGAGATAATTCATATTAAAATACACGAGAAATATGGTGGTATTTGACAAATTTATTATTAACAATAAGCAATTTAAAGATGTTAGTCTCGTCTTGAGATCATTACATTCTAATCCGTTTTTATACAAATATAAATAAATACTACTTTTCGGTGGGTAGAGGAAAATATTGGAGAACGATAAATATCTTTTTTTCGTGTAATTATATGTATTTTGATGTAATAAATTGTATATTACTGTATACAAGTCTTCATAAGTAATCTATATAGTACTTTGGATTTATTTTACTATGTATTTTACTATCATACTAAAATAGTTTTAGTTTCATACTAAAAAGTTCACCAAAATCATGTGTGCAATTTTTTTTTGCATTTAAAAACTGAGGAAATCAAAGAACATTTTTTAACACAATACACCTAAATTATTTACCGGTATTTATCAGAGACAAATCATTGACATGTACAAAATTTGAAACTTTAGGTAGATAAATAATTTCAAATTATTAATTTTAATTTCCTATCCACACGCTTTGAAATTTCTTTATTTTTAAATATTGAAATAAATAAAAATGCAATGTTTCTAAATAAAATTTCCGTCGTCTATATAATGCAGTAAACTTACTAAAGCTGCTTTAGTTAGTTAGTTATGATAATTATTCTTATTATACACTTCTTAACCCGGCGTTAGATTTGGAAAATCTAAAATTTCCATTACACATTTTTCATTTATTCAAATTTAACAGACATCAAATTCAAAACATTTATAAACCTTCATTGTTATTGTAGAAGATCAAATAATTTAATAGTTTAAATAAATTTTTTAAATCTTAATAATCATAATTGCATGTTACCAAAAAGTTTACTTTCTTCCAATTTTTAAATATTTAAAACTAACCATTTCATTTTTAAACTAAATTTAATTTTACTAAATTAATTAGAAGGTAAACTAATGTAGTTTATTCAATAATCTTGCGTTCAGTAATTATTTGGATTTATTCATTTTGTTATTTCTAATATGTTTTGTAAATTTCGTGGCAATTTTTTTAATAAATAAGTGATACCTTCATGTGACTGATTTGATTAGGACCTAAGTAAAAGAGTACCCATAGAGAAAATATAGATCATAATAATATATAGTAGAATAGTAATAGTATAACAATAATAGTAAAATTAACAATGTGAAAATCGTTTACTGTCTGCATTCATTTTACAATTTGGATTATTGCTAAATATACCATATATAAGAACTGTTTCCTCTAAGAAGATATTATTATTTTCATTTCATCAGTTTTATTACATCTATATTAATTTTTAAAGTTACTTTTTAACTGTAAAACTGCCATAGATTGAGGTTATAATATACTCTAGTGCAAATAATAGTTTGTAATAATAGTGTGTTGTTTACTACAGAAATACTTAATACTATTTTTCGCAATGTCGTGTTGGATTATCTATATTTTTTCGTCGTTTATCCTAACTTTTCACTCTTTCATTATGAGGCTCCATTCTAACTCCAGAAAGAGTGAGTTTTCACTGTTGTCACTCGAAAAGTATTACCTGAACAAACATTTATTTCCCGCAATGGAGATATACCGAATTACATTACCGGAACTGACTCGTAAAAAAGTATTGAATTTTTCTGTAAATATGTTTGAAATAAAAAAGTAATTATAGATTTCAATAACTATTTCCGACAATTTAAAATTTCAGTAAAAATATAAAATTCCTCTTGACGCTTGTATATTGAGATTAATTACACTACAGATTAAAGTGATGAGTCAATTGCTTAAACCATTTAGTTAATAACCTAACTAACTAACTAACTAAACATACAATCTACAAAATGAACTCTCTAATCTTGAATTAATACTACTATTCTACTAATCTACAAGTAGATATTAACTTTTTTAGTTTAATAGTTTGTAGGATTAGTAATAAATTAGTCGGGTTTAACTTTTTATTAACAAAAATGATTACTAATTCATTTGGTGACCTACTTTTCATTTTCTTATTGGTAGTTTTTAACTAATTCAGATTTAGAGAGAATGAATGTAGTACATAGTATATTAGTAATAAGATTTTGGCGAAAAAATCTATTTTTTCGTGATTTGAAAAATAATATATTATCCAGATATCCTCACCAGTCTGACGTGAAGTTGAATTCATATTTATTTTTGATGACTAATATTGAACCCACAATTATTTAAAACCAAGTAATTAATATAAGACTATAAGCCCTTGGAAAAATGCAATCAAATAGCAACTGTAATAATAAATGTTCTCGCTATTTTTACATTGCACCAGAGAAGAATCAACAAAATTTTAAGTATCCGAATGTATTTTTACGATGTTGCACGTGTTCGACGACATAGTTATTAATTCGAATAATATACAGTAGTCTATAAATGTATATGGGATAACATACGTGCGAGAGACAGTTTTAAAAATCGATGTAAATTCGATTACGTAACGATCAATGTCATATAAGCAATAAATTAAGCAAGTCAGCAACTAGATTTTATTTCCTAATAAAATGTCGGGAGGATGCGATCTCTATAAAAGCAGAAGCCGAGAGGTTACTTTCAGTTATTTGTCCAGGAACTCCTATCTGTAAAAATGAGGAACTTCGTTTTGTCTTTTCTGTTGGTAGTTTCAGCAGCCGCTGTCTTTGCCGAAGACAAATATTCCGATAAATTTGACAATACTGTGGACACACAAAAGATTTTAAACAATGATGAATTACGTGAACAATACTATGCGTGCTTCGTCGGAACTGGACCCTGCAAGACTCCAGCCTCTGTTTATTTCGCAGGTAACAATTTTACCATGATACATAAGAGTGTTTAGCAAAATACTTAATTTTTGAAATTATTTAAGATTACCAAGTGCAACATTAGTTAATGATAATAATTAAATCGCCTTCGTATCATCCTTTCATCCGTTAAACTGTTATAATTGGAAAATCTTAACTTGCTAATGTACATTGTTTTTAACTAATACATTTTTTTAAATTTCGTTCCAATACACTTGCCTAATTTTTCTTAAATAACTAGATATCCATGACATAAGTTGAATTTAAAAAAAACTAGGAAATATACTGACTGGTTCCATATCAAATCATGCAGCCAGTCCGATGGTATGTCAAAAATTACCTCCTTGATGAAATGTGTTATTCTACTTTAAAAATAAAGAAACACGTATTCTTTTAACATTTTTATTAAACATTTTTTCAGATTTTTATGAACAATTTCAGATTTTAGCAAAAAAGTTTTTTTTTTCAAACGTGGTCAAAATCTCGTCACTTCATTAATTTTCGAGTTTATCAGTCTCCTCTAGGTTTATTTAGTTTTATTTTTTGTACTTTTGAATAGTAGATTACTATAAATAAGAAAAGTCAATAATCAATAGAAATAATTGTTACATTTTTTTCTCAAAAACGCCACCTTCTTTTTCCTCCAAATTTTCAGGATTTGTAATTAATCTTAGGCATTACTTACCATAAAAATGTCATTTAGTGTTTTTTTGTTTCTGATGAGATATTACTGACGTACAATATTTTCTATTCTTTTTTTATTTTGTTAAAATCTGCGAGATTTGAGATTTCAATTTAATTTTGAGATGTCCAGTTGTTTCTTGTAATTTATAATACTATTTTGTAAACATCGTGAAATGTAAAGAATATTACTAAGTGGTAATAATACTGATTTGAACTAACAAAAAAAAAATCATATAAAAATAGACACATTATATTCTAAAAATATTTTAGTTTAAATAAACTTACATGTACAACTCTACATACATCTGTTACATTTTAATTATTGTTTACTCTTTTCTAATTTCTAAGAAAAAGAAAACATAATGACATTCTTCACAGTGAACTACAGAATTATTCGTTTTATTCGATTCAGTATGATAATTACGTTTCCAATAAACATTTTTGCGAATGCATATCCCAAAGATATCTTTTGGGCATCTTCCTGCGGTATTTTACTAAAATTTAAAGGAATAAAGATATAATTATATATGGCAAATTTCTTTTTGTTGTCAATAAATTTCATGTATAAGAAATCAATACATTATTATAACAAATCAGTACATTCCTCGTTATTACAGTGAATAATTCTATATTTGTACAGATTCCTCTTAAAATTACGATTATCTGAATAGTAAAATACTAGCACCAAGTTAGTTCAGGGAACTTGTTAAGTAATTATAAAAATGCCTTTTTACTGCTTTATATACACATATTTATTGACAAACAAAATCTTATATTTCTATACGAAGTTCTTAAATAACAGCTTGAAAATATTTTAACAACAAAATTAATTTAAAAACGATTTATTTAGTATAAAGGATTCAAAAATTATGAAAAAACGAATTGCTTTAGAATATAAAAATACGTTCGTTAATAATTAAAATATAATATATTATTTTATTACACTAGTTCTTAAAAACATTCAAAAATTCTATTCAATACGAATATGAGAAAATCATATAAAATATTGAGGTGAATGTTCTTTAATAATTTATTGCTAAATTCCTTCGTTTTCATAAATTTGTAAAGGTACAATTTGATCTTATTAATTACATTTTTTTCTTAGATATAGTCCCTAAGAAAATAACCTTTATATTTTAGTTAATGAGTTTATTTTTAGCATGATTTTATTTAAATCTGATCTACAAAATGGTACATTTTCAAACCTAGTTCCCATAATTTTAATTCAAAATTACAGCACTTAAGATGAATTAATTGAAACAATCTTGCTACACATATTAAGTATAAATAGTTGAAAACGGCAGCAGGTACCTATTTTAAAAAATTGTTTCTTTCGTAATATTGAACTTTAATTTCACTCTGAAACGATTGAAGTAACTTGATTAGTCTAATAAAGAACAATAAAGATATTTGAATAAGGTGGAGTAGAGTTTGAATCCAATAGAGAAAATTATTTTTATCATTGCCAATATTGGGAATCGAATATCGATTTTTACTCCTTTGGAATTAAATTTTTCACTATCCGTTTTAGCGTGTATTAGTTTTTTGAACACGTAAAGAATATTAAGACTGCTATAACTAGTAGTATGCTAAATAAGTGCATTCGTTAATGGAAATAATCCAGTTGTTATATGTATATATAAGTTTAAATCTATTATTTTTTTACAAAATGTTTGCTAATTCACGTCTAATAAGATTAACAATCATTATTCATCACAAATTTTCAGAAATCTATCCAGAAGTAATCGCCACCAACTGCCAGAAATGTACCGACAGGCAGAAGGAGAACCTCGGAGTAACTCAAACTTGGTACAAGAAGAACCAACCTGAGAAATGGCAAACATTTATTCAAGTTCTTACAGAAAAATACAAATCTAAAGTTTAAATTCAGAAATGCCCAATAGCTTCTAAAAACCACGAAATCACTGGTTTTTAAAACACAGATTTATAAATTGCACTGTGCTAGCAAACGTTTTTTGTCACGAGTTACTTCTTTTTTTAGTGTTGAGTTATATTGTGTCGCTTGTTAATCTAACTTGTATGTGGATGTTATAATATTGCTTATGTAACGAATAAAAAGCTTTCATTAAAATTATACGACTTATTTGTACTTTAATTTTCATGATTATTGGTACCCGGAGAAGAAGTTGCAAATTGGATGGCTTATGTGTAATTGAATATCAGTGACATAAGTAAAATATAATGAAAAAAAATGTTTGAACGAATGAAGTTCTCAAAATATTGGTAATACGAAGTAACAAATTTTGAATCATCGAGTGTATCAACATTTCCATTTTTAATGCAATTAATGTCATATAGAATATTTAATTTTATTTTAACTCATCGACTCCTTATTTTAACTTTCTTATAGTTTTCCAGCTTTCTTCCGGAATCGCCATAATCTCTGAGTAGAAATAAAGTTAAAATAATCGAGGCATGCTTTGTTTCTGAGTACATTTTGATCTTGTTGTTTTAAGCTTGTTATTTTTAAATTCTCATATGGTACAATGACAAAAAATAAATAAACATAACCTTTTATTAAATTATTTATTACTTGCGTTCACCATTTTCCCACGTTTTAACGTTCTATCTGTTCTGTTCATCAGAAGATGACAAACATCAAGTGCAAAGATACTTTAAACGGCCATTTCAAGATCAGTTGTGACAGTTGACTTAATTTTCTTAATTTTAGTAATAACCACAACAGCGAAACGTTTTCAAAATTTTCCTGAGTGCAAGGGACAATGCCAATATTATAAACAACTTTTTTCTAAATTATTACTTGGATCAGTGCTATTTTTTAATAAGGATAAACTAATTTTTAAGAAACCTCCACCTCTATATCTATTTAAGACTCCACGTCTTTATTTCACGTGACAACTACTCACATGACAAAATAGCGAAAAAACAAAAAAAAAAAGAACACGTAAATTGACGACACGACAAAATATCACATGGACAAATAACCATAATCAAAAATATCACTGCGACAAAAAACCAGTCAAATAAAACCTTGAATATTACGCTCGGAAATTCACGTTAGTCTTTTATCGTCGCCGTTTTGGCCAGGACGTTTTGGCCACGACGCGCCGTTTTGGCGACGGATGTTTTGGCTCCGCCATTTTGGCGCCAGTCTATTTGACTCTGGTTTTGTCGCGAGAAATATTTTAGGTCAAACATCGTATGTATAGTGAAATGGGGAAGCTGAAAAATGACAACGTCAGGAAACTAACCTAACCAGTTAGAACTCCGTCTACCCCTCATAATGCCTAAAAGCATGCATGCCCTAAAACTAACCTAACCTAAACAGTCAGAACTCTGCTTACTCCTAATAATTCGCAAATGAATATCGCTGCATAGGGAAATTTTTAAATGTGTGTTATTTTGTCGATGTGATATTTTATCTATGTGATATTTTATCATTGTGATATATTGTCATTGTTGTATTTTTATGCGAGATATTTTATCATTGTGATAATTTGACGTGTGATCAAATGTCCGTTATATTTTCTCTTGTGATCATTTGTCAGTGAAATAAAGACGTGCTACCCTATTTGAATATAGAAAGTTAGTTATATTTTTCTTAGTCGATATAAACTCACGAAAATCGTCAACACTTTTACAAAATATAAATTGTATTATATTTTTTTATTACGTAATAGACCCTTTTGTCATTAAAAAATCAGCTCCTGCTCCGTCCTAAACTGTCAGTGACTTATTGTATTTTTCAAATCTTTTTCAATAATATTACGAATTTTCAAAGCTATTATTTTGAATGATGCTATTACGCAAATCTCATTCAATGAAAGATTAAATCTTGTTTATAATTTAAACAAGTCGTCTGCTAATATTGAATAGCTGCATGTTTTATGAAACAAATTAACTACAAGAGGTTTGCCAAGTTTTTGCGAAAGTTTTATTACATTGATATCGTCGTTTTCTTTATTTTGATTTTTCACTGATTATTACGAATTTTTATCAATTCACGATTCAAATATTCTTATTCTTCCTTGTAAATATTCATCTTCACTGAGAGAAATGATTTACTAATAGTTAATATAAGCTAATTTCAAGGTTTTTGCATTAACTGTAAAGTTATAACAGCAACCGCATTTACAAACATTGCAAAGGTATTGCTCGAGAATATTTCGTTCCTTATACCTCAGAAATTTAAAAATCACTATTCTAAACTTAAAAATTAGTTTTTTAAAAAACGACTAGTTACCAGCTTTTAAATCATGTCTCGTCTTACTCTCAGAACACTCTAGAACAAAATCTAGAAGAAAATTGCGAGGAAAAAAAGTTTATAATTGAGGGGCTGAATGCAAAAACGAGATACGCGCGACTTCGACCGGAAAAGTGTTGTCCAAGGGGTCAATTTTTTAACTTTTAAAAAATGAAAATTTATTCGGTCATTCTTGTAGAGAATGAAAATGCGCATATTTTTGCCCTCATGAAAAACTTTGTTAAAAATTTTGTTAGGTAACGAAATGTACGATTTTTCCAGTTCAACTCGCGATAATTCGGATAATTTTTCATATTTTTGAATAAAACCAAATGTGAATTGTAGAGTAGAGTATTCTGAAATATATTAAGAAGGAAAAGATTATATAAATCTTTATGAACAAAATAGTTGTTAATTTTTTCCCGACACGTATCAAAACATCTACATAAAAGGTTTGAACTTTTCGTTTATCGAGAAAATTTTAAGATACGAAAAACTTCCAGAGACAATGTTTTTCATTAGGGTATAAAGAAGTTTTCTGGAAAGTTTGATTAACGTAATGTAAATAAAAAAAAGATGCGAATGTTCTAATTTGAAAGCGCGACCGACCTCTCGTTCGTCGTATATAACGTTTGTTGCTTCTCGTTGAGTCCGAATTTTTGGTGATCTACACAGCTTTAAAATGAAATGTAACCGATCTCTATTATAGTTTAAAGACAATCAAAAACTGTTACTTTATTTTACACCTTCATCTTCAAATGAAATGGTTGGAAAGTTGGTTTTAGAATGCGCTACTAAGAGGTGGCAGTACGTCTTCACTGCCATAACGTGTAAAATATATTACTTGGATTCAGTCTAACTCTGCAATTTTTGAGTTTTGAGAACGTCTAAAATTTGATTTAATTGTGGAACCTACAAGAGGAAGAAAACGGAAAAGTCGAGAACGTTTCTGGGAAAGGTATGTTCATAAACGTAATAGAAATGAGGTAAGAAAATATTAAGAGCACTGGCGTATACCTAAAATTGTAGAAGCCATTAAATAACTTTAGTTTCAACTGCGAAACTGGTTTTAAAAAACGATCATTTTTCAGTGGCACAGTAGCAATTGAATATGAAGATTATTAACAATATGCGAGCTCGCTTCAAAAGTATAAAATGAAGGTAACTACAATTTACTAACTTTGAACAATGCTCAGGCTCGTCTACCCTGCAAACACGGAAAGTAACAGTTATGTAATATTTACGTAATGGTTACATTGTTACATAAATGTTACATAGTTGTTATAACTGTTACTTTTGTGTTTGCAATGTAGAGACTATTCAGTGTCGATAATGTCACCCAGACAGCCAAAATTTTACATTTCAACAGCTATATAAATTATATGGTTTTTTTTTAGCATCACGTAAAAAATGTAGCACATATAGTGTCATTTGATACATATTAACCTACACAATAACTTGTGTAAATTTCAAGAATGTGATAAGCAAGGAAGATTTTTGCATTTTTATGACTCAAAATTTAATAGTGTCTGAGATTTTCCCATGTAGCGTAGTTGAGGCATGACGATTTCCATTTCTACCCAGGTCATTTCAATAAAATTAAATAAATGGTGAAATGCAAAAAGTTAAATAAATATAAGTAATGTAAATATAAAAATACTTGATAAAATAAATATCTGAATAAATAAATAATAGTCATGTTTAGAAATGCTTAATTATATCGCTTGAAATATTTATGGACATGAAAAAATGATAAATCAAATTGAAAATGTTCTTTTTTTCAATTTAAATAAGTTAATATGTCATTATACTATATGAAAACATTTAAATAACTTATAGTCTTGTAATTCTATTGTTTCATAACTTCAGCAAAAAGAAAATAATGTTAATATAGATCTTTTTAGTGTTACATTTAGGGCCCGGTCAGAGCCTTGGTTATATTCAGGATTCTATCCACAGCTCTGAATGTTACGCTAAATTTCTATTCGGGACCAAAAAAAAAATAAGAAATAGTATTTTGACAACGGTGGGCAGTTTGGTATGTATCCTCTTGTATATTGCATAATTTATTCCCTAAAAGATCACCAAAAATTCAGACTCAACGAGAACATTACATTACGTTAATCAAACTTTCCAGAAAACTTCTTTATACCCTAATGAAAAACTTTGTCTCTGGAAGTTTTTTGTATCTTAAAATTTTCTCTATAAACCAAAAGTTCAAACATTTTATGTACATGTTTTGATACGTGTCGGGAAAAAAATTAAAAACTATTTTGTTAATAAAGATTTATAATGACAATTAAATCAAATTTTAGACGTTCTCAAAACTCAAAAATTGCAGAGTTAGACACAATCTAAGTAATATATTTTACACGTTATGGCAGTGAAGACGTATTTGTTTACAAGCAAAGGTCACCTCTTAGTAGCGCGTTCTAAAACCAACTTTGCAGCCATTTCATTTGAAGTTGAAGGTGTAAAATAAAGTAACAGTTTTTTATTGTCTTTAAACTATAATAGAGATCGGTTACATTTCATTTTAAAGCTGTGTAGATCACCAAAAATTCAGACTCGACGAGAAGCAACAAACGTTATATACGACGAACGAGAGGTCGGTCGCGCTTTCAAATTAGAACATTCGCATCTTTTTTTTTATTTACATTACGTTAATCAAATTTTCCATAAAACTTCTTTATACCCTAATGAAAAACATTGTCTCTGGAAGTTTTTCGTATCTTAAAATTTTCTCGATAAACGAAAAGTTCAAACATTTTATGTACATGTTTTGATACGTGTCGGGAAAAAATTAACAACTATTTTGTTCATAAAGATTTATATAATCTTTTCCTTCTTAATATATTTCAGAATACTCTACTCTACAATTCCCATTTGGTTTTATTCAAAAATATGAATAATTATCCGAATTATCGCGAGTTGAACTGGAAAAATCGTACATTTCGTTACTTAACAAAATTTTTAACAAAGTTTTTCATGAGGGAAAAAATATGCGCATTTTCATTCTCTACAAGAATGTCCGAATAAATTTTCATTTTTTAAAAGTTAAAAAATCGACCCCTTGGACAACAATTTTCCGGTCGAAGTCGCCCGTGTCTCGTTTTTGCATTCAGCCCCTCAATTATAAACTTTTTTCCTCGCAATTTTCTTATAGATTTTGTTTCTAGAGTGTTCTGAGAGTAAGACGAGACATCATTTAAAAGCTGGTAACTAGTCGTTTTTAAAAAACTAATTTTTAAGTTTTAAATAGTGATTTTTAAATTTCTGAGTGTTATAAAGAACGAAATATCCTCGAACAATACCTTTACAATGTTTGTAAATACGGTTGCTGTTATAATTTTACCATTAATGTAAAAACCTTGAAATTAGCTTATTACTATTAGTAAATCATTTCTCGTTACCTAACAAAATTTCAGAATTATTTTGGAAACTATAAAAAAGATACAAAATTTTTCATGAGGGAAAAAATATGCGCATTTTCATTCTATACAAGAATGTCTGAATAAATTTTCATTTTTTAAAAGTTAAACAAATCGACTTTTTGACAACATTTTTCCGGCCGATGTCGCGCGTATCCCGTTATTGCGTCCAGCCCCTCAATTATTCGTTCAAACCCTCCTTGTGTAGACATGACTTTCGAATTTGAGCGCCACCTAGCTTCTAATTAAATAATTTAGTAATATTAATATTTTAGGGTATACGTTACCCTAAATAAAAATGCCCAAATTAGATCTACCAATCTGAAAATCTAATACGTATAATATTCTTAACTGCAAAATTAAAATAATTTATTTCATTCCATTTGATAATCTCTAAATGTGGATTTTTCTAAAATAACGATACTTTGAAACGTTCCGCATGGATAATTACTTTTATAAAAATATGGGACTTTCCATGTAGTTTCTACAATCTATAGCGTACCTCTGGGCACTATTTTGTCTAAATTTATGATATAAAGATGTGGAGAAAATTCATCATTTTTCTACGATCGTAAAAATTTCGTGCAATAAAAAATTAGTCAATGTTAAAATATAGATATTGGAAATTGACCAGATGGGGTTTGATAAAAGTAATCCACCCGCTTGTCAGACGTATTTGCAATTTAACTGTCTGATTCAGTGGATACTGATAAGATTTTGCTGTTATTGATATAAATTCAGATGACTGGGGCACGGTTGTTAGTTCGTCTCTTGGACCCGCCAAAATGAAAAAAGTCGCTTTGTTCGTCATTTTAATCGTTGCAGTTATAGCATACGATGAACAATATGATATTAAAGATCCGCAAAAAGTTTTAAACGACGAGAAGTTACGAAACGAGTATTTTTCGTGTCTGCTAGGAGACGCGCCATGCATCACTCCTGATGCTAAATACTTTCATGGTAATATTATTGCGTATTCACCTACATTTCTATTAAATTGAACTAATGCTTTGTTGGAAGATTTGGAAAAAAAGTATTAGGTTTTTATTCAATTTGTAATCTTTTTTGCAGACATAATTCCGGAAGTGATTGTCACAAAGTGCTCGAAATGTACGGATAAACAGAAAGATGTTTTAGGTATAATTAAAAAATGGTACACTGAAAACGAACCTGAAAACTGGAATAAGCTTGTACGTATTGCTAAAGAGAGGTACGACAAGGAATTCAACTGATTTGACCTTAGTGAATGGTAAGTCGCTGACAGTTTATTCGATTTACTATTTATTAATAGAATCGTTGTTTTATATATTCTTCGTACGCAAATATTTGTAGAATATAACTATTAGCACAAATATTTGCAAAACAAAAATATTATACACTTATTCACCACGAAAATATTATAAACTATATTTAACGTCATTTGCATGTTGATAAATAAATAAGAAATACGAGTGTATATTAACTGATAATAACTATTCTAGGAAGATTAGAAATAACTGTAGTTATTTATTGTTATGTAAAAAATTAAACAAAGTGATTATAAATACATCGTTTCCTGAAATATACGCTCAGTGTCAGATATGCAAGATTATAAATTATTTATAATCGCAACTAATATAAAAATTTGTTTATTATAATTCAATATTATTACTAGATAACAAATAATAAATTAGTGATTCAGCCAAATATTTTATTTATTGTTTAGGTGGATTTTGAGAATATTACGTATTGTATGAGATTTAATAATATTTTTGGTAATGTTTCTGATATACAATGAGCAAACTTATAATAGAAAACAATGGCGTTTTTTAATTATAATGACAAAAATCACATTTTCATAGATGATCTTGACTTATTTGGATTTGATTGCAAAAATACTAGCATTATGTCTATTAATTGTTAATAGACATATTTTAAGATTTTTTTGTTTTTCTTTTGAAAAAAAATTTGGTACACCGGGACTTGAACCAGGGACCTTTAGATTGCCGGGCGAATGTTCTAACAGTTACGCGGATTTGCCTAGTGTAAATTGCGAGATTATACGATTATAACTTCATTACATATTTCGAGATATTTGATAACCGAAAGAACACCGATCGATTCCTAGATCATCGAGCTTCTTCATCATTGTTTGTGTTCTTCATTTTCTTTCGAAAAGAATTTTTTTTTAAGATCATAAAAATGTCGATAATTAACACTATTATAACAAGTGCAAATTTTAAATTTATCATTTGTCTTCGAAAACATCTAGCAGACGCGTTTCTGATTTCAGAAGAAAATGAAATCTCTTTAAAATACTGGTTACTTATCTCATTTTTGTTCGAATTAAGGAAAAGAATTATAAACATAATTAGTTGTGTAGCGTATTTATGACCAAGAAAATAATAGCTTGACTTTATGTTTGTTCCTTAGTGTTCTTCAATTTAGGCATTACATGAAACAATATCATTTCGGGTCTATTCTGTCTCTTAGTAATCAATTAATATGAGTGTGTATCATTGTTAAACAAATCTGAAGATTAACAGATGATTTTAAATGACATTGTTTTTCTGTTTTCAGGCCTTCGTCCAAAAATAATTGAAGTCAAAGACTACCACAATCAACGCAAGTACCATTGAAGATGTTTTACAAATGAAAATATTTGTAGTTTAGCAATAATTGAACAATAATTTCCATATCTTCCAAAAGAGTTCTTTCATTATCTTGAAAATTAAAAAAAAAATATTTTATGCCATGACTGTTAAAAATAATCTAAATTAAACTCATTGAATAAACTATTATTGAAGTCTATCAAATTTAATTAACTAATGCCTGACCTTTTTAGCTAATACGACAGATCAAATTAGCACCAGCCCGAATGAAATACGATAGTTCATATAACTATTTTCTTGAATATTTTACAATAATTCAATTTTTATTTTATCAAATTTTGTTAATGTGCGTAAATACCGAATTAAATATTATTCATCTTTAGATGAGCGTATGGGGTTTGTTAATATTCTGTATAATTATTCATAATATTTCTAAAACTTTCTGTGAATTTTCAACCCAACATTCGTTAGCTGATTCCTGCAAAATTACCACTCTCCCATTCTCATAGACCACCCTCTCTTTGTTGCCATGTAGGAAACAGCTAGTCATCATCTAAGTTATCTCTTAAAATTTATTATAAACTGACCAGGCGCATTTATCCTAAGTGGATATACATCGATATGTGTACATTGCAAAACCATTGAATAACGTGAATGCTTGTTGTTGCAATCGCGAAATAACAACGCGCTGTTTTTATGTCTGCAAATCACTAGAAATGTTCACTAATGAATCGTTATACACTGATAATTTTCAACATATTACATTCAAACGTGCTATTTGCTATTGCTGAAATGCACATGTTGTAGATGTATAATCACTTTGGAAGATAAGTATACTAACTAACATGCCAGTGCGCGATGATAAGTTTAAAACTTAGAACATATCACCGCATGATATTGTTCGAGGTTCATCCGTGCACTACAATTCCCGATTATTGTATTATAGGATTGGAGGTAATACGAAATGATATTTTTGTCACACCTGCACAAATTCGCGGTCTTTACGTGCTGGGAAAGTGGTCGGGAAGGCTTCGATTGCCGCCGAGCACCACACTGGCGCTTCTGCACATGTGCGAAGAGCGATCGCGAATGTTTTACCGCCCGCCGGCTTGAACATTCTTAAATTTATTAAGGAATGATGTTATACAGATTACAGCTAATCCAATTCTGATTAAGTATATATCTGATAAGCAGTTCTTCTGGAGACTCAAGAGAGTTTTAAAATTTAGAACAAAAATTCCTTCGACGATGGACCCAGATAACCAGTTCATCAACCAAACATATTTAAACTGTAGATCCTTTGGAACGACTGTCAGTTTTCCGGTATCGAGATCAAAGTTATCTAGGAACACTAAAGTGACGAATTGATTGATTTGCTCATAATGCCGTATGTAATGTGTGTCTTCTGGGTTAGTAGGATTTTTCAAAAATACGGCACCATCTAAAAGTAATTTTTGAATCTCAGACGAGCGGCGAGTTTTTAACATTTTCAGCTTCCTGCATAGTTTTTGCTGTGGTAGTTAATTATAACATTTAACCAACAAACGACTAACCTAAAATTTTGGGATTGTTGCTTTCTCTCTCTCTCTCTCTCTTTCTCTCTCTTTAAGGATGTCATGCAATATCTTAATGTCCAAAATAACATGTCTCCAATTTACTATACAATATTGGTGTGTCATTCTGAGACCATTCACGGACTTTTCAATGGGTTTGCGCGAACGAAGCATGCCGTAGACATTACTCGCCAAGTCCTTTTTTTTTTAATCGTATATGTACCAATCATTTCGCATCCTTATGAAGTGTTTGGAACCTTACGATTGCACTAAATTCGTATCGCGGAAGAGCGATCCACACCATCCAAATGCTCGCAAGCAACTCCTTTTTACTGAGTACATAACAGGGTAAAATGCAATATAAACATAAACAATATACGTAAGAATCGTAAATAAATCGCTATTTTGAGTTTGGTATGCAGCCCTCACCAGTCTTCATATAACTCGAGTATGTTCGAATATCTAAAAATTATATATGCTTGAAAGACATAGAGTCCTCTGGTGTTAGATGCAGCTTTGGACAGCTCTGAGGCTCAAAGCAAATCTAAAAATGAATTGCGAATACCTAAAGCTTATTATTTTAATAAAGAGGGATCAATTAAAAATTTCAATTAAGTATTTGGGTTTAGGCACTGATCGTAAATCCTATAGATTACCGGCATTCCATGACGCTCGTGATTGTATGCACACTGAACATTATGTGTTTGAGTTTGAGATATCTTTCTTAGGTACTCTAAAACCTCCCAATTTTTATACGTTAATAACTATACTTGTTCTGATAGGTGTAAAAAGATTGCAGCCAGATAGCAAGGCGTGAGTCTCAGGATGTCCTTATGTTTGAGATCTCACTTGCGAGTGTTTATGTGAATGCGTATGAGAATTCAAAAATTAGTAAAATATCCGGGATTGGGTCGCGTGAACACAAAAAAACACCGCTTCTACGAGCATGTGAGACTTTTGTGACACTTGTAATGATTAGCTGAAAGTCTTGGTGGGCAACCAATCGGCGTCAGGTGGAATGTATGTGCAGCACGAAGTTAGTGATTTACGCATGCGCAAATTGTTCAATAAGGCAATATGTGAGTGACGATCGTCAACTGATTGGCGGATACAAGTAGCACTCACATGGAGCTCAGACGTGCGTTCGAATCTCATTTTTGAGTACTACTGTGGACCTTATTGTGGAGTTCTAAGTGAACTCACGGTGCTATGTGAATTACGTTGTGCATTCCTGTTGATTTTGATAGCGCATGGTCTGAAACCCTGTTAACAATGGGTGCGTTGCTTTTATATCTTTACCTGTTCATAGGAAAATTGATCGTCCTGACAACATCATCCGAACGAATCTTACATAAAGGTTGGAAGGGACTTTTCACCATATCGAGTTCTTCTTCATTAAAAAGTATCGCAATTCTCAGTATAAATCTTTCCAAAAAAATAATAGTAAAATGAATAACACCAGATGAACAAGTTTTAATAATGATTTCTTTTCAAAAGGAAGGTCATCGATCAACTAACACAGAAACACCAGTAAAGTATAACGTTTCTTTCTATTTGCTTAATTTACGGCAGATAAATGGCTTACGAGGGGATTCAAAAATATATCAGAGGAAAAACTGTCTTTGACTACAGCATTTTCAATTCCTGAATAAATATAAAAGAGAATTTTTACGATATTTCAGTATGCGAGGAAATTCTTTAAGCAAATTGAATTTGATCGTTATGTTACGATTACTTTAAGCTGCTCCTTTTTCAATACTAGTATTATTATCTTGCAGATCGATTTTTCACAAAAATCGAAAAATTATTTATTTCATCGAAATCAAAACGTACCTAAAATGTAATAAATGATTAAAAGAAACAATTTCCATTTTTATCTATGCTTTTTTTTTTAAACGTACCTTTTGTTGGTAGCAAAAGTGTAGAGCGTTAAATTAATCGATTATTGAAAATTATGTTGTTATTTATGGAAGTGTTGAGAATTATGGTTCGTTATATCATAAAACGAAGGATGTTTCAATATAATGTCTGATTTTAAACCAAAGTAATAATTTGGTAATCGCTCGTGTCCGATAATAAAACACACCAATATACAGTATGCCCAGTCCTAAGTTATACAGTAGATTCTTTCAAAATGGCGGAAGATTCTCCAAAAGCCCTTCACTATCCCTACTTCCGCATCTTTGTTTATATCCGTGCAATGGGTGCTTCTGTGTGTGAGCGCCGCGAAGCGAGTGTGGCTCAGCGAAACAATGTAGTGGGGGAAGGAGAGGAAGAAAGTGGTATAACTTTGGACAAGCCAACTCTAGAACTTTGGCTAGACATATAATTTTGGGTGCTATAACTTAGGACGGGGACTACTGTAACGGATTCCTCGCACTAACTGCTTAAGATATACAATTGCATGCCGTGCCTCACTACACAACCGAAATGCCACCTGTAAATATAATATTTTTAATTTAGATACAACAAAAGTACCTTCCTAAATAGGTCCACACTCTTAAAGCGTCCTTTTGCCGTAATTCCCAAATAACAAAGCGCGAGTCTCACGATGTCCGCTTGTTTGAGAACTCACTTATTAGTGCTTATGTGAATGCATATGAGAGTTAGGGAATGAGTAAAATATATGGGATTGGACTACGCACGCGCAAGATATCTCCGATTCTATGAGACTATTATGACTCTTGTCATGATTGGCTAATAGTCTTGATGCGCAACCAATCAGCGTCGGGTGGAATGCCTGTACGGTAAGAAGGTAGCGCGAATTTGCGCATGCGCAAATTGTTCAATAAGGCAAGACTCATATGTGAGTGACGATCGTCATTTGGTTGGAGGACACAAATAGCACTCACATTGAGCGCAAACATGCGCTTTAGTCTTATTTATGATTGTCGTTATGCACCCAATTTGAACTCACGTTGCTATCTGGGAAGCGGAATCCTCTTACCGCAAGTGGAAATCCTCTTGTTATATGAGCAAGAGAATTATTCTACTAAATGGATTTCTACTTGCCGCAAGTGGATTCTTCTTACGACAAGAGGGCTCAAGAGGACTATTTTAAAACTGCGTACTTTGCCTGGTTAATCAGCGGCGTTAATTGTTGGTATCGTAAAGCCTCTTAATACTGTAAGGTCTTTAACAAAATTACGAAGGATCAAGAGGGTGGATTTATTAATCAGTATAGGAATGGAAACTATGCTTTTTTGTGTTCTTTTTTTTGGCAAGGAAGTAATAAAACTATACTTTGTTACCACTGTCAAATTTTTTAATACTGTAATAGACAAATAATTATGCCAACTTATATTTTTACGAACCCAAAAGTTATTAAGAACAAAAATTCTTTAAGAAGCACATATATGTTTTTCTTTTGCTCATCTCGTATTACCAAGTTTTTTTCTTTCGAAAATCTCAAAAAATATTTTTAGCTAATTGCACATGTCATATGCAACGAAAACATGCTGTCCATCAGATTTTCTGTGATAAAGAGGTACGATAAGAAAATGCATAAAAGCAACATTAAACAGAGGACGAACGCACAATCTTCCTTCTGTAAACATGAAATTAATAGCAATCCTCACTTGTGTGGTAACGGCCACGGTGGCAATAAAAATAACCCTTGTTTTAGAAAAGTATTCTGATCAATACGACGATTCTCTCAACGCGACAGAAGTTTTGAATAACGACGATTTGCGACAAGAATATTATTCTTGTTTTACGGGCACTGGGCCTTGCAAGACACCTGTTGCAGTTTACTACAATGGTAATTTTCTATTTTTCAATTATTTTTATATTTTACTGAATTGAAATTTCAGTATTTTGACATTACTGAAATGTAAAATTAAAATCTTTTTACAGGGAATTTTCCAGAAGCAGTTGCAACAAATTGTTTAAAATGTACGGAAAAACAAAAAGAAATGTTAAAAATTACTGAAGAATGGTATTTGAAAAATCAACCAAATCAATGGCAAAGCCTTATTCAAATTCTCTTAATCAGGTATAGGAAGAAACCACCATCATAAATAGCAATGCCGGTATCATAAATTCGCAAATACTTATAAAGTATGCTGACATTGTAATGCATGTCATGTATTTGCTTTGTTCTTATTTATGAGAAAACTGCCGTGATCTTATAATATTTTTCTAGATTTATTGGCGCTTGATTTCCGAATATTATTGTTGACTTCGAAATCCCTCTGTTACGTGGCATTTTCTGTACTACGCTAATTAACTCCGATTAATATTTACGAGTAAAATTCCTTGTAAGAAGTAGGAAATACAATGTTCAAATTAAATGTTTATCATCCAATAACATTCTATTAGAGGATAGTTATGAAGGAGAATTACTTAAAATCTTTGAGGCGATAATCTTAAGAAAACATTCATCCGCTATTGTACCACATTTTATGGAGCAATGTCTCAATGTTAATAAATCCGAATAAGAAGATGCGATTTATACATGAGATAAGAGATGCTATAAAATAAATATGATTTGTATATAAGCATACTCGAGTATATTCTTTACATCGTTGCTTACATTTTCGTAAAAAAATGGCAAGAATAATATTATACTCTGCGTTATTGTTTGCATTTGTGCTAGGAGCAACTGCAACTTACGATAGTAGATACGACGCTTCGTACGATATAGATGCAGTTTTGAGAGACGATACGTTGAGAGAACAACATTACCAATGTTACACACGCACCCGGCCATGTCAAAATGATGCAGACAGATATTACAGCGGTAAATATTTTCGACATTTTTTGCAATAGTAAAATTTGACAACTCTAAAAAATGCTGTTCATTTTGTACAAAAGCTAAACATTTTTCGAGCATACTCGTCAGTGTCACTACGTGACTTTACATAGTAGCAAACTTCATTCATCAAATACATTGTACGACTAGTACAACTGCATTATTTCACGTTTTTTTTTCTCTGTAAGTAGAAAATGTGCTATTTTGTTCCTACAACATAGGGAGCAAAATCGTATTTTGCGCCCAGATTAAAAGAAAATATTAAGGAACATTATTCACTGTTTCAAAAATATATCATAAAAACTTTCAATTTCCAGAAATCTTCCCGGAAGCTGCAGCAACTAAATGCCAAAAATGTACCAGAAAACAAAGAGAGATATTCCGAAAATGTAACCAGTGGTACGTCAGATACGAACCTCAAAGATGGCGTTCCCTTGTTGAAGTCAACTTGAGGTTATTCGGCGGTCATGGTGGCGGCGGATTATTGTCGATTTCACTCAATTTGTTCTAAGATCCCTAATTAGTAATTACTTTTAATAATACTACAAGTATTATGTGTAATATAATTATCGAAAGCGATTGTTGGTGCTCTAAAAATAACTGCATATATTTATTGTACAAAGTAGTCACTTTTAAAACACCGAAATTCTTTTTAAAAAGCAGAAGGTAGTGTTCCAATAATGATACAAAAATGTATATTAAAATATTTTGAATGTATCATTTATATCTGTGAATCTGAACATTAGTCTTGTTGTTGTTTCTTGATTCGTAGAATTGTTCGGAGGTCGATAATTTAGCATCTGTGATCATCATTTTTGTATTTTGATGATTTGTACAAACCTAAACTCTTCGTTAATAGTATGAATAATGTATTATACGAAAATTGCAGAAATTAAAGTTGTGCATCAGTAAACTTTGTGTGATTTTTATTTTCTTCCTTAAAATAATAATTAGGTTTGAGACAATATCAACAAGGTGCCAGGAAATGCCTGTTCGAATAAGCCTAATGTTATGGAACGTATTAGTATGTCAAAACGTGTAAAATATGGCATCAACAAAAATATTGCTGGAATTTCCTGGTATGCGGTGAGTCCAACTGCATCAATATTTCACAATTTCATTATTACAAAGCTGGTCGTGCGATGAGCATTACTCTACATTATCAACAACAATAACAGCAAGTATTCATAATTGAAATAATATTCTGAAAAATTATTGATATTACTTTTTTAGGTCAAAAGAATTAACCTAAAATATTCTTCAATATTTCATTATATAATTCAGGATTATAATGACAACTGTGACGATGATGATGATGGTATACTCCCTTGATAATTAAATCTTCATTCAATTATATTCTCTATTGATAACAATAAAGGATTTTATTGTTGATAGAAATAAAGTTCTAAAATATTCATGATTAAAGTTTGTGAAGTAATACTCACAAAATGCACTTAATATTGGTAATCATTGTACAATTGAACATTCGCGATAAAGTTACTATGTGATTACTAAGGATCTCGGCTTTAATAATCTTAAGAAAATATTATTCTGTAATTAAAAGTTCATATTTGTAATGATCATAAGGGAGATTTTTCAACTGATAATGAAAAGCGATAACAGTTCCATTCGTATAAATGTAAAAGTTGAAAACATCTCGTTTAGTCCATTACGATAGATTTTGTTGGAAAAAATGCGTAGATTATTATGGTTCGGAATATACGTTACACTAGTGACGATGACATGTGCTCTACTATTAGTTCAGAAATATTCGAATGAATACGATGACCTAGATGTACATGGAATTTTGAGTAATGAGACTGAACGAACCCACTATTATGACTGTGTAACTGGCAAAGGAAAATGCGAGAGACCCGCAGCCAAATTTTACAAAGGTATATTAAAAATAAGTCGGTTACGCTAGTATGCCTTCTAAGATAATCATTTTTTTATTAGTATTACTGTTGAAAACACTGTACATTTTTCCCCAGAAATTATTTTAAATTTCTGTGTTCATTGAATGTTTAGGAGTCAATAAACAAAAAAAAAACATAAAAAAAATGTTTATTTTGTTCAGTCCCTAAAAAAAAACAGGGAGGGGGGTGGGAGTATTAAAAATAGTTTTTTTTTGTACTTTTTGAAAATGAACGAGAAACACAACCAAAACAAACCAGTGCTTTGTCCTTCAGGACCTTGTTCTTTACACTACACTGCGTTTTTCTCGAAATAGTATATATTATAAAATAATTCTATAGAGTTTCTAATTCAGACTTTCCCAAAAAAACCCCAGTAACATTTATATTCCTAGTTATTTTGACTGAAATATTAAATATAAGTTAGGGGTACTCAGTAAATTCAGGTGAACCAAAATTTTTACATTAGTTTTCAGTTTTGGTTCTTAAAGTTTAAGGTTTAATCATTCTTTTAACATTAGAGCTTTTTATGCCTTTACATTTTCTTTTTAGAGGAATTTAAAAAGTACAAAAAAAACTATTTTTTATACTTTAACTTTTTAAGGGCGTGAACAAATTACATTTTTTTCTAATATTTTCATGTTAATTAATACTTAAAAACATTTAATAAACATAGAAATTTTGAAATAAACACACAGTCACTGATTTTTTGTTACCCAGTGTTTAGAATGTATTCTCTTTTTTGTCACTAAAATAGTTTTTGAAACAATTTATTTAATTCACCGAATACAAACGGAAAATATTTCGTACAAACTACCATTTTTGCCGTCGAGTCCCTTGCAAAAAAAAGTAGCACTGGAAAATAATAAAATAATAGAAAGTAAAAGCCCGCAAAATTATGAATTTTTAGAAACGTCATATTCAATTGTATTATAAATTAAATGCAGTTTTTAGACTAGAAAGTATAGCGGTTGCCAACTTAACCTGAAAAATACAAAAATAAAAGTAATTAAAGATGCATAATCAATAGTAGTTTGTTTCCCATCGAAAGTTACTTTAGTATACTGTAATAAATTTAAAGCGTGCAATTTGCGACTATCATTATTTTTTTTTTATATTGAGCATAAATATTTAAACTTTGTATTTTCTACGGTGACTCAAGAAATTAAAAATTTGTTTCTCACATTCTCTACTTTTGGGAGCAAAATAACACTTTCTCTCCCTAGGGAGAAAAATCAGTTCTGAGGGCAAAATACTCTTTTGCTCCCTACACCGCGGTAACAAAATAGCACGCTCTCGGGTGAGAAAGTAATATGTGCAACGGGGGAGAATAGGTATTTGCTCCCTAGTTGCACAATGTACTATTAACCACCATTGTCTGTCTTCTCTTACTAACGAGTTCGTTCTATTATATACTGTTTATTAACTATTTCATATAATTAAATTCAATATTCCTTTTTTCTTTGCGACACCAAAGCAGACATGCTACATAAAATATATCATCGCTGTGCTCAGTGACATAAAAGTATCTATAACAGTCACAAAAATAAATATTGTGTCCATAAACCATTATATTAAAATTAACTAAATTATAAGGCTATTTTTTGAAAAACTTAGTACAGTAAGTCTCGGTTATGAGTTTTTCTGTGGGTGTAAACATTTCTATCAAAAGTACGATTTTACAATCTGAAATAATTTTCTAAGCATTAATTTGCATCACTCACAGTAAACACTGGACGGTTTTTCCTGAAATTATTAGATATTTTTATGGAATGAAAGTGTACTTAGCTTCCCAATAAGCACACTTTCGAAATAAAGAATTCTTTAAGTAATCTCGAATGTTCGCAATAAATTATCATTCTTAAAGTATTCAAAAAGTAGTCAAGATGTAATCTTTATGAAAAAATGTATGAATTGAAATACTATCGGTCAAAGGTAAAGTGTTTCACAGTAGTGATAAAAGTAGTCCTAAAGTATTCTTTGTTAACAAATCCATGATACACGGTATGTCCGCCCATCTTGTGGATGATTCGAGCTCCCACCGCATGGTGATGCATAAAGTGCCCTCCCATAAGCACAGATTTTGAAAAAAGAATACTTTATGATTTGTCGAAAGTCCTCATGAAATTATACTTATAGTGTATAAGAAGTAATAAAAAAGAATTCTTTTATAACAAACTTGAGTTACCGACCGAGTTCCTCGCAAGCGCACGAGTCTTTTGCAAGGGCATTTTGTATTGTGTGTATTGTTACATGCGGATAATACATATCTCGCTCTCTCTCTCGCAAAATTAATTCCATACTTATTATTATACTTATTCAGTAAAAGAATTCTTTATGAACTCTTAATTATGGTTTGCGATGAACATTTTTACAAAATGCGTTTAAAAAAAGTATTCCTATCTAACTCTTAATTTAATAACTATTCTTTATTTTTTAAAGCATTCACAAAGAATTCTGTTAGAATTCTTCTTTCATAAAAGCATTCAAGAAGTATTCTTTTTGAATATTTCAACATTTCTTTTTGCTTATTGGGTTGTCATTTCAGATAGTCAAATTTTCAAAAGAATTATTATTCTTACAGTATTTGGTTTCTATGAATCCACACGTAGAATGAGACAATACACAGAAAATTTATTGAATGAGTATAAGATTGTAAAGGAATATTAAATTGCAAAGTTATCCCGGGTTTTTATTTTACAGTTTTCCAAGACAAAAGTGAAATTTTCTAGCATGTTTAATAAGCTTCTTTTTATTTTTTGTCCACAATTTTAACGACTTAAATATAAATGAGAACATATTTTACCTAGTAAATAATTCGTAAACCTTTTGAAAATATTACAGAGAAACTTCCAGAGATGTTGGCAACAGACTGTATGAAATGCACCGACAAACAAAAAAGCAACTTGAAAATAGGGATAACGTGGTATCTGAAACATCAACCCAAACAATGGCAGGTTCTTCTTCAGCTTCTATTGCGTATTCATGCAGTCAAAATATTTTAAATATTTTGTAAAGTTGAGAGAACTGGTGGACGTTTTATACTATGATTAATCATTTTTTTAAAATAAAAAGTTAAAAAACCATTTACTGGGTAATTCAATGTAATCCAGTATAAATCAATATTGAGTTCTGAAGAACCATGCAAAACTAAGAAAACAAAATCAATTACTGGTAAGTGTATCATGATACCTAGAATTAATTTTCAAATCCTATAAATATTTCAAAAATAAAAAGATATTTCAAAATGGCGATGCAAATGCAGTTTTACGATAAGTAGAAAGTACAGTGTTTTCGTAACTTTTTACGGGTGAAAATGAAAAATTTTGCCAAACCATGGTTCCTTTCCATATTTCCAATATTGGATTAAATATTAAAAAAAAAACATCACATTGAAATGCAACTTTGTACAGTATAATACGCCATTTGATCCAGTAAATTTTTAATTAATTACTGAAAACTACCAGTTTTGACCTCGTGCAACGGAGTTCCATTCTACAATTTTTGTATTTATTGAACAACAGCATTTAGTTAAACTAATTTTTACAAAGTTCCAGTATGTGGATCTCAAAACTTATATTTTTAAGTAATCATCGTAAAAAAAAAGTTCAAAGTTATATCGTCTTATTATATTTTTAAGCGATCATTTTTAGTCCCTATATGATTGTCCTCATGCAACGTTTTTAATTTTCCACGTATTATTTAAATGGCATATTTAATATAATACATGTATACTTTTATCGAAATGTACTTTAAGCAATTTATATAATGCGGAAGGTCGTGAAATGTAAATAAACAAGCATATGTTTTGTTTGCAATTCCGCGTACCTTTTGAAAGTGTTCTCGTGCAACGCAGTTTACTCCTAAACTACAAGAGGTACAGAGGTAAGTTTTGCATGAAATTTTTCGTTTTTTAATGTAGATTTTGAAAACATTATGCTATAATTTGAAAATCCCAAAATTAAAAATGTAATATATACATAGAGAGTTTTTTTCTAAGTATAATCTGCACTATAGTAAATTTGTTCAGTTATTTATTTCGATAAAAATTAAATTTATCTGGTACATCTCTCATGGAAAATGATTCTGATATTGATGTTTAGTAGTAGAGAATACTTATAAATATCATTTTGACAGTTTTAACTTAATTTTGAAAGTTTTTAAGAAGTGTTAAACCAAACATTTGTGATGTTTACAGTCTGTATAAAAATGTTGACATATATACGAGTCCTTTATTTTTTAAACTTATTTTTTATAAATTAATATTGTATATGAATTATATAATATAAGAATAACATTTCTGTAATGATTTTAGATGGTTAACGGACTAATCTAGATATATACTGTTTTTTACAATAAAAATTTTTAAGAAATATATGAAAAAACAATTTCCAACTTGGGCCACTATTTTTATTCAACTATTTCAGATGTATACTAAACGAAAAAAAATGTAGGAACTTATTCTGTACACTTTTTTTGACATTATTTTTAAAGCGTCAAAGTGACAAATTTCACCCTTATACAAAATTACTCAAAATACCTTTGTTTTTAATTTTATTGAAAAGTAAATATCATACATAACAATGACAGTATGCGAATTTGTGCAAATCGCAAAGATTTATGTATCCTGTGCCACTGTTGAAGTGTGATCTGTCAAATTATGTTGGACCCATAAGCAATGGCCATCTTGAAGACTACACACTGAACGGTATTGCAGACAATTTAACTGGTCCCATAGACATTGTTTTGAATTTTTCTCGTACTCCGTATAGGGAGTTACGATCTGTAACAAATCAAAATATTGTTAATTGTATAATATTCAGGTATATGCGTCATTTTTTTTTAAATTTTATTCATGTACCGATGCTGAAGCTTGTAAAAATAATATTTTTATTACAGGAGAATGCGGGGTTATTTCGACCTCCAAGATAATTATGACACTGACATCTGACTTCTAATAAGACATGATAAACTACTAATATTGTTACAAATATGCTAATAAATACTGAGGGTGATACAGTAAAGGCTAATGTTTTTCTTTATATACTGAACTGTGTATCACCTAAATTTATGTTTTGTCGTGATATGCACGTGTCAATAAATCTGAAGAATATTATAAAACAAACTGAGAAGAGATTTGGAAAGTGCATAGGATAAATTTTGCTATATGACAAAAATGAGACCAATTCTTAATTACGCGAAAATTTTTTAGAAATGAAGGTGAAGAATTCCAAAACGAGTTAAAAAAAATTTCCGAAAAATTGTTTTGAAATTTCCTTATTGCTTCTTATATATGTTTCCAAAAAGTTGCTGGCACGATTAGAAACGTAGAGAAACATTCCAGAAACATTGAATGAGAGGTCCTGAAGCCAACTTGCATGCAAGATGAAAGTTCTGAGATATTCGCAGCCAATGTCCAGGAAGGCATCAAGAAGCTTGTGGGAAACCTCTCATTTAATGTTTCTGGAATGTTTCCCTAAGTTTCTAATTGTCCCATGTAAGCAACTTTTTGGAAACATAAATAAGAAACTAAGGAAACTTCAGAGAAATTTACCGGAAACATTTTTTTTACTCGGGAACCTTCTATACTTTGGTTAAATTGAATCAATATCATAGTTATCATTGTAAAGAAATAGAAATGAACCCAATAAAATACTCTACTAAAAATTATTTAAAAAAAAAATCGTTTTTCGTTATTCATTATATTATTATAGTCATCACGGATAATAATTTTATATAAAAAGTAAAGAATTTTAAAATGGTTTACTACCTGACACTCATCGCTAGCTTCGGAAATAGTAGTTATGCAATGGTCAGTATCTGGGTTCCAATCCATGACAAGGCTGCATAAAGATGTTACGGCTTTATGAATAGAAAATCCACCAGATATAATATATTCTTTATCACCTTCGAGGTGACGATCACAGTATTTAATAGAATACAGGGTTATTGTATCGTTTTCCTTCATTCCGACCGTATTATTTTGACCCTGTGTAAAAATGAAGAACGCTGTCGGAACATTATATGTATGATATAATACAATCATGAGTACAAGGAAATTTTGATGAGGTTATAATATAAATCAAACTATATCGAGTAAAAACATCCTAAAGCGTTGAATGCAGTTAGTATGATGCGAGATTCCAACAGATGATGACACATATTGTTAACTTTGTTGATGTCGGTTGATAATGATGCTATTCGAGTTAAAATCGATTAAAGGGACCTATTTAAAATGTCGGATGAAGATGCTCATAATGGAAGATTTATGGATGTGGAACTTGCAAAGAAGTGAGACAAGGATTAAGGCTCTACTGTGACGACGACATTTTGAATGATAATATTCTTGCAATGGTGCATTTTGTTTAGACATTTAATATACAAATTATGTTTTACCTTATAAATCTTATTCACCAGTACTTTCGTCTCTGTGTAAAAATTTGAGCTTGTTTCATTTAAATGTTCTTGAACTTTAATGGCAATCACTGCAGACATAGTAAAAATATATCAATTTTATGTGTATAGCAACCGTCGAAATCATAAAATTTCGAGTATGGTTTTTATTTAATTATTATCCTAATTTATATACGTGTCAGAAGAAACTTAAGATGAAGGAGTTCATCCAGAATATTGATTAAATCGCAGCTAAACCGAAAGAAACTAGATGTAAATAATAGGACTTTGATTAGTACGGTAGAAATATTTCGTCATCAAACGAATTATTTAGCTGCATTAACGAAATGTTTTTGGTGCTTTTCCATTTATATTCACCGGTATTGGTAATGTTTTGATATATTTATAATTATTTTTTTAATCCAGAGACTTTTTATTTACATCCACTATTCGTTTACTGAAACAGTAAATAGTACTTTTCGGTCCTAGGCCGTAAAGTTCAATTTTACGGACCGAGTTCTCGGCTTCGTCAGTCCTCGGACGCACAATCTCCAAACCGAGGTCGTGAAATTTTACGGCCAAGGAGCGAACACTATTTTTTGATACACTGTTCGCAAAAGTCACTTTGCCGTCTGTTTTTAGTCCGTAAAATGCAGAGATCAGTACGTAAAATCACACTTTACGGACACGTGTATCAACAAACATTTTTTATCTACTAAAAGAATCGAGTGTACAAAAATACTTGATAGTTATGATGTACAGAAGAAAAGTAAGATTTTCAGTAACTAAGATGTGGACTAATGGGTTTGTTGAACAACTATAGATAGTAACGACTCGGTTGCAAAGTAGTTCCAAAAGATATTATCACAGTATTAGCTAATTAGAATTAGATAAAATAAATTAGATAAATAGTGTAATCGACTACAAGCTCCGATTATGGACAATAAAGTTTACTTTTTCTCTAAGAATAGTTTGGGGTATCAGAACTTTTCAACATAAGATCTTTTCGTCACAAACATTTCATCACAAAAATATTGAAAAAAGGGACTGACAATGCCATTTTTTTTCTTCGTTTAAAATTATATAAAAAAGGTTTAGTTTCCAAATTGTTTTTTATTGAAAGAATTGGGAGAGAAATATTATTTCACCCGTTGCAGCTAGATAACTTATACAGGGACGACTTGTAGCCCTTGAGAAGAGCAACAAAAAAACTGTTGCCCTGATAACAGAATTAAAAATCGTTCAGAATAATCTCATAATAGAGAAATTCTACGGCCTAATTTTCCATTGTGTAAATGGCGACATATATGTTGTTTTAAAAATAAATGTTTTTCTGCATTTCTTGTGTTGATGTAACATAGTGCCTCAAATTGCATAACCATTTATTACTGCAAAATAATCTGTATTTATTTGCAAAAAAAATCAGTATACCCAGTTACGCGCATTTCTCGCAGTTAAATGCGAAATAATGATCTTATGAGGAAAACAAATATATGTGCGTTTGTTAATCAAATATAACGATCAACTTAAAATGAAACGTACTTAAAGAGAATGTTTCTAAAAATTACTTTATCAATCTTAATATGTCCCTACATAACGCGTTAGAATTAAAAGTATTCACGTATTTTATATGTTAGAAGTGAAGAATTCATTATTAATAAAAATTGTATTACATAAGTAACTGGTTTAAACAAATGTATTTCACCCAAATATTGATATTTTTTCTTTGTAATAATATTAATGACAATAATTGAAATGTTTGTTGCATACACTGAGACAAATTATTTATTAATCGTTAATGTAAGGTAATTTCAAGACTCTTATATTAACTGTAAAGTTATAACAGTAACTGTAAAGTAAAAAAACGACAGGTAAGTTTGAGAGGAAAATACCAGTACTTCCCTGCAATGTAATTGTATATGAACTCGTATATTTTAACATTCAGTAAGCGTTCGTTAACTGTTAATAAAGCTTATACTAAATTCTGCCTGATTACTTTAGATTTTCAAATGATTTGAACTCAAATCTCTAAAACAGAACACTTCTTCGGGATTTATGAACTACGGAAAATGATATAATTAATTCTTCGATTAAATTGACAGAATTTAAAGCTATTCTAGCTACAACAAATCAATTTTTAGAATGCGTTAAATACGGTATCGTATAAGATCGAATGAATTCAATTCTGGAATTAAAGGTCGTATAAAATAGTACGAATTCGAATAAGGATCTCGGATAATCAATATGCGACTAAAAAGAAACAGAATGCAAAATATCGATTCCGTATACTTTTTGGTTTATATTGGGACCTTACCTTAAGATCAAAATCTAAATTCTGTTAGCTTTACTGTGAAGTTATTACATTAACTTTAAACAAACATTTCTCTCAGTGTATCCTTAGTTAATGTAATTCATTATTGAAATCGAGTATTCGAGAAAAGAATTCTTTACTATACTTGTAGATATTTTGTATTGCTCTACTATTTTTTATTTACTTTTATCTCCATTTCAATCAATGCTGATATATTATTTCTACTAATTACAAAAAAAATCTTGAAACTTTCAAACTTAAAAAAATACCTATTGAAATGTATTCAACGTTTATAAAACTTCTTGCTCAACAGTTTTTGGGTGCGGGTCGAAAAGCCGACAAATTAAAAAGCCGACAGGTCACAAAACCGACAGTCAAAATACCGACAATCCAAAAGCCGGCAGTCAAAAAACCGACACTTCAAAAAATGATAGTCCGCATGTCGATGCGTCTATGTTTCTATGTGTCGGCTTTTTGACTGTCGGCTTTTCGATTGTCGGTATTTTGACTGTCGGTTTTGTGACCTGTCGGCTTTTTAATTTGTCGGTTTTTCGACCCGCACCCCAGTTTTTAAAATTGATAATTTTGAATCTGATATTAGACTTCCAAAATTCTAAATGTCGAAGAGTAATTTTGAAAATTGATCACATTCGTTTACTACATTACTTAGGTACTTCCGCATCTTCTAATGTATGGCTTATTATAATTTCCATATTTGTAAACTGTAAACATAATTGTAAATGTTTGGGTTTTCTGTTAAAAAATATTAAAATACAAAATTAAAAAGAACCAATTGATTTTTGTAATGTAATATCAAACATGCACAACAGATTTACGCATTCAAGGTAATAATCGCAATACGGATGGCGGTAGTTAATAGTGTAGTAGTAATTTGAATTATTTTAGTTCGAGGTACACTGTAAAAAAACTTCCAAAATGCTTCTGTTACATGTTCATTAATTAAAAAAATTAATGTACTGTACATTGAATGTACATGAAATTTTATAACATTTTTAACAGTGTAGATACCTCTTAGCAATTATGTACGGAATTTGCTTCTTTCATTGTAAACTTCGATGTATCAGGTAGTGAACACACTACAAGTGTCTAAAATAAGTCTAACAATACTACAATTTTTTGGAAATAAGACTTCTTATGAAACATGGCATAATTATTCTGTAACTCTCTCAAAATTGGCAAAAATAGAGTTTTCGATCGTTTTACAGTTGAGTCTCGGTATAATTGCATCTCGCTATATTTACTTCCCAGCATATTTGCCCGCTTCCATCCCGTTATATTTGCCTGTCACCGCTCTCTTTTTCCCCCACTTTGACGGCAGGTTCCTCAATTTTCCACTTGTATTCGATGTATATCAACAATTCCCATTGCTAAACTTTTATTCATCATCCCCTATCTTAAAATGAATGTGTAGCAATTACTTCTTCCTTAATATTATTGTATTCCATAAATAGGTGTGTAAAACTTTAATGAATCATAAGCATGGTGCACCATCATTCCCTATATTATTTTTACACTTCTGTCCCGCCTTGGTGACTAGCTGTATCCCGAAACTTTTGGATGAGATTATGGCAAGAAAACTTAGTGAAGTGTTGAAAAATATAATAATAATAATATTGATAATCAACATGGCTTTTGTAAAGGTAAACCAGTTACCAATTTGTTAGTATTCTCGGACTTTATGAATACTTTCTCGTCGTTTATCTTTACTTTTCGAAAGCGTTTGATAGTATTAATCACGAAATTATCTTGAGTAAATTGAACCGTTTAGGGTTTTCCGGTTTTTGTGAATGCGATGGTTGGAGTCTTATTTGTCTGGCAGATTTCTCAACGATTCTTTATCTAAATCTTGCCCAGTGTCCAATAGAGTCCCTCAAGAATCGTATTTCGGTTCTATTTTGTTTCATTTTTATATTAACGATAAACAGAATTTCATATATTTTTCAATCTATGCCGATGACGTAAAGCTCTTTTATAAAAGCTTATCACCACTTGATGCATCAAATCTACAATGCAATCTGAACTCGATTGGGGTATGTATAGAAAATATCGATGTTGGTGCTACTTTTAATTTTAGTTTATAAAAAGATTCACTAAGGATTTTAAAGATAGATTCTACGATCATTGGTTTTACTACATATTTTTTATGCTGCGAGGGTAATCGATTAGAGAGAGTACAACAAAAAGCATTAAGATTCTTAGCTGTTAAATCTAGGAAGTTTATTTCACGTTCAGATCATAGTTTTAATGAATTGTCTACTGCATTTAAAATGCCAACTATTAAATCACTTCACTTTTATAATGATGCACTAACAGTGCAAGCTTTCCACTAGTGATAAGTTACTAATACCCTAACGGAATAACTTCCTACTCCATTCGTAATTCAAGAGATATTACAGAATCGATTTTTTGAATTGAATCGACAAATTTGAATTGAATTCAAAATCGAAATCGAGTTATTGAGCATCACAAATTTTTTCGAAAATCTGTCTGTTGAAAAGTCTCTGAAGTGGGTAGCACACCTAAAGATCACAGCGACAAAAAATCACACGACTAAAAATACTCGGACTAAAAACCATACGACAAAAAATACAACAAAAAACATACTGACATTCGTCAACAAAATGTATTGTAGATATGGTTAATTGGTTATACATATTAGTAAAATACAAATACAAAATATTAATTTTATATATCAATACGCTTTAAAAGATTCTCTATCTAATTAATTATATCACTTTCTTTTGATTATTATTGAATAATATATTTTTTATACATGCACTGTAATCTTTGTACACAAAGTAGTATAAGTAAATAGTGTACACAACACATTTTATGTTTAATAAAGTATATAAATATGTGACAAATTTTCGGCGTGTTTTTTTTACAGTGTGTCGTTTTGTTGTGTTTTTTTTTTCGTTTTGACTTTTCGTCGTGTGATTTTTAGGATGTGATCTTTTGACGTATAATCTGAAGAACAGTAAGACAAGGTAAGCAATAGTTATCTTTTGAAGATACAAAGTGATTAATAGAAGGCATCATTCATTCAATGATGGTCAACAAAAGGAGAATGTAAAGGGAAAACGAATAAAAGTTATTACTTTATATCCATTCTCGCCAAACTCAAATAGCACAGGACAACATTGTTTTGTTGTTTTCGAAAGTAAAGGGTCATTTCCGAAGAAATTTTTGCATATGGTTCGAATCTGGGGTAAGAATTGCCCCATCACGTCATGATTTTGAGATATTGGAGGTTATGTACCCAAAAAAATGTCGGTTTCAGCTACTTTTGAGGTTATGTACAGAAGAGACAACATTTTTAGGAATATTTCATTACAGAATTACGGATTTTGGCATATGAAAAAGTAAAAAATGATTTTTTTAAATTTACAGTCGCCATGTTCCTTTACTTTACAGTAAACAATCGAAACTGTCGAAAGTGCTTTTTGTTCATAATATATTATTAGTAACTATTTCGTTTTATAAATAATATAAATTCATTCTTCAATTCAAAGAATATACATACCAAAATCGGATGAATAAAAATTCTGCTGAGGATGTTGCCCTACGCAAAAACATGATTCGACACTTTTTGTTACACTAAAGAAAAAAATTCCGATATAAAAGATAGCTGCCTTAGTGAAGACGATTCTCATTTTAAACTGTAAATATATAAAGGAATTGTAAATTAACTGTCTAACGATTTTTGTGAGACACATTATCTTAATAGGGTGTATTGAAAGACTAAATAAATAAGTACATTTTGCATTCGTTACATTATTTTTATGTTTACTTACTACTTTGTTCTCTTCGCAAGCAATTGATTGTAAATCCTCAATAATACACTTTTTTACTTGGTTTTTTTAGAATCTACACTGCTTCTAGTGATTAAAAATTAGATTCACCCATATTAAATATGCTAATTAACTACTTTAGCAACATCTATATGACAGACATCAAATTAAGTGTAATATTCAAAATGATTAGTATCGAACTGGATTTATCGCTTAAATTACTCTAGTGATTTATCTTCTATTTATTATGCTGATTAGAAAGGTCACGATCACATACATGTAAAAATCTCGTCCCAGTTGTACGATCACACTATATCGATTTGTTCAATGAGCATCGAAACATTGTTAGTTTGAAGTCATCTTTAACTTCGTCACAAAGGTAGCAAGCTCATTTCTGTAAATTTCAGGCTAGAGGAAATCAAAGTCATGAATATATTTATGAATATAATTATATAATTAATAAGCATAAAAACGTATTTTATCTACAATTAAACTAACAAATATTTTTATAATCTAAGTTTACAACAAAAAATAATTTCTGTACATTCAATGCAATCATTTTTTCTGATATATTTTGATCCAAGAAACTAAAAAATCACGTTAACATTTTTTTCTATGGCGAGATTTTCAAGATATGAATTTAAACATTTTTTTTCTGAAGTAGCTTCACTTTCTGCGTTCGATCTGGAATAAAAAAAGTCCAATGATAGGAAGAAACATGGAATTCAAGATAATTATATCTGCAACAAAAATATCTATACGTTTCTTCAAGCTATTCAGTAGTTTAAATGTTACAGGCCAAAATAAATACGAAATTTCAAATTTTCAACAAAAATAAAAATAAAAAATGCATGCTATTGCCGTGCAAAAATAGAAAACATCAAATGCTATCCAATTTCTTATTTTGTATGCATATAGGCTACACTTTTCGTCATACAAAATCCGGCGATGTTCATCTTTTTACCATTTTCGTGTTTTCCATCGAAAACCAAAAAATTATTTTATTTTTATATTATTAGTTAATTGACCCTTAATACCGAGAAATACTATTAATTATACTTAATATAGGCTACACTTTTACTGAAAAATTGAATGTAGACAAAGAAAAAGGATTTCTGCTTAGAGAAACAGATTAAGGGAAATAAAAAAGACAAAGTATGAGCCAAGATTATTTGTGTTCGGCTGATGTAATATTGCAATTGAAAAACAAAACAAAAAAGTAAATAAATGTGTTTTACGTAGTTAAAGCAAAAATAGAAAAAGCGATTGAAAATTTTGATTGTGGTATTTTAATTAGGATGACATTCCGTGTGACATTTTGTTCATAAAGAATATGTCATGACTACTTTTAGCACATTTTTAGAACATTTCATACACGATTGGTTGCATTTCGTATTTCATATATTAGTTCATAAAGAATTCTTTATGAATGCTCTTATTACAGTTTTGAACTGGTCTATGACAGATTCATTTTTGTGTTTTGTTAATAAAGATTATATTTTGAAAACTGTTTGAATACTGTACGCATGGTACTTATTACACCATGACTGTATGTATTGACTTAATATGGACATTAAAGAATTCTTAATGAATTCCTTTTCTTGCGTGCTGAAGAAGACTTCCATTATCCTCCCTGGTGTTTATTCTTTAATAAAACTAAAAACACCCAGAAGTGAAAGATTTTCATTATCATATTTAGTCTTGTTTTTTGTTATTTGTTGTGGTTTTTCATCATTCTGCAACACTCTGTCGCTATATTTTGAGGTTATATTATCAGGTTTCTTTGTCAGATGTTTCAAATTGCATCATCTCCTAACTTTTCGTCCTGTTCGTCATTAAAATCCTTTTTTGTGCGAAATTGTGAAAGTGCGAGTCAAAACAGTCAACATTTTTTAAGCCAGCAATGTCTCCACTGTTTTTATCACATAAAAGCATCATATCTGTTAAATTTTTATTGTATCTCAAAAGTTATATGCGAAGTTCGACATTATTTTATTGTCGCGATTATAGGCTATGGGAAATTGGAAGATAACTTATTAATTAAATTATCGTTACATTTTTCAAGATAGATCCCGAGTGTTTAAATACTTTAATCCTTAAATTATTTCAAATGATTTATCAATCTGAAATTCAATAAGCGAAAAAAATATAACTATTTTTAATTTTTAATTTAATTTATAAGTATTTTTCTTTTAGTATAATTGTGTGGACTAAATAGCATTATGATATTTTTCAATTGAATAAAATATTTTATTTGGATAATGTTCATTTCAGTTAAACAAAGATACATTTACAACATACACAAATTATTTTACTCTAATGCAAAATTTCTTCAAAAGAATTCTGTTATGCACAACACATAGTACGGTGCAATAAATCCATGATAAGAAACATGCAACGACACTTTAAGGAAACTTTCGCCGCAATGAGATTTGCAAATACGAATTTGTGAACTTGCTAAAAAAAGCAAACATTGGTGCACATTCAATCGCTACTGTAGCTGTTCGCAACTCTAAAATTTGTTTTAACAATGTGTACTACACTTAATTTACTGTACAAATAATAAATTTTGTGGAAATTACGGAGCCTTAATGTTTTACTGTATAATGTAAATAGCAATTATATTTTTAACTTGACATGGAAATTATAAAAGTGTTTATTTTCATCGTCTTATTAAGCATCTATGTGCATATTGCAGAATCATGCACATGTATAAGACGTCATCCACAATTAAAGTATCAGACAGAGGATGGTAAGCTAAAACCATTTTAACCACCTTATTGTATGATGACTGTGTAATATACTGATTAACAATTAATAAATCTCGTGTACTGATTTGTCTTCTACTTCAAAATATTAAACGATTCAAAAGAAACATCTTGTTTTTTATTATATAATCTTATTTATTTACAAAAAAAAATATATATTATACAATTCGCAGTAAGAAACAGTTTTGTAGGAATATAATTCTTACTTGGTTACGCGAATGTTAAATTACATATAAATATTACTTTTGCGATTTCTGGGAAGTTACTTGATCCACTGATTATACTCAATCAAACAATGATTCTTGCAGTTTTAATTATCGAAATCCAAAAAATACTGCCAGGAACGCCGACACATTCTGAATATTCGGCAATCATTCGTGAAGTGTTAAAGGTAAATTTCACTATTTATATACTTTTTAATAAATATAAATTATTAAATTCTGTTAAACCTATAATTTTCTTTGTATAAAAATCAGATGAAAATTGTTAATTGGATGTCGTAAACAGTTGACGAAACATTTAACCTGCATTTTAAAAACGTTTATTTTTTAAGCAAGGAATAGGAAACAAAAATTTGTAACAAAATTATTAATTAACTTAAAAATTGAAAAATGTCTAGAGTAAAACCTTAAATTACAACTTAGCACTAGTTAATGCTTGTGAAATATTGCGACGAATAATGCAAATTTGTCATTTTATATCATGTATCACATTGAAAAACTTTTCAATTAGAAGCATATTAACTATTAAAATCTGCTAACGTTTTCAATGTTGATTGCAGTTAACATTTGAATCTATTAAAAGTTCTCTTTTTCTCTAGTTTCTGATAGATTTTTATACAGACGAAAGGTAGTTCAAGGTAATTTATAAGCAACATATAAATATTACCAACATTTTTTCTCGAACTTGAACCGTTAACATTTTTAAATATCGCACGAGCAAAAATAAATAAATAGTTACATTGTTGTTGAAATCTACGTTGATAGATATTGTATAATGGGTAGTTTCAAGTAAAAAAGGAAAGTGGGTTTAAACCTGGAGATAAGAGACAATAATGTGGAATGAAAATTACATAAATGCAATAAAAATGAGGGATAATAGAGAAACATGACGTTCATATTACAAATGCAAATATCGAAATGTTCAGTTAAATAAAAAATTGAAAAATAGAACAGTGAAAAACTTTAACCGTGTATTACATTATACTTTGTTTTAATACTTAGTTGTTTGTTTCGTACAATTTGCCCTGTTAATAAATTATACAAACTTATATATTAATATAATTTTTAACATAAAATTTATACAATATAAATAAATATTCTATTTTTTAAGAAAAATACAAATGCTCAAGTAGGACAAGGAATAATACTTTCTTCATTAAAATCTTGTGGATACAATTTTTTTGAAAACTTGAAATATGTGTTATCTGGAAAATATTCTGATGGAAAATTAGAATTGTCAATATGTGGAATCAATTTCTATATTACGCAATTCACGGCAGAACGTCGGGAGATATTCGAAACGTTTGAGACAGTTGGTGATGCATGTGAGGTAATCTTGACATTTCTTTATAAAAATATCATCATTACAGTCCGACCTCCGTAATTGATCGAATTGAAAAACCTCTGTAATTGACCTTCTCTAAAACTGCGGAATTCCATCGAATTCAGGAGCTGGTGGGAGATGATCAATTAGGAAGGTTGAACTTATTCTTTAGTCCAAACGTGTGATCAATTAGGGAGTTCAGACTATATTTCTTTATAATAATAATTGTTTAGAAAAAAGTTACAGTTTCTTGAAATACACATATCTCTAAAGTATAATTTTCTTTAGGTTCCAATATCAACCTCCAATTCAGAACCCAATAATAAACAATGCCAGATTGATTCCAATTCAAAAGTCGCTGAATGTCAATACAGATTTGGTGCCTGCATCCCGGAAAGTCAACGTTGCGTATGGCGACAATCTCCAGCCTATCAAAGATGTGTTTAAAGAATAAGCATTTTGTAAGATTGCGAAAATCACACAATTAAAAGAATTTAATTAATTATTTTTATGCAACTATACACAGCAGCTAGTCCCATTCCTACATATGCATCGTTAAGGATATTGTCATTTGATCCACAATCATCATCCTATTACGTTATCATTAGACTGAATCATATTCATAGAACATCATCTGATACCACCGTCCCCTAAAAATATAAGGAGATTATTTGTGCAGAGCCATAGATCATGGTGATCTATATCCCACATCATCACACGACAATGTCATAATCTTCATTCAACATTATTATTGTCCATTATCATCATCATCAAGGAAGTCTTATTTGAAAATCACTTACTACTTATGACAATGATAAAATTAACTAACCCTTGTTCGTCTATTGTAATGCAGTATAGTAATCCAAATTTTCATTAAAAAACTGTGTATTTTTACGTTTGCTGTACTTTTCTAAGGGCAACCTAAAAATTATAGTTTTACACTAATACCACAAGAATACTTCTTCGTTCGCCGCCTTACACTAGCAAAAATAACAACTTTCAGAGAAATAACAAGTTTCAAGACATAAAGTATTTTGTTAGAATAAATTCAAATCTATGTTTCACAGATTCTATCGGCAGTCGCAAATTGCGTTGCGACATTTATCAATTGCAAACATCCAGAATCCACGGATTAAAGGCGTAATTTCTGATTTAAATAAATTCCGCTAAATACCTGCGAATCTAAAAAAGGGGATCTTACCTACACATGGGTTAAAAGAAATGAATTTCGAATCGATGAACTTGTATTTGTGGGAATTCAGAACTAGATTATCTTATATGCAAGTACTCACGATATACTTGGATTCAAAAGACTAGCTACATGATTTTGTATTTGCAGGCATTGAGAAATGTTTATGTTTAATATTATTTTTTTATTCGAAATTCGAAAATTGTATTCTCCTCTGCGGATTAAAAAATATAGTTACTAATAGATTTAACTAGTCAAAATTCGATTGAATATTTCTTCGTTTATTGAGAATTTTGTAAGTAGACCTTTCATGAAACAAATATACCAACCCTGAAATATATAAAATTTAGAGTTAAATTGGGGGGATTGGAATAACAAAATTAATATAATCAGTTGTATCAATTTTTGCACATGAAGTTGCACAAAAGCAATGGTAAATGAAACGACTATTTTGTATGTTTTGGCCTTCATGTCCATTCTTTTCAAGATTTAATTTAAATTTAAAAAAGACAGCTAACATGTCATCTGTTACACTTTTAACAAACTTTCATTTTTTTTAAATTGAGTTACTAATTCCAGTCCTCATTTTTGTGTTTTCATTTACTATTTCTTCTATGAAATTCCAGATCTGAAAATCAATAACGTATTGTATTCAATACGTACTAATTAAATCAATATAAATGTCATTTTTAATAAAATCTGACAAATTAATATTTCTTTCGGTTATTTACATCAGTTGGAAAGGGTAGATTTTGGAGATTCCAGTTGCAGTTGATATTGAGGATGTGTTTTTAAGAATTTTAGTATTTTTATGATCCATGAAAGAAAAGTATCATTGCAGAATAAACTATATCTTCACGAACTTTTACCCTTTTTTTTAAGAATTCTGACTGAATGGGTAAAACTGACAATTTTCAAAATATAACTCTGGAACTAAAAAAACATAAAAAACGACTTCAACTTTTTGTTTTGTTTATTTATTCTGTGTCATTGTACTATGAGAATGTAAAAACAGCAAGCTTAAAAAAACAAGATCGAGATGAACTCAAAAATAATATTTGATTACTTGAACTTTATTTCCACTCAAAGATTATGGCGATCCCTGAGGAAAGCAGCAAAACCAAACAAAAGTTGAAATAAGGAACCGATGGTTTAAAATAAAATAGAATATGCTATATGACATTAATTGCATTAAAAATGTAAATGTTTCATTCAGTAATTCAAAATTTGTTACCTCGTTTACCGATATTTTGAGAACTTCATTCGTTAAAGCATTTATTTTCACTATATTTTACTTACGTCATTGAGATTCAAACATAAGCCATCCAATTTACAACTTCTTCTGAGGGTCCTATTTATCATGCAAATTACAGTAAAAATAAGAAATATAATTTTAATGAAAACTTTTTATTCGTTACACAAGCAGTAACATCCACACACAAGTTACATTAACAATCGATACAATATAACTCGACACTAAAAATGAAATAACTCGTGCCAAAAAGCGATTTGCTAGCAGACATTGCAATTTTTAAATCTTTGTTTTAAAAAACAGCGATTTCGTGGTTTTTAGGAGCTATTGGACATTTCTTAATTTAAACTTTAGATTTATATTTTTCTGTAAGAACTTGAATAAATGTTTGCCATTTCTCAGGTTGGTTCTTCTTGTACCAAGTTTGAGTTATTCCGAGGTTCTCCTTCTGCTTGTCGGTACATTTCAGGCAGTTGGTGGCGATTACTTCAGGATAGATTTCTGAAAATTTTATTGTTAATCTTATTAGACGTGAATGAGCAAACATTTTGTAAAAAGTAATAGAAATTTAAACAAACTTTCTTTAAAACAACATTAAATTGATGTTCAATAGATTTCGATTATTACACATTGCTATTCTGTTTTACCACAAAATTTTTATTTATTTTAATCTACTATTCATATTCATATTAGAGATCTCCTGAATTTTGAGTACATTAATTAGTGTACCGATTCAGTAATATATCAATTAGATGTAGATTTGTGGTGTTCCACAACTGAGTTCTTGTTACAATTTCCGAGAAAGATATTTAGATTTTTTTAAACATATTGTTCATTTAAGATGAAATAATAAAACTGTTTTAATGATACATATTTGCAATGATAAGTGGATGAAATTTGCAGTACAGTAGAGTCCCGGTATATTTACGTCCCAGCAAATTTGCCGGGTTCCGTCTCGTTATATTTGTTTGTCGTTGCTTCTCTTTTCCCCCACCGTGCGCGCTGGGGCCTCAGGAAGGGCCTGCTATGACGTCACTAACGTTACGCGACTGAGGAGAGTGGGAGAAACAGCGCTCCCCTTCTTTTGACAAATATAAAGAGTGGCGAGGGGAAGGCGAGGAACCGAGCGGGCGAATATACCGGGACTCTACTGTATTATCAATTTTGAAAAGTTATTACATTAACGTTTTGGCGAACATATTTTAAACAATTTAGGTATTATTTCATTCAGATTTATTAGGATAACTAACAAGATTGTTGTATAAAAACGAATAATATAAAGATACTGTATCGTTAACAGTTAACCCGCTAAATTTAGGAGTAAAGTCAAATCGGTAATAGTTAACAAATTAGCCTTATAGTAAAGATTATACGTTAAATGCTAACTAATTTTCAGTCGTATGGTTTTCAGTGTATGTACCGATCTAAACTTTATTGATATAAAAAATCGAAATTAATGACACCAAATTGTAGCTTTGCAAATTTATGAAACAAAACGAAGTACTTTTAACTCAAATTTTTACATGATTTTCCCATCTACGCATTGAATAGAATTTTTTAATGTTTTTAAGAACTAGTGTAATAAAATAATGTATTGTATTTTAATTATTAACTAACATATTTTTATCTTCTAAAGCAATTCTTTTTATCATAATTATTGAATCCTTTTATAGTAAATAAATCGATATTAATTTATTTTTTCGTTAAAATGTTTTCGTGCTATGATTTCAGCACTTTGTACACAAAATAAAAGATTACTTTTTTAAAAAAATATGTGAATCTATGGCAGTAAAAAGTTAATTTTATAATTACTTAAGAAGTTCACTGAACTGTCTTGGTTGAAACATTTTACTGTTCGGATTATCGTAATATAATGCTTAGAGGGATCTGTACAAATATAGAATTATTCACTGTAATAACGAGGAATGTACTGATTTGTTATGATAACATAATGATTTATTATAAATGAAATTTATTGACATCAAGAGAAATTTGCCTTCAATAATTATATCTTTGTTCCATTAAAATGATGTTAAATATCCGAGGAGGATGTCCTAAAGATATCTTTTGGACATGCATTCACGATAATGTTTTTTGGGAACGCAATTATCGTTGTAAATTGAATGAAACGAACAATACGGTAATGCACTCAAAAGAATGTGAATAAGTTTTATTTTTCTTAGAAAATAAAGAGGAGTAATAAAAATAACAAATAACAGATTTATGTAGAACTGTATGTGTAAGTTTATTTAAACCAAAACATTTTTAGAATAAAATGTTTCTTTTTTTATATGACATTTTTTTGTTCGTCAAAATAGGTATTATTACAGATTATCAATATTCTTTACTTTTCACTATATGCACAAAAATAGTTTAATAAAGTGAAAAAAAAACAACTAGAAATCTGAAATTGAAATTGAAATCACAAAACTCGCATTTAAAAAAAGAATATAAAATATTTTCCAGTAATATCTTTTCAGAAACAAAAAAAATACCAAATGAAATTTGTAAGGTAAGTAGTGCCGAAGATTAATTACAAATCCTGAAAATTTGAAGGAAAAAGAAGGTGCCGTTTTTTAGAAAAAAATGTAACAATTATTTCTATTAATTATTGTATCATTAAAAAGTACAACAAATGAAACTAAATAAGCTTAGAGGAGACTGATAAACTTGAAAATGAATGGAGTGACGAGATTTTGACCAGGTTTAAAAAAAAACTTTTTTGCTAAAATCTGAAATTGTTTATAAAAATCTCAAAAAATGTTTAATAAAAATGTTAAAAAAATAAGTGTTTCTTTATTTTTAAAGTAGAATAACATATTTCATCACAAAAGTGATTATTGCAACGAAATTTAAAAAAATTTGTTCGTTAAAAACAATGTATATTAGCAAGTTAAGATTTTCTAATTATAACAGTTTAACGGATGAACGGATGATACGAAGGCGAATTAATTAGTATCATTAAATAATGTTGCACTTGGTAATCTTAAATAATTTCAAAAATCAAGTATTTTGCAAAACAGTCTTATTTACCATGGCTAAATAGTTACCTGCGAAATAAACAGAGGCTGGAGTCTTGCAGGGTCCAGTTCCGACGAAGCACGCATAGTATTGTTCACGTAATTCGTCATTGTTTAAAATCTTTTGTGGGTCCACAGCATTGTCAAATTTATCAGAATATTTGTCTTCGGCAAAGACAGCGGCTGCTGAAACTACCAACAGAAAAGACAAAACGAAGTTCCTCATTTTTACAGATAGGAGTTCCTGGACAAATAACTGAAAGTAACCTCTCGGCTTCTGCTTTTATAGAGATCGCATCCTCCCGACATTTTATTAGGAAATAAAATCTAGTTGCTGACTTGCTTAATTTATTGCTTATATGACATTGATCGTTACGTAATCGAATTTACATCGATTTTTAAAACTGCCGCTCGCACGAATGTATATCCCATATACATTTATATACTACTGTATATTATTCGAATTAATAACTATGTCGTCGGACACGTGCAACATCGTAAAAATACATTCGGATACTTAAAATTTTGTTGATTCTTCTCTGGTGCAATGTAAAAATAGCGAGCTAAATAATAGCATAATAACATTTATTATTACAGTTGTTATTTGATTGCATTTTTCCAAGTCTTATATTAATTACTTGGTTTTAAATAATTGTGGGTTCAATATTAGTCATAAAAAATAAATATGAATTCAACTTCACGTCAGACTGATGAGGGTATCCGGATAATATATTATTTTTTAAATGACGAAAAAATGGAGTTTTTGGCCAAAAGCTTATTACCAACATATTATATGTACTACATTCATTCTCTCTAAATCTTAGTTAGTTAAAAGCTACCAGTGAGAAAATGAAAAGTAGGTCACCTAATGAATTAGTAATCATTTTTGCTAATAAAAAGTTAAACCCGAGTAATTTATTACTAATCCTACAAAGTATTAAACTAAAAAAGTTAATATCTACTTGTAGATTAGTAGAATTTTATTTTGAATATTATGAATTAGTATTTACTGACAGATAGTAAAACAAACGTACTAATAATTGGTGGTAACACACTTTTCGCTGTTGATAAGTCATTATTTATTAATTCAAGTTTAGGGAGTTCATTTTGTAGATTATATGTTCAGTTAGTTAGTTAGATAGGTTATTAACTAAATGGTTAAGCAATTGACTCATCACTTTGATCTGGCATAAGTAATTAATCTCGGTATACACTATATTAAAATCTCGGTATATACTATATATTATTACGATCAATATTTTTCTCCCTGTGTAATATTTTATTTAGGTCCTAATCAAAGAAATAATCAGTCGCATGAAGGTATCACTTATTTATTACAAACATTGCCACGAAATTTAGAAAAAAATATTAGAAATAACAAAATGAATAAGTCCAAATAACGTACAGCAAAATTACTGAAAGCAAGATTTTTGAATAAAATACATTAGTTTACCTTCTAATAAATTTAGTAAAGTTAAATTTAGTTTAAAAATGAAATGGTAAGTTTTTATAATTATTTCAAAATTGAAAAAACTTAAACTTTTGGGTAACATACAATTACAGTTATTACGATTTAAAAATTATATTTCAACTATTAAATTATTTGATCTTCTACAATAACAATGAAGATTTGTTAAATGCTTTGAATTTGATATCTGTTAAAATTGAATGGATGAACAATATGTAATGGAAATTTTTGATTTTCCAAATCTAACACCAGGTTAAGAAGCATATAATAAGAATACTTATAGTATTAAATAACTAAAGCAGCTTTAGTAATTTTACTGCATCATATAGAGGATGTACATTTTATTTAGAAACGTTTCATTTTTATTTATTTCAATATTTAAAAATAAAAGAAATTGATATTCGGTATAAATGTTAAATAGTTGCATTTTCATAGCGTGTGGAAAGGAAATTAAAATTAATAATTATTTATCTACCTAAAGATGCATTTTTTCATATTTTGTACATGTCAATGATTTGTGTCTAATAATTACTGGTCATTAATTAAATGGCCTGGAGAGATTGAGAATATCCTAATAAACGTGTTTAGTAAAATTCTGTAATTAAACTCGAATTAAATGAAACTCCAACTGAAGTAAGTAAATCATTTATAATCAGCTTTTTGTACTGACAAAGAACGGCACCAAAATATATCTAAAGACTAATTTGTGATGCGTAACATTATACGAAAAAATGTCTTTCCAACTATTCGTTTATTAAATTCTATATACTGTATATAGTCCGTCGAAAATTAACAATTAACCATTGTGTTTAGCAAGTCTTACTCAGGTCTAAGCAGGATCTACTATGCAATTCCCTCCGTGTTTAGTTAAGATAATTAAATTAAAGGTGGATTAATTAAAATTTAGTCAAATTAACAAATTATAAGTTAAAAATGATTAAAAATTTATTTTCCACAGGTAACTGATCATTTAGTTCAATTTACTAAATATTTTTTTCAGGGATCTCTTAATTTTTAACAAAATAGTACAAAGATATCCATTACTGTCATCAATGGTATACTTTAAAATTACATTATGCTTTAAATTTTTTGAAAATTATTCGTATTCTCATGAAGTAAATATAATCTCCAGACAAATTCAGTATAAAATTTGTCATTTTAAGAATCACGTCATACCATTCATCTCTTCCGTACCATTTATTACAGATTTATTTGGTTGATCTGCCTAAACATGCTATTAATGTATTCTGATAGGCAGCACTCCTAAATTAACCTTCTAAAATGTGTTCTACCATACATGATAATTTTACGTATCATTCGATTTGAAACCAGGTTTATTCACGGTCGAAATCACGTGTTTTGTAATATATTACCAGAAATTAGTCACGTTTAAAAGCATATTTTTTTGCGGATTTATGTACATTGTTAATCAGCTTCGACACATTTATTAAACAAAAAGTTATACGATAGAGAGATTATTTACTACTGTACATAATTAGAAAAGCAAAAACGTGGATGGACCGAAAAAAAGATTATATTGGAGAATATGTTAATTACAGTGACGTATCATAATATTTGTATAATTACCTTTTTTTCGGAGCGGAATTTTGTTTTATTTTAGAATCTATATTTTCGGTTTATGTCTAACTGTCATTTAATGGAAGGGGTTTTTTAATTAAAATGTTTATTTTTCATTGTTAATTTTCAATAATAACTCTATTTTTAAAAGATATATAGATGACATAATAGCTGTTCTCGTAGGTAAAGAAAATTATATTTTACATTTATTCAATTTACAGAAAAAATGGCATGGGATAAATAATCGGATTAGCTTTACAATTAAGAATGAATTAAATGGGAACATAAGCTTTTTAGATTGGCTTCTAATTAGCATGTCGGTTCTGTTCATACTGACTTGTACCACAAAATATTTGGTCCAAATGATATCTTCATTTCAATCTATTAATTAAAAAATCCGCATAATCTGTGGACTCATTGATCCAACTATAAAATTACCTTAAATAAGATATAATGAACAAAATTTGAATATTAAATAGGTACTTAAAAATAACGGTTATCCGAAAGAATTAAAACAAGATTGTATTAAAAAAGAGTTCACCTTTCTCGTAATAACACCACACTTTTCTAAATACCGTCAACAATGGATTTATTAAAACTTTGAGTATGTCATATATGTCATAGGGGTAAGTGAAAATTCAGGTAAGAGACTCAAAAAGGACAATATTAGAGTTGTACTCAAACCAGGCAACTCATGTTGGGCAGATTAAGTTAAAAGACAAATTGGATAAAATGCAAAAAAGTCGAGTTTATCAAATTTCGTGCAAGGTTTGGACAATGTATATGGGAAAAACGGTATTAAAACACCATATTATGGAGCATAAAAAAACATCCTTGCACAATCAGAAAAACATTCAGGATTAACGAAACATCGTAAAGACACTTTTCATAACGTTGATTATAACAATGTAAAAATTCTAACATCTGAACCGAATACAATTGAAAAACTTTTTTGTAAAACAGAACAATAAAACAATAAATACTATACTCCTTTACTTAATTTAAACGAAGAAGATGTTACTTTTAAATTTAAATTCGGAAGTTATGATTTATAAGAAGTGCTCTTTGTAAGAATTTACGCATTGTGTGTAGCTAATTTAAACCTACTAAAATTTTTTTACATATTAGTTATTTTTAATTACTGTTATTTTCTTATTATTTTTTAAACATTTAATTTTGTTAACATCCTCTTTTCATTTTTTTGTGTTTTCTAAGCTTTATTTTTTATAATTATTTTTATTGAAATAATTTAAAATATTTGTTCTCTTTGTCAAATTTTGAATTTTAAATCATCAACTTCAAAATTAAATTTGTATTATAGATTCTTCACAAAGTGGTTGTTAATTAGTCAAAGCATGGCATACCTTTTTAAGATTGTTTTCAAAAATATTTAAAAAATTGATATGTGAATGTTATTGACAAAATTTCGGATTTGCAGAAACGAGAATTTTAACTAAGACACTCGGATTTAAACAAAATTTTGAAATCGTTTAAAAATATTTAAGGTAACAGTTTTTGAATTGTTAAAATTGCTGTAAGCTACTATTACAACTCTAAAACGTACGGTACGTTTACGAATCTTTAGTTTTTCGAATGCCCACTTGGTATTTGTAATTTAATAATTAAATACAATTGTATTATAATATTAAATCCTCATAAATTAAAGCCAATTTGAAAATTACGAGTGTACTCTGCAGTCTACGCAACGTGTACAATCATCAGACTGATCGTTTGATCAACAACAAAACTGTTTAGTTCCAACAACCAAAATCCTTATTATAAAAATCGTATCTTTTTTCAGCACTTGCCTCATTTTATTATCACTAAAAAGTAACACTACCCAAGTGTTAAATGCTGATTTTTTTGAAATGTATGTATCCGTTCTAGCAGACGAAAAACTAAGGTACACGGATTTTTTAAAATCTGGTATAAAACGTTTTTAGAGGGTGATATAGCTTCCTTAAAATTGAGATAAAATATAAAAATTCCGATTTTTCAGAATAGTGAATCCAATTAAATTTTGTGAAACACTTATATTAACTTCTTTACTTCAATATTGTAAACTTTCATAAATACCAATTTATTCTAATACATTAGGCCTCGAAAAAGTCTACTCGGACGAAATTATATAAATATGTTTATTTATGGAGTGATTCTTTAAGATAATTAATATTTTTGATGTTGACAAAATCTACAAGATCTTGGCATACAGTTTTCGCCTTGAGATCCATCTTGCTATAGAAATCCAATGCCTTACTGTTAACATGAAAAAAATTAAAATTTCGAATTTTTGCAAAAATGTTTAAAATTGTAGGAAATCATTATAAACAGAATGGATAAAAAACAATCAAAATGTCAGTTATTACAAAAAAATTAAAATTTCGAATTTTTGCAAAAATGTCTAAAAATTGTGGGAACTTATTATATACACAATGATTAAAATACAATAAAATGTCAGTTATTACAAGTTCATAAGAAAATATATGGAAATTAACAATTTCAACTTTATTTTCAGTCTACAAATTGATTCTTTATTAGCACATAAAATAACACACTGACTTTTAATATTCGTTTAAACCAGAAGTACGTTTCATTTACTAGAGTATTAAATAGTTTAATGTCATAATTAATTACCATTGTAACAATGTCGAAACAATAACCATAAATGTATCGTTTCTGCGAAGTTGAATAAATGAGTATTAAAAATAGAATTAAAATTAACTTTTATGTTTCTTATATTACAGCTATAAAGTTAAACGATCTTTAGAGGAAACAAGTTTTGTTGAAAACACCTTTATTGAAAAGTATAGTCAAATACTTTTATAATAGAGGAAAATACATTACTATAGAAGAGAACCTTTGGTCTATTAATTATCAGACTTCTCATATTATACACGGAGAAAAATAATCAGCAAAATCAGCCGAAAAATCCGCAGATTCTACCAATTTTATCCTATAGGGACAGCTGTTGGGATTCCGTTAGGGATAGCCGATAATTTCAGCTAAATTTACTGAAAAAGTCCGGAAATTTAACGGAACAAATCTGCTAATGTAGCGGAAATTTTGAGCTAAGCGCGAATTGAGTAGGGTTAAGGCTACATTAGCGGAATCAAAACAGCTAAAATTGCATATATTTTCGACAATTCCACCCTAAAATTTTTTCTCCGTGTAATTGCTATTTGCGAACGCTATAAATTTCAGCCTGAACAGAGAAAACAAAGGTTACAAAATATATTAAATTATTTGAAATTTATACATGATAAATATCTTTTAAATCACTATGGAAAAATAAAACATAAAAATGTGGAAAACAGACGTATTATAGCCAGTTGTATTAAATCTAATGGTTCATAAATTGCGAGACTCTTTTGATGCTCTTATTAATTAATATTGCACATTTTTATAGAGTGTCACTAGAATGATGAATACCAATGTTGAAAATATGTCAATTTATTTTTCAAACAAACTCTAACAGATTTTCGAAATATTATTTATAAATAAATTATATTCGAGATTCATTCATTTTCAGAATATGAAGTGCTTCAATCAACATCCTGCCTTATACATCTTGACGAGAGTTTCCCAATTTTTTGGTTCATTTTTGATATACCAATTGGAAACTGCATCCAAAGTCTGTTTTTGTTTTCCCATACATTTCATGCAATACGTTACAAAGATGTCTATATAAAAATGGTAAATGTCTAAAGTTAGTCACAATATTTATTTTGGTTTAAATATGGTGAACATTAAAATCTAACTAAAACCTGGCTTATATCACTGATTATTAGATTTTATTTGATTTTAACAAAGGACGTAATTAGCAACATCTGAAATTAATAAATTGACAACATCCAAACTTTATTTTGTGCCTTAGGAGAAAGAAAGACTACATGTAACAAAATTTCTTTATTTTTGCATATTACTGAAGCATCAATTTGCCTGAGTGTTCTACAGGGTTTGATCAGGTAAAATAAGTACGCGTAAAATGAGTTATAGTACCGTCAATTATTATGTTAGAATTTGGATAATTATGAATAGGCAGATATCTTGAAAATATAGGGTGATAATTACTATACACGGTTTTATACTGAACGCACAAAAACACGAGAGAAATATATATTCACATCTCTGATGAGTTTTTGTTGTTAACTAGTGTTATTTATGTGAAAATGTTACGGTCAAAAAATAGACGTGTAGATATTAAAACTAAGAAGGGATAGATTATGTAATTTTTTATACACTTCAATAACATTAATGAGTGACTATAAGTAGACAAAAAATACTAAATTTTTTGGAATTTAACTTACAAGTAATGGGGATTATTCATGTAATTGTTAATGCAAACATCCTTCCTATCTTTTTTCGATAGGTTTTTTCTCCAGAGTGTATATTGAAACAATTACTTTTTGTAATGAATGTAATGAATACCTTAACTTTTTTTTGTGAAAAAAGAATGCAATTTTATAATAATTGAAAATAAACTATTGAAAGAGTGAAATTTGTATTTTTGTTTTCAGAAAAGTTGCTTCGTTTTTACTAATTAACTTTTAAATAGCAAAAAAATGGCTATACGTGCACATAAAAAGAACTGATTGGCTCAGTAAATCGCTTCGTCCTCTCAGATCACAAAACGAGACATTCGTTAGCTAAATGAGATTCCATATTGATCTCGCTATCATTAGAACAAGACTTTGTTGAAATAATAACTGTTTTGGGGAATTAGGGTCTTTATGTGGACTGTATATGGCGCGAGTGCAATAAATAAATAGAGAGCACCCCTGGCCCCGGGGGAAGGGTGTACGATCGATGAAGAAGCCGTCGGTGACCTATTCCTAAGACAAAAGTTGGCTTATCCGGTAATCCCGGTAAGAAGTTCCACGCACATATAAACAAGTATTAGTTATTACAAGTTAGCTGATGTTTCGTCCCGGGCCCGCTCTCGGACTCGTCAGTGGGGCTACGAGTAGCGGGCCCTGCCCCAGACATCGCATGCAAATATGTAAATATATGAACGACATATGAAAATAACTGGAAATATTAATTAATATTCATTAACCGACTAATTGTTCCTGAACTCATTTTATATACTTACTACTCACTCACAGACGAGTCCGAGCGGCGTCCCGCACCTCCCGCAGTCTTGGCCCAAGTACTCTCACACGCTCGAGAGCTGATCTTAGGATCCCCTCGATAAACTGATTAGAAATGCCCTCAACGGGCTTATTTATATGTTCACGGAAATCTCCCATTGCGCCAAGACTTCGGGGAAATTCAACCAAACACACAATTAGAAACAGCGACTCAGAGTCCTGTATACTCCCTTCTCATATGCATGGGGGTTCAACCAGTAACGGGAGGGCCCCCTCTCCTAACCAACTCCGAGCAACTCTTTGTCGGGATTATATCCCGAACAATAACCTATTATATGAACTGATTTAAAATCTTGTTGGAGTAAAAAACTGCATTTGAAAGAGTTGAACTTGCAATAAATTACGAGAAATTTCACGCAGATATATTAAGATGCATCCATATGAAGATCGGCATCCTTAGAAGCTACTACCTCCATAAAATATAATCTGTGGTGTTTTGCAGGGTTGACTCTTCTTCAAACAAGTATAAAACTGCGTGCGAAGTTCGGAGTTATTTAAAATATCGTTGACATCAAGAGTATCATATTCAGAAGAGTATTTTGCAATTGGTCCAGCAAAAGTGATCGCGATTAAGACAAAGCTGCCGCAAATACTAAAAAATGCCTCATTTTTCTTACTTGTTAAGTTTTTTTTAATACTTGAGAGAAAATGTGTGTGGTTTACTTTTGAACGACTCGTTTTAGTTTATCGTGTTTTGTTTGCGACGAGAATTGGTTAAACTACATATGGGTGATTCTCCGGAAACAGGGCATTTTCGTGTCTTTACGTTATATCTTACAAAAACTTTGACAATAAATTATTAAATTTCGATAGAAATGTTAAATAAATATCCCTGGCCCATGTTAATTTGAAAAAATAATACTTTTTTTACAAAAAACTGGTGTAAAATGACATTTAAAGACTAAAAGTAGCATTTTTTATATGTCCAAACCTCTAAGTTCAAAACTTTAAAATAATAGCGCTATTAAGAAACCGAACTATTTTAATTTATTCAAATAATATTTCTATAGTACAGCTCAAACTGTACAATTTCTCTCTGTATAATATTTAATTAAATCAATATATATACTTATAATTATTGAAATATTAATGTCTTAAGAAATTTCTATGAGGTAACGACAATGCGTAAACTGGTATAAATGAACTGGAAATAATGAACTTTTTTACTAAAACTTATGAGAAAATCAAAGAAAAAACACTACACTTTACTAATCCTCCATAGAAAATTGAAAAGAGAACATATTTACCTCATGAACAAGTAAAAACTGTATAAAAATACTACGTATTTTGATTAAATTAATTGTCGTCACCCGTCCTAATTTTGGTATTTTTATACAAACAGGAATTAAAAAACGACGAAAACTTAAAGATTAAAGGAATAAACGTTACTGGCAATTTGTTTTTTAATTTATTATTGTTTAAAATATGTAAAATTGGATTTTTTTACAAATTTTCATTGTCGTCACCTTGATTGTCGTTACCAAACATTTGGCGTATCAGGTACGAAACAAGAACAAAGTGCAACCCTTAGCAGAAAATATTTTTCAGATCATAAATAACATTTATATTTCTCTTCCTCTTAGACATTTATTTAAATATAATTTTAAAAAAACACAAAATTAAACTTTATATTTGTTACAACGTTATGAATCAAGTTTATTATGAAATAATATTATTTATTAAAATTATGAATATAATATTATCATTGTAGTTACTAACCAACGACACATTAACTTTAATAAATTTATTTTGTCTAAAACTTCTTCAAAAATTCATGTGTTTTTCTTAATTTTTTAATTATTACTTAATAAATAATTTTCATTTATTCACAAGAATGCACTAAATCAGATATGTACATTATGTTTTTGACTCTTTAGAGTTATTTTTTTAACAAGCAATTGTTAGTTTATAGAGCCGTATGAAAATGCGTCATAGTAAAAGTCTTCCTCTTTCCTTTAAAATAATTTTGTAGCGTGACTACTTTAACAATAACTTAACTTGGTGCTAATAAGCAAGAATCCATTAAAAAAAACGAATTTACAGTAACTTAAAAAAAAAAATTTTCATTCTTGAAAATGCCCTGTTTTTGGAGAATCACCCATATGCAGCAATTTAAAATCACATAAATTACAGAAAAGTTTGTGGATTTTCATTACTATGTAACTAAACATATTTTACATAAAAGCAACGTCGATGGTAAATTTCAGTATGTTATAATGAAATTACCGACATTGGAATATTTTTAATGATTCTGCTCAATAAAAACATTTATTATACAACCAGGCAATTTGTCTATTTAATGCACTGGATTATTTTTAAATAAGTATAAAATCTCCAGAAATTTCCAGGATTACATCGTGAATCATTGAGATCTTTTTTATGAAGTTATACAATGATAATCCAAAGCGGAAGTCAAATATTTAAAGCAGGAAAGTGGCCAATCGAAATAATAGGTGATTTTATCCAAAATCAATAAAAACAGATTCGAGATAAGGTACTAGAACGTGCACTTTTTTATAAGATTATCGATGAATTAATCGATATTCAATAACAGATACAGCCTCGAAATGAAAGGCTTTCTTTATAAAATATGATAATATTAAAATATCAGTATTGAAAAATTAGTAATACATTTAAATTATATAGCTGGCAAACAAATATTTGTACTAATTATATACTAATAAAAAACAATGAAAACTCTGGAAGTATTTAATTTTTTATTCAATAAAATATTCGCAATAAAATGTTTAATATATATTAACTTCAAATAATCAAAAAGATATAAATCGTTATTTATGTAAACAATTTGGGCGACGTAAGAAAGCTGCTTTACGAATTATCTAATTTAAAAGCGTTTATAACACCAAAATTTCAAGAACGAATAAATTTAAATTTTAAATCATGGTTTTATTGAAACTAAAATATCGTCTACTTTTTTGAAGGTAACCAAGAGTCGGCAGATGTGACATTACAAATAAATCCAAGCATTTAATGAAATACACATAATAGGTTACTTGCCAACTTCGTTTCAGTAGTTAACTAGAAAATCGAAATCTTTTTTACTTTCTGTTGTTATACAACAAAAATTGAATAGTGCAGCAAAAAATAAATAACATTAATAGGGTTTTCTTTAATTATTTTTTAAGAAGGTTATGTATCTTAAGTCGACGATAATTAATCGAGCTTAAACAGAATAATGGCACACTTATTTGAACTTCTTATCACTTTGTCGAAAATTTACATATTAAACATTATATTATGAGTGTAAAATAATATAACTCATCAGAATTTCAGAATTTAAAAAGATCATTTATGTGTAAGATAAACATTAGTGGATCAAGAACAGTACCTTATAGAACTCTGTTTTTTTTTCTTTTTAATATAAGTTAGTATTATTAGTAAGTTAGTATATAGAATTTTATATGCTCAAAGTTTTGTGTGATACTATGATTCTATAGTTCCGACATAGTTTTCTCTGTGCAAATACCAGCAATTATTAATCTAGGATTAAGCAGTTCACTTTCTTGTATGTCACAACTGTCTTTTAATTTGTTCTTTAGCTCCATCGCAAGTTAGCTATTATTATTGGGCAGAAAATCTTTGCGTAAATCTGCCTTTTGAATTGCTAATTCCCGTGAAGTTAATTTTATTGTGGTAGACATATATTACAGGGAATCCATTTCACAGTGATATAAATTATAATAATGTCACGTCTTAAATGTCGTATCTGTCGTCCTTGATAACAACCATAACATTTATTTTAAATTCGTTGTGTTGTAAGTTTGTGACTATTAATATTAAAGCTAATGATGGTCCTTTTTACTACAAATTATGTGATAACACCTGCTGATGAGCAAGAAGAGATATTGATTGAATCGGAGAAAATTGGCATCTACTGTGATTGAAATGACGACATTTTCTGCTGCTGTATGGAAGTAGTTGTGTCTGCTATTGACTTTATGGAATTGCCTGAGAAAAAGAGTGAACTTAGAAATTTAAAGGGTGTAAAAAGACTAAGGATTGAAGGAAAATTCCACTGACACGCTATTGCAGAAATATTTTAAATCTAATTTCTCGCTTATATTTGCGAAACTGAGTAAGCTTGATGTCCTTAATTCTAACATCGACAACTTAAAATCAGCACCTGAACTTTCACGGGTACAAACGGGGGAAGCATTTCATCGTTTTAGTTTAGAAATTAAGATGCCATTTAATAGCCAGAATGAACGGCTTTCTGATATAGAAAATAAATTAGAAGACAAACTTGAACAGTTAGACAATTTAAATGCTCAAGTCAATATTTTATGCAAAGAAAATAAACAACTTAAAATGGAAAATGAAAATGTGAAAAGCCGATTAGCAGCAACTGCTAAGATTTCTTATGGAAGTGATCATTTACCTATCAGTCTTAACGAAGGGAATATGAGTGTTACCAACGCATAGGAAACCTTCAAGCAAAGAAACATCATTGTTGGCTATATAAGCAGGAGTACCCAGTATCATGGTCTATGTTCTAGAGGGGTTAAGTAAAAGTCCATTAGCCAGGGCCCAGGCAGATATAGCTTGGTAATTAGTTGAAATGACAAGGAGTGCTTGATGGAGTCTGGATACATGGCAACTAAGGTAGATCTAGGTATTATCGGCAGAAAGCATATACTTCAAATACTTTAGAGCAAAACCGATGTCGTTAATGGGGATGAAGAATATTAAATGCCCGAGAACCGATCATTGAAGAACACCGAAACTAAGGCATTCTATTGGAAAGGGATCAATCCTCGTTTAGAACAGCTTGCGTTCGATCGCGAAAGTATGAGAAAATCCACTGGACAACCGACTGGGAACATCTAATATATGCAAGCTTACACATCACAAGATCGTGCGGTATCGAAGGCTTTACTAAAATCGAATACGACGAAGATGGTTACTATTCCATTCTCAATACCTTTACCAATATCGTCAAATAATTAAGAAGAGGATTGCGTACTAAAATTAGGTCTAAAGTCAGGTTGATGTGCATCAATTATTTTGTTGGCATTAAGGAAATTGAAAAGTTGATCGTAAACCAGTCGCTTGAGATATTTAGAAGCTTCACACAGGTTAGGTATTGGCATAGTGTATGTCGATGTCGGAAATCTAACTTTGCTGAGTGGTGTAATCGATAGCAGTTCTCCAGGATGTGAGTCCTTGAAGGAAATATTAACAATTTTGCATAAAGCAGCACCTAGCTTACACGAAGAAAAATGACTCCGCTGGATTAGCTGATTCATATCAGCTAAAATTTTCGGCTGGAATTGCCGAAAATATCTGCAATTTTAGCTGTTTTGATTCCGCTAATGTAGCCTTAACCCTACTCAATTCGCGCTTAGCTCTAAATTTCCGCTACATTAGCAGATTTGTTCCGCTAAATTTGCGGACTTTTTCAGTAAATTTAGCTCAAATTATCGGCTATCCCTAACGGAATTCCAACAGCTATCCCTATAGGATAAAATTGGTAGAATCTGCGGATTTTTCGGCTGATTTAGCCGGTTATTTTTCTCCGTGTAGAGAGTAATGTGCAGAAGTCAATTTGTCGATTACTGTAGAACGGGAATTGCTCAGCCAAATTACCCTTACGACATCTGTAGCAGTGATTGCACGAACATTGAACAGTGGATATGAGAAAGAGGGTGATGAAGTGACACGGAAAATGGAATCCAGGATAGTCACATAAGCAGCTGGATGAGCAATTGAAATGTATATGTAATGTGAGTTTAGTTCATTGGATGAAAAATATTTCAGCGGAGAAGAATGATTGGTGTGTACATTGCCAACATTTTTAAGCTGTTTTTGTGTCTGATTTGAATTTTTAGCACTATTGAGTCTATTCGTAAAGTAGGCATATTTTGTATCAGAAAAGCGATTTTTAATAGAAGGTCATGTTCCTTTATCAATGAACGACAATCAATGTTAACCCACGGTTTTCTTTTATTCGACAAATATACGACGCGGTGAGGAGCAGTCCTATCAAGTGCACGAGTGACGCAGTTAGTTACAAAAAGGACCGAGTGGTCAACTACCGAATTCGAGAAATCAAATGACTGAAGATTACTACAGAGATTCCTAGGTAGCAATTTCGGAGGTCTGTCGGTGTTAACCACCGACGGGGTACTGACCCAGTAAATGAAACACAGTACTGATTTATGGAGCGGAATCAGTACTGGCTATACCACCGGTAAAGTACTGAACCAGTACTGACCATCTGTACTGACATGCGGAGTTGAGTCAGTACCGACTTCCGAACCACATCAGTTCTGACTCTATGCTGGCAGTCAGTAGCAATGTCCGAAACTTAATTAATATATAGGAAAATGTTTATTATTAAATATAATTAGACAGATTAGAGACAAATTAGAGATTCTTTTGTGTAATAATTTCTATTCAACAAATAAAAGTTTATCCGTAAGCATAACCGGGGTTTTTAAGACTTTCTGTTATTTTTACCCCCATTGCTAGTACATACCCTCCTCACATAGAAAATTAAAAATAATAGTACACAGCGTTTCTTTTGAGAAATAACGACTATTTTTGTTTCGAACAAAATTTTTTAGCTTTTTAAGTTTTATATAGGACATGGATCTAAAAATAATTTCAACCTAAGCAAATCAATTTTATATACTATATTTTTTAATCCAACTTTGCAAAGTTTGGATGTATCTTAATGTATCAGTTCCAATATTATGTTTTGCAACATAGCGTGTGGCATAATGGTTAGCGTGCGTGCTTTAGAATCCAAAGGTCGTAGATTCGAATCCCGGTGGATGCAAAATCTTTTTCATATTTATATTTGAGAGTTATTTAGAATTATAAGAAAATAGAGTATAAAATGTGAAATACGTAATGCGAGAAACAACAATAATAAATAATAAATTATTGTTTTTTATTCTCAAGAATTATACCGGCAATCAGTACTGGTACAGTACTGCTCTACTCCGGCAGTCAGTACTGGAGAGCGTTACCAGCCGGGGGTGGACCATTACTGACTCAGTACTGACGGTCAGTACCGAATTCCGGCAGTCAGTACCTAATAAGTACCCCGCCGGTGGTCAATTGCTACCTGGGTTCTTGAAGAACGTAATGCGATTGAAATTGTGCATATTGCGAGTTACGACAGACATATTTATGAATGATAGTGGGTTTAGAAAATGAACATTTGAAATGATGATTTTAAATTTTGAAGAAGCGACATCAAATTCGTAATCAGCGACCCAAAAAAAACCAGTCCCAATTTTCGACCAAATCCAATTTTGTTTGAAGAAGAAAACTGAGTAAAAGTTTTGACGCCATTCTCAGAAAAATATTAAAAAGTGTCGACATTTACACTCAAAAAAACTTATTCAAAGCCTCGAAAAAACCTATTTTTATCTTATCATATTCGTGTTCCTTGACATCAGAACATTGATATACTACGATTTCATAACTTAAATCCCTCTACAAACTTTGCAAGGCGAGTAGGACCACCATTTTCGATATTTTCACCGGTTTGGTCACCGACACGCGTGACACCATTTGGACCGCCTCGCCGCTCAAGTGGTTAACCCCTTCGCTGCGGCGAGAATTTCACAAAAAGTGCCCAAAATGCGGGAAAAAAATTTGGTTAGATTTTACTGTAACTTGGTGTATAGGGGTTTCTTGGGACGCCGATTACGAATTTGAAGTCAGATTTCGAAAATTTAAAATGGCGGATTCAATATTGCGGACAAAGTTTCTAAATACCAATCATTTCCCCTGACGCTTGTTCCTCAGAGGTTTTCGGGGTCGCAGATTACTAATCTGAAGTTACATTTTTAGAAAATTCAAAATGGCGGATTCAATATGGCGGACGTCATAATAAAAATTCGAACTGATTACGAATCTTATATCAGTTTTTGCATTACAATATTACGGCAATTTGTTATTCATATGTAAATAATGCTGCTCGTGGCAGGTTGGCAATAGAAACACTCTCGTGATTATTTATAGAATATTTATACCGAATTTTGTATTTTTATCAAAAACTTCTTCGATTCTGCAGCTACAAATCTATATTTTTAGTTTTTGTAGATATTTTACAGAGTTTATTATCTATCCAGATTATTCCGTGTAAATTTCAAAATTTTGTTATGTACTCCTGAGTTATCGTGTTACATGTGGGAAAAAACACTGATTTCTACAGTTCAATATGTTACAGTTTTTATTTTAAAAACAATTGTAAACAAAAATGTATAAAAACAGAAAAAAATTGCACTTTGAAGACCTTTCTCCAACCTCCTCGTAGTAAGTGTGTAAGTACATATTTTATACCGAAGCTAACGGGGAAGGCTAATATTAACTCGCGGTATTGGATCCGCCATTTTGAATTTTCAAAATATATCATCAGATTTGTAATCGGCGACCTCGAAAACCCCTGAGTAGCAAGTTTCAAACGATTTCATTAATTTTTAATGCATAAATTGACCTAATACGGCGACATAGCTCATGACAAAGATTTTTACAAAATCGTAAAAACAACATATTTTAAGAACTTATATCTTTTTTTTGACAACATGTTTTTGAAAAATGACAACGGCATGTTGTTCGGTATACCTTAGGCTGGCTAGAAATGTTCAAGTTTTCAAATTGGATATATTATTGACTTCATTACACTAATTTATGTCATGACAAAGATTTGCGTTTTTGCCGCAGTCAGAGAAAAGTCCTAATTGACAAAGATCTTTGTCATCCGCAGCGAAGGGGTTAAGGAAATATCATATTCATAAGTAATGCAGAACCATGGTAATGCGGTATATGGAGCTGCTGTGGCTCCATACTTAGTTTTCGGCTAGGATCGTTTCAGAAATAAATAAGAATCACTTATTTCCGAAAATTCTTGGTCAGTTCTTAATTAATAACTTTGGTATTTTCTAGGAAACCGTCTAAAGTAGTTAGAATTGCCCTTACAGAGTCCGAATTTTGAAAAATTGATTCAGACATTTTTTATTTACGGTTTTTAGTGAATATTCCTACCTTATTGGCCGAGCACTTGATACCCATTATAGTATTTCGCCGATAATCCGTTCGAGCGCTCGAGTGGGTACAGCGATCATGCACTGATCTCTATACACTACTTTTTCTATGGATCAGAATCCGGAACCATGCTTAGATCACGTGATTTCATAAATCATCATTCGACAAATGCTCACTAAAAAAAAAATAACAAAACTCTGAAAATACGACGAATATACGGATATAATGTAATGACGATATTATAATTTTAACAAGTAATATGTTTAAATTTAAAATTATAATTTTAACACCACTCTTACAAACCTAACCTTAAATACTTAAAAAAACAATTTGCGATAATTTATATTTATTACTTTAACAAAACGAAGCCATATTGTTGAAAAAAAATGTCTGGTCTATTTCGTGTTTATAAACAGCTACTTGTCAAATTTCCCTTGGGAATGCAAGCGGTACAAGCAGGTAATGTCAAACCTTACGCAAATTTAAAACTAATTCATATCGTTTCGGTAATTATAAATGAATATATAACAACCGAGTAATTACAGGCACGTTAATGGCCCTTGGGGACCAGATTGCACAAAATGCAATAGAGAGACGTCCGTTTCACCAGTTGGATTTCGTCCGAACTGGACAATTTGCAGCTATTGGTTTTTTCATTGCGGTAAATTTCATGTTCCAAACCTGCTCGAATTAATATACTTCTATACAGTGCGAAATTACAGATCCGAATGAGAACTATTAAATGACTAATATTAAAAACTAAAAGGTATAATATTTACATAATCATAATATGCATGATTTAAATTTGTAAGTTATCGTTTTCGACCCAGAGAAAATTCAAATTGTACTTTATAAATTGCACAACTGTAAGCATTTTCAAACGGCAGGACTTGACCCAGGTCTTTAGTCTATATTAAACGACTTTACGATTCTGTGTCAGGGTCCGACAACTCGAACATGGTATGGATTCTTGGACAAAAAATTTGGTTCTAAAAATACTGTGGCTACTTTAAAAAAGGTAGCTTGCGACCAATTGCTATTTGCACCTGCATTTATTGCTGTTCTCTTGAGTTCGATTGGTGCTTGTCAAGGCAACGATTTAAAGAACGTCAAATCGAAATTGAAGGAGGAATATCCTGAAATTTTAGTAAATAATTACAAGGTACTTAATTACAATATTAATACAGAAGAAATTAACATAGTACTAGTTTAATGACAAGGGGGTCCAACGGGAGGGGCTCCCCTCCCCCCCCCTGGCCCGACAGTGTATATTTATTAGTCTATGTAATTGCCATTAACATTAGTGACGTTCCAACTGTAATATTTCTGAAATCAAATATTTCAAAAATATAAATGTAAAATATTTGATTCTGTTGGTGTACTGTTACAGTTGTGGCCGATGGTTCAGCTTGTAAATTTCTATGTTGTGCCGCTCCAGTATCAAGTACTAGTCGTCCAGACTGTAGCAGTTATTTGGAACACCTACATATCGTATCGAACTAACTCAAAAACTGTGCACTTAAACGAGTCTTAGCTGTCTTAAAGGTACAGCTGACGTTATTGAGAGTGTAATATCTTTATCGAACGACACTAATTACGTTTGTTACACTTTCAAATATTTATTGAATTATAATTTATCTTAATACAGTACGCTATACCTTTAAGAAGCATTTTATTTATCTATTTTACTGTGAAAAGTTCTCGAAGATCAAAAAGTTTTAAATATGTTTCATGTAAATGTATTGAAAATGAATAAACAGTTTCTTAAAATTTTAATAGTTGTAAATAAATGTAATGTTACCTACGATTCATTTTATTTTATTAGAAAATCAAGCACTAAAAGATAAATTGCTACTGAAAATAATTACGCCCACTAAATCTTTCTGGAGATACAACAAACATTTTTAATAACAGTAGATAAATCGTTAATAAAATAACCAACAATTGGTACCGACTGATAACCTTGTATAAACAAATTTTACCTGTCGATTCAACCCATCGCAATAAATATATTATCATAATTTAAGGTTAATGTTACAATTTGTAATTATAATAAATTATGAACAATTGTAACGTTAACGACATGTTTGTCAAAATAATTTCATTTTATAATAATCGTAATAATACAATCTTTGGATCTAGAACAGATTCTAATAATTACATTTGTTAAGTATCTGTTTGTGGACAGTTTTCGGCCTTTGCTACTGCTTGCGGAACTGTCTCTGCAGTCTTTGAGGTTGTACATGGACCAAGCAGTTCTGGACACTGCAACTTGTTTACTTCGATGTCGTGGATTTTTTTTAACAAATCGTAATTGATCTGTTCGGTCACTATCGAGTCTTTCCTAAATTTTACAAAATATTTTAATGATTATTCATATTTATTTTTTGGAAAAAATAGTGTGTATCCCAATAAATGAAAAAGAATAAGATTGAATTCAGAAATTACATTTTCAATCCGGTTTCTTGATGTTCTGAATTAAGAAATAACACAAACTAATTCGAAGTTCAACGATTTAATATTTTCACGTGTATTTCTGAATATTTTAATTCAGAAAAATTCGTTTTAATACCTCGACTTCATTATATATATTTTTGTATTACATATAAAGAGAAAAGAAAAAAGATAAAATCCGTTTCGGTGGAGAAAAACGTGAAAAATGTTAAAAAACGAAATTTTGAAAAATTTTTGCAGAAATAGTCGTTTTTTGGCCATTTTCTCGACGGGAATCGATAGAGCCCGCTTAAAAATAGTCGGAAATGAATTTTCCAAAAATTAAAAAAAATCTTTCTACTGCAGAAACTGAGCTGATGTTGAGGTACCTGCTACCCACAAGAGTAACAGTTATGTAACAACTATGTAACATTTATGTAACAATGTAACCATTACGTAAATATTACATAACTGTTACTTTCTGTATTTGCAGGGTTTTCTCATTTTGGGCAAAAAAGGGTTAAATTTCGAATATTCAATATCATATTCATAATCAGCGACTCCAAAAACCCCCGAGTAACAAATTTCTAGCAAATCCAATCAATTTTGTATTTTGTAGTTTGCAGGAATATATTGAAATAAAAATAAGCAAACTAATACTATGTAGCTTTTTCAAAATCCACTTCTTATGGAGTAAAAATGTGAAAAAGTCGCTTTGATTTGTAAGATATTTTGACCTAAAAGAACGATTTTTACCCATTTTTGAGGTTATGTCGTAAGGAATGTTTTTTTTTTTACCAAAATAAACAATAAGCAGCTTCTTACATGTCTTTTTAAATGCCGCTGTATATGCTAAAATATTTTTTTCTCGCTGAGATATTACATTTTCAAATTTGTATGTTTATGATGAGTTTCCAGGAATAAATTAATTCATAAAGATGAAAATTTCAAAGTGTAATATCTCAATGAAAACAGGGGATATTTAAGTAAACTCAAGGACGTTTTACAGAGAACAAACAGAAAAGAATAAGATCGAATTCAGAAATTACGTTTCCAATCTGGTTTCTTGACTTTTTGAATTGAGAAATGATACAAACTAATTCGAAGTTCAACGATTTAATATTTTCACGTGGATTTCCGAATATTTGAATTCGGACAAATTCGTATTAATGCGTCGACTTCATTATACTATATATTTTTGTATTACGTTATAAAGAAAAAAGAAAAACAAATGTTACGTCCATGACAGGCATTGTTTACCTTCACATATATTATTATTATTATCTACTTAGTTCCGGTGCATTTACATTTTAGTTCGTGTTTTCATATAAAAAAACTCCTGTCAATGTTTTTTAGGTTATGTTTATGTTCTATTCCATACGAAAATTCATTTAAGATCGATTGAAATTCATTCACTGCATCACTTCTGAATTCGTTTTCATCCTTATTGAAAAATCCACATAGACTCCACAGTCCACATGGAAAATTTACGTGGAATTCCATTTGGATTTTTTCAATAGGGATGAAAACGAATTCAGAAGTGATGCAGTGAATGAATTTCAATGGATCTTCAATAAATTTTCGTATAGAATAGAACATAAACATAACCTAAAAAACATTAACTAGCAGTTTTTTACACGAAAACACGAACTAAAATGTTATTGCATCGGAACTAAGTAATAATAATATATGTGAAGGTAAAGAACATAAACATAACCTAAAAAACATTGACTAGCAGTTTTTTTACATGAAAACACGAACTAAAATGTAATTGCACCGGAACTAAGTAATAATAATATATGTGAAGGTAAAGAATGCCTTTCATGAACGTAAAATTTGTTTTTCTTTTTTCTTTATAACATAATACAAAAATATATAGTCTACGTGGAAAATTCACGTAGAAAATTCCTGTGGAATTCCACATAATTCCACAAAATTCCACATAGAATCGACATGGAAAATCAACGTGGAATTCCATGTGGATTTTTTCAATAGGGATAGCTTCTGCAATGAATTTCAATGAGAAAATGTATTTCAATGATTTTGAATGGTTAATAGCTCATAAAAAATTGTTTGATTTAATGATTCGAATGGGAAAATAGTGGAATGAAGAAATGATTTCGTTGAATGAATTTCAAATGAAAAGTGCGAATAGAACAATTGCAAATTCCATGAATTTCAATGGAAAAATAGGCATATTTGTCGCGGATGAATTTCAATGAATATTTAATTATTACAGGACTGTTATGAGTGAAATCGAATCAGTTATTACCAATAGCAAGGTTGGGAGGTAAATGATTTTGAATGACAATAAAATATTTAAATGAAACAAGCGTTCTAAAAATCCCAAAAGTTGGCTCTTAAGTAATTAGTATAATAAAAATTGTACAAAAATTCTTTGACCCAAAACAATTTTTTCCTCAAAAAGAAATGGAATTTTTTAAAATCCATGCGTTCATATTTCGGAAATACGTTTTTCTGTTCGCCAAACTTTATTTGAATGTTTAAATTAATTCTGCGAATTTTAATGGGTCAAAGAAATTCGTTCTTGAGTAACTTTTGGCGCGGAAGTCAGTTGTGTTGGAATAACAAATGAACAAATTTGTTTCTTAAATTTAATTTCTTAAAATCCATCCGTAATTTTAATAAAATGCGTTTTTATGTTCATCCAAATTTTGAGTTTCATACAGGTAATTCTAACAATTTTTTATGTTCTCTTAAAAAAAAATCAAAGAAATTTGTCGAGAAAATTTTCTCCAAAATCGAAAAATCATGTATTGCAGACAATTCTCGGCCATTTCTGTTTAATTGTTTTTTATTCATTTTAGAAGGTAGTAAACAATGATTAGAATTGCCTTTATGAAACCCGAATTAAAAAAAATAGTCAGAACTTTTTAATTTACATTTTTTTAGCTTTGATTACTACTCAATGGTACCCCCTTAAGATAGTCTAATCTACTCCAAAAGATTTTAATTAATAAATATAAATTATTCCAACTTTTTCAAGTATTGTGCCAGATTTACACCCTGAAAAACACCATGATACTAGGAAATTACTACAATTTAAGTGTTAGCAATAATATTTCCTTCGTATGTGACAAGATATACCATAATGTAATAATAAATAATTAGAAAAATTAATATATAAAACGTACAACCTTTTATTAATACAAAATCATTAAAAAATGCGAAAGCCAATGAAATTGAATTAATTTCAATAATATAATAAGCACGTACTGAAATCAATAATTTTAAAACAATAGAAAATCATTAGTTACAGCTCTGTTGAATATTTTATTGATATGTAGTGATTAAGAAAACTATTTCAAATCTATTGAGATTCATTCAAAATCACTCAATGAATTTCAATGAATTTTCATTTGCGTATCATAACGAATTAGAAAGAAAGAGTTTCAATGAAAATGGTCAAGAAACCGAAATACGGTAGGCCTTTCAGTTGTTTTCCTTTATGTTGGGCAAAAATAAAGCTTCTGGTTTTTTTTTTGAGTTTTACAAACTTTTGTTTTGAACTGTGTTCGCCATTTTTTTATTGTCTATTGGATATTCCCTAAAACAGTTCAGTGACTACACATAAATGTTTACTGTTTTCCTTTATGTTGTAGGTTTTCCTTCCTCTATTTTATATTTTTCTTTAGTCAATGTTCTCATGTGTAATTCATAAGTGACGTTAAGTTACACGACTTCTCCCGGATTACAACGCGTTGTAATATTACCGAAGGTAACGTTCGGTTTTTATTTTTGGATGTTAGGAATTTTACAACGCGTTGTAATTTGACTACTCTATACTGTAAAAAATGGTCATGAATTTTAAAACTGACTAATTTTCATGAATGAAGTTACCCATGGGTACAAATTTGGCAACAATTCCCACGTGTAGCGTAGGATTTTTACCACTTGAGGTTTGGAATTTTACAACGTTTTTGTGAATTTACCAGACATGATTGTGAATGTACTACGCTGACAGTAGGAAAATTACAACACGCTGTAAAAGTACTACGCTGTACGTTGGTTACCACGCGGGGTAATTTTACCATTCGAAACAAAAATACAGGATTTTGTAAAAATACACATAGTCATTGTAAAAATCCTAACTTAACTGTAAATTTTCATTTAAAAATTGTAATATTACAGATTACATGTTAAATGTACATTCTAATAGGAAAAATACAGGTTTAAAGTGCAAAATTTATTAAGAGGCCGTAAGACACGCCATTCACGCCATGGTGGCACATTTCAAGAAGTTTTTATGAGACCTTCGAGCTAGATAACCTACACATTTTACGATTTTGTTGTGAATTTACATCGTACATAGGTAAATTTAATACGCTCTAAGTGACGATATTACCGCATTTGGTGAATTTTGATACGGTGATGCAATTTTACAACTTTACTTGGACATTTTACAAAGACGAAAGGGAACTTTACATAAGGTGGTCCATTTACAACGCAAACTGTGTAAAATCGCTACGATTAGCGTTGTTCATAAAATTGCCTACACTGTAAAAAAAAAAATCGTGTAAAATTGCAGTTGAGAATGGGCTCGAAAATTACCCACTTTCAACGCAGTGAATTTACTATGTGGGACACAGTAACTTTCCTTAAATCTTGTAATATATTACTCGTTTGTAAAATTACCACGTCCAACGTAGGCTCGAAAAATTACCTACGTTTGACGTAGTAAAAGTACAACAGTCTAGTATTTTCCCTATGCTCGACGTCGTAAATTTACAATGCGGCGGTAAACCTCTAACCTCACTTCGGTAAAATTTCAACGCTCTACCTAGTGTTATTACCAAATTTTCATGATTGAAAATTACCATTGCATTGTAAATTTCATTTTCATTTTTTACAGTGTACACTTAAAGTGGTAAAATTTATTACTATTTTTTACAGTGTACACGTTGGTCAAAATCAAGCCCGCGTTGAAAATGGTAAATTTACCATTCCAGAGGAAAACACATAAAAATTAGTGAAATTACAACCCCCAAACAGAAAACTTACAACATTAAACGTGTGCTTTATTTTGACCAACATGTAACGTGGTAAAATTGCGCTTTTTTTAACAGTGTTTCCATGCTCGACGTTGTAAAGTTCTTACGTGAAATTCGGAACTTTACAAGCTTTTGTATGTATCTTTACGTAGAAAATGGTAAAATTACAAGGGGTTGTAATAATACCGAAGTTAACGTCGGGTTTTTATCTTTGTAGGTTAGAAATTTTACAACGCTTTGTAATTGGACCACACTACGCGTTGTTTAAAATCAAGCCCACGCTGAACGTGGTAAATTTACCATTCGAGTGGAAAACACGTAAAGTGTTTACTTTACATGGAAAACACGTAAAATTAGTGAAATTACAACTCCCAACCAAAAAAACATCCCTGAAAACACAAAAGTAACAGTTATGTAACAACTATGTAACATTTATGCAACAATGTAACCATTACGTAAATATTACATAACTGTTACTTTACGTGTTTGCAGGGTGTAATTTAACCACCCTACACGATGGTCAAAATCAAGCCCGCGCTGAAGGTGGTAAATTTACCATTCCAGAGGAAAACACATAAAAATTAGTGAAATTACAACTCCCAACCAATAAAACATCCCTGCAAACACAAAAGTAACAGTTATGTAACAAATATGTAACATTTATGCAACAATGTAACCATTACGTAAATATTACATAACTGTTACTTTCCGTGTTTGCAGGGATTAATCGTTCAATTCGACCAACGCTGAACGTGGTAAATTTTATTGTCATTTCTTACAGTGTAGCGATTGTTTTTAGGTTAATTTAAATATAAAAGCAACCGAGGCGCCCTACCTACTGTCCTAACGGTTGTTTTGCAGTTTTTCTACGTTTAATTTAAATTAAACCCGTGCAGGTTTTTTTGAAATATTTACTGTTGAGTTCGGTCCGATTTTAACCGGTTGTTTTTGTGGTATTTTTACATCGCAGTTTCGCGGTTGTTTTTTTCTATAGTCAATTTTAGGTTATGTTTATGTTCTATTCACGTATCGGATTCGCCATGTTAAGTTACTCTGGTGGCAAAAAATGGAACTACTGAGATGGGTTTCACGTGCAATACACAAATGAAGTTTTCATCATCATTCATCATTAACATGGCGAATAAGAAAGTAAAGAATGTCAAAGAAAATGGTCAAGAAACCGAAATAAAACGTATTCAATTCGTTTATTGAGATACTAGATAAAGTAAAGATGAATTTATTTAAATAAAAACAGCAGTAAAATAAAATACACTCTTATATTACGAGAAATTAATTTAAAATTACTTACTTATAATCAGGATGTGTTAAAACTTCTTTCCTAAGCCAAGCAGCAGCAGTCATGAGCTCACCCGAAGCACGTCTTCGTATGAGTTTCAGATACCTTTGTATTGTACAATGAGTGTCTGCGTCAGTATCCATACTAGCGAGGTAAGAATTAACTAATGGAATTAACCCCGGAAACACTCCTTCCTGCAATTGTTACATTTTAAACCACTTTTAAAAACATTTAGATAACAAACCTTACCTTTCCATTAATGATTTCATCGATCGAATATTCTGTGTACTCTTCTTTTTCTTCGTTTTGCGAATTGGGTGTAACATCTCGCCGGAACCAAAACTTCTCTTTCTTCACAGCATCACGTTTTTGAGCTCGTGCCATATTTTCGTCTACTTTGCTGATAGGAATCAGAAGGTTTAATTTATAACTCAAAATTACTCGAGTCAACAGCACCACAAAGCAGACGTATGCAGCATTCTCAAAATCAGTAAATTGCATTTCGCAAGGTCGAAATTCAACTCTCCATCCAATCGATGAATTTGGGGGCGGTGGTTTGAATCTCATAGTTTGCCAATTTGTCGATTGAATATTCTAAAATGGTCAGAATTTGTACAATTCAAAATTTTATAATAACAATAAACTTTACCTCAAAATGATCGCTGTCAACTTCGTCGTTCTGATAAATTTTTTCAGAGTACACTGCGATGGGGTCTCGGATGAATAAATGCGCTATGTGTTGAGCTAGAAGTCTGTCGATGCCATTATCCATCAGTTGTTTATAAATTTCACCATCGTAGGTCAATGGAACATCATTATATTTGTCTCCTTGCTCGCTGAGGTAAGAATCTATCGAGTCGTACCTCGATTTATTAATTCTAAAGTTATTCTTTTTGAGCTCTTTAAGTCCGCGTTCCTCTTCTGTTCGGCAGTCGACAGAACACGAGATTATATTCCATCTGCAGTCTACATCTGTGACATATCCTCGATAAAGAGGACTTGCCGCAGTAAGGGCCAGCATAATTGGACACAGAGGTGTAAGTTGATCGTAGAGAGTTCTTGCTTCTTGTATGTTACACGCCTGGAAAGTTAGTTGTAAACAACAACAACCCATTCCGAAGCCCATCGCATCCATATAAACATGATCTTCTTTTGCAACTTTCGCACTTGTTCCATCGTCGCCCAAGGCAACGAAATCCTCTTTAAATGGTTGAGGTACATTTTCATCTTTGTAAACTACAAGTATCGATTGTTAAATAAAAACATTTTTACTATTTCATTTAAAAATGTATGAATCGATCTTACTTGGAACGTTGATAGCCACCTTCTCTCCTCTGCGTTTCCTAATGTTCTTCGTTAAGGTCTTAAATCTTGGATGTCCCTGAAAAATAGCTTCGGTAGGGAAGAACAAACTCTTCGAAGGACCATCTTTCGGAGTTGGTAAAGACGGTGGATGGGTAAAACCAGGTGCACCGAGCCTACAAAATTGTTGGAAATTATACTATTTATTTATTTATGATCAATTTAATAGAGACCTTGGAAAATTTGTCAATGACATCAAAGCTTCGTCGGGCTGGAGGAGTTTTTGTGCTTCTTCTCGACGGTTTCGCATATTAGTTTCGACAACATTGAAATGTGCCATAAGTCCACCGTAAGGTTTGCCGGGTGTTCCTTCGATCATGTAGGCTCCATATTCAGGTCGCCATAAAGATTTTACATTACTGTCGTGAAATTTATTATCAGTAACTCGTTTTTATAAGTTTAACATTTGTTTTTACTTACTTTGGATCGTTTAATTCTTTTTCATTTAACTTTGATAATATTTCATCTGCCCTTAAAGATACTTTTGCTGTTTTTTCATTGTGATTGAATTTTACAAGAATGTACTCGACCTACAATAAAATTTTGTTTGTCATCTTCCTATCTACATAAAAGATAGACCGTTTACAGATCTATCAAATAATGGAGCGACTGAACGATATTGACAGCTTTATCAAATTTGGAGCAAAAAAAATTACCTCGTCACCCCATTTGAGAACATCACCTTGTCGATCTTGAAGTCTCTTATAAAGATTTAAAAACTGTATAATTCCATGCTTTCGAACATGATCAGCAAGATTCTTCGTTTCTTCCCATTCGAGGGGTTTTCCTTCAGATAAAAGACCCATTATACTGTCGATGGATAGAGTTCTATCGGATGAATGTAATTATTCACAACGAAACTTTGAAAACCTGCTACGATTGTCACTTCACATAACAATATACAAAACAATCACTATTGTAACGGTGTGATCCCAGGATTCACAAGGATCATCTACGGGGGATGTATGACAAATGCTCGAACGAAAAAATGTTCGATCGTATATTTTACACGAGTCAAAAGTCTAAATTACATTGGTCGAACATTTATCATACATCCTCTACGGGACAACATTCAAGACTTATAAACTATGGAAAGAAAAAATGAACCACGTTGGACGATTGCGCCGCGCTTACTAACGGATTGTCGCTTAGATTACTCTTATATATGACCCTAACGCTTAGACTATACTTATATAAAAGCTATAAAGACTCCGATTCAACTACATGACACACACATTTGCAGATACATTTATCCCCCACTTACAAATACCAGAAATCTTATCTCGAAATTCCGGATTCTTTTCCAAGTTTTATACCTCGAAAATTATCTATTTTTAATTATAGTTTAGTAAACAAAAATAAAAAAACTGAATTTTAATCGCGACTACATAATATATTTTGAGGTTAAGTTGCTACAAGAATAAAAAATGCGTGCAAAAAATTTCCTAACAAAAGCCTGTGCAATTTTAGTCAATTTCACTTTTTGAAATTGATTTTCAACATGCATATATATTTTTTCTGTGTTTTTTTAACCCGTAAAGTCCCAAAACTGCATAAATTCCACCCGTTTTTCACCATACGACTACAGATCCAATTGGCAGATGAATCTTAATTGAATTATATTTCTTGAAGTATTTTTTCATGCTCTTTTCAAATCCGCCGTTATTTTTGCTCTGTCTCTTAGATTTTTCAATACAGCGGTGTTTTCCTGGAAAAACGTGTTAATTTTAAATTTTTATTTTGATCAATCGCGATTTACATTCAGTTAAACAGCTCAGTTTTGCTCCAAATTCTGTATCGGGTGAAATTGTTTGTTGTACTTTAAGGTTTTATTGGTATTTTTTAAAAATTCAAGATGGCGGTTGATTGGCATGTCGAGTTGTAACGAAATTTATTATTATTTTCTCAAAAATGATTGGTTTACAACATAAGTTGGTATACTGCAGGTTTTGAGGTCGCTGAATCCGAATCTAAAATCAGATTCGCGAAATTCAAAATGGTGGATCCAATATGGCGGACCAAATTTCGCAAAAATGTTTGGATTGCAACAAAAATTCAGATATTACCGATCAAGAGGTTGCTTAATCCGAAACTGAAACCAGATTTTCGAAATTTAAAATGGCAGTTACAAAATGGTGGACAAAATTTCGCGAGTATAAGGTGCAGAAAGTGGAATTGAGTAATTTTTATGAGACTTTTACAAGCCTCAATAGCTAATGCAACAGTTCTGTGGAATCTTTGTTGCCAAAAGGGGCAAGAGGCTGGTGGAAAAGTCTATATGGAGGTCAGTAAATTCTATCGTAGGAAAAAAAGGAAAGAGCAATCTTTCTGCTTATAAAATTGGAACTCAATCCAGAGGAAAATGCTCGTTTGAAGGTTGTTCTCAAAGAACAACGAGAACTTGTATAGATTGCAATGCATAGTTTTGTGTTGCAAAGTATCATGGTAAATAATAAAATAATCAAGAGGAGTTTCAAGATTGAGAGCCATGAAACATGAGAGGCAAGGGGACTCACGAATATTTAGCACCCAAACGGGATCGTATCTCCGTTACGTCCACGTCGTTGATCCTGGGTGATGCTAAAAACGGAAATAGACAAAAAGACATTTTTTTCGAAAGACTTCTCCCTCTTTTTTAAAGAAAAGAGTAAATCGAAAATGGTTTGTTTATATTATTCAAAGAAGTTAGCGACCTCAAAAACAGTGATATACCAATTTTTGTTGCAATCTCAACGTTTTACGGAAATTTGGTCCGCCATATGGATCCGCCATTTTGAATTTCGAAAATCTGATTCCAGTTTCGGATTTAGGGACCTCTTGAAGGGTAATATCTCAATTTTTATTGCAATCCAAACGTTTTACTGAAATTTGGTCCGTCACACAGTGGTGACTTTCGGTTAGGACGGATTTTTTTTTCAAAATACTAGCGAAGGGTTAAATGTGAACGAATCGTAACAAATTTTAATTTAACAAATACTCGTTATAGATTGTACTTCAACGAGTCACTGCCAAAATTTCAAAATAAACAATTATAAAATTGTAAAAGTGAATAACATTCGACATGTATTCTTTGCTACAATTTCGTAATCAGCAACCCCGAAAACCCCCAGATACTCATTTCATTGTGATTTGCATAATTTTTTTCAAATCTAGTTCGCCATATTGGATCCGCCATTTTGAATTTATATTTTATGTCATATTCCTAATCAACGACCTTAAAAATCTCATATAACAATTGCCAAGTAAAATGGCATTTAGAAAAAAGACACGGGTCAATATAAACTTGTAAGCAAAGAATACATGTCGAATGTTATTCACTTTTACAATTTTATATTTATTTCGAAATTTTGGTAGTGACTCGTTGAAGTACAATCTATAGCAAGTATTTTAAAAAAAAATTTGTTACGATTCGTTCACATTTAACCCTTCGCTAGTATTTAAAAAAAAAAAAATTTCCGTCCTAACCCAAAGTCACCATTGTGCGCCATATTGGAACCGCCATTTTGAATTTGGTAAATCTAATTTTAGGTTCGGGTTCAGCGACTTCAAAAACTGTAGTATACCAACTTCTGTTGTAAGACTATCATTTTTCCGTTTTTAGCATCACCCAGGATCAACGACGTGGACGTAACGGAGATACGATCCCGTTTGGGTGCTAAATATTCGTGAGTCCCCTTGCCTCTCATGTTTCATGGCTCTCAATCTTGAAACTCCTCTTGATTATTTTATTATTTACCATGATACTTTGCAACACAAAACTATGCATTGCAATCTATACAAGTTCTTGTTGTTCTTTGAGAACAACCTTCAAACGAGCATTTTCCTCTGGATTGAGTTCCAATTTTATAAGCAGAAAGATTGCTCTTTCCTTTTTTTCCTACGATAGAATTTACTGACCTCCATATAGACTTTTCCACCAGCCTCTTGTCCCTTTTGACAACAAAGATTCCACAGAACTGTTGCATTAGCTATTGAGGCTTGTAAAAGTCTCATAAAAATTACTCAATTCCACTTTCTGCACCTTATACTCGCGAAATTTTGTCCACCATTTTGTAACTGCCATTTTAAATTTCGAAAATCTGGTTTCAGTTTCGGATTAAGCAACCTCTTGATCGGTAATATCTGAATTTTTGTTGCAATCCAAACATTTTTGCGAAATTTGGTCCGCCATATTGGATCCACCATTTTGAATTTCGCGAATCTGATTTTAGATTCGGATTCAGCGACCTCAAAACCTGTAGTATACCAACTTATGTTGTAAACCAATCATTTTTGAGAAAATAATAATAAATTTCGTTACAACTCGACATGCCAATCAACCGCCATCTTGAATTTTTAAAAAATACCAATAAAACCTTAAAGTACAATAACAAATTCCACCCGATACAAAATTTGGAGCAAAACTGCGCTGTTTAACTGAATGTAAATCGCGATTGATCAAAATAAAAATTTAAAATTAACACGTTTTTCCAGGAAAACACCGCTGTATTGAAAAATCTAAGAGACAGAGCAAAAATAACGGCGGATTTGAAAAGAGCATGAAAAAATACTTCAAGAAATATAATTCAATTAAGATTCATCTGCCAATTGGATCTGTAGTCGTATGTTGAAAAACGGGTGGAATTTATGCCGTTTTGGGACTTTACGGGTTAAAGAGACAACATTTAATTGACCCTTTTTTAAATGTAATTTTCAGTGATTTCCTGCTTACATTCGATTTATTTTCAAACGAATATGCGCAGTTTCAGTTTGAGGTTATGTTGTGGAACCAAAAATCGTATGAAACATTTTCAGACTAAAAGAACGTATCATTTCTAATGAAAAATGAATATTTTATCTTCAATATTTCGAATAGAATCGAATGATGTCCAACAAACTCAAAATTTGCTGAATTTCATTCGAAAGTGGAAACAAAAATTCGCAAATTGTTGGAGAGGATATAGAGAAACGATCGTAGCGCCCATGATGTTGAAAAAGATCAAAATTTTTGTCTTTTTAGACGAAGGTTTTCAATTTTGTAGGGCGATTTACCCAACAAACGAAAAAGTATACGAAAAATCTGTGTACGATTTAATACGAAATAAGTCGGTTTCTTTTCCACTCTTTCAGTTACGAACGCGACTGTATACGATATTATACGAGATACATAACCTCAAAGAAACGATTACTTTGGATTATCGAAAGATTTAAACTCAAAAGTAGAAAACAGAACATTTCTTCGAAAATTATGGAATACGGACAACGATATAATCAATTCTTCGATTAAATTAACAGAATTTAAAGCTATTCTAAGCCGCAACAAATCAATTTTTGTAATGCGCTAAATACGGTATCGTATAAGATCGAAAGAATTCAATTCTGGTATTACAGGTCGTATAAAATCGTATAATTTCGAATAAGAATCTCGAATAATCAACACGCCACTAGAAAGAAACAGAATGCAAAATATCGATTCCGTATACTTTTTCGTTTATTGGGAGGGTTTCCATATATATTTATTACTTCTTTCGAATTGCTCAAAATTAACCCTTATTTGCCCAAAATGAGAGAAGCAGGTACATCAGCTCAGTTTCTACAGTAGAAAGAATTTTTTTAATTTTTGGAAAATACGTTTCCGACTATTTTGAGGTGTGCTCTATTGATTCTCGTCGAGAAAATGGCGACTATTTCTGCAAACATTTTTCAAAATAAAAAAAAAATGCCATGTTTTTTTAAATTTTTAACGTTATTCTCCACCAAAACGGATTTTAATGAATGAAATGCGTATATAAAAAGTGATCCCAATTGTTGAACATAAATAATATACTAATAGAATATTTTTTAGAAGCAATGACCGATTCAAAATGGCCGCTAAACGAAGCACGTTTTTTCAAAATTATTATTTCCTTGAAATAGAGAGCATAGAAAGTTTTTTTTTAGTAATATAATGAAGATATAAACATTGACTGTTTATGGAAGAAAACTATAATAATTTTGAGTTGACAAATCTAAAATAGCGGATCCATAATGGCCACCTTATGTAAATTGTACCTCTTATATGAATCGTTGTTCCATTAATGTGTTTCAAAATTGAACATATATGTTAGATAATTACGAATATCATACATATTCTGACCTGACAAGATCAAAATCGTGGATTCAATATGGCCTCCGGTACACGGCATTGAATTTCATACACACTTTACCTTCGTTAATTAATAATTTTGAAAAAATTTACTTCGTTCGGTGGCCATTTTGAATCGGCCATTGCTTCTAAGAAATATTCTATTAGTATATTATTTATGTTCAACAATCCGGATCACTTTTTATATATACATTTTATCGATTATAACCCGTTTCGATGAAGAAAATCGTGAAAAATAAAAAAACTGACCTAAAAAACATGACAATTTGTTGTTATTTTGCAAAATTGTGGCAGAAACAGTCGTTTATTGTCCATTTTCTCGACGTGAATCGATAGAGCACACTTCAAAATAGTCGGGTATTTTCCAAAAATTAAAAAAAATTCTTTCTACTGCAGACACTGAAGCTGATGTTGACGTACCTGCTTCTCTCATTTTGGGCAAAAAAGGGTTAAGATGATCCAATATCATAAAGAAAGTAGAGAAATTGTAGAAAATAGATCAAAATATTTATACAAGTATTTATGCACTACAGGTTAACGTTGAGATTGTGTTTGAAGTTTTAATTTATTGAGCGATTGGTAGTTTAATTTTGAAAAGTAATTCATTAATTTAACTGAAATTTATTATAATTACGATGTATATAACAAAGATGGATTTAGTTATCAGGAATGGGTTTGAAAGTCACTAATTAAATTTCCGGCCAATATCTCTTTCAACAGAAAAATTTTTGTTTAATGCAGGGCATGTCCAAAGAGTTGAGGAACACAGAAAAGGTGGAAAATATAAAACTTACATTCGCTATATTCGCAGTTATTTTCGCAAACGGTATAAAGTAAAGTAACTTAATCTCAAATTTAATCTTAACATGTAATGCATTAATATTTTTACTTGATTTACTTTCTTATTTTATCTATTACAATTGCTTTACTTTCGTCATGATATTCAATAATGTTATAATAGAGCTTTTCAAAAGGAATAATTGTAAGACCTGCTGCATGTTTATATTCGTTTTATAATCCATATTGTGCTTTTCGAAAACATAAAAGAAAATGTAGAAAGGGAAAAATAACTTGTATGTTATTTACCATTTATATATTACGCTTTATACAATTGTAAACTGTCGTTTAGAAAGCCAATTTTCAATTTTTGTATATTTTTGCCGATATTTCACTAACAAATAAAAATCCTAAAATTTTGACTGATTTTGACCATTATTGCCATCAATAAACTTGCACGAATTGGACAGTCATCGAGTGTTATAAATTTTAGAGGACTTTAGAAATCCCTCCAGAGGTCACTAAACCGATCGTGTTGATAAAGTCACTTCCTAAATTAAAAAATATAAATTCAACAGAAACAAGACATAAAATCATTCATATTTTTTACAATTAGTCTTATACAATTTTTTACTCAAAAAATCGTATCTGGTAGTTCAATGACAGTTATGGAAAATTCCACATTGTTTTCTAATCGATCTTTGGTTCATAATGCGAGGAAGTGCGATTATATTATTATTAACTGAACACATAAATACTAGAGTTATATTTGTAAATACACAGTTTATTTAAACGTAAATCAGAATAGATAACACGTGTCAGTATGGTCAGGCGACTTTTTTTCAATCGATTTGGATAATTAAATATTGACTGAAAGACTTCCGTTTGGTATCACCATGATACCAATCTACTAGGTTCGCACGTATCATTTATTCAAAACAATTATGTTTATAAAGGGGAAAAACGGGTACATGGCAAGGACATGAGACATAAAGAAAATGTTGACTTTACGATCGTTTACTTTCCTCACCTGTTTGTGTTTTTAAAATGTCGGTCAAAATAACTGCAAGTGAAAAGTAGAACTCGATAGACCATACGGAACTTATCGATCGAGGAAAAGATCGTAGATTAGTACATTCTAAATAATCAAATAAAATACAATTTTTTGTTATCGAAACGAAGGTAATAACTAAACACTTATAAAATATTAAATAATAAGGGTTTATCGATGTCGATCATAATGATTTAAATAAAACTCGCATATTTTACCGAAAAATTCAAATAATCGGTGATTTCTCGCTAAGTCGTTAAAGTATTAATTTACAAATTGAAGATATTTTTCTTGTCCGACTATTTTAAAAAAGATTGCATGTTTATTCAATTATCTTGTCTTTTTCAAAATTTTAATGTTTTAATTATATACAACATCGAAATTATAGGAAAATTATAAACTATTTTTGATATAGGTATTAAATGATGGCTATGAATGTGCACATTTAATCCAGCATTAATTCATCGGTACCACTAGTAATGCGAAGCATTTCTTACTATAATTGCTGTACTAAGTATTTAAATGTTTACATTGCTTATTATCGATCAATTTAAAAAAACTAAGACGATGTTTTCACATATTACGCTTGCATAATGAATTGCTTGCAATTACAAAGAAATAATGAAATTCGATTGAAAAATTTGTAATTATATATTTCCCGTAAGTTTGCGATTCAAAGCGTTTATCAGCTTCTTTAATGAATTGGTAAGTATTGCGTCATAACTTTCGATGATATTGTAAAAATCGGGTTATCCAATAGCCAAATTTCAGCAATTCTTTTCTGTTTGTACGTAATTTGTAAAAGTATCATCGTTTACTGTTTTCTCTTATTTTCTAAATGTATTTCCATGTTTCTTAGGGTCTTTTAACATATTTTCAAAAAAGTAAATTTTTTGCTTAATCGATGCTTTAAATCTTAACAATGATAGCTCCTTAGGAGAGAAATACAACAAATTATATATCAATGTTGCAACACAACTCAACAGTTTTTTTTTCGTTTTGGCGCCGCTACTTTTTTTTAAGTATCCAGATTTTTTAAGTATCCTTGAATAACCACGTAACCATTTTTCAGGTCATTTTTGGCCTCTACTTCCCCCTCTCGAATCTTAGGAACATTTGAAATGTATGTAAAATTTGAATTATTTAAAAAAGCAGGTGTGACATTTTGTTTCGGACTTTATTTCCTAGGAAATAATAAAAAGGCAAGTAAATTTTTTTCCTGTAAATTAACACTTTTATGCAGCCTTTAATTTTTATTTCATCATTTCCTCCGTTTTTTTTTTCACATAGAAGATAATACTTATAATAACAAAAAATTTATTTTTTATTTCAGACACGAATTACGAACTCCATCTTGTTTGAAACCGGAAAACTCGAAGATCGAGGTACTTCTGCAAATACTTCATAAGTCCGCCATTTTGTAAAATTTTTACGTGAAACAATTTTAACTTTAAATATACCACGATGATTGCTTGTTTCTTTCCTTTAAAAAGAAAAACACCTCAGTTTTTACCATTTATATGTAGAGTGCCCCCCCCCCGCACCCCCAATATTTGCCTCGTCCGTCTTGTCTGTCTTTTTCGAACCCTCCCAATATTTGCCTAGTGAGGGGAAGATATTTTTCCCCTACTCCTCCAATATTCAGTGATAGAACGCGCATGCGTCGACCAGAAGAAATCAGTTTAACCCTGGTTTAACCTTTCCTACATCACGCTTGCGTGACTAGTGGCAAATATTAGGGGGTAGCAAATATTGGGAGGGGGGGGACTACCGTATGACTGAATAACATTTTTTAAATTCTGTCTATGTAAAGGTAATTCTAATTACTATAGACGGTTTCCTAGAAAATTCCAAAGACATTAATTGTGATATGACCGAGAATTTTCGGAAATAAAAATCACTTATTTTCGTAAATTGTCGGTCAGTTCTCAATTAATTTGTGTTTACATAATTAATTATATTATTCTTTCTATTTCCAGAACCGGGATATTAATAAAATGTAGACTTCAAAAAAGTTAAATAATTTAAATGCAAGAAATAGTACGCAAAGATCAGTAACATGTTAATCACGTTTTTCAGAGTTTTTGTTATTTCCAGAAAAGTTAAAGTAATAATATCAGAATTATTAATTAGATTATCAAACGGTCAATAATGGTTTTTGTTATCAAACCATTAACTTTTTAAAATGCTAATAAATGTTTCAATTAAAAAAAGGTAACATTTGTTTACTCAGTAAAGTCACCAATATCATGTCTTAAAATTTGACGTGTATATTATATTTTTATTTAAATTAAATCTTATTATTTGATGTGTTTCTTATTTAGTTTCATTAGATTTTTTATAAGTTCATTTAATTATATTAGCATACATTTATCCTCTTCAACTGCTTTATTACGTAATTTTGTTTTAATACATTCGTTCCTATATTTGTAAAATTTTGCTAGATATTTCTTACAGTGATTTAAAGTTATGTTTTTAGCATTGTTCTATGCATTTTTTCATATCACAATACATGCAAAAAAAAAGACTTCAATTTTGTAGTTAAGCGATTAGAAAGATGCAGCTCATAATTTTGGTCGGAAATAAAAAAAAATAAAAATGCGATTTAAATTTGTAATGTCTTGTTCTTAAGAGTTCATTGATGTCCTCTTCAACAGAAAAGTTAGTATTTTGTTATTTTCAATTAATAAGAACAAGTCTTCACTGGCGTTCTGCAATTAAATCATATCATGAAACTGAAGTTATACTTCTGCATTGTACCAAGAAATATGAAATTAATATCAAGGTTTGAGAATACAATTGATGAATAGACATAATAAAACTCATTTGTTCATATTTCAGTGAAATAAACACTTAAGTCCACTTAAAAAATTATGTACAAGACTAGAAAATTTGTTTGCATTGTTAGAAGAATTTATTTGTTATAAGATTAGTAAAATCCATTTAGATAGTCATCGTATTTTTATGTGAAAAAGTAATAGTGCAGAAAATAAGTGACTAATTTTCATCTATGTTTATAATTTAATTTTGCATTGGCTAATTTTAATTAAGCTCTTTTTAATTTGTTAGGAAATAGTTTTTTTCGAAGCTTTATTCAGTTTTTAATCTATTAATATAATTTCACTGACTAATATTACTGAAAAATGTGATAAGGAATTTTACTGTAAGTTTGTTAAAAAATTATTACAGATGCTCGACATCTAATTGGACAATTGCAAACTAAATATTTAAAAAGTACGTAATAACGTGTTATAAATTATAATTAGTGAAATGTTATGTAAAGCCACATATTTTACAAAATGACATTTTTACGTCTCGAGTCATAAAATAAAAATCTGTCGTAAAATCAATAATAAGGTTATAAAAATTTTAAAAACTCGTACACGTCTGGTAATTTCCTGACATAACAAAGAGGAATGGATCAAACCTCTGCCAAGCTAACTAACGCATAATTACACTAACTAAAATTCTATTACTCTACAAGATTTTATTACGAGCTTTGAAATTATTAATTTTCTGGTAGATTATTTTCTTCAATTTGTATCAGGACGATTTATAATTTTGATTTAATCCTTCTTCAATTAGTAAACTTTGGTTAATAATTAGTACAAGTTTACTAAATGTTAATTAGTCAAAAGGTCTACCTGTCTTCACCTAATACAAAAATGTACGCTATCACGTGGATCTCGGTTATCTAATTAATTTTGCCCCTGGAGTGCATATTTCGTTCCTTATCGACACTGAAGTTGTTTCCGCTATCATTTCTGCAAAATTATAGATACATAATAGGTATACACAAATAAGCATCGTATCCCCACTCTAGTAATCTCTGCTAACTATCCAAGTCTCGATCATGCACCAGCACGAACACTGGATTTATAGTCATTTCTGAAGTGCTGCACAATGCTTAACATTGTGTAAAGAAGTTGAGCTAAATATAAGCTATACTTAAATTGTAAGACCTGACTTTGTATTTCCAGCTGACATTGATACGTTTCTCGTCAGTGCTTACACTGCATTCATCCACGGGCATAATACATTGTATTCGCATGTATTGTCTACGCATTAGAGAAAGAAAAAAAATTAATAAAAAATTCACTGCAATATTTAATTGAATTTTTTATTTCAAATCCGCGTTTTATTATTCCAGTATAATGTAAATATATACTAGAAATTTCTTAACTCTGTTTTCCAATCAGAATTCGACCGGTAGTTGAAAGGTCTCGAGTTCGAGTCCTGACATTTCTCAAGTTGGGGCCTGATTTTTTTTTTCAAAAATAAAAAAAAGTTAAAATTAACATTGCAAGTTATGTATATAAATTGAATGTTGATCTTTTTAACTTCATATAAAAAAAGCTATATAGATAAATGTAAATTACTTCCGAAGACGCCAGATGGAGCTCAAATCCGAAAGCGGTATCGCACACAAATAATAAAATTTGACCTTGATATTTAATGTTTTCCTTCTTGAATGTGGCGCTAAGGGTATTTTAGCAGATATTTCCAAAAATAATACTTACATAAATATCCTGAAGTTTTGTGTATACCAATAATACATATTATCTTAATTAATTTAGTTATAGAAAACGTGTGAAGTATGTTTACTGTTTTTTAATCTGAACGTTACTAAAATAGCCTGTACATTTTTGTCGAACAACCATATCGATATAAGAACGATCAGGCAGTAAATTGATGCGTGCAGCAATTTTTCCTTTAGAAAGTCAGGAATTTCAATTTGTCGCTCTATTTCAAGTGCGATCGGAAGGAGTCCCGTTAGAATTGTTTAAAATTCCGTCTTATAAAAGGTCAAATTCCAAATATTGCAACTTTCTAGACAAATTATTAATAATAATAGTATTATTACTAGATTAGTAGTATTATTAAAATACATATTGTTTAAAAATAGATATACATTAATATAATAAGATAAATATAATAAGATATACATATTATCAAGAAAGCTGTAAGTAACTTTAATGGGAACTACACGCCTAACGGCGAAAAATAGTACTATGGCGTGTGTGCAGGATTCCTAAAGTTCTAGAACAAATTCTTCATATTTATAGAATTTAACAATGTTGATATATTCATGAAAGTTACAATTTTTTTAAGAAGGCAGGGCGATTGTATCCCACCGACTATTAAGGAGTTAAATATCATTTGTCTATTAAATAATAATAGTTGATAATTTTATCATTTGATACGAATGTTAATTATTTGTTTATCTTTGAACTCTTTATACTTCTCCAGCAAATTTCAAATTTTGTAGTTTAAAGGTTGCTCTTTCAAATGGTAAAATTTATTTTGAAAAAATAAGTATCTCCTGGAGAAAAAGTCGTTTGAAACTTAATTTCCATTTATCTGATTACCAGTACTTATTACAAAACATTTTACTGGACACAGTAAAATATTTTTTAAGGTATTTTAATTAAAATAGTAGAAAGTTGTCGTCCGCAGTGTTTAATTAAATCTAATAAAAAACTATTATAAATAAAATTTTATCGTGGTTGATTGAGTGTGTGCGATCAAAAAATTTAAAAAAAAACAATACACTATATGTACTTCTATTTGTATAAAAATGTTTGAAAAAAGCAGCAGACATTTCAAAAGTTCTTTAAAGCAACAAAAAATAATATCGAAAAAGTAGACACGATGCACTTTCAACTGACAAACCTTTTTTTTTTTGTTTAATGACTGGTTTTTATTGAGGCCTAGACAAAAAGTAACATGCTGTAATTTTAAATCTTAACAAGTTATAGCTTTCGTTGGTCTGGATATGTGCTTCTTTAATAAATGTGCAGACATGTAACGCCACGTGCGATCGTGTCTGTTGATTAGATTGTCAAAGCCGCACCGATCGATCGACATGTTATATCGTATCCTTTTACTGCACATGCAAATATGCGCTGCATTTTAGGGCAGCTTTTTGTCAGGAACGAGTCATGTGAAATAAATTTTTAAAAACTGTTATCTCAAATTTGTAATCTTTTTTTTTAATTAAAATTTTATAAATCCGTGATCAATAACTTATGACATTTTTTTATACGGTTATAATACTAAAAATGACTACTAAAATCACCAAAAAGCAAGACTCATTTATCCTTCTATATCCCATAAATTGTAAACATAACCTATTTGTTGTAACTCGTTTTTCTTTACGTACTTCACGTTTTTAAGGACATTTTTAAATGTTAATTTTTTAAAATTATTATTATTAAAATTGGACTCCTTCATTTCAATTACAAAATTAACAACAAGATAAACAAATTAAATTTGCACAGTTCAATTTTACAAAATGTCCTGCTATATTAAAGTTATTGAGCCAATCAATATATAACTATTTTTTTATATTTTTTGTTGTGTTTTTAATAAATTGATATGAAAAAAATTTGTATGAAAATCTTTGGTTCAATCATAATTATCACAATGATAATGTTTACAACGTATTTTATCTATAACAAAAAAAAACGCCTTCTCGATCATTTTACAGTAGAGTCCCGGTATATTTGCCCGCTCGGTTCCTCGCCTTCCCCTCCCGTCTCTTTATATTTGTCAAAAGAAGGGGAGCGCCGCTTCTCCCACTCTCTTCAGTCGCGTTTCGTTCGTGACGTCACTGAGACGTAAATACAGCAAGACGCAAATATACCGGGACTCTACTGCACATCGGATTAATACATATTATTACCAGTAGATTTAACCAGACAAAATTCGATTCAAAGCAAAAAATCAACAATTCTTAATTCAATATCGGCCAAAAGTTCGTGAACGCTATGAAATTTCGATGTCGCCAAAAGATGGGTAGTATTTTTGATTCCCTTGAAGGTTTTTCGGATGGGTTGCTGGTTGAAGTTATGTTCGGTAGTAATGAAATTTTGTCGTCGATTACTGGTATAAATTTATCCTAGTTGTCGGTTTTTAATTTCCATCTTAGTTGGGTAGGAAAGTCTGCAGGAGTTATTTTTTTCGTATAGTTGCGTTGCAAGTATAGGGAAGTAGTCGCAGTCACATGGATCAGACAGAATTTCAACATTCCAAGTATCCGCTATATTACTAGAGCTCAAACGGAAGTAGATAATACTGAGTGATCCATTTGTGATTTTTATATGGGTCGGTAGATCAAGATTAAGAATGGCTAAATTTTGTAGTTCTATTAGCGACTCCAGAATAATGTCTGCTTTATCTGAGCTCCATAAAGTTTTGTGGCTATTGAAGTTTCCTACTAATAGGAATGGTTTTGGTAATGGGTTAGTGAGGTCTAGAAGCTCATGTAAATTGTAAGAGTTGAATATTATAAGAAAGATTAATATTGATATATGTGGCTACACCACCCTTAGCCTGTGTTGTGAATAATCTATTTTTGTGATGGACAATAGAATTTGTTAACTGCATGTGTATTTTTGAAGAGAGTTTCCTGCAGACTTATTACAGCTGGTTGGGTTTAATTCTTGAACATGTGCAATCGTTCGTTTCTCGAGTAAAATCCGCTCAAGTTCCATTGGAGAAGCTTCGGGTCCATGAACTTTATTCACTTTCAGATAAATTAATAGAATAATTGTTAGTAGCTGTTCTGGACTTTCGTTAATTTTAATTTTTTTGGGTGTAGAGGTGTTTATTTTCGTACAGAGACTCGTGCACCTGGATTTTGTTGCATTATCATTTAATGTAGTCTTTGTTTCTTCAATCATATTTTTAGGAAGGGTAGGTGACAGTTGTATTTAATTGCCAGCTCGATTATGTTTGGGTCGCCCTCAGTATTTTTAAGCAGGGTTTTAAATTGTATACGATTCAAGTGGTGCGTTGAAGGTAACTCTTCAATTAGTTTTTTAAATTCTTGAAGATAGTCGTCCAATGTTTTGTTTGGATTTTCATCCGATTCCATACCATGGGTTTCAGAGCATTCTGACTCGCCAGCATCTTCTTGTTCAGTTTCGGATGGTACAGAATTTCAGTCCATTCTTAGGGTGAACTTAGGGAATTTCCTTGGTTCTCAAGTCGTGGAACTAGCTTGTCTTATATTTTGAAATATACTTGTCTACGGAAACTAAAAATATGTTCGAATTTCTCGTTTCTCTTCCTCCTATTATGTTCCTTTTGTATGATTATCACGAGCCCTTGCACTGTGATTGTTTTTTGAAGTTTGTGTTATCTTTTTTAGATCAATTTGGTCTTCCAGTGCAGATATGTATTCTTCAAATGCCTTCGACTGAATTTATTATTATAGCCTGATTCTTATTAGGTGCAATAATTTCTTTCACGGTTTTGGCATAGCTTCAGCTTTGACTCACAGTACCGGCAGGCGATATGTTTGTCGATAAGGTCATATCTGGGTTATTCCCATTTCTTGGAGTCAGCGACATTGTCGTAATCTGAATATCCGATTAGTAACGAGTCACTGAACACAATCACTTTTAAATGGTTTGTTTGCAATTGGCACTGTATTGATATAATTCACGAAAACACTGCCAGGCAAACACGTCTGCTCGCGAAGGAAGTCGGAGGTGTACTCGTAAAGAACATTATTTGCCTATAAAAACGTTAATAATAATCATAATTCGATACTATACCATACAATTTATGTGTTCTCCCCCAAATATGATAGTTGTAAAGGCCATTAAGAAATTTAGCTGAATATACACGTGTACAGCCAAACACTGACTTTCAGCCGTTTTCCCTGCGGTAGTATACAAATTAAAAAAATATTTTCTTCTTGATATTTATTAATCAGTTCAATTTTACATTACGCTTTGTGACTGCAATGGTGCGAATTTATTGTGCCTTTATCTGAAGGCAAGGAAAATAATTAAATTTTATCTGGAAATCGGAGAAAAATCAGGATATTTCATTCCAGAAAAAGTGGCTTTTCTGCTCATATTTGGGTCAGACTGCGAAACAGGAATGTGTCTCGCCCCTTGTACAATTATTCTTGTGCAATAAAGACGTTTGTTATTATTATTATTATTATATTATGTGGCTCCTTTTCTGGCATAAAAATTCTGTTCTTTTATTTTGTTTAGTTTAGTAATGGATTATGTCATCGAATGATGTTCATTTCTTATGTGAACTGTTTCAAATTTAGAATTTTGAAAAAACAACACTTGGATGACACTCTTGTTGTACAATATGATCCAATAAATTTATGTAATAATTGTTACGTTAGATAAACATTAATCACGAGTTGAAATTATCGATATGAAAGCTAAAAGTATTGAAGAATGGACATCTTGATAACCACGTTATCGCTCATTCATTCACGATGTTCAATTAAAAATATAGTGTTTAAAATTCAGTCGTTTTGTTGTTTTTTTTTTTCTTTGAAAGTTGTATCCAGAGGTAAGTTGTTTTTAATACACTGAGAGAACTTATTTACGAATAGTTAACATAAGCTAATTTCAAGGCTCTTACATTAAGTGTAAAGTTATAACAATAATTGTAAAGTCAAAATCGACAGGAAACTTTGAGATGAAAAAACTTTCTTGCAATGTTGTATATTATTATTTTTTATTTTAGCAATGAGCTTTCGTTAACTGTTAATAAATGTTACATTAAACTTTGTCGTTTGAACTGCGCATGTCGGCAATACGTCGACAACTTCTCAGAAAATCGAATGATTGCGCGTGTGAATGTTTGTTTATTTCTGTTTCGGTGAAATTGCAAGCGCGCAAATGTATTACATGTCACGTAATGGTCCTACATTAATATTTAAAGTTCTTATATTAACTATTAACATAACAAATGTAACCGAATATGAGATTACGTAACTTAGGGATGAAGTACCTCATCTTAAGATCAAAATCTAAGAAGCTATTACATTAACTGTATACGAACATTTCTCTCAGTGTACTGATGATTATATATCACTATAATACAAAATAAACCTTTGTAAAATTCTGCAAATTTATAAAAATTTCTCAAGCAAAGGATGTGAACATGGAATAGGGATACCAATGAACTTCCGGAAGATTCTGATCTTATTTATTATTTTAAAATGTTGCTTATTTTAGAAGTGTCCCTACTGAAAAAATCCAGGTGGGTTTTTCCACGTGGTCTCGACCTGGTAGTTTTGGCCCGTTTGACCAGGTCAAGACTATGTTTGATTTTGCCAGTAGGTCATGACCACCTGGTTAAAATTATGCACCCTACTGAAAATTGTTACATGACGTATCATGTGATTTATCATGTGATAAATGTAAACAGCCACAAAACACTAAAATAACAAGACCAATTATTATAGATATTTTATTTGCTTTTATTAATATTTATGTGATTTTTATAATATTTATTAAATCTATGAACTTGAAAATAATTTACCCCGATCGAGGATCGAACCCGGGTCTTCCGTTTAATACGCTGACTCCTTATAACCACTAGGCTACGGTTGCAAATATATTGTTACGTGAACAAGAGTAACTTATACTCAAGCGCAGAAGGCATATTGATAAATGCGTGCTTAGTTCAAACAAATACTTAAGCAATTCTTTACAGACGTTGATAGTTACTAACAAAATAGTAAAAGCAAACATATTATGTAGTTATTTTTGCCAGAAAATATTTCAGTAGGATAGAAACGAGAGTATCCCACATGGTCTCGACCTGGTCAAATGGCTTAAAACTACCAGGTCGAGACCACGTGGAAAAACCCACCTGGAATTTTTCAGTAGGGGAATCTGACTGCCTTTTAAACGGGAAATATTTTAGTCACTTAGCTGAAAGGTATATTCATTAAAAGTAATAAGATTAGAGGAAGATGTTCAAAAGTTCATGACTCGTCGATGATCAATTATTTATTAAATTCGAAAGCAAGTTTTATGCATTGATACTAAATGATAATAAATTGATACTAAACCTTTTTTAAACTATCTTTTTCAACAACTATCGATTTGAAATCATTCAGTGACTGAAATGGAACTATTTTTGAAAATAGTTAAAAATAGAACGTAATTTTCGATGAGCATTGAAAATTTTAATTTTAGATCGTCAAAATTATGTAAAAGAAGAATATTATACAAAGATATTATACGTTTATAATATTTTTGCAACACAAACACGTAGAAGGAAATTTATATTTGCTTGATAAGTCAATAAATAAATAAATTGAAACGATTAAAAAATAGAAAACGAATACATTGTTTTTTGCATGTAGAATTGCAAATATTGCAGACCGCAAACATCAGTCGCTAATATTAATAATTATAACACTGCATATCAAGCACTGCTAAGGTCATAAATAATTTTCTAAACGTATATTATGTCGTTCTGGCTATAAGCACAATGGGCAGACGAGTAAAAGTTTACGTCACTCATTCACCACTAGCACGAAAAGTTTAATAATCGCCAGACTAGTTGAATAGAAATATGACAAAGTTGCTAAACTTTTCATAATTGCGTGCATTATTGAATTGTCAAGAGCAAAGTGACGCCATGACTAATAAAATGTAAATATGTGTACTATATATATGAAAAGTATATACAATACATTTTCTTATTTCAAAATGAGTAAATTTCTAAAATAATTTCGAATTTAATGGTCAATACATTTATATTTTTAAGCTGGCCACTAAATGTTTTTATTTCAAAAAATAAAACCGATGAAAAGAAAAGATAATGGAGATGCTATTATACATAAATTGGTCTGTTAAAACTGCTATTTTCATAACTTCACATTTGCTGTATAAATTAGTACTCTAAAAGCTTCCGAATTAAAGCAGCGATTATAAACAAAATTAATCCTCCAATGTTTTTAAAAAATGATGTCGTCCACATCCGGCTAATGTTGAGGTGGCTCTTTCGAATGACGCAGTTAAAATTTACGAAAAATGTTTCACGCATTTTTTCTTCATAAATACTAAAAAACTGATTAGTGATACACGATTATTGTTTAAAAAGCAATGTTCACTATGATCCTGTGTATTGACTATCGTCTAACCTATCAGAAACGTGCTCCCTAAAGTTTTACTTCAAAATTATGCTTTTACACATTTTGATTTTTATTGATTTGGATTTTTATATCATGTTTGAACGCCAACAGTTTTTTGGAATTTAGGTGCATTGAGAAAGCATTTTTGAGGGGTTAAAAAGTCCTATAGCCTAGATTTACATAAATCTAATTTGCTTATACATGCACTAAAATTGAAGAAGGGAAGAATCTCTTTATTTTTATTTTTACTGTATTAGATCCCAAAAAAACGCTGTTTTAATTCATTATTATTTTCATTTTAAATGTATATTACATGTTTTTAAATCTCGACTCGAACCCCCAGATGGTATTTTTTTAGAAATTTGAAAACATTCAAATTGCCCAACAGTGAATTACTTATTAATTTTATTTTAAATAAAATTCATTTAAAAACTCGTCGATATTTTCGGTGCAGATAGTCTTGACTTTCTCGGTCTCGAGTCGATACTTTCGAAAGTCTCGGTATATTGCCCGAAACATTTCCCAAAGTGTTTTGCTGTAATTCCTCTTTCAATCCGAATCCGATTTTCGAGGTTATAATTTCCTAAAGTGCTGGAAACAACGTTTAAATGAGCAATTTATTGACAAAAATAAAATTTTGTCCGAAAAGTCGTTCTCAAGGACAACGTATAACATGTCCACGGATTTCTCCACTCTTATTACACGTATTTAGATCTTCTAAATCAGAATTTCTTGATTAGAATGTCTTAAATTGAACAATTTAATCATAAAAAATACAATTTTTTGGAAAAGTCGTTCTCAAGGTCAACCTATAACATGTCCACCGTTATAGCTACGCTTGTAATACGTATTTCGACCTCCTGAATTTGTATTTCGATGTTATAATTACCTGAAATGCCAGAAACATCGTTTAATGTTGAAATTATTTAATAAATCAGTAAAATATTGGTCCTTTTATTTTCGGACGTTCTGCCAGAAACAGATTCTGGACGTCGAAAGACGCGTAGTAAACGTAGATAAATCCGTGGACATATCATATGTAGACTTTGAGAACGACTTGTACAAAAAAATTGATTTGTTCACTAAATTACTAATTTAGACGGTGTTTCCAGCACTTTAGGACATTCTAACCTCAAAATTAATTTCATAAATTCTTTCTTTTCATAAATGTGGTTTGGTTCCTCCTATCAAATTGTTGTACTTGTAAATATAAAAAAAAAAGAACAAAAGAGGTATAAGTACACGTTTTATTCAACTTCAATATTAGAAATTCTAGTAAAAAGCCCCTTCCTAAATTCATTTTTAAATCTTTATTTTTAACACAAAATTTTATATAATTTGAGTAGTACATGAAGTAAAAAAAATGGTAACGTTTATCTACAAAATGGGCACTTATGAGAATAAATGAAAGTTATATGTGATTCACTTACATGATATATTTTATACAATTTGTTTTTCAATCTAGAAATTAAGCTGGAAGATGAAAAAGTTAAATTCGAGAACGCAGTCTAAGATTATCACTCTGTGATTCAATACGACCGCACTTGTAAACACTACCGTCGGTCGAACAAATAAAAGTGTAGATTTCAAGGCTAAAATAGAAAAAAAAATATATACGAGAGGATAAACACTTTGAAAACTATTCACTAATATTATTTTCGACATTAATTTAACATATTCAATAATTTAATATATCAATAATAAATTAATATATTATGGACAAATTAAAATAATTTTAATAGTCCCAATAAATATTTTAATAAAATAGATTAATGTAAAAAGTAAGTACGGTAATACGAACTCAACTTTAAAAATTCAAAATGGCGGATCCAATATGGCGGACGAAAATGACAACATAATCTGGAGCTGAATAGATCTCGGTTATTTCTACATATTCAGAAACCCCAGTTCAAAATTGTGAAATTCAAAATGGTGGATCGAGTATGCTGGAGATAATATCATAAAATAATTACTATTAAATGAAACCAGATAATAATCGTATTTATATAATATTTTGTGATTGTACTCAGTCAAAACACAACCATAAATTATTGTACAATAGATCCCCGGTATAATTGCGTCTTGTTATATTTACGTCCCACCATATTTACCCGGTTACGTTATATTTACCCGACACCGCTCTCTTTTTCCCCCACCTTGCGGGATGGGGCCTCAGGAAGGGCCTGCTGTGACGTCACGAACATAACGCGACTGAGAAGAGTGGGAGAAGGGGCGCTCCCCTTCATAATCAGCGACACCAAACCTCGGAAACGTATATTCATTTATACGGAGATAATTTTACACTGCTTTTTCCGCCATATTGCATTTGTCATTTTGAGTTTTAAAATTCTGTTCTCACATTCGCAATTACCGGCCTCAAAAAACCCCGAACACTAAGATTCATCCAGATCCAGATTATTGCGCCCCCATATTATTGGATCCGACATTTTGAATTTTGAATTTTTTATATAATAATACTAATGATCTACTCGGTGGAAAAAATAGGTTAAGAAAATTCAAACAAATATTTACCTGATATACAAGTTTTTGTTTCTATTCAAAAACTTGATTTAAATTAACTATTTCTGTAGTAAACAAGACAATAATATTGTTCCGTTTACAATTTCCTGATCGTAAATTGTGCAGTAAAGTTACATAACCTCAAATGTATCATAGTTTTATAAATTAACTAGTAATTTTATCAATTCGTAAATTTTATATTAAGATAGATGTAACAAAACTGATTAAATAAAATAAAGAATAACCTCTTGTCACAAAAATTGTTATTGTATGGTGTATTTTACAATATTCTAAAGTGTCAAATACATGTAGTTTTCGTTGGTTTTTCACGTTGTTTATTCTATTATTATGGCGGTTCCATTTCTACCGTATTTTATGGTTCCATTAGCCATTTCTCTCTATAGTGGTAAAGAGTGTGTGAAACATCCAAAAGATCGCGTCGCGTCATTTGTTCGCGGAATTTTTAAAATGCATTTTTTTTCTATACTGAATCCGTCGCTTATTTATATCTTATCGGCAAATCGATAACCGTGCTGCGTTTTGTGCAAGTCATTCGGGAAAAATTACGTCATAATCGAGCAGAGTTTCTCGTTTCGACGCTACGCATTCGTCCTACTTTTCAGAAGCCAAAGCCGATAAAAAGTCATTGACGAGGTTCCAACGACTTTATGAAAAGAATAAAACGAGGAAGACGAATGCATCGGAATTCGTTTTATACGTCGAAAGAAGTTGCATTAACGATTTCATGAGCCACGATGTTACGGCGAGGTCGCGTGTTACGATCGATCGAAGTTGAAGTTACCTCAGCAAGAAGTTTAATTATCGTTGATTTTTAAATTGTAGTCTCCATAATTGTTCGCTTCCTTTCGGTTTCCACAAGTTTACACCTGAAAATAAATTAAAAATACTTCCTTGAAATAAAAAATGGACTCGAGAGACATTAACATTTTTAATAAATATAAAATCGAATGCATGTATTTTTGCAATTAAATGATGTATTTTCTGTTTTCGGATTTTATTATTTCTGCATTCATGTGTATTCAATTAAGGAAGATTTCGAAATGTCCCACTTTCTGGGGGTTTTCTGAATAAGAGTTCATAATGATCTCATAATGGCATCATGTTCAGAAACCCCATAGAAAATACACCTTACTCTTTTTAGGGCACATTTCGAAATCATTCTGAACTCTTTTTTATTTTGCTGTCAGGGACGTTTCATAATTGAATATAATAATTTTTACTATTCCAAAATTGGAACTTTTCTTATTACACGAACATTCCAGATATGAGTAAATGTTGATATATAGAATAATTAATGCAATATTTTTATCATAATAAAATGGTATTGTTTTAATTTTTTTTATCCATGTTAATTTTTTTCTTTCGTTATTTTGTAGCATTTTCTCTATGTTTACTATATTTTTGTTCTTCATCTAAGTTATTTAGATAAAACAAAAAAAAATAGAAAAAGTTTGATATGGCATTAGATTGTTTAGACTCCAGCCGGTAAAAAAATTGCATGCTGTGCCATTAAAGGAACAAGTGACAATGATATAATCGACTGTCCGCACATACATTCTACAGTAGTCCCCATCCTAAGTTATACTGTCGGTTCTTTCAAAATGGCGGACGATTCTCCAAAGTTATAGCCCCTCACTATCCCCACTCCCGTATCTTTGTTTATATCCATGCAATGGGTGCTTCTGTGTGCGAGTGTCGCGAAGCGAGTGTGGCTCAGCAAAATAATGTGGTGGGGGAAGGAGAGGAAGAAACTGGTATAACTTTGGAGAAGGCAAATCTATAACTTAGCATAGACATATAACTTTGGATGGTATAACTTAGGGTGGGGACTACTGTATGTGCATTCTTTGAACATGTCATTTGATCTGCTTTTATCGGAATAAAAACTCATTTCTATAACGGAAGCACAACAAACTTATGAGTATTGCGTACGCGCCCGTCGGCGACAAACGCAACTAGGTCGTAGGAATCCTTTGGTACGAACTCGCGTAACCGTTTGTGAAATTTGCAATGTCCTTTTAGACAATTTTATTAATACCAGTAGCAAAAACGTTCGTGATGACCATACATATGTATGTGTTTATCACGTGATTCACTTTCCATTGGTCATTAGTAACAAGTTCAAATTTTCAACAAGTTCATAAAGATCTCATAATGACATCATGTTCAGAAAACTCGCAGAAAGTGGGACATTTCGAAATCATTCTGAACTATTTTCTATGTTGCTGTCTCAGTTACGTACGAAATTCAAAATGGCAGATACAATGTGGCGAATAATAATTGGATAAACTGAGCTAAGTTTGTCAAAATTAGTATTCAGGGCCTTCAGAAACTTATTAGTTTTTCACCCCGCAATCGAAAATTCATTGAAATTCATTGAGTGATTTTGAATAAATCTCAATAGATTTGAATTGGTTTTCTTAATCATTAAATATCAATAGAAATCTATTCAACAGAGCTGTAACCAATTATTTTCTATTGTTTTAAAATCATTGATTTCAGTACGTGATTATTATATTATTGAAATTCATTCAATTTCATTGACTTTCGCATTTTTTAATGATTTTGTACTAATAAAAGGTTGTACATTTTATATATTAATTTTTCAAATTATTTATTATTATATTATGGTAATTATTTTATATATATTGCTAATATTTTAATTGTAGTAATTTTCTAGTACTATGGTGTTTTTCAAGGTGTAAATCTGGCAGAATACCTGAAAAGGTTTACTAATAAAAATCTTTTAGAGTAGATTAGACTACCTTAAGGGGGTACCATAATGTAGTAATCAAAGCTAAAAAAATGTAAATTAAAAGTACCGACTAATTTTTTTTTAATTCGGGCTTCATAAAGGCAATTCCAACCATTGTTTACAACCTTCTGAAAAGAATTAAATACAATTAAAGAGAATTGGCCGAGAATTTTCTGCAGTACACGATTTTTCGATATTGCAGAAAATTCTGGGTCAATTCTCGACAAATTACTTTGATTTTTTTAAAGAGAGCATAACAAAATGTTAGAATTGCCTTTATGAAACTGAAATTTTGAAAATTCGATTCAGTAATTTTTAATTTTTATTTTGGCATTACTACTTTCTTCTAAATTGATTTAAAAATTTCAAAAATTTGGGTGAACATAAAAACACATTTTTTAAAAATTACGGATAGACTTAAAGAAATTAAATTTAAAAAACAATTTTTTTTATTCCAACAACACTGATTTTCGCGTCAAAAGTTACTCAAGAACGAATTTCTTGGAACCATTACAATTGGCTAAATTAGTTTAAACATTCAAAAAAAGTTTGGTGAACAGAAAAGCGTATTTCTGAAATAATTACGCATGGATTTTAAAAAATTCCATTTCTTTTCGAGGAAAAAATTGTATTGGGTCAAACAATTTTTTTACAATTTTTATTATACTATCTTTGAATTCCTCGTCAAAAATTGATAAAGAACCAACTTTTTGGTATTTTTGAACGGTTGTTTCATTTAAATATTTTATTTCCATTGAAAGTCATTTACCTCCCAACCTTGCTATTAGTAATAACCTATTCGATTTCATTCATATCAGTTCCATTTTCATCTAATTTTTTTTTTCGATTAAAAATCGTTAAATTTGTTGTCCTGTAATAATTACTATCCATTCAAATTCACTCGAGGCAAATATAACTATTTTTCCATTGAAATTCATTCAACGAAATCATTTCTTCATTCTACTATATTCAAAATCATTGAAACACATTTTTTCATTGAAATTCATTGCAGAAGCTAAGAAAACGAATTCAGAAGTGATGCAGTGAATGAATTCCAATGGATCTTCAATGAATTTTCGTTTGCTTGGGAGTAAAAAAGATTGTGCTTCAACAATTATTACAAAATTTGTATTTATCGCATTACTTCATCATTATAAACCGCGAATTTTCACGAATTTCGCCAAATTTTTTAAACTATTGTCCTTCAAATTGGCATTTCGAACTTTTATGATTCATAACACTGCGCAGCGAATTCCACTTTTTTCTACGAATTAAATACCACCCGTGTTTTCAAAGGGATTTTTCGTGCCAAAACAGATGGCGCTGGCAGAATTTTCCTATTACGTCGGATTCTCTACAAAAGTGAGGTTAAGTCTGTCAAACCGTGAGTTTTTGCACTATTTCCATTGGTTTTAATAGCAAAAGAGAATTTACTCTGGGCAAGAATGGACTTAAAAGGAAAGAAAATGTTTCTGGAAATATCTGGAAAATTCCTCCGTGTCAATTCTTTTTTGCCACAACAAATTCGAACTGTGGCCGAAAAAACACATTTAACACCCCAATAAATCAGAAAGAAATATACGGAATCGATATTTTGCATCCTGTTTCTTTCTAGTGGCGTATTGATTATCAGAGATCCTTATTCAAATTCATACTATTTTATATGACGTGTAATTCCTTTTTGAAAGAATTGAATTCATTCGATCTTATACGATACCGTATTTAACGCATTCCAAAAATTGATTTGTTGCGGCTTAGAATAGCTTTAAATTCTGTCAATTTAATCGAAGAATTGAATATATCGTTTTTCATATTTCATAATTCTCAAAGAAATGTTCTGTTTTAGAGTTTTGAGTTCAAATCATTCCATAATCCAAAGTACAGTAGTCCTTCCCTTATTCTAATTTGTCCAGTCAGGCAAGATGGCGGCCTTCTTCCCTTATTCTAATGTTCCCCTCTCCCCCACTACTTAGATTTGTAGTCACACTCTTGTCTCTTTTTCTTTTGTTGCGCATGCGTCGTTATTTGTATTTAAAAAATCCACACGTCAACACACGCCAGTGGGGAGAACGCGTGAGGGGAAATATTAGAATAGGAGAAGAGAAAAAATTAGAATAAGGGAAGGAGTACATACTGTAATCGTTTCTTTGAGGTTATGTGCGTTTATGTACTGCGTATAATATCGTATACACTCGCAATCGTAACTGAAAGAGCGGAAAAAAAAACAGACTTATTTCGTACTAAATCGTACACAGATTTTTCGTATACTTTTTGGTTTGTTGGGGTAGTGGCATTAACTTTGCACAAATTTCCGCCATTTTGAAAGAACCGACGGTATAACTTAGGAGGAGGGCTACTGTAATCTCAAAAACGAACATTTTTACACACTTAACCTCACTTTTCTAGAAAATGCCACGTGATAGCAACATTCTGCACGAACTTCGTTCATTTTTCACAAATATTTCCCCCATTTCGAATCCAGCATTTTGAATTTCTATAAAGAGACATCAGAATCAAAATCAACGACTGCAAAAAAGACGCTACTAATTTTTACAATTTTTACTCAATTTTTCCGAATATTATCGGCCATATTGGATCTTCCATTTTGAATTTATCTCGTTTTAATACATTAGAGTCATTATTTATTACTTTTGTTATGAAGTAAGAATCAAAGTAAATAAATATTTATGTTAGACAATTGCATTCACTCGTGTTATCAATTACCAAAATGAAATTTACGATGCTTTGTTCATGTTTTCGAAAAGAGTAAGTTAATGTTTTAGTCTGTTGACTGTCGAATTAGATTGAATTAAAACATAAGAAAATCCAAGTAAACGAAAATTTATTAAAAAATATTAAGATTACGAATTCCACCGAACTTTAATTCTATTTTGAATCCGTGAATGATAATTCGTTAATTTTTTTGTAATCGAAATTGATAAATTAAACATACTCGACATGAATATTTTGAAAAGTATATTCAACTGAATCCAAAGTTTATTAAATTTTGTAAAGTATTCGGATGTATTTAATCGTATTGTATCGAATTATAACCTAAAAATACCGCCCAGTCCATTTTACCATCCGAGTTTACCGACCTATTTTACCAAAAATCATTTAAATAACAGGTACACATGGGTTTCAAGTAAAAAGTATAACTTTAAACTTTAAGGAACTGAAATAAATGCAAGGATTAAATTGAGGAAATAAACATTTATTGCAAATTCCTCTTCTGTATGTCATAGCTAAGCAATAAAAATAAATATTCGTCATTACTTCGTCACATCGTCCTCACAAAATACTGTTAAATATTGTAGCGATCAACACTTTTATAAGCTCACTGAGCCAAGCACTTTCTCAGCACACTTGTTTAATACTTCTACAGCAAATGCAATGTCCTCGTCATTTAGCGATACTGAAATGCAAATTCTCAAACTGGATCGTGGCATTTGCCGTTCAACATTCAAATAAGCAGGCAAAATAACTCCTAAACCATTTTCAAAACACTCCAACGATATCTTCTGTATTAATTGTTGTTCTTCAGAATCTTCAAGTCTTTTTTGAAGATACAAATGTTTAACCGGTGAATGTTTAAAACTTGTGCATACTAAGTGCGGAGAAGATTTAAAACCATCATCGAATTTTTCACAATTTTCTTTTAATTTTTGGAAAAGTTGTGGACTGTTTTCCATAATGTCGAGGGCTTTAGTAGCTGCTGTTGTTAGAAGGGGGGGTTGCGATGCTGAGAAACAGTAGCCGAGTCCTGAGAGACGTTGATGTTCGACGATGTATGAAGATCCGGCACAAAATCCACCGATGGATCCGACTGACCATTCCAAAGTCCCTAATGGAGGTAAAAAGCCAAAAATTAAGAATTTAGAGAAATTTAATCATAAAACATACCCATAACTAAATCGATTTCATCAATATTTATTCCAAAGTGTTCCGTTATTCCTCTGCCAGTACTTCCGATAGTTCCAAACGAAATAGATTCATCGACAAAGATTCTTAATTTGTATTTTCTGCACAGAGCCACCATTTCAGGTAATGGACACAAATGACCAGAATTCAGATAAATTCCTTCCACGATAAGAAATCGTCTAACTGTTGCAGCTTTCTTAGGATTCTTTGCATCTTTCTTCGCTTGTTCTTTTAATAAATTTTCTAAATCGTCAACATTGTTGTGTTTGAAGTATCTAACATTTGCACGAGTTGCATCTAAACCTTTTTGCACAGCAAAATGAACGTCTTCGTCAACAAATATAAGATCTTTACGTTTACAATAAGCAGGAATAGCAGATGCTATCGTATTGAAACCGTAAGAGTATACAATAGCTTCTTCAACGTTTAAGAATTTAGCGATTCTTTCTTCAAGTTCTAAATGTACGTCAACAGTGCCATAAAAGCCTCGAGGACCACACGAACCTACACCATACTTTTTAATAGCAGCAATAGCTTTTTCGTGAATTTCTGCATTTTCACTGAGATTTAGGTAATTGTGTGTACCAAGATTCAAGCAATCAACATTATCAACTACTATTCGTTTACCGATCATTGTTGACACTACTCTAGGTTTCAGCGAAGGATGATTAACGTCTGTTTCAGGTACCAAAGGTTCTGGAGTCCATTCGGATAACTTTTTTTCCACTTCGTCTTCATCGTAATACTCTCTTCGTGTACTGTAGATTCTTTTAGCAACTAGCCAGGTTATCCACAGTACAATGAAGGTAAACAACAATGTTTGGTATTGTGGTATTGTACCAAGGATATCCATCGATTCGAGAAATACGAATTTGTCGTTCATTTTTGCGCTTGCTCTTGATTGCACTTTAACAGTAACCTAACCTCGTTATGTTATCTATATTCATTAACTATTTTTACATTAATATTTATGGTTGGCAAAGTTGTGTATATTTTCAACGCGTAACAATTAACTTTATCATAAACATGATTAATGATGAGTCAATTATGTAGAAAATAACAAAAGTTTTACTACAATCGGCAAGGAAAAATCATGAGCTTTATCTTATAAAATGAAACGGAAGATGACAAATTCGAATATTACAAAATTGAAAGAAAATTAGTCACTGATATTTACAAAGAAAAGTAATCACCTAAGAGTCGGCGTTCTTTACACCTGCAGGTTAAATGGTCGCAAGTGCGCATGTACGCTTGCGCTTTAATTTACCTTTATCTGCAATATCGGTTTTTTTTTTACATAAATATTTCGCGCGTATTATCTATATCTAAATAAACACAACATACAATACAATTGTAAAATACATTCAATTATATACAAAATGCCAGCGTACGTATATATTTTTTACGTAAGTTTCTGCTCGAACAAAGGGAAATGGAAAGAGATTTATGGAAACCCATTACCATTTACATAAATTTTTGAAAATTCTTAACCTAAATGTTCGGGTAATGTTCTAGTTGTTATTTCTCAGTCAGTGAGATATAACGGTAATATAACATAAATGTAACATTAGTACATTTAGATGTTCATGATGTTGCATATATTCTTGATGAAATGTTGCGAATAGGTTATGTTTCATTATTAGAGACTGCGTTCGTGCTGTTGATCAGTTTATCAATCCACTGATGATTTATGAAGTTATGTATTCCTCTAAATATTGGAGGCGACAACTGTAAATAAAGTAAGTAGTACTAAATTAATAAAAAATCAATAAATCCGTACAAATTGCTTCCCATTTTTGCCAATGCCCACTGGTTCAAATGAAGTAAATTTGGCGGGCGAAAGTTATATATATATATATATATAATGTATACATTCTACGAATTGGCGCCCGCGCAATTTCAAATAGGTAACGAGTATATGAATCATTTAACATCTTTTAATGATTTTATATAATGTAACTGGCACAGATTTTAGATAAGCAAAACTTTCTGTAATTCCTGTATATTTCAAGAAAATAATATGTATTTGTAACATTATTGTAGGATTATAACCTGAATATAATATATTACCGTTATATCGCATTTACTGAAAAATAACAACCAACCAGAACGTTACGTATACCTGTTACGTTCGAATTTGGGGTACACCTCAAAATTCCAACAAATCAAAAAAACAGATACTTCAAAAAACAGAGATTAAAAAAGCAGACATTAAGAAACAAGACGTTTCAAAATACAGACATTAATAACCCAGACATTTAAAAAAACAAACAGGTCAACAATTGATTTGACCTCCAAGTGACCTATAAAATGAATCTCTTGGTCAAACATTTTTTACCTTGAATGACTGTTTATTGAAATGTACAGTAGAACCCCTCTTATTTCAACCGGTCGTGGTTTTCAAGATGGCGCGGACCCCTCTTATTTGAAATTTCCCCTTACCCCCTTACTCTACTTAACGCTTTAATAGTGGATGATACTATCTGATATCTTTTTATTTTTGTTAGATCACAAATTTCAGTTCAGCGACCCCAAAACTCCCTAAATATCAAGATTTAGCAGAATACAGGCAATTTTTTTAAAAATTGGCCGCCATTTTGGATTTGCCATTTTTAATTTTTTAATTTTGTTCACAAATCTCACTTCAACGACCCGAAAATCCTCCACATATCAAGATTCAGATGAATCCAGTCTATTTTTCAAAATGTGACCGCCATTTTGGATTCGCCACTTTGAATTTTTATTATTTCGACCACATAGTCATGTTTGGCGACCTCAGAAACATAAGAAGAATATGTTTAGGGCAATTTTAATTACAAACAGTAAATTTATTGTAAGTTTAAACAACAAAAATCGTCAAGTAATGTTACATATGGCTCTGGATGGCCGCCATTTTGACAATTTTAAAAAGTACCAGACGGGATTCGATTCTTTAACAAAATGCTACAATTTGAGCCCTGTACCATTGACATTGATTCAAACTACGAGTGGAGTCAGCCATTTGCCTTTTCGTATGGAATGACCCATATATATAATTTATCTGAAAAATGTGTAGAGAATTTTAAATTTGGATAAAGCTGTAACGAGATCACAACTCGTGCTTAATGTGATAAATAAAGACTGCAACATTTCGCATTTATTTATGGTCATTTATATCTGCATTCGAGTGTAGAAATAAACATTTTAAATTTACATTACGCACTTTATTACTTACATATAATTATGTATTAATCATTTTTTGTTTCACAAAGAAATACACTCTGATTAAGACCGAAATGAATACAGGAGACAATATTTAACCCAAATTTGCAAATATGATTAATGAAAGCTTCAAATCATTTCAAATTCCGTACTAAGCTGCTGATATTGGATTTGTTTGTTAGTTTGCAAATGAAAGACTTTTCAATTTTTGTGGAGGTCTTGAAATACCCATCATTAAAAATTGACAACATCCTAACCTTCAAATGTGCACTTTTATTTTACGAAATTAGCAGCTTCTCGAATAATTTGTATGATGTACATCATGAGTTTGATGCAAAATTTTAAATTAATTTGAAATTTCATTACATATCAGTCTACCGACTATACATGTTTGCAAATTTAGGTTAAACGGTATTTACACTGTACAACTTTGATGGTGTAAACATTGTAAACTGTATCGAGATGTTCGAGCGGTGGTGGGGGAAGGCCTGAGGGGAAACGATTCAAATAAGAGGGGCAATTGAAATAAGAGGGGTTCTACTGTATTGTTTTTGAACGTCTGTATTTTGAAATGTCTGTTTTTTTTTAATGTCTGTTTTTTTTAATGTGGTTTTTTTTAATGTCTGTGTTTTGAAGTGTCTGTTTTTTTATTTGTCGGGATTTTAAGGTGCACCCAGAATTTGTACAGATTGCAGAATTGTTATATAACCGCATTTTTCGGTGATAACTGGGAAAGCATACCAAAAATTGTGTTCTCCAAATTTGAGACGATGTCTTTTTTATAACTACAGAGTTACCGAAAAGAAGTGTTACTGGAACTATAATGGAGAGTTTAAATTTACCCCTTTGAAGATCATTTTAAGGTCAAGATCTTTTTTCAAATGGAAGCCCTTATTTTTTATCACGAATTTGTAAAGAACGTAATATTCTACAATCGAATACAACCTTGCTTCCCTGCAATCACGGAAAGTAACAGTTATGTTATATTTACGTAATGGTTACATTGATACATAAATGTTACATAGTTGTTACATAACTGTTACTTTTGTGTTTGCAGGGTTATGACCTGCAGAACAGTGTCAAGGTCGTGTCGAATGTTCCAGGTGCAGCAAAATAGCTACTATCCCCGTCTTAAGTTATAGGCCGGTTCTTTCAACATGACGGAAGTTTATCCAAAGTTATAGCCCCTCACTATCTCCACTTCCGTCAATTTGTTTATATCTGTGCAATTGGTGTTTCTGCGAGTGTGACTCAGCGAAACAACGTGGTGAGGGAAGAAGAGGAAGAGATTGGTATAAGTTTGGGCAAGGCGATCGTATAACGTAGGATAAACATATAACTTTGGATGGTATAACTTAAGGCGGGAACCACTGTACGAGGTTCAATTTTTTTTTTTTTTTTTAATTAATTAATTAACGGGCGGAATCGCCCTTTTTACTCAATTGTTGGCTTATTATTATTTTACTATGATTTTGCGAGAGCTGCAGATCGACTTAGACAGATGGCGCCATACTTCACATTTGTGTATGAAATGTAGGACTGCAGAAACCTACACCAAGTACAGCAGCGGTCATGAGTCGATTTCCGCCAGATAAACAATACTTTCGAAACGTAAACACAAACAACGTGGCTCGTCTAACCAACAGCGAGCTGCTGCTTGGAAACGAAATCGAAAAATTGTTCACCAGACGGGGATCGAACTCACGACCTACGACTTCGTAGTCCAGTGCGTTAACCGCCTGAGCCACGAAGCCGATCAATTTAAGAAAAAAAAGTTAAATAGAAAAGTTTTAGGATTTATCCTGGATATATGTATGATGTTACATTAACATAAGATTTGTACATTGTTTAGCAATTTTAGAATTAAAAAAAATGTTTCCAGTTCTGACTACATGAAGATAGAAGTGCATCAGGAATCTTTTTTCTTTTCTTTATTTTATGTTTTGCTTTTTTCTTTCTTTTTGTTATTTTGTTGGGTACTACTATTTGAATTTGTTGTTATTATAAAACATCCAACGTCTCAACTTGTAAGCGAAATGTAGTAAATACATCCCGCTCAACAATGTAACGAATATATGAATCATTTAACAGCTTTTAAAGATTTTATATAATGTAATTGGCACAGATTTTAGATAAACAAAACTTTCGGTAATTCCTGTATATTTCAAGAAAATAATATGTATTTATAACAGGATTATAACCTGAATATAACAATATGTGTATGTCATATTACCGTTGTATCGCATTGATTGGGAAATAACAATTAGCCGCAACGTTAGGTGTAACATCTGGATTATATTGCCTGTTACGTTAGAATTTGTACAGGTTACATAATATAGAACCGCAATTTTCGGTGTTTACTGGGAAAGCATACAAAAAATTGTGCTCTCCATTTTTGAGAATATGTCTTTTTTATAACTACAGTTATCGAAGTTACTACAACTATAATGGCGACTTTCATTTTAACCACTTGAAGATCATTTCCAGGTCAAGGCCGTTTTTCCAAATGGAAACCCTTATTTTTTATCGCGAATTCGTAAAGAACCTAACATTTTACAATCGAATATAACCTTGCCCATGGGCTGCAGATCAGTGTCAAGGGGTCAAGGTCATGTTAAGATGAATGTTCCAGAAGTCCAGGTGCAGCAAAATAACTGTATGGGGTTAATTTTTCTTAGGAAAATGTTATATAAATAGAAAAGTTTTAGGGTTTATCGCGGGTATGTAATCCAAAAAAATGTTTCCAATTTTTATTGATGAAGATAGAGGTGCATCAAGAATCTTTTTTCTTTCATTTTTTTTTCATTTTTTTTTCATTTTGCTTTTTTCTTCCTCTTTGTTATTTTGAAACTTTTGTTATTCTGTGTATATACATGTAAATACATGGAAGATTGAAAATTCGCATTACAGAAAATTTAAAAATTAACTTTAACGGTACACACACAAAACACTTGTAAGAGAGTGCACGGGAACTGCACAGCCTATACAAAAAGTTACATCGAGGTCAATCGAGGTCAATCGAGGTGTACATTTGTGGCCCCTGGAAATGTACAATGGTATGTGTAATAAGAGCAAATCTATGTGAAGTCGAAATGCATGAAATATAGAAAACATAGAATGGAAGTTGGTGTAGCGGAAAGAAATGTTACACTTAAGAACATAAACGACAGATTGAATGCAAATTATGATTACATATAAATACATATTCTATCCATTCTTTTCTACCAACCCCGAAACAATCACCAAAGTATTAATCACGAATATTAACGTTTGTTTATTATGAATTATAATTCAAAGGTACCGCCATTACTACAATGCCGGCTGCGGTTCCGGAAGTTAGAATCGACAGTGCGACGAGCAGCAACTTTTTGAAAATTGAGCTGGCACGACATCTGGAAATGAACTGTAAAAGTACAGCCGGCCAGGTCCGTACAACGCTACAGCGGGCCCTGAAATTTCTTATATTTTTGATAATATTTATCTATAGAATGTATACATTCACGAACTTTTACTAAATAAACATGATTTACAATGATCAAATGAAAATAGTGTGCAAAATGAAGATATAATTGCTGACAGAATCACGTCCAAAATGCGATGGATACTTTAGAGCGAAAGTTTCCGAATTTGCATGCATCTAGAGAGAGGTGCATAACAAACGTAAAATTAAGGATTTATTTATGATCCTTACGTTTGTTGTTTATATTGTATGGTGGTTGTTAATTCCATTTCTAATTAGTAAATTTGTCCGTGCTATTGAATTAACCAAAGTCGAAAATCAGTTTCTCGCCAACAAATTCGTTCAGTTTGGATGGATCGTCCGCGGTTTATGAGAATGTTATGTTGCAGCCGCAAGCATCCAAAAAGGGTATGAGATGATTTGTCCTGGTCCTATAATGGTTGCCCTAATTCGGCATTCCGAAAGTACGAATTTTGTTTCTAGATTGGATATGGTGAATCGTGTTGTGGTATCCCAGACAGTAAAATAGAAAAAAGTTTAGAATGATTTCGAACTGTTCACTAAAACAGGTCAGATGACCCACTTTCTGAGGATTATGTGAACATGAGTTCATAAAGATTTCATAATGACATCATATTCAGAAAACCCCGCAGAAAATGGTTCATCTGGCTTCTTTTAGAGCACATTTCGAAATAATTCTGAACTTTTTTTATTTTGCTGTCTGGGTGGGTTTACACAGTCACACTGATGAGATCCATACGAGGATTTGCATGGTAACCTCAGCAATTTAGCAACTAGACAAAACAATAATAGAAAAATAATATAGTTTTTATTTAAAATTAATGTTGCAATAAAATATTAAAATATGTTTCGAAGATGTACTTTGAGAGCTCTTTGACAAGTCTTAAACTGTAACATATCTTAAATATTTGTCCGAAAGAGATCTACAAAATATCTCAAATATGAGGTCTCCGAAATGAACTCCTACTCTAGAGGTTTAACACTATAAAATAAATAATATAAATCAGAAGCAAATTTCTGAGAATTATAGATTCTATTTTTGTACCTCAATTATATTATATTAATTTAAAGGCACTTATTGTTTTTCATTAAAGCTTATCATCAGTCTGCATATGAAGTAAATATTTCGTGATTTTATTTTTAGATTCAATTACCACCTATTTAATTGTCTCTGGAAGTATCAGATCTCAACTCTAGGGATCCTTTTACTAAAAGAGAGCTGGTCTAAAACAAAGTAGATTTAAGACTTCCAGCATAAGACCTTTTCGAGCTTACTATTCACCAAGACTTCTTATTAAGAGGTCTTTTTTAAATTATCGTAATCAAGACCTCTTCCTCTTCAGGAGGTCTTTTTGGAGACATTGTAATGAGCTGCATTTTTTGTTAATTCGAAATATTGAAAAGTCGATGTTGGATTCCACATGAATTTTTAAATTTCATGATTCATCTACAAGATAAAGTAAAAAAATTAGCCAATTTACAAAATATAGTTAACAACATTTATTGTGAAGATGCGATTTATCCGAGCAATTTTAAAATGTACCAAAACAATTTGGCTTAAACAAATACAGGAAGCAGAGATACGCTCTACAATTATGTTTCCTGTAATTTTTGTGTCATGTACATTTTCCCGCATTGTGAGAAAAGTTCTTACAATTTTCGTTTACGTTTCAAAGAAACAGGCCTCGTGAGGTAGTGCATTAACCTAAAGTACACTTCTGCGCCTGAAAGTGTAGCTTAGCGAATATTGAACAAGACAACAAACAACATATCATTATATGAGATCTTTATGAACTCATGTTCAGAAAACTGTTTCAAAATGTTTCTCTTCCCATCAATGGGTGGCCAAGTCGTGGCTCGCCGGCGCTTGTTTTGTTCTCGGTATAGCGATGCGTTTCTATTTGTTACATATGCGATCTCGAGAAGGTACGGTCACCTCAGTCGAGATTGGTCCAGATCGGCGACGGTAGCCGGTAACCCTGTTTATACATGTACCCAGGCATATTCGTTGATTCTTGTTAAAAATACTGCTTTTTGTATTACATGTATATTTATTTTGAGACAAATAAATTCAAGAAATTTCTTTAGTTAACACTGCTAACCCTGCGAAAAAATTTAGGAAGGATTAAAAATCTGTCAAAATAGTCTAATATAACTTTTTGACTTGGAGACTTGTTTTCTGAAAGTTTTCCAAGTCATATACTATCAAACAGCCGAAAGAAATATTTAAGAGTTCTCTATCGTGTCTATATAAGAGCTCTATAAGACTTCTTAAATATGAGGTCTCATGAAAGAGCTTTGACACTCAATATAAATAGCATATGTTCATAAATAACTCATAATGACATCGTATGTATTCAGAAAACCCTCAGAAAGTGGGATATCTGACTTCTTTTAGATCACATTTTGAAATCATTCTTAACTCTTTTTTATTTTGCTGTCCGAGAACTTATATCGCTTACAAAATATCCCTAAAAGTGCTTATTCTTTCGTAGTCGATGATATATATGGTCCATCGATGTGCAGATGGTCTGCATGTGATTTTATTTATGGACTCTTTTTATTTGAACAAAAAAAAAAGATAAGTTTAAGATCTCTTCGAGATTACCATTTTAAGACGTCGTAAGTAAGTCTTTTTGTAGATATCTTCAATGGATAACATCCATTGGATATTTCTTTTTACATACCGGGTGATCCTTTTATCTATGCCAACCAGCTAATAGTGGATTCCTGAGTTAATTCTAAGTAACTTTTTCCTGTACCAAAAGTGGATTTGAGGCTCCGAATTTAAGTGAAGAGCCATTGAAATTTAGAAAAAAAAATTACTTTTTTTGCAATAACTCGGCTTCTTTTCAAGTTGTTGCAATGAATGAGGGCTCATTTTCAAGCTTTTTTTAAGCCTTACCATACATTTGTCCTGCGGTCAATACTTCTGAAGTTATGGCCTTGAAAATAGTAAAAAAGGCCAATTTTTGCGGATTTTCGCATCTAACTCATTTCGCAAAATAGCTAACGAAATATCAAATTAGAAAAAGTTGTAGAGCTGTTGAAGAATTTGCCCCCTCATATGTTCAGTTTTAATAAAAATTGAGTCCGCTGGAACACTTTTAATGTCGTAGAATTGGTGACAAACCCACATCGTCAGTACCAAACGCGTTTTTCGTCAATTCTACAACATTAAAAGTGTTCCCGCGGACTCAATTGTTATTAAAAACGAACATATGAGGTGGCAAATTCTTCGTTTTTTTCAAGCTCTGCAAGTTTTTCTAGTTTGACATTTCGTTAGCTATTTTGCGAAATGAGTTAGATGCGAAAAACCGCAAAAATTGGCCTCTTTTACCATTTTCGAGGCCATAACTTCAAAAATATTCACCGCAGGACAATGTTGTCAGGAATGAATTGTAGGGCCTAAAAAAAAGATTGAAAATGAGCCCTCATTCATTGCAATAACTTGAAATGAAGCCGAGTTATTGCAAATAAAATTATTTTTTTTTCTAAATTTCAATGGCTCTTCACTTAAATTCTGAGCCTCAGATCCAATTTTAGTACAGGAAAAAGTTACTAAGAATCAACTCAGGAATCCACTATTAGCTGGTTTGCATAGACAAAAGGATCACCCTGTATATGAATAATAATACAGAGTATTCGGAATGGACATCTGGAATTCCTTCTTACTTGTTCAATTTAAAAAAAATGACACAAATTATTTTTGAGCCCCTGGTGCACATTGTACATACGATTGTTTAACACAGCACTGATACCTGACGAACCAGCCATCTGTTGGTGACTCGAATGAGTTTCTTTGATTGTCATATTAAAATAATCTGTGGTAAAAGTAGCGATCGCATCATCAAAACTTGATTAATTATTATAAATCTGGATTCTATAGAATCCTTATATTATGAGGATTCCATGACGTTAGATTATTTTCGTATAATTGTTATATAAAATCTATAAAAATGGAATTTTATACACCTGCTGTCAAACTGACGGTCAGATTAACAAACCATATATGTAATCGAAAAAGTATACAGAATCGATATTTTGCATTATGTTTCTTTCTAGTGGCGTAATGATTATTCGAATTTATACTATTTTATACGACCTGTAATACCAGAATTGAATTCATTCGATCTTATACGATGCCGTATTTAACGCTTTAAAAAATTGATTCATTGCGGCTTAGAATAGCTTTAAATTCTGTTAATTTAATCGAAGAATTGATTATATCGTTTTCCGCATTTCATAATTTTCGAAGAAATGTTCTGTTTTCTAGTTTTGAGTTTAAATCATTCGATAATCCAAAGTAATCGTTTCTTTGAGGTTATGTGCGTTTATGTATCGCGTATAATATCGTATACACTCGCATTCGTAACTGAAAGAGTGGGAAAGAAACAGACTTATTTCGTATTAAATCGTACACAGATTTTTCGTATACATTTTCGTTTGTTGGGTTGTTCAATTTGTAAACAAAAAAAAAAGACACAAATTATTTTTGGGCCCCTGGTGCACATCTACATACAATTGTTTAACACAGCACTGATTCGTGACGTACCAGCCATCTCTTGGTGATTCGTACAAGTTTCTTTGATTGTCATATTAAAATAATCTGTGGTAAAAGTAGCGATCCCATTTTCCTTTTCGCATCATCAAAACTTGATGAATTATTATAAATCTGGATTCTATAGAATCCTTATATTATGATGATTCTATAATGTTATATTATTTTCGTATAATTATTATATAAAATTTATAAAAATTGAGTTTTACACGCCTGCTGTCAAACCGTGGGTCAGATTAAATTACAAGGTTTTTTTAACGTAAACAAAATTTGTCTAATATTATATTCAATGCATCATTCGGAAACCCTAGTAAAATGACTTTTCCAAATATGCATTATTTTGAAATTTTAATATAAAAATTAAAGACTTGAAAAAGAATGATTTCCGGTTTGGTCGAATCTGATTGATCAGTGACAAAGTCTTGGCGCATGCGCGTGCGTGAATATCGCGAGATCTAGACACTCGCCCACTCTCGCTCGCCGAGAACCCGAAGCTTTCGGTGCATCCGGCAGACGCCCTATCAGTCGAATCTAGCGGTGCGTGTCCGTGTGTGTCCCTGTTGTTTTTTGTATAAAAATAATAGACACCAAACGATTCGTACGAAGGGACAGTTACAAGTTTTCTTATAGTTAGTCGGGGAATTCCCGTCTCGAATTTTCTTTCGTCTCGCGGTAAGTACATCTGGAAAGTTTTTTTTTTTTGTGCAAATTTCGAGAAAGAAGCGGCCGGGTTCGCTATGGACATTGACGAAAACATCGAGCACTCACAATTTATGTCTATCTAAAAAACAAATGAATCTACAGTTTTGGATTTTGTTTACAACAATCTGGACGATATATTTATAACGCGGAGAAATCCCCTTATAGGATTTTTTTGTGACTCATTTTCACACCTGCCCTCCAGTGACGTGTCGATGCTGTGACATCACGGTTTCACTCTGTTTTCTTCCCTTATTCAATTTTGGATTGAATTGGAGCAATTGCTAACGATTCCTTATTTGTCCAATGTTCGTTATAATGCTTTCGTAGACAGTTTCGACACTTCTATCAAATTTTTTATTTCTTTTTCTAATAGTCTTACGATACCAAAAGGTAATTTATTTTGGAATATTAAAAATCACTTTGAATAGTGGAACATGTCATGACAATTCTCAAGATGATCTGCAGCTCTCGCAAATATTACAAATTAATATATACAAAACTGTGTAAAAGGACGATTCCGCCTGTTAAATAATAAATAAATATAATACACATATTTACATGGAACGACTGAAGAATGTTTCATTTTTAAAACATAACGCAGATTGAGGTCAGTCTGTAAAACAGCATCAGCTGTGGCTCGCCTTTTGGCATATCTGTTTATATGTATATTTATTGTTTGTAACTATTTTAATAAGGCCAATAAAGTCGTAATAATAATAATTATCAAATTTGACATAAAATACCAAACGAAACCTTATACAAGAATCTTAAACTATTAAAAAATTAATTATTCAAATATTTAATAAGAGACGAAAGGAAAGTTTTCACTTATGAAAGAACAGAGAAGAATTAAAGAATTTTTATTCATTGACTTTTAATTTGGAAAGATTTAATTAACCCTTAGTTTCAACGACTATTTTAAAGCCTTTTCCTCTCACTACCCATGTCAAATATGTCCTGTAATTTGAAAATGCTTACAGTTGTGTAATTTATAAAGTACAATTTGAATTGTCTCTGGATCGAAAATGGCCCATGCATCAAGAATAAATGTCAGAAAGGACTCTGCATGAACGGAAAAAAGATCCTGGTGAAATTGTCTGTAACTTTGGGAAAATGTAGTTATCATCTGGATTAAAAGTGTGCCAAAAAATGGACAGTTTTCGAGATATCGAGCATGAAACAATAAAACAGATGGCCCTTACGAAACGTTGAAATGCATTGAGGGGCTTTCTCGATCTGTGCTGTTTCATGCTCAACATCTCAAAAACTACTAAAAAACAGCTTTTACTTGGAACATATTGAATTATGTTTAAAATTGCATCCATTTACAATGGAATTTTTTTTATTTGTAAAAAGTAAAACCCCAACGTTTCGTAGGGGCCATCTGTTTTATTGTTTCATGCTTGATATCTAAAAAATTTTCCATTTTTTGGCCTATGGACACTTTTAATCCGGATATTAACTACAGTAGGACCTCTCTTATTCTAATTAGTAAAGTTTGTTTAGTTAAAGATGGCGCCGACCTCCCTTATTCTAATTTTCCCCTTACCCCCACTTACTTTGCTTGCAAGCTTGTGATTCGTGGACAATATTTTTCGTCGACTTCTCGTGTGATATTGGGAGAAGACTTGTGGGGGAACAATTAGAATAAGAGAGGTCCTACTGTACATTTTCCCAAAGTTACAGACAATTTCACCGGGATCTTTTTTCCGTTCATTTAGTGCGGGGTCCTTTAGACTCTGCGACAGTTTTTTTTAATGTGTCATCTTTAATAATAATTCTGTTATAATCACTCCGCTTAAAAAAGTGGATATAATCTTATATTCATTAAAAGTGGATATAACCATTACTTTTTAAGTGGATATAGTATATAATAAATAACAATTCGAAAACTATTCTATCTCAGATCAACTGCCCATTGTGTAATTAATAAGGAGTTTAATGTTACAGAAAATAAAATTAATACTAGAAGTAAGACACTTGGTAATGTGATAACCCATAATTTTAAGAAGACTGTAGGTCGGAAGAGCTAAAGTCTATAATATAATCCTTCCCGAAGTGAAACTAATAAATTACCAAAATTGTAAAAAGATTTTATATGCATACCTAGCAAAAACAGCGGTAAATAATATTATTAAGAAGCTGTGTCTTAAATAAGACTTCAATTTATTATGTATATCAGTATTCAACAAATAGGTACTAAGATTTATCTTTAATTTAGGTTAGTAATAATTAGGTTTAAGGCGTTATTTGCTGCTACGGACAAGGGTTATTACCCTTATGTAGCCTTAAAAAATTTTTCTTTACGTTATTATGTTTTTATGTTATTTTATACAATAATCGGATACAACTGGAGAGAAACAGATGGAAAACAGGATAAAAATACCTCATTATGGTAATTAAATGTATATTTCTATCCTGATTTCGATCCGATATTTAGTTTTATGCAGGGCAGTGCTTTATAGAGATACCCCTGAAGAGTACCAAATGTTTAAAAGCACTCCTAACTCACCAAATCAAAATGTTTACATTCAACTTCGAATTTGACCTTGAAATGCAGTTTTCAAGGTCGAGAATGTCTCCAGGGCATTTTTCATGACTTTTTTCTTATTCAGTACATCCAAATACGTAGAAAAGCACTCCTAACTCGCCAAATTAAATTTTTAACATTGGACTGTACGTTCCAGACGGGACTGGTAGATATATCGACCGCCAATTTTGTCAAGCACTCCATGTGACATATTCTTTCATTTTATGCATAAATATTGTGCAAAAAAAAACAGTCGAATTTCAACATAAAAATCCCTGTCTATAAAATGTTAATAATAAGATTTCCTCAGTAATAAATGTGTATATTACTAACATTCGATGGACATTTTTATTGTCACAATTTTAATGTATGCCAAGCCACAATAGATTACAAATCATTTAATTTGATTACATTGAATTGAAACAAGCAATGCATGTAATTAGCAGTGACTAATCCATAATGATTCACTTTTCTCAAGAATTTTATCTTCTATTGTGCCCTAATAGCAAGTCGTTTACATTTTTCGTTTATAATATTCTCTTTTAATGATGAATTTTAAAATAATTAAAGGTAAGGCAATGTTATTTGTTTTATTTTGTTACTTTGTAATGAATTGTATTATTAATTATAATATATAATTATGTCATATTATAAAAAACATCTAAGAATTTGTAAAGATTTAAAGTAAGAAATATATCTCTGTGCAAAGTACTTCTGAAGAAATCTTACAAGAGCTTGTGCTGCATAAAATACTTTCGAGGTAATTCAATTACAAATTGTTAGATTTTATTTGTTCAATAGCAACTGCTAAGATAAAACTGTTTTAATCAGAATGTGCAAATTCATTTATATTATAATTAATGATTGATTAGTAATAAATAAATTAATAAAACAATAAATTCTTATAGTTAATATATAGTTAAACCTCAAAATAAGAATGATACAAACTATCTGTATAAACGATGCTGCTTCGATAAAAATGTATGTAGCTTTGTTAAATATTGCTCTTTTCTGAGGGATTTTCTTTTAGTCAATTAATGATATAACCGGTAATTTCAGTTCTATTTTGTATTCCTAGCATATTTAGAGTTTAGTTTTGTAATAGTTCTAAAAGTAAATGTTTTATTTACAATGGTGACAATTCACTCGTTGATAATTTACCTTCTGAAGAAGGATCGGTAGATCTGAAATGTTGAGGTCAATCTTAGACCTTGGTCCTTTAATTTTGCGATGTTTTCTCGCTTATCGAGAAGGGATTTTTGGTTTCTTCTTTTTCCTTTTTTTTTATTCTAGTATTGGAGAAGAATTTTTTCTTTCTCTTCTATTGAGGGGGAAGAAAAAACGTTGTGGTAGGTCATAAGCCCATTTGTTAATTTATTTAATTGTTGTTTTAATAGTAAATTTATTTAAATTTTGTTATTGAAATATTTTATATCCATTTTTATAATATTTTTAACAAATTATTATTTTTCTCCTAATTATAAAATTTAATATTTGAACATATATGAATAGAAGCTTGGGTAAAATTTTCATAAATTAGAAAACGAACGAGATATAAGTGCATTCAGACTTTGGCAGACATTCAAATACGTATGCCAAAATCATAATTTCACTGTTATGAAATAGTTATATATATTATTAAATCCAGTTTCACCAAAATCTACTGCAAATAATTCTAAATCTCTAAATTTATTTAAACTCGTTGATATCATTTGAAAAACTGTAGTAAATACGTTAAGTATTTTATATAATTGATGAAAATAATTAGTAAAAGTTTATGATCATCTAATTTGAGTCAACTAATAATTTTTTCACTGTGAAAATGTGAATTATTTTCTCCTATAATAATATTTTTTTAAAACAGTCTTGAGAATGACATCGACGATGTCGAAACGTTGACTATATGAACGGACCATAATTTGCTGTTCTTATTAAAAAAGTTACTTGACTCGAAGACTCGCTTTCGTCACATTTTATTTCTGATCATGTTAGTAGTAATGTTTAAAAAAGAATTGAATATAATTGTAACAAAATCATTATTGTGTTCTTACTTTTTTTGTACTCCTTTTGTACAATTATGTATATCGTAATATACAATTATGTCAATTACTTTGTATGACATTTTTTATAACATATTTTTCACTTTAAGTTTTTGTTTTGAATAACAATTAAGGGTCAAAGAACAATCCAAAGTTGTCAAAAAAGTGAGAAAACTTAGCACCATAAACATTCAATATTTAGATTTTGTTTCAAAATTTCTGTACAGAATGTAATCCTTGTCGCAAGGGCTACCGGGTGAAGTAATATAGTCAGGATTTGTGGTTTATAAATAGCAATAATCAAACCTGAAAGTTTCATGTCTGGCATAGAACTTAATAACAAAGGAAAATCACACCAAAATTTTGACGTCAAACTTACTGGTTTGATTTTTTCTAAGCAACGAATCCGAACTAAATTACTTCATCCGGTATCCCTTGTGATCAGGAACATATTTCTGTAAAGAAATTCTATAAAAATGGTCTACGAAATGAATGTTTATGGTATTTTTTAATAATATTTTTTTATACTGTTTATGCGTAAGCTTTTTTAACAGCCCTTGGGATGCTCGAGGGCCCTTAAGAATAACAGTTACAAATGATAATTTGTTATAAAATCCTCTTCAAACATTCTTGGCAGATACATATCTAATTTAAAATCAACAAAACTGAATCAATTTAGATTCAGTTTACAGGATGTTTTGTTTATTTGTTTTATTTGATCAGAATCACTTCGAACTTGGTTTGAGAATTTTCCACTGGAATTGTTTAGGAACATTTGCACATTTTATTATCAATAATTCAGAGAATGTGAGAAAAGTGAGATTTTTATGATAAAAAATTCCCTTTTATCAAATATTATCAATTTTAACAGATATAAATGGTGAAAATTTAACTTATTTTGTGTTTTTAATATTGAACAATAGTGACATTTAGAAAATTTATACTTTTCTCACATTCAATTTACATGTGTAAGCACCAATATGAAAAATAAAAAAGAAATTTATCTATAAAAACATTTTTTATATTTAAAATTTGTAGTCCCAATTTTGCTAAATGAAGAATAATCTAATGATTAAATTTGATTTTGGTCTTAATATTTGTTGGACACTTTAAAGATGTACAGAGGTTTGTTAGTTAATAATATACAAGTAAACTGTTTTGCTAAAATGAAATATAACAATAAAAATTAATTGTAAAACTTGGTGTAAGCGAAAAAACCTCCATGAGATGCATCTTCAATCTCTCTATCTGAATGATGAAAATGTTTTTGTCATTCAATTTGTTGGGTCAAACTTACACAAGGTGTAACCGGATTAGTTCACATCTGCCAAATGATTATATAGACTCCATTGAAACTGAATAATTTAATATCAAATATTAAAGAATGCTCACATCTGCATTCGAAACGTCTATATTTAAAAAAAAAACACCAAGAATTCCACATAATTCTTTTAAAAAATTTATAATTTTAATTATTAACAACCGGTCAAGAAGATTTCCAAGAATGGGTTCTAAACCTTTTCATACTTTTAATAATAACAATATTTAAAAGACTGCAAATTCTTATACTTTTATAGTAACTTCTATAGAAATAACATAGTATTATTAATTGGGCATGTTAAAAGCTCTTATTTGATGTATTTATTAATATAAGTTATATTATCATTAGTATAGAATGCAGGTGTTTTATTTCAACATTGACTGCTATATGCAAATAACCAAACTAAGATTGGTTCTTCCGTCAAACAGTAGATGGTGTCGAAGTTCAATAATAATATTATCAAGTACTATTTGCTACAAGTCTTTAGTAGATAATTTTATAGCTTCAATATTCCTGCAAAGTTAATTTTCAGTTTAAAATCAACTTATCTAATTACAGAATTAAATATTCACATCGACTATAGTTGATATTATAGTATCATATTTTTTGCATATATTTATTGGTATTAATTGATATTTTCATTATAATTAGCATTAATCTAATCTTTATTGGATACAATATACATGTACATTAATTTTAGAATATATTTGTATTTTGAACATATAATGCACATGCATATAGGTCAATGACCTCATACTCGCGTTTATTAATTTTCCGATTATTTTCGAACTCTGTAAGTCCCTGTATCAAAAGGATTGTTTAACATGTTCATTTAACCATTTCTCCTGGTAGCACAAAACGCATTCTTAACTGTAATAGTTATTTATTTGTTAAGACTGTTTTAGAGAAATCCATTTGCAGTATTAATTGGGGCACACTTGTTATTTTGCCATTTAATTTTCGGCACACCTCGGTCGCACCTTAGTCACACCTAGAGCAACAATTTTCGTTCCTAATAGGAAAATAAATCGAAATCATTGAACTGATAGAGAATAATAGTTTAGTATAGTTTACTGTGAGAAAATACAAGTACAAAAAATATTGTAGGACAATTTTATTTAATTTTGTAATGACAAATTCATAAATTCAATGTTGAGTTAAATACAGTAATAAAATGGCACTAATAGTATTTATTAAATAAAAAAAGTTATTAGAAAAGTGATTTTTTATTTAAAGCTATCAGTAAAAACCATCTTAACTTTCAATTTGTTGTTTTATTTTTTTTTATTGTAGAAGTAGTAAACAAAATCGTATAAATATCCTTTTCCTTCATGTATAAGTTAAAAAAAAATGGAGGAACTCTAGACTTCTCGGCTGCCGGAAACTCACGTACACGTACGGATATCTAAAGGTATAATCGCATCAGCATCTGTAAAAAAAGCGGTAATTAACTAACTACTCAATATAGCCATTACGATAACTGAACCATAACAGTTTGGAAATGTACTCATTTACGGACATTTTTAGAAATGAGTGGCTTTTATATAGGCGGTATAAATAGAATATTCAGATTACTAATGGTGGATAAATATATAGAACACACAAAAAGTCTTCATAAACAAAGGAACTAAAGATTTATCCTAATCTTCTGAGGGCGATATAGATAGACTTTATGGAAAACAAAATAAACCGAATTTTTAAACATCACCTTCGATATATCGAGTGGTTCAATTTTTACTCCATAAAGAATGAATGACCTCTTCAAAAAATTTAGAAAGTATAAAAATCTTCAAAACAACTATTTTATTGAAGACCGAAAGTGGTTTTTAAACTAAAAGTACGCAAAATATTTTGTACCCATAAAAATAGCAAAATTAGATTAATAAAACGTCGAAAACTAATAATAGTATTATTAAACCTAAATTCCTAAAGGAATTAGTAAAATAATGAAATATAAAAACGAAATTAAAATTAAAATATAATTTTTAGAGTAGTAAAATAAAACGTAGGGTAAAGACAAAGAAAAGGTACAGAAATATGAAATAAAAGGTCCAATATTTAGTCGATATTGTTCTAAAAACACTAATATTACCAAGGTACATGTTTTTCACGATATGTAATTTACTGAAACTGATTCGTGCGCTTATTTTTGTCATAAATCATATTTTAGTCTAGCGGCAGAAAGAGTAACTAATCTGCGCGTGCAAGTAAAATGAGAAAACTCAAAAAGATAAATTTTGTTTGAGTTAAAGAACAATATTAACTTCTGTAACTAATCTCTTCTCTAACTAACATAATACTAAATTAATTCGATCATCCAAACACCTTTTTACTAATTAAAACACTAAATATTCTACTAATTTTACTCTTAATAATTATTAAATTACAGGATAAGAACCAATGTGCAAGAAAATTATTTATAATGTTAAAAGAATTGACGAAAATCTGAGATAATAGAGACAGTAATGAATTATATTTGATCAATCAAATTGTGACGATAAATTTGTGTACTCGGAAATTAATTTCTAGAAAAATTTAAAATATAAGTCGAATTCAGACATTGAACATTCGGAATTCCCGTGTTCTGTATTCACATTTTATCTTGTAAGAAATTCAGTTCCATAAGTTGTCTTTATTGTTGAGTGAAGTCCGTTCTAAAAATTTAGAAAAATATTTTCCTATACAAATACTAGAACTTATCTGAAGTCGAGAACTGCAAAAAAGTAATCGTTTTTAATAAATGTTTCTACTGTGCTAATCGAAATTTAAGTTCCCTATTTTTTTAATGGTTTGTGCTGAACATTATCTTTGGAGTAGCTGTAATAATATATAATTTTTTTTAGATATATAAACCGTCATAATAAGCCGATTTTACTACGATTACTTGATTAATAATCCTTTATGAGTTTCATAAAGCAATTAATTTTCACAATATGATAATTTTTGTACGTAGTACCTTCACGCTTATTTATAACTGTGACATCTAAATTAATATCGTTTGAATGTAATACGTATGACACATACTTCGTTATTATATGCGCATAAAAATATAGGGGAGGCCATTTCATACTGCCGACGTCTGAATTAAGCACTAGCATTAATTGAGAATTAAAATGTAGCCCTCTGTCGGCAAATATGAAGTATTAAAAAACACGCGGATTTTCTAAAATGAAAATTTACTTATTCAAAAGACTGGTTCGTTTTTCAATCTATAAAAAAAAAAGTTTTTCTTCATTTTCTCGTCATCCATGAATTCTTTATTAAATTGTTTTCGTCGGTGATTAATTAAACAAGTAATTAAACGATTTCATCTATAGCTTATTAAAGGGGAAAGCGTATACAAGATTTCTGCCGTTTAGTTTCGCTCAACTTTCATTATTAATTTTTGTACGGCATTACGCTACAGCTTTTCTATTACGCAAAACTTTGTTCAAAGAAAATTAAGGAATGTTTTGATGTTGAGGATTATATGCGAACTAATAAATGGTTTCGCCGAAAAGCGCAGAAATATTCTGAAGTTTTCCCTGAATTATCAATAACATATGTAATATTCCCATGTCGTGCGTACTCTCTTAGTTATTCCTAAGTATACTTACTAAGTTTGATTTTTAATTTATAAGAAATATTATTTAAATATATGATTTAAATACCTACTTATTATTATTTCATATTTCATTTTGTACAAATTCCTATTTCTATTTTGTTTTGATTTGATTTTAGCAAATCAGAATAATTTTTTTATAACAATGATGTTATTAAAATTGTTCCGTCACCTCGCGTTTTTCTAGAAAAATATGATTGCTACTAGTTTCCATCGTGTTATTTTAAGCATCCATCTTTCTTTCTACAACATTAATACACTGAAACAATATTTAGTGGTTTTAATAAAATTTTTCTTGATTCAAGTAAATGGTTTCTTTAAATAGTCGCAACAAAATATTTATTACAGAGAATATATTCACCGTTTACTTGAAAAATAAATAATTCCGTGGCTAAAATCAATATTGACTTAATTCCACAAAACATTTCATTTTCTGCAAAAAAAGCAATTCTTTGTTTAAGCAATGCATTTTCTAGTTTCAGTAAATATTTACTTGAAAGAAATAGATATTTACTTCAATCATATTAAATAATTTCTTCCTCCAATTTGATATTAAGTAAATATTTATTTAACACCAGAAAATATTTAATTGTTTCAGGTAAATAATGATTTGGGGGATATTAAATACACAAGGAAAATTAGTAGTCGTATATTTACTAAATATATATTCGAGGAAAAAATGTTATTTGAAGGAAGAAACGCATTTCTTGGATCAAGTAAACATTTACTGGATCGTAGTAAATATTTAATAAGTTTTAAGGGAACATTTTTTTCTTTCAAGTAAATATTTAATTGTTCAAAGTAAATCGAGATCTTCTTTTAAATAAATGTTTTGTTGCGCCTATTTAAGCGAACTATTTACTTGAATCAAGTAAATTTCTTTTCATTAGAATAATTTATTGTTGTCAGTAACATATTTATTAACATCAAGTCTTACCACTTTCTAAATCTAAACAAATGATTCCTTTGGCTGAGTTCAATATTTGTTTAAAATGATTTACTTCTTCCAAGAAATACGATTTACTACCTTTAAGCAAATTATTCATTTGTTCCAAGAAAATTCTGTTTTGATTGAAATGACAAAAGAACAGAAATATAGGTAAAATTTGAATATTTAGTTCACAAAGTTTAGCATTTAATCTCATTTTACTGCAAAATGCGGGCATAAAGGTAAATTCTGAAAGCACTAGAGTCTTCAGCATTGAAATTAGTTTGGATATGAGGCTAGATCTTGTAGATTAGTATAATAGGTTCTTGTTCAAGAGTTTAATTTTAAACTTAAATATATATTAATAATTCAATTTCTGCAAATATAAAATCTAAGCATGGAGGTTCTTTTTGTTCAGAAAGATGTCATTTAAAACCAGATTATAAAAGCACACATTTATTTCAGCATTTTAAACTTTCGAATAGGAGATCAGTTCATTAAATTGAACAGAAACTACCTGCTATTATATTAAAGTATATCGGATTGGAAATGGAATGGGGAAAATTCGGAAAACAATTGAAACCGCGGCATTGAAACGCCGTACGCGGTTCTGGCTTTGTTTTAAAAAGAATCATTGATTAATACAATTACGTACTTAATGGAACACTAAAGACTCTCTCCGAGCAATTACGGTCACTTCTGCACCGTTAGTGTTCCGGAATATGCCTTCAATCATCATTTAATTATACATTACGTAAAAATTACGGTATGATCGCAATCTTTAAGGTTTCAACAATAAATATTGACCGATATAAAACAAAAAGGCGTATCGAATCTCTCGAGCTTGTCTTTCATTTTTTTCAAAATAATAGTCTAAAAAGTGGTAAAAGAAATAACTATCTTGATTGTAGCAATTAATTTTTTCAGTACTTTTTAAATTCTGTTGAATGTGCAGGTGAGTTTTTGATTTCAGAACAGAAATCGCTGGAAAAATCCAAATTTCAAATCTTATCAAATTCACGTAATTTAGTTATTGAGTTAGGTTCCCATATAACGCATACCTATTAAAGAGGTCGTCCAGAGTTCGGTATAAAAAATATCCATATGAAGTGGTATTAATTATGATAATCTAAAAAACCACCTCTTAAAAATGTTTTATTTATGACTTTTTAAAATGGTAATCTCGAAGAGGTCTTATTTTTGATATCTTAAATCTATCTCATTTTGGACCATCTCTATTTTGTCATGTCCAGAGTTGAGACCTGTATTTCTTGCAGAGACACCAGGTGGCTATTAACCCAACAAATTAAATTGCGAGATATTTACTTCATATGTAGACCGATTGATGAGATAACTATAAAGAATGAATAAGTGTTTTTACGATATTTAGCCATTTTTACACAATTTGTTGAGAGATCTTGATGTGTTTTTGTTGTTTGGGTTAGGTTACGTTAGCTCCGGGTAGGTCAGATACAGGTATGAGTGTTAGGGTCGGCCCAGGTTACATTATTGCAAGTTAGGTTAGGTTGGGTCCGTTCTCAAGAGAGATCATTGTGAAGCAATTGAAAGCTATCCTATGTGATATCTGGTTGGGTTAGGACAGATTTGGTCAGGTTAGATTAAATTAGTTCTCCGTTCTCCAACGAGATTGCTGGAGCAATCGTTTTCGAGGACTAATCCTTTTTTGTTTGCATGGAAAAGAAGAAATACATTGATTAAAATACTTAACTCAGAGTTGTGATGACATGGGACCAATGAGGAATACATGTGCGCAGTGGCTCATAACGAGTTTGCATAATTATGCCAGGGGTTATGACTTTTAATTTGTTAGTTGTACTGTATTTTGCATCTGTATGAAATTATCAAAATAAAAAGGGATCCTGGTTATTTTGTTATATAGTATTTTACCAAAACCTGGCTGAATAAACGAATACAAGAGCTATTCATTATTCCAATGGATTTTTGTTACAAAAGTTTCGAAAATTGTTCAAGCTCGTAAAACTAATATAAATACACGAGTCTACTGCATTAATGCGTGGATGAATTCAGAAAAGTTTTGCACGCATAGTGAATTATTATGCGGTGGGGTTGTTTGTTTTGAAAGACATGCATTTCCCTCACGTATCATGGATTTCCCTGTTGCGGGTAAGCATCCAAAACTGCATTTTTCACCCCGAAGTTGGAGGAACGCAGACGCAAACGCAGTCGCAGATCGGGACTCGATTATCATCCGCAAAAGGTCTACGGAAGGCGAGGCGTGGACCCGTCAGGCGCGGCGGCCGTGGCCGGTGTCCATTATTGTCCTTGTCCAAGTGTGATATTGAAAAATTCCGCGAACTCGACACGAGAAAAGTCGTCTATTGTCCTTTTGGGATTTTCCCGGGTTGTCCCGCGTGCGGGTGGTGATAGCGGGCCGGAAGCGACTCGGCCGGGCGCGTGGATCAATTCGTCGTCGGCGGTGGTGGCGACGGGCGATGCTGCCAATCCCCCGCCAAGTATCGGAAAAAGGTTCACGGCAGAAATTAGTGGTTGTTTGCGATTTTAATTCCGCCAATTAACCAATCCTAGAGAAAGTCGATCTTCGGTATCAGTGATTTTCAAAATTACGGCTGATGATTTCCAAGCGCAACGAACTGATCAATCATTAGAGGAATTCATCTTAGAGAGCACGAAATCCTGAAGGAGCAACAACCTTCGTGCCGGAGAGTCGTTTTAAAGGCGATCGTTAGACTCTGGCGAATTGGGTCAACTAGGATGAGGAGGGAAAGGTCATCAAGGATTGCTTCAACGGGTATCGATGACCAGGTTCGAAAAGGAGATATATACGAGGCCTATTCCATTCGAACTGTTCGCCAAGGAATTTCTGTCGACCAGTTACTGGATTAAAAAAAAAGGCCTGATGGGGGAATGTGATCATCGGCGCATATTGTTTGCGTTGTATTTTATTATCCAGTTCAAGATTCGGTGGTTCTGTGCTAATTAGTTATTGAGCGAACGTCTCAACCGAACGTGTTATTTTATTATACATACAATCGACGTTATCGAATTTTAAATTTTAGTCTTTCGATTGAGGTCATCGAAGGAATTTTAAAGGTTTTACAGATACGGATTTACGCTTTACTACTAAATTGACTATTAAAATTCCGACTGATTTTTGTTAAACTTTATTATGGCCTATGAGTAACTACTAGTCGCATTTAAGAAAGCAGATGAAAATATATATGTATACATAACAGATATATATACAAGGAGAGATAGATATAAATTAAATTATTACAATATATAAAATAGTGATATATTAAATTGAATATATAAAATTAATAGACTGAGTATACAGTCTTTATTAAGACTCTTCCACTTATATTACCTCGTTAGAAAAAGACCTATACAGCTTTTTACAAGCGGAGTTATTTCAAAAACTGAGCGCTAAATGATCAACTACTTGTAAGATTCTGAAATTAGAGATTATTACTTAGACACGTATCTGCTACATGCCAAATGATTACAATAAACCACGTAACTGGTGCCAAAGACATACCTAGATTAAAAAAAAATGGTTAAACTTTATTTAAATGAAATAAGATACAAATGAAAGTAATTAGAAATTTTGAAGAGAAATTGTTGAGATCGATAGCGCTGTAACAATGCGCTGAACCGGGAAATATTGTCAGGAACGAGGCAAGCATACCTTGGCAATCATGTTCAAGTGCTGTGTGTGCAAGAGTACCAAACGGGAGAAGACTCCGCGAGACGACGAGGAGGAGGACGACGTCTACGTGGACGATAGCGATGAAGATGAAGAGGATGATACGAGCTCGGAAGAGGAAGAGTTCGAGAGGCTTAGGGATGAACAAGAGGGCGACGAGGACCAGGGGGAGACTAGTTCCGAAATGAAAAATACGGATCAAGAATCAAACGTGACTGCGGCTGTGGAACAAGTAAACGTGGAGTTACAAAATGACCGCGAAAAAACGGAAGAGGAAAAAGAGGAAGAGGAAATAGAGAGAGAGATGGCAGAGAAGTTAAATTATAAGCCATCAGAAGTCAAAGAGAATATTTTGGATGGAGTTCCAGAAAAGCTGAACTTTGAGTTGCAAAGCATACCAGAGATGCTGGCGGGAGAAGAGGAGGAAGCTGACGAAGAGCTAAACTTCGAGCTTCGGAGTGTGACGTTAATGAAGACACATACGATCGTGAAAGAAGAAGTCGTTGAAGAATTGAACTTTCAGCTTCAGACAGCACCCGAAATCAAGTCGCTGGATCTTGAGCCCCCGAAAATTGATGAAGAGGAGCAGGAATCCTTGAACTTTGAAATGCAACGAGTTTCGGAAGATATACAGGTTCAAGAAGAGGCGACTAATGTTGAAACTGAGGATGAAAAACTTAACTTTGAACTTCAAAGTGCCTCGGAAACAAAAGAAGAAGAGGATGTAAATGTGGAGAAGGAAAATGTTGATATCGCTGAGCAGTTGAATTTCGAGATTCCAAATTTCCCACCTCCGGATGATCAGGATGATATGTCGCAAGAAATGATGGAAAGTTTGCCATTCGAAATTCCAAATTTCCTTGCACCAGAAGAGGAACCGGGCGAAGATTTTGAGAAATTGAGCTTCGACGTTTCGAGTTTTCCCGCGCCAGAGGAATACAGGGAAGTAGTTGTAGATGAGGAAGGATTTGAAAAATTAAATTTCGAAGTTCCAGACTTTCCGCCACCTGCGAACGAAATCACGGAATTAGCGGATTTTCCTCCACCAGACGACGAAGTGACAGAAGCTTCAGATTTTCCGATACCGGATATGGAATACGTCGAGGCGGAAAGAGTTGACGATGAAGTTGGAATCATCCCATCGGAAAAGTTCAACGGAGAGGTTGAACCCGATGAGGAGACGGAAATCGAAAGGGAGAATTTACTCATTGAAAAGTTGAGAATGGAAAAGCTGGAAGATTATAAAGACAGTCGCGGAAGTTCTGTGGAACAGACGACGGACGAGAGTACCGAAGGTAACTCCCAGGAGGTTGAGCCACCATCTCCTCACAGGAAGAGCCTTTCGAATATCAGCAACGAGAGCACTACTAGCAAAACGGGAAATGACGAGGAAGATGAACACGATATTTCAGCCAATGGTGAAGGGAAAATGTATCCCAATAGCGAACCAATAGAATATAATGAAAAAGGAAACGACTACGTACCGGAAGATGATGGTGACGATTCTGTTTTTGAAAGCTCACAGCAAGATCTTGAACTTGACGCCAAACTTAGAAAAGGTATCGTACGTAAAATGTTAGAAGTTTAGAGGGTTGTTATAATTGCTTCTCAATTTTATTTGGGTGTCCCAGGCATATTGCAGTTTATCTCATTAATGGAATGTTGGATTAGCCAGTTTTTACTAATTTGTATCCTGTGTTCATTGAAACACCCGGAATTTCTTAAATAAAATTGAGGATAAATAATAACAAATATTGATCATGCAAAAATTTGTCTTGATGATTTTATGTCGTCGTACTTTTAAAGCCCCGCGCTATGAATTAGTACTTGTAAAAAGCAAAAACAATATGTAAACCGACGAGAAAATTGAATAGTATGCATTCGATATGTTGTCTGGTGAATAACAGCGACCACGCCATTTCCTCGGTGGGTGTCTCAAGAAGAGGAGACCGAGAACAACTGCTCCGATGACTACGGCGGAATGCAAGAACCCCCGGCGACTCCTGTTGCCCGCGACGAGCTCGCCATGAGGCGACACAGGTTTTTCTCAGATCTGCTTGAAGCCACCAAGGGCACTGCTGAACACAGAGTCAGATTCGACCCACTAGGACCTGTGGTGCACACCGGTTAGGACTCGATTATTATTAAGCACCTGATGCAAAATGCTGTTACGATACATCGGACCGATGTCATTCGATTGCATCAATTATATATGTTGCATGGCGTGGTGTTGCGGACCCTTTATATCCATTAAGTTGTTTCATGCAAAACATGGCAAAAAAGCATTGGTATCCTAACTCCACTTATTGAGGGTTTCAAAACTTATAGGGTAATATAGCATCGATAGGTTAGGTCAGGTTGTTGAACTCCTTCAGCAACGCAATTGAGACAGTGGGTAAATATATACAAACTTTATAAAATTCAAAATGGCGGATAAAAATAGGAAACGTTAGCAAATTTTTTGTTTAATTCCGAAGATTCAAAATGTCGGATGGAAAATTGAAATCGGTAGTAAACTTTCAAAAAAATAGTTACTCGTACACGGAAAATAATTTTACGCCGGGACAGGCTAATATTATGGTGCGATAGCAAAATTGTGGTACCGATATGGATATGACCTCAGTATTACCTTGCGACGGCATAACAACCTCTGCATAAACATTTGTAAGAGTTTTCCTAGAATACAGTAGCGAAAGCGTATAAACAATAAATGTGAGGCTACGGTAAGACAATGGCGCCAACACCACGCGTTAGGCTGCGGCAATACAAACATTATTTTCCGTGTAGGTTTTTGGAATTGCTGAATAGCATCAGATTTTCAAAATTTGAAATCAATGTCATCTGTCTTACTTTCATCGCCACTTGAGATTTCAGCAAATTCCATCACAAATTTTATCTTGCAGGCGTGGGTTGGAAATCGCATGCGGGGAAAACGCGTGTTCTCCATTGTATTGAACGATATATTGATATACCAACGGAGAAAACACATTTCCGCAAAACGATTTCAGCTCCCGTGCTATGAAATAGTCATTTTTTATAATTATGGGAGCTATATTCAATCCTCCATGTTGAATTTTGTAAACGGCATTTCTATAACCTCCGTTCTGCAAACAATTAATTTCGTACACTTTTAGCATATGTCTCAGAAGAAAACTCAAACGGAGACATATCTAATAGCAATCTATTCTTTCTTTTTTGAATTTAATGTTTATTTATACCGCAACACTCACGGTTAAAAATAATTCGAAAAGTCCAAATCAAGAGTACGAGAATTTTATGACGTTTGAAAAAGATGTTATCGAAGGCCGGTGTTTAAAATTCTGAATGAAAGATATGTCCATAGTCTAAAAATTCGAAAATAAAATATCCGAAGGTTTAAAATTCCAATTATTAAATGATACATGTTTTGTGTGGTGCTTGTTGTCTACTTCTTATATGGGTAATGCAGCTGGAATGATATTCCTTGTTCAAAATATTAATATAACAAAGAATCACATCAGATACAAGTAACAACAGCTTAAAAACAATCGGTTATAAACATCGATCAGTCATGATCGATAACAATATAACGTTCAGATTCCATTATCGTTGGTAAACAATATTGATGGTGGAATGAACGCTTGCAGTGATTAGTCCGACCGATGTTCAATATCAAACGATTAATTTGGAACTTCCACAAAGAAGAAATCTTATCTTGCAAATAAAGTCACGTTTTTACGTTTTTTTTTTGGCAGACAATTATAATACTATTTTACCTTTAGTATAACTTTCCTATAAATATTGCAATGTGAGGAATGTCAGTTTTATTAATTAATCTGTATTAAGAAATTACTACTAAATGTACAAGTATTACATTTTGAAAAAAAAAACAAAAACTTAATATGGCCGTAATGACTTTACGTTAAGGGAAAAGTTAACACTTATTTTAATTGTAGTTATTAAATTTTAAAAATGGAACATTTCTAAACAGTTTCTCAATATAAAAAACTAATCGAAATAGTTCAGTAACAGTAACTGCAAAAAACCTCAGTTACATGTTTCGGACATTTACCTCGGACATTTTTGAAATGTATATAAATAGGTTTATTTTGTCTTTTCTTTGGCCATTCATAGAAAATTCGTGTAAAAAAATTAATTATGAAAATCGAACATATAGAATGTTATTTAGTTTATAACTTTGTATGTAATAACTTTTTGAATTATTATTGCGAATGCTATCTCAATATATAAATATTAGAACTTGTGGCCATTTTTCAATGAACGGTGCAATTTTAAGTTATCTAACTAACGATTCGTCTTTTCAAATAAAAAAAACAAAAGTGTTTACTTCGTTAAGACAATTTTTAAACTGGAGATAAAAATCCTCAATGAAAATAATACTACCACGGAGGCAGAAATTTAGGCATTATTTCTCGAAATTTCCGACACTCCTCCCCTAAAAAACTAAAAATGACAGAGACTAATTGTGTTCTCACTTCCGTTTTTATTGCGCTGGTTTTCTCCCACACGGACTCTCTAATAATAGATCGCCCTCCTGCCATCATCCAAGAAGACTCTAGTTGTCCTGCATAGTACTCCGTATCTGTATCATCACAAAGTTCTTGAGAAAACTCGAATTTGTATCTGCGATCTGTCAGCGAATGGTCCATCGGATATTTAAGAGGACAGTTTCGCTCTGAAAATAGTCTAAGAGGTTGTAGCACCTTCAACAGTTGAACGTTTTTTTTTATGAGCATTACAAAGTAGCGCAAACATTCTTAGCATTCGTTGAGAAAGCATTATAGAGATTTACGTGAATTTTCAAAAGCCGATGTTTTGCAATGTTTCATAACGATGACCCAGTGGCTACAGATGTTGACGCACCTATTTATAAGTCCTTCTATATTTACAACGCATTTGCTTAGATTCCAAATTTCCTCGGGATATTCTCGAGTGTAATTATTGCGGCGTGCATAAATCTTGGATGTTTCATTGTCTCGTGTCTTTCTTTATGTATCTGATTGTTAATATCTCGCTGGATATTAATCGAACCTTAATGTGAATCAGGTTGCGAAGCAGACGACAGACAGGAACATCTTGAAGAGTTGGTCAATCGTTTGGAAAGTGTAACGAAACGCCTGGAGCGAGTTTCGACGCAACCACAGGTCGAGACCCAGGAAATCGCTGTACAGACAAAATCGCCATCTCCGAAGAGGTCGAACTCGTCGTCAGAGGACAATCCTGCCGAGGAGTCATCCCAATCGTCATCGAGCTCGTCCAGAGAGTCAACGGTATCCGTAGTGTCCGTAGTTGAACGAAACATGTCGTTACAAGGATACCAAGACATTTTAGCAGGCCCAGTCCAGGAGTACCTGCAACTTAGCCAAAAGATCGGCGGGGATGTTGCCGAACACAGCAAATTAGTTGATAAGGCATTTCAGTAAGTTTCATCAAATTTTGAAGCCTTGGTCTTGTTTATCACAGACTTGCATTAATTCAATATTAAAAACTCGCTAATCATTTACTTAAATAATTTAAAAAAAATCTAACTAATAACAATGGTTATCATTCTAGACTCCAGTTGCAATTTTTGCAAGTCGCAGCGACTCGCGCGGCACCAGCGGACGCGTCGGAGTATTTGAATCTTCTAAGGTCAACTTCGTCGCAAGTCCAGGAAATTCAAAATTTCCGCGAGAAGTTCAGAGGGTCCAAATTTTTTAATCATTTATCGGCGGTGAGCGAAAGTATTACGGCACTCGGTTGGGTCGCGATCAATGCTACTCCTGCTCCGTATGTTAAAGAGATGAGCGATTCCGGACAATTTTACACCAATCGTGTTTTAACAGAATGGAAAGAAAAGTAAGTTGAATGTTCGAATAGTTTTGTTCTTAACTAATACTAGTTCGATAGTTGGAATTTTCATTTCCACTTGCCCTGAAAACATTGACCCGTAGCAGATACTGAGGGAACAACAAAAGGAATCTACATGATGTTGTGGTTTTGTTGTTCCCGCAATCTCTGCAACGGGACAATGTTTTCAGGATAGGTCGAAGGATATTACGGGATTTAAACTTAACAATTGTTATACAAATAAGCATTGATCGAAGCGGTTTTTAATATACAAATGGTCTCCAAATTTTAAACATCGGTTACACAGAAAATTGTGGTCAGTAACACTTGTAAGTAGCGCTCGAGTTTAAATTTGATTGAACGAAGTTCCAGTCGTGTAAACATGTAAATTACTTGGAACTTTCATAATGCAATCGGAAAACATCATATGAGCATTCATTTTTGCATAAAATAACCATAATCTACTCATGACGGATGCTGTACTCGGTGCACGTTTCTGCTGTTCCTACATTTCATACACAAATGTGAAACGTGGCGCCATCTTAAGACGATCTTAACACGCTCTTAAGACGATCTGTAGCTCTCGTAAATTTTAGGAATAAAGATTTAGATATGAAATTCTAAAAAAGGGGCGATAATGCCCTTTGAAAAGGATAATAAACAAAATGTTTACGAGTCAAAAACAAAGAGGTTTAAAAATGTTAAGATCTTCAGTATAGTTCACTAACGATCGATTTCGTAGAATCGACGTACAGTAGAACTTCACTTTATTGTCCTACTTTTTGTTTTGCCTTTCACTTTGTTGTCCGACAAATGCGCATCGTTTCTTGCGAACCTTCCAGCCTGTCGCCTATCACAATAGTCACAACACTGGAATTACGAAAGAGGGAAGAAGAACAAACCTTACCTGCGCTAAATACGTGAAGGGAATCTCGCTAATAATGTGAAGGCGCTAACAAAGTGAAGAACAATAAAGTGCAGTTCTACTACACTATTTTTAGTCAACAAATAAGTCATAAAAATACATTCAGCAGTTTCCGTATTCATCCGACGTGTTCTAAAACTTTGACTAACAATCGAAAGGTTCCGAGTTCGATTCTCGGCGCGTCTAGTTTGGTTCTATTTTTTTTTCAATTAAAAAATGGTACAAAAATTGTAAAAAAAATCGTTAATAAATTATTCCAATTTAAATGATATTTTAGAGACAAAACGCACGTGGAATGGTGCAAGGCGTGGGTACAGATCTTGTCCGACCTCCAACAATTTATTCGCAAACATCATACGACAGGATTGGTCTGGGGGAAGGGTGGCGCCCCAGCAGGTGGAGTTCCACCCCCGCCGCCGCCATCGATGCCCATCGGCGAACCCGCACCCCCGATGATGGAAAATGACGATAGGACCGCCTTATTTGCTCAAATCAACCAGGGGGAAAACATCACAAGAAGTAAGAGTTTTCTTTGTTTTTTTTTTTATCACTGAAAAACAAAACTAAGATATTTTAAAAACAATATTGTTTTCGTGGTCTAAGAAAAGCGTGACGCTATTATTCAATACATAACTTTTTAACAAAGGTATATTTTCACCACAAGATAACTTCATCATAAACATTTCATCATAAAATTTTTCAAGAAATGACTATTTCAACATAATATATTAAACATTTAACAAATTAGATTAAGTTAGGTTAGATTAGGTTATAAGGTTATGTTAGGTTACGTTAGATTTTGTATTATTTTGCGTGTATAATATATAATTGTTATTTTCAATTATTTTATTTAAATGCATTGTTTTTGGTTCGCGTTGAGATCATGTGATGAAATATTAGGTTACGTTACACTGTAAAAGATCAAAATGAATATTACAACGTTGATCATATGGGCAAAAATATTCCCCACTTTCAACGTAGTAAATGTACATTGAGGAACATTGTAACTTTGTAACTTTCAAACGTTACTTTTCATTTACTCTTGTATAGTTTTTCTCGATTTGTAAAATTACAGTTCAATGTGGGCAAAAAACTTACCCACGAACAACGTCGTGAGAGTACACAATTTGGTATATTTCCGATACGCAACGTTATAAATTTACAACGCAGTCTTGAACTTTAACCTCAATTCGGAAAAAAATCCCGCCCTCGACGTAGTATTATTAAACAAATTTTATGTCCGAATTTGACCAGTGCGGTGTAAATTTCATTTTGATTTTTTACAGAGTAGGTTATGTTAGGTTAGGTTAGGTAAAGTCAAGTTAGGTTAGGTTAGATTTTTGTATTATTTTGCGTGTATAATATATATAATTGTTATTTTCAATTATTTTATTTAACCCATTAAGGACCAAATGGACAATTTTTCGTGGCCGACTACAAAGGTGGTATTTTCTATGAAACCGGATTTTTAAAAAATCGGAACCACTTACATCATACGTAAAATCGATCGATCTTTTCGAATCTGCCGTTAAAAAAACAATCGAGCCCATTCCAAAAAAAATTATGCGTGGTTTTTCGAAAATAACAGCGAATAACTGAAATTTTCAAAACAGGGAAATAAGATTTTTTTATTTAAAAATTATAAACTATCATATGAATATTCAGAATTTTTCATGACTGTTTTTAATTTTTCAAAACATTGCAATTCTGAAAATGAAGGAAAGTGTTCAAAAAATTCAGAACGAATTTCACCGTATTTGTTGATCAAGTCCAAGAACTTTTTGTTCAGCAACATTTTTTCCTAAAGTATCATTTTCAAATAAAAATTCCGGAGCTTTACGCTGATATTTTCGTCTTTTAGCCGTCATTTTGGAAGTTTCCATTTGGTCCTTATTGGGTTAAATGCATTGTTTTTTGGTTCCTGTTGAAATGATCACGTGATAAAATGTTTGATTAGGTTAGATTTTTGTATTATTTTGCGTGTATAATGGCCGGGGAACAAAATTCCGAAAATCAAAACCCCGAAAGGCTAAAATTTCGATATTGCATGAGACCAAGATATTTTAATTTGTTTTCTTTTTGCTAAATTTTCAAAGACAAAGTGAAGAAAATCACGCTGAAGCCATACAATATAGAAATGTTGCCATTTCGGTTTGTTGATAAATGCATTGTTTTTTGGTTCGTGTTGACATGATCACGTGATAAAATGATTGTACGTTGAAAAGTCGTACGTTGAACTGTCGTACGTTAAATTTCTGTGATGAAATGTCGTATGTTTAAAAGTGGTGTGTCGAAGTAATAAGAATTTGAAATGCATAAAAGCATTTAATTCAGATTTGTAAATAACACAAACGTCAAACAAATTTTGAAATGTACAGAACCAATCAATTCGATTTCGATCGTTGGTTAAATATTTATTTTCTGTCGTATTTTCTATGGACAAAACAAGAGCTACAAGGTGCTGCACGTAAAGGTATACATGGTATCTTGTACTAAGCAGTACACGCTAAATTCGCTAAGTATCGCTGTAATTAGAAACGCCAGGCATTACTTTTGTTTTAATAATTGAACCTCCGATGGTGAAAACGTCATAGGCGCGGATTCGGCCGGAAAACATTTGTCCAATAGTTGATTTTTAAAAATATTTAAAATTTAAAATTGATCCATATGCAGAATGAAATTGCCCATATTTTTTTCCTTTGAACAAAATTTATAGGGTTTTTTTTTTTACTTTTCTTAATAAATAAGAAAAACCAAGTTTTTGAAAAGTAACAATTTTCGATATCTCTTCACTTCAACTCGTGGTAACTTGTTCAATTTTTGAAATTTCGGAATAAAACAAAATGGAGGTTATACGGTAGACGTTTCCGAAAATAAATAAAGAAAAACAAAGTCAATATGTTTATAAACAAACAAGATATCCATTTTTCCCAAAAAATGTAAATTCTCGGTATCGAAAACTTCAAGTGCTTCGTTTGACGAGCGAATTTCGAGCTACCGAAAACTTCAAATGAGAAAGTTGTTCGTTAAGATACGAAGAAGTTTTTTGGAAAGTTTCATAAAAATTGGACTATTAGAAAAAAAATTGTTGATGTATAAAATTTACGGCGCGGATGAAATAATTTCGAACTGGAGTGTTCTCGTTTTCGTGCATTGTTGCCGTTTCATTGTTTACACAAACGAGTATATGTACTTCTTATAGGAAAAGTGTCTGGCAATAATTATTAAGTATACAAAACAAAAATCGTGTTTTAGAAATATCTATAAAGATATAGAAAAGTTTCTAAGACATAAATAAAACATAATAATTCAAAGAACGATAGAAATAAAATGACTTTGTAAGATATATTAGGTTTATTATCAAATTATTATTTTAATTACAATATTTAGAAATACTACATTATAAACTATTTTAAACATTGTAAAATATAAGGGTGCACCTCAAAAACCAGACAAATCACAAAACAGACACTTCAAAAACCCGACTTTCAAAAACCAGACATTTAAAAAAACCCGACAAATCACAAAACAGACACTTCAAAAACCAGACATTTCAAAAAACAGACACTCAAAAACCCGACTTTAAAAAAACAGACATTTCTAAAATAGACATTAACAAACCCGACAAATCACAAAACAGACACTTAAAAAACCAGACATTTAAAAAAATAGACACTCAAAAACCAGTCATTAAAAAAAACAGACATTAAAAAACCCGACAAATCACAAAACAGACACTTCAAAAACCAGACATTTCAAAAAACAGACACTCAAAAGCCAGTCATTTAAAAAAACAGACATTTCTAAAACAGACATTAAAAAACCCGACAAATCACAAAACAGACACTTCAAAAAACAGACACTCAAAAGCCAGTCATTTAAAAAAACAGACATTTCTAAAACAGACATTAAAAAACCCGACAAATCACAAAACAGACACTTCAAAAACCAGATATTTAAAAAAAAAAACACTCAAAAGCCAGTCATTTAAAAAAACAGACATTTCTAAAACAGACATTAAAAAACCCGACAAATCACAAAACAGACACTTCAAAAACCAGACATTTCAAAAAACAGACACTCAAAAACCCGACTTTAAAAAAACAGGCATTTCTAAAACAGACATTAAAAAACCCGACAAATCACAAAACAGACACTTAAAAAACCCGACATTGAAAAACCAAACATTTCAAAAATATACATTAAAAAACCCGACAAATCACAAATCAGACACTTCAAAAACCAGACAAATCACAAAACAGGCACTTTAAAAACCAAACATTTCAAAAACAGACATGAAAAAAACAGACATTTCAAAAATAGACATTAAAAAACCGGACAAATTACAAAACAGACACTTCAAAAACCCGACATTCAAAAAAATAGACACTCAAAAACCAGTCATTTAAAAAAAACAGACATTTCTAAAACAGACATTAAAAAACCCGACAAATCACAAAACAGACACTTCAAAAACCAGATATTTAAAAAAATAGACACTCAAAAACCAGTCATTAAAAAAAACAGACATTAAAAAACCCGACAAATCACAAATCAGACACTTCAAAAACCAGACAAATCACAAAACAGGCACTTTAAAAACCAAACATTTAAAAAAACAGACATTTCTAAAATAGACATTAACAAACTCGACAAATCACAAAACAGACACTTCAAAAACCCGACTTTAAAAAACCAGTCATTTCAAAAAACAGACATTAAAAAACCCGACAAATCACAAAACAGACACTTCAAAAACCAGATATTTAAAAAAATAGACACTCAAAAACCAGACATTAAAAAAAACAGACATTAAAAAACCCGACAAATCACAAAACAGACACTTCAAAAACCAGACATTTCAAAAAACAGACACTCAAAAGCCAGTCATTTAAAAAAACAGACATTTCTAAAACAGACATTAAAAAACCCGACAAATCACAAAACAGACAAAACAGCTTCAAAAACCCGACTTTAAAAAACCAGTCATTTCAAAAAACAGACATTTCAAAATGCAAACACACTTGAAAGTCTGTTTTTTGGAATGTCTGGTTTTTGAATGTCGGGTTTTTGAAGTGTCTATGTTGTGATTTGTCGGGTTTTTGAGGTGCACCGAAATATAAACGTAAAAACACCTCGATTAGTAATACAGGGAATAAAACCTTCTGGCATACATGCTTGCGATAACGTATTATAACATTTAGCTTTCATCGTCAGAATCGTCAGAATTTCTGTAGTTTCATTTTTTTTAGTAATTTGAGTAAAACAGTTTTTAAAAATGCTTGTCCAGAAGGACTAACGTAAGTCAAGAGACTTTGAACGTCTTTTATTTTGGACTCTTTATGATATATCTAATAAATCTTACGGTCATTTTATTTCTATGGTTCTTTGAATTGCTATATTTTATTTATGCCGTAGAAACTTTTCGATATCTTTATAAATATTTCTAAAACACGATTTTTGTTTTGTATACTTAATAATTATTGCCAGACACTTTTCCTATAAGAAGTACATATACTTGTTTGTGTAAACAATGAAACGGCAACAATGCACGAAAACGAGAACACTCCAGTTCGAAATTATTTCATCCGCGCCGTAAACTTTATACATCAACAATTTTTTTTCTAATAGTCCAATTTTTATGAAACTTTCAAAAAAACTTCTTCGTATCTTAACACACAACTTTTTCATTTAAAGTTTTCAGTAGCTCGAAATTCACTCGTCAAACGAAGCACTTAAAGTTTTCGATACCGAGAATTTACATTTTCTTGGAAAAATGGATATCTTTTTTGTTTATAAACATATTGACTTTGTTTTTCTTTATTTATTTTCGGAAACGTCTACCGTATAACCTCCATTTTGTTTTATTCCGAAATTTCAAAAATTGAACAAGTTACCACGAGTTGAAGTGAAGAGATATCGAAAATTGTTACTTTTCAAAAACTTGGTTTTTCTTATTTATTAAGAAAAGTAAAAAAAACTCTATAAATTTGTTTCAAAGGAAAAAAATATAGGCCATTTCATTCTGCATATGGCTTAAGCAATTTATTTATTTATTTATTTATTTATATATTAAAGAATAAACGGACGATATACGTCCAGAAATACAAAAGTTAAAATAAAAATGGTTTAAGAAAAGAGAGATTCAATTATAAATAAAATTGTTGAACAATAATAATAGATTGATATTAAAATCTTCTTGCATCGTTACAATAAAACTAAAATTAACATATTTCTAAGTTTGTTGGTATACATGGACTACATTATAAATAAATAGTATAAAGATTCGAAAAATAACCCAAATTTAACAAATTTACTAGTAGAATTTCGAAAGAAACGTTTTTAGGGGTGACTTAACCCGTTAACGTCAAGAAGGACACTTTTTTCGCTTAAATTTCAATCAAAAATTTCATATGAAAATCTAACTTCAAATAAATTGAAAGGTCATGTCCTACTATTTTCGAGGTCGCTCTTTTCAGTGCTGTTGTCAAAATTGAGCTATCTTAATTAGAAAATTAAATATGGCGATTTAAATGGCAAAATAACGCGAAAATCGAGTCTTCTTTTTTATAAAACATTTTTTAAAACAAGCAACAAAATTATTAAACTTTTCCAGATTTCAAGACTAGTAATTTTTTTTCTTGAAAACTGTAGACTTTAGAAAAAATGTCCTTAGAACAAAAATGTCTTCGAATTTTTGGACGACTTTTTAAAAAATTTCGATTTTTTGAATTTTCGAAAAATAAAAAATTTTAACAATATATTCTGGAAAAATTTGAGAGCATTTTTTGACTCGTTCTAAAACGTATTTATTCTTAGAAAATGTTTTCTGAAGTCTATAGTTTTCAAGAAAAACAATTGTTAAGTTTTAATTAGAAATTTGTCATTGGAGTCGCCATTTTTTGATCACCATGTTAGTTTTTAAATATTTAAAAAATTTATCTTGATACTGTAACTATTGGATCCATGTTTAATGAAGAAATTTTCTGACGACAAATATTCTTTCGATGAGAAAAAAATGTTTTATAAAAAAGAAGACTCGATTTTTCGCGTTCTTTTGACATTTAAATCGACATATTTAATTTTCTAATTAAGACAGCTCAATTTTGACAACAGCACTGAGAAGAGCGACCTCGAAAATATTAAGACATGTACCTTTCAAGTTATTTGAACTTGGATTTTCATATGAAATTCTTTAGTGAAATTGAAGCGAAAAATTTGTCCTACTTGACGTTAATGGGTTAAACATACCTAGAGAGTTTTTATTCCTACGATCACTTGGCAAAATATTTTTTTTGTAATAAAATTTAAATTTGAAATATTTTTAAGAATCAACTATTGGACAAAAGTTTTCAGGAGTTTCAATTTTGTATAGTAGATTGCTTCAAAGTAAAAAAAAAAATACAAATTAAAATTTAAAAATCTTGAAATAATGTAAAATTATAAAATAAGTACAAAGAATTTACATAGTCGAATGCTGAACAAAACTCCAAAATCTTTAGTTTGATTGATTTTTCAGATTTGAAAAAAGTTACTTCCGATATGCAAACGCATAAAAACACTAACCTTAGAACGGGCCCAGCACCATTCAAGGCACCAGCAATCAGTAACAATTCGACAATGAAGACAAGTCTTCCAGCGCATGCACCTATTGATAAACCTCCAGTATTTAGTCGCGACGGTAAAAAATGGCTAGTGGTAAGTTAATCAACAAATAAATAATTGCAACTATCAATATGTTTTTCGACTAAAAAAACTAAATTTACTTTTTCAGGAATATCAAAAGGAAAACAGAAATCTTTTAATCGAAGGCGCAGAAATGAATAACGTCGTATACATGTTCCGCTGCCAAGACTGTACTCTAACCGTCAAAGGAAAAATTAATTCTGTAGTTATGGACTCTTGCCGAAAGTCTTCAATCGTCTTCGACTCGGTAGTTTCGAGTATCGAATTCGTCAATTGTCAAAGTGTGCAAATGCAGGTAATTTATCTAAATATTTATTAATGACAAAAATATGATTACAAATTTTATTGTCGGAAACCTAGTCCAAGTTTCATACACAATTCACTCATTGTCCTCAGTTTTTTAAGATCCGGATCTTGATTAAGAGTTTCGAGTAGCGAAATGTATTCTTCTTTCGTCAGTTCTTCCGGTACTTGAAATATTTGAAATTCCCCAGCATCTTTCGAACCGTAAAGTTCAATAAAGTCAGAGACTGACGTACTGATGTCTTTTACCGAAGGTTTCACTAAAACTTCAGTTTCGATAGCGGAAGAAATTACACCAATGATTTTAGGAGAGTTCAAATTGTCGTTTTGTAACGGCAGCATATCTCCGCCTTCTTCGTTTTGCATCTTCAATTCTCTATCTCGTATACAATCCAAAAATTTCTTCGGGTCGACAAGTTTTGTTTGACATTTATCTTGATCCGTCATTACATTTATACAAATCAATGTTCGATCTTGACATTCTCCTCTGTCTTTATTTTCTACTACTTCGGTTTCTCCAGATTCGCAATCTGCTTTTCGCGTCTCTATTCGAGTTTTCAATATCGGAATGAGTGACTTTGAAATTGATTTCGATGGTGCGCTGCTCGACGATGACAATGATCTTCTCTTCGGTTCATTTTCTCCTTTTCTGCTGTTACGCGGCGAAGATTGACTTTTACGCGGGCAAATGTAAGACCTCGATCTGCGATGAGTCAGAGGAGATTTCGGTACATTTTGCTTGCTTTTATCCGATACAGGTATCTTAGATTCTTGTATTTTCTCATTAGTTCTCGCTGAACAATCGGTGCTAAACGAAGTGAAATTCTTTATCGATTTATCCGAAATTGATTTGTCGCTGGGCGAAGTACAATCGAAGCTTACAGCGTCAATGTACGACACTGACGTATTGTTGCTATGGTTTACAGATTCATTTTTCAATTCCTCAATTTCTGGGTATTTAGAGTCTTCGTCAAATCCAACCGAATCGATTTCTGGCAAGTAACTTGAAAGCAAAAATGATTCGGTTTCTGGAAATCGAATGTCGAGCGAACACATATTTCTTTTTAATGGAACGATAGAAATTTCTTCTTCAGTTTTTATATCGTAATTCACATCGATTACAGTTTTGACAGAATTCGGACTCCAAATTTCTTCTGTTTCACTCGTCAGTATTTCGCTGTCGGGTAACTTTTCATTCGATTCGATTTGACAGATTTCATCAGCTTCGGAATCTGCAGATTCGAAAAAGGAATTTGTGTCTAATGAATGAATCGAAATCTCTTTCGGAGTAGAAACAGACAATTCTTTTAGGTTAGGTTCGTCCTTAACCTCACTTTTATTTATTTGATGCACATCTGCAGATTCGAAAAGTGAATTTGTGTCTAAGGAATGCATCGAAATCTCTTTCGGAGTAGAAACAGATAATTCTTTTAGGTTAGGTTCGACCTTAACCTCACTTTTGTTTATTTCATGCAAATAATCTTGATTTAGAATGGCTTTACGAGTTTCTATAATAGCTTCGTTTTGTCGCTGAGAAAATGTTTCGCTGTAGTCTCTAATGCTTTCGAAACTCTCTCGCACCAAGTCGCTGATACTTTTCGATGATTTCGGAAGGAATTCCGTATCGAGTTCCTCAGACATTTTTAACAGCAGATAAGTTTTGCTGTTCTTTTCTGTTGAACTGCAAGTCGATCTCTCTTCCGTTATGATGTCTAAAAGTTTCGACTGAAAATTGTCGTTTAGGTACCATCGAGGATTTTCGGTTTCTACATTTTCAGTTCGACTTTCGTTTTCGATCTCAAGTTGCGACAGAAGCGCTTGTTTAAATCTCAAAGCTTCTTGGAGTAACATCGCAGTCGACTGTTCGTCCGAGTCACTTTCTTTCGGAAATTCTGAAACACTCGAGATTTGAGAGATTGTCAACTCTTCGTTGGTTTCTTCGATATCTTTATTAGTATCGTCAATAGTTTGGAAATTCGATTGAACCGAAATAGACGACAATGAACTTTTGTCAAAAGTTTTAGCTTCGTTTTCAACTTTTAATCGAGGAGAATCTTGTAAATTGTAACTGCGAAGAACGCAACAAAGACTTTCTAATTTCTCTTTGACTCGACGAAGACCTTTTTTGCGTACATGAAGTCGTTGGAGTAATTTGGCATCACCAGTTAAGGTTATGTTTAGACTATCGAGTACAGGAGTTCGATGATCGCTGATCTAGAATTAAAGTAACTAGTAGAAACGATCAGGAATATTTTATGTATAATTTTTACCGAATTGATTTCTAAAGTTTCGACGGGAGTCGACTGTTGAGTTTCGGAGCTGCTGAATGGCGGTTTACATTTATGACGACGCAGGCCTAAGTTTTCGCTTTTTGAAACGTAGCCTCCTTTCGACAAGACTTCCTTCGAGCATCGTTTACATCTTTTCCTCTTTCTGAGATCAAAATTTCATTTGATATTAATATTCGATTGGGAATTTTGTCATTACTGGAGTTAATTCCTATACACTATGTCGAAAATTTAATATTTTTATAAAGAATTATTGAAGTTAAGAAAGGAAATACTAACAGTATCGACTTTTCGCTTGTAGTTTTTGAGATTTTTTCTTCGCTTGATAAAGGAGTGTCGTGACTTTCGTATTGGGATGAAACATATTTCGTTTCGACATTCGGAGATTTAGATTCGGATAACTGTGTTCTCGGACTGTAAAAAAATGTTAATTGAAGAAAATAAAAGTACCACCTCTTATTTTAATGCTACTTCTCTTCCTCATCACCAGCAGCGCGAGAGAGAGGATATGAAAAAAAGTTAAAATACAGTCGAACCTCCGTTATCGAATATGGTCGGGACAAGGCGAGGCATTTAAATTTCCGTTAACGAATACTTGAGGAGATAAAATCGCGGAGGAGAAAGTATTCGTTAACGGAAATATTAGAAAAACGGGGTATTCGATAACGGAGGTTCGACTGTAGAAGGGAGCGAATCCTTAACCCATTAACGCCTGAAATGACAATTTTATATACTTCATTATCAATCAAGTATTTCGTATCAAAATCAAAGTTGAAAACAATTGATAGGTGCGTATCCTACTGTTTTCGAGGTCGCTCTTCAAGATTCCGAGGTCAAAATTGAGTTTCAGCCATCAGAAATTCCAGCATGGCGCCGAATATGAAAAAAATTTCCAAAAAATTGGAAATTTTTTATACTTATCAATTTTTTTCGAGCTGTTAGAATATTGGAATTTTATTGAAACCTTGCATAATGGTGCATAAAATAGTTGAATTTTAAGAAAAAATTTTACTTTTATACCCTACGTCATTCTAACGACCTCAAAATGGCGTCAACAATGAAAATTTCTTTGAGAAATTTCTGGACGCTCTAACTCAAAAACTACCAACTTTTTGAAAAAAATGCCCAGAATGAAAAGTTCTTAAAATTCATCAAGCGATATAGTGGAATTTTTCCAAAATTTTTTTATGACATTTTGAGACGTCTTTTTTTCAACATTTTTTTCAAAATTGTAATTTATTTACAAAAAATTCTGAAAAAAAATTAGTGTATTCTCTGATGAATTCTAAGAGTTATTTGTTCTTGGCAATTTTTTCGAAAAGTTGATAGTTTTCGAGGAAATGAATTTCAAATATTAGGATTTTTTCCCCAAAAAAACTATCAACTTTTGGAAAAAATTGCAAAGAACAAAAAACTCGTAGAATTCATAAGTGAATACACCAAATTTTTTTCAGAATTTTTCATAAATAAATTATGATTTTTAAAAAAATTTTGAAAAAAAATTTCTCAAAATATCATCACAAAAATCTGAAAAAATTCCACAATATTTCTCGATTAATTCTAAGAACTTTTCATTCTTAGCATTTTTTTATAACAGCATGTAGTTTTTGAGTTAGAACGTTCAGAAATTTTTTAAAGAAATTTTCATTGTTGACGCCATTTTGAAGTCGTTAGAATGATGTGGGGTATAAAAGTAAAATTTTTCCTTAAAATTGAAGTATTTTGTTCACCTTTGTTCAGAATTTCAATAGAATCCCAATATTCTAATAGCTCGAAAAAAATTGATAGGAATAAATAATTCTCAATTTTTTGGAATTTTTTGAAAAGTTCGGCGCCATATTGGAATTCCTGATGGCTGAAACTCAATTTCGACCTCGGAATCTTGGAGAGCGACTTCGAAAACAATAGAATACTGTAGGACCTCTCTTATTCTAATTATTAAAGTGTTTCAAGATGGCGCCGACCTCTCTTATTCTAATTTTCCCCTTACCCCCACTTACTTTGCTTGCGAGCTTGTGATAGTGGGAGAAGACTTGTGGGGGAACGATTAGAATAAGAGAGACTGGACAATTAGATTAAGAAAGGCAATTAGAATAAGAGAGGTCCTACTGTATGTACCTTTCAATTGTTTTCAATTTCGATTTTGATATGAAATACTTGATTGATACAGTAGGACCTCTCTTATTCTAATTGCCTTTCTTATTCTAATTGTCCAGCCTCTCTTATTCTAATAGTTCCCCCCCACAAGTCTTCTCCCACTATCACACGAAAAGTCAACGAAAAATATTGTCCACGAATCATAAACTCGCAAGCAAAGTAAGTGGGGGTAAGGGGAAATTTAGAATAAGAGAGGTCGGCGACATCTTGAAAAACTTTACTAATTAGAATAAGAGAGGTCCTACTGTAATGAAGTATAAAAAATGCCATTTCAGGCGTTAATGGGTTAAGATAGAGGAGGAACTTAAAATGCAAGGGGTTAAAATAAGAGGGGTACTACTGTACATGAAAAAGAATGATTTTAACCTCAATAAAAGATGTTTGATCCACGAATTAGTATCGCTGGCACTCGTTAAGTGAAGATCCTGTCGATCGTTAATACGTTTCTTTTTTATGTGATGCGGCAACGGCCAAGTTCCGTATTGTACTTTGTAGGTTAGAATGTTCACTTTTAATTCGAGATCTTGTACTTTACATCCGACACGAATCAACTTGTCATTGTTTATAACACTTTCGCTAGCGCATCGTATTTTGAAATAAACAGTATAGACAAGTATCGCCGAAGTTAGAATTAGGATGACAGTCTTAAAAAAGAAAATGGATATTATTTCATTTTGTTATAAAAAGAAAAGGTTTTTGCTTACTCTCCATATGACTGCTTCGTCGGAAAGACAGTCCACAACGTCAGTAACAATTTCGGACCAAACATAATTTGCTGCGGCGTAGAAACATTTTTTTAAATCACGCTCACAAATCAACTTTACAGTCTCCAAGTTCCCACCTTAAAAAAAGAACTGTCAGTTTTGAAAGGTTAGAAAAATTGGGAGTTTAATATCGTCAGTACCAGGTTGCCAACGCATTTTTGCAATCTTGATGATCGTGACTCATTACGACTCACAGCGCAAGGCGTAAACTTGAGGTTTTCCAATGTTTATAAGTTTTTTAAGTTCGTGAGGGTTTGAGTGATTTCTTTCTTTGGTTGTACTGGCAATTGTTTTAGTGAACATTCAAATTTTTAGGTGTTGGGTAAAGTACCAACAATCTCCATCGATAAGACTGACGGCTGTCAAATGTATCTTAGCAGCGACTCTCTAGATGTTGAACTTATCACTAGTAAATCAAGCGAGATGAACGTAATGGTGCCGAAAGGAAGCGGAGATTTTGTAAGTATCAATGAAATTGATTGACAAAGGATTGTTTTTATTGAATAATTTTTGTACAGACGGAACATGCTGTGCCTGAGCAATTTAAAACTACTATCACTCCGAAAGGTCTCAGCACGGTTGCAGTCGACTCCTTGGGATAAACGTTCGATAGCCTAATCTTAACTAATAATTTGATCACTCGCTTAGAGATATCTATCGACTTGTATTTATTGTCTTTTGAAGCGCGGGTAGCAATCGAAAGCCCATTGGCCTATCGACCAGACGGTTCAATTCAAAACTAGGAAAAAGATAAATTCAAAATGAGAATTATGCGAAAGTTAGATTTTAATAGCAACTACATCCGATTCTAGAATATTTTAAATTCTGTTTTAAATTTTCGGTCGTGAACTTAATTTATTCCTCGACTGACGTGTTTTACTGTTAAATAAGCGAATTTTTAATCAGAAGCCAAAGTTTCTCTCGTCCGTCACCATCAATTTTTATACATTTTCACGAATTTTGTATATGACGACATCGAGAATTTTATCAGGAATTGAACATCGTTCGACGTCCGGGGACGAAAAAAAACTTTGCTTCGAAATTTATGATTTCTTTTTCGAAAACATGTTAATCTTAGGTAAGTTAGAATTTAAAGGAAGCAACACACGCGGTAGATAGAAACGATTTCAATGTAGCAATACCAAAACTGAAGCCTCGTCGGAGGAATGTTGAAAGGTTTTTTAAAAGCCTCGATCGTGAGTTTTTTTATTCTTCAGGAGAGTTTTAAATTGGCGCATAAGATTTTACGGATAATGACACAATTTATGTTTGAATGTTTCATATTGAGAAATGGTTGATAATTTTTAAGAATCGTGTAAAATGCATAAACGTTTAGAAATCTTTTTAAAAACGTTTCTACGCTAGTTGGATCACTCGACGTTGGAAAATTATTAGACGTCGACAGCCTTATTTCAATATTATTTCTCAGCGATCTCTGAATAATAAAAATCATTGAGCTGATTTATATCATCGTTGTTTTATTACACCTTATCCTAATTTTTTGACTCGTAAATTTTTAGGTAAGGCAGCATAAAAGGTTTGTATATTTTCATGGATCTTCTTTATTTTATGTTATTTATTTGATTTATACAGGTATTTGTACAAAAGCCGCATGGTAAACACTATATATGGGGCCATCGATCGATGTAATTAAATTATTCCAATTGACTGAAATTTCTGATCGTTAATGTTTAATCAGAGATTATAATCGTATAAATTCTAGAAATCGATGATCAATTTGCACAAATAATTTCTTCGAGAGACACTTTCGGTGTCTTCAAGAGGCTTCTGAGTTTTCGTATTGAATATTTATAAAATTTAAAGTAGAAATTAAATGAATTTCAGCAGCCCCTAACCAATAAACCAGAAAGTATACGGAATCGATATTTTGCATTCTGTTTCTTTGCAGTGGTGTATTGATTATCCAAGATTCTTATTCGAATTCATTCAATCTTATACGATAACGTTTTTACAAAAATTGATTTGTTGTGGCTTAGAATAGTTTTAAATTCTGTCAATTTAATCGAAGAATTACAGTAGAACCACGCTGGATTGGCGCCGCGCTGGATTTTCGTAATTCAACCCCGCTGGATTGGCATTTCTCGGAATCTCTCGCAACGGTTTGGAGTTGCAATAGGAAGCAGAGAGATTGTCTGTGATTGGTCATGAACGTCACGTGATTACGGCGTAGAGGTGTAAGCGATGCTTCCCCTATTGCCGACAGTCCAGCGGGGTTTTACTGTAATTATATCGTTCATAATTCTCGAAAAAATGTTTACCTAGTTTTTGAGTTTTGAGTTCAAATCGATCGATAATCGAAAGTACAATCGTTTCTTTGAGGTTATGTACGTTTCGCACTCGTGAGTGAAAGAGCGGGAAAGAAACAGACTTACTTCGTACTAAATCGTACACAGATTTTTCGTATACTTTTTGGTTTTTTTCGGTTACTACACTGTAAAAAATGAAAATGAATTTTACAAACTAATTGTAATTTCCACGTGTACCTGTTTAACCCATTAAGTCCTGAATGGACGTTTTTTCACTACAATTTTCAACGGTTGTATTTAGTGTGAAAAAAGGCTCTAAAAAATTTGAAAGAAGACATATCTGACGTAAAATTAACTGAACTTTCAGAATCTGTTATTACATTTTTCAGAAAATGCAACCGTGAAAAACTATATTCGATTTTCTCAAAAAAAATCATGCATTTTTCAAATGAATTTTTGTTTCATTTCGTCTTTTCACATTGAAATTGTTTCAGAATTCCTCTAAACGGTAAAGAAATCGTGTCCTCGAGACTTAAACTTTAAGATGTGCCTATGTCCATTTTGAAAATAAAGGTAAATGCATCCAAAATGGCGGCCCAAACACAAAAAAATTAGCGAAAAATTCAGGAATTTTTTATTCAAAGACGATCGACTTTAGGAAAAAATGTTACAGAACAAAAAGTTCTTACAATTATTCAAAGAATACGCTGAATTTTTTTCAGAATTTTCAGGCATTCTTTGATTAATTGCAATTTAAATTGATACTAAAAACATCATGTTTCTTAACGAGTAAATTTTGTTATCAACAAATTAATAAAGAATTATAAATTAGAAAAGAAAACCTCGAAAAAATTGTCGAGAAGTTCAGGAATTTTTTATTTGAAAATGGTAGACTTTAGGAGAAAATGTTACGGAAGAAAAACTTCTTGCAATTAATCAAAGAATGCCCGAAAATTTTTTTAGAATTTTTTGACGACTTTTTCGATTTGTCAAAATTTTGGGATTTTGAAAAATGAAAAAAGTGTTTAAAAAATTCTGAAAAAAATTCAGCGTTTTCTTTGAATAATTGTAAGAACTTTTTGTTCTGTAACATTTTTTCCTAAAGTCGATCGTCTTTGAATAAAAAATTCCTGAATTTTTCGCTGATTTTTTTGTGTTTGGGCCGCCATTTTGGATGCATTTACCTTTATTTTCAAAATGGACATAGGCACATCTTAAAGTTTAAGTCTCGAGGACACGATTTCTTTACCGTTTAGAGGAATTCTGAAACAATTTCAATGTGAAAAGACGAAATGAAACAAAAATTCATTTGAAAAATGCATGATTTTTTTTGAGAAAATCGAATATAGTTTTTCACGGTTGCATTTTCTGAAAAATGTAATAACATATTCTGAAAGTTCAGTTAATTTTACGTCAGATATGTCTTCTTTCAAATTTTTTAGAGCCTTTTTTCACACTAAATACAACCGTTGAAAATTGTAGTGAAAAAACGTCCATTCAGGACTTAATGGGTTAACCCATTAATGCCCAAATGCACAGAAAGTTTACTGCAACTTCAACACTTATTTTCAATATGAAATAAATTTCGGAAAAAACAAAAACTTAAAAATTGAAATTTATATATGATTTTGATATATATAGTAGAAAAACATGATTTTTTAGGACATATTTCCCTGCAAACACGGAAAGTAACAGTTATGTAATATTTACGTAATGGTTACATTGTTACATAAATGTTACGTAGTTGTTACATAAATGTTACTTTTGTGTTTGCAGGGTTTTATTACAAATATCGAGTTTTCGATACAATATCTTACTTTGAATGAGCTAAAATGTATTGCAAGGGTGCATTCGATAGTTCTACTTAAAAGATATACTGGTATATATTTGAAATTTTCGATATCAGATTCAAAATGGCCACAGCATTTACAAATTTCTTTTCAAAATTTAACCATTTTTTTTTCTTGAAAACTATGGACTTTAGAGAAAATTTTATAAGAACAATTATGTTTAGAATAAGTCGAAGAATTCCCTCGAATTTTTTCAGAATGTATTGTCACAATTTTTAATTTTTGAAAAATTCGAAAAATCGAAATTTTGAAAAGTCATTTAAAATTAGTAAAGACTATTCTTTAACCAATTCTAAGACGCTTTCGTTCTATGGATATTTGCGTCAAAGTCTATAGTTTAAAAAAAAAAAAGATTATTAAACTCTTATGGATTTCAAGACTAATAATTAATTTTCTTGAAAACTACAGAGTTTAGAGAAAATTTCCGTAAAGCAAAAAGTCTTGAAAGAATACTCTTAAATTTTTTCAGATTTTTTAAATGACTTTTTTCAAAATTTCAAATTTTCGAATTTTTCATAAATAAAGAATTGCGACAATACATTCTGAAAAAAATTCGAGGGAATTCTTCGACTTATTCTAGAACATAATTGTTCTTATAACATTTTCTCTAAAGTCCATAGTTTTCAAGAAAAAAATTGTTAATTTTTAAAAAGAATTTGTAAATGCAGTGGCCATTTTGAATCTGATATCGAAAATTTCAAATATATACCAGTGTAACTTTTAAGTACAACTATCGAGTGCACCTTTGCAATATGTTTTAGCTCACTCAAAGCAAGATATTTTATCGAAAACTCAATATTTGTAAAAAAAATATGTATTAAAAAATCACGTTTTTCTACTATATATGTCAAAATCATACATAAATTTCAATTTTTTAAAATTTTCTTACTACCATTCGAAAGAGCGACCTTGAAAATGGTAGAATCTTATAGTTTTTATTTTTATCGAAATTTATTTCATATTGACAATACGCGTTGAATTTGTGGTAAACTTTCTGTGCATTTAGGCATTAGTGGGTTAATGTAGAGTTTTAACCATTCAAGATTAGGACTTTTACAAAATTTTTTTGTAAATTTACTATTTGAGGTTAGAAGTTTTACAATGTTTTTATAAATACACCACCCTGCAAACACAAAAGGAATAGTTACGTAACAACTATGTAACATTTATGTAACAATGTAACTGTGAATTTACTGCATTGAGCACAGGAAAATTACAATGTGTTGTATTTGCCGTACGTTAAATGTTGATAATTTTAGAGCCCACATTGAAAGTTTTACAGCTTGAAGAAAACCTACAACATTAAACTTGTGAAATATTGTATTAAACATGGGTAATTTTGGAGCCCATGCTGCGTTGTAAAATGACACAATTTTTTTACAGTACACACTGTAAAATATCAAAATGAAATTTACACCGCACCCCTGCAAACACAAAAGTAACAGTTATGTAACAACTATGTAACATTTATGTAACAATGTAACCATTACGTAAATATTACGTAACTGTTACTTTTCGTGTTTGCAGGGACTGGTAAAATTCATACATAAAATTTGTTTATTAAAACTGTGTTGAGCGTATGATTTTATTGTGAATTGAGGTTAAAGATCAAGACGGCGTTGTAAATTTACGATATACAACGTTGCATATCGAAAATATACCAAATTGTGTACTCTTACGACGTTGTTCGAGGGTAATTTTTTTGTCCACATTGGACACTAATTTTACAAATCGAGGAAAAATATACAAGATTATATGAAAAGTAACGTTTCGAAAGTTACAAAGTTACAATGTTCCTCATTGTAAATTTACAGTGTTGAAAGTGGGTAATTTTTTTGCCCGTGCTCAACGTTGTAAAATTCATTTTAATTTTTGACAGTGTAGTTAGGAATATAATCTCTATAAGAATTGCATTTCGTACATAATTGCATTTCAAATGTAAAATATATTACATAATTACATCTTAGCGTAGTTAAATTAAATCCAACAAACGAAAACGAATTACAACTAATTGAATACGTTTTATTTCGATTTTTGACCACTTTCTTTGAAATCTTTTACGTTCTAATCCGATGTAATACATGAATAGAACATAAAGATAACCTACAAAACGCATAAAAACGAATTTTTCCGAATTAAAATATTCGGAAATCCACGTGAATGTATTAAATCGATGAACTTCGAATTAGGTTGTGACGTTTCTCAATTCGAAATGTCAAGAAACCGAATTTGGAAACGTAATTTCTGAATTCGATCTTATTCTTGTTCGTTTGTTGGGAAGTATCGATTGAAATTATCGACAAGTATATTTCGTTTCAGTTCTTTATTACATTTTTTTTAATAATAACAAAGGTAATTTGTCGTTAACTCGATCGCTTATTCGTAATGAAATAAATCGTTGACTACATTGCCACTCGACTAGATTACAACCGAAGTCTTAATTGCGAATTACTTTCTTGCAATGGCAAATAATTTCAAGGTCTCCTTTATAAATAAATATTAAAGAAATAGATAACATACAAATTTACAGGTTTTCACTTTGTACAAAATGATAATCGGTCGATTAACATTCTAATTGAATCCGATTGTAAGTAACAATTCATACTTAGAATACTTTTAAAATAGTTTTTTTTATAAAGAACTTCTGAGGATGAATTTTTCAATTTGTCTTTGGTAATGTTTCCAAAACGGTGTAAGATAACGGTAGTTGAAAAATTTCACAAAAAGTGAAAAAGTCTACTTCAGAAGTCCAATAACAGTTTTTTTGACACGCACAAAAATGAATTCGGAGTCTTTGGTATAGTTGTCCATTTTGTTGAACGAAAAGGTGGTGAATGTGTGTGAAAACATTTTTATCTAATTGCAAATATCTTATTTGCTAGATTGCATTCTAGAATTAATTGCACTCGCAATTTGTTTTGTTGCTTCGCTTCGGTATAAGTCGAAATCAATTTTCTATGATAGTAGAATGCTGGGATTAATTCTTCATTTTGAGTAATTCCGAATGTATGCCTTGTAGAATGCGAAATATTCGAAAAATTCAAATCAGTTTACTACAGCATGTAAATTTTGCAGCATCGAAGTCAAAATTTGTAAACGTTTTTATGTTTTCAATACTTAATAAACTGAAATTGATTAAGAAAATACACATCGTCATCTTCGAATTCGCTCTTGCATCTTTTGGAAGTTGAAAACGTAAATATACATTTTTTTCGGAATTTTTTGATCATTTTTTGCAGTTTGAAAAATATAAAAATTTTGAAAAATTTAAAAAAGTTAACAAAAAATTCTGAAAATATTTTAAAAAATTGCAGAAATTTTGGTAAAATCCGAAAATTGCAAAAAATTTCAAGAACTTTCAAAAAATGTTGAAACTTTCAATCAAACTTGAAGAAATCTCAGGAAATTCAAATAAATTTCAAAAAGGTTTAATAATTTCAAATAATTTCAAAACATTTCAAAAAATCTCACAAAATTACGCAGAATCGGGAAATTTCGAAGAATTTCAAAAAATTTTACAAAAGTGTACAAAACCTCCCAAGAACTGAAATACAAAAAAATTTCAAATAATTTCAAATCATTTTAAAAAATCTCAAAGAATTCCAGAAAATGTCAAAAGAATTTCAGAAAAGAATATTACAAAATTTGGCAAGCTCTGAAATTTTCAAGGACTTCACAAAAATGTCAACACTTTTAAAAAATGTCAAAAAATTCCAACAAATTCCAACAAATTCCAGAAATTTCAAAACAATTCAAATATTTCAAAAAATTTCAAAGGTTTATTTTTAAAAAGCTGTTAACTGTTATGTAACTAGTTTCTCTTATGGTAACAATTGACGCTACGGACAGATCGATGAACCATGGGAAACCAAAATTGATATCTTTGTAGACAATTTTTAAACGAACAAGAAAAAAATAATTTAACGAATGTTTTCCAATGTTGTAATGTTTTTGGACTGCACATTTTTTATTTTTTAGCGATCTTGTTTCATTTTATATGAAAGACTGAAATGGATGAAAATTGAAAAACACGGAGGACGTTAATTGTAGCTTGTGTTTTTTTTTTAAAGAGTTCTTAAGGCGGTTCTAAAGTGCTCCAACGATAAGGTAGACATTTTGCACTAAAAAAACATAAATTAAAAATTGTATAAGCAATTCTACTTTCTTTATACGGATTCTTACATAATGCCAGCGAAGTTAATTAAGAATTGATCGAGAATTATCGGAAATAAATAAAAATTACACTATTTCCAAAATTTCTCGTTCAATTTCTAATTAATTTATTTGGCATTCATTAATTGGCGGTATATAGTGAGTAGAATTATCAATTTCGGAGAATTACAGAGTACAAATTTTAATGAATTGGTTGAGGCGTTTTTTATTTCCAATTTTTAGCGTAAATTCTTATCAGTGGAGCACTTTATAACCGCCTTAAATGAAGATGAAGTTATCGACCCTCGACACGCCGGTAACATATTTATCATTGGTAAGGTTGGAATCTACTTCAAAAAGCAAACATTGATTAAATTCTAAATTTTTATAAATTTCTACGAATTTCATCTTCCAAGTGATAACGCCATCATTAGGTTAACAAATGAAATAACTTATCTCGAGTACTTTGGTTATATTGTAAAATACTTTTATAATATATGTGATTTTCATAATGCAATTTTTAAATTTTTATTCTAAATTTTTCTAAATTAGTTAATTTTGTAATGAATAATGCGGAGAGGACTACTGATTCGTTAGTGAAATTCTACTAATCGAAAAATATAAATTGAATTTACTAAAAACATATTAATTTACCATTTTTAATAAATGCTGTTTAATTAATTAAAATTTACAAATCTAACCCCTTGACTATTGTTTAAATAATTTCCAAAAGTGTAAAAATACTAATATCATATTTTATTTGCACTAGAAAAATCTTAAAAAGCCGGAAATAAAAAGTTATTGTTACGAAATTTTATATAATTTTAGTGAATTTTTAAAAAATTAGTCACTAGCATAACTAAGAAAATCTTTTGGTATCAATAAAATATTTCATACTAAATTAGAATTAGTCAAAAACTAATAACGACGGGGCGAAATATCGGATGCTAGTTGAATTAGTAATGGTTTTTACTAAGAAAGAATTAGAAATTACTAATTTTCTATATAATTTTAACTAATTCATTTTAGTAAGAAGATATTACAAAATACAGTTACTAATTTGAGATTAGTAGAATTTTACTAATGGATTAGTCACTTTTTAATTTTTATTAGTAAAAATCATGACTAATTTAATTAGTCACTGATTTGTCACTCCTTCATTAGTAAATTTTCATTTCTGAATAATAAAATTCTTAAATAGGAACAAACATTTTCAGAATTTTGAAAAAAATGTTGAAGAATTTCAAAAAATTGAAAAAAAAATGTCAATATGCTTTCAAAGTTGTATTTCTAAAAAGGTGTTACCTTTTATGTAACTGGATTCATTTACGTTTTCAATTCTCGTTTTCAACTTCAAATGTTCACTTCTGAATAATAAAATGTCTCTCTAAGCGAGTGAATATTCATCCTCTTAGAGTGAGTATTTTGGCTGCAACAAGAATAATGTTTCACTCCGAAAAAAGTACTAGAAACACTTTTTTCTAAATTTCTTTTTTCGAATTTTCTACATTTAAAATACTTAAAAAAAAATTGCGAACCAACCCCAGAAATTTGGCTTCATTTTTCGTTTCACACACATTCAACCAGATCACGTTGAACTTTATCTTTGGTTTCGTGCTTCGAACATCTATCCGAATGACTTATTCGCATACGTTTTACGATTACTCGGTAGTGTACTTATTAATTACGGTAAAGAAATATTATATAAGCCGAGGAAAAATAGAAATTTCGTTTTTTTTATGCGTGGTCGACGCTGAAGTAGCTACTTTGCATCATGAACAGTTTGTCGATGGGGTTGTGAACCACCCCGTGGAAGTTTTGGGAGAGAGACGAAGCTTCTTGAGGTGGACCGCAACTTCCTCCGCCACCACCGTGATGTGAATGCGAGCCTCCTTGGTGGCTGTTCTCTGGACCGCCGTTCTCGCTTTCGGCAATCTCAAAACCAGCTTCTGTGCCGTCGATTGACAGGTCGCTGCTGCAGAAGCTGTCGCCAGAGTGTCCCGGAAACGCATCTGAAATTTCAATTTTTTAAATAAAACATGACAAATTTTTAGTAATTTCATATTTTTTATCGCTTCTTATTTCGTAAATGAATATGCCAAAAATTATTTTTGAAATCAATATCGTAACCTGACATTTGTGCCATAGTACTTGACCTAAGGGGGTTCTAAACCACGCTATGGTCTATTGTAAAAATCACAATTGAGAACTGACTTGAGTATAAATTATAGGATTCAGAGTATTTTTTGCTCAACTTTTAATCAAATTGTTTGGTATTTTATAAGAAAAATGTATAGAACGGTTAGCATTATTTTGTAACGCTTCGAATTTTGAAAAAATTGATACCTTCGAGATGGACAATCAATTGCTCAAAATTCGGATTCTGTGTTTATACAACAGTACTTAAATTTCAAATAATTTCAAATGATTTCAAAAAATGTCAAACAATTTAAAAAAAATCAAGAAATCTCAAGAAATTTCAAGAACTTGAAGAAATTCCAAACAATTCTCAAAAACTTCAGAAATTAAAAAAATTTCAAATAATTCTATAAAATTTCAAATAATTACAAAAAACTGCACAGAATTTCGCAATATCTCAATATTTTAAAAATTTTCAGAAAATTTGATAGAATTTCAAAAGGTTTCGCACGGTTTCAAATAATTTAAACAAATTTTACAAAATTTCAAAAAGTTTAAGAAATTTTGAATGATTTCAAATAATTTCTAAAAGTTTCAAAGGGCTTCAATTAATTCCATAGAATTTCAAGAAATTTCACAAAATTTTGGAAAATCTGAATCATTTGTGTCATTCAATCAATAGTACTTGACCTAAGGGGGTTCTAAACCACGCTATGTAGAGTTACACTATACATTAAGCACTAGTTACTACAATTGTCATAGACTAATTGTCTTTTCACAAGAGTAAATTTTTCGACTTTTAATCAAAATCAATTAATTTTACAACATTAATTAATTTACATAGTTATGTGCAATTTAAGAACTTAATATGTAACATAAAATAAAATAAAAACACTCGATTAACTTCCAACTTTTGCACTGATTGACTTTTGAGTCCTGGTGGGATATACACGTCCCATACTTTGAAATTAGAAGCCCCCGGATGAAACAAAAGCAAAAAATGCAATACATAAATATCGTATAGACATTTAAAAAAGTAAATGAGTCGCATATTATTTTGTAACAACGAATACTCGCAGAAAAGTACAGAAAAAATGGTATGCAAAAAGTGCTGGATATATGAACATGTCATAAACTTTTCGTGTAATGGCATTTTATGAATTCGAGGAATATTCTGTAGAAGCGTAATAAAATGAACGAAGTCTACTCAATTACCATTTATTTGTTGCAAAAAAGCGATTAATTAAATATTCTACTGTGAGGCGTCCTGAGTGTAACGTGTTCTGCATTTAATTTCCATTCATTTAAATTCCTTTTTTTAATGCGTGCGCATCAAAAGGAGTCTCATTTCGGAAGGTTCTTTTGAAACTCATAAAGTAATTAAATTTCGTTTGCAGTTTTCCCACTTTTCGTTCTTTGACTCGCTTCTCCATAAAACGGCTAATATGAAATTATATTTCATTTTGAACCGAACAGTACTTTGATGTTACAAATCAATATTTATGACGCTTTTTAAAATTATCATGTAATTACCATAATTACTCAATAATTTTCTGTATTTACATCGACAAACTTTAATCAGTAAAAATTAGCGAACGGTTGGATTTTACGAGAAAGATTAGAAACATTTTTAGTTTTGAATGAAATAACTGTTTCTGGCTTAAATATTGTTGTCTAGTTTTATAAAACTTTACTATCATGTTTGTATTAAGTTAAGATAATAATTATATATTTAATAAACTTTAAACAGGATAGTGTTACTAACAACAACGAATTTCATCCTATTTATCCTTTTTTAAACAAAAATTTTGGAGTTGGCTATAAAGAATTCCTATTTACAGGACAACCTCGTTTATTTGACATGCTCGGTTCTAGACTGTCTCTCTCTCTGACCTCGCAAGATCGACATTGCTTTAACCAATTCCACTACATCGTGACGTGAATGTGATTGGCTCATTTCTTTTTATAATCATAAGCGCAACGCGCAGCTTATTCATGGGAGGGGAGAAGTTTCCGCCCACTGTCGAACTAGCGAGGTCCAGCATTGTCGAACTATCGAGGTTGTTGAACAAGCAAAGTGTCGAATTATCTTGCAAATAAAAGAACCAAAGATGAACCCCAATTCAAACAAATTATGAAAGCAATTTTTAGTCGTCTTTCAATCTACGTTAGAATCGATCGAGATAATGATTTATATAAATATATATTTGATTACTAGATAAGGATTTAGGCACTCACCATCAGGAGAATAAGGATTGTTGGGATTTAGTGGTTGCGTCGCAGAAGGGAAATTCGACGATTCTCCGTCTCGCATGTTGAGAGCAGTCATGTAATGGCCTGCAAAACATATTTTAAAATATTTAAAATCATATTCAAATTAAACGACACATATGGTATTATTTAATTTAATGATCAGTAATTGAAAATGGATAGAAATTTATAGAAACGATTTGGGTTTTTCATTGCTAATCTGGATGATTTATTTAGCAAGTTTGCTCAATTTTGAATTAATTCGTTGTCCTGTGCAGACTTGAAAAATTTCTTTAAAAATGAAACCAATCCAAAATCTTTGTTTAAAATAGGCAACAGACATTCAAATGAAATAAAATGATTACTAGGAAGATTGTATATTTATTTTACTTAAATATGCAAGTGTCAACTTTTAATTTGGTTATAGACACTATATATAATCTCCGAAATCGTACTGTCATTTATTGAATATTTTAGATTTTTTAAAATTAGAATTCCTTGTATGGTTGTATTAAAAATCGGTTCGATTGCTACAACCTGATTCCTGATTACTGGAGATTAATTGTCTCGTGTGTTCTGACTCAGTCACGGTGGCTTCGTAGACTAATTTAGGTTGATACAACCGAAATGGTTTAATTTTTACTTTTATATAACCCATGAAATACCCTAAAAAATGCACCCTTGAACGCTTGATGAACGACGATTGAAATGTCACGTCATTTTAATCTTCTATTATGCAAATTAGTGTCCCTGCGATTGATTGGTTTTGTGTTTACACCGGAATTAAACTAATTCTCAAAACAATAAGAATTCTTATATAACGATACACTGTTACTTATTAAAAGCATCATGGTTTGACAAACCTACATTTATTTTAACTGAACCGTTTGGTTCTGATTGGTACAATTAAAAATGTATATTATTCAATGAAACCTAAAATCAATATCGCTTACGATAAAGGGAAATGAACTATAGTATTTAATTAGAATTAATGGAAATTAAGAAATTTAAATTTCTAATGGAACTGATTTGATTGGTTCGAGTTTGGTTTATTACACATCTATTTAAGACAGTTAAACCGGTTTGTTTGAAAGTTTTAAACGAGTTTATTTATCGTAACTAAATAGTTCGATTATGTAAACCGTACGGTTCGATTATCAAAACCAAATGGTTTGGTAATCGATACATAACCGTTCGGTTGTCAATGAAAATAAATAGTTTCATCGCCACAACTAAACTCGTTTAATTCTAAAAATAAATATATACACGGACATTTTCTTATTGAATTCTATAACAACTGAATTGTTTAATCCGTGCAACCAAAATTCTAGCAACCGAATCCTTACTTGAGTGTACAAGGCATGGATTTCCCGCATGCGTCTTGATTTTATTTTCCTACGGAAACGGATACCGTACGGTTATCAGAACTAACTGGTTCGGCTATTGACACCAAACCGTTCGGTTTTCAGAGAAAATAAATAGTTCAATGAAGACAAATAAACGCGTTCACTTCTAAAAATAAATATAAACGCAAACATTTTCTTAATCGTTCTAACCAAATTCGTTTTCTGACAGAATCAACAATAACCGAATTATTTATTCCAAGCAACCAAGATTCAGGTTCTTGCAACCGAATCCTTATTTGAGAGTACAAGGCATCGATTCTGTGCATGCATCTTGATTATCTTCGTAAAGATTTTTACGAAAAACAAATTGCAATTACAAGGAAATTTATTTTCTAATAAAACTGGTTTGGTTTGATCGGTTTTGATTCACGCCACTAAATAGTTACTTCAACTAGTTCGGTTGCAAGTATTAAATGAATTCGGTTGTCATAATCAAATAGATTGATTATTGAAACTATATGGTTCGGTTCTTAAAACCAAATAGGTCTATTATTGAAACCAAACGGTTCGAAATGTTAGAGAAACTAACTAGTTCAATATATATACGGACATTTTCTTGTTGACGAGTTTAGTTTTCGTAATCAAATAGTTTGATTATGTAAACCGTACGATTCTATTATCAAAACCAAATGGTTCGGTTATCAACACTAAACCGTTCAGTTGTCCATGAAAATAAATAGTTCCATTGCGACAACTAAACTCGTTTCGTTGTAAAAATAAAAATGTAGACGGATATTTTTTTTATTGAATCAACAACTGAATTGTTTAATATATCCAACCAAAGTTCAGGTGCTAGCAACCGAATCCTTATTTGAGTGTAGGCATCGATTCTGCGTATACAACTTGATTATCTTCGTACAGATTTTTCCAAAAAACAAATTGTAATTACAAGGAAATGGATAAATTTTATTTTCTAACAAAATTGGTTTGGTTGGTTCGGTTTTGATTCAAGCCACTAAATAGTTACTTAAACCGGTTCGGTTGTTAGTATTACACGAATTCGGTTGTTATAATCAAATCGTTTGATTATTGAAACCAAGCGGTTCGGTTCTTAAAACCAAATGGCTCCATTATTGGAACCAAATGGTTCTATTGTTGGAGAAACTAAATGGTTCAATTACGACAAATAATGTCGTTATTTTTTGAAAATAAACATAAATTGTCTTATTAATTTCTCTAACCAAACTCGTCATCTGACCGAATCAACAATAACGGTAAAGTTTAGTCTCAGCAACCAGAATTCTGGTTCTATCAACCGAATTTTTGTTTAAATTTTTACGAAAACCAAATAATCGTTATATTTTTAAATTCCATAGTAAATATAAATTTGACTGACTGTGATCGCTGTGCGGACTTTCAGTCTTCCGATCCTCTTTGGGCTCCTTGTCGGATCCCGGTTCTGTCTTAGCCTTCCTTTGCATCTTCTTCACTTTCGCCCGTTGATTTTGGAACCACACTTGAACGACTCGTACACTGAGGCCGGTTTCCTTGGCTAAAGCTTCCCGCACTTTCCGACAAGGTTTCGGAGACACTTCGAAGGCAGCTTTGAACTGACGCCTCTGCGCCGAGGTGAGAATTGTTCGTGGCCTCTTAGGACCCCGTCTTCCGTCCCTAGGTCTGTTTTCATCCAACAGGTCGTCATCTAGAATTCAATTTTTGTATTATTAAATAAAAACAATAAAGTTGTAAAGATTATAATAAATTATTTCAGTAAGAAACCTTGGACACATGTCAAAAAACCGAATTTCAAAAATCCGAAACATTGAAAAATCGGCATTTAAAAAGCCGACACTCAAAAAACGATGACTGTCAAAAAGCCAATGAATCATAAAGCTGTAATATTCATGAAAACAACAATGTCAGCTTTTTCAATGTTTCGGATTTGTGAAATTTGGTTTTTTGACATGTACCCGAAATCTTAACTAAATTTGTAATTTTAGAGTTTATTTTCGTCGTTATAATGATTGTCATCTTTGAATTTTCAGTAGCTTAAAGGTTTTTTTGTAAAGATGTCGCTCAGATTCGACAGTTAACCTGCAAACGCCAGAAAATCTTCTATCATGACTATCATGTTTCCTAGTAATTTTGGAATCGTCATTTTGAATTAGGAAAATAAAATGCGTAATCTGTCGTCAGTGACCATGAAACCCCATGTGCACTGGATTGCGCGAAAAGTTTGAAGTTTTTAAAATTTCTTAGCAGCCACGTTTGAATTTAGAAAAATTTGTTTTAAACCCACTTTTTGTGCACCCATTTTGAGTTCTTTCCAACAAAAATGATCTGACGTTTAATTTTTGGTTTCAATCCACATATCCTACTGAAGTTATTAAATTTAGTTTTTTGTTTTCAATTTGGCAGTTATATATGTATAAATACAAAAACAATTAAAAATCTACCTTAAAAATCATAAATAAATGAACATTCACTATTGTAAACTTGATAATTTTCATTTATATCACGAATTGTTTAATAACATTATTCGTTCTACTCCAATTTCCGACAATTAGTAAATAATTTTCACTGGTAGAACGTTTCTCGAAATTGTCCTGAAATTTTCAACTGACTTGATGTATTTAGTACATCTGAATATTCGCTTTACTTATGCAAATGTTACAGAGCCTCAACTTATCATTTGAATACGAATGAGAATGAGTCTTAATGAGCATAATGCCTCTATTAGCAGAAACTGCGGAAAAGCCAAAAGTCAAAATTACATGAACAAGTTGAAAGTCAGCATGCTGTTTTAAAATTTGAATCTCAAAACATATTTCGAAAAGTGTTATTGTTGTTATGAATTTGTACTGTCCTCAAAGTAATAAACATTTCTAAAACATTTAAATATATTTCATTGACTTTGACTTTTAAATGACTTCGGAGCGCAAAATTTTTGTTTAAATAGGGAATTTTGCACATGTTTGGGTTTAGTAAGTTTCTAAAAGTTCATACATATAAAATAATTTATTTAACGTCCATGACAGTTTATTGACATTTTTGGTAAGATTTTCAAGATGGCGGCTTATTACAAGTAAAAGTTAATTTTTATTAAAAAAAAAAAACAAATTCTAATACATCAATTACGAAATACAACTTAAAATATGTAAATATATATTTTCGAAATCAAACTATCAGAAACGTTTCTAATAGGTTAGAAACTGATCAGAAACCGGAATCATAGTGAAAATTGCATTTTAAAGCAAAATACAAAGCAAAAAACGACAGTGTTTTAAGGTTAGTCGATCATTCCCGAACATTGCGGGGGCGTGTCGCGAAGCATAACGAAACATTGTGGTGGGAGAAGAAGGGGCGGATACTTTAGATCTTCGGGTGAGGTCTAAGAATAACTTCGGACGGAGATATGAACGGGGAGTGCTGTTTGCTTAACCGAAGTGTTTCGAGGTATGCCGATCTTTGCCGACTGTGCCGGCGGAGTATCGCGAAGCGTAGGAAAACGTTATGGTGGGGGCAAAGGGGCGTATCCTAAGTTGTACAACGTAGGACGACTACTGTATATCTTCAGAAACCTGAAAGTATAAAACTTCTGAAGATATGCTCATGTATATGACTATTTCATGAAATAGTTCAGTGCGTTCAACTTCATATTTGAATTTCAGTGTCACATTAACTCCTCGAAGAAGTTGGCATCTTAAAATATTGTCAAGTTCTATTTGTTATCAATATTCGTTATGAGATATTTTCTTTATGCTTAACAATGATTTGTATAACTTTATCGACAACCAAAACGTAATATTCTATGGAGTACCAACCTTGGGGGCTGTTGAGGTGCATTTCGTTCTCGTAGTCCCTCCTGCAGATGGGTTGTCCGTACCTGAGGAAATAGTGGGCACCTTTGGCCAGGGGTTGACCACACATACAACATACGAAGCAGCCGTCATGGTAGACCAGTCCAGCTTCCCTTTGGACCATGTCCGTCCTCGTGATCGTGTTGTGGCATCTAGGACATTTCAGGCCGAAGATCCGCTCGTAGTCGGAGCGACAATAGAGCTTGCACTCCCGGGAGTAGCAAAGGTCGTAGAGCGGGGTCTGGCACTCGACACAGCAAAGGCAGTTCTCGTGGTAGTCCATGTCCGACATCCTCATGTAATATCGGTCGGAGATCCCTCGACCGCAACTCGCGCAAACGCCCCCAACGAACCCCGATTCAGTCTTCACCGAAGGCTCTGCAAATATTTAATTAAGCATTTTTTAAATTTGTTGCCACATACCCAAAAAGGTTCTGTATTTTTAAAAAGGGTGTGCTTTTCGATTTAACGTTTGGGATAGGCTCCTGAAAACTTTGCAACTTTCTTTATAGAATTCACCACATGAAGAATGGTTTCACTTATAAATTTTGGATTTCAAACTTAAATAGAAAGGGTGTTTATGATACTTTATGCTGATTGTGTCAAATGAAATTGTCTGTACTGTTCAGAAGTGTTGTGAATATACTTGAAAAAATACATCATCATGTTAAAATTATTTCGAAAAATCTCAAAAACGAGAGAAAAGAAAGGAGATTGTTTTTTACGATAATTTTTTAATTAAAATCAATTTTCGTTGTGAAGTAACGATATAACAATTTGCTTGACCGCTTAAATTTTTCAATTTAAAAAAATTTAAAAAAAAAAAATTAGCAAAAAACTCAGAGGATTCGATGTGCCGCAACTTTAATACCAGATAGTTTATTAAACAAAATGAACTATTGTTATGCAGAAAACTCAAAAGCAGTAAAACGAACCATTTTTTTAGTTACGTAACTTGTAGTTAATTTTACCATTTTAATTATAGTTATCGATTCGGAATTAAATTGACCCATATATCGCCCAATTAAAATTACCAAAATATGTAATTAAATATTAATATTTTTTCTTTTTTGTCAAACTAAATGCTACTACTACTTCCCCGAACTGCATTCGTAGTTGCTTCAACTATTTTCGGATAGATACTACGACTAATGAACTGGAGTTGAGTACCTTCTGAACTATGCAGAGTAGTTAGAAGTAGTTTGAAATTTTCGAAACATTTTTTTCCGTGAATATAAATTTTTCTTTTACTATTTTTTAGAGTTATCAGTCACAACTTATTTTTATATTTTCAAAAGTAGGTGGTTAGTGTAAAAATGATGGAAAAAGTAGAAACCTAACTACGAGATCGATAGAATTATGAAAAAATTCTGTTTTTATATAATACTATTAAGAGAAATAAATAAAGCATAAAATACGTTGATAATAATGTAATGTCAGCAATAATAAGTTTTCTTTATTTATTGAAATTATATCAAATATAATTCTATCGAAAGTCCGTATGTAAATGTCCTGGGGTTTGTATGTAAATTTCATATGCCGAACGGTCAAATCTATTGTATTCCAATAGCAAGGGATGAGACGAGAAAGGTTGCTGAATTCCTATGGTATATCTGGAATCATAATATTTTTTTTTTAAATCGTTTTTATCATTTTCTAAAAAATAGCAAAAGATTTTAATGTCAAAGTAATTTTTTACTTTTTAGTCGTCTTGTTTCCCTGAATAATTCAAAATTTATTCTCGTAATTGATGTAATAGGCAATAAATAAGCAATACTGCATTCTGTCTGAAATAATTCTGTTGGAGCCTACATTAAAAGAAAAACTAACATTAAAAAATTCTCTATTATAATAGAAATATTCAATTGATCCCATTTTTTAATTTTGGTCTTCTTCATTTCTTAGTCAAACATGTTTGGTTGGGCCTAGTTTGGTTTATGCAACTAAACGTTTGGCTTATGTAACTAGACTTTTGGTTTATGAAACTATACGTTTGGTTTGGGAAACTAACCGTTTGGTTTATGCAACTAAACGTTTGGTTATAAGAATCCAACCGGTTCAGCTTTAACTACTTAATAGGTTTATTTATTAGAGCCAAACAGTGCGGTTATCGAATAAAAATAATTTAGTTATCAGAATTAAACTGTTAAATTGTGATAACCAAACTCGTTCGGTTCACGCAATGTTCTTATAATATTCAACCGAATCCTGAGTAAGTAATGAATTTGATTTGTGTGGTTTCTTTTTGTGCATATGCATCGATTCGGTTGCATCGACCTAAACTCTTTTGACCCATTTAGTAACTCAAACGTATCAGTTTGGTTCTGTCAACAGCAACCATGTTTCGTTTTACCAACCACAATCAAGTTAGTCGTAACAAGAAAATCTTTGCGAGGATGTGGGACGAAAGTAAAACACCGTTATCGAATATTTTTAATATAGGACTTAGTTTGTTACAGTAATAATTAATGGTAATTATGGTAAAATATTATCGCAATTAATTTAATAAAACATGTCGAATTAAGTTAAAAAGTCTGAGTCTATTTAATTAGTATAAAGTGTATAAATGTATTTACGAAAAATGCATGTTTCTAATATGTCTAACATTATTTCTTTCATTGTGTTTTATGTATTTCATTATGCGTTAATCTAATTACTTAATTAATAATTAAACATTGTTTATTATTAAGAATGTTTGTATATCTATTAACTTTGCTTAGAGTCTATTCAGGCACCGAAGGGTTAAAATTTAGAACGAAATATCTTTCAATACTCCCAAGAAAACAAGGTTCAAACCGAATAAGATCTCGGTTCTGGTTATATTTACGTAGACATTACCAGACGAAATTTCACTAGATTTAATGTAATTTAATTTTACTAAATATAATTTAACCATAGGAGTCCTCAATTGAGTTGAATTCTTATCAATTTTATTAAATATACACGGGAAAACAATTTGAAGCAATAATCAAAATTTTACTTGATGCATCTTCCACGTTAAGATTAATGAAACAATTTTAGATAAGAAAAGTGTCCAATGCATCTAGTGAAATTAATTAAAAATCATATAAATTCTATGATGGGTCGTTGCAGACTCGTCTTCCTTTGTTTTTCGTTCGTAAGTTTCACGTTTGCACGAATGCATTTTTCGACATACACTGACATTGCGTTAATTGCCTATAAATTCGAGCAATTAATCTTTTCAGCAGCGGCGTACATGTGATAAGCCATTTCTTACTTCTTTTTTAACTGCAATCAATTTAGGACTTCCGTGTAACGTACGATATCTCGGCAGGATATTCATCAATCGAACCTCGCGAAAAAACCTGATGCTGTTTTAGAGCACTATTTTATGATTAATTGATCTTCAAAAATATTAATCATATACAATTAATTGTCTGTTCATCCTATCAATTTTTTGTAGATACTTAGTTAAGACCGTTTAACACGTTTATTTCGTGATTGTTAAATCACCCATCAACCTTTAAAGATTATTTGAAATATTAGTTCAGTATTTGATTTCTGAATTATGGTGATGTATATTAGTTAAATATTTAAATAATATAAATTAAACTAAGTAAAGGGTTTTGCCGTTTGAACCCAATGACTACTTTTTGTTGTTTTTAGGATCCTTTTTTAAGACCTTTTAAACACTTTGCACATTACCTTCTAGCAGTGTAACAAAACATATTTTCTCACCTTTCCAGTTTCGTTATCTTGAATTTATTCAAAGTTTGTCTGGAATTCAAACCCGGAATAATGTGTTTTTTGACAAACATGGGTGCATTTTTTATCTTTATTTGTTTTTATTTTATTTCAGATTCTACCTTGATACTAGTAAGGAAACACTGCATTAAAAATTTCATAAAAAAGTTTCGTTTTTGTCGTTAACCCTTTGAGGAGGAACATTGAAAACAATTTTGGAATTTACGTTTTTTATTGCCCAACCCTCGCTATTTCAAATGGCAAAAAATGTTGAAACTACGGGTATTTAATTTTGAAAAATTTCGATTTTTTAAAAGTTCTTTTTACATATCGCTGTATTTTTTATGATTTCCCGTATTAGAATATCTCAGATGGCTCTAAATATCTCGCAAAAAAGTGAAAATTGAAAAATATAACTACTGAACAAAATGTTAAAATGGTAGTACAAAAATGGCTAATACAGTCGATTATTTTTAGTCGTATATAGTCAAATTTATTAGTTTGCAAACTTGTTTTCAAAATGGTAAAAGAATTTTTTTAAATAGATCGGAATTAACTTTGAATTTGGATCAGTCAGTTAAGTATACCCGACTATGATTTTGAAAAAAATCTACTTTAGTAGCCATTTTTTAAACTGTATTTTGAAATTGAAATCTTTTCATTAGTGGTTCTATCTTCTACTTAAACCATTTTTAACGCGATATTTAAGCCGAATCTGAGATATTCTAAAACACTGAGAAAATGTACTTGGAAATGTTACCATTTCAAATGGTATTTTTGAGACGGATTTGCAGGCTAAGAAAAATTGTCATATTTTTGTCTGATAAGAATGCCTATAAGTTTTTCTCTTCAGGCATTGAAAATTACAATAAAGTCTAGTAATTTTTACTACAATAACTTTTCTCTAATCTACAAGACTGGCCCAAAATTATCATTTGAAATGGTGAAATTTCTAACAATATATTTCTCCCTTCGATATATGATAAAAAAATTATGATTGCGATGAGAAATCCTAAAAAGAGTCAAGATTTTTAAGAATAAAAACTATTTTTTTTATTTTGCAGCATTTTTCGATATCATTTTTAGTACTAAACACTACTGTCGTACTGGATATCAAATTTATGTATATTTGGCCCTTAAAGGATTGAAGGTTATTATAACAATATTTCAAATTCATTTCTGTATATAATCGTTGTTTATTACGTATCAGATTATTATTTATGTTTATTTATTCATAAAAATGCTACATCATGTATAATAAAGCATACATATGACAGCTCGAAGCGAGCGATTTTTAAAATTAAATATTTTATACAAACTGCATGTCACTTGAGATACTTTATTTGAAAATAGATCGTCAGGAATGTTGTGCATCATATCTACTGCATTAGCATTTACACGCACTGCTGTTATGTATGCGTATGTAAATGTCGTTTCGTGTATATCAAACAAGTTCAACAGTCATGAAAACAATATTAAATTATTTTCATTCATATATTCGACCACATAATTTTAAAACATTGAATTTTAAAAAAATTGTTGAGCAGTATCTATTTAAAATAAAATAAAATCGAAAATGGATGTGTCGATTAAGAGATTTTAATGAATGTTCATGGAATGTACTCTATAATTTTGAATTAATTGAAAACTAGTAATTCGAAAATGAAAAGTTATTCATTCAAAAAGTAATAAATGTGGCTAATAAAAAATAAAAAACTACTGAAATATTATTTGGACTATTAGATTACTGAAATGAATAATGTGATTAGTCTGTTAGAAATTGTGCCTACATTCTAGACAGTTTTTTACTAATAAATTTGTATACTAGACAGTGGACAGCAAAGGCCAGTTACCCATTAAAGTAACACTTTTCTGACTATTTTTTAGAGAAATCTTAGACAGTTTTTGTTCAGTTTCTGTCCAGTTTCTAGGTAGGTAGTATTCGGAATATTTGAAACACATAACCTCATCAAGTTCTGTCCCGGTTTTAGGTCAACATTTTTCTAGTATCTGGATAGTTTTTTTTAAAATGATGATATAGATAGTTTCTACATGATTTATCCATTTTCGGTACATTTTTAAACAAATTTTTAAATACTTTTTCTATCTAGTATTTATGAATTTTATAACTATTCTTCTACATAAGGATTGAAACATTCAACGCAATTTTTATAGTTAGTCAAAATGTGCACACGCGCTATTTACACAGGTAAAAAAACTTTTTTGTGATTTTATTTACATTTCTAATTTTAGTGTTATTTAGTTCTCGTAATCAAATACTAATTTTTAATTAATAAAATTATAAAAAAGCAATCTGGAAGAAAATTTATTAGATACATTTTTTAGATAAATCTTGGATAGTATTTATCTAGTTTAATACAAATATAATAAAAAGTTTAAAAAAGATATTTGCACGCATATTTTGAATTCATTTTTTGAACATTTATTAGGTAAATTTTTCAGAGAAATATATGGGCAGCTTCAATCCCATTGTATATTTAATATTTAGACTGTTTTGTAACAAACAATTGATTTACTGCTTTGTCGTGCTGTATACAGTTTTAAACCATGTAACTTAGCCAGAAAATGGACTGTATACAATAAAACTGGACTGACTTTCTAGCAGAGTAGTGTTGCTAATATATAGGTGATAAATATTTGTTAGTGAAAAACCGACTACGTCTCGGTGGCCTACTTTTCATTTTATATTATTTTTTACTAACTTAGATTTAGAGAAACATTTTTATCATTTTCGGGTTATTTTTAAAATTGTCTCTGTGTTTATTTCCTATAGTAGTTTTGGTAGTATTTTTTGAACTGAATGTTTTTTTTTAAAGGACATAATAAATGTATCGATTTCGAATAGTGGAATGATATAAGTTTATAGTTTATGTTATGTTATTTATGTTATGAAATTTTAATTACAGTTTATTGTCAATAGATTTGTTTTTAATTTTACCTTAGTCTATTTTTGCAATGAAAAAAATCATTAGAGTTAGTCAAATATTTGGTACAATTACTAATAATGTAACGTTTTCTTAGTTTTAATAAGTAATTTCTAAATTAAAACCATATTTAACTAACTTAAATAAATATTCTATATATTTATTCAATTTAATGAAACGTCAAGGTTGTTCCCGATTATTTCACATTTATATATATACATAGTTCAATTTTCTAATATTTTTTTAATATATATACTATTTTTTTTAGCGAATATGGGCCAGAAAAACTAAAATGTTATAACGTTACCGAATTATTTTGAATTTTTCAATATCAGAGAATTTCAATATTTACATTATTAGGAAACTCAATTACTGGATACTAAGAAAATTGTTATTACATTCAATAGAATAAAAAACTTCTGGTAATTTCATAATTAATGATATTGAAACATGTAAAAGATTAATTAAAGCTACACATAAAGTTTAAGACTTAAGAAACACTAGAAATTAATAAACTCGTCGTTTAAAAATGTAATATATATATTCTCGTGCCTTTAAAATTTGTATGCAATACGTATGTAATTTACTGAAAAACGTAAATTGTGTAAGCCGTACGGAATATACGAATAAAAACTGTAAAATATGACTGGGTTGAAAAGTTTATTTTGGGTTAATTCAGGCTTTATATTTTGGTTATATTTGCTAATTTATACGAAGGATTCTATTTATTTTTAGCCCTTTTATTGTTTTTATTTGGAATAAACAAATTTACGTTGAAAAGCGTCTCTTGCTTTATGTCCGCAATTGCATTGAAAAGAAATTTAAAAATCACTATGTACTTTTGATCATGGTTGATACTTTGTATCACGGTAATTACGAATCCGGTTCATCTTCCGAAATTGAAAATGACACCTCCAATATAGTGGACAATATATGTAAAGATTGAGCAAACCTTGTGAAAATGATTACAGTTTGTTTCTTGATAACAGAAATGCATTTTAACAATTATAACATCGCTGTTGTACAATCTATATTTACTACAAAATATATTTTCATCTTCTACAGTATTTGAAATTCACTACAGCGTGTGGAACAAAGGATTACTTTTTTAAATAACTCCACAAAAAGATTTACAAAAAAAGACAGAAAATAATTTTATTGTTTATTGATAGTATGACATTAGTTTTTGAATTTACAATAAAGACAACAAATAAAATCTAATTTATAAATATCAATAGTGTTTAAAAAATTGACCGTTGTTTCAAACGTTCTATATTGTATATTTCTTTATCTGAATGGATATTTTGGGCGTCGAGCCTATTTAAAATGTATTAAAATTAATTCTATTCTTAAGCAATTATATCTCTCTAATCAAACGTAGTAATCGTTTATGACAATATTTATATTCGTTAAAAAGGAAGATGGTGCAAAGTTACTTTAAATAATCTTGTGGATTTATATCGCATCGTAATATTACAGAATAATATAAGAAAAATTGTTAGACATAAATAAATTCACGTTTTACTTTGTAAAATTACAATATTCGATTTTCTAGTTGTATACCTTGCATAATAACAATAAAATATTTCAATGAAAGGAAAGTAAGGTTAATATTATGTAAAATATTCATAAAAATCACTAAAAAGTGATGAAGTTTACTTGATTAATTTTTAATTGTGATCGTAGTTACCTAACTTTTGTAAAGTAACAGCTTAATGATTGATTCTTGAAATTATGTTTGCTACTAAAAAAACTAGTTATTATGATCATTCTCTTTTGTGCAGATATGTGTAAATACCCGTATCTGCATTGCCCCGAAGCAATGAATCTACTCAGTCGGTCCTTCGTATGAGCTACTTATATTTTCTATTATGTTACACATATGTGATTGACAAAAAAATGCTTATTAATTCCAGAAATAAATATTTCTTCATGAAAAATAAATTTCCGGACGAAAACAAATTTTAATTGATCACACAAACTTGATGACAAAAAATCAACATATCGTTTCATAGGAATAGGTTGCATTAGGTTAATATTTGATGTCAAAAATCTTTTGATTTTTACCTGAACAAAATAACAAGGAATAATAAATGAATACAGAGAGAAAAGATAAAAAACGTAAATGATTTAATACAACAAACTTTTTAGAATTACATTTATGCCATTCGGTTTTGAAATGTTTAAGCAGTATTAAGAAGTGATTTCGACGAAATAATACACTATATAGTAACACTGCAATTTCTATAATTTATGCTATAGATGTAAAAAGAATATATTTTTGTACGATTAATTGTTAAAAATGAGTATTGTGATTCCTTGATGAGAAGGTTCAATTGTAGTTGAAATTCCGGAGTTTTTACTAAAACAAATGCCATTTCAATACAGATAATTGTTAAATTTATAAAGGAGAAGACTAGATATTTTTAATTTGATATTTGGATAAATGTCAGGTCCCTCAAAAATATTAAACATTTTATTATGACTTAAAAATTCTAAGACTTTAAAAGGCCAGATGTACAAAAAATTAACATGACGTTTAACCGTACTTTTTAGTACTAAAATTCCAAAAGAAATGTTTGTGATTGATGTTTATTATAGCTCAAAGTCCGTTCTTTTCAATGGTATTTCGGAGAAAGCTGTAAATTCAAAAAAAAAAAAACAATTACACGTGGTGTTAAGATATAAACGACACGATTTTTTAAGGTTTCTTTTTCACTTATCGGTTTTTTAGAACTTCCCGAATTAGAATATGTTAGAGGAGTATAATTAATGCGTCAAAAATGTATCGACTTTATTATGGTGAAGCTTATTTTAAAAAATTTTAATTTGGTGATTTCTAAAGCGGTCAATGCCAGGATGTCCTAACTCTAAAACAATCGTTTTTCTTAATTAAATGCTAAGAAGGAAGGAAGGGGAAAAGTCTTAGAATTCCACGAGGAATACACCAAATTTTTTTCACATATTTTTGGTGCAATTTTGAAAAACGTATTATCTAAAGTTTTAAAAAATTTCGGAAGAATTCTGAAATATTCTGGTATATTTATGGATGAATTATAAGAATTTTTTATTGTTGACAGTTGATCTTAAAATTATGTATATGAATACATGTATTTTTAGTTTAGAGAAAAACAAAACCTTGAAAATTGTGCCTTTTATTCTTTAACGAATATAAAATAATAAAAATCTCTTACACTGAAAAACACTTCATGTTTTTTTTGTACAATTTTCCTTAAAGGTTCTTAACTCAAATTAAAACTGAAGAAAGCACAAATTATAAATAATAATTATTAGTCGAAACTTTTTTAATTAAACACATTTCTCTGTTGTTTACTACTTTGAACAGTCTCATCAACATTTTTTTAAAACATTAATCGTATACATAATTTCATAAAGCAAAATCCTTAAGAATTGTTTTAAACAAATCGTACTGTTAATATCACTTGTCTATATTTTGTTTAATTTTCATTCGATAAGTTGTGCATCTAACAAACAAATTATACAGATCTTGCCAGATGATTGGAGCAGATGGGGAGCATCAACGAAAAAATAATAGTACCTTCTAAATCATTTATCTTCTAAATTCTTCGTGATGTTATACATTATTTTATTGTTATAAGTTATACAGTGAGAAAAAAGGGTTAATGAAACCATAAAAACGTATAAAAATGGTTGTAACATATTAAAATAGTAGAATTAACTAGGTGTAAAGTCGTTGCTGGCTGTATGTTGATTTTAAAATTCAGATTATTGTAACATATATTATACAATAACTATTTTTAAGATGACAACAGGTTATTTTTATTTAACCCTTTGAAAGGCGGTAGTACATATATGTACCACCTTTTTTTGTCTCTGTTGTTTTTATATTTTCGATATATTTTCGAATTTTATGAAAAATTGGAATGATTTATTTATGTATGTTATAAATAATTAAGGTAAGAAACCTGATATTTTGTAGAAAAAACAGTGTCGATAATATAATACTTTTGTGAAAATTTTTTTAACGTGTTACATTATTACAGCATATATATATTTTATTCCGAATTTTTTACACTTCAGTTTGAAAAAAATGAAATGTCGAAAAATGATTGATTTTGATCCTTTCAATTATACTTTTTTCTGTACCGAAATGGACATTTTTTACTCGGGGGTTCTTGAAGTTGCTAATTCTCAATGTAATCTCAAATTTTCAGCTTTCAAAATGGTGGATCGAAGATGGCGGACCGCCAGTTTCTTGAACGAAATGAAACTCGGTACTCGGGGATGACAACCCTATGTGCCATATTTTATAGGAATTTGATAAATACATTTTCTAATAATAAAGACGTAGTGTAAAAAGTAACATTTTTCAGTATTTACATTGCGTATCATGAAATTTTCTGATAATGTTTCATCGGATAATTTTCAACTGCGAGAATGTTTACATTATCGATATGTTCCTGTCTTGAAATCTCAACAAATCGAAGTAAAACTGTCAAAAATTAAAAAACATATTGATAAAATTAATATCATAAAAAACCAACGAATAAAAGAAAACTTTTTTCAAAAAAGAAGAAAAAAAATAGTTCTTCCGTACATCTACGTCTTTAGTTCTAGGTTATGTTAAGATGGAGAATTGAATGTAACCCATTAAAATATAGAATTCGTCTGCTTTTTATTGAAAAGGTTATCCTCCATTTTGAATTTTGAAAATCTGATCCTGGATGATATTCGTTGATGAAATTAATACCTAGACATCAATTTTCATAAAAATCGACCAATATTATTAAAAATTTTCTGCTATATTGGATCCACCATTTTAATTTTTGAAAATTTGACTTCAGAATCGTGATCAGTGATCACGAAAACCAAAAGATTACCTATACTTCAACAAATACACACTTCAAAAAAATGTGCCCCTCAAAGGGTTGATAAATTTCATAGCATCCATTTTATTAATCACAATAAATAGATTACCAGTGACTATTTCAGGTAGAAAAATATTTTGCAACATTTCCAAAAAGTTTGTTTTTATTATCGATGACATTGTTGAAGAGCAAAAGACTTGTTCTCAAAATGAAATGTGCAAAAATAATTTGTGAAATAACTTTTGCTAATGGCTTAAAGTTTAAAAAAATTATTAAACTTGTTGAATCGATGAATTTTAATGAATACAGGCTTATTATTTCGAGGAACTATTCTGTATAACTTCACCAAACCATTTGTACAAATTTTTGAAACTAATGTAAAATATTTAAATTAAAAAAATATTCAGCTTTTACATTTTATGTAACATATTTTACTGCATATTTAACAAACCGGAAGTAATAAACGGATTTTTATTATCTGGTTTACTGCAGAAATAGTTAATTTAACTATTTTTGTTAATCACTGGTTTTACTTTAGTAAAATGGTTCGATTACATATATTTTCATTACCTGTTATCTACAGACGTGATTTAATTTAGGTAAAGATGTAACATTGAAAAGATTAAAAAACCAGCGAACTAAAGTCCATGAACGACACGTTTCAGAAAAACAATCTGGTAAAGATCTAATTATTATGCACTTTTTAATATCATGAAGTGTACACCAAATATATACATAACATGTTTTTCATGTAGATCAAAGGTGGGCATCGAGCAAACAACGCTCGTATGCATATCTACATTGGTTAAACAAAGTTGCCGCATAGTACATGTTATTATCTTTATACAGATGTTTGTAAGCTGTACATGTACACATATACATTTGAATCTAGGTACATTTTTATATATATGTGTCATGAAATGAAGACTTTTTTAATTTTAATAAAATACGTTGTATTCGTCAATATATATATTGACTGTTTTTACAACAGTTATACAGTCATATGAAATTATTTAACAATATTTGAATCTAAATGATGCAGACAACTTTTATTAGAATATTTTTATTCAAGGATAATAAAGAATCTAAATGAAAAATATTTTACAACTGATTGAAATGGACTTGAGGATTATTTCGTTATATATAAATTCGATGTAGAAACAAAATTATAAAACTGCCTGCCATACAGTACACGTAGAGATACCTAGATTACTCTTATTTAATAAAAATAATGTGCTTAAACAATTTGTCAAGAGCGTTTGCAAAGTTTTTAAAAAATAAATCGAGGTGAAATAAACTGAAAAGTGTAAAAATACCAACAGAATGTGTTTTACTAGTTTATATTTTAGAAATTTATATCTATAATAGAATTTCGAAGATGATTAATACGGAGGCTCAAATGTGCGAGTCAATATTGTTTATTTATTCAACAACAACAAAATTAAGAGTATTGCATCCGAAGGGGTTATAGTTTTGGCTGGACTACTTATGTAATGGAAATTGAGAGCGCCTAGCGGCATTAGCTGGTACTGCGGTAGAATCTGTACAAATATACTTCTTCTTATTATTTATAGATTTATGTCAATTGGAGAAATATAGCGAATATGTCATATTGTATTAAAGTATGTATAAATGTTTGTAGTAAATTACGAAGTTCAAATCTCTTTAAGGATTGATCTTTTTAGATTTTTGTTGTAAAGTCTGACAATATTTCAATTTTTCAAGTTTAGTTTTACAGATATATTATAAAGATTTATAAATGCTCTATCAATCAAGATTTTAAAAATTCAAAATGGACGATTCACTATGGCGGCTATTAAATATCACAAGGTTTCTGGAAAACTTGTATCAAAAGTGTTTAGGTTAGTAATATGATGTTATATACGAAAAATCCGTCAACTAAATACAATCGTCCATTTTGGATTTTTGAAATCTGCCTTGTATTTACATAAATCTGCATTGTATTTGTTGTTTTGTTTGTTTGTTTATTTACAGCAGGCTCCGTAAATAGTTCGGTTGAAATAGAATAAACCAATCTGACTTGCCTAGGTGTCCAAATATTTTTGAAAAAGTAACCCCAAATAGCCACCAAAAGTCCGTCACACAGTACAATACATGTCGGCCGAAATAGCAGATTGTTTAGTTAATTTCTATTGAACTTGTGCGCGTTTACACGAATTAGTGTACTTGATTAACTGGTTTTATATTGGGATTTCAATAAACTTCGAAATATAAAGAATTCTTGCGTAATGATTCACTGTGTTACCTACATATAGTGATATTTGGGTACACACAAACATTTCATGGACTGAACCGTTTGGTTCCGACAACCAAATCGGTTCGCTTTGGACCAAAATGTGTTTGACCAAACCGATCTTAGTTACATAAGCAATTATTTAGTCGTGTGAATCAAACTAAGGGCAACCGAATATAACCGAACGGGTTAATATTTTGTACTGTACGGTAAAAATACAAAACATTAGTATGTCGGATAGTGTTTATCGTTTTTGTGATTATTCATTTATCGATAAAAAACTAATAATTAATAAATAAACGACACAGATAAGTCTGTTTCCCAACCGAACGAGTTTGGTTATCATAACTGAATCAGTTTACCTTGATAACCGAACTGTTTTACCTTCAGGACCGAAATGTTTGGTTTTGAAACCGAATCAATTTGGTTAACACGTATTAACTATTTTATTTCAATAACCGAACTGCTTTGTTTTGATGACCGAAATCTTGGCTTTTTAAACCTAATGGAATTTGGTTAACGCAATTTATCAATTTTATTCTAAGAACCGAACTGTCTTGTTTTGAAAATGGTAGTATTTGGGATAGAAACCGTTTTGGTTTGGTTAGTAAATAAAACGATTTCTTAATGACTTCTTAAATAATATTCAGAAAGACCTCAGAAAGCAACTATGTAAAAAATGATGAGTGAAAAAAAATCTAGAAATTCCTTGCCCTTGACATTCGTTTATTGTGCAAATCTTCAATCATGCAGATTCAAAAATCTCAAGTTCAACCGATCGACAGCGCATGTAAATACTACCGACTTCACTATTGGATTCGAACGCCATCTAGCGTTGTTGGAGGGAACTAGCCATTCAAAACAGTGTTTCTATCTCTTTATCGAGAATGAGGTCCTATTCCTTAAAATATTAATGTTTTAAGAACTCAGAAGATAAATTTCATCAAGAACTTATTTTGACGAGTATCATAAGGAAACGATTACCGTGTCACTTAAAGGAACTGATTACAAACAGCTAAGGTGTGTGTTCTAAGAGCTGTTTATATTTTGCAAACGGTTTTGAACTAGTGAGACTTTAACAGTACTCCAATATTCTTATGAAACTTTAGTAATTGAAACATGTTTTGGGCTTATAACCTACAAAACCTTCCGCTTCCTTAGGAGGTTATAAGTCCATTTATTGTTGAAACATAGTTAACTTGGGATCCAGTATTATTTGGCAATGTTATGAATTCGATTTTCTTTGATATTATTAGATCGGATCAAAAAGTAAACAAAACGATAAAGGGGAAATCCGTTTCAGTATGTTTAGATCTACAGCATGTATCTGTTGAATGTTGGACTGTTTGAGTTTAAAAAGTAAAGTTGGTAATATAAGTTTGTCGTACACTCGATTTACTGTAATTAACTACAATCTAACAGTAAATTTACTCTCGAAAAAAGTTGGAACAATAGCCCCTTTTCTGGTGGAGTCGAAAAAAACGAAAAGTTATGGAAGTTCGGTAAACATATCCGACCGCGGCGAAGAAAAGAGTCGGATCTCGAGAAGCCATCTGTTCGCATTCGCGTGCGCCCGCGGGTGGTAGTTTTGAGTATTTGGTACTCCTGGGTTCCGCAGCGAGTCGCATCCTCGAGTGTCAAACAAATCCATCAGCAGATGGGTATAGGTGGCCCGTATTTGAAAAATAAAAAAAAAGAACGATCCGTAGATTAGCCCGATCAATCGCGCACTTGGTGACTTGGGGGGTTTTTGTGAAGGGGGGCACTTACCGCCAACGTTATTGTTCGCGACCTGCCGGAAGGAGAGCGTTCCGGGTGGCCGGCCCTGAATCGGGTCACCCTGGCCCAGCGAGCTCGGCACCGAGGAGTAGAATTCCAACATCGTGCTCAGCTTCACGCAGGCGATCTTTCCGCGAACGGCACCAAAATCCTCGATCATGAGATCGGAAAGTGTCCCTTTTCCGTCCAGGTAACTGCTCCTGTCACGAACTAGGATCCATGCCGCGTGGCACGATCTATAGATCCTCCGCGCACTCGTGGATCGACGGTCGCTCGATCCTTACCGGTAGCGGCACTGGTCCCGTGTACTGGGTTCGGGTGGACTTTTTTTTTTTTTGGATCGTCGCGTGTTAGGGGGTGCGGAAGAGAGCGGCGCTCCGTCCGGCGCGTGCCGAGGCCAAGAGGAAACTCAAACCCCGACTCGTGGCGATGCTCGGTGGTGCGGGAGTCGCTGCCCTCGGATACGAGCGAGTTGTCGAGGGTGCGAGCGAGAGAGGGTGCGAGAGAGGCGGGCTTTTTCGAAACGTTGCCCTTGTCGGGCCGAGGGGTCAGGTCTGATTGGTTGCGAGTAGAAACGCCCCAGCGCCCCCACCCTCGGCGGGGGTGACCCCAGGGATTCTCAAACACGGGTTCACTCTCCGATCCCTCCGGCTTCAGATCAATACTTTCCGACGCGAGGATGAAGAATCTTCGGAGAGGTCCTCCCGCGCTCGAGAAACGGATTCTTCGGGGGTGATATTGCGCTATATCGAGATGGCGCCCGAATTCGAGATGGACACCTACGACTCTGCCGTCCGCGGCTAAGGAAACTATTTTTCAATTAACTTTTACCATTTTTTTATATCAACAGTTACTAGACTTACACATTTAAATAAATGTTAAGCAATATACATTTCACTTTGGTAGTTAAAAAGAAAATTTAAAAAAAAATCCAAACTTTTTCAGGTAAAAAACATTTTTATAACTTACATTGTACAACAATAATTTTTTAGTTGATTATACAACTTTTCCTGGTTTTAAAAACGTTTTTATAACTTTTTACACGTTATTTATCTTGTAATATGTAATTCCAATCGTCGAAACGTTTTAAAACTCTATATACACTTTTTTTGCGTTGTACTGCACAATTCAAGTTGTACATACATTTAAACAAGTTCTTAAAAGTTATTAATAATGACAAGTATATTTAATTCGTGAAAACTTTTATAAGACTCTTTACAACTTAATACCTTTGAGAATTTGTGTTTCTAAGGTTGTAAATGGTTATTGACCGTGTTTTTTTTTCTACATGCATATTCCAGTTTGCAGCCAAGGAACAAAATTAAAAAAGAAAGTAAATCGTTTACAGTAACAGTTAATATAAAAAAGTAGCAGTACATGTAATTGTAAATGAGCAGTCTGCAGAGACGATGGAGGAAGGTTTGTTGACTGTTTACATTTCAAAACACGCGAGCAACCAGAAACATGTGATTCTATGCAGTTTCATATAAATGCCGCTAGGAGGCGAATAGACGATTCTAGTTTTTCGCCGCTGCAATAACTTTTTTCGAAGTTCCTCGATATGTACGCTACTGGGAGTTTTTGTCGCTTATATTCCCCATTTGGTTGATGTAAACGTTTTCACAACATCAATATATAAACATTTAAGTTGTACAATGGATATGAGGAAAGTTCCGAGGTTTTATGTAAAGTCATATAAGTAGATTTTTTTTTATTTCGGCGATTAATTCATATAATTTTTTTATTATTAAGAAGCATCAGTGAATCCATCAGTGCATCATTGACAGAATGTGATTTTTCATTATATGGATGGGTAGCGAGCCATTTTTGTTAATTATTGCGATATTAAAGCGCAGTATTACTGAAAATAAGTAAGGGTCTTTCAAATCTATTTAAAATTTTATGGAGCACGAGTATGCAAGTATCTTTAAATAGCTAGATCGCCACTAGGTGGCTTCGAATGGGAGTCAATATTTACGCAAGTGACAAGAATGACTTCCGTTACTATATAAGTTTATTGTTTCTTATATTGTTCATGCGTGTGATTCAAGCAATTAATTAACAATAAAAAAATGTTTAATTGTCAAGTATTCTTGATGATATTGGACGTGGAAACGTCGAAAAAACTTAAATTGTGTTTTTGTTATTCCTTGACACGAGAAGATCGATTTATCATTAACTGTTTTATATAATTTTAATTATTTTTTTTCAGCTCAGCGTGTTCACTTTGTCCTAATCTTAATTTTGTAAGATGCAGTTAGGACCATAAAGAAGTTAGATCAATTAAAAATCGAGTTCTGCCAAAGATCTACTAAAAACACATCATCGCAAACAAAATTTGTTGAGAGATACCTCGAATCAGAGGTAGCGGATCTTATCGATTTTTGGCAGCTGTAAACTAATCCCGTTAGGATTTTAAGATATCTGTCCCGAAAAATATTAAAAATTACTTTTTTAAGCTCTTAATTCTTAATCATTTTAAAAATTTGCGGTTAGGATATGTTGAATTTCTGTAAATGAACATTCAAAATCACTCCAACAATTAAAAATTAGTTGGGGACCTATTAAAACACTTTAGGTGCGGGTCGAAAAACCGACAAATAAAAAAGCCGACAGGTCAAAAAACCGACAGTCATTTTTTGAATTGTCGGTTTTTACTCTCGGCTCTTCCATTGTCGGTTTTTTACTCTGGGCTTTTCCATTATCGTTTTTTTACTCTCGGCTTTTCCATTGTCGGTTTTTTACTCTTGGCTTTTCCATTGTCGGTTTTTTGACCTGTCAGCTTTATTATTTGTCGATTATATAAATAATACGTTAGGGTAAAGCAAAACAGAATGAACAAAAATATTATATTTATCTATATACAAAAAATTGTTTCTCGTATTTATTAAAGTATTATATACTATGTAAACATTAATAACTTTAAGAAACTTTTAAAACAATGTTCTAAAAAAGGTAATTGAAACAATTTTTCACGGTATAAAGAACCAGAAGTAAATTTGTTTGATACTACAATGGAAAGATTCTCTGCGATTTACCACCTTTATTAATTCGACAAATTATTTCAGAGCGCAAGGGCTGTGGCTGCCGGTACATTAAGTAAAATAAATGCTTTCGTAAGGGGTAATGCCAACGTGACAGATTGAAAATCATTCGTATCTTTGAAAGCGATTTCAAGAGAACATTTGGATAATTTTACTGTGATCAATGAAATGTGATTCCAACAGTCTCTTTCATCACTTTTTTGTGTATAATAAACGCTTAATAATAGAACAAACTCCTCAGTGCATAACATAATAAATGAATCGCTTTTTGATTTAACTATTACATAACTATTTTTTACTTTTAGGCAATTCCTCAAACCATTAAAAACTTCAATAAATTTAGTGTATTTTGAACATTTGTCAGTAAATGTTCATACTTTTGCATGTGTTTCCTTTATTTTGTTAATTACTTACATTATCTTAATTTAAATAATAAATGTTTTTCTTAAAAAAGAAGGACATTTGTATGAATTGATATTGATATTTTAATTAATAAATCATTTTCAATAGATTATAATTTAAAAAACATGATTGCATTTTAATAATATCGAATCATTGCTAGAGTCCCGTCAGTAATCAGGATTGGATAAGAAAGGTATTGAAGTGCTTTTTTCAATTTTGAATTTGTATTTTAGAAAAAACGATTCCATTTCCATCCGCAATGCATTTTTCTTTATCCATACGCTTAGGAAAAATGTTTAATCCACACCAATTTGTGTCTAATTCCTGCAGGCTGTGAATGAATTCTTAATGTTTATCCCTGTAGAAAAAAGAGGCCAGTTTCTGCCAATTTTGCTGGATTCCATTGCTTACAACATAGAGACCAGAAAAAATGGCCAAAAACTGGTCGTATTTTCTATCAGGGATTACGAATTGAGCACTGTAATTTGTAATTCACGTAAATCTAAGTATAATATACCTAAAAAAGTATGTGATACGTGTAATATGTTTTCGAGAAAATTTGTGTTTTAATCAATCTTTATTCAAAAGTAATATTCTAGAGAAAGTGCTCCATTAAGACGTTTCAATCCAATTGTTTGACGAAGGAAATTTCTATTTCTACTCCATTTGAATCAGAATATAATACTGTCGAGAAAGAACCGCATTAATGCGTTTCTATCCAAATTTGTATGATATAATATTAGGCAGGTGCGTTAATTAAAATGTATTTTATATATACCCATATAAAAATGTTATATAACTACGTATGGAACAACTGGAACGATATTTTTAATGCGATGGGCGTGAGGCTCGATAATTCGAGCCCGAAGGTTTCGCCCTAGGGCGCGAAATCGAACTTCGCGCCCGGAGTTATCAAAATCTTATTTATTAATATTTCGATTGATATATGGTGAGGGTCGAAGTTTTGCAAATACTCATTTTCACTTTTTACACATTTAAAAAAAAACCCTGCACTACTCTCCCTCTTTCCTCCCCATAATACTTAGGGAATGTTCTCATAAGCGTCACTCTTTCTTCCAGTTTCTCGTTACGTTAGCTTAAATTTTCACTCAAAAAACAACAATACGAACTCGTTTTAGATTACAACTAAAGTTGTTAGTAAACGAATCCCAACACTAGCTTTATTTTTATTTTAGTAAAGTTATTTTTGTAATATACAGAATACAAATGGATCGTACTAGTACCTAAGCACTTGATTCTGAGACTTATTTATTACAGATGCCTTTTTTTATCGATCTTATTTCGGTTTATACTATTTTTGCAAATCACCCAGAAATACATCGATTATTAAGGCTACATTAAGTTTCTTAAAAGTCCTGCTCTAATTGTTGCATTTTTAAGACCATATAATATATCAAATGATTCTGACGCAAAAGAGCTAAAAAGGAGAGACTGTGGCCAAGGTAAAAGTTTTGTGAAATATATAGGTTATAAGTTTTCGCAAGTTCAAAGTACTGTGCCGTATGTCGGCTTGTCCTCAAACTATTCTTAGATTCAAATGCCTAGATGGCCGCAACTTTTCGAGCAATGGTTGAATAAGCCATTGATTTTGAGTGAGTAGAATTGTTAAATTCCGAAAAAATATTTAGAATTATCTATTGGTATATAAGAATATTTAAAAAGCCTTATCAAATATATTCAACGTATATAATTAATTTTTTATAACGATAATATGCAAACTTCTATATTTATTTGGATATTAAAAAGTTTAAATCGTGTATGTGGATGTTTAATTATTGTTATATTAGTTAGGATATCATTTTAGAGACGCCCATTATTTTGAAGACTTCTGACGCCGAAGTCGACGTAAAATTTCAATATATTTAGCTGTTAATGGATTAATCAAACAACGACGCATTGAGGTAGTATTTTTATTTAAAATTAATATTTTTAAATCTAAATGTACCCATTTTTCAAAAACCAACTTAATTTAAAAGTTTTCAGACTCCTGACGCAAGTGATGTTAAGCAAATGAGCACATCTTAAGCATTTTTCAGGATTCTTTCAATCTGGAAGCATTTTTGTTGCCAATAGTGAAAAACTTAGTATTGGGACTGTTGGTGCAATCAGGCGGGAAGCTTTGTGGATTGATTTTTTGGTACTGAGTTTGCGCTGAAAAGAGTAAAGAATCCACTCCGGAAATGTAGCGTGTGGTATAACTATGCAATAAATGTGCCGTGTATTCAAAGCAACATATGTAGCATGAAAGCACATGTATCCATAAATAAGGTAAGCATAAATAGTAAACACGAAATTGCAAAAAACTCTGCTTTGATATACAATTATTGTTTATTATGCAGCTTTTCTAGTGTTCATAACACTTAATTCGTAATACTCCCTACAATTTAGAGCTCAAAGTTTAAATTTTAATAATTTTTAGCAGAGAAAAAACTGGAGAAAAATATTTGAATTATTAAAATACTAGTTTTTAATTTAAATACTAAGAATTTAGATAAATCGATTCTCTTTATTTGAAATATCTTAAAGTGGACAACTAATGTATGTAGAAGGTTCAGTGGCTATATTTATTATAGGTATTCGATGGTTATGGAAGAAATGCATTCCGGAGATACGCAAGGCGTACCGTAAAATCTTCTTTGCGAGATGAATCGGTGATGCTAACTATTTCAAAATTCTTTCTCGCATTCTAGAGATATTTAACGAGACGAACCGAGCGATTAGCGACAGAAAATTATCAATTAACGAATGACTAAAACTTTTGATGCAAACTTTCTGGAAAACAATTTTTTAAATTCAGAATTTCGCCTGCATTGTCCACTTTTATTTTTCCTGAAGAATGTCTCGAATCTCTTTGAAGCTCGGTAGAAATGGACATTGACGTATACTGCATTAGCGAAGAAAAATGCGCCCAGATTAACTTGATAAATTGAAGTCCCTGAGCCAAAGGATTTCAATATCGCAGGAAATATTGTCGTATATTATGTTTTATTAAGGAAATCATGAAAAAATGTATATTAGCATCTTTTAATTTATCACTGATGTATTTTATCAACACATATTTATTACAAAAGAAATAAATAAAACTTGATATTTTCATTGCAGACGAAATTCACGGAGCGCAAAAAAATTGGTTTTAAATTAAATCACGCTGATAATACATATGTAAATCCGATAAATAAAATAAATATGGAAGTAATATAATACAAGGGCATGCTTTTATCCGTCAATGAACTGCACAAAAATAAATGAAAATTTACGTTAACAAAACATTTTTATTTTCAATTGTATGTCCTTTGTTATATTGGTTAGAGAACAATTGACTAACGGTAAAAGAAATATTTTTAATAAATGTTTTATCTATTTTTTGAATGTCTGTCTACCGAAACTTGATTGTTACTACTTGAAATGAGAGACAGATATAAACTCGTATATTAGTTTTGGTCGAGAGAACAAATTTATGACTGAAACACAAATAATTCAAAATTATTACGTTAACTTTATTTCTATAATTACCGCATCAAAACTTTACCAATTTTATACCTAGGGAGGAAAGTTAATCGCCTAAAGTTAGTAATAAAGCTAATCACAAAAAGAGGAAAAATAAGAAGTTTAGTTTACATCGAAACCCAAGGCAAAAATTCGAGGAAACTATTAACAACTATCTTTAGCGGCTTTTGGTTCACTTTGCACCCGCTATGCCGGGCGGACAGTTACATTTTTTGTATAGATGGGATAAGAATCTACTTTAATGGTATGTTTTGGAATATACGAACTATTTAGTAAGTAGTATGAGGCTCTAATTAATATGCAGATCACATTTATTGGTGCTGATATTAATTTTGTCTGAAGCCATCGATGGATGACCTAACAATGAGTTCCAATTCCACAATAATGTCAGAGATCAAAAGTTGGTCCCGCGTGTGAGCTTGATTATGACGTCACAAGAATCATTAGTGCAGAGTGCATAGGATCCAAAGCAATCAGGGGACTCTTATGCAATTCGGCTGGTCCGATTTATGGGAAGTCGGCATGCATTCATCAACAGAGCAGAGCGTTGAGAGTCCTCTATTACCACCTTCGACATGCCTGTGGTGTCGACAAAACACCTGCCCTGCAATGCGCTTCAGGGGATATCGAGTCTGCGGTCGAGAATGAGAAGTGTCAGATATACTGAAACTTCGCATTTGACACCACAAGACTCATAACTCTCAAGCTCGATATCGTCCTCTTTGACCACGAGACCCTTGTAATATTCATTGTCGAATTCTCCAAGTTGATGAACCAGAACATTGCTGTTACAATGAAAACTGGGCCAAAACCAACGATGTTACTATAATTTATTGTTTTTGATTTAATTAAACACTAAAAAATTCGCTATTAAAGGTGTTGTTTAAAGCTGTTATTGATTTCTTCATTTTCTTTGAAAGGTAGAATGAAATGACCAAAAAAATGATATTATTTCTTGGCAGCCATCTTGGATAATCTCAAGACCGCCTTGATAGCGATACAAACAGCACTCCGCCTACACAGGTCACACGATTTATCCAACCTGAAACCACATACTCCATGGCTTGCAACGCGGTTGCAGAGCGTAATTAATTTTCAGTCGGAGAAACAGGAAATGTACGTCAGAACTATCTTTACCTCTCCAAGCAAAATTTCCTCTAATAACAATGATAATGGCTGCACCGCTAAAAATGAACAAGAGAAAAAAAGGTGGATCGAATTTTTTTACCACACTGGGTCGTCTCCGAAATGATAGATTACGTGGAGACGTTAATAGCACAAAAAATTTCGAGCTGAGTATAGGTTTAGTTCTTGCTGAACGATAATTTTTCACCGGACATGGAACTTTGGGAAAGTTTAATCACTGTGGCACGTGGGCAAATAATTATGTGCGATGGTCAAGTACCGTGTTGCGGTGAAGGGGTTTGCGGATTACTATGCATGATAGTGATGTAGCAGGCGTTTAAGATGATATAATTTGATACAGTTGCATCTATGTTATTATGACGAATGATGATCATTATTGTTTCATAAATTATTTATTTAATTAGAATATAATCAGATGTTGATTAACTTTTGGTAATATTAAAATGGGCATATCAACAAAACTTGAAAGAAATATTTTTGTTTCGGGCACATTGATGTCCCTTTATATATGTATTTAAGTATGTTTTGGGTTTACAAATTCGTATTTGTGATTTATTTTTAGCTCACATTGTGAATGTTTCACTCTTTCATGTTAAGAAATTACACAAAATTTCAAAATTCGACTATTTGTTCGTTATGCCTGATATCTAACTGTTTATTTTTACCAAAAACAAGTGTTTGGGCCCTATTTTCTCACAGTGTTGGATTCACGCTCTTATTTAAACCCTCAAGAAATTCTGTAGTAAGTCAGATTAAAAACAAATCTTGTGAACCCTCAAAACACGTTTTTTTGGTCTTCTCCAATATATGTTTGTCCGCTCCATACCATCCGGAGTCCCAAAATTGTATAGCACGTCATGATTTTGATAAAGATAGGGGCAAATGCCAAAAATACGTGTTTTGGGGGTTACAAGATTTTTTACTCATTACTCTAAATTGCTACATACTTTCATGCGGTTTTAATAAAAGCTTGTATCCTACACTTTAAGATCGACATGCGCAAGATCAAAAAAAGATTTTGAGAAAATAAGTTCCAAACACTTATCTTTGGTAAAGAAACATCTCTCCAATCTCGAATTTGGATCTCTTTCGGACGCCTTTTTTCTCAAGCGAAGAATGCTGTAACGTCAGAGCTATAATTATTTTGCTATTCAAGCAGAAATCAACATCAAAGATTAAAGGCGTTTGAAGTTTTCTAAACATGAATGTCATATCTGGATCTTTAAAAAACGCCATAAAAAAGTTCTAATCGTCCTGTCAGTTTTCGTTGACAGCTGTGAAATTACTGTAGCTTCAGTTTTTCCTGTTTTTTAGTACTTAATCATACATATTAGGGTAGGTTAGGTAAGATTATGTTAGGTTAGGTTAGTTTAGGTTGTTTTTTTTTAAATTTCGATAAATTATATCGTCGTCTTTAAGTATATCACTAATTCTACATACACTACATTCGGTAGAATCGGTATGTCGGTCATTACTGGCTGATTAATCAATAAGTCCTAATCATTTTTCAGAAATTCTTGATATTGCTTAATCGAAGCAATTTGTTTCATTCATAAAAGACCAATTTCCGCCGATATTCTATGTCTTAGTTATTGAGATCTTTTAAGGATCTATAAATATAATGCAGTACGCAAACATTTGAACGAATGTCAAAGATTCTATATTCAAGGTGCACAAGCTTTATATATAAATTGCACGAGGAATAGGGTCCATAGTTTAAAGGAATTACGAGCATTTCCGGAATGAAGGTATAACAGAGTTTATAAGGAATGTATTGTATTGAGCGGTGGCCATGCCCTCCAAAAAATTCTTTTCTCCATTCGATATTTCAAAATACTTTCAGAGCGATAATGAGTCATATTTGAATTACATTTGCTGTCTACCAAAATTCTTTTGTAGAACGAAAATTATATTTATTGAGTTAATTAAATGTGATATATTTTATTAATGTTTTAATTGTTTGATTCACTTTGTTAGCATGGCTTAAAATCCAGAAGATTTATATTATAAATAAATCTAATCAATAAATAACATAAAAAATGTAAAATATCTATAATAAATCGAAGTCATTTATAAATGTAATTATATACAAGACTTCGTAATTTATTATATTTTCCATGATACATCTTGAATCCTTGTTCATTACGTAGCAAACTTATTATTTCACAAAAATCTCAACACTTGACATATGCTATTTTTGATAATAGTTCTTACATAGTGTTTGGTTTATGTTTTGACCACGTTAAAAATATTTATATCTTTTTAACTTCTAAATCATATGCAGTCCTTCCTCCCTAATTGGTATCCGGTCGGGGCCTAATTTCTACTCATGCCTCCATAATTGCTTGTCAGCCTTTACTTCCCTTTCTCTACATATGAAACTGTTAATAGAATATACGTGCGCATGCGCGAGTGTATCTTTCTTCATACGGCGCACTTGGAAGGGGGAACCTATATGATAATTACGGAATATTTTGGGACTACAATTACGGATGGAATTAGAAAGAAAACAATTATTGAGGGAGAAAATTATGGAGGGAGATCTATAATTGTAAAAAATGCATTTCAAATGTCAAAAGTGGAACGATCTTACCTAACCTAATCTTTGTAAAAGATTTCTTACTTTTATGTAATGTTATTTAATACAAATAAAACATTTTAATTAAAACGATCCAAAATTGTTGTCTAAAAGTACAAATATTGTTGTACATTTTTGCTGTCATTTCTGATGGTTTATCTACGTCGCAAAAAATCTGGGTATACACTTTATGACTTAAAATTTATCGCACTTTCCAATTTTGAGGTTAAAGTTAAAAAAAATGTAATCCAAAAAAGATACGTTCGATATTTTAAGAAAAATTTCGTTCAAGAAAGTGAACATTTTTTGTCCTGGGACCATAAACTTTGTAACGTATGACCACAAAAATTAAGACGAAACTTGGTCGTATTTTTTACTTTTTCATCTAACCTCTTTATTAGAAATTTTTGTTGGTTACCGATGATGAATCTGCTATCAAAATGACCAAAATTGTAAACATTCATATTTTCACATAAACCAAACATACACAGGAATTTCTGGGGAGGCTGATTTCAAATTTTTAACTTTAAAAAAGGGAATATTTTCATTTTATCTTTGACCTTTTATACAATATTGTGCACACAGGGGGTTCGAAGGCTGCTGATCATGAATCTGTTATCCAATTGCCAAATGACTCTGATTTTGAATCGAAAAATACTACAGGTGGAATTTAATTGATTAATTTTAGATTAACTTTTTTTTTAATATTTAAACGAAAATAATTCAAATCGAGTTGTAAATTCAGAAACATATTTGCAAAACAAAAATAGTTTAAATGAAAAGTTTTATTTATTTATAAAATTGTTTCTTCTTGTACAATAACAACAATTGCAATTTATTTCATATATAAATACTTTATTGATATTTATCTTCTTTACAGCTAGGTTTTTGTAGGTACACAAATGCTAGGAAAATGGTCCATTAGATTTCAATTCTATTCGAAATCGTAATTTTTGTCCTGCTTTTTTATGAAACGAGCGAGCTTCATCCAGTTATTTTTTTGTGTTTTCACGCCGTTTTTTGCACCTACGCTCCAGATGTTGCAGCGTTAATGATGTAGGAATGCATAGTAAATCTTGTCGGAAGATAGATGGAAAATCGAAAGCTAAACGATTTCCAGAAATTTATATTTTATAACAAATAAAATTATGTTGAAATACGTTTTTTTTCAAACGCTGCACTACTAAACTTAAATAGTGTTACACTTAAAAATAACATAAAACCGTATATTTGAAATTAAGCCATTGAATTTAACTGAAATGTTTAGGTAACATTTTTACCATTATGCAAGTTTTCGTAAATAAACGTTGAAACTTTATTATTCCTATTGCAGATCTCTTATTGGTGAGTTTTGCTAATTTTTCGTTATCACGAATACAGAACAATAATAACAAATTATTCTTCTTTTTGTCTTAGTTTAGGTGGTTTAAGTTGCGATTTACGTTTTAGATATTAAAAAAAAATATTTTTCAAATAATATGAAAAAAATCCATGATAAAATTAACACTCTAAAGAAAGAAAATTATTGACAACTTTTGGTTAAAATATAATATTTTGTATCTTTGAGATGTTTCATATTCTAATTCATAATAAGAAAATCAGAGAATTAAAGTTACGTAAGGTTATATCCATATAACGCATAACAAAAATGTTGAAATCAATTTTGAAACTAATCATTTTTATAAGAATCAATAAACTGGTGTAGGGTATGCTCATTTGGTTTTAAATACAACCAATTTCTTTCTTTTTTATTCCTAAATCTATAGTACTAAATTTATGCGACTTGAAAGATTGTTAATAAATCTTGAAAATTCGTGTTGGCTGTTTGCCTGTCGGATTTCGGAAGGTCGGATTTTTGACTGTCGGTTTTTTGACTGTCGGTTTTCTTGACTGTCGGTATTATGACAATTCGGTTTTTCTACTGTCGGCTTTTAGACGTGTCGGTTTTTTATCTGTCGGCTTTTTGACGTATCGGCTGTTTGCGTGTCGGCTTTTTGAATATCGGTATTTTGACTGTCGGTTTATTGACCTGTCGGCTTTTCTATTTGTTGGTTTTTCGACTCCACCTCAAATTTCAATACGCTTTATGACTTACTATTCGGTTTTATAGTAGATATGACTGAAAAATTCGTAAAAAATGGTCTGTCACCAACAATTTAGCCAGCTCCTGGACAGTAACAGTTAAATTAAGTAAAAATGTAGTTAGAGCAATTAAATTTTGGAAGTTCATTTAACTAAATTTAAAAAATGAACTAAACATTTCAAGCAAAATTTCTTAGAATTTCACAATAAATAGTATTTCAAACTTTAAATAATACCGCTCCAAAAACATTTCAACGAAAATCTCCAAAAAAGCTGTTTAGATTTTAGCAGAGCTACATTTTAGTTAATTTAATTTCTTTACTGTCGTTAATGCAACTTAATTTCGTTGAGCATCTATTAAAATACTTTGAATAGTTAAAAACTAGTCAAAATGGCTATGAATTTTTCTGGACATTTTTGTAGTGGTAGGATTTAATAAAGCTACAGGGTTTATTGCAGAGTATCGCATTTCTTGATCTTCAGTCATTCTGAATAGTAAGTAAATATTCAAGTAATTTTAAGTACTATTTATTAAGTTAAATAAAGATAGAAAAATTAATAACATCAACAGAGTTATATTAACTATAAAGGTCGTTTTTTTGGCTACTCTTTCAACTTCCTAATGGTAGAATTTGTCAGATATATTTTTTTCAGAGTACGACTGAATAGTTAAAAGAAAAGTAGTCAAAGGAACTACTTTTTGAGAGATAAAAGCTGTGTTTAATTTTACTGTTTTAACTTGAGTTAGTAGTTGGACATTTAATTTACTAAAACAGTTAAACTGGCGCAATTTTTTAACAGTTATTTTAACTATCTTCTCAGTTTCATTCAACTATTTTTTTAGTTACTTTAACTTCTAGAAAACTTAAACTTTAATTAGTAACAATAGTTAAGAAGTAGTCATATTTTACAAAGATTTTTTTACTGCAGATTTTGTTATATTATAGGACGACGAACTTTACGTCGGATCCAGTAGCACCAGGAGGATTAGTGATCTTCTAGGTTGAGCACCGTTTTCCGGCTATACACCTATAGAATGTGCATTGCAATCTGTATTTGTCATTGAGGGAGGCATGTAATACTCATGTGACACGAGTATTGCTTACCGATGAAGCAAAGCAAAAAGGTAATACAAAATTTTCATTAGTTTTTGTCTGGTAGACACTTTGAAAAATATTATCAAATTTTTTGCATAATTCAAATATATGCGTTAAGTTGTTGTATCGAAGAACATTTAGAAATTATACAATAAATATTATAAATGTTGTAACATAATTTAATAAGGACAAGCAAATTATTTATGAAAAATTATGAAACGAAAGTGTAATTTTTGAGTGTCTGTTGTTTTTAAAAATAATTTCCATTTTTTCACTTATGATTTTTTTATTATTATATTGTTCATATAATTTTATTAATTGCGAAGTGTTTTTTTAATTACAGGTTATGAAATTCTATTAAATTTCGTAATCCAAATTTAATAATTATTATAATTGTTGTCCCTTCTGTTTCGCGTTTTTTTTTTAATTGATTTGCATCGTTTTGCAGGTTATTACATTTGTCTACAACCATTTATGATGTTCTGTATATTATTTATGGATTGATTTAGGATTTTATATATATTTCAAACCCTCTCCAACAAAGTCATACAAAATACTGAAATTTTGGTTTATTATGGTCTTAAAACATAATAAGGTAAGTGGTATTGTGGAATTTAAACATGAATGAAGAATTACTCATGTCGAAAAATCGTTTTTATTTGTGTGTTAATTTCGTCAGGAATAACTTTTTATCTTTCTACTTTGTAATTTTTTAAAAGGTCTAATTTTAAAACTTAGCTGATTATACCGGTTATTAAAAAAATAAAATAATTACTGTAACGTCAAATCGATATCGGGTAGTGTGGCAGATGAAATAAAAATAGTTTTTCAATTTTGACATGACATTTCAGTGTTTTGATTTAGAGAGATTACTCGAAACAATAGCAGAAACAAACTTTATCGCTTTAGAATATTAGTGTAGATAGTGAGGATATCGCTGGAAACTAGTTTGGTAACTTCATTAAGCGGAGAATATAGATGTCCCAGAGTACATGATAACCGGCCATAACATTACTCGCAGTTGGAATGATCGTACGGAAATTCGAACACCGAGGGAATCATGTCAAAGAACCAAATTACATCCAATAAATGTTAAGCGACCAGTGGAAAAAAGCAAATACAAATTGTTACGTTATGTTATATACGCCGAAATATGAAATTAATTCAATATCAAGTCTGATTTATTTCGATGAAGTAAAAATTAATCGTCAAAAATATTCATATTTTTTTTCTCTGATTTAAACGATTAGTCAAATTAGTATTCACCATAGTTTATGCAGAAAAAAATCATTCTACTAAGGAAACATTACTGGAGCTTTTTTAAGTAGTAAGATGCCAACCAGACCGAATTTTATTTTCACTATTTAAGGGCAGCCACTTAAGTAGTAACGGCATATAAAAAAGAAGTATCGATCATCTTACTACTCAAGTAATAATACTATTTTTCTTTATTGACGAAGGTCTTCGTCATTTCGGACTTTTCCCAGACTGATGGAAAGGCGCAAATCTTCGTTATCAGATACATTAGACTAACAAATTCTCGAAATTTATGTAAATTAAAATCAAAAAACATTTCTAGACACTCTCAGGTGTACTGAATATGACGACGTTGTCCAAAAAAAATATACATCCACAAAGATGGTAGTTTTCACGATTTTTTCAAAATTTTCGTCATGAAGTATGATAATGTGTTCAATCAATTTATGCATAAAAAGTTTTTAAAAGCGCTCGAAACTTTTTACTCAAGGGTTTTTGGGGTTGTTCATTACGAATCTGAAGTCAGATTTTGGAAATTGAAAATGGCTGGTACAATATGGAGGACACTTTTTTGAAAAGTCTAACCATTCTGCTTGAAACTTGTTATTCGTTTTTTTTTTTGTTGAAATTTTTGTTTTAACTATCCCCCTTTTTGGAATTTTCATCTGCTGACCGAAGATTCATAATCAGCGGCTAAACAAATTCCCTAGTAATAAGATTGAAGTGATTTTTTTCGATATTTAAAATTATTCGTCCGCCATATTGGATCGGCCATATTGAATTTCTTAGATTAAAAAGTCAATATCGACTTGTAGATTAGTAGTATTTTCTTACTATTTGCCAGTAAAAAACTTGTTGATGGTAACCTTAACTGTAGATAGTCGGTGTTAATTAATTCAAGTTTAGAGAGTATTAGATTCGTATACTACTAATTTTTCTCTGAGTATTTTAGTCGAAATAATTAAAAAAGCCTTTCTTGACTCATTGGTTACTTCTACGTATAGGTTATGATGATTAACTAAATGGAATACTTAATATACAGTTATTAACCATATTAAAACTTAGTTAATCAAAGTACCTTAAATTATTTTTCCTTCAAAGAGTGGTAAAAACTGATTTAACAATTGACTAATCTTTCTCTATTTGACTACTCATCATTTCATGAAAAAAATGAATTTTTAATTAATCGATATAATGTCGTTTGTCTATTGTACAAAATTATGCTTCAGACGATTATAAAAATGTAAAACACACAGATAGAGTAGAATTCGTTTTTCAATTATTTCGTTCGTATTAAAAGTGCTCTAATAACACAAATGGGAATATAGTATATCGGTGATATCAGATTTTGATTATGCTAACTTTGACGATACTCTCTCAATTACGCGATTACTGTGACATAGTAAGTCAATACCACATTGAAGTAGACGTGAGTTACGCTTCAGCCGAAGGAATAACAGTTGAAAACTTGTAAACATACGCTGTAAAATTATAACAAAGTATTTTTAAATTACACTAAAATATTGTAAAATTAGAATAAATGCTGTTTAATTGCAACAAAAATTTTTAAAGTATGGAATACCAATGGTGAGATAATTCAGGAACAATTTCTAACTAATTTGTATTCTGAAAACATATTAATCGCGCATGTTTGACAGTTTTTCATAATATTTATTAAATAATACCAAATTACGGTGACGTTGACTTTTGTTTACTGATGTCACTGGTAACCATTACGTGGGATAATTAATGTCACCAGATGAAACATTTTTAAACAGTTTGTTTCAAATGTGTATTTTGTAACATATATTTTTTAATAAAAAAGCACAAAGAAAGCGATAAATTAAGGCATTTCATTTTTTCATTTTGAGGTTAGGGAACTTCTCACAATTATAGCGGGTGCATTAAAAGTACCTTTATTTGAAAGATTTACGGGCCATTGTTATTAAACCTTAGTGGAGAAAAATATGTCCATTATTATCTTGAAGAAAGATTTTTTTTGTGAGAGATGGATTCTTGTTCACTACATTTGATGATTTTAGTTTAGTATCCGGAAAAAACGAAATAGTTGGAATTACTAACTGGATATCATTATAAGACATAGCCACCGTATTGAGTTAATTTTACAATTTAAATATCTGTAAACCTTCGCAGCCAAGTCTACTATGTAAATAGCAAAACCAACTAAGACTAGTAGTTGTGATCGTACTATTTAGGTAGTAAAGCCAACTATTTCTTTTTTTGTGGGTATTAATTAATTTAATTTCTTATAAAATGAATGATCCACAACTATCCGCATTTCTCTCAGTTATGCTATAAAGAAAACGTAGCTAAATATTCATTCGTTTACAGCTAAATATGACATTGTTCAGCCATAATAAAATTTTAATAAATATAACTTAATCCTTTCCACTGTAAAGTAACATTTCAGTAAGGTGTAAAGCACTATTTTGGGATAGCTATGCACCCCATAAATGTATCCCGTATTGCAAGTAACATCCTAGATAGCAGACATAAAAAATAGTTCAGAATGATCTCATAATGTGCTCTCCAATAGGTCAGATGCGTCAAATTATGTGGTTTTCGTCAATTAACTTGATATAATTCGTATTTTTTTTTGTATTTATTAATAAACTGACCAACTGGTCATTATGATTCGAAGCTTGGAAAAACTTTTTTTTTAAATTTCCTTTAGAGTACATTCGAAGATCGTTATGAACTTATTTTAATTCTGCTGACCAAGACAGATGTAATATTGATATCATGATGTGAATAGAATGTTTATGAAAAATTATGTTAGATATGCCATTCTTACATGGATAGAGTTTGATCAGGAAATATATTCATATTAGTCAAGATTGAAGGTTATGCTAATGGAAATACTAATGAAAACTGATATTGCAACATTAAAATTCGAAACATAATGAAAACACTCGTTGAAAATAATTTACGTGAGAAAAGAAATTAAAAAAGAGACTTAAAACAGACGAAAGAGGGATATGAATTTAATTGTGATATATTACGATACGACACGTTGGTATTTTAAATGCACTACAATACTTCCAAGTTTTATACACTCACTATATTTTGCCAATACTTTCACTACTTACATACGCCCACTACATTAAGTGAAAAGTTTGCATATGTATTGAAGAGAACCAGAGGTTCAAGTGTACCAGATGCTGTCGATCTCCTGATATATAGTAATAAATCAATGTTACGTAATTATTACATTCGCGATATGATACATTATGTAATGTTCTATAGATATTACATGGTATTTGCAACATAGCAAATATATTATTTCAATCTCATTCCATGTTAGAACACCACGAGAAAATGTTTTGTTATGAAAACATTACAATAAATTTCAATACAGAACAAAATCTAATTGTAAATATAAACATTTTATTTTTTGTTGCCGAATATCTGATTTTCATACAGTCTCTTAAACAATACACCTAAAAATTGATTTACTAAATATATAACTATAAATGTATTATATTAAAATATAATAAAACGGCAAAAAAACGATCAAAAAATATATTTTTGCAATTATATTTTGTTCCATAGGGGTTGTTACGTATTTGATTTGTAATAATATATAACAAATCATTCGTAATATCGTTTCTCACACTCGGGGCGCAAAATAGCACATTCTCTCCCTAGGGAACAAAATAAATTCATTAAAGTCATCCTAACTTTGAAAGTAATAAATATTCAATAATAATAATAAAAAATTGTGTAAAAATAACAAAATGTGCTGGATAATAGTAGGATTACAACTACTTGTTTTAGTTGGTTTTGCTATTTACATAGTAGACTTGGCTGCGAAGGTTTACAGATATTTAGATAGTAAAATTAACTAAATACGGTGGCTATGTCTTATAACGATATCTAGTTAGAATCAACAATTCTCAGAAATTTGCATTTCAAAATATCCAATCTCTAGCTCTAGGGAAACTTTTCCAACAACAACAAAAAATAAAATAAAATAAATAAATAAAGAATAAAATAAATCAATAAAATAGAATCAAGATATGCTATATATTATTACTTTCAATGCAATCAAAATGAAAGACTACAAATTAGATAATAATAGGTAATATTATTATTAACAGACTTGTCATGTGCTATTTTGGTACAGCAAATTGTGAATTTTCATGATGAAAATATTAAAAATCATCAGATTTGTTGGAAACTCATTACTCCGGGGTTTTTGGGATAAAAAATATAAAATCAACGACCTCGGAAACCCTTGAGTATAACGATTTTCAGGCAAATCTATTTGATTTTTAATTTGTTCGTCCGCCATATTGGATCCGCCAGTTTGAATTTTTGAATTCTGACTTCAGCCTCAATAATCTGCAATCAGCGACACAGGAAACCCTTGGCTACCTTTACTAAACATTCGATTATTAAAGGATTGAAAACTAAGTAAAAATGATAATTCAAAGAATGATAATAAAGCACAATGACTGTATAGTTGGTAACATTCGAAGCACAACACTAGGTATCGAATTTTATGGTAATGTCCCATAACATACCTCTTAAATAGATCATCCAAAACTGAGTTCAATGTTGCAAAAAGACTTCCATAAGAGGTCTTAATTATTACAATATATGAAATGAGCTCTTCAAGAAGTGTTATTTTGGAGTTCATAAAATATTTCTAGGAAGTCTTGTGGGTTGACGTGTCAAATCTATCTCATTTTGGACCATCTCTTTTTTGGCAAAAGGATCTCCAGAGTTGAAATCTGTATTCCTTCCCAACAATAGGTGGCAATTGGATTCAAAATGAAATCGCGCGATATTTACTTTATATGCAGACCGATGGATGACATAAAGAATAAATAAGTGCTTTTGCGACATTTTGTTATTTTTACACAATTTTTTATTATTATTATATAATCCCCATTATATTGGATGTAATCGCCGTCAAATATATAACTATGCAAACCGTAAAAAGGAACTCGCGTAAGAATTATATATATATTACTAATTAACTTAGAAATAACAAACTTAGAATCTACAATTCTCAGAAATTTGCATTTCATTTATATTATTTATTTTATATTGCATGTCATATGATTCAAATAAGAGCTCTTTTCTGAGACCTTACGTTAGAGAGCTCTTGTAGAACTCTTAAAATCCACGCACAAGTCATTTTAAAGATGACTTTAAGAACTCTTTCTTATAAGTATTTAAAACATCTTACAGATGACTTCTTATAGAGCTCTTAAAGATGCGTTTGTAATGTAGGACGTAAGTTGTAATAAATACTTAGCAACGATTTTCTTCTCAAAATTAAAGATAATGGTTGTTGGGAAATACCACGAGATGTCTTCATTCAAACCGGAACTGATATTTTTTTCACTTCAATTTCATTAGTTTTTCGCATCAAAATCGAAGGACGAAAAATTGAAAGAAATATACTAATATTTCGTGGTAGCTCTTCAAAATTGAGTTTCAGTCGTCAGTAATTGCAATATGTCAAACTTCTAAAAAATGGTAAAAGAATTAGGAATTATTCCTTAACAATTTTTACAACTAGCAGAATATTTGGATCCTATTCAAATTATGAAGAAAATTGAAGAAAATATTTAAACTTTTAGAAAAAATGTTACTTTTATTCCCCACTCCATTTTAATGACCTCAGAATGGTGTGGTCGATGGAAATTTCTTTGAAAAATTCTAGACATCCTAAGTAAAAATCTACAAGAGTAAACAAAACGCTAATAACTAAATGTTATTAGAATTGATCGAGGAATATACTAAATTTTTTTTAGATTTTTCATACTATGTTTTGAAAAATTTTTTGTTCAATATTATTTAAAAATTCTCAGTAAAAAAAATCTTTGTTTTTATGAATTCTATGAATTTTTTTTGTTGAATGTACCAACAGTTTTTCGAAATTAGTCGTGAATGTTTTAAATAAAAAAAAAATAAAATAAACAAGTTTTTAAATATCGTTGAGAAAATTAAAAAAATTCTTGTATATTCTTCTATGAACTCTAAAAATATTTTGTTATTAGCAATTTTTAAAGACAGTTCGTAGTTTTTTAATTAGACCGTCCGGAAAATTTAAATAAATTTTCATTGGGGACATTATTTTGAGGTTAAAATAAAGGGGAGTATAAAAGTAAATTTCTCTTTCAAATTAAGATATTTTTGTCACTTTTCTTCACAGTTTGAATAGAATTGCAATACTCAGATTGTTAGGAAAAATGGATGAAAATAAAAATTTCTTATTTTTCACATTTATCTCGAGATTCCTGACTAAATTTTGACCTTGGAATTTGAAAGAGCGATCTCGAAAATACTAGGAAATACCTTTCAATTTCGTTCGACTTCGATTTTGATGCGAAATTCTTGACTGAAATTGAAGTGACAAAAATGTCATTACCGGCGTTAATGGGTTAAATTGCAACCACATCAGACCAAAATAGCGATAAGAAATATCCTCGGAATACTCCAGGATCTTAAACATTTTCGAAATATTTCAAATAATTTGAAGATTACGTGGTGCCACTAGAAGGTACAACTTTTTCTTTCCTTCACCTCGTATCGACACTAAAAATAATTCGTATCGTTAAAAAAAATGTCAAAACTTGCTAACATTGAAAAGGACCAAGGACAAATCCTCCGAGACAAAATGATTACGTGTATTCAGAATTTTTCTAATAGACTCATATGGAAGATGTAATGCCGACATTAAAAGCCAAGAGGCAAAAACAGTGGTCGCGAGGGAATATAAATTGTCGCCGGACAACATTACGACGACTTCATTAAAAGCAGAATTCATTACGCGGAGAATATTACGCGATAACACGGGGTAAAATAGTTTAAAACCGGAAGTCCGCGGAAACGGGAGATAAACTTGCTTATAGCTGGGATAATCGTATCGAAATTCGAGAAAAAAAGCAGAAATCGTGCCGAAAACTTGGGGTTGGGAGAGAGAGGGAGATAGAAGGATCGAGGGGTGTGGGGGTCGGGGGCAAGGGGCGGGAAACGCGGATCATGGCGGGACCTCCGACGAGGTGGTGGGGCGCGCTTGCCCCCGTACATGTCTGGGGTCGGAAGAGACTCGGGGGGTGGGACACGAGGGCGGGAATTGTAGGTGGGATGTCGACGATCCGGTGGGAACATCGCAGAAAACCCGGCTCAAAGCCAGACTGTTTCGTACAAATATTCTTGATCGCGCGCGTCAGGTCCCTTTGTTCCTTTGACGTACGTCCCCGTGTATCACTTTCAAAAACATTTTTTTCTGCTTCCAAATTATACCCTGAGCCGTTAAAATCAGAGCAGGGGCCAAGAAACTTTAGTTTTTACTGAAAATCCCATTCATCCAGACATTTTTTTTTATCAGAAACTTCTGGAGTTACCGTATTAAAGTCTGAATATTTACAAAATTGAAAAGCGATTTTGGACTCTCAAATTTTAATGAAATTATTCGTTTCTGACAACAATACATTTTTTAGATGTTTCTAGTTGAGATCTACAAGATGCAACCATTAATTTCATCTTGTACTTCTTCCTAAAAATTTCTCGTAAAAAATCTCGATTTTCCCACAATTTTTGCTAGAAAACCCGACTAATCATAAAAATGTTTTCTTTATACAATAAACAGCTAAAAAATGGGCTAAACAACATGGGGTAGTTTGCCTTCGTCATTTTTTTCCTGCATATATCAATCATTCAAAACTTTGGTAATTTGAAGTAAAAGTTTTTTTAACATCACATTCGTCATAAGAGACTTCAAAAACCCTTGATTCAGCATTTTCAACCCGAAAACGGTAAGAATGGAATATGCGCGTTATTGAATGCGAAATTTTTTTAATATTGCAGAATATCCATAATATTTTCTAAGACCTTATGTTTGAGAGCTCTTGTAGAACTCTTAAATCGTCGCATAACTCTTCTAGAAGAGCACTTTAAGAGCTCTTTTTTGCAAGTGTTTAAAACAATTTTTGATAAAAACATCTTACAGTTTTTAAGACTTCTTAAAGAGCTCTTGAAGATGTCTTTGTAATATGGGATGTGAGCTGTAGTAAATACATAGCAACGATTTTCGTCGTAAAATTTTAGATAATGGTTGTTGGGAAATACCACGAATTCGTAAGAAGAGATCTCAAAATCTCTCAAGTGAGCATTTTCCGCCTGAAAACGGTAAAAAGTGTACAAAAATTCCGCCATATTTAATTCTACAATTTTTTAATATTGCAAAATATTCATAATCACACGAAAAAATGAAATAGTTGGAATTACTAACTGGATAGTAGGATAAAACGCAGCCATAATTTTTGTTAATTTTACTATCTAAAGAGTGAGCTGGACTAATTAGGTAGCCAGGTCTACTATTCAAATAATAAAACTAACTATATAATATTTTCATGCAGCAATCTTCAAAATTCAATCATCGCGGGAATGAAATAAACTAAAACATTCTGATAATATGAGTAGAATACGCAAATCTTATCGATGTTATCAATTTTTTAAAGGCTCCTATTTTTAGGAAAAATATGTCGAAAGTAAACTAGCACCATATTTTTCAAATGAAATTATTAATAACTCGTTTGTAGCTATTTATTCCATTAAAAAAAAAACATTTTCCTGGTAAAACTCGGTGGTTTTCTAGAAAAAAAATCCTGTCAACATCGCAATTTTTTTAAGAAAGTTTGAGAAAACTGAACATGGTGAAGTTTTTCCATCTTTTAAATGATTTAAAAAATATCTAAAAAATGTAGAGTCGTAAAAAACTAAGCGATTTTATAAAAATATGCGAACCATAAATCACTATTCAATTTTGTATTTTTCAGGTATTAATGGGTTAAGGTGTCTTTTCGTAGTTTTCATCAATCGTCGTATTTTTTATAGCGGTTCTTTACTTTGCTGAAATTTTAGCTAGTGTCTTACTTAACTTTGAACGATTTGAAGAAATTAACTTTCAGAAATTCGTTGTAAATGATGGTCGGAAAAAATTCAGTTTTACGAACCTTTTTAGAAACAAACTTGTAGATTTCAGTCTATTGTTTAAATATTAATTACAAACATGCCAATTTAGTAACATCGATTTTCTAATGTAGGTTTTTTTGTTTCTTTCACTTGGAGAGAATGAAAAGTAACAACTGCTAAAAAATGACTACACTTATTGTAGTAAATTAACGGGAAAACTGTTGCCCGTAGTCAAATTAACTATCGTCTTTCATAAAAAGTTACAGTAGCAGAAATGGTGTTAAATTAGTAGGCGAAAGTGGTTTATATTATTTGCGCAATAAAATATATTAATATTCTGATTTATATCTCTTTCACACTGGAAACATAATTTAGTAATGTTGACTAAATATGTGGTTGACGGTTAGCTCCTAAATATTGGGCTGAATAGTAGTTCTTCCAAATGAATGATAATATTGATTGAACCAAATTTGGTGAATTTAATTAAAATATACTTGAAATTACTAAATATCTGCCTACTAATAGGCAACCACATATTTAGTCAATCTTACTAATATTTTTCTCAGTGCATTAATTCATAAGTTAATAATGTGCATCAGCTAGATTATAACCTATTAGCACAATACATCTTACTAAATAAATAATTAACATTATCCAAAGTTATTTACCATTGTTTATTATAAAATTACGTAACTTTCAAAATATTTTCAATCATAATAACAAATTTTGACAACAAAAATCAGTTTTGTTAAAAAATTGTTCAAAAGTAACAAAAAAATTATTTCTCTAGTTACTTTTGATATGGAATTCAATTGTGTAAGCAATTTAAAAAAGTATACAATACGTAAGCAATTTTTTTGCCCCTTGAAACATTTTTTATTTTAAAAATGAAACTGTTTAAAATCTATCCGTCCTCATCAAAAATGACTAAAGAAATATTTTTTGAACGATTAATAATTAATTAATGAATAAATATAATGAAAATAAAATAAAGATATGAAACAACACCTATTGAAATAAACTTTTTTTTACAATAAAACGCATGCGGCCAACAGAAAAGATTCGTTTAATATTACGAAGTATTCAACCATGAGCTCTATAGTTATTACTAAATGTCGATAATTAGAAAAAATAATAATTATCTGAATGCAGAGAGTTTGATATTGATCGTATGACACTAAAAGATGGGTATACGTTACAAAAACTGTCAATAAAAACTGGAACAAAATCCAGCATAAAATATTTGGAAAATAACTTTTTACTAACAAAACTTTTTGCGAAAGAAAATGAAACAAAAAATTACCAATTTTACACAAAAAATACTTAGAAAGGGAAAAAGCCGATAAAACCTAACCTAAACGAACCTAAACTAATATAACATTACACTCCACACGAATACTATTAATAACTGCGAATATTTTAAAAACTGAAAAGCAAAAAACCATTCTAATAACAAGTCTATCGATATTATATTAAGAAATATTTTTTTACATTTCTGTAAAATAAAAGTTAAATTGAATTTTTTTTTTAGAAAAGCTTTTTGCAACGAGTTTTTGAGAAGTGTTTCAGCAGGAATAATAATTATATTCAAAACCGTATAGTCGTCAATACAATATTAGCACTAAAATACTAAATTTGTATTTCTAATTGTTACTTAACTGAAGGTAAAATATAATTATTGCAAGTAAATTCTGTGACCACCCAAATCAATATTACTTGAATATACAATATGTTGTTTGCGTTTCAGAAAACAAATTTCAGCCCTTCAGTTTTTGTTATTGCGTCTGGAAAATAAAACTACAATTGTTTAACTTGGTGTAAGTGATGCAACAAATAGCCGCTATCCGTTACAATTTGTTCATTGAGTTATATTAGCGTGACGATTCAGAGGAATTTCCTCTGTCACTCAGTCTGGTGTATGGCCGCAGCAATATTCGGCAATTATTTGCTTCGTATTTCGTCACGGTTGTTCGCGAAAAATCCAATACGGGTCAAATTTAGAATCAAGGGTCGGAAAATAAAAGAACAAATCACATGTTCGACAAAATTCCGATTATTCTCTTCATAGAAGTTGACGTTCCGTACGCGGTTGCAAATTTCTCTCATTCAACTTGCACGAAAATGAGATTACGCACTGCGGATTTTCCTCGAGTTTTGAGATATATCGATCACTCTTTTGTTTAGATCATATGGATGATAGTGATATAGTTAAGTTAAATTTCATTCTGTCAATGTCGAAAATCAGGTGTCGGTCGAAAAACCGATAAATCAAAAAGCCGACAGGTCAAAAAATGACTATCCATTTGTCAATGTGTCTATTTTTTAATGTGTAGGCTTTTCGATTGTCGGCTTTTCGACCCGCCGGTTTTTTAATTTGTCGGTTTTTCGACCAGCACCGCGAAAATCGTGATTTTTATGACATTTTCATAAAACTGGAACAAGACTCAAAAAGCTCTACAGAGAGAAAAACAGAATGGTTAATGGAATCGTCAGAAAAAATAGAAATGGTCGTAACATACATTAATATCAGAATTCATGACGAGGTAAATTATCGTTGTCTCCCAGACAGCAAAATAAAAAAGAGTTTAGAATGATTTCGAAATGTACTCTAAATGAAATCAGATATCCCACTTTCTGAAGATTTACTGAACATGATGACATTATGAGATCTTTATGAAGTCACGCACAGAAACCCTCAGAAAGCGAGACATCTTACAATAACTATTATTACTATGACAAATGGATGTTGTGGTTGAATAAATTTTGTTCAATTTATTTTACTATTCTGGGATATTTAATGTGACTTTTCGATTGTGAAACTATTGTGCATTTAAGGTTATGGAATACGATATTTAAGTATTTGGAAATAGTAAACGGAACAATTTCGTGGTCTCGTTTACTACCGAAATAGTTAATTTAACTATTGTTTGTAATTCCACGTGTTGTGAATTACGTGACAATTAACTTTTATTATAAATTAACTATCGAGTTTAGTGAATATTATGTAATTATTAGCAGAATAAGAACAATCATTTTTCATTTAGCACTATCCCTATCACATAATATGCCGTTTAAAAATTAAATTTTATCTGAGAAGGGCACGAATGAATTGTTAGAAATTCTTTTTAACACTCCGGGAGTAGAACTCGATTTTGCGCCCTACAGTTAAATGTTCGGGTCAAATTATCGGGACCCTTTCTTCGCTTATACAGAAAGACAAACTTCGCACTCGTCGAGTATCGATAATATTGCGCCCTTGTTACGTAAATGCTGACTGATGCTAGTCCAAACGGAAGTAACTTTAAAAGTTAAAGAAGTTATGATTCATTAGACTTAAATAATGAATGTTAAATTCATAGAAATTAAAGACAATAAAAAATATTTTTCGTCGATTTTGTATTATTTTAGATTGCAGTAAACTGTAGATAAAAAATATTTAAGTAAAATTCGAACTACCTATGGTGCCACAAATTACTGAACATCTGAACACGAGTCACGAACCGGTTACCATAAATAAAATCTTTTAAAATAGATTGCGACGTCTACACTAATCACTTGTTGATGTACAAAGTACGAAGAAGTGTTCATTATGAAGTTTTAAAACATCTTTCGATTTGTAAAAATTTTTATATTTAATGTCGATGTAATCATACTTTACACAGATTGCAAAATTCCTGTACTAGATATTAAATAACTTATTAAACTTGTGTATATAATATTCATGTGATTTATGTCATATTAAGTTGTAGACTTGAAAAATGTCATATTAGTGCCGCATATGAAGCCTTGTTTGACTGTAATTAATTATACGCATCGCTATTTTGCTCCTGGGACATACGAAATTTTTTAGTATTTAGCTTGCAAAATATCCTGAAAATTTATGAGCCCTAATTATACTAAAGATAAAATGCAAGTATATCATATATAATGTAAGTAGTGTTTTAAATGTTTCATAATTAGTTTCACCAAAATATTGTTAAAAAATGCATGATATCGATGGACATCATTATGGTTTCTCTAAGTTGTATTTAGAACAAATTCAATTTTTTTATAGAGATCGTTCTTACAAATTTGTCGATTCTGAAAGAACTCCGAAGAGTCACATATTAGCACATTCGAACGAGTTCAAAAATCGCGCTTCCATAAGAGTAGTTACATTTTTCCCAAATAAATTTAGAAAAGTTTAATGCCATACTCATCATTACACATCAAATTTGTTATTCAGAACACTTTTAAAAGAATTTTCTTATTTGTTGATCTCTAACTTGCTGTAATACGACGGGCGTGGGGCTCGATAGTTTGTTGTCAAATATTTCACGGCAGGGCGCAAAATAGAGTTCTACTCCCGGTTAAAAATACATATATACAGAGTGAAGCAAGAGTATGGAAACTCCCGAATAACTTTTGAGGAAGGCGTTTTCCTAAAAAATGTTTTAACAAGAGTTTTAGGCCATTTCTCTGGATTTTCAGTGGTGACTTTGGATTTGAACTTGACCGTGATCTTGAAGGTCGTATGAAGGTGAAGTCCACTTTTTTAGATACGAATTCTAATTTCTCATCGTCGGTTCGGTTATATAAAAAAAAATTAATAGAGAAACTTTTTATTTTATTTTATTGTCAATTTTGTAGGAGCCGAAGGTAAAACTGACTAGAAACTGATTTAACGAAACATATCAAACAGCCAGTAGTACTGACAAAAAATATATCATATTTTAGAATAATATTTTAGTAAAACCTGTCCAAACTACTGATATATGTCGGAAATTGGTATTTTCTCAATCAGATTCAAACTACCAATCTGATGCTGAAATGGTAGTTGCAGGAAACCAATTAATAATCAGGTCAGAATAAAGCTGTCATTTGTTTTAAGAAACCACGATTCGATTCTGTCAATAGGTGTTGGGTCATCCGGATGAGCACATTGATTATGAATCTGAACTGAGATTTTTTAAATTCTAAACCTGCACAATTGAGATATCAAAATTTTAGTTCAGATTCATAATCAATGATCCCAAAAATCTCCGAGTTCCCAATTTCGCGAAAATCGGTTCAATCTGAAAATGTGTCCAGAAAAGAGTTAAAGAATTGAAGTTAAATTTCGATCAAACTAGCAATACTTATGAATAGTTTTGCTCAGGAAAACAAATCACAATTAGGAGGGAATGCAACTGGCGTTTCTTTGACCTAAATCGTGTTTTGTCAATGAATTCTGAGTATCGTTTGCCTACCATCCATGTAAGGATGTGCAATATATCGTAATTCTTGTTGGAGCTGTCTGCAAACTGGTCAGAACCAGGTCCTATTAGGAAACAAATACAAATTCTCCGACTATTCGATGAACCCAGGCATTTTCTCATTGGGCATCGGTCCGAAAGTGGAAAGTCAAATCGCTTTTCACCATGGGGTATACATCTCGTATAAGTCGAGCAATTTGAGGCATCCGCGCGATATCGATCGGCGGGAAATACGGTCGATGCCGTGTCCGATTTAACGAGCCTGGATAACCAGGCGTCCCTCTGCACGTCCCCTCGGGGGTGGCCCGCGCGCACGTGTTTCTTCACCCCCAAAATACTTTGCATCGTGCCGTCGCCTCTTAAAGCCCCCTCCCCATGAAACGGCATACCAAAGTTTAATGCTCAACTAGCCGTATCATCGGGGGATTGTGTTTACGGCATAAAGAGCGAGGCCCACCCGAGACGGGCTTTTATTTGTCAAACAGCTCCTGTCGTATATGGGGGAGTCGCCCCCCATAACCCCCCGCCGAGATTCAACTCTCGTTTTCGAGGGAAGATCGCGAATTTCACGCTCTTACTCCGTTCCTGACACCGCGGCGAATCGTCCGAGGTTCGTGAAATTCTGCGTGTAATGCAGAACCTCGCGATTGCACCAACACCATAGAACGTCGCCACCTGCAGCGTGATATTGCACGCTCGCACCCCCCGTCGATTATCTCGGTCTGATATCCTTATCTGTGGACGCACTGGCATCTCTATCCTCGACTGGATGCTGCCCTGTTGTTTCAGTCCTAATATATGCCCTCCGCATTCGATACGGCTAGGCGGAAACCGGAGGTGTTGGAAACATCATCCTGAAACACGTGATGAATTGCTGTTATCAGTTAGCATCTGATAAGCTACTTGATGCGATTGATGTTTCACTTACGTATTGAGAAAGAAAACTTGATCGAGAATGTGGATTCTTCATCAATTAAGACCTCCAGGTGTTGATGAAACATTCCATATTCACGCCTGATCAAACCCCAGTATGCTGCACCTGTTTAGATGACCTAAGGGAAACAATTCTATCAATTAAAATATTAGAAGAATATTTGGAATAAGTCGATTGTTGCTAGGGGTTGTTTGAAGCTGATAAACATTATTTTGTTTATAAATACTTGCTCAAGGACATTTATCCGGATATAAAAATACACAATATGTTACCCAACTGGAATCTCAAACGAGTGATTATCAAAAGTTTCTATTGTCAGAAAGGTATCCAGATCAATTGAAATAAATGACAATTGACCTCCCCTCTTCCCTTTCCGTGGTTATTTATTCTTCGACATTTACCATTTCACCATCATTGGTAACATCTTTCTGATATAAATTTAACTCCAATTTCTGAAGTATGGATAGCTCTGGAATTTCTATTAGAATATGTAATTCCTAGTAGGAAACATTACCGCTTTCTGGCTAGTATGAATTTCGTTATGCTGTCCATCCATCTAAACATAGATCCAATAGGCTATCTGCATACGAAAGTCCAATTAAAGTTACTTTTTGACTTAATGAGATCAAGATACATTCAAACCAGTTATAGTTACATCTCCCCAGTTTCTGATGGTCATCGCTATTGCAGTAGTCGAAATTCCAGTAGTTAGGGAGTTTCTTATTGAATATTAGCTGCTTTAGTAGAAAACTAAAGTTTTTCAATAGTTTCTCCAAGAGTTCCGATGTATAATCCACCTGAAATATCATATGGTAGACCGTGTAAGGCTATTTTGATTAAATTGAATCGTTATATTGCGAGTCCTCGATATTCATTAACATTAGTAGCTTGCTTCTGATCCAAATTTAATACCAATATCCTAAATACGAATAATAATCTTATATGGAAGATCGAACAAGAAATAAGGTTTGGTGTTGTGATTCTGACGTCACTTTTCTAAATAAATATTACCACCAGGGTGTAATGATACCAAGGTGAAGCGTTCTCATAGATACGCAATAGACCAAAGTAGTGGTGGCACTGTGAACCAATACGAAATTACTATTTGCACAAGACAGGTACGCCGATAGGAGTATGGAGTTCCTGGTTGTAATAATGGTAAATTTTCATTGGCTCATTAGAGCTCCCATTTTCTTCTGATGCGCAACACTTCACATTATATTTCTTACACCATGATCACCACAATAAACTAATCATGAGATATATTGATGGTTTAATACTGAAAACAGCTCCCATCTCCCAAAGGAGCTTACAATTCCCACTAAAAACTACCAAGAGTATTTGACATTATCCAGGGCTGTTGAAAAGCTCTGAATTTACATGTAAAGTTAGGTCTTATAAAACAATATATTAAGGCTTTAAATAAGGGCGGCAACTGCTTCAAGTACATTGAACAAATATTTCCCAAACTTTCACGAGATGCGAAGTTAAAGGAAGTTAGATGCGCTACAAATTAGAAAGATGCTACAGGATAATATTTTGTTAACAAAAGGAAAGAGATGCTTGGTTCATTTGCCAAACGTAGCGGAACAATTCTTAGGAAATCGTAAGAGCATAAATTACAAAGAGATAGTCAAAAATATTTTTACGAATTTTAGAAATAAAGTTGCTTGATGCACTTGAAGTTAGATGTTTTTGAAGTTAACTTTCTAGAAAATCTAGACTGAAGTTAGGAATAGGGAAAATGGTTTGATCATAATATAAGAAAATGGAACGAACGATATCAAGAAAATTGGAATAAAAATATGATGTCAGAATACTGCTGAACGCTAAAAACGGATGTACCTAAAATTGTCAAAAACAAATTGTGCATCGATCAACAAAACGTTGTTTGCTTTTGTTTCCTTTTTTTCAGCAGTTTTTTGAGTTTTTCTTCAAAATCTGTGTCAGTTTAGCTATTCCGACTTTGGATTCGGATTCCACGACAGTAAATACAAAAGAATGCAGCATCTCGGCAAAAATTCCTTCTTTGCTTTCAATCCCTTTTATTTTCGAAGTGTTTAAACCATTTTTTGAGGTTATCTCAAAATCTAGAGCCAAACTAACTATTCTGACTTCGAATTCGGTTTCGAGGGCAAAAATACATATGGATATTCAAGTGTAGCATCGCGGCCAAAACAAATTTTGTTGTGTGCCGGTGTTATTTAGTGCTTCAAGTTATGCTGGGGCCTTAGAATACAAATTTCTAAACAAACTCGGGTTTTAAATATACTTAACTTTCTGAGCCTCAGATGATAAATTGATTGATGCAATTGATATAAATGTGATTTTGGTATACCGAGTTCATTTAATGTGAAGGACGACCGAATTTAATAATAACAAATGCAAAGAAAATAATGTATTTTGATTTGTGAAAGTGGAGGGTACCAGAATTTAATATAATAGAAAAGTTTTATTGGTAAAGTTGAAGGGCAAAAAAGTATAAATTTTATAATTACCTTAAAGTTTTGACTCTTATTTGAGTCCTCTTTAGAAAATTGTGGAAGAATCACTGCAATAATAAGGGAACTGTTGCAATCATAATTATATTATGATACAGGTATTAAATAACAGCAAGGGCGACAGAAACAGTTAAAGTAACCAAAAAATTAGTGATCGAAACTAATTTCTAGTCTGGAGCTGATAAATTTGTTGCCCAACCATATCACTTATTTCATGAAGATGCGTTTTACATATCGAATCGCTAAAAACCATTAATTTTAAGAAGGATTAATTTTAATATCCTGATTAGAACACCACTGAATGCCTGTTTTTTACATCCTATTTTACACAGATTTGTGGTTTAATAACGACAGGTGGTAACATGTTAAGTCAAGAATTCTTCTACGTTTATTAGTCACTAGTAAATGAACGCATTCTTGCGTTACTTATTAAATTGTTTTATATACACCCTAGTGCAAAAAGACGTCAGTCTCTGGGCTTCATTACGTACATTAAGGCCGCAAAATGATCATATTTTTTATCAGGGTAGTAGATATACTAAAAGAAAACTCATAAAATTAACACTCTTAAATTAGATACTTTACTATGGGAGGTGACTTATTGCCGTTCATCCTCAGAGACGTCGATTTCATAAAGTAGTAAGTTTATGCCTTCTATGATTGCTTTCTGTTTATATGGTAATCTTGAAATGTTGTACCAAAGAAAGTGTAATTGTTAATTATTACATATCCTGTAAAAGATATAACATTAATTTTAACTTATGGGACAGATGATACTAAATGAAAATAATCAGGAAATATATTTCCAAATAGAATGGATTTTTTGTAATTTGTGACGAAAATATTGGTAGTAACAACAGTTTTTTTTAATAACCTGACAATGATATTTCAAGAATTTTCGTGGTTCTTCCCTCCACAACGAGTTTGAAATCCTTAAGGTTTCGCAAACAATTCAAGGGCCACTCGAAACTTGATTTCTCCTCAATTGCGGGTTCTTCATAAAGTTCAATAGTTAACAAAACCGCGTACTTCATTACCAAAAATTCCAGTCGGAACGAAGTTTGTGGAATATTAAAATCTTGCTTATCTATACATTTGCGTCTGCATAACAATTATTTAATAACAGCTTGGCAAACTTCTAAAAACTCGCATAATAATGCACTTATTATTATAAAATATATCAGATTCTACTTACGAGTTCCAGCAAACAAAGTAATTTGTTCGATAACTATTTCCTGATATTTAAACACGTAGTTATAGAATTCAGTAAGTATTACATGATGATAAAATCAGTCGATAACTTAACTATCTAACCTAAAATATTAAAATTAAACTAAAACTAGAAATATTTGCAATCCCGCATTTATTTTAGAGCGTTTTTACGCATTTTTTATGAATATACATAACTTGTCAGTGGGATCGATTCAGAATTCTGTAAGAAATCGCAAGAATAAAATTTGGTTGGCATCTGCGAAAATTATTCTTGTGAATTTTCACCCAATTTTGAACCAATCTCGCTGAAGCTTGGTGTACATTCGTAATAAATGCGTAAAAGCGCTGTAAAATAGTAATTCATTATGAATATTTAATATGAAATTATGTTTTAAAAAAATGCGGCGTCGGTAAAAGCGAATTTGATTAAAATTCCGAGTCGGTATTTAGTGACTTTTGTAAAGTAACTTTTTCTATTTTTATGTTGTCGAGTTTACTATTGTTGCACTTTATAACTGTATATACAGCTATTATAATTGTTTTAACCTTAATATTATGTTATTATATGTTTATGTGTGTCTTTGCATACCGACACGTTGGATTATATTAGTTCAATATTTGCGTAATCCGCAAACAATAGTCCACCAAACGATAAGTAATTGTAGTCGAATGGTTCACTGCACATAGTTCACGAAGGTCAAGTTTTAATTAATCGTTCTCTGCAACCATGACCAAATCTGTTTGTCTTGCAACTAACTTTACGTACTCGAGTTGGATTTCCTAAAGCAACACATCAACTACACGATGTACGTGTGCTGTTAATAAATTGTACGATATAGTACATATGGCAAATCAAATTATTATTCAATTTTACTTATCATTAGTAGCGCTAGCAATATTTTCATTTTTTCTGGCTACACAGTCAGAAAAAAAGTAGTTGAAATGAGCATGTTTTTACTATGAATGAGGACTAGACATGGTAATAGTTAAAATAACTATTCTGAAATAGTAAAGTTTAACTCTTGTTTCATGATTCAAAATGCTACTTATCATAATACACAAATAGACTCAACTATTTTGAAATAGTCATCTCAGAAAATTACTACCTTCACTGAGAGAAATTGTTTAAGATAAATAAGGAAACAAAGAGAAAAACAAAAAATCAATACTGCCAGAAGTTTGTGAATGTCACACTCTAGCCAGTTAAAAATGTACAGTAGTCCTCCCCTTAAGTTTACTTCCCTTAAGTTTTATACTTCCCGTAAGTTTTGCGAGTTTCTTCCCATATGTTTTGCCGCGCATGCGCACGACGCGCAGAAGAGTTCAATATATCTATACTCCACGAGTTAAACTCGTTAAACTTAAGGGAAGAAGCCGCCATCTTGAAAGCCCAAATGTAAAACTTAAGGGGAGGACTACTGTATTATGCAATGCCATTATACACACAAATTTCAATGTCGTGTAACTAGTCTCTAGATACACGTGCGTATATGACATATGTATTATGTATTATCATGACGCCAGACAATCTTCTTATGACCAAATGAAAATCTACTTCACTAACGGGAGCCACGGGCTCGAAGAAAAAGCTGCGAACGCCGCGTCGTCACCTGGCGGCATCAAAATACACTGGATGCGACAGTCTTTACTATGGATTTATAGTATAATAATACAAACTTTCACTATGAATAATAGTAAACATATAGATTCACTACGAGACATAGTGTGAAATGAGGACTACACTAGATTATAGTTTTTTAACTATATTTGTCATATTTATTTAAATTGTTCTACATAGTTGTTTTTTCAATTATAGGGAGATAGTTGGTGTAACAAAATTATAGTAAAATGGACTATGAAAGTGCTAAATTTAACTATTTTTCGTAGTAGTTTTAACCAAATTATGCCAACTACGTGATATAGTCAATTTAACTATAGATTTTTTCTCAGTTCAGGTTTTATAATCTTAATCAAGCCCACTTTGTAAAATTCTTTGTACTTCATATTTAATACATATGTAATAAAGCAGACCAGAATAAAGATATTTCAATGTTATAATAATAAAGAAATGTTTGTGGTATGGATATTGAGAAATTGTTTACGAACAGAAGAAAGTTACTAGTAAAATAGTAGCCTTGACTACCTAATTTATCGAAGTCACTATTTAGATAGTAATATTAACTAAAAATGATGTCTGTGTTTTATTTTATTATGTAGTTAGTAATTACAACTATTTCATGCTTTATTTAATTAAGTGAATATTAATTCTTTCTAATTTTAAATGTGTATTCTACCTAGTACGAACTGTATTGTAATTAAAAGTTAATTCGAGTACGAAAGTATGGTATAAACCTGGGATAAAAAACGTATATGAGTTACGTATAATTCTTGATTACATACCGTCCAAAAACGTGTTGATATACCGCTTTTTAAACCTAACCTACAAGTTTATTATGCATGTTTTAAATTCGCCTGGAAATTTTTACATAATATGTTTGCGTAAAACGTATTTAATGTTAAAAAATTACACGAATTATTGCAATTAATTTATTTTTAAATTGATTTAATCTTTACATTATTTATGTTTTAACGATATTTTTAAATATCTTATACAAGTTTAACAGTCGCAAATAAATCATTCAATTTAAAAACAAAAAAAAACTGTTACCCTGCGGAGGATCGAACTCGGAACTACGCTAGGCGTGCAGTTGGGTCTAGCATACAATATAAACTTACTATTGCTAAGGGTAGAAGCGTATTAAATATGACCTCTCGATGAAGCAATTATGCATCCATAGAGTTTGAACATTTTTCAACCTGTCAAATATTAATAGTTAAAATAAGATGTAGAATAAATTAAACACAATTAAGCATATACAGAATATAATCCCATAAACATTAAGTGTGTAAATACTAGAATTTATACGTTGTGAACGTTGCATTTTATATTTACTACTACTACGCCATTTTTATACGTTTAATAAACGCGGTTATTATAAATAGGGATTTAAAACGTCAAAAATAAACGCATTGTGTATAATCGTTTAATAGATCTGTCATCTACTTAATTGTATCATTTTTTACGCATTTTTTAGTATAATAAACGTATATTAAATTGTCGCGTGCTTTTATCCTAAATTCCTTTTTATTATGTCGTCGCATGTACAATTTTAATACTCATTCCATTTTCGTAATTGAATGTAGTATTTTTGAAATTACTATTTTACATCTAAGAAACGTTTAGCTTTATAGTTTTTTAGAGGGACATGAGGGGCATAATATTTTGTATAATATTAAATAAATATCTCCTACGATGGTGTTTTATTAACGTATAATATATTCGGGTAATGCACATATTAAAAAAATGTCTAGTCCTTTCTATTTTGCTGAATTTTTAACGTTTTTATATCTATACGTTTGATAAACGTGATATATTATATATAGATATTTAAAAAGTTAAAAAATAGACGTATTTTATACGTACATCTCCTAAATGTATATGCCATATCCTAATATCATTTTTATATGTTTTCGTATATTATACGTATATTAAACAATTGTGTTCTTATAGGGTAATGCTATAATTCGGCAAATTTGTAAATATACGGAATGCATTCTCGTATTGAACAATAGAATTACAAAAGGATAGGTCGTGTTTGTAATTTACTATTATTTGGTTGGGCAGTGTAAAATATGCGGTTATAATGCATTCTCGTCGCTTCTGGATGCGATGATCCATCAAAAATCAATCTATTATGCGCGAAAAGGCATTGTAATCTGCCCACGATTTGAAACCGCACGTGCTGTTTTGTTAGTTTATCATATGCAATTACCTTCGTTGGGGTCATATTATTTCGGTACGAGAGTAACCCACGAAATACATGTGTACATCATATTGTAAAACCACCGCTATACGTGATGGTCACGTTGTTTAGCTATTAAAATTTCATCATGCTGGTGAAATATATCATACAATAATATTATGTAGTTTTGTGTGTTATTTTAATAAAAAAAGACTGAAAAATTAGTTTAATCACATTTATTTTTCAACTTTGTGCTTTGTTGTATTCGCTAAGTACTATTTAATCGTGTCTTTAAATTGAAATTGGAATTGAATTTTAAATTAATATTCACTTTTTTATTTAACAAATATCAGACATATTGATTAAATAAAATTTGCGTTTTGTAAAATTTGGTTAACCCCGAAATCTTATCCATGTCTCTTTTAAACAAATATGGAATGGCTTTAGGTAAACATTTAAACAAATATTAAAAATTGATCTGTTTTTTAAAGGGGCGCCAGTATAATTGCTTGACAAAAATTTTTGGATATTTGTTTAATAAAAATTACTATTTAGAATATTTTAATGTTTTAAGCATACGATTGTAAATATGAAAATAACCCAATTTTTTTACCAGAAAATTAATAATTTTGCTTTTTCTTTTTTGAAGACTTTTTCAATTTTTGGAGTGAACACAGTGCTGAAAAATCCCTATAAAATTTCAGCTCATTTTTCGACCAAAACTTTGGTTCAACAAATCATTGTTCCAATTTTCAAATAAAAAATTCAAAAAAAAAAAAATATCGGAAAAATCGTTCGTTAATTTTTTATTTGAAAATGATAGTTTCAAAATTTTATTCGAAAAAAATGTTACAAAACCTTTTGGTATTGCTCAAACAATACCCTGACATTTTTTCAGTTTGAAGATATTTTCAATTTTTCAAAATTTTGAAGTTCAGCGTATGCCGCTGTTAATTTTAAAAACTTTTCGAGCAGCAACATTTTTTAAAATAATGTATCATTTTTAAATAAAAAATTCCTGAATCTTTTGCGGAATTTTTCGTATTTTAGTTGCCATTTTGAATACTTTTCTTTACTTCACACATGAATTCTGAAATTATTGGAATGTGAGAAAATGATATGATGAAACAAAAATGTGAAAAATGCGTGTTTTTTTAAATAATCGTATATAGTTTTTCACGATTGCATTTTTTAAAAAACATTCCAACAGATTCTCAAAGTTTAGTTAATTTTACATCAGATATGCCTGCTTGGTAATTTTTATAACCTTTTTTTTTATAAAAAGTACAACGGTTGAAAACTATAGTGAGTTAAAAGAGAAGTATCAGGTCTTCTATGACCCTAAATAAAATATGCAGTTTTAAAGAGAATTTGATTATTTTTGGTCTGTTAAGGTTGATGGTGTAGTGAATCAAATACAAAAAAAAACTACAATCAAAACCAAATAAATGGAATGATTTGAAACAAACTCGTGTCAAGTTTATGTGATTGATTGAAACCCATGATTTTTAGATTGTTGCAACTAAAAAATATTTGACACATGCACCTGAAATTGTAGTATGTCATTTTTAAAGGTACAGATACTAAAAATATTAAAGAAAATAATTCTGCCACACTATTGGCGCACAGAGAATACAAATACAAAATAATGTTGTATAGCCAAGTAGAAAAAAATAAAAATTGAACATTTAATAAAATAATAAATAAACCATCGTAACTTCGTACTTCTGGTAAATTAATCAGAATTCTAGATTCAACACGAATCCGACATTAGATACCAATATCTTATACAATTGGTTAAGATAGTTTTTTTCTAAATTTTGGGAAATTTGAAACTGCACAAGTTTGAAAGCGAATAACAATTAAACGATGTAAACCATTAAAAAACTCCACTGAGAGTAAGTCATCCGATTTAATACAGAATTAATTAACACAAAAAACGTCATTTAGTCAATTAAAAAACTTCAAAATATATTCATTTTACTGGAAACTTTAGTTTCTAAATTGAATTCTCGCAAAATTACAAGGCATAAAATCAATTTCCGAGTGTTCACGTGCCTCAACTCTAACCCTAACTAGATTGGCCTTTCGCCTTCCTTGACCTCACTACCCTTAATTTTCGTCTATCTACCCTTGTTGGTCGAAATGAAAATGATTTGCAGATAAGACAGTTATCTTGTTTGAACCTCCTACATTATTGCTTCCTGTTTATGCACATAAAATTTGAATTTTCATCAAACGCATAATTTCGGAACATTTTTTTATTTTTGCTCCTTTGTTTTTTACGTTACATTTCTAATGAAAATTTGTTTTGATACTAGAAAATATTAGATTCCATTTAATTTTTTGTTAATTTTTTTATTGATATGAAACTAATAACGCCATTACATGTCAAGTTCTATTTAGTATAAAAGAAATTTCTAGATATTAAGAACTAAATTATTCTCTTAGGATTAAAATACATTTCCTAATAACTATTGTACGATATTTTAGCTACTAAGTCATTTCTTGACGTTTCTTTTCACTTTGTATGAAATTTTATTTATGAGACGAACTTTGATGAATGTGAAGTTGAAAATGTTGTCGTCTCCCTCTGTCATTAGAAGTATTAGTAAATACTTAACTAAACCTTTCAAAATATTTATTGAAATAATACAAAATACATTGAAATCTAGTATTAATAAAATTTTTAAACACATTTAGTAAAATGCCAAAATTTAACTGTATCGAACAGAAAAATCCTTAACCGAAAAATAACAGTTTACAAATTAAATATTAATTCATAAAACTGTGACAGATTTGTTTTTTAAAACCATTTATCTACATGTGACATTCAAAAAAATGACAATTTTGGAAACATTAATCTTTTTTGCTACAGTCACATTTTAAGAAGCAGTAAAAAATGTACATGGCTGCAATAACTATCTTGTATTTTAAATCATTTTAGATTGAATTAAACGACAAAAAAAAATCTCCCCTACACTGTCTAAATTTCATGGTTTCAAAGTTATTTACCCTCAGAAAATGGTAGTAATAGCCTGACGTAAAATTGACAGGTAGATGCCATTAATTTAATAAAAATTTTCTAATTTGAGGGATTAATTTTAGTATGTGTACGTATTTGTTTATTACATTTAATTTACGCTCTAAATTTCTTAGAGTGAAAATTCTTTTTTTATGGAGTGAAAATTGAACCAAGTGAGTAAATTTTGGAGGATTCCTTACAACAATATTAATAACATTATTATGATGATATACGTTAATATAGACCATTTTTTAAAATTTATTTAAATTTTTTAAACCTAAAATGTATAATGATTTTGAGCGCAATAATAAAGTAATTGGTTGTCGATGATTTCAATAATGCAATTTTTGAAAAGAAAAAGGAAAAAAAGTAATAGAAAATAAAGAAAAGAAAAAAAAGGAAAAAGAAAAAAAGTAAATGAGAAAAAGAAGTAAATGTTCCTAAATATAACATTAATATATCTATAATATATCTTTTATATTAAAAGTTCCATGTACATATATTTATAATTATAAAGGATAGTAAAAAAAAGGGCAACATTTTTTTTTAAACTTTGTATTAAAATCATCAACAAAACAATGTGAGGAGTTACATTAGTAGCACATTATTGTGGACGCAATATATTATTTTTGTTTCATTTACATTTTTGGTTTTTATAACTGGAATAACGTCGTACACAATCATTTTACAGAAGATACAAAAAAAAACGGAACCCATTTTTCATTTAATAATCTCTTGTGCCTCGGATAAAAAAATAATATTTCGAAATTTCTCAAAATCAAAGTTCATCGAAACCAAATTGATAAAACGAGCACTACTATAACCAGAACTAAATTATAACGTAGAGTTCGAAAGTAGGGTTCTGTCAGAAGGGGTTTTTTAATACAAGGCTAAAAATCTGAAAGGGATGGGGCAATTTGTTTCGGTTGTCATTTATTTCGTAATGAATGAGTTTCTGAAATTAATGGTACAGGTTTTACAATTTTTTAATAGATCCTTTTTTTGTAGTTTTGTTTTGTTTTATCCTGATGACTTTTGCTTGTAAGTACAATTGAAGGTAATACTTATCGTTTTTAAAAAGACAACTAAAATGGAATATATGAAAGATACTTTAGCAATTGTTTACATTCGGTGTTGAAAGTAGTTTGGATTTACTAATGGTTCCCTTAGATCTTTCATTGTATTTAAAAAAAAAAGTTTTTCTTGCATTTCAAACAATACATACAGAATTACGATCTCCCTGGGTTTAGCTGCATAAAATGAAAATTATTATTGGCCATAGAAATTATTTTTACTATTGGTGTTTTTAGTAACAATTATAGTAAATCTTTAAAATAACAAAATACATTTTGTGTAAATTTCTTTCTAATATGATCGATATTATTTTCGTAAGTTTTATTTTCTGCATTCTATAATTTTGTTTATATTACATTGTAGATTATACGTACCCACTACTTTTCGAACTGTTTTTACTTTTAAGACCAGTATGCGGTAATGTGCAACTTTACTCACGGAACACAGGGCGTAAAATGACACTTTACGCACTTTAGAACTAAAAATAGTGATTTCTGTTACTAGTGAGTAATATGGTACTTTTGTATCGAACATTCCGAGATTAGACTATTGTTTAAAACTTTTCTCTGAAAAGTTGTTTAAATACCATACTATATTTTTCGACATCGCGTGCGGAAAATGCTATTTTCCACACTTTTGATATTTTTTGGACGCACTCTCCGTATGCTCATGTCGAAAAATATCGTTCGGCACATAAGCGAAAATGTTTTTTCAACGAATGTGAATGCGGACCACGCAACCCTCACATTCGTAGAAAAAACTTTTACCCACTTGTATCGAAATTTACTATTTTTTACTGAACAACGCAAAGTGCCTTATTTTACGCACAGTGTTGTGTATAAAGTACCACTTTCTTTTCCACACTGTTGCTTACTTTTACTCACTGCTCGCGTAAAAGTGCCACTTTATGCATGGAAAATTTTACGTAAAGTGGCACTTTGCGCACTTCAGTACAAAAATTAATATATTATTTAACAAGTTCCAAAATGTTGATCTTCGACGAGTGTGAAGTTTGGCGCCCGAGCGAGGTAAGGGAGACAATCGCATTTGTCGGAGATCGATATTTGGCTCTTGTTCCGTACGATATATTTTAATACGCAGTGAAAAATCGAGTTCTAGACACGGAGTGCGAATATAGTATATTATATACCAAGGGCGAATTACACAGGTCTGCACGGATATTTTTTTTTAAATATCAGAGTGATTTTCGACGTATTTTTGTGTGCTGAACACGAATCTGAAGTCGAAAAATGCCTATAACGTCATGATTTAGAGAAAATTAGGGGTAAAGACACCCAAAAACACGTATTTTGGTGTTTTTGTCCCCACTTTTCAGATTTTGAAAATTCAAAATGGCGGCTCCAAGCTGGGTGACGGAAATGTGAAAATTTACTTCATAGAGATAAAACTGGGTACTCTATGTACTTTGAATTTTAAATAGATATTTAATAGATAAGTCAGAGATCAGATTCGCAATCAACGACTCTAAAAACCCCCGAATACACAGTTTCATCAATATCGGGTAAATTTTAATAGTTCTGTCGGCCATCTTGGATTCTCCACTTTGAATATTCAAAATCCCAGGCCAGATTCGTTTCATCGAACCCAAAAATCCCAGAGTACCAAATTTGGTTCTAATTTACCTTTTAGTTCGTTCAAAAATGATTTCTTTCTAAAAGATCGACGATTTTTTAAAATTTATTTATTTATACTTGTTAATAATTTTGCGTAATTGCATTTATTATCCTTTTCGTTACGTACTAAAAATTCCCGTCTATCACTGTAGAAAGGTTGTATGAATATTGCCTCGAAAGCATTGAAACTAGACAGAAAAGTTGTGAATAAAAAAGGTGGTAATCTGTGTTACCACGGCGCCGCAAAGAGTTCAGATAGTATATTACGTATCTAGGGCGGAAACAAAGTAATTACAGCGAGGGCGATGAGTCCTCAGTATTATACCTCAGGTAACGTGTTACGCATCTAGGTATACACAGGTATTTGAGCATGCTTGGATAAGACGTAACCGACGTAACTACATTCATCTCTTGTTAGTGAAAACTTCTTGATCTACGTACCTAATAGGGAAGCGAAATCGTAAGCATAAAGTGACTATTTAGGAAGCACATAGACAAGTCTCAATTATCGATCGCGATCAATACGTCCCTAATCATTTTGTTTACCGATTACTCAAAGTCGATGTAAACGGTTTTAAAAGTCGGTCTAAGCGAATTACCATTATTATCCGGTGGACCCCCAGCTCATTTTCAAAGATTCGTTCTCGATTCTCCGGGTAAAGGACTTACATGAAAGCTCTTATTATAGAATTAGCGAGCGTTAAGCAAGTTGGGCATTATACGAGCCGCAGGAGCGGGCAACATATCACCGGGATGACAAAGGATGAAAAATGTTCCCGATGCAGGTGCATCCGAAACGCCGGGGCCACCCCTTAGCCTTTTCATACGTCACCCCAAAATGGGAGAGAGAACACGCCGTGCATTCGGGATGCGAGACACTTGGCCGGCACGACGAGCGCGTAATTATGCCAATGCGACGATCCTTTTCTGCACCAATATATGGAGCCAGAGGGAGACGAAGAGAGTGGAGCCCACCCGGTGCCAACAAGGCGGTCACCCTTCGGTCACGCACAGCGCCCCTTACTTCCTTTTTGCGTCACTCTTTTCCCGATTTCACAGTCATTGTCACCCCCCGAAGCGGACGAGACCTGTGTTTACAAAAATATCCACGTGGCCCTGATCTTTTATTTATTATATATTTTACATTTTATTGATTTAATCGTAGCCGTGTCATCTTCCTAAGCCTCCAGCTTTCGTATCAGAAGTGTAATTAAAGATTACATGACTTATTAAATTACTTGATGATACTGCTGAATTCAACCTGACGACCTCGCATTGTAGGATTCAACTACTCCGGGAGCATCGGAGTTTAGCCGATAGTAATTGCATTCATGATTTCTATTCATCATAGTATTGTTTATTGAAGTAAAACTTCGACCACTATTTAATTAATTATTTAATGCTCCCCTTCTTCCCAATGAAAACTCGATCGTTTAATAAACGTTTAAATTAAACCTGTGGGATAAAGGTGGAGTATTTAACGTTTGATGAGCATGTAGAGATAACGATTCGATGTCCGTTTAAAGAACGTTTTGAGATACCTATATACTTTTAAATAATCATAAATAATTTTTTTCAGTTCCTGGACTTTATATTAGTCTTTAAATTATTAAAATTATTCGTGTTATATCTACGAAAAACAGTATAATATTTTATGTAAATATATGTGTGAGAGAGTTGTTCAAATTTCTTTGAAATACATTGTTTATAAAACGTGTTTTAAAAGTGTTTAAACATGGGTCGTTCTGTAAAGTGGCTATTGGTTCCCCGCACAGTGTGGTATTTTGGACAAAATTCTCTCGACAATGCAATTCTTAACTGAATTAAATAAATCTTCAACAGAAATACTCGTGAAACTATCAACAATATGGAGGTCTAGCAGAACATCGTATCAAACGACTATAAAAATGGCGCCTATACTCTTAAAAAAAGTTTACCTTTAAAAAAAATGAGGGAAATTTTTGTTTGTTTAACTGAAACGTGCTATTGAATAGTTTTTTGGGTCGCTGATTGCGAATCTGATGTCAAATTTTAATTATTCAAAATGGTGAATCCAATATGGTGGACGAATTTAATAAATTTGATTGAAATCACTTTTTGGATAACTGATTACGAATCGGTATTACGATGTCGGATTTTGACAATTTAATATTCAATACAATTCAATTCATTGATATGGTAATGTCTGCATATATGTGGATGGATATTTATTTTGATTTTAGCATTTTTTATGTTTGTTTCGAAATACTCGTCCAGTAATTTATGAAAGGTTAATAATCCAATCATATTATCACTGATTTGTCTATCCCATGTATTTTTCTTCATGTGAGCAATACATAAAATATTTTGTTTTGAGATGACTTATTCAGCACAACATAGAATTAAAAAAAAAGTTAAGCACATTATAAATGCTAAAAGGTACTTACTTCCATGTATACAAATGAGATATATGGGTGGTTCTATAATCCACCCCAACATTGAAATTCGCCCTCTTAGAAGTGGATTAGCATGAAATCCTGAATTCTTTAAGTAATATTAGTAGCTGGAGTAAATATCTATTCCACATTTTCTATCATTTAAGAAATTTGAAATTCTGATATTTTGAAGGTCTCATTTTGGAAAAGGTCATTCTAGCTTGAAAAAGAACTATCGAAAACTAATATCCTACAATTAATTTCCAATTTTAATGTTAGAATTAGCTAGTTTTACTTAATTATGTTAATTGCAGATGGTTTTTAATAGCAAAAATTATTTTTTTATATAGTAAATTCACATAGTATATTTAACAAGGCTATGTTGGTATATTTTTGGTTATAGGTGCGGACAATTAAAATACAATTTACGTGTTAACAACAAAGATTCAGTTCTGTAGCTAACTATTACGTAATCTTTAAGGGAAGGCACAGTTAATACATCGGATATTAAACCTCGGCATCAATTATTGCACGCTTCTCCCTATCCGTCTCGAGTTTGCACCCGTTCAGCTCTTAACCCCTTGTGGGGTAAGCAGGATTTCACTCTTCATGTCAAAAATGTCAGAAAAATAATGGATTATATTATTACAATGATATGAAGTTCACGCATGACTTTGAGTCTTTGACTGAGCAAATCTCAACCGGATGTTTCGAAACTTCATCATTTCAATCACTGCATGTCGGTTATTCAGGAAAATTTTAAGTTTTGATATGTTTAGAAAATATTTTGAAGAAAAAATTAAACGTATCCTCAAGATTGTGATTGTTCAATAAGTATAATTACACAAGATTATACACCGTCGATTTTCTATTCTGACAAGTATTCTACATATAGTTACTTTTCATTTAAATTAATGTTGATTATGAAGATGATTAGCGAATGAGTCTAGATAATCTAATTGCACTGCTTGTGTAAAACAAAAATCGTGTTTTACTAGAAATCAATGGAATAATCACATTGCATATTTCGTGTTTGTACATTGTAGGAGTCACATATATTATGATTAGGGACAGAAAATGTAAGTCGAGGAGATAAAATTGGTGGTAAGAAATGGGTTTAGTCATGCTCAAGGAGCACGCTGGATTTAAATGCTAGCTAAATGAAGGGAGCTTTACGACAGTGATTATTTATTTTTTAAATCAGAATTATTTTGAGGTTTATGATCTTAACAAATCTCTCTGTAGATATCTAAATCTAATCTGTCTTACTTAACCTGCCCACAAGAGGATAATATTACATGCAGAAAAAGTATCTATCACGCAACCAATAATAGTGTCAAAGAATTAAAATCTTTTGGCAGTGCACGCATAGTCTAGTCAAAACATTTTTTCGGACTTTATTTAACAAGTTAATTATATCATAAACTATACTGTTTATGGAGAGAAGGATTGCCATCCTGATTCAAATTCGATATACTTTTACCAGGTAATTTTACCTGATTAATGTACCCTCATTCTCTCCTTTTCCTCGTCTCTTTTCAATAATAATTTTCAAAATTATTTACGTAAAAATGATCCCCCTTTCAGATTCTAAAGCTGAAATTTGGTTACGAGTAACTGAAATAAAGTTAAGCACAGTCTATACAAAAAAAAAAACACGATTTTTTAGGAAAAAAAGGTTGATGGCAATTTTTACACGGAAACAGCGTCGCAATTCCCACGAACAAGCAAAATATCGAATCCTTGAATCATCAGCTATAAAAACGACCATGGTAACTTATTGGGAAGTCAAGGTGGTAGACACGGAAAATGGCGCCCAAGCGTCGGACCAGAACCTATAAGGCGCTTAGACATTAACAAGCCGTTCAAACTTCAAACTACCTTCATGAATGTTGATGCATACATATTTTTGGGATGCTGAATTCGAATTTGATATCACTTTTTAAAATTGCAAATGGCGGTCCAATATGGCGGATATTTTTGTTTAAATTCATCGGATCCACCTGAAACTCGTTACTCGTAGGTTTCAGGGGTATGATAAATCTGATTTAGTATAAGTCAGTTTTAGTAAGTTAAAACAAGCAGACGTATTTTCTTTTAACTAGTTCGTATTCCGCACCCCCAAAAACGTCTATGTCGCCAGTTTCATGAAAATAATTTAAAGTTTGAATGTTGTTATTTATGTTGAGGAGTTTTATATATTTCTTGGACTCCATTTCGATGCCCACCATCTTAAATTTTATAATTTACTGCCATTAATTTTAATAAGTGACATTTCGAGGAGGTAATATTTTAGATTTATGTAAAAAATTTCACTTGGTTCCTATCTGAAAATGGTCATTAGAATTTTTCTTAAAAAATTGTGTTTTCTTACATAAAATACGCGATAATTTTGTTCAAAGCAACAATTTCCCAACTTTAGCTTAGGAATCTGGAAGAGAGATCGTTGTTACGTCAGAAATATTTTGAAAAAATTGTTAAACTTTCTTCTGATTTAAAATGACAGCTTTAAAGCTGTAGTACATTTAATGGGTTAACTATACCCTTTTTTTAAGTGCAAAAAACACATAAACCCAAATAAAAACAAAAATAATAATATGCTAAACAAAAATGTTTGCAAGGAGTGTCAGAAGTTCATTTTCTGGACCAAATTTGGGTGAAATTTCCACCTGGGTAGTTCACCCCGTGTCACTTTTCAGGAAGAATTTCTTAAAGCAAATAAATTTATCTGGTAATTCAGTATGCTTTTATCCTAGGTGTGTCCTGGTTTATAGACGCTTTAACCCTCGGCCAACTCGGCGACAATGGAGATCTCGTATAAAATGCAATAACACGTTTCTCTTTCACCCCCGATGTTGGAGTGAGTCGCAGTGCGTCTTTGGGTGTAACGAGAATGGGGAGTCGCGCGATTGCGTTTCAGGAATGCGTTATGACTACTTTGTTGAGAATGCAGTGTCTATATATCGGGTGCACCCTTCTCGTTTCTGCGCTCGCGATATGAAATAGGACAGGCTGAAGGTGAACGCACCGCCCGATATTAAGGGCTCAATGAAAAAAGAAACGAGAGATTCTAAAATAGGGTATATCAATTTCACGGCGTTTCAACGTTTCAAGTATGAACGTTCGAAACTCTTCGAGCGAAAACCTGCATTTCATGTCCAACAATTTTTTAAAACGCAGCTGCATAATTACCTACAATTACACGTCCTCCAACGTACATATTTTAATTTATGCAAAATTGGAAAATTAATTCATAACCGTTCGAACAAGGTTTTCATTTTTCCCCAGCATTTCTTTTTTTCTCGTTCGTTTGTCCTTTTTCATCTATTTCCATTCATGCTTCTCAATTTGAAATTCCTCTCCATTTTTATGGAATCGCCTGTACCCTCTTCGTGCCTTACTATTACCGTCATCCCCCTATCCTATATTACAATTTTTCTCGACGTTTTATTTTATCTATTTTTGCAGATTTGAATATGTCCATGTTGGATTTGCACGGGCTCGTAACAATTCATGCAGATTCATAACGATTCCTATAGGTTATTTAAATTTTTGTATACTTTGAATTCTTGTTTCCTCTATCCGTTCTACTCGAATTTGTCTCTTGAAGCTTTTCCATCATTTTGGAGTGTAATGTGCATTTGGCCTTGCCGTTTAAAATCATTTTTTAAAAATTGATTTTATTTTCGTTCAATTTGTGAGTGTGATCAATTGTATTTTTTATATGATTGCATCGTTTTTAATAAAAAAACGTGTATGCATTCTAGGTTCCTTAACTTTACTTAAATTTCTGTATTTGGCTAAACTTTCTACTGTTTAAAAGGCAAATGACTGACTTATATTATGAACATTAAGATGTTTAAGAAAATAACAATTTATCAGATAAGGTGGGAATCTCATTTTTTTTATTTATTCTAAAGTGTCGTTGCAATACAGCGGCATAGTGAGTAGCAACTTGAAGAGTTTCAAATTACGATTCTGACGAAAATAACATACCAATATTTACATAACTGGTTTTAAACTATAGCTAATACAATTTAAAAAAAGGTAGTACAGCTAAATTATTAAAAAATATTACGCTTCTTTGGAAAAACAATAAATATTAACAACATTAAAAAAGACCTTTTTTGACCTTTCACCTTACATTTATATATAATTATATGTGTTTTATCGAATGTTAGTTTCGAAAAATTTATTGCTTAGGAAAATAATGGCAAAAATAATAAATCGTACTTGGTACCAAGGGCGTAAAATAAGAGATTTACGCCTTTGTTGATGTTTGCCGCTCGAGGAACGAGGAATCACCATCTGATTGGAACAATATTGTTCGATTACGTGGGCGTGAAAATGGCCATTTTTACAAATGATAACTGTAAAATTTCTATTTAATATATTGGTCGTGAAATGGTCATTTTACGCCCGCAAAAGGAGGCATCCAGTCATAATATGCTGAGTAAACTACACGATAAGAATGAAAAAGTGAAGATTGATATGGAAAAAGAATATTGTAACAGGCTCCCATATGAAGTGAAAATCTATCAAAGATAGGTCGATGACATTTTCATTTTATTTTCATGATCTGTCCTAACTGTGTACATTACAGACTCCTTAAACATTTTTAATTCATGTAAATCAAAATTACAGGTTATCCATGAAATAGAGGGGAACATTAGTTCGCCGTTTTTAGATATCGAGCAATAACGACTTATTGTTACAAATTGGTACCATAAACTGACAGATTCTGAGAGATATCTAAATTTTCTCTGAAACCAATAAATGAAACCGAAAAGATGAGTCATTATTGGATTAATTAAGAATTTTGGATTAAAAAAATAATTACAAAAGAAGAACCATCAAAGAAAGTATCTACATGAAGAAATATTCGTATAATGTCAACTTTGAGACTAGTATTGAAAACTTTTATAATAATACAATTATTAAAAGTTAAATTACAATCTACATTTGTTCTGAATACCTGTTGGTTTCTATAATATACTAGTTATTTACACGCTTATTGTCAATGCATGCATGTCATATACAAACCATATTTCACCAGTCTGTTAACTATACTATTAGAGATAATTTCAATAATTCAACTGTCAACGTTGTATTTTTTCACTTTTTAGATGCCGCTGTTAAAATTGACCTACAAAGTGATATAAGAAAGTCTCAGTTCATTTTTCCTAAAGATCGTCAGATTTTTCGATACATTTTTGAAATTGAAAACTTCTTGCTAGAATATCCTAGTCATGATAGAAGGTGGAAAATTTTTAACGCCAGAAAAAAAATATAAAGGTTTTATTTATCGTAATAACGCAATACATGGATCTCAATTTGTTTCAATTCGGCAACTTGGAATAATCCATCACTGGACTTTTCCGAGCGTCTGTTGAAGGATGCGACTGATGAAATTAGGCAAAACAGGCGACTTTTTTTTTTATTTGTTTATTATTTTGTTTGATGGAATCGAAAAATTATAAATTCTTAACTTTATTAAGATCAATCTTGGTTTGTAAACTCATCCAATTTTGGTCCTGGATTGTATATACCATATACATTTGTGACCTATCAATAATCGATTTATAACCTAAAAATTGAGTGGAGCACGACAATTTATTTATGGAAACGTTGTAAGCTTTTATTATGATGATTGTAAGCTCAATAAAAGTGAATCGAATTCGCCCCGAATGCCTAATTTCAAAACTGTTCATTCCCAGTGTTAAATATTATAGACATTATTCTAGATAATATTAGAGATATTATTCTAGATTCTACATTACGAGTCGTTAAATATTATACCGAAATACTGCTTATTCACAACGGTTGATTGATATCAAGTACTTTAATCGCAAAATTACAAGTCGTAGATGTCATTTGGACGACGCTATTTTATTTTTGAAAAAAATCCGGAGGGTAACGAAAGGGATGACCAGAAAGACGCGATTACAGAAGACCCTCTCATAGTGTCTCCGCCTCGGGACCGAAGAGGAAACAAATCCTCTCTCTCTGTCGCACCCCCACTCTCCGCATACCTTACACTCTAAACCCCTTTCGTACTTTATATCTAGAACGAGATTGGTTGACAGATATTATAACTGTTTCCGGGATATTTGACGGGTCAAGTGGTGAGGAGCTTACTGCGACACTATCAGAGGAACGAACTGTGAAACTATCAGAGGAACGAACTGTGACACTATCAGAGGAACGAACTGTGACACTATCAGAGGATTTTTAGAGAGTGACAATATGGGAGGGCGACACAATTGGAGGATCTATTGTAGTACCTTTTGCAGAAGCCGGTATTGGTCTTTTCAATGTTAAAAAACGCGATTCTTGCAAAGAGACGTAAAAAAATCGGTATTTTTATCAAAAAAATTCTCATGCGTTTTTTCTTTGAAATCGATGGCTGAATCTGACTACGTGATTCCGAAACTAAAGATGGAAAGACGACATAGAGGAGGTTCAAAACTAAAGATCTTGAGGTTTTTAAAAATTTTATTTATCGGTGTTTGGAAAGTTACAGCGCTGAAAGTTGTGTAAAATTTCAGGCTTTCGGACAATAGACCGGAGTGGACAGTTCTTTATATGTTGAGATGGATAGACCAACTGGAATCTCCTGGAATAAGATAAAGAAATCTTTCATGAAGGCTCATTTTTGCACCCCAACGTGTGAAAATTGTCCAAAAATCAAATTTAATTCCGGTTCAGGCTACAACGTTGTTTCTAGTGCAAAATGAGTTCCTGCCAGATATCATTTGATCATGCAGACCTTCAAAAAGATTTTCCGACTCGATAAGACTACTTTAGGGGTACAATAAAGATTACTGCGAGCTAACACGTTCGTGATAGAGCGATCAATTTGTATTCAGGGCCGAAGACAGGACTATCAATTGTAGTTCGGAAGTTGAAACAACTCATCTCGATGAGAATTCTCAGCATCTATCGCGTTTCGATCGCTGGGGTCTGGCAGGGCGATACGAATCTCGCATTTGCGCACGTTTCGGAAATATCGCAGTCGAACGGTCCATGTGCGCTTGCTCCGCTGGTTATGTAGACGTCAGAGGTGAGTGTTACATCGCGATCAACATCGGATTCACAGTACTTCAAAGAGCGATTTTCCACGTGCTTAAACATCGCGGCGCGTGGCGACGCGTGGTCGGCGCGTGACGTCACTTGATTGTTAAATGCATCAGGTCCCGAGATCATCCGATGGATACACAAAACCGTAGGGCATCGGATGCGTCCCAAAACGCAACACGGCGGGTTGCCCCGTCGATATTGTGATGTCCAGCAGCGCATGGGAAATGTGATAGGGTAAACTTCCTCTTGGCCACTCGTCACTAAGGGATTATTCCTTAGACTCTTTTTAAACTGATATATAGAAGGGTGCAACATTAGCGATTCTTAGAACAAGTTTTATTTTGGGTCTTCCAAGTGAGCGCAATTCATTTGGATTGAAAGGGATACTGCTGTCAGTACTGATCCGGCATTGATTCTGTAGTGGAAAATAGTAATCTCTTACATTGATTACATATGACCACAGAAAATAAATAGTTCAAACTTTTCTTTGTCTTAACTACGTGAGAAAGTTCCATTTTGGGTCGGTGAATCCAAATCCGAAGCCTGATTTTGTCATAAACACTTTTTATATCGTTGTTCTGATAAAAGGAGTGCGAAGGTCAGTATAAATGAGTCAAGAAGTACTTTGGTATACAATTTTCGGTGTTATATTTAAGGGGAGTTACCACCTTTATGTTGACCGCTTTATATTAAAATGATCACAGAAGGTTATATATTTTTTTCTTCATCATTTTGGACCTAAAAACACAAAAGGTGGCCAGAAATTAAAAATTTTTATTTTTTATCAGTCTAGAATTTTTCTATCTTTTCAAAAATAATGAAGAAAAAGAATATAACCTTTCTCTGATAATTTTAATATAAAGGGGTCAAAATAAAGGTTGTGACTCCCCTTAACATTCTAAAATTCCGCTCCCACAGGGTACCGGCGTTTCGAGTTATTGAACAAAAGTTTTAATTTTAGGTAAAACATGTACCTAACTAAGCTGTAGGTAACTAAATTATCCAAGATGTCATTTTTTATTCAACCATGTACTTTTCATATTCGCCAAGATCAAATTTTTTTAAGAATCGCGAAATTTTCAACTTACAGGAATGAGCCACTTAAATCGCTGTTTTTTTAAAAATATAGCTATTTTTTCGTTGTAAACACATCAAAGGAATGGTAGATTACACAGGCCAACAAAATATTATACCCAGAAAGCGGATTCTACATTTTCAAAGGGTTTCCTTGCGATTAATCGAAATTTGGCAACACAATTGATCTATCAGATCAACATTTTAGGGGTGTTGGAGAGTTGTCTATTTTTCGAGGTTTTATGGTGCTTAATTTAGCATTTGTTTATTTTATAAACGACTGTTTCAATGTTTATAAAAACTAGAAATTGATAGTCCATACCTAATTTCATTTTATAGACAATGCGAGTGATGAAATTCGCACTTCTTGCGTGACAACAAGGAAATATATATTGTTTATGCCCAAATTTAGATTCTGTACCCCAAAATGCAACTTTTTCGAACTGTTCTGTGAAATGATAAATTTCCAACCATTTTCTTTGCGGACCTATGTTATTGGAGTAATTGTAGTACTGTACTGAAAGATAGATAACTTAACAATATTCAACTTCCGAGTACAATTAATTTTAACCTGTTATTTTTGAAAGAGTTCTAAGATGACCAGATGCATCCGAAATTACGAAATACATAAAATTAATATGAGAAAAAACTAAGAGAATTAGCTAAAACTAGTTTTAGATAGTTAAATTACGGAAACTTCCATCTGTAATGAAGTTTACTACACATTGCTGAAATGTATTGGAAACAGGATCAGATGAAATATGATCATATAAGTTTCTAACATATAACTGCTCCGACATATGAGTAATTCCGCGAAACTTTTAAAATTCGAGGTACCGTGTTGTAACGTTTCAATTTAAGGGATGCAATGATTTAAAAATTGTTTAATACGGTTAAATTGAGTTAAAAGAACAATATTCTATTACCAGAAATCGACCATAAGTCGTTAGAGTCATGCGTGATTACGAAAACATTTGAAATGAACTAAATTCTCAGGTGGTACCAAGAGAAATTCTTATCTGTTTAATGTAATAAAAAAAATGCATATTGTCCAAAGGATTCGAAAATGGAGTAAATTGGTCCTCTTACTCTATATTTTCAAAAACTGAAGGTTATATGAATGTGTCTACCATGCACGACGTACTATAAACAAATATGTGGGAGTAACTCGATTTTCATGAAAATGGTTAATTGTTGGAAAAAGCAATTTAAAAAAAATGACTTTCATGATCCGCAATATGTGAAAACGGAATATTACTTAGGACAGTTTAACGAATGAAATAGTCCCGGTCCCATAAGTGTGCGACTCATGCTAATTATTGATTGGCTGCTTTAAATATCACTATCTATAGCGTATTTTGGTTTTAAAAACTACATTTTTGCTTGTCACACTCAAAAGGTAGAGAAATAAGCACTTTTTTTACTATATTCCTTACATCTCAGTTATGAAATGATATAAAAAAAATATGTCAACTTTGAATTCAAAGCTTATCATAAAAAAAATTCATGTCCATTATTTTGAAAATTTATCAACTAGATTTCATTTTTTGTTAGCACACAATTTCAATTAAAAAATAACATTTTCATCGTACTTAACATTTTTACAACTTACATTCAGACTCTTGAAGAAGAGACTATAGTTTGTGTACACTCTAAAATTGTTGGAGTGAAGTGTACTCCATAGGAGTAAAATGGAGTGAAATGCATACCAAAAGAATAAAGTGTTTACTTTATTAGCGGTTGGCATCCATGTCTAAATAAAAGATCGAACAAGAAATGTACGAAAAAACAAAACTTGAAAGAGAGACAACAAGCGCAACAGACAACTTCAAAAAAACGTAAAAATTAGGTTGAAATGAATTTAGTAATATAGTTTATTTTGTTAAACACTAGTTAAGTTTGATTATAATTAATTTATTTTGTTTATAGAAACAATAATGTACTAATAAAGGTTAATTTGTTTAATTTTATATTGTAGAAAATAAAAAATATTTTCTTGACTATGTAAAATATATCGTAAAATGGTGTATTCAATGGCAATAACGGGGTATTAAACGTCAGTGGTATCAAAGACAACAAATGACGTTGTTAAAATGCGCCAAACGTCATTGTCATTAATAGCCAACGTTGCCAGTTTTCAAATTCGCAATCCCTCAGGGAAACAGAATAACAATTGTCGGTAATGCAGATTCAAAGACAAAATATAGTTCTGTCGTTTAACGTCGTGCATAAAATAATATTTTGTAATTGCTTGCGTAATATGGGTTCGCATTTAAAAAAAAAGTTGACCTTTAAATGACCTTAAAGGGAAGGTCCAAGGTCGAGGAAAAGGTCATTTTCGGAGTACTACTTGAATGATAATTCAGATCTGTCATTAATCCTTTTTCCAATAGCCACTTATTCTGCAAGATTTTCTTGCAAATGTAATTTTAGCCTTATTTGACTTCTAGGGGTCACGTTGACCTTGAACCTCGAAGCTTATTTTAATGTAAAATTTTACGCTATTTCGAATCCCGACCTCAAAAGTATAGGTTCGCATTAAAAAAACGGTTTGACCTTCAAATAACCTTGAAGGAGGGGTTCAAAGTCGAGGAAAAGATAATTTTCGGAGTACTACTTAAATGATATTTCAGACCTGTCATTAATCCTTTTTCTAATAGCCACTTGTTCTGCAAGATTTTCTTGCAAACGTCATTTTAGCGTTATTTGACCTTTAGAGGTCACGTTGACCTTGAACCTCGAGACATATTTTAACGTAAAATTTTACGCTCTTTCGATTCCCGACATCAAAAGTATGGGTTCGTATTTAAAAAAAAGAAGTTGACCTTCAAATGACCTTGAAGGTTAGGTCCAAGGTCAAATCCAAGGTCATCACTGGATTCCTCGTTGAATGTTACATAAGACTTGACCTTAATATTTTTTTTCATCACCTAACCACTTAGATTTTCTGGGGTTTCCATACTTTTTCCTCACCCTGTATATATATTTGCATTTATAAAAAATGCATTGCGTTAAAAATGGAAAACGGGCCTTTTTTAGTCCTTTCTTATGTGTATAGACGTAGAAAAACCAAATTTTGCATGTGTGCCTTAAATTTTAATTTTTGAATTTTCTCGAACTCGAATTTTAAAAGTTCCACGGAATTACTCATATACGGAATTTGTGAACTATTTGCACTTAACTATAGTTCTTATATATAAGATCGACTTCAGTGCTAGCAAAATAAGTCGATATTCAAATTACATGGTTTGTTGTTTACTTTTCGCCCAGAGTTTTAACTTTATTGATGAAATACAGAAAAAAATGCCTTAATTAGTTCATTTTTCTGTCGTTTCTTGATCAAAATAGTCAGTTCATGTTGAAGACTAGAACTGGTTGGACCTACTGGCGTCATAGACCAGAACTGTTTTCTTCGAAAACAATAATTATCAAAATATTTTTGAGAGAAACTTTCAATTAATATTTTGATTGATGGTGATTGTCCAATTAGTTACTAATGCATCCAAGTGATGACTGAACCATCCAGAACAAAATGAATCAGAGGTATCGAACACTATCTAATTGTCAAAATACAGAAATTTAGTGATGAAGCAGTATTCAACAGCATGCTCAACATTGTTTTATAAACGACAACATTTCCGTTGTACTTATGATATTTTCGAAATTATGTAGAAATTAAAAAGATATTGTGCTCTAAGGAATTAACTATTTTCCTATTATGAAATCCAAGAGCTTACGTGACTGATTAAAGAGCAGACGGGTTTTAGTTGTTGGGAGGGACTTGGTACTTCTCATGATATTTCCAAACAATAAAAGAACATTGCCAAATTTCTGGATAAAACCCAAAGATATAGAATTTAATTGAAAATGTTAATCAACGAAATGATGATTTACGAAATCGTTGGAAATCGTGTAAAAAATGAAGCCCATCCGTTCTATACCATTTAGATTTATGAATTATGATGAGAGTTGAGAAATTTTGTTGGTGCTGCCTCAGTGCGGTAAATAAGTACTAATATTGACATAAAAATATTAAAATATGGATGAATGAGAGTAAATAAATAAAAGATTCGAGTAAAATAACAAATGTTTAAATAAAAGAGATGAAGTGTAAAAAATAAGGGTGCACCTCAAAATACAGACATTAAAAAATCCGACATTTCAAAATCGTCCTTGAGGTCTCACTGAAAGGTTATTTCAGGTCAAAAATGTTTGACCAAGGGATTAACTTTGTAAGTCACTTGAAGGTCAACCCCGTCTTATTTATTAAGCACAGTTAGAAGTCAATCATTAATTACATTTTCAGAATATGTACATTTTTAAATGTCTGGTTTTTTAATGTCTTTTTTTTCAAATCTAGTTTTTTAATGTCTGGTTTTTGAATATCGGGTTATCGAAGTGTCTATCTTGCCATTTGTCGGGTTCTTGAGATGCACTCAAAATATTTTATATGTTTGAACTTTTCTTTCAGCTAGTTATCTATATTCTAGGAGTATATTTAAGTATCTGTTCTGTCACTTTGGATCAAAACGTTCATTTTATGTAATGACGTGTAATTCCACTAGCAAACTGATTTTAAAAATCTTGAAATCATTTCTTTACTTACAAATCAGTTTGTTGCTATACAATAAGAATACTGATTGTTGCAACTAGACAATTTGGTTGTATCGCCAACACAAATCTGATTTAATAAAAGGTAGGTTATAACGAAAATATATTTGTTTGTTCAGTAAGCTCGGTTTACTGATTTGTATTCCACATTGGAAACATCCAAAATACTAGTTTACATGTGTACATTTTTTTTTGTTTATTAACTTATGAAACCCTGAAGCAGGTTTATTCAGGAAAATACGAATAATGCATATAACTTAAATACAACCTATACAATCAGATATGCAATTTGTGATATGTAAGGAACTTATGGACAATTTTTAACGTTGTGACGTTTGAAATGGCGAGGTAGGTGCTCATTTTATATGGTGTATAGAATTGTAAATTTCTAAACTCTCTTAACATTTTCATCCGGTTTGATTCGTATTTTGGACACTCCACAATTAAGTGATTCAGGTCTTTCGTCTCATGTCCGCAGGACCTAGGATCGGTTTCAAATTCAATGCGAGCTAAGGATGCCGACAGGTGGTGGTAATTTGCTCGTGCTCTATTTATCCAAGTTATAAAATCTCTTTTTAGATTTAATTTATGAAACCATGTTTTATTTTGTTGGATGCGGTAACTTTTAAAAAATTCTGTTCCCTTGTGCCGAGATTCAGCCATAAGTGTACAAAGCGTGGCGTAGAGTGAGCTGGGTTAAGATCTGTAAATGGAATTTTTTGTTCTACCAGAGAGTTCAAACTGTGTAGCTTCTTTTGCAAGGTTGTCAAATATTTCGTTCATTTTAATTCCTGATGATAAATAAGAATCGATTTTTTCTCTAATCTTCATGATATATTGGTTTATTTTGATGTCAACTTTAGGATCTTCTTAAGGTTTTATCGCGCTTAACGAGTCAGAAAATATGTATATATTTTTATTAACATGGTTTAGAGCCACATCCATTGCTGAATTTATTGCTATGCACTTTGCTGTATAAATAGAAGCATGCTTGACAATACTAATTTTTTTTAATGATTTAACTCGGGACAGTAGTATGCTGCTCCGGTCGAAACATATGTACATTGCTGTAACTAAATTCGATTGGAATATACCGCTGTTTTATTCTTATAAACAATAGTTTAGTAGCGCTAATCGAAGTAGGTCCAACCGCAATGGTTTGGTAAGTAAATGAACATTTTTCATTACTATGTTTTTAATGATAGGCTGAATTTCAAAATTACTATTTCTTTTTGCTAAAAAATGATGATAAATAGGAATGATATTGTTTGTTTATTAATCAAGAAGCGCTAGATGTTCTATGTGAAAGGAAATCAGATCAACGGAAACAGGAGATTACTAGTAATACAAAATAAGACAGAAAATAAGAAAAAAACTAAAAAGTAGATGTAATGAAAAATTCGACGGATTCTTTGATATTGGTTAGCGAGTCTAAAGGTACGGAATACCACTGGATTTAACAGAGTTATGCATCTATTCATACCTATCGCGTTGTAGTTGCAATTTTGAATGTTGGAAACATAACTTGCAGGGCAGTAATTTCGAAAACCTTTGGAGCACGCAGAGAATAAGCGGAACATGTTGGGTTATAGATGGCGCACGGATCAGTTGATTTCTGGCAATATTATCTTAATATTAGAAAAATGTTGACTAATGCTCATTGATACACTTGAGGAATTGTACAAACGCATCCAGTTTTGTACTGCCATCGGTATATGACAAATTTTACAGAGATTACATTTACACAATTGTTTTGTTTACTTTTCATGGTTGAGAATTATGAATGTTATCCAGTATACAGGGTGAATTCCTAACTGCGGAACATAGGGATCCCATGTTATTCCGCACAGCCAATGGCGGTGGAGGATCACTGTGAGATCCGACCGCGTCGACCAATCAGATGCGTCGCTGCGTTAGGTTAAAAAATGTCAAAACAAACAGAATAAGTATAATTCTAAAAGTTATTTAATTTTCGTAATATTACATTTCCATGCAAAATTACTGTGACAAAATGAATTATTTGTTAAAATTCAAAGGAAAAACTTGATTACACATCACAGCTAATTTTTAATCGAATGAAAAATCTGGCGAACAGTTTACGAAATACATTAAAGTATTTCCGTTGACTATTAACAAATAACTCATTTTGTCACAGTCATTTCACATGCAAATGTAATATTATGAAATGAAAATAACTTTTGGAAGAATACTTAATCTGTTTGTTTTAACATTTGACTCTCTAACGCAGCGACGTATCTGATTGGCCGACGTAGACGGATGGCACAGTAATCCTCGATCGACATTGGCTGAGCGGAATAACATGGGATGCCCTATGTTCCGTCGTTAGGAATTCACCCTGTATTTGTTAGTAATTAAATTTGTGTGCTGTTTAGTGATTAGATCATAAACCTAATCACTTTCTATTTTATAGAAGTTGTGGTTAGTGTCACTCTTTACTTTAAGGAAAAGTTAATATCCTTAACGCACAGAACCTCAATATTGCCTTAACCATGATTGATACAATATTCATGAATCGCAAATAATTAACAAGAGCTTGCTCTGGCACGAATTCTTATTTAGATATGTTTTTTCAGTCATGAAATTGTTATCCAATTTTGCGAAAAAGTTCTATTGAGTATAATTGTGGTTGAAATCAATGTACTGGCTTTCCAGTTTTGAAGGGTAACATGAAATTTAAATGCCAAATTTACCAACTTATTTTACTCAAAACTGAGTGGTAAATTTAAAAACGTGTTTCCATATCACTCTAAATAAAATAGGTCTATTTCCATAATTAAAAAGGGGGGTTTCAAATTATAATTGCAAGTTAGTAGTTTATAAAAAAATGTATTATAATAATGATAAAAGTATGTAGGGTAACACATTTGAATTTGACGACATAACAAACCTATATTGGAACATTTTTTATAACGTAAAAATCCGAAATATTCGCCATATTGCATTTAAGTATATCAAAGCACAATATTACGTCAAGTAGTAAGTATTTATATTTTTAAATACATCCCGGGCTCTAAACGGCGTGCCACGCGCCGATTGGTATCTGCTTGACTGACATCAGACTAACTATTCGAGATGAAAGCTGATTGGTCCGTTCCAGACGACTGCACAATATAAAGGGAAATTCCCGACAGAATTCCTAATAAAACAATTTGCCGAGAGACAAAGCACCCTATTCGAAATGAGAAATATTTATTCGATTCAAATAATAACAAAAAATATATTCGAAATTTGTTTGATTTATTATATATGTATATTTATATATTGTTTCGTTTTCTCTTTAAAAAATGTTAAATTTAGTCGTTTAGTAACTTTGACCCAAAGGTTATTTCAGAAATATTGGAACCAGTGTTAGCCAAATTGTTGATATTCTGAACTCTCTTTTTATTTAGAGGTAGATAAATCTAATTTGGCATCTTTCTATCCAGTAACAATTGATTGGATTTTTCCAATTACAGCTGCTAATAAATAGTAAAACGTCTGAGTTTTGAAAATGAATTAGCCAATACTAGGGACTTGTATAAACTAAAACTTCGTTCTCAGAAGCTTTGGATTACTTTACCCAAAAAATGGTGATTCGAAATGAGATGATTTAGTACCCGAAGCATAATAATTTTAATGTTTTAAGAAGTCTTAATAAAGCACATAAATGAGAGAAAGTCAAAAACATTAAAATAACTTAGTAAATTGAACTACCTCTGTACTATGCATAAGTTCATAATATCTCCACAAAATGTCGTTTCGTGAGTTACAGTAACTATTCTAAAGCAGCTAAAAGAACTCAAAAGAACTCAAGTTATCAAATTAAAAGTTAATCCAAGTTTAAACAAAATATGTGCTAACTAGTGAGGATTAACCTAAATTTAACTTTATCAGGATGATTTCCTGCAATAAACAAATAATTTTCACAGGTTTCCGGTTTGCGACTCACTAGGTATTACAACATTTTGTTAATACGCCAGTCGCGGGACTCGATAATTTGCCCCCGAAGATTTCATGACGGGGCGCAAAATCGCGTTCTACTCCCGGAGTGTTAAAAACGCACTTTTTAATACCCTAAGACTCATTTCTGATTAATTTTAATGTTATATGATTATAAATATCATTCAGGCATGCAAGAAAAATTACTTACTTACTGAACTATTTTTATTGAAGTATAATAATGTAATATTATATTAGGACCAAAAATATTAAATGTAGAATGCAGGAAAATTTAGGCTACTTATAACCATAAATGAGCCTTGAAAAAAAAAATATTGGCACGAGGGTAATAAATAAGCCTGTATGATTAACATCAGCTTAATCGATTGGCGTAACTTTCGAACAATGGTTTTAAAACAAGTTTGAATATATTTCTATTAAAATTTGTTCTGACATCTTATATAATACGTATGTTATATAATGAGCGTGCGGTTAAAAGAGTTGGGGAATAAAGAGTGACACAATATTCGCAAATTCGAGACTGCGACACGTGCGCCTACATGTTGGGTAAAAAAGGATGTTACTCCAGAAGTTATATGTCCCTTTTTTGTTCAATATAAACACGAGCGGGTTGCAGAAAAGCAATTACGCATTTTCTACCTCTCTTTCGGTTACTCGAAAATGCTACACTTAATAATAATTTCATTATCATACATTATTTTATAATTTAATTACGAAAGTTCCGGCCTTGTGTATATTTTCGACTCACTGAATAGCATATTATATTTTCATTACTGGGGTTTAAACTGCAACTTTACACTCAGGAATCTACGAAATTATTCACTTAAAAAACTAATTGTGAACGAGGAGTCTTCTCCTTTGTGGCTTCAATTACATCCTAATAGATTTTATATATTATGTTTTTGCCATTTTCATTTTATTGTAATTAAGTTCGTTAAACTTAAAAAGTTATTATGATAACGATAGGTTTCTACTCTGAATGAAAAGTATATTCAAATATAAATTAATCAACTCTTTACACAAAATTAAAGGATTAGATAATAGAATTTCTTTGACTCCAGAAATAGAAAAAAAGTATTCATTTTTTAGATATGATGGTTATTAGAACAGAAACATAGAAACAATGGATTCATCGACATCACATGAAGAAACCTGATCAGGCCGATATTTACACTTCAATTCTAATTATCCTGTACAATACAAACTTAGTGTAATATATGGACTTATAGACAGAGCAGTTAAACTTTCAGAAGTTAGGTTTAGACACAAAAATTTCAATATTGTTAGAGGTATTTTATTGGAAAACCCTTTATAAATAATTAAGAACTGTATAGCGAACATGATCTACTTACTTTGTAACAAGTCAACGAAAATAAACCCTGGTCCAAGTTGTGAAAGCATAAAAACATCTTCAATCCCATATGTAAAAGGTATCACGGAAAAGATTTAAAGAAGCGTAAGAAAAGAAAAAATATGGTTGGTATCTAAACTTATTGGCCAAAACATAGGTAACATAAGACTACATAAAGATAAAATACCAATTCCCAAAATTTGTAATGTAGTTTATAATACCTTGTTTCCGCCGTGATAAAGTATATATTGGACAAACTGAAAGAATACTAAAAACTAGATAATGGGAACATAAAAAGAATATCTTAGGCAATCAAGAAAAAATGTTTGACCACCACACTTTTTCAGCTTTTGCATTATTTATTCGAGAATATATATATATTTTGTAACAAATTTAGTCTAATTTATTGCAAGACCATACAAGGTAAACTTAAGGTAGTTGTCGAGTAAATCGGTTTTTTGGATTTCATTTTACAATTTTAAAATACATTACTGAACACATTATGAATACTTTAACAAAATTAAAAAAGCTCTTACCGTATCGAAATACTAATTTTCAATGGCATAAATTTTGCGAGAGTAGGCCGCAAGCTTCGTTGATACAACATTCGACTGGCAATCAAAGGTCCCGGGTTCGAGTCCCGGCGCATCAAATCTCTATAAGTTCGTACACCTTATTTAAAAAAAAAATAAATAATATAAAAATATCTAAAATTAATATTTTAATTATAATTCATTAGTCAGTGATTTATAAATATTTTTTAAAAATCGCAGAGGAGAAGAACATTGAAAAGAGAAGAAATAATTAAAAATTTTAGATTCCCATTATCATTCTTCACCTTAATATCATTCGTATCTATCCGCCTTTACTTACTAAATATATGTGAATTAGTGAAGTCAACTTATAAATATTATTGATATGTTTACTGTGTTATAGGGTTTAATTATTTGCGGACCTGAATTACTCACAGTAGTTAAAAAATCATCGGATTTAATGCGAAGTAATTTTATAATTTTTATTTTAATTCATGGCAAAATGATTATAATGACAGTTTTGTATCCATCATAATACATGCGACATGATGCAATTTACAACATAATTTTCTTTCTTTGCGCAACTCTTTTTAGTGCAGAGGAGGGGCATTGCATTTGTATTTTTGGAACTGTCTCATATTGTTTGAAAGTTATTGGTGCGTATGGATGTTAGATCACACATCATCAATATATCTTGTGCGGGAAACATTTATTTACTGACTTTCTGTAACGAATAGTGTGAAAATATCATTGTCCCAGTCCCTTTCTTGTTAGATGATCTTATTTGCTTCAATTATTCTCGGGAGATAAATCGTTAATATGGAACTGTTTGGAGTGTCTAATTTATGTTGTACCGAAAGTCTTACTAACGCTTCAAACGCACATGTTTACAGAGGAAGATAATAGATAAACCTGACCATTTTAAAAATATAAATATTGTTGTACTTTAAATAATGTTAATATAGTGATGATATGAAAAAAGGGTTATTAAAAAATTAATACAAGTCTTTTGGTTTAGAAAAATGGATATCATAATGAGCATAAAGTCGTGAATAAATATTTTTCTGAAATGTAATGTTTTAATTCAAAAGATAATATACACGCTAAATCTGTTGGACTTAAATTCCAGTCCAAGGGATTGAAGTTTGAATCAAAATTAATTATTTTTGTCGTTTACTCTTGCACTCTAAATCTATTGGACTGGAATTTCAGTCCCTTAGACTGAATTTTAAGTTGGAACGAATTTGACGTGCATTGTTTAAGAAAAATTGGTTTTATTTATACTTATATACTTACGAGTTTGTAAAATAGAAGAAATTTATTTCTTATTCACTTGTTACCAGTTTTGACGACAGTTTGAATGGCACGTTTTGTTTTGTTGACTATGTTTCATTTTGGGCTTTACTTGTGGACTACGCATGATTCAACATTAAATATAACTTAGATAAGTTAAGATTATTCAAAAGTAATTTTAGATTTTTAATTCTAACAACTCCAAAAATTCCTGTATCAAATTTGAAGCACAATGGTGGGAGTTATTAAATATTTGTCACTATATTGTATCCTCCGTTTTGAACATCCAAAATATAACTCCAGATTGTTAACCATTGACCTTAAAAACGCTAGAGCACCAAATTTTCAGCAAAAATGATTCTATTTTTTAAAAATTGTCCTAAATATCGAATCCGAGATGTAGAATTTTTAAAATCAAACATCACTCTCGTAATTTGCGAATTCGAAAACTCGGATAATGAGTTAATTTTTCATGTGGATATTGATACAAGATGATGTCATATTTTATAACGAAGATATTTACAACAAAATTACAACAATTTTTAGGAACTTGTTTCTTTTTTTTTGACACCATTATTTTGAAAACGACAAAGAGCATCTTATTTCTACCTTTGACTGCTGAAAATTTGTTTTAATTAATTCTTATTTTTAATTTGTGAACAATTATTGACTTCATTAGATAATTCTTATTACGACGAAGATTTACGACGAAGTATCGGGAATACGGCCGAAACGACGATGATCTTTGTCATCTTCATTAACGTGGTTAAAAACAGCATTCGGGGTTAGCCGTAAAAGAAAAATCAATATTTTTACATTATATTCTGAAAAATATATACATTTCTGTTGGACAAAAATATTGACTATAATGACATCGTAGATACTCTTGCTAAAGAAGTAACTAGATAAGAACCTTATTTTAGTTTTAAATTTCCATATTCCGATTTGTTTAATTTTTTTTCTATAAGCATGCCAAAATCATTATCACTTAGCAGCTTCACATTTGTGTATAGGTCTCATTTCTGATCCTAAATGTAAATGTGGTTATCCGTCTGAAGATTTATATTATATTATCTGGTAATGTCAAAATTTATAATTAAATAGAAAGAAAATGTTACTTTCACTTGTAAAACTAAATTTCAGTCCACCTCAAACGCCATAAAATCATTGTTTTCCTCCGTGGTCCTAATATTTCGGTACTTCGAATAATTTATAAATTCTTACATTGTTATTATATGCTAAGAAATATGGATTATAAGCTTAATATTCCTGTAATTAGGTTTCGTAAGTTATATAAATAACAAAAAGAAATGAAGATATCCCGCATATTTGGTACTTTTAAACAAATCACGGTTAATTGACGGTGAGCTTTTGAATGAAAATTGTCATTGATTTATCCTATAATTTTAGTGTTATGGTTTTGGAGGTCACTGAACCTAAATCTGAAATCGGATTTTCAAAATTCAGAATGGAGTATCCAATATGGCGGACGCATATTTTAAAACTAATTCGATTTTGACGAAATTGAGATGCTTGGGGTAATTAAGGTCGCTGAATCGATATCTGAAATCAGATTCCTAAAATTCAAAATGGCGGAAGCAAATTCGATGTATTATAATACATCACGTCAGGAATTTTTGTAATTTTAGGTTAAATTGATAGAAAACGGTCTTTTTTGCCATTTTTATAAATTTCTTGAGGATTACAAAAAAATTTTTTAATTTTCCGATACGATATCTTAATACCACTCCTAAGTTTCAAAACAATTGTGCTTTGTAATTAAAGTAATTTTTATACTTTTTTGGATCAATTAAACTGGCAACAGTGGAAAATATTTAAATCTTTCGTTGTCTTTCAAGAACCAGTCATTTTTTAATGAAATAAAAAAATTCTGGAATATGCTGAATCTCCCTCTTTGTATCAATTCTCGTTTAATCTTAGAAATTTTACAATTCTAACAAGTCTTTAATTTTAAATGTGAGGAATTTTTACCATGTCTTACAAAATTCTAATATGTTACAAGTCTGTGTGGCCTTTACTATCCGTATGTTCGAAAAATGACTCTAAAATTCCTCTCCGTGTAGGGATAAATCGGAAGAGATTAATTTACTCCAGCCGAAAGTATGCTCGATACTTAGGAAATAACAGTCAGTGACTATATGCAAAAAGGTGTTTAGTATATCAGACAAAAAGTGTTGCGTGCGGAAATTCGCATGGAAACAGACTGTGGTGCCATCTGTCAACGAAGAACCTTAGAACTTATAATGAACAATCATTAAATTTTAGCACATATTGTTTTATACTGAATTGACAAAAAAAATATCAAAATTACTATTTTTAAGCTTAAGAGTAGTTCTATATGATATCGATGGTACATTTTGGATGTCAGATTCGGATTCTACGTCAACAAATTTTCAAGAATTACCTCTCTTTTTTTGTAACAATTGATTGAAATTTTGTAGGCCTGTGTTATTTACTCCAAGGCAGTCACATTTACACTTTTAGATTGAAACTTGACTCTGGGTTCAACCGTTCGATTTTCACTTCATTCCTGTTGGATCGACTATTTTAGTTGATCTTGAAATATTAAAATATTCCGTTCCCAATGATATATTTGACGACTGTTTAAAATCATTTATTGTTTATTTGTTTATAAGAAATTGATAACTTAGGTACCTGCAATTATATTTCTGCAATATGAATACAAACGTAGGTGTTGCAACAATTCGTGAATGGGAAAATAAAATACATAATTAACTCTTTTACTATAAATTATTGTAACTGTAAGAAACTATTTACGATTTTATTTCGTTTTTAAAAAATAGCGATCATTTCAGTTTTTAAAACTTTTTGTACGTATATACATAGTGCCATCGATTGTAGACAGACATCGGGGATATTCAATAACAGGTTCAGCATCCAAAGCACCCTTTTTTCAGTCGGAGAGTTATTTGCTTCTTGCTCGTATATGGCGCTCATCGGAAACGCTTACAAAGTTGGGAGTAATTTGATGTTTAACTTTGATTGATTTTAAAGTTCCCGAAAATAAATCAAACTTTTTTAAAAGCTAGCTTGGTGTCTAAATGATTTTGTCTTGTTTGCAATATTTTTTATAGAAACTGTAATGTATGTTCAAAGCCTAATAAATGAATTATTCATAAATTCTACGTGTTGAAAAGGGCTTAAATCTATCGAATAGCCAAGAAAGAAATATTAATATAATTTCTATGTTTTATACCATTTTTTTCGAAATTATTTTATTCGCTATTTCGAATATTTTTGTATTTTTCAAATTTAGAAGAACTAATACATTATTTAATCAATTTAACCACATGTTCAAACGTTTCAATTACACGGACTAAAGAATATGTCGTTCAAATATTTAATAGATCTAACATAATATTAATTTAGTAAATTTAACCAAATATTCGAATGTTTTAGCTATGCGGAAAAAACGAATGTCATTCAAATATTTGAGTCAATCGGTCTTTTTTTTTTTAATATAACTTTATTACATGAAATTTTGCCATAGTAAATTTTACTATATAGAATTTTGAAATTTCTTCACTAGACATCCGTGTTTAGCAAATTGAACGAACCACCGACTAATCGTGCGGGGAAATGGCTTTCGGTCAATTTAGCGGGGAATGCCGTATGATGCAGTCAGTATTGTCCTGATCAAAAGTCTCTGCACCGCCGAAGCTCAATAACGATTAGTGTTCGTATTGCATTACAGGAAATAATAGCAATTAGGCTCAGAAGACCTCTCGATCCTGGTCATTCCAGTAGAATCCAGGTGCCTTGTGTATCTCCACCGCACGATGAGTTTCAAACAATTACTAATTCTATACGAGTGATTTGCACGTTTGCTCTTGAAGAAGTCATTACATCACAAGGTGAGAAAAATGCTCCATTAACCTTTTCAAATTATGGTCGTTGTTGTGAAAACAATGGATGAGACTAGTGTCTTCTCGAAATTGTCTGATTGTCTTAGTCTTTGTTAAATTAATAAACGTATAAGGGTCTGCAAACACTAAAATATACTTAAATGCTTTAATAAGAAAGATAAGGAATAATAAAACTTGCTTACTTGTTTCATGCTTGTATGGACTATATCCTGACTATTAAATGAGATGATGTTTTATTAAGAATGAAAATCGCAAAACAAGGTACAAAATGAGCACTGGTATATTAAAATATCTTTAATAGAAGCCTAAAGAAGAAGTCCTAAATTTTTATTGATCGAATTTCTTCAATCATTTTCCAGTATATTTGATAGTCACAGAAATGGCGGATTTAATGTGGCAATACCGTAATAAAACCCATTTTGCTATTCGTATCCGCCCTTATTGTCATATAGTTTGGACCAAATACGTTCAATAACTAAAAATTTCACAATTTTGTTTTGAAAAAAAAACATTTCTTTTCAAAAACATCATTTTTCATTAGAATTATTCAGATAAAACGCGTATTTTTTTATTTTCACCACTTTTTGCTATTTTTGAAAGGGCAGACTATATGAAAGGCTAAAAACACAAAACTCTTATTATAAATCTATAACTATTTTATCCACCTTCATCCATAGTGTGCAAAGTAATCGACATTCGTTATGCACTTGAATAAAAAATCAATTTTTAAGTATTTTTTCCAATAAAATCCGCCATATTATTAAGGCATGAAAAATCCAGGTTTTTAGGCGTTAGTGGGTTAACCCTTTAACTATATGTTAGTATTTAAAATCAAAGAGAAAATTTTTATAGAAGTAATTTCTTATTGGCCAAGAATCAATGTTTCCAATGGTGTACGTTAACATTTTTCAAATTCTGAAATAAAAAAGTTATATACGTGTTTCTGGGTGTATTTTTCATTTATCGAATTTTATAATGTGTCATGGCATTAGCATACCTCTAAAAGGTGTATTTTGGATAGAAAATAATTCAAAATGGTGTACACAAAAAGGCGATAAATGTGGGTTTTTATTCATAATATCCTAGCCAATCCTTGGCTAAAATGGAGTGCCAAAAATACTTGGGGGCCGGGGTACAAAGTTCCGAAAATCAACACACCGAAAGACCAAACTTTCTATATAGCATGGCTCCAGCATGATTTTCTTCGCTTTGTTTTTGAAAATTTGGCAAAAAGAAAGCAAATTAAAATACCTTGGGCTCACGCATTATCGAAATTTTAGCCTTTCGGGGTTTTGATTTTCGGAACTTTGTTCCGCAGCTTATTTGGGCATTAGGGGGTTAACTTAGCAATTAAATATTTTTGAGCATGCTGATTGGGAATCCGATCCCAGAAATTAGACATTCAAAATGGAGGATCCAATGGAAACGACAAAAAAAGATAATATTTGATGTATATTTACCAGTTCAGTGGATTAATATATAAGGAAAAATGATGGGATTAAATGTACAGTAATATATAAAATACTTTGATTTTGGGAAGAAGTACAATAGGAAGACTTCGATTCAACCTGAGTAATGAAAATGTGATTCTTCTCTCTTCTGGATGATTTGATACTTTAAATATCACAAATTCTTTCCACTACCCCGCAGTATCAACTTTTGACGTACAATACCTATATGATCGGAATTTTCAAAACGGATACAGTCCCGTTACGTTAAACCAGCGGAAGTAGTGAACATATTTCTCGTAAATCGTTAGGAATAAATCATCCCGGAAACGCAAATACTCGTTTGCACACGAAAGGCAAACATTTTTCCTCGCGCCGATACTTCAGTTGGTGTAAAGTTCGAAATGCGTTTTCCCAGGCTCCGAATCTCGGTGGTTGCTCGTATCTTTCCCGGAGTCGCCGTCGTTGTGACAATAAAATATATTTCCGAATATTTACAGAGGCATGTCCGCGCCTCCGGCAATTGTGCAGACGAAATCGCAGGGCAATTCGGGGCATACGCCGGCAAACACCGTACAGCCGTCTCGTCATTTATGTGATGTTTCTCCGCTGCAGGGGAGAGAATACGCCAGGCGCGAGAGAAAACATGACGAGAACCTACAGACCCGCAATGTGTGCTACAGGGGTCGACTACGTGAGGGGGAGTGAAAAAGGACCAACTTCCACCACGCGTGGGAGAGAAAGACAGTTAGAGAGGAGAGAAATGGAGCAAACTTGGGGAAATTAAGGAAGAGATATATCCAGAGAACAAGAGAATTCTATCAAGCTGTGGGAGTCGAAGAGAGAGGGACGTCGACGAGCTTATCGTATTGACAGAGGTCACGTGTCATGGACCGATCGGACCTTGCTGGTGCGTAAGCTCTTTCCTGGGAAAATGATTTTGCGACAATTTGGAAAGTGTCGAAATTTCTTTAATGAAGTACGCTGAACCTGGTCACATCAATTCTTTGGGCGTGAGAAATGTGCGGAGTCACGTATCCTTAAAGGATCAAGAGATTTCTGTTTTGACAACATGCAGTTAATGTAGACATGGAAAGTCGGGAAGCATTGTTTATGTCTTAAGAATCATTTTTATTGGATTTGTGTCGTGTGAAAATATCTGTTTCGATGAAACATTGACCCTGTCCCCTCGTTGGGCGCCAAATTGCAAAGTCTCATAATTTAAGTCCACTTGTATTAGTGTGTTTTTAATTGTCATCTGTAATGATTTTTATTATTTGTTCAACATGAGGGCACATGTAAGGAACTTGTAAAAACAAATTTATTGATCAAAAATATAATATTAGTTTCTATTAATTAAGTTTCTATCGATCGGTTTTAAATGAAGGTCTTCAGTTTTGATTGTTAGGAAATTAAGAACATCTTGCTGCCAATATTTTCTGACCTGTGCCAAATCGTCAGATTCTAGTTATTTCGGTTCACCGCCCCTTAAGATTTTGTCTGGTTTAGTATCTTCGACATCAATCGAAGTTTGACGACTTTGTGACGGTATCTTCTTGAGTAGCATCAGATAACCTTAAATGTCTTATCATACTGCGAATTCTGACGTACAGGTCCACATATTTCCTTTATTTTTGCTATGTTCAAAAGATGCGGATATGACACCCCTAAAAACCAAATTGGATTGCTTGACATAGAATGACATCAAGTGCTGTAAGTAACGAAACAGTTCATAACTGTCTTTTATAGGTCACTCCCATTAATGCAGATAAATATGATAAAGCATCTAGGAACTGCGGGAATACCTTGAGCATAAGGAAAGCTCCATTTTCACAGCAGAGACTCATGCATACAGTGATAAATAATGGATCCTCTGGTATAATAAGCGAGAGTATACCACCGCATATGATCATTTGTGGCCCCGAAATGCAGGAAATAATCGACTCTCGGGAGCATTTCGGCACACTTATATGTGTGAAACTCAAATAATAAATTTCTCCCCATGCGTCGGTCGTCGGTATTTTGGGTAAGCGCTGGCAAACGTGCATGCACCTACTAAATCGACTGCGAGCGTGCGCGAACTTTACTCGTGCGCTAAACCGTGAATTCGATGATGTTTGCCGAACCAGATATTAACTGTATCGCTGGGTCCACCGGTGGGTTCTGGATATTATGATCATCCTTGAGGCACAATTAGTAATCCCCAGCACGTGGCGGGTCGCGTGGCGCGTCGACCCGCAAAATGATCGGCCGGTCGCACGTCCACGGGGAACACGAAGATTCCCCCGACCCAACCGCCGGCCGCTCGAATATTTATGAACCCGTCACTTTCATCGGGTACGACGTTTAGCTTTAACTTCCGTCCCGCCCCTAGCCAACCTTCTGCTCCACCTTTCTGGCTTCATTCGGGCTGACGACATATATAGATGCTGGAATTAGCGAGTAGAATTAAAGACCTAAACCGTGGAAACCGAGTACGTTGGCTGGAGTTGGCTAAATTTTAGTTGCGACCCTGAGACTCGTTTCCTTGTTCCCATTTAAACTTCGTTGGTGATTATCACATTCTGGATTTAATGTGCAATGAATCTAATGGTCCTGTCTGATTTCAGACATTAAGTATGTTGTGTGTGAAATAGTTTGATGGACTTGTTTCTCCAGACGTCACATATCGTTCTTTTCTCACGATTGCTCAAGTGGAAAAGTCTTATAGAAATTTTATACAATTTCCCTCTACATAAAAAATGTATAAACATTCTATAAATAAAATAAAGAGTTGTTATGCGATTTCATAAAATCCGTATCAAAAATGTTTTTTTTTTTTGATATTATTTTTCATGGACTTTTCTGAGCCCATATGGGCCAAATCGCGACGGGAGCGACAGTCCATGAAGGTGGAATCCGAACCACCTGAGTTTTGGTGTTATTAGACACTTATAATTATAAACAAATACAGAGGTTTCCCGATAACAGACGGCAGAGGCCGGGATCGAACCAGGGTTTTCTGACTACGAAGCCGATACTCTACCAACTAGCCACCGCCGCGTCAAAATTGTAGAAAGGTAATATAAAAAAGGGGAACTGTGAAATGAAAATGACACCATTTTCTTCCAAATTAACGTGGAAATAAATATAATTTCCTTGCAGAAATTACCATGTCAGTTACCATGACCTTGCAGATGTAATCATACTCCTGTGGTATAAAGCTATTTTCTCGTTTCGTTTGTACGTTTTATTTAATTTTAATAGAATAAAAACGTAACCTATTAATCAACATAATATAAAGAGTCTTGTATTATATACTTTTATTTTACGCACTAAATATTCAATTATCAGAATTTTATTCCCATTTTGAATGGAGAAACAAAATATGATCAATTTCGATTAAGAATCTTGTTTAGAACGAATCCACTTCCTTTCCTTTCATTCAGTCCTGTGTCCTGAGGATGTCCTGTGGACGTTAACAGGATGGTAAAAGCGGACATTTGGACGTCCTGAGGAGCTCCTGAGGACGTCCCCCGGACAGTGTGCTTTGTGGATAGTAGTAGAGTCCCGGTATATTTACGTTTCTTGTCTTTCCCTTTCGTCTAGTTATATTTACTAAAAGAAGGGGAGAGTCGCTTCTCCCACTTCTCTCTGTCGCGTTGTGTTCGTGACGTCACTGCAGGCCCTTCCTAAGGCCCCAGCCCGCAAGGTGGGGAAAAAGAAAGCGGCGACAGGTAAATATAACGAGACAGATGCGAGTAAATATGCTAATATACCGGGACTCTGCTGTACTTTGTTCGAAATCAGACCAGATTGCTTCGGCGATCTTTATTTACGGACAATCTGGATTTTCCACTTTAGAATCGTAGGTAGAATTTGATATGATTCTGATTAGACTACCTAAATAGAAAACGTGCGTATAATCTGATCAGATCCCGGTCAGAAACAGGGAAGATGTGTGGAAATTTTCACAAGGTGTACTTCGCAGTGTTCGTCTAGTGATCTGTTTTTTAAGATGTTTGGATTAATTATGATGAATCTTTGCTAAATTTCACAGTATTTAGAAACCCTGTACTCTAAACCCGTTAATGTCAACGTCTGACCCTTAGCAATAGACTAGTATTTACGTTTAGTTCCACTTCATTTTAAATTCTTTACGATGAAGACCTGTATCATGTGGAAATTTCGCCAAGTTTACTATTCATCTGATCGGAATCTTACCAGGTTATAGAAGTGGTTTCCCTATTTAGGGATTGTAACCATAATCTGGTAAGATTCTGAGCTGGAAACCCCTTAGTTTCCCATAAATCGGTCGCCCTGTTATAAACTGATGAATTTCTATTTAAGATGAACGGATAATATAGTCCAGAAGTAAGACACTCCTTTACATTCTGATCTCATTTTGGTAAGATATTATATTATATTCACCATCATATGTCTCGTGTATAATATCGAGAAGGCTTCAAACATATTTGTTTTCTATTCATTCCTAGCAGTAACCATATTTCGTATGATAATACAATTCCGAGCGTACACGTTCGGTAGTCAACGCAGTCAGCAAGAAATCGGAATCGATCCCGCAAAGGTTTCTTATTTATTTGCGAGCGTTATAAATATAAAAAATCACATATAAAGCTGGATTCCGCTCGAAATCGCATCAGTGTTTCATTCCAGAATCGCATTTGCAAACATTTCTAATCGAATTCTGAAGGGCACTCCTCTTCAGAACTCTACTAGAACTGTGGACATCGGGTCAGATTTCCATCAAGAAACCACAGGGTGGCGATCTTTCGATTTTTTTTCTTATTATTGTATATCCATCTAGAGTAAAGAAAACTGAAACAAATCGAAAACGAACCGGTTACATTTTGAGATTTACCTTTATTATTATTTGTTTTCGGAATATGTACATAAATAAATAGTTCAGTTGACAGATTTAAGGGTGACCTCCCCTGGAGCTCTGTAATACCTTAGTCGTCGTATTTAAAAGTCTCAAACTGGCTTCAATTTTTGTATAATCTTACGAAAAAGGTTATTTCAATGACAAATTTCACTAAAATGACCGTATTGAGATTTTTCTAAGCGACATAAAAATTGATTTAAAACAGTTCCTTTTTAATGTCACACTTACACAATATTTATGCCTGTAAATTATGAATTGCATATTTTTGGGAATACTTGAGCACAAACGAATCACGAGGTCATTTCTAGCATTACGACAATTCAATGGTTATTAACAACAAATATTTGTGTACTTATTCATTTGTCGTTAACTATTATGTAATATGAATTTGAAACGGAGTAATTGATGGATGAACGGGTTTTTGAGGTAATTGAATATTAAACTGTTGTTGGTTCTTATAACATTCAAAATGGTGGGATTCAATATGATGAATGAATTAAACAAAATTCATACAAAATTTATAAGACTCAGCATTTGGAGTTTTCAATATCGCTGAAATGAAATCCGTTGTCGGTTTTTGAGAATTCAAAATGGTGGATGAAATAAACAATATTCCCAATAAATTAATAAACTCATATTGAATCTGTCATTTTTAATGTTTAAAAATCAGGATTGGATTCATAATCTGAGCCCTCGATATCTTCTACTTACTGAGCTTTTTTAATATTGGTTCAATTTTTTCATTTTTTAACGGTATCTTTATCAGCGACCTCAAAAATGAAAAATCTCTGTGCCAATATTCATGAAAATTAAATGTATAGAAAAATTCGGGGCTCAAAGGGATAATCATACTAAGATACCTTGAGGACCTGTTTGGAAACCTTGAATGCAATACTGGGAGACTATCGCAAGGCCGTCAAATAAACAAAATTCCACAGTGACTGTAAAGTCACCTCAAAGTTGTCTAATAGGCGTTTAATGTCCAACTAATAGGCAACTACACGTAACAGTTATCTCGAAGACCACTTTAAGTTAACTGTTACTTATAGTTGCATATTAGTTGGGCACTAAACGCTTATAAGTCAACTTTTAGATAAATTTATAGTCATAGTGGGTTTTTGTTTATTGGGCTCCTTCCCAAACTTAAACCGAGAAAAGTAAATACCGAATGTTTGGTATTAAATTCTAACTTAAAATATTCATATTCAACTAAGATAGACATATGACATAGACATATATTGGTAGACATGGTGTGCTTCACTTTCCATGTTAAGCGTATTTAGAAGGAGACTATAACATGGGTGACCTCCGGTTCTGTTTCGTAAGAATTTAGGTGTCTATCATTTAGGTGTTTGGAAAATGTATCCCAAAATTCTAACCCAGGTTCTTGGAACCGTACAGGAATAAACCATCGATGATCACTAACAAAATTAAATGTAGTAATTTCAAGCATAAATATCGATGACGATATTAAAGTACTTTGCAGTATCATACGACGTCAATTTGGAAGTAAGTTCAATATATGTCGAAAAGTCGACAGGTGGCAATAGCCCTTTTTATTAAAAGATTGTGAAAATTCTATACTAGTAGAGTGGTATTTTCGAAATTTTGACATCGGATTTAAAAAGAGCGAACGTCGAAAAATCTAAAAAATTATGAATGGAATAAAAAAAGAGTATGTAATAAAAATTATCCCTCTCATTCATTCCATCGAAGAGATTATTTTATCGAAAATCAACGAAACATATAACCTATACAGTAGGCGCCGATCGATGAGTTAAAATTTGGTCACCTTCTTAAATAAATGCTCGAAATGATTTCTTTTAGTTTTACAAAATTTATTTAGGTAGGAATCTGCCAATAAATTTGTTGCATAAAAAAAGAGCGGTTGATTAGATCAGTTTTGATAAGAGGAGGGAAGTAGTGGTCGAAGAACTACATAGATTAATGCATTGCGTAAATTCCAAGAGATCATTTTTCTAGTGGGTTCGATTATTATCCAAGATTTTTTGCATATCCTTATTGTAGCAATTACTTTAATAAATATAATAAAACAGTAAGGCTTCAACTAAATATATAATGCAGGTTTTAGAAGACACCTTTTCAATAATTTATTAGTACTCGCTCAATTTGAAACAGTTAAAAGTTCGCTATTTGAATCATTGAATGAATACTCACTGCTGAGTCAGTGACTTTCATCGTATTCACTGAATAAAGTTTCGCGTTAAAGATTCACTGATTCAAGCAGTGAATCAATTTTATTCTCTCATAAAATAGCTTAAATTGACTAACTAGAATAGTGAAATTTCATTGCTTCTCAGTGTCTCCTTTGTCACATTGAGAATCAGCGAATTTTTACTGATTCTCAGGAATGGTCACTGTTTCAAATTGAGAGAGAAGAAAAGAAGCTGTTCTTGCAAGGAAAAGTAGAAAGAATATCAACTAACCAAACGTAGTCGGGTCAACTAGAAAAAATTGTACTAACTATTTTGTTCCGTGTGGAAAAACGTCAGAAATACTGTCATTCTTGACAGAATAAGTTATACCTATTATATCAGCTATACCAGGTTATTCTTGAGGTGTTTGATCAGACACCAACTATAGAGAAGGTTGTCTTAGAAATCCCTGATCAGGATCAGATAGCACAATTCTACCTTTATTGAGAGACTTAAGAGAAAAGCCATCATGTTTTGTGAATACTGGATTATTAAAGCGTTTGTTCACTGGCCAACTAATTGTTCACCATCATACAGTACACAATTTAGCAGCCCATTCTAAGCGTACTAAAGGGAGTTTGTACTGGTCAATCATGAGCGACTGTCGCTATGTCTGAATTCCTACTAGAGACGGCTATAAGGTAATATTTTACAGCAGTTGATTGTTTCTGCCCGAACAGACCATTGATCCAAGTGAATTACTTCACGTATTTGGATAAAAATTTCATCTTAGTCGTTGCACCTATAATATTGTTTATGGTGAACCAATTCCTCCCCTTGTTTTCCTGTTTCTAATTTCCCTCATGTCATAATAAGAGAGGTATAGCAAGGCCATGCCAGAGAAGGGGAAATACTACTTTACATCAACGCTGATTGGTTGCTTCTGCACAAACATCAAGTTGCTATACCTTTCATCTTATACCATGATTTACCTGAAGCCTCTATTCCCTTTAATTCCTCAGGTCAATCAAAGGAGGAAAAGGCTTAGGCTGGGGGTCCTAAGTGCTGGACGCGACGCTATGCGGTTTAGTTCGCCGGCCTCAATAAAGTGATTACAAAAAATTGGTCAGTGCCAGTCCTGTGCCAATTAAAATCAGATTATTTGTCCATTAGAATGCAACATTTTTCATTCAGACAGCAACGCTGGATAATGGCCAATTCAAATTTAAATTATGATGAATGCTGATTAAAAATGGCGGATCGTAATAGACCAGTACCTGTTCAGTCATATCCACGGAAAAGATTGGAAATATTTCGCGAATGGAAGTACTGCTTTATAGGTAGTAGACATCTCCGAAAATGTTGGATGGACATCGCATGGAGGTACTGGATACTTCGAACGTCGTTCGGGGGCCACAAGATTCCCATAAACTCGGGCTAACTTTTGTTTATAGCGAATTTTGCAAGCGTGGACCTAGAGTCGTAAAAATGTCGAATGGACGACGATTGGCTGCGTAATCTTGAGCGAACGGCAGAATCGAAGAAAGGGCAGCTGTAGTTGGGACACCGGCTGCTGGAGCGATATTACTGCAACATTTGGCGACGCCAAGATGACGTCGTATCTCGATCGGGCAAGAAGCGTGGCTGAGGGTTGGCTGCCAGTATACGTCGCGGTCGTTACACGACTGCACGCGTATAATACGGCGACAGCTTGTCGCTTTTCTCGCCGCCGGATTTGCACATCTCAGGTTTGCGCGTGGCATAAAATCATCGAACGCGGGCGGGGATACGAATATATTTGAAACTCGAACGAGCGAAAAATTCGGTGGGAGAAAAAAAAGTTGCTGGGTTATAATCCTGGGGTGGATTCGTCACTCTCTCCATGTATTATGAAGTCGCTTGCAAAAAGAGAAATGAAAGACTCGTCTTCTAAGCGTGCTGCATGTAGATTATGTGCTTCGAGGACATTTTTTGGAATAGTCAGGTTTTTCTGACCAATAATTTAATTTGATTAAGAAATATTTATGAAATGTTGTGATTAACGTTTCAGTTTAAAAAAAATAGAGTCTTCATTTCCCATACAGCACTTAAAGAGGTCGTCCAGAGCTCAGCCCAAAGATATCTCCAAAAAGACCTCTTGAAGAGGTCTGAATGATGACAATCTACAAAAGGAGCTCTTAAAGATATCGTACTTAGGACTTCTTAAAATCGTAATATCAAAGAGGTATTTTGTTTGAGGTCTTAAAAATATCTCGTTTTGGACGATCTCTCTTTTAGTAAAGGGATTCCCAGAGGTGAGGTCTGCATTTCTTCCCGAGACTGCTAGATGGCTGTTGAATCCGAAAATGAGATCGCGCGATATGCAAACCGATTAGTGATAAGCTATAATGAAAATCGTAAGTTCTTTTTCGATATTTGGCAAGTAAGCTCATAATTTTATTATTATTGTCTGATTCCCATTGTATATTGAATGTAATCACCATCCAATATATCACTATAAAAACGATAAAAAGGAACTAAGGTAAAAATGATATAAATGAATAAATAAGATACAAAAATAGAATCTGTGATTTTCAGAAATTTGCTTTTCATTTATATTGTTTATTCTCAAATAAGACCTCTTTTCTGAGACCTCATATTTAAGAGGTCTTGTAGAGCTCTTAAATTCGACGCGTAAGTCTTTTTAAAGACCACTCTAAGAGCTCTTTCTGATAAGTATTTAAAACATCTTACCTGAGCTCTTCAAGAAGTCTTTTGGCTGCTTGGGTTAAGACACTTCTGTTCCCGTCTTTCTGATGTTTCTAGGTTTCTTATAGAAAGACCTATTCAGTCCTGCCTCGATATTTTTATATTTAAGGGTTGTGTTTTGTATAAAAAAGGTTCCAAACAATGTCCAATCACAACATAAGCAGCACAGAAAAAAATAAGTCTACCATCCAGGATCGACTTCTTTTGAAAATTGGCTAAAATTTAGCCATTACGTCAGTATGTGGTCTTAAAACAAATGGTTGTTGGTTTGAAACTTAAAAGAAGACGTTGCCATTTCTTATTTTAAGACTAGAAGGCTTACACTATTCCTGATGAACCGGAAGTAGGCTTCATTAACAGACTAAAATTAGACGATCATGATGATTATTTTAAGATTTTTGGGTGAGTTTGTTTTCAAGTCGCAAGAAAGACGCAAATTAACTGGGAATTACGATCTTGTTTGAAACAAACACGCAATAAGAGTAAATAACAGAAACAATAATGATCTTAAGAGATGAAAAAGGTTCAGGAACAACTCGATGATGGTTCTTAGTATTTAAACTAAATCTCCCTTTTTAGTGTATTCCATTTTCTCCCTTCCGGTGATCGATTTAGCCAATCGAAATAGATTTCGCATGGTAAGCTAATTTCAAGGAAGAAGTCTACTTTTCAGTCGAACAAGGCTTCTTATTGTTACATCATACAATTAGCTAACTATTGGTCTTAGTTCGAGATGTTTATTTTTTTAGTGTATCTGACGTAATGTTAACTGAAGACTCAGGGCCTTGAATAAGATAAGGTATAAGGTAGAAAAAAAGTTAGGTATATATTTAATGATTAGTCTTGAATTAAAATAATCTTTTTTAATTTGAATGTACTTTAAAAAAGAAGTATACGCTGTTGGAAATTAGGTATAACATCTTTTGAGATTAGAGATCGTTTAGAAAAGGGTCTTATGTTTGATTTTACAGTGGTTTGAGTAAATTGTATTATACTTATAAATGAACTTCCGTTGCACTCAAGTTTGAGTAAAGTTTTAGTTAATTGTATTTTATTGCGATATCCGTATTCATTTCCTCATTTGGAATTTTCCTTTCTTCATGAATGAATAGTCAGTGGTATTCAGTATTAACTCAACTAGTGGTTTAAATAAATAATTCGCTTGACGAAAACAAATTCACTGATTTCTCAGGTACTCTATAAACTTGAATGAGTAAAAAACGACTTACCTACACTGAAAACTGGGTTGCCATCATTAGTAAGTTTTTTTCTGACAAATAATAGGAAAATACTAATTCATTAGTAAAATTCTGCTAAGATACAAGAAAATATTTAGTTTTTTAGTTTAGTAGTTTGTAGAATTAGTAATAAATTAGTAGATTTTAACTTTTAATTAGCAAAAATGATTACTAATTCGTTCGGTGTTTCACTTTTCATTTATTGCTAGTTTTTAACTAATTTAGATTTAGAGAGTAGGCAATGTAAGGCTCTTTTCAGATCTTTCCATAAAACTTGTTGTTAACCACTTCTACGTCCGCATGGATGAAACATAACATAACTTTTTTCTATTAATATAAAAATTACTTATACTCTCTTAAAGCACAAGCATTGTTCTATCAAATACTGTTTAGTTTTTTTAAATATTTCTTTTTTTATGGGATATCGCATTTTGATATTGCTATGTTTATTGTGGATTCCCAGATTTAAATAAATTCATAAACATGAAATGTTAACACTGTAATATCTGATCAGAAAATTAAGCATGCTCAGCGGCATATGCATGTACATGGCCTTCAATATAAGATGATGTTTACAATTGTTTGAGCAAAAGAAAAAATTTGATGTTACATAACCTCCAAGAATCGCTTTTTTTACACTTTTTACGTTAGGATATCTTGGTAACAAGAGCCAGTTTAAAGATTTTGTTCTTCGATTCGGATTCAGGGCACCAAAAATCTTAAAATTATAAAATTAAAACAAAAATGAATTTATTTTTGTATCATAATTATACACACGTTAGGTGTAAAACAATAATTAGCATTTGTAGAATAATGTTTCTTTTTTCAGAAAAACTACATTTATTTTGTAAATTCTGTTTAATAATAGCGAATTAAAGTTATAATGTTATTAGTAAAATGAATAATTTATAAACTTTGGCTCAAAACGCATGAAAATAATCGCAGGAGTTATTCTACATTTGATCGATTCAGTTAATTCATTATATAATTTTTGTTTTGGTATTAGTCAGTCCAAAGGTAGGAATCATTTCAGTTTTTATTTATCTTTATGTTGATATTAAACATTTTAATTTATAGAGATACCTCTAGTAACAGATATTGCATTTTAATTAATGGGATGCATTTTATATGGGTTTATGAACATTATGTTAAATAAATATCATTATTAAGCTATAATCTTAGGAAATTTTGATACATTTTGCTCTTATACATTGCATTTCAAACCACATAGTTTTGCTATTGTTATTTTAACTAAAATATTTCTAATTAAAATTTTGGTTTGAATGGGTAACCTCCATTTATCCAATCCCTCTGAACAATCACGAGTCAAATTCCAATCGGACAATAAACTTATTCGAAAATTACGATACATTTCGAGATTTTTCATTATATCCCAGACTGCAAAACAGAAAAGAGTTTAGAATGATTTCGAAATGTGCTCTAAAAGAAGTCAGATGACCCCCTTTCTGAGAGTTTTTTGAACGTGATATCATTATGAGATCTTTATGAACTCATGTTCAGAAAACCCTGAGAAAGTGGGTCATCTGTCTTCTTTTAGAGTGCATTTCGAAATCATTCTGAACTCTTTTCTATTTTGCTGTTTGGGATGTCTTTTTTATTATTATTGGAGAATTATTTTAGAAGGTTAAAAAATTGTTGGAAAAATAATTAAACAAATGAATACATCACTCTCATTCTCTTCTTATTCTTAAGTAGAACAGCTCGTTACTTGAATTAAATTTTTCATTAACATTTCCAACGGGTGATCTGAAGTTATTGCTAGGGGTGTTTGAAAGTGCGGAAATATCTACCTAAATCTCAATAATTAACATAAAATAGTTTTAGTTAACAACTCGAGCTCCTAACTGTTATATAGCTTTATCATTATCACAATTTTTTGGCCTACCGCTGAACCAATTGGATTTTCCATAACCAGTTACGATTAGCATGAACCGAGGTAAGACCAACGTAACTATTTAGAAAATGAAATTGATTTCTGTCCACGTTCCTAAAAAAGTTTCTATGGTATGTCACTGCAGACACGTCATCTACATTTCATCGTTTCTGTACGTCGAATTAAAGTAAAATATTTGCTTGGATTTCAACGTTTTTACCATCATTCTTATTGTTTCCACATGCGGGTACAAAAGGAGCTCGTCCAACCTGACGATTTCAACGCCAAGCACTTATCGTTCAATGAGGAATCAGACGGCTTAAATTCCCCTCGCCATCAAACTACATACACAACAATATCGCTAAGGCCCATACAAAACTCTGTTGACTGTTGCCGGAATTGCCACTTGATCGGCATCTGCTCTCGGACTTTGCGCAGTGACGAAAATATTTTCCAAGCTCTGATCCTGATCCTAATCTCGGCTTTGCATTCGTCATTTTTCTGGATTCTCGATATCAGGTGGGCGTGTCTTGTGCACGTCTTATGCTCCACCTACACAGATAAAAAAAGATGAATTAATTAATATTATGAATTAAGAGGAAGATTCGATTACGTTTTTAACTGTATTAATCTATTAAGGCCCATGCCTAGCACAGTGCAGATAGCGCTAAGGTAACTATCGGAAATTGGTCATTCGCTAAAAATAAAATATTCGTGTTTATATGTTTACAAAAAATGATTGTTTATATTAATTTGTTATAAACGATTTCGTCAAAAGTGGGTTTAGACCAAATCTGACCCCGCCAATCGATTCTACGGGAAAGGTTACATGGAAATCATGCATAAATTTTTTGGGAAAAGGCATCAATTCCTTAAAAATATTTATCAAAATATAACACCAGATCACCTTGCATTTAATCAGAAAAAATGATAGATCTGCGTACGTATAGCCATAACCAATATGCATTAATCTTTCTAAATTGACGAAAAAATATCTCGGATGATCTGAATATTTTTGCATGATATTTCAATGATTTCTGTACTCAGTGATGACTAAATATCGAATATTGATAGGTGTGAACTCCTATTAAGCCTTTTCCACGCTATTGAAGTGGCTAGAAGTTGGCAACGCGTCGTGCTAAACATGCAAATCGCTCAATATACTTCATTAAGCTTGCTTGATTATTAGGGAATTAATTAATGACTGTAGAAGTGCAACAGCAATCTGGCGCAGGTGGTCGTTAGTGACGGTTAGAGCTGTGTCACTAGTAATGAAGTAATCCAATGGCGCAACGTTGCACGAGAGACACTATTGAAACATACAATATTGTGCAGGACAGCAGTAAAGATTCCATTTTATAGTTCTCATTCGGATTAACTCCTTACTTTAATTTAATCATGCTACAGATTAGCTTATGTGGGTTGTGGAAATTGTCTTAGCGATTTGCGATCTCTTGGTCGGAAGGAAATAACTAACGTTCTCTAACATAAACAATCTTAAATTTGCAATGAATTTAAAATCGCGACGTACTATAAAAATATAAATCTATTTGACAATACTTCAAAAATAGCAAATTAGATGTACTTTTACAACTTATTTCATTTCTGAACTTAGAAAAGTGTAGAACTAATTCATAACGCGATACTTACAGAAAAATGCAGTTGTGTCTGCATTTTACTCAAGTTTATAGTTAATTTTACTATAAGAAATGTAACAAATACTATAATTTTTTATAAGTACACATACTATCTAATTGCAATTATGATGGGATTGTTCCAAGATTTTGAAATAAACTTCTGAAAGGTTGCGGGGCAACCAAATCTCTCGATCTATTTTTTTTTCGAAATTCCAAAAATAATTAATAATCAAAAGCCTTCTTCATTACCATATTAGTCACTTTTCCCAAAACGTCTGAATTGTGCGTAGAATTTTGTTATTTTAGAAGGGAAATATCTGAAAACTTTGAAACGTTAATGTCGCAAAAGCATTCATATAATTTGTTCAGCAAAAAGTGGTTTCATTTATATTTATAGTATTAAATTTTATTAGTGCGAAGACAAATGTTCTGGACTTTAATTTTAATCTGCAACTATAATGGGAAATGTTTAATTTTATTGGAAATTATAAAACTCTAAATTTACCTGCTACTTGATTTATTTATATCGAGGAATACATCAAATTTCATTATTTCTGTAAATACCGCAATGATCAAGACCTTTCGACTGCACGGGGAATTTACTTGAATTAAATCATTAATATCACTCCCAATTAAGAGTAGCTTATTTTCTTCAAGATGGCAAATTTATTCTTTCAGATTGAAAACAGTTTTGTGTGTAATGTTTTTAGGGAGCTAAGCTGCATGCATTCTTTTTCGTCTTTTTATACGTTAATTACTAGATAGTAAGTATTTAAACGTATGCTGATAGTTCTTATTTATTTTTATGAAATCTTCTCCACGGAACAAAATATAAATACAAAAATCTAATTTTTTATATAAGATTTTTACGTTTTAATATTATTTAATGTAATTAATTGATACTTTTTAGTAGTTCAATTTTTAGTTACATAGTCCAAAAGACTGCTCGATAATTTTTAAAAATTTGGTATTTTTGCAGCAAACTACAATAGAATAAAATTGGTAAAAAAAATATAATTACTTATATTTTAAACTTCACGCAAAAAACGAATTGCTTCAACCAACTGAAAACAGTAAATTTAGAATGAGTATATATACCTCATAACTTTTTTAGTTGATGCAACTATTTCTAGTTTATTATTTTACAACCAAAAGAAATTGTTGAAATAACTATGTTAATTCCTTAAACCAACTATTTCAATTAGTTAAATGGTTATAATAACAGCTTTGCATCGTTTTAAACAATTAAATTAACACAACGATTTCATGGGTTCGTCTTTATTGCACAATATACAGGGTGTCGAAGAACTGACTAACGATATTTTAGGAGGCAATTGTGCATGATATTTCAAACAGAAAAGTTCTTTAAACCAAAATTGGATCTGAGACTCAGAATTTGAGTGATGGGCCATTGAAGTTTAGTGAAAAAAAAAACCTTTTTTGCAATAGCTCGACTTGTTTTTAAGTTATTACAATGAGTGTGGGCTCATTTTTAACCTTTTTATAAGCCCTACAATTCACTCGTAAGAGCATTTGACATGCCATAAATACTTCTGAAGTTCTGGCCCCAAAAACGGGAAAACGGCCTCTTTTTACGATTTTTCGTATACAACTTATTTCGCCAAATAGTTAACGAAATGGCACACAAAAAGAAGTTATAGAGTTTTAAAAAAGCGAATAATTAGCCCTCTCATATGTTTGATTTCGATAAAAATTGAGTCCGTGGAAACACTCTGAAAATAATGGAACGGACAACATGACATTACAGTAGGCCCCGTCCTAAGTTATAAAGTCGGTTCTTTCAAAATGGCGGAAGATTCTCCAAAGTTATAGCCCCTAATTATCCCCACTTCCGCGTCATTATTTATATCCGTGCAATGGGTGCTTCTGTGTGTCGCGAAGCGAAACCATGTAGTGGGGGAAGGAGAGAAAGAGAGTGATATTACTTAGGGAGGGGGCTACTGTACTAAGATAGCAAAAAGATTGGACCATTTTTGGTAGTTAAAAATTTAACAAATTTAAAATAGTTCGTCCAACCATTGTTGGTTTGCCATCTTTATAAACTAGTTTGATAACTATTCTTCGAACAACTATTTTTCAGATAGTTAAATATGCTATTTTCTTTTTCTGTGCATATTTGTGAGTTTGCAAAGTGATTTTCCATTTTAACAACGAAATTTCTGGCTTTGGAAAATGCTCTGATGATGATGCTTATATTATCAACTAATAAAACATCACATATTTTAATTGATACTATTAAGATATTGATTGGAACCATCTGTTTTGATTCAAAGGAAAATTGATGAGTGAGAATGTCCGTGATTTGAAGGGAAATTTATTCATAATTACTAATTTTGTTAAGTATTGTTTTCAAAAGTTCTTGTGAAGATATAACATATTGACTGGATTTTTAAACAGATTGTAGTCATTTTGAGTTGATAAATTCATAAATGACAAATGTACTGCAGACACCGTAGGTGATTTATTTCACTCTACAAAAATATGATTTTTTGTTATTTTGTGTTATAATAATTTGCAGAAATAACCGTTTTCCATCAAGAAAGACGACCAAAAATTCCGGTGTTTTTGATCATATATTGAGCATATACTACAAGAAGAAAAATTTGTTCGAAAAGTTTACCATTCTAGCTGGTAATTTTGAGACGGACTTGTAGAATGAACAAAATTACCATTATTTCTGGTAAATATTAATAAATTCTGTTGTATTTTTTACTATCTGAATAGTAAACATTCTAAAAGCGTATAGTCATTTTTAGCAGAAAGACTGGCAATGTTTCACATACTTAATAATGTACTAATACTTAATATGTTTCTGTCCTTAAATTACCACCTAGAATGGTAAAATTTACAGAAAAAGTTTTCTACTTATATAAATCGCGAATATTCTTTCGCAACATATTAGCGCCTCTGTGATAAATTCTGGAATGTACAAATTAAATAGTTGTTATACATATAACATTTGAATTCTACGTGTTAATGAAAAAAAAACAATGATTCATCTCGTAGAATTATTCTATCATCTATGGAAGGTGGAATTTTCTTTGATATATCGTCAACTAAGTACAGTAGAGTCCCGATATATTTCCCCATTCGGTTCCTCCACTTCCCCTCCCATCTCGTTATATTTACCAATAGAAGGGGAACGCTGCTTCTCCCACTCCTCTCACTCGCATTATGTTCGTGACATCACAGCAGGCCCTTCCTTAGGCCCCAGCCCGCGAGGTGGGGATAAAAGAGAGCGGCGCAATATATCGAGACGTAATTATACCGGGACTTTACTGTATTTGACAAAACACGTTGACCTAAAAATGGAGACAAAGTACCCTAAATATTTAATACAATCTGCATATTTTTACATTTGCTGAAAACTCCCTTTCTTTTCATAATTTCATACTTCTGTCATTTTAAAATTTCAACTTCATCGCGTTGGACTTGGAAGATGTTTTTGCTTTTTTTCAGTATTTTTCAATTATATCAGCAAATGTTACGTTGAACTTTTCATAAACTCTTAAAAGTCATATTTTTGCCAGTTCCGTCTCAATCTGCTGGATTTTTCTTATAAGGCGAGAAGAAGGAAATGGTCCGAGGCGATCTTACTTCTTCCATTCTTTTTTCGATAATCATCGTCTCTCTCACTCTTGGCTCCTCTTTCCTGCTCTTTCTTCCGCAAGAATGCTCCTTGTACCTCTTTTTCTCGCAGGCTGTATCGTTTTCCATCTTCGTTTTCGTGCTTATTCCGTTCTCATTTCGACTTCTCTTTTCACCTTAAACGCTTCGTCTTACACTCACCCTCCACCTCTTTCAGTCGTTATCTTTCTGTAGGTATTTTTTTTATTTCTTTTTGTCACTTTTTCCATCTCTCTCGTATATTTCGTGTTCCATTCTCTCTTTGTCTCCTGACCTCCCACTCGAATTCTTTTTCTTTTTTTAGTTTCCTCTCACTCTTTCGGTCTTTCCTCGTCTTGTTCATCTTTCCCTCGACGACTCGGAGCGTTCTTACGATCTTTGCTTGCCCCAATATCTTCACAGTTCTACCCTCAGCGAGGCTTTCCGCCCCTGCGACGTTTAGCTCGAGCCCCACGGTGGGGGTAGTTTTATTAAAACTCCCGTCAATAGGGCGGCGAGGAAAGAGGCAGGGGGTATGCTCCTGTCGCATGTACCATGAGAGAGAAAGAGAAAAATAGTAAGAGAGATAGAGGGAGTGAGAAAGCTGCGCTTTGTACACCGCCACAAACTCCCGGTTAAGCCCGTGCATGCGGAGAGGTCTGTTTTTCGCCCCCGCGATATCTCCAACCGGAATTTCCCTCCACCAGCTAAACTTTCCTGACTATTAAGTAAAATTATGTTACGATTAGAACGACTAGTTTTTCTTCTTGCTAACGCAAAACTTAAGTAGCACTATTGATAATTCTAAAAATAAGAAATTCGTTTTTTAAGTTTTGACAAAAAATGCAAGGTTTTCTTCATTTCGATTCAGTTGCGTCGATCATCAGGAGGAATAACGCGATTTTGTGAATGTGGTCTGACTATTTGTGAACAAACCATTACCTGGATGATGGGAAGAAACATTCTTTGAGTAGGCGGTACCACAACTTTTCAACAAACGATGTTACATCGCAAGAATTCAACAAACGATGGTTGAAGACACGACTGGGGTCAATTCAACACAAATAATGTGCATTTCCCCCCGGAACAAAAAAGAGTATGCTGTTAATAATTTGATCCTGTGAGTCACGAACTTTTCTACACTGAGAGAAATGTTTGTTTACAGTTAATGTAATAGCTGCATAGTAAATTTAACAGAATTTAGGTTTTGATTTTAACCCTGGTAGAGGTGGTCACGAGAATCTGCCCAGAATTATCCTAGATTTTGATGATCTGGTTAGAAACTAGCTCTATAATATGGATAGAAATCCTACTATAAATGACATGAATTCTGGCGCAAATCTACCGAGACGCGAGACATTGAGACAGCTCTTATAGCTTAACATGAGTGCGACAAGCTCCTACAATTTATCGACCTAGGCTTGATTCGAGAATCTCGAATACCTGTCGATCGAACGCCCAATATGGCGGCTTGCTCTCAGCTGATTCGCCTGCACATGCTGTCGTGATTGTTTACAAAGCTATTGTAAAGATTTAAGTTTCGTTTCGAAAGAAAAATTGTTTACATTTACACCTGCTCATTTTGTCAAATCGATTGATCCTTACCTATTATTCAAATTTAATGTGATATTTTCAGTTTGTAATTATTGGTTTGTCATTCTAAATATATGTTAGTGTTCTTTAGCGGGTTTTCATCTAGAATTCGTGTATATTTCTACCGAGATTCTACCGAACAGTAAGATAATGGCTAGTTCAACCAACCAAATCTCTACCAGGGAAGGTAAGGTACTTTATCATGAAGTAACCGTGATCTCAGATTCGGTTAAATTTGTTATGTTATTAGTTAATATAAGAATTTTAAATATTTGCGCGCTTACAATTTCACCGAAACAAAGATAAACATACACACGCCATTAGATTTTCTGCGAATTGTTCGACACATTGTTGACATGCGCAGTTTAAACGACTCAATTTAATGTAAGATTTATTAACAGTTCACGAAGGCTCATTGAATGTTAAAATATACGAGTTAATATACAATAACATTGTCGACATAGAGGAAAATGGTGGTATTTTCATCTCAAAGTTACCTGTCTTTTTTTACTTTACAGTTACTGTAATAACTTTACAGTCAATATAAGAGCCTTGAAATTAGCTTACACTAACTATTAGTAAATACATTCTCTCAGTGTAGAAATTTTTATAAAAATTGGTAAATATGGGTTATCCGGGTCTTTCAAATACGTTCTTGTTTTCTGAACAATCAAAATGGTGGAAAAAATAACGAAATTTCAATAAGAATGTATAACACTCATTATTTAGGGGTTTTCGAAGTCGTTGATAACATAGCCGATTTAGAAAAAATCAAAAAGGCGGATTCGATAATGGCGGACAAATTGAAAAACTTTGCGTATCAAAATTACGATGTCTTCCTATCTAGACTGTACATCTAGTATCGTGCATCAGAGTTTACTCATGTCAATTTATAGAAGAATACATATTTCGATTTATTATAAATAATTGTCTTATAATTCGTATTAGGATAATAGAACTTCTCCTGCAAGAAATTAAATATTGAATACGAAACCCGTTTATATATACGCAAATGACGCAAGTCACTTACTTACAATATTTCTCTACGAAAATTTATATTTTATCTGTCATTTTAATTCTTCAGTAATGATGATAAATTAATAATCAGCAAAATAAAAAATCCTCATATAATAAATATTATAAATTTGATTGGAATTTAACAAAATTTATTCGCCATATTGACTGTGACATTTTCAATATTTAAAACTCGATATCCGTTTGGTATCAACGACCCCGAAAACTACTGAAGGGTAAATTCTATAAATTTTGATTTATTTCGTTCGCCGATCCACCATTCTGAATTTTTAAAAACGTTCAACGCATCCATTTCAAATTTTATCATCGGACCGTTAACGATAAATAAATTTTTACGAAAATACCAACAGATTTTGGGTGCACCTCAAAAACCCGATAAATCAGGAAAAAGATACTTCAAACCCCGGTATTGAAAAACCAAACATTTAAAAAAAACAGACATTAAAAAACTAGACATTTAAAAATACAGACATTGAAAACCCAGATATTTCAAAATGTACATATTCTAAAAATGTAATTAATGATTGACCTTTAAATGTGTTTAATAAACAATCCGGGCTTGATCTTCATGTGCCCTACAAAATTAATCCCTTGGTCAAATATTTTTGACCTTGACATAACCTTCCAGTATGACCTCAAGGACGACGACCCGAGATAATTTTTTTCTGCAGTAAACGCACCAATCGATGGTGTCTGTTTTTTAAAATGTCATAAATAAAATATTTTAAAGGTTTTTAAAGTGTCTGCATTGTAATTTGACGGGTTTTTGAGGTGCACTCCAGATTTTTAATAAGATAAGCTAAGTTTGACTTTATTTTGTATTACTGAACATATTGGAACGATAACTAATCAAAACAATGTTTTAAAATCTTTCGTTTTTTACTCCAGAAACATAAAAAATTATGTCGAAGAAGGTGGTGTACAATTGGACGAAATCGGACAATACTTTTTAGTATTAAAACCAAACATTTAAAAGCAGTTTTTGGATGGACATTTTGTATCATAAAAACTCTGAGATTTCCAATGGTGTATCAAAAAATGCTGCAAATTTAAAAATAAGCATGAATTTTTGTTTAACAGAAGTCCCGATTTCTTAAACATTGCTTATCACATCTCTTTATCTTTTTATCATTTTCCGTATTAGAATATATTATATAAATCTCGCGTCAAAAATGGTTGGAGTAGGCGAAAGTGCTGAAAAAATTACATTTCAAACTGGCTATTAAAAAATAGCCACTAAAGTACACATCTATTTTTAAAATCATAGTCTTGTGTGTTCAATCGACTAACCAAAATGAAATTAGCACCTGGGGTTTTTGAAGCCGCTTATTCCAAATTTTAAATTAGTTTTAAAAAATGGCGGATCGGATTTAGCGAACGAATTTGTTGTACTCGATCTTCAAACTTGATGCTTTGCCGTGTTCAGGGTTTGCTGATTTCAAATTTGATGAACTAAATGAAGGAAAATAAAATTTGTTGTCAAAAGCCCAGGTGAAAAAGTTTCATAAAAATTGTATAAAATTTTTATAAAGTTGCTATATAAAAACAGTATAAAACTTATGTAAAGAAATGGTTCTATAAAATATTTATAAAGTATTTATAAAGTTAGTATATTTTTAAAAGCATTTTATAAAATATTATGAAATTAGAGTCAACACTGCTTTTGGCAAATACCGACATCTGAAGATATTTCTATTAACAGAAAAGATAAATTAATTCGGTAATAAATCAGCAACAACAATACATATTTATATAATTTGGAGGAAGTATATTTTTTATCAAAATTAGATACAATTTGTATATCAACATACAAATTTTACAAATTATGTATTATTGTTTCTGAATTCAAATCCAAAAAATCACCGAATGAATTGAAAATCATGATATGCTCTGCAACCCCTGAGACCCGGCGCTGTCGATGAATTATGAATCCAGCTGAAATAATCTATTAAAATGCAACAGTACCAAATATTGGTGGATACTGACATCAAACAATGATGCCCACTGAAAGATGGCATCAAATCGTCGATCATTCCAAAAGTTCCATTTCTGCGAAAAGACAAACAATTCTTTGAGAGAAATTAAGGAAATTCTTGACCTTGAAAAACACCGAGCACAAAGAAGAAAGTATTTATTATACTTTTCAGGTTACATGCAGTGCGATGCAAAATGCAGAGAGGTTCAGAACAAACTGTCAAAAAATCATTCTTTTTAAAATTCAACATACCCTAGTAACCACCATGGTAACCATGTTATGTACATCCTGTTTTTTTTTTTTTTTTGACAGTTTCTATTGAACATCTAAACTGTAGATAAGGTACATTGCATTGTATGTAACCTAAAAATTATAATAAATATTTGTTTCTTCTTTGTGTTCGCTGTTTTTCAGGGTCAAGAATTTCGCAGAAATGGAACTTTAGGAATGATCGTCGAATTGTTTGGTGTCAGTATCCACCAGTCAGCTGATTTCTTAATTCATATAGACAGCGCCTGGTCTCAGAGGTTACATACTTGCGCAGAGCACATCGCCAAATGCAAAACGGCCTCCAGGATCTTTCCGCACCCGTTGACTATATGATGTTTCCTATTTTCAATTCATTCGGAGATCTTTTTGATTTAAATTCAGAAACAACAACACATAATTTGTATGTTGATATACAAATTGTATTCAATTTTGTTAAAAAATATATTTCCTCCATATTGTACAAATATGTATTGTTGTTGCTGATTTATTTCCGAATTAATTTATCTTTTCTTTTAATAGAAATATCTTTAGAAGATGGTATTTGTCAAAAGCAGTGTAGATTCTAGTTTTATAACATTTTATAAAATGCTTATAAAAATATACTGCTTTATAAATATTTTATAGAACCATTTCTTTATATAAATTTTATACATTTTTTTATATAGCAACTTTATAAAAATTTTATACAATTTTTATAAATCTTTTTCACCTGGGAGTGAACAATGGCGGATCCAATATGACGGATGAATTTGTTAAAATCCATCGAAATAATTTCAAATATTGTACTCGATTTTTTTAGATTCATGTGAAAAATTTTATGCTGTTTAATAGTTGAAAATTAATAGGTGTAAGAGTGGTTACTTCAATTTGATGATGACAGAATAATAGTAATATTTATGTTGCCCAAATCTCACAATTTGGAGGTCAACCTGAATTGAATATACTTTTTCCCTTTTAGTTTTTATACGCTTATAGAAATTAGTTAAATTATAACAAAATTCCGAAATTCGTAGGAAAATTTTTATACAGATGAAACTAGATTTATTTCAAAACTATAATTGAAAATGAAAAACTTTTTCTGTACTGATTTTAAATTTAGTAATAACAAATTCATTATAATCAATAGCACTAATTCTATTTCAACTTTAGAACAATTGTAGGTACATAGCTTAAGTTTATGTTACTTTACAGAATTATATTACCGACTTGAAACTTCAGAAGTAGAAATTCCTTCACGTCCGTTTACGACATAAACGTTGAATAAAACAGATTTGAAACTTCATTTAGATAGAATGCAACAGTTAGGGAAATGGAGTTTCGTATATATCTACCAATCGTAGTTTTCAAAATATTCTGGAATGGGTACAAATTTCAAATGTTTATTTTTCATTCCATTTTTTTAAAAGAAAATTAATACGGTAAATTGTCTTTCAAAACATAGAAAATATATAATCCCATCAAACTTTTTTAAATTACCAACATTCAAAATACTGAAAGAAACCTTATTTATTTGATAGACATTTTGTTGTCCTCATCTCCAATAAGGCGAAAACAAACTTTTACTGAACGTAAATATTTATTTCGTCCTGATCACATTCTTAACATAGGATTTTTATCATTAAAAATGGTAAAAATTATAAATATTTTAATTCAATGGTAATAAACATTAATTCAAGATTTTCATCTATTACTATTAAGGTCAAGATTAAAAAATGATTTAGAACTATTCTTACTGTCAATATTACAACTCATATTTATGTCTTAACAATTAACGTACATTTCTTTCCTTGTGATTTAAAAAACTATCGTTCTAGATTTTTCTTAAGGAGTGAAAACCCAACCTTTAGGAGTGAAAATTTCAATATTGAAAAGAGTGAATATTTTACTGTATACAGAATGTCTTAATCAATTTTTGAAATCTACAGGAAAACATTTCTGAAAAAACATTGCAAGTGAAAAATGAAAATGTATTTTTTTTACTATTTTCAATTTTAATTTCGCATATTTCGTATTAAAAGGGATTTAATCGACGAAAAATTATTTTTCTGGATGCCCTCGATACAGTTGAATTAGCTTATTGATTATAAATAAATCGCATCGGAAACGAATTCTCAGTGAAGTGTGAACGCCGCCGATACAAAAAATTGTGCTCATTAAAAAGAGCTTGGAGAAGTAACATTCAATCACGCATGATTTGAGCTTCAAATAATATTTTGTATGAATTTGCAGCTAGCTTGGTGAGCCTTAATAATATTATTCCATATAAATTGAAAATTTTTGATTATTTAAATTTTACATTACTTTTCTGATATTTATGTAGCTTATTTGCTCAGGTTTTAAATTCAAAATTTACCACGAATTGATATAAATCATATTTTTATGGAATCGTGTTTTGTGATATTGAATATTGTTTCATCAGTCATAAATTGAAAAATATAATCAAGGAACGAACAATCATAAAATTTGTTTAAAAACATAGTCTTACAATGTGTCATACAATAATCTATTTAACGCGTTTTATTAAAACATAAATTTTTGCAGATCGGAAAATAGCGGATCTAATATATTAAACAAAAATCCGACTATTTGGATGATTAAGTACAAGCTAGTTGCACTGGGGGTTTTAGGGGGTGCTAATTACGAATCTGATGTTACATTTTCGAAATCAAGATAGCGGATACAATTTGGCGAATTTAAAACCAAAAAATTGTTGAACCCAGCGTGAGATTGAAAATCCCTTTCGCTCGTGAACTATATTTTGCATACTTCACAACACGAAGAAAAATAATCTACAAATTTTACCAAAAATGCAGATACATATAGTAGATACTACTAAATTTTTGTAATTTTAGTAGGACCATTTGTAATTTTAATAGAATTAGTAATTCAACAAATAATCCTTTTATCCGTGATATACATGCCGCCATTTTGAATTTATGATAATTGATTTCAGGTTTGTAATCAGTAACCTCAAAAACATCGAAGTAACGGGATCGAAGTAAAAATAATCAATTCACAAATAAGCCATTCGTCATATTCAATCCTCCATTTTTAATTTTTGTAAACCGATTTCATATTCGTAATCAGCGATTCCAAAATTCTTCGAATGACATAATTGAAGTATAAACAACTAATTTTTTGTAAAACTAGACCGCCTTATTGTATCCGCCATTTTGTATTTTTAAAATTTGGTTGCAGATTCTTCAAAACAGCTGCATATAAATCATTTCAACAAATTTCAAATAAATCGTATAATTTTAAAGGTTTCGAAAATCATAGGCTTCGGTGAGCAGTCTTTAAAAAAATTGAATCTAACATAATAAAAGATTAAAGTTACAAAAAAAAAACGATATTCGAATGAAAAAGGAACATGACGGGAACTTCGCTTATTAACTATAAACATAAAATATTCTTTGAAAAATATACCATTTAGAATATTAATAGACGTTATCAGAATAATAACAATTCGATGAAGAAGCAACATTATTTTTGGATAGTTTTTTTTTCAAATCGATAAATATTTCCAAGATTGGTTGTACTAAAATAAGAGGATACTTTTTTTATTTCTAACCACGTATTTGATATGCATATGTATTTGTATTTAATTTGTATTTAATTTATTTAAACCTTGGATATAACAAGAAGTTACATTTCCTTAAGGCTATGGGAACAGTTGGTACAATTTTAATAAATCCTATTTTGGTAATTTGGTGGCGAATCAAGTACTTAATAATAGTAATAGCTAAACTTACGACTTAAATTCTAAATATAATTTAAATAACTAAATATATATATAATTTTTTTCCGAGAAAATGAGAAAGTAAAAATTAACAAAAGTGCTTAGCATTTTAATATAAACGATAAACCAATAACATAATTAATGAAATTCAAATGTCTCGGAAGATCATATTAAATGATGATTTGGAGATTAGGATCATCATTCTCTATGGATCTCTAGGGATCAAAACAAATATATCCGGGTGCAAATTTAGTATACTACTCACCAAGGGAGGCAAACATGTAGCCTGAGGCATTCTCTTTTACTTCCCGAGGGAAGTATACGATTTTTCTTCATGAAAGGGAGGATAAGTCCCAGACAGTCTGGGAAGATTTCGTCCCAGTGTGATTAAATAGTACATTACTCAACGAGGGAGGTAAAATAAAGAATGTCACAGAAGTTGCTGCTTTCCTCTCGGTGTGAAGAAAAGCAGTTTCTTTCACTCTGAGCATAAAATACTACTTTGCTTCCAATATCGCGGGAGCAAAAATCAGCTCTCGTATGAGAAAATGATGTGCAAACAAGAATCGTTTCGCCCGGGAATTAAACTCCCACTCACATATTTTACTTCCTAGTTAGACAATGTTTCGGGTCTTTAACCGTACAGCAAATATTTAATTAAAACTTGTTGTTAATACTACATCATGTGACAACGGCGCTATTATCGACCTTCGACGATTATGAAGTTTGTCGCCCGAGAGAAGTGAGGGTAACAATCACACTCGTCGGAGATCGATTTTCGCCCGTGACCAATAATTCGCGGCTGAAGATTTCGCCCTATGCCGAGAAATCGTGTTTTACGCCTGGAGGGTCAAAAAATTAATTTATTGTGTAACTTCACAATTTAGACAATAACTCTGAATATTAGTTTAATTATCAATCATCACTCAAGAAAATCTGACAAAGCAAATTTTACTGAATCTTTGGGGCTGATCAGATATACAAAATATTCAATATTTAGACAGCCTAAGAAAATTTGTGTTCAGAATATTATGGATTAAATATCCACAAAGAATTTTATTGCAATTGGTACCTTTTGGTTTCATTATTGCATACAAAAACAAGTTTGTCATGTTTCGACTTCATTTAAATTGTCCAAAAGGAAAGATTTATAATTAAACTATATCTATGAAAAGTTTTATAAGGTTGCATTATTCTGTCGCAATTATGACGAAAGGTGGATTCAACGAGAAATGTAAAGGATGGCGACAGACAGTGACGCACGTGCCAGAGTTGACGGTGAAGTTATGAATGCATAATATGCTTCACATGTTCGTTGCCGCACAGTTCCATAAAGTATTACTTTAATAAAGACTCTTTTGACTGAATAGGGCACCGAAAATATACATGTGCTTATCTTTCATTATTTTATAAGCCCTAACACTAAATATATTGGAAATTACAGTTCCCTTTTCGGAATCTTTATCCGATCCTGAACAATTTTAATTTGGTCATGAATATCTTAATTTTCAGATCTAATGTTCATAGAATTTTTATTTTAGAACATTTTTGCGATGCAAATTTTTGACAACTCCTATTGGGTCTGGTAACCTCTACGAATTAACTTTTCTTTAAAAAGTCGTTTTAGACCTCGCAGTTTCAGCAGAACCTTCGCTGTATGTACCTGGAATAAGATGATTTCATGTAAGTAAGAAAAAATTTGTTCTCCGTTTTATTTCGCTTTAAAACTTTTTTTAAACCATATTTTTTAAATCGGTAGTCACATTTTCTCAAGGACTATTGCAACTGTCGGTTTTAATGTTTGCGTACTGCTCTTAGTCATGTTTGTGTTGTGCTTGATCGAAGGATTTTTTGTTGTCTATTATTACAACTTATTTTATAAGACGAAATACGGTTAGTACACAAATGTTTGAGTATTTGTTTCAGATAAAATTGTACAAGTTTGACGTGATTATCGTGAGAGTTTTTTTTTGCGTGGACAACTTATGGACTCGTATAAGCCCTTAATACAAATTAAATTAATTATTTATAAATTAGTATTTAGAGTTATTCTCTTTTGTAAAATATTTTAAATTGTAATGTTGGCTCGTTAAAACGAACAAGTGGCAATTCTAAATGATTCTTTAGACAATATTTTAATGACATTCGGATTTCTTTCAATAAATAGCTCTCATAGCATTAAGATATTCTACAACTTTAACTTATAACATAAGATTAATATAAAAGAGAACATCATGCATGATTAATTATTAACTTTTCAAGCGCTAAAAATCTATGTGGACTATATTATTTTGGTTACTCTTTGTAACTGGGCCAATGGACACCAAAACACCAACTTTTGAAATCTACCATCATCGAATTAGTGCGTGATTTTGTTGTGTTGTCAAATTTTGTCAGATTGTATAATCACTTCCTGACCTGACTAGCAAGAATTTTTAGAAATTTTGAATTACAATAAACAGACAATTATCTAACGTTTCTAAGTCGGTTATTATATATCATACAGCAACAAAAAGAACGTGAAATTATTCTTGTTAAAATGTACTTTCTACACTTTTACTACAATTTGTAAAAATGGTTTTTAAATTCAGAAGATACGAATAAAAATAACGAACAATTTGAGGAATCAGATAACGTGGTAAGTCGTTTCGTTCATTTTTTGTTACAATTCAAATTTCTGCACGCGTTTTCGTTCATTTTTTTATGTGTATTTAATATTTGGTAATACTTTGTGAAAGAATTTTTATTTTCAGTGCATCTACAGAAATCTAGAATACAACGTGAACTTTATTATTGCGTACGATATATGAAAACCGAGTTTTGGACGTTAAAAAATGTTTAGGTTTCTAAAAATCCAAAATTTTCCATTACTTGATTGGCCAAAATATAGTTATAAAAAAACAACAACAAAATCGGTAAGGTTCGATTTCAAAACCTGGTGAGTTGGCGCGAATGCCCAAAATGTAAAATAATGGAAAGATCCCATGTTTATAAAAATCGTAAACTTGACGTCAAAAAGTACTGAAAACCCAACAAAATTATTGGGACTTTTTGATAAAGTCTGTTATCCTCATTTATTAAAGTAGCATAAACTGGTAAACAAATGATTATCTTAATTTAGCTTCCATCTTTACCTGATAATGATGGCAATCCTGGTTATAACCCAGAGGACGATACGTAAGGCCAATATTGTAAAAATTCTATTAGGAAACCTTAAAAATTGACTGATATTATTTTAAGCAATATATCTTTAGAAAACTTACAAGTTAATGTAAAATAATAAGTCATGAGCAAGAAAGAGTTTATCGAGAAAAACTGACAGAATTCGTCAAAGAAAAGAAAGTAAAAAACATTGTGTAAAATTTATTTTAAAAAATACCATAAAATTATGAAATTGTTTACTGAATATTTCAAAAAAACGTTCAATAAAAGCCTCAAAATATTCTAATGTTTTCGAAGCCAAAATAGTTATTTGTAATTTTTGTGTTATTATTTTTTTCAATGAAATCGATTGAATCGTTCTAAAATGTACTATTTTACGATGAAAGTTTTATCTGATTTCATATAATTTTTGCTCTATCTATGTATAAGTAAAAATTCTTAAACTCGATATTTATAAACAAACAATACGAATCAAATGTAGTTTCATGCCATCAAGAATTAATTTCGTTCTTCATGACCCATTTTTTGCTATCTCTATGTATAAGTAAAAATTCTTAAACTCGATATTTATAAACAAACAATACGAATCAAATGTAGTTTCATGCCATCAAGAATTAATTTCGTTCTTCATGACCAATTTCCATGCACCTATTCATTTACATTTTGCAAAACAATAATTTACCACCATTTTAATGTAAAGGTAAAACGTAATATAAAACATTAATTAATTTCAGAAATGTTATAAAATATATTTCGTACCTAAAAAGATTGATATTAAATTCACATCGTTTGTCATGTGCGAGAAATACGGTACTTGTACAGCAAGAATCCACTTGAATTCTGCTGAGAGTATATTTTACCATAATCGCCAAAGAATCCTTAGCGGCCCTCTATCCTCCAACTTATCCCACGTATGTGCCATAGGTGTGTATTCCTTCCCATCTTCCCAAGTTTTCAAGTTTTACAAATCGGAGAAAAATCCTCAAGTACGCAGGTTCTACAAAATGTATACAAAATGCATTTCGTGATGGAAACGAAGCGGAAATGTTTTAAAGTACTAGTTTTTGTATTTGAACAATTTGAAATTAACAAATAATTTTATAAAAAGAATACCAGGATGACAAAAGTCATCATTAATAATTTCGAAATTAAATAAAATATAAAGTATAAAAATGGAATATAAGACAACATAGAAATAAAATATAATAATAATAAATGTAATTCAAAATAAAATATATACGCCATATGTAGTTTTAAAAGTTATTGAGAATCAAATGCTGGAAGTTATTTGGGATAGAATTCCAAACTCGATGATAATAGAAAAGAGGGGAAAAGGAACCATGGAAAATACCCCAAGGGTTCTTTAAATATTTGTCGTCATCAATTTTTTTAATTTGTATAATTAATCTATACTTCTTTATGAAAAGAGAACAGATTTTCATCTTGACAGCTATTGAAAACGTATCGTTTTTACATCTAATTGTAATTGTAATTGTAATTCTTTATTTTGACACGAGGCATATTAACCTCTTAAGTCAACCATACAAGGATAGTTACAAATATACGTTATACAAATAAAACTAACATTACGCTAGTGAAAAACATAAGAAAAATACAAAGATATATTAATTACTAATCGGAGTATGCATAGAAATAAATGTATATATAAACTAAATAGCATGTCTAATTTAAACACTTTAGTTTCTACTTACAATATAGTAACCCTTTCGGATTCTAGGAGAAAAAGATATAATTTATTTTTAAATGAAATTAAGGTATTAGATTTTTTTAACGGATCGGAAAGAGAATTCCAAAACGCAGACGCAGTGACAACAAAAGAATTCGCATAGTAGTTCGTACGATAACTCGGGAGTCGCAGTGTATCATTTCCAATTCGAAGCGCTCTTTGTGTTACATCTCTACGCCAAATAAATTTATCATACAAATAATTAGGTTGGCGAGTGCTGAATATTTGAAAAACTAGTGAACAAATTATATATTTTCTGCGGTTACTTGCAGTTAACCAACGTAACTCCTTACGATGGTTAGAAATATGTTCAAATTTGCGCACCTTAAAAATAAATCTAACAACTGCATTAAGCAAACGTTCCACTTTCAAGTTTAATACACCACGAAGGGAGTTGTATACCGCCGCACAGTAATCGAAATAGGGTATTACAAGAGTGCTGGAAAGTTTAATACGCAGTTGCTTAGATAAACAATTTTGGCTTATACTAAGTTGTCTCAAAGTACCAAAAATTTTACAGGACATTTGAGAGATATGTTCATTCCAAGATAACGTCTGGTCAAGATGTACTCCTAGACTCTTTACATGAGTGGACCACTGTATATACTGGCTTTTAATGCAAATCTGAGAAATAGTTGTTAGATTGATAGACCAAATATTGTACGAAGAACCAAATATTATTGCTTTGGTTTTCAATGCATTAATTTGCAATTTATTGGTGTCAGCCCAGTTTGCAAAACGATGAACATCATAATTAACCAATTGGATACTCATATCCAATTGCTGTGGTTTACAAGTCAGAAAGATTTGAGTATCATCTGCAAAAATGACATGGGAAGAATTACAAAAGACTTTAGGAAAATCGTTAATAAATATAGAAAAGAGTAACAGGCCAAGTACTGAGCCCTGAGGTACACCAGTATTGGTTGGAAGCCAGGAAGATATTTCGATAAAATTTGTATTAAGTTTCATTACATTTTCATTGCAAAAGTAGGTATGAAATTAAATTTTGCTTTTGAGAATCGGAATATATTAAAATTACGTGCGAAAACAATTTTCATAAATTAATTACGCTATAGTATATATGAGTATTAATTTATTATAATATCATATTTTATTGCGTTTAATTTTAGTTCAATTATAATCATTAATGATTTATTAATGTTACATTATTGCCCTACATACCATAGATAATATAATACAAAGAATGGAAATAAACGATACATTCTAAAAACTGTTGAAAGCTGAAGTTTATTGTCATAAACTATTATATTTTAAATCATATAAACGCACATTTTCGACATTATTATTTTAATTTTGGGCATATTAAAACTGTAAAATAAGTATTTTTAATTATACATTTTTATAACCCGACAAGTAACGTAAATTATTTGTATTTTAATCGATGTGACTAAGGATTGATATTTACTAACTTTTTTTATTCTTAATGCATCATTTCAAAAATAAAAATTAATGCGGAAAGTTTGCCAGGCACGTCACGTGCGCGGTTGATCGGAAGAAATTCAATACTTTGGCTAAAGTAAAACAAATCTTGATACACATGAATAGAATTTTGACGTGATAGTACATGAATTAAACATTTTTACAGAAATACTTAACATCTTTTCAATAAACGTAAAAGATAAATAAGAACATTAGAAAAAAAAATAATGTATGAATAATGTAAACGAAATACAAACAAATTAAATATAGTTAATGTGCTAAATGGCAGTGCAAACAGCAAATCTGTTGAAAATGAGATTTGAAAAATAGGAAAATATCTGGATCAATCTCGTGACGTCCCACGTATGTGCCGTATAGCCATTACACAGCTGGACATCGCAGAGGGATATCCTACGTCTTTTCTTTATGGAAGAAATATGAAAATGTTAAGAGACATCCATTACCGATTGTTAAACTGTTGGTAGATACTAATAGAAATTGATTCGCATTTCCTCTAACATAAAAAGATCACTGACAGCTAAAGAATGATCGATTGATGTGTGTTTAAGAACGATTTATTCGCGTTCAATTTATGTGCTAAAATTTAAATTCTGTCATTTATCGTTTTATTGATTATACTTCTGTAATATTACAAAAAAAAATTATTTTTGTTAATGATTAGTTTATTTTTATATTTTGTTTTATTTTCAGAATAATGTCAAATATTCCCTTTTCTAATTCACAATAACAAAGTTTTTTCTTAACGGATAATAATATATTTTAGTTTAAAAGTATGTACTATTTTACAAGATAATGTCTAATAATAAAAAGGTTATTTTTAATACTATGTATATTCTTTTGAGTATGGCTATTCTAAAGACCAATATGTCATTAAAATAATGAAAAGTCAGAATTATTCGTCGGAGTCAAATTTGAGTTCTTCCACAAGTAAATTTCTAAAAATATATAAAAATAAATAATAAAATTTCTAAAAATCACTGGAGAAATGTCATGTTTTTTATTAAATTGTTAGTAATACATTCAATATTTAGTCTATATTTAGTAATATTTAGAGAAAATGTTAGTAGAAAATGATAATGAAGGAATTTATCGTTGACTTGACCATTTTTATAGGAAATTCACATTTCCGTTTACATTAATGCAGTCCGTTAGTTGACAAGTTTTGTTCCGGAAATCTAAAACTTTCTTGATTATAATTTTTGCAAATTTTAATCTAAATTTTGTGAAATAAATTGAAATCAGCGAAGATCGAGTTTCCGACTTTCCCAATTCCGTAGTAAGAATCAGCCGTCGATTTTTTTGAAAACATGTATAATTATTTGTTGCAAAAAAATGCCGATTCACATAAATGGTAGATTATTCCCAATATTCATTTTTTTTGTAATTTTTTATAATTTATTAAATTGTTTATTATATTTATTTATACTCTAATTATAATAATTAATCAATATTCATTTGTTCAAAAATAGACAGATTTCAGGAAAAACAGCTGGTATATGAAAAATTTGAGGTTAGAATTTGTAGTAGTCACTTTTTCATCTCTCATGTTTTCGATTTTCAGCCTATAGTTAATGTTTGTGGGAAAAATTGCTTACTTGTAGGCACCATCTTCGATATGTTATTTGTTTCTATTTTAATTCTGAATAAAGAAAAAAGGGCAACTAAAAAAGAGTAGTTATTACCTTTTATAATTTACTGTATTTGTATTGCCTTTTCAATGACAAAATATGCGTTATTTTACTATAAAATCACTGGCTACCTCTAATCATTCTGGGATCTCATTCTGGGATTCGAAATAGAAGATCCGAATATCAATTTTAGTTTATTTAATATTTTACATTAGTTTATTTAAGTTTACAAAATAATGAAGCATAACCTGGATTGAAAGTTGCAAGTGTCTTCTGGATTGTCAAGTAAACTCTGAAATATGTATGGTCTTTGATTCAAGTTTTTATTGGATACTATCAAATTGCATTTAAGTAAAAATTTAAACACTTTACTCTGTCATATAAATTATTAGTTGAAACTATTAAAAAAAAGATGTTACAGACTTGCCGCAGTATTAAAATAGGTAATAAAATCACTATGCTCAGAAAACTATACATTTTTAAAACAATACGGTTTTTCTGGGCTATAGTTATGACACTCTTTTACTAACCCATTAACGCTCAGACGGACGGATTTTCAATATCAGTTTGAACATCGATAATTTGTATATAAATGCCTTTAGAAACATTTGAGCTCCACTGTTTCCAACGTAAAATTGTATGCCCTTTCGGAATCTTTCAATAAAATCTCGATAAAATGAACCGTAAAAAAGCTATGCACGTTTTTCTGTTAAAAAACATTGTTTTTTACATTTTGTTTTTCAGTATAACATCACTTTCACCTCGAAATTGTGTTGGGAAACATATCTAAGTTGAATATATCGCGTCCATGGACTTCCAGGATTAAAATGTACCATAACAGAATTCATAATTTAACATGGAAGTTTTCGAAATGGCGCCTAGAAGCTCAAAATTCTTTTTAAAACTTAACCATTTTTTTTCTTAAAAACTATACACTTTAGAGAAAATTTTCTAAGAACAACAATGCTTTGGAATAAGTCCAAGAATTCTCTCAAATTTTATCAGCATGCAATAATACACTGCTTGATTTTTCAAAAATTCGAAAAATCGAGATTTTGAAAAAAATCATTTAAAATATCTGAAAAAAATTTGAGTATTCTTTAAATAATTCTAAGATATTTTTGTTCTACGGAAATTTTCTGTAAAGTCTATAGTTTTCATGAAAATAAATTATTAAACTTTTCTATATTTCAAGACCAATAATCTATTTTCTTGGAAACTATAGGCATTAGAGAAAATTTTCTTAGAATACAAATATTTTACAACTATTTAAAGAACCTACTCAAATTTTTAAAATAACTTTTTTCAAAATTTCGATTTTTCAAATTTTTGAAAAATCAAGTAGTGCATTATTGCATGCTGATAAAAGTTGAGAGTATTCTTTGACTCATTCCAAAGCATTGTTGTTCTTAGAAAATTTTCTCTAAAGTCCATAGTTTTTAAGAAAAAATGGTTAAGTTTTATAAAGAATTTTGAGCTTCTAGGAGCCATTTTGAAAACTGCCATCTTGAATTATGAATTCATATATGGTACATTTTAATCCTGGGGGTCCATGGACGCGATATTTTGAACTTAGATATGTTCCCAACGCCATTTCGAGGTGAAAGTGATGTTTTTGTGAAAAACAAAACGTAAAAAACCATGTTTTTAACAGAAAAACGTGTATAACTTTTTTGCGGTTCATTTTCTCGAAATTCTATTGAAAGATTCTGAAAGAGCATACAATTTTACGTTAGAAACAGTAGAGCTCATATTTTTCTAAAGGCATTTATATACAAATTATCGATGTTCAAACTAATGCTGACAATTCGTCCGTGTGAGCGTTAATGGGCTAATGTTCAAATTTTAGAAATTTTAAATGGCGGCTCCGTAATAATGTATGGTGTTTCTAAGTTTTTTAATTTCACAAACGAAAAAACTGCAATCGTATTTCAAGCAAAATTGTAAAGAAAGTGTCTTTTACGATTTTCTTTGCAATCGAATTGTTTCCAGAGGTAAAATGTGTAACTTTCTACAACTTGTGTCGAACTATTTCAGACATTTTTTTCTCGAAAACTCTGTGGTTTGGATGAAAATTACAAGAGACTTTCAGTCGATGATTTTGCTTAGAATACGACAATATTTTTTTCATTTACGTCATCTAAAACTGATGTCAGCTGCTATTTTATCAATGTCATTTTGAAATTTGACAATCATAGAGAATTTATAATCTGCATCTTCGAAAACACTGATGTAAGTATAAAATATCATAAAAATACGATTACTGAAAATGCTTAGAATATGTACAAAAGACAACTATGAATAACATATAATATAAAATGTATTTCTTGGTAGTAAAATTCCTTTTACACATTAAAAGTTGAAATTTGTCTAATATGAACCCCGATTTGGTTTTATCATTCACAGTAACAATTATAAATATAACTATAAACCATTCATGACAGAAAGTGTTTTTAAAAATGTCCAAAAGGCAACTTAGAACTTTGAACAGAAGAAGGTTAAATAACTACTGTATCATACACTCCCCCGCAATAAACTTGGATATACGTAAGAAGAAATTTCTCAAAATTCCCACGTTTTTTATTTTTTAAACATTTATATATTTGATTTGTTAATAATTCAATTGAATAGCATGATAAATTAATGAATGGGTTTCAATTTTTTAAATATGACTTTAGTGTTTCATATTTTCTATCCAAAAACGGAAATTTTTTGTATTTAACATTTTTCTATCGCTCTGAGTGTTCGGGATAAATGAATACTCATAATACTCATACATAACTATAAAATGCTCATAATTCTTGTAAGAAAAGTCTTATAAATATGGGCGTGCAGTAATTTGAACGCTAAAAATCATCCCACCCACATGCTGATAGTTGAGTAATTCTATTTTGTTATTAATTTCCAGTTGGTAAGCAATTAACTAAAGATACGAAATCGTATATATTCTTGTTCGTTTTTTATTCATAAGAAATAGAATTTTGCATGTTTTAGATTTTTCTTCCGGGTAAATCAAAGTTGTTGCAATGATCTTTTCGATGTTTAAGTTAGTATTATTTTCCGTAAAAATATTAAATTCCAGGTTAATCAATAAATTTCTCCGTAGGTATATAATAAAAGTGATTACGTGTAAGTGTAATTTATATAATATATTTTTATTTAAATTCTTTATTATCAATCTGCACTAATGTTATGAATGTTATCCTATTTAATTTGGCTATTTACTATTTAGTAGAGTTCATTAAATTACACTAGTCTTATTTTCAGATACGATAATTTCTGTCCAAATTACTAAATAGGATTGTAATTTCTTTTTTAATTTTGAAAAGACATGTTATTCCAAAAGATCAGTATATATCCTATATTGTGGGGAAAACTAAAACACGAGTAATTAAGAAATAGGCATATCATAACGTTAGTCGTCTCTTTTTCCTTACATGTACGAAAAATAGAATGTTTATAATACACACTTAATTAAGTACAACTTATTGCCAGTGCTCACTTCTTCAAACTCTGAAAATAGAGGGCGTGCATGTTATTTGTGTTAGCGTCGTTTCATATAAAGGTCGGTGATATTACTCATGCTGAGCCTTGCTTGTTAGCCGAAATGGCGTCAGAAAGCAAGTAAATCTAACCTAAGTCCACAAGGTACTTCCTTAATTCTGAACGGAACATTTGTTTTTCATCAAAAATAAAAACATTCCATTATAAATTAATAATAATGTTTCAAAATGACAGGTTAATTAATAATAATATATTCTGACTGGGTCTACCTATTCAGGGATATTAAACATCTTTAGATTTATTGTGGATTGAAAATACCGATAAAAATAAATTATATTGTGATTTCTATAGGAACTTTTTTAAGCAGATTTTTACATTTTTATTGATATCCATCAAAATCACAAAAATAACTATTGTTTTATTTGTTTTAAATCGATTGTTTAAAATAGCGATACAAAATTGCTAACTCGTTAGGCGTCAAAATTTCGGTTAACATCTGATGAAAACCTTTATAAATGATAGAATATGTGGAGAAAAAGTCAGTTACATAAAATATCCAGTTTCGACATTAACTTAGACAAATATAAAAACAAATAATTGGTTGTTAATAAACAACCGCATAAAATTTTCCCAACCGATTAAAATTATGAAAATTATTAAATGTTATTTCTTGGTCTATTGGGTCAGTTAAACTAAAAATACAAAAAAGAAAAAAACAATCAGAAATATGTGCTTACTATGCGAAGCCCCAAAAATGTAGATAAATTTGTACACATCCGGTATTTGTACTATCACCTCCCCAAATTCTAACTTCATACAGATCGGTATATAAGGAATTTAAGGTTAATTATTAATATGGAATTATGTTTCCCGCTAGCGGTGGTAGGAAGAACAAGTGGCTATTGTTTACAACGTGCGCGTTTCGCCCCAGAAATATTTCTGATTATTTTCTTCTTTTTTGTATTTTTAGTTTAACTGATTGAATACATCAAGAAATAACACTTAATAATTTAGACAATTGTAAGATTTGAATATCGGAATTTCACATTTAAATGTCAAAATTTGATATCAAATTGCAAAATTTGACGTTTGAATGTCAAAACGTATTATTTTAGGAAACTGATTTGTTGGCAGTAATAGTTGTTGAAAAAATATGAATTAAGTGTCATATTGTCATCCCAACTAATTTGTTACTACTTTTCATATGTTTTCTTGCTAATTTTGTTTCTAATTTCGCGTTCTGATCACAGTCGTACCTCTGAAGAAGAAATTTATGCATAAAAATTTAAAATACGGGTGTCTTATTTTTAGACACTTTCGTCCTCATTTTTAAGACGTTTTTGGGTGTCTTGTAGAAAGACGTTATAAATGACTTGTTTTGAAATGCTGTCTTCAATTACAATCTGAATGTTCTGCTCGATAGTTGAAAAATAACCTTAAATTGTTAATAAACAAGCCACTTCTGATGTGTCTACTTTCATTTTTAATTTGATTCTTTAGCATATTTCATTTATGTAACAGTACTTAATTTTGTCACCCATATGGGATTTACGAACACAGTAATGAACCGTTGGAATCATACGAACAGAACAACCGCACATCAACAGAATATGTTATGTAGCTTTTATGAAGGCGTCGCTTCGAGCCGGCAGTTGCCGAATATTGACGAAGATACTCGAATCAGCAATGTTTCTTTGATTTGCAAGTGTCTCAATACATAAATGTCTTAAATTAGGTAAAACGACTTAAATATAGACACGTTTACCGTCTTCATTATATATCTCAGATTGTAAGGCTCAAAAGTGTATTGTTTACAATCGATAGACGCAAGTAATGTCTCAAATTTTGAGATACTATGCGACGAATACTCTGATATTAAGACGTTTATTCTTAAAAGACATTTTTTATGTGTCTAATGTCTTCAAATAAGACGTTTAGAAGGCAAGAGTTTTTGCAGTGAAGCCCTTGCTGAAGAGTCCTAGCACATTCTAGACGAAACGCTGAAGAAAATTCATTTCTAAATTACAAATGATTTATCATTTATAATAAGTCCTTTGACCTTAATAAGCGCTTTATTATATTTCTTCGCTGCGGCAAGAATTTCACAAAATGTGCCCAAAATGCGGGAAAAGAAATTTGGATAGATTTTACTGTAACATGGTGTATAGGTGTTTTTTGGGATGCTGATTATGAATCTGAAGTCAGATTTTGAAAATTTAAAATGACGGATTCAATATGACGGACAAATTTTCTAAATTCCAATCATTTTCCTTGACACTTATTATTCAGGGGTTTTCAGGGTCACTGATTAAGAATCTGAAGTCAGATTTCAAAAATTCGAAAAGGTGGATTCAATATGGCGGACGCCTTAAAAAAAATTCAAACTGATTACGAATCTTACGTCAATTTTTGCAAGTTCAAAATTGCGGCAATTTGCTGCTCGTGGCAGATTGTTAGAGCAGTAGGAACACTCTCGTGATTATTTACAGAATATTTATACCGAATTTTTTGTTTGTACCAAAAACTTATTTTTTTTGTAACGTGGATTTTTGAAAAGTGGATTTCTTTCGAATTTTCAATCCCAGAAATTTTTCCCTGAAGAGGTACCCAAGAGGTCCGAACGTTGGGACTATTTACCATCCGTAATTGCTCGTGGTAGTAGGTGGAGGCCTACTATCGGTAAGCAATTACTTTGTAGATTAAAAGCCCTCCCTAATTTTATTATTTTAAACTAAAGCCTGCATTACAACACTATTTATTTTTTATTGCATTTTTAGATCTTTAGAGTCTAAAATGTCGACATTTGATGAAAAACTATAAGGTAATTTTGTTTACCACGGTGACCAAATCCAACACTTCGTCCAGACCTTGGACTGGGTCGAAGTAGTTTATTATAATATAGCAAATTTTGACATCAATCCTCAAAATTTAACATTTGAATATCAGAATTCACATTTGAATGTCAAAATTTGCAATTTTAGAGAACTGACCTTTTGGCATAAATAGCTGGCGAAAGGATGACAAAAAATGCACAAAAAATTTTGTAATGTTCTACTTTCAAAACGCAATTATGTTGGTGCATTATTAAAAAAAATTAATTACTATCTGAACCTTTTAATAAAGCGATGTTGAAAAGGCTCTAGGAATAAAGGGACTCTAGGGAGCTAAACGAGATCAACGCGGGCTTAACGGCAGGCGCCAATATACCTACCTTATAGCGATCCTACGATCCCGCATTCGTGTAGGACACGCTTGCGCAGGGCTTCAGGGTAGGTCTCACGAATCACGGTGGTATTACGACGACGGAAATTCTCCCGGTCCTCGTGCTTTACAGAAACGTGTAAATCAACCCGCCTCGTTGGCCTTTGAATTTTCCACGGTCTCCGTTTCCTTAATTGTTCCATTCGACAACTTGCTCGATTCAACAACAGACGAAATCTTGTATTTTCCGCCCAGTTCTTTCATTGTTTATTACAAAACACCATTGTCGCTAGTATAAGAATTTTTCCAATTTAATGGTTGTCGGAGAATCAATGTTTGGTTGATCCTTCTGACGTAAGTTTCAAACGTTGCTGTCAATATTTTTTCAATTTACTCATCGAGCAGTAGAAATCCACAATAGAAGTTTGATCGAAGAAGGCACGACTAGGTGTAGATCAGATCTAAACTGTACCGCTGTTTAGTACCACGCGATCTTCAATTCACACGATCAATTGAATGAAATCTATCAGCAATTCTCATTTATCTTCTGTTGACATATCTCATTTTATCACTCGATAATAGTTTTAAACAATTTTCGTGGATGCAGTAGTCAAGTTGATTTTATTTAATATTGTTTACTATCATTCTTCGCAACACCATGTAGCAAAAAAATGTTATTAAGGCAATCTCTATTCAGAACAAAATCAATTGGTCAGAGCGCATTTGATTTTATTGGTTGTAAAATTATAAATATGTTGCCAATTGAAATTAGACTACCAACTATTTGATTCTTCAGAGCTACAAAAAATAAAATAGTGCATCATCTTAAACTACTGGAAACAAAAATACTGAATTCAATGTGTTTACCCTAGTCTACAGGTTTAGTTTAGAATTATGCGTTTCCTTGGGATGATCTTTTATTTTGTTATTTGGTTAATTGCATCGCTTTTTATTTTATGATTAGTTTATCCGAGGACAGTCGAATCTACAGAATGTCAGGTCGGGGACGAGTATTTTATACTTTTGCGATGCTATTTTCTTCAGAGTAGCGAGGGTTGTAAGCTAACTCTGAGTAAATGTAGAAATGCCTGAATAAAGTATTATTATTATTTCCAAAAGATAAGATCAAATGAATGAGAAATGTCAATAGATCAAATTAGATGTCTTGAGGTATCATTTTATCTGGTGACATTTGTTATCGGATTTCGTGTGATCTATCGATATATTTCCATTGAACGCCCTACAATATGATGCACAAATTTTCATAAGTACTGGTGCGGGTCTAAAAAACCAAAAAATCAGAAAGCCGACCAGGTTAAAAAACCGACAATCGAGAAGCCGACAGTAAAAAAACCGACACTTAAAAAAATTACTGTCCGTTTGTCGATCTACCTGTTTTTTATGTGTCGGCTTTATGACTGTCGGTTTTTTTTGGCCTGTCGGCTTTTTGATTTGTCAGGTTTCGTACCCATAAGTACAAATAGTCAAGAACATAAATCTTGTTTACAGTTTACAAACTGTATGTAATCTATAGTTCTTGAGGTCGCTGAATGCCAATCTGACATCAGATTTTAAAGTTCAAAATGGCGGATCCGAAATAGTGTTTCAAAAATTGCAAACATTAATGAATGTCGGGGATTATTGGGGTTACTGAACGAATCTGATGTCTGATTCCCAAGATTCAAAATGCAGGACCCAATATGACGGATGGAAAATTTCAATCTTTAGTAAACTCTCACCAAAATAGTTACTTGTAAATTTTTGGGGTTGCTGGATATGAATCTGTCATGAATTTTTCAAAATTCAGAATCAATGTCATTTCCTTACGCAATGTCTTCATTTTCATTGCTACTTTGGATTTCAGCCAATTCTATCAAAAATTTTGTCTTACAGGCACGGATCGGTATTCACATTCGCGGACAATACGTGGACTTCCTTGTATCGAACGATATTTTTTATAATAACGGAGAAAATGCAGTCTCGCAAGACGATTTCAGCTCCCGTGCTATGAAATTCATTATTATTGTAATTACGGGAGCCATATTGAATCCGCCATGCTGAATTTTGTAAATGTGATGGTATTTCTATAATCTTTGTTCTTCGAACAACTCATTTCATGCACTTTTAGCATAATGTCACTTTCCAAATTTTCCCGCTAACTTATTAGATTCACAAAAATACGGGGTTTTGTAGATATGTTTGTTTGTAACAATTATAAACAATTCTAGTTTCACAAAGTATTTTTAAATATTTAATTCTTCCAAAGTTTACGTATCTTTTTAACTGAAGATGCAAAATAAAAATAGTATTTTGCATCATATATGAAAGATAGGACGAGAAAAATAAGACGTAAAAAGGAACAACTATAATGGCATCTGCGACTCAAAGCATTAATAAGATCAATTGAAGAAAGGTATGTGGATGGACCAGTGAGGGTCAAAAAACCGACAAATCAAAAAGCTGGCAGATTGAAAATCCGACAATCGAAAATCCGACAATTAAAAAACCGACACTTCAAGAAATAACTGTCCATTTGGAAATGTGTCTATTTTTTGTGTCGGTTTTTCGATTGTCGGCTTTCTGACTGCCGGTTTTTTGACGTGTCTGCTTTTTGATTTGTCGGTTTTTCATCACGCACGCGATAGATCGTATGAGATGTCTTACAAGATGTTCTTTGATCTGTCAAAATCTGGTACAGGATTTAGATCCAGCGATATATTTTATTAAAACACTCTTTAATATGGTAGTTTAAACAAAATTTGATAAGACCAAATAGTTCTATCTATTTGTACAATATATATGGGCGTTTTCCTAGTATTTAAACATTTTTTAACTTGGACATTATTCGAGTTTTAAAAATATAAAAATAACTTTTGAACTGGATAGATTGAAAAGTTAATACGATTTAAAATATCTCATGAGTTGTTACTCGTTATTACTATACACTCAATTAGGAACGAGTTTTTTTTTTCGTCCATTTTTTTTGTACTTGTTTCTAGCTTTTTTCCAGTTCGTTCTACAAAGCGGGTTTAACAAAGCTTTAAATTTACTCATGCTCGCATTATAAGGAATTGAGAGTGTGAGGAAGTAAAAAATCGTTAATACAAGCATGTGCCTGGCATGGGAATGAGAATTGGAAACAGTGAACGTTACACGACAAATTGGTTAAAAAAGTGATATTTTAGTAATTCGGCTGCTGTGGTTTGTTTTACAAAATATTTATGTAAACCTTGTCATTGCCTTTTGTACGATAAGAAGTAATTTAAACCTTAGAAAGTAAATGTGCCATCCATAATAAAACGTGAAGTTTTAAAACTAATATAAAAAAAGTTAAATATTTTGTTGGCACATGTTGAGTCTTTAGAGTCTTGGATATCAGAAAATACTATTTTAAAAAAATGCCAAGTAAGATACAATTACTCCACAAATAATGAAAATTATTAATGACCGTAAAACGTAAACAACATAAGCTAAGGTAATATAGGAAATTTCAGTACAAAAAGATAAATTAAAGATGACTGAATATAGCATTCAAAATTCGGGCTTTCTAAAGGTAATTCTAATTATTATAGCCGGCTTCCTACAAAATACAAAAGACATTAATTGAGAATTGGCCAAGAATTTTCTGACATAAGTAAAACTCGTTTATTTCCGAAACTTCTCGGCCAGTTCTTAATGAATTTTTTTGGTATTTTTTAAGATTCAGTTTCTAGTAAATGGAATTACCTTTACAAAGCCCAAATTTTGAAAAGTCGATTAAGTAATTTAGTATTTACGGGTTTCAGTGAACATTCTTACCTTATCCGCGGAACACTTTAGAATCCCCTTAAGGATCTTAAAAAGCTCCCCTTCTCCAATTGACATTAATTTTCTATATATTTTCTATAATATATTAATCTAATACTAAAAAATAAGTTTTTACTAATGCAATAATTGGTTTTTACTTCTTGTTAGTACAATTTATTACTAATTGAATCAGTAACTTATTTTAAATTAATAGTTTTTACCTACTTCAAACTTGGAGAGTATGCGATTAAAAAACGAAAGTTTCAATATGGTAATTAATTCAAACCCAACAGTTTTTAATCGTAGATATAAATCAAATCTCAGCTCTCTAATCGTTATTTTTTAAATAAGATATCGACTGTAAATATTTTTCTGCACTTTAAAATAAAGTTACATTTTTCATTTTTAATGGTACGTCATCTACAGAAACTCGCTGTTTTCTGGACCTTCCAAATGTCTTTTTTCACTTCTCCATGAATTAAAATTTTACAAAATGTTGTAAAGGTTTCATATAAATCCGTATAGACCGCTACTAAAACATTTTACAAACATTGACGAGTGTGCAATTTTTAGAGGGAAGTCTTGAATTTTCCACCTGCACTTAAAATTTGGAAAACGGTCGACAGGTGCAGGAAACGGCTTCATGCGCGCAGCCAGCCTTATGCAATAGAGGTACTAGTGAAATATAAACGAGCATATCCCACGTTTCGAACGAAATTTTAAAAGAATTTACGGGAAATATCTCGTATAAATTCTGTTTTATTTTACACTCGACTAAGGAGCAAGTGTGCTGCTGCTCCATGTTCGACCGCACGTGGAGAAGACGACAAGACCCTCCTGTACGAGAACGATTTTGCTGGCGCGTGCAATTTCGCCTTCCCCGAGGTGTAATCACCCTGGGGCGTATCGCGCCTCCAGAGGAACGTGTAAATCAACGTGGCTCATTTATGATCTTTTAGCGGCTTATGCGGATTACCGCTTATGCACGGCCCACCCCCCTGATGACTTTAAGCGATGACGATTCATTTTTGTTGCGGTCCCCTTTTATCTGTATATATTGCCATGAAATTCTATAAACGGAATTAATTTTCTGGTCTAGATTTAACTCTTCAACTACCGAGGGACTCACGTTTTTAAATAACAATCATAATCTGTAGTATGGTGTGGGTTAATCCACAGAACTTTCAACTTTTGACTTCATAACAAAAATTTAACATACCACTTTTCAACAAACAATAATTGAATATACGACTTTTTAAATATTATTTCAACAAAAACTTTTCGTTACGTCATCATTTCATCATAAAACAAAGAAACGCTGTAAATAAAAAGTTAGAACCAAAGATAACCTAATCTGACATCACCTACCCTTTAACCTAACCTAACCCTCAGAACCAAACCTATCTCAGCAAACGGAAAAGTATTTAAATATACTGAAATTTTCAATGCTTCTCAATGTTATTTCTTAATCCATGTAAGAATATTAAAAAGTATAGAATGCAGTGATTTTTAATGCTTCTGAATTATTCTGCTATTCCAAGTTATTCCATTTTATAGAGGTACACTGAGAGAAATTATTTACTGACAGTTAATGTAAGCTAATTTCAAGGCTCTTACACTAACTGTAAAGTTGTAACAGTAATTGTAAAGTCAAAACCGACAGGTAAATTTGAGATGAAAATACCAGCACTTTCCTGCAATGTTATTGTATATTAACTCGTATATTTTAACATTCAATGAGCGTTCGTTAACTGTTAATAAATCTTACATTAAATTCTGTCGTTTGAACTGCGCAAGTCAACAATGCATCGAAAAATTCGCAGACAATCCTGCGCGTATGAATGTTTGTTTATCGCTGTTTCTGTGAAACTGGAATCACGTAAATATACTACATTTCACGTAATAATCCCAACATTAATATTTAAAATTCTTACATTAACTATTAACACAACAAAATTAACCGAATTTCAGATTACGATAACTTCAGGATAAAGCACCTTACCTTAAGATCAAAATCTTAATTTGTTAATAAATTTTCTTCTAAAATATATTTTTGAAATATTTAAAAGATGTCTGATAGATATCTAAAATATTTCCGAAATTGTGGCATACGACATCTAAACAATGTCCTTTAGATTTTTGACATTTTCAAGATATCTTTTGACATTTAAGACATCTCTTTGCTTATTAGATAATCTCTAAATGTGCATATGTAAAATTTATAAGCTTGCATGCACTTATTTTTGTACATATATGACCTTTGACTTATAATAAATGAATTTTCACTTATTTAAATTTAGAGACAATACGCACACTTGCATTAAAGCATATTGCCTCATAAAAGCAAGAAAATATTTGTTGTATGAGTGTCGATGCAATCTTTAAAAATTTGTTGGAAATTTGGAAAACCTTCAAAATTATCAAAATGACTCCAGGTTTTCTAAAATAAATAGCTTTTTTTTTAAACAGAACCTTTTTTGTTTAAATGTTTACCATAAATTCTTACTAACTTGAAGAATTAGCTTAATCCTTCCAAGTACACATTTTTCATTTTTTTGCGGTTGATCTAAAATTTTGTACTCGGCGGTTTTTCGGATTTCTGATTACGAATATAAGTTTTGAATTACGGTTGCAATATGAACTTCAATGCTTCCTTGCTGAAACCGATTTTAGGCGTTCTAGAATTATTGTAATGTATTATTATGTATTCGCATATTATAATAATTAATATGTTCGTAAGGTTAAAATTAATCTTCTCAACATGGTTTAATTATAAATTTAAAAATATTTGTGTTTACACAACGATTACAGTAAATATTTATTATACAAATTAACTTTAACTTTTTCAGCTCTGGTTTGAAGCCATCTTCAGAAAATTGGAGTGTTTTAGCATATGAGAAAGTTTTAAAAAACGTTGTTGAAGTCGCTGATTTTACATATAGAAAAAAGCAGTAATCTAAGTAGTAATAGTCCGTATTATTGTTGGTATAATGTAAACAGACTGTTACTACTTAGATTACTGCTTTCTATATGCAATATGGAGTAATTAGAAATATTACGGGAATATATATGCCACCTATACTAAAGGGGTCAATTATTATGTGCGAACTTTAATAAGTATATGTTGAAAATTATACACAAATTTGTTAAAACAACAATTTCATAGACTGGTGGAGTTATTGACAATTGTGGAGGCGCCTCGTCAGTATATCCATTGATTAGAGTGATAGATGCATTACCAATTTAGTCTGAAATCAAAAAAAGAAATGATTTGGATTTTTAATGGTTTTTTTCTGGGTCAAATAAGGAAGTTTAAGAATAATTGTTATTTCTTGTAATTTGAAAGTAAAATGTGTTATTTTGCGTTAACAAAAATTGACATTAACATGGTCTCCAAATTAATTTAAAACACTTTTTCAAGGCTTTTCTTAGTCCAGATAGAACAGAATCATGTTCTGAAGAGATTCCGCTGTATAAAAATAATAAGAGAAAAAGAGATACAAAGATTTGGATATGGAAAAATCTTAATTTCTGTATCGTAAAAAATATATAACGCTTTGGGAACATATTCTTCGATTGTTTTTCTATCGCTTTAAGCAATAAAAAAGATATATCGATATTCAGATCCATCTAATTATGGTGACCCCCTAAAGCAGTTTGATGCCTCCAAAAGTTTAATTGCCAAACGCAACCTATTACAAAAAAAACAATATATTTCAATACTGAAAACACCTTCAACCCATTCTAACATATTTTTGTATATTATACAAATATACAGGAAAATCATTAACTTCTATGGCCGTAATAAGAAAATACATCTGTTATGAGCATTGGCTTCAGGCTATAAAATAAAGGAATATTTTAAGGGAGACAACTTGTTTTTGAGGTTGCTGATAAAGAATTTTAAGTCGAGTTAATTTTTTTTTTTATTTAAATAATGAATCCAATAACGTCGACGACTTATTAAAAAGGTGTCCATTTTAATTTATTAACACTTGCGCTAAAACTGTCAATTATAACACCAAAATAATTGGAATTGTGACATTATTTTATCGGAAGATATACAAAAATTAAAATTAAATAATAGTTAGTAAAATTAGTGAACAATTAATTGTAACAACTAAAAAACTAAATATTATTTGTATTATTATATAAATTATTTATATATATTATTTGTAATTATTCTTGTTTTTTTATTGTTCATTTTTGGATCGTGTATTTTTCTTCTAATTCTTAATTTTTAATAAACAATCCCAAAAATTTGTTAGGATTATGCTTAAAATGGAAAGAAATGTATAATTTTTCGAAAATGTATTTATTATTTACAATTTAAAATTGTTGAAACTTAAGTTGAGATTTTTATCAACGACATCAGAAACATTTACGGAAAACAAACAATCTCAAAAACTGTAACCCGCCATATATGCTTCACTATTTAATTTCAAGTTTAAAATGTCTACATTAACCTTAGTATGCTTGATTCGAGAGATTAAGCTACAAGATAAATTTACTATATTTCTAGTTAAATTCAACGTTATACAGTTGTAATTTTACACATTATTGTTTTTTTTTGACACTTAGATTTCACAAATACAGTTCAACAATTTTCCTGTTATCTATATAATACCTCTAATCTATATATCAACAATTTGTTTTTAAAAAAATAAGTTCTAGAGATGTACCATCCCAAAAAACCACGAATTATACGGAATTGATATTTTATATTCCGTTTGTTTTAATTGGTGTACGGATTTTCAGAATTTCTTATTCGAATTCGTACGATTTTATACTTTTTGTAATTCGAGAATTCCAATTAATTCGTTCGTATACAACTCTTTATGAAACACATAACAAAAATTGCTTCCTTGCGGCAAAGAATTGCTTTAAATTACCTCGATTCAGTTGAAGAATTACAGTAGAGTCCCGGTATATTTACCCGCTCGGTTCCTTGCCTTCCCCTCCCGTCTCGTTATATTTACCAAAAGAAGGGGAGCGTCGCTTCTCCCACTTTATTGAATCGCGTTACGTTCATGACGTCACATCAGGCCCTTCCTGCGGCCGCGGCTCGAAAGGTAGGAGAAAAAGAGAGCGGTGAAAAGGCAAATATAACGGGACGAAACCAAGCAAATATGCTGGGACGTAAATATAGCGAGATACAGTTGTACCAGGACTTTACTGTATAGTTATACCATTTTGCACTATTTTATATTTCTGGAAAACATGTATTCTTTGAGCACTTTGAATTCCAATCATCCGATAATTTCATGTAAACATTTCTTTTAGGTTAGGTGTGTTTATATGTACATAGAGTATAATATCGTATATAAAACAGACTTACTTCATACTAAATCGTATACAGATTTTCTGTATACTTTCTGGTTTGCTAGGTTCCCAATAAACCATTTATGTGGTCCAAAATAAGTTTATTTCCCTGTTCTCTTTTCGTACACGTGTATACAATCGTGTACGGTTTTATAAGCAATGCATAAACGTACATAACCTACAACACATATTACATTAACCCTTTGAAGCTGTAGGACACCATTTTGTAATTCCTTTTTTTTTATTTTTCAGTAGTTTAAAATTGAATTTTAGTGCAAATTTTTTCTTCCGTACTTCGATAACATGTTTCTAAATGTAAACAAATTAATATTTGTTATGAATTATTGTGTTAAATTGTTTATAATGATGAATAATGTTTAAAAATTACCTGTTTTTTTTACAAAGAATGTATGCTAGAAACCCTCGTTCAAATAAGACGAAACTGGGTACTCGGAGGTTTTCGGGGTCGATGAGTACGAATCTGTCATCAGATTTTCAGAATTAAAAATGACGGATTCAAGATGGCCGACCGAAATATAAAAATTTACTTGATCGTAGTGAAAGCCGGTACAAATCCTATTCTTTAACGGAACGAATAATTTTTTGTAGGTTAGATATAATTTAGTGAATATGGTTGAATGAATCCGTTTTTCGCATTAGAAAGACGTATGAAATCTTATGAAATCGTGTGAGAATTTTAAAAATAAGCACGTCAATGGAAAGAAACAGCGATAATTTGTATATAAATGACTTTAGAAAAATATGAGCTCTACTGTTTCTAACGTAAAATTGTATGCTCTTTCAGAATCTTTCAATAAAATTTCGATAAAATAAATCGCAAAAAAGTTATACATGTTTTTCTGTTAAAAAACATGGCTTTTTACGTTTTGTTTTTCACAAAAACATCACTTTCACCTCAAAATGGCGTTGGGAACATATCTAAGTTGGAAATATCGCGTCCACGAACTCCGAGGATAAAAATGTACCATATCTTAATTCATAATTCAAGATGGCAGTTTTCAAAATGGCGCCTAGAAGCTCAAAATTCTTTTTAAAACTTAACCAATTTTTCTTAAAAACTATAGACTTTAGAGAACATTTTCTAAGAAGAACAATGCTTTGGAATGAGTCAAAGAATACTCTCATATTTATCAGCATGCTATAATACACTGCTAGATTTTTAAAAAATTCGAAAAATCGAACTTTTGAAAAAAGTTATTTTACAAATTTGAGTAGGTTCTTTACATAATTTTAAAATATTTATATTTTTATTTTAAGACAATTTTCTGTTGTGCCTATAGTTTCCAAGAAAATAAATTATTGGTCTTGAAATATAGAAAAGTTTAATAATTTATTTTCATGAAAACTATAGACTTTACAGAAAATTTCCTTAGAACAAAAATAACTTAGAATTATTTAAAGAAGATACTTAAATTTTTTTCACAATTTTTAAATGATTTTTTTCAAAATTTCGATTTTTCGAATTTTTGAAAAATCAAGCAGTGTATTATTGCATGCTGATCAAATTTGAGAGAATTCTTTGACTTATTCCAAAGCATTGTTGCTCTTAGAAAATTTTCTCTCAAGTCTATAGTTTTTAAGAAAAAAAATGGTTTAGTTTTAAAAAGAATTTTGAGCTTCTAGACTTTTTATTTTGAAAACTGCCATGTTAAATTATCAATTCTGATATTTTCGACTTAGATATGTTTCCCAACGCAATTTCGAGGTGAAAGTAATGTAATGTAATGTAATGTAATCTTTATTCAGGTATACACATATGTCTGTGGGTTACCCACTACATAGGTTCGCAAAAGTAGCAATTGCTACTTGTCCGCGGCCTGAATTAAGGTGTTTAAGCCTAAATTATATCTAATATTAAACGTAAGTTATAACTAATATTAAACCTAAATTATAACTAAATAATAATGACATATACATGATTATTAGGATATACATACAATAAACTGAATAAATCTTTAACGGGTATAAACTATTGAAAAAAAAAAGAAAAACAGAAATAATGAATAATATGCTAAATAATGAAAACAGATAATAGAAATAGAAGCGGTTCGGTTTTATTCAGTCGGAACTAAAACCCTATTTAAGTCATCGGAACGTTGTATCGCAAGCCACGTAGATAACTTTTTCTTAAAATTTGCAATGCTTTTATCATTTTCACGCAACGAAGTCGGTATTAAATTTAAACATTTACAGCCTGTATAATCTAAAGCTCTCTGACCAATAGTTTTGTTCCTTTTTAGTAACGTTATTAGTTTGTTTGTGTTTCCTCGGGTATTTAGAGAATGGTACGTGTTATTGCTGTCAATGTTCAGTCTACAATATATAGAAGCATTTAGATAAAATAATTTTCTGATCGTAAGTAGTGAATTTACTTTATACAGTTCCTGGAGCTCACTTGTTGGAAATAAACGAGGTTTGAAAAACATTACTTTTAATATCAAATTTTGAAAAATTTGTAAGGGATTGATTACATTATTATATGCACCACCCCATGCAATGATACCATATCTTATAATTGAAAGAAAAAGCGAATGGTAAATTATTAGAAGCTGTTTGATATTCAAAAACGATCTCAACTTGTAAAAAAAAGTAAGGGATATGGCACAATTTTTTTAGGATTCCTTGTACAGTAGTCCTTCCCTTATGTTGTACAATCGAGACAGGCAAGATGGCCGCTTCTTCCCTTAAGTTGTACTTTTTTCTTTAAAATGTATAACACATTTTAAACGAATATACAATTAAATATCATCGAAAACTGATTACTAATAAAGAAAAATAAACCATGGAAGCACCTGATACTTCAGGTTCATCAGACGCGAGCAAATTCGTAACCTAACCTCACTTGTGATTTACACATGACAACATTGACTAGGGGAAAATATAATATAGAGGAAGGAAAACCTACAACATAAGAGAAGTATACAATATAAGGGAAAACAACTTAAGGGAAGGACTACTGTACATGTATGTTCCATCTCAAATAACTATCAATGGTTACACCTAAGTATTTTGTACTTGTTGCTCGAGCTATTTCAATATTTTTATCGTTAATTTGTATTGTTAAGTTTACTAAGTTTGGTATGCTATCCGTGTAGCAACCAAAAGGAATAAAAACCGTTTTTTTATCGTTTACTGTTAATAAATTTGCTCTAAACCAATTAAATACAATAGGTAATTAGAGTTTTATATTATTTGTAAGAGATGGCCATGTTAGATCTTTAAATATTATGACAGTGTCATCAGCAAAACACACTATTGATCCGTTAATTTTAATTTCAAATAGATCATTTATATACAAAATAAATAATATCGGTCCAAGAATAGTACCTTGTGGAACTCCATATTTTACTATAAGTGAATCGCTGTTTATATTGCCTAAACCTACACTTTGTTTGCGATTTTTTAAATAGCTTTCGAACAGTTTTAACGCTATGCCTCTGATTCCATAATTATAGAGCTTGTTTAGTAAAATTTGATGATCTAAAGTGTCGAAGGCTGAAGATGCCGAAGTGATGTAATGAAAAACAAAAACAATGTTTTTTAACAGAAAAACGTGAATAACTTTTTTGTGGTTCATTTTATCGAAATTTTATTGAAAGATTCTGAAAGAGCATACAATTTTACGTTAGAAACAGTGGAGCTCAAATTTTTCTAAAGGCATTTATATACAAATTATCGATGTTCAAACATGCTGAAAATCCGTCCGACTGAGCGTTAAGGGGTTAAATTTCCCTTCAATCTTCTTTATCGACTGATTCACAGACTACGTCGATAATAGAAATCACTCATTACGTTTATCAACTGTCGATAACTTTTTAATACAAAACGCTACCTACAGGTGTCGCTCGATATCGGCGTCATTGCGCCATCTATGCGCGTAATGTTTTGATTTTGCCGTTAGCGGTTATGTTAGCTGTCGTTTCAGATTTGAATTTGTTTACATCTGTTATGAAGAACAGATACATGGAATACATGTAGTTATTTTTTCATTTTCTACGTTAAAAATATATGTGAAATGTACGTATAAGCTTAAAGATTTTTGGTCTCCAGCTTAATCCTTACCTGCGTACGAATCCTTTGTTTGAATTTATAACTTTTTACTTAATCCTGTCGAACCTAACCCTTTCTATATTTTCAATTCTACATTTTGTAAAGTTTATGTATTATAAACCATAAAATTAAGATCGTAAATTTATGTTTAACTTTTAGGAAATCTTCTAAGCATCGAGAAAGTTCATCACGGAGGTCATCTGTAAGTTTCTTATTAATCGCAACATAATTAAAATTGTAATTTAGCAAAACTTATCAACGTTACTTAAAACATTTCAGATCCTGAAACTTCCTAAACAACGGCATCCTTTACAAGCTGTTGGAAGTACATCATCTTCGGAAAGCAGTCCTGCTACCCAAAAAGTAAAGCGTCGAGTTAGTTTTGCCGAAAAGAAGCATGTCAAGTACGTTATTTTATTTTTTCCCTCAATGTTTCGTTTCTCAATAAATTCATGATCAAATTTATAAAACTTTTGCAGAGAATTTGTCAATTCTGTCGAACAAGGAACAGTGTGGGACAACACCTACGAAGAACACGATTGCAGTGACCCGAAAAACAATGAAAACGCAGCACAGAAAGACGAAATAATTTTAACAATTTTAAACGATGATAAAGAGAATTTTCCCTTGCAAGCATTGCAGAGGATCGACCCGGTACAAACTTCGAAAGACAACAACGAAGTAATGGATTGCGAGTTAGAAGAAGACAGTATCGGAGGAATCGAAATACCAGATCATTGCGCAGAAAATAAAACAATTTATTTCAACGATGGAATGGAAATGACGATTTTTACACCTGACGACAATAATTCGTCTAATTTAGATGAAACGCAACCAGTATCGAGTTGTACTATTGTCGATGAAGTCCAGATGGATATGACATTACCGATGACTCCGTCCTCCGAAAACCAAATGATTTCGTGTATGGCGAAAGGCGGATCTTCGCTTCTCGGACTTGGATTGCCACCGTCGCAGATTAGTTTACTGAAAAATATCTACGACGATTCAAGAAAGTTGCAAAATGGAACTGTCGAATTCTCATCAATACTTCCATCGTCAACGTTACTAAAAACTAACAGTGATTTAACCCCTGCGTTCGTACCGTCAAGAAGTGAATTGTCAAAAAAAACTAATAAAAATCATTCGTTGCAGATCGCAGCTGTCAAACGATCGTTTGTAAAAAACTTTGACAGTTCGAAATCTATTTTTAATTCTTTTCCCCCTAATGTCATTAAAGAAAACTTTATTCAGAATACGAAAAATGAAAAAAGCGAAGAAAATAGAGTGTCTAAAAGTATTTCGTCTATTTTAAATATAAATCCACAGGATAGTAACGGAATGCGAAAAAGTATTTTCGAAAACATGTCGTTTATGAACGGTGAAAAAAATAGTAAACTTTCATTCGATAGAAAGGAATTTTCACAGAAATCGATGGAAATTACAAAGGCGGCACCGTTATTGAATCTTATAGAAACGAGAAATCCTGATGTAATACAAGTGTTTGACGAATCGACGACGACTGTGCTACCTGTGATTAAAGATCAACGGCATCAAGTAAGTACGCAAATAATAAATAAAGAGAATTTGGGCCAAAATCCATATGACAAAACAGAAACGTTGCAAATGTCAGAATTTCCAAAATCATGCAATCAAAATGCTTCGATGGAAATGACAGGAAGAATTCCTGATGTACATGAAGCGAAATTTAAACAGTCAAATCATGGAAGTAAAGTACCGCAGATGGAATTGCTGCAGACTCCAATGGACCTTTTAAGATCGATGCCATCGAAACCGTTTCAACCATTTTATACGCAAGCAAATACGTCCATCGACAACTCGGAAAGAATTTGTAACCTACAATCAATAGTGCGAACATTATCGAACGAGGATGTATACGACGCTACAGAAAATATTGTAGTGAATAAAGGAAATCCTAACATCGAAAAAACAAGGTTGCAAACTATTATGGAGTTGGCGCAAGCTGCAGAATTTCCACAATCGCAGTTGAATGATGTCGATGTACGGAACGAGAAATCGGTAATTGTTCCAAATGATAAAACGCGATTGCAAATGTCTATGGAGTTCACGCAGACAGTACCTTCGAAACAAGAAAAGACGGAGAATGTTACGCGAGTGTTTCCTAATGCATTGATGGAAATTACTGCAGGATTTCCAATAACACAGTCGCGAGTGAATAGTGCGAGTGGAATTATTAAAGATAGTGAAAGTGTAGTGAAAGAAAGTGAGAAATTTAGTGTGCCGAATGACAAAACGGAGAGGTTGCCAACATCGATGGAGTTTACGCAGGCTGTACAGGCGAATCGTATTGATCAAGATAAAAGAACAGATGTTATGCGAGTGTTTCCTAATGCGTCGATGGAAATTACAGCTGGATTTCCAATACTTCAGTCGATTGCCAGAGCTTCGACTACTGAAGTTGACAACAATGACGATAATACAAAGATTATTGAGAGACCTGCAGTTCCAAACGATAAAACTGAACGATTACAGATGACTATGGAATTTACGCAGGCTGTTCCATCGAAATACAGCAAAAACAATAAAAACGCAGATGTAACTCGGGTGTTTCCTAATACATCGATGGAAATTACTGCAGGATTGCCAATGCTTCAGTCAATTGCCAGAACTGTGTCAACTGAAGTAAATGGCAATGACGATAACATCATGAAGGGCATTGAGAAACCTAGTATTGTTCCAGTGGATAGAACAAAGCGTCTGCAAACATCGATGGAGTTTACACAAGCTGTACCTTCAAATCGTATTGAACAAGATAAAAGAACAGATGTTACACGAGTTTTTCCAAATACATCTATGGAAATGACAGCTGGATTTCCAATACTTCAGTCGATTGTCAGAACTTCAATTACTGAAGTTGACAACAATGACGACAATACAAAGATTATTGAGAAACCAGCAGTTCCGACTGATAAAACTGAACGATTACAGATGACAATGGATTTTACACAAGCTGTACCGTCAAAATATAACAACAATGATAAAAAAGTGGACATAACTAGAGTTTTTCCAAATACATCGATGGAAATTACTGCAGGGTTTCCAATACTTCAGTCAATTGTCAAAACTGCGCCTATTGAAGTAGATGACAATGACGATAACATTATAAAGAACATTGAGCAACCGATTGTTGTTCCAGTTGATAAAACTGAGCGACTGCAAACATCTATGGAGTTAATAAAAGCAGTGCCATCGAAATATAGTGACAACAATAAAAAAGAAGATGTAACTCGAGTTTTCCCTTCATCGACTGAAGTTGATGACAATGACGATGACATTGTAAAGAACATTGAGAAACCTATAATTGTTCCAACTGACAAAACTCAGAGATTACAGATGTCGATGGACTTTACTGAAGCTGTACCATCAAAATATAGCAACAACAACAAAAAAGAAGATGTAACTCGAGTTTTTCCAAATACATCGATGGAAATTACTGCAGGATTCCCAATACTTCAGTCAATTGTCAGAACATCATCTACTGAAGTTGACAACAATGATGTTATGAAGGACATTGAGAAACCGACAGTTGTTCCAACAAATAAAACTCAGCGATTACAGATGTCGATGGACTTTACTCAAGCGGTCCCATCTAAATATAGCAACAATAAAAAAGAAGATGTAACTCGAGTTTTCCCAAATACATCGATGGAAATCACAGCAGGATTCCCAATACTTCAGTCAATTGTCAGAACTTCGTCTACTGAAGTTGACAACAATGATGTTATGAAGGACGTTGAGAAACCGACCATTGTTCCAATGGACTTTACTCAAGCGGTGCCATCGAAATGTAGCAACAAGGACAAAAAAGAAGATGTAACTCGAGTTTTTCCAAATACATCGATGGAAATGACCGCTGGATTTCCAATACTTCAGTCAATTGCCAGAGCTTCCTCCACTGAAGCAAATGACAATGACAATAACATTACAAAAGAGGTTCAGAAACCGACAGTTGTTCCAACCGATAAAACTGAGCGATTACAGATGTCGATGGACTTTACTCAAGCGGTACCATCGAAATATAGCAACAACAACAAAAAAGAAGATGTAACTCGAGTTTTTCCAAATACACCGATGGAAATTACTACAGGATTCCCAATACTTCAGTCAATTATCAGAACTTCTGCTGAAGTTGACAACAATGATGTTACGAAGGGCGTTGAGAAACCGACAGTTGTTCCGAATGATAAAACTGAACGATTGCAGATGTCGATGGACTTCACTCAAGCGGTGCCATTGAAATATAGCAACAATAGAAAAGAAGATGTAACTCGTGTTTTCCCAAATACATCGATGGAAATCACTGCAGGATTCCCAATACTTCAGTCAAGTGTCAGAACTTCGTCTGCTGACGTTGACAACAATGATGTTACGAAGGGCGTTGAGAAACCGACAGTTGTTCCGAATGATAAAACTGAACGGTTGCAGATGTCGATGGAGTTTACTCAAGCGGTACCATCGAAATATAGCAACAACAACAAACAAGAAGATGTAACGCGAGTTTTCCCAAATACATCGATGGAAATCACAGCTGGATTTCCAATACTTCAGTCAATTGTCAGAACCTTGCCTACTGAAGCAAATGACAATGACGATAACATTACGAAGGTTGATAACATTATAAAGGACATTGACAAACCGACGGTTGTTCCAACAGATAAAACTCAAAGATTACAGATGTCGATGGACTTTACTCAAGCGGTACCATCGAAATATAGCAATAACGATAAAAAAGAAAATGTAACTCGAGTTTTTCCAAATACACCGATGGAAATTACTTCAGGATTCCCGATACTTCAGTCAATTGTCAGAACTTCGTCGGTTGAAGTTGACAACAATGATGTTACGAAGGGCGTTGAGAAACCGACAGTTGTTCCAACTGATAAAACTCAGCGTTTACAGATGTCGATGGACTTTACGCAAGCGGTACCATCGAAATATAACAACAAAAAAGAAGATGTAACTCGAGTGTTCCCCAATACATCGATGGAAATCACAGCTGGATTTCCAATACTTCAGTCAATTGTCAGAGCTTCCTCTAAAGCAAATGACAATGACAATAACATTATAAAGGACTTTGAGATCCCGACGGTTGTTCCAACCGATAAAACTCAGCGTTTACAGATGCCAATGGACTTTACGCAAGCCGTACCATCAAAATATACTAACATCGATCAAAGGACAGATGTAACTCGAGTTTTCCCAAATACATCGATGGAAATCACAGCCGGATTTCCAATACTCCAGTCAATTGTCAGAGCTTCCTCAACTGAAGCAAACGACAACGATGATAATATTACAAAAAACATCGCGAAACCGACGGTTGTTCCAACCGATAAAACTGAGCGACTGCAAACATCTATGGAGTTAACAAAAGCAGTACCCACCAAATATGTAGTTCGACAAGTAGATGTTCCCAATGGCTTATCAGAAATTTCTGCAGGATTTCCAGTTGTTCCAACTGAAGTTAAAATTTTTCCTATTGTTTCCGATTCCTACGAAACAGTAGCAAATAGTGGTATTCCATGTCTTCCACTAGTATCCCACCTCGAAAAAATTGAGGAAAAGTCTGAAAGTGTTTTGTCTGAGAAAATAAATGAAGCAAACAGTTGTAGAATTACAAAGAGTGCAATTACGTGCGGCGAAATTAATGTGTTACCTACTGCGATTAATGCAACAGAAGTTTTGCGGAAATCTATGGAAGTTATAACAGATCCTTCGATACCAAATAAAATTCCTAATATTCTTAATATAAATGAAGTTGTTCCTATTGAACATCAATATAAGAATGGAAACAATGTTCAAAATCAAGAGATTGAGAATAATTTGACCCATAAACTAGAGAGTGGAATTGAAATTTCAAAAGCTGCAATTAGAAGACCATCTTCCGAATACGCTGTAACTACTGACAACAAGAGTGCAATCAATGAAGATGAACCTATTTCCAAAAAGCTTAAAACAATGTCTCCGATATCCAGTAACAAACATTCTGAGCCTACAGCAGTCTTTAACGAGTCGATGGATGTAACCGAAGCAATATGTACTCGGATGGATAGAACATTTGCTGATGTCTGCAAAGAATTTTCAAAGTCTCCTAAAACTGTTGAATCTGAAGTACATAGAGAAAATAATCTTGTACCATCGATTTTTGCTGAAAAAAATACGAGTTTTGGAAATGTAGAAAAATCATCATCGAAAAAAAGGAAATCTGATACTTTTGAAGATGATATTTTTGTACAAGGAAAACATTTAAAACTTAACGAAGATTCGTTTATGAACTTCCCAGATGAGAGTTACGAAGAATTAAATACGATACAACCACCATCGTTTTTGGGTCACGACAGTCTTCTTACAGAAAATTTGACAGAGGCGTTAGCTGTTGGGCGCAAAGAGCAAATTGAAGAACATTTCGAAGATGTTAAAGATCAGTCTGTCGAACTTTCCGATTCAAGCGCATCAGACATTGAAATTGAAGAAAGTCCACAGGTTGAAGTACCACTTGTAAAAGTAGTTGAAGATGACAAAATGGCGGAAGATCCTTATACGAAGCTTTCTGAAAAGTTGACAGCACACTCCAAAAGGTATTATTTTGAAAACATTTTTTTTTAATTATTCTGGTAAATTTACAAATATTTTTTGTTGTAGTGGTGATTGTATTTGGAATATTCGGCGATTAGATAGAAAAATTATAGCTGCAGATTTCGTATCGAAGTCACTTGTAATCGCCATAGTATTGAATGAACCAGAGAAAGCATATGTCAGAGATGTTGATGAAATCAAAATTGTATCTTTACTTCCTGGTAAGAAAAAGATTAAAATATATTCAGTAACAAAATATTTTCTGTTATGTCTTATTTTGTTATAGATAAAGCTGAAGCCGTAATGAGTATAATTCACCATTTACTTCTTAAGAAGTTAAATCCGAAAAAATTAACAGAATCTTGTAAAACATTTGACGACATTATGCCGTTATTAAGCCACGTGTCGACAGAAGTAATGTTCATTCTAAACTTCACCTTGGATCTTCGACGGTTGAACGACTTAAACATCATGGATATTAATAGCAACCTGTAATTTGTTTTCCATATTTTCCTTATACATTATCACAATTAAATATATTAAATCATAATTTTTGTTTCAGGATATCTTTTACGTTAATGTCAAAGAAGATGCATCTAATTGTCAGCGTCTCAGTGAATATTAATCTCGTTGAAAATATTGGGCCACATGACATCGATGTTCAGTGCATTTTAGGTGATGTCAGGTAAGTGTCTTTTGATTTTTGCTACATTGATGATAATTTTAGATAATTTTCGATGGTGTCTGCATTTGTAAGATGAATAGATAATTCGAATGGAATATTGATTTAATTACAGAATAAATGACATCAAGCAACTAGTAGTAAACGTGAAGCGAGATACTACATTTTTAAGGAGATACATGAGTGATATAAGGGAATATATTACATTGGTAGAAGAATCTTCTGTAACGCATAGACTGCCGTAAAAGCGCTGGCGCAAAGTAGGTGTCGGCGTTATTACAATTAAGCTTATTGAAACAACTGTAAAGTTTGTTTATTTTTGTACATTTATACATTTGTAACATAGCATTAGTTAGTATTTTAAATAAAACAATACTTAAAAACACATCTACTTTCTTTGTTATTCATATCATCATTTTCCTATTTTAATGAAGTGGTAAGCTTGGAATGAAACACCAATAAAATGCAAATAAAAAATGTAATCCCAGAAATCAGAAAAAGATTGAATTTCTGTGAATCTCTTAAATCAAGATTCCTAGGCAGAACTTGGTATATATCCGATTTTCACACGAATAGAAACACGATGCCGATTGATAAATAGCCTGGTTAGCCCGGTTGAAAAATTAAATAGATTTGGCTCTAATAGTAATCGGGATCCGAACGGGATTGTCAGCCTTTCATATGCCGACACAACTAGGGTAATGTTCGGGCCCCAACCATAGCTCAGTCATAATTCAAATCTGACGGGGACGCAGTCAGGGAAGGGCGACAAGCCCGTTCGGATCCCGCATAGAAATAGGTTAACTTGATTAGGTTCCGATTAGAACAGGGTTTAAAAATCTACTCGGGTATCAGTAAGAATTCACTGAAGTAGAAAGTTACATTCTTAATCCCCGCAAATTTCAGCGAATCGCTGAAAATATTGATATGTACCTGAGGTTAGTTTAGGGATCTGTAATATTTCCTACTAGAGACTTCCAAGCCATTGACAAATTCTAGTTCTAAATATTCAATCAAAGGGTTTTAAAAAGGGTACTCAATTCCGTTTCATTCTTTTTTTGGATCTGTAAGATCTGTAACAATCCTTTTTACTCGTTTGCTAATATACAAAAATTGCAAAATACATAGGGGAGGACGGGGTAAACCGAAACATTTGAATATATATATAACACCGTGTAGTACTATAAAGGAATGGCCATTGTTTCAGAAGTGTTACTTTTTGACAACTATTTTGCAATATGTGCAAGGCATTTATAACATTTTATTGCAGCGGCAGAATTGTGGTAAAAGTGTCTCTGTCAGAGATTTTGGTTACTTCTAAATGTTTATTTTACGATTGCAAAAATAAAAGATGGGAACTATGTGGGACTGCAATATTGTAGTTTGAGATGTGCTTTTTAAGAATCCCTTCGTTATATACTCCATTTTTTGTATAAATTTGAAGAAATCTTAACACAAAGCTCAAAAAGTGTCCTGGGGCAAATAGGAACTTTTTTGACGGGGTAAAACGGAACATTAGTTTTTGTGATTTTAAGTGCTGTGCTCCCCACTTTAGTATCCATACCCCTCCCGGGCGGCCTATTTTGACCAAATGCAACGAACTAAACCGTATGGCATTTCGATTATTGTAAATTTGAAGCCGGAGATTATAAGAAGTGTTTTTCAAAATGGTTAGAAATTATAAAAAAAGGACTGTACAAACAAGTGAAGACTCCGTTTGGCAGGCTGTACAGGCAGTGATAAAGGGGAGTCAAATTCGTGTTGCAACCAGATATTTCGAAGTTCCAGTTAGTACGTTATGGCGTCATGTTCAAAATAACCGTGGTGAATCTACAATACAAAATGTTGTTCAAGAGAATTGACTCGTATTGATTGTTCATAATGAAAGTTTTGTTAGATTGTTTGAATTAATTTGTTACTCGGTTACCATATAACTTTATTTACAAATTGAATAAAATTAAACTTTGTTATTATAAATTACATGCATATGTTACTTTTTTCCTAAAATATAGAAATTACTTCATCAATGTTGAAAAATTTGATGAAAAATAAAGAAAAATCTAATGTTCCGATTTGCCCCAGTGCATGTTCCGATTTGCACCAGGACATGTTCTGGTTTACCCCCAAAGAAAGTAAATTTTCCATTTCGATATTCCAATAACTCACGATGCCGCATAAAAATGTCTCTTTCCGGGAAAAGTTGCGCAATAAGATAAAGTTTCAAATGATACTAGATAACAGTCGAGTTGTTTAACTTTTTTGCCTTATATAATACAAAATAAAAAGGTGTTCCGCTTTACCCCGTCCTCCCCTACCTTGTAACAAATTACAATGATGCGATTTTATTGAGAATTAATTAAAACCAACTAGTTTCATTCGTGTGTTTACGTAAAATGTGTAGGTAATTAAATGGAACTGAAACTATTCTCCCTGTACTTTATAACACATTGCATTGAACTTCCATCAATTTAAACATTTATATTCTTAAAAAGAACTTGATCACATCAAGTTAAAACACGTTTTATTTTAGATAAAAATTGAAAGCCCTATACATACTGCAATTAGTGAACACTAATGGTTGCCTTTAGAACACATCAGTGAGTAACTTTACTATTTCTGCCTTCAATTATTTAACGAATTCCATAAGTATTCGAAATATGAAAAAAAGTCAAATTCGATTGACTTATAATCATTTCCTAATTGATAATAGTTTGGGTATGATGTATAGATGATTTATTTTACAACATTTATTATACATGTATCCTTATTATTAGAATTATACATTAAAATAATATTATAAACAATTATAAGTATTCACATAAATTACGTATAACTTAGTAATAACTATATAGCATATACAGTAATGTAGCGTTTCTGTCTCCAACTTTTAGATTTAAAGATATTTATGTTCTACTGCGTTGAATTTTGTAACGTCACTATATTTTTTTTTGTCTTCTTCAGATAATCACAGTACTAGTTGCTTATATTTGCTTATCGGAGAGAAATATTTATTATGAACGACCAGGGGCTGAACTTGAAGGCGAGGATGGGCCAGAAGGTGTACCTGGAGATTTCGACTGACCAGGAGCTGAACTTGACGGCGCTGCTGGTCCAGAAGTAGAACCTGGGGACTTCGATTGGCCGGGGGCTGAACTTGATGGCGATGAAGGACCAGAAGGACCACTTGGACCGGATGGAGAATCGGACGAACCACTCGGAGATTTGGTTTGACCAGGAGCAGAACTTGATGGCGATTGTCCAGGTGCGGAATTTGACTGTGACTGACCAGGAGCGGAATTTGATGGTGATGAAGGTCCAGAAGGAGTGCTTGGAGAAGATGGTGGGCCATTGGGACCACTTGGAGTAGGCGAAGGGCCACTTGGAGATGACGGAGGGCCTGAAGGGCCACTTGGAGATGACGGAGGGCTAGGTGGAGATGGTGCGTTAGAAGAGCCACCTGGAGGCTTCGTTTGTCCGGGGGCGGAAGTTGATGGTGATGAGGGTGCAGAAGGACCGCTTGGAGCAGATGGTGGACCCGTTGGACCACTTGGAGTAGATGGAGGTCCATTTGGAGCTGATGGACCCGATGGTCCGTTTGGTCGTGATGGTTGACCAGATGGGCCATTTGGTGACGATGGATCGGAAGGTCCGCCTGGTGGGGGTCGAGGACCAGATGGGCCATTTGGTGGCGATGGATCGAAAGGTCCACCTGGTGGTGGTCGAGAACCAGGAGGCCCATCTGGTGGCGGTCGAGGACCGGAAGGCCCATCTGGTGGCGGTGGACGTCGTGGAGGACCATCTGGTGGTGGGCGTGAGGGAGAAGTAAATGTTACATTTTTATACGCTGGATTCACTTTGGGCACTGGGGCTACGATGCATTTTTGATACTCCGATACTTGAATACAATCGTCCAGTATTTGGTTGGCTGCAAATATAAACACATCTAGAGTTTTAATCTTGCACATATTTTGATAACTTGTTTATTTATTCACAGAGAATAGAAGATATCTAGTGATTTAAAATAGTAAAAAACATAAAATTTGTAATGTAGAAAAGGGATAGATACAATTTTGTTTATTGTTGTTCACGATATTATGTAATTTACCAAAGTGTTTCACTTATTAGAACGTCTAAAGTGCTAGTTGCTCTTAGCGAAGTATTCGTTGAGTATTTAATATATTGTGGTATAATAATTTAATTTTGTTACCTTCACGGACGCAAAACGATACCGTTCTTTCTAGCTTTGCATCCACTTTGTTTTTCAGTTTACGTTTTTGTCTCTCCATTGTTAAAAGTTGATCCTCCAGTAGTTTTCTGTTCCAAAGCTAATAATTTAAATCATTATAAATAGAACGTTATATAGATAATACGGAATCTGTGGGAGATTTCTATTCATTGTATTTTATTAAGTTATTCTATGAGATGACATTTTTTATCATGTTTTTGAAAACACTTACGTAGCCCTTTCTTCTCCAGAGGCATGCATCTAAGCAACCAAGTTTGTTATCCTTGATGTGTTTCAAAATATTTAGGTTTTCTAGATATACAAAAATCGTGTTCATTTCATTCTTCTTCTTTAAATGAGATTAGCATATGAACATTTAACTTTTTCTGCGAATATGGTTTTTAGAAAGATAACATTTATAATATACCGCAGAAAACTAATGATTTTATAAATTACAAATCAGACGAAACGTACTTTGTTGAATGTTTACTTCTTTAGTGCATATTTCTAAATCTCGCTGGGCCTGTGTTTCAGCGAAGTCGAATTGAAAAACCTATTATTTATATTTACAATTATTTTTTCCATTATAGCAATAAAGTTTAATAGATAAAATTATCACTTACCATACATACCACCAGGATCGGTCCAAATAATGGAAAGTTTTTCATATTGATATATGTTTTGATTACGAAATTACGACATGTATTACCGAAAGTGATATTACCTTTGCCGTAAAATACTCCCACGATGGCAATTTAAATAACTTCGGCTACTCCATGACAACAATAGAGTATGATTGGTGCTTTTATTACACATATGTTGCAGTAATTTTTTTAATTGCTTGTATTAAATGTAAATTTAAACGATCATTAGTGCACGAATTACACGACGGCAGGTGTATTTCATTTGCAAATAACATTTAAACGTAACTGTACGTTTAGAAAAATAATAATAAACGTTAAAAGTCGTAGTAAATATATTGCAAAGTGTGCATATTTTATATAAGTTTTAGTATCGCGTATTTTCTCTTGTGAAGAGGTAATATAATGAATTGGATTGGTTGAATTGCCTGTAAGTATGCAGTATTGAATCACAAGATTAAGTATCATTTCAAGCGATTTTTGTAATTTAAAAATATGAGTTTATGCCTCAACATAGCCAAATTTTTCGATGATAAGGATAAATCTGTCTTGGCAATTATAACAGTGAAATATGACTTAAGTTACAAAAACCTGTTTTCGACTATGGAGTACATGTAGGTTATAGAATAGAAGACCATTTTTTAAAAATCGAACATTGAAATTTTTATTTTTAAAATATCTGAAAAAATATACTTAGCGCTTTGTATATTGAATCGGAATTAAGGATTAAGAACATCTTTAAAATGAAAATATACAGTATTTAACTTAAAAGACCGGTTAATATAATTTAGTTTTGTGAGACATTATCTGTACATATTGACCAAAATATCCAGTATTATGGCCTTCTGGTAATGTCCTTTAATGCGCACGGAAAAAAGAAATAGTTACTACAACAACAATTTAAAAATAGGTACCATAAAGCTAATATATCGAAGTTATTAACTAATTAATCTATACTCCACATAACTATTTTAAACCCTTAATGCTATGATTTGAATTAGTTCATTGTTTATATTTTTAGCTCCTAATAGTAACTGAAATAGTTATTTTAGCTATATGATTTACAACGATTATTCTACTATACAATAACTTATAATTAGTCAAAGTAACATAAGTGACGGTTTGTGGCCCAAAACGGATTGGCTTTTTCTGTTTGTTGCTTCGAATTAATGTAAGATTTAAACGAACACTCAAGTGAAAAATGAGTTTGTTGCCCTGAGCTCTTCCACTGTTTTATGCAAATAAAAGTGATATAATAGAAAAATAGAAAACTGGACATTGTTTTGTATACAATACTGACTTATTAGGTCTTTTTTGCTTTTTTTATTCTTTAGCGTATTTCTTTTATTCCTTCAGTATTTTAGAGTTCATCTAAGTATATCCAGGTAAATGAAAACATTTATAAGCGCTATAAAAATATATAGGTTATTAATGTTAAATTTTGGTTTCTGTAAGAAAAGGACGCAAATTTTGTATTTTTGCACAGGACGAAAGAACAATTGAAAAATTTTTTAAATTAGTAAAATATATAAGAAATTGCTATGAAAGTTAAGTTATACACAATAATTATCTTCGAGTTTGTTGTCACCCTTTTAACGGCAATTTTTACAACACTTTTGACAATAAAAAATGACTATCAGTTCTACTGCAACTTAAACATTTAAAAAAGTACAAAAATATTATAAATTGCGTTTCTCGTTGGAAAAACCGGATAACAAATGTGTAAGGGTGAGGTTTAAGGGTTAATCGAGTTGGCATGGAATGCTTCATTTACATTATTTCCACACAGAACAAATGAAATAGTTTGAACTACTAATTTGGTCGTAGGATACGACACAACCATCGTTTTTAGTTAGTTTTACTATCTAAATAGGGACCTCGACAAATTAAGTAGCTAAGTCTACTATTTAAATAGTCCAACCAACTAAAATGCGTGGTTGTGCCAGATCCTACTATTTAGATCGTGAAGCTAATTATTTGTTTTTTCCGTGCATGTAGAAGTATACGGTAGAGTCCCCGTATAATTGCGTCTCACAGTATTTACGTCCGAGTATATTTTCCCGGTTCCTTCTTGTTATATTTACCTGTCGCCGCTCCCCCCCCCCCTGGCGGGCTGGGGCCTCAGGAAGGGCCTGTTGTGACGTCACAAGCGTAAAGCGACTAAGGGGGGGGAGGGTTGGAGAAGCGGCGCTCCCCTTCTTTTGTTAAATATAACCAAACGGGAGGGAAAGGCGAGGAACCGAGTGTGTAAATATACCGGGACTCTACTTATGTCCTTCATCATTTGGAATTAATAAAAAAGAGCAATACGATTTAGTTAGTCTTTAACATGGCATGGAAGATTAACCATTGTTTATACGGAGGTTTAATTATATATAAAAATGAAATAAAATGTTATGTTGCATAAACACATATCCCTTTTTCTAATATTTACAAGAAAGTCTTTGCAGCTCTTGAAACTTAGACATCCATTTCCTTGATCGTAGTTAATCTTTGAATATAGTTTGGCTGACAATCCTGGGAATGTTGGCAATTAGTCCAAACATTCGTCGAATGGACAAAGTACTATAACAATCATGGAATAAGAAAAATGCACGCGAAGCAAATAAGTTCTTTATTACTAATGATATGTTTGCTTTTTGTAGAGAACTATCGGGGAACCAAGATAATAACTGTTTGTTGCAGGATTCCACATCGTTTAGATATTACCCTCCAAGAGTAAAAAGTGGAAATGCAAAATTTGTCAAGTTTTCCAATCAAAGCAGACCAGTTCCTTTTAAAGAAGGTATAATTGTATCTCTACTATACTGCTAGTAGTACGTATTACAAATTATTATTACATTCATTCGTATGTAACTATTTGAGTATTATTGGTGTCGAAATAGTTTTTCCAATCATTTTATCGCCTACATTTCTCATGATATTCTAATTTTTAAGAAATTGACAGAATAATTGCTGTTATGTGATTTACTATTCCGCAGAAAAACAATTGTACTAATTTTTGATAAAATTGAATACTTCAATGAATTTACCTGAATATAAGCTCTCAAGACTTACTATACACGAATCGATTGCTCATTCTGTGATCTCTTGTGTTTTTTACGAGTAAAAGTTACATTTTTGGTAAAATTAAAAAAATTCTTATTATTAATTATTTGCGGAATAAGAAAACGATTTAAATACGAACCATTCTCATAGACCGGTATTTGTTATTTAGCAGCACACATGTTGGAAAAACATTTTTGTTCATTTTCCCGCAAACAACATTTGATTATCGAAAGCATAAGAAATTAAAAGTGAGCAACCAATGAGTATTTCATTCACATGTAATAAGGACTTAGAATCTAATATCGTGTGCTAACTTCACTGAGGTAAATTCGAAGTCTCTGATATTTTGCCAGGTATACATCAAAAATGTTATCCCATCTATTTATACTAATATTTGCATGGCTCGTGGTTTAAATATCATTCATTAATTGTATTGTTCGTATACAGCAATGCCAAGAAGAACTCCAAATATAATAATTGAATTATTCTGATGTACTGAAAAATAGTGCATATTTTGAATAAAACATATCAAACTTTATTTTAACTTAGGCATTTATTGATTTGTGTACAGTGTTGGATTTCTTCCAATGTTGGTTCATAATCAATAACTATCCAGTGTATTGATACCATGACGAATTTTAACGAGTTAACCTCTAAAACGTGGTGGACTTGCTGTTGTAGTAGGAGGTTTCGCTGTTAAGACAGTAGGAGGTTTCGCTGTTAAAACAGTAGCAGGCTTCGCTGTTGGTATTTCGAATATTGGCCACCTCATTGGGAATGGTGCTGCAGTAGCCGGTTTTATTGTTATAACAACTGGAGCTTGTGTTACAGGTACGTTATTAATAGTCTTACGTGTCGGAGCCGTTGGCAGAATTATAATAGGTTTCGATGTCGTCGTTGTGTTATTTTTATAAATTGGGTTCACTTTGGGTACTGTAGCAGTCATGCAGTTTTGATACTCGGATACTTGAACACATTTATCACTTATCTGGTTGGCTAAAAAGTGTATATATTTATAATATTAATTCTTTTGAAAATCAAATTAGTTCTGAAGTATTTGTAAATCATCGATTCAACAAAAATTTTACTGTATTATAAATGGTGTAACGTAGAGTTAATACATCCAGAAACTAAATTGGGTATTCTAGGACAATGAAGAACCTAAATGAAATTCATAGTTAGTAGCTTAAAATTAAACCGTGAACCTCTTTTATTTCGATATAGTATGTGGGGATTTTTAAATATGTCATTAATCAAGTGAAAAATAGTAGATGATCCAGAATGACAAGCTTAGGAATCCCTGCAAGGCATATATTCATTTTGATAAATCACCAATCACTCCAGTTATAGCTTACTCACGTCATATCAGATATAATGCAAACCACCTTAAAGCAGTTGAAAGTATTGAATTCTTTGAGTTTTTGAACCTCACCACTTTGAATACCATGTTACCGAAGGGTCTCCCTCATTGAACGCTCCCTATCTCTTATTCTCTGGATTTATCTCTTATTGCATATATTCCCCTTCGGTCGGCTTCCCTCCTCCATTGCGTCCTAACCTAACCTTCGCGACTGAACGAATCTCGAACCGTTGTCGACCGTCGACCACTAATAGTGGGGGTAAAGGGGAAGTAGAGAATAAGGGAGACCGCCGCCATTTTGAAAAATCTGCAGTATGCAATATGGGAGACTCTACTGTACTTGTAATCAGTGACCAGTGTGAGAATAGTTTGGGTGCTGCTACCTTCAGGGACATCATACCCTAACAGCACCAAACTTTGCAGTGAGGTTAAATAAGCGTGACTTAAGATTGGTAATCTTACTGCAACTTTAATTAACCTTGTCATAAAGTTCGGTGCTGTTAGGGTACTATCTTCGATACAATAATCTGTTGTGTTATTCATACAGATTACATTACAGAAAATAGTGTAGGAATATAAGTTGTTCTTAAGGGAAATAATGGAATATTTAATGGCTTGATAATTCCACTCTTCCATTCGTTAGCAAATGACTGAAATGATTAAGAAGTTCCAGTAGGAAACTTGCAACTCTGGACCATGCAATCTCAAAACGGTGAAAAATTAAGCCATCTCTTCCAGATGACTTGGACTTTATTGAAAGGAAAGTAAGTAGAGTAAAGACTTCAAAAACATGGGTTTTTGAGAGTTCTCAATATTTTGTCTGCCTTTAAACTGATGTGCTATAAACGTCTACATAGTCTTAAATTGATGCCTAAATCCTACATTAAGATCCATATCCGTAGGATTAAAGAAAATAATTTATTTTAAGACGAGGTTAACCTTTTAACGCCCTACTTTTTAACCTTTTAACACCCGATTTTTTTCAAGTTCCTCAATTTTCGTTAATATCTGCATTTAGGGATTAGCGAGGTCGATGATTACGAATTTGATGTCGGTTTTTAAAAATGCAAAATGGCAAATCCAATATGGCTTAATATAATACAGCGAAATTAAGAGGTCATGTCCAACCAGCTTCGCCATTTTTTACAATTCTGTTTTTTCTTTGTAAATTGCATATATGGTTATTGTAGAGTATTTAAGCTTTAATTTAAGCATAGACTGACATCTCAAGCGTGTTTGAGGAAAATAGGGTCAATATGCACCCAAAAACAGTGTTTTTTTTAGTTTTTACCCCCACTTTTCTGTAAATCCCGACATGATACGCAATTTTGGATACCTGAAGAGAAAAAACCATGTATACTTGTGTAATTAGTAGAATTTTAATAATTCATTTTTAGGGAGCACCTGCAACGCCTTGAGCCATAACAATGATGCCGAGGTGGAGTGTGGTGGACTACAATATTGCAGAATAGGTGAATTAATTTAGAAATTGCAGTTTGCAGTTTCATATGATACACCAAATTAGTAAAGAGTCGAGAAAGTTTCTAAAAAGGTAAATAAAAAAATATTCTATTTTAGCTCGACGGCTCGTGGTCAACAAATCGAGGTTATATACCCAGTAAACACAAAGCTAAAAGGCTTTTTCTTATAGTTGACTTATAGTTCTTTAATGTCCAACATATGAACAACTCTTGAGGAGCTCCTCAGGACATCCCTGGACGGATTGTATTGTTTGAATTATAGTTTGTTTCTCTATAGTTGCCTATTAGAGAAGTTGGACATTAGAGAACTATAAGTCAACTATCAGTGACCTTTTAGTTTTGTCTTTACTGGGTAAATAATGCAATGTAATGAAATAGAGAGATTTTCATGAAATTAATGAAAAATGTTCAGACTATTTCAATATTGTTAAACTGATCTCCCGCCAGAGGTGACCACTCGAAATCTCGATGACGAAATACCCGTCTATATATGGCAATATCAGGCAAGCACTTAATTATGGTCATGTTAGGTTACAATAGGTTAAGTTAGGTTAGGTAGGTTTCGGAATTTGTGAATTTGAATGACGTCTCAGTGTTCTATGAGTATTTACGATTCATTTTGACACCGTTGCATCATATTTTATGTTTAAAAAATGTTCTAAAATGTTATGTTAGGTTAAATTGAGTCAGGTATAGGTTTTTGTATGATGTTTTACGTTATACATAAAACATTTTGCTGGGTGCCTTGCTCTTTTGTATTGAGATTTCACTTCAACAAAAGTTTCGTAGTAAACATCGATTTGAATTTGGGAATTTTAGTGTGTGAGAATTTGGAACGCTGATTTTCAGGCAAGGGGATCTGATTTCGGACGGTTTAGTCGTACGGGATTTTGAGTTAGAACGTTTCGTACGGTACCCAAAACACGTAATTTAATGAAGGGTTTGATTTTATAACATTAGAATGTTATACTGACCTTCTTTTACACAATATGTCACTGTTTCATCGAGATTTATGTCGACTTTCTTCCCCTTACGTTTTTGTCTCTCCATCTCCAAAAGGAAATCTCTTACAAGAGTATTATTCATGATCTATTGAAATAAGAAACTGTTATTAAATATTACAGAGTTGTGTATAGTTTTATTATATTAAATATTTACTAAACCGCATTTCATGTTTCATGACAGTTTTATCAAAGTTTAGATATAATAATATAATGCTTATTTGTAATAAACACATAGATTTAAATATTAATGACTGATCAGCATATATTATGAGCTATAGAAGTTACATATTACTATATACTAACTAATTTATATGTAAATAAATATTATGCTACTTACATACCCCTTCTTCCGCCACATACATGCGTCTAGACAACCGATTACATTATCTTTGATTCTTTGTAAAAGTTTCAAGTCCTCTAAAATAATGTGGATGTATGTCAATTTATTTAAAAAATCTTCTCTTATTGTTGTTTGGAAATTAATAAATACAATCATAAATTACTTACAACAAAATAAAATGTCAATAACTTAAGGTCAATTTCTAGGAACTTACTTTTTTCAATGTTTAGTTCTTGAGTACACCCTTCCAAATCAATTTGGTGCTGCGTTTTTTTGGCATGGCTAAATCTAGACTACGTAAATGTAATAAAATAAAAACATGTTATATTTATTTTATCATTAATTATCAAATGACAGTATTAGGTCAGTATTTGAAATAGATTAACTTTTATATAACAAACAGGTTTTATTTTATTCTTTAAAGATTTTCAATAAAATAAATACAATAATCAAAATTAACAAGATATAATGCCATAGTTAAAAAATCACCATGCAAATCAAAGTAATTCCAGCCGTTATTAATAAGCCTCGCATATTAAGTGGTTTATTACTTAACGAGTTGACGATTTCTGATAAAAGTTTTTCACATGAATAATTAAATACACATTTTCCGGGATAGTTTAAATATATTATAAATATAACTGACAAAGAGATAATAGATTTTGTCCCGCTTACAACACTGCTCTAATTTCTCGTTTCAATAGTGCACGAAACGCAAGCGGATGTAGGTATATTTATAAATAATTCAAAAAATCCCCTTTTTATCATATTGAAATTATAATAAATAAAAAATAACAATAAAAGTTATTACCAATATATTTAGTTTCGGATGCTTTTATTTACCAAATATTATTAAAATGTTTAATGGAGAAATTTTTACATTAATTCAATTAATAAGGACATATAGTAGTAAAGGGTATTTATTCACTGTTTAGTAAAATTGATTAATATTTTTTAATTACTTTTTATATGTGATAAACATTACGAATTCCTTAGCCATTATTATTTCCAATGTATTTCCAAAATAAAAAATATTAATATTGTAGATAGAATTTGCTACTAAATACAGTATATCTTAAAGAACGAGTAAATCTGAATTTTTAAAACAATACTAAAATAGCGAGTTAATAAAAATAGCTTTTTTAACTAATTAAACTTTTTAATCTAGCTATTTAATTAATGTAGTAAATATATACATTAAATTTTTCTTGGTTATTAAAATCGGACTGTAATCTGTGATGTCTAATACATATTAGTACAGTTTACTTAATGGTAATATACTTAATCTTAACTATCATATATGTAGTAACTGCGCTTCTCAAGTAAATTATAAACATTTTTAATTTAACTTAGAGCCTACAACATCGAGGGAGAAAATTAGCTCTTTCTCTCCCTAGGGAGCAAAATAAGTTTGTCATACTGTAAGTGCTATTTTGTTGCCTATATCGTGCTTCAGTATGAGAAAATAGTATGCGCAATAAGAGAGAGTAGGTGCATGCGTATTCATACCAATTACACCGTCACGCCTCGTCAAATACGTATTTTTCTTCCTAATTGCACAATGCACTATTATTTATTCTAAAATGTCGTCGTAATTTTTTTCTTGTAGCCGTTTGAGAAGTATTAAATTCAGTTTTTGTTTATACAAATTATAAATAATACACTTGAATCATCTTTCAAAAACATTTAGAGGTAGAAATTACAATTTTAATATTGGTGACTTTCGCAAAATTTTCTTTATAATTCTTATAATGCAAATTTACTATTATAATAATAAAATATCACTGAGAAACTGGCAATTAAACCAACCTATCTATTCTAAGATAGTTTAAAGAAAACTATTGTCTCTGCTAGTAAAAATCAAAAGTAAAAATCAAAGTCAATAATTTTTTGTTTAATTTTCTTATTTATTGATAATTTATAAATAAAGTTACCATTAATTAATCGCATTTTTAAAGTTTTATAATGCTTATATATATGACATACATCTAAAAATACGTAAACATTATGTGATAAAAAATACCTTACATTGTTTTAGTAAATAAATTTAATACAGCTGTAGCATAATATTTAATAAGCTCCGATTAAATTAATAAAAGTAAGTTATTTTCAATAACATTTATTAATTGTATTCTTAATATCTTACCACACCCAAATTAGTACTTTTCGTGTTAAGTAAAATATCATTATACGCCTGTAATACGAACATTATTTTTCGTCCTAGCGGATATAAAATTCGATTTTATGTTTCCGATTTGTGGGCTGATTGGTGGGGAATTAGCCATGTAATTTTCGAGGGCGTAAAATGGCATTTTACGCCCGCAAATCAGAGCGTAAAATCGGATTTTACGCACGCTAAGACGAAAAACTTTGCATAATCAGACTTTCCCTACCACTTGGCAGTTAGGTTACAAGTCTTCTACTACTAAACTTATTTCTAAAATATAAGAATTATACACATCTTTAAGTCCGGTTTTTCTAAAAATTTCAATTTCCCCTACCAATGAAAACAGGTTCCTAACATCATATAACGATAAAAACAGTTATCTAATTCTGAAGTTAATTAGGAAATTGTACACATTCTGAATGACATTAAATATTGAACTTTATTTTAATTTAGGAATTGATTTATTTATACACAGAATTAGATTTCATTTAATATTTATTTAAACATTTAAGATTTAACCTCTACGTGATGGCCTTGCAGTTGTAGTTGTAGTTGGAGTCGTAGGTGCTACAACGGGTGCTCGACCAGGTTTCTGTGTTGTAGTAGTTGGTGGTAACGTAGTTGGAATAGATTTCACGGTTGTCGTAGCGATGGGTGGTAATGTTGTCGGTGGCAAAGTAGGTTTCTGCGTTGTAGTAGTAGTCGGCGGCACTGTGGTTGGTGGTTGGGTAGGTTTCGGTGTCGTAGTAGTTGTCGGCGGCAATGTGGTTGGTGGTTGGGTAGGTTTCGGTGTCGTAGTAGTTGTCGGCGGCACTGTGGTTGGTGGTTGGGTAGGTTTCGGTGTCGTAGTAGTTGTCGGCGGCACTGTGGTTGGTGGTTGGGTAGGTTTCGGTGTCGTAGTAGTAGACGGCAACACAGTTGCTATTCGAGAAGGTTTCTGTGTTGAAGTAGTAATAGGCCGCAATGTAGTTGGTGGCAAAGTAGGCTTCCGCGTTGCAATAGTCGTCAATACTGTTGATAGGACAGTAGGTTTTCGTGTCGTAGTGGTAGCCAATATGGTTGTAGGCGGTTTTACTGTCACAGTAGTAGCTGGAGCACGTGTTGAAGGCGTAGGCGTTGTCACCAAGACTATAGGTTTTTTAGTTGTTGGTGAAGAGGCACTGATAGTAGTTGATGGTATGGTATTTTTATAAATTGGATTCACTTTGGGCACTGAAGCAACTACACATTTCTGGTATTCCGATACTTTAATGCAATGGTCACTTATCTGGTTCGCTGAAAATGCATATATGTATATATTAAAATGAAAATTAAAATTTTAGTGAAGTATTTATTATTTCAGGAGATTAATTAATGTTTGATCTTTTTTCATGTACATTTTATGAGTATATGAAGTTCAGATTATGTACGTGGGATAAAGATGCAGTTGCGGTGGAGTGATCGTGTGGTAATAAAAAATGATGATATTGGTATTTGAAGGCTGATGAAGCTTCCAGAGATGCATGGTGTAATTGATAACAAATATTTTAGGTACACTCTTTTAGTAACTATAGTAGTAAGCAGTGAAGTTAAATCTTGGTATTGGAGAAGACCATAAATATGGTGTGGTTCTCTAGATGTTGAATGATTTTATGTGATACTCCTAATAAAATAGTCGTTTTAAGTTAATTTTTTTGTGATAAAGGACATGCGTTGTTTTAGCAATATTTCACGTATTCAAAGGTATCATCATAAGTTACACTCCAATAGCCTAGGGGAAGCCTATTAGCGAGACAACGAGATGTTTCCTACTAAGTGTATACGATGCATTTTTATAACTGATTTACGAGCTGGAGTTTAAAAAATTAGCTACGTAGTTAGTTTGAGTATTCCAGAGTAATTTCAAGGTTCTAAATTGTCTTGTAATAAGAATCCGACTTCAATATTATGCGGAAACAACTGTTCCATAGTATCTAACAAATGTGTTACTAAATTACCAAGATTGTCCTGATTAGCGATATGTCTGGGTATATGTCTGTTTAATACAATCGTACTGGTTTTTTTCAAGTAGGGAGTTGAGACGCATTTACATTGCGAAAATGGCTTGCATTTTTGCAAGTTTTTTACGGCTTTCTTATCAAAGCATAGGGTCATCTCCAACAATGTGGTTTCGTACTTTTTAGTCACATCCCGTGCATTAGAAGATAATAAAGTCGGGAAACAAAAGAATGATGCCAAACCATGATACAAATCCTATTAATTTCACTCCGTGTAGAAATTGTATTTAGGGATAATTAAGATGAGAAATAGAAGGTGTCAGAGTATGGAACGTTTATGACTAAAGAAATTCCAGTTGTATTATTATATGAATATTGATTGTAGAATCAGATGTGAAACCGAAATATTCACTGATTGATCAGCTGTAAATGGGTAGGTTGGAAAAGGTTTAAGATTGTAATAATCGGAGATTGGAGGTCCATTAGATCATAAAAATGAAGACTGATTATTGACAATGCAGTGATGATTCATTAAAGCATCTATGATAATGATACTAAGGTATGATTGTATGTAAAAAAAAGTGAGTGTGAGAATAATGAGTCATGTAAACATTGAATACGTAGGTGTCTCTATAAATGATTGTATTTAGGGCTCCTATAACTATGATAATAGAACACCGATTAATTCAGGTTTAATTTCGTTATCATGAGAGTATCAGGAGATCGATAAAAAAAGGTCGATACGCCGAAATACAGTAGGGGAAATTAAAAAAGACAATGTTTTAGCTGGATATTTACGACGTATTATATTATGTCTATCAGTAAGTCAAAAAATGATGTTTCTTATTGGGCTAAGCAATTTTATAATAATAATAATATGCTATACTAACCTTCATTTACACAAAATGCCACCGTTTGATCAAGTTTCATATCCACTTTCTTTCCTTTTCGTTTTTGTTTTTCCATCACCAAAAGGGCGTCCCTCATAAGAATATTATTTATGACCTGATTATCAAAATTAGCAAGTTAAAAACGCCATTTCTCTATATGATTTTATTATTATTGTATTTTATATTCTTAAAAAAATGGTTCTTTGAATAAAAAAATGCGATTTTTATTGTATTAAAGGATAGAAAGTTCATTTCACATCTACACACTTTTGAATTGCAGTGGTATTCTTACAGTTTCAAATAAATATTTTCTGATGCGTGTTTTATGTTTCGTGACAGTTTTATCAAAGTTTAGGTCTAATAATATCGTTAAAGAGCTTTCGAAGTTACATATTTCTGTATTTTTACTAATCTATATGTAAATATAAATTAAGTTACTTACGTATCCCTTCTTCCGCCACATACATGCATCTAGACAACCGATTCTATTATCTTTGATTCTCTGTAGCAGTTTCAAATCCTCTACAACAATATATATGTATTTCAGTAGGGCTCAAAATGTTTTTTATTCGTTTTTAACACTCCGGGAGTAGAACTCGATTTTGCGCCCTGCAGTGAACTATTCGGGCGGAAACTATCGAGCCCCAAGCCTGTCGTATTAAAAAATATCATATATGCAAAGCGAATAAATATCAATCTTCGACGAGAGTGATTATCACCCTCGCTTCGCTCGCGTGACAAATTTCGCACCCGTCGAAGAACGGTATTTGCGCCCTTGTTACATCATATACTATTATTAATGTAAATTTTTGAAATTGTAGTTGCACAAAATATGACATTTTTTAAAATGAATTTTGTCATTAATTTATTTTTATACAAAGGAATGTAATAAATGATCTAATTATTGATTTTTGCGATATATGAATATATTACAATATTCTTCAGTAAATGGATGGGAACTTACTTGTTTCTATGTTAACTTCCCTGGCACATGCTTCCAAATCGAGTTCGTGCTGGGTTTTTTTGGCGTGACTATATCGCATAGACTATGATGCAAATGTAACAAAAGAAAAGTCTCATATGAAATTATATATATATTTTTGTTTTAATCGTCAATTAAGCTTATAAAATGTTGTTATTATACGTTTTTTATTGAAATATATTCACTTTTACATAGCAAAACGAGTTTACGTCGTCATCGTTAAAACAAAATATCTCAAAATGTCTCAGTGACACATGTTAGTAGTATGAGACACTGCAGTAACTCATTTGAATATAAATGTCAAGACACTTTAGTGTCTAATTTTCATGAAACATTTTGTTTTTGCACTGCTTGTCTAAAAATAAACTTTCAACTTATCAGCGGTTACTTCTTCAATTCTTTATAAAATTGTTATGATGTATTAAAAATTGAATATTTTTAACAATCAAAAATGGTACAATTTAAAAAAAAAAATATAACACCATGTAAAAAACTCTCACCATGCAAAACAAAGTAATTCCTACGATTATTGTTAAGTCTCTCATATTAAGTGAATTGAAGTTTATTTCTTAACGAGTTGACGATTTCTGGTAATAAAATTGTTCATGTGAGGAATTTGATACACATTTTCCGGTATTATTCAAATATATTGTACATATTATTGAAAAGAGTTAATAGATGACGTATCACTTCAAACACTGTTCCTTTGAATAGTACATGCAAGCGGATGTAGATTTACTTGGAAATTTATTTTTAAAAATTCCCGTGATATCATTTTGAAATGAAAATAAACGATCGATAATATTATGAAATTGTTAAAACAATATTTAGTATTGTATGTTGCTACTACTTGTCATCAAATGTTTAAGACTCTACATTTAAACTGTTAAAAATGGTTAAGGGGGAAATATTGATTTAAGCATGACTTATATCTGCTAATAAAGAATATTTATTTATATGTTTGTAAAATTTAATTATCCTTTTCAGCTACTAATTAACATTTGAGCGTTTTCTCATTTAGTTAGGATTTATCATTCAATTGTTACAAGCTTATCAAATCCATTGTCCTTTAGTAGTTTTCAACTACATCTTTATAAGATAGTGAATATTAACATTGCTAAGGAATTTTTATAATAAATAAATGTCTTGTTAGATCAATCTACTTATTATATATCTTATCCCAGAATAATACTAAAATAAAGCAGCAATACGAATATTTAATTATACTGAATTGTCTGTCAATTCAACAGGACGTGTAATTTACTGCATTGGGAATGTAATAAAAATATATTTTATATATTAGTTTTAATCAATGTTTGTTTAATTTAAAGAAAAGGATTATGAGCTTTAACTCTTTAACGCCAAGTCCGTGTATTCTCTCTCAATTTTAAATAATCAAAATACACAAATGTGAATATTTTGTAACCAAACTATGTTTTCTAGACATCTTGAGGGTAATTATTTCAGTTTATAAATCCTCAGTGTAAAATACTACAACAGATTTTTAATGTCGTCATTTTTTATAAATGTCTTTTATAGTATATTACGTATCTAGGCGATTCGTATACACTTTTTCGTCACACCCGGGCGACAATCAGGCACTTTCCGCCCTCTTTTCCGAGCGGAAAGATGGACTTTTCGTGCTGGCGTGGCAAAAAAATATTTTTCCTTAATGAATACATATTTGAAAATAAATTCCGAGACTTCACTTCCTAAGCAGCAAGAGAAGTCTTTTCGACTAAGCCAAATAAGAATGCCCTAATTAACTAAAATTTACCACTTTTCTTGTATTGTTATCTATATTTACAAAATATAATATTCATCTATGGACATTCCATCTTATGTTTTCGAGGTTGCTCTGTCTATTGCCGCTAATAAAATTTGGAAAAATGACAACTATAACTTGCATTTTTCAAAAAAATTTGAGAAAATACTCATTACAACTTACCTGCCTGTTGATGAAGGCACATCTTTCGAACACTTGAAGAGGAGCAGAATTTCATAATAAAATTTTTAGACGGCAACATTTTTCCTCCTCTTTAATACCTGAGTTATATACTGATGTACCACCTGATGAAGGACTTCTAACTGAAGATGCTACTGCTTCTACACGTTGAACTTATTATTCTAATAACTGTGTTATATTAATGTATATAATATCTTATCTAATAGTTATAAAATATACGAACTTATTTACAATAAAATTGTATGCATACAAAATCATGTTTAATTATAACGAATATGTAATTCCCGTCCAATAATAAACTACCAAGAGATATTTTTATCGGATTTAGAAAAACTGTTTAATGAATTCTGCTTTTCCCCGTCTTCATTATGTTGTGCATTATGATAAACTTTTCATACAAAGAAAACATTAAGTAGATCTATGATTTATTCATCATAAGTGTTGTTAATGGATGTGCTGTGGTTGTTGCTGCTGTTATTGCAGGTGCTGTAGGTGGGGCTGGTACTGAAGATGGGGCTGCTGCTGTAGGTGGGGCTAGTACTGTAGGTGGGGCTGGTACTGAAGATGGGGCTGCTGCTGTAGCTGGGGTTGGTACTGTAGTAGTTGCTGTCTGTACATTAAAAGTAAATGTTGTAGTCGGTTTTGCAGTAGTAGTGGTTGCTTTTGTAGTAGACGTTGTAGTTGTCGCTGCTGTCGTTGTTGTTGACGTACTATTTTTGTATGCTGGGTTCACTTTAGGTACCGGAGCAGCTACACAGTTTTGGTATTCCGACACTCGAATGCATGCATCATAAATCTGGTTAGCTGAAGAATTAAATCCGAGCAGATTTTCAGCATTTAGTATTGATAAATGTCAAACATCAGTAAATAAAATGAAAAAGAAAAATACTATGTAATTATAAGTTACATTATATACTTTCGTATTAGTATAATTATTTGCATATATTTCTCTATATATTTTTTATTTGCATTTTTTCATCAAAATAAATTGCAAATAAAATTTGAACTGATTATTTATTGATTCAAATGTTAAAATCTTAAAGAAGATAAAAAATGTTACAAACCTTCAGAAACGCAAAATGTTACCCTGTCTTGGAGCTTGACAAGAGACTGTTTTGATAGTTTTCGTTTCTGCTGTTCCATTCTTAATATCTGACTGTAGACGAGCCGATTGTTTACAATCTGGTTCGAATTTAAACATAAATTATTGTTTCTACACTTTATGATTGAATTATGAGTTAAAAGTATTTTCAGTTATTTATTTTATGTAGACTTGGATAACGGAAATAAACGTCATTTGCCTCAACACCAACCAAAACACGTTTCTGAATAATTGTAGGCAATATTGTTTATTGTCATTAATAAAATAGCCATTTGCAAACTTGCATTTTTTTAATTGGCATCTAAAACCTGTCTAAATCACCTACTCGATGTCTGAACTTAAAGTACAATAAGCGAACTTAAAAAATTGTCTGTTAAAAGTAAATCACGAGCGCAGCGACAAATTTGTTGTTAAAACTTAACAATTTTTTTTCTAAAAAACTGGAAAAATTAAGCGATACTTTTCATAAAAAAAATAATATCATAAAATTGGTCAGAGTAATTTTTTAATGATATTTTTCAAACTTTCGATTTTCCAAATTTTTGAAAAACAAAAATTATATCAAACAAATTCTTAAAAATTTTGAGGATATTCTTTGATCAATTTTAAGATTTGAAATTTTCTCTAAAGTTTACAGTTTTCAAAACAAAAAAAAATTATCATTGCGATCGCCATATTATTTATTTATTAAGTTTGTATACCGTGTTCAATTTAAGTTCTGACATTATGACACGATTTAAATACATTTTAGATATAAACAAATGACGAGGGAATGAAAACCCATTCTTAAAAAAGATATTAAAATCCGTTCATTTTTAAAAAATTCTTAACAGCCGAGAAGAAAAAATTTGAAAAAATAACAAAAGTGGCTTAACAAATTATTTTTGAATATTTTAATTTTTTTTTCAAGTAGAATAATGCTTTCACTTTTTAACAATATCATTAATAATTAAAATTAAATTCTTCGAAACGTTATTAAACATTTTTCGTCAACATATGATATTCTGGGGTTTAACTATCTTAATCAGAAAATCAAGTTTCTTTTGGTTAATTCTAGATTTTCAATGATTTACCATATTTTTCCACAGCGCATTAGAAAGAACACCCTCAAAAATATAAAATACAATACTTCCCAAATATTTTTTCATCGTGCTCGTGAAATGCAGAAAACGTTAATTATACAGTTTAGTTTAATTTTAACTGTAATATTTATTTGTTTATAATCAAATAAATGTATTTTTATACTCGTAATTAAATAATAACTTTGATGGACGTCTTCGACGTGCAAATCACGATGTTTTCGTGATGCATACTTTTGATTTTTCTAGCAAATTTTTTTCTGATTACAGAAACTATCGTCTGACCGGTAATTTAAAGGTTCCGAGTTCAACTTCCAGGTGGTGAATTTTTCTAATAAATTTTGCATTATTTCTGATCGAGCAGACAGAGTTGCCGTCATTATAAAAAAATTGCTGGAAAACTTAAAAGTTTGCATCATGATTTGCTCTTCAAAGATGTCCATAATATTTAGTTGTCTGTTTATAAATTTTACATTTACATCACTGTAAATTTTTCATCGTAATTTACATTAACTAATCGCTCTGGCTTACGATTAATTCCACATACAATATAATAACCTCGGTAATAATAGAATTTACTCTACTTAATAAATTATAGCCAATGCGATGAGAACATTGGATTACCAATTATATGAAAATATTTAGTGGGCATTCCAAACAATTAACAAATTAACCACACTAAGCTTGCGTGAGATACGAATCAATTCATTTTTTTAGGAAAACCCAAACATAGTTATTCTTGTAAATTAATAACATAAAGTTATACGTGATCTAATACTAATTTATGTATATGTAAGATTCCTACACATTTAATTCGTATGTACATGAAATATTTATACGGCTATTATGTTACTACAATATTAAAAGGAAACACAGTAAATTTACTGAACATGAGCTGGAGTCACGTTTTAATATCAATTTTAATTTTATATCAGGCTTTAAATTTAATCTATACAACAAATTTCATGCACGAATCTTAAATTTAATGTAATTGTCCATAATATTTTATATATGCCTCCGAAAAGCGATCTCGTCTACCGCATATAAATTTCACTTTACAAATTCTATTTAATGTACCGTAGCTGTAATAATAATTCCATCTAAATATTGGCCAGTTTTTTGCTTGCATATAAACTTGTAAACTGGCCAGTGATATTAAGAATAGTAATAAAATGTGGCCAGTTTTCCATACAAATGTAACAAAATCATGGATTGCATTTCGGACAGTTTCTGCTTTGTTTTTTCAGCAAAGTACTCATCATATTTAACCGGAAAAACCTAAACGCTATTTGCCTAGTTTCTAGCTAATAATTTAGGTAACATTATGTATATGTTTTTTACGAAAATCTAAAAGTTGTCAGGACAATCTTTATGCAGTTTTTGCCCAATTTTTATCCATGTTTAATAGTTTTAGAGTAGAACATGTTTACATAAATTGTGAAAAAGATATTTTGTATGACTACATCAGTTAATTGTCAACGGACGAGAAGAGTGATCTTATCATTGAATTTATCATCAAACTAAGCGACAATTCGTCAGAAACTGACCCCTGTGCCCGTATTCCGTAAGTCGTTATTACGAATAACGTCGACGTTATGACAATTCCAACCAACCACGGTCCAGGATATTGTCGTTATCGACAGTAACGTCGACGTTATTCGTAATAACGACTTACAGAATACGGGCACTGGCTTCTAATTTAATAACATAAGGTACGTGGACAATGAAAAGAATAACAACTATGAAACGTAAACGACATATGTTAACATGAAATTTGTAACTCAAAGGTTTTTGGGGTCACTGAATTCAAATTTGAGGTCAAAATTTCATAAATCAAAATGGCCGATCCAATATGGCGAACGAAATAGTATAAAAGTTATTCCACTTCCGCAATGTTTAGTACAGTCTTAGGTTTTCGGGGCAAGTACACCACTTTTTTTACTTTACTCTGTGTGAGACATGTACCATTCTTGTGAATTATTTTACTCCTAATATTTCAATTCTGAATTTCGAAATTTTGACCTCAGATTTGAATTCAGTGACTCCAAAAACCTAAAAGTACTAAGGATTGCAGAAACTGTAGAAATTTATGCTTTTTTGATTGCCATGATGGATCGGCCATTTTGAATTCCCAAATTTCGATTTCCAATTCAAATTCAACGATCCTAAAAACCTAAGAATACTAAATATTGCCCGAATTAAAAAAAATTTGGCCGCCATATTGGATCGGCCATTTTCAATTTTCAAAATTTGACCTTGAATTTGAGTAGTGGGTATTGACCTTACATTAAATTTCATGCAAATTTTAATAGTGATACTTACATACGCCTTTTTTGTCCACATACATGCGATGGCACAAGGCATATAGGGTTCTTTTAACTGCTTCAAAATGTTCACATCTCCTACAAAAGACAAACAAATGTTATTAAAATACTTTTATGTGTATTACAAACGAACATTATTTTGTCCTCTCAACGCTTCGGGCATTTACAGTAATTTTGCGCCCGTCGGACAAATTTACAGTTTGCAGCTGACTTATTAACACATTTCATGATCATTTAATCCATGCTATGATCATTTTAAAAAAATGCCTATTTCTCGGCGTTTCTTCGTTAAAAGCGTGTCTATAGGGATTGCAAAAGGCATTGCAGACAATTTTAGAAGCTAGTAATTAGCTTATTTTCTCTATTAACCCTTTCTTCTGCCGTAAATTTTTCTCAGTAACTAACTCAAAAATATTTAGTTTAATTTTGATAAAATGGATCTCTAAAAAGAACATACGCGCTCTGATTCAACAAATTTAAATAATTTATTATAGACCATAGATTAGAAATAATAGAGTTGATTTTGTGCAAAAGTACGTTCGATACTAATATACCTGAAGTTGAGCTTTTACATGTACTTCATTATTTTTCACAACACTAATTGAATTAAAGAATATTTTTTTGTGGTGTACATAAATAAATTACACAGGCCCACGACCACGCTTATCCTAACCTAAAAAAACACAATTTTTTTACCATTTTCGATAAGTTTTTGTGTTGGAACAAAGTTGTTGTTCGCAATTTGGCAACTCGCAGATTAAAGAGCTATTCATCAACTTTAAATTGCTTTTTTAGTCATTCCGATACGATTAATTTTCATCGAGATATCCTATAGTTTTTGTCAAAGTATAACCATGATTTTCATACATTTAGTGAATGTGTAATTGTATGAAAATAACTAACAAAACGAGACTGACCTACTTGGAATTGTATCAGATTAAGATTTTGAGATATTCTAACCTAAAAATGCAAAAACATCCTTATTGTCCATTTTTAGTAAGTTTTTGTGGCAAAACGTAATATTTGTTCGCAATTTAGTAAAAATCAAATTGAAGTACATTCATCAGAAACCTCAGTATACTTTTCGGAAAGTTTTTGATGTGCTGAATCCAAATTTGGTTGCAGAATTACTCTATTACATCAAGATATTGAGTTACCCTAACCTAAAAGAGAAACATACGTAAATAATAACCGTGCCGTAACCAAAACTTCAAATTGGAATTACTGAGAGAGCGTTTTAAAACTGTATTTTGCCAAATTGCGAACAAAAATTTTGTTCCGCCACAAAAACTAATTGAAAGTGGAAAAAACGCTGTTTTTTACACTTTTAGGTTAAAATATCACAAAATCTTCACATGATAAAACAATTCAGCGGCAATTTCAGATTAGGGTTCGGTACATCGAAGATGAAGATCGGCTTCATTTTCTTGTCCTGCGTTATTTATCAAAATGTTTTTTTTTACAGTTACTTTTTTTCTACAAATTAGTTCCAAATAGTAAATGTCACATCTTTATAATCTAGGACAATTTTCTGTAACTTTGGTTGGAAAGTCGAATGATTCCATGAGCTTTGTAATATGAAGTCGACGACTCCCGAATGCCATTTGTTCCAAAACTGTTTCATCTTTTAAAAAATATACGACTAGTAATAAGTTATTACAAAATTAAAAGAAAGTATCTAAACCATATACAATTTTAGTCGCACTAAACATTTAGTCACACTAAAATCTTGTTATTTCCACATTAACTGACATAGTTAAAAATACGGAGCAACATATAAATTAAAGGAAGATGGTCACAGGTATACGTGATTTCCGGCCTCGAGATGGAACCTTAGAAACTGATAAATTCGGTTAGAGTATAATGATAGCATCTAATACCAAATTTGAATGTTTTGTCATGAGAGAAATTTTAAAAAATTGAATTGAAGCCCAAGATTTTACATAGAAAAAAGCAGTAATCTAAGTAGTAATAGTCCGCAGTCTTTTGTTGGCAGTATAAACCGACTGTTTCTACTTAGATTACTGCATTTTTCTACGCATTAGTCGCAACTTCAACAACGATTTTTCAAATATTCTCACACGATAAAACACTCAAATTCGGTATGAGGTTTTAGCTCTTATTATACTCTAACCGATTTAATCAGTTTTGGAGGTTCCATCTCCTTTATGTTCTAATTTCATAAGTTCAAATGTATAAACGGGCATGAACTTACTTTTTAAAATTTCAGCTTGTTGCAAACAACTTTCCCAATCAATTTGGTCCTGAGTCTTTTTGGCAGCATATCCAAATTGAATACTCTGGAACAAAATGCGAGTATCACAACTATAAACACGAGGAACCATATTCTAAAAGACCTTTGACAACGTTTTATCAAAATAATTTACCGTTAAAGTAAGCACAATCACTCGAAGGATTAGAAAGGATCTCATTTTGGAAGATCATCAATGTACACGGCAAAATAAAATTAAGGTCTTATATTTATGCACTCGGGTTTATTACATTAGTAAACGGATTATGTAGACATCATTAAAACATTTCTGTAGTTATTTTCATAATTATTTCATTTTAAATATTCCAATAATGTACGAGAACGCAAATCGCGCTTCATTAGCGCACGAACTATAAATTAACATTTTGCTACTTTATTTCGTAATCAGTTTAGGCGTGTAAAATTTTATATTTAAAGTATTTTCCAACGGTAGTGGTTAATATTGATAAACATTTTAGAGTAAATGATATTCCGTTTTAAAAGCATACAGGGATTCCCGGGCTTTTATACTGGATTTTTAGATTAATCATTCTTAGAAAAACTGAGACCTAGTAAGAAAACTTCTTGTGATGACTCAGTTTTATTGTTGAAATACGATTTGTAAATATCCACTATTCTTTTCATGCTATACTATTGTTACCGGACGAGTTTATTCCATGCAGAAAGACAGTACGCTGTCAAAATATATGATTATTTTAAGTAACATTAGTTTATTGCGTGATATTTTACAAATAATAGTAGCATAAGTACGAATACAAGGTCTTTCGATTTCGTAAATTTTCTGTCAAATTTTTTTGGGCACGTCTGAGTAGTTTGCTCGTCATAATGGACTGACTTTTGATTCTACTTACCTTTCAACTGTTGTTTTCAAAATTAATTTATAAATGGAATTATATATTCGTAACTGTTTCTTATGATAATCTAACACTGAGCCGTTTCTGATCTTTCCTTTGAATTACAAAAGAATCTAAATGATTCCTCATCATTCTCACTTTTGGAACATTCCCCGTCTCCTATGTGAATACATAGAATATATGTAAGCTGTGTTTTTCATTACAAATTTTTATTTTGATTTTATGCGCTGTCAGAACTCACACTGCATAAAGATATAGAGTGTACTTTAATTTTCCCATGGAAAATTGTCATACTGTCCGCTTTCAGCGATATATACTCTGGAGATGAAGAAACCTTCTTCATTTTTAAGAATTAATTAGAATACTTGTATGCAAATTTTCTCGGCAGTATAGAACTTTTTTCATGGGAATATTGGAATTACCGGCATTTTTTGAGTATATCCCGTTGACACCTGACAGTATGGGAATGTTTCCAAGGAAAATTTTGTCATTGTGTACGCCTGTTGCTAGCTAAGCTATTAATCGCCTATGTGTCTTCAGGTGAAACACTGTCAACAACAAATAGTCCCTTCGACTTATTTTGTAATTTCGCTGTAGGACTTTTGTGTGTAGGTAATTCCAGCCAACTTTTTAAAAACATTGCGCATGGGGGTCGGCTGATTTTTTCGCCGATTTTTTATGTTAAATTACATACTGAAAGAAGGTTCTCCACCAATTTTTAGCCCTTTATGTGCTATACAGCCCGAGATACACGTGTGGTGAATTTTTAAAAGAGGGCAAAAAAACGCATGTTTTTTAAAAATTCATTAAGGCGTTCTATTGGACCAATTCGGACAAATAAAAAAAAATAATTTTTATCTTTTTGTCTACTTTTGAAAAAAAAATTTTGATTTATTACTATGCAATAGGTGGTTTATACAAAACAAAATGTGAACGCGAATTTCGTCGGTTTTTATGTTATCTTTGATCATTTACTACTTTATGAGTTTTGTATATTTGAAGGTCATACTAGGCTCATTTCGTTTGTCTGGAAAAAACGTTTAATTTCCTTTTATATTCATTCAATTTTACCCAGTAGAACCAAAGTTATATCCCTTTGAAGTTACGTCAATTTTCGAAAATCGCGAAATTGGACATATTGTCACCAATGTCTACAAAAATCGATGCGTAGTAAAAAAAATATCCCCGTTAATACCGCGTGTTGAATGAAAAAATAACGTCAAATCGAGGTCGAAACAAAAATTATTGCGTCGAAACAAGGCTTAGGGGCAGAACTAAACTTTGGGGTGGTTTTCTACTATGTTTGGGCGACATTTTCCCAAAGTTACAAAAGAATTCATATGTGTAGAAATTGGTGATAATATGTCCAATTTCGCGATTTTCGAAAATTGACCTAACTTCAAAGGGCTATAACTTCGGTTCTACTAGTTAAAATTGAATGAATAAAAAAGAAAATTAAACGTTTTTTCCAGACAAACAAAATGAGCCTAGTATGGCCTTCAAATATTACAAAACTCATAAAGTAGTAAATGATCAAAGATAACATAAAAACCGACCAAATTCGCGTTCACATTTTGTTTCGTATAAACCACCTATTGCATTATTAAAAATCAACATATTTTTTTTCCAAAAGTAGATAAAAAGACGAAAATTTTCTTTTTTTTTATTTGTTCGAACTGGTCCCATAGAAAACCTTAATGAATTTTTAAAAAACATTCGTTTTTTGCCGTTTTTAAAAATTCACCGCAGTGTATCTCGGGCTGTAGAGCACATAAAGGGATAAAAATTGGTGAGAGCCTTCTTTCAGTACGTAATTTAACATAAAAAATCTGCGGAAAAATCAGCTGACCACCATGCGCAATGTTTTTGAAAAGTTGGCTGGAATGACCCATATATATACAATGTGACCTAACGCAAATCTTTCATTTGTCCTGTGTCTTAAGTAATAACGCGATTTATATCGCACTTGGTTGAGCATAATAATTTCTTTGTCTAATAACAGACTCTACAATTAATCTGGGAGACAGCCCTTTCTCGAATCGAGGCGTATAACCATCCCGAGTAGAAATATATTTAGGCTGTGATCAGGGCTTGACCACAGCGTTACGGGCCTGATCAGGGCCTTAATAAATTTCTACTTGGGATGCAATAATTCAAATGGTTTTACTGTTTTCTTCAAATAAATTTCTTGACATTCAGTTACAGCGAGTTGCATGACTCACCGAACTACTTGAGGCTTAGTACTTATATAAGTACACTAATGTCTGAAAACCTATGAATACTATAAATGGAATAGAAATCCAAAACTACAGTCGTTCGAAGGCCCAAACACTCGCCATTAATTCCAGTTTGGAAGAACGATAATGGACTAGGAAGTCGTAGGTCGTGAGTTCAATTCCCTTCCGGTGAACAATTTTTGTCACCAATATCCATCTTCAATAAATTAGATTTTCACAAATTGTCGATGTCATCATACTCATTAATCAGCAGTCGAAAATCTGCCCGTTGAACATCGAACGCAATTAGTGATATAATCTTTTTTGCCAGAATTTTTCATCGACATAGGTCTGTTACTGAAACTGTTTGAATGGATAATACCATTGGTACTAGTATTCTTCCTTGCAGTATTTCACATTTATCTCGATTGCAGTTCGTTAGTGGTAATTAATAACTTGAGTACTCGTCAATTCCGTCAATTAATGACACCGTATTCGAGGCTAAAATATTTATTTGACTTTAAACTCATCGCGAACGTCTTCGTCAGGGCATCAAGATAAACAGCAAAAGGAATGTTTCGCTGGGATAAAATTGTCATCTATCTTGATACGTGATACATCCGTCAGTTCCAAGGAAGTTCTTACCGACAATAACTTACATAGGTTGGACGTCATTAGGTACAATTATATGATTTTTTACAAAAACGTCTTAATTGTCCAGGTGTTTGGATCTCTTTCAAACTTAATTTGAATACCATAAAAGCTTTTATGGTACAAATTCCACTACCTTTTTCTATCATGGCACTTATGTTACGTCCCCGTAACTAAATAAATAATTACTAAAAAACAGTTCTGAGAAGTATAACCACATTCATAGTAACTGAGCATTGCTTAATAATTCAATTCGACAAATAAACTGCTTTGCATGAATCATACTGGACCGAAGGCAATCACTGGGCAACAGCAATTTCATCGTTTTCTAAAAACTTCGCCATTATTCACGAAAAAGAAGAATCAAAACCGGTATGCCGAAAATTCTGTAAAATAAGTAATTCACGTGATATTACGTCAGCCGAACATCGCACTTAGATTTGTCCTCCAAAGAAAAACCTTCGCTATATCTAAGAAAACAAGTACATAATACAGTATACCGAATAAGAATATTACACGTAAATTTCCGAAAACACGATGTCGTAATCTTCGTTACAGCATTTCAAAATCTTAAATAAATATTCTATAATTTAATAAACATTCAATTGCGACAACATTGTCAGTAGATTTTTCAAACGCGACAATATCCATTATCGATCATTTTTATACGTTTCTTTGCGACAATATGTTTAATTCCAATTTAATGCGACATTCGAATATTTTTGTAATTTCAAATATGGCTATATTTAAGTGCGCCAACAATTGTAAATTCTATTCCGACAATATGTTTAATTCGATTTAAGTACGACAATAGTTTCAACCATACATTTTTGTAAATTTAATTACTACTGTTAATCACGACGATCAAAATTGCCAATTTAATTGCGATAACGTTTAATTACGACAGCATTAGTATCCGAATAGTTTCACGATATTTTCAGTTTAACAATTCCAAACATTTTTACATTCTGCCAATGTCGACGAGAATGCTTGTTATTCTATATATTGAAAGTTGCAAATGGCATAGCACAGAGTCCAAGATTCGCATGGATCTCATTATATTTGCCACATTATACATAATTCATATTGAAATTCAAGTATTGTTAAAAACATGTAGAGATATGACGGAACATCCAGAATCCAGCATCTTTCCAAGAATTCCTTTCACTTTTCCTACTCCCAAAATTTTATGATTCGCGACCATGGGCCATCTTCATTATAAAAAGGGCGTGCGCAAACAACCAGTCAGTTGGTTAGAGTTCCAGACGGTCAGTCAGTAAGTTCCAGTCACTCAGTCAGTCAACCAGCGTCAGTCAGTCAGTTCCAGCCAGTCAGTCAGTCACTCAGTCAGTCAACCAGCGTCAGTCAGTCAGTTCCAGCCAGTCAGTCAGTCACTCAGTCAGTCAACCAGCGTCAGTCAGTCAGTTCCAATCAGTCAGTCAGTCAGTCAGTCAGTCAGTCACTCAGCCAGTTAGCTAGAGTGTCAACCAGCGTCAAACGGTCAGACAGTTCCAGCCAGTCAGTTCCAGTCAGTCAGTCAGTCACTCAGTCAGTTAGAGTGTCAACCAGCGTCAGGCAGGCAGTTGAAGATGATGAGTGGATAAGTTCCAGCCGCTCAGCCACACTTCGGTCGTAGGTGACACCAGAAGGAACGCATGGTAAGAATAATTTCTTCATTTTTTCCCAATTAACTACCCTTCCTCTATGTCTGAGACGAAGTGCCAAAAGGAGCACTAAAAGGAAGCGGTTCGGTCCCTTCTCCGAGCGGTGGACAAGAGTCCTTTTGGATTCCGTTAACCGTCTCCGATGATTGGATCCGAACCAATTCAATTTAGGAAAAATCATATTTATTTATTGTTTTTTTTTTTATTAGCTAAGGATTGATTATTTCCTCTTTCCCGAGCGGTGGACGAAGTTCCTTTTGGACTCTGTTAACCTTCTCCGGTAAGTGGATCCATATCAATCCCAACGTTGGTTTATCCTGTAATCGATGGCAGCACGTCGACCAGGATAAATCCATAGGGACTTCATATTGTCATATTGTTATATATTATAATTTTTATTTTTGTATTCTATTAATTAGTAGACTCCCCCCCCCCTTTTACTAATACTTTAAATAGAAATTCCGTATTTCATTAACACCTTATTCCCTTTTTTGTTTTCAGTGCCAGATGCTTGGGAAAGAAATATTAGACGGCTCCTCCAAATTGTTCAGAAGGTCGCTTCATCGCTCCCTATCATTCCTACCTTATACCTTTCTCATTCTGTCTAACACCATGTTTTGAAACTTAAATGAAATAAATTAAATTTTTCCTGAAAACATTTGTACTTCTTTATTTTACCTTCACCTTTATTAATTTCTTTTGCATTAGCAGCAGCCCCCACAAATTTTCGAACTCAGGATTGACTCTTCCAGTCGATCCAGTCTTTTCGCGGTTGTGTCGAGGAAACGGTATTTGCAACCAAAAACCCTTGCAAAACGCCTTTCCCTCCGGCCGTAACACTTACATTGTTGTTGATGCAATTTAAATACTGATCCATACACTCTGATGTGGAGGGTACTTTATGTATGCATCTATTTTTCCTCTTTCCGCTTGAGTTTTGGTTTAGGGTAATCTAAGATTCGATGACGTTTCGCCATAACGGAAACAAGCATTTCAAGAAGTCCACCTATTTCAAATATAACAGGAACATTTACGGACAAGCATTTTGAGTGGCCATGGGCCCTCCATTGTCACATATAATTGCTCATTTGAGTAATTCTACAGAACCTTTAACTTTTCTCTTCTAAAGATCATCAAAAATTATTTTAGTGGCACACTAATGGAACATTTTTTTCTTGTTTCTGGGGCTCTTAAGGGATAAGAAACAGTTGGTGTTACTCGTTTTTGGACAAAATTTTTTTTTATATTGCACAAAATATGAAAAACTTACGCTTTTTACAATAATTTCGAAATTTTAATAAAATTGTAGGTGGAATGAATTCTATAACATGATTTATCTTACTTCGAGAAGAGTCAATGACAAAAGTCAACAAATTCTTAATTTATATGACAATAACTGATGATGAAAAAAAGAATGTTGATGAACGTTGGGGAAAATATTGAGAAACAATTCATAATAGAAACATATATATTTTATTAAACAAAGATTAATATATTTACATATTTCAAAACATTAATACGCAGATTTGATGAACATCATATTTTTCCAAAATTAATAATTAATCAACAATAATAATCACAACAATAATCAAAACTCTAAAGTCAAAATAGTTTATCATAATTATTTTGTTGGTCTTTTAGTTTTAGGTTTTTTAAGTCTTATCTTATTAACATCACTTAAACACCATCCATTTGTTGTCAAGGAATAATGACGACAAGGAGGTTTTTTTATGGGGAGTGTCAATATTTCATGTTACTAAAATGTCGATTTTACGATGTAGGATATCCAACGGCAACTTAAACATGTGATGGGAACTTCAGAAATACTATAAGGAAGAAATTACATCCTAGTTGATCCCCGTAATAAATGTCCTTTAAGTGTGCCATTTGAAAATGTTGCTTTTTCGAACGAGTTTCGCACAGAACAAACCATTTTTAAAGTGTTCCCACAAAGTAAGCTTTTGAGGCACACGTATGTTGGACATCTCATTTTGTAGGGCTTTTCATGTAGAATGAATATGTGAAATTAAAAATTGAAATAAGAAAAAGTTATTTTTTCTATAATGAAAAAAGTAAGAAATTTTCGAATTTCTAATAATCGGTGTTACGCTCACATTTTAGGCTGTAGAATTTTTTTAAAGATAGGCACACTATTGGACCGCTTTCTATTTGAAACAATATAATTATGCGGAGATTCTCTGAAATTTACAGAGCGATTCGACTAAAGTTATTTTTTTTTATTGCAATATCAAAATAAAAATGTTGGATTGTACGCTCTAAAATTTGGAAAAATCGTACTTTAAGCTCGTTTGTCTGCATTACAATGCTTAATAGTCTGACAAAACGTACAAGGACTAGTTTCGTAATATATTATACGACAAGAATCTCGATTTTGTTTTAGTGATATCCATTTGCATCCATGATATATCGTCACGTACGGTAAAAGTTAAAAGTACTGTAGAATTACTCATTTAACAGTGGAATACATTGAAACGTTTTTAGTTGAGAAACTGCAGTTTAAACTTTGCTTTAACATCAGATTTGTCGATGACATTTTCACGTCGACCCCAAAGGAGACACCAAACTCTGTAATAAAAACTATTTCCAGCTTAAAAAATATTCATGGTTTGGAAAACAGAATAGAATTTCCTACGGAGAGAGGAAAGAATAACGCACCAGCTTTTTAGATTTACTAGTTATCCGGAATGATAATGGTTTCTTGCACACCGGTTAGTTCCACAAAAGAACGCGGATAGCAAAATACCTACATTTTCCCTCATATCATCCTATTCAATATAAAATCGGAGTGATAACTGGTCTAATAAACCATACTATATTAATCTTTCCGATATTAGGTTCAGAGTGACTTCCAATTGGTTAAAAGAAAGACCCTTACATGACAATAGATATCTGTATGCCAATTTAAAATACAATATCTGCAAAGTTTCTAAAATGTCTGTGAAACATTTTGAAGTCAATAGTAAGTCATCTTGATATCTATTGTGTAAAACATAATTATATATTGCAGTTGAATGGTGTAAAATGTTTATTGAAAATATACCATATAATACTCGAATATAGACTAAATTTTGTATTTTATAGCGCTAACATTTTCTGCTATTTTAATTTGCTTTGCTGAAGAGATAACGTTTGCGTTTCTTTTCCAAAACGAAAATAAATATAGAAAGTTTTCTTTATAAATATAACTATAAATTTCTATAATGATCTGTAAATCATTCCGAGGATTGTTAAAAATTTTTAAAGATATAGAAGGCAGGCAGTAATAAGACGAGATATTATTTATCCAAATTCTTTTATCAAATGATATACTTTGATAAATGCTTTTAATAGTTTTATTCATTTCATTACATTATAAATATATCATGTCTTTGGGTTCAGAAGTAATTAAATCTAGAAGGATGATCTTTTTCACGATTATGGTGGTCCTTATCTTCGGTTTCCTTGTGCTCATGATCTTTTGGATTGTATGGTTTTGGGTGCTTCATACAAAGTACATATTCACCAGCTTTTTCACAATCATCAGATCGTTTGTTGGCTAAATTAAATCAATTAAATTTATTATCATTTAGTATCAAGTGGTAAGAGCTAGATCTTATATTTTAATAGCAAAACATGGTAAGTTTACCTTTGTCAATGCAATGAGCGACTTTCTCGTCAGATTTTGCGTTTTCTCTGTCAACAGATCTCTTGTGATGTTCCACTTCCAATGCTTTTTCTAAGTCCATGTGATTGTGATTGAGCTACAAATTTCAAATGTTATTCGACCTCTACAATATAAAAATCCTGATAACAATAATTTTCTATTAAACTGTTTAGTTTGTACGGAAATTAGGTAAACTGGATAGAAATAATGGAGAAACTATTTTTTTAGTTTGTTTAAATAAAAAATTAAAAACTTACGACTCCCTTGTGCCTCAGAAGACAAGCGTCGATGCAGCTTACTTCTGGATCGTGGTTTGCTTTCATGTCCCTGTAATCACCTGGAATCCAACCATTCGTTTGTATTAATTTTTTTCGAAAATACTATTAACTATATTTTAAGAGGTAAATGGACATTTTTAGAAAAATTCATGGTGAATCTTGACAAAGCATCGAATTATTCCTTAATATTCTTTATATTTCCTTTGGTTTATTAAATATTTTTATGTCTAAAAAGTTCTAGTGAATTTCGAATGATTTTTACAGTCGTGTAATAAAAAATAGTCGTTTTCCTCTTTTGACATATATAAAATACATTTAAGTAAATTATCTAATATGAGAATTATGATGAATTAAAATGACCTACGTAGTATATTATTTTATGTTTTATTATTGAAAACCCGCTTACTGTGAGTGACTTCCAGTTCTTTCAGGCATGCATCGAATTCTTTGCGATCGGAAATTCTTTCTGCAATCTTGTCCCTAATACCTGCACTGACCATAGCCTAAAAAGGTAACATAGTGAAGGTTCCAAATGCTGAATTATATATGGAAATTGCGACAAATATAATCGAAATAAACAGAAACATTTTTGTACTTTCATTTGAACATTTTTTTATGATTGAGAAAACACGAAGAAACTATTGAAAATGAACACTAATAGTAAGGGTTCGTTTCTAATTGTAATGCATATTTATCTTTCAAATATGGAAATTAGAAAATTAATCCACAGAATCACAAAATATATTAGTATAATAAAACTCATACCACAGCTGCGGCAAGGAAAAGGCTGCTTATCATGAAAGTCCTCATTTTTGCGTCTATTTTGCGTTCAAGGTACAAACTAATAATTTTCACATTTTTTCTTCGTATTTATGTAAATACGATTTTTCTCTGAAATAATTGCACTTCCTCTTACAATCACGACCGGAAACTAAATACTGTATTAACGTATTACAGACAATTCCTTTTTTCCTATTGGGTTTTCCGTGATGTGCTATTTTAAACAATAAATGGTTTAATGTGTTTCATGTAACTCAATACAAATAATGAAAATAATAAAAAAAAACCTATTAGGTCACCAGCATATTTGTATTCGTTTTTATTTGTACTAAACGTTTTATGATTTTTCCATAATAGTACTTGTTCTAATTTGAGGTTTATTAAAAAAAATAAAATACTTAATGCGAATAAATTATTCCGGTATTAAGCATAATATTTTGAGGTTAATGTCTTTCGTTTTCTGATTTACTATTCTGTAAAATACTGTTAAATGTAATATAATATTCAAGAAAAATTGTATTCAACTTGACGTTAGTTTAGATTAAACATTGAAAACGTACGCAGGAGGACTTGGATGAATTGGAAAAGAAATTTTGTTGGTCAATACATTAATCTGTTTGTGTAATCAAATGAAACTATTTCATTTTCATTATATATCACTTCATGAACCTTATTAATAGAAAAGACACAAACAATGATATTCTACCAATTCGCTAAGTAGTTTTCTGGACCCCAGATAATAAACATGGTTGGCCGCAGTTAATGAATACATAATACATTTACAGTTAATGACAACATAACCCAAACAACACAATCCGTCCCAAGATGTCCTGAGGAGATCCTGAGGACGTCCAAATGCCCGCCTTTGGTCCTCGGGAGCTCCGCTGGATACATCCTAAGAAGGGCTTGTATCGTATGAGAAATAGTTTGAATACGTATCACTAACCAATTAATCTCTTGTCGAGTAAATTGGTTGTAAGGAAATTAATTGATTTTGATGTGTAACAATTTATCAAATGTAATTTAATGTTATATCTTTTAGTAAAAAACAAAACCAACAAACTTTTATTTCACAGTTGTATAGTGGTGATGAGTAGAATTAAACGTATTTGGAATTAAATATGAAATAAAAAATAAGTAAATATATCGAAAGTACACTTAAAAAATTCATGTCAGGATAAATAAATTAATTTAATTTTGCTCTTGTACTACGAATATAAGGATCAAACATCCGAATGGACACCTTGAATCCTCTATGATAAAAATATGAACTAAATAAATGTCCTAGTGGGCGGATTTTTTATTCGTATCTAAAAATGTTCAGAAAATAACGATTAAACAAAATAGATTCTATGCAAGAAAATTTTGTTATAAGGCAAAAATAAATGTTCATTTTCGAAGATTTCAGTTTCATTCTCTATTTTTCGACCATTAAAGCATTTAAATATTATATATTAACATTTGTCATAATGTATTTCCTTTGAAAGTATTGAAAATGACCAAATTTAAATTCAAAACGAAAAACTATTTTTCATTAACATAAACAAATTGCTCTCACAGTACTTCTTTTGTTATAATTTTTATTATCGTATTTTTAAAGTTTGGAATATAACTTGTAGTGCCATCTGGTGGAGAGCTTATTATTCCTGAATCAAAAATTGAAAAATGTTGAATCCTATAGGAAAGCATTCTCTATATTATCGACGAATGTTAACTGACTAATCCATGATAGGATAAAGTAGGAAAATATATAAAATCGATAAGTTACATTTCCAGAATGTATCTTCCGTACATCAGTAGATGTCTTAACACATTGTTATTTGTACCGCTGAACGTCGGTACATGAATACCTTCTAAGTTACGCAAATTTCAAACTTTTTAATTAACAACTTTATAAACTTGAATTAATATCAAAGACGACTTATCTACAGCGAAAGGTGGGTTACTATAGCAACTAGTATGTTCTTTACTGACAAATAGTATGAAAATACTAATTTTTTAGTAAAATTCTACTAATCTACAAGTAGATATTGACTTTTTTAGTTTAGTAGTTTGTAGAATTAGTAATAAATTAGTAGGTTTAAACCTTTTATTAGCAAAAGTGATTACTAATTCATTTGGCGACTCACTTTTCAATTTCTTATTGGTAGTTTTTACTAATTCAGATTTAGAATTTTTACCTACGGGGAAAAGTTTCATGTTACATTCTTTGTTTCGAATTAAAGTAGCACATTTAATGACCTGCAATTTGATTCCATTACATTTTTAAATCATATAGTACAACAAGAATTCGTATACACGTATATTGAACCTTTTTTTAACATTTTTTTCCGGAGTACCCAATCGATGAAATTGGCAGTAAATATTGAATTTGACACCGTCATACGAGGAATTCCACAAAACTTTGAAAATTGCAAGTACTTTCAGGAAAATCGTAGAAATGTATGTTAAATCGATTTGTATTATTGTGTTACCGAAAGAAGATAATTAGTATAATAGAAGAAAATGTTTGTGCGTAAAAAGAACGAAATACACTAAAGTTACAGATTTTTTTACGCGTACTCAGTAGACTTTTATTCAGTTGGGGTCTGTTAAAAAAACTTCTATCCCAATGATTTGAAATCGACATATTTTCATTTATAGATAGTGTTTAGTAGCGTATTAGTTGTTTTAGTGAAGGTTTGCTTCAGAACATGAGTTACTGAAACCAGGAACTTGCGTACCAGATTTTTTAGAAAATTTTTGTACATTTTAGCCGTTTCAAAAAGTAACTTTTAATATTTATTATTCTATCTTTACGGAAAATATTCCCCTTATTAAGAGACAAAAAGTCGAACTTGGTTCAAGTATGTGTCTTGTGCCTATGAATCTGTCTGTAATGATTTAAACATTACAATTTTTCTGTAGCCACTTGAACTGAAAATCATTATTTTTTAAGAGCACACTAACACGGTCCATTATCCAATCTCTTTCTAACCCTCGGCCCATATTTCTTTAAGATATTTTCTTCATTACCGGTTATATGATCATTTTTTAGACTGGAACAAAAGAAAAGGCGATTAAAAAATATTATTACGGTGTTTCTGCATTGTACGAGCCTGAAATAGTTTTTACATACATATGTATGCATAGATCATTACACACATATATTAGCAAATGAACACACATTTGTTATGGTAATGTTAACAACATTGCCAAAGAAAAAAATGTTTTACTTTTGGCAATGTCACAACTTTATGGTATTAGTACAACTTTAACAAATTGTTTGTGTTTAGAGGCTCTATTTCATAAAAATTTCAACTTTCAAAAAGACTTCTTACCAATTATCAATGTTTATATTTTCTAGAATATAATTTGCCCTAATCAGAGTTGAATTCTCCAAATAGTGGTACGAAATACAAACAACGTCATTAAAAAAAAATCTGAAATATTAAAATAATATAATGCAAGGATAAAATTAAAAAAAGTAAAAAAAAAATTTACATGTTATGTTTTCTTATAATATATTATAGGTTTATTTTTGGTTATATAATAAAGCTTGTTATGTTATTCTTGAGAATATTAACAGCAACCTAATCCTAAAGCCTAAAAACTATGTACTAGGTATGCACTATCTTCATAAACTCGATAACACTGAATTTCTTTTCTTTTTGGGCGTTAATAGGTTAAACAAAACAACTTTGGAGTTCTAAAAATCAGTAATTACTAATCCAAACCTGTACTTTAAAATTTAAGAGAGACAATATTCAAATTTTTTGTATTTACGCAAATTGAATCCTTATGAGGATAATTTCCCGACAAATTAATTAGCCGACAATTTAATTGCCTACAAATTACCTATACGCCATGGTTATCCAAGGTGTAGATAATGCCCCAATACTAGCAGCAAAATTAGTTACAGAAACGCATTTTTGCAGGTTGTAAGTTATTTTTGAGACATAAATACAGCGTACGAGTAGTTTTAAAACACCTTGCGGTACGCTATTGTAAGCTACGTGAACGAGGTCTTCATCTTAATGTTTATTTATTTTTAGGAATTAAATATTAAGTATTTGATCATGTTCAATGGCACCAATTTCAGCTAACTTTATCAATAATATGTCGGTGTTTAAAATGTCAAAAGCTCCACTTACATCAGTGGACATAGCTGGCAGGTCCTTTTTCATTGGCAAAGGGATTTATGATGTTCAAAGTGGAGTTTCTCAGAGTCTACTAGACATTTTAACGAGATGTATCTCAATGGTGATTTTTCTATACAGTAGGACACATCAATTTATGGATAAAAGCGATAAATCAAGTGTGAAATCTAACACCCTGTCCCGGCAAACTATTTAAAATGTCAAACGTGATCACAAATATTTCATTTAAATACGAATCCGTAGTATTGTTTTGTCATAAACCTTTGAATAAACATGTACAAAATAACACTATTTCATTATAAACATTTATAAACTGTATTCTATCACACACCGATTATGATATTTAAAGTCATTACCTGTTAACTAACAATACTCATAATTTTTACATATTAGAGAAATTTGTGCCTAAAATTATAGGTTACGCGAATAAAATAGTACTTTTCGTATTAAGGGCGCAAAATACAGTTTTACGCCCGAACTATGAATAATATTTTTTGTCCGAGCGAGTATAACAATCGAATTTATACCTCGAATTTTAAACTGAAATGGGCAGGGAATTCCTATCGCAGCCATATCGTTTTCGAGGACGCAAAATACGATTTTCCGCCCGGGAAGACGAACAGAATATTTCTACTACGCAGTGAAACACTCAATTCTCAAAGATTTGATATTCTCAGTGGACAGAATTTGTTGTTATCTTTATTGAAGAAGATTTATACATTCTTCTCCTTAAATTACAAATGAGGTATGATGATTGTATTTTTATTTGATGTTGCGAAATAATTCTTCTAACTTACCATGTTAGCCTAAAATCTGTTAAAAGATGTAAGTAAATATTCGATTTCTGGTATCCAATCATGAACTTCAATACTATTGCCAAATCTCGATAAATAAAACACCATACTTTGAACACTTTGCACTTTCTATTGCGCTTTAAAATTAATTACCATTGTTTTGGAAAAAATGACAAATCACTTCTCTGATTTCAGTATACTAAACTCCACCGAATGATTACGTGTGAGTAATATATTTTACAGACTTAAAAAACTGTATTTCGTACATTCTGTAAAGCAACTGCGTTTTCAGATATTTAATGAATTAAAAATACATGAACATCAGGCAATTTAAATGCACTGTAGTTTGAATAAATAAGTTTGTGAACTCCCGGAAAAGTCAACTGTCTTATAAAAGTGAGAAATTCCCTTCGAAGAAAAGGGAACTTTCCTTCTTGGATTCGTGGACATCATTTGAATATTTCAAATGATTGTACAGAAAAGTAGAAAGTTTAGTTATACGTACTTCAGTACCGGATATAACGCTTTTGATATATTAGTCAAGACGAAATTCGCAAGAAATAACACTTTTTCAAAGAAATAAATAACTTCGACGCGGAAAGACGTTATGTTGGAAAATTACTAAATCAGTTGTAAAGTGCGGATTTTATGCTAGTTATGTATCAAATTTTGTTGTAGTTGGAATTTTCATTTTTCTCTTAATTATTCAAACTATATAGTGTATTTAAATCGACTGATGTCGATGCACTTTTAATACTTTAAATACTGAAAAAAGTATTGCTGCACAATATACAAAAACAATAAAATGTAGTATTTTCCTATCAAATTATAATATTGCTATTAATTAAATAAATAAGTAACATAAAAATTTGAAACAATCGATGTAAAATTGTTATTTATTAATTTTCTCAATGTAAAGTCTTTCCGCACAAAAGCAACCATTGGTAATTATTAAAATAGTATTAATTATGACGAATACGATAGTAAAATTATAATAGTTTATTATTTGTTGGTTAGTTTCCTAGTCTATTTGAATAATACAAATAGTAAATTTAAATAGATGATTATGACTATCAAATATTTACGCCATTTCAATAGAATAATGAAAAAAATGTAATCATGCAGAGTCCCGGTATATTTGCCCGCTTGTTTCCTCGCTTTCCCCTTTCGCCTCCTCATATTAGTCAAAAAAAGGGGAGCGTCGCTTCTCTCACTCTCCTCAGTAGCGTTACGTTCGTGACGTCACAGTAGGCCCTTCCCGAGGCCCCAGCACGCAAGGTGGGGGAAAAAGAGAGTGGCATCTGACAAATATATCGAGATGGAACGCTATGTGCACGGCGACAAGTGGCGCCGCCCGGCGAGAAACGGTCGCATTTTTCCGATGCCACTTTCATATGTATGCATACGACAAAATTACGGAAATAATCATAATTATTTATATAAACTTTACCAATTCGGTATTTTTAAACAAATTTAAGGAGGTAAGATTGAAATGTTTAAAATAATATAATCGTGTATGTAAAATTATGTTATTACTCGTGAATATAAAAATTATTTAATGTCCAAATCCAACTGTCAGCAATAAGAAAAATGAATATAATTTTGAAGACGGGTTTTTTGGAAATTAGCCACTGCATCCCATTTAACCTTACAACCACAAATAAAGGGAAAGCATTAGTCGAGGCAAAACATGTCCAGCGAGTGCAGGAAATAAAAGAAAGCAATGGAAAAACAGTGATTGCTGGTTTTGTTATACGACAAACTTCAATTACTGCGACACCGTACAGTGTGGAAGTAGAGGTATATTATTATTGTGTACATATAGTACAATAAAAAGGAAACATATGAAGAAATATAAATAATAAATAAAAAAAATATACATGTAAAATTCCACCCTTCATTACGAAATGTAAGGTGTAAACGACTGAATTTCTTGTGTTGATAGATTGACGACAACCGCTGCGTAAGAAATGTTCATTGTACATGCGTCGCTGAGGCTTATGGCAGGTGCAAGCATATTTATGCATTAATTCATTTTATTAATGCTGAGAGAAGTTGCTCCAAAACTAGTTATGAGCAAGAATGGGGCAAGCCGTCAGCAAGTCAACTGGGCAAAATATTATATTCAAAGCCTTTTGACCTGTCTGATGAATATCCTATAAAATTAAATAGCGATATTAAAGAATATACCTTAACCCCGCACGACTTTGATGATGATCACATATGCCCTCTTCGTGATATGATTGTAGAACTAGATAAAACCGAAGATGAAAGAATATATAAATTGTTACTGGAAATTACACTGCAAGAGAGAGTGCAATCTATCGAAAAAGAATGCTGCACAGCATGCATTCAGCATTTGCTGATTACTTCAAAAGAGAGTGAAATGTACGATTGTGAAATTCCTTCCTTGTCGACAAATATGCTAAAGTTTTTTAATAATAATATATATTTAGACGATGAAACTATTTCGAATCTGTGTTTCAATACAAAAGTACAAAGTAAATGTTCAGAGTGGTTCAAAGCAAGAAGACTGCGCATAAGTGCAAGTAGGAAAGCCCATGCAATAAAAATAAAAAAATTTAAAGACAGTATTACACTCGCAAAAGAACTTATGTCGCCAAAAATAGTGTCAAATAAAAATGTTGACTATGGGATAAAAAAAGAAAAGGTTGCATTGGAGGAGTACAAAAGAACGGAAAATGTACATGTCTTCAATATTGGGCTGTTCGTATCTCCAACGCAACCATGGTTGTGTGCTTCAGTTGACGGAGTGGTCATTGAAAATGATTGTGTGGCAAGGATTCTTGAGATCAAATGCCCAATTACATGTAAGAATCAAAAAGTATTCGTTCGGGAGACTCAAAAATTGAATGTTGGTTACCTCAAAATTAAAAATAATGAATTACAATTAAAAGAAAGCCACCAATATTACACACAAATCCAAATGCAATTATACGCAACAGGCATGATGGTTTGCGATCTATTTGTATGGTCCCCTTGTGAATTTGTGGTTGTGAAAGTACACAGAGACGATGCATTCTTGGAAGATGTTATACCAAAACTGACAGATTTTTATTTTCGATATTATCTGCAAGAATTGTGTAATGAGGAACAAGAATGTTGACAATATACTGACTACATTTATATTTATTTTTTCTATTTTTAATTATTTATCCGTGTTTTTATTTTATTATTTATTTATCATATATATATTAGTATTTTTATTTAATCATTCTGTATATATATATATAAAGAATGATTAAATAAAAATACAACTTATATAATTTATATATAAAGTGTACATTCTATAACAAATATATATGCGTATGTTACAATAAATTACATTTACAATTTACAAGTTTCATTTATCGTCATTATCATTTCTTAAAATAGGTTTCTGTAAATTAGTTAATACGCAAGACATAAAAATAATTTGATTAGCGTAAGGAAATAACGTAACAGGAATTTTTCCCAGAATGTGGAATGTCTTAATCCTTTGTATTATTCTCTCAATGTGAATTCTGATACTGGCTATTTTTTGTGTTTCTTCAACTTCATCGGCTGAAAAGTGTTTATCCCGAAGAAATGGAGGCATTACAAGCAGAACTCCTTTCCCAGTATCGTCTAATATAGTTTTGATTTCTGGGAAACCTTTATCCGCCAAAACAACATCACCAGGTTCTAAAAGATTTAAAAATCCTGATTTTGTCGTAATTTGAGCATCTGTTGTTCGACCTCCAAAACAGCTCGACACAAAAGAAATAAATCCATTTGGAGAGCATCCGATCAAAATTTTCATTGTAAAGCCTTTTTTATAATGTGAATAGAATTGAACCCTACGAGCAACTGTTGCTGGTTGTTCAACTTTAAATTCGGTACAATCTATAATTACACGACAATGTTCATATGTATCTTTAAAAATAGTTGGCATTGTGGCTTGAATTGTTTCTTTTGGAGGCCAAAAAACAAACTTTTTGCATGCTTGTGATAAAACATCTAACATTAAATAAAAATGTCTCGAAACCGTAGTCCGATGAACATTAAATAATACGCCTATTGAAGAAAACGATAAACCTAATTTCATTTTGAATAAAAAAATAAGTAGGCGATTTTCTATTGTTAATTTAAACTCCTTTTCACTACTCATTCGACATTCTATCAAAATTCTTAACAATAGCTTGAATGTTGAAAAATTAACACCGCCAAGGTCAAGTAGATCTTGATCATCCGTTATCGAAGAAATCCCATGAAATCCAGACGTACATTTCATTAGACAATTGTTGTCTACGTCATTTGGATCAGGGCCAACAAGCTTGTCCGCTACATCTATGTCGGTCCCACAACATTGATCGATAACAGTTTTTTTCTTATCCGCAACCTTCTTTCTTCCAACAGACAATGGAAATGATGCCTGGGTTTCTGCTTCTGAAAATGTACCGTCTTTGTAACAATTGCAAAGAAATATATTTATGTCACCTCCATCTTCTAGGAAGTCAACTTGGGTTCCCTGACTTTGAAACGTTCTCGTTTGGAGAGGTTCGACTGTACCCACATCATCGACATCCAAATCTTTCTCGAGTAATATTTCTTCTAACTTGGCTGTTTTTATGGAAACATTACTCGATTCATCTTGCTGATATGATCCTTGTCGTTTCATTGATCTCTTCCATCTGTCAAAATCGAATTCAATTTTAAACAATAAAACTCGTATCGATGACAAAAATTTCTACATATATTGTTATGAAATTATGTTTACACACCTATTTACAGCATTCGTATTTGCATTTTCTGACTTCGTACCTTGACCATATATCGGTGGAAAATTTGTTGGAGTAAAGCTGGGATTTAACGGATGTGTGGATTTTTTATTTCCAATGAAATGTCTGCTGCAAATTGTCGAATTTTTTGAAGGCTGCCAAGGCGTTCCATCCGGACTACAACAGAATTGTTTATTATGTTTTATTACATAATACCCTGTGTATGGCTTAATGTGTTAGGATCTACGGATTTCAATGTATTATTATAATATTACATGTACATACTTGACTCGTTTCAATGCCTGAATCCACTTCTCGCGCTGAGCCTTATTATGCTCCTTAACCGAGAAGTAATAAAACTGGGTTCCTGGTGAGTTGACGTTAGTATTATTACAGCCTACGACACAGCATCTTTTTCCAGGGCGTTTTGTAGACATTTCGTAAGACACTACATATAGGTAGTAATCATTTAAATGTAAGAAACAAAGTATGAATTTATTAAAAGTTTGATTTTACAAAAATAAAACGTTAATGCTTTTCTTTAAATTTAGTTTAATATATGAAATCAAATTGATAAAATAAGATCCCTCTAACCTGTAAGTTGTGATTATGAAATTGGAGCTCCGAAACTAGGAATTTATTCTTTTTCGGAGTTTGTCAATTATTAAAATTCCTGCTGAATGTGTGGACGGATGCGTTAGTATTTGTCACAAAATGCGAATATTTAACTTTCTTAAGTTAACAGGAAAACCGTTAGGACTACCGGTCAGATGGGTAATTCACGTATTCACGTTGTTTACGTATCTCGTACGTATAAAATGACATCGGAAAAGTGCACACTTTTGCCGCCACGAGCGCGACGTGTCGTTACTAAAAAATTCCCTAAGACGTGCACATAGTGTACTTAAATTCGTCGTGTTTTCATTGGGCATTTAAGTGGATCGACTGATGTCATACAATTATTTAAAACTATCTAATTAAACAATCAAATTCAGTCGGAAATTAAATTTGCAATCATTTTTACTAATAAATAATGAAAACCAATTAATATATCACTGATTCTAAAAAACTAGTAAACTAAAATATTAAATTTCTTCTTTAAGATTAGTAGAATTTTATTAATAAATTAGTATTGTTTTACAGTTTTCTGGTAAACAATTGATTGATTGATAGTAACCCACTTTTTATATTAGATTAGTGGTTTTTAGCTATTTATATATAGACAGGATTGCAACAGTCGACAGTAGAATGTTTCTCACGAACTTTGGTATTTGACATATTTCGGATTGAATTTTTTAATTTCCGTTAGACAATTTGCGGAAATTCAATTTTACTTTCTGGAATAAAAAAGTATACGAAGTATTGATAAAAGTAGATCATATAAGAATGAGACAAGTTTTATATTTCTTGTAAGTTTCTACTGTGATCAATTTTCATCAAATTTGATGGATTTTCAGCTGATAAAGATATTTCAATCTAAATTTCAAGTTATTGTAAAAATCAATACGTATAATTTTAAATTAAGTAAAAATCTTTATATGAAGCTTTATAATATAAATCTGTATAATAGAAGAATTTTTATTAATAAGGTGTAAAAATTTGCATCGCGCTATTTTTTTCGCACTTTAGTTGTAATTTCGATGGAGTAATTCTTCATTTTCCAGGTTATCCGGAAACTAGAGGCACCAGTGTGTCATCAACGTTTTGAGAATGAGAATTTCTCATAGCATGTAATTTGTGTCTGTCTTTTTTCTTTGTACGAAAAGTCGTTCAGACAGCTCAATAAAAATAAAAGAAATAACAAAGCATGTGATTGATGAAAATGAGTTCGAGTTTGATCTTTTATGGATTATTTCGAATCTATTTTTATCAAAGTCGAATCCCTATCGGGATGAAAATGTTTTCTAAATTGTTCACAGAAGATCCGGAATAGTCTCCGCAGAAGTCAAAATTGATTTCCTTCCCATCCAGTTAATTTGATCAACGTTGATGAAAATTTCATTCATTTTGTTTTTACACGGTTTGCAACACGTAAGATGTGTTTTCGCAATGTGCCTTGGGGAAAATGAAATTACTCATCCTTGCGAAAATTACACGAGAGTTAAAATTTGGCTGGGACGTAGGAACTGTAATGGAACATTGCCGTCAGCATATAGGAACTTCAGTGCACGCAGTAATCAGAACCGCCAATTTTCGCACCGACGTCATTATTGAGTTTGCCCTCAATCACAATATTGCCTGTTTTAACTGCGTGAACTCGCGACGACAACATTACTCCGATAATTTTACCGTTGGTAGACATATACGTTACGTCCTTCATTAATTTACGTTCTATAATTAATTTTCATTGTCCATGTTCGCAAATTTTTTTAGGCAGAATAATTAACAATTGATAAGCAACCTTGAACGATATATTTCACTCCGCTAATTGAAGTATAATGAAATTCCAAGGTTTTGAACCAGAAAACTACGAAAAGTGTTCCGTTTAATCAAGTGGAAATAACTTTCAATCAATGGAGAATTTAAAAATAATTATTTCAATACTTTATCAATTTGTATCGAATTTATGAAACTTGCTATTCCTGCAATGTGAATTGCTTCAATACAAATTTAACAAGATAAATAAATCACAAAATGGTTATTAACGTTGATGTGTATAATTACTTCTAATTAACGTATACTATACAAGTCACTTATGCAAGGTAAATAAATGTTCTTGTATAGGAGCTTTTTTAATAAGCTTTCTTGTAGAAATAGTTACTTTAACGAATTCTGAACAAGTGACTATGGCTAAAAGTAAAACTAATTTAAACTTTTGTATTGCGATTAAAAACACCGATTTAAAAATTCCATAAAATTAGACAAAGTTCCACGTTTTAACATCGCACAGATAATATACAAAATATCTTGGGATAAGGCTTTATTATTACTTACAGTAGAACGAAATATGCAAATTTTTTTTTTCGAAACTAAAGAATAAATCGAAATGTCAAATACGCGTCAATAGATTAGTATTGAGGGGTATTCAAGCTATAATTAGTTTAAATAAGTTCATTATAAAATGGAGCCTTGTGGTATTATTTGAAAGAAGGCAATTCTATTGACCTGTAACACAGCTGTAACAAAGAACACGTTCTTTAATTGTCTTTAGAAATGTTTGTATTAAACTCGCCAAAATACATGATCAAAAAATTTTACTTTCTATACATATTTAATTTATAAATATACCAAAGAGGGTTTCGTTTATATTAGAGGGAGATAGTCACGTTCGGACCAGCTCATGTTTCGTATAGATGGCGTTGCCGTCTAAATTTATAGTAGTGTGACTGGAACGCTGTCATAAAATTAACGATTCCCCATTCGCGTGGTTGAAGGACGACCCAACTATCATGTGAGTGTTTCCAATCAACCACCAGAAAGAAATGAAGCTTATAATGGTGGCTTTAAAATGGAAAATTGAAGATGGCACATTTAAGATACAAAAGGATCGGTCATCTTTTTAAAACGTGATTTCAAATTCCTAATCAACAGCTCCAAAATTGGAGAATAATTAATTTTAAATAAAAACGAAGAAATTATTTTTTTTATCAAGAATATTGAATTTTTCGTCTTCTAAAGATTAAATACAAACTATAATGGGTAACAAAGGTTTTCAGATATTCAATATTTATCTTTGTTTTCTTTGTTTTAAAGATACTTTCATATTATTAAAAAATTAATATATAAAATGTCAAAATTGATACTGTCTGCTGCAATGAAGATTTTGCTATAACACATGGGTTCAGAAATCTGTTGCTCTGAGCTATTAAAAATGACGGTAAAGGACAAAATAGAACAGAAAGGTACACAGACAGTTAAAGAAAGTAACTTTATTTATTCACGTAAAATTGAATTACAAAGGAAATCGTTTCGATTGTTTTGTATAGTCAAATACATCAGAATGTCAGACGAGAACATGTATATACCTAATTTTTTAAAAACATGAAAATAATATACACAGATAGAATAAGTTACTTCGTGTGAATAGCTTCAAAAGGCATATCAGTTTCTTCCCTTCTAGAAAATTAAACATAAATTAATTAATCCCGGTATTACATTGTATAAATTTCAAAGGTAAGCAAATTGACAGAACTTTATCCAGCGAGATGTCAGATGTAAATGTTGTAGCTTCGAATATTCAGTACTTAAAATTGTAAATGGTAATAATTCTTCAGAAACACGGCAATTTTTGTTAAAAAGTAACTAAAGATGTAATTAAATTCTTAGGGTTTCGCAATTTAAATGTTATTATTTATGAAAACTGAAAATTAATATAAAATTTTAAATAAAACATGTGCAGACATCACTGCGTATATTTTCATTGCCGAGTAAAGTATTGTGGGTTATTTTCGTTCTGTTTTATGGAGGAAATCGCATTGGACCGCGTGCAAGATCATCCGATAATTACGTCAATTTTGGCGTTGATGAGATACGTGCTCGAAAGGAAATTAATTGGGCTCTCCAAATCCAACGGTATTGACATATTTGGTTAGAATTACCACGTTTGTTATTTGTAAGCATTGAATAATTTTCGATTAAATTCGAAATTATTTCAATAACAATATATTTGTCTTTGAGTTTACATTAAACAATAAAAGCTTACGTTAAAAGTAAATTAATCTGTAAACCTTGTAATTCTATGTTTTATTTTGGACGTTTGATATTTTGGAATACATTGAACTTGGAAAATTTCATGATTTATCAATTTTGCAACAAATAGAAACTGAATACATGAATTCTTCTTTGTTATGATATAAATATATAAGTAGAAAAAGTAATTTCTTGACTTAATCGTCATATTTAAAATATTAATGGTTAGGTAAATTAACCCCTTGATAATTCCCAAAAAGAAGTAATTATTATTGTCACTAACTACATTCACAAATAGGAATTTCTTATTTGCATATTTAAACAATGAACCTGCAGGATTGGTTGTTGCCAAAAGTATTCACAAACTTACGATGTTAAGGTAAAATGGTTAATAAAAAAATGGGAACAGTGATTAATTTTTTTGTATTAGAGGTGAGGATTTTCTTGTATACATAAAAGCACTTATTTACGATTAACTGTGTTGACAAAAAGGTGATATTCAAGATGATTCTTTCGAAAAAAAAAATATATTTTAAGATTCGTCGTTGCCAAATTGACCTGAATACTCTTAATTCTTACTATTTTGTTTGTTTTCGTTTGTTTTTACTTGTAGCAAAATAGTGTTTAATGATTCTTGTTAGAAAAAAGAAGGAGTTCCGTGTGAAATTGGCAACAAAAATGCCTCACTCACTTAGTTTTTGATAAAAATTTTTTTTGCTATTATAGTAGGTAGGAATCAAAAGAAACATTCTCACATTTCTTCAGATTTTTTCATGTAGTTTCTTTATTTTTTAAATATTTGGCTTCAAATGCCTAACAAATTTCAACTGGCTGTAACTCAAGTAAAAAGAAAGATAAGTAATCGTTCCAAGCATAATTTTCCTTAATTTCCCATGTAGTTTCTGTATTAACCCTTTGGAGCATTTTTTTGCATGGAAAGAAGTTTAAGTTTGTTACTCGGAGGTTTTGGAAGTCACTGATTAGGAATCTGATCTTAGATTTTCAAATTTCAAAATAGAGGATCAAATATTGCAATGTTGTATCCATCATTTTTAATTTATAATAATTGGCACTGGTTTCGTAAGCTTTACCAAAAACTTTAAAATACAAAGGTTCCTAAAAATCCAAACTATACAATTATTTTGGACGGCCATGTGAGATTCGCTTTATTGAATTTTTAAAAAGGGACCCGGGTTAAATCATCAGCTACTCGAAAAACTTTATATTGAATTTTGTCAAAATTTTGTTATTGTATAGCTTTCTCAGATTGGCACGTAAGTGTAATAAAAAATAAGATTTTTCGACTACATTTAATTGTAGTAAAAGTGTGCTAAGAGATAAACATTTTGTATACCTTCTTATACTAAAGAATATCAGGGTCTACGTGTCATACCAATTTTGGCGTAAAAAAGTATAAATGACTACTACGAAATTGCAATAAAATGAAAAGAAAAGGATGACACTCAAAAGGGTTGCTTTAAAGAAAAAAATTAGTATTCTATTAGGTAAAAAAATGTTACCAAATCATTACCATATTACTTTTATAATAAAAACAACTTTTCAACCATGATGATCATAATTTGTTTTGTTAACATAATTTCATAACAAATTATTATACATTTGACTAATTTTTGATAATATTTTATGATAATATTCTTCAAATAACTTATAAAAATTCTGCAAAGGTACAAATCTAAAAAAATTTATGAATGTTTCTTGTGATACATACTATCGCAAAAAATAAGCGAGTGAGACATTTTTATTGACACTTTCACAAGTTATACCCAGATAAATTAGGTAATAGAATTAAATATTATAGATAATGTGTGTTTTATTACTACAAACGCAGTGTTACGTTTAATACGCGTTTCCATTTGTAACTTGGACTTTAACGCACAATTCTACTTTGTTTTGTAGATTCATTGGACACTATAACCATACTAAATATGATACAACCATACTAAAGAAGTATTCAAGATTATTCACTTTTCACAGTACCTCGATTGTTAATCATAATTTGCATCGCGTTGGTATTGTTACAATTTTTTGTCTTAAAAAACTAGTTTAGAAAAATCTTCCTGATGTGAGTGATTAGTTAATTCATGATGAATTCTCTTGTTTAAAAAATTACACTAAACGATGTTTTTAATTTCACTATGTCGATTTAGTTGTTGCAACTTAATTTTATATTAATAAGTAAATTTGTGCGTAATAATTCTCACCACAATCGTAATTCAACTTATATTAACTGCGTTGTTTAGTCAATCTTTCAGTTTAGAAAGTGTCGAAATAAATTTCATTTTCTAAACATGTTTTTTCTCAATCAATCCAAATTTTTTAAAAATTCTCGAAATACCATATGGTGTACTAGAACTCTTTTATCATTACAATACTATAGGTATGATGTCACTCCTACTCGACTCCGAATAAACCTTCATAATTTTTAACTATGTGACAGTAATCTTCGATCAAGTTTAAACACAAGTTGTGTGCTCTTTTTCATGAATTATGATTTTTAGGTTGTCTTATTACATTTATTTTATGCCTAATCCGAAAATAATCTATTAACAGTAATTTAATTCCTTAAGCCTCAGTTATACATGTTATTAATAAAAACAACAAAATATTTATTTAATAGAAGTAAAAAATCATTAATCTTTATGTTAAAATCAATTTTATTGCCAAGTTTTTAGACTGTATGTATATTTTTAATAGAAACTTCGTTTTGTGTGCTGTTTTACCAATACAAATTTCGAATTTTGTCTCCTGCATACCACAAATCAACAAATATGACTGACGATTAAGGTCAGTAAAAACCACGAAGCCTAATCCACTCTTAAAATCTCTGTAAAAATTATGAAATTTTCAGTATTTTTGCACGTTCGTAAGATCGGCGAAAAACAGCGACATTGGGCTTAGATTTTTTAGCGAACAGGGTATGTTTGAAAGGTGCACGACACTTTTATCTAAACATAATCGAAGCTTAGTTTCAAAACCAGTATGATAGCTTCAAAATGAACAACAAAATGGCAGATAAAAGTTAAATACAATATTTTGCATACAATTTTCTTACTTAGAAAAATGTACAAATAACAAAAAAAAGCTTAAAAAAGAAGTAAAAAATTTAAAAGATTTTTAATTATACTATCCATACAATCATTTTAAACCTCGTATAAAAAAACAACCTCCGAGTTGTAGCCAATTTCATATTAGTTGTATTTAAAATAATGTGTATATCGGAAGTTGGGTGGGGCTGTCGACTGTCTATATATCCGGGTTACCTTATTAGATATAAGTTCCCCCATCACTTAGATAAACCAAATCGGCTCAGTCACGCTCTCTTAATCAGCTCCCAAATATATCATATATATTCCGAATTAGGTCTCGTACAGACTTGTTTACATAGTATTCGAATTCCCACGCAAATTAAGGGGGTTAGATCTCAATTATAGACCTTAAAAAAACATTTGAATAGTAATTTTCTTTAAATATTATTATTCTATTGAATATGATGGATACATAAACACATCTAAATAGAAAGTCATAAATATTTGTAAAATTATTATAAATTATCTGAAAATTTGAAGAAAATAGTTGTTACCAAATATTGGTACAAAATTGAGACATGTACTTGTTTAAATTATTTTAAATTAATGTATTCACAACATGAATATTTCATTTTATTTACTTATTAAAGAAGATGAAATATACTATACATCCGGGTGATATAGTGTAATTTTGATAGTCAATAGATCAATACGAAGTCGTAAAACCTTCCATTGTATAGTTGCATGAAATCATTAGTTATTTGGACTTAAAAAGACAAATCTCTATTTAAATGCTTGTTGAAATATTATTTTTGATATAGTAAGATCCACCATATGGAATTATTATTACGGAAGAAGATCATATTTATTTACACATATTAATTAAATAGGATAATCGAAAACAGTGCTGTTTTGTACAAAATAATTAAATCGACTATTTTTCCTCTTTAATTTGATATTTACTTTTCTCTAACTTTTTTCGAAATTATGGAGGATTGATGCACTAGAAAGTCAGGATTTTCAACAGCTATTTTTATAAAATGTAAACCTACTTTCTGACTAAAATCAAAATTCAGAATGAACTAATAACTGTTGTTTGCTGCAAAATCTTCTAATTAATAGTAGTTCAAAATAGTTTACATTTCATAAAAATGATTCTCTTAAATTTCTCTAATTTACTTTGAAAAAATATTTGTTTAGAAACTTTCACTTATTTTTGTTACCGTTACAGGCATTTATGTAAAAAATCACTGATTCTTAAGTGATTGTAATGGATCAATTGTTATACATTTTTAACTAAAACTTAAGAAGAAATTTTCAATACTAAAAAAGTATTTCTTGTTCTAATTTAAAAAAAATAATTGTTTTAAGGAAACAATTCAAGAGCTGTGCTTGTAGGATATTGATTCTGTGATTATATGTAAATTATATAAAAATTCAAATTATTTATAATTAATACATTATTAAAAATAAAATATTTTTCTTATATTATAATACCAGTTTCAATGATCCGTGAATTTCTCGTATTACGACATAGATCAATGCCCCTTAGTCTAAGGGTATCATTCGTGGTAGTAGCATACACAAGGCTGAATAGTGATGCCGAGAACAGCGATCTGTTAGTTTCAAGCTTATGGAATTTCATCTCTTATTATGGAATCTGGTATTATGTTCTGCGAAATATTTTTCTTCAATAAATAAATGTTGTATAAGATTTTTTATTACATAAGATTTATAATTCTATTTCCGTTTTGCAAATTGCCTTTAGATTAATACGGTATTCAAATATAAAATATAAATAATCCATTTTCGTGATATATTCAGGTTTGAGTCTATTACGTCAGAAAACCGCAGTTATATTAGAGAAAAGTTTGTATAAAAGGAATTATAAAAAAAGTTATAAAGAAAACATACCGCAAGAAAACTGTAAAGAAGAATTTCTCGAATTCGTTTATTAGTAGTAAAGGTTTTATTTGATGTACGTATTTTTATTGCTTTTTTTATTCTAAAATTTTATTCTGAATTATCATAATTCTTTCATAAATGTCTAATACGCAAATACCAAAAAAAACCTTTCAATAGTAATAATAATTATCAATTAGAATTACTATTTCATATTTTAAAGACAACGATGTATTAAGTACCAATTTCTTGTTTCGAAGTCTACTATTATCAGAGGTTTCTACATTTATTCATTCTTGATTTAAACTTTTTTTTCTAAGGGTTAGAGTTTTTCGAATCATCTCTGAAGAAGTTGGCCGACAAGGTAGCGCTCCAAGAGAGATTGTTGAAAAGACGGAACATTATTGTCTCGGGCTTACATATCGGCACTAACTCTGTCAAAAACGATATTGAGGAGTTTCTGAAGAACAAGTTCGCGTTTCCGAACGCAGTGATTAGTGCGAGAGTTATTCGTAATAATCCTCCTATGGCACTCGCGGAGCTAATCTCTGAGGATGTCAAGCGCTCTATTTTCGCCGTCAAAAAGTCTGTCCTGTCCAGCTCGAACATTTATATTTCGCATGATCTTACGGATCGAGATCGAATAAAGGCGTATAAAACAAGAATGGCACGCAGAGCTGCAACCCTGAGGGGACAATCATTTATAAGAAGGGCAAATTGTATCGCTGTTAACAATAACTGGCTCAAATGGTCCGACGAAGAAGAGGATTTTACGATTCCGTGCAATGAACTCGCCCGTGAACGGACAGTACCGATTTCGCCTGCTCTTATAGATAATGAACGAAGCAGGGCGTTCTCTCAACGTCGCTCACCTACGCCTTACTCAAAGGATAACTCTCCGAACAACCAGCAACAAATTTTTTAAATGATTCCCGTCATCTTCATCGACCTTCTACTTCAGCACGTTTCTTCACTTCAAGACCGGCAACAGCATCATTCCCGTACAGCTCTTCGTCCGCTTATAATATTTTAAAAATTGCATTTTGGAACGCGCGCGGTATTTATAATATCGTTGATAACTCTTTTTATAATGCATTCGACATTTTTAATTTCTCCGAAACTTGGTGCGAAAATCAAGATCGTGTAAAAGACATTGCAACTGGCTCTTCAGGGATTTTTTCTCCAGCTTCTCGCACATCCAATTTTGGACGATGTAGTGGAGGCCTTTTTTCGCTAATTAAAAAAGACTTTAATATTTCAATTTTAGACATCTCGCCCAATTGGATCTTTTATCGCGTCAATACTTTTCCGGTTAACTTAATTATTGGCTCTTTTTATTTTTCTCCTATTTCCGACATTAATAACGACCTTATTTCATTGCAACAGGTAATTGATTCGCTGAAGGCCCAGTTTCTTGACTGTATGTTTGTTCTTGCTGGCGATTTTAAGTGCAGAATTGGTTTTTTGGATAGTTGCTATGATTCTCACATTTTTGAAAATTCTGCAGTTTTGGTCAACAGAACATCGCATGATGAGTTGCGTAATAGGCGTGGATTTCTTCTGTTTGAATTCATGACCTCAAATAATTTTATTATACTAAATGGCCGCACCGTTAGTGATAACCCAGCACACTTTACTTTTCTCGGGAATAGAGGTTTTAGTGCTGTCGACCTCGTTTGGGTCTCAGTGTCGCATCTTCCGTTTGTTTGCGATCTGGAAACGGGAGACGATCTCCATGGCTCAGACCATCTTGCTGTGTTTCTTTCAGTATTCTTAACTTCCGAACGTTTTTCCCACAGGGAGTCTTCTACTCCCTCCAAGAAACTGCCAAAAACGAAATTTTTAAGGTCAAATGACGGGGTATCTAATTTTGTTAATCGCTTACAACTCACAAATGCAGCTTTAAATCCAGCGAATTTCGATTCAAATACTGAAGCCACCTACGTATCCTTTTGTAACACTCTTCGTAATTGCGCCTTAAAGGCCAATATCTTAGATGTATATGTAAATAAATCGCGTAGATCCAGGCCCGTGTCTAAGATATGGTTCGATACTGAATGTATTCGTGCTAGGAAAAAATTTAAACTTTCGCTGAGAAAAATGAAAAAGAACCGGTATAATTTCTCTATGGTTGTACCGTTTAAGGCAGCAAAAAAAGAATACTTAGATTTAGTTAGTTTTAAGAAACGCATATATTTTACAGATATGGCGAACAAATTTGCGGCGGTACATAATTCAGCCGAATTTTGGAAAACGGTCCGTCTTTATCGAAAAAAGCCCAGTGTAGACCCTTTGGTTTCGGAAGAATCTTGGAGGTCATACTTTTTAATGGCATTTCCTCGGATATCTGACACTCCGGAATTCTTCCCTGAGACCTTCGACCACTCACTCGACACTGAGCTAACTATGGCCGAATTAACGGACAGCATCGAGTTTCTTAAGGTCGGGAAAGCTGTTGGTCCGGATGGTTTACCAGCTGAGCTGTTCAAGCTTCTCGATACCGCCTGGCTATCTCACCTTTTGAATCTTTTTAATGGGATTTTTTCATCCGAAGTGTTCCCTTCCGGTTGGGCTCAAGCTGCTCTGTTCATGCTCTATAAGAAGGGCTCACGAGATGACCCTGCAAATTACAGGATGATTGCGATATCCAATGCCCTCACTAAAATTTTTTCTCAGATATTGTGCAAACGCTTAAACAATTGGGCCATCCATAAAAGTATGCTACCAGAGGAACAAGCAGGTTTTCGCAGTGGTAGAAGTACAGAAGATAATATCTTCTCCCTTCTTGCCACTATTCAAATTTCACTTCGTCGACCAAAATCAAAACTTTACAGCCTCTTTGTAGATTTCAAACGGGCTTTCGACTCTGTCCCTCATGCGTTACTTTGGAGGAAGCTATTTGGTTTGGGCGTAAGCACAAAGTTTATCAGAATACTACGCGCGTTGTACCAATCTGCCTCGGTTTTAGTTCAATCCGCAAATGAGGCTCCTAGCGAATATCGAGTGACGGTAGGAGTACTTCAGGGAGAAATTCTAAGCCCGCTGCTCTTCATCTTGTATCTCTCAGACATAGCATCTTTTTTCAGAGAGAGAGGTGTGCGTGGCGTTGATATTTCGACCTCCTTCGACCTACTACTGCTACTTTACGCTGACGATCTGACGTTATTTGCGTACTCACCGGCCGATCTACACAGAAAACTAATTATACTCGATGAGTACTGCTCATTAAACGCTCTTACGGTCAACACAGAAAAAACCAAAATCATGTGCTTTAGAAGAGGCGGACCCCTCGACTCTTATTCTAAGGTTTTTCAGTACAAAAGCATACCGGTTGAAGTTGTTAATCGTTATCGCTATTTAGGGGTGATGTTCTCCACATCCGGTTTAGGTCTCATGCCGTGTGAAGACGCTATTGTCAGAACTAGCTCCGCCATAGCTTCGCTTGTACCTCTGATAACTTCCGCTAAATCTGATGCGTGCGAAGCAATTTTAAAATTGTATAATGCATTAATTGTATCCGTCCTTCTGTACGCCGCGCCGATATGGGCATTAAGATATTTGAGTAATCTAGAGTCTATCCAAATCGCATTCTTCAAAAGACTTTTTAATCTGCCAAGATGTGCATCAACATATATGATTCGATTAGAACTTGGAATTTTTCCTATCGCAGTAGAGATTTTAAACAGAGCCCTAAAATGGGTGATTCGTGTTTTAAGAATGCTCGACTCTCGATTACCCAAAATTCTATTATTAAGGCTTAATGATCTGGCTCGTATCCATTCTGAGGTAGACTCTGCGAACTGGGTACTACAGTTAAATTCTATTTTGGACAGTCTAGGGGCAAGTGAACTTTGGGAAAACTTAAACGCAGACCTATGGGAAAATTTAAGACCTTCTTTAGTTAATAAATTTGCGGAAATCTGTAGAAAGAAAGATCTTAACGCCTACTTCTCGTCAGACTCTCCACAACTACCAATATTCCGTCGTTACTCTGACTCGTTACTAAATCTGTACCCAAAACGCTCGTCCCTGGACTGTCTAAAAGTCAAAATACAAATCCGTTTAGCCACAGTGTATTCTCGTTCGATATTAATCGGTGGCTTCAGATATACATATGATCCAACTGCTGCTTGCTCTTTATGTAATTTAAATTCTTTAGACGACCTAAAGCATATTCTTTTGAAATGTCCTATAACCGAATCTGTGCGCAAACATTTTTTTCCGGAAACTTTCCTAGGGCCGATTACCTTTGAGCGTAAGTTCATAAGCTTAATATGTGAAAATGATGTACATTCGGCAAATCAACTATATGCCTATGTGAAAGCGTGTTTTATACGTCGAAATTTTATGCTTGGTATCTAACTTTCGGTCCATCTTAATATATCTACTTACGTTTCCAATTCTTCTTATTCCGTTTCGACTGTTTGTATTATTGCGTTAACTATTTTTCTTCGAGAATATTATTATTTTTGTAATCTTGTAATTATGTATCCGATTTTCGGAACTCATTCTCTATGGGTAAAATCCCTATACTTGAGAAATAAACTCTATCTATCTATCTATCTAAGGGAAAGGATTATGGATTATAAAGAAGACTTATTAATTAAGATTTACGAAATTGTAAGCATTTCTAAGATCGAATGAATAATTTTTGATACTTGTAATAATATTAATTGTCAATATTTTCAAATATTTCTTTTATTAATAGTACTTTTCTTACCAAGGACGCAAAATAGAGTTTTATGCCCGTGCTGCGAAAATTATTTTTCAATTTGGACGGTGTAGAACTGGACATTTTTAAGAATGATGATGCAGCATAATCTTTATCTAATACATGGGTCGTTAAATAGCCATTTTACGCTTCCTAAATAGAAAAATAATTGTTGTCCCACCTGCACAAATCCACGTTGTTTACACAATTTTTTTCCGCCAGTCGGTCTTTTTCTTGTACTTTCGGGAATTTCCATATAGGTGTGACAAAAAAATAGTATACATATCGCGGGCGGGAAAGCATTGCATACACTCTGGCGAAATTGCCCTCGCTGCAATGACTTCGTTTCCGCCCCAGATACGTAATATACTATTTTATACCTTAAGAACCATTAAATAAAATAATTGCGATAATAGTTGAGAATTTATTTATAAGTGATCGGGTTGTGAACGGGCAATAGTCATTTTTTACAAAATTACTCTGTTGGAGTGAATGGATCAGAAGATTCATCAGTTTAGGTCCTGACATAACCTCCAATGATAAGATATCGATTTCGGTTCGACATTTCTAAGATCTATTAAGATCTCTACTATGATCTAATCGCAAAAAAGGACAATGCCCACGGCAAATAAATTACATACACAAGGGGAAACTTTATAACAAGATTGAAATAAAAAATTGAACTATTTTAAATTATGATAGTTAATACATTAATACGTTGTAAGTGGGAACAGTCAAACGAAATGACATTACAAATTGTAGAGGCAGGTTCTCCAAACTACTCCTTTTTCGGAGCCAAATAATTTTTTTATAACTTTAATGTTTATTTTTGCCATTATATTTATTATAAAGATTACACCTTTGCGTATATTGAATTAAGTACATTGCTTCATCATGCAGCTAAAGGTTGTGGGTAATTTCATATCTTATACAGACAAAATTTATGATAAACAAAGTACCGAATATTTATATAAAAATTCAAATAAACCACAATTTTAAATATTCATGTAAAAATAAAAAATATCTGACGTCGTATCCTTTAAGTACAAACATTTTCTTATCTTTTTAAAAGATTTTTTCGATCACAAATATTCTTTACGTTGAAATTTGGAATTAAAAAATCATTCTCACAAATTCACTAAATTAACGCGGATATAGTTATATTTTTCGCCCAGTTTTAACCATGTCAGTACAAACAACACACAGTAACAAATAACAACAGTATTTTCAAAATTGTTTATCACTTTTGTTTATCAGTTTTGTAATGATTTCCGCCACAGAAATACTTGGGCATAAATGGATTCGTATGATTTTTTCTAGTTTAGAAGTTGTACATGGGTACTTAATCACATTTAGCAATTATTATCACAACAAATTTTGAACAGTATTCAATATACTTATTCTATAGTCCCACATACAAGCATCAGCTGATATGGATGAACAATTTGGGAACTATTAAAACGTTGATATTATAGACATATGGTAAAAATGTAACAAACAATGAAAAATAAATTGAATAAGCCAAGAACAGGATATAATGTTCCGTTCCTTGATGCAAATTCAAAGAAGAAAATTCCTTATATTTATTTCGTATACACTTGTAACGGTCTTTTATATTTTTTATTAATTTTTAGTGAGACGTCTATACGTCAAACTCCAAAAGAAGTCGGTCTCGCGCCAACAGTTACAATAGTCGCGCACCTTCAATAAAAATGCACGGCGAGCAAATTTCGAGTTAGGAGTCACGTGTTCCAATATTAACGAAAACAGTTATCCCAAACCAAACTTGCCAATACCCGGGAAACACGAGACGACTACTAATATGTCTTAACAAAAACAATCCTTAAAATGAGATACGAGATAACGTTAAGAGCAGGAGAAGATTAAAATGAAATATATAAAATATGGTTTAAGATAAATAGGTTTATTCATATAAAAGATATTTATTGCCCGAGAGATATGAGAAGCCGGGACAGAACCGGTACTTACAAGATTTGGTGCTTCGTACACGCTTCGAAAAAGGCTCTGTCTAAACCAATAGTGGACGTCGCTTGCCCTGTCCGTTCGCCGAAATCTCGAATGATCGCACAATAATATGGACACAAATATTACAAAAACGCGATTGTCCAAATCACAAATAAATATAGACGCCTGTCTTTACAAAACATTTCCCGAGCGGAAAAGAAAACAAAGAACAATTCTTTTTATATATACGCTCGCGGATCGAAGGTACGCAGAGATCTGACTTTTCGGTTACCGGCGAGTACCGTATTACTCTCCACAGAGTCCACCATCTTTAGATTTTTCTTACATCTCAAAATAAGATTCTGTCAACGTTTCAGTAGTTCCTGAATCGCCATCGGGATACTGATGCTTACTATTAAGGTCATACAATGACGAGTGACTTTTTTTCTAAAATATCGCTACGATGGGATGTAGAGTATCAAATTGTTAAAAATGAGTAGTTAACACATGTATATTACTTGGTTTAGGATATAAATTATGTAAAATATTTCTGACGGTATAGTTTATTAATCGTAAAAAATTAATTCTGTCACTTTACTCATTGAACTAGTCTAACATTAAAACTGTAAGTATAAATAAAAGAATGATAATGATTGAAATAATTAATAAGTTCTGATCTGAAAAAAAATGTTTATTGTGAATAATCCCTTATGTCTTTTAAAGTATGTCTCATAACATTACGTCTTCTTATCATTAGAATTTAATGAACATTAAAGAAATATCTTCAACTTTTGAACTAAATAATATTTCATTTCAACGACTTTTTGTCTGGTTTATTAAATCCGAAATAAGTACAATTATATATAATAATTTAAAATCGATTGCAAAATACTGGTCATGAGTACATTATATTACTTTGCTCCTGTTACTAATATTCAGATTTCCTGTTTAATCTATAAATATAATAATTTCTATTATTACCACGTAGCAGAACGATAATTTTTTTAAAAAGTTTTGGTAACTTCAAGAAAACTGCTTTCTAAATGTGGCAACACCTTTGTTAGTATTTCGTTAGTTTGAAATTCGAGAAGGGGATTTTGATGGAGAGTAGACTCAACATGGACTTCCTTGACTTGTGAAGCAGCAATCTTGTTTCCTTCAAATTTAATTAATAAACTTGAACTTTCACTCCTGGGAAGTCTAACCACCATTACTTTTTGGGATTAGGCATCCAAATTCTACTGTTCTACAAACTTTTGGTGCAGTATGAATAATAATATAAAAAATGTAGTATTTTCTTGTTATTATTCACTAATTAATTAAATAAGAATTTATCGATCACATCAATTATTTTGTAAAATCACATGCAATTTTCTAATGCGGATGTATGATAATCGTAGGTTTGTAAAAAGGATAATTATACGTTAAATCATGTATTAACAATGTACGTTTTAATATACTGTTTTTTTTTACAATTGATCTCGTTTCCATCCATTTGTAAAATCTCCTTGCAGTCACTAACTTCTCAAGAGCCTTCCTAAGAGTGTGCGTACCAAAAATTACTTAAATATTCGTTGAATTGAAGGAAAGGCGGGTCATAACCTACTTTTACTACTGTATATAAAGCATATCTCTACCTCTTTTACTTCTTTCTGAGCCGTGAGCGATACTTAAGTCCTTCATGAACCTCGGCACAGGCTCCTTTCACTCTTTTCATATTTTCTATTTATACGATCATAAATTTTCTGCACATTTATCACAATAGCGTATTTCCAAAAACGCATGAGTAATTTTTAATTTTCTCTGGAAGCATGGAGTGCACTACAGACATCTTAATATTTTGAGTTCTAAACTTCGAAATTAAGATCCAGACGTTATATTAAACCTGTAACTCTGGAAAAAATACATTTTTTTGAAAATAGAATTCTAGCATCTCCATCTTACTAAAAAATATTCTTACTAGATATCAATACTCGAAAACAATCTCTGGACAATTTTTCTGAAATCATGGATTTTAGAAGAACATTTTTACTTTATTGAACACACATAAAAACTTGATAACGTTTTCTTGAAACATTTTTAAAATACTCAAGAAAACGTCACGTTTCTAAAATTCGGCATTTCTTAACCATGCTGCATTATTGATAGAAAGCTTTTCAAAATTTCCTAACCTAACATTATTTCCCGAATTATGATAATCAATTTTCTTTTGTTAATTCAAATTGGCGAAATGAAGGCAGATCTTCTGAAAATAAATTACTTCAATTTTTTCGAATACACTCTCTGATTTTAGTTCAAATTTCTCTCTAGATTATTATAATTGTTTTCAAAAGTGGGCCTGGCAAATTTAAACTTCCTGCCAAGGAATACAATAAATAATGATGACAATAATGATACATTTTTACCATAAATTTGTATCAAGACATGATAAATTAATGTCAGTTTCATCCGAGTTGAACAATATTTGTAGTTGAGAGAATTGTTTTTCGAAAATAATATCGAAAGTTAGGTTTCGCACTCTCCAAATATTAACTAGACTAAAACTACTAATTAAGGAACAAACACTGGGCCTCTAATTAGGATTATTACTGCTATGGGGCTTATAAACTGCCCGTTCGCAGTTTCTAGAAACTCACCCTTTAACATAGAATTCATGGACTCTTAACGCTAATCAAATCGATGTTCTACCATGTCAGGTTGAAAAAAGCGTTAATAAAATCGAATACAAAGTTATCAATTGAAATGCTCTGTATTTTATTTTTTACGTTTTCATTTCATGATTAAAAATTACACAGAAACTGAAAGTTTCATAATAATTCCCAACATCTCTTAACATCTCCTCATATTTCTTGATATCTCCAAAAAATTCTCATCTTTCATTGTGATTTAACTTCATACTAACAATTCAATCATGTTTAGCCGATAAATTAATTTCTTTATAAACACTTATTTTATTGTAATTCAAATTTTTTTTAACCAGTAAATGTTATTATATTTGATCAAAAAGTGTACTACTAGGCTTATCTTCTACGGATTGTTGGAGTATAAAATATTACCATAAAGAAATGAAATAAATTTGGTTATCTTTTTACGTTTGAAAGAAATAGTTACTACAATTTGTGAAAGAAAATTAAAGAAATATATTATATTCGTTGCGAAAGCAATGTTTATTTAAGTAAAAGGACCGTACACACCAAGAAATTAATCTAAATCTTAATAAAGAAATATATTCTTTGTAATCTAACAGTATAACTTTCATTGTAATATGTACTTTATTTAAAACTGCAAGCCTAAAATTCATCTTTTTTTAATTAATTTTGTTAATACAGGACCCCAAAATTTACATTTATTATAAAAGTTGTCAACATTCCGATGTTACTAGGTACTGAACAATTCAGGTAGAAAATTGAATAGATTTTCCAGGATTATTTAAAAGACACACGTTAAACTACTGTGCAAAGTCTATGAATGTAACAACCTGGATTTTATACAGAGAAATAATTCAAAGGAAAATAACAGATAAATTACGTAATTATAGATTTTAACTTAAACAATAGTTTGTTAATAAATAACTGTAAAGGCTGAGGCTATCTTAAATACAATCTAGATAGTGCCCACATTTCATTTCTACCCGGTAATAAGTGATATCTTGAAAAAGCTTTATATTATTACAGAATGAACAGTATTGAGACTCATAGAAATGGGTATGAATAACGTAAACATTTGAATTATTGAAAAATAATAATATGCAAAACATAAGTCCCAATTCATTAATGAAATTTAAACTTGTTAAGAAAGTAACTAGAAGAAATTGAATAGAAAACTACTCATTGAATTTAAAAACATAATAGTTATTTTTATTACAAGGGCGTAAAATAAGTTTTTACGCTGGCAGGTGACTAGCAAGGCCGAGGAACGTCGAAGCCCTTGAGTTGTAAAAGCTTACGTCTGTGTTAAAATTTTTCGTCATAAAGGGTTTAAAATTCGAGTTTGTGTCAATACATTACAACTCGAAAAAAATGGGAAACTCCTATCTTATTTATGTAACTTTTTATTATATATTTATTTAATTTATATAATTATTAATTAATTCGTTAGTTGTTTTCCATTTTATTCATATAAAACCTTGCTAATTGAAGTAGTAATTTACTTTCTAGTCCCACATAACTAATTAATGCATAGAATCTTTAAATTTACTTATTGGATACCATACTAAAACCAGTTTATATATGAATTATGTATTAAGAAATTTTTTATTAATCTGGATATATTTTAAATTTCCATTTAAATATACTTTAGTTTACAATTCTTCAATATGTTTTAAACGTTGTCATTTCGTTATCTAATGACAAACATTTCGTCAGTGTTACAGCAACGTGCCCATCCACGTCGGGCACAATTGTAGATAACAGCATCATTTCTCAAACGTCGTGATGAGCGTTTATAACTTCAGAGATTAACGCTTATGTTCAACTATTCGACAATCTTAAAATAGAGTTTCGTTCCCAAATTAACTTTAAAAATAATTAGGTCATCTGTAATGCAGTTTAATACAACCATACACTGTTACTCAAAGGGGAAACAAAATCTATCAAAAGTATCGTGTAATTTCGTGGTAATTAATGTAATTCTATTACTTTTTATACGTGTTAGTGTCACAGTAGAGTTAGTGATTTATTCCGTTTTTAGAGTTCTTTCATTTTAATATTATGGTCATAAATTAACTTAATGACAGGCGTTAAATTTGATAAGTATTGTCATTAACATAAGAATTGGTTTGTTTCCATTTTGCGATTTATTTCTAAATTACAGTTAAGGGCCCTTGAGGCGAGAAAAACTTCGCTTCAATTTCTAGGGTTTTTTAATGATTTTTTCCGCGATATTTTTTCAAGAAAATATTTAGCGAATGAGTGACTTTAGAGTGATTCTATGGAAATAATAAAAACACGAAATTCCCGAGGCACATGTAAATTGACAGATTGACACAAAATGACAGACCCTTATAACCTAACGTAGAATTTGTATCTTTATTTTTATTATTTCCTAGTTTGAGAATCACTCCACATTCACTCATTCCATGGCGTTAATATAAATGAATATTCCCTTATTAAAGGATTGCGGAAAAAAAGAATGTGAAGCAAGGTTTCCCACGCTTTTCGACGATCTCGAGAGTCGCTAATAATAATAACACATGAAATAATGAAAACAAAAAGTCAACATTCTAGGTTGTATATTATATTTAATTAAATTAAACTTCTATATTATTATAGACTAAAAAATTCGATATTCCATATAATTGCGAAACAAAATTATTCTTTGCAATTTGGCATGAACAATATTAAGGTGCTATTTGTCACCTTAAAATGCTCCTTTAGAAATTTCAATGCGATTTTTTTTACTTCGTTATTGAAGTTTTTTTAGGGAGAAATTATGATTTTCATACATTAAATAAATGTGTAATTATATATCTTTGTAGGGCCCCAAATTCGAAAAATAATACAGGATATGGAATTTCCAATCAAACTAGATTCTGTAGAAAGATGATCTTGGACTACTTTTATTTCATAATAATAAGAAAAGTCCCGACCACGTAATCATATAGTAAGTGAATTTTTGAATGCCTACGATGCAGTGCATTGCAACACGTCGATCGACATTTATTTTTTGTATTCGCATTTAAATTTCTTTCCCGAAAATCTTGGCCAACTCAGTGACGAACAGGGTGAAAGATTTAATCAGGAATTAGTAGCTTTCGAAACCCTTTTTCGATGTTAAAGCTCCATCAATATGTTTGCAGATTACAGTTGGTCACTTAAACGCGAAACAAATGATGATTTTTATGAACGCAAAAGGTCAAGTAAATTTTTGAATTTTTAAATTTTGTAATTAATTATTTCTCAACCTCACCATCTTCCATTGTTGTTATTGCGTGATATTGCGCATGATATTGTAGGCAACGATTGGAAGTTACTATATTCAAGTTTTTCTTAAAATTCCAAAAAGCGTAAAATCCATTAAGACCAGTCAAATTTTAACAAATTCAAGTAAATAAATAAGCCATTTTAATCGAAATTACATACACTACATCTTCAAGATATGGTACTTAGGAAGAAACAGTTGTTATATAATGTTCACAAATATGTGCCAAATATGTTTTTACTGGCATGGAGAAAGATCGAATACTATCGTTAAAGATCCAGAAAGCTCCAAAATGATCGAGTTGAATGGAGAGATCATGAAAGATCGATAGAGATCCAAAGAAATCGAGAAAGATTGGGAGCTGATACAAAAAGAGGAGGGATCAAGAACGATAGAGAAATATCGAAAATAATCGAGAAAGGTCAAGGAAAATGTGGGACAACCGAGAATAGATTGAAATTAGATTGAAAGATCGGAAAATATTGAGAACTATGGAGAAATACGCGAGTGATCTGATATTCAATGCGACTTGAAACTACTTACAGTAGGACCTGCGAAATTGACTGCCATTCCTTTCGACGACCTCCAAAATTGTCTGCAAGTTACGAAAACGAGAGAAGGGGGACCACAATTCCTCAAAATTTTGATTGGATTCAATAAGTTGCTCATTTGTCGTTAAAATTAGTTTAAAATGACTGACAGCCGATGGTAGACAATTTCGAAGGCTTCCGTGGAGACAATTTGACAAATCGGTCAATTTTGAGGCGGTCACTTTTACAGGTCCTACAGTAAGTTTTCTACGCGGTCAATCATTTTTCCGGATAGAAAAATATCTTAACTTAAAATACAAAAAAATGTTTACATTACCGTAATTAACGATTTTCGGCTAGTTTCGGATTCTTTACAATATCGTGAATTTCAAAAGAGTAGAACAAAAATTATCGTGAGTATTCCTCGCATCATTTCGCCCTTGATACGTAATGTACTATTTTCAAATTTCAGAAATTTACTAGGCATTAAAATGTTATACTTTTTAGATCCGCAATTTTAATAAAATATCCTATAGGCATTTACTTAATTAATATATTTCTAACACTGCCAGCGAAATTGAGTTTCGCACCCTATGGGAATCGTCGAAAATATCGAACTCCGGCGATTGTGATTTTTGCCCTCACTTCGTGGTGGATTTACACTTAAGGGAGTTCAATAATTGTGATCAATATACGTGAAATGATACTGTTATGGTTGGAAAGGCTGTTTTCCAAGGTCGACAATACATCTGTCGCGATTTGCAATCTTTAATTTAGCGGATTTGTAAATCGATATATATTATAATAACTGGCCACCTGATGGCTCTGTTAGTTCTTGTATAAGTTTGGCAACAAAGCGAACAATTTTCGACTCTGTTCCGTTTTCCGGTTCTCGCACGTTTTTAGTTAGTTCGAATTTGGTCACGGCTCTATACACATCTGTTGATACCGCGCATCGTGTACGAAGATCGCGTCGTATACCCATTACGCTTATTTATAACGCGTAGTTACTTGTGTCTTTCTTAGTGAGAAAATAAAGCGAACATTGGGTTATTGAAAAGTGCTATATTTTCTTGACCCTACCAACTCCTGCCCGCATACACTGATCAAAGATTTTCTGCATTTACATTGTCGCGTGTTCGATAACGCAACAACATCTAATTGCGAGCCGGTCTGAAGAGTATTAATACAAGGTCAAACGTACATTAACTATATTACACCACCAATTACATTTGCTAATAATGAATAGTATATTAAAGGTGCATTAAATAATCTTCTAATCTTCTTTGTTTTTGCATGGCCTGACTACATGAAATAATGTAGAGTGTTGAATAAGCTGAAAAAGAAATCGTACTTTGTTGTTTACAAAGTAATACGTACTAATAATTCTTATCAGTATCATACCACTATTAAGTGCCTTTTTTGACCCATCAGTAGACGTGCATCGAAATTGTTTGACTTGTTTGCAAAGTTTTATTGCAGTCAAAATGCAACCTTATCAAACACTTATTGTAATAGAAGAAAATAAATATTCTTCTCCAAGTCTTTTTCCGGAAGTAAATTCTATGCTTATGCAAAACATACCATCGACTATAATTTCTTTTACATCGAAATTGAAACTACACAAGGAAATACTATACAAGATTCCGCTATTTAAAAAATACGAACTTCATATCTTTTATTCTTTCTCGTGCTCAATGCAATTACAAAATATTGAGGTTTGCATAAAAAATGATTTTACCGCAGTACACGAAAGTTTAACAACTGTACGACAACGTATTTGTCAATATACAAGGCAATTCTATCCAAAAGTGCTTATTATTAATTGGACTTCTAAAATTCATCGTTTCGATAGCTACTTAAAATACTTTTGGAAAGACAATCTTTACGACGTCTTCAAACTTGGCAAGAAATGAAACAATACATCAGTTTAATTTATTTACTTCGGACTACCTCACAGAGAGTTGTGCTTCGCACACCGAATGGTTTCCTGATAAACTTCGTAATTTTTACGGTTATAGATTGCGGATTGCTGTAAAACTGGAGGAACAATATGTAGAACATCGTTTCAACCTCTATCATGATGATGAACGTAAGGTGGTGGGCGCAAGTGGAATTGATGCGGAAGTTATACAATATTTCGCTGAATCCATGAATTTTACAACGGAATTGATTCTTTTTTCTTCGAATGAAGATTTAAAATTACACCCATCGCACGTTCGATATCCAGACGAACAGTACGATCCAAGAACGAACAAGGCAGATGTTGTAGGATTTGAAATAGAAAATTCTGGTGATAGGAGGTTTTGTACATCTCCTATAAGTAGGGGTTGGTGTTTAGCAGCCCCAGTACTTTATGTCAAGGAAAGTTACACTCCTAGTGATAATTGGCCTTTAGTTGTTACCACTGGAACTTTGGTAGTGCTTGCTTGGGTTATGTCGTTAGCTTTGAAATGCAATTCTGGAAGCTGGTCTATAATGGATATGTTCGATACAGTTATGGGCATTCCAATACAGATTAGACCACGAGGAAATGTTGGAATGACTTTCTTCTTTTCCATTCTAGTGATAGCTTTAATATATAATATGGACATAATTGGTGGTATTTTGGTGACTGAAATACATAACACGAAAGAGATTAAACCTACATCTATTCGGGACCTCATTGATTTAAAAATACCATTCTTGCGAGCCCATTATGCGTATTTGGACCAGAGGAGTGAAAATGTGAAATTGTTAATGCAAACAGCTGTTGATGTTGAAAACTATAAAGAAGAACTTTTCCAATTGGTATGGTACGGCAACTTCAGCATTGTTTATATAAGGCCCACTGCTTTCTACATGCGTGATCTGTTTAAGAACTTCGATTGCGTTGAAGACGATACTCTAACAGAAGATATTCCAGGCTACTGTGCCACGTTCCCTGCGAATATCTTGATCATTTCTAAATGATTCTCCACAGATTTTTCAACTTTGGACTAGTTCGGAGAGGAGAAAAAAACTTTGCTGAGTGGCATCTTCAAGACGTCTTAAATCACAACGAATCGGAGTTTCTGTCTATAAGCTATAGTAAACATAATTTCCGAAATGAGAACGAAATGCCACTTCTTCCGGCTTTATTGAAAATGTAAAAAGTTACATGGATCGCGACGTTCATAGCACTATTTTTAGAGATCGTGTTTTATTTTCGCAAAGTTTTTTCATGTTCACAACGCAAAATTATAGGATATTCCTCTAAATATTATCATCGTTTTTGGATACAAATTAAACAGAAATTCTGCTGCCATTAGTGTTTAGCAGGTTATTTTTAAAATAACATTGTTTATAAACAAGTTTGTTTTCAGCTATTAAAGATAAAGTAAGGAGTTTGTAGTTCGTATCTATCATTATTTTGTGATTAATATGTAATCAAACCACTTTTGTAAATGTTTCATTCACTTAGCATCCGCCTTGTTCCAATATGAACATTTGTAAAGAGTATACACAATTTGTAGTGCTCATTTTTAGGATTATAACCAATAGAGATACGCATTTAATCTAGTTTTAACATATACGCGTTAACATGTGTAGTGGCATAAATCATCCAGGACATTACCGTACAAGTTAATAGAACACGTAAATGCAAAGCTGATGATTTCGATAAATTAAGGAAAAACTGTTTTCACGAATAATTAAAAATTTTATAAATTGAAATTTGCTATAGCGGTATATTTTTTGCGATCATTCTATGTATGCAATAAAAAAGCAACTTCATAAATAATTCGTATGCAAAATGGACCTAAGGGATATTATCATTTTAAGTTCACTTAAATAAGAGTAACACTCAACATTCGTAATGGTGTATTCTTTGTAAAATGTACACATTCCAAAAAAGACAGAAAAGTGAAGATTAAAAAAAAAAAATTCTTTTTTATTTGTTTATTTTGTGTCGCATTAACACATAAAAAAATAATTAATACATATTTTATAAAGTAATAAACAATTAACATTGTAAACGTAGTAATATTAAAACATTTAACTCCGGTTATACCTAAAATTTCGATAAACTTCTTTTATAAATACTAAATTTGGTCATGAATGTTAGAACTAACATTTATAATACAGTAGACCCTCCCATAGTGTCGCCCTCCTCTGATAATGTCGCAGTAAGCTCCCCACCACTCGACCGGCAACAGCTATAATATTTGTCAACCAATCCCGTTCTAGATATAAAGCACGAGAGGAATATAGAGTGTAAGGAATGCAGAGAGTGGGGGTGTGACACATACAGAGGATTTGTTTCCCCTTCGTGGCGGTGACACTATGAGAGGGTCTACTGTATCTGTAATTCCAATAAAGTTCAACTTACCAAAGCCAAATAAAGAATAATGAAAAAAGGGTATGTATAATTTTGCAATTTAAGAACGTTAAATAAAGCAGACGAAAAATTACACCACGTAAAAATATATTTTATAAAAATGTTACGTTAAAATTATTGACATTTCACCTGAACAGGAAATAGAAGGTACGAGAGAGGCAATAATTAATGCAATTTACTCAGTATTTTTGGATTGATCCATTAGCTTAGTCCAGGGGCTTGTGTTGACAGCGGGTCGCAACCCAGTTTTATCCTTGTCCTGCGTATATTGTCGCATCTAAGGCCATTGGTATATTGAATTAAAAGATTGATATTTTTTGCCTTACTTTCGTGTATTATAAGAAATATGCATGAATGTTGCAAACTTGTCGATTAATTAATGTTCTTTCTTCTATTCATCTGCAGCAATAAATAATGCACCAACTTCAGGAAATCTATAATCGCATATATCGATTGTTTCCTTTTTTAATTTTTCAGTTCTTCACGTACATATCTGGAAATGCAACGTGCTGGTTTATACTTTAGGTCAAATGATCTATTAAACATTGGCGGGGTTTAAAAAACATGTAGCTTCCAGAACAAACTTTGCAGAAGTTGGCAAAACAAATACCGAAATTCTGTATATTAAATTTGATTGGTTGCACATTGTTTGCTATACCTTTTATACTGTTAAAACCTTACTGTGCGGAATTAACTTAGCTCTACTTGGTGTAAATAAGCGACGTTAATAATTTGGTGTAAAGTCCTTGCATGTAATGAACAAAAAATAAATAGAATAATTCATAATAAAAATAATAATAATGTTCACCTTTGAAAATGTAATCAAATTATTTCGTTTTAGTATAACTTTCTCTTTTTTTTATGCGTTTCATTTTCTAGCATCATAATAAGAAACATCTATCGTATGTGCAATATTTCCTCTGGATTATTAAAAAAAACCAAAAGAAAGGCATAAAAATGAAAAACCTCCTTTTGTTATTTGTTTGACTTTTAATTATTACGAATTGTTTAGAAATAATGTTGAAATGAAACAATAGAATAGTATTTATCAACGAACTCAAAATTTTCTATTCGTATTATCAGTCGTGAAGGAATATCATTAAATTAAAATTAAAAAATGGACAGTAATACCATGGATTAATAATTTTAACAAAAGATGACTTTGACTTTCGTACAAAACTGTTGTACATTTACCAGAAGACTACACGTGGGTAGTATATTTTATACTGGAATGTAATGTAATGAACTTTTTACGGACACTATATTTCCTTGTATACGAAGACGTTAATCTGGTTTAAGATTCCACGTGCCATAAAAAGTAAACTGCATAGGCTAGATTGTAAAAGCTTTTTATTAGTAATGAAATTCGCGTTACTGGGAAAAGTACCTAAGTTTGTTTACAGTTACAAACCAAATTCTGCTCGTTAGGGTATAACTTTCCATTTAAATTAGTGAATGACGTCTGTCGTACAAAATTTTAAAGAAAATTTTAATACAGAGATTCTAGAATATATTCCAAGAAAAAATATACTTGCACCGTATGATTATAGAGTTGTGTAAAAATATTGTTGTATGTAATTATTAAATCTCCGTCGACATTGAAATTTATATTTAATTACTTATTCTGTGATCTATTAATTTCTTTAGTGAAAATTTACTTGTAGAATAATTACTTAATAAATAACGCATTAAACCCCACTCTCGATGGAAACAATTTCATGTTAACTGAAATTTAACACTTTATATAAACAAATTGTTGTATCCCAACTGTATAGACAATATATATATAGTAAATAAAGAATTATACGTTTTAATAATATTTTCCACAAATTTATAGAAATTATAATAAATTATTATTAAACACCTCCATTGAGCAACTTCTTGTAGAGAAAATGCATTTTGTATAATGTGAAATCCTTGTCCTTTGCCCTTTGTCCTGAATTTTCATTATTTCACTTACACCAGTTTTAACTACAGTGAAAAATACTTTCTGCTAGAATTGAGACTGAAAGTTACATCTAATGTAAATAAGACCAGGTAGCAAAGGAAATACTTATGTACTACACTTTGACTGAATTTAAGATCTAATCCTTTTAAGTATGTATTTGTTTTTGCAGTGTACTAAAATTCCTTCTCAAAGAAACGAAATATCACTTAAAAAGTGTTGTAATCTTCTATATTGGTGGTGATTTACATTTACAATGAAAATTTATTTAAGTTATCTCTAAAAAACATTTTAATTAATATGAAAATTCGAAAAAATCCATGTTTTGCGAGTTTTTAAAAAGAACATTTTATATTTTTGTTAAAAATATTAGAACGTTTTATCATCTTAGTAAATGTTGCTTACCCTCTAAATTTCTTGGAGTTAAAAATCAGGGTCGAACTGAAAACCATGAAACTCTTTGATTAAGAGGGAAAGTTTTCCCTCCAATAAGAGTCAAAGAACTCTAAATGAATGATAATTTCACCCATAATAAAAGATTTACTTGGTTTTCATACTGAGAAATTTAAAGTTGTGTATAACGAAAATGTAATATATTTTTTAGCGATTCGAATTTAATCTGATGAAAGATGCAATTCAAATTTTTTATTTTTTGTTCCGTTGTAATTTTGTTGTACCTATTATATTACCTTATACTAAATCTAGTATTTAGATAATTTGATTCATAGACTGAGGTGTCACGGAAATTAAATAATGGTATCGTTATAATAGGACGAAGTTATTGTTTTTACACCATTTTTAAACGATTAGTAACCAATGAAAGATGCAGTCATTTCTATATGAAAAAAACTTTGTTCACTGCAAATGATCACAAAAATGAAACGTGAGGATATAAGAAAAATGTTTATACGTTATTAATTATTTTTAACTGCTTGCTGAGGAAAATGTAGGTTAGGAAGAATATTCAATATTTTTCAGACAAAATTTAAGAAATCTTAAAAAAATGATCTAGAAGTTTCTTAAAAGAAAAATGTTTGACCGTTTTTAATATCAACGATATTTTTTCAATTTTTATTAAATAAAGTGATAATATATTCGTCTAGTTTTTTAAATTGTGCGTTCTAATTATTGCCAGTATTACAATATGCGTGTCAAGTAGTATGATGCGGTAAAATACTTTTTTAAGTAGTTACGCCGAGGAAATGGTTCTTAAAACCAAATATTTCTCGTCTACTTTTTGTCAATATGTAATTTGGTAGTATCCATGTACGTCAGAAAACGAACTTACAGTGATAGAAGCTTGCATCTGTTTTTCATATATTTGCAATGTTTTGCAATGATTTGCATGAACTATATTAAAGTAATGCTATTATTAACCCTTTCCGGCACACATTTTTCTGATGAATCATTTTTCACGAGACTGGGTACTCGGGGTTTTTTCGGGGTCAAATTCAAGATGTCCGACCAAAATGTAAAAACTTACTTGATTCAGATGAAATTGGATAATCGTGGCTATTTAGGTTTGCTGGTTACGAATCTGAACTCACATTTTAAAAATGCAATATATGGCAGACTAAAAACGTAATCTCATTCAGGTCTTTTATTATTATTTACATTTTATTATTCATTTACACTACTTTTAAATTATATGCACATAAGTTGATTTTTCATTAAAGCTTTGTATAATAATGCTAACTTACATATATTGCACATTTTTTTTACAGATTCGGTCGAACCTTCATAAAAATACGTCATATTGACAAAAAATGCAATCAAATCAAAATCAAATAAAAGTAAAACTATTGTATAACAGTAAAATGTGACTTCCTCCCAAATCGTTTCTTCCGAGTCATAATCTCATTCTGATTTTTCTGAGTGAATTTCAGATCACATGTGAATGTTCGCCAAGAGTTCGGTCAATCGGGCATCAGTGTTTTGGATTTCGCTGGTGTTAATTTCTTTTTAATGAAATGTGCTTTTCCATGTGTTTTTGTATTATAATTGATTGTGATTTTGCTCTTTGCTCGCGGCTGCTTGAAACAACCAGTAAGAATTGTTAAACGAAATTTGTTGTCCTATAATAACATAAATTATATACAAATTATACATAATCGTTATGTAAGTTACGTCAATTGTGCGAACTATATATAATAGTTTTTATATATTAATTGTATACAGATTATTATGTGCTTAATTCTGTATATGCTCTTGTACAAAAGAATGTATATAATTTATGTATGTATATATAGATACTGTTCTAATACAAATAATAATACTTGAGGAGATACTATTTTTTAGTATTTTTACTCATATTTCTGTAAGAATGCGTCTAGCATTCCATCTTAGTTTTTAAGTTACTTTTTAATATTTTTGTTGTACATTATTCTACTATGTGGTTTTTCTGATAGCGTTATATCCTGTATTCTAAGGATCATTGATCCATGATATTAATAAATATTATCAACAAAGAATTACGATGCCATCTTGAATACTGCAATGAATTAATGTGAAAGCCTGTGGTAGTTCTACTTCTGAAACCGCAAAATAGTATTTTTCGATACAAGGCCGTAAAACCAAATTTTATGGCTCGAATGCGGTACCAGCGATACCATCTTCGCTGGTCTTCGTTTCGCTGGATCGTATGAGGCCGTAAAGTCTTACGACAGTGTGTCGAACATTATTTTTCGGTACTGAAACCTGTAAAAATTCGATTTTGCGGACTGCAATTAGTCCGTATGGGTTATGTTTTAGACAGCGCAGGTTCGTGTTACACATAATCCGTAAAATTTCAGTTTACGAATTAAAAATAGACCGTAAAACCGGATTTTACGGCTGTAGTACCGAAAATATCATTTGTTGGGAAATCCGATTTCGCATACCGCTGTCTGCACACTGCACTTTGCACGCTAAAAACTGTACGCAAAATACTTCGCACACTCTAATCACTCGTGTGAAAAGCACCTACTTCGCACACCTACTTCGCGCACTTGTAGCGTAATGTACTATTATAACTCACAGCTTTCACCAACGCAAAGTTTAAAAATATGTATTATTTGAAGGATTTTAAACACAACAAAATCAGATATAAAAATGTACCTTTAACAATAAAGTAAAAATATTTATATCTTAAAGTTACATATATCATAAAATCATTCTCAAGCAGCATACAAATTTAATTATGTAGCACAATAGTTAAAAAACAGTAATATTTTGTGCGAATACTATTTTTTTAGTATCAGTGTATTAGAGGTTATGTACATGAACACGCTAATATAAAAAATTGAATTGCAAAGTGATTTGTAAACAAATTTCCTTTGTAAAGTATAATTTAATTGTAGGGTACGTACCGAAATAAAACTCGTCAAAATTACGTAATATGCTAAAAACAGCAGATTTCACGATTGTCTGCGAATTGAGAAGAGTAGAGCAATTCATTACTTTGAAAGGATTACAATCGGATTAAAAGGTGCCGAATATAATGGGCGGCTAAAAATACTTGTTCATTATAATGTACGTCCTAAAAAAATGGTGGCTGAGAGTGAGAAAATTGCGCGAATTTCATTCGAAACGAACCCAATAATTACGAGTGACGTTTTTTAGCATCGCCACCGCCCGTCTGCATATAGCACATATACCTGGAAATAGACGTTCACTTCGCATCGACGACGTGACCCGCATTAGGGACCCGCGGTAATCACGCGATTGAACTTTGCGGTGTAGGCATTTACCACTCAATTAGCTAATTAGAACACGTATGAATAATTAATCTAGCCCCGCGCCGCAACCATACGCGTGGCACATGTCGCTTAAAACTAACCCCAGTATATCATTATTTCATTCCGTTCGGGTCACAATCCCGGATTCGGCATCGATTACTCAACGATCAGACGTCGATTTAATATTGAAAAGTTATTGTATTACAACGTCAAAGAGCGACTAATTTGCGAACGAAAATTACATAGATATAATCTCGAATTTCATTTAAATTTAAATGACAGATCTATTTTTAAATTTCTTGGGATTGACTTTTCATTTTCAAATAATGAAATCTTAAATTTCATATGCGTATTTGCAACTTTTCACTTTGATTAAAATTGACCCAATAAATCCCATCTTTTTTTGTTGAATTTTCGAGCTTTATCTCAACATTAATCCTGTTGAAACTAACTTAGCCTACTATTTTAGGGTATGCTATTTCGATTGGTATATTCAGAACTGTATTTAAATTTCTTCTAAACCAATCTGGCGACTTTACATTAAAATAAACCCAAAGATTTGTTCTTTCTTCATTGTTATAAATAACACAGGGCTACAAAAAAAAATTGTTCCAAGACCACTTGTATCAGAAATAGTGGATCTTATAGATTTTTAGCAGCTGAAAACGAATCTGTGATTCGGTTTAGCCCATTACGTCAGGATTTTAAGATATCTGATGCGAAAAATATGCAAAATATATTTTTTGGCAATTTAAGGTTGGGATATGTGCAAAATCATAAGATATAAGATCCTCCGCTTCTGATTCAAGTTGTGACAAACAATTTTGCTGTCTTGTGTTATTTTTTTTAGAAGTACCATCAGTGAATAATCACACATGACCGCAAAACAATTTTTTAGAGGAGACAACTTCAATCAGTGGTACTGGATCTTTTAGAGTTTTGGTCAGTAAAAATAAATTAGTTGTCCAATTTGACCCGTGACGTCAGATATTTTACATATCCTAGCCTCAAATTGCCAAAAAGGACACTGGCTATTTTTTGGAACAGATATTTTGAAATCCTAACGTGATGGATTTTGTAACAATTTGGGTAACAAATTCGTTGTCAGAGCCCAAAAATCAATAGGATCCGCTACCTCTGATTCAAATTATCTCGTAAAAAAAAAATTTGTGGTTTTGTGTTACACTGGACACACAACTCGAATCAGAAGTGGAGGATCTTATAGATTTTTGGTCGCTGAAAGTGAATTCTTTGTTCAAGTTAACTCATCGTTTCAGATTTTTTACATATCCTAATCTTACATTGCAAAAAAGTATATTTTTCGGATTGGATATCTTAAAATCCTGACGTGATGGGCCAAATATCAAGTGATCTCGAAACAAATGTCTGTTGTGGTCCGGTGTAATTTTTATATTATACATGGAATGGATACAACCTGGGGTTTCAACGAAAAGTGCATAAAATTACCCATAATTATAACAAAATTTTGTTTTTCGTCTAACATCATCCTAACTTCGAAAAAAGAAGTCAAATTATGGTCTGGTATAACCTATACGAGGAATTCTTTTTGAAGTTTTGAGGAAACTTTTAATATTTGACACAACAAAAACTAATTTTTCTTTTTCATGGCATATCAACCCAGTCTTGGACCACTTTTTAAAGGGTTTTAAGGAGTAAAGAGTGGCGCCAATCCGTTATGAACAAAGTTTTATTTGTTATACCCAAAAAATGAAAAAAAAATTTAATTTTACAACAGCTAAAACACATAACTAATGTAGGTAGACATTTCCATTAATTTCTACACATTAACTACAGGGCCTGGGCGGAAAACTCTGTGTAGAAATATCGGTAATTCCGGCTGGAATCTTGAAATATACCAACATTTTATGGGTGAACATACAAAATTTCGTTCAAACCATGGTTCTTTTCCATATTTCTAATATTGGATTAAATATGAATATGTTATAGAATGGATACTTTACATCACATTGAAATGCAACTTTGTGCAGCATATTACGCCATTTCATGCAGTGAATTTTTAATTAATTACTGAAAACTACCAGTTTTGTCCTCGTGCAACGGAGTTCCACTCTACAATTTCTGTATTTATTGTACAACAACATTTAGTTAAATTAATTCTTACAACGTTCCAGTATGTGGGTCTCAAAACTTATATTTTTAGGTAATCATCCCGAAAAAAATACAAAATTATATCGTCTTATTATATTTTTACGCGATCATTTTTACTTCCTATATGTTTGTCCTCGTAAAACGTTTTTAGTTTTTCACGTATTTTTCATATTAAATGACATCTTTAATATGATATATGTATACTTTTATCAAAAGTTACTTTAAACGTTCGCGTTTAAGTAATTTAAATAATGCGGTAGGTCGCGTAATGTAAATAAACAAGCATTTGTTTTGTTCGCAATTCCACGTACCTTTTGAGAGTGTCCTAGTGCAACGTAGTTACTTCTAAAGGACAAGACGTACAAAGGTAAGTTTTGCACGAAATTTTTTGTTTTTTAATGCAGATTTTGAAAATATTATGCTATAATTTGAAAATCCCAAAATTAAACATGTAATATAGACATATAGAGTAATTTTCTGAATATAGTCTGTCCTCGTGCAACGCTCATAATGTAGTAAATTTGTTCAGTTATTTATTTCGTTAAAAATTAAATTGTTTATGCAAAATTTGTTGTGAATAATTACGAATTTATTATATATAATATATAATGTATATATACTAGAATTTATTTGATAAATAATAAAAATATTAATTTCTGTTGTATTATTGCACCTAATTTAATCGCATTAAATGGGCAAAAAACCTTTCCAAATTGAGTATCCGAGGGTTTTTTAGGTTGCTGATTACAAATATGAGATCAAATTTGCAACCAGAGACCCTGAAAACCTCTCAGTACCAAATTTCAAGCAAATTCCGGCTAAAGAAAATGTATGCTATAAAGGTTTAAACTAATAAAAATATATACTTTTTTGTAATAAAAATTGTTACAAAATATATGAAAAAACAATTTCGGATTTGGACCACTAGTTTCATTCAACTATTTCAGACGTAGACTAAACGAAAAAATGTAGGAACTTACTCTGAACACTTTTTTTCCATTATTTTTAAAGCGTCAATGTGCCAAATTTTTTAATTTCTCCCTTATAGAATCATACGAGTCAACATAGATTCTAGTTCGTTTCGATATCAATTTTTCCCGATATTTCTAGGTATATCTACAGTTCGAAATCGTAATATTAGAATTTTAAGTACATTGTTCCTGAGAATGTGTTGTCCATATGCACATATTGAAGGTGCCCTTGAAAACTAGTTTAAATTATATACATTGTAAAAATATAACAAAAATTTATGTTGGATATAATATATTTTGGCCCTGAATTGAACGCCTGGTTTTCGTATGTTACATATAGTCACGTTCCTGAGGCGACCGGCGCGGCGCTACTAAAGCACTCCAATCCTGGTGCGATCTTGAATTTGCCCAGATTAGTAGAGCTACATGTTGGGGGAACTGAACCTGGGAAAAAACTCAGAGATTTACAAAAATCTAAAGTATTACAATACGAAGAGCGGATAGCAGGGATCGTAAGTAACTACCAAAATTTAGCGGACAAAGATAAGCAATTACAATATTTTAAATCCATCGGGCATAATATACGTTTAATAAAAATGCAGATGACTACTGACAACACACGTATTTCATATATATCCGTTTTGTGTGGACTTTTCGGTGTGGACTATCTTTACAGGAATAATTAGCACTTTGCTCTCGGAGTGGGTTAAATTTATTTTGTTCCCTAGGGAAAGAAAGTGCTATTTCCTCCCGCGTGATAGGGAGCAAAATATCATTTTGGTCTCCGAATGTGAGAAATCAATATTTTCTTATTAATTCGAAATCGATGATATTTTTAAATTATCAATGTTTTGAATAATTTGTTCTTGAATACATATTTTTATTACAAAATATAAGAAAGTTGTAAACTCTGTAAATAATAATTATTATTGATTATTAGCCGATGACGCAAATTTACACGTACTGGAGTGACTATCACAACCTCGAGTGGCAATCAAAGTTTCTAACCAAATTAGGAAGTATTTTAATTTTAAACCGGGATTATAAGCAAAGTAGTTCAAAGAAGCATTCAAAGACACTACTTAATGTTTAATTAATGTAATTTCTGTAGTGTCTTGAATGACGTGTAACGGAGTGTAAGTTATACAAGTTTCAATTAAAGTCCCGCACTTGGTGCCTAAGGAAACCCTGTTAATTAGTTCATAGTTTAAATGCAATAATATGCAAGAATAATGCGGGATAACATATAGGGTATAATACAAAGTGAATTAACTAGTCAAAGTACTATTTGCCTCACTATGCGGGCAATTGTAATGAAAAGGACTTTTTGTATTTCTTTAAACTATTACCGTTTCTAAATAATAATAGTTTCTAAATTATTTGCAAGTTGTATGAATAGGTATACAGTGAAAAACTATATTCACTGAAAGTGACTAAATTTTCGGACGTTGCGGAAATGAGAAACTTTCCTGAACGATCTGTAAAGTTTCTACCGTCCTCAATATCCGCACATTTGGTAATTTTCACTAAACAAAGTTTTCCGGTATAATCTGTTTCTATACATATTATGATCAAAACGCGTCACATCACATGTGAACAATTGCAAAACTTAGTTTTCATAAAATATTGCATTAAACTGATAAAAATATAAGACACGAGTTTGCCCATAATATTTCTACTTAAATAATAAATCATATTTTATAGTTTGAGACTGTAAATTAATAATAAATCAATTACTGCATATAATATATTAATATTAAACAATTATTCCACAATTTCTCATATACCTGTTTTATTGGTTTCCAGAGTTTCCCAGGAGTCTCTTTTTGTAAGCATGCCATGTCTGTTGATTTAAATTTATCCCCAAATTGTATGGCATACAATTTTACTCATATAACTATGGCAAATTTCCCTTGCAAAATGTAAACGTTAGTGTAAAATTTGCAATCAGCGCTCAAAAGTACTCTATATATAACTTTTCACGAAATATGGTTCATCCAATGTGTGTCGAAAAGGTTGAATGGCTGGAAAGCATAATTTAACCTTCAAATAGCTATTTGCAAGGTCAGCGATTCCAGGTCAAAGATAAATTCAGGATTGTTTCAATATGTTTTTTGTGGTCAATTTATAAAAAAAAACGATTTCCAAAATCAAAGGATTATATTACGTCCTTTGGTCAATGTGTATTTCAACATCCCCTTATTGACAAAACATCGTTAGATTTACCTGGTAATATTAATTAAATAAATAATACAAGAGTTTTTCATAATACAAGACACCCTTCAAACATTCGTTTTATATTCCTGCACCTGCATGGTGTCAGATCTTGACAATCAGTATTGTTATTGAACACTTGATCTGCTGCTGTTCGTTCAAATATAGAACGGGATCAGACTTGCATAGAATCGTTCATATTCGAACAGGATGCTAATATCAAGTTAGCATCCACCCTGAAAGTGCAAATAAATAATTTGTAAGTGATCGCATGCAATAATTTTAAATTGAGAATCTTCCAATGTTAAAATAGCACCTTACTGACTGAGGAATTTGGATTTTTAGTACAGGTCTGAACTTGCAAGTACTAACATGACTTCTATTACGCGATTATTTCATGTAACTTAGAAAGGATGACGAGAAGATCATATTGGTTGATCGATCACACAATTTCATCGACTCCTTTAGAGATTTTTGTACAATCCCTAGACTACCAGAAAGAATCGATTGGACAATGCAATCAAATTTCGCTTAGATCCTAAATCGACTCGTAATTAGTGATCCTAAAGACTCAACTCTATGATTCTAAGAAGATGGCTTGAACTTGAAAAACATTCTTATTTTGGTAGACTACATTGAAAGTTTGTCAAATAAAGAAAAATTAAAGAAAAAAAAAGAAAAAAGTTTTCTTCTGAATAAAACACCATAATTACACTCACTGCAAGTACCACAATATCAAGAAATAAAGAAGAATTGTGATTGTTTTACGGCAGTCTGTAATAGATTGTCAGATTGAAAAAATAAAATCTTTATATCATAATGTTTTAATGTATAATTAATAAACTTTAATATAGAGTATTCATTATAATAATGCAGCTATTCATTATTCAACGTTCAAAACATTCCTTACATCATAGGGTATGAATTGCTATTCAAATATAATTACTGGCAATTTATTAAAATAAATTCAACCCCGTTATTTCCAACTATAATGACAATATGCTGCATCCAATTGTCACGGAGGTTTCGTTATTTACGGAGTACTTGAGCGGCACTTGTCGCTGATTGGAAAGTTAAGCAAATTGCTGATCGGGTCGTGCAGTGCTTGAAAATCGTCGTTTCGATTTTCCGAAATACTGGCAACAATGACCGATTCTTTACAATGGTTGGGTGGCTTTGCTTGACGTCACTTATTATGCGCAAAGTTCATTATAGTCGTCTCGGTGATGCTTCCATTGAAAAGTCCCGCTTTGTGCGCCTCGATGTTTCCGCCTTTGTCGAACGGGCGGTGTTTATGAAGGACGAGCTTTTATTGAAGTTCCGTGGAGACTTTACGTTATTTCATGACGGAATCTACGTTCGCTTCGGTGAATAACATTTTTGTCAAATCAAATTTCATTTGATACGTACTATGAGTCGGTACTCATCTGTATTATAAATTAATTTACAAAAATGTAAAATGATAACGTATAAGATTCTCAGAAGAAAAATCGACCACTTGTAAGAAATACAAAAGTATTTGAATACTTTGGCTTTAAAGTGGTGATGTGCATAAAACAATATTTTCCCGTCATACATCATAATGGATCTTTTGCTCCTGATTTACTAGAATAGAGGAAAATGCTTATTGTCAAGTATAGATAAGCAACTAATTGGGCAAACAATTAAGTTTTCTCGGTAATAGGTCCTCTTACTAATTGTTCAAAGGTAAACAAAGAAAATATGACGTAACTAGGATTCTAGCGCAATAAATCATCCGGTACTTACGTATATGTAAAAATTATGAATCACATACGATTGGATTTAATATTAAAAATCATCCCTCTAGCGCTTATAATCGGAACTATTGCTTAAATGCGCTTCGCACCAGGATGCCATGTTGTGCTCCTCAGCCTGCTAAAGCAATAGTTTCAATTATAAGTGCTATAGAGGGATGAATTTTTATATTAAATCCAAAAGTACGGGTCCACCCACTTTACAAAATCAAAATATAACGAGAAAACTCATTTGCATGAATCAAGACTATAGCATCAATCTTATATTAGGTACTATAACTTCAACAATCATTTTTTTAATCAAACCTTTTGGAAGATAAGTGTTATAACAAAGATCCAAAAAAGTGGAAGGCCCGAAAGACTAATCCAGTAAGTATTTTGAGTCGCTGAATACAAATCCGACGTCCGTTTGACCTCATTAAGTCTAGGTGAAGGGCCATTGAAGGGCAAATGTAGAGAATAGATTTCATATAAAAGTAAATAAGTATATTTATACATTTTTTGGATCACTGAATCCGAATCTGTTAGTTGAAATGGGTGAAAACTGTTAATTTATTCATGAAATGGGAGCATGAAACCTATTTTATTGCATAATAATGTATCTATACCTGTAGCATGTTCGGTAATATTAAAAGAAGAATACTTTCATATGCAGTTAGTTTATGATAGGATTCACTATAAAGAATATGAATGACTAATTGCTGGAGATCTGAAAATAGTCACACTAATCCTAAGTAAAAAATCAGGATGTCCAGACTCCGTGCATTTTATGGGAATGGGATTGTCAGGACCGCAAAAATCGACCGTGAAAATTCTCGTACAGAAACACAATGTAATACACGATCCGCTTATTAATCTCCAATAATCCTTATTCCATATCCGCATATTAAATTTTGACTCATCTAAGAATGGGCGAAAGGTCTAATCAAAGACGGTTAATGCTTTTAGTATCTTGAAATTAAGTTTCTTTATTTAAATGATGCGCATCCCCTAGCAGAAAATGAGTCCACTTTTTGGCTAGTTTTTGTCCAGTTCGTCGTAAACTTAGTAGAAAGCTCGAAAAATCATGGCTGCTTAATGAAATTTAAATTACATTATTTACTCCCATGTGGATTACTTCCTAGAAAATTTAAGTGATTACTGTTAAGAATATAGAGAGTTCATACAGATATTCATGAAATGGAATATCGGTACCAAGGCACATAGGATGTAAATGCGTTAGTCGATTACTGTTGGTCTTTATAACGAGATTTACCATCGACATAGAGAAAACTCAATAGAAATCTGCTTTTAGAACGTTTGATAACAAAATAGTACGATACCATAAAAGAAGTAGTAATTCTGCACTAAGATGGTAGGTATAGTGATTGAAAAACATATTTGGTTTAAAGGTAACCTATATAATCCTATATAATTTTGCATGTAATACATATTTGTGAACTGGTGGTTCTTAACTGTTAAGGGAAGAGACCTGCCTCTCCTTTAGCAACAAGAACTATGCAAAATTACCTACCTTTCCTTCCAAAATGTTTTTTGTACCATATTAGGCTGTAATTTAATACTAATTTTTCTGAAGAGGGTTGCGAACAAGAGCCGAAAACGTTAAACATTTTTAATTGTTGATTATAATATTTATTTATGTATTGTTAAAATTTTATTTATTGTGACCGTTGTTAACGCGATTAATTAATATTTTATTTGAATTATCACGGTCGAGAAATCTTAATTCTAATATTATTAAAGTTAACCTTATTATATAATTATTTAAATTCGTTTCAATTTTCAATATTTTTAATAGACCTCATTTGGTAATTAGATACCGTATTTGGATTGAGCGATTACAAAACATAAAGAAATACTGGTTTAAATCGATATCACGCTGATTCCCTATATTTGACCTTTGACTGACCTTGACACATATTCAAAATCGAACCTACATCGAATTCGGATTTAGTGACCCCAAACACGTTTAAAATATAGTGTTTTAATTAGATATTAAATTAATTCTCTATATTTTACCTTCAATTGTCCTTCACCAAGACCTGGCGAGGTCAAACGAATGCCGGATTCGGATTCAGTGACGTGAAAAATCCATAAGTAGACTGGTTCACTTTTGTATTAAAATGACTTTCTACATTTAACTTTGAAATGACCTTGGTCTTGAATGGATGAGATCAAATGGAGACCAGATTTGGTATCAACGAGTCCAAAAACATATAAATATAGTAGTTTCCTTTGACATTAAGATGATTCTCTACATATTACCTTCAATTGCCCTTCACCAAGACGTGCTGATGTCAAACGGATATCTGAGGCTGTGTAATTAACTGACTATTTCGAGCTCAACTTCGTTTTCATCAAATAAAAGCATAAAAAGGTCCAAAGACGAATTGTAGAGAGGATCTGTATTAAATTTTGAAGATAATAAAGTTTATTAAGATCTGTTAAGGATAATATTTACGAAAAACTCTTATATTTCGTAATGCAAAAAAAATATTACTACTTTACTGCTGCATATAATTATCCGAATATAGATTATTTTCGGTCCCAGACGTTTTTGTAATGATTTCATAGTATTACTAGCTTATTGCACGACTAAAGTGATAATATTATTGCTGTGTAACACAAAGTTTTTTTAATTAAATTAATAGACAAAATAATGAAAAACTTCGTTACGACTAGCGCAGTGTATCACAATAATTCAAAGATTGTTAGTATGTAATTTTCAGGATTGCTGGATTCGAATTTCATATTCGGATATATTTTAATAAAGTTAAATTAAAAGATGAGTGTGATAACACAGACCCAAAAGAGAATGGAAAGTCCGAAAGACCAATCCAGTACATATTTTGGGCAGCTGAATCCGGTGTCTGTTTGACCTCATTACTCTACTTGGTCTAAGCCAAGTGCAATTGAAGGTCAAATGTCGAGAATCGATTTCATATCAAAGTAAATCAGTGTATTTATACGTTTTTGGGATCACTGACTACGAATCTGTTGTCTGTTTGTCCTCATCCCGTCTAGGTCAAGGATAATTGAAGGTCAAATGTAGAAAATCATTTAATTTAAAAGTGAACCAGTATATTTATACGTTTTTAGGGTCGCTGAATCCGTGTTCGAATTTTTTCTTATGATATATGTTAATAAAGTGAAATTACTTAAATATTTAAGCATTTCCTTTAGTTCATAATTTTATTAATTTTCCTTTTTTTGTTCGTAATTATATTAATTACAAATATCTGTTTAAAAATAACAGCTATAACGATTTTTTTATTTTTTGAAGAAAATACTCCGGAAGATCACCAGTACAGTGTTAAAAATTAAAAAATTTCTTAGCAATACTCATTAGTAGTGAGGTACTATTTATTTATTGCTGTTTTCTAGATTGACATTCGTGATTTAGAAGTGCTAATTGAAAAAAATCATTGTCGCCATATAAAGTAAGAAACTATTTTCATTTGTCAATACTTGCAATTGACGTGCAATAAGAAGTTGGTTTAGTGTGGAGTACCTTTGACATTAACACTAAATGTCTACTTTAAAATCAGTAACATACTACTAATAATATTTTTACCAGTTATCCCTGTTTACAAAGTCTTATTTAAAAATTGACCAATTTGGAGTTATCTAGGTTTCAATTTCAGTTATCATACACATGATTATAAGAATTTAAAAAATGTTGATGGATGATATACTAAGTATCCTAAAATATAATATTTTTCCAATATGTACAAATTTCTTTCAAATACAACATGTTATTTTTCTAAAAAAATGTATTTCCACAGTGTACAATTTTATTTCATAGTGTTAGATATATTTTCCACGTGCAAACATAAAGACAAGATCCAAAGGAATAGTGCATCATCTAAAAGTAAATTTCAAATTTATCTTCATCTATTTACAAGCCTGTATTATGCTTTCGCTTTAATTACATTTTGTGTGGCTCGTGGCGCTAAAAATAAAAACACGCGTGCACGGAAAATTTATTCCCTGAATGTTGCTGGATTAAATTTGGTTCATAATAATTAAGGAAAATAATCGCGATGTCATCTCCTGCAGAGCAGTTTCTCGCTTCCCTTCAGTGGTGTTATACCGCTCGATTAATGCACATAGTAAAAACTGTCATCAATCGTAACGTAACACCGATTACCAGCGTCTCTTTGGTATAATGCCAACAAAAGAACAGCGGGTGAGCTTTTGGGAAAAGCACGGAAATTCCGGAAAACGCTTTTAAGAAGACGTGTTAGCTACCTTCGCTGCAGGAACACAGGAAACGTTTCTCAAATGCCCCAATTTAGTTTTCTGAGATCTTCATTGTTGCACTAGTTAAAGTTGCGAGTAACCTCGAAAATTATTAATAAATCAATAGAACTTTTGTTAAACTTTCAACTTAAAACAGATTTTGGAGGATTTCCAAAGTCATATATGACACGAAAGTTTATGCCAAATAACCAAGTCCATAATTTTATGTATACTTGCATTATATTCTGGTAACATTGTTTTTAGTATCACGACATTATTTTAGAAAGTAATATATTACTCTGCAACGGTTTTAACATCTGCAATATTATGTAATTAGAAATAAGTTCTCAAAAGTAAAATTAACTAAAATTGTATTAAATTTCATTTATCACGTAATATCGCTTTATGAGCAGTAAAAATTTGAAACATTTTAATATACACGCAAAAACAATAGGCATATACTATAAATTACTTTTTGAAGGGAACATATTTTATTTCTGACGACATTTTACTACTATATCAAATTTTACTGAATTGGTTACTTAATATCGCTGTATCGGATCAGTTATAAATGCTACTATAACTGCAACTAAATCTTTTACGCGGACTTAAAATTGGCACTAAACAAGCGCTGTCATTTCAAAATCCAATTTTCGACAATTCTGCGACATTAAAGTGCTCCCTGTATGCTCAATTTTCATCGAAACGAAAAGCATAAATGGTACAATTTTTTTTTATTTTGCAAACATTATTTCTCGACAGCTTGCATTCAATTGTAATATTTTGTTGCTTATCTCAAATTAAGCACTGTAAAAGGCTTAAAATTGAGCTAATTTTCTTAAATTAAGTCAATATTTGCGCTTGAAGTCTTACTTTCAGACAGCAAAGTTTAATTTTAGTCCAATTTTATGCTTAAAGACAAATTTTTTGAGCTTGTCGTACCTAAAAGTTAGAGAATTCTTATCTCCAACCTGAATATTGACTAAAAGTAAGTTTCAAAAACTAAAAACAAGGGTTTAAGCGCAAATATTGTCTTAATTTAAGAAAATTAGCACAATTTTAGGCTGAAATGAAGCCTTTTATGATGCTGAGTTGAATATGTAACAATGTTAAGACTTTTTTTTACTGTGACTTGAGCGAAACGAGTTAGATGTGAAAAACCGCCTCAATCAACATTTTTCCGCATTTTTGGGCTATAATAAGACATATATTAATTGTAGGTCAAAAGGACTTTGAGATGTAATGTAGGGCTTTAAAAAACCTGTTAAATGAGCCTGTATTCGTTGAAATAACTAACTGGCGGAGTTTTGCAAACAAAGCGATTTTTTTCTGAAATTTTAAGACTCGACAAGTAAATTCTATTCGAATTTCGGTATGAAACTTTTTCGATCAAAATGTTATCAAGATTAAGACCCAGCAATTCCGGGAGTTGTATGAAACCCTGTATAGTGGGCAAAAAGTTGTGAAATATCTCAATTTTAACAAAATTTTAATCACAGTTTTTGAAGTAGCAAAATACAAATTTGAGGTTAGGCTTACCAAAACAAAAATTGCAAATGAAATCTGATGGACAAAAAATTTAAAAAATGTTTGGAAATACCCGAATACGGAATTTTACCTACATCGTTATTTTTTTACATTTTGATTACTGACATTTTTAAATTTGGTATAGTTTTCATCGAATTCTTAATCAGCGACTCCGAAAAAACCCAATTTTACACTTAAATTGATACTTTTTTACATCTTGATAACACACATATTGAATCCGCCATTTTTAATTTCATAAATCTGGCTTCGTACCTAAAAAACTTTATTTAACCTAAGGTTAGCTCTTACCAAAACAACAATAAGTAATTACTTCAAATGACATCATGAATCCCATACAACATAAGACGTCCTCAGAATATCCTGAAATCGTCCCGAGAATTCTGTATCCGTCCTGGATATCGTCAGGACGTGCTAAGGATGTCCCAAAACATATATGTCACAAATCAATAACAAAATAATTGTATTTTTCACCGATTTTGTTACATATTTATAAATAATTAAATCTAAATTTACGAAATCTGCACTGCGTTTATGAAACAGTTTTACAAAAAAAAATAATTTTGTCATATGTGTTTTGCACATTCGTTCTAAACAATAAATAATATTCATATCTTATTTCGCTTCTATACTAACAGAAAATAGAAAAATATTGTTTCGAATGCATTAACTAAATGTAACGTAACTTACTATTATGACATGGAGGTTAATAATGAGGGTGTGTCAGTCCGAGCGTGGGTGGAGTTTTGAATTACAGTTTAAATTTAAAAAGAGTATTTTTTTATCAATTTTACTATTTGATATCATCTTTAAAATCAACATATCACTGCGATTTAAGAAACATCGATAAACCCTATGTCCACAAACTTTTGTCCGTTTTCAATGAATTTTGACTCAATGAACAAAATTGACAATTTAAAAAAAAATCAATACTTTGGAACAAAAAATCGTAGCGACTTTTTTCAAAAAATAATGGCAATTTGGTGTTTTGTAATGTATAGGAAAACTAATGACAATAGTACAAACCTTTTTCAAACAGTTATTTTTTTAAGCATGGGGGAAAGACATTTTTAACACAATTTTCAACACCCTATTTTTGTACGATTTAGTCATAAAAAAAATTTGGTAGAATCATTTCATAGGAGATCAAGCTCACTTGTTCAGATAGGTACTAAAATCAGAACTGCAAAAAAATAAAAATCCAAAAAGATAAGGCCATTTATTTGGCAAAAAAAAAGGTTCTTAAATTTTTCTTTTTGTAAAAGTACGCTTTTGAATTAAGCATCGATAAACCTCTAGGGTCGCATCGATAAATGCCTGAAATGTTAAAATATCTCGTACTAAACGTCTAAGCTTTGAATTCCTCATACATACTTTTTAAAAAATCACTAGGGAGGACCAAGAATGCAGGCCATAAACATTTTTCTTTTACACAAATATAACCTAGTATTTGAATTTTTTTAAAAATTGAGACGCTTGGCAGAGTAATTTTTTAGGTTGCTGATTACAGTTCTGATATATAATTTTGAAACTTCAAAGTAACAAGATTCGGCACAAGTAACATTTTGCAGTCGGTGTTTTTACTATTTAAATAGTAAGGTGACCCAGTTAAGTAGTAGTACCAACAAAAAGAAATTCGGTTCGGAACATCTGACTACTTAAGTAGTTACCTTAAGGGGGTTCTAAACTGCTCGATCGATAAGGTAGGAATTTTCATTAAAAACCGTAAATAACAAAATTACAAAATAAATTTTTCAAAACTCTCAAATAAAACCTATTTTCTGATACCCAATATTTAAAAGGTCTTGTAGAGATCTTTAACTCGACGCATAAGTCTTCTTAAAGATCACTTTAAGAGCTCTTTCTGATAAGTATTTAAAACTTCTTACAATTTTTAAGACTTCTTGAAGAGCTCTTCAAGATGCCTTTTTGCTGTTTGCGATGTAATTCGGCATGGTAACTTATTTTTGAGTTAGTGTATCAAATTTTGTAGTGTGTAAATAACAATAAGCAAACTTTTTTATTAGTATTAATTAGTTTAGATATTTATCGTACATTTTTAGTATGAAACGGTGTACTGTTTTATTTTAAAGCTCCATGTATTAATTGTAAACACTACATGTATTTAGTGACTTAGCATGGTAAGAATTAGAATTTAAAAATCAACCTGATAATGTTAGTTTACCAATAAAAACTTATTTTCTCGAATTCTTTTAAATTAATCATTCTCTCTAAAATTTGGATTAAATTAAACTTTCTATTTCAGACGTAAACTCAATCTCTTAACTACATTTTCTATTTCGTATAACTTTATTTATAACTTACAAGACTTTTTCGCGGATACTAACGCGTCACGCATAGATATTAGAAATTTTCTGAATTTCTTCAATGACGTCGTGAAGAGAATATTCTAAGAATGGCTATGTATCTTATTAAATGTTTCTCATATAAAAGAATCCAATTCTAAAATTATCAGGATTAAAATACATTCGAGCATAAAAACATGTAAATTATACAAGCGTAGTATGGTATGGAGTTTATAAATAAACAATTTTTTAAACCCTAGAACAGTAAATGTTATGAAAATTCCATATTATATAAAAAAGTGTGTTATTTTTGTCAAGTTAACGAATAAATAAACAAGCTCAGATGTTATTGTTTTAATTCGTATATGCAACTATGGGTGTATAAAAGGGATATTTACGTTCCAAATTCATGTTTTTATTCACGAGTTTACAAATGTGTTTCAATTATGCCTTCAATTTTTTCCAGCGACGTTTAATAGTAGGAAATACATGCAATACGAGTTCTGTAAGGGCAATTGATGCCATTTATTATTTTATTTGGTTGTTGTTTTAAAAAAAATTGTTTTTATCTACTTTGAAATTTAAGAATTTGTATACAATTCGCAATGAAATATACGTTTTTATCGAGGATTCATGTTAGCCATGAACTTACAATATATGCACATATTATAATACTTTAACAATTCAAAGCGTACAAGGACTCAGAGCCGAAAGCAAGATGTTCTAAGCGAGAGTGAGTCAAGGGTGCAAAACTTCTTCGTATACATAAGCATAAATAGGACTAAGAAAATAAAATTATAATAAAATTATAAATATTATTAAAAAATATATATTAATAAAAATCTCGGAGGTACAAAAGATGATACATGACAAAAAAAAATATTAAATATTCGTGAAACAAATTTTAAAAAATAAAACGAAAAGTTCTTCTGGGACGTTTTAAAATTTTTAGTTTATTTCAAAAGTTTATGCAGATCAAAGTTTAGTTTTTTTTATCGCAGTTCTAGATGTAAAAAATTGCTCCTTTATATTATCATTACTTTAATTGTAACATAAAGATTAAATGATGTTTAAATAACATTTAAGAAAAAGTAAGGTATTTATGAATAAATGACATTAACTAAATCAATGTTCAAAAATGGTTTTATAATTGGTTTAATTTGTTTTATTAAAAATAATAAATATGAAATTAATAGTTATTTTGTATTAAATATGTAACATCCTTTGAAAAATCTGAAATGGGTACCAATATTGTCAACTCGAACCTTTATTTATTCTAATTATTGATGAAAGGTGAAGATCAGTTTATTATAAGATTTAACAAAATTGTACAATTGGCTTCGAAGTGTTAAAGACCAATTATTTTTTATTTTCGTTACATTATCTATGGTCTATGGTCTGAAATATTTTTACTGTATTTTACATTCCCTCAATATTTGTCCACATGGGACCCTCTATAATAATTTATGCTCTTCTATACCACAAAAGCACTTTCACATTGTCATATTGATAACTTGTAAATATTTACACATTTGTATAAGAAAATATTAGATCACTTATAGTGCTGACTGGATGCATGTATCAACTGGGTCAAATGTACACAAATTTTTTCCACATTTTTGAGTTCTTGAAATTGATAAATTCATTAGTTTTTAATGAATCCTCATATTTTCCGATTCATTAAGCAATCAAGATCTCGTATGAATTTCAAGTGATTCTGACTAAATATCGTTAGTAAACGAAACCCGAGGCAGAAATATTTCAGTTTTCGAATAAATATTTCTTGCAAATCACATTAAACCGGTTTGAATCGTACTTGAAATCGTACGAAAAAATATAGGATATGTACATACCGAATAATTTTGTAGTATATATATATCATGGTATATTTTATTCAAATTTTAAAATATTTTCGAAATTCTGGATATAATTAATGTAATTAATTTTTAAGGGCACTAAAGAAAAGAATATTTCTTGATCATTGTTAAGACATTTCTCTGTCTTATTATAGGTATACACGAGAACATACTTGTGATAAGTTGTTTTACAATATACCACAGATCAAAGAAGTAAAGACATACAACTATATGTAGATTTAATAAATATATTAATAAATATTATAAATAATTTAATATGATCAATGAGTAAAAAATATAATTCTTTTCCCAATATTGATTGCATTCTGTTGAAATTCACTGTTTGAAATTTCCTAATAAAATTCATTGATGATTGTAAGCAGGAGGTTATGTACGAACTGAAATTAAATGACACAATATACTGGAAGTTAAGTAACCTATTTCTTAAATTCAATATACATGCATATTAAATTTAATTTAAGAAACATGGCAATAAGGCATATGTTTGTTGCAACTATTTCAATCAATATTGTTTTTGTTGACGGCTATTTTTCGAGGTTACGGTTGGTTCAATTCCGTTTACCCTTGGTTTAAACCACGCATGCATTTATGCATATAAACACTTAAAATTCATTACTATATATTTTTTACATTACTCACAACTTTAATTACAGTCAATTTAAATTTCATGATCATGTTTATTGAAAATTATTTAATTGATATATGACATTAAATTTCAAATACGTATGTATCTTAAAACTTAAGTAATTCGATGCAAAAGCATCTCGATTAATTTCTCGACCCATTATAAATGAACTAATTGTCAAAAAAATGTCTTCTTGGTATATGTCGGTCGCAATGATAAAATTAAACAAAATGCAAAGAGCTGATAAATTCGGACGAAATACATTTTTATAATAGCCAATAGTTCGTTTAATTACCGCTAGAGGGAAACAGAATCCATATACAGTCAAGTAAATTTTAAAGCACATATATACAGTCCGTTGAAATCAAGATTCTGGGGCGATAATTATACAAATACCAGTCTCTTACAAATTTGTTCTCATAACGCGTGTTTTCCATCGAAAACCGAATGAATTTATTAACTCTTTTCATTTTGTTTAATTTTAGTATTGTGACCGACATATACCAAGAAGACATTTTTTGGCAATTAGTTGTATTAAAACTTATTGAAATTTAAGAACATAATAATAATAGAGAACATTATTTTATTTACGTGTAATATTATGGGCATAAAAAATGTTAAATACGTCAATATTCAATATTTAAAGAAGGAAAAACTACTTTAAATTTATAATACAAATTCATACTTAATAACTGCTACACTAAATTTTACCAATAATAAATCTTAAAAGTTGGGAATCATTGAAAGTGATTTAAATATTTTTTACCTCTTCGAGGTAAAACTTTTTTTACCTTTCAATTTCTTAGAATTTAACTGACTGCTCATAAAAAACATCAATAATCACCATAGAAATGATCTGAAATGGGTACTTAAATACTTCATTCATGCAAATATGGGATTTCCTTGCAAGTAATTATACAGTTTGTAGATTGTTATTACTCAGACAAGAATATTACAACCTTACAAACAAACACTTTTACATCTGAAAATTAACGTGTTCAAAAAATTAATTTTATTTTTTTATGTGCGATGATGCACGAAATAGATATTGTTATGATACATGAATTTCAAATCTGTCTTCATTTTTTATATAACTTAAGGAGCTGAAACTTACAATCTGTAAAATAAATTCAAATCTTTCATTGCTAATAACATTTTTCCTGTTTGTTAACTGTAACTACTCTTATGTTATGTTTTCTGCTTCATGTGATACATATTATGATGTTTCTCTAAAAACTAATCCACAAGCTCAAGTTCAATTCAATGATTTTTTTCTCTAGACTCCCAAAAAAATTCTTTATCCTTCTTGACTGACGGTAGAAAATTTGAAAATGTTACCATAAACCGAAACTTAACATTTCAAATCAATTTAGTTTTTCAACCCACTCCTCAATTTTTACAGCCGAATGTATTGACATTAATGCTGCAATGATCTTAGCATTGGAACATATAGATCAAAAATATATATTTTGTTTAGATTCTTGTAGTGAAATTATTTGTTTAAAAATCTCAAAACTATTTATGAAAATTAATCGTATATACTAAATATAAAAGAAAAAAATCAATACTTCTGGAAAATGTACAAATTTATACTAGATTCCATCACATAAAAATATTTATACTTCGGCGCTTCCTGTAATTTATAAATTTTTAGTTAGTTCGTTAGTTTGCTGTTTATTTATTCCTTGCGTTAATAAAGGTATACACTGATTATAAAAAGTTAGTTATAATGTTTTGAAATAAAGTTCATGTTATTATATGTCACGAAATATGTATTATGATTTAAGCTTAATAAACCTGTATTTAAGTAAGTGACAACAAATAAAACAAAATCTAAAAGAAATGACAGCAATAAAAATGACAAAATTACATATAATTTCATTCGCGATATTTAAATTATTAACGCAGGAAAGTAATCAGCTCTTGGTAGATACGCTTATTATTGTTATGAATGAATGTAATTTAAAAAGGATATCTTTTAGGTACCAAGAATTTTTTTTTCTATCGATCATTAAATACAATTAAAACCAAAGTTTCTTATTTATAATGTAATCCTAATTTAATAAAAGTTTCCTATTTATAATGTAATTCTACGACAATATCATATTGTATAATTACATTATAAATAAGGTATCTTTATACTTTCCATACATAACATGCATTTTATAAACTTTAGAGTGTAGAATATGTAATTCAGTAGAATCAGACCATCGACTATAGGATCTTGTTACTAATTTGCATTGTGCGCTAATAACAAGGGCTGCTAATAACATTAGGGATTATGCAGCTACTTTAATGTGAATCATTAATTGTGATGAGAAAAAGTTGTTTGTTGAAATTAGAACAGGCACGTGATATTAGATAATTATTTGAAAATAATATTAACGTACAAAATAGATATTAATTAGTGGTCTCAATAAATAAAATATGCACAATTAACTATATTTTTTTGTCATTGAGAGCATTTAGTGCAACACAATTTTATCGGATTTAATTTAAAAGTTGATGTTCAGAATATAGATGATTCTCACCAATAATTCTTATTTTCAATAAACATTTGTAACTATTCTTTGCAAACTTAATATGTATATCTGTAACATTATATTTATACTATATAACGATCGAGGTGGGAGGTGGAGGGTAAATAAATAAATAAAAAAAAACAATTGTTCCAATCAACACTGTGTAATTTTTAAGTATAAATTAGTAAACATTCTAAAAACAAGGTTTGATTTTGCGACGTAAATTATTATATATTTATGTAATACCATATTGATGAGTAGGAATCCGCAATTGCTGCGAAGCCAAACTGAAACAAAATTTATCAGTTAAGGTAGGTTAGCTACACATGATTCAACAATAAAAAAAATTAATTATTGGTAGAAAACGTTAATAAAGTTGATAGTTTATATGGAATTATATGGAGTTAGAATAGAAAAATCACAAAACTTGAAATTCGCCTGCGACAGGAGTATATACATACTTTTAATGCAACAAAGCCCTTGAACTCTTATAAAATTAATAAATATATAGAATAGTACATATTGAAAATATTTAATCGTCTGACATACAAGCTTTTCAGAATTTTAATAATAAAATGTTTATACTCCACAAACGAATTAAAATTATGTATTAGCCTATAATTTTGAATTTCACTTCAGCAGAAGAAGAACGATACTCGATTTTTAATAAAAAGAAAATGTGGCTTTGTTAACAATAATTTATTTTCAAGTGGCTCGAAGAATACAGAAATTTCGAAGCAGCAATATAAATCCTAATTAAATTTCACAAAATAAATGTTGCATATTATAATATTAACGTTGCTAGTTAGAGCATCGACTACTATAGGGGAAATGCAATACTGAAAATTTAATGGCCAATTCAATTTTACACTATTTTTTATTTTAAAAGTATATTTTGTATATTAATATATAATAAAATTTAGTAATTTAAACACGTAGTTATTTGAAAGAATATATGTTACGAAAATTTTTAACGATGCTTTTGAAAAACTTTTGAAATTGATTTCAATAAATCCAATAAAAGTTTAGTGTCAAATTCTGATTTTTAAAACTGGAAACAATACATTTTTGGTGATATTTGCTATAAATTGATAACTGGATAAAACGAATATTAATATACGAACAGGTAATGCAATATTTATTTAATATTGTAATATTTTATGAAAATGTAACCTTACTTTTTGTAGCTCCCTTACTTATATGTAATCCTTGAATCGAAGCAATTCTGTTATCTCATTATCAGTACATTTCTCATATTTATCCGATTTATTTAGTTATTTATATCATTTGTAAACTTTATTAAACACGAAAAAATCCATATGCACTGGAGAAATACACCAAAATATATTAAATTCATTCTATAAATTATCAAATAAAATTTGATAAAAATTTATTTGTATTTAGCTAAATAATTAAGCAGTAAATGCATTTCTATTTTTAAGTTTAATATATAAACTATTCCTTAATACTCTTGGGAATTGTTTAGAAGTAATTCAACTGATAAATTCGTTAATATGAGCATTAAATGCAGCCGTCAGGAACTGAAATGCGCACCACGTTATATTCCTCTTGGTCTTTTACGTTCAAACGTAAACTCACGTTCTAGGTTAAAAAGCCAGGATAAAGTACAGAATTTATGTGTAAACATACAAATCTACATCCGAATTTTAGTTTTTACAATTGAGTTAAGAATAACGTTTATAAAATAGCACGTAGTAACTATTTATATTAGATATGTATATGATTTGTAATTTTGAATATAAGTTTTCGGAACTGTCAAACATAGTAATGAACTATGAAGTTAATATTAAACGAAAATGAATACTAAAAACAGTTGTAGGGATTTCTTGTGCCAAAAATGTGGCAAACATGTGAAAAAATGCATTTCTCGTATTCTAATGGCACAATTCTTAGACGGTAATAAAATGTATGAGGCATTAGTTTGAGTATTGTTCGACAGTTATGCAACAATAAAATTGTTGGTGACTTAACCCTTAAATGCCACACGTCTGTAAAATCTCATATATGACACACGGGGTATTCAAGACCCCATCGTAAAAATGTCTGTTAACTTTTTTATTTTTTGATATTTATTTATGCAGATTTTTTTCAATGTTGGTCAAAGCTTTAGAAACTGTGTAAAAAGCTTGCATTGTTAAAAATTCAATTTCAATATTGTATACAAAACAAAGTGGGCGCAAAAAGTGAAAATATGGGTTTCCAGAAACAAATTAGTACCATATTTTTAATATTTAATATTTCTACTTAAAAATTGAGTATAGTACTCTTGAGATATGTCACTGTAAGGAAAAATTAAAATGATATTGAATTGTTTAAAAAAAGGTATTTATTTTGCAATGTAAAGTGTGATTTATTCTGAGAAAAAAATACATCATAATGAACGTTGTAACTGTACATATTCTTATTAAATTTTATTGAAAATTCGTTTTAAATAGAGAAAATGTTTAAATTAATATAATATAAAGAAAAAAAATGGAAAAACACTGCATTTTCGTTTTGCGATCTTTAGATAGGCCATCTTAAAAGGATATAAACAAACCCAATAAACGACAACAAAATTATGACCACCATACATGATTATATTTACCTTCAAAATTGGTAAAACACTATTAAAAAACGACAAAAAATATTATTCCAATTTACAAAAAAAAGCGCGTTGATGACACACGGGGGTACTCCGGACCCCACTTTAATTTTGAAGCGCTCGAAATAGTCGCTGCGACAGAACTGGCTACTGATAAGTGTGGAGACAGGTAGTGCATACCCGCAACTATAACCAAAGAAAACTATGAATTCCATTTTTGGTGGGAACAATTGAAAGTTTGTCATTGAAAAAGGTCTGGGGTCTTCCGGACCCCGTGTGGCATTTAAGGGTTAAAAATTCAAGAAATGCCGCTTTTCACGTGATTATTAAGGGTTCGTCGAGCCATTTGGATCAGCCATTTTTTATTTTGAATTAAAACTAGCCAAAACATAGTGTAAAATATCTTTTTTACAATTTACTTGTATACACATTTGTTTTTATTCATGCATTAAGTTAAGAAATTCTATTCGTTGATGTTATACTTAGATACAAGCCTATTAAGTCCCAACTCAAAATTTGCAACCGTTTTCTGCAACAATGAATTGAAACAATAAAATTCAACGATAACGGAATCTTTTGAAGCAATAACTATAATGTATACAATCACGATTACTGAACATTTGTAAACCAAATTGATATCGGTACTGAAATTAGTACTGAAATAAGGGTATCATCAACACCTGGTCTTATAGTCAAAGAGCTTATCTCGAAAGAAAATGCGTGCACAATTTACACAGGCGGAAGTAAATCTACAACTTCTAAGTCGACAGGGACAGCGTGAGTCAGCAAAGATCTGGAAATCAACATAGTTAAAAGTATTAACAAAAGCGCCTCTATTTTTACTGCCGAAACTCTTGCATTACTAAATGCAGTTGATTTGGCGTCGAAAATCCCGAGAAAAACATAATTGTCGTCACTGACGCGTTAAGCGTACCCTTAGCATTAAAAAGCTACAAAACCAATGTTAAGTCCTTATATAGTAGAAATTAAAAAAAAAACTCTAGGAGGCGAAGTGGTTAAAACGACTTCAATTGGGTGTAAAACATTGCTAGATTTACTTAGTACTGAATCAATCAAATAAAAATTCGAATAGGTTTCTGATTTTTACTATAGACCTTAAAAAGGTTGGTATGCTTAAAAATTAACAAACAGATTCTGACGAAAAAATTACTAAAAGTTAATATGAATATAAAATGAATTCCCTGAAAATTTTGAATCATTTGGATGCCTCGGTGTTGGGAAATTATGAAAAACATTTTGTGCCTATTAACATGATATCTTATGTAAAATGTCATTTTCTATGCGAGATTTGCACAGAATTAACGAATTGATTTACTTAAAATAAATGTCGATTAAAGAAACATATATAATAAATGTTCGAGAGAAAGAATTAGATCGATTGGATACGCTAGGTAAGAGAACATCAATGAAATTGTTGTCAAAAGTTCATTATCGAGCAAGTTTTAAGCCATTATTCGACATCCGAACGATACTGAACTACTCAAAATCTACGTACCATACCAACCTCGTTAAGTTAGGAAAAGCGACTTGTCATACAGGTGGTACAGTACTACCAATACTTTACACTTTTTACTTTATAGTAAAATGTATTGTGGTAAAAGTAATAAAATAGCTTTTAGAGAATTTAAGTACACCGATTGGTTACGCTATTTATGTATTTTTTTAATACTCCGAGAGTAGAACTCGATTTTGCGCCCTGTCGTGAAATCCTCGGGCGCAAATTATCAAACCCCACGCCTGTCGCATTAAAAAATCCTCGCTTCGCTCGTACGACAAACTTTGCACTCGCCGGAGATCATTATAATTACCCTTTGTTACATAATATACTATTTGTAACAAAAGTAAAATTGTAATAATATTATAATTGTTGATATATCGTAAGTTTTAGGATTAATAAAAACGTCGATTAAATACAATCTGTTGTCCGTAATTGTAATCTCGCATTCGCTACATCTGATAACAAATAAGATATTGACTCAAAATGTAACGAAGTCTTAAAAAATAATCCGTTATTTTATTATATTACAATATGTAATAAAATATATTACCGTTATATTACAATAAAATGTAATAGCCATTGCTCCAAGCTATATCGTAAAAAAAAGAATGACACTTACCATATTTCGGTAATAAAACCGGATTCGTCTTTGGCAATTGTGTTTCTCCCACTTTCTCGTTCTTACGGCTTCTCCCGTAAAAGTTAATCTTTCTATTTAAGGGTCTCGATCACTTCGATCAAGTAAAACACGTAAAACTTATTGCTTTATCGTAAAACTTTTCCGTTAAATAAAAATAAAACTGTATTCCGTTTCCGTTCGTAGGTTATGTCTGACGCAGACTGCAGCGACACCTATAAAATATACAATTACAAGAAAAAACACTAGTATTTGAAATTTCCTTTTTGGCAAATATTAACATAACCTACTTCGCGTCTTCTACTAATTCAAATAGTGAACTCGCATTACTAATTTAAGTAGTAACCCCAACAACAAAGAACGATTTTACAAAATGCAATATACCTAATAATTTTACTAATTCAAATAATTAAATACCATAAAACGAGTACTTAAGTAGTTACCCAGGTAGAAAATGGGTCGGGAAAAACTAGATACAAACCAGCGCCTGAGCAGTGATATCTGTTTAAAACTGGCCACGTAATTAATATCTAGTTTTTAGGCAGTAACAGCTCTGTTACACTATATTTTAATAAATTAAAAATCTATTCAAAAATTAGCCAGTTATTACTTAAGTATCTAGATAATGCCCGATTTTCAAAATATTTTTGATAAATAAATGTTTAATTAAACTTGAAAGGAACACATTGAAAATTATATACATATAATTATATGGAATTCCGAGATTTGTACTCCAACTTACATTTCATACATTGTATATGTTTATAGAAGGAATGGGAACTGGGAATGAGATATCAATTTACTAGTTTAATCTTAAATCAAGTAAAACTGACCAGTAATTTGTTTTTACCCGGATTCAATTTCTACTTGGGTAAATGTCCTACTAATTGAATTAGTTTAAATTTGACTAATTCCACTTTAGAAAGTAAGCAACAGGATAACTTTATTTTCAAATATGAAAAGTTGTTGATTGTTATTTCCATTGTATAACATTCATCAATTCCGCAATAGATGTATCGACTTTTTCTACTGAATCTATTGTAGACGCTATCAAACAAGTCATGTGCTCTGTAATCCTTTCGAAGGGTCAACGATATTCCACGACGGTTTTCCATTCATTACGCTTGTTCATCCGTGTCCAACCGTTTATCGTCGCGGTGTTTCCGCACGTCTTTTTCGATCTGTAAACAGAGGGAAATGGCTATAATTCTTTTATGCGATTTTCCCGCATGACCGCCTTCTCCACAGATAGCCGCAGCAGGAAAACGAGGGGGAATTTTGGGATAGGTACACCCAATCAGGATGGCTCTTCGGGGATGATCGAGCGACAGGCCGAGGAAACCCGAGTCGGGATGGAGTACTCCGAGGGGTGAGACGAGGAGGGTAGGTTGTAAGCGGGTGAAAACGGAAACGCGACCGTGGTAGTACTCCAGTTGATGTCCTAACATCATACGCGAAGCATCGTGCGTCCCAACATCCTGACGTACTAGGATTTTCATCATCAACGAGAAATCATTCCCAATCCATCGACGAATCATTTGTTAATTTCGTCACGATTGACATTCAAAATTCCCAAAATTTTGTCGTGACTTAACCTCAAAAATCTCGAATGCCGGCTCGGCCAAAACAAAAACAAACAGCGCCTGCCGTGAGCAACGTAACATCGCCGAACAACGTTAATGACAGGACTAAGTAGTAACGCACACGCGTGGTCAGACAGAGTGGTAAATGTCGCTTTAGCAGTAGTAACAGACACATTAGTGCAGACAAAACAAAGCAATAGTTCAGAACGTGTATACGAAGCAGATGACAATCAGTTCGTTTTAAGTAAACTAACTTTAGCGTAATGTAAACTATTCGAGTATCATGGGATCGTGTTTATGGCCCGTGTATTTTTGTTCGGCTATTGTATAGAATTAATCCGCAAAATCGAACCGCAGTAATCACGGTCGTAAATGGGTTGGGTAGAACAGCTGATATAGACCTGGAAGCCGGACTTGGATCTTCGTGATTCTAGGTGAGTTCAATATTATTCTTTTATTCTTATATTGTTGGAATTATTCTTTATACTATGAAATTACACACCTGTACTCTTAAATTTAATATATATTATTCTCTTTTATTTCACACGTGTCGTTTAACACGTGTCATCTAAATACGTGACAAATGCGTTCAAAAATATATGTCAATAGAATTATTTGCTTTTCTATGACTGGAATAATATATTATTTATTTACAAAGGGTTTTTAGCGTACAAAATTTAATTTTAAACATTTGTATTATAGTAGAGGGGATTAAGAGGGTTTTATATACATTTTATATTGTAACGCAGGAATCACTGCAGACTTTCTTTCGAAAAATAGTAGTAAACATCTATGTCACTAGAAGATATGATCATATTTCAATTCGACAAATATTTTATTTAAATACATACAGCAGGGATTATTGTAAATAAGTTGCAATTATATTCAACCATTAAATGCAGTGCATCAAATTATTTTTCAAATTACTTTTAGCATATCAAATAACAGCATAGAAAAACATTATGTTTAATGCAAAATAGTTACAATCGAAACGATAAAAAATGTTACTTTAATCAAAGGAATAAAATGATGTAAATTCATTATTCAGATTAATTAATTACTGAGAGTAATTATAAATGCTAATACATTACTATATTTTATTTTAATAAAGTAAAAAGAATTTATTTATCGATATAAATTTTTAAACTTCTTTAATATTTATAAAACTGCTGAATGATATTTTCAATAAATAAATAATAAATTTATGTAATAATGTCAAAGAATTCTGAAAATACCATAAATATTTATTTACTTTTTACGTGTTCGGTTATTTTGATATAGAGGTACGAAACCTGTCATATTTTTAGTATATATTTTTACAAAATAGCATATTTTTAAAATACAATATTTTAAAATAAAAATTAAATGACATTTTCAGTACTAATATTCATTGATTGAAGTTGGTTTGATTTATTTTTGATTTATATGTATTGTGAGAATATTTATCTATCTATAGAAAGACACTGTGATATGAGGAAGTTAATATTCAATTAAATATATTTAGTACAATGACGATAATGCAATACTTAAATATTTATGAGAATCTGTTTTCAAGTAATTATGATATTTTTAAAAATGAGTATTGTGATATAATTGATCAATTTAATTTTATTAAAGATCAACCTTAAACCGAATTAAATCATGCATACTTTAAATTTCTTTACAGTTTCTTTAATATCTTAAAGTTGAGCGGGGTAAATAATTGTTTAAAAAGTGACTATTGAAGCTTAAAGTCAAAATCTGTTCTATATATTTTTATACTAAAAAATATTTTGCACTACATTTTCTTCTTGTTCTTTTTTTATCTGGAATGGGGTTTAATTTAAACTATTTCAAAATATTTAGATTTTAATTTTTTGTTAATAGTAATATTATGTAAAATGGTACTCAGCTCTTTAATATAATATTCTTGCATTCCTTTTATGTTTTTTTAGAATAAATTGATCTCTAAAAAATATACATATTCTGTTTAAAAAAATAAATCGATATAAAACAAACTGAAACGTGTTCTTCTATTAAAAAATTTAATTTACAGCACAAATTACAAATTTACGCAATAATGTTATCGTATAAGTTTAATAATACATTTTGTTTAAGCAAAATTTATGAAGGATTGGTATGAAATCTATATGGATATATTGTTATTAAATACGTAAAAATGGAAAAGATAAACACAAAATTGAAAAAAAATTATATTTGCTTAGAAGAATCAAATGACGCTGGGAAACGTTTGATGAACTGATTTTTTTAAACGCCGTAAAGGATATTGATTTTTCAAGATTTTTTTGTCGTAAATTATTTTTTGTTCTGTATAAAATTAATCGCAAAAATGATTCCGATACCCAAGGAATAAGATCATGCCCCGAAAATATTTTTTCTTTAAGGTGGCGATTCCGATATGATGGATTAAAGATTGCTCTTCTTTCTCCATTTATAAGTTCCCAGTTTTAAAAGTGTCCTTGCTTGTGGAAGAAAAAATATCAGATGTTATTATACATAATTTATATGGATTTAATAAATCTGCTATTATAAACGTAAAAAATAAGTTGCTTTGGGCCTTAATGAGTTAAAAGTATAGTATCAGGGTTAAACAATACATGAAAATGTAATAAAAATGATGAGTTGAAGTAAAAAATTTAGATACAAAATTCATTCGAAAAATCAATTTACTTATAATTACTTTTTCTTAAAATAACATATCAAAATACCGATTATATAATTGACAAAAATCCTTTGTTTTTAATTTTTTTATGAATTTTTGGAGAAAATATTGAAGTAAATCTTAAAATTCAAACATCTATTTTTCTATCTTTTCATTTAATTTTAATTGACAATTGTATTAAAATACAATAATATTTAAATAAAGAGTTATTAGTAAAGTTTACAGTAGGTAAGTAAATGCAAGAACTCTCGATTACGTTTAAAAACTTACAAAAATACTTTAAAAATAGAAATTAGAACTTTTAAATGATAATTACAAATTAGTCTGGTAAAAAATTATTGAAAAATTTGATTATGAATTATTATACTATGTTATTAGCAACAAATCTAAACACATAACATTTATGTTACCAACTTTTGATCGTTACTAAATATCAAAATTCTCTATAATTTTGATTAAATTTGTGTTAACACATAACACGTGTGATTACAAAATTGACAAATACATTTACTACTAGGTTTTCATTTGACTATTCTCAAATTATTGACTAAATTATGATTCATAATGATTAACCATATTAAATAAAATATTTAGAGTAATTGAACAAATTATAGGAGAAGAACATGTTATACTAAAGATATATAATACTTATAAATGAGCTTCTGCAGGGCTGAGTACGGTTTTATATAACTTTGTTAGTGATAAAAAATTAAAATGCAAGAATATAATGTTTTTTAAAACCATCTGAGATAGTAAAGAACAGGAAGAAATAATTCTAAAATATATTTGAGTTTAAACATTCAATATATATATGACATATATTTATTTACATTGGCCAACATTTTAATATAGAAAGAAAAATAGTAGTTAAATTTAAATTACGAAATGTTTATTTGTTTTTAATAGTGTCTATTAATTAAGTTGCATTTAATAATTTCACATTTTTATAATAAATGTACATAACAATATATGAAATAAAGATTTATAATCATAAAATCAGTAGTAATATTTGCGGTAGATCAGTCAATTTAAAAAACCTAATTTATTTAATAACATTTACAAAATAATTAAGAAACAGAATAACATCTCAAAAAAAAAATTATCTTGACACAACAAAAATTATGATTTCAATATTTCTAGTTTCTACATGAAATTTTCACTCAATATTACTAACACCTTATACCACATCGATGCAGATATAAAAGATTCAATTTTTGAAACCCATCACACCGGAAAAGTGTCTTAAAGTTGTTGAATCTACTAAATAGAATGTTTTTTTTTAACTCCGGAAACTATAAAGTGTAGACTTACTGTTTCTAGTGCACGGAATTTTTGTTCCGGAATTTATTTTTCAAAAATGTTATCCATGACAATGATTATTATGCTGTATACTCTTTATTTTATTTTGCGAATATGATGCCGCTCATAAACGATGCTTCTGCATGCAAAGCATAATAACGAAAACCAGAATGAGCTTTCTAACGTTACTAAATATTCACTAAATACACGAGCTTCCTAACTGTTTCCTCTAGTAGCCATGAAAATAGAAATAATGCAAATCTTCCGCTCTCTTATTAATGTCAACATATTTTTATATGAAATAAATAAAAGAGAAATTGATGTTATCATTGCAAACAATTCATGTTTTTAAAGGAAAATTAAAATTTATCGAAACCAAATTACTCATTGCGTTAATTTATTGAAGAAAATTGTTGTTCTTTAAATATGACTACATATACCGATCGAAACTTGTAAATAAATTTTGTTTGTCTTACTTCGTTTATATGCTATTCAGTTATTAACATATAACGATTTTTTTTCATTATTATACTTACATTATTTACAAATTTATCAGTATTTGCTTTAATTGTTAATATCTAAAATAGAGAACCGTCGACTGATTTTGACATCTACTTGCAAAGTTTATAAAGTTCGTGATCTTGTCATTAAAGTTATTAATAACTTTGAAATTATATAAAGTTTCAGGAAAAATAATATAAGTATGCTTTTCTTTATTAGAGATACATAAAAAAGCTCACCGATTTTTAGTTTAACTTTTAGTTTAATTGCTTAATTTAACTATTTAATTTTATGTAATTAGTTAATTTTGCAACAAAACATAATATATTGTCTTGTTTCGTATTAAACCAGTATGCTCATAAAATATCACTTGTTGACGCATGTCCAAAATTCAACTAATTTACTTTCATTTTAACAATTTAGTTTGTAAACAACGAAAGTTTTCGTCAGGTAAAACCCACTATACAGAAGCAACTGCTACAGTAAAACACACAGTGAACATTTAGTCACGTTTTAAATAAAAAACTAGTAGTAATATCAATTCTGGAAATTAGCATAAAACACCTAAAAAATTTTCTATATAAGTTTTGGTATTCTTATAATCTGCAGCACTAATATTTTTCAGCTTTGCATTTGTAGTATTTTGTTTAGTTTAAGTTTTTTTATTTAAATATGTTCTGACTACCATAACTTAGTTCAGTAAACTAAAACTTTTATGTACTATTATATAAATTCATATTTTCATTAATCGTAAATAATTAATATAAAGAGAGACTTTAAAAGAGTTTAAAAGAATTCGAGCAGTATTAACCATATAATACGATGACATTAGATGTCCAGCTGAAGCCCAGGTATTTTTCGATCTTCTTGGGGGAATTATATATGGTTGCACTTAGTGGATCTCTGGGGTAACATGAAATGGCGAGAAAACATTCGTGTATCTTACCGAGTGTATATTACCGTATATCCAAGTAACTATTATGGTTATCTGGTGTCATATAAACATTTGTAACTATGTAAGCAAGGTATTCCTAAATATTGCAGCCTATCTAAATGTAATTTTCAAATAAATAAGGTATTTTATAGAAAGAAAATTGTGTATAATATATTTTATATGACAAGAATGATACCGCCAATTTCTTTTTATACATAAATGATAATACATCAATAATTCTAAGAAATGGAAAAGTAATATTGTCCGTTTCTTTCACTTCGAAAAGTGAGACTTGCTTTATTGTATAATTATTACCTTATAATTCAGTAATTTTGCAATAATTTTTATTCGTCTTTGACGTCACGACTGATTTTCCTTAGGGAGAATAAAGTGTTTTATTTTTCCCCTTACGTAACTAGGTTATAATATCAAAATCTAATTCATCGGCATGAATGTGGGCCAATATCGTGGGTGAATTTAAATAAGTTGAAACAACTTACTTATGTAATGATTCCATGGAGATATTACACCCAAAGAACAAAAATACTGTTAATTATAAAGAAATTAAATGCAGAATGTATAAAATTTATGGGCCATGTTTACTTGTTATAAGTGACGAAATTCTAGCTCTTTAAAAATTAGCAACTAGTTTCGATGTAGATTATTATTCCTTTGCAATTGATTAAAAAAAAATCTGTTGATCGACGTCCACTTTAAAACTAAAAGTCGATTTAGATTTTTTTAGATTATCTCAATATTTCCTTGAGCATTGTAAACGATTTTTAATAATGTTAAAAATTTAATAATAAGAATAAGGAGTCTAAGAATGATTTACGAAGAAATTGTGTGTACTTTTCTTTTGACATAATATTGTTGTTTAACTTTTAAACAGAGCATATAATCGTAGTGGTTTTGAAATAACTTCAATATTACTAGAAGGTAAACATAATAAAGTATTATACTTTGAAACAAAGGATATTGATTCTTAAAAATCTATGTTAGTAGGATTATTAAAATAAAATTGCATATACAGATGATTATTAATTTATCATTTATAAAATATAATATTCCATACATCAATAGAGACGATATTATCTGTGTTCTTTTAAACATTTATTCACAGCTTAAATATTTGCTGTTTAAAATTATGTATTAGTAATTATTCCGTTGTATTCTGGGCCAAATATCTCTAATATAATGAAATTAATGTAGGAATAAAGTGAACCAGTAAAAGCTTCGTGAATTATGATATGTATTTTCTTGACCATGGAAGTTTTTGTTAAATTATTTATTTATTTTGAGTATTCGGCAAACTAGTTTTTTTTAGTTTATTTTACTATTTAAATAATAGAATTGGCTTTTTAGTTTGTCCAAGTCATTATTTAGGTAATAAAATTAACTAACGATGATGGCTGTATATCTTGTAGTACCAACGAGTTAGTAGTTCTAACTATTTCAGTAACTATTTCATTTATTCCGTGCAAAGTTATAGTAATTCATACTCAAAATTATAGAAAATTTTCGCGGAATTAAATTAAATGTTATGGAAAAAATAAAAGTTTCAAAATAATTTTCGTACAGTTAATTTATTCTTTAAAAAATACAATAAATTTTCAGAATTATTCTACTACTTACGCAATGAACGTTAGTAGGAAAAATTCACCAATAGTTTTTTGCGCAACTTTATTTTTTTTTTCTTTTCTAAATTTAATTCTTAGTGTAATATACTTCATTTTATTGATATATTCACTAAACGTTACCATATTATTAAATTCATAAATACGTGGTCCAAAAATGTATTAACAATTTTCTGACGATAAATATAAATAACCTTTCGTATGTAATATAAGTAATTAAAAAAAGGACGTCTTAGATCTTGTACGAAAGATGTGATTAATTTCTGATGTAATCTTTTACGTAGAATCAAAATTCGAAGCATATCATGTAAGGATTTTGAGATATTCCATCTTAGGTACACGTAATTACATAGTGAGTGCAATGTTTGGTATATATATATATATATATTTATTGTTTAAGATCTGTATTTCTGAAATGTGTACATACGAATCAAAACTGTAGTTATAGGAAAATAGTTCAAATCAAATCAGTTTATGGTTAATTTGATTAGATCTCTAACAAAATCTGTCAATGTCTGATATTTGGTCTTAGTAAATCTTAATTAATTACATAAGATGCAATTTGATTTGAATTTCTTTTTCATTCTTTTTCATTATTTAATTTATTTCCACAGTAGATTCAATGTCTGTATAATTACTTTCTTTATCACTGGTAGAAAATGAGGCTGGTTTCTGCACAGTTCTTCTGGGTTCCAACCACAAGAACAGTCATTTTTTCTACTAGAAGTACAATTGTAAAGAAGTAAAAATATTAGAAATTAGGCAATTTTTCATTCTTGAATTCAAACCCAGCAACTGATTTTGCAGATCAAGACGGTTGTATTGTTGGCAAGCTATGGATTAATTTTGATGTAGTTTTGTGCATAGAATCCAAATTTTGGGTCAGAATTGGACCACCAGGTCAAGATATTGTGTTTTTTGAGGTTATGTAATAGCAAATTGAAAAAGGTTGTTTGTCTCATCAATTGTTTTGCCTTCCTTTTATTATTGGCATCTTTTAATACTGCTCTTACCTTTCAAAATTAGCTGTTATTTTGAGAGCTACGAATTTTTCATTTCAATTTATGTCAATTATACTAATAAGGTCACAAGCATTGACTCTCAAATCTTATATTTTCCTACTTTATAAGCAGCCCTACAAAAAAAGAACGGATCTGGAGGTCGGACTATGCCTATAATATGTTTTTTAGGTCACTGAATCTGAATCCGAAGTCCATTTAATCCCATCACGTCAGTTTTTTGACATAACTTAAAAAAATCTCTCTATGTATTCAATTTTCAATATGCTCAATTTTCTCTGTATATATGTAGACTGAATTTTCACTGTCATGTACACTGCGAACTCGAATTGACAATACTATAATTTATTGATTTCTTAAATAATATTATCATAATTTAATGAAAATATATTATATAAATTAATTAATCACGAAAATGTATTATTTTTAGTTTTATTATAGTATAAAACACATTCAGAAATCAACAGAAAGGCAAAGTCGAGACCAGTGATACCTTAATATTTCAAATTATGGAAAATATTTTTGCAAATATTGAATTAAACGAAAATAATTAAATTTTTTCCAAATTTTTTTGTGATTTTTTTAGCGTATTTATTTTATTTTTTAAAGCGTAATTTGATAAATAAAAATCTACGTTTGGATAACAATAGTTTCCATGAAAAATCTAATCCTGAATTTTATGTTCTCTTGAGTTATCTTTAGTACTCTTTCCTTCCTATATCACCGCAGTAAGTAAATTGCATTTTGCCGGATGAAGAACAACAAAATCGCGTCAAAATATGAAACTACTATTCTATTCGACGATGGCCTATTTCGTCGTGTTCTGCTGACGTCAGCGTGAAGCTACCAGAAATCCCTTTTCTCTCTAAATTGGTAAGAGCAACATATCCTGATCACATCAATAAATTAATAACAAATATTACATATTAACCTCTTCATAATAATATACATTATAACAATACGTAATCGATGTAAATGCATTTATACATAAATGAGATCAGAATATGTTCAACAGGTTTTCGATGCATTGAAAACGACCACAAATTTATCAGTGAATATTGAGGGTTTAAACCGATAGTCTTCTTATATTTTTTAATGTTTGCTTCCGTCTTGACTTTACGTTCAGATGATGCGTATTTGCACGCGCGTGTCGGCGAAAACTATGTTATGATATATCTATATATTCAAAAACGTCAATATACCTAGATACAGCATGACTTGGTTTACGCCAATGCGCGTCATGTGAATACACTACTGTTTTCAGTTTCTCAGATACATAATTTTCTACTAATTTTACAATATAAATCATGTTTCAGGCATCTGTCGATATATAATTCTAAATGATAATCTACGTCTATTTTTAAATTATGTTGAAATTTTTTCGATACCTTCAGTAAATTGCATTGATACCCAAATTTCGTATATTTTGTTTCTTCATTTATTTCAATTTTCATTATCAATTGCGATGTGTTTTCCATATTTTTACACATGTCGGATAATTTTGTTTATATTTTGTGAGAATATTATTTATGTAACATCATTTTACGAATTTTCCAAAAGGAATGAATTATTTAATGTAAATCAACTATTTGAACCGTCATATATATCTTATGTTTTGTTTTTATCTCTTTTTTTTAACAAAATTAAATTTGATTTTTTTTCTTCAATTAACCTTTTTTTGTAATGTTGTATTTTAAGATTAATGAATATTTTTATAATGTTTTTCATTTAAATTTTTCTTAAGATTTAACATCACAGATATGAAATGAACTAATAATGGCATGTACGTATATGAGCTTTCAAAAAGTCTTTCACGATCGAAAAACTAGAATCGGATATTCGCCACCTAGCGGCAGTTGTATGAAGCTTCATAGAATGGTTACACAATGGTCTTATAAAAGTTTTAACAACTTAAATATTCATAACAAGAATTTTTAATAACGTTTTAAAGACTTGAAGCACATATTACAAGATAAATAACGTTTATGGTGTTGTAACAACGTTTTTACCTTAAAAAAAAAAGTTGCATAAGCTACTAAAACTGTTTAGTTGTACAATTTTCATTAAAGATAGTTTTAAAAACGTTTTTAGCAGTTATAAAAACTTTCTTAAAACTTTGTGCTACTTGGGTATGTATGTAATGAACACAAATAGACAAAGGTTCCCGATCCGAATACTATGAAAAAATTGGAAACATCTGACAAGATCTTGAAACATTATATTACAGTATTATATGATTCTTCTTAATAATAGTGTATTATGTAACTAGGGCGCAATTACTGATCTTCGACGAGTGCGAAGTATGTCGCACGAGCGAAGCGAGGGTAATAATTATACTTGTCGCAGATCGACATTTTGCCCATCTTGCATACGATATCTTTTAATACGAATGGCGTGGGGCTCGATAATTCGCACCTGAAGATTTCGCTACAGGGCGCAAAATCGAGTTTTACTCCAGGTGTGTTAAAAATTATTTTTGTCAGAAATGAAAATTATGTCATAGGGATCTTAGATACAATGGTTACTTAAAGTTGACGAATCACACGGAGAACAAATTTTTGAACGTATTAAAAAACCTGTCAGTAACATTACCAAGTTTCTTATCGTTACAATTAGTTTGTAAAATTTACATTTCTGTTTGCTACCAATGAAAATAAGGTTATGTTGTACATACAATACTAGTTATACTCCCCAGCAATCACTTTTGCTATACCTAACCTGAAATTTATAAAACTTCAAAGTTTAATGCGGAAAATTATCGTAGTTTAAAAATCGAAAGGAATTTCAAAGGATATAGTAACAGCATCCATTTAAGCAGATGAAAAGTTATGGATAAAAACAAACAATAGGAAATACTATATGTTTTATTTTTAGTTAATTGCTTCCCTATTTGAAATGAATAATAGGATAATTAAACTAAAGGGGTTTGAAAGGTACATATTTTACTTTTAAAATGACTGTACGCACATTTTTGTGCGTCGTTGCTTATCGGCTTATGAGGATTTTAATAAAAAAACTTTTTAAAACTTGTTAACATTTTTTTATTACCTTAAAAACTAATAGTTAAAAATATTAAATGAAAAAAATACTCATTTTTAGATAGAGAATACGGAAATATAACCAAAAATTAAAAAATCGAAAAATTTGTCGTCACTTTTGAAGGTAAACAAAATATGTTTATTTCTCATTTTACACAATATAGTTGTTAATTATTGAACCACATTAATATTTTAATGATAAAATGCACATTTTTTGTCTCCATTATTAAGCACTACGAATTGTTTTATAAAATTATCATATATTTGATTTATGCACTAAATAGCAAATACTTTTAATAAGCAACAAAAATCTTTATTTCTGAATTGTAGAACATTTATTTTCTAATGTATGAAGTATACATATGGGAATATTGGTATAATTAACAACTATATTTCATAAAATGAGAAATTAAAAAAATGTTTTCTACTTAATAAAACAAAATGAATAAAAATTTAAACATTATTTTTATATTGTCTATTTAAAAGCAAATATTGTTTGTGATTATAATTTTTTCTATAGCTATTTTTTTTCTATCGAGATAATAATAAAAATCATGTTTTGTTACTAAAATACTCAAAACTCCGATAAGAAACGTAGCACAAAAATGAACTAACGATCATTTTAAAGGTAAAAGACATACCTTTCAAATCCCGTTAGTTTCAGTATCCTACTATTATTGATAAATTGGCAAGTAATTAACTAAAGATAAAAAATATCGTATTTCTTTTTGTTCGTTTTTTTATCCATAAAACAAGAACTACGCGTCTTTTTTTTTTATTTTATTTTTATTACTAAACGGACTACAAGTTCTTTATAAGAAAAAATATCCAACACAATAAAACGTACAAATTGTACAAATAACAACTAGAAAAAATAAAACATGGTAGCATTAGGTGTAATAAAAAGAAGAGAGTCTTTTAAAGTTTTCATCTGCTTAAATGAAGGCGATTAATAAAATCTTTGGTTTGGCTGCATAGATATTAAACTAAGTTTAATCAATTTCAACTTAGGTATGGCAAAAGTAATTACGGTGGAGTGTACATGATATGTGAAGTAAGAATTCGCCATTGTTTCATAAACAGGACATTAAGAACACATCGCGTGCTAACTGTAAAATGGACGAAGTCTTATTTGCATACAATCGCAAAAAAGTTATCAGAAAGTTACCAACGAGGTTAGATCAGCCATATTTAGTAGTGTCCTCTAAATCGAAATGTGCACGGCAGCAGCCAAATTGTTGTGTATGGATAAAGTTTATATCAATATTTAATTGGGATAGTGGCATTCACTGATTGTTTATAACATTCGTCCTCACAACAGTTCCAATTATCTTTAACAATATGTTCACAATATACTGTAAATTTTTTTTAGTGAAAATTGATTCTTTATGGAGCGAAACATGAGCCCTTTTAGTAAACGAGTGAACACTCTTCATGGAGTGTCCGATAACTTAGCATGGAGTGAAAATTCACTCTTTCATCAGAATGGTTGAATTTCCACTCCATAAAGAGTATCTTTTAAAGAGGCCAAGAAATTTAGAGAGTACTGTTACAGTAGAGCCCCGGCATATTTGCGTCTCGCTAAATTTAAGTCCCAGCATATTTGCCCAGTTCCGTCTCGTTATATTTGTCTGCCGCCGCTCTCTTTTTCCCCCACCTTGCGCGCTGGGGCCTCAGAAAGGGCCTGCTGTGACGTCACGAATGTAACGCGACTGAGGAGGGTGGGAGAAGCGGCGCTGCCCTTCTTTTGACAAATGTAAGGAGACGGGAGGGGAAGGCGAGGAACCGAGCGGGCAAATATACCGGTAAAATGTTCAATGTTAAGAATTCAGAGTCTTAAAGTTTACTAATTATAAGAAATCTTTTTGCGTTTTCAAATCTTTTATTTTCATTACATTATGTGCAATATTCATTAAAATTATGTAAAATATTTCCTTAAAAACAATTCTAAATCATGGATACTTTCTATTTCGCATGATGAATTCTTGAATTTTGTTTATGTTACAAATCAGTATTGTCAATATAGCAAAACATAATTCTCATTGATAGCGAAAAAATCATTTAACAAACTATATGCAACAACGAAAAACCTGAAAATGTTATAGTACCGGATTTAAAAAGTTTTTCCTTCTTGGTACCAAACTAAAAAAGCTTTTTTTAAGTAATAAAAGTATAAGAAATTGTATGATAATAATTCACAAATGACGTGATGAATGACGAAGGATAGTTAACAGGTACGTCGACATAATGTTGATCGTTGATTCTATTGAATGATGATGAGGGATGACGACAGCGAGTGATGGCAGCTGGTATTGAAAATAGATGGAACTTAGTGATGGTTATGATGACCGATGATACTAAACGGTGATTGAGATTAGATAGATGACGTTGATAATTTATAACCTTTCCTAACTGCCATAGTTTTCATTTTCACATCATCACTGTGGTTATTATCATCATCATCATAATTTATCAACACACATATAATTCAAAAAATAAACTACTAAATATCATTTGTAAAAATTTCTGTGTAATATTTATTAATTATATTTTATAATGTATCCTTTTTTATTACATTTTTAATTCATTTCTGACGTTTGTACCACTGTGGGACCTTTAAATTTTAAATTTATATTATTTTAAAGTATTCTAACCTTACCTGTCAGTTACTTGTGGGTCTAACATCAAAAACTTCAGCGATTTTATCTTTAAATTGTAACGTTCGTAATATGCTGACACCTAAATAAGGTTAGGCGAGGATAGTTAGTAGTGTTAGTATAAAAACTTATTAGAAGTGTTGATTATGGATGTGACTACAAGCAATTGGTTTGATTGTACCACTGCATTTCTGTTATAGTAATATTTTTATTTCTGTTCTTTCTAGACATATATTGTTACGTGATATAATATCACGCAATGTTTATATACCTTTAAAAGAATTTTATTTGAAATCTATATTTAATTATCCTGAGTACATTTAGTGCTTCGAACGAACCGGTATAACGTAGTATTTATACTACTGGTGGGATACCGCAGTGTTAAAACCTCTAATATTAATTATGGTTGCATGTTTAAAATCTGATGTATACCTCTATATATCCTCCACTATTTTTATACTAATCGTAAACTAGTGATGTGTTATCGACCCATTTTTTAATCGTACTTTTCATACGACAGCAATATTTATTTTACGTTCTTCAATCACGAATAACTCAAAGAAAAAAAAATTGAATTGTTCTTGAAGAAGCTTCAAACTTTTGTATTTTATTCGGTGTACTAAAATGTTACGTTAATTAAGAACACAAAACGTTAGGAACTTTGAGGTCAGGACAAATATGATTCTTTATCCGATAGGAACTAATTATTTCGACAAATTAAAAACTAATTTTAATTTTTATTCATCAACCCAAAAGTACCTTTTATATTTCAGGTGTATTTAACAAATATTTAAGAGTACCAGACCGACAGTACATTGCAATTTAGAAAATTGCAATTCCGCAAATGCACTACTATATATTTCTCTAGGTAAGAACCTATAATATTGCAGGACATAAAGTTAAACGTTTCATTTCAATTCTCTATAATTTCGAATCTTGTATTGAAGGTAAATTAATTTTATTTATTGAGTGAAAGAAAATATTCTCTAAAACTGAATTAGATAGTATCAGTACTATTTTAAAATGAAAACTGGGTTAATATGAATTAATTTGTCATCGACAAGTACTACAAAAATTACTACATTAATAAAATTACACTAATGGAGAAGTTTGTTTTATTAATCTAATTGTAAAAATAATATTTGAATATTTAAATACTAGGTTTTCTCTGTTATTAGTAACATTTATTACTAGATGATTCATTAACCAAATTTTTTGAATTAGTGATTTTGAATTAATTAGAAAGTCTATATTGTTATACATTCGTCATTTAGAATCCTGCCACTCTCTCCTTTTGTTTTGATTTTCTTTTGATATAATGTTAGTTAGAATTTGTTCTGTAAGTTTTTAACGAACCTTTATTTTAAAAAAGAATATTTATTAAAAACAAGAATGTTTGTAAAATATAAATCACTAATGTCTATATTAAAACGAATTGCATCACTCGATGGTTACACTAGAATTATTTATTTCCTTTCTGAAGTCTTTATTACGATACCGAACTGAAAGTTGAAACAATCGAATTCGCGGATTCAATATGCACCATGTAAAAGCAGAAAATTTAGATGAGACCCAGTCTGGGGCTTTAAATTAACGAAATTTCAGGTTTTGGACGTAATTTGAAACCGTTTATTTCAAATATTTCCGCCTCTAGCTTGTAATTACAAATGTTGCCTACTCTATTCAAATGCATTTTAGCTTATTTAAAGCCAAATTCCGATATTTAATGAAAAGATGTAGAATTGTCAAAGTCATTAACAAATTGCATTTTTTCTTTATCCTATTTGAATACCGACTTCAAAAATCATAGTTAAATAACTTCTTGTTCACCATATATTTAAAAAATGCTTTGATATGATATTAATCATCGATTATTATGGAACTATCAAATTTTAAATATATTATGAAAATGGAAAATGTTCTATTTTTGGGTGAATTTAAGAAACTGTGTTAATTAATGAAAAGTGAAAAATTCTACAAGCATTTTCTATTTTGAAATTATCAGCGAAAAGCAAGGTTCTCGTGAACACGTGTACTGATCAAAGTGGGGTATTTCCAATGTTTCGTAGTTCTTACATTATATATCCATGATGAGAAATAGTTCACTCAGATTTTCTATATAAAATGTAGAACAAAAGACTACGAGGCGCACTTCAACGAAATGTAATAAGAGCAGACAGAAATGGCGCTATTGGAACATCTGTAATCCAACGCTTTCTACGTGAAGCAATACTTGCTCATCTATCGAATATAAGTCGTACTTATTTGATAAAATCATATTTTGTACTTATAAATAAATAATATTACTCTATTTAATATAATCATAACTAAATATTTGATGGACATCTTTGACGAACAAATTACGATGTTTTTCTGACGCAATCTTTTAATTTTCACATTTTTTTATGTGATTTATTTAATATAATGTTTTTATAGAGATTAAATAGTTACTTGAGATTGTACAATTTTTCATTTCACTTTGGATCGTGAGATTTTATTATTAATTTGCGAATGCAATATTCCTGAAAGAGTGAAAGATGACTCGTCTACATTCTGCTCCCTTAGGGAAATACGATATTTACATGGAGTATTGTAGACATTGCAAGCACAATCGGCCAACCCCTTCGGCGAGAATTTCCATTGATATGCATTCTACTAAAGTCGCTTTATGTTATTTATGTTTCTTTCCAAAACACTGCACCTTTCCACAATAGAGGAAATTACACATAGTGTGTGGAGTAGTATCTAAAAGTCAAATTACTTCACAATGCTGCATGAAAATTCATAAGTTTTTCACTAATAAAAACTGGTTTTTATTTATTATTTGTTTTAACTTTAAACTACCGCAGCTAACTGAAAATGACTAATAACTCATGTATTAGAAAAGGTAAATCAATTGTGTGTTTTTGTTGTTTGATAGGATATGTTCTTTATAAAACGTAAACAAAATTTAACAAATAAATTTATACAACAAAAAATTTGATGTGTCGCGATAAAGGAAAAGTGTTTGTATTAATACAAATTGACTTATAGTATAGTGTATAACATTGTCTTTATATACAACAAAAGGATTGTCTGAGATAAAAATTACAAATGACAAAAAAATTGTGTCTGATGAAACTTAGATTAACGGACACGTAACTCCTGAAACATCTTCTGATACTTCTCTCCAAAACTATTTATGAATTTGGTATATTTTGATACTCTAAAGAACACAAATTTGGCCTCAGGTTTTAAATCGGTTGGTTCGAAAATTCAAAATGGTGGATCCAAGATGAGTAACCAAAATAGAAAAATTGCTTCATCGAGCTCAAACTACTCGAAAGCGTCCCATGACACAGATCAAAATTTTAATTTGAAAATTCAATATCGGTTCCATTTATTTGTGTTATTAATTAAACTATAAAATACTTGAAAAATAACAAAAATTTATCGATCCACATCGACAACGTGTTTGTACGGTGCACATTTTTCTTCATACGGGAAATTTCACATCCGAAATTTTTTATTAGAAAGTTTTCATGGTTGCTGATGATGAATCTGAACTCAGATTATAAAATTCGAAATGGACTGGATTTCTGGATTTTGTACTATGAACCGCGCACAATAGATTCCGGGGACAAAAAATGGACCTGGCGATTGTCTCTATCCATTTTCGTTATGTAATTCACAATTTATTTATTTCATTTAATTTATTTGAATCAAAAACATTATTGTTTTTTTTTTAAGATTTTTACATTTTTAATTTCTTCTGAAAAATTATGCATAAAAATTTAAAAACGGCGTTTTTCAAACTGAAAAACTACAGAAAAGAGTAAAAATGTATCATCTGCTTTGAATTTCAAGTTCAGATTGGTACTCAGCTAAATACCAAATTTTTCTGGATTTTTCCTCTATTTTTAATTTTCAAAATCTGAATTCAGATTCGTAATCAGCAACCACCAAAATCCATATTTCGGAATACCCGATTTTATCTCGATCAAGTAATTTTGTATATTTCGGTAGGACATTTTGATTATTCAAAATCTGAGGTCAAATTCTTAACCTGCCACCCAGAAAACCTCCGAGTAGCCAATTTGGCAATGTTTGAATGACGTCTTCGACACAGTATCCATATTTTGTAGAGAAATCCACCATTTGACCCTTTATTCATTATTTTAAATAATGTAACAAAATAATTAAAAATAACATTTAAATACTGTTGCAAAATTAAATTATAATAGAAATAACTCATGAAATCCAACCTATTTCAGTAATTATAAATTAAGTTAGCGAAAACTTCAGTAATCTATGTGAAAGTTGAGTAAAACTAACCTTATTTCTGATATCGACCATTAAACTAAATCTTACTAGCACAATCAACTGATTTTTTAAAAAATATAACACAAATAACGCTTAAAATCCGTTATAAATATTCATCAAAATATTTTGATAACATTGGTGGATAAAATGACAGCCATCTCCTTAACCTAGAAACCTGACTATACTTTTTCTAAGATTTTCGCTAACAGTATTTAAATCAGCAGGATTTCTTTATTACGTCAAAATTTTAAGATATACCAACCTAGAAATTAAAAAATACACCGTAATGGCATTTTTTAGGTTCTTGTATGCAAGGCAGGTTTATTTTTCACACAAAGTTATACTCAATGCCACAAAGTATAAAAGTCTTTACTCGAATATCTTTTATTTATGTTGAACTATTGAAATTTTTTTTTGTTCATAAAGAAATGTACCCTGGAATTTCTTTAATCGAGTTCATTCCTCAAATTCGTATATAAACTCAAATGGAAAAAGAAGGTATTTAAAAACAATATTGAACGCAATTTAAAAGAAAAAACTTCCAGTATACGTCTTTGTAAACAAAAAATATTGTGCATATATGCACTAAAAAATACATAAAATTTTTATGTTTTTCGCTATTAGGTTTGGATACCATAAAATCCGCTGTGTAAATGTTTGGAAAAACATAATCTGGAATCTGGGTAAACATTTTTTTAGCCTCTAGAATTTATGCAAACTTCTACCAATTTCAATATCTTCAAGGCATAATAGTTCACATTCCTGCTTAAATTCACCATGTTTTAAACGATATTAATAAACAAAAGGGTGATAAATTTCAAGCGAGATAAAGAATGAACCCGCTTTCAAATAACATTAAACTATTTATGCTAGCGGATGATAACAAATGACGCAGTTAATTTTATACGAAAATATTTGACGTCATCATCATTCGAAGATGAACTAAAACAGATTTAAATTATTATACCATTTACTCATATATATTTAAAAGCATTAAGGCGGAATAATGAAAACTATATGTGATTTATATCGGGTACTCGAATTATACGAATGTAATCGGGCAAAATACAGCCTCTTTCATATAATAAGATTATATTATTTTGAACGATGTGATTATTGTATACGAGATCAATATGTGCACATGTCTCGTGATTCTCGCGGATGTTATCAATTAGACCAACATGCGCATCATTACGGAAGTAGCTTAAATCTCGAAAATCTATTCTCTGAAACCTAAATAATGCAATGATATTTCTGTTATAATAATCGAATAAATACTGCACAAATTAAATAACTGAAATAAAATTGTCTGAAAATTGGGCAGAATATTTAATTTAAAAAGAAAATACACTAAAAAACTGCAACTATGTATAGTAGAAAATATTAATATTAATAAATATAAATTGCTATAACATAAATAAATAAAAATATAAATGCTTATACAAAATATTACTAAACTTAAATTGGATTGATCTTAGTAATTTTACGATTTTTCTGAATTTATTTTGCGACATTTTGCAACTAATTCTTCTAATTCCATTCGTAGTCGCTTTAAATAAGTTAAGATAGTTAACTTAATACAGTTGAGAACTTATTGATGGTTGATAAGTAATCCTTTTCTTTCCCTATAGGTAGTTTCTTTTTCAAAAATAGATGGAATAAGTTTTTTTTTATTTTAGGTAAGTTATACTGCTTAAACCACACGAGAACCGAAGGAATAAATTGGAATTTCTTGTAATGTATTTATTGTTCTCTTGCTACATCTTTAGGGTACGATTCTCCGACAAACATTTTCTTATATGCTTTAGTTTATGTTGACATTACAGAAAGGGATTCTAAAAATGATCATTGCAAATGTGAATTATTCATCCCTTTAGCGTAGAAATATGATATAAACATTTTAAAACAATGATTTTAAATATTTTAATAACAAAACTTCTTTAGAATTGTTGATACCAAAATGATAAAAATTATAGATTCGATTAATTTTTATAATTAATTGCTACATAACTGATTAAGATAATTTTTTTTTTATTGTCGTATCAACGTCCGATATTGTCCTTTTTACAGAATTTGTATACATTAATTTCGATTTCTTTAATTTGCGAGAGCTGCAGATCGAATTAAGAAATAAATATTGAACTAAACAATAAATATAAATAATGAACCCTAATGAAACTAATAGAACTAATTACTAATCAAATCATAATTCAAATTTTTAAACTACAATTTCTATCAAATTAAATTACATTTTTTGTCTATTACATGTGTAATAATTTAATTAATTTTCTGCATGACCAAATACATTTGTCGGTATATTCCGTAATACCTCCTGATTTATGTGCACATGCGAAACTTGGGCATTTCGACATTCCAGTCTCATAATCATCGGAAATGAAGAAGAATCGACCATTTCGGACAAAAGCTGTGGTTTTTTCTTCTTGTTTAACTTTAGTCGACTCGACCACATTATACGTATTCTAACTAGAATTATATCGACCAGAGATAACCAGAACTTTTCCCTGGGTTTAATTTTTAATTTAATTTTATTCGCAGATAGAAAACTATTTTTGTCGTTATAAATTACAATCTTATTTTGTTTTATTATTACTACGATAAAGTTCAATCAGTTTTAGAGTTCTATTTAGAAATTTACGAATTATAAACGTAATTCGCATGTGAAAAAATAGTATGTTTTAATAATGGTTTATGTTAAATACGTGATTTAAATTATGAATTTGATAAATATGATGATGGTTAAACATTATCTTTAAATAATGGTGAAAGAACAATGACGATGATGTTGTATGACAACTCATCATTCACTATTTGTTATTATCATTAATTATTAATATAAAAACATTAAACATTTTCCGTATAAATTGCGGAACTATAACTAAAATCAAGAGTTCTAAAAAACTATAATGTTTTGGGAAGAACTCAGCAATCATTTCAAGATGTTTAATCATAAATGTCAACATTTTCGGATATCCTCAACTTTCTCTAGTTTTCACAGACAATATGTTTTTTTGTGAACCATCAGAATTATCTACACGAAAAACAATAAATAGTTAGTTTTACTATCTAAATAGTAGGATCTAATACAACTATCATTTTTAGTTAGTTTCACCATTTAAATTGTTATTATTTAGATTATAAAATTAACTAAAATCGATGTCTGTGACTTATCCTACTATTTAGTTAGTACTTCGATCTATTTAATTTTTTTCGTGGAATTTTGTCACGAGCTTTTGGACAAGAACATTTAATTTTCTAAATAATGAAATAAGACAAAATTATACATTCTATTGAATAGAATTAAATTTTTAATAATCCATTATTGAAGTTTTAATTTACCATTACTTTTTTAAGATTTTCATAAAACCATTCGCTAATTTATATTGAATTAAGTCTTTCAAAAAATAATGTCGTTATAATAGAATTTTTATCGACGAATAGAAAAAAAAACATTTCAATAATTGTTTGCGTAATTAAACACCGAATGGTGCAAAATCTTGTACAGGAAAAGGCAATATGTCAAATAAAAGCCTCAAACAAACAAAATATAAACATTTTTGAAATTTAGACTGCATTTAAAACAGAAATATTTTTAACAAGTTGAAAAGATATTTTGCGTTAAAAAAAACACATTTTGTTAGTAATTACAATTATGGTATTACACATTACCGAAACTGAAAGAAAAATATGATTATTTTGAAAATGATGTCAAATTATTTGTTGAAAAAAGGATTTCAACTGATAGTCAAAGTTATTACCTGTTTTAACATTTTCGAAAATTATTCATTATGCTGTTTTACAGTGCGTAAATTAAGTATGAATTTATTGAACTTTGAGCTCCAAAATTTATATTTGTATCATGATAACGAACAAAATTTAATTGATAAAACATGCTATAATAGAACGTGCAACTTATATTAAACTATATATTTTGTTTTTTTTTTTACGACAATAATGAGGTTAAGTAGTGAGTTTCGGAAACTGCCGAAAGTTTTACTCTTTACAATGAAATGCGACACTATAGTATATAAGAAGATTACAATAGCCTTCGTGTTTAATCACCACGATACAAATTACTTTAAGAAACTTTATCTAGTCTGTATTTATTCTTGAGGTTCTCATCCTCAAATTTCTTAAATAATGTTTTCCAAAATATATTTTATAGTTGTACCATGTAAAACATTATTAGTTTATTTTTAAGAGTCTTTATACGTACATTGCATACTTAATAAGAAATAGAAAAAATTGACAATCTACGATATTACTCGTTTCAAATTCTTATGATAAATTAAGTTTCAATTTAAAATTTTTTTAATTTATTTGAATCCATTTTTATTTGCTGCTGTCGTCACTAAAGCCGAAATTATTTCATTTTTCTGAATTATTTGTTGCGTATAATATTCCTAGTAAAAATGGAAAGACACCGTACGTTCAAAATTTTTAAATTCCAGCTTAAATAACGCTTTTAGTACTTGTAAGTGACGTTTCCAACCTAATAAAGCTTACCTTAAGCGTGAATTTGGACAAATTTTACCATGGTATTAATGGTGTCAAACTCTCCCTATATATCTTTAGATATGACTAGTTTATGTAGAGCAGTTGATTACGATATTTACATACAATTTATGATGTGATCCAATTTTGAGAAATATTAATCGTCCAATTTAAATTCGACATCTACTGTCTGGGAACTTCGAAACTACTTAAATGTCGATAACGGTTGTGATATATTTCGACATCCAATTCATTATTTCGGTACTTCCATTGATATCACGATCATAAAATCGTAAAGTAAATCATACATCTGTATATCCAGCTACGGTATATCTGTGAACAATTTATCACATGTGCAATATTTTAGATTTAGTCGTTATTCATTTTCTTTTCATAAATTATCTTTTCACACTTTTTTACGATTTACATCACAAAATTCCTGGTATTTTTAGCAGTAATACAATGCAGAATGATTAGAATAGTTGCAATCCACTGTAACTATAAGTGTCTTAAAGTTAGTCTTATTATAAGACATCTAAAACACCATAAATACCTTCTTTCAAAACATTTTTTAGATATAGAATAATATATTTATATTTTAAAATAAAACAAATGATAATATTAAAGTAATTCTCCATAATAAAAAACAATGTTACTTACACGTTATACGCTATTGTTGACGATTTTTTACTGCTTTTTTGGACTAGAATCGAAAGTATGATACTCTACATACAAAAAACTGAATTAACCTTGAAATGAAATTCAAGGTCATTTTCAAGGTCAAATCAGGATGTCCATCAGATCACCGTTACTTAGTCAAAAAACAAGCGTAAATCTGTATTACCTAACATCTTTTTCTAGTATTTTCTAAATTCTATGTATAAATAACAATAAACTCATTAGATTTAAATTTTAAACTGGCCTTAGACTTACCGTCAATATATAAAAACTTGCTGCCACTTCCTGAGATGCTACGTAATAGAAAAAATTACAATTAATAGTTGGATTTCATCTGATATTAACAAACAAAAATTAAGATAAATAAAACGTCAAGCAATTTGTGATAATTAATATTTGTTGGCTTTGACATTGAATTTCGTAAAATAAAAGATGACTCCTGAAGGTTACCGTTTTTTAATCCTGAATCATTAATTTCAATTTTTGGCATGTTTAGCAGCTGTACAAGCTTCACTAAATTTTGCGAAATCACGATATTCTAAGCAAGCACTTTCGAGCTTATTCAAAAGTACCGAAGCATTGCCTCACGGATACCATACGGCTCCGAGACAGGTACCCAGTTATCATAATTTCTCCTTTATCTCGGTCGCCCTAAAGGTCTCAGCACTGGTGCATCGGAAGCCAAGTTGGAAGGAAATTCCACCACCGAGGTTCAGCGCACATCCGGTAACAATGTAGTCTGTACGATTGAGAATAATGGTGCAACCCCAGTATTAACGGCATAATTAATTTCCAAAATCGACCCCACCATTGTTCGCGATAGCACAATGCAAATCATCCGGATAGCTCCGATTGGATATTGCGTTATATAGATGACATTCCATCATTTATTTGGTATTGTAGTATTTTCAAAAAGCATCCATCACTTATTAATGTTTAATTACGGTTATGCCAATCAATCAAACGCGATAGGATCAAACTCTTTGTACACTCGGCATTGATTCATCCATGTTCATTTACTTTCCTTTCACTTTATGGATTCAGTCCATTTATGTCTTCCGAATTATTGACTTGGATCACTGTATGTTGAGCAGTAATGCATTGGTGTATTATTGATTGTTTAGTATTATTGAAATGTTCATCTCCTTTCAATCTCCATCCAGTTATTGGAGAGGTTTGGTTCTAATAGCTTCTATCTATCCATATCTATATTTTTCAATCGATCCATTTAAAATTGCTGATGTCAAAACAGTTATTTTAGTTGTACTTGGACTAAAAAATGTTTTTAAAATTACAATGAAAAGGGTGATCCAGGGTGCTCCTGGATTCAAACTTGACAACAGTATTCTGCGATCGATGGAAGTAATGTGCTCCAGCTGCTAAATCTTGCTGGTGGACCAGGATGCTTGTTGCTGGAAACTGGTCTACTCAGTACTATTTTCAGACAAATTTTCTAAATTGATTGAAACATTCATGATTATTTTGTTTAAAAGCAGTTAGAAATTCCACCTGTTTAATTCAGATATAAAATAATGCTTTACTTAATGACATTGCCAATACTCACCCATCCAGTCGCATCTAGATCGTTATTTCCCTTATTGACCTCATGACGCCCTCGGAAGCTCCTAAGGATGTCTAAATATTCATGTCTATCGTCTTGTCTTGTTAATGTCCTGGGGATGTCCTGACGATATTAAATGGCTACTTTTGTCGTCCTTTTATCAGCTTCAGGGTATTCTAGGTCCTGAGGTGGTCCTGAGCAAGATATTATTGTCGGATGTATGGACATCCTAAGGAGTTCTTGAGGACATCCTCTGGAGAATGTGCTGTACGAGGAGCAATGTAACAAGCTTCCCTCCCACAAAAAGTGGGAGCTGAGGATGAGCTAAAATAGGTTAGGAATTATAATACTAATATTCGATAAGTACAACTTAAAGAACTTGAAGCTAGACACTTAATAATCACATGTACTGACAATCAAACTAGTTTGGCTCTCATAACTGATCATTTAGTTAAGGAAACCAAATTAGGTCCATAATAGTTCCAAATTGTACTTAATTTAAAATAATATTTTCTTAATTCAAGACAGTTTTGGCTAGAGTACGCTAATGTTATTGTCGATTATAATTATGTAATAACCTAATTAAAATCCGTCCATCATGCAAAATGTAATCATAAATTGGACGACAATTTTAATGTCAGCGGAAGAGAACACACAGTCTTTTATTCCCGAGACAGGAGGTGAATTTAGTTTCAGCAGGGACGTCGCAAAAGTATAGACCAAGGAGAGAAAACAAAACCGTACGAGGTGACATGCATGTAATCCACGTAATATCATCTTTTCTTCAGGCATGTCATTCTTTCAAGCGTTTCCTCGTTCCTTTCTGCTCGAAACCTTCACTAGAACAAAGGATGATATTTTCTCATTTTTTTTATTCTTGTAGCAATTTTGTGTCTCTTGTTTTTTCAATATTTGTAAAACGAGGTTATATCAATTCACTTGATTAACTTTAACATTTCTGACAAGTAATTTGATATTTCATTTCATATTATTATCAGTGCAGGAAATTATTTTGATGGATGTATGATTGAATAACTTAGTATTCTGTGGAAATGATCGAAAGTAATCTCATTAGTATTAGGAGTAATCTGATAGAAATGGGGCAAAGATTGAAGGATTTAATAAAATTATCCACGATTTAGGTTGTAAAATAATTTTGCTTTCACTTCTCTCTAAATTTCTTGGAGGGAAATTTCACTCTTAAACAATGAGAATTCACTCCAAGTAAAAGCAAAGAATTACCACTCTGTATGGAGTGATTATTTCGCTTCAATTGGAATGAAATTTGAATAAAATTTTGCAATCCTTTAACATGAATTATAATCTAATATTACAATTAAAAGTTTATAAACAAACAAAACTTTATTATTTTTTTATAATAATAACGCAACAAAAATTGGAGAATTTCATATTGTCCTACAAGGCAGAGTTGATTCTGGTAGGATTTTCCCCGCAGATTGCAAACATATATACCAAAACAACCAATTGAACTTAGTTTTTGACGAAATTGAAGATCAAAGCAGTAAAAAATCCGATTTTGAGCATTTATTCACAGCTCAAAAAATGCTGTATAAAAATTCAAAATTATCGTTACAAAATGGCGAACAAAATATGAAAATGTGATTCGAAATTTAAGATGCTCAGTATTTACGGATCCTTTGTCAGTTTTTTGCAAATTAAAATTAGGGGATTCAATACGTGTTTTGTAAATTCGGTTTTAATTTTGTTTGATAATGAATTTAAAAATAATTCATTTTTTTAATATTCCTTTTTTCGTTAACAAAAATGATAAATTTGACATTTGTCTGTGTTTATGGACGTATAAGGATAAAAAGGCGAAACTGGTTTAAATCATTCATTTTGCACTCGATAAACATTAAAATTTGATGTTGTAACAGTTGGCACTCTGGCGGCTGTCTGTGGCTCAAAGGGTCAATTTCAATAATTAATTAGTAAAGTGTTCTAAATACGTAGTCCAATGAATAAAAGATTATCTGTTTCTTTTCAAAATTCACAATTAACTGACTTGAATAAATGATTGATACAATGTACTAAATATTTCTTCCAGACAATTAAATATTAAGTGGTTTCCAATTGCCAAACATTCAACTGAATCAGTTAAATAAAGATTTTGAAAATCATTTCGGCGATTTGAAGTTGACATTACTTGTTTGATTTTCCGTTTATGTTTTCACACATACCTATGTTTAATAAATCAAGGATATTTAGTAAAGCCTTTAAATTTGAACCATTTTCATTAAAGTTCCTTGATTTCAATTTTTCTATTTCAAATTTATTTAAATATTTTCGAATTCAATTTTTAGTAATAGTAAAAATACAAAATTTGATGGCACTCAATCGCTTTATCACAATTATTCCAAGGCTGGTATCTGTGGTGCGTAAAATTATGGCCAAACTTAGTTAAACTGATATTTTCGGTAATATGTTGTGTGTCGCCCTGACCTCAGAATTCCATTTTCCCTACGAAGAAACCTTCGGCACTAAAATATGTCGGGTTGCAAACAAATGCATAACGAAAACTTAATAAAAATATTTTATTGCGCACGTTATTCAAGGACTCGTAACAAAAATAAGTGAGCATTTACATTTCAACAGGAACGCTTATAACTTAGAATCACTATAAAATTAATGGTCTGGAACCAAAACCACTTCGGAAACATACCTCATATATATTACCTACTGGAAATAAACTAATATTTTATATATAGTAACAAATTCGAAGGCTATAGTTTTGGTTTTAAAATGTTTTCATACTGAATCTTTTGCTGTTACACTGTATAATAAAACATTAAAAGTTAAAGCATTTAGTATATTAAACAAAGCAACAAACTGTTCACAAAAAAAAACAATCATTGTCACGTTTGTAAGTCAATATAAAAAAGGTTTAAACTATGAAACTTAATTATGAGGAGTTGTCCATTATCCATTTTTTCTATTTACAACTTGTAGACTATATTTAGATGATACGCATTTTAATCAATCTAAATTATAATTTTGAATCATCCTTATTTTTGAGTTCCTTATTTGTTTGTTAAATTTTTCCTAATAACAATTTTTTCGAATGCTTTTTTATCAATAATGATTCCAACAACAACAAATTTTGTATATCAAGATTTGTGCAATCTTCAGTTTTATTGTAGAAAGTTTAGCCGAAGGTTAAAAACAAAATAATTTGTATAGTTAATAGACAAATAGATTTTTACGTTAAAAAATGTAAAAAATTACTCTGGAAATCGTGGAAATTCATCGATCCTCTACATTATAAAATTGAAGTATTACATCCTAATCAAGCGATTTTATTAGTTAACTTTAGCAAAAAAGAAATTTAATAATTACTTTGAAAGATCTTAATAGAGGACGTAGCTATAACTATCAAATGTATGAATTTATAAAAAAAGGCGTTCACCACTTATATAATCACAAAAAAACCACATCGAAAACTTGACAAATAGCCTAAACGTAATGTTGTTGGTTCACTAAACATAGTTTTGAAATCCAGGTTGATTTTGGCTAAAATAACAAATAAAAACAAAATGAAATGAAAAATCAAAAATAAAAATCTTAGCCTCTAAGTGTCATGTCAGCTCCTAATAAGGAGCTGATTAATTCCAACACTTCTTCATTTTTTGCTTTTACACAAACCAAAACTTCTAAAATATTGGAATGAATTTCCATAACTTCTCAATACATCAACAATGTTCTATTTTTCGTAAGATAAAAATGCAAGTTAAATGTTTGTATTACTTTTAGGTGTGGGTGCAAAAACCGACAAATCAAAAAGCCGGCAGGTCAAAAAACCGACAGTCAAAATACCAATATTTAAAAAGCCCACACGTCAAAAAGCCTACAGGCAAACAGTCGACACGTCAAAACGCCAACAGACAAAAAACCGACACGCCTATAAAAGCCGAATTGCGATAATACCGACAGTCACATAAACGACACTTCGAAGAACCGACTGCCAAAAAGCCGACACATAAAAAAATAGACAGATCGTCCAGTGGGTAGTCAATTTTTAAAGTGCCAGTTTTTTTACTGTCGGCTTTTTGGCAATGGGTTCTTCAAAATGTCGGTATCATAATGTTTTTTTGCTTGTCAGCTGTTTGCCTGTCGGTTTTTTGGAATGTCGGTTTTTTTACTGTCTTTTTTTTGACCGTCGGTATTATAACAATTCGGGTTTTCTACTGTCGGCATTTGAAGGAAGTGTCGGTTGTTCGCCTGTCTGTATTTTCACTGCCGGTTTTTCTACGCGCCTTTTTTTTTTTATTTGTCGGTTTTTCGACTGGCATACTTGCTTTTTATTAACAAAACTATTTTTATATTATTAAGTTTTATAGAATAAAAAGATATTCTACCTCATTCTGCCAAAATATTTAAAAACAACTTGTCGTTTTAATTTTTGTAACCAAAAATTACCAAAAACTTTTTCGTGAATTTTTCTTTAAAAAAGTGTCCACTTTTTCACATTGCATTTTGTTTCATTGTAATCCAGATTGCATACTTTTCCATTCGTTATTTTTAAATTTTTTGTATACGTATCAGTAATAAAATCAAAGGCTGAATACTATAATGATGTATTCATTCCACGTCCTTATTTTTAACATCGTTATGTCATTTAATTTTGGATAATTCGATAGCGTTTACATCGCGTGTTCAGCTGTGCCGGTTTCCATCCACGCGTTATCATTCAATTCAATGAACTTCATTTTTCTTTCGACGTCCTTAATGACCGATTTCCCTTTATCCAAGTCACCATAGTAGATCACAAATAAAAGCACGTGATTAAGCTCCGACTGTATGTCCATTGTTAGAAACGTGTAATCGAATTGGACCGAGATTTAGGTTACGTAATCGAATGCTTTACATGGAAAATTCGAAAATTTAAATGCAAATAAAACGCAGTTTTTACTTTTGAAAATATTTCCATCGCCAATTTTATTAATGCATTTCAATAAATATTAATAAAATGAAAATGAAGTACTCAATAATTCATTAAATTCAATTCCATTTATGAATACTTTATTATAGCTTCGGATGATATTGCATTTTTAAATCTTCTCAATTAAAAAGAAAATGGGCGAGACCGTTGTCCATCCCAATTAGATTTTTTTAAATATAGTATTGAATAACATTCGTTACACAATAAACTTCCTGGCGAAATTTTAATTGGCAACAAATTTAAAAATAATCATTACAGAATAATTGATCCGATTTTTATAAAACATAATTATTTTAAAATTAGTTTTTAGTTATTTACACAAATCTTCAATAATCAAAAAAGTACAAGAAAAATTGATTGTTTCAGCTTAAGGAAATCCTCTATTTATTCCACTTAATTTTCATCAGAAATCAGTTAACTCTCGAGAATTCTCATTCACCAAATAGATAGGAAATTTGTCTGAACTTTCTCTAATGGCCGTACTTTATCAAACAGATCCGCAGTGTTTACCGAATTCATTATGTCTGTTTAAGATGTATTGAATTAAATTTATGTTCTTCGAATGACATCATTAATCTATATGAGTAAACGTTCCTATACAAGTTGATCGTAAAATACATTTTTTTGGTTGAAAAAATTTCTTTTCGATATTTTTAACAATTGCGAAATATTTTGTTAACTTTAAAGTAATTCCCAAGTAACTTCGGTAGTAAGTAAAATAAAAATCAAAATTCCTTCGAACAAGAAACTTCCAAAAATAGTCCCTACTTGATATTTTGCTAATAAATATGTCCAATAAATTTTAAGTAGAAGCAGACAAATTGGTCAGACAGTGCAAATTTGGGGATTAGTTTTACCAAACTTTCCTTCTTTGGAACGAACAACAATAATATATTAAATAATAATTACTATACATATTAAAAAAGTTACATATTTTCCAATACTCAATTAATTATCCCATGGGCACTCTACTTTTGACAATAAATGGAATGCATACCTAGAAAAGTACACGGAAAAAAATAGGTTGTTTTACTATCTAAATAGTAGGTCTGGCTAGTGGTCTAATATGTGCTTACTATGTAGGTAGTAAAATTAAATGAATACAATGCCTCTTATCCTACTATCTAGTTAATAGTTCCAACTACTCTATTTTTTCAGTGTAATGTCAGAATTAATGCAAAAACATTTGGCGAATTTAAAATTATGATTATTATACATTGTTATCCAAATTCTAATCTGATCTCCCAAATAAAGAATCATTTCCAATGAAACTATCAAATTCAATGTATTTTTAAAATTTAAGACCTTTTTACAATTTGTGTTTGCTTTCGATTTCTAAAGCACATTAGGGTCATTCCACGTCGACTCAGCAACTTTTGAAACCGACACCCTCGATTTTGTTCGTGATTTTTTTACAGATACAACTCGGAGATATAGATATTGTCATTTTTTTCAAATTTTTCAAATAAAACGAGTGATAATTTTTCAAAATTTTGGATTTTTAAAAAACTTAGTTGCAACTTATCGTACAGTAACAAATAAAAATTCTTTTTCTTGAAATGTATTTTTATATAAGTATAATGAAAACTTTTCTGTGATTTTTTGCGATACGTTTTTTTACGTAAGTAATGAATTTAAGATTTTGCCAGTGGGACATTTTTAGTTTTTTTTTAATACATTCACAAAAAACTACAGAATGTAACGGACATTTTGCAGGGTTCTACAAGATAGCAAATACTTTCGTTAATTTTTTACAGAGTTTTATATTTCTTTTACAATTTAAATTTTTGCAACAGTCTCATAATTTTAGCTTATTGAATTCACAAACATCGAAAATACACAAAAAAGAGGAACATAGTCAAAAACCGTATGGCAACAAATCACAATAAAATAAAAAAATTGTCATACACTCCCCGGCAATCACTTTTGCCATACATAAGCCGACATTTATTTTAACTTCAAAGTTTAATACCTTTGTGAAAAATTATCGTAGCTTAACAAATCGAACGGAATTTCAAAGTTTATTACAACAACATTCATTTAAGCAGAGGAAAAATTGAAAATATGCAAAATTAAGATTTTTAGAGATAAAAAATGAACAAGAAAAAATGCAAATTTTTTTTCTTTAGTTAATTGTTTGCTATTTGGAAATGAATAATAGTAGGCTAATGAAACTATTTAATATAACTCGCCCATTTTTGTGCTACCTCTCTGACCGGAGTTATGGAATTTTTATGTTAAAATGGATTTAAAAATATTTTTATAACAAAATCTGATGTTTTTTATTTTCTTATTATCTCGAAAACTAAGAGTGATGGAAAAAATGTTTAATACAAGAAATACTCATTTTTAGGTAGGAAACACAAACATAAAGTAGATTTAAAAAATTTGTTTGTAGGTAGAAAATTTTAATGGAATGATCCATTAATGTTTATAGTTTAAGTTATTCCATTAAGTTTAAAATTCCACTCCTATTAAAGTGTACATTTGTTACCCTTCGTATGCAAAATCTACGTAGAAAACGAATGGTAAAGATCAGTCTTTAAAAAATGGCTCAAATTTTACTGTAAGAAATTGAAATGACTTTTAATTCGAAATTTAGACGAATATAAACAATTATCAATATTATAAAATTCTCTGGTGAATAAAATAATCTGTATTTTGATATTTTCTATTCAAACTTTACATTCTTTATTCTTGTGTTTTCACATACTTCACGCTCTAGAGACCGCAAAGCTTAAAAGTCAAAAGGTGAAGGAAATATTTCTTGTGTACGAAAAGTTTGTTGTACTTATATGATATACGCACTGGTATTTACAATATACGGATATATTTTATAAAAATGAAGTACGTTCTAGACAGCGCAGAACAGTCATTCATTTTCAAAACTGTGATTTCATTAACTCTTATTCTCTTTCGAGATTTATGGCAATAAAATCAACATTATACTGATTTTTTTATTTTAAAATGAAAAATGGTAGTAAAAAGTATTTGAAATTTAGTAATGGCTAATACTTAAAAATATGAAACATTATCAAAATTATTCAAAAAATTGTTAGTTTTCTCACAATAAATTCCTTTCCAAATTACTAGATGAATTAGAGAAGTTTGTATTAAGAAGATTTTTGGTGTTTATATCAAAATTTCAAAAGAACACGTTAAAAAAAGCAATGTAGAATTTTACATATCTTTACTTAAAATTTTCAAATTCTAGACTGAAACAAGCTGCTACGAATTAGTAAATTTAAGACGTAAAAAAATATAGGGCCTATTTTATGTTTATTTAATTACACTTTCCAACAATGATTTTGCCTTTGAAAAATTGAGAATAATTTCCAACGTATTTTTCATCCCGGACACGTTGGCGCCAGCGAAATTTTCTTCGCCCGTCGCATTTTGGAGAAAAGTGAGATTTAATGTACAAAAAGTATAATTTTTAACGACATTTTAATTTATTTTATGGCATAAAAAATTTTTTACAAGCGAAGTATCGTATCAGGAATATTTTTTGATGCTAAAAATGATGACGTTTGCAAAATTTTCCTGTTGTCATGAAAAGTACGGGTATCACATGACATTCGATTGTGACTATTTCGAACGTTTTTTAAATGAAACCTCAATTTTCTCCAAAATGCGACGTCACTCAACAAATTTCTCTTGCTGCGTAAAACATCTGTAATATATTCATTATTTACTTTATGAATGCAGTTAATCGAAATGAAATAAACAATATATCATCGTCCGATAATTTACAGAGGGTTATAAAAAACATAAGATATAATTTAAGTAAATATATAATATTTACACGTATTTAAAGTTAAACACAATTAAATAATCCTAATTTTCCGATGACAAAGAACAGAAATGAAAAGGTCATTTCTATGATTTTAGATTATTTTTCATTTAAGTGTACTTAAATTCACTTTATGCGTTAAATGTTAATATTTTATGATTTGATTTTGATAATTTTAAATATTTAATGTGAAACTAAAAACCAAATCAGGCAGAATTAATATGTGCAATCAACATATATTCTCGAATGGTATCAATTTGTTTACTATAATACACTACCGGTAATGTAATTACTCGGAATTAATTGTATGTACATATTTTGGAAGTGACTGCAGTGTAGTTAATAATGTGTTGAGGCATTCTACGCAACAATCAAGTTCAGTGACTACGTCAGAAGTTTCACTGTTTTTGGCACATTAACAGTATACAACTTTACAAAACTTATATTTGAAAGTGGCATTTATTGTATAATTTTCAACATAATTTAAATAAAGGTCACAAAGAACTACACTCAGAATCCGTAAACTAATTAAACTACGTCATTCATTTACTAATATAACAAATGGTTTCTAAAGCTTCCCTAGCTAATGAAGAACTATTAATACTACATTATCATTTATGTTAAAGACGATTGATAATCAAAAATCAGAATTTAAAGAACTGGGTATAAAATAATGTTTATAAATATTATTATTAAAGTTATTTTGAAGATTTTATTAATTATCAGATTGTAAGAAACGAGATTTTACCTTTTCAAGAATAATAAAACTTTCTATCGTTAAGCTTTATCAGAGAAGAACGCTGAATATCTCTGAAGGTTTATTTCTTGTCCTTTTTTTTTGAAGTAAAAAGTATCTCGGTGTACCTACACTGAATTGTTTTATTTTCTAACATTATAACTAAAATTTCTAAAGTTTCATATTAAATCTACATAGATTTATTAATTTTTTATGATTAATTAGACATTTTAACCTGAATTTTTGTTTTTTAACAACAACAATAAGTAAATTTTTTAGCGGATACAATAATGTTGTAGGTGCATCGCCACTGTTCAGTACTTTTTTAATCTTAATTAATGAAGTATTTTTATACTTTTAGTTTCAAATCAATTGTTTCGTAATTTAATAAATAAATTTATAATTAGGTTTGCATAGAGGAGAAAAAAAGTGAGTTACTAAAACTTCAAAACATGCAAACTAGTTGTATATTTTTTACTAAAATATTGTCAGTTACTAACTAGGTTATGATATCATTAATTGCTGAGTCTTCTGTTGTATCAATTGATTTTATATATAATGCTTTACTGATTCAGATTAGTTTCTCAATTTCACGTAGATTAACCTTAAAATTTTGACGTGTAATGCACTACCCAGAAAATTAAAACGGACTATGAATTATTCAAAATGATGTGATTTAATAATTTCAATAATTAACAGAAGAACATCAATAACAGTGAATAATTTCTCAAATTATTCTATTCAGCTTCCTGGTTGTTCTATAATTTAGCTATCAACATTTAATTATTTTAAAAAAGTATTAAAATTAGATATAGTACAATTTGAAGATTCGTCTTAAAGAAGATGTAGAGAGAAATTCATAGGAAAATAAACTCTGATTTAATAAGTTCCTAAATATCTAAAATATATATTAAATAAAGCAGAGCTATTCTTGAGGAAGAATATTTCAATAGCAAAGTGCCTAATTAAGTAAATATTAACTCTGTTTTATTCATAAAATAGTATCTTATTTCTTACCTATTCAGTTAATAAAAACAGTTTCTAAAACATTAGTAATCAATTATTTATAATTAATTTTATGCCTTGACTTTCTCCAATGCTAAAAACGTTTTTGCTTTATTAAGAAATCAAGTTCAATCATAAATAATAATTTTATCATGAACATAAATCATGACGTTCTAATCCCATTAAGCTCCAGAGAATTAAAAACTTAATTGGAGGGTCAAAAGTGCATAGTAAGTGTTCCAAGACATAACTATGACATGGAAATTTGAATTCCGACTATTTCGAATCTATTGTTTTTCTTGTTAATTAAGTGTCGTCTCATTTTCATTAATATTCTTGATATTCGTTTCCGTGCTCTACTTTGGCTGCCATATTTCTGTACTACAATGCAAGTTGCAGATATCGTATCGAGCAAGGTCATGTTAACCAAAGAGCAACTTCGATTTTCAACGGAAAGCATAAATCAGTGTCACTATATTTTGGTTTAATGTGTTTCGTACAACGAGATAACATTAATAAATGAACGAGCAATTAGTAGAGAATGTCATAAATAAATATTGTTCAACTATAAATAAATGGATATTAATGCACTGAAACAACACAATACTAGACTATGTATTCACTTTCTACTCTATTTTGAAGTTATTAACTTGCTGTTACTGATATTTCAGTATAATAGTCGCATTGAATGTTTCCAAGGGTGCATAAATTGGCTGTGTTTAATAAAGTTAAATAACAATTCACCGGATGCAAAATTAAACGTATCACTTTTCAAATCAAATTGTGCGTTTTATTACAAAAATATAATTTGTACACGTAATATGTGGCAACATTGCAATCATAAAAACCGTAACAGTATTACTTCCGCAGATTTTAGGTTATGTTGAAAGGTGACTTGCGAACCATAAAAAATACACAGAATAGGATTGGCAATTAAAACTACGGAAGTCAATTAAAGTTATAAAAGTTGCACTTGATTAAATCATGGTACATGATTTTGACTAACTAAGTAGCCTGAGAACTTTCTTAATAGAATTGTCTTAAACAATTAGTTATCTTCAATAAAAAGAAGTTATTGTTTGTAATCTAAACTACCTTCAAAATTTAATTAGTTTCTTCATATAACCCCAATTACATTAACAATTCTTAATTATCTAAACTTCTCTTTTGATTCCCTAAGCCAGATTTTAAGTTTAGATTTGTCTCCCTGAACTTCAGTGTTATCTTTCAATTTGACTTTCCTATCTTCTTGAAGTTTTCGTTATTATATTTAATATTAAAAAAATCGATATAATTCTGATATTCAATTATGTTTAAATTATTTAGATTATATACGTTCAATTTTAAAAATAGAATACTTTTCTTAGTTTCGTTCATTTTAAATGCTCAGTCGGAAATTATTCCACTCAGTCCTAGCCACGGCTGCAAACCCGATTATAAGCCCGAGGCTGATATTGTATGTCGAGGTAAAATCTATTAAAACTTACTTTTCACACTGGTCCTGCTTCCTGTTGCCCTCTTTCATCTCGATTCGCTTACCATCGCGTTAATTAACCTCCTCGACGTTATTTCGTTTGCTAACTTCGCATATTGGATGAGTGTTGCTCTTGATAAAAGCTTACTTTTTCTTAATATACGAGTCTGCGGTTTTAATATTTTAGGATTGAGTTCAAGTTCATGCATAATATACGTATGCAATTTCAGGCAAATGGTAATTGGAAGGCTGGACTTTAAGCGTATAACTAACTTTTTAGTCTGACGTTTTTAACTGTTTCATATCTGGAGTTTCTTTACAGACTTTGACAAACAATAATTTATTACATAATAATGGAAATTACAGACGAGAATACATTTTTATTTATATTGTTATCGTAGCTGAGGCGGTAGCGTACTGGACTACGAAGTCGTAGGTCGTGAGTTCGATACCCGGCTGGGCAATTTTTTGCATTTCTGTTCAGGCAGCAGTTGGCTATGTGTAAAACGAACATATATTCTCGACATATGTGAGTATGGCACCATCTAAGCCGACCTTCAGCTCTCGCAATTATTGTACTCACATGTACTCGAACAAGCTCCTTGTGAGCTTATAATAAAAAAAAATAGTAATTACTTAAGATGATAAATTCAATTTTGTGAATATAGTGGGTTTTTCACGGATTACCAATATCGACTGTTTTTTTACTGAATTTACGGAAGGAACCCATCAAGGTATGAAAACGTCAAGAACCACTCGTGAAGCTCGCATGGTTGAAGACGTCGTCAGATGCTCCTCAGGACGTCCAAATGTCAGCTTTTATCGTCAATTACCATCTTCAGGATATTTTCAGAATATAGCACACTTTGATAAAGTCAATAGGATGATAAAAGTCGACCGTTCTGATGTATGGAAGCAAAAATGTATAATTTTTTTCATTCTACCTGGCAAACGAAAAATTATTGAAAATTATGCAATTTTTAACTTGTCATCCTGCTTTTTAATATCAGTAAATTCCAACTATCTATCTTCTCGATTATCTATCATTATAAATCATGTTACATTAATTGACTATCTTATTCTTGAATTCTTGAAACGAAATGATTTTTTAGAAAGGTGTGTATAAACGCTATTTTAACAATTTTTTCGATTAATTTTTAGAAAAATACTCCATTAAAGTCAAACTTTTACCATTTTGGCACATCGCTCACAGTATTCAAAAACTAAATGACCCATGAATCAAAATATTGAATTCAAAGATATATATTTTTAATTGTGGGTATATAATAAGTAAAACAGAATTTCTCAAAGACTTCTAAACATTTTTTCATTTTCTATAACAGAAACATGTCTGACTGTGAGTGGAATATTTGTACAAACTTCTATTATTGTAGAGAATAATATGTAAGTGTGAATAAAATTGTAGAGGGTATATGTTTTTTAACAACTTCAAAAGTTAATTTTAAATTTGTACATAATGAAATAGTTGAACAAGGAAATTTGAAGCAATATCGACATATACTTACACCTAATTTCAAGATTGATATTTACGTATGTTGAATGAAATTCACTACACCTAATTTTATCCTATTTTATGACGAATGAACTTTTAAAAAATATATTGCTATTACTATAGTACGCATATTACACCATTAAATTACTTTCTTTTATTTAACACTTTAAAACATATTTAACTGAATTGCGATTAGTCCTCAGTGTACCACAACAAATTCTTAAAATATTTTTTGTTTAATGCTCCTCTGTCGTTCCCCTTTAGGGAATATCTGTCTTAGGCTAAGTTAACGCGTCTGCTAATTTACTTTAAAATTCAGATTTAGGTATTTTTATTATTTAAATAATGAATCAAATATTTCACTGCCAGGACCACCAGAAGTTGTATTGTCACGATAGTTTCTCCAAATAGTTAAGGAAAACTTAAAAATCAGACTATTACATGTTAAACCACTCTAGAGCATCGAAATGATACCTATTTTCAAAATATTTATTCGCAAAAAAACCAAAAATAAAATTTATATTTCGGAATTTTTCGGAAAAATGTAAATTATATTTTGGAGTTTTTCGGAAAAATGAAAATTATATTTCTTTATTATCTTTAATTAATTGTTTATAAAAATGTTACTCCTAAGAGCGAAAACAAATTTGCGACTGTGCACGTAGTTGTAGATGTAGGCCTGCCATCAAATAAAAGTTTTTTCAAATTCATACGCAAACAGTTCGAGAACATTTGAAGAAAAAATATGCAGTAAAAATGTTTATAACAGGAAATATTCGACATAAAAAAGACCTAACTTTTTTTCTAGATAATCCCGTTAAATTATTATCTAAAATATTGTCTAAATTTCAAGTCAGTAAGTTATTAAAAAAATAGTTTTGCGTATAACATTTTTTATGCAAACATTATTATGACTTTAAAAAACTGGTCTTCGTAACATAAGCAATATTATACCTTATTATATGATAGACCCAAGCAGCAAAGTAAGGCATTCTGACTTTAGTCACGGTTGAAATGCCCTATTTTAGTAAAAAATAGCCGAATTACAACCTAGAATATGTCTTCTAAGTCAAAACGTATTTGAAGTCTATTTGATGGGTTAATTTAACCAAATAATGACTTCAAAAATGTCCTCATAGTAAAAAAGTATTTGAGGTATATTCTGTAAGTAAAATTAACCAAATTTGGACTTATAAAATTGCCCTGAAGGTTTTTAACGAATAGGTTAAATTTTAGTACATAATTTACCAAATATGAAGATGTGTTCTGCCTTAAAAGTCCAGTGGTTTTGAAATGAGAAATTAGGTTCCGATTGAAAATGAATATTCCACTGGGTCAGAAAGTCTAAACTAGGGCAAAATTACCTAATTATTACTAATATTCGCCTTCTTATAGGTCCGTTCTCCCAAATTGGACTATGCCTTTAAAGTCCAAACGCCTTCCATTACCTAATTTCGACTTAAAATTTACCGTGTTTTTATTCCCCATTTACTTGAAATAGAAGTCGATTCGACGTTAATCAGGTTTGGGCCGTTAGGCAGTTGGACCTATTCGGAAGTCGAATTGAGGTAATTTCGACCAGTTTTGCTGCTTGGGGATGGACTTCGTTAAAAATCAAAACACGATGTTTTTCTGTCATAAATAATGCAAATTTTACTAAAAAAATTCACTATTTTTTAATTTATAATTGTAATGATGGAAAGATTGGATTATTTTCAAAATTTTAGGTACATTTTGAATTTCAAATGTCAGCTCCTCTTGAATCAGTTATCGACATCATTGACCCGTTTTTTATGCACCCGGATTTCCGTAATTAATTAAGTTGCATTGCAGTGCAAATTACCGACTTAATAGTAAATTCGGATCATGAGAGATTTTACCAATAATATTTGCAAAATGTCTTTATCTATTTTTATAAATTCTTCATCTTGTAAATGTTTATGATAGTATACAATATTTTGAGTATTGCAAGATGATTTTTAAATTAATGTATACTACTGCAAAACATTAATATCCATTTGCATAACAGTTTTTATCAAACAATAGGCAAGAAGATCTGTCTGCAACAGTTCAAAGACTTTCAATAGAATTTCTCTTCTAAAAAACTTGTGTAGTTTAAGGTAATAATTATGTACTTATAGAGAGAAACTTATTTATTTAAAAGAAATATTCATTATAGTAATAAAGTAAATTAAAGTAAATCAATTACTTTTCTATTTTAATAAATGTTTACTATATAAGATGCAGACATTTCTCAATCTGGTCAGATTACATAAAGGAATATATTAAAACAAATAATTCCTCAGGTAGTAAAATACACTCGTTTGAATGGTAAAATAAAAATATATAGAAGATCAAGAAATTTAATGTGATGGAATATAATTAGTTCTTTGATTCTTGCATAATATAAATTTGATGTAATAGAATTACACATAAGTACAGAAATGCAATTTTGTTTTTCTGTCACCATTAATAAACTTAAAAAATTATACATTACATTTTATCAGATTTTCCGACGTATTCATGAATTCTTTCATTTAAATTTAATTTCCATTACATTAAAACAACTAATAATTTATTCTTGCCACATTTCATTTTATTCGGTTGATGATTAAAATCCTTGACATTTTTTAATTCTGTATGAGTAACTCTTTTGTCACTCCAAAACTTAAAAAAATTCGCTCTTATTGTTTCATGAAAATTGTACGCATCACTTTATCAACATTTTAAAACAGTTTCTGTTGCACTCTATATATATAAGCAAAATCTCACTGAAAGGATTGCAGATCGTAAGGAAAAGAGCGAAAGGAGGGAATCGATTGAAAGAAAATGGCAAAACGAACGAGATTATATATAGGAATATAGGAAATAAAAGGAAACTCAACCAATCGAAAAATAGAATCTTACAAAGTGTAGTCGGCTGTCTATGCAAGTGTAAAATTTGAAAATTCATCTCCAAATTGTACTTCGCATATTGTAAAGCTATTGAGTAGTTGGCAGGAATAAATCTGATGATGGAATGAAATTCAATAAAGACAAAATAAATGATTTTTAGCTTTATCCTTAAACCTGTGATTTAAATATACAAAAAATTTGAATTCCCGAGAGGAACATTTTTTATAATTCAAAGACCATTAGTTTTAGTTACATCATATGATAAAATTGAAAGATTATTAGAAGCATATTGACAAATAATAGTACATTGTGCAACTAGGGAGCAAAGTAAATATTTTATCTTTGAGTGCGAGTTTGTTGCGGATTTTATTTTTTCATACGAGAACGTGTTATAGGGAGCAAAATAGTATTTTGCGCTCAGAGTATGATGAACTTCTTTTGCTCCAAGATATATTTATTTTTCTCAAAGTGCTATTATGTTTCCATGAAACTAAACATTATTTGTTTTTGTTTGCCATCAAAATTCGACTATATTTTTATATAAATGTAGTTTATCTAATTAGTATTATATCAACGTTTTTACCTAATAGCAGACTAAATTTATTTCTAGAAATAATAAACCGAAGGACTTGTAAGCTAAAAGGAAATAATTTGAAAAAAATATGGAATCTGCGAGGAAAGGACAAATTTATGTTCATATATCAGTTTTTTCCTTACGACGTCGTTGCTATCGGGCTTGTGATATTGCGGAATATCGAGGTATACTCAAAGTCAAAAACATGCTCGTTTAACTAGCTGTGTAGAGAGAGACTTCAAAGGAGTGAAATAAAAAAGTTAATAGTTTGCATGAATTGATGGCAAAAGTTGTATCAAATAGACAAAACTATCGAACATTTTTAATCAAGCAAGTGAAAACGTTATTTGCTTCTCGGAGAAAATTAAAAGAAAAAATTATTAATATTTGATGAAAATAAATTTTATGTGTTTGAACGTATAGAACGAGTACGATCGATGGAAACGAGGGGATAATAAAGCAAACAAAAGTAATGATTCTATCTTAACGATCGTAATTGACTAAAGAAGGTAGCATAAAATGTTCCCTTTGTGAACAAATGTAAATCGGCTACCAGCATTGGTCGACTACGTCATTATGATTGTTTTGACCATAATTATAAGTACGAATCTGTCAATTGATCTTTAGAAATTAGAAAATATATTTCTGATCAAGAAATATGGAAAGGTTCCAATGATTTAAGAGAGAAAATGTCAACCTTTGAGTCTTCGAGTTTAATCCAAGTTTCATCTCGTTACTCGAAATTTGAATATTCATCGTGAATATCCATCGAGTTTAATCAGAATACAATGTCCTAACCTAAAAACATTATTGTAATTCAAAAAAATTGCACAACCGAAAGGCAACGTAGATTTTTAAGTTGACAGGAAACAAAACTCACCTACCTTTTAATGTTATTGATTATTTCGACCTATACGTGTTCCTCAGGATTTATTCATTTTTCCGGCGTTTATTTTTATTCCGCACCATTTAAGAGGATTTCGTCAGTTTGGAAGTTATCAGGGATTCTCTGCTTGTCTACTGGACTTCCAACTCTTAGTCCAGATAAAGATGAGACGTGTTTTTCATTGGAATTTGTTCTTACCTCTACATCACATCAGTCGTATGTGCGTTGACACCAGTTTTCCTTACAGCTGAACTTTTGACCGTTTATCAGACGTCTTCACGTCGACCCCATCCGAAACTCGTTTACCTTCGACCCCATCTCACATGTTACACCTTCCCTCAAAGTTTCTTTGTCTTCTGTCAGTTTTTCGTACAGTGATCCTCCACTTTTATAGTCAGTCACAAATTCCTGTCCAGTCTGCTTTTCCCTTACTTTTCTTGCAAAAATAAGTTTATTTCCTCGGGTATTTTCGTCGACTATCGTAAACTGTTTTGATTCCGTAAGTGATCAATACGAGGAATAATTATTTCATTTCTTATCTAAAATCCGAGGATAAATTATTTTTAAAGTTCTCCACCGCACAGAAACGTGATGGGAGCGGCAGGAAACGAGGCAATTTCACTTGGGCAAACGCGTGCCTTGTAATTCGATTCTCATTACGAAAAGCGTAGCAGGAGGCAACGCTTCCTTCGCTGATCTCCGTTCAAGAATTCCAATCTTCTTTGAAGCCCCACCCCACTCGGAGATATAGATATCTCTGCGCGAAATGAAAGTTAAACCACGTTTTGAATAATGATTGAAAAAGTGGTTCGATATCTCGAATAAAGGTGTAAAAAATTTTATTAAGACGATTACAATGGTCTTTATAAAACATTATTCAATCTATGTATTCAAGTTTTTATTTTTCTACAGAATTGCAAAAATTGTCATTTATGTGCAATAAACATTCGTTCAATTGTGAATTCATATTTTATGTTGTATGCCCCCACGATTTGCATCATGAAAATACTAAAGAATTCATACCAGTACATCAAACATGTGACAATTTTCTTTTTTCATTAATGTGAGAATTGTGATTGAAGCTGAACAGCAAGTTTTGCATAATCATTCCTTTCATCACAATTTTTTGATGCAGTAGACGTAAACAGCTCATTTTACGCCCTCATTTGCGGGCGTAAAACGCCTATCTCATGTTTCCTGGGGCATAAAATAAATTTTACGTCCACGGTGGCGTGAAATTGTCATTTTAGGCCAGCAAATCGAGGCATAAAATATTTTACGCCTACTGCATCAAAAAACAATGTATGAATCGCAGGTGTAGAATTTTCTCCTGGGGTCTGGGGTTCTATTATCGAAGCGTAAACCTTCATTTTACGCCCTTGATACAAAAATAACTATTTCTTCACACCGGGAGGAAAGCAGCAACTTTTCTCCCGCAAGTGGGAGGAATGATGCCACTTTTCCTCCAGGTCATACAGAAAAATCGTGTACTATTTTGTTACAAGTGTGGGTAAAATGGCAAAAAAAATGTCAAAAGTATGAAAAATAGCATTTTGCCCACGCTACAACAAAAAGTAAATTAATTGGTAAACATATAAATTTGTGTTGAAAACTGAAAATAAATAATATTCACTTATGATATAAGAATCAATTCTTTATAGAGGTGAATGTGAGGGTCGGGTGCGGATTGAAAACCCGACAAATCAAAAAGCTGAAAGGTCAAAACCAACAGTCAAAAAACCGATAATCAAAAAGCCGACATTTAAAAAACTTACATTCCCAAAAATGACTGTCCGCTTGTCGGTGTATCTATTTTGTTTATGTGTCGTCTGTTTGACTGTCATCTTTTCGACGCTTGGCTTTACGACTGACGGTTTTTTGACCTGTCGGTTTGTTGACCCGCACCCTACTTGACATATTCTTCTCATTGGTTGCTCAACTATAACTTTCTCCCCATAATATTGCTAATGTGTTTACTATAACTTGACTTTCTTGCTTTTATATCAGTTCGTTGAACTTTTAGATCATGTCAATCTTGCTTACACTGTATCATAGGGGATTCCTTCAATCATTCCATATTATTTCGAAAGAATGAAAATATTATTCCTGCTTATAGTTACTACCGAGTCGGATCTCATGTTGTTATGTTTGGAAAACTCTAATTTTAATAACTTGATGGTTTTCATGATATCACACTTCAAAATGATTGTATTTGTGATGTTTTCAAATTATTCACTGAATACGATTATTGATAGCCTGGATAAAAACCAGTTTTTCAGTGTATGTTGCAATTTTAAAGCAATGAAGAATATTTGTGAACGAAAGTACTCTACAAGAGTTTGAAAGTATATTTGCCCGCCCGGTTCCTCGCCTTCCCCATCCGTCCCCTTAAATTTGCAAAAGAAGGGGAGCGCTGCTTCTCCCACTCTCCTCAGTCCCGTGTGGTTCGTGACGTCACAGCAGGCCCTTTCTGTGGCCCCAGCGCGCAAGGTGAGGGAAAAAGAGAGCGGCGACAGACAAATATAACGAGGCGGAACTGGGAAAATATGCTGGGACGTAAATATAGCGAGATGCAAATCTACCGCGACTCTACTATACATGGAATGGAAGAGAGTGAAAATTGAGTTCAATATTAATAAAATATACATTTTAAGGGTTTAAAACCTGCTGATAAAAGATGTTAAAAATTAACACCAACTGTAAGCAGAAACCTATTCGTACAGCCACGAACAAGAGTCTTCGACGTTTCGGACTAAGCAAGGGTCCTTCATCAGGAGGAATGTGAAGTCTTACTATGAAATTCGAAACAGGACCTAGGTCATGTTCAGTCACCTTTATATACTCATTAAGTAAGTGGTGGGGATTAATATTTCAATTTCATCCTCGATAAAAAATTATCATAAAATTTAATTTTAGTTTTATAGAAGCTCATCGAATTTTAATAAAATTGCTATATCAAAAATATATAAATAAAATATAGAGTTGTTATAAAGCATAAATATTTATTTTGCAATTGTAAAAAATTCGCATAAAAGTTAGTAAAAAAAAATAAATGAGAAACTGTGAAATAAAAATGGGTGCGGGTCGAAAAACCGACAAATCAAAAGCCGACAGGTCAAAAAATCGACAGTCATAATGCCGACAGTCGAAAAACCGTCAGTCAAAAAAACGTCACATGAAAAAATGGCTATGCTTGTCGATGTGTCTATTTTTTTATGTGTCGGCTTTTCGACTGTTGGTTTTTTTTTACTATCTTCTTTTTGATTTGTCGGTTTTTCGACCCGCATCCGAAAATTATATGAAAGAAGAGTATATAAGGAACATACTTTTTCCAAAGAAACTTATATTTATTTCAAGGCTAAGTTTGTTAAAAAATGGTTTCATTTTCATTTTACAGTTTCCCCATTTTACATTATTTTTGTACAATTTTTATATGCATTTTATAAAATCTCTATATGAATGTGTGTACTTTGTAACAACTGTATACCTTATTTATAGACCGAATTATTTTAATAATTTTTATATATTTTTTATAATAGGAAATTTATTAAAACTTTTTCACCTAGGATAGCAATCTTTAATTTTGCGTAAGAAGTTTTTTCGTAGATTAAGGCATCATTTCTGAAATTCTCCTGTTGGAAACATCAACTTCGGTATCTAAAATTTGTGCATTTTCCCGATTAAAATCATGACAAATAACTATTCGGTTTTCCGAATTACGTTGCGATGGAAGCGTATGGATGTTACATTTATGTTCGTTAATTCTGATTTTTAAGCTTCTTTCAGGTTCGCCCACATACGTGGAATTACAATCATTGAATTTTATGTAATATATAGAGTTATTTTTATCCTTTGGTTTTCAATTATCTTTACTTTTTTAATAATCGTTCTTAAGTTATGCATTTACATAGGAACGATGATATGACGATCCATTGTTTAAGTTTGTGTTGCAGGGGTAGGTAAGAGGGTATAGTGCTTTTAAATAAAATTTATCTTTACCTGAGCTAGAGAGTAAAGGCCTGAACCAAGGATTGAATTTGATTAGTAAATGATTGAATATAACTACTGACAAGTCAATAAAATTTTTAGGTTGATTATTATAGGACAAAAGTTTCGAAATTTTCAATTTATTAGTGTTTTGAAATTCCGGATCTATGTTTTTGATGGCTCGACATGCTAACTTTCTTCACGAGAATTTTGAGCCGAGTTCGATTTTATCTGAAGTGAATGCATCATTTCCACTTTCTTGCATTGAAATGTGAATCTTTAAGGAAGAAGTAAAAGTGTCACCATAAAGAAGTGATTATTCCTAACCTAATAACCTGAAAAGTTTACGAATTAAACTTAATTTGTTTCTTAAATATTGTTATTGAAGTATTGAAGTTCGAAAATGAGATTTTGAATTATCAGATATACAAAAGTATTACTGTATGGCACCTAACTATTCCCTTCTTTAAGGTGAAATTTCATTTTAATATCAAGTCAAATTTGAGTTTAAAAATGTGGCTCAGTTCTTACGCATTTAAGGTAAAATTCACTATAATGATGTCATTTTCGCCTTAAGAGAATTTAAAGTGTATCAACGAGATTGCCGATAATTGCAATTTACTGAGATTGAGGATGGTGAGAATTGTAATTTAAAACCTTACCAGCATAAGTAGGTTTACACAGTTAAAAACGGCATGAAATTTAATGTTAGGTTAATGTCAATTAGTACATTAAATTTAATGAGTTTGTAACATTAATGAATTTTAATGTGCAGGAACATGAGTCTTAGATTAATTTTGCATTGCATTTCATACGTTAAATTTCAATACCGTTTAAGAATGTACATTATGCACGAACATGTACATAATTTTTAATGTGGTTTTGCTAATATTCACTTGCGTGTACATCAAATTTCAAAAAAACGTACAAGATAAATTTCTCACGCTCTGAGCGCAAAATGCTATTTTGCTCCCTATATTGCGGGAGCAAAATAGCGCATTCTCTCCCTAGTGAGCAGAATAAATTAAGTCGGGAGCAAAATAAGTTTCTTTCACTCTATTCTCAAAATACTATTTTGCTCCCTATATCGCGGGTCGAGCCGACCAATGCATAATAAAAGTTTTCAATTCAAAACACTCTCGTATGAGAAAATAATATGTGCCACAAGGGTGTACAGGTGTTTGTCAAATTCGCCCTCGTCGGCAAACACCTATTTTGCTCCCTATTTGCATAATGTACTATAGGCGGATGAATGTTCAGGAGACATTTCTTATTTTACAAATTAGGCAAAAGCCAGACATATCATGAAATCAATATTTTGTAACGAAATTCTCTACATAGTGCATACAATTAAATGGATTAAAACTACCCACAGATTTGTCAGAAACTCCAACGTAATAACTATCCAGCAAAATTATTCAAAATATGTATGGAATAAATGTGGAGAGGGACGCATATCAAATGTAAAATTAACAAATTGTTTACAATCCTGAACGTACGTTGTTTACATTTTGCGGTTGTTATTCTTTTCAATTATTATAGCATTTTGCCGCAAGTAACTATAGAAGCGGATTAAATTACATGATATGGGTTGAGAACTAAAGGCAAAAAGTGTTTACGGTGATCGGGTTAAATATTCTGAGCACTATTTTGCAGAAACTGTCCACAATTTATGTAAAAAAGATATCGAAATGCAATCCATGATTTTGTGACGTTTTGTATTGAAAACTGGTCACCTTTTATTACTCACAAACTGGTCAGTATAGAATTTTATTAGCCAAAATCTGTCCAATATTTAAACCGAATTTCTGTCAGGACTACTGTGCATTAAATTGAATTTTTGCAGTGAATTTTCCAGGAGGTGGCTTCATCCCTTATCGGAGGAATGAGTCGTTTAATGTGCGAATTGAAATGCAGCATATGCTCATTAAATTTAATGCGTTTCCTTTTAACAATGTACAAGACCAGTCAAATTGCAAACTTTCCGTAATTTTATTTTTAATAATTAGTAATTCCAAAAAGGCTTTCTTTTATCCTTTTCTATTTAATAAGTGAATGGTAGCAGATGATGATGGCTGTTAAAAACCTCGATTCTACCATTCAATTTTAGTTTAGAGATGCAGATCATGTTATAAAATAAAATAACGATTGAAATGATAAACGTAAATATTGTCATCTCGAGATCATCCATTGGCAACTTCGCAAATGTGGATGAGGTCGGTGACCCTTCGGTGTGCCATGTTTTTATATACATTGACGTATGATAAATCTAAAGTGTATATTATCGTATAGAAGCCAAAAAAACTACCTATACCAAATATTAATAAAACCCAACCCAATTCTTGTTTTTGGAATTTTGGGCACTTTCTTTGAAATTATAGCCGCAGTTAAGGAGTTAAGTTTGGCTGCTTTAATTTCATGTAAATAAAAAATGTTTTTCAATGTTTTCCATTAATGAAAATAAATTTATCTAAATTGAAGCACTCGAAATGATTCGTCCACAATAATTTATGTACATTTCTCTCAAACAGGAACGTGATCGTGGAAGAAACGACATTTGTTTGATGTATAAGGAACTATTTCCTATCGTCTCTGTCATTTTCATGCACTAGAATCTATACAGGACACTGGAATCGCTCGTAGCGTTTATCGATTACGACACGATGCGAAATGGAGTTCTATTTCTTCTGACAGGTCGGTCCATTCGTACGCGAAGAAATATGGTATTTTATTCGGTGCTTTCAGAGTTCTGCCATTTTTAGCCGCACAAGAAATGGAACGCGTTTACATGGGTCGAAAAACATCGGACAAATTGTCGGTGTATGTTTTCGAGGAAGTTCTGAATCGGCACTCGTTACGCAAATACATAAAACAAAAATCAAACCGACGATAAAGAAAGCTTTGTCTACGTACGTGCCGTTCACTCCTAACTTTATTTCCACTTATTTTATTTTTGGTTATGTAATAAAATAAAAATTGCTACGATTGTTTTGCCAAAATGTCGTTTAGTTTTATTTTTTTTTTACATGCGGAATTCCACGAATTTTTCTATTTCACGCAGGCCAGTAATTATTCTTACCAAGTATAATTTTAGAATAGTCATATCGTAAATCGCGTCGAAAATCGTCGGCAATTACAGTGGCAATTACAAGAATTGTAATAAGTAATGACTCGAGGATAGGGGTAAGATTGGTTTGCTTCCGACTAAATCATTACAAATAATAATTTACGGTTCCTAACAAACTTCTTTCTTACGGTTTTTGAATATTTGAGAGATCGAATAACAAATTTATTAGGCTACCATTCTTTGGAATAACAATCTAAAATTATTTGTTGAAATAATTTACGTCGATTCTGAAATAGGAGTTTCATGGCGGTCGTGTCTTTTTGTGGCGATTTTATGTGATTTAGACAGAAATATTCTCGGATAAATGTTACACGATTTTCAAGCATTCTCGTATTATCCCGGTAAGGCGATTATACCGTCTCATAAAATTACAATTTCCGATTGGGGAGAAGTTTTACGATATTCTTATAATAGATTCCGATAATAGAATAGCCGATATCCTAAAATTACAAAAGGAAATTAAATTCTGTATATAATAAAATTTGGATAAATAAAGAATAAATGACGTAAATGAACAGTATAAACGACTGCAAGTGGAATTAAATTATTCATGAAAAGCAAATAAGCTGGGAGTGAACTAGTTAAGGAGATCATGAACGGATTATATTACTAAATAAAGAAACCTGATTAAATGAAATTTATAATGTATTTTAAACAAATAAATAAAAAGAAAAATTAAAGAAATTATTGAAGAGACATTGACTAATACGAATATAGTCATGACGTAAATATTTGAAATGAAACAAAGTCGAGGTTTGGACTATTTCATTAAAATATCATAATAAAGAAAAATATCTACGAATAATATATAGTTAAAATAAGTAAAACTGAAAAAGTGTTGCTTAGTCGAATATTTTCTGCACATGGTATACGTGTGAAATATTAGAAAAAAATATCGACAATTATCCCAATTTTGTTCCAGAAATTATCTCGGGATCTACGTTAATTTAGAAAAAATAATATTGACCTATTGCTTTTTAAAGTCCTCATCAAGTCTTAGCACGTGGAAACGAATATTTTTATTTTAAATATGAAATCCTCCAGGAATAATTCAGGAATAATTAATCTCAAAATATAAAAACTCCAGGAAAAATTGAGGAATAATTAAACTCAAAACATAAAAACTCCAGGAATAATTCCGAAATAATTAAACTTTAAAATAAATAAAAGTATGCTTATACTGCTTTTGCAAAATACCTGAAAAAAATAAGCCTTTTAGAATGATTTCAATACTGCAATAAATTATATTCGTGTCAAAAAAATTAGTAACGAAGATTTATCTGATGACAACTTTACCTCTAAAACTCAAATTTCGAGTATTAACTTGTATAAACTATGCACTTAAACTAATTACACAAAATTAGCTGTGAATATGTGTAAGTAACTACTAACACAGAAGATTTGTTGAAATGTGAGATTAACGTTAAATTACTCTACATTGTCTATTAGGGCTTTTAGTAAATAAGAGCATGATATATGATGATATTAGAAGGATGTTTTTAAAATGACAGAATTTTGTTTAATTTGACCCGTTAAGAAAGTAAACCAAATTAGACTTTATATATTTCGGTTTAGTTTTACTAATATAATTTACGATTAAAAGGAAACTATATCATATGCACTTTTGGGGTTGCTGCAAAAAGTACAAAAATTACATAATAATCCTGACAATTATGCGAAATTTCTTTAACAATATGTTGAAAATTGTATATTTAAAGTTTTAACAAAATTTTTAAATATTTACGAAAAATTATGTAAAAACTTCGGTACATTTCTTGATGAATTCTGCGAATTTTGTATTCTTCAAGGTTTTTATAAAAGCTTATAGTTTTCGAAAAAAAAAACATCCGAAATTATAATATTTCAAATTCTTCTCCTCAAAAACTATCAACTTTTGGAAAAAATTGCAAATAAAAAAAAATGTTTAGAATTTATCAAAAAATGTACCAGTTATTTTTGTAAATATTTGAACAATTTTGTTTAAATTTAAATAAAAAAAAACTCAAAATATCATTAAAAAATCTTTAGAAATTTCATTACATTTCTGTTGATTTCTAAGACCTTTACGTTTTTAGCATTTTTATATAAAAGCTCATAGTTTTTAAATTAAGGCGTACAGAAATTTTTCGACAAAATTTCCATTCAGGACGAATTTTTGAGGTTCTTACAATGAAGTGGGATGTTTTTTCATAATATTTATATAATTTATCCATCATTATCCGTAGTTTCAATAAACCCCCAACTTTCTGATACCGTGAAAAATATTGATAATCTTGAATGTTTATCCTATACGCTTATTTCCTATTAGAAAATAAGAAAGAAAAGAAAAAATAATTCCTCTTTTTTTACTTTAATTTACCATGAAATAGTGTTTCAATGCAGATATATGCCAATCAAGACGAATTATTATTATTATATGTGAGAAATACAAAAGTTAATTTCTCTGTTTTATTTAATTTTTCATCATGTAGATGATTGTTCAATAACAATAGAGAAAGCTATTCATTTTTAATTATTTCTTAAATATATTTGTATCTTTTATTGGGGAGTTGCTGCTCCAAATCCCCCACTCTTCTCTTACCCCTCCCTTCTACGCAGAAGGTTCCGCTATTCAGTTTTATGTTAGAATTTTAAAACGTTTTCTAAGATTTAATATATAAATGAACTTCACGCAAACCTGAGCATAAAATAAATTGAACGTAACTTTTGTTGTTCACGTGTCGCTTCTCGTGAGAAAAGGACACTTCACGCACTAAATACATATTACACTATTTTGTGTAAAGTATTAAAATTTACACATTTCATTTATTTTCTTATTAAAAAAAGTAAAAATATACTTATCATTTCAATTAATATTTTTTATGGTATGATTATAAAAACTACTAAACTTCGGTCAAAAAAGCGCAGATAGGATGATGCTCGATAGTATTTAAGATATTAGGATACGATTTTAGAAAGTCCATGTCTATCTACTATTCATCGTTTTATATAAAAGCTCAGATAATGGACTCTATAATCATAGTAGCCCAGATCAGATTCTAAGACAGATCCAAAGCTAAATTTCGAAAAGAATATGTAGAGACAGGCTTCATTCAAGGAGAAATTTACATCTCAAGTGAAATAGATAAAACTACAGTCTTATATGATAAATAACACAATTTATTGCTAAGTCAAGACTAAATTCCATGCATTCAAAAAAGGAAATTATTCCCATTTAACTGACATAATATAATTCTCCAATAAATTAAATAAATAAATTCCTGTCATCAAAGACTCTGTTAGTGGTAATATAGGTTTTAAGATATCCAGTCCATTTCCATTTTTGTCCTCATTCAATTTTTTAAATGAAATAGTAAAAACGTAAAACTCTCCAAATTTGTAACAGTTGAAAATGATTACCTTTAATTAAAACATTACACGCATTTTGTGAAATGATTTCATTATCATAAAATATCCCATTTATCGTATTAATAACTAATTTATATTATTCATATAAAAATTGACAAGAATTCGATTGGAATTTATATCGACTTTTTAGAAGACTTCATTTACGGTATTTCTGATCCAATATTCGATAATGCAATGGAATTCGACATTTTTTAGAATTCTATTAATTACTATACTGCACAAATTAGAAGCAGATTCAACGATTTTTTATAATTGGATATTTTTAGTAATAAAATTAATTTTGATTATCGGAAGCTATGTCGATTTTCTATTATTACCTGATCATGAAGATATTTATACAATCTCTACAAAGTAGAATGTCTCATTCATGTTTAAATGATTTATAGTCTTCGTAAATATCACATACGCAATTCAGAAAATTGATTGAGTAACATTGATTTTTACTTACTCTTCTCCTTTAAGTCTTCCATTTTTATTTTGTTTGTCATCCATTTTTTGTATTAATACTTCATATGTAAAATCAATGTTTTTTTACGTTTGTAAGAATCTTAAACCAATGTTTTGTCAGTACATAAATATTTTCATCAAAGTGTAAATCATTTTTTAGAATATTGAATAATTCATCAAATGAATTGAAACGTAGCCGTATTATTATGATAATAAAAATCGAGAACGGATTTATTACAGAAGCCTTGTATATTTTGAATTATTTGAATGAAATAATATTTTCTTCGAGCCATGTTTTTATATTTTTTAACTACAATATAATTACATATGACCATTTTATATTTGTCCATGGTATATTAACTTATTCTAATGAATTAATTCGATTATTATTTTTGTAACAAATATACGACTCATAACCTTATATTTCAAGAATTATTCAAATGTGAAACTGAAATATTTATCAACACTAACATAAAAAAAATGTTTTATTTAGGTGTGCAACACGAACATAACCTCTAAATAAATTACCTCGTCAAATAAATATAATAGTTTGAACTTATTTGAATTTAACAAAAAATATATTTCATTGAGATTATTAAAAAAACTGCCAATAATGGCAAAAAGAGTAATCGCATAAAGAAGAAGAAACCATTATCGATTTTTTTGTAATTTACATAAACCTGTCGACGTGTATCGGGTGCGTTCTAACCTTTAACGACTTCTTAAGTCATATTGTTTTCTTAAAGATATCAGACTGACAGTGATTAATGGGTCTTCATTTTTATTATTCACGTCAGCATTTGATCCATACCGTTAATATTCTATATACGACGGGATCTAAAAACAAGCCGTAAATCGCCTTCTCTGTCATGAGCCACCTGAAGCCGACGGTGAACTTTAAATCCTTTTAAGTCTCGCTGAAAAATGTAGAGCGATACTTTGACAATTTCCGAAATAAAAAGTTTTTAGAAAATTGCAAAAGTCTATTTTACCTTCGTCATTTGATAAAATATGAAAAAATAATTCGTAGTACGAAGACTACTTATTTTATATGTTGAGTGTGAATATAATTGGCAACAACATTATACTAAACTTAATAGAATATTGTATGAATATTTTAGTAATTTTATAGATTAACCTTTATAGTAAAATTAGTGGCATATTATATTAAAATTACACATTAAGGTACATTTCTGTAAACCTTTTATTGACGTTATGACAATGTTTCATTTTAAGCTTTATCGTTGTAACCTTCCTGTAACATTAATTCAAGGTTTTGTGCTATTAGGGAGTCGAGTCTAAAATTAAAAAACATTGCGTTAGCGAAAAATGAAACAAATTAAAATGATTGCAGAAAATAAATTCGTGAAATTGGAAACTAAAATTTAAATAAAAGATTCCAATATAACAACAGAAACATAATGTTAAAATAATTGAAATTGATGAAATCGCGATGTATAGCCGTCTCTGATACTGAAAAGCAAATAATACATTATATAAATAAACAATAGGCTGTCGATTTCAACCACGTAGTTATGATAAATATATAGTAAAAACGGCTTTAATATATTGCAATTGTTTAATAATTCCTTTTTGTAACGATCTACTTAATTTTTTTTAAACATAATGTTGTCTGACTATTATCCAGTGTTACCACTAGCTATCTTCTATACATATAATCAACATTATCAATGATTTGCATGCAACTTCATTTCACTTTATTTCTCAACTTTCTCTTTATGTATGTATAATAAAAATTGGATATTCGTCTAGGTGTAGCATTTTCCTTACTCTTTCACATTTGTGTCAAAATTAGAAATTGAATATTTTTATGACAGTAATCATTATATTTGTACAAAACGATTGTACAACATAATAAATGCTATTTAGTTTTGTGTATGTAACTTTGAATTATATTTGCTATTATATGAAGGAATAAATGCAACAATAATTGGTTAAATAACTTTTGTTATAATTTCAATAAAATTAATTTGTTAGAATTAAGTCTACAACATCACGTTCTATTTGTACAAAAGTAATTCTAACAAAGCTACTTGATAAACAAATTTATAAAAAATTGTGTATTAAGTTTTTCGGGTCGTTGATTAATCCCATATTTTTAAAAATTCGAAATGGCGGATCTAAAATGGCGCATGAAATAATTGTATAGTTCGGATTTTTACGATTTTGTATCTTGATGTTTCTGATATATCTGGTTACAAAACCAGTACCAATTCTTAAAAATTAAAAATGACAGATATGGCAATTTATTCGATCCGGTTTTTTAATTTCAAAAATCTGAGGTCAGATACTGAAATAGTGACCTTGAAAAACTCCGATCGATAGAGTAACTAATTTCAACTCCTTTCCATGAAAAATTACTTTTTTATTCAGAGAGGAAGGCGGGGCGAAGCGACGAGGATTTTTTCCGTGTATCATATCTCTCCTTGAATTTCGTATTTAGGATGATGCAAAGTATCATTTGATAGGTAATTTCATAGACAATATTTACATACGTTTTACTTATGGTATATGTTTTAGAGATGGCCTGCTACGGCCAATATAAAAAAATTTTAAAAGCGAGGGTCGAAACGGCGATACCGGGGTGAAGTGGAAGAAGTTTCAGACTTCTGAAATTCTTATTTTTAGAATTGCATCTTCGGAAGCTTTGAATACTCGTATTGTATCAGGATCACATATTTTAACTTCGTCTAGTTACTCAATGCATTAATTCAAAGGGTATTCTAAATTAAAAAATAATCACGGAATAGAGACATCCGGGAAAACGCGTATTTCGCCACTTCACCCCAAAGTATCATTTGGACTTCCACGTACAATAATATCTCATTATAAACACAGAAAAAAGAACAATTCATGTTTTATAAATAAGTCCAAAAAATATACTTTTAGAATAAATGTATAAATAGTAATTATTAAACTGCCAAAATGAAAATTTTAACCAATCTGAGAACAAAGTACAGGAAAATGACTTGAAAATTTTGTTCAAAAATTACATTTTTCGCTCCCAAAGGTAGGTAAGAGAACAAAAAATGAAATATCATGCCTTAAAATGTGCAAAATGATGTAAACAAAGAAACCACACATGATATTTTACAACCAGTATGATCATAATGGAAATATTTCAGATTCGTCACCTTGCCCCATTTTCCGCTTCACCCCGTTTTCCCCTACTTATCATTTTTTAAATACAAATAGGAAGTATAGAAAAAAGCAGTTTTGCTGACTGAAATTTTTTAATATACAGTAAATATATTATACAATAGTTTTGATTGATATATAGTTTCTCCGAAAATAAATTTGTCTAAAGGTTCACTTAAGAAATTGTCTTGTATTTATACTTTTTTTCCGAACGAAACAGGAAATGTATTTCTTTTTGAAGAATTGCAATAAGTTGTCCGTACTATCTATTGATGATATATTTTTAACATGTTAAGTAAGTTTCATGAAGTGTCTATGTTATGAAATAAAATGTAACAGTAAAAATAAAAAAAAAAATAACTTTGAAAAAAGTAATTTGTTCACGTCTCATTGTTGTGTGAAAACAAACGTAATTTGGAAAAGTGTATTAAATTGATAACTATTATTCGAGATGACATTTTTAAATGTCTCTGTCAATTAACTGAAAAATACATAAATTGAAAACATATTGAAAAACATTCCCCTTTCGGTGCTCGTATCGAAAACGGTTAGTTTGACTAAAACGCCATTAATACAATTTGAAAATAAAAAATAACCATTGCTTTTTCTTGTTCTATATTTTTAGGAGTATGTTACTATATTAAAATTGCTATGTTATTACCAGTCTTCAAAAAAGTCTAAACAAAGCTAATGTTTTTTAAATGCATAAAAAAAATACTTTTCTGCAAAATTCGATATAAACATAGCAAACAGGAATATACATTCAGTTATTTCCATCGATGTCCCTTAAAATAATGAGAACAATTTTAAAACAGAATTGGCGATTAGAAATAAATCTTTTCAGTTGAGCAAATATTAAACGTCTCTCCGAATCACTCAAATATTTTAATTCCTAATGATTTTAGTATATCTTACTACAAGTTTTTATTTCAAACAAATTTTTAAACCGATAAAAGAAGATAATATCGATGATGAAAAATAGTGATCCAAGAACAAAAATTGCAAAGGGTAAATAACTGCATACAATGACAATTAATTATGATGATAGATGACAGCAAGTGATGGAAGTTCATGAAAGAGAACGATGAACACGAACGATGACAGATGATAAAAAACGAAGGGATATGATGGTGTGGTCGATATTGACGTCTACATTTACTACTATTCCTAATTGCACCACAATAATCATCTATCATTAGATTATTCATATTTACTAAATTCTACATTATTTATTAAATACAATAAGAGATTTTTTCCATAAAAAAGTTCAAGAAGCACTTTAGGAATATTTCGAGTAACAAAATTTCCTATTATCAGATTTATCACAATACAAAAAATATAGAAGTTCTTAAAATTTATTTCATAAAAATTGAAAGGAGCTTCATACTTGTCAACCGCAGTTCGATCAATTTCGTTATTCGAATTTGGTTTTATGCGCAGAAAATTTCTCTGATATAACCCGGAAACAAATGAAAGGCACAAAATTCCGCCCTAAACATTAACTAGATGAGCACAGCGTATACAATAGACTCAGTTATTTAGCGAAACAGTGAAGAGGGTGATATATAGAACCCTACATTTTTCCGGATGTCAACCAGAAACAAATGTATCACAGCAACGTAATTTATGACATAGACCGTCAATTTACCCTTAACGTCGCCAATACAACAAATAACTAATGACCACATCGAAAAAAATTTAGAAAAGTAGCCAGGCTATTTGTCTACCTGTCTATATTCAATACAATGTGATCACTCACTATTATTCCTGCCTTCATTTGTTAATTTCATTATTTTTGCAGCTTGATTTTTCATTTACTAATCATATGTACAGTTTTCTTACTTTTGTGCAAAATAAAATCAACGTCGTTTCTTTTACCATATTACGGTGTGTTTCCTTAGTACTTCTCAGTAATTTTATGCCCTATGTTTTTAATCAGAGAAATAAAATCCTTCTAAGTTTGAAACTGTGTATTAATGTCAATATGTATCGTAACAAATTTAATTTATTTGGTTAACGTGAAGGGGTAAGTTATATTACTGACATAAACAGTAAAATTTCACTTTTTTCTGTGGTTTCTCATCATTAATACAGTTCAAAATGGTGAACCCGAAATGGCGGACAAAGATGTCAATTTCTTCTCAGTTTTGATAATAATTTCTATACAAGGACTTTTGGGACGTCGATTACGAATTTTGGGTTCGTTAATTTGAAAATCAAGCACGTTGCATGTCTTACGACATCAGATTATGCAGGAAAATCGTAAACGTCATTTTTGGAAACAACGAAGTAGTGTCAACATTTTTACATCAATCCGCCATATTGGATATAGATATTGTGAAATTAATAATTTTAGGACATGCTTTTTGAAGTTTAAGGTTCGTGGACGCTTTTTCTTCTTAGCAAAGATCATCTTAGGCGATTTCAAAGCAAATATATTGCCAGGAAAATATTTTTTTTTTAAATCCGATGTTTTATTTTAAATAATCGAAATTTTAATCGCAGATTGTTAAAGTTCGATCAATTGCACGTCACAAATGAGTGGTCCAGAATTTTCTTAATCCCGGAAATATATGACACAACAGTGAAAACATTCATAAAAAATTGTCCGTTTGGTCCAATGGTTAAAGCAAAAAAAGCAAAAACAATATTGCTGAATAAAAAAACGCTTAGAGTTGATGAGAAAGTAATCCGATATTTTTTTAAATTATTGGAAGACTATTCCTGTTTTTTAAAACTTTAGAATAAATAGCAGTATATATTTAAGCACCAAAATACACACAATAAACAACAAATTATATAAAGAATGAAATAAAACAAATCGAAAACAATTATGAAACAAAATTCCAATTTTTATTCGATAACATTTATTGCGGACGCTGCAATTTTCAAGAAAAAAGTCTTTCTTTCGTAGTCATATCATATACTTAAATTATTTTTTATTAATGAAATTCACTTACAAATTGTGCAATAGCAATTAAAAAATTGTTTAAATATCAATTATTTCATGTATTATTCTAATTAATATATTTATTTCGGAAAATATGCATGCAACTTTAAATACTAGATAAAATACCTATACTACAGAAACAATATACTTAATAATACTAATATACCATAAGACACAAAAGATCGACAAATTAATCTACTATTAAGAAACAACTAAGATGGTTTAATCCGTAACTCTCTTCATATATATTTTTATCAACTATCGAAAATCATATTGAACATTTATTTTACCGATATGTTTTCAAGATTAACAGTTTTGTTTCCCTTTTCTTAATAGTTTCACAGCTTGAGTTAAAAATGCCCGATTCTGGCTCATAAAATGTCTAATTAAATGGCATTAAGTTTAACTATTATGAGAAAAAAGTCTAAAATATTTTTTAAAAAAAGTTCACTCTATTGCCCTACAAAAAATGAAAAAAGTTTGTCAACTTTCTTACGATACATTTTACTAAAGAAAAACTATATAGTCAAATTTCACAATAATGAGAAATTAAGTGACAATACCAAAATTAAAATATTACTTGGGTTTTGTAGATTTCAGTTATTTACATATCTGTTTTGCTGTTTGATTCAGCCAATTCTCAATGTAATTCGAGAATGGTGATTTTCACAGATTGAATACAATTTCAATGTATTTTTTAATTTAAAATTTGCATGTAATATTTACATTTTACTGCAGTCAATATTCTATTTTGAATATCAACAATACAACGTTTCATAAATATTTTTTATGTTATTATTTATTACTGATAACGTCTAATAAATAATTTGTGCTGCTATTATTAGATTATAAATAACATTGAAAATTTTCGCCGGAATATTCATGAATTTGAAAAGAAAGCAAAGTAAAGAGTGAAAATTATTTATGATCAAAGTGCGTAATATTGAAATATAAAAATAAAAAATAATAAACCGATTAAATAAAGATATTATGTATATATAGTTAGGAGCAAAATTAAAAATGATACTCAAAATTTTAATGATGATATCTTCATTAAATTAAGTGAAACTTCTACATTTATAAATAGTTTCTTCAATAAGCCTGCTAAAAAGGACCCGTATTTGGTGGTCGAAAAGTAAAAAAAGTTTTTGGCCCTCCCATTACACCCTTGCTTCTTTTATTTAATTTTGGTAAAATCTGTGCGCTGCAACTGTCCTTAATTTATGTTATAAATTTTATGCTTATATTTATTTTCATTGTTCAATGACCGATATAATCCAAAACTTTTCAATTATTTCATCAGCAATACCTTGTTCTCATCTTAAATCTATGCATGAAAAATATTACGTGGTAACAAATAATTTTTAAATTTTCGTACCTTTTTTGGCCCGTTACTCTTAATAAACAGGTTTATAACATAGGGAATAATTTATCAGTCCGTTGATTATTTTTAATTTAATATTTTACACGACCAATCTGTAAAAATAAAAAAATTCATTTGAGAAAACTTATGCATAGAATATATTATGCATTGTTTAAATATTGTTTTCATATTTAAAATTTAATTTAGAAGCAAATCCAAGCGTTGAATGTACATTGTGGTTGCCAAAAATTGTAATAACCGCAACACGAAAATTACTGAAAAGGGGAAAGGTAGACAAAATATTAATTTAAAGATGGCATTTCCAACAGCAATTACGAATTTGTTTCTTTTAAGAAAACCGAATGATATATAAAGTAAACATGCAATAAATAAAACAAAATTTTCAATCTAAACGCCAAGAATATAGTACTCAAGAATCCAATCATATTTTGAAAATTAACTAAAAGAAAAAACTGAAAAGCTGTATTAAAACTTTATTTACACCATGTATAAAGTTAAATTATATGTTTAAAAGTTTCGGAGAATGCTGTTAATGAATATTCCTTATTTTTATTTTTTCATTTTTTTTTTCTTATTTTTTTTTTAAATCCTTGATGGATCTTCGGTAGATCAACTGCATCGAAAGTCCGTTTTTTTTTGTTATTTATAAAGGATCTGATTTGGGTATACTTTGTATACCAAAAATTCGTGTTACCGATGCTCTTAATGACATTTTCAGAAATGCGTAATGATGTTTGGTACACAAAAGCATACTGAAATTCGGTCCGGTATAAATGCACAGATCGTGTAGATTTTTGAGTAGATCCACAAAAGATCCGTCAGGAATTTAAAATTTTGCACGAGTAATATTCAAAAAATTCGAAATGGCGGAATGTTAATAAAATTTTAATTTGTTCGGTTGAAAATATTCACTCTGGCGTTTTTGAGGTCTCCAATTAAGAATGTGATTTCAGAATTCGAAAATTTAAAATGGCGATCCGATATGGTAGAATTGTTTATATTTTCAACTACTTTCATTTTTGAAAATATCCACTCTCAGGTGGTCAAAGTCTAAGATTACAAATATACCATAATATTAGAGTTGGAAAATTCAGAATAGGGGATCCCAACGTTGCGGTCATAATTTTTAGCGATAAGAAACGGAAATACAATGCCAAAAGAGGAATGCAAACAATCCATTTAATAGATATATGAACCAAATTCAAAGTAGAAGGAATTATAGGACTTTTTATGAAAGTTCCATTCTTTAGACGATTTCTCGAAATTTGAATATGTACCAAACTTCGAAAATAGATTATAGAAGATCAGCAATTCTGAATTATTTCATATTTTATTCACATGGAATTACAAAAATCCAATACGCGATACATCAAAGAGAAAAACTAACTTTTTTTTACCAATATTCTCTTCAAAATTTTATCCGTCATAAAACATTTGATAGTCAGATCAACTATTTTGAATTCTCCAACTTTACATCATATTTGTAATCTTGGAAGTATTTAACCATAATTACTAATATAAAAGATATATTCTAATTTTTCAGGATGACAGGTTGAATAAAGATTGAACTAAATCTTTTTTATTTAAATCCTGTATATTAGAGATGAGTATCTCTAAGAAAATTTCATTTTTTATAGTCGAAAATTAAGATTTCGTTGACAGATTCTATCTTTAAGAAAAATATTGGTACATAAAATACACCCTCAAATTATCTACATCTACAAGCATATTTTCCTTTGTTGAAGTCATTTATCGGATTGGTTTCTTATGGAATTTGAAATTCTAATATATGAGCAAATGTAAACTTATATCCTGTTATCTTCCCTTTGATATGCTTTTATCCGGACTTTTCTTATCCATTTCATAAAAGTTCAATCCAATTTTCCGACATCCATCAGTCGCGTGCCAGTGTTACTCGTGACTAGGAGAGTTCAGGAAGTTAAAGATTTCTCAGAAGGGAGTTCATCGCTAGGGGATGTCAGAGTGGTGAGTGCATTACTCTGAGAACAGCCAAGGAAAAAATCACCCACTCTTGTTTCGTAGCTCTTATCGCAAATTTATCGCATACATAGGGGATTCCCATTCTTCCTTTATGGCTGCGAGATTTTTAAAAATAGCTAGGGGTTGTGGTGAGTCTTCGGCTTTTTAGCAAATAGAACTATTATAATGCATGAGGGAGAAGGTTGTGTTTTCATTTTCAGAATTACCTTATTTATGGAATATTGTAGAGTTGCCCAATAGCACATGTTCTTACAATTGGTAAAACTGGAACGTGACAAGACTTTTGGTTGCTATTTCGAGGTGTTTGTAGCAGTATAAATATTCAGCTTCCCTGAAAAACATTGGCAACGTTGTTCCGCGTAAACGAGCAGTAAATTCTCATGTATTGGAAAAGGACTATGGTCGACCCGTACTTGACCCTTTTATTCGGTCGATACATTAAAAAACGAGTCCCCTGAAGATTTGAATTTTAGTATGAAAACATTCTCCAGCATTTTTAATTGTTTTGAATAGTGATCGCTTATCAATATGTTAAACTTAATGCTAGAGAAGAATTCATTACATTAATCTCGATTCGTTTAAATAAGAATAGAAGAAAATTACATTCACACAGATTTTTAAATAATAAATTCATATGCCTTTAGAAAAATATGAAGTTTGTTAATATTTAAATTTTGGTTTCGCAAAGTGTCGCAACGTTTTCCTCGGTACGCTTCCCTACAGTACTTTCAAACGTACTAAAAAGTTCTAAAAGTGCGACAAGTTCCGGAGAAAAATGCATAGCTGTGTCCGAAACTGTAGTCCTGCTTCTATTGCACAGAATTTCGAATTCATGAGGATTTTCACGAGCGAATATTAACATAGTTTCATTATTTTATTCCTATATAGTAGATTTTAGAAAATAAGATTTTACTTGTGGGTTTTTATCCAACTGTAAGTCAGGTATTTCATTTAAATTAAAAATAAATAATCTTTCGTAATTTATTTATTACCATTTTTTACTTTATTTAATGATATTTATGCAATATTTTAATATTAAAAATATCCATCACCTAAATCCTTTAAAAATGTCTGAAAAGGACCATTTGAGACATACATATTTTTCCATTTTTATGTATTGAATACGCCTTAAGGTTTAAGGGATCATTCGTCATAATGTATTTCGTACGTCCATATTATTGATTGCTAAAAGATAGGAGGATGGGCTGAATTTCTGCGATGCTGGAGGCCATAAAAGTGTTCAAGAAATTTGAGGAACCAATTCAAATTCTATAAACCGTTTAAAAGTAGATATCAAAATTCTGTTTATGTTCTAAATGTTCTTAAAAATAGGAAACAAAAATATATATAGTTTTCAGTTATCTTGGAGTAAAGCAGGATTGAAAAACTGTCTGGAACTGACGTCAAAAGATTTTCATATTCGCTTCGCAGGAATCAAAAATATATTTTAAATAACTTTAAGGCATTCCTTTTATCTGAAGAGGTTTACAAGATGTATTGATTCATACGTATTTTAACTGAAGTATCTTTTTGTTCAGTAACATTTTTTACAACGTTATGATCAGAATGGAACAAATACTATTCATAATTATTTTTGAAAAATCTTACTATCCTTCGTAGTACAACATGACGTCGAGTGGGAGTGTCATATTTAAAATGTATTTTGAGTTTGACTTGTGTAAACAAAATTCCCTAAATCCCCCCAAAAGTGATTTTTTTATTCTCGCTATAAATGAAGTAAACTAAAATTGCACAAAATAACTACATTTCAAAAATGGCCGTCAAGTCCTGAGTTTTATGTACTTGGGCATATATGCGTTTGTGTACAGATATTGTTTATATTTATACTACTCGTTATTATGTATCACGAAAACTTAATAACGCAAATTAATCCGTTAGTTAACCCATCGTTTCCTCACATAATACAATTTGAGTTCAGAACGTTGTTTCCATAGCTTAGCCCATTAGCGATCAAATTGTATAGTCTACATGAAAATGATCGTGTGCAGAATTGTGTTATGATGAAATGAACATAGTAAAAACGGTTGAAGTATTGCAAATATTATTAATCATTTAACGCGTATTTATTTAATATAAGCTGTAATCATTATTAATGTAAACACCAAATTAAATATTGAAACTGTGCATTAATTTGAACTAACAATATCTCTAATATCTACTTTCGATCTAAGTGCATTAGCTTTCCAAGTTTCGTCCGCCAAATCGAATCCAGTTTTGAATTTCAGAATTCTCGTCACGTATTTACAATTTTCGATACCAATAGTAGATTCGATTATAAACAAAGTAATACTTTTCTCTTACTTAATATCTCTAGTTTTATATAAAAGAATTATTTTATCAATATTCTGAATACTATTTTTACTAACCGTACTAAAATAAAAACTTAGTATTAACCATACTTAAAATGACATCATGCACAGTAGTGAAATAGGTTTAGTTGATTTTCAAGTTGAACTAATAATGTGTCGATGCAAATCATATGTGTTTTTAACTTGACACATTTTACTATTAACTGACACTATTATGAAAAAAATTTTCATTCTATTTTGACTAATTTAATTTAGTTTTTTTAGTTAATTTTTAAATTTTTTTTTACGGATAGGCAGTAAAAAAGTTTAAATACAGATTTGGTAGATTTTATCACGGGCTTTCTCGTGAAAATGTTTATTTTTAATTACACGTCGATTATCATGATGAAAAATTGTTTTATAATTTATAATTTTTTTTTAACAATTTTTGCCAGGCAACTGGAAGTTCAAAAAATCACAAAAAATATTAGAACTTATGAAGAAAGTGATGATATTGAAAAAAATATGGGATGAAAAGTTTTAATATATTAAAAATTGCTTTAAAAAGAGATGTCGAAAAAGAAGGCCCCTGAATAGCACGCAGCCACATATACTTCAGGGGTCTTCTGCGTGAAAAGTATGACTGACCATAACTTCTTCAATTTTTATAGTAGCGGAACAAATTTTTTTTTTATTTTGAACAGAGTTCAGTGCTCTTTAACATAAAAGTACGTACTTAAGTGTATTTAGATAATTTAAATAGGAAAACATCCCGTACATAATTTTTGTATTGACGAAGTCCCTTTCGGTATTTTTATTAACATAATAAATATTTATGTACACCCTAATGAAATGTAAATATAATATGCAAATAATACTGTAATTTAAGTGATGCTATCATATTTGAAACGTACATTTCAAAGCTCACGAGCACGAGATATGTATTGACGTATTTTGCAAATGGTATTTCTATTAAAAAAAAATTAAAATAAACGGAATTGAAGTTGAAAGTTCGTTTTTTTGGTAATGCTCATATTGCGCAGTGGCTGAGTATGTTGTGGAGCTCTCACAACTCCATCAAGCGCCGAATGTTTTGGGTAACAAATCCAGACGCATTCAACTCCCGCGTAAAAATTTTATATGAAGGAATACAAATTTTTTGTATGGGCTAAAACTAACATTTACATTACCAAACAATATGTTATCAATATAAACATTAAAAAATACGTAAAAAAACTGGCTCTTGTTAAATGGATGCCTCATGATGAATAGCAGATTGAGTTTCTTTGTACATAACGGAATGGTGCATATTTATTCGGTTATTTTTCAAATAAGATAATATTTTTTAACGAAAGAGTTACATATTTTTGCAGTTATTTCAAAAGCCCAAGGTTGATATTACTGGACGAAATATAAATATATTTACGACCACAACATCGATGAGGAGATTCCCTATTCGATCTCGTGGAATTTTAGGGGTGGCGATGATATATCTAGGGACTCGTGGGAAAAAGGTCGATGACCGAATAGTCGTTTCCATTCTCTGCCGTAATTGCTTCTCCTTTCGCTATCCCTTTTCCACCACTCGATGAAGTTCGAGTCTCCTATCCTTATCCCTAGGATTTTTTTCTTTTTTACTGCCTCATCTATCTCTTTTCTTGTCATTGACTTTCTTCCCAACTTTCTTCGTCTATTTATTCAATCCTTCTTTTATCTCTCTTTTGGAGTTACCTCGCTTTCTCACGTTGTCTATCATCTTTTTTTCAGCTCGTTCCGACGCGACGAAGTTTATGTCCCATCGATAGTATTAAAGTTTCTCGCTCCCCTGCAGGACACATTTCACAACGCTGACATTCAAGCTTTTTGCTTCCCTCGAAGCTTCTTCTTATCATCGCCATTAAAGTTTCACACTTTCGCTTTTCCTCATCATTCGTTCTTACCTCCTTTGTTTTTGTACTATCTCCATAAAATTTTTCCTTTACATTCTTACAAAATTTCTTGTATAGAACCTCCTTTTCTGTTTACTAAAAAGAGGAATTCTGGAAACAAAAGTAGTTATTTTATCCTCACTTTTCATGTAGAATGTGTCTCTCAACAAAGGTTGGAAACTTTTTGTAAACCATTTTTTATTGGTTTTTATACCAATTACATTCCACTTGTTTGTATACTAATTCTACAAAATGCTCGCTTCTGAGAAGTAGAAAGCATGTAGTGCAATTAAGATTTAGTTTCAAAGAAAAAACGTGACTAATTTTAATCTGGATTTATCTCCCTAAATTTTTTACCATTAAAAGTGTTTCATTTTTTAAATTCGCGATGGGATGGAATTACTTCAAATAGAAATATTTTGCACCACCATGTAAGAAGTTAATATTTAACTAATTCAACGAAATATGCAAGCTCCAATTGCACTTGCGAACAATTTCAATATTTTTCTGTACTTCATAATTGAAATCGTAAATTCGAATAAACCGTGCCATGAGCCCATTACATTTTTACCGTGTAAAAATGTTTTAAAAAAACGTCAAGTAATTGGTTCTTGAGTAAATTTCGAAACAATTTCATTAGTTAATAAAAATCTAAATAAATACAACTTTCAATTTAATCAAATGATTTTATTATTTTTATTCGGCATATCCAACAAGTGTACTTTATTTTCTTAAATCCTTGTTAAAAAATTAGTAATATATCAAAGAGTACCTAGAAGCTTCTCTACTGTAGTGGCAAAAGAAACATTTTAATATACACTATTTTACTATAGTGAAGCACTCGCCACTGTGCTATCTCATGGATAACTGGAACGAGAATTTCGATTAATCTCTCCCGTGGTACTCCCAGCTTTCAGCTTGTGCAAGCTTTTAAAAGTCCTGACTGTACATTCATTGACGATACCGCTACTTTCCTAGTTTTTATATTATGCCTATGACTACCAGCATTTAAATTATGCACTACTCAGATGAATGCTTTATTAATAATAAAATAATTATTGTTATTATTCTAACTATAAAATATAGTCTTTCAGGTGATAATTATATTCTTTTGATAATTGTGAAAATATTAATGATCAAACGACGTCTAAAAGATCCCGAGAGATTTCATTACGATGCTTCATTATTTAAAATTAAGTCTTATGTAAAACTGAACAATTTTTTTTTATATGTACATCCTCAAAATAATTTATTGGGTTTAATAGTAATTATAATTGATTGGTAATAGTGATTTTCATTTTTTAAATAATTCTAAAATATTATAATAAAACCAAATTTCGTTTATGGTGGTTTCTCAATTTTGAAAAGAATTGGAATTAGCTGATTTTTCCTAACGACCACAGAAATAAGAAATGTTACAAATATATCGAAATATTTTGTAATGTTATTTTGTTGGAAATTGACGTTATTTTATTAGTTTTAGAAGTGGCGATATCTTGATCGACGTACGAGGACATTCAAGTATTACTGCAAATGTTTGTCAATTCTCACTTGAATTACACTGCAAATATTTTCAATGCAAACATTTTCTGAACTAGAATAAATCTAAACGTGTAGAACATTCTAAATAAAGCCGAGTTAATAAACTTTAATTAAGGTTAAAATGTTGATTTTCAATGAACACAAACATTATGAAGGTTAATACCGTCAATGGGCCATAATGAGATTAAAGCATCAAACGTTGAATACTTGCTTTTCCATAGGGGCATACCTGATATTATCATTTACATGGTTTACTGTGGGGTTTTGAAGGCTACTTTAAATTATATTTTTGCATACTAAAGTTAGATTTATAAAAGAACATTTGTGCAAGTAAAATTATGAATGAAACGTATTAAGTTGATTTGTATTTCAAGGATGTTTAGAAGTGTTTCTTTGAGTTACAATTATTTTTAACTTCTAGTTTTGCAATTATAGTTTATTTTAATAATGTATTTAACAACAATTTTTCGCGTAACTTTTGCTTATATATCCGAGTGACTTCAAATTTTCTACCTAGGGGTTTCGGGGTCTCTGAGTTGTGATCAGAATTTAGAAATTCAAAATGGCGGATTCAATATGGCGACGAAAATTCGAAAGCATCGAACAAATAATTTGATTACAACGAAGTACGACAACGGCAATGTTTTGAGATCATCGACTATAAATTTGTATTTGGTTTTTCAAAATTTTAAAGCCAAATTGGATTCGCGATTTTGTATGTCCATCAAACAACACAAGATTTATGGTCGAAAATCCTGAAGGAACAACTTTTAAGTAAATCCGGTGATATTTAATATTTTGTTTGCCGTCTCTGCAATAACAAATTTTGAAATCTAATTTTAGATTCAAAAAATATCCAGGACTATTCAGATGCAAATGATTCCTATCGTGGAGAATAGTTTTACATCAGTTCCAGCAATTCTAAGTAGAACAGAAAAGTTCAAGATTTGGGATTTCATTTCAGCCGTCTCATATATTTGAATGCGTTTTGGTAACAGTTGAAAAGGAATAAAAATGCGCACTATCATCTCTATTTTCATGAAATTCATCACTTGCCAATTTTATACTTTTTATCCATCACTTTAAAATTTGAATGTAGTTTATTTGTGAACACGAATTATGTAATCAATATTTTAAATTTTATAAAACTCAGCTACTATTATGTAATTGCTAATCTACGTTTTTAGTAGCTTTTGTTTAGTTGATTTTTAAAATGTGATACTTCAAGACTATAATATAATTTTGCTGATATTTGGTAGTAAATTGTGCTTCTCAATTGCACTCGGCAATTTTTATTTAATCAATTTTAACAGATTTTTCAAATAATCATTGCTGTACTTTTATAAATAATTTGGAAACTACAATTATTAACAAACAAATTTTTGTTATTATGATTTAACTGATATTACGAACAGATGTGTAACTTTTAAAATCTAATTTTAGATTCATAAAAAATCCAGGACTGTACGCATGCAAAAGATTCCTATCGTGGAGAATAGTTTTGCATCAGTTCCAGCAATTCTGAGTAGAATAGAAAAGTTCAAGATTTGGGATTTCATTTAAGCCCTCTCATATATTTGAATAGCGTTTTGGTCACTGGTATAAAGCACTAAAAATGTACACTTTCATCTCTATTATCATGGAATTCATCACTTGCCAATTTTATACTTTTTTATCCATCACTTTAAAATTTGAATGTAGTTTATTTGTGAATACGAATTACATACTCAATTTTTAAAAAATGTTATAAAAACTCAGCTACTATTATGTAATTGCTAATCCACTTTTTTAGTAGCTTTTGCTCCAGTTGATTTTTAAAATGTAATACTTAAAGACTATAATTCTATGTTACTACCATTTGGTAGTAAATTATGCTTCTAGATTGCACTCGGCAATTTATATTTAATCAATTCTAACACATTTTGCAAATAATCGTTGTTGTACATTTATAATTAATTTACGAACTACAATTATTAACAAACAAATTTTTGCTATTATGATTTAACTGATATTACGAACAAAAGTGTAACTTGTTAAAAATGAAGACATTAATATTTATTTTCATAGAAATGGCAAGTTACAAATTTTGTAGTTTCTTTCTCGCTATCTTCAAAATTTGACTGAATTAATCAATCTGAAATGTGAATATATCTTACCAATATAATATTGATTTTACTATTATATCATATAAAAACTGCGCACAGAAAACAAAAATATTGTTAGCAAGTACAAGTTAAGTAGTAAAATGCGGACCTGTTGAGACAGTAAGGTCAATTACAGAAGTAGTAACAACACGTATCTACTATGTTTTTGGATGTCTGGGAAAATCTAGTAGTCAAGTATAAAATCAACTGCAATTAAGAAAATAACTTTGTATTATTATACTTTTAATGATATAAAAAATAAAAATATAAGTTGCTGATTAAATATAACAATCGACTTATAATAATTTCATTTTCTCACTAATTCTAAGTAATTCAGTTCCGATAATCAAACATGTAGAGAGAAGATTGATCAACATTTTAAAAGGTTGTTGAATAAAATAGATTAACAAAATATTTATAAATTTTATACCTTTTTTCTTTCGCTTCAAAATTTTAATGAAGGTTATTTATTGACATGAATTACGTATTCAAATTTATCAATTTAAAAGGTAAATTTATCTATCGTTTAAATATTTATAAAATAAATGTTACATGCAGAAAAAAAAATTGTTAGAATGTACTACTTAAGTAGTAAGATGCGGAATTATTGAGACAACAAGGTAAATTACAGAAGTAATATAGGCACTCACAGATATTTGGACCACGTCTGTTTACTGTAATATCATAAAGATGTACTGTATGTTTTTCTGTGGTAGGAAGTAATATTCATCCAGATAGACAAACAAGAAGATGAGACCTATTTCATTAGCAAAATTCAATTTTTTTCGACATTTTTAATTTCTGTGAAAAACAACTACTTGACAAATTAAACTTCTATTAGGAACTTGAACGGAAAGTACTAAAAAGAACTGCTAGTTAGTCTACCACTCCCACCTCCCTCCTCCATCTCATCTATTGATGTCAATTTAATATTTGTATTAATAGTTAAATTGACGTAACTATTTACATAGGAGCAGTGAATAGTTTGACTAAAAAGAATTAGCACAAAAATTCGTAGTACATTTGATTACTTTTAACTACTCAACTTTTTTGAATAGGTCCTCAATAAGTTGCAGTTATGAGAAAAAATCAACTAAAAATATACCATCACTCTTCTTCGTTTACTGGGTACTTAAACTACAGTAATATAATAAAATTTAATCAAATGAACTTCAACACCAAATGAACTTGATTTAACTCCTTTACCCGGTTGTTACAGCAACTTGCTTACTTTCAAGTAAGCCGCCACTATTTTGCAAAATTAGTGAATTGACCATAGAAGTAAATGTCTAGTTAATAACAAAATTGATAAAATTTTTCATGATTGTACTTCTAGAATGCACTCGACAATTTTTTATTTAATAAATTTTAACAGATTTTGCAAATAATCATTGCTGTACTTTTATAAATAATTTGCGAAATACCTATTAACAAACAAATTGTTGTCATTATGTTTTAACTGATATTATGAACAAAAGTATAACTTGTTAAAAATGAAGACTTTGATATCTGAAAGAAATGACAAATTACAAATTTTGTAGTTTTTTTCTGGCTCTCTTCAAAATTTGACTGAATTAATCAAATTGAAATGTCATTGCATCTTAACGTTATAATATTGGCTTTACTATTATATCATATAAATAAAAAATATTGTTAGAAGCTACCAGTGAGGTAGTAAGATGCGGACCTATTGAGACAGTAAGGTCAATTACAGAAGTAGTAACAACATGGATCTAGTTTTTTTTTTGAGTGGCTGGGAAAATCATGTAAACAAAAAATAAAATCAACTGCAATTAATAACATTTTCATTATTATATTTTTACTCGTATAATGAACAAAAATGTAACTTGCTGATTAAATATAAAACAATCGACTAATAATAATTTCATTTTCTCACTAATTACAAGCAGTAATTCAATTCCGATCATCAAAAATGTAGAGAGAATGCTTGATCAAATTTTTAAAGGGTTGTTGAAGCGCCTCACCCGATGAATGTTTTATCCTGCTAAAAAATTTACTTTTACAAGAGTGGCTGAATTCAGACTTTCCGAAGAACACATCAGACCTTTCAAACTCTGCGCAGTAAAGACAATACTTAAAATAATAAATATTTGAAGTCGAAATTCGTTGGCGAAATCGAAATATAAAAAAAAATTGCTAATATAATTTTCTGCTTGTTCCAAAAATAGTAAAAGCATGATAAAAATTCCTGGAAAGCATTTTCGTGGAATTTGCATCGTTGGACAATTTTCAAGTTTAAATGGTTTTGCTTTAATTAAATGTGAATTTTTGTGAAATTGCGTCATTTACATGTCCAGGTAGTGTCGTAAAAAGGATCGCACAGTACAGGGAGCAAACTGGTCGTCGTTATGGTCGAAGACGATGCTTTTTTAGTTCCCTAATGAAATGTTAGGTGAGTTCCTGGGATTCAGAAAAAGTACCCCATTTGGCCTCGTTTCTTATCGCTGAACTTCTTTTTCAGTAAGTTATTCGGTATGTACGTGCCACCTCTTGACGTTTCGCCCGAACTGTTATGGCCTCTTAAACGGAGGCCAAGGTCGTTGCTTGAATGTTTGCAGCGGCCACCGTTGAAACACTTTGAGCTTTTATAGTGCTTTTTTAAGGGGGGATAAGTTACTTGGGTTCCGCATGGAAAACAGTCGTTCCAACGAAAAAGGTCGGGGTCAGTTTTTTTATCGACGATGTTACCGGGTTTAAACGTGACAGTGTAATCTGCTCGCTCAATTCCTTCCTGCAAAAAGGGAACCACTCTCTAGCTGAATGCAATCTTTTAAATGATTCTGATTACCAGGGAACGTTTTGCTCTTCGGTTGGAAGCTATTCAAATTCCGCTCCAATAACTTTGCAGGTCGAGATTTGACTAATGTATACATTTTTAACAGTGCAATAATACGAGGTGTTTTGAAATACAGTTTAATCCGATGAAAGTGGTTGGTTTTTATTTAGAAGCAGATTTTCGTTTTACCAATTTTACATATTTCACTAACTTCTTCAAATAATTTCTGACATGACAGGAATAGAATTTATTTTACTTGCAATACTTTTAAAAGTAACAGCTAAATAATTGTCATATGACAATCATGAAAAATTTTATCAATTTCATTACTAACTAGACATTCATTCAAAAATATGCCATTCAACATCATTGAAAAAAGTTCTTAGTCTATTCGACTACTTCTTAACTACTTAGAGTGTTTCAACAGGTCCTCAATGGTATGCTGCAGTAACCACCGGGTAAATGAGTTAAATCAAGTTCATTTGATTAAATTTTATTATATTACTGTAGTTTAAGTACCCAGTAAACAAAGAAGAGTGATGGTATATTTTTAGTTGATTTTTTCTCATAACTGCAACTTATTCAGGACCTATTCAAAAAAGTTGAGTAGTTAAAAGTAATCAAATGTACTACGAATGTTTGTGCTAATTCTTTTTAGTCGGGCTATTGACTGCTGCTAGATAAATAGTTACATTAATTTGACTATTAATTATTAACTTTAATACAAATGTTAAATTGACATCAATAGAGGAGAAGGAGGAGGGAGGTGGGAAGGGTAGACTAACTAGCAGTTCTTTTTAGTACTTTCCGTTCAAGTTCCTAATAGAAGTTTAATTTGTCAAGTAGTTGTTTTTCACAGAAATTAAAAATTTCGGAAAAAATTTATTTTCCCTAATGAAATATGTCTCGTCTTCTTGCTTTTCTATCTGGATAAATATTACTTGGTTCTTCCTGTCACAGAAAAACATATAGTACATTTGTATGGTACTAGAGTAAACAGACGTGGTCCAAATATCTGTAAGTGTCTATATTACTTCTTTACTTCTGTAATTTACCCTATTGTCTCAATAATTCCGCATCTTACTACTTAAGTAGTACATTCTAACATTTTTTTTCTGCATGTAACATTTATTGTATAAATATTTAAACGATAGATAAATTGACCGTTTAAATTGATAAATTTGAATGCGAAATTGATGTTAATAAATAACCTTCATTAAAATTTTGAAGCGAGAGAAAAAAAGGTATAAAACTTGTAAATATTTTGTTAATATATTTTATTCAACAACCTTTTAAAATTTAAATTTGAAGTAAAGAAAGCAGATGTTGTAGCTTGTTACTTTCGAATCGGGCTATTTTTAAATATACTCTTTACCTTTTAAAATGTTGATCAATCTTCTCTCTACATGTTTGATTATCGGAACTGAATTACTTAGAATTAGTGAGAAAATGAAATTATTATAAGTCGATTGTTTCATATTTAATCAGCAACTTATATATTTATTTTTTATATCATTAAAAGTATAATAATACAAAGTTATTTTTTGTAATACGGGTTCGGAAAATGTGTGTTTTCCGAACAGATTTTAGTGTGGAAAATGCGATTTCCCAAACCGGGATGTGGAAAATATAAAAATTAAATTTTAATCATATAAAAATTAAATTTTCCACATCCCGGTTTGGGAAATCACACGGTACACTGATATAGGAAAACGATATGATATTATAAAAAATATAAGAAAATTTTTGTATCTGTAAAATCATAAATATGTTTATATCGCCGGTGTCGCCCCCCCTTTATCTCCCCATCATTCATAAGAACGTACTTTACGCATGCTATAACAAATTTTAAATGTTACGTGTAGTGGCCACATTTTCCGCACACTTATTACAAAAAAAATCGTTCGTTACACGTGCGGACGTTTCCCCCACTTGTATGATTCACACAGCGCTCGTACCCGGCTTCGCCAGGCACTCGTGTCAGTGTGATCATTACGCGTACGAGAAATCGCATTTTCCGCACTTGTTACGAAATATACTATTCTTAATTGCAGTTGATTTTATACTTGACTACTAGATTTTCCCAGACATACAAAAATATAGTAGATACGTGTTGTTACTACTTCTGTAATTGACCTTACTGTCTCAACAGGTCCGCATTTTACTACTTAACTGGTACTTTCTAACAATTTTGTTGTTTTCTGTACGCAGTTTTTATATGATATAATAGTAAAATCAATATTATATTGGTAAGATATATTCACATTTCAGATTGATTAATTCAGTCAAATTTTGAAGATAGCGAGAAAGAAACTACAAAATTTGTAACTTGCCATTTCTATGAAAATAAATATTAATGTCTTCATTTTTAACAAGTTACACTTTTGTTCGTAATATCAGTTAATCCATAATAGCAAAAATTTGTTTGTTAATAATTGTAGTTCGTAAATTAGTTATAAAAGTACAACAACGATTATTTGCAAAATGTGTTAGAATTGATTAAATATAAATTGCCGAGTGCAATCTAGAAGCATAATTTACTATACCAAATGGTAGTAACATAGAATTATAGTATTTAAGTATTACATTTTAAAAATCAACTGGAGCAAAAGCTACTAAAAAAGTGGATTAGCATTTACATAATAGTAGCTGAGTTTTTATAACATTTTTTAAAAATTGAGTATGTAATTCGTATCCACAAATAAACTACATTCAAATTTTAAAGTGATGGATAAAAAGTATAAAATTGGCAAGTTCCATGATAATAGAGATGAAAGTGTACATTTTTAGTGCTTTTCACCAGTGACCAAAACGCTATTCAAATATATGAGAGGGCTTAAATGAAATCCCAAATCTTGAACTTTTCTATTCTACTCAGAATTGCTGGAACTGATGCAAAACTATTCTCCACGATTTTTTATGAATCTAAAATTAGATTTTAACATTTGATACTGTAGGTACGGCAAACGAAATATTAAATATCACCGGATTTATTTAAAAGTTGTTCCTTCAGGTTTCTCGACTATAAATGTTGTGTCATTTGATAGAAACACAAAATGCCGAATTTAATTTGTCTTTAAAATGTTTAGAAATCAACCGTACAACGGTAGCTTTCTTGTAAGTGTTAATTGTTGACTTATTTTATTACATATTTACTGTACTTACTGTTTTTTATGTACCAATGGGCTTTGCTATATTACGAGTGATGAAATTTATTATTGAAAACAATTCGTGTTGCTAAATATTTGAAGGTTATTAGTGCTATAAATATTGCAGTTTCCAATGTACCAAGTAGTTTATTCTGCAATGCAATAACTTCCGCATTGAAGTATAATAAATGCACTTAATAATAATAATACGAATGCCTTTAATACCTGCTATATTCTATGGAAGACAATTTTATAATTATTTGTGGAATGTATTAAAAGTGATTAAATAAAATTTTCCGAAAGCAATCAAAAAGCTCAATTTATTTGCAAATGTCAGTAGAAATGAATTATAGCCTTTATGTGTCGTTATTTAAAAATCAACTGTAGGAAACGCTACTAAAAAGTGGTAGCAATCACATAATACTAGCGGAATTTATAGAAATCGTGTCCACAAATAAACTAGATTCAAATTTTAAAGTGAACGAAAAAAGTATAAAATCTGCATCTGACCAATTCCAAGAAACTGTAGAGATTAAGGAATGCATTTTTAGAACAACTATTAAAACATGATTCAAATCTATAATAGAGCTTAAATGAAAGCTTATCCCTGAAACTTTTTCTTTTAAACTTTGAACTTCGAAACTCAGATGTAAAACTATTCTCGACAACCGAAAATTAGGTCTCATGCGTTTATCCATACTTCTGTATTTACTTGTTAAAGACAGTAGTTTAGTTCAAATCGTTGACTATTGTCAATATGAAAGGTTTAAAATGAAAAAATAGTGATTTTTCGCTTTTAATTACGTTTACAGAAAAATGTAAAGAAGTGGATTAGTAGATAAAAAAGTATAAGTAGATAAAGAAATAGATAGAAAGACGAAGCAAACCATATCAAATTATTAATGTGTATAAGGAAGTTTAATGGATATTTTACAAAGGTAATAAATACTGATTTCTAGTAAATATTATTTAAATTGTGATCAGTGTACAATTTTAAAAATACTGCATTATAACAAAGAATTTTTACGTTTGAGATTAGAAATTTTACTCCGTTGGCGTTATACTTTAGAAGTTTAACAAAACTTTTATTTTCGCTTTTATTATGAAAAAAATACACAAAATCTACATTTTTCAGTTAATAATATTTTTCAAATGTATAGAACTTAATATAAGACTAGAAATATATGATTATCAAAAAATGTATAGCTTTTTCGTAATTGCACTACATTTTTTGTTTACATTGAGACAGTTTTTAAGCAAAAGTTGATAATTTAAGTTCTATTACCGAATTGCTATCGAATATGGTATGTCCTAAAATGATAGCAAAACATGAATGATTTATTAATTTTTGTTATGATTTCGAAGGTTAATTCGAAAATACACACTGTTTTTTTACTATTTAAACATACTTTAGCCTACGAAGTTATGTAATTTAAATAAACTTGGTAGTATAGTTTAATAATTTTATTTTATGTATATGAAAAAGCTCATAGAATAGTTTGCTAATGTCACCATACACAGAGAGAAAAAAAAATAGTTAATGACACAATTGAAGACAAGTAAAAATCAGGATAGGTTATAACGTCTTATAAGAGTAGAACTAACAACATGAAAATTTGTCGTTATTAGCAAGTTACTTTCACAATTCTGAATATTATAAAATATACCATACAATAACTGTTTTCGAAAGACCATTTTCATTAAGACGTTATTTTCGTATTTAAGTATTATTGCATCTATGTTGCTTGTGAGGAATAGTTAAAGTGACTATTGAGGTTAGGTTTACGGTATATTTGAGTTTATGTACTCTACCCCATATATTTCACGATCGGCAAATAGTTATGGTCTTGTTTACTACCGAAAAAGTTTTGTAATATACTGCAAAGAAATGGTTCCATTAGCTATATTTCTTCTCTATATGTAGGTAATCGTGAAATAAACATATAATTTACAGTGGCTTAGTGGTTTACAGTCGCTGTTCAACGTTCAAAACCCTCCTGGAGTTTTCTTTTTAGAAGATTATAAATTATTTTTCTTGATGGTTCAATGTTGCACTATAATACCTCAATCTGCATGTTCAGTCGAAAATTAATGATTGAAAATGAATAATCATGCATGAAAATATCTCGTTTTTTCCACCAAGTTATAAATTGTACTGCTTATTTACTAAATAATTAGTATGCCAATTTTTATTTCATATTTACATTCGAAAATTAATAAAACAAGTACGGTTTGCCGCGCTGAGTCTATTTAAGTAGTAGTAGTCCGAATGTAGTCGGGCATGCAAACCCGGAATTTTTTAATCAGTCATACTAGATTGAGTTTTCTTTTTCAGTATTGATGTCTCCTCCCCTAATATATAGAACACCTCTATTTCGACAACTTTTTAGTCCAAATGATGTTTTCGACCTAAAAATTCATATGAATGAAATAAGCAACACGTCATTTAATGTCTTTGCTCCTAAATATTTATGAAGTAAATCTTCGTTCGACAGATGTTCGTAAATATATTTAATGCTATACGGAACTTGCAAAAAGACTTACCATAGTCACAAAATTTTACCTTGTACTTTGGCCTTGTACTACTTAGACCAAATATACATAACGACTTAGAATTCACAGAAATTTCGTTCACATTTATATTTTAAGTATGATTTGGAAGTAATTTACTAAACAAATTATTTTCTGCATTTTCAAAAGTGATTAATTCTTTTCGGTTTGTGGGTTACATTAATTTATGTAATAAGTAATCGTGGGTAAACAAAAAATATTAACTGATGCTTGTATTATTTTTTTATTAAGAATTAATAATTAATCGTTATGATAAATCATGATAAATCAAAATTTGGAATGGCGAAATGTAATTCATGTCGATTAGTAAAATTAGTAAATTAACTTAATCTAAAATAGTCTAAATAAATGTTGTAATTTACTTCTAATCATGGCGTTTACAATAAGATCGAAATGTTCTATTTATTTTCGATTAATTTACTAGATCATATATGTTCTAAAATAACAACTAAATAGTAATGATTGGAAAATCTGTTTAGCCAATAAATAAACACTGTTAAATTTCTTAATAAACTTATGGTTGTGCATTTTTCTTCTGATTCAGTAATTTAAATATTCTATGCCTATAAGATTCATTCTAAATTCTTTACCGAGAAACAAGAAATAGTAAAATCTACTACAAACTATACTACCTAAGTAAATGGATAACTATTGGCTATAGTCAAATTAAATATCGTCTGTAATAATAGGTTATATACTAAATAATTGTACCAAAATTTTGCAAATTTAACCAAATTAATATATTTTTATATAGATAGATTAGATCTTTGCGTAATATAGTACTAGTAGCTTTCAGAAAATTGTATTAGAAATATGAAATGGCTGAACAGGTTTAATAATTTAAATCAGTACGGGAAGTTAAATCCATTTGAGACTAATTTACGGTATAGAAGCTTATACGAAAAAAACTCAGAGATTAAAACTGTTCTTGTTTCAATGTATTTTCTAAAAAAAGAATCACGTTAATTGTACAAAATTATTCTATCTTTTGAAACTTTATTTGATCTCTCAATTAAATTTCCCTGCTCGTTTTATTCTAACGACGATCTTTAGTAAAGTAAATACCGTATAAAAGGCAAATGCGGGCGATTCAGAGACTGGAGCATACTGAGGATAATTTTATTTATGGCTTTTTAGAACTTTCGTGAATAATATGGGAACGAATAAGTCTATCATATTTTCTAAAATATTATAACAGTATTATTATATTATATCCGCTATTTGTGTTACTTTTAAACTGTTTTTCTATTAAAAACTTTCTTATTTTGTTAGTCACTTTTCTCTATTTTGCAATAAATTTAACGATTTTCGTTACGTATTAAGTATTATTTCATTTTCATCTTTATTTCAATATTTTATTTATTATGACAGAAACAAAATAACTGACAAAAATTGTATTATAAAAAAACTGGGTTTCATTTATAAAAGAACGGAAGTGCAGTTCGATCGAATTTTATTAAATCACCATTAATCATCTATTGTCATTTACCTTCTACGTCACTGGTCTTTGTTCATTCTGAATCCTGTTAACCCAGCTTTACCAGTTTAGGAGTAGAAAATCGATATTGAGATTTTATCTGTTCAAAATTCAAAATGACCACAAATTCCCAAAAAGGGAACATAACATTAGAAATTCATTTTATAGACTTTTTATTCATGCAAATATAAATTGCATTTTTAATTTAAGAAAAGTGGATATTTTATGGAAAAAAAATACTTTAAAACCCAATAACCGTTAGATTTCAATGAAAATGCTATTGTTACTTATTATTATGAAAATAGTAGCTTGAGACCTATATTTAAACAGGTTTATTTACATTCTGAAACTCATTTCAAAGCAATAGTTGAAAACTTTCTTAATTTAATGCATTTTGATTAGATATATATTCCGGAGACAAATTCTCCTTAACTTTCTCGAAAGAACTTTTAAATTTCATTAATTAACGTCTAAAGTACTCATTAATGTAAAAAGCTGATGAAAATAGCACAGAATCATTATATTAAAAATGCGTTCTTGCAATTAAATTTTATTCATTCTATGCCTATAAATTAAAGTTAAATAATTAATCTGTTGTTAAATAAATTAGTTTGTTGTTCATTCTAGTAAGGAAGAAATTATATAATAACTTTTATCCTACTAAAAAATAATATTTGTAATATTAACGTACTGAAAAATTATTTGAAGTAATTATTTTTTAAATAATATTTTCTATTCCACATTTCATATATTTAAATAGACAAAAAGATATGTGGCTAACCATCGTAATTAAACCATGATTTTTATTAAATTTAATGAGAAATGTAAAAACGCAAGATAATTCTTCGGAATTAAAATTTTATTTATTGCCCCATTTTTTCAAGTTATGCTTTACATGCAACAGGTTTTCATTTTCTTTATGCATGTTATGTTTGAATACAACATGACGTCATCACGTAATGCGTTAAATAAACACATGCGTATTGTAAGCACATTAATGCTCTATTTTTAAATATGTACATAAGTTATGTCATACGCACATAAGATACGAGTTTCTGAGCCGATTAAGGGTAACTTATTAAATACCTTATAGATCTGTGGTGATCGAAGGATTATCGGAAATGAAGAGGTTAACCACTTAGAAGCGTAATTGCCAGGTGTGGATATCGAACCAAATGGAAAGGAAATACGAGTGGACATACAAGTAATAAATTGTTAATTCATCGGTTTTATTAGTTCATCATTGAAATTAGTTGCCGCTTTTATTAGTGGTGTTAATTTCACTTATTAGTTCTATTCATAATTAATTTCAAACATTGGTTTCAATTTACAAATTAGGGGCTTCGCCCATATGGCCTTCGGTGACCATCCTGAGACCTCGACCTCCCCTCGACTACGTGTACATTCTACTTGGATAACATACGCTAATTTAATAAAGTTTCATAAAATTTCGCTAAAGTAAAAGCATCGATCTACGAACTTCACCTACTTTGAAACTCATCATTAAGAAGATAATTGTTATTAGAATAATCAAAATATTCACGTATTTTTTCCTTTTTTATTTATTCATCATGTTAAATCCTATGTTTTAATGTAGATATAGTAGGCTAATCACTTTGGTAATAATTGAAATGCTGCAATATTTTCATTATACTACATGATATGTACATGCATTAACGTATACATTAGTTAATAAAAACTGTTTATATTGTACTTATGAGAATTTCTATTTTTATATTCAAAACATGTGTATTTAATTAATTAAAATCTTTTTGATATTATAATGTTATCTTAATCAATTAAAATAAAAATGATAAAGTTTGCATACTTTTTGTTTACTATCTTATTAATAAATTAAATGATGGCTTGACCCACTTATCTAGTAAGTTAAGTCCTTTAAAAGTTCAATTAAATATTTGGCAGGTGAGAATATTTGAGTAAATGGAATTGATTGAATACAATAAATATTTTATAATGTTTACTGGAGTCAATTAAATGTTGATTTGAAGTGAAGTTAAACTTTCATTTATATGAATATTTAATTAAATACAATAATATTTCAAGTGTATTACATCTTGAATGCAGGCAATATTATTATTTTTTAATTTAACAATGAAACAATACTAATAACAATGGAAATTTATTTCCAGTAGATTCGAAATTAAAGGATCATGGTTGTATTAAAGAATTTCAAAATGAAGGATTCAATATAGCGGATAACAAATTTGCAAATTCTTGCAAAAATAATTACTTGAGATTTTCGGGTTACTATGTGACATCCGATTTTAAAATTTCAAGTATTTACAAATTCCCATATAAATAAACATTACGGGGATTCAATGTGGTGGATTTAAAATTCGTAGTTTTAAAAAATCTTCTAGAAAAGAGCTACTGAGTAGGTTTTCCTGTCGTTGAATGCAAATCTAGTATCAAAATGTTAAATTACATAATAGCGAATAACATATATTGAATACAACATTAAAAATGATAATCCTCGCGGACAATTGCTTGAGGGTTTCACGTATCCCTCCTCAAAATGAATCTAGTGTTATTCAAAATGTATTCAATATGAGAAATCCGGTTTCATATGTACCGGTATATTTGCGTCTCGCTATATTTACGTCCCAGCATAATTTCCCAGTTCCGTCTCATTATATTTGTCTCTCGCCGCTTAGTTTTCTCCCACCTTGCGCGCTGGGGCCGCAGGAAGGGCCTGCTGTGACGTCACGAACGCAACGCGACTGAGGAGAGTGGGAGAAGGAGAGCTCCGGGCGAAACCGGGCAGGAAAATATGCAGGGACTCAACTGTATAAGGCCTTACAAATGTATCTCCTTCGGAGTGGCTAATTACTAATCATTAATTAAAAATGACTGATCTCTCATTCTATTGACACTAGATTGCTATTCAGCGCCAAAAACTGCTACTCTTTTTATGATAATTTGCAAATTTTAATCTGCCATATTGAAGTCATTATTTTCAATTTTTAAAATCTGATACCAAATTCGGGTTCAGCGACCTAAAAAGCAAATAATACTCATGTACAGTTTTTAGTTATTGGACCTAGGTAAATTGATTGACTAAAAGATTTATCATCACCATTATTTTTTAGTAAAGATTGATTCTTGGAAAATGAACATAAGATAAAACGTGAATAAAATTGACGTCAAAAGTATATGAATTTTCTAACTCAAACTCATAGAAATAAAAGAATTAATTGCATTTTATAAAAAGCTCAGGAAATAAGCTTAACTGTATACAATAATCTTACCAGAAAAGTGTTTACAGTTTGTACACGTTTGAAACTCATTCAATCTAGAAAGTTTATATATTTTTTGAGGGACATAATTATTGAAGAAACAAGTCTAAATGTAGTTTTTATGTCTATTTGTACAAAAGTATCAGTAATGTAATATTCCTGTACTAGAAAATGAGCTAATTTTTTAGACATTTCCTATTTAATTTACTTGTTTTGGATGTTAAAACTGAGAACTGTCAGTTCCGTGTCATATTAAAAATTGACAATAATTTTCTGCTTGTGATGACAGTTTTGCTAATAACAAAGATAAAAAAAAGTATTCTCACGTCTAATAATTAGACAAGTTTATAAGAGCATTATTTAAGATGTTTTACTGAATAATATCATACTATTCTTCATTAAAAGCAATTGCTTCCAGGGACGAAATACTTCTACTTATTTTAAGTAGCAGTATTAAGTTTATAGTATTTGCTACAGATAACTCGATGATTAATTTAAATAAAAATACATATAAATAAAAAATATACATTCGATAGTAATACAATTCTGTGAAACGTACTATTACTTAAACAAATTAAAATTAATCTGATTTGTACAATATGCTGATAACTATAATAACAATTGCCCAGAACACAGCATCTATTGTAGAATTTTGGGCAATTTTTCTTTCAATTTATTGCTGATATAAATTGATTAAGTGTAGTGCATTCTCGAGTCGAGAACTAAGGTTATTAAAAAAATGAGATAAATTGTAAGCATATGAGTGGATATATGTCAAGAGAATCGAAATGTGAAAATAGTAATGTTGAGAATACGCTTCTTCACTTAGTAAATTATTAATAAATAGTAGTTTTATAGCCAAATTTCATTTGATCGTCTTAAATTAGTAAATACAATCTTAATATGTCAATAATCATAATGATGATAATAATATGTCTTCTGTTTTACAGACTGAAGTACTTAATATAATATATACACCGTTAAAAATGTTCTTAAATTGAATTGACCCGAAGGTCAACTCCGGTAATTGTGATAGTCGGGTTATTGTGATATTTCATATTTTCTTTCAATTGTACAAACAATAAGACATTTTTATACTTCATACTGATTTTCATATTAAAAAAAAAGACAAACCACTCATAAACATTCTCAAGTTTAGAAAATGTCTTCAGGTGAGAATTTTATTATCGACAAGAAATTTTCGATCTGAAATGTTCTTTCAACGATATATTAGACGATTTTTGGTTCAAAAATTTCTTTTAGTGACAGATTTTCCATCGGTAAAAGATTTTAGTTGTAAAACTTTCCTCAATAAAATTTTCACCGTCGCCAGAAGGCTTTGTATCTGAAGAGTTTTATCAATGAAAGTTATACCATGCACACAACATTTGAATATTAGTAACTGCTTTCAACAAGATTTTACCATTGATAACAAATTTTAGATCACATATTTTCTTCAGGCGCGATTTTTTTCATCAACAAATGATTTTACGTCTAAATTTTTTGTTTAATTGAAGTTTTATCATCGACGTAAGATTTTTAGTTTAAACCCTGAGTCAAAATTCCTGAAGTGGCCCCCTCAATTTTCATGAAGTTACAAATGTTAAAGTTAATCATCGTATTTTAATGTTCTGGTACCCGGAAACATGTCCACAAAAGATTTTGCGAATATTTAATTTATTGTAATAGTTATTGTTAATTAAAATTTTAAGCAAATTTTTATTTAAATATCTATAAGTCCTAAAGTTTTTAATTAAATTTAATGAAATTTTCTGAGTCAGGCCATAAATGAATGTTCTTAAACTTGATCTGATAAAACTAGAAAAAAAATGTATGCAAGTCATTTTTTTAAACAATTTTTATAAACAAATGCGATTTTAACTGTGTTCTCCATGTGATTTTTTAATTATTTTTACCGCTAAATGTTCCCTATAACCTTGGTAAAAAACAAGTGAAAAAAAATTTTTGCGCCAAAACCAGGGTTTTTTAATATTTCGGTTTTTGTCACGCGCTGCATGGCCCGCGGATCCGTGCAAGTTTCAACCTGCATATTCCGCGGTGTCTGCTCGGACACTTTTCGAAAACAAAAGAAAGTCGCGTAATTTTTCTTTTCATTAGTGTTACTTTTTGCACTGATAACGTATGTAGCAATCCATTAGGAAAAGAACGTCAATTTCATCAAAATTCAAGTACCGTTGGATAGTTTAGTGGAAAGTAACGAAAAGAAGTAATTCTTTGGTTAGGTATCCCCTATTAGTATTGTTAATTGTAATATTTTTACTTAAATTAATGTATAGTAGAAGTAGTCAACTTCACTTAAGTTTATGGGCAATTTGCAACAATTTTTCGATTAAATTTTAATAGGAATAAGTTTCCTACTATCTATATTCTGTGCTGTTTGAACTATTTTAGGACATCTACTGCAATTGATGAAATGCAGTTGTGGACCTGTTGAAGTATGCAGAGTAGTTAAAAACTAATCATTTTTACCGAGAATATGTTTTCGGTATAGTGACCGCGCCAAATGCTACGTCCGTACAGTGCCTATAACGTATAGCGCGTGACAAAAACTGAAATATTAAAAAACCGTGGTCTTGGCGCAAAAATTTTTTTGCACTTGTATTTTACCAAGGTTATAGGGAACACTTAGCGGTAAAAATAATTAAAAAATCACATGGAGAACACAGTTAAAATCGCATTTGTTTATAAAAAATGTTTAAAAAAATGACTTGCGTACATTTTTTTTCTAGTTTTATCAGATCAAGTTTAAGAACATTCATTTATGGCCTGACTCAGAAAATTTCATTAAATTTAATTAAAAACTTTAGGACTTATAAATATTTAAATAAAAAGTTGCTTAAAATTTTAATTAACAATAACTATTGCAATAAATTAAATATTCGCAAAATCTTTTGTGGACATGTTTCCGGGTGCCAGAACATTAAAATACGATGATTAACTTCAACATTTGTAACTTCATGAAAATTGAGGGGGCCACTTCAGGAATTTTGACTCCCCTTCTTTTGGTGAGAGATTTATCATCGATTCACGATTTTAAATCTAAAACCTGTTTTCAACAAGATTTTTACCATCAATAGAAGATTTTGGGTCTAAAGAGTTGTTTTTTATCTAACACCTTATACTAATAAAGTTTGTGCAACCTAAAAAAGAAAGAATTTTCTAAATCGAAAATCTTTTATTGATAGTAAAATTTTCATCGGTATAAGGTTTTAGATCTAAAATATTATATCGATCATAAAACTATCTTCAAAACAATTCTTTATACCCTAAAACTTCTGTAAATTATAAAACTTCAAGTAAACAAAAAATTTTAGTGTAAAATCATTAGTTGATGTAAACACTCTCGTCTGAAGAAAATTTTTGATCTGGAATTTTTTATCAATGGTATAAAAGTCTTGTCGAAAGCAGTTTCTAAAATTCAAATCTTGTGTGCATGGTAAAACTTTCATTGATAAAACTCTTCAGATCCAAACCCTTCTGGCGATGGTCAAAATTTTGTTGAAACAAAGTTTTACAACTAAAATCTTGCAACGATGGAAAATCTGTCACTGAAAGAAAGTTTTGAACTAAAAATCTTCTATATCGTTGAAAGAAGATTTCAGATATAAAATTTCTTGTCTATAATAAAACTCTCACCTGAAGGTAGTTTCTAACCTGAAATTTTGTATGCGTAGTTTGTCTTCTTTTTATTATTAAGTACAGTATACAGTATATAAATGTCTTACTGTTTGTACAATTGAGAAGAAATATGAAATATCACAATAACTGCACTATTGCAATTACCCGAGTTGAACTTACCGACACTCGAGTGTATATGTTATGTATGTATATTAAATCTTTAATATTTGCATACATTAATTTAAAATTAAGATTAATATATACTTGTGCATATTAGAAATGTATTAAATTTAAGAACATTTTTAACAGTGAAATCTGTTACAAAGAAATTGGGTGATTTTTTAAGCAGAATTCAAATCTGACATCCAAAATGACCCATCACGTCAGAAATTGGAGTAACTACAAGAATAACCTCCCTCTTTTTAAATAACAGATTTGTTTGACATTTTACAGGCCTCTGTTATTTAAAAAGAAAGTTTAGTTTTATTTGTGAATTGTTCGTGGATCTGCGGCTTCATTTAAAATTAGAAAATAATAGAAGCGTTCAAATAATTCTAGAGCTGTAATGGCTCTTGTTATCATATTTATTCCTCGTGATGTGTCCGGTTTTTCAAGTGTCTGTTTTGTGATTTGTCTGGTTTTTGAGATGCACCCTATGGAATTACAAACAGTACTTATTAAAGTAATTCAGTAAAGTTATACTGCAATAAATTCATGATTATAAAAGTTTTGTTAAAAACATGTTGAGTTACTATTTTTGTTTATTGAATTTATATTTTGAGTATTAATCTTTGTGTTACATTAATTAATTTTACAATAAAACTTAAATTCATTATTATACTATTAATGTTGCAGAATATTAGTTTACATTATCTCCTTACATGTAAGCATGATGTAATTAACAAAGTTTTGACATCTGTCTAATATGAATCAGTGCAGTAATTTTGTTATAAAACAAAAAAGAAAAACGTAATGTACAATAAACTAACAATAAGTTAACAGGATTTATATAATGTTCTCTAGTTGTCGAGAAAAATATTTATTTCTTTAACCCGCAAATAAATCATTATTACGATCCACATCATAGAATTTTGGACCTATCCTAATCAGAAAATCAGTCACGTAGGAGAACCTACGATTGCGGATGGTCATGAATACATTGACTCCGTGACGTCACCTCCGGTCATACATACGAGACATTCCATACGAAGTGAGTTCGCGCATGACCGTCATACATAAATCAAATTTCGCTCATTCCTGCGTCTGAAAAATCATTTTCAATTTACGAGATTCTTTTAAGACTTTTTGATTTTGATCGAAAGAACACTAAACAAAGTAGTTCGCTAAAAATAAATTGAAAGTTTTGTAAATATATATTGAAATAAATTAATAAATTTAGTGACTTAGTCATAAAACCTATAGAAAAAGATAAAAAAATCGCTGAAATTTAAGAAAAATGCTTGATTATATTAACCCAAATTTGATTGATTTCATGGTTCAATTAGAGCATTTGAATGTTCCAATACAATTACTTCACGTCATGATTAATTATCATGTCAATATTGAGCTCAGTTAACTGAACAAATATTTGTTTCACACAACACTTTGTTTTATTTTCTACAATACATTGGTATGCATACTTAATTAAAATCATATTATAAAACAAATATACCATGTGATATGTATTTATCTGATCTCTCTTCTGCTAATGTTATATTTTTTTGCAGTATTATTTTGCAAGAATGACGTAAACGAGATACAAACTTGTATGTATTAATCTCCAATTTCGAAATAGTAAAATTATCACATGAAGTATTTCACTGTTTTTATATCCGTTATTACTTTATGTATTCCGGAACCAGAAAATGAGAAAAATGTATGACCTAAATTTACTGAGTTTTTAAATTTGCGTGCTAAAAGTTTATACCGTTATGAGCTCTAAATGCTGATCTATGAGAGATTTTGAAAATGTAATTCAGATTGTTACCGTTGCATTTATTATCGTTATTGGTTGTGTTCAATAATAATCTATAATTATATTTTTTATTCGAAAAATACAAGGGCGAAGTATGTCAAATATACCATCCTATTTGTGCAAATAGATTTTATTCGAATATCGAAATTTTTCACACATTACGTCATAATTTTATAAATTAATGAAAAGAACTTTACCTCAAAATTTGAAATTTTAAGATATTAAAACTTTTACTTACTAATTACTTATTAAATTCGACTTAAGAAAGTCGGTAAATCGTCGCCATAAATTTAGTAATTTGAAGATGCCTTCATCCTCAAAAAAAAAAACTAAATGCTTAATAGCAAGTGTCTGATTTGAAGTGATGAAATACATATTCTAATATTTATTAATAGTTACAATTATATGGCACTTTAGGGCAAATAAAATTCAGGAAACTGATGCCACACTTTATTAACGAATTTTTTCAAAACTTACACATTTAAGTAGGTAGAAAAATTTATTGCTCCTCTCAGTAAACGTATATAAAAAATTTACCATATATCTATTTCGAAATACTACTTTCCAAGAAATTTGCGAATTTTCTCGAAAGTAATGTTGAAAGGTATCGGCAATACTGAAAAATGTTACCGTGAATCGCATTAAAATCGCGTTAAGGAAATCAAATAATCCAGCGTTCAACCGTATCGAAATTCCGTTTAGATTGAGTTATAGGAATTTGAATTTAAATTCCAACCCCAGATGCTTTTGCAGTTTTAGAGTTCGGCTTGATTTCTATGCCTGTTTACGTCAAGTTGTAATAATCGATGTTTTCATTACTATGTAAAATAAACTCGATTGTTCTCGTTTTTATGTGCAATCAACAGAACATTTCAATGGAATTTTTCTAATAAATTTAAAATTCTTGAAAATATAAAAAATAGTTACAAACATATGAAATAGTCATAAACAAAGATGTAACAAAGAAAAATATTAAATAAGTTTATTAATATAAAATATTAATTTTTTCTTTTCAGTGTAAATTTATCAATTTTTTTGTTTATTGATAAACTAAATAATAGACAAAAAAAAATTTCATTTTTCATAACTGTTAGTTTGTTTACAAGTTTCTGAAATGGAATCCATTCATGAAAGTTTGGATAATTTTATTTTCTGTTATTTATCGTACTCAAAATAATGTTTTAAAGAAGTAACGTATCTCTAAGAACTTTAAATTTCATATTTGGCTATATATTGTAACATAAACGATTTTGGTTATTTGTCAAAAATATGGAATTTGTATAAATAATTATTTATTAGGAAAATGTTATTTAGCTGGCAGATAATTAAATTAGGATGTACAATTCTTTACGTGCAAAAGTGAGTTTGCATTTTAAAAGAGAAAAAACGAATTACGCGTACAGTATGTGGGAAAAGTTACTTAATGTTACGAGTAAAAGCAAATTTAACCGCGAATCGACTTTCCTGCGTTTCAAATTAAATTCGTGTACAAAACTACGTAAAAAATAGATTAAGTTTAAATAATTCCGTTTTTCACCCGAATATATTTCGATTATCCATTTCCTAATTGGAAAACCATAAATTTTAATGTGTTTTAAAACGCTTTTCGTCAAATCAGGTCAGTTATTTAATTTGTCTACTTTAATTTTCTGAATTAAAATGAATTATTACCTAATGCATTACACGAAAGACGAAAGCGACTGTTAGTTAAATAAAATCCTAGTCTAGCTTTTAACAAAAATGTACATGAACATATTTCATCTAAATGTTTGCCTTTAAGGTCTCATAAAATAATATTTTCGGCACTATATCGTAAAATTCGATTTCGCGGACTGAATTTAGTTCGTATAGGTTATGTTTTTGACAGCGCAGATTCATGTTACACGTGATCCGTGAAATTTCATTTTACGGACTAAAAGTAGGCCGTGAAATCAGATTTTACGGCCTTGTCTCGAAAAATACTATTATCATAAACTATTTAAAACTAGAACATAAATTGTAATATTATTTAGTGTCTTTGTTTATTGTACTAACTTTGTACTTTTCAGTTGTTTTTAGCAACCTTTGCAAACAATGGTTGCCATTCTTTTGCTAAATGATTGCTAACTTTCACTTTACTTTAATACTAACTTACTTATTACTAACTTAACTTTAATCTGTGACAACGAACTACCTGCAGTTAACTCGAATGAAAGGGAAATATTTTTTGCAATCAATTTATTGAATTACATGACATTATTATTTTTGTTCTGGTGTAAGCTGATATTCGACGTAATTTTAAGGAGTCATATATAGCACAAACTTTATAAAAAAAAGCATATCCATAACAGAGGGTACGAAAAAAATTTCCCTAAACTAGTAATATCATTTCAGCACGCTTTTCCGCAATTATCGAGATGAGAAGACAAAAAAAGTAATAGCAGGGAACCAGTGTTTTCCGAGGCATCTTACCAACTGCGTCCTTTTAATTAAGTTTCAGCTTACCGTAAACACGATGTACAGCCGTAATCGTTATTACATTAATTTCCCATGTGATTTTCAATTCGCCAAGTTGCCGAAGCGAGATTCTCTTTCCTTTCGACTTTCTTAATCTCTTGGGATGACATGTATAGCATGAAAGGCAAAGTTTAATTCAGGTTAAACTCGCAGATTCCCGAAGGAAATGGTGATAGTCCCCGATCTTTCGTTCTGAGCAGAAGGGACAGGTGATGAAAAAAATGTCCTTGACGAAAAACCAAAAAATAGAATTCCTCTATTTCTGTTGAACGTTATTTAAAAATTTGGAAATGAATATGGAACATTTCTTTGAAACGATATACTATTTTTGTAAAATAATTTGAACAATTGTAGAGTTTAGTTCTGAGAACTATCAATATTTTCTCTGTGTAAATTATTTTTATTTCTATTACACAATCGTAGCAAACGCTTGATGTTTATTCCTCATAGATTGTTTAAATGAATTTCAAGATTTTATTATCATTTATGATTTATATAAAATATGAAAATCAATTTTCTAAACGGTTCTCTTTTACCAAATATAATTAAATATTTATAAATCCTGTACTTTTTTCAAACTATTTTTTGAAACAATTATAATTCATCTGGGGTCTAAATAGATAAAATAAATGTTGAGTTTGCCAAATGTTAAGTAAGTTAATTGTTGAATTTACAAATGTAGAGTTTGAATGTTAATTGAAATATTAATTAAATAAATGTCAACATTTATAAATTTTGATGAGACCTAATAAAAACACAAATAATAAAACATTAATTTTAATGCAACAATGTCATTTTTTGTTACAGGTGAGTTACTGTGATGAGTGTTAAAGCTAACAAAATTTAGCAAATGCCGTAAGTTTGACCCATTAACAAAATAGTAAGTAGAAAACTATGCATCATTTATTAAGTAGACATTTTCAATAAAAATCCTGAAAACAATGTTAAGATGACATTTGTTGGTTGACAAATTTGTTAAAATAATAATTTTCTCACCCTTGAATGAGAAAAAATTAATTCAATTAAAAAACTTGTATACTAAACTAGTTACTGCTTTTTTGTAATATACGAAAATCTCATTAACGAAAATTACATGATTTCGCAAGAAATTCCTTCGATATATGTTATGTAGGAAAGCAATTAGTATGTGGTCTAAGAATCATTACCTAAGATTAATTTTCCAGCCCTACTATAGAGAAAAGAGAAATGCATTTATCAATGTCATATGTAACGTCATAACGAATATCAAATCTACATTACCAAACTGAAACGTATTAATAAATCACCGTAATTGAATGATTACAAAAGGTTATTTTATCGATATAAGACAGATATACATTCTAATGTAGCAGCTTTTTGTTAAATATGTTTTTGACAATGCTTTAGTAAAAAGTTGGATAAATTACAATGGATTAATTTAATCCATTAACGCCCAAAGGACACTTTTTTGCTTCGTACAAACATTGTACTATTTTCAAGGTCGCTCTTCAAAATTTCGAAGTCAAAATTGAGTTTCACTCATTTGAAATTTCAATATTGCGCCAAGCTTGGAAAAAAATTAATAAAAAATTGGGAAATATTTATTATTCCAGAATATTGGGATTCTATTGAAACTATGTTAAAATTTGGTAAAAATATTTGAATTTAAAAAAAAAAACTTAATTTTATACCCCACATTGTAACGACTTCAAAATGGCGTCCTTAATTCAAAATTTCCTTGAAAATTTTCAGGAATCTCTAAGAGCTTCTTCAAAAAAATGGTGAAAATGAAATATTTATTTAAATTTCATCAAACTTTCAAAATATTTACGAAAAATTCTGTAAAAATTGTAGCATGCTTTTTGAAGAATTATAAGCGTTCTTTTTTTGCAATTTTTTCCGAAACTTAATAGTTTTTTTTAGGAAATGAATTTCAAATATTATTTTTAGGATTTTCTTCTGGAAAACTATCATCTTTGAAAAATTGCAAATAACAAAATTTTTAGAATTTGTATGTATGCATTTTATTAAAAATAAATATGAGAAATTATTCGTAAATAATTTAAATGTATTTTAAGAGAATATCATCAAAGAAATTTTTTAAAATCCCAACTTCTCAATAAATTTTAACAACTTGAGAACTTGATCATTTTTAGTATTTATTTAAAGCTGCACATCGTTTTTTTAGTAAGAGCCTTCAGAAATTTTCAGTGAAAATGTTCATTAAGGACGTTAGGATGATATGAAGTATAAAACTAAATTTGTTTGTTTAAATTCAAAGATATTGGCCATTTTTTTACATAGTTATAATAGAATCCCAATAATCTAATAACTCAAAAAAACTGTGAAGAATCAAAATTTCCCCATTTTTTGGCAATTTCATTTAAATTTGGAGCCACATTGGAATTCCTGATAACAGAAACTCAATTTTGACAGCGGAATATTGAAGAGCGACTTTGAAATTAATAGGATATGTACCTTGCAATTTTTTCCACTTCGGTTTTGATACTTAGTTAAGTTATACTTATAACGATAATACGAAATGCTTGGTTTGTTAAGCACACATTCGGAAATGGGGTAGGTATATGTATACCGAATTACGATGACAAAATATGCGATTTTTAATGTAAAATATAAATTGATTGCAAGTAATTTGCAGTCTACGATTAAGTGACAAATCACGAGGGAATCGAATGATTAATAACTACGAAAAAGTCAATTAGAAGTGATAAAATTTAAAAGTAAATCCGTTGAACGTTTCTATGTATATATTTTTCATACATGAAAAATACTTTTCTCCTGTTTGCAGTTTTCGCTTCGTCGCAATATGGTGTAAACATGACTTTTTTCTTTAAAAGGAGAAGTTTTATATTTGCAAAACTATAACTGAAAAGTGTCCCGAATTGGAAATTATATAACGCAGGATGTAAAAACTACATATAAAAAAATGAACAAATAAAAGTATACTTCAAAACTTGACACGTGGAAAGCAGACTGTGAATTGTGACGTTAATTTTACCGTCATAATTTCTAATTTTATGAATAGTAACAATAGAAATATTGAGAAAAAATTTACATAGTTCATTTTTACATTTTGAAAAAAAAAGGAAATATCAGTTCGTTATTTGAGAATAATAATTTGTACAACTTTCAGAAGCATAACGAAGTGAAATTAGAATTTTCACTTTTTATAATAATATTTCCCTTTAAAAACATCATTTTTTAAATTCAATCAGCAAAATACAACAAAAGGAAATAATTCCCTATATTGAAGAAAAATCATACAAATCTGGAAAAAAGAGATTTTCTCATAACAAATTCACTCAAATCAACAACATTACGTAAAATTTAAAGACGACATTATAATTTCATAAATTAAAATTAAATTATATTTACATCAGAATACAAACTCACTGTTCCAAACTGATGACCACTCTGATAAATCCTGCCCGAGAGAAACAAATACAGTAAAATCAGGAACATAAAACTAGCATTCAAGAACTGATAAAAATAAGAAAGTTTATAAAAAGAAAGAAATGTTGATAAACGTGGGCTTTGAGAACCAGAAAAAAGTTACGGAAGAAAAATAACATCCAAAGGCCAATCAGTCGTGCTCGACATTTTATTAATAAAAACAGAAAAAGCACACATTTCTATAAAAGGGAAGAACGAAAAAGTTTACATTTATTATATCCGTAAATAAGACATATTACTGATAATGTAACGTGGAATACATTTTTTAGGTCGTCATAATTCGTTTTATCCCTCAAAGGAATCGCAAATTACATTAATATCGAATAAAAGATCATAACGAAGACTGTCGATTTTCATTCTTTTTGTAAAAAGAAGTAATTTTCTCCTTGCGTGCAGCAATATATATTTTTAGCCACGACAGGGACCATTTTCTAAACGCGAATTTCTCGCTTCGTTTGTTCGAAAAGGCAAGTGCGATGACGCGAATCGAAGCATCGACAACTTTTGGGAAAATTCCGTTCCTTCACCTTTTGAGCTTTCTACCCAGTTTGGCAATTACACGAGCTTATCTGTGAACATGAAAGTTCCTTTCTTTTGCGAGAACTTTTCATATTAACACACTTTATCTGCCTCTTGGACAAAGAAATAACGCTAAACGGACGGCCATGACAAAAAAGATGATTGACGAGACAATTAATTTCTCGCCTTTAGCCGGAACTTCGTTATTCCCTTTTACCGTGGAAATTACATTATAAGAACAATTTTTAAAAGAAATATTATTTTATTACGTTTCAACTAAGAGTTGCGTAAAAAATACATGCAAAACATAATTTGCAAAAATTTACATAAGGCGAATCTTGAACGTTGCAACATGTCATCAAGTTAGAGCAAGTGATTAACGCTATGCAAACAAACCCGTGAATATTAGTTTGCTATTAAGGAACTTAATACCTTCGAACTACGTTTTAATGAAGTAATAATATTACTACTAGGATATAAACATTTTATAGTAAGACGACAGCAAAACATCACATATATGATTATGGACCATTTGAACTGTATTACAAAGTACCTGAAATCAAAAAATGCTTACCGAGTTTTTGTAAAGTGTCTTTTTAGGTCGATAACGAAATCATTTCCTAGGAAGCTGCAGTTTTATTGTAGAATACCAGAATTCTAAATACAAATAGGTAAAGTTTAGCCAAATTTAACGGAATATAGTAAACATTTATCTAAAAGTGAAGACGATAGTATTTTGCAATGTTATTTTCAACGAGAAGCGCCAGATGGAGCTTCAATCCATAAATCGATGACTGGTACGAAGAACAGGACATGTCAAACGCGAAACGAAGAACCGGACATGTCAAACGTGAGGCGAAGAACCGGACATTTCGAAGGATTTGCGTCGAAATACCTGACATTTCAGAATTTGCGACGAAGAACAGGACATTTCAGAATTTGCGACGAAGAACCGAACATTTCAAAATTTGCGACGAAGAACAGTACCTTTTAGAATTTGCGACGAAGAATCAGACATTTCAGAATTTGCGACGAAGAACCGGACTTTTCAAAATTTGCGATGAAGAACCGGACTTTTGACAATCTTGCCGCCAAGAACCGGACGTTTCATAGCGATTTATTACATCGTCGCAACTATTGAAATGTCCAGTTCTTCGCGGCAAGAGTGTAAAAAGCTTCAGTTTTTAGTTGGTTTTAGTATTTAACATGTCGGTTGAACTACCTAATTTGTCGACGTCACTATTTAAATAGTAAAATTAGCTGAAAATGACGGCTGCGACTAACTCTGCAATCTAGGTAATAGCTCCAACTATTGAGTTTTTTCCGTGTAATATTACGAAAAAATATAAATCTCGTCAGTTGTAATAAATCTGCATTCTCTGGCTCAATAGTTATTTCACTTCGTTTTATTATTCAAACAACATTTTCATTTGTAAAATTATTAAATAATCTCGTTGGATTCGCCTCCTTGAATTTTGAAAACTAACTCTCATATTGTGTGCTTAAAAGTATTTTGTTATAATGAAGTTGAAATAAAATTTGTCAATCTCGTATTGTCCGATTTCCGCAAAATTAATCTTTGTAATTGTGTAATTTGCGACGAAGAACCGGTCATTTCAAGATTTTCTATAGCAATTTATTATATCGTAGCAACTTCTGAAATATCTGGTTCTTCGCGGCAAGATTGTAAAAAGTCCAGTTCTTCATCGCAAATTTTTCTTCGTCACAAAACTTTCGAAACGTCCGAGTTTTCGTCTCAGGTTTGAGATGTCCGGTTCTTCGTACCAGCCATCGAAATGAATTTATTCATTGATTAGTTAAGTGCTGATTTCCTGGACGACAATAAAACGTTTCGAAGTTTTCTCCTAATTTATAGTCATTTTAAACTACATTTTAAACTTAACAGTGTCTATTTATAATGATAAATAATGATATTAATATATGTATTTTAAGTCTTTTTTGAGATTATATTAATTACACAATTACAACAATTAATTTTGCGGAAATCGTACAATACAAGGGTGACATATTTTATTACAACTTCAAATATCAGCTTACTACTTTTAAGTCGACAATATGAAAGTTAATTTTTAAAATTCAACGAGGCAAATCCAACAAGACCCAATAGTAATTTTATAAAAGAAAAAGTGGTTTAAACAAAGAATCCGAAGAGAAATAACTTTTGAGTAATAGAATCCATATTTATTAAAACTGACGCGATTTCTATTTCTTGTAATATTACACAGAAAACACAAAATAGTTGAAACGACTAACTACATGGCTGGATGAGACACAGCCGTCGTTTTTAGCTGATTTTACTATCTAAATATTTACCTCGGTAGATCAGGTCAAATCGACTTTTTAAATACTAAACTCAACAGAAATACGAAGCTGTTGCAGATCCTATTATTTATATAGTAAGTCCAACTATTTATATCATCCGTGTAGTTTTTCAAGCTAAATGAAAATACATTCATCTAAATTTTCTTCCTTTTGTCAATTATTTTTTATCGATGGATGCTAAAGAAACATTTCATTTGTTTGCAACAATAGATTTTTGTCAGCATTTCGTCTAGCGTCTTCTATCAACAAATATCGACTAACGTCTCCTAACTTCGAAATAAATCTTCTTCAGGACTCTTGTTATTCAGACACTCTCTTATAGAAAACGAGAAAAATTCTTAGAAATTAGCAAAACTCAGGTTTTGTGAAATTTGGTTTTATTTATTATATCCATCATTAAAAAACATATGTTTGAATTCACTTTTATGTTTTCTTCACTTCATAAGGAATAAAAGGGTGCGGGTTGAAAAACCGACAAATTAAAAAGCCGACAGTAAAAAGACCGACAGGTCAAAAAATGATTGTCCTCCTGACGATGTGTCTATTTTTGTGTGTCGGCTTTATGACTGTCGATTTTTTGAACTCTGTCGACTTTTTGGTTTGTCGGTTTCGACGCGCACCCGAACAAAATCCAGTTTTACAGCAGTGTGTGCTTTGCTTAGAACTCTCTCCATATCGAAGAAGAAAGCGATATCATTTCGCTTATGGATTAAAAATCGTTATTTTTTAATGGGACATCAATACAGCTGTCAATAAACATTTTGAAGTTGTGGCCCATTTTTGTTAGGTCTGTTTTAAACGATATGCCGCTTGATATATTTTAAAATTTGACGTTGTAAGTGAAAAAATAAAATTTTTGCTTATTGTGATTCCGATGTCAAAATTATAAAATTTTGTATTTTTGGGAATATTTTTCTAAAAATTAAAGAAAAAGTAATAAATCAAATAAAATTGTTTATACAAACTTTCCTAAAAAATATACCAAACAATATGTTAGGCAGAAGAAATAAATGGTTTTGTTCAATAAAACATTGCGCGTTGTATTATATCACTTTTTTTACCAATAGACCATTAAAAAAATGAAGCACACAGCTTTTTCCGTCTATTTATAAGTACACTGAGATAAATTGTATAATAATTTTTAATTACTTACTTAATAATTGCATGAAAAATGAAACTGGACTTATTTGAGAATTAAAATATTGCTATTAACATATATTTTAAAACTCATCCAACGAAACTACCTGGTTCCTTTCATAGAAGCAGCAGTTAAAATTAAGCCATTGACAATATTTTCCCCATACATTGGAATTTGTTTAAAAGTGATAAAATACTATATTTTTTTTTTAATTAAAGCTAAGTAAAAAGATGCTCTGAGAATGAATTCTACGACTTTGGAGTACGAAGAGTGAAATAAAACTTTCAAAAATAAAATGTTTAAAAATATAACTGAAAACCGTTACATTGCACTCTGACATATCAAGTGTAGTAATTGATATCGTTAACTGCTCCTATTTCAACGTGTGAATTGAGTGAAATGTAAAAAAAGTATCCATGCCTCGCCATGCTGCGCATTTGCAACTATCACAATCGTTTTTCTGGGTTGGAAAAACTAATTATAAATGTATTGTTTATTCAGGACTTTCGAGGTATTGAAATCATTAAATTTCAACTGTTATTTTAATGAATGTAGATCAGTGTCCTTATGCAAAATGAAACAATTTATCATTATTATTATACAGAAATTCAACCTGAAATGTGGAGTCGATATGACGAAAGCAAATCTTGTTTTTTATTTTGAAAATTCATTTAATATTACCAATCTACAAAATGTAAATTTCTTCGAACGTTGGATAAGTGAGAACTGATATTTTATCTTTATTTTTAAAATGTAAATTATAATAATACACAAACAAGCATTTCATAAGATAACAATTTCAAAAAGAGTTGCGCACGTGGTAATAAACCATATTTACCTGAAAAGGATGACACTTTATTCAACGTCTTATCAAACACGTCATGTATTCTTTCCATTTATTATGACGTCACTTGAGACGTAGCAGAGGCATTAAGTATCAGTTTCACTATTCTTATTGTGACGTCACTTAGATAACCCGAGGAAGTTCAAACGCTGAATTCGATTTCTCCGGAACATCTTAAGTGACGTCTTCGAGTTATTCTCGACCCATAAAGATAAGAACCTTTTTTATTCGTATACAAATTTTAAGTTCTTGATTAAACCTCCAGGTACTTGATGCACAAACGTCATTTATATATAAGCAGTCATCTATGAAATCTGAAACCCAACACTGACCTGAAATTGTTTTCAACCGCAATAAGCGAGACCTTGTTAAAAAAAATATATTCACGATCCACTGGGAAAAAGCATCTAAATCTCCTTCCTCCCCCCTCGAAATTGAATCGTCAATACGGCCTCCATTTATATGCGCAATTCCATGGCTGGATATTAAAAAAAGAAATATCTGCCATAAACGAAATATTCATGTGTACGCGCAGTATTCCGCTATATTTCCGTTCTCGTTACGAAAAACATTCAGGACGATGAAGGATCAATCGTAAATTTCGCTCTGATAAAATCGGAAATAGGACATTTGAAAAATGGAAGAGAGTGATTTTTTTCCAATAATAAATACTTCTAAACTACTGATAATAAACGTAATAAATTAATGTATGATATTTCAGTAATAGTAATTGTTTGGACCTTCAACTTTACAATTAAGTTTCAAGACAATATTTAAAACACATCAAGCCAAAATCATGGCTAATCTTAAATAAAGAAACTCATTGAAACTTTCAAAACAAAATTATTTTAATTTTAGTTAAATAAAAAGTCAAAATTGTATCAATAATAGATGCAAAGTAATTGTATGATACAATGATTATCATTTCAAATCAACAGCATAGGATACTGAGTATCAGAAGACTTGATGATGATTACAATATCTACTAAAAATACAAGACAATATAAGTAAAAAGTTACATAAAATAATAAAAATGTTTGAGTAAAATAAAAACAAAATTTCAGACTTTTTATATAGACTTTTTTTTATATTTTTATACTTTTATATTTTCAAACCAACGAACCTAAATATTGGCGGTATTAAACCGTTCAAAGACAAAGTAGTTACATTATATAAAAAAGACGTCATATACGAAATTAAATGCAACAATTGCGATGGAGTCTATATAGGTGAGACAGGTAGACTTTTAAAAAATAGAATATCCGAACATAAACATAATATTTATTTAAACGAAGACACATACACGGGACTTACAACACATAGAATTAGCACAGGACATAATTTTGATTTTTCAAATGTCAAAATCCTTGCAATAGAAAGAAATAAACATAAAAGGAAACACATGGAAAACTTTTTTATCAAAAATAGTAACAAATCTGTCAACATCCGCTTTAAAAATCAAACTTACCTGACACAGATATACCTCTCCTTCAAATTAAAAAATGAAAACAATATATGTAAATAGAACTGTAACTGATTGTACTCGAAATCGATTGACATCTGAATAACTTTTCAGTCTCCTTTCACACAACGTCCAAACAACAGTGCGTGAATTATCAAAAAATTTCTCTATAAGTTTTTTTTTCAGTTTTCTCTCATATAATTAATTTTTTTTCTGCTTATTGAGTAAAAACTCCAAAAAAATTTGTTTACTTTTACAGTGTCACAATAATCAAACATTTCTCATTTTTCACAAACTGGCTCATATGATGTAAAAACAGGATTCTAAATTCTACAGGTAAGCAGAAACAAAAAACAAATTTTTTACTTTCCAAATAAAATACAAAAAAGGTCATGTAAAGTTATTCAGAAATATTTATTTTTTTTTATATTGTAATTTTTATTATTTTGTATTTTGTATTTCTTTATAATTTTTTAGAATTATAATTTTCTGAAGAGGGTCAAAATAAATGACCGAAGCGTTAAAAATTGTCTAGTTATTACACCAAGTAAATGTGACATAAAATAAAGAAACTCATCAAGAAAATTTTCACTTACGAAAAGGTTAGAGAAGAAAAAAGATTTATTTATATTTTTATAAAGAGAGTGCGGGTCGAAAAATCAACAAATAAAAAAACCGACAGTCCAAGCCGGCACATTAAAAAATAGATACATCGTCAGGAGAACAGTCATTTTTGGAACTGTCGCTTTTTGACTGTCAGCTTTTCGACTGTCTGTATGTTGACTGCCGCGTTTTCGACCTGTCGGCTGTTTGATTTGTCGATTTTTTTTAAATTGTTTAAATTTTTTAAATTTTAAAATTGTCCTGCACCCAAATTCATTTTTTTTAATTTTTATGTTTTTATTATTACTATTGTTTTTATAATAGACCATAACACCAAAACAATCAACTATGTTTTTCAATGGTCGATACTAAACAAAATTTTTTGTAATAATGTAATCAATGTAGTTAAGTAATTAAGTATATAAAATATTTTTAAAATCGAAATAAATTTTCAAGACGTCTTCACATTCCATTAATACCCAAAGTAAAGAGTAACAAAGATAAGTGAATCCTTTGGAACATACTTTGAATCCCGTGGAATAAATTACCCCGATTAGGAGTCAATTTTTTACGCCACAATGACTGCAAATTTACTCCTTTAGAAGTAAAAACCTTTCGGAATATAACCGCTCTATTTTTACTACTTAGGAATTAAATTTCACTCCAACAATTTTACTGCATAGTTTCCCAAGAAGTTTAAAAATCTATAAATTACTAAACAGTATTAAATATAGTCTTCTTTTCAAACTATATACACTTAAGTTTAGTGTAGATAAATTCAAAACATGGGTATCAGTTAAAAGGAATGTTATAAACGGGCTTGATCACAAGCCTACTCGTTCAGGACAGGTCATAAAAAAACATTTGAGAGAATCCCAATATATTCGGGTACATGCGGACGCATATCTCAATTGAATTTAAAAAATCCCAGTAGTGAAATGATGCATTTTAAAACTGAATGATGACAAAAATAATTTTTATTTTGAAACGAAAGACGATAAAGCTTATCGGCAAGTTAAAAACAGTTTTCCATTGCTTTCTACACTGAAATTTAAAAAACAATATTGAAAATAATGTTTAAATATGTATAACATATATTCTAAAGAAATAAATAATCAAATTAAACTATTTGCAATTAGCTATAATAATTTACCATGATCAAACATTTAATTTTTAGTATTTTAGAAAATAAAAATGTTAAACCTCACTCGTTCAACATTTTCGAATCAATGACCTCAACAATAGTCAAAATATGGGTGTACCCATTGTTTATTTCGTCAATAAAAGGATAATAGATTCTGAATTAATAAACCGAGTTAATTAATACATTTCGAAAATGTCTACATCGTCTATAATAACAAAATAATCGCTGTTAAGTATAACAAAACATATCAGTGGCTGAACAAGTGAATTTGATACCAGCTTTATTCTCATTTATTATATATTTACATCTAGAAATTATATTATTTATGATGAATAAACGATATCCGTAGCAGTAATAACATGTAACAATAATAACAAATTTTAATAGACCAACAACAATACTGAAGTATTCCTATCACAGATAAAAAGGTTCGAATTACACAAAAATAGTTGATCAGGAAGAATTTTGGGTGTGCATTGAAAAACCGACAAATCAAAAAGCCGACAAGTCGAAAAATCACTTCATAGAATGACTGTCCGCTCGTCGACGTGCCTAATTTTTATGTGTCGGTTTTTCAATTGTTGGTTTTTTTGACGGTCGTTTTTTCGGGTGCGGGTCGAAAACCCGACAAATCAAAAAGCCGATAGGTCGAAAAACCGAAAATCGAAAAGCCGACAGTAAACAAACCGACCCATCAGATTGTTTGCTTGTCGATGGGTTTTTTTTTACGTGTCGACTTTTTGATTTGTCGGTTTATCGATCCGCACACTGAATTTTGTTTTATTTTATCGTAGAATTATTTCGAAATTGATTTTTTAAGTTTTTAGTCTGTTTTCCCGTCGTTTTTACTATTACTTAGTACAAAGTTGATTAGATAGCGCCTTGTCTCTGTCAATAAAGACGTTTTATTATTATTATTATATGCGACAAAAACAAACTAAATTGCAAAAGTATACACTGTAATTTAAAATTCCGAAGAAATATTTTTCAAACAGTTTTCAATTTTCACCACCTCGCATTTTAAATTACTTTTTTTTTAATTTACCCAATTTTCATCAACTTTTATACACTCCCCGGATATTTTCATTGCATTTTTTCGAACAATATCAATTTTCCAATTTAAGCAATATTTCATTAAGTTTATATAGGTGCAAAAAATAATGAAACCAATATCACGAAAATCTAGGTTAAGTGCAGAATGTATAGTCTGAAATAAGGACGAAGTAAATGACGCAGGAAAATTTGCATCGGAATCCGAATTTGCGCGAGAAAATAAATTCTACTAAATAATCACCAGGACTTGTCCGCCAAGGTGACAACAATGCGCGAATAAGAAAGTTTTGTGTGATCATTCGTAGTACAATTAATTTATAATAAACGATCATAATTGCGACTAAATTAATTATTGAAACCGACCATTAATGGCGGTAGATTTTAATATCCTTGAAGAAACGTTTTTATGTGTAAATGTTCACAATTTTGGGTACACGAATTAAGAATTGTCGAAAAGTGTTCATTTTATTTTAAATGCTCTAGGAATGAGTTTTGATGTTTATTTTGTGACGAAATATTTTTCTTTAACAGTATAGTCAAGCTACAATTTTTATGACACGACGCGAATAACAAATGTAATATGTCAAAATGTGAAAAATTATTGGAATATGATCAATTTCGATTTTGTGAGGTATTAGCGACCACTGACTATTAAAATTACGACTCTAAATTTCTACACTTTTATCCGTTACATCTAAATGTTCTGAAAAAAACACAGTTGCATGTTGGAACTATTCATATTTCTACTACTCACGAGAAGTATTGTGTGTACACAGCGCATGCGCCACCACACGGTAAGCGTTCAAATCTCCTCCACTTAACCGCCGAATATGAGCCGCTGACTATGAATCTGTTATGAACTTTGCAAAACTCAAAATGGCGGACCCAATATGGCGAACCAAAATACGAAAAACTGCTTGATTTAAATACAATTAGATTGTTAGGGGTTTAAGACGTCAGGGACTACAAATTTATTAAATTTTCGAAAGTCGAAGTTATGAATCCATTATAATGGACCAAATTGATCATAGTTCTTATATGAGACCGATTACAAATCCATAGACACGACATTTTCCGAATTCAAAATGGCGGTGTGTATATAAGGATAGAACATTATTTTTAAAATATCCTTGGACATAACCAATAAAAATAAACAAAATATATCGTTCAATTAATAACATGAATACAATTGATCAATTTGTCTTGAAACTACTTCATGTAAACAAAAAATAATGCAATAGCACAATTCAATCGCGAATAGACAATTTTACGTAAAATGGAAAACGAAAAGTTCTGAATAACAGTTTACACGATCTATCATAAAAAAATACTAAGGGAAGAAATACGATAAAATCTTTCATATAAATAAAAAAAATAAGAGAATGTTTTATATTGTAGGTAGAAATATAAATCAGAATTTACTGAATTGTCAAATATTGTAACATGTAGTTTATTGTTTGAATGTATTGTTCCAAGAACAATTAGATTAAATATGCATTGTTCCGAAAATCGGACAATTTACGTAAAAAAACCATTTCAATTTCGAACAATAGATTGATTATAGCTTTCAAATTAAAAAAAAAAAGCCATCGTGATCAATTGCTAATGATTTAATGCATTCATTGGATTCATGGAAGATTGAATGAATTCCTGAAACGCGAGGAATAATTAAATAGAATAATAAACACGCCTTGCGTGGTGGTCATGCAGCCATTACGAATTCATTCTATGTTCTCAGAAAATTTATATAAATCGAAATCTATACATTTTTTTTGCATTTATTAGACATTGTCTATTTTATATTAGAATTTATGGGAAAATGAATATTAGAGTTTATTATTTTAAAACTCGGAATCTAAGGGAAGATTGATAATCATATTATTAATAATAAACATCTTTATTGATGACCAGACGATTAGATAAAATAGTAATACAGCTATTAGTTAAAACAAATGCTCTGGTATCAAAAGGCGAGTCACAGGCAAGATGATATTTTACCTACTAAGTAAATTGCTTAATAAACAAGCATTCTCCTAATTAATCTACACTTTTCTGCGTTGTATCTAAACATTTTGAAAACAGACAGTTGCATATTGGAACCATTCATTCTACTACTTACGAGAAGTACTGTGTGTACACGGCGAATGCGCCATCATGGGGTGAGCATTCGAATCTTCTCCACTTAACTTGGCCGCATATAAACAACCTCCACATAAGTGTAAAATAACTGTTTGTATAACTTATTGTGTATTTTTCATGTTTCTGAATGCATGCGACGTATGCATCACATAACAAACAAGCCCACTAAAAGTACATCGTTCAGCCCAATAGTATATTATGGGACGAGTTTTTATTTTTGTTATTGGGTCATCGTAAACTAATTTAGAGGTCAGTGTGTCGTGTGAGAAACATGCCTTATTCTTATTCCTGTTTCTAGGCCCATTTTCATAGTAAATGAATCCGTCAGTGTAGTATTTCGTGGAAGAAACCCCCTACCACTCAAAAAAAAAGAAAAAAATGGACGAAAATACAATGAAACAGTTTGATAAATTATATTAAGATCTTCAAAAGATGTTAGACCAGAACAATATTTCCTAAAAAAAATTATTACCTATAAAGAATGCTTTGAAACATTTCTTATGCACTCAAGTAGTAACCTTACGGGGGTTCTATAGTGATCCGCCGGTAAGGTAGAAATTTTCCCTAAAATCCGTAAATAAAAATTTACTGATTCGATTTTTGAAAATACTCGTGAAATATAAACATATATTTTATATCACCAATGTAAACACTTTATAAACCTTAAAAATTAAAAAAAAATGTTCATTGTATACATTTTTAAACCAACATAATCTGATAATTATTCAGCATAATGAGCAAAATAATCAAACGAATGATAAAATCAATACAAAGTTCATTGTTTAATCATTACACACGAATTCAATTGAAATAAAAATATGGAATTCTCTGGAATAAATGTTATAAAAGCAGAGCAAACTCTCGAAACATGTACTATCTTCCAGGAAGTTGGCAAATACTTGCACATACCAAAATTGCTTTTCAGCAAAATCACGCGGTCAGAGCGGAGATTGATCGTGTGCACCCTCAGAGGATCAGTCACATGGCTTATCCGAATCGCTATACATTATACCAACATACGGGATGCGCATTTGATGAAATCCGTTCCGTTTATCGGGTAAACCTGTACCTAAGGCCTGCGATGCCAAGCCAAGCACATCCATATGATGTCGTCGAAAATTTTTAAATTCTATACAAAAATTCAAATATAAAATATGTGGAAATGAAATGTTTTATTTAAATTTTAAATTTACTCAAATTCTCATTATATCATTTAATAAACGAAAGAAGCCGAAACAATCATACGCACCACTAATCAGGGAATACCGAATATTGCATAAATTTTCACAGTTTTTCATGCAAATAATTTTCATAAAAATTGTTTTAACTTCATATCGAATCATTTTTGAGTGTGTAATTTGAGCGCGAAATTGATATGAACGTCTTTTCCAATAGAATCTAAAATTAGAAATGCTTCCATACCTATTGTAAAATACACCTATTTTAACTCATTATAACCCAAATGAGCAGATTGATTACTGCAAATTAAAAAATATAAATTACGATTATCAAACCATCATTCTTGATCTTCTTCAGACTATTTAGATCACCGATTACAGAAGTTTGAAAAAATGTAATAATAATCTCACTTTTTTTAAGAAAATAAAAAATCACATATTTATCATTGTTTCTTTTTTAAAATTTGTGATTGGAAAAATGTACTTTTATTTTTGCAAAATTTGTCGAAAAAATTCGGAAGATCGAATCGTACATAAAAAAAGGTTTATAACACTCCGGGAGTAGAACTCGATTTTGCATATTTTTAACGTTTCAAAATGGTTTTTCTTCTTTTCGCCATTTAAGAATTTTTTAAAAATCAATGGATTTTAACAAATTATGGCTTAGTTTTTCGAGAAAAAGATTCTCTGTAACTTTATTGTATTATCTTTGCAAATTTTTTAAGCTAACGTCAAACATCTCTATTTATTAAGAAAAAAAATTATTACTTTCACATTTTCTGAATAATTTTAGTGATCAGGTAAACAAATGTTGAAAAAATCGTTGGGTAAAGTTGTAGAGAATCTTTTTCTCGAAAAATAAGCCGTCATTCATTGAAATCCGTTCATTTTTTAACAAATTGTTAAATATAGATCAGAAGAAACTTTGAATTATTAACAAAATTTGTTTCACAAATTATTTTTGCAATTCTCAATCTTTCATTAAGTGAATATATTTCTTATAAAGACATTATTTCTTAGATTAACGTTTTTATAGCAAAATCAAAAAGTAATGCTTAATGTTTGCGTTTCAATCTAATTTATTAAGGACCTCATCAGAAAGTTTTCCAAAATTTTATAACATCATATATTATAAAAGAAAGATTTAAAATGTATGTTCTAGTAAATTTTCAGCATATTTAGTTTATATGTGCAAAAAGTTCTTCTTATCTTAAAGTCCAATATGGTTTTTAGAAAAACTATATTAATTTATGTGTTTCATTAATCAATTTCACTGAGAAAATAACTCAAAAACCTAAAAAAATGAAAATTGAAATTAAACTTCAACAAATCTTAATGAGGAGTAAAAATAATAAATATAATAAATTTATAGAAGAAGCAGTAAACGAACTAATTTATTTATAGACCAACAAATACTAAAAAGTTGTTTGGACTTTTGCATTTAAAAATGCAATTCAATATTGCCAGTATAAACAGTCATTTATATTATTCTGTAAAATTATGAATTTTTGAAAGATTTCTGATAAGACAGTTAACAATTATATCAAGTAATACAAGAAATAACGCCTTTAAACAAATATATACAAACAAATAATTTAAAAAAACACAAACAAAAAATGAAAAAAAAAGAAAAAAAACAAAATATAACGAAAAACACAAAAATACAAAAGCATGTTGAGAATCGGTCAACGTTTATTGATTAATTATTGATAAATGTTTCAACAAATTTTGACAACGTATTTTTTGTAATTATTAAAAATATTTATAAAACAATATCATAATAATTCGGTGTTTTTTTTTCTAAAAAAGTGTGGTTAAATTACGCTTTTCCTTTTTTTTAGCATCCGATCGAGCGACCTCAAAACTTTCCAAAATAACAGTTCGATAATCATTTTATACATTTTTAGAATACAATTTTTGGGCTTTAATAGGATAAAACAACAATCGAATATTTTTAGTCTTTAATCAATCATGACTTCAAAATTAAGTTTCGGTAAGTGTGTGACATCATATAAAAACTTGATTCAAACAAATTACTTGTGTATTTTTGCATTGTTATTGTTGATAAACGAACAACAAAATACCAATATTTAATAACACTCCAAACCGTAGAATTTTAATATTGTCGAAAAGTTCAAAGATCTTTTTTAGGTTTACTATTTGCAAAAATCCTATTTTACAATGGATCGAACGAATGGAATTACATCATATAAATGATCGAAAGAATGGTTGACTGAGTCAACTTAATCGAAAAAACAAGAGATTAAAAAAAAATTAATTGAATGACACATTAAAACAAATAAATACATTTTGTAACACTCCGGGCGTAATACTCGATTTTGCGCCCTGCAGTGAAATCCTCAGGCGCAAATTGTTAATCCCTGTCGTATTGGAAGCTATCGTATGCATCATAGGATAAATATCGATCTCCAACGAGTTTGGAGTTCCAGAATAAGTTGAAGCTGAACATAAATGAGAATACGATCGCAGTTATTATCCAAGACTAAGAAAATATAAATCTCGAAATGTAAATGTAAACTCTTAATGATTTATTAATTTAATAAAAAGAAAAGACAACTCTTATCAAACAGTTGCAATAGTGTAATACTCGGGAACAAAGAGTTCTCCAATTATTTTTAAAAATGGATGCATCCTTAATTAAAATGCTTAACTTTATGTCGCGGGAGACTGAAATTGATTAAACGTGACGTAAGTACTATTACAAAATTTTAACAGTCGTGATTAAACCTGTAAATTGCGTCCTCAGAATCTACATAACTTTGAAACTTCTTAATTGAAATACTAAGTTCTATTTATGTTAAATATAATAAAATAAATTTAATTTTTTACTTTGCACTTCATTGTTTAAAAATATCCTTCATAATTTTTGTACTTTTATAAATAGTAATATAATCACACTAGAATAATTCAATTAAATTCAATGAACCATTCACTAGCGAGAGTTAGAAATTTATGCGACAAGTTATGGGACTTTAATGTTACGATTTCCTAATTTAAAATTATCTTAAATTAAAAATCTGTAAAAGGTTATCTCAGACCAAAAACATAAAAAATATTTTATTGTTGAATTTATAACTACAGTAATTAATTTATTTTGAAATATTAGTGGGACAAAGAGCTTTTAGAATTTCAGTCTAAACTCCAGTTATTTTTTAGCAATTAAACGTGTTTACTTGGTAAAATGTAACAAGTTTATTTGAGATTTTCATATTGGATTAGTTTTAAGAACCTAGCTCTTTATTCGGCTTAGTCTTCTTAATTATAAAATAAAAATGGAATATATACAGTTTTTGTCAAATTATGCAAAACTGAATTATATTACATAAGACATAAGCAAATATACTCCTATGTTTTATTCCCTAAGATTGTAGGGTTAGTAAGTTATAGTTTGTAATTTTGTAATCAACATTCTTAAAAATAATTATTCTGATGACAGTTAAAAATTCATGAATTGTGTATAATACAATGAAGATAAAATAATGAATCCTTTTGAGGCCACTTGTTGAAAATTGAAAACTGTACAAAAAAAAATCACCAGAACTGAAATATTCGACAATAATATGTGAAGTATTATTGTTTGTTTAACCGGTCGTCTATCCCTCGTTTTAATAACAGTAGACCTGTTTTGGTGTTCTATTTTTTTAATGTTTGTTGTGAATAAACATCAATAGTTTGTAGTATCCACGTTTATTAAAAACTAGTATTTAATACTGCGTTTATTTTTTGCATGCATTAATAAAAAATAAAGTTCCGAAATAAATTTGCAAATATAACATATTTTTAACAATTACATTTTTTCATTGATTTTACATTCTCTGGCTTATTTTGCAAACTTTCAGTGCGCAACTGAATCATAACAATTAGCCAACTTAACTCTATTGTAAATATTTTACAAAATTCATTAAAAAATTATACTGTTAAAGTTACTTTTCAAATACATTTAAAAAATTGTCTGTAGCATAATATTAAAAAACAGTAAACTAAAGCATAATCGTTAAATAAAAGTAAAACGTAAATAATTTATTTTACTATTGGACTGTTAAAAATTTTTATTATAAATCTACAATTAATGTAATGTTAAATAAAATTAGTAGACATGTGATGTAAAATTATAATATCTGTGTTATAATTTATACATGGGTTGTAATTGTATAAATTTGCTTTTAAGTTGCCAGAATTTTCGACACATGTATTGTAATTTTAGTTACGCGGCACGCCGCTAGGGATGTTGACTCCCTGTATCACAGTTCTTTTTCGCTGTAGACATATGTTAGAAAAGCGTGTTGTAATTTTATCAAACGTTTAGAGGAAATCTACAATACTCGTGTTCAAAATTTACGTGACACGTATTGTAAAATTACATATTTTTAAAACTGCAATCATTTTTACCAGAGATAACTAGGATTTTACTCCAGAATTGAAATATAGACGCCAAAATAATGACGTGGACCTAGTGTTTGACCAAATTGAAAGTCGAAGGAGTAAAAAATCGTATTTTTGGACATTTTTCTTATCTATACTAGGATGTAACGCAAACAAATCAAGAAATTCAAAATGACGGACCAAATATGTCCGACGAACTTTTTAACATTCGAATCGCTTCAAACTCGTTTTCGTTTTGGCAACTTTTCCAGAAAAACAGAAAGAAATGTCCTAAAACACAATTTTTTACCCATTTGACCATCAATTTGGTTAAAAAGTAGGTCCAATTCAAGATTTTGGTTCTGCGGAAAAAATCGTATCAGAATAGACTCTCACTAGTGAGACAGTAGTATTTTTTATGGATGTGAATAGATGCTCTAAAATGCTTAGAATCGAATTTATTATCACTTTGACCTGCAATATCTCAAAAAGTAGAGCCAATTGGCTATTTTGGCGTTCATATTTGGATTCTGGATCAGATTTGATTCTTGCTTATATGGCAACAAAATTTTGTTGTGATGTATTATCGACTTATTCAAATCATGTAAATGATTTATGAAAAAAGGAACATTTTAAAATGGAATTGACTTTTCATTAGCGGACATCTTACCAGTCAAACATTTATTATAGTTGAATTACCCATTTAGTTAAAGTCCAAACATTAATTTACATAATTTTAAAATTCGTGTTGTAAGACATAATAATTCTTGAGTATTAGTAATGTATTACATTTTTTATTACTTTTTTTTTAATTCATTCAATGTAAAACTGAACTATTAAAATCTCTTACCGCTTTAACCCAATCTTACATTGTATTACAATTTGTAAATAATTTTGTCTGCGCCAAAAGTTAGACAAGAATCAGTTTCTATTTTCTTTTGAATTTTGTTAAACAACACTAATTCAAATCCAATCAGAATGAACATAAATTACTGGTATAAGAAATTCGTTAAACTGTATTATGAATAAGCTATAATTAAGGTACATCTGATGTAAAAATGGTTTTCTACTATTGATTTTATCGACAAATTAGGCTAATTTATAACTTCAGAAGAGAAAATTATTAAATAAATGTTACAAAATATCATTCTAAAAATAGAACATGAATTTTAATAATATATTTTTTAATAACAATGAATGAAAAGCGGGTGTTTTTACAATATTCAAAACTCTCTGATCGTTGCTCCTCTTAAAAATAGCAAATCGTTTTAACTGATAACATTGGAACATTCTTAAAAAAGACATTTTTAAAAAATAAAACCTTTTTCAATATTTCTACCAATTTTTATTTAAAATTGTGGTCGGTTATTAATTTAGATTCACATTAACGAATGATTAAAATACTCGCGATGACAAGAGAAATTCAATACCTATCGATTTTCATACCATCTAATAATCAGACGCCGAAAATTCATGAATATAATACTAAAAGTCATTGAAAAAAGAGTGATTATAAAAGAAAGTTTATGCTTTAATAATGTTAAAAATTTTTATTTTTCCTTTCAAAATTGCTTTTTTCCTCACAACGTTTCCTTTAGATCTAATAATCAGTTTAAACATCATTTTCATTTGTAATTTTCAGATTACCAAGATTTTTCATTGTATCAAGAAAATCATAACAACTTTTGCATTTAGGTTTATGATGTCTGCTGCAAATATTCATTAAATTTAATTTAATCGCTTAAAGCATTCCTATATGTAGAGTGAAAATAAAATTGTATATTCAAGTAATTCCATGATATAAAATTTACGAATGTAAATATTTACTTTTTTATTTATTTATACTTATTAAACATAAATACAGGTTTTTTAAGTAAAATCTTATGACTTACAAGAAATGTATGCTAGTATATATTAGGTTCGCAAAGATAGATACTAATTTTGTGAGGTGGTCTGAAATTTAGATTTTGAAGTAAATGTAACATTTTTTGCCTATTCACATCAAAACGCTGACATTGCCAAATATCAAACATTTACCTTTTAGATCATTAATTAACACTATACGTTGAAGAGAAACAGTTGAAGAATAATGATTTTGAATGACACCTATTTACATAGGAAATAAATTCTGTTATATTTTTGTTAAAAAACCGTAATGCGGAATATTAATTTCTGGCCCTTTAATCTTCTGAATATCCTTTGGCTAGAGTATCTGCAATGTCATTAAATTTCATATTTTTGTGAGATGGCATCCAAAAAAATATATAAATATATCTGATAATGATCTAAAACGAGTACTTTTTCTCTTATGTTGAGAACATATGAATTAATTTTTGTACATACTTTTGGAAATGCAAGAGAGAAAATTAAAATCAAAGAGTCTTAAAGAGTGGAAAAGATACGTATGTTTTTGTCTTTACATTGTAAAGATAAAGAGAAGGCAATACATTCAGCTGTAAAAATTGAAGCAAATTTTGAAGAGCTAACATTTTTGAAAGATTCGCTTCCGGACTCTTTCTACATTCTAGAGAGAAAAATATGATGCGTCATCTGACTTAAAATTTTCAGTAAGTGTAGTGGAGTTCCGGTATATTTGCTTCTCGCTATATTTACGTCCCAGCTTATTATCCCAGTTCCGTCTCGTTATATTTGTCTGTCGCCGTTCTCTTTTTCCCCCACCTTGCGCGCTGTGGCCTCAGGAAGGGCCTGCTATGACGTCACGAACGTAACACTCTGAGGAGAGTGGGAGAAGCGACCCTTTCCTTCTTTTGACAAATATAAGGAGACGGCAGGTAAATATACCGGGACTCTACTGTAGTCAAGTTTTCGAAAAATAAACATTTAGGTTAGGTTAGTGGGAGTGCTACATCTATGGCCTAAGGCTAATCTAAGAGCATAATACTGGATTCTTTCTAATTTAAGTTTGAGATTTTTATCATGATAATAAATAAAGCTGGTGGTATAATTCAATGTGATCTTATGCGCCTTCAGTGATGTACGCGTCTTGTTTCGACACTTTTTTACTGCCTAAGATACAACCTCCATCTTGCCTAAGACATTTTTAACGTCTAAGATATCAAAATTAAGTTTACAGGATATTTAATAAGTACTTCTTATTTTTCGATCTTTGGAATTGAATCTTACACAAATTAAAAAAGTTTCTATAATTTAGAAAACTATTCATTGACGAATTACATATTTTATTAAACTTATTTAGTTACGTTTTCATGGTCGATAATCTTAAAACTCTTCAAATCTACTTTATTTGAGAGAAACAAACCAACTAAAATTAATTCATGTTGTGCTTACTTTCATAAACATGCACGAGCGCTTTATTCATAATATTATATAGCTACTCCAACATTTCCATTAGATCATTTAAATGATGAATAATGAAGACAACAAATTATAAATGATATACATATCACGAAATTACAAAAACTTCCGTTTTATTCTCATTTTTGGAAATGCATTAAGCCGGGAAAACCACTGAAACGTGACGCTTCACAAAATAAATTGTATATCGCAACATCGGAAAACCATTCGAATTCCTGGCGTCGTACACATTTCGACATCGTTAATATTATTGATGTTACCGGGGATAAGGCCTTTAAATATTTTTACGAGTGGCAGATTTATGTATTTTTCTCGTGGAAGCAATTTTCAGTGAAAACATTTTCGTTCGCCAATTCTATGTTTTAATGACACGGATGTAAACCGGATTACCGCAGAGTTATTCACAAAGCTGTTATATAGAAAAACGTTCCACATTATTTAACAGACAATATCAAATTTATAATTTCTTGGTTAATATTTAAATATGCTACATTTACGCATGTTAAACATGACCCGACAGGTTATGGAAAGCGCCGTATAAAAAATGATGAACCCGATAAGAAGATATTTTTCCCTTTAAATGAAATAAATTCGACTCTACGTGTAAAAACTATCCAAAATATTTTCCATTTAATAACAATATTGAACAAGAACCTAACATTATTTAAAAAATACTAATGGTTTTATAGAAATGGTATCTAGGAATTCTGAAATATTAAAACTAAAAATCAGTAAATACAATCCACACGTAAGTTTAAACAATTTTTAGTTGATTTTTACTGTTTTTTACGTATTTTAACGATATTTTTTCTTAATTAACAGAGCTTCTTAACATACTAAACATTATAATCAGTACTTTGTGCAACTAGGGAACCAAATGCTTGGTTCGATCGAGCCTTAAACTCACACGCACCGGTAACACCTGTGGGGACCAAAATAGCACTTTGCGCTCCGAATGTGACAAATGTTATTTTTTACTAGTAAATTAGTAGAATCAACTTTTCCAACTTACTAATTCCCCTAGTGACCCACTTTTTATTTTGAATTAGTATTAGTTTATACAAAATTAAAACGCAATAAAGATTTAATGTCAATTTCTTTCTACCCATAGAAAAGTAATTTTATTTCAATTTAACAAGTGTATTTTTTTCGCATCAGCACTCCAACAAACATTCTTCTTGCAGAAGCCAAACTAGTTACGGTACAAGAGCGCATAAAATTTTTGTGCGAGTGCTACATTTTCAAAGCGCTTTCAAACACACAATTGTTAGTACATGAAACTCTGGTTAGAATTAAAGAGAAGTGTAAAAAAAAGAAATTTGAAAATAACAAAAGATTGCTCCTCAAATGTATTAGAAATCTAGGTGACGACGTATGCGAAAACTTATATTCAAACGTACATTTTAATATGTATACATATAGTTATGAGATAATTACCAGCGATCTCGATATAGATACCAACTTTGGATGCATATTACGCAACTCTTGTGACCCAAATAGCCTTGTAAATTCCCTAATTGACGAGGAAAATCGAATTGCCATCTATACAGACGGCAGCAAATCGGCAGCCTCTCGGTCGGTAGGAAGTGCAAGCATCTGTCCGAATTTGGATAAAATCGCTACTTGTAGCATAAGCAAAAATGCATCCATTTTTACAGCGGAAAGTATCGCGATCGTAAATGCCTTAAAAATTGCGTTATCAGCCTCAGAAAATGATTTTATCATCTTCAGTGACTCACTCAGTGTGCTGGTATCCTTAAAAAATTTTAGAAATAATATCACGACAAATCCATATCTATACGAGATAAAAAAGAAAGTGTGGGATTGTGGGATAATTAACAAGAAAATAAAATTCGTTTAGATACCGGCGCACAAGGGGATTCAGGGCAATGAAGTGGCAGACCAAAAAGCAAAAGAAGCTTCGAACCACATATCTGCGGAAATATGGAAAATACCATTCACCGACCTAAACGAATATTCAAAAATAAGGGCAATTAAGAATACAAATGATTGGATCGAACAAAATGGACAAATAAAAGGCATTCAATTTTTTAAATACTATTACAATAAAAACAGAAAACCGTGGTTCAAGGGGAAAAATCTTTCACGTAAAATAATTAGTATTATAAATAGGTGTCGATCCAATCACTATAGTCTTGGTGCATCCCTCGCTAGAGTAAAGATAACGGACAATCCTACGTGCGCTTGCGGATGCGACACACAGGACCTAGACCACATATTGTGGCAATGTAGGCTCTATGACAATCAGCGCATAAGGTTACTAGCTAAGCTACGAAAGTTTAAATATGTCTTGCCACTTACAGCACGCTTGTTGTTGGCGAGGCCTACGGTCTCAATATGTAAAGCGCTACAAGAATATTTTCAAAATTGTAATATAGAAGTGTAGAAAGAGCAAAATGTATTTATAACCTCATATGTATGGCATAATGGTCTCTAAAATGATGGAGACTAAAAATGACCTCAAATAAAAAAAAAAAAAAATTAAAACGCAATAAAGATTTAATGTCAATTTCTTTCTACCCATAGAAAAGTAATTTTATTTCAATTTAACAAGTGTATTTTTAACGGCTTTTAAAAAACGATATTTCATTAATAAATTAAATAATTCAAACAAAAGTACATTACATTATTAACAGCCCATGAATATTACACTTTAGTAGGACTACATCGTAGAAAAGCTTTTAAGGGAAGTGAATCAAAGTTTACAGTAGCGTCATTGTCGCTTAAATTAATTCATGGAACGCTCAATTAAAAAGTTTCAGAATATTTTAAACAAAATAAAAACATAATACATCCAGATATAATGAATGTTTCTGTATCATTAAAAACGAGCAAATAGTTAAATGATGAGAAAGTTATTCCAATCACGTAGATAATGAGTGAAATGAGTTTTAGCAAGAAGCGGCAATGGAAAAGAAAATTACGTTTATAAAATGTTCCTACTTTATTTTTCATTATTTACTGCATTTATTTTAATTAATTTTTTTTGTAAGAATTGTTCAACATTTATTTGTGTTAATTAACTTTCATTTCAAAAAAGTTTATAAACATATTTAAAGGTTTCAAATAATATATTTTAGTAACATTATCATAATTGCAACTCAAAAAGTACATACAATAATCTAGAATGAACTTAGATTCTTGTTAGAGAAAATGTAAACTTTTAAGGGAATGGATTTTGCACTCATTAGCATAAAATTATTCGGATCTTTCTCCAGTAATTCACAAAACAGAAAGGTGCTAATGTCCAAAATGGTCGCACCACGAGCTCACCGTGCACACAACCCGCACTGAAAGCTCATAGAGTGCGCACGCCCATGTTAAATCGCCATAAGAACCCTCACGTGAGGATATGTTGTTATCCGGGTAAAGTATCTCAGTCGATACCGTCAATCCCTAACTTAAAACATGCAAATTAAACTGAAACTAGATGTATTTACAAGTACAGATCTATTTTAAAGCTATTTTATACGTTTTTTATGAATGTAATTGCAAATTTTACCGAAATCGGTTGAAAAAGTAACGAGAATTCGCAAGAATAAATAATAGTACTCACACTATTCCCATCAAAATTCATTCTTAGGAATTATCGCTGGTTTCTGCTAACCGATTTTGCTAAAATTTGTCATACCGCCATAAAAAATGTATAAAATAATTTTTCTTTCTGATTTAACTCCATCTGATTGGCGATTTCATCCATACACGAGTATGTCAACGATTTTAGTAGGTATTTTGGAATCCAGGATTGAGTTCGGTAACCCATAAGATCGGTAGAACTATAACGATATCACAATATGACATTGTTAAAACTATTTCGACTTACGTAATGCTTTAATATGACCGTGGGATGGAACTATCGTATCTACAAATTTTAATGAGTTTAACCAAACATTGAGTCGATTTCAAAATCGGCTAAAGTTATCGGAGCGAATGTGGCGAATTTGCCGTATACGATGCTTGATTGAATTGGATCGATCATCTCATCGCGGATTGCTATATGTACTTCGGCATCCTCCTAGGGCTGAATTTTCCAGGTCAGAAGGTCGCACTAAATTTACTAAACGGTCGTTTCCTGCGCTACTTCTCATTCCGGTATTGGTATTTTTGCATTATCTCCTACCCCTCTGTAACTCCACAAAACTATCCGGAAAACTCGGAGAGAAAATTAATTCGAATGGAGCTACCGAACGAGATGCACTTGATTGTTCGACGGTTATGTTATCGTTTTAACACCTACTCGTTATTCGGGATGTCGATTGAATAAAGGACGTTCCATTTTATCATCTGCTGCTGTTGGTCCGTGAGGTTACAAACGTGCCTTGTTAAAAACTACAAATTGGAACTGTCCGTTTTAATGAAAAATTGCTGAATACCGACGATAAATAACAACATTGAGGATTTTCTCATTTTCATAACCCACAAGAGTTTTACTGTTGATGACGTCATTGTTTCGATAACATTCCATAGATCAATTTGGTTTTGTCTAAAACTCGATACCGATATGAAATAGCTTATTGAAACGTCCATGACATTTTTTTCTGTCATTGAAAATGTATAATCCCTGTGTAAACCTTGTTCTGAATATCCTCCTCTGAAAATAAAAACAGTTCTTGGGGCTATACAGAACTTTTCTAATATAATGAATTTAGAGTATTTTATAGTCGATCGAAAGGTTCCAGGTTCAAGTCTCAGCGACATAATTTTTTTAATTAAAAAAATAACTAAAAAATCGTAAAAATTGCATTACTGTTGCCCAGGATTATATAGGCTAACTGTGTCTTATTCAGCGTGTTTACAATTTTAGGATACAATATTTTCTACACTTAAAATACAATACATCATTTCAATTCTATTGCATACTAGATTCCTATGAATTAGTATGATATTAAAATGACGTACAATCAAGGCGAAAAGTATTTAATAATGATGCCGAATGTAGAAGGCTGCTGATGAATGCTGATAACAGATTAAAATAGACGGCATCTAAGAAATTCTTATCATCATCAAAGTAAATTCATCGATACGATCGTCTGCTTTTTATCGTGGTTACGTAGATCATCGTCATTTCTTATCATTCGTCTTCATCATCTGTCATCATCATCATCAATCCTAATCAATATTCCTAGTATTTAATTTACAAATATATCATTACTAAATAATTTAATTCGATTAATGTGATTATTACTAATCCATAAACGTTTCTTGGGGAATAGAAGACAATATTTCAATACTGTTTACTTGTTCTTTCTCGTCGTGGATTATGAACATCAACGAAGACGTTTATCATGTACGAAAAGGTTGTGTTATGTTATTATCATTCTCAAAGAAACTTTTGCCTGGTAGTTGTCGATAATCCCAAAACTTAGTTCCCTCGCAGAACTTGTACTACTAAACGACATGTGTTGGAGAACTTGCAACGTCATATCGGAATTTCTGTTATATGTCTATGCATTACGTTAACGACTTCCCCAAGTCCAGAAAGTTAAACATCCTTAACGGTACAAATAGCTTCAGCCACAAATCGGCTTAGAGTCGACTCAAAGCGGAACTATTTTACCGCACTTTCATTCAGTAAATTGCAAATCGTCCTCCAATGAAATAGACGTTTCTTAACGATAATTATGATAACTTGGTGTTGAAAATTAAAGTATAGACAATCTTTGCGTATTTACATGTTCAAATGACGAATTATATTATAAGAATAATTTCAAATCTGAAAACGTATTTTATTTTTATTTCCCTGACATAATTTTTACAGGTTGGGCGATTGTTCTCTAATTTACTAGCATAACGAAGTATGGTCTTTGAATCTTCCGTCATCGAATGATTTTTGGTTTACTTCCTCGTAGAAAGTACAATCGTAAAACCATTTAGAATATTCTAATGTTTTCAATTAAACGTTCTCTGTTTTGCCAATCATTCAATCCGGAAGGATTAAAAAACAACTGACACAAAATTGTCGAAATGTAGATAAAAATATGCATTTTACTAACAGATCGGAATTTTATTTTACTCTTTTTAGAGAAGTTGCATACATTTTATAAGAAAATAGCTACTTTAATAACAATATTTCGTTTATACATTTACGTTTAGTTAGGTACGATATTGTCCACTTATTGCACGGATTTTACACGCACGTTATTTTATAAACACTATTCTTCTATATTAAAAACATGTGTCGTGATATATAGACATATTTCAAACGTATAATATACGACTCTATAATACTTGTATAATCCCCAAAGGTTCACATTGAACACCATGCTATCTTTAAAGCTAACTTACTTATATAATAAACGTACATTAAACGAATTATGAACGGTTTAAAAATGGTATAGATGCAACGTTTTATCAACGTTTGCCATGAAAGAATATTAAACTGATTTGTACATACGTTTTATAATCGAAGTATATTGGAGCATACTTAAACGTTTCATGTACACGTATAATCATAAACAATATTAAGCCTTTGTTAAACGCAATTTAAACTATGCTATTTATGGTACATCATAAACGATTTTTTGACATATAAAATACTTTTCGAATAATATAAACGTGTTATAAAGAATTATAATAAACGTACGCCAAATTATAGTTTAATAAATGTCACCAACCTAAACCAGTTTTGGTCCAAACTTAAGTATAATAAACGTATATTAAACCATAGTATTTTTATTGGACCGCTGACAATATTCGTATTTTTCCAAGATCTTTCGAAATCCCATCGCAGTTTGATGATATCTGCTTCAATTTTTTTCACAATTACTTCTTTTTTTGCCACTACGTACAAAGATGTCGTATGATCCTAACATGATTTCGAACTAAAAACAATAATTTTGAATAATGTTTTGTCTCACATGTTTGTGAAAGACAAATTTTTAATGAATTTTGAAAGACTAAGTAAAAATACAAGATTTATACGATAATTTTTTACGATTTGGTGATTTTTGCTTACGATACTTCGCGCCAGACATCTGTAAAATTCAGGTCACTTCAGGAAGAAATGGGTTAATAAAATAGTACATAATATTGAAAATCCCAGAATTGACAGACATTACTATACATTATTTTATTCATTTTTACTATTTTACGTCGTCTAATTTTTTTTTAGTAATGTGCAAATTACGATCAGCTATTAATTAGAATAATTTATGTTAATGGGCTGTTTTATTTTGATACTTCAGAAATGCAGTAATAGTACATATAGGTTCATATTATTAAACAGAGAATTTTGATAAATTCAGATTAAAATGTTAGTAGTATAATTATTGCTGATAATGAAAATTTATGGTAGAAAAAATCTTTAAATTGTTGGACTAACGATATTATGCCTTATTAAATAGTCAAAACTGTAGTTTCTTCGTTAAAATGTAATTTAGAAGGGCTATTATGGTTTAATTTTATATTATTTCCTAAATAAAAAACATTAGGTATTTATTTAGCGATCGATCTGCTATAATCATTTATTCATTTGAATTATCGGGCTATTTAAAACGGGGGTGATTATGATTGAATCAACTTATAAAATGGATTAACAAATTTTAACATTATTGCATACAAAATAGAACAGAATATCAATTGTTTGCCTATCATTGTATAGGAACAATTTTTAATATTATTATATAATATTTTTGTATCAGTATTTTATTCCAACCTTTTTGTCTGGAATAAAACTATAATGGATTACAAAATTATCTTGTACAGAATCTTTCTTATATACAAAAAAAATTCAATAACATATTTTAAATTTGATAAAGAAATAGCTTGAAGTAAACATGTTATTATTCTTGGAATAAATTATATAAATTAAATAAAAGTGTGATATTATTCGAAAGAAAAAAATAAGTTAGTTTTACTTTCTAAATAGCAAAATGTGGCACAACTGTGTTTTTTGGTTGATTTTACTATTTAAATAGTAAGCTTGGCTACCTAATTTGTCGTGGCCATTATTTAGGTAGTAACATTAACTAAAAATGATGGCTGTGTTTTATCTTGTTACCTGGTTAGTAGTTGCAACTACTTTATTTTGTTTAGAGTTTTGTTTGAATGATGTCGATTTTAATCAGAATTTCATATATTTTTTTGCTGTCAATCATTAATTTATCGTTTGGGATTAATTAACTGAATAAGTTTTTAATGAACGTATGTATATTATATTTATGTTGTACAAATATTAGATTAAAAAATGGATTACTTTTTACTTGAATTATAAATTTAATTACCTTCAAATTTGTCATATGCAAAATTGCAGATACAATTTTGTAGACAAAAAATTATTTATGCCCTAGAAACTGTCCACTTAAACATTTTAAACATGATATATATTTTTCAAAATGAAAAATGAGACTTACTTAGAATGGCAATAGTAAATTCTAACCTAACATCCGACGATGTAAACTTTGCAGTGGTCATTCCACTTCCTCCTTTTTTCCACCGCCATTTTCAGTTTTGGAAAACTAACAAACATTCATACACCAAGTAGTAATTTTCATAAGCGTATATAGGACGACTTTACGATTTCTTCGTCTTTGTGTACAAGAAAGCAGCAATTCGTAAAAGTAAGAAATAATCTATCGGTTCACAATTAAGAAATAAATTTACCAATAAATGACTAAAAAAACAAAGCATTAGACGACTAAATGAATTGCTTAATTCATAACCAAATAAATAAATAATAATGAACTTTACACATTCGATATGTTATTCGTGTGTAAAAGCACCACTTTACGCATTAGTGACTTAATATTTTTGTCTTTTTATAGTCTGTGCGTAATGTATTTTTGATGCCTGTTTTTTCGTGTAAAAAATAAAATAAGTGAAATATAAAGTGAGGTTTGGTACTTACAGATCTATCAAAATTTTACGCTCCTCATATACAAAAAAAAATTAAATTACGTTATGGATTTAATCTTGCATACTTTAGAAAATTGTACATTGCACGCTTGTTAATATACTACCATATTTTTCACGATACAAAATAATAATTTGAAACACTTTCTCAAATATTACTGTCCACAGATGTACTAAAGGATTAATTAGTAACTAGGAAGCACTCACAGGACATAGCATAAATAACGAGTGCATTAAATTAAATACTGTTTTTAACAAAGCAGTAAATAAACTGTGCTACAGGTAAACTGTGGCTAAGAAGAATATTACGTTATATTTTGAAAAATGTTACAAAGTTGTACATATACTGTACGTTTCCTGGGAAGCTCGACGAGTGGAATTCAGAGCTTTTGTACTTTGTGGCTGATGTCGTCCGCTCAATTTTACGACTATTACGGAAGTGCATTGTTCTCTCTATTTCAGTTGATTTTACGTTTCTTTTGCGCATTTCACTTTCATCTCTAAAGCTGTATCCTATTCTTAAATTGCGCTTCAAAGTTTAAATTCATTGAACGAGCTACGAAAACGCAAGCTTCGAAGTAGTTTCAATATAAGTTTTCAGTTTAACGCTTGATTTCTTAGACAGTTCTTGCAATTTAAGTACTCCTTAGCCTTATTCTTTCAGAGGTAAGCTTTGTTCTGATTTTCGTTTAAACCTTCAAAAAACCTAGCTTATGTGTCTCATGTTCCTCACGAGACAATAAAAATCAACAAGGGGTAAAAAGTATCTTCAATTCTTTTGCTACAATTGAAAATTTGTGTCAAAATGCATCTGCTTACGTCACACCAGTATTGATTTCGAGGCAGAACCAATGAAATACAATACAAATCAGAATGGAAATACATTTTAAGTCGCATGATATTAAACTCTTAAAAATACGCCGATTCAATGCAGATCATATTTCCATTATTTTTAGCATTTGTTATTAATTCAGTTTCGCTGCAATTCTGCGCACTTCGTGAGAGTGCTTACTTCTCGTAATGAGATTTAAATAGCAAACATTTGTCTTTGTCCCCTTTTTCCAGCTATTCGCAATGGGTTTAAGTCAATTAAAAATGAATTGTTGAATATCTGATATGATAAAACATCAAATTCATATATAGCTTTTCACTGTATCATAAACATTTAAAAGTTGGTTTTAATTTTCTTCACCGTACTGGCTGTTAGTATCCCACAGTGGTAAATTTATAAAATTATTATTTAACATCTTCAATTTAAACTTTCTGTACTCTTGCCCTCTCTTTTCTGAACAATTTTACAATTAATTATTAAAAGATTGTATTACAACAAGAATTTAAACAATATGATAAAAAATACCTGTACTTCGATATTTTTTATTTGTTTCGTATGAGATATAAGCAATGATGTCGAGGTAAACTGTCAATGCATTTCGCGGTTACTGGGTTATGTATGAAAAATGGAAATATGAATATGAATTTTAAATTCCTACAAACCATAACACGAACATGCATGTATAAAATATTAACATCCTTTTTGTATAGTGAATGAATAAGTCGGCATTTATAGCAAAAATGAGCTCAAAGTACGATATTTATGAATTCTAGAGTAAAAAAACAATAGATCAGTTCACGAATGCGGCATTATTGTTTATAAATATCAAACGTAAAATATAAACATAACCCGATCATTAGAAGTTAAAAAATTTAACAGTTTTTTTTAATACAGAAAAATTGTATAAAAAATCCTTAGATAGAATTTTTTTATCTTATCTTTAAACAACGTTAAATAGTACAACACTGTTTGGTATTAATTATTTGCTGGTTAAAAAGTATACAAAGTGAAAAAAAGTGTTTATTTTTATATTTATGAACTTAGAAGAAGATATAGAAAAAACACCTTGTAATTTTTTTTCAAGAACTTACTTGCTGATAATATTTTAAAAATGATTTTCTATATAAGCCACCTTCCACGCGTTTATATTGTCTTTGAGTATCTTAGTTTGTAAAATTGACTTTTAACTAACATAAGATATGTTTTGCGTACAAAAACGTGTTGGCTATTAAATATTTTTTAATTGAAAAAATAAAACTAAACAATAAATTAACAGTTTTCTAAACACTAAATAAAAAAATTCATAAAATTGTTACGTCTTAAATTAAGCCTCTATTCGGCCTTCATTTAGATTTTACTGCCTGACAAATTTTAAAGAGAGATTAAAATTCAAAATATAAAAAAGACAATTTTTACGAACAGGCTCACTTTTATTACAACTTGGAGAATATTTGTTTATACTCTCTAGACTCTAAAAACAGTGAAGAGCACTCTAAAAGAGTGAAGGACATCACTCCATAAATTGGATTGAAATTTCACTCTTCGAGTGGAGTGACTGACATTAAATACAAAAAAAGTGATTTAATTTTCACTATGCTAATGTTTTTCTGGAAATTTCACTACATATCAATCCCTTCTAGTAGATTCTATAGCAATAGCAGTAGTTGTCACAAATTTGTGTAAATGGCTTCACGATGACACAAATTCTGCACATTTTTTCGTCATTGTTACTGCTTATGGTTTAACTAGTACTAACATTTTGCTCTATCTCTGGATTGAATAAATTCACTTTAATGAAAGTGTGGAAATTAACTTCATACAGAGTGGCTCACCTTTCTGTTTTGCTTGGAGTAAATTCTCACACTTTAAGAGTTAACAGTGCAAAATACCCCAAAAGTGCTCTGAACTTTTTTTTGCAGCCCATAAAATTTACTCAAAAAAAACCAGAATGCTGTAGTCTAATGTTAATAGGTAAGCCACAAATAACGTTAGAATTTTATTTTTCAGATTGACAATAGACATTTTAAAACTTATTTTAATTATATTGCATATTTGCCTGTTGATCATGGTGATCCCAATAATTATACTATACCCGATACTGACTTTTTTATAGGAAATTTTGTGCTCTGCTTAAAAGTGTACAAAAATAGAAAAACGTTTGTGGATTTTGCTTATTTTTCGATACGAAAGCATACAAGTGACAAAAAAGAATCTTTTTCATTTTTTTTTCATTTTCAACATTTATCGATAGTTATAAATCTTAAAAACTTAGTTGCATGAAAATTGACCAAATGTTCTTAATGATGTAATAAAAATATGCCTGTGTATAAAGATTTTCTGTTCCAACCATTCGAATTTTAATTAGTAATTACACACATTAATTACTACTTCTTGCCAATCTACTTACAAATTTTCTGGGCTTTCGTTTCCTCCTTTTCGTGTAAAATTATGATCATTATATCGATCAATATTTCGTCCACATGTTTTATAATAGCATGCAAAGTCGATAATCTATACAGTGTTGAAAGTATTTCATTCATTATAACTCTCAAAGAAGAAACTCAATAGGACTGAAAATGTAATTTCAAAGAAATCCTATAAACTACATTTATATATTGGAAATAAAATATTTTTAAAATATCCAATTTTACGACAAAATAAAACGAGAAATTCCCCACTAAAAAACTCTTGCACGAAGTGCATTTCTCACACGTAGAGTATGTGATACTCGTGGATCAAACGCGGTACTATTCGCGTTAGACATCCCATTTAGTTTTTTTTTACGAACGTCATACCGTACCGTACGAGATCAAATTATATGTCGAACACGCGAAAGCACTTTTTTCATTTTACGTAATACTAGCCTCGTCACAGCTGAATTTTCATTAAGAGCATCGGCAAGAGCATGTAACAGGTGAACTTTACCTGTCATCTGCAGTAAAAAGCGTCACACGTGTCTACGTCACGATCTATAAAACTACCTACGTTTAACGTGACAAAAGTAAAAATAGAAAAGATCAAACACCCTCAGAGTTCGACTAATATTTAATACACTTTTCTATAACTCGTTTATTTTTATTTAATTTTTTTTTGTGCAAGATCTGTCGAAGAAATGTTTTCCTACAAAATCTCTTACGATATTTTGATTTAAAAATTTCATCCAGTTTTCCTGAGTAAAGGGGCTAGAAAGATTCTAATATGTAACCAATAACATCCACGGAAAAAAGAAATAGTTAGGACTACTAACTAGATAATAGGATAAAACACTGTCATGGACTTTAGTTAATTTGATTATCTATATAGTGACCTCGATAAAGTGTACTGTATACTTAATAAGTCAGTCTGATTTACTAAAAAGAAGAAACATTTGTTAAGTATTAATTATTAATTCAATGAAATCTACGTTTCAATTTACCAGGGACTGGACTTTTTATATCATAAACAATAAAATAATATTTAATATTTAATAAATTAGAAATATATATATATTCCTTTTAATATTTTTATCTCTTGTGGAACTTCTTCATAATTAATTAAACATTTATTGAAGAAGCGTACAAATATAACATCTTAAAACACCAACAAAATTGGCGGAATTTTAGTATCCGATATATAAATCATATGCGATAATAAAATTCATGATCTATTATATTTTTCGTACGAAAATATTTACGAAATTCCGAAAGATAACGCAGAAATTTTCAGATCAGTGCCCTGTCAAAATTGTAGCCCCACCTACACGAAGCCTCTTTAGCTCAGTGGTAGAGCACTGGTCTCGTAAACCAGGGGTCGTGAGTTCAAACCTCACAGGAGGCAATATTTTTTTTCTTTTCATAATTAATAGTGAACTGATAATTATAAGAAAATTAAAACTTAATATTAATAAAATACATTGAAATTTTGCAAAATAAAATAAATAATTAATTCCGTCATTTTTATATAATTTTGTATATTATAATTATTAACTTAACATATTGATTATAAATATTGACGTTGATTTTTATTTTCGATGAATAAATATTATAGCAATTATTTTTAAAATTATATAGTTTATTATAATATCTATTATTATAATTTTGCAAAAACTCGGAATGCATTGTGCGAAAAATATTTTTGATATGCGATACAAAAATTAGAAATAAAAAAAACTGCCTCCTGTGAGGTTTGAACTCACGACCCCTGGTTTACGAGACCAGTGCTCTACCACTGAGCTAAAGAGGCTTATTATATGAGTAGTATCATAAAATCACAATTTCTAAAATTATTTTGATATTTCGTTGTGTTTTTGACAAGAATAATTGTTAGAGCTTCAATTGTAAACCGCCTTTAATTACATTTAAAATACAAAATACCCCACGAAACAAAGGTTCAGAAAATTATGTAAAACTGTAAAATTTGTTGAAACGAAACAACAATTGTTTAAGTTTAAAAAATATATTTTCAATACAAATAAATATTGACTTGGAAGTATTAAAATATTCTCACTTGAATCTAGACATTTTCGTTATAACAGAACTTTTTAAATGAAGTGACGTGTACTAAAAATTCGCATTTTTGTTAAAAATATTTTTTAATTGACACGATGTGATATACATTGAAATTTGATTACGAAATTTAAAAAAAATTTAGAAAAATAATTTAATTATTTAACAAAAACAAGTGCCGCGCCGGGACTTGAACCCGTGACGTTTCATTGCATTCGACCGTCGATTGTTAGTGACACCTGAATTTAGACAGTTTTAAATGAAGGGATGAACGTTAAAAATGTAATAAAAAATACCAATACACTCTAAAACAGTCAGGAAAGTTTTTACTGCTCTTTTAAATATATCTACTTGCAACAATATTTTCTTCTGTTTATCATAACTGAGAAATTGTTCTGTAGGCGATTTAAGAATACTAATTACGTATGTAAGATCAAAATAATTAAGAAATTAAAAATGACTGTTCTTCAATTTCGTACAATTATTATTACAATTTTTTCAGTCTATCAGTAGAAAATGGAAGATTATTAGTTATTTCAAAAGAAAATATAAAGAGCATAAAACGTCATCTTTCGTTTAACCCAATTCCTTGATAAAACAACTTTTGCTTTTTCAACAAATTTTTAACAGATTTGTAATGGACTTAAAACGAGAAAAGCGACGATGAGATTCAATAAATGTGTTAACTGGTTTTATGAAATAAATGAATTTAAAAAAAACTATATCCGTTCCACATCGTATTTCGATTAAATTTAATACAGCATTTTAAAAGACTAAAAAAAATTGAAGCGATTGAACATTTATTATGTCCGATCCGATCTGGAAACTTATATACTGTTTGAGGGTGTGTGAAGTATAGAACTTATGGTAACTTTATCATGCGCATTCTCGACCAATATCGATAGGCTTTATGAAACTTTTGCACCCGAGTGCACTTCACATCGATGTCTGTCAGAATGTAGAAAATTGATTTCTCTGAAAAGAAAATAATGAAATGGCTCGAAGCTCTACTTCGATTGTATGTAATTAACCCATGGGCTTCTAATAATACACTTATTGAAACGATTATAAAAGTTATGATATTTTTGGATATCGTTACCTTTATAATTTTTTAGTCGCTGAATCCATTATCCAATTATCGCAACTCAGAATGACAGATGCAATAGGGCCAAAAAAATTTGTCAAAAACTTATTCCATTTAATTGTATTGTACTTTTTTAAGTATTTTTTAGATAATATGTCATTACGAAAACTGTATCAAATATTAAAATTCAAAATAGTAGATCGAACAGGGCCGAAAATTTCGAATACTCTTGTCCTTTATTTTTATTTATTTCGTTTCACTATATTCTCAGTGTAAAATATATACTCATTTACTCTTATTTATTTAATAAATAAACAAATGTGACTGGTGGACATATTAAAACCGCCATCAATCCTCTTAAATCCAATTGAAAGTACAGTGTCTAATTTTCACTCTTAATCAACAGCTACTATAGGTTTTCATTTCTGTTTTGATTGTTTTGGTTGTCAATTCAGTAGAATTCGAGAAAAGCACTTGATCTATTATTTGAAATGTTTTTGTTTATTGATACTTATTAAAACTTCCTAACTTTTGTATATATATAAATCCAATTGCAAATATTACTTTTTGATGTAATTTAATTTTTCTTTATGAAGTATATATTTCCTTGAATTGAACTGTATGATATGCTCAGTATAATACCCAATCGACTTCCGTTATAAGCCGTATAAGAATCACCTTCATCTCATTTACATTATATGCACGTATGCAAGAATCTGTCCTCTTAAATCCTATTGAAAGTACAGCGTGTAAAGTCCGTAGTAATCCCATAAAATCCCACCTTTGTGTGTACACAATCCTATAAAACACTGTAAAACACCATCATTTTCTTGTAATAAAGAATAAAAGACTTTCATAATTCATTAAATTTAAAAATTTATGTTTAATTAAGTTCTGAAACATTCATCGCTGCAAAAGCAACGTCTATTATTATTTTCTTAACCGCGAAAATAAAAATTAATATATTAGATATAGCCTTGGTCCACATAGAAAAACCGCGACGAAACGTAATTTTTTCAATAATAGATATTTAGTTCTCTATATTATCGCTAGAGGGATACAGAACCCGTTAGTCGTCAAGTTAATGACATTAAATATATATGCAGCCGAAGAAATCAAAAGTTCTTTTAGAGATAATAGTAATACACAAACGTAAAATTTACCCCTTTTTAACATTTAGTGGTTGACATAAACAGTGAATAGAACAGGAATACCCACTTTTACCTATAAAAAGTTTAAATTTTGAATAAATAATTAATAAAAACGTTAATATATCACTATCAAATCGTACATAATAATTTGAATTATTCAAAAATGCACCCCAGATTTGAAATTCACAATGTTCGAAATGACGACGTCGCAGTTGTTAACCTATTTCATTCTCAAACTTTCCCATATTTTTTGGGAGGGTAAAAATAGATAATAACAGATTGCTGAAATTTGCTGATCAAAATGGTCATTTCGGGACGAGAATGGGGTAAAACTGTACAATCTCTACGTCGCGTCACCTCGAAAAAATAAAATATTACGATATTTTGATGTATTTCTAATTACGAATTTTTTTGTAGTTTTTTCCATTTATAGTAGAGTCCCGGTATAATTGCATCTCGTTATATTTGCATCCCAGCATATTTGTTCGCTTCCTTCCCGTTATATTTGCCTGTCACCGTTCTCGTTTTCCCCCACTTTGCGGGCTGTGGCCTCAGGAAGGGCCTGCTGTGACGTCACGAGCATAGCGCGATTGAGGAGAGTGGGAGAAGCGGCGCTCCCCTTCTTTTTACACTGAGAAAAGTGTTTTTTACCCAGTATTAGAATTCTTATGCCCCGTAAAATATAGTATTTTACGCATAGGGATTGCCATCTTTCTACTACCTGTTAAAAGACGAAGATTTTATATTATTCTAACCGATATGTCAGTTTATTTTAGCCTTTTCTCTTTAACTAAACGCAATTTTTGTTTATGGAAATTTATCTAGCAAATTAAAATATTAAAAATGCCTTCTTTTAGTCATAATAAAACATTCTTTTAAAATAGGAGAGTTTATTACAGTTTCGTATAACCTGTCAAAAACAAATGCTGAACGACGGAGGATTTTACTAGTTATAATATTTCTTTTAATGGCTATAATACACTTTTTAAAAGCCAACGGATAGTAACTGATAAAATACACTTTTCTCAGTGTATAAATATAGGGGGACGGGAGGGGAAGGCGAGGACCGAGCGGGCAAATATACCGAGACTCTAATGTATTTCAAAAACTACGCTTCAGATGAAAAAATATTTACAACAAAAAATATTGAAGATTAAATTCTCTACAAGAAAGGTTATGAGTTTTTTTCGTAACCTTAACTGAAAGCCCGTAAATAACAATGTTTATCAGCTAAAATAACGAATGAAATTTGACATTTCAGCAATTATAAACTATTATGTAGCGTTAAAAAATTGTCTACATCGTAATATTTAATATACACGTCTTTACTTAAAGCCTGGCTGACATAAAGCCGAAATTAAGAATAAATATAATATTTTCTGAATTCAAGTTAGTCTTGTACTATCGACTGTTAACTATTTTTTAGTTGCATATAACTACTTCCTAATTTCTTATAATATTAATGTTTATTTTCAATGTATTGCACTAAACAAATGTTTATCTCCAAACGGTTTCTTCAAATATTTATTTGCTACCGTTTATAAATAAAGAAATATGAACCCCATAATGTAAATTCATTTTGTTCTCAATTTAAATAAAAAGCAGAATTTTCCTCCGATTTTTTGTCTACATTACTTTCAAAACAAAATATCTCGGGTAAGTCTTAAAACTTCTTTATTTGCGATAAAAGCATTTGCGTCGTAAAATAAATTTTCCTTTTTCGTTGGAATACTTAAAAGTATTCTGTGCTTAAAGTCCTCCAGTGCATAAAAACCTGGCCTTTATTTCTTCCATACTTTGAAACTTGAATTTTTATTAATTTGTACGACGTCACAATAATTTTTTTCCTTCCTTTTAATACGCAGAGGACTTTTTTCTCCCTTTCCTTTACATCTAATTTTAGTCTTCCTATATAATAATTAACGTACTTAAAGTTCTATTTATAAAAGGGATGCTGGTAAAGCAACTTAACGTGTATAACTATTTAAAAGAATGAAGAAGCTGAGATATTTCAATATTTTCGTAATAGTTGAATTAAATCTCATATGCTGACTATAATGATACTGAACAATGATGAACACGTAAGTGAAGATTATTTGAATAGTCCCAAATATTTATTTCAACTTTTACAGAAAGAAGATATATTTTCTCAAAATTTTACAAAAAGCGAAATTAAAATACAATTTCACTCCTCAAGAATTCTCACCGGCAAACTCACTCTTTATGGAGTGAAAATCGAGCCTCTCTTGTGTAAGATTAAATTTTCCCTTTTTTCCACGTAGAATAAGCTTTTTTACAGCAATTCAAATAAATATTTACTTGAATGTAAAAACTGCTTTTTTGTTCCAATTTAAAAGTTTATTTAAAAAGTTTTATATTTCCTAAAAATTGATGACTTTTCAAAAGTCTAATATTTTAGTCTTAGAAGTAAGTACCTCATATTGTAATCCAGAGTTAATTGACCATAATTACGTAACACAAAGGGATTTCACGATTGTCGTATTCGCGTCGATAATTACAATTCAAATTAACCGCAGTTACGTTTAAATGGTTATATAATGTCAGAATTTAATACCCGAATACACAATCAAAATTGCAATTTATAACTGTAAGAAAGGTTAAAATTACATTTGGTTTAAATATAGATTGTGTAAATCATTTTGATCCGATTATTTTGTTTTTCCTGGCATTCCAAATTATTAAATGGAAAGCATTTGTCAAGTATTCATCAAAATCACTCGTGTAATCTCAAATCAAATGTAATAAAAGTTGGACAAAATTATGAAATTTCCAACGAGTACTTCAAACAATATTTTCAATAAAAGCGGACTTAATAATATGTTTATATACGGCAATAAACACGCGCGCTTTCAAAACGTCATTCAAATATGTTAAATTTGGAAAAATGTAAAATCGTCAGGATTTAATTATCCCATGAAAAGTTTACGTCCAGGATATAACCGTTATGAGCTGTATTATATTTTACGTTCCTATTGATCGAGGTTAAATTTGGGTTTGACCATTCATAATATTGAAATTGAAGCATTTAATGTAGATTTTCAAGAGCGTCATTACATTCGTAACGATATGCAGCATTTTTTAACATTGAATGTTGCAGGAAAATTTGAAATTAAATGAAATACGTAATTTACGTGCAGTTTAAAGATAAAATATGATTGAAATTTAGACTAAATTTATTTTCATCACTCACAAAAATTACGATAAAGTTTGAAATATGTACTATTCTTGCTACAAAATTTCTGAAAAATGTCTCTAAAATGCATAAGAACAAGAATCGAAAAGAATACAAAATTATAGTTCCTATTTTTCTTCAGAAAAGTACGAAACCTTTTTAAACATCATTATGTCATCTTAAAGTACATGCATTCTACACCTTTCATTAATTTTTTATTGAAAAATAATTGAGATACAAGAAGACGTCAAACAAAAATTGTATTTTAATTTTTACGTTTTGCGGTTGCCAAAATTGGAGAGAACTGGATAATTTGAAGCAATATCGCCAAATTTAGTGAAATTACAGTATTAACCATATTTTAAGGATTAAAATAAATATAATGGAGGAGGGCCCCTAAGGCCTATATTTCGCCCCCTTGGGATTTTGATTTAAACGGTTGAAAACTTTTTCTTAAGGTAGAAAAAGTAAGTTTTTATTGATTTTAGGTGAAACGGGGTGTTTTGGTCAATTTAACCCTTAGATTTTAGGGGTATTTTTCAAAAAGTGTCAAAAATATATGCAAAAAACGTTGTTAAATTGTTGGGCAATTGGCTTGAAAATCGTTACTCGGGGGTTTTCGGGGTCGCTGATTACGAATCCGATGATAGTTTTTCAACATTCAAAATGGCGGATCCAATATGGCGGACGATTTTTTAAAAATCTTATGCAGTTGGCTTGAAAATCGTTACTCGGGGGTTTTCGGGGTCGCTGATTGCGAATCCCTTGATAGTTTTTCAAAATTCAAAATGGCGGATCCAATATGGCGGACGACTTTTTTAAAATCTTATGCAGTTGGCTTGAAAATCGTTACTCGGGGGTTTTCGGGGTTGCTGATTACCAATCTGTGATCAAATTTAAAAAATTCAGTTCCAAAACTTGTTAAAGTGTCTTTTAAGAATTATTGGTAAAGATATGGTTATCTACTCTTAGCGTTACCCAGGAACAACGACGTGGACGTGGCAGATACTTTTTCTACCTTAAGAAAAAGTTTTCAACCGTTTAAATCAAAATCCCAAGGGGGCGAAATATAGCCTTAGGGGCCCTCCTCCTTTGTCACAAAATGACGTAGAGTTAGAGTTAATAATTGGATTTTCGCTAAAATAGCTTCTTTTTATCGACAAAAAAGACGAACGATTGCACAATATCTTTTTGTGTATGTGCTGTAAGGTTTGAAAAATATCGGTTCAGTAGTTTCTGAGTAATTTGGTTAATGTCCTAAAAAATTTCGAGAAAAACGCATCTAAAGTCTCAATTTCAGTTCATTTTTAGAACGGATTAATTATATATAAATTACGTAACGATTTAGACACTTGCCGCAAAGATTTTCAAGATTCCGGACTTTCATTTCGAAGATGTGAATGTGAACTCTGACTTTTTAAACTGACTTGTTAATTAAAGGTTTTTTGAGGTTACCTCTAAAACAAGTGAAGAAACACTCATTTTTTATTGCAGATTCATGTTCAGCTCGTCAAAATACATACTAGTAAATATGCGCCAATCAAAAAACAGTATACTTTTTTTTTGGGCCTGTGTTATTGTTTATTCCAATATAGATATAGGTACATATTTGATCAACGTACAAAATACAATTTTTTTAAAACAAACAATTTATTTAAATAACTTATGTAACTTAATCAACTTAATTAAAACGCAGACTCCGTCATCGGCGAACCAGAATACCTGGAATACCTATTTTAGCTCGTCAAATAAAGTAATATCTATAAAATTTTAAATAGTTTATCAAAAGCGTCCAGCAATGGAAATTTGCAGTAAACGTGAGACACGAATAAATAGACGATCGTATTCATTGAGTTTCCATGGAAATTGATATCCCAATGCTTGGACGCTAGATAAAACGTTTTATAAATAACCAAATTCACTTTAATTGCATCAAACATTAATCTATTGACATTTTTTATTTAATTGATTGACTTTATTACAAAAAAAGAATCATTCCCTGCAAACACAGAAAGTAACAATTATATAACATTTACGTAATGGTTACATTGTTACATAAATGTTACATAGCTGTTATATAATTGTTACTTTTGTGTTTGCTGGACTTTTATTGAACATTCGGAATTGGCAATCATTTTCCAATTCCTTTTCGGAAATCACAAGTCGTATGTAAATTCTATTGAATCCTGATATGGAACTTATAAAAATTAAAATTAAAACTTTTATTCCTCTCAATTTCATTCAATTCCGTACCTTAACCTAAAATAAAATGCATTGGTCGGAATTGTTAAAAATTAAAAGTTCCTATCGGCCCGGGTCCACCGAAAATCGGTCGACTTGTGCAGGGAGTTGACCCAAAATTCACCGATTGCCGATGTTGGGTCGATTTTTAGTCAACTTTTACTAAATCGACCTAATATTGACATAATAAAAACATGGACCCAATAGGTCCATGAATAAAAATGGATTAATCGGTCAACTTTGTAAAAGTGGACTGAAAATCGACCAAAAATCGGCCCAAAATCGACCATAGTCGGCATTCGGTCAATTTTGGGTCGATTTTCAGTCAACTTTTACTAAATTGACCTAATATTGACATAATAAAAATATGGACCCAATAGGTCCATGAATAAAAATGCATTAATCAGTCAACTTCGTAAAAGTCGACTGAAGATCGACCTAAAATCGACCTAAACTCGACCGAAAATCCACCAAAAATTTACCGAAAATCAACCTAAAACCGACTGTAGTCGGCATTCAGTCAATTGCCGGGCAATTTTGGGTCGATTCTTTGCACAAGTCGAATTACGGTCGATTTTCGGTCAATTTTCGGTCGACGCGGGCCTACAGGGGTGTAATTATTTATTCCTCGCAATTCAATTCAATTCTGTAATCTAAACTATAAGCAATATTTATCGATATTCCCTGGAAATCGTTGGAATTCGTTTGAATGCAGATTTAACTTTCTATCCCAATTAATTCCATATAACACCTTCAATGAAGGGTTTCAATGACATGAGTTCATAAAGTTTTCATAATGGTATCACGTTCAGAAAACCCTTAGAAAGTGGGTCATCTACAGTAGGACCTCTCTTATTCTAATTGCCTTTCTTATTCTAATTGTCCAGCTTCTCTTATTCTAATCGTTCCCCCACAAGTCTTCTCCCACTATCACACGAAAACTCAACGAAAAATATTGTCCACGAATCACAAGCTCGCAAGCAAAGTAAGTGGGGGTAAGGGGAAAATTAGAATAAGAGAGGTCGGCGCCATCTTGAAAAACTTTACTAATTAGAATAAGAAAGGTCCTACTGTAACTCCTTTAGAGCACATTTCGAAATCATTCTGAACTCTTTTTTATTTTGCTGTTTGGGTTTTCTGCGGTTAACATCCTTATTTAATGAAGTTGGATTCTCTATGATGGCCGATGACTTTTCGTACGATTGTGGACAACCTAAAAACACTAAAAAGTCAATAAATAATGTAAATATTATGTTCAGAATGTTCAAAGAAAATAAAGAGACGTATTAATAAACGTTATGCATCACATACTCATAATAAATAGAGATACATGTAGTTATACAATACTCCTTCCCTTATCATAATTTGTTCAGTCAGGCAAGATGGCGGCCTTCTTCCCTTATTCTAATTTCCCCCTCTCCCCCCTACTTAAATTTGCTGTCTCACTTTTTTCTCTTTTTCTTTTGTTGCGCATGCGCCGTTATTTGTATTTTGAAAATCCACACGTTAACACACATCAGTGGGGAGAACGCATGAGGGGAAATATTAGAATAGGAGAAGAGACAAAATTAGAATAAGGAAATACATTAGCATAAGGGAAATTAGAATAAAGGAAGGACCACTGTACTTCAACAAAAGGAAAAAAGTCACAAGTACGGTGTTCCACTGGTAAAAATGGGACGTTACTTAAAAGTGACTGTAAGAGTGTCAAAGGAGTGTAAAAAGCGTTAGAAAAGCGTGCCAAAATAGTTAACAAAGAGTGAATTTGGACAAAAAACGCTTAAAGTGCGTTTAACGAATTTTCGATTTTTGCCAGAAAGCTAAGGAGTGTGTTAAGCGAATCATAAGCGTGAATTTGGACATTTTTACGCTCGCGTAACGCTTCATTATCGCTTCATTTCTTTCTCAGGTCACCAATAAGCCGAGAAAAATAAAAGAAACCATGATTAGAATTCAATTCCATTTAGTTCTTTTCCACTTATCGTGATATAATTAATCCATTTTTACGTTTTTATATTCGCGGTAGAATTATTTTATGGCTTTTTCTCATTTTTAGGTTATGTTTATACATATCGCGAAAAACGTAAAGGATTGAATTCATAGCGAGGAAAGAAACAGATTTATTTCGTATTAAATCGTATACAGATATTTGATATACTTGATACTTCATTGAAAATACAACAATAAATTCAAAATAGAAAAAATTTGTCGAGTATGACAAATTCATAAATCTCTATCCATTTCTTTACAATCTCATTTTAAATTCATGAAGATGTATGTCCAATAAATGAGGATTGTCAATATGAATAAATACGTAATTTATAACATCTAAAAATAGGCATTTATGCGAAGGTAACAAAAAAAAAGGGTCGAAGCGAAGCGCAAAGGGAAGAACTTCCGATCAGCTGTCAAACTTTCGTCAACTGAAGAGAAAACCTAACCTAAAAAGCTTTTGAAAAGCTCTCACCCCTGCGTATACATTTATAACGCAGGTATCAAGGGATGAACAGGCGACATTGACGGATTCATCAAAGAAACTAGAATGTAATGAAAAGCGAGGATGACAAATAAAAAATATCGCTGATATACATATAGAAATTGCAAAGCATGCGCCATAGGGAAATAGGCCAGAGAGTGCCAGGGTGCTTTTCATTCGAGCTTCGAGGCGGAGGCGGACGTTCGCGATTATCCTCTCCGTAGTTCTGTAGATTTCGTAGTTTTTCTTTCGTCGCTTATTTTTTTCGCCCTTGGTCCTCGCGTCAGTCGTTTTTTAGAAAATCCCCCAAAAAATCGTCCCGGTGGGTCAAAACTTGGAAATGTCAAAACAAAGTTCGACGACCGTGGTTCGAGAGGAGAACGAAGAAACACATTACCCGTAGTTTAATTTTCTATGACACAACAAAAACTGCTCAAATGCCATCGAAGCAGAGGAGAATTCGGCACCGATTCAAGGTAATCGCCGAGGAAATCACGCGGAAAAAATCAAGATAACGATGTTTAACCTCAAAATTTCTAGGGTTTCTTCAAGGTGATGACAGATATGCGATTTAATGTGTCAATTATTATGCAATGTTTTTTATAAATTTAGAAGATTAGGTTCCTACGTACTTTTGTTTTTATACTCTACGATTCATCTGTCAGTCGGAAGCTCAGCCTCGTATTCAAGATTGCTTTACAATCGTACCATTTTATTGCTCAACCTGTAAGCTTTCACTGTACTCGAATCACTGAAATAAAAATTCATCTGACATTTGTGTTACCTCTAAATTTTCACTACATTTAATACAGTTTATGTTATTCTAGTTGTATTTTATTTTAATAAAGTATTGTAGCAAATTATGTCATAATTGAAGTTTTTTTGTATGACCGTTCACATTTATCACATGATAAATTACCCGATATATCATTTGACAAATTCTCACATCATATATCTTATTAGATAAATTTTCTGGTCTCGACCTGATCAAATGAGTCAAAACTACCAGGTCGAGACCGTGTGGTCAGACCATGTTGAAAAACCCACCTGGATTTTTTCAGTAAACCCTGCTTAAAAAAGTGGATATAATCGGACACAACCGAATAGAAACGGATCGAAAACTTGATAAAAATACCTCATTATCGATCATATTCGTAGTGTCGCAGTCGATGTGTATTTGTAGGAAATTATGAAATAATGGAAGTTTTTTTGTATGACCGTTCACATTTATCACATGATAAATTACATGATATATCATTTGACAAATTCTCACATCATATATTGCATTAGATAAATTTTCACATGGTCTCGACCTGATCAAATGGGTCAAAACTACCTGGTCGAGACCATGTGGAAAAATTCACCTGGATTTTTTCAGTAGGCACAGTAATTATATGTAATACACCCTGCTTAAAAAAGTGGATATAATCGGACACAATCGGATAGAAACGGATCGAAAACTGGATAAAAATACCTCATTATCGATCATATTCGTAGTGTCATAGTCGATGTGTATTTTCAATGTTTATTAGGTTGTATGCGAACTCAGTATTTCTTCAGCTTTGAAATTTAACGTTTAGTACTTTTGTATACATCGCAGTTACTGAATTAGGTTGCAAAATCAAATAAATAAATTATGGATAAAAATGGATTAAATGTCTGTATATTTCTATCCTGATTTCGATCCGATATTTAAGTTTTATACAGGACAATCGTAGTATTTGATTAAATACATGACTTGAAGATTGTATATTACTTTTAATAGATTCCAACGAAGAAAATCAATGGGTTGAAACTAGGTCTAAGTTTTCTATGTACTAAACTAATTGTTAAAAAATAACTGGTAATTATTTTATTCTTCTTTGATTTTTTCGTAAGTGAAATATCTCTTCAAATTTGTAATTTATGTGCTTTTAAAAACACAATTTGATCTACGGTATCTCTAATTTTTAAGTTTAGTAAATTTGACTTAAAATTTTGCATTAATTTATGATGTTCGTGCATAAATAACTGTGAATAAAAAGTAGTACTGTGCAAAAATGTGTTTAGGAAGGATTTGATTCTTTTTTTGTAATTTATGTGCTCTTAAAAACACAATTTGATCTATGGTATCTCTAATTTCTAAGTTTAGTAAATTTGACTTAAAATTTTGCGTTTATTTATGATGTTTGTGCATAAATAATGGTGAATAAAATAACTGGTAGTTGCTACCATTTCATCGATACACTTCTTATTTTTATTACATATTGATTAAATTATTCTTTGCGATATGCTATCAGATTTATTTTAATGTTTTATAATATACTAATAAGAGAACGTTTACTGACGTTTAAAACTTTGACATTATGCACCAAATTATAGTGTGTCGTCAATTAAATACAAATATATTAAATAGTAAAAAACTTGTTAGTACAATGTTACTGTCTTTTCTTTTTTATAAACTAAAAATCAAGATAAAACCATATTAGTGCCAAGTAAACGAAAATTGAAGGTTGATTGAAATTTAATCATGACATCACATCTGAATTAACTTTCTTAAATTCTTGAATGAATTTGAATGAAAAAATAAATTTCAATTACTTTTATGGTTAATAATTTGTAGAAAGTTGTTCGACTCAATGATTTTGAATGGAAAAAGTTTCATCGTTTTTCGATATTTCGTCATCGATAGTTAATGAATTTCAATAGAAATATATTATATTAAATAAAAAACTTGTTAGTACAATGTTTCCATCTTTTCTTTTTTATAAACTAAAAATCAAGATAAAACCATATTATTGCCAAGTAAACGAAAATTGAAGGTTGATTGAAATTTAATCATGACATCACGTCTGAATTAACTTTCTTAAATTCTTGAATGAATTTGAATGAAAAAATAAATTTCAATTACTTTTAATGGTTAATAATTTGTAGAAAGTTGTTTGTGTCAACAATTTTGAATGGAAAAAAAGTGAAATGGACAAAGTGTCATCGTTAATGAATTTCAAAAGAAAATAGAATAGTTCGAGAATTAATTTCAGTAAATTTGAACTATAAAACATATCTGAAGTATATTGTAATCAGAATATCTAGTCAGAATATAGTTTAAGAAATTTCAATTACTTTTAATGGTTAATAGTTTGTAGAAAGTTGTTTATGTCAATGATTTTGAATGGGAAAAAGGTGAAATGGAAAAAGTGTCATCGTTAATGAATTTCAAAGGAAAATAGAATAGTTTGAGAATTATAATAAAAATATTAATAAGGGTTCGGCTTTGTCCTACAAAGTTGGTTGCTGTTGATTTTCCTCGACGTTTCGAACGACTTGCGTTCATTTTCAAGAGGTTACTGTCCTCTCACAGTAACCTCTTGAAAATGAACGCAAGTCGTTCGAAACGTCGAGGAAAATCAACAGCAACCAACTTTGTAGGACAAAGCCGAACCCTTATTAATATTTTTATTATATATAACTTCTACATAAAAACACCGTGCAGTTTGAGAATTAATTTCATTAAATTTGAATTATAAGAAAGTAAAACATAAAACATATCTGAAGTATTTTCTAATCAGACTATCTAGTCAGAATCGTCAGAATATAGTATATAAGAAATTTGTTAATCGACTGTCATCTTACCAAAACCAATTCGCATTCTATGTATCAATATATAAATAAGAATAAAATCATAATTCCCTCGCAACTACCTACGAATGTACCTAATTATTGTATAAATACTATTCTTCTAAGTATAATATATTCTCCTCATAATGATATTAACTAGCGTTAATTGAATTATCGATGATATTTTCTTTACTGTATCTTATACGTAATGGATTAAACTATCGCATTAAAATTGCGATAACTCTTATGCAATCGTTGCACAATTTCAGGTGATAACCCCATTTCGGTCGCTGGTTCTGTGTGGTGACAACAGAAGCGAAATGGACGACTGGTTAGGAAGTATGAAAAACATGCCCGAAAATCAGCAACATGCTGACAGAGGGACTGCGGATATACTAAGTGGCCATCACATTTGGCACCAGACCAACCATGCTAAACCGACGCATTGTAATGTCTGCAGAGACGTTCTTTACGGTACGTTTAAAAACATAAACTAATTTAATACTATATAATACATCATTTTTTATCGATAGGTGTAGCATCGCAAGGTCTGACCTGTGAAGTTTGCAAGTACAATGTACACAAACGATGCAGCAAAAAAGCAATAAACAATTGTAAGTGGACCACATTAGCATCAATCGGACAAGAAATTATCGAGGACCAAGATGGGGTAAGTTCTTATTATTACATCCAGATTTAATATGTTTTGTGATAATTTTAATTTTGTCGAATAGAACATTACAATGCCACATCAATGGATGGAAGGAAATTTACCAGTGTCTTCGAAATGTGCAATTTGTGATAAAAATTGTGGTTCGGTTTTAAAGTAAGTTTATTTCATGTGAATTTACAAAAGTTTATAAACTAAATCATTACAATTTAAGGTTACAAGACTGGAGATGTTTGTGGTGCAAAGCTACAGTTCATACAGCGTGCAGACCTGCGATGTGTATCAAGTGTCCATTAGGCCCAGCCAAACTTAGCGTTGTACCACCAACTGCGTTACATAATATAGGTACACATAAAGTTTATGATTTATAGCTTAATTAAGAACTATTCAAATTTATTTAATTAATGCAAACAGGAAGTGATGAGGCATGGGATGCAATAAGACCTACAGGCTGCAGCCCACTTTTAGTTTTTGTTAATAGTAAATCTGGTGACAATCGAGGAATTAAATTTTTAAGGCGGTTTAAGCAACTTTTGAATCCAGCGCAAGTCTTTGATTTGATGAAAGGCGGACCTGGTCCAGGGTAAGCTCTTTTCTAATTTTATTATATTGATGTAAGAACGATCCATCGAGTTCATCGGAAGTCTCATATCCAATCATTTCTTTTGGTAAAAGGCTGAGACTCTTTCGACACTTTGATCCTTTCCGGATTTTAGTGTGCAGTGGCGATGGTTCTGTTGGCTGGGTTCTCTCGAAAATCGATCAGTTACGGATGCATGTGAGTAATCCATAAAAATCTTAAGACGTTATCATCTCATTGTGCAACCCAGTAAACGAAAACGAATAGAAAGTTAAAAATACGAATTGAAATGAATGTAAGTGAATTAAAATGAATTAAAAAGTGGATTCAATTAATCATTTTCATGTGTTTTAATTCATTTTAATTCACTTGAATTCATTTCAATTCACTTGAATTCATTTCAAATCATTTGAATTCATTTCAATTCACTTCAATTCATTTCAATTCACTTCAATTCACTTCAATTCATTTCAGTTCACTTGAATTCGTTTCAATTCGTATTTTTAACTTTCTATTCGTTTTCGTTTACTGGTAATGATTATACAAATTTGACATATTATTCTAAATCGGAGAACTTTAGTATCGCATATAATAACATCAACCCATGTAATAACTTATCTATTGCACTTTTATTTTACTTGTTTTTTATGACAATTTGACAGTCGAGAAAAATTTGATGTCACACGATATTGACTTTAGTTCGTAAGACACTTAGTCAGAAAGTTACTTTCTCAAAATAAAAATTTTGTAAAAATAAGAACAACTTTTTAAAATGTTTACTATCGTATAATAAATTTATTCTCCAACAATTTAGGCACAAGTTATTTTAAAAACTGTTGTGTCACATATAAAGGCTGTCATGTATGATAAATTGTCAAATACAAATATTTTACTGATTATTTGACAGAAACAATGTCAAGTTGGAGTTCTGCCACTGGGAACAGGCAACGACCTGGCTCGAGTCCTTGGGTGGGGTTCATCCTGCGACGATGAAGCACATATACCACACGTGCTTGAAAAGTACGAAAAGGCAGGCACAAAAATGTTGGATCGTTGGAGTATCATGACATTCGTAAGAAGCTCCCTTCACAAAATACCATTGGATTTTCCAGACTACACACTGAGTTCTGTGGTACATGAGTACGAAGACAGTGTAATATCACATATCACCAACATTTTGCAAACCAATCGAAAAATTGACGTCATTAAAAGTGCCAAGTAAGTTTTTCTGTTTTCTTTCAATTCTTAATATAATTTAAATAACTATAAGTTTTGTAATTTAATTCTGCAATTAATATGTGTTTGCTTATGTATTTGTGTCGTGTTTTGAACAATACATTCAATTTATTTAAAAGTACGTAATGGAAGGTTTGGTCACTTAAAAAATTTTAGGTTAGAATTTCAAATTAAAGAATGTGTCCGCCATTTTTAATTTCGTAAATGGGACTGGAATTCGACCAATGATATTGAAATTATGTCATCCATTTTGTAGTTTGAATTTCAATATTTTTATTAGTTTCGTAATCAACAAAATTCTAAAAAAATCAGGATTGTTATTTTCCTTCAAGTTTAATTTTGAACCACTATGAAAATTGTACATTAGAAATTAATTTTGAGGTCGCCGAATACGAAAATGGTATCAAACTCTTTGAATGTAAAATGGCGGATCCAAGAAGACGGATCACAAAATGGAAACGGCGACTAATTTACATAAAAATCGTAAAACGAGGTTTTTATAGTTTTTGAAAACATTGAAAATCATAAATCAAATATATATAATAGAGATATTTATAATCATGACTATATGTTCTACAAGAAAAACTCACGAAATTGTTCCGTTTTCCCGAACCAAATTTTTCTACTGAATAAGCCCCCTAAACAATATTCCGTTACAGCAACATCTTTGAAACGTCGCATTATAGCCATGCGACCAAACTTGTTTCATTGCAAAAACATTTTTGGGACGTCCTTGGAACCAGAAATGTCCTGCCACATTTACGGTTTTTAAATAACGTTTCATTCGTAACGTACCTGCGACGTTTGAAAACTATACATCCAACGTTGTAAAAACGTTACATTAAACGGTCATAAATAAAAATTATAAGAAATTCGACGAATTATTTTATTCAATTCGAATTTTATTATTATTTATGTATCGTTAGATATGTTATGAAAGAATAGTATATTACTCAACGAGGGAGGTAAAATAAAGAATGTCTCAGGCTGCGTGTAATTTTTACCCGAGGTGAAGCCGAGGGTGAGAAACAGGCAGTCTGAAGCATTCTTTTTTACTTCCCGAGGGAAGTATACGATTTTTCTTTATGGCCGGGAGGATAACCGGCATCTTTCCTTCCGCTTGCGGGAGGAAAGTTGCTGCTTTCCTCCCGGTGTGAAGAAATGTAGTTTTATAATTTTACTCGCAAATAAATCTATGAATCTAAGAAAAATCCGTCCCGACCGAGGATCGAACCCGGGTCTACCGATTACAACGCTGACGTCTTAACCACTACGCTACGCTCGCATACGTATTACCATGCGAACGAGAGCTCTTATACTCAATCGTAGAAGGCTTCTTGATAAATGCGGGTTTAGTTTAAACAAGATATGTTTAATTAATTTTGTCATTTCCATATTGGGAATAATAATATTTTAATATTATTTGACTATTTTGTAGTAATTTATTGTAATTGAAATAAATATTTTTAAGATATCCGTAAAATATTTTTTTTAAACGAAATGGATTAATAGACAATGTTTAAAAAAATGTAAAGTTAATTGACACACGTATATTTTCCAAATGCACTACTTGGAAATAAGTTATGAAATTACGCGGATATTAAAATTAACACAAGTGAACCACTTTTTAAATTATGAATTAAATTTAATACAATTTACATTAAAAATAATAAGGTGCGAGTTATTTTTCTGGACAAGTGACGGAATATTAAAATTAACATAAGTGAACCAATTTTTAAATTATGCATTAAATTTAATACAATTTACATTAAAAATAATAAGGTGCAAGTTATTTTTGAAGTTATTGAAGGCGAAGTCTGAGATGGAACCGGTCGAAACGATTGAATTTATGCAATAAATCATGTCTACGAAACGTTGCATTCGTAACATTACATGAATGTTACGTTAGTAACCTGAATGCGACGTTTTAAATTTCCTTGGTGATTTTGTGACGTTGCAGAAACGATTCCATAAAACGTTTTTAAAACTGTTATAAAGTGACATTCTGGTAATGTTACGCATTAGCTTTGTGTATTTAGATATTGTGCAACGTTGTGTAAACGGCATCAAGAAGTTGTTACGAAACGTTACGTTTTTGCCATAAATGGGATAACATGTAACGTTTCATTTACGTTACATGTTTAGCGGGAGGTTATGTAATTTTGAGGTTATGGGAGTATTACGAGGTTAGAGGATTATGAGGTTGTTAGGAATTACCAATTTGGGGATGTAAGTGATTTTAAAGGTGTCAGTGGTTTTTTTGGGTATTTCGAGGTTATGTCAACATCATTAGGTTTTTTGCGCGGAAAAATATTTGTTTGTTGTATTGTTTTACTTGAATGTCAAGCCCAACAAACCACGAAGTATACGGAATTCATATTTTGCATTCCGTTTTTTTGTTTATTGGTGTATTGATTTTCAGAGTTTCTTATTCGAATACGTACGATTTTATTTTTTGAAATACGGGAATTCCAATTAGTATACAGTAGTCCTTCTCTTATTCTAATTTTCTCCTCTCTCCCACTAAACGTTTGCTGTCTCGTTTTCCCTCTCTCTTTCTCTTTCGCAGAGCATGCACAGTTATAATATATATCATATGTGCTTCTAAGGAAAGTAATAAGTGCGGTGGGGAGAACACGTGAGGGGAAATATTAGAATAAAAGAAGCGAAAACATTAGAATAAGAGAAAAGGTTAGAATAAGGGAAATTAGAATAAAGGAAGGACTACTGTATGACTCCGTATGAAACACATAACAAAAAATTCGTTGAGGCAAAGAATCCCAAAAAACGAAAAAGAATTAAAACGAATGAAATACGTTTTATTTAGGTTTCTTGACCATTTTCATTGAAATTCTTTCGTTCTAATCTTTCTAATCCGATATAATACGTGATAGAATATAAACATAACCCAAAAAAATCGACCAGCAGTTTCTTACATGAAAACGCGAACTAAAATGTAATCAATTTTCAATTTGCGCTAAAAGACGCTACTCGGTTGCAGAATTTTTTGTTTGTTTTTAATTTAAAGTAGAAATTTTGTCAAGGTAGGACATATTTCATTTTATCTAAATTATTTCAAAAAGAGAATACGTCAAAAAACGTGATTTGCAATAAGCATAACCAGACATCTCAAAAACCCGACACTTCAACAAACCGACATTTCCATGACTTTTGCCGTATAAGTTTCTTTTCAGTTTTTTGTTATATACAGTCCGACCTCCATAATTGTTAGCGTCAAAAACTCTGTAATTGCAACTCTGGTTCCCCTTCCCCCACCTGACCTTTTCAGGGAAGAAAAACCTTATTGGCTGATGGCGTTGATTGGTTCACCCACACATGTATACATCATGTGTACATAACCTACATTATTTGATATGTTCGTAAAGTGAGGGGAAGTGCATTGAATATGGAGACAGTTGGGAAGTTATCAATTATGGAGTTTCAACTTCTCCTCCGGTTCCGGCATGTTATCAATTAGGGAGGTCGGACTGTATTGTCAAGTTTTCGAGGTGCTAGGTTTAAACATGTTGGATTTTTGAGGTGTCGGGGTTTTGGCGTATTGGGTTTTTGGTATGCTGCCGTAATATATTTGTACATTATCTTTGTCTCAAATATGTTCCTAATATGATATTTTTCAATTCACTAGTAACGTTTTAATTTAAAATTTAACACAATTCACGGCATACGTTTTTCTTTATGTAGTTAATTTGACTCAAAAACTTGAGGTGCAAAAATTGGACTCTTCAAAAATCTGACACTTCAACAACCTGACAATTAAAAAACTCGCCAATATATGAAAAATAATTTGAATGAAACTGATACGTCAAAAGTCATGAAAATGTCGGTTTTTTGAGATGTCGGGTTATTGCATGTCACGTTTTTGACGTATTCCCTTTTTGAAATAATTTCGATAAAACGAAATATGTCTTGTCCAGACAAAATTTCTACTTTAAATTAAAAAAAAAAAATTCGCAGCCGAGTAGTGTCTTTTAACGCACATGACACTACTCGGATATTGTGACTAATATTACCAGTAATCTGTAAAAAAAAATGGAAAAAAATATGATATTTTTGAGAAAATTGACTTTTTAGTTTTTTCGAAAAATGGCCGCCATTTTGTTATTTTTCAATTTTTGTCAATTTCATTATTCGATATCAATAAAGGACCAATAACAGAGTCATATGCATGAGAAATAATAGTAAAATATTAAAAACTTTAGAAAATACACCATTTTTAAAAACTTTCGGAAACAAATTTTTTTATAAAAACAAAAAAGTACGGGTCTCCTTATTTGCCCTAAAGAACAACATATTATGGAAAACAATTTTCGAGGTGTCAACATTTTACCCCTGCTCGATTTGAAATGGAATCGGTCCTTTATTATTGTTTGAAAGTCTCAACTCGTTGAAATGTACTTCAAGAAGATATAATTCCCATTGAAACTCTCATTTAAAAATCTCTTCTCGGAGAAAGGATCATTAAAAATATATTTAATAATAAACAAATGAAAACGAAACGCATTTCTAATTTAATTTTAGAGTTCTATGCGAAACGATGAAAGACTTTGCAATGCGGATCTCCGATGCGAGTTTGACGACAGGGGACCAACACCTCAGTGAAAAATGCGACATCCTTCAAAAGAAACTTGATATGTTACTGGAAACTCTGCATTCTGAGGATAATTTATATCAGGATAGCTTTGACGAATCGGATGACAATACGACGCAGTCGGAAAGCTTGTTTACTCAAGAAGTCGAAGAAAAAGGTTCGTTAGAGAAACCGGAAAAAGATATGACTAATTTGAAAAAGGTCCGCAAAAGACAGCAATTTTTCGAGAACCACGTAGTGATGTCAAGGTATTGTCTCTATTTTGCATCATTACATTTATTAAATTTCAAACTTGATGACATAATGGTGTATCGTGCAGGGCAAACAGTTTAAAAAAGGCGATTCGAGTTTTGGTTGAATATGCTGACCAAGTGGTCGACGAGCAAATCTGCGCAAGGGACCGAAGTCCAGTGACCGCACCCGATATTTTTATAACTTCTGACGATTCAGATTTCGGAGGTAAATATTTACTTTCAACAATTCTGATCCTTAATTACTGTTAGGTAATTACTGTTTTGCAGAAAGAAAGAACGATAGTTTTGATTTCTCTTCGAAAAAGTTCGATACCCTTTACGTGGATGCGAGTAGTCCGAATGCTTCCTCGACATGTTCTTCGCCAACACCCAATGTCGCTTCTCTTAGCCCAATGCCAGACATCCGAAGAGATTCGCAACCTGAGGAACTTTTAACTTTGCCTGCACCAGATGGCTTCGCTGATAGCCGTCGAAATAGTTCAAATTTACCGGGGTAAGATATTAAAAAGCTATTGAATGTTTCGAAATCATTATACAACTTCACACATTTCGCAGAGCATTTACTTTTGAGAGTGATGTAATTGGTCCTGTGACCGAATCGTCTCCACAAGAGAAACAATCGATTGGGAACAACGAATCATCCGACTTTACGTTAACCAACACCGACGCTCCAGTTACCGTTACCCTGGCGAAGGTGGAGAGTTCATCCTCAGACGACACGACGATCCAAGACGTCATGATATCACCCGACACAGATTCAGCGAGGAACTTGTGGCAGGAGTGTCCAAAAGCGGACATTGAATCAAAATTGGGTTCAGCTCAATGCAGCTGCAGTAACAGCATCGTAAGTTCCGACAGTTTAGTCTCCGACACTTTGGACTCGAAGAGAAAACACAGCGAAAGCGAAATCGGTGAGCCAATGAAATTTTTCTCCTCAGTAAACGAAAATTAATTGTGAAAAATCTGAATGTAGTGATTTCAATCTGACATGCATAGAAATTAGATGCAATGACCTAGTTTTTAGTTACATCTTAGCATGCACGTGGAATGTTTGATGTTTTTCTAAAAAAAACTTTTAAACAAATGGATTCTTTTCGATTTTCATCGATGAGTTTTCGTTTACTGAGTTTCCCCTTTGTGTCTTTTTGTAGAAGTAATTTCCTCGACACCTTTCAGGTCACGCAGATAGCGACATCTTGGACTCGACGAAAAAGTCGGACAGCATTTCGGAGAACAATGGGCATATAGATTCCCCGGAAAATTCGGAGATTTGTGGAAGCGAGTTGCCTAATTCTGAAAGCTTTGTTGATGATTTGAGTTCGTTGGGGCAAGATTTGATCAGTAAATTGGGTGAAAAGTATGACTCTGTCAGAGACTGCCTCAAATCTGAACAAATGGAAAAACCGCAGAAGTTTTGTAGCCTTGCACAGTTCGTCGAAGGCAACGACATCGCCCGGAGATCTTTTAAAAGACCGAGATATGATAAATCAGGAAATAAAGAGGTGAGTAATATTTATTGTAGTATATGATAATAGTAAAGTATAAGTGATTTAGTTTTAAAATATTTCTATATCCTATATGCGACAATTGGGCGAAAATTATAATTTCTTAGCACACTGGCCCTCCCTTATTTTAACTTTTCGAGTCAAGGAAAATGGCGGCTTCTTCCCTTATTTTACCGCTTCCCCTCATCCTCACCACTGACAGTATTAGAAAATAAAAACTGAGAGAGGAGATATAGTGGCGCCTTTCTTCACCTGTATGCGCAAGCGCAAAGAGCAATCCGCACTTTTTTGAACACTTTCAAATGGCGAATGGTGGGGTAACTCATGAGGGGAAGAAGTTAACATAAGGGACGAAAGAAAGTTAAAATAATGGACGCAGTTAAAATAATAGGAGTTAAAATAAGGGGAGGATCACTGTAGATGTTTGTATTCGTGAAAATGGACGGAAAGTAGTGAGAAAAGAAGAGAAATCGAAAATAAAAAAGTATACATTTAACCAATTCGCTGCTTTTGTTCTCTACAGTGGACAAACTCATTTTTAAAAATTATTACATAAAGTGTTGATTATTCAACGATTAAATAATTTTAGTGTTATTAAAAAATCATTTCATGAAAATAAATAATTATTAACACTTTTTAGAATTTCTACAATTATTATTATAAATAAATCAATATCGTTATAATTTTTACATCAATTTTTATCTTCAATTTTTTCAATTTTTGGACATTTTCTGCATATTTTAATTCCTAAAATCGTTTTTGGTAGCACCGATTTATTTCGGCACTGAACGGGTTAAACATATTGTAAATTCTAAGAAAATGAAAATACAGACTACTATTAGTGAATAACAAATAATTTAGTGGCAATAAGAAATCGGACAATTTTCTTTTATTAATGACCGACTAAAAACGAAGGAAAGAAGTTGAAAAATGAAAAATAATATTAATTGAAGATATGAAAGGGAGAGAGATAAAGTAGAAAAATCCCATAAAATAATTTATGTTTAATTATAACAAAAATGTTAAAATTTTAGTAAAGAAATTTAAAAATTAATGTATGCCAATTGATTTCATTAAAAAAAAAAAACTAAAAAAAAGATTGCCTCCTGTGAGGTTTGAACTCACGACCCCTGGTTTACGAGACCAGTGCTCTACCACTGAGCTAAAGAGGCTATACGCTCAACGAAGCTTAATTATCGTAGCGGTATATCCGTAATTCGTAGAATAATCTAATTAATGATTGATCGAATTAATTATGAAATTTGTATAGTTAGCATGACTTGTAATGTTTTTAAAGTGACTAAGATTCTCTTGTTATTAATAATTTAACAAATATGTCAAGTCTAAGTTTTAATTTGAATTTTGAATTTTACTGAGATAATTTTTTAGAAATCTTTTTTAACAAATTTTATCTGTTTTATCAAAAACAAAAGTTTTATTTAAATTAAAACGAATATTTGATTATTCATAGGTTCGTAAAAAAGTGTGATAATTCATAGGTACACAAAATAATGTGATTTGACAGTATTTCCAGGCAGTTATTGTGTTCGCAAGTTTCATTTATACATTCTCGATTTCGTCTCAATGATTATTAATTTTTTCACTATTTCTTTAGAAACAGTTCATTTTTCTTTGAATTTCTAAACTTTTTACTCGAAAATAGCGTTAAAATTGAAACAGCTTAAAATATAAACTCTCACTCTCATGCTTTTACAAGAGAAATTTGTTCTGGAATTATGTATAAAAGAAACAAAGAAGGATTCTTGATAAACCAAGAAATATTTTTGAAAAACTGAAAAACAATATCGAGTGACAAGATAAATAAACCAGCTTAGATTAGAAACAGAACAATATAATTATACAGAAACATCAATCCGCACCCAAGAAATACAGTTTAAACAATAAACATATTGAAAATTATTTTATCAACACAAAAATTTTGAAGATATAAGATAAGAATTGCTAAAATTATTATGGGCTGCCGAAATTTTACTTCAAATTCATAAATTGTACAAAATAATTTTTGTTTTTTTTTTTCAAACTAATGTATTTAAACATTTTCGGGGTCGCTATTTTCGATTTTCAGGTTTAGAAAGTTTAAAAATAAATATTTTCACTAGATCCTTAATGTTTTTTTTTTTTGTTTAAATGTCGTGTTTTAATGACATTTTTTCTTAATGAATCCAAATTTTTTAAAAATGTTGCACTTCCACGAACATTTAAAATGCCTAATCCATGGAACCGATAGTTGTATTAAAATTGTGGAGGAACAAATTTTGATTCCGCCATTTTGAATTTTTTAATTCTGACCTCGTATTGGTAATCAGCGACCATGAAAACTACATATGGCACTCTGATATAACATCAGCGTGACTTGAATTTGCATTTTTCGTAAAATAAAAATCTGAGCATGTTTTTTTATGCTACAGCCGCCATCTTGAATTGCGAAACGAGGCATGGCACATTTTATTCCTCAGGGTCCATGGACACCTTATTTTTACTTTAGACGTGTCTCTAATAGTACGGTAGGCAGCGACAGTTTTTCAAACATTATTCCTACACGTCTGATTCTTTCTGAGTTTGTAGTTTTGATGATACAAAAGAAGAAAACGGCAGTCTGCCAACACCTCGTCCGTGCATTTGTTCGTAATAATTTATCAAATTTGTCGAATAGTTGCATGTAAATGTGTCATTCCAACAAGGCTGAAATTTGGTAGAGTCTTAAATGGTGATTAGACTTATAGGAAAATCAGAGTCTGCCATCCTGAACGCGCTGCCATCAACGGTCTTTCATTTATGAAACGTGTAGAAAAAACAATCGTCATTGTGTTATTCCTACAAGGCTGAAATTTATATGAGTTAGTTTGTATAGTACAGAGCGGGAAAAGTATAGTCTGCCAATCGCCTGGCCCTGATAAACCGCTGGCAGACATAACTAAAGGAGCCATCGATAACGTTCACCTGCGGAGGATATGAATATGATAATTATTGAATTCCGGCCCTAAATTAAAATCCATATGGCTGAAAGGACCCCGCCATAACCTTATGGAAATTGGGTTTCGGTCAAAGTCTCCGGATTTGTAGTATGTGATAGGTCTCAGCATCATGATCAAAACTGTCAACGGGCATCAAGTCAAAAAATCGACGTATCCCGACTTACGAAGGTCGCAAGTATGCGCAATTCAGCATTTTCTTAGAATACCCGGGTAAAAGTAGCTAGCTGAGTTCAACTGAATTAACTTTCGTTAAGATTGGTATGCATGTATCCCAGAACCATGCACATTGATCTTAAGGATCCCCACGCACAACCCAATGTCCCAGGTGCCCTATAGGTAGCCTATAATAGGGATGGCCCTCGTACGTACACTTTAAGGAAGCGGACTTGAAGTCGTGCACCGTCCCCTTCATCGACGACCTGGGGAACCTGAGGCATCAATTGGTGCGTGGGGATCCTGGGGATCGATCTGCATGGTTCTAGGTCACAACATACCGATCTTAACACAAAAAGTTCAAGTTAATTCGGTTGAACTCTGCTAACTATTTTTACCAGGGTTTTCTGCCAAAATGCTAAATTGCATACTTGAGACCTTTGTAAGTCGAGATACGTCCATTTTTAGACTTGGTGCCCATTGACACTTTTGATCAGGATGCTGAGACCTATCACATACTCTAAATCCAGCGACTTTTACCGAAACGCAATTTCCATAAGGTTATGGCGGGGTCCTTTTTGCAGGCAATAGATTATTTAATCGAGAATAGAAAATATACAATCTGCCAAGCGCTTGTCACTACTAAACCGTTGGCAGTTGCATTTAAAAGTGCATCTGCGAACCAGTGACCTGACACCGATTTGTATATCGTTATTATTGAATTCCTGAATTAAATTAAAATATACCCGTCTGAAATTTAGAAAGGTAATAGTTTATTTAATAGAGAATCGGAAAATTATATTCTGCCAATCGTATAAATTTATAATACTTAATAAAATTATAAATTACAAATTTGTAATACTTTAGACATTTTTTAAATGGAAACAATAATTTTTTATTTGACTTTGTATGTTATCCATGCTGCATTTGTTTCGTGGAATTCTAGGGAATTTTATGTCAGATGTTTCTAATTGTATAATGGTTATATATACAGGGTGGACCTCGGCTTGCGGGTCATAGGCATTCCATGTTAAAGAAGTAACTAGATCAGCCGACTAATCACGCGGTATTTAGAACTTGTCGGCTTTGCTACAATTCTTAATTCTGTTTTGATATGCATTGTGAGAAATTAAAATCCTGTAGCAAACCCTTATTACCACGGAATTAATTGACTAATGACCTAGTTACTTCTTTAACATGGGATGCCTATGACCCGCCAGCCGAGGTCCACCCTGTATATATATATAAAACACAAAGATGTATTCACATAAACAAATTGTACGAATCATTAGGAGAAGATTTTTGTGAGTCATTACCTGCCTTTCACGCACTAACTGGTTGCGATTTCAACCCTGCATTCTTCCGAAAGGGGAAAAAACGACCGTTTAATTTGTTACAAAGTTCCCAAAAATACATAGCTGTTCTAAAAAAATTAAGTCAATATCATGATTTGAAAAGTGCAAATTTTAATACCGTCGAAGAATTTGTTTGTCGAATGTACGGTTATAAAAACGTAAATAAAATTAATGATATTCGCAGTGACATATTTTTAAAAGCATATAAGGCAACAAATGATAATGACCTATTACGTCAAAAAGTTAAAAGTTTTGATGCCTCAAGTTTACTGCCGTGCCAATCAGAGCTCCGGCAACACATTCTACGATCGGCATATATATCACAAATTTGGGCAAATGCCCATCTGCAGCAGCCAACAACTTTGTCCCCTCTTGATTGTCGATGGGAAGGAAAAGAAAATAAAAAATACGGCTTTAAATGGTTCGGCGGCGATCAGTTTCCGAAAACGATTAGCGACGTTACCGCTTTAACACAAAATACTGGCGAATTACGTAAATTAGGTTATATAATATTTAATTGCTCTCAAATTTTCCTTAAAAGAGCGAAATGTAATGATTTATAATTACTCACAATTTCTTGCAGAAACAGACTCGGACGGCGAAAACGATGTCATTTACGACGAACAAAGTATCAGTAGCGACGAAAATGGCAGTGTAGACTACGAATCAGACTAATTTTAATGATTTAATTTTAACTTTAATTTTAATACAGAAAGATAATATCATGTAATATATATTAATAATCAGATAAACTGAGATTAAATGGACTATTAGCTGTATAAATTTCAGACTGGTGTGTTTCAAATTACTACGTTTTAATATATTTCCGGAATTCAATTATTACGATGTGCATATCCGCCTCATGTGAACGTTATCGATGGTTCCTTTAGATACGTCTGCCAGGGGTTTATCAGGGCCAGGCGATTGGCAGACTATACTTTTCCCACTCAGTACTATACGAACTATAACTCATATAAATTTCAGCCTTGTAGGAATGACGCAATGAAGATTGTTTTTTCTACACGTTTCATAAATGGCAGACCGTTGATGGCAGCGCGTTCAGAATGGCAGACTCTGATTTTCCTACAAGTCTAATCACGATTTAAACTCTACCAAGTTTCAGCCTTGTAGGAATGACACATTTACATGCAACTATTCGACAAATTTGATAAATTATTACGAACAAATGCACGGACGAGGTGTTGGCAGACTGCTATTTTCTTCTTTTGTATCATCAAAACTACAAACTCAGAAAGAATCAGACGTGTAGGAATAATGTTTGAAAAACTGTCGCTGCCTACCGTACTATAAATACCATTTCGAGGTGAAAGTGATGTTTGAATCGAACAAAAATGTGTAAAAACCCCATTTTTTAACAAAGAAACGCGTATAACTTTTTGGCCGTTCATTTTATCGAAATTCTATTGAAAGATTCTGAAAGGGCATACATTTTTACATTAGAAATGATGGCGCGTACATTTTTTCCAAGGCGTTTATGTACAAATTTTCGACGTTCAAACTGATTATGAAAATGTGTCCGTCCCGGCGTTAATGGGTTAAACTTAACAATTTTTTTGTCTCGGAAACTATAGATTTAAAACATTTTCTGACAACAAAAGTGGCTTAGCATTGGCTAAAGAATACCCTCACGTTTTGTTAGAATGATTTGATGCAACTTTTGTTTGTTTTTTTTTTGAAAATTGAAAAAATCGAATTTTCGAAAAAAGTAATTTAAAAAAAATTTGACAAAATTTCAGCATTCTATAAGTATTTCTAAGACATTTTTGTTTTTAGAAATTTTTCTCCAAAATCTGTAGATTAAATATATTGGAACAATATGTTTTGAGAAAAAAAAATTATTAATTTTTCTTGTAAATTATAAATGATTAATTACTAATTTTTAAATAAATTAATTTTTCTAGATATCAAGACTGATAATGGTTTTCCTTTAGAACTATAGACTTTAGAGAACATTTTCGTAGAAAAAAAATGTCTTAAAATTAATTAAAGAATACTCTCAAATTTGTTCAATGGCTGTTCAAAATGTCGATGTTTCTAATTTTCGAAAAACCAAAACTTGCATCAAAAGATTCTAACAAAATTTGAAGATATTCTCTAGCCAATTCTAAAATATTTTTAATCTGAGAAACTATTTTCTAAAGTAACAAAATTTGTTCATTAAAAAAAGAATGTCATTGTGGCTGCCATTTTGAGTTCGCCATGCTGTAAAAAAAAATAGTTTTCCTCCTCAACTCTTTAGTACAACTATCTTGTCCACTGATAACGTGCACGAGATGTCGGTAGGAACAATTTAAAAAATATGAATTCATTGAGAAAAAATATCGTTAAAACACGATATTTTTACAAAAACAGAACATTACAAATCTAGTGAAAAGATTAATTTTGAAACTTTTTAAACTTGAAAACGTTAAAAAAATAAACATTATCTGAATAATTGATATAGAGTTATGAAGTTGCAGTCGAATTTCTGGGCGACTGGACGTTAAAGGGTTAAATATATTTAGAAGTATCTTTGAGTCTTTAATGTATGAAAATCTTTGATTTTAAATAATAAATATTTCGGCAATTTTTACCCTTTATCCTTTGCTGTATGGTGGAACGCTTATAATTTTTGTTCGTGATTTTTATTTATTTTAGTAAAATTTTACTATTAAATTTTTGTTGTTTCCAAGCCTCATAAATAAGTTAAAAGAAAGTTTTTTTCATAACTGTTAGTAAGGAAGTCAATGCACAATAACAAAACATCGAATTTTGTATTTTTGTTTAATAAAACTGCAGTTTCTATTAACCTACAGAGCAAATAAGGCTTTCATATTTTGTGACTATCATAAATGTCCGAAGTTGGTTTTAGAACCTTCTAAGTGAATTGTGTATTCTATTTTATTAAATGAATTGGCTTTTTTATTGAAAAAAAAGTTTTATATGCGTATTCACTTAAATCTAGTTACTCTGTGGGTTTCATGATCCGCTAATTTTTAATGTTGAACGTTTGTTGCCATAATGCAATTCAAAGGTAGTCAAAATACGAATAAAATATTTAAAAGTCATCATTTTAAAAACTACATGATTTATAATTGCGAAGAATGTGATTTTTCCCCGTAACTTTCCCCCATAATGAATTGACTATATTTGATCAATAATGTACCTACTGCAATGTTATATTTAACACAAAAAATATATTTACACGAAAAAATAGATAGTTGGGCTTACTACTCGAGTAGTAAAAATACGGACCAGACATCTTTCGTAGTTGTTCTTACTACCTAGATAAGTAATAAATAAATAATAAAAAAATTTAAAAAAAAAAGTAATCCAACTATCCATTTTTTTCCGTGTAGTTACCGAATATTTGAATTTTACCACATTTTGGGCAATTTCTGCCATTTTAGAATATTAATATTTGTTTTCCTTGCATGCGAACTATTCCGATCATCTTTGATCATAGTCAGAATTAATTCCTTATACTCATTCAACTTTAAAAACAAAATGGTGCAAATAATATATTCTATATTTTGTAGTATTTTTATGTTCTTTTTATTTCCTTCCAATTGCAACTTCGACCCTGGGAATTGAAAGGACACAAAAGAGAGTTGTAAATTACGTAGTTTCTTATTACAATCACTTTATTTTACCTATTGATTTTGAAGCTGTAAAACAACCTAAAAATATGATTTCTTCGACGGTAATTTATTAAGATGGAATAAGAGATTTATAGTAGAATAATTCGTTTTTTAAATTTTCACTTTAGTTGTAAAGGTCCATGAAACACAATAAAGATTTTTATTTTAAGAAGTATCTAATAATGCGGATTTTTTATTTTGTTTTTAATTTCTTAACATTCGTCATTGAAAAATAAACGAGACTTTCTATTCCCTAGAAAATTAGGAAAAATTAATAAATTTCTTATTTGTCGTCTTATATTTTTATTGCAAATTACTTACTTATTAGTTACAATTGAGGCATTCCATGTGAAGTCAGCCACCTATTTTGGAAAAATTGTTTCATTATTTTTTTAGTTATTTGTTTAGTTATTTCACCAATTCATCATAGTTTGAACGTATAAATATGGTGTTTTATGATTAATATCAAATTTAAATACCGCCTTAATAAACTTGTATGGCACAATTCCTTCCTTCCCAATTTAGGGCAAAATCGTCACTTATTAGATTAGTTTTTGCTCAAATGCAGGACGGTAAAACAGAAAAAAGTAGCATATAATTGGTAGATTTTTTAACGAGCTCCATCAAGAAAATATGTGGGTTTGAAAATATGAAATACATGTATGTAAAAAACGTTTCAAAATTTGAAAACAAGTTTACAAATCTTAGGCCACGATAAACAAGTCCTAAAAAGTTACAAAGAAATTTCTTCTATCCAGTAGAAAACTAGAGGTGAATAAAATTAAATGGGATCTAAAGCTCTACATAGTGAAATTTTGATTTTAAACGGTTGGTAAAATAGGAAGGCGTATCGTTTGAACCCATAGAACACAGGGACCAACTAATTCGCATTTTTCCATTGCGAGTTACTCTTTGTAAGGTGCTAAGATTTATATAATATAGTTAATATCATACTAAGTACTCTTAACAAACCATTTTAGTTATTTGCATTTAAAAATTTGATCTACTTTTATTTCAAACGTTAATTATTACTATTATGACTCATTCGAACAAATGTATAAAAGTTTTAAGTAACTTTTGAATTTATATATTTTTTTAATATAACAAAAATATAAACGTTAGAAATAAAAGTGACTGAAATGTTTAGAGTAACTTCTTAAGGTTTCAATAATATTACATTCGTAATAATAAAAGTAATTTTCTTTTCTACCAACCTAGAATATGTTTACGGGGAAATGCGGAGGTTATGGAAACGTTCTTGGCAACAGCAATGTCGATAATGACTTCATAAATTTCGACGACAAATCTACAAACCTGTTAACTCCAGTCTGTCATTTTGCGCTAACATCGAATATGAGTCCAACGAAAGAAAGTGTTCCAAACTTTCCTCCAATGATAAGCGTCTCCGTTGAACCTCCAAGTCCATCAATGTCCGTGAAAAGTCCTAAGAAAATTCCAACCGACAATGATTGGCCATTTCGGCGCTGCAGTGGTGAAATGGAAAAATGTGAGTTAATTTATAGATATATATATATTTCCCATTTCCATCGGATGTACAGGATTTGCATGCAGATATCATTTCAGTCTTTTTTATGAAATAATTTAGGTTTTAATCGGTCAATACATTCCTCTTCGATTACATCGGCCCTCAAAAAAAGTGGTTTATACTTTTTACCGCACCTACTAGTCTCTATGTATTTTGACGAGCTGAATCCGAATCTGAAAGTCCATTTAGCCTGCACACCCTCTAGTTTGGAGTATATCGGAAAAAAATTTCTCACCTTTCTCTAGTGTGTTTTTGGTATTTTAACAACCTGAAATTGAATCTGTAGGCCATTCTGCTCGAAGTCTACAGACATTTCGAGTAAATCGCAAAAAATAGCAAAACATTGCGAGAAATCACATTACTGTATTCGAAAAAATTTGTAAAAATGTTTTCTGAGTATGCTCATGTATGTATTTTTTCGTACATTAATGCTCCAAATGTGAAACTTGAGCCCATTTAGCCAAACATCCCGAAATTTCGATTAAATCGCAAAAAAATACTGAAAAAAATTACAAAAATTTGGAAAATTTTGGTTTGATCAGGATCAAATGTGTTTCTTATATATTATAATGAGCTAATTCTTACGCATACTACAAAATCGCGTCATAGTGGATAAATATGCCGAAAGTCATATTCATGTGCATACGAAATTTTGGAGCATTTTATTTTTTCTATATTAGATTGACTGATGTTCTGATGTACTTTTACTATAAGAATTCCAAACTAAAATCTGTTGAGCTCCATTATTACAAAATTTGACAAAATTGCAAATAATAAGAAATATGGATGTAAATTATTTCAAAACAAATTTTGCGGATTTGATTCATGCTTCCTTTTATATTCTTCTTATGTAGCGAACTCTTTTTTCATCAAATGATCTGCGATGATTTTTTTCACTATTTTTTTTGTGATTTAATCGAAATTTTGGGATTTTGGGCTAAATGGGTTTTAGTTTCACATTTGGAGGATTAATGTACGATTTTTCCAAATTTTTCCAAATATAGTAATGTGATTTTAGAGAGACTAGTAGGTGTGGTTAAAAGTATAAACCGCTTTTACTTTTTTGTGGGCTGGTGTTGATTTAAAGCTGCACTTTTTACTCGGTAATCGTTCTCATAAACAGTATATTAATGTATATAATTTGGGTTTAATATGGGCGTGAATCTTAAGATTTTTTATAACTAATAATGAAGCACTTCCCTCACCGTGCACAATATTGTTATAAGATTACACAGAACCGGTCGATTTTCACTTATAAAAATAAAAACTTTCAAATGCCATGCACCTCTTTATATTATCTTTATATTATCCAAATACTATTTTGCTTGGCATTTTTTTAAGAGCAATTATCTTCTTGTATGATTTGTTTTATTCTAATGCCGTAGGAATTGAAAGTCAGAAACGAAAATTAAATTAGGCAACCTTGGGAAAAGCTACATGTTCGAAACATTAAAAACCAATAACAATTTATGTATTTGTTCCTCCGGAATGCCAATATGATGATAGTAGTTGACGCTCGGCCATATTTTGGCCGTCATCTTGAAAAACCAGCCAAAATGTTACTTTTTTACATTTGTCTCGAAAAATACAAATATGCCATTCAAGTTTGTGCGGCAAACGATTTCTTGTTGCAAATTTGTTGTAATTGTATCTTTAGTACTATCAAATTCAACAAACTTGATGCAAGAAAATTGATCCAAAGTATTATTTTTTGCAAGAAGTTTTTATTCTGATATAGGTTCAAGTAATTTTCGGTTCTTTGTTGCAGATCGTAATGATCGATGCAACAGATTTTATTTGTATTTAATCGATTTTGCATTTTAGCAATGGCATCGGTTGAAATTGGGGTTTCATCACTTTTTTGTGGCTGAAATATTAATTTCAAAGGTTCTTCCCTGTGCAACAAAAATTCGTGTATTTTCCAGATGACAATTTTCTATTCACCAGCACTGACTTTGTCTTTCAACAATTTCGCAATTTTTGCTTTTCAGCTAATATATTATTAATGGTGTTTTTGATATTGTTAACGCATGTTCTAGAAGTAGATAAGTAATATCGGACTTTATTTCGGAGTAACACTTGACTTCTTCGAAATTATTGAGTTATTAGTTTTATCACTAAGCCAATAAACAGTTCTTTTAGTTAAATTTCTCAACGAAGACCTTTCTAGAATTCCCAATACAGTAGTCCTTCCCTTATTCTAATTTGTCCAGTCAGACAAGATGGCGGCCTTCCCTTATTCTCATTTTCTCCTCTCCCCCACTACTTAGATTTGTAGTCTCACTTTTGACTCTTTTTCTTTTGTTGCGCATGCGCCGTTATTTGTATTTAGAAAATCCACACGTCAACACACGTCAGTGGGGAGAACGCGTGAGGGGAAATATTAAAATAGGAGAAGAGACAAAATTAGAATAAGGGAAAGAGTACTGTACTTATACAAGAAATAAAAAATCTCAATCATTTTCATTCGTGTTTTGTTTACTGAGTTACTAAATCATATAAAATATAGACGCAAAAATGATTCATTGTACAAAAAATTGCTTGTACTTATGCTGATTTATTCTAAGAATTGATTATATTTTGTCCAATTCCATATGTATTGGACAATTACACTACGTTTTACTTTTAAATTCAAGACGTCTGATAATTTAATTAACTTCTTTTAGGTTATGTGCGTTTGTGATTCGCGCATTAAAACATACATGTTCGTATTCATATTAATAAAAGAACTACACTGTTAAAAATTTCTGTAACAATTTCCTGAGAGAGTAACCGAAGTTTTTTTTATCGTTACGGTTTCAGAATTTTACGAAACAGAGTTTAGTAATTTTCTGAAATATTTTGGTAATTTTCTGAAATCTTTTAGTAATTTTCTTAAACTTTTTCGTAATTTTCTGAAATTTTTTTATAATTTTTAAAAATGTTTCTTAATTTTGTTTCGTGAAATTCTGAAACGGTAACAGACAAAACTTCAGTTACTATTTTAGAAAAGTCCTAGAGAAATTTCTAACAGGATAGAAAAAAGCAGACTTATATTCCATTACATAATATACAGATTTTTGGTACACTTTTTTTAATGGGTTTTTTAGTTTTTTGAATTACTATAACACTACTGTTCAGTGAGAGTTGGATGCAAAAACCAGTAGCAATTCGCAAGAACCACAAAAGCTTTGTTTCAAATGGGAAATCTTTACCAAAATACAGCAGAGTCCCGGTATAATTGAGTCTCGCTATTTTTATGTCCCATCATATTTGCGTGGTTACGTCTCGTTATATTTACCAATCGCCGCTCTATTTTTCCCCTACCTTGAGGGCTGGGGCCTCAGGAAAGGTCTGCTGTGACGTCACGAACATAACGCGACTGAGAGAAGTGGGAGAAGCGACACTTCGCTTCTTTTAGTAAATATAACGAGCTGGGAGGAGAAGGCGAGTAACCGAGAACGTAAATATACCGGGACTCTAGTGAACCAAAATTGTATGAAAAAGAAAATTGTTTATTTAAAAAACTGAGTATTTATTAGTTATATAATTTTCTTGTATGACCTTTTTGAAATTTATTTATTTATTTATTTATTATAAAACGAACGGGCAAAATTGCCCTTAGAAGAAATTACATAGCATGTGGAGGATCACTTCACCATATAACATATAAATAAACAAATTACAATTAATTAACATATTTCAGAAATAATTCGCGACATTTAGTATAAAATAAAGAGAAGTTATTAGTGTCGATAGCATAATGAGAAATTCCGTTCCATTGTCTAGTCAGTCTAGGAATCAGCGAGTTGAAATAAAAATTTGATTTCGAGGTTTTTTCTAAAAGAGGTCTATAAAATCGATGTGCATAAAATGCACCACGAAATACAAAGGAATTTTTCAATTCTGTAATGGAAAATCTATCGTGCAGTATATTTCTAATGAGCAAAATATCATTGAGTTCATGAGTTGATTTTATGGTGTATATATTAAATTAGTTTTAGATGACAAATATCTGATAAATTTTCGTTGTGTTCGTTCCAATAAGTTGATGTTACAGGGAGTAGATGGAGTCCAGATAGAGGATGCATAAGTTAATTGTGATAAAACAAGAGACTTATAGAGTGTAATAATTGCTTTAGTGTCTTTGAATGACTTAGTGGAACGAATTAGAAATCCTAGTGTACTGTAAGACTTATTAGCAACATATTTGACATGTTCGTTTAAGGACAGACGTGGGTCAAACAATACCCCCAGATCTTTTATAATAAATGTTTGTTCTAAATCTGAATTAAGCAATGAATACTGGAAGTTTAAACAGCATTCGTGTTTAGAAAAACGCATAATTTTAGTTTTATAAGGATTAATTAATAAATTATTGTCTGTACACCACTCGGAAATACTATTAAGATCACCCTGTAAACACAAAGCATCGAGTGGAGTTTTCACTACACGATAGATCTTCATATCATCTGCATACAATAAAACCTTTGAATTCGAAATGCAATTTACAATATCATTAATAAAAATATTAAATAATATAGGACCTAAATGAGATCCCTGAGGAACTCCTGACATTACTGAGAATGGAAGTGAATAATTTCCCTTAATACGGACAATTTGTGACCGCTTACGTAGGTAGGAGTCAAACCATCGAAGAAGGGAGCCACCTATACCAACATTACGTAGCTTTGCAACTAAAATGTCATAGTTTACTGAATCGAAGGCTTTTGAAAAATCCAAATATATAGCATCAACTTGATTACCAGCTTCTAAAGTCTCACTGATATAAGCACTATAAATCAATAAATTTGTTACAGTAGATCTTCCCTTAACAAAACCATGTTGATATTTAGTGATAATGCCAAAAAAATAATCACATAATTTATTATATACAATTGCATCAAACATTCGAAATAGAAAATAAGACACATAATTTATGTTTTTATTATACAATTTTTAATACCTCTCGTAAATATAAATGAATTTATATGAAACTTTAAGATCGTACGTGTACATTAGCTACTATAGTAAAAAATCATGATTTATATTAATCTACCATTCATCAATTTTCCACATTTTTGAAAAATTATTAAAAAATCCTTTTCAGTGAGCGTCGAACTCCCGGAAACTGGATGTTCTCCGCACGCAACTCGTCGTATAAGTAGTGGCAGCTTATTTAAAGGAGCTGATGCAGTGGCGTTAGCAAATTTAGCAGCATCTGCTGGAAGGTTTGGTGGTTCCAATATGAGTCTACGACACGAGCGAAAGAAATCTGTGGACAAGCCTGAACACATTAAAAAATTACCAATCATCAATCCACTAGTTCAGATGCCAATGTGGTCAAGTAAGTAATGTCTGTTTTCTTTATTAATTCTGGTAATTGTTGTTTACAAACCTAGATAAAAATTAGTATACTACTTTGTGTTTATGTTCATATCATCAATACATACGTTATTATCAATTGATTATATAATTTTTTCTTGTTATCATTTTAATTTTCATTGAGGAATTTAGAAGACCAATTATAATTATCATTTCGTATAATTATATTAAAAATGAATTAAGTTAATTTCTTTCGTTTCATATCTAATATATTCAAATTAATAATAACGTTTTAATGAATGAATTTCATGTACATTCAGACGTGAATGGCGTAACTGGATTAATCAGTAAAGCTCTCCTAGTTAACGCAGATGCACTGTGTGCCGCCGTTTCTCCATTGATGAATCTCGATGAAACATTAATGTAAGATATTGGCTTTGCTTATTTTATATAACAACTAGGGAAAACTGAAAGGAATGTTATTCAAAGTGATTTTCCATTTTAGGGAAGGATATTTCGAACGGTGTGTAATGAACAATTACTTCGGCATCGGAATAGATGCCAAAATCAGTTTAGATTTTCATCAGAAGCGGGAAGAACATCCAGAAAAATGTCGATCGAGAACAAAAAATTATATATGGTACGGGGTTTTGGGATCGAAGCAGTGGTTACAAAATACTTACAAAAATCTGGATCAGCGAGTGGTTCTCGAATGCGATGGTCAGAGGATTCCTCTTCCTTCTCTTCAGGGCATCGTAGTATTGAATATACCAAGGTAGGTTTAAATAAGTTTAGCTTTCACTTACTAATAAATCATAGTGCAACAATAGTTATTTAATAAATTGTCTAACCTAACTGAAATAATGCAGCTTTATGGGTGGTACGAATTTCTGGGGAGGGACGAAAGAAGGCGATTTGTTCCTGGCTCCGTCGTTCGATGATCGTATTCTGGAAGTTGTGGCTGTTTTTGGATCCGTTCAAATGGCAGCGTCTAGGCTGATCAATTTGCAACATCATCGAATCGCCCAGTGCCAATCTGTGCTTATACACATTTTGGGAGACGAAGGAGTTCCAGTTCAAGTTGACGGAGAAGCTTGGATTCAACCGCCAGGGATCATCCGGATTATCCATAAAAATAGGATGCAAATGCTTTACAGAAATAGGGTAAGAGCGTAACTTTTATCTAATTAATATGATAAGTTTTTGTACCTGCGAGATATTTCGAATTATTTCAGGAATCATAAGTTACCTTTGTAAAATTAAATGTCTTATCTTCTGTTTACTAAACAAGAAAAACTTGATGGTTTTTAATGATTAACTTTTGTAAATAATAAAATTATCATAACATAACATAAAAACTCTTTTGTTTATGATGTTGCATTAGGATTTAGAAACATCATTGCGTGCTTGGGAAGAGAAACAACGTAGCATGCCGCCGGCGGTAGTACAATCACCATCCTCAGCGTCAAGAACAAATTCGCTTTCCCGCCATCATCAACTAATGTTAGAAGGTGTGCAGGAAATTTTGAGCGATGACGAAATGACGATTCTTAAAGGCATCATAGAAATCATTGCTACTTTGACGAAATGGGTGAAGTTGTTGTACATCCATCATCCTGATCTCAAAGAGGAACTTTATATTATTGCTGAGAGGACTCAAGAAGCCTTGGAAATGGTCCATCCGAGAGGAAAAATCGTCCAGGGGGTTAGTATAATTTAATATATTTTAATTTACGAAAATTAATACAAACAAAGATAATTAGATGAATAAAACGCGATTAAAAATACTCTTTCAATAGGTTTCGTTATTAAAAAAGTCAATTGATTACATGAAGGCAAAAAACGCCTTGAAATAATCTAAAAATTCGTTCTAAATATAAAAATATTGCAATAATATTGGTAAATATAAATAGAAACAGAATCAATAACAAAATTATCGTTCTAGTTTTTTAATTGCATTTTATTAATGTACTAGTGGAAATAATAGTTAGCATGTTTCATAAAGTAAACGGAAAATTAAACTAGTTAATTGCTTCGATGATAAATTTGAATGTTATCAAAATACATTTTCAGATTTACGTATAAGATCTATTGCGATTTAAATACCAAGATATTATTTACAAAATCTATTTTTGAAAGTGAATAAAGTTTACATCTACAAACAAAAATTTTAGTATTTTATAAATGAAGAAATTGTACTTTGTTTCGATATTTGTTCCCGAAAATGTGTAAAAATCCGGTGTAATACTGATAGATAGAATCTCTAAAATCAGTAATTACCGACAAATTTTGATTTTCGAACGTTTTCGTTCGAATATTCTAAATCATGGTTTTGTTGTTTAACCCATTAAGGACGGGAGACGCACATATTTACGTTGATTTTCGACCATTTTCGAAAATTCTGTCGTGATGGGTTGATTTTGACATTAGGTTAGATTAGAATTGTAAATACAAAATTGCTTCCTTTTCAACAGGAAATAAGATTAATATTGTTTTGAAAGTGACAAATCCTACAATTTTCGAGTATGCTCTTTCGATTGGCGTGGTCAAAATTGCATTTAAACTGCTTTAAAAACCAATATGGCGCATTTAAAAGAAAATGAACAAAATTTCGTGTGTTTCGTTTTTTTGTGAATTTTTTTCGTATCAATAATGTTGCCGGATCGATGCCTTTCTGCAACCAAAAGTCCACAAAATATATGAACTATAATTAGGAATTTTTTTGTTTTGCCCCGAATCAACCTAACCTCTTCAAAACGTCAATATCTCGAAAAAATAAATCTTATTCTATCAATTATGAACATTATGATGAAATTCGCGTATAAACATTACCGCATGATTTTGAATCATTTCGTGAAATATGGTCGGCCATATCGGATCCACCATCTTGAATTTTAAAAATCTAGCCTCAAATTCGTAATGAACAACCCCAAAAACCCCCGTATACGCATTTTATCGCGATTTTGAAGCATTTTATTGAATTTCAGTCCACCATATTCGACCCGCCATCTTGAATTTTAAAAATCTAACCTCAAATTGCTGATCAGCAACTTCGAATACCCCTGGAACTCAGTTTTAGGGATAATAATAACACTAGAGATGCGAATTTCATCAGTAATGTTCATAATTGATAGAATAAGGTTTATTTTTTCGAGATATTGACGTTTTGAAGAGGTTAGATTGATTCGGGGCATAACAAAAAAATTCCTAGTTGAAGTTCATATAGTTTGTGCACTTTTGGTTGCAGAAAGATATTGATACGGCAACATTGTTGATACGAAAAGAAATTCACAAAAAACGAAACACACACAATTTTGTTCATTTTTTTTTTGTATGCGCCATATTGGTTTTTAAAGCAATTTAAATGCAATTTTGACCACACCAATCGAAAGAGCATGCTCGAAAATGGTAGGGTTGGTTACTTTCAAGTCAATATTAATCTTATTTCCTGTTGAAAAGGAATTTACAATTCTAATCTAATCTAATGTCAAAATCAACCCATCACGACAGAATTTTAAGATTTTTTAGGTTATGTACTTGAAAAATGTATGTTTTGTAGTTTTAAAGATGACGAACAGTACGTAACAATTTTGTTTTTATGATTTGTATCATTTAGTACTATTGTTACCCTTAAAAATCAGATATTACCTATCATATACTTAGAAGTCGTAAGTCTATGTTACCTGTACGATTGTTTTGCACAAAATTACTTTTAATTCGTACGTTTACCGTTCAATCCATTTCTCATTCTGGGGAGGTCGTTTTAATGAATAAAAGTAGTGTTAAATTATACAAATTGTAAAGAAAGATAACAAAATTATTGCATACATAACCTAAAAATAGTAACAAGCCAAATGTATAACTTAGGACGACCATGTAACTTTGGGCAGGATAATTTAGGACAGGAGCATTTTTGCATTTTTCCGTGTACATAACCCCAAATGTCTTACTGTAACAACAAAAAATTCTAAGGAAATAATCGACATCTCTAGTAATGTTGAGCATCAGCTTTAAAACCCATTTTTTAAATTAATTTCCGATGATTTTTTTTTTGTTAATAATATTTGAATTTATGAAATTTGACCATATTAACCCTTTTCGCCCCGAATGTCCGGAAATTGGACAGAACTTTCAACACTGTAATTTTTGTTCCAAACGTCGTTAGAAAATATTGAAATAAGTCAAAATCGATAGATTTGGACCTCCTCTTTCAAATGCCGTGATCAGAATCAGCCGGCAATTTCAAAGAAAAAAGTTATGATCATTTTTTCGAAAAAATCCTGATTTTTTGTACGTTTCTTCGCAGGAATCGCGTTTTTTGATATGGAAAAGGGCAATGCTGATCATTTTAAAAGATACTAATCGCGTCTTTTTGCTCAGCCCTTTCTTCTTCCGTTGGATTTATTTCAAAAAACAAAATGGCGGCTTCAATATGGCGTCTGTAAGTTGTCATTTTGCATTTTGTGGCACAAATATCGAGTATTTGACCGTTGTAACGGTTGAAATCATGTAGAAGTGGGATGAAAATTAATTATTATTATTTGTGAATACCAAATCTCATTATTATTCATTCATAACCTCAAATTAGTTATATGCAATGAGTTTTTAGCGATTTTTTGTTAATTTTCACTCAATTACGATCGGTTCTGTCAAGATGGCGAAGGTGTCTAAAGTTATAGCCCCTCACTATCCACACTTCCGTAACTTTGTTTATATCGTGCAATGGGTGCTTCTGTGTGCGAATCTGGCTCAGCGGGACAATGTGGTGGGGGAGGAACTGAAGAGATTAGTATAACTTTAGAGAATGCAAATGTATAACTTAGGAAAAATAAATTATAAACTTTAATGGTTAACTTATCACATTATGTCCTAAAAATGCCCTTTCGAAGGAAATTCTCAGTAGTAAAAATAACATAGGCCAACAAAATTTATACCCAGAAATCGGACTATACTTTTCCGAAGGTTTTCAATCCACTGAATCCAAATTTGGCCGTAGAATTATTCTATCATGTCAAGATTTTGAGATATCCTAATCTATAAGTGCAAAAAACACGTTTTTGCTCATATTCCGTAAGTTTTTGTGCCGGATCAAAATTATTATTTGCAATTTGGCGTGAACAATGTAAGGTGCTATTTGTCAGATTTAAAATGCGTTTTTAGTCATTTCTATATAAGATTTTTTTTATCGTGTTATCGAAGTTTTTGTCAGGAAACAATTTTTAATATATTTTTTAATATATTAAATAAATATTGTAAGAGCATGAAAATAACTAACAAACTAAGACCGAATTTCTTGCTAAAATTTGTTCTTTTACGTCGATATGTTGAAATATCCTAACCTAAAAGTACAAAAAACGCAATTTTTGCTCATTTTCAGTAAGTTGTTGTAGCGGAATACAATTTTTTTTTTTTCAATTTGACTAAAACCAGATTAAAATGCATTCATCAGAAACCTGAGTATATTTTTCCGACGGTTTTCGATGTGCTGGTCGTATAATTTCTCTGTGATGAAAAAATTGTGAGATATCCTAACCTAAAAGTGCAAAAAACGAAAATAATAATTGTGCCTTGACAAAAACTTCGATAACTCATTGAAAAAAAAATCGTATGAAATTACTAAAAAAAGCATTTTAAAGTTAATGAACAACGCTTTAATCTGGTTCTTACCAAAGTGTGAATAAGCATTTTGTTCCGCCACAAAAACTTGTTTTTGAACTGAATATGAGCAAAAACAGTGTTTTTTGACTTTTAGGTTAGGATATCTCAAAATTCAGACGTGATGGGACAATTCTACGGCCAGATTTGGATTCAGCTCATTTGCGATCCTCGGAAAAGTATAGTCCTGTTTCTAGGAGATTGGCTTCATTTTGTTGTCCTGTGTAATTCATTTCTTAGTTAATTCTAAAATAATTTGTTTTATATTTAGTAAGAGACAAATAAAACGTCAGTTTATCTGCCGGTTTTATTCAAAGCATTTTAAAATGCGAAAAAAAAGAAAATGTTTAAAGGTCAATCCAATTGGTTATAATCCAGAAGTTTGAAATAAAACACGTGAAATCTGTCAGAAACAGATATTATTTTAATAAATATGTACTAATTTTTATTAATCACAACCAGTTTCAAGATTAATGCCAGTAACAATTGACACTATCGTAACATTAATTTTTACACAATTAGTTCACATAATCAATCCATAATAATAGTTTTGGAAGAAACTGTAGAAAATATTTATTCGACTTATCACTACATCCTAAGGTACTCTTTACCTTAAAAGTAATCAATACTAAAGTATCATATGGAATCACATTTCATAATCTGTCAGATTCGTTTCAACGAAATCTTCATACACAAATACGAAGAACAAACACTAATTTTAGCAAAGTTTATAAAAGTCTATTGCTTTTGCCGCGAAATCTTCAGCGCACCAATCGATTTCCTCACTTGACGAGTATTGTTAATCGGTTGTCGATTTCGTGACTCCCTTGGAACTTTACCCACTTTTTGTTTTTTCCCAGTCTGGATAACTTTGTTTTCTGACAGTGCTTTTAAGTTTCCAGAAAATTCATTTTCTACGAATTTTTTCTTCACTGATGGAGATTTAACTTCCTTGTCCTCGACTAATTCCTTAGTTTCTACTTTTTCCGAGACACCGAATAGAAAAGAATCGATACTCGTTTTCTCAATTGTCTCTTTCGTAGTTTCGCCTACATTTAATAATATATGATTTCTTCTTTTGCGCGACTGTTGATTATGCAAGCCTGCTAAAATTCGACCGGTATCGCCTAAAACTTCCATCAACTTTGTCACATCCAAGTTGTCTTTATCCTCTAATAGCATGGAAATTCCAGTTCCCAAAGCTCCTAACGCTGAGCTAATGGTATTTTGAGTTTCCACTAAGTTGATATCTTGTTCTAACGAATCTGCACTTAACGATGCAGATATATCTGGGTTTAGTGTCGGTGTAATTAAAACTTCAGATGTCGGATACTTTTTCACGAGTTGGGCATTGTCGTCTTCGCTGTTGCCATTTTTTAAAATGTACTGCCATCTGGCGGTAACTTCAGGATGTAATTGTATGTCGTTAGGTTGAAGACTATCATCTGGACTTTTGTGATTTTCGTCCGATGGAGTTTGTATTTGACCTTTTAGAGAATCTTCTTTTTCAATTTCATTATTCAGAGAATTTGATTCTGAAATAAAAATAACATAAAATATGACAAAATATGTAATAGAATAAATACACTAAACAATAGTCAGAATCTTATCTATGTGCTTGCTTTTGATAGAAATCTACAAGGATTTAAAACTGCGTGATACGTTTTATAAAATTGATTTTTATTATTATGCTGCAATATTAACTAAGAGCACATATTTCTGTAAAAGTATTGTCCAAGTGGAAATGGAATGGCGAAATCTAATTCCATTTATGACTTTGTAATCAAATGTTAATAAGGTAAAAGTCCCAATTATGAAACACTGTCCCAATCTTTGAAACACAACAATAAATACATTACACCTTAATTAAAGCATATATTCTCAGCAAAAAAATTCTAGGCATGAAGTCATTGTTTCATTTCATTTCAACATGATTTGATTACATTAATGATTACATTGTCAAATTTCTTTTAATACAAGATAATTATGCAGATAAAAATATCTTCTTCAGAGCAAAACGATCTGTCATTAGCATCTAACTGGTAACTCTCATGGTTAATATTTTCACGAATCTTCACCTAATAACATTATTGAAAAGCATTATAAATTGACGTCTAAAAAGTTCTTAACATTTCGCGTTTTACGTTTTGTAAAAGAAAATCTTTTATAGACCTTAGAGAAGAAGATTTTAAAGACCATACAATTTTATATTATGCAGATTTATTTCCAACTCTGTATGTATTAAACAGAATTGTGTTTAATTTAAGTGTAAACCTAACCTAATAATTGGGTAAAACAGCAGGGGAATGTCCTCACTAAGAAAAGAAAAGAATTGTAACCATTTTTTTTCATATTTTTGCATCCTATTTTCGAATACGATAATAAAAATGTCACTTCAGACACAGTGAAGTCGCAATATTGAAACTTTTTTATTATTGCATTTATTGTAAAAATACAAATGAGGCAAAAAATGTTTTAAACAAAAAAGATAGAGAATCAAATTCGTTACAAAACTAGATGCCTTCGACCCGGGTGCCTACAATTTTAGCTAAATTCGTATTGCAGTTCCCTGACGAAAGGCTGATGCTTTCGGGAATATTCCCATTTTAACACTGCCAGGAAAGAAGGCGGCAGAGGGTTGTTCTAGCATCGTTAGGTTCGAGTAGTTTCTATACATATATTGTAACAATATCTTGTTCCTTAAATAGGGTGAATATGCCAATGAATGGACGGTTAAGCATTTTTCACACTTTGATCGATTGTAACTTTTGAATTCTTTTATGAAAATTTAATTATGATACCACCATTAGAATCGTTAGACTCCGCTCTTTATGTCCGTGTAGTTCAACCTTTGATTTTATTTATTTATTAACCTCGTCTTCATACGTTTGTAAAAAAATCCGCTAAACCCCAATGAAACATTTTTTTGTACGATTTGTATTTTTTGTTAAAAAATGGAAAAACGTGTTTTTTGAGCGTTTTTTTTTTTGTTAAACCTCCCCATAATCTAGTATGCATTGTCTCCAAAAACTAATCAGATTTAAGTTTGGCCAAGAGAAACCCAAATCCGTTTGTACTTTTTAAATTCGTCCTGCCAGTCGCGAGATATCGCGTATACAAAATTTTGCCCACGGACGGACGGACGGACGTACAACCTAACGGACACCAATTTTTTTATTGTTGATGAAAAATTATAGGGTAATTTTTTGGCGGGAACTGACCAAATTCAATACTTCGCCAGACCTATGGTCTGGGTCGAAGTAAAAGGTTATATTCATTTGCCTCCTAATACCAACGCTAATGCCATAAAAGACGGATGTACCTGAGAACATTCGGTTTGTCATGTCACATAACCTCATTTATAAGACAGTTTTGTGTGTTAGGGTATTTAAATACATCAGCTTTGACATTACGGAAAAAATGTATCTAACCTTTTTTGGAATTGAGAGGAATTAAAAAGAATTAACGGGCATGCGTCTCGAATCTCATTAACGACAATCTGGAATTGAAATTTTGGATTTTATTTTGAAGGTTAGGGTCGTATTTTTTGTTCCTATCACTGTAAAAGATGTAATTTTCATTCGAAAAAATATGGCGATTTGCCCACGTTCAACATTGTAAATTTGCTACGTGAAATTGGGAATTTTCTATCTGAATTTCACAACGTTTTGTAAACACCCTACGTTGAAAGTGATAAAATTACAACGCGACGCAATTGTATGAAAATTACAATAAATTTGTAAACTTTATTTCTATTTTTTACAGTGTACATGGAGATTGACTAGCAAACAATTTTAATTCCTTTGAATTCCTTCGGATCCAAAGGAACGAAATAAGGTTATAGTAATATTTTAATTCCTGATCTAAATTTGGCCAGAAAGCCATTTTAATTCCTTTCAAGCCCACAACGAAATGTAAGGTTATCTGTATTTTTTTAATTCCCACACTGAAATTCGCCATCCAGTAGTTTTAATTCTTTTAAATCTCTAGAAAGAAGAAATAATTTCGCAATGATTTAATCACTATTTGAATTTATTAAACATTAAAAAAAAATTCCTTGTGCGGGTTACGAGCCACGTATGTCCAGTATTCCACGTATAGAGTAAATGGAAGGTTTTTTGAGTAATTAAATAATTAATAATTAATTATTGATCTTAATTTCTATTAAATTTAATTCTTTACGCTATAGCGGACCCTAGTTATAATTATTTATTCCTAATCGAAAGAGTAATTCCAGCAAACAGAAAGGAATTGCAAGGAATTGAGAGAAATTAAAAAGAATTAACAAGCATACGTCTCGAATCCCATTAACGACAAAAATAGAATTGAAATTTTGTCAAAAGGTTAAGGTCGTCTTTTCTATTTCTAGATCGAGATTGACTAGCAAACAATTTTAAATCCATTGAATTCCTTCGGATCCAAAGGAACGAAATAAGGTTATGGTAATATTTTAATTCCTGAAACAAAATTGGCCAGAAACCCATTTTAATTCATTTCAATTCCACAACAAAATGTAAGGTTATCTATTTTTTTTAATTCCCACACTGAAAATCGTCATCCCGTAGTTTTTATTGCTTTGAATCTCTAGAAAAAAACGGTTTTGCATTCCTATTCAGTGATTAAGTCCGTGGAATTTTCCATTCCTATACCGGAATTCAGAAACCGATTGTGTTAATGCCGTTAAATTTTTGCCATAAAATAAAATCTAGGCTATAATGATTTTGACCAAAAACCATTAAACTAAAACACATGGCCTTATTATTATTGTTACTAACTTATAATCAATTAATAATTACATGACTTTATTTAATTTTTTACTCAAAACGGCTGTAGGCTTTCAAAACGCATAAACTTCCATCACATTGCTGGTTATATATAATTTCATTTACATAACCTACAAAAGAACCGTATACTTTTGCAATCAGAAAGATTCGAGGGAATAAAAAAAATATTATTATTTTCAATTCCATTGGATACAATTTTTCCAGGAATTCATAGGAACTAGGAAGAAACGGAAACAAATATTTTATATTCCGCTAAATTCAATTGAATCCCGTCATTAACCCGTTTCGTATCAAAACGACAAAATTTGTCACCGGTTTTTATCCTCCGTATTTGCATATTGTCGTGTATTTTGATGAATATGTTTTTCTAGCTTATTCTTGAGCTTGCTGAATACAAATCCGTTATTAAAGTTGGAAATTGAAAATGGCGAATCCCATATGGATAACCGAAATTAAAAAAAAATGTCTAATATTTAGTATTTAGATGTTTTCAAAGTCATATTAAATCGGCCATTTTGAATTTCGAAAATTTAATAACAGGTTTGTATTGAGCCACCACAAAAACAATCTTCATATTCCTCAAAATACATGTCAAGATACAACAAATATTTTAATAAAACGCAAATAACAACAAAAAATCCGTATAAATAGCGCCATTTTGAGGGCGTCATTTTATAATTTATATCGTAATATTGACCAACTTTTAGTAAAACTCATTACACCACATGATTCTAAAGCCTGACATGATCCCGAAACCTCTTCGCCATAAAAATTGTAGTTTACTGAAAATGTTTTCGCTTTTTTCCACGTTTTCTTTATTTTAAGTGGCCATATTTAAAAATGCAAGGTGATATTGAAAAACGGACTTCAGATTCGAAAAGAGCACACCCAAAAATTATAGAAAACCTAAATTTCATAACAATATCTCAAAGATATCCATAAACTTACGCAGGACGAAAACCGGCGACAAATTTTGTCGTTTAGGGACGAAACGGGTTTAACTGGTGCAGTATTTTCCGTGCCAATTCTGGTAGAAGCGAATCTTCCACTAAAATACGTGAAATCTATTTCTATGAGTTTTTTTTTGTGCTCCTGATTCCATTTCCAAGCTCAGTTTCAATTTTGCAACATCCTAAAGGGTAAAAAATAAGGGTTGAGGGTGAAATTTTCAGTTTCTCTAGAAACTTAGATCTAGAGGTTTTTGATACAGCTGATTTCATTTCCAAGTTTAGTTTCTATTTTATAACATTCTAATGGAGTGAAAAATGAGGGTTGAAAAATACGGGTTGAAATGGAGGAAAGAAGTGAAAAAATAAGGGTTTATTGTCAAATTTTCATTTTTTCCAGAATCTTAGATCTAGGGGTTCCGACCTTGCGCCAACCAGATGCCGTTGTCTAGTCATTCTCGATTTAGGTCTTTAAATCGAGGAAAATGGTGGATCCAATATAAGACCAAATTACCGTTTCTCAGAATTTTAGTCGGCCATATTGGATCCGCCACTTTGAATTTTGGAAATCTGATATTGGATTCGTACTCAGTGCCCCCAAAAACTCCTGTATACCAAACGTCAAATGATAATAGCTATTAGTTCGTCCTGGCATAAATTTCTTTTGATAATTATGCTTTTTTGAAAATAATGTCTTATTATCAATAATTATTTTACATAATTATACAATATTATTATTTTTTTATAACATTTATTCTTAGGAAAGACAGGAACAAGAAACCGTAACGAAATCGTTGACGAACCACTCATAAACGATGAGAAATTGTGCCCCCCCCCCCCCCCAAATATTTGTCTCGTCCGACTTGTCTGTCCTTTTCTAATCTTCCCAATATTTGCCTAGTGAGGAGAAGAATTTTTCCCCCACTCCGCCGATATACAGTTATAGAATGCGTCGACCAGAAAAAATCAGCTTAACCATTGTTTAACCTTTCCTACATAGCGCATGCGTGATGTCGCCACAGAATTACCACTCGTGAGAAGTGGTGGGGAACAACAATGGAGGGGTTAAGGCAAATACAGAAGTCCTTATTCTAATTTGTCCGGTCAGGCAAGATGGTGGCCTTCTCCCCCTATTCTAATTTTCCCCTCCCCCACTACTTATATTTGCTGTCTCACTTCTGTCTTCTTTTCTTTTGTTGCGCATGCGCCGTTATTTGTAATTTGAAAATACACACGTCAACACACGTGAATGGGGAGAACGCGTGAGGGGAAATATTAGAATAGGAGAAGAAAAACAATTAGAATAAGGGAATGACGTATTGGGATGGACCTAGTGGCAAATATTAGGGGGTAGCAAATATTGGGGGGTGGGGGGCTGCTGTAGATGGGACATTGGTGTTCCGCTGTGCCTGAAAGGGTTAACAGGAAATTAATTTTTCAATTCCTCGCCATTCCTTTCTGTTTGCTAGGAAAAGTTTAAAAAAATAACTTAAATACACTAATAAATTGTTTTTCATTATTTTGTATTTGCGTAGTCATATTTACAAGTCTCTATTCAAATCCTTTACACATAAATGACATAAGTTAAAATAATATTAAAAACATTAACTATTAAAAATATCACATTTCCCTTGGTCATTAGGATGAATCCTTAACGAAGCATCATTTTCATACAAAAACAGAAAAACTCCTCGAAATACAACTTTACATGTACAATTTTTTAATCGGCTAACTTAAGAGGATCTGAAAAGTGAAGTAATTCTAAAATATTTGTACCGAAAAGAAATCTTTCGAAGAAAATACATACCTTCGACTTTTTTTTCATGTTTTCGTTTCCTATTCACAAGCAGACCGACTTGAATCGCTTCGGCTCTGAATTTTTTATATTTATTATACAAGGAACCTTTCGCACAGATAGGTCCACCAGATCCTCGAGTACTTTCGCTGTAGTACTGTTCTGCTTTTTCCTTAGGAAAAAGTTCGACCAGTTGCTGAGTGAGAAAATGAAATCTTTCTCGGTTTATACTAAAAATATAAAGTTTTTAAATGATCGATTGAAAATTTTTTAAGTACGCTGTATATCGATACGTACTCAAACCCTTTTACGAAGAATTCATTTTCAATTATTATGGAACATAAATGGCTTCGATTAAATAACAATGACTCGTCTGATTTCTCTTCCTCCTCATTTTCATCATCGCTGCTACCGTCGGTACATTTCGATTGTTGTTTCGATTTCTCAAAATTTTTTTTGTACGCAAGCATTAAAAATTTGCCTCTGTAAGACGAATTCAGGATTTGGTAAATATAGTTTTTAGTTTTTTCACATTCTTCATCTGTTAAACAAAATAAAATAAATTTACGCTTTAAAAGTTCAATAGAATCGTTTTGAAAGTATTTCATGTTAAATAATTTAATTATTGAACTATATAAACAGTGTTCGTACCCTCATCCTGTATGTATTCCTCTTTAATGGTTATGTTATTCATAATTGTATTCCGATATTCAGTCCTTAGTTCTGCATAAATCGTAATGTTTTAAAAATATTAAATATCATGTAACGATATGATATGAACGATTCATTTATGATATTTATTATCGATACACGAACTTCATGACAATTTTAAGTAACGAGGGCAAATGTTAAATTGTAATTTTACATTGTTAACGATCATGTATCAAACATTTTAGCATTGTATATAATCGTATAAAGAACATTTATAATTCGAAAACTTTATTAAAAGATCTTCTGAAGCAAAAGTATTGCAGTATATTATTCAACGACTGTGACGATAATTAAATTTATGTTGCCGATTAGACTTTCCTACATCTTTGAAACTTGTATATATTATTTAAATTTTAATATTTGCAAATAAATGAATAATTCAATAAAGATAAATATCTACATGAAAGGTTATCTGTATAAGAATTCATATTCAGTAGTAAATGTTGTTATATTTGCCATTACTTACCTTTAGAAATAATAACATTCAATACTTTGTACTATACCGGTATTTTAAACGCGATTTATTTACTTCAATATTCATATTCAATATTCACAATTTGGACAGTTTAGAACGCCGACATCACACCTACATATTCTATACATATGTGCAGTTGTGTATGTGTGTGCTCTACTACACAGAAAGAAAGGGCGAGAGAAGCCGAAAGGAACCGAGTTTATCCGCAGTCGCGAAAAACCTTTCAGATTGAATGTGATTTAAAAAATATATAAATAAGGAGAATTTATTTATTATATAAGAAATTGGAGATTTTTATTAATATTTTTGTAATTAACTGATGTTATATGGGCAAATCCTCAGAACTTTTAACTTTTCTGTGATTACACTGTAAAAAATGTAAATGAAATTTACAATTTTGTTGCGATTTTCATGCCTAAAAATATGGTGATTTTCCCACGTTAAACGTTGTAAATTTCCTACGGGAGGTTAGGAATTTCAGAACGATTTGTAAATTTTCTACACTGAAGGTGGTAAATTTACAACGCCAAGCGTTTTTCCCACTATAAGTGGGTATTTATCGAGCTCATGCTGTACATGGTAAATTTACAATATGAGGGGAAAAACCATTTGTGTAGTAAAATTAATTTTTGCATTAAAATTCCACATTACAGTAGTCCTTCCCTTATTCTAATTTCTCCAGTCAGGCAAGATGGCGGCCTTCTTCCCTTATTCTAATTTTCCCCTCTCCCCCACTACTTAGATTTGTAGTCTCAGTTTTGTCTTTTTTTCTTTTGTTGCGCATGCGCCGTAATTTGTATTTAGAAAATCCACACGTCAACACACGTCAGTGGGGAGAACGAGCGAGGGGAAATATTAGAATAGAAGAGAAAAATGAGAATAAGGGAAGACATTAGAATAAAGAAAATTAGAATAAGGGAAGGAGTACTGTATTTTAGTTTTATTTTGTTTTTAAATGTAAAACAGAGGAATATATTGTAAAATTCATTATAAAATGTATTTTTTATATTTTAGAAGTTTTTAGAGCTATAATCTTTTGTCGAAAGAAAATATTAAATCTAAAATCTTTTGTTGATAGTAAAACTTTGATCGAAAACAAATTTTAGAGCTATAATCTTTTGTCGATAGTAAAACTCTTGTCGAAAGAAAACATTAAATCTAAATTCTTTTGTTGAAAGAAAAACTTTGATCAAAAGCAAGTTTTAAAGCTATAATCTTTTGTCGATAAACCTTTTGTTGAAAGAAAACATTAAATCATAAAATCTAAATTCATAAATTATTAAAATAAATTATTATTACAGGCCATTACAATTGGTTCAGGATTACGTGTATCAATTTTACCACATAATGTAGAGTTCAAATCATCTGCCCGTATAAGGCTATTGCGCTTTAGTACATAACCTAAAATTTTCTCTATACATTATTATTACTATGTATTTTATTGTAAATTTACTATTCTCTTGGAGAATTTAAACTTCTCTACGAGGTAATGTTACCGTAACCTGTAAAATCCAATTTCAATTGTAAATTTACAATTACAAGTTGACATTTACAAAGGTAAAAAAAGTAATATTCACAGCACCTACATGTAAATTTACAATAATATTGTGTAAAAGTCCTACAGTAGGACCTCTCTTATTCGAACCTCTCTTATTCTAATTGTTCCCCCACAAGTCTTCTCCCACTATCACACGAAAAGTCAACGAAAAATATTGTCTACGAATCACAAGCTCGCAAGCAAAGTAAGTGGGGGTAAAGGGAAAATTAGAATAAGAGAGGTCCTACTGTACTTGGAGCATGGGCAATATTGGGTCCCACTCTGCAAGTTGTAAATTTACATTTCCATTTTTTACAGTGTGCGGAAAAAACGACCTAACCTGTAACAAAGCCAATTCTTTCGGGAATCTGCCCTAAAAATTGTTGAGAAAAACATATCTAGGAACTTTTTTTATTCATTGTTTAAGCCATTCACCGCCGAATGCACTGGAATTTTACCTCAAGATTATTAATCACATGAAACATAAGGAAAAAAGTCCAAAGTGCATGAATTTTACAGTTTCAACGTCGCTAGATTTCGAATAGTGATGAGAAAATTGTCAAAAAATTGTAATTTCCAATATTTGTTGTAAAAATATGTAAAAAAAACATGATTTTTAGACTTATTTTTTGTATCTTCTAAAATGTTATTGTTTAAAGGTCGCTCTTTCAAATGGTGATCAGAAAATTTCCAAAAAATTGTAATTTCCAATATTTTTTCGCAAAATTATGTAAAAAATCATGATTTTTAATCATTTTTTTTTTCGTTTCTCCTAAAATTTTTTGTCAAAACGCATTCGTATCGACTTAAAATAAGTCATAAACGTGCGCCCGATGTGTTCACTAAAGGAATCCATCATACTCGATTTTTTTATTGTCTTATTAACAAAATGGCGGTCGATACGACGAAATATTTGTGCGTTTTTCAAATTTCTCATCATCATACACGAAAGTAATTCCAGTTAAACAAAACTCTTTATTCGGGGGTTCTTGGAGTTGCTGATAACGAGTATGTTGTTGGTTTTGTTTCAATTCAAAATGGCGGATCCAATATGGCGGACCCAATATATTAAATATTCATCGATTTTTGTGATTTTCAGTATCATTATGTTTTTTGAGTCGTTGATTCTGAATTCATGATTTTTGAAATTCAAGATGGCGGACCCAATATGGCGAGCGGAGAATATTAACCCTGCAAACATGGACAGTAAAGTAACAGTTATGTAATATTTACGTAATGGTTACATTGTTACATAAATGTTACACAGTTGTTACATAACTGTTACTTTTGTGTTTGCAGGGAAATATTAATCGATTTTTGTGATTTTCAATATCCGCCTGTTTTTTGGGTCGCCGATAACGAATTTGTACTCAGATTCTCAAAATTAAAAATGGCGGACATTATCTATCAGTTTCTTGCAATTTTTATCTAAATGACACTATTTCCGAGAAAAAAAATTTGCGAAATTTTCATAATGCATTGCTAAGACTCAAATTATGGACACTAATGAAAATTGTTCTTCATTTAGTTTTTTATTTTTTTATTTGCTTATTTTAAACATAATTAAATTATAAAAACGACGGGTTGCAATTATTAATTGTTATAAACTTTTGTAACGTGAACAAAAATGACATATGGTCCCCTTATTATAAAAGAATTGAAATATATTGAAAAGAATTCGAAATATGAATTTATTTGTATTCTTCCTATCCTTCAAATGAATCATGAGACAATTAAATGTTTATAGAATAATTCAGAATTTCTATTTAAACCTAATCAATTCATGTTATATTTACACACTCAATCTAACCTACAAATTTTATTTCGATCAAAGAATTATAATGTAAACTTTGGCATTCAATATTTCCTCAGAAATGTCGATAACTTCAAATTTTCGCTTAATTTTCGTTATCATATAATCAACTAAAATCTCATTTTTTTATTGATTTCTGACGGATTATTACAGAAATATTAACAATTATGTGGAAAATGCAGACAGTTTCCCCAAAAGCCACTTGTTAAAATGGACAAGTTAAATTTTATTTTCTGGCAAAGTTATGTAATTGCTCTAAAATTTCGCCTAAGCGAAAAAAATGGTTCAAGTATAACATGTTTCAATTTAAAAAATTGTAGTTACAATTACACTAAGAATTATATATGTACCTTTAGATTTAGTCCGGTAATTTTGATCAAACATTTAATAGAAAAATATATTGTATGGAAGTTCATACAATTTGCAGATTTTTACACATAATTCGTGAATTAATTTAAATATATCAAATTAATATTAAACGGCGTTTAATTTGGTGAATTTTATTTTTAACAGGCGAGCTTGAGGTCTTGCGTAACAGAACTGGTTTCCAGAGGCAGACAACTCTATGAAGAATCTTGCGACCTTCTTCGCGAAAAGCATCATGATCTGGTAATTAAACTTAAATAATATATTATGCTTCAAGGGAGGAAAGCACGCGATTCCTGAGCGATCCCCTCCTGCGAGGTGCGCGGTCTTGCCTCTCATGTGACATACGCTATTTTTCTCCCGACCCCATCCATTACTCCCGCTGGCGGCACTTTCCGTCCCTAGGGAGTAATGAGAACGAAGTGCGCATGCGCACTGGCGCCCGGGCGGAATCGGCAACTTTTGTCCCGCGTTTCAGAATAGCGGGAAGAAGCAGAGTTTCGGAAAAGCGTAGCAATACGAACATTCCGACGCAGTCGGGAGAAAAAAAAATGTTACATCTAAATACTAAGAAATAAAAATTTAAATTATCTTCTAAAAAAAATAGTTTTCAGTGTGATGATCAAAAATTTTGACAGCCACTGCTGAATGAAACATATAAAATAATACATAACCTAAGCAATTTCATTTCAGAAAATGACACCGAATCTGGAGACCAGTCTTTCAAATTCTTTAGCTGCGATGGAGCAATCACTGCGCAAATGTATCTTCGACGAAGACAGAACGAGGCTAGTGTACTTACAAAACATTCCAGACGAACAGGTAAACAATCGGGCAAATTTTGTCATTAAAGATAACTAAAATTAGAAGATGAAAAACGTCTTATGTATTGTATTAGGCCGACAAAAATAAAACTAAACATCGAGGCTTGTTCTGGCAGAAGTTCCGTCGTTCGGGTACGCACAATCCAGTGAAGATGTTCTTCAGAGAAGACATCGACCTGTGGGGAATCGATGAAGTCGGTCACTGGCTGGAGAAACTAGGTCTCGAGGAACACAAAGAAAAGTTCAAGGTCCATGACATCCGCGGCCGGGAGCTCACCACCCTGACTGGACCAGATTTGAAAGATCTCGGCATCCAGAAAATTGGACACCTCAAGCGGATTCTGCACGGGATTGACGATCTTAAAAAATGCAGTAAACCTTTAAATTAAGAGCATTCGCCAATCGCATATTTTCTCCAATATTGAATTAGTGACCTTGGAAGAAAACCCGAGTTTTTTGGGGTCGACAAACTGTAAATATGGGTGGAATATGACGACTCGTGAGAAAAAAACGCGTTGGGAAAAGGTCACTAATTCGATTGGTTTTATTGGCGGTTGCCGATACCTATTCTCCATTGTTCTTCGCTGGTCGAAGATACACATTCGTTTTTCCCCTCGATGGTATTGAACGCTAGATCACAAACGTTTCCAAGTCGGGGATCATCATTCACCGCTAGATTATCCAAATAATTTTCACGAAAGTACTAATTTTTTGTATATATTGGATTATATTAATAACGGGTTTCGATAAAAGCGAGGTTAAGCTCGTATCATCCATCTAATCCCATTTAACTCCACGCTTAGACGATTCAAAATCATTAAATTTCGTAGAATTATATAAAGTAGTCCGAGCGATTTCCTAACCCCAAAAGTATTGACATGTCAGATTTAAAAAAATTTTCTTATATTTTCTTTTTATAATTGCGAAACGTTAAATTCGTCACGTCGACACTTTTGCGATCTGGAAATTCCGTTTTGTTTACTAAATTAATCGGGAGGAAAATTCGGGCAACGATCCCTGCCTCGGGTATGTAAAAATTAAGTCAGTTCGTTCCTAACTTTCGCCGACTTGTTTAGCAAGTCAATACTTCACTTTTTCTTAGGGTTATCCTGTTTCAGAAATCGGACCAATCGGCCCGGCAGTTGTTGTAGCTCTTAGTCTTTTTTACGAATCTCTAGTATTACACGTAGCCCATAGTCCAATATATTTACGTACTCTTCTGACAAAATAACGAATAAATAAAGTAAGAAAGACACGCGAGTTAAAGATGAGCAATCAAACGATGGTGCAATAAAGTCAGTATTTTTTAATGTTAGTTATATACAGCAACAGCATGTTATCGTAGCGCTTCTTCCTTTCTCGCGGAGACACTGAGACGATTCGTCTTTTACTCTTTCCTAACGCCTGTCTCTCTCACTCTCTCCGATCGAAAGTTTCCTCGAGGCGAGGAGGCGGAAATCGATTAATTTTTTCGTAAGTGGAAATTTTGATCGAACTGTCGCGATATTTCATTTTGACAATCTTCGCCACCTCGCCCAAAAGCAAAACCGAAGTGTCGCGCACAAAAGTGCCTGAAGTTACTAAACGTGAGATCTCTACACTTTGCCGACTAAGGATTGACGATAATTATCGATGTTTCAATTAATCGACTTTCAATTTTATTTTTACACGATCTAGAATTAGTCAACGATGAAAAGAAATCCTCTGAGAAGCAGGAATGATTATTTTTTACGAACCAAATATATAATTTTGAAACAAAACTTTCAGTATTTTAGTTTATTTTTTAATTTTAGTTAATATAGGTATTGTTATTACAAATTTTTTCATTAAAAGATGTTTAATTATAAGTTTTATTGCATCTGTTAAAAGCTAAAATTATCTATATTTTAAGTAGTATTGTTTTTAAGGTTCTGGTACGTATACTTTGAAGACCCATTAAAAAAACATCCAAAAAACTAATAAATATACGAGAGTAGTGTAATTTTTACGTTTTACTTTTGCGTTATTTTAATCTTTGGGGATTTTAAGGTTATGATACGTAGAATTTGAAGACCCATTAAAAAAATACCAAAAACTAGTAAATATACGAGAGTAATGTTGTTTTTACATTCTACTTTCACGTTATTTTCATCTTTGAGGATTTTAAGGTTATGAAATTAAACATATACTTTGAAGACCCATTAAAAAAGATCCAAAAAAGGTAAATATACGAGAGTAGTGATGTTTCTACGTTCTACTTTCGCGTTATTTTAATCTTTGGGGATTTTAAGGTTATGATACGTACAATTTGAAGACCCATTAAAAAAATACCAAAAACTAGTAAATATACGAGAGTAATGTTGTTTTTACATTCTACTTTCACGTTATTTTCATCTTTGAGGATTTTAAGGTTATGAAGTTAAACATATACTTTGAAGACCCATTAAAAAAGATCCAAAAAAGGTAAATATACGAGAGTAGTGATGTTTCTACGTTCTACTTTCGCGTTATTTTAATCTTTGGGGATTTTAAGGTTATGATACGTATACTTTGAAGACACATTAAAAAACACACCAGAAATTAGTAAATATGCGAGAGTAGTGTTGTTTTTACGTTCTACTTTCGCGTTATTTTAATCTTTCGGGATTTTAAGGTTATGATACGTATACTTTGAAGACCCATTTAAAAAAAAAACATCAAAAAAAGGTAAATATACGAGAGTAGTGTGGTTTTTACGTTCTACTTTCACGTTATTTTAATCTTTGAGGATTTTAAGGTTATGAAGTTATACGTATACTTTGAAGACCCATTAAAAAAAACATCAAAAAAAGGTAAATATACGAGAGTAATGTTGTTTTTACGTTTTACTTTCGCGTTATTTTAATCTTTGGGGATTTTAAGGTTATCATACGTACAATTTGAAGATCCATTAAAAAACACACCAGAAACTAGTAAATATACGTTTAAAAATGCAATACGCACGTAAAAAAGTTTCCAAAAAATTGATATTTGATATTTTTGAAATATCTCAAAAAAGGTAAGGCGTTTTAAATCATGTACATGTATTTTAAGCGCCATAAAGGTTGTTTTTAGAGTCAGACAAGTTCTGATGAAGTATCGATTATCGAAACATTGTGAAAAATCGCCGATCCCTAGTAATGCCGCACTGTGTCGACTGTGCCTCTTTCTGCGAGACTTCTCGACGGGTTTACGCGCGCGTAGCGTTTACGGCATTACGCCGTTTTCTTCGTCGTAATCATGCGAAGCGTTTCGACTGCGTGATTCCTAAAGTATCAGATGGCGCTACGTACGATAATTCACAACCGTAGATAGCAATCAAAATTTATTTTAAATGAAAGCCGTCGACTACCTCTACGAATGTCAAAACGAAGGAAATCAAAACACGGATGGGTTTTTATATTTCGATGATTTTTTTCCAGTTTCAAGATATTATCGTACGTTGCGTCATACGGAGAATCACATTGACCGTTGTGATATTTCGCACAGTCCGATTGCATGCGAAAAGAATTTTTTAGGGAAATTCTTCTTCCTTGATTTGCAGATGTTAATTTGGAAATAGAGATTAGAATTAAAATTATAGCTTATAATGGCTACGAAATTTTGTTAATATTCTGAGATCAAGGAAGATCAATTTCTATGTGTAGTTAGGTATCTTATTTGAAGGTTGTACAAGATTTCTGAATTATTTTTACTGTACGAGAATCTGAGGCTTGTGAAATATTTGAGGTATTTTAAGCGAACAGTTTTAATACGCCGTTCGTTGCGTTTTAAGGGTTACGTTAATTTCTTTTTAAGGGGAATTTATAAAATTTCAATCGTCAAAAATAAAAAAAATAGATCGATTATTATATTATATTTTTTAGGTTATAAATTGACATTAATATATAAATGAAGGGCAGGGTTTTAAGTAAATTTGAAATCTGTCAATTGTCGCTCAATTTTTGTCCTTTGTCAAAGGATATCAAGTATCTTTGGAAGTTTCGTTTGAGACTCTGGCGGTGAAACGAGAAAGCTTCGAAATTAGGTTAAACATTATAGACATAGACAAGAATAAAATCAAATTTTTAAGAAATTTAAATGACTTGCCTTTTTTTTCAATCGTATAAATATAAAATTTATTTTTAACTTTTGTTTAATTTAGTCGAAACTTTTGTTTTTAACCGTAACATTTCGAAGTAGGTAAATTTTAACGTTAGGGTCTGAAACGTATTTTCAATAATCATTCAACATATAGGTTATGTTTGATATATTTACTAAGGAATATTCACGAAGACAAAGAATCTATTAATTTTCAACGAATAATTCATTTCGAAAGCTTCGATTTAATAAAATATTTATTGTATGAATACAATGTACTTATTACAGAGTAAATGTACAAACGTAAATCGGACGATTTAGGTTATGTTCGCTGCATCGAAGATTCGAATTCTATTATTCTGTCAATAGCAGTTTGTCATCCCTGAACGGCGAAAAGCCGTGTCTTCTGAACACTTGCCTTTCATTGCGGCGTTTCGTGTACATAATGGCGAAGCATTCGAATCTACGAAGCGATATTAAAGCTATATTCTAAATCTTTCCATTGAAGCCAGTTTTTCCTAACTCTGCGTGGCTCCTTCGATCTATCTGCGATAAGCAATTTACAAATGTGAATAAGTAATATCGGAAAGAGAAAAATAATGCCGGAATGCTTTGTTTGAGAATGCTTTCAAATTAGCGCCACCTGGCGATCTTTGTGGATCTGTAATCGATGAATTATACAGTAAATTAAGATTACTTGTCCACAAAATGTTCAACGATTTATTTTAAAGTATTCTTACAACAGTGATAATACAATATTTGTAATTTCGCATTTTTTACATTATAATAAAATGTATATTCTTCTCAATATCAGCACGAGTAAAGATGACAGTATTATTATTATAATTGTCAATGACATCGCAATAATTTTAACAATTTTTTATGTACAATTTTAATATTACGAATAATGTCAATAGTTTTTTATAGAAAAAACTATTCTTTCATTATATTTAATACTTTCTTCGTCCATCACAGTAATTATTTATATATGTATATTAAACTTTATAACGTGAATAAGTTTTTGTACTTTCGACTCTTTTGATTCGAACATTCTTAAGTATTAGAACTGATTAAGTTCGAATTAATTTTTCGTAGAATTGCACATATATACGAAGGCGTTACAAGAATTGACAGCATTCCAGTACTATTTTTCTTTTAGTATATAGGTTAGACAGTACTGTAGTTTTCTTTAGTACAGGAGCCTCTAATCATACGAGTCGATACGAACGATATTTATATATTCAACAAATACTGTGATAAATGTATTAATACATATTGTATACCCGCGATATTTTTTATTCGCACGCGCGCTTTCACGTCTTTCTTTGAAGCACAGCTTTTACCCTTTTGTGAAAATGTCTCTTAAATGAGAATGTTACGAGACGAATACGACGTCGATTACTGACAGAAAAGCTTTAATTCAATACTAATCGGATGCGTATATTTATTCGAGAATTTGCGAAAAAGGCTCATTTATTTTTATCGATTGTAATGTATTATATTAACTAATATGATATATTTCAACTTGTAGCTTCAAAAAAAATTATAAAATGTAATTTAATATGTAGCATTGGTCGCTCAGTCTGCGCACTGAACAACGAATTGTATTTGCGAGTTTTTGAGTAGCCTTAAAAACAAGAATACGTAGCAAACGTAGAGACGTATTAGAAATTCTGAGATATTATCAGTTCAAAATATTAATTGTGAAAGTTCAAGTCTTTTCCAATGTAACCTGTCCATCAGAAATTTGCTCTCGTATCAAATGCGAGCCTGTTAATTATCTTGTATCCTGCGAGAGATGTACTCATGTGTTTTTCATCGATTCAGTGTTATACGTCGCGCATCTTTTCAATTGTTACTGTAACGATAATGTTGCAAGTTTTCTGACTTTCCAGTGTATTATAATTCGGATGTTCAATTGTAATAAATTTGAATTTTCAATCCCCGTCGGTCTATTCATTTCCTACATTTATGAATATACTTTACATTAATCGTAAATATGTCCCATAAAATACATTTTCATTTTTAAACACTTTTTTCAGATATGCAAACGTCGTCAGATTCTGTTCAATTTAACTTTTGACGTTTATATTGTTTTGTTCTTTTCAAAGTTTATTGATCACACAGGTCTACAAAAAAGGAGGTCTTGGATGTTGTTGGGAAGCTGTGGGTCATTTCCGACGTAATTCTGTACGTAGAATTCGAAGAATTTGTCCATCACGTCAAGATTTTGAGATATTTGAGGTTATGTACAGAATGCAACCATTTTTTGGCCTTCTGTACTATTTGCATCTTTTAGTACTACCTTTATCCTTCAAAATGAGCTTTATTCGATCACCTACGATTTTTTCTTACAAAGTACGGTCAAATTACGAGATATATCCCATATTAATGTCAAGGGTATGTATATGCTTTAAATAGTTTGAGATAGATATTTTGTACTGGTATCTTCATTTGAAAATTTGTACTGGTGATGTTTGGCGTTACCGAAAAAGAATTTGAAGTCAAGATATTAAAATGTTTTAATTCAAGAAGACGGATTCAAAATGGCTAAATAACCAATAAAGTATAAAAAAGTTATCAAAAAAAAAAACAGTCACAATATTGAAACGTGTTTTTAACTTATCCATATTTTATTTAGTTTTTTATATTTATATAGGTTTCATGACATTGAATTTCACCTTGAGCTTGTTCTCCAAAGGTATTTCAAGGTAAATTTGTTTACATGTATATAATAATTTCAATTGGCGTATATTTGTGAAAAAAGTAGTAATAGAATTCTGCGCCTCTCATATTAAAGAAAAAGAGTAGTACCATATAATCCAATGAAAGGAAGAACTTCTAATAATGTCATGTCTTCTGTACATAACCTCAAAAATAGCAAAAAACGCGTTTTTTTCGAGTACATAACCTCAAGTATCTCAAAATCCTGACGTGATGGGCCACTTCTGACCTCAACTTCGGATTCTACGTACAAAATTACATTGGAAATGACCCACAGCTTCCAAACAACAAAATCATGTTGACATGTGTTATATTATCTACATAACACGTAAAAATTCACGAACTCACTGACAGTAATACAATAAACTATCACTGTGAATATTGATTCATGGTGAGAAGATTTTTTTTTGTATGGACAGACAACACTTCTAATTGCGTTTGTAGATATCGTATCAATCTCCTAATCTCTTTGACATGAGATAGTCAACGAGATTTTGGACGGATGTTCTTCTCAATCAGAAGATCATGCTTCATAAAGAAATGGAAGGTGAGTAGTTAAATACAATAAACGATAAATCAACCAAACATACGTTTATATATGAGCAAATCTCCAAAACTTTCAAAATTTGATATTGAAAAGAAATAGTAGTTTTTTAAAGGTTCAGCATTGAAAACAGTTTTATGTGGTATAGTTCGTCTTAAATTAGTAACATAAAACATGGACTCGCGATATTTTTGAAGACTTTTTATAAAACTCCATATTTGAGATGAATTTAAAATGTAGTTGAATAAAACTATTCTGATAGATCAAGACCATTAGATATTGAAGTGAATTAAATTAAAATAAGTGACAAACATTGGTTTTGGCTCCGAATCTGCAATACCTTCAATTACATTATGTATATGATTTCCTCAGGGATGACATTTTTCCTACTATTTTCTATCTACAGAACCGGTCATAAGTATGAGATCACCCTTGCGGAATTTTGGCTCATTTAAAATGTTGATATCTCATCGCCAATTTAACGTACGGAAAAAATAAAAAAAGGGAATTAAAGAAGAGACTTTCAGCTTCTCAGTCGCGGTGGTTTCATTTCCGTACATGCATTTGCCTTTGAACTATGCTCGATTTACTAAAGTCATTTTTGAGTATTATTTTTTTTAACCGCTCCCATTTTTTAAAATATGATTGCAGGAGAAAAGTACAACGTGTGATCGATAGATAATCCCTTCAGCTTCAATTCGCCTCTTCGGGATTTTGTCTAACAATTCTTCACAAATACTTATTCAATTTTGAACAAAATAATGTGTTTTTTCAATCTGCTCTATCTCGGAAAATTGACGTGATATAACACATTTTTTAGGAATAAGTTTCATTTTTTATCTATTGGCAGAAATTTTTTCAAATTTTTCGAAGTAAATTTTTTTTTTCCATATTTTGTCGACTGTAATGTTTTTGCATAACAATCAGTCTCGAATGTAAAGTTGCATTTCCACTATGCTTAGTTTGCGATATAATTCATATATATGTATTTATAAGTGAACTTTATTTTTAACATACATCGAAAATATGAACAATTTTATTAATACATGTAGATATACATGGCATAGAATAGTACGGTCAAAATTTCTACGAGTACATTACCGAAAAATGAACTTAATAGTAAAGACAAACGTAATCTTAAACTTGAGCATAGTTTGAATGCAACTTTACATCCGAGAATCATTGTTACCCGAAAATATTACAGTCGATAAAATGGCAAAAAAAATGTACTTCGACAAATTTGAGAAAAAGCCAATAGATAATTAAAAAATGAAACTTTTTCTCTTTTAAAAATTTGTTATATCAGGTCAATTTTCCGAAATAGAGCAGATTGAAAAAAAAACATTCTTTTGTTCAAAATTAAATAAGTATTTGTAAAGAATTGTTAGACAAAGAGGCAAATTGAAACTGAAGGGAATATCTATCGATCACACGTTGTACTTTTCTCCTGCAATAATTTTTTTTTTTCAAATGGAACCGGTTAACAAAAATAATACCCAAAAACGACTTCAGTAAATCGAGCATAGTTCAAAGGCAAATGCGTAAACTTGAAATTGACAGATACAACTGGACAAATTGGGGTTAAACATTTTTTTTAGTCGAGTCTTCTCAAATGCAACATTCCAGTTCGACACTGTTCTAGATTGGCTGATGCTGCAGTAGTTCATTTTTTGTACACGTTATAATATATACAGTACCTCTTAGTTTAAGATTAAATCTTAACCTAAATTCACGTAAGTACAATAGAATAATACAATAGAGTAATTTATAACGCTTAAATATATAAAAAATACATTATATTACATGCAGGCTTACTCCACGTATTGACTTCTGTACCTAATAAATTCTGTACTGAATAATGAAGCACTTTTTAAATGTGAACGGCATGCATCGTTCCATTATAAAAGTTCTCAGTACAACAAAACTCCCCGAGTCGAAATTTTAAGACCATTTTGAATTTACGTTTAATAATTTTGCACATTGTACTGTTTCCTAAAATAAAAAGTTAATAATATATTTGGTATTGGCACACAGAAGAAATTTTCTACAAACGTTCTCTCCATGAAACGTTAAAGAAGGTTTAAAATTACGACTCGAATCATCTCAGTAATTTCTAATTAAAAAGTTTATCAAATGTTTGTAATTATTTCTAACGAAACTCACGTCACCATTATTTTACCTAATTATTGTCAAATATCAGATCATTTAATGCATGCATGTTCAAAATTCGCTACATCGTAAATTTATTATTTTATTAAAAAATTATAAAATAAACAATTGACTTGGTATTTTTCAGGTTTTAATATGTACAAAATTTACAGGGGCACACATCGTCTAAGTTTCAGTAACCGGTAAAGGTTCTGAAAAGAAATCGTTGAATTTCAGGATACTATTTACAGCAATTTATTTACTTTTTTCCTCAGGAAGTAATTCGTTTTAGTCGATTTAGAGTCACGTCTCTGCCTAAGATCTCCATCATCTCAGCTACGCTTGGACCGTCCTGAAAGCAGAGATAAACGTCGCAATACATCTAGTTTCTTTATCTGAGAAACGCATTATTTTAACTTGTAATTAAAAATATAAGCCAGTTAGAATATTTGATAATTTACCTTCAGACCGCTCAGAAGACGACGTAAAATTTTCATTAAGTCGGGAAAAGGTACATCGCTGTTATTCGCAAACTCTCGAAGATGAGTTTTTAACGATTCTCTTTGAAAATTATTTCTATCTATATTTGCTAGCCTAGTACTAACTAGTACATCGATAGCTTCCAAGTACTTCAGTTCATTGTCGGTTAAGACAGTTGGAGGTTTTACCCAAAGAAATGCTAAATCCGGCGTAACCAAATCTTGGAGCTTCGATATTCGATCCTGCGCCCAGCGCAAAGTCGATATTACGTGATCCGGATTCAATTGTAACGTTCCATCTTGTATCCTTAAAAATTAGTTTAATCATTTGTATTGCCTACATGTAAATATTGGACATTATTTCTTATTTTTAGGCCATGACACATCATTAACAGCAACAGTGACTGAAGTTTTGAAAATATGTATATTTATGAATTATGAAAAATAATCTGGTGATAATACAATTTATTAGAAAATGTTTCGTAAAAAATGCTGTATAGTTTAGAAAGTACTTTTGAACTTCAACGGAAGGTTCGCGTAGTTATCTGCTTATAAGTAAAATCATGTACTGAAACAAAACGAAAATCCCTAAAATGAATATTGTAGTGGATTACGGTATTTTTCTCTAAATATAGTAAGTATATACAATCATACTGATAAATAAGGTAAATGTACCAATAACGGAACATTTTATAACCTCGTTTTCGTTGTTTTCCGAATAGATAATGTGTTATTGTCAAAAACTGTTTATTTTTTACGAAAGCTTATAGTTTCATAAACAAAATGCGCTTAAGAAAAGTTAGATTTAATAAAAAATCAAATTATAAACGTAAAAATACGGAGGGGCAAATATTCTCCTAAAGCAGAATGGCCCGGAAGTCGTGTGAATCTCTGTTCCAAGACAGTTGTCCCTATTGTGGAACAACCGCAATTGTAATTTTAATTTAACTTAAGGAGGGTCGGTATTCAACAATAAGATCTTCCACAAAGACTGTTTATATCATAAAATAATATTAACATAATAACATAATATTAAAATCAAATGAATTTTAAAAAATGTTGTCCATTTTTAACTTTTTTCAGGAATAAGAAGCCCTATTTTCTTTAATAACATTATTACTAGCCATTTTTAAAATGTTAACTAAATAATACGACAATTTGTTTATGATATGACTTTGGGGTATTGATCCTCCTTAAACGCAGGCAGTGAAATTATTCAAAAATTATTTATTAGCTCATTTAAATAAAAGTTCGTACAAAAATTTCTTATTATTAATTCTAGTAGTTATCAAAATCACGCAGCAATATTTAACTTTAAACTTTATTAAATTTTATCCTTTTAGTTCTATACTATAAACTGTGTTAATTGCAGATTTCTTAATATAATCTTAGAAAAAAATTGTATTCCCATAGTAACTTTATGTACAACTGTATATTTTGTAGGTTTGGTTTTTTCTCGTGACAAATATCAAATTGAAACTTACAATTTTAATTTATTAGAATGAAAACTATTTTTCAATAATTGGAATGAATTTGTTTAATGAATTATTACACTTTTTATGAAAATTATTAATCAACGAACATATATACGTGAAAAATACTTTCAGAAAATCGCAGTAGCTTTGTATTTCAGAAAATATTTTATGTAAAATAAGAATTAAATTCTTCACTCTTTCACTTTACTTTTCGTGCACTTTACAAAATTCAAGTCCTGTAGCATACTTCTACTTTAAATTTATTTATAATTAATTTCTACAAATACTATTATAAAATTATAGCAGAAATTCATTCAAAAATATTTTAAGTTAATTCTTAATTTTTGTTCAGACTGATTTGAGGTAAAATTAAGACAGCAACACAAATTTTCGAAAACCGTTCCGATATGGGGACAGTATTCCGCTATTGGTACTTTTACCTTATAACTTTTAAATTCCGCATAAAAAATCGGTTACAGTTTTTGAAGTTTCAGTATGCGGAATTTTCCCATGGAATTTACAAGACACAAAGAATGCCAATATCCAATTCTAATAAACAACTCAACAACCAACAATTTCTTTTCCAAAAGCTCTTATCTCAGAATAATTTAATAGTAGAAAATTAATTTAGTTTCTGGCTAGTTTCTGTACAATTTTGTTTGTGCCTAAATACATATGGACATATAGCAATCTAATAGAAAACTAGACATATTTCTATTAGAGGAGCAACAAAATAATTAATATTTCTTTGCATTATTGAATTAAATGGAACTTAAAAAGAGGTAAACGTTCCTGCTTTTACTGACTGAATATGTACGCCATTCTTGCTTACACATACATACAATTTAGTTGGTCAGTCTGAAAAACTGATTTTCATTCATTGTCGCTGTGGCTCGCCATTTGTACTAAAGGGAATGTATTGTACCTCTCTTTGATGTCAATAAAGTCAAAATAATAATAATAATAATAATAATAATATAAAACCTGAACATAGATCATATCAGACCCTTAGTAGGATAGTATATATCGCAGGAGGCATGTTTACAATCAACTATAAAATATACAAATCTTCCTGAGGATTTTTATAACCATTTTGAATTGAAATGAAATTTTTATTTTGTCAGGATTTGAAACTATTCATGAAAATAGTTGATTTTAATTATGTATAATAAAATCGAGAATTGGAACTGGATTGCAATTCTATTTAAATATACTTTTTATTTACTGTTAATTGTAGTTAAATCTATATAAATAAAATTGTAACATTAAAAAGAAAAGACAAAAAAACATGTTTTTTATCCATTATGACTTATAATCAGAACTAGTGTAATAAAATTATATTCTAACATGAAATTCTTATAGTAGTTAAGTCTGTAAACTTTTAAATTAAGTTATCATTTCTACAAATACATTATAAGCTAAATTATTAAATAAATTTATCTATGTATATTTTAAAACATTGTCATACTTAATGGTTCTCTAGGAAATGTTCTGTAGAAAATGTTACAGCTTTTAGCGAACAAGCATGAGGTTGCTTATTCCGATTTTCAAAATGCTTGGCAAAAATATGTTTGCATAAGTCATTCTGACTACTCTCAAAGACTTCTAAGTGCTATTATCGAGTACAATGGTTTGCATTCATTTTAATGCATATAAAAAAAAGTAATCACAGGTTATTTTATTAAAATGTAATATATAAAAATACAAAATCTTGTTATTACCAATTATATTCTGTTATTTTGAACAAATTACAAGTTATGAACGTTTAAATATGACAAAAATTGTTATTATACAGATTTTTTTTCAATGTATATAAATGAAACATTCTCCAAATTTAAATTACCACTACCCAACCAGAAAACCAAAACGAATAGAAAGTTAAAAATACGAATTGAAATGAATTCAAGTGAATTAAAATGAATTAAAAAGTGGATACAATTAATAATTTTCATGCGTTTTAATTCATTTTAATTCACTTGAATTCATTTCAATTCGTATTTTTAACTTTCTATTCGTTTTCGTTTACTGGGCAGCAATCGAATTTGGATAGAGTTGTATAGAATTGGATTCTATTATTAAATTCTGAATCCATACTTTGGTCAGCGGTGACTCCATTTTAATACGTAAATACAATTCTATTCGTTCATACGAATAAAAAGGTTACTTTCTAAATTCATATTAATCCAAAAAAAAGTTTTCTTTTTAAATATTAAATCTTAAATACATCCGTATTCATCATTACAGATTCAAAAGTATCTAAGTGTATTCATTTCAATCCAAAAATAGTTTTCTTTTTAAAAACAAAATATTGAATGCATCCGTATTCAACATTACGGATTCAAAACTATCTAAGTATATTCATTTCAATGCAAAAAAAGTTTTCTTTCAAAAAATAAACTTTGAATAAATCTGTATTGCTTTGTATTCTTATACTGCTTCCGATTGTATTCGAAATTATGTTCGTAAAATTGAATTCACAAGGATTACTTTTTCTGAAATTTAATCCGGCAAATTACGCTTCCGATTGTATTCGTAAAATTGAATACAGATGGATTCCTTTCTTCGGAATTCAATCCATTTGAATACATATTTACGGAATTCAAAATGAATTGAAATTTTCAATTCAATCCTATTCAATCGCGATTGCTGGGTACTTTGTCATGTTCATGTATATTCATAAATGATTTTGAATGGAAATAAAATATTTAAATGAAACAATCGTTCAAAAAATACCAAAAAGTTGTTTTTTTTAGTAATTTTTTACGAGGAATTCAAAGATAGCATAATAAAAATTCTAAAAAAATTTTGGACCTAAAACAATTTTTTCCTCCAAAAGAAATGGAATTTTTTAAAATCCATGCGCACTTATTTTGGAAATACGTTTTTCTGTTCACCAAACTTTTTTTGAATGTTTCAATTAATTTAGCGAATTTTAATGGGTCAAAGAAATTCGTTCTTGAGTAACTTTTGACGCGGAAGTCAGCGGTGTTGGAATAAAAAATGTAAAAATTAGTTTTTTAAATTTAATTTCTTTAAATCCATCTGTAATTTAAAAAAAATGTGTTCATCCAAATTTTTGAAATTTTTAAATCAAGTTGGAAGAAAGTAGTAATGAAAAAAACGAAATTAAAAATTACTGAATCTAATTTTCAATATTTGAGTTTCATAAAGGCAATTCTAACAATTGTTTATGGTCTCTTAAAAAGATCAAAGAAATTTGTTGAGAATTGACCAAGAATTTTCTCCAATATCGAAAAATCATGTATTGCAGAAAATTCTTGGCCAATTCTCTTTAATAGTTTTTGATTCTTTTTAGAAGATAGTAAACAATGGTTAGAATTGCCTTTATGAAGCTCAAATTTAAAAAAAATGAATCAGAATTTTTTAATTTACATTTTTTTAGCTTTGATTACTACTTAATGGTATCTTCTTAAGATAGTCTAATCTACTCTAAAAGATTTTAATTAATAAATATAAATTATTCCAACTTTGCAGGTATTTTGCCAGATTTACACCTTGAAAAACACCACAGTACTAGAAAATTACTACAATTTAAGTGTCAGCAATAACATTTCCTTCCTATGTGACAAGATGTACCATAATATAATAATAAATAATTAGAAAAATTAATATATAAAATGTACAACCTTTTATTAATACAAAATCATTAAAAAATTCGAAAGCCAATGAAATTGAATGAATTTCAATAATATAATAAACACGTACTGAAATCAATGATTTTAAAACAATAGAAAATCATTGGTTACATCTCTGTTGAATAGATTTCTATTGATATTTAGTGATTAAGAAAACCAATTCAAATCTATTAAGATTTATTCAAAATTACTCAATGAATTTCAATGAATGTTCGTTTGCTGAGTAGTTAATAATTTAAAAGCTTTGAGTATAAATAACAAATCTAAACTAAATTTTATAGATACTAAGTTAGCATTTTTCCTTAACCACTTCAATGGTAATGGATCATATATGTAAAAAAAAAATTATTGACAAACGTGGTAATGGATCATATGTGTACATTTTGCAATAACTTTTACAATTCTTAATGAATTTGCATGAAACTTCGTATACCAAGGTATTTTGGGTCGCTGAAATCTGTCGTCAAAATGGGAAAATTCAAAATGGCGGATCCAATATGGCGGTTGTAAATTTGCTAAATTTATTAAAATGTGCGGCGCACATTTTTCTTTATACGGAAAACAGCTGAAAATTGTTACTCGGGGGTTTTCGGGGTCGCTGATTACGAATCTGAAGTTAGATTTGGAAATTCAAAATGGCGGATCCAAGATGGCCGACCAAAATGCGAAAAATTACCCAAACTTTATGAAACTGGGTTCTCGGGGGTTTTCGGGGTCGCTGATTATAAATCTGAAATCAGATTTTGAAAATTCAAAATGTCGGTACCAAGATGGCCGACATAAATATAAAAAATTTACTTGATTTTAATGAAAGTTGGTACTCGGGAATTTTTTGGGTCGCTGATTACGAATTTGAAGTCAGATTTTGTAAATTCAAAATGGTGGATCCAAGATGGCCGACATAAATGTGAAATATTACTTGATTTTGATGAAACTTGATACTCGTGGGTTTTATGTTAAATGATATATTTTAGGAAAAAATGGAACCCGTGTTTCACCGTTTTTCGAGATCTTAAGTACAGGGCTGTACCACTTCTGGCACTTTTTTTTTTTTAAACAGCTACCACTGAAGTGGTTAACTTTCCCAGTTAGAATAATCAGGAAAGTACGTTTAGGTTATACATAAATTATGCAGGAAAATAAGCCATATCTATCGAAGGACCAGACGACATGTACTCTCGAGGACATTTAATCGATTAATTCGTCTAAAAATACAATTCAATACTCTAATAATCCTTTACTATATAATTCTATGATAAATTCTGAAAAAATCTACTCTAAAATCCTTATTTGTAAAGTTTTTTGCGAGAAAATACACTTAAAGTTAAGAAATCGAGACAAGGGACATTCGGATGACATTTTCGAATATTAAATTCATCCAGTTATGAATAACATTGCGTGTTGTTAGTTCGTAAGAAAGGAAAGGTAATACTAAACGCTATAATATTAATAATATCGCTAGCATAATTAAGTAATATGTCAAGGACATGAATTAATCAACTTAAACTAATCTTAGTTAATTTTAAATCGTACAATTTCTATTCTATAAATCCAAAAATCGATTTTAAAACAATTACGAGAATTGAAGAGAAATATACAGAACAAATTTACACCTTTTAAAATAATCCAGTAAGCTTAAAAAATACAAAATTAGATAATTATAATGTATAAATACCTTTCCGGAAATGCTTCTTTCACAAGCTTGATGACCCTCTGAACCAGAAACTGATCATTCTTCTCGTCCAATAACAGATTCTTTATTTCCATTTTATTTAACTCCAACAACTTTTCCGGTGCAAGTTTTGTTGAATTCGTATTAATATTGCTCAGATCAAACTGTTAATCATTAAAACTAACTAAACTTTTTGCATTTACATACTAAACTTCTAAAATTTATTTATTAGAAAAAAACTTCATAAATTATTAATTTTTACAGAACACACCTGTTTAATCAATGCTTCGTAACTGAAACATTGTGTAACACCAGGATCCCGAGTAAAACCACCACCAGCCAGCGTGATATAATTAACAAGAGCCATCGGAAATATTCCGTTATTTCTAAACGATTCGACTCTAATGTCATCTTGTCTCTTTGATAATTTCGAACCATTGTGATTCAATACGAGTGGTAAATGAGCATAATGCGGAGGTTCCCAACCAAATGCTCTGCAAATTGCAACCGTTTAATAGATTTTTTTTAATTAGATTTAATAGAATTTTTAGGTTATAATAGAAAATTTTTCTTACTGGTAAAGCAACAAATGCTTTGGAGTAGAAATTTGCCATTCGATACCTCGCAGTACATGGGAGATTTCCATAAAGTGATCGTCAACAACATTTGCAAAATGATAAGTTGGATAACCGTCACTTTTCATTATTATTGGATCTCCTTCGTTTTGAGAAACGTCATATGCTACTTCTCCGTATACCAAATCTTTAAATGGTTCTGGCGTTGGTCTTAACTAATAATTACATTCATTATTTCTTATTTTAAATCTTATTATTTATAACGTACCTTAAATCTTACGCAGTAAGTATCACCTCTGTCCATTTTTTCCTTGATATCTTCTTTAGATAAATGTTTACAACGATTGTCGTATTTTGGCACTTGTCGGAATTGTATAGCATCATTACGAAGGTTTTTTAAACGACGTTCTGAGCAGAAACATCGATACGCTGATCCATTTTCCAAAAGAATCTGCAGTTGTTTCTGGTACAGTTCCAGACGTTTCGATTGCATGTATGGCCCACTTGGACCTCCACGAATCGGATCCTCCTCCGGAATGATACCTGCCCAAATTAAATCATTGTGCAAGGTTTCTAACGCACCAGGAACAACTCTAGATTGATCAGTGTCTTCGATTCGGAGTATGAAGTTTCCCTTATGAGCACGAGCGAACAAATAATTGTACAAGGCAGTTCGTAAGCCTCCGAGATGTAAATGTCCTAAACATTAAAAAGTGTTAATCGATAGTGTAAATTATGAATTAAAAAATGAAAATTTTACTAACCAGTTGGACTCGGAGCAAAACGAACACGTACTTGAGTTTTCTTATAAAATCGTTTTGGGACAGATTGTAAATTCCACGTTCGAAGAAGATTTCTATGCATTTTTATCTGTTTAATTTTAGTTGGTTTAACAAAATAATCGATTTACTCCACGACTATAACACGTGGTTAGGTCATAATTTTTTCTAAATTATAACAGATGTTTTTAAGTATTTACTTCACGACTTACGATACGTACTTGGGAATTCCTTTCGAATTTTAAACTTTCATTCAATTTAGCGTAATTTTCTCGCAAAAAAGTTTTTACGGGGAGAGAAATTGAGGAACCTCACGAAAAATGATGAATGCGTAACCTAGCGGGGAAATGTGGAACTAAAATTTTGGGAAACAAATTTGTGCAAATGTCGTTTGTGATCAACGTACAAAGTGTTTTTTAAAACGGTTTAAGAATTAAAATGGATAGGAAAATTCCTTATAAACAAAGTAATAAAGAAGTTGTTGATGAACTTACAAAAAATGTGGAAGAAGCATGTGCTATTGGAGATGACGAGAAATTGACTTCCTGGGAAAATAAAGAGGAAAATGATTTAGATGAGGATGACAATGGTAAACAAGCCGATGAGGAAAGTCAAGCAAAGAAAAATTTAGACGAAGACTCTGTTATTGAGATTAACCTCAAAGACAGAGATTTAAATCTTACGGAGGAGGAGAAAGAAGTCAGTATTTTCTCTTTTCGAGTGCTGTGCTAAATTTATATTACTTTATTCGATTCCTTTGTTTGCCCTTTATTACTCCATTTATTAGTAAGCAAAAAAGTTCAAATATCCAGAATACGTATTTAGAGTTACAAATTCAAAGTATTGTTGAAAAGAATTTGTGACTATACTTAAAAAGTATATAATAACATCTTAAATTCATTTAAGTTTCAAACGGCAGTAATAGTTTTTAAGAAAAAGCAGTAAATTATTCATTTTGAAGGAATCGAGCTAATCGTTATATTCTTCGCCTATTTATTACACTATTTTCGTTCATTTACGACTATTCGTACATATTCTAAAAAAAATCTATAAAGAAAACATCAGATTTATAAGAAATTACAATTGTATCAAACTGTCGCAACTTATGTAGGTTATTTTATTATTCCACCATTCCTACAAGAAATTTATGAATAATCGGTTCATCAATTCGTCTAAAAATTCAATTCGATACTCTAATATTGGTTTACTATGTTATTCTACAATAAATTTTGAAGAAATTTATGCTAAAATCTTTATTTGTAAAGATTTTTGTGAGAAAATACACTTAACCAAAGTTGAGAAATCGAGTCAACAGATATAGAATCGGATGACATTTTCGCATATTCAATTGCATATTTAACATCTGTTTTACAATAGTGTATAGGTTAGCGTGACTTTCCAATAAGATCTATTTAATTTATAGTTCATTAATACATTTAATTTGGCTATCATGATGCGAAATTATTGAAATACGGTTAATTATTTTAGTACACGCATTTCAGTACAACGCTTAATATAAATAAAATTTAAGTCAACCTGTGGAGTTTTTTCCTACAAAGTAGTTTTCTTACGACTTTTATATCGTGATACTTAGTTTCTTGATTTGGTAGCGATAGTGAATAAAATATGTCATTCAATTCTGTTAAGTTGCGTTAAGTGGGGAACACCTCAAATACCAGAATTTAAAAAATCCAAAACATTGATAAATCGACATTTAAAAAGCTGACACACAAAAAGCGATGACTGTCAAAAAGCCAATGAGTCATAAAGCTGTAACATTCATGAAAACAACGTCAGCTTTTTGAATGTCGATTTATCAATGTTTCGGAGTTTTGAAATTCAGGTTTTTGAGGTGTTCTCGTTAAGTGTACGTAGGTAGCTGGTTTTATCTAGCGATCATGGAAATACTTTTAATAATTTCGGACCCCTTTTATTTACTCTATTTATAGCTGATGTAACAACTGTGATAATATACTTTTATTTTCTGACGATGTAAAAATATGAACTGTGAAAAATTTCAATGAATTTTACAGTGAAAAGGTGGAAATCGCAATAAAAGTGAATATCGTAAATTTACAGTGACATAGTAAAATTTTTACATTGTCGTTGTAATTTTACACGTTCACTGTAAATCGAAAGAATCAGTTCTTATGGTGAGTAGCACCATAATGATCGTTGATTAGAGCCAGTTTACATTGCGCTTGTAATTTTGTATAAAACAGATTGAAAATTACAAAGGCAATGTAAAAATACATTTTTTTAAATTACACTGTCGATGTAAAATTACCACGATTACCAGTGGTATCTTTATTTCCACCTTCTACACTGTAACTTTACATTTTCACTGTAAATTTTATATGCATATGGTAAATTTCCTTCTGTTTTCGTTTGTTATTTAATGGAAATGTATATTTTTACAACAATAGTAATAGGAAGTGTCAACAAAATTGTACAAACTCAGAAATGTAATTTTATATTTACTTTTGTTAACTTCACAATATATTAACATTGAATATACTTTATTTCACCACGTATTGCATAAAATGTCCTCCGTCAATAATCTTGGCGTAATCTTTGATGAGAAAATAACATTCAAAGGTCACATAAATTATATTACAAATAAAGCATCGAAAATACTGGGTTTTTTGCAGAGAATGTGTTCAAATTTCAAATTAAGGTAAACCTTCGGAAAAGCTACGACATCGCAAAAAAAAATAGTGCCATACTAGTTTTGTGTATTTTTGCCTCCTGATTACGAATATGACAAAAAAATCGGCGCTCTGCTACACTGAAGCCGCTATCTTGAAAAAACACCTAAAAATCTTTTTTTTTTTTAGTTTTTTTCATTTATCATGAAAAATATAAATCGGATGAAAAAATGTTTCAAATAAAAATTGTAGAGTACAAAATTCTCTGCAAGGTAAAGCGTCCGGAAATAACTGAATAGCATGTTATTTCCGGACGAGTTTCGAGAATTATGTTCAGAATGTACAATTGGCATTCTCCTACAGTTCGAAAGGAAATGCGTGAAATACGAGGGTGCCTGCGTGCTGGGGGGCTCCGCCCCCCAGACCCCCCTTTTATACTAACCTAACCTCCAACCATGCAAATGTGGGTCTATACAACAAACCGTTACAAGTTATTTAGTTATTTGCGGAGACTTTACCTCGCTGAAATCCATTACGGTCCCTTTCATCGCTCATTTGCGAGCTTTCTGTTAAGATTACTAAAATTATGTATCAAACCTTTTTTGTTAAGAATTTTGTGCTCTACATTTTTTATTTGAAATATTTTTTCATCCGATTTATATTTTTTAAGATAAATGGAAAAAACTAAAAAAAACACAATTTTTAGGTGTTTCTTCAAGATAGCGGCTTCTGTATAGCAGAGCGACGATTTTTTTTGTCATATTCGTAATCAGGGGGCAAAAATATACAAAACTAGTGTGATGAAATTGTTTTTCTGGATGTTGTAGCTCTTCCGAAGGTTTACCCAAATTAATTACAACCATTAGATCCCTATACTGCAGTCGGAAGCACAGATGCAGTATCTGCAAATCTGTAATTTTGAGATATTCTACCAAATTATTTTATGCTTTTCTTGACTAATTTTATACCAAAAATCATACTGTTAACACATTGTTTAAGGTTAATTATGACGTAAAATTATATTCACATTACAAATTTCTAAAAATATGCATTAATAGTTTTTAGAAAGCAAATACGACTAAAAACAATGCAGATACGACTAAAGACAATGCAGATTCGACTAAAAACAATGCAGATACGACTAAAAACAATACAGACACGACTAAAAACAATGCAGATACGACTAAAAACAATGCGGATGCGTCTTTACGATTTGCAGATACCCCATTTTTTTTAATTAGTAGTTGTTCCTAATAAAAACAATCAATATGCTATTGGAAGGCAAATCAGACGTAACTACATAAAATCATTTTTAACAATAATTATCACTATTATAAAATAGTTAGTAAATCTGTTATGAGAAATTCAGCAACGCTCAACTCAAATTAAATATGTACCAACAGCATTTTTTCATTTTTATTCATTGAATTTGATGTGTTAATAATATAACGCCCATACCTAAGAAAGACAATTCTAATAAGCAAAATAGCCGTGTCTACTGACTTGTAACGTAAATAGGTTGTAATTAAAATTATCTAAAGCATTTTGGAATAATCTGAATAAAAAAATATGCAGTTACGCCTTTTAAAATATTCCTTTTATTATTCAAAAAATCTATTTCACTTACGAAAATATCAGAAAAGAAAGTTTTATAGAATTATATTTCTTTTATTAATAAAAATAATGGCTATTTGTTATAATTCATACCATTAAAAAATTTTTTTAAATCTTTCCCATTGAAATATCCAATTATCTCAAAATCGAAAAAAATGCAGAAACGACATCTGTGCTTCCGACGGCAGTATATTTAAGACTAGTTAAACTAATTTTACTATATGTGTCATCTGTTTGGCTTCCTATATATGATTTTAGAGTATTGGAAATAACTCAACATAAATTTTTTCGCTATGCAGCTTTCAAAATGAATTAACAAATGCATACTTTCTCTCATAATTACGCTACGATCGCAATTTCATTGAATATACCATCACTTAAATCTGAATTTCTAGTTTCTGACCTTATTTTCTTTCACAAATTAGTATATTTTGCTATTGATGTCAGTTTTTATTAAAAGAAAATTCAGTGGTGTACTAATTATAATAATATTAGAAACCCTAACATCTTTACTTTAAGCGTACCAGGTACGAATTACAATCAAAATGCACCTATACACAGATTATGTAACTTATCAAATACTATTGTACTTAACGTTAGCATAATTGAGAATTCTTACTATGTTTACCAAAGAAAAGTTAAGTCACTAGTTCGTAAGTTTAACTAAGAGTATTATTATTATAACGCAGTCATCAAAATGAATTCATACCTAATATTTTTATAAAGGATTCTCTCATTTATTAAATAAATAATAATGGTTAAGCAGATTTTACAACCCCAATTCTTAAAAATATATATAATTAAAATATAGCAATTATTTTTTTAACGGCATAAGTCATGTCACGAAAAAAATATTTAAATTTGGTAGAACTTCACTTTATTGTCCTATTCGGGGTTTTGCCTTTCACTTTGTTGTCCGACAAATGCTCATCGTTTCTTGCGCACCTTCCAGCCGACACAATAGGCACGACACTGCAATTATGAAACAATGAAGAAGAACTAACCATAACTGCGCTAAATACGTGAAGGGAATCTCGCTGTTAATGTGAAGGTGCTAACAAAGTGAAGTTCTACTGTATATCGTTTTCTAAATTCTGTTGTTAATTTTGTGACATCTCAGTTCTTTATTTATGATGTGAAATTGAGAATTTTAGATTATTTTGATATTTGCAAGACAGTTTTATTTCTTTGAATAGAAACCTATTAAAAATAGAAAACTTTCTTGTTTACTGAATAAAAATCAAAATATGCGAAACACTAAGAGTGGTTGAAAAAAGGTTGAGCAATACCCTCACAAACAAAGAGTGATTAAAAATTATTCAAAAGTATTTAGTATTGTACTGTAGTTGTAGTCTCAATGGTCAGTCGTCTTCCGCACTAGTGTTTAATGTTTATATAGTGGTGATTAATGCCTAAACCCGAGTGACAAGTGTTGAAAGGCGACTAACTAATGTGTAGAGATATCTGGGTCGTCTATAAAAAAAAAAAAATTATTAGATACGAGCCAGTCGTGTTGAAAAGACGAACCACTAGCATTTTCTATTTTCTGTGTAGATTTGAACTTATTTGAATAATGCCATATTTTTAATCATTTTAAATTCTGATTTAAGGATATATCAAATACTCCAAATAATTGTTATTTACTGAAATACTTCTGAATTGTTCCGAATCATTTTCGGATTATTCATGTCATACACGAATATTTTCACTGTAATCATCACTACAATCACTGTAATCAGTCTATGTGTAAAACATTTTGAATACGTCGAGACCAAGAAATATGATTCCGAAGTATTAATAAGAATTTAATTTTCAATAATTAATAATTTCTAATTTACTGGGATCAATATTATTATTTTAAACTGGAAATGTCTGTATACTTCTTAACGATACAAAATTGTAGATCACTAATGAAATGTAGGATTTTGGTAAAATTTGATAGAATTGATTTTATATTAAAGTTTCCATACCCTAAATTGATATTTATTTTTAAAATTAGACATTGGTATTACTGCAGAGATTGATTTAATTGTTATAACTTACTGTGTGACTTAATTAAAATAGTTTCAGTAAATAGTTTGAATTAAGTATTATAATGTTTTTAGCAATTAAAAGTCACAGCCGAAACCCTAAAGAATGAAGGAAATGAACATTTCCGTAGTCTGGAATATGACAAAGCCTTAGACTCATATTCACAAGCGATAAAAGAATGTCCTTTGCAATATAGTAAAGAACGATCAATTCTTTTTGCAAATCGAGCTGCGGCAAAATCCAAACTTCAGGTAAAGTATGAAATGAAGTTTGATTAAAACTGAAATTGACTTCACTTATAAATTTCTTCAGCATCTAAAACCATCAGCAGTAAATGACTGCTCGAAGGCGATAGAACTAGATCCAAATTATTTAAAGGCCTATTTAAGAAGAGCTCATTTACATGAAGAACTAACTAAATTAGACGAGGCATTTGAAGATTTCAAAAAAGTTGTTGAGTTGGATCCATCTCACTCGGAAGCAAATGTTGCTCTCAGGGTATGTCATGTGTTCTCTAGTTTTAATAATCCTTGATGTTGAGAATATAAAGTGCGTTGATATTAAAATTGAATTTTATGGTCGACAGAGGTTACCTCCATTAATCCAAGAACGAAATGAAAAAATGAAGACTGAAATGCTTGGAAAATTGAAAGATTTAGGCAACTTGTTTTTGAAGCCCTTTGGACTCTCGACAAATAATTTCGAATTACAAAAGGACGATAATAGTGGAGGATACTCTGTGAAATTCAATCAAGGAGCAACATAAAAATACCTGAAATTTGACTTAATCTGGTACTGTAGAAATTGCACAATGTTTGTATATAAACTTTTACAACTACTCAGTTTTGTACTAAAATAAGAATCAGCCAAATATGTAGTATTAAAGTTATTTTACTATTCGAAAACTAAAGTAATCAGTAATTTTTTAATAATTAAGAATTGTTGTAAAAATTGCTTTTCTTTCTACGCTTCTTTTCTCTTTTATTATGGAAGGCAATTATGATATTGGTTTGAAAATTGCAGAAGTTTGACGAAGATATTCATCTCAGATTTTCTTCGTGTATGTATATTGTACAGTTCAGTGTAAGTTTGTGGTCTTGTGATTCATTATAGAAGAGTGAATTTTCAACGAATTCTACAACATGTGATGTAATAAGGATACAAAAGCTTCTTAAATTTATTTACTGAATTGTTAATATGCTTTTCATATTTGTATAATAATGTTGTCTAACCCATTACGATTAGAACATATAATATTATTTAATTGTTAAGCTGTTAGGAATTGAATGAATCACTGCCTGAAAAATAAAATAAGCAATGTATATACCAAATTTGTTTTACTTGGATTTATTCACAAAATATATGTACAGTAGACCCTCCCATATTGTCGCCCTCCGATAGTGTCGCAGTTCGTTCCTCTGATAGTGTCGCAGTAAGCTCCCCACCACTTTACCCGTCTCATATCAACAGATTGACCACGAAAGGGGTTTAGAGTGTAAGGAATGCGGAGAGTGGGGGTGGGGCACAGATAGAGGATTGTTTCCCTTTCGGTCTCGAGGCGGTGACAATATGAGAGGGTCTAGTGTACTTCTCCAAAATAACGATGAACTCGTAATGAAGAAACATAAATGAAATATGACAGTATGATTTATTTTATTATGAAATACACACATTTTCGTTATGGATAAAAATGAAAAAAAGCATGTGTTTCTAAACACGGTACTAAAATTACAAAAATTTATTCAACCCAATTCAGATTAAGTATTAAGATTTTAAAAATTCATATTCTATCGGAAATAATTCAAATAATATTTACAGAAAACCATACAAATATATTTATCAAAAATATCGTATTTATTAGTTATAAATTAATTGTGATATTTTTAAAATGCCAATATGAAACGAAATGAGCTGTTGGCGACATCGTTTAATGTGCTCGTGGTTTCTTGCCGAAATTATGTAAATATTAAATATATAAACCAATCGGAAAACGGATACTAACAATTTGATGGAGAGTAAATTATCGGAAATTTCTATATGTAAGCAATACATGGAAGAGTTAATCTCAATATTTCGAAAATTAAATAACTTTTAGTTATCACAGTATTTATGTTTTTTGTACCATTTGAAAATGTAAATTACCAAAATTTGAATATAATATAAATAAATTTATAAAATGATTCGATAAGCACCATTATTAAGGGGTATATGCAGTCAGAAATTAGAAAAAAAATCCATTTTTTAAGTATAACATCTCAGGAATGTCATAAAAAGTCGATTTGAAAAAAATGTAAGTATGCAATCAGAATACAAAGCGAAGCTTCAAAAGAAAAGAAACTTACGCAGGATAATTTGGATGTTTTGGAAGACGTGGAAGGCATTTTTTACGGCCCTGGAATCGATGACTCCATGTAAGTTAAAAAAACAAATTTTTATCGACGTTTTTCTCAAAACTACGTCTTTAAAATCGATGTACACGATATCAAAATTTACTGCACCGAACTTTTTGAAATTTTTCATACTTCTTTTGTATATATACTCCCTGGTGGACGAAAGAATTTGTTTAAATGCATAGAATTTGTTTTACAGACACAAAATTGTCAATGTTTTAACCCATTAACGCCCAAAGGACACTTTTTCTTCCTTCTATTTCAATCGAGTATTTTGTATCAAAATGGAAGTTAACAAAAATTAACAGATACATGTCCTACTGATTTCGAGGTCGCTCTTCAAGATTCCGAGGTCAAAATTGACTTTCGGCCATTAGGAATTTCAATATGGCGCCGAATTTGAAACAAATGTAAAAAAAATTGTTGATTTCAATTTTTGACCCGATATTTTAAAGATAATAGAAAAATCAAATGCCATATATAAACAAGGTTTTGGTCAATTGGATCGGTATGATTACATTTGAATACCACTGTATCAGTTAGCAATAATGGAACATTTTGAGTTTTGAAAAAATTTGTCTGAATAGTTGACGTTATGATGAAAAATTTTTACCTGTGTCAAATTGTAATCGGTTTACAAGGTTCGGAGATTTTGAGTCTTTCGATGAAGGTCACGGGGCTGAAATTTTGCAAAGTCTAATTTTTTAAGGTTGAAAAACATACTAAAATTTGGAGAAAATCGGTGACCCCTCCCCACAAAAGTGGGCAAAAAATAAAAATATTATCCATATACCTATACACGAAAGCACACTAGTAATCCCATAAAAATGTATGTAAACTTATTCTTCCTTGTTGTAATTAGGTTTTAAAACAATTAATATAGTGGGGTAGTGCCACAGGTTTATTGAATTACACTGACAAAAATTCTTAGAAAAAATTGGAATAATAAAGTAAACGCAAATGCCTATTATATACAGTAGATGGAAACGTTTTCAAAACGTTTGAACTTTATAATCTCAAATTATCTCGAAATCGAAAAAACATTAGGTCACCCCTGGAGCGCCCCATGTGAAACCATCTAAAAATTTTAATAAATTTCAATTTGACAGCTACTGGAATGATAAAAATATGAATCTGATTTGGAAGTAGTTGAATCAAATGTTTTTTAAAAATAATGTTCGGTCTTGTGCGCTGCGCCCGAGGTCGAACTAATGTTTTTCCGATTTTGAGATAATTTGAGATTATAATTGTTTGGACAAAGCCTAGCATTTTGGGAATCCGAGTGACTACAACGCAGGATGTTTGAGATGATTTAAAAAGTCAAATTTGAAAATATTTTCCTGCATATTGTAGGCATGTGCCCTGAACTTTATTATTTATAGTAGAGTCCCGATATATATGGGGCATTCCATGCGAAGTGGGCCACTTTTTTTGACACATTTTTTAAATTTGTTTTAACCGTTTTTGTATTAAAAAGTAATGAAAATATGGTCATTTAGACCATTATAATAATTTTAAAAAAAATTATTAACGAAGTTATAGTTTATTTAATGATTTTTGTTGTATTCAGTCCTTTCCCGTATTTTCATCTTTTTACGCAAAATGATGATATTAAAAAAAAATTGCCTTACATGTTTTTTGTACATTTTTTGACGAGCTTTAAGATAAAAATATGTATTTTCAATTTCAATAGTACCGTCAACCCACAAAACTCCGTTATAAATTTCAAAGTTAATTTTTCAAGCTTACGGGTATTTTTAAAAATCTGAAAAAAATCACAAAAATACCAAATTTCATTACGAACATGATAACATATTAAGTAACGTGGCAACTAAAGACCGTATATGCGAAAAAGTACATTAAATGTGGTTATTAAAAAATAAGTCCCCTGAAAACAGTACAATTGCATGCAATACAGGGGCCTTCTAGTTTTCATTTTCATCCTTCCTTATCTCGGTCAAAAATTAAAGAAAAATAATTTTTTTTTCATTTTAAAGAGGAAAAATAGCTCTTTTACATGGGATTTACCGCATACCGATAAATTTGGAGCGTACTATAAAAAAAAAGAGAAAACCTTAGTGGTTTAGAAATTCGCGTGAAATATTTAAGAATATATTCATAACCATTTTACGCCTACTGTCGGCTTTACGGGTGCTTTTTGGACGTGAGTCCCCTTGCCTCTCACGGTTTTCTAACTTAATTATTTCTTTTTATTTCTTCTATTTTGGTTCATCGAGATTATAGTTTCAACAGCATCTTCACTGCATCGCTTTAAATGAAGTCTGGATGTTCCATCAGGTAGAAAAGAATGAAATTGAAGAGTACCTGGAATCGTTTTGGCTTCATTGAATCTTTCCTTCAATACTAAACTTATTTCGGCATGCTTCTCTTTCGGAGTGTACAATATAATTGTACTTCGAAAAGTGTATTTTGCCCACAAGTAGAGCTTATGAGGTGTTAAAATTTGTTCTGCTGAACCACGCTGTAAGCTAGCCTTTGTTGCTAATCTTTTGATATTGCCCGCAATTCCATCACACGCCCCGTTCCCATGAGCAGTCGCAAAGAAGTGCCACTCGGCTGGCATAAAAAAATCTTCTTCGTGTTTTAAAAGATTGGAGAAGTTGAATTTATTTTTATAGTGCTGTCCAGCACCATCGGAAAAGTATATAACTTTTTTGACCTCCAATCGTTGTTTCATGTGGTCAATCACCAACTGCTGCGAAGCAAATACTGCAACAGTGTTATGCTGTAAATCGTCAGATATTATTGCAAATGTATCATAACGCAATTGCCCATTAACTTTATAATAGCATATTATTGTATGCAATGACGCTTGGTTGTTGTTCCAATGGAACGACTGAGCGGCGTCTTGGGCGACGAAGGCGTAGTTTTCTGAAAAATCGCAATTAATTAAAATTTCTCCATCAAGCAAATTTTCTTTCCTCCAATTTAAGTAATTCGACTGTTTTTTGGCAATGTAGTGATGGATTTTAAGAGTCATCAGTTTTTCACTCAAATTCTCAACAAACTCATCAACCGCAGAAATTTGGGTCGCCATTGTGGCTCTATCGGTGCTGTTCCAAGTTTGATATTCAACTGTATCGATGTTTTCTTTTTCAAACACATTCATCAAAAACTCTTTAAATTCGTCACTACCAGGGCAATTTTGACATTTATTATAATGACAATCTGGAGTAGGTTCGTCACACATTATGAATGCAAGGCATTCTTTATAACTTGCTAAATGTTTATGTGAATGTTTGGTAATTTGTGGAATTTTACTGCAGTCGAGCATAAGCTTCACATTTTGGTGATATACGCATACACAAACAACATGTGTTCCATTTGCTCCTGCAAGAACACAGTGTTTTGGTCGAAGAATACAAAATTTTGAAAAACCTATTTTGGAATTTGGGTGGACGTTTTTGAATTGTTCGTGCAGCTCTTTTAGATTACACAAAACGAGCCTCAAAAACGGTGCTGTGAATTGGTCTGAAATTTTACACACATGTTCAGAGTAACTTCGTATGTTAATAGTAAAATTTTCAAATTAATCTCTTTGGATGAGCTGTAGCCCCTGTACATTCTTAATGAAATGTAAATTTTACCCAAATTTTACCCAAAAGTTCAGTAAACTTTAATAAATTATCGCTCTCCGTGACTTCCCACGCGAATTTCTAAACCACTAAGGTTTTCTCTTTTTTTTTTATAGTACGCTCCAAATTTATCGGTATACGGTAAATTCCATGTAAAACAGCTATGTTTCCTCCTTAAAATGAAAAAAAAAATTATTTTTCGTTAATTACACGGTGTTTTTATGTAGAAGTTATATATAATAAAAATATTAATAAGGGTTCGGCTTTGTCCTACAATGTTGGTTGCTGTTGATTTTCCTCGACGTTTCGAACGACTTGCGTTCATTTTCAAGAGGTTACTGTGGAGCGTCCTGTTGTGTTGCCGCTTTTTATATGTTTCCTGTTTTCCTATGGTGGGGAGGTTCCTGACCGTTTCATTTGTGTAATGATGCGTTCATATGCGGTGTGTAAACTTTGGGTATCTTCAATTTTGTTGAGTGGAGCTTTTTGTAATTTGATGTTAATCATTTCCGATATACGTCTATTGTGAAATTTATTTTCGATATCCAGTATTTTTGTGTTATCCCAGTCAAAATTATGTAGTGTTTGGGTTCTATGTTCTGTGATTACTGTGTTTGTTTGAGAAGGTCTATTGATATTGCGTTGATGTTCGTTTATTCTAGTTTTTAATGTTCGTTTACTTTCTCCCACATATGATGCATCGCAATCCATACGTTTTATGCAATACACGGTGTTGTGTGTATCCATCTTTTGTAATTTGTCTTTACCTTTTTGTATTATTGCGGATAGGTTGTTTCTTAGAGATGGTACGATCTTGATGTTAGTGTTGCGAAAAGAGTTTTCAATTGATTCATATATATGTTTTGTATATGGTATTTGTAAATATTTGAGTTGATTTCTTCTATTTTCTGTGTTAGCCTCTTGTGTTTGTGCATTGTGCATGTGGATTCGTCTTGTAATATATTTGTCAATCATTGACTTCGGGTAATCGTTATCTCGTAAATATTGTAAATAGAGCTCTAAAATTAAGTGATAAGAAATTCCATAATAACAATATTCACAAAATCAAACAATATTTACGAGATAACGATTACCCGAAGTCAATGATTGACAAATATATTACAAGACGAATCCACATGCACAATGCACAAACACAAGAGGCTAACACAGAAAATAGAAGAAATCAACTCAAATATTTACAAATACCATATACAAAACATATATATGAATCAATTGAAAACTCTTTTCGCAACACTAACATCAAGATCGTACCATCTCTAAGAAACAACCTATCCGCAATAATACAAAAAGGTAAAGACAAATTACAAAAGATGGATACACACAACACCGTGTATTGCATAAAATGTATGGATGGCGATGCATCATATGTGGGAGAAAGTAAACGAACATTAAAAACTAGAATAAACGAACATCAACGCAATATCAATAGACCTTCTCAAACAAACACAGTAATCACAGAACATAGAACCCAAACACTACATAATTTTGACTGGGATAACACAAAAATACTGGATATCGAAAATAAATTTCACAATAGACGTATATCGGAAATGATTAACATCAAATTACAAAAAGCTCCACTCAACAAAATTGAAGATACCCAAAGTTTACACACCGCATATGAACGCATCATTACACAAATGAAACGGTCAGGAACCTCCCCACCATAGGAAAACAGGAAACATATAAAAAGCGGCAACACAACAGGACGCTCCACAGTAACCTCTTGAAAATGACCGCAAGTCGTTCGAAACGTCGAGGAAAATCAACAGCAACCAACTTTGTAGGACAAAGCCGAACCCTTATTAATATTTTTATTATATTTTTCGTTAATTTTTGACCGAGATAAGGAAGGATGAAAATGAAAACTAGAAGGCCCCTGTATTGCATGCAATTGTACTGTTTTCAGGGGACTTATTTTTTAATAACCACATTTAATGTACTTTTTCGCATATACGTTCTTTAGTTGCCACTTTACTTAATATGTTATCATGTTCGTAATGAAATTTGGTATTTTTGTAATTTTTTTCAGATTTTTAAAAATACCCGTAAGCTTGAAAAATTAACTTTGAAATTTATAACGGAGTTTTGTGGGTTGACGGTACTATTGAAATTGAAAATACATATTTTTATCTTAAAGCTCGTCAAAAAATTTACAAAAAACATGTAAGGCAATTTTTTTTTAATATCATCATTTTGCGTAAAAAGATGAAAATACGGGAAAGGACTGAATACAACAAAAATCATTAAATAAACTATAACTTCGTTAATAATTTTTTTAAAAATTATTATAATGGTCTAAATGACCATATTTTCATTACTTTTTAATACAAAAACGGTTAAAACAAATTTAAAAAATGTGTCAAAAAAAGTGGCCCACTTCGCATGGAATGCCCCATATGCGTCTTGCTATATTTTCGTCCCAGCATATTTACCCAGTTCCCTCTCGTTATATTTGTCTGTTGCCGCTCTCTTTTTCCCCCACCTTTCGCGGTGGGCCTCAAGAAGGGCCTGCTATGACGTCACGAACGTAACGCGACTGAGGAGAGTGGGAAAAGCCCCGCTCCCTTTCTTTTGACAAATATAAGGAGACGCGAGGGGAAGGCGATGAACCGAGCGGGCAAATATACCGGGACTCTACTATACTACTTATATACTAGAGCCTACGTAAAATTAAAAAATTTAGAATAAATATAAGAAAGGAGTGAGATATCCAAAAGGTTACGTCGAAAACTACGAAATATAAATTAATTTTCATGGTGACCAGATATCATCAGAAAACTGTGAAATAGAAAACTATTGAGAAAAATGCCATTGGTCACGTGATTCTTTTCAGACTTCATAGTGCAAGTTTTTTAATTCAATTCGAACTTTTATTTATAGCATATAATTAGAATTAAGCCCTTTAAGAATTTCTTACCTGCATTTATGTTTAATAAATTGTTTTATGATAAAATGTCTATTGTTTTCAATTTACCTCATAATTAATGGAACTAAATTTATTTTTCGGTACAACAGCCCTAAAATCCGATATATCCGCTAAATACAAATGATTATATGTATATCATCCCAAATCAATCAAAATGTGCTTTTATAAGTATTTAAAAAAGTCGGCTACATATTCAATACTACGTTTTCTCGGGATAAACAAATTTTATTCAATACTTAAATTAAACAATTTATTTCTTTGAATTATGTGACGTCTTTGTTTATTTAAAAAATGGGTGATTAACCAAATAATTTGTTTGAATGAAAGAAATATCTGTTTAACTCTATAGTAATGTAATAATTGGCTTGATTTAAATAAATTTTGTTTGAGTTTAAAAACTCTTTTCATTTTAACTACATATTGTAGTAATTTGAATGAATAACTATTAACTGAAAATGATTGTAGTCAAATCTACGACATCGACGAGGTTTATCTAACGAAAAAAGTAGTCTCTTTGACTATTTTTCCTGAGATATCTACCGCTGGCCCAAGCAGCAAAATACTCATTTTACTTCCAATCGACTTTATTTGGAAGTAAGTGGGGACAAAAGGGACTTAAATTTTAAGTAAAAATTAAGTAACGGAAGGGACTTTGGCCTGTAAGTCGTAGGCCAATGTGGTCAAGTAGACCAATAGCAAGTCGAATATTGGTAATATATTGGCAATTTCGACCTAATTACGACCTTTTAGTCGTTCTTGGATGTTATACATATAAACGATCCACGTAAACTGACTTGCACAGATGGCGACTCTAATATCAATATACATATATATATGCGTATCATGTTCATCATGCCGTATGGGAACTGCAATGTATGCAAGTCCGAAAAAAATTGTGCATACATATATATAGGTATAACTAATTATTCCATCTTACACGTTCTTTTAAAAAAGTTAAATATTGCGAGAAACATGATGTAAATTTCACAACCAATTAAAATTTTCTGTCTAGATTTCAATTCTATATCATTAAAAATTAACGCGCTCAATGAAATATACACTTAACAATTCTTACATTGATAACTTATTCGGTAAAAGAATTTTTTTTCATTGGATTGTTTAAAAAAAATGTTTTTGAAGCATTTAATGTCCAATATTTAGAAATCTTACTTATTTTTTTTAATTAAAATCAATAAAATGCAACAAAATAAATTATTTTTAATATACAAATTTGTAGGTTATAAATTGACTTGCTATGGCGGATGGATAATGTATGACTTGTAGGTTTTTTCGAATTATTTGTCAGAAATACTTAAATTATTAATTTTAAGTGGATCCCTTACAGTGTTGGAGTATTGCTATTTTTCGGGTGATGAACAATGTTTTAAAATGGTCAAAACGTAATTGTTTAACTTTACGTAATGATGCTTGAAGTATCCCTCAAGACGATTGGGAGACATATAAATGCTAAGTAAAAAAAGACTTCATAGAGCTGAACGCGTTCGCTGAAAAGGTATGAGTGGTCCGATTTACCATGAGGTCTAGTTCATTGGTCTTTTTGACCAAACATTCTACATATTTAACTTTATGGGCAATTTTTGCGGTCATTTCGACTTTGAAGTAATAACAGAAAACGTCATCATAGTCGCAGAAATAAAATATAGCATCATTCTAAGTTTATTGTAATTCCGACTTTTAAGTAAAAATTAGGGAAATTTACGAGGTCAACTTTACCAAAAAATACAACCTATTTCCACTTTCAAAGTCCGTTAGTTTATTAAGATTACGGACACCTCCCAAACACAATATGAACAAAATATAAAGTAACTAGACATGCTGAACTAAGGAAATAAAGACCATTACCAGTTATTATGAAAAACTTACAATTTATTATTCTATATATATTACAATTTTATATTAAAAAATACGCAAATACATAAAAATATGTACAATGTTGTTTATGCGTTTTGCAAATCGTCCAGGCAGAGTTTCGACAGATTTTCTTTTCAAGCGTGGACCAAACCGCGAAGCCTCGTTGGTGTGGTTAAAAATCGTCCATCGATGCCTTCCCATCTCGTATTAGGATGTGTATCCTGTCCAGCCTGTTCATCTTGTCAACTGCAAAAAATAAAACGTTGGTGTCAAGCAAATTGATGCAAGAAATACAATCAAACTTAAACATTAATAGAAAAATAATAAAGCATCCGAAATAAATAACAGGTTTTAATGAGCTTATGAAATTATTCTCGATACCAATCTTGTGAACATGCATTATTGCAGAATCTTTCAATTCTTCTTGAATCTACACATTTATTGCCTATTAATAATAATAATAATAATAATAATAATAAGGACTTTATAGCACAAAAGAAAATAAAAAGTACAATGGGCGAGGCACAGCAATAGCTGCTTTGCAGCCTGACCCGATAATATTAACAATATGAATAGTTAGTCGGCGGATCGAGCATCACCTAATATATCCGACTAATCAATTTTTTTTAAAATGTACAAATAAGAGTCATTTATCAAACAAATAGTCATCGTTGATACTTACTGGATTAAAACTCCCAAAAACATTGCGAATCCTTTGCTGCAAATGCCTTTTCACTGCAGCACAGTGACACCACGCACTGAGGGTCCTGGCACTGCTCCGCGTGGCTTAGGATCAGTGCCGTGACCTCCATGCAGACTTGGCATTGGGTGTTACTATCCTCCCAACATGTTCGCGTATGTTCATGTATTTCACCAACTTTAACCACATGTATACAAATTTTTAAAGTGCTGATTATTGAACATTATTTGACGGCTGTTAATAAGTTTCTCGTATTTATTATAGTATAAAACACGAGTTTTATCCGATTTCAAATTCTCAAAATGCAAAATTCTACTTGTGCTTCCGAAATATACTTACGAGTTTAGTATCCAAATGTTATATATGTTTGTATTAACTCAACTGCATTTAACGTGGAACGATTTAAAAATGTAAAACAGTATTATAAACGTTATGATAAACGAACTGAACTAAACAAAAACAAGAAATTTAAGATCTTTATAATTGTGTGCATAATCCATATAGTGATAATAATTAATAACTTATGACAAAGTTTAAACATCACGAATTTTATATTCAGGTTGGGTAGTTAACGGGTTTTTTTTACAGAATTAAATTGTTACTGTGGCTGAACTTACCTCATCATTCGGCGCAACAGACATTGCCCCCATGGACATCAGTAGATGGTTTAATTCCATTTTTTCCTGAAAATATCAGACAAATAGAATATTATTATTGTACATCTCAAATATTATTTCTAAAATAATTATTCGCTAACATTCTATATTACGAGCGTTATTTTGTTATATGTAGGATGCCGGTGAACGTGTGATTTAACAAAAGTAAACTTAAATGCTAATATATCTACTATACACATCACTTACACTTTCATTGTTAAGGAAATTGGACAACAAAATTAAACCCATTTTAATATCTAAATACTTTATTTTTATTTTGTTTACAGATTAATAAAGAAAGTTTGATAACAGACCATACTCAGAAACGAAAAAAATATCATCAATTCGAAAAAAATGTTTTAAAAGTTTTTGAAAAAAAAACATCTTTTAAAACGTAGGAAAAAAAAATTTGCTTAAAAACACAAAAATTTATTGGAAATAACTATATATTTTGTACACAACAATTTGTTAATCTTTTCTTGAAATCAAGAATTATTTGTAAGTTTTACGAAACAAATTTTTGGGGAACTGAAATAGGAAATTAAGAAAAAATGAATTATTTATTACATATACAAACAATTATAATAAATCATTCAAATTGGAATCTTAAATTTGCAAAGTTAATTAGAATAATTTCAAAAATAATATAAATATAAAATGAGTAAGAATTTATTATAAAATTGATGATATTTATAGTCGTTTTTGGAACAATATTCTGCAGAGATTATTTGGAATCTAGTTATATGAATTTTTAAGAATTTATAGAAGAAAAGTGTTTTTTTTATATAAACTTTGGTTATAAAAAAAAACAGTTTTTTCTAATATACAATTTAGTAACTTTTTATCTTTTACATCTCTTTTCATAGAAAAGTTGTTGTTTAGTTATCACAAGAATTGTTGTGGTAACTAAACATTTGTTCTCCTAACAATCCGAATTCTTGACAATATAGAACTAATATTTCGACTCGTTAGACTAAGAGTTCCGTTTGTTATTGAGTCGAAAAAAAAATTTGCCGATATAGAACTGTTACAATTACCATTTAGGTTTGTTCAGACATAACATGGTTGTCATAAAGGAATGGAGTACATGACAAATACGTAGCTAAGCGGATAAAATGATAATGTTTGGCATACTCAGAAAATAAAAACAGGTTTATGATGAAATTGAGAAGGACATCACGAGCCAAATTAATTATAAAACAGAATAAGATTTTATTTTTTTACTGCAGTAGAACTATTCACACCGTCATTTAAGATTAACCCTTCTACATACATATGTGCTCGTATAGTAAATAATTTTTTTTTATCTATAATTTGTATCATCGAAAGGGCTTTGGGTGATTTCAGGAGTCGTTGCCTGTGCAGATGCAAAGTGCTGTTTATTTGAGTATAACTATAAAATCAATAATGAAAGTTTTTACACAAGGAAAATTTCGGTTTCATATTCAGTGTCGAGTAGTAAATTTGGTTAATTCTCTGATGTCGGTAACAGTTTCATTGATTTTATGCGATTAAGAGCTTAAAAGAGTTTGTTCCACAGTTTTTTCATTTAGAACAAAATGCTGTTGCTTGGTATTGGTAGGAAACAGAAATGTAAATTTCACAAACTAAACCGTTACGAGAATGAATCTGGAACTATCAAAGCTGTACGGCTAATGGCACTTTATAGGGCGGCATTGATACTCTCTAAATATGAATCAGCGAAAACCGCTGCAAATCAGCGAATAGTACTTAGTACATGTATTTCATGTAAGCCTATTATTGAGGACATTTCGCGCAACACGGATGTTAATGCAAGGTTACTGTTAAGGTTCTCATAAGGTTTTTATGGTATTAGCGTTATTCACTACATTGCATTAACCAAATAGGTTAATTATAAAATAATGTATTTTAATATTAAATTTCAACTTAGGTAAGATTATAATTCTTTACTATAGAAAAACTGATAGATACTAAAATATTCCAGTCTACTAAGAATAATGCTCTTTTTAATTTAAAACATTGTTAGCACAGAAATTTACTTACCTTGTTTTAAGTTCCTCACTAATATTGTAGAGATCGGCTGCTGCTGATGCTTTTCACTGCACTATGCCTTTAACTTTCACAAGCACTCTGGTCAATGCCTAAATGCTGAATGGCTTCGAATGAAGGACAAGCAAACGGTATGGTACTTAAGTACTGTACGTTTCGTCAAAATGGGATGGAAAAGTCGGCTGTGATAGGCTGCCTAACCTTAGGTTAGGTTACACCCAGTTAATAGTCACAAATATGAAGGGAGGGGTAGTTAAGCTCTAGCAGGTACCTGGGATTACACCATCAATTTCTTTGTAACCGGAAAGCCTCTTGCGTCAGCAATCCGTACTTTTGGAATAAACATAATTGCCAAACTATAACAAGAACGGCAAAAAATGTTGCACACTGAATGTTTTATGTTCTATAGCAAAAAGCTTATACGGTACAAATTGTATTTTGGAATTTTTGTTGAAATAAATAACAATCACTTCGTAATCTAATATAAATAGAATTCGTTGTTTATAGTATTATTTTGAATGCATAAAATAATGTTAATTATAGTCGCTCAACTTACCTCGACGAATGGTACAATATTTCAACAGAACTCATCTAAAACATAATAAGATAAACATAATATAAAATATAAAGAATATTTATCTAATGTTAATACAGTAAAAGACGAACAAACAGTTTTTTATCGGTCATATAAAATGATCACAGTGTCTGCGTTTAATTTTTGCCCTTAAGCATAGCATTTCTGAATTCATGTGGCAATTTAACGGGCTGCTAAACTATAAAATTTGAATACGAATATTCATAAAACATGACTAGTCGTCCAGGGCATCAAACAAACAAATATGTTAAAAAGGATTACTTGTGAATAGAAAGTGAAACCAGGTGTTTGTAATAATTTATCTTCACTATTGGAAAGCACTGCATCAAATTAGGAGTATGGCGTCGCTTCCGATGAGATCGTCTACAGAAATAAATCTTACTGCAAAAATATGACAAATTAAAAACCTTGCTTACGTCTTACTTAGTCCTTTTATATAATTGTTCAATTTATAGTTCATAATATTATGATTATGACTTGACGCAATGGTTCTAAGTATTTGGCATCGTGGCCTCTTCTTTACTCTTAATTATTGTCAAATGCTTGGGAACGACAAGCAAATGCCCTGATGCCATCAAAAAAATGTAACTGAATCAAATCCTCTACTCGTAATCTACGTTAAAGTAGTTCATACCCTGGATATTATATGTTTGGTAAACATTTTTTATAACACTTCAAGAATATCATGTCCATGAGTTATATTATTGTTCAAGAGAGATAGCATTATTGTTCATGAAAAAATATTGAAACTTGCAAAAATTTAAACAACTTTTGTTAACGATTCAAGTTTTCATCGTTTCGCTATGATAAAAATTTTAAAAATTGAATTGATTTTAACGAATGACTGCTTACTTTTTCAAGAAAAAGATTTTCTACAACTTCACCGAAAGAATTTTTCAATTTTTCAAACCGAACGTAAAATATGTCTATTTAATTCTGAAAAAAAGTTATAACTTTTAATAGTTTTTGGGTAATTTTAGTGCTCAGGCAATAAATTTAGAAAACCTCGTTCGGTAAAGTTGCAGAGAATCTTTTTCTTGAAAAAATGTGCCATCATTCGTTAAAATCTGCAAAGCGTTAATATAAAGCTACTTATATACATCAACAATATTTAGCACTTATATTTAATTATAACATGATGAAGTAATATCATTTATTAGAGTTTTTTTCGCTTAGCTGAATTTGATGCCACTTGTAAAAGTTAAACGCAATCACTAAATCTATGTTATGGATCTTATTCGCGTCTTGATGTCTTTCGAACATCTTCATCGGGGAATTGATTTTATACAAATTAATGAAATATTACAATAAGAATGTAAGTTTGATATCATGTGATTTCGGTAACTAATTATTTGTTTATGCATGTTCAGTTAACATATCAATCTAAGAAAGAACTGAAGGAATCATTTAAATGTCTATAGGAATTGTGCTGCACGTTTCAATAAAATTATTTTTGCATTAACGCACGTTTATGGATGGTGTCATGCGGAGGTGTCGAACTGTATTATTTTGCAACTTATACTGTAAACATGCTGCCAAAAAACTTCCAGCTCATATACATTAATTCTTCACAATGTATATCTATACATACCATGAGAAAAATTAATGAACAGTACATTAAATATGCATTAAATTTTATGACATTTTGAACAGTGCATGTAATGACCTAAGATATATCAAAGAGCCTTCATGAGTACAACCGAAAAGATAAAAAAAGGAATACCTCAAGCATTGCGGCATCTTTTGGAATAATTAGTGAACATTTATGTTAGCCGCAAAACATGGAGATAAATATGAGGAAGACATCGCCCTTCCTCCCTTGTATGGGAAATTAATGAGCAATATACATATCTTTGATTATTTAAGACAACAGTCTGGTTTATTGTTGTAGACATTGTCATCGGAAGTGGCGCCATACTCTTAAGTTGAGGCAGTATATTTAGTAAAAAACATTCTTTGAAATAGTAGTGATTGCTAAACACCTGGTTTTACTTTCCAATCTCAGGTAATCCTCCTGGTTAACATATTTCTTTGTTTGGCGTTTTGGATGATTCGTCATGTTTTATAAAACATTGGCATTCAATTTTTTCCATTTGGCAGCCCGGTAAATTCTCATTTCCTTACGCAACGTAAAATAAATACTACACTTAAGTGTGAAAATTAATCACAGGCACTCAGAACGTATGTAGAAAAAAATTAAATGCGATAAAATTAATTTTATAGTTTACTTATATTTACTGGATTTATTAATCCATTAACGCATAAATACAATTGAAATTTACTGGATATTAATATCTCTATCGTTTAATTTTCACACTAATTAAATGTAGTATTTATTTTACGTTGCGTGAGGAAATGAAAATTTACCGGGCTGCCAAATGGAAAAAATTGAATGCGAATGTTTCATGAAATATGACGAATCATCCAAAACGTCTGAGAATGTAATGTAAAACCAGGTGTTTATAATGATCTATAATGAGCTAGCATTAGTATTTCAAAGAAAGTTTCTTTACAAAATATACTGCCTCGACTTAAGAGTATGGCGCCACTTCCGATGACAATGTCTACAACAATAAACCAGACTGTTGTCTTAAATAACACAGGTCTACAAAAAAGCGGTTCTTGGATGTTGTTGGGAAGCTGTGTGCCATTGCCGATGTAATTTTGTGCGTAGAATCCGAACCCAAAGTCCGAATTGGTCCATCACGTCAGGTTTTTGAAATATTTGAGGTTGTGTACTCGAGAAACGCGTTATTTAGCTATGTTTGAGGTTACGTACAAGATACAACAATTTTTGTTGCTTTTCTGTACTATTTGCATCTTTTAGTACTACTTTTACCCTTTAAACTGAGGTTTTATTCGATCACCTACGGTTGTTTCATACAAAGTTACGGACATTTAGAAATTACGAGATATTCCCATTAATGTCATGAGCATATGATTTAAATACTTTGAGACAGATATTTTTTACTGGTATATTTTCATTTGAAAATTTGTACTGGTGATATTTGGCGTTGCCAATTACGAATTTGAAGTCAAGATATTGAAATTTTGTAATTCAAGATGGCGGATTCAAAATGGCTAAATAAACAAAGTATTAAAAAAATTATCAAAAAAACAGCCACAATATTGAAACGTGTTTTTAGTTATAAATATCGATATTTTATATATTTGTTTATATTTATATAGGTTTCATGACATTGAATTTGAATTTGACCTCGAGCTTGTTCTTTAAGGGCAGATCAAGGTAAATTTGTTTACATGTGTATCGTAATTTCAAATTAGCGTATCTTGGTGAAGAAAAATCATAATGGAATTCTGCGTATCTCATATTAAAGACAAAGAGTAGTATACCATATGATCCAACGAAAGGAAAAACTCTTAAAAATGTTGTGTCTTCTCTACATAACCTCAAAAATAGCAAAAAAACGTGTTTTTCGAGTACATAACCTCAAATATTGGGCCATTTCTGACTTCGGATTCGGATTTTACTCACAAAATTACGTCAGAAATGACCCACAGCTTCCCAACAACAAAACCATGTTGACCTGTGTAATCAAAGATATGTATATTGCTCATTAATTTCCCATAAACTCCGAGGGAAGGGTCAATTCCTCTTTTTATAACATTTTAATAAAAGGACTGTATAAAAATTGTATGAAAATAGTATAAAAAAATGGTTCTATAACAAATTTATAAAGTTATTATAAAGACCATATGTTCATATAAAGATTTTATAAAATCTATATACAAATTTTATAAAAATTCTATAAAACTGGATATTTTAAGTAGAATATGGAGTCTACACTCTGAATAAATTTTCAACGTTTTTTAATCATTTTTTTCTGTTTTGTTAAATTGACATAAATAATATTGCACAGAATTATACTTTATGAAACATATACGTAAAATGCACCCTTAAACACTGGATACTAAAATGTAATTACAGAAATTCTGACGCATTCCTTGCATATAATATTTTATGATATACTATGCATAAAATTTGTGCGACGATTTTTTTTGCATCATATTAATGGATCATTTACTATTATAGTACGCTATGTTCGGCTTCGACGAAAACTCGTGTGCCGCAATCAGCACACGTTTGCAAACTCTTATTTTACACTCAAAATTATGCGTATTATTAAAATTTTCATGTTGTATAAATGATTTATACAGTTATTAGAAAGAATATATATTCACATCAAGATACTATAAAATCTATATACAAAATTTATAAAAATAATATAAAATTGGGAATTTTACATAGAACATGAATTTTCAAAGTTTTTTTATGTCTCTTTTTCCTTTGTTGATAAATTGACTCATATATAAATAAAATTTTTTTGTGAATTGTATTTTATGCACCCCGTGCGTTACGCAATGGATTATTTCAACACGTAATTAATATAATGTTTCAGTAACAAATATAATGTTTCAGTACACTTTAGGTTTTACGAAATTATGGATTAATTAGTTAATAAATTTTGAAACTACAATTTCTAATTTTAAAATGTTATTTTTTTTTCATTCAAATTAAACATAAGTAATTCAGTACACGTATCACTTGATTCTTGATGTCGCTAACGGGAACAATTTGTATACAGTAGGTTTCACGAAACGGTACAATAAATGTCGAAAAAGATATGTTTAAGCTTTTAATGGAAATAGGGATGGTTTCATTATCATAAACAAGTTTACGTGTTACAGCCACTATCATACACTCTTTAGTTCGAAGTATTTCACCCTCATCATTAAGTATAGGATATACTCTGTTGAATCCGTCACCATTTTGGCAGGTTTGACCAGGATGCTCGCAAAAAGTACAACCAAATTCACACACATTATATGTTGGACTGCTGCACTTGCAGGTGCATCTAATTGTAAGATTGCAACTGGCGCAATTGCAATAATATGAATTGTACATTTTTGTACCTCATCGTACCACTCGATACCTTGCTCATGTAAATTCTGCATTTTTGTTACAAACGGCCACAAAAAAGAAGGCATATTAGGTTTTTTTACATTACTGCTATATATATACCACAAACAAACTGGTAATTTCGTCGATTTTGTGGGTGTATGTTTATAATCTGTGCTTGGACAAGTCATATTTGTCCATTAGAGCTATTAGAAGAAGGAAGACCATCAGTATTCCATAGTAAACATACATCGTAATCTCGATGAAGTATTTCATTTTTTAACTTTTTATATTTAAGACCTGTAGTTATGTCGGTTATGAAATTTTGATCCTGTTAAATATTATTGCGAAAAGCGTCTATTAATCCTTTCAAATTTATAAATTCAAATTCATGTTTTATTGCAGCTTTTAAATCGTATTCAATGAAGGAGGCATTTATATTTTTATTCTTGCAGTTAGTACAAGCAGATATCGTAGATTCTTCGTCCCATTGTCCCAAATGTTCACTACAATTTGCACATACACGATGCTTTCTTATCACATGCTCTGAATCGGGTAGATTTGCATCGATGAATTTTTATAAAAAATGTTTTGATTTTGGCAAATGATTAGGTTGCGGTAAAAACTTATTTATCAGAGTTAAGATATCATAAGGTGCTTTCTTTGTCAAATTATGCTTGATGTAAAATTTTAATATTTCGTACACACCTTCTCCTATAGACAAATATGTACCATCGTGCAATTTTTGTTGGAATCCTATGTTTCCGAGTTTTTCAGTTTCTTCTGAAACTTTGCCAGGAATAAACCCATGATCCTCATCATCGTTTATGCCTAATACGCTTCTATCATCGTCACTGCACAAGTCCTATAAAAATAAAATATTCAATTGAATTAATTTAAAAAGCAAGATTTGCCTTTTAAACTTAGTCTTTGCTTTTTCAACCTTGCCTAGTCTTTCTAAACATCAATATCCCTAAGTAATTAAAAAAAGAAAAGCCATGACTTTTACTTGCAAAGAAACAGCCCCAAATATACCTCACCGATATTCTTAAAATTTTGAAACTTACACTTTATAGAAGTAATTTCCACTTCAAAGCGAGAATCACTTCCATAAAGTGATTTTCGCTGCATGAAAATTTAGAGCGCAGCGCATGAAAAATTACACGTGATTTTTTTACCTGCCCAGAAGTCTATTGTAGAGATGAAAAATGCCCTTAAAGACACTGTCAAAAACAATGTTTTTTCAATTTCTTGAAAACTACTTAGATTTTTATTAGTGGATATTAGTCTCAATTGAAACATGAATATTTACAAACAAAAAATTTTAAGTAGTTTCTGAGAAGTTGAAAAAAACGTCTTTTGAGTGATTTTTAGGGGCATTTTTAGGTTGTAATAGTCATCTAAAAGAAGTTAGTATTACGTCTATAGAACTTAGTATTAAGTTAATACGATTATTGACTAGCAATACATGAAGCAAAAATAACATAATAAATTAATATGATGTTATAAGGAAGAAAATAATAAACAAATTTAAGCATGCCGTAAGGCATGAAAGTATTCACACATTCGAAAGATCTAAAAAGATCTTCTAATCATTTTAAATGATAATAAAATTCACCTCATGATCTACAAAACAGTTATCCACACTAGGAACTGATTCTTCAATAGCTGTTCGTTCATGTTCACTATGTAATGGGACTCTCAATTTTTGCCAACGTCTCAATGTTGTTAACGGTATCCGTGCAATCTGTAATATTAATTTTCTTATTTTATAGAGGTTGTTGCGTTTTGCAATTCGCGCGAATCACCAACTTTCCGCAATTTTGACGCGACCCGATGGTGTCGCCCTCTTTTACTCGGAATCGCGAATCGGAGTTGCGCGTTCTCCCGCGCTCTCTGTAAGCAGCGTGGTTACCGTGTAACACGTTTTCCGGCGGACCGACAGTCACAGCTCATCCATCAAAACCGCAACCACGCGAATGAACCGTTTTTTCGATTAGGCATCGCGAATTCAGTTTTCCGATATTCTAACCGGTAACTGTGGTTGCTACGAACTCAGCGCAACATTGCTCTTTTGTGAATTCTTATGTGTTATAGTGAGAGCCTTGAAGGAAATTAAAAGTGCTGCTCAAATCCTAATCCAGTGTCATTATTGTGAGACCCTCATCTCATACCGTGAGTCGGTTGGGGAGGCCTGAGACCTTTATGCATAAACGAACAAAAGATTGGCGATCCTGCCAGGATTACTCGTCGCCTCACGGATTTCTTCTGGATAAAATCTGGACTAAGGGATAAACATCAATTCGCATAGAGTGCAGTGACAGTGTTGTACGGGCTGTGAAGATTTCCTATAGATAAAACGGAAATCAACAACTAATCGAAAAATTCCAATTTCGATTTTTCACCGCATGGCCGTGGATGGCGCAATCAATCGTCCCCCACCGTCCCACCAGCAGCTTGGTCTCCAAGTTGGGATCATCGCGCAGACGCCGCCTTCTCCTTCGCCCCACCGACGAAGCCACGAAGCCGATCACGCATAGAGGAGAAGCAGCCAGGCCGCCCCGCCAGCAACGCCGCGCAGCCTGCCCCTCTCCGTCGCATCGGGACTCAAGTTCCTCCTTCGCCACACCGAAGCCTTGCTCCGCCGCTGCCTCCGGTGACGCTCCAGGGCGCCGTAGTAGGACGACGCTCGGGCATTAGGAAGCCGAACTCAGCCTTCGGATGCGTTACGTACACCGTAAAAATCGAGTTCTATTTAATACAAACATTTTGAAAATTTTGGTGACGTATTTTGAATACATTTTTTCGAACAATGTCCTTTAATACTAGCTTGTTAAACGTCGATTCAATAACTAACCTGTCAATACTGTTCGGTTAACTTCGTTTGTTGACATTCGGTCAAGTGACAGTCAACTGACAGATACTCCGACATTGACAGCTTGTCAGCTATAAATCATTTTGTACTTTGATGCACTTATTGTTCGGCGCTCGACGTCGACGTTCATTTTTATCGTCGTCATCGTTCGAATTCTCGTCCACCATGACTGGCGATGCTGAGCAGCATGAATTTGATGACCTTATTTCTTTACAGACAGCAAATTTTGCAAGCATCATCCGCACCCAGGAGAACCTACCTCCACCCGATGAACGGACCGCAGCCAAACTCAAGGTGCATCGAAATTATCTGACAACGATTTGGTCCGAATGCCGCCAGACACACTCTCGTCTCCTACCTTCAGCTACGGGCATCGGCAGTCGACATCCTTACTTTGCAGAGAAGCAATTCGCCACGCATGAAGCCGCTTATCTCGCTGTGCTAGGTGACATTGAGGAAGCTCTAGAGACCATGCCGCTGTCAACCTCGACAATGGCGCCGGACGCGGCTGACACATTTGCAGTAACTGCTCAACAGCGCAATCAACGAACAACATCGCATCTGCCCCGCATCGTCCTGCCCAAATTTCAAGGCGACTACGACAAATGGACTTCGTATGCTGATTTATTCACCGCCATGATCGTAAATGATCCGTCAATCGACAACGTCCGCAAACTTCATTATTTGAAGACGTCCTTGTCCGGTGAACCGTTGTCTATGATTGACCATTCACCATCAACGAATGATAATTTTCGTATAGCATGGAATGCCCTTAAGGCACATTTTTCGAATAATCGCTGCATAGTTGATAAGTATTTACAATCCTTATTTGACATTCCGGTCATTAAAAAGGAATCGGCTCAAAGTTTGCGTGAGCTCCATCATAAACTTGTTGCGATTTTAGGTGCGTTAACTTCGCTTGGGTACGTGATCGAGCAATGGGATCCGCTGTTGGTACACATGACAGTGAACAAACTCGATCCAGAGACGAGGAAAGCCTGGTCACTTAACATCGGGTCGTCACTCGAATATCCGACCTTCAATGAACTGAAGGAGTTTATCTTAAGTCGAGCTCGCGGATTGCAGGGAGCTGAGAACTCTGCAAGACAACACTCTGGATCCAGTTTGACTACAGCGGCTTCCAACGCCTCGAAACCGTGCACTCGAACCAAAGCACAGGTACAATCGTTCGTCACTTCTCCTACTACGCGTTCATGTTTAGCTTGTTCGGGAAATCACGCGCTTTATCAGTGCAAACGATTTAAAACTATGCCGCTCTTCGAACGGGCGGAGTTCGTTAAACGTCATCGGTTGTGTAATAACTGCTTGAATTCACACGCAGGCGTTAGTTGTTCAAGTAAATTCACGTGTTTTATATGTAAACGCGCTCACCATACGCTGCTGCATCGAGAGCAGAGTAGTGGGTCGACTAATTCGGCAAAGCCTGAGCTCCCCAACGCAGCGGGATCTGCTTTACCTTCCGATGTCGCAAGGGTCGATGAATCAAACGCTATATTGACACATTGCGCATCGAATCAACCAATTCAGGCATCGAGTATCTTGTTAGCTACCGCGCTTGTTAATGTTCAATCCGCGAACGGGAAACTCCTTCGGGTACGAGCCCTCCTGGACCAGGGTTCAATGTGGACCTTCGTTTCAGAAAATCTAGCTCGGGCGCTGCATGCTCGTACGATCCGGGTCTTCACGACGATATCAGGGATCGGGGGAACGACCGCTGGTTCGTCCAACGAAGCGGTTCATATTAAAATAACGCCGCGTACAGCTACTTCGCCTTCGTTTCAGACGAACGCACTCGTAATGAAGACCCTCACCGCGTATATACCCTCGTCGAAATGCGACTTGGCGAAGTGGACGTCCTTAGCTGGCCTTCCGCTCGCTGATGACGATCCAGGTAGCACCGAACCGATACAACTTATCATCGGCTCTGACCTTTACGGGTCCATTCTTCGAGACGGTCTCATTCAAGGTCCTCCTGGGCATCCGACCGCCCAAAACTCCGCGTTCGGGTGGATATTATCGGGACGGACTCTCACTCCATCCATGGTCCCCACCATGCATACTTTTACGCATCATTGCGCCGATCTAAAGACTTTAGACTCCGCGCTTCGAAAGTTTTGGGAAACCGAGGAACTACCGGACGTAAAGTCCCTTTCTCGCGAAGATCAAATGTGCGAAAGTCACTTTAAAGAGACGCACACTCGCGACACCACCGGACGCTATACGGTCCGTTTACCATTCCGCGATGACGTGGAAACGCCGATCGGCGACACAAAAAATATAGCGTTACGTGCTTTTGCCCATCTCGAAAAGAGACTTATTCGTCATCCTAACGACTCGCAAGCTTACCGGGAGTTTCTTAAAGATTACGAAGCACAAGGACATATGACTCGCGTCGTATCCACCTCGGGTTCGGCACCGATCGTTTATCTACCTCATCATGGGGTCAAAAAGGCTTCTAGTGAAACCACAAAATTACGAGTGGTGTTTAATGCTTCGCTCAAATCATCTTCGTCCATGTCCTTGAATGACCTCTTATGTACAGGTCCAAAGCTCCAAGCCGAATTGAGTGACATCCTGTTACAATGGCGCACATACAGATTCGTGCTCTGTGCGGATGTCACCCAAATGTATCGCCAAATCTGGGTTGATCAATGCGATCGAGACTTTCAGCGAATCGTATGGCGGTATGACTCCACGGCTACTCTCTCGGAATATCAGCTCAACACCGTGACCTTCGGAGTTGCTTGCGCACCTTATTTAGCGCTCCGGGTACTCCAACAACTCAGCGAAGATGAGGGTCATCGCTTTCCACAGGGAGCTGAAATTCTTCGAAAATGTCTTTACGTGGACGACTGCCTTTTCGGAGCGCACGATATTGAATCTGCCCGGGAAAATCGCGAGCAACTTATAGCAATTCTAGGCGCAGGATGTTTTACCCTCCGCAAATGGGCTAGCAATGCCTCAGAATTGCTCGCTGATATCGATCCGTCTAACCATGGTATTGCTGGGGTTAAGACACTTCATGACTCAGAAGGGATCAAGGTTTTAGGGGTTTTCTGGAACCCTACTCGCGACGCGTTTCAAGTTTCGATACACATGGATTCTCCTCAGGTATTGACGAAACGTTCGCTCTTATCAACCATCGCTCGTCTTTACGATCCATTAGGCTGGGTGTCGCCCGTCGTAGTAACTGCTAAAATCATGATGCAGAAACTTTGGTTATTGAAACTCGACTGGGACGACCCTCTGCCTCAGGATATATGCGAGCGCTGGAATCGCTTTACCGACTCATTTCCTGCGCTGAACAATTTCAGTATTCCGCGTTGGACTGGCCAAGACGCCAATACTGCTATGAGCGAATTACACGGTTTCGCTGATGCATCAACCTCCGCGTATGCAGCCGTCGTGTACCTTCGCGTAGTTAACGATACAGCTCCGCCCCAGGTCACGTTGCTCACTAGTCGAACGAAAGTTGCCCCCGTAAAGCAGCTGACAGTACCGCGGCTCGAACTGGCTGCAGCTGTCCTACTGGCACGAACAATTGCCTCGGTCCAGCGAAACAAAGGTTTTAACTCCCTGCCAGTGCACTGTTGGTCAGATGCCACCATCGTGCTGCATTGGCTTAGCCAATCTCCAACTCGATGGAAAACCTTCGTGGCCAACCGGGTCTCGGAGGTCCAGTCTCTACTCCCGAATGTACGCTGGAGTCATGTATCGACGACTGAGAATCCAGCAGACCTCGCGTCGCGTGGATTGCTGGCCTCGGAATTCGTGGATTGCCAACTCTGGACTCATGGACCAGACTGGCTGTCCGATCCGATCATAACACATTCTGACGAAGCTCCTCCTTTAGCCGAGGACGCCCCGCTCGAAATGCGAGTCCGAACATTCATAGCGACCCCACCAGCTCCAGATGTGCTTGACATTTTAAGTCAGCGACTCCACTCATGGCAGCGCATCCTCCGCGTCACCGCATATGTCCTGCGCTGGCGTCAACGCGTTAAAGGCTCGATCACAACAGGTCCGCCTGTAGCTTCCGAAATAGCTACTGCACAGACGATCGTTTTCCGCTGGCTGCAGTCGCATTTATTTGCTGCAGAACTTTGTGACTTGCGCGCCGGAAACCATGTCGGCGCCACCGGCCCTTTGGCACCTCTCAATCCGCATCTCGATGAACACGGGATCATCCGGATTGGAGGAAGACTCCAGCACGCTAAATTGGCCATCGCGGCTAAACATCCAATCGCCCTCAAGACTCATAAGGTCACAAAGCTGTTCGTTCGTTATGTACATCTTCGCTATCTGCACGCAGGAGTGCAACTTACACTCCGCACGCTGCGTCAAAGCGTTTGGATCATACAAGCGAAAAAAATCATTCGATCCGTAATATATCGTTGCGTCACTTGCGCTCGTTTTAGAACCGAATTCGCTACCCAACTCATGGGAAATCTCCCTTCTCCCCGAGTCACACGTCCTGCCAGACCGTTCGAGCACAGCGGCGTTGACTACGCGGGACCTGTTCAAGTCCGAATCAGTCGCGGTCGTGGTCGCACATCGCAATCGGCCTGGATTGCACTATTCGTGTGTTTCGCAACTAAGGCCATACATATAGAGCTGGTCAGCGATTATAGCTTAGAAGCCTTCCTTGCGGCCTTTAAACGTTTCGCGGCGCGCCGGGGCTTACCGCGATGTATGTATAGCGACCAAGGCACAACGTTCGTGGGAGCTGATTCCGCTCTGAACAAAGCCTTTACTTCCGCCATTAACGACCACGAATGTCGGAGCTTATTAGCCCAGGACAGAGTCGAATGGCACTTTCTTCCTCCGGCCGCCCCACACTTTGGAGGGCTCTGGGAAGCCGGAGTGAAGAGCGTTAAATACCATTTAAAACGCATTCTTGGAGCACACACGCCTACTATTGAAGAGCTCACAACACTCTTATGTGAAATTGAGGGTACACTGAACTCGGGACCGTTAGGACCTCTCACCGACGACATCGAGGATCTTGGGTGTCTGACGCCTGGGCACTTTCTCGTGGGTACTCCCTTGAATGCCGTACCCGAACCATCTGTTTTGGACATTTCGGCCAACCGCTTGACACGTTGGCAACTTTACCGTCAAATATTAGAACATTTTTGGAAGCTCTGGTCGACCGACTATCTGAACTCGCTGCAGCATCGGTCGAAATGGAAATTCCAATCTAAACCGGTGTCCGTAGGGCAACTCGTGTTGCTCAAAACGCTGAATTTGCCGCCGACTAAATGGCCACTCGCGCGAATCATACAGTGTCACGCAGGATCCGACGGTGTAATTCGAGTGGTGAAGATTCGTACGTCCACCAACGAATTGTCTAGGCCTATATCGCAGCTAGCTCTCTTGCCTATTGACTTAGAGTCAAACGTAGATACGGATGCTGCAACCTAGATAATAATTAGATCTAAAGTTTTATGTACGATAGTTTAAGTTTTGTTACTACTATTTGCGACGCATGGGATTGCGTCACCGCGGGGGAGGATGTTGCGTTTTGCAATTCGCGCGAATCACCAACATTCCGCAATTTTGACGCGACCCGATGGTGTCGCCCTCTTTTACTCGGAATCGCGAATCGGAGTTGCGCGTTCTCCCGCGCTCTCTTTAAGCAGCGTGGTTACCGTGTAACACGTTTTCCGGCGGACCGACAGTCACAGCTCATCCATCAAAACCGCAACCACGCGAATGAACCGTTTTTTCGATTAGGCATCGCGAATTCAGTTTTCCGATATTCTAACCGGTAACTGTGGTTGCTACGAACTCAGCGCAACATTGCTCTTTTGTGAATTCTTATGTGTTATAGTGAGAGCCTTGAAGGAAATTAAAAGTGCTGCTCAAATCCTAATCCAGTGTCATTATTGTGAGACCCTCATCTCATACCGTGAGTCGGTTGGGGAGGCCTGAGACCTTTATGCATAAACGAACAGAGGTTATTAGTAATTACTACGAACTATTTCTATAATATTTATAGGTTGTTAGTAGTATTTCAGTATTTCACTTCACATAATAGACCTAACGTAATACGGTTAGTAAATTTTTTAAAAGCGATTTCATTGAAAAGGTTATAATTACGTACCTGTTTGTCATTTCGCCGATAAAGATGGTATCTTAGCATTTCTAGCCAGTGCTTTTTAATTAATATATGATTGTTTGTATTAATAGCGAATTACACAACAAAAAGAAGAATGCGAAACACGAAGTCGAATCGAACTGTGTTCGCGCAATCGGGTTTGAATTCAGTTTGGTATCCTAGGAAACAAACAGCAAATTAATGTTAAAATACGTCAAATCGTTAAATTATGGAACTTCAATATTTAATCGAATGCGATGACCGAATTTTTTGCGTAATATACGAACATTCCATACAAAAAAAAGAAAAGAGGTTCAAAAACCTCATGAAGGAGATCATATTAATTTCTTTTGGCCTGAAGACACGAAATCTAGCTGACTGTACGTTGGGAAAATTCTCCAAATTTCTGGTAAGGACTTTATTTAATAATTACCTACAAGGAACATCTTTTGTAAATAACAATATTATAATTTACATACAATTACAAATTTCGTAATTGATATTAGAATAAGATTAATTATTGATTGGGATATGCATTCGTTAATTACAGATAAAGAAAAGAAACTCCTGATAGCAATGAATAATTTAAGCAATAAAGAAAAACATAAAAATAAGCCTAAAAAAGAAGACGGACAAATAAATAATGACCGGAAATAGAAATCTACTGCAGAGGTGAGGTTAGGTTAGGTTTATACTGACTTTACATTTACACTTTATAACTATCTTTATGTTTATTCTTTTCGATAGTTTCTAAGAATTTTTTTTCATTCCTTGTTTTTAAATAAATTGCAATGGCTTTATATATTTTTGTTTTTAGAAGTAATTGTCGACTTATTTATATTTTAGTACAATTTTGATTGCCATTTTTCCTTTTTTTGACGGCTTTAGTTTATAAAGAGTAATAACATAAAGATGAAATACAGCAAATGAAGAAAACATTTTGAACGGTGGCACTTTTGTTCGCAGATAATAAACTTAATTGATTGATTTTTTTCAAGCAGATTGAACAACTATTAAAACATAAAGTAACGAGCTTATTAGAGAAGCAAACACTCGCTAAAAATGAGGAGTATTTACTTCAAAAAAATGTCATTGACAACGCCATAGATGTGGAGTCTGAAGCAGGGACATATATCAATGATAGAAAATGGATCTTTAATCTATTAAGCGTCATTAAAAATTATGTTGATGTGTGTGCTGAGCCAATTCCATTATTTTAACAATTTCTCTACCTCATTATACTTTCGGAGAAGATTTGATGCATATAATTAACTTCACTTTAAATAAACCGATTTTTCAATTCTTATTTTACTATCTGTACTAGTTATATTTTTCATATTTCTTTCTTATTATTAACAACTATCTGAGTCTGACCTAATTCATGTTATTAAATTTTTATAATAGACCTTAATGCAAATAAAACGTACGCATTTAAATTAAATGAACTTTACTACAAAAGTTACTTTATTTCTGTTTGTTATACCTTTATTTAGACAAATGTTTCTAAATAAATATATAATTGTTATATAAATGCGTATCATAAAAAATAATTTGTTCACGATTATATATTATTTGTATACAAATATGTCAAATTTCAATATAATTGCATATCATTTTCATAAAACTGTATAATTGTTATATAAATTTAAACGTTATTTGTTTCAAAAATGGTGTCAGCCGTTTTCAATTACATATTGAAAAACGCAGTTTTTGCCAGACTTGGGGGAAAAATACTCAAATACCTAAAATAGAAAAAATGGCAATAGATAACAAAATTAGTCCTAAATTCGTTAAACAGGAAATAAAATGAAAGCTGACGGGTAAACACCTTTTCTTCATCAAAGTTTATATTTTTGATTGAAATTCTTCAATTTTGTACTTTGTTACGACAAAACCTCATTAAACTCCAGATAAAAAAGCTGTAAGAATTCAAAAGGCCAAAAAATTTTACGTTATTTATATGAATGTTTAATTTGTACTAAATCAATTTCACAAATGATAATAGTGGAATCAATATGTTCCTAGAGCATGGAATCCATGATTGATGCAAAGCCGATTGATACATCACCCCCTGAACATAGACGCTCAATAAATATGCCCAACGATCCACAGACGGATCTTGACCATCCTTTCTGTCCAGGATCAACAAATAATTCCCTCAACTTCAACACCTCTAAATAATTTAAAGTAAGTTACTGTTGTAAGAACATATGAAATGTGCCTAGATATATTCTTATATGGTTTATTAAGCTTAATTTATCCCCGGCGTATCAAATCTCTCTAAATTTACCCTCATTCTTCAATTTGTTGAAGAAAAATAGCTGATATTTATGTATTTCCTTCGAGACATGCTCAGTATAAGGCAAGATCATCATCTGCGTTATTATATTAATATATTGACGGCCGAGCATTGCATACATGTTATTGGAATCTGTATGTTTTTAGTGCGTGAAATCTTCGTATGATTCAACGCCGATTGAGACATCACCCCGTACATACAGACAATCAATAAATATGCCTAATACTCCCAAAATTGATCACGACGACCATCAACCTTCTGTTAAAAACCATCAGTCAATTTCCTCAATTTCAGTACTAAATAGCCCATTAATAAATTTTGGTTCTCCGTCATCTCTACTTTCGCCAGTATTAACACCGCTGGAAAAAGATGTCAACAAAGGACAGTTTCTCGACCATGAATGTCAACTGAATGAAACACGTTATGGAAAACAAAGAAAAATTGAAAAGTAATATAATCTATAAAATGACTCCGACGTAATGAATTGTGGTAAATACTGGGAAGAAAAGCCCACGCCTGACAGGTGGACATTGAAATATCAGGATGAATATAAAAACCAACATGTAATTTACTTTTTTTGCAATATTTCTTTATAGAATTTATGTAGTGTTCTGTTTCATTTAATATTCTTTATATAATTCTAATTTTAGATTGTTGAGCTCTTGCCAGGATCAAGAATTTTTGTAAATTCCTACAATTTAAAAAATGTTATCCATAGTTGCGATAGGCAAACGACACTCCCAAGAGCTTTATCATAATGCGTATTCACCGCAGAAGCTTTGTCAAAATGCTCTGTTAAAGGAAAGAAAGCGAGTCAATTCCGGTAGAATTACTGCTATTTTGTGTGAGAATTGGTGTTCAGTATATTTATGCATGAATTGAGGTATTCGTAAAATTCGTATAATTATAAATGATATCCTTCAGTTCTTTTCCGTTTTCCAAAATTTTCTTGTTAATAAAACATTTCTAAATAAATATGAAATCAGAAAAAACAAAATCGTTAGGCCAACGAACAAAATATTCTACTAACTAAAAACGATAGTGGATCATTCGTCTATCAATATTTGTCGTTATTTTAAGTATTTCCAGTTAAAACAAATAGAAAAAATTTGTTCTAGCATAAAAAAGATAGCAAACCTGTCTATATCTTCTTTTCTTGGTTATTTCCGTACTCTATCACCTTATTTCTCGTTAATAATATTTTTTCTAAATCTTTAATTGTTCCGCTTTTTCAAAATTTTATGATACTTAAAATTTAATTCTGATTTTTGAAAATTCATCTCTTGATGAATTAATTTATTTGCGTATCTAAACACGCGTCTTCCCGCGCAAAATCTCAAGTTCGTACACGGGTTTGTTGTTACACATAAATAAATGATAAATGTAAATTATTACATTATTTCCATTTTCTAATTAGTTACTAAATAAACATTATATATTTTACAGCTTACACCCGCGTATAGACGCGAAAAAAAGTGGGTGGAAATTTAAGGAAGACCAAGTCGTTCTCTGGCCAGCATGCGTCAGAAATGTGTAGAAATGAAAGATAAAATAGTTTTTAATTTAAAATTGGGCAAGGAATAAATTTTAAACAATTCATTATTCACTTATAATAACTTTGTATTATTGTTATAGATATAAAAAAACATATTTACGTAGACATGTTGCTGGTTTGTGTTTTTATTAACAATTCTAGTTAATAAGTAATAAATTGTTATTCTGCATATATGCATACAATTTTATTTTACGCATCATTTTGTGCGTAAAATCCCACTGTACAAACATGTGCCGACCTCGGCACACAAAAACTCCCCACAAATTTTACGCATAGTATATCGTAATTACGCGTTGAAATCTATTGCGTAACGTCGCATTTTACGCATAAAATACAACTGACAAACAAAAATGGTATTTACATATGGGTCAATTTATCATGAAAGGAAAAAGAGAAATAAAAAAACGTTGAAAATTCATATTCTACGTAAAATTCCCAATTTTATATTATTTTTATAAATTTTGTATATAGATTTTATAGCATCTTGATGTGAATATATGTTCTTTCTAATTACTGTATAAATCATTTATACAACATTAAAAATTTACTAATACGCTTAATTTTGAGTGTAAAATAAGAGTTTACAAACGTGTGCTGACTGCGACACACGAGAGTTCGTCGAAGCCGAACATAGCGTACTATAATAGTAAATGATCCATTAATATGACGCAAAAAAAATCGTCACACAAATTTTATGCATATAGTCTATCATAAAACATTATATATGCAAGGAGTGCGTCAGAATTCCTATAATTACATTTTAGAATCAAGTGTGTAATGCCACATTTTACGTATATGTTTCATAAAGTATAAGTCTGTGCAATGTTATTTATGTATGGGTCAATTTAACAAAACAGAAAAAAATGAATAAAAAACGTTGAAAATTTATTCAGAGTGTAGACTCCATATTCTACTTAAAATATCCAGCTTTATATAATTTTTATAAAATTTGTATAGAGATTTTATAAAATCTTTATATGAATATATGGTCTTTATAATAACTTTATAAATTTTTTATAGAACCATTTTTTTATTTTATTTTTATACAATTTTTATACAGTCCTTTCATTAAAATTTTATAAAAATTTTATAAAACATTAACACCTGGGCCCAAGTGGAAAAGTTTTATAAAACTTATATAAAATTTTAATACAATAACTGTATAAAAATTTTATAAAAATTATATAAGAAAATGGTTCTATAGATAATTTATAAAGTTATTTAGAACACATATTCGCATGAATACTTTATAAAATCTATATAAAAATTTTATAAAAAATATATAAAATTGTTAATTTTATATAGAAAATGAAATGATCACTCCCAATAGAACTTCAACGTTTTTTTATTCATTTTTTTTTCATTTTTTGTTGTAATTGACCCAACGATATAACGCACTAGATTTAAACATGTAATTATATAGATATGGGCGTTACGTGAAATCGAATTCTGGCGCGCACGTTTCATATAATATTTTATGATATATTATGCGTTAAATTTGTGCGTCGTTTTTTGTGTGTCACAATAATACAGTGTTTGCTATATTATGATACACTGTATGCTCAGCTTTGACGAACACTTAAGTGCCGCGGTCAGCATACGCTTGTAAACACGTATTTTACGCACCAAATTATGCGATTCTTTTTTTATAACCTTTAAAGCCCATACTTGAGTCGTTTGCTACCCAGTGAACATTTCGAAGTGCTGTATATGGGGGTTCCTTTTTTAAATAAAAAATATATGAATAATTAATCTTTTTCCGTCATATTACTATTATTATTTTAAGATCGAGGACTGAAAAAACTGATCTGAATTTGTTTCGATTTCTCAAAGCATTTTAAGGGCCCTAAAAGATTGCCAGGAACCTATCAACCTAAGGAGTGAGGGCCCAAAAATACGTATGGGCCTTAAGGGTTCATTCTAGGAATAAATAGTTCTATAAATAATTTATAAAGTATTTATAAGTTTGTATATTTTTGCAATGAAAGCATAAAAATACTACGGCGCTTTTTTGCCTTCGTTACATAAAGTATCACGTGCACCACGGGCGGGGACTTAGAAGAACTTCGACAAGAGTCTTTAAAATTTCTCTTGAAATTCGAAAGTCCCTCCTTCGCCGACTTGGTACATAAATACTATCATGCATGTATTTTAGAGGAATGATATAAAAGTTAAGTGTTTGCCAAGACTTTTTATTAAAAAAGCGTCTTCAGCTTTTTTATCCGCTTTAACAGGTTCAAGAGGTTAGGTTTCTTATTTCAGTAAGTGCTGACATTTTCATAATTCGCATAAAGCAACAACAGTTTTATGCAATTATACTAAAGTATAAACAACTGATCCACTACTCTACTAAAAAAAATTTCGGATGAGAGATCACATGACATTCCATACGATTGTAAGTATCATTTAATGTAAGAATTAATATTCTCATATATATCACATCCAATATTTTGTAATTCATAGGATAAACACAATAAGATTTATAATATTTTACGTACTTCTTTGCTTTATGTATGATTTTAGATGCGTTAAATACCAGAGTATTAATTCTTAAAGTAATTGATAATTATAATCGTATTAAATGTCATGTGACCTATAATATGATATTGATTTCAGTAGCATAGGGGATCAGTTTTTTGTACTTTATGATAATTGTATAAAACTGTCATTGCTTTATGCGAGCTGAGAAAATAGAAGTTGACCGACAGCTAGGGCGCATTGTGTTAATGTCGCTGTTGTCAGTGAAAATTGTTCAGCTATATTCTAAAACCAAAAACGTAATTCTTGATTTAAATTAATTTATTATTATATTTCTAGATACGTTTTGCTCTCACAAACTTGGAGAAATTTGGTTCAAACTGATTAGTTAAAGCTATCATACTTAAAAAGTTGAAACAAAATTTTATGAAATTTAAGCATCACTCGATTTTTTTAAACTTTGATCAGAAAATGGAAACCTGATTCAGTTACTATAATTCACCAGTGTTTCAATCTGTGTTTCGACACATATTTATAAAAACCAAATTAGTTGCAAAACATCACAAATGAATCAGATTGATCATAACTGTCACTTCATTTCGCTATTATCGCTTAATATTGTTTGATGCAGTACTAAGACCAAAAATATAATTCTTCACTTAAATTAATCCATAACCATATTTCTGGATACGTTTTGCTCTCACAAACTTGGAGAAATTTGGTTCAAACTGAGATAGATAGATAGATAGATAATATATTTCTCTCATAATTAGGGGATACAGAGCCCATTGAGAGGGAGTTCCGAGGTTATCGGATTACAGAGCGCGGCGCAAAAAGCGTACATTAATATAATAAACCGGCATACATTAAAAAAAAATAATAAACCGCCATACATATACAATTAGACCGACATACAGGCAAAAAAATAAATCGGCATACAGGTAAAAATAGACTGGCATACGGGTGGAACTGCGCTGACTTACAGATAAAATTACAACTGCATACAGGCACGAACTGATGCAATAAAAGACAGCACAGATATCTACTTAGATTACTCGCCGAGGAGAAAAGCTCTCCTCCGGAAATTCGCTTCTACAAATTTGTATAATAAAGACGCGGATTGGTTGTCGTTAGCGCAAATTAGTGAGTGCAGGACCCCAGCTGGGTGCAGCGGCCATTGATTTAACCTCCTAGCAAATTCTGCTCTAAGAGGCTCGAGCAGAGGACATTCTGTTAGAATGTGCAGCAGCGTTTCTTGCACGTTGTAGTTGCAGAGAGAGCACGACGAGGTCGGATCATATAGGTAGCGTTGTCCGGCAATCATAAAGGAACGTGAGTGAACGGTCGCTAGTCTTAATTGCATCCTAACTTTTAGGCAGCGCAGGGGTGAACGAGCAGGATACAGAGTGTAAGCGGAGTCCGCAGGAAGTCGGTAAATCGGTAGTTGAAAAGAATCAGATGAGAAGTAGGACCTCAAATCGTTCCTCCTGCAGGTCTCGGCAAACCTAGCAACCACCGACGGTCCCATTCGCTCCCAGAAATCGGCATCAAAGTTGTCCCATAATACGCTCCCCCCTGCGCTGTCAAGGACTGCCTTCAGCTGAAGGGTCCAGTTGAAGGTTGCGTCTGACGAAACAGCTGCTGCCAATTCTCTTAAACGCAAAAGTAATAATTTGGGAAGTCTGCAATCCGGCAGCCTAAGCGTTTTAGCCACCCATTTGATTGCTCTAGAGCAGATTTCAACCGAGATGGGAGGTATGCCAAATTCAAGACGGACGATGTAGGCCGGGGTGTTCCTCGGCAAGCTAAAAAGCTTCTTAAAGAAGCCGATCTGCACGGATTCCAGACTGTCCAAATATCGGAGAGCCCAACACGGTGCCGCATATAGAAGGACTGACAATATCATGGAGTTGTACAAAGTGAAAAAAGCCTTCCATGTATCCATTTTTGTCGTCAAAATTAACGACGTAACCGCGGCTGACGCAGCGTTTGTACGCCTTACAGCATCCTCTGTGGGTCGGAGGCCGCGCGCCGAGGAGGCGAATAGGACACCCAGATACCTGTAGCTGGGCACGACTCTGACCGGACCATCTCTGTAGTGGAACAGTCTGAAGTGCGAATCCAGCTGACCAGCCCTTCTAAAACAAACAATCTTCGTTTTGTCCGTGTTGACTGTAAGGAGGTTCTCCTGACAATGTTGTGCGAGCAGAACTAATTTTCTGCGCAGGTCCGCTGGAGAGTACGCGAAGATAGTCAGGTCATCGGCGTACAGCAGCATCATTAGGTCCTGAGTGGGCGAAACGTCCACTCCACGCGCGTCTCCCGCACGAAAGAATCTTACAATGTCCGACAAGTATAGAATGAAGAGAAGGGGGCTGAGAATTTCTCCTTGAAGAACCCCTCTCGTGACTTTAAATTCAGGCAAGACGGAAGTGTCCGATTGTAAGCGCACCGCAGCCGACTGGTAGAGAGCAGAAAGCACTCTTATAAACTTAGCGCTGACGCCTAATCCTAAGAGCTTCCGCCAGAGAAGTGCGTGGGGGACAGAATCGAAGGCTCTTTTAAAGTCAACAAACAGACCTAAAATATTTGACTTGGGTCGTCTAAACGATATCTGAATTGTAGCGAGGAGCGAGAAGATATTGTCCTCTGCGCTCCTCCCAGCCCGAAACCCGGCCTGTTCCTCGGGTAACAAATCTCTTGCGGAAGCCCATTCGGAGAGCCGTTTACAAAGTATTTGTGAACAAATTTTGGACACCGCGTTGGTTATCGCAATTAGCCGGTAATTCGCAGGATCGTCACGCGTGCCTTTTTTGAATAAGGGAAAAACCGTAGCTAGGGTCCAGCCCGTGGGGAACGCCTCTGCGGAAAAAATACGGTTGAAAAGGTGGAGGAGGCGGGGGGGGGAATCTCCGCAAAGTATGCCCCCCAGGCCTCCTCAGAGACCCACGCTCCCGGGGCGGGCTTTTTTCGAAATTGACGGCACGCGTTCCAAAAGTCCGCCGAGTTACGAGCCGCTGCGAACCTTTCAGAGATCGTGGAGATATAAGTGCGCTTTTTCCTTTTCAAAACATCTTGATATTGTTTTTTTGCAGTTTTAAAAGCAAGAGTCGAAATTAAACTATACGCCTTCTTTCGCAACTGGTAGAGAGAGTGGCGAAAAACTCTCCTTGCAGAGACACATTCTCCATCAAACCAGGCCTTCGAGCCATCAAAATGCTTTCGCGAGTTACAAACAACGGTTCTCGTAATCATACCTGCCCGCGACGCCGCTACGCGGATGGCCGTGACAAAACGCTCGTATTCCACGTCTGGACATTCAGTATCCGTCAACGGAGATAAATTATGACAAGCATTTAAGAGACTGTGAAAATCAGGCACCCCATCATTCGGCAACGAAAATCTTATTTTAACTCGGCGTTCCGACGGAGCCTCGTAGGCCTTCGAAACAGAGTTCGCAGAATACAAAAAAAGGGATAAAATTACTGTGAGGTGATCCGAACCGTGGAGGTCAACATCCGTTTATAGATCAGCAATGAATGACAAGTGAATGTCCGAAACCCACACGAGATCAACGACGCTGAATCCCCTCTGTCCAAGGAAAGTAAAGTGTGCTGGGCGATCGCCCGGACAACGTCCATTTAACAGTATAAAATTTTTTATTTGCATAAACTCGTACAGAAGGGAGCCGCGACTGAACAGAGTTCATCGTGCGACCTTCTCGACTTGCAGATTGCTGATCCTTCGAAAATTTGTGCGAAATCGTTGAAAGGGTCTGTCGTGCCTACCCGACAATTGAAATCGCCACCCAGAACAAAAATACAGTCCGGATACCGAGCATTCAGGGAATCTATAACTGTTTGAAGAGAATGAAGCTTGGAAATTAAATCAGAATTGGGTGAAAAGTAAAAAGAGCCAGTTATTACATTAATCGGGAGGGTTTTAAGATGATAAAATATCCAGTTGGGAGCCATTACAAGTTCGGTAAAAGAGAAATCTGAATGAATGGTGGATAAGAGCCCTCCGCTACAGCGACCGAAGTTGCTATGGCGGGTAGCTGGAGAAAAAACTCCTGAATGCCCGGGAACTAAACCGTCGACATCAGTAGCCCGATCCAACCACGTTTCGGAGCAATTTACAATTTTAAAAGGCGAGAGAAAAACGCTATTCTTTAAATTAGTAAAACCGCAAAAACAATTTTTAAGAGATCTGGAAAGCGCTTAGCGTTCGCGGTAGCGCGTGGAGAGGTCGATCTCGCAATGCTGGGCTTCGGCGTAGTAAGACTTCGCTGCGGCTGACGGGGCAAATTAAAAATTTGAATTGAAGACTTGCTCAGAGAAGCCGATATCCATCACAACCGGAGACGGAGAGAGGCGCTGACCTGCGACAGACGAGCCCCGGTCGTCGTTTGGCGGGCGAGCATCCGACGAATGTCTTCTGACACGAATTGGTCCGGCGCGGTTAGTCGTGAAATCCTGGTCAGCTTCGGACCATCAGACATTATTTACGGCAATCATATTGTCTTTTTGCCTGAAAGAAGCGCCTGCAGCAATGGCAGCCCGGCGAGCTTCCCTGGCCTTGAAGGCCATAAAGCGCTCTTTGTCCGAATTAATAAATACCCGCGAATTTTTAAGGGCGGTTTTTTATTTTATTTTTTTTTTTTTTATTTTTTTTTTTTTTTTTTAAAGATAAAATTAAAAATTTATCTTCCTCTGCAGATAATTCAGCTAAGACAATTAACGGGTTCTTGCGTAACGTTCTCGCCGAGAGAACTGAACCTGTCAGGGAAAACTGCGCGGATAAAAAATTTTGAATTTCCAACTTTAGCGGAGCTGGACCAGGTTGAAAGCCAGTTAAAATTAAATTTTTCCTCCTTAGCATTTTCTCCTGCGCCTCCATTTTAGCAGCCATTGTTTTTATTGTATTTTCCTGTTTTTCTATTCTCTCTTCAAGAGTGACAATGCGGGAGGAAAAGTCGGTCCGGATGTCGACGAGTGCAGTCTGAACGGCCGCGATTTCTCTGGCACATTCGTCTATCCCGGGTTGCAAAGCCTTCGAGACATTGATCGTTATGTTCTGCTCTGACTCCTTGATTGCCGATAACAGTGACTTTTTCAGCGAGTCAAAAGCAGCTTGCGATGCTGGGATAGTCTCCATGATGGGTGTCGGATCGTTTAAAAAATCTGCGGGTCCCGGCGAAAGTTTGCGTCGCCTGGTCGAGTGAGGAGAGAACGAAACTGCGTCGGCTACCTGACAGTCGCGCTTACGCTTAATAAAGCCAAATTCCTCCAGGGAACTACAACTGTTCGTTCTATGCGCGTGCCACTTTGATGCCGTAGAGGGGCGACCCAACAGAGTTGGCGGTCGAAGGAGCGGACAGGGCTGCACCGCCTTCCCGACAATGGGAGAGTTGACGGGCGTGACGGATAATTGCGACTGGTCGGCAGGTTTGTCCGACATATGCCGAAAATCGCTAACCCGAGAGGTGCTGCCGTCTGATATCAGCCAAAAGAATCCGCGGTGAGCGAAGAAATTTTCGCGGCTGGGAGAAGCTCTAGATGGTGCATGCGCGAAACCAGACTTCGAAAGCGCGCGGCTTGAGCGCCTTGTGCATGTGGTGGGCCTCACACGTGTAAAGAACGAGCACACCGATAAGCGAGCGAAGCACTTCGGAAAGTTCTTGGAAGCCCGACGAAAATCCCACTGTTACTCAAAAAACCCCGCAGGGGACTTGTGGAAGAGAGCGGAGCGGGTTATCTCCGTCCACAATTTAATTGTGGAAGAGTGAGGGGTCGAAGTGCCCGAGCCCGAAGAGGAGCAATGCTTTTGAAAGATCCGCTTCTCTTAGCAAGTTTTGAGAATTGACGACCTCACGGACCCGATCGTTCGGCTGGTCTGTGCCGACGAATGCCTGATCGTGAAACGACTCGAGAGACCCACCGTACTGGGGAGCTAGGGTGCGGTGTCAAGCCCCTGCCGGCGGGTTCCACACGGGGGAGCGCTACGGCGTGCCGTGTCCGTGCAGGCAGTAACCGCAGAAAGGGTTGGCCTCTAGCGGGCCGTGGCAACGTTAGAAAGGTTCTCTGAACCAACAGAAGCATCAAGGCAGGCAGCTTGTTGCTAATAAATGTGGTAGCTGACTTGTTGTATATCTTTTTTAAGTGTGCACAACCAGCGGTGCTGGCGCATCACTAAAATTTGGCCCCATTCCCCCATGGGGGGGGTGCCTTAAACCCGCGAGGGAGGCAAGACACCTTAAATAACCTACACTCAAGTGTCACTCAAAAATTGATGCCTCGTTGACAGCGGCGAGATGCAGAATAGAAATGCATACGACCTCATTGATGAGTAATGTCCAAATTCCTCGGGAGTATTGGTACAGCTTGCCGTTGTATGGAATAAGAGGCTGTCCAAGCATTTGGATTTTCTTTATAATTTTCGGCACGGGTAATCCGGTGATTGGCCCGTCGATTCTTATCCCAGTACGTGACGTCACCACGAGAGCCGGTGTGCAAGGTATGGGTCAACTGTCACTTCAATGAATGTGATGCGGAACGAAAATTTCGATTTTTTTTCCGGAATGATGACTCGGACACTTAACAGCTCACAGCAAACACAATCCGAGCCGCTCCGGAGAGATGTCACTGCAATTACAACTCCCAAAAAAGAAATTTAGGAACAAAAATAAAGACTTAAATGCGGAGCGAAACGAAACACGTCAGCACCACTTACCGTCCAAAACGAAACTCCAAAATCAAACTGATTGGTTAAAGTTATCATACTCAAAAAGTTGAAACAAATTTATAAGAAATTTAAGCACGACACTGCTTTACGCACATTTGGTCAAAGATTGTCAATTTAAGGTAGTTGCTCCCCGGAATATAATGTATTTGGAAGAAGTATTTTTTAACATATCAAAAGGATATAGTTTTTATTATTAATGATATTGTAAAAGAGAGAAAGTATTACTCTTCTTCAAACAAAATTTAAATTTGCAAACATGAGAGCAAACATTTGATATGATAAAGCATTTTTGCAAGTTTAAATTTTTTTTTCTTTGAATAATACTTTCTCTCTTTTACAACATCATTAATAATAAAAACTATATTCTTTTAATATGTTAAAAAATATTTCTTCCAAATACATTATATTCCGGGGAACAACTACCTTAAATTGACAATCTTTGACCAAATGTGCATAAAGCAGTATTGTGCTTAAATTTCTTATAAATTTGTTTCAACTTTTTGAGTATGATAACTGTAACCAAACAGTTTGAACCAAATTGCTCCAAGTTTGTGAGAGCAAAACGTATCCAGAAATATGGTTATGGATTAATTTAAGTGAAGAATTATATTTTTTTAGCATTTTCGATATTTTTTAGTCATTGTTATAATGTTCTTCAGTCTTCTAAATGAACAACGTCGTTATTTAGTAAATAAAATTAGCAAATGCAATCTTGACAATTTTGAAATTGTCGACATATCATAATATTCATAATAATAATAATGTGGCCAAGCGGACGACGACTTTTTTCCATTTTTTGAAACCTAAAAAATTCTATTATATTCTACGCAATTTCCTAAATTATAATGTGATAGTATTTTTTTATATCAAAAATTCTATATTTTTCTAAGTTGTCCGCTATATTGACTCCGACATCTTGAATTTCAACGAATCTGCACGTAGATTCTTAATCAGCGATCTAGAAAATCTGTAGTAATATATAAATTGTAGTAGTAGGAAAACTTGAACTTTTCATCTGGTGAGGAATTCCTTTCTGCTAACTTCAGAAATTCTTTCCTCGAAATCATCAAATCGTATAAAAAATGATGTATGGCATTTTTATTTAGAATTGTATTTGTAGAATACAATAGAATTTGATACGTTTCAATAACATGAATTTTTTGCTAAGTCGTCCGCCATATTGGGGCCGCCATTTTGAATTTCAACAAACCTGACCGTGGATGTATAAGAAGCGATCTCGAAAACCGTAATGAACACTTGAATTTGTACCTCAGGATATGCCGTTTGCCCACTAGGAACGAAAATATGGATATGGGTGACGCGTCACCATAAAATTTAGTAAATTTTTCCTTGGAAAACAACACGACATGGAAGAAAAATATGTAGGGCATTTTTATTCAGAATTTTGCGTAGAATATGGTAGTATTTTTTATGTTTAAAAAGCATGATGTTTTCGGTAAGACGTCCGCCATATTGGGGCCGCCATTTTTAATTTCATAAATCTGACCCCGGATTCGTAATCAGCTACCTCGAAAACCATTAAAATTATGATTTTCAGTTAGGGGAGAACTTTTTTCTTGTAAAAAACGGCAAAATATAACCAAAAAAATAGAAAAAATGCTTCACAGTCCAGAGTTTTAAAAATTTTTCATTGAAAAAATTTATTTGTTCATTTTTCATGATTTCAAACAATTTCTAGTATGGATTTGTGAAAATGTCGTTTGGTTCAGAAAATAGAAATTATTCATGCTCGAAAATATAAAAATTTTTTTTTTGACCACGTAGTTTAATTTTAGGCAGAAAATGATGTTCAAAAAAAAATTGGCACATTTGGATCACTGATATATCAATGAGTCAATTTGTGGGGTGTCTCCTCCCCTTAAGTAAATAACGTTATCAATTACACACCTATATTATTATTAAACAGTAGTACTGTATGGAAAGATTTTGCTACCTCTAAATATAATTTTTCTAGTAATCAATTTGTTGAAAAAATCTTTTGCAGCGAACAACTGTGCCTTTGCTTTGAGAGTTTGCTGTATTTAACATCTCAATTTTTTCATACGGTGTAATAAATTAAATCAAATAATACTGTTTCGAATGTCGAGTGAAAATCGGGGAGGTATTTCAAAAAATTGTCACTTTTCTGTAGCAAAACTTTTTTTTATTATAAACTCTCTCACGATGAGATAAATCGTCCGTGGCGAAATCTATTAGGTTCTCGTACGACGCGACCGAGCGAGTTGGACGACGATACCAAAAATGTCGGAAGGAAACGAAACAAAAACCGATGGATCGAACGAATGATGCGAATTCTGCGGACTCGATTAACTAACAGAGCGACCTCTCTGTACCAGTAGTGACCTCGACAGGGCCTATTACAAATTGAAGAATTCTTGAAGGTGCGCGACCACCAGCTTCAATTTCGGCCGCCTGGAGGATTTACATTACTGGGTTTCTGCCGAATATCACCTGGCGTCCTTTTTCTGCGACTCGACTACCCGAACCAATAACTCGAATTCAACCGATCACGACTTCCCGGAGGACTCGGCGGAAAACTCGGTCGCTCGGTACGGAACCCGACACGGAACTTATTTCAGATAAATGCGCTAACGGTGTTATCCGGGTGGCTGCGTAAAGCGATCTACCTGGTTACCCAAAAAACGCAAAACTTTCCAACGACTTCAACTGTCTTTTTCATTTTCAAGCTCTGCAACCGAAAATCAATTTTTCTTGGTATTAGCAGATTTCGCCATTACCGACATTATCTCATCGCACGGCTGCGGCCGATTTACGCAAGGTACCCCATTCGGTGTGCAATGGTGCAGGGAAACCGCAGAAAACCTGCACCTAGTACCAATACAAAAATTTATAAAAGTTACTCTTCGTGTCGACTACATTCTGTCAGCAACAAATACCTTATTTGATTTAATTTAGATTCTTATTGTATGTATTGAGAGTTTAGATCCCAAAAGCATATTGTACACTTGGAATCAGCTCCCGGATCTTCATGGGAAATAGGAATGATGTGGAATAAAATTATCGACAAATTAACTTATATCTTTTTCTTAAATTTATTTATTTGCTGAGTTATAAGGCTAAATGTTGTATCGCGTTGCGACCAATTCCTCTTCATTTTTTGTAATCTTTAAGCATGGTGGCAATTTCAGAACTAGTTTAACATTTAATACAACATCTAATTTATTATTAACTGAATTTACACTATATGCATAATAATAATTATTAAAATATAACGTTTCAAATTCATGAATTACTAAATATGTATCATGGCAGTTAATAATTTGTTTCACAATTCCAAAGTGGGGTCCATCATCGGTTATTCTGACCACCAAAATCGTGCCTTCACACAATTTGTGGCCAAGAATTTCGACGTACTTTAGAGTGCATATAGGTGTTCTTGCAGTAGGAAAATATTTACTACATTCGTCTTCTGCACGCTCCTTCTTGATTGGTCCAAGTGTGACATTGTCACCTGTACAAGTAAGACTTTCCTTAAGATGGCATAACTGCAGTTGATGACGCAAGGCTATGGTATATGGCAAATTAATATTGTTTGTTGTTCCTACACCTACTTCTTTCAATTTTTTGTTTTTTCGCTCGAACATCATAGAAGAGAAGTGAATCACTGGGCCATTTAACATCATCACCCTGACATAGTGTGTAAAAAAATGCATTTTAGGTTTCAATGCGCCAAAGAGTGCGATGTACAATGAATTGTGTTTTTTAATGAGGTTCTCCAAGTTCACAATTTCACCTCTATGCAACTTTGGTGATGTTATAACGGCAATTATTTGCCGAATATGCTGGTATAACTTCCAGTGTTGATTGTCACTCGGTATTAGATCACCTATCATTAGGCCTAAATATCTAATGAGGCAAAGCATTTCGGATGCTGATTGTTTAATCTTTAATTCCTTGCTTCCTTTTTTACTTGGTGCAAAAAATAGAGGCATTGGTTTGCTTGACTTCTCTACGTCGTTATAAGGGAATGTCTCGATTCTTTGATTTAGAATTTCCAATGACAAAACTTTATTATTCAGAAAAGTTTGGAGTACTTCCTATGGAATAGACTGCTATTCCTTCAAAGAAATCGTGCATTACTTCTACCGATAAATTTTCAGCGATATGAAAATCTCTAATTTTATTAAAAATGCAGGGTTCTTTGATGCCAGTGGTGGAAAAATCATTTTTTAATGCATCAATATTGTAAGACTCACGTGTTCTAACAAGTTTTTCATTTTCTGTTACCATTTGTTGGCATTGAAGTCGATTTGCGGAACAAATTCTGCAAAAATGATTCGCGGAAAAACTTTCGGAGAATCCACATATGCAATTTAAGCCTAAATTGTCGCCCAAAACTAACACGCATTGAAAGTAAACGTTTACATTTTCACTGTCAACGCCTATTAGTACGCCTTTATCACACATTTCATTTAAATCCGCAATGGATTTGGCAAAAATTTTTTCGTTTCCGAATAATTTTAAGTATTTTGCGTGACAAATGGTTGACAAAAAAACATTATGCGTTTTGGAAGCTAAGTGTGGCGGGAGACAGGCGATCGACACGTACACACCTCCTAATTTTTGTTCTCCGGCATGACTTCCTAACGCATTTCCCACTTCGAACTCATCGAAATATAGAAATAAGGGGAAAACCGTTTTATTAGAGTGCCTTAATTTATATTTTTTCAGTCACAGATCGCCCTGTGTAAAATTCGATAAAAATAGTTTGTCCTGTTCCAATTCAGCCAAGTAATTTGTTATTTGTCTGTATGCCCCAGGTATTTCTAAAAATAATTTGATTGTTTCCGGGAGAGGCACATGAGTAGCATAAATTTTTTTCATGGCAACTGACACCTTTTGTTCACTTTCGGTAACGTAAACGGGTTTTTGCCCAATTTCAAAAGTTTGTGGATCTACAAACATGCTACCTTTTCTATAAGACGCAAGTCTTGTCTTTTCTGTCAAGAACTTGGAAAATACTGTCCTCCAGAATAAACCGAACCTTCGAATAAGAAGTACCATCAACAATTGGTTTAAATTCTTCATCGACACGATTCTCAAGAAAAGGAACAAAAAGATTATCTATGAAGTCATTAAAAATATTAATTACTTCATTAACGGCTGTTCGTGATAACAGCGGATTATTATATAGCGACAGTGAAAATTTTAATATCTCCTTATCTAGTTGGTCCTTAGATACGTAAGTAGACCCTTCCGACAAATTCATTTTTATTTCATACACTAGAAAACGACAAACACTGATATCGGCAATAATGTACTTAGCACTACAGCACAAACAACAAATAATTTTATATATAATATTTTATCATAATTTTTCAATTTTTTCAATTAAGTTTACGACGCCGGTAAAAGGCTGCTGAACATCAAAATTAAACGCAGCTTTTTGCAAAAATTGCCAGATATGGTTGCACGGCACAGGAAAAGAAATATAAAAAACAGTCATACATTGCATCGCCAATTCGATGCCTAATGACGACGACGACGCTGTGTACTTATGACTGTTGTCTAGTACAACGTAAGTTGCTCGTATATCGTTCAATGATGGCCCACAAATAACGGTGTACGGCTGAATCGGTAATTTATTTGCCGTATGTATACCAGTGATCTCTGTATGTGCTTCGTGTAAATGGCTTTCTAAATTTTCAGTTTCCTACAAAACGAAAAAGGTAAATTTTTAAGTAGCAATCAAAATAATTTGATACTTCCAGTTACATTATTTCAAAAGTTTAAATTGTATGACATGAACGCACGCACATTAACCCTTTAACGCCCGACTTTTTTTAAGTGAAATTTTTTTTAAGTGCCATATTGGATCCGCCATTTTGAATTTTGAAAAACTAACATCAGATTCGTAATCAGCGACCCCAAAAAGCTCCGAGTAGTCATTTTCATGAGCCTTACTTGAAGTAATTCAACAATTTTTAATTTTTTTAACAACCCTTAGCAAAAACATTTTTTTGTTAAAATAGTTATAATTATAAGATTGTTGTCAATTTATTGCACTAAAACTTTTTTCTTTTAAAGTAATATAAATTTGTGGATCTTTGGCGTTTAGAACTGAAAAATTGATTAATGTTTGACAAAGTTATGAATGTTCGAACACAAAAGTGGTTTCAATCGAAACCGCTGGGCGTTAAAGGGTTAACATGGACGTTTAAGAAAACAGATCATTCAAAATCATCTTACCTTGATGTGATAAAGAAAAGATTTCGAAATTTCATTTTTATCAGGATTCCATCGTGTTTTGGATTTTCCCGATGCTTTTCGCACTCCTTTAAACAAATATGGTAATAATACCAGAGCAACTGTTTGTTCATGTACTGAAAATATTTTTAAAATATAAATATACATTACACGTAAATATTGGCTGCGTACATACATCTCATTAGAATGTGAATGAAACAAACCTTCCCCGGTGATCTGTTTGTTATTGGTTAAAATTTCGATAACGTCCTTGTCTTTTTTTTGCAATTTCGCAAGTGTCAATATTTTTTTTGCGAGATTAGGCCACTTTTTATTAAATTCCGTGCTATTTGCCTTAAATAACTTAGAAAAGTCTGCTTGTACCTACAAATAAATTGGAACGTGCTTTTTATTAGATGTGTTGAGAATAGTAAAAAAAATTAAAATGAAATTCTTACCAAAGTAGGTCCTATGGCCAGATTTGGGAAAGTGTCGAAAATTGTGGAAACATCATTCAGTTTGTAGAACTCGAATCGTTCATCAGAACTGTTATCCCATTTACCCAAAAATTCATCGGTAATTGTATTTTCTTTTATTTGAAGCGCTTTAAAATCGTCGGACTTTTGTGGTTCTGAAAGAAAACGTTATACATTGCGATGTGCATTGTCACAATTATACGTACATATTTACATTGTTCAAAGTTTGTAAAATACTCACCTTCCGAATCCCTTTTGCGTTTTCCACCTTCTACGCCCAATGGCAATTTCTTTTTCCCTTTGTTTTTTATAGTACACCTGGAAAACACCACTGGCACTTCTCCCGTTACCAGCGGGGACGTAATAAGATTCTCTTAGGTGATCTTTGAAAACAGCAGCAGTTAGACCAGCTAATTCTTTAAACCGCTCGACAGAGATGCGGTGAATGAGATAATCAAAATGTATACAAATTCATTTATAATTTTAGTACAAACACTCTTCAGCAACGTTGGTGAATAACACCAAATATTATAGCATTTTTATGAGAACTATTTTCGATTGAAAAAAAATGAACTGGTGACTTATAAATTAAAATCCTCGCAATTGTTCCTCGCAATAATTCGAGCCGCGTTTTAAAGATTGTGCTACTTAAAAACGGTGCTGTAGTGTGTATTATGCATATTAATAAAATAATTTACTTGAGGCTGTTTGTACGAAAAAATTCATTATTTATTACTAATTTAGCGACCTTATGTTTCGAGAAATACGCTGTTTTTTTGGTCTCAACTAATTTTTCATAATTCTCCTTGACTGATTCGTACTCATAAGAAGCAAGCAAAAACTGTCCCTCGTAGGTTTTCTTGAGTACTTCACGAACGTAGTTAAATTCTGCAGATATATCGCTTTCTGCATAAAAAAAGTTATTGAAAGTATACAGACAAAAAATAGACATAACATAAAAAAGACATGTGTACAACACGTATACATGCACTGTTAGAATAATGTTAATGAAATTTAATTAACCTGGTTGGAAGCAAATGGTTATGCACGTTACTGAAATTTCATTAATGACAAAAATGAAAATTAATACACGGTATCTTAAATTTAATGAACGATGTACATTAAGTTTAATAAACTTCGCTTTATGAAAATTCAGTTACTTGTGAATTACTGTTTAATTAAATTCAAAGAACTGTTTCCTTAAAAGTAATAACTACATAGCGATTGCAAGAGAGGGCTAGGGGGTATTAAACTTGGACAGCGCGTCCTCGGGGGGCAGAAGTTTTTTTAGGGAGGGGATATGGTGCGGTCCGTACCCCGTTTCCAAAAACTACAGCACTTTGAAATTTCGCTTGCGTCAAAAACGACCCATGCGTCGGAACTAAGAGTTAAAAACCATTTTTCTACAATCAGTAGTATGTAATTTTTATTTAGTTAAAAAAAATTTTTTGAATTGAAAAAGCATTAAATTTTAGAAGAAAATGTTATATTCGTAATAACCTAAGAAACTACCGTATAGTAAATTTCAAGCAAATTCATTTGTAATTTAAAAATTATGTCCGCCATATTGTATCCGCCATTTTGGATTGTAAAATCTGATTTGAGATTCATAATCAGCGAGCCCAAAAACTTCAAGACATAAGTTTTTTGCCAATCCATTTAAATTTTAAAAATGATGTCCACCATATTGTATCCGCCATTTTGAATTTTGAAATTCTGATGTCAGGTTCTTAGTCAGCGATTCTCAAATATTCTGAGTATAGATTCTGAGATTAGATTTCAAGACATGAAACTAAGATGCTATAGAGATATACATTATTGGAAGAAAAATTTCACTTTTTTCCATTAATGGGCTTACTGTGCGGTTGTTAAACAATTTTTTTTATACAAACGATTATTACGATTTCATTATTTCATCATTTCTGAAGGAAAATATCTTTTGCTCATGAAAAAATATTCATTTTTAGAAATTTTACATCAAATTTTCGAGAAAACGATTATTTCCCATATAAAATACATGGGAAACTTCATGGGCCCGACGGCACCATTAAATATCGACGAATCGCAAAACAAAAAAATACGTGTCTTTTTATTTTCCATTAAAAATTAAAATTTAAAATTCGCTATTTCGATTTTTTGTGGACCACCCTAAGTATAAAAATATATATAAAAAAAAAAATTATATATATATATATATATATATAATCTTGACCTGCACCTCCATAGGAGGCCCCAGATATATATATATATACACAAATATACACATATACACACATACATATACACGTATAACTATAAATGCAAAAGGTACAATATTTAATACAATACAATATTTAAATTAAACCACATTGTAAAAAATTTCATTAAATTTAATAAAAAAGTATAAAGCAAATTTCATAAATGTTACTAAAAATGATGAATTTTGTTACTTAAAACAGTTTAAGAACCTAATCTTAAAATCGATTAATGAAAAATATGAAATTTAAGAAAAATTTCTTAAATTTAATAAAAGTTTTTTAACTTTAATAAAAGTTTATTAAACTTAATAAAAGTTTCTTAAATTTAATAACGTGTCATGAAAAGTGTTTAAGAATTGTCATGAAACACGTTTTTCTAACATTTATGAAATTTGCTTCCTACTTATTTCTTAAAATTTCATAAAATGTTTTTTACACTGCAGTTTACATTTATGATATAATTTTTAGGGATTTTTTTTCTGAACAATCATTACCTGTTGACTTATGAGAAATACTATGTGAATCAATAGACATATTTAATTCGACATCCATTAAAACGCAATTATCTAAATTAACAACGTGCATGGGTGTCGGAGTGACCGAAGACACTCTAGGTGCAGATAAATCTAATAGAAATGAGCAAGGTATCGACGTAGGTGTATTTGGCAATAATGAATCTTGCTTCAATGACATTATGCTGACGATGGTATGTTAAAAAAACATGCAAAACTCCAATACCACTGTGCAACTGAAAGCAGGTGAAATTCCAAATCTACAAATTTCAAGAAATAATATGAAAATAGAAGCATTAAAATAAATAGATCCAAAAATGTGATGTTGATAATGATTGGTAATTATTTGTGCAAAATGAATTTCTCAGGTAACAAAATTTGGACTATATATATATACCAGAGCAAGCTGTGAACCTTGTTAGTTATTATTGGCAGTAATTAGTAATCATGCGTTTCTGCATGTCATTATGTTAAAGATGAATTGTTTCTTGAACATGAAAAAAGAAAAAAAAAACTTGCAAAAATAAACCTAGTATTCAAAAACTTGCAAGTTATTACATACGTTACTTTTCGAACTGATATCTACATATGTACGTTACTTTACAAACTGTCATAACTTAACAACATAACCTGCGTGCTACACCCGTTTCAGAAAAATAATTAATATGCATATACATGTATGATTATTTTGAACCATGACTTATGAGTGACTAACTGTGGGGTTTAAGGCTATTATGTTTTGTTTTTACAGTTTTTATTAACGAATTAAAAAAAAATCTTACTTTTCACACTCAAACAGTTTTCTAGGAAATTATGATAAGCTTAATAGAACTGTTCAAAATAGAGTTAAATTAATTTGCTACTTACTTCTCTTTTTCGTTTCAATTTAAATTTATCGTCCTCTGGCTGATGCTGAAAATATGAATTAACTTCTTTGCAATTAGTTTGTTTTGCGGCGTGGTTGTTGTTTTCCGAAGTCCTGCCTCTAGTAAACAAATTATCCGAACCCGAATAAACAGGCTTGCGGAGGGCACCATCAGTTACTTGATCGTGGGGTTCCGAGACGTTCGGACCAGTTTTATCATTATAGTTCGGGTATATCATAGAGACAGAACCTTGAGGTGCGTTGGTGGTGACTTCCCGGGTCGCTTCGCGGTCTCATCGGTGGGTGAGTAATGATTCAATATATCTGTTATATTGTATATCATATTATTTATTTATATATTATATAGAAGTGACATTTATTGGCGAGATATGTCTGGGGCAGGGTCCGCTCATAAGCCCCACTGAAGAGTCCGTAAGCGGACCCGGGACGAAACATCAGCCAACTTTTTTATTTATTTTTTTCTAATATTTGTATGTGACCTAGCATGACGTAGTAGGAAAATACGGTATCGTTTATCGAAATATATATTCGACCCCTATAACCGCGCGACAACCCCCTTCCCTGTAAGTAACACCTACCAGCAGCAAAAAACGGGAGAGGCGCATAGAATAGGAGCCAGAGCTATTTTACGGAAAATCGAAAATCGGCTGTGGAATTTTTTCCGAGTTGTTTTTTTTTCGTTGTTCAGGGACCATTACATTCCTTTAATGAACCGGAAGTCCTACCAGCAACAAAAAATGGGAGAGGCGCATAGAATAGGAGCCAGAGCTATTTTACGGAAAATCGAAAATCGGCTGTAGAATTTTTTCCGAGTGGTTTTTTTTCATTGTTCAGGGACGATTACATTCCATTAATGAACCGGAAGTCCTACCAGCAACAAAAAAAGGGAGAGGCGCATAGAATAGGAGCTAGAGCGATTTTACGGAAAATCGTAAACAGCTGTAGAAATTTTCCGAGTTGTTTTTTTTCGACGTTCAGGGACCATTACATTCCTTTAATAAACCGGAAGTCCTACCAGCAGCAAAAAATGGGAGAGGCGCATAGAATAGGAGACAGAGCGATTTTACGGAAAATCGAAAATCGGTTGTAGAATTTTTTCAGAATTGTTTTTTTTCGATGTTCAGGGTCCATTACATTCCTTTAATAAACCGGAAGTCCTACCAGCAACAAAAAATGGGAGAGGCGCATAGAATAGGAGCTAGAGCGATTTTGCGGAAAATCGAAAATCGGCTGTAGAATTTTTTCCGAGTTGTTTTTTTTCGTTGTTCAGGGACCATTACAATCCTTTGATGAACCGGAAGTCCTACCAGCAGCAAAAAATAGGAGAGGCGCATAGATTAGGAGCCAGAGCTATTTTATGGAAAATCGGCTGTAGAATTTTTTCCGAGTTGTTTTTTTTTCGATGTTCAGGGTATATTACATTCCGTTAGAAAACCGGAAGTCCTACCAGCAGTAAAAAATGGGAGAGGCGCATAGAATAGGAGCCAGGGCGATTTTACGGAAAATCGAAAATCGGTTGTAGAATTTTTTCCGGGTTGTTTTTTTTTTCGTTGTTCAGGGTCCATTAAATTCCTTTAATAAACTGGAAGTCCTACCAGCAGCAAAAAATGGGAGAGGCGCATAGAATAGGAGCCAGAGCTATTTTACGGAAAATCGAAAATCGGCTGTAGAATTTTTTCCGAGTTGTTTTTTTTCGTTGTTCAGGGACCATTACAATCCTTTGATGAACCGGAAGTCCTTCCAGCAGCAAAAAATGGGAGAGGCGCATAGAATACGAGCCAGAGCGATTTTACGGAAAATCGACAATCGGCTGTAGAATTTTTTACGAGTTGTTTTTTTTCGTTGTTCAGGGACCATTACATTCCTTTAATGAACCAGAACTCCTACCAGCAGCAAAAAATAGGAGAGGCGCATAGAATAGGAGCTAGAGCGATTTTACGGAAAATCGTAAATCAGCTGTAGAATTTTTTCCGAGTTGTTCTTTTTCGACGTTCATGGACCATTACATTCCTTTAATAAACAGGAAGTTCTACCAGCAACAAAAAATGGGAGAGGCGCATAGAATAGGAGCTAGAGCGATTTAACGGAAAATCGAAAATCAGCTGTAGAATTTTTTCCGAGTTGTTTTTTTCGTTGTTCAGGGACCATTACATTCCTTTAATGAACCGGAAGTCCTACCAGCAGCAAAAAATAGGAGAGGCGCATAGATTAGGAGCCAGAGCTATTTCACGGAAAATCGAAAATCGGCTGTAGAATTTTTTCCGAGTTGTTCTTTTTCGACGTTCATGGACCATTACATTCCTTTAATAAACCGGAAGTCCTACCAGCAGCAAAAAATAGGAGAGGCGCATAGATTAGGAGCCAGAGCTATTTCACGGAAAATCGAAAATCGGCTGTAGAATTTTTTCCGAGTTGTTTTTTTTCGTTGTTCAGGGACCATTACAATCCTTTGATGAACCGGAAGTCCTACCAGCAGCAAAAAATAGGAGAGGCGCATAGATTAGGAGCCAGAGCTATTTTATGGAAAATCGGCTATAGAATTGTTTCCGAGTTGTTTTTTTTCGTTGTTCAGGGACCATTACATTCCTTTAATGAACCGGAAGTCCTACCAGCAACAAAAAAAGGGAGAGGCGCATAGAATAGGAGCTAGAGCGATTTTACGGAAAATCGTAAATCAGCTGTAGAATTTTTTCCGAGTTGTTTTTTTTCGTTGTTCAGGGTCCATTACATTCTGTTAGTAAACCGGAAGTCCTACCAGCAGCAAAAAATGGGAGAGCCGCATAGAATAGGAGCCAGAGCGATTTTACGGAAAATCGAAAATCGGTTGTAGAATTTTTTCCGAGTTGTTTTTTTTCGTTGTTCAGGGTCCATTACATTCCTTTAATAAACCGGAAGTCATACCAGCAGCAAAAAATGGGAGAGGCGCATAGAATAGGAGCCAGAGCGATTTTACGGAAAATCGAAAATCGGTTGTAGAATTTTTTCCGAATTGTTTTTTTTCGACGTTCAGGGACCATTACATTCCTTTAATAAACCGGAAGCCCTACCAGCAACACAAAATGGGAGAGGCGCATAGAATAGGAGCTATAGCGATTTTACGGAAAATCGTAAATCAGCTGTAGAATTTTTTCCGAGTTGTTTTTTTTCGATGTTCAGGGTCCATTACATTCTGTTAGTAAACCGGAAATCCTACCAGCAGAAAAAAATGGGAGAGCCGCATAGAATAGGAGCCAGAGCGATTTTACGGAAAATCGAAAATCGGTTGTACAATTTTTTCCGAGTTGTTTGTTTTCGTTGTTCAGGGTCCATTACATTCCTTTAATAAACCGGAAGTCATACCAGCAGCAGAAAATGGGAGAGGCGCATAGAAAAGGAGCCAGAGCTATTTTACGGAAAATCGAAAATCGGCTGTAGAATTTTTTCCGAGTTGTTTTTTTTCGATGTTCAGGGTCCATTACATTCTGTTAGTAAACCGGAAGTCCTACCAGCAGTAAAAAATGGGAGAGGCGCATAGAATAGGAGCCAGAGCTATTTTACGGAAAATCGAAAATCGGCTGTAGAATTTTTTCCGAGTTGTTCTTTTTCGACGTTCATGGACCATTACATTCCTTTAATAAACAGGAAGTTCTATCAGCAACAAAAAATGGGAGAGGCGCATAGAATAGGAGCTAGAGCGATTTAACGGAAAATCGAAAATCAGCTGTAGAATTTTTTCCGAGTTGTTTTTTTCGTTGTTCAGGGACCATTACATTCCTTTAATGAACCGGAAGTCCTACCAGCAGCAAAAAATAGGAGAGGCGCATAGATTAGGAGCCAGAGCTATTTCACGGAAAATCGAAAATCGGCTGTAGAATTTTTTCCGAGTTGTTTTTTTTCGTTGTTCAGGGACCATTACAATCCTTTGATGAACCGGAAGTCCTACCAGCAGCAAAAAATAGGAGAGGCGCATAGATTAGGAGCCAGAGCTATTTTACGGAAAATCGGCTGTAGAATTTTTTCCGAGTTGTTTTTTTTCGTTGTTTAGGGTCCATTACATTCTGTTAGTAAACCGAAAGTCCTACCAGCAGCAAAAAATGGGAGAGGCGCATAGAATAGGAGCCACAGCTATTTTACGGAAAATCGAAAATCGGCAGTAGAATTTTTTCCGAGTTGTTTTTTTTTCGATGTTCAGGGTCCATTACATTCCGCTAGTAAACCGGAAGTCCTACCAGCAACAAAAAATGGGAGAGGCGCATAGAATAGGAGCTAGAGCGATTTTACGGAAAATCGTAAAACAGCTGTAGAATTTTTTCCGAGTTGTTTTTTTTCGTTTTTCAGGGTCCATTATATTCCTTTAATAAACCGGAAGTCCTACCAGCAGCAAAAAATGGGAGAGGCGCATAGAAAAGGAGCCAGAGCTATTTTACGGAAAATCGAAATTCGGCTGTAGAATTTTTTCCGAGTTGTTTATTTTCGATGTTCAGGGACCATTACATTCCTTTAATAAACCGGAAAATTTTCCGTAAAATCGCTCTAGCTCCTATTCTTTGCGGCTCTCCCATTTTTTGCTACTGGTAGGACTTCCGGTTTACTAACAGAATGTAATGGACCCTGAACAACAACAAAAAAACAACTCGGAAAAAATTCTACAGCTGATTTACGATTTTCCGTAAAATCGCTCTAGCTCCTATTCTTTGCGCCTCTCCCATTTTTTATTGCTGGTACGAATTCCGGTGTGTTCAAGGAATGCAATCGAACCTGAAAAACGAAAAACAACTCGGAAAATGTGCTAGAACCGACTTTCCGATTTTTTGAAAATTCGGTTTTGCTCCTTTTTTAAGAACCTCTCTCAGCTGTATCTGCTCGTATGGTATCCTGGGGATTGAGCTATTGTTATCCATATCAATAAACGGTAAAAAATAACTCGGAAAATTTTCCAGATGCGATATTTCGTCGTGGAAAATTGACATGGATGCGATCTTACCATCGTCATATATTTACTTTTGACAGGATCGGGTTATGTTCGGTTTATATCACTTTTCGTTGATATTTTACTTATTTTAGGTCAGCATTATTTTCGATATTGTTCTATTATATATTTTTCGTTATTTAAATATGTTTTTGAACATCAAAATTCATTAATTCCATGTTTATTTGCTCAATATTTTATAGTGACTTTTGGATTTGGATCATGTGATTTAGGTAACTAATTAATTTTTTATGCATGTTCAGTTAACATATCAATCCAAGAAAGAACTGAAGGAATCATTTAAATGTCAATAGAAATTGTGCTGCACGTTTCAATAAAATTCTTTTTGCATAAACGCACGTTTAGAGATGGTGTCATGCGGAGGGGTCGAACTGCATTATTTTGCATCTTACACTGTAAACACGCTGCCAAAAAACTTCCAGCTCATATACATTAATTCTTCACAATGTATATCTATACATACCACGAGAAAAATTAATGAACAGTACATTAAATATTCATTAAATTTCATGACATTTTTAACAGTGCATGTAATGACCTAAAATATCATATTAAAGAGCCTTCATTAGTACAACCGAAAAGATAAAAAAGGAATACCTCAATCATTTCGGTATCTTTCGGCATAATTAGTGAACATTTATGTTCGCAGCAAAACATAGAGATAACTATGAGGAAGAAATCGACCCTTCCTCCCTTGTATGGGAAATTAATGAGCAATATATATATCTTTGATTGTTTAAGACAACAGTCTGGTTTATTGTTGTAGACATTGTCATCGGAAGTGGCGCCACACTCTTAAGTTGAGGCAGTATATTTAGTAAAAAACATTCTTTGAAATAGTAGTGATTGCTAAACACCTGGTTTTACTTTCCAATCTCAGGTAATCCTCCTGGTTAACATATTTCTTTGTTAGACGTTTCGGATGATTTGTCATGTTTTATGAAACATTCGCATTCAGTTTTTGCCGTTTAGCAGCCCGGTACATTTTCATTTCCTTACGCAACGTAAAATAAATACTATGCTTAAGTGTGAAAATTAATCACAGACACTCAGAACGGTATGTAGAAAAAAAAATTAAATGCGAAAAAATTAATTTTATAGTTTACTTATATTTACTGCCTTTATTAATCCATTGCCGCGTGAATACAATTGAAATTTACTGGATATTAAAGGATTATATTTTAGAAAACTTTATTTGACCTAAAATGGGTTTTAAAAACTTAGCACTCGTTGAAGGTTGATTTATTGCCCGCATTGCCTAAAATATTGTTTACTACTACAGGCGTGGGGCTTTGATAATTTGCGCTCGAAGATATGACTGCCGGGCGCGAAGTCGACTTCTACGCCCGGAGTGTGAAAAAATAACATACTGATTCTATTTGCAATAGACCTAACGAAATCATTTATAACATTGTTATTTGTTTACTCATAGATCAAGAATTTTTGCTCATTCCGGGAGTTATTTTTATTCCAAAAGTACAGATTCCTGCGCGGAAAAAGGTTCCCGGCTCCACGTCCACGAAAACTAGAGGCACGGCGGCCGGTGTGGTGCCCACACAGGCGGTCCTTTATGTTAGGTTAGGTACTTCGTTAAGCATTCTTGCCCAGACAGCCAGATCTGCTGCATATTGCCGCATATATGGGCAAAGTCAGGCGTCGAATATGTCGGCGGAAATACGGATTATGCATCATCAGACAGACAGCAAATTTGCTGGAAATTCTCCCCTGCCGACAAGTCTGCAGCGATTCTGACGCATTTCTGCCGAAGAGATTAAAAGGGTCGGCGAAGGGATTCTAGACGCACGAACACGGATGTAATCTCTCAACTTAAGAATATGGCGCCACTTCCGATGACAATGTCTACAGCAATAAATCAGAGTGTTGTCTTAAATAATCAAAGATATGTATATTCCTCATTAATTTCCCATAGACTACGAGGGAAGGGTCAATTCCTCACTCATAGTTATCTGCATGTTTTGCTGCTAACATAAATGTTCACCAATTATTCCAAAAGATGCAGCAATGCTTGAGGTATTCCTTTTTTATCTTTTCGGTTGTACTATATAAGACTCTTTGATATGATCTTAGGTCATTACATGCACTGTTCAAAATGTCATGAAATTTAATGCATATTTAATGTACCGTTATGTATATGTATATGCGTATATTATTACTACTGTTTACTATTACTGGTGCTACGGATTATCATCAAATGATTTTGCGCATACTCGACAATTCCTCTTAACTTATCATACCTATTTCAACAGGAGAGAGCTGAGAATATTGAAACAACGTTTGAATTGATCCGTAACGTATCAACATTAAGCTCTTTTATGCTTTACTAATGAATATCACGGTATACGTATTTGTTTCCAACACTAATTCGTATATACTGATTTAAATTTAAACAATTATTGATAATTATAAAGATTCTATACAATTGCATGAAACCGTAAATTAAAAAAGCAATTTTTGTTTTAAGGTCAGATCCCATCACAAAAAACCTACAAGGAACACCCTCCCCCATTTTAAAAACTCAAAAAAAATGAATGAACGGTACATTAAATATGCATTAAATTTCATGACATTTTGAACAGTGCATGTAATGACCTAAGATATCATATCAAAGAGCCTTCATTAGTACAACCGAAATGATAAAAAAGGTATACCTCAATCATTTCGGTATCTTTTGGAATAATTAGTGAACATTCCCAGGTGTTAATGTTTTATAAAATTTTTATAAAATTTTAATGAAAGGACTGTATAAAAATTGTATAAAAATAAAATAAAAAAATGGTTCTATAAAAAATTTATAAAGTTATTATAAAGACCATATATTCATATAAAGATTTTATAAAATCTCTATACAAATTTTATAAAAATTATATAAAACTGGATATTTTAAGTAGAATATGGAGTCTACACTCTGAATAAATTTTCAACGTTTTTTATTCATTTTTTTCTGTTTTGTTAAATTGACCCATACATAAATAACATTGCACAGACTTATACTTTATGAAACATATACGTAAAATGTGGCATTACACACTTGATTCTAAAATGTAATTATAGGAATTCTGACGCACTCCTTGCATATATAATGTTTTATGATAGACTATATGCATAAAATTTGTGCGACGATTTTTTTTGCGTCATATTAATGGATCATTTACTATTATAGTACGCTATGTTCGGCTTCGACGAACTCTCGTGTGTCGCAGTCAGCACACGTTTGTAAACTCTTATTTTACACTCAAAATTATGCGTATTAGTAAATTTTTAATGTTGTATAAATGATTTATACAGTTATTAGAAAGAACATATATTCACATCAAGATGCTATAAAATCTATATACAAAATTTATAAAAATAATATAAAATTGGGAATTTTACATAGAATATGAATTTTCAACGTTTTTTTATTTCTCTTTTTCCTTTGTTGATAAATTGACCCATATGTAAATACCATTTTTTTTAGTCAGTTATATTTTATGCGTAAAATGCGACGTTACGCAATAGATTTCAACGCGTAATTACGATATACTATGCGTAAAATTTGTGGGAAGTTTTTGTGTGCCGAGGTCGGCACATGTTTGTACAGTGGGATTTTACGCACAAAATGATGCGTAAAATAAAATTGTATGCATATATGCAGAATAACAATTTATTACTTATTAACTAGAATTGTTAATAAAAACACAAACCAGCAACATGTCTACGTAAATATGTTTTTTATATCTATAACAATAATACAAAGTTATTATAAGTGAGTAATGAATTTTTTAAAATTTATTCCTTGCCCAATTTTAAATTAAAAACTATTTTATCTTTCATTTCTACACATTTCTGACGCATGCTGGCCAGAGAACGACTTGGTCTTCCTTAAATTTCCACCCACTTTTTTCGCGTCTATACGCGGGCGTAAGCTGTAAAATATATAATGTTTATTTAGTAACTAATTAGAAAATGGAAATAATGTAATAATTTACATTTATCATTTATTTATGTGTAACAACAACCCCGTGTACGAACTTGAGATTTTGCGCGGGAAGACGCGTGTTTAGATACGCAAATAAATTAATTCATCAAGAGATGAATTTTCAAAAATCAGAATGAAATTTTAAGTATCATAAAATTTTGAAAAAGCGGAAAAGAACTGAAGGATATCATTTATAATTATACGAATTTTACGAATACCTCAATTCATGCATAAATATACTGAAAACCAATTCTCACACAAAATAGCAGTAATTCTACCGGAATTGACTCGCTTTCTTTCCTTTAACAGAGCATTTTGACAAAGCTTCTGCGGTGAATACGCATTATGATAAAGCTCTTGGGAGTGTCGTTTGCCTAATGCAACTATGGATAACATTTTTTAAATTGTAGGAATTTACAAAAATTCTTGATCCTGGCAAGAGCTCAACAATCTAAAATTAGAATTATATAAAGAATATTAAATGAAACAGAACACTACATAAATTGTATAAAGAAATATTGCAAAAAAAGTAAATTACATGTTGGTTTTTATATTCATCCTGATATTTCAATGTCCACCTGTCAGGCGTGGGCTTTTCTTCCCAGTATTTACCACAATTCATTACGTCGGAGTCATTTTCTAGATTATATTACTTTTCAATTTTTCTTTGTTTTCCATAACGTGTTTCATTCAGTTGACATTCATGGTCGAGAAACTGTCCTTTGTTGACATCTTTTTCCAGCGGTGTTAATACTGGCGAAAGTAGAGATGACGGAGAACCAAAATTTATTAATGGGCTATTTAGTACTGAAATTGAGGAAATTGACAGATGGTTTTTAACAGAAGGTTGATGGTCGTCGTGATCAATTTTGGGAGTATTAGGCATATTTATTGATTGTCTGTATGCACGGGGTGATGTCTCAATCGGCGTTGAATCATACGAAGATTTCACGCACTAAAAACATACAGATTCCAATAACATGTATGCAATGCTCGGCCGTCAATATATTAATATAATAACGCAGATGATGATTATGCCTTATACTGAGCATGTCTTGAAGGAAATACATAAATATTAGCTATTTTTCTTCAACAAATTGAAGAATAAGGGTAAATTTAGAGAGATTTGATACGCCGGGGATAAATTAAGCTTAATAAACCATATAAGAATATATCTAGGCACATTTCATATGTTCTTACAACAGTAACTTACTTTAAATTATTTAGAGGTGTTGAAGTTGAGGGAATTATTTGTTGATCCTGGACAGAAAGGATGGTCAAGATCCGTCTGTGGATCGTTGGGCATATTTATTGAGCGTCTATGTTCAGGGGGTGATGTATCAATCGGCTTTGCATCAATCATGGATTCCATGCTCTAGGAACATATTGATTCCACTAATATCATTTGTGAAATTGATTTATTACAAATTGTCCCCCCCCCCCCACGCCACAGCGAGGACAGTGGGTAGTCTTGAGGATCGGACAATTTTGGAGGACAACCTAGCCCCAGAAAAGCCCAGGCCCCTAGGGTGGGGACGAATCCCCAGACGGCCTGAGCTCGGTCGTCTAGCACCGCTTGGCAGGCATGTGCCACGGTAGCTAGACTCGGACAAGGTACCGCGGGAGCCCGGGGGCCCCGAGCCAGTGTCATCCATGTTTTTGTCTCTTTTGCCAGAGCCATGGGAGGCCTGACTCGCCCGGGCGTTGGTGTTGGACTCGCGGGGGCAGTGCTTTTGCTAGGAAAGATATTAAATCCCTAACCAGCGGGGGCTGCCTCTTCGGAGGAACGCCCGAATGGTGATAAGCTCTGGGCGTACTAAATAAAGATAGATGTCCCTATCTACTAGTCTGGCTCTAGCCTCCGAAGCGAGTGCGCTGCAGAAGCTCCCGGGTACCTTTCACTTTTCGTGAGTTTTTCGAGTTTTCTTCGAGTGAATTTTGAAAAGTCTTTAGTGAAAAGTGGTTTTTGTGATAAATAGTTAACAATAATTTCTCATTGTTATTAATTTTTAATAATTATTGAAAATTGAGAAAAGTGTGAAAAAAGTGAAGTCTAGTGTTCTCTTTTGAGTGTCTTTTTCGAAAGATATCTTGTAAAAAAGTATCTTTTCGATAAAAAAGTTAACTTAAACATTTCAATTGTTGTTAATTTTTGGTATTGTTATTATAAAAAAAAGTTAAAGTCAGTTAATAAGTTAAGTGTTGTGAACTAAAAGTGATAAACAATAAGAAGAAACCAGAACGAGAAAACATCCGACATCTAACGAGCGAGACACAATTGTTGTCAACAATTGTTTTTTATAATAACAATACCAAAAATTAACAACAATTGAAATGTGTAAGTTAACTTTTTTAACAATTGTTAACAACAATTGGAAGACTGCTATCGGGGAAGCCGGGTGACAGCCGTTCAACTCCAGCGAGCATCAATTGGTAAGTTTTTGCTTAATATTATACAAAATATTAACATTAGCGTCACTAATATTGAAAATTGTTATTAATAATTGCAGTAATTGTTTATAAAAATAGCTTTTTTCAGTAATTTTAGTTAGTTTTTCTATAACATTCTGGAACGTTCTAGAATATTCTAGAACGCAGATAAAATTAACGTAGTGTTAAAAAGCCATGTCGCAGACGAAAAAGACACTGCAGTAGCGAAATACAAATTCGGTAAAAAAGACGCCGAAATAACAAACTGGGTCATAGAAGTGACACCCAAAGCAAGAGAGAATCTCTTAGAGCGACGAAGAATCTGCATAGATTGGCTAGTCTACACAATCGAGGACTTCGTGGAAACCACACGATGCTTCAACTGCCAACAATATGGACACATCGCATTAACCGGAAGGGGGAGAGTATGGCGAAAAGCTCAGGTACCTCCCAGAGTTACGGCATAGTAGAGTGCATCCTAGACAATGTCCCTATCTACTCCCCGTGGGTTGGACTCGCGGGGGCAGTGGTTTCGTTAGAAAGGCTTCTCTTGACCAGTAGAGGCGTGAAGACAAGCCCCTTCACGTCAAACTGGTAGCCACGGCGGGGATGGCAGAGCCCTTAAACTCTGCCCCGCCCCATTGGGCAGGGCACCTTAAACACCACTTCAGATTTTCTGTCCCTATCTACTCCCCCCCCCCATGTGCATCCGCCTTGTCGAGGCGGGAGGGCTCCAAGGTCTTCCGGGGTGTTCTCACCCCAGGAGACTTTGGTCCAAGTGTTGCACGACTCGCAGCATCCCAATGAACCCTCGGGCTATGCCGGTAGGTGCTACCATGCCGGATTGGTCGAGGGGGAGGGATCCGTGGAGAATCCCAGGGGGCCGCCGAAAGGCAGTTAGGGGACTGGCCCGCCCCGGGACCCCTATGGCGCTCAAGGTAAGGCGTGAGGTACCGTGCCGAGGCCTGCATGGCGCAGAGCATGTGCGTCGCAAACGGTCCCCCCCGCTGGCTCAGGGGAGCAGCGGGGTGTATTAATTCCCTTAGCTGTGTATGGGGGCTCTGCACAGCCGGACATGTTTTTCCAACCACGCTCGTGGGACCTAACATGAAGAATAATAACAAAACAAAAAACACACTTAAGATGGAGAAGGGGTGGAAGGTTATGGGAGGTGGGAGAAGGATGGAGAGGGTTGTCGCTGTGGAAGGAGAGGCGCCTTGCCACAAGGAGGGCGGGAAAAAGAGGGTAAAATCCCCGTGACGAAGCAGAAGGGGCTAAACCCCCCCTGCCAGCGCTGCAAGACCCTATGAGTCGGACACTTCCGATTCCTCGGCAACTGAAGAGCCCCGAAGAAGGGCTGGTACGTCCGAGTCGGACTCAGAAGGCGACGAAGTGGCCAAGGTTGGCGCGTTCAGCCTTGGCTACTTTATCAAACATAGCACGGACTCTGACTCCAGTGCCAAAAAAGCAGCCGTAAGGGCTGAAAAGCGCTGGGCAAAGATCGAGGCATGGGAATTGCAATCAGGAGTCGACACTGACATGGACGATAACACATACGACGTCGATACCGATATCGAGGAAGTTTCCCTTCGAAAACACTTGTTCACGTTTTCGACGTCCGATCCCGAAAGCGGGACTGATTTGTCTAAGACTATAACTCACCCCGCCGAAAAAAGAAAACAGGGAAGACCGAAAAAGAAACCGATTGAAGTCCGTTCAATCGGCAGTGGATCCTGGACGGGTGCAACGGACATTTCGCAGCCGCGTATACACGAACGCGTCCCGACACCTGGGGCGATGAAGCAAGTGCCTCAAGAATCTCGGTCAACGCAAATGCATTCCCAAGACACTTGTTTCCCGCAGTCAGTCGTACAAATCTGTCTATTTCCGGTCTTTCTTCGGCGGGGTCTACGCGACGTCCTGCGGACGAATTGCCCGAGAAGAGTGTCTTAGACAGATTGAAAGAAGTGGACATGTGTCATTGTACGGGTACGCGCGATAAGAAATGTACTTGCGGGTGTCAAAAACGCAAAAAAGTTAACAAGTCAAAACCCGACAAGGATAATTTAAAAAAAAAGATCCGTCGAAGAAAAAAAAGTCAAAGCGCGATTCTTCGAAAAAATAAAGTATTCACCGATTGGGGTGCCCGTTGTGCGAGCCTCCTCACCAACCGCTCCTAGGATCAGGCCAAAGCGCCACGTGGTCATCGTTGCCCCAGCGACCACGGCTCCCGAGGCCACCAGTGACGAAATGCGGGACATCGTCAAGCGGGTCGTGAACCCCGAGGCCCTAAAGATCAAGGTGCGGGGTGTTGTGAGATTGAGTGGAGGGCGCGTCCGCATCGAAACAGATGAGGCCGAGGATGTGCGAAAGCTCCTCGGAGAACGATGCCCTCAAAAAGACGGGGCTGATGGTGACCGAGGCCGAGGGCCAGCAGCCGCGGGTCATCGTCTATGACGTTCCGAACGACGTCACTGACGGTGACTTGGTGGCCCGCCTTCGCAAGCACGCGCTGGGCGACGCCGGTGGCACTCGGCTCACCGCCAGAGTCGCCTACCGCACCGGCGCGAAAGGAGGAGATCAGGCCCACCGAGTCTTGGAGATGGCTCCCGCGCTTCGGGACGCCATCCTGCCCAAGGGAAGGATATTCCGTGGGTGGAGTTAGTGCCGAGTGCGCGAGAACTCGGGGGTGAAGCAGTGCTTCAGGTGCTGGGGGGGTTTGGCCACCCCGCCAAATACTGTCGCGCCAAGCGCGACACCTGCAAGCACTGGGCCGAAGCGGGCCACAAAGTCGCTGAGTGCCCGCAGACGGAGGCGCCGGCAAAGTGCGCCTCCTGCAAGAGGAGGAAACTGCCCCACGAGCACTTGGCGAACAGTTTGAGTTGCCCCTCGAGACGACGCGCCATGGAGGAGGCGCTGATAGCCCGGTCCCAGGATGGCTGAAGACCGGCCCAGGCTGCGGATCGTGCAGCTGAACTGCGGTCGAGCTGCCTCGGTCTGCGCCGACCTGGCTCTATCCAGGAACGGCGACATCCTCGCGCTGCAGGAGCCATACCTGGCTAGGAAGTCCGGCACAGTAGCCGGCTTCCCGGCCAGGACCAAGAGGTGCACCAGCACCAACGGGGGTGCGGCGATCGTGGCCCTCAACCCGGACCTGGAAGTCTTCCTCATCCAGGGGGAGACTGACGGGGAACCCGGGGTCTGCGTCGAGGTCTGTGGCTCTGGAGGTAGTATCGCGGTCGTTTCGCTTTACTGCCGCCCCAAAGCGAGAGGCCAGGATTCCGGGGACCCCTGCAATACCTGGAGAAAGTCCTCGAACGCGTTGCTCCGAGACCCACGGTAGTATGTATGGATGCTAACGCATCCTCTCCACTGTGGTTCTGGAAGAACCGACTGCGGGGGCATGCGAACGACATGCGGGGCCACCTCCTGGAGGCTTTCGTTCCGTGGGCTCCAGGGGCTCCACGGACATCGACCTGACCTTGGGCGCGGGGCTGGGGACCATGGAGGTCAACTGGAGCGTGGAGCCAGGTTGGTCGCACAGCGATTACAACAGCCTGCTCCTGGATCTGGGGGCACCAGTGCACCGAGGCGTGGAGTCCACCAGAGACAAGAACATTGCTCCGTTCTCCGAAGAGCTGAGGACTCTCGGCCACAGCTTTGGCCTGGAGGCCTTCAGAGCCTGCCCACCGGACGAGATGGCCAGTCTTCTGACCGACTGGATCGGTGTGGCGGCTGACAGGCACCTGGCTTGGCGGGGGCAGCGACCGAAGGGCGTTAGATTAGATGGTGGACACCTGCCCTCCGCAGGGTCAGAAAGAGGTGGCAGAGAGCCCGCTCAAGGGGAGCGGAGGACGAGACCACTCAACGGGCAAGATATAAGGAGGCCAAGCACTTCTATGCCCAGAGGGTCCTCGAGACCAAAAGGTCGGAGTGTCCCGATTCAAACCGAACCGCTGTGTCTCGATTTTCACTGCGTTATGGTATGATCGTTCGAGACGCGATCTTCGGACGACCTTCCCTAATTCACGTTAAGGTTCGTTGAAGCATCGGGTGACCGAATTCAAGTTGTTTCGTCGTAAACGACCATCTGCATAATACGTATAGAAGATCGGGATTCCGCGTTTCTAACAAGTTTTCCGTGTAATAAAATATTAGCGCCTCTATCGACATTCCCCCCTATTATCAGCACTGCTGCATACCAACGAGTTGATTTTCACTCAAAACTGCGGCTGTAACGTATTGCCACATTACATAATGTTGTGCTGGCGGTCAACCAATGTAAAATGCACGGTGGCGCTGTTTTTCATAGTGTGTTCCGTTCTCCGTATTACTAGACCGCCTTTTTATACAAACCTAACCTCCAATCAACGGATATTAGTGACAACTGAACCCTTGTGAAATACCATTGTGTATGTCTAGGGGGGTCCTTGCGTGCTGGGGGCTCCACGCCCCAGATTCCCCTTTTTGTACTAGCCTAACCTCTAACCAAGAGATGTTATAGTCGAACCAGACACTGAGGGTACTTCCGATATGCTATATTTTAAGTTCAGAAAGGTCGCAACCATAGTGAGAGGCAAGGGGACTAACTCCGAAAAGCACCCCGATGGGATGAGACCCGTATCACTTCCATGTCGTTAATACTGAGTAAGAAGGGATTGGTTTTAAGTGTGCCAAAAGTATTATTGCCTACAACGAGTCGCGCGCGGCGGGTGGCGCATTGTTCTACGAGCAACACGGAAGCAGCCGCCACATTTTGAAATTTAAAAAATTCATTATCCAACAACGAAGCGAAATACGACTCTGCAATTTTTTACTTGTTACAATAGCTTTGAATTCAATTTTAAATATTACTTTGTTCGATTACCTACTTCGTTATGAAAAATTAAAATTAAAAATTGTTTATTTATTAAACTAATTTTTACTAGTTTTTTCTTAAAATTCTGTCTTTTCCACACAACTTTGTGTTAGGAAATTTTTTGTAAACGCAATAATAACGGAGATACAAATATTTTGAAAAAAAAGTTACTAAAATTTTCAAATGTGCATATCTATATCGGATAACAATTAATATTTTGCAAAATGATTCGACAAAACTGTTTAGTTGTATGAAAACTACATAATAACACATAATTGGTTGTAAATAAACAACCGCATAAAATTTTAACAGAAATATTAATTCTTGGTATATTCGGTCAGTTAAAATAAAAATACAAAAAACATAACAATCATTAATATGTGCTTACTTAAGCCACGAAAAATGTAGATAAATTTGTACATATCCGGCATTTGTAGGGGAGAGCGGGTCGGGACGAGTATCACGATTTAAAAAAACAAGGTTTCCTTGTGCGTTCCTAATTTTTTTTGTACGTGCAAAATTGTATTCCGATTTGAATTACGGTTTTTAAATAATTAAAAACAGTGTTATTATTAAAAAAAATATGTTTTAAGGGCAGTATGGGTTCCCGTTTTAGAATCTTGTCATAAAAAAAATGATTTTTTATTTTCTAACGAATTTTCGTACTTCATATTTGTTTGTAGCAAGTTCTGCCTATGTCTGTCAGCGTATGCAATTGTATTAATGTTCAATTTCCCTAGTTTTTGTAGGTTGAGGTCTTCGTTGATGAACTTCCTGTCTTGGTTCGAGTTGTTCTGCAACAGAACATATTCTAATTCCATACAGTTCACCCGGGCAGTTGTGTGCTTTTTAATTTGTTTAGTTGGCCACCATACGTTGTCGAACACGGAGAGAACATTCGAACAGCTGGTGTACTAGTAGAGACCTCTACCGCTCGAAATCGGTGGCCGATGTTATACTACGAATTCGTACAGCTGTTCTACCTGCCTATCACGGCTCCGGTGTTAGTGCAGCATAAATGCCGTCCGAAAGTTGTGATATGGCAACAGTGCCTCTTTCTCAGGCAGTCGTAATGCTAACAGAGCCACCCTCAGTTCCACTGTAGTGCATGGCTGCGATCTACATTGAGTTGCACCGCGCACCGCCATAGATCTTCACGACGCACGTGTAGACGCGAAATCGAAAGACGAATTGCAGATCAGTTCATTTATCGGTGTTTAGTTAAAACATGTATATATTTTTCTATTGTTATATAAAATTATTTTTAAAAGTCTTATTTATTATATTGGAATTTTATGACATTGTGACATCCGATCTGTACATCACGAACGGCATAATTTTGAAAAATATTAAAAAAGTACTTATTTTTACATCGTTTGTAATTATTGTGCATTATACAAGCGCCTCTGATACATTTTGAACAATCACAATCATAGCCATCAAACACGGCATCCACACCGCGAATTAATACCGTAGTTCACTGACCAACGGCGCCACTGCTGCTTTAAGTGTGGGAATCGTGGTAAGGAATGAACCAGGTTCCCATGAGAACGATCGATGAGTGCAGCAATGGTATAGCCAAGACTCCTGAATAAAGAAAAGATTTAATTAGTTAACAAAAGGTTGAATACAAGGGCACTTCGTACAACACAGCCGATCAAGTACGTGTGTGTAGTACGAGAGCTCAGAGCCGACTGACTAGCGCGAGAACGCGTGACCCGCGAGCTGCGCGGGGCGCCGATGCGCGTGAGTCGGATATCTTCTTTTTTCCTACTCCCTTTCTCTCTCTCGCTGAGTCCACGCATACATAGAGACGGGCAAGCGTGTGGAAGGTCCCCACATAAGAGCCCAGCATGCGTTCCATACGATAGTCCGGGCGACTGTTGTATGAAAATTCTCTCCGTGAAAGCTTTCCGAATATCCAGAAAAGTAGCGCAAACGTATGTCTATGTGGAGCCATTTATTACTTGTCAAAGTTTTTTATCGCATCTTCAGTTGATTTGTTTTTATAAAAACCGAACTGAGACTCGCTCAGATTGGACTCGAGAATTTCCGTTAGATCGCTGCCGCTGTCCCCACTTCCACTGCGATACACCCTTCCAGGGGTCGAGGCCAGAGCCTGAAGATGCGCAAACGCTCTCTGCGCTGCTGGAAGGGTGTATCGCAGTGGGAGTGGGGCAAAAGTGGGGAGAGCGACATCGATGTCACGGAAATTCTCAGGAGAGCTCAGTCAGTAGTTCGACTATATGTAACGGCTACCTCCGTGCGAGAGTCTACCCGACCTGCTGGAAGCGAGCCAAAATAGTAGCCTTCTTGAAGAATAGGCCCGACGGCCTCCTCGGAGTGCTGCGAAAGGTCCTCGAGCCCCTGAAGGTGGCACGGCTTGACCCAATTATCAAGGACTGGGACGATGCTCAATACGGCTTCCGCTCTCGGCGTTCCACGATGGAGACATGACTGACTATGGTAAACCAGTTGGCTAAGCACCGGTCAGTCGGACGGGACGTGGTTCGGTGGTGTCCACAGGGATCAATATTGGCTTCGTTGCTGTGGACTAGCTCCTTGTGGCATATAAGAGTAGTTGCGCAACAGAGGAAACAGCCGACAGGAGCTGGAGACCACCGCACCGCAGCAGCCCAGCTACAAATAGCGGATCACTGGGGCCGCCAGTGACAGATCAAGTTGAGCTTCCAAAAGACCGATACTATGATGCTGAAAGGCCACCTTAAAAGGCTTAACCCTGTTAAGTTGGGAACAGCTAATATGAGAACTGGGAACATTCCGGGACGGTGACCCGCGAATTTCCCAATTTCAGCAATTTTTCAATGCAACTTCTTTGGTCCCTACTTTTGTCTCATGACAAATCTGGTTTCTGAGCACTGTCGCATTGGCAATTGATTATTGTGTCAACCTCATGAATATTGCGCACTACAGCAATTTGATGCTTTCTATACGGTCAAAAAAGTGGACCTGAGCAATATTCATGAGGTTGATACAATCATCGAATGCCACTGCGGACAGTGCTCAGAAACCAGGTTTGTCATAAGTCAAAAGTAGGGATCAAAGAAATTGCATTGCAAATTGCTGCAAAATATCTTGCGAAAAGTAGTAATTGTACTACACACAAGATTCAGACGATAACGGCTAATCGATGTATTTCGTTTCATTGACGAAAATCCAGACACTTTTCGAAATTTTAATCGCCATATTGGATCCGCGATTTTGAATTCGGGAAAACCAACGAAATATTAATGATCAGCGACCCAGAAAACCCCTATATACAAATTTTCACTAAAATCGAAAAATATTGTTTATTTTCATAACAAAATCAAAATTGATATGTACGTATATTATTGATATAAATAAAATGAAAAATGAGGGCTTTTAACCTCAAAGTGCAAGTAACAACCGAATGCAGGAAAAAATCCTGCAAGCATGTGTTACTTGCGAAGGAATATATATATAAAAAGATGTTTTTTAATTATTTTCCTCTACGTTTCCTAACCTACTATGGTTCCACATCAGGAGGCAGAAATTTACATCTGATTAACCAAGGATTAATGACTAGATGGTAACATTAGCCAGCGTTGTATATACCCATTCCTACGGAGGAGGGGAGTAATATTTTAATTTCATAAAACGTATTAGATCTTCATACGATGTGTTTCAATTAAGAGAATCTTCGATTTTATTCAGAGAGTTATGCTGCAATTTTACGTGGATCATTTCGGATAGTCTCCTTTTAGCGAGATTAACCTCAGTATCTAAAACTGCAACATTCTGCCAATTAAAATCATGATTTGTTTCAATTCGATGTTCAGTAATACCGGTGCTCGGTTATGACGGTCTTTGTATGTTAAATTTGTGTTCGTCTATCCGTGTTTTCAAATTACGTTTTGTTTCGCCAACATAAGTTGCATCGCAATCGTTGCATTTAATGCAGTAAACTGAATTATTACGATCCATTCTTTTAAATTTATCTTTACCTTTGCTGATAATCGGGGATAACTTGTGTTGCATTCCCGGTACAGTGATGTTATATCCTTTCAATTTTTGTTGAATGGATTGGTAAAGACCGCTAACAAACGGGATTCTTGAATAAAATTTCGCATTGTCAGATTCTGCGTAATTGGATTGTGTATTATTCACATGTTGTCGAACTCACTTTTTAATGCGTTCTCTTATTAGATCTTTAGGATAGTTATTATCATGTAAAAGTTTAGAAACTTTGACAATGTTCGGAACGTGAAATTGTTTATCGACATTTAGTAACGATCTATCGATAAGATTGTCCTTTACCGCCATGTATGCCCACCGCTTATGTATTTTTGGTAGGCCGTATCCGCGTGGTAAAGACTTATCCGTCTGAGTTAAACTGTTGTTGTGGAACTGTCTTGGTAAAAATTTATTAGAATTTAAAAATTAAAAAATTTCATGGCAAGAAGATCGTAATAATTTTAAAGGATTCTCATTAACCGGTATATAAGTATTTTCGTCCGTGAATAAATTTTCGAATTAAAGGAAAGATGCAATATGTATACAATATGTAATTATCGCCAAATCTAGGTGTAATACGATTGGTTCTTCATTCTTAATATTAAAATTTGTCTTCATCGATCGATACTGTAGCTCTCTACCTTGTTAGGCGGAATGTATTTACTACATTTCGCTTACAAGTTGAGACGTTTTATGTCTTAACTATCAGTGTGCAGTTTTCGCAATTTACGAAAATAAATTCATATAAACGATTTTCCAATATATAATCTCTTGGAGGAGGGTGTACGCGGCAGGACCATGCCGCAAAGACTCGCTGATGATTCTAGCGGGTATGGTTCGAGATGAAACATCACAAAAAATTATATAAAATTATATAAATTGAAAAATTTGTTTATCATCGAACGAAAGGAAAGATACAATATGTATATTACAAATAATTTTTTTTTTTATATATATATATATATTGTATCTTTCCTTTCGTTCGATGATAAACAAATATTTCAATTTATATAATTAAGTTACTTTCTCAGTTTTTAAGGTAATGGTCACTCCGCGAACACAAATCGGTGCTAGAATGAAGGCCAAATAACATCTATTTAATGTAGTTCGATTTCCGAACTTGGTCCTATTTATTCCCCTATTCCAAGAATTTCTTCTATATCAAAATTACTTTCACTTAGAAAAAAAATTGCGGAAAAGAAAATTCTTACTTATTCGTAAATTTTCGAATTTTTGTGAATACAGTGTACGGTTCATTGCCACGGTCACTTTCCCTGTATCGGCTTTTGTAAACATGACGTCCGGATTGTTATTAAAGAAAGTTTTCGTTTCTTTTAAATTTTTATTTATGGTTTTTTCATAAATAATCCGAGGTGATTTTTTATGAATATTATGCTTGATGATATTAGCAATGGATTATCTAATTTCAGCTGATGGTAAATCGCTATTACGATTTTTAAACAAAAACGATTCAGTGGATTTGATGGTGTCAATAATGGTTTTTTTATCCAAATCCACATTTAGATTGAAACCAGGACCAAGCTGAGCTATAGATCTAACTGTATCCGGTATTTGTACATCGGTTAAATTCAAAAACTATTTCTCATTATATATTTAATTCTCACCATCCAACATCACAAAAAATGGCGGTAATGGACAAGCTTATCGATAGAGCGTTACTAAATGCCGATAAATGATTTCACGCTCCGAACATTGTCAAAGTTTCTAAACTTTTCCACGATAATAACTATCCTAAAGATCTAATAAGAGAACGCATTAGAAAGCGAGATCGGCAACATGTGAATAACACACAATCCAATGACTCAGGATCTGACAATGCGAAATTTTATTTAAGAATCCTGCTTGTTAGTGGTCTTTACCAATCCATTCAACAAAAATTGAAAGGATATAAGATCATCACTGTACCGGGAATGCAACATAAGTTATCCCCGATTATCAGCAAAGGTAAAGATAAAATTTTAAAAATGGATTGTAATAATTCAGTTTACTGCATTAAATGTAACGATTGCGATGCAACTTATGTTAGCGAAACAAAACGTAATTTGAAATCACGGGTAGACGAACACAAATTTAACATACAAAGACCGTCACAACCGAGCATCGGTATTACTGAACACCGAATCGAAACGAATCATGATTTTAATTGGCAGAATGTTGCAGTTTGAGATACTAAGGATAATTTCGCTAAAAGGAGATTTTCCAAAATAATCCACATAAAATTGCAGCACAACTCTCTGAATAAAATCGAAGATTCTCTTAATTTAAACGCATCGTATGAAGATCTAATAAGTATTATGAAATTAAATTATTACCCCCCACCTCCGTAGGTATGGGTATATATAAAACGCTGGCTAATGTTACCATCTAGTCATTAATCCTTGGTTAATCAGATTTCAATTACTGTCTCCTGATGAGGAACACCAGTAGGTTCCAAACGTAGAGGAAAATAATTATAAACATCTTTTTATATATATTCCTTCGCAAGCAACACGTGCTTGCAGGATTTTGTCCTGCATTCGGTCGTTACGTGCACTTTGTAGGTTAAAAACCCTCCTTTTGCATTTTATTTTCGTTCGCCATATTGGATCCATTTTGAATTTGAGGAATCTGGCAACAGATTCGAAATCGGCGACCAAAAATACAACAATGTACAAAATTTTATGGAAATTTCAAAATACATCGTTATATTCGTCAGAATTTGAAAAAGTCTAATTTTTTCGGATTTGAACCGCCATCTTGAATTTCAAAGTTCTCATCCTCCCATTATGAAGATAAGGGTCCATGGACACAAGATTTGTACTACCTAGACAATTTCCGATCCGATTTCGGTTCGAAAATATCAATTGAAGAAGATATTTTCGTGAAAAAATCGTTTTTTTTTCTTAAACAAATATAACTTCTTTTGTTTTTATTTCTCAAAAATTCTGATGACAGATCGTAACATTTCACGTCAGAAATGATTATTCCAAAATTGTTTTAGGACCGATTTGATAAAAATAACAGCCGCCGAAAATCGTTCAGAAAATGCGGACGTTTGTACGATAATGGGTTAAAGTCAAATTCATTGAATCAAGGCATGTAATGACTCATTTTAGACTAGGGTTCTCGCGACAACAATACAGAAAAGGTTTAGTGAATTTTTTCCGTACAACTTGGGATCATTAATTCTTTCGCAACACTGCTCTGTTATCCTCGTTTACCACACGAAGAAGTATATGTGAAAACAAGGATAACAGAGCAGTGTTGCTGAAAAAGTGAAAGAATTAATGCCCTTAAGTGTACTTGCACTGTTTTTGATACGGAAGCGAAAGAACAAAGGCTTTGGCGTCCGCCGTCGTGTTCCAACAATTCCTTATTTTTCATTTTATCGCTTGCGTATCGAAAACGGTGCAAGGTACGGCAAAAATTCACACAACCTTTTCTGTATAAGAGGCGAAAACTTAGTCTAAAATGAGTTATATACATAACAATTCGATGAATTTGACTTTACCCCCTGTGCGCCCTGGCGAGTCTACTCGTCCAAACTACATTGTTCCCTTATGGGAAAAGAAAAACTAGTGCACAGGATGTTTAAGTCGCAAGTGAGCCCGAAAGATAGAATCGTAGAGACTCGAACAGTAAACAGTGCTTTCCAGACGGCACTGGGTAAACTAGATGCGCGGAGCAGCTCTTATACCCCAAGAAGTACTACTTCGTTTTGGAAAAGGAGAACGGACCCTAGCGAGCGCTGCGCGAACTCGTTGTTCCTACACGCACGCGTCTTTCCCCCAGTGTTCTCAGATGTAGCAGGAAATGTGCAGAGGCGGGGGAAGCTCTAACACGCAATGGGATAGCCTGAGCTTCTCCCACCTCTGCACATTTCCTGCTACATCTGAGAACACTGCAACCCCCTAGATCTGGTTCGATCATGATCGCGATTGGAAATATCTTGTATTAATACATATTATGAATTCGTTTATAATTGACTCGAAAAAGGAAAAAGTCATGAATCCATCTGAATACAAGTGAAGATTGAAATGATAATTTTTTAATATAATGGAATATATGAATAATAACAGTTAATTATTAGTATTAATGAATCCATTTCAATACATAACTTAGCAAAATAAAGCCTGTTTAATCCAGGTGAATCTAAAATAAATCAATACAAAAATTTCCTACAGATATCAGGGTAAACTTTTTTAAGTGTAATAACAATATTTGTTATTACATGTAATAATAATTACATTTATTTGTAACCCATTGACAGTCGGCAATTTAAAAAATTTTCGAATTATGAATAGTGGCTTCGAATAATCGCACCAACGTACCCCTTCTTTGGGAATTATTTCAAAATTTAGTCACATTTCACGTATCTCGTAACGTTTTAGAGATGTTGTGAAATTTAGAAAAAAAAAAATACAACATTTATTTTATCAACAAAATTTGCACTATCTATATCCGTTCTTTTTTTTTTAAGTCTATACATAAATGTAGAAAATGGTAATAAATTTATATGACATAATTTTTATTTATTCAATACATAAATACTCCATGTTTCAACTATTCATTAGTTTCGCATCATTTGACAACAGTGAGTCTGATCGAATGGTTACGGATCGATGTTGTTGTGCTGGCACACTTAAAAGAAAAAGAATTCATTAATTCTTTAATGTCCGCTTTAAATCAATATATTTACAACCCAGGTGGAAAAGTTTTATAAAACTTTAATAGAATAACTGTATAAAAATTTTATAAAAATTATATAAGAAAATGGTTCTATAGATAATTTATAAAGTTATTATAAAGAACACATATTCACATGAATATTTTATAAAATCTGTATAAAAATTTTATAAAAATAATATAAAATTGTTAATTTTATATATAAAATGAAATGATGACTCCCAATAGAACTTCAACGTTTTTTTATTCATTTTTTTTTCATTTTTTGTTGTAATTGACCCAACGATATAACGCACTGGATTTAAACATGTAATTATACAGGGTGTCCGAAAAGTATGGAAACACTCAAATATCTCGGAAAATCGACATCGAATCGAAAAAGTAAAAATACACGTATTCAATGGTTTCAAGAGAGCTATCCAGTGACACCTAACACAACCCCCCACCCCCATCCGCTGGGGGTGATAGAGGGGGTAACTTAAAAATTTTAAATGGGAACCCCCAATTTTTATTGCAGATTTTGCTTCCTCAGAAAAAGTTACGTAAATTTTGCCTACCATTATAATTGTTTTTGTTGACAGATGGCGCTGTAATCAACGAAATTAAAAAATTATTCTAAAAAGTTTTAAAAATCTCGCGAAAAACACAACGGATCAAAAAAGTAAAAACACACGTATTCAATGGTTTCAAGAGAGCTATCCAGTGACACCTAACACAACCCCCCACCCCCACCCGCTGGGGGTGATAGAGGGGGTAACTTCAAAATTTTAAATGGGACCCCCCAATTTTTATTGCAGATTTTGCTTCCTCAGAAAAAGTTACGTAAATTTTGCCTACCATTATAATTGTTTTTGTTGACAGATGGCGCTGTAATCAACGAAATTAAAAAATTATTCTAAAAAGTTTTAAAAATCTCGCGAAAAACACAACGGATCAAAAAAGTAAAAACACACGTATTTAATGGTTTCAAGAGAGCTATCCAGTGACACCTAACACGACCCCCCACCCCCACAGGCTGGGGGTGATGGAGGGGGAAACTTAAAAATTTTAAATGGGAACTCCCAAATTTTATTGCAGATTTCTCTTCTTCAGAAAAAGTTACGTAAATTTTACCTATTATAATTATTTTTGTTAACAGATGGAGCTGCAATCTGCGAAATTAAAAAATTACTAAAAAATATTTAACTTGACGTACATGGAATAGCATACCACGTTTTCAGAATTTTAAATAACGTCTTTTGCCTTTAAATATTTCTAGTTTACCGATTCTCACCGCGAGGAGGTAGACGATTTTGAGAATCTTCTGTTTTACTTTTTTTTTTATTTGATTTCTGTTTTTTACCTTTTTTTTATTCTTCACTATTAAATTTTTTTATGTTTTTTTTTAATGTATTTGCTTACCTTTTCTTCCAGATATTAAAATTCTTTATTCGCTCCCCCCTTGTAATTGTGCATACAAAGTTTTTGACAGAAAAATGAAGAATCGACATCCTTATTCTACGAGGAAGTGAATGTCGTGTATCCGAATAGCGTAAATGGTGACCAAATCCGCATATGGTGTTATGGCTTTCTTGCATGACTGTGATTTTGTATACTTGTGTGAAAGTACTGTAGGTATCGCTTGCGGAAACCCATTGCATACACTCGGTCGATTTTTTCAACTGCCAGTGTTACAGAGAAAGTAGTCAATAATCGAACATCGTCAGCGTCCAAATCAAAACAGCACGTCTTAGTATTAGTTAAGCTCTATTGTTTGAATGAGTCAAGGTCTCGGTTATTTTTCAGCTTTGTGAAAATTACACATGCGAGCGTCACTCTTGTCGAAAACTTGGTCAAATTCGTACCGCAAAAAATCGCAATTCTCTTCGTTCTCGCTATTTGATACTTAATGTAATGTTTCTCTAACATTTGAATTTCTTCTAATTTTTTATATTTCTTTTATTTCTTCATTCTTTGCTTCATATTTCTTCCATTTCGATACATTCTGTATTCTGCCTCCTGTTGTAATTTGGCATACTATGTCTTTGACACAAAAAGAAAGGATCGAAATCCTTATTCTGCGAGGATGCGGCGATAAAAAAAGAACATACGAACAAGTCGTCCGCCAATTTAATGATACCCATCCTGATCGTCTACCTATTTGCAAATCAACTGTTTGTAAGACTGTTTCTCGGTTTCAAGATACTGGCTCTGTCAATGATCGACCAAAATCAGGAAGACCAAAAACGTCCACGAACGAAGACAACAGTTTAGCGGTCTGTGCAAGTGTCGTTGAGGACGTCCATACTTCGGTAAGAAAGATTGCGCAAGCCACTGGTATCGGCAAATCGTCTGTCCATGAAATATTAAAAGCAAATAAGTTCCATCCATATAAAATAAAATATGTACAAGAACTTTCGGAAGATGACTTCGATCGGAGATTAGAATTTTGTGAGGAAATGATGAGACGTTGTGACGAAAATGAATTATTTCCTTTCTGGATATGCTTCTCTGATGAAGCTACGTTTCAGTTGAGTGGAGAAGTTAATAGGCACAACCTACGATATTGGTCGGACGAAAATCCTCATTGGATGAGAGATACTCACACACAACATCCACAGAAAATCAATGTTTGGGCTGGCATTTTGTGCAATCAAATTGTTGGGCCTTTCTTCGTTGAAGAGAATTTCACGGCTGAAAGGTACTGTAATTTGTTAAATAACCAGATTATACCGGCAATACGAAATATTGCTGGTATAGCGTTTGATAATGTCTGGTTTCAACAGGATGGAGCTCCTTGTCATTTTGGTTTGATTGTACGCAATCTATTAAATAATATTTTCCCCCGACGTTGGATTGGTAGGAGGGGTTCGATCGAGTGGCCACCGAGGTCACCTGATCTAACTCCTCTGGACTATTTTTACTGGGGTTTCTTGAAGAACAAGGTCTACGAAACGAAACCAAAAGACATTGATGAGTTGAAAGAAAAAATAATTCAAGGTTCTAATACAGTATCTCAAGAAATGCTGCAAAAAGTTTATGATAACTTCTATGCACGATTGGGATATTGTCAAGTTGCTGAAGGACTTCAATTCGAACATCTTATAAATTAGTGGGCATAGACATGTTAAAAATCCAGTAAAGAAAATAGAAGCGAAGGAAAATTTAAACTTTAAAATAGAAAAAAAATTAAAAAAATAAAAAAAAAACAAATAAAAGGTAAAAACAAAAAAAAAATATACAAAAATAAAAAAAAAAGATTCTCAAAATCGTCTACCTCCTCGCGGTAAGAATCGGTGAACTTTGAAATATTTAAAGGCAAAAGACGTCATTTAAAATTTTGGAAACGTGGTCCGCTATTCCAGGTACGTGGTTCGCTGATTGCAGCTCCATCTGTTAACAAAAATAATTATAATAGGTAAAATTTACGTAACTTTTTCTGAAGAAGAGAAATCTGCAATAAAATTTGGGAGTTCCCATTTAAAATTTTTAAGTTTCCCCCTCCATCACCCCCAGCCTGTGGGGGTGGGGGGTCGTGTTAGGTGTCACTGGATAGCTCTCTTGAAACCATTAAATACGTGTGTTTTTACTTTTTTGATCCGTTGTGTTTTTCGCGAGATTTTTAAAACTTTTTAGAATAATTTTTTAATTTCGTTGATTACAGCGCCATCTGTCAACAAAAACAATTATAATGGTAGGCAAAATTTACGTAACTTTTTCTGAGGAAGCAAAATCTGCAATAAAAATTGGGGGTTCCCATTTAAAATTTTTAAGTTACCCCCTCTATCACCCCCAGCGGGTGGGGGTGGGGGGTTGTGTTAGGTGTCACTGGATAGCTCTCTTGAAACCATTGAATACGTGTATTTTTACTTTTACGATTCGATGTCGATTTTCCGAGATATTTGAGTGTTTCCATACTTTTCGGACACCCTGTATAGATATGGGCGTTACGTGAAGTCGAATTCTGCCGCGCACGCTTCATATAATATTTTATGATATATTATGCGTAAAATTTGTGCGTCGTTTTTTGTGTGTCACAATAATACAGTGTTTGCTATATTATGATACACTGTATGCTCAGCTTTGACGAACACTTAAGTGCCACGGTCAGCATACGCTTGTAAACACGTATTTTACGCACCAAATTATGCGATTCTTTTTTTATAACCTTTAAAGCCCATACTTGAGTCGTTTGCTACCCAGTGAACATTTCGAAGTGCTGTATATGGGGGTTCCTTTTTTAAATAAAAAATATATGAATAATTAATCTTTTTCCGTCATATTACTATTATTATTTTAAGATCGAGGACTGAAAAAACTGATCTGAATTTGTTTCGATTTCTCAAAGCATTTTAAGGGCCCTAAAAGATTGCCAGGAACCTATCAACCTAAGGAGTGAGGGCCCAAAAATACGTATGGGCCTTAAGGGTTCATTCTAGGAATAAATAGTTCTATAAATAATTTATAAAGTATTTATAAGTTTGTATATTTTTGCAATGAAAGCATAAAAATACTACGGCGCTTTTTTGCCTTCGTTACATAAAGTATCACGTGCACCACGGGCGGGGACTTAGAAGAACTTCGACAAGAGTCTTTAAAATTTCTCTTGAAATTCGAAAGTCCCTCCTTCGCCGACTTGGTACATAAATACTATCATGCATGTATTTTAGAGAAATGATATAAAATTTAAGTGTTTGCCAAGACTTTTTATTAAAAAAAGCGTCTTCAACAGATATTTGCATAAAAAGTAATTTCTAAAAAGTTATAGAAATTATGCAAATATGGAGTTCTATAAACGTAAAATAACAAATATAAAGTTTCAGTATTTATATACAAGTTTTGAGAAATTATGGATTAATTAGGAAATAAATTCAGAAACTACTATTTATAATTTTAAAAATTTTATTTTTTTTCATTCAAATTAATCGGTAAACATAAGTAATTCTTCACACGTATCACCTGATTCTTAATTTCATTAACGGGAACAATTTGTATACAGTAGGTTTCACGAAAGGGAACAATAAATGTCGAAAAAGATATGTTTAAACTCTTAATTGAGATAGGGATGGTTTCATTGTCATAAACAAGTTTTCGTGTTACAGCGACGATCATATTATTAAATTTTAAGAAGTATAGTACAGTAGCCAAAGATGAATCATTTAATAAAACATAAAAGTTATTTCGCTTTTTTTGCTTTGTATACATTTTTGATGTAATTATTGAACGGCCCAATTTTACTCTAGAATATGCTTTTAAGATATCCGGTTCGATACCGTTTAGTTCACAAAATTGTATTATTTCGTACAAATCGTCCTCATAACAACTGCTTTTAAGGCATTTTCCAAGTACTTCATTACCATAATATTCCTTATTTTTCGAGATATCTAGCATGTGTTTAAAAATTTGAAGGATATTCAAAATTTTCAGAGTGTTTGCAATTTCAATATCTAATTTATTACTACCATGGACAATTCTTTTCACATACCCATTAACATCTTCGAAAGAAAACGCTGACCATGATTGTAATGGTCCCCACAAGAGGGCGTTTCGTGGTATATGAAGTAATTGATGCGCATTGAAGGAACATTTCTCAAGACCATATAATGACATTATTTGCACATTAAACATAAAAAATAAACACTCGGCTAGTTCTATTTCTTGCAAGTGGATTTTGGTTGTCATCAATAACCTCGTTGCGTAAACTAATAGTAAAAAATGGTCGTAATATTTTTTATGTAGTTTTCCACTTAATAAAATAGGGAAATAGTTTAACAGACATTCCCTAATTTCGGAAGCTTTCCAATACTTTATATACTTTAAAATCCTTGGTGTACGAGTTACGAAGTCTGGGGGATAAATATCTTGTAAATCTTTATCGATTTCATCCCGCACTGATTTTTTTATATAAAAGGGACTACCTTTATTTTTTGAATTAAACCAGAGATCGAAGAGCATTCGATTTACACCTAGTAATAATGAATGCATATAATCTGGGACGAATGACTCTGCAATATCAAAAAATGGGATTTGTGATGTTACTGAAGGACCTTTCACACCATTCACGTGTATCAATTCTTTGTTTAAAAAGACTTCTCTTGCTTGTAAATACATACGCTCTTTAGTTCAAAGAGCTTCACCGTTCTCATTAAGCGTAGGGTATACTCTATTGAATCCGTCGCCAGTTTGGCTGGTTTGACCTGGGTGCTCGCAAAAAGTGCAACCAAATTGACCATTATATTGCATTATATTTTGGGCTGCAGCTCTTGCAGGTGCATCTAAGGTTGCAACTGGCGCAATTGCAATAACATGAATTGTACGTTTTTGCACCTCATCATACCACTCGATACCTTGGTCACGTAAATTCTGCATCTTTTTTACAAACGGCCATAAAAAAGAAGTCATATTAGGTTTTTTTACATTACTGCTATAAATGCCACAAACAAATTGGTAATTTCTGCGATTCTGCGGGGGTATATTTATAATTGGAGCTTGAACAAGCCATATTTGTCCATTTGAGCTATTGGAAGAAGGAAGACCATCAGTATTCCATAGTAAGCATACGTCGTAATCTTGACGAAGAATTTCAGTTTTTAACTTTTTATATTTAAGACCTGTAGTTATATCGGTTATGAAATTTTGATCATGTTCGATATTATTACGAAAAGCATCTATTAATCCTTTCAAATTTCTAAATTCAAAGGCATGTTTTATCGCAGCTTCCAAATCGTATTCAATGAATGAGGCATTTATATTTACATTCTGGCAATTAGTACAAGCAGATATCAACGATTCTGCATCCCATTGTCCCAAATATTCACTACAATTTTCACATAAACGATGCTTTCTAATTATATTCTGTGAATACGGTAAATTTGCATCGATAAATTTATATAAAAAATGTTTTGATTTCGGCAAATGATTGGGTTGCGGTAAAAACTTGTTTATAAGCGTTAAAAGCTCATAAAGAGCTTTCTTCGTCAAATTATGCTTGGTGTAAAATTTTAAAATTTCGTACACGCATTCTCCTGTAGACAAATTTGCACCATCGTGCAATTTTTGTAGGAATCCCGCGTTTCCGATTTCTTCAGTTTCTTCCGAATCTTCGCAGGGAAAAGACTCATGTTCCTCGTAATCGAAGTTGCTTGTCGAATCATCTTCTGATAAAGTGTATGGTAAGTGGTATAGACTCTTCCTCATCATCATTTATACCGCCGAAAACGCTTCTATCATCGTCACTGCACAAGTTCTATGAAAAAAAATTCAATTAAATTAATTTAAAAGTCAAGATTTGTGTAAAGTCGTGTTTCTAAACATTAATACCCCTAAGTAAATGAAAAAAGAAAAGCCATTACTTTCACTTGCAAGGAAACGGCCCCAGGAGTATCTCACCGATTTTCTTTAAATTTAGAATGTACGTGGTAATACATGGAAAATATTTAAAACGTGTTTTTTACGTGTCTAGAGGTTCATGGTAAGAATGAAAAATGCCATTAAAAGACACCCTAAAAAAATGTTTTTTTCAATTTTTCGAACACTAGTTGGACTTTTTTGATGAAACAGTGGATATTGTTCTTAATTGAAACATGAACATTTCGAAACAAAAAAATGCTGAGCATTTTCCGAGAAATTAAAAAAATACTGTTTTTGAAGGTAATTTTTAAGGTCATTTTTACCCCTGAAATGGGCGTTAAGCAGGAAAAAAATTACATGTTGAATAACGTTATGCATACTACAACATATTACAATTTTAAAGAAAATCCATGTTAGTCCCTATAGCCAAATAAAAGAAGTTAGTTATACGTCTATATCGTATTAAATTTCAGGAAAATATCTCTGTATATCTGATGAGATATACAGCACTACTCTTCAGTTAATTCATTCTTGAAAGAAATTGAAATCTGCAATTTTTAATACAAATTAATAGTAAAATAAATTTGTTTATAAAAATTAATTTGTTCAACAACTTATATTAATGACTCAAATTTGCTTCTCATCACCTTTCGAAAAATTAAAGAAATATTTTTAATGAATTGATTTTAACGGATGTCGGCTTATTTTTTCGAGATAAAGATTCTCTACTACGTCATCGAACGAATTTCTGAACCTAAAATAAAATATTTTTATTTTTGTTTGAAAAAGAAACTATAACTTTTTATAATTCGTGAATAATGTTAGTGTTGATGCAAAATATTTGAAAAAGTTCGTTTGTTGAAGTTGTAGAGAATCTATTTCTCGAAGAAGTAAACCGTCATCCATCAAAATCTATTTAATTTTAAAAAATGTTGAAAACATTTTAAAAGTTAATTAGAAACAAAGTTTTAGTTATTAACGAACGTTTTAATCTTTTTTTCAAGAAGAACAATGCTTCCTCTCTTCAATAATATAATTAATATTGAAAACAAAATTCTTTGAAATGTTATTATGCGGATTGTTTTCTTTAATAGACGGTATTCTGGGGAACTATTACCTTGTAGAGTGCTGTAATATTTAAGAAGTGTTTCAGATGTGAATTTGCAAAATATTCTATTCGAAATATTATGTGAATTGTTTATAGGAATTATTTATTTTTAAATGATTTATTTACAAAAATATCCTTACAAGAAATTGGTGTAAACTCAATTTTATAAATGAACTTATTGCATTTAATACTGAATATTCTGAGGAATGGTGTGTGAGAGATTTCGAGACAGTTTCAGGTTTAAGGATGTGTAATATCCCAAATCTGAGAAGCAGATCTGGAACATATTTAGTTGGCCATTTTTTTGGTCAAGGCACTTAAGCCCTTTACCTGGGAGCTGGCCTATGATCATGAGTGGAAGGAAAGGAAGATTATGAATAAAACATTTTATAAATGTAAATATATATATTTTATTTCTCTTTTTATTTGTTTACGGGAAAGGAATATTTAGGGTTGTTTAGGAACGACCTCAACCGCTGAGTAGCGTTTAAAGTGCAGTGAAGATCTGGTTCGAGGAGGCTGAATTTATACAGAATTTTTACATATTTGTGCACTTGCATGCGTTGGACGAAAAGAGAAGATGAGATAGGAAATACATATCTTATTGGTTAAAAACTTTTGGCGGCAAGAGTTTTCTAGCGGAAGTCTATCTTTTAAATTTTCCTATTCGTTAAAAATGAATTTCCGCCGAGTGCAGTAGTTTTATTGGGTAGGCCATAAAACTCTCAAGTATCGTGTGTGCATTGGGCGGCTTCTCTGTTCGACCAAAGGCATCTAAAAACTAATTTCTAATTTATTGTATAAATAAAAAAATGAAATTTAATTAACTTCATTTGATTAGGTATGAATTTATCGTTAAAAAAAGTCCAAACACTTAATAGTTTGGTTTAATTTGAAACAAAAATTAATTATTGTTTTTGAGTATTATTTAATCATATTTCATTTTTATTCTTAACTTAAGTTTTATGATCTAGTTCTTAACGCTATTCACTAATCACTAGGTTCACTTAATGTTCATTATTAATGTTCATTTTAGTTTTGTGCACTAATATCTTTCTTCTGGAAAACGTCTTTGTTTCTTTCTTATCTCTTCTATTTTTATCCATGGAGAAAACCCGGCGTTTCATGGCATGACCTAGTTACGATTTTCGTTAGGATGTAACAGATGGAAATAAATGAATTATTTTGAAATATTTTTAAAGTATAATATTAGAAATCATTAAATTTTAAAATACCCACTAACTGTAAAAGCAGAAGCATACCCGAAGCATGTTTTTCAAATGCCGTGAATGTTCTTATAAAATATCTGATAATAAATACGGTTTTTGATCAATAATTCATGCAGTAAAGATTGCGTAATTAATTAATATGATACTGCCAGAGAGCTGAAATAAATTTTGAAAAACATACGGCATGAAAGTATTTAGATGCGAAAGATGAAAAAGGCAAACTATAAATCACATCGAAATATTTAAAAGGACATGTTAATTATTTTGATGATAATAAAATTCACCTCATGATCCATAAAACTATCACAATTATTGTCTACATCGGGAACTGATTCTTCGAAAGTTCGTTCATGTTCACCATGTAATGGGGCTCTCGATTTTCGCCAACGTCTCAAAGTTGTTACAGGTATCTGTCCAATCTACAATATTAATTTTCTTATTATATTAAGGTTATTGTAAACTAGTGACTAGTGCATTTTTTAAAAAGTCATCATTTTAATGAGAAGGTTATTCTAATTACGTACCTGTTTGTCGTTTCACCGGTAATTACGGTATCTTAACATTTCTGGGTAGTGCTTCTTTATTAATGTAATATTGTTTGCATTAATACCATAATCGTGTTATTGACGTTTTCCATAACGAATTACACAACAAAAAAAAAAAGGAATGCGAAACTCGAAGTCGAATCGAACGCTGTTTCGTTATTCGCGCAATAGGGTTTGAATTCAGTTTGGTATCCTAGGAAACAAACAGCGAATCAAGATAAAAATACGTCAAATCGTTCTTTAAGAACATGGAGCTTCAATATTTAATCGAATGTGACGACCGAACTTTTTGCGTTATATACGAACATTCTATTCAAAAAAGAAAAGAAGTAAAAAAGCCACGTGAAGGAGATCTTATCAATTTATTTTGGCCCGAGGATACGAAATCTAGCCGACTGTACGCTGGAAAAATTCTCCAAATTTCTGGTAAAGTCTTTTATTCTATGATGACTTACAAAAAACATCTTTTTTTTTAAATAACAAGTTTACAATTTACTTAGAATATGAATTGCATAACTGATAATAGAATAAGAATAATGATTTATAATACTATGCATATGTTCATTACAGATAATGAAAATGAACTCCTGAAAGCAATGAATCAGATGAGCAATAAGGAAAGAAATCAAAATAAGGCTAAAAAAGAACAAGGACAAGTAAAAATTGTTCGGAAAAAGAAACACACCGTAGAGGTGAGGTTAGGTTAGACTTTGTAATGACTTTATATTTATATCTATCTTTATATTAACTATTCTCATTAGTTTCTAACAATTTTTGTCATTATTTGTGTTTAAATAAATTGCAATTTGCTCATATGTATTTCTATTGGTAGAAGTAATTGTCGACTTATTTCGTGTTTATTTACATTTTAAACTATTTGTTTTCTGTTGAGGGTTTGTCAATGTTTGGTTCTTTGCCAAATTTGGCTTATTTTAATTTATTTCTAATGTTTATATTTATGAATGTTTTTCGCGGATAATGAACTCATACAAAATAACCTGAATTAATTTCTTTTCAAGCAGGTTGAGGAACAATTAAAACTCAAAGCAACGAGCTTGTTGGAGAAACAAATAATCGCCAAAAACGAGGAGTGTTTGCTTGAAAATTGTGAAATTAACACTGATGTAGATGTGGAGCCTGAAGCAAGGACCAATCAGTGTTCACAGATTTAGTATGCATCTCGGGCACGCGCAGTAGGAAGTTGCGCTGATTGGCCGCCCGACTGAATCTGATTGAAAAATTCGGTTTTTTGACCAAGTCGGTGCAAGACATGTTTCTTTCTGAAATACTGAATAAAGAACTAGGAAATTGCAAGAAATATTCTTTTTGTAAGCATGACAGTATAAAAATTCCTGTTTTTTTATTAAAATTGTATGCGATACGTAATTTACGTTCAAAATACTTTTATGTACGTCTTTTCGGTGCGTAAAGTAAACTTTACGCACTCGATTATACTTTACGCACGAAAAAGCCGTACGTAAACAATATTTCGGCACACGTGTGTGTGTGTAAAGTTCTTTACGCATACGCCCTTGTATCGAAAACTACTATTAAAGAGTCATTTTTACCATATACGTGATAAAGAATAATATTACAATTACATAATGTGCCGTATTCTTTTAGTAAGATTATTTTCAATAAAATTCATTACACCATACAAGGGAATCATTTATTTATAAATCTTGGAGTGTATTTTTGAATTTTTATTGCTTGAAATTACGTATCGCATACAATTTTAATCACAAAACAGGAATTTTTATACTGTCATGCTTACAAAAAGAATATTTCTTGCAATTTCCTAATTCTTTCTTCAGTATTTCAGAAAGAAACATGTCTTGCACCGACTTGGTCAAAAAACCGAATTTTTCAAATGCATTTTCATGTCAAAATTGATGATTTTGCATTGAAACTCATTCGCCAACGTGCCGTTTGAATTCCCGCGGTTCCGCGGGGAGTCGGGCGGCCAATCAGCGCAACTTCGTACTGCGCGTGCCCGAGATGCATACTAAATCTGTGAACACTGGGACCAATATCAGTGATAAAGATTGGATTGTGAATTTATTAAACGTCGTTACAAACTATGATGATATGTGTGCCGATACAATTTCTTCAATTCAAGAAAACTTAAAAAAAATTACTAAGGTACATTTGAAATACATCTTGATATTTTAATATTTTGCACTATTTCAATAAAGTCTCTGTCTCTGTTTACTTTCAATTAATCTTTCAAGTTTAATCAGAATTGATGCGTTTAACTATATATATAACAGTATTGATGTTTATCGGGCTAAAATTGAAAAAATAAAAAATTATATTATATCCCTTACATAATTATTTGTATTTTAACGCTTTCTTCCTACCATTACCCCTGTTTTTTAAATTTTGTTAAAAAAAATATATTTAATATAATTTTTTATTTTTGTTATATTAGACCGATAAACATCAATACTGTTATACAGGGTGTACGAAAAGTCCCGGGACGGTTGAATAACTTTCGAAAGAATAAAAATTTCAAAAATCGCCGAAACACGTGATTCGATTTTTCAAACAAGCTATCTTTTGAGGGGGGGTCTCGGCCCCCCAACCTCAAGGGGGGCGGGGGGCACGAGGGGGGCCAAAAATCTTAAATGGCAACATGGTTTGAGTGGGGGCTCATTTGAAAGGTATTTTCGAGACGAATTCAGATCACTGGTCATAGAGGGCGCTGCGATCATTTTTCGGAGAGATACAAGTAAAAGAGGTTTTCAATATAACGTTCAGAAACGGGTTGACACCCGTTTAAGAATATTGTTTTACACGATTTTAAGTTTTTTAAGTTTTTTAAGAATATTGAATTACACGATTCGGCGACTTCGAAATTTTCATTTTTTCAAACGTTAGTACGTCTAAGATCTGAAAAAGTCAAAAATCTCTGCGAAAAATGATCGCAGCGCCCTCTATGACCAGTGATCTGAATTCATCTCGAAAATACCTTTCAAATGAGCCCCCACTCAAACCATGTTGCCATTTAAGATTTTTGGCCCCCCTCGTGCCCCCCGCCCCCCTTGAGGTTGGGGGGCCGAAACCCCCCCTCAAAAGATAGCTTGTTTGAAAAATCGAATCACGTGTTTCGGCGATTTTTGAAATTTTTATTCTTTCGAAAGTTATTCAACCGTCCCGGGACTTTTCGTACACCCTGTATATATATATATATATAGTTGAATATAAACGGTCGATAAAAATATGTATAATAATTGATGCATTTAATTAACTTCACAATAAATTCAAGTAAATGTATTATACTAGAAAAGTTACATTCTTTCTTGTAGTTATACCTATGTTTTGACGAATGTTTCTAATATTTGTGAAAATAGTGATTTTTATTACCTTCTTTATTTGAAACAAATAAAAACATTTCTTCTAATAAGAAATTTGAGTCAAATGTAGATTTGTATTAAAAATAATTATTAAATAATTACCAATAGATAACGAAGAACAGAAATAGCTAAGAAAAACGAAATAGTCAATAAATTAATTGTACGTTGTGGCCTATATGAACAAATATGGTGTTATTTGCAAATTTCTTCATTTTAACTTTTCTAACTTTTCTTTCTGAAATAGTCAATTTTACTACCTGTTTTATATGGAATAAATATCTTTGAAATAAGTAATCTAACGATATTGTTTTTTACGTGTATAATAATGTTCAATGTTTACCGGTTATTTATAGTTAATAACGTTTTTTCTTTTCAAAACTTTTCATTGGTCCGTTTTTTCAAAATTTTCTGAAAACTGAAATTTAATTATCAGATTTTTTAAAATTTATATCTTTATTATTATAAAAGTAGCAACATAATGAGCAGAAAACAACAGAGGCAGATGCCTTCAACTCGATTTATGTCAGGTCGATCTGTTAATCCAGGAATTCCTGTTGAATTACAATCGCCAATATCAAATCCACGCTCGCGAATTTCTGAATTTGGAAGTCATAGTACTCCAATCCGAGGTGGTCCACCCAGAGGAAGGAGAGGCTTCCGCGGTCGAGACGGACGTTCTAGAGGCCGGGGTGGTAGAGTAACTCCAAAAGCTGATTCTAAGACCAATGATGAACTTGGCATATCAGCGGAGTTAATGTTGGGTCCATTTGAACTTAGTTCTGACCCACTCCGTCGCACGTATAGTCAAAATCTTGACCTGTCCACGTACCCACTATTAATTGAACGTACCTTTCTATTATTAGAAGGCATTGATGGGAATTTACGTGAGAAGATGCCGTTTGCAGCTTTCCAACATGCGCTTACATCATTATTAAATGCGCATTTAATTTCAATATGCATAACGGAAAACAGGGAAGATCGATATGCTGGGGAGACGGCCCCCAAGCATTTGATTGATGATGACTTTACCTTTCCAAAGCCTATTGCCGATTATTTATCTTTAATAACAAAAATAACAACAGTTGACAGCGATGAGGTCTATGTAAATGTGCCTACCTCCATTGTACCACAAGCTAATGCATTAGTGGATGGAGTACAACATATTGGTGGCAGTTTTGGTAGATGCGGTAATGCAAATCACAACACATATGAGGTTAATGTAAGTCCTCTCGTCACCAAAAGACTATTAGTTGCTACACAAGAACAGGCCCAAGATTGGACTCCATTACCAGAAGATTTAATGCCTGAAGGTGGTGTTCCAAATACAAATTTGTTAGGCTATAGACCAACTATTGAGATTCTCGGCCCTAACGGCATTGCATCATTACAAAACATCGCTTTTCCTGATCAAGATGACATGGAGACCCGTTTACAATGGTCAGTAACATTAATGCGTAAAGTTTCTGGCGTTTGCAAACAATTTGCAACAAGATTTAAGATGCATACGGGCCCAATTGTAAGTAAACCAGATGCTGCCATAATTAGATTCACTGAAGTAGATAGAGCAGCGGTCGGACAAGAGTTAATTGCCCGTTTAGTGACTATGCCGGGTAATGTGTTAAATTCCTATGTTAACGTTGGTGCATTACAATCTAATCTAATTGCGCTATTTGGATTGAAGCGCAGAAGAAGTCCGCGGGCTAGAGGTAATTGTTATACCGGACCTAATGGTGCCGAATTGCCAGAATGGGATGCTTCCCGAAATGCATATTTTAATATGCAAGCCCCTTTTTCACCAACCATTGGAATTGACTTTGCTGGTTTTCGTAATACCGATTACTTTGAGGATGCAAAGCAAGGGAATAGGGCGTTAGAATTACACGAATTAATTCGTAAATGTTATGTAATTACTAATGCGGTAAAGTCACAATAACCAGGAAATCCTGAAGAGTCTTGCACGAAGAACGACTTTAAATAGCTTCGAGTCATACCATTAGAATTTAGACGTGCTCATTGTTATTATTAGTATGGCGTTTGTTGATGGTATAACTAAGGTTATCCAATAGTATGTATCTAAAGTCCTTGATACATACTTATAAAAAAGGCAACGGCCATTTTCTGACCGCGTGAACGGCGAGGCCGCCATATTGAAACGTGCTCCGAAAAGGAAACGGCCATTTTGACGGCCATATTGGAGTTTAAAACGGTTAAAGTTAAATTTAAAAGTATAACTTTTTTTTAATTTTGAGACGTTTTGCACGGGAGAAAATTTAGATAAGTAAATATTTGTTTGAATCAAAAATATATTCGGAAGTCACTCTTTATAATAATAATTAGGATTAAAATTAGTTAAATTAGCAATTAATATTCGAGTGTGAGAAATTATAGAATAGATTAAGACTAGTAATAAGACTAGTTAATACTTTGATGCGAAAGCATCCAATAAATTTTTCGACCGCTTGAAAATATAAATTTAATATTTGAATAGTCTTGGTATATGTCGGTCACTTTACTAAACGAAATTAAGTTAAATTGATTTTAAGTGTCTACTCGGTTTTCGATGGAAAACACATTTGACATATTAAATGTAAGAAGCCGGGATTTGTGTAATTATCGCCGACAAAATCTCTGTTTAAAACGGGCTGTATAAGTACGTATAAAATAAATATTATTCATGGATTTTGTTTCCCTCTAGCGATAATCAATTGAACTAATGTCTATTGTAAATATTTTGCGTTTCGTCCCGAGATCTCGTGATGGACTCTTCAGTAAGGCTAACACGAGAATCTCTGCCTTAGACGCAAAAATGGTTTTGTAAATAATTTGAACTTTAAATAAAACTAAACAATGAAGGAAATGTTTAGAATTATTGTAAGCGAATATGCGTAATTATTATGGTAACGGGATGTCGTTACACAGTACGCATATCCGTAATATTCCCAAAATATAAAATTAATACTTTGATGCGAAAGCATCCAATAAATTTTTCGACCGCTTGAAAATATAAATTTAATATTTGAATAGTCTTGGTATATGTCGGTCACTTTACTAAACGAAATTAAGTTAAATTGATTTTAAGTGTCTACTCGGTTTTCGATGGAAAACACATTTGACATATTAAATGTAAGAAGCCGGGATTTGTGTAATTATCGCCGACAAAATCTCTGTTTAAAACGGGCTGTATAAGTACGTATAAAATAAATATTATTCATGGATTTTGTTTCCCTCTAGCGATAATCAATTGAACTAATGTCTATTGTAAATATTTTGCGTTTCGTCCCGAGATCTCGTGATGGACTCTTCAGTAAGGCTAACACGAGAATCTCTGCCTTAGACGCAAAAATGGTTTTGTAAATAATTTGAACTTTAAATAAAACTAAACAATGAAGGAAATGTTTAGAATTATTGTAAGCGAATATGCGTAATTATTATGGTAACGGGATGTCGTTACACAGTACGCATATCCGTAATATTCCCAAAATATAAAATTAATACTTTGATGCGAAAGCATCCAATAAATTTTTCGACCGCTTGAAAATATAAATTTAATATTTGAATAGTCTTGGTATATGTCGGTCACTTTACTAAACGAAATTAAGTTAAATTGATTTTAAGTGTCTACTCGGTTTTCGATGGAAAACACATTTGACATATTAAATGTAAGAAGCCGGGATTTGTGTAATTATCGCCGACAAAATCTCTGTTTAAAACGGGCTGTATAAGTACGTATAAAATAAATATTATTCATGGATTTTGTTTCCCTCTAGCGATAATCAATTGAACTAATGTCTATTGTAAATATTTTGCGTTTCGTCCCGAGATCTCGTGATGGACTCTTCAGTAAGGCTAACACGAGAATCTCTGCCTTAGACGCAAAAATGGTTTTGTAAATAATTTGAACTTTAAATAAAACTAAACAATGAAGGAAATGTTTAGAATTATTGTAAGCGAATATGCGTAATTATTATGGTAACGGGATGTCGTTACACAGTACGCATATCCGTAATATTCCCAAAATATAAAATTAATACTTTGATGCGAAAGCATCCAATAAATTTTTCGACCGCTTGAAAATATAAATTTAATATTTGAATAGTCTTGGTATATGTCGGTCACTTTACTAAACGAAATTAAGTTAAATTGATTTTAAGTGTCTACTCGGTTTTCGATGGAAAACACATTTGACATATTAAATGTAAGAAGCCGGGATTTGTGTAATTATCGCCGACAAAATCTCTGTTTAAAACGGGCTGTATAAGTACGTATAAAATAAATATTATTCATGGATTTTGTTTCCCTCTAGCGATAATCAATTGAACTAATGTCTATTGTAAATATTTTGCGTTTCGTCCCGAGATCTCGTGATGGACTCTTCAGTAAGGCTAACACGAGAATCTCTGCCTTAGACGCAAAAATGGTTTTGTAAATAATTTGAACTTTAAATAAAACTAAACAATGAAGGAAATGTTTAGAATTATTGTAAGCGAATATGCGTAATTATTATGGTAACGGGATGTCGTTACACAGTACGCATATCCGTAATATTCCCAAAATATAAAATTAATACTTTGATGCGAAAGCATCCAATAAATTTTTCGACCGCTTGAAAATATAAATTTAATATTTGAATAGTCTTGGTATATGTCGGTCACTTTACTAAACGAAATTAAGTTAAATTGATTTTAAGTGTCTACTCGGTTTTCGATGGAAAACACATTTGACATATTAAATGTAAGAAGCCGGGATTTGTGTAATTATCGCCGACAAAATCTCTGTTTAAAACGGGCTGTATAAGTACGTATAAAATAAATATTATTCATGGATTTTGTTTCCCTCTAGCGATAATCAATTGAACTAATGTCTATTGTAAATATTTTGCGTTTCGTCCCGAGATCTCGTGATGGACTCTTCAGTAAGGCTAACACGAGAATCTCTGCCTTAGACGCAAAAATGGTTTTGTAAATAATTTGAACTTTAAATAAAACTAAACAATGAAGGAAATGTTTAGAATTATTGTAAGCGAATATGCGTAATTATTATGGTAACGGGATGTCGTTACACAGTACGCATATCCGTAATATTCCCAAAATATAAAATTAATACTTTGATGCGAAAGCATCCAATAAATTTTTCGACCGCTTGAAAATATAAATTTAATATTTGAATAGTCTTGGTATATGTCGGTCACTTTACTAAACGAAATTAAGTTAAATTGATTTTAAGTGTCTACTCGGTTTTCGATGGAAAACACATTTGACATATTAAATGTAAGAAGCCGGGATTTGTGTAATTATCGCCGACAAAATCTCTGTTTAAAACGGGCTGTATAAGTACGTATAAAATAAATATTATTCATGGATTTTGTTTCCCTCTAGCGATAATCTATTGAACTAATGTCTATTGTAAATATTTTGCGTTTCGTCCCGAGATCTCGTGTTTCGGCGATTTTTGAAATTTTTATTCTTTCGAAAGTTATTCAACCGTCCCGGGACTTTTCGTACACCCTGTATATATATATATATAGTTGAATATAAACGGTCGATAAAAATATGTATAATAATTGATGCATTTAATTAACTTCACAATAAATTCAAGTAAATGTATTATACTAGAAAAGTTACATTCTTTCTTGTAGTTATACCTATGTTTTGACGAATGTTTCTAATATTTGTGAAAATAGTGATTTTTATTACCTTCTTTATTTGAAACAAATAAAAATATTTCTTCTAATAAGAAATTTGAGTCAAATGTAGATTTGTATTAAAAATAATTATTAAATAATTACCAATAGATAACGAAGAACAGAAATAGCTAAGAAAAACGAAATAGTCAATAAATTAATTGTACGTTGTGGCCTATATGAACAAATATGGTGTTATTTGCAAATTTCTTCATTTTAACTTTTCTAACTTTTCTTTCTGAAATAGTCAATTTTACTACCTGTTTTATATGGAATAAATATCTTTGAAATAAGTAATCTAACGATATTGTTTTTTACGTGTATAATAATGTTCAATGTTTACCGGTTATTTATAGTTAATAACGTTTTTTCTTTTCAAAACTTTTCATTGGTCCGTTTTTTCAAAATTTTCTGAAAACTGAAATTTAATTATCAGATTTTTTAAAATTTATATCTTTATTATTATAAAAGTAGCAACATAATGAGCAGAAAACAACAGAGGCAGATGCCTTCAACTCGATTTATGTCAGGTCGATCTGTTAATCCAGGAATTCCTGTTGAATTACAATCGCCAATATCAAATCCACGCTCGCGAATTTCTGAATTTGGAAGTCATAGTACTCCAATCCGAGGTGGTCCACCCAGAGGAAGGAGAGCCTTCCGCGGTCGAGACGGACGTTCTAGAGGCCGGGGTGGTAGAGTAACTCCAAAAGCTGATTCTAAGACCAATGATGAACTTGGCATATCAGCGGAGTTAATGTTGGGTCCATTTGAACTTAGTTCTGACCCACTCCGTCGCACGTATAGTCAAAATCTTGACCTGTCCACGTACCCACTATTAATTGAACGTACCTTTCTATTATTAGAAGGCATTGATGGGAATTTACGTGAGAAGATGCCGTTTGCAGCTTTCCAACATGCGCTTACATCATTATTAAATGCGCATTTAATTTCAATATGCATAACGGAAAACAGGGAAGATCGATATGCTGGGGAGACGGCCCCCAAGCATTTGATTGATGATGACTTTACCTTTCCAAAGCCTATTGCCGATTATTTATCTTTAATAACAAAAATAACAACAGTTGACAGCGATGAGGTCTATGTAAATGTGCCTACCTCCATTGTACCACAAGCTAATGCATTAGTGGATGGAGTACAACATATTGGTGGCAGTTTTGGTAGATGCGGTAATGCAAATCACAACACATATGAGGTTAATGTAAGTCCTCTCGTCACCAAAAGACTATTAGTTGCTACACAAGAACAGGCCCAAGATTGGACTCCATTACCAGAAGATTTAATGCCTGAAGGTGGTGTTCCAAATACAAATTTGTTAGGCTATAGACCAACTATTGAGATTCTCGGCCCTAACGGCATTGCATCATTACAAAACATCGCTTTTCCTGATCAAGATGACATGGAGACCCGTTTACAATGGTCAGTAACATTAATGCGTAAAGTTTCTGGCGTTTGCAAACAATTTGCAACAAGATTTAAGATGCATACGGGCCCAATTGTAAGTAAACCAGATGCTGCCATAATTAGATTCACTGAAGTAGATAGAGCAGCGGTCGGACAAGAGTTAATTGCCCGTTTAGTGACTATGCCGGGTAATGTGTTAAATTCCTATGTTAACGTTGGTGCATTACAATCTAATCTAATTGCGCTATTTGGATTGAAGCGCAGAAGAAGTGCGCGGGCTAGAGGTAATTGTTATACCGGACCTAATGGTGCCGAATTGCCAGAATGGGATGCTTCCCGAAATGCATATTTTAATATGCAAGCCCCTTTTTCACCAACCATTGGAATTGACTTTGCTGGTTTTCGTAATACCGATTACTTTGAGGATGCAAAGCAAGGGAATAGGGCGTTAGAATTACACGAATTAATTCGTAAATGTTATGTAATTACTAATGCGGTAAAGTCACAATAACCAGGAAATCCTGAAGAGTCTTGCACGAAGAACGACTTTAAATAGCTTCGAGTCATACCATTAGAATTTAGACGTGCTCATTGTTATTATTAGTATGGCGTTTGTTGATGGTATAACTAAGGTTATCCAATAGTATGTATCTAAAGTCCTTGATACATACTTATAAAAAAGGCAACGGCCATTTTCTGACCGCGTGAACGGCGAGGCCGCCATATTGAAACGTGCTCCGAAAAGGAAACGGCCATTTTGACGGCCATATTGGAGTTTAAAACGGTTAAAGTTAAATTTAAAAGTATAACTTTTTTTTAATTTTGAGACGTTTTGCACGGGAGAAAATTTAGATAAGTAAATATTTGTTTGAATCAAAAATATATTCGGAAGTCACTCTTTATAATAATAATTAGGATTAAAATTAGTTAAATTAGCAATTAATATTCGAGTGTGAGAAATTATAGAATAGATTAAGACTAGTAATAAGACTAGTTAATACTTTGATGCGAAAGCATCCAATAAATTTTTCGACCGCTTGAAAATATAAATTTAATATTTGAATAGTCTTGGTATATGTCGGTCACTTTACTAAACGAAATTAAGTTAAATTGATTTTAAGTGTCTACTCGGTTTTCGATGGAAAACACATTTGACATATTAAATGTAAGAAGCCGGGATTTGTGTAATTATCGCCGACAAAATCTCTGTTTAAAACGGGCTGTATAAGTACGTATAAAATAAATATTATTCATGGATTTTGTTTCCCTCTAGCGATAATCAATTGAACTAATGTCTATTGTAAATATTTTGCGTTTCGTCCCGAGATCTCGTGATGGACTCTTCAGTAAGGCTAACACGAGAATCTCTGCCTTAGACGTAAAAATGGTTTTGTAAATAATTTGAACTTTAAATAAAACTAAACAATGAAGGAAATGTTTAGAATTATTGTAAGCGAATATGCGTAATTATTATGGTAACGGGATGTCGTTACACAGTACGCATATCCGTAATATTCCCAAAATATAAAATTAATACTTTGATGCGAAAGCATCCAATAAATTTTTCGACCGCTTGAAAATATAAATTTAATATTTGAATAGTCTTGGTATATGTCGGTCACTTTACTAAACGAAATTAAGTTAAATTGATTTTAAGTGTCTACTCGGTTTTCGATGGAAAACACATTTGACATATTAAATGTAAGAAGCCGGGATTTGTGTAATTATCGCCGACAAAATCTCTGTTTAAAACGGGCTGTATAAGTACGTATAAAATAAATATTATTCATGGATTTTGTTTCCCTCTAGCGATAATCAATTGAACTAATGTCTATTGTAAATATTTTGCGTTTCGTCCCGAGATCTCGTGATGGACTCTTCAGTAAGGCTAACACGAGAATCTCTGCCTTAGACGCAAAAATGGTTTTGTAAATAATTTGAACTTTAAATAAAACTAAACAATGAAGGAAATGTTTAGAATTATTGTAAGCGAATATGCGTAATTATTATGGTAACGGGATGTCGTTACACAGTACGCATATCCGTAATATTCCCAAAATATAAAATTAATACTTTGATGCGAAAGCATCCAATAAATTTTTCGACCGCTTGAAAATATAAATTTAATATTTGAATAGTCTTGGTATATGTCGGTCACTTTACTAAACGAAATTAAGTTAAATTGATTTTAAGTGTCTACTCGGTTTTCGATGGAAAACACATTTGACATATTAAATGTAAGAAGCCGGGATTTGTGTAATTATCGCCGACAAAATCTCTGTTTAAAACGGGCTGTATAAGTACGTATAAAATAAATATTATTCATGGATTTTGTTTCCCTCTAGCGATAATCAATTGAACTAATGTCTATTGTAAATATTTTGCGTTTCGTCCCGAGATCTCGTGATGGACTCTTCAGTAAGGCTAACACGAGAATCTCTGCCTTAGACGCAAAAATGGTTTTGTAAATAATTTGAACTTTAAATAAAACTAAACAATGAAGGAAATGTTTAGAATTATTGTAAGCGAATATGCGTAATTATTATGGTAACGGGATGTCGTTACACAGTACGCATATCCGTAATATTCCCAAAATATAAAATTAATACTTTGATGCGAAAGCATCCAATAAATTTTTCGACCGCTTGAAAATATAAATTTAATATTTGAATAGTCTTGGTATATGTCGGTCACTTTACTAAACGAAATTAAGTTAAATTGATTTTAAGTGTCTACTCGGTTTTCGATGGAAAACACATTTGACATATTAAATGTAAGAAGCCGGGATTTGTGTAATTATCGCCGACAAAATCTCTGTTTAAAACGGGCTGTATAAGTACGTATAAAATAAATATTATTCATGGATTTTGTTTCCCTCTAGCGATAATCTATTGAACTAATGTCTATTGTAAATATTTTGCGTTTCGTCCCGAGATCTCGTGATGGACTCTTCAGTAAGGCTAACACGAGAATCTCTGCCTTAGACGCAAAAATGGTTTTGTAAATAATTTGAACTTTAAATAAAACTAAACAATGAAGGAAATGTTTAGAATTATTGTAAGCGAATATGCGTAATTATTATGGTAACGGGTATGGTTCTTACAATAATTCTAAACATTTCCTTCATTGTTTAGTTTTATTTAAAGTTCAAATTATTTACAAAACCATTTTTGCGTCTAAGGCAGAGATTCTCGTGTTAGCCTTACTGAAGAGTCCATCACGAGATCTCGGGACGAAACGCAAAATATTTACAATAGACATTAGTTCAATTGATTATCGCTAGAGGGAAACAAAATCCATGAATAATATTTATTTTATACGTACTTATACAGCCCGTTTTAAACAGAGATTTTGTCGGCGATAATTACACAAATCCCGGCTTCTTACATTTAATATGTCAAATGTGTTTTCCATCGAAAACCGAGTAGACACTTAAAATCAATTTAACTTAATTTCGTTTAGTAAAGTGACCGACATATACCAAGACTATTCAAATATTAAATTTATATTTTCAAGCGGTCGAAAAATTTATTGGATGCTTTCGCATCAAAGTATTAATTTTATATTTTGGGAATATTACGGATATGCGTACTGTGTAACGACATCCCGTTACCATAATAATTACGCATATTCGCTTACAATAATTCTATGGGGGGGGGGGGTGGGGGGGGGGGGGGGTGGGGGGGGGGGGGGGTGGGGGGGGGGGGGGGTGGGGGGGGGGGGGGGTGGGGGGGGGGGGGGGTGGGGGGGGGGGGGGGTGGGGGGGGGGGGGGGTGGGGGGGGGGGGGGGTGGGGGGGGGGGGGGGTGGGGGGGGGGGGGGGTGGGGGGGGGGGGGGGTGGGGGGGGGGGGGGGTGGGGGGGGGGGGGGGTGGGGGGGGGGGGGGGTGGGGGGGGGGGGGGGTGGGGGGGGGGGGGGGTGGGGGGGGGGGGGGGTGGGGGGGGGGGGGGGTGGGGGGGGGGGGGGGTGGGGGGGGGGGGGGGTGGGGGGGGGGGGGGGTGGGGGGGGGGGGGGGTGGGGGGGGGGGGGGGTGGGGGGGGGGGGGGGTGGGGGGGGGGGGGGGTGGGGGGGGGGGGGGGTGGGGGGGGGGGGGGGTGGGGGGGGGGGGGGGTGGGGGGGGGGGGGGGTGGGGGGGGGGGGGGGTGGGGGGAGTTGCGATAGGCAAACGACACTCCCAAGAGCTTTATTATAATGCGTATTCACCGCAGAAACCCGAATAAACATTTACCTACGGGTCGGATCAGGAACGGATCCGGAAGCCTTAGCACAGATCCGATCCAGATCCGAATGCCTCATCTGAACCTGATCCGGATGTAACGCAACCGCAGATACGTGTCGGGTCCGGGTCCCGCAGGTCAGAAAGCTCTATCAGATCCTGATCTGTTTCAAATCGGGCTTTTAATTATAATTGCTTATATACATATCCATAAAAACTTTTATGTGGGGTCTATACAGCTAGGTGACAAATAACATACGGGTTTTCCGAGAACCTTGTTTACCGTCAAATCTCCGTCCTATATACATAGTGTATTAGGATGAGGTTAAAAAGTTTCTGAGCGCTATTTCGTAATTTCGGACTCATTACTGCGAAATTTAGCATTCTATATGTAGTCACAAAACAAATTTCGGAAAGATTGATTGAGAATTGGCAGAGAAAAACGTGCAACAAAAAATTATCGACGAATAGGTTATGACGACAAGTAAATTAAATGACAAATTTTTTTTTCTTTCAGGCTTTCTCCTCCAATTCTCAATCAATCCTTTAATTTGTTTTGTGACTACATATAATGCTAACTTTTGTAGTCGTAGTATATAAAGTTTGTATAGTTATATAGTGGAGTTTGATAACATTTTAGGGTAGAATTTGACATTATCGACCGAGCCACCTGAGAGTTCCCTTAACCACCATTACAAAAAAAAAACCGAATAATTTGTCAATTTCTCAACCAGATCTGAATATATATATTTCAATTTCATGGTGGTTGACAAGATTCTCGAAAAAAAATCTTGTCATTTCAAGATTATCTCAAAAGCGTATATATGTTAGTGAAATATGTAAGAACATTGCTTTATTAGCCTTGGTCGGTGTCCCGCTTCCGCGCCATCTGTGGCCGTAAAAGGAACTTCATAAATGTGATAAAATCATAATAACATATGGGACAACGGCTTATTTTTTAAATATCTTTGCAAAACAGCGTTTTCCGATAAATGTTTATTTAGAAATTAGTTCTTATTTTTTTAAAGTTATTTAATGAAATAATAATATCGACATAAAAGCAAATTTATTTTATTTGATTGAAATGATCGTCAATTTTAATAGCTTTCAAAAAATAAGAAATAATTTCTAAATAAACATTTATCGGAAAACGTCGTTTTGCAAAGATATTTAAAAAATAAGCCGTTGTCCTATATGTTATTATGATTTTATCACCTTTATGAAGTTCCTCTTACGGCCACAGACGGCGCGGAAGCGGGACACTGACCAACGCGAATAGCGGATTGGTGAAATTCTCAAAACGAGTGACTGAACAAAAAAAAAGTGCCATTTTGAACTACAGCAGGTCTAGCAGTGAGTAAGTACGTTATTAAATACATAAAAGTTTTTACTTTATTATTTTTATAATGTAACTACGCAGTAATAGCTAATACTGAAGAAAAGGACGCAGAAACTTCGTTAGCTCAATATATATATTTACTCAAGTTTCATCGATTTCTGCGTTTCTTTCTGCAGCTTTTGCTAAAATTTGATGACTGTGTTTAACATAGCGTTACTTTGTAATTTGATTGTAATTTGATTGTAATTTCATTTATTTAATTGTAATTACTTTCTATAAAACAAAAGAAAATGGAGGACCTGGAATTCAGTGAAGTTTACGATTACCAAATCGTTGAATTTCTATCTAGAGGTAGAAAAAGGGAGGTCAAATTTCCATAGATATAGTACCTTCCTCTTGGTTATCAAATGCCCAGAATAAACTCGTTTGTAAATTTATGCCCGAACCCTATAACGATAAAGAATTCAAAATGCTTGCTGAAATGGTTGAATCTAAAAAACTGCCTTTTGCATACTGGCCTACATTTCCTGTCAGATTACGGTCTCATGCAAGTATGTACCACGAAAAAATTTGTCATAATAATATATCTTAATTCCAAGAATTATAAATAAAATACCAACCACAAACCTTTATTTTTTTAGAAACTTATAAAAAAGGGACTAAACGCTTAAAGCTACTTGAATCTGAGGCAAATTATGTTTATACATCTGATACTGATGTGCCTCCAGAGAAAAAATAAAAAATAATGGAAAAGGTAATCGAACGTAAAAAATCAAACAGCATCGTAGATGCTTTGAATGACGTTATTCCATACCATTAGAGAAGCCTTGCGATAAAAGTGACAATGTGTTTCTTCCATCTACCTCAACTACTCGTAAGTGAAAGTATATATATATATATATATATATATATATATATATATATTATATTAAAGTAATACTCACCTAGTATATATCAATATTGTAGACTAATATAATAGCATGTTATAATTGTAATGGTTATAATATAGTATATTTCTCACCATGGGGAGGAAAATAGACAGTCCTCTTCACCTGCAAAACTGCTACCCGAGCCGAAGGCTCGGGTGTTTAGCACGTGGGGAATGATTGTCTGTTTTTCATCCCGAGGGTGGAATACGCTGCGCTTGGTTTGAACGCTCACTTTTGATGCATTTATGCAGAAAAAACTTTTCTTTTTAATACATAGGTGTGCAATATAACATTGCTGATCTCGACATTGTACAGTTTGAAAATTTGACTTCTGAATTTCAAAATAAAGTAGAGTATGCCTCACTCCTTCATTCAGCTGATCTCGACACTAAGAAATATGAACTTGGTAAGATAAATTATTTTAATATAAAATATCTATAAATTATAGTTAACTTAACACAATCTTAGAATAATGAAAATCACTTTTTGTATTCTATATTACAGATTTGAAAGCGATTGGAGAAAAAGTTGACTCTCTTTATAATATCGTTCAAGAAATTGCAAAAGAACAAAAAGTTCAAACTGATATGATTTCCTCACTTCAGAAACGACGTGTTTCACTTACAGATGGTTCATTTATTGAGAAATACAAAATGCAAGTCCCGTTTGAAACTTATGAAAATTTTCTGACATTTGATACTGTTTTAAGGGGAGGCTCCTGTGTTATTTTGACCCCTCGAAATTTTAGTGATTGAAATTGTTTATATTTTTTTACTTGCTCGATTTCGAGGTCAAATTCGTGTCAGATTCTTAGAAAAAAAAAAATTCGAAAAATTCGCTGAAAAAAAAAATATTTTTTTGCAACCATAACAGATATTTTCAAACGCTTATGAGCGATTGTTCGAAATGTTGAGAAAATCATATAAAAAAATTTCCACCAAAAAATATTAAAAATTGTAAGAGAAGATAGATTTTTTAGGTTCAAATCAAGGAATTTCAGTCTACTGAAGCCGCAGATGAATTGAAAAACACCATGTTTTTATAAATAAATGCATTTATTTCAATAATCAAGAACATTCATGACCATACTGTACACAGATTTTACAGAAAAATTTCCAAAATGGTAGAGCAGCTAATATTCGTAACATTGTAATATGAAGTAGGGTATTTTACGTATCCATTATGGTATTTTTCTTTCTTCTTCGGATATATTTATAAATGATAGATAAAAATAATAAATAATATACTGTCATGAAAATTTCTGGAATTTTTCACAGTTCCTTTTCAAGAATAGGGTAATTAAAAACACGCACATGTATATATACAGACAGCTGCAGATGAATGTGTAGATGTAGAATTGTATACATGTGTATAATAATGTCAACATAAACACGCATCAGTAACATGTTATTTTGACCCCTCGAAATTTTAGTGATTGAAATTGTTTATATTTTTTTTCTTGCTCGATTTCGAGGTCAAATTCATGTCAGATTCTTTGTAAAAAAAATGTACTAAGAATTTATAAGTAATTTTATATGTATATGCTGCAAAACTATCGACCGTTCAAGTATGAGATTCTCATTTGTCACATATTGCATATTGCGCTATGTTCTGTCAGTACGTAATTTATTTGAGAGTGAACTTTTCTCAGTGTATCGGTGAGATTTCACGACAATAATCTCTGTAAGTGCATTTGATCTTTTTTTTTAGTTTTTTTTTGTCAAATATCTTCACAATCTTAGAAAAAACATTTTCAATAAATCGATCAACTAACCAAAAATGCCTAAACGTAAAAGATCAAAATATTACAACAAGCTGAATGAAAATCGATGGCGAAATCGTGTCTCACGTGAAAGTAATGATTTACTATGCTCAAATGAAAATCAAATGGAATTGGAAAATGAAATAAACGAATTGCCAAAGACGAGTGTTCGGATTGACACAAAATTTGAAGAAATGTCCCAGGAAGTGAACGTTGAGAATGGCATTCAATATATAATTTTTGATATTTCACAGTTGAAACAGCTTCTAAAGAGAGTGAAATGTGTTGATTGCGATGGAATATCTATGACGCTTGATGCAGGTGAAAACAGTTGTATTGGATTTGCACACAAAATTGTTTTCCGCTGTCAAGAGTGTGAGATGCAGGGATTTGAAGCCCAAAAATGTGAAATTTATTCTTCAAAACGTGTCACTAAAAACCACTCGTCTCACACTCCTTTTGACGTGAATTTGCGCTTGGCTGCAGCTTTCCTATACATGGGAAAGGGATATTCGGGAGTCCAACAATTTTGTACCTTTATGAATTTGCACCCTTTATCAGAATCCAATTTTCAGAACTATGTAAATACATTATCATCAAGTATTGACCAAGTTACTCAAAATATTCTTCAGGAATGCCGAACAATTGCTAGGAAAGTCCATAGTGAGAATAATGTGACAGAAAACCACACATTGGAAGAGCTCGAATTCGAAATAGACGGAGAAAAGGAAGATTCGTCCGATAATTTTGTAGTGGAAAATGAAGTGAATGACAATAATTGTGTAATCGAAGAGATAACAAATGTAGATATGCAAACAGAAGATAATGAAAAAAGGGAAAACCAAGACATCGTAGACATTGGCGTCAGTTACGATGGCACTTGGCTAACGCGTGGTTATAAATCGAAGCATGGTGTAGGATGCGTTATTGATATAGAGACAGGATTTGTTATAGATTATGATATTATGACAAAATATTGTCATACTTGCGTGATGGCCGCTGCTGAGTTAGGTGAAGACTCACCTGAATTTGCTGTCTGGTCTGAAGGTCATGCTGAATGTTGCAACAAGAACCATAATGGATCAGCTGGAGCAATGGAAGTATCGGTTGCTGAGAATCTCTGGAAGCGGTCTATCGAATATGGATTTCGATACACTAAAATGCTCTCAGATGGAGATTGTAAAACTTTCAACCATCTGACTAGCCTGAATGTATATGGTGCAGATCATGAAATTTCCAAAGAAGAATGTGTGAATCACGTAGGAAAAAGGTGAGTGAAATTATTTATGTAATTGCTTCTGATTATTTCTAGTAACTTACAAGCAAAATGTTATACTGTTTACTCCTTATTACTATTGTCAGACTGTTTACTGGACTATGCAACATAGTATCAGAGGAAAAGGCACGTAAAGTGACACTGGGTGGTAGAGGATATGGACAGCTAAAAAAATCAACGATCCAAAAGTTGACAGAATATTACAAGAAAGCTATTCACAGGAATAAGAACAATATTGATGTGAGTAAAAATATGAATTTCTCAATTATTCAGAAATCGTCAAAAATGAAATGGATTTATAATGAACAAACAATGATCAATAGGCAATGAGAGATTCGATCCTGGCGTCGATTTATCACGCAGTTTCTACTGATATAAAACCTCAACACTTTCTATGTCCTCAAGGATCATCTTCTTGGTGTTTCTTCCAAGCAGACAAGGCAAATAATAAGAAACCACGTTCTCATAATGGAAACATCCATACACCTCTCACTCAATTGTGCTTCGACAAAATTCTACCATTATATCAAAGATTGTCTGAAGATTCCCTGTTGTTGCGTTGCTCAAGATGCCTGACTCAGAACGCAAATGAAAGTTTGCACAGTATTATTTGGAGCAGGTGCCCAAAAGAAGTGTTTGTCGGTAACTCTCGGATAAAAATTGCAACGTGTTTGGCTATATGCGAGTACAACCTTGGGACTACGAGGACAGTTTCTGAAATTCTTACGAAGTTGGGACTGTCTACTGGCAGAGAAACAGTAAAGCTATCGCTAAATTGTGACTCTCGCAGACTGGCAAGAGGAATTGAAAAGTCATCGGAGAAATTCAGAAAAGCTAGACGCATTATAGCACGGGCAACAAATCGAAGGGAAGCAAGTTATGTTGAAAATGAAGGAATCGTGTATGGAGCAGGGATGTTCTGAGCTACTCCGTTTTTATGTCATTATTACTACATACATATTCTCATAAATAGTTATTGTTATACGGATATGATTGTTTTCATGTATTTTTGTATTCCTATATATGCGATGTGTGTGCGTGCGTGCGTGCGTGCGTGTGTGTGTGTGTGTGTGTGTGTGTGTGTGTGTGTGTGTGCGCGCGCGCGCGTGCGATACGTGTGCGTGTGTTCTTACTCACGTGTTGTCCCTGAATGTTCTTGATTATTGAAATAAATGCATTTATTTATAAAAACATGGTGTTTTTCAATTCATCTGCGGCTTCAGTAGACTGAAATTCCTTGATTTGAACCTAAAAAATCTATCTTCTCTTACAATTTTTAATATTTTTTGGTGGAAATTTTTTTATATGATTTTCTCAACATTTCGAACAATCGCTCATAAGCGTTTGAAAATATCTGTTATGGTTGCAAAAAAATATTTTTTTTTTCAGCGAATTTTTCGAATTTTTTTTTTCTAAGAATCTGACACGAATTTGACCTCGAAATCGAGCAAGAAAAAAAATATAAACAATTTCAATCACTAAAATTTCGAGGGGTCAAAATAACACAGGAGCCTCCCCTTAAAAGAAAATGTTAATCTACGTAATGAATTTGTAACTATGTTGCATTCAGACCGTTCCGCATTACTATATTATGAAACATAAATTAATAAATAAGTTTTATTTCAGAAAAAATCTTTATTATACTTAATGGATCCTGACTATGAAGTTAAATGTAGTGTTACTAATGTGGTAAAAAGGTATATGTAAAGAAATGCCCTTTTACCCTGTACTGCTTTAAAAAAATGTGATAACAAGCATGTGTGGAAAGACACATTTGTCGAATGTTTAATTGGTGAGTCTATATTTTCTAGTATTTTGTACATAATTATATTATATTGTATATATATGTATACTGTAAAAAATGAAAATGAAATTTACAATGCAATGGTAACTTTCAATCATGAAAATTTGGTAATAGCACTACATTGAGCGTTGACATTTTACCGAAGTGAGGTTAGAGGTTTACCGCCGCATTGTAAATTTACGACGTCGAGCATAGGGAAAATACTAGACTGTTGTACTTTTACTACGTCAAACGTAGGTAATTTTTCGAGCCCACGTTGGACGTGGTAATTTTACAAACGAGGAAATATTACAAGATTTTAGGGAAAGTTACATTTTTTACAGTGTATAAATGAACTATATCAAAAGTTCTAAATATTGCAATAATGCCTTCAGCCTACAATCGACTGTGACATTACGAGTCAATTGATAACTATTTTAATAAAAACACTTTCACATATTCCACTGTTTTAAACTTGTTATAACTTATCTACTTTTTTCAGATGTAATCAGAACAACACACGTAGAATCAAGCACAGGTGAACCTCAAAAAGAGCCGACCATTTTAAGTGCACTGCGCACAACAGTGAATAATTCAAGAGGTTGGGGCTGTTCTCGAAATAAGTGAACAGATCAACAAACTCAAGAAGGAAATACATAAAAAGTTAGATCACTTATTGAATTAAATTTCGAACAACGGGCACTTCACAAAAGGACCAAATAAGTTACGTTTTTGACAGGTAACCTCTACATGACAGAAAATAGATATCTAACAGTTTACCACATTCATAACATTTATTTTAATTTTCTCATACGTAATTGCAGGTTTTAGATTAAAAGCATTCGATTTTACTAGGCAGAGTTACTATACAGGAATACATAGTAGATGCGCTACAATATATGTGCATATGCACATATATACGTCTATAAGTATGCAATCAGAGATCTGTATGGTACAGCTGCAGCATCCCCTGTTAAAGAAGTAGCCAATGACGATCGAGCTTTAATATTGTAACTATGTAGATCCATTGTTCTTGTGTGTATGTACATACATAGTCACAATGTACTGAAGCTCAATCGCCATTGGATACTTCTTTAATACAGACAGGATGTTCTGCAATCCAAGATCCAATAACGTACATAAATGCATACATACCACACATACATACAATCAGCTGTTTCGTTTCGTCACTGAGTCTACAATATAGAATGGAAATAGAGTTTTTTTTTAAATTAGGTTAGAAATATTATGGTGTTACTATGTGAAGAGGACAGTATTGGAAGATTTTTAAGTATTGATATGCAACGAAGACAAAAGAAGCTTTTATATAATCGAAGAATGGGAAATATGATAAATTCTAAATGAAATTTTAATGGAAGTTTGTTGCAATTCCAGAAGTTCCACCTGTCCGTATGGAAAAAATCAACGGTAATCTAACGCAATTCACCGTACGATTTTGACACATTTCGGTACGTCTGTATAGAATTATGTACGGTGAGGTACTTTTACGTACGTTCGCGTACGATTTGGTTACGATTCGAACATTTTGTACACCATTGTACAGAAACGTACGCAAACGTACGCGAACGTACACAAAATTGCTAGAACATACTGAAGCATGCGGAGATGTACAGTATTGTACACTATAGATGTCAAACAACCATTCGTAATAAAATATTTTCTTACAAAAACGTCCGGAATCATATGAATATGTACTGAAACGTACGCAGACGTACGCAAACGTAGGCAATTGTACGGATATATGCAGCCATGTATAGAAACGTACGAGATTTTGGAACTATTTACAGGAACGTGTATTTAAACGTGTATTTAAACAGGACTGCACGAATATTGAATATCCCAGACAGGTGCCCGTTTTTCTTTCGTTATTTTTTTTCGATTTTTTGTCCAAAATTTTTCACGTAATTTTGGAGAAAAATGACCCAAACCAATTGTTCTACATTGGACAAATATTCCAAAAATTTGTCGCGTTTTTTAGGGATATTTATACATTTTTTCATATTTTTCGGGCATTTTTTACAATTGCAAGGTTATTAAACAAAAAATCACGAAAAATTTGTGTAAGCTTTTCTTCGATGGAGAAATCATATAAACTATTTGCATCAAAGTCGGCAATTGTTCACGGATTGCGGTCAAGTTGGCTTGGAATGCCCCACATATATTTTTTTAAATATACATTGTAAATGATGCACGTAATGAAGAATAAAATGAACAATATACAGAAGGGAGCCGTAGGTAACTGAAAGGAATGCTTTTTTTATTTATATCACTTATGTCATACAAAATATCTTTATTGGAATAATAACAAAATTTTTAATTAGTTGATACATTTTGCAGTAGTTGCTTTGCTCAAAGAACCTATGAATAGATGATTTCTTACATTCATTAAAATACATGGTCTGTAAATGTCATTACAACTGATGACATTGAAATCATTTGTTTCCACTATTTTACAATATTTTAAATGTTTAACAGATACATCCGCATTTTTGAAAATATAAGTATTACGAACATCCAATTTTTTGTAAAATATAAATACCTTATTTCTGTTACTATACTCTACTTTATAAATTTTTTGTATTATACCAAAATCTCCATGTCTGGTTTGAAATACCGAATCATTCGTTTTTTTACATCGATTATATGTGCAAGATGTATAACGACATCCATTGTAAATAATTTTGGAATACATTAAACATTTACTTAACAACATATACGTAACTGACGATTTTGCGCGTAACGTTGAATCCAATGCTTGGAGCCCGTAGTTTATTGTAAGGCAGTATGTACCTGAGCCGTCCAGCGACTTGTGGGCAGCGACACGTCAACACAACGGACACTACTGTTAGCGAAATCTACCCCTTGCACCAGTGTTGCACTTTTGCATCAAAAGCGTGTAAATAAACACCGTCCGGGTGCAAGTCTCTCGGCTGGAGACGGAGGTTAGGTTTCGTTTGTTTAGTTATTTTCATTTAAAAACCGATATTTTTGAAGATATCATTCATTTTTATATAAGAACATTTTATATATCTAGCGAAATTGTCAAGGTCACAGGTGTCTCTTATAGATAGGCAGAAAAAATTTAACGGGGATTTTAATGTCGAGACTATATGCGTTTTGAAGCCAGCGCTTTTTGGGTGGAACACGTGCACCGTTACCAGGGGGGTGACACTGCTGCTATATTCCCTATTGTATGTCGGTTCTCTTCGTGACCTCCCACTTATCTCAAAACTTCATGTATCCAGATGGCGCTTGCAGTCATGTGCTCGGCGAGCTTTGGCGTGATAATCGTAACGCCCTTTTAACTAATATACGTGCACTAGATGCTTACAATCGCCGATACGTGGTCTAGGTATCGAACGCCGTGGTTCTTCATCAATTTAACTAAAATACGTCCACTAGGTGTTTAGGGTCACCGATTACGGGGTCTAGATATCGCGCACCCTAGTTTTTCAACTCTTCGACTAAAATACGTGCACCAGGTTTTTAGGGTCGTCGATTACGAGGTCTAGGTGTCGCGTTCCGTAGATTTTCATTTTTATAACTAAAAAACGTGCCCCCGGTGTTTGGGGTTGCCGATCATGTAGTTTAGGTATCCACTTGGTGATATAGAGACTAATGGATATATTTCAGGTGATGGAGTAGTCTGTTACCTTTATAATTCGCTAACTTATTCTGTCTTCGAATCCTCGCAAAATACGTATTTAAATTAGCTCAAATAAATTATTATTTGTATCAAGCTGCCTCAAAATGAACGTTTATTGCTTGTATCGCAGACCTAATGGGTCAATGTTTTCTGTTTTTAAGGCCAAGCTTAGTCTCTATCTACCTACGTACAAAAATATCGTAGTAACCGGATATCTAAATTGTGATTTACTAAGTTCTGAGTATTTTGGTTTAATTACTTCATTCCTACCCATCATACTCTTCACGCGAACAAGCAAACGTATATTGATGTATTTTCAGTCGATGCACAGGACAAAATTTCGAAATATATCAAGAGTACTAGCCCTTTTGCTGCTGAGCATGATTTATTCAGTATTGAATACTTAGCTTCTACTTTCTTTTAGAGCTATCTTGGTTTTGTTTGTCATCTCCAAAGCCTTTGATTCGTTGAATCACCCTCTTATATTACATTGCCGTCGACATACAGGTTTTGACGATCTATCTATTACGTAGATGGCCTCTTATTTATTGAAGGTTTGGAAACTAATCACAACGGCAGTCTACTATAAGTGGAGAATCACAGGGATCAAGCTTGGGGACATTATACACTGAAAGAAATTTTAGGTGAGAAGTGCCGAACTCCCCGGCTGTCTCAGCCTAATACTGTTAAGCAAGTCGTCTTAGGCGTCAGAAGCTTTGACACCCAAGCCGTTTTAGACCGGCGGTTCAAACAGACGTTCTCTAACAGAAAGCAAGCAGGGCCTGCCGAACTCGCCGGTAATACAAACCTAACCTATGCGGCGCGCCATGTCTTAATATACAGACGTATAAGGACCTGATTCTGTGCCTGCTGTTGCCTTCAGGAACAATTTGCGCATAAAACATCCTATAATAGAGGCATATTAAGAAACTAACTATAAGGAATTCATTTGTTGATGTCTGAATCAAAGTTCATGTCATAAGTTTTTATCTCAATAAAAAAAAGAAATGAATATAAAGATTACGTATATACTGCACAGTGAGTACACACGACACAGGTTTGCACTTACCGTATGCTCTGGGATCACACGTGCCCGTTACCCGGCCGAACTATTTTTCGGCCGATACGACCGGAAGGATAAGCAGCGACGGCTGATGCATGCCTTGGGAACTACTTTTCTTTAGGGCCGTACCGACTTAACGGATGAAGGCTCTGAAGGCCGATCGTTGTTGGACCGTATGCACCTAAAATTTCGTTCCTTGTAGTTCTCCATCATATTTAATACCGTATTCAGACATCTACACTTCTGCTGTGACGCAACAATAGTCTTTGCAGATGACACGTAATTCTATTTATCAACACCCATTAGTCATGTGCGCCAAATTATTTGCTGTCTAAATAGGGAAATTCAAACCTTCCATCGTTGAAGCCTACACGGAAAGAAAGAAACACAACCGAGTCCTGTCTACGCAGAACTGGTTACTGCGTGGCCGGTTCGCAAATACTTTTTATTTCAACTCGCTATAACTCGGTCAATTTTGAGAATTTTGAAACGAATAAAAAATGAAATTGTTCATTACAGTTTCCCAGATCTAGTGCAGAAAGAAAAAATTATATATCTTAATAAATCAAAAAGTTATTAATTTTTTAATGCAGAACTGCGAAATTTGTGTTTTTATAGATTCAGGCGCTTCGTTTATCGAGCGAATTTCAAGCATCCGAAAACTTTCAGCGAGAAAGTTGTTCATTAAGGTATGAACAAATTTTCTGGAAAGTTTCATCTCAATTTCATTAATAGTTTTAAAATTAATGAATGTTTAAAATAGGTAGCGGCCGACGGCCAGCGCGTCATGTGTGCCACGGCGATGCGCGCAAGGCCACGACCAACATTAAACATTCATTACTTTTAAACTATTAATACAATGGAGATGAAACTTTCCACAAAATTTGTTCATACCTGAATGAACAACTTTCTCGCTGATAAACGAAGCGCCTGAACGTATAAAAACACAAATTTCGCAGTTCTGCATTAAAAAATTAATAACTTTTTTATTTATTAAGATATATCACTTTTTCTTAGTGCACTAGATCTGGGAAACTATAATGAACAATTTTATTTTTTATTCGTTTCAAAATTCTTAGTTTAGCGAGTTGAAATAGAATGTATTTGCGAAGCGGCCGCCTAGTAACCAGTGCTGCGTAGACAGGACTCAGTCGTGTTTCTTCCTTTCCGTGTACAGTCTGGTTTTCCGCGCAACGAAAACAAGACAATAATCTTGAGGTAGTGCTTTCTACGGAGTTGCCAACAATTATGATAAACAAACAAATTGCGCCATTTGTCATAGAGATTCGGAATCTCTGAGTCCATTTTTCCGTTGAAGTCACCCGCAATCGTCTTATTACTGCTATTAGCTCTAATGTCCACTACACATTGTACAGATTACGCTTCCGTGTTTCTAGCCTTCCATTATCTGCGGTACCCGGCGTAGGTTTTTCCCACGAAGGTGATTTTCCCTACGTCATAACGTACCCGAATGGGGGTACCTCTCATGAAAGGAAACAGACCTGTTAGGGAAATTATATAAAAAAGGATAAAGGTTTTGTAATTTTCCCCCGCTTTAATGACTTAGATGCCTATTCGCGGGTCGGCTCTCGGGTGGAGAGGTATAGGATGGACAACACGCAGACATTATACATGGAACAGGACAACACAACACCCACCCAGAGCCAGTCCTCCTACCCCAATATCGGTACCGGGTCTGTGCCTTAGCGAATGCGACGCGGGGCTTATCCCATCTTTATCCGAGATAAGACCCACGACGTACCGACCGCGGATAAGACGCTGACGGTACCGATAACTGCCAACGGGGGTCGGCAGCGGTCCCAAATCCGTACCTTCGCCCAGCAAAGTTCCCCGGTTATTCCACACTGGACATAAGCAGAGAAAATTGCACGGATGGGGATTCGAACTCGGGACCTTGGCGACGTTCAGTTCGGGCGGACTAAGACTGACGCCTTAGCCCGCACGACCATCACGCCGACATAGGTAAATTATATAAAGGCCCTTCAAAATGCTGACGATCTCGATAAAATTAATTTTAATTCGAATAGTATAATATCGATGTCTAAAACGACGTTGAAGTCTATTTAAATGTTCGAGAAATTGAAAAATCGAACTAAGATGTGAAAAAATGACGATCGGGTTTTTCAGAACGTTTCGGAACGTCGTCGCGTTAGCAGTCCGCGTTACAATAGGGTCGTCACCGATAGATCGCAATAAATTGATATGTTTTTATTCGGCCGATTAAATCACACGTCTTATTTTGAGCCCTTCCACTAATCGTTAACAAAATTGGTGCCGAAATCCGGGAGCGATCCCGGGTATGGTGGAAGTGGCCTTTTTCGAGAGTTCACGACAGAACTTTGTGCCGCATGTGTGTGGACTATCGAACTGCGATTGTAACTATGCCGCGCTGTTACGTTATTCGAGTGTTGTGAGGAATCGTCTTGGACATCTCTTCGAAGTTTGCCCGAGGACATCAGAATCACATTGGTACGACGAAGTCGACGACATATGGAGTTTGGAATCGATCGTTGGCCTAGATATTTTTATTGTGCCAAAAGACTCAGGTTAGTGAGCGGGATGTTTCTATCTTCCGACTTCGGCATGGTGAGCTGTGCGTTCGTTTATATCGTGATTTAGTAATTGCGTTTTTTCTTTTTTCATATCGCGATTGAACGATTTTCAAAATATGTCGAATCATGCTTTTGTCTCGAGTTCCTTGAACGATTCCGATATATGGCGCGCGATGGTGAAATTCGGAAATACGACGACTCACTATGAATTCGTTTCAAAATATCAAAGATATAATTCTCGTGTCGCGTCGTATGCGATTATGTATATCCAAGGGTTCTCTCGTCAGAATCGTCCTGATGGGATGACTATATCGGAAATTGCTCTTTTTCGAATGGTTGATATTCAAAAGAATATCGTTTAGCTATGATAGTCGCAAATTTAGATAGTCATGAAAATATCAGTTTCATAGACGTTCTGGAAAGAACGTATTTAAGATTTGTTTGGAACAATATTTTTGTATGATTGATGTTGGTATAAACATACCCCTTCGCCGTGTCCAAACGAATATTGCCTTTGGGGTATTCGAATTTGCATTTCAAAAAAAAATAAATCTGCATAATTTAAATATTAAACTTTATGGTGATTTTTCAATGTAGATGCCCTTTTCTTTCGGATACCAAAGAAGTCGGTGTTTCTCGAAACAGTACTCGAGAAGTCATTAAAAAATGAAACCGACTGTATTTTAATAAATACAAGTTCCGATATTGATATCCCGTTAGATACGTGATAAAGATTACTGTAATGAAATAATGTAATTAGGTCTGCAAACCCTTTGTACTTTAGTAATATTGACGAGGTTTAATTTATGCACATCATATATCGATTACCTAATGTTAGAAAGAAATCTAATAAATGTTTAGAGAATGGCGATAAATATTTAAATTACCTAGGTCTGGACGAAGTATTGAATTTGGTTACTTCGGGCATTAAATTACCCTATAGTTTTTTATCAAATGTCGACGTTTCAGACCTTAAGGAGCCCAATTCAGCAATAACAAAATTTGTGTCCGTGATCTGGTACGTACGTACGTCCGTGCGTCCGTACGTCTGTACGTCCCGCTTTTTTTGTCTCGCGATAACTCGCGTACGGATAAGCGTAATGACATAATTTTTTTTAAATACGTGTTTTGGCATAACTTAGATCTGATTAGATTTTGCCGCAGATCCATCCGTCCATTACTAAAAAAACATTAGCCCCAATTAAGTTTCTTCGTAGTTTTTTCCATTTATTTAGTAAAAATACAAATTTTATTAAAAAATATTTTAAACAAAAACGATAGAGCACGAAATTCTCTACGAAAAAGATTCTATGCATTTTCTTCCTAAAGTCAACGGTAATGCCATAAAAACTAGTTTAAAATGCTTATGACTATGGTCTGAAAAGGTATTAAATTTGATCACCTCGGCAAAAAAATTACCCTATAGTTTTTCATCAAATTTCGACGTTTCTTCCGTAGTCTTCGCCAGCCCCTCGGGCGCGGTGATCACCTACGGGCGCATAAGTTCTTTTACGCCCGTGATACGAAATACTACATTACGATACGAGTGCGCAAAGTAGGTATTTCCCACACCTACGCAGCGCACGAGTATCGTATACTATTTTTTCTGTTAAGTGCGAAAAGTTCGACACGTATACACAACATTCAAAGTGGTGGTGCAAGGGTGATTGATAAGCGAGGGGGGTTCCGGGGGGCAAAGCCCCCCCCCCCCCGACCCAAAGCAGTATTTGTAAATTCTTATTTAATAAACAGACTAAATTTAGAAATATATATAATACATTATTTATTATCGTTAATACTGTTATTAATGTTAATTGTTACAGTGCAGTTTATAAATTGAACATTTTTTAATGAATTTAAGTTAGCATTCGCGTTTACGGGTATATTTTCAATTACATTAGTATTTTGTTTTTCGAAGTTCAATATATTTATATTGTTTTCTTTTGCGTATTGATCGGTAGGTACTTTTGGTGTATCGGGAGTGTCCGGAATCACGGCATTTGCGGGATCATTTTCGATAACAATACTATTTTCTGACGGGTTTGCATACAATGTATTATGAAAACTGTCCATTTCTTCATGATATGTTGTAGTATCTATTATATGATTATAGAGTGGTGAGCGCTTTGGTTTTTTTGAAGTACACGGTACTGCGTTTTCAATGCGATGGCTAATTTCTTGTTTGTTTGCAAGTGATTCTGCAATATAACCTTCGGCTACTGTGTTAGATTTCCACCCACCGTGTCTTTTTAACGAGGTAATATCTCCTCCTGCGTCAACTAATATAGTGGCAGACGATCTTCGGAATGCATGACCTGTAAAACGTTCGGGATTTTCTAATTTCGGAAATTTGGCAATTTCTGCTGGTATATTACCAATTTTATTTATACCAAGAGGCTGTAATACACATCTTCCATTTCTGTACGTTAAAAAAAATCTATTTGTTTTTGAATTTTCTGGCCTTTTTTCCATGTACTTTTTAACGATATCATAAAATTCCCCAACTACCGTAAACGTCCTTACGGTCTTATTTCTGGTTTTCGGCAATGTTACGAATATAAATGTATTATGATCTTGTATGTCCTCCATGCATAAATTGGTCAATTCCTCTCTTCTACACGCACCAGAGAGTCCAATAACTAGCAGTGTCTATAAAGGAAAGCATTATTTTTTATAAATATTTATTACAATGACAAAATTTGAATAGAAAGATTAATCGCAAGTCGAATTTGGAAGAAATTAAACAGTCAAGTAAATATATACATATACGTACTTTCATAACAAGATATTCTGCATCCGGTGCTTCTTCAAGAAATTTCGATACGTCCGTTGTTGTAAATATACTAGATTTTTTCGTTTTATATCTTGCATTGCATTTTTTAGAAATGCTATCAATTGTGGATACATGCCGATATCAATATTGTCGTAAGCTTTAATCGTTGCCTTTAACATACTTCGAATAATAGAATAATATAATAATAATAATAGAATAATAGAATACTTCGACCACAATGACGATGGAGCGAAATTGTTAGCTATTTCATTAAAATATACTAATAAAACGGATTCTGCGAATGATTTAGTGTTCTCTGTATTTCTCCATTTTTTAAATTCATTATACACTTTGTATTATTCTTTTTTTTTTTATTGTGAATAATGTATTATAAATTTATTGTACATAGGCATGTTAGGTTAAGTTCAATCAAATCATTTTCATTTATTATATTAGATTTTTTTTATACGTCATACATCATTAATACTCGCACGTCAACTTATTATTTATTATTTCTTTGATTCTTGCGAGATCACAGATCGTTGTTCAGATTCGGACACAGTAGGTCGAATCGGAGAAATTGTTCAATTTTTACTTGAGTCATCAATCTTTTCGAAGCCCTTTACACTTCACACTCGCACGCCTTAACCTAAATCACAAATTTCGCATATCGCATGAACCGAGACATGTAAATTCACCACGTACTTCTTAAACCGAACACTATTTCGCTACGTCATATAAAAATCGACCTCGAAACCGATCTACGAATTTATCAACGAACCGATACAAATAAAGAAAACTAATTTCGGTATACGACCTTTGAATTCGAACTACGACGAGTGCTTATATGATAACTGACACGCAATCAGGCTCCGAACCTGGGAATTGGTATAACATCGAACTCGATGAACCTTCTTTGACGAATTACGAATACGTCGGAGAACAATTCCGGCGAAAGACACGACTTCGTCTTAAGACAACCAAGTTCAAACCCGTACACAACTCGGATAATCAATATCTATGTCGTACACACCAACAAAAAATAAATCCCCGAGAATTAATCACTTTTTTGTTTTACAATAAATTAAACAGAACGAGCAAGCTTTCGGAACCACGATCAGTACAAAATGAAATCGACGTAGGACTATTCCGGAGTCCCCCTTTTCTTTTTTTTATTTCACGAGTGATTCACTGCGATTAGCAAGAGCACGATCACGAGTCACTGTATTCACTAGCTTCTTATCCGAACCCTGTTGTCGACTGCGAATCACTTCGGTTTTCCAAGATATGTGGCTTCGTCAAGAGATGGTTCGTCCAAACAGCGATCGTAAAGAAGAGCAGGTGATGGGTCAAGCAACCGGTACCACGTTGTTTTTCCAAAATTGTCGAATTGAATTCCGTTCAGACAAGCCGTTGTTCTTCTCGTCCCTGGATTCTCTTTTTAAACCAATTCTGCTTTCCCAAGCACTCCAAAATGTAGTGTAGAAGAAATTCGCGTAGACAACACGATTGATCAACGGCACACAACGGTTGACGAAACTCGTCGACGATCCCCAGGTCGCCAAAAAACACGTGGATTTCACAAAGGCCTGCTTCACTCGCTCTTCGACGCCGGTGCACCAGGTTGCACGTAGGTTCACGTAGAAACTATAATGTTTATTTGAAATCAAACTATGAATTCAAATTGACTTTTAAAACTTCTTACCCCGATCGGGATCTGCGTTTTTCCTGCGTGGGCACTTCGGCCACGCGGTTGTCGAAATTCTTCGTAGCCGACGACGAGCTGCCGATGGTTCCAAGGGACGCTTCGGAAAGAGGGAGATCTTCCGGATTCGCGACAATTTATAATTTCGCACGATCTTCCGTAAATTCCCGACGAGAAACGAATTTTCACCACCACTTGCCATGTGACGCCGTCGTAAACACTGGTCGCGTTTGTTTGTCATAAAGGGACAAACACGCTGCGCGGCGAGTTTCAAAACTCCTAACGCACCCGCGGAATTCAAACGACCCCCTTACGCGCGACTTTCGGGAGCGCGCGAAATTTAAATTTCAAATCGTCACAACTTTTGTGTATATCTGTTTCGAAATTTTCGGCAATGAATTCAAGGCTATTTCTTTTGCTGCCTCGAGCATTTCAGGTGGCACATCATTGGATAAATCGTCACTATCATTATCACTCATTGACATAATGTTCGTGCACTATTAACTTTTATTTATACAGGATGGAATTTAACCTACAACTATCGCTTTCCATACTGAAAAACGGGGATTTAAAAGTATAACAAATGAAAGTTTTGACAGGTCTATTCTACATGTCTGTATACCTATAGCGTTACTTACCGCACGCAAAACTTCATTACCGCACGCAAATTTTCTTTACCGCACGCTAAACTATAAGATCAGTAAAGTGTGGGAAAGTGGCACTTTGCACACGCGAATACGTGCGCAAAATCGAACTTTGCGCACTAGAATAGGAAATAGGATCGTATACTATTTTTCCTATTAGGTGCGCAAACAGTATTTGTAAATGCTTTTGTAATAAATAGACTAAATTTATAAATATCTATGTAATACATTATTTATTATAGTTATTACTGTTAATTGTTAGTAATATTAATTGTTACAATGCAATTACTAATTTGAACAAATTTTAATAAATTTAAATAATCATTCGCATTCGCGTTTTCGGGTACATTTTCAATTACATTACTATTTTAGATAAAATTAACCTACACCTATCGTGTTCCGTACTGTAGAACAGCGTTTGAAAAGCAGAAGAGAAAGAGATCTTTTCGACACTTACAAGATATCTTTGACGAATTCTATGTATATATATATTGTATATATAAGATCATAATAATACAGACAGTAATTAATAAAACACAGTAAACATGCAATATGCATCGAATAGTCTATTACAATATAAGTGTATAAAGTATGTGTTTTGCAACTTTTATTTATTAATACTTCGGCTGGCCTATCGTCGGGGTCGAAGTTTTGAAAATGCTCATTTTCAATTTTACGTCGACTCAGGCCATAGGTCATAATTGTTAATCATTTTCAATTTTCATACATATAAGAAACACTATATTGTTGTAACATATCTATCGAAGCCATTTGGACGTAAATATGATTAGACCCCCAAATATCGATATAATTTTATAATATAATTGAAAACTGTAAATGAACGAGTATTAAGGAATAGCCGACTCTCCACTGGGTCGAAGTTTCTGAGCGAGCGAGGCACCACGCCAACACTAGTTTTAAATTGAAATTGAGTGCGATTTATACACAGAGGTATATGTGTCAAGAATAAAATGATAAATAATTCAGTCGACAATTTAACATTTCAATACTTAAAATTATAGTACGATAACTTAGTTCGAAATGTCGATTTTTTGGAATTATATCAAATCATGCAAACACGATTCAGCGCCTCTGGCAAGTGTTCTGTCGAACATCAGCTTTCATCCGATGTTCGTATGAACTCCGCGCTTTGATAGATGTTCAAAGGAATAAATACGATGCTGTATAATCGAAAAAACATAATCTTTAATAAATGTTCGTGGAGACCTCACCATTTTCTGAGATATGTTTTGATTGTCATTGAATTACTCGTATAACGTATTGGTACTTTGAATTTGTAATGGGTATATATTTCCAATTAAAGATTAAGAACGTTTTGAACTTTTCGCGAGTTTGGTATAGGATTCATTTAAATCCTATGCGCATGATTGAAATTTGGAATTGTTGCAGTTTAATGTGAGACCGAATTTGTTAGACATAACCTTTATGAACCTCTGCGTAATGTTCCGAGTGTGAAATGTGTCTTAACTGAAAAGGACGATTTTGTGATTTCGGAGTCGATATAGTCCTTGGGAATTGAATCTGCTCCAAAAAGAGGGACGGTTTCCTTACTTTCTGTTAACATTCCAGTAATACTTGAGATTGGATATCTCTTTGGATATTGTTTTTGGCGTTGAACCTGGCTCATTTTAGACGAAATGTATCTTCTCGATTTCGAGCACAAGAAATTGGAGTTTGGTCCAATTTGAGATTTGTGCTAGTCTCAATCGGTCTTCTGGCAGACATAACGTGACGAGCAAGGATTTTAATGAAGTTGATACCAAACTTGGGTTATCTTTGAGGACAGCAAGTCGTTCTGTTCGTTTAAGTCGAGACAACCAGACCATGATTTGGTTTTCTTCTTCCTTTAACATATCCTACACGAAGGGGCATTCGATTGCAAAATAATATTAACGGAGCTTGCAGATCCGCTACGAAATCTCATTTAAGAAAATGTATGTATTACTGGACTTTAATAACAATACACAAACATTACAATGTATAAGTTGAGGCAGGAAGGAACAGAATCATTCGTGAAAAGGAAAAATAAAACTTTGTAAAATTTACATACACATTAGGTATGTTACAGATAGAAGTGATTGTCAATTTGCGGTATTCGGCGTGGAGAAAGAATTCTGCTGCAGTTGGCAGTAGAAGAGTGCCTATATAGGTACTGTGAACGGGTCCTTTATATATGGGGACGCCATACATGATGTTGCAAATAATAGTATTTAACAGTATTTGAGGAATCGCGAATTAATTTACGCTTAAATGAAATGATCGATATGTGAAATTTCGATTCGGAGCAAGGTGTTTCATTTCGGAGTAGGGTGGGTCGTTTCGGAGCAAGGTCGTTCGGTTTCGATTTAGTCGAAATATGGATTGACTTGGACATGGAAACAGTCTCGTTTAGACTGATCCATTAGTCGAAATATGGTTTGATGTAGATATGGAAACAGTCTCGTTTAGAGTGAACCACGCCTGCCTGCTGGCGATTCGCTTCCGGATGGATAGTACCCAGAGGATACACGCGTGGCTGGCCACCCGGGAAAAAAGAAGTCCTGATATATGTCTTGTCTTCCATCCTTGATAGATAGATATATATACAGGGTCATCGAAAAGTATCGGACCCCCCTAATATCTTCAGTTAGAATGCACTTAGGAGAAAATGTCCAATAGCAAAGTTGTATGGTTTCAAGCGGGGAGTAAGATGATGACCTTGACTTTGACCTTGACCATGTCCTTCAAGGTCATTTAAAGGTCAATCTTATTTTTTTAAATAGAACCCCCTACATTTTATTGCATATTCTTATAGCTTATCTCGAGAGCTTTCCAAAACACTCTAATAAAATATTTTTTTATTAAGTACTTTTTGAGTTATAAAGGTTTGAAGTTAACAATTTGTTAAGTGGTGTGCGAGTCCGACCAGTTAAGGCAAGAGTGGTGTGCGAGTCCGACCAGTTAAGGCAAGAGTGGTGTGCAAGTCCGACCAGTTAAGGTTATGATTACTGAAAACTAAATAATATTTTACAAGATATTCTACATTTTGTGTCAAAAAATTGTTAACTTCAAACCTTTATAACTCAAAAAGTACTTAATAAAAAAATATTTTATTAGAGTGTTTTGGAAAGCTCTCGAGATAAGCTATAAGAATATGCAATAAAATGTAGGGGGTTCTATTTAAAAAAATAAGATTGACCTTTACATGACCTTGAAGGACATGGTCAAGGTCAAAGTCAAGGTCATCATCTTACTCCCCGCTTGAAACCATACAACTTTGCTATTGGACATTTTCTCCTAAGTGCATTCTAACTGAAGATATTAGGGGGGTCCGATACTTTTCGATGACCCTGTATATATATATATATATAGATAAAGAGAGAGAGAGAGAGAGAGAGAGAGAACGAAAAAGTGGGGCAAAGGGGGTATTGCCTTGAGCTTCGAAATCGAAATTTCCAGATTCGTCGCGGAGCTTAAAAACTAAAGCATGGACATCCTTGGCGACGTACATAGCGACTGATGAATATAAAATTTGAGCAACTCCTCAGTTGCGACACGCTCGTCATTAAAAATTTGGCTAATAGGCGACGTTATGGCCAGTTTGGGATCGGCCATCGCCTGTTTTCGCTGCTTAAATGAAGCCGCGATCAAAATTATACAAGATAGGATAATAGAAATTTTTGTATTTCTGGCTGCCGTAACTTCGTCTTGTGAATTTTATAAAAGCCGCGCGGGACATGGAATAAATAAACAAAATAATTGTTATAGTTTGATACTTAATATGTGGTGATTTATACGTTATTATGGCGCAACGCGTCCGTTTTGATTGCGAAGCTATGTGGTCGCTGTGTGCGAATGTTCTCAATGATGTTACCTGAGCGGGGGGAACAGTAATATAGTATGCAGTGCAAGGCCTTGTGGGATTGTACATCTTCGTTGTAACTGACTTGAATGACACCATTACTATATAAATCTCGATTTGTTTATCGTAGTATAGTTTCATACAGTAGTATTTTGACGACCTTAAGTAGTATTTGAGTAGCGCTACAGGCGTCTGCAACCAACTTACATTGGTAGCGCTCGTATTTTGGGATAGCTTACGCCCGCTTCTGTCTTTGGATTATGATCGCTGAGTTTGGTTTTGCTATTATTTAAGTAATATTTTAGTGGTTAGTGATCAACCTGCTTTGTCTTTTACTGACTTTGGACACAACTACTGATGACCCCGACAGAACTGTGATATTAAGTGTCACATGATATTGTTGTGAGTTTGAATTTAAGGAAATGTGAAAAGGAAGCTGTAGTGGCCGTACAGCATAATAGCATACAATTTTGATGTTCTTTTTGTAGAATAACGAATGAACGATTTGAAATTCTTCGAGACGAAATAATGGAATTATTTCCTGATGAAGAAGCAGAGATATATGTACCTTGTAACTGTCTTTTAGATTTTTTTTATTAATTTTAGTGAGACGTCTATACGTCAAACTCCAAAAGAAGTCGGTCTCGCGCCGACAGTTACAAAGTGCTGACCTGGAAGGGAGCACAATTTGGACAAACGCGAGAAGGTCAATCCGGGAAGGAAGACGGAGGGGACGTAAAATTGAATAAAAGGATAGGAAACAATCGCGCTGACTTACATTTTATTATAACCTGAGACAAGGGACCAGAGAAAACTGGTACTTACAAAAAAAAGGTGGCGAATCACTCCAACACACCAATACACCGGTCCTTGGGGCCTAACTTTATTTGTTGGGTCCGCGTACAGTCCACAGAAAGAGGCCGTCCACTTAATACAATTTGGAATCCTCGAGATTATGGACGTCCGTCCGTCACCCACACACACACACTCGGAATTCCGCAAAACCGGATACAAAAAAAAGAACGGAATTCTCCGCGTTCGGATCAGCCGGTTATCGCCGCAAGTTGTCGAGGTCTGACTCTTCTCGCCGGTTTTTCCATGCCACACACCTGTAGGGTCGCGACGTTGCCAGCTCTCCGAGCCTCTCCAGCCCGCTAGTCCTGAAAACTCCCTAGATGTATAACTATATGTTATTCTAATCAGGACTACCGTTGCCGGAGCTTAGGGCATAACGGAATGCTGTTATTTTAGGCTTTAAGGAGCAAAACTTAGCTTTTCCGTTACACCCCCGCCCAGACGCTGACTATCCGATCCGGGTACCAGCTCTGTCACTAATCCTCTAAGCTCAGGTATAAAAGAAAAATTACATTCAAAGTTATTTATTTTTTTTCTAGCATCGTCTAGGCAATTTTGAAAAGGAAAGGGAACAGTTCAATCCACCGGGAAGGTTATCAGGATTTATTTCATGCAATTAGTAAGAGGTGAAATGAACCACACCAATGTATTTATTAAGATTTACTAGGTGAGCCTTTTATTTCGTCATCGGACTTTACAGATGCGGTCCCCGCATGCCGCCCACTTATCACTAGGATTTGAGGACGACTGTCCATAACATAGGACGACTATTAATAGGATAGGCGTCCGCCTGATTGTTGGGTCGTCTAACCCTCTTCATCGCCGCTGGTGCCCACACAGGGCGCATTGTTCCCGGATGCGCTGGAGTGGAGCCTGGGCGCGGGCGATCTGTACGCGCAGCTCCATTTCCGCATAACCAAAGCGAGACTTAGCACACTCCACCTTTCCTCTTGCGGATTTCAAGGCCCTCTCCGTCACGTTTGCCTGTGCCTGGAGGTCCGCCAAGTCTCGCTCGGCGTCGGCGACTGCCATCTCCAGGTCTACGAGCTTCGGCTGCTCCCTGGCTCGCAACTCCTCCACTCGTCTAATGGCCTCGGTCCGTTTGAAATTGCGTTGGGTCCGGAATTGGTCGCGTACCGCCAATTCCTGACAGTAGTCCGCGATGGACTTTTGGAGGCGCTCCATAGTCGTCGGCGGTGGAGCTTTCCGGAAGAGGCCATCCATCCGGCGAAATAGCTTTTCCTCCTCTTTCTCCAGAGCGATCCGTTGGAGGCGGGCCGCCCGCATTTCCTCTTCTAGCGCTCTCCAGTCTTCTGCGGGGGTCATTGGTACCGCCTTGGCTGCAGCAGCCTCTTGCACAGCCCCCTCCAACTCTTCTTCGGTGGCTCCCCAAACAGGGAACTCCTCGAAGATTTGGAGCTGCTCCATGAGTTTGTCGGAGCGTAGGGCATAACGGAATGCTGTTATTTTAGGCTTTAAGGAGCAAAACTTAGATTTTCCGTTACAACCTTACAGCCGTTCCGCAGATGGTTCAACTGCAAGAAGTGCTCATGGTTGTTTATATAATATTTACAAAATCATCCGAAATCAATTACGCGAAGCTGGAATTATCTGTAATAATTCACGCAATGATAGTAATGCAAGTGACGTAGATAACAATATCGTAACATGGGAAGCATTATCGAACCCTGATGAATTTTCATCGCCAGATATAATACGACAATGGGAAAACTCTTATGAAGCACGTATCGAATTGTTAGTTCCAAGAAAAGAAAAAAAAAAGAAGCCGGTATCTCTTGAACGATATATATCAACATTTCCGTGTTTACGTACACCACTTGGGGTCCTATTGGTATATTATTCGCAAAATAACTTTGTATCTTTTAATTTGTATCTTTGTATCTTTAATCAACCGTGCAATATATTTTTTAGCTCGAATCGGATTTTCTTAAAATTACACTGTCATTCCTTGCGCGGGAGACTTCATTGTTTATCACCAAATGGCCCATTTATGCTTCGAAAGTAATTGAACTTGGTAAACAGTCGAAAATAAAAAACATTGAAGCGTTTTATAAAGAATACAAAGAAGTCATTTCTGCAGGTACTATTTCGATACGAATTAAATTATCGTATATGTAAACTGATATTAAGGGGGGCGGGGTGGTTAATTCGTTGAAAAGTAGATACATTTTTACGATTTTGTTAGAAGTTATTGTTATTAATTTTATTATTAAAGTACAATATCTTGAGAATATTTTCTACAAATTGCAACCAAAAATAAAATTTTGATGAATTGAACCACAAAAAAGTTATACACGATTTTCTACAAAAAAAAAATGGGTTTTACGTTTTCTTTTTCTTTACAACATCACTTTCACCTTGAAATGGCGCTGGGAAACATATCTAAGGTGAGAATATCGCGACCATGGACCCTCACAATTAAAATCTACCGTGTCCCAATTAGTAATTGAAGATGGCGGCTTCCAAAATGTATCGAAAAATGCTAATTTGTTATTTTAAAAATTCGAAAAATTCGAAATTTTGAAAAAGTCATTGAAAAAATCTGAAAATATTTGAGAAGGTTAACTTGTCGTAAGGAATTTTTGTTCCAAGGCAATTGTCTGTAAAGCCTATAGTTCTCAAGAAAATAAATTATTATTACTCTTCAAATCTAATAAACTTTAATAATTTAATTTCATGAAAATTAGACTTTACAGAAAATTTCCTTACAACAAAAATGTTTTAGAATTGTTGAAATAACCTTCTCAAAGTTTTTTACATTTATCAATTACTTTTTTCAGAATTTCGAATTTTCGAACAATCAAAAAGTGTATTAATTCATTTTAATAAAATTTGAGAGTACACTTTGACTAATTCCAAAGCATTACTGTTCCTCGAAAATTTTCTCCAAAGTCTATAATTTTCAAGAGAAAAAATTTGTTAAGTTTTAAAAAGAATTTTGAGCTTTTGGGAGCCATTGTGGTAGCCGCCATGTTGAGTTTCTAATTGGGCCATGGTACATTTCAATAGTGAGTGTCCATGGATGCGATATTAACCTTAGACATGTTTCCCAACACCATTTCGAGGTGAAAGTGATGTTTTAATGGAAAACAAAATGTAAAAATGTATATTTTTTACAAAAAAAGTGTACAACTCTTTTATGGTTTTTTTTTATCGAAATTTTATTTAAAGATTCTGAAAGAGCATATAATTTTACATCCGAATCTGTGGACTCAAATTTTTCAAAAGGCATTTATGTACAGATTATCGATGTTCAAACTGATGCTGAAAATCCGTCCGCCTGACCGTTAATGGTTTCAGTTTCTTGAGAATGACTATAGACTATTCATTTTCAAATAATGAAATCTTAAATTTCATAAAGTTTTAATATATATTTGTTATTTATGCATGTGTCTTGTTTTATGCATGTGATCCACGATTTTCCTTTTTTCTAGGAAATCATAATTCCATTCTGTCACTGTTCTTACTACCATTACTAATAAAGCTTCCGAAAACCATAAAAACTGCAGACTCAATAACAAAAATCGATAAAGTTTTAATAGCAAAGTCATTTATCCTACATGTACAGGTATTACTTCACAGTATTATTCATAATATTATAATGTTATTATTATTATTATTACTACTATTGTTATTATTATCATCTGTATGGGTATAGCTGTGTACAATGAAGGAAATTGATATATGAGAGTGAATTCGATGTACAACCTATCATATTTTCTCGGTCAAAAAGGCGAGCATGTTCACCATATATATCCAAACATTGGGCAATGAAATAACTATGCATGAAATTGTATTTTGAATGTATATGCTTGCTACATAATATACTATATTATACCATAATATAAGTTATTCCAGTTCCATATTAAACAACATTAAGTCTTTCACTTGCTAAAAAATTAGGTAAACATACCAATTACTGGACGCTTAAGAGCTATACCTGGACACTTTATATATATATAAGTCTGTGTGTGTGTGCGTGCGTGCGTGCGTGCGTGCGTGCGTGTGTGTGTGTTTAATCGGCATTAATACTTTTAAATCCAGTTGCTCAAGACTTTATTAAATATATTATTTGTTAAGAAATATGTTAGCGATTTAATGTTTTCCTAATGTTCAACTGCAGGAACATGTCTAATCATTGGTACGTTTACCTTGACCGTTTTGTGAATCCACATATACAGTTTCTTTCGTTCAGGCAACAGAGAGGTTTTCCAAGGGGTTTTTATTTATAAAAAGAAACATTCACTGCATCCATTTAATTATTTCTAGGCATTTCTCGCGTACTTGTAACTTTTGTGTCTCCGTCACTTTATATTGTATTAAACATAAATGTTGAAGCATTTAAAATTGGAAAATGCCGTGGATCAATTAAAAATATAAATATATTTTATAAAAATGTATAAAAAACATAACTATAATAATATTATAAGCCACAGCATACATGTCCTAAGAGTTCATGTTGCTCGTGTAAGATCGTAAAATTCTTCCAAAACATCCAAAAGTTATTCTAAATGTATATATTACATTTTATTGTCCATTAAAAGTACAATGAATAAATATTTTAAACCTATATGTGACGTACAAATCAATATGTCGCTCGTGTAATATATGTGCTAATTTGATGAGGACATTTGACATGCATGAATTTTGGAGCACAGAAAGATTTTTATATGTACCAAATTTCTAAATGTGCACTTATAAATGTGCTCGTTTAATGTATTTTTAAAACAGTTATTCCTGGGCTATTAAATTGGGTTTTTGAGGTTAAAAGTTAAAAGTACGTGAGAAATGCTCTTCTATATTTTCTATTATAATATAGAAGTATCGAAAAATAATGTACTAAATTTGTGGTTTTGTTTCAGGGCTGTAATAACATAAACAGTGAAAGAAACGAACATGAAAATGTGGTTGAAATAAAAAAATCATTGTAATTGCGTACTTATTTTTATCTTTTAATTTATGTATGTTTATGTTCAGATTATAATTTAAGTATATATGTATGTGTGTGTGTTGGCGTCGAATATTATAACTTTTAAACCCTTTTCGTAACAATTTACAATAATAATAATAATGGATTCGACAATTCCGGAGTATATAATAACATTCATGTTAACACTCTACGGTGATCCCAGCTTACCGAGGAAGGTGGTGCAAGTCGTTGTTGACTACCTAAGTAATTTTGTACAAAACATATATTTACCAAAACTAGAAAATGAAGTCTTAGAAATATTAAGAAAAGATAGCACTACGCGAGAAAACGATATACACAAAGTTTTTGAAAACTACAAAAATGTATTTAACCAAGTGCAAACTGAGACCCTTCGGTTTAATTTATTAAAAAGGAAAGGTTTCGTGGATTATGAAGAATGCTGCATTGGCAACTGTTTTACAGAAAAACTTGTCGAAAATGAAATGCGGCTTGTGCCACAGCCACTGTACGCAATCCACGTCCCATTGCGCAAAACGTTACAAATATTTTTAGAAATTCCTGGCATGTTCGAACAAATTGTAGAATACGTTAATAAATTAAAAGAAGAAAAAGTCATGATATCAAACATCATGCACGGAAAGTTATGGCAGAAAAATATACCCGTAAATGCATTGATGGATTCCTTCTTCCTTTGTTTTTATTTTATGATGACTTGGAGGTAGGTAATCCTCTAGGCAGCCACGCAGGCGTGATTAAATTTGGAGCTATTTACGCATATCTTGCATATCTTCCGGCTCACATTGCTTCTCGGTTGAGCGGTATATTATTTGGAATGCTGGTGAGAGTTGAAGATAAGAAAAAGACCACTAATCGTCAGATGTTTGGAAAAATTATTGACGAAATAAATTTTCTTGAGCATACTGGCATTGCAATTAATGTAGATAATAAAACGTTCAAAGTAAAATTTCAGTTGATTTTAATACTTGGAGACAATCTGGGTTTGAATGGGATACTGGGATTTGTCGAATCATTTGGTAGTTCAAACTGCTTTTGTAGAATGTGTAAAGTATCGAATGATGTCATTAGGACTTTAGGCGAAGAAGATGCATCTGCTATCAGAACGCGAGAGAGTTATGAAAGGGATGAAGAATTACAAGACTCTTCAACAACCGGTATAAAAGAAAGATGTGCATTTCACAGCGTTACGGATTTTCATGTAACTGAAAATATTACTGTTGACGTGATGCACGACATATTCGAAGGTGTTGCATCGTACGATATGTCTGCATTGATATCCGACTTCGTCTTTAAAAAACAATATTTTTCTCTGGAATTTTTGAATAATAGAATTATAAATTTTGATTATGGTTACACAGAAAGTTCTAATAGACCTCCAGCTATTTCTGTAAATAGATTAAAAAATAACGTGACCTTGAAAATGTCTGCATCGGAGATGCTATGCTTTGTCAGATATTTCGGACTAATAATTGGAGACAAAGTTCCACAAAGTGACGAATTTTGGAAAATATACAAATACTTGAGGCGGATTATTGACATCGTGACTTCAACTTGTGTAATTAGTTCTGATGCGGTAACATTAAAACGTTTAATTGAAAAACATAATAGTTTATATGTAAAACTCGTAGGTGACTTGAAACCAAAGTTTCATATTTTAACTCACTATCCTACATTATTATTAAAAAATGGACCTATCATAAATTTTTCCAGTATGCGATGTGAAGCTCGCCATCACCAGCTGAAATTAAATGTTCACTCAACATCTTGCAGTAAGAATTTGCTCAAAACCATTGCAACAAAGCAAATGCTTCTGATGTGCGAGATGATTAATAAACAATCTGAACCTCTACATAACTTTGGTTCCCCCAATGACAGCGATTGTACACCAGATCTTCTAGCACAATATCCAAATCAACAATTTTATAATAAAGTGAATATTAGTGGCACACTGTACAAAATTGGAACATTTGTAGTTATAAATGTTGAAAGCATCGAAAAAGAATTCGGTCAGATTTCAAAAATTTTTGAAGTAAATGGTGATGTTATGTTTTTTATCAATGTGTACACTGAAGTTAGTTTCGACGATCATGTTCATGCTTATGTTGTTGCTAAAACCTATAAAACATGCGCAATAAAGTACAAAGATTTGCCAAATGCATCACCATGTGTGTTCGTTCATAAAAACACTACGCAATATATTGCTGTAAGGCACTCTTTGTAATAGTTCAATATAATAATATATGTATTTAATATGTTTGACAATAAACAATGTTGTTTTAAATGAGGAAAAATTATATGTACGACTGGATGCAATGCGTGTAGAAAACGTCTTATAACACAACCAGAGTTTTATTAACCTTCACAATAATCCTTCCCAATAACTATACCAGTTTATTTGCTCATTTTTGTCGACGCGTATATGAACTGATTTATTCATGTGGATGATTCTACTCAAATAGATCCGTTTCAGCAAATTACAGTAACTGTTAAATTGCACTTAAAATAAAAGATAAGAATCATTAATTTTTATTTAAAGAGGTTTGTATGTTTAAGAATTAACAAACAGGTTTGGATTTTACTGAACATTAATTCAAATGAATTCCATTAAAATTTTGAGTCATTTGGATACCTCAGTATTGAGAAATCAACAAAAACATATTGTGCTTATTAACATGTTTTCTTATGTAAAATGGCATTTTTCAAGTCTTCCTGGGCGAAATTTATACATAACTAAGAAACAGATTTACTCAAAATTAATGTCGATAATAGAAAAATATATAATAAATGTTCAAGAGAAGGATTTAGATCGATTGGGTACACGAGGCAAGAGAAATTAATTAAACCGTGGACAAAAGTTCATTTTCGTATAGGTTAGTAGCCATTATTTCAGAGCTGTAGGGTGCTGCTTGGCTGTACTGAACTGTACTGAACTAGTCAAAATTAGGCAAATAATACACTTGACTCGCTACGTACCATACCAACATTCTTAAAATGTTATTCCGAATTCATTTGTAATTTTATACATTCTACGTTTTTCGTTTCAAAAATAGTTACTGAATTCCATTTCATGAATTGCGATATAGATGACTGCAATTGTTATTTATATAAAAAATATGTTTAATTTACGACCTATTTCTACTTTAATTTCCACGCGTCAGCTTTATTGCGCATCTACTAATAATTCTTTATTATAAAGTCAAGGTAAGATTTTATTTTCAGGTTATGTTGCTTTCTTCCATCCATACGAATTACAAAAAAAAAATTATATTAGAATAACTGATACCTACAAATAAGAAGTTTTTCATGTCTTTTTACGTTAATATATTTTTCACTTTGAATTTATTCTTTAACAATAAATTTAGAGGGATTTCATAGTCATCACTTCAATAATTGTATTTGCACACTTCACTTCAACGGGCTTTTGACAATCTTGAAATTTCAAGTTTTTATTACCATTCACAAATATCAATACAATATTCTGCAAATAAATAGTAGCAAACGTCTTTTATCATCATTATCATAAGAATATATCATCGCGAATAAGACATCTGTTGTGTATTTCTTTCGAGACAACAGTTTTCCCGTGTTTCGGGACTGCTGTTCGCCCGTTGTTTTGGGTCAGCTGCTAACCCAAACTTGGGCGAGCTGACATGCGAACATGGTGGGGGCTCCGTATGACTACACAAAATAATTCACACTTCCCAATGTGTTTTCCGTGTGGAAGATCAATAGTACTGTAAATATTCTTTTGAATGTTCAAAGAACATAAAAATATGTATTTTGTTGCATGTTGTGCATCATACATTCATAAGAAATAGAAATATGTAGAAAATCGTCTATTCATTGGTAGTCGTCCGTTCATTGGAATATTCACCCTATATTAAAATTGAAAATGAGCACTTTCAAAACTTCGACCCCGACCGCAGGTCAGCCGAAGCACTGATAAATGAGCATGTCTTGTTCACACTGATGCTTAAAAAAACGCGGTTTATTCGAGTTTTTGACAGGTCGGGTTGGAGGAAATAAATTTTTTTATATGTGGGATACTTCGGTTTCCGTTCATGCGATCCAGTACATTAATACGTTTTTCTTCACGCCCTGGACATATTTTTTTATGCCCCCCCCCCCCCCCCCCCGGTGCCCGCCTCACTCCCCTGCTTCCTCTGTGTCTCTGTTTTTCACGTAATGTATATAATATACGTATATGTGTATGTACAATTTATGCTAATTTGCTTTTTACGGCATTATCGTTGATTTTACGAAGAAATGAATACAACCTTTTTTGTAGAGAATTCGATGTTCTATATTTTTTGTTTGAAACATTTTTTTTGTACGATTTGTATTTTTTGTTAAAAAATGGAAAAACGTTTTTTTTGAGCGTTTTTTTGTTAAACCTCCCCATAATCTAGTATGCATTGTCTCCAAAAACTAATCAGATCTAAGTTTGGCCAAGAGAAACCCAAATCCGTTTGTACTTTTTAAATTCGTCCTGCCAGTCGCGAGATATCGCGTATACAAAATTTTGCCCACGGATGGACGGACGTACAACCTAACGGACACCAATTTTTTTATTGTTGCTTTGGGTTCTTTAGGGCCTGAAACGTCGACATTTGATGAAAAACTATAGGGTAATTTTTTGGCGGGAACTGACCAAATTCAATACTTCGCCAGACCTATGGTCTGGGTCGAAGTAATTATCCGTATGGTAATTTAACCTTGATATTGCAAATATTTTCTTTATTATACGATATGTATATCAATTCTCAAGCTAGTTACTATAATAAAAATGTTAATGGTAAACCTATATTGAATAAATCAATATTTTTAGAGAAAGCTCCATTAATCATTATTGATTGCTCTAAGCAGAATGAAGCTTTAAAACAATCAAAAGAAAATTTTCCTGCAAACACTTCTGCTTATTGTTTAATTTTACATGATCGTATTGTAGAATATAATCCCATAAGTGAAAATGTAAAGAAGTTGGTTTGAGAGGGGGTTAGCCATTATTGCGCATGCGCTAATTAATTAATAAAATATAGTCATACTTGAATTGATAGTGAATCAGTATCATACGAAATGGAATACATTGTAGACGTGCAGGGATTCCGCGGGCCTGTAATCGCTTCATACCGAAGGAAATGTCTATAATGAATGCAGGTTTTTAAAATTTGTATGAGATTTATAAAGTAGGTTGCCGACATACGAGATTGGGCCAGACACCTTCAAATTGGTATTTAGACTAATGGAAATCTACGCTTTCAATTCATCAAGAAAGATATGTAATATCTGAAATACGTCGGTAACGGTGTGCCATATTGAAAAAGAGATTTCCCAACAGGGCACATTTAAAAGATCGAAAGATATATGCATAACGCTACAGCATTAATCTTCGAAAACTCAATGGGACCGTCCACGAAGTCCATGCGTCATCTTAATGACCTCATTAGGGACGGTCAGATTTCCCAATGAGAGAGTCTTGAATTAAGCCCGCGTACTAAGTGGAGACGAGCGACAATTTAGGATCACTTAAGTACACTGCCCGATTAAAGGTGTCTAGCATTCGATTTTCGCGGCTATTTTGTCTTGAGTGTTCTTTTAAGTTATTCCTATATAACTTATGCCAACTTTCATTTGCGTCTTCGGAATAGTAAATCATCGGTAATGGAAATTTTCGCTCTATGCCCGATGAAGTGTTGGACTCATTCTAGCCCAGGGGTATAATTGATAATATCGACGATACGTTTCTTTGCAAATATTTTCGACTTTTGCAAGATTCAAATGCTGCTTGCATTTAAAGGCTCCAATTATCTTCGCGAGATTTATAATTATAGTTTCGTCAATTTCCAGTGCTTCAGCAAATTTCATTGGATCTTCGAAGCATCTGCGTTCAACGTTACCAGTGTTGGTAGTGCCATGACCTTGAATAATTTGGTCTATTCGAACGCCTATGGCATCATACACTCTTTTTTGCATTCTTGCCTTTTCCATGTTGAATCGTTCTGAAAAAGTGTTTGCGTAATGCCATAAATTAATAAATATAAGAACTCAGAGGCAAAGTATTTGTGAGACAAAGGATGAATTAGAATATAGAAATGACTATATACTATGCGCTATGCTTATGTTTTATGATGGGTACAATTACGTTTTTAGAAAAATTAATTACCTACATAAATATTATATTTATAAATACATCAGTAAATTTAAGATTCTAGAAACGAGCCGAGCACCTATGGCCAAACCGAACCAAACTAGCGTCAACATTTGTTGCTCAATTATTGCTCAAAAGTTGCTCTAGTCCCGTACTTGTTGGTCACATATTTAAAAAAAGCAAGTTTGGCCACCTTGCATAATAGCTAGCCAAACATAGCTGAAAAAGTTGAAAATTCGCAAACTGTAGAAAAAAACAAGTGCATAGGTAACTGTTGCTTATTTCTTGCTAAAAGATTACACTAATAATATAACAGGTTCGACAAAACCATTCCGATATTTAAAAAAAATAAGTATAGTATAAAATAGGGGCTATACGTAAAGTGTGAACTTGACCCAAATAAAATGTAGCAACTATTATCCAGCAATTGGTGCTCGATTTCTATGACTTTTAGGGACATAAACCTAAAAAATTATACGAATTTGAATACCATAAAATCTGGACTCCACATAGTAAGTTTTGAGCCTAATAGAAGGTAGAAACTATTATATAGCAATTGTTGCTCGATTCCTATGTCTTTCTCGGACATAAATAAACAATTTTATCCATGTCCGGACCAGTTTGGCTGATAACATAAAAAATTATAAGATTTTGAATACCGTAAAATACGAGCTACACAGAGGGTGGTAAAATACGTGCGTGTGTATTTCTAGTTTTGTAAAAATTTGGAATAATTGTGAAATCAAGCTTTTGAATATACTCATTATGTATTACATATACATGAAATAATATATATATGTAATGCCAAATAAGTAAAACAAAATAATCTTTTTGGGGTAAGGATGAATGTTTATGAAGTGTCTGCAGCCATCAGTTGGAACTTTGAAATGAAAGTTGATTTACCGTAAAAATATCTACAAAGCTTATTTTTATTACTTTTCAACTTTTCTAGCACCAGGGAATATAATCGATTACGGGCTGAAATCAATTCTTTAGAACCATTTCGATTCAAAATTGAGTCGAAAAATGCACAAGCGACATGTGAAGTTTGTCACGTACGGGATTTGACGTAAGATAAGGAAAGGGATGTTCTTCTTAATCATCCTAAGTATTAGGATGCTCAAGAGAAGGAAAGGAGATAATAATAAAAATAAGGATATTTGTAATTCAATTTATTAACGAGGCTAAACTACTTGCCTCGGGACAGTCAACCGTGAGTTTGAATTTGGGTCTTCTGATTCGGGGTTGTAATGTAAGACTGGAGAGCAGAAGGGACATTTGAAAAACATGGGTTCTTCGACAATAAAGGGGAATATTTGGGGTTAGGAAGCATGAGCAACCTAAACATTTCGGGGACAACATTACAGTATTGTAATGTTGTCATATATTTTGTCGGGCTAGGGAAAAGGGGGCAACCAGTTGACCATCGGGTGATTTTGCGGGGCCGAAAGTGCACTGCTACTTACGTTGGGTTGGATTGAAGACCAAGTTGTTGGCGGGTAGCGACTCGTGGCTGGCAACTCGCCGTTTGGCGATTCGCGGCTGGCAATTCGCGGCTGGCGGCTAGCGGGTGGCGGCTGGTTGCTGGTTGGCGACGGGTTGGCAACACTAAAGATGCACTAACGACGTAGGGGACGGGAATGGTAACTCCACAGTTGACTGACTGCTGAGCAGGGCGAGGGGGCCTCTTTTTATAGAGACACGAGTAGTGTCTGGGGCGGAACTTGGACCCATGTGTAAGGGACAATAGGGAGCTTTCTTGAGGTGGATGAGTGCAAAGATCTTCGGAAAAACGGCGAGAGGGAGGGGCGATACAAGCGAGCTGTCGCCGAGGCAAGACAAATACAATTTTATATTATTAACAATATTAATATCATATACAGAATTAATTAACGCACAAATAGTAAAAGCCTTGTTTCTAAATCGGTTATCGATATTAATGAACATTGGATTTAAACAAAAAGAGTATAACGAAATAATATTATTTACGAAAATTAATTTTAAAGTGGTTATCAACATTATTTCCAAGTGGATCATTAATATTAATAAGTGTTACATAATTTGAAACAGGCATTTATAAGTGCGATTGAATACGCTAATTATAAACTAAACAAACTTAAATGTTATTTAATATTAATATTCGCCTATGGTAATAGATATTTTGAAATGTAATTGAAGACGGTTTCTGCAATAGCTATTAATAACGAAGAAGATATTGTTGTAATAGTTAAGGGAAAGATGTGTTTTGATTTAACAGTTAAAATATAGTTCGGATATTAAATGACGAGGATCTATATAAATCTTAAATGATATGGCTTAAATTTAATTAATAATAAAAGTATTACAAGAGAAGCATCCATTATTATCAATATTTTTATATTAACTATAATTTTTTAATCTTTGAATAAAGCAATTTTTAACAGTAGGTACATTTAACAATTGAGTTTAAATGAATAAGGATGATTCTTTTGTAACTTAATAAAATATATAAATTTAAAATATTTTCAAGAAGAAACTTCTAGAACACGAGATTAAGAGGATTTCCTTGGTGTTTAAATTTAGATAAATTTGGTGACGGTTTTTCCGCCAGATTGCATGTATGAGAATGAGAGCAAGGACGTGGTCCTAAAGCGTTCTCACACTTGGGCCAGCTTATCTAATATGAGATAATTTTTATGATCGTTTTCCGAGAGAAACCTACAGTCCCCAAATTCTCATTCTCACATTTTCGTTAGCTCATTTAAATAAGTTATGATTTGCAGCTGTGTTAAAAGGAAACGTATGTTTCACTTTTCCAAACTGTTTTTTGAGATTTTAGAAGACTTCCAAAAAATATTATAAATATATCGGGTGTTTAAAACGTATGTATTACGGCTCGTACGTTACAAGTTTATGAAACACTGTTAGATGGTAAGTGCGTCAATTGCATTGTGGGAAATCTAGCAACAAGTCGAAGTCCAATTTGTCTGAAGACAACACACCAATTTCGTAATATGTCACTAGCTTTCACGCCAAATGCATCAGCGTTAAAATTAGGATTAGGTCTATTTCAGACTGAGATAAAATATTTCGAGCATGTTATCCGCATATCGTATAGAAAAAAAACTGAAAGTATGGAATATACGACAAGAATTAAAAGGTAATTAAGGGGAGGGTTGTAACAAATCGGAGTCTATATATTAAAACCTTTCCGAATCGTCCAAACATAAAAATAAATATATGTCAAATTATAGTCAATCATTATAAATAAATAAATAAATCATAGATTGGAATCGTTAGGTGCTGAAATGAAAAGTCATTGTTATCTTTAGTCATTTAATTAAAATATATTGAAACTTTGAATTCCACACATAATTGAAGTCGTCATTAAAATCAATAGATCACACACATACCAAACATACTCGTAGTCAATTGCAAATATAAATAAAATAAGAGTCATAATTATAAAACATGTGGTCGAGTCGTTGGTAAGTTGTGTGAGTCAGTATATAAAATTATCATGTCGTCAACGACGGAATAAGTTAACGCGGTAAAATAAATTAGTTTAACGCGGACACACATTCAATACATACATTCATACAGATACATACTCATAAATCAATAAATATAAATAAGTTAACGTATATAATAAGTTAAATGGACACATTCATTATTATTGTTACACGGAACGGAAAGAAAGAGGCTTACGTTTTTCGTTTTCTTTCTTCATGGCGTCGTTCCTCTTGTTTGGGTCCTCCATCCGTCTGGTGATTATGAATTAGGCTGCTGTCACCTGGTGAACCTTGGATGGGTGTCGAGGACCAGCAGCCTTGTCTTTCGTAGGACGAACGGAGAGCCGTCGTCAATAATCCTGGTGATGTGTTTTAAATTATTCCTCGCCGCCTCCATGAATTATTGGATTTTTGGGAACTGAATCAGCTCTATGAAATACACCTTTAAAAACTTTGAAAACATTATTTCTTTAGTCATTTTTTATGAGGAATTCAGTAGTGCTAGAATAAACAGTGTAAACCAATTATTTAACCCATAAATTTTATAGAGAACAAAAACATTGTTTGTTAAAAAAAATGCTATTACATTTTTCTAAATTAATTTAAAAATTCCAAGGATTTTTAAGTAAGAATAAAAACGTATTTTCTAAATAACTACGTATGTATTTTCAAAAATTCCACTTTTATTGAAAAAAAAAAATTTTTCTGATGCACAAATATTTTTTGTGTCAAAAAAATTTTTTACATATTTCATTCAAGCACCACTGAATTCCACATCCAAAGTTACTAAAGAAATAATTTTTTTGGCCCATAAATTTTAGCACAAAAAAGAAATTTGTTTTCGGAAAAAGGCTATTAAAATTCGCTAAATTGATTTAAAAATAAAAAAAAAATGTGATGAACAAAAAAACATATTTTCTAAATAATTAGGCATGGATTTTAAAAAATGTCATTTCTTTCGAAAACAAAATTTTTTTTTGGGTCAAAAAAATTTTTTACAATTTTTATTATATCACCATTGAATTGCTCGTCAAAAATGACTAAAGAAATAATTTTTTGGGATTTTTTGAACGCCTGCTTCATATAGCTAATTTTGTACCCGGACCCCTTAAATAACATAAAATTTAATAAAGTGTAATAAAGAATTACATCAATGTTTAAGTAGGAGTTACGCGATATTCCTAAGTACGATGATATTTAAATCCAAAGTATAAATGTGCTATTAAAGTAGTGAGATAAATCGATAATATGCGCGGTTTTTTCACATCCGTTATATAAAATATTGTAAAAAACATGTGTGAAAAAGTTTTATTTTTGAACCTGAGTTTCCTGCGTTTGAACCTCACGCTCGCCTGAGACCCTTTTAGAAAACGATTAATCGTTTAAAAGGTTACCTTCTCAGAGAAAAACACTTTGATAGTAGTATCATAATGTAGTACTAGTATAGTACGATTTCAGAGACTGACGTTATCTGCGTTATTTCGGGTTAGAAATTTTGAGTGTAAAGTTTTATTCACCTCGTTATTTCGGGTTAGTTACTTCAAGTTTCAACTATTATTAAAACCGTGCACATAATTTCATACAATAGAATTTTTCAAAATTTTGGTCGGCCATATTGGATGCTTCATTTTGAATTATTAAAAATGAACGTCGGATTCGTGTTCAGCGCGCCCGAAAACCTACATGGAGCCATTTTCATGGCCTTAGCTCCAGTTCTTAAAATTGTTGTCCGCCATATTGGGTCCGCGATTTTCAATTTTTGGAAACAAACATCAGATTCGTGTTCAGCGCACCCGACAACTTATGGGTAGCCATTTTCATGGCCTTAGTTGGAATTCTTAACATTTTTGTCCTCCATATTGGGTCCGTCATTTGGAACTGCGTTGGATATTGGATATGTAATGATGAACGAATTTTTAGATAATAGGTTGGAAAAAACTAGCGAAAAGGAAGTTAATTTTTATGAGCCTCTGAAAAAATCAAGGTTGCAAACTTTGCAAATATGGAAAAATTATCAGCTAACACAGGAGGTGAACGTAAAAAAGAAAACATATCGTCGGAATTAGTGTATCAAAAGGCACTTACTGAAGTCCGATCCGATGTTAACCTTGCCGTTTTACTACGCGTACCGGTCACTGAAACACCGCCTGCTTTATTTAAAGAAGATGGTTCAAGACGGTTCACTACAAAAGCTGATCTTCTACATGGTATAGAAAAATTTGTTGAAAAAGACGTGATTAAAGAACAAATATGGACAGAAAATCGTATATACATTGTAGATTCAATGGCAAACATACAGGGACTCAATGTAAAATCAATGAAAACTTTTGAAGATATTGGCCAACAAATCATTAATAATATTACCCTAATAGCACAGAACCTTGAGTTAATGTTAACGGAAGGTTACAACGTTAAAGCTTAAAACGAAACATTGTCATAACGTTAAGAAAAGGTTTCCAGAAATGTACCTTAATGTGTAATGTTAAAATAATGTACCACTAACTTTACAATAAAGGTTATTCTATAACATTACTGAAATGTCCACACAATCTACTATTAAGTTTAATTTAATGCTATTACCAATCATTCATGATAGAGGGTATAAAAAAGATACTACTCAAATAGGGATAAAATTGAAATAACACAAAAGGTGTTTTTCAATAAATTGACATTTAGAAATTAGTTTTCGACTTTTGAAAGTATCTTTATAATATAATAAATAATATAAAACAAATATAATAAGTAATATAAATCAAAACTATATATAAATATTAATTTAAGGGGATTCCAGTTGACTCAGCGGTAAAGTCGAATCCCCGAGGAAACCCATCACTTGAGTTCCGGCTGCAGCCGCTAGGAGCGTGTCGCCGAACCGCGAACGAAGTAGCGCCGGCGTTCCTTGAAGTGTGGACAGCGAAGCGAAACCGACTTCGGCTGGAGGCCGATCTCACCACAACGTTTTTTTTTTGGGGGGAACTTTCCCTCCGATTAAGAACTAATGCGTCGTTTTCTCGTCGAATTAGAAATTAATACTTTTATTTGTAGAATTAATTTTTGATCTCTTAAAAAAAGATAACGTAATTAATTCAAAATTGATGGAAAATTTTGCATAATAGACGATTTTTACTTATTCTAAAAAATCCTCCGTTCATACTCGATTAATAACTTTGGTGTTTTTTAAGAAGGTGCAGAAAGTAACTAGAATTTCTAGTACAGAATCCAAATTTTGAAAAATCTATTCAATCATCTTAATTTACATTTATCAGCGTAGATTTATACCCCTGTCGACTGACCAGGCTGCATCGCTTTTATAAGGTTAAATTAACGTTCGATGTTGTACTAATGTCAAAAAACCTTAAATTAACCTTATCCTATAATGTCCCTGGGAGGAATTGGGACGATTATTATCATGTTATGTAACGTAAGGTTATTTAAAGATTTTCTAAGCTCCAGCTAATGTTACAACCTCGCAATTTAAGGTTATTGTAACCTTGTTGTAAGGTTCATGTGCTATTAGGGAATTTTAAAAGTTAATCCTATGTTATAATATTACAGGGACATTATTTAATATTAATGCAACATTACAGTGTAACCTCCATGTAATAAGTTTGGTCGATGATTCACATGTTAATATAAGGTTAAAATAAAGTTCTATGAAGGTTTCTTAACCCATTAACGCCCAACTGCACAGAAAATTTATACGCTTATTTCCAGTATGAAATACATTTCGAAAAAAATCAAACTTACCACATTCTACCATTTTCGGGGTCGCTCTTTCGAGTGGCGAGGAGAAAATTGTAACAAATACAAGTCTTTTTCAGGGCGCATTTCTTACAAATATCGAGTTTTCAATACAATGTCGTACTTTGAAAGAGCTAAAATATATTAGAAGCGTGCACTCGTTTATATATTAAAGTAGAAACTGCACTGATTTATATATTAAATCCAAAATGGCCACCGCAACAACCAATTTCTATCTAAAATTGAACAATTTTTTCTTCAAAACCATACAATTTAGCAAACAATTTCTGAGGAAAGTTTTGTTTTAGAGTGAGTCAAAGAACACCCTCAAATTTTTTTGAAATGCATTGTTACAATTTAAAATTTTTTAAATTCGAAAAACCTAAATTTTGTAAAATGTCAGTTGAAAAATCTAATAAAAATTTTAGGGCATTCCTCAACCAATTCTAAGACATTTTTGTTCTGTGGAAATTTTCTCTAAAAACTATAGTTTTCAAGAAAATAAATTATTGATCTAGTTATCTAGAAAAGTTTAGTAATTTTCTTTGCTGGAAAAGTATACAATTTAGAGAAAATTTGCACAGAACAAAAATATCTTAGAATTGGTTGAAGACTGCCATAAATTTTTTTTAGATTTTTCAAGTAATATTTCGCAAAATTTAGGATTTTCGAATTTTCGAAAAATTAAAAATTGTAACAATACATTTCGAGAAAATTCGAGAGTATTCATAGACTCATTCTAAAACAAAATTGTCCTTAGAAATTTTTCTCTCAAGTGTATGGTTTCGAAGAAAAAAATGGTTGAATTTTAAATAGAAATTCGTTGCTGCGGTGGCCATTTTGGATTTAACATCGCAAAATTTAAAATATATACCAGTGTAGTTTTTAAGTACAACTATCGAGTGCACGTTTCTAATTTATTTTAACTTATTCAAAGCACGATATTGCATCGAAAATTTGATATTTGTGAGAAATTCACCCTGAAATTTTATTATAAATGTTAAAATCATAGATAACTTTTGAATTTTATACAATTTTCTCTTCAAGACTAGAAAGAGCGACCCCGAAAATGGTAGAATCTGGTAAGTTTGACTTTGTTCGAAATTTATTTCGTATTGGAAATAAGCGTTGAAGATGGTGTAAATTGTCTATGCATTTGGGCGTTAATGGGTTAATCTCCGTGTAATGTTACAACCTTACACATTTAAGGTTATTGTAACCTTCCAGTAATATTAATATTCTGTGAGGGTATTTGTGGCACGCGATTCTATAATCGGTCTCGCGCTCGAACTGCTGGAAAAGTATTGTCCGGCGAAGAAAAAAAATGAATGTGTCAGAATAAAATATAAAAAATATGACTTTATAGAGCTCGCCAAACTGAACATTTTTTGTATATAACATAACATTTTCCCCAACAATTTGTATTTTTAAAGATAAAAAATAAAAAGTCTTAAATTTCATAGTTTTGAAATCAATACAATTTTCAACATACAGGGTCATCGAAAAGTATTGGACCCCCGTAATATCTTCAGTTAGAATGCACTTAGAAGAAAATGTCCAATAGCAAAGTTGTATGGTTTCAAGCGGGGAGTAAGATGATGACCTTGACTTTGACCTTGACCATGTCCTTCAAGGTCATTTCAAGATCAATCTTATTTTTTTAAATAGAACCCCCTACATTTTATTGCATATTCTTATAGCTCATCTCGAGAGCTTTCCAAAACACTATAATAAAATATTTTTTTATTAAGTACTTTTTGAGTTATAAAGGTTTGAAGTTAACAATTTTTTGACACAAAATGTAGAATATCTTGTAAAATATTATTTATACGGGCGGACTCGCACACCACTCTTGCCTTAACTGGTCGGACTCGCACACCACTCTTCCCTTAACTGGTCGCACTCGCACACCACTCTTGCCTTAACTGGTCGGACTCGCACACCACTCTTCCCTTAACTGGTCGCACTCGCACACCACTCTTGCCTTAACTGGTAGGACTCGCACACCACTCTTCCCTTAACTGGTCGGACTCGCACACCACTCTTGCCTTAACTGGTTGGACTCGCACACCACTTAACAAATTGTTAACTTCAAACCTTTATAACTCAAAAAGTACTTAATAAAAAAATATTTTATTATAGTGTTTTGGAAAGCTCTTGAGATAAGCTATAAGAATATGCAATAAAATGTAGGGGGTTCTATTTAAAAACATAAGATTGACCTTGAAATGACCTTGAAGGACATGGTCAAGGTCAAAGTCAAGGTCATCATCTTACTCCCCGCTTGAAACCATACAACTTTGCTATTGGACATTTTCTTCTAAGTGCATTCTAACTGAAGATATTACGGGGGTCCAATACTTTTCGATGACCCTGTATATCGTCGTATCTCGGTCAAATATCGACCAAATGATTGAAATTTGCACAGTAAACTCGTGATTTATGTATGAAGACTACGAGCTTTTGTCCGTAATTAAAAATAACAATTTGTTATTTTTATTCAATAACAAACTTAAGGTTGCGAGAAATCTTAGTTTGTATTTTTGACGGGAAAAGTGTGTTGCAAAGTTTACGTTTGAGAAAACTTCCAGTGACAAACTTGTTCACGTAGGATTGAAGTTTTCTGAAAAATTTCAACTTAATCGGTCTATAATTTTTTAATCTATGATTAACAGGGAAGGGCTCGTCGCCCTTGTTATTCTGTCTCCTATGGTCGGGAGAAAACTTTCTAGCGAACCCACTGCCCCCGCGAGTCCATCCTAGTGGGTGGCAGGAGCAAGATCCCGGGCTTGGCCACCCCCCGCGGTACCCATACCCTGGGTTTGGGGGCCGGTATGGGTACAGGCATCCCACCGGTGTTCCGACCAACCGAACTATAGGGAAGGCGAGGACGTCACTCCCCGGAGATTGGTTTAAGAGGTGATCATGGAATCACCCCCCAAGACAGTCCCCTCTGCCTAAGGAGGCTGCCCAGAAGATTACTTTACCTGGGCAGACCTCCGCGCCATCGCCTCACCGGCGAACCTCACGAACGCCTCGTAGCTCTCCTCACTACGTATCACGCCCGTGAGGTACCAGTCGTTCTCCTCCCTCAGGATTCCCATGGCTTGGAGATCCCGTAGGTCGGCGTACAACCAGCACTCGCTCAGCACATGTGTGCTAGTCTCCTCCAAACCACGACAGAGGTGTCCGGAGCATTGCCCACCTTGTAGAGGAAGGAGTTCAGGCTCCCATGCCCCGTGAGCAGGTAACCCGCGCTCAGGGTGTATTCAACATCCGAGATGGTGGACACCTCGGGGATGAACCAGCGGGTTACCGCCCCGGATTGGCTGGTCTGGCATCGCTCCTGCCAGATGGCCAGGATGGCACTCCTCTGCGCGAGTCGCTTGAGGTCAGAGACGTCGCTCCACTCCTCTGTGGGCACCAGCGCCGAGTCACTCTCGTGAGGCGGCAGGTTCCTGGCCAGCAGGCTGACCACCCTCTCGGTTCGTGCCCTCAAGTCCCAGGGGATATCCCCGATAAGGACTTGGAGCGCGCTCGTGGGTACAGCAGGGCAACACCGCAAGGGTGACCATCCTCTGCGCCCTGATGATCTTAGCGCTGGCGTGTGCCGTGACGAGCGCCGCACCATACATTGCGCAGGCCCTCATAACGCCCTTATACAAAATAATACGCGATGAGTGTGGCATCGACCACTTACCCCTCAGAACGTTTGAAATCTTATGGAAATATTCCCGAGACTTGTGGCTAGCCTCAAGTACGAACATTTGAGCGTACGTTAAGACCGCTCGACAGTCTTATGCCGAGGTACTTGATGTTATCCGCTGAATTTATCGTTTTCCCGTCAAGCTTGATGCTTGGTCGTCTGTCCAGACTCCCCTTTAGCAGCACCATGCTCGTTTTCGCCGCTGCAAGCTCCAGTCTCTTGCTCTGGCACCAAGAGTGCACTGAGTTCGAGACCCGAGTCGCGGCACCATCGATTCCCCTCCGGGAGTTCCCAGAGACGAGTACGAGCATGTCGTCGGCGTACGCAATGGGGATACACCCCTCCATGTTTTGTACTCTATTGACTAGATCGTCAAAAACGAGATTCCAGAGGCTAGGCCCCAGGACTGACCCCTGAGGGCACCCCTTAACCACTCGTTTGCTAACCGCGATATGTTTTTCTGCGATCACCACCCGTCTATCCGACAGGCTGGACAGAATTTCATAAAGGTCGGGGTGACACTCCCGATTGCGTAGTTCTTCGAGCACGGACGGCCACCAAAGGTTGTCGAACGCCCCGGAGATGTCTAACGCGATTGCTAGAATATATTTTGCTTCAGACTCTCGAACGGCTCTGAGCACCTCGTTTATCGCGTCTTCTGTGCCCCTTCCGGCACGAAACCCGAATTGGCACGCAGCCACCCTCGGACTTTTGATCAGGACGGGGGACGCTCGGTGGAGTATCAGCCTCTCCAGAATCTTGCCCAGAATGGACAATAAACAGATCGGCCGATACGCCTTCGGGTCGGTGGGGAGTTTATCCGAGCCCTTAGGTATTACGCGAAGTGAGGCTATTTTCCACTCATTCGGGAAAGCATTCTCGCTAAAGCACGCGTTATACAGTCGCAAGAAGTGCGAAGGTATTATCTGTATGACTCTCTTGAGCACCTCTACCTCGATTTGATCGAGCCCCCGGGGCTTTTCGGTTTCGCAGCTTCCCCACTGCCAGCCTGAATTCGCGCAATTCTACCCGCTTAAGTCTCATCGGGCTGGTAGTTGCCCTGGAGACATAAGTGTCGGTATTTCTAAGCGTGCGCTGCTCGCACGTGTCTATCGCGGGATCATCGTCTGGGGTTAGACATTTGAGCATAAGCTCAGCCGTCTCTCTCCAGTCGCTCGTGAAGCTACCCCCGAATGCCAGGGTACTCAGTGGCTTCTCCCCTCTCAGTCTGCCAATGGCAAGGTCGGCAGCGGTTGCCGTCTCGATTATAAGCCCGTTATCCCGTGTTTTACGCACCGATTTGACCGTAATTTTTTTCCGCGACCGGATTTATCGCGCTAACGAGAGCCCGCCTGGCTTCGTCGTGGTTATTAATTTTGCTACTCGTGGTGGGGGTGATTCTAACCTCGTGGGTTTTAGCGCCTGCGCCCTCTCCCCGAGCCGCGCACGCTGCTCTCACGACGGACCCCTCACGGACGCAAAGTCGCAGCGGCGTAGCTTGGCTTTCCCGCAAGGACCGGCAGCGGAGGGAAGGAGGCCACGCCCGCGTAAGACATCGCCGGCGCGCGTACCAGGGGCAGGGAGGCATTAGCCTCGACCCTACCCCCTCGAGCACGCGCCACCGGAGGAACCGCCTCCCCGCGCGTTTCGCCTTCGAGCACATTCGCGTGTAGTAGCCCGTTGGCTTTCCCGGCCAAGTAATCGTTCCTCGCGACAAGTTCCGTGACGATATCTCTGAGCTTGGCGGATTCCTCGAGGATTTTCTTCGCGACATGCTTCGAAATCTTATTGTTCTCGTCGTAACATATTTCCCGGAAGGTTGTCTCGATGGCCGAGGTTTTTTCCGCGAAATTGACGTCAGTCTTGAAAGATTCGCGGTTTTTAACGGTGATTTTACTCGCGGTTTTTTTAGCTGGCTCGCTTTTATTTTCCGGACCGGTGTTTTGCGCCGCTTTTTTGCGTTCCGATCCGCGGGGCGCCGGTTTTTTAAATTCGACTTCGCGACATTTACCCGTTTTTTCCGACCCGCTTGCTTCCGATTCGGTTTTACGCTTGAGTTTAAGTTTCGTTTTACGTCCGCGCACGACCTCAAACTCCGATTCGTTCCTGGAAATGATGCCCGGAAAAAAACCAAGTCCAACGCTTGTTCGGAAATTTTCTAAGTTTCACTGCACTGCACTTATTATTCACTTTAACAATTTTTGAAAAACACAGCAAGATTGCTCTCACTGTGCTCTTCCCGATGCACTTTTCACTTTTGGAAAAAGTCAAAAATTGCCGATTGCGCAATAATTGTTTTTTCCAATAAAAAGTCATTTGTCACTAATTTTTCGAAAATTTTTTCGCGTTATCGTCACTATCGAAGCACTTTGCACTCACTGTAGTGTCACTATCTCGAAAAAGTTGGTCTTTGAGGAAAAAATGAGGTTTTTTCCTCCGCGCACCGTGACAGGCAAACACAAAAAGTGGAATAACTTTTCGGTTTGCTCTGACACTTTTTAAATAAAGTACACCACTGTGTGCGCCAACGGGAGACGCACACAGCTGCTTTTGCAGATTTATTCGGAGATGCGAATTTTTTCGAAAAAATGCAAAAAAATTTTCAAATTTTTCCCGCACTTTTTTTGCAGATTCACTTTGCTGGTCACTAAACACACTTGCTGTCAAAAACTCACTTCAAAATTCTCACGGGAACTTTGGTAAAACTCGATTCACGCAGGAGCTCCGGAGCACGTCCGATCACGACCGCGGTTAGAACGAGACAACACAATTATGAATTTGTCTACTTTACGCACTCTATCGTGCTACCGATCTCTGGGAGGTACCTGAGCATAATGCCATACCCTCCCCCTCCCGGTTAATGGAACCGTTCGGACGAGTTGACCTTCGCGTTCCCCAACGAGTTGGAGAACGTTCCAGTCGCATTTCTCGATTGGAGGTGCAACTCCAAGCGACCCGTGCACCGGGTTGCGGTTCTAGCATACCGACTTAGATAACACCACTACCACCACGAGTCCGACGCCAGTCGTTGAGCCCCGCTCATGCGCGGTGGGCCAGCTCAACCCCATGGTACCCGTTCATCGTCGGATAAACTCCTCAGATGGGTGGGATCTTCCCTTCGACTCGCCACTGGCTCGTCTTCCAGATTGAGAGATTGGCACTCTCTCGGGCACTGGTATCGCCCGTAGCTCTTCAGAAGCGCTACGCTGGCATCACGTTCTCTAAGGCCCGGGCCCGCAACGCTTAGCGAGACTTTACTTAAAAATACGCTATATAGTTGTCGCTAAAAAAAAAAAGAAAAGAAAGGACGAAAAAAAAGAAGAGAAAAAGGAAAAGAAGTAATTAATCATTCACACGCACATACACACTCACAAAAAAAAAACGCGTCTATATCGCCTAATTATCGCTATCGTTCGGAGAGGCCATGTGGTCTCTGCTGTAAATGTCCAGTTCTTCTGTACGTTTTTTCTTGAGGATATTCCTCGACGTTGTCTTCAAAACATCGAAGAGCTTCTCGCTGATTAATTTCTCAGGTGCTACTGGCCAAGCCTCCCCCAATGCTTCGCAGGTCGCAATGAGTTCTTCCCTGTCCTCTATGAACCGCGGAGAGTCATAGAGAACGTGTAGAGAGTCCTCTCGCTCCCCGCAGAGACAGTGAGGATTGCTGGCCAGGCCAAATCTAAACAAGTACGCGCGAAAGTCCCCATGTCCGGACTGGAACTGGGAGGTATAGTGGTCAGGCTTGACCCACGACTGATCGCTTCTGCCCCCCCCCCCCATGTGCATCCGCCTTGACGAGGCGGGGGGCTCCAAAGTCTTGCGGGGTGTTTTCACCCCGGGAGACTTTGGTCCAAGAGTTGCACGACTCCCAGCATCCCAATGAACCCTCGGGCTATGCCGGTAGGTACTACCATGCCGGACAGGCCGAGGTGGAGGGATCAGTGGAGAACCACACTACACTACACTACACTACACTACACTACACATGCACATACACACACACACACACATACACACACATGCGCACACACACACACATACACGCGCAGACACACACATGCACATACACTTACCTGTGCCCAATGTTAAGGTGTGAGGTACCGTGCCGAGGATCTGCATGACGCAGGGCCGAAAGTGCGTCGTAAACGGCCCCCCCCCCGCTGGCCCAGGGGAGCAGCGGGGCGTACTAATCCTCTTAGCTGTGCATGGGGGCTCTACACAGCCGGACCTATAGACCAACCGTACTCGTGGGACTCAAATCATGGTGCAAAATAAAAACAAAAACAAAACAAAGAATGAGGAGAAGTTGGAGAAGAGTGGGAAGGTGAAAGGGGGGCGAAGGACAGTCCAAGGGACGTCGGAAGAGGCTGCAGAAGATAGGAGGATAGTGAGGAGGGACTTCCGCAAGCTGCAGAATTACGACACAGGGGGAGACAGATGCCCAGCGGAGGAGGAGGAAGAAGCATATTATTCTCCCCGTGAAAATGCCCCTCAGGGTATAGAAGCGGATGGGAATGATGGGCACGCAGACGAGGATAAAGCATCCTTCTACAAAAAGGTGGGAAAATTCGCACTGGGAGATATGGTCTTGCAGCGCTCGGACTCCAGCCAAAGTGAGAGGAAAAAGAAGGATAAGCTGAGGGTCAAGCAAGAAAGGGAAAAGCAGAGAGAGAAGAAACTGAGGTCGCTACGGGAACACGCTGGGAGGAGGGATGAGCCCAGTGACTCAGATGAACAAAGCCCGACCCAGAAGTCCACCAGTGGTTCCTCATCACCCCCATCATCGTCGTCAAGCACATCTGACGGCAGGGACACGGAGGAGGGACGCAAGAGCGAAGAGGACTTGAGCCCCAAGATAGAGAGGAAACAGGAAAGAGGTGGGAAGAAGAAGCAGGAGGGATGGAATAGGCTCCAAGAAGAACAGAGAAAGGCTGAAATGGCGGAGGTGAGGAGGAGGGAAGAGAAAGAAAGAGCGCGGAGTGCAAGAGAAAGGGAAGAGCGTTTGAAAAGAAGGACGGAGGAAGCCTCTGAAGATATGGAGGTGGAACAGGTGATGCCACCTGAGGCGACCCCGTATGTCAAAAGAAAACACACGGAAAAGCCAGCTGATGAGGCCTCACACTCCTCAGAGTCCCCTAAGGGGAAAAAGAAGAAGGCCGAAAACAAAGGTCGCAACAGCGGTGTTACACCCACAGAACCAGCCGGTCCGGCTGAGAACAACGCAGCATCCGTCATCGGAGGCAGACAGCGCCCAAGATGCTGCGGGCAGGTGGAGGATGCCCAGCGCAGGGAACCGAAGAGGACATCTCAGGAAGCAGTGCCAAACATCGCGGAGGAATACGGCAGGCAGGTGGAAAATATATTGGTGGAGGCAAATGTCTCCGATGCCGTACGAGAGAGAGTCTCCGTTGCTTTCCGGGAGTTGTCGAAGATCATCCGGGACTCCGAGATAAAAATCAGTCGGCTCGAAGAAGAACAGCGGAGCCAAGGAAATAGGCTAGCCGAGATAGAGCGAGCATTGAGCGGTATGGGCAGGCAAGCGGGTAACTCAAACCCAGACAGAGAGAGAGAGCCTCCCAGGATGCGACCAACTCCCAGTATGTCAAGGGACACTGGAATAGTGACTGGCATACAGCCAAACGACGAGCAGCAGCCCAGGGCACCAACGCAGAGGACATACGCGGAAACGCTTGGAGCGGCAACTAGGCGTATCCGAACGGCAATCTCTGCCCCGAATGAGAACGCCCGAGACACGCGATCGACCGCGAAAAGCAGCGTGGTGTTTATTCACCCCCCTGAGATGGAGGGTTCCCCACTAGAAAGAGCAGAGGCCGCCAAGACGAAGATGAAGGAGCTGATAGATCCGGTGAGGGAAGGGCTGGTCGTCCGTAGCACAAGGCCAATAAGATCTGGTGGTGTGGTGGTGGTGTTAGAGTCGCCGGAACAGGCGGAAAAGTTGGCGAACCACGAAGCGTTGGCGGGCGCCGGACTGAAGGCCACTCAACCCGTCAACGAAAGGGACCCCCGAGTGATGGACTATGACGTCCCAAAGGACTTGACCGACGACGCCTTCCTCAAGCTGGCGTGGGAAAGAAACCTCAGGGATAAAGGGATACCCAGCAACAGTATGAGGGTGTCATTTACATCGGGCCCACGAGAAGGAAGCACAGCGCACAAAGTGCTTGTGGTCACACCTGCATGCAGGAAGGCCCTGATACAGGGAGGGCGATTGCTCCTAGACTGGTCTTCACACAATGTGAGAGACCATGTTGCCGTCTCACAGTGCTACAGGTGCTTTAAGTACGGGCACATAGCAAAGACTTGCCGGGCTATTAAGCTAACGTGTAGACACTGTGGACACGAAGGCCACAAAGCGGAGGGATGCCCAAACAAAGACACCACGAGGAGATGCGTGAACTGCTGGAAGGCGAGGCTGCCCAGCGACCACAGGTTAGGGAACATCAATTGCCCGATGCGACTGAAAGCCATGGAGGAGGCAGTCAAAAGGACCAATTATGGCGAGTAACTCCGGAATCCTCAAGGTGGCGCAGATGAACTGCATGAAGTCCTCGTACGTCATGGCGTCACTCAGCCAGAAAATCGCCGAGGAAGGGTACTCTGTGATCCTAATCCAGGAGCCGTATAGGGCTATCAGAGGCGGGAGGACACCTGAGTGCAGTTATTTAAGGTGTCTTGCCTCCCGTTCGGGTTTAAAACACCCCCCCCCCCCCCATGGGGGAATGGGGCCAAATTTTAGTGATGCGCCAGCACCGCTGGTTGTGCACACTTAAAAAAGATATACAACAAGTCAGCTACCACATTTATTAGCAACAAGCTGCCTGCCTTGATGCTTCTGTTGGTTCAGAGAACCTTTCTAACGTTGCCACGGCCCGCTAGAGGCCAACCCTTTCTGCGGTTACTGCCTGCACGGACACGGCACGCCGTAGCGCTCCCCCGTGTGGAACCCGCCGGCAGGGGCTTGACACCGCACCCTAGCTCCCCAGTACGGTGGGTCTCTCGAGTCGTTTCACGATCAGGCATTCGTCGGCACAGACCAGCCGAACGATCGGGTCCGTGAGGTCGTCAATTCTCAAAACTTGCTAAGAGAAGCGGATCTTTCAAAAGCATTGCTCCTCTTCGAGCTCGGGCACTTCGACCCCTCACTCTTCCACAATTAAATTGTGGACGGAGATAACCCGCTCCGCTCTCTTCCACAAGTCCCCTGCGGGGAGGCGGGAGGACAGCGGGACTCCCAGTGGGTGTGAGAACCTTCACTTCGAAGGACGGCTTATCGGCGGTAGCGATTACGGACAGAGATCTGGACGTATTCCAGGTAGTCGTCTCTTCCGATGATCCGGGAGTCTGCGTGAAGCTTCGAGGACCATTTGGGTCCTTGGTTGTGGTCTCGCTGTATTGCAGGCCAACGAGCGTGAGAACTGGGGAGACTTCGGAGATGTCGCTCGAGATGCCGCTGAGGTACGTGGAAGAGGTCCTGGATAGGATGGCGGGTAACCCGATCTTGATCGCGGCGGATGCTAACGCCTCGTCGCAAATGTGGTTCAGCAAGAACCGTTTGAGGGGACACGAGAACCATAAGAGGGGGATCATCATGGAAGAGTTCGTGATTGCCCGAGACCTCCAAATACTCAACGAACCCTCCAGTCTCTTCACATACATCGGAGGGAATGGGCACACCGATATCGATGTGACGTTGGGCAAGTCCATGGACGACTGGGGAACCGAATGGAGGATAGACCCGACCGAATTCGGTGATCATAACCTCATTGAGGTTAACCTCAGGGCGCCGGAGTCGGTAAGGGTGGAGCGGAAGGTGGTAAGGCCCATAAGGGAACACCACATGATACCCCTCTCTGAGGCGATCAAGCGGGAAGCGATGAGGGAAGGGTTCCCAGCGTTCCGGAGGAAGACGGTGGACGGAAAAGTGGCAGCCATATACGACTGGGTGGAGACGGCGCAGAGCGAGATCGTACCGGAGTGGGTTCCAACGCAGCATCGCAGGGTGCAGTGGTGGTGCCAGGATCTGACGAAAGCCAGGGCAGAAATGCGCAGGGCCCGAGTAAAGTGGCAGAGGCTCAGAGCAACGGAGCAGAGTACCCCCCAAGTGGAGAACGAGTACAAGCAGCGGAAGCGGGCATACGGGAAACTCCTGATGGAGAAGAAGAACCAGCACTGGAAGAACTTCGTTCAGAGGGAGGGCAACCGAGACCCATGGGGGAAGGTCTATAAGCTGCTCCGCGGAAGGAAACAGCCAACGGACTTAAGCGCGGTTGAAAGGCCCGACGGAAATAAAACGGAGGGGTGGGAAGAAGCGGCGGGGGTCCTGATGGAGGCGTTCGTCCCGGACAGGCCGACCTTGCCCTTAAGGCCACAGGAAGAGAGAAGACCCGATTGCAGCCCGGAGCCTTTCAAGCACCCTGAATTAAAGGCGGTGGTCAACCGTATGAGGATCGGGAAGGCCCCGGGGAAAGACGGCGTGTCGGTCCGCATGCTCCGTGTCCTCGCTGGTACAGTCCCGCACTTCCTGCTGGCGACCTACAACCAGTGTCTCGCGGAGGGATACTTTCCCGTATGTTGGAAGCTGGCGAGGGTGGTGGCGCTGTTAAAAGGCGGGGAGAAGGACCGGTGTAAAGTATCGTCGTACAGGCCCATAAGCCTGATATCGGTACTGGGCAAGGCACTTGAGGGCATGCTCGCGAATCGCCTTAAGGGCAAGGTGCGACACTTGAGTGTTGTTTATTTAAGGTGTCTTCCCTCCCTTTCGGGTTTAAGGCACCCCCCCCCCCCCGCCGGGGGATGGGGCCCAAATTTTAGTGATGCGCCAGCACCGCTGGTTGTGCACACTTGAAAAAGATATACAACAAGTCAGCTACCACATTTATTAGCAACAAGCTGCCTGCTTTGATGCTTCTGTTGGTTCAGAGAACCTTTCTAACGTTGCCACGGCCCGCTAGAGGCCAACCCTTTCTGCGGTTACTGCCTGCACGGACACGGCACGCCGTAGCGCTCCCCCGTGTGGAACCCGCCGGCAGGGGCTTGACACCGCACCCTAGCTCCCCATTACGGTGGGTCTCTCGAGTCGTTTCACGATCAGGCATTCGTCGGCACAGACCAGCCGAACGATCGGGTCCGTGAGGTCGTCAATTCTCAAAACTTGCTAAGAGAAGCGGATCTTTCATAAGCATTGCTCCTCTTCGAGCTCGGGCACTTCGACCCCTCACTCTTCCACAAAAATTGTGGACGGAGATAACCCGCTCCGCTCTCTTCCACAAGTGGGGCAAGGTGCGACAATGGGATGATGCGCAGTACGGGTTTCGGGCCGGTAGATCAACGGTGGACGCATGGGCCAGATTGTTGGAAATCGTCGGGGACATGCCGCACAAGTATATTGTGGGCATGTTCATCGACTTCAAGGGCGCATTCGATAATCTGGCCCATGAGACTATTATGACGGACCTGGTCAAGCACGGGTGCCCGGAGGCTGACCTCTGGGAAGACTAATTGCGGGGCCGCAAGGCGGTCATGACATCGAGGTACGGAGAGGTCGCAAGAGACGAGGTGAGGGGATGCCCGCAAGGATCGATCTCAGGACCGTTGCTGTGGAACCTCGCCATGGATTCCCTCCTCCTCGATCTTAGAGGGGGGGGGGGGGCACCAGGGCGGTGGCATACGCAGACGACCTGTTGATCCTTGTGGGGGGAAACTCGAGGCGTGAGCTGGAGCTCCAACTGGGTGAGCACTTGGGCAAGGTGCACGAATGGGGAGCGGGAAGGGGGGTGTGTGTCAGTGGGGAGAAATCCGTGTGCATGTTTCTGCGGGGCGACCTGAAGGGGAGGAGCCCGGTCGTCAAAGCCGGCCGGCTGCGGATATCGTTCGTGGCGGAAACCTCGTACCTGGGGATACGAGCTGGCGTCAGGCTAAACCTACTGCCCCATATCAAGGGCATTAGGGAGAGACTGGCGCCAATAGTGTCAGGAATGCGATCCCTAAGGAGAGAGTGGGGTCTCAGGAGGCACGCCACGAATGTGATCTTCGGGGGGCTGTTCAGGGCTTGCGCCCTTTACGGGGCCGAGGCATGGGGCCCTAGGGCCAAGGCGGTGTGGGCCAGACTGGAGGTGCTCCGGGCCCAGAGGGTGGCCCTCTACGGGTCCATACCCGTATGCCGGACGGTGGCGACGCAGGTCATGCAGGTACTCATGGGCGAACCCCCGTGGGACCTGCTGGCCAGGAAAAGGGCTGTGGAGCATGCACACAAGCGGCGGGCACAGCTGCCCGTAGATGAGCCGCTCACGGTGGGGGTAGCACAAGCGGAGGACGGGTGCGCCCAGTTGAAGAAGAACGTGGTGGAGCGGTGGCAAGACGAGTGGGAGGCGGGAGACCACGGGGCCGTCACATTTGGATATGCTCCTGTGGTCACGGCTTTCAGGGGCAAGCCCTGGCTGAACCTCAGCCTGAGGGGGTGTTACCTGCTGACGGGCCACGGGAGCGTGAACAAGTTCCTGCATTCTAGGGGCTTGTCAGAGACCCCTGGGTGCAGGTGTGGCGAGGCGACCGAGACGAGCCTTCACATTCTGTGCGAGTGCCCACTGTATGGGTCGTTCCGACGGGTGCGGGCGATGGGTGTCACCAGAACGGGGGCTAAGGAATGGGACGTCTCGGGGATCCTGGAGACGGAGGAGCGGTACGGGGAGTTCCGTAAATTCGCGGAACTGGCCTTCGGAAGAAGGGACGCCTAGGCGGAAGATGTCTGATTTCTCGCAAAACCTCTGCAGTACTGTGGGGGTTCTGTGGGAAATCAACTGGGTCGTCTAGCACCCGTTGGCGTGCACGCGCCAAAAAAGCTAGACCCCTACCCGGGGTTAAGGTACCGCGGGAGCTCGGGGGCCCCGGGGTCGCGTCGTTTTCACGACAAGGCCTCGCCCGAGCAATTGGTGTTGGACTCGCAGGGGCAGTGGTTCGCTAGGGAAGATAACTTCGCCCCTGACCAGTGGGGTCCGGTGTACGTGCGGCACCGGGAAATACTGGTAGTCATTGTCGTGTAAGCTTGCTTCGCGAGAATGACGGGGTTTGGTAAGCCCTCACAATTTCCCAGCCCGATCCATGGATTGGGCTGCCCTCACGGGAGTGACCTGAACCCGCAAGGGAGGGAGGTCACTCAAAACAAATTTTAGATCTGATCGCTTCTGCTCGCTACGTCAGGGATAAACACCGAGGTGTGTCTCCCCCTCGTCTCGAGCTCCCACCCCCCCTGCCATCTGCGATGGAAGATCACACAAAGCCGGGAAGCGTCGCGATTCTTACTATTCGCGTCACCCGAGAAGTCTTCTCCGTCTATACGAAACGCTATGCCTTTACGGATGTTATACGCGAATAATCTCTCCAATGCCTTGAGGTCAATCGGCAACTGCCCACTGATTGCACATAGGGCTGGTGTGGACACCGTGCGGTATGTTCCAGTGGCCGTGATCAGTGCCGCCCTCTGGGCGGAATCAAGATATTTCCTATCAACGGCGTTCACGCGGTCGGCCCATCCGATGGCCCCATAAGTGAGAATGGGTACGGCGAGACCCTTATATAAAATGATACGCGATGAGTGTGGCATCGACCACTTACCCCTAAGAACGTTTGTAATTTTATGAAAATATTCCCGAGACTTGTGGCTAGCCTCGAGAACATTGGAGCGTACGCTAAGTCCACTCGAGAGCCTTATGCCGAGGTACTTGATGTTATCCGCTGAATTTATTGTTTTCCCGTCAAGCTTGATGCTTGGTCGTCTGTCCAGACTCCCCCTTAGCAGCACCATGCTCGTTTTCGCCGTTGCGAGCTCTAGTTTCTTGCTCTCAATCCGGGAATTCCCAGAGACGAGTACGAGCATGTCGTCGGCGTACGCAATGGGGATACACCCCTCCGTATTTTGTACTCTATTGACTAGATCGTCAAAAACGAGATTCCAGAGGCTAGGCCCCACGACTGACCCCTGCGGGCACCCCTTAGTCGCCCGTTTACTAACCGCGATATGTTTTTCTGCGATCATTACCCGTCTATCCGACAGGTAGCTGGACAGAATTTCATATAGGTCGGGGTGACACTCCCGATTGCGCAATTCTTCGAGAACGGACAGCCACCAGAGGTTGTCGAACGCCCCGGAGATATCAAACGCGATCGCTAAAATGTATTTTACTTCAGACTCTCGAACGACTCTGAGCACCTCGTTTATCGCGTCTTCTGTGCCCCTTCCGGCACGAAACCCGAATTGGCACGCGGCCACCCTCGGACTTTCGATCAGGACGGGGGACGCTCGGTAGAGTATCAGCCTCTCCAGAATCTTGCCCAGAATGGACAGTAAACAGATCGGCCGATACGCCTTCGGGTCGGTGGGGAGTTTATCCGAGCCCTTAGGTATTACGCGAAGTGAGGCTATTTTCCACTCATTCGGGAAAGTATTCTCGCTAAAACACGCGTTATACAATCGCAAGAAGTGCGAAGGTATCACCTGTATTGCTCACTTGAGCACCTCTACTTCGATTTGATCGAGCCTCGGGGCTTTTCCGTTTCGCAGCTTCCCCACTGCCAGCCTCAATTCGCGCAATTCTACCCTCTTAAGTCTCATCGGGCTGGTAGTTGCCCTGGAGACATAAGCGCCGGTATTTCTAAGCGTGCGCTGCTCGCACGTATCTATCGCGGGATCGTCGTCCGGAGTTAGACATTTGAGCATAAGCTCAGCCGTCTCCCTCCAGTCGCTCGTGAAGTTACCCCCGAACACCAGGGTACTCAATGGCTTCTCCCCTCTGTCTGCCAAGGGCACACTTGTATGGGATCCCCCACGGAGTTGACTTCCCGGCCTCGTTCACAATTCGCGTCCAACTCTCGGTCAATTCGCGTATCAGTTCGGCCTTATATCTCCTATTGGCTCTCCTGAATTCCTCCAGGAAGCTCTCGTCACGAGTTCGCTGATGCAGCCTTCTCGCTCTGTACGCGGCTTTCTTCAGGTCGGTTACCTTCTGCGTCCAACCCGGGGAAACTCTGGCGTACCATTTACGTCGCTTTATTGCCACATCGCAGGCTTTTGTTAGAACGACTCCGATTTCCCTAGCGAGCAAGCTCGCCGTGGAATCGTCGCCATTCAAGACCGCGTTGCATCGTGCTTCCTGAAGTAGGAAGTTATCGAAAACCTCCCACTTCGCTTTTCGCACATTGTATCTGCCGAGTTGCTCCCGCCTGATTGGGTCCAGTTGACCTCGAACGCGATCGCGCGGTGGTCGCTGGTCGTGACACCATCGAGCACCCGCCAATTCTCGATTAGCCCGGCGGCTTCACGAGTGGCGAGTGTGACGTCGATGTACGACTCCACGACCCCGCTATTACCCCGATAAGTTGTGAGCTCCCTAGAGTCATTCAAGACCACCAGTCCCTCCCTCGCGATGAAATTTTCTAATCGCCTCCCACGCGCGGGACGGCGATCATGTGTGTGCCTGATCGTGCATTGCGGGTCCCACAGCGGCGAACTGGCATTAGTATCCGCGGCTATTACAACTGGCTTTCCGCGAAGTGCCGCGAGCACTTTCTCTAATCGTTTAATGCCTTGATCGACTTACCAGGCGTACTGAAAATATATACTAACCAAATACACCGAGCCAGCGCCGCAGATAATTTGCGATGGATTTATCCGTAATTAATTCTAGAGACTGCCCTTTCTACCGCTATTCGGTTAGAGGGGCAGGCGACGCTGTTAGCAGCGTGGTCCCGCCTCTCCCTTCGGGCAGCCTTACAGTTTGCGCAGACTGGCTTTTGTTCTTTTCGTGGGCAATCTGCGAAGGCGTGGCCTTCCTTCGCACAATGGCCGCATACCACCTTATTGGTGCAGTTCCTCGAAATATGGCCAAAATGTTGGGAATTGTAACAGCACGATGCCTCTACGAAATCCTGAATACGATAAACCAGCCAGTCTATGCAGACCTTACGGCGCGCAAGAAGGGCTTCTCGCATTGCCGGGGAGGCCTCCACTACCCAGTTCGTGCGCTCGGATTCTTTTTTACCGAACTTGTATTTGGCGATCGCGAAATTATTATTCCCGGGTACGGTCTCTCCGTTTAACGCGCTGTTTATTTTTTCAGCTGTCATGTCGGATGGCAGCCCTTTTAAGATAAGCTTCGGGTAGATTTGTGATCGCGTCGCGTCCAACCCGGCGTTTTTTATTTTGTCGCTCTTAAGGGCCCTCGAGCGTGCCGAGGCGGTCCCGCCTGTGACGTCAGAGGCGAGAAAACTTTGCGCCGTGAAATTAGCGATTTTCGAGGGATTTTCGTGATTTTTTTTTCAGAAATCGGATTCTCGTGTCGAGGAATAGCGATTAAAGTAGTATGGACAAGATTGTTAGCTTATAAATAGGAAAAATAAAGCATCAAAGTTTGACAGCGGCCATCTCTTTGTCTAACTTCAGGCGATCGACATAAGACCTTCTCTTTCTAGGTTGCTCCGCTCACTCGCGCTTCGAGACTGTCTTACTTTCTCGGAATAGAAAGACACTCGCTCCCTCCTTCTCTCTGCTTCCGTACAAGAGTGCAGCGCGACGGGCCGTGCGTTGTTGTTACGAAAAATTCATGCATTTTTGCGAATGTGGCCGGGGAACAAAGTTCCGAAAATCACACACCCCCGACGGGCCAAAATTTGCATATAACATCGCTCCAGCATGATTTTCTTCCCTTTGTCTTTGAAAATTTGGCAAAAAGAAAGCGAATTAAAGAACGTTAGACTCACGCAATATCGAAATTTTAGTTTTCGTTTTCGGAACTTTGTTTCCCGGCCGCGCAAATTATACGATTTTAAAAAAATATGGATGCTTTTTAGAAAATAACATATCGAGAACTGTAGATCGGAGATACGGTAAGTCATGCAATATAATTTTGAAGGGTTACTTTTCGATTGTCGGAGGATACAAAGCGAGAAAACTTAGTCAATTCATCGGAGATCGAATAACTTTTGGCAAGACTTTTCAGTGCGCAAAGTAAAATAAATGGCAAAGTAAAGCGCACAAGCGTCGAAACCTGTTCTTTTTTTTCAATAAATTAAAATTGATGTTTTTTTTCCGACATTGGACACTCGGTCTGTACAATGAAATTTTTTCTAAGACAAAAGTGTGGATCAAACCGCTCCTTTTTTAATTATGAAACGACTACCCTACAAATACCTACCTTTGAAGTCCATACCCGGAAAGCAGCCTCACTATGGGGTAATGCGGAAGAACACACACGAACGCATATTCAATAGATATACATAGGAAATGAATTGACAAATTGGGGGGGGAGGGGTGCCAAACGTGCAAGAATGATAAGTATACAGTATAGGTATACATTTGCCCCCCCCCCCCCCCCATGGGATAAGGAAAAATGTATCTTTTTTCTTTTTTTTTCTTTTTTTCTTTTTTTTTGTAACGTAATGGTACAAAAATCTGGCCTTATCGTCCATGTATTGACGATGTTTCGCCGCCTCCTGCCTCTTCGCTCCTCGAACCCTGGGGCCCCTACGGTGACGCTGAAACAATACAAACATATTATAAGTAAAATACACGACAATAGGTAGTTATAGAAATTTTTTTTGAAATAAAATATTTAATCGCACCAAACAATAAACATATTGCATCTAAATTTTATGAGGAAACGAGTTATCGCTTTTAAAAATGATAAAATAACGGTTATATACTTAAAAATCTGCAATAAATAGGAATGCATAATCTGCAACTATGTGTGCGATGAAATAAATAATAAATATATTGTATATATTTTTAATATATTATTTTAATGTAATATATTAATTTTTATATAATATACTATTTTTAATATATTGTATATATCATTGTATAAAAAAAAATAGCAAAATTTATTGTAGATATTATTTTTGTAGTTCAATTTTTAACAGTACTCTACCCACTGACAGAACAATATAGTAAAATGTACTAATCCTAAATAACTATTATTTATTTTATATTTTACTATTTTCCTTCGCCCAGTGTGTAGCTTACCATTCAAAATTCAACTACAAACGCGATCCTAAAAATCCACCAATCAATTTCTGCCATTTATATCATCGCGCAAATAGTTGCAGACTGTTTATACAAAGTTTCAAGCGTATAGCCGTCATGTTATTATTTTTCTGCGTAATCTATATAAATGTAATATGTTATCATCATGCACTACTCTGCGTAATGAAAAATCATTCTTAAGCTATTTGTGCGATTAAATAAATGGCAGAAGTTGTTTGCTAGATATTTACTATCGTGTTTACTGGGAGAAGGAAAATAGTAAAATATACTGATCCTATACATGTACTACCTGTAAGTAGATACGTTGTGAAATGTTACAGTTAATACGAATCTGTCAAAGTTACTTGATCCACACGTATACTACAAGCAGTAGTAATTTCGACTATAGGAATAGTTATGCTACATATTTACTATCGTGTTTGTAGTTTAATTTTGAATGGTAGGCAAAACCCTGGGAAAAGGAAAATAGTAAAATACACTGATCCTATACGTGTACTACCTGTAAGTACATACATTGTTAAATGGTACAGTTTATACGACGCTATCAATGTTACTTGGTCTACGCGTATACCTCAAGCAACAGTAATTTCGACTAGTGGAATAGTTATCCTAGATATTTACTATCGTGTTTGCAGTTTAATTTTGAATGGTACGCAAAACACTTGGAGAAGGAAAATAGTAAAATATGGTGATCCTATACGTGTACGTCCTATAAATAGATATGTTGTGAAATGTTATAGTTTATACGAAGCTGTCAAAGTTACTTGGTCCACACGTATACTACAAGCAGTAGTAATTTCGACTATTGGAATAGTTATGCCTCATATTTACTATCGTATTTGTAGTTTAATTTTGAGTGGTAGGCAAAACACTGGGAAAAGGAAAATAGTAAAATATACTGATCCTATACATGTACTACCTGTAAGTAGATACGTTGTGAAATGTTACAGTTTATACGAATCTGTCAAAATTACTTGATCCACACGTATACTACAAGCAGTAGCAATTTCGACTATTGGAATAGTTATGCTAGATATTTACTATCGTGTTTGTAGTTTAATTTTGAATGGTAGGCAAAACCCTGGGAAAAGGAAAATAGTAAAATACACTGATCCTATACGTGTACTACCTGTAAGTACATACGTTGTTAAATGTTACAGTTTATACGAAGCTGTCAAAGTTACTTGATCCACACGTATACTACAAGCAGTAGTAATTTGGACTAGTGCAATAGTTATGGTAGATATTTACTATCATATTTGTAGTTTAATTTTGAATGGTACGTAAAACACTGGGAGAAGGAAAATAGTAAAATATACTAATCCTATACGTGTACTACCTGTAAGTAGATGCGTTGTTAAATGTTACAGTTTATACGAAGCTGTCAAAGTTACTTGGTCTACGTGTATACTACAAGCAAAAGTAATTTCGACTAGTGGAATAGTTATCCTATCTGGGTTAGTATATTTTACTATTGTGTTCTCTACGTGGGTCGATTACTGTTAAAAATTGTACTACAAAAATACGATAGTACTCAACCGCAATAAATTTATGCTATTTATCATGTCTATTCATATATACCTCTAGTTCATGTCGCTGTTGTGGTGGCTCCTCGATGCGCTCGTCCGCCTTTGTTGCCCCGGCTCCGGCATCACCGATTTTCGCCTCGTTTTTTTTCCTCCGGCAATTGAACAGCCTCGTCGCTGAAATAAAGAATAAACAATTACATATACGATTATAAAACATTCTAGGGATCTACAATCGTGTAATTCTGATTTCTTACCGATTATTTTCTTTTTCTGCAATGCTTGGCTCTTGGCTCTTCCGTACATGTGCCGCATGGTGCCGCGCCGTCGAATTTACCGCACGAACCGAGTGTTGCCGAACGCTTAGCGTTGTTGCCAAGTCGTTGGCTCTCCGGACTCCGCGCCGCGCAGTAACCAGGAAGAAACTTGGCAACACCGCTAGGCGTTCGGCAACACTCGGTTCGTGCGGTAAATTCGAAAATAGTCAGAAAAAAAATAATTTGGACAAATAACAATTATTTGTTGACATACGCCATAATATAAAGTGGAAAAAAACAAAAACAGCTTGATCCTCAATTTTTGCGAAAAATCTTCTCTTTGCCATCTGTCGTAAAATGCGATATTTTCAAAAATTTGTCGAAAATATTCTGAATTGTGCAGATCGAGTGTCTAGTGTCGGAAACAAAGTTAGGAAAACTGAATAAAAGAAATATTGCGCAAATTACATCTAATTTGTTCGCATAGGCCACAACATCAAGTTTAATTTATTGAAAAAAAATAACAGTTTTCGAAGCTTGTGCGCTTTACTTTGCGCACTGAAAAGTCGACTATAAGTTTTCTCTCTTTTTATCCTCCGGCAATCAAAAAGTAACTCTTCAAAATTATATTGTATGACTTACCGTATCTCACCATCTGCTGTTCTCGATGTGTTACTTTCTAAAAAGCATCCATATTTTTTAAAAATCGTGCAATTTGCGCGACCGGGAAACAAAGTGCCGAAAACGAAAACTAAAATTTCGATATTGCGTGTCTAGCGTTTTTTAATTAGCTTTCTTTTTGCCAAATTTTCAAAGACAAAGGGAAGAAAATCACGCTGGAGCCACGTTATATGCAAATCTTGGCCTGTCGGGAGGTGTGATGATTTTCGGACTTTGTTCCCCGGCCACATTCCCATGAATTTTTCGTAACGACAACGCACGTCCTGTCGCGCCTGCACTCTTGTACGGAAGCAGAGAGAGAGAGGGAGCGAGTGTCTTTCTATTCCGAGCAAGTGAGACAGTCTCGAAGCGCGAGTGAGCGGAGCAACCTAGAAAGAGAAGGTCTTATGTCGATCGCCTGAAGTTAGACAAAGAGATGGCCGCTGTCAAACTTTGATGCTTTATTTTTCCTATTTATAAGCTAACAATTTTGTCCATACTACTTTAATCGCTATTCCTCGGCACGAGAATCTGATTTCTGCAAAAAAAATCGCGAAAATCCCTCGAAAATCGACAATTTCACGGCGCAGTTTTCTCGCCTCTGACGTCACAGGCGGGGCCGCCTCGGCACGCTCGAGGGCCCTTAAGGAGCTTCTCAAGGTCGGCAGCGGTTGCCGTCTCGATTATGAGCCCGTTATCGCGTGTTTTACGCACCGATTTTACCGCGATTTTTTCAGCGACCGGATTAACCGCGTTTATGAGCGCCCGTCTAGCTTCATCGTGGTTAGCGATTTTGCTATTCGCGGAAGGGGTTATCCTGACCTCGTGGGTTTTAGCGCCCTCGCCCTCACCCCGAGCCGCGCACGCTGCTCGCACGACGGCCGCGACCCCTCGCGGACGTAAAGTCGCTGCAGCGTAGCTCGGCCTTCCCGTCAGGACCGGCAACGGGGGGAAGGAGGCCACGCCCGCGTAGGACATCGCCGGCGCGCTTCCCATGGGTGGGGAGGCGATAATTTCGCTTCTACCCACCCGGGGTCGCGCCACCGGGGCAGTTGCCCCCCCCCCGGCGTTTATCGCCCTCTAACACGACCGCGTGCAAAAGCCCGTTGGCTTTCCCGGCCAAGTACGCGTTTCGCGCGACGAGTTCCGTTATAATGTCCTTGAGTTTCGCGGTTTCCTCAAGGATTTTTTTAGCGACGTGTTTGGAGATCTTAATATTCTCGTCGTAACAAATATCGCGGAATGTTGCCTCGATGGCCGAAGTTTTCTCCGCGAAGTTCATCTCGGCTTTAAATGTTTCGCTATTTTTAGCGGTCTTCGCGCTTTTAGGCCCGGTGATTTTAACCTCGGAAACGTTTTCCGGTCCTCGGGGCGCCGGTTTTTTAAACGCGACCTCGCGGCTCTTCGCGTTTTCCGATTCGCTAGTTTCTTGCTCGATTTTACGTAGGACTTTACGTTTCGATTTTCTCCCGCGCACGACCTCGAAATCGGAGTCGTCCGCGTCTACTACCGTCGAGTTACCGGTGTCCGTCTCGTGTGACTCTACATCGCGGCTTCCCGTCGGTTTTTCCGCGTTCTCATCGCGCTTCTTCTTGGAAAGCTTCTTCCGTCGCTTCTCCAGTTCCTTACTCGCGGGAGTCATCCCCGACTCGGACCCCGACGATCGTCCGCGAGCACGAGGAGGGCTAGTCCCTTCGACCTCGCGGATCCTTCGCTTACGCCTCACGATTTCCACGTCACTGGACGTTTCCATTGTGGGCTACTTAAAAAAAAATAAAAGAAACTCCAAAAATGGGTTGTCCCGCTAAACTACTTATACTACTGAAAAAAAATAAGTTGGCTGATCGCCGGACACTGCCTACTCACACGGCTGAAATGAGTTGTCTCACCGGAGGTAGATTGGCCCTGCACCAATCGAACTCCACCTCGAACTACTTACGCAGGGAAAAAAAAACAAAGTCCCGCAACTTCACTAAACATTTTCAGAGTCCCACTAAGAATCCAGCGTAAGATTCGAAAAAGCAGTGGTTCTCAACCATTTGACAAAAGACGCAATAATTAACTAAACCAGTGTATCGATCTGCAATTTTGACTGCAGCTTTATACCATCTTCAGAAACATTTTGCAACTACAAAAAACCACCAGAATTATTTAAACAAAGTATAAACAATTCATAACAATTTGTATATAATAACAGATTGCATCAATACAGATGCGCGTCCGGGATTGAAATTTTAACAGTAAGTTCTTCTCATGACTAGAAACAAGTACGCAATAATGGAAAACGTTAAAAAAAATGCCAGCATTGTTTAAACAATTTATAAACAATTTACATATGGTCCAGCGTAAAATTCAAATAGCGGCAATAGAAATCCGCGTCCAGGGCTGAAATTTTTACTGAACCTTCTATTCATAACTAGAAACAAGTCCGCAATAATGAAAAACGTTTAAAAAAATGCCAGCATTGGTTAAACAATTTATAAACAATTTACATATGGTCCAGCGTAAAATTCAAATAGCGGCAATAGAAATCCGCGTCCGGGGCTGAAATTTTCACAGGGTCACCCTAATATATGTGGAATCATGTTCCGAGTGCAGAAAAAAATTAGAAAAAATGCCAGCATAGTGTAAACAATATAATGAACAATACAAAAAATCGCATATGTATGGTTAGAATAAAAACTCGAATAGCGGCAATACAAATTCGCGTCCGGGTCTGAAATTTTCACAGAGTCACCCTAATATATGTGGAACCAAGTTCCGAGTGCAGAAAAAAATTTTAAAAAATGCCGGCATAGTGTAAACAATATAATGAACAATACAAAAAATCGCATATGTATGGTTAGAATAAAAACTCGAATAGCGGCAATACAAATTCGCGTCCGGGGCTGAAATTTTCACAGGGTCACCCTAATATACGTGGAATCATGTTCCGAGTGCAGAAAAAAATTAGAAAAAATGCCAGCATAGTGCAAACAGTATAATTAACAATACAAAAAATCGCATATGTATAGTTAGAATAAAAACTCGAATAGCGGCAATACAAATTCGCGTCTGGGTCTGAAATTTTCACAGAGTCACCCTAATATATGTGGAACCAAGTTCCGAGTGCAGAAAAAAATTTAAAAAAATGTCAGCGTAGTGTAAACAAGATAATAAACAATACAATAAATCGCATATGTATAGTTAGCATAAAAACTCGAATAGCGGCAATACAAATTCGCTTCCGGGGCTGAAATTTTTACTGAACCTTCTTTTCATAACTAGAAACACGTTCGCAATAATGAAAAACGTTAAAAAAAATGCCAGCATTGTTTAAACAATTTATAAACAATTTACATATGGTCCCGCGTAAGATTCGATTGCGGCAATAGAAATCCGCGTCCGGGGCTGAAATTTTTACACAACCTTCTTTTCATAACTGGAAACAGGTCCGCAATAGTGAAAAACGGTAAAAAATATGCCAGCATTGTGTAAACAATTTATAAACTATCTCCATACGGTCCAGCGTAAAATTCAAATAGCGGCAATAGAAATCCGCGTCCGGGGCTGAAATTTTTACTGAACCTTCTTTTCATAACTAGAAAGAAGTCCGCAATAATGAAAAACGTTAAAAAAAATGCCAGCATTGTTTAAACAATTTATAAACAATTTACATATGGTCCCGCGTAAGATTCGATTGCGGCAATAGAAATTCGTCCGGGGCTGAAATCTTTACAGAACCATCTTTTTATAACTGGAAACAGGTCCGCAATAATGAAAAACGTTAAAAAAAAATGCCAGCATTGTTTAAACAATTTATAAACAATTTCCATATGGTCCAGCGTAAAATTCAAATAGCGGCAATAGAAATCCGCGTCCGGGGCTGAAATTTTTACTGAACCTTCTTTTCATAACTAGAAACACGTCCGCAATAATGAAAAACGTTAAAAAATATGCCAGCATTGTGTAAACAATTTATAAACAATTTACATATGGTCCAGCGTAAAATTCAAATTGCGGCAATAGAAATCCGTATCCGGGGCTTAAATTTGTACAGAACCTTCTTTTCATAACCACAAACAAGTACGCAATGGTGAAAAACGGTAAAAAAATGCCAGTATTGTTTAAACAATTTATAAAACATTTACATATTGTCCATCGTAAAATTAAAATACCGGCAATATCAATCCTCGTCCCCGGCTCAAATCTTTACCGAACCTTCTTTTCATAACTAGAAACAAGTACGCTATAGTGAAAAATGTTTAAGAAAATGCCAGCATTGTTTAAACAATTTATAAACAATTTACATATGGTCCAGCGTAAAATTCAAATTGTTGCAATAGAAATCCGCGTCCGGGGCTTAAATTTGTACAGAACCTTCTTTTCATAACCACAAACAAGTACGCAATGGTGAAAAACGTTAAAAAAAATGCCAGCATTGTTTAAACAATTTATAAACTATCTCCATACGGTCCAGCGTAAAATTCAAATAGCGGCAATAGAAATCCGCGTCCGGGGCTGAAATTTTTACTGAACCTTCTTTTCATAACTAGAAAGAAGTCCGCAATAATGAAAAACGTTAAAAAAAATGCCAGCATTGTTTAAACAATTTATAAACAATTTACATATGGTCCAGCGTAAAATTCAAATTGTTGCAATAGAAATCCGCGTCCGGGGCTTAAATTTGTACAGAACCTTCTTTTCATAACTGGAAACAAGTCCGCAATGGTGAAAAACGTTAAAAAAATGCCAGCATTGTTTAAACAATTTATAAACAATTTACATATGGTCCCGCGTAAGATTCGATTGCGGCAATAGAAATCCGCGTCCGGGGCTGAAATTTTTACTGAACCTTCTTTTCATAACTAGAAAGAAGTCCGCAATAATGAAAAACGTTAAAAAAAATGCCAGCATTGTTTAAACAATTTATAAACAATCTCCATACGGTCCAGCGTAAAATTCAAATAGCGGCAATAGAAATCCGCGTCCGGGGCTGAAATTTTTACTGAACCTTCTTTTCATAACTAGAAAGAAGTCCGCAATAATGAAAAACGTTAAAAAAAAATGCCAGCATTGTTTAAACAATTTATAAACAATTTACATATGGTCCCGCGTAAGATTCGATTGCGGCAATAGAAATTCGTCCGGGGCTGAAATCTTTACAGAACCATCTTTTTATAACTGGAAACAGGTCCGCAATAATGAAAAACGTTAAAAAAAAATGCCAGCATTGTTTAAACAATTTATAAACATTTTAATGATCCAGCGTAAAAATCAAATAGCGGCAATAGAAATCCGCGTCCGGGGCTGAAATTTTTACTGAACCTTCTTTTCATAACTAGAAACACGTCCGCAATAATGAAAAACGTTAAAAAATATGCCAGCATTGTGTAAACAATTTATAAACAATTTACATATGGTCCAGCGTAAAATTCAAATTGCGGCAATAGAAATCCGTATCCGGGGCTTAAATTTGTACAGAACCTTCTTTTCATAACCACAAACAAGTACGCAATGGTGAAAAACGGTAAAAAAATGCCAGTATTGTTTAAACAATTTATAAACAATTTACATATGGTCCAGCGTAAAATTAAAATAGCGGCAATAGAAATCCGCGTCCGGGGCTGAAATTTTTACTGAACCTTCTTTTCATAACTAGAAACAAGTACGCTATAGTGAAAAATGTTTAAGAAAATGCCAGCATTGTTTAAACAATTTATAAACTATCTCCATACGGTCCAGCGTAAAATTCAAATAGCGGCAATAGAAATCCGCGTCCGGGGCTGAAATTTTTACTGAACCTTCTTTTCATAACTAGAAAGAAGTCCGCCATAATGAAAAACGTTAAAAAAAATGCCAGCATTGTTTAAACAATTTATAAACAATTTACATATGGTCCAGCGTAAAATTCAAATTGTTGCAATAGAAATCCGCGTCCGGGGCTTAAATTTGTACAGAACCTTCTTTTCATAACCACAAACAAGTACGCAATGGTGAAAAACGTTAAAAAAATGCCAGCATTGTTTAAACAATTTATAAACAATTTACATATGGTCCCGCGTAAGATTCGATTGCGGCAATAGAAATCCGCGTCCGGGGCTGAAATTTTTACTGAACCTTCTTTTCATAACTAGAAAGAAGTCCGCAATAATGAAAAACGTTAAAAAAATGCCAGCATTGTTTAAACAATTTATAAACAATCTCCATACGGTCCAGCGTAAAATTCAAATAGCGGCAATAGAAATCCGCGTCCGGGGCTGAAATTTTTACTGAACCTTCTTTTCATAACTAGAAAGAAGTCCGCAATAATGAAAAACGTTAAAAAAAAATGCCAGCATTGTTTAAACAATTTATAAACAATTTACATATGGTCCCGCGTAAGATTCGATTGCGGCAATAGAAATTCGTCCGGGGCTGAAATCTTTACACAACCTTCTTTTCATAACTGGAAACAGGTCCGCAATAGTGAAAAACGGTAAAAAATATGCCAGCATTGTGTAAACAATTTATAAACAATTTACATATGGTCCAGCGTAAAATTAAAATAGCGGCAATAGAAATCCGCGTCCGGGGCTGAAATTTTTACTGAACCTTCTTTTCATAACTAGAAACACGTCCGCAATAATGAAAAATGTTAAAAAATATGCCAGCATTGTGTAAACAATTTATAAACAATTTACATATGGTCCAGCGTAAAATTCAAATTGCGGCAATAGAAATCCGTATCCGGGGCTTAAATTTGTACAGAACCTTCTTTTCATAACCACAAACAAGTACGCAATGGTGAAAAACGTTAAAAAAAATGTCAGCATTGTTTAAACAATTTATAAACAATTTACATATGGTCCCGCGTAAGATTCGATTGCGGCAATAGAAATCCGCGTCCGGGGCTGAAATTTTTACGCAACCTTCTTTTCATAACTGGAAACAGGTCCGCAATAGTGAAAAACGGTAAAAAATATGCCAGCATTGTGTAAACAATTTATAAACTATCTCCATACGGTCCAGCGTAAAATTCAAATAGCGGCAATAGAAATCCGCGTCCGGGGCTGAAATTTTTACTGAACCTTCTTTTCATAACTAGAAACACGTCCGCTATAGTGAAAAATGTTTAAGAAAATGCCAGCATTGTTTAAACAATTTATAAACAATTTACATATGGTCCAGCGTAAAATTCAAATTGTTGGAATAGAAATCCGCGTCCGGGGCTTAAATTTGTACAGAACCTTCTTTTCATAACTGGAAACAGGTCCGCAATAATGGAAAACGTTAAAAAAAATGCCAGCATTGTTTAAACAATTTATAAACAATTTACATATGGTCCAGCGTAAAATTCAAATAGCGGCAATAGAAATCCGCGCCCAGGGCTGAAATTTTTACTGAACCTTCTATTCATAACTAGAAACAAGTCCGCAATAATGAAAAACGTTTAAAAAAATGCCAGCATTGGTTAAACAATTTATAAACAATTTACATATGGTCCAGCGTAAAATTCAAATAGCGGCAATAGAAATCCGCGTCCGGGGCTGAAATTTTCACAGGGTCACCCTAATATATGTGGAATCATGTTCCGAGTGCAGAAAAAAATTAGAAAAAATGCCAGCATAGTGTAAACAATATAATGAACAATACAAAAAATCGCATATGTATGGTTAGAATAAAAACTCGAATAGCGGCAATACAAATTCGCGTCCGGGTCTGAAATTTTCACAGAGTCACCCTAATATATGTGGAACCAAGTTCCGAGTGCAGAAAAAAATTTTAAAAAATGCCGGCATAGTGTAAACAATATAATGAACAATACAAAAAATCGCATATGTATGGTTAGAATAAAAACTCGAATAGCGGCAATACAAATTCGCGTCCGGGGCTGAAATTTTCACAGGGTCACCCTAATATACGTGGAATCATGTTCCGAGTGCAGAAAAAAATTAGAAAAAATGCCAGCATAGTGCAAACAGTATAATTAACAATACAAAAAATCGCATATGTATAGTTAGAATAAAAACTCGAATAGCGGCAATACAAATTCGCGTCTGGGTCTGAAATTTTCACAGAGTCACCCTAATATATGTGGAACCAAGTTCCGAGTGCAGAAAAAAATTTTAAAAAATGTCAGCGTAGTGTAAACAAGATAATAAACAATACAATAAATCGCATATGTATAGTTAGCATAAAAACTCGAATAGCGGCAATACAAATTCGCTTCCGGGGCTGAAATTTTTACTGAACCTTCTTTTCATAACTAGAAACACGTTCGCAATAATGAAAAACGTTAAAAAAAATGCCAGCATTGTTTAAACAATTTATAAACAATTTACATATGGTCCCGCGTAAGATTCGATTGCGGCAATAGAAATCCGCGTCCGGGGCTGAAATTTTTACACAACCTTCTTTTCATAACTGGAAACAGGTCCGCAATAGTGAAAAACGGTAAAAAATATGCCAGCATTGTGTAAACAATTTATAAACTATCTCCATACGGTCCAGCGTAAAATTCAAATAGCGGCAATAGAAATCCGCGTCCGGGGCTGAAATTTTTACTGAACCTTCTTTTCATAACTAGAAAGAAGTCCGCAATAATGAAAAACGTTAAAAAAAATGCCAGCATTGTTTAAACAATTTATAAACAATTTACATATGGTCCCGCGTAAGATTCGATTGCGGCAATAGAAATTCGTCCGGGGCTGAAATCTTTACAGAACCATCTTTTTATAACTGGAAACAGGTCCGCAATAATGAAAAACGTTAAAAAAAATGCCAGCATTGTTTAAACAATTTATAAACAATTTCCATATGGTCCAGCGTAAAATTCAAATAGCGGCAATAGAAATCCGCGTCCGGGGCTGAAATTTTTACTGAACCTTCTTTTCATAACTAGAAACACGTCCGCAATAATGAAAAACGTTAAAAAATATGCCAGCATTGTGTAAACAATTTATAAACAATTTACATATGGTCCAGCGTAAAATTCAAATTGCGGCAATAGAAATCCGTATCCGGGGCTTAAATTTGTACAGAACCTTCTTTTCATAACCACAAACAAGTACGCAATGGTGAAAAACGGTAAAAAAATGCCAGTATTGTTTAAACAATTTATAAACAATTTACATATGGTCCAGCGTAAAATTCAAATTGTTGGAATAGAAATCCGCGTCCGGGGCTTAAATTTGTACAGAACCTTCTTTTCATAACTGGAAACAGGTCCGCAATAATGAAAAACGTTAACAAAAATGCCAGCATTGTTTAAACAATTTATAAACAATTTACATATGGTCCCGCGTAAGATTCGATTGCGGCAATAGAAATCCGCGTCCGGGGCTGAAATTTTTACTGAACCTTCTTTTCATAACTAGAAAGAAGTCCGCAATAATGAAAAACGTTAAAAAAAATGCCAGCATTGTTTAAACAATTTATAAACAATCTCCATACGGTCCAGCGTAAAATTCAAATAGCGGCAATAGAAATCCGCGTCCGGGGCTGAAATTTTTACTGAACCTTCTTTTCATAACTAGAAAGAAGTCCGCAATAATGAAAAACGTTAAAAAAAATGCCAGCATTGTTTAAACAATTTATAAACAATTTACATATGGTCCCGCGTAAGATTCGATTGCGGCAATAGAAATTCGTCCGGGGCTGAAATCTTTACACAACCTTCTTTTCATAACTGGAAACAGGTCCGCAATAGTGAAAAACGGTAAAAAATATGCCAGCATTGTGTAAACAATTTATAAACAATTTACATATGGTCCAGCGTAAAATTAAAATAGCGGCAATAGAAATCCGCGTCCGGGGCTGAAATTTTTACTGAACCTTCTTTTCATAACTAGAAACACGTCCGCAATAATGAAAAATGTTAAAAAATATGCCAGCATTGTGTAAACAATTTATAAACAATTTTACATATGGTCCAGCGTAAAATTCAAATTGCGGCAATAGAAATCCGTATCCGGGGCTTAAATTTGTACAGAACCTTCTTTTCATAACCACAAACAAGTACGCAATGTGTGAAAAACGTTAAAAATAATGTCAGCATTGTTTAAACAATTTATAAAAACAATTTACATATGGTCCCGCGTAAGATTCGATTGCGGCAATAGAAATCCGCGTCCGGGGCTGAAATTTTTACGCAACCTTCTTTTTCATAACTGGAAACAGGTCCGCAATAGTGAAAAACGGTAAAAAATATGCCAGCATTGTGTAAACAATTTATAAACTATCTCCATTACGGTCCAGCGTAAAATTCAAATAGCGGCAATAGAAATCCGCGTCCGGGGCCTGAAATTTTTACTGAACCTTCTTTTCATAACTAGAAACACGTCCGCTATAGTGAAAAATGTTAAGAAAATGCCATGCATTGTTTTAAACAATTTATAAACAATTTACATATGGTCCAGCGTAAAAATTCAAATTGTTGGAATAGAAATCCGCGTCCGGGGCTTAATAATTTGTACAGAACCTTCTTTTCATAACTAGAAACACGTCCGCAATAATGAAAAATGTTAAAAAATATGCCAGCATTGTGTAAACAATTTATAAACAATTTACATACGGTCCAGCGTAAAATTCAAATAGCGGCAATAGAAATCCGCGTCCGGGGCTGAAATTTTTACTGAACCTTCTTTTCATAACTAGAAAGAAGTCCGCAATAATGAAAAACGTTAAAAAAAATGCCAGCATTGTTTAAACAATTTATAAACAATTTACATATGGTCCCGCGTAAGATTCGATTGCGGCAATAGAAATCCGCGTCCGGGGCTGAAATTTTTACGCAACCTTCTTTTCATAACTGGAAACAGGTCCGCAATAGTGAAAAACGGTAAAAAATATGCCAGCATTGTTTAAACAATTTATAAACAATTTCCATATGGTCCAGCGTAAAATTCAAATAGCGGCAATAGAAATCCGCGTCCGGGGCTGAAATTTTTACTGAACCTTCTTTTCATAACTAGAAACACGTCCGCAATAATGAAAAAACGTTAAAAAATATGCCAGCATTGTGTAAAACAATTTATAAACAATTTACATATGGTCCAGCGTAAAATTCAAATTGCGGCAATAGAAATCCGTATCCGGGGCTTAAATTTGTACAGAACCTTCTTTTCATATAACCACAAACAAGTACGCAATGGTGAAAAACGGTAAAAAAATGCCAGTATTGTTTAAACAATTTATAAACAATTTACATATGGTCCAGCGTAAAATTCAAATTGTTGGAATAGAAATCCGCGTCCGGGCTTAAATTTGTACAGAACCTTCTTTTCATAACTGGAAACAGGTCCGCAATAATGAAAAACGTTAAAAAAAAATGCCAGCATTGTTTAAACAATTTATAAACAATTTACATATGGTCCCGCGTAAGATTCGATTGCGGCAATAGAAATCCGCGTCCGGGGCTGAAATTTTTACTGAACCTTCTTTTCATAACTAGAAAGAAGTCCGCAATAATGAAAAACGTTAAAAAAAATGCCAGCATTGTTTAAACAATTTATAAACAATCTCCATACGGTCCAGCGTAAAATTCAAATAGCGGCAATAGAAATCCGCGTCCGGGGCTGAAATTTTTACTGAACCTTCTTTTCATAACTAGAAAGAAGTCCGCAATAATGAAAAACGTTAAAAAAAATGCCAGCATTGTTTAAACAATTTATAAACAATTTACATATGGTCCCGCGTAAGATTCGATTGCGGCAATAGAAATTCGTCCGGGGCTGAAATCTTTACACAACCTTCTTTTCATAACTGGAAACAGGTCCGCAATAGTGAAAAACGGTAAAAAATATGCCAGCATTGTGTAAACAATTTATAAACAATTTACATATGGTCCAGCGTAAAATTAAAATAGCGGCAATAGAAATCCGCGTCCGGGGCTGAAATTTTTACTGAACCTTCTTTTCATAACTAGAAACACGTCCGCAATAATGAAAAATGTTAAAAAATATGCCAGCATTGTGTAAACAATTTATAAACAATTTACATATGGTCCAGCGTAAAATTCAAATTGCGGCAATAGAAATCCGTATCCGGGGCTTAAATTTGTACAGAACCTTCTTTTCATAACCACAAACAAGTACGCAATGGTGAAAAACGTTAAAAAAAATGTCAGCATTGTTTAAACAATTTATAAACAATTTACATATGGTCCCGCGTAAGATTCGATTGCGGCAATAGAAATCCGCGTCCGGGGCTGAAATTGTTACACAACCTTTTTTTCATAACAAGAAAGAAGTCCGCAATAATGAAAAACGTTAAAAAAAATGCCAGCATTGTTTAAACAATTTATAAACAATTTACATATGGTCCCGCGTAAGATTCGATTGCGGCAATAGAAATTCGTCCGGGGCTGAAATCTTTACAGAACCATCTTTTTATAACTGGAAACAGGTCCGCAATAATGAAAAACGTTAAAAAAAATGCCAGCATTGTTTAAACAATTTATAAACAATTTCCATATGGTCCAGCGTAAAATTCAAATAGCGGCAATAGAAATCCGCGTCCGGGGCTGAAATTTTTACTGAACCTTCTTTTCATAACTAGAAACACGTCCGCAATAATGAAAAACGTTAAAAAATATGCCAGCATTGTGTAAACAATTTATAAACAATTTACATATGGTCCAGCGTAAAATTCAAATTGCGGCAATAGAAATCCGTATCCGGGGCTTAAATTTGTACAGAACCTTCTTTTCATAACCACAAACAAGTACGCAATGGTGAAAAACGGTAAAAAAATGCCAGTATTGTTTAAACAATTTATAAACAATTTACATATGGTCCAGCGTAAAATTCAAATTGTTGGAATAGAAATCCGCGTCCGGGGCTTAAATTTGTACAGAACCTTCTTTTCATAACTGGAAACAGGTCCGCAATAATGAAAAACGTTAACAAAAATGCCAGCATTGTTTAAACAATTTATAAACAATTTACATATGGTCCCGCGTAAGATTCGATTGCGGCAATAGAAATCCGCGTCCGGGGCTGAAATTTTTACTGAACCTTCTTTTCATAACTAGAAAGAAGTCCGCAATAATGAAAAACGTTAAAAAAAATGCCAGCATTGTTTAAACAATTTATAAACAATCTCCATACGGTCCAGCGTAAAATTCAAATAGCGGCAATAGAAATCCGCGTCCGGGGCTGAAATTTTTACTGAACCTTCTTTTCATAACTAGAAAGAAGTCCGCAATAATGAAAAACGTTAAAAAAAATGCCAGCATTGTTTAAACAATTTATAAACAATTTACATATGGTCCCGCGTAAGATTCGATTGCGGCAATAGAAATTCGTCCGGGGCTGAAATCTTTACACAACCTTCTTTTCATAACTGGAAACAGGTCCGCAATAGTGAAAAACGGTAAAAAATATGCCAGCATTGTGTAAACAATTTATAAACAATTTACATATGGTCCAGCGTAAAATTAAAATAGCGGCAATAGAAATCCGCGTCCGGGGCTGAAATTTTTACTGAACCTTCTTTTCATAACTAGAAACACGTCCGCAATAATGAAAAATGTTAAAAAATATGCCAGCATTGTGTAAACAATTTATAAACAATTTACATATGGTCCAGCGTAAAATTCAAATTGCGGCAATAGAAATCCGTATCCGGGGCTTAAATTTGTACAGAACCTTCTTTTCATAACCACAAACAAGTACGCAATGGTGAAAAACGTTAAAAAAAATGTCAGCATTGTTTAAACAATTTATAAACAATTTACATATGGTCCCGCGTAAGATTCGATTGCGGCAATAGAAATCCGCGTCCGGGGCTGAAATTTTTACGCAACCTTCTTTTCATAACTGGAAACAGGTCCGCAATAGTGAAAAACGGTAAAAAATATGCCAGCATTGTGTAAACAATTTATAAACTATCTCCATACGGTCCAGCGTAAAATTCAAATAGCGGCAATAGAAATCCGCGTCCGGGGCTGAAATTTTTACTGAACCTTCTTTTCATAACTAGAAAGAAGTCCGCAATAATGAAAAACGTTAAAAAAAATGCCAGCATTGTTTAAACAATTTATAAACAATTTACATATGGTCCCGCGTAAGATTCGATTGCGGCAATAGAAATTCGTCCGGGGCTGAAATCTTTACAGAACCATCTTTTTATAACTGGAAGCAGGTCCGCAATAATGAAAAACGTTAAAAAAAATGCCAGCATTGTTTAAACAATTTATAAGCAATGTACATATGGTCCCGCCTAAGATTCGATTGCGGCAATAGAAATCCGCGTCCGGGGCTGAAATCTTTACAAAACCTTCTTTTCATAACTGGAAACAGGTCCGCAATAGTGAAAAACGGTAAAAAATATGCCAGCATTGTGTAAACAATTTATAAACAATTTACATATGGTCCAGCGTAAAATTCAAATAGCGGCAATAGAAATCCGCGTCCGGGGCTGAAATTTTTCCTGAACCTTCTTTTCATAACTAGAAACACGTCCGCAATAATGAAAAACGTTAAAAAATATGCCAGCATTGTGTAAACAATTTATAAACAATTTACATATGGTCCAGCGTAAAATTCAAATTGCGGCAATAGAAATCCGTATCCGGGGCTTAAATTTGTACAGAACCTTCTTTTCATAACCACAAACAAGTACGCAATGGTGAAAAACGTTAAAAAAATGCCAGTATTGTTTAAAATTCAAATAGCGGCAATAGAAATCCGCGTCCGGGGCTGAAATTTTTACTGAACCTTCTTTTCATAACTAGAAACAAGTACGCTATAGTGAAAAATGTTTAAGAAAATGCCAGCATTGTTTAAACAATTTATAAACAATTTACATATGGTCCAGCGTAAAATTCAAATTGTTGCAATAGAAATCCGCGTCCGGGGCTTAAATTTGTACAGAACCTTCTTTTCATAACCACAAACAAGTACGCAATGGTGAAAAACGTTAAAAAAAATGCCAGCATTGTTTAAACAATTTATAAACAATTTACATATGGTCCAGCGTAAAATTCAAATAGCGGCAATAGAAATCCGCGCCCGGGGCTGAAATTTTTACTGAACCTTCTTTTCATAACTAGAAACACGTCCGCAATAATGAAAAACGTTTAAAAAAATGCCAGCATTGTGTAAACAATTTATAAACAATTTACATATGGTCCAGCGTAAAATTCAAATTGCGGCAATAGAAATCCGCGTCTGGGTCTTAAATTTGTACAGAACCTTCTTTTCATAACCACAAACAAGTACGCAATAGTGAAAAACTTTAAAAAAAATGCCAGCATTGTTTAAACAATTTATAAACAATTTACATATGGTCCCGCGTAAGATTCGATTGCGGCAATAGAAATCCGCGTCCGGGGCTGAAATCTTTACAGAACCTTCTTTTCATAACTGGAAACAGGTCCGCAATAGTGAAAAACGGTAAAAAATATGCTAGCATTGTGTAAACAATTTATAAACAATTTACATATGGTCCAGCGTAAAATTCAAATAGCGGCAATAAAATTCGCGTCCGGGGCTGAAATTTTTACTGAACCTTCTTTTCATAACTAGAAACACGTCCGCAATAATGAAAAACGTTAAAAAAAATGCCAGCATTGTTTAAACAATTTATAAACAATTTACATATGGTCCCGCGTAAGATTCGATTGCGGCAATAGAAATCCGCGTCCGGGGCTGAAATCTTTACAGAACCTTCTTTTCATAACTGGAAACAGGTCCGCAATAGTGAAAAACGGTAAAAAATATGCCAGCATTGTGTAAACAATTTATAAACAATTTATTTATCATGTAGCGTAAGTTTCTAATTGCTGGTATACTATTGTTCTTCCGATTATAATTTTGGCGAAAGGTTGTTTTCATATCTATAAACGAGTTCCTAGTGCAGACAAAAATTCCGTATATGTGAGTAATGTTTATATATTTTATGAACAGTACATTGAGAAATTACTTGCTTTTTTAAAATTATTATTTACTCGCACTTTGCATTACCCAGGGCCAACCAGCGTGTAGGTGGCGAGTATGTGGCCCCTTTTTTTTTGTATTTTTATTTTTTATTTTTTTTTTATTTTTTTTTTAATTTTTTGTTTTTTTTGTTTTTTTTTATGTTTTTTTTTTGTTTCTGTGTTTTTTTATATTTTTTGTACGGTTTATTTCCTATTTTTATTTTCATTTTTATATGTTTATTTTTACGATATTATTTTTTAGTATTTCTCATTACATTAAGAATTTTGCACATGCACAATATTCTAATGTACTTATTGAGTTCGATGGCGGATCACGTGAAATTTTGATCAAGTCACTATCCCTGCAATCTGTCTTCATTGGATGAGGTTTTCCGATTTCGGCAAACACGTTTCTTTCAGAACAATATTTTTTGTTTGCTTCAATAATTGTATTAAAGACCCATTTTCTAATTTGTAACATTGAATCTTCGTTGAATTCGATCACCTGACTGGAGCATATTACGTGTCCCCACATGCAAACATGAGCACCGCAATTAACTCCTGGACCATTTGCGGTTAATTGGGACGGTATGTCTCTAGGGCAGAACAATGTCTATGTCTTCCACTCAAATGGGGGAATGTCCTTTTTTCCGTGTATTTTATCAATAAATGCGCAAAGCCTGCGTAGTACCTTTTTCGATAGAACTCCGTGCATTGAATTCAAATATACAATTGCATTACTTGGAAACACAATTAGAATGAGAGTCCAGTGATGATTCTCGCATTTTGGCATTAGCCAGATTCGATACGTCCACGCTTTCTTTTTTGCGCCCATGTGATAAAACCAAATCTGTCGGAATCATTCATTAAACTCACAAAGAATTGTGAATCATATATAAGTGGTTTGGAAAAATGATGCTGACTGCCAGGAAGCTGTTAATAATATTATCGTCAATCTCTACATCTGGCAAAAGCGTCTCTAAGCACTGTTCGTTGATAAGTAACCCATCCAAGTAGAAGGATTGTTTTCTCCAATTTTCTGGATAGGAATATAATCTTTCCACCCATGGTGCAACAATTCCAACAGTGTTTGAATTTTCTTGGGCTATGCCAGTATAATTTGGGTTTCCTTCCAATTTCTGCTTGTCATCTTCTGCACACATTTTTTGTTGTCTTTTCCATTTAGCAACGTCTTTCGAAAGATGCGCAAACCCTGTTCGATAAGGTACTGATTTTTTTCGTCTGTACCGTATTCAGGTCATAGTCCACTTCCATTTCATCGTTTTCTACGTCTTCTTCTGTGGATGGTTTCATTTTTTTAGTCATCCTCCGTGTGCTATTTTTTATCATTTTTTCTTTTTTGGAAAAACTTTCCAAATTCTTACCATCTTTCAATATATTAAACTCAGCCTCGTCTCCTCCTATATCTTTTAAATTTTCTTCATCCTGAATCTGATCTATCATCTCTTTGTTCTTAATCCTGTTATCGATTTGTCTCGTTGTCTTTGTTCCAAATTCCCTTACTAGCAAACGGTCGCTGATATTTTTCGCCAATGTCTCTATTGCCCTTGGTATAAGATTCCTCATTTTTCCATCGAACACAAAATATTTAATAATCTTATGCCAGTTTTCTACAGCAGCATTTGAATGCCGTCTAATGCCAAATTGATGAATGACAATGCCTGACCACAAAGGATAATATGGCGATAATTCATTGATTAAATATGCCATAAACTGCGGAAGAAATAAGTCGTTTGGCATACCTTCTTCCGAATCACTTTTTTTTTAATTTCGTCATATACAGATCTAAATTTACGGTAAAATTTCGACCTCTCTCTCTGTAATTTTTCGCTATATACATAATCACCCTTGCAAACTTCTTCAACAATTTCGTCACTCGTATTGTCACTGTCCGAGAAATCCAGCGCTTCAAAGTCTAATAATTTTTGAAGAAAGAATTCATGCTTCAAAAGTGCAAAAGCAGATCTCAAAAGTGCTTGAATGTTTTTATCAGAGGTAAAGTTTTTGATTCTTTTTATTGCTGATTTTATGAGGTGGCTGGAACAAACATGTATAATTGTTAATGGATTGACGTTATTTTTCTGGTCACTGTGAAGCTGATTCCATATTTGATCTAGATATAGTGAGATGTCCATATTGTTGAACGACTTACAAGCAGCTTGAATTAAGGCTTTGCTAAAATCTGTTTCTATCTGAGATACAACAGGCCTCAAAGTTGTAATCTTTTTCATGAAAGAAACAAAAATTTCAAGGGACTTTTGAATGCTGTAAACATCGTGCCCACAGGAAATAAACTCCAGCACAGCGACTGGTACAGTGTCGTTACCTCCTGGTATTATGAGACAGTAGTAAAAGGGACTCCTTTCAGAATCTGGAGGCTGTGCTAATATAGACCTGTAGCATCCAAATTTAAACATACGTATCCTTTTGATTTCAAAAGCTCTGCGACAAGTTTCACTTGTTTTTCAGAACATAGTGTCACAGAAAATGAAGGATACGTTGTATACCCTTGAATGAACCCTTTTATATATTTGCCTTTCCACTCATCTGCAGAGTCAAATTCATTTTTAAGTTTAGTTAGGAACAAATGAAAATTTTTGTCCAAATCAAATTTCTGTTTGTTTTCGCTAACAATTTTATGCATCAGCATAGCCGATGGAGCATTGTTTCGGTTGCCAGCCCTCAAAATATCTTCAGGTACTTCAGATATCATATCCCCTTCCAAAACACATGGATGCGCTTTGGTTAAATTTTTTGCGAGATTATCTCGTTCTTGCCCTGAATAGTGTCTTCTTCGGATGTCACCGCTATCGTGATTAAATGCGCCTATTGTTTTTACGTTAACACGAAAGGATCTATTACGTTCTAATGGTTCCATAATAGTAAATTTGTATTTACAACAGCCAGTGATTGTACAGTGTCCAGTTACAGTAACGGGAGTAAACGTTCTTTTCCGTGTGCCATACTGTATCGTATTATTCGTAAAGGCTAAAACGCATTTATTATTAATTATCTCGAAGCATTTATTAAAATCGTGTGTCCAACCTGACGTAAATCTCGTCTCCTTTTCTACCCACCATTTATCACAAAAGCTGGAAGGTAGGTCGAAGTAGCGTTGTGTTGCATTATTATTATCAGATAATTTGCTTCCAATCTGCAAGATCAAATGTTCGTCATCAGATACATGAGAATTTCCAGATAACTTTTCAGATTCATATGTAGAAGTGATTTGTGAGGCACCGAGAAAGGCAGCGGAAGCAACATCAGTTGCTAATGAATTATGATCGTCTAACATATTATTCGTAGGAATATCTTCATCGGGTGATGTAATGGAAGAAATCAATTCAATGCATTCGTCTGATAGTGGAGGAAGATTTGTGGAACAAGTATTAGGGAAAGGAAGGTGCAACAAATCCAAACATTTACTAACAGGAGTATCTTCATGAGATGTCACAACGGACGAACTCAAATCACTGCATTCATCTGATACTGGAACGTCTGCGTGATCATCATTCAATTCATCATACTTATTTTTTAAAAGATATAAAATGATTTCTTTATTTCGTAACAACATTTTCTTTATTCTTGGACTGTGATTTGTCACACTTTTTAATTGAAAATTGGTAAGAATTAATGAACCAAATTGTATCCACTGATCGCTACATCGAGAGGAACCTAACAATTCCTATCTTTCGAGTAATTTTAAAAAATTACATTCACTATTAATTCTTTTGAAATAAACATGACTTTATAATATAGTAAGGTTAGGTATGAAAAAACTTTCTGGAAAGTTTCATATCCATTGCATTAATAGTTTAAGAGTAATGAATGTTTAAAGTTGGTAGTGGCCGAGCGCCCATCGCCGCGGCACACATGACGCGCTAGCCGTTGGCCGCTACCTGTTTTAAACATTCATTACTTTTAAACTATTAATGCAATGAAGATGAAACTTTCCAGAAAATTTGTTCATACCTTAATGAACAACTTTCTCGCTGATAGTTTTCGGATGCTTGAAATTCGCTCGATAAACGAAGCACCTGAATATATAAAGCGTTAATTTCGCAGTTCTGCATTAAAAAATTAATAACTTTTTTGTTTATTGAAATACATCATTTTTTTCTTCTTGCACTAGATGCGGGAAACTGTCGTGAACAATTTCGTTTTTTATTCGTTTCAAAATTCTAAAAATTGACTGAGTTATAGTGAGTTGAAATAAAAAGTATTTGTGAACCGGCCGCGCAATAACCAGCGCTGCGTAGACAAGACTCAATCGTGTTTCTTCCTTTCCGTGTATACGTAGACAGAGCGTTCCACATACAGTCGAGCCAGACACTGAGCTCACCTGAGAATTTCGCCAGCATGCTGCCGTTATATCCCCACTCTCGACCGTCCCCACCGCGTTTAGCCCCACCATTACCTTCGGCCGGTTCGTGTATCGTCGGAGAAAGGCTGCGTTCGAGAGTGGGGATATAGCGGCAGCATGCTGGCGAAATTCTCAGGTGAGCTCAGTGTCTGGCTCGACTGTAAATGACCGAAAGATTCACGGAGCGCGCATTGTGAATGTAATCCTCTATACGAATCTGTTTGTATAAAAATTATGTTTGCATTGTGTCAAGAAATTTATAACTTACATTCAAAATGAAACTTGTTAGCATGCTTTGTCTTCTTTTTATGGGGTTTATTTGAATATTTACAATATCAAAACTAAAAATAACAAATATTAATATTATTGAAAATAATAACATTAACCCATTAACGCCTGAACGAGCACTTTTTGTCTTCAATTCAAAGCAAGATCTTAAATGCTAAATCATTAACTATTGGATTGACCATTTTATACTAGGGGGTCTGGGGTATGCTCTTTCAGATTTCAGGTTCAAAATTGAGTTTCGTCTAATAGACATTTCAATCCAGCGCCAAATTTGAGAAAAATTGCAAAAAAATTTGTAAATATTTATTGTTTTTAAATTTTTTATTTGTTTGATTAAAAGATTGGTACTCTATTGAAACTCTGCATAAAAGTGAAGTAGGGTCAGCCGGGGTAAATCCGAACGCGGGGTAAATCCAAACGCTAATTATTTCAGCTTAATTAAAATTTTAAAAAATAAGTTAAACGTGAGAATTTTTACTTCAGATCCTCTTCAAGAGATTCTAAGTATTATCCCATTTTTTTAAATTTTAATTAAGCTGAAATAATTAGCGTTCGGATTTACCCCGGCTGACCCTAAATACTTGAATTTAAAGAACAAATTTTACTTTTTTAACCAATTTCATTGTAACGTACTCAAAATGGCGTCCGACGAGAACATTGCTTTCAAAACTTTCAGGGCGCCCCAACTACAAAGCTATGAGCTTTCTGAAGAAATGTAAAAATTCAAAGGTCTGCTACTAATTCAAAGAATACAGTGGCCTTTTTTCAGATTTTTTTGGTGATACTTTCAAGTTGCTTATAAATTGTTTAAACAACGCTGGTATTTTTACCACCTTTTTCCACTATTGCAGGCTTACTTCTAGCTATAAGAAGCTTCAGTAAACATTTCAGCCTTGGACGCGCATTTGTGTGGCGGCAATGCGAATCTTACGCTGAATGATATATAAATTGTTTATAAATTGTTTAAACAATGCTGGCATTTTTTTTAACGTTTTTCACTATTGCGTACTTGTTTGTGGTTATGAAAAGAAGGTTCTGTACAAATTTCAGCCCCGGACGCGGATTTCTATTGCCGCAATCGAATCTTACGCGGGACCATATGTAAATTGTTTATAAATTGTTTAAACAAAGCTGTCATTTTTTTTAACGTTTTTCATTATTGCGGACTTGTTTCTAGTTATGAAAAGAAGGTTCAGTACAAATTTCAGCCCCGGACGCGGATTTCTATTGCCGCTATTTGAATTTTTCGCTGGACCATATGTAAATTGTTTATAAATTGTTTAAACAATGCTGGCATTTTTTTTAACGTTTTTCACTATTGCGTACTTGTTTGTGGTTATGAAAAGAAGGTTGTGTACAAATTTCAGCCCCGGACGCGGATTTCTATTGCCGCTATTTGAATTTTACGCTGGACCATATGTAAATTGTTTATAAATTGTTTAAACAATGCTGGCATTTTTTTTAACGTTTTTCACTATTGCGTACTTGTTTGTGGTTATGAAAAGAAGGTTCTGTACAAATTTCAGCCCCGGACGCGGATTTCTATTGCCGCAATCGAATCTTACGCTGGACCATATGAAAATTGTTTATAAATTGTTTAAACAATGCTGACATTTTTTTTAACGTTTTTCATTATTGCGGACTTGTTTCTAGTTATGAAAAGAAGGTTCAGTAAAAATTTCAGCCCCGGACGCCGATTTCTATTGCCGCTATTTGAATTTTACGCTGGACCATATGTAAATTGTTTATAAATTGTTTAAACAATGCTGACATTTTTTTTAACGTTTTTCATTATTGCGGACTTGTTTCTAGTTATGAAAAGAAGGTTCAGTAAAAATTTCAGCCCCGGACGCCGATTTCTATTGCCGCTATTTGAATTTTACGCTGGACCATATGTAAATTGTTTATAAATTGTTTAAACAATGCTGGCATTTTTTTAAACGTTTTTCACTATTGCGTACTTGTTTGTGGTTATGAAAAGAAGGTTCTATACAAATTTAAGACCCGGACGCCGATTTCTATTTCCGCAGTTTGAATTTTACGCTGGACCATATGTAAATTGTTTATAAATTGTTTAAACAATGCTGACATTTTTTTAACGTTTTTCATTTTTGCGGACTTGTTTCTAGTTATGAAAAGAAGGTTCAGTAAAAATTTCAGCCCCGGACGCGGATTTCTATTGCCGCTATTTGAATTTTACGCTGGACCATATGTAAATTGTTTATAAATTGTTTAAACAATGCTGACATTTTTTTTAACGTTTTTCATTATTGCGGACTTGTTTCTAGTTATGAAAAAAAGGTTCAGTAAAAATTTGTTAACAATAAGTTGTGCGTTAACGCGTAAAGATCTTGTGATAATAGATAACTTTTATGTGTTGTGCGGTTGTGAAGAAAACATAACCTTAGTGGAAGAATACGACGAGGAGCAGGAAAATTCTGAAGATGTCAACGTCCTACGGATCATTATTTTATCACTAAAGAAAACCATTATAGATCAGAAGAATTATAAACGCAAATATGAAACTCAATTAAAACTAGACAAGCAGAACACTGGACAACGAGATTATGAAACAGATCTACTTAGGAAAGAAAATGTTAAGTTGCAAAAGAAAATTAAATCAATGGAAGGTAAATTCGATAACAGTATTATTGACAGATCTCAAGACGAACATTTAACAACAACAGCAATACTGTCCCATGAAGAAATAATTAAATTGCAAAATCTTAATGCTTCTTTACAAAAGGACTATAATCAATTAAAAACGTTAAATGTCGAAATAAAAGAAAACAACAACACACTGAAAGAGCATAACGACACGTTGAAAGAGAATAACATTGTACTAAAAGAAAACATAAATTTGCTGAAAAAACAGATTGAAAACAATTTAATACAAAAAACTCCAACATATGCTGCGGTAGCAAATATAAATCAGTCAAATAGACAAACTATACGCTCTGAACTAACGACTGTAAATATTAAACCAAAACAACAACAAGCCTCAAGGAAAACAAGAAGTGAAATTCAAAATAATATCAAACCAGACGAAATACATTTAAAGGTAACTAATATAAAGGAAAACCGCAACGGAGAAGTACAAATAAAATGCAATTCAAAGGTTGATGCTGAAAATTTAACTGAGGAACTTACACAAAAATTATCAGAAAACTACATCGTACAGATTGAAGAGAAAAAAAATCCACGAATAAAAATAATTGGATATTCTGGAGATTTGCAGATTGAAGAAATCCAAGATGCAATTATAGCGCAAAATTTCCAAGATCTCACCAAAATTTTCTTAAAAATTACCCATAAAAGCAACCCCAAAAATGATAAACCAGGAATTCTTTATGCCGAAATAAATAGAGCTGCTTATGAAACTATAATGGTAAACAAATATAAGATTTATATAAAATGGCAACGTTGTACAGTTTATGATGACATTCCGGTGAGTCGATGCTATAAATGTAGTAGATATGGCCATAGCAGTGCAAAATGTCAAAGTCAAACACACGTCTGCATGCACTGCTCAGGACCTCATGACTCAAAAACATGTTCCACTACAGATTATAAAAAATGCATAAATTGCACAGAAGCTAACACAAGATTCAATTTAAAAAGGCAAACGCAACACGCTGCAAATGACACAGACAAATGCGAAACATACAACTCACGTAAGCAATATTTAATTTCCAAAACTAATTATCCATTAAATTATGTATATAAATAATCTAAAAAACTTAATACAGCACATACAAATTCCGCAAATACAAACTAAAATTTACGAATCACAACAAGTCTGTCATACAGGACTTTCCAATTTTGCTCCATCTATAAAAATTATGCACACAAATATTCGAAGTATAAACAAAAACTTCCTGGATCTAAATGTACTTCTGCACTCTTTTTCTTACCAATTTGACGTCATAGTGGTCACTGAAACATGGACACTTGAAAATATTAATTTATACTCGATTCCTGGTTACAAATTCATTTATAATGGAGGACGTCGAAATCAAAACGACGGAACAGTAATATACAGGGTCATCGAAAAGTATCGGACCCCCCTAATATCTTCAGTTAGAATGCACTTAGGAGAAAATGTCCAATAGCAAAGTTGTATGGTTTCAAGCGGGGAGTAAGATGATGACCTTGACTTTGACCTTGACCATGTCCTTCAAGGTCTTTTGAAGGTCAATCTTATTTTTTTAAATAGAACCCCCTACATTTTATTGCATATTCTTATAGCTTATCTCGAGAGCTTTCCAAAACACTATAATAAAATATTTTTTTATTAAGTACTTTTTGAGTTATAAAGGTTTGAAGTTAACAATTTTTTGACACAAAATGTAGAATATCTTGTAAAATATTATTTAGTTTTCAGTAATCATAACCTTAATACTTTTGTGCGCGGAATAATGAGACCAATTAATTGGTTTAAAGAAAATACATTAATCGGATCCCCCTAATATTTTCAGTAAGAATGCATTTTGGAAAAACTTCAAACCTTTATAACTAAAAAAGTACTTAATAAAAAAATATTTTATTATAGTGTTTTGGAAAGCTCTCGAGATAAGCTATACGAATATGCAATAAAATGTAGGGGGTTCTATTTAAAAAAATAAGATTGACCTTGAAATGACCTTGAAGGACATGGTCAAGGTCAAAGTCAAGGTCATCATCTTACTCCCCGCTTGAAACCATACAACTTTGCTATTGGACATTTTCTCCTAAGTGCATTCTGACTGAAGATATTAGGGGGGTCCGATACTTTTCGATGACCCTGTATGTAAAAGAAAACTTAACTTATACGCACAGCATAATGCCTATAAACGAAAACAACGCGATAAGATTATCAATATTACTACCATCGTTAGAGAAGATCGAAATATTAGCTCTATACAGACTGGACTCAGACGACATTGAAAAGTTTACGAACAGTCTACCACCGATATTAGAGGCCTTAGATTTAAATGCAACGCAAATACTAATTGGAGACATCAACATTGATATAATGAAAAATTCTGCAACCACACTTGAATACCTCACAGAACTAAGCTCACACGCATATATATCGGCCATAAACGGACCCACGAGAGAAGATAAAACGTCATCAACGTGCATTGACCATATTTTTTACAGACGAGGAAAATATGAAAAGAACCCTCTTGCGGCAATTTTAAAAACCTCGATAACTGATCACTACTCAACTATCATTGCTATACCAATGGAGAAAAGCAAAATAGCAACTAGCATTATACCGTCAATAAAACGTAGAATTGACTATAATAAATTAGCATACACCACGAGGAACGAAACATGGAATGACCTGTACTCAATAAAAGACGTCGAAACTTACACCAACATGCTAATCTCAAAAATACAAACTCTTATAAATCACGCTACAACAACATCAGTAAACCATCAAACGAGAAAAAAGAAATCACCTTGGATTACCCGAGGGCTACTATACTCAATGAAAACGAGAGATAAGCTTCGAATGGAGGCGCGTAAGAATCCTAATAACCCACTATTGAGTAACAAGTACAAAAAATACAGAAATTATTTGGCAACGCTAATGACGAAAACAAAAAACAAATACTATGAAAATGTAATTAATAACTGCGGAAACGATCCTAAAAAATTATGGAAAACAGTTAATAATATTGCAGGAAAGGGCCTAAAAATCAATTCGGACAAGATCACTAAAATAAAAACTCAACAAAGCCAAGACGTAATAGGCGATGGAAAAATAGCAGATGAATTCATAAGCTACTATTCGAATGTTGGGAAAAATTTAGCGAGCAAAATTGACCAAGCCCGACAACCTCCCTGGACTCATTCGCAGCAAAATTCCATGTATCTTACAGAGGCAAAAGAAACCGAAATCATTAAAGCCATTATGTCTTTAAAACGAGGAAAAGCGACGGGACCAGATCAGATATCCGCAGAATGTCTTAAAATACAAGCTCCTTTTATCGCCAAACCACTAACATATCTCATCAATCTTAGCTTTAACACTGGAAGATGTCCACTCCAATTTAAAACAGCTAAAATTATACCAATTTATAAAGCAGGAGATAAATATGAAGTATCAAATTATAGACCGATTGCAATAATATCTTCGCTTGCAAAAATTTTTGAAATATGCCTCAGCAATAGAATGACACAATTTTTTAAAATAAGCAACACTTTGAATCCTCATCAGTACGGTTTCAGGCCGAATAAATCCACGGAGGACGCGATGGGTGAAGCAACACGCTACATCCATGACGCCCTAAATCGTAGTAAACCATGTCTAGCCATTTTTGTAGATTTGTTGAAGGCATTTGATACTCTTGACCATACTATTCTTCTGGACAAATTAGAAAAGTACGGCATCAGGGGAATCACTCACAAACTACTCACATCATATTTATGTAACAGGCCCCAATTTGTTCAGATAGAGACTGCTCAAAGTAAAATTCTAAACTCTACATGTGGGATTCCGCAAGGCACCATACTAGGCCCGCTCCTGTTCAATATTTACATAAATGATCTTTTCACCGTCAACACAAAAGGCAAAATCATTGCATATGCAGACGATACCTTCATATATTATGAAGGATCCTCATGGCAGGAAGTATTAGATACCGCAGCTAAAGACTTTACAAATATAAAAAATTGGCTTGCAGCAAATAAATTATCTTTAAATTACGAAAAAACAGTCTGTATAACCTTTGGGTGCTACAAAGACAGTATACCTAAAGTAAGCAATCTAACATTGCATGATTCTACATGCTACTCTCGCTTAAACTGTAGAACCTGTAAAAAGATAAGCATCACAAATACCACAACATATTTAGGATTGGAAATAGATAGCCACCTTCGATGGGATCATCACATTAATAACACAGTACGAAAATTACAATATATGTCCTACGTCTTCAAATCCTTGCGAAACATACTACCTAAAAACGTAATAATTTCTGTCTACAAGAACCAGCAACAGCACAATTAAACCTTTAGAAACTTTAAACCGGAAAATCCTGAAAATTATATTAAAAAAAGACTACAGATTTCCATCAAACGAACTTTACAGCGCAGCCAAAACCTTAAACGTAAACAAGACGTATCAATTAAGGACCATATACTATTACATCTCGCACAATCTTCTACGCTATAAACAAAGATCTCGATCTACAAGATTAAATTACAAGCCATCGGACAAAGAGCACATGATTACGCTGGACCAATGCTATTCAACGCGCTGCCTCTAAACATCAGAGTAGACATTTTCGCTAATAACCAGAAGAGATCTTCCTACGTCAAAATACGGGAATACCTCCTACATCAAGACACTGCAATCTAGCTGGTACTAGGAACAAAATTTGCAACACCGGCAGCTAAATCACGTCTTCAGAAGATTATTTTTACAATATATTTTAATCATTATCTAATAAGTCATTCCGTTACAAATTACGCCATTACTGTTATATTTTAAATTTATTTCAATTTATTTCTATTGTTATATATGTATATTTTATTATCTTTGTTCTTATTAATTGTTTTATTATCTTATGTTATTAACATCTCACAGACAAGTTCCCAGTAGAACTTACGTGAGGATTAGACTTCTTTCTATTGCCATCATGATGTACACATATGTAACACCAACAACAAATGTAAAAACATTGTAAGAAGTGTAATCAAGAATAAATATATCAATATCAATATCAATATCAATTTCAGCCCCGGACGCGGATTTCTATTGCCGCAATCGAATCTTACGCGGGACCATATGTAAATTGTTTATAAATTGTTTAAACAATGCTGGCATTTTTTAAAAGTTTTTAATTATTGCGGACGTGTTTCTAGTTATGAAAAGAAGGTTCAGTAAAAATTTCAGCCCCGGACGCGAATTTGTATTGCCGCTATTCGTGTTTCTATTCTAACTATACTTATGCGATTTATTGTATTGTTTATTATCTTGTTTACACTATGCTGGCATTTTTTTTAATTTTTTTCTGTACTCGGAGCATGATTCCACATATATTAGGGTGACCTCGTGAAAATTTCAGCCCCGGACTCGAATTTTTATTGCCGCTACTCGAGTTTTTATTCTAACTATACATATGCGATTTTTTGTTTTGTTTATTATATTGTTTACACTATGCTGGCATTTTTTCTAATTTTTTTCTGCACTCGGAACTTGGTTCCACATACATTAGGGTGACCCTCTGAAAATTTCAGCCCCGGACGCGAATTTGTATTGCCGCTACTCGAGTTTTTATTCTAACTATACATATGCGATTAATTGTATTGTTTATTATCTCGTTTGCACTATGCCGGCATTTTTTAAAATTTTTTTCTGCATTAGGAACATGATACCTCATATACTAGAGTGACTCTGTGAAAATTTCAGCCCCGGGCGCGAAGTTGTATTGCCGCTATTCGTGTTTCTATTCTAACTATACTTATGCGATTTATTGTATTGTTTATTATCTTGTTTACGCTATGCTGGCATTTTTTCTGATTTTTTTCTGCACTCGGAACATGATTCCGCATACATTAGGGTGACCCTGTGAAAATTTCAGCCCCGGACGCGAATTTGTATTGCCGCTATTCGAGTTTTTATGCTAACTATACATATGCGATTTATTTTATTGTTTATTATCTTGTTTACACTACGGTGGCATCTTTTTAAATTTTTTTCTGCACTCGGAACTTGGTTGGTGTTAACCAACGATGACCTTGAGGTCAAAGTTGAAGGTCATTTCAAGGTTAAATCAATTTTATCTAATAAACAACGGTAACCTTGTCCTTGACCTTGGGCCAAATTTGAAAAAATTTGAAGGTCATTTCAAGGTCAAATCAAAATATGTTCAAATTTGAAGAAAAATAAGCAAAATTGATTTGACCTTGAAATGACCTTCAACTTTGACCTCAAGGGCATCGTTGGTTAACTCGAAGTCAATACCTAGATCACTTGATCGTCGACCCCAAACTCCTGGTGCATATTTTTTAGTTAAAAAGGTGAAAAACTACGGAGCGCGATTCCTAGACACCGTAATCGCCGACCTTGAATACCTGGTGCACGTATTTCGGCTAGAATCATGAAACACTATGAAGCTCGATACCTAGACCCCTTGATCGGCGACCCGGAACACCTGGTGTACGTATTTCAGCTAGAATCGTGAAAAATTATGCAGCGCGATACCTAGACCCCGTAATCAGCGAACTTAAACATCTGGTGCACGTATTTTAGTTAAAATGGGGAAAAACTACTGAGAGCGATACCTAGTCCCCGTAATCGGTCATCCTAAAGACCTGGAGCAAATATGTATTTTGCCAATCCGATTCAAAACTGCGAATCGTCATATCTCGAGACCGTAATCAGGAAAACATCTGTGCGTCGGTTGCCAAGCACATGTATAGTAGCGCCATCTAGTGATCGCAAATCCCGGGGGTCACAACGAGAACGTTACGAACGAAACAGTTTCACCCCCCTGACCGTTACACCGGTGCAGTGGTGTAGAAACGGTGCAGAGGGTAGATTTCGCTATGTATTGTTGATGGTTAAACGAACTTACCTGTAAGTGAAGTTCGACTATAATTATATGAGTACCTTGTTCGAAGATATTAACTATGTAGTACGGTGACTCGCCGCACGATGACGCCTCATTTTAGAGTCCAATTGGAATTAATAATATTAATATCTTTGAACAAGCTTAACGAAATATAATAAATGGATTTGATAATGTTTTAAAACTAATTGGATTCTATGAATTATTTTCGGAGCTTACATGTGCTCCTCTAGCATAATTCGCGATGATACACATTTGCCATACGTTCGCGTACGTTTACGTACGTTTAGGAATATTCTTTGATGCATTTTTTCTCGTAAGTGACGTTTCTGCAGGATTCTACAGGATACTGTACCTTTGCACACTTTCGCGTACGTTTACGTACGTTTACGTACGTTTACATCTGTTTAGAAATATTCTGTTATGCATTTTTTCTCGTATGTGTACATTTTTGTAGGATTCTGGACGATACTGCATCTTTGCATAATTTTGCGTACATTAACGTACCTTCGCGTACGTTCGCGTACGTTTCTGTATAATGATGTAAAAATGTTCGAACCGTAACCAAAACGTACCTAAACGTACCAAATCGTACGTAATCGTACGGAATCATGCTTAAATGTAACGAAAACATACCATTTTTATTTCCAAAGGGGTGCCTTTCTGGAAGGAGAAGAAATACTGTTTTGTGATTTCCAGTTTAACAGTGATACGTGTGTGCCATGAAATGAATGACTATAGAATGTGATTACACAATTTCTATTTAAACCGTATTCTAGTATAAAAATCAGTTGTCAGTTTTGTGTTGTGTATTGTCTAATTAATCGAAATCGATTGTGATGATTTTGTCCAGAATAATTTGAAACCCCATATTTCTATTTTTTATCAGTGTATTATGAATATTAAGTGTGTAGTATACATAAATTAAAAGAAATTGAAATGTAAAATATTGCACATTAAAACAAATTTATACACAGACATATATGTAGTTTTATGGAAATAGAGGGTCTCAATTTAAACCTGGCATCACATTTTATAAACATGGTATCGATTATTGAATATTTATAAAATAAAAATAAACAATACACGAAAAGTGTTTAACTGGCAGTGGGTGTCATTCCAGTGAATTTCTTTGTTTTATGTATTCATAAGTTTTATTACATTTTTACTTTTTTACAAATGTTCTCAGAATAATTATAAACAAGAATAATACTTCATGAACAATCATTATATTAATTTCATACAAATAAATTTTATTTCGTCAATTATATTTAATGAAGAAGTGGCATCACATATGTTTTTATAGAACCGTTGAATTTAAAATTAATTTGTAACTTAACAATTACACGGTGTTTTGAACGACTTGCGTTCATTTTCAAGAGGTACTACAGTAACCTCTTGAAAATGAACGCAAGTCGTTCGAAACGTCGAGGAAAACCAACAGCAACCAACTTTGTAGGACAAAGCCGAACCCTTATTATTATTTATTGTAACTTAACAAGTTTTGATTTTATGTCGTTTAAATTACATTTGTAAACTTTTCCATATTGTCGAGTCATGTTTTCAAGTTCAAACATATTTAATATTGATGGCTTGAAAGGATAGTCGTACAGATTCTTTTTTACATTCCATACTTTTCCTTCAATAATAATGGGAGAGTTCTCTGTGTATAAATTTATAATTTCTAAAATAGTGTTATTTTCCAATATAACCATGTTATTCGGTGATTTAGTGGATAATATAAACTTTTTAAAAACAACTTTGACATTTTCTTTCACTACATTAATTTCAGAATTTTCTTTTCCTAATAGTATGCGGGAAATCCGCATTTCCCGCATCGTTTTTAGTGCGGGAAACGCTTATTTTTATTACATTACAGTATGTGGGAAATGCTGATTTAGCGCATTATTGTCTTTTGTCTGGCGCATTTCTCACACTCTTGTAACGTAATTCGTTGTAATTCTAATTCTATAAAACAAGAACAAACAATAGCACTATTTTTCCTTATATTATAATGATTTAAATAAATTCATGATAAACAAATATTATGATATAACTTTTCATTCATTGTATTATATCGAAAATGATTGTATCTTTGTTTACAAACAAACGCTACGCTGAACGAACGGTTCACAACAACGGCGTTTAGAATATCGTTTAGAATATCATTTATAATACACCATTTATAGTAGAATATAATTTAAAATGGGTGATAGCGATTCAAGTGAAAGTGATGATTTCAAATTAAAATGAATTCTAAAATGAACAAACCTCTATTTTTCCCATGTACCCTTGATATCTATTGTTTAATGTTTCTTTGCTGCAACAGTTTCCCCATCAAAAGATTACAATATAATTTATAAAAATTATTTTTCACATTTATATTGAAATGTACTTTTAATAAATTGAATGAACTTGTTAAATTATTGTATACCGTGTGCTAAAGTTATCAAATTATACCAATGGTATAATCATTACAGTAACAATTTTTTTTTTAATTGAGGGGGGGGGGGTGCCCCCCTTCCCCTCCCCGGGCTACCTGTCGCCCTCCCCACTTTTTGTATGGTAAACGACTTAACCTCAAATGTACTTACTGTAATACATTTGTCTCTTCCATTATTCCAAAATTATTCCAAAATTACTCCGGATTTCCCGCATACTATTAGAAAAAACATCGTTCATTACACGTGCGGGCACTGCCCGCACTCAATTGATTGACACGGAGTCAATCACATTCGAGCAGGGAAATCGCATTTCCTGCACTTGTAATGAAATATACTATTTTGTTTATTACTTGTCTGTTCTTTTTCATAAATACGTCTGCAGATTTGTGCAAGAGGTCTGTTAGGAGATCTGATATGGTTTTTTAATTTTCCTAAGTAGTTTTCAAATGGCCAAGCAGTGATTTCCGAGAGATGGCATTTAAAATAAATAACATCGTCCGCCAAATGCAATAAGTTGTGCATGTTTAAGACTGTAATATTTGTGTAATGTTGTTTTGTAGGAAAGCTATTCACTTTACAAAATTCAAAATTACGTAGAAATAAAAGTTCATATATGTAGTGATGATGATCTGATGGTGAATAAAACAACGGAATTAAAATAACACATGTAGATTATTATTATTCTTAGGCAAGTTCTAAATGCGACAAAAGAAAATGAATAAAAATACAATTTTAATATCGCAAACATTAACAAGTCTCCAAATGTACATTGTTTTATGAATGAGAGAGAGAAAGAAAACAGAAATTTACCTAATAATTCGTCAAGTAATAATCAGTCACTACCAGTTTGCGTTTCTGAGGAATAAATTCCTTTATTTCTTCAAACTTCACGTCGGAGCTGTTATTGGCATATTGTCCTCTTACGGTGAATTTCTCGTCCTCTCTTATGAGATTCGATTGGTATCGTTTCTGCTCAATTGTAAGAATCATATAGACATCGGGTTCTGTTTGGTTACCGGAAAAGCTGTAGTATTGGCATGGCAGCTTCTGGAATGTTCTTCCTTAATCATGTCCAAAATGCAGAATTGGATCTTTGAAGTTGGATTCCAAATTCCACGAACATAGAGTGGTTACAGCTGTATCGAATGGTCTGTGATGAACTCCCACAATCACCCAAAGAAACACATTGCAAAAAGCGAGCACGTTTCGGTAATTCCTTTGGACACGATTTTGTTCCCCGATGTTTACGCTCTGACGAACTAGAAACGAATCCCCTACTTTTCACCTTCTTCAATGAAGCTCCTACCCTGCAGCACCACCACGATTCTTGTGTGTATTATTTACATTGCGTCATGTACGTTAATCAATCGATAACGATACAATTGTCATTAGTCGATAATACAGTTTTCTTCATACATTTTTGCGCGTATTCTCTCTTTCTCTCTCTCTCTCTCTCTTCTGTTTTCTGTTTTCGAATACAATAAGATATACATATATATTTACATTACAAGACTGCGGATTCTTCTCCGTATATGTTTTTGGAAATCCCAGCAATGAAAAATGACCGCAGATAATGTTTAGCATATTGAGAGTATCGAATTGCTAAAACTGGTGTGCATAATAACCTACAAGCAGTGTGGAAGAGCATAAAATGTTTATATTCGTTATCATTCAAGATATTGTTTAAAATAATAGGTCCACAATATAAGAGAAAAAATCTAAATTCTGTAGCTTTCCAAATTTGATATAAAAATATTGATCGGAGTTTCCTTTGGAATTCTTCTGGAATTTGAGCTTGTAGAAAAGCAATTCGTCTTGCTACTTCCATTTTTGCTCTTCTCCCTAGTCGGTGACGTAGTTCCCCAGTCACAATAATTTATTAGTTTTTTCATGACCCCCAAAAAACATAAATGCATAAAATCTAAAGGAAAAGATGCAATCATGTTGATTGGAGGTTGAATGTCTGCTAGTGGTGAAAGAGAAGTATGGTGTTCGTAATGACACATTGATCTAAAACTTTCGTCAGTTCTTGATGCCATTTCGACTAAGTGGTTGAAGAACTTGTCATTTGAACTAAACGCCTCGAAAACATGCCAACTCGAAAAATGTATTTTAAAACATGCCATTTTGCTAAAATTTTGGAAAACATGCCATCTCGTCGGATGATAATTTTTATTGAAATTTAAGTTGGCAATAGTCGACTTGATTAGATGTCGATTTTGATAACTTTGAATTTGAAGACTTAAAAATTAATTTGAATCTTTAAAATAATAAAACTAGTATATCGTAGATTAAGCGTCAAATTTTCTTCGCCTCCTCTTTATTCTCTTTAATATTAGCTAGTGATAGCAATACATAACGTACAAATATATATATTTCGATTGTATGTCTATAAAAAAATTGAATTTTTTTACTTTCATTTGTTATCGATCGCGTTCTCTGACATCAATTTATAAATTAACCTCAATTCAAAACGTCGAAGTTTAACGAAGTATTCTGAAGCAATTATTGTATAAATAAATCGAGTGTTTATATAAGGCTTAAATTATATAATGGAAGGTACTGTTTAAGTGTACTTATTATAACGTTCTTTTATTCTTATTCTTATAATTAATATTAATTCGCTTATCCATTAGATGACTATTTTGAATGGTTCACTCATAATACACCAGAAAAAGTAGACACTTCAACAATCAATGTGCCTAACACGAGCCAAACTTTTCGTAAGTCTTTTTAAAAGTCATTCGAAATTTTTACATCTTAGCAAAATAGTATAATATGCATCGAAAGAGAGCAGGAGGGTAGTTTGAAATACGGAGGCAATATTCGTAACCCTCGATGAAACCGAGGGTTGAGAATATTGTCCTTACGGACATGATACACTTTGTGTTTTTCTTTACTAGAACTTCACCATGTTATTCCGCACCTTTTACATCAATACCTATTACAGAATGTATAATTTTTAAATATATCTAAAATTTAAAAAATTTGATCCGAGTATACACGAATTGCACTACCAACAATTATATTCATTTTGATAATCTGCTCGTTCCTACTAAGGAAGTAGACAATGCTGGCCATGAACAGATCACATTATATAATGAAGAAAGGGTAACGGTTGATGTTGAAAATAATGAAGTAACTTGTAAGTATTTGGCAAAGACTTTCAAAACATATTTTTTGAATATTAAATCTAAAAAATAATCATTCATTCTGATAAATGAATTAGTAAAAGAACATTTCATAAGCACGTGGAGATTCGATTATATAAATAATATAGAGAGCCAAATAATATCTTTAATTACTTACCGCGGAAAAAAGTCCCAAGTTGGCGTATTTATTATGTGTTATTATTTATTTTGTGACGTTTATATTATCCATATTCTTAGTCCTTTGGGAGGTTATTTCTCCATTCATTTGTAAAAAAATATTTCCATTCATGTCAAAATAAATATTTTTGACACACGTATGCGTAAAATTTGATTTTACGCACCGTTTTTAGTGCGTAAAATACTATTTTACGCACTAGTGCTGTCCGGCGGCCCTCTCGTGTCCGGCTTCGCCGGCCACTCGGGTCCGGCGGTCAGCACGCATGCGTAACATCGAATTTAATATACACTAAAAAAGGCGCACAAATTTTACACATAGTGTTGTCAAAAAATATCGTTCGATACGCGTGCGAAACAATTTGATTTTACGCACCGGTCCTATCTAACCGCATGTTAAATAGCGGTGCGTAAAATCGCATTTTACGCACATGTATCGAAATATACTATATCACAATGCACTCACTAATTAAAATATATCAAACGCATAGTACCGAATGAAGTATATTCTCATCGATGTAACCCGCAAACATCGAGCCTTGTAAATGTTCAAGAAGAAAGTTCAAAAATTCAAACTAGAAAACGGAAAAGAAACCCAGAGAAGTGAAAAATTGTAACCGCAAAAAAAAATGAAAAATTTAGGAGAAAGTGGTATTTCAAAGACAGGAAATACATTTGGTAAAAAAGAAATGGTTCCAGGATGTCACAATTGCCGTTTTAATTGCCAACAAAATATTACGTACGACGATCGAAAAATTTTATTCAACCAATTCTGGAGCATAGGCGATCATCCTCGACAAATGGAGTATATTGATAAAAATATAATTGTAAAACGTAATGATAAAAACTCGCGAAAAACGATATCTCGAATTTTTTTCCTGCAAACGACGACTACAAAATCTGTGAAAGTTTGCCGAGAAATGTTTTTGCAAACCTTTGGTAAATATTCTACTTAATATTAGGTATATTTTTTCTCGTAGGTAACAAACAATAATTGAAATTATTATCTAAGCCAAATAAACGTAAGCGCACAATTTTTTCTGTTAATCCTTTGACCTACATTTTTCTTATGCTTGAAAACTGACGAAATTTATCAAATACAGGTTTTCATGATCGCTAAATACGAATCCGATGTCATATTTGCAAAATTAATTTGTAAATCTGGAATCGAATTAGTAATCAGCAATCCCGGAAGCCTTACTAAAGCAATACTAATTTCGATTAATTTTCTCTAAAAATATCATTAAAAATTAATTTAAAAAAAAACTGATTTTTTATACTTGTTTATACAATTTTCCTAGTAGAAAAATAAGCTAGTTTCTGGGCAGTTTTTATGCGCTCCATTGTTTACGGCATAGAGATCAGAAAAAATGGCCTATTTGATAATATTTTCTACTATGGCTAAACAATAAACAATTATATATTCTTAGCTATTTGTACTTATGTTCTTTTATCACCAAAGTAACAGAAAATAGCAAAAAGGCTGACAAAATTTAAAGAAATCGAGGTGGTAACGTGGGTTACTACTATGATTCAAAAGGTTAATTATTGATAAAAACCCATTCAAATATGTTGCTAAAATGTTAACTGATTTTAACGGGTAGTTGAACATGAGCTTTTTATGTTTTTTTTCGATAACTGCGTGGAAAGTTCACGTTTTCCGCATGGAAAAATGTACGGAAAATTGTCAATTTATCCAAAATAATTTTTCGCACTCGTATTATATTGCAGTATTAATGCTCTTTGTCGTTCGTGACAGGTATTAGTAAGATAATTCTTGAAACAATCGAAAAGAAAAGGAAAGAATCCGAAAATGGATTCTTAATATGTAGCGATATGCGAGGAAAACACACAAATCGACCCAGCAGGATTTCTGAGGATACCACTGCTTCAATTCATGAGCATATTGAGGTATTTCCTCGTGTTGATTCGCATTATTGTAGGTCAAGCACAACACGAGAATATTTGCCAGAGACATTAAATGTAGAAAAAATGTACAAATTGTATATAGATTGGATGGCTTCTCAGAAACCAACAGTTACTGTTGCTTCTGCTTCACAATATCGTTTTGTATTTTGCAATAATTATAATATATATTTCCATCGCCCCAAAAAAGATCAGTGTGACACATGTGCTGCATTTAATTCAATGCCATGCATGCCATTGCATGAAAAAATGCAAGATTCACATAATGAACATTTGAGAACTAAAAACGAAATGCGCGAAGCCATGAGGAATGATAAGAAGGAGGCCAAAGAAGACACCTCGATTTGTTGCGCATCTTTTGATTTGCAGAAGGTGTTAAGTGCACCCCATTCACAGATCTCAGTGATGTATTATAGAAGAAAACTCTCGATTTACAACTTTACCATTTTCGATTTAGCAACAAAAGAAGGAAACTGCTATATTTGGAACGAAACAATTGCTAAAAGAGGCGCTAATGAAATCAGCAGTCACTTATGGCAGTTTATAGCATCAAAAAGTTTAAGTGGGGTTCATGAATTTCGTTTTTACAGCGATAACTGCGGCGGTCAGAACAGAAATCAGATTTTGTATTCAATGTATGCCAAAGCCGCCTCTGATTTCAATGTGACAATAACACACAGGTAAATTGACAATTTCCCAGGCTTTTGACGATAATGAAAACTTGTGTGTTTCGGGCATTATTGAGGCAACTAAATTTCTTTGAATACAAACAAATTTGTTATAATTTTTTTCTTGCACTCTTTTTCAACTTATTTTCTATTAAAAAAAGTTTAGGTGCTAGAGAGCTACCCGACTCATACTTGCGTATCACTTACATTGAAGATAAAAAGTACAGTACAGTTTTTTCTTCATTTTTTTGGTAATTTATGTATTTAATTTATTCACTATTTTTTGTGCTTCACTGCGCATAAAGTTCGGATTTACAGTAAAATTAATATCGTACCGCACTTATACAAAAGTGTTTTTTATACGAATAAAAATGCCACGCTTTTTCGTAGTATAGAATAGAACGGGGTGAAAAAGCCATGGGTTGAAAAAGCCATTTGTCTTTTATATCCAATTGAGTGAACGAGTTATCAGTCGTGCACAAGGTGAAAATCCACCAGTAATGCGCAACTTTTAATCCCGGTTCAATTCTTATATCAAATTGATTAATTAATTGTTCTGAAATTACAAGTGCTGTTCTGAAATTGCAAGAAATTTGAAGTGCTTTTGTAGAATTGACACAGCTCAGTTATTTTATATAATAAACACAAAATTGTAGAGTGATTTTACAGCCAAGGGATTAAACTTTCAGAACGATTTTACAATTTGATAATATTTCTAATAATGGCGGCGAAAGTGGCTATTTCACCCCGTTCTACACTACTATTTTATTATAAACGGTTTCTAAATATATTACAGTATAATAATCTAGACCAATAACTTTAATTTTACCAATCTTATTATTATATGCAGATATTTAGTTAAAGGACACACACAAACAGATGGGGATTCAATGCATTCAGCTATCGAAACCGCTAGCAAGAATCGCTCATTGTTCACTCAAGAGCAGTGGTGTTCTGTGATAAAAGAAGCAAAAACGACAGAGCCAAAATATCACGTTAGAGAAATATCCCAAAATGATGTACTAAATTTTGCAAATCTGTCGGATAAAAAATTGTGGGCAAAAATTAAAGTGTCACAATTAAGTGAAATAAAAATTTATCCTAATAAGAAAATGGAATACAAATACAACCATGGAAATGATACAAAAAAATCAAAAATTTCGTTTCTGGAAAACAGCTTGGAAAAAGCATACAACTCCAAATTACCAGTGGATTTGGATAAAAAAAAAGATTTGCGTTACCTTCTGGAAAAGAAATTAATTCCTGAAGAGCATCATGATTTTTATGAAAATATCTTAAATTAACATTAATTTCACATTATCATTATTTGTTATAAGCTGTGTCGTTAATGATGTGTTCATTATAACATTGCGAATAAAACCTATTACTACGTTATTGAAACTTTGCTGTTTATTTCTAATTCAATTCATTGATAATAATGATTACAACTTCTGTAATTTCCACTCACTCACTGAAATTGTCACTTTTCCACTCGAATCTTAGATCGTAACAAAATAATATGTGTTTTCTTTGCGGGTTTATTGATTATTTATTAACTAAAATAATAGGTACGTAGTTTTTATTAGGTAAGGTACATTACCAAAGGTTTCAGGGTCACCGATAACTACGGGGTGCAATACCTGGACCCAGTGATCGGCGACCCCAAACACCTGGTGCACGTATTTTAGCTGATATGATGAAAAACTACGGAGCGCGACACCGGTACCCAGTGATCTAGGACCCAAAACACATGGTGCACGTATTTTAACTAATATGATAAACAACTACGAAGCGCGGCACCTGGACCCCGTGACTGGCGACCCAAAACACCTAGTAGATGTATTCTAGTTAATATGATGACAAACTATATGGAGCGCGATACCTGGACCCCATGACCGGCGACCACGAACACCTGATGCGCGTATTTTAGATAATACGCAGGAAAACTATGGAGTGCGGTACCTGGACCCCGTGATCTGCGACCTCAAACTTCTTACCTACGTGTTCATAAAATTTAATGTTTCGTATGAATTAAATTTCAGAAACCGGAACGTCATTACTATCATTTAATGCGCTTCTGTGGCAAAAGTTTCATAAATTTCACGAACTTTGTGGGCAAATTTCTAACAATGTAAATTTTGTTTTATTACATGATCATTTTTTAAAGTTTACTAACTATAATGAGATACTATTATTTGAAATATTATGTCAGTATATTGAACGAAATAAATGTTCGTAATAAACTTAATGTAATATTATGAGCTCATTTCGGTAGACAGCTAGTATTGCCAACGTAAATTTGAACAAAAATTATCATCCGACGAGATGGCATGTTTTTCAAAATTTGAGCGAGATGGCAAGTTTTTGAATACATTTTTCGAGATGGCATGTTTTCGAGTCGATTAGTTCAAATGGCATGTTTTTCGACCCCTCAGTCGAGATGGCATGTTATTCCTCCAAGCCGACGATCTTTCGCATGCCTGATACCCTCCATGATTTTTTGTGCATTTGATATATGCACGAGCTGGTGTGTCGCAAGTTATTGCATGAATTTCAACTGTCATTAAACTTCCATCAATATTAATGCCATCGTGTATTAATAATGATATTTCGTCTACAACATCGTTTAAATACTCATCAACATTTTTGGGTTTAGAAGGTCCAGAATAAAGGGGTATCGGAAAAACCTCGTATTCGATTTCAGAATGAAAAATTTTACATAAAATGGGCTAGAAATTGATATTACTATTATTGTAAATTGGAATGCCGTCAACGTTAAATTGCAATTGTAAGGTTATGATGAATCGACGTTACCAGAAACAGATAAAACAAAAAATGTTTTATAGCGAAATTATATTTGCGAAAATTGTAAAATCTGCGATCGATAAAGTCGGAAACTGATAAATGATCGATGTATGATAAATGAATGCTGTATGTACCTGTTTCGATTAATTGCCGCGATTTTCGCTGTTGTGTATATTTTGGAGAAGAGGGAAATAGAGCACGGTTCAAACGTGTCTCTTAAGGTAGCTCTTTTCCAAATAAACAACGAAACGAGCAGCAAGTCAAACGATAGAGGCGGGTGATATATGCAGGTATGTTTAAGTGCGCGTTCGCGATATAATTAAAATTTTTGATCACTAAATTTGTTTTATTTTGATTAAATTTCTTTTTTTTTGTTATCCGGTCGAAATATTTTGTGTTACAGGGCGGGATTCTATACAAAAACGAAAGCTAAAATTAAATTCAAGAAAATAAAGTAAATGAAATAATAGCTTTTCGACATTCCGTTATCAAAAGCAAAAATGAAATCACGTATTGTACGTAAAGAAAATTAAATCTCTAGTATTTCGGAATGTTTTTTCATTAAATGACTGCTCGTTTCAATTCTAAATAATGTTAATAGTTGTCCGGACACTTTCAAAAGTTCACGTTGTGCGATAAAATCTTTGAACCACGTGGTCTATATAACATGTATTTCAAATGGTGTTTAATAAGATAATTTTGACGATGAAATTATTAATATAAATTAATTTCATACATTAATTAAGTTAATTGACTACACACCTATAAACATGTTTGAACGAAAATTGTGTCATGCTGTTTAGACAACTATAATTTTTGTAAAAGACATTATAATATTTAGATGTTTATTTTAATTGGAAAATGGAAATTTATGAAATTATTAATAAATTAAAATCCTTATAATGTAAAATCTGATAAAAATAAAAGTAATTTTACATTCAGTCCATAATGTCAAAAGGGATTTTTTATTCAAAAATATAAAAAAACGTGATATCCTCATAATAAAATGAAAAGCTGAAATACATAAAGGAGAAGAAAATACCCAATTCGGCGTAAGAAGATTTTCCTGAATTCTACGAATACCATTTGAGAGTTTCGGAGAAGGTGAGCATGCAGAAGGGTTAGACCCATTCATCGAATCGGCAAAACTTGGCAGGCACGTGCCTAATGGCGGAAGTATCCAAAAAGCATCAGTCGGATCTTGAATTTCCAGCGTTCACGTCGTAGAGGAATAACAACTCGTGACGTCATCGGATTAAATACGGTCGGTGGAAAATAATACTTTTGCATTTGATATTCAGATAATATGCTCTATTATGACAAGTGATTTATATAAGTAAATTTAAAATAGAAAGATTATGTCACATTTCTACCTATACATTTTCATGGAAGATTATGATTGTCAACTAGTGACTTAAATTAAATCTTTATTAATTTTGTAAATTTTTGAAACATGTAAATCATATTGCCTTACAATTTAAAAGGGTTTAATATTTAATATGAAATATTTTTGAATAATATACACTGTGCACCTAAATTAGTTGGATAATATATTTCAATTATTCTCATTTAAATGTCATTTTTAATATGTAATTACATAAATTTTTATGAATAATTTAGATCTGAGTAAATTAATAATTTTTAATATGTTTTCAAATATAAGTTATTGACTAAATAAAATCCTTGCAAAGAATTTCTGACGCAATTCGCCAACGCTTTTCGAGCCTACCGAGGTTCCTTGCCGGGAAAACAATTTTTTGTTTCAATTACATTTTTTTATTATATTTTTTTTTGTTTTCATGTTTAATTTAAATAATATATATAATTGAAATATAATTAAAACTTAATATTTGAAGAAAAAAATTACAATGGCGCCCGAACTTAAGACATGAAAAAATATTATATTGAAAATTATTTGAAGAAAAATGATTAAGTGTCATTAATGTTATTCTTTCTAGTTTGTTGATCAATGTTTACAATAATTTTATGGAAAAGAAAAGATCTCCTATAAGTACACGCAAAAGACCCCATATTTTTAATACACCTACGCCAAGTAAAGCTGTTGCTAAAAAGACGCGTATTAGTGATTCTATAATAAAAATAAAACGTAATAAAGCTCCTTTAATTGTAAAATCTGTTAAAGTCAGTAAAATGGAGCAAGAAATTGAAAATTTGAAAAAAGGATTAGCTGAAATGGGAGGCTTAAAAAAGGATTTAGAAAAAATGAAAGGTCAAATTCTTGAACGTGATCAAAATTTGCGTGTACTATATGATGAGAATAATAGGCAAAAGGGTTTAATTGATGAATTGGTAAAAACTAGATTGCAAGTGCCAAACCCAGTGCAAGGTACAAATAATGCGTTAGTTGAGGGTTTAGTGAGTCATCTGCAAAGATTGAGTTCTGAATATAAATGTCCAATTTTTAAAGGTAATGATGACGTGCATCCAACTGAATTTTTAGGAAGTTTGGAAAAATATTTTAATAATGTAAAGATTGTTGAAGAAATGAAATTAAGTGTTGCAGAAAATGCAATGGTAGGCAGTGCAAAATTATGGTTGGAGGCACGTTCGAATCAATTTACTAAATATGAAGAATTTAAAGATGCTTTTCTAGAAAAATTTAACTCATGTTCATTTAAAATAAAATCTAAGATGTCTTGGAATTTGCGTAGATATAACTATAAGAATGCAAGCATGAATGAATTTTATTTGTCCCAAGTGAAGGAAGCTCGTTACATTTTTCCGGAAATGTCTTCAAAAGAGATTAATTTGCAGATTGCTCAGCAATTTCCTCATCATATTAGAAATGCATTAGCAAGTGTTGATTTTGCAAAAAATGAAAATGTGTCTGATGTCCTCGTATTTTTGGATGTGGGGCAGTCGCAGCGCAATAAAGAAAATAATCCGGTGACAAATGGTCAAAATGCTCAATATCATCAAAATATTTATAGTATGTCTTGGGGATCTTTTAAAAATAAACGTGGTAATAAAAGAAAACCATATGATAGTCGTTATAATAATTATAATCAATATGAAGGTGTGAATACTAATCCTAATTATAATAGGGTAAATTCACAAAATGTGAATGATTATCAGCCACAAATGAATCATAGTCGATTTAATCTCCCGGACTTAAGACAACCCCCTCCGAATTTAGTGTCAGGAACTAATTATAATGCAACCGCGAATTTAAACCAATAAAGAGCTCGGCAAAAATTGATCCTTTGTCGAGTGACGACCGTAGTAGTATTATTAAGGATCTTTCAAAGGAGATAAATCTGGGCGAAGGGACGACAGATATTTTTAAAAAGAAGGGTTATATATGCCCCAAACTCAATATCGAAATTTTTGGTAAAACATTTGTTGCACTTTTAGACTCAGGGAGTGCAATAACTTGCATTTCTGATGAGCTGTACCAAGAAATTCGTTCTAATAAAAGTAATGTAATAAATGAATTACCTATTGCAAATTTGAAAGTTATAACGGCCATTAGCAAAAGGGCTACACCTATTGTTCGCCAGATTTATTTACCTGTAAAAATAAATAATATTAACATGTACGTTACATTTTTAGTTGTGCCCCGTTTAACTTGTGACGTTATTCTTGGCAATGATTGGATGTGTCGCCAGGAAGTCATTTTGAATTATAGAAACAAAAATATTTATATGGGGGATTTTTTTTTGACAAAAATGTTAAATATGCATGATAAATTTGAGCAAATTGAACATGATTCATTTAGGCTCAATGATTTGAAAATTATTTGTGATTGTCATAATTTCAATTCTGTATGTAAAGAAAGATTTGATGTAGCACAGAATAATATTAATACTAGGGAGGATTTAAATAAAAATAAAAATTTTGAGTCTCCTGATAAAAATGTTGAAATTCCTCCTTTTAATGATGATAATATAAATTTAAATTTGGGTGAATTTTTTGAAGAAATGAATGTGAATCGTGAATCTGAAAATTTCGAAATTATACGAGGGATGGAAAAAGAGAGTGATAAATGTTCACATCCTCATAATATTGAAGAATCATATGATATGATATGTATTGATGATGAAAATGAAATAGAAAGTGTGGTTTTTTATGATTATGTTAATAGTGAAAATGAGGCTGAAATGATAGATGCCCGAAATATTAATGTTGAAAAAACGGCTGAAATGATAAATGTCGTAAAGGATGATTTTTATAAAAATATTGTCATGACCCACACTAAAAAAAATTTTGCTTCGGATATACATGAATTAAAAAATAATAATAATTATATTCAGGATTTTTCTAAAAATAATCAGAGACGTCAACTCAATGTTAGTTGTAGGTATCTAGATGCTGATGTAATATTGCATAATGAAAGAGAAAATAATAAGAATTTCCATGAAATGCACAGTGAAATAATAAATAATGATTCTCTAAGTAATGTAAATGATGTAATAAATGAAAATGCGTGTATAGATATTAGGAAAAACATGGAGGAAATTCAAGTTTTAAATAATAATAATGTTAATGATCTCGTGTTAAATAATATTCACTATGAAAAAGATAAAGCATGTGATGAGATTGACCAAGATGACGATGAATTTGATAAGGCTTTACAAATGATTTATGAGGATTTGACTAATTTAACGGAATCGGAAAAAATAGAATTATTAGCTTTAATTTATGAATACAAATGCATCTTTTCGGGTAAAATAAGATGTTCAAATATTTATGAACATATAATTAGGGTTAAAAATGATAAGCCCATAGTTAAAAAATCTTATCCTGTGCCTTATGCCTCACGTGATAAAGTTAGAAAAGAAATCGATAAAATGCTAAAAAATGGTATTATTGAACGATCCATAAGTGAATATTGTAATCCAATACATGTAGTAGCTAAAAAAGATGGGGATATTAGAATAGTTTTAGATGCGCGTTTTTTGAATCAGGTAATTGAATCCGATCAAGAACGACCAACACAAATTGATGAAATTTTACATAAAATTAGTGATTTTGGATGCCTATCAAAAACTGATTTAACACAAAGTTATTGGCAGATTCCACTGGAGAAGAACTCGCGAAAATATACAGCTTTTTTATATGAAAATACGCTGTACCATTTTTGCAGAGTTCCTTTTGGTTTGAAAACTGCTGGTAGCGCGTTTGTTCGGGGATTGAGTATGGCATTGGGTAATTCTTGTAGTGCTTTCTTAGCGTGGTATGTGGATGATTTACTCATTTATTCGCCGAATTTTAGTACCCACATAGCACACTTAAGAATGGTATTTCAACGACTTAAACTCCATAATTTCACCTTAAAATTAACTAAATCGTTGTTCGTTAAGTCATCGATTCCTTTTTTAGGATTTTTAATATCAAATAAGGGAATAACACCTGATCCTGAAAGAATAAAGGATATTCAAAATTTGGGTATTCCAAAAAATCGCAAAGAACTTCAACAGGTGCTGGGAGTTTGCAATTATTACCGTCAATTTACTGATCGTTATTCTAATCTTATTTATCCTTTTCGTGTTTTATTAAGTAACAAAAATCCTTGGACATGGAATAATTCATATACGTATAAATTTGAAGAATTAAAAAAGGCCTTTTTAAAATGTATTACGATTAGTTTTTGGAATCCCCAAAAAATGTTTTTCGTGCAGACTGACGCAAGTAATCAAGGAATTAGTGGCGTTCTTTATCAACTTGATGACAATGATAATCATCGGGTTGTATCACTTGTAAGTCGAAGTCTGTCTGTATCTGAAATGAATTATGGAACTACTGAAAAGGAATTGCTAGCTATAGTATATTCGGTTAATAAATTTCGTATTTTTCTATATGGAGTTCATTTTACAATAAAAACTGACCATAAGGGTCTCACATTCCTTAATGAAACTATTTATAATAATGCTAGGCTTGCAAGGTGGAGCTTGATGATGCAGGAGTATTCATTCGAGATTCTACCAGTTAAGGGAAGCGATAATACTGTTCCTGACTATTTTAGTAGACATATTGATGGTCACGAGTATGAGAAGAGTCAAAAAACAGTCTTACTCGCTTCAATGGCAAATATTTGTCTTACCAAAGGTGAGAAAATTTTTCGAATCTTTAACTCCTGAATTAATCAAGAGCTTCAAAAAATTCCCAGATTGGCAAATGCAAGATCAAAAAATTTTAAATTTAATTAATAAATGTAAGGAAGGTAATGTAAGTGCTCATTATGTGTTAGAAAATAATGTATTGTTTATGAGAGAAAAAGAAACGGAAAAATGGAAATTAGTTGTTCCACTTCAGTTAGTTGATGATTTAGTGGATTCTGTACACGAAAAATTGGGACATCCAGGGTGTTTTAAAACCTATAAATATTTAAAGGAATTGTACTATTGGCCTAAAATGCGTGATAAAATTAAAAATTGGGTTTTAACGTGCGATCATTGTCAGCGAGTTAAACATCTTACCGTATCAATGGAGGGAGAATATGGTAGGGTTGAAGGTCACTTTCCTGGAGACTTAGTGTCTGTGGATTTTTATGGGCCATTGCCCAGATCAATAGGTGGTGTTCAATATATTTTTGTAGTGCAAGATTTATTTACAAAATATGTAAGGTTATTTCCTTTAAAGAAAATCACTACAATAGCGGCGTTACATCGTTTATATAAAAATTATTTTGTTGAAATTGGAAGACCTAAAAGGATTCTCTCTGATCATGGTAGTCAATTTTCTTCACCAAAATGGATTGCGGCGTTGGATAGGGAAGGAGTTATTCCGCTTTTTTCTTCTGTTCGACATCCGCAGTCCAATCCTGTGGAGAGAATCATGAGAGAGCTTGGACGACTTTTCCGAACCTTTTGTTCTGAAAATCACCAAAAATGGGCCAAATTTGTACCAGAAATACAGAAATTATTGAACATCACAGTCCACTCAAGTACGGGCTTTTCTCCCTATGAACTCCAATTCGGTAAAAAACATCAAGATATTATTGAAAAGCTTTTGAACTTTCCATTATCAAGTGAAAAAGGGCCTGAATATCAATTGTGTTATGCTGATAAAAATATGCGTCGAGCTTATGAAGGTCGTTGTCGTAGACAAAGTGGTAAAACGCGTATTGCATTAGAAATTGGTGACTTGGTTCTGTTGCGAGTGCCTTACATGTCGAGTGCGTTGAGGCATCAGACACATAAATTTTTTAAGTTATATCAGGGACCATATCAAATTGATAAGCAAATTGGAAAGAATGCTTATAGATTATTAAATATTAATAGTAATAAGGTACAAGGTGTATATAATAGAACTAATTTAAGAAAATATTATCGACGAGAACCTAGTAATCAAAAGGTTGATAGTACCATGGTTGAATAATTTTTTTTTATGTGAATTTTATATGTTTATTTGTATTCAAGCTTTTCTATATATGTGAAGGAACGCTTGAATAGGGGGATAATTGTAAGGTTATGATGAATCGACGTTACCAGAAACAGATAAAACAAAAAATGTTTTATAGCGAAATTATATTTGCGAAAATTGTAAAATCTGCGATCGATAAAGTCGGAAACTGATAAATGATCGATGTATGATAAATGAATGCTGTATGTACCTGTTTCGATTAATTGCCGCGATTTTCGCTGTTGTGTATATTTTGGAGAAGGGGGAAATAGAGCACGGTTCAAACGTGTCTCTTAAGGTAGCTCTTTTCCAAATAAACAACGAAACGAGCAGCAAGTCAAACGATAGAGGCGGGTGATATATGCAGGTATGTTTAAGTGCGCGTTCGCGATATAATTAAAATTTTTGATCACTAAATTTGTTTTATTTTGATTAAATTTCTTTTTTTTTGTTATCCGGTCGAAATATTTTGTGTTACAGGGCGGGATTCTATACAAAAACGAAAGCTAAAATTAAATTCAAGAAAATAAAGTAAATGAAATAATAGCTTTTCGACATTCCGTTATCAAAAGCAAAAATGAAATCACGTATTGTACGTAAAGAAAATTAAATCTCTAGTATTTCGGAATGTTTTTTCATTAAATGACTGCTCGTTTCAATTCTAAATAATGTTAATAGTTGTCCGGACACTTTCAAAAGTTCACGTTGTGCGATAAAATCTTTGAACCACGTGGTCTATATAACATGTATTTCAAATGGTGTTTAATAAGATAATTTTGACGATGAAATTATTAATATAAATTAATTTCATACATTAATTAAGTTAATTGACTACACACCTATAAACATGTTTGAACGAAAATTGTGTCATGCTGTTTAGACAACTATAATTTTTGTAAAAGACATTATAATATTTAGATGTTTATTTTAATTGGAAAATGGAAATTTATGAAATTATTAATAAATTAAAATCCTTATAATGTAAAATCTGATAAAAATAAAAGTAATTTTACATTCAGTCCATAATGTCAAAAGGGATTTTTTATTCAAAAATATAAAAAAACGTGATATCCTCATAATAAAATGAAAAGCTGAAATACATAAAGGAGAAGAAAATACCCAATTCGGCGTAAGAAGATTTTCCTGAATTCTACGAATACCATTTGAGAGTTTCGGAGAAGGTGAGCATGCAGAAGGGTTAGACCCATTCATCGAATCGGCAAAACTTGGCAGGCACGTGCCTAATGGCGGAAGTATCCAAAAAGCATCAGTCGGATCTTGAATTTCCAGCGTTCACGTCGTAGAGGAATAACAACTCGTGACGTCATCGGATTAAATACGGTCGGTGGAAAATAATACTTTTGCATTTGATATTCAGATAATATGCTCTATTATGACAAGTGATTTATATAAGTAAATTTAAAATAGAAAGATTATGTCACATTTCTACCTATACATTTTCATGGAAGATTATGATTGTCAACTAGTGACTTAAATTAAATCTTTATTAATTTTGTAAATTTTTGAAACATGTAAATCATATTGCCTTACAATTTAAAAGGGTTTAATATTTAATATGAAATATTTTTGAATAATATACACTGTGCACCTAAATTAGTTGGATAATATATTTCAATTATTCTCATTTAAATGTCATTTTTAATATGTAATTACATAAATTTTTATGAATAATTTAGATCTGAGTAAATTAATAATTTTTAATATGTTTTCAAATATAAGTTATTGACTAAATAAAATCCTTGCAAAGAATTTCTGACGCAATTCGCCAACGCTTTTCGAGCCTACCGAGGTTCCTTGCCGGGAAAACAATTTTTTGTTTCAATTACATTTTTTTATTATATTTTTTTTTGTTTTCATGTTTAATTTAAATAATATATATAATTGAAATATAATTAAAACTTAATATTTGAAGAAAAAAATTACACAATTTAATAGTTTTATTGTCAAACTCTTTTGGATCTACACGTTTTTGTAGCCATTGAGCTACTCCAAAATAAGTAAATTCTCCATCTTGGCCGTCAAGTGCAGATTCCATTTTTTTAATGTCATAATCTGCTGATAGAGACTTTAGAAATGTTGAAGCTCGTTTAGGAAGAACTAACGGGATCAGGGGATGTCTCAAAATATTTAGTAGTTTATCTACATGTGTATGTGGGACATTTGCGTCTATAACCCAATTTCTTAGTCTCTCTGTTATGTTGGCAATTTCTTTTGCAGGGTCATCATATTCAGTTGCCTTTTCTGTATTTGCACATTTAATTGAGAAATTTGGTTCAGATAAATTGTCGGAACTACTTTCTTGCACTGTATCTAGGATTTCATCTACTGTAAACATATATTTGCGCATAAAAATATATACAGGGTCATCGAAAAGTATCGGACCCCCCTAATATCTTCAGTTAGAATGCACTTAGGAGAAGATGTCCAATAGCAAAGTTGTATGGTTTCAAGCGGGGAGTAAGATGATGACCTTGACTTTGACCTTGACCATGTCCTTCAGGGTCATTTCAAGGTCAATCTTATTTTTTTAAATAGAAACCCCTACATTTTATTGCATATTCTTATAGCTTATCTCGAGAGCTTTCCAAAACACTATAATAAAATATTTTTTTATTAAGTACTTTTTGAGTTATAAAGGTTTGAAGTTAACAATTTGTTAAGTGGTGTGCGAGTCCGACGAAAATATTAGGGGGATCCGATTAATGTATTTTCTTTAAACCAATTAATTGGTCTCATTATTCCGCGCACAAAACTATTAAGGTTATGATTACTGAAAACTAAATAATATTTTACAAGATATTCTACATTTTGTGTCAAAAAATTGTTAACTTCAAACCTTTATAACTCAAAAAGTACTTAATAAAAAAATATTTTATTGTAGTGTTTTGGAAAGCTCTCGAGATAAGCTATAAGAATATGCAATAAAATGTAGGGGGTTCTATTTAAAAAAATAAGATTGACCTTGAAATGACCTTGAAGGACATGGTCAAGGTCAAAGTCAAGGTCATCATCTTACTCCCCGCTTGAAACCATACAACTTTGCTTTTGGACATTTTCTCCTAAGTGCATTCTAACTGAAGATATTAGGGGGGTCCGATACTTTTCGATGACCCTGTATGCTTATAAATATAATAGGTAAATATTAATTAAAATTCTCAGTTTATGTAATAATGGCACAGCCACACAAAAAAATATTTTTGTTTCGGACTGGGTTTCTCGATGTGCATACTGTATGTTTTTTGGGTCGCTGAATCCGAATCCGAAGTCCATTTAACTCTATCACGTCAGGTTTTTGACATAATCTCAAAAAAATACCTATAATTCGATCCTAAAATGTGAAAATAAGATAAAATACTTTAACCACATTTTCTTTTTACGTAAAACCTTTTAAAATTGTGCAATTGAGAGTCGACCTGAAAAGTTACGGGCCTATAAAAATTAATTTCAATACAAATCGTTTCCAATATAGTATCCTAAATGACACATTGGTAAACATTCATGATTTTTTAACTCGTGTACCTTCAATTGTAAGAAAAAAGTTATATAACAAAAAAAGTTCAGAATCACTCGAAAAGTACGTCTAAATTTTTTCAAATATTTTTGAGCCATTTTAAATTTTTCGAAAAACGGCGAAATCCAAAAAATCTAAAATCGTCTTCACAAATTTTGTAAAAATTCAGATGTATTTTTCGAGTGATTCGGAACATTTTATGTTGAGTAACATTTTTTCTTAAAGTTGACGGTACTCGAGTTAAAATATCATGAATGTTTACAATTATTATTTTTTGAGATTGTGTCAAAAACCTGACAAGGATATAGTGTTAAATGGACTTCGGTGTCGGATTCAGCGACCCAAAAAACATACAGTACATAAGGAGAAACCCAGGCCGAAACAAAAATTTTTTTTTGTGTGGCTGTGTTGTTAATAAAAAGTTGGTAATATTAATACAAAAAAACTGACTTTATATTTGTGTACCAGATCACATGAAACAAATTCCATTTCTTCAGAATTATCCTTATTACTATCCGTATAATTACTCTGATCATTTTTTCTTTTCAATCTATGTTTTTGAACTCTTTGACGAATTTTCTGGCGACGTTTCAATTCCTTATTCATTTTGTACAAATATTCTTCAAAATATATATTTTTAAGGTTATGTTACCCGTACGATAGATATCCAAATACGAGCCGGATCAGGAACATATCTGGGTCCCCTTACTTATTGGAAAAAGTTAGATATAGCCAAATCCGGATCGGATCCGGAACGGCCCCCGATGGCCGGACCTCCGGGTTCCGGATCTGACACGGATCTGCGGTAGCGTTACAATCCTGATCCGGTCCGAAGCTTTTGATGAGGGACAGCTCCGGAAATGTTTATTCGGGAGCTTTGTCAAAATGCTCTGTTAAAGGAAAGAAAGCGAGTCAATTCCGGTAGAATTACTGCTATTTTGTGTGAGAATTGGTTTTCAGTATATTTAGGCATGAATTGAGGTATTCGTAAAATTCGTATAATTATAAATGATATCCTTCAGTTCTTTTCCGTTTTCCAAAATTTTCTTGTTAATAAAACATTTCTAAATAAATATGAAATCAGAAAAAACAAAATCGTTAGGCCAACGAACAAAATATTCTACTAACTAAAAACGATAGTGGATCATTCGTCTATCAATATTTGTCGTTATTTTAAGTATTTCCAGTTAAAACCAATAGAAAAAATTTGTTCTAGCATAAAAAAGATAGCAAAGAGTAGTATACCATATGATCCAACGAAAGGAAAAACTCTTAAAAATGTTGTGTCTTCTCTACATAACCTCAAAAATAGCAAAAAAACGTGTTTTTCGAGTACATAACCTCAAATATTGGGCCATTTCTGACTTCGGATTCGGATTTTACTCACAAAATTACGTCAGAAATGACCCACAGCTTCCCAACAACAAAACCACGTTGACCTGTGTAATCAAAGATATGTATATTGCTCATTAATTTCCCATAAACTCCGAGGGAAGGGTCAATCCCTCTTTTTATAACATTTTAATAAAAGGACTGTATAAAAATTGTATAAAAATAGTATTAAAAAATGGTTCTATAAAAAATTTATAAAGTTATTATAAAGACCATATGTTCATATAAAGATTTTATAAAATCTATATACAAATTTTATAAAAATTCTATAAAACTGGATATTTTAAGTAGAATATGGAGTCTACACTCTGAATAAATTTTCAACGTTTTTTATTCATTTTTTTCTGTTTTGTTAAATTGACCCATACATAAATAACATTGCACAGACTTATACTTTATGAAACATATACGTAAAATGTGGCATTACACACTTGATTCTAAAATGTAATTATAGGAATTCTGACGCACTCCTTGCATATACAGGGTGTACGAAAAGTCCCGGGACTGTTGAATAACTTTCGAAAGAATAAAATTTTCAAAAATCGCCGAAACACGTGATTCGATTTTTCAAACAAGCTATCTTTTGAGGGGGGGGGGGGGGGGGGTTCGGCCCCCCAACCTCAAGGGGGGCGGGGGGCACGAGGGGGGCCAAAAATCTTAAATGGCAACATGGTTTGAGTGGGGGCTCATTTGAAAGGTATTTTCGAGATTAATTCAGATCACTGGTCATAGAGGGCGCTGCGATCATTTTTCGCAGAGATTTTTGACTTTTTCAGATCTTAGACGTACTAACGTTTGAAAAAATGAAAATTTCGAAGTCGCCGAATCGTGTAATTCAATATTCTTAAAAAACTTAAAATCGTGTAAAACAATATTCTTAAACGGGTGTCAACCCGTTTCTGAACGTTATATTGAAAACCTCTTTTACTTGTATCTCTCCGAAAAATGATCGCAGCGCCCTCTATGACCAGTGATCTGAATTCGTCTCGAAAATACCTTTCAAATGAGCCCCCACTCAAACCATGTTGCCATTTAAGATTTTTGGCCCCCCTCGTGCCCCCCGCCCCCCTTGAGGTTGGGGGGCCGAACCCCCCCTCAAAAGATAGCTTGTTTGAAAAATCGAATCACGTGTTTCGGCGATTTGTGAAATTTTTATTCTTTCGAAAGTTATTCAACCGTCCCGGGACTTTTCGTACACCCTGTATAATGTTTTATGATAGACTATATGCATAAAATTTGTGCGACGATTTTTTTTTGCGTCATATTAATGGATCATTTAATATTATAGTAAGCTATGTTCGGCTTCGACGAACTCTCGTGTGTCGCAGTCAGCACACGTTTGTAAACTCTTATTTTACACTCAAAATTATGCGTATTAGTAAATTTTTAATGTTGTATAAATGATTTATACAGTTATTAGAAAGAATATATATTCACATCAAGATGCTATAAAATCTATATATAAAATTTATAAAAATAATATAAAATTGGGAATTTTACATAGAATATGAATTTTCAACGTTTTTTTATTTCTCTTTTTCCTTTGTTGATACACGGAAAAAAATAGTACGTCGCTCCAGCCAGATTGCCCAGCTAAAACAGCTTCCCACTGCCCAGCAGGTCGCGATGTAAGTCGCGTGTGAAGACGTAAAATGACAATTAAAATTCGAAATCCTTAAAATTTTTTTTTCTATAAATAGGTATACTTTTCTTATGCCTTTAAGAATATTTCTACATAATTTCTAGACGATGTGGTTATTTATATTATTTTTATATGATTTTTTAAAAGTCGTTAATAGTGAAAAAATCACTACTTTTTTCATTTTAAGGCTTCCGTATTGATTACCGTGTTAGATACGACAAAAATACACTCAACCTTTTTTGTAGAGCACAAAATTTCCTACAAAAAAGTCAGTGAGAGCCATAGTCTAATGTTAATAGATACGTCACGAATAAGATAACTATCTCTGTTCTAAAATTTCAATGATTTATTCAATAAATTGCGATGTTTTTCATGCCGTACATATTAACATTAGACTATGGCTCTCACTGACTTTTTTGTAGGAAATTTTGTGCTCTACAAAAAAGGTTGAGTGCATTTTTGTCGTATCTAACGCGGTAATCAATACGGAAGCCTTAAAATGAAAAAAGTAGTGATTTTTTCACTATTAACGACTTTAAAAAATCATATAAAAATAATATAAATAACCACATCGTCTAGAAATTATGTAGAAATATTCCTCAAGACATAAGAAAAGTATACCTATTTATAGAAAAAAAAATTTTAAGGATTTCCAATTTTAATTGTCATTTTACGTCTTCACTCGCGACTTACATCGACCTGCTGGGCAGTGGGAAGCTGTTTTAGCTGGGCAATATGGCTGGAGCGACGTACTATTTTTTTCCGTGTAAACTGACCCATATACAGGGTGGCCGATTTATCTGAAGACATCGAAATATCTCGAGAACTATGCACAGAATCAAAAAAGTTGTCGGATGAAAGTTGTTCGACACGAAGGGGGGCATCCAGTGATAATTAAATTTACCCCCTCCCCCATCCCCTGGGGGTGGAGTGGGGGCAAAAACAATAAAACTTAAATAGGAACCCCCAGTTTTTATTGCAGATTTGGATTCTCCAGAAAAAAGTACACGAATTTGACCTAGGAGCTATTGCATTTTGGTTCACAGGTGGCGCTGTAATCGATAAAAATCCAAATTTATCTGAAGACATTGAAATACCTCGAGAACTATGCACAGAATCAAAAAAGTTGTCGGATGAAAGTTGTTCGACACGAAGGGGGGCATCCAGGGGGCAAATAGGGACAATTTGATCCCTTTATGAAAATTTAATATTAAAAATTCTAATATTAGAATTTTTAATATTAGAATTTAGTAATATCAATTGCGAAAATTGTTATTCTGAATATGAAATTTTAATAATGTCCATTCGAAAAATTAAGATTATGAATAATTGATATTCTTCATATTAAAAATCAAAACTGATTACATAAAAATTGTGCATACAATATGGAAGCAATTTTATAAATAAGTTTTCTACCTTCAATAAAATTACATTTTAGGTTTTAAATTTATTATTTAATAAACAAAAAGAGGACATCACGCAATCCATTAAAAAACGCGTCATGTCCCTTCACTCAGCTCATTCATTCTCTCTCTGTATGTTTTTTCCGAAATGAGAATAAATAAGCTGAGCATTGACGGTCAAACCAGCTTCTATTAAACAAAACGAAACTCTTACTTCATTTGGGGATTTCGTCGCCATCTACCGGACCCCGAGAGAACTCACGTGGTTTCATACATGTATATCGCTTGCATTTCGGCCATCACCGGCGCCGGTTCTGTTACATAACGCTAGAGGGCGACATAACTCGAAAATAAAGTAGCATAACATTTTATACATAAGTTGAGTCACACGTAACCAGTTCACCTACATTTTTCTCTACTTTCCTGAAGGGAAGTAAATGGATATCGCGACTTTCTAATCCCCATATTAAAATTTAGTATTCACGGTCTCTCAGTGTAAGACTGTTTTTGAAGTCCATTGTATTGGTAGTAATTCGGTCGGAGGTCACTTTGCTTTTAGAATAACAACTTTCCGTTTACGTGACTATTTTTTGTCTACCCTTCATTGCTTAAATCGAATTGCAAGTTAAAAATGAATCCTGCTACAGTTCCCGAAAAAATCGAAATGATTTTTATTTATGGTGAATGTAAGAGGAATATTGACGATGCTTTTGCGTTGTATGCTGGGCGTTTTCCAGATAATGCTCGCTCGCGTTCTTTTTTTTTACAAAGTTGTGAATGCCTTTCACTCTGATGGCAGCGTACAAATGAAAAAAAGGAAGCGAAGATTAACAGTTACAGGAGAAGCTAACGAAGTAGCTGTACTAGCAGCTATTCACCAAAATCCACATGTAAGCACACGACAATTACATCGCGATTCCGGCATTTCCAGAGACAGTATTCAAAGAATATTGCATCGTCATAAGTTTCACTCATATCACATTTCACTGCACCATGAACTAGATGGCGATAATTTTCATAACCGCGTGGTGTTTTGTGAATGGGCATTTCAAAAAATGCAAACGAACCACAATTTCTTTGCTAATGTATTATTTTCAGATGAATCTACATTCACGAACCATGGTGGCGTCAATAGGCGTAATATGCATTAATGGAGCGTAGAAAATCCCCATTGGTTACGACAAGTTAATCATCAAAGTCCTTGGTCGGTGAACGTTTGGTGTGGAATCATAGGAAATAAACTCATTGGTCCTTATTTCATTGAAGGTAATTTGAATGGAACAAAATATCGAGATTTCCTAGAACAAGAAGTACCATTACTACTTGAGGATGTTGCTATGGACGTCCGACGGACAATGTGGTTTCAGCATGATGGTTGCCCAGCACATTTTTCAAGAGTAGCAAGGGAAATACTAGACCGTGATTACAATGGTAGGTGGATTGGTAGAGGTGGCCCCATTAATTGGCCTGCGAGGTCACCTGATCTAACATCTCTGGATTTCTTCCTATGGGGTTACCTAAAAGGTAAGGTTTATGAACAAGTACCAACGACTCGTGAAAACATGGTGGAACGCATAAGAACTGCTTGCGCAGAAATTTCTGCAGATATGATTCTATCATGTATAAAGTCATTTGAAGAAAGAATAAATAAATGCATTGAAGTGGAAGGTCAACATTTCGAACACTTACTCAAGTAAGTGAACAGTGAGACAGTGAGAGGCAAGGGGACTCACGTAAAACAAGCACCCCAAAGGGAACAGAAAAATACTACGACCACGTCGTTGTTCCTGGGTAACGCTAAATGTATTTTTTCCCGGCTTTGTTAGAATGACCGTATTCCATATCCGCTACGCGGGCGAAAATTGTCAATATTGGAGACTCCAAATCTGCAATAAAAACTGGGGGTTCCTATTTAAGTTTTATTGTTTTTGCCCCCACTCCACCCCCAGGGGATGGGGGAGGGGGTAAATTTCATTATTACTGGATGCCCCCCTTCGTGTCGAACAACTTTCATCCGACAACTTTTTTGATTCTGTGCATAGTTCTCGAGGTATTTCAATGTCTTCGGATAAATTTGGATTTTTATCGATTACAGCGCCACCTGTGAACCAAAATGCAAAGCTCCTAGGTCAAATTCGTGTACTTTTTTCCGGAGAATCCAAATCTGCAATAAAAAATGGGGGTTCCTATTTAAGTTTTATTGTTTTTGCCCCCACTCCACCTCCAAGGGATGGGGGAGGGGGTAAATTTAATTATCACTGGATGCCCCCCTTCGTGTCGAACAACTTTCATCCGACAACTTTTTTGATTCTGTGCATAGTTCTCGAGATATTTCGATGTCTTCAGATAAATCGGCCACCCTGTATAAATACCATTTTTTTAGTCAGTTATATTTTATGCGTAAAATGCGATGTTACGCAATAGATTTCAACACGTAATTATGATATACTGTGCGAAAATTTTGGGGGGAGTTTTTGTGTGCCGACGTCGGCACATGTTTGTACAGTGGGATTTTACGCACAAAATGATGCGTAAAATAAAATTGTATGCATATATGCAGAACAACAATTTATTACTTATTAACTAGAATTGTTAATAAAAACACAAACCAGCAACATGTCTACGTAAATATGTTTTTTTATATCTATAACAATAATACAAAGTTATTATAAGTGAATAATGAATTGTTTAACATTTATTCCTTGCCCAATTTTAAATTAAAAACTATTTTATCTTTCATTTCTACACATTTCTGACGCATGCTGGCCAGAGAACGACTTGGTCTTCCTTAAATTTCCACCCACTTTTTTTCGCGTCTATACGCGGGTGTAAGCTGTAAAATATATAATGTTTATTTAGTAACTAATTAGAAAATGGAAATAATGTACTAATTTACATTTATCATTTATTTATGTGTAACAACAAACCCGTGTACGAACTTGAGATTTTGCGCGGGAAGACGCGTGTTTAAATACGCAAATGAATTAATTCATCAAGAGATGAATTTTCAAAAATCAGAATTAAATTTTAAGTATCATAAAATTTTGAAAAAGCAGAACAATTAAAGATTTAGAAAAAATATTATTAACGAGAAATAAGGTGATAGAGTACGGAAATAACCAAGAAAAGAAGATATAGACAGGTTTGCTACCTTTTTTATGCTAGAACAAATTTTTTCTATTTGTTTTAACTGGAAATACTTAAAATAACGACAAATATTGATAGACGAATGATCCACTATCTTTTTTAGTTAGTAGAATATTTTGTTCGTTGGCCTAACGATTTTGTTTTTTCTGATTTCATATTTATTTAGAAATGTTTTATTAACAAGAAAATTTTTGAAAACGGAAAAGAACTGAAGGATATAATTTTTTTTTTTTTTTTTTTTTTTTTATTAAGTCTTTAACACTTTGAAGGGTTATTCGACATAAACTATAACATACAATTCTACAAAAAGTTTTGACAGTTTTTCTTATATACTAAGATTACATTTTTCAAGAAACGCATGTATGTACATTAAGACTTGAGTGTTTGGTTTGTACAAAAATGCTTGCATGCAGTAAGGCGACTGATAATTTAAACGTCTTAATTTATTTACTAGGATTTTCCGATGGTTTTCGTATTTAGTGCATTGCCAAATAACATGGTCGAGGTCCTCTTTTTCAGAACCACATTGACATTTTGGGTCCGAGATGAAATTTTTACGCGAAAGAGAGCTCGCGAGATGGTAGTGGTTGGCTCTAGCTCTGTTCACCCACGCAATGAATTTTCGAGGCAGATTTTTGTTAGCATACCATGGTTTAGACCTGTTTTTATAATACAATTTAAAATAATCCGCACCTTTCGATAAAGCCTGTTTGTTTATGTACTCGTGAACATTTAGCGGTATTTCTGAAGTCTTCACGTAGGTCACTAAACGGGACTGGAAGCTGAGAAGTGGTCTGGGAATTTGTTGCAAGTTTTGCCAATCGATCGGCTTCTTCATTTCCTCCGATTCCTCTATGAGACGGAATCCAGAAGAATTTCACATTTCTCGAGGTGTTAAGTGTTAAATTGTATTTCTTTTTAATGTCGAGGATTAATTTTGGTACCCTCATGTTCATTTGTGGATGTTGAAGGCACTGGAGAGCACTTAGAGAATCTGAGAAAATGCAGAATCTGTGATTTGGGTATGATTGGACAATATCCATTGCGTTATTGAGGGCTGTGCATTCTGCAGTGAAAACTGATGTACGTTTATTTAGACTACAGTTTGTTGATATTTTCAGTTGTGGGCAGTAACATGCACAGCCAACCGATAAGGCCTCAGATATTTTGCTACCATCAGTGAAAATTTGGTGTATGTTTATGTCTTCTGAATCTGCTGCTGCGTCTTTAAAGTGAACATCTGTGTTATTACTGTTTTGGATAGTTCTTCCTAGATTCAGATTGATTGAGATTGACGTTGTTATAGTACGGAGTATTCGTATTGGTAAATATGATAGAGACTTGCAGTTTCAACGTGATTTTTTATGGCTTTGATTTCAGTCACAGACTCTATTAATAGTGAATTGTACTTTTTGTTAATTTTTTTCCGAAGTAGTTTGTTAATCATATCATGTACGTGTGTTCCGTTGACGGTTATTGCTTTACACAGATAGCTTTTACATAGAAGTTTAGTTCGCTCAACAATTGTGGGTAACTTGGACTCGGCTATTAATATATTTGTGGGGGTGCTAATTCTATAACCGAGTGCTAACCTAATGGCGGCAAATTGGAATCGTTTTATCTTCAGGGCTGAGGTATCCCTTTTTGGAAAGAAAATAAAACATCCGTAATCAATTATTGAGAGCACCAAGCTTTTGTAAATAGTGATTAGAGTTTCGGGGTCGCAGCCCCACCATGTCCCTCTAAGGAATTTTACGATATTAAGTGCCATGAAACATTTTTTTCTAATATTTTCAATTTGAGGAAGAAAGCTCATTTTATAATCAAAAATAATTCCGAGGAATTTTACGGAGTTGCTTGATTTGATGATGTGCCCATCTATATTTATGGAGGTTTCTGTCGGTTGAATACCTTTATCATTAAAGTGTACGAATACGGTTTTCAAGGGAGACAAACTGAGGCCCAGATCCGAAAGGTTGCTTTTGATATTTGTGATCGCTGTTTCTAATATTTTGATACTTTTGGACACTGAGGACGCTTTTGTATAAAGAGCAATGTCGTCTGCGAATTGCGAAATGCAAACAGATTTTGGTAAGTTCTTAACAATATCGGCAACATAAATTATATATAACAAAGGACTCAGAACGCCTCCTTGAAGAACACCTTTGTAGGCGGTGAGTTTTGTATCTTGCAATATATCTGCATGTATGAACCTTTCTCCAGTTAGGAATTGGATGAATTTGATTAGTCGCGTTGAGCATCCGATTGAGTGCAATTTTGATAATAAGGTATCGATTATAACATTATCGAATGCTCCCGATACATCAAGAAAAGCGGCCAGAGTATCTTTATTACATGACATAGCTTCTTTTATAAAAAGAGTAAGGCCAACTAGGTTGTCCGTGGTGGATTTACCTTTACGAAATCCGGTCTGAGAAGTGGGAATTATATCGTGATGTGCGACCCACCATTGTAACCTAAGTTTTATGAGAGATTCAAACAGTTTACACATGCACGACGACAGCGCTATAGGTCTCACGGCATTCGAGTCTGTTTTTTTTATAAAATGTAGGTACTGACTTACCCATTCTTGAGGATAGTCGCCTGTTTGGTATATTTCATTTAGTATATCTAATAGTATAAGTTTTATTTTTTCCGGCATTTTATGTAGTATTTCGTTATCAATACCATCGAGCCCTGGCGCTGAGTTTTTGTAACGAGATTCAAGTGCAATGTTAAATTCTATAAAGTTAAAGTGAGCATCAAAGAACATGTTATCGTGGCAGTAAAGTGTATTATGGGGTTTCGTTGGAACCCATGGCGGGCATAGTTTTTCTAAGGCAAAATTTTAGTTTCAAATTCATCAAAAAAGTTTTCTTTGATGCTGTCCTTAGTACATTTAGTCCACCTGTTTTTTAAAATTTTACAGGTGTTCCACATGTACGTTAGATCCGTCCTGCTATTTATTGACTCTGCGAATTGTTTGAAATTTTCTCTTTTTTTTCTTTTGAAAGTCTGTATAGCTGTTGCTACTATTTTTTTATAGGTAATTAAATCGTCTAGAGATCCCGAATATTCCCATTTCTTGTAAGCTGCTTTCCTACATCTTTTGATTTTGTCACATTCGTTATCCCACCACTTGACCGGATTTCGATGTTTATGAAAATTTACGTTTTTCTTTATTGGAGTGCTGTTTATTACCGTTTTTCTCAATATATTTACAAAAAACTCATATTTTGCGCTCGCTTTTAGACAAGAAAATTCATTGCTAAGAAATTGTTCATATCCTTGATTAAGATATTCCGAGACCTTAGACCAGTCTGTTCTTTTCGATTTTAGTTTGAATGTTATTTTTTTATAAATTTGTTTGTTTACATTGACGCTTATTTCTATTGGATAATGATCAGAGCCCCAAGTTTCATCTAAAATATTTATATTAACTTTATCTGCAATATCCGGATTAGAAAAAATTAAGTCAAGATTTGATTTGGTTTTTCGATGAAAATCGACGTGAGTGGAGGAGTCTGGATTGTGAAGAAAAACGTTATGTTTCTGGATAGCATTTAAAAGTCGTTCGCCATTTGTGTCATTATTGGTGCAGTTCCAAAACATGTGATGTGCATTAAAATCACCCATTAGTATGCTATGAGCATCACTATCAATCGTTGAAACGATTTCGTCCCAATGTAATTGAGATAGAATGAACCTTGGGATTCTATAGCAAGCAATAAGGTTTGTTACTGGTTTGATATTGGTGAGTTGTATTCCACACATTTCAACTGATTGATTGGGCGTTTTAATGCTATCTAATTCTTTAAAAGCTATGTTGTTTTTAATTAAAAACAATATACCTCCACCTATCGTTTGACATCTGTCTTTTCTAAAAGAGACGAATCCGGGGACTCTGAATTTTTTGTCCCAAGATAACCACGATTCGACAACTACAAAAATGTCTATGTTTTGTAATATTACGTTGAGTTCTTCTTTCCGTTTTAAAATGCTGCGAGCATTCCAGAACATAATCTTCAGTTCCTTGTTTTCTGATAGTTGATTTGTTGTATTGTTTCCAGAAGCCATGAAGGAAGATTTTTGTTTTTATAGTTGTCTAATTTGCCGATTGTTCGTCGGTAGATTCGATATCCATTGAAGGATTTTCGAGATGTTTGATGATCCTCGTGATGCGACTTTTTAATGTTCGTGACGCTATAAGGTTGTATGTTCCTCGTAGCATTTCTATTAGGGCTGCGATGTCATTAGTAGACAGTGCTATGATTTCTTTTATATTGGTATTCCCATATGATTTTTCCAGGAAGTTTTTGTATTCTTCATAAGTTAAGGGGTACTTGTCAACGTTTTCTTCAATGTGTGCTTTAGTTTGAAAAATATCGACTACGTAGTTTGAGGTTTTTTTAGCTATTTTTGTTTTCTTATTTTTGCGGTTTTGTTTTTTATTAATGTTTGTTTCGTTATCAGTTTCACAATCATTTTCAATATTGAGAAGTTTTGAAGCCGGGTTGGATTCCCGAGTATACGAGCTCGTATTAGATGAAAGAGGCCTTTTCTTACTCAATGTATCAGTTAATTGAATACTGCTATTATTGTTATTATTGTTTGTTTGTGTATGTTCTTCAAATGAAGTTATTGGATTGATTTCGAGATTTACGGAGTTATTTGTGCTATTGTCTAAACTTGTTGAGTTTTCTTCATTGTCTACATTTTTACAGTATTTTGCTAAATGTCCCTGATGTTTGCATAGAAAGCAGGTTAAGCTTTCGGCGGACACATAAATCCAGTAATCCGTGTCATCGTGATTTATGTGAAAATTTCCTGGCAGCTTGTTCAAATCATCAGCGTGGACGTACACTTGTCTTCGGAAACTCAAGATATGAGAATAGCCGGGATCGTTTATTCCCGCTCGAATGAAGGAAATCTGTGAGGCTGGTTTGATGTTAATTTCAGTAAATTTGTCTTCAATGACGTTATGCGGAATGATAGGACACACATTTGACAGTATCACTCGTTTGGTTTTCGTTATTAGCCGTCGTATCGGTAGTTTACTATTTCCAATTTGTATACTTGTTTGTGTGTCAGTAAGTTTGTCAACAAGCTCTTGATTACTTAGGTATACACACACTCGATTATTTGAAATTCTTGAGATGAAACGAATGTTCGATGGGTGAATAATTTTACCTATTGCTTCGGTGTATTCTTTTACGGAATGTCCTTCAACTGCGTCAAGGACTATCGCATCTTCCTTTTTAGGGAATTGCATTTATTGTGCCATTTTTGAGTACGAACTGTTCAGTTGGCTGTTTTCTGGTGCTTGGAAAGTCGTTATTTCTGAGTTCTGGGATGGACCGCCCCTGTAGTCAGAAGGATCCATGATTCTGTTTATTCCCCCAGAAGGGGGAATAAAATATGTTAACAGTTTTTCACAAACACTTTTCGGATAACTTCGTAATTTGTTTTTATGAATTAGTTCACTCGTACGAAAACCGAAATTCTTACACAGAGCGCGTATAAACAGAGCTGGTAAACACGTCCAATCCGGCCTGTTGTCAGAACGAGACTCCTCCGAAGGATATAATTGACAATTATACGAATTTTACGAATACCTCAATTCATGCCTAAATATACTGAAAACCAATTCTCACACAAAATAGCAGTAATTCTACCGGAATTGACTCGCTTTCTTTCCTTTAACAGAGCATTTTGACAAAGCTTCTGCGGTGAATACGCATTATAATAAAGCTCTTGGGAGTGTCGTTTGCCTATCGCAACTATGGATAACATTTTTTAAATTGTAGGAATTTACAAAAATTCTTGATCCTGGCAAGAGCTCAACAATCTAAAATTAGAATTATATAAAGAATATTAAATGAAACAGAAAACTACATAAATTGTATAAAGAAATATTGCAAAAAATGTAAATTACATGTTGGTTTTTATCTTCATCCTGATATTTCAATGTCCACCTGTCAGTCGTGGGCTTTTCATCCCAGTATTTACCACAATTCATTACGTCGGAGTCATTGTCTAGATTATATTCCTTTTCAATCTTTCTTTGTTTTCCATAACGTGTTTCATTCAGTTGACATTCATAGTCGAGAAACTGTCCTTTGTTGACATCTTTTTCCAGCGGTGTTAATACTGGCGAATGTAGAGATGACGGAGAACCAAAATTTATTAATGGGCTATTTAGTACTGAAATTGAGGAAATTGACAGATGGTTTTTAACAGAAGGTTGATGGTCGTCGTGATCAATTTTGGGAGTATTAGGCATATTTATTGATTGTCTGTATGCACGGGGTGATGTCTCAATCGGCGTTGAATCATACGAAGATTTCACGCACTAAAAACATACAGATTCCAATAACATGTATGCAATGCTCGGCCGTCAATATATTAATATAATAACGCAGATGATGATCTTGCCTTATACTGAGCATGTCTCGAAGGAAATACATAAATATTAGCTATTTTTCTTCAACAAATTGAAGAATGAGGGTAAATTTAGAGAGATTTGATACGCCGGGGATAAATTAAGCTTAATAAACCATATAAGAATATATCTAGGCACATTTCATATGTTCTTACAACAGTAACTTACTTTAAATTATTTAGGTGTTTGTTGCGCATTAAGGGCTTATGTCCAGCTGTAGCACATGGAGCCGTGATGCTGCGGGTGCGGGCCCAGGATAGCACGGTGCAATGAAATAAACTTTAACTATACTCCAAAAAAAAAATGTCCTTTATTGAGCACAAATTGCCGCGCGGCGTGAAACTTACAAGCCGACGGGCGTGTGCAAGAGCCAATATAATTACGTAAACTAAATTAAACAACAAAACTGATTGCAATTTAGCGCGTACAATTCCGTCGCGGCGATAGGATACGGTGGGCGAAAGAAGATAGCATGTCTGTAGCGCGAGCAAAGAAGTGTCTTGTATCGAAGCGTGATACCAACTGGCCTCGTGGCCGATGGAAAACCGGAAAACCGCGCGATTGCCAAATTTCTGGAACATTCGCGATTGTTCCAATGCTAATCGACACAATAACAAAATTGTAGCTAGTAACTACCGCGAAAACGCAAAGGAGTACGCCACATGTACTATTTTACGGTAAATCGCTGAACATTACCGCCCGCCTTGCGCAAATAATGCGCAATTCGCATTCTTAACCTAACTAAGCTGAGTCGTTCCGTTCTTCTCGTCAGTAATCACAGGGAGAAGCGCTAATTTTGTTATTGGTCGTACGTATTCCGAAGTCCCGGTGCGAATCGTAGCGACTCGTACATGACCGTCTTGACCCGGATGACATTTAATGATGCGCCCGAGCGCCCATTTCGTGGGAGGTAAATTCTCTTTCCGAACAAGAACGAGACGACCAACTTTTACATTTTGTTGCGGTTCTTGCCATTTTGTACGGTGTTGCAGAGACATTATATAATCCTGCGACCACTGTCGCCAGAAACTTTCTAGTTGCGCTTGATGCATTTGCCATCGCGCGCGATAGGCCACCGAATTGTCCAGAATCGACGGCCCTGGAAGAGTTGTGAGCGGTCCACCAATTAAAAAATGTGCGGGAGTAAGCGCATCTAACGAGTCGAGATCATCGCGGAGCGGTGTAAGCGGACGAGAATTGAGACACGCCTCAATTCTGCATAAGAGCGTTGAGAATTCCTCGTACGTCGGCGTTCCATCGCGAAGGACTCGTTTAAGATGTAGCTTCACCGATTTCACGCCAGCCTCCCAGAGTCCTCCGAAATGGGGCGCCGCCGGAGGGATGAATCGCCACTCGACCTTATCATTCGCTATACGCGCGCGAAACTCTTCGCTTACCACTGCGGCGTTATAGGCCTCATGCAATTCGCGGTCTGCACCCACAAAATTTGTTCCGCAGTCACTGAACATCACGGAGGGTACACCGCGACGAGCGCAGAACCGATGAAATGTGATGATAAATGCCGGGGTCGAATATGCTGTCACAACTTCCAGGTGTATGGCCTTCGTAGCCATGCAGACAAAAATCGCGATGTACCCCGGATGCGATTTGTAGCCTCGCCCTTTCGCTATACGCAACGAGAATGGTCCAGCATAATCGACACCGCAATTACGAAAGGCTCGGTCAGTTCGAGTTAGTCGAACCGGTGGCAACGAACCCATAATCTGGGGATAGATATCAGCCCTGATACGAGCGCAGGTAACACAATTAAAAACTACGGATTTTACCGTTTTACGACCTTGTATAAGCCATATTGTTTGACGTAGGGTATACAATGTTAAAGTGACACCTCCGTGGAGACAGCGTCTATGGGCATCTTCGGCTAGAAGCCGTCCGATGTGACTCTGTGAGAGTATCACTGGGTGCTTTGCCAATTCGGTGCAAGAACTGCGTGCCATGCGACCTCCTACGCGCAAGAGGCCGTCAAGTTCTAGTATAGGGTTAAGTGTCCGTAGAATACTTTTTCGTGGCAACGTATTGTCTGCATTTAAGATGCGCTGTCCGTTCAACGTCTTTGGACATTCGTTAAGAATTTCTAATTCTCGAGGGAATTGTGAGCGTTGGGCTAGGGCAAGGAGATACGTGGTTGCCGAGAGTATCTCAGGTGCTGTAACGACGACTGTAAGCGGATCAGCTGGACGATACTTTGGGATCCAGCGTCGTATAAGTGCTACGATACGAATCATTCGCGGCCACGACGAGAACCGAACAGCGAATTCGACCTCAGTCGCAGCATGCATCGCAACAGGTGCCAATGCGATCTTGGCTTCTAACGGCGCATCGTCTTCAAGACGCGGTTCGAGAACAGGCCAATGCTCTTCATCTTGGGAGAGCCACTGAGGACCGTGCCACCATAAGGAATTATTTAAAATATCGACAGGCGGGATACCGCGTGTCGCAAGATCGGCGGGGTTTTCACTACCTGGAACGTGCCGCCAGATTACATCTGGTAGAAGAGATTGAATCTCCGAAACGCGATTTGAAACAAACGTCTTCCACTGGCTGGACGAAGCTCGCAGCCATGCAAGCACGATAGATGCATCGGTCCAACAACTTGTTTCGGTCTTTGCGAAAGCTGGAAGAGAGCGCAGTTGTGCCATGAGGCGAGCAAGTATGAGTGCTCCGCATAATTCTAGTCGGGGTATTGACAGTGTTTTAAGTGGTGCAACTCGTGTCTTACTAATAAGTAGGGAGCTCGTAAATGTTGCGGAGTCTGTAGAACATACGCGCACGTAGATGACTGCCGCATATGCTTTCGATGACGCGTCTGAAAATCCGTGCAGTTGAATGGACTGCATTGAACCAAAATTAAGACTCCGCGGAACGCAGAGGTCATTCAGAGCTGGGAGTGACTGATAAATGTCATTCCAGGTTGCAGCAAGAGATTCAGGGAGTTCAGAGTCCCAATCAAGTGAACAGGCCCAGAGTGTTTGCATGAACATCTTGGCGGTGATGAGGACAGGAGATAGCCACCCGAGAGGATCGAACAGACGAGCGATGATTGACAGAACGCGACGCTTAGAAAATGGGGATGATTCAACGCACTCTGTCCGAAACCGATAACAATCAGTCACAGGATGCCACGAGATGCCGAGAACTTTCAGTCGCTCGTCGGACTGGATCGACTTGTCGCAAGCCATACTATGATCGCCTGCATTGATATCGTCAAGCAAAGTGGCCGAATTGCTTGCCCACTTTCTTAGGCGAAAGTGTCCTCGACTCAATAGCGACACAAGTTCGTCGCGAATTTCTTTCGCTTTGGTGATGGTATCTGCACCAAACAATGCATCATCCACGAAAAAGGAATTTAAGAGCACCGCTTTACCACGTGGAAACGCATTGCCTTCGTCCTGAGCAAGTTGTTTCAATACTCTCAACGCGAGAAAGGGGGCACTGGCAGTACCATACGTCACGGTAAGCAATTGGTACGCCTGAACTGGATTTGTCGGTGCCGGTCGCCATAAAATCCGTTGAAGATCTATGTCCCGCGGATCGACAAGAATTTGGCGGTACATCTTTTCTATGTCGGCGCAGTATACATACCGATAGGTACGCCACTGTAAATGAATCAATGGCAAGTCGGCCTGCAATTTTGGCCCGATAAATTGTAGGTCGTTCAACGATCGTCCGTTCGTTGAAATGGCGGATGCGTTGAATACGACCCGAAGTTTCGTGGTCGTACTTGAATCTTTGATAACCGGATGATGCGGTAAATAAACTGCAGGTTTAGCCTTAATACGTAAAGGAACAGGGCGCATGTGTGCAAGAGATTCGTACTGTTCCAAAAATCGCACATATTCGTCACGGTCGTGCGGTCGCTTTATAAATCGACGTTCTAGTGAGAGGAGGCACTGTTGTGCACGTGGGTGCGTATCACCGATCTCAATGGAATTCGGATCCTTAAGCGGAAGTCGTACGATATACCGACCGTCGGCTGTGCGCGAATGCGTCTCGCGAAAATGCTCTTCGCAGCGAGCATCATCCGGCGATAAAGCGTATTTCCCGCAGATTTCTTCTATCTCCCAGAATTGAGCGAGAGCTTTATTCAGAGCATCGAAAGAATGCACATGATATGCGTAGACAGGGTCATCCGACACTTGAATCGACTGGGAGTTTGTGATACCAGATAACACCCAACCGAAAATGGTATTTATTGCCACCGGCTCATCAGCTCTACCGCGCCGTATACCGTCTATAAGAGCATAAGGATACATATCTGCTCCGATTAATAAGTGGATCGGAGAGTCATCATACGGTTGTGAATCGGCTAATGCTAACCCATCGAGATGCGACCATGAATCAAGCGAGCGCGTGAACTGAGGGTTGTACGACGTTAAGTTATTTAAGACGAGTGCATCGGCACTGAGCATCGGAGACGTGGAACCTAACGGCGATACATTAATTGGCATAACGCACGTGACTTTGCCAGCAACCTTCTGACCGATTCCGGTAACAACGGTTGACGTCGGATACGTTTTAGCGTGTAACGCGTTTGCAAGTTCCCGGGATATGAAAGTATGGGTTGACCCATTATCTAACAACTCTCGCACCTTCATCGTTCGATTGGAACTCGCGATAACATCAACCCAAGCAGTGGCGAGCATCACTCGAGCAGGTTGCTTGATAATGCTAAGGTGCGACTGTACTGGCGCGTGTCAGATATTTTGATCGGATCGGCTCGATTCGATACGGATTCAGTGTGCAGCATCGAGTGATGCCGACCACGACATTGAGCGCAAGTACGTTTGCTACGGCATGTTCGGTCACGATGCATAGTCGACAAACAATTCATGCAGACTTGGTGCATGCGCACAGTATTTAATCGAGTTTGAATGGGACTTGCGATAAACTGCGGACATTTATATAATGCATGTACTTCCGAACATACCGGGCACTTCGGTACGTACGAACCAGCGTGATGCGTTTGTATTGACGTCTTTGACTTTGCGGTTGCACGAGTAGGCAAAGCCGATGCACCTTTCGACGACGTACCCTGCGGTTGAGCGTAGACGGCGGGCTCACGTGCACGCGCGCGAAGTTTTAAAAATGTTTCTAATTGATCAAACGTAGGGATCTCTTTATCAGTTAACGTGAGTTCCCAAGCTTCGCGAGTCGCGTCGTCTACGCGTTGAATGATAAAAAAAATACTAATTATATCCGGTACTGGATGTTCCAGTAGACGAAGCGCTTCTATCGATTTTTTCGCCGTATCTAATAAATTTCGAATATCCGTAGGAGATCCGCTTTTCGGGATTTTATTAAGTGACGTCAACCGTGCGAGATGGGTTTCGATGACGCGTCGCGGGCTTTCGTATCTATCTGCGAGCAATTTCCATGCGATAGCAAAGTTCTCGGCGGTGGTGGGAATCGAGCCGATTGTAGCAGCGGCTTCACCATCGAGGCATTGCTTCAAATAATGGAGCCGCTGCCATTGATCAAAAGACGCATCCTTTAAAAACATCGAATTAAAATGATCCCGAAATGGGACCCAATCTACATACGATCCTGAAAATCGCGGAAGTTGCATGGGCGGTACTTGCGTTCGACGCGTAGCTACGTTGTCCCTTGGTTGAGGCTGTTGAAGCTGTTGAGGCGGTTGAGCAGGAAGAAAAGCGGCATCCGGAGGTATTGACAATTCTCGATAGGCGCCGATAGAATCTAGACAGATGAGTTCTGTCGTAGCGAACTCGTCTTGGGCGAAGTATGGATTTGTTTGACATATTTCATCCTCTCGAAATGCTTCTATTTGCGCCTGGTGCGTGCAACATTTCATCCACAAAGACTCCAAATATTTAACACGTTCAGCCGATTGAGCACGAGTAGGTTTGTCTGAATGTTCCAGTTGTGCAGCAAGCCGCTTGATTGAGCCAAAGTGGACGAGCTGCTCATGAACCAATTCCAAAAATACTTGAAAATCATTCTGAGCTTGTTCTTGAGTGTCATCCAAGTCTTCTGATTTCGGCATGCTGGCGAAGGCGTATTACAGAACGTGAGGATTACTCTGTAATAATGTACGACTAAAGGAAAAGCGTGCGGCGAGCTCCAAGCAATAGGTCGAGCGTCAAAGTGTGGTGCGGGGTGCGAGAATTTCCTAACGAAAGTTCGAGCGAGCCAAATTGCATACCGCGCCGATCGACAAGAGTGTCGTCTAACGAGGCTTGGCTTGTAGATTTGCCGGCGAGACTCTGGATCTGCGTGGCGGGGCGCAGCGCGTTGCTGGCTGCGTCGCGGCGTCACAACAGGAACGGGGCAGGAAAATCAGCAAAGTGGGGATCCGTCCGCACTGCCGCAGCGAGAGGAAAGCTCCGATCTCCCCCGATGTATGCCGAAATTGGCCGATGATCCAAATTTCTTGGAATCAAAGCGTCGTTTGAAAATTTCCAAATTTTCAATGAGACGCGGAATGGCGTCCTTTTCTTTTGCGAATTGCACTAATTTGCACTGCACTAAATGCACTTGGATATGCGGTCACTGCACTGTAGCACTATCCTGGCAGGATCGCCAAATGTTGCGCATTAAGGGCTTATGTCCAGCTGTAGCACATGGAGCCGTGATGCTGCGGGTGCGGGCCCAGGATAGCACGGTGCAATGAAATAAACTTTAACTATACTCCAAAAAAAAATGTCCTTTATTGAGCACAAATTGCCGCGCGGCGTGAAACTTACAAGCCGACGGGCGTGTGCAAGAGCCAATATAATTACATAAACTAAATTAAACAACAAAACTGATTGCAATTTAGCGCGTACAATTCCGTCGCGGCGATAGGATACGGTGGGCGAAAGAAGATAGCGTGTCTGTAGCGCGAGCAAAGAAGTGTCTTGTATCGAAGCGTGATACCAACTGGCCTCGTGGCCGATGGAAAACCGGAAAACCGCGCAATTGCCAAATTTCTGGAACATTCGCGATTGTTACAATGCTAATCGACACAATAACAAAAACTGAACAGAAACAAGAGCTGAACAGTGTTGAAGTTGAGGGAATTATTTGTTGATCCTGGACAGAAAGGATGGTCAAGATCCGTCTGTGGATCGTTGGGCATATTTATTGAGCGTCTATGTTCAGGGGGTGATGTATCAATCGGCTTTGCATCAATCATGGATTCCATGCTCTAGGAATATATTGATTCCACTATTATCATTTGTGAAATTGATTTAGTATAAATTAAACATTCATATAAATAACGTAAAAATACGAAATAATATAATGAAATTCGTAATGTTCTTTCTACCTTTGTATTTACATTATGAAAATATTTTTGGAGAATGGAATTTCAATTTTTTGTAAAATTTGCAAAGTAGAAAATTTACGAATTTCAATCAAAATTATAAACTTTGATGAAGAAAAGGTGTTTACCCGTCAGCTTTCATTTTATTTCCTGTTTAACGAATTTAGGACTAATTTTGTTATCTATTGCCATTTTTTCTATTTTAGGTATTTGAGTATTTTTCCCCCAAGTCTGGCAAAAACTGCGTTTTTCAATGTGTAATTGAAAACGGCTGACACCATTTTTGAAACAAATAACGTTTAAATTTATATAACAATTATACAGTTTTATGAAAATGATATGCAATTATATTGAAATTTGACATATTTGTATACAAATAATATATAATCGTGAACAAATTATTTTTTATGATACGCATTTATATAACAATTATATATTTATTTAGAAGCATTTGTCTAAATAAAGGTATAACAAACAGAAATAAAGTAACTTTTGTAGTAAAGTTCATTTAATTTAAATGCGTACGTTTTATTTGCATTAAGGTCTATTATAAAAATTTAATAACATGAATTAGGTCAGACTCAGAGAGTTGTTAATAATAAGAAGGAAATATGGAAAATATAGCTAGTACAGATAGTAAAATAAGAATTGAAACATCGCTTTATTTAAAGTGAAATTAATTATATGCATCAAATCTTCTCCGAAAGTATAATGAGGTAGAGAAATTGTTAAAATAATGGAATTGTCTCAGCACACACATCAACATAATTTGTAATGACGCTTAATAGATTAAAGATCCATTTTCTATCATTGATATATGTCCCTGCTTCAGACTCCACATCTATGTCGTTGTCAATGACATTTTTTTGAAGTAAATACTCCTCATTTTTAGAGAGTGTTTGCTTCTCTAATAAGCTCTTTACTTTATGTTTTAATAGTTGTTCAATCTGCTTGAAAAAAATTAATTAAGTTTATTATCTGCGAATAAAAGTGCCACCGTTCAAAATATTTTCCTCATTTGATGTATTTCATCTTTATGCTATTACTCTTTATAAACTAAAGCCGTCAAAAAAAGGAAAAATGACAAAAATTGTAATAAATATATATAAGTCGACAATTACTTCTACAAACAAAAAGATATTAAGCCATTGCAATTTATTTAAACACAAGGAATGAGAAAAATTCTTAAAAACTATCGAAAAGAATAAACATAAAGATAGTTATAAAGTATAAATGTAAAGTCAGTATAAACCTAACCTAACCTCACATCTGCAGTTAGTTTTCTTTTTCCGGTCATTATTTATTTGTCCGTCTTCTTTTTTAGGCTTATTTTTTTCTTTATTGCTTAATTTATTCATTGCTTTCAGGAGTTTCTTTTCATTATCTGTAATTCACAAATGCATATCGCTACCAATAATTAATCTTATACTAATATCAATTACGAAATTTGTAATTGTATGTAAATTATAATATTGTTATTTACAAAAGATGTTCCTTGTAGGTAATTATTAAATAGAGTCCTTATCAGAAATTTGGAGAATTTTCCCAACGTACAGTCGGCTAGATTTCGTGTCTTCAGGCCAAAAGAAATTAATATGATCTTCTTCCGAAGGTTTTTAAACCTCTTTTCTTTTTTGTATGGAATGTTCGTCTATTACGTAAAAAGTTCGGTCTTCACATTCGATTAAATATTGAAGTTCCATAATTTAACGCTTTGACGTATTTTAAAATTAATTCGCTGTTGTATTCCTAGGATACGAAACTGCATTGAAACCCGCTGCGCGAACACAGTTCGATTCGACTTCGAGTTTCGCATTCTTCTTTTTGTTGTGTAATTCGTTGAAAAATGTCAGTAAAACTATTGCACTATTAATACAAACAATCATATATTAATTAAACAGCACTGCCTAGAAATGCTAAGATACCATCTTTATCGGCGAAATGACAAACAGGTACGTAATTATAACCTTTTCAATCAAATCGCTTTTAAAAAATTTACTAACCGTATTACGTTAGGTCTATTATGTGAAGTGAAATACTGCAATACTACTAACAACCTATAAATATTATAAAAATAATTCGTACTAATTACTAATAACCTCCATAAAATAAGAAAATTAATATTATAGATTGCACAGTTACCGTTAACATTGAGACGTTGGCAAAAATTGAGAGTCCCATTACATAGTGAACATGAACGAACAGCTATTGAAGAATCAGTTCCTGATGTGGATAACTGTTTTATAGATCATGAGGTGAATTTTGTTACCATTTAAAATGATTAGAAGATGTTTTTAGATCTTTCGAATGTGTGAATACTTTCATGCCTACGGCATGCTTAAATTTGTTTATTATTTTCTTCCTTATAATATCATATTAATTTATTATGCTATTTTTGCTTCATGTATTGCTAGTCAATAAACGTATTAACTAAATACTAAGTTCTATAGACGCAATACTAACTTCTTTTAGATGACTATTACGACCTAACACGCAATCGACTCCAGGTGAACTCACCGATTGTTTTTAAAATTATAGTGTGTTATAGTACAGGAAAGGATATTCGACATGTGTTTTTTTTTACGTGGCCTGACGCCCATTTTACAAATATAAAATGCCCCTAAAAATCACTCAAAAGACGTTTTTTTCAACTTCTCAGAAACTACTTTAAATTTTTTGTTTGTAAATAGTCATGTTTCAATTGAGACTAATATCCACTAATAAAATTTTAGATAGTTTTCAAGAAATTGAAAAAACATTGTTTTTGAAAGTGTCTTTTAAGAGCATTTTTCATCTCTACAATAGACTTCTGGGCAGGTAAAAAAATCACGTGTCATTTTTCATGCGCTACACTCTAAATTTCCATGCAGCGAATATCACTTTATGGAAGTGATTCTCGCTTTGAAGTGGAAATTACTTCTATAAAGTGAGAGTTTCAAAATTTCAAGAATATCGGTGAGGTATATTTGGAGCTGTTTCTTTACAAGTAAAAGTCATGATTTTTCTTTTTTTATTTACTTAGAGATATTGATGTTTAGAAAGACTAGGCAAGGTTGAAAAAGCAAAGACTAAGTTTAAAAGGCAAATCTTGCTTTTTAAATTAATTCAATTGAATATTTTATTTTTATAGGACTTGTGCAGTGACGATGATAGAAGCGAATTAGGCATAAATGATGATGAGGACCATAGATTTATTCCTAGCGAAGTTTCAGAAGAAACTGAAGAATTTGGAAGCATAGGATTCCAACAAAAATTGCACGATGGTACATATTTGTCTATAGGAGAATGTGTGTACGAAATATCAAAATTTTACATCAAGCATAATTTGACACAGAAAGCTCTTTAAGATATGTTGACTCTGATAATTAATTTTTAGTATAGGTCTTAAATATAAAAAGTTAAAAAATGAAATTCTTCATCGAGATTACGATGTATGTTTACTATGGAATACTGATGGTCTTCCTTCTTCTAATAGCTCTAATGGACAAATATGGCTTGTCCAAGCACAGATTATAAACATACACCAACAAAATCGACGAAATTACCAGTTTGTTTGTGGTATATATATAGCAGTAATGTAAAAAAACCTAATATGCCTTCTTTTTTGTGGCCGTTTGTAACAAAAATGCAGAATTTACATGAGCAAGGTATCGAGTGGTACGATGAGGTACAAAAATGTACAATTCATATTATTGAAATTGCGCCAGTTGCAACCTTAGATGCACCTGCAAGAGCAACACTCCAAAATATAATGCTATATAATGGTGAATTTGGTTGTACTTTTTGCAAACATCCTGGTCAAACCTACCAAAATGGTGACGGATTCAACAGAGTATATCCTATACTTAATGATGAGGGTGAAACACTTCGAACTAAAGAGCGTATGTATTTACAAGCAAGAGAAGCCTTTGTAACAAAAGAATTAGCACACGTTAATGGTGTGAAAGGTCCTTCAGTAACATCACAAATCCCACTTTTTGATATTGCAGAGTCATTTGTCCCAGATTATATGCATTCATTACTACTAGGTGTAACTAGAATGCTCTTCGATCTCTGGTTTAATTCAAAAAATAAAGATCGTCCCACTGTTATATAAAAAAATCAGTGCGTGATGAAATCGATCAAGATTTACAAGAAATTTATCCCCCAGATTTCGTGACTCGTACACCAAGAGTTCTGAAGTACATATAGCATTGGAAAGCTTCTGAAATAAGAGAATGCCTATTAAACGATTTCCCTATTTTATTAAGAGGAAAACTACAGAAAAAAATATTACTACCATTTTTTACTATTAGTTTATGCAACGAGGTTATTGATGACAACAAAAGTCCATTTGGATGAAATAGAACTAGCTCAGTGTTTACTTTATATGTTTAATGTGCAGATAATATCATTATATGGTCTGGAAAAATGTTCCTTTAACGCTCATCAATTACTACATATACCACGAAATGTGCTCTTATGGGGGCCTTTACAATCGTGGTCAGCTTTTTCTTTTCAAGACGATAATGGATATGTAAAAAAAAAATTATCCATGGTTGTAATCAATTAGATATTAAAATAGCAAATACTTTGAAAATTTTGAATATTCTTCAAATTTTTAAACACATGTTAGATATCTCGAAGAATAAAGAATATTGTGGTGAATACAAACCTGTTAATATTGTTTTTATCAAAAATATTTTTCAATTGATGATATACTTTTATAAATCCCGGACATTGTTGACATTTTCTAAAGGTGCATTTATTCCGTAGTACATTCGCATATAAACATCGGGGTATACTTATAAACTTACCACCACTATATATCTGATAATTTTACAAACAAATAGTTAGGAATTGTATGCCTGAAAAGGGGTAGAGAGCGTTGTATACGGCGGGGCGGCTGATATGTACGGGCGGCACGGCCGGTGGCATGGCGCACGGACACTCATGCGCTCGGTTTTCTTTACATTACAAAGCCAGTTTCAAAGATGACAAACTGAAATTTTGAGAAGTTAAAGAAAACACCTTTGCGAACAACTTTTGTTTATGTCACAAGAAGAAAAAAAATGGTATATCGAGCGAAAATTGAGTTACAACAAAATAATCTTGAAAATTTGTTATAAACAATAATATTTTGTTTATATCATTCACACCGGTGCAAAATTTATACAGTTCTCCACATTTTCGAATTAAACATTTTTTTCTCTGAATGATAGTTTTCTAGATATCGCCGTTTAAAAAATGGTAAATTTCATTTTTGTCGTTTACACTTTTATCAATAACTTTTGAACAAATTAATATTTTGAGCTGAAATTTACTGGATAGGCTTGTCTTTACGCATTCTAAACGTAGTTCAATTTTGAATAAGTTCTGAAACTTGACTCCGAAACGTTGGCGATTTCACATGGAATGCCCCAGCTGTGAAAGCAGTTGCCAATGGCGGCATTTCTATTAGAAAAGCATCAAAAAAACTTTCGATATTCCAACAACTACGCTTTTTCGACACTGTAATGATGCAGAACGAGTGTCGTGGAAAAGAGGACATCCAACAGTGTTTACCGAAGCTGAAGAAGAAGATATTGTTCAGTGGATTCAGTATAGAGCAGAAAGAGGATTTCCTGCGAATAAAACTGAACTTCTCGACTGTGTTCAGAGTTTAATTCGTAAGCTACAGAGACAAACTCCGTTTACCGATGATAGACCTGGCAGGCACTGGTATGAGAATTTTTTTCGTCGACATCCTATTTTAAGGGAAAGAGTTCTACAACATCTTGTAGACGTGACACAAGAAGATCTGCAAGACTGGTTCGCAGAAATAGGACAATATTTGGAAAAGAAAAATCTATTAAATATTTCTCCTACTCGGGTATTTAATTGTGACGGGACTAACATAATGTTGTGTCCAAAAAGTGGGAAATTTTTGACCATGAAAGGTGCCCGGAATGTGTATAAAATTATCGATGCAGGAGAAAAAGAAAGTATTACCACGTTGTTTACGTATAGTGCTTTTTTCATCCTTTTAAAGCACAGTGAAAGAAAACCGTGCCTAAATGGAAAAATGAATCAAATATGACGAGACTACAAAAGCATAAATTTGCAGCTGTCTTAAGAATGGCTCTTGAAGCTATGGACGAATCCAAAGTAATTAAGAATGGATTTCGCTCTTGCGAACTTTAGCCTTTCAATCCACATGAAGTAGACTTTTCAAACAAGAAAAAAAAGTCAAACAGAGTGCTGAAAAATTAGCAGAAAAAGAGACGGCAGAAAATGCAACACCTGATGTTGATCAATTTTTAAGTATTTATGAAAAATCACTTCCCATGGATGTTTTGCAACTGTTTACAGCTCATCTGTCTGCAGGAGTTTGGACGGGTGATGTTAAATATACTGCGTAATTCAATTATTGGCTTCAGTTGAAAACGCAGGTATATCGTGGTATTAAAATTAAATAAATAAGCTCTTTGCATTCGTGACTAGATTTTTTAAAACTTTTAATCGATTAAATGTTTGACTATATTTTAGTACTAGATTTTTGACATTTTCATTCAATACATAACGAATTTCTACGTTAAATTTTATATCTCGATATTTTTCTACTTTTTTATATATATATTTCATTGTATCCATTTACTTATTTTTTATATTTAGTCGATAACGGAAGAAAGAAACCTTTTATAAAATGCGTAGAAGTCTTACAAAGTCACACAGTAATATTACTACCGAAATCTGAACAAAAATTTAGTGATTTAAAAATCATGCGGTTAATTCGACTTAAAATCCTGTTGAGGAGACTGATGGTTCAATTTTAGAAATTATTAGTGATTCTCCAAATGAAACGAATTTTATGGAGCAAGAAAATGTATTGGTAACTGGAGTCACTGCCCCGACGTAAATCATGGCCGAAGCCGCTGACTGAGAAGGATATCGATAATAATATTGTTAAAACTTACTTTATTAGCGAAGATAGCACTGTAATATATCCGAAATGTTGAGTACCTAGAACCTGACATATTAAACGCACTACCCGAGAAACTACCAGAGAAAATCATGTGAAAACTTACTTCGTTAGCGAAGATAGTGCTGTAATTTATCCAGAAACTGAGAATGTTTTTATTAATGTTGTAAGTGAACCCAGCAGTACTTTAAATGAGATGCTTTCTGAAAGATCTCAAACTTAAACCTCTGTAGACTTAGCCTTACCTGCTAAACATCACGAAGAAGGTTTGTTACATTTCATATCTTGAGATGAACTAAATAAGTGTCGTTTTTTTTCATTAAATCATTTAATTCTATTTCAGTAACCACTCTCGAGTCATTCGATCACCTTCCTGACACCGACAAAGAAAACATATCAGCTACAGAATCAAACGCTTTCAAGGAAATCTTCACGTTACCTGAAAAGTATCTTCCTGAGAAGAAGAGAGCCAACTATCAGGAAAGAAGAAGTTGCCTTCAGCAGGTACTTCTGACGAATGGTTTGCCATTCACGAAGGAAAAGAAAAACAGCAAATGATCAAGGAAGAAAAACTTGCTGAAAAGAAAACATTGCAAGAAGAACTAGATGCCTTCGACCCGGGTGCCTACAATTTTGGCTAAATTCGTATTGCAGTTCCCTGACGAAAGGCTGATGCTTCCGGGAATATTCCCATTTTAACACTGCCAGGAAAGAAGGCGGCAGAGGGTAGTTCTACACTCAAAAAAATTCCTTACACCCGTGTGCAAGGATTCAATAAGGTTACCTTACTGAATACGGCGCCAACTATTCAATCCTTGTTAAAGTAGCAAGGAAAAACTGACTACTGTCACGGGGAAATTTATTGTTCTAGTATGTTTTCTTGGTTCATTTAACAATAAAAAAGTAATGTTATGACAAAGACAATATTATTCTTTTAGTAATGGTGTTTGTAGAAGTAAAAATAGATCATTATTTGGAACAACGAAGAATATGTTTATTATTGTTTTTTTAAGCTTCTTGATAGTATTCCTATAATGGCCGCTAGGTAAGGCGCCACTACAGATCTAACATATGACGATGCCGACAGCTGATCAGCTGGTTTGCGTTCGTCAGTTCACGTGTTTAACTTCGTTGCGTTTCTTGAAGTCCGAACCGAATATGTTTAATAACTCCACAATGTAATAATTATTGATCTTCGACCAACGATGACACGATTTTAAAAGAAAATATTAATAAAATGAAATATAAAGCCAAGTTCATTGGTGATTTTAAATTTATTTTGTGAGGTTAACCTAAATTTGGATGACGTTAACTTCCCACAACCTTTTTCCCAAACCTATATGTACCTTATGCGTTAAATGTTTTCTGTTTACATTCACGATATAATGAATAATTGTCCAATTTATATTAAAGAAAAATAGTAATGTTTGAAAGCATAGGATACGTACCAACAACGGTTATAAAGCTAAGTATAGTAAATTTTAGATGATTGGATACATTTGACAAACCTTAATAATTCATAAGTGGAGTAAAACTATAATGGTAAAGTAAAAAAGAATGAATATGAATGAAAATTCTTTACAAAATGTGCCTTCGTTGAATATTAACACAAGTAATTGTCATATTTATATTTGTCCGTTTTTATTTTTATTTCAACACGATTTACATCCGAGGTTACAAGTCATGAAAAATCCTCCAGGTGTATACGCTGCGCAAATCTAATAACAGAAATTTGAAATGTATAGAAGTTACACTCGTTATATACATACACGTTTAGGTCATACCACTATCGATCATTATCTCTAATAATACACTAACAAAAAACTAATTAATTAAGTTATACGCACAAAGTCAAAAGTTTTGTTTTCACATCACTGAACTTGGAAACACTGACCTGTCCGTGAAGTGGAGACTACCTTCCGTTTGTTTGTTATAAAAGAGTCACAGTGCAGACTCAGTCGATATCCTTATGATAAAAAATGAATTGATCCTTCTGGTGTGCCTTCGTACAATCCCGCAAAAAATCTTCCACATCGAATATTTGTGCTGCTTCGTGCTTCAAAATTGAGGTTCAATTTGGCTGCCACGTGGTCTTGAGAAGAAAACGCACCGTTTTCGCTAAGTTTGAAATCCCAAACGGAGGAAACGGAGAACGGAGTGTTGAAATTTTCTTCTTGATTTTCTTCGAACCAGATTAAATTCTTTGTTCTTTTAACACAAATCAGCATCCAAAATAGCACATTCCACCAAAATTTGTTTCGTACCGGTACCTGAGTTGGACACGTCCTTTCTTCTCGATGAAGCAACCAGAAAGAGAGTCGGCAGTTCTCCACACAGCGTATTTATAATTTATTCCCTCCCTCAAGAACGTTAAATTTGAAAAATGGGCCGCACGAAATTGTACTATAGCCGGCGCATCACAACGCTTCAACTCCGCGAACGCAAAGTAGTGCCGCGCAGGCAATTGTGCTCATAAGCGTAAAACACGCGCGAAATTCAAACATCCCATTGGGGTTTCTGCACTCCTACATAATATATATTAATCTAAAAACGTAAACTCTCTTCGGTTATCTAATACTTGTTGAAACGCCTCCTATGACTTCAATTTTTATTATTTATATTTATTATAATTTAATACATATTCCATCTAAGCGTGTTTACAAGTGGGCCAATGTAAAGTTAAATAACAAAGATTGAGAGTGTAGCATATGCTAAACAAGAAATCCAGTGCCAACAAGATAATAAGTGGAATAAAACTATAATGGTAATGCAAAAGACTTAATTTGGATGAAAATTGTTTATAAAATAAACATTTGTTCAATATTGAGACAAGTAACATACGTACAATAATCCAAAAAGTCTAAAATCTCTTCGGTTTTCTAATAATTGTTGAAACGCATACTGCAATTTCTATCTTTGATATATGAAATTAAATTGTTATGTTTAATTCTTGCACTTTCTACATTTACTTATAGATTATTTGAGTTCAATTGCACATTGTTAAAGCAACTGTACAACATATATTAATTAAAATGGCTTGATGAGCCTTAGTACTTAAAATAATGGCACCGTGAAAGGTGGAGCGATAATTCTTTCAAGGTATGCATGCACAAATTCCATCAAAACTTTTATAGCCTACAAATATAATATAACTGACATATTATTATGTTATGAAATTAATTTTTCTCATTTTTGATGGCGATAAACCTTAAACATATACGTATTCAAATTAGTAAAAAAATTAAATTTAGTAAAGTAGATTATTAGTTCAATATTTGTTATTGTAAGTTTAGAATTGTTTTCTTGTTTATATACTTTCATGAATTCTGTAAAATGTTTACACAAAATTTATGGGCATGTCAGTGGACATTATCAGGAAACTTACATTATATTTGAGAGTCTTGATTTTTTGACATTTGATAAGGATAATATTTTTATAATAACTGTATGTAACCTTACTTTCACAGTTAAGAAATCTAGTTAATTCGTTAATTTATCATTCCTGAGTTGATCAGGATATCATTTACTAACAAAAAGATATCTCTATTGCTAATTTAATAAAGATTCCTTATTATTTCAAGAATTTTCTGTACTGCTCAGTGTACAAAATTCTTATTTTTATAACAGCGAGGTATGCAAGCTGTCCTAAGCAGGAATCCTTGTTGTTTTAGCAAGGATCGAGTTAATAACGGGAAATAGTTGTCCCCACATTTTATTTTTTTCAGTGTAGCATCGTAAGGTTCGAGTAGTTTCTATACATATATTGTAACAATATCTTGTTCCTTAAATAGGGTGAATATGCCAATGAATGGACGGTTAAGCATTTTTCACACTTTGATCGATTGTAACTTTTGAATTCTTTTATGAAAATTTAATTATGATACCACCATTAGAATCGTTAGACTCCGCTCTTTGTGGCCGTGTAGTTCAACCTTTGATTTTATTTAATTATTATTAACCTCGTCTTCATACGTTTGTAAAAAAATCCGCTAAACCCCAATGAATAGACGGGTTAAATCAAATGGGACGTTTTCAGTACCAGTTTTGGATGGCTTTAAAACTTTGATTTGATTTTACAAAATAATAAACACTGGAAGATCAATACTACTGTAAATATTGTTTTGAATGTTCAAAGAACATAAAAATATGTATTTTGTTGCATGTTGTGCATCATACATTCATAAGAAATAGAAATATGTAGAAAATCGTCCATTCATTGGTAGTCGTCGATTCATTGGCATATTCACCCTATATTAAAATTCAAAATGAGCATTTTCAAAACTTCGACCCCGACCGCAGGTCAGCCGAAGCACTGATAAATGAGCACGTCTTGTTCACACTGATGCTTAAAAAAACGCGGTTTAGTCGATTTTTTGACAGGTCGGGTCGCAGGAAATAAATTTTTTTATATGTGGGATACTTTGGTTTCCGTTTTTTACGGCATTATCGTTGATTTTACGAAGAAATGAATACAACCTTTTTTGTAGAGAATTCGATGTTCTATATTTTTTGTTTGAAACATTTTTTTGTCCGATTTGAATTTTTTGTTAAAAAATGGAAAAAACGTGTTTTTTGAGCGTTTTTTTTTTAAACCTCCCCATAATCTAGTATGCATTGTCTCCAAAAACTAATCAGATCTAAGTTTGGCCCAGAGAAACCCAAATCCGTTTGTACTTTTTGAATTCGTCCTGCCAGTCGCGTGATATCGCGTATACAAAATTTTGCCCACGGACGGACGGACAGACGTACAACCTAACGGACACCAATTTTTTTATTGTTGCTTTGGGTTCCTTAGGGCCTGAAAGGTCGACATTTGATGAAAAACTATAGGGTAATTTTTTGGCGGGAACTGACCAAATTTAATACTTCGCCAGACCTATGGTCTGGGTCGAAGTAACAGAAATCACTAGCAGAAAAGAAAAAACAATTAACTCTGAAAATGAAACAACTAACAAAAAAAAATTAAAGAAGGAGGAAAGAAGGAAGTTTAAAAATGTGTTTTATACAAAAATGTATTATTTATTTCGTTATGTTTAATTTGATGTTATAAAAAAGTCTGCAATTAACAAAGTTTATAGTTGTATAGAAATAAAAGAATAAAATATAACTGTTTAAAGTTAATATTACTACGTGATTGTGATAACTACGAGGATTAATAATAAGAAATTTTTCTAAGATGTTTAATATAAATGAGCTAATAAATAATAACAGTTTTCAATAATTTTACTACCTACGTATAGCTGTTCTTAAGCGCATTTTGCTTAAAAAAACTATAAGCTTTCGTATAAAATAAACAGGTTTTGAAAAAAATAGTAATAACACATTTTCTATTCAGAAAACAAGGAAAACGGGTTAAAAAACGTTCGGCTATCGGTACATTTACCTTACATATGAATGTGGTAAAGGGATTTTTCGAAATTCCAAATATTTTCAAAATGGCGGCCATATGAAATTTTCACAAACTTTTGTTCGAAAAAATCATAGCTCGGCGGCATTTTATCGGAATTGGATAAAATTTGTTACACTGTAGTAAAAAAGTCTGAACTTTTCGAAACAAATATTTATAATTAAATATAATAATAATAAACGCATGAAAAAACATTTTTTTGTTTTTTTTTAACAATTTTTAACCACCGGGCACCCTTTTTATTTTTTTAAATATTGATATTTTATGGCAAATTTTATCTAATATTTTATTCAGATTTTTAATTCCTGGTATGTCTTTTAGTTTTCGAGTTACAAATTTTTTAAATTGAACACCCCAGAAACTCGGGCGTGCGCTTATTAGAAATGTAACTGCTGCCGCCTTTTCCGACTCGCTATTTTGTTTCTATTTATTTTGTTCTTGGTAATTTATGTTTGAAAAACACTTTTTTAAAGTTTCAACCATGAATTTCGTGAAACTATGAGTTCAAAATTCATATATAAACGCAACCAATAATATACTAGACAAAAAATTATCACAATACAATTTTTAAAACGTCAAAAATAAATCATAAATAAATAAAATCACAGTTTACGCACGGAGTGTCAAAAAGAAATATACAGGAATTCTTTTATTCTTTTCAATTCCATTGGATGCAATTTTTCCAGGAAATCATAGGAATTGGAAAGAAATGAAAACAAATATTTTATATTCCACTAAATTCCATTGAATCCTGTCATTAATGGAATAAAGAGGAATTAACAGGAAATTAATTTTTCAATTCCTCGCTGATTGCTGGGCTCTTAAAGAATACCAAAGAAGTTAATTGAAAAATGACCGAGATGTATTGGAAATAAATAAAAATCACCTGTTTCCAATAGTTCTCGTTCAATTCCTAATTAATTGATTGAATAATAATATAGTAATTAAATTAACCCTTACAGAGCCCAAATTGTGAAAAATTTATTCAGACATTTTTAATTTTCGATTTTCAACGTAAATTCCTACCTTGTCAGTGGAGCACTTTAGAACTGCCTTATCCCTTTACGTCTCAGTGGGACAGTCGTCGTACCACGTACATTTACATAGATTTTGCTGTTTTTCTCCTGTAGTCTAAGAACCATTTTGATCAAATCTTTTTCTGTTACTTATATAGACCCTAATAATCAGCAAAAAAAAATTGTTTCCCCTTTATTGCTAATAATATAATTGTTATTAACAAACAAGTTAAAAATATGAGTTTTTTCTCGAATAAATACAGTTTTAAGAAAACCGCTTCATAGAGGTTTTTGGTGTCGCTGATTACGAATACGGGGTTAGTTTTTAGAAATTCAAAATGGCGGATAAAAATGTTAAATATAACTGTACTTGGACAAAATTTGGTACTCGAGTGTTTTCGGGATGACGCTGAAGCTAGCGACAGATTCGCAGTAGCGGATTCGAAAAAACTATAGTTTTCAGCCATTAAAATTGCCAAAAACAGATTATTTGTATAAAATTTGTCTAAAAATGTTTAAATGCAAGTAATTTTTAATAAGAAATTATCCATTTCCACAGTTTTCTTGAATCTTCTGTTAGCTTCAGCGTCATGTTTTCGGGGTCGCCGATTGCGAATCCGAGGTTTGTTTTGCGAAATTCAAAATGGCGGATCCAATATGGTAGCAAAAATGTTAAATGTAAATCTAGACAAAATTTATGAAATATTTAATTCGGATTACTCTTTGGAAAAGAGGCTAAGGGCTGGGATTCGTTACTTTATAGATGCTTCCAGGGCATCCAGGACTCACTACGTGGAAGTCCCTTAGTCCGATTTTAAGTCCCGTTTTTTTTTATTTTTTTTAGTTTTTAAATTTTTTAATTTTAACAATTTAAAAAAAAATATAATATTTAAATGTAATCATACTAATATTTATTTATTCATTTATGATACGCAATAAAACAGTTTTTTTTAAATGTCAAGCACAACGGAAAATTGAAAACTTTGCACATAAATTGTGTTCTATATTCATTAATTTCAGTGCTATATTGAGCACATCTTCGCATTTTATTCGGTAACATTATAGATAAGTGTTCCGCATTTGCTTGTCGTTTTTCTAGCGAAACTTGAGGTTTCCGACAACTCATTCCTCTTCTTAAAGGTTTTCGACATTTTTTTATGAATAATTCATTTATGATCACTAATCTAAATTGTTTCAATTTCCTGTGTTTTTACTTATAATGAATACTTATATACAATCGGCGAATTATGACATATTAGAATTATTTATTATACATATATATTCAATTTTTACATAATCTTTCACACATATATTTTTCCACGAGGGTAACATCGCATTTACGATCAGCTACCTGAAAATTGCCGGAATACCGGATATCGATCAAATAGAGTAATATTTTACAATGTGCACATGTTATATTAGATTTGAGATTTTTAAAACTAATTCGGATACTTCATCAGCCGCAATAAAAATCCCCGAGTAACAAATTTTGTCGAAATAGAATTACTTCTTAAATTTTTGTCGGTCATATTGAATCTGCCATCTTGAATTTCAAAAAAATAACTTCTGATTCATAATCAGCGACTCCGAAAACCCCCGAGTAACAGATTTTGTCCAAATAGAATATTACATCTTAAATTGTTGTCTGTCATATTGAATCTGCCATCTTGAATTTCGAAAAAATCAAGAGTAAGTAAGAGTAAGAGCTAAGAGCTATAAAAGTAAAAGTAAGAGCTATTTGTTCGACTAAGATCTTCCATTAATGGTCTAATTCGTCTTAAAGCATATTTGTACTTACGAAATGAATAAAGGGTTCCATTTCCGGTACTCTGACATTTCCAACTAAGAAATTTCTACTAACTAATTCTGAGTATATGTGATGAACTGGTGGTTGACATTTTAAATCTTTGCGAAATACTGGGTAAGTCATGGGTATCTCATTGTACCGATTTCAAAAGTGCAATATCGCATAGGGTATACGGAAATTATATTGGAGATTCGTACAATATTATTAGTCGAACTAATGTCTTGAATAGATTTATAATGGCTAAGATATCCAAGAAAGATCTGATGGTTTTAATTACAAAACCAAGCACTATATAAGCTTTACTCACATTAGTGATTAAATTGTTCCTCCAAGACAGAGTTTTATTCATCAGAATACCTTAGTACCGATATGTATCAACGTGATACAGATCAGAACCGTTAATATTATACTCTTAGGTCAGAAAACATCAACCTACCATCCACCGCATTTCTGCACACCAGTGATACGACACAGTTCTTACATCCATTCGTAATGACATTTAGTTATTTCATTCTTACCTAATTGACATTTTTTGGTGTACTCGTTTCCACACTAGATATTGCTAGTGACTTCTTTGAGCTTCACTGTGTTTGCCATCCTTTTACAGACAAAACTCCAAGGATTTTTGTTGTCTTCTGTTGTAATGTATTCGTGCCATTTTTCTTTTTTCGTTTGGTTTATTAGCTTCGCGAACTCATTACGTTTGGTCTTGTATTGTTATTGCTGTTCTTGTCTCAGCAACGGGTTAGTCTCGTTTTGGTAACTGCTTAATCTATAGGTTTTTACGCTTTTCGTCCAGTAGCTTTTCGTTCCACCAAGGGACTGTCCTTCGTTTTACTGTTTCTTGGTGCCGTTCCGACTCCTCCTTTTCGCAATGCTGATTTCTACCGTCTTCGTTATGTTATCTCTGGAATCGAGTTTATATTTCGGAGCCTTGCTCTATTCTGTTATGAGCCTTTCATTAAACACCAGTTGCTAAAATTATATCCACAGTGGGGTTTCCTGGCTTGTCAGTATCGTTTAGGCCTAACTGTTGGCACGTCCACTCTGAATATTATACGTAGATGGTCACTAAAATTTCCCCAGTATTCCACCTCCCATTCTTTGAACTCTGTAACTGTGCATTTTCGTTTGTTAGTGTTGGGTTACTATTTGGGGTATTGTTTATCTTGAGGTCCCACATTTCGATGAATGCTTCTAGCAACCTCTCGTCAGTTTTTCAACCTTCATAGGGTTGGATGATATTGCATTCGTATCTATGCCCAGAATTATTTTCTTGCCTTTGAGCAAAGTTGTGTGAAGATGTTTTAGAAAAGGCTCTATCGGTTTGCTAAGTTGGTAGTACCCGATTCCAACATGTATTCAGATCAGACCTCTGTAATTTAATTCGGCTGTCACGAAATGTGTATTGCGCACAGATTTGTTATCTGTATTGGGTTTACTTCTTTGTTTATAACGGCTATGGCTGTCCATGCGTGCACGCTTGTGCTTTGTACTATACTCATTCTAGTTCCTAGCTCCCATACCTTCTGGGCGGATGTGCTTGCGTACGGTTCCTGCAATGATATTATATTTTTACTTTAGGCATTACTATAATGTACTTTCTTCGCTTTTTTTACTGAAATAGCTGTTTTTAGATAGTTTATTTATATATGCACTCAGTTCATTACCTTAAGAAATCATTTCTTAGTTCAATTCCTGTTAACACTTGAAGCAGGGCTATTGCAGTTTACACTTGCATACCTTTTCCTTTACACTTTGACGTGCGTACCAATCTTCTTTTATTCTTCCTTCATGGCGAAGAAAAATACATAATACAGTCCAACGTATTGAAACGATTTCCGAATTAAAATTAGTACAGTTCATTTTTAATATTAAATCCAATAGTAGGTGATTCAAAATTATTACATATAAGTACCGAATGATTTATTGTGCTATAGGACCGTATTACCGAGAAATACTTAATTGTGTATTTAATTTTAGAACAGTTCAACTTGATATTTTCAAGGACGAGTATAAACTGTTGATTTTTCGATTCGTTTTAATTTTCGTTAGTTTGGTGTGTCCAGAACATACATTAAAAATGTAACAAAGAAATGGTAAATGTACCAAATAAAATTCAGACTTCAGGTTCTGAATAGATTTGACATTTTTAATTCTTTTTTTCAGTGTCTATAAATTTTTGTGAAGGTACTGGCTACTTCTTAATGTGAATTCCTGCAAATATATGCAGTTATGTCTTTCACTATTCATCCAATTATTTAACACAATGGAATGAATAGAAATAAATTGATAATCGGAATTCTTCTCAAAATTTAACAGATTGAAATTCGACAAAAGTCCATACATTTAAGAATATGAAAGCGAAAAATATGGACGTGGCCTCGTTTACTACAGACTACAATATTAAATATGTGATGAATCCGGCCTTTCTCTCTTCCCTGTAAATTGGACCGATGAATAACCTTGGTGCATATATGCAGATCGATATACATAGGGTAATGCAACTTTGAGAACAGAGAAATACAGCGAAATTAAGATGATCGTAAAAATTTTGGTAAGAAGTAATACGAATTATATATTACGTTTTTGTACAAATGTAAACAAAAATCTAATTATACTCGTACTACGAATTTGCTAAGCCCAAATCCTATATAATTGTGCATTTTTTATATAAATTTTTGCACTGTACATGGAACATAAAATGAATAATTACCTCGCAGTGGTTATGTGCAAATATATCGTATAGGACATACTAAAAGATAAATAGGAGACCATAAGTTCGCGCGATACTATTCTGGTAAAGATAGAAAAGCGCATTTGATGTCAGTGATGAAGATGAACATTGTTAGGATACGTTCGTCATATAGAGTAGAAGTGGTAGTGGTAGCTGAAAATGATATGTTATTTTACATACACGTACACATACAGATATACACACTTACATTGAGATCGACGCTCTTAAGAAATAAATTACTGGAAATTATCGGACAAAAATCGGGCAGAATGAGTACCACTTAGCTAATATTGTTGCTGATAGAGTGAATCGATGTATCATAACGGCGGTACCCGACGTGGGATTTTCTGTAGATTTTCCCACAGCATGTCACGTATGGGCCTTTCGTATATGGTGACGACATGCTCGTTATTAGGACATTTCGTTATATTTACGAAAGAAGGGGAGCGCCGATTCTCCCACTCCCCTCAGTCGCGTTATGTTTGTGATGTCAGAGCAGGCCCTTCCTGAGGCCCAAGCCCGCAAGGTGGGGAAAAAAAAGAGAGCGACGACAGGCAAATATAACGAGATGGAACCGGACAAATATGCTGGGACGTAAATATAGCGGGATTGTACTGTACCTGTATGTAGGTCAAAGAAACGAAGAGTCGTAAATAAATTTAACAAAAATGAAATAACTAATTAAAAATAAAGAAAGTTTCGATTCGGAGTCAAATGTTTCAGAGTTAAGGAAAGGAGGTTTATTTCGGAGTTACATTGGAGTAAGGCACATTTTGGAGTCAATTGGTTGACAGAACAACCGGGTTCCACATATGTCTTCGTTGAGGTTTAAGTTGTTCAGTTTGTTTGTTGTAACATATTTTATAGCTAACCAGACTGCTATTGCTTCGGATGTTTCGATATTAATATTTTAATATACCCGGTGTTTTTGTAAGATGGTCCTATTTTGATTTAAAATATAAAATGTGCTAAGTGGATGGGTCACTAAAGAGTTCAGGTGCGGAGGGGATTGAACGAAACGCCACGCATGTATCTTTTTAATTGTTAATTATTTGTTTACTTTTTAATTCATTTTTGTTTATTTCTTACTTTCTATTATACATTTTGTTGAAAAATATATATATATTTTTTGTTTTTTGTTTTCATGGTTATTTTTTTATATATTATTTGCCTTTTTATTTCTTGTTTAGACTTATTATAATTGCATACTAACAATTCATATTCATATACCAGTCCATTCAAAGTAACTGTCAAATCGAAATTGTATTAACTTTATAGTTACGAATATAATTTTTGGTACGGTACGTGCACTTATAATTACATTAAAGGTTACATGTCAAACTGACATCTTAACTCCCAATGCAGTATCTATTTGTTTTTCTTGGTTACTGTAATTAAGAAAGATAAAACAGATATAAGGAATCAGGTGTTATATGCAAATGAATTGATGTAAGCATTAGGCATAATCTGAAAAAAGAATGTCACATCTGTTAACGTTAATTTCATACGTTACATCTTTCCGAGGCCGTCCTCAGACTATCCTAAGGATGTCCTAAATGTTCGCTTTTACCATATTATCATCAGGTCATCCTTTGAACATTAGATGCCTTAAGGACATTATCAGTGTGATAAAAGCGGCATTTGGAGGTTCTTAGGACACCCTTATATGGATGTACTGTATGTTTTATCCCATGTACAATAGTTCATGTCCTAAGTTACATAACCCGTTCTTTCAAAATGGCGGAATAGTTGCCTAACTTATTTCCCATCTCAAACCCCAATTGCGTACTTATCTTTACGTCCATCGCGAGTGTAACGAAGAGTTTCGAAATTTGCCGATCTTTGCCGAATATTGTGAGAGATTATTTCGAAGAATAGCGAAACAACGTGGTGGGGGAGAAGAGATTAGTTCAGTAGTCCCCATCCTAAGTTGTACGATCCGTTCTTACAAAATGGTGGCTGACTGTCCAAAATTATATCCCCTCCCTTCCTCCACTGTCACATTTTCGTTTATGTTCGTTGCGAGTGTGTGTTTTCCGATCCTTGCCGAATATCGTAATTCAAATTGTGGTTTACATGTGTGTGTCCGTAGAGTGAGAGTTGGATGAGAAAAGCAGTTTATATGTATAACTTAGGACGGGAGCTACTTCAGCTCAATTACTGCATTGAAAGGATCTTATAAAAAACTGCTCGTGTTTTATTCGAATGAACCAAATTTTACTTCTTTCAGAACATATTACACGCCATCCCTTTACTATGTTAAATCATTCTTACTAGAACGTTTTAATTAAATATGAAAAGCCTTAAATTGTGTACAGATTTTTACCAGAAATGTTTGGTAGAATTATACAACGAAAAACATTGACGTTATAGGCTAAGTGTAATGCGGGATCTTCATAATGATACACTCTGAACTTTGTGTAGAGTAAATATATAATGCACACGTAATATGCGTATCAAAGGTTACATCAACTACTTGTATACACTGGTACCAATAGTAATTCATTTTAACGGTCGTTGGGTGAGTCATGCGAGTTATTTTGTGAATCGGACGAGACATGTCTACACCATGATAATTTCAGTCTTGAATCGTCGGTGAAAGCAGACGGTTCTCTTTTTTTCACGATTGAAATTCAAAAGTTTCTGAGCGCGTAAAGAAGCGGAAGAGTTTATCGTGCACGTTTAAAAAATTTAAAGAAATCCACTTTTCAAATTAATATTTATTATTTATTACAAAAAGTAATGGTTTGCAAATATGCGCATAAATAATAATTAAAAATTAAGAATTTAAATTAATTAAAGATTTTTTAAATTGTTAAGTTGGTTACGAAACATTTGTATGGTTTAAAAAATATATAACATGACATTTTAATTAATATGATTAAAAAATTGGTTCTTTTTTATAGAATTAAATATAACTATGAAATGTTATCAAAATGTTCTGTAATCTTAACTACATGAAACGTAATAATAATCAGTTCAAGTGTACTGCAGTATCTGGGAGATCATTCTTGATTTATCACTTAAAATTACCGAATGCCTGTCAATTAAAAATAGATTTGTCAAATTTTCGTATTTTTTCATATTGAGTGCAGAAAATGTGTTAATAAAAAATGATACTTTCGATTTTTTAATTTTAATTACACTTTTTGTAATATATAGAGGAATCACATAAGTGTTATTACATTGGAAAAAAAATCATATTCACATTATAAATACCAGTTTTTTTCTATCAAAATTTAGTCATTAATTTATTAACCATGATCATATTTTTATTTGTTCATTTATATTTATAAAAAGTATATAGTAATAAAAGAAGTAATTAGAAAATCATTTTGAAACGCCATTCACAAAAATTAACCAAAAAGCTGTTTTTTTGTTTTTAGGAGAAGATATAAAAAATGTTTTGAAATCTTTATAAATTATAATAGAATACAAGTTAAAATATACTAAAAATCTCAATCTATGCGCAATAATGTTTTGATTATGACACATGCCATTTCTGTGTTACAGATGTTTTACAGAAAACAAAAAATAATTGTAAAATAAACTTACACTTTGAAATGAATTAATATTTCAAAATCATCTTTGTTTGGTATTTGAACCATTTCTTTTTTTGTTCTTTCACTTTCAAAAAATGCATTTAGTTATACTTAAAATTTTGATAATTGCCATGTTCATCTTACTTTTGAGGCAATAAAAACTATTTTTTAAAAGCATTTTTTAACTGTTATAAATAAACAACTATTTTCTACAATATTTTTTAAAATACTGAAATCACAAATTTTTACTCCCTCTAAAGAATCATTTTCCCGTCCAGGAAATACACAAAATTATTCATATCCGTGACGGATGTACGTTTTATTTTGTCCATTTATCTGTTCCGGTTTTCTGTCAAACTTTTATGAACCTCTTTTTTTAGTTTGTTATTATCATTTGAAAATAATTTTATGCAAAAAATAGAATATCTTTGTCATCTGTATATACCATAATTAATACATTATTTCCACTAATAATTTAACACATATATGGAAATCCATTTTTTAAAAATACTTTTACGGTGCTAATTAATCTTTCTCATTTATTTTGCCGGATATAATTTGCAATCGCGTTGAATAGATAATTCGATTAAATGCCGATTAAATTAAACGATTCGTAAATATTGATCATTTCACTTTTTGAGAAATGTAGATATTTACATTGCAAAATCTTAACGCAATAAAATTTATTTTAAACGTAGTTAAATATGTTTTTAAGAAAACCGTTCAGTATTTTTTTTCAATGACACTATCGCCACGTTTTATCATAACGATAAAACAAAAAGTAGCCTCGTTCAACGTACAGAAGAAGAAAAGTACTGACTTAGTCTGTGTTGTCTTTTAAATTTCAATTTTTGTTTAATATTTGTTCGGTGTGATATTATTGAAAAACAAATTGATTTTTAATTTCAGATCTTTGTATTTTAATTTATTATTTATGATCATTCACATTCGCTAAATTCGTTTGATAATTTATGAGCTCATTCAATTCCTTTTTACTAGCTCATATTTTATCTTGTCGTCATAAATCGATATTTGGATTTTCAATATTAAATAATACAATTCGGGTTTAAAGGAATCTAAAACTCGTAAATAAACTAAAAATGAACACTTAACAGCATAAACATATAATTCAGAAATAATTTTTTAATTTATATTACTTAAGCCTTTTATAAAATACGAAAGTTACACCTAAACAGTTAAGAAATTTGTCCAAAATAAAGATATAAATACATCGTTGTAAGTGTGAATTGTACAGGTTTATACAGGAAAATCATGTCTCTACTTCGTGTTTTGACGACCAGGGCGTCTAAATTGACGTCTTGTACATCAGTGTTTTCACGTGTCAAAACCTATAGTACATCAATCATAAAAAGTACATTCGATGAATTTGAAGTGCCTGACTTAACGCTACATCAATTCGTCTGGACAAAATCAGCTGATTTGGATGATTTTCCATTAGCGGTAATTGCCATTGTTTATTAATTTTCTTGGATATATGATGCCGAAAGTCTCATAGAGACTTCTTAATTCACAAAATGATCAACATTTACATTTGAGAGTTTTGTCAAGCCGAAAACAATAGACGTTAAAAAGAATTTTTGAATGAAAAATTCATTGGATTAATCGAGTCAGAGGAGTTCAATGTTCGGCAGTCGTTAAATTATGAGCCCCATCAATTTTATCAATTCATCAGGTCAAGTGAATTAATTTTGAGACCAAGAATTGAACAGAGAAATGCGTCAGAAGGATCTTTCTTGTAACCAGTTTCGTACAACAAATAATTGAAACCATTAATTGAAGACGCAATTCCAAATGTCATGAAATGCAATATACATTTAAAAATTTTTCTATTAGTTATCTGGTACAATTCTAAAGATTTTGAAAGAGCGTGAAATGTTCTCCATGCATAATTTAAAACTCTCATTCATGCAAACTAAGCAAATGTGAACTGCGCTGTTTCTGTTTTAATTAGAAACGATTCTGCAAGCATAACAAAACTATCATAATTATGTGAATAATTGAAAGTTTTTATGACGGTTGTTAGATAATCATTTTAAAATAGTTGTATACATCTTTGGTGGTATGGAAAAAAGACATAAATCGATTATTTTTGAAAACCGAGAAACCGATGTGAATGAAAAAATTAGACTTTATTCATAAAAAAGTCCATAATTTAAATCGCGTGATTTTGAAAAAAGTGCACAAAAAAATGACTGTCCATTAATTAATTAAATAAATTGCATTAAAAGTTATATTTTAATATATCATTTAAACAAATAAACCAACGATGATTGCACGTTAGTTTATTACAGCATTACGTTTATGCAAAAATATTTGCAGATTGTCTTAATTTCAGATTGCGTAAAAAATTATGTAAAGGCAATAATTTTCCGTAAAACTTTGATATAATATTACATTTATCTATGAAATAAATAATTTAGAACAATCACTTAATAACTACAAGACATCACTGTAGTTTAAATTACTAAAAGTATATAAATGATGAAATATGCCATTTTTCCAAATTGAGATATTTCAAAGTTGAAATATTTTATCACATAATAAATATATTTGATAATAATAATGTGGGGTGTTGTTTATTGTTAGTGTACAATTAAATTTATGTTATTAAAATTTTACCGATTTAAGTTAAATAACTCAAAATCACATATAATGGACTTATGCCTTCTTTCCATACCACTGCAAATATACAGTGATCCTTAATTTTTAAACAAGTTCATATTTTATCTTTTTAATCATTTTCAATATTTTACATGTTATGTCAACATTTCTGAATTTTTTTCCTTACTTATTATTTCATTTAGGACGCATTTTTTGTTAAATTTTAAACTTTAAAATTTATTTTATACAAATTACGGAATATTTTAGCAAACTTAATTAATTGTGAAAAATTAGTAATAAAATAAGGAAGATACACTTTAAAAAAACGCCTCAATTTTCAAAATATCTATTTTGCGATTACTGATACGTTTCTTCCTGATTATTTTCAGAGTTCAGATCCCAATCGTTGGAATGTAACCGATTATGAGCGAACATGTTTGATAATCGATATTTTAAAATCGCAAAAGCATGAAAAGTCGGCATATCAGTTGGGTAATAAGTAATATACGCAATATAAGTAAAGAAATTAAGTGTTATTTAACTTCAGCACAATTGAATATTTAACATTTACTTTATTTTATTTTTTATAAATCTTTGCTTTAGACTTTTAATTTTTATTAATATTTGCTTTAGACTTAGTCACAATTTTATTGTTGCAAACATAAACTAACTTCAAAAAGTAATTTATCTTCAACGTCTCTGAAGTGGAAATATGTAAAGATGATTTTTTTAAAAAACTATTTTCAATTAATTTTCAACGAATTTCATTGGCACTTCTTAGAATATTTATTATTACATGCACTCAGAATATATAGATAGGAATAAGTGCTATAAAATATAGTAATGTGTACAAGAGAAGTAGTACAATTTGCAACTTTGAGGTGTAAGATGGAATAATAATGCAAAAGTAGTAATTTTTCCTATTAACTTAGGAATAATCAATTTTTAAGTGTCAGTTTTTAATATCAAAAAAGTAAACCTTATAAATTTTCTGAGATTATTGAAATTTGACCTGCAATTTTCATTATAACTGGCAACTTAGTCCATTTTGCTATGAAAATAGTAATTATTGCTATCAAGATTCTCAGCGTAGATTGATTTACAGTATACCTGATTTTGTTATTAATAAATTCAGCTAGCTTCAAGACAACATATTTTAAATTAAACAACCGAAAATACTAATAAAGTTAGAACGCCCTTAATATGAAAATATCAATATTCCCATGGATTCAAATATTACATACCTGTCTAGTTGGAGTTAATATAATAAAAAAAAACTTTAAACTTTTAACGTTCCATAAAATCGCTTCTCAGAAAAATATTTTTCCTAAAGTTAATTTTGTTTTTTTCGCAAATTTATTCTGGCTAAGTTAATTACAGTAGAACCCCTCTTATTTTAACTGCTAAAGTTTTTCGAGATGGCGCCGACCCCTCTTATTTCAATTTTGACGTTGTAAACTGAATATCGAGATAGGCGAAATCACCGATATTTTGAAATATCGATATTAACATCGAGATATTTTACGTTCTGTTCGAGCGGTGGTGGGGGAAACGCGAGGGGAAACGATTAAAATAAGAGAGGTTGGACAATTGAAACAAGAGGAGTTAAAATAAGAGGGGTTCTAATGTAGTCTTATCAACGAAACTATGCACAGTAGAATCATTTCTTGGAAATTTGTTTACTGAAAAATGTTTCTCGAGTAAATATATTTTTAAGAAACATCTGTAATAATTAGAATTGTATTACCAAAGTTCCCTTAGCAAGTAAATCCTACTTTATTTAAGAAATATTTCTTCAAATAAAATAATTATTTACTTGAATACAAAAATGAAAGTCTTAAGCCACTTTGGAAAATATACGTTAGAAATTAACTGTTAAATCATTTAAAAATTTTAGTTTACATTGTCAATGTTACGAATCGTGCATAAAATTGTTATGAATGATAGCAACACGGAATGATTTCTCAAGATTCCTGATACATATTGATGTTTTATAATATATATCGCTCACTATTTTTCACCAATCGCACTCATATGTACTAAATATGTCGCTATTTTTATCACTTGTCAAATTGTGATATGAGATAAAATGCGCTTATTTAGAGCACTGGTATTACAGTCATGAGAATCAGTGGTTATTTTGCAAGTCAGCGCTACACATACATTGCGTTTAAAATTTCGTAAAGTAACTGATTTGCACTATCGCAAAACTATCATTTGAAAGATTTATCAAGGAAATAATATCCACAGAGATTACCCAAAACCTGTCTCTTAATATTACTGCAAAAATGATCATGAATTATTTATAGGTTAGATTGGTTTATATTAGTATTTCACTTATATTTGACCTTCGAGTGACCTTCACATATTCTATACGTGAATTATTTATGTAGAAAAATCGAGTGCGTGTCGAAAAATCGACAAATCAAACAGATGACAGGTCAAAAACCCGACAGTCATAAAGCCAACACATATTCGACCCGCACTCAAATAAACACATTGACAATCGGGCAGTCATTCTTTGAAGTGTCGTTTTTTTTACTGTCGAGTTTTCGATTATCTGTTTTTTGACTGTCGATTTTTTTAACCGTCGGATTTTTTATTTGTCGGTTTTACGACCCGCACCCGAAAAATCCTTTTCGTTCTTACCTATACATACTTTAAAATGTATACACTGATAAGAATTATACTAAAAAATCAAAATTCCTGTCATTCTTATAATTTTAAGAAGGACATTGAAAATTCCTTTTGATTGATAGATATTTTTTAATTATTAGTTTCAACTAGTTTCTGTATAAATAATATCGGTTAGAGTTTTGGATAATTTCTGGTCTTAATTATTATAGATTAAACCTCTAACAGATAGTATTGATAGACATTGAAATGGATGTTTTTAATCCGTTTTGTAACACGACACTTGCCATCATAAATTTTCTTCGTAGGCAAGAAAATATTTGTTTTTTCTTGACTTATCATTTGAATAAAAGACTAAACAAGAAAATGAAACCTCAACTTGTACGATGTATTGGCGACCTTCAACGCAGCTGATATTCATCGTAATCAATATGAAACCCTGGCATCTAATAACACAGATGAGAAATATCTACTTTAAGGGTCACAGAATCCAATGAAATGATACTACGTTGCCATAAATAACATTCTAGTATGATAAACATAAATAAAATAGACATTTAGAGAGATCTACTTAGTAAGTGAATGGGCTAATAAAGCAAATTGTTGACATCATTTTTCCGAAAATGTTTCATTTTTAAATTCATTATAATTATACAAATTGAGATTTTTTTAGTTGCACGGTTGAACGGTACTGGCCTTGATAATCTTCGACATTTATATCTATAATTTATACTACAAATAACGTAGTTTATCCTCGCCACCATCATCATTGTCATCATCTTCGTAATCGAAATCATCGCCGTCGTCGTCGTTGTCATCCTTGTTATCGTCATCGGGATCGTCGTCATATTTGTCGTTAACATCATCAGCTGCAGTATTATAGTCCACGTCCTTACTCGTTATCGTCATTATCATCATCATCGTCTTCTTGATCACCATAGTCGTTGTCGTTGTCATTAACAGCATCGCCACCAGCAACACCTCAAAAATGGCAGAAATACAACATTTCAGATTAAATAGGATAAAACATAAATTTGACCTTGAGTCATAGTTTTTAGTAATTTACATTGACCTCTCTCTTGCAGAAGGATCTGGTACTTTACAGATTTAGTAAGTAGTATTATTTTGTGCGAAATAGTTTACAGAATTGATGCGTCGTAGTATAGACATATCAAACTGTGGCACATCGAGATGATTTACGCAACTGCCAGTATCAATCGATACTGCTTTACCACCGTTACTAATAAGCAGGAACTAAAATCTGGCACCTATGGCAGAACCGAATCAAACTAAATCCAACAATCTCTGTTCAATTGTTGCTCAAAAAGTGCTCTATTCCCGTATTTGTTGCTCTCATATTTTAAAAAAATGACTTTGCTGGCTTGCATAAAAGCTAGCAAAACGTAGCTGTAACAACGGAAATAGATACACTATCAACAGAACAAATATACAGTTAATTGTTGTTCATTTATTGCTAAAATAATATCCAACCATTATTGAATTCCATCAAGGTTAAAACAATAAAAGAACAAATGAAATTCCTGGAATAATCGAGAAAACAAATGTGACGCAGATAAAAAGAAAAATGATCCAGCTCATTATTTGCTGATCGTTTCCTACTGTCGTTAGCTACTCTTTTACTTATGTGTCTAAAAGCAGTAGGAATCGAGCAACAAATGCTGGATAATTTTTGCTACCTCCTAAAGGAGGGATATATTTTTAGTTCTAATAGAAATACCTAAAAGCCCGAAAATCGAAATATTTGCGAATCTTCCAAGTTCCTGATAGGTTACTTTTAACAATAACACCAAAGAAGGCCACGAGGTGGTACATTTGAATATGAACATTTTGATAAAAACTTATATTTTTCAATAATCATATCGTTCCACGATAGCTTCGGTGTGTTCGATATGATCGATGTTTTGACTTCGTCCACGCCAAGCAAGGTGTTGACTTATATGATACTATATTAATTACGAGTTTTAAACCAATATGTGACCTATCTTCTTGTAGTTTTATTCAAGTTGAACTGCTATTCCTTTTTGTATAATTTAACTCTGACAATTATTTTAAAATCTAATTTTAGACTTGCGGCGTCTCCGGAAGATCTTACACTTATGGAATGTCCAAGTTCCTTTGTAAGAAAGGAGCACAGGCACTCGCATCTGAATTATCATTGAAGCCTGGTGACCGTATTGGACTTTTACTACCAAATATTCCAGAATATTTGCTAGTAGTTTACGCTAGCCTTGAAGCTGGTTTCATTGTCACATTCGCCAACCCTCTGTACACAATTGAAGAACTTAGTCGGCAGTTCCAAAGCGCTGATGTCAGGTGTATCGTCACAATACCTCAGCTGTTGGACAATGCCCTTACGGTAGCAAAAACATTGACTGACTACAATTGTACTATCAATATTGGAGGAACTGATGAACCAGGAAAAAAGTAAGAAAATTCTCAATATAAAAACATAGCCAGTGTCTTGTTGTAAAGAAAATGCTTAAAATGTACGTTTATACATCCTAATAACTATTTAGCAAGAATAGTGACAGCAATATGTTTGGTGACAGTATAAACGCTTATATTCTTCAGTTTCTTACAAGATACGTTTCTTTGCTAATCGCCAGGCAGCAATTTCTGTTATTTAAGGTGGGATTTTTTCATTATACAATTAATGAACAGTAGTCCGAAGAGGATACCTGAATCTAAAATTCCTTAACTTTCTCCATCCCATTTTTCAAAAACAGGAGTCCATCTCTATTCTGCCGATTAGAAAATTGGCCCAAGTAGAAACAGGGTTCCAGCTGTGATCCACCCGGGTTAACCCCATTGAAATCGGGTCAACTGTCTGTTCAGGCCAAAAAGAAAAACAAAGTTATTCGTCTGAATCTCAGACATTACCCAGTCAGTACTCAAGGCGGTTAGTTCTTCTTATTACCGCTAGGAGTGTACACGCCTTTGCTTCATACTCATTATAATAGCGGGTACTGAAATTTTGTTCTATATGTTGCGACATGACGTGGCATCATCCTTAACCCTTTGAAGCACGGTGGTCCTCTCAGGGATCCACCTTTTCTATCAGATAATTTCAGTTATAAAAATTAAATTTTGACGTATTTAAAAATATTAGTTAGTTTTTCTAGAAGCTGAGGTATTTGTCTACAATATCACACCACTAATATTCAAATTTCATTTGTTGTAAAATAGTTATAAATAAGCAAACACTAAAAAAATTCACTTTTTGACGAAAAAAAAGTGTTTCCCAGCTTATTTCAGTTTCGATTTTCATGGCAATTTTTACTAAGGGGTTTTTATAGTCGCTGATGACGAATCCAGGGTCAGAGTTCCAAAATTCAAAATGGCGATTTCCAAATGGTAGTACAAGAATTTTAAAAATAACATGTATTTATGCCTGGAAACTTTTATTCTGAGATTTTGGGGCCCCGAAATATGTATATGTAATACGTTTTGAGTTTTGAAAACTGAGATGGCAGATTCAAATCGAGCAACATTTCCCTAATTTTGTCCGCCATCTTGGATCCACCATTTTGAATATTGAACATTTGAGAACATATTCGTAATCAGCTATCCCGACAACTCCCATGTACGTAGTTTCATCTCGATCAAGCAACTTTTTCCTAATATGGTCCGCCATCTTGGATCCGCAATTTTTAATTTTGAAAAACGGAGGTCATATTTGGAATCAGCGACCCCGAAAACCCCCGAGTGAAAAATTCCAACAGTTTTCTATGTAAAGAAAAATGTGTGCTTCAAAGGGTACGGCTATTGATGATTGATGACCTTCTTCTTGTACGTCAATATAGAAAACTCAAACTCAACTAACAAAATGTTATATCAAGTCCAGACACTTAATTATTACAATAATTTATTATTACAAATCATGTAATCCGACTGAGATCCGATCGGGCTACCCGGGATTGGTTCAAATCTGGTTCGATTGGAACCTTATTAAACTCCGGCTATCGACCGGTCCAAATTCCTACACGAGAACACATCGAAATACAAGGAAATATTTATTAATTTTTAATTTATGCATTTATCAAGTCACCTTTGAATTTAAAATGGTTTCAATATTCATTTTTGAATTCTGACCTGTAGAGGATCTCTGCATTTACGAGTAGAAATGCATAATATATAAATAGAAATGTCGCTAACTCAACGAATATTATAAGGCAAAGTATAATTGTACTGATATATAACAAACAGCTTGCTTTTGTAATCACTGCCGTAGCTTATATTTCGTAGTATTAGTTATTGAATTAACGATTCAGTTTTCAGCAAATTTTGTTTTGAAAAAAAGCCAGTAGAACCTTAAAAATACAATGGTTTTTATGTACTTTAAAATATTCTTTGGGAAAAAATATGTTACACAACCAGAAATTCCTTGCACTCGGTCGCAAGGAATTAGTAAGTTACTTTGTTGAATATCAGTTGAATAATAGGGAAAGTTATCGGACCAGATCATTTTATTGATTAATTGAAATATAGAAATAATACTGAAGTAAATAATAAGGAATCCTTGCTATTTTAACAAAGATTCTTTATTATATCAAGAATTTATTAAATGAGGAACATTTATAATCGCAAAATCTTTACAGCTATGTCTGGTTATTTACTTTCGCATAGCTTATTATTTTTTCACTTGCCCCGCATATCTACATGGTTCCTAATTTACATATTAAAAGTTATTTATATCATTTCGAATATATTTCGTCTTTTACTTTAGATTCTTAATCAACAAAATAAAAAAAAATATTACAAATATGTAACCGACTTTACAGAGCTGATACAGGTCTTGGAATGCTAGTTAGTTTAGTTCTTTGGTTTGTGTTTACAAATTTTCATTGACCTATCGTAATTTTACGCTGGCCATCTTGAATTTGTTCATTTTCGAAATTTTTTTCAATCCAAAAAACTATGCTGGTGACAATTCATCATGGTACGTAGGTAAGAGAAGCTAAAGAGTCTTCTGGTGGCCATTCAGTGAAAACGTAATAATAAAATCAAAATTTATGCAGCAAAAGATTAACTATTAAGGTTTACATCAGTTTTTTTAATGGTAGCAGATATTGATGATGTAAACGATGTTACGAAAAAGAGAAAGCAGCTTGCAATGCGAATCGTTTAACGTTTTGAGATATGTGAAAAATAATGATTCGTACGAGAAAGTTTATAATACTTTACCAGGATATAAACAAATTTCTTCGACGAAAAGTAGTGTTTAAAATAGGATAAAGCAATTATTATTGCTGCCAAAACTTGACAAAAAACTAATGAAGTATTAGAGGAAAATAAAAATCTTGACCAAGTAAAATTAGAAAACATCCATAATTTTCTCAGGGAATTCTGATATTCTGTATTCTGTGTTTTAATTTTAATAAAAAAAAAGCAAAGGTAAAGGTAAAAATCATAGGATTCAGTTCTTGGATTATTTAGATATGCGTTTAAATAAAATTTATAAAAGCTAGAAAAATCTTATCGACTTTGGATTTAAGCTAACAATTCCGTTCCTACAATAGAGAAAAATTCAACGTAAAAAATCAAATGTGTCGTTCAATAATCAAAAAGTTCAAATTATTATTTATAATTTATACAAATTTATCTCAGAATTTTAATTAATTTAATATTTGCGGTTCATTTGCAGACAAATAATTTATCAAAAATTTATAATAGTTGACATAATTAATAACAAAATTGATTTAAGATCTTACGTAGGGATATAACAACTAATCTAACTAGCCTTACTTTACTTAAGATGCGATTTTAAGATTTCACTGGATTTTCAGATTGAGAAGGTAAAAAAAGTGACTCGTATACTTTGATTTTTAGTATTGTTATTAATTAAAACGTTGAAAATAACATTTCTATACATTTTAAACTTCAGCCAAGACGTAAATTTGAGTATTCACAGCTTAGTTTAGACTTCATACTCATATTAGTTAATTAATAGAGAGGAAAATGAGACGCGAATGACATTTACTAGTACATTAACAATTAATATATTCAATTTTTAAGCATTCATAAATATGAAACGAAGCATACCTACATACTAGGACTACAGCAAGAATGATAAGATAATGAAAAAGTATATAAAAATTATGATTAATTAGTTTAAAAATAGTATTGAAAAACAAAATTAGTAATATTGACTAAATATGTGGTTTCGCCGGTTAGCGCCGTAATATTTAATCGATGCAACTAAATATTAATTCTTCCAACTAATCACGATACCAATTCAGCAACATTTAGTCAATTCAACTAAAATAAAGTTTAAATTATTGAATATTTGACAGCTAATAGGCAACTACTTATTTAGTCAATATTACTAAATGTTTTACTTAGAATCACTTATCGGTGTTTTACTTTTAACAAATGTAAATAATTGTTTATTTATTAATAACTGTTTATTATGTAAAGGATTATTGAGGAAAAATCTTGAGTGTCCACTTTACTTATAAACTTTGTTTTGGACCTACATTTTATCATAAAGAAGGATTTTGTGCTAATGGACGCGAATAAATTTCCTAAGTCAAAATCCGGTTATGCTCCTCGCTTATGCAGTACTAACGAAAATCATTCTTATGACATTATTAACATCAAATATCATCTTTATTGTTACAATGAAATTAAACGAAACGTCACTGAACTTCGGTAAGTACAAAGAATGTAAATCCAATTCAAATAAATACGAAATGCTTTGTGTTAGAAAAATAAACAAAACGCACGATTTCGATTTCGATAACATTCCCTATTATGTTCTAGGCATCGACTTATTGAATGATATTAAAAACTCATAACTTTGGAATTTCTATTGGCTTCACTCAATAGTTTTAACGTTTGAGCGGTTTTTTTTAAGTGCTGCACAACCGGGGTCAATTTTTTAATTCGCCAAAAAATCTATCTTTCTAAAATTGATCAAGCTTTCTATGTTTTGCATGGAATCATTATATTTCCCAGCGCAAAAAGTTAGGTGTTGATGTTAGCTTTGCAACGGTAGCTCGATCATCGAAATGGAATGATCTGATCAAAAGTTATAGGTCCTAGTCATGCACCAATCAACTGATGATACTTGAAAGTCAAATGTATAAAATATTTCCCCCTATACATTTTTGTAAGATAGTTGCAAACATTTGCAGCATGCGAAAGAAGTGTCTTAACCTGGTTGACGAGAACATCCCAACAATGCTGACAATCATTGAAATGTAATATTTACTCTAAATTTAGGGTCTTGAACATTTCCAACTGTGCATTAGCTGCTTCTATTTTCGGTTGCTCAACTTCATTTATTTTCAAGCGATTATCATCTATTTTTTCATTCCCATATTCTTAAATATTATTTTCATTGCTGTTGTCCAAACAGTTGCAAACGACTCCAATATTTTTATCGATTTCACTATAAAATTATGTTGCCTCCGTTTTTAAAGCAATTGATGTTTGGAACATTAGTATTGTTCTATAATTGATGTCGCCTCACTCCATAAAGCTTTGTGAGATTTACAGATATTTCGGGGGGGGGGGGGGGAATTCGACTTTTCTCTTGTTCATGATGTATTGAAGAACCCAGCACTAAATTATGAAACTTTTTCTAATTTTATCCATGAATTTCGTATATTTTACTAATAAATCACGCACAAATATATTCCCAGACGGCAACATAAAAAAGAGTTCAGAATGACTCGAAATGTGCTCTAAAAAGAGTCAGATATCCCATTTCCTGAGGGATTTCTGAACATCATGTCATTATGAGGTCTTTATGAACTCATATTCAGAAAACCCTTAAAAAATGGGACATCTGACTTCTTTTAGAGCACATTTCGAAATCATTCTGAACTCTTTCCTATTTTGCTGTCTGGGTTTATATCAAAGAAGCGTACATTTAATTTAATGTTCACGAAATGGTCACCAAGTAGCGCTCCGGCACCTCTTGATATGACGAATTGCCGTATCAGGATGCATTTTCGTAAAAAGTGAGCTTAAATCTTTCAAAATTAGTAATTTTTTAAAAATATTTCGATTTTTCCAGCCGTAGCATCATTTTAGCAATATTTAGTCGTACATTTTAATTGCTTGAACTTACTGATAAATTTTCAAGTGCTGTAAGTTTTGATAGAAATTGTAACATAGCATCGTAGGACTTGAATCGTTATTGGCCAAAGATGTTCCGGAAGTTGAGCTACCACAAGTGAAATCAACGGACATCGCTGTATTGCCATACAGTTCGGGCACAATGGGTTTCCCAAAAGGAGTGATGTTGACCCACAGGAACTTAATCGTCAATATTCTTCAGATGGAAAAAAGCGGAGAACCCGATCCACCCGGCACCGATGTTGTTCTCACGGTTCTTCCCTTCTTTCACATTTTTGGATTCAACATGAATCTCAACTTCATGACTTACCTAGGAGTCCACGTGGTGACGATACCAAGATTCATACCTCAGGATTACATAAACTGTTTGGAGAAGTATAAGCCAACGACACTTTTCGTTGTACCATCGTTAATGCTTTTCTTGCTGACTCATCCTGAGGTCAAACCGGAGCATTTAGCCAGCGTTCGGCGAATAATATGTGGAGCGGCGCCAGTCAAGAAAAGTCTCATCGATAAATTCACATCCAAGTTTGGAACCGAGTGTGTTATAGACCAAGGTTAAGTTTTAACAATATTTTACAAATTTTCTATATTAACCCATTAACGCCCATAGGACACATTTTCTTCCTTCTATTTCAATCGAGTATTTTGTATCAAAATGGAAGTTAACAAAAATTAAGAGATACATATCCTACTATTTTCGAGTTCGCTCTTGAAGATTCCGTGGTCAAAATTGAGTTTCAGCCATTAGGACTTCCAATATGGCACCGAATTTGAAAAAAATGTCCGAAAAATTGGGAAATATTTATTCTTACCAATTTTTTTCGTGCCCTTAGAATATTGGGATTCTATTGAAACTCTGAACAAAGGTGAACAAAATACTTCAATTTTAAGGAAAAATTTTACTTTTATATCCTACATCATTTGAACGGCCTCAAAATAGCCGCAACAATGAAAATTCCTTTGAAATTTTCTGGACACTCTAACTCAAAAACTACGATCTTCTTTAACAAAATAGTAAGAATGAAAAGTTCTCAGAATTCATCTAGATATATCATGGAATTTTTTTAGATTTTTGTGATGAATTTTTTTTTTTAATTTTTTTAAAATTGCATTTTATTTTCGAAAAATTCTGAAAAAAATTTAGTGTATTCTCTCATGAATTCTAAGAGTTTGTTCTCCTTTGTATTTTTTCCGAAAGTTGATAGTTTTTGAGAAAACGAATTTGAAATATTATAATTTAGGATTTTTTTCTCGAAAACTGTCAACATTTGGAAAAAATTGCAAAGAACAAAAAATTCGTAGAATTCATTAGAGAATACAGTAAATTTTTTTCGTAATTTTTCGCAAACAAATTACAATTTGGAAAAAAAATTTTTTTAAAAATCCTTAAATGTCGTAAAAAAAATCTAAAAAAATTCCGTGATCTTTTTCGGTAAATTCTAAGAAGTTTTCATTCTTATCATTTTTTGAAATAAAGCTCGTAGTTTTGAGTTAGGGCGTCCAAAAAATGTTAAAAAATTTTTCATTGTTGCGGCCATTTTGAGGTCGTTAGAATGATGTAGGGTATAAAAGTAAAAATTTTCCTTAAAATTGAAGTATTTTGTTCACCTTTGTTCAGCGTTTCAATAGAATCCCAATATTCTAAGGGCTCGAAAAAAATTGGTAAGAACAAATATTTCCCACTTTTCTGGACATTGTGTCCAAATTCGGCGCCATATTGGAATTCCCGATGGATGAAACTCAATTTTGACCTTGGAATCTTGAAGAGCGACCACGAAAATAGTAGGATATGTACCTACAATCAATTGTTCTCTCAATTTTTGTTAACTTCCCTTGTAAAGTGGCCCTTGGGCGTTAATGGGTTAATGGTAATGTTTTTAGTTGTATATTTTGACATATATTTGATATAATTCTATATTTGATATAATTCTATTTATGATATAATTCTATTTATGATATAATTCTATTTATGATATAATTCTATTTATGATATATTTTATCAGTCACCCTAGGACGCAAAATATAATTTTGCGTTTCGATTTTGCAAAATTAAGGGGAGGGGCAAGCCAGAATTTAGGTCCTTGACTTTTAAATGTTGCCCATTTGTAAATATTGTCATTTGGTGCTATTTTCTTCCTAAAATTAATGGTATTTAGTAAGAAAAAAAATTTAATTTTTCCGTGATTTCGAATTTTTATTTTTTGAATTATGTTACGTGAAAGGAAATCCATGCGCGTGTTTGTTCAAAAAGGGAAGAAATATACGTGTAAATTTGTTTGATGAAAATTATTTAAAATTGCAGAAGTAGTACAATTTTCAGTGTTTTATTTTCTTTTTTTTGAGCACACCATATGACTTTCTAGTACCGACAAATTTTATTATCCTATATTTTTCAATACATTTTGGTATGGTTATCAAACATAAGTAATGTTTCGAATCTTCAGATCTTTATTATAAGTTATTATTTCATTATTTTTATCCTACATGTACACACACACACACATATATATATATATATATATATATATATATATATATATATATATATATATATATATATATATATAAATTATATTCATCTGTATACAAAACTAATTATTAGAACATTCTTGGACCATATTGTTACACCCTCATCCTCAAGCACAGTCTCTTCTCTTCTGCTTTGCGCTAAGACCATAATGCACCTGCCAGTTTTGTATTACTCGATCGCCTTTTCGTAGAAAACTTTGAATGAATGGAAATCTCTAATAAAAAATATACAATAAAAATGGAGATAATGTTTGAGATAACGAGAACGAGGCAGAAGTAGGAATGATGAATTTCATTGAGTATAATCAAGAAGGTTAAGTTGGCTAACTTGTGTCACAATTCCGTAAATGTTCGTAATTCTGTTATTGATTTTGATACAATGATGAAATACTACTAAACATGCTACTATTATAAAGATTGCGAAGCAAATGTCTTAAACCATTTTTTGTGTAAAATTCTCGAATTTTCAATTCAAACATTTTTTCGACAGATCAATAGCATTGTAATAAAAGCGCAATACTGAAAAAATCACGTTTTATACCAGTTTTTTCAAGATGGCGGCTAATGTATGGCCGACCGTCAATTTCTATCGCCCCTATATGTAATCAGCGATTCAAAATACGTAAGGAACTTTTCTTTTTTGTGAAAAGAGGCAAAAAATGCCTTAAAAATCGATTTTGTAATTTTAAACATTTTCCACCAACAAAATTTGTACATGTATTTTTCTTTCCATTTGAAATAATCTCTCGCATGGATTTGTTATTATGCCCAAAAACCATTATACGCCCAAAACATCGCAGATGTTCGCTCAATGGATAACCATTCAGAAACTGGGAATCTTTTTTCAGTGCAAATTTCGTACCTGCATTTCATGTTTTTAAAGCCGTCTTTTAGTAATTAGAGGCTAACTAGAGAGACACAATTCGAACATGATTGATAGAATTAAAATGAAGCTTATCACGAACAGATATTGTATGTGCTTTCGGACTTGTGATCAATTAATTATTGATCCCGGATTAATATTTTACTCAATATTAGTATTCCAGCAAAAAAGTGGTAGATGCGTTTAGGCAAGTCAATAATGTAATTTAAATTTGACATATTTAACGACTTTTTTAAATATTTGTAATAGAACAAGATTTTGCAATAAAAATGTAGACTTGCAATAGATATCAAAATATTTTTATAGGTTTTATCTTTGATCGCGAATCCGGTATCAGAATTTGAAAATTCAAAATGGCCGAGCTAATATCGCGATTTTAGGTTAGAATCGTTTTTTTTTCAAGGAATCCACTTGGGAAGAGATACACAGAAGTTTTGGGGTCGCTGATTATGAATTTTTTGTCAGATATTAAACATTCAAAATGGCGGATCCAATTTGACGACTATTTAAGGTTAGAATCGTAGTTTGGGTTTTTCTCGCTTCACGAAATTGTGAAGCTCAAGATGGTGGATCCAATATGGTTGCCATGGCATTCCAAATCGCGCGTTTTTTAGGAAAACCGCAATCCTATAACGTCAGATAGTCGTCATTTTGAATTTTCATGATTCTGATTTAAAAAAAGTATCAGGAAGTAGAATATAGATAAAAAGGAAACCAATTCAGTTTAATCGACGTGTTTAATATAGACAATGAATATCTTAATTAATATACCCAATGTATTTGAAATCTTCGAAAAAATTTGTGTACCATTGAGAAACAAAGAAAGAAACGAAAGTTTTTTCATCTTCCCAACAGACTTTTTCAAAAAAAGTTACATATTATTAGAAATATTAAAAAAAAGTTTATTAAAAGAAATTACCTTTTTAATAATCATATTTTTTCTTTATTTATATCCTTTTTTTAATGATTAAAGGTGTATTGTAATTTTTTTAATCACCGACAAACTGAAGAAAAGAATTACATTAGAACAAATTTTTTACTTTCTGACTTATAGTGTAGTCCAGGAAATTATAATAAAATATAAATTGTAATACGTTCTTTCGTTAAATATAAATGTATCTTTTAAACACAAATTTAAATTGTTTAAACAAACAAATTTGCCGAAATGGTGAATTTTTTGTTTAAATTGCAAAAAAAAAAAATTGTTTTTGACGATTTCAGCAATTTTATTTATAACCATCTTAACCCGTTTCCGCCCAAAATGCCGTAAATTTCACTACATTTTAATCGTCACATTTCTTATAGAAACTAACGATGAATAATTCTGAATATTTAGATTCTATAGTTTTCAACCCTCCTCTTTCAGAATCCGAAGTCCGGTTTTCGCTAGGAGCAGCCATTTTTTAAATATGGCGGCGAAAAGGCAAAAAAATAGAGAAAATTTCGATTTTTGGATCGGTTTTTCATGTTTTTCAAAAGGTTCGCGCTGACCGATCATTCCAAAGACCTGGATCTGGTGGAATAATTAGTTTGACAAAAAGTTGGCATGATCAGATATGCAAAATATAAGATGGCGGATCCAAGATGGCTGATTTTTCGCAGAATTTTGTGTTTTTATAGCATTTCCGACATTATTATTAGCTATTAATAAATATTGTTGTACGCACTTATTATTAATTTACACAATCATTTGTAACAGTATCTTCTATCCGATACTCGAAATTCCAAATGGCGGTTCCAAGATGGCCGACTGAAATGCAACAAAATTTCTTGATCCATATGAAACTGACTACTCGGTGGTTTTCGGGGTCGCAGATTACGAATATGACATTTGATTTTCATCATTCAAAATGGTGGACCCAAAATGGCGGAGGAAAATACAAAACGTTGCATGTCCGAAATGAAAATGGTTACTCGCGGGTTTTATATTATATAGTCAAAAATGCTATAAAAATACAAAATTCGGCGAAAAATCCGCCATCTTGGATCCGCCATCTTATATTTTGCATATCTGATCATGTCAACTTTTAGTCAAACTCATTATGCCACCAGATCCAGGTCTTTGGAATGATCGGTCATCGCGAACCTATTGAAAAACATGAAAAACCGATCCAAAAATCGAAATTTTCTCTATTGTTTTGCCTTTTCGCCGCCATATTTAAAAAATGGCTGCTCCTAGCGAAAATCGGACTTCGGATTCGGAAAGAGGAGGATTGAAAACTATAGAATCTAAATATTCAGAATTATTCATCGTTAGTTTCTATAAGAAAAGTGACGATTAAAATGTAGTGAAATTTACGGCATTTTGGGCGGAAACGGGTTAAAGAGCATTAAAAAACCTGCAATTTAAGCAAAAAAGTCCGATTGACGAATTAGAAAAAAAAATAATATGAAAATTCACAAAATGTCAGACGGATTTTCATTTTTGGAGGTTATGTTGTAACATTTCAGACTATAGACTACCCTTACTTTTTTAAAGGAAATTTAATGACAAATACGATGGTTTTTTTTTTTGTTCCTGTACGATAAGTAAACCCGAGATCTTATTTAAAAAATCGCATTAGAAAGCGTAAAAAACTGCATTTTTAAACAAAATTTACATTTTTTTGACCTATCCCATAGGTAAAATTGCTCTTTCAGGATAATTCCCATTTCTCGTCAAATTTTCGGTAGAATTACTCCACCATTACTCAATTTCCCCGCAGTCTAATCGAATTATCAGTAGAAATTAATAGCATTTTTCGATACACTGCAATGACATTAGTATGTATCATAACCTTTAAATTTAACTTAAAAAAAACAATAAGGAATGAACGGCCATGACCAAATATAACCATCCAACATAACCTCACTTTTTTATTTTAAATATAACCTAAAAAAGGAATATTGTGAGCATATTAGCATTTTTAACTTCAAAAATATGTCGGAAATTATATATACTTTACAAAAAAAAAACAATAATATTCGTTTTTACCAAGATTTTAATAAGTTGCATCTTTCCAAGCCATTATCTCAAAAATGGCGACAGATAAAGAAAATATCTTTCTTACCTTTTTTATCGATTTTTTCATTTCCTATAACTTTTGTTTGACATATTTTTCTCCGTATTGCATCATTAAAAAGTTACACCCATTTTTAATAAATTAAATGTTATTCTTACAAAACGTAAAAAATCAATTTTTTCACAAAATTCAAAAGAAATATTAAATGAAAATTAATGAAACAATATATGGGTTTCTTTTATAATAATTGTATTTATATGCGTAATAAAATTTTGTAAATTCAAGATGGCGAATCCAATATGGCGGACGAAATTTTTAAAAATCGAAACAATTGGCCAGAAACTCGTCACTCGTGGGTTTTCGGGGTCGCTGATTACAAATCTAAACTACATTTTAAAAAATTCAAAATGGTGGATCCAATATGGCGGACGAATTTCTAAAAATCGGATGAAATTCGCATATAACTAGCCACTCGTGGGTTTTCGGGGTCGCTGATTACGAATATGACGTCAGATTTTCAAAAATCAAAATAGCGGAGAAATTTTGTGATTGTTGGATTTTTTCATCTTAGGGTTCGTATGATCGCTGGTTATAAATTTTAAAGTTAACTTTTGGGATTTAACAATAAATCCAATAATGTGAAAATAATTTTAAAAAAGTCGTCCGCCATTTTGAATTTTTGAAAACGAATTTCAGTATTTTTAAGTTGAACAATGTCAATAATAATTGTTACGTCATGACTTTTTATTATATATTATTTAATTTTTAGGTTATTTCTTTTTTAGGACTGATCGATTCCTTTCTAGAAAGTCCAGACTCCAAACTGTACTAAAAAATATTTATATGTAAATAACCGTATTATTTTCAGGAACAAAAAGTATATTATTAAGTCTAATAAAATTATTTATTATCTCAAAACCGCAAAAACATAAAAATGCATCATTAGCTTAAAAAAATTAGCTAAAACTGATCTACAGGCTACGGCATGACCGAAACGTCTCCAGTGACGTTATACACCCCGAAAGCCAGGCCTAAAAATGGTAAAGTAGGTAGTTGCGGAACCCTCTTACCCATGACCGAAGCTCGAGTAATCGACCTTGTGGATGGCAAAGACGTAGGCATCGCCGACACCCCCGGCGAACTGTTAATTCGTGGCCCCCAATTAATGAAAGGTTATTGGAACGACCCGATAGCGACCAGCAAAACCATCGACACCGAGGGTTGGTTACACACTGGCGACGTGGTATACTACGACGAAGACAAATACTTCCATGTCGTCGACAGGACCAAGGAACTGATCAAGGTCAAAGGAAATCAGGTAAATACAAAGAGAAAAAGGCTCGTATCGTAATTCAACTAATCACATGTATTTTTTGTCATCACCCAGACGGATCGTGCCAGTTTCTTTCCAAATTTGTTAGTAATCTCCGTGTATTTTGCTATAAAATAATTATACACAGCTATCTTAAACTATCGATAGTTTCTGTAATTTATCGTTTACACAATCTTATTTAAATTAATTAATTATCACTATATTTTACGAAATTCATCACTGACAAATCCGCCTATTCGATCCGTCAAAAGTCTTTGCCCGAATAGTTCGACCTTATGGATTCGCCGATAAAAAAAAAAGATCTTTGCGAAGCGCGAAAGTCGAAGTTGTCGGTCGGGGCAGTGTTTCGGTACGCCTCCAAGCTGTCGGCTTCAAGGAAGGAAGATGAGTGATGCACTGTCTCGTGAAAAAAGTTGATCCCTGCGGCGCGTCGTAAGGCGTCTGTACAATGTGCGATCACACGCGTTCAAACACAAACGCGACGCAACGAAAATCAATTCGTAAGAAAAACCAGCATTCTCGTCCAGAATTCATTATTAACTATTCGTAGCTTCGGTAGCTTCCTCCTCCATCGGTTCGTCCTGAGTCGCAGTGTTACCTTCGTTGTCAACGTCCATGCATTCGCTTGACACGACGTCAGTTGCCTCCTCCGACACCAGCATTTGGTTGTCGTCGGCCGGTTTAGGCGAATCTGCCTGCATTGTCGTCGGCTCGAAACTTTCCACCGTCGGCGTCTCGGTTTTTTCCTCCACTGGTTTCTCACCGTCACTCGTCACGTCAACCACGTCGACCGAACTTTCCCATTTCTTAATCGTCGGGTCCACCTCCTTCGGCTCTTCGATAATGGGAATCGGATCCGGAACTATCGTGTTGGTTGATTTCGGGTCGTCTTCGACAGTTTCTTCTATTGTTATGTTCGGGTGTTCGCAAGCCTTCGGACTTTCGGGCTGTTCGGAAGGAGGTTCTTCGATCAATGGCTTATTCTCGACGTCTGGATCAATGATCTCGGGATCTTTGGAAGCGTCGCTTTCGCACGTTTCGGGTTCTGGTGTAAGTTCCTTCTTGGCAGTTTCAGTCTCTGTCGTGTCTTTTATCTCGTCTTGTTCCCCGCCAAACTCTGCGGGACAATTATCTTCCATTACATTTTCTGCGATATTTACATCTGGTTCTTCCTTTGGTGTTTCTTCTGGAGCTTCCACGATAGGAGATTCTTCGACTGGAGCTTCGACTGGAGCTTCAACCGGAGCTTCAACCGGAGCTTCAACCGGAACTTTAGGAGTCTCATCGATTGCTGCGTCTTTGACTTCCTCGGGGACAGCTTCCTCGGGAAGAGGCTCTTCAGGAGCTGTCGTCTCCTCGAGAGGAGTTTCTTCGACTGTATTTTCTCCAGGTTCTTGGGCAGAAGTTTCTTCGACTGGAGCTTCGATGGAACTTTCGACAGAAGCTTCGTCTTCTATAGAATATTCAGTTTTCTCAGAATTATCTACTAAGGCATCTACGTTATCTTCTGTCACTTGCGCAGTTTCTGTTGTTTCGGGCTGTTCGTCTTTGGAGTCCGTAACCTCAACGAAATCATCAGTCTTTGCCACTTCCTTCTCCTCGATATAAGGCTTCGGAGATTTGTTAACGTTGGAAATGAAGTCCTTCGCCTGAAAAGTAGTTTTTCTTGTAGGATCCGGTGTCTCGTTCTCGTCACCTTCCAAATCCAGACTCGGCTGAGAACTCGTGTCCTCGTTCATTATAGCGTCGGAAACATCTCCGACGATTGTCGGTTCGTGGTTAATCGTCGATAAGTTTTGGGCTGACGTGTCTTGAATTTGGGATGTTAAGCTCGCCACTGGAAACTCGGCTCTTATTTCGGATGACGTCAAGTAATTTGTTACTTCCGAGTTGTTCTTCTTTAATCCATTTTCTGTCGCCACGCCGTCGTTCTCTTCATGCACGTGAGTCGCGCAATCCTTAAATAATACATTAATTATTGTTTACTTTTTACTATTAATCAACAATATCACAAAAATAAGTATCAGAAAATTAATGATTTATTTAGTTATTTATTTTAGAATAATCCCTTTTTACAAACAAATTTTTATATCAGTGTATAAACAATATAAGAAAAATATACATAATAAAGTATGTAAAATAAAGAAATGTAACAAATAATGCAAAAACTAATTAAATTCATAGTACACTTAATGAGATTAATAACAGAATTATATGGTATATTATTATCAAATAAATTTATATCTGCATTATAATCGCAGAGCGAGTTTACTAACAAACACATTCTATGCATTTGGAGCATTTCTAACAAAATTTTTGTAACTGAAGGGTAAATAAAAAATGCACAGTGAGCTTCGATCAAATTTAAATAAAAATATCGCAGATTTCTTCTGGGGTCTTTTTGGAATTTCCTAACGATTATTTTAAGCCGTCAATGAAAATGATCGCCAGGGAGAAACTTAAAATAACTCAATTTTTTGGATTCTTTTTTAAGATTTTAGTAAATATTTCCGTCAAAATAGCATTTAGATCTAGTTTTTTGGCATTAAAACTTAATTTTTTAATCAGAAAGATTGAAGTTTTAATTCAAAGGATGTTCAAAAATAACTAAAAATAAGTAGATTTTCTTGTTTTTTTTTTTTTTTTTTTTTTTTTTTTTGTTTTGTTTTTTAGACAATTTCTTTTTTATAATGTTATTATCCGTGACAAAATTACCATAGGACGAGTTGTACCTTATTAGATTATCTGTACAACTAAAAAAGTGTATGTATTTTATATGGTTCCAAAGTTATATAGCAATTTGGAATTACATCATAAGAAAAACTTGAATGACTATTTTTCTTATGAAGTAATTTCAAAAAGTACAGATGTTTTTTAAAATAAATAGAGATAATTTATTGTTGGCTTCGGAAATTTCAAAATAACTACGGTAAAGTTGTAAAGAATATTTTTTCAAAAAAAAATAAGCCATCATTCGTTAAAATCCGTTCATTTTTTAAAAATTCTTAACAACGGAGAAGAAAAAATTTGAAAAAATAACAAAAGTGGCTTAACAAATTATTTTTGCACATTTCAATTCTTTTTTTCAAGAAGAATATTAATGAAAATTAAAATCTTGGACATGTTATTAAATATTTTTCGTCAACATATATTATGGGATCTAACTACCTTAAGTAACGTGACATTCTTACAATAAAAATATAATAAATAAATTAAGAAATGTTTTATTTGGACATTTTTGGTTCCATTAATTAATTTTTTTGTTCATTGTTTGTCACCGGATTTGGTGCTTGTTGTGGACCTTAACCTTAATTAAAAGACAGAAGTATATTTTGACAAATTAATTTATCATCAGATGATTGAAAGAGATTTTAACTATTTATTATTTTTTATTTATTTATTTATTTATATATTATATATATATATATATATATACAGGGTCATCGAAAAGTATCGGACCCCCCTAATATCTTCAGTTAGAATGCACTTAGGAGAAAATGTCCAATAGCAAAGTTGTATGGCACTACACAAGGTTTTTTTTTACTACAGATTATTTATGAGGGTTTTTGGGGTCGCAGATCCCGAATCCGACGTTAGTTTTACCAAATTCAAAATGGCGGATCCAATATGGCGGCCGAAAAAAATTTAAAATGCCTTATTTTCAACAAAATATATTACTCTGGGGTTTTGGGAGTTGCTGATTACGAATCCGATGTTAGTTTCACCAAATTCAAAATGGTGTATCCAATATGGCGGCTGGGAAGCCATTTCGTTGTCTACATAACGACATAAAAAATGTAAATTTGGTTAACTTTTCGTCAACTACTCCCTAAATGATTAACATTAACGTCACCGAAAAGTTAATGAATATTTATCGAAAAAGTTTCGTAAACGAAACGTCACAATTTAGTAACGAACTGGATATTCGCAAAGTTAACCTCTAACATTTTTCGTGTCGATTACGTTAACTTTTCGTGTCAATTATGTTAACGTTTCGTGAGCTACGTGTTAGCTGGTTTATAGAAACGTTAACAATTCAATAATTTGGTATGACAACATCCGTCATTACATTCATCCGATATTTTAACCAATTGTAAAAAAGTTATACAAATTTGAATGTAATAAAATGTTGTGTAATATTTTCCACATTTTTTAGGTTAAAAATAGGTTTACGGAATAAAACCGTAATTTATTAAAATCAATATAAAGATTAGATAATAAAATAATAGTGATTAAGGAAACTTTAATAAAACTGTGCTAATGGATACTTATCTCAAAAAATATAATTATGCTCCTAAATTAAATTTTTTATCATACCATTAAAAAAAGATTTCAAGAAATATTAAATGTCTGTCATTAAATTTCCACTCCAATTTAATTTGAAAGTAAAATTTAAAAAATGTTAGTAAATTTAACGTTAGTAAATATTGGTTTTGACAGTTGTCCTTATTTAGAAAATTAAACGATTACTATATATTGTGTTTATGTTTAAAGAAATAAAAATAAATGAATGTTGGCACTAGAAATGGATATTGCGTGTACGCATTATTCTATACATGCAACATATGTATGTGTGTACATCAGACCAGTAGAATCTAAACGTTTACAAATAAGATATACAAACGAAACGTTTACGTACCTTTACCCACGACTCCATTTCAACTTCATGCGATTGTTGTCCATTGGGCGACTCGTCCTCAACGGAACCATTGACCAAGCTATCGCCGTTTTCGCTGCGTCTAGACGTCGATCCAGGTTCTCGAGTGGATACGACTAAGATATTCTTCTCGATAGCTCTCATGAATTTGTCGATTCTGTTGTATTCCTTGCGAGGCGAAGTGAGAAGTTCACAGATTCGCTGGACGGTAAACGGAGCATTGGTGAAGCTCTCGAGTCGTTCGAGCAGCATCTTCTTCATGGTGTAGTAATTGAAATGTTCGACGTTGGGGCAGGGTGTGAGTTCGAGGCCGAGGCAACTTTCGTAAAAGTCGGTCATCACCCTGGTGAGCTTCTCCCTGAAGAGGGCCTTGATCAGACTCCATTGGTATACGGGATCTCCTGTTTTCGCTACGAAGCAGAGGTAATCCTCCAATTCGCGGGGGATCTCGGACGGGCGCAACTTCTGGAACTCGTCCAGAGCTTGTAGGACCTCCTCCGGGTTTTCCATGATACCTTCAGGGTGATTCCTCGCCGCCCGGCAACGGGATTGGCGATCGCCGCCTAAGTCGGATAAAGGCTGATCGAGATTTCCCGTTTCAGCGTTTTTCGCTTACGTGATGCTAAGACGAGGTTGACGATGACGAGTGCGGCCTCCAAGGCGGCGGAAAGATGCAACGGTGATAAACACACACCGGCCGAGAAAACAGAAACACCGTCGGTAATCGGGTGTGCGTGTATGTGCGCGCGCGATGGCTACTCAACTTTTAATGCGCGAGCGTCGAGTAACTCGGAGTCTGCCAATAGGAAATGCACTCGATTACAAATGGCGGCCAATCAACGACATCCTCGACGACGCGCTGATGACTCGACTTTTACAAGACGTCGCAAATACGTCAATCGATTAACTTTGCGTCATTTATGCGCGTGTCGCCATCTTTGACGATTTGAGGTTAACGGTTTTATTTACGCGGGAATTTTGATATTTCATACGGAATTTGAACAATGGCAGTTTCTTCACGTTTCTTTTGTTTCGCAAAGTGCCGTTATTCATTTTGTTATTTTTACTATATTTTTGTTACTATCAGTAAATCTAATATGTAATTTATTGGTATCGATGAAGACATTGAAGGTTTTATACGTTGGTAATTTTAATTATTTAAAAGAAATTGGAGAGACAACGAAACCGGGTAAAATTAATTTAAATATTTATATAAACATGAAATAAAAATTGTTCCTGTTAAATCTTAGATCTAATTTTACGTAGAGTAATTTCACATTTTTTGGAGTATATTAATGGATTTAACGTAATCCAATTTTGGAGTCAGATTTTGGAGTCAGATTTATTCGGTATTAAGTTCTGTCCCTTGTGGAAAAATATTACTGAAAAGTACGAAAAATGTGTTCCTGAAAATCTCTAAAAAATACTGATTTAATGTATATATAATGTATATAAACTGAATATTTATCTGAATGTTACTAAAATATTTCTCTGAAAAATACTAAAATTGTTCTGAATTTTCCTGAATTAATATTAAATCAAAAAGTAAAATTTAAATTTTTTTCAAAGAAATATTTCGCTAAAACCTGACTTTAAACGACCGCCCTATTAAAAAAATCCACGTGGATTCTATATGGATTTTCATTATGGACTTTCCATATGGATTCCACGTGGACTCGTCTGGATTCCATATGGATTTTTGATGTGGATTCCATATGGATTCCATATGGATTTTTGATGTGGATTCCATATGGATTCCATATGGATTTTTGATATGGATTTTCTACGTGTATTTTATGTGGAATCTATATGGATTTTTTATGTGTATTTCCATACGGATTCTATGTGGATTTTTGATGTGGATTCTATATGGATTTTCTCTACATACATTGTACGCTTTGTAGAAATTGTTGTTGTTGTGTGGAAAATCCACATGAAAATCAATATCACAAATCCATATGGAATCCATACGAATCCAGATGGAATCCACATCAATCCACGTAGAATCCATATGGAATCTACATGGATTTTTTCAATATGGCGTATTTCCGAAGTTTTAGCTAGAAAACGTTTGTTTTTTTCTAATTTTTTTTAGCAAATTATATTAGCTTTAATTTTTGTATAGATACTTATGGATTTCAATGTACTGGAAGAGAGTAATATTCCTAAGCGTCCATTTTATACAGTATTTTCACAGTTTTTCGTGATTTTTGAGGGGTTAAAATTGCTGCAAGATATTCAGCACCTAGGATATATTTTTTGGTATTATTTTTAATGATTTACGTTGATATAGATACTATTTGTACTTCTTTTCGTGAAAATATGTCGATTAACCTGTAAAAAATATCAAAAAATGAGTTTTCTCAAAAACGGCCCAACCGATTTTTTTCATATTAGGCTTAAAATGACCGGGGGGGGGGGGCAACCCAGAAACAAAATCAAGAAAAAACCGAGAGATGCAAGCACCTTTGGGTTGAAGTTATTTGAGATCCACCGTGATTTTCCTGAATTCTTCTGAAAATTCCAATGTATCTTTTATTGAAAAATACTGAAAATCTCTCAATAATACTGATTTAATATCGAGATTGGAACTATTCTTTTCAGGATAATGTCATTCGATAAAATGTAGTGATATTGCTGAAATGAACTCAATATTTATCTAAATTTTACCAAGTATTATTCTGAGCTATTTCATTTAAAAATTCTGGAATTTTACTGAATTTGTTTGAATTCCGCTAAATTAATATCGAAATTGGTATTTTAAAACATTCAGGAACTTAGTCGATTTTAATAGAATTTTGTACATTTACTTAAATTTGGCTAATATTTCTGTAAATTCTAATGAAATTTTATCTGGAACATTTATTAAGAAATTGATCCGAATTCTTCATACAATTTTCATACAAAGAATTATGAATATCTTTCAATAAAGTTAATAAATTGGGTTAAAATTTACTGAGACTTTAAAAACCTCCTACAACACCAATTTTTATATTAATTGAATGGCATTCAGGAAATTTAATACAATCTTAATATTTTCTAGAGAAATACTTCACATTGTTATTTAGTAAAATTTCGATAAATATCGAGTTCATTTCAGCAAGGTACATATTGCTGTATTATTTTACTCGGTATAAATACCCGAGTATTATTTTATACAAGTTCCAATTTCGAATATGAAATCTGTATTAACAGCATTTTGGAAACATATGAGGGATAAATTTGTAATTATTAATCATTTCCTAAGAACATTATACAAAGTTTCTGAATACCCAGCAATCGAAATTGTATTGAAATGTATTGACTTGGATTAATTTTTCGCTTTTGAATACGCTATTTGAAATTTTCGAATACATTCGAATCCAAAAATACTTCACTATTATTTTAATACAAAAATATGAATAGAAATTAATACATAAATAATATCGTTGCCGAAACTACTAAAAATACTCGAAAAAGGCAAAAGTCGTGAATCCATCTGAATACAAATGAAGATTGAAATGATAATTTTTTTAATACAATCGAATCCATAAATAATAACAGTTAATTACCGGAATTAATGAATCCATTTCAATACATGACTGAGCAAAATAATGGCTGCTTTAATCCAAATGAATTTAAAATAAATCAATACAAAAATTAAAGTGTGGTGAATTCATTTGAATATAAATTCTTAATGATTCTTCATTTTAATACAAATGAATCTAAAAAAAAAATAACTTCCGCTTTGAAGAGAAAAAATATTAAAATTATGTTCATTTCGTAATTATTCATTTCAATTACAAAAAAGTTATTTTCGAACATAAAAGCCACAAATGACTTTTCATTCAAAATTTGGAATGTGAAATGTTTATTTTAAACCAATTTCCACTTACATTTAGCAGTGCTCTGTCGGAAATGGTACACTTTATTTAAGCGTTCAATACACAAGAGTCCAAAAAGCATTGTACACTTAAATGAAATGTATTTGTACACTTATTGGACACCTAACTGACACTTATTTTCAAATTTACGCAATATCTCGTAAACGGCATGAGATACGTGAAATCTGATGAAAATTTGCCATGATGTGCGATGATTCAGCTGAAATACACAATTCAAAAATTTCATAATTTTAGATATTGAAAATTTCGAAAATTCTCGAATCATGTACAGTGGCTTCGAATCATCGCACCAAGGTACCCCTGATTTATGTAAATTTCGTCAAATTTCACGTATCTCGTACCGTTTTCAAGATATTGCATAATTTAGAAAAATAATTACAATATTTATTTTACCAACAAAAATATCTACTACCTACATGCATTCGTTCTTTTCAAAAGTCGATAAGCAATTATTACAAAAATGTAAAATATGGTAATAAATTTAGCAGATTATTTTTATGTACACAATTCATAACAATGCTCCACGTTTCAACTATTTGTTAGTTTCGCATAATCTTTTACAGCAAGGAGGTGGTCAAGTGATTACGACTCGAAGTTGTTGTGCGGGAGACCAGGGTTCGATTCCCGATCGATGCAAATTTTTTTTTTCATTAAATGTATGAACTGGGATTATTTTTGGATTTAAATATATTGCATTAACATTTTTAATACATTTCAATTCTTTTCAATACTTTTAAGATCAAATAGCGCATTCAAATGTATTGTAATGCATTCAAAATTTTCAATACATTTCCGATTGCTGGGTAATGCTAAATATACTTGAAATGAAAAACTGTAATAACAAATTACTAATTATTATAGAATACTTTTAGAGAAATTTAGAAAAATTCAGTAACTTTCAGTATTTGTGCGAAAAACGATTTGTTAAAATTTTCTGAAAATACCTGAAAGTTACAAAAAAATTGGCTCTAAATTTGTATTGTGGCTTCTATCTATTTCAGTAAAATGTAGGTTCTTTCATTAACTTTTCAGTATGTTTTTAACATGGCAATGTAATTTTAGCAATTTTCAATAACATTTTACTGAAACTTATTCTGAATTTGTCTGAAAATATCTAAACTAAATGCTGAAATGGAGTCTCAATTTTGATATTAATTCAGATTGAATTTCAGCAAAATTTGGCTTAATTGATCGTTTCAGCAAATTTCATTATTTTTTCAGCAATATTTTTCCACAAGGGTAACAAATAGTAAAGATGCGTTCATAAAGAATAACATATAAAAATATGTCTATATATGGATAACAAAAATGAAAATATCAAAGTAAATCCTTGGTGCGTAAGGAATTTTAATACAGAAACTCAAATATGAAGGCGAGTTCATAATACTCAACGGTAGTCAATTCTAAGATTTTATTATACATGGAATACATGAAAAGAAAGAATAGTTCGTACTATAGTGCTACGTTCTTGAATCGGTCTCACGTTTCGAAGATTATGCTGTATTGAACGCATAAAAAAAACTATTGTTAAGGTCTTGTTAAGGAATTGTAAAGAATTTGTATTTAGGAGTCTGAATTTCACTGGGCATCTGCGAAAGATAATGTATTGTAAATTTATAAGCAATTTTTGGTATAGTAGCGCAAGTATATGGGCATTGTTCTAGAACTTTTAAACTTTATGTTGTCGCTCATTATGATACCATAAAAATTTTAAATATAACTTTGTAACACTACAGATCAACAAATTTTTGTTCGATTTACATGTAATAAGTGTTTATTACTAATTACAGATATGTAGAAAACAATGAGAGTAAATAAAAGTAGTGAATTTGCCTGTTTTTGGTGCGCGACACTCACTACATTTTTTCAGTTTTAACTTTGAAACTTTTTGCACCTTTTTTTATATGGTCTGTGGTTATTTGTGGATGTATTTGGGGATGTAAACAAATGAAAAATCCTTAACTTAATGATGTGTCTCACTGAGGAATAAAATTATATACCTTCAAACTTGCGAGATAACTTTTTTTTATAGTTGACATTTTAGCAATCAACCTTAGATAATTTTTTTCACATTGGTTTTTAAGAAAGCACACAACAGGGGTACATTACCTATATGATAAGAAGTAATTTGAGCATTTGCCCGAATGTGTGCCACCTATACATAAAAAATGCGACCACGTCAAACTTTAAATTTCCAAGCGAAACTCACTTTGAAAAATCAAATTATTTAATGGCACATCTACAATTTAGCTTCTAAGTACTTTGGAATCATTGTGATCTTTTCTCCTATGTTATTAAAGTATTTATAAATTTTATGTTTTTTTAATACAACAAAAAACACAATTTTTGACAATAATAAAATGATTATTCTTTACAAATCGTTTTAATTTCTTGGTATCCTTAATGTTAAATCATGTATTTGGATTTCAAATTTTAATGAAAACTGACTTTGGATTTGTAATCAGTGGCCTCAAAAACCCTAACATATCAAATTTTATAAAAATCAAAGAAATTTTCTAAAAATAGTCCGCCATATTTAATCCATTATTTTAAATTTGAATAACTATTAACTAGACGTTTAATTTTATATACTAGCTTCGCAAAATTAGGCCATAAGCAAAAGAACTGAATTTTTTATGTATATTAAAAGTTACAAAACTAAAAACAAATTTTACGAGTAACGTAACATGTTACATTAAAAAAGAAAAAAAATACATTGTGTATAAATGAGTCACGCAAGGTTTTTCCTGTCATTTGATCAATTCTAAAGCCAATAAAATTAATTTCATGAATGTGCCTAAAAAAAAAATGCAATTTTCTTCAACCTCAAAGTTTAAAAGTTCTAGAACAATGACCATATACTCCATTTCTAATCGGAGATAAGATTTAGCAGAGATGACGTCTAAAGTTTATTAAATTGATGACCAATGCCTATAAAAGTAAAATTGTCGTAATAAATAAACATTAACTAAAGTTATCGTTTAATTAAAAGTATTAATTAACTTTTTTACTCCACATTGTGATATTAATGTTGTTCTTAGATGTGTCTATTGGAGATTTGGTAAATGAAAAGGAATGGAAAGGTATTCGTTAATTCTTAAATGTACAAAAGAAGGAATTTAAGGAACCAAAGAAATTAATTTTTATTCCTGGGTTTATTAGATTTGAATATAAGCCCTATTGAAAAAATCCATGTGGATTCCATATGGATTTTCCACATGGATTCCATATGGATTGATGTGGATTCGTCTGGATTCATATGGATTTTTGGTGTGGATTCCATATGGATTTTTTATGTGGAATCCACATAAACAATCCATATGGAATCCACATAAATAATCCATATGGAATCCACGTAGTATCTATGTAAAAAACCATTTTGAATCCACATCAATCCACGTAGACTCTATGTCCACATTAAAATAACTATACGGAATGTACATAAAATAATCCATAACGAATCCATAATAAAAATCAACATGGAATTCATATTCCACTGACATATCCATATGGAATCCACGTGGAAAATCCACATGAAAATCCATATAAAAAATCCATATGGATTCCACACCAAAAATCCATATGGAATCCAGTCGAATCCACATTGAAAATCCATATGGAATCCACATGGATTTTTTCAATAGGGAGTGATCGAAAACATTTTTCTCAAACCAATTTATGTACATGCTTGAAAGAAAACATTTCTTTTTGAACTTATTAAAAACAAAATTGAACATATCAAGAACATACATCAATTATTTTTGGTTTTGATTTTAATTTAATTTTAACTGTACCGCTGATCGCATTATCATTTTAAAAACGTTAAATTGGTTACGCATCCGATACGTTTATTAAATTACTTCTAATTTCATACTTATACTGCTTAATCAATTTAAAGAATAAATAATCTAAATAAAAAATATTTACGGATGAAAGTTACAGTAAAGACAAAATTATTTCCAGTAGACAGTGCGAAGAAGAAGAATCTATCATCCATTGATTCATTGACTAAGATTATAATAATAATATTTATTTCAAACATATACATTTAGGTTTGTTTTTACAATCGCTGACTTAATAATAATTTATTTCATTTTATTTCATTTTATTATTTAATTTACATCGTAGTTTGGATTTACAATCGCAAAAACTTAATAATAGTATAGAGGCATTTTATATATTCCATTTAAATATAATATATGCTTTGTGCATGGTTTGAAAAACTTAACTAACTAAATCTCAATATGTACTATATTTGGTACTAATTATCACAGTAAACACTTTCACTTATAATAACACTTGATTGATGATATAGTTTGTTTTACTGCTCTAATGTTCACTGGTATTGAATTTAAACAAAGCGATCCAAAGTAATCGAAGCATTTCCTCCAAATTTCAGTCATCCTTATTATCAAACAAAATAGTTAAATTTTGTATTCTTCTTATCCGATTAGTAGTTTCATAAGTGAAAAAGTTCTTGTAAAATATATAAGGTTTCTTGTATGTCGGATATAACGTAAAATAATAATCAAAGAGAAAAGGTTAACGTTTCGACCATATTTATTTTAGGTCCTCTTCAGAAATCCGAGTACAAAGATAAATTAATTGAAAATTAGATTAATGAATTACAAAAATTAATTTGAAAAAAAATGACGAAGTCAAGTATTAATTATTGTAAAGAGTAATTGTCTTTTTTTCTTACCTGTGGATATTGTAGAGCACAGTTTAAATCAATTATAAATGTTTTTTGCACTACAATGTGGTGAGACTAGCGGTGTGTAAGGACAGCATCTAAACATAATTAAAAAACAAAAATGAGTTTATTGGAAAACTCAGTAAGAAAAAAAGAACGGAATTTAAATTTTGTACTGTTATAAGTTTGGAGTATAGAAATAAACTGTTTAATACTTGACTTCTTACAATATTAGTGTGATTGTAAACAATTATAGAAGGGCGAACCATGTGTGTTTATATAAATCAAATTTAAAATTAAGAAATTTTTAACCAGTAAAATTAATAAGTGAAAAATAAGTTTCAGGAAGTAAAGATTTTTCAAATCTAACATTAACTCTGTTTTTATTACATTTAATAATGTAAATTTTCGATGTGACGTCTTTTATGATAATTATGTTCTGTGGCCAAAATTTTAATGTTAATATAATCAAAATCATGTCCAGTATTGATTCTATGTAAAGTTAATCCTGTATAATTTTCTTCGTTTCCTTTGATATTGCGTTTATGTTCAAGAATGCGATTTTTTAGTAATCTTTTAGTTTGTCCTATATAACAACCACTACAATGTTTACAGTTAATTTGATAAACGACGTCATTTAATTGAGAAATATCTAGTTTGTTTTTAAAGGGTTTGATGCCTCCAATATTGATATTAAATGGTTTGTGCACAATTCTAATTTTTTGATCAGCTAAAATCTTCTTAATTTTTTCAGGTATTCCCTTAATGTATGGTATACTCACAGTTTTAATGAAATCTTGTTCTAAATTAGGAGAGAAATCATTGTTGTTGTAAAATTTAGAAACTCGTTTTTTAATACAGTGTTTGATAATATAATGGGGAAAGCCGTTATCTAGTAAAATTTGTTTTGCGATATCTATGTTTTTCTTTCGAAATTTGAAAATACTAGAAATGCAACAAAAGGGTAAGTAGTTGTTTCAGTCATCCTTACTGGAACAACTACTTACCCTTTTGTTGCATTTCTAGTATTTTCTACTACTCGTAGAGTTTCTGTAGACGTAATTAAGTAAAACATTTTCTTAATGTCGTAGATGCCACTTTCTTTATAAAGCATCTCGTTTAGCATTGCTTTTTGTAATACTGCTAATTTTTTTATTTTGTAATGTTTTGAAATAATGCGATCACCAGTGACGTATTGGTAAATAATTTCTAGATTTACATGAATTAAAAAACATTGTATTTCTAGTCATTATTTGGCGATTTAAATTTCTGCAAACAGCATCAAATATTGAAACGAATGTGCTGAAATATACGTAAATCTGGTTTTGTTTTCTCTTAATTCGTTTAAATATTTTTTTTTTGACAAAATTACTATTCTTGGAGCTGGTAATTAAATTGCTATCAAAACATCAATTTTAACATGTTTTAATAAATTACATTTATAATATAGTAAAATACACAATATAATTGTAAGTTTACCTTGTCCATTTAACATTAATTGATATACATTCAAAAGGTTCAATACATTTTGACTACAATGTGTCGTGATGGAAATAAATCGATTCACTTTTAACAATGTATAATTACTGCACTACAAATTTTTAGTTATGTCACGTTGTCAATTTTTACGTTGTATATAAATAAACTTTTGTTGAATCTTAGTCAGTGAATGGACGATACTGGAAATAATTTTGTCTTTACTGTAACTTTTATCTGTAAATATTTTTTATTTACATTGTTCACTCTTAAAATTGATTAAGCTGTACAAGTATGAAATTAGAAGTAATTTAATAAACGTATCAAATATGTAACCAATTTAACGTTTTTTCAATGTTTAAAATGATAATGCACAAATTAAATTAAAATTAAGTTTTTTAATTCTTAAATTCTTAACTCGTTCTTTCATTCTTCAAAAATAGTCACGTAAGAAAAATTTAAAAGTCAAGTTCGAATAGAATATTTCAAATAAACGCAGTCCATAAAAAATGTCTTAATTTCCACTTTTCCTGATTACCAACGTATATAATAAACGTAATAAACGTATCGGATACCAATTTAACTTTTTTGAAATGTTTTGATATGATAATGCACAAATTAAATTAAAATTAAGTTTTTTAATTCTTAATTTCTTAACTCGTTAAGATCGTTAGATTCTTTCCCAGTAAACGAAAACGAATTGAAATGAATTCAAGTGAATTAAAATGAATTAAAACGCATGAAAATTATTAATTGAATCCACTTTTTACTTCATTTTAATTCACTCGAATTCATTTTAATTCAATTGAATTACTTTTAAATTCAATTGAATTCATTTTAATTCATTTTAATCCACTTTTTAATTCATTTTAATTCACTTGAATGCATTTTAATTCACTCGAATTCACTTGAATTCATTTTAATGCATTTTAATTCACTCGATTTCACTTGAATTCATTTTAATTCACTTGCATTCATTTTAATTCACTTGAATTCATTTTAATTCACTTCAATTCATTTTAATTCACTTGAATTACTTTTAAATTCTCTTGAATTCATTTTAAATCACTTGAATTACTTTTAAATTCACTTGAATTCATTTTAATTCACTCGAATTCATTTTAATTCACTTGAATTACTTTTAAAATCAACTCGAATTCATTTTAATTCACTCGAATTCATTTTAATTCACTCGAATTCATTTTAATTCACTTGAATTAATTTTAATCCACTTGAATTCATTTTAATTCACTCGAATTCATTTTAATTCACTTGAATTCATTTTAATTCATTTTAAATCACTCGAATTCATTTTAATTCACTTCAATTCATTTTAATTCACTCGAATTCATTTTAATTCACTTGAATTCATTTTAATTCACTTGAATTCATTTTAATTCACTTGAATTCATTTTAATTCACTCGAATTCATTTTAATTTACTCGAATTCCTTTGAATTCATTTTAATTCACTTGAATTCATTTTAATTCACTCGAATTCATTTTAATTCACTTGAATTCATTTTAATTTACTCGAATTCATTTTAATTCACTCGAATTCATTTTAATTCACTTGAATTCATTTTAATTCACTCGAATTCATTTTAATTTACTCGAATTCCTTTGAATTCATTTTAATTCACTCGAATTTATTTTAATTCACTCGAATTCATTTTAATTTACTTGAATTCATTTTAATTCACTCGAATTCATTTTAATTCACTTGAATTCATTTTAATTCACTCGAATTCATTTTAATTTACTCGAATTCCTTTGAATTCATTTTAATTCACTCGAATTTATTTTAATTCACTCGAATTCATTTTAATTTACTTGAATTCATTTTAATTCACTCGAATTCACTGTAATTCACTCGAATTCATTTTAATTCACTTGAATTCATTTCAAATCGTATTTTTAACTTTCTATTCGTTTTCGTTTACTGGGTTCCTTCTTCAAAAATAGTTACATAAGAAAAATTTAAAAATCCATTGAATAGAATTTTTTAAATAAATGCAGTCCATAAAAAGTGTCTTAATTTTCACTTTTACTGACTACCATCAAATAATTTACCAATATATCAATATATTTTTCTCATAGTTACTTACCTGCAACTTTAATATTTATAAAAATTTGCTTCAACGATGTTCTGACGAATACTCCGATTGTTTCTTCATTTAAAAAAACTCCATCTTAACAATTTACAATTTTAGAAGCACTAGTAGAAATTCTCTGAAATTTGTGTGGGTAAAAAAAATAAACAAGACATTGAAATTAATAGTTATCGATTTTATTACTGGCATTTTGAAAACAATGGAAACAGCACAAACGTCGACAAACGTCGACAAAAACGAAAGACCTACGGACAGAAACGTGGTTCCTCGGCATCGTCCCTACGATTCGTCCAACTGACAAAATCCGGCCTCGACGAACCGATGAAACCCACGAAACAAAGTACACTCGAAGCAGCTATAATAAATAGCTCTATTAAAATCTTCCTCGGAAGAAAAAAAAAAGGCTAATTTACATTGAGTATAATAACAATAATAATCGGGGCATCAATTAATATAGAAACAACAACGATAACAGTACGACGAAAGGTGTTTGTCCGTAAAAACAGGTGTCGCCGACGGAACTCGAGTCCCTGATCCTGGAAGTGCCGGGCGTGGCTGACGCAGCTGTAGTCGGTGTCCCGGATGACCTCGTAGGTGAATTACCCACTGCGTACGTCGTCAAGAAACCAGACCTCGACCTTACGGCCATTCAGATTCAAGACTACGTCACGCCGAAGGTACCACCTATCCTTCGGCTGTCCGGGACGGACTTAAAATTCTGTTTGGTTTCAGGTAGCCTCGTACAAGAAACTTGCTGGCGGTGTGATCTTCGTCGAGGCCATCCCCCGGAACTCGTCGGGCAAGATCATGCGTTCCGAACTTAGGTCGCGATGTCGGAAGCCCTAACCGCTCCGTAGCATTGAAACTTCGACCGGACATTCAGTGAGACCACGTAACGAATACATATATAGAAACAGTTACAACGGTAGAATAAGACTTTGCGATATCTGTATACATATGTATAATTATATATAATATATTATCATTGTAATTTAAGTATAGTACTTAAATAACCACACGACATGTAATAAACGCATGATGTAGTTGCGCTCGAAAGATGTAAGGGGTCCCACTCGCGGTTCAGTCTTTTGCACGGTAAGACTTACATCTGGGTACGCTTGTGTAAGCGCCTCTCGCACTCTCATACTCTATATTTTTCTCTGGCATTCTTTCATTCTTCCTTTCTCTCTTCTCCGAATACAAAAGGACACGACTCGCAGCTCCGATTCCTAGGCTGGACGAGTTTCGACTTTCAAGATATGCTTTACGAAGAATTAAATGAAATCGAGTTTATCCGTCGTCCCCGAAGATCTCCTTCGCTGACCAATCGACGGACGAAGGAATATTCAACGGAGAAAACCTAAGAACTTTGCGCGTAGTTTCAAAAAGGTCGGAGACGCTTCGCGTTTAGTAATTATACGATAGATTATTTCTCGCAGGTAACGATAAGTTAAGGTACGTAAGGGCTGTAACGAAACCCCGACTCGTGGCTGGCTCGCGACATTTTTTTTTTTTCTTGTGTTTTCTGGACTGTTGTTTGCTTTAAATATTTCAGATAGCGAGAGTACCTAGCGTCGAAGGGACAAGAAGAGATATATGCATATATATAAATAGTGCGACGAATTGCGCTACCAAGTAAAATTGTAGCGTCGAAATTTACTCGTGTAATATAACATTTCATAATATCGTGTATTTTTAATGCAGTTTATAATGAAGCGTTATATTATCACGGAAATGAAGTAAATCGATAGTTATGAAGATTGATTAGAGCTGAAAATGACGATTGCTCCTGACTCTTCTCGTCCTAATGTTCGAGACAGATCTGTACTTTTTACTTACAACTATCCGAGAAAGCTATCGTTAGTAATTCGCAAGGTCGAAATTACATCACTTTGCTTAGCGTTATTTAAAAAGTTTTTTTTTTACACGTTCTTAGAGCTGCGATTAATTAAACGTCGACCACCATCTTTTTGTGAATATCGGTATTGCCGACAACCTGCGGAAATAAATTTATTTTCACATGCGGTTTTTCATTCTAACATCAATTTTTTAATCTTTTCACTGAAATGCGTGACAATTATTAAATTGATAAATGTAATGACAATCATAACTTTTCTTTGTCTTAATATAAAAAAGACAATACGAAATTCTGTCTGTGGGTAATTCCAGATATTTGATAAAATATTATATGTATATCAGCATTTTGGTGATCATCTTTACATAACGGAGTTCATTTTATAGTATGAAAGGTAATATTTGATAAAATAAAAGTACTTTAGTTTAAGTTACAAATAATTTAATTACGAGTAACATATCGTTAAATGTTGGCAATATTGTAACTTGTTTTTTAACATTTCGACGCCTCTTATTAATGCAAATGTTAATTAATTTTCCTAGAATGTTTATAATCTGTCTTGCGACAATAAGTAAGTGGTTTAATGACGATTAATAAGTATTTTTAGTATTTGTTTACTTATTTTAATTTAATAAATTTTTATTATACATCAAAATCATAAAATAATTGTTGTATTTACTAATTAGATATTTTGGAGCATTATTTTTTGTAAATCTAGTTCTACGATATTTTCTGTGGCTAAAATTATTTGAAGACCTCAATTCATGAAGATGTCCAAATATTTCCCCCACTCGACTTATGATACATAAAAACTTCCTACAGGTGTTATTAACACTGATGGTCAATATTTCATGTCAAATTAGCAATGGATCTCTAAAGCTCCTTTTCTAAGTATATTGCTTTTTTAACAGCAATACTTATACCTTGATTAAAAAATATGTATCTTTACGGATGAAACGAAAATAATGAGAATAATAAAGAAATTTTTATTTTTGTTTTTGCAATTGCCATATTGTAGAATTAAATATTATTGACGAGTTATAAATAGGGTCAGTAAAATATAAACATTCTTTTCGAGGGATATTTGGCCATCTGTCATTACTCTATGCGTTTAACAATTTAGATACAGAGAAATTTTAAATATGAAGCATTTCATGCGAAGTGGACCTCTTTTTTGAGAGATTAAGTATACCACTACGGTTTCCTCTTTTTTATATACTTTAAATGTATCTGTAAGTTGTAAATTTGTCGTGAAAGAGCTGTTTTTCCTCTTTAAAATGCAAAAAAAAATAAAATTATTTTTTGTTAATTTTTTACTGAGATACGGAAGGATGAACATGAAAAATATAAGGCCCCTGTATTGCATGCAATCGTACTATACTGATGGGACTTATTTTTTAATAATTTTTTTTTGTATTTTTAATGTATTTTTTATATATATTCCACTTTAATCAATCTGTTATCATGTTCGTAATGAAATTTTGTGATTTTCTTTCAGATTTTTAAAAATACCCGAAATTTCGAAAAATTAAGCTGAAATTTTTAATTGAGTTTTTTTGGTTGAAGGTGCAATTGAAATTGAAAATACATATTTTTATCTTAAAACTCGTAAAAAAATGGACAAAAAACATGCAAGACAATATTTTTTAATATCATCATTTTGCATAAAAAAATAAAAATACTGCAAACGACTGAATACAAAAAAAAAAAAATCATTAAATAAACTACAACTTCATTAATAATTGGTATTTTTGGATTATGCATGGTTTAAATGACTTCATTTTCATTACTTTTTAATGCAAAAACGTTAAACACACAATTAAGAAATGGTAGCCCACTTCACATGGAATGCCCCATATATAACTTTACTTCGTAGCAATTGTAAAAAAGATAGATCTTTCAGAATATTTTTATTATTATATTAATAGATTAATTTAACTCTTTAGAGTATTTATAGTAATGTAAAAAGGTATTCAATAAATACAATTTATCGTTAGAAAGTTCATAATACAAAAAAAAAAAACAATATATATAGTCAATATCTATAAGTACGATTAATACTATAATTAGATATTTGTTTTAAAAGCCAAACATTTAATTGCGATCGATTGCCTTCGAGAAGGACATAATCTAATGTTTCGTTACTTTTTTATTTATGTTCACATGAAAATAAATTAAAATGAGATAAAAACGAATAGTTTTTATTTTAATTTGAATTAAATTCACTTTGATTTTATTAAATTTTTTTCGCGTATTTATAAGTAGCCATAATTAATCTATTTGTTGTTTAATATTTACAGCAACAAATTATAAAGTTTTAGTGTTTTAATGTTGTTGATTTGAACAGTGACGTATATATAGTCGATGCGTGGTGGACAAACCTGCAGAATTTTTTTCAACTGCGACAAATAATATAACGTTAAACAAATTGACTATATTTAACGAGAAATAAAATGAAAATGTTGGTACCAATAATATTTCAGCTTCATAACATTTTTAATATAAAAAAATAAAATTTAAATGATAAATTATTCAATTTTAGTTTTCATTTAAATTTAATTATTACATTAAAACTTTTATTTTCCACGTGTATTAATGTATTATTTAGACTAATTTGCATTTTTAAATTGCTCTAAAATTTGTTTACCAGCTCCAGGTATAAAATGAGCGAAAAATTATATTGGGAAATTTTGTTTAATGTTTCATTCCAAAAGTATAAATTCTGATAAGAAATTTTGACTTTTGATGTTTTGTGGTCATTTTTAAGGGGCGTCACCACCTTCAATTTGGCACATTTATATTAAAATTGTCACAGAAGGTCATGTATTTTTTCTTCATCATCTTGGACCTAAAAATATATAAGGTGGCCAAAAATAAAAAATTTTGTATTCTGTTTTAGTTTCTATAAAACTGTACAAAAAACCTCCCATTTAACTCAATCCGTTTATTTATTGGGGTTTAGTGTATTATTTTACAAAAGTACAAATTTAATTTATTAATTTTTTTCTTTATAAAATATTTATGGGCTAGGTAGCCCAATACAAAGTATGTAATATATATAAAAATAATTATAAATATATTAAACAGTCTAGAATAATAATCGAATAATGGCCCAATTAAATAAATTATATAAAATAAAATAACTTAGAAAGTCGAGATTTACTATATCAAAATAAACAATTTCGTACTTAATATCGAAAATAAATAATAACCAAATTATTGATGATTTTTTACTTTAAAGCCTTAAAAAAAAATTTTTTATCAGTTTGGAATTTTTCATTCTTTATCAGGTATATATTTTTTCAAATCCATGCAAGAGGTTGTTCAAAATTGCAAAATATGGATAGAAAAAAATCAGCGTTGAAAAATATAAAAAAAATGTAAAAGAAGATACATTTTTAATATTCAAATTTTATATTTTTTAGACTAAATAGAGTTTGAAAAGTATTTTTATTAATAAATACTAAATTTTAACACATAATATTTGACTTCTACATTCGTATAACCGCAGAAAACTACTTTTCTTTAGTTGACCATCAACATTCATCTAAAAGTTTTTATGCGACCATATCAATACAAAACTCTTATCCTCAAACTCTTTTTAGTCCAAAAACTATAAAATTTTAATATTGAAAATGTATTTTTTCTTTTAAAATTTTTAATATTTTTCAACACTGATTTTTTTCTGTGCATATTTTGTAATTTTGAACATCCTCTCGGATGGATTTGAAAAAATATATATCTGGTGAAGAATAACAAATTCTAAACTGATAAAAAATTTTTAATTTTTGGCCACCTTATATGTTTTTAGGTCCAAAATGATGAAGACAAAAATACATAACCTTCTGTGACAATTTTAATATAAATGAGTCAAATTGAAGGTGGTGCCTCTTAAAAGTGACTACAAAACATCAAAAGTCAAAATTTTTTATCGGAATTTATACTTTCAAAATGAAACATTAAACAAAATTTCCCAATATCATTTTTCGCTCATTTTATACCTGGTACTGCTAAACAAATTTTAGAGCAATTTAAAAATGCAAATTAGTCTAAATAATACATTAATACACGTGGAAAATAAAAGTTTTAATGTAATAATTAAATTTAAATTTAAATGAAAACTAAAATTGAATAATTTATCATTTAAATTTTATTTTTTTATATTAAAAATGTTATGAAGCTGAAATATTATTGATACCAACATTTACAATTTATTTCTCTTTAAATATAGTCAATTTGTTTAACGTTATATTATTTGTCGCAGTTGAAAAAAATTCTGCAGGTTTGTCCACCACGCATCGACTATATATACGTCACTGTTCAAATCAACAACATTAAAACACTAAAACTTTATAATTTGTTGCTGTAAATATTAAACAACAAATAGATTAATTATGGCTACTTATAAATACGCGAAGAAAATTTAATAAAATCAAAGTGAATTTAATTCAAATTAAAATAAAAACTATTCGTTTTTATCTCATTTTAATTTATTTTCATGTGAACATAAATAAAAAAGTAACGAAACATTAGATTATGTCCTTCTCGAAGGCAATCGATCGCAATTAAATGTTTGGCTTTTAAAACAAATATCTAATTATAGTATTAATCGTACTTATAGATATTGACTATATATATTGTTTTTTTTTTTTGTATTATGAACTTTCTAACGATAAATTGTATTTATTGATTACCTTTTTACATTACTATAAATACTATAAAGAGTTAAATTAATCTATTAATATAATAATAAAAATATTCTGAAAGATCTATCTTTTTTATAATTGCTACGAAGTAAAGTTATATATGCGACATTCCATGCAAAGTGGGCCAACATTTTTTAATTTTGTGTTTACCGTTTTTGCATTAAAAAGTAATGAAAATGTAGTCATTTAGACCATGTATAATCCAAAAATACCAATGATTAACGAAGTTATAGTTTATTTAATGATTTTTGTTTGTATTCAGTCATTTGCGGTATTTTTATTTTTTTACGCAAAAATGATGATATTAAAAAAATATTGTCTTGCGTGTTTTTTGTAGATTTTTTGACGAGCTTTAAGATAAATATTTGTATTTTAAATTTCAATTGCACCGTCAACCAACAAAACTCAATTAAAAATTTCAAGTTAATATTTCATAATTTCGGGTATTTTTAAAAATCTGAAAAAAATCATAAAAATACAACATTTCATTACGAACATGATAACATTGAATAAAGTGGGAACTGAAGAGCGTATATGCAAAAAAGTTAATTAAAATTGGTTATTAAAAAATAAGTCCCCTGAGTATAGTACGATTGCAGGCAATATAGGGCCTTCTATTTTTCATTTTCATCCTTCCGTATCTTGGTAAAAAATTAACGAAAAATTATTTTTTTTTTTTCATTTTAAAGAGGAAAAATAGCTCTTTTACGACAAATTTGTGGTTTATGGATACATTTAGAGCATATAAAAAAGAGGAAACAGTAGTGGTATACCTAACTTCTCAAAAAAAATCCCATTTTGCATGGAATGCGCCATATTTAAAATTTCTTTGTATCTAAATCGTTAAACGCATAGAGTAATGACAGATCGCCAAATATCCCTCGAAAAGAATGTTTATTTTTTATTGACCCTATTTATAACTCGTCAATAATATTTAATTGTACATTATGGCAATTGCAAAAACAAAAACAAAAATTTCTTTATTATTCTCATTATTTTAGTTTCATGCGTAAAGATACGTATTTTTTAATCAAGGTATAGTATGGCTGATAAAAAAGAAATATGCTTAGAAAAGGAGCTTCAGAGATCCATTACTAATTTGACATGAAATATTGACCATCAGTGTTAACACCTGCAGGGAGCTTTTATGTGTCATATGTTGGAGTGGGGGAACTATTTGGACATCTGCATGAAATGAGGTCTTCAAATAATTTTAGCCACAGAAAGTATTATAGAATTAGATTTACAAAAAATAATGCTCCAAAATATCTAATTAGTAAATACAACAATTATTTTATGATTTTGCTGTATAATAAAAATTTATTAAATTAAAATTACAAGATGTTTTTTGCTGTGATTATTTTTTAAATAAATCCAGAAATGTTGATTTGCACATTTTTTTTGTTCCATTAATTAATTTTTTATCTTACTCGTTTGTCACTGGATTTAGTGTCCCTTATGGGCTTTAACCTTAATTAATAGAGACAGAAGTCTATTTATTTAGATAATTAATTAATAGAACCGAAAGTGTCCAAATAAACATTTCTTGATTTATTTAAATAAAATTTTATATTACCAACGTTTATTTAAGAACTATCAACAAATTTAAATCATTAATATTCTTAATTCATTTTATAATTCTTTAATTCTTAATTTTATTCTGAATCTACTTTCACTACTTTCTAGGTCAACATGAAAATCTCACATGACACCAAACAAGTTTTCCTAAAATATTACGAAATATTCAGATTTCGTAAGTGATCAAAATACTCAATACATATAATGTTTTAATATAATCTATATGATAATCGATAAATGACTTAAGATTTTCAAAGGGAATTTATAATTTTTTTTGCATCTTAAATTGTAAAACGTTAATGATTACAATAATTTGCCACAACAAAATCCAGTGAAAAGTTTAAAAATTGTTTAAATAACTAAGTAATATTTTTAATGACTTACCGAACAGAATTCTTCAAAACTTATTTTGCCATCTTCATCTTTATCAGCAAATAATATAGTTTTATCAACGATTTGTTGCAGCTGGGCATCTTTCAAATTATTTCCTACCATCATCTTCAATACTTGAAATAATTCACCGTTACTTATATACCCATCGTTATCCATATCATAGATCCTAAATGCAAATCGAAGTTTACTTTCTTTATCGCCCTGTAACATAACATTGCGAACAATTTTAAATTAGCTTTAAATATTATCAAGTAGGTAATATAAAAATTGTTTACTATTACAATACCATGTTTTTTGTCTTTTTTTTTGCATTAAATATTTTATTTAAAATACACAAGGACAATAATTGATATTTAACAGAAAAAAAGTGATAGTATTAATGTTATTTTTATTTAAAAATTATTATTGTATATACTATAAATAAATATGACATTTAATAAAAATTAAATTTGTCGAAAACTGAGTAAAGAAAATGTATAAAATCAAATTCTCAAAAGGATTTCACACAATTTGTAAAATAAATCAAATGTTTGACTTTTTGACAAACTAATTGTCGCAAATTGCACATTTTTTTGTAACTTTAGTGTCCTTTATTTATGTTTTGGTGTAGAGGTTATTGAACTTATGTAAACAATTACGAGAAAAGTCAGTTTCTTCATGTATTTTATTAAATTATTATATTTAGAATTAAGATTTTGTGAATCCTCTTTAATATTAAGGCAATTTTCTTGCAAAGTGATCTATGTACCATTTCCAAGATTAATCTCGCTGATCATTAACCATCTTTCTCCAAAATTGATACATTATCCCAATCAAGCTTTGTTTTCAATCAATTTTGTTTCTTTAATATGTCAGAAATAATGGTTGTCCTTTGTGAAAGTCTATGTAAATTGTCTTTGTGTTCTACTACTCATACAATGTTTAAACCTAAAAATTACCCTAACAGATCGAACATTAGCATCCAAATTGTTCGATACACGTTTAAGACGCGCGATAGGAGAATTGAAAGAGTAATTTGTTCTACACTGCATTTCTTGGATTCTATAATTACGATTAGAGGATGAAAGAGTGCGAAAAGGAAATGATAAATTAGACAGAGAAGGTGAATTTAAAATACGGAAAAGAGTTAATGCATCATGATATTGGTGGAGAGATTTAATTGTAGGGAAATTAAATTTAACAGATATACTACGATAACTATGATCGAAAATTATAGGAGTTAAATATATTAACTATTTCATCATGTTTTGTTTTTGGAATGCATGTAATGTCATCAATATAAGGATAGTAAAAAAGGAGTTTAAAAGAGATTTTATTGATACAAAAGATTTCAAAACAATTATTTATTGTATATAATTAATTTAAAAGAGTTCTACGATTTCATTCATTAACGTTAGTAGTATTATCCAATAAAAAGTTATCCTCCAATATATTAATGGATTTCTGAGACATAAATTTAAAAAAGAGAAATTGATGAGAATTAATTAATTTCAATAATTTAAAACTCCGATTTTTAATTTCTGTAACCAAAATACTCTTATTTCTGAAATTGCTCATTAATTTCCTGGGATAATTCCTCCATAAACGTATTTTTAGTCTACAATTCTTCATACCTGACTTTTACAATCCTATTGCCCATTTCTATTCAATTCTATTTATGCACCAGCAAGGTCAAAGATCAAAGATCAAGGAGTATTGTAATAGAAGGGTTAACGTAAGTAGAAAATATAAACCAAAATCATGTAACTGATTTTCATTGTTACATAAATTATATGTATTTAAAAATAAATTTTAAATTTAGAAAATTTCTAAAAATAATTGCTCCAAATTACATTTTTAAAGTTTATCTTTTATTTAATATCCTCCTCCACCACGAAGGAGATTTACTTTTAGTTCGTAAGATTATTACCAAAGCGATAGACTGTCAGCAATAAACCGAATTGTTTATATCTAGAATTCAAGATTTCGATTTAAGATGTTGTCGTGAAATTAGTAAATCTAGATTTGGTTTTCAAGCTAGTATAGCTAGATTAAGGCGTGAATGGAATAACCTATCAGTAGCTGTCAAATGCAAATAGGCGCTTTCAAAGTCAGTTTGAGTAACCTCGTTTATAAATATTAATCTTTCTTATTTTTCAAATGTTATTTAAGTCTTTAGACAGCGTTTACTACATTTACCTGTTTATGTTATTTTATACCAAGCTGTTCAATTCAACAAGCGCAATTTACCATTATTGTTTCTTGTATAAAGTCCATATTTTGCCGTTAATAATAAATAAATAAATAAATAAATATCATTAAAAATCATTCAATAATAAAAATTAAATTTATGGAACTAACATAACATCAGAATAAGACATTTGGAAAAATATAACATGTTTTATTTGTAATCAGTTTAAAAAGTATTTTTATGAATTAAATAGGGTAAGAGGTTCAGTTGTGAATGTTGCCTCAAATCTATTTTTCAGTATTCTTAATAGCCATACAAATCAAATTTAATTAAAGGAAAAGATAAGTGCAACAAATAGTTACAGAGTAAATTTATTATACATTTTTAATTATTAGCATCGACCAGTTTCAGTATAAGTATAAATACTATTGGTTATTTTCTGGTCTTAATAAAACTTAATAAAAAATAATTTCTATAATATAAATTAAAATTAGCATAGTAAAAGAGACGGCGTAAATAAAAAGTGAGCTGTTGGAGGGTAAACAATAAAAATTTATCGTTTCAATCCTAATTTAGGTCCTCTTCAGAAAGGCTATGAAAAACTGGGGAAATTTGTTCGTATTTATATTAAAACATGCAGAAGACTTAAAATTATATTCACTAATACGTTTTCATGTAGATTCTTTAAATCTGCAAAAAGATCTTGAATTTATTATGGAATGGTGCAATACAAATCAATTGTTTTTAAATGTAGAAAAGTGCAAAGCTTTAAGTCGATCTCCTTTACTGATAATTCTTATTTCATTAATAGACAATGCATTGTTGATATTAATTCTTATAAAGATCTAGGAACTACATTTAATAGTAAATTGTCATTTAGAGACCATTTAGTTAACAGAGCTTTGAAAATGCTCGGATTTATAATACGATCAATTAAACACTGTAACGATACTAAAGCTATAATTTACATTTTTAATTCGTTAGTAGTACCTAATTTAACTTATGCTTCTCCTAAATGGTCACCCTATATAGAATGTGATATCAAACTTCTTGAATCTTGAAAATTTCTTCTTTATCTATCATTCGAGTAAGGTAATGGACTACATGTCTCATTCATATTTAACTCTTTGCGGCATAGTGGTACATACGTTGTACCACCTAGATTTATTCACATTTCCTCTTCTCGCAGAATATGAAATATACGGGGACGAGATCTTTTTCCATTTCCTATATAGAACTAATATAACTATAAAAAAAATAATTTAGCGTTTAGTGTTATTATTATATTTGTTATTAACAAATAAAATTGAAGAAACTGCGTTTTTTTTTTAATAAATTCATTTTTGCAAACTACACAAGGTTTTTTTAACTATAGATTATTTATGAGGGTTTTTGGGGTCGCTGATCCCGAATCCGACGTTAGTTTTACCAAATTCAAAATGGCGAATCCAATATGGCGGCCAAAAAATTTTAAATGTCTCATTTTTAACAAAATTTGTTACTCGCTAGTTTTCAGGATCTCTGATTACGAATCCAACGTTAATTTTGCCAAATCCATTGAATCCGAAATTTCAGAATATTATCCTTGGATTCGTAATCAGCGCTCCTGAAAACCCTCCAATATAAAATTTTCTTCAAATGGAGTCGTTTGTAAAACGTTTGTCCGGCAAGTTTGATCTGCCATTTTTAACTTGTTAAAAGTAATAACGGATAACATGAAGTCGTTTTCAAAGTTTTTGGGTGATAAAATCGATATGCCATTTTTAATTTATTAAAACTAACGTCTGATTCGCAATCAGCAACTTCGAAAACCCTCGAGTAACAAATTTCAAGCGAATCTGATGAATTGTGAAAAATTCGTCCGCCATTTTGAATTTTCAAAATCTGACTTCAAATTCGTAATCAGCGACTCCAAAAACTCCCGAATAACAAATTTCAGCTATTTTCCATGTAAAGAAAAATGTATGCCGCAAAGGGTTAATTAGTGTTGATGGGTAACAGTTTTTTTTCTAAGATATTGTTAATGATGTTCAAAGTTTTTTTGTGAAATTCAATGGAGGAAAGTTTAATTGCACGGTCAATAAGACCTTAAATCATACCTATTTTATGAAACATTGGGCGACTAGAGTAAAGATGGATATAACTAAATTTATTATATTTAGAGAAAAAGAAAATTTTTTTCACAATGTGGCTACAATATTCGGTTGTGAACATCCCCTTTTTTTTGATATTGTTGTATGTATTGTATAATTTATAATCGATCCTTGATTTTTCAAGTTTTCTCCGATTGGCTTCCGTTTGTTTCACTTTTCTCTGTGTGGATTATATTTTCAGTCGAAAGTTTAAGTCGAATGTAAACATTGTCAAGAAAATGAAGAATAATAAGCATCAATAATTGTTTTTGAAATCAATAAATTATCATTTCTATATATACCTGGGGCAGTTTTACTCTGTTTTTTCCTATTTTCAGTAGATTTTTCAATGGTGTTCACAACCGAACCGAAAAATTTTGTTTGCTAAAAATTACGACTACTAAATGTTTAACCAAAATTTTCTAGTCGATAAAATCAATTTAGTTTCTTCGATAGATAGCTCTCTTAATTATAAGGAGCATTTAATTAGGACAGTCTCAAACGCAACATCTGTATTGGGGTTTCTAAAGAGATCTACTAGAGATTTTCGTAATATACCAGCGATTATCTCAATATTCAAATCAATTATATTACCCAGTCTTTTATATTGTTCTCCGATTTGGTCCCCTCATTATGCGCAGGATAGATAGAATCTTAGAGTCTGTCTTACATAAATTTATACGTTATTTAGCTTATAAAAAAGGATCACCAATGAGTAATCAGATATTTCAAGGCCTATAGTGAACAGATATGATGGAATTTTTTTGCAACTTATTTTTTTAAAAATCTTTCGGTTCTTTTGCCCCCTGACGTCAGAAACTTGTCTGCCACATCAGAGGAGTTGCGAAATTCACCGAAAGATTATATTTCTTAAACGATGGAAAGTTTTTTTTTTCGAAAAATTATTTTTGTCATCAGACGAGCGAGAATAATTTTTTCCATTAAAAATGGAGAGAACCTTTCACCAATGAGTATTATTGATCACGATTATTCCGCTTTGGCAAAGGAATTTAATATGCCCTCCATTAAATCTATTCTTAATAGATTTGATTTAATCAATACTTTTCAAATAATGAAAGGTATCAAGTGTACCGAATTGAGACAGTCCTTTCTTTTACGTCAGATTTCTTACAGCATTCATTCACAGAGGTTATTAATTGAAGAACTCACTTTTGTCTGATGTTGAGAACTGGAGTCACTATCGATATTTAAATCTCGAATTTTTCTAATGTTTTCCACTTTTGGATGAATTTTTTATTTTATGTTAATTACATATTTATAGGTAGCGATTTATTTGGTTATCTTATTTTTCTACTGTATTATTAAGTTTCACCTAATATTGTTATTGTATTTTTTATGTAATAGGCTTTTCGCCGCTGATTCTAAATAAATAAATAAATAAATAATAGTTAACTAAGGAGAAATTTCTAATGTTTATACCATGGATCACCTTTTTCATAATTTATGAAACAAAAATGAAAGGGTGTTCATAACCGAACCTCTTCCCCTACTTTTTATAATAAATCTTTTTTCCTTCTCTGACTCTTTCGTAAGTGAAATGTTCTTGATGATTCTTCTTTTATTTTATATCAGATTTACTTGGTGTTAATAAATTAGACAGTTAACGTTTCGGTCATTTATTTAGACATGAATGATTGAAATTTTGATTAATAACAATCAAAACTTTTACAAATTTTATATTTCATATAAAATGAATACATGATTATAAATATCGATACAAGATATTGAAAAATTAGTAATGCCAGTAAACGTAACTAAAAATGAAAACTTTCACTTACCTTGACGCTGAATTGTGAAACACCTTGGATGAATTCTTTGAAATCAACTTCGCCGTTTCCATCAGCGTCGAATATAGCGACGACACGTTGCACCAACGGATTCTGTTGAAGTTCAGGCAGCGACATGAACTCATCGATGCTTATAGCACCGCTGTTGTCGAGGTCAAGTTTCCGAAATCTCTTGCCGAGCCTCCGGATCTCATCAGCGTCAACTGTGATGAAAAATATCATTAATCTCGTCGCTCAAAGCACGAACGCATTAATAATTATAATAACTAGGAAAAGTATTGATCCGTCAGAGTGAAATTTCCATAAGGAAAAAGTCAAGGACGAGGTGAGTTCAATGTTTCGGAATTGCGAAAAGACGATAAATAAACTTACAATTCGAGCACAGCTCCATAGGTAACGAGCATTCGTTCCCCTGAAAAAAAAAGAAAATTTATTAAACACAACGAAATGTAAACGTTCTCAAGGGACTAGAAAAACACCAAGTTTTTCCCGTTTCCTCTCGAAGAAAATCAAGGCCGCGAATCACTCGTTTGTGTTAACAATTTCATGAAAATTTCAATTTTACCATTTTTACTTCTGATTTCCTTCGGGTTCACTCAAGAATTTTCTCTGAAAATTGACAAAATCTTGTTGGTCAAATTGATTCAGGCAGCAGGTAACTTTATGGCCGAATGCCAAAGCGCCTGCGTTCCATAAATGGTAAACCTCACACGTCATTGGTCCAAATTCTGGACAAGAAAAAACAAAAACCCAGTTTTCATGAAACTTCTTCTTCTATTTCTACCTTTCTTATTGGTTGGTTTTATTAATATTTCTACGTTTCTTATTGGTTGGTTTTATTGTCGATTTTGAGGTTATAATAATTTTGAGGTTAAAATCGTCTGAGCGTAAAATTTAATTGTAATATCAGATATTACTTTTCTCTTTTACACGTTTTTTGACGATTAATATCTCAGATTATAAAGGTGAACAAAAAGTGAGAAAGGTAATTATATATTGGAGTAAAATTTCATTTCATTGTTAAAAAAATTTTGCAGTTCATTGATACATTTTTAGATCTATATTTTGTTCTATTTCTTAATTTCAATTCATTTTTGCAAATCTTAAAAATTGAAGTTTATCTTTATAAATTTAGATGGCAGGAAACGATACTCCACCGTCTTCTCCATTACAAAGTGGTATCGAGATTGAAGAATTGGATGACAACGATATGATCGAAGCAGATGAAGTATTGTACGAAGTTAGAGACATCGACGGAGAATCAATCGACACAGAAATGAATAACGGAATGGATGAAATAGTCGAACTTCCAGAGCGAGAAGATGCAACATTCATCTTCCAACATCATACCGGTAAGTCTTTAAACATCACACAAAAAACAATCAAATAAATCAATATTACCATAGCTTCAATCTTCTGCGGTTCATTGAGCAACGATGCGAAACTTGCCGTAACTGGCGGAGAAGACGACAAAGCATACGTCTGGGATGTCGTTACCGGTAACGTAATCCTCGAATGCACAGGCCATCAAGACAGCGTAATTTTTGCCGCTTTCAATTACGGCGGAACATATTTAGCGACCGGTGACATGAACGGAGTTGTTCGCATTTGGCAAATGTCCGACAGAAAAGCGATTAAAGATTTCAAGATGGGAGACGCTACAGTAAGTTTTCTTCATATTTCACCTTTTTTTGTTTTACGAACTAGATTAAATTTTAGTGGATGCAATGGCACACGAAAGAAAATGTTATATTCGCCGGATCGGTGAACGGAGACGTTCACATGTGGAGAATTCCTGACGGGGACTGTAACATAGTTTACGGTTATGGCGAACGTGCCGAAACTGCCGTTTTGATGCCTGACGGTAAGTAAATTAAACAATCGAATTTACAAAATTTAAAAATATTTAACAATTAAGGGAAAAGACTCGCGGTTGGATACGGAGACGGTCTCATCCGATTGTTGGATCTAAAAACATATTCGACAGTAGCAACAGTAAATAATGCAGTGCAAAATTGCGGACATCACAAAACAATTACATCAATCGATTGCTGCAGCGACGACGTTTTAATCATTTCTTCCTCCGTTGACGGCAGGACAATCGTCAGTAATTCGCAAAACGGCAGAGTAAGTTTTAATTTTCCTTTCGTAAAAACAAAAATAAAGATTTGTTCAGGTTATTTCAGTTTTGCAAGATTTAAGTCAAAATTCTGGCATGCAAACTGAAACGAGTCAAGGCGGAGAAGATTCGACTGGTAATTGGGTCGAATCGGTTGCGTTTAATAAAGGAGCGACACCGAAAATAGCAGCGTCTGGATCTCTGAACGGTGAAATTCTTCTTTGGGATGTTGCTCGAGTGGTAAGAAAATTTAAAATAATATTTTAATTAAACTTTGGTACAGTAGGGCCTCTCTTATTCTAATTACAGTGACCCTCCCCTTATTTTAACTTTTCGAGTCAAGGAAGATGGCGTCTTCTTCCCTTATTTTACCGCATCCCTTCATCCCCACCACGGGCAGTATGAGAGAATAAAAATAGAGAAAGGAGATATACAGTGGCCCTCCCCTTATTTTAACTGCGTCCTTTATTTTAATTTTTTTCGTCCCTTATGTTAACTTCTTCCCCTCATGAGTTCCCCCACCATTCGCCATTTGAAAGTGTTCAAAACAGTGCGGACTGCTGTTTGCGCTTGCGCATACAGGTGAAGAAGGACGCCACTACAGTGGCGCTCCCCTTATTTTAACTTTTCGAGTCAAGGAAGATGGCGGCTTCTTCCCTTATTTTACCGCTTCCCCTCATCCTCACCACTGGTACAGTAGGACCTCTCTTATTTTAATTGTCCAGCCTCTCTTATTCTAATCATTCCCCCACAAGTCTTCTCCCACTATCACAAGCTCGCAAGCAAAGTAAGTGGGGGTAAGGGGAAAATTAGAATAAGAGAGGTCGGCGCCATCTTGAAAAACTTTACTAATTAGAATAAGAGAGGTCCTACTGTAGCATGAGAGAATACAGTAGTTCTCCCCTTAAGTTTACTTCCCTTAAGGTTTATACTCCCCGTAAGGTTTACAACTTTCTTCCCTTATGTTTTATTTTTCCCCTGACGGCCTCTCCCACCACCAGGCATTTATATGTCGCCTGTAAACATGCGCATGCGCGTGGCGTGCAGAGGAACAGAGAGAACTCTGGTAGTGGGGGTTAGGGGAAAGTTAAACTTAAGGGAAGAAGCCGCCATCTTGAAAGCTGAAATGTAAAACTTAAGGGGAGGACTACTGTATAGTGGCGTCCTTCTTCGCCTGTATGCGCAAGCGCAAACAGCAGTTCGCATTCTTTTGAACACTTTCAAATGACAAATGGTGGGGGAACTCACGAGGGGAAGAAGTTAACATAAGAGACGGAAGAAAGTTAAAATAAAGGACACAGTTCAAATAATAGGAGTTAAAATAAGGGGAGGGCCACTGTTATCTCCTTTCTCCATTTTTATCCTCTCATACTGCCCGTGGTGGGGATGAACGGATGCGGTAAAATAATGGAAGAAGACGCCATCTTCCTTGACTCGAAAAGTTAAAATAAGGGGAGGGCCACTGTACATACGTATTAAAAAAAAACACTAAAAACTTTAGTTACGTCCAGGGTTGGGTAAGTAGTTTACCGGAAGTAAACTACATTTGTTTTCTACATGTAGATAATCTAGTAAATTACCTCCCCTGTTTTCTACCTGAATAACATACAGTAGGACCTCTCTTATTCTAATTAGTAAAGTTTTTCAAGATGGCGCCGACCTCTCTTATTCTAATTTTCCCCTTACCCCCACTTACTTTGCTTGCGATTGTGGGGGAACGATTAGAATAAGAGAGGCTGGACAATTAGAATAAGGGAGGTCCTACTGTACAGTAGTCCTTCTCTTATTCTATTTTTTTTCACTTCTTATCTAATTTTATGCATACAACGTAACCTAAAAAAACTTATTAAAAACAAAAACATTTAACAATAAAGTAGGACCTCTCTTATTCTAATTAGCAAAGTTTTTCAAGATGGCGCCGACCTCTCTTACTCTAATTTTCCCCTTACCCCCACTTACTATCACTCTTTTCGCGTGATAGTGGGAGAAGACTTGTGGGGGAACGATTAGTATAAGAGAGGCGGGACAATTAGAATAAAAGAGGTCCTACTGTACATCGAATTTTATTGTAGGTTGTTCGACATAAAATCCAATTGGAATGTGGAATAACGAAATTGGTTTGGAAGGAAAATTCTTCTTTGTTGTTTGCTGCATGTTTCGACGGAGTTCTTCGATGTTTCGACGGAAGATCCGGAGAATGTGTACGAAGTTATCTTGGACACACGGCCAACATTCTTGATTTATGTTTATCAAAGTAAAATATTTTTATTTCTTTCCATTCATTCGAGAACTTAATTTAATGATCGATTATTTTGTTTTAGAGACGGCAAAACTGTTTTAACAACATCCGACGACAGCACAGCAAGAATTTTCGAGATTGACGCTCATTAAAATACAATTTGTAAATCGTTACAAAAAATATTCCAGCTTTTTACAGGTCTATTTTACAATTTCTTTCGAGGTCTTTGCATTTAAACCAGTCAGTATCGAGTTCGTGCCATTCATCATTCCAACGGAAACGTGTGGGTGCGCATTCTTCACCGTTTTCAAATTCGAAAAGAGTACTGAACTCGATTGCTAGACTAGATTTTACTAGACCAACTCCGCCCAACTTTTCTGCTGCTGGATGATAAACTCGACCTGATCGAGCACTCATGAAAATTCGTTTCGGTTCGAATGGTACCTGAAATTCATTCAAATTTTATTTACATTATAAAATAATGTTTAAATATTGACATTCCTTTTTTATTTAATTTCGCTAAAAAAACAACGAAATTAAGCCCGAAATATAAATCGCACAGTATCGAAGTATTTGTATCACTGTAGAAAGGCACTGAAAATAAAGAAATACTAACCGTCATCGAGTCCCCGCCATGATTGTAACAAAATCGATCTTCTATTTGACCAGTTTCATCTTTTTTCTGTATAATTTGGGTATAAACGATCGGAAGATCGTCGCATTTAATAAAGTTACGTTCTCGTCCACATATCGACAGGTAAGGAAATTCTTTCATATATCGGTTAGTGTCATTTTTGCGTAATCTAGCAAAGAAAAACGACAGAAACTTCTTGTCTGCAAGTATTTTTATTAAAAAATGTCAATTTTATTGTCGATAACGAAGAAAATGTTTAATTTACCTTTGAAACATGACGTAAAGTTTTTTATTTTGGTATCGTCTAAAAACAACTGTACAAAAATTATGATTATTGTTCAGAAAAATTTGTAACGGAATAATTTACCATTCCTTGATGATCGATGAAATAAAAATATTCCCTGATTCGAGGTTCTGGCGATTGACCTTGTATGTAAGTCGATTTAAATTTACAACTTTTGAAAAGTTTTAATAAACGTGTTCTTGAAAACATTTTTAAATTGTAATTAAAAATGGTTAAATTCTCTGCATTTTAAATTTTAGTAAAAAAATAACAATTTATTAAAGTTTTATATTAATTAACGATGTAAATATTGCACTAAACTAAAAATTCTTTTGTAACCTAAAAATTTTATTGTTTTATTGTCTCTGTTTTTGCATTAATTTGTTTAAGTTTTTCATTTTTCTTCTTTCATCGTAGCGAATTTTTCACTGTTTAAAATAAAAATACATGAAATTGAAAACAGAATTAAAAAAAAATGACAATCAGACCACTATTGTTGCCACGAAAAAATCGATTCGAAATTTACGATTATCGAGACTATAACAGTGGCGCCACTTGCGGATAAATCGTTCATTAACGATTTTTGTTTTTCAAAAAAAGTGAGAAAAAAAGTTTAGAAAAAAGAAAAAAATGTTACGTTCAGAATAGTTTACCTTTACATATATTATTATTTAGTGCCTGTAAAATTTATTACATTTTAGTTCGTGTTTTATGTAAAATAAAGTTTTTTAGGTTATGTTTATGTCCCAACAAACAAAAATGAATTGAATACATTTTATTTCGGTTTCTTGACCATTTTCATTGAAATTCTTTCGTTCTAACCTTGCAAACACGGAAAGTAACAGTTATGTAATATTTACGCAATGGTTATGTGACGAAATATCGTTAAATTTTAATATATTCTTATTTCATTATTTTTGTGTTATTTTTATCAACCCGACCAGAATCGCGGTTATAGTTACATTGTTACATAAATGTTACATAGTTGTTACATAACTGTTACTTTTGCGTTTGCAGGGAATCCGATATAACACGAGAATAGAACATAAACCTAACCTAAAAACATTGACTATAGCATATTTTTACATGAAGACAGGAATTAAAATGTAATAAATTTCACCGAAACGAATAAGTAATAATAATATATGTGAAAGTAAGCAATGCCTGTCGTGGATGTAACATTTGTTTTTCTTTTTTCTTTATAATAAACAAATATATATTATAATAAAGCCGACCCATTAAAATGAATTTTCCCGAATTCAAATATTCGGAAATCCACGTGAAAATATTAAATCGTTGAACTTCGAATTAGTTTGTATCATTTCTCAATTCAAAAAGTCAAGAAACCAGATTGGAAACGTAATTTCTGAATTCGATCTTATTCTTTTTCGTTTCTTGGGAAGAAAATGGTCAAGAAACTTAAATTTAACGTATTTAATTCGTTTGTTGGGGATGACAACGTGCACTTTTCTAAGAAATGATATACTTATTTTAAAGTCGTTGTTTACTACCAGAATATTCATTTTAAAGAAACGTTTTAAAATGCAGTAGTCCCCGCTCTTAGTTATACCGTCTAAAGTTATACATTTGGCTTGTCCAAAGTTATACCACTCACTTCCTCTCCTTCCCCCCACCACATTGTTTCGCTAAACCATACTAGCTTCACGACACTCACACACAGAAGTACTAATTGCACAAATATAAACAAAGTCACGGAATTGGGGAAAGTGAGGGAGTATAACTTCGGAGAATCTTCCGCCATTTTGAAAGAGCCGACCGTATAACTTAGGACGGAACTTACTATGGCAACCAATAGATGGAAATTATATACGTGGCAATAACGACCTAGCAAAAGAAAATCGATTCAAACCCAAACAGAAAAAATTGAAAAGAGTTCAGAATGATTTCGAAATGTGTTCTAAAAGAAGGAAGGAAAGATGTCCCACTTTCTGTGGGTTTTCTGAACATGAGTCATAAAGATCGCATAATAACGTCATATTTTGCAGTCTGGAAAATGAATTAAGATTTTGATTTATTTTGAATTCTTTTGAATTAACTTTTTGAATCCCTGAAGAATAATTCACGAATGTTTTCGAATATCCCTGCCGAAAAAATACTATAGAACACGATTCAGAAAACATATAGAGCACCCCTTCAAAATTTTTTGAAGAATCTATTGAAATTCATTCACTGCATCACTTCTGAATTCGTTTTCTTAGCTTCTGCAATGAATTTCAATAAGAAAGTGTGTTTCAATGATTTTGAATGGTTAATAGCTCATAAAAAGTGTTTCAATTTAATGACTTTGAATGGGAAAATAGTGGAATGAAGAAATTATTTCATTGAATTTCAATTGAAAAGTGCGAATAGAACAATTGCAAGTTCAATGAATTTCAATGGAAAAATAGTTATATTTGCCGCGAATGAATTTGAATGGATAGTTCATTATTACTGGACAACAAATTTAATGATTTTAAATCGAAAAAAAATTAGATGAAAATGCAACAGTTCTGAATGAAATGGAATCGGTTATTACCAATTGCAAGGTTGGGAGGTAAATGATTTTGAATGGAAATCAAATATTTAAATGAAACAATCGTTAAAAAATCCCGAAAAGTTGGTTTTTTAGTTATTTTTTACGATGAATTCAAAGATAGTATAATAAAAATTGTAAACAAATTTTTTGACCCAAAACAATTTTTTCCTCGAAAAGAAATGGAATTTTTTAAAATCCATGCGTAATTATTTTGGAAGTACGTTTTTCTGTTCACTAAACTTTTTTTGATTGTTTAAATTAATTTAGCGAATTTTAATGGGTCAAAGAAATTCGTTATTGAGTAACTTTTGACGTGGAAGTCAGTGGTGTTGGAATAAAAAATGTAACAAATTTGTTTTTTTTTTTTTATTTAAATTCTTTAAATCCATCCGTAATTTAAACAAAATGGGTTTTTATGTTCATCCAAATTTTTGAAATTTTTAATTCAATTTAGAAGAAAGTAGTAATGAAAAAATCGAAATTAAAAATTACTGAATCGAATTTTCAAAATTTGAGTTTCAAAGACAATACTAACAATTTTTTATGCTCTCTTAAAAAAAAATCAAAGAAATTTGTCGAGAATTGACCGAGAATTTTGTTCAATATCGAAAAATCATGAAGATTCTCAGCCAATTCACTTTCATTGTTTTTGATTTTTTTTAGAAGATAGTAAACAATGGTTAGTAATTTTTTACCCTTTTTATGACTATATCAAGAGAAATATTCATTTTATAAAAAGCCAGAGAGCAATTGTAGAGTTTGAAGGTGACTTTAAAATAAGCCTAACTTTGTTAAACTTCAATGGCGGGCCAATCAAAGTAGGTTTCAGATCAAATTTTGGTAAAGGACTTTTTTGATTGAAATTTCATGTAGAATACGTATCTGCGATATGGTTTGCTAGTTGTGGGACACCCGGCATGATTTGGACATATTTAGAAAAAAGTCATGATTTTGTCACGACTCATTTCCTCGAAATATTTAGTTTTTGATACATCTTGCTTTGTTGGACCCTAAATGAATTAGAGGCTTGCACTCGATAATTGCACTTCAAAGATATGCAGATATTTATTTGAAATTTCCGATGTCAGATACAAAATGGCCACCGGATTGTCAAATTTCTTTGTAAAATATAACATTTTTTTAAATACTACACACTTGAGAGAACATATTTTAGGAACAACTGATGTTTACAATTAAACAACAATATGTTTTAGAATAGGCCCTGGAGTAGCTCCGAATTTTTTTTAGAATGTATTGTGCTACAATTTTTATTTTTAAAACATCAAAAGTTGAAAAATCATTTAAAAAGTATAAAAAAAAGTCGAGGAGGAAAATTCCACAGAAATTTAAAATATAACACAACAATTACGTAGAGTAATTGCACAATAGAGTGCAGTCTATAAATATGACAAATATGCTCTTTGCTGGAGAATTTAAGACGATTTAATACTTTAATTCACATTTATACGTCCGCATTTTGTAGGTTAAGGCGGTTTGAAAGTGCTCCGCCGATATGGTAGAAATGTCCATTAAAAACCGTAAATAACCAATAACTGAATCGATTTTTCAAAACTCTGGCTCCGTAAGGATGATTCTGATTACTATAGATGGTATCCTAGAAACTACCCAAGAAATTAAATAGGTACTAACTGAGAATTTTCAGAAATAGGTGATTGTTACTTTCGTTTCATCACAATAGTATTCAGAAAGGTCGTATTTGAATTCTTTGCAATACTTCCACACATAGATGACGCTTTTTGAGTGTTTTTCAATTGTTCCACGAATATTACTTCATTCTGTTTGCAATACTTCTAAATCCTTCGATGGTCACTGTTTAAGGGGTCACTCTACTTCTCTACTATAAACACTCAAAAAAGGACTACTTTCGCGATTTTTTGGGGGGAAAAATATAAAGGATATTAATATAAAAGTTATTTGATTTCTTAAGTAAAATCTTAAAATACATAAAAAATGTAGTGTATTCATTTTTATAGGCTTTACAGAAACGCACAATCTACCCAAAACGATTACTTCGATGAGCAGGAAGGCATTATGTATGGAGCAGGCATCGCCGATTGAGCGTAAGAAGCTTTTTTTTATAATTTTACTATCAATTTTCAACCCAAAACTTTAAACGCGTTTTTCTCGAAACTACGTTTTTCGACCTTTGGCCCACGATTTTGGGAAAACTATTTAACCGATTGGGCTGAAATTTTCAAAGATTGTTCAGAACATGTGTAGTTTTGGTCCGGACTAGAATCATAATTTTGCAGTTCACTTGTAACCCTTTTTTTTGACGAATTTAGGGGTGAAAAAGGGGTGAACAAATTCTAAAGTCCGCCATTTTTTTGTTTGGACCAAATTCATTTTTCCTAGTCCCTGCAATAGTCAATGACCTATATTTTAAGAATCTTTTTGGTTTTTTTGTTTCAGACGAATAGAACTGGAGATTTCAGGGGCCAAACTTTTTTTTCCGCCTTCACTTCAGCCGCCATTTTGAAGCCGCCTATGCGTGAAATTGTTCGAAAAAATTTTTATATAATCTTCGATTACTGACATATAATATGTAAAAAGTTTCATGAAATTAAATGCATTTTACTACTAAAAAAAAATTCTTGAAAATATGCCGAAAAGACCCAGAAAGAGGCCTTAAAAATAGATTGTCTGGAAAAAATCGAAGTGTTTCAGATTCAGTAAGACAATAGTTTCAAAATTACCCTCAGGTATTAAGTTTTAATAAAAAGAACAAAAATGGCGGATAAAAATGGAAAATTGAATAAACAAAACAGTTTTTATATCACATTTTAAAAAAAATAATATAGTAAAAATTAGAATAGAATATAAAAGTATTACATTTTTGAAATATTTTTTTGAGGATTAAGAAATGGAAGTGAAATACACTTTGAAATTTCATTTCATTCATTCGTGTGTTCACACATTCATTCGTTGTAGTTAATTAATAATAATTAGTTAACAGTATTGACTGTAATATAACGACAGTAGAATTTGTTTAAAATATCAATTTTTTCCAAAAATTTTCATTTTTTTCTTTAAAACAGGCTCCTTTATGAAACTATATTCATTGGTGAAGAAAGTATACATGTCGAAGAACACCGTAACCCGGAAGTTGCCCTATAACAACTGGCCGACGGCTGATAGGAAACGAGAAAGTATTAAGGAATAGTCGAACTACTTTCGGGTCGAAATTTCCAAGCGAGTGAACCGAATGTGGTATTAGGCTAATACTGGAGTCCTTTATAAGTTGTTTCTTTTTAGGTTGACAAAATGCAGAATTTTGGTAATAAGTATTTTTAAAAAAGAATATATTGTTCAAAACACTGATAAATAACTGCGGATTAGTAATTATGCCACGAAAACCGATATTTTATGAAGACAATTTTTTGTATTATATAATACAAATATTTGTATTTTTGGTATTATTTAGATTTTCTACTCTGAGAAACATATTTGATAAATTTAACTAAATGGTGAGTTACCTAAAATCAGCTTTTAGAGGTTTTTAGAACAACGAACGTGGAAATAATTTACTCTACAGTAAACAATTTTAATCGAACGACTCAGGCTTTGAATGAAACCTCTAAAACAATTCACACGATGTGGTTACTTGTACTGCCGCTAGACCATCGAGTAGCTAGAGCAGTTCATTCCCATTAAAGAAATGAATGTCAATTTTTGTACACTATTGTATACATCTGCTCATTAAAAATGATTAAAATGGTCCAATACGACTGGATTTAGTGAAATTCGATTGCAAAAAGTGTGGATATTTTCATTCTTTTAAGTTCACTCCAAATTTTTACTCCTGCGCGCACCGCTAGGAGCGTTCGCGACTCTCGACGTTCTATTTTGGTCTCGTTATAGAAACGTATTTCTTCTCTGTATATTCGACCGCTGGAAGTAAAGTTTCTACACCGACACCATTTTATTTAACATTTATTTTGCACTTTATGTCTATTTATTAGATTTTTGTGCACCATTAGAATACTTTTCATTCTAAACAATTTAGAGTGTTGTTATATTCCTTTGAATTCATTGAAACGTTAAATTACATAAAGAGAGATGTTCTTTTTGTGACATTTTATTATTTCTCGGTTATGTTAATTTGATAGAATGAAAATGTCAATGGATATTGTTTTCACGTGATAGTACTTTATTATAAATTGTTACTAATTGTCTTGTTGAGAGATTGTAATATACAATAACTTAAAAACGCCATAACTTATGATTTTCTTCACCACGCGCGCTGATGTCGTCTCTGCATCAGGTTGCTATATAATTCGATGTTTTATGTGTGAGTGCAAGTCTAAGGTATTTGTACGTATACATACGTGCATATGCTAAGTATGTGACACATACATTTGACTTCGCAATAAATCGTATTACATGCATGCAAATATGGTATGTATTGTACCTATCGGTCGCTCCGTTTTTCCTCCCCACTCAAAGTGATCGTTAGCTCTGGAGCGTGAAAATCGAAGGCTTTATTTATTACGCTTATATTACGTTTCGTAATTTATTCCGATTTTTATCGTTCTTTTTCCTCTTTCACGATTATCGATGTATTAATGAATTACCAATATATATGTATATCGCTGATTAACATTTTACACTTTTGCAATTTAATTATTTTAAAATATTCCAACTATATACACGAACGCTAATGAATTTGAGGATATTTTTCAAACGGGAAAGGTACTAAAATAACAGTGTACAAATTTAAATAACATATCACGCGATGTATTGTTGTATATGCGTTTTACATACAGTTCGAGAACAAAATTTACCGTAGAAATAATTCGTTAAACGAAAAGTGCAGAGTTAGAAAATGGCCAGAAATTGAAATTTATATAGCAACAGATTCACACTCATAGATGTTTCAAATTTCTTTCTGTCTCTTCAATCTTTTTTCGTTTCCTGAGAATGCAAAACTGTATTTGCAATGATGCGCAAAACAAAATTGCTTGCGTGAGAACTAGTAATTTAATTAAATGTACATAATTATGCTACATAATGCATATATTATTGGGATAAACATCGATATAGCACATGCTAAAAGTTTAAAAAAAAGAATTTATGTTTCATTATCAGTAAACAAAAACGTATAAAAAGTATTCAAATTATCACATTTTATAACATTTTTTTAACCCAATCAAAATATTCAATTAGAAAGTATACAGTTTCCTACAGTTTTTGGGTATGCTCTTTTCGAATCTGAAGTCCATTTTTCGATATCACTTTCCATCTTTTAAATATCGCTATTTAAAAAAAAAACGTGCAAAAAAGCGAAAACATTTTCAGTAAACTGCGATTTTTATTGTGAAGGATTTCCGGGATCGTATCGGACCTCAGAATTCTGTGACATGATGAGTTTTACTAAAAATTGGTCAATATTGCGATTTAAATTACAAAATGGCGTCATTCAAATGGCGCTATTGATACAGAATTTTTAGGTTACTTGCGTTTTATTAAAATATTTCTTGTATCTTGTGTATTTTGATGAACATGTTCATGTAGATTGTTTTTGAGGTCGCTAAATACGAATTCGTTATTATATTTTAGAATTTGAAAATGACAGAACCAACATGCTGCCGAAATTAAATAATATTGTCTGGTATTTAGTACATACAGGTTTTCCAATATTCAATAAAATATAACGTAAACAGTTGCATAAGTAACAAATATTATTTCTCGACCCCTTGCTTTCAATTTTCATAATATTCATAAATAATTCTTGGTTTAGACGGTCACCATACAAAAAATACAATTAAGAAAAATTCCACAATGGTTTTTAATGGAAAACACAAAATGTGAGTAAAAATTAAGTAGTAAACAAAAATATTGGAATGTGAATCGTCTCCAAACGAACCTTTTCTACTGTTACATATACAGGGTGTACCAAATGTATGGAAACACCTAAATATCTCGAAAACAATGCATTTTAGAAAAAAATGTTTTTAATAAAAGTTATAAGGTTTAAAAAGACGCATTTGACCTTGGATGACCTTGTCAAGGTCAGGTCAAGGTCAACTTCATTTTTTTAAATGGAACCCCATATTTTTTATTACAGATTCTTGTAGATAAGGTCGAGCTTCACCCACTGAACAAAGCACCCCGAAGACATGTAAATCCGACCGAGTAACCTCCACGCGGTGCATCTTGGATAACGCTAATACCGGCGGTGGTCAAACTTTGAGGGCTCATAATTCAGGCAAATCTCATCGAATAAAAGCTCATAATATCCGTTTTGAAAACGTCTCGACATTATCTACAAGAATCTGTAATAAAAAAATACGGATTTTATTCAAAAGTATAACAGATTTTTTGCGTTTTTTTATATTTAAATCGCTATATTTAATTTTCTAATTACTATAGCTCAATTTTGACAACGCCATTGAAAAGAGCAACCTTGAAAATAGTACGATACATACCTTTCAATGTTGTTGATATTCGATTTTCTTTCGAAATACTTCATTGAAATTGAAGTGCAAAAAGTGTCCTTCCCGGCGTTAATGGGTTAATCGTATTTGTAGTATTGGTTATTGGACAACAGATTCGAATTTACGACACAAAAAATATAACAACCATACTGGATCCGCCTTTTTTAATTTCACCAGTTCGAATTCAAATACCTCAAAAACCTGTGTACCGACAATTTCATTTAATTCCAAAAAATTAAAAAAAAAATTGGAATTATTCGGTTCCAGTGACATAAAAAACATACAAACACTTGCATTATTATTCCATGGAATTTGAGGGTAGCACCCGCGCACCTTTTATTTCTTTATTTTACCTTATATAACATTTTTTAAAATTCATCATTTTTGAGTGATAATGAGGTTTATGATGAAAATTAAAAATATATTATCAAATTTGAGAATTTTTGTGCACGGATGGTCGTAGAAAGTATGCAATGTTGAAACAGGATATTATTAACAAATCCCGCTTTTTTATTAGGGTCAGTACTTAAATTATGTAACGTTTGATCGGGAGGGAGAGAGGGGAGGGGGGTAGGACCCCATCATCACGATACTGGTAATGTTCTTGACTTTTTTGGAACTGATTTTTATTTCTTGATTCTCAATTCTTCTGAATTCCACACAGAAAATAAACAAGAATTACAAAGATATAACAAGAAATTGCATTAATTCAGTTCCTTAACCAAAATTATTGAAAAGAATTTACTAAATAAATTTATTTTTATTCTTTTTACTACAGACAAAAATTGGTTAAATGGATTTATTACCGAAATACGTTTTCAATTCGTATAAAATAATTGAAAAGTATTAGAAATAACAGAAAACAAACGCAAAGTACCAAGAGACTAAATTCAAAATCGAAAACTAGAATTGTATGTAATACATTCGTTTTTTTTTCATTTGCTGATCATATAAAATAAAAATATTTTCTGACGGCTAAAAAATGTATTCAAAATCTGAATAGTTCTTATAAATTATTAATAAATTTTTTCTTTTGAATCCTACCCAGTAGATAAAAAATATTTTCTTTATGGAAATATTCAAAATTCTATTTATTGAAATAAATTATTGAAAATAATAGAGAAGACGGATTTATTTATATTATTTCAATTATATAAAATAATTAGAAAGATTTAAGAATATAAATTTATTAAAATCGTTTGCTATTAAAAATAGAATTCACAATAATTTAAAATCTGAATCTTTCAGATTTTTTTTTCTTTTGCTGGGAATTGACGAACTCTATAAATCACAAGTAATAAAAGTATGAAAAGCCGAGGATTTTTCTTCGTATTAAAGGTTGTTAGTTTCGTGATTCTTCCTTTCTCCCGCAAGGATCTTCCAATAGCGTAGATTTCCCACGCTCAACTTTTACTTTTGCATTATCGTCTTCATCAGAGTTCTATATATTCAAGCGCGAAAACAATCGTTCCGACCAGTTCTATTTACACCCTCGAATTCCATCAATAGCCCACCACAAAAAAAAAACTTCACCAAAGATCACGTTCGCGAATTTGCTATTTCGAGAGAAATTCCATTTTTTGTTGTTTGTTTCGTTTCACACAATTTCGAATCGACCGCTAGCGTTCCGGATCGCCGATTGGCCCGCGTTCCAAGATGGCCACCGTTCGATTCTCGAGTACTGCGCGAGGACGCTTATCGTCTGACTTTCTTTGCGCAACCTGCGTGGCACACATGCATACTTGTTTATGAATGTGTCACTATGCACATGAATACATGCAGTGCCCTCTTTATTGTGGGATGAAAGTTATTAAATGCTGCACATACACGGACGTTCTATGTTGTTTTAGTTTACTAGTGGTAGTACGCAGCGTGTTTGTCAAAAGGAAAAGAGGGAGAGGAATCGAAAGGTTGGCTTTCGATTGTTCGATTCGGAGCGCCATCTGTGATCGGTGTACTTTTCCTACGTTATTTTTCACACGTTCGTTGGCAGATTCAAGTCGAGACGCGAGATACGGGAAAAGGTGTTCGTGTGTCGGGGTTTTTTTTTTCCTCGCACTAAGAGAGGCTAAAACGGAGTTCAGAATTTTTTTTTTTTGGCTCCGGAGGTTTACGCGGGCTCGAGGAAGTCGTCGGCGAACAACAAGGACCGACCGAACGAACGAAGATGCTGCGTGCGGATTCCGCCAAGAAAAAATCCTTGGTCCGCGATCTCAAGGCTGGAATTGTTGTTACTGCCAAATAAGTCCCTTGCAACGGTGAACGCGGCGATCTGAGAATGGCTTCGTCTTCGAGGAGGTCGTGGAAACTCCGTAAGTCCGGGTCGGGGGTTCGCTAAGGAAACCCTCGAACTGTCGGGTCAACCCGTAATCTTGCGGAGGCGAGGAAATTGGTTCGGACGGGTTTTTCGATGGTCCTCACGGAAAGGCACGACCTTGCTTTTCTTTAGGAGATCCTCCTTTCCAGAAAATTAACCCCGAACGTTTCTTCTCTCTATATGGAAGTGGCTTTTTTAAGTGACTCCGAGTGCGATATGGTTACGTTCCGTTTTTTTCGGGTTACAGGATTAATCCACCCCAACATCCTACCTCCACCTCATCCTAATTCCGTTGGTTCAGTGAAAATATATGGGTGATTTTCAAAAAACTGTGATTTTTTAATGTGTAATGTGACAAATTTTTGTTTACCATTTCACTTTCGTCTTGTAAGTATCGAGTGTACGAAATGTACACAAACCAAACATTTTTTGAAGTATTACCATGCTTTTAATAGAATTAAATTGCTTTGTTTTTCAGTTTTATCCATATAGTTTACACTTAACTTATTTCATCCTCCGGTGAATTCAATTTTCCTTTTTCAAAGTTTTTCACTTTTTGATATACCAAGTGAGGCGTTGGGGTGCAAAACCTGCCAAGTCCATTTTATGCAGTTTTGAGAAAAATACAGACAACTGTTTGTCGCTAACATTGGAAAGATAGCAGATTCATAAGTGTCCAAATTTTTAAGTGTAAACATTTTTCGTTTGCATATACACAATCTCTAAACAAATAAATGAGAGATAAAATATTGGAGTAGTATACATGATGAAATCACGATGAAGCCAAAAACATTGGTTTCAAAAGCGTATAACTTGTAGCTGCCAGATTTTTGGAAATGTGACATCAGATTCGTATTCAGCGACTTAAAAACCTATAGTATACCAAATATCATGCAAATTCATTGAAAACTGTGGAAGTTATTATATATGATACATCACCAGTTGTGGTACTTTTTTTGTACACATATGATACATTACCATTGTATTGAAAAACTGAAAATGAAAAGTTTTCTTCGCCCCATACTTTAAAAGGAGGGGGTCATCATTTTCATTTAATTAGTTGCATACATAAATCAATATAACTACAGTTTTGTAAACAAAATCAAAGTAGATTTTTATATCAACGATAATGGAGATAATCTCTCGATTTCAGATATTCTGAGATAAAAATAAGTAAACATACTAATTTAATTTACGTACTAAATTTATTTATTTTCTTAGTTTTGTTGAAAATTTGTGTACTAACTAACAAATGTTTTAATTTGGTTAAGTTTATTCCAAGGTATTCTTGTTTTAGACATCAAATTAGAATGACACGATTAGTTTGATTTGGATAATAGACGGTATTATTTTAGAAGGTTGTGTATTTATTTTTTAAATTGTTTATCATTTTGGAATCCAACAATAAACTACAGTCCTCTGATAACTACTTTTTAAAAAAAATTACACTTTTAATAAAAAATAACTAAATTCTATTTAAGGTGGTTAGACCCCAGAATATCATAGGGTGATGAAAAATATTTAATAACGTTTCCAAGAATTTAATTTTCATTATTAATAATATTGTTGAAAAGTGAAAGCATTATTCTTCTTGAAACAAATTGAAATGTGTAAAAATAATTTGTTAAGCCACTTTTGTTATTGATTCAAATTTTTTCTTCTCTGCAGTTAAGAATTTATTAAAAATGAACGAATTTTAACGAATGAAGGCTTATTTTTTTGAGAAAAAGATTCTCTTTAACTTTACCGCAAAATTTTTGTAAGTTTCTTTGTCTGATCACGAAAATTACTCAAAATTTGTTAAAAGTAGTAGTTCTTTCTTAAAATAAATAGAAATAATTTATCGTTGGCTTTGGAAATTTCAAAATACCTATGGTAAAGTTGTAGAGAATCTTTTCTCGAAAAAATAAGCCATCATTCTTTAAAATCTGTTCATTTTTAAAAAATTCTTAACAGCGGAGAAGAAAAAATTTGGAAAAATAACAAAAGTGACTTAACAAATTATTTTTGCACATTTCAATTTTTTTTCAAGAATAATGCTTTTACTTTTCAACAATATCATTAATAATGAAAATTAAATTCTTGGATACATTATTAAATATTTTTCATCAACATATTATATTATGGGATCTAACTACCTTAATTAATACACACAAATTAAGTAATAGTTTCTGACGAAATACTTAAATTTTATATCTTTATTTTATATTTTATATTAATATTTTTTATGTATACTTAATACTTACATCTTATATTTCATATTTTATGCATAAACCTACTGTCATAAATGTATAGACCATCTTTATAAATGTTATAAAAAATGAATAAACCATTACAATTACAATTACAATTTAAACTAACTTAGCAATCGAAGAACTTAGGATAGTTGGGAAAACAGCATCAACTGTAATCTCTTGGTACATTTATTTGTAGCTGTATGTATTATTGTAGAGATCATTAGTTTTATATTTGCCAATAAAGACGTTAATAACAATAATAATAATAGTAATAATTCCAAAGTTATTTAAAAAGATTTAGTTTTATAATGTTGAATACTATTTGTAGACCTTCGAGAATAATTTTCTAATTTTAAAAATTTCTAATCCTGATTTTAGAATTAACCAGATTTATAAGTTAAACATTAAAAAATTTAAATATTTGATTGCATTTCTATATTTATTGTAGCATTAAATGATTTATATTCATTAATGTTAACTATAGATTTGTCATTGTTGGGGCATAAACCAAATTATTTAATTTAATTTGTTTAAACCGACCCATGTTACATCTTTTCATTCATTAATGTTATTTCTACAGTATGACGAATGCAACATATCAATTATTTGAAATTAACTACTTTCATTTTGGGTATTTCCGATTAATTGCTTACTGAAATCTTTTCAATACTTCTGAAAAAAATTGAAAGGGAAATTTGTAACTATGAATCATTCTGAATACTTTTAGATTACAGAATAAGTTTCAAAGGATTAAAAGTAATTAAATTTTCAATATATTTCAGTATATTTTCATTTATTCATATACATAAAATATGGTTACTTATAAAAACATGTAGATTCTTATTATCATCAACATTCTTTTGAAGAAAATACTCATTTTATTAACTAACCTAAATAAATTGAATAACTTTTATCTTTTAATATGAAAGTATTCAGAATGATTCGCAATTACAAATTTCCCTTTCAATTCTTTCTTATGTATTGACAAGATTTCAGTAAGCAATTAATCGGAAATACCCAAAATAAAAGTAGTTCATAGATCCAACTTTTATTCGCTACTTTTTTTACATTTAAAAATCAGTTTCTTATGTTTTTTACGTTGTGATTGATTTTCTACATAGCTAAGGTATTTATTGATTGAATGAAAGATATTACACATATTAAAATATTATAGTTTAATTAATTATAAACAAAATTATACCAACAAATTTTTCTTTTTTTAAATCGTTTGTGACAAATAATTCCACAGAAACGTATTATTTATATATTTTTAGGGTCTCTGAATACGAATCTGATGTCGATTTTCAAAAATTCAGAATGGCGATATATCGGACAAAAAATTAAATACCCTTGAAAAAAAAGTCACTGAATACGAAAATGAAAATAGATTTTGAGGATTTGAAAACCCTCGAGTAACATTTTTCAAGCGAATGAAGTAGAATTTCAATTTTTTGTCCGCCATATTGGATCCGCCATTTTAAATTTCTGAAATCTGACATCAGGTTCGTATTCAGTGACTTCTAAAACCCCTGAGTAACTTTTATCAAGCTAATTCAGTCGATTTTCAATTTTTGTCCGCCATATTGGATTCGCCATTTTGAATTTTTAAAAACTGACATTATTCAGTGACCGCGAAAAGTAGCGAGTTTCAACCAAATTCAGTGAAAAGAGAAAGGGTTAAATATATAGTTCTTTACAATAAATATAATGTTTTTAATGTTATTTATAAATTTTTGAAGGTTTTCGAGTGGAGATTTTTAACGCTTAATCCCGACGCCAGGGTCGTTTTCAACCCAGAGAAAATTCAAATTGTACTTTATAAATTGCACAACAGTAAGCACTTTCGAATGGCAGGACATATTTGACCCAGGTAGTAGGATGAAAGGGCCTTAAAATAGTCGACGGAACTAAGGGTTAAATTTAATTCTAAAAAATTAAATTTACTAGAGAGTTCACATAAGTTTTTCATATTTTACATCGCTTTTAATCCAAATTTAAAATATATATCTTGGAATTGTTTCTCTATTGAAGAGAAAAGTAATTATATTCAATCTATTATTGTGTGCTATATATGGAATTATTAAGTATTTGTTTTGTGTTTTGTTAATTATTTAAAGTTGTATCATAATAAAACCAATAGTAGTATATAATGTTAATGATGTACTAGAAGGTTGGAGTCCAACGAAAATTATAAAACGTTTTTGTTAATTATTGGTTTTTGGGCTTATTATGGATAAACAAAAATGTCACGGTCAAAAACAAATAAACCTACAACCAAATAAAGAAACTAAAAAAAAAGTTTCATTCCTCTTGACTCCAACGATGCTAACTTTAAATGCATTATTATTAATGTTTTAAAATTAGTTAATTATTGTATGCAGAAATATGAAAGTTCATTAAGAATGATGATAAAAAACAAATAAACCTACAACCAAAATACAGACAAAACAGAAAAAAAGGAAAAAATAATGTTCATTCGACTCCAATGATGCTAACTTCAAATATATTATTATCAATGTTTTAAAATTAGTTATATATTAGATACAAAGATATGATAAAAAGTTTATTAAGAATTATATTTATATTTAGTAGTTTTGCATCAAATTTAAAACCTCGCAAATTATAGTTTACTCGAACATTGAAGTTAAATTTTTACTTAATATTTACTTATTCATTTTACCATGATCAAATGAATATATATGCTCATTTATGTATATGTTAGTGACAAATCACTACAGCTGACTTATTTATCTTAGTTTCTTGACATTACATAGTTTTACTTTTATTTAGATAACAAAATACTGATTTAAAGTTATACATTGGTTTAACTACTTGACTGATTTTGCTTGTTATCACTTCAATAATGTTATGTTGTCTTTAGTAGATGACTTCTGCAAATTAGGTACTTAGAAAAGCTTACTATGTAATATTTTTACAAGACTATTTTCATTCAGCAAACAATAGAGATATAATTGTGAAATGAGTAGAGTTTATATGAATTGAAGCATTATGTACTTGTGATATTGAATATTCTTTTACCAAATGTGGACAAAATTATTGAATTAAATTTGTCTAATTGAATTGAGTTACATTTATTAACTTTGATATGTTTCCAATAATTAAAATTTGTTAATGTGAAGTAATTGTTGGGTACAATTCAATAGAGTACACAATACAGTCATTAACAGGATGTTGGATTCTGTGAAAATAAATAATATACTTGAGGTAAATTTTCTATTAATTATATAATCAGTTTTATGTTGATAGTTCAGTATAAAAGATGTTTCATGATTATATAAATTTTACTTGAATTATTGATAAATTTAGGGAAATTGCTGTCATATTTTAACATTTTTTTATTTATTTATATATGGGCATTAATCACTTTAGGTAGCCAAAAAAAAAATTGGCTTCAAAAGTGTATAACTTGGAGCCGCCATATTGATTTTTGAAAATGCGACATCAGATTCATATTCAGCGACTTAAAAACCTATATTTTACCAAATTTTATGTAAATTCATTGAAAATTGTGGAAGTTATTATGTGGTCCTTTTTTTGTACACATATGATACATTAACAGTGAAGTGGTTAAAACCCTTAATATTATATAGTACAAAGAAATGTGCGCAATAACATTTTATGAGGACAACAAACATAAAAAAATAATATCTTTTATTCTAATACTTAATGCTTAAGTAAGACTAATTCTTCCTTATTTTCAAAAAGTGTTTCAAAATTCACTGTTGTATATTAACATCTCTAATTGTTACTTATAAAGTTATAATATATAATTTTCATTACATACTTTTTGAATGTTAAAGTTAATTTAGTACAATTTACTATCTAATAAACTTACATCAATATTTATCAATACATGAAGATATTTTATTATCTTAAATGATCTCATTTAGTTTTCAAATACATATTTTATTAAAATTTTCTTATATGGTATTGTTTGGACATAATCTTTAACCACAACTTTTAAATTAAAAACAAAAATATGAGTTGTTCGAATTTATTGCATTACATTTTAAAAAGTGTTCTATATAAATTTACTATGAAAATATTCTAAAATCCCTGAAAAATTTCAATAAAAAAGATTTGATAACTATATACAATAATTTCATAGGAGAATTATAATTTTGTAACTATTACTAAATTTTTATTATATATTTAGATTTTCTATATTTTTGTACTCATTTAGTATAAACATAATTCAAAATAGAATTTATATTAAATATGTTCCAATGTACCAATTTAAATTTTGACATCCTTATACATTTATTTTATTTAAAGAAATTTATTAGCAATTTTTATTGGATCCTTTAGTATCAAGCATATGTTCTATATCCTTTATTTCAGTTGTAATATCTTGTAAACAGTTAAAAGAATCTATTAAATGAAAACTGTAAATTTTATAATGTTATTGTATTAAAATAATTATTACGCACTTAATTATTTATGATATAATTGAATTGCTCCATTTATTTTTCCAATACATTGTAATGTTAGGAATAAATGGTTTTGATGCACATTTATTTGTTTTATGTGCATATATTTACATTTGTATCAATGGATAAAATCATTACTTGCACACCATTATTAAGAGAAGACAGGGGGAATTACAAAGTACCTAATAAATCTTCAAGTTTTATTAACGGGAAACTCAGAAAGCGTATAACAATTAAAAATAGTACATAACGTCATATTTATCAATATGGTCAAACAGTATCTAGTCATTTCGTCCTAATATTATTTCGCATTGAATTTTGCCCAGTGATCCAGAAATGTTGCTATTGTACTAGCCTTGTGCCAATGGAAAAACATTCTCTTTGCGATACATAATACTTAATTGGAGATGAAAATAGTCACATGAGTCACATCGATAAAACGCCGTTTAAATGGTACGCGCGCATTTATATTATCTTAAAGTTTTGTGTATTTTTTTTTTCCATAAATTATGCGAAACTTTTAAAAGCATTGTTGACCTTACGACTAACACGCTGCTCGAGGGCTCGCTCCTTTAAGTTGCAAATAAGATGCGAACGACTAATTTCCATATTTCGATAAATCATTTCTTTAGATCAATTATTCCTTTTCATAATTTACTACTAAGAAATGTCAATTCGCTGAAATATTTCGAATTTGTCACGAATGTTACATAATTTTGTTGTATATTACAGTAAATGTTTAAATATTTACAAATGACGTGTACTCGTGAAATTTTTCAGCGTATGTTAATTACCAAAACGTGACGTCATATTTTTACAAATTGTAAATCTATCGAGAAATATCGTTTCACAATTTTGCGAAAGATAGAACGAAAATGTCGATTCAGCGTTGTTAGTGAGGTAAGATTTTGGGCGGTTGAAATCGTTAGTTTCGCATTATAATTTTTTTTTTCTATTTTTAAATCGTCGATAAAAGTGTCGTATTCGATTCCGTAATTAGAATATATCCATGTCGTAACTCCGCCTCTATGTGTATTATTTCGATTACATTCGCTCCATTTTAAATATATTTCGCAATCGGTTTTACGAGATCCTCCTACCTGCATATTCCAGGGAATTACGGCGAAGATGCGACTATATTTTTTGTAATGACAGCGTATCGTTACGTAACGACACGTTTCCATATAATTGTTGTGGCCGCAAATGTGAACAGCCGTTTCACGTTTACCTACTTACAAACGAGGGTCGCCACCACGTGCGCTACCAAATTTTCAATCTAAGAACATTTTTGTTACAAAAAAATTGTCTTGTTATTGCTCTTATGATGCGCAACATGCAAATATTTATTTTTTCTTCAACACGTGACCTGTATAGTTATTCTTTTTTTATAATTACATTGTAATTAATTCATTGAAATGTCGACAGTCCATACAAATCAGTATTGTAATTTTTTCAAAGACAATTTATGTTTGTAAAATATAAATTAAACGATAAATTAATTGTGACTGTTGTTTCTATTTGCAGACGACGTTGTGGCCCATTCTTCAACCGTCAATTGTCTTGCCCTGGGTCACAAATCCGGGCGAGTTTTAGTGACTGGTGGAGACGACAAAAAAGTGAACCTATGGGCCGTTGGAAAGCAAAATTGTATTATGGTAAGTTTCTTTTTGCAGGAGGTTCTTCTATGATTTACTAGTAAAGACGCCGCAAGTTATCAACTTTGAAAACGAATTACTTCATCAACCAGACAGAATCAATTTGAAATATACAAATAGTGTTGGCTTTGTGCCTCGCTCGCTCAAAAACTACGACTCTATGGGGAGTTGGCTATTCCTTAATACACGTTCGTTTACAAACAGTTTTCAGTTTTATTATAATATTATACTGATATTTGTTTGTAAACTGAAACAAATTTAGTTCCAAGTGGTTTCGAAAGATATATTATAACAATATAGTGTTTCTTAGATTAATAAAAAGAGGACGATGGAGGCACGATTCATACTAAATTTCATACCGTGAACAGCGATAAACTGTTAAAAGTCGGTTTCTTAAGATGTAAAAAATCTTTCGTCTTTTAACTGGTAAAAGAAAGGGCCGGGGAACAAAGTTCCGAAAATCAAAACCTCGACAGGCCAAAAATTCGATATCGCATGGCTCCATCGTGATTTTCTTCACTTTGTCTTTAAAAATTTGGCAAAGAGAAAGCAAATTTAAATACCTTGAACTAACGCAATATCGACATTTTAGCCTTTCGGGGTTTTGATTTTCGAAAGTTTGTTCCTCGGCCACAGAAAGGTCTGTACATATGAGAACTCCTTAGCAATAAAAAGTGCAGTTTACTGAAAAAATTGCATTTTTCTACTTTTTTTTTTTCGTTTAAGTAGCCATATTTGAAAAATGGAAAGTGATATCGAAAAACGGACTTCAGATTCGAAAAGAGCTTACCCAAAAACTATAGAAAACCTGCATTTCATAACAATATCTGAAACATATCCATAAACTTACGGAGGATGGGGTGCGGGTCAAAAAACCGACAAATCAAAAAGCCGACAGATCAAAAAACTGACAGTCAAAAAATGGACAATCGGAAACAAATCACACGTTCACATGCGACAGTCACGTTTTGAAGTGTCGGTTTTTTGGTTCCTCGACCCGCACCCGGAGGATGAAAACTGGGGACAAATTTCGTCGTTTTGGGGACGAAACGAATGAAGCATATTCAAAAGAAAGTTAAATTAAAATTTGAAAGCATAAGAAAGTGGCCCTGTTAGTTCGTCGCGTGCTCACCTATCGGCGGAAGAAGGAATTACAAAGAACCGAGCGATTTTGCACTAATCGTGTGGGATAATGGACTTTTGAATAACTTTGGAAACTTATATTTTTCAACAAAGTAATCTTTAGAAAATAGTTTTTATTATTTGCTGCAGCTATATGATGAAACAAGAACGTAAAAATAACTTTTGTTTATGTAGATATCATTGTTTCATTACATAGCTTTCTAAAAACTAAAACTATTGTCTAAATATTTGTAAAAAAATGTCGGTTTCTAAAGTTTAACAAAAGAGTAAATTACGATGATTTATTTTGTCAACATTCTAATGTCTTATATTAATATGTTTGGTATTCAATTCAATAAATAATAAAGAGAGAGATATTTTATTATAAAACTACAATGATGAAAGCTACTTAGCAAAATTTATTAAATATATTAATTTTAAAAGAACTGATGTTGCACTCATTTGATTTGCTAATATTCAAAAGGGACTAAGACTAAAATTACTGCACTGTGGTAACCCAGTTAACACCGAGACGTCTGAAAGTTGGACGCAAATCGGTCCTGACAATTTTGCGACAATCTTACTTTTTAGTCTTGAAGACGGTTCTGCGACGCCTTAAAGACGTGATATGCACCCTCAGAAGACAGTCTTAAAGGCCGCAAATAAGTCGTCTCACTTAAGAAGTCTAAAAAAGAACAATTATGCCGTCTCTCGCAGTGACGCGACTAATTTTATAATCCAGCGTTGGTAATCTATTTTTTCATATACATACAGTAATATAGTAATGTTAATATTTAATATTCATTAATAATTGGTACACGTGCATATTTATTTGTAATGTTCACTTTTACAAGTGCAAAGAGGGTCATAACATAAAGATGATATGCGATCAATCATTCGGCGGCATATATACTGGTCTACATAAAACTTTGCCACTTGCGGGAAAGGCAGAGACGCCTCTAAGACGTCATAAATAGAGACGGTGCTTAGACGACCTTTTCAAGATAGTCTTCCAAGGTCGGCTTTTTGTCAGCTTTTAGACACGACTTTAAGTCGTCTCGAAAATGACGCCTCTATGACGTCTTTCCGCAGCTTGTGTTAACTGGGAAATATACATTACTAAATAACAATCCAAACAAACAATTTTATTGTTCCAAAAATATACAGAATTGTTGGTTCTATATTAACACTGCAAATTGTTAGAATAGTAAAAATGTAACAATATTTTTTTTCTGGGTGTGTACTTGTCAAGTAAGTTTTTAATATATAAATTTCTTCTAAATGGCAAAATATTTATTTATCCGATTGATATACAGAATTGACAAAAATGCCTTTCCAAAATACATTTTCAATGGTTGTGGTAGATGTTGTGTTGTACATCATAATTAATCGTCATCTGAAATAAAAAATCTGAAGTAATTTTATTATTATATGGCTATGATTAGTGATTGAACGAGAGGTTTGAAAAATATTAATTTTTAACAAAATGGTCTCTTTTTACAAAGAAAATACGATTTTTTACGTAAGCATCGTTCTTTAATCATCCAGTAAACAAAAAACTTATAATAAATAACTTAACATTAATACCACAAATATTTAATTAAATATTTAAAAAAGATAATTTAATAGTTGTTGAGCTATTGTAATCACCGACTATTGAAAGTTAATTTTATGTCCTTGTAATGAAAGTAACTTTTACGTTATTAAAACAGAATAAACATTAAAAAATTTAACTTATTATTGTATTAATTGCAGAATAAGTAAAAAACAAAACACTTGTCAGCAAATAAATATTCCTTTCCAATCTATCACTTGTGACTAATGAAATAAATGTCAAATTCTATAAATGTTGCACGAAATACGAAAAAATCAATTAGAGTAAAAAAAACTGGTAGTTTGCCACGTGCTCGTCGTTAGTTCCGGGTAATGCTACATAAAAATAATGCACATTCCAGCGTTAAATATAAATTCGATTATTTTTTTATAACAATCATGAAGTGCACGAAATTAAGCGATAAAAACATCAAGAACTGAGTTGATGAAAATATAGCCATTCTTTTGTTATAATCCACTAATAGTTTTATGCAAAAATTAAACTTGTAAATATTACGTTTATAAAAAAATCTCGATCTAATTTAGTATAATTTTATTATCTTCTGTATTTAGGTTTTTAATCAGTAAAAATAGATTTTTGTATTAATTTTATCTATTCAGAAACATAACAAAATAATATCTACTATTAGATAACTCGTTGGATAAAAAGTGTAAGAAAAATATTCGTTCAATGTCCCGTCAGAGCACAATGACTTAATAACAGTTTTCTAACAATTACATTGTACGGCAATTCTGCAAAAAAAATAGAATTAGTGGAGTTCTTTTTGATCCGCAGGTTATCGGATTTAATAATTTGTAATGTTAACTTTCCTCGCGAAAGATGACTCACCTTATCTCGATGATTTATATTGTGTACGAAACCTTCGCCCATTAGAATCGAACCGGAAAGTTTTGTACTAATTAAATTCACTCGACCTTTACTCGTATATGATATCCCACGCTTTAGAAACTGGAAGTGATAAGATAAGTTTATCTTTTCAGGGATATAGCTTCATAATTATCTTTACCTTTACGGGTTAAGTACGTTTTCATTATGTTTTGTTTTGTTTTGTCTTCATCCCATTCAGTTCAATTGCTAACTTTTTATCGAATGCATTTTGCTATTTCGTGAATGGACTTTTTATTTAGGTAGTGATCTGGATCAAATTATTGTTTTCTTTTATGCCATTGACATAAAGTGGTGAACAACAATTTTGAGACTTTGAAAAGAAGAAAGAAACAAATGATTAAATTAAAAAATTTGTTTTACTTTTTTTTTAGTGTTTTTATTCTGAAGTCAGAAACTTGATTCAAAATAATTTATATTGGAGAGATTTTCAATTATTACGAAGTCCATAATGGAATTTTGGTTTACGATTTTGTTTTTACAATTTTTTTAAATTTGATTTTGATAATATAATGAAAGTAAAATATCATTATTGAGTCTTCGGTAAAATATTATGAATATTTACATTTATTTAAGATAACACATAATATGATCCACTTTATTGATCTTTTTCCTTGATCCACATTAAAATAATGAAAAAAATGTTATATTAATGGCACATAAAGAAATCCACTAATGTATTTTCTCTGTGTTGAAGGGCATAAGATTGTTATAGCCATAATTCTTAATTCTTTCGAAAAATCGCTAGTATAAAAATTATTTACATCATATTATTAAAGCGCCATTATTTAAATTAGATACCTTTGATGGCTGAATAGTAGTAGTCTCATTGCTTTTAATAGTAAAACAAAAATCATTATTCGAAAATATATAGAAATAGATATCTGCCTAACAAATGAGTAAAATTTGTTTTTCCGAATTTGAGACTGTCTTATAGGAATTGAAGTCTAGAAAAATCTTATTAATTGCATTTAAATGTATCATAAATTGGTACGATTTAGTATTAATCAACTAATAATCATTGTACATAATAAAATAAACAGTCGTGCCGTGAATCCACTTTTGATCATTTTTTTTTCATCAAATGAAGACATTTAAGGAAATTTAAAAAAGAACACTACAATCTTACTGACAAAATACAGAATAGTTACATCATTTAGAGGTTTATATTTTGAAACTTTAGATATTGTAGTGAACTAAATCCCAAGGAACAAATGCGCGAATGTCTCTGAAATTGACCACTTTAATGAAACTGTACATTACTTCACTTTTGGATTTGAGCACCATCTAGCGCTTGAAGTCTTAATTTCTACGTCTAGTTTATTTTTTACTAGATTTTTCTCAGAGTATACAACTGAAAAAAATATACTCTGTACTATTGCAGAAACTTGATAAAAAAACCGTGACGTTTTATATTTTAGAGCCTGAGTGGCCATACTACGCCAATAGAATGTGTAAAATTCGGACAAACGGAAGACTTGGTGTGTGCGGGGTCGCAGACCGGTGCACTAAAAATCTGGGACCTGGAGCAGGCAAAATTGGCCAGGACCCTGACTGGACACAAGCTGGGTATTCGCTGCATGGATTTTCATCCATATGGCGAGTTACTAGCTTCCGGCAGCTTAGATTCGATGATCAAGCTGTGGGACATAAGGAGGAAAGGATGCATTTTCACCTACAAAGGACACAATCGGACGGTGAATTCGTTAAAATTCAGCCCCGATGGTCAGTGGATAGCTAGCGCTGGAGAAGAAGGAATAGTCAAAGTACGATATTTTATAAAACATTTGAAAAAAATAGAAGTATTCAGTATTTTTCTTGAGAATTAAAAATGGTGGTTTTATTTCTTGAACTAGAAGAAATTTTTTGTTTACTTTTCGAAGTTAGTCATCATCATCGTCGCAATTGTTGTTACTAATATTATTATAACTAAAAGAGAATTTTCTACGTACGAAAGGACAGACGTTTTAATCGTTTTCATATTTTGAATTCAATTTTCTTAGCTGTGGGATTTAAGAGCTGGCAGACAGTTACGAGAATTCACAGATCACAAATCTGCGGCAACTACCGTAGAATTCCATCCACACGAGTTCCTATTAGCCAGTGGCGGTGCAGACCAATCGGTACATTTCTGGGATTTGGAATCGTTTCAACTCGTTTCTTCCACGGAACAGAAAACTGCCACTCCTATAAGGTGTGATATTTAATATAGATCTAATGTGCTGGGTAATGTGGTAATAATAGTTGAGGTGTTTTATTACAATTGAAAATCAATATCGCACGGTAATACAGACAGTCTTAATCAAATGGCTATTGAAAATTAGACTCAAATCAAGAGATTCAAAGTACAACGGTAAATGAAAGACAATTATTAAAATTATTTTTCTTTTAGGTGTTTGTACTTTAGTCAAGGAGGCGAATGCATTTTTGCTGGTGCCCAAGATACCCTAAAAGTATTCGGATGGGAACCAGCACGAACATTAGATACGGTTCCTACCGGTTGGGGAAAAGTGCTCGATATTGCCATTGCCCAAACCCAGCTGGTAAGTTATTTGTTATTTTTTTGTCCACATAAATACAAAAACTCTTATAAAGTAAATGAAAAACACCTTTTAAAAGGTAGCATTGGTAAAATATAAACTTCATTGTTCATTTTAATAATATTTGTTAGATTGGCGCAAGCTGTCACGCTTCCAATATCATTTTATACGTCTGTGACCTGAAAAAAATTGCACCGCTGGGCGATGCACCAGCCGTTTCCCCCTTTAGTCGGGGAAATTCTCTTAGGAAAAGTTTTTCGAAAGAGAGGCCAACAAATTTGAAAAAACACAGGTAAGTGGTCATTCTTATAACTGTGTTGTTTATGGAACGAATCTTGTAAAAGTTTGATTATATTTCGCTGCAGTATGAACGTTAAAACAATAGAAGAAGTTAATGACAAATCAGGTACGGATCCTGAGGATGAAGCGACTTTAGCAGTCATACCAAACATCAGCGATTATCGAAATGTCTTCCAACCAAGTCGGTCGTGTAAGTAACTTTTGTTGTTGCTACGCGTAACTTTTTCGTTGCTCAGTTACTTTTTATTTAGTAGTACGCGTAAATCTGAAATCGTGTATAGGTAGCTGTGATGTATTAGCATGTTGCGCATGATGTGTTTCAGTGTCTCGTACGCCACCTCCACAACCCGAAGCTTTCACCGAACCAGAAGAGGAAGATGGTAATTTTTTTTTAGTACTTTAAATCCATTCGTTAGATTAGTTATGCAGCTTTTAATGTTTTATATTGTGATTTAGACGGTACATGACAAAATTTTCAGACGCTTTTTATTCCAAATTTAATTTTTGCTTGTTATAATTAATTTGCATGAATTTTTACGAGCCAATTTCCACAAAAGTTCAAATTTATGTCTGTGATAGATAATCTGTGTAAAACCTGTCGGATTAAAGGGCTGCTAAATACCGATTTGCTATTTTAATAAAATTCGCTTTTACCGTCATCGCAATTTCAAGAAAAATCATATATTTCATGGAGAATTCATAATGAATTACAATTTTAGGTCGTTTTTACGTATTTTTTTCGAATTCATACCAAGTTTCAGCGAAATTGATTAAGAATTTGATAAAAAAATACGTAAAAAGTGTCATAAAATAGATATTTAGGGCTTCAAAATATGTTTAGTTGAATATTTTAGGTTAGGAAATTGTAGTAACCATTTCGAATTTGTCGTAACTTTTATTACCTCCAGATTCGGTGAAGCCGCTGGTATTACACAGTGTCAGTTCGTCACTGTCGAATCTAAGTATTGAAACGGAGGATCGGAACGATTCGTATTCGACGCCTCCACCACCGGCACCGATGCCGCTGGCGAAGCCGGTGCCGGTTCGGGTAAATCCGATCAAGTCGTCGGCACCGATTCCCAGGAACGTGATCACGCCGACGAGTCAGATCCGGGCGAATCTGCAGGCGAGCAGGAATTCGAAGAACCTCGCACCGATACCGCCCCAGAGGCATAGCATCACGCCGTTGCCCGGGAAGAAGGCTACGACGCCGACGGGCACGACGGCGCTGCAACCCCTGGGTCCTCAGAGGTCGAATTCGACCCTGACGCCCAGGGTGGCGCCGATGGCTGCCATTTCCCCCGTTATGGATGACGGGAAACTCATGAACAGTCGTGCCTATAGTCCGGACGCTTCGAGGTTCTTCCGGAGGCAGAGCAGCTGCAAGGAAGGCGAGCAAGGATATGAAAGTGATTTTCCTGCAAAGTAAGTGTCGTTTAATGGTTTGGTATTTTTCTAAAAATTATTTTACTATTGGAATCTGACATCAAACGTGCGATACCTGGTGGCAAATCGCGAAAGCTCTGCAATCCCAAAGTTTATATTGCTAAGCATAGCAGGAAGTATTATTTTTTATCTAAAAATTATTTATTTTGGTATTATGGATGTTGGAATATTTTCTCCGCGTTCTGTAAGATCAAATACAGATCACTGCATAGTAAAAAATTGCTACAGTAGAGCAGAAAAGGATCTACCATTCCGATTTCATCGCTTCCCAAAGGCAAAAGAATGCTTTGTTTTGATTGAAAATATATTTGGAAAAAAGAGAAAGTGGACAATTGCTTTAAAAGTGACGTATGAAAGTTTGTTCATTGCATTTTAAGAAAAATGATTATATACTGATAGATTAGTGAGGTTAACTTGTGACATGTTTTACATGTACTTGCACAAGAAGTAATCTCTCCCTTTTTCGGTACTGCCATTAATTTCATGAGGCTTCCCTGCCAATTGCAATGTTTGCAAACAAAACACAGTGAAGCTGCAAGTGTCATTTCCGATATTTACATTTTTCCCGCACTTAATAATACGTCTAGCATTTAAAATTCTCTCCCCTTCAACAAATTTTCGTTTTGCTGGGTTGGTACCAGCCCAATTGCAAATATTTTGTAATGTAACTATATCATAATTCACAAAATTTGTCTATCCTCCAATATCCTCAACACAAAACTTGTGCTTATCGCCGCCATATTGAAAAATTTTAATTACGCCACGCCCGGGATGTTATATCCCAATTATCTGACGATTATTACTTTTTTAATACCTTTTTCTTCACTTTTAACATTTTAAGTAGTTGTATATCGACAACACGTTTTGTTACTTAATTTTTCTACTTACAAGTCAGATGATCGATTAAACCAAGAAATCAATTCATAATTTATTATATTTTACTATTCGTTGATTGATTTTCTGTGGATTTTGCAATTCTTTTAGTATTTTAAATAGTTATACAAGTTCTATGTTAATAACGACGGATATTACTTGTCCTTTCCTTAGTATCAACAAAAAAACGGTGTTTTATTTTTTATTTTTACGGTAATCATGGTTGTGGCGATTTGAATCATCTGGAACAAAAAAATGTCAATGGATTTAGTTAAATAACAATGTCGACTAATGTTTAATCGATGTATTTTTACAAAAATTACGGATAGAAAAATATTGGTGGTTCGATTTGGAAAAAAATGGTTTCTTAAGTGGTCCAACTCGGACCGCTTATTATTTCTCAGCAACGATGTTGCGAAAGGTATATATTGTTATTATTATGGTTGTGTTAGTGTTAAACACACCGAATTTGAAAGTTCTCAGTCATCTCGGGTATATTACCAGAGAGACTGTTAGTTAGTGTTACAATGTAAAATTTACATTTAGAATTTCGAGAGTTTTGTTAGCGACAATAACAAATTACTCGATGTGAAACGTAGTGGTTAGTACTCTACTGGATAATACCTTTCAGCTAGTTTTTGTACTGTTTGTGAGTACCTTTACTACTTCTGCCTAATCCAAGTGAAAAATGTGAAATCGACGTTGGTCTAATTTGGACCCCCTATTTTTACGCGCAATTTATAATTTATTTATAATTGTGTTAATATATAACTAAAAATAACTTATTTATCATTTAAATTACTTTAGATGTGCGTCAAAATACTGAAAAAATAAATACGTAAACATTAGAAAGGAGACAATATATTTTTGTCATAGTAGAATGTAATGTACGTCTTTACGCCTCTTTTTGTGTAAAGTCGAGTTTCTCGCCTACTTACTGGGCGCAAAGTGGATCCTGGGGCGTAAAGTTACTCGTATCGTTACGGCAATCGCCACCGGTTGTAACTTTACTTGCCCTATGATTCACTAAGGAGGTTGGTGTGGCACGTATGGAGTCAATTGTTTTTTTTTCGCCCGATTTTGACTGGTGCAGTACCAATCAGATGTCAAATAATGGCTACCAATTAGTACGAAAATCAACTTTTGACACCGATTTCAATTAATTTCTCTTGCCTAGCGAAATCCAATCGATCTAATTCCTTCTCTCGAACATTTATTATATATTTTTCTTTAATTAACAGCAATGTTGAGTAAATCTGTTTGTTAATTATCTACATGTAATTTTACATACGGCACCCTGTTAATAGGCATAAAACACTGAGGTATCCAAATGACTCAAAATTTGTTCAGGGAATTAATTTTATATTCACATTAACGTTTAGTAACTATTTTATCGAAATCTGTTTATTTCTTAACCATACCAACCTTCTTAACGTCCAATCGACGTGAAAGAAGCACTTCACGCCCACCGTACGAAAATAGTTATTAACTTTTATATTCCAATATTTAAATCACCATAACTAAGCTGCAGCTTGGGTAATTTTGCCTTAGGACCCAATGGCCATGGCTATAATAAATAAAGAAACAAACAAACCTGGGTAATTTGCCAACACGATTCGGAAACTGCTCACGAAAACAAAAAGTTTAATACTTTGAATCTGGCTCTGATTTCGATTGATTGACACTTTATTAATTTTGTTTATTTCATATTTTAATGTAATAAAATTACATAAAAAACAAATTAGAACACATTTACTTTCACATTTATTGCGAAAACCGGTAAAAAAAATAGGTGGTCCAAGTTGGAACGCGGGTACATTGTTTGTTTACGTATATTTTTGTTTAAGAGCGTTTGTATATAATTTTATAAGATCAGAAAAAACGTCTGGGAGGGAAATGTGGGCCATTGATTAAACTTTCAGGGAAAATAAACTTTTTGCAAATTAATTGACATTTTGCATTGATGCAGCTAAAAAACTATACTACGTCCTGTTTAGATCGCTTCCCTCAACTGTAAAACTCATTTATAGCGAATATTTACGCGTTCTTCTTAGTAGTTCAAAATGTTCTCAGTTGGTGGCGTTAATTATCCTTGATAGAACCTAAAGACGTGTGAATTATATAATAGAGGGAATAATTATGCAGATTTAGTCGTTAATAAGAAATATTGTTTTCAGGAATAATCATCTTCGGCATAGTCCTTCGGATCCGGCATTAAACAGACCAAATACAGCGCGTTCGACGTCGTTAAGTCGTAACTTTCCCGTTTCGACGCCACTTTCGGCGAGGAATACATCGTCGACGAAAAAGTTAAACAAGGCGCAGGTAGCCCCAAATCCGAAACCTGACTCGAGAATTGCACAGCTGAGGCCATCGACAGTGGACAATCAGGACAAGCTGGAGTTCGTGCCGATGACAGCGAACAAACCGTACGGCTTGGACGTGGACACCTTCTTGCCTGTAGGTTTATCAAAATTTATTATTTTCAAATTTTATTATAGTTAGTTCTTGAAAGAAGGAAAACATTGGACTTGCCAGGTGGTTAGTACACTAAAAAAAGTACGGTTAAAATATATAGAAATCTGGTTATTTTAACTGAAAATGCTACATTAGCCCTTACTATTTTTCTAGTTAAAACAACTACAAGTTCTGGTTACCCTTTTTTTCTGGCAATTCTAATAGTTTTCCACAAAGTTTTCTTCAAGTTCATCGAATTAATTTTTATCATAGGTTCCGGTTAAATTAATCGTAAATTTCCCATTTTTCCATTATTTTTATTTTTGTTTGCAAGTTTGTACTTGATTTAACATTAGAAGTTTGTATTAACCTTTATGTTATAACAACACTTTCGGGCTGTATACCTTATGACCAAATGAAAATCCATTTCTATTACGAGAATCGCGAGCGTCTATCGTTACTACGCCTAGCGGCGTGACGGCGAGTTTTACTGCATGGTGGAGAAGAGGGAAAAGTCCACTTACTGCGCAAGCGTTCATACTGGTTATTGTAATTAGATTGTCTGATTAATATAACCAAAAAAGTTTAACAGGATTGCATATTTCACAGGAAAAGAAAGTCTTATAATTGTTACATCTCAAATTAAGGACTGTAAAGGCTTAATTTCACTCTAAAATTGAGCTAATTTTCTTAAATTAAGTCAATATTTGCGCTTAAAACCTTGTTCTTAGTTTTGGAAACTTACTTTTAGTCAATATTCAGGTTCAAAATAAGAATTCTCTAATTTAGGCGTGACAAGCTCGAAAAATTTTTCTTTAAGCATAAATCTCGACTAAAATTAAACTTTGCTGTCCGAAAGTAAGACTTTAAGCGTAAATATCGACTTAATATAAGAAAATTATCTCAATTTTAGACTGAAATTAAGCCTTTTACAGTGCTTAATTTGAGTTGTAACAATTTTAAGACTTTTGTTTCCCTGAAAAGAAGTGCGAATCGCTCTAGTTAATATTTTTTGTTATATTAACCAGAAAATCTGATTAAACTAACTATAACTGCCTTAACTAAGAGCTTCTGGTACTTTTAACCAGAACTTTTTTTAGTTTTTCAGAAATATCAAGCAATTGAACTAAATTTTTGTGTTTGGGAGCCAAGAATTTATTTTCTGTTAAAACAATCGAAAACAAATTGTAATATTGCACTTTTTTAAAACTTTTATTATATTTATAAACGTAGTTCAGCATCAAACAGCTAGCCAAAGGTTACACATACAAATGAACTAAACAATTTGGTAAATAGAATTGGCTTCTTTTTAGTGTTAAAAATAATAAATAAGGCTACTAAATTTTCAGTAAAGGAAACAAAACGGATATTGTTATAATGTTTACATAGCGTAGTAGAATTAAATGAATTGCAAAAACCAACAATTAAAAGACTGCACGGAGATAAGTTTTCATCAAAAAATCAGTTACTAATTAGCGATTCAAAGCTAGTGGCGCATCTGGCGGCCGAGTTTGAACTAATATATGCACTCAACTCACTGAATGGCGTTTTATGTAAATATGGACGCTTTTAATCCTCTTGTCGTTTATTTTCGCGATTAGAATTTAAATAATGTGATCTTAATCCATAAAACACTGGAGTTTTGAAAGATATGCAAATCGGACTTTTCTATGGAATTTTTGTCTAAGATCCCTAAGTTAGAGTCAAAGGAAGTTATGACGTTGGATTACAACTTGTTAATGATTTCGACAAGTTGTTTGTACTATTCGAAAGCACAGGGCTTATCTACAAATGATTTTTAATTTCGGAAGAAAACAAAATATAGTAAATTTTCTGATCGGATTTTGAACATTTTGTTTTCATTTCTGCGAGTTGGATACCATAAACGAAAATCCAGTAACAAGTGAAAAATATCAAGTGTAGTCAATAGTAAAAGAAAATTCACGCAATATTGTAAGGTGAAATAATATTGTATTGTATTTTACATTTAAAAACTGTAAAAATAGGCATACATTTATTTATGCATCGTAAAGAGAAGGAAAAATAACATACAAATATAGAACGTCTGTTTTGTAATTCAGAAAGAGTGGTTACTTTATTCACTTTTAAAAAGCGTAGTAACTTTCGTAAAAACTAATCTCCGTGTATGGAGCAATTTTTTGTTTATTTTAGTATTAAAACTGTAGAGATTAAAAAATACATAAAACATTACAGAAAATATTCGTACTTTAAATCATTGTTGTATTCATTGTGTAGAGTATAAAATTGATATTTGAAGATCAATTGGCAAAAGAAGTTTTACTAGAAAACTCCTAAAATATATCAAAAATTTTACAAGTAGTTGGTTTTAAGGTGATTCTACTGAGTCTTAAAGAATTTAAGAAATACTCTACATTCTGTTAGAGAAGAAAAAGATCTCCAGAAGGTGTCTTTAAAAATTCGAGGGTTGATTATCGACAAAAATTGTGAAAATAGTCATTAAAATCCAGTACTTTAATTTGGGCTTTCTAACATGGCCTCTCGGGAGACAAGAAGTGAAAGATTTTTTAAAAATATTTGTTAAATTATGAATATTCACTTTTTAATTCATAATTGTTTTCGACAACTTGAAAAACGAGATTTTAACAAATAAAATTGGTAAAAACATCATAAACTCTCCAATTAAATTCAAAGATATTAGCCTTTGAAAAATACTTAATCGCGTCGAGTAACGTACATAAACAGTATGACATTTCCGCCGAACAATTTTGTCTATTTTAATAAACATACTAACTTACTTCATGCTACTAACGTCTAACTACTAACGTCCGCGCAAGAGCCCATTGACCTAAAGTCATATGATTTATAGAATTCTTTAGTGTTGAAGCCATTACTGCAATTGCTATTTCTTAATATAACAGTACACATTAAAAAAAAAACGTTGCCATGTGTTTTTTTATGTTTACAAATACGAATAACCCGAGTTATATTTCCTTCGTGCCAAAACCTTGTCAATATATGATATCAACGCAAATGCAGGATTCACTTTAAATTATAAATATTCACTTTTTGTCTGTAATTGAAGTATTTTAAAATAAAAAAGTATCTTCAATGATTAGAGAATACCAGTAGAACCACTTTAAATCCTTTTTTGTTTTATTTCGCAGTAATATTATTGTAAAACATTCCTCGCAATTTGTCTAAAAACATGTAATTTACTCAAATAAACGTAAAATCAGTAAAAATGACATTTGAATTGCCACTGGTTAAATTCGATGGAAATTGCAAACGATTTGTAGGTTATATTACAAAATTTAATTCCCTACATCAACATTTAACGATAAATTTGCACCGTATGCCGTAATGAAATAACAGATTTTTTTAAATGTCCCAACGCGGTTCAAATATACAAGGTTGATTATTTACAGAACACTAATACAACGAGGTTTCCTAACCTCACGTTTTTTAAGTTTCGATTTGAAGAGCTTTATAGATTTTTTTTTAATAATAAGAAAGATAAAAAAGGAAACTCATACTCGGGTAAAGAAGAAAAATATTGCGACGTTTATTTAAATTATGTCCCGATTTAATTAAAATCATGTAAAATTATGAATACAGAGTTATAAGACTTTTAAAAAATGTCGCGGTTTATTACAAAGTGATCTGGAATCCATTTAATAATGTCTAAATAATATTCTAGAATTAAAGTAAATTTATATGGATGATTATTCCAAGTCACATCACGTTTCAAACAAACAAATAGAAACAAAATTATTCTAATAATTCCATTCATATTTATTGGTGTTAAGGATCCAGTCTCGGTGGTTGCGTGAAAAAACGACATTTTTCTTGTTCTATTTTTTGTAGAGAAAGTAAAGAGCATCTCAACTTGAATATTTTTCATATGTATTTATAATAATATTTTTTTTTTTAATCCAAGCCCAGTTTTCGGTAGCGCGATATGGGTCGTCGTTCACAACTGAGCCAAAGACGGTATCTCTTTCCGAAACTAAACTAATCCAGTAAGATTATTATTGAGGGATAGCTTAAAACAAACGATTTCGATTAAAACTGAACAATTTCGCGGAAGTTCAAACAATTTTCTTTTCATTTTTACCTATCTTTTTCGTAATTTTTTTTCGCAATTGAAATAAAAGTATGCTACATAGCGACATAATTGTAGTCTGTTCCATGAAACAATTACGTATTTTAAAAGAAAAACATTAAGATTTATTAAAAATTTTCTGCGTTGCAACTTCCCGAAATACGAAACAAGTTTTGGTATTTTCGCATAGGTCGACTCAATAGCTCATAACATTTGAATCGTAATGAATATCGAATATCTCTTAAATTAAGCTGTACAGCAATAAATTGAAATAAAAATGTTAAAAATTGCTTATGATCAATAATACAATATTAAAATGTTAAATAAAAAAGAAAACACAGATTTTGTCCTGATTTATTATACTTTATTAATATTTGCAAAGAAACATAGGTTTACTAAATCAACCTTTTTTTTAACTTATTAAGCCCCAAATGTCAATTTTCAATGAATTTTCTTGCATTTATTTTAAACCTACGTACCAGAAAACAACTATCAAAAAGAAATATCGATACACCATATCCGACGTAAAATTTCATGCTCTATAAGAATATGGATACAGAATTCGTCTAAAGTCAGGGCTTAAAAAGTTATAAACCATTTTTAGAAAAAAATGCGTTATTTTCTACTGAAAACAATTTAAAATAATTTGTATAAGAACGAAAAGTGTTTTCGAAGCATATATTTTAAAATGTAAGTGGTAACATTTTGAAAATAACAGTTAAAGTATCCAATGGCGTCTCAGACATGAAAAAATCGTCGAAAAATTTTTTATTTGAAAATGGTAGACTAATGGAAAATATGTCGCTGAACAAAAAGTTTTTAATCACAAAGTAGTTCAGAATTTCTAAATTAAGATTCATTAATTTACTAAAAAGTTTTTAAAATTTACCAAAGCAAACGATTACATTTTTTTCGAAAATTTTTGCAATTTTCATAATCTTAAAATGTTTAGAGTTACTTATTTATGATGCGGCACGACAATGGATTTCATAAAAATGAAGTATGCTTCTAACAACTAACTAATAAAAAATGTATTTTTTTTATTTTTATAATTTTTGTTGAAATTTCAAAGATTTTTTGTTTTATTCTTCTGAAGGTTTTTTAAATGAAACGTGAACGTACATTATGTAATCTATATCCGTTTATTTACTTTCGAACGAACATTTTATAAGACACGAGTATTTTAGTAAATACACAACTTTCGAATGTATTTTGATCGGCTGTATTCTAAAATTGATTTATATAAATAAGTTTTCAAGATTTCTTTTCTGAAATTGCTTTAAATTCTACTCCATATCTAACTAAAGTAAATAAAGTCTATTTGGGTCGCATAAAATATGTCCATACTTTTTTAATCTTGTCGGTTGTTTTAACGAGTGCAATTAAGTAAATAATTTTAGTTTCTTATTTTTATTCATAGACTAAAAAAGAAAATAAACTGTTACGACAAAAAGTAGGGTATTATTCGAGAAAATCTATGGATTGATGTTGTGTGAAAAGAAATTGAACGAAGTTACAAAAATGACAATGTTAAATCTCTTTTTCTATTTTTTTTAACTATATGGAACAAATGTATTTACTTAATTCATAAATAAATAATAATGGAACAAATTACGTCTTCGAAACATAACGGCAGAAGAATTGCAACATTGTCTTCTTATTGGCAGAAGAGGGAATTATAATACTAGAAAAAGAAGAAGAAACAAAAACTATTTTTCGGTGCATAAATACTATTTTTTATTTAATATCTGCAGAAAATTCAGTCCGTTTATTACACAAATTACGATTACTTAAGAATAATTCAGGGATTTTTAATTGCTTTTTGTTAAAAATTGAGGATTCATTAATAAATATTTAAATGATATGTTTGGTTTAGAATATAGAACAGAAACTAAAAAATTCATTAAAACACTTTTAATAATTAACCTTTTACACATTTAACAGAAAATTATTTCCTTAATCTCATACGAACACAAATTTACATTCATCGTTTGGTACAGAAAGAACTTTTATGTTTTACTTTCAAGGGTACTAATCACTGGTTCGAGTTCCAGCTTTAGCCCAGACACGAACCACTGAATTAAAAAACGTAGATTTCCGCTGCTGGATTTAAAAATTACTTATCAGGATGTACCTCAAATATCTTGACTTTCCATTTTCAAAATCCAAAATAAAAATGGATGATTATAAATTAAAAAAATATATAAATCTTGATATTTTGCGAAACGACAGTTTTTATTTTGTTACGTTTCCGGTCGATGCGATAGAATTGGCAAGAGTGCGTGATAAATCATTTTTTTTTTGTTGCATGGTTTGTAGAATAATTATGCGGGACCTGCATCGTTGGCGTACGCGCACATGGGCGTGCTGGCAGAAATGTCTGAGGCTGAACTCGTCAGCAGCATGATGCGCGGACACGAGTCGATGATGGCTGTTCTTACGAGTCGGCATCGTTCATTACAAATTATTTATTCTTTATGGCACAATAAAGATCCTAAGGTATGTACATTTTACCGTATTTTTTGTCGATTTTTTGAAATTCAGTCCTGTCCAAAAATCAATTCCGAATGACGTTGATGTTTTGATTTATTTCCCATGATGTCACGCGTGGAAAAGTGTTTTTGCGTTTGTAATTTTGCGCGACAAGATTTTTATTCGATGTTGTGTATATTTAAGTATAAATAACAAGTTGGTAATTTTTTAAATCTTTTAAAAACGTTGTTGATGTCAGTTTGATAAAAAAACAAACATTTTGTACGTGCAGTTTTGATTTTAGACACAAATTTGCCGATTTAATCAATTTTCTTAAAGTTACCTAACTTGATTTAGTAATTCAAACAAAATTTATCAACATTTTTTAAATATGTAAATAAATTTAACGATTGGATTTTGTTTATACGAATGTTATTTAATAAGTATAAAAAAAAAATACATGTACTTTTGGTATTACCAAATCTTATTCTAAAATTAATAAATCATGTCATGAAAACAATTTAAAAAAGTCACATTTTGCGAATCACTTTTACGTTTTATGTTCCCGTTAATCTGTAGATCATTTTCGAATTGTTCTTGTTCTCTCGTTTCAGTCTGCGGTTGACTCTGCGGTGGCGATGAATGATCTTTCGGTTATTGTAGACCTGCTAGGAATAATCACATTAAAATCGTAAGTATCCAAAATACACAATTATGGCGCTCAAAAAAGTAACAAATTTTTTTCTACACGATTTTCTAGGTCGATGTGGAATTTGGACCTTTGCAATTCTTTGCTTAATCCTATAATTGACTTGATGCAGAGCAAATATGAGATGTGAGTACAATTTTTATTTTGAAATTGTTGATAAAGTATTGGATAAGTTCATAAAGAGTCGCTTGTATGGTTCTTATTTTATTTGAAGAAATTGTAAAGAAAATGAATCTTTCCAAAATCTTCAAACTTTGTTAATTACTGTTTAAGAATTAGATTAGAATGTTTAGTAAGTAGTATACTTAGTAAATTTATGTCTGCGGTAGTAATTGCTAATAAGATTAATGTTTTTTAAAAGAATTCCAGATTTAAATTACATTTTTTTTAATTTTTAATGTAATTTACGTACAAAGGTGACAATTTTTTGTTTATTTTGGAATTTGGAATAATTTTTGTTATTTACACACTTATTTCAAATAAACACTAAAAAAAGTTACTAAAAAGTTGGAAAGTTTGATAAATACTATTAAAAGATTCGAAAATAAACGAGAAAATACTTACCGATTACATTAAAAATGCATTTTTTTTAATTTTTAATATAATTTACGTGCAAAAGTGACAATTTTTTGTTTACTTTGGAATTTGGAATAATTTTTGTTATTTACACACTTATTTCAAATAAACACTAAAAGAAGTTACTAAAAAGTTGCAAAGTTTGATAAATACTATTAAAAGATTCGAAAATAAACGAGAAAATAGTTACCGATTAGATTTAAAATGCATTTTTTCATGTAATTTACGTACAAAGGTGACAATTTTTTGTTTATTTTGGAATTTGGAATAACTTTTGTTATTTACACATTCATTTCAAATAAACACTAAAAAAAGTTACTAAAAAGTTGCAAAGTTTGATAAATACTATTAAAAAATTCGAAAATAGACGAAAAAATAGTTACCTATTAGATTAAAAATGCATTTTTCTGCATTTTTAATGTAATTTACGTACAAAGGTGACAATTTTCTGTTTATTTTGGAATTTGTAATAACCTTTGTTATTTACACATTCATTTCAAATAAACACTAAAAAAAGTTACTAAAAAGTTGCAAAGTTTGATAAATACTATTAAAAGATTCGAAAATAAACGAGAAAATAGTTACCGATTAGATTAAAAATGCATTTTTTTGAATTTTTAATGTAATTTACGTACAAAGGTGACAATTTTCTGTTTACTTTGGAATTTGGAATAACTTTTGTTATTTACACACTTATTTGAAATAAACACAAAAAAAGTTACTAAAAAAGTTGGAAAGTTTGATAAATACTCTTAAAAGATTCGAAAATAAACGAGAAAATAGTTACCGATTAGATTTAAAATGCATTTTTTCATGTAATTTACGTACAAAGGTGACAATTTTTTGTTTATTTTGGAATTTGGAATAATTTTTGTTATTTACACATTTATTTCAATTAAATACTAAAAAAATTACTAAAAATTTGCAAAACTCTGACTATTGCTATTAAAAAATTCGAAAATAAACGAGAAAATAGTTACCGATTAGATTAAAAATGCATTTTTTCATGTAATTTACGTACAAAGGTGACAATTTTTTGTTTATTTTGGAATTTGGAATAATTTTTGTTATTTACACATTTATTTCAATTAAATACTAAAAAAATTACTAAAAATTTGCAAAACTCTGACTATTGCTATTAAAAAATTCGAAAATAAACGAGAAAATACTTACCGATTACATTAAAAATGCATTTTCTTTAATTTTTAATGTAATTTACGTACAAAGGTGACAATTTTCTGTTTATTTTGGAATTTGTAATAACCTTTGTTATTTACACATTCATTTCAAATAAACACTAAAAAAAGTTACTAAAAAGTTGCAAAGTTTGATAAATACTATTAAAAGATTCGAAAATAAACGAGAAAATAGTTACCGATTAGATTTAAAATGCATTTTTTCATGTAATTTACGTACAAAGGTGACAATTTTTTGTTTATTTTGGAATTTGGAATAATTTTTGTTATTTACACACTTATTTCAAATAAACACTAAAAAAAGTTACTAAAACGTTGCAAAGTTTGATAAATACTATTAAAAAATTCGAAAATAGACGAGAAAATAGTTACCGATACGAAACGTAAACATTGTAGTAAGAAAGATTAAAATCGAAGGGCAAATTGCTCAACGGCATTGTGCGACAATGGCAAGTGCCTGAAACGAAAAAAAGGAAGGAAGGAGATTCCTAATCGAATTTGAAAAAAAAAAACGTTAATATTCAATTTCTCGCGGGGATCACGCGATGACATAAGCGTGACAGCATTCAACCGCGAGGTGAGCCCACGCGTCGTACATATACTTTCTTCCGAGACCAAATACGACCGCAGACATGTCGTAATGGCCACGCCGTTAAAAAAACAACGTGGGTTCTCGCGGGACACCGGCCATTCGAAGGTTCGAGCTTTGAGGTCTCCTCATTTCTTTTATTTCTGCGACTCGACATTTTTTTTTTTTTTCTTGCCATGTCGTAAAGGCGCTCGAGCCTTGCGGGTTTATTAGTCGAACAAATTTTCAAATTGACGTCCGACTTTCAAGCGCAACGGACAATTCTCACTAGTTTTTTGTTATGCCTTTGTTCCCTGGCTCGTAAACGATAATGGTTATCACGTTTACGCGTAACGAATTGCAGGTAAAAACATTTAAATAAACGGGACGTGTGTATTTTAGAAGATATGGCTGTTTTATCGACGCCATCTTTTCTACGTCTGTACAAATTAAGGGAGCTGTCATGTTATGTGTTTCTTCAGGTTTTTTTAAATGGAAATTTGTTAAATGCGACATTTTTTAAAACGTATTTAACCTTTAGGCTTAGCGGATTCAATCGATACCATTTTTTACATTCTAAGAGTGATAGTTTTAGTAAAATTTTAAACAGTTTATCTACTTTCAATAATATTCATCTTATTTTAGTAAAAAAAATTAACACTAGTTAGAGTTTCTTGACCGCTTGCATAATAATAGTATTAAAAATGCATCTATTCTTGGTTTTTCGGTCCTTTAACTAAATATTAGCAAAAAATTTTCAAGTTTCCTAAAAAAATATACTTTAAAAAACAAAGGAGGGCAAAAAAAAAAATATGTTTCGTTCCAGATCCTCTAAAAGAACTCTTCAGCAAGGCTAGTTTAGAGGATCCTGCCTTGTACATATTTTAAACGTATAACTGAAATTAATTAAGTGTAATACGGCCAATAATGCCTGAGTGTTTATTAATTTTTTGTCTTTCTCGCAAGGAAAGTACAGTTTTCAGAATATATATAGGTGCAATAGTTCTCTGTAGATCGTTGACTTCACATAATGTCAACACAACATTCCGTTTTTCGATTTGTTTACGGGCCAGCATTATTGGCCGTATTACACTTAATTAATTTCAGTTATACGTTTAAAATATGTACAAGGCAGGATCCTCTAAACTAGCCTTGCTGAAGAGTTCTTTTAGAGGATCTGGAACGAAAAATATTTTTTTTTTTTGCCCTCCTTTGTTTTTTAAAGTATATTTTTTTTAGGAAACTTGAAAATTTTTTGCTAATATTTAGTTAAAGGACCGAAAAACCAAGAATAGATGCATTTTTAATACTAGTTTATCTACTTTGTAAAATAAATTCAGAGACAAATGAATTACAGTAGGTCCTCCCAATATTAGCATTCGGAATATTGACCACCTTCCGATACTAGACTAAAGTCCCTCTGGAACTGGGGAAAATGTTTCCACATTCAGCTGATATAGAGGGGAGGGGAGGAGGTAGAAAGGGATAGATAAGATTTTGAAATCTAACTAATTTTGATATAAAATATTGAACATTTCGAATTTAACGCAGTTGATGATATCTATCACTTTAATTGATGATAATATTTCGTAATTATCGACTTTGCAAAGCTGAGAGGTCATTTTTATAAGCACTGTGCTCTTTTTAAATTTATATCCGCGATATTGAATCAACCATTTTAAATTTTCAAAAATGTCCTTCAGATTATCATGGTTTTAAAAATCCTTGAATACAGTGGGAAATAATCGTATTACTTTAAAAAAAAAAAAACTTAGTTTAAAATGAAATATGAAAACATTTCAAACACAAGAAACCGTCATCAAGAGGGACATTTGCATTCAGAAAAACAGAAATATTTGATTTCACTATACGAAAAAAAAGTTAATAGAAAAATGATCATTGCGATGGACTGTTTTGTAGCATATATTGAGAAAAATCAAGTATTTTGACGTTACTGGACTAACGTAATTTAGTTAGATCCTCTAACATACAGACAAATGATGCAATAGTATCAGAAAATTACGAAATTTGTAACAGAAATCTGAATGCGAATGAACATGCAAGGGTGAAGTTAGTTTGGTTTGTCGCCGCTAGGTGCAGTCGCGACATTAGCTTCTCTACAAGAGGCGCCTGCGTTTCCTGTTATAGATGTTGGATTTTCAGAGTCAAGTTCTAGTTATTTATAAAATACGTCATATCCGAGTAGTATCAAATTATTATGACTATTTATTTAAGTAAATAATAAAAAAGCAACCGTAAATTCTAAGAATTTACGAACATAACTATATCAAACGTATTAACAATTTAGTAAATGAAATCATTTTTAATACACATAATATTTTTTGTTACTGTAACTAACAATTTCTAAATTTTGTTTTATAACTTTTTGAAACATTCTGAGAATTCCTAAGGACATTTTTAATCGTGTATAAAAGTTGATTGATTTTATAATCTTTGTACGTAACTTATAACAATCGAATTGAACAATTTAATAAATTTCGTTATTTACGTCAATAAATTAAATACTTTCATAAACATTAACTGTATCATAAGTTATTCTTTTGAAAAACAAAAACTTTAAACTCCAGAGACATAAAATCTCGAAATTTTATAGACTTAAATTTTATGGAATTAATTATATCGATAAAACGAGATTAAAAACAGCACAAAAGATTAGTTTGGTAGGTTTTGTTTCGTCGGTAAAAATGCAAATTTTTTATATGAAGGCAAAGCATATTTTGAAGTAGAGAAAATTGTCTCTGCGAGTCCTACAGTCTAGTAAATGTTATTCGTATATATTTTCAAACTTTAAGTATTTTTAAAGTTTTGAAATATCGCAACAACATTCGCAAACACTAAACAAAAATAAAAAGCTAATAGATTTCAGCTATTTTCCTTGTGAAGAAAAATGTATGCCGCAAAGGATTAATTAAAAATGAAATTTATCTAAATAGCTACGCCGAATTTTTCTTTCTTACGGAAAAATCACGTATAAATATCATCACTTTTTAACCAAAAAAGAACTTTTCAAGTGCTAGCACTTTTAGGTTGAAACTGGTTAAGTGTTTGATGTCTGACATTGAAGCAAAATCAGTCTGAAATACCTTAAGAGTTTTAAAGTAATGCTGTGAAAAACATTAACAATATAATGGTTCGTTTATTTTTTCTTTTAATTTTCAATGGATTGTTTAAAAAAAACGTAATTTTAGATTAATAAAAATTCGTGAAAAACTTTTCGTTAAAGCGTCCGTAAGTATATTTCGTTGTGCTAAAGATTGAGAGGAAACTTAATGGTGTGATGAAATTCTTTCCTGAGTAATTAAAAGTGATTAAGTCAAATGAAAATAGTTCATTGTCACTTTCTAAATTGCGGTAGACTTTTCCTTTTACGTTTGGTTTCCATCCATCAGCGTCTCGTTAGTGGAACGCGATTAGAATCGTTACTTTGTTGTTTGTTTTATTATTCTGTTAATTAGCATTACTACTTTTGTCAATACTTAACAAATACTTTATTGTTTATGAAGTATATTTTAGTTTTGATAATTTTTCAAAGCATTGTGTATTGTTTTTTAAACACACATGGAGAAAAAAGTAGTTAATAGAACTATTTTTACAAAAGTAAAACACGGAATTACAAAAAATTATTAAATTAACTTCTTTGTAGTAAACAAGACCGTGACATTGGTTCCTTTCCTAATACTTAAATATCCATCATCTTACACAACCTCAAATACCACAGTTTTACAATCAAATAGTTTCCTAAAATATTCCTGAGTAGTGAAATAGATGTAATAAAATTAATTAAACGAAAAGAGTCTTTTGTCATAGTAATAGCAGTTATTGTATGATATATATTACAATATTCTGTATTGTAAATGTCATACAATCAACAACTTTTCCACTTTTTTTGTCTCTGTATACAATCTTACATTTTTTTTGTAGGAATATAATGTTTGTAGCATTTTTTTTTACATTTACACGTTACTTATAAGAATCGTTTTCTACGTTTTCATTAAGTTTACGGCACAATTTAAAAAAATTACTGACAATTTGATAAATCTCTATAATTTTATGATACTTTCTTACGTCAGTTATTTTCATATCGAGAAAAGTTTTATAGGATTTTGACGGTCAAGGTTTTGATTTCAGTTATCTGATCTACATTGTAAAAAAAAATCGACTATTTTCATAAAAAAGTATGGGAATATTTTCATAATCCAAAAACTACCATGCTTGTATTGAAATTTTACAAAAAGAGCATTTTTAAGTTTATATGGGCAAATCCACAGAACTTTTAACTTTCCTGTTATACAGTAATAAATCGCAATAAAACTGTTTGCTTCTAAAATATTTGTAATGCTTGTGTTCGTAGTGTTTCTACTGCTTAAAAGGAACATATCTGAGAAAGAATGATGTAAATTTGTATACGTGTAAACTTGCTATAATCGTTTGAAAATAGAAAAATGAAGAGTTGTAGGTGTAATTTGGTTGAACACTATTTTGCTTTGTTCTGCTACGTGAAGGCCGTGCAGCTTATTTGTTTTTTTTTTACATGGAAAACTTAGTCAAATATATATATGAAATAACGATAAGAATGTTTTGTATGTGCCTACTTAAGATAAAACGATAGCAATGGTTTAAAGAGTGTAACACATTTTTATGAAATAAAAAACAATTTTCATTTACGCCTTTTAAAATTTACGCCGTATTATAAATTATTAATTCTCAGTGATAACTCTTATTCCTGATAGAGAAACAAAGAAATTGAGCTGTCGCTCATATATGTGCTTCTTTTACCAAAAATACAAAGGTGTTTTGAACTTTCATATTTGAAACGTGATCGTACAAAAATTATCATATTTTACTACAGATGAATTCTCGTAGTCCTTAACCGCATTGAATTTAATCCTTTTGGTCATACACTTTTAATTTCACGCAATTCAGTTGAAAATCGTTACTCGGGGTTTTTTGGGGTCGCTAATTACGAATCCGATCGTAGCGGATCCAATATGATCCAATATTTCTGAAAACAACTCTTATGGACAAATAACGAAGAGCATACATTATTTCTAAATTATTTATCGTGTAGTGAGTGACACCATAATAACTATAGAAATCTAACAACTGAATTTTATTTAAATCGAACAATTTTTCGTATTTTAATCCGCCATGTTGGATCCGCCATTTTGAGTTTTGAAAATATCTCAACATAACCGTAATCAGTGATATACCATAGTAGCTGAAACCCCCCAGAATCGAATTTTATTAAAATCGAGCAATTTTTCACATTTTATCCGCCATATTGTATTTGTCACTAGCGCCGTAGCATAAAAATCATGCACGCGCATGATTTTCACTTCAGAAAGATAGCCTGAATATATGGGCAAAAGAACAACATTGTGTCACAAAATAAAAACGAAAAATGTTTTGTCACTAAAAATGAAAAGTGCCGTGGATTTGCCCATATGCGAAAGAAAAGAATGTGTTTTGGGAATACTACAATAAATGGGAATTGATGTCTTGAGATTTAGTCCAGTTACACTAGATGGCGCGTAAATCTGAAAATAAAGTGAATTGCCATTTATTTCTAATGTTGAACTAATGGACGAGATGTGCAATGAACGAGTAAACGTAATGAGCGAGTAAACGCTTATCTTTGAGATAATGTCATGGTGAGAAAGAAGGACATCACGATTTGTATAAATAAACGATCAATGGAACCATGAAAAATCGGTTGCATTATTTAATAATAGCAGAATGATCAACATGACTAAGTTGTAGTTTGCATAATCGAACTTTTACAATATAAAATAGTTATCCGCAGTAACCAATCGTTATGTTTATTACGGAAAGACACTTTCAAGTGTATTACATTTATTTTACTACTTGGAAATGTTTAAAGTGATTAATTGTAAAGCTGCGGTACTTGACATTTAAGGTTATGTAAACGATGCATTTCGATTGAAGTTCAGAAAAATCTTAAGATATGTTGCTTTTTCATCTATCAAATATTTTAATGATTACAAATCGTCCCTTCAAATGTCGAATACTTCAAAAACTTTTCAAAATAAGGACCAGTTCTCGCAATTTCTCCGCAACCCGAGGTGTTTTCAGTTTTTGTTTATTAAAACCAAACGCAATTCAGTTAGAGAGTTAGGTTAGGCTTCGCTACAGTGATATGAGGACAATAATATTTTACTGTTTAAAATTGTTTTATTTAAATATCAGGAGAAAGAGAATGGAGCAATTTTACAGTTTGGTTTACTATGAAAAATAGTGATATTAACTAGTTTTTATAATCAATCATATTACCGTTAGAAATTGAATCAATTATATGTTTTTTATCTCTCTCTCTCTCTCTCTCTCTGTATATAATGATACAAATTCAACCGATTATAATTGTCTTTCTTATATTTTGCTTGCTGCAATGCTAATATTAAAAAACTAGTCAACTGGATGAAAAATAATCATCGTTTATAGGTTAGGTGACGAGGAATCATTTAAAAGTCCATAGAAATTTCATTAGATAGATTCAATTTAAATGAAGTCTTGGTTGAAAATTTACTTTAATATATAATATAATATATAATATAACTAGACGAAAAGAAATTTCATATTACTGATCGAAGTGGTGCATATAGTTAAAAATGACAGGTATTGTTCTCGGCGAGTGCCGTACATCTGTAATTCGCGCGAAAACCTCTTACGGCACTCGAATTCGATCTCGACCAGTTTGGGGTGACATTCTCACTCCTTTTTTCCCTGCACGTACCGTATGGGAATGGCTAATTTCGTCCACGGCTCGAATTCGATCCGTACGGGAAAGGGTCGCGAAAAATTAGCCAAGACAATTGTGGCGACAGATGCAAATGCGAGCCCAGTGCCATCCTTTTGCCCGCCATTGTTCCGGCTCGCGCGATTTAAATTCAACAGACAGCCGGAGGATAAAACGTTGCGCGTGGCGAGCGCGATTTAAAATAGACACTCAAGTGCAAACTTTTTGTTCCTGCTATTTGATTGTCATTGTAACCTAAACGACGAGAATGCAAAGAATTATTGTTTTCATACTTCTTTTATCAAGGGGGTATATTATGCAAGGTTCTCTGCTTTCTATTTTGGACCAGAGGCAAACATTTGTGGTTAAGCGCTATTGATGGTGCTGAACGTATTCAATGTTTCTTACACGATTCTACCATCAATGTAATCACAAAATGTCGAATTTGTATTAATTTTTATTACGTTGGTTTGGAAATTTGAGATTTAACCGTTGGTTTTTGAAAATAGTTGAAGTATATGGAACAAAGACTTGGTTACGCGAATGAAAATAGTTTGTAGGACCAGTCAAGAAACAAGTCAGCATTTACAAATTAAGTTAACATTTATAAATTCTTAGGTCAGCAATTTTGCAAGATGTTCATTTTGGCAATCTTAGAATTCTGAATTTTTATGCATGAAAACACATTTCTTGTTTTATTTCTTTGATTGTGATATCGCGGGCCAGACTGTAAAACAGCTTGTGTTGTGTACTTATCTTTTGTACAGGTTTACTTTTCAAGAAAGCCGTTGTTATTATTATTATGATGATGTCCACATGACAATAAGTCACGTTTTCTCCAAATTTAGCCGAATCTTGGAAATCCACACTCCAAAACTTGTGGAATAGACAACATAGAATGGGATTTTTATATGATTGAAATGTGTAATGCACTCATTGTAAAAACAAAATGTCTCAAAGTGCCTCATTTCAAGAAAACCAGACGCCGAAATTATCAAATATTTCTTGTTAAATGAGACACTTTGGTGTTTTAATTCTCTTGAAATGAAACACTTCGAGACATTTTGTTTTTTATTTTAATTCTTCTGTAATCCACGGGCGGGTGGGCCTCAAAAACCCGACAAATCACAAAACAGACACTTCAAAAACTGGACTTGCAAAAACCAAACATTTAAAAAAACAGACATTAAAAAATCAGATATTTCAAACAACAGACTTTCAATACACGTCTGCATTTTAAAATGTCTGGCTTTTAATGTCTGTTTTTTTAAATGTCTGGATTTTGTTTTTGAAATAGGTACATCGCAAAAACCTGACAAATCACAAAACAGCCACTTCCATGTCTGTTTTTTGAAACGTCGGGTTCTCGAAGTGTCTGTTTAGTAGTCTGTGATTTTTCAGGTTTTTGAGGTATACCTCTACGGGCTATGACACTTTGAAATGTCTAGTTTTTCAAACATCTGGTTTTTTAAATGTCTGGTTTTTAAATATCTGGTTTTTGAATGTGTTTGAAATGTCTGTCTTTTGAATGTCTGTTTGTTAAATGTCTGGTTTTTGAATGCCCGTTTTTTTTTAAATCTGGTTTCTGAAGTGTCTGTTTCGTGAGTTCTCGGGTTTTTTAATGAGCCGGGTAACAAAGTTTCGAAAATCAATACACCGAAAGGCCAAAATTTCGATATAGCATGGCTCCAGCGGGATTTTCTTCACTTTGTCTTTGAAAATTTGACAAAAATAAAGCAAATTAAAATACCATGGACTCACGGAATATCGAAATGTTAGCCTTTCGAGGTTTTGATTTTCGGAACTTTGTTCCCGGCCTTTTAATGTGCCTGGTTTTAGAATGTCTCTGTTTGAAATGTCTGGTTTTTGAATGTCTGTCTTTTGAAATGTCGAGTTTTTGAAGTGTCTGTTGTGTAATTTGTCGGATTTTTGAACTGTTCCTCCACAGTCCGCGACATGGGAATTTTCCACGCTTGGCAGTTTGTTACCAAACCTGACATATGATCTCATTTTCAAAAGAAATAATCTTTAGTGAAGTCATTTCAAAGTAGTGAGCCCAATAAACTAGGTATTGGATACTCGAAATCATACCTAAATACATAGTAAAACAATGCAGTAAACTAACCTCGAATGAGCTAGATAATACGAATGCATTTACAACATAAATTATAATATACACTGTTAAAAAAATGCTGAAACAAAATACTAACAATTTAATGAAATGAAATAAAAATACAATTCTAATAACTTTTCATTTGTATAAACTACCATTCATTTTGCCGCAAAGAATAGACTAAACAAATTCGTCTAAAAATTAATTTTTTAACCAAGGACGTATTTGTCTTAGCGAATGAAGCAGATTCACTTTGATCAAGTAACTAATTAAACAATAGTTTAAACTTTTCGTCTTCTAAGTCTGAGATTAGTTGACCTAGCAAGGTTGGATGTTTCCGTGTAAGGTTAAGAATATTCAGTCGGCCGTCGTCTTTCATTAACGTTTACTTCATCGACAGTTATATTTCAAGGATTGCGTCATAATGTTCATAAAACTTTTACATTGAGATGTACATATCACAGGTTTCTACGCAGTTGGTTATCATTATGTTTTAATTACGCCGTGATTTGAACAGATGTAGAAAAATTATTTTCATTTGATTGTTACGACTAATGTACAAAGGTTTCTGTACAACACATTTTAAAATTTTGACGCTATTTATTATTTCTTGAATATACTCGGATGTAAAGGTACAAAGCGTGAATAAAAATGCGGTCTAAAAACTGTTTGCAATATGCTTTAAGGATGTTATAAAAATTATTATTTTTAAGGTTGTCTTCCGTAAAGGGTCGGAAATTATTTGTACGTTGAGATTTTATGTTTTTTATTTATTTAAATTATTTTTTAGGCATTTTCTTAATAGTGCAAGACTTACTAATAACAATACTTGTCATATAGTTATTTTAATTTAGGGATATTTGATGTAATAGAGTAATAAATGTAAAATGAACATTAATTTTTCATTTGATAAAAAATGCTGCGACTATACAGTTTTTGCAGAATAGTATTAGCAAACTGTTTAAAATAATTGTCGTTGTACTTAATTTTTCCTAAATTCGTATAGTTATATTGCAAATGTTGTTATAAAAAAGTATAAAATTATATACCAAAATAATTCAAAATAATTCATAGTTTATTACTTTTAAATTATTTCAACTAATTTGCATAGTTCTATGGGTGTATTAACTATCATAAAATTGTCTAATAATATAGTTAATTTATTTATGTATGTAGTTAGAATAATCAATTATTGAAGTTAATTTGACTAAATTGAAAATAAAATGTTAAGATTTAATTACATACGTGGTTAAATCAAATTACTAATTATTTGCTTGTATAAAAATAGTAAAATTAATTAGGACTTTTCTGACGAAAAAAGTAGTTCCTTGTAATTTTTTCGGGCATGCTGCCCAACGACATTCACTATTTTCAGTGCATTAATTTTGACTGCTAAATTGTTAAATTACTAAGAAAACAATATAGGTACACCTTTATCATTTACAATAGATTTACATTTAGTCCTTTCAATATCCCCTAGAAATGTCGATAATATCATAGTTTCAATGTATATTTCAATTTTGTGTAATATACTCAACAATATTTCATTTTTATACTTTCCTGATGGATCTTTTTGAAGATTTTAAAGTTTGATGTTCTATATGAAGTTCTTGCGCTGAGAATTTATACCCTGTGAAGTAAAAATTCAGTCGATCTTCTTAGAATGTAATATTTTATTTCTCTAAAGTGAAATTTCTTTAAAAAGAACTCAAGAACACTTAAAAAAAAGATGTTCTTATAAAAGAGGATCAATTTTAGTTTAGAGAGTAATAGATATTGTCTTTATAAGTTGATATCTTAATTGATTAATTAAACTTTTCTCGCGTTAAGTTAGATTATCAAGTTGTTGTTTGTGTTTTTACTTTTCTTTTAGAGCATATATATCCATGATTGAAAAATGTTGCTTTTGTTCCTGACGATGCCCCACGATAGACCACAACGTAAAAATACAAAAACTGTTGTTTTCATTTTAACTTATTTATCGCCACAACGAACAAAAGTGAATTCTATTTTATTCAAAATTAAATATCTTTTTAGAATAGTAGTATTTAATTTTATATAATAAGTTTCCATAAATGACTTGTAATATTTTATTATTGCAATATTAGTTAAGGGTTGAACGGGACGTAACTTTTAAAAAGTAAATTAATATACATATTAGAATTATGTGAATTCTGTCGTCCAAGTAAATATCATTTAAGCTTTTCTTTTCAATATTACGCTATTCCTCATGCGTGAATTGTTGATCAGTATTATCTACGATAGAAGTAATACTATCGATTTTATGAGACACTGTCGAGGGCTCCTTGGTAAAGGGTTTAGAAAGGTATTTAAATTACATTTTAGTTTAGTCGTAAACCAAGTCTTGATTGATTTAGAGATATATTAAAAAAAATAATTTAAAATTTTAGGCCAATATTATTGTTGCTTATTATGTGTGATAATAACTAACAATTCAACAATAGATATTTTGGAAAGAATACGCTCAAAATTTATGACATTCGAAAAGGTAATAATTTACCAATTTCTTTTGAGGTTAGTTTCATTTTAACCCATTAAAGTCCTTGAGGTTGCAAAATGTACAACTTTACGACTCTCATTTTGTGTGAAAATAAAAGTTTAACAATTTGTCCGAGACCATTTTTGTAGTAAAAATGACCCCTCTTACAGATTATAAAGCTAAAATTTGGTGATTGTTAACTCAAACAAAGTTATGGTACATTTTAAGGTAAAGAAAAATTAATTCCAATTTTTACATGGAAACCGATGGAAATTTGCTATGAAAGTCCAAAATATTTCGTCTTCGAATCGTCAGCTATGAAAATAGATTATTACTTATTGTGAAATTCAAGGCGGTGGACCCAAAATGGAGTCCAAGTATCAAACAATCATGTACAAAGCGCTTAAACATCCTATAAGAACTTCAAATTACTTTCAGGAATGTGTTTACTTTCAGTTTTTGAAAATTAAAAATACCACACCCAATATGGCGTCGTAGTTTCTTAAAAACATAGGATCCTCTTAAAACTCGTTACTGGGGGGTTTCGAATGATGAAATAAAGGTTCTTGATTCTTAATCTTATGTTGGTTTTAAAGAATCCATGTGTACCCACTTTCGTTAAATAATTCAAAGTTTTAATGTTTTTTTAATGTCTAAAAGTTTTAAACGCCGTTTCTTCATCTTGGAAACCATTTTCATGTCCACCATCTTGAATTTCACAATATATAACAATCGATTTTAGTAGCTGATGATACGAGGACGCAATATTTTAAATTTCCACATGGTTTCTATATGAAAATAGTTATAATATATGTTTTCGTCCATAAAATATGACATATCTCTGATTGAGGCAACAATAAGCAAATTTTAGCTTTAGAATCTGAAAGAGGGATCATTTTTATATCAGAAAAAATTTTGGAGAAATGTTTAAACTTTTTTTTTCATTTAAAATGTGAGCTGAAAAGTTAAGCAACATCCTTCTTGTCGTTAATGAAATCTATTGAATCAAAATCAGAAGCACTTTTAAATCAATTACTAAAGATTAGTAATATTACATATTGCAACAAAGAAATAAACTTTTTTCGTGGCAAAATTTGGAAGGGGCGAGAAAACGCATAAGAATCTCGTAAAAAAACACAGACATGTGAATGAAACGAAACTGAAGTATATGCATAGGAGTTTCGTGATGTTTGATGCTCGGAGTGCAGCAATTATCGTCAACGCGCTCGTAGTCACAAGCTGTTGCTATTGCCATCGGGCTGTCGTGACAGAAACAGGCGTTTCTGGGACAAGAGCTTCTTCCTCGGGTCATTTAACGCCGGCCTTTTACCTTTTACAAACAGGTTGCAGTTTCTATTTTTCGCTGAATTGGCAGCGCCAAAGCTTTTGTCTTCTTCCTTTTTCTCCCTTTCAAAGGATAATAATTAGCACTCGATATATCGCGAAAGGCTCGCAAATATTTCTTTCCTGCGGTAAAATCACTTGTATTGGTGAGTGATTGGGAATCTGTTAAGTTTTTTGCTTCAAGTGTTCATAGAACGCCTAAGGAAGCTTGAGACTGAAGCTAGGTATGCCTAAACATTGTTTCAACATTTTCAAGGCTTTCAAAATAAAAAAGTAAATGATGACAAGAATTATTCTCGATAATGAATTAATTGTGCTGTACTATGTCATTGGCTATCGATTTTTACAAAATATTTCTGTTACTGAAGGAAATTTACCATTTTCAATTGATGTTGGAGTAATTGGTGTTTTCTGTAGTAAAATATTGAAACCCAAAGTTCCAAACATACCTAATCTACTATTTTTTAGAGTGACATTTCGATTGGTGTAATCAGAATTTTATTTTAACGTCATCAAGACTACTATGGCACATTTTAAATAAAAAGTGAACCAAATTTTGGGTGTTTTATTATTTGTGATTTTTTTGCATCAATAAAGTTGCGGACTTGATGTCCAACCGCTATCAAAGGTGCACAAAATCCATTTTTTGTTTAGCCTCGAATCAATTTTACCTTTTCAAAACGTCAATATGTCCAAAAAAATAAACCTATAATTGGACGCAAAATGTAGGTACAGGAGTTTTCGGGGTTTCTGATCATGGATTTGAGGTTAGATTTTAAAAATCCCAGATGGCGAATTTAATATGACATATATATATATATATATATATCAACATTGAACTAATACTCCAAAATCGTTGATATGAATAGACGTTTCCCGGATTTCGGGAAAAACGCAAATCTTTATGCTATAAATTAGACTAACAAGCTCTGAAATTTATGTAAACACTTCATGTTTGGATTTGTACGCCATCTAGCTTTCCCTGAAGAAACTAACAGTTAGTGACATAGAGTATATTTATTACTAATCATAACAGTGATCTTTTAAAGATTAGTTATTTACGACATCTTCAAGAGCTCATTTTGTTGAGAAGATTTCTAAAAGACCTCATTATTCTTTCTGTTTGAGATATCAGTTTATTCAGTTATTCTTCTAGAATGTTACCAAACATGTAGAATTTCACATATTCCACAGTAAAAAAGACAACAAATTAAAAGATAATCTATGATGTTATTGTTTTTTTTCATATAACTTTCGTATTTAACTAAAATAATATCGCCGAAATCAATTTTTAATCTATAATAATCAAATAATAGTTAAAAACAATAATACATATCATTATATTAATTTTGACATCTGTTGATATTATTGTTGGCCTATTGAGGGTTACTTCAGAAGTAAATTTTTGCGTAGTCTGTACAGTTTGTCACGACAACACGTTTTCTAAATACATATATTTAAAAACCTAACTTTTACCCTTTCAAAGTCCTTTTTAAAATTTCTAATATTTTTTTTTCGTAGAGATATTATTACATGAAGTTTAGTTCTTGAACTTTTCAATACTGTTGTAACAGTTACATTTATCAATAATCGCTAATTGTTCCACTTTAAATCCATTTTATATCGAGTGCCTACTATTGACATGAAGTACTATTCATTTATCACGATACTTATTTTATTGAACTTATCTGATAAGATACATAATTCTACTAAATTAAGTAATTGTAGATTTCGATATGTAATGCATTTCTGCAAGTTGGTACCACTTGAAGTTTGTTAAAGTGTTTAGAAATGGCCGCGAACGTTACCTTAGTAACGACTTTGACGTTGATTTATCGCTTATTTCCCGACCTTGATTTCTCAAGTGGTTTTGTAATTGAGTTATGATTAAAATAATCGATGATATGTTTTATATCCCTCTGTTGATTTACTCTGCAATTGTCACCAATTACAAAGCCGATTAACGTTGATAATAGTTCGTTTTCTTAGTAAGTTATAACTTTATTTAATTAATCGGATTATGGACATAAACGCAATGACAGGATCGAATACGTAAATATTGCAAGTGTCCGAATAAAGTGTATCTATAATCGAATTGAGATTTGTTTGTATCAATTTCTAGCAAAGATAATTCTGTTCAAAATTGGAAGTGAATGAGAATTCTGTAGTGAATTTTAATTCTTAACGACTGGAATCTCATTCTAAAGCAAAATTAAAGGACCTGATTACTCTTAATCTTCTATTTTGTTCATGGTCATAACGCCAAGAACAAGAAGATCCACTAACGGGATCAACTCTTGCAAGGCGAAGATCAAAATCACAAGACTATAACCCGAAACGCCAGAAAAGTTCCTATATTTATTTTCTCGGTCAAATGCAAATTCAAAACCAACTTAAATAGTAACTGCTTATGACGAAATTAGCTGGACAAATATGGATTGAATAACTATTTTTTGAGTGCTCCAATATAAAATTATTTTCTTTCGTTTGAATCCATTGAATTTATTGGCAGAGTCACAATGTTATGGAGAAACTTAAATCGCGGATGTATCCAAAACTCACCGTTTGGCGGCACTCGTGTAGCCTCTGTAGTATCATTCTCGCAAGTGGCAAAACATATTCACTTGTGCTTACTGTGAAAATGCATTAATTTCCCGCCATTTCTTTAAAATAGCTTGAAATTCATTACGTTCTTTTTCACTTTTCAAGATGGCGGGTTGAATATGGATTACCAAAATCAAGACTTTTTTAGCATTTCGTCATTCTGAATTTGACTTGAATAACATATAAAAATTCAGATATGTTTTCCATTTAGGTCCACCATTTTGAAACTGCCATACTGAATTCCGAATTAATTCTCGTAAATAGAAACCCTTGACTGATGAAGAAATACGCGCTTTTTTTAACGCTAAAATTCTAGATAAGCAAAAAAAAAAACAAAATGAAAAATAAAAAATATGTTATAATCACTTAACATTATGTATCGAAAAGCTTACACCTACAACTGTCATCCAGGAAAAAAGCGCATTGGTGAAGCAATTAAACTTTTTTTGCAAGTGCTGGAAAAGAGAAACAATTTCGCGAATGAAGAAATAACGAAGGACAGAATAAGCAGTGCTCATTAAAACAAAAAGTCTCATCAGTTGTGTTTTTTTTTTTTATTTCGCGAGTTAACCGCATTGTTTTTCCGTGGGCAAATAAAGAGTGTCTCGTTTCGCGTCTAATTACAATCGGCGGCCAGGGTGTCAAATGCGTATCAATTACGGTTTTTGACGAGGCAATTAAACGACAATGTAAGCAGGCGCGTGAAAAACCTTCCGGCTTTCGGCGGGGCAGCCAACTTGAAAATTGGCCGTTGATGCGCCTCATGCGTTTAATGCATGTTATTTCGAGGTGCTAGTGTGTGTTTGTTAGTGTATGAGTGAACGCACAGGGACTTTTTAAATCGTAAAAGCAACGGAGTCGTGTAATTAGTGCGGCCGGCATACGGATGCCGCGGCCAGTTCAACGTCACCGCTGCACACTTTTTTTGAAACCGGCTATTGTCGTTCACTTTTTCAGTTTTGACGCGGACTAAACATTTTTAATCAATTTTTAAATAAGTCGCAATTTTTTTATAGGGGGAATAAAACATTTTTTAGGGTGGTGGGGTAACAAATGAATTTTAGGTGTTAACAGTTATCACGTTTTTTTATTAGAGGATATGAGTAATTAGTAATTAATCCACTGACTGTTACCGATTTACTTCTGTCGTGCGAATTTTATAACGAAATACATTTGTAAGTAATTTCCCAAAACCCAGAAATCGGACTATACTTTTCTGAATGATTTCGTTTCGCTGAATTCAAATTTGGCCGCAGAATTCGTCTATCACGTCGAGATTTTGAGATACCCTAACCTAAAAGTGCAAAAAACACTGCATTTACTGATATTCAGTAAGTTTTTGTGGCGAAACAAAGTTATTATTTGCTGTTTAGCATGAACAATATTAAGGTAATATTTGTTAGCTTTAAAATGCTTTTAGTCATTCCGATATAATTTTTTTATCGAGTTATGGAAGTTTTTTCAGGGAACAATTATGATTTTCATACCTAGTAAATGTGTAATTCCATGAAAATTACTAGCAAACTCAGACCGACTTTCTTGCTAAAAATTGTTCTATTACGTCAAGATATCCTAACCTAAAAGGGCAAACAACACAGTTTTTGCCCATTTTCATTAAGATTTTGTAGTGGAAATACATTTTTTGTAGCAATTTAACAAAAACCAGATTAAAATGCATCCATCAAAAACCTAAGTATATTATTTCGACGCTGTTGGATGCGCTGAATAAAAATCTGGTCGTATAATTGGTCTGCGGCGTCTAAATTTTGAGATATCCTAACCTAAAAGTGCAAAAAACAAAAATCATAATTGTGCTTGACAGAAACTTCGATAACTCGTTGGAAGAAAATCATACGAAATGTTTAAAAAAGCATTTCAAAGTTGATGAATCTGGTTATTGCCAAAGTATGAACAAGCATTTTGTTCCGCCGCAAAAACTTAATATGAGCAAAAACAGTGTTTTTTGCACTTTTAGGTTAGGATATCTTAAAATCCTGACCCGATGGCTGAAACAATTGTGGGCCAGATTTAGATTCAGCTTATTGACAACCTTCGAAAAAGTATAGTCTGGTTTCTGGGTATGGAGATTGGCTTCATTTTGTTGGCCTGTGTTACTATATTATTTTTGGAAAATTGGAAGTACCAATTTCAATTTTTGTCGTAATGAAGTAATTATTTCTTATATACTTTCAATCAATCGCCTAGGAAATTATTTTAAAAAGATAGAAAAATTTACCATTCTGCAAAAGGAATTTCAGGACAGACAAAATACAAATTATATATTATTACAAAATATATTCATCTATTAAATAATAATTTGCACTATTCTAGAACAAACTTTGTTATTTCATATTCTTTTATGTGCATGAAAACCCATTTCTATAACGAGAACTCCGACGGAGAAGCGTCAGACCTGCGAGCATCGTTTGCGCGCCTAACGGCGACCAGCGTAACTAGGTTCCTTTCGTGACGACATTCTTAATTTCAGCATGTATTAACTTTAGTGACATTCTTACTATTTTGACTAGTAAAATTTACCACATGACTATTATAAAATTACAAGCTTGCATATTTTATTGTTATAATTTTGGATGAGGAAAATCACTGATAGTACAATATCAGTATATATTTAAAGAATTGTATTTATTGGCAACAGTTATTATTTCATACCCGCCCTAAAATTTCTAGTGAAAATAGGAATTTTTTCTATTATTTTTAAATAGTTTTTTTATATCATTTCTTTCAGTCTATTTCAGCATTTTGTGTAATTACTCGTGCACAATTAAAGTTTTTTTAAATTACTAATTGAAACTGCAGACGAAAATAATTTTATTCTACTAATTTAATTAGTCATCCGTTATTAAATTACTAATGTATAATTAGTAATTAATAATTACAATAACATCCGTTATTAATAATGTAAATAGAAAAAAAAACAGGAACTGTTTTTTTTTCAACTAGTACTTTTTTATGAATTGTTAGTAAACTTTTTAGTAGTAGTAGAATTTGACGAACAATAAGAAAAATTCTACTTATTAATTTATGGAATAAGATTCTGATTTTCCAATTGAAGTTATAAATGTTCACAGTTTTCTTTCTGGTACAAAATTTGCTTTGTTGTAAATTGTATGTCATATGGAATTCCACTTATACTTATCATTTTTTAATTTTGTTTTCCATAACTTACCTCGGTGATATTAAATATTTCTAACCGTCGATTGGTGTTCCGGCACATAAATTGTATTAGGTCTAATTTTCCGACAGTTATTTTCGCTCATTTTACTTCTAATGCTTTTGAGGCCTCCAGCTTCTCCGCCTTGTTTAGTCCGCACCAACCATTCAGCCACCTCGTCAATTATTCTACCAAGCTGATTCAGTCTAAAAAGCAATTTACTAGGAGGTATTCCGGTCGGATCGTGAGTGGCATTGTTTTGAGCGAATTCAACATCGGCAAGTGCCTTGCACTGGTATTCTTCCCTACCAGAATTCGGAAGGACGAGCTTTTGTTTTCGTAAGGGACCAAAATGCTTTCCAATCTTTAGATTTTTGGTTGTTTTTGGTATCAACAATAATAAAATGAGTACAATGGCTTTTATTAGCAATGTTTCAAAATATAAAAAAGATAACAAATAGCTTGAAAATGTTTGCTCAAAAAAACATAAATAATTGCAATTAAATTCTGTAACATTTGTAACGTAACATTTCTCAATCATTAATTAGACATGACAATTGGTTAGTAAAATATAATATGTCTGGTAACATATGTTGTACAGTGTCGCAGATATTAGCAAAATATTTTGATTTTCATTCTTCAATCAGTTCTGTCCAATTCATATCTAAAAATTTGTCATTATCTTGTATAAATTTAGAGTTCTCCACCTACAAATAGGGACTTAAAAATTAAGTTTTGTTATTAAGTTGAGTGTCCCTCTAGCGGAGATGTCATTAACAAGTTTCCGATGGGAAAACATTTTATATTATTTTTTGTCATCTATAATCATACTAACTAAGTTTATTCAAAGGATTTGTTTAGTCTGAATAAATACAAAAATGAAAATCACTAAATATATCCCTCATAATCAATACAAGAAAATACAAATAAATACATTCGAATACAGATTAATCAATACAATTTTCCCGTGAATATTTTTCCAGTGTACATAATGTTAATTTACAGTCCATTTACATAAAGTTAAAGAAATTATAATAGACATTTTGTCATTTGGACTGCAGCCAAAAATATAGAAAAAATGACATTTCACTGCGAGCACATAATGCAGTCATTTAAATTATAATTAAAAATAATGATTTGTAGATAAACAAAACTAACAATATTAGCCGTAAAGCCTTTGATCATCATATAATAATCGCATCGTGTATCAAATGAATATCCATTTTTACGGCGGAAGCAAATTAGTGTCCCGAAAGGCCGCGGGCTCTAACGGCGGACAAGCGAACTACTACGAGTACGGCAACTATCACTCTCTAATTCTGAATTATTAAAAAGTGGGTTACTATTTGAAATTAGTAACTAAATTTACTAAATATTCATCAATTTTTACTAATTGAATGAGTAACCAGAGTTGAATAACTCGTTTAATTAGTTAAAACTGACTAATAATTAGTAAATGTTGTTACTAATTTCAAATAGCAAGTCAGTTTTCACTAATTCAAATTTAGAGAGCATATAGTGATTTTTAATAGATTTAAAAAAAAACAGTTGGTTACCGAATTTATTAAAATAAAAATTTCAATTTTAAAACAGCGTCGAGTAAATTGAAAATGTCATGCAGAAAGGACCTTCAATTAAAGAAAAATTAAATATTCATTTCTAAAATTTTAGATTGTACGTCATGTATTGTACATCAATGGTGGGATGTTGATGACTATCTCTAATTTTTTAAATATTGACGTAGTGATATACCAGAATTATTTTATACTCCCCTTATTTTCTTTCGTCCTATTTTAACATTTTTCAGCCCTAAGTATTGACTATATCATGTCGCCTAAATTGAATATCTTGATAAAATTTATATTGAGGTAGAAATTACGTAGACTATGACACTGAGACTCGTTTGAGGAAGAATAAGGTATGATGAGTTTGGATGCCCCCCCTTGCATCTGTGGCAAAACTGCACCACATCCTAATTTACTGCCATCCCAGAGACGCACTCGTTTCATCTCTAAGATCAGGGGTACTCGGAATCGGTGCCTTAATTAATTTAATCTTGAGTGCCTGAAATGACAGATATTCCAGCTTGCGTAGACGCAAAGGAACTGCGCTGAAGTTCTGCGACTCGAGATTCAAGCTCATAGAGCATTATATTATATTACTATCGCAAAAGTTTGACATTCCTTCCTTAATTATTATCTGAAATGGTTTTGGACTATACAATTCCATCTCTTTTTATATTTATGTCATATAAATTGAAATGGTATTTACTGTCAAGATGCTGAGTAGGGAATTTTGTTGTGCTGGAGGTTTTAATTTGAGTTTTGTGATTTTATTTTTAAGCACAGTTTGAGACCTTGTGTAGGCGATCTAGTTTTATTGTAAATTCAATGTTTTCGTCTGTCCAATTAAAATCACAATAAAAATGTTAATTTTTGTAATTGAGTTTTGTGATTTTGTTTTCAAGCACAGTCTGAGATCCTTGTTTAGGTGGTCTAGTTGTATTGTAGGCTTCAATTTTTTCGTCTGTCCAATTAAAATCACAATAAAAAATTAATTTTTGTAATCATGTTGAGGATGATAGTTTTCTGAACTTATTTAAGAAAAACAGGGCCGAAAAGAAAAGTATTTGTTTGACAATAAAAACGTTCTTGATTTATTCTTGGCGTATCAAATCCCTCGAGTGCGGTACAGATTTTTTTCGAAAATAAAAAATCATGTTAACCAAAGTTTATTCGAAAATTCCATGTAAAAAGAAACAAAATAAAGACACGTAGCAATTTATAGTTTATATAAAATATGATTTTGTTTTGCAGATATTGTTAAATTAATTTTATTTTATCGTTGACTCGTGAACTAAAAGGTTTTGTATATCGAAGTCTGAAATAAAATGTAATACTTAAAAATAGTTAGAAAACTATTGACTGAAATCTTATAATGAGAATTTAATAAAGCGGGTCAGTCTGTAAAACAGCAATATTTTGATGCTGTGACTCCCCCTTTGGCGTTGTACGAATCATTTTTGTTCTTATATTTTTATCCTTGTGTATCGTATTGCCAATAAAGTCAATTATTATTATTATTATTATTATTAATTACTTTATATAAATAATATTTTTATGCTAAGTTATTTTAAGCCTAATATTTAATTTTAATTATTGATATTTTTGTTAAAGATTTCTCAATTTCAATTTAAAATGTATAAAACCAATTAAAAATGTTCAAGTAGTTTGTTACATTTGTAATAGAGAGTAATTTTACTGATTTAATTAACTTTTTGTACATTTGACTAATTTACGGCAATCTTGACCCTAAGATGAAAATTTTAAAAGATTTTTCTTTTTTCAAATAATGAATTTATTTTAACGTGTGCAATATGCCAGCGCACGATTAGATTATTAGAATTTAAAATTTTTCGGTTATAGAAAAGGATGATTTAAATGAGCCTCGACCGTCAGACTTAATAGTTCAATAATGATTTCAATGCGTGAAATGAAATGACAAATGGAAGGTAATCAGATTTTAATAATATTCAAAGATAAACAGCAATGAACATAAACTATTTTTAACCGTGTTTTATGACTAAGTATTTTTACAAGGCTTCATTAGTTTTAGCAATTTCACTATGCGATCTAATATAAATGATTTTTTCCTTTTTCTTCTGTAAAAAATCAATGTTGGATGAAAATTGACAATTTTGTCTTTTTATATCATATTTGTTTCGGTGTTTGTTTATAACATCTTTGTCAATGAGTAAAAACGTTAATTACATAAAACACTTAAAAATGTAAAATAAGCTCAAGGAAGAAAAAATATAATTTCTATATATTATTAAAAAATAAAACGTTATTTTATAACTTTGGACAAGTTAGGCCTCCGAAGATTTGTTGGTTAATGGAAATACTTCCGTTTTGTTAATCAATAGCCAATAGAAATGGGTTTCTGTAAACGATTAATTGAACTACATAAAGTAGTGATTTCAATTTTATAAAATACCTATTTAAATTAGTTAATCAATCACCGATTACTATGTTTAAGTCAAGCTTCTCAATTAGTAAATTCAGCGAGAACCCCTTTGTGTCACGTTTTTCTTAAGAAAACTTTATTCATTAAAACACACACTATACAAAGTATTCAAGATTGTTGGTTACGAATTTGAAGTCAGATTTCGAAAATTCAAAATGGCGGATCTAATATGGCGGCTGCAATAACTTCGTAATCGGCAAAACTTGAAACCTCCGAGAAACAAGTTTCATGACTATCCGATAGATTTTTGTCTACGTCTGCTTTTATTATAAAAATATTGCTATCATTTTTTTTACAAAATCAATGTTTTCTCAAATTCATTTATTTATTATTGATTATTTATGTATCATGAAACTTTAATATAAACTTTTAGTGTTTTAAGGGCTACTTACTTTACATGATGATGTAAACATTTACGCAATAAAGTGTCAAAATTCGTTGTTTTTTTAAAATATACTGTACAGTTCTAGGTGTTACGCCTGAGTAACAGTGTGACCAGTTCATAAAGATCTCATAATGACATAATGTTCAGAAAACCCTCAGGCAGTGGGACATCTGACCTCTTTTAGAGCACATTTCGAAATCATTCTGAACTCTTTTCTATTTTGCTGTCTGGGAATGCAAGAACCAAAAGCTATATTTCTGAACTAACAAAAAATATTGTTACAGTTTTTCATTATCGACAAAGCATTCAAAGATATAATAAATTACACGATCCATAGCGTTTACTAACTTTTGATCTGTACTGTATATTCGTAATCGAATTTTTCGACAAATTTTAATCGAACTAATATTTGGAAAGCATTGTTTAAATTTTACAATTGCTACAGATTTATCAATCAGCGATCACTTTCCTATTTTTACACTATTTTTGCATTAAGTACATTGTTAGAAATGTTCGGATGCTTTTATATTACAGAGGTATCAGAATTGTACTAAATTATGTAACAGAAAGCAACATTATGTAACATTACCAGAAAATTACGAAACTGTAACAGAAACCTGAAAAGGAATCAGATAACTAAGGGGAAATTAGTTTGGTTTGTAGCCGCTAGGTGCGGCTGCGACACTTGCCGCCCTAACACTTAGCGCACATGCTTCTCGCTGTAGAAGTGGGATTTTCATTCGATTATAACGGGTTTCTTGACAATAAGCAGTAGCGTATAAAAGGCCTCATCTGAATATTGTCAAATTATGAGTACCATGACAATATAACTTGTCTTAACTGCTGATCATGTATTTTTCATTAAATTTAATAAATTGTATACAATTTATTCCAGAAATATTTAATACATACACATAATAATTATGCACATATGTAAAACATATTAATAAAAGTAAATTAACCAACAGGTAAGAACATTTTTACTCCTCTTATACTTTTTTGTAAAGGTAAATAAAAATTACTAAACTAATATAGAATTTTTGTATCATGTAACTAAATCTTGTTTCTATTATAGTTTCAGAAAATTACTAAATTGTAACAAACATTTTGTTGAACGGTCACAGTAAAAAAAAATTCAGTTAAAAAAAATGTACTTTTCTTATCGTTTAATCAACTATTTCGTTTTTCGTATTTATGATAATATGATTACTAAAAGAAGTAAAGGAAGATGGTTATAAAATGTAATATTCTATAAAAATCTCATGTTCGGACATTGGAATGGTGGTACATAGGGTATTTTTTTATGCTCCTGACTCTCAGCGGTTTTATTAACCTCACTGTAATAACGAACAAACGAGGGAAATATCTCCATCCATTTCGAAAACTGAAATTAACAAGAATTTACATTCATTTAATCCAGTAGGATCAGCCCTAAAGAATGTTCGTATTACAATGAGTGTGGAACGTGGACAGGACAAGTATTCGAAATATGCGGCTACTACTCGTCGGATTTTTTTAGCCATTTATGCATTAGAAGCTTGTAAATTAAATTCTGGAGGCATTACGGACCACATATAGGGCAAGCAGGAATTAAATATACCTCGCCTTAAAATTTAAACATTTTCTTTTTTAATTTTTATCAATTTCATTCGAACAAAATGGCCGCTATTTCGTAGTGCGGTCTTTTTCGCAAGGAAAAATTTAGATTTATTTTCGCGTATGCGTTTGCATACCTCGAGAGGGCGCTCTAATAAAAGTCTCCAAGCTTGAAATTAGGGAGTAAACATTCGCGTCGGCTTCGCATTCAGGAGGTTTGCATAACTACTTGTCCCTTTATATACCCTCGGTTCGTTTCGGTATGGCATCGTGTGGCACTACGCCAGTCCGTGAGAAAAAAAAATGCCTCGTCGAACCCAACCACTCGCACTTTCCAATGTATATTTTAATACCGGAACGCGTATCGATCATTGATTTGTCATTCGTATGAATGTCAATTTTGAACCGCTCGTTGCGGTCCGCAGTCGACACCCAACTGATTTATGGTCACGGCCGTTAAATGAAGTTTTTGTTTTTTGGTGTTGATGAAAATGTTTTAGGATACTCGTGATGTTTTTTTTTTCACTCTAGAGATTAATTGCACTTTGCCCGAGAAGGAACGAGGGAATATTAATGGTGGCAGGTTGCATCTAGCATGTCCTCAAAAAAATTATTACTAATACATGCTAAATCTCTGACGGGATACGATGATAAATTTTAGTCAGGTTGACGTCGTATGTAACCGTCAGCATCGTGATTGAAAGAAAGTTACAAACAGTTAAACTGCTGGGTTTTTAAATTAGGCAATTATTGAGATACATGGAAGTAGGTTAATTAATTGCAGGGTCATATGCTAGTGAAAATTTAGTAACTTTATTATCGTTTTAACAACGAGGAAGTAATGATTCATTTTGAATCCTAGGAGCGAAATACTAGATTTTTTGGGGTTGTTAACAGAAAAATCCATAGGTCCAGTGCAGATAAATATACTCGAACAGAAACGCGGTGGTCCCAAAAGTGTCGGTCGTTTGGATTTTATAGTTTTTACTGCACTGAGATTAAATTCACAGGTTACTTAATATTCTGTGTTCTGGACTAACAATTTTTTCCGTATCCCGATCATAAACAAAAGAATACTTTTCGTAACAAGGGCGCAAAATGATTTTTTTTAATCACGTTCGTTTTTTGCACTGTCGAAAGCTTTATTTTGTTACAGTGAAATAAAGTACAGTTGAACCCCCGTTATCGAATGCGGTCGGGACAAGGCGAGGCATGTAAATTTCCGTTAACGAATACTTGAGGAGATAAAATTGGTTCCCCACCTCTACCATTCACTCTTTCTCGTGCACCTGAAAGTGTCTAAAAAGGGGAGACCAGCGGAAGAGACAATATTCGTTAACCGAGGCGTCTGAATATTCGATAGCGGGGTATTCGATAACGGAGGTTCGAGTGTACAATGGTGCACTTCTTTTCGCGGTACAAAGTGAAACTTCGTTCACTAATATGGTGAATATGTACAACTTTTCTTTTTTGATTCAGTACTCGTAAAATGGCCATTTCACGCTTTGTTTTCGGGGTGTAAAATTATCAATGAGTTAAGGTCTGGATTTTGTTGAGTCATCATTGTTAAAAATCATTGAAAATTTGCCATTTTTCACACCTACTGAATCCAAAAATTATGTTCGTATCACGGGCGTACATTTTTACAACCTGAAGGCAATCAGGTGACACCTTATGGCGTTAAAGTTATTTTACACCCTTGATACGAAAATAACTATTAATTTTGAATTCATATATGCGCTAAATCGCAATTTTAACCCAAAAAATGAAGTGGATTATTTATTTCGATCATACACGTCTAACAAGAAGGAATTTTGTTGATTTTTATCGCAGTTCTAAAAAATGTAGGATACGCTAATTTAAGTTTAGGTTGGTTTTTTGAGAGTAGTAGTGTTACTAAGAAAAATTGCCAAACTACACTGAGAAAAGTGTTTTTTACCCAGTATTAGAATTCTTATGCCCCGTAAAATATAGTATTTTACGCATAGGGATTGCCATCTTTCTACTACCTGTTAAAAGACGAAGATTTTATATTATTCTAACCGATATGTCAGTTTATTTTAGCCTTTTCTCTTTAACTAAAAGCAATTTTTGTTTATGGAAATTTATCTAGCAAATTAAAATATTAAAAATGTCTTCTTTTAGTAATAATAAAACATTCTTTTAAAATAGGAGAGTTTATTACAGTTTCGTATAACCTGTCAAAAACAAATGCTGAACGGCGGAGGATTTTACTAGTTATATTTCTTTTAATGTCTATAATACACTTTTTAAAAGCCAATGGATAGTAACTGATAAAATACACTTTTCTCAGTGTAGAAAAGAATCTTATGTCTTCGGATATATTATTTTATGCTACACGCAATGAAAATACTATTTAATTTAAAAAATGTCTAGTAAGTTTTATTAAGAATTTTTTAATATTTTTGTACATGACCTATTAAAAATGGTCGTAAAGTATTGAATTACGTATAAATAATGTCAACCTTAATACGTAATATACGACACGATGATTGGATAATCCAAAAGTATCTATATGTACACTAGTGACGTGATTTAGTATCATTCTTGTCGTCTTTATCGCTTAGTTCCTTTGAAGTCATGTGTTCTCAGTTTAATACCGCCAGTTTTCAATGTCTTTCAAAAGAAACAAATTTTAAAATACTACAAGTGACGCGTTTGATTTTACTAGTTTTGCAGAATCATATTATTGCTGATAGTGTTCCATGGTTTAAAAAAAGGTCGTAGCATGAAATAAGTGTTTTATATAAATTGAAATTTTAATGGAAAGGATGACTTGTCAAAGTATTGTGGTGGTCCACAATTTTCATTTATAGTTATACCAAAGATATAAAGTGATTGTTAATCTTTTGGGACCATTGGTACAATTGTGAAAAATAGTATAATTTCTATACAAAGAAAATTAAAATTTTCTTCAAAAGATTAAACTTTGTTAGTTAAAATTTCAGGCAGAATATTGTTTTTAAATTATTTTATTTACTTTTTAATTTTGAGGTTTAAAATTACACGCGAAGAAATTTGAGGTTGGGACTGCCGCATACGTGAAGTAATAGCTACCGCGCGACAATTTTAAAATTACGATTAAAATATGAAATCATTAAATAAGAACATTTTTCTGAACAGATTCACTTTTGTTACATTTTTAAGAATATTTCATCATAATTTCCAGACGATTTTCGACGCCATCGTAGATTTATTGTAATGAAATGAATTATTTTTGGTCAAATTCCAATTGCACGATTTTGAAAGGTGACAAGATCAACGAAGAGGTATTTTTATTTGAAAACAGCGTTAAATAAAGATAATTAATAAAAAAGTGCATTTTTTAAATAAAATCTAAAAATTTAGGGATTTCTGAGATTTTTTGGCATCTTAATCCTTTCGTCCCATAATGACACAATTTGTCGCCGGTTTTCATCCTCCGTAAGTTTATGGATATCTTTGACATATTGTTATGAAATTTAGGTTTCCTATAGTTTTTGGGTATGCACTTTTCGAATCTGAAGTCGATGGCCACTTAAATGAAAGAAAACATGGAAAAAAGGGAAAACATTTTCAGTAAACTGCAATTTTTATTGCGAAGGAGTTCCGAGATCGTGTCAGGTCTCTGAATCCTGTGGCATAATGAGTTTTGCTAAACGTTGGTCAATATTAAGATTTAAATTAAAAAATGGCGTCCTTACAACGGCGCTATTGTTTTGTTTTTGTTATCTGCGTTTTGTTAAAATATTTCTGGTATCTTGTCGTGTATTTTAATGAATATGTTTTTCTAGATTTTTCTTAAGCTTGCTGAATACAAATCCGTTATTAAAGTTTGGAAATTGAAAATGGCAAATCCAATATGGCTAAGCAAAATTTAAGAACAATTGTTTGCGAAGTCATATTTAATTGGCCATTTTGGATTTTCAAAATTTATAGCATATTCCTCAAAATATATGTCAAGATACTAGAAGTATTTTAATAAAACACAAATAACGATAAGATTCCTAATAAATAGCTCCATTTTGAAGACGCCATTTTATAATTTATATCGTAATATTGACCAACTTTTAGTAAAATTCATTATGCCACAGGATTCTGAGGCCTGACACGATCTCGGAATTCCTTCGCAATAAAAATTGCAGTTTACTGAAAATGTTTTCCCTTTTTTCCATGTTATCTTTCATTCAAGTGGCCATATTTAAAAAAAAAACGGAAAATGACATCGAAAAACGGACTTCAGATTCGAAAAGAGCATATCCAAAAACCATGAGAAACCTAAATTTCATAGCAATATCTCAAAGACATCCATAAACTTACGGAGGACGAAAACCGGTGACAAATTTTGTCATTTTGGGACGAGACGGGTTAACATACGCGAATCGAAAGAACATAAAAAAAAAGTTGGATAGAGATTTTGAGTTCGATTTTTCGAATTTTTCAAAAATAAAAAATTGTGACAATACATTCTGAAAAAATTCGAGGGTGTTCTTCGACTTACTCTAGAACATAATTGTTCTTATAAAATTTTCTCTAAAGTCCGTAGTTTTCAAGAAAAAAGATGGTTAACTTTTGAAAAGGAATTTGTAAATGCAGTGGCCATTTTGAATTTGATATTGAAAATTTGAAATATATATCAGTATCTTTTAAGTACAACTATCGCGTGCACTCTTGCAATAGGTTGTAGCTCACTCAAAGTAAGATATTGTATCGAAAACTATATATCGATATATCGTCGCCTGGACGTCCATTGGATGTACACCTCTCTCTCCTCTGGACGTACCATGGACGTACAATGGACGTCCCAAATGTCCAATATGGACGTCTAGTGGAAGTGCGTTCTGGATATAGCGTACGTACATTGGACGTCCAATGGACGTACATGTGCTGATTGGGTATTTGTAAAAAAATCTGTCTTAAAAATCACGTTTTTCTACTATATATGTCAAAATCATATATAAATTCCATTTTTTTTTAATTTGCTGACAACCATTCGAAAGAGCAGTCTTGAAAATGGTAGAATCTGATAGTTTTTATTTGTTTCGAAATTTATTTCATATTGAAAATAAGCGTTGAAGATTAATTCCGTCAAAGATTGGGAATACCCAACACCTTCTTCAAAAGTGTCGAAAATTTAGAGTTATTGTATAAAATATACTACCATAATGATTTAATTATTACATCCATCGAGTAAACATGCAGATTACTCGACATCTGTCAATATTTTGGACGTATAAGCACCCGCGCACGCGTCTCCCGCATTACGTAAAAATTACACGGAAGCATTTATCGGAGTTTCGATATAAGCGATTCGAAGTGGATGACGGCTAAAAAGGGAAAATAAGTACGGACGGCAGAAATAAAAGCTCATAAAGGGTTGGATCTCCGATTCGTGCCGTTAACAAGCGGCTCGATATTTAACGCATCGCAATAAAAAAAAAAAAAAAAAGCTAGAGCGAGAGAATGAAAATAGAAAAAGATTTCACGAGGATCGCTAACGATTCGTCGCGCCGATTTCGAGCGAAGCTACCGCCACCAGCGGAGAACCCTTTATCGTGAAGCGCGAGGCGTGCCGAATCGAAAGCGGCGAAACTCGCGCGGGTCGTTGCGCTTTATTTATTGGTATCGTTATGGCGCAATAACGCCTAGCCGCCGAACGAGCCGTAACGAGGTGGGAGGCTAACCGACTACCGCCTCCCATCATTCCGATTTGCGACCGCCGCTCCTTTATTTGTTATTTATCTTTGCCCGCCGAATTAGGGGTGCACCGTTGCCATATTATTGTTAGAGCTGTTTAACCTTTAATGGAGTAATTCGCGCTGATTTATCTCCACGATACTAGCGCGTTTTTATTAGCGAGCCCGCTAACTCCCCGATGACATTCATTCTCGCTAGCATCCCAATTTTCCAAAATGAACGACATTATTGTTTCATAAATAATCAGCAACCATTTTTTTTTTCGAAAAAAGAACACAAAAAAATATAGTTTGTAGTATTTATTTGAAGAATTGTGGGTTCCTATAGTTGGGAGATATAAGAAGCAAACCAACATACCAAATGAAGTATTATTGAGAATTATTCGTTTCGGAACATCGCAACCTACACAGAAAAAAAAGTCTTAAAATTGTTACATCTCTAATTGTAATGTGCGCCTTTCCTGAGATAATTAACCCTTTTCGTCCCAAAAGTCCGGAATTTGAACACAACTTTCAACGATGTAACTTTTGTTCCAAACAGTGTTAAAAAAAAAATGAAATAAGACAAAATCGATAGATTTGGAATTCCTCTTTCAAATGCCGTGATCAGAATCAGCCGAAAATTACAGAGAAAAAAGTTATGATCATTTTTTCTTATAAAGATTTTAAAACATCATTGGCGTTAATCAAGCATTTGAAAAGCAAATTTCAGATAAACTGCATAAAATTAGGAATTATTCTTTGAATTATTTGTATTAACAATGGTTACTCAATTTTATCGGTAAATTTTACTTAAGTTCTGGGTATAATCTACTAATTATTTTTTTTCTATGTATTTCAAACATTTTAAAACTTGTCCAATTCGGGAGTGGTTGTACCTTCTTTCTTCTGCCTCAAGTGGAGTGGACACTCTGTAACTATTCGGAAAATGTTCAGTAATCAAAATGTTTAATTATTGCTAAAATTAGATGATATCCACAAGGAATATTTCAGTAATTTTCACATTACAAATGATCATCAAAAGCATTTTCAATGTCGTATTTATACTCGTACAGTACGATACGATCATAAAGTCACATTAATAGATTTCAAATTTCGCGATTTACTAAGTATGGTATCATATAATTATAATAATGTGTGGATTGTTCAAAGATTTCGAAATAAATTATGAAAATTTGTGTGTAGCATGGTTTGAAAGAAAATTCGGAAGGTGTCAAGTTCAAGTCTATCAAATTTGAAGTATTTTTTACGATAACAAATATGTCACAATTACAATTAAAAAATATCATTGTAATTCAAATTGATATTTTTGTGTCCAAATAATGTCAATACCTGCTCTATTTTAGTATCTCTCTAAAATAACGGAATTAGGATGAAGTCATGAGTTATATATGAAGAGCTATTTCGTTGAAGCATTTCAATCCAGTATTTCCCTTCGCGATGATTCGTACAACGTATGATTTTCATCCAACACGATTTCATTATTTCAGTTGACATATAAGCAATATATTGGTAATCAATCTACAAATGTTCTAAAAACCGACAATCTGCTGTTTCGCAACCAGTCTGTATTTCGCACAGCAAACTCCTCGATTACGATTGTGGCGAGTTTCAATTGATCGCCATTCGACAAACATCGATCAATATTTTTGGAATATGAAATATATCTGAAAATGAAAAAGTCTTTTTAAAGTTCTGCCATACTTATTAGAATTTATTATTTAGATTACTAATATGTTATTTATATTATTGCACACATAAAATTGATTTCTTTTTACCATTTGGTTGATTGAAGTGCAAATTTATGAAGCGCTACTTTTCTTGTCGACTTTTATCTATTCAAAATCAATTAACAATGAAAATGTAACATCTCTTGATGTAAAAAACTTGATGACTTCATTGTTGTTAACATTAACTTATTAACTCATGAACGGCCATTTTTAAACTAACGTTATGTTAAGGTTACCATTTGAAAAACTGATCGACTGAGTTAGTTTTTTCGCCACCAGGTGTTATAGCAACGTTTGCTGCTATGTTCGGCACCCGGGATGAAAATGGGTTTAGAATTATACATATAAATTATAGATTTGTACGTAATCTTACAACACTCTTTACTCCTGTTGGCTGCCAGAGCTTAGAATTCTATATGTAAATGTATGTAAATGCAAAATTACAGGAATATAATGTCATTAATATGTTTGAAATACAGTAATACACTCACATACATGTAAAATGTTAACCTCAAGACAGTACAGTATACACGAGTTTTAGAGAGATTATGTAACATTAATTTAACAATCCTGTAACCTACATGCAATAAGTTTGGTCGATGATTTATATTAACTTAGCGTAAGGTTATGTGAAGGTCTCTCAACCTCCATAGAATGTTACAAGCTTATACTTGAAATGTTACTATAACCTTACAGCTACATTCGTGTTTTGTGAGGAAATATATTTATTTTACATACCTAATAGAAATTTTAATGAATCGTGTTTTTTTATTCTGACATTTATTTACCTAATCGTCAAGGAGTTTTGTTTAATTGAAAATTCATTTTATGTTTCAGGTACGTGACAGTTGGATGTGCGGCGTTGAGGCTAATATTGCGAAATTTCGCCCCGGTTATAAAATCCAACGTCGAAGCACCACTTCACACAATCGGCGTGGACGTCTCACGTGAAGAGCGGTAAGATTACAATTCAAAATCCACAAAATTAATTTTATTGAGTAATGAAAATGTTTTAAAAGTTAGTATGTTGTGGAAACTAGCAGATTCTTGAATAATGTTAGGCGGATGCCGCGTCCCAAGTTTAGCAGGTTCCTTAATCCCCGGTGTATAAGTTGTAACAACTGTGCGCTTATGAAACACAAACAATTTTCATCTCGCGTTAATGTAAAATCATAGTGTGTCTCTAATTACAGTAAATTATAAAAAAGTACATATTGAAGTTAAATACGTCGTACTGTGCAACTAATTCTAAATTTGCACTTCTGCGGGGAATAGTAAATGGAATAATTAATTTGGCTTGGTTACTGTCAAATGTAGTTACCTGAAGTACATTACATGGTTTACGTTTACAAGACACCCAAATTAACTACTTTGTTTCTATCTGTCCACAATGTTGGTAGATGTGAAATTTCTTATAATACTTCAAGAGTAAAATGACATATAAAGTTTAGGAATATAAAATAAATACAAATAAAACGCGAAAAAAATAGATAATGTTTACCACTGACCACAACTGCTTTTTACTCTTGTTTTGTTATTAATGCATGCATATATATTTACTCTTCCCTAAGTACATGGTTTATTTAGGTAAAAACAGATAGAGTCCCTTTCACGTAAAGAGCTTACGGACTCGCAAATTTAGACATTTTGTAGGTCCGCTTCAAGGATCGTTTAAAATAATCTCAGGGCTTTAATTACCAGCGGTCTTACTGGCGAGTCTACGTTAAGCGGGTTAGGACGAAACGCAAAAGTGTAAATGCATAATCCTATATTCAAAGTGATGGGATTATTTTAAATGATCCTTGAAACAGACCCTTCGGAGGTCCAAATTGACAAGAATATAAGTTCATTACGGAAATCACTTTACTTTTCTCATTAAGTTAAAAAAACGATGGAAAGCTGGACTGATTGTCTTTCCATTGTTTTCCGCGCATCCGATGGGATTGTGTGAAAAAATGGTCGTTTATCGACCATTTTAAATTTTGAAAAAAGTTTAAAATTTAGATGAATGTTTGAAGATCTCCTGGATTTTTGTCTATTTTTAGATTTTCTGATATATTTTTTAGTGGTGATTTTAAGTTATTTTGGTGTCTCATTTAATGTTTAAAGACTAAAGTCAAATCTGTTCATGTTGCTTTTATTATCTTATACTAAAAATCATCTCTTGAAAAATTTGAATTATTGTTTTAATTGGGCTATTTCTTAATCTGGTAGTATAATTCATTTTATTTATACATTTTACATTATAGTACAATGCAGAGTACGAAAGTCTTTTAATCAAATGCATCTTAAAATGCAATAAATATTGAACAATATTAACAACGTTGGTAGACATTTAGCCAAGATTTTAATTATAATTTTTTTGTATATTCTAAGCATGTTTTTCTAAAATTTTATTAATTGTTCTATTATTAGAGAGTTTTTCTCGACAATTGTATATTTTTAAACCCATTTTATTGCTTAAGAGTTTAGTTATTTCTAATACTTAAAAACACCTTACTATAACTACAAAATCGGTAATTAAAAAGCTCTCAAGAAGAAAACTATAAAAATCGGATAAGGTTTAAAATTGAAATTCAAAAGTTAGAGTAGTTTTAATAAATATTTTATGGATAAAATTGTGTCCTTGGCATGTGTTACATGTCGCGAATTAGGTTATGGTTAACATTTGTTGTATCATAATTTACAGCCAATTCAGAAAAAATTGTACTTCCTGAGAATTAATTTAAAAATGTCATTATTCTTATATTGACAAATGGAATTACTTATTCAAGAAACTGCTAAAAAAATGTGTATCTGGAAAGACGAAGAAAATTTTTGTAGCTAGTGTACCATCGGCGCAAAACTGTTAGCCGAAAACTTGGATTCTTATCTCTATTATCGAAAAATAGTAAATGTTTCTACTAAATTATTATAAATAATGGGTACATAATGTTTTGGTGCAACCAGTTTGTCGTCAGCACGTTTTGGTTCCGCCATTTTGTCACCAGGATGTTTTGGCTCCGCCATTTTGGCGCCAGGATGTTTTGTCCCCGCCATTTTGGCGCTGGATGTCTTGGCTCCGCCATTTGGCATCGGACTATTTGACCTTGGTTTATGTCGCGAGAATCATTTTAGATCAAAATTCGTGTAGTAAAATGGGGGAAATGGAGAAATGGCAATGTATATCTAATCTAACCTATCCAGTCAAAACTCCGAATATGGCTGCAGAGAAAAATTTAGTCCGCGGAAATTCCAACGAGGAAATTACTTCCAGGAAATTATTTCGTGGGAAATAAAGTCCGGTTACCATTAATACGAAATGTCATAATAAATACAACTTGGTATTACTTGGGGGGAAGTAGATGCCAAAAATAACCTGAAAAGTCGTTACGTAGTTTAATTATGGACAACTCTCTAGCCACTTAAACAAAAAAGCAGTTGCGCGAAAACGTCTGGCGCCAAAATGGCCTCGCCAAAACGTGCTCCGATAAATGTTTCTCAACGCGTTAAAAATCAAAATAAATATTAAATAAACTTTACATCTTTGAATCCAAATCAGACATTAAATTTGAAAAATTCAAAACGGTGGATTCAAAATAGGTGTAGAAGAAATTAAAATCATGTTATATATCCGCATTATCAAGCGCGGATAATGCTTACCTAAGTCATTTTGAGTTCTCTTAATTCAAATATATGTTATTGATATTTGAAAATCCACTATGGCAGATCCAAGATGGCTGCTGACAGATTTAAATAGGGACCACTTCAGATGAATATTCTTAGATGCTGTAATTAAATTATGTAACGCTACCTTTAAACGGTACTTTTCCGGTTGTCGAATTTTATATATTACCCAAATTTAAACATTCAAAATGGCGTATAATTCAAGATGGAGGCCAAAGCGTTAAAAATCATCGAACTAGGCTGAAAATGTTCACTTGGGGGCTTTTGGAGTCTACGAATTCAAATGTGCTATTCAATTTTAACAGTTTTTAATGGCGGGTTTAAGATGGCCACCAAGTTGTCTAATTATTCACTGAAACCATCTTAAAATTCTCTCAATTGAAGAGGTCTCGATGAATTCTTTTTTAAAAAATCACTCCGGCGGAAGGTCCAAAATGAAGGAATCAAAGTAAATTTTTTTTTGACATACTCATTATAGATTGTACTTTGACGTGTCACTGCCTAAATTTCGAAATGAACAAAATTGAAAATGGCGGATCCAATATGGCCGACAAGTTTAAAAAACTTTTTTTAAAATTTTTCTGAAACATAATATCTAGGGTTTTCTTGGCGCCTTTTCGAATTCGCAAAATTGCAACAAATTATGCAAAGACGGCGACTAATTTTCGTTATGATGTGTTGAAATCAACTAAAAATGCTTACAAGGAAGTTTTTGTGGTCGGTGAATTTCAATATATTATTCCAACTTCTAAATTAAATATGCTGCTTACAAAATGGCTGTAAAAAATGTTCAAAATATAATGCAGCCGTGACACTGTTAGGTTAGGTTAGGTTAGGAAAGGAACATCGCAATTGCGTTTGGCGGCGAAAAGTGTAACTACGTCAGTAGAGTAGCAGTATATTATAGTTTTAAGAACATATTTTAGGAAAATATTGTACAATTTCTTATACTGTAAGGTTAGGTTAGGTTAGGTTAGATTAGGGACATCGCAATCGCGTCTGGCGACGAAAAGTGTAACTAACTCAGTGGAGTAACAGAATATTATAGTTTTAAGAACATATTTTATGAAAATATTGTACAATTTCTTATACTGTAAGGTTAGGTTAGGTTAGGTTAGGTTAGGAACATCGCAATCGCGGCTGGCGTCGAAGTGTACCTACGTCAGTAGAGTAGCAGTGTATTAGAGTATTAAAAACATATTTTGTGAAAATATTGTAGAATTTCTGATCCTGTCAGGCCATTTTCTAAAATTCTCTTACACTACTGTCGTAATTTTCCAAAAATTGTTAAAAATGTACATCCGTTTGAACTAGACTAGTATTGACTTTGAGTTATTACAATTGTGTGAAAGATTGGAATAGTTTCTGTTACATTGTGAAATAACGAATGCCTTTCATAATTTCAGATATCAAAAATGCGTTTCCTGCTACGACAAGCTGGTGACGGTCAGAAGCGTGCTGCTGAAGAAGCAGACGATCCCGGGTAAACTCGGAGCGACATTCCGCGAGCTCGGCGCCTTGCTGAGGGCCCTGGAGTGACGTCGACGATTCCGCGATCCGCGCATTCGTGCGACGACATCGTTCGCCCCAGTAGGCAAGGGTCGGTGGAGGCACGCCAGGGTGGAAATCGCATCCGTGCTCCGGATCGTCGCCCGGGACGGACGGAGGTCGAAATCGCGCATCGATCATCGAACGAAGGAAATATCCGTCGTGCGGACCGCAATTCCAGTCAGCGCTTGAACGACTCCGACTTCCGTTTCCCCACAAGGCCGAATTCCCCGACGAGAAGCTTCCCTCGGATTCGAGCACGGGAGATATTTTGAAACGTCCGCCAATGAGTTTTTGACTTTTTCAAAACGATTCGGGGGGGCCGGAGAACATTTTTTTAAAAAGATTTTTAGCGATTTTTTTACGTATAGCACTTTTAGAAGTCTCGTTAAGCACGTTCTTAGATGGTATACTTACTTTACTTATATTTTTCGAAAAATGCATGAACGTTTGGATACATTCCACTTATAAAGTGACTGGTTGAAGTCATTCCAAATTGTAGACCGCTCGTAAACTGACGATTTAGTTTACCGACTTGTCTTAGAGGAGTTTTCGCATATTTTTTCACTTGAGAGTACAGAGATTTGCAACCAGATGGCGCGAGTGTACATGTGCTCCCGTGCGAGCATCCGGCGGTTTCTGAAGAAGAAGGTCGCTCGACGAGACGCGAACTCCCCTAGTTTAAGGAATTGTATTTTTTCACGAAGCCAGTGCAAACCGCAATAAAAGAAGCTCGCAACGGCAATTTTTGTAAAAGCGCGAGTATTTCGAACTTTATAGATTTATACCGAGCGACGTGTTTTTTCTACGAAAAAAAAAAGGAGTCCAGTTTTGCCTTTTGATAAAAAGCTTCAGGACGACAGGCGGCTACGTACTTTTAACCTCCCGCTGACCAAGACGAATGTAACTTTTACAGGCGACTTGTACCTTCCAAGCGAGAAGCCAATCGGGAATTGGAATCTAGGCCTAGATATTTTCGCGAGGATCGAGGTAAAGACTTTTCTTCTTTTAAGGGCGGCAATTTCGTCGTGACTTTTTATCTGTTTTTTTTTCTCCCTGTGTTTTTTTAAAGGTTTACTTAAGCGAGGTGACGTTACCGCGACGAAGGTGGACGACTCTTTCGTTTATTTCCACGCGCGACGTTGTTTTTAACGACGGAGCTTTAGGTAGATTTTCAAATTGCGAGACGCGATCGTCGCCCTCGAAGCGATGGACTGATGAACACTTTGACTTAACCTGTTTAGATGAGTAGGACGATTTTCGTTTTTAACCGATTAATCACGCGGATAACGGTCGATTAATTAATTACTTAGTGAATTAACGGATTATTGATTAGCGAGGCGAGCGAAGCTTTACGTTCTGTCGTTTCAGAACGTCTTTTCTCTCTCTTTTTAATTAACGGAGTCTCTCTTCAGCGTGAAATCACGAAACGCGACTGTACGGTTGCTCTTTTTTTTTGTGTTTTACCGAAGCAGTCGAGCGTTTCCGATTATTCTTCTCTCCTCAATGACAGAACTTGACACGCGAAAATATATCACGTCGAATCCGTCCAATGTATTTTTGTATAGGTCAGCGCGAGTCCTTTTCGTTTTTTCGAAACAGCGCCACCAAACGTCACGAGAATCATTCAGTTTGCTTGGAGCGACGAGGAGTGTTTTAACGGTCTTAACGTTCAAGACGAGAAATGACAATGTCCGAAATCGATTGTTGCGTAGGCGCGATCAATAGTAGATGGTTTTGGGGAGATTCTTTAGTTTTTTTTTTGTTGCGAGCGTTCGTCACGAGATAAAACCTTTAACACGAAACTTACGCGTAGCTGAGGTAACTAGGGAATTTTAATTTTATTATCAGGAGACGGACGTATAGGTAGTTCAAAGAGGCGGTGCGACGTCGCGAGGAATCAATCGAGCTTGCCTTCAAAGAAAAAGCGAGGCCTGCGTGTCTTTTGTATTTATTTTCGCGAGAAGCCCCGTTTTTACATCGCGCGAAGCGACTCACGCCCGCGGGCTTTTTCGTTTTCGCATGTCTGGACCTCCCGCGAACGGAGGCCTAGAAGATTAGGTGGCGAGCAGGTGCATGTCCGAGGTATTGTAAAAAGTACGAGTATGGAGCGTAATAGTAACGATGATAATATAATAACGTTTAATTATGGAAATTTTAAAAATGTCTTTATTTATTTACCCTGACTTTACTTTCAGCACTTTGCGGACGACTTTGACTGTTCTTATGAACATTTTTTGTTTTATAACCGATTCTGGAGATGGATTTTTTTTTTCATGTCGACTTTTTTGTCAGTGGACAAACTAAAGGTAAGTTTTTGATATTTCAGTTAAAAAAAACTTTAAAACTAGTTGTAGGCTCGATATTGGAATGAATAACGTTGAGACGGCTTCTTGCCTACAATTTTCGAAGTTTACTATTCCCTCGACACTATCAGCTCAATATTATAAAAAAACACGAACAAAAGAATTTCCTCCTGCTCTAATGACAACAGTACATTCAATACACAAGACAGTATCCCACAATACTACATAAAAATACCCTACATTAACCCATTAACGCCTGAAATGACAATTTTTATACCTCATTTTCAATCAAGTATCAAAATCAAAGTTGAAAACAATTGAGAGGTACGTTTCCTACAGTTTTCGAGGTCGCTCTTCAAGGTTCCGAGGTCAAAATTGAGTTTCAGCCATCAGAAATTCCAATATGGCGCCGAATATGAAAAAAAATTCTAAAAAACTGGGAATTTTTTATTCTTATCAATTTTTTTCGGGCTATTAGAATATTGGAATTTTATTGAAACGTTGCATAATGGTGCATAAAATAGTTGAATTTTAAGAAAAAATTTTACTTTTCTACCCTACATCATTCTAACGACCTCAAAATGGCGTCAACAATGAAAATTTCTTTGAGAAATTTCTGGACGCTCTAGCTCAAAAACTACGAACTTTTAAAAAAAAATGCCTAGAATGAAAAGTTCTTAAAATTCATCAAGCGATATAGTGGAATTTTTTCAAAATTTTTTAATGACATTTTGAGAAATTTTTTTACATTTTTTCAAAATTCTAATTTATTTACAAAAAATTCTGAAAAAATTTAGTGCATTCTCTGACGAATTCTAAGACTTATTTGTTCTTTGCAATTTTTTCGAAAAGTTGATAGTTTTCGAAGAAATGAATTTCAAATATTATAGTTTACGATTTTCCCCCCAAAAAACTATTAACTATTGGAAAAAATTGCAAAAAACAAAAAAACTCGTAGAATTCATAAGTGAATACTCCAAATTTTTTTTCAGAATTTTTCATAAATAAATTATAATTTTGAAAAAAATGTTGAAAAAAAATTTCTGAAAATGTCATCACAAAAATCTGAAAAAATTCCACTATATTTTTCGATTAATTCTAAGAACTTTTTATTCTTAGCATTTTTTTATAGCAGCACGTAGTTTTTGAGTTAGAACGTTCAGAAATTTTTCAAAGAAATGTTCATTGTAGACGCCATTTTGAGGTCGTTACAATGATGTGGAGTATAAAAGTAAAAGTATTTTGTTCACCTTTGTTCAGAGTTTCAATAGAATCCCAATATTCTGATAGCTCGAAAAAAATTGATAGGAAAATATAATTCCAGATTTTTTGGAATTTTTTTAAAAATTCGGTGCCATATTGGAATTCCTGATGGCAGAAACTAAATTTTGACCTCGGAATCTTGAAGAGCGACCTCGAAAACAATAGGATATGTACCTTTTAATTGTTTTCAACTTCGATTTTGATACGAAATACTTGATTGAAAATGAAGTATAAAAAATGCCATTTCAGGCGTTAATGGGTTAAAGGATTCTACTAGTCGCTAAAACACAAACTAAAACAATGGAATATTAAACCAGTACCGTTAATCAACAATACTTTGGAAGGATGACAACGAGTAATCCAAAACCAAATCAACTATCGAAGTAAGAAAAATACTGTTTTAGGCATAGATGAAAATGCATGGAAAATGCCCTCAACTTTTGACGGGATATATACGGGATAACCCGTAATCGGAGGGATTGTCCCGAAATTTTTTTTTCGATGTTTTGAACATTTTTGTACTTGTTCTGGAACATCTCAAGGATGTCTCCTTAAAATTTTAAAACAAAATCTTTATTAGTTTTGAAATGTCAGCATATGTTCGACCACAGGTATACGCTCGGTTTTGTAGCGCGCGACAGCTTTAAACGCGTTTTTCCCGAAACAAAATTTGTTCATACTGCTTGCAGGATAATTAAAAAGATAATTATTCGATTGCTTTGAAATTTTGTGGAGGTCTTCTTCAAACATCTGGCTATACTCCAAACCAATGATTGGAATTTTTTAATGCAAATTACGAAATTTATTCTAATAAATTAATTAACAAAAAACGTTCTCTCTCTTTTGCAGAAATTACTTTTTTTTTGGTTTTATATGTTTGAAGTATTAAAAATAATGTTACTCACCTCTTTTGATTTTTTGTTACAGATAAAAAATAAAGCCGCCATCCTGCAAGCAAATTTCAAAAACACTCGAGTTTGACGCAGTACAGCGCCGCCATTTTGAGAGTTAAAAACAAAAAAATCATATCTTATACTAAGGATGTATCTAACTCACAGTAAAAGATAACAAAAACACAACACTTATTCACCTAAAAAAAAAATCTTGAAAATCTACTTCGTTTCGGGACCCTTCCCCCCCCCCCCCCCTTAATCCGTTTCGTCCTGAAATGTCCTAAATTTTGACTTCTTTTCATCAGGTGTTTTCTCATGGAGAAAGTCACTCAATCGTTTTGATATAACCATACCTATTGTATTTTTTCTCGAACTTTCTAAATCTGGTTTCAGATTGACCATATCTGCCGCCATTTTTTACTATGGCGGTTTAAACATAAAAAACAACGTGAATTTTGAAAAAATTTGTTCAAATAATCGTATTTTTGAACACGAAACCGTGATCGAATCAAGCGGAATCTCTGTATCTGGTGGAGTAAATAGTAATACTAAAAGATAGGATGGTTATTAATTCACCATTCAAAATGGCGGTTCTCAGTGAACATTTTGTTGAAAAATTTCTGGACGCTCTAACTGAACAATTATGAGCTTGTTTTAAAAAATGCTAAGAATAAAAAATTCTTAGAATTCGTCGAGAAATATAGTAGTTTTTTTTCAAAATTCTTTTCAAAATTTAGTACATTCTCTGATGGATTCTACGAGTTTTTTATTCTATGCATTTTTTCCCAAAAGTTGATAGTTTTCGAGAAAGAAAAATCTTAAATTATAATATTTGAAATTCCTTTCCGCGAAAACTATAAACTTTTGGAAAGAATTACAAAGAACAAAAAACTCTTATAATTTATCAGAGAATGCACTAAATTTTGTTCAGAATTTTTCGTAAATAAATTGCAATTTTGAAAAAAATGTTGAAAAATAATTTCTCAAAACTTAATTTAAAAAATCTGAAAAAATTCCACTATTTCTCAATGAATTCTAAGAACTTCTCATTCTCAACATTTTTTTAAAAAAAGTTCGTAGCTTTTGAGTTAGATCGTCCGGAAATTTTTCAACAAAATTTTGACTGAGAACCGCCATTTTGAATGGAGAATTAATAACCATCCTATCTTTTAGTATAACTATTTACTCCACCAGATACAGAGATTCAGCTTGATTCGATCACGGTTTCCTGTTAAAAAATACGATTATTTCAAGAAATTTTTTCAAAATTCACAATTTTTGTATGTCTAAACCGCCATAGTAAAAAATGGCGGCAGATATAGTCAATCTGAAACCGGATTTAGAAAGTTCGAGAACAAATACAATAGGTGTGGTTATATCAAAACGATTGAGTGATTTTTGTCCCTAAGAAAGCAACTGATTAAAAGAATTCTAAATTTACGGCATTTCAGGACGAAACGGGTTAAGGAATTCTTCATCTGTTTTTCAACTTTACCTTTCATTTGAGGAAATCAATAATAGCTCAAGATCGCATTTTTCTTTTTCTCAACTCCGAAATGACCTAATTCATCGTGGTATACTTAAAAATAATGCTCTTCTCCATAGATTCGAGCACATAAAACAGCAAATCATTTTCTTTATTCGATATATTAATCCATTCCGCATTTCGAATACGAGGTCTTCCGATCTTTCGAGTTTTTCCCTCAATCCAACAGTTATTAAATCTTGTGCTTGACAAAGAGACGTATTTAATTCGAACGAATTATCATGTATCCTCCACGCGGCTTAATGCTGCCACTTGCAACATGCGATTTCTTAATCTATGCTCTATTTTATAAGCAAAATTTTGCGATTCTATTGCCCATCTGGCAATTCGCGGATTAATATTCTTTTTTTTTCAATGTTAACTTCAAGGAATTACATTAAAATGTTAAATTGTGGCCTTTGTAAAAGCTATAGCAGGATAAGAAGATCAAAACTGCCCCCGCCTTGATTTTTATTTTGAATTGCCCATTCGAAAGGACATATTTAATACCCCCTTTAGCCAAATTTTCAGCCCCCTAGGTAATAGTAGGTTGCTCCTATCGTAAAATTCGGTGTCTCCACTGTTTGATCCAAATAATCTGAAAAAATTCATGAACGTGTGCTTTTGAATGAGAAAATACCCCGATTTTTTTTCAGATTTTTCAATGATATTTTAGGTTATGAAGCTCATACGTGGCCAATTTCTAAATAACAATTTTTGTGTAGTTTTTCCCCTATTTTCGAATGCCGATGTTAGAATTACCATTTTCAAACCGGAACATGTTTAAAATTTGAAAAAAAACGATTTTTTTGCATTTTTCCAGTTTATTGGTACATAACCTCAAAATTATATACTTCAATAGGTATTAGAACACCCAAAAATACTCTAGGACTTTCTTTCAGGTTTAAACAGTTTTTAGAATCAAGTATTACTTTGCTGTCGCTACAAAAGTCCTTATTCAACCAGTTTTTGGGTATAGGAAAACTTCATATTATTCGAAAGATATTAATCATTATAGTTAATGCTAAGAATAAGTAAATATTTTTGATAGAAATTAAAATAAGTTTATCAAAAAGTTGTAAATATGTTCATTTTTTCATGAAAATAGTAAAATAATGATTTATTACGTGACAAAATTACATCAATTAACTATTATAGGAGTTTTAACATCTGACTTGAATATTATTAATCTTCATCACTATCGTTGTCTGTGACTTCAGTTCAGTATGTATTCAGTTGAACTGAGCATGGTTTTCCGAACGGGAAAGAACCGAACAACTTGAGTATACACCCAACTGCAATGATTCGTAAACCTAAAAAACGTTGAACATTTTTTATTTTACTCGGTACTGGTAAGTTCACCACGGATTCAATCCCTCTTCGCGCCAACTAAATACCATTTCCGTTAACTTGTTAATCTAAGTATTCAATTTCAGTAAACAAAATCTTGCATTTAACTATTCGTAACTTTAACTGGTTTTCTGTAAGTAATTCCAAAAGGCGTTCTAAAATACGGAAATGATCTTCGATCGTTCGAGCTGCTATTAGAAAAATATCCATATAAGCAAGAATATCCCCTGAATCTAAAAGCTCGGCTAAACCATTTTGATGGTGTAACTATTGTCAAGCCAAATGGCATTTTACAATATTCGATCGCCGAAAGTATATTTACGCGAGGCTTCATCAATTTCTATGTGATGAAATCCGTCTCGTAAATCTAAAATCGTAAAAAATCGTTTGCTACACAAAATCTCCAATTGATTCTCGATTAGTGGCAGAGGGAAATTTTCGCGTATAATGGATTTATTTAACAATATTGCATAATGTCGCATATGACGAGGAAACTATTTCACCTTTTCCTACTGTTCAAGAACCGCGTTTAATTCTTAATAACGAAATCGATCTAAAACAACAAAAAATAGATCCAGAGTTTGAACGTAATACAAAATGTATTATTTGCATAAAAAAATCAATAAATCACTAGAGTAGATGACAAAATGTTAATCCAAACTTTAGTGGTTGGGACAGGAAATAAAGGAAAAATGTACGTGCAGATCATTTATTAACCTTTTTTAAAACATATTAAACTTATTTTGATCATTTGTACGAGTACAAATTTTGCATTCTCTATTATTTAAGAAAACCCATGGACATTTTTAAATTTAGATAATCCAGTTCGCCATAATGTTGTTCAACACAAAGCGTAAAAATCAGTGATCGCAAGAATAGGTTACCGCAAAAATACTTCAATTTTTTGGACGGTCACTTGTAATTCAACTATGTAATATTTTTCAATAAAAGAATAACACAGGTGTTCGATGTTCTTTAAGATAATATAATGATCATTTGCAAATGTTTCGTAGTTTACTTCTAATATATTACCGACAATGTCCAAATTTTTTCGCTGAAATTGCGGTTAACCTCTGAAAACAAGAAGTTTCCAATAATTTGAATGATTTCAGAGACACAAAATCTGTTTAATGAGTTTAGTATATTAATAGGTTTCAATGTTGTGGCTCTTCAAAAATTCACTTCTTCAAACGCCATTTTTTGGTCGACAACTCTTCAATGATATACTGAAATTACAAAGTCGAATTTCAATAACTGTATATTTAAGCAATTTACTTAACTAATACGTTAACTACAAATTTTGTATCATGTATTCAAACATTCTGTTTTATCTTTTGGATTTGTAGAATTAATTGATAATTTCGCTTTATAAGAGCAATTTTTTTCATATTTAAAGGAAATATACGACTGAACGAAGGAAATTTTTGAAATTACTTATAATTTAAATTATTATTTCGAATAGAACAAAGGTACTTTAAAAACGGAATTTATCTAGAGAGATACCAAAAGACGAAGTTAGTTTCAATGTTTTAACAGGTACACTTAGCAGTCAATAATTTCTTGTTGCTACAAATTTAAAGATAATTTTGCGTATGTTACCAATTTTCGGTAATTGTGAATTTCGATAATTTTGTCGAATATTCTTTAGACGCTTGTTTCAGTTCGTTAAATCGTTATTCGATGTTTTCCACCGGTTTTCATTAATTTCTTCTGCTTACGTCTATATTCATTACCTTTTGTTAATTTCCATCGTGTTTTACTCATTTTCATTAGTTATTGCCAATTTTCACCAATTACTTCATAGTCTCGTATGTATTCATCATTTTTCGACTGTTTCCGCTATTTCTGTACAGACAGCGGTATGCGTTTGATGACGAGTTTTGAATGTTTACAGAAAACTGAATTACACCGAAGTGATTAAGACAATTAAGAAAATATTAAAACATAAACAAAACTACAAAAATCGTTGTTACTATAAAAAATAAACAATTTTTTTTAAACAGATTTGTTTATCTTAATTATTAAAGTAAATGTGTGTGAATTATTATTTTGAGTTTTGAAAAGTCGTTTCAATGCATGTCTTTTGTTATTATTTTAAGTACAGCCCCTTAACAATAAAATTACAAAATCATTTCAATTTCAAATTGAACATCAGTGTACATAAAAAACCTAAAGGAGTTACTACCATAATAAAAAGTAGTAAATTTAAGGTAAAATAGTGTAGCAAGTATTACCTTAAAAAGATACATCATAGCCGTTACGTTAACATATTGAAAATCATTCGTTGGAGATAACATTAAACAAAATCTAAAAAAAAGTATTTTTAAAAAACAGGAAAGGAGACAGAGTGTAACATGTTTGAAAGTAATGTAAGAAACAGAATTTAAAAGAATATGATTTTTATTAATAAAATCTATAAATAAAATCCTGAGAATAAGAAAAAAGTGATGCAACGAATTAAATTGTGGTAATTAGTTTATTAAACTAAATACGCATTAACTCTAAAAAATAGTGTAATATTTTATTTACATAATTTATCAAACATTTTGACAACCTATATCGTTATCTTGCATAGTGGAAACTATTTTTAAGGATAGTCAACATTCTTATATCAACCACTAATATAATCATATTTACGGACATTAGTGGCAGTGATACTTTCATGTTATAAACTAGTTCTAAATATTAAGGTAGTTCGTTGTAATATAACTATAAGATAGTAACATGACTATCTGGTTATTCTTGTACTTATTTTAAACATATAAATAGTAATAGTCAGCATGTAATGTTCTGCATTTAGTAAGTTTAAAGAGAAAATAATTATGTTTAGGTGGTTATGCAATTCAACAAAAAACAATTATTAACACAACTATTTTCTTAATGTATATTTCCTTTTTGTCAACACACATATACTTATATTATTAGTATCAAAACAAAAATAAAGGTTCTTTCACGAATATCGCCAAAAGTCTGTAAAAAAATGTAAGATGAAATGTATAATAAAGAATATACAAATAATTTCTGTTCTTAGTTAATAAAAATTATTTTTAATAAGCACTTAATAACTCACTTAAGAAAGTGTAATAAATTAATGAAACATCTTTTCTAATAGGGGATCCTCACTGAATTTAATATGTCAGATTCTTTACATGCTATTATTTTCCGATAGAGGGCTACGATGCAATTCTCAATTATCGCAAGTGCTTGAACCGTAAATCGGTTTCTATGTATAAGGTGATCTAATTTTGAGCGATGTCATTTCTATTAGTTCTTTAGCAATAAATATGGGACGATATTGTTGGACAGCCATTCGAATCTTGTAAAAGTGGAAATGCTCATGCAATTCGTGTTAATCAAATATTTTACGACACTATAATACCATTTTTAACTTTCAACAAATGCTGCAAAAATATACTGCAAAATTATAAGTATTGTTGTAATTTTACTAGATTTTATTTTAATTATACAGTACTATTATAATTTTTCAACATTTATTGGAAGTGTTCTATAAAAAAAACCGTGTTGGATACTCGGTTGTAAACATTCGACTTTATGCACCAGTCCTCTTGAATCGCATCTTAAAGTGTTGTGCGTAAAGTGGAACTTTACACCGAGTATCAAAAATTACATTAAAAATCTCATTAAAAGGGTCGAGAAATTATTTCTCAGTTTATTTTGTGTACCGATTTTTCAGTGTTTTTATTTACTATATGAAACTCAATTTTTTAACCAAAATGTCACATTGTAACTTATCTGCCGGCTAAATTTGTGTTAAACCTTTCGCGGATTCCGTCATCTTTATGCTTCTGGATTTCGTGATTTCACACTTGGATAAACAGTGATCACGCGATATCTAGCGGTAAACCATAATTACAAAGAGGGTTCGCGTTTTATCCTCTGATGGATCGGTTCGATAAAAAGTCTTACAGTAAGGCGTTATGTTTTATAATAAAATTACTTTATTTTAGAATTTACAATGTATAGTTTACATTCTAGTATAACCAGAGCTTCTTATTTTGTGTTTTTCTTTCGTATTCTTCTTTCCGTTCATGAAATGTAATGTATTTAATTCCCACTAAATAATTAGTAATTTTTAAATAAATCCTAAGAAACAACCATTTCTTCATTACGTTTCCCTCATTACAGCCGTAACTATTTTTCTTTCTATTATAAAATGGTGATCATTAATATTTTAAAATTATAATAGCGTAAACAACAAAATTCTTGATGCGAATAAACATAAAAACGTCTCTCAAATTGATGCGTATACACATAAGAAAGAAAGTCAATTTGATTAAGTTTATGAATATACGATAAAATTTAACTGTCTATCAACGTTAACTAGCACTAGTGACTTAGAACATGTTTGCGTTAAAAAAATGCCACGAAACACGCGAAGTTAATTCTATTTCAAGGCTTTTGGCGGCTTCCATCACTCCGCTCCGTCCTTGCCATTTCCCCGTTTAGATACAAACTTTGGCACTTAATGAAATATCCCTGATGCAATTTAAACTCTTCCAAAAGTAATAATTACTATTTAGTCGAAATATGTAATAATTTCTTATATATATTTCGATGCAATTTATTTTTAATGTACAATTATCAGATTGAAATGAGCGAGTACTTGATCTGGTTTACAAATTCTAAATTTTCTTTTTATTATATATTGTTAGTATAATTTTAATTTCAAAAATGTTATTTGAATAAAATATAAACGATTGAAGTTATAAACTTTTTTTGGGATTGGGACATGGGATTGCAATCCCATAAAATAAACATTACTTACATTAATTTTTTGTAATTGTGTGCGTAAAATAAGTGCGGATGGTATTCTTCGATTAAGGGCGTAAAACTTTATTTTGCGCCCGCAGACGATAGAGGGGTGCTCCCTGGCTATCTAGCGATCCTCTACCGAGTGTAAAAGATTACATCCGTAATACGAACAATATTTTTCGCCCAAGGACGGTAAAATTTGAATATATGCTCCGTATTTTAAACTAAAAAAGGTGGGGAACTCCTATCTCAGCCATGTAATTTTCGATGGCGTAAAATCCGATTTAAATCGACAATTGTTAATGAAACGAAGCCGATTGATCGGTGTATGAACGTGATCGAAATCTTTGCAGCTGAAAACTTGAAAAACCCCCGTTTAAAGTTGAACATTTGTATTTAAGGCTATGAAAATGAGATTTTTATATTTGACATAATTCTCAAATATGATCTGACAGTTTGATTATAAATAAAAAATTACTTCCATTTTCGGCGGTTTTTATCTAATTGCTACTAAAAGTCTCAGTGTAATTCATTAACATTTTCAGTCAAAAATTTTGCCAGCAATTTCCTTCTTTTCCAATTCGGATAAGTAGGTTTTTGAGTTTGTTGATTATGAATCCGATGTAAGTTATTCAAAATTCGAAATAGCTGTGGCTTTAAAAGTTTTGAAAAATATGATTGTTTTATATGATATTTGGAAGACAAGGGTTTATAGGGCTGCTGAATACGAATCCCGTGTCCGAATTTCAAAATTCAAAATCGCAAAATTTCACTTTTGCTACATTTAAAATTAATGGAAACAAAAAAAAAATTAAAACATAACAGAAAATAGGGACTGTAACTATCTCGTCCTCGTCCGTGTCTTTGTGTCTTTCATTAAATTTTAAATTAATTCATAAAGGTGAATGTCAGAAATCTACATACATGCAATCTCATCGAAATCTGGAATATTTCAATGTTTTTATTTTCGTCCACCATCTTGGCTCTGTCATTCTGAATGTTTGAAAAGGAAAACCAGATTTTTAATCAGCAGGTTCAAAAAGTATTCAAAATGTCAGACAAAATTACCTTTCTTCAAAATTGTTGTATGGCATATTAAAATATTGATTTTTGAATCATCAACATAATAATCTTAATCGAACATATTAATCGCATTCCATAGAAATCTATCAACAAGAAATCATCAAACCTTTTTGAAATATTACAGATTGACCCCTATTATTTTATTTTTGAGATAATCCTTCCTGACTATGATTTTACTAACTTCTTTATGACATTTTATACCTCACCGCAATATTCCCACATTTTACTGAATTACTTTTGTTAAAAATATCTGAATCCTTTTCCTCCGCAATATGAAATTTGCAAATGAAAAAGTGCATAAAAATAAAGTTCGTATAATATAAAGCGTTAGAAAAGAAGATCCCATATTTTGAAGGTTTTTTACTAAACTTTTAATTCTACACTAAAGGTGTCTACTCTGTGCTTAGTTTCAACTTTTGGAGCAGTCTGCGGATGCGTACGTTTGGAATTTTCAAGTACTGGAATGTCCGGTATGTTAACGTTCCGTCGTTTGTACGTTTTAATATGCGGTAGGCGCAAACATTTTGAATCTTTTGAGAAAACGGAATTATTAAAAAATTAAATGAACACACAAAGAACGAGAAAAGGTAACCTAACAAATAATAAACATTCGAAAGGTACTTTTACTCTAAGAATTGCAATAACAGCTTATGCACCACATACGAAACTGTTTCTTTTGACAATTTGAGAGAAAGAAGTCACTTTATTAGCACCTTATTTTTTGTATACTTTTTCAATCTCGTGAGTTTCTTAGCCGGAGAATTCACCTATTATGAAGCGAAAACTTGTTAATAAGTGACTTTTGTTTATTTCCGAAAATTCTCGGACATTTCTCAATTAAATTCCTTGGAAATTTCCAGAATACCGTCTATAGAAATTAGAGTTGCCTTTACACAGTCAGAATTTTAAAAATTTTATTGAATCCTCGTTAATTTACATTTTTCAGTGAAACTTTCAATCTTACTGGTGGACCACATTAGAACCCCCTTAAAAGTCTTAATTAATACATTCGTTTAATGGTGTTCCATAAAATCAATTAAACACACATATCACTTAAAGAATCATGTTTGAAATTCGTTTAACTTATCTAAGATTTTTATTAATTATGTGAAGATTCCATTGGATTTTCTCAAGAGAACAAAAAGCAATTACATAGTCTATTCGACTTCAATCGACTGTGATACTTTATTTCCAGCAGGCTAGGCGTAGTAAATTGAAATAAATTTTATTGTAAAGCTTTCTCTCAGTAGTTTTCCAATACTTCTGTTTGGTACCTTAACCCTTACACATCGGTGCTGAATACACCCTTCATTTTACACGTTTTTTAAATGTCAATATTCATCGACACAATTCTCCTATTGTATTATATATTTCATAACAGTGAGGATACATTGTAATGTGGAATTTATAGAAATCATTAAAAAAAAATGAGTCTCGGTATAGATGCGTCTCGAAATTTGTCCCAGAGTATTTGCCTGGTTCCGTTTCGTTTTATTTACCTGTCGCCGCTCTTTTATTCCCCCACCTTGCGGGTTGGAGCCGCACGAAGGGTCTGCAGTGACGTCACGAACATAAGGTGACTGAGCGGAGTGGGAGAAGCGGAGCTCCCCTTTAGTAAATATAACGAGACGATGAGGGAAGGCGAGGAACCGAGTCGGCAAATGTACCGGGACTCTACTTTATTTACTACGACTTCCGACTTAGGCATAAACCTTATGACTTCGTATAATAAATAAAGGGTAAAAAGACATTATTTTTGAGACGAAATTATAATCGCAACCTAAAATTTTATATTTTATATTTTTAGCGTTAGTTTTTCAGAATTTAAACTAAAGGTATTAAAAAAGAGGAAAAATTGTTTCAAACTCATTGAATTGACTTGAAAATTTAGTTAGTTGAGGAGTTGTGAGATCAGTAATTAGGAATGTATTATCGGTTTTTCAAAAGCCAAAATGGCGGATAAAAATGACCGAGAAGCTCATCAATTTCGAGGAATGGAATTCTAGTTCATGACTCGGATGCTTTCGTGGTTGCTAATGCGGAATTCGATGTTAATTTTTATCAATTTTAAACGGTGGATCTAATATGGCGTACAAAGTTGTACAATTTTATAGGAATCGTTTGGATATCGTTACACTGAGGATTTCTTACTCGCTGGTTACAAAGCCGAAGTTACTTTTTCAAAATTAAAAATGGCGGAATTAAAATATCAGACAGATTTTTTGAATATTATTAGATTCATTTGAAATTCAATTCAAAAGGAATCGCAGAGTCGCTCATTTGTTATTGTGTTTTTAAAATTCAAAATGGTGGATAAAAAAATAGGCGAGAGATTCGTTTGTAAATCTCCAATCGCGGGATTTTACTGTTGGTGATTAAGAATCTGATTTTAATTATTAAAAATTAAAAATGGCGGGTCCAATATAGCAGACAAATTTGTACAATTTTGTAGGATTCGCTGGAATAAATGTTACCCGGAGGATTTCTTGCTCACTGGTTGCAAATCCGATACTAGTTTTTCAAAATTACAAAATGGCGGAAATAAAATGTCGGACAAATTGTTTGAATCGTATTTCATTCGATTCAGGACTTGCGGAGTGGTTCCTGTCGAATTTCTTGTTGTTTTTAAAATTCAAAATGGTAGATAAAAGATGGTGGAGGGATTCGTTTGCAAATCTTCACTAGCATGATTTTATGGTTGGTGATTACGAATCTGATAACTAATATTAAAAATTCAAAATGGTGGGACCTATATGGCAGACTAATGTTTTGAACTTCATACCAATCGGAGGATGTTGTCATGATCGCTGATTACGAATTTGTTATTTGTTTTTCAAATTCAAAATGGTGGACTAAATTTTCAAAGTTCAATGGATTCCAAATGGCACATTCAAAATGGTGGACTAAATTTTCCAAGTTCACTCAATTCGAAATGGCATATCCAATATGACGGACTCATTTTTTCCAAGCGTAGTAGTCGAATGAAAGTCATTATTTGAAGGATTTCGTGATCGCTAAATCCGAAGTTAGTTTTCAACATTCAAAATGGCGGTTTGAAAACCCTTCGAATTATATTTCGCATGATATTGAAGTGACTTTTTGCACTTTTGTCAGCCATTTTGAATTCCACATAATAAATTTCGAAGTCCTCAATTCAATTACGTTACCACCAACCCTAAAAATATCTCAGTTCTAAATTTATCATCTTGTACAAAGTATAAGTGTGTGCATCTAACGAATACATATCTCGAAGTAAGATCAGTCTTTGGAAGTTATATTCGTGGATAAAATTTTGTAGATTGATGAAAATATGTTGCAGTGTTCGTTTGAAAACGAGAGTAATATTCAGAAGTAATGTCGAGCGAATTCAAAGTAATGAAAGTGCATTTCGATAAATATAAGGTAGGAAAAATAAAGTTGTACGTGCGCTTCTTTCAGACGTGAAAAAAAATCACTTTAAATAAATGAGACGAACCCGTACGAGGTACTCGGTTCCATCAGGGCTTAATGAATCGAAAAAAGGAGTAAAACTACACCGGCGTAATTCGTTCCTTGACGCGTAAAGGGCGAAACGAAAGCGACGCCGGTGTAGTAACATCGACGTTTCCAGCTCGGCCTTTGCCCGGCCAAAGCGAAGGGTTGCCTTTCCACCCTTCAGCATTCACCCATGGACCTTTTTCTTTTTTTCTTTTCTCTCTCTCTCTAGGTCTCCCTTTCTCCTTCTCTTTCTCTCTCTCTCTCTCTCTCTCTCTCTCTCTCTCTCTCTCTCTCTCTCTCTCTCTCTCTCTCTCTCTCTCTCTCTCTCTCTCTCTCTCTCTCTCTCTCTCTCTCTCTCTCTCTCTCTAGGTCTCTCTTGTTCTCTCTTGTTATTTCATGCCTTTCCCTTTCTGTCTCTTTTGGTCTTCAACCCTTCACTCTCTCTCTCCCTCTCCAAGATGGACCTTTAGCTACCTCTTTCTTTCTCTCTCGTTGTAATCCCATGAATACGTAATCCGGCGGCAAACACTCGCCGTGCACGCGCGGTGCGCTTTAAAAGCTCGCGATATTTCACGGATTACGAGGAGGCAGGTCGTGTCGAATGTTTGCACTTCGTTTCATGCTATCAGCTCGAAATCGCGAGACCGATCGACGGCATATAGCCGCTCTCTTTTAGCATTTATTATAATGAGCATTCACCAAGGGAACGGCTTCATCCTCGACCGTGAAAGCTGTCGGTTTACCGACACGTGCTTTTTTTTCAGGCGTTAAGCAGTCCGTCGATAGCCTCGACCTATTGTAATTATTATAGGCCTCACGATTTATGCAACGATATTTTCGAGGTTTGACAAACCATATTCCTTCATTGTGGGATCGGTCCAAAGGGGTTGCTGGGTTTTCGACGAACGCTGAGATTACGATTTCTGTTTATCTACGTGGGCAAATCTGGGGAAAGTTCTTAATCGTAGAGCTTTTTGTTTGCTACAAAAATAAATGTCTTGGTTACTTGTAAGGTTAATTTAGACCACTTCTTGGTGTCTTGGAGCTGTCTTATTGTCGTATTTACCCCTTTTCCTACTACAGTAGAGTCCTGGTATATTTTCCCGACTCCGTCTCGTTATACAGTAGGCTTCGCCCTAAGTTATACCGTCCAAAGTTATATGTCTATCCAAAGTTATAGATCTGGCTTGTCCAAAGCTATACAACTCTCTTCCTCTCCTTCTCCCATCATATTGCTTTGATGAGCCACACTTGCTTCGCGACACTTACACACAGAAGCATCCATTGCACGGATATAAGCAGAGTAACGGGAGTGGGGAAAGCGAAGGGATATAACTTTGGAGAAGCTTCCGCCATTTTGAAAGAATCGGCCGTATAACTTAGGACGAGGGATACTTATTGACTTGTCGCCGTTCTATTTTTCCCCCATCTTACGGGCCGGGTCTCAGGAAGGACCAGCTGCGACGTCACGAACCTAACGCGACTGACAAGAGTGGGAGAAGCGTGTGGTACATATAACAAAACGGGTGGGGAAAACGAGGAATCGAGTGGGTAAATATACCGGGACTCTACTGTATTTTAATGTGTGCTCTATTGATTCTGGTTCAGAAAATTGAAAAAATTTATTATTTATAAAATGAAACAATAATGTTATTTTTAGGTCTTTTTTACATTTTTCTGCACCGTAACGGGTTATAATCAATGAAATGCAAACGTAAAAAGTGATTCCGCTTGTGGAACAGAAATATTATGTTAACATAATATTTTCTATATAACCAATGGCCTATTGAATAGCCACTTAACGCAACAAGTTTAACACACAGACCCAATTAAGTCGTTGACAATTTGAAGCAGATTGACGTAGGTGAAGTATGTTTTGAGATTTCGGTTGCCATGTTGTATCCTCCATTTTGATCTTGTTATGTCTGAATAGGTGTAATATTAGTAGTTATCTGACATATATATTCAATTTGAAAAGTTCCATATAAGAAAGTTACATGTATCGCATACAATTTAAATACAGCGGCCATTATGGATCCGCCATTTTGAATTTAACGAGTCAAAAGTATTATAATCTTCATATATATGAGCAATTAGTATTTATATTACCAATATAAAACTGAAAAAGTGCTTTCTATGTTCTCTATTCAAAGGAATTATTAATTTTGAATAAATTTGTTTCTGTCTGTGGCCATTTTGAGTCCGCCATTGCCTCTAAACATTATTCTATCAACGTATTATTTATGTCCAATAATAGGGATAATTTTGTATGTATGCATCTCATTGATTATAACCTATTTCAATGGAGAAAGACTTGAAAATATAAAAAAGACCTACAAATCCTGGACTTTTTATTTTGTTTTGCAAAATTTTAGCGTAAATAATCGTTTTTTTTTGCAATTTTTTCAACGGCAATCGATGAAGCACATTTGAAAATATTAGGAAAGGTATCTTTCAAAGATTACAAAAAAATCTTTTTAATTTAGAAACTGAGCTGATGTTGACGTTACGAGTATTACGTACCTCCTTTTCTCACTTCAGAGTGAAAAGGGTTACGTCAGAAATCAAAGGAAAATTTAAAAGAACAAGTAGAATTAGCGGTTTTAAGGATTACGATCAGGAATCGAAGTCAGAATCGCAAAATTCGAAATGGCTGACTTAAAATGGCGGATATTAAAGGACACTAACTCTTCCACCTTCAATACGAATATCATAAAAAGTGATTTATATAAATTCTGAAGATCTCTGATTAAATATCTAAAAGAATGGAAAATTCAAAATGGTGGTACAAAGTATATATTATATTCTTCAATAAATCAGTTGGACAAATCTTTTAACAATTTTAACTAAATGACAGGAGATTTCCGTAGGTTTTTGAAGTTACTAAATAAGCAGCGGATAGTCTCAAGTTTTGAGGCGGGTTCGGTTTTTAGCTGTAACTTTTAAGCGATATAACTCTTCGGCATTTTAAGCAAATAATACAAAAGTCAACTTCATCATTATCATTACTCTAATCCATTGAAGGCGAAATTCTTGGTTTTGAACGCTTAACAGTTGGTGGAGTTTTACTCGGCGCCTATATTTATTCATTGCACTTTTTTGGTTTATTTCTGAGGTTTTTGTTGCTATCGCTGCTATCGTCTTTTTTGTTGCTTGTTTTTCTCTTGTTGCTGCCTTCTTCGCGGGGTTTTCTTTAAGAAAGGTAATGCTCTCTAGAGATGTTAGCTTGCTACCATTCATTGATTTTGACAACGTTTCGACGTTCTTCTTTTTGTAGCAGCTTGCAATGAAGTGACTGATTATTATATTTAATAATTTGAAGCAATAAATACAATAAATATTATGACAATACTTCGTTATTAAATTACGCAACAAAGTTTTTTGATTCATGGGTTTTTGACTTTCGGCTTTTTAACTTTCGGTTTTTCGACCAGCAATGGCTGATGTAAATTGACGAATATCAAGAAGCAAACTTTTCCGTTGACAATCGGAATGTCATAGAAATCAGGTCCTTGATTTCGTATCTTAATTTAAAGTTGAAAAATGCAAGACTTCGAATTCAAAATGTCCATACAAAAGTAAAAATATGGATTTTGAACAAACTACTTGGACAAATTAACGTTACAAACCTTTGAACTAAACGATGATAGATTTCCAGATATTTGAGGTTGCTGAATACGATTTTGAAGTGAGAAAGACAAAATTCAAGATGGTCGATTCAAAATGGCGGTTAAAAGGCAGAAATAATGTTTTTCGACCAACTAGTTAGAAAATAAAACCTTTAAACATGCGATATCAACAATACAAGGTTCCCTATATTTTTGGTGTTATTAAATGTGGATTTGGAGTCCAGAATTGTAAAAAATTCAATAGCGCTCTTTCAAAATGTTTGTTCAAAAGTAGAAATGGTGTTTTTTTAACAAACGAGTTGAAAAAATGATCATCAAAATGTCTTTAAGGTGTGGACAAAAGTGTCATATTAAGACAAATATTTTAAACGTTTATTTCATTGATATTCAAATACAAATAAACATAATCAAAATCCTGAGACAATTTTATATTTTGAATTGGTCACTGCATTTGCAATAACCATTACTTTATTATATTATAATGTTACATTAATTCTTACTATCCCGTAACAATCCATTTTTTTACACTAATCATTTAAATTTATTTGCACCTGATAGTTCTTAAAATTCTACTACTTAAGATTTGAGAGTGTAATGACTAATATCAATATTAAAAAACCAAGATATTACCATTAGCAATTTTTAGTAAATACCAATTATTAATGATTCTGGTGCATCCTTACGTCATTAATTAGAAATACATTTTATTTCGCATGTTTTACGTTTATAAAACAATTAAATTAAATATATCTTCCTGTGAAACATGAAGACATTAATTTATGTCGATTTTCTAATTTATGTTTCGTCCATATGAATAAAAACCATATGACCATTCTGCTAAAATAGAATAAAATAGACTCATTATTTCAGCTTTATACTGTTATATTTTTATTTTATCGTGTATCGAATTCGACATTGTTGCAATGCATAAACTGCGAAATGTCCGTTATTCATATGCTCGTGTGCTTGCTCGTTCGTTCGGTTACTTTTTTTTTATTTTTCCTGTTCTACACTCGCGTGTATCTAAATCGGAACTGGTAAAAGTTTACCAATTATTAGTAAATGCTGCTAATCGAGAAAGAAAAAAAAATGTTAGATGTAGTACCATACTGTTTGTTTTAATAATATGTAATTTAATAAATTAATTAGCAAAACATTTATTTTATCCAAATCAAAATTTCCAAATAAATTTAAATTGAGATAATAGATTCAGATCTTTATTATTATTATTTTCAATATTATTTTTGTTATTTTAAAAAGTGATACTATTTACGACAGAATTGGTCTGTACTTTCTGTATGTTTTCTTATTCTGTTTAATAAAAAAATTACAAATTTTTAATGGCGATAAAAATGTAATACGCATTAGCATTCATCACATTTCGCTTAAAAGGAATATACTTCGAATCATTTTATATATAAAAATAAAAGGAGTTTCGCTGCATTTCATATATATATATATACCATAATTGTAAATATTTCCAAAGTTTCATAATCAATAAAAACAAATGTAAACAAATTAAAGATATAACAGAATTGAACGTCAAGAATGCGATTCCGTAAACACAATAGTATTGAGTACATTTTGATTTTAGTTTACTGATTAGGGATTTTCGTAACCACTTGCGTAAACTAATAGGCAAAGGTACTCCACGCCATCTATAAAGTTACCTGAAGTTGAATGCCTAAATAATCAGCTAAGCTTTTTATCGCTTCAGGCTGCATTAAATTACTTTAGTCAAAATGACATAGGATGTCAAAGGGCTTATAACCTACAAATATGACAACACAGTAAGCTTTCTGTTTTATTAAGAGCACGGTAGGGTATATTGGTTTAGGACTGTTATGTATAAATTGGAGTAAAAGATAGACCGTGACATCCGAGAAACACATGAGTAAGCTTCGTTCTGTCAGGCCATGTACTTTTATAGTAAACAATCGTGTGTGCATTTGCTTTTTCTCATTTGTATGCTCACCAATAAAACGGGATACTTCTTTATGCAGGTGCCCACTTGAACGATAAAATTTAGATCTTATAGCTTATTCAATGTTTTCGACCTCTTTAATCCCATTTCCGTATAATTATTGTAATTTTCTATATTCAGATCCTCAGGGTTCTTAAATATCTTTGATTACTTTGTGATTCAATTATATTTTTCTTTATGCCATTCTTCATGTCTACTTATATAACTATAATATTATCAAATATTTGTCAAATAGTAACAATACTTTGGCTATCTTGCATTTGGTACCCGATTAATCTAATTCATTCTACTGAAATTATGTACGTGCCATTTTATCATTTAATTGTCAGAAAAAATTATGTACTATTCACCTTGATATAATCATTGTACCACTTTATTGACATTTACTATACAACTTATTGCAATTTTAACATGAAACTCGTTGTATTTAACGTACACAATTGCGTGAGAAATTGTAGTAATTGTGTACGTAAATTTTGTTACCTAAAGGTATTCACCATGACATAAATAAATAAACTAATTAACACAATTCAATCATTCAAACCATATTACACGCAGACAAATTCTTGGAAATTTTACCATTTCAGATGGTCGTTTGGGGATGGACTTGTACTAGAATAGAGAAAATTGATATTTTGCTGGTAAAAATTCCTACATTTAATTACAATTTTTACAGTAAAATCTCAGTTTTAGTCAGTTTTATCAGACAAACGGAACTTTTTCTCATTAAGTAAGTTTGTCCCAAAATTATCATTTTAAATGGTACAGTTTCCAAGAAAAATTGTCCCCGTGTACATTTCTAGTTTCTGATTAACGAAAATTGAATTTCAATGTTTAACTTACATTTAAACCGAAAAGTGAGTTTGCATTAATAAACAATATTGCCATCTGATTTATGCCGTGAGATGGTGCTGTCTCCCAACTCCCCAATCTCGCCTACCAATTTTTGCGGAAAAATGTAACTTGGACCCCTAACCATCTCTACCAAGGATATTATCGAAAAATACTTCTTTTTTGTGTGAAAAGAAGGATATTTCCCATACATTTGTTTTTCTTTATTTTTGTATAGTATAGCTTTTTTGGATACGAATAAAAAGCATAATGTGCACATAACTTTTTTTCGCAAAAAGGTTAATTCTATTGTGAATAACCATCATCAATTATAAAATTATACTATTACCAAGCTTGATTTTTATTTTATAATAGTACTTTATTTCGAATAACGCATTTAAGAATGAAATTGATGCAGTACAATGACTTTTGGAATTTAGATTTACTAACATAATTGGTAATTTTCTACTGATAGGTAGTGAAATTAGGATTTTTTTTCAGTGTAAGTTGGTACATAAATGGTCGTATCGATATTCTAATATATGTGCTAGAAATTAGTAGTTTCTTTATTATTCGGGAAAGTTATTTTCCGCTTTCTGCTTCGTTTTAGCCTAGAAATGTATTCTCTTTGTCACTCTAGCCAATCAATAGGGTTGCTGAATAGGAAGGGTCACAAATGAACGCGACTTGAAAGAAAATAATGTTAAGTAAAGATGCATAGACTTAATCAATAGTTTATCTTTCAATTTTCCTTTGCACCCGACAATGTAAACTGCAGAGCTTTTCAATCTCTTTTAAGGGGTTTAGACTGATTGTAATCAAACTTATTGCATTTACTCTAACATTGATAACATTTCCAGCACTTTTACTCCATTCAGAGTCTGAATTCTTACCACCTGGAGGTCGACAGTAATGAGAATGTTTTTTTTGCAATATTTTATTTTTTTAATTTTGTGATCTCATTATCTTCTGACTATTTGAGTGTGTTTTTTTGTTTGCAAATAATGTAAAAATGCAAAAAAGAGATTCTCAATATTGTTTACCTCCGCATTCCCTCCGATAAGCGGTGAAAAATAAAAAATATTAAAAATCGTTGGAAAAGTAGGATTTACGTGGTCATCCAATTAAAATTCCAAAATCCGAAATGGCGTATACAATATGTTCAATTTCTGACCAGAATCGTAAGCAAGTCATCGGCAGTTTCAAACTCCTATTGTAGAATAGTAATTTGTCCAATTTTTTTCAGATTTCCTATATAATTTTTCTCAGTGTAGAATCGCGAAAAATTCCAGCCATCAATTTTTATGAAAATTCAATAAAATGCTAAAATGAGTCTATCATATTGGATCCGTCAGCTTGAATGTTGAAATATTAACTGCAGAATCGTTATCTGCGACCCTAAACTTACATAGCAATTTTTATGAAAGTTGGATAAATTTTGATAAATTATTCCACCAAATTGAATTCGCCATTTTGAGTTTGGAATTTAAACTTCAGATTCCCTATCAGCGACCCCAAAGACCCTCAAGTAACAAGATGCCGGCTAATCAATGAACTTTTATATTTTTGTCCACCATATTGAATCCTCCATTTGGAATTTTCAAATTTTAACATCAGATTCATTATCAGCGACTCTGAAACCCGTATTGTACCTACTCATTTTTTAATCGAGCCACCGGAAAAATATGCATATGTGGAAACTATTTTTCCGGCGAAAATTCGTGCCCAGGAGGTTAAAGAAATAATTTATTTTTTGTGAAAAACCCGTCGATGTTATTTTCTCCGTTAATCTCCTTGAAGTATTTTATTGTCATACATATTGTACAAGTAATACAAAATAATACTTCCTTAAATTTATATAGAGGGAACAAAAGAAAAGTATTAAATTAATTTGTACATAATAAAGCTAATGTATTGTAATTTTCAGGTTATTCTTTCTACTTATGTCGGTCGCGATCGACTGTACGTAATCCATAAATTGTGATGCCTGATAGATGCGGATGAAATTTCTTCACGTCATTTTCTGGAGTAGAGTTACTATGAGTTTAGATTAGGTTACCCGAGTAATAATATTACAAAATAAAGCTAGTAGCATACATTTGAGGTTATGCTTTATTATTTAATACTTCTTGGTAGAATTACCATTAGATCTTAATTTTAACCAGATTGTAGAAATAAATACTTATATACAGAAATATTGACCAATTGCAACATTTATTCTTCATGGACGAAATAAGGAAGCCGTGCAATTTTTCATTTACTCAAAAAGGGGTACGATATCGTTCAGTAAGTTTAATTGACTTTAAAGACATAATTTTGGTATAGATTTGGAATTTTTAACAATATTCAACTTTGAACTCGTGGGGATGTTAAGGTATATTTTATGTTATATTTGCTTAATTTTTAACAGTGTTCAAGTCTTCAAAGTCCATTTGATTTACAGGACAATTTTTTGGTCGAAAAATGGTAAATTTTAATTAAATAGAGTATTCTTTGGTTTGGTCGAAACGACTCCTCTTGTTGGTGGAAATAGGACGACAATTTACTATTATTCTAGCATGAATAGATGGGATATAAAAAAATCATTAACTAAATAAAACATAAAAAGTCAAAGAAATCTTCTATTGTTTCGTTTATTTATTAGTCTTCATAAAAATTCGTTTAGAGTAAACGATGCATGGCAAATTTGTGACCAACTGTACTATAGAAACAATCTTCATAAACTTCTGCAATAAATTAATGCCCAAAAAAGTATTCACATGTAAGAAAAATTCAAACAGTTCTTTGTTAGAAAAAAGTGAAAAGTAAGCAATGAATAAACAAATGATGGACGTCTTAGTCGAACAGATCACGATGTTTACGATGCATACTTTTAATTTGTCCAGCCCAATTTTTTTCTGATGGCAGAGATGGAAAGTCGAAGATTCAACAACCTAAATACATTGAAGAGTAAGGTTTATTTGCATTTGTAATAAATCATTCATTTACTCATTACAAATATGTTTTTTGAACATTAGTTGGACATAGGGCAAAATTCATTTACCTACAAATTTATACCATTTCATACATTTCCTACAAATATTTTTAGTAAAACAACGAAGAAGTATTTTAATTTAAGTTATATAGTCGTTCATTAAACCTAAATCAAAATTGACTTATAATAATGATTAAGTGAATACCACCGTACATTATCTTTTAGTATTTGATTTATGTCTCTGAAACGTATAAAATAAATATATTCACTGCAATCTTCATTTGTCTCAACGAGACTACGAGGCTGTTCGATTATTTTGTAAATCAATGGGAAGATTGGAGAAACACATTACGACTAAGTGTAAACCCCGTTGAAATGAATGCTATACAGCCTGGTCTGATTATTTAGGAAATTAGGGGGATGATGCGGAGGAACTTTACGCATTACTTTACGCACAGCCTTTACGAGACTGCTAAAGCGGTACTTAACGGGTGAAAGATGGAACTTTAAGATGAACTTCTCCTTGAAAAATTGATTTTAATTGTCATTTCATTCACGATAGTTGAAAACTTTGTAAATGTTGAACGAAATCGATGCTTTATTGAATATATATTATATATTTTTTATATAAATTATTTTATTCTAATTTTATGTTGATTTACGAAAAATATAAAGGGAGCATAATTTATTTAATCTGATAACATAATTAATTATATGAAATTGATAATATTGTAAACATTCGTTTTATATTTTATTTATGATTCCTCACTGCAATAAAAACGGGTGTTCCAATTTGAGAAACACTTTCCCTTATTTTTAATTCATTTTTAACCTAAAAGCGTATCGATTCCGTTAAAATTTGATGAATATTTCTGTGGGATTTGTAAATTTTTTGTAAATTTTTTTCCAGTAGTAATTAAACAAGCCAGATGTCTCACTTTCTGAGGATTTTCTGACCATGAGTTTATAACGATCTCATAATGAAATCATGTTAAGATAATCCTCAGGACATCTGACTTCTTTTAGGACACATTTCGAAATCAATCTCAACTCTTTTTTATTTTGCTGTCCGGGAACATGGAAACGCCGCAAATTAGCTAAATCCTCTTAAATATAGATACATTTACCGTCTCTATTACACGTCTTAGGTTATAAGACACAAAAATGACTTTTTTTTGGAGTAGGCGTAAAATAACCAATTGCAGGCGTAAAACGCCTATTTCACACCTCCTAGGGCATAAAATAAATGTAACCACTTATTTGTCGGGCCAACCAACTCTTTTTTTATCGTATTTTATTGAGTAGACGTCTGACATAAGTTCTACAAATTTGAGGTTATGTTTTTTAATTAAAAGCACCTGATTTGATAAATAAAATTTCGGTGGCAACTGTTTTCAAATAAGTCTTAATCATTGCTTCATTTGCAATTATTATTATTATTACCATATGAAAAGAAAGCTGAATTCAAAAAGCATATTCTTAAAGAGTGGTTTTAAATCATTAAAATAGTTATTTTATGTAAATTAATCATTTGGCATAACTATAATAATTATGTTACTTATTTCTGCTATTTGTTGGATTACAAACTTGAAGAGTTCCAAGAAAATGCATATTTTTTAAGCTTTAATTCGTTACATTTTAAGCCACATTAACTACTTTCTTCTTCCCATGCATCAATTCGAGGAGTCATTTTATATCACCGCAAAAAAGCTCAATTGAGAAGCCAGTAAATCCAACGGCAAATCTGGCTAATGCTGCGGCCTTAGTGACTTTGCAGAGGTATGAAATTCCACCTTACACTAGGTGCCACTATTTATTTAGTAAAATGAGCCGTCATTTAATCAAACAGTTTTAAGTGGTGCATTGTTCAAATAGGTGTCTTATTTATTACTTCAAAAAACTTTTCTTAACTGAAATTTACCGAATGTTCGATTCTTGAGGATACACATTTTTTACTGATTGAAAATTTCGCCAATTCTCAGAAAATGATCAGGAAACAATCGATATGTTTCTTTAAATATAAAGTAAATTTTACCGAATTTTTCCTGATTTTAAAAATTAGAAAACCGAATGTAACGATTTTTCGTATGATAATCACAATATTTTTTAGTTTCTCACTCTATAAATTTGAATGAGTAAAATGGTTAGGTGTTTGTATTATTAATTGCAATTAATAGACGCGTTCTACCAACCATTTAGTGATTCCGGCTTACTATTTCAATTAGTAATTCGTTTTCACAATTAAAGTAGAATTTGTACAAAATGCGAAGGAGATATTATTAATATTGTCAACAACAATTTGGTAGACGTTTTTATTTTATTGGATCTCGTCACTAATAAGGGTTTTCGAAATTTAAATTCCCTCTGTTTTTTAATAGTACATTTTACCGTTGGCGCTGCTGGACATATTCTAATGATGTCGAATCATATGGTTTATAGCAGTTTGGGCTGAACATAACTTACAAACGAAAAAGAGACACGCTCATATACAATGATTTTCAATGCAGTCATAAGTTAGGGTGTTTTATTTTTAATTGAAGTGAACGGCGATCCTTGAACAGGAAGTAATCTGAGATTCGGTTAAATTTGTTATGTTAATAGTTAAAATAAGAAATTTACATATTAATGCCAGGATCATTACGTGCCATATTTACACGCTTACAGTTTCGCCGAAACAACGATAAACAAACATATACACGCGCAGCCATTCGATTTTCTGCGAATTTTTCGACGCATTGTTGTTATGCGCAGTTCAAACTACAAAATTTAATGTAAGATTTATTAACAGTTAACGAACGCACATTTAATGTCAAAATATACGAGTTAATATACAATAACATTGCTGAACTGCAGGGAAGTGCTGGTATTTTCATCTCAAAGTTACCTGTCGATTTTGACTTTATAGTTACTATTATAACTTTACAGTTAATGTAAGAGCCTTGAAATTAGCTTACATTAACTATTAGTAAATAATTTCTCTCAGTGTGGGCTCTGTGACAAGACGCTTTCTCTAACCTACAAATGTGCATGCCTTTGCACAGTTATTGTATTATATGTACATTCTGTTTGTATTGACAAAATCATTTTTGGGAAGGAAATAACAATCTTCAGTCGACGTGGTATGCACTGGCGGTCTAGAAAAACCGATTTATATTAAGTCTTCTTAAAAATGCTAATCCTTTGCTGATTTTTCAAATTACTTTAAGCATTTAATATCTGATTTGCACACTCTTTTAACTTATTTTTATAATTTCTTGTTAATTCAAGACGATATTTAATAATAAGTTAATACTGGTAGTCTCGCCCAATCAGATTTGTTAAAAAATATGGAGAACAACATTTCAGAACTAATATCAGACGCATAAAAGACAATTAATACAGTTATAAATAAAAAGCATATTCGTTCTATTAAATTCCAAACTTCTCTTTCATAATTTTATTTGACAAGTTACATTACTAGTCCAATATTGAATTACTAACTGAAAATAGTTTTATTATACTAATTCACCTAGTAGTTCATTATTGAATGATTAATTAACCGGTTGATGAGTTAATATTTCAATTGATACTTACTCTCCTGCTGTTAGTAACTGCCTTTCCACTAACTGAGCTAATAGAATTTGACGAATAATTTTCCTAAAATTCTATTTTATTTTAAAAGAGCATATTTTCTACATCCGAGCATTGCGTATAAATATTCGGTTTATCGACCGTTTTCAGGGTCTTTTACATACTGCTCAGAGGCCCGCGAAAGAACCGCAAATTGGTCAAATTTCCTAGCCTAGCATGTTCACGTGCTGCTGCTTGTTTTAACTAGACTCTACAGCTTTTGGCCGGTGAATGCAGCAGCAAATTAAAATAAGGGTAATTTCGATGTATTTTGGGAACAATTTTGGTTTTCAAGAATTTCATAAAGAAGTGGTTACTAGGGTTTCCAATTAGAAATTTATTTATAAAAGGACCGCGATGATTAAGAGGTTAACATTCTCAATATGTATTCTGAATATTCTTGTGTTCGAATCCCTATTTTTGCAATTCTTTGTTTATTTCTAATTGTTTGTAAAAGCGATGCTATGAACCGGGGACTGTTACCGATCTTAGTCGGTAGATGGCGGCACCGTTAATTGTTTTTCTGTAGCCGGCACAATTTGTGACTTTTTTATTTTTTTGTGTGTCGTCTTGTTGGATTGTGGTATACTTAGGCAAGTAAAACTGGCAACTATATCTCTTTCCAAAATAATAACTGCACCAGTTTAAATATATTGTTTACCCGAATAGGTATGTCTATATTGGTTCTCATAAATTGAGTAGGTGACGTATATATAACGGTAAAATTTTGCGTTATTGCACTTTATTTTCAACTTGACCTCAGCGAAGTTAATATTGAGACGCTTGTGCCCTACTATTATTTCGTATTGCCATGGATGAAAGAAACAGAGGGTTTTAACAGGATGATGAAAAATATTTGAAAGGTCCTAGGAGCTCCTGAGGACTCGTTCTGGAGGAAGTGCTGTGTGGGTTACTTTTCAACGAAAGCAAAAACCAAATGTGTTTTGCAGTTTCTGGCAAATAATGGTTTGAAACATTCTGAAAAAGCATCTTAAACCAAGTACTGATATATTATCAACATAAAATTTGATTTTGTTCTGTCCAGATTTTCCACACCTGATAGACCTTAACCTGTAGACTCCCGAAAAATCTATATGTATATAGATTTCAATAAATAATTCACTGAATTCGCTAAAAATCAATACCCTGGTGTTTTTTAGATCGCGGATTACGAATCTGGTGTTAGTTTTCAAAAATTCAAAATGGCGGATCCAATATAGCGGGCGAATTATTCTAAATTCTTTTTATTTTCTTGATAATGGGTATCTAGGGGTTTTTGGGGTCGCTGATTACGAATCTGGTGTTAGTTTTCAAAAATTAAAAATGGCGGACCCCGAAAGCCCCCGCGTATCATATTTCACATAAATTCGTTTAATTTTAAAGGAGAAAATTGATGTTGAATTGCGTATGATTGGAACTTTCTATAAGATATTTTTAACTATAGCCACATCGTTTTGGAATTTTTAAAGGTGAATAAATTCTATCAATACCCGGCAGTCTACAGGTTAATTACAGGATTAATTTACAGTTAAGCAAGGAGATGCGAAAACGACCAACAATTTCCAAAAATAGCCGAAAATCATCGCAAATGATCAAAGCTTCGTGAAAAAAGAAGTCATTCGCAATCTTCTCGAAAGAATCTCGTTAAAATCGTCAACAAATTGTACGTTAGAATAAGTCCGATCGTTTCGATCGAAATCGCTTACCTTTGGAAAAGGTTCGATGTCAGAGTATATCTGCAGTGTATATATCCAGAAAAGAATCTCCTCTCGAATCCCGTAATAAAAGCCATTCGATACATATAAGACCCTTGACGAAAACAAATCTTGGCTCTCGTAACATCTCCGCATCCGTAAAAGTACACTTCAAATCGATCTCCGATGGATCGAATCCCAGATGATGCATCGGCGAAATCTACCTGATACCTCGTCCGAATGCATTCGCGAGTCAGGTGCCCTTCCGCCAATCGGTACAAGCGGAAGGTGAACCTATAATGGTACATGTGTGTGTGTGTGTGTGTGTGTGTGGAAGGCGTAAAAAAAAGCAGGAGAAAAGAAGATCGCGCAGAGTAGCGCAAGAAAGATCGAAATCGGCGATCAAGGACCAAAAGAGCGGATCGGTCGGCCGTCTCTCTGTTGTGACGGAGATAAGTTAAGCCCCGTTCTTGTCGCCACCTCGAGCGACGAAAATGCTGTTTTCTCACAAAACGCGGGAACAATGCCACCCGAGGGCAGTTTTCCTCCCTGGGCCCCGGTCGCCGTAAGCGGATTATCCCGCAACAGAAAGCGATACTCGCTTCCGCGTCTCGCTTTGTGAGCAACGTGAAAGCCACCCCCGAAAATTCCCGAGTCTATTTGGTCGTCGCTTTTTTTTCCCTCTTCCCCCCGGGGGGTAGCCGTTCTTAACCTTCCTCCGATGCCAGGGCGCATCCTCCTCCCGGTGCGAGAACCCACTCCAGATACTGGCACTCGTCCCACTTTATCTACCGCCCCGTAATACTCTCGTCGCTTTGATCTCGTTATCTGAAATGTAATATCTTTGGGTGGATCCTCGAGGCGCACAATGACACGGGTATCATCCCGAGCCCCGTCTCGAGATCGGTAGTCGGCCGGAAATTTCTGATTGGCGTCTGCTTGCGCCTAATGCGAGGAAATGGAGTGAAAATTAATCGAGTTTTCGACGATCCCGACACTCCAATGGAACTGTAATATGCCCTCGAAGCGCCCCGTGGGAGAGTGACGACACTCAAATTTTCACCAATTAAATTTCGGACAAGCACTGGGTCACCTCTTGTCACCTGTTCCTTTCGATTAAACGCGCAATTTCCTCATTTTACCGACTTTTCCATTTCGGCTTTTCAATTCACGTTTTCAATCGTCAGCTATTGCGATTCAATTGCGACTCTTTATTGCTGTTTTAAGTATTTTTGCAAAAAAAAAATGGTAATTTTTTAATATCTCCGCATGATATGTGTCAATTTGTTAGGTTAGGTTAGGTTATGTTAGTTATTTCATTGTTTGTTAGGTTCTGATAATACGAATTAATTTATCCATGATTGCAAGGGAGTCAACTAGAAGGGACAAGAGGGGGGAGATATATAATATACCCCCTGGCCCGGTATTGTATATTTATTAGTCTATGTAACTTCCAGTAACATGTAGTCGCATATTTAATTTTGCCTCCCCCTGAAAATAATCCTGCGGACGCCCATGCATGATTGTATGAGCCTATTGTTTATGACTTATTAGACAGGTTAGGTTAGGTTGGAAATAATATGTCTTTAGGATAGGAGCGTCAGCTCCTATCATCTGTACCGTTTGATTAAATGTTACAATTTAAAATTTTGGCCGACTTTTTATTTCGGCATTTTATAATTTACGATTTTGCACTTTATCAATTACCAATGAATTTATGATCTTCATGCGACCTTTGACAGTTTGCCTCAAAAACCATTTTGTTTATTCATCTATACTGTATATACAGCAAACAGATACCCAGATACCATCAAGAGTTCTTTCAACTATTTACTCTTTGCCTTAGGACCCAATGTCCAAGACCATATTAAACGAACAAACAAATAAACAAACAAACAAACTCTGATCAGGTCAAACTTTCATCGTGCCCCGACTATTCGAAATATAATACATTTACACATTTCATCATATTAATTACAATGTCCACACGCTTGTTTGTGACGATAGGCTTGGTTATGTTTGATTGTATTAGGTGTGGTTAAGATTGGTAAGGTTTAGGTTAGACATTCTTTGAGCGCTAGCTTTGGTTAGTATTAATAATTTTACCCATGCTTCCAATTATCGATTCGTTCTCGATTAAATTACATTTAGTATGGTTAGGTTAGCCAGCAATTGTTTGTTAGCTTCTTGGTTATACAGTTTTTTTTTGTTTATATTTAAACGTCCTCGGTATTTTGTTTTGTGATGAAACTTCGTTTCATGATAAGTGGTGTAATGAATAGTTGGGATATCAAATTTAGCAGGAGTTAAAGCTGGAATTTTAGTTCAAATTTGACAGCCAATCAATGTCTTAGAATAAATGTCTGATCTACATGGTTTCGTAATAATTTCGGACCCTATTTTGCAGTCCCGCAGAAGAAAATTAATAACATTATTGAATATTAAAGTATATCGGTTTTTCTTTCTTAAGCAGATGCGGAAAACTAATGATCAATATTTCGTTTTTTATTCATTTCAAACTTCTCAAAATTGACTGCATTAAAGAGATATTATAGAATGTAGCAATTTTTGCGAAACAATTTGGAACATCTTTTTCCATATAGGGTCGGAATTATGGTCATATTCATAACAATATAGAAAACCGATTTTTTCTTAAATTCCGTCCAAAAGGCGAGCACTGACACCGGCATGTTAAAGGTCAGGCGGACATAAATGGGTTAAGTTGTCGTATACATTGACGGCATAATGAACTCTTAAAGTGTTCATGAATCACTCTTATGCATCGATTTAAAAAGACCCTCAAGCACTCTAATAAAGCCTTAGGAGAAGAACTGATATTTTTTTTAATTTTCATAAAATGTATAACTTAATTGAAAATTAAATTCCTCAGATTTATAGATTTTTTACAAAAAAAATTAGAAAAGCAGGTTTGTCAATTTTTACTATTTTCCTACTAATTCCAAGTGCGCTTAGTCGACTCTGCATGTAAAACTTAAAAAAAAAAATGATTACTTATACAAACAATTTTTCAAAATAAATTGACTCATGACCGCTGCTATACTTGGTGTTGGTTGCTGCAGTTCCTACATTTCATACACAAATGTGAAGCATGGTGCCATCTTCTTAAGTCGATCTGCAGCTCTCGCAAATATTACAATTGAATGTTTATGTGAAAAAACTGTGTAAAAGGGCGATTCCGTCCGTTAAAAAATAATAAAAAAAAATTATTTTGGGTCTGCTTTTTATTTTTTACGATTTTCTACATATAAACGGGATGTAACCAATGAAAAGCAAATGTAATAATTGATTCCCATTGTTGCACATAATTATATACTAGCAGAATATTTTTTGGAGCAACCGAATCTAAATGGTCACGTAACGAAACAAATTTATTCAAAATTAATAATTCCTTCAAATGGCGAGCATAGAGATTTTTTTGGTGTTATATTGATGATATTAATATCGACTGTTTATGCACAAATGTTATAATAATTTAGATTTTATGAATTCTACGTGGAGCATTCGTAATGTACACCATATGTAAAATCTCTTACATACAAAGTTGTTTCATGAATCTGTTTCAAAGTTGAACGAATATTATACGTATTCAGACCTGACAAGATCAAAACGGCGGATGCAATATGGCTCCGGTACACAGCAATGAATGTCATACCCATACAAATTGTCAACGTATTCATGTCAAAATTTCATACATGCAACGATTTCTTACGCTCTAAAATAAAATGTCCGACGACAGTTTTCGATTATGACCCACAATTCAATACGTTACATTTTTATTTTATTTAGTTACAAGTATTAAAATATAGCAAAAAAATATTTTAAAAAATACAGAAAAATAAAAATTATTCTTTAAATCGTCTACTCGCACGTGGTGAGAATTGGCAGCTTTCTTTTTTATGAACACAACAATATTTGATTTGCTATTTTTAATTTTTCATTTTAGGGTTATGAAATCGATATATTCACATATGAAATTGTAAAAAGATACGTTGACAATTCATAACAGATCAACGTAGGTGAAGTGTATATAAGATTCAATGTTTTATACTGGCCGTCATGTTGTATATGTCAATTTGATCTTGTTCCTTATTGTTGTTCTTGGATCCGCCATTTTTAATTTAACGCGTCAACATTATTATAATCTTTGCATATATAAGCTGTTAATATTTATATTATCAATATAAAACTAAAAAAGCTTTCTACGTTCCCTATTTAAAGGAATGGTTAATTTTGAATCGGCCACTGCTTCTAAAAAATATACTAGCATATTATTAATGAATAGGGTGCGGGTAGAAAAACCGACAGTCAAAACACCGACAATGGAAAAGCCGACAGTAAAAAAACGACATTTAAAAAATGTCTGTCTGCTTGTCAATGTGTGCATTTTTTTATGTCTCACCTTTTTGACTGTCGGTTTTTTGACCTATCGACTGTTTGATTTGTCATTTTATCGCCCCAACAATCGGAATCATTTTTTATGTATCTGTTTCAGTGGAAGAAAAATTTAAAGATTTAAAAATCATGACTTTTTTATTTTATTTTGCATGTTTGTCCAAATAATTATTTGTCGTATATTTTCTAATCGGAAATCAATACAGCGTACTCGAAAACAATAGGAAAAAGCGACAATTTAGGTGCTACACGTTATCGACAATTATTATTTATCCCCTGTCAATATCATAATTATTTCGCAATCTTAGAATTGAAAGTGAAAGTGATAGCAATAATCATATATGTCATTCTAGTTTAAAAGTAGACCTTTTTGAAATAATATTGCACACCGGCATTAGATTTATTCTCATTAAAAGTGTTATGTGAATTATGAATACTATAATAGTTTATGATGTTGGTAAAAAAATTATTTTTTTCTTGTTTATTCTTATCTTGAATATAATATGTAATGTTTAATATTACTTGTATTATTAATTAATTGTAATATTAATTTCAGGTATTGTTTTTATATAATTAATCGTAAAAACCCAAAATATCCTTATCTGTCGTGAAAAGTTTGAAACCCAAAAATAGAAAAATGGGTTTTTAATGGAATTTTATTTGTTATCAAGAATTAAATTATTTTTTTATTTAACACAATAAAACAAGAAAGTCAGGAAGAAAATATCGTAAATGTAAATTTAAACATTTAATAAAGTGTGATGCAATTCCTGTAATAACTATTTCTTAAATCTATTGTAATTATTTTAATAAAATAATTTTCTGAATATTTTCGTTTGTTATTATTGATTTCAGTGACTAAAATTATAATATTTTTGCAATTAAAACTAATACCGGTATTTAAAATATGCATACTGAAACCTGTTAATTTAGCACTATTATTATTAGATCATTAATAACTTTGTCAAAAAGAAATAACATTACCAAACTACCGCAGTTTGCGATTTGTCCAATATCCCTGCAGGATATTTACATATATCTTCAATTTTAAAATGGACAATAACTATAAAACGGTAAATAAATAAAAATAGTAAAATTATAGGTTAAGGTAATAAATAATAATTAAATACACAGATTAGAAAATATATGAGTACCGTAATTAGACTTATGTAATCGGTAGTTTTGAATCAATTCTCGCGCGGGTAATCGAATTTCGGAGCAGGTTGGATGTCAAATTATTACACTTGGGACATTAATTTTCGGAAAGTTTCACCTTTAGCCTAACTATGTTTCCGACGAAACAGGGGGACGAATATAACATTTTGCCCTAATATATGCCGACACCACATTACCAAACTAACATTGCTCCACGGATACTCACAAGCGCAGTTAAGCTCAAGTTTGAAAGTTTTCTAAAATTAATAACATACGTGGGAGTTTAGTATATAACTGACATTTATAAATAAGCTTGTCTGTTAAATCCGTCCACGTCAATATTTTTTACGTTAATATACATATAAATGATTATTGTGAAGCTGTTGAATTACAATAATAATGTATTTTAATTTGATAACAAAATTCGAAAATTTCTTTTGATATTTATATATTTCCGTAGTTCCATTCCTGGATTTGGTTTATAACCAACATATTACTTGTTGCTTACTAAACTTTTGTATGGTTTAGTGTTAAATTTACATGAACATAGTTATTTTTGTGTCAAGGGAGTAAAATGGGGGTTTCTGCCTTGATCACAAAACACGACGGACGGCGAAGCATAAATAATTTAATAACAGAAATAAATGAATTGAAGCTGCTAACATAATTGTCTAAAAATCCTACTTAATAACTATTTATCAAAATTATTCAAAATATGTTTGAAATAAATGTGCATTTGAGAAGGGCACATATCAAAATAAATGCAGCGAACTGTTTACAGTCCTTAACGTATGTTGTTTAGGTTTTATGGTTTTTATCCTTTCACTGTACGCGGTTCTTGGAAAAATTGTACCTTGCTATTAAATTAGAAAACCATAATCAGTATCTCGCGAATATTCAACTGGTGTGGACCCCCATCTCTATTGTGTAAATTTGGTAATGACTGTTAAGAAAAGTTATTGAAATTATGTAGGGAAATATCTTTTTTAAACGTTCTGTTATATTTACATTAAAACTATATTACACCTATAACAGGTATTTACCTGTTTTACAACTATAAAAATAGTTTTAATCCTTGTAAAAGCGCTTTAAAGAACAAGATCCTTAAAATGCGTAAATACTAGATAGAAAATGTATAAAGAATGTACCGAAAACCGATAAAACACGTATAAACTATATAGATGATCATCAAAAAGACCAATCCAGATATCCAGATACTAGTAAAATTCTAGTCCAAAACCTGGACAAAAACTGATGAGTTTATGTGTTTTAAATATTCTGAATAATGCTTACCTAGAAACTCGACACAAATTATACAAGATTAATCTACAAAGCTATATAACAAATAACCGTAAAATTCATACATTTCCAATGGGTAACTGGCCAAGATTGTTGTGAACAAACTGTTTAGTACGCACGTTTATTATCCAAAAACAAGCTAGAATGTTGGCGCTATTTTTACCAGCACTGAAAGAAATTTTCGGAAAATACAGCCACAAATATAGTTACTTCTGCCAAAAATATGAATACTTTAACCATATTTCTGGCTGTGCCCTCTGAACGTTTCTTTGCGTGTGGATATGATATAATTCTATTAACATCAAATTACATATTTGTAATATTAAATGTAACTATTTATTACCATCTGTTATAACAGCATTTATTTTAGCCACGGTACAGTTGGTTCCCTTGCGTGGTCTTCATTATGACTACATGAATTTCAATGTCTTCATTAGCATCACTTGCACTTTGAGTTTATGACCAATAAATCTACTTTTCGGGAAATTTTGGTATTTTAGATGGTATTTTAAGAAGATTACTATAATGCGATATGTCAGCATTTTTTGGTAAAGACTATACAGTTTAGAATATTTACAATATTTGACCTTGTCATATATCAAATTAGCAGGTGTGCGTACAAAACACTTCTACTATGTCCATTCGTACGGCAAAACAAACAGAAATATCGTTAATCCAACCATTTATAAAAATCTCGTTATTCAAAAAAATTATTAAATTAAATATTTCTTTAGTAAACAAGATAATAATATTGTTCCGTTAACTTCTCTTCATCGTGAAATATGTACTACAGTACATAACCTCAGAAATATGGCATTTTACAATAAAATAGGCATTTTAAATATATTCCGGAATAGTAAAATAGATGTAATAAAATTGATTAAACCAAAATAATCTCTGTCACATTAACAATAGGTTTGGCATGGTATATTTTACAATATTTTTAGTTGTAAAATTAACATACACGGAAAATAATGTTTGTTTTGCCGCAGCCTAAACCTAACACATCAAATGCCGTCGCAAAGTAATACTGAGGCCATAGCCATATCGGCACCGCAATTTTGCTGTCGCACCTTAATATTAGCCTATCGCGGCGTAAAATCATTTTCCGTATACAGTCAATATTCGTGTGGTTAATTTTACTATTGTTATGTTAGAACCATTTCTACCTTTTTTTATCATTCCACTAACTCTTTTTATCTCTGTGTAGGCCGTCCAGAAACCGTACCTGCGAAGTCCACACGAAACGTCAGAATTGTCTGCAAGTGATACAGTTGTGATCCATTGGACATCCACATTTGGACGGGACCAAATTTTGACCTACAACGGACGAAATCTGGATTTTAAATGGTTGAAAGAAAGTTGTAATGGACAATCATTAGACGTTAGTAGCATTTTTGGATATTAAAAAAAAGACGTCCAACGACCAGTTTTGGGATTCTACAAACCATTAGATATGCAACGGACAATCATTGGATGTACATAAATCCTAAAAAATAAATTAGGCGAATTATTCTAGCTCAATTTATTTTTAAACTTATTTAATTTTGTATATATATTATTTATGTTTTAATTATATTTGTATATAAGTTGAATTATTTTAATCATTTTAATGCTCGTAAATAAATCAATCAATTTGGAATGAGAAAAAACACCTCGCGGCAGGATCGAACCTCTTTCACTACGCTAACGTTTTAACCACTAAGCTACGTTTGGAATTAGGTTCGTCATGTGAAATTTAGTTACTTATAATAAGACTAGAAGCTTATTAAATCTGGCTCCCCCATCGATTAGGAAATTATTAATATTCCCAGGATTTGCACATAACAAATATTATGTAATAGATTTAAAATAGTGTATTTGATGTTATATAATATTTCAATAAAAATGTCAATAGTGCCCATTTCAGGGAACTTCATTTTTTTATGTTTATAACTAATTTCAAATTATAATAATAATCTTCTAAAAATGATCATTACTTTTTTGCCATTTTGATTAGTAATAGTTAAAAAGGACGTCCTTCAAAATGCAACAATTTAACGTTGAAAAATGGATGTACAACCCTTGTAGAATCTGGTCCATTTTTTGTTATATTGTCCAATTACTCTTTTTTTTTTGTTACTTTTTTGCTTTTAATATGGTAGATATGTAAACTATACCGAAACTACCCAAAAAGTGGTCTTCTTTTCTACAGAGAATGTACGTGTATTATATACGTATCTTTTATGTTCATAAATGTGCCGAAAAAATCTGTATGTATCATCGATGTACACCAGATTTGATGAACATCCAGAGGTACCTACATTGGTCGCCCGATTATGTCCATTGGTTGTTTTGGACGATCCATTGGGTATATACAGGATGGACGTCGGCTAGCGGGTCATAGGAATCCCATGTTAAAGCAGTAACTAGATCAGTCGACTAGTCACGCGGTATTTAGGCCTTGTCGGCTTTGCTACAATTCTTAGTTCTGTTTATTTATGCATTGCGAGGAATTTAAAGACTGTAGCAAAACCTAATTACCACGGGATTAATCGACTGATGATCTAGTTAATTTTTTAACATGGGATACCTATGGACCCGCTGGCCAACGTCCACCCTGTATAAATAAGACTTAAGAAATTATTATAAATATTGGTCCAGTGCAGGACCGTTGCCATGATGGTAAACTTTATAAGAGAATTTTTCTCTGTGCGAACATCACAAGTTAACATGTATCTGCTTAAGTTCGAAAAAGTAGTCAACAAAATGGAAGACATAATCGTTTCTATATTCGGATATAATTATACCAAACGAATTTTATAATGACATACGTCGAATTTCGCTTGCTCGTCAATGCGAATTCAAATTCCATATGTATCCGCGATGGCAAAAGTCAGAGTAAATGCGTTCTTAGCGAAACGAAAGTGATGCTCTGGCTCGAAAACTGAAAAAGAAGACCGGATGCCCGAATTCTTTTCACCGTCGTAGCCTTTTATCTCTTAGAGCCAGGTTTTTCACTCGGACGTTTTTGAATAGGAGGTGCATCGCGTGATTCGGCATATTGAAAACGATCATCCGCACTCGCGAAAGATTGGTTCCATTAAAAGCTGACGGAATTCTCGGTGGTTCAATTTGGGGATAATTTGCTCGGCGGACTGTTCGCACGACGTCATTTTCATATAAATAATACTCCGCTCCGACCGTCTCGGATGTAGTTTTGTGTTTTTTAGCTCTTCCTCAAATTTTAGTTCAGCAAGCATGCGCTTTGATTTAATGCTACTTTCCAATTTTACGTGATTTCATTCGATGCCACCGGATGTATCCATCATTACCTCCAATTGTATTTTTGGCAGAATGTATAATTTTGTTTTATATTTTGTTATAATTGACATGGTTCTATTATCATAAATAAGATCATGAAAATTTATTGTATGATCGGCCCAAGTGATCATCTTTCAAATAATTGTAAAATTCCTGTAAAACTGTACACACGGTGAAGAGAGAAATGTAAATATTACACAAAATGGAGGAAAAGTGTTTGGTAACTTTTGAAAAATTTTTTTCGTAATTTTTCGTTTTACAATTTCAGCATTTTATACCTTTTTATTGGCTAATTTTTATTATACGCTGGAAAGTTACGTATTGAAAAAAAAAAGTATTCTGCATTACAAGATATTTTATCTTAAAAAACGGAAATATCATGACTAATAAACTAAAATGTACTTTACATTTAGAAAAATCAACTAATTTCCAATAATAATCTACTTTACTTCGTTCGTGATAGATGGCGTGTTTCGCGCAAGTAGTAAGAACCGTTTAAAGACCGTATTGTACACATATACAAGTTTAGTTCGATATATGTAAACGTGGTCGCGTGTGTACATGTTTTCTTGCATTTCTTCGTATATTGAAGTCTCGATAACATGCATTTATATAAATATCTATAGTATTTTCGTGCATTTGTTTTTTTGTTTATATTTTTCTTATTGTATACATATGTTTTAGTATCAAGTGCGTTTCTTTTGTGCAAATCTTTAAGGCATTCTTTAAATTTTGCCATGTAATATTTACCGTGTTATAACGATATAAATTTTCTAAAATACTATCTTACAGTTCGTCGTTTGGTAACATTTTTCTGATCTAAAGAAATATTTACATTTCTCTTTCTTCAGCAAAAATATATGTACCTGCAAACGTAGTATCTTCCTTTCCTGAATGCTGTCCGTTAGGATCAAATGTTTCCAAAATAAAATATTGTCCTTTTATCAGGAAACTATATATTATACATAGAAATGCAAGATTTTATTACTACTATCGATAAAGTTTATCTATTGAATTCTAACCTAACCGTCATAATGATGGACGATGACTAGAGATAATGATGCATGACTGTGACACATGTCGGTGAGTGTTCCCCAATAATAGTGATGCAGACGACTGATTTTCTACATGTGGATAATGTCGATGGTGATGGAGAATGAAGTTCCTGTAAGTGGTGACAACTACTGGTGATCGCCGATACCGTTCATAGGTTAAGAACATTTTTTTATTATTAAAATTACCATAGTACTCGTTTTTAACACGAAATGTTTTCAGGCCATAAATGTAAATTTTGCAGATCATGGTACCGAAAAATAATGTTGATACGGCCCAAAGATTTTTCTGACTCACCAGCGCGATCGGCACTCTTTGCCAGTCCTCGTATAAGCTTGTCATCACTTGTTGACTTTTTGCATGATAAAAAATAGTATATTATGTAACAAGGGCGCAATTACCGATCTTTGAAGAGTGCGAAATTTATCGCACAAGCGATGCGATGATCACAATCGCACTCGTCGGAGATCGATATTTCGCCCATGTTGCATACGTTTTTTTTTTAATATGACGAGCGTGGGGCTCGATAATATGCGCCCGAAGATGACACGGCAGGGCGCAAAATCGAGTTCTACTCCCGTAGTGTCAAAAATTAAGCATATAAAGTATTGTAATATAAAGCATGTGATACAGAGTATTGCAATCCCTTTCATACATATATATACATGGAAGTAATTGAATATAAGTTTCTTACCAAACTGGCCTGGTTGGAGAAATGGATTCCAGTAACTAAATGCTTGATTAATAAATTGTCGTAAATATTTCTTGACCGTAGTAAAATACATTAAAATGATTGAGTTGCTTGGTTTTTATCGGTCACCATACAATTAGATGTTTAAGAAAAACATAAACCTGCAACTAAGTACAGTTACTAGATTTAATTAAAAATTGAACGTTTCGTCCTTGGGGGCGCATAGGACTTGTCAATAAGGTTTTGCGCCTTCATCCTTAGACGTTCAAAAAAATTACTAAATTTTGAATTTAACAATCTGTTAAATATCAAAAATTTAGAAAAGTCTCAAAAATGCATCCGGATTTGGATGACATGTAGAAAAGAAGCAAAAAACATGAATGTTTCATCATATGAAGAACATATAACGTCGGGCAAATTTTGAACGATATAAATTTCGTTCAAAACCAACCAGAAGTCAATAACGTCCATCATATGTACAAACAATAACAAATTTCACTTGCGAAAATACAATTTTGAAAAAAATGAAAATACACAAGCCGTGGAATTTTGTGTATACATATAATATAGATATAAAAATGAATTTTCTAAACTTTTGCAATTGAGACCAGATTTGTTTTCTATATTTGCAAAATTATTTAGAAAATGATAGTAAAAAGCAAGTATGTTCCACAAAAATATGAAGATCTACTTGCCTTTCATAGGAAAAACCAGAATGAATTAATAAATTGTCGTAAATATTTTTTGACTAAATGCTTGGTTTCGACAACCAAACCGATTTCCTTGTAAGTACCAGTCTAACAACCGATTACAAACAGTTAGGATAATCGATAAAAACAGTTGGCTTACGATAACCGAACTCTTGTTGGGACAAGCAGAAGCTTGTGCAATCAGTGCGGATCCTCATTTTAAAAAATTGAAAATTGATGATATTTTCTGTATCCCCAATGGATTATATTCATTTATCGCTTGAAATAACGATAAAACATTCCTGAAATGATACAAGAAAAAAACAGGAGACGTAGGTACTTTTGTTTGACACTTTTTACCAATTCAGAATTCTAATTTTTAACATTTAATGTATTGTATAATTGTCAAACTTAATGCTGGAAAAGACAATATTAAAAAGGCACAAATACTCGATATGTTACTCTTGTCTTATTTACAAAACTTAACTATTTTTTTATGTAGAAAATTACTCTTTTTTTTCTGGCTTATATCAAAAGTCTTAAGGTAATGTAGTAACTTTGAACGTCGTTGTGATCTTCATTTGGTCCCCTTCATTGGTAAATCCCTAATCTTTTGTTGTGCCTGTCGTCTACCAGTGTTAAGCTGAAACAGTTAAAAATAATTTTAATTATTTTCATGGTTACATTACACAATTTTAGAAAATCTTTAAGTTTCATGTTCTTTTTGAAATTTGTTGATATTTGAAATTCAACACAAAAATTTCTAAGTAATCAGTTTCAAATAAATACGCTTCAATTTAAAAAAACCGACGACCATAATGAATTAGCACTTTTCAATTTTTCAAATAATTTTGAAAAAAATTCGCTCATTTAAGAAAATATCGCCCATTACGTTGGACCCCCAGTTTAAACGGGAAATCTGACATTAGATTCGTGTTCAGCGAACCAACAATTATTCAGATATTCAGAGTTATATAAATAAATTTTTGAATGAACTGTGCACTGGTTATTAACCCAGATAGCAATGAGAGTTCATATTGGTTGCATAATGGAACTCACAAATGAGATTAAAGTGCACGTCTGGGCTCCATGTAAGTGAGATTTGTGTCCTCCAATCAGATGGCAATCGTCGCTCACGTATGAGTCTAACTTCTTTCCGCATAGACATTCCACTCGACGCCGTTTGGTAGCCCATCAAGAATATTAGCCAATCATTACATTGTAAGGTAAAATATTGCTCTGGTTACGTACTAATTAAAAAAATAGTTTCTGATATAACGTTTTTTTGTTTTGAAAAGAAATGGTTGTAACTTTTTGAAAGTGTAAGAAGTTGTTCTTGGACATTTACGTACCTTTCTAGTAATAACATTTTTAAAAATTGTTTATTTCATAATGTGTCAAATATAATGTACATTCGAGGTTTTTAGATTCATATTCATAACCAATTTTGGATATGTTCATATATTTAAAAATAAAACTTTTTAAATTCCAAACATTTTAACGGTAATTTTCACGTTTGGTTCTATTCAGATAATGACACCCTGTATTTTATATTGCTGGTAGTTTAAACAGTGGGGGTTTCACGCCATGACGGTAGTGCTAAAGGTGCACCGCAATTTGGTTTCCGGTATTTAGGCGTTCCGCATTGCAGTGTTTCGTCATCAAAGTTGACCCTACTTTTTAGTATCAACGAGTGCGTGAAATTATTGTATACTAATTATATAATATAAATATATTATATAAATTACAAAACTCTTAATAAATAGGATGTATGATTACCTCCGATATATCTCGAAACTAAAGTATCTGATACAGCCGGTCATTATGGTTTATTAAGGGACATTACGGTACCGTACATTTAGTTAGTAGTGGCATAACTGGAGGTCTTAACTATAGTGGAATTCAATTACTAAAATTCGTATTGTAAAATACCACGAAAAAGACTTCATCGACTTCCATTCCCTATGCTTATTTCCATAATTTTCCGCAATAGACACATCGTGGAAAAAAATTAGTGAAATCTACAGCAATTTGGAATAGACTAGGAACAAAATGAATATAGTTGATTTACATGAATTTCGTTTTAAAGAAAAATGTAAGGTTAATATAGGTATCCCGTTCATGAGTAACCATAACAGCAGTACGATATGGCACATGTACGTATCATTATGTCTCTCTACCCTGGAATTATTTCGTTCAGTTCAGTGATGTATAAATGTATATAATTATCTATAACCATTCACGATTTTGTAAAAATTGTCCAGGTCAATAACTGGAAATATATAATTTACGAATATATTCAAATGTATTCAGTAATTTATAATTTCTTACATTGAAATGTACACAATTCCCCAAACGTATTTTGCAGCTACTCGGTATTTTCAATATTTCATAGATTCAATGCATTTATTTTAGAAAAACATATTCCTTTTTAAAACTATTCAGTGTACCCAATGAACTTGAAACGTTTGTCATTTGAATCGGTTAATTTTAAATTCAGAATAAATGGGTCTTGTTGTTATGTCAAAAACGAACTCGAAACATATGTTTGTATAAAGTGTCCGGATGGAAAAACCGAGCAGCCTGATAAAAAGCCGGCACTTACAAAAATTGACGCATCCATAAGCAAAGAGTAATTTTTTTACCTGTCGGCTTTTTGATTTGTCGGTTTTTCAACCTAATATAACTATTAATAGTCTCTCGGAGGCATCCTGCGGATTGTCAAAAAGTATTTGTTATCTGAATAAAGCTAATTTACACAGAAATAAAAAAAAAAAGTTTCAAGAAGAATTCTGTCATTTCGTTCACCATTTGATGGTATATATGGCGCACAATCAAATTTGTTTTAGGAACCGGAATCAAACGCTTTGGTTGGACCAACAACAACCGAAAAATTTCCATCACTCATACTGACTTTGCGCTCATGAAAGCAATTTAGAGACCAAGATGGAAGGAAATAAACCAGATTGAATCATAGAATTGATTTTTCCTTCTACATTTCCGAATATCTCTTTCTGTTCATACCAATAGGCCAAGATAAGAACAATTAAATTGACTCATACATTATTCATGGTACCTACACAGTCAGTACATACATCTTAAAGAACTCTTTCGGAATTTCATGTTGCCCTATACATAAAACAAGATTCTGGTAGGAATTTTGCTCCAGAATCCAAATAAGATCGCCAACATATGCAATTGGCTCTAGTTTTTGAGATATTGAAGGTCAAAAGGGGTACAAAATCAGATTTCAGACATTTTCAGCATCTATACCCTGCAGAATCTCGAATATGTAAAACGAAATATTGATGTGGATCTAGTTTCTGACCACATTGAAGGTCAAAGTGGTCACAAATCGTTTTTTCATGGACATTTTTCACATCTGTACTATAGAATGCGATGCAAATAAAATGAAGAAATGCAAAATGGCCGAACCAATATGTCCGACGAACTTTTGCAAATTTGAATCAAATGTTTCAAACTCCGTTTTTTTACCCCTCTGACCTTCAATTTGGCCAAAAAGTAGATCCAATTTAATATTTTGGCGTATACATTTAGATTCAATATCTCAAAAACTAGAACCAACTGGATATTTTGGTGTTCATATTTCGGTTCTCGAGCAAAAATTCTATCAGAATCGACTCTTACTTAGAGGTCAACAAAATTTTGTTGGGCTCTGAATATTTATTAAAATTAATATGAGAATATAAAATTGAATGATACGTGTATTACAAATCATGTGTTCTTGCAATGTTTTTTTTTTATTTATAATGGAAATTTTATGGAAATTCGTGCATCTTATACTCTAAAACGGTGAAAGTACATTGCTCAGTCTATTATGAGCAGTATAGTTATTTTTGTATCAAGGGCGTAAAATGGAGTTTTACGCATCGATAACAGAACCCGAGGGTCGACGAAGCTCAGTTCGTGAGGATGAAAATCCTACGTCTGAGATTCAAACATTGTTTTTTGATGCAAATGCTTTTACGCCTTGATTTGCGGGCCTAAAATGGCAATTTCGCGCCTCCTTACCGTCAAATTTATTGTATGTCCCAGGAGGAGTGAAATAGATATTTTACGCCCGCAAGTGAGGGCGCAAAATGCCTATTTTTGGCCTACTACATCAGAAAACATATTTAAATCCTTTGGAGTACATTATGAATTCCTTAGAGTAAACCATTAATATTACACACAATTAGGAGCAGATTATTTACTCCCAAGGACTTATTTCCTCCTTTAGATTAAAAATTCACTCCGGGTCCAACCATTCGATGTTTATTCCTTTGAAATTAAATGTTATTCCAACAGTGTTAGCGCATAAATAGTAACAATATAAATGAGATTTAAATTGTTATATACTGTATATGCATATTTCTTCCGTCGCTAGAGAGGGTTTACTTTTTTTCAGACAAGCATAGTACGTTTTTATATTAGAATAGTAAAATAATTTCCGAAAATATTACACATAGAAGTAATAAAATATACAAAAAGGAACAAGGGACTAAAATCATCAAATCATAATATGACACTGACGTAATTGTTGGATGTGAAGTTTTGAAAATATTAAATATGATTATTTCTAATATGCGCCAATTGATATTGAATATTGAATAATGTCGGAATCAAAATTAGTGACCTTGGGACTTGAAGACACTATCGATTATATTTGTCCTCAAATATTTTGCTATATTTTAGTTTAATAGATTTCATATAAAGTAAACAGATTTTAAATTCAATCCATATCTGATCAACATTGCCGATTAAAGAAGATCGAAAGTTGGTCGATTCTGAACCATTTTCTTTTTAATGCTGGATTATTATGCGTCCTGATTATGAATTCGTTATCAGGTTTTTATGGTTTAAAATGGCGAATGCAATATAGCGAATGCAATGTGGCGGTCGGTATCAAAATGTATTTACGTAGATAAATATTATAACTAAAAAAAAATAAGAATTGTCGACCGCCATAATGAATTTGACATTTGAGTTTTTTAAACTTTCAGAATGGATTCCTAATCAGGTTCACAAACAATTTTATTTCATGAATTGGTATTAAAACACACTTTAATACATAGTGTATAGGCATTGGCAAAAGTATTACAGTTAGAAAAGGGACTTAACCACTGCAGATGCAGAATTGGAATGTACAACATCTTCGTGTAAAAAAGTGGTAAAAGTTCAGATTAAAAAAACACCATTAAAAATAATCAGGCATGGATTCAAATTCACATTTATTTTCTTCAACCAGATAATAATAAATTAATTTGTTTCTACCAGTATGTTGAATGTTGTATTTTTACTACCAGTTTATCTACAATTTCTTCTTGTGAATTTTTATGAAATTTTTACTTCAGATTCTACATTGTCATTCATGAATTGTTAACGATAGATACACTTTTTCGCAGCCGGAGTGAAATTTTTAAGGTTACACTTAGGGCACTACTTAGAGCCCCTATAGTAATCGGGGCTTTGGTCGGAGCTGTAATCGGAATGCTGCAACCTCCATTTCGCAGCTTTTCCTCTTTACAGGAAGGCGCAGAAGTATATTGTAGTTACGTGAGGCCATTTTTTGAAATTGTTATAAACCTCCACGAACGATAATGACCAAAATAACGAAAATTATATTTTGCTCTTTGCTCTTAAATTTCTTGGAATGAGAATTGGCTCCTCAAAGTGAAAGAGTGAATTTTCACTGAATGTAGAGTGACTTTTCATTCTTTAAGAATAGGAATATGCTCCTTCATTAGAGTGGTTAAATTCTCAATTCAAAAAGAGAAAATTCCCCCTCCTCCAACAAACTTTGAGACTACATTGACAGAAATGTTGTAGGAAACATAATTATCGATGATAAATCCACTGAAAGTATCTTAACCTACCTTCAAAATGTCATCCGGTAGTCGAAGCTTTGGAGTAATATGATTTGTTAATACAGAATAAATTATATCTAATTGTACAGTCAGTTGGATTTAAATTAGTAGATACGAAGGGGAATTGGACCATCGTGTCGATAGAAGGGAGGTGCTGAAGTAATATGATTACTCCCGACCAAGTCATCGGAAGATTAGACTACTGAAAATTATCTGGTGCAATATAATTACCGAAAATAGCAAATGTAATAATGAAAAGCCAAAGGGAACAATTAAACGAGTAAAACTCGATACCGCAGTCACGGTTCGCTGATTCTCTGTAACATCCGGTGCTGTGAGCTGTGACATGTGAAAGGATGCATACAAAACTGTTCGAGTCAATTGTCAACTCGTAGGTATAGAAAATGGGGTAGTTTAGGTTCGACATACTTTATCAATTCTTTCGATTAATGACCTGCACTCTGCCAACGGATTGAATACAACCTTTCTTTTAACAGAAGATATTTTCTTACATCAATATGGTCGATACAGAGTAACGAAATTTGAAACGAACGAAAAAGAACGTTTTGAGGTTAGGATAAACAATAACATAGCGTGCTTATGACACTTTAGTTATTGCCATTGTGTAGTATGCGTATAATTCTTTTACATTTTTTTGTTTGACATATTTTATTGTTTTTCTTGCGATGCGAACGCATCGATGTGTTCTTACGCCTTTTTCGATTCCGCGTTCCGTTTCCGTGTTCTACCTAACCTTTCCGTCAATACGGAATTAAGCACGAACTAATAAAAATTTATGATACAATCTTTGCCGGCTGGATTACATTTTAAGGTTATGATAAACAATTAAGTAGTCTGCTTACGCATTGCGTTGTTTTCATTTGTCATTGTGTATTGTCTGTATATTCCAAGAATTTCATTTTGGAATCATTTTGACAACGACATTCTTATCTAGTTTTCTTTCGCTATTTTCGATTTCGCGTTCCGTTCCGTCGATGCTGTTTGTTATTGTATACTGTCGTGCAGCAATTGTCACAAATTAAATGAATTCGTGGCTGTATTAAGTAAACCAGACAGCAATCTTTCTAAGCAATTTTCGTTAGTTAATGCTTGATTCAGTAACTGCAAAAAATTATAACTATAACATCAAGCACGAGCGAGCGAATATTGCTTAGAAAGATTTTCTGTTATTGGATTGGTCTAGAGTCCCTCTAATAACTAAAGGGACACTAGATTGTCCCTATGCGGTGGCCCATCTATTCAAGATACTTGTGACAATCTCTGCTCGTGGTTACCCAGTTAACACAGAGACGTCTCAACGTCGGACGTAAAGCCGTCCTGACTATTACGAGATAGTCTTACTTTTTAGTCTTGAAGACATTTCTACGACACCTTAAAGATATGATATTCACCCTCAGAAGACGGTCTTAAAGATCACAAATAAGTCGTCTCACTTAAAACGTCTAAAAAAGAACAATTATGCTGTGACGCGACTAATATTATCATCCAGCGTTGGTGACCTATTTTTTCAGTATCATAGTAATATTTATATTTAATATTCATTAATAATTGGTACACGCGCATATTTATTTATTTGTAATGTTCACTTTTATAAGTGAAAATAAAGGCATAACATAAAGGTGATATGTGATTAATCATCGGCTGCATAAAACTTTGCCACTTGCGAGAAAGGCAGAATCATGCATAATTTTATAGGCGTCTCTAAGACGTCATAAATATAGACGGTGCTTAGACGACCTTTTCAAGACGGTCTTCCAAGGCCGGCTTTTTGTCAGCTTTTAGACACGACTTTAAGTCGTCTCGAAAACGACGTCTCTATGACGTCTTTCCGCAGCTTGTGTTAGCTGCGTAATGTCATAGAGATGCTGACGGTCGGAGAGATAGAATTCCTCTTTACTAAAGGGGCGCTATGGCCATCGTTCTTGGAGTACTTTAATCTTTTCCGCGGAGTACATAATTACACCGTTAGAGGGCTATAAGGTTAGTAGGGAATACACGAAAGCAGTTGAACTGCCTCAGGAGACAATATTTCTACAGGAGTGAAATTGAATGGTTCCTCTCTCTAGCTACAATAATTTTAGTGTAACGTGTCGTGGCCACAATTAACGGTGTAATGTAGAATCGATAGAAATGATCAAGATGCGAGGGCGCGTTTTGGCGGGCTTGAGGGTAAACCGCTTTACAAATGTTGAGAGAGGCAGTTTGGAGCGTTTCCTAACCAGAAATCCGAAAGGCCGCAGAAAATCGGGCCGGAAAGTAATGCGGGGACGGGGGAAAGGAAGCGGAAAAGAAAAAGATCGTGGAGGGACCGGTAATTACGGGCGACAGCTTTTGGCGAGGGTCCGAAAAGTCCGCGATCATTGGCTCGTAAAGATTTGCGAGGCTCGCGAGGGGTGCGCTCTTCCGTATCGACACCGTCGTCACGTCGGATTGGCTAATTACGCCGGGGCACGCGTGACGTCACAGGGCGTGCTCGAGTGCCGATTGGTCAGGGTGGGATCTACCCCTCGAGACGACGAGTTCATCCCCTCGAAAGCGATTTTATATAAGCAGGGTGTATCGTGTGACAGCCCGAAAAGGAAGGAAGGGACGCCGAGAGGGGCGACTCTGTAAAGAGGGTGAAGTGGCGCGAGTGTATACGCGTACACACACGTTGAGTGTACTAGCGAAAATCCGGACAAAGAGAGGCTTTCCCCAAAGCGCCACCTTTGATCGATAGTCCCTTCTTGCTCCCTCTACCGGGTTGCATCTCGCTCCCCTTTACCCTCCACCCCCTCTCACCCTCTCTCTCTCTCTCTCTTTCTCTCTACAGCGATTGTTCACTCCCCCGTCACTCATCTCTCGCTTCGCGGAGTGTACGCGCGTTTGTATATTTGGATATGAAACCAGTAACTGATTTCTGGCGGTCGTTCCATTTTTTTTTGTTCCGATTTGCAAAACCCAATTGTTTGACGGAGGTGGCTTGTCGTTTCCGCTTCCCGTCTCTTCCTCCTCCGCCACTTTCCCGGCATGCCTGTGTCTCTATCCTATTACTGAATCGCTCTTTTATATTTTTATCCGATAATTCCTTTGATTTTTATCGCTGGTCTCGTTATTAACCTCTTTTCTTACATCTTCGATACACTTTTTTTGTGAACTTTTTTTTGGACCCCATGGATGATTTCTTCTATTTTGGCATTTTTATTCTTATACGGCTAGACATTTTTAGCGGAATTTTCTGAAAATTTAGCTTAAGTTTTTTTACTGTTATGGTTTTATACAAATATTGTTACAATTTAGTCATTTTCCTAAAAGATAGCAACAAAATAGTTCAGTTACCGTTTCAAAAAATGTCGCTACAATTTAATAATTCTCTAATATATTCTAATATATGTAAACAAAATGACTCACCACACCAGGAAATATTATATATCAATACTAATGCATAGGTCTTATATATAACAAGAGCTCCTGTGCAGAAACTCTTATGAGTAAATGAAAATCTACTTTAATATCGCGAAGTGGATAAATAAGAACGCCTCAGCCGATTCTGGCGGTGAAAAGCCCAACTACGTCAGAGTAGTAAACAACGACTGGTCCATACTAATGTCGTTACAGGTTAGTAATTCTTTAATATATTCTAATATATGTAAACAAAATGACACACGATACTAGGAAGATATTATATATCAATAATAATGCATACGTCTTATATATAACAAGATCTCCTGCGCGGAAACTCTTATGAGTAAATGAAAATCTACTTTAATATCGCGAAGCGGATAAATAAGAACGCCGCAACTGATACTGGCGGCGAAAAGCCCAACTACGTCAGCGTTGTTTTGTAACACCATTTTGTAAAATGTTACATACATAAAAATAGTAACTGCATTTCCCGAACATTTTTCCCCATCACTGGAACTTCCGGAACTAAAGTTATTACAGTTTTTAAAACCAGTTTTAAGGTTATGATAAACAATGAAGTAGCATGCTTAGGCATTGCATTTTCTCCAACTGTCATTGTGTAATGTATATGTATATTTCGAGGAATTCATTTCTGAACCATTATTTTGACTACGAAGTACTTTACCACACTGTTATAAGTTTTGTCGGAATTTTCTGAAAATTTAACTAAAGTTTTTTTAATGTGACCGTTTGGAGACATTTCTTCAGCATTACAAAAGTATTGCAATTTTCCAAATAACTGTTACTAAAAATAGTGATTCCGTTTCAATTATATAAAGTATATGAACCGTAATCTAAAATTTATATGAAATATCTGAAATTTCCGAACCGTATCTGAAAATTCTGAAACGAAACGAAGTTATAAGTTGATATGACTTAAAGTCCCGAATCTGTACCTAAAATTTCCGTTACAATCGCTTTGATTTAAGAGACTTATTAACCCCTAATCTTAGTTAAAGATGTCTACTAAACCGTCTCAAGAATTCACAAATTCATGTAGAATTTCTATTAATACAAGGGGAATGTAACTTGAAAAATTGCTTCTGAAAATTAACGTACTCGCAACAATTTTCAGTGATGGTCAAAATTTTAGTCACATGCTTCGGAAGTTTATCCGTTTTTCGACCCGCACCCTTTTCTTTTCTTATTCAAGGTGATTTCTAGAATGGTAATTGATATCTTTAACCTTAGTAAGGTTGGAGAGGTCTCTCTGTATAAAGTGATAATTAAGAATCTCCTATAAACAGTGACCTATTACTCTTATTAAGTAAAATCCTACTCCAAAGAGAGTGAAAATTAATTTTTAGCAGCCATTCTAAAACGACAATGAATTTTAACTGCAGGAAATTTGGAGACTATTTCAGGAATAAATTTTGTACAATATTTATAAAGCACTCGGTAATATATTTAGGTTTCCATATAAACGAATTTTTGTGGTGGTAGTTTCACATTTTTTTCGTGATTACTTTACCGTATTATTGTTTTCTTAGAGATTTATTAATGCATATTTTAAATTATTTATAATTAATAATATATACTTGTTTATAAGTTTAATCTAGATTTTATTTATACATTTTTATGTTGTTTTATATTTATATGTATTATATTACACCTATCGTGAAAAAAACGGAACTATAATAATTTTATTTGATAATTCATAGTTGTTTTTTTTTATTTTAAACGATGACCATTCAAGTATTTTTCTCCTTCAAGTATTCTGAATCCTTCTTCTACAAGTTACTGCTGAAGAAAACATCATATTATCGCTAATCTTCAAATTTAGTAAAACTAGCTTCAATTCAAATTCAAATTGGCTTTTTCATTTCTTACTAACCACCTAGGTTTTTTTTTTAAATTTCTGAAACATTGATAGGTTTTCTTTATATGTAAATTTTTATGTTGATTTTCAATTGTTTTTTTATTCAGTAATAACTTATGTTTTTTACGTTTTGTTTAATATTTTTCAGTACACTCTAAAATCGTTGCAGTGAAAAATCCGAAGTCTTACTTATAAAAGTGAAATGTCATTATCGAACAGTACAGATTTGACTACTTTAACTAAGTGATCTAATTGTCACTTTTACACAGTGAATTTTTTTTCTTTCACTTTAAAAATTGTAAAGAGTAGGTTTGTGGTACATTTTCTAAGTACGGATTTCAAGAAAATTTTAGTTTTTTTGCGAATCCTCGGAAAAGATTTTTCTTAAAAAGCCTTTTTTTAGTTTGAGATGGTTAAAAAAGTATAGTAATAACCAGGTCGTTTACATGTCAATAATTTATAAATATAGGGTAATTTGCAAGGGAAAATACTATTCTTGTACGCACTACAGGTACATTTTATTAGTCTTTAAATAGTTAAATGTATTGTTGAAGTATGTAATTGTTATTTATTTATGTTTATGTTTTTAAACGAACAATGATTAAATAAATAATGCCCAGTCGTACCATGTAATTTTACTATAACTTTCTGGATAATTAGGGAGTTTCTAATACACCTACATTTATGAAATCGGTATGACATGCATCATAGAAATACCTAAATTAGTTAGTCAGTATTTGCATCGATAATCGATTAAAAAAAGTCAATAAAACCATTATATACATGCATTTCAGTAATTTTTTCAGCCGCTATTTGTTAGAAAAGTTTTCATCAGAATATTAATTGCTTTTTCTTTTTTATTTACTGCTTTAACATTCTCTTTCAAAATGCGCAATCGGTCTATTGATTTCAAATACCTATTCATTTTTTATCTCCTTGCTGGCCCTTATTCTTCTAAAATTAAAGCGAGCATTCGTTATTGACACCCTTCTGTAATATTGACATATTTCCTGAAAGCGTATCACGATAGAAAAATAATATTTCATGGAGATGATATATCATAATAATTTGTTGGTGGGAGATATAATTACTAAACGTCATTTTTTATGATATATTTGAAATAAATTACTATCAAATTGCTATCAAAATTCTGTTTTTTCTATGCACTCTTTCACATTCGTTCTTTGGTGATTTTAGTCGTATTTGATATTTAAATTAGGTTAAAATTAGACTGTAAATTCTGGAAATATCTTTAAGACGTTAACAATAGTTGTAGTGGTATTTATAGATGCTTTACATACACTAAGTTAGCAATAGTAAAGATAATTTTTAGATAATCAAAGACAAAACTGGACGGCTGAATTTCAGATTGTTATAAATTGTAAATTATAACATTTTTTTCGTCTGAACTAAATAAACAAAATTATGTACGGTGCCCATTATAAAATTTCAAGATTCATATCGAAATTATAATATTTTTTGATATTTAAAAACTTAGATAAAAATGGTTTCGTATTTTTTGGTATGACGCCACCTAAAAAAGTGTCATTTTCTTAACGAATTTAATATTATTTAGGACCGAAATACATTAAGAAATAACTTAAAGAAATTGTGAAAATCTCAAGTTTTTGTAATTTCATAATATTTTGTTGTATTTTTATAATATGTTATTGCAATTCTACATTACTTTTGTAACTTTACAGTATTTGTTGATAGTTTTGAACAGATATTTCTTACAATGTAACTAAGAAATCCTGGAAAATTGTCTGTCAATTAATCAATGTCATAATACAATAAAATAGTAATAAACACTGAGTTTTATAAAACAATATTTTGAAAACGTCTAAATGATTTACTTTTTTTAATTTGTTTCGAATTATAACCCTTTTAAAACAATTTAATAATAGATTTAGTAAAATTGTAAATAAATGGCGATACAATTACGTTATCACGACTAGTAAGCTCTAAAATGAAAAACATAGGAAACGAAAATTAAAATTTAAAAACAAAAATTATTGAGGATACAAAGATGAACATCCAAATGACACAGATTTTAACAGAACTTAAGAACTTGTGTTAAACATGTAACATCCTAAGGAATCCATAATTAAGTCCAAGATGCCTTAAATACAATAAAACACGTCCTCATTTATTTATTAAATATATACATATTTAACTAATAACATAATTGTATATTGCAAAACAGGTGTTAAATAATTGATGAACCGATTATTCATACTTTATTTTGTAGGATAGTGGAATGATAGAATGGCCCCCTGGTAGAAAATGAGTCCAGTTTTTGGGCAGCTATTCTGTCTTTCCGGTGTTAAAGGTATAGGAAAACTGGGCAAAGTAACAAAAAAACTGGACAGATTTCTACCAGGGCCATTACGGTTCGGTTATAATTTCCATATTTTGGCAAAGAATTTATTGCTCACAAATTTTGTTAATAGAAGCCTCTGAAGAGTCAATAGGTCGAATCGTTGGGCGCCAAAAATAAATTTGTTAAGCAATAAATTCTTTTGCCAAAAAAGGAAATTAAAACAACCCGTAATGGTCATTCTATCATTCCACTATTCTACAAAATAATTGTTAATGTTTTTAATTATTAAATATTTTATGCAAACATTTTATTAGAATGCACTCAATGGAATTTATGTATAGGCGTTGCTGACGCGCTTGCTGATTTTCTAATCGAGGGTCACGTAGGGATGTAACGTTGGGAGACTAATATCTGAATAGTTTCCAAGACAACGCTTCAAGTGAAGCTTCCTCAATATCGCCCTATGGGACCTTCTTTGTTCATTGTTATATATTTGTTTCTTTCAACCAAGTCTGATCATAAAACAGTACCAAAATGAGGGTAGCGCTGATTACTTTTGCACTTATTTCGAAATTGTTTTGAGATTGACATTTTTCATGAGGCTATCTCAGAGAAAACAGGTTGTTAACAACACAACCTTAATTGTTAATTTGAATCGTCCGGTTAAAACTACTATTATAGTATCATATATGGTTCGAGCATATGGTACTTAACTACTGCAAGTAATATCTTATATCACTGTATTTGCTCAGTGTATAATTCTTAGAAAAACATATTATTTAGTAATAAATATATAACATGATCAGACTCTAATAAGTTAATTTTTTAATGTACTTCATATACTGTATGGTACACGGAAAAACGGTTTGTAATGAATGCAACCCTGGTTTGAGTTCAACACAAACTTAGTTTGTGCTGTGCCAAAATTTTTTCTTAAATACACCTACACATACACTCATTACTGTGACCACCCATTACATACACTGTGTTGAGTACAAAACAGGTTTGTGTTGAGCGCAAAACAGGTTTGCGTTCTACACAAACTTCCAGGTTTGTGTCGAGCACAAACCTAAATTGTGTGGATCACAAACTTTTTCTTTCCGAGTAGTTTGTTATGCGGTTATCGCGGAGAAAAAAATATTAACAAATAAAACTGTGAGTTTTGTTGCTGTTAGGATTTGATTGTAATTTTGAAAATTCTATTTGCTACAAATACAATTTGGCTCGTATCCCCCATACTTCTCTTTTGAACAATTTTTGTTTATTGCAAAAACATCCTAGAATATTAGTAATTATAACAAAACCTTTTGCTCCGAGCAAGTTAGTTTTTAAATAAAAATTATAAGTGAAATTCTGTACATTTCCCAGGCCTGTATTAATTTGTTTAATACAAATTTGGAAGAAATCTAGTTGGTAACAAATTGTCGAAGAAATCTACAAACATTAATAACCCACGTGGGCGCTAGGTGACGCTTAAACACAAAAGCGATGTCACATTCTCATTTCCCCAAGTGTCGTATTAGCCGAACAGTTCTGGACATGTCTCAGCGGTTTATTTATGGATTCATGCGCCACCTAGTATTTCTCCTAGAAACTGTTATCTTCAAACACTATAATTCATTGTCTGGTAACATTTACATATAAAGTGCAAATTTTAAAATATATGTGGTAATTATCTAATAAAATAAATCCATATTATAGCACTTTCAATTTAATCTTGATTCTATACATTCACATTTAAATGATAATTATGCTAATTTCCAAATAGTGCTTAATCCTGATTACTTTCGATTTATATTTTAGTTATAAAATAGTATTTGAAAAAACATCCTGAAAAGTAGTTTTAACTCCTGTTTATGAATTCTACGGGTTTGGACATGATGGACATATATTACATGGTCATGTCGAAATTCTTACATTCATGGATTGTTACGCCATCTAGTGTGTCTTTTTGAATACTAATGTCTTGAAATATTTTTATTTATTTAGGGTGTCATTTTAATATGTTGTGACCAAACATTTTTACGATAAACTCCCTTTAGAATAGAGATATTTATATCAAAATTTTCCGCAGCTATATAATTAACAGTTTTCAATTTTGTGGTACATTACTCCACTATTTTTAGACGTATTAAAAACTACTTGAAAACAATCTGCAAACAATTCCCAAGATATCAGTCTTGCAAAACAACAATGTATCTTCATAAGGTCCAACGTAGGAGTAGAGTAAAAAACGTCTATGCAGGGAAATCGAATAAACTATCCGTGAGGGTACCCGAGGAAAACTAGATTGGGGTTAAATATAGGGGATGTTCGCTAATGAATTTAGTACCCAGGGTCAGAGCGTTAGGCTGTCCAATTAGCACCGTGCATCCGTCACTGCCAAAACTGTCCACCAAGGATATTTTAACATAAAAAACCACCTGACAAACTACCGAATTAAACATTGTAATCGTACATGAGCTACCCTAATTTGCATTTTAAGTACCCGTCGACATTTTTTGAAAATGTCATAACTATAATCGTCTGACGTATTTCATATTGGCACGAGGCGCTGCCGCGATAACGACCGCGTAAACGGCGCAAATACCGCGACTTCCGGTTTGAGTAGGAGCGAAATTGCATAGGAAGTCAACGCTCGATTTCCGCGGCGGGAATTGCCGAATAAGTACGATTCGAATGAGACGGGGCGCAACAATGCGTGGGACGTGATCCTTGACATTGCACGATGACTGGATAATTCAGGGAGATCACGCACACGCCAGATGGATGCCAGGAGTTCGACGTCTTTTGGTGGAGGAACTACCCTGGAGTTTCGACGACGTCTACGGGGTGAAATTCGTGAGCAGCTGGCGCTTGTATATATATATATATATATATAGGTACGTCTTTTTCGTTGGGGTTCGTTACATTGCACGTCAGGGGAAGTTTTTCGAAACGAGCCGTCGATTTTTTTTACCGAAATGTTCCATTCTGCAAGATGCTCGACAAGGTAACCATTACATTTGCTTGACGTCAATGTCAGTACAATATGTATACGTAAACAGTGACATGTGTTTACGAAATTAACGTAAAATTATGTAATTGGTAGGATGAAAAAATGATGGAAACAGATATCGAAGACAATTGTCTTCTTGTTTCTTGCAAGTATGAGGAAAGGTTAGAATATTTCGATAGAAACCTTTGATGGTTTTATACCAAAAGTCCTTTAGACTATAAATTGAACTGGTTAAATAGTTCGGATGGAAATAAACATCCTAAGTTTAGTATATACTCGGAATGACTTTAATAATTGCTCATTCAGTAGGTGATATAAATTTGAACCAGTAATGCATACTCCACTCGGATAAAACGAGACCTACTTTAACAGGCAAAGATATCATCCCCAATAGCACACTTTATTCCATCCATATTTCAGGAATATTCCAAAGTAGTATTCTATCCATATTCAGGAACATTGAAATATCCTACGTTTGGAATATTCCAGCGACATTGAAATATTCTGCATTAGAAATATTATAAACAATATAAATTTTGTTAGAATATTCCAAAGGAATGTTCCAGATATATTCTAACGGAATATTTCGAACGTTGGGCATTTAAGTGTTCCTGGAATATGGATAGAATATTACTTTGGAATATTACAGGAATATGAATGGAATAAAGTGTGCTATTAAGGATGATAATGCAACGTAAAAACACCATGTCTCAAAGTGTCTCATTTTAAATGAGAAACACCAAAGTGTCTTATTTCAAGATCCTTTGTCGTCTCATTCTATTGAAATGAGACATTTTGAGTGATTTCGTTTTTACAGTGTATTCTCTTAACATGATATTGTTATGATTATAATAGCATGTCCATCGCGACTTAATTACTAAGACTCTGGTCGAAATATACTACTACATTTGTAGGTTATACAATCAGCTGATTATGTCATTATGTATCAATGCTAGTTTCCCATGCGCTACTTAAGTCAGAAAGTAGCTAAATGAAACGAAAAGGAATAAATTAGTTCGACTTCAGAGAATTCAAAGCCGGTTAAACTTTTGTACTGGTAAAAGTTTTGAGTACCCCTCGATGTTTTTTCAAAATGTCATAACTACAAATGTAATAACTATAAAACTTGGCAACATTGAGGTTTGAACTCCTATTGGTGTGCAAACAGAATCGTTTGGTCGGTTTGATGCGACAAGAAACAATAAGAGACGTCATCTATTATCCAGGGAAGAAACTATCAAACTGTTGGATCGTACCAGAATCAATCTCGTGTAATTTGATCGACACGATTTTTTTTTATTTTAAACAAAATATATAATGATGAGTTGAAATGTCTACTATGGTTAAAGACTTTTTGAGATCATACAACATTTCTGCTGTTCTTGAATCATCCAGTGAAACGCGATATCAATCGTAATTACTAGAAACATATTCCTGAAAGTAAAACTGAACTGTAATCAAAACAACAACAGATAATAACAAAATAATAACTAAATTGGCTGAGTTTTAGTTTCATCGTTATTTCTATAAGTAGGCATTTCTTAGATTAGTTTGAAAGTAATTCTCCAAGTTTGTCCCCTTTTTAGAATGTCATAAGAGCAAACTGGAGTAGAAAAAATATATATTTCCTATCCTAACATGGAAAGGACATTATGTTCATTGTATATCTAGATTATGGTAAGTTACTATGATGGCCATAATGCAGGTTGATACTATCATCGCATCCCAAAAATTTGGATAACTCGCTCTGTACAATATACAACAAATCAGTGACGAGACGATGACAGTGGTTTTACCACTATATGGGGCAAAATATAGATCTATTCAAAAGCCATTCCGTTTAGAATTCTTAAAAGAAGTTGAAGTTATTGATCCCTCAATTAGTGTCCGAGTTATAGCGATTATCAAAAGAAACTGCTCTTTTATCCTCTACTATTTTAATATAGATTTTGTTTCATTAGACCTAAGAATTGATGTGTTGCGGCCATTCGGAATATCGATGCAGTAATAATTATATAAAGTAACGTAAATAAAGTTATATTGCAGGAATTAACTATGAGTCTATTTAAAATTGATCCTTTTCGTTTATTTTGTTTACTGGTAAAATCTTTGAAATGGTACCCAAAATTCATGACTTAAAACAACGAATCGAACCTATTTATTATATACACATTTACAAATACGATTTATATACATATACTGCACGAAGGAAATCATATTTAGTACACTTGATTTCATCAAGTATTTAAGTAGACTTTTTAAAAGTTTTATAAAACAGAAAGTTACAAAGGAATGGGAGTAATGAGCTTCATAGATACTTGAAACTCCAAATAAATTACTGTACTGCTCGATTCTATTCTGCGGCATGACAAATTTTGAGGTAGACGTAATTTGAAATGTACTTCATCTGTCGGGGAAAAGTATGGGGTAAAAGTCAGAGCGATGTGGGGGTGGATGAAGTGAATAGCAACAATGACCCATAAAATATTGTCTACGAGATTTGACAATGAACCATTTGTAGTCAAGGGGATATCTATTCATCTCGTTTAAAGGCTATCGACAAATCGTAAACAAGATTTTAAAATAGGACCAGTTTGTCATTCAAATATAAGAATAGGGATTATTATGACTTTTATAAACAATTACTTGAAGAGATGAATATCTAAAAGATTTCTATTGAATAGATATCTTATGAAATACAGATATTCTCTAAAAAATATAACTCTGTCCATGAAGTAATGTTGATTGCCGCTAGGAGCGTTGGGAGTCAGCGGTTCTGAATTTCTTTCTCGGTATAGAAATATCTTCAGTAAATATTTGCCGTCAATTAATGAAGATGCATGTTATATTGAATACTTTATGTGTATTATATGTTTTTTATAAGTATTATACATCATGCTTGTCTTTAAGAAAAATTTATATCTTTAGATATTCTCCCTAACTATTAGCAGTTGGTGTCACCTTCATGAAATTTAATGATATATTTTAAATATCTGTAATAGATTTACATTAAAAACGTATCTATAGTCAACGTTTTCTGAGAATGTAGTATATTAACATTTAAATATAGCTTTCAGATATATTTTTTACATTTTAAAGATGTGCCTTTTAGTAGTAGTCTTTTTTTCATTTATAGTGTATATTATTCCAAATTCAAAAATACATCAGTGTATGATATATATCACGACAGGCGTGTAATTTTGTGAACAGGATGAGTTTATTGGAGCGGAAATCCCCAGATTGAATGGATAATTTTAAAAAGTATTGAATTATAGAGTTTGTAGTTTGAACTTTGTTCAAGGACCGCTAGATGGCGCACTAAACTGTAAGTAGAGTCGCACAACGTTTACATAAATATCGATCAGGCGGACAACAAAAAGACGTATAATAAACAAAACTACGGCACTTGATATGAGTATGAACTATTGGTCCATTTTCTCTACAAAAATTTCGGTGAAAATTTCACTATCAGAATAATTTTAAATATAATACGACTAGGATGTAGGAAATTGAGTAACGAAAATTTGATATGGCAAGTATGTTTAAATTATATGCAATAAATGCATGTGTAATTTCTAGTATAATCGAAATTTCATGTTCCAATACCCGGAAATTGAACCGTTGTAGTTCTAGAATGAAGGTTTTAAACACTGTTTCAAAAGAAATAAATCCGCTCGCAAGGAATGAGGGGATATAGTATTGTACACTAATTCAAAGCGTCGGCAATCTGTTTGCCATTAAGAATGATGTTGAGGCTTGCATTTTGTTGCGAATTCTTCATGTAGTGATGAAAATGTATATTGCAACTGATTTTGCAAATATAGGTTATAATTTCCAAATCATCGGTAAAATGTATTGATGAATATTAGACATAAAAATGCAATATTTGATGTAAACCTTTGGTTTCTCTGTAATAAATAAAATAATTCTGTACAGAGAATGACCAAAAAGAACTCTTTTTAGTAATAAATTTCAAACAATAAGACTACAACTTTTGTTTGAATAACAGATTATGAATACGACCAATCATTTAAGGTACTTTTTGGATATAACATCAAATTTCAAGAGTATTTATAACAGCACTCAAAAATATTTTCTCATACAAATATAGAATTTTTTGTCCATCACAACTATTCCAGACACTGTTTAATAATTTTCTAAAACAAAATGTAGTGATTTTTAGTTGCAGTAACAGAAATATGTGAAGTGAATAAAACAAGTTGGCTTCATTAAATAATTTATCAACATGTTTGATATAGTTATATACGTAAATGCTTAGTAATTTAAATTGATTTGTTGTTAATTACATAAATAAATTCTATAAAATATACCAAATTTATTGAACCAACGCAAGCACATCAATTTGTAGCATATAATGAAATATTATTCACATATTGTAAATGTACTCAGACGTATTAGGTTCATAATGATTTTATTTCGGATATGAAATGCTTCGAAGCTAGGCTATGAAATGCCTTATGATTGATTCAAAATCCAACTTGTATAACAGGAATCGCGAACGCCGCTTGTAAGGTTTAAAACGTGGCGACTGCCCCTGGTGACGACAAACTAAACTAATTTCACCTTCGCTCGCCGATTTATATTCATATATATATCTTTTACAAATTTCGTAATTTTCCGATAGTGCTGCATAACTGGTCTGTCTGTCGGTTACAGGTTTTAGTAAATTTATGTTATTCCAGTAACATGAAGGTATCAGAATTGTCCGAACATTTCTAACAGTACATTTTTATAGTTTAAGAAAAATTAATTATCTTTTCTTTTCCCGAATACATATAATATTAACGAAATAATTTAGTAACCTTTTATGTGTTTTCAGTTATAAGAGAAAGTTATATTTTTTTTATGTGTTTACCCTTATTTAATCACTTCATGTAGCTACAAAAAACCTAAAACTGCCCACAGTAGCCGGAAGCGTAAGGCGTAGAATATTTTGGAAACAAAAATGACGCAGCAATTTTGTAAACTTAACTACAGATTGACAATATTCGCGACCAATTTGGTTACAAGACTGATGTTCGAATTGAATTCTCTTAATCTACTAACCCACTTTTTTGCTTAAATTTGAATCCAGTATTTCGAATCAAAATCGAAGTTGAAAAAATGAAACATACATATCCTACTAATTTAAAGATCGCTCCTCAAGATTCAAAAGTCAAGATTGATTTTCATTCGTAAGGAATTCCAATATGGTGCCAAACTTGAAAAAAATTGCAATCAAATTGGGATACCTCTATTCTTCTCATTTTTTTGGAGATACTAGAATACCATTTGGATTCTATTGAAGCTATGGACTAAGGTGGTGAAAATATTTGAATTTGAAGAACAAAATTAAGTTTCATACTCCACATGATCGTACCTCAAAATTTCATCCCCAATGAAAATTTCACTAACTCGAAAACTGTGAGTTACACATTTTCAAATAAATTATCATTAACGAGACCATTTTGCAGTAGTTACAATGAAGTATGGTACAAAACTAAAATTTGTTCTTAAAATTTAAATATTTTGATTACCTTTGTTTATAGTTTCAATAGAAACCTAATATTCTAATAATGTTAAGTATGGGTTTACAATATTTTAACAGCTCGAAAAAATTAAGAAGATTAAATATTTCCAAATTTTTTGACAATTTTGTTCAAGTTAAACTCCGTATTGGAATGCCTTCTGGCTGAAACTCAATTTTGATCTCGGAATCTTGAAGAGAGACCTTGCAAAATAGTAAGATATGTGTACCTTTCAATATTTTTTCAACTTCTATTTTGATATTGAGCAATATTACTAGACAATTCACTAGTTATTTAAATTGCACTAGTGATGGTTGTTTGGTTTTAAAATTTACACGCAAAGCACATTCTATTTTATTACTATATACATATTACTACTATATACATAATACTATAATGTCACATAACAAATGTTTAAGAAATTATTCCATTTCTCGGGCGAAATATTTATATATTGTTTTAAAATAAACAATATTGATAAAAACTTGAATATGAAATATCATCCCGAGTAGAAATTTATTACGACCCTGATCAGGGTCTGATCAAAAGCGTTACACCCTGATCAAGGCCTGAACAAATTTCTGCTCGGGATCTTAGCAAAAAAGGTAAGAGACTGAAAAATCTTCGTATATCCTTCATAGTGGACCGAAAAGTAGTATCCATCTGGATAACTCTTTGATTGTCAGATGTGACCTTGGATTTTGGACAAAAAATTAGTCAAAAATGTATTACGGAAAAATACAACACGTAATGTCTGTATTCTGTATAGTATCCAATGTTACATAAAAGGGAAGTAATAATTACTATTGGTTTGCATAGTAATTCAGACAATTCTGTTTCAAGTGAATAGGACTTGAATATTTCTTAATAGTACACTGGATGATGGGTGATGGGTTACTCAGAGTATTGATCTAATAACTTTTACAAGAATAAGAAATTTTATTTACAACCTCGAGGATTATGTTGACGCATTCTACTGTACAAGAGTAAATTTCAATTGGAAATGCGTTTGTTGAACAATCTGGATGGAATGTTTGTAACATTCTTATTTTTTCAGCGGTTTCTCTTCAGTAACTTGTTTTGTGCCACTCAAAAGTACTACGAACATTCTGGAATAATAAATTAACATGACCTTGAAAAATATTTATGACGAGTTTTTATTATTATTTTTTTTTATTTTTCCACCTTCCACACGTCGAGAGTTAAATCTGGTATTTTTCAATTGTCGGTTGAATGCTCTCAGAACACAAGTTCCTAGTTTCAGAAGAGAAAACACTAGAAAAATAGAATTTTTCGCCAAAAGCATTTAAAATTTCTTAAGACATTTTATTATTGTTTAATAGATTTTTTTGTTTAATAAATTTTCGAAATAATTTAATATGATATCATAGAATGTGTATTATCAATAATAACAATTTAAAAAACTAATAATATTTGTCAGAGTAATACCCTGAATATCGCTAAAGTAGATTATTTGTGCTGAAAATGAAAAATACCTCCTGAAAATTGATACCGGGTTCTGTCGATTTATCTACTTTGGAGTTAAATTTAATTTCAACAACATACATCTTAGATGATAATAATTTCAAAAATTAAAGCAACTTAATTAACACGAGGCACAAAAAATGTGATGGTTTTTCAGATGTGTTAAAAAATTACGTGAGTGTCAACTGTTAATATAAACAGTAATTAATACCGATCTGATTAGTTATGTTATCTATGCGCCAGCTATTATTATAATATATTATCTATCATCAAAAGATACGTAATCATTTTTAATAATTTCTTAATAATTACGTATCTTCTAGATCGACATCGATTTTTACCTAATATATCAATCCGATTTCTATTACTTTAAATCAATTTTGAAAAGGTATATGAAGATGCGTAATAGTGATTACTTAAATCACAGATATTATGTTCTGATTATTCGAGAATAATTACATTATCTCAATGTTATAACACAATTTAACGGGAGACATCAAAATTATTTTGGGTAACTTGTAACTTTAGAAATTAAAAAACATTATAAAAATAAATAAATAAAAAGATCGGCTTTGTCCTACAATCTCAGGTTTTGAAAAATTTTCTCGACGTTTCGAATACTTCGTGTTCATTTTCAAGACTTAACGAGTATTATTAGTTCAGAAATTGCTATTATCGCAGTAACCTCTTGAAAATGAACACAAAGTGTTCGAAACGTCGAGGAAAAAAAAACACCTGAAATTGTAGGACAAAACCGACCTTTTTATTTGTTTATTTTGTACTTCTACACAATAACACCATTCATTTGTAAGTTACATTATTTGTAAGCGTACAGCCTCAATCTGTTTATTGCTTTATGATGTTTGACTGCATTTAACTGATAGATATTGCAATGTAGTGTTGTACTCTTCAAAATAATTATCTTAATCTATGCCGCAGATGGAGATGGGGTAAACCGATTTATTTTTGGAAAAAAAAGCTGAAAAAATACTCAATTATTACCGTTTGCTGTAGTCAGTATTGTTTTTTTTTTAAATTAGAATTTAAATTTTTTCTAGGAAAGGTGGAAAAATTCAGTATTTTTTTTCGAAAGAAAAAGATAAAAAAACTTGTTCTTTGAAATAACTGGCTGATTTCTTTGAATTTCATTTCACGTCATTTGGATGAAAAATTACAACGCAGAATTAAATTTTTTAAAAATTTAACTATTCTGCTCCATACTCTCGCATCTTTTAGCACTGCTTTGGATGTCACATTCGGATCTGATTTGAATCAAATACGTTGCAATTATTTGCAAAGAACATTTTATTTGACAGTTAGTTCATTGAATCAATTAATTAATGTAGAAAAATATTATCGAATTTAAGAAAAATCGAATGTGTCGGTCTAATAACACTGCCCGACACAGATTTTGCCTTTGACAAGCGAAGTATCATTTCTGAAGTATTTTTTCGTCCTGAACACGGTGACGCTTGCAGAATTTTGTTATCACGTCATATTTTGGATATAAACGTAGTTAAATGTGTAAAAGTGCTTTCGACCATATTGCGGTTTATTTTGTAGCAAAGGGGAATTTAATTTTGACAAGCAAAGTATCATTTTTGAAATATTTTTTGCGATGAAAACGGTGGCGCTAGCAGAATTTTGCTTTGACGTCACATGTAGGAGAAGAAGGTGGTTAAATTTAACATCATTTTTCTCCAAAGTGTGACTTGATAGCAAAATTCCGCTAGCGCCATCGTTTTCAGCAGAAAGAATATGTCGGAAATGATACTTCGTTTATCAAAAATAAATTCTCTTCTGTTACAAAGTAATCCGAATTGTGGCCAAAAACGCTATTTTTGACACATTTAACTTAATTTTTCTCCGAAATGTGATATGATAGCAAAATTCTGTGAGTGCCATAGTTTTTAAAACGGATTAAATGGTAAAATACGTTCATTTTCGAGTTACAATATAATACAGTCTTTTATCAAATTATGAATTTTTAATTTTTACAAATATGGGGACCAAAATGGAGATTCGAATGCAATGAAAAAGAATAAGAGTTAGAGGTTACTTTCGTTCATCAAACGGCTGTAACCTCCAAAATGTTACTTAAATGGTAATATAAAATTAACTCGGTGTAATTATTATAATCCGCAGTAATAATAAGATTCAAATTATTCACCTCGATAAAATGAAGAAATCTGATTAAGTAATAGAAAATCGGAAATCGCACAATCTGCTCACCAACTCTGACGTCATATGCTGTCCCGACCATTAAAGACTAGAAGGATATGCCGATCGTAAGCTCGTTCCCACTTATCCCTAACTGAATTATCCCATACACCCGGACCCCATTCGCGGAGAACTGCAACGACTGACGCTCCTCCCCTTTACTTCGGACCTGAATATTAAATAAACGTGATAAAATCTAATTTTACCTCTTTTTAATGTTGCGTTTAGCAGAATATACGAGGGATATGAATTTATTTCAGAAATTGCAAAAAATCTTAGGTTTAAAAGGCATTTAAATTAAAAGGTATTTTAGTAAAATTCTTTGGATAATTTTATAACAAAAAACCATTATTTTAAATATGTACATACGAACAATTATATCTGAATTCAGTAGGATGCTCTAAAAAGTAATTTCAAAATTCCATTAGAAGTATGGAAATTTTACCATATATAAAAATATACTTTTACTAACATTTTCTTATAAGTGTCAGCAGTTTTCACATATAAGATGTAGAAAGCATAGAAGTTTCTTCAAGGATTGCTAGATGCCATCTCGATCCAAAATGAAGTTATCAATATTTATTTGAAGTACGTATCTTATTAATTCAGAATGTTGCAAACAGAATCGATGTTTGAATCTGCTGTATATGTTTTCCCGTAGTTTTTCCTACGCCATTGCACATCCGCATGTAGGTACATCTTCCAGAAAGCGGACTGCAGCTGTATGCGACGGATACCTGATTGATGTCTATTTATGAATGTAAAAAACCGACAATATCTAGAACTATAGTGCACAATGCTTTAATCCATTAAGTCCCAAACGGGCGATTTTTTTTCGTATTTTTCGACTGTGAATTCTGATAACTTATAAACGTTGACCAAAATCTGAGGATACTATTTCTGACTTCAAATTTATCATATTTTCGGATTCTGTACTCAAAATTTAAAAAAATGCAATTCAAGAAAGATACGTTCGATTGTTTAACAAAAAATTTGATTTTTTACACAAGTTTTTACTTCGGATCAACAATTTTGCATCGAAATCGGAAAATGTTCACTCTGTATTGAACACCTCATCCGATTTTTATTTGTAATCGTTGATCCCAAATAAAATTTGTGTGAAAAAATCCGATTTGTTGTTAAATAATCGAACATATCTTTTTTGGACCGTAATTTTACGTTAGAAATGGTATACCCAGATTTTTTCAACGTTAATAACACAGTACCACACAAAAATTTGTTTCGAGATCACTTGAATTAGAGCTAGTGGATCTTTAGCCGCTGAAAACGAATCCGTTATTCGATTTGGCCCATCACGTCATGGTTTTAAGATCCGTTAAGTATAATTAATCTCTGAAGGTGCTTCTCGAAAAAAATAACACAAGACCGCACATAAATTCTTTTGTTACTCAACCTGAATCAGAAGTGGAGGATCTTACAGATTTTTGGTTGCTGAATACGAATTCTTTGTCGAATTTAACTCATTCTTTCAGATTTTTCACATATCCTAACCTAAAATTGCCAAAAAGTGTATTTTTGAATAATTTTTTGATCAGATATCTTCGAATAACGGATTCGTTTTCAGCGGCAAAAAATCTATAAGATCCACTATTTCTGATTCAAGTGATATCGAAACAAATTTTTTTGTGGTTCTGTGTAATCTATTTATTACATTCGTCCGTTTCTTGGAAATGTCACGCTACTGTGAATATTTAAACCAATATTTTTGTTAATAGAAAAATATTATCATTTGATTGGATGTGCGCTCATAACACTTGCGAAATTATTTTTTAACTTGAGCGCCACCTAGCTCCCTATAAGGTAGTTTACTTTCATTTTGCAATATTTTTTCGCAATATTCTGTTAATATTAATAATTATATATTAAGCGAATTATACAAAAGCGAATTATTAGTGATATTCCTTGTTTTTTTAATAAATGATACAGAAAGATTTTATATTTTGTCAAAGAAATACGGGTCACATCGAAAGCCATTGATTTTTAGGAAATTTGTATACATGATAAAATCAATATAGGTGCGAATAATTTATACGCTTATTAAAACGTATGCAGTGGAAAATTACTATACACATATATGTATACAAAACATAATTAGTCATAAATTTCACTTAAATTGTCCTATTGCATGATATGGAGATGATCTCTATTTATTTGTGATTAATTTATTGGTTAGTGATTAATGGCTTCCCAGTATGGAAAATTTTTAGTGTAATTTTATTAGAGCGCAGATTCAGAGCTATGTAATTTATCATATATGCAAAAACAGATTAATCTGTTAATAAAAGAATGCGTTTAAATTTGTTAATGGACCCATGGACAATTTTGTGTTCATTTAGTTGCAAAAAGATACACTTTACGCTGATAAAGTGAGCTGATTCAACTAATTTAAAAATAGTTGATAAAGTTGTAACTGGAATTAATTAGAGTCAACTCTGTTAATTAATTGGCTATTTTTTTTACATACATATAATTACAAAAAAAACTTCAACAATTTTCATTGTTAAACAAACTATTTTCAGATTTTGTACACTTTCTATATTTATATGCAGTGTTAATTAATGATAACTTCTTAAATTTTTAATTACAATTCAGTATTTTAGTATTTATTTTAGTATTTTTTGTCCGTCACATTTCTGTTAAATAAGTAAATAAATAAATGATATAAACGACAATACTCATTGCCTTAGTTAAGAAACCATGTCAAAAGTATGTTACATTACTAATACTATAGCACTATTTATTTATTTGTATGATATACAGTGAGTACGGCCATTTTGAACTGAATTTTAGTCAGATGATTTAGCGAAAAGATTTAGAATGCTGATGCGTCGAAAATTCACCGTTTGGTGGCGCATATCGCATTGAACAGATCCACGCGGTTTAGTATGATTTTCGCAAGCGATGACATACGAGTAATTCCACATATAAATAATGCTCGTTATGAAATATCAAATTCACTTTTTATATGCAGTAAAAAATACACTGTTTAATAAAGTGAAATTTCACTTTTAGGAGAGTAGTACGCTCGAAGCTGCATCTAAAAATGAGAGTTCACTAGTTATGCAGTGAGTTATCGCTTCAAGGAATTTAGAGTGCATCCTATACTATTTTTGCACACGGAAATGTCGAGTTTTTCTCAAAAACCGTGCGATCATGTTCATTAACGCACAGTGGAAAAACGAGAAGTTTCGGAAGAGATTTATTGTTTTTATTTTTGCATTTTGTGGTTAGGATACCGTATAATTTTAAGGTTATAGAGCTGGTTTTTCGGCATGTGTTATTGCTATAAAGGAAAAAATCTTGGCATATTTTCATGTCAACACTGACGCATCTGCTTTTGATATGATATATGTCACATATGTATGTATAATACAATGGTTAGTATTGTAATATAAAATATTAAGTTTTGATAAGAATTTGCAATCTCTTTTATTTACTTCTTTAATTTTGAGATATGTTTGTAATCGAATATTACATTTATTGGAATAAATTATGTTTATGGCACTTAAAATATCGTTGCTTCTACATAATTATTTTCTGATAGAAGACCTATCATATCAAATATCAGTTATCATATGTGCTTGATTTGTAAATCGTTAGTATTCTATGAAATGACCTACCATATATGTTTATGAGCGTGTAATTGTGAGCGATGTGTAATTTATGTTACGTTTAAGTGACTACATCACTTAGATAGTTAGGAATAAATGTATCATGATACTGCCCTATAAAAATCCATATCTGAACATCATTAAATTAACAATAGATTCGTCAAAATAGATAATGTTTATGTTTGTGAGGTAGCCACTAACAATTTTTTTGTCACATCAGCACGAAAAGTCCATCTTTCCGCCCGGAAAACATTTTCCCGCTCGTTACATGTTTCTGCCCTAAATACGTAATATAGTATTGTTTATTATTGTTATCACTTCGACAAATTCATTAAGAAAAATATTTTTAATACAGCAGCACTATTTTTAATTTATTTAACACGACACAACTAGTTTAGTGTGTTTCAAAATAACGGATATATAACCAATTACCTAAAGTAAAAAGGGGTCTTAAAAATGTAAATAGTTTTAACTTAAACATTAAATTAACATACATTTTTCACTTGCAATAACTGTGATGTGTTAGCTATTATCCTCACATAGCACGAGAAGGTCCTGAGAAGATTACAGTAACTTTAAAAGTTACGTACATTACACTAAGATTATACTACGTTAATGTAACTGTATAATAATGTTACAGAAAAGTGAAAATGATGACAAATTTTAATGTTAACATTAATGTTGGTTGAATAAATAGGTAATAAACATTACATTAACCTTAATATAAGGTTACCACTTGTACAATCTAACCGACTTAGTTATTTTTATCGCCACCAGGCTTTATCGCAACTTTACTGTCTTTATTATATTCCTGGTATATGAAAGGGTTTAAAATTAGTAGATATGCCGCAAGACAGACTAGGTACCAACAATTCGGTAGCTTTCAATTTCTTCCGTATTTGTAACGCAGAATATAAAATCTTTCTGTATCATTTATTAAAAAAACAATCAATATTATGAATTTTATTTTCAATTTCTGTTCATAACAAGCGATGCTCATATCGACATCTGCGGCGTTATTTTTAACTCCAGCGCCATCTAGCATCTTACCAAAGGTTGTTTACGTTCATTTCGTATAATTTATTCTTCTTATTCTTCCGTAGAATTCGCTCAATATGCAGCGTGTCCCATTTTAACTTGGGCAGCCAAGTAACTCGAAACATCGCGATTAAATAAAAAATGTTTCAAACAAAAATTATTTATTATGAAGGGACTGATTGAACTATGACCTTGACCCTTGTTTTCAAGCTTGCAGGATAAAGTGATTTTTTAAAATGGGAACCAGTAATTTTATCACCATTTTCGAAAAGGAGGGAAAATTCTCAGTACGAAATGGTTGTTTATTATTTTGTAAATGTCATGTTTATAGAGCATTTTTTTAACAATAATTATTAATTAGGTAACTGTGTTTTGTATTCTGATGTTCAAATTTCAAATTATCAGAAACTGAGAAAAGTGAAACGAATATTACCCACAGAAAATTCGATGGAAAGATTCACAATTTAATGCCTTTTAATCCCGCCTACACTATTCATAAAAAGTGGTCAGTGAAACTTAAATGATTGATTTACTAATTTAATGTTCCAAATTTTTCTTTTCAACAAAAATTGTACAAGACTTTTTTGTTCGACGTTTCCGTGTTGTCGGTGTGTTTAGAGTAGCGTAATTGCCGGCAGTTCGCAAACATAATAGTTTGCTTCATCAGGGCTGGTACACTCTGATACCGAGTTAGGATTTCCACCGAAGATTTCCCTTTATGTACAACGTGATATGCAGTCAGCTGGAACTGACCAATCAGCTTCCCCTACTCGGTTGACTGATCAGATTCCATATTGACTGAGATGTCTGTCAATGTCGGCTGTTTCAAATCCAGCGCAGTTTTCAAATTGGATGTACTGCTTTATCTGCTTACATTGTTTGAGTTCTTTGACAGCTAGCGATTCCAGTTTTGAGTGCAGATTGCTTCACTGCCGTGAAGTTAATGATAAGTTGCAATAAAGATAGTAAATATTGTCTTCGTAGAACTATTGTATTTTCAATTCCCCACTAAAAATATTTGTGGCTAATTTTTCATTCAAGTCAAAGTTTTGTTGACATTCATACATTTTCAATAATAAAAATGTCCACAGTTTGTTCTAAACGAAATTTAGATAATTTTCAGGCACTTATAATTTTGAAAATTTGGAAAGTCTATTTAGATTCTTAATAATTGTTATCGGCTGCAGAAAATGTTATGTTGGCTGTTATTTTGCTGTACCTACTCACTGCAAAAATGAGGACGGGATGACAATTGTATGGTTATTTTTAAAAGGTTTCTTGGTGCTTTATTCTAGTTGTGTTCTTATGCCAAATACGCATGTCACTGAAGATTGGTTTGTTATTTTCGACGTGTTATCTAGAAGAATTAAGTCTGTAGACTTTGGCAATACAGTAATCAACAATCGACGGATACTATTATATTTGTGAATTCTGTGAATCACAGAAATTATCCGCCTGTAATTACTATATTGAGATAAATTATTTACTAATAGTTATTGTACGATAATTTCGAGGCTCTTCCATTAACTGTAAAGTTGTAACGGTAACTGTAAAGTCAAAAATGGGAGGTAACTTTGAGATGAAAATACCAGCACTTTCCTGCTTATCAGCAATGTAATTGTATATTAACTCGTATGTTTTAACATTCAATTAGTTTACGTTAACTGTTAATAAAGCTTACGTTAAATTCTGTCTTTTGAACTGCGCATGTCAACAATGCGTCGAAAAATTCGCAGAGAATCGAATGACTGCGCGTGTGTATGTTTGTTTATCTTTGTTTCGGAGAAACTGTAATCGCGTAAATATTACATGTCGCGTAATGATCCTAACATTAATATTTAAAATTCTCATATTAACTATTAACATAACAAATTTAATGAATCTCAGATTACCTTACCTTAAGATCAAAATCTAAATTTTGGTTAGCTTTACTATGAAGCTATTACATTAAGTTTAAAGAAACATTTCTCTCAGTGCACATTGTAAACAAGTTTTAAGGTTAGGTTAGGTTGGAAATATTATTTCGTAAGATATGTTTTTAGCGACATTAGTACCCTTTGTGAACAAGATTAGGTTTGACCATGAAGTTGGAAATACTTTCGACATGTCGAAGTGTCTTCGTTTTCTATATGACTTTTTTCAATGATGTATAGAGCAAATGTCTTAAATCGAATAAAATGTCTTAGAACAAGAGCCGAATCATGCCTGCCGTATGTGTCTGAATGTTCAAAGAGGAATAGCTTCTTCATTTTCAGAAGACTCCAATTGTCCTATTTGAATTCCCCATGATGGAAAGTGTTATTTTATATTACACTACGGCATAATACAATCAATAAATCCGCAAGTTCACTTACATCGTAATCCTGGATGTAATTAAAAAAAAAATTACCAATATCATTATTTGGTCCTTATCAATAAATCCTTTATTAGGTATTTTGTTTCTAATAACTGTTCAAAATAGTAAGAAGTTTAAAAAAAAATAAATAATGACATTACAAATTTATTAACGAATTAAGATCAAGTAAACGATGAAATTACGAAATTGAATCGAACATTTCCTGATGATGGATGGTAATAAATCTCCTAGTTGGTCAGCTTGATGAGCTCCACGCTTCGTGTGGCCAACAGTCGCTTCCTGTGGTCAACCTCTGTGTTCGATTCAAGCATCAAGACGGCATAAACGCTCATGTTCATCGATCTGTAAGATTGACAGAGTTGCATAATGCGTTGTATCTTAATATCTGTATTATAATGAAACCATAGATTTTTAATTTGAGTAAGGTATTTCGTAACATGAGATAAATTTTTTAATTCTTTGGAGAATATATTATAGACAATGATATTTTAAATTCTAGGGGTGAAATTCATTCTCTACAGAGAAATGATCAGCAACGGGAGCAAAAAGTGAAAAATATATTTGAGGTCATCTCGGACCAATAATCTGAGGACGTAAAATTGGTTTGCTTTGTCGATTGCTAATCGTTACCAAACAGACCTCTAAATAATTACGTAGACCATCTTCATTGTCAAACTCTTCATCACCGTTTGATTCATTGCTTAAAATTAATTGAATAATGACATTTTTACTGCAGGAAATTTAAAATTTGTATGTTGAAACCCTGCATATAAAAATTCAGTTTAGACAATAGCAGAGGTCGTTGCAATTTTGATTAGTTTTTTGCTTATGACAAATTCTCTTTACAAAAAAGTCTACCAAAGCATACCAAAATTCTTTGGACTGTTAAAAATGTGATTCTTGAAGCATGTAAACTCCTTAACGGTGCGCTGAGTCACCCATAAGTTTAGCTGAAGAAAACGGAGCATTGTCGCAGGTCGTGCAAATTTTAGCGACTTTCGAGTATACATAAGTAATGCAGATAACGTGTCCCATAAAAGTGCTTGAGGGGTTGAATCGGAACCTCCTTTAGAACTAATAAAGAGCACGAACCCTCAAGCCTGTCTTCATTACAATCCGCAGCCGCAAACAACGTAAAGACATTATCCGGAGCCCTCCGGCATCCCCGAAAATCTACTTTGCTCTTTATGGAAGATGTCTCCCGTTATATAAACCACTTTATGCGACGTGACAAACAAACATCTCATAGATCAAATGGTACGTTTATGTAAATTCAATCAACGCTTTGATAACATCGTTTAACGCCATATCCCTCCAACGGTCCTGAGTGCCAAAGAGTTAAACGACAGCAAACTATGAACCGCATCTATCCCTTATGAAATCTACTCCTAATAACTGTAAGGGGTTAGTTAAGATCTTTGATCTTTTATTTAGGGACCGGAAGAGTTTGAAAGAATATATTAGAATTTCGAACTGATCTTTCATTAACAATTCATATATGTGATTTCTGGAGTGCTAATAGTTCTAACTTACTCGTTTTATGTCCATTTTTTGCTCTTAGAATTGTGCATGATCAACTAACTGATTTAATCATAATAATAATTAATTCACTTTTATATCGTAACAATATTCATAATATATTTTATGCCATGTTGATTCGATATTCAGCAAAAAAGGTAAAATTAGATACGAAATTTTAGCTAATTTGGCTACTACTACTTTACGCTGATTACAAATCCCATATTGGTTTTAAATGACGAATCCAATATTGGGATTAAAACAGTGATTTTCATGAAATTGGTCACTTGGGGGTTACAAAATCTTCAAAGTAACCAAGAGAGTTAAGTTATCAGATGTCCAATTTTATATATTTACATTCGCAATTTTAGACAGAGATTTATCTGTTGTCTTCATCATCTGACGAACTAAAATTTACTTTTGTTCAAGTTAACTCCAAATATTCTTATTTTTTAGTAACTTATAAGAACCGATCGTGTTAGGTTGATTATTTTTGTTTATTTTCAAAGTTTATTAATGTCTTCAAACTCCAGCGATCAAGTCCACATTAATTTGCAGCTTTAGCACTAATTCGTCCTTTTGCTGTCACTTAATTCCTAAGTCACTCATTTCTAATTCTTAAGTCACTCATGAGGTAATCAAGACATGAGGCAATGACAAGTGCAATAGTTACTTTGATAATCACGTAATGTATTCTCCTGATAATGCGTTCATATAGTAGATAGTAATTGGCAGATAGATAAGTTATTGATTTAGTTCCTGGATATACGATAGTAATAGTTTCATAGAATATTAATCTGATCCTAATTAATGACTGCCTGAGGATCATTTGTGAGCATATAAAAGTGTAGTGCATTCACAGAGTGTCATCAAACCTTCCAGTTCTGTCTGAACAAACAGTTCAAGAAATCACCATGAAGTTTACGTTGCTTGCCATTTTCCTCGTCGCTTACGCGGCACAGGTACGTTAGTTTTACATGTAACTATTTTTAAAAGTAATATTGTTATATTAAAATTCATGTACTTATTATGTACTCATTTTGAACTTCACACGTTTTTTACGTATGCATAGTTTATTAACACATGATATTTTGGCTAGTTATTTTGTACAATTTTACAATATTTAATTCGTTTCTTCATTTTGTTTATGTGAATGTTTTAGAATATTAGTTAGGTTATGTACTATCTTCTATAAATAATAATAAAATAATATTTTTTATAGGATGTTGCGGCAGATAATTTGTCTGCAAGCTTTATGGACATGCTGCGTAAGATCGAAAATACAATTACAGAGCTCAAGGGATACAGAACGAATTGGTTCAAAAATATTGAACAAGATCTCCAAAACCTGAACCAGAATGCTTGCGACACTGTGATGGCAGATATCTCAAATGTTCTGGATAGAATCAAGGTAAGGAGAATACAATAAATATTAATATTTTGAATAAAAATTTATGAAACTTTTTGTACATGTTCAAATCAATACGTTTTAATTCGATCGATACATATAATAGTTTATTATGCACATTGTTCGCATTTATATTTGAATATATCTGGTCGACAAAGTTTCAAAAATTAAAAATATAATATATATAAATTTATTAAATTAACATATTTTCTATTAGTAAAATCCATAAAATTATATATAAAAAGAAATCACAATATATTGCAAGTAACGATATTCATGTATATGCAGAATATTTAATTTCTTATATATTATTTCGATTTTTTATTAGAGTGGAGTAAATAGCGGTGCATATGAGGGCGTGAAAAGGAACATGGAAATGGCTACACCCGTCATCAAATTTGATATCGGCGTGTGCACAAATTTAAATTTTGAATATAGGCAATCTATCATCAAAATGGAAAATGACATCCAAGAATTGATTGTTGTAAGTATCTATTTCATTTGTATTTATAAATATTTTCACTTTTATTAATTACTCCAATTTTATGCAGGGTGGAGAAAATTTGTTTGGTAATGTACAACAACATTACAGAAATTCGCAACAGCATTCAGCGGACAAAAATAAACAACTATCAATCGGAGCAGAAATCGGAGAAAGCCTAAGCGCTGAAGCCATATTTGCGCAAACATCGACATCATTACTGAAAAATGCTGACCAAATCAAGAACCGCATAATGATCCGGGCTGCAAATTGTATAACTGAAGTTACTCTTAGGCCTCTGCAAGCAGCACAAGGAGCATATTTATTGTAAGGTTACAATTAAACCACTAGAGTCGTTTTAGACACAGAAACAAATGGTACGATTGTCAAACCAGTTTATGAATAAGTATTAATTATGTACACGCATTATAGAATTAAATATAAAATACTCATTATAAGTGTATCGAAGTAATTTGCGTTTGAAGGATCATTTTTATTATTTTCAATCTCCTATCCAAAAGAAGCTCCACAAGTTAATTTTAGTTCGTTTATTGAGTTCCGTTTGAATATGAATATGACTGAACTCAAAGAGCAGTACGAAATACTTCAAAATTAGTTTTATCAATAGTACATATGGTCATATGATACAAAATATTTTAACATATTGAATTTTTAAAATTTAATAATTCATGAACTTTTATATGAGATGATGCAACGAAATTGGCCGCATTTGTTTATCCGAAAAGGAATTGTATTTTAGATGTTTATATTCACGAAAAAATGGATAGCTTGACAATTCATTTATTGATTTTATCAATATAAAATTTTAATTGGGGTTGTTTATGAATATTTGTTTTGAAAGGATGCGTTTTTGACAGAACTTTTCCTTATGGAAATAAAGTTTCCATGGCTCGATTTTCAAGTGAATAACTAAAAACTGCAGTTTGTTCAAAAATCGTCTGAAATAGACGAAAGCTGATCGGTGATTAATTTATAAACATTAGTGTAATTCATATTTCACACAGTATATTTCATAACTGAATTAAAGTGACTAGAAAATGACGGCCAGATAGTCTAGTAAATTCAAATGTACATATGTATTGCAATTCTAGTTCCAAGACAAGTCGCTAGGGGCGTTGAATCTCTGTATCATCGTTCTTTTTCATAATGGTGTTGTAATTTTACAAAAGGTATAGAGGAAATCTAGAATATGCGAGTTGTAAATTCACGAGACACGCAGTGCAAAATTATATGTCTTCTTCGTTTTTACATTATAAATTTTTATGCTGAAATTGAAATCAAGAATTTTGAATATTCTCTAAATTTCTTGGAGAGTAATTTTCACTCCAAACTTGGAGTGAGCAGGCTGCATCACGTTTACACGTTTTTTGCCCAAAATGAGAAAAGCAGGTACGTAAACATCAGCTCAGTTTCTACAGTAGAAAGAATTTGTTTTTAATGTTGGAAAATATATTTCCGAATATTTTGAAGTGTGTTATAGCAACTACAGTCAAGAAAATGGCCAAAAAACACCTATTTCTGCAAAAATTTTACAAAATGAAAAAAATGCCATGTTCTTAGGTCGTTTTTTTTTTAGTTTTCACGATTTTCTCCATCGAAACGGATTATAATCAATAAAATGCATGTATAAAAAGTGATCCCGATTATTGAACATAAATAATATACTAATAGAATATTTTTTAGAAGCAATGGCCGATTCAAAATGGCCGCGGAAGGAAGCAAATTTTTTCAAAATTATTAATTCTTTGAAATAAAGAACATAGAACGTTTTTTATTACGTTTTATATTGATGATATAAACATTAACTGGTTATGGCTGAAAATTATAATAATTTTGAGTTGATAAATGCAACATGTCGGATCAATAATGGCCGCCGATTTTCTCGACAGTTTTAGTCGATGACAAGCGATTGAAGAGAGTAGTACAAAACTCTCACAGAAATATATAGTTGAATGTATTTTACTAAAGTTTATGGTAATTAGCACTAAAATATTGTTAATTTTACTAAGATAATCAAGTTTATAGTAACAAAAGGTGTTATTTTCCCTGAGTGAATAAGCTGAGCGCAAATAATATAGGCATGACAACACTTCACAATGTGGTCATAAATTATCCCTTCAACGGTTAAATTATTTTCAGAAATGAAAGAAAATCATGTTTTCCACCGGAATAATGATTCAAAGATGCAAAAGAATTCGATCAAGATCCGTTCCGGAGATATTTCATTAAAATTATACCTTCTTACAGGGCGAATTTAGATTAAATAATTTTAAAGAAAATTATGGAGCAAAGAAAATTTATCTGCTTATCAACAGTTTATTATATTTTTCTTTTATTTAGAAAACATTTTAGAATGTGTTAATACTGAAACTTAAAAAAGCATCCAATCCAAAGTAACTAAAATTTTAATTTTTTTGTAAGACTTAACAAAATCAGAGAAATCTAAAAATTATTTGTATAAATGTTTAATTATTTAATACTACATTGTCCCTAAATAAAAAGGAATTTCTCGAGATCATCTGCTAAGTAATTATTGGAATTGATAAAACTAATAGGTGATCGAACTGAAAAAGTTATAGGTCAATGTTTTTGTTACAGAGAATCTTATCGATAAAAAATAATGTGAAGAGAGTAGTAAGTATTTAAATTATATTTCTTTATATAAAATTCACAACTCTTTCATCCATTTTTTTAAATTTTCTACTCAAATGATAGTTTAACTGAATGAAATTGTACTAAATTTTCTAAAGACCATTTTTATATTATTTAGTAAGATTTTTATTTGACCATTACATTATGAGCTATGTTTTTTACACGGACGGAGAAAAGTAGTTAATTGCACCATTTTACAAAGTAAACCACGGAATTACAACAAATAGTTTAATTAACTAACAAGCCTGTGATATTATTCAGTTTACAAGTTTCATTCGTACTAAAATATCCTTACATAACCTCAAATGTATGACAGTTGTACAATCGAATAGTCACTTACAACATTTTTCAGTATTAAAATCGACTAATAAAATTTATTAAATGAAAACCAAATTTTATTATAATAAGAATAGCTATTGTATGATATAAATTACAATATTCTGAATTGTAAATATAATAGTCAACTTTTCAGGCTGTTATTTCTACTTACAGTAGTTCTCTTCTTATAAGTCATCTTCCCTTAAGTCCTATGCTCCCCGTAAGTCATAATTTTATAGGTTATAATTCCCGATGTGTTCCCCAATCACGCGTTCTGTTTAACGGTAGCTCACGTAACGTTTTGTATAAATGTGTAACTAACAAATGTACCAAAAGTACCAGCAAATTACATTGCAAATCCATTGAAATTGAATGTTATGAAAGATGACTTAAGGGGAGATGCCGCCATCGTGCTTGCCCCAAATGTATGACTTAAGGGGAGCACTACTGCAGTATATGTATTCTATCCTTCTCCTATGGGTGTGGGTCGAAAAGACGACAGGTCGAAAAACCGACAGTCAAAATATCGGTTACACGACAAAACAACAGAACCATAAAATAATCGGACAAAATAATCGCGATAAAATAATCGCGACAAAATAATCGCTACAAAAATAATCACCACAAAATAATCGAATAAAAAGAATTATTTTGTAATATAATATTGGATAATGAATACGATCAATTTACAATTCTTAACAGTCTCATTTTACAGCATTCATCGTGATACAAATATTATAATGTAAATATTGTAAAATTATATACCTTTGATGTGTTTCGTATGCAATCACAGATTAGTTAGTCGTATGATTGAAACGTGTGCACATATATCATCTTTATTATGAATTTACAATTTTTACAAAGCCAAAAAGGCAAGCCGTTATTTCTATATGAAAATTATCTGTTTCATATATTACTTAGAGATGTCAACAATTTACACACATAAAAAGTGCACAGCGCAAGCCAAAACAACAAGCGCCGACAAATATGGTAAATACATACTTATACACAATATCTAAATAATAAACATCTCACAACTCCGAATTTATACGCAAAATATTTCATCAGGAACACTTATAAAAGTTACAGATCATAATCACAGACCAGATCAAATGCAAACGTTCAGACCAAACAGATAGTTAATAAAATAGAAAAGAGAGCGACTAAAACAAGTGAAAATACAACTAAAATAATCGCTCAATATACTAAAAAAGCAGACGCACAAACATCTGCCGAATTGCCAAGCACTTCGGTATTATCGCGTGCAACGTAGCAAAATGCATTAAAATTTAATTGTACAAATTTAAAATACGAATTAGAGTTATTCATGTTATTTTGTTTTTATTGTTTTAATGTGATTATTTTGTGGTAATTATTTTGTCACTGTGTTATTTTGTCGCTGTGTTATTTTGTCGCGATTCCAAAATATCAACATTCAAAAAGCCAACAGGCAAAAACCGACACTTCAAAATGCCGACAGTATAAAAACCGAATTGTCATAATACTGACATTAAAAAAAAACGACAGCTCAAAAACCCGACGATCAAGAAACGGACATTCAAAAACCGACAGGCAAAAAGCCGACAGAAATAAACTGACACTTCAAAGGGTGAACTACTCGCTTGTCGATGTGTTTATTTTTTTATGTGTCGTTTTTTTGGACAGTCGGTTCTTTGAAGTGTCGGTTATGTGACTGTCGATATTTTGACAATTCGGTTTTTCTCCTGTCGGCTTTTAGACGTGTCATTTTTTTTTTGTCTGTCGGCTTTTTGACGTGGCGGCTGTTTGCCTATCGGCTTTTTGAATATCGGCATTTTGACTGTCGGTTTTTCGACCCACACCCCGCCTTCAATGTCACTTTAATTGAATATTTCACGGGAAAAGTTTTATAATAATTGTATAAAATTTTAATAAAGTTGGTATATAAAAAATGTTTCTATAACAGATTTAGAAAGTGTTTATAAAGTTAGTATATTTTTATAAGCAATAAAATTTTACAAAATCTAAATATTAATTATTTTTTTCAAAAACTGACTCCTAAAGATGTTTCTATAAAAATAAATTATGAATTAATTAGTTAATTATTAGTAACAACAATACATAATTTGTATTTTTTTTTTGTACAAAATGGTAAGCATAAGCAAATAAAAATATAAATAAAAAGAGAATTCGAAAAATTTAAAGTATACTAAAATGAGTGCAACACTGAATTTTGAAAAATAAAATTTTACAAATTATGTACTGTTGTTTCTAATTTATTTTCTAATTATTTCATAATTTCCTGTTATAGAAATGTCTTCAGGAGCGTTTTGCCTAAAAAGCAGTAAATATTCTAATTTTATAAAATGCTTATAAAATATACTAACTTTATAAATACTTTATAAATTTGTTATAGAGCAATTAATTTGTACAATTTCTATAAAACTTTTCCTCCTAGGAGGGCTTCTAATGAAAGAAAACTTGAAAAATGATTTGTTTTCAATTTACACTTGCAAGTTTTTAACTATATTTCTAAATCAATAATACATGATATAATGAATTTATGATCTCGATAAAAATTAACTAGAAGTTCCAGAATAAAGATCTATTTTTCTTACTTCTTTAATAGTTATTCTCCATTTTCATATACAGTTGCTTAACTTTGAGTTGGGAATCCTCCTTTTTCGTATGTTCCAAGTTACTCGTGCGTTAATGAAGTCATGGAGCAATGACGAATGCAGTAGTCACAATGAGAATCACGTAATTTAATCTCGTAATAAGCATTCTTATTACGTGGGGTGCGATAAAACTAGTTTAGTAAAATAACAAAAATCTAGATAGAAAGATAGATAAATAGATAAATAGATAGATAAATCTAGATATAAAGACAATATTTTTCTTATGTATTTTGTCCCTAAATTTAAATTAGTAGGAAAGTACTAATTCGTAAACGAAAAATGGGTTAATCATTCCATTAGTATTAATTCTTGCTAATAAAATTGACTAATTCATCATAAACCACTTTTCATTTTATATTAGTACTATTTTAATAATTTAGATTTAGAGACTTGATTTACTATGAAATTAAAGGTCATTAAGATCACAAATAATAGTTCTATAACATTTTTTCAGTCTATTTAGTAGTAGCAAACTTACAAAAATTAGTATGAAATATAGATTATTGAAGTTATGTACAGTTTCTCATATTTTACGCAAAGGATACACTTTTAAGAACAAAACGAGGAGGAATTACTAATGAAAATCTATGGATAAAAATCGTAGTTAATTACCTCAATGAGTTTTCGTCTTATGTTTAGTGGAACCTAAATGGATGTTTTTTTTTTGCTCCAGATATGTCGTAACATTCCAAGCTACTGTAGAACAAAATTCATAACCTCAAAACCTATGCATATAAAAAATGTTCAACAAAATTTTCATTATTGTCAAAAAAATGTGAGCGTGCGGGTCAAGAAAACCGCAAATAAAAAACCCGACAGGTCAAGAAACCGACAGTCAAAAAATGACGAGTGTCGAGTGTCGGCTTTATGACTGTTGGTTTTTTACTTGTGGTCTTTTTACTTGTCGGTTTTTTGACTTATCGATTTTTCGACCCGCATCCAAAATTGTGACAATAAACATACATTTCGCCTGTAAGACAATGTAATCAGAACTGATTTTCATCTAAATTAGTTATGAGTTCTTGATTCAATCGATTTAGTTTCTGAGAAAGCGATATGATAGTTTCAGCGAAAGTAAATCTGATCGTTTAATTAAACAATGCATGCTGATCATATCTGAACATATAAATATGTAGCGCATTGACAGAATGATATCAAACCACCTACATCAGTCTGAAAAGGCAGTTCAAGTAATCAAATCACCATGAAGTTCACGCTGTTCAGCATTTTCCTCGTCATTTACATGACACAGGTACATAAGTTTTACCTATAATTATAAGTATTATTTTTGGTTAAAAGTATATATTCATCATAAATCATACAGATTTTGTACTACGATCACTTTTAAAAAAAATTTTTTTTTAATACTTTTTTATGTGTCAGAATACAAAAATGTGTATGGGAAAATAATATCTACAAGAATGAAATTACATTAGTGTAATATAATATATAATAATGCAATCAAATAAATTATAATATAATACATTTTTACTAAATCCGAACTGGTTTTTTTATAGGATACTTCGGCAATAAATTTAGATACGAGCTTTAGGAACATCATACGTAAAATCGAAGACACAGTTACAGAACTCAAAGGATACAAAACGAATTGGTCCAAAAATATTGAGCAAGAGCTTCAAAATAAAGTCAAGGTTAGTAAGAACACAACAGAAATTAATACTTTTATTAATAAATAATGCTAATAATAGTGCAGAATGTTTACATTTTTGGCTTACTGTATAAATATTTTGATTTTTGATTAGAATGGAGGATCTGATATCGACATGTGCACAAATATAAATTTTGAAAGCAGGCAATCTATCAGCAAAATCGAAAATGATTTGGACGCATTAATTACTGTAAGTAGTTACTTCTAACTTATTTTTTTAAATTAAATTTATTGACTTCTTAATTGAAATTATTACGATTCTATTATGTAGGTTGGAACTGAAACGTTAGGTAAAGTACAGGAACATTACAGAAATTCCCAAGTGCTTTTATCGCAAAAAAATAAACAACTAGAAATCGGAGCCAAATTCGGAGAGAGCATCAGCGCTGAAAGCAGTTTTACGCAGTCATCGAAATTATTAATGAAAAATGCTGACCAAATCAAGAATCACATTATGAGCCGGGCGGAAAATTGCATAACTGAAAGTTATTAAAGTTACCGTTACAAATGATATTTAGGACCATCTTTATTATAAAGTTATTGTAGTCGCTCTAGATACAAAAACAAATGGTGCGCTTGGCAAACCGCTTTTGTATAAGTATTAATTTTGTATATTAATTGAAGAACTAAATACATACCTGCATAATTGTATAGAATTGATTTGTATTTTGTGAATTATTTTAATTAGTCCCGGTATATTTCCCTGTGTGCTTTGTTCCTCGCCTTCCCCTCCCGTCACGTCATATATACCAAAAGAAGGAGAGCGTTTCTTCTCCCACTCCTCTCAGTCTATGTTCGTGACGTCACAACAGGCTTCCTGAGGCCCCAGCCCGCAAGGAGGGGGAAATAGAGAGCGGCAATTATACCGGGACTCTACAGTACCTCCCTTTTCGAATGAACCTCCTTAAGTTAATTTTCTAGACTTTTTGTTAAAATAATACGTTCAATTTAAAGACGAATATGACCAAACTGAAAATTAAAAAAAAAATGTGGTATATACACTACCGACCAAAAGTTCGTGATCGCTAAGATTTTTCAAGCTCCTAAAAAAATGTTTTGGATCTCGGAATCCCTTGAAGATACTTAAAAACCATTAACATGTTTTGAAGCACAGAAATGAAACTTTTAACAGGCGCGCTTAGTTTTATAATGTATGTTATATTCTCTTGTGTTGTGATATTTTTAAAAAGATGAATTTTATAACTTTTTTCTTTTGAGTTTCAATGCTGCTAAAATGTTATCAGTGTTGATAATTTTAATATTGCTAATTTGGATTTCAATTTGAATGAGTGTGATTTTAATAAATTTTAGTATTTTGTGTCATCTGTGAAGGAAACGTATCATTGCAGATTCTCGAAACACGAATAAACTGCATTTTAATAAGAATTTTGACTGAACAAGTAAAACTGACAATTTTCAAAAATCACAACTCTGGAACGATAAAACATGAAAATTGGGACAGAAGATTTTTTAGACAACGTTCTTACATACTAGTTTTGGAGGTACTAGATTGAAATAGGGGAGTTTTATGTATTTTCCCAGCTTTTTACGATAAAAAATTCGCAATTTTCCAAAAAACTAAGGTTTTACGGCTTTAAATGGAGTATATTATGTTTAGGTATTAGATTTTTTAAAAACTGATGCGGAATCAGATCATTATTTTTTTTACCCTTGATTAGCGAGCATTATAAAATACAATTTGCATGTAGAGTTAAGGAAATTGACAGAATGTATGAATGCATTTCCTTGCAATTATGATAGTTGAATTCTAAATAAAAATATAAACATTTTGTTTTCCTGAATTAACCATTTTTTAATTATTTTTAATTATTTTGTTTCATAATTCGTTCGAGATGTGTTTATTATTTGACCAAGGTTTGGACATTGTTCGCCCATTTTTTCCCCATTATTTGTCCAAAATTCGTCGGTTTAACACCGGAAATCGATCCATAATTTGTCTATGCAGTAGAGTCCCGGTATTGCATCTCGCTATATTTACGTCTTAGCATATTTGCCTGGTTCCGTCCCATTATATTTGTCTGTCGCCGCTCTCTTGACCCCCGCCTTGCGGTTGCGGCCTCAAGAAGGGCCTGCAGTGATGTCACGAACATAACGCGACTGAGGGGAGTAGGAGAAGCTCCGCTCCCTTTCTGTTGGCAAATATAAGGGAGGGGAAAGCGAGAAATCGAGCAGGCAAATATACCGGGACTCTACTGTATTTAGAACACTTTTCTATTTAACATCCATCGTTTAAAGAAAGTGAAATATATATCCGAGTTTCATCCACTTCATGTCCATGGACGTCCATTGGATGATCATTGGGCCGAAAATTTGATGAGAACTGGAAGTAATGTATCGAAAAAAACCGACGTCCGGAACGTCCAGGTATGGTTATGCTCTACAGACTAAAAAAATCAGCTTTTTTCACATACCGAGTAGGGGTGCAAAGTAATTGGAAATCTGACTTTAGCTTCCTATGAAACGCAAAAAATACCAGAAAATGGTGCTATTTCGAGCCGTCCAAACATAATATACTCCATAAAAATCACAAACAACGCAAAAACACATTTATGGCCGAAATGCGGGTGGCACTATTTTTTTTTTCGTAAACTAGTATTGTTATTGTAAAGATCGAGAAAAGTACGTAAAAAAGATGTTTTTAATAAAATGTACTTCATTAAAAACCGTACAAAAACTCAACGAAAAAAGAAATTCACGTCGCGCACCATTTTTTTTTACAAAACCAGTAGTATTGTCATAACGTGCGGAGTATAATACGCAAAAATCCTTTTTTCAAATCTAGCCCCGATTTCCGAATAGAAATTTATTGAGGCCCTGACTATAGCGTTACTGGTCTGATCAGGGCCTTAATAGATTTCTTTTAAGGGTATCTTCAAAACCAGGGTGTAAAAAAGTTGTCTAAAACTTACGAAAAAACGTAAGAAAATTATACAACAAACATTTTGTAACCTTATTTACTTAGTTTTTTAGGTTAGATAGGGTTAGACAGAAATGTCCTATAATTTTAATTTTAACCAGACTTTCTTATATCTGAACGCTTTGAAGAAGATGCAAAAAAAAAAACATTTTTCGTTCATTCTAACCTCCTAACGCGATAAATATGTTGAATTATTGTTAACAAAAATATTCTACCATATAGTTAACTAATTAGAACGCAAACCGATCTATTTACTGTTTAAGTTGCGACTGTTTTGGTACGTTAATGACAGCTGACGGTGGGATACACGTAGTGCTTGATAAAGTGTCCCTGCTGGGCTCTTGATCGTGTGCTAAATGATGAATAGCTACACGACGCTAGCATTATCGATACAATCACACACAAATCCGTTGAGATTATGAATCTAGTTAAACTGATGCGATGGCTGCTCTAGACCACAGGTAGACAATTACTCTTGTACTACAAGATCGAAGTCAATTTACTTATGTGTGGCTATTATACGAGCAATTGCCAATCATGGCATAACCATCCACTTATCCACCATAAAATCGTTTAATTTTAAATTGTGGATTGATTGCGAATCACCCTGAGAGTTTGGTCCTACGTTGTAAAACCTCCTCAAAAATACTACCAATAAAATGATATATGTGCTTAACTTGGTTAAAATCTACAAGAGCGTTGTAATATACTATGTCAGACATGACGAGAGATAAGAAATCTTCGTAATTATTGCTCTCAGTTATAATTAATATTGTGTAAAAGTCGACATTCTTTTATACAGAACGGACACCGCATTCGCTACTTACGCAAATGTTTGACTGCGATACTTCATATAATGCTACTACACCACCTACTGGTACTTCTTTGAATTGTTCATTATTAACAAAGCAATGGTACAATAAAAAGAAGACCTTTTCGGCCACATAAACAGCATCATCGTAAGATTAAAGGTATACAGAAAGAAATGTTTGTTTACAGTTAATGTAATAGCTTCATAGTTAAAGCTAACAGAATTTAGATTTGGTTCTTAAGGTACTTCTCCCGAAGTTACCGTAATCTGATATTCTTTGTTATATTAATAGTCAATATAAGAATTTTGAATATTAAATTTGAGATCATTACGTGATATGTAGTTATTACGCGCTTAGAGTTTCACCGAAAGAGATATAAACAGACATACACACGCGTATATTAATTCGATTTTCTGTGAATTCTTCGACGCATTGTTGACATGCGCAGTTCAAACGACAGAATTTAATGTAAGATTTATTAAAAGTTAACGAACGCTCATTGAATGTTAAAATATATGAGTTAATATACAATAACCAACAAGAGCCTTGAAATTACCTTACATTAACTATTAGTAATTTCTCTCAGTACTAAGAAATATACACGAGTATAAGATTTTTTTCTCCAGAGAAAATCAGTGTAATAATACGAATATATTTATTAAAAAAAGTATAATATTGTAATTTTATAAACCAACTTGTTTATTAAATAAAATCTATGTTTTAGAAAATATTTTTAAAATAAGAAATCTTCATATTTCATGAAGAATAATGTTAGGAATTTACAGGAAAGTTGAATTTATTTTAGAGTATATCGCTTTTTTAGTGTACGTCATTTAAATTATTTATGGTGATTGTTATACACGACATTTAGGTACTAGAAGCCCTTAACGATAAAATATGATTTTGTACGTGATTGAATTTTTCAGTATGTGGTTTTGAGCTGCGTTCTTCATAATATACGGATGCGAAGTTAACTCAATGCCGTGGGTTTACATTTTCTTTAATATGGGTTTAAAAGGTCTTTTGTCGGAATGTAGGTTAAGTTTCTGATGAAAATTCATTGGGTTTTATTAAAAGCTCTCTGTACAAGAGTGCTTCATTATGTATACGAACTTCGTTAAGGAACGGGGATGAGCGACTGCGGCACACTGTATATTAATAAGCCTCCGGGACTAAGAGCTTCACCGGTACCAAATGCAGTCAGTTACAGTAGAAATACCGGTTTAAAAAATATTTTATCTAGTTTTAATTAGCATTGTTATTTAAAACTGATGTGCATATTTTAAAGATCTAAAGTATGACTAAAAGTAAATTGCAATTGAAGATACGAAGAATTGGGATGATAACGTGATGGTTATAAAAAAAATCCAAGTTTTCTGGTAAAGACTCCATAAAAGTGAGTACTAAAGTGTCTAAAATTTGGACACCTTTTATGTTCTTTAAGTTAGAGGCGCTTTTATCACAATATACATTTTGAAATTTAAATATAAAGCATCTAGAGCTTTCAGTTGCTTTTAACAAATAGGATAATGAATTTTAATAGCTACAATTTTGTTGCACAATGTAGACATCATTATAGTGCATACCCATAAAAAAATGTATGAGAAATGATGTTGTAGTCAAAATTGTAGCATTCGATGCACGTGAACGCCGAAGACTTCTAAATACATCGTATCTATGCTACTATAGATGTAGTGGAGCTTTCTGCACATAAACGATATAAAAATGACTTTGACACGTCGCTTAATCAAAGAGGATGTTAAATTAACATGATTACGATGCCGTTCATATTGAATTAACGCAAGTACGTCAGCGCATGTAGGTGACATGGAGAGATATTCTGCATAAAGCGCAAAATAGATTTTCGATGAGTGGGACGTATAGATAATGGCTTTACATTGTTTATGGTAGCTTGGTGATACGGTTAACCTGGACAGGCTCGAGGGCTCATCTTCGCTTTATTGGTTTCAAAAGAGCTTTTGACTCTCTGACGCTCTTTCACGATTTAAGTAATACCGGCCGAGATTTCGTTTAAAATTCATTAGGATTTATTAAAAGCCCTCTGGATGTAAGGGCTCTTCATTTTAGATTCCAACTTCGTTAAGGCATAAAGATTACCGGGCGACCATGGTATGTCGTTTATTCATAACCCTCCGGAATCGACCGTAGTGACATGCGAACTATTTCTCCGTCCGTTTTCCCTGCTAAATTATTGCAATATTGCAAAACTTTCGAAATTTGAACATGTTGAAGTAAGTTGCTGGAATGTTGAATATTTAGAAAATATTTAGTCAATGGAATGATGAAGTCGATAACATGCCGTCAATATCGAATAGTCATTCTGTGTTTCCAACGAGTAGAACCTTTATAATTATAACTATTTCAAATTCCTAAACTGCAAATTCGTAAACCAAAGATTTTAATACAAATTGTTCCATATATTAAAAATAAAAAATTGTTGCGCTCTATGTAGGTATTTTATAATACCAAAAGAATTGGATACAAATGCTTTATTTTTTGCAATTTATTATTCGTTATTGTTTATTTATGTTTTTTAGGTTTTAAAAAATACAATTTTTTTAATAGATGAAAATATGATATTTTTTTCCTCTTTTCAAACACCAACTAAAAAATATCGCAAACGGTAAAGGAATTTGCATTGACGCCCTAGCGAATACCTAGGGAAAATTACTGACACCTCTCATTTGACACCGCAAACTCGATATTGCCTGGAGCACGTGGTAGAACGGGTGCTTTGTCGACACCATAGGCATGTCGAAGGTGGTAATAGATCGATGACTCTCACCACCGTATTGTGTCTATGAATGTACTTTGATACTGCATAAGTTGGACAAATTGACGTCAAAACCATTATAACACTCAGATTTTTCGAACCTAATAGTAATTTTCATTGTTATATTTTTCTTTTTTAATTAGACCTACTATTGTTATTCCTGTTAGCAACAAAAAATTGCTACTTTAATTATTGTTGCACGGTAGTACAAAAAGCTAATATGATAAAAAATATTACATGTTTATCGACGGTTTAGTTGTACATTTAAAAATAATCATGTAAATTAAACTATTTTTATAATATATTTAATAGTCTCGTAAATTGTACTTTGTAATGTATATGGTGATTATCGTAATTTGTTATGTTAGCTAATAACGATTTCAAGATTTCACTTTTCATAACAAAGTATATAGTCGAATCCGTTATTTAAATTGGTTAACGCGTCAGTTTTTGTTTACGACATCCAACCCGAAACGTTAACAATAAAGTCTTTGGCTGTTTGATGTTAGGATTGCATAACAATCATGACGGGATAAGCTAAATTGGATAACAAATTAAAAATCTATAAATCCACGATCTGTGATCTGAAAAATATTACCTATTTTTTGGCGGAATCCATTTCAAAAGTTGCGGTCGCTGGTTGCAGATATGAACGTCTAATAAAAAATTGCTTCTGTATAAAAAAATTATCAATTTTCTGAGTTGTCGGAATTGAGTATTAGTAAACAGTTGATATTATCTGCAACAGGGTATGGTAAAGGCGTCTGCGATGGTATCAAAGGAATTGTAAAACATTTCGCTAAAACAAACAATTTGCAAAAATCCCATCTTGAAGCGATTGACAAAGCCGCGTCTTTGGTAAGAGAAGTCCAGAAGTACATTTCTTCCATTAATTTACTTTTGATTTCATCAACGGATTTAGAAAACTTCCGGAAAACAGAAACCCCAAAAAGGAAGACTGTTCCAAGAATACCCGGAATTCAAAAATCTCTCATTTGGAAGATAGAACATAATGATTACATAACGAGATTTTATGGCAATTATTGCAATAAAAATGAAGAAATAACTATTTTATCTGCTAAGTATGAAGATAAGAATAGACGCACAAATTAGGAAAGTGTTATCACAAACCTCTAATCTCAAATTTGAAATAAGAGGGGTCGTATTTTACTTATAATATGGAAATATTACATACGGGAATGATTATCTACGCGACCAAGTGGTGGCCATTCGAAACGTCTAATGTGAAGCTTAAAACAATAAACGGTATGTCGAAAATGTCTTTGTCTTACACCTTAAATCGGCGTTCGACTCTTCCTTCTACATTGTTGAATTCGATAATTCAAGAGGACGGAGTAAATAGTATCACGAGATGTATTTAATTTCGGCCCTTCATTTTTTTCTGTTCCGTTCTCACGTGCCATTTTTGTTCCTTTGGAGTTTTTTTAAAAACTTTTTTATTTGAAAAATCGTGTTTCTTATTTTAACTTTTCAATTTACTTATTTTCAGTGAAATTTCGACACTTTTTAGACACCGTTTTTTATTTAAAAAAAGTGATTTATTATGCAAACATTATTTTGAAAGATCGAAATTTTTGAATTGATTTGAACTCCTAAAATATCATAATTCTTTATTATGTTTAACAAACAAAGGTATATGAAAAATTCAATATATATATCAGCTTCATTATAACAATTCCAATGAAAAAATGAAAGCGGTACACAGAGAGAAAGAAAATAGTTAATGGAATCATTTTATAATAGTAAGACGCTGTAATACAAAAAGAAGTTACATTAACTATTTCCACTCGAACGGAAAAAAAATTCGATGAAAATATGCCACGTATTGCATTTTTCGCCGAAATTATGTTCAATATATAGATTAAATGTATGCCACATACAAGTGTAATACTATATGTGCATTTATTTAGCATATATGTCGCATATATTTATTTTCCGTCTGGGCATGGCAAATGGAAGGCTAATATTATTCCATTTACTCTTTTCCGCTATTTAAGTCATGCGTACATAACTTCAAATACCAACTATAACCTTTCAAGTTCTTAATTCTACTATTTACATATGTTAAAATCGTTTCTAATCTTCCTACATAGTTCCTCAATTATATATTCTATGTTCCATTCTACACTTAGAAATCGCAGTACATTGAGAGAAATGTTTGTTTACAGTTAATGTAATACCTTCATAGTAAAGCTAACAGAATATTTAGATTTTGATGTTAAAGTAAGATGTTTTCTCCTGAAGATACTGAGATTCTGTTAAATTTTGTTATGTTAATAGTTAATACAAGAATTTTAAATATTAATGTTGGGATTATTATGTGAAATGAAGTGTATTTACATGCTCACAGTTTCACCGAAACAGAGATAAACAAACATATACACTCGCAGTCGTTCGGATTTTCTGCAAATTTTTTGACGCATTGTTGAGACTTGCGCCGTTCAAACGACAGAATTTAATGTAAGATTTATTAACAGTTAACGAAAGCTCATTGAATTTTAAAATATACGAGTTAATATACAATAACATTGGAGAAAAGTGTTGGTATTTTCATCTCAAAGTTACTGTCAGTTTTGAACTTACAGTTACTGTTAGAACATTACAGTTATTGTAAGAGCCTTGAAATTAGCTTACATTAACTATTAGTAAATAATTTCTCTCAGTATGTTCTTTTGTCTTTAATTATACACATTTGTGCATTGGTGGCATTTTTAGACGTTTATTTATTTCACTACACTGCAAAAAATGTTGATGTAAATTTACCACGAAAACCGTAGAACACAAAAATACCACTGATAATCGCAGGAAATTTACCAAGAGCTGGTATAATATAACCTATCGATGTAAAATTACCTTAGAGTAATGTAATTTTAATACAAGATTAGGGGAATTTTACACCAGTCAGGTTATTTTTACACTGACTGCACTGTGATATCGCACTAAACTATTGGGAGTTTACATAATTGTTGTAATATTACAATTTTTAATTTTTCAATTTTAATGTAAATTTACCACGATTATCAGTAGTATTTTTGTGCCCAATGATTTTTGTGGGAAAATTATACTTTTATTGTACTATTACTATGTTTGTGGTAAAAATCCTCGAGAAATCATTGAAAAATTACAATCAAATCTGTAATTTCACCACAAAATCGTTCACCTCAAAAACATTCTACGGCCTAAGGATGTTCTCAAGATATTAACGTGACAATAAAATTGGACGTCCTAAGACAATGTCAGAATAATAACGAAAAGATCAATAGGCAAATATCTAAATATCCTCAGGAACCATAAAATAAACAATATAAACCAACTGTGTAGAAATTAAATAACAATCACCAAAATTCTGTTCCAAAAATTTATGATTTTATTCGATGCTTCGACGAACTTTCGCGTCCTTCTCAGGAACTTTAAAAAAGACCTGATAATTTTTATCGTGGTTATCTAGCAAGATATATTTAAAAGTATGGGATTTTCGATAAAAATGTGGGGACATTTTTGAAATCGATACTATATACTGGTAGGAGGAATAAATGATAGTAGTAACCCGGATAGAAATTTATTACGGCCCTGATCAGGGTCTGACCAAAAGCGTTACACCCTGATCAGGATCCTGAACAAATTTCTGCTCGGAAAATAAATCAAAACAGTTCATGACTTGTGAACTATCGTCATTTTTGGGACATATACCGATTTTAGTTTTATTAATTTTATGTAACTCAACCTTCGATACTTCTTTTAATTATTTCGGAAATAGTCTTTTAAAAAATGTGATTATTGTTTTACAAAAACCGCTGATTTCTTTCGTTGTACATCTAGAAAATCGCTTTTCACTAAAGTACCATCATATCCGGGATCGGAAAGATTTGTTATCAAGATCTTTATTAGACTCCTGAACTTTGATATGCATCGGTTAGAGCTCATAAGTAAAATTTCCGACAGATCGCTCAGCTGCAAGGGACGCATAAAGAGTACTAATTAATGTTGTTACCAAATTACTCACGCCGAATTTGTGCGAACGCATCAACACGAGGGTCGTCATAGTGAGAGACATTTTGCACGAAGAGCAAAACAAATTTTCGAAAGGCCACTGGGCCATGGATAATGTCTTTACGTTGTTTGCGGCAGCGTTGATAGGATTGCGATACGGGCAGGTTCGAGGGCTTGTGCCCTTTATTGATTCTAAAAGGGCTTTTGACTCGATTCCCGGTGCTCTTTTACGGAAGCTAGGTTGCTGAAGTTTCCGTTCAAAATTAATTAGAACTTTGAAAGCTCTCTAATTAAGAGTGCTTCGTTTTGTACGTGGACCTGGTTGAGAAACGTGTGTGCTGAGATTATGTGGAGTCTATAATATAGTTTGTTCATAGACTGGCAAACAACATTTCAACAACAATCCTTTCGTAAAGTTTATTTATTGCAGCCTGTTTCTGACTCACAGAGAAACAGTTCTATATAGAAATAAAAGCCAACTAAAAAAGTCAAATAAATATGTTATGAAAGGAAATAAAACGCAATGATCGGATATTTTACACGAATATTTTCAAGAAAAGTTTTAATTCGTATAAAGTTCTGAAATTTAATTCTCAAATCTTTTTTCTTTAACGGAACACGCCATATCGACCACATATAAAAGGAAGAATAAGAACGAACATCATATAACTCGTTCCTTATTCGGGCCAGTGCGTAGTGACCAACAACCCGTTAAGAGACGTTGCAGCCTTGCGTGTGCCAGCCTGGAATAGAGTTACCTATCGATATCAAATTATCCGCCGTCTTAAATCGATACCTCTGAAAAAAATTTATGCTCGTGACACTTGCAAAAAATGGAAAAATCTTAAGTATTCCTATTTCTATTAGATTCTTATTTTTTCATTTGTTTATCTACATTCTAAAATATTTTAAAACTCATGTTATATGATCATCAAATATGAAACCTTTCTTAAATTATTCCAACAAAACTGTGGACACTTCTGTTGTTTACATCTTGCTGTAAATATAGTATCATTATCATACTGAAAATAATTCACCTTCTTTACAGAAAGTATTTGTCAATTGAATTTTAGTACACGTGGGATAAACATATTTAAAAGAAGTCTTAAAGATATCTTTTATGGTATGTCCTAAGGACATTGGAATAAGATATTGTAAAGTCGTCGAAGTAACGTCTTTAAATCATCCTTATTTTTTTACTCAGATTGCAACGCGAGTCTCCAATAGCACTCGTATGGAAATAATAAACAGGAGTAAATAGCATGGCGACATTTTATGTAGATGCTTTATGTGTGCTCTAACGGGAGTACTAGTGTCACTCACATATGAGTCTTACCTTGTTCAGGAATGTGCGCATGCGTCACAGACGAGCGCGGCCCATGGCCAATCATAAACAACTCTCAACCGGAGTCACGAATTTTTTATTCTGATTGAGACGTAGAAGTGGAGATTTTTGCGCATGTCCGTTACAATTCTGTGGATTTATTTCTCACCTGAGTTTCATGTGAACTCACACGAGCTTTCGTAAATAAGATCTCAAATGTGAGTCCGACTTTAGACTCACGCTTTGTCATCTAGGAGAATAACACTAAACTTCTATTTTACGTGGCTTTTGGCAACAAAATGGTGTCTTTTTGCGGTTTCTTTTTTCAACAATTAAATGTAAAAATTGTTGAAAATATGGAGTCAATTAATAAAGGTAAAGAATAACTTTTTTACAAAGTTTGTAACAAGAATGATGGTTTAGAAAATGTACCGAATAAATATTACTTTGGTGAGAAAAAAATACAAGGTTCAAAACTGATGAGAACTTTTGTGTGAGGAATTTGTTCATGAAAGGGGTATTGGATTAACCTACAAATGGTTCCATGGACCAATGCAAATTATTTTCTTTTAACAAAACAGAAAGCAGGCGAAAGTTTTACGGCAAACAACTGCGAAAAGGTCTTTTGAAGGTTTCAAGACGCGTTTGAAACGCGAAAGGTGAGTCGATCCGAGCAAAGCCTTCTTAAAACGGCGATGGCGAACCCACACTGCGATCTAAATACGAATTGTGCCTATGAGACTTCCTGTAAACAGAAGCCTTTCTTGAGACTCGAATTGAGCAGGAGTTCGTCGACGAGTTTTACAAATAAAAGTCCTCTTCGAATTGTCGAAGGGCAAAAATAGTCGACTTGCGTCGTCGAAGAAGGAAGGGAACATTGTAGATCTCTGTGTGTATTTGGGATTCCTCGACGAGATTGGTATTACAAGATTTTAAAGACTTCGAACTTGATTAAATTTGGCTTTCCTTGTTACTGAATTCGTTAAATATACATCAAGAGGTACAGAGAATGTCACATATATTGATTTAAAACTTACCCACATTTTATTGTGTACTATTCTACATTCTTGTTTGAATAAATAATACAAATTGATAACGATTTTTGAAATTATTTATTTAGAAACATTAATTGCACGAGAATCAGTTTTTATAGTACATTTGTATATTATAAAATATATGACTTCATTCCTAAACTAAGTTGTTAATGGTTGTTGAAAGATTTGTTTTTATTATTTAAGTAACAGCCTTGGCTATATAATTTGACAAGGTCACTATTTTGATGGTGAAATTAACTAACAATTATGGTTGTGTCTCATTCTACTAATCTAGTTAGTAGTTCCAACTATTCCATATTTTCCGGGCGATTAAACATGCCAATTGAATGATAGGAAATATATTTGGGTATGTATGCAATGAGCCACACTTCCTTTGCATGATTTTAGGTAAATATTCAATTCTTGAAAACAAGAAATTCTTACATATACACTCTAAATTTCTTAAAGTGAAAATTCAGGCACTTTCTGCTAAAAGTGATATTTTTGCTATTTCTAAAGTGAAAATCTCACTTTATTAAATTCAGATGGAAACATGTCACCGTAATAAAGTGAAATTTTCACTTTAGAAATAGTATAATTAATTTGTCTTTCAATCCTGTAACTGTTCTGCAATAATTTATTAAATGTATTGTTTAAGAAGCGTAGGAGTGTACTTTAGATTAAGTAATTATAAATTATAATTTATATGATGTATATTAATGACTAGTGTACGATTAATCCGGAAATCATCATTACAACTGAGATGAGCCCTTTGTCGGGTTTTGAATTGTTGATGTAATGTTGAGTTCAAGATGCTGTAATTAGTTCAAACTTCTATATATTAGGGTTTCTAAAAAAAGTATAGTTTCGATACTAACGAGCTGTTCTGTAACTCTTTAGTAGACAAAAAAGAGATATTTTGACCTTAAATGAGCTTAATATACATAGTTCGTTCAAAGCGCTTAAATATATGGAGATAATAAACCTGATCAGGTGGATTGGCATACGACACAGTTATAAAGGTTTCCTCGAGTGTTTCTAAACAAGAATCTCCCTTAAATTCCGAATGGCTAATCCAAAATGGCGGAGCTAATGTCGAAAAGGGACACAACTCAGATAAAGCAATTTTCTCATGGGTGTTTTCAGTGATACTGTTGGTAAAATTAATAAAATTCAATCAGGCTCCAGCATGTAGTAACTATTTTTCATTAGAGGAGGAAAATGGACGGAAGAAACAAAATAAATACAATGTTTCAGAATAGCCCAGTAGAATTAAAGTAGAGTTCTGTTGTTAATCTATAATATAACGATGAAAATCCTGTTAACACTTTAGTGTAATGAATTGGTGCAAATGATTTGTTATATATTTATTATATATTAATTAATGTATTTTACATTTATTTATTGAAAAATGGAGGTCGTGGTTTTGTTCGCATTACTTACTATCTGTCTGTGCTTTTATACTGTTGGATAAATGTCTTGCCAGTGACGTTCATCCTTAGTTAATGCAAAATTGTGATTTTCTGCCAAGACCACTGTGCATTCTACTACGTCATTTTTTATTATTATAATATAATAATAATAATATATAATAATAATATATAATAATACAAATAATTTATAATACATTATTTGTGTACTGAAAACAAAGATAGTTGTGGGGAAAGTAGTAAAACGAACTTCACTTTTAGTTATGCAACCCGTATCGATATTGTTAATTTTATTATCTATTTAAGCAATTTTTTAAGAGTTAGCAAATTATAAGATCTACATTTTACTTAGCTAGCAATTTTAAGTAATGTTAACTACTTTACGGTAATCATTACTATGAAATTCAGCTGATTGCATTTCAATTAATTGTAGCAATTAACCGTTTTCATCGAATTTTTCTGGCGATGGCTTTTTTTACATTTGGTGTACAGATGTTATCCTGGTTCCTGATTACGAATCAGCTATCCGATTTTTAAAATTCAAACTGCTAGATCCAATATCGCTAATCAGATTATGAAAGCCGGTAATGTTTTCTAACATTTGTTTTATGACGTTTTTCGTAATAAATCCGCTATTTTGACTATAATAACACTGATTACGGTTTCGTACTCTAAAAGCAACTATCTAAATAATTATAAAAAACTAAACTTTTTTTATCATTTATTTTTGTACAAATTAATATTTATTAATAGGAAAATATAATTTCATCCTTACGAAATCTTTCTAAAAGTAATCCTGATAAACAAGAGATCACGGTTTAAAATGAATCGTGGTTAACGACCTTAAATGCCCTTTTTTATGAAATAGCCACACCGAGCTTTTATGAAACCTAAATAAATGTGGGTCTGCTAACAAGTTTGATTACGGGGGTTATTTTCGGTAGCAATTAAGTAGTCTAAAAAGCCACAAACCAAAAACATAGGGTTTTTTTAAATACACAATTTTCTTATTCTTTGAATTTTTTGTTATTTTTACTAAATAAAAATGTATTGTATTACTTTACGGGTGTACACCATTATATTGGCATATTGTACGGAACAATGCTTGTCCATAATTAGTGAAATACACTGTAAAAATGACGTTAAAAAACTTACAGTATATTCTTCACACACACACACACACACACACACACACACACACACACACACACACACACACACACACACACACACACACACACACACACACACACACACACACATATATATATATATACACACGTCATTAGAAGAATTAATGTACTGTGAATAAACTGTACAAAAAATTCTATGTATTATCTTATCCCTTCGATATCGTGATTATTTCTTAAGAGATTTGATAATGACAAAAATATACTTTTCCATGGAAAAATGTTCAATATCAAAAAAGAGATAATGAATAAACGGTTGTTTTTTAATTTATCAAGGTTAAATTACTTTTTGTCTAAATATTCGCAGCAGCTTTCGAAAGAGCAACTTGATATACATAAGAAATGACAGTTCAAAAACCATCATATATATTTATGGTAATGGCACACATCAAATTCAACATAAAAAATCTGCGGATTTGGACTTTAAAGACCTGCTAACGTCGCTCGGTTGACAACGTAAATTTCTAACCCAAAATATTTAAATTAACCATAATCTAAATACGACTAAATTTCTTTTCTAGCCATGTGATTTGATTTTTTAAATGATTTAGCAAATGTTCGGATTTTGTTGAAATTTGACGTACATTAAAAATGGGTGAAATTACCTTGACATACATGTGTATCTGAAAATATATTTTACTTTCTATTTAATTTAAATATTTTACTGTAGCATTTGACGTTTACGACTGTTTAGCTTTTCAATGCTGGATTAATTAAATTTGGCGCAACCATATAATTAGTTCAGTAGATGGAAGTATCTGTGGATGGAAAGCTAAATAGGGCAGTAATATCTGAACTAATTGTTGCAACCAATCGGGAAATCGGTAAGGTAGTAGGCGCAATCAGTTATAAGGAATCTATGACTATCAGTTTTATATTGTAATTCGTGGACGTAACTTCGGACGTCATTTTTAATAAAAGAGAATTTTGCTTATACAAAGAAGCAACTGAGTGTCACTTTGTCCAAATCAATTTATTTACATCTACTAGAATACTATTGTCAATGTTCGAATGTCTGCATACTTCAAATGCGTCCGTAAAGTCAAAAAGTGACCCAACCCTGACGACACTCCCCTATGAGTTCAAATGAGTTTGAATGCTTTCCAATACTGTTTTATTCGTTTGTATCAACTGAATCAATCCATGTCAATCTTCTAGCAAATTTGACTTTCTGCATCGATTTTCGGAAGATCATGAATGTATCCGCTCCTACAATTGTCTATTTGCGCGAATGCGTTCCAATAATCTTGTATTCTCCCAAGTCCTTCTAAAGTTTCAAGAGATTACAACAGATACAAACTTTCTATCATTTTGTCTCCGTTTATTTCCAGTAAGGATACCCCAAACAGCCCAATCCGTCCCGGTATAACCTGGGGAGCTCCTGACGACGTCCAAATGTCCGCTTTTGTTCCTCGGGAGCTCCTCAGGGTCCCCTGAGGACGTCCTAGAATGGTCTTGTGTTGTTTAAGACACATTTATTAGTGCTGAATTATATATGCTCTATTGTATTCTTAGATCATTATTCGTTGGTCGCATATGCTAATTAGTAGGACAAACCAATACCATTTCAACTCCTTCGATAGTTCATACAACTAACCATTTTTTTGTTCAGTAACAGATTTTTCCATCAGTTTATTCCTTATTTTTCAGGATCTGATAAGTAAATTTACGATCATCATTGAATGTTTCATGGAAGGTCGAAAATGTTTCTTTTTTGTTTTATGGAACAAACGAGGCTATCAAAGCGTCGATGAAACCGTACGGTCCAAAATTATGGTCGAAAATTTTAGCCAGGCTAAAAGCTTCGGTGGCTTAAACACGATTTGGTACAACTACATTATCATACAGCAGCAGTAGCAGCACTGTATAAAGCGTCGGGTGCGCTTTACGATCCGGTCCCCCTTTGTACGGGAAACGTTAATATCCAGCAACGAGAAGTTAATGGGTCGGCGCGCGAGGTGGATGATGAGACGGCGCAACTCGGACTCGTGTCGTTAACAAGGTTACAAGAGACGCGGACACGACACGCGAGATGCGGGATTTCTGCGGGGCGAGTATGGACCACCGCACCAGCAGCAACAGCCCTTTCGGCACCGGCGGGGTTCCGATGTGCCGGCAAACGTGACACGGACAAATTGCACGAACCTCCCTTATCGTACCTATTACTCTCCGGCTGTTTTTTACCCTGTCGGGTTAAAGCGTTTTCGCCCTTCTCTCCTCGACGACGAGTGATGGATGGTCGCGCCAGGTGATGCTCCATTACGCACTCCCACCACCGATGAACTCTTTTAATAACTGTCCGGATTTCAAGTAGTCGGCTCAAGCATCAACTGACTTTTCGATTCTCGTTCTGTGATTTATCCTTCTCTTTTATCTAAGTTCCGTCTACAGGCTTTTCGCTCTCCAAATTTATTGGATTGAAACTTGACTGATCGCTATGGATTGAAATATACTCTAAAGGAAGAGTGGCTGGATTTTCACTCCATGCATAATTAGTTCTCAATTCATGAAAAGTTAGATTTCACTCTAAATTTCCTTGGAATGACTCTTAATTGAGTGAAAATTGCTCCACTCTAAGAAAAGAGCCAATTGTCACTTCCTACTCATTAAATTTATTGGAGTGAAAAATCACTCTTAATAAAATCGAGGCCCTCTAGAGACATCAAATAGCTCATTAAGAGTAAATTTTCACTCCAGGTAGAGTGAGTTCTCAGCTTATAAAGAATGAGAAGTCACTCATTAACCTCAGAATTTCCTGGAGTGGAAATTCATTATTTATGGAGCGAAAACTTGTCCTCTCTAGTGGAAGAGCGAGTTCCGTCTCTTGAACAGTGGATTTTTACTTTTGCAGAATGAGTTCTGAATTCATAAAAAGTTAGATTTCACTCGTTATTTTCTGGATTTCCTGGAATGACAATACACTCTTAATTGATTGAAAATTGAATCACTGTAGGAAAAGAGCGAATTGTCATTCTTTGAGCGAATTGTCACTTCCTACTCATTAAATTTATTGGAGTGAAAAATCACTCTTAATAAAATCGAGCCCCTCTAGGGATGCACCAAATAGATCATTAAGAGCAAATTTTCACTCCAGGTAGAGTGAGATCTCAGTTTATAAAGAATCAGATGTCACTTATTAACCTCATAATTTCTTGGACTGGAAATTCATTATTTATGAAGCGAAAACTTATCTACTCTAGTGGAAGAGCGAATTCTGTCTCTTTAAGACTAGATTTTTACTTTCGCAGAATGAGTTCTCAATTCATAAAAAGTTAGATTTCACTCGTAAATTTCTGGATTTCGTGAAATGACAGTACACTCTTAATTGAGTGAAAATCGAGTCACTCTACAGACATCAAATAGTTGTTCATTAAGTACAAATTTTCACTCCAGGTACAGTGAGTTCTCAGTTTATAAAGAATAAGATTTCACTCATTAACCTCAAAATTTCCTGGAGTGGAAATTCATTATAGTGAGAGTTCATTGTGTCATCAAAGTGGATAAATTTTCACTTTTTACTGTTTAAATTTCTTGGAGTGAACATTCAGTCTTAATGGAGTGAACATTCACTCTTAATGTAGTGAAAATGGAGCTCCCATAGTAAAAATCCAAATGGTTGCTCATTAAAAGAGAATTTTCACTCTAGATAGAGTGAGTTCTTAATTTATAAAGACTGCGATTTCACTCCTTAATCTCGGAATTTCTTGACGTGAAAATTCACTATTTATTGTATGAAAACTTATTCACTCTAGTGGAAGGGCGAATTTTCACTCCAGGCAGAGTGAGTTTTCAATTCGTAAAAAGTGAGATTTCACTGGTTACTCTCTAAATTTCTTGGAAGGAAAATTTTTAATTGGGTAAATTATCAAAAAAATATAAAAGTTTGTTTAATTGGACACATCTATATAGTTTTGAGATCGCTATTTCGAATGGCGCTGGGCAAATTTTCGAAAAATGTCGTTTAATACATTTTTTTCCAAAATACTAAAAAAATGGGATTTGTAAGGTACAATTTTTTAGAAAGTCATTTTCACTATGATACCGGCTTCTAACCACCTTATAACCTATCAGAAACGTGTTCCCGATTGTTTTACTTAAAAAATACATTCAAATATTTTGATCTTTATCTATTGGGATTTTTAAATCGCTTTGGAGCGCGCCAACTTTTTCAAAAATTTGGAATTCAATGTTTTAATAGATTTCTATATAGTTCATACGTATAAAATAATTTATTTAACGTTAATGGTAGTATATTCACATTTCTGGTAATAACATTGGGTGTCGTAGCAGATTTTCAAGATGTCCGCTTATATTCATTACAAGTAAAAGTACTTTAAATTTCGTGTCTTATTTTTGTCATTTGTTTATTTTCCTGTCACTGAATATGAATAAAAAATCAGTTTTTTAAAAACCAAAATGGTGGATATAATGTGGAGAAAATTCTTCGTTTTCTCAACTTTTGGTTCTCAGTTGTTTCTTTTCTGACTACTATTTTTGTACACCAAAAAGAAGAGAAAAAAACTAAAAGCTACAACAAAAATGGGAGAAAAGCCGAACAAAAGCAAGCAAAAGTAAACAAAATCATCCATTTCCTCCTGGTAAGAATCGGTTCAAACATAAATAAAATAGTAAATGATAAATTACAATACCTTTTTATTTTGCAACAAAACATAAAATTTAACGTACTTTTCCTTGTAGTGAATATAATCCGCCATCTTGTAAATCTGCAGCAATACCTAATGTCGTTACCCGCAATGTCAATAAATTGTACCACAAACATCCCGTTTTTTTCAGTAGTTTTGAAAAAAATGCTTTAAACGCCATTTTTTGAAAATTTAACGAGCGCCATTTGATAGAGTTCAAAACTAGTTGGATATAAAAGTTTAAATGTATTTAATGTTAAAAGAACTTTTCATCTATTGGAACATATGAGTTACTTGTAATACACTTTATTCTAGTTAGTTACCTATTTCTTCAGAATTAATAGAACATTATGCCAAAAGCACACGAAAAACTAGAAATCTGCATTTAACAATTGTTTAGAAATTATCTGGTTACTCCCTAAATTCCTTGGAGTGCAAATTGAGCCACTATTGTATTAACAGCTAAAATTTCACTCCATGAAGAGTGACATTTCCCTCAATCAAGAGTGAAATCAGAAACACTTACTCCAAGAAGAGTGAAATATCACTCTCAGTAGAGTGAACATTTCTCTCTTCGTGAAATAGTGGCGATTCTGACTTCCTTGGAGTGAAAATTTATTAGAGCGCTGCAGGGAAGCAGAAATTAGTCGCAAAACCCTTAGTTTTTTTACATAATAATGATGGTACAAAAACGGTTATTGAAAAATTCCACATTTAATTTCGGTCTCATTCACGGTGTACAGAGAGAATAATCTTCTCCAAAATGATGATGCCTTTATGGTATAATCATTTTTAATGAAGCACAAACTACATTTGAGTGTCGGTCACAGAAAAAATAAATCACAACCGTAACTGATGTCGGCTTTAGCGTTTATCGTGACAATAACCTTATTTTAAGTTCGAACTTGTATGATTATGTTACATTGTCGTCTTATATTTGTTCGTCAATACCGTTAGTGGTTACTCTCCTATTTAATATTGTGCTTCTGCTAGTCACCGATATTTTCGATGCAGACTTGTCTTGATGTAACGTATTGTGAAGATTCGGAAAGAATATTTCGTAGCGAGTGTTTCTCTTTTCCGACATATTTGTTCGAAATATCCAATCGGAAATGAATAAGAATATTTCAAACGGTAACATATTTTATTTATAAAATGGGGAATGAATTATTGTTTTAAAAAGATACGGTAAGTTATGGCCTGAAAAAATTAAACCGTTCGTTTCCAGATAACGATGCGAAGTTCGAAACAGTGCAGGTCGCATTACTCGGCCATAAATCATCAGCGATAAACGAAGGTCTTCCGGAGTGTCCTATTGTTGTACTTGTCGATAATATCCATTTTTCCGCTCTTTTCTACAGACCTTTGTGCAATTTTAAAATCGTTACACCTTTCAACACCCTCTTCCTCTTTCTTCCGCACTCCCTTTAAAGCGACGATCGCTTTTCTTTCCTTCGTGTGCGCTTTTCCTACCCTTTTTTAGAATCTCTTTCATCCACCCCTGTCTCTCGCATCGTAAATCGCAGTCGCACCCCCGATACAACCGTGTCATCGTCGCACGATGACATTACTCTTTTCTTTTTTTTTTTATGAACCGGTTGGCGGACACCGATGAGAATGTTGGACTATTAATTCGGGGGAACGAGTCATCCCATTTCCTATTGGAGAATTTTTAGAATCGAAGTCTCCCGAGATACGAAAGTCCAGCCGAAGCAATTATTGTGCCAGTGATAAATGGCGCTTTACGTAATAAGTTGCGACGACATACGTGTATTATGTTATTAATTACTTGTCCGCTTGCATGTCAGTTTATATTAACTGGAGTATGAGAGATATTACATGAACACGTGGGGTGTTTTGAAGCGAAAAAATCTGAAAATATCCGGAAACATCGGAAAATATAAATTTCGTGGGTTTGAGAACATGGGAGAGGGGTTGTTTCCGACAAATCACTAATTTCATGTATTATATATGACATAAATTTGGCAATGTTTACCTGATGTAATCGATAAAACAAAACATCGTACCACTGAAGATATTTGATTTTAAGGGTTCTAAATATCATCAGTCGATAAGGTAGTAACGGGTGGTACAAAACATTTTTAATTAAAAATTATTGAAGCTATTTTTTAAAATTCGGTTTCTGTACCAAATGATTCAGAAACTAAAGCATATTAAGAATCTCTTGATTGAGAAAACAATTATATTTTTGTCATCATCCCCTGGTAGAAATTTGGCTGGTTGAATTAGCCATTATCCAATCTCGGTAGAAATATGCACGAATTCTAGACGAAAACCCTCTGGATCAGTAACATATATTTAAAGTGACATAAAGCAATATTTGCACACTGAAAATATCTTATCAAATTTGTATAATAGGTAAGAATCAATCGATTCGACAAAACGAGCAGATGTATATCATTTTTCTTTCGAAATGAAGATTTGATATTTTCAGCCGCTTTGTATACAATCGCGACGGCATGTGCGCGTGAATCAGCTGAGAGCACGCCGCCATATTGGGAGTTCGATCGAGATTCTCGAATCGATCCGAGGTCGATAAGTTGTCGGAGCTTGTCGCACTCGTGATAAAATATATTAGCTGTCTCAATGTCTCGTGTCTCGGTAGAATTACTCCAGAATTCATGTCATTTGCAGGATTTCTACCCATCCCACTAAACATGCAGGTAACTGAAATGTGCCGTTCAGGTAACGTGGAATAGATGGCCGGTAACTATTGAGGATGACTTAAAAGGCACCTATAATGTTAATAAATAGTTGACTAATGTCCCGCCTTTACGGTAACTTTTAGTGACTGAAAGGTGACTATTAGTTGTTGTACACAGGTAACTGAAAGTTGTCTAAAAGGTGACTATTTTCAGATTTATGAAAAATATATATATCACAAATATATACACTTCAGTTACCTGTACATACTTTTATTGGGATGGTAACCTAGATCGAGCATTCCGAGCATCTATTTCGAGTTATCTGAAAGTCGCGACATATATTTCTATGGGGATATTAACATTGTATATGTTAGTTAAACGGATTTCATATATACAGCACACTTAGAATCCCTTGTAGTTGCGAGAAAGTTTTATAGTTCGCTATCTAACGGCCCATAAGTGTATCCAAAAATGATAACGTTGAGATACCATTTTTCATGTAACCTAAAGTTACATTTTCAGTTATCCGAAAGATATATTTCAGACATATCTGACGGATAACTACATAAAGGTAACTAGTATTATCATTTTTCATGCGCATTGAAGCGCATCTGAAAATGGCTGCCTTTTAACCTAGCCGTTTGAAAGGTAACTATGAAAGCGTGCCGCACATGTGACTTAAAGGCACCTTAATGGTAAAACAAAAAGATGACTTTAAAAAGTCATCTATCAGATAACCAGTAGTCAGGAGTGTTTATTGGGATATTACAGAGCTGGATTCTAGCCAGATCATCAAAATCTAGGATAACTCTGGGTAGATTCTCGTGTCCATATCTACCAGGGTCAAAATTGGACCAAATGACATCATCGAAATGTTGCAGATTCCATAGAGTCCAAGTTTTTTTTTAACCGGTGGAATCCCGTTAACGTAATCGTTCTCGGGATGTTGCGGCGATATCGTGGAAAAGGGACGTCGGTTCTCGCGAGCGACGATAAAATCGTCGAAAAAAGAAACTTGGGAACCGCCAGACGTTGAAACGTCAGAGACGGCTGGGCTGTGCAAACAAACATGTTCGTACATACGTGCTTTTATTATCGACGAGCTTCGGTTTTATTACGCGACGGTACCGTTTGGTTTCCGGACTTCCCGCGTTATGTCGTTGCTTTGACCGATGCCGCCTCGACTTTTCTCGCGGCCGATCTTCTCCTTTTCCGACTTTACTGTCGAGACTTTACGATTTTTTTACTTCGATTTTATATCTCCGATATCTGACGATTCCTTAATATCGTTTGAAATCGGTTACCTTTTATCACCGTTTACTCCGCGGTTTTATCGACCAATTTTAAGCGTGTGTTCATTTTCGTCTTCGAAAAAACAATTATTTCAAACTTCCGTTTTATATTTAATCTAGAATATGTCAGGAATTGATAAAGTATCGTCTTTTGATAGTTTAATGATCTAATACAAGTGGATACGCGTGAATAACATCCGCATATCTCCTATTTTTAAAACAATGATAAAATTCTCAAAGTTTATATTGGTTGAAGTTTCGTTCGCCACCGATACGACGCGTAGGTATACTCGCGGTTCTCTCGCAATCGACGTCATAAAGCGCCACAATAAATGCCAAAACAAATTTAAGAAAGAATGAGAGGATGAAGGATGATTTATTTTGTATGATCATAAGTTGCACTCAGGCGTTTTTTTCTCGAGAAATTATAACATCTTGTTAAGCTCCAGTCGAGCTACATTACGGACAATATAAGTCATTGCAGATAGCGGTTTATTATATATGTAACATAACCTGGAAATTTCTATTCTGAATCAGCAACAAAAACATAGTTAGATATCCCGACCCTAGGCTCCGCATGCTGGTTGATCAATAAGATTTTCATTCAAAAGCGAAGTTTTTATGGATTTAAACAATTTTCTTTTTTTTTTAATTCACAGATGTTAATAATGTTAAAAATCATTAAAGTATTTTTTGCTTCCGTGAGTACAAAAAAAGTAATTGAAAACTAACAATTTGAATTTGACAATATGGCGGACGATTTTGAAAATATAGACAGAAACCGATCGGATGTTCTGCAAACGTGAATACGCCATGTGCTAATTATCGGCGTGAAATTAGTGAATAAATTTTCATCCGCCATTTTGAATTTCGAAAATCTGACCATTAAATTAATCTTACTTAGTTTTTTATATTTTATGAAATTCATTCCTGTCTAATTGTAGTTTCGGCAATCAAACTTTCTTTGAATTAAATAAAAAGAATCTCTATTAATATTTTTTTTATTTTTAATTCCCAGTTTAAATCCACCATTTTGAATTTGGAAAATGCGACCGTGGGATTCATTCTCACTCGTTTTTTCTGTATTTTATATTATCTTTGTGGTCACGGTTTTCGCACCCACTTTAAATCCGCCATTTTGAATTTCGAAAGTTCGACATTGGATTCATCTTACTCAGCTTTTTTATATTTCTAAGAGTTGCTAATTTTTCTGGTCGAGGTAAATTTTGACGGGACATTCTATAAATTTTCTCACTTCAAAAAAGTCATTGAACAATGGATAATCGAAGAAAATCATTAAAAACAATGGCATGTGCATAAATTTAACAGTTGATGAAGTTAAAGTATTATTACTGAGCAAAGGTAATAAGAAGTGATAAAAACGCAGTAATTGAAGTAAAAGCAAAGAATACAATGATGGAAGAAAAATTCGTACAAGGGCTGATTATGCACGGAGCGAGATTACAAAAGCTTCATTCAAAGCAGCTGCACAAAAGTACGGCGCGGTGGAAACAATCGGAGCAGGCACAAAGAAGCGGCCTATCGCGTTGATTAAAACGCGAATTAGGGAATTAAAACACGCGCTAATTGTCGACGTTAGTTAACCTCGTCACCTTTTGTAGACGAAGCGTTTAACGCTAATCCCGTCGACGAATGTCGCTGCCTATCACTTTTCCGGAAGCACTGATTTGAGCCGACATGTTTTTTGTCACCTTTAGCCCCGGCATAATAGCGTTGAGCAACTTTGCTGTAATGGCATAAGTGGATGCAATTACACGGTGTACGTAATGTCGCTTAACGCGTTTGACAGTGTTAATAGACTGTGGTACAATGCGCATACTTAACAAAATATGGACATCGATAATTTTGGAATTTTTACACAAAAAGATATTAAAATATATAATCAAATATCTTAGGGTTTAGTGGTTTTTTGTAATATGTAAATTATGATTTGAGCACAGAATAAACAAATAAATAAAATGTTGGATTCACTCGCTATTGGTTTAAATATTAAATGAAAAACATCCCATTAGCGCTTACAAATGTAACTGCAGTAGAGTCCCGATATAATTGCGTATCGCTATATGTACTGTCGCTGCTCTCTTTATCCCCACCTTGTGGGCTGGGGCCTCAGAAAGGGCCTGCTGTGACGTCACGAAGATAACGAAACTAAGGGGAGTGGGAGAAACGGTGCTCCCCTTCTTTTGGTAAATATAACGAGACGGGAGGGGAAAGTGAGGAACAGAGTGGGTAAATATACTGCGACTCTACAGTATTGTGAAAATGCGTTTCGCATCAGTGTGTCATTTTGTGCTCTTCAGCAGGGCTAATGAAATCCTTGCTCTGGACGCGATAATTAATTTTAATAAATTTATTTATTAATTCATTACGGAACTTAAATAGTGGGATAAAGCCGTTAAGAAGAATGAAAACGTTCTTAACTTCGAAGTGTTCTTAGTAGAACGTTGCATGAAAAAATTGTTAAATAATTAGCTGCTTATTAACTTCTTGACTTGTGTTCATATTAATTGCTTTATTAATTTGTTCCTTAATTAGCTTAATCAACTATTAAGCTATTATTTATAGGTTATAGGTTAGCTATTGTTTTGTAACAGTTGAGACATCTTCTTAACCCATTAACGTCTACTGGGACACTTTGTTTACCACCTTTTCAGAGCTCTCTAGATGGAATAAATTTGGCCCTCCAACATTTTTGAACATATGAAATTCATAGCTTTTTGCTCGATCTTTCCAATAGTGATGTCCAAAATTAAAAAGGAAACAAATTATTACTCAATAATTAGTTTAAGTCTAAAAAATACTGTAAATAAGGGTGAATATAAACCAACACGCAGTAGAGTCCTGATATATTTTCCCGCTCGGTTCCTCGCCTTCCCCTCCCGTCTCCTTAAGTTTGTCAAAAGAAGGGGAGCGCCGCTCTCCTCAGTCACATTACGTTCGTGACGTCACATCAGGCCCTTCCCGGGGCCCCAGCGCGCAAGGTGGGGGAAAAAGAGAGCGGCGACAGAAAAATATAACAAGACGAAACTAGGAAAATAAGCTGAGACGTAAATATAGCGAGACGCAAATATACCGGGACTCTGCTATATTCCATCAGATTCTTAGATATATCAGTATATAAGTAAGTTTACATTTTATATTGGAATTATTGCTATTGGAAATCGTCATAATTTTACAATGTATTATACCGAATTTTGTCAGTTTTATCTTTTATAGTATATCATCATGAATGTATATAAGTACAATTTAATACTTGAAAATGATTCTCAATTTAGAAACATAAATGATATTGTAAAAATTACCATTCTAAGCATTTACTAAATATTTGCATTTTGTCTAAAGGCGAATGCAATAAAAAATTCGATCGAAGAATTCTCTTTTTCCTAGAAGAAAAAACGAAAAACTCATTATGCTGTCTCTTCCATTATTTCTCGTTTCCCTCCGAGTTGATGATTGCCTCAATTATCACTTAAGCCCAAGGAATAATTTGCGGCTTTTGAGGTTTGCCGGTGGCTCGTTACTTTTCTTCAGAGATTTAGCAAACAGGTTTATTAAGAGTTTACATTTTGTATTTCGATCACTTCACGTCGTTTTTAAATAGATACAAGATTTAAATGAGAATACAATGCGTATGGCACAATTGTCGTTAAACATCTGCATATACTCAGTTGGAACTACATTCCATCAAAGTTTCGTAGATTAAATTAAAATTAAAAGTAATCATTATATAACGGTCTATATAATGGACCAGCTTTGTGACCAATTTTAAAAACATATATATTATTAAGACCCTTAATAACGGTGACGGTTTTAAAAAAATTCAAATTAATGTTAGTTTTAATGACGTACTGGTAACTGAAGTTTTATCTACAGATTCGTATTTTATAACTCCAGAAATCCCATTCATAAAATTTTCGATCGTTTTTTAAAAATTCTTCTATGATTTTTACGAAATTTAAATTTACATTCATGTTTATAGCGATCTCGAACCCCCTTTGATCCTACATTTTATGAATATTCAATCCCTTCATATCGTAACAAAACAAGTTTGCAACCATTGGAAAAGCTAAGTTATTAAAATGTCTCTCTAAATATGTAGAAAAATCGGTTGTGCGAAGTTGTAAAGCGTTTCTCCACAAAATTAATAACGCTTCAACAATACAATTAATCACTTGATTGCTCGTAGATTATGTATGTAGAAATCGCAAAACAGTGAATGCAATTTTGCATAAACTCTTTCAGATGTCTTAGATAGTACTCAAGAAGAGCGATTAATGTGAACTTAAAATTATTTTTAAGAACACTTTGCGTCTATTTTGAGAGCTTTATTAGATGATGAAATGAGATCATCTTAAGATCACAAATATAAAACCTTTAGAGATTACAGTTTTTAAGAAGTCGCAAGTAAGACCTTTTTAAGAGCACATTTTTTAGGCATACACAATATTGAAGGTATCTTTTTGGTGATGTCTTGGAAAAGTGAATTTTAGTTGTATAGGAAAATTCGAGTTATTCAAAATTTCAAACCTATCCTCCAGAAAAAACACACTTGAGAAGACGAGTTTTATTTCCGTGAAACGTAACTCTTTTTATGTAAAAATAGAAAAGGTGTTACGTATAGTCACTAACAACAAATGTTTTCCAACAAAACAATTGCACTTTGAATTGTACAATATCCTCTTCAAGGATATGGCATGTGCCTTAAAGAGGACTTATATCAGAGTCGAAACGTTGCTAAATATTTATTTATTATTTATATTACAAAAACTCCCCAAATGATTAACCCTTGATTGTTTGTTTTTATCTCTACTTCTAATTTTGAAATTTTATTAAACTCAACCATTTTTAATTTATAATAATCAGCGATTAAATGAATATTTAATCAAAATCCACTTCTCCGTATCTTTCTTAAGTGAAAAATATTTTTTAACAAATTTTTGTTATCTTGTAATTCTAAATTTAATAAATTTTGTTTAAATGTGTTGACTAAATTCTGATGTTATTATAAATTTGTGAATAAAAACCGGTTTGATGTGAAAACTTGTTACAAAAATATGTTTAGGAAGAAAACTATTTCTTTTGCATCTAAGTAGAAAAATCCTTTTTATGATTGATGCCGCTAATTTGTTGTTAGTTGTTTTCTAATTCATTAATAGTAATTTTTATTTCTATTATTTATGTGACCGAAAAATACCAAAACTATTTAAGAATATATTAATTTATAAATCGATCGAAAATTAAAACCTTATCAAATGGATATTATTAATAATAAGAAATATTTAATTTTTGTTGTTTAATATGCTTTCTAAAGAAGAATGACTAATTTTTCTTTAAAAACTCATTTTCGACAAAATACTTAATTAAACCTTTGAATTTTTGTCGTATTTTCACAGGTCGTCTGCTGGTGAAGTGTGGTATAAAGAACATTTTCTAAAATCTCGGCCGTAGAGCTTTAATACAAGCCTTCGCCTTTGATAGAGCAATCTCCTAAAAGCTGTCAGCCTCTGTATTGCGGACCTTACATTAGTCGCATAGTTCACAGCGGCTATCAAACTGTTGCGAAGTTGTGCAGCAATGTTTATTTGCGAATTCAAATGAAACCGGGCTTTCCGAGCTTCTGTAATTTCTCTCTATTTCCACCTCATTCCTGTCGAAAACGATGTAAAACAAAAACGAAAAGAAAAGATTCCAGAGCGTTTGAAAAAATTATGTCAGGTAGTGTAATCTCTGAATGTAACTTTTTTTAAATATTTGGCCCTTTCATGCCAAAAATTTGATGTGGTCAAAATTTTTTGGTGTAGTATTTAATATTTTTAAAATAATTTTTTATTTAAATTTGTTAAATTTAATGATTTTTGATGGAGGTAAATTTCGTACATGTGGAGATTTAATATTTGTTGCTGAAATGTAAGAATTTTATTATTGGAATTTTTTTTTGTATTCTAATCTTAATCACAAATCTAATAAAAAATCGAAGTCTAACAAAATTTCCTATTGATTAAAAAAAAATTCAAAACTGACCACTGTTTAAAAGATGTCTTCATGTTTCAAATAAATTATTATTAAAATGTAGATAATAAGATTGTATTCTAATTATTGCATAGAGAGAAAAAATTTTACCATAAAGTTTTAACATCTTACGGACCGTTTTTTTTTATTTCCAAGAGTTTATTATATTTTTGTATATGGTTTAATAAGATTGTAACTTTATTGTAATTAGCGCATAGAGAGAAAAAATGGTTAATGGAAGAAAGTACGAAAGAGTTATAACACATAATAATAATAGAATTCCCAACTTGAAAAGTTATTGTTGCCTGTATGTTATACATTTACAATTCAGAACATTGTGTTTTATATCATACAATAACTGTTTTTACTATTAGAGATTCTTTTAGTTTAATCTATTTTATTGCATTTATTTTAACAGCCACGGATATTTGAAGTGACTATTTATTTAATAATTGTAAGACACTGCGGTACAATTACCCCATTAACGCCGAGAAGGACACATTTCCTATGAAGTATTGCATATGAAAATTAAAGTTCAAAAAAGTTGAAATGTATGTGTCTTGTTATTTTCGAGAGCGGTAATTTCAATGGAATTTTCAAAATTGATCTTAATTACAAAATTAAATGTAACGATTTAAATATTAAAAAAACGCAAAAAACGGGGATACTTTTTTATAAAACATTTTTTTCTCATAGAAAGAGTATTTGCCCGTACAAAATTCTTTCGCTAAAGAAAGTTGTAGTATTAATATATATTTTTTAAATATTAAAAGACTAACATCATGATCACAAAATGACGATCACAGTGAGAATTTTCTTTTTAAAACTTGCAAACTCCTGCAAACTCTACAAAAAATGTTGTGAGAACAAATGTTTCTTAGAAAGTGTCAAAGAATATTCTCAATTCTTTTTAGATTTTTTAAACGAATTTCAAAAATAAAAATGATATCAAAATATTCTGAAAAAAGTTGGACAAAGGTTGTATCTTGGATACATTCTAAGACAATTTTATTCGTAGAAAATTTTTCCAAAGATTATAGTGTTCATGGAAAAAATGTTTGGTAAGATTTCTAAAGTCAGGTTCCATAATAATTTACTAACATATCGGCATTATTTTTTTGATTCTGTGACGTACGATCAAAATAATTTTGTAAGTAGAGTAGAGGGATCCTATTAATACTCAGACTAAAAACCAAGTCACGTTAGATGACGTAGATGATGGCGTAGAAAGCCAATAATGTCGATGACGATTATGTCAACGAACTGAAAAAGTTCCTTGTTTAAAAATCTTGATATTGATATTTTGCAATTAACATAAACACACAATTAATAACAGTTATTTAATGGAAATCTGTGACGGATTAATTTACTAAATGCTGACGGTTCGTGGTACTAGATAGGTTACATTTGTTACGTAATTCAGGGCAGCTATCAAACAGTTAGGAAATTGTTTAGTTAAATGTTTATTTACGTATTCGAGCAAACGCATTCCGATGATACCATCATACCAATCATTTATATTGCCTGGAATGAAAACAAATATAACGTAATTAATAGAAATTCATAAAAACTTTACATTATTCCATTATTACAAATTCCGATGGAAAATTAATTATTGCCTAATATTACACACATTACGTCAAAAATTCAGTAGAAATATGCTGATGATATATCAGTCATGGCTAGACGTATATGGATTAAATGTTAATAGAATTTATAGTAAAAATCGTTTTTTTTTATTTTGTCTTATACTGGAGGAAGAAAATATTTGCCTGGTTAGTACGTATAAATAAAAATTTAATTAATTAGTAGCTGAAATGACCAGATCCATATCTGTGACATAGTGTATAAATGAAAAAACGACTTCAATACTTAATAATAATTCATTCTTTTTTGATAACAATGTTACAAATATTAATTTTAAAGATTAAATTAACAGTTAAGAAACTAGAATTTAGATTTGTGTAATTATTGATGCGTATCGGTTAAAATTTTGACAAATCGAGAAAAGTACGGTTAAATGTTTGTTATGAAAAACTCCAAATATGGACAAATTTGAACACAGTTAACCTAACTTTTCTCGAAAATGCGAAATTATGTAAAAATTTTGGAAGGTCCATCGTTTTTAGCACGAAAAATAACTTTATAAATGATACTTGTCTTATCCAAGGTACACAAAAAAATCTGTGTAATGTGATGAGTTTCTCAACTTTTGATATGTGATACAAATATTTCAAAAACTTCAGAACAAATCCAAACGTTCCAATTATGTATAACAGTGGATAAAAAAAAACAGACGGATTATTCTGTCAGCATCGTCATTTCTTTTTTGTTAAGAGTTGACGAGATTACTTTAATTCTCATTTCAGCGTAAAGAATAATTTGTGGTTCTCAAGGTTCGTTGAGGCCTCGTTAATTTTTTCTAGGACTTAAGAGGTTAATTAAAATAGTAATACTTTTCAAAGTTTACGTTTCTATTAGTGTCATATTTATGCAATTGCCTATCTAGATTACTAGTATGTATCTGAAATTGCACGTATGTTTCTTTTATATTTGTTCATAAACTGAACAGAAATGTGACAAATATATAATAGATTTGGAGCAATGGCTTACATTTGGTTAATAACATATTAGTTTCAGTGTTGTATTTTTTTAAATTCAGCACTTTCTTGGATAATATTATGACCAACAAAAAATATGCACCCAATGTTTCTTACGAGCAAAAGTCTACTTTTTCAGATTCTGCCAAAAGAATTATTTCAAAATTTGCTCGAGTTAAAAAAAGATACAGTTAGTTTTTTTAAAAATCAGGAATTTTTAAAATAAGTTTTACTAAAATTTGCACCCGCAAACAGCAATGTAGAATACATGGAAACAAAAACTATTGCATTCAAAATGTTTCATCCTTCAGATGTTCACCAAAGTGCTGATTTTGTATATTATTTCTTTGTCATAACTTTAAATTTGTTTTTAGGGTCACTGATTACAAATATGAAGTCACATTTTCGAAATAAACAAGCAGGATCAAATATGGAGGACGACATTTCTAAAATATTGACGGATTTTTATGGGTATAAAGTATTTACATCGATGTTTATATTTTGTATAAAACACGTACGTTTTTGTAGCTACATTTTCTACATATATATTTTAGCGCAAATATTTTTGTCATACGTTAACTAGAGAAAATCAAAGATTTCATTTTGCTAAATTTATCTACCCGTAAATAGTATACTATAAGTAGTTTTGCATTGGTTTTTATCATTATTGCATTTGTTTTATAGTAAGGCCAACGTCTATATTTTTGACAGCTTAAAACCTTCAATAGCTAAAGAGTGCGAAAATAATCCACCCTTTTAAATCATTGTTGATCGATCTCAGTTCTTATTGGTTTTTTTATTAGCAAGCCAAAAATTCTTTTAATGACCATTTTCAAGATTTAATATTTTAGAAATTTCCTGAGCCATCTTGTTTCCAATATATTGAAATTCGAAAAACTGACCTCGGATTCGTAATCAGTTACCCCAGAAATATAAATTTGTAGTTATGAAGTTCAAACAAAGAGATATTTTGTATTTCCGTGTACTCTACATTGCTGTTTCCGGATACAAATTGCAGATTTAAGAAAAAACTACTTTAAAAATTCGCGACTTTTTAGAAAAAACCAGCTGTGTTGTTTTTGGAACGAATTTTGGACCAATTCTTTTAGTAGAATCTGAAAGACGATTTTTTGACGTAAGAAAAATTCCGTGCCATTTTGTTTTCTTGTCCATAACACTCCTAAGTGGTTAATGAACATTTTGGTACTGAGCAGTGTTGAAACTACTGGACGTTCTGAAGTTGAGAAAATGTTGATTTTTGCTACTGACATACAGTATTTTCTATGATTACTCGACAACCATAAGAGCGTACAAAAACACATTCTCCGAGCATTGCAACTGCAATTCCGAACACTTTAAAGGACCTTCTAAAAATACTAGAACTAGAATTTGCGAATCAATTCTTGATAAATTTTTTGGGTATTTTCTAGGCTATCACATATAATATTTAGAATGCCAGGTACTGATAGAAGAATACATTTCGAAGGTAACAACGCTAATTGTATGAGAACTACAGAAATTTATTCTAATAAATTCTCACTTGTTTCTGAACCGAAATGCAAAAAATAGCTTTAAAAAAGATCTGAACTTGAAAATATATTTACTTTCTTTTTAATTTGCAGTTTTTTACTTGGGGATTAACGTTATGGGCCAAGAGACTTTAGCTATCCCTTCAGTTGTAAACACTACTATCTGACAATTTTCTAGACTGGAAGTATCGATGATTTTTCGTTATCGTATTTTATTAATTTTATCAAACAAAATAGTTAAATTTTGTATTCTTCTTATCCGATTAGTAGTTTCTTAAGTGAAAAAGTTCTTGTAAAATATATAAGGTTTCTTGTATGTCGGATATAAAGTAAAATAATAATCAAAAAGAAAAGGTTAACGTTTCGACCATATTTATTTTAATTTTTTGTAATTCATTAATCTAATATTCAATTAATTTATCTTTGTACTCAAATTTCTGAAGAGGACCTAAAATAAATATGGTCGAAACGTTAACCTTTTCTTTTTGATTATTATTTTACTTTATATCCGACATACAAGAAACCTTATGTATTTTATTAAGTACAAATTTAATAAACTTTATTTGATCTGAGCTTTGTGACATATTACACTATTCATAGTGTTGAACGCAATGGGGAAGAAAGAAATATTGGATAAACTGTTAAATATTGGCATTAATAACACTGTCCGACAATTATTTTACCTTTGACAAGCGAAGGATCATTTCCGAAATAATTTTCGATTTGAAAAACCATGTATATATCCAGCAAATTTCATATAGTCCAGAAAAGTAACTATAAATATGTCAAAATTTGTGTGTGATGACATTTTTAGAGTCTATGTGGAAAAAGAAAATATATATTTGATAAAAGTAGTGTCATTTCCGAAGAAATTTTACGTGCTGAAAATGATAGGTTTCTTAGAATTTTCCTATGTCTGATTTTCAAGAAAAATGATGTTAAATGTATCAAAATTTGAGGTTTTGGTCACATTACGTCTCAATTTTCTTTTGACAATCGCGGAATCGTTTTCAAAGTTTTTCTTTATGAAAGCAATTATTTATATTTCGTCGTGCTAGGAAAGTTTTGAGGATCCTACTGTTTGACTAATGACTACTAGTACTTCAGAAATGTAAGTTATGATTTTGGACGATTCACAAACTCAACATCTGAGTTTATTTTAAATGTAAAAGTTCAACCTGATTGAATTTTATATTTCAGTCACTTACGCCTCCATTGTGGTGTTTCTTGCTAAAATTGTTCACTAATAAACCAGGAATTGCAGGCATGCAAATTCCTTAAAACAAGTCAGATTTTCTCATGCTTACACGATATTGCATTGTCTAAAATATTTATTCGAACCCGATAATATCTATAATTATAAAACAGGTCTTATTTTACATGGTAAAGTAATTTGTTTTTGTGTCATACCCAGCAAACAGAAATTTATTCAAATGGATTTGAATTTCGAATCGTTTTAAAATCATTAGCAAATGGGTTTTGAATTCTAGACTCCGAAAATTATCAGCTTGCGAAATTGCTTGAAATAATATCAAATGAAGAATGATTAATGCATGTGTATTAAAAAATATTCAGGTTACGAAATGGATTCAGCTTTGTAAGTTGATTGTTATTCGAACTTTTTTATTACATTTTGGAATATATACTTGGACATTTTACAATTAACCAAACTAATGTAAATACAGACAGTTACATTATAAACTATTCTATAGAATCTCATAATAATTCATTCAAAAAGCTCTGAATGTATGTATTCAAAATATTATGTATTTGTTAAAAATATTTGAAAAGAAGTGCAATTTGCTTTATGAAAAATGCCACTAATAAAAAATGTTGGAATTTTCTATTCATTTGTTTCTTATTTAATGATCTTTCCACTAAATTTACGTTATTATATTTTATAAATAAACAGTAGAATAAAAATGATTCCGTTATCAAAGCAATTATAAAGTAAGACGGAAAAAGATGCCATAGTAATTTTGTCTTTTTATCCATTCTTCTCTGCAAGTTCGACGAAAATGTAAGGGATTAAAGACGAATAGAATTGAGGACTTTCACAAGACATTGTGACGAACATTGTCATTCTCCGACCATTATAAAACTGCAATCATGAAAGTAATATATACGGAAATTGTATAGTAAGTCTTGTGGTTTTTCAGTTTACGTTAAAACGAGGTAATTTTCTGTCGGAGGAAGAACTCAAATATTTTCCCACATCTTGCGTTTCATTCAGTATCAGATTTCGCTGGCGTGCTACTTATTTTTTCCAAATAATTCTGCAAATAAGGAAACTATTCAAGACAACTACTAACGAGTTTTACGCAGTTAAATTTAACCATTAGCTAACAATTTATTTTTACGTTCATGCATAGCGTTTCTGCAAAATTCTTTACCATAATTTAATTTAAAGAATATGTGAAAGTAAAGAAATTACAGTTTGGATATTTAGTAATATTAGAAATAGTATGTAAAATTTATTACAATCTGCTAAGATTTCTATGTACCTATCGTCTAACGCCCTATCACCATCGCTAATTGTCGCTATTTATCGTCGACGCCTTCTGTCGACGACAAGTTTAATGCCAATCCCTTCTACGGATGTCACCACATTATGCATGCCTCCAAGTGAGCACAACTACGTTGAATCTAATGACAGTCAACATCATTTAATAATATTCAGAGTTCAAATTGAATTTTGATGTGTATAATTGATCAACAATGATGTATGATTGAAAACATCAAAAGGTAAAATAACAATATTGTGTAAACCCTGGAGTAGTACAAAATTAGGCGAAGTAGCCGATAGAAATCTGTATCTTACATATATCAGTTCCCCTATCTCGTATACATGGTAAATATCGAAAATGGATAAAAAGTAGCAAACTGTACTCATTTTTTAATAGGGTAGTCATGGCTAGAAAATATGCGAGTTTATTCATTGTCGGTACAAAGGCTATATAGTTACTTTGCTAGAGTTGCTAGATAATTGTGACCCAGAAACATAATAAAGTTAATTACAAACGTTAATGTTGTCTATAGTATTATTGTTGGGTAAGGTAAGTTTATTTTTTAAAAGAAGTTTTCACAAAAATAAAAAGTTGAATTCAATTTTTTCAGGTGCACCTCAAAAACCCGAAAAATCACAAAACACATTTCCAAAATCCGACATTTACAAACCAGACATTTAAAAAAACAGATATTCAAAACCCAGACATTTCAAAATGAACATATTCTGAAAATGTAATTAATGATTGAATTCTAATTGTGCCTAATAAATAATGCGGGGGTCAAATTGATTTGGCCTTCAAGTTACCTACAAAATGAATGCTTTGGTCAAACATTTCTGGACTGGAAATGACCTTGTAGTGAGACCTCAAGGATGACGATCCGAGATCATTTTTTTTTATGTAGTGTGGTTTTTGAATGTCTGTTTTTGTTTAAAGGTCAGGTTTTTGAATGTCTGTATTTTGAAATGTCAGGTTTTTGAATATCGGGTTTTGAAAGTGTCTGTTTTGTGATTTATTGGGGGTTTGAGGTGCACCCATTTTTCTTATTTAAGCTTTAATAATCCTTAATGGGGTTTTCCAATAAATAATCCAATTTATTCTTCACGATGAGGTCGCTAGTGTCCCATCTTTAGGACGGGAGTGGGTAATAAATTGTATTCTTTATGAGAAAATACATTTTACTAACAACAATATGAATGTCAACAATACTATTAGATTAAACGGACGGACAAGAAATATAACAATATTATTACGTTATCAATGGTTTGCGTTCCATGGTATACATTATGGATGTCTTAGTGGAAGGCGCTATGTTTCAAAGGGTCTTCTTTTAAAAATTGTTTTGACATATACTACTAACAATTTTAAAATCACAAACAATATTGACGTTCATTGAAGAAGTTAATTTTATATTTTAATAATTGAGACACATAAGGTAGATGTGAATTGTTTTTTTGTTCTAAGATGTTTTATTCTATATTCAAGATATTAGTGAAGAAGATTTTGAAAATCTTAAAACCTGTAGATAATGAAGACACACAGACAATGGTCATAGGCATGATGTAAGCTTATGATTAGCCCTACACAGAACAAAAATTGTTAATGGAGCCATGAAGAAATAGTAGAAACGTTTTTAACACATGTAAATAGTAGAATTAACAACATGAAAGGTTATAGTTGATATTTGAGGTTATCTACGAATGATTTAAGTACCAAAAAATAGTAACTGGAAAAATTTTATCATTCCATTTACGATGGAAATAGTTAATAAAACTACTTTTTGTATTGCAGCGTTTTATTGTTGTAAAAGATTTCATTAACTATTTTCTTGCTCTCTGTGTAACCTTGTTCCAAATGAATGCTACAATATTGGGCAAAAGTTACGCGAACGAAAGTTACAAATTAAACGAGTTACTAATATAAGTACATTTGATCAATTTGAAATTTCCAACCTAACCTAACCCTGACCTAACACTATACTTTGTTTACATTACGGTGTCAACGGGCGGAGAATCAGCCTAATACGAACTTTCTTTGAAAAGTTTCGGAAATTTGAATATAGATACATATTACACGAAAAAAATAGTTAACACAAGGACAGAAGTTGTTGCTCGAGTTACAACAAATAGTAAACATGCGCTAACAACTTTTTGTAGTTAGCTTTACCATTTTAGATTAGTTAGCATGCTCACTACTTTTCTTTGTAAGAATAATAAATTAATTATTGAAAAAATAACTCCAATTCGTATCACAGTTTTTTGAACATCGCCTAGTTACTAGTTTAGCAATTTTTATATAAAATTATACACTGGAGCTTTATGAAGATTGTTCAACATATTTGAACTTTTAAAATATGGTACCTGAACTATACAGAATACAATTTGACGTTGCATTTAGATTTAAATTTCGTATTCTTATTATCATATTTGTTGACATGTGTAATAAACACGCCGAATAAAATTGTCAACAAATTACAAAATATACATTCACAAAATAAATAACAATAACAAATACTCCCTTTTACCTATTTTTACCTATCATTAAAGTACGAGGGCGATGAACATAACTTGCAGCTTCTAATCTAACCGTAACAGTTCGAAGGGAAGTTTTCTTTTAATTGGTCTGAAACGCCGTTTGATCGGAGGGGAGTTTTTATACTCTTTAAATTTTATTAAGTGAAAATTCACTTAAAAGATATTATAAATTAATTTTTCTGATTTAATAAATCAATATCCATGTGTTTCAAATTGCCCACTTACTTATTCTCATTCGTGTAAGACTTCTCATTTATCTTAAGAATATTTTTGATTACTCTTTACACTCAAATATCAGAATCTTTTAATATTATATGTCAACGTAACATGATAACATAAAAACTCATATAAATAATCATGTGAAAAGGTAAACAATACATCTATGTCCGTATATAATACTACTCTAAATTTATACAAAAAATTTGTATTATTTACTTCTATTCCATTTGGGTACAAAACTGGTACTGGATTTGTTATTTTTTTATAGAAAAATTGTAGAATTGATGGCCGGGGAACAAAGTTTCGAAAATCAACACACCGAAAGGCCAAAATTTCGATATAGTGTTGCTTCAGCGTGATTTTCTTCACTTTGTTTTTGAAAATTTGGTAAAAAGAAAGCAAATTAAAATACCTTGGACTCATGCAATATCGAAATTTTAACCTTTCAGGGTTTTGATTTTCTTCCTCGGCCGTATTGAAAAACTACATTATTCTAGAAAAGTTTGTTTCTCATTGGTGCGAAGAAAAAATTCACGTCGAGTAAATGAAAGTTTATTTTACGATAATTTTAATTTCCAAAATATGTTTGGGTAGTATTGACTAATATTTAGGAACGTTATATAATACAACTGATACTTCATAATTAACGTCACTGGTGTAGTAGATAATTACAGTGATGTATTTATTAATGTGCTTCAAATACCAATTTTTAGTAAAGTATACAATACGTCGTTATTATTCGCATATTTAACCGGAATAAATAGTATTAAATACTCATATTCTAGTTTTCCATATCAAATTTTTTTCAGTGTAGAAAATGTATAATCCCATTTCGAAAAAAAGGAATAATTTATAATATCATAAATAATAGAGGATATTTATATTAACTAACTTCGTGTAAATATACATTATCTCTGATTATTATTTATTATCATTTAATTCAATTGTCTTATCTTAGCTATTCTTGGTAACTTTTAGGCCGGTGATGGAGGACTTTTAGTGCTTTAGATATGAAAACATAGTAAAGTACCAAGAATTTACCATCCAAGTCAGCACGAATGCTACTAATTAATATTAAAATCTCTCCTACCCTTTATTAATAATTAAAAATAACTAGCCAGTTTGTATTATTGATCGTAATATTTAGTAATGGTACACGTTTATTATGAAATGCCTGGCCATTATCATGTTTATTTAACAGCATAGTGAAGAGTGTAGTGAGTAATGCATCTGAATCAGCATTGAATAATACAACTATAACAACAGTAAACTCTGCTTTAGGAAGTTGATGATACCATGTGTCATAATATGTTATATTAAAACAAGCTAAATTATAAATTATAAATTAAATACTTAGCGATGGTAAGTTGAAGGGTGTTAATGCACACTTCATAAGTTGACCATCATCATTGACGGTATAGAGCTGATTATGTCATTACTGAATTCTACATAAATCTACCAAGATTATTTCTAATGTATTATTAGCTTAATTGAATCTAGTTGAGATTAGTAAAGGTGCCCGATATTAATTAGTAATCCACCTATTCATATGAATGTTTATGTTTGTGAAAATTGATTTTTAAAATGTATATAATTGTATTTCACATTTTTTCGTAATTCAGCAGGTGATAAAAATGTAAACTGCATTGTACATATGTTACATAATAATTATATTATTCAGCGCTGTTTAAACAAAATTTTAGATACAAAATATTCATAAATGCTGAAACGATTTCAGTAATAATATATGCAGTCTAAAGTTCTCACTTTTTCATCCATTTTGTCTCTTATTGAAAGGAAAACCATAATTTCCAGATAATTGATTTCATATTTAAACAGACATATGTAAAAGTTACGTCCTAAAGCAGTAGAAAACACTAAAACAGTAATTGATTTATGAATTAAACAAATAAGTACTCCGATTTAGGATCGAATCTATATAATAAAAGTGAAGTTGGCACCTGGTATTATACAACAAAGTGTCCTATATTTTAAACGTGAATTTGTCTTACTACAAGTAAATGTTTCATTTTTATTATTTCTATAGAAGTCCCTTAAGTTTTTATAGTCTTGCTGCTTAATTAAATATCATTGAAGGTTTATTGAGCACTGACTGAACTCATTATATCCATTTTATCGTTACTTTGGGTATAATTTCACACTAGCCAACGATCGAATTTGATGTCAATAATATTTAAGCTACTTTCGTGTTAAGAAAATGTAGTTTTATGGTAGTATGAACGGAAATTTTTGCAACAATGGCTCTTATGACATGCTCAAAATCTGAACACAAATGTTGACCCAGTCACAAGCCCCAATTTCCATTAGTCAATAACTCATTTAATATCCTCAACGATTTTGGACATTTTTAGTTTCCACCGTGGGCTCCCGTGAAATGTAAATCAATATTACCTACAAAAAAATTCGATATTTGTCGTAAATTAGTCGTATCATAAATTATGAAGGCAAAGTCAGGAAAATGATTTCGCCAAACTTGCCAGACATGGGTCTACAAATATTTTGCCAGAATTCTTAAATATTCGATGTTCTGATAAACATTTCTGTCGATGTTCATTTCTGTGATTGTTCACTACTGCAGTTTATGTAAATGATCCAATGTTTTACTAAAGACTGCATGTTCCTTAAAAAACAATTATTGGAAAGAAACCATAGATTTCCGTGCAGGATCCTTTCTTATAATACTCTCTTGATATTCAAGGACGAGACATTTTCTCGGAGGAATTCGAAAGATATCAAGTGGGAATGTAATTAGAAAGCCCCACCAATTAGAAAGCATGTGTCATTTAGCTATGTGTTCATATCGGAATACTAATGCGAGATGCGGAATGTCCTATCAAAATCTAATCGGAGCCCTATCTAAATGCCTACGGTAGCCTTGGTACAATCACACATTCCAAATAATGAACATTGGAAAGGACACTCTATGTTGTCAATTTGATTATAGATTAATCTATATATTATAGGTTTGACATTTGAATCGATAGGGTTTTTGTTTCGTCATAGACAGTGAAGTTTATATTATTATTACTTTTCCTAAAGCTATCTCTAAAATGATAATATTTCTTCTATAAAATTCTTATTTAATCTTATGCTGAAGTAAAATTCCAAATTCCTCATAAAGCTCCTTGAAGTTCAACTTTATGACACTCTAATATCGTCACATCTTGACTTATAGATAACTGACTTTGTAATGACCTTGTTTCTTTCTGCAATTCAAATTTCAAAGTGGAATATTTAGTATGTTCCACGCTCCATCTTATTTAATCCACAAAAGCACCAGCGTTTAACATCATCATCAAACCTGGAATACTAACAATTCTGATTACGTATTTAACAGATACATTTGGCGTGAATATTTTTCACACATCACACTTGCTAAGGACGTCTTCGAGAATTCCTCAGGATACTCTGATGTCTGTTTTTATCGTCCTGTCAATATCTTTGGGACATCCTCCGGTTTCACGATGGCTTGGGGTTATTAAGAAAACTACAAAAGCGAATATTTGGACGTCCTCAAGAAAAAGTGTATAGATCAGCACATCCTTTTAACAACGTCTTCAAGAGCACCCCAGGAAGTCCAAGTGCCTGCTGTTACGGCCCTTTTAACTTCCTGAAGACGTCTTACTTCTTTATTCTAAGGTTAGACACCATTACTTTCTACTGAATTTATAAAAAAAGCTTTTTACTTTGAAGTAAAATAATATACTCATAATCCGTTAATTTCAAGAAAGAGGAAGGTTTCAGCATGCTACTAATTTGTCACTCACTCATACCCAGATTACTTTTTATTATCACATTATCATCTCCAGGACTTAAGACATTCTCAGGATATCCTGAGGACATAAAACATCTTGAGAAAGATAAGGGGATGATAAAAAGAGATATTTTGACATCCTATAGAGCTCCTCGCGATGTTCTCAGACAAAGGTGCTAAATGTACATACATACCCACCATATCAATTAAATAAACAATAGGATTCGCTAACTACGCTGCGGATGGACACTGATGCTTTCATGGATTCAACATTAAGCGGCTTTGACATTTTTTTTATCATGGAATCATTATCGGGTTGTAAAGTTGATATTGTAGTTGCTTAGTCTAAGGATTAAGGGAGGAAACAGATGGAGTTCAAGAAAACCCAGTAAATTGGTTGTTCAATATGCTAATCTAAAATTACTACTGTAGCAAGTGACTTATGATAATAAAAGAGAAAATGCAGAAATTCATTTTTTGAAATTTGGAAAAAGAAGTCAAGATAGAAGCGGTACTTATATCCAACTATCGAATCGCCACCATGTCCGCGGGTGAGCCACATAAGATTGGATCCAACTGTGACAAAAGTTATCAGGTCACTAAATCTCTGTGCTGAAAACTCAACAAGTATCGGTCATTAACACTGCCGCACAGGAAGTTACCCTTTCACCGCGAAATACCAAGTTACGTCACGTAGTCGTAGGTCCGTCGTCGTTATCAGGGAACTGCCGGAATCGGCCGAAAGAAAAAACCGCACCATACGAATAAAGCCATCAATATTCCGCGTATCAGCACCTAATTTTCGGTGAATCGCAAAGTGGCGACAAGTGGAAATTTCGTCGCTGGCAACCCGAAATTACGGGCTCTGTCATAAAGGGTCCGGCGAAATTCGCCGCCCATCCCGCCGCGAAATTGGCGAGATTCGAAATTGGCCGTACGTCCGGCACGGAGGGCGGTGTGTCGTTGGTCAGTTCCGCTCTGTCCCGAAAGACTCCTCTCCTTTTTTCCGGCAGAAACGCCGTCGTTCGTTTCTAGCACATTTTTTGGGGTGACCCCTCGACAGATTTATTTTTTTTTTTGAACTTTTGCTGAAGGCTACGACGACGACTGCGTGCCGCCTTAAAACGGTCGCGGCAGCTGCGAACTTGGATATTGTCCCGTAATTGACAGAAGGAGGTCGCGCCGGGAGCCCGAATCCCCCATAATTCGATCACAAACCCCTTGACGCCCGACAATGTTGACGTTTGGTTATTTTGACTTCACGCTGAGAGGGCGCTTTTCACCGGCGGCGCCCGCTTTTCGCCGAGATGCGGCCCTGCCTTCGGTCGACCACCCGCCGACCCGGAGATTCGTGTTTCACCCCTTCTTCCTAGGTCTAATGAGGGAAGAGATGAGATGCTGCGATCTACGGGGAGATTTTTTCCCTAAAAAGAACCTCTCTGCGTTACTTTGGCGCTAAATGAACTCGGTTAGGTGGCGCTAATTGATGCTGAATTATATACTTAATGGCGTTAAATTACGCTGGGTGCAGTTAAAAACGGTGTCCGTCGACGATATTTAATGACGTCTGACTAACTGGACATGCGTTTGATGTCAAATAATAATGTGGCAAGGTAACTGAACTTATTTAATGACATTTGACTCGAGTAAAATAATGTTAAGTATAAATGGTACAACTTCGAATTACTGTGATTTTATCGTGATTAGAAATACCTGTTATTTATTAAAAGAGTGCGGCAATTGATGCTCTATTGTCTACAGTAAAAAAATTCCTCGAAATGTTAACGATTTTCATCAACATAAATACAGAATAGCCGTAATCGCTCAATAGATGAGCTATGGTCGTATATTCTCGCATGTTCAATTATTAAAATCGGTTATGCCAATTTGAAGATACTGAATATTTTCTAAAAAGAAACATTGTTTATAACTTTTAAGCAAATAAGAATTTTGAAAATTCCTTTGGAGGTCTTATTGGTGGTATCATGGACCATCAAAACATTTATGTATCATTAACTTTTCTTACCCAAACAAAAACGAGGGGGTGTTGATTATCGGCGTACCGGTGCAAAATCGGTAGTGATTTGAAGAGTTTCGTTCAAATTAAGACAAGAAATAATCCACCGTTTTCTAACATAATTTTGTCTTTCAGTGGTAGATTATAATTTATTCTAGTACACACTACTAGCGCTGATGCAGTAGTATTGCAATGTACTAACAATGTACCAACGTTATGTTGGCTCATTACAGTCTTCAAGTATTGACAACTACATTATCTTTTTTTTTATTGTCCCAAAATGCACAATAACAATCGATTATGAATAAATAAGATTAGGTAGTGATGCATGGAAGCTAATGCGATTGGGTGCCTTTGAAAAGTTGCAAAGTGCGACATCCACCTCAAGCACATAGAAATCCCTGAAATTATTTGAGACCAGCAAACAGAAGTGGAGAAATGACATTCCGTCCAACACCGTTCCATCATATCCAACGTTTGCCATGTAGGATTCGAGTGCACTCGACGGCAACAATTTCCGAAACCTTCCTACAGGAATTAAACAGCTCATCCTGATTTACCAATCTCGGATTACGAATGCAGACACGTCAAGGGAGTAAAGAGATATTTTTATCCGTTGTAATCTCGTTTCGCTCAAATAGAGGACACCCCAATAATCGAATCGACAACTGGAAAGTTTTCCTCTGGAAGCTCGCGTGTCTGGGTCGGCTTCCTTCTTATTTGTATAATCAAGAAACAAAATCGTTACTTACGTCAATAGAACGAGAATAGAAGATTCATTCGTCTTCGCCGTTGAAAAGGGCGAAAGGGCACGTAAGTTGGACCATTTTCTCGAGATAAAGAAAGCGATGATCGAAGAATAAGTAGACTCTTATGTATACGTTCCCCCTGTGTCTGTCGTGTCCTATCGGGAACATGGAAAGAGAGGGAAGAATCGAGAGCGTCAAAATAAACATCTGCTATCGACGAGACGAAGATTGTCGAGGACCTTCGAGTGCGTCAGCCCATGTAGAGAATAAAAGGGGCCGTTTTCGCGTCTGGGCCTTTCAGGGCATTCGAGGGTCAGCGTGCGTCAACACACCGACGACAAACAGAACTGGATTGAATGACTTCCGGAACGTCGCACGCGACTGCTCCTTAGTCTCCCACTGTTCTTTCGTGTGCTTTATTACTGTTTCGTGCTTCCAACATCTTTTCAAAAAGTCGAATTTCTATTCGACAATGCCAGACGTGTAAAAATATTGAAGTTCCCACGTGCTCATCATTTTGACTGCCGACAAAGTGTGCAATTTCAACTCAAAAAGAAACTGCCTTACCTCGTAGCTTACAAAAGATATTCCAAAATCACTATTCAGACTAGTAATATATTCATCTAATCATCTTCCGTTTCATCTGGGTGTTTATACTCTTAAAATTTCTCCGAGTAAGAAATCAAACTTTGTCCAATGAAAATGAAAACACTTTTGAGCACGAAGACAGTGAGATTTTGCTTATTTAAGAGTGATATTGCAGTCGTAAAAGAGGAACATAGTAGAGAAATATTTTTACTAAAACAGAAATCAAATAAGTAGCAATATTTATCTTGAGAGAAGTCGCAATCAATTGGAGAAGATGTCGATGTACGCTTCTTTATTTTTGTCAAGGAAGTGCACGATCATAACAGCTGCACCTTGCACTGTAAGTAAATCTACAGGAAATCTCTCACTTTTTTCTTTAAATTATTATCCAAGTATGGACTTTTTCCGTGCTGAGACATTTACTATGTACTTTATGATAATTTTCTGTATGAAAGTGGTAATTCTCGAATATGAGATAGAAGAGGAATTGTATGAATTGTTCACATTCGTATTGCTATATGTGTAGTATAAATAAACAAAAAATAAACTATATACTAAACTTCATGCGGTAGGTGGCGCCCAAAGTTATGTTGCGTACAGTTTTATTGAAGTAATCAAACGTTCACTCACACATTTTGCAGATCGTCCATCACTTATTTCAACCAAATTAATGCCTGACTTCACTTTTGGATTTGTGCGCCTTCTAGTGAATTTTGAAGAAATTCCTCTCAAAACTATAATTCTCCCATTCATTGTAGAATTCTCATACCAAATCACATTTTTTCATTAGTATATAAATTATAGTGGAAAAAATTCATATTATTTTGACATATTTCAAAAGAAGTATGGGCATTTTTTAGAATATAGAAATTATTTTGTATAATGATGGAATAACAACTGGTTGTTAAGTGATCTTTCCAATTTTGACACCCGCTAACGTCGGTAAAGTTATAAAGGAGATTTTTTTAAAACAAAGAGGGAAACGGAATTCTATATTACTAAAATTTATTTTTTATCCAATATATACCGATATACGAAATCCAAAATTCCGGCGTGGTTATAGTAGAAAAAACGACTATTTACTCACTTATTTTCAATTTTTTGTGGCTTCATATTAAAAGTAGAAAGGAAATATTATTGTTTTCATTTTCATTTTTTCGTTGAAGGACCGTATATACCGAGAAATATTTATTTATTTTTAATTTATTAATTCTAAACGGGCGAGAAATGACTCCGTTGTTTTTGGAACAAATACTTATATTTAAAAAATGTTGACATACACCATTAGAAAGAGCGGATCTCGGGCAATACAAAATGGCTATGAGGAATTTTTCTCGTGGAGTTACAATGCTAAAATATAGTGTCAAAATTTATCAAAAATCGTTGTCCGTTTACTTTTAAAAAGCTAACGCGAAAATCAACTTGTAATACTTCTATCGATCGTTGATTGTACGGCAATTGCTGGTTTCTTCACACGTAAATTTACAGTAAATTCTCGTTTATCCATATGAGGTTCATACCACACCAATACTTCCTTCATCCAAGAAATCATCAAACTATCCGCAATTAGCAAATTCATCAGCTGCAATAATAACAAAATTATGAACGCAAAATTTGTAACAACACATTACCGCGGATGAAAATGGCACTCATTGTATTTTGCATTACGAAATTTATTTATTTTATAATCTCATTACTTTTTCTTATTTGACGTTTTTATTTTCGAGGTTCGAGCGGAACTGAATAAAAAATTCTCGCTTATTTTAAAAATCAACAAACTATAGCAACCACGATACCAACCACTGCATGGTGTAATTATACCATGAAGCACTGATTTGAACGAAACAATTATCCTGAAGTTTTGTGACAGTCTCGATCGAACCTTAAAAATATGTACACATTATAAGACAGTTCAAAGAAAATGTAAACTGATTATAGTTAATGAATAAAAATAAAACGTTTGATATCCTTCATCCTTCTTGGACGATGGGAGGAAGTTGCTGTAGGATCATCGATCGAAAAAATGGGTCCAAATTGATTTCCGGTATTTCATTTAAAAATTTTTAAAGAAGTTTTCTGTGTGCGTGTTAGTTTCTCCATGCCGTCGTGTCAAAAAAATGTCAGCAAAATTCGGGATTTCTGCATCGGTCCATTCTAATGTTTAGTATCCCTTCATTTCCGCATTGAAATTTTAAGTCATCCTATAATTTTTTATAGTTTTACAATTTTTAATTAAATTGTAAAAAATTAAATAAAAAAAAACAAACTGACGTGCGTAATTTTTCATCATATACAATTTTGTTCAAACTTGATACATTTTTTACACAAATTGTGTAAAATCACTTTTGGGACAAATCTTGATATATTTTTTACACAAATTGCGTAAAATCACTTTAGGGACAAATCTTGATATAATAAATTATATATTTTTAATATACAATTTGTAATATGTTTCTTTTTGGGCTTAGAATTGTTAATCGTTCAAAAAATGACTACTGAAGATGTTTTCAAAACGTTGTGATAAAACTTTCTAATGATTTAAATAATAAGCCGTTTATAACAGACGGCGAAAACACGTTCGATTTTGACGTTCTGACGAAATTCTAATTAATTCTTTTTAAAGCGTGTTTAGAATAACCTGTTACTTGCGTTACATGGAAACGTTTAAAATTCGAACAATTTAAGGGGAGACACCGGTGAGATTTCAGCTACATTAAATTGCAATTAAAAAAAATCGAAAAAAATTGTTATAAGCATCATTTTTCTTCACAAATTAAGTGATGTAGTCGAAAAAAGAAAAAAAAAATTTTTGGCTGAGCTAGAATTTTTTATTTTTGATCTAAGCCACGTATCATCAAATCCATGCGTAATTTTGTTTGAAATCGTAAAAAAAGCATACAAAGCAAATTTGGTTACACTTTACCCAAAATTGACGGAGGAGATGCATTTTTTAGGTGTTTTATGATCGATTTTTAATAAAATCGACCACTTTTTGGTTACAAGAACTGTTCATTATACGATAAATTCCAAATTAATGTTCATCGAAACATAAGAAATACATTTATTTTATATTCCTAAATTTTTTTTAATAAAAAAAGTTTTTTATGAATTTTTTAATTTTTTAAAATTTTTTTTTAATTTTTTCGTTTTTATATTTTTTTTTCATATTGAGAATATCTTTTTAGATGTTTTATGATTTTATGATATTAAAATCAACCCCTTGTTGGCTCCAACAACTGTTTATTGTATAATAAATTTCAAAGAAATGTTCAGTGTAACGTAAAAAATAAATCTATTTTATATTTCTATATTTTTTTTTATTAACAAAATTTTTGTAATTTTTTTCAATTTTTTTTACATTTTTTAGCTTTTACATTTTTTTTCATTAATAAAATATCTTTCTAGAACATTCCTGCTCCGTACATGGTCCCTTCGTTTTCCATAAAGACTTCTTCTAGCCTATTTTGTGCTAAGGCTATGGCTCGTCGTGCGTTTTTGAACTTTTCATTCGATTGTTCAATGCCTTTTTCTATTCTATGAGAATCGCGATTTGGGTACTTTTTACACCCTCGAAAATTACATGGGTGAGGTAGGAGTTCACCAGCCTGTCGAGTTGCAAATTCGAAGCCCACATTCGAATTTTATACTCACTATGACGAACAATTATGTTTGTATCACGGGGGTGAAAGTTCATTTTACGCCCTTGTAACGAAAATATCTACTTTTTGAAGAAATTATTATTTCGGCTGGGGAAATGGGCGAGAATTGGCATTTTTCTAATATTATATTGTACAAGTGTTGAAGTGTTTCATCTAAGAATGCAATTACATTCGAAGAGGACATTTCCACATGTTCTAGTCCTGATGTTTTTTATCTGAGTAGATGAGGTGTACGGACATAAAATGACGTAAATAGCTCCACTTCTCCATTTCGGCGTATAATGCAAAAATTTGTCCTGCGATTATTTTTTATATAAATATAATTATATATAACAATCTAATGAAAAGTTCAAAAACGACGAGCCATAGCCTTGCTAAACATGGTACAAGAAGTCTGGAAGTATGAAAAAAAGAGAAACTATGTACGGAGCAGAAATGCTCTAAAAATATATTTTCAAAATGAAAAACAAAATGTAAAAACTAAAAAATTCAAAAAAATTGAAAAAATTAATAAGAAATTTTTTTTTAATAAAAAGATATATAGAAATAAATATAAAAATATAAATTTATTTCTTATGTTTCAATAAACATTCATTTGGAATTTATCGTATAATGAACAGTTCTTGTAACCAAAAAGTGGTCGATTTTATTAAAAATCGATCATAAAACACCTAAAAAATGCATCTCCTCCGTCAATTTTGGGTAAAGTGTAACCAAATTTGCTTTTTTTACGATTTCGAACAAAATTACGCATGGATTTGATGATACGTGGCTTAGATCAAAAATAAAAAATTCTAACTCGGCCAAAAAATTTTTTTTTCTTTTTTCGACTACACCACTTAATTTGTGAAGAAAAATGATGCTTATAACAATTTTTTTCAATTTTTTTTTAATTGCAATTTAATGTAGCTGAAATCTCACCGGTGTCTCCCCTTAAATGATTTTAAACGTGTCTATAATTTTAGTTAAATTAGTGATCTACTAGTAAAAAGTAATTATCTACAAAATTTCTTATTAAAATATCAAGGCAGAAAGAAACGAAAATTTGGTGTATGGAAAAAACCAGAAATAACACCAAACGACTGACGGAGAAATTCCGACAATCACAAATCCTGACTATTTGATCATTTTATGTTGACTGGGCAGGCAATTGTCATTTCTTTAAAATGAGCTTTTATTAAATATACGAGAGTGAAATGTTATTCAGAATAAAGTTTAGAGAATAACTTATTATTTAAAGGGAAATTTCACTGCTTCATAACTCAATTTGCAATCCGTCGGACCTTTGAATTTCGTGGAGTGATAGGTGAATCTTCTTCTTTCCAATTTTCATGTATTTTCTGTAATACTTCATTTCTTTTAGAGTGGAAGATTTCTTTATAGGCGGGTTCAGTTCAAATTTCATAGATTGAGAATGGTGCTATTCACGTAAATGACTAAATTTTTATCCTTTTAAATTGGAATGTCACTCTTTAGTAAGTGATAATGTACTCCTTCCTAGTCTGCACTCATAAACGTCAAAGAACTTAATTTCAGTTTAATAACAATAATACGAATGCACATGATGACAATAATCATTTTTTATAGTGTGAAATTTCAGCGACTCTACTGAAACCGTAAATTCTTAACTCTTAACGACTAAAAACTTACTCTTCATGGAATGAAAACTAATTCTTTTCAAAGGGTGAAAACTCACTCTGCATGGTCTCAAGAAGTAAATTTAAAGAGGGAGTATTTATTTTTTGAATTTAAAGGACACAAAGAAGGTATAGAAGAATTGGGAATATAGGTTAATCCAATAAACGGAACGAATTATTCAGATACTAATTGTTTACATTCATATAATTAGTGATCCTTTACTGGCTTATTCGGCTAGGTTGCTGAGAAAAATGACAAAATGTTTTAACATAGATGCCAGCACTTATTTCAAAATTAATTATCTACGGCCTGTCCTGAAGAATTTCACACTTTCAAACACGAGAATGACACTGACTCGCAAGCGTGTCACTCTTTTTGAAGCCGATCTGTCAGTAGGATCTGTAGGATTTGAAGCAGATCTGTAGTAGTGTGAAATAATGCGTATGGCGGCGCAGTATTCGCAGTAACAAAACAATTATGAAATTATATTCACCACTGGTAAAACTTTTTTCCGCAAAACCAAGCTGCAAAATTAAACAATTTCGGATAACATGCTGTCCCAAATTCACAATGTGTTTAATTTGGAATATATCGAAATGTATATCACATTTCAAGATAATCAAGATCACCCGCAAATTATTCGAGCTTCAAGAATCAATCGGCTTTCATGATTAAACGTAACATTTAGATTTTTCGACGGCAGAAATTTCAAAACAATTATAATATTGATATTATTGGTAAAAAAGGTCACAATGCAGAAGTAAACAAAGAAGTAAACAAACAAACGAGCTGTTATATTAGATACAAGATATCCCTGGTCACGAAAATCGCCCCAGAATTCTGCTATATTTTTCTGATCTGGATACCAGTTCCATAATACGGCTAGAAATCTTACAAAAATCACATGAATTCTACCGTAAATATACCAGATGGAAATAGTAAGACAAAGAATATAGTTTGACACGAGTGCGACAAGCACCTACAACTTTCCGTCCTCGGCTAGATTCGATAATCTCGAATACCTTTGGATAGAACTCCCAATATGGCGGCGTACAATCAGCTGATTCGCCCACTTACATTGTCGCGATGGTTTACAAAGCTGCTGTATAGATCAAAGCTTCATTTCGAAAGAAACATCGTTTACTTTTACACGTGCTCATTTAGTCGAATAGATGGATCATTTCCTATTATACAAATATGATATTTTCAGTTTGCAATTATTATCTTCTGTAATTTTAAATATGTTATAGTGATTCTACCGAACAGATATATACCCAGCCCGCTAGGATAATGTCTAATTCAACCAGCCAAATCTCTACCAGAGATGGGGTGATTGTTGTACGGTCTAGATTTTGCATTTTATCGCCGCCGATCTAGATTTAAGAGGCGGAATATAAGTAACATAAAAAAGTAATTTTATTTTTTGATTCAGCGTCCCTCTTGCGATCAATTTGAGAAACAAATGTCTATTGCTCATTCATATTGTTTTGTCCCAGGATCTCAGTGAAGGACTCATCAGCAAGGCTGTCACTGCTTTCACGACTATTTTCAACTCACAGAGACGCCACCGTACGGATTAGTTCCTATGCGGCATTCAGACATCCTTAAGGGCGACAAGCAAAGCATAGAGGTATCACATTTTTACAAAAATATCCAAACAAACAACCAGTTATTAACTAATAACAAATGTTTGGAAAATTAATGTAGTGAACATTTATAGAGTGAAAGCTTAGTAATTCTGTGTTTCCCTTTTGGACTAAATTTTATTAAAGTAGAGAAGAAAAGAATATTGAACGAAAATGCATATTACGTCATGAGTATTCGCGAAGTGCCTCATGCTCCGCCTCCTTAAAAATTGGCACCCTTAAACATTGAATCGCGCAATCGGAAGAGAAAGAGGCTTGCTAAACGTTATTTACCAAGATGATTGATTATGATTGCAATTACGAAGCGCAACACAGCGCCAAATTCGGCCTTCTATCAAACGAGAAATATAATAGATAATAAAAGCGAGCGAAGAACTCGTAAAACAGAGACCCGGGACGGGCTTCGCTCGCGACGCGATTTCTAATGGAATATGACACGAAACGGCCGGGCGCGCGAATCGTAAATCTCGTTGAATTATCGCAGCTTAAACGACTGTGAAATTAGCGGTTGCGCGGCCACATTTCCGATGAGCATCGTAACTGTCTTCGAGGTGCTAAATTTCGAACGCGAAACTTTTCGAAGTTCCTAATGTTCCCGATGGGAGATACGGGGAGACGTTACGGGGTGACGTTCCACAAAATAAATGGGCCTGGGAATTTTCAAAATAAAAGGGATTTCGTTTCGTTCCGAATCAATTCTGACATTTACTACTATGGAAAGAATAGTTTCGTGACGCACAAGTTATAGATTTTTTGAAAGAATAACGCACTTCATCCAGTAAAGATGACTAGTGTCGGCCAACTATGCAGATTTTCGGCATCTTAGATATTTTATTAGTTATCTTCATTTTTACCTTTTTTCCTCTGCTAGCGAGTCTCTAGTCGTAATTGGTCGCAGTCTTCAATTTTATTAAACGGAGAGAGTTGTCATTAATATCGAAAGAAACATATAATAAAAAAGACTTATCCCCTTGACCACCATGATGCGGCAAGAGTTTGGCAACCTACAGTATATCAGACAGACCAATTAAAATTACGACAGAATTCGAAACTCAATGCTGAACTACATGTCAAACAACGCGACGTTAGCCATTTTATGTCCTTAATAGTATATGTATTTCTACATAGAATAAAATCTCCAGAATATCCCCAGAATATAGATAAAATTGCATTTGAGATATTCCATATCCCGAGTACAATTGGCCCGATTTGACCCTAATAGAAACAAGGCCCGAGCCGGGATACAGCCTGGTCAACCTGATTAAAAATTCGATTCGTGTTCTAACTGAAATCCAGCCGGGCTAGTCCGATCCCTTCAAATTCTGAATACAACGTGGGTAACCTAGTCGGGATCCGATCATAGCCCGGTTAGTATCAGAAATCTAGCCGGGCAGAAGTTGGGTAAGCGTGACAAGCTCGGCCAGATCCTGGATAACCAGGGTAACCCGAATTGATTCCGGTCAGAGCCCTGTTGCAATTTCTACTTGGGATGTAATATTTTCAGAATATTTTGGAGATGTATTCGAAATGTTTTGCAACATCTCAAGTTTGTTGTCGTCAGAATGTTTCGTAGGGAATGCTGCAAAACATTGCACATGATACATTCTGAAACTATTTCATTGGAAATTGGTTGGAACAAATAACTTAGAAATGGTTGGATAATAATTAATTGGTTATTACAACTATTTACTCGGTTCATAGAACTAATGAAATAAATTGCGCTTAGTTCCATTACCATTTACAGTTAGACAGACCACATAATTCGTGTAACAAATGCAATTTTTTAAAATAAACGATTTATTTGGTATTCTAAACAACTCTAAGAGAGCGGAAAGCTCCTTTCCGGAATTGGAAAATCATAAAGTTATTATTTATCCTGGAAAATTTAGAAAGTGCTCGCCTTAATTTGTACTTATATCTCCCATTGCAACAGCATCTCTTCGACTTTCGTTTGGTGTGCGCTAATATTTGGATTATTCAAGATGAACCCATAGAATTCGTTTCAATCCTAAACACTTAGGACTATGATTGTCACATTCCAAAGCTTAAGGTATTTAATATTCAATACATTATCGAATTCTTTAATCTCAGATTTATCAACAACAACCGATGACAACCGACGACAATCGGTGACATTCGACGAAATAAACAAAGTATTGGCCAGAGAACTGTTCTGTGGAAAAATGCTTAAGATTGACAAATAACCATGAAAGCCTGGATATAATTAAAAAATATCCTTTAAAATTCATTAAATTGGTTATTTATATAGTCGACCTTCTCAATAATGCCGCTCTCAGTAATGCCGCTCCTCCAATTTGTGTTGCGAGCTTTGGCGCCTCTACTTCTAATACATTTACCATCTTCTAAGTAGTGCCACTACGGAGTCAAGTTTGGGAAATTGATCAGTTATGAAATAAATTTTTTGAAAGTTATTAAATGAAATAATATTACTGCGGACAAAATTTTGAATTATTTATTTCTCTCAAATAGGTTTCAGAAGATAATAAATGTTTTATATCATGTCAATATCATATCAATTGCCGGGAAAACCTTTCAAAGTTATTTTAAATATAAATTTTTAGATAGATAGTTTAAGTTTTTGACTAATAAGATTATTGTACACGTTTGTATTCCGGTAGACCGCAATCTTCTCACACAACGCCATAATGTGAAATACTTTAGAACTACAGTGAGGTGCATTGAGACTCATAACATCAACAAATTAGTTATTTCAACTAACTAAACGTAATAAATGTATCTAATAAAATATAGTTACCCAAATCATATTAATTCCAACCAACTGCAAATGCCGTAAGAACGAATTTATCATCATGAAGTCCATTAGTTGTGGCAACCAATCTATTCATTATTCCAACTATACTATTTATTTGTGTGGTGTTAATGTAAAGTTGTGTGAAATGGGAGATGGAAATCCTAAAAAATTTACTTGAAACATTTAGCTATGTTTGGGATGTTGAAAGGAAAATATTAAAAAGTACCACTTTTTTAGTTAGAATAACTTCTTTGATGTTATTAAATTTAGCAATTTTATTTAAGTTTATAATTAGTAGTTAAATTGAGGTAAACGTTTACCCAGTATTCAGGATGATGGAAAATCAAGAAATGCAATACTGTGCAATAAATTAAAAGAGGCATATAAGAGGAAATCAGATCAATTAACAAAGTAGTTCTGCCGCATTTAATAACTTACGTAACTTAAAATATATTTCTACTTTTTTTGTTTACTGAGTAGTTGACCTCCAAATATTCTGAGCAGAAATTTATCCAGGCCCTGCTCAGGGTGTAACGCTTTTGGTCAGGCCCTGATCAGGGCCCTAATAAATTTCTACTCGGGATTGTTAAATATTTAGTCAAATCAATGTCTAAATTAAAAAGTTTATATAAATTGAACTGCAGACATAAGTATTTTATTTTATTATATTTATTTTATTCAGCATGAGAAAAGGTCATAGTTAATCTAAACCTAGTAACAAATAAGACTATTTATTTATATTTATATAAGTCGTGATCCTTATGCATACTCTTTTTGTAAACACGCTTCCGAATTAATTTTTTTATTGTAGTAATCTTCGTTTTGTATTTATAAGAATCCAGAATGGAATATGTAAGAAAATTCAAAATAGGAAATTATATTTTAGAAAATAATTACACGTGTTAGCTATAAAATACCCAAATACACATATAAAATTGTCAGCATTATCGTTTTCTTTATAATCTAATAAATTGTCATCTTATTAGAGTAAGTGACAAATAATTCTTTGAAATTTTTGAAATTTTGTGAGACACTTTGGAGTTTGCTACTGCGTATATCTGCCATCTCTTATTTTATTTTTTCGACACGCGAACTGTGACCTACATCTTTTTGAAGATATAAATGTACATTGAAAAAAAATAGTTTGTTCAATCTTGACAATAACTCCAAATTCCGTGGGGTGCTACAATGTATCTCACTAAGGAAGCAATAAATTATAAAGTATGTTTATTCATTTTATCTCTTAATTTTGCATCTTTTAAACATTACATGAATTTTGTAAATTTTAACTTTTTTCAACTTGCCAAACACGAAAGTGACATATATTTATAAAGTAAGATCGACATAAATATTATGTAACTGTGTATACACTTTGAATTGTCTTAATCGTGTATTACTTGATATCTCCACAGATTCAACAATCACAAAAAAATATTTGCTTCTGAATGATACGCATTTTTTATCTTTAAACTATGGTTAATTGACATTTTGATACTGACGATACGGACACACCTGAATTCGTAAGTTTTATATTAGTAAAAGAGACCGATTCTCGTAATATCTCATGTTCTATTTATAATTGCCCATAAATGATAATAATCAAAATAATCTTAATATAAGCCAAACACTAGTAACTCGAAAACAAAAAGACATTTTTCTGACCACGCGGACGTAGTTGGACCTGGTTTGGTTCCTGCAATTAAATGTGCTGTTATACCCACTAAACAGATTTGGTTGGACGAGTTTGGTTATCTGAATCAAATAATTCGGGTTGGCCAATATGATGCATAATAGTTTATTAGTAACACAATATGTTATTCGATATAAATTCTTAACAGGTATTTCGAAAACTTTCAATGCCGGAGTGACCTCCAAACAAAAACATTCGGTATCGCGGTCATTCCTGTAATCACGCGCAATGGCCAAACCTCGAACTCTTGTGTAGTCCATAAACCCAATTGGTTCCGCAGATTCTAACCAAACTGATTTAGACACTGCAAATTGATAGTTCGGTTTCAAAGTCACCAAAATTCCAAACCAAACAATGTAGGGGTAACGTTAAAAAATGCACTCAGTAAACAATGCACCTAGTAAGATGTATTGTATGAAGGTATATTGATAGCACAATGTACAGTTCAGTACAAATTCTTAGTATGTATTTCGAAAATTCTGAATCCAAGAGTGAACTCTAAACCAAAACACTCAGGCACAGGTAATTCGTGTAATCGCGCACAATGCTCAGTACAAACCTAAAATTGTTGAGAATTCCATAAACCAATTCGGTTTAGTTGCAGCATCCTAATTTTTTAAACCAGATTGGTTTATACTTTGCAACCAGCCAGTTCAACAGTAACCAAAACTCAAAACCGGACGATGTATCGATAATGTTAAACAATGTACTTGGCCAAAAAGGATATTTTTGAAAATTACAACACACGACAGCAGCGAAACGGCACAGTAGTTAATTGTCTTCACAGCATAACTGAATCACACGAAATTGCTTTACTTAGTTGTGGAAAAAACGGTCCAACATTGAAGTTCCCATCGAGGAGAAGAGGAATCGCCGCATGTCCGGTCCTGGCAGTGAAAGGGGGTTGGTCTTGCTGGGACGGCGTGACGGGAAGTCGTTTTCGTGAATGGCGCAGACTGAGGGAACAAAAGCGTCACCGGTCAGTCTCCCGGACGTTTTCGACGAGTAAAAGGTGTTAAAAGGAGCACTACCTGCCAACGTGTCAACTCCCCGGTTTTCACGATTGAAACGCAACTTTGACACATTGCCCTCCGCGCATTCAATTCTTAGCGTTCAATTCCGGACGCAACAGCGCCGGAAGCGTTCGCCGTCATTTTGAACGCCTTTTGTTGCTCCACTTTTCACACACTTTTTATACCCACGCAATTCGCGAAGATCGATAGCTCGATCATTGATCTATGATGGACCTAAATTACGTATTTAATGTAACTCCACCGGAAGAGTCAGTAATTCAAGGTACCTTCATGTAGCAGTATCTTTTTTATCTGTTGTACAAAGTTTAGGAACGGTTCTATGGTTTGCTGGAATCCTTCGAAAGTATTCCAATGGCTATTCAATGCATTCGCGAGCCCAAGGATTTGGGCTTTGAGAAGCCCCGAGGATCGATAGTTACCAATTATTTATAGGTTTCTAGGATTATTTCAGATAGACGCACTCCAAAGGACGTTTGTTTAACTTCAAAAAATGTACAGGGCGCTCCATATTAACCGCAAGAATATTACACAAAGAACCCACAAAAATACTACTTATGGAATGGAAGCGGAGATTACGAGGGACGATGATCGGGAAATAAAGCGTTTCATAGAAATTAGTCAAGAGGTTCCCGAATGTCTGGAGAGCCGTGACTGACGCTTGGCCAATGGCGAAAAGGCATGAATGAACGCACGGAGTCCCCCTGCATTTTTTCGAAAAATCGGAAGCGGAACCAGACGCGCGATTGTTCTCCCCTGCAGTGCGCAGGTAAACACGGTCGATTGCCGAATTTGCCGAAAAAGTGCGCAAACGCACCGGCGGGATCCGTCAAAATCTCAAGCGGCTGTCCGGACAGCTGGACAAAGCTTAAAAGCGATATCCTCTTATGCGAGTGAATTACATGGATCAGATCCCACGAATGGCTATCAATCACGTATTGGCTCGCTACATGCGTCCATATCGTGCCGTCAAAGCTTTTCCTTCGTTCCGGATTTCGCGTCGTTATATTGGCTGCATTTTTTTGTGCCGCTCTCCGTATGCCATCGATCCCTACGATCTCCTAACCGAAATTTGTAGATGCGTTATTTTTCACGTGACAATTAGTAGAGTGGAAATGACAAATTGAGGTTATGTTCGAACTGATCAATCGATTGGGGCATTTCATATCGATAAGTGTTTTTTATCCCATGCTCTCGAGGAACATCGGTTTTTAAAATCCTTTAAAGATTAAATAAACATTAAGGAACAGAACCTTAGGGAGTTTAAGGCTGCTTTCCACACTCGAAATCACTTTTCAGTTGTATTTATCTTACCTCCGACATAGTCAACAGTATTAACCCTCATGCGCCTGGATGTTTCTGGACTAGAGCGCTGTCAAACGTTTGGACGAGTATACTCCTCACTTGGGAGCAAGGGAGATAATTTACAACAAATAGCTCATATTTAGTAGCATTGTTCAAGTTGCCATCTATGACAGTTCCTAAGCCGCAGTGCTCTGCAAACATGGAAATGGTCAAAAAATAACGAACGGATGAATCCTTTGTACACTATCCAAGCTGAAATTACTTAACAGATGATGGGAGCAAAATGTCTAGATGCTGTATTATCCACGTGATAATTAGCGGACTGGAAATTACAAATTGAAGTTATCTTGATGAGGAAATTTTGTAGGCATACGTGTTTTCGAAAAAAGTCGAATAAAATCTGAAGATTAGAACGGTAACATTGAAGTCATAATAATTTAACTTCCGGTGAGGATTAAACTCAAGTCAAGCGACGTAACCTTAGGGGGTTTAAAGTTGCCTTCGACAGTTGAAATCCTCTTTCACTCGTATTTTTTTAGGTAGTACACTATGTACTGTAATGTTCACCTATTTTGTATTCATGTATCTCGTCACTTACCTTGTCTTTTACTTCTTTACGAGGGGTGATATAAAGAGGGTATTCCCCTTCTGTAACGAGTACGCTGTCTGAATTTGGGTATCCGTCAGCAAGTGTAAAGTTTCCAGACTATTTTCCGTCTTTAAGCCATGGCATCTCCCCGCAGTCTTTCACTATTGATTGACACTACTCTTGGTAGCTCGTAATTGTAATTGATTGGCTGGGAGGACTCTCTATTGACCATGAGACTATTACTAACACGCACTTGACCATGGTGAAACCAGAAATGTCTGTTCTTTCTTAAATTTCAGGACTAAGTGGCAATTACATGAGCGTTTTTTTTTGTAAATTACTAAATTGAATGATACTTCTGACAGGTTATAAAATACATTTTTTTAATTAATACATAAAATTGGATGGTGATATATTTTAGTGAGACTTTGCGGGTATGAGATTTCCTTTCGAGCAATTAATCTTTTACGGTTTGCTTTCATCCTTTAGTTGGTATCTTTCAACTAGAACTTTTTGACGAATTCCATCTTTCGCTGCTTGTAGAGGTATAGTACGAATAACTTCACCTTTGATCTTGGATATTTACCAATGTTTTACGGTTTTCTTTCTTTTTCTTGTAAATGAGCATATAAGACCACAGCATGTATATGCCTCTAGCATGTTAAGTATAAATAATGAACGACTTAAAAAGAATATATTAAAATTGGCATATACGTCGTTTCTAAACGAAACTGGAAAATTATGTTATTGCGTCTGTATCTGGGTAGTATTTGCATGATTAAAGAATTTGTCTTCTCCCGCTAGAACTATACCTAATTATGTGAAAGTTTGTAGTATAGTGATAGCTTGTTTTGATGACCGTCTGTCTCGAGAAAAATGAAAGGGTTCAACTCATTAACTGCAATATAAATTCTGTGAAAGAATGTGCAGTAGTGTCTCCTAGCTTGGTAATTTAGGTTAACTTCAGTTTGCACGAGGCGTAAATTATATGAATCGAGATACGTCGGATACTAAACACTAACATTCTTTCATGCTAATTTGAACGGTCAGTTTATTCAATGATGAATAGATGTGAAAGGTCCCCTAACCGTATTTCTGCATCAGTTAACAGAACACAAACCTCCGACATTTACAAAAAAATTGATACATTTCCCCCTCACATTTAGGTGAATCTGACATTGCTTAAGTTAACACACGACTCGATTTCTGAGAAATAGTAAAACTGGAAAATGGAAATGGTTAAAGACTGAAGGTATGTATATGCAAAACATTCTTACATTATCATGGTAGCAATTCATTTGCAACTGGTGGTCACAGAAGATTTCTATTATTTTGTTATGATTTTTACTAATTTAAAAACTTTTGATCAATAATTGACGAATGATCATATTAGGATGTTATTGTTAACCACACTGGAAGTTTTGATTATATTACAGAAATGGATTGTCCTTTTATAGTTAGGAGGTCTTTTAGGAAACTTTATCGAAATATGTTCAAGAACGCACATTTTTACACATTTAACCTCACGTTTTTTGACAATGGGAAGTGATGGGAAAATTCTGTTAGCGTCATCGTTTTCGGCACGAAAAATTCATGCGGGAATGATACTACGTTTGTGAAATGCAGCCAAAAAGTAAAATTTTGTCGGTAGGTGTAATTAATCAGTACGTGCTATCAAAAAGATAGTTTTAATGGCATTGTATAGACCAACTAACTGAATGGTAGGACCATTGAATGACGGCATGTTGCCACAATAATACAGGAATAGTAATAATCATTATAGCAGGTACTAGCTTCTACCAGAAAATTCGTTAATTACACTGCCTAAAATAGTAAAATTTACCATTTTCTTATTGCTGCACTCAATTAACTTCTTAGTGACAGATACTACACAGATGCTTAACTTCGCAAATTTCATAAGCGACAATACGCGGACAAAGTGACTGGTTACTTTAATAAAAAGCTGGTTACACCAACCATAAAAATAGTAAATATAGCTCCAGATTAGTAAACGGTGTTACAGCTACTCATTAGTTGAGGTTAAGATGGTTCTACTGGTATTATTACTACTTTAGCCAGTTGAGAGATTGACTAATATTTTGCGTTAAATCCTTCAATCAGTGTTTGTAAAATATTTAACGTAGTTCCATGCTGTAAACTGCATCCAGCACTTCTTTCAGTGTCGATATTAAATATTCTCAAAATTTAACATAGAGGATATTTGACACAAGAGACTCGGGTGTGTAACTACTATAGTTTATCTAGTTGTTTGTGATCGTGAACGCTTACATTATCCCAAAGTAAATGTAATTTATTATGATTATTAATGGTTGCAATACTAAAGAATTAAACGAAGCATAGACTTTAGGTCTAAGATAGTTATTAATTAAAAATTAATATAAGATCCCATGTTAAAGTACCCGATTACTAATTGCTCATGTTTTTTTTTGTTAATGACCGTCCCTCAAATTTAACATTTTCCATAGGTCCTTCATTGTATTCAAAGCTAACAAATGTAATAAAGATGAATTTATAATGCACAAAGGATTTAAATTATATCATTAGGAAATGTCTGAGAAGTCGGAACGAAATAATAGTTGAAAAATAGTAGAATGTTACATGTGTGAGCAAACTAGTCAGTGATATTTCCATTACTCTTAAACTTTTATAAACGCTCCAAATATGCATCTAACATTTTTTCGTTTCACACTGAGTGAAATTATTTACTAATAGTTAATGTAAGCTAATTTCAAGGCTCTTGCATTAACTGTAAAGTTATAACAGTAACTGTAAAGTTAAAAACAGGTAACTTTGAGATGAAAATACCGGCACTTTCCTACATGTCAGCAATGTTATTGTATATTAACTCATATATTTTAACATTCAATGAGCGTTCGTTAACTGTTAATAAATCTTACATTAAACTCTATCCTTTGAACTGCGCATGTCAACAATGCGTCAAAAATTCGTAGAAAATCGTATAACTGTGCATGTGTATGTTTTGTTTATCTCTGTTTCGGTGAAACTGTAAGCGTCTAAATATGCCAGGTAATGATCCCAATATTAATATTTAAAATTCTTATATTAACTATTAACATAACAAATTTAACCGAATATCAGATTACGGTAACTTCAGGAGAAAGTACCTTATCTAAAGATCCAAATCTAAATTCTGTTAACTTTACTATGAAGCTATTACATTAACTGTAAACAAACATTTCTCTCAGTGCACCATTAACCTTACGATGATACCATTTATGTGAGGTTCATTAGTTCTTGAGTCCGCCAGGTTCAGCGCTGCAACTGCTGCGAGTGTTCTTAACGCGTATACAATGTTTCCATTTTGATCTTTGCATCTACAGGAAAATATTAGCTTCAAGCAGAAAAAAGTAGTATGAACGGGCTTTACTGCATTTTGAACTTTTCTTGATTAATTTGAAATACTTCCACTAACTAACCTAGGTTTCACGTGTCTACTATTTTCTTGGTAACATTGTTTTCTTCTTCGCTTACTACTTTTCCCGGAGTTAGCATACAACTCTCTACTGAGGCGCCACTTTACGCATTGTTTGCTTCCTCCCTCATACGCATCTTTCTTACTACATTTTTAATTAGTTGCAGCAAATACTTCGTGAATTGCGGTTGTAACCAATTACTTACTAACAAAATGAACCCGCTTTAGAGCACTTATAAACTAAAGATTGTACCCTAACTAATCAGTTGTGCCATATTCAACTATCTAAGATGGCGAATGGAACCATTCTCTTAATAAGTACAATTAAAAAATTTGTTTGACCTGAATCGGAACTTAATCCATGCAAATGTCTTATTCATGTTCTGCTTTTAAAAACGCAAAGGCGCGATTATCGAACTGTTTGTGGCTCCAGCTTCTTCACAATCACACACGTTGTAGATCAATATTTCACACGTGATACACATCATATTTGTTAATACAACGAACACGGGGCACGATAATATGTATGTTAGGGTGCGAAATCGTACTTTGCGCCCGGAGTGTTAAAAATCTAATTTATTTGCTATAATTGATGAAGAATACGGTAATCACATCACCGTTTTCGTGTACCATAGTATCCGGGATACCAGAGATCACTGACATAGGCGGATTATTACCCCTGTCTCCAAATTACTAAGAAACATGCTCTCACTGTGATTCGGTTGTCAGATTCACAATTTAATCTTGTCACCAAATATTTAAGAAAGTATTGTCAAAGGTTCGCGTCACTGACTAAAGAAGTACATCGAAGTACAGATCATTTTAGGGTTTTTTAAGGAGTAACCTTTATTATTGCAACAAGTAACTCAACTCAGGTAGAATAATCCTTCCAAAATATTATTGTATCATCGACGACTTCCTTTTTTCGTTGGTACAAAAGGGGGATACATGCAAAAAAGTGCATATTTCAAGACGGCAGAAGAAGAAATGTCTACGAACTGACAAAAGACATTCGATGAACGCTTCTGAGAGTTTACGTTTGTCCGCAAACAGGATAGCGTTACAAATTCTTTGAAAGAGAGCCTTCAATATTGAAGCTGAATGGGGTGGAGGGAGATATTTGAACCCGGGTCCGGGTACGTAACGTCATGCGCCTGCGGCGGAATCAGCGGATTAGCTGGTTTCAATGAAGCTTACCTTCCCTCTTTCTCTTCCTCATTTTATTTTATTTTTCTCCCCTCCTCGCCCCCTCTCTCTTTCTCTCCCTCCATTTCCTTCGTCCTTTTTTTTGACTCTCCTCTCCCGTTTTACGTTATTACATTTCTCGTACTTGTCCTTTTCCTTTTTCACTCATTTTCGCCCTTCTGCAGCATTTTCTGTTTCCTTTCTTTATCGTTTCTTTCGTGTATTGTTCACCTTTTGTATTATTAATATTCCAATTGTTCTGTTTTTTGTTTGGAACTTTTTATTGGTTATGCAGATGTATCGTTGTACAGATTTTCCTCTTTCCTTCCATCGTTTTCCTTCTTTCATTCGTATTCATTTTTCTTATTTCTTTGGTAAATTATCTTTCTCTTCATTTTTTATTTACGATTAATTTTTTTGTCTGGATTTTGCCTGTCATATTCTTTGATTTAATGAGTTTTTTAAAATATGTTTTCTCCGTGGTACCGGTCTTTCGTCGTCTTTATTACTACTACCTTTAAAGTTTACATCATTTTGTCCCGAATTTACTTGATATTTCCCAACGATACCTCCCTTTGTTGAATCAGCGGTTCTTTTATTTTTTCTCATTATTTTCAGCCCTTCGTCTTTACCGTGCTTCCTCTTTATTCGGACCTCTACATTTTTTCTCATTATTTTTTTTTCTTTTCTTCCAATTTCTAATTATTTGTATCCTTTACGTAATTTGTGATTTAAAAATCTAAATTTTTAATGTTTATAATAACAATGATTATTTTGACTATCATCTGGGTGTTAATTTTTCTTTCCTTTTTAAAAAAGAATATCTATTATTGAAATTGTTATTCTATCGATCTACAGTGATATTTTATTTCCTGCTTAATTATTATTTGATTCTTCTTTAGTTTCGTTAACAATCATAACAAACTCGAATTATAATTAGTTTTAGTACCTTTCGGTACAGTACAAATTTTTTGTTTTTGTACGTATTATTTGATATTTTGTTATTTTTATGTGAAAAATAAACATAAAAAAAGTTAAGATATAATTTTTGTACCATGTTGTACTTGATTAAAATAATAGTATAGTTCTTGTATATTGCAATGGGGTATCTTCGATTGATAAACCTTGGATGATGAAATCGAACAATTATATAGACATGGCGATATCCAATTTCTCCTCGTCAACAACTTGGTATTAAGCGGAACTCCGAAGGGATTATCCATGTTAATCTCTATGCATCAAACATTCAGTGATGAGAAATTAAGTTAAAAATTCGAAGTCTTGTATATAAAAGGAGAGATCTAACTGCATCTTATGAAAATTGATAAAACAAAATTTTAAATGACTTCATATTTAAAAAATCTAATATTAAACTATCGTTTCGGGTCGAAATAAATGAAGATCCCATTTCGTTCAGAAATAATATTGTATTAACTGTCGATATTTTCATTGGAGAAGTCGAATTTTTTTTTTAAACAAACAAAGGGCCATATGAAAATTGACAAAAATATTTGTTTTTTAATAAGAGCATGGTGCATCTTCAACTAAAGGATGCAGCAATTAGCTTATTAAACTCACTTAATCGATGGATTAGCAATTGTTAACAAAATATTCTCAAAAATTACAATTTAAAAACCATTGACATTTTATGAGAGTCTGTGATTTCCCATAAAATATTTGACGTAACAATCAAAGTGACAAAACATTATTATAATTGATTGATTTTATAAAAAGACAAATGTAAAGTCTGTTTTGTGCCATTTAAAACTACAAGATCCGAAATCGCGAAAGAGTCCTACCAATTATCATTCTATACATAGTAAATCGGTATCCTCCATATAAATAAATATTTTTATTCCAGTATTGAAAAAATGAAAATTTGCTGAGATAAGCATAACATTAAGTGTAGCAAGTGATAACCGAATAGATGAATGATTGTTTCGTCTGACGTCAATTTAAATCAGCATTAAAACTGGAATAAATGTTTTTAATTATTTGTAACAAAATCAAAAACAATATGATTTTTTAAAATAAGGCCTTTCGTTAATTAACCCTAAATGTATAAATAATGTATCCTTTTTGTCAGAAAGTTGGATTTCAGATCACACTTTGAGTTCAATGTTATACAAAAGATAACATGAAAAAAATGATGGAAAATCTTATAAAATAATAGTATCCCTCATATAAGATATCTACAAAACGAATTCATGAAAAGGTCTTAATTGCGATCTAAAATCAGACGTGTTAAAGAAGTGTTATTTAGGAGTTCTTAAAATAGCAATGTTGAAGAGGTCTTAAGGAAGTTTTAAGGTGGTCCACCGGAAACTTCACTAAAAAACATAAATTAAAGCTGACTGAGTAACATTTTTAAAATTCGGGCTCCGTAGAGGCAATTCTAAGCATTATAGGCTACTTCCTAGAAAATACCAAAGGTATTAATTGAGAACTGACCGACAATTTTTGGAAATGAAGTGATTTTTATTTATTTCCGAAAATTCTTGGTCAGTTCTCAATTAATTTCTTTGGAATTTTATAGGATACTGTCTATAGGAATTAAAATTGTCCTTACAGAGTCCGAATTTTGAAAAATCGAATCAGTGGTTTTTTAATTACGGTTTTTAGTGAAAGTTTCGACATTACCGGTGGACCATTTTAGAACCCCCTTCAATTTATTTCGTTTTGTACTGTATCTTTTGATGTAAAGGGATCCACATAGTTGAGATCTGATATTTCTCTCCGAAACACTAGGTGGCAAAGAAACCTAAAAACGATATTTACAATATATGCATACCGATGGATGATTGACCTATACTGAAAGAATAAGTGTTTTTACTATATTTAGCAGGTCATCTACCAATTTTTTATTATTATCGTATGATTTCCAGTCTATTGAATGTAATCACCATGCAATATCTAACTGCCCAGACAGCAAAATAGAAAAGAGTTCAGAATGATTTCGAAATGTGCTCTAAAATATGTCGGATGATCTACTTTCTGAGGGTTATCTGAACATGAGTTCATAAAGATCTCATAATCGTGTTGAGAAAACCCTCAGAAAGTACAATGTTTATCAAATAATTTAAACATTGAATAATGTACCATTTTTTTCTTTTACGGGTTGAATAATACAGCAAAAAAGTCATTAGTATTTTTCAAATTCAAATATAATTAAATATTATTACAGTTTAAAAAACATTTTATTAGGTAAAGATCGCTTCCAGTAGAAAATTTTGTGACTATAACATTCTAATGTCAACTTTTCATTCACTCTCTCGGGTTAGTAGAAAATAAATTATAATCAATTGATTTGACCTATAATTGTGTTTTAATCTATTGAACCGATGGGTTATCGCATAATTCGTCATCATTTGATTCAACATATATCATCACGAAATTTATTGCGTCTAATATGAACATTAGGTTTTGTTTAACATGCTAATTTTAACAATTCATTAAACGCTACTTTAAACTATAAAAACATTTTCAGAGGATTTTTTTTTAATTACATGATTCGTGATTTTAATTTGCATTGATCGCTTAATTTCTTTTTAAATTTGTGTCAAATTTCTCATAAAGATTCATGTAAAAATTCGCATGACTTTAATGAAATCCCATTCCTAAATATTTATTAAATGTTAAATAATAATTTATTAATAATCAATTTTCTTACTTAATTCGATATTTCAGTCGTATCTCTTGTATTGATTTAAGTATTGCTTTTTGCAGTGTTATTTTTTTTGGGAAATCTCAAATTACTTGAATAGAATATTTCGGTTACTTATTCTACTTGTTTAAGTAAATTTTTACTTGTGACCGTTCTGAAAAATATACTTTTGTCCTCGTTTCGTCCTTAAACATAATTTATGTTATTAAATTATTTATGATTTAAAAGGGCCTTTTATTCATTTCAGACCTTCATTCATTTTTTTTGTTATTTATTACAAGCACCGCTCTCGAAAGAACAAGAGCAGCAGTTTTTTATAAGTCAGCATTTCGCATATTATATTTGAATAATTCTAAAAATAGTGAACAAAATATTAGTTCTAAAACAGTTATTGCGCATGAACATAGTTGCTAATTGCCCGAAATATTGATAAAAGTCAATTTTGATTGTGGGGAATAATACATTTTAAAATTATTTATTTCACTTTTCTGCGAAAATATTTGTTCAAATGAAGATTTATTTGATTTTACACCATTTTTAGTGTGCATCTCAAAATCCCAACAAATAATAAAACAGATACTTCAAAAACCGGACATTTAAAAAAACAGACATTCAAAAACAAGACATTTCTGAAACAGGCACTCAAAATGAAGACATATTTTGAAAATCTGTATTTTGAAATGTCTGGTTTTTTAATTTCTGTTTTTTGGAATGTCTGGTTTTTGAATGTCGAGTTTTTGAAGTGTCCATTTTGTGATTTGTTGTGTTGTTAAAGTGCACCCCATTTTTGTTTAGTGTACATGACAAATGTCACATTTTTCTAGTATTGTACTTATGCACGCGAAAAATGAATAATAATGAAGTATTATATCTGTACTTCTCACGCTCTCATACGTACGATAGCATATTGCCAGTAATTAGCTGATCCCGAACAGAGCTTCAGCAGTAACTTAAAGTCAGTAGTATCAACTGCTTTTATTTTGGCGACGTCCACCGCACGGATCACAATTGGAATTAATGTTGGACCTGATGCGATAGTTTGTGCTTATATATGTTTTCAATAAATGTAACTAACAAGATCGAGTGATGATTTCAGTGAAATATTTATATTCCAATATTTAAAAATTGTTTGTCATGTTAACGCTTCTAATGTGTGCGTAACTGTCATAGTAATTGGAGTCCCGTTGACCCCTACTTTGGACGATTTTAAGGGTTTTTTAATTGTCATATTTAATGAGTCGAAAAGCATCGAAAAAAGAATTCTACGGATGCATATATCGCTCTCCTTGGATTCTCTTGTTTTTCAGTTAAGTAAACAAGTAAAATACGTACCTTACATGCATGGACAACCATATGTATTTTATTGATTAAAAAAGAAGATTTTTTGTTATTGTAAGCTTCATAAAGAGCGAAAATGGTTAATGGAACTATCTAAGAAAGGTAGGAATGGTTCTGATATATAACAATAGTAGATTTATCAAAATAAAAATTTGTTTTTGGCGACATGTTAATTTTTACTATGGCAATAAGTTATTTTCATTATACAGTCCTCCCTCCGTAATTGATGTCTGGTCGCGTCCGAATTTCTCCTCATGCCCCCGTAATTGTCTGTCTGTCGTTCCCGCCTGTACTTCGCGTTCTCCATGTATGAAACAGGTAATAGAACATATGCGTGCATGCGCGAGTGTACGTTTCTTCTTATGGTGTACCTGGAAGGGCAACCTAGACAATTACGAAATATTTTGGAACTTCAATTACGGAGGACTGTACTACTTTATTTCATTCATTTCCCTAGTAGAGTCATCTTCATGACCAGAGGGAAAGAAGATTCTGTAATGACAATCTGAGATTAAAATTATTGCAGTTTGATGGATGATTCTTCGCACAAGATTCTTCACGTCAACTCAATGCAGTCGTATAGAAGATCTTCAGCAGAAGCTTATTTTTATAAATACTCTGCATAGGGGTATCTGAGTACACGCTGAACGCAGATTCTTATGTCTGGTAAAATGGTATAAAATTATTGCAGTCTGGTTAAAGATACTTCACACAAGGTTCTTCACGGAAACTTAATGGAGTAGCAACGATGTTCTGCAGCAGAATCTTATTTAGTTCTTAAATACTCTGCTTAGAGGTACCTAAATACAGACTGAACGCAGATTCTTATGTTTGGTAAAATGGTACGTGATTCGCATACATATAACTGGAAGAATCTATTAGCAGACTGTTAGTTTTAGCTAGACTAGAATATTAAGGGAAATTCAATCGGTTGTTATTTCATGAGTTACTTAGAAACTTTGAAAACAGAAATTTATAATACTGACATACATACACATATACACTAGAATGCCTAGAATGAAGATTAGGTACACAATTCATTTAAATTAATGATTAATTAATAATTGATCACTTATTAGAACTTCTTTAAAGCGCTCAGCCGCAAAAGCAGTAATTTGTGCAAAAATAAACGTAAATTAAAAATTAATAATCGATTTTTAAAAAATCCGGCTAATTTCTACGCTATATGTACGATCTCCTAGAATATTTCAAAGCAATTTGCCGATAATTTACCGTAGTAAATGATTTTATCTTATCTTTTAAGCTTGTGATATTTTTTTGTAACAAAAATTCAAATCTTCACGATTTTGAACTGAAAAATCCATGGTGACGCAGTAAAGCAGACTGCATTCAATAAGACTTTCAATTGATTATAGTGAAGATCTTTATTGTAGGTTATTGAAATATACCGTATTAAGGTACAGTTCATAAAGATGAAGATTCTTCCCTCAGACTGCGAATTATTTTATAATTTTAAGAAACTTTCTTTAGAAAACAAAGCGACTGCAAAGACGATTCTGCAGTTAGTTTACACCGTTTACACTTTCGATTGTTTAGGAAGGATCTGAAGGCAGATCATCGCGCAAATTCGGACATACTCCATTTACAGTCTTCAGCAGATCTTTTCTCAGTCTGCTTGCAGAAGTCGCTTATTTCTCTACTATAGGGTTTACTATTCATGAAATTCTAAAGTGTCTCGCTCTAAAATTGCGGTAGATTTGAGGTTATATACTGTACTGCACATTTAAAAATTGGGAAATGATAAATGGAATAATGTTATTGTCTTGTTTGCTACAGAAATAGTTAATTTAACTATTTTTTGTGAATCCACGTGTTACTTTTGTAGAATGGTTGGATTAACTATATTTTGTCCCTCTCTGTGTATATGCCACATTATTTTAGACTTTTCTTGTACGACTGAAAGCTATTTTCTTAGTTGACAAGCATTCTTTTATAAAAGGAAAGTTTTCTTAAGTTTATTATAACCTGTAATAAACAAATTCTTAAAGACAACGATTTTAATCTTTAATTTTCTTTTTAACGAAATAAATACATTGTCAGTTTATTTACACATATTAATATAATCTTACACTGAAAATTATTGCTGTCTTCGCATATCATATTTCTGTCCCTCAGTTCTCATTTATACCTTTCTCGAACTCCGGAAGGCCGAAAGGGCATATATAAAGAATCAGTTTTAATCCGACGCCCATATATACACGAAGCAATACGCCTCCGGTGCACTTTGTGTATATTGCCCGTGGTATAGGATCAAGCATTCAAGATCATGTTTACAACGGGTAATGCAATGATGATCCGATTTTTGTCGGTGAATCGAATATCTTTCTATATATAGGGTGGGATGTATACGTGGTCTCAAATTCAATTCTCCATTCATATTTTGGAATGTTGATTTTGTGTAAAAAAAAATCGCGTTGAAAAGAAAAGTGGCGGTTTCATCGTTGGATTATCCATCCACACGTGGTTCATTTTTTTATCCCTGTCGGTATGTAAGAAAAAACTTTCATATTTAGTATATACTTATAAAATATGTATTTTTTAAATGTGAAAAGATGTAGTTTTGCCGATATTGTATTCTTGAATCTCATTTGGCTTGCTGAAAATTTTGTAAAAATTTTGATAAAAAATATAGTAGTAAAAGAAAGTATCAACAAAACTATTAACAATTCACAAAATGTTAAAACATTAGTTGTATATTTCCTCTTCATTTGTTCTAAGGTTAATACGGTATTAATATTTCTACAGTAAAGGTATGAATGCTACTAAGTATACTTAGATTTTAAACCTCAAGTTCAAATTCAATTTTATTGAATTGGTGGAAGTAATAACTCATGTAATTTTCAGTGTCTTCAAACACTTATTTTTTAGGACCTGCACATGCACCTAGTTTTATATATAAATGCAAAATTTCGTTTTTTTTTTAATTAGTATTGAAAATTTATCGACCTTTGTATTATTTTTGTCATTTTATGAATTTTATTCACTTTAGTCCGGATGGACATCTGCACTGAACATGAAAACCGATTGATTCGATGTTTCGGACATATTTTATGACCTAAGACTGTTTTTTTTTTTTTTTTTCAATTTAAAAATAAAAATGTAAACAATTGTCAAGCGTCCTAAATTATTTGAATTTTGAGTATATAAATATGACATCGTTTTACATGCCCTAAAAAATTACATTTCCTAACCTACTGTTTAAGTAAAATTCGCTATAAATATTTGTTACATATAAACGTTTAGTTAATCAATTATTGATATTAACAATTACACTAAAATATTTAATTTATTTAAATAAATCTTTCTGTTGCTTCTATTCAAATAAAAATAAAATGCACCATTTTTTCAGCATACGATAAATCGTCCAAAATAATAAAAAAAGCATACATGCCGAAAAGACTAGTTTTATAGAATTGTCAAACAACAATATCCTTTCTTACAAATATTGCGATACTGTAAATCAAATGATAAATTGTAAGATTTGAACACAACCTCAAACAAAGCGATTACGATCGTACAATTGACTCATAACGTTTGTAAATAAAACTAAAATATCCGACTTTATTAAGAAACAATATTTATTCTATATTTACACCATTATTTTACACTTATTTTAAAATTAATATTAAGTCTATTTCTTAAATCAGGATTTATACGTCTGTAGTATCGTTCGTAAACAATCGAACGTTTCGTCGTGGATTTGTTGGATGTTGTCTGTCGCACTATCGACCTCCTTATTTCTGCATCGATTTATTAATCTCGAAGCTTCCCACATCGTACTTTCCTGAAAAATTAATACACATGCAATTCAAGAAGTATAAATTTTAAACAAAAATTGTTACGAATAGTTTTAATGTATTATAAAAGACTAAGAATTTGATAAATTAGTCAGGTACAACCATACTTCAAGTAATTAGTACATCGTATGAAACTGAACAGAAACTATACATTTTTTTATTCATAGTTAATTTTGAAGAAACTTATTAGTGACTGAAAAAATTAAGCTTGACAAAATAAAAATCTCAACTGGCAAAACTGATGTTTAAATTTTATTTTAAATTAATCAAAGGTTATATGTTTGATCTCCTTTCGTCTGGCATATTACCAAAGTGCCATTTTCATTTGGAGAAGTGACACATCTCGTAATAGTTTGGAGAGTTTGAGATCGATTCATTATATTCCTATTCTAGACCTGTACTAGGGTACCCTTATAAGCCCTAGGAAAACTCGTTCAACTATTAGACGCAAATTTAGACTGAAGGGTTTCTGAAGTACCCATAATCCTAAGTGCTGAACCACTCCATAACTATTTTTGAAAATGTCTTTCAAATCTATTATTTACGTTCTTAACTTAGATCTAGAAATCTCAGTATAAAACGAGATCTCTGAATAGTTAAATAAGGAATCAAGTTTACAGTTCATTTGATGACTTAAAAAATGTGGCAATAATTAAGATATTACTGGAACTGACCTTCGACAATGAAGATGGCTCATTCGACTCGATTAATGCTCTGTATATGCATTTATCCAAAGCAGCGGTACTCATCCTGGAAACCTCATCCAACGCATTTTCGGCTTCTTTTAAACACGAACTCGTGTCAATGTTCTTTTTCTTATTCAGTGTACTTGCAATGCCCTAAAATAATCAATAAAAATTGTCTAGATACTTAAATTCTCTGATTTTCTCATTTCTGAAATTTCAAATTTGAAGAGACGAGTAATCGAAATCAATAAATCATTAAAAAAGATAAACGTTTTATAAGAAATCTTGTAACGATAAAATATATTTACAAAATTAAAAAAATAAACAATGGTTAAATTATGATTGTCATAATTGATAATTAAAAAATTCGAGAAAAGAAATATTAATTATTGTCGGAGGTCAAAGTTAAAACATATTCAAAATTTTATTATTAATGATTTCTTTTAAACTAATTACAATAGATAATATTTATTGGGTTATCATCAAAGATTTCTAATTCGTTTTAAGAATTATAAAATGATTCATAATTTCACCTTAAAAAGAAGAACATTGTCGTCAATTGTAAGTGCGATTTGGTAATAACCAAGCTTCAAGCTATGGTCGAAAAAATTCATCAAGATCGGCGGCACTTTGCTGAAGATTCTTTTTCGTAATTTTTTTTCGCCATTTTCTTTTTGCAATGCCAATACGGGCTCTGTCGTCGAATCTTCTTTTTCTAGATGCTGCGCTTTTTCGCTGATGTAATCGTCGATTATGATTGTGGCTGCGTTCTAGACGGATCAAACGATAAATAATCATTCCTATTACGAATTGACCGTTAATTAATTATGTATGTATGGAAATTATGATTCCGATCTTCACATCGACTGACGGCCACTTTTTATTATATTTCATCATTTTTAAATAATTTCTTCATTTGTAAAAACTTTGATTGGAATGATTTAATTATTGGTCTTCAATTATGCGAATGAATAAAAAAATCGCTTTGCTAATTATTAATTCGATTACATTTGAAATTCTAATTCATCTGAAGTATGTCATCGATATTATTTGTTCTTAACAAATTTCTTGATAAATTTGTTATTTATAAAATTAATAATATTAACGATTAACGTATTTTACATAATTATTTTTTTTTATTTATATGAATATTTAATGGATTTGTGAATATTAATATTGTAATATAAATTCTTTAAAAGAAAGTAATCATTCAGTTATTATCGAAGTGAGGTTTTATGCAAATTGTCTATCTTATTTGTCGTGTGGATGAGTTCGTTAAAACTTCTTTTTCGGAGCACAATGACCTTCGTCAAGCATTTTACGTTAAAAACTAAATGAAAAAGTTTTATTTTTGTTTACCAACTGAAACTTGTTTTATCAACGTAAAACCATTTTTATTTTATAATAAACAAAGCCTTTAATAAAATATGAATTAGAATATTGTTATTAATTAATACCAAACCATCGAATGTTCAAAAGACTAGAATATAAAACAATTTATATCTTTTTTATCTGTGAATATAAACAATTATTTGAAAAATAATTTAAAAGTGTAAAAGAATGTTATAATGGTAAAAAAATGTTCTTGATTATTGTTTGTAGTATTATGTTACACTTATTACCGACTTTTGCTACTCGAAGTTAGAATTTGTAATTTGGACGATGATAAGAGGCCTACTTACTGCGTAGTAGGTACAGAAAAGAGTACAAATCGCGATAAGGAAGAGCTTCATATCGTAGCACTAAAATAAAACTGGAGTTGAACCTCAAAGAAAACTTGCTCACTGCTAATACATACCCCTCACGTGCGGTATATATAGGAGATTCTCGCACGTATAGGTAAATTCACGTGTCATTCCCCTTCCAGTTGGTTCGCATCTTCGTAGGAGTAATTTTCTTTGATTTTCGTTTAATCGCAATTTCATTCAACTTTTAATATAATTCACTAAATTATATATAAAAACCAAAAAAGTTAAGAAAAATACTCCAAAACATTTTTTTATCCACGTATATTACACATAAATACTGACTTTTTTAGATATTGCCGAACCTTTTGTAACATTTTAGATGTTACGTTCCAGCTGTATGCGTTTCCTCTCAGGAAATTACGCACCAATTAATGAATCTAATTTACGCAGCTTTATTCGAAACAATTTTCTCACAGTGATACAGATATCGCGCACTTATCGTTATCAATCGACAAATTAAGTGATGATTAAAGATTATCCACTTTACTAGAATTCAGTTGATTCTCGATAAAGGAATGGTGTCTGTGGTACAAAGTGATACTAATTTTCAAAGTAATTTTAATAATTGTAAATGAAAAACATTAAAAATTATTTTAGAAAGTTTAAATATTAAAATAAGTATTTTTCAATAAGGGACAAAGTACTAAGAAATATTAGCAGTGTACTTACTAATAATCATCTTACGTATTCATTCAACAAAGATTACAAAAGATTACTATGGGTTAGATAATCAAGAAAAATCATGAAATTACTATGATTAAAAACAATAACATTCTCTAGATTCCTTGGAGTGAAAATCCACTCTTTACTCGAAAATTAAAAAAAATTATTTCCAATTTATGGATAACTGAGGATTCTTGCTACAGTATTTGCACTTTTTGCAATTGTAGTTTATAAAATTGGTTATGTTTGATTTAAACAAAAATCCTGGTTATCCATACGTTGAAAAAATTTTTATCATTTTCGTAAATAAACTCTTTGGTTAGTGAAAACCGAGCAACTCTCATAAAATATAGTGAATATTCAACTTTTTAAGAGTGAAATTTCAATCTAACAAGAGTGAACAAAATTCACTCTTTCCCTCCGAGTCGTGGAGTTGACAACACGTCACTCTTAAATAGCTGAATATTCACTCTTTCACGAGAGTTGCTCGGTTTTCACTAATTAAAGAGTCAATTCTCACTCCAAGAAATTTAGAGAGCAGTGTGTACCGTAAAAATTGAACACTTTGGTGAAAGCTAATAGTTGCTCTTTAAGAGTGACTTTTAAGTCGTTAAAAGTACAAATTTACTCTTTCACAATTGACTCATTTTTCACTCCATAAAAAATGAATTATAACTCCAAGAAATGTAAAGAATAATGATTCAAGTTTAGTAAAAACTTTAGGTTGCGTTTCCCGCGTAATTAATTGAATAAATTAAATCATCCGGGCTTTCCCTGTTCTTGTATGAATATTTAATCATTTTTATCTGCTGGAATTTCATCAATGAAAATTTTAAATCTTAATCAATTTCTGAATGATCTTTCAATTGACATCAGAGTTTAAAACTTTAAATATAATTTACGTGCAGCGGTTTAACCACAACTTAAATACAGCGGTTATTATTAATCTGTGCATTATTATTTTAACTAAGGACATTTTTATAGATATTATTTATGTAAATTGATTTATTTTTATTTTATTGTTTATTTATTAGCATAATTGTATTTCAATACAATAAGACGAATAGTTGAAAATAATCAAATGTAACATACTTAGGACAAATTGTAAAAAAGTATGAGAGCCATTAACCCTAATTTAATTAGAAATTTTGACCGGAAAATGTTCAAATATTGTTCCTAAAGATATTTTTTCTACATCTTCAAGAAAAAGTATTAAATGAAATCTTAGCAATATATTTTCACTTTGTAGTCTTAGACAGAACTAAAATTACAAAGTTAAAAGTGTTAAATTTCCAAAATTTGTTACTGTTGATATAAATCGCAAATGAATGAAATCTCGGAATAATGATTATAAATTGCATGAAAATTGTAGAACATCACGAGAGATCTCAATTACAATAAAAAAGAATGAGATGATGCGAAACATACGTGGTAGTCTGCACGCATACGGAAGTTCGCGTCGTTTCTCGATTAAAAAATATTAAAACATTGATTAGCTTTCTTCACATAATTAATCATCTGATTCATACTTTGAATAATTTTTTTATCGTTTAAAATACCATGAAGTGTAATTATTTGCAAAAAGTTCATTGCAAATTATTAATTTTTTTATATTATTGAAATGTATCATTATAAATATAATTATAAATATAATGTGCCAAAAACGTATGATGCTTAATTAGTTTCTACAGTAGAGTCCCGGTATATTTGCGTCTCGCTATATTTACTTCTCAGCCTATTTGCCCAGTTTCGTTTCGTTATATTTGTCCGTCGCCACTCTCTTTTTCCCCCACCTTGCGCGGTGGGGTCTCAGGAAGGGCCTGCTGTGACGTCACGAACGTAACGCGACTGAGGGGAGTGGGAGAATGGGCGCTCCCCTTCTTCCGACAAATATAAGGAGATGGGAGGAGAAGGCGAGGAACGGAGCGGGCAAATATACCGGGACTCTACTGTACTTACAAATGTTTACATTATGCGGTTTTATTATCTTACACGCGCGATACTTTTTAAAAGATTTAGGCGAGTAAGTACGCATTACATTAACGAAATTAGAAGCGGAGAATTTGTTTTCATATTAACTTTACATCAAAAATGTATGTGATTGTAATTTATTTTCATTAATTTTTCGATTAAAATCTACCGAATATTATTTAAATCTATCCTGTATTATGTAATAAAAAGGAACGGTTTGGTTCACTTATTTTAGTGTAACTATTAGCTTTTATGTAGCATATGAAATTGAGTAATTGTACTCCATTCATCAAAAACACTTATTTGTCAGACCACTCGAAAATGACGTCCGGTATTTTTTGTGTTTTGTGACGTATAGTTGGAAGAACACTTTAAAACCGGAACTTTTTTTCAAACCTTTTTTTACATTTTCTTGTACTTCGTTTCCTATGCAAACTTGATATTAATGAAGATTTTGTTTACACAGAAGGAATTATTTGTATAAATAATGTAATTGGTCAAAAACATCGTCACTCATAAAATCTGGTATATGGTCTTCAAATATATTATAATGCTTATTTAGTAAAAAATAAGCAGAACATTAATAATATTAATAAGAATAACAGATCAAGAATGAAGTATTAGAACAAACTTGAAAAATGGCAAGAAGGAATTTTAAAGAAAAGTAAACACGATTTTAAAGTTCCATCTTTTAAATGTATGCAAATATCTGAAATGCATAATGCAATATGTATAAATCGATACCTCGATATACACTTCAAAGTAACTTAGCTTTTTTTACTAAAGGAATGACACTTTTTTAAATGGAATTTTTACGCAACGGCCGGAACGTCGAGTTCAGTGACCGAAGGAAACAGATATAACAGACAATTGACAAAAAATTTATTGATGGCGGTCATAACGATTTATTGAAAAAGTTCACGGTCATTTCTATCTTACAAGTATTTTTATAAATGAAATTCTTCGACGTTCAATTTAGTCACCTTTTTTTTATTGTTTTCGGGCACTATTTATTTGTTCTGAATAACATAATATAAAAGGCGTTACACCAAAATTTTGTAGTCAATAAGTTGTACTATTTAACGAAGTTACCTAATGTATTACTTATATGTCAACATCATAATAATAGGTTGTTTATGTCATAACAAATATTGACAGCAATTAACATATTTTTACTACCTTAGTCTGGTCTATCCTACTATTTTATTCTTTCCTAACAAAGAATACCAAATATATATTATTTTCTTACCAGTACAAGTACTATTTCGTGACACATCAAATTTTAAGGAAATTCTTGCTTTTAAAATCACTTTTTAGGCTCACGCAGAAAGTGGAGTTTTGCGGACTGTAATCACCTTTCTAAGTAATATATTCTGTTCAACAATTTTTTTAGTCTCTTTCTCTTTTTCCCCACCACATCGTTTCTCGGTGCTTCGAGCCACTCCCCCAATGTTCGGCCAAGATCGTAAAACCTCGGAACGCTTTGATTCCAGTAACCTCCCTTATTTTAAGTTCCTCCTATGTTTTAAGTTTTTGCTATCCTTTATATTAATATTTCTCCTTCACACGCCCCCCCCCCCACCACTGAACCTGCATCGTATCGTCTGTGCAGTACCTTGAGGGGAAACCTTAAAATAAGAGAGGGACCGCCATATTTCTTGACTATAAATCTTAAAATAAGGGGGGAGGTCATTATACAGGGGGTGAATCTTGACAATAATCTGATGACTAGCTTTTGAAATTGAAAAAAAACGTCGATTTTTGCTATAACTCGGGTATTTTTAAGTTCTTTCAACGAATCAAGGTTCATTTCCGATATTTTCTTCTCGCCTACAGAATTCTGCTATAATCTACACCAAAGTTACCGTTTACAGGATAGAACGAAACTTATTCTTTTGTGATTTTTACCGCCCGCTCATCTCATTCTCGTCCGCTTCTCGCTTTTTGCATCCCTTGCAGGTGGCATTCTCCTAGACAGGTGTGACAAAAAATATCGTCAACATCACGGGATGAAATGCATTACACTTGGGGTGATACTTTAATCCCTCGACTTGCTTAGGACTTAAGCTACAATGTCGCCGACGCTGTAATACATAACTTTCCGCCCTAGATACACAATATACTATTTTAAGGGTCTTACAATTTATCTCTGAATCATTTCGAGCTGAACGATGAATATTTCTCTTGTTATATCCGCAAAAAGTAGGTAAAATATCGATTTATGCCGTTGTTCGAGTCTAACTGGTTTTTGCTAAATAATTAACGAAAATCCTGAAGCCACAGTCGTAGAGCTTACATAGAAATAATAACCATAATTTTAAACATTACGTTAAAACTTATTCTTGAAAACTACTTTAATAATGTACTTCCTTTAACATCAATTCTTTAGTACTGTTTGTTGAGGTCTGAAGAAATTATATGATCTACATATATTATACTCCTCAATTACAATTTTTGGAGTATTTTAGAACGCCTCATAAAGCTAAAATGGTTTGCGTTATTACCCACCTTTTAGTATCCACTAACATTACAGTCAAATCTAACGGAAGCGTATAAAACCGAGTTTAAAGTGCTACGATTGACTATCTTATTATCTTTACAGCTCCGTAACCATGCTGAACGCAAGGACGTGTAAGTGTGCCTATCCTGTGTCGCCTCCCTTGAGAGAGATTCTTGGACACCGTATCACTGCTCCTTTAAGACCTGGATTTCAAGAATGTTGCGTGTAGCCAAAAACCATTTGGCAAGAGTATGTATTGCGGAATTGTAAAAAATACGGTTAAAATGTTAAATGTCAAAAGTAAGAGACATAAGTTGTCAAAAAACTCAATAACTTATAAAACTTGCAATATTTTTATAAAAAGTTAGTTTTTTATTTTAGAGTGAAATATTTTGAAAAATCGGGTATTTTAAGGATGTCATAATGTACGAACTGACAGTCAGAAACCGCAAATAAAATTGCCGCGTACCTGATTTGAAAATTCAGATAGGGAATAGCAATGTATAATATTTTATTCTTAGACGTTTTATTGTATTCAAGAGATTGATTTGCACAAACTTAAAGTATTAAGTAATGTGGAAAATCAAGACACATATCTATACATGACAATGTACAATACGTTTTCGAGCCTAACCTTATTCATCGCTGCACTGTAAAAAATTCAAATGAATTTTTGTTGACTCCGTGTGTGAAATTCCATTTCGCACACGGTTTTTGAATGCGCGAAGTGCAAGATTTGCGCAATGTACGTTACACACTTAAATCATATATTACATTCTCTGTATCATTTTATATGGTAGAGTTTGCTGATTTACACATGTGGAATAGTAAGCAAACTTTTCTATATAACAGTAACGTTTGATGGCTATACATCTCATATATCTATTATCATCATATTCACTCTGTAAACAGTGAAACGGCGAACTAATTTATGGGTTGCTTACAAAATTTGACTGATTTAAGCAGATAATCGTTTTTATTGTTTCACAAAGTAACTTAATTGTGAAATTTCACTGCTTCGCAGTGGCTCCTTTTTCGCAGTGGCAACCAGTGACTATTCACTGAGAATCAGTGCATTTTTACTATTTCAAATTGAGGGAGAATTTATGTATTATACTTGTCTTCATTCATAATTTAAGACATTTGAAAATGTTTTATTATTTTTAATTTTTATTCGTTTTAATCCTGTTGCACAGATTCATATCTCCTGGTGTGTGTATACAATACGTAAACTTTAGTGAACTTATTGAAGGAGTGCTGTTAAAGTATTTGTTGATATACTATATAATGGAATATAAGTACCCAAACAACATAATCCGTCCCAGGATGTCCTGAGGAGCTCCTGAGGATGTCCAAATGTCCGGTTTTCGTCCTCGGTTTTCGAGCTCGTCAGGGGCTCCTGAGGATATCCTGAGACGGGTTTTTTGTTGTTTGCTTATGTATAGGATGTTGATTATAATATTTCAGGATGAACATAACCAAATCCTAGTATGTACAAGAGGGTTTTGTTCATTATGTCTGTAATTGTATTCTACATTTTAATAAAGGTTATAAATCATTTATCCTTAATGATTAAGTTCTTTACTTTATTTAGAGCGTATGCAGTTAGTTTTCTTAAAAGAATTACGTAGATGGTTGTAGCTACACTTTTTGCAGTAAAATATGGGACCAAACCCCATTTGCAAAACATATTGTAACGCTAGTATTGGCTTTACCACTTAGCAGTAAAAATATATATGAAAATTATTTAGTCCGCATTTTAGTACTAGAGAGAAAACAAAAAGATTTCTTACGGTTATTAAAGATTTATTATTCTAACAAGCTAGATTGTTAATATAGAATCAATAATGCATTTGTTGTAAGAATAAACCAATTGATGGATAAAAAATTGTTAGTGGTAAAAGCTGGATTTATTAGGACAACAAACATAATTATTAATATTTTCATTCAACGTGGTTGCAATGTTTCCGTATTGTAAATAGTCACTTTAATAATTCTAAGATAATATATAGATAGTTAGAAATAACCGTGGTAGAAATCTGTCCAGTTTTTTGTTCCACTGCCCAGTTTCCCTATAATTTTAATAGGGAAACGGCTATTGTCATTATAATAAAACCTGATGAAGATAATGTACATCCTGATCTTAGCAGTTAAAACAATCATATAATTTATGACCATTGTTTGATATATAAATGGCTGTGATACTTTTGATATAAACGTATTGTAAACATCAAGATAGTAAAGTATAATATCTAAGAGAGTAATGAGACCTATCCAGAGATATTTGAATCTCTTCTAAAGATGTTGATAGCATTAGTTAGCATCTACTTTCTGCGTGTAATGATGCAAATCTTGAGATTTTTGGTCCCTAATTTAGCAATACCACAAATTTTGTTTTCTTCGTCTGTAGTAGCCTTAATCGCCTTTTCGTGATTAATTTATTGAAACTACATAAATATGCCTTATAATCGGGATATTTGTTAATTAAAGCAAGAATGTTTAAGAAGATATTCAATTATGTAGTACACATTCTACATTTTTAAAAGATATTATGAGCCACTTAAAGGTGTCAAGGATTTAGGTGGGAATCGTTGGTATCAGTCATTATTTAAGCAGTTCGTCTTTCCACGTAGTTTCATCTGCTATTCTTATGATTCGAGAGCTTGATGTTATGACCCAATCCTTTTCACTCACAATCCCCTTTTTAAACCATACCACAAAATTGGACCAATCGTCATATCCATAGATTGCAGCAGTAAATTGAAGAAACTATGTCTTTGTTCCTATGAACAAACATTTCGGCAACTTTTTTGTTCATACTTATGATATCTCAAACCACTTAACATAACATAAGCTAGTAACATATCAGACTGAAATCCCAATTGTTTTGGAGCTAGATCTAGAGAAAATTTTCTGACAGCCACAATCACCATCGTCATGTAGTAATGACTCCGGATATTTCTACGCAAGTAATATCAATTCCATCTTTTAATTTTGCTAGAAATGATCGGGCACTAACATCTATTGGCAGGATAGATTGACCTTAGGAGGAGGAGTTGGCTGTTATTTACATGAGTCATTGTCTTTTACGGTTTTGAATACATCTAAAATTACATCTATTAATGAGCCCGAGTATATCATCCTCAATGTTAAAATTCCACCTAACAGTAATGTACTCTTAGCAGTAGTCTATCGTAGACCGGAAGGAAATATGTTTGCTGCTTTTATCTCAACGTTGAGTCGATATCTGCCTACCTACAAAAATATAATTATCACTGGTGATTTAAATTGTGACCTTTTATCTAATTCCTATAATTCTAACTACCTTAGGCAGTTTATTAATGAGAAATCGCTCTACTCGGTCCCGTTTGGGCCCACACATCATTCTAATATTAATAACACCCATACGCATCTTGATGTATTCATTGTTGATTCCATAGATAAAATTCACCAATTCAACCAGTCGTCACAACCGTTTGCGGCTGGGCACGACTTAATCTCGATTTGCTACAATGTGACAAATTATTCGCATCGACCTAAAGTGGCCACGTATAGAAATTTTAGTGCAACGTTTCTACAATTGTTTAGAAACCTTACTAGATCAACACGCACCATTGGTGACCAGGACAGTAGATCGACCCCGTGCCCCCTGGATTAATTTGGAACTCAAGCGTCAAATTAAGCAACGTAATTCGCTATATCAACGGGCTAAGCGTACTCATAATGCAGTGCTTCTGACTCAATATCGAGAATTACGGAAGCGAATAAAGCGATCGATACGAGCGGCTAAGGAGCAGTATATTTGTAATGCATTGGGACAGGTTACTGATCAAGGTAGAATTTGGGCTCTGCTGAGGAAGTTCGGCCTCTCAGAGATTTCATCACATTCTGCATTAAATCACTTCACGCCCGAAGAGCTAAACTGGTACTATAGTGAAGTTGCATCAGTGTATCCCCCCTGTGATCAGAACCAACTTAAGAATATTCTTGCAATCCCACTTACATGTAATCACCCGAGATTTGTTTTCCCAACGCTACAAACTGAGGAAGTTTTGAGAGTGATCTCAGCCTCTTTTCATAAATCGAAAGGTCCTAGCCCAGATGGGCTTCAACTACGACATATTCAGAAAATCCTGTCTGTTATGGTTGTCCCGCTAACGGCAATTTTCAACCTGTCACTTGGCAACTATCCGTTAACCTGGAAGCGAGTGTATATAATACCACTTAATAAGAAAACCAATCCACTATCGCCAAGTGACACTCGTCCTATAGCAAATCCAGCCCACATCGCCAAAATCTTGGACACTTTAGTAACTCGGAAGATTGTCGAGTATCTGGAAGCTAATAATCTGCTCCATCCTCGACAGTATGGGTTTCGAAGATTCCACAGCACTCAAACTGCTCTCCTTCACATCTTAGATGATGTGCGACGTGGGATTGAACATGGTTACATTACCATCCTGGTATTATTCGACATCTCGAAGGCATTTGAATCCCTAAACCACCCGTTAATACTATCGTCACTACGTAAACTGGGTTTCGATGACAAGGCTATTATTTGGATGTACTCCTATCTGACTGGTCGCTCGCAAATCATTCAGGGCCTGCATGGATCGGCTTCGGGAGAATGCTTCACTACTACCGGAGTTCCGCAAGGTTCTAGTTTGGGACCGATTCTATTTATAATAGTCTTTAATACTCTTTTTGCACGATTACACTTCTGCCGTGAAACGTCCGTTGTATTCGCACATGATACGCAGTTCTACTTAACAACACCACTCAGCCGCGTAGTCGAGACTATTGCAAATCTAAATAGTGACATCGAATCGTTTTGCCTTTGGACCCAGGAATGCGGCCTTACGCTTAGCACGAGAAAGACACGGGCAATTATTTTTGGCTCTAGGCAAAACTTGGCAAAACTGCGCAACATTACGGTCCCACCGGTGTTAGTCAATGGCACGATCATTCCGTATGTTAATGAAGTACGAGATCTAGGAGTGTATCTCTCATCGGACTTAACTTGGAACCGCCATATATCCTCAATTAGTTCTAAGGTACACTACACTCTATATCGCTTACGATTCCGAGGTTCGGTGCTGCCGCCAAAATTGAAACTGTTGTTGGTAAATGCGTTAATTCTCCCCCATATCGATTTTTCGTGTTTGGTCTACAAAGACGCCTCTGCGTATCTGCTGTTAAAGGTGCGGAGACTACAAAATACTGCGCTCAGGTACATTTACCAATTGCGTCGTGATCAGAGCTTGGCACCTTTCTGGCGGAGATCTAACTGGTTGTTACCAGAGGATCGTTGTAATTACTTTTTAGGATCACTTACGTTTCAAATTTTATCGTCACATCAACCATCATATCTGTTCGCTAACTTCCTACCAGTTTCCCCATCATTATGTACTTCATCGCGCCTATCACAATCAGCATACCATCTCCCGCTATGTCGCACCGAAATTTTCCACAATTCATTTTGGATATCAGCGATTTCCTTGTGGAACTTCCTTCCCGACGCAATTAGGCAATCTACCTCACAAACGGCTTTCAAAACCGCGCTGAATAATTACCTGCGGAGAGATTATAATATAAAGACAAATCGTTAAATTGTATATACTATAAACTGTATTTCAACTGTTTTCCCTTGTCGTTTGCTAGTGCGCTATTAAATAATTAGAGTAGTGGTACTTGTAACTATTTTTTTATAGTATCTCTGTTGTTTTTATCTTTAATTTTTTATTTACGTTGTCATATAGCAATTGCGTCGCGTTGTTAATGTAAAAAGTCAACTAATTAAAAATGTCAATTCTAACATGTAGAGAGAGAACTAGATAAGTAAGTGTAGGTTAATGATTTTGTAAATTAGCGGATAAGTGTGTATTTTTGTATGTTGGTATATCTTTTATATTTGTATTTTTTATTTCTAATTTTGTATTATTGTAAAAATTTTTTTTATGGTGTATTGTACTTAATGTACTGGTATTCTTTTGCACACGGTCTGTCGGACCAGTGCATAAATAAATGTTATCAATCAAAACATACAGCAACATGCACGGAAAAAATGAATTGGTTTGGGCAGCCAAATCGCTTAATGCTCTCAGGTCAAGATCAAAAATTGTTTGGGCCAGCCAAACAAATAGTTCTATGAAGAAATAAATTGGTTACTAACCAATTAATTGGAATACAAATCTTATCAGCTGGTTAGTGCAACTATTCCCTTAGTGGCTCAAACCAATTTGTCGTCTGGGAATCTGAGACCACTAAGCGGTTGGTTGCTCCAACTAATAATCCTTTTTTCCGTATGAATGTCCAATATCTTATCATATTTCGATCATGAATGTATTATGCTATATTAAAGAATTACGTAATCAATGAAGTGATCTTTTTATGGATTTGTCTTTACGCAACTGTGTAATTTATAAGTTAGAGTTAAAATGCATTTCCATACTGATTCGTCATTTTATCCTTTTATTTCGTAGCTATAATAGCATTCATATAACATGTGTTTTAAAAAAATCTCAGTTTTAAGTAAGGTTGATAATTGGCTAACCTTCTACCTCACAATTTTTACCTCCGCATTTTCTTTTATGAGCAACCGCCTAACCTTGTATTCTTTAGTGAAAATCACTACCTGTGTTTTGCAGAGATTAATTACTAATTTTACACCGGTACAGTATATTTCCATAATTTCAAGCGGACGCATAATGTTCAGTAATTTATTCCTCACCCCAGCTCCTGCGGATGACAGCGTTATACACACATGCCTGTATGTAAAGTTCGCTTTAATGGCCTCCGTAAAAAGCTCATTCACGACCCGACACTAAAGCAGAGGAGATCGCGCTCTCCCCTGTGAACAACCTCTCACAACCGACCCAACTACAAGATTTCCCTCCACGAGTTACCTCCGGAACTGGGTGGGACAAGACACTTCTTAAACAGCGAATCACCACTTCCGGAACCCCTATCCTTATAGTCCTACGGTAAATTGCATCCACCGAAGTGCCGTTAAATGTCCCGTCCACGTCTATGAAGATTCCAACCGCGATCCCACTTCCAACTCTGCTTGTAGAAATGATAGGAACACTCTATCCAATTCCTGTGACTTAAATATCTCTGAGAACCCTACCTCTCCTTTCGTCCAAATACGAGACATTTTCCACCCCTTTCGACATCGACAATCCCCACCTTGGACATTCCTTCCCCCAACCATTTCAAGTTAGGAAAATGGGTTTCCATTAGACGCTTCAAACCCTCCTCTTCCATTTTAGTGGATATTCTATTCCAGGCAGCTTGACCCAGCCTCGGGTCATTATTTCTTGCAAGTACCTTGCACAACCCTCGCGGGGTATCACGTATGTCCGCACAGAGTCCTCTCCCATTCTTTCCGCTTGACCTGCTTGATTTCACTGTTATATTCCCGCCGGGACTCTCTAGCAGAATATCCTCGTCCAGTAGAGATCCCTGCTTGGGCAACCGATTGAGTACCTTCATTATTCGGGTTTTCAGCTTCCGTAGTCTGTAGTTCCATCAAGGTGTCTCTCCCTCTCGTGGAAGCTACCGTTCGCGGCAGTCAATTATTCTCGTACACCCCGATAATGGCTCTTGTAGAGAATTTACAACGGCCTTTGTATCTCTACGTTAGACTTAACTCCGAGGATGAAATTTTAATTCTTCTGAGATATATAAAATACTTATATTCTAATAAAACATTGTTTAACATATATCTTCATTTTAATGATTTTTAAAATTTAAATAATTTATTAACAATGAGAATCATAATATTTTTATTAAACATGTAATTTACATTCAAATACGTGGGAATAACAAAATCAAATTCGTTTTTTAAGACCCCGCGTTTTTTTCCAATGACTTGTTTTCGGTTTTTAGAACATTTTTCGAAGTTCAAAACCAACAATACTATTTTACTCGCAGATTCGATTCCTAAGTTTTGCAACGATGTTATAAAAGTTTCGGATTTTTTGCAATGTACGCGAAGAGACCTATCGTGTGATTATGCCATGGGTCACCTTCTTTGCAAAAGACGCCAGGCTTTTTCTAACAAATTTCGAGTGATTATAAGTTAGATTCGGTTCATAATGTTTTTTTAATTCAGTAGGCGTAAAATGGCTATTTTTTCGGACGTAAAATGAATAATGTATTAAGACAGGGATTTCGCTAAGTCATCATTGTTAAATCATTGAAAAATGCATTTTTTACACCTACTAAATAAAAAAAAAATGTTCGTATCAGGGGCGTAAAGCGATAAAAGATTTAACGTCATTTCTTTGACATGAGTACAGTAAAAGTTATTTTACCCCTTTATATGAAAATAACAATTGCGCAACACTGCATTGTTTGTTTACTTGAAACCATTGCTCCTTTACAAGACACCGATCGTATTTTCTGGCGGGTCTCTTCGAAAAAGTCAACGTGAATCACAAACGAATACTACGAAATATACCCATGGTACATTTACTTAACTTTTCAATCAAAGTTTTGAACGCAATTATGTTCACTAACAAAACACGCATTCAAATATTCTTATCAGATATTAAATGACTGTCGAACTACGCAAAAGATCACCATTAGTAATAACCAGTGTTGCCAGCTTTCAAACGCGCCATCTCTCTCGGAAAACGAATAACACTAATTGTCGGCATTGTAGATTTATTATTTATAATACGTATTTTTTAATTAATACGCCAAAATAACGTAATACCGAATTTTACAGTATATTTGATGAAATGTACATAATATAAAACCAAATACTTTTTAATAGTTAAGCAATAATTTTTTAGTGAAGTATTTATGGTATAGTAAAATAATGATAAAATTCTCAGGGCAGTTGTGATGGTACGGACCTAACCTCCCTAACTATACTTTTCCGAAGGGTTTTCTTGCGCTGAATCCAAATCTGGCCTGGAAATTGTTCTATCACGTCAAGATTTTAAGATACCCAAATCAAAACTTGCAAAATCACCGTTTTTTCTCATTTTCAATAAGTTTTTGATAGAATCAAAAAATTATCTTGACGTGATAGAATAATTTTGTTAGCCTATGTAATTAGTTCGGATTTAAGAAAGGAAATATTAATAGGGGTCTTTATATAAATATAATTTTTATTATAAACTTTCTGTACACTTAAAAATAAATATTTATAACTAGTTTGTATTTTGTTGTAAATGTAAATATTGTTAATCTACGAATTGCTGTTTAAAACGAAACCGGATATGAACTGTTATAAGGTTGAAAATTGGTCCAGCCGATTTCACAAAAAGCGACATCGTTGAATCATTTCACTGGGTTCTGGTGGCATCTTGGAAGTTCTCTTTTGTTGATGTCATTATGCAGATGTCTTTGGAAGTACTGGTAACGTGTTGTTGGACATTATTTTGTGGGATATCTCATGCGGTTTATCTGTTACGTTTTTCTGTTGCCCTGTAGTAGGATGTAATTCTAAGTTATGTTTTCTATGTCCACATATTTTGGTAGCAGGATTGCAAGAATTGAATTTCTGTATAATATATAATATAGATGCGTAAAACTTTTGCATTCCCTCTCTAATACACAATTTTGTCCTATGTGCAGCAGATATAATTTCTTTTGATACGTAAAATTTCAGTCTTGCTATGCTTCCCTTCCATTTATATATTGCTGACATGTCATGTTGTTTTCGTTTCATACGACATTTGTATTTTTCGAATTCATTCATGTTTCTACATTGTGGAACTTTCATATCCTTAATTATTGTTTTTCCTACCTAAAAAGTAATATATAATTAAATTAAAAAACTTAGAAAGTTACTTATATTTTTTAGAAATTTACTTCACTTTTTTTACTAATTTAGAAATTCTTACTTTTAGAAGTTCATCTGCTTTCTTGACACCAAATAATAATGGTGTGGCATTTTTTGGCATGCACCAATGTACTGTTGCTAAAAAAGTGTTATTGGTTTCTAACAGTCGTACTCCAGCAGATTCTAAACAGCAGTTTCGAGTCCCTCCGAGTGTTTTTGGAGTACGGCGAGAAGACTGTAAAATGTTAATTTTTTTTGCAATTATTAAGTGTGGATCGAAAAACCGACAAATCAAAAAGCCGACAGGTCAAAAAACAGACTGTTATGAAGCCGACTGCCGAAAAGCCGACACATCCACAAGCGGACTATCATTTCTTAAGTATCGTTTTTTTTTACTGTTGGCTATTCGATTGTCGGTTTTTTGACTGTCAGTTTTTGACCTGTCGGTTTTTCGACTCGCAGTCCAATTACCGTAATAAAATTATTTAGTAAAATTGAATGAACAAATAATAAGTTTAAAATTGTCATGAAATTGAATAAGTGCAATAAATGAGTGCGGGACGAAAAACCGACAAATCAAAAACCTGACAGGTCGAAAAACCGACAGTCAAAAAACCGACAATCGAAAAGTCTACAGTTAAAAAAATGACTGTCCTCCTGACGATGTGTCTATTTTTTATGTGTCGGCTTTTTGACTGTCGGTTTTTTACTGTAGATTTTATGATTGCCGGTTTTTCCACCTGTCGGCTTTTTGATTTGTCGGTTTTTCGACCCGCACTCCAGTAAATTAATATTTCTAATGATATATATCTATATGTTATGTAAGTATTGTGAAGAATATTAATGTACATTTGATGGAAGGCTTTGTTGGCAGTATTTTTACAGCGAATATTGTTTGTCACATTAGGTCACAAAATGAGATTTCCGCCCTCGCGTGCACAAATTCGGAAAAGCAGGAATTAACGTTGTAAACATGTTATTGAATGTATAACGACTTTACATTTTGTACTTCGTAATCAAATCACTTCATCGTAATTTCCACTATTTGTGATTATAAGAAGGCTCTTCTTTAATATAAAAATAGTAAAATATTCATTGTTTGAATCAGTTTATGAATGTTCTAAACATGTGATGAATTAAATCACTTTCTTACATTTTCTTTAACTATCACACATAAAAGTTTATTAGTGCATTCTTATTTATTTCTGCTGGAAGTCCGAATTGCCAAATTAGATCAGATTTTTTTAGAAATTAAAAAACTGCTGAAAATTATCGATTAAAGGCAAAAATAGTATATCATGTGTCAAGGGCGATAATCACATTCGATGGAGATCATTATTCGCATATGTTTTTAATACGACGGTCATGTGGCTCGATAATTTGCGTCTGAAGATTTCGCCCTAGGGCGGGAAAGCAAGTTTCGCGCCCGGTGTATTGATAAGACACATTATCACAAGACACTTTGATCCTATTATTACATACTTTGACTGTTTGTTGATTTATATGTACTTTTCCGGCTGAATTTCAATTTCAAGTCAAACTGGCGGGAAGTTTTTACAATTTTCAGAAGATTTTGACAAGAAATGTGTGATTTTTATAATTAATTCAGATAATCGATTTCATTAAATAACACGGTGAATTAGCTGAATAATAGAATTTCATGGTTGTTCAATGCCTTGAACTAAACATATCAGAGACTACTAACCAATTTAATTTCATTGTTTCAAAATGAAAAATCATGGAATACTGATGATGTTGAATGAAAAACAAAAGAATATTGTTATATGGTATTACCTGTATTGACTTAAATATCTTCTCTGGCATATTCATGACGTGTTTTACAGTATGTCTTTTGAGCGCCTTGAGCTCGGCTTGCAACACAGTAGGGCTCTGAATCTTCTCCTTAAATACATGCAGATTAAGCGATATCTGCTCGGCATCTTGCACAGTATATGCTTTTACGTTCTAAAAATATGTTCAATTGTATCAGTTATGAGTTCATATGTTCTAATTTTATTACGTTTGTTGAGAAAATTTTGAATAAATCTGAATAAAAAGTTCCTGGTAGAATTTTCCTCGATTTGACAATTGACCTACAATCGAATTAAAGATAAATCGCGAATCTGTAAATGAGACCAGTATAATCTACTGAATAAACTAGACTAAATATTGTTTTCAGAAGGAACAATTGCAATAATTTTTATTCAGTTGAAGAAATTCAATTAACATATTAGAAATCACGAACAAGATATCGATATCGCATACTTAGCACGTGTCAGTACGATTTCTGGGACTTGGAAATGGCTTTTAGGAAATAATTTGACTTTAAGGAAAAAATAAGAAATAATTTTGTCAGTTCTAATACAGAGTATATTATTGTTATATCATATCTCTATGCTAAATGTACGATTTAAATATAAAGCAAATAAAAATTCCACCAGAGATTTCAGAATAGTTTATAACGTTAATTGTATATAATTAAAGTCAATTGTAATAATATAGTATAGAAATTGAAGTTAATGTTCTCTTACCTACTACCAAAAAATATAAACGAACTCGACGCCACGCGAATTGATACTGAATTGGTTTCGGTACGACGACGTGTGACTTGGCGCTAATGTGTTTCGGTTAAAAGTCATTAATGGATTACGCAAAATGAATTGTATAAAAAAAGACATTTTTTCCCGTTTTCGGTAATATGTGTCTATGTAGGTTATTTTTTACGAGACAGTTATACAAATTCCTAATAGTCTGATCAACCTTCTCTATTATTTCTGTCCTTGAGCTAAAACCAATTCCTTCTAAATCCATCATTTTACTATTTTTAATAGTACTAAAGACGGTCGAAGAAAGATTTTACCTTGTTACGTTCATTTTATTGCAAGTTATTCATTGAAAGTCTTTCAAAACAAAATTTAATTGAAAAATAGTATTTGAATCAGAAAATGCCGAAGTAAGAAGTTCTTATTGAACCGACGTCAGATTTAAGAAAACAAACATCGGCAGATGGAAATCCATAATCATATTTTGAAATAAAGCTACTGAATTAGCGTTATGAATAAAACTTTATAGAATGTACGAAAGTCACGAACGTAAATTGTTATTCACATGACAAGTGAATATTCGATAAAAATGTGAAAGTTTCGACATTGATTCTATCGAGCAAACTTTCAGTATGTTTTTATTAGACAAATTATATTCATAGAATTGTGCATCAAAATTTCAAAATATTTACTTCTGTTTACAGATTTTTAATTAAATCTGATATTTTGTACAATACGGTAAGATAAAAGAACCATAATTATGGGTGACTTCAACTTTTTCATGGTTTTGTTTCACTTTCCACGTTTACTTAAATAGAATTAACGATTAACGATATAACATAATTTCTTTCACATGAATACAATAAAAAAAGGACGCCACTTGTAATATATTCAAACTAAAAACATCATTATTTACGGAAGAGAGTAATTTAATTAACATAAAAAAGAAATGATTTAAATGGCACACATGATACAAATTAACTGCGAACGACAAAGTACTTATCGACATATATCATTACTATAACAAGTCGTCATTAACGATGATAATGAAAGGTAGATAAAAGTGTTTACCGTATAAAGAATAACCAAAAGATTGCAAAATCTCCATTCATTGACGATATATTTAATTAATTAATGTCCATATTGAAAATAAAATGTTATTCTTATGAGTATAATATAAACTATATTTTTTTAATTAGGACGTTTCATTCAAATATCGTGAGGAAAATTTTTTTTAAATTTCAAAAATGTAAAAACCTTTTTGTTAAGATAAGATATGCCAAAATAAGTTGAATGTCATTTTGATATGGAATGAAAATTAATAAATTTTTCTAACTTTTCAGTCTAGAAACAGTGTACTTACTTGGCATAAACAGTAGAAGGCTATGCAGAATGTAAAACCTAATCTCATATTAAATCAATTGTTTGTCTAGTTAATTCGGAAGTCTACTGGCATTTTTCGCGCGAGGAATCTCTTTAAATCGAATTATCTGCAGGTGGTTTTTTATATCATATATTATTCCATCGTGTTTACAATGGTATGTTTCATATTTCTACAAAATGTGACATAAACTAATTAACATTTTTAATGTGCAACTCTATTTCTTAAACTGTAAACACGGGTAATTAGGATAAGGCTCTTTAAAGATGGTTTGCAAACTTTATTGGATTATATAATAGATTTAGTAAAAATAATTACTGTAAGTGATTTATTCCAATTACATGAACTTATAGAGTAATTATTGATTTAATACAAAACGTAATTTATTACTCAAAAAGCGTAGCGTTTCTGTAACCAACAAAATGTTAAGTCCTTGCAGTACTTACTCTGAAAAATGTTCTATTTGTGTACCCTGTGGCTTCCACTGCTGTTCCCATATTTACGCTGAAATCTTAATACCACCTCATCTCTACGAGACCAGTTTATTTGATGTTTTAATGCATTTTGTCTTGTTCTTCATCTTCATTTATCAATGCTTTCACTTTACGTTGGATTATCTGTAATACAGAGTAATTGTCGCTACTAGTTTGATAAACTCAAAGTAACCAAAGGAAGTCCTGATTAGTTACTTTAATTTGTAATGAATTTATTAGTATAAATCTTTTAAGCAATTGGTCATCCTTTAATTACACTACTTATAATAATGTTATTGCTGTAAATATTCGAAGTGGTTTTTTATAAATGAAATAAAGTATAAATTGTCATGAACAAATTGCTAATAGGAGCTATAACTGTTTGTAATGATTTTGTAATTTTATACGAAGCATTTTTTAAGCAATTGATAGATCTATGGCAACTCTACGGAGTTCCTCGAAGAGTAAAAGACAATTACAGAACTGATTCTCATCAAGTGCTACAATTAGTTCTGTCCTGATGAAATAGTGACTCTCGTGTCAAGAACAGGATTCGTATGCTATACCAGAGTTGAGTTCAGATTGAGCTAACATTGTTTAATGAATATTTTCAAATTAACACAAATTTTATGACCCAATTTAAGACTGATATCCTATGTTTTATTTTTCCTGACGATTGCTGAATCATAATTCTAAAATAACCTCGAAAACACCCGGAGTATATTTTGAGTTACTTATAATTTGTGGAAACTAAGAGAAAGAAGATTTAAAATATGTTTTTCTATGTATTTTGAGCCACAGAATCAAAAAATACAGAATCAAAATTGCCGTAACACCGTTTGTTTTTTCAATTTCGAAAAATCTGTCTCCCCAAAACGGTCGGGACCCAATGGGCACGAAAGTCCCGAATGTTTCTAAAACGTTGTTAGAACGTTCCAGAAACGTTTTAGCAACATTTGGGTCCTTTCGTGCCCATTGGGGAACTTCATATTTTGACCTCAAATTTGGATTCAGCATCGAAAAATATACTAAGGAATATGTATTTCCGGTCAAAAGTACAGTCCACTTTTTTTGTGGAGTTTTCATACAATAAAACCATCCATATGTCCATTTTAAAATTTGGCTAAAAATGTTCTGATGATCAGAGAGACGTAAACAAATTCATTAATTGTAAATTTTACACATAATTTAAAAAATTGTTTAAATAATTTCTATATTTACATTATACAATATTGTTAACGACTGGTGGAAGGGCTTAAAATAAGTTACGCAATATGATCAACCGCCAACTAACATTCAAATTTATTTCTATCAAACGGTAGGAAACGATCGCGAAATGGATAACCCGACGACATCCCGAAACGAACTGAAAAACCCGATCGGCACTTTTTCACATTGTTATTTTGACTTTTCAATTTATGGAGGATTTAAATGGACTAAACCATCATGTTATATATCGATACAGTAGAACCTCGGGACTTCTAAATTCGGGACTTCGGGACAACCAGCCTTGTCACTTCGAAGTCACGTGGTACACATATCGAAAGCGGGGGAAATGCCTCGTCAACCTACGGCACTGAGAATTGTGCAGAACACATGCGCACTAAAATTAGAAGTCCCGAGTTACTCAGTCTCGTGAATTTAGAAGTCCCAAGGTTCTACTGTATTATAATATTCAAATTACAAATAATTTTATCGAGATCGTCAGTATTTCGAAGAGCCTTTACATAATTTACCTAAACAGGTAAGTGCCACGTTGTTTAAAAAATATTCAATTGTATAATTCAGTCGTTGTTCATAATGAGGCGACTCACATCTTCAACGTATTACTTACGTATGTTACTGTATTAATTATGTATTAGTTATATTAGAATGTAGCAGTTCTGCGAGATAGAGAATTTAGGCAGGAGTTGTTCTAAATTGTAATGATTGGTTACTGTACAGTTCAATTAGGCAGAAACCATATATCTTAAATTTAGTTTTATTCACTAAACATCCATATGTTATAAACTAAGGAGTTGCATAATAATTGTTTCTACTTTAGAATAATAATCTACATATTTTACTCCAAAAAAACATTTTGAACACAATCTTGATTTTTAGAATCGTAATACAATAATATGCCGATCTACCTATCAAAATCATATTTCTGCTGATGCTTCCCCGCAAAATATTACATACATCACGCAAGATTAGTTAATGGGCGCTCCCATTACCATAAAGGGCGCAGAAATTTTATATACGCCGAAATACGAAAGCATTTTAATGTAGTGATATTTTACTGTTTTACCAAGACTACTATAAATAATATCTAACACTACTGTAATTGTATCTAAAACTGAATGTCAAGTGGTCCCCAATACCATTTGTAGTAGTTGACTTGTATTTAACAACGATCTAGTATTTTATATCACTGTGTTTTCTAATATTTAGTAGTTTAACGACGTACAGGAAAAACATACCTGTACTACACACATTTATGATATTTTAATGAATCTAGTTAAGGGGATTCTAAAGTGGTCCGTCAGTAAAATAGGAATTTTCACTAAAAAACGTAAATAAAAGTTGACTGAATAACATTTTTAAACTTCGGGCTTTGTAAGGGTAATTCTAAGCGCTATAAGCAGTTTCATAGAAAATACCAAAGATATTAATTGAGAACTGACCGAGAATTTTCGCAAATAAGTGATGTTTATTTAATTCCGAATATTCTCTAATTATTTCCTTGGAAATTTCTACAGTGCGGTCTATAGTAATACAATTTCCCTTACAGAGCCGGAAGTTTAAAAAATCCATTCAGTCATTTTCTATTCACGATTTTCAGTGAAAATTCCTACCATACCCGACCAGCACTTTAGAACCTCCTTAATCGCTCCATTAATTATGTAGTTACTATGCCATATAATAGTAGCTTTAGATTTTTAGGTAGGAAGATTCAAAGGTTAATTTTTCATAATATATTTTAATATTCTAAGTACTCAAAATTATTTTTTCTTATACTAATAACTGACCGTAATACAAACACTATAATTGGATTTATACAACTAAATTAATTCATAAAAGTATAAAAACTATGAAATTTTTAAATTTTCCGATTCGCGTGCTTCTATGCATTGGTGGGTCATTTCCGTAACTTTCCTTGCATCTCGATGAACTTTTTCCGCCAGCTCCTCGTTGCAAGTTTTTGAGTTCCTTGTTGCTCGTACCATAATGAATTTCGAAATATCGGCTATCGTCAAGGTGGCGTTTATCACGTTTGCGACTGCTACGTTGATGTCGTTTATTTGCCGTTGTACGCAACTCTCCAACTTTGGTTTATCGGTTTCCGGACAGTCCAGCAACAGACGTTCCAGGTTTTGAATAGCTTCGTTTGTTAACTGCACGGATAAAATTTAAATTAGAAACTCGCCAAGCATGAATTTTAAACATAAAAAACTAGAAAGCTTAGAGCACATCCTGAGTGATATCGTTTTGTAAATGGAAAAGAAAGATCCTAATTTTGGTGGAATAAAACAAGAATAAGATACTGGATATCCATTTACAAAGTGTTAAGGATTGCGACTTACGTACATAATACATTATTGTTTTGATCAGTATTATAATAATTGTCTCGATAAGATATTGCAAATACTTAAATAGTAATTTTTTGACCGGTGAAGAGTTTAAATTTAAGATTAAACACGGTCATTGATAAAAAAAAAAAATATTGCAAATACAGTAGAGTCCCGATATATTTGCCCGCTCAGTTCCTCGCCTTCTCCTCCCGACTCCTTATATTTGTCCAAGGAAGGGGGCGCCGCTTCTCCCACTCTCCTCAGTCGCGTTAGGTTCGTGACGTCACAGCAGGTACTTCCTGAGGCCCCAGCCGGAAAAGTGGGGGAAAAGAGAGAAGCGACAGATAACGAGATGGAACAGGGCAAATATGCTGGGACGTAAATATAGCGAGTCGCAAATATACCGGGACACTACTTTCGACTATTCCAAAAATGTAATTGCTACTTTACACTCCATTATAAAAAATTCTAAAGAAGGATTCTAAAAAAGTACATACACATTTTCTCTTGTTCTAAAACAATAACTGTATCTGTATGGCAATTTTCATTCGCAATTATGAAATTTAAGTGTTTAGTTAAATAAAAAATAAACCATTTTTATGATAATTTTATCACAGAACACAGATGTGATGAACGAGAGACATCAAAACTTGTCTGCATGGATTGCATGATGGGATCTATTTTGATATCTTTGATTTCAACGAAGTTTATAAAGTTTAGTCGGAGTTTTTGATCCTCCATTTAGAATTTTGAAACTGTTATTTCAAATTCAAAATCAGCTACCCAACGAGTCCCTGGATAGGAAGTTTTATGAAAGAAATAAAGTTTGCTAAAATTTGATCTGTAATTTTGAATCCCGCAATTTTCGATTTAGCTACATCATTTTGGGTTTTAGCAAAACTAGTTTTGCTTAATATGTGCATGCATATTTTTCGGTATTTTAAGATGGTTTTATTAGTACACAGGGTAGTTTCTACCCTTAACATTCTGCCTTTTCGATTAAAAAACACATATCGATTATTTTCCGTAGATCGTGTGCTAACTTGTTGCTAAATAGAGATGTCACATTTTAGTAGTATTATTAATTATTGAGAAAAATATTTTATAAAGTAGCATAGCACATGTTCAACATTTTATATCCCAGAGCATTTGTTAATTAAACAATAAAAATAGGAATAGGAAACGTTAGCACAATGTTGCATCAATTTTTCAAGTCTTAAAAGAAATTTCATAGTAATCACAATTTTAAAATCAGACTGGATTCGAAATTTATGCTTTAGTTCGCCTAACAAAAAAAGTAACATTGTTAATAGTGTCTGTTTTACTATTAACAATATTGTTTTTATTAGTTTTTCTAAAATCCAAGTATAGGTGTTGAGTTCCATCCATATAACAAAATAATTCAAAAAGGGTTCGTCAGAATGTCAAAAATGTTGAAAATATTGATTGATATCTCTTTAAAACGGATGAAAAGGGCAACAAAAACTTGTTACAAGGATTGTTTTTATTAATTTTTCTAAAATCTAATTATAGGCATTTATCTACATTCATTAATCCAAAAGGGGTTTGTGAGAATGTGAAAAATTTTGAAAATATTGTTTGATATCTCTTATAAACGGATGAAAAGCGCAACAAAAACTAGTTACAACGGTGTGGGTGTAGGTTTAATTGTTGTTTATCAAAAATATAAATGGTTAACATTACATTTAAAAACTTTATGAAATTACTCCATGTCAATTCTAACCTCCTGAAAATCTGCGTTCCAAAAATAAAGAGTGTGATTACACATTCAGAAGAAATTTGAGGGAAATATTTTTACAATTTTCACTACGTTAGTTTGTTTGTATTCTTTAATTATTTTATAAGGTAACACAAAAGCATTTGTAATAACCTATTATCATTCGCTAAAATTCCTAGAAACAGAAGGAAGTATACGTTTTTCAGTATCTAATTAACGAAAGTTCGCGAAACAGTTATAAACCCTAATGAATTTTTTTAATTTGTTTATATTATTTAGATGATTATTTCTTCTATTATATACTTTATCTTTCAATATATTTCCACTGCATCCGAGAACAACAATTATATGTTTAAAGGCCATAATACATCGAGTAGATAAAAATAAACAAACATTTAGTAATGTTTTCCGATTGCCCTTAACTTTTTATGTGCACTTGTTGACATTTCATATTACGTTAAACATTATTCATGTAACCACTTATAAAGTGACTCATAATTGCAAAACAGTTTCTACTGAATTGTTGTTGTGTTGATGCATAACGTTGCTCCGGTAGCAAGTTACATTGGTACTCTGCTTACCTTCTTCGAGGAGTGTCACTTTTGCGCAATCTTGATGATGATAAATTACTCCAATCGCTATTTATGCGCTAAATCTTATCAATTAACCGCTAAATTGTTATTATGTTCGAGCCTATTCATTAAAGTCGCGTGGCTGTGAATGAAAAGTCTCGTGGATACTGATTACAAAAATAATCCATGATTGTGCTCAATCTTCATTGAGTACTATACAATTTGATTGATCTGATTTATCTACGTAACCCAACGTTTCAAAAAATTGTTATTAAGATATATATCTGAAGCATCACGCAGATTATCAATAGTGCGATTATAATACCAACTTAAGTTTGACTTATTATTCCTAGGTGTAAATAACAATTTACAGTAATTTTGACAATTGTTATTGGTTAAAATATTTTTTTAAAACAGTTTAACTATATGTTTTATATCTTCATTGACATCTTGTCTGCATAAGATTTGTTTAGTGTGATTATAATTTTGTAACAAATGATGTCAAAGATGTCGAGGACTAATGCTGACTATCAATCTCTACATGAAAAAAAAAATGAAATAGTTGGAACTGCAAACTTGATAGTAGGATATGACAGAGTCATCGTGTTTGGTTATTATAACTATCCAAATACATTTAGACACTATAGTGACCTAGATAAATTAAGTAGGTTTTTAGAATGAACAAAAATGTGGACCCTCAGAAATGGAAATGAAGTTATTGGTAATATGATATAGTAATTTTTAAATGTACAAGGAAACAATATCAATTTAAAATTAGATATTGAACATTTATTTGATAGAATATATAGGGTGCCGAATTTCTTTATGGACTAAATTTTTATTCAGATTACCTGAATATACATAGGGGTCTGATCATATAAAACAGAAAATTAATTTCAACTAAAAACATGGCAATTATGTGAGTATTGTGAATAAGTGTCTCTTACTTTATTAATATGAAACACTAATTACTCTTAGATTATAAACTCAGAATTGGAAATTCTTGAATCGAAATTTGTGTTAAAAATGTTTGATTCATTTTCTCAATATGTGACGAAACGGTTCTGCCGTCATCATTAGACACTAAAGGTAAATACGAGTTTAGTGATCAGGTATCATATTGTAACTTCTGATAAGGCATGCCTGGTTGCAAATCTTGATTGATGGCAGGGCTTGATCAGATAGTAACCATTTTATAAAAGCTTATCACTACTGGATTAGGGCCTGAGCAATATGCAGGAAATTAATTTTGCTCGGGTCATTAGAATGCACATTTTATACTTTTATATAAAACATATTCAATAAGGATCTTACCGAAATTGTACTGTCAATGTTTGCCAAAAGAGGATTGAGTTCTTCGAAACTCATCTGACTGCATAACTCCAAATTTATAAAACCATTGGTGGATATTTCCTTCATTTTGGCATTGGCTGCATTATGGCAATATATTGGATCTTCGCCTTTTTCTTTTGCTTCGTCAAGCAATATCTGTAAAATATATTATTATTTTTCACTTATAAGCATTTTTATAACATTTAAACTTGATACAGATACAGAAAATATAAAATTACATGAATAAAAATACGGCAAAAAATAATACAAGATATTCTAAGTTTGTCTACATTCTATTGTCAGCATCGTAACCAGTAACTTGAAACTGAATCGTATATAAATAGATTCTGAATTTACCGACAATGAATTTTGTATTTTTTGACTGGAAGATCGTCAGCGATTTGATACTCCAATAATGATATTTCAACCTTAGAAGCATGGAAAAGAAACTGTACATAATTCGAATGTAAATGATTTTACAGACAGCTATTTTCAACAGATTTTCTTGGTGATACGATAGACAAATATTTAATAGTTGACAAGTATAAGAAAAAAGAGAAGAAAATAAATGTCTGTATCTGCTTGAAAAATAGCTGTTAGATGTTTTCTTTCCAGAGTTTTCCTATTCCGCTCTAGCAACAATAACATATCACCATCATAGCAGGTTTTTATCATTGTAAAAAAACTGCAGATGGGTTAATAAATTTCTCAGTACTGTGCATTCATGGAGAAAAAATAGCTAACTGTTAATTGTGACTTACATCTGATGCATATTTAAATTACCGACAAGCATCGTCCGATAGCTCGCATTATTATCTTAAATAATGGTACCCGGACCATCGTCTTCCATTTCATCGTCCCCCGTTTCATCGTCCCCCATTTCATCGTCTAGAATACTTCATCATCTGAACATTTCATCGTCATGTTGATGATATTTATAGGGGGATTCTCCAGCAGTGCTTCACCGGTGCTTTGGACGATGAAATGTCCAGATGATGAAGTGTTCTTGGCGATGAAGTATCCACACGATGAAGTGTCCTAGACAATGAAATGTCCAGACGATGAAGTGTCCTAGACGATGAAGTATCCTAGACAGTGGAATGTCCAGGCGATCAAGTATCTGGACCAGGAAGTGTCCTAGACAATAAAATGTCCAAACCATGAAATGTCCAAACGATGAAGTGTCCTAGACAAGTGACCCAGAAAATAAAGTACCCTAGGCGATGAAATGGAAGGCGATGGAATGGAAGTCAATGAAATGGCGGACGATGAAATGGGGGATGATGAAATGGAAGACGATGAAATGTCCATGAGACCTAAATAATACACCTTACTATCTTAATGTTTAGAACAAGTTCATAACATGGAAGTAAAACTACCACTCATATCTCAGATAGTGACCATAAATGTATTTGAATAGCCTCCCGGCTTCATCTGGTATCGCCAATAAAAAATACGATACTGGTCTTGCAATAATAAAGTGGCAGATGTAATATGGCGAAAAAAAATGAGAAAAGTAATATCCATGAAAATACGTATCGAGGATGTTGAAGAACTGACTTCGGATTCGTGATCAGCGACAAAAAAAAATCCCGTATAGTCATTTTCATGAGCTTATTACAACTTTAGAATTTTAGTCCACCGTCTTGGATGGGCCATTTTGAATTTTGAGGCACCAACATCAGATTCGTTACCAGCGAACCCAAACATTTTTCGAGGAGTAATTTTCATACGCTTATCTCAAATCTTGCAATTTGTCTAATTTTAAAACAAAAAATAGTGGCTTAAATACTTCTCACGTCCACGTCGTTCGTCCAGGGCCACGATAAATGGATAAATTATGGAAAAAAAACTGCTCAGTATTTGAAAATTTTAACAATAAATGAATATTTGATGGTTGTATGAACATTTCTGGAGTGGCTGTTAGAAATCAAATCATCGACCCCAACAACTCAGAATATATAGATATACGTCAATTTCATGTATACCGTTTCCACGCTGTTAATTGTTCGTTCTAGTTTTTAGTCGAAATACTATACATGAAATTTACTAATCTCGAAGCACAATGTAAGTATTCGTATATCTATCAATTATTTATAACTTATCTCAATGTCTAAAAGAACCGTATGTATGATTGTTCTTTGAGAATTCACTTATATTATTTGCTCCTTAATAAATAAATAAATAATGTGAAACAAGAAGATAATTTTGTTTTAATTAATATATGGACCTTAACTGTACGTAGATAAATGACAGTTTTAACATCCTAGCACGATGAGAGGTGGAAAAACAAACGACCGGAAATAATTACCTCGTGGCTCCCCCAGCCCGTAGTTTCAGTTGTCACGTTAAAACCTACTTAAGTTACACTAAGTTAGAACAGAATGTTGTACTTTTACCTCAATTTGCTTCTTGAATAATGTAAAACATTATGACAAAACCTTTAACGATTCACCCAATCCATTGGGTTATTGATAGGTTATTTGTTTACTTTTAATTTGTTTACCGAAAACGTTGAGTTAAGTTATCTAATTAAATTTAACGAAAGTAGAATTTAAAGTGGAATTACTGTAAAGAATGAATATACTTAGAGATCAATTTTAGATTGCTGTAACGAATATTGTTATTTTAAAAAATCCAGCTGGTAAATTACAACAAAAGTTATTGAAATGTTTAAAAATATAAGAACAAGTCAACCTTTGCATTTAACACATTTTGTCTGTTAAAGTATCTTAATACTAATCCTAAACATGGATAGTTTACTTGGTTTATTTTACTTACCTTTACATTCCCCAAAGCATTTCCTATCAATTCATTAATTTCATGTTCAGTATCATTCTTTATCGCTGACAATTTGTATTTCAAATCCTTTGGATAGTTAATTTGGTACAAACTAAGTTCATAGTGTATATTTTCAAGATCTGCCATTATTTTGTGTCCATGTAAGGAAAGTTCATCCACACTCCGCCCATTTGACATCTGAGGAATACTAGTAGCAGTAAGTATTTGATATTTTCTGAGGGTATGAAACAATATTTGCAAAATAATGAAATGTACAAAAGAAATGCCATTGTAAAGGGATTTTCCGAAATTTGTTTATTTAAATTAAAAATATAATATTCGACCTATCGATAAACTACATAGTTGCAAGTCTCAAATGTTTAAATAAAGTATCTCAAAAAATAAAAGCGATACTTACTTGAAAACAATACAGAGAGAACACGACAAAAATGACACGTGACATGATTAGCTGACCACTTATCATAGCAGACTGACTTTTCAATGAAATGTTGAATTCGTAACATCTGCAGTTTCTTTATCAATAAACGGAGTACAAACTTTAACCTTTGATCAGTATGCTATCGTATATGCAAATATGCTTACAATGAAAAAATTATTTAAGTCAGAGCTTCATTCAAATCTGGGTCAAACATAAGGAAGATTTTGTGTATTTTTACGAGTTACATATAACCATATTACATTGTAACTTAAACGTGTTGAGAATAGAACTAGATGAAGTCACTTTTTTTTTTGTACATAGAACATTACTAATATCTTTAAACAGAAAGTTCTTTAAAGTCTTATTATGGGCTTACGATAAGTATTAAAGCTGTCTGAATTTGCCTTTTCTCCTGCAATTCATACCGTTTTATGAAACTTGCATAAACTTAAACAAGATGTGTGAATGTGGCGCTAATAAGCATTACTACTCTAAATAACCCAATTTATAGTTTTATATTGGGTAATGTATGGCTTCTTGATGATTTCATAATACAGTAGAGTCCCGATATATTTGCCCGCTCAGTTCCTCGCCTTCTCCTCCCGACTCCTTATATTTGTCAAAAGAAGGGGCGCGCCGCTTTTCCCACTTTCCTCAGTCGCGTTACGTTCCTGACGTCACAGCAGGCCCTTCCTGAGGCCCCAACACGCAAGGTGGGAGAATAAGAGTGCGGCGACAGGTAAATATAACGAGACGGAACTGGGCAAATATGCTGGGTATCGTAAATATATCAAGACGTAAATATACCGGGACTCTACTATATTGAAAATTACCTATTCCTATTTGTAGGATCGCGAAGTATACTATGATAAACCTTACCCCATCCCGTGTTGAAATTTGGATTGGGCTATAGCCGATATTCAACCGGGTTACGCTACTTGAAATCAAATAGGCCCCAAACAATGTGCTTGATAGAAGTTATAGACCGGGAAAAAAGTTATAGCCGAATTCCGTACCGGTCGAGGGGAACAAAATTCCCCTTCCCATACCCTTTTTTGTGCAAATTCAATTTTTATTTTTTTATTTTCGAACGGAATTCGTCTTCTCCGAAGCCCGATATGCCGATCGGATCCAAGTCGGATGACACGAATTTAACCCAGTCGCTGGGTTGTATATACTATATGGTTTGATTTTTTACACTGATGTATAAGAAACTTGAATATTTTCTTTTTGTTTTACTAAAAAATATTTTTATCATTTCCTCAATTATCTGTGCAGATTTTGACAATCAACCTTCAAAATCCACAGAATGTGTATGGAATTAAGTGTTACTTCGGAACATAGGGACAAAACAAACTTACAATTTTTATTGTACAATTTATTACCCGTTTCTGTAACGAGTACAAAGTAAAGCTGTGTACACTTCTGGCGGTTTCAATGCGAACTAACCGAGTAGAATACTGTAATGTTGGATCCGGGATCCAGCCGAATAACCTTATTTTTATTTTTCATCTAAATCACAGTGTTTCTATTCGGTCTAACTTCGAGTTATCCCGGTTCAACCTTAGACGGAACCCTGTTTTCATTTGGTAAAACACGGTAAATTGTACCCCGAATTTCGTCCTTGAAATGTTTATTCTAATATCTTTTATTCTAAGAAAATCTCGAATTTTCCAATGTTTCTTAGTAAAAATTATGTTTTTTGATAGTGGCAAAGGTAATACTGCAATTGGGCTTTTATTAGCGCGTTCTTCTCCGTCAGATTAAGAAAGTAACTATTGCAAAATGTATTTATGCCACCCGGTGTTAGCAAAGTCTTTTCTGTGTGTTCGATCCTTTTCTTTAATGTCTATTAACTTCTATTTCGCGTGTATGTCTGCAAATGAGGCGAACCCGGGCCCTTTTCAGAACTAAAAAATTCAAAATTATGTAAAAGATACTGAGAAAAGAGAGTTATTTTCGTTAAAAGCGGATCGAAACGACGGCATGAAGATTTTTAATCGATCTTCAGGATATTAGCAAATTAATTTTGTGCAAAAAATCTACAGATGTTGTACCCATTTTTTGTAATGGCCTCACAGACATCTGAGCACTGCATAGAATACTCAGGTGATTTTTATTTTTACATTTATTCGTACGAAAGTGGCCGTGTCATTTTCAAGTCCGTCAGTTCGCTTTTGATGATGACCTACGTATAGGTTTTGTGTCGAAATAACGATTTCGATGAGAAATAATAGCACGAAAGGAAATTATGACAAAGGAAAGAGAAGTGTGAAATTGTAGAAACGTTCATCAGGTGTCTTGTAATCCATCAAAAGTGAAAATATTGGTACCCCGCGACTGCGACGAATTGGATTAGTGATGAATTTTACTAAGAAAGTCTAAATGCTAATTCACGGATCAAGTTCTACTAATTTTACATTAGTCATTGCATTGTTTATAAATAATTTTACCTTAAAAACGTTATTACGAAATAATATTTTACTAAATAGTTAAAGTTGTACTAACTAATGAATTAGTAATATTTTACTTTATATTAGTAAAACTGACTCCTAATTGATATAGTAACTTATTAAATTTTTGTGCGCTAACAGAACAGAATTATATGACTTTTTCAAAATAATTTTGAAATTCATCATAATTATGACGTTTTTGTATAAAAATCTCCACTATTTTATTAAATCTGAGGGTAATTGTTCATCATGAAGAGATAAAACTGCAAGTGCTTACCACTCCTCTAACGTATACTGTTTTAAAAAATGTAGTACCGAATCAACAGAAAGCCGTCATATTCTAGAATTGTTGGCATTATGCCGACTTTCTGTCAACTTTTGTTTCTAGGCCATATTATTAGACCCACGCTGAAAAATTAATATTTCACTAAATTTTTGTTGTTTTATTGCAAAACCGTTACCGTTCGTTAGCAGAACTTTTAGTTTAATACTTATGGTAACATTTTACGTAATTTTTCATACATAATACGTTTAAACGTACATGGCATCAGTTCGTCAAGTATAGTACATCAAGCTCTATTATGTAAAATATAAAGTTCCATACTAAGTAAAATACTTAACACTGCTGAAGTAAGTTATTTAGCGATACTTAGTTAGACACATTTTTATGAAAATATTGTAAAACTTTTATGATTTGTGATAATTATGTAATTTTTATTCTCTAAACTTGAATTAATAAAAAACTATTTAAGTAAGTAGTAGTAAGTTTTTTTTTATTGAAAAATAGTGTGAAAATACTAATTCACTAGTAAAATCCTACTAATCTACAAGAAGATATTGACTTTTTTAGTTTAGTAGTTTGTATAATTAGTAATAAATTTGTAGGTTTTAACTTTTTATTAGCGAAAATGATTATTAATTCATTTCGTGACCCACTTTTCATTTTCTTATAGTTTTTAATTAATTCAGATTTAGACAGCTGAATGGGTAAACGCCCATCGTTCTTGATTTTTCCCTACTAAAATTGGCCAAATTACTAGTATGTTGAAAGCTAAAAATATGAGCCAGTATTAAATAGCTAAAATTTTAAACGTCTCACGAAGTTCAGTGAAACATATACGAAAATCGATAGACATTAGCAATGATTTAAATGGCAAAAAGGTGATTTTTCAGCAAGGCTCTAATAATATGGCCAGGGATTGTATGTGTTGCAGTCTAAATATTTAACTCTGTAAAAAATTTGTCATCCACATGTGAATTACAATACCATTTTCGATATTTCGAAATAAACCATTCATTAAGGTTTTAATTATTGGCAAGAAAAGCTTTACTATACGAGTTTTCATAGTTTCTTTTGTTTAAATATAAACTGAATTTGTGTAGTCGAATTTAATATTATAATTGAAAGGCCAAACTGTTGAGAAGCAGTGCCTTACCATTGCGACGTATTTATGGTTACCGGCTATATCATGTAATATACATGAAACTCAGTCAATCTCTTACCCGGTCGAAACCAATCCTTCTTTTCCGTCCTGTATTTTTAAGGATTCCCACCGAACAATAACAAAAGCTAAACAGATATAATAATTTGGACGTAGGACGGAGAAATATAAACATAATTTAAACGCCTGCATTTAATGAATTACTTGCGTGGGAAAAAAACTAATAATAAAAATGTTCAAAAATGTATTGAAATTAAAATTGTTTTCTTTTTCATCCCGAAAAAAACTATTTTGATGACATCTTCGATGCATGGACCGTTATAATTTAAGTGTTTTTAAGTGCTAAAAGAGTCGTTTCAACAACTTTTAATGAATTTTGTTTGTTAAACCATCAAAACGGGGGACTATAAAAATAATAAAAGAAATTGAAAAAAAATATAAGAAATTGCATTAAAATACATTTCTATTAGAGTAAGTATTTTTGCCTTTTGAAAAATTAGTAATATATATTAGTGACGTTGTTTTGTACCCTTTTATGGTACCACCGAAAAATAATAGTTTTGTACATAAATATAAAAAGTTTTGTCTTTTAGTATAGATTGATATAATATAAACAAAATGCATACTTTATAACAATTTTAAATAGCAGCTTTCGGCCGTACTATTCTTTAATAAACACATATTTTTACAATATATTTTTTGCCACACTATCAACAAATAAATCTACTCAAAATCCAAATCAACAGAAATAGAATTTTCAAAACATGAATTTTGATGCAATTCTCTTATTTGCCTTGGTTAGAAAGTAACAATGCAATATTCCGACTATTACAATTGCATATACATTCCATACGACATTTTTTATTTCCACATTACAAAAGTGATGAGCAATTATTTTTTTAATATATAATTAACAATTCTGGGTATATTACAAATTCGTGAGAAATGCTCATATATGTTCATTTATTTATATAGAAAAATTGTTAGATATTATTGTTAATTTGTCAAATTATAATCTGACTAGAATTTTGAAGAAATAGAATTTTTTTGTTCTCCATTTTTTGCTTACATCTTCTTAAAAATGAAATGAAATTTTAATTTATTATTATCATTTTTAGATTATAATGTATGAAAATGTTCTACGGAATTTATAGCATGAATATTAAGTCGTTTGAAACGATATTGGTTAATTTGTGTGGAAGATCGATTCTTAAAAGAAGCATCTTATTTCGCGGTTAGAGTGGCTTGCGGTTGTGAAACACCAAAATTGTGATATACCAGGTAAAGGGTGTCTTCGGTCACGTGTCTGCGGTCATGACCATTACATGCTCCCAGTCGATTATTTGACCGCGATTGACTTCTGTTCTAACTACTAGCTAGTTAATACACCGTGATATACACACATTACACAAATAACTGCTTTCTCATTTTTCCTTTCTTCGGAATCTTTTAATTTTTGTAAGCTACTATGAAATTAGTTAACATTTTAGACTACTAGAATAACTATTAGTCTAAACAGCAACTAGACTCGAAATAAAATTAAAATAATCATTATACGTTAAACCCATTTAATTTTAATCTTCCTAAACAACATTAAATGTTTAAGTTATAGTATTTTGATGAAATTGCACAATAGTTATTTTTACAAATCTGATGGTTTATGAGATAGTTAGGGTCAATTTATTTTCCAACACCTTTCGAACAATATTTCTTCATATCATAAAGCAAAATAATAAAAATTGTGTATATTTTATCAAAATGTAGTGTTTTGGACATACGTCGTAAAAGTTTCTTATGCAATTTAATTTCGAAAACTTTATTGGTCGTTTTTTTAAGAAAATTCCAATCAATGTTATAAAAGATAAGAAAAACAAATTTTATGACTGGAACCTATTTCTAAAATAAATTTGGCTTTTCGAAAAAAGTTTTTAAATTTCCTAAAACCAGACATTGAAACGACCTACAGAAAAGTGGTTTTGGAAAAGTTGTTACTTGCATTTATGGCTTGCTTTTATTCGTGAAAATATGTCAGGAAATGCAGAATAATATTGTCAATTCTTATCACTCTACTTTTCTCATTTTTTGCACGCGGATTGCAATAATTAGAGAAATGTTTACATCTTTTACCAGAAACAGCTGTACATGAATGTCTATCCAAAAATTACAATGGAAGGTAATTCTGTATAATTTCCAAATCGAGTTTTTGGGTCACATTATGATCTATTACGTATTTGTTTGACAGGATATATAGGTAATCTTTTTGGTAGCGAATAAAAAATAATTAAGCATTTTATAGAACACAAATCCACCAAATTTTGTGAGTCAAATAATTTTGTATACAATTTAGTTTATTGTACGCAGAATATCGTTATTAACCACGATATAGAGACTTTTCCTACTGCATTTTGTATCATTTACTGTGCATAAGATATGTACTTTTCCTCTGTTTATTATTTTAGTATCTGAAGTTAATTTGTAACATTTAATATTTTGTGATGTAATAAAACAACAAATATGTCAATGCTTAAATTTATTCCCAAACAGTCAAAAGACATCTTGAAAAGCTCTTTAAAAAGCCTTAAAAATTGTACGATGTCTTAAATATTTATCAGAAAGAGCTCTTAAAGTAATCTTTAAGAAGACTTATGCGTCAAGTTAAAGAGCTCTACAAGACCTCTCAAATAAGAAGTCTCAGAAAAGAGGTTTTATTTAAGAACTGACATGTAATATATATAATATTAATGAAAATCAAATTTCTGAAAATTATAGATTCTATTTTTGTACCTTAATTATTAATTTATATAATGTTTCTCTGAGTTCCTTTTTACCGTTTGTATAGTAGTGATATATTGGATGGTGATTACACATTTTGTCATTGCAGCGTATAATCTATCGGGCTGCTTATGAAGTAAATAAGGCGCGATCTCCTTTTTGGATTCAATAGCCACCTAGTGTTTCTGGAAGAAACACAGATTGATTTGAAACCTCAAACATAAGACCTCTTCATGATTACAATTAGTCCTAAGTAAGACTTCTTTCGGAGCTCGCTTTATAGATTATCATAATTCAGACCTCTGCAGGAGGTCTTTTTGGAGATATCTTAGAACCGAGCTCTGGGGGACCACTTTAAGAGCTATGTGTTATATGGATTATTTTACTTGGTTTTTGAGGCGAATAAAACAGAAATTATGGATTTTCTGTAACTAGTATTTATTCAGATTATTCTTAAAACGTTTTTTCAAATAATCAGAAATCTGCCGGAAATTATGAAGTAGATGGTAAGGAATTAAGACAAGACTCTGCTTCTTTCTTAAAAGAGTCAGCTGTTGCGACAAAATATCCAACCGAATCCGAGTTACAAGTTGTAGCTCCAGCAGTGGATTTGTTAAATTCTTCGTCTCCCAATGCTTGTATATTTTTAACCCGCTTTTCCAAATTGTTGACACTTTCGTTTGCTTCTGGAAGTTGTTCGTCAATGCAGTAACCCAATTCAACATCGGTCATACCAGTTGGACAATTTAAGAAGAGTAATTTCAAGTCCACGGCTAGTCTAATTCCGTTCTGTAAGATTACAAAAAAGTACATATTATAACAAAATATAATAATTCACCTAAAATATAGTAAATGATAATAAACATTTTTTATTTTGTGTTTTGTTGGGTTGCTAAAAACGAATGTAAAGTACATTTTGTATCTACTAGGTTAGCAGTTTTAAATAACCTTATCGAATTTAACTGACTCAGTGCATTAAATAGAAATTTTATTTCATGTTCATAATAAGTAATTGAAAGAAAAACCTATAGATACTTGGAATGAAATAAACTCGAAATAATTTATAAAATTTGGTCCCTAAAAACTCTTGACGTAATGAAGCAAAACGATTTTTGAAGAAAAAACACTTTTGTAGAAAACTATAACATATTATGTACAGTTATAAAACATTTATTCTGATACCTGGAGATATGGTATCCAAAGATCTGGGCATTTTTCCTAATAAAATGCTACACCAAACTATCCCTAAATTGGTCATAATACATTACCAATATTTCTTCAAAATTATGTTAGGCTTTCAGCAACAATAGAAGGGATTGAAATAGTTCAGGGCAGAAGCTAAATTGGGGTTTTGCGTAATGACGAAACTTTGTTTTGTATATTTACAGTATATAATTTTGTCAAAATAAAAGGCTGAATGAATCATTTACAATAAGTTTTGAGTGCAATTATGAGTTTTAATTACTTTTTTTAAAATGAAATATCATAATTAAGGTTGCATATACAGTACAGACTCGGTATATTTGCCCGCTATGATCCGCGCCTTCACCTCCAGTCTCCTTATATTTGCAAAAGAAGGGGAGCGCCGCTGCTCCCACTGTCCTCAATCGCGCTATGCTTGTGATGTCATAGCAGGTCCTTCCTGATGCTCCAACCCGAAAAGTGGGGGAAACGAGAGCGGTGACAGGCAAATATAACGGGACGGAAGAGAGCAAATATGCTGGGATGCAAATATAGCGAGATGCAATTATACCGAGACTCTACTGTAGAAACTAATTCAGCATGATACGTTTTTGACAGATTATATTTATAATTATATTTATAATGATACATTATAATATATCTACTGTATTGAGTTTGAAATTGTAATAACTGGCGCTCAAAATTTAATGATAACAATTCATTATTTAGGATGGAAAATCTATGGCAAAATTGTACTTAGGTATTTTTTATTATTTCTACTTACAATGAGACCTTTATTAACTTCATCCAAGGTTCCATATATGACTCGAGATGCAACTTCTTCACAATTATCTAATACATCATCAACGGCTTTCCTCAATGCTTGACATTTTTCTGATGCAACGCTCAAACAAATTGTAGCATTCTTTCCCTCGCTTTTGGCTGTCTCAGCTAATGACTGTAAATTTAAGGATTCTAATCACATTCTTATTTAACATCAATTTTCAAATATTCTCTTTTCATTTATTGCATGGGACATTCACTCATTCTCAAAAAACGAACCAGTCTTGCAAAAGATACTTTAAACCATTAAAGGTGAAAGTTACAACACTTAATGGAGTCTTTGGTTGTATTTTCTCAGATATTTAGTTCAAATTTCTTGCAACATTTGGCTCAAAATATGGAATTTGCATGACAATCGTTGAAAGTTGATTAATAAAAGCAGATACAAGACTAAGTTTTTTTATACGTGTTGAAATTTAATTTTTATACTTTTCGTTCGTAAACACAGATTGTATTTGTTTAAGGATTATAATTTTCTAAATTTAAATACGTGGGATTTAAAAATTAAACAATAATATAGGAGAGATTATAAAAAACATGTTATACGTTGTTTAATTAAATTTATTTGTTTTACCTTGAGGTGCTCGGAATTCTGTTTCATGACAGAGTCCAATTGCGCAGTACTGTCACTTTTTATGTGTTGCAATTCTCCCTTCAACTTACTTGGTAAGAAAGTTTTGTAGCTTTTAAGGTAATTAACCGAATCTTGGGCTCGCCTTCTTAGAAGTGTGACCTTATCCTTAAGATCCTCCACTCGATCTTTAGCGGCATCATCTGCATTTGAAAACTGAAAAGAAGACTTTTATAAACAACGGCTTTTTCGTTATGTGTTAAATTTAGAATAATAATTCCTTAATATATTTTTTCCATAAAGACAAAACGACTCCAATTTGTAAAAACTACTGACAAATTATGATTTTACAAGATGAAAATAACAAACAGAAAATCCCGATAGTTATAGTTACAACTACAATTTCTTCGAGGAAGTTCAGAAGAAAGTACTTTAGAAAGGACAATCAGAATAAATAAAATATGAATATTATACTCGGGGACATTAATTTCTGGCATATCAATGCATAGAGAGAAAGAAATGTTACAAATTACCAATAATTACAATTACTGATCAATATAACGATTGACATTTCGTACCAAATCCATAAGGCTTTCAACGATTTTGTCGACTGACATTCGACGTTGTGTAAAATTTGTAAATAAATGTCAATTTGGGAATTACTCAAATTTCCAATAGTTTGCGCAAAAAGCATCGAAATCAGAGACATCTACCCATGCCCTTAACGCGTCTAAGACGGTAACTTAAGATTCGTGTTTCATCGGTTAACGCCTTATAGGTTCTTGCTATTTTCATTATATTTATATATATATATATTACATTTGTATTATGTCGGTAATTGGACAAAATTATCGTATATATTTTTGTGCATGTTATTCCCCATTGTCACTTTTCTGAACATCACTTTTAATGCTAGAAAATATTCTTTTGTTCTAGATTAATCTAAAATGCTGTAAACATAACTTGAATTCAACTCAAAATTTGTAGACATTTAACAATTTGGGTTGAAATTGTTATTTCCATTTTCATTGAATATTGAAATCAAACATCTCACAGTAAATAAAATAACTTCGAAAGATGTTTAAGAAAGGTAATATATGATAATGGTTCTGCTGAATTTAGATCATATAATTTTATATAATGTTCAGTCGCAAACAAAAATGTTCACCGTTACACTTTTATAAATGTAAATTAATTAATAAACAAAAAATAATATTTTCCAGATTATAAAGAGATAGGCGACATACGTGAGAAATGCCAATTGCAAAACATAGGAAGATGGCGAACAACTTCATCTTGATTTGATGTACAATATTTCACTGATTCAAACTGACGTGTAATGTAGAAAATAACATGTGTCTTATATAGAATTCGTATTATTGTTATCGGTTTTTTTCCTAGCTAAATATCTACCGATCGCAAAATTTGCCGTTATTTTTATGAGTCCACCGAACAAAAATAAGTAACTTCTAAGATACATATTTCGATGTTATAATTTTATCAAGTAGATTAAATCGTTATCAATTATCTTTAAATTTATATTATACGATTATTCTCGGAATTGTTTGTATATATGTATTTGAAAGCGACTATTCATTTTTAATATTTTTACATTAGAGAATAACCTAATTTGGAAGATTTTAATTTCAAAAACTGTTTATAATGATTTATATTATTTTGATAAATTCATACAGGTGTGATTTCAGGAATTACTATTGATACTCCTCTTTTTTTATTTCTCCTTTGTTTACATTTCTTACTTGTATAGTGACCGTCTAAATTGAGACTTTATTTTTGTTTACATGTGGTGGAAAAGTTTTAAATTTTATTGTTGTCACGCCAGCGCGAAAAGTCCATCTTTACGCCCAGAAAAGAGGGCAGAAAGTGCCGGATTGCCGTCCAATCTGACAAAGATGGGCGTCACCGGGCGGGAAAACGTTATTTTCCTCTCGCTTACAATCAGTTGACAGTCTTTCATCGAAAAGCAATCTTTCGCGATTGTGACCCTCGCAAAGACAAGAGTGCTGCAAGCAGCATCTTCTTTATTAATTATTTCTCATTTTAGAACCGACAAAAGAAGGGACTAACTTTGTGTATAAGATTATTGCATTAGTGTGCATATAGCCGCCGTTTTGGTTACTAATAAAAAAGGGCCCATAAGACGTCTTCAGAACCTACTAATATCAGTCGCCTTGACTAGTTGGGTAGCTTAATTACCCTCCCGAGTAGAAATTTTTTCAGGCCCTGATCAGGGTATAACGGTATTTTTGAACAGTCACAAACTGTTTTAAACTGATGATAAGAATGCACGAACAAACTATTTGCAGTATCTGTTTTATTCTTTGTATACTTTATAACTCCGTAACCATAATTTTAAACTTTATAGCTCTAAATGGGAATTATTTCATTACAGTCTTCAACAGTTGTATTTTGTTTCAAAAAAGTTTCGTCATATTTGTCGCAAAATTATCTGAATTGTCGGAATCTTTTATTGGATTTTTCAAAAAATGCAATCGTAAAAACCTATATGTCATTATTTTCAAAAAACATTGAATTTTTAAATTGATTTTCTCTTTGTGTCGTTTGCTCAAATTGAAGTAATTTCAGTATTCTTGTTTGAATTAAAGAAAACGTGTCCTCGAGACCGGAACTTTAAAATGTATATATTAACATTTTGAAAATAGAGGTAAAAATATCCAAATGGTGGCTTAAACAAGAAAAAAAAGAGCGAAAGGTTCAGACATTTTTTATTTGAAAATTACAGACTTGCGAAAAAAATGTTGCCGAAGTCTTAGGATTATTCAAAGAATACCCTGAAATTTTGAAGACTTTCAATATTTCAAAATTATTGAATTTTGAAGAGTGAACAAAATTTTGATAAAATTTCAGCATATTCCTCGGTCAATTTTAAGAACTTTTTGTTTAGCAATATTTTTCCGAAAATGCACTTTTACTTTGAATTGATCGAAGAAATTTTGTCAGAATTTTGTTCACTTCTTTCATTTTTCAAAGTCACAAAATTATCAAAAATTTAAAAAGTCGTCAAAAAGAATGTGCACATTTTAATGTTCCAGTTTCGAGGACACGATTTCTTTGCTTTAAATAAGAATTCTAAAATTATTTCAATGTGAAAAAATCAGTATTTAGGTTTTCACAGTTGCATTTTTTGAAAAATGTAACAAAAAATTTTGAAACTTGAGGTAATTTTGTGTGATATATGACTGTTGAAAATAGTAATGAAAAAAATGCCCATTCAGATCATTCAGGACTTAATGGGTTAAATTCCAAAATAAGAAAAGTGTATAATTTCGTGATTTAAATTGGAATATTATAATTTATAGATTTATTGCAATTTTTCGTTATCATAATATATAGGAGTGCTTTCATTTTTAATTCTATGCAATAGCTCGCAGTCAAATGAAAGCAATTAAAATGACTAATTTAATGTAATGTATTTCCGTATAATATTAATTTTATGACAGCATGATAATTATTATTAACAACAAATTCTTTGCATATACATATAAATTTTAAACCTAATGTTTATTTATAACAGTCTACTAATATTTTGAATATCTCATTAAATCTTATCTCTTTTTTAAACCTCCAATATGATGAAAGGTGTTTCAAAACTTTAACAATTACGAATCAGTGAAATTCAAACCAATTAATTATTATTAACATATTAAAATAAATAATTTAATATACGTTTAATTTATTTTCTACAGAATATTATCACATTACTTAATTAGTTAATTATCTGAAACGAACAGCGACTGTCATTATGAAAAGCGTTTATCCCATGATCACAGCGGCATTGGTTCCAGGAGATAAACTCAATTTTGTGGAGTTGAATCATTTTTAAATTGAATTTAAAATGCATATCTTATTTTTCTTTATTTGTTATTATTAATGCAATGATATGTACGTACGTGCTTGGTGGCATATATGAACTAAAAACATTAACATGTCGCTTAAAAATGAGAGCATTAAATGATTAGAATTAATTAGAGTATATTGTAATTATGCATTTTACAAGACAAATTTAAAGAAGGTCAACAATCTACAGCTACATTCGTTGACGTGAAAGCACGTTTGGACGAAATCGGCGCGTTAATTTTAAAATGACCGCAGCATGTATAAATTGCCCTTACTTAATTCAAGGCAGGTTTAAAGGGCACAAAAAGAACTTTTACTCGGGGCAGTTTTGCGGTTGTGAAACACCAAAATTGTGATGTACATGCAGATAAACGGATTGTCTTCAGATAGTCTTTAGACCGCACGAGTCTGCGGTTGCGGCCATACACGCACGGAGTTGGCCACGACTTCGTCCTCCCTAGTGAGGATCTAGTTAGTACCAACTTTGTAACGTGAAATCCCTAACAATTTCTGCGTATTTACGTTAACTTTAGTAACATGACTACGGGAAAGAAAATCTTATTTAATTCATAGAAATAAATTCAAAATAGTTTATTCAGTTATATCAATATAATCTTATTATACGTAAGAAATCTTTGGGATAAAAATACGAAACTTTGGACTCATTTGAAAAGAAACATTTCAAAAAGACATTTCCAACTAAATGCCATATTTCCTGACAATTCTGGATATGCTCTTCGTCAAAGAAAATACATCTCTTAATAATTAAGACACGTATTTTACTGTTAACAAATCTTAATAATTATTAAGAAATTATTTTGAAGTATTTTTAGTATTAAGTATTTTAACTATTAACTAAAGTTGTTTACTGTTAACAAATGGTTTCTTCCAGCGTATTTAAATAAGCCTTCTTTACGACAAATAAATCTTTTTATCAGTGTACGAAGTTAGGTTCACATAAACATCTTGTCATAATTATATCGCACTTATTATAAAAATACCTTTAAGTACGAATTTGGAAAAAATCCTTGCAGTGGCGAAAACATAGAATCGACTATTCGTCTCTAAGCGGCGTTTACATGAAACTGCTTGACGACTGATGTAAACAATGTATACTTCTGCTCTGTGTACTACTGATTTATAACTGCTGCTGCTTTTCTATAGTAACTTTTACTGGGTTGAAATGTGTTGTTACGGTTACTGGGTTTACTTTGCGTTTTGATTTTTTCCACGACTGCCAACTGGAGCACGGGATGTGTGAAAAAATGTTAATAAGCTTTTATAACCTTAGAAACACAAATTTATACTGGTATCGAGTTGTACATATATAGAAAACGTTGTATAATTAACTAAAACTTTTTAGTTGCACAATTTTCAATAACGTAAGTTGTAAAAACGTGTTTAGCAGTCATGTACACAGAGAGAAAAATATTGTATCTGATAACACACTGATGTTACCGAATAACATACTAATTGTACTGGGCACCATCAGATGTTATCCGGTACCATCAATAAGTTATCTGATAACATCTATTTTTTTCCGTGTAAACTTTTCTAAAACTGTGTGCTTATTGGGGTAAATATAATAGAAATTCGAAGCAAATACATGGCAGGTCCGATCCAGAATGTTTCTGAACACAAAAAAAAGAAAATGTGTAAAAGAATAATTGGTGTTTTACTTATATGTACATTCAAAAAATGTTAAATTCGGTCAATGTGTAAAGCACAATTTTCTCTACACACTGCACATCTTTATTTAAAAATATCTCGGACATTTTTAACAGAGGATAAGAAATAACTTATAATTAATGTATAAATGAAAGAATCATTATTCGAATATTACAAATAATTGTCAGCGCGTTTTCGTCTTGTTGGTAATTTCCTTTGTCGATTTCATAGTAAAAAAATGTACAAAGAAAAGCATTAACTGGATGTCAAACCTGCTAATGAACAATATCACTTTCGATATTTTTTGTTCAAGTTATTTTATACAATAAAATATCTTAATTGCATCTTCAATATTAGAAATATCGATAACAAGTATTCAACTAAAAAAAGTGAAAATTTCGTAACATTTTTAATGTAAAAAGAGTTAATCTTAATCTTGGTAAAACCTAAGGAATCTAATAAATTCTAATTTATAAATTTCAGTAATTTTATTTTTAATACCGGTACTTTTTGCCTTTCTGATCAATAGATAATTAAATTATATCCAACCGCTGCAAAAACGACGTTTACTTTTTCGTAACCGAATTAAGTATTTCTCACTGTTCTGTAATTTGTTTTTTGTATACATATTAGTATCACAAGTTTTACCTATATCAGTGATTAACATGAGAATTAGATTTTTGTTACAAAACATACTCAACAATCTTCTTTAATCTTCTTAATTTGTGATGAAATGATTACTTTTTGCAGTTAATTTATAACTCTACCAGAAATTTATTCGGATTGACATAGCCTTCCCAGGCACCCGGAATATAAATCCAGCTCCTGACCAGGAACTCTGATCCGGTACTGATAGATTGTGTTACGCTAATTCTGTTAAGGCCCTGATCAGATGACTGAGCAGTCTTTTTATTAGGTCCTGACCACGGCTTGGTTTCCCCTTAATCCAAGTCTGAGAGGTGCACATTCTGTAGTTAAATTGCATTTAAAATAGTTTAAAAACCAATATGGCACATTTCAAATAAAAATGAACAAAATTTCGTGTGTTTCCTTTTTTGACATTATTTTCTCATCAATAAAGCTTATTTGCCACCAAAAATGCACATAATGTATGAACATCAACTGGACATTTTTTGTTGTTTTGCCCCCAAGTAACGTAACTTCTTCAAAACGTCAATATGTCGAAAAGAGCAAAACTTATTAGAAGAATTACTAAACAATGTTGAAAAGGAAGACGCATCTCTAGTAGTACAAATGTTCCTTACAAGTCGGTACAGGAATTTTCGGGATCGCTGATCAGAAATTTGAGGTTAGGTTTTTTAAAATTCACTTTGGCCGAACCAGTAGTGCATACTGAAAGTATAAAAAGGCTTCAAAATCACGAGAAAATGTGTATACGAGATTTTTTGGGTCGACTAAATTTTAGGGATGATCATACTACAAGAGATGTGAATTTTCTCAATAATGTTCATAATTGATCAAATAAGGTATATTTTTTCGGGGTATTGACGTTTTGAAGAGGAGTTGATTCGGGGCAAACAAACTAAGTCTAGTTAAAGTTTTATTTATTTTTTTTATTTATTAAGCATTTCTGCTGGTTAAAGCTCATAGATCTTGTGCAATTTCGGTTGCGAAAAGGCATCGATTCAACAACTTTGTTGACTCGAAAAAAAGTTCACAAAAATAGAAACACTCGAAATCTTACTCATCGTCTATTTAATATGCGCCATATTAGTTTTTGAACCAATTTAAATGCAATTTTGACCAGACCAATAAGATAATAAGATTATTTTGATAAGGATACATTAAGACAAATCTTATCAGGGACCATATTGGAACCTAACCAGGACATGTTTAGGCTATTTTCATACCCGCCTAATCAGGGACTCGTACTGGGGCATGGTAAGCATCATAAACCATGCCATCTTATAGGACCAATAAAACTAAAATAAATTCTGTCTGTATATTTTTCTCGGTGTAAAGTCTTTTGAGCTGGATATTCGGAAAAAAGTATGCACATAAATTATGTCCGGAATCTATTTGTACAATTTCTACCTTCTATAACGAGATTAGACATTTAACTACAGATCTGTTTAAGATAGCCATAATTGATAATAAGATTAATTAAAACATTGTATCTGATTAAACTTAATTGTATATCTGAATAATTTTTGACATTCTTTCGATGAACTTATTTTTAGTTCGTGAAAAGTGTAGTGTTTTCCTTGTATTTTATGCAACTTCAATTCTAATAATTAATGCGTAATTCCGCTAACTTTCCATCGTTGTTCTAGGTATCATTCCAACATAAAATGAGTTTACGTAATGATAATTTATTTTGTACAATATTACTTTCCATAATACATGAAATATAATACATTTGTCAGTCATTGGACAGATATGTTAAACAATTTTCCTCAATTTATTTTCTCAAAGATAAATGCATTCCGGCAACTGTGACATTGCGAGTTTCCATCTAATAACCGCAAATATCTTGCAGTGATATTTTGCGCATATAGGCATGCCGATATATGTCTGTACATTATTAGCAAGGCTTCTCCGTTTATAATAATAAGAATTCCTGCATTAACTTGTAATTCATGAGCAAAGTTAAGGTATCGTAAATGGAACGCTTGCTTCATGTCTACCATTTTTACAGCAAGACTAAATATGTAATTTTCTTGACTATATTGTGACATCGGCTGTTATAACTTTTCCAACTTCTTTGCGATGATGATTTTTTGTCCTGCAGATGCAAATTATTTACAAGGTACTTCGAGATATAATTACTTATATGAACTTTATACGTTAATCGTGATAAATCTTATACATAATCTGGAAATCCAATATACTACATTTTTTGTTAGTGAATTAGGATGATAAATTATATGTAAATGGATAATGATACTGATTAGGGCTGCTGCCTAATGTTAATGACGCACTAAACAAAGTTTGGTTCCTGGAACCAGAATTAAGGCTGCTCAACTTATTTGACTAACCAAACTAAAGAAAAATTAAAAATAAAAATTAATGCAATACTTAATGTATCGATTTTCTGTTTTGCTCCAGAATCGAGAGGCATATCGAAGTACTAAATATTCGTATGATACACTAATTTACAAATTATAAAGAACACAAATTGTCTATATGTATAGTGTCCCAACCAAAAGACTGTATTTACTGCAACTTAGTTTTGTTCAGAAATGCGAAAACTGCCCGTGGAGTTTGGTTCTTTTAACCTTACCACTTAATTTCGTGAACCAAATTAACTCCAAGCGGTCGGGTTTTTTGACAAATACGTATATGGGTCAACCTTCGCCAATTGTTGAATTCACCTAACCACAATTCTTTTGAATGAAAATTATCGAGAAATAGCTGAAAATTCATAAAATATAAGATCTATTACATTCTATATGCAGATTTTTACTATCCCAAATGGCCAATCCAACATAGCGGCCAAAACGTGGAATTCGAATCGTAAAATTTTTAAATTACAAAGGAAAGACCCGTTTAAAGTGTTTTGATTTCTCTGATTACGAATCCATCATTAGATTTTCAAAACTCAAAATTGCTGATGAAAACTGAAATATTTTAATATAATTAAATCGTTTTTGTATTCGGGGGATTGCGACTGTCGCTGAATACAAATTTGGTACCAGTTTTTAAGGTCCAATATGGCGGAATCAAAATCCAGGATGTAAAGCATTAAATTTAAAATTAACTGAATGGCTTACATAAATCCGCTAAATTACATTCCCTTGAACTATTCTCATTTCTCATTATTTACAAATTTGTTAGATTTGTAAAAAATGTCTAAATATACACAATAAACAAATGACAATTAAGAAATAATGTGTCACTATAACATCATTTGAAAAATAGTAAATATAACCAGAATTTATTAATATTTAACCTAAAATGTCAGTTACAGTTACCTAAAGAAACCTTTTTGGAAAAATAATCCCGTTATTTTTATAGTAATATCCTATGAATTCGCAGAAAAAAACTGGTCAAATTATCAGAAAAAATGAAATTTCTGTTATTTCAACGTAAAAAAAATAAGGGCTTATGTAATAGGTATTTTTGTTTTTCTTTCTTTCGTGCCTCTAAAAGAATTAATTTAGAGTGTTTTTTTAGTTCTTGCATGTAACTTATTTAACTACTCGGACAATTATTCTGGAAATATTACGTGCTGTAGTGAAAATATACTCTTCAATATTTTGTTTTCAAGAACATGATTTATGAATTAGCAGTTAACGCAATAGAGTGTAGATCCATCACAATCACTTGAGATTAATTGCAACGATGACAATTGGGTGGAATTCCTAAGATTCGCCCCAGAAAGTATTTAAGTAAGGAAAACTGTAATTCACTGTGCCTTGTTAGTAGGGTTAGCCTGTTATCGATGCAAATCACGTACCCAACCTCTTTATTTCACGAGAAGAAAAGTTTCCGTAAGCGGTCGATAAGCGATTATCGTGAAAACTTGGCCCGTTTGCCTTAAAATAAACTTGAAGTTTACGAACTGTTTGGTAACGAAAAAATTACCATAGGGGTTTTATTAAGTAACGAGTTTTTAAATGATGACCGTGGAAGTAAGTTTCTTTTTAGCAACCTAAAAATTAGTTACTGTAAGATGTGTATAAAATATTGTACAGTGCCTTACTTAATATGTGTTTATTAATAAAAGCTTCGAAAAATTCCTTTTATAAAATTTGGTTTTTGAAAACCAATTAAGAATGGAAACTGTGTTTAACAAATAAAAACCAGAAAAAAGACTGAGTTTTAATGAAAAAATCTGATTTGTTTGATTTATACTAAATTAATAGTATACAATGAAAGCAAAAAGAAATAAGTTTCATTACAACGAGGAATGAATAACAGATACAGAATTGTACTGTAAAAATTAGTTATGTATAATCTAATATTAATTTCCCACAAATAAGACTTAAAATGTGCTTATTTAAATATAAATATTGTCTACATTTAGTGGTACAATGAATCCCGTTTGTTAACTCTTATATTAAGTTACTTATTTGACTAATAAAATAGTTATTATCTTTTGATTTTATAGTATAATCATTTCAAAAATAAAAAATAAAATGTTTAAAACCATCCGTTGAACACCATCTGATATTCACACTTAAGATTTCAGGCCTCGTTAACTTCTTCTCGTGAAATCTTCAAAGACAAGCACCGAAATAGCGACAATGAAATGATACCAACAACAAAGTAAGAATGCCTTTATCCGAATCGTTTTGTCATAAAGTTTTTTTGACGCATAAACTGATAAACAATATCAGTTTTCTTGAAACACGCAGATATTATTCTTTCTTTTCATTGATAATATTATTTGAAAATAAATCAAATTAGTTATTTTCGACGATGAAAAAGTAAAAATGGAATTATAATAATATTTGTGATCAGGTAGTACAAGCACCCAAATATGTATTCTAAATATAGTATTTAATTATTAGAGGAGTTTTAGTTGTATACGCAAATACAAATTGCTGATTTTGTAATTCAAATATTATCGATCAATAAAACGTAGTAATGACGCAATTATTTTTTATACTGGCTGTTATTAAGAATACGTCTTAAAAAAAGTATTTTTGAAATACGTTCAAAGTAATAAAAATTCTCTGTCAACTATATGTTATTTAAAAAAAGGTGTAGAAGACAATGTCAATTCATACCGTACTAAAGTATTTACAACACAAAGAACTTGCAATAGTGAATGCACCCCTTCAAAGACAAAAGTTAAATCTCTTCAAAGTACTACGCTAGTGAATTGCAAAGTAGTACAAAAATCCAATTCCAATAAGCTTTTCTCGAAAAAGAAAAATTTGCGACACGACCCTTTCGGAGTTGCAATCGACGAATCGATTATTCTAAAGTTTCATCAAAATACTTGTGCTGAAGTTATTGTAAACATTTTATATTCAGTGTTGAAACAACCGTGCATTATTTTTCAAAGTAAAATTGATAAATATTCAAAAATAAACGCTTTAAATTATTTTGTTAAGTACGTAATCCAATTCAATAAAATCAATCAACAAAGATGGTTTTCTTAAAGGATTTACCCCATATATTGTTGTTATTTTCATTGTATTAGTTTTGAAAATGTTCTATTCAGTTTTTATCAGCAGTTAGGCGTAATATTTAAAACGAAATACAGGAAAGATTTTTATCAGTTTTTTTACTTAAAAATATCTAGACATATTTTTTTAAAGATTAATAAATCATCTATTTATTTGCTACCACTATAAAATGAATGGTAACCATTGCTATCAATAATGACAGGCTTCACTAGATAGTTCTCATTATTATCTTACATATTACCTCTTACTATCTTGAAGTTTAGAACAAGGTTATAACTGGTGGAAAAGTCGACACAATGCCAGTATTGAATACTGGCGTAATACTACGCCTACTGTAGATTGCGAGTTATGCCAGTACATTCATTTTATAAAATTATTTAAATTACTGTGTTATTTGAGTGATATCTGCGATATTTTGTTCACCAAACTTATACTAGCAATATTCGGTCGGCAACATTATATGTCTGCGCGATACTTTAGCGATACCTAAGATTTTTCATTCATCTGATCTCCCCGATACTTTCTCCATAAGTACTCATGCGATACGTACACGTTACTCCATATGATTCATTGGCTCGATCCGTGCAGTACTTCACCGCTACTCACTATTAAGTACTGCAATGAATACGATACTTGTGAGCGATACCTGTTCGTTGGTAGCAATATTTATGCGATATTTCTGCAATATTCATTTGACGTCAGTGATTTTCGCGATATTTTAGCGATTCTTTAGCGTTACTTATGATCAAATATCTCAAGTACCGCATCTGCCATTTAGCGATACTTTTAGTATACTTCTATAGCGATACTTTACACGTGAATTAGGCAGTACTTCTTTTTTACTCGAGTACTTCCAGCGTTGCAACGTTGGTGCAATACATGCCTTGCACAGACGCAGTAATGGCACAGTACTGTAGCTATACTAGCACAGTACTGGCGCATTAACCTCTCAGTAATGCCGCTGTACCGGTATAGAACTCCACAGTACGGATTTCGAGTACTGATAATGTACTACTGTATTTAGTATCCGGAAAAATGAATATTTGGGTTTACTATCTAAATAAAAGGGGAGTGGGAGAACGGGGCGGCGCTCCCCTTCTTTTGGTAAATATGACGAGACGGGAGGAACTGAGTGGGCCAATATAACGGGACTCTACTCTGTTTCATTTTTCTCGTAAAGTAAATGAACATTTACATTAGATATTTTAGAAGTACATTAACTAAAATGAAGTGTAGAGAAAACATAGTACCATAAAATAGCTATAGAGTATTTAATTTCGTTAATATTCAACAAGTTTGTGAAAAAATGTAACTACTCAAATAAGTGTTCAAGAGTAGATATAACGAATGATAAACCAGAAATTGGTGTATCTAAGTCTATTTTAATTTTGTTATAATATTACTTAACATTTCTAATAAAATCTTAATATAAACTCAACTTACAAGTCAATAATCCCACTAATTTGTTTAACCCTTTACGGAATATATTTTTCTTTATACGGAAAATACAATTTTGTTACCTAGAGGTTTTTTGGATTAGTTTTGAAAAATCCAAAATGGCGGATTCAATATTGCAGCGGAATTTTTCAAAATTCATCGGATTCGTTTGAAACTCGTTATTTGGGGGTCTTTCGGATCGCTGATTAAAAATGTTGTATTAGTTTTGAACAATTCAGAATTCCGAATCCATTTTCTCAACCAAAAATGTTGAAACGACGACGTCATGTAACACGTTATTATTTTTACCAGGATAAAAATGGCGGATCAAATATGCCAGAAAAACATTCCACATGACTGTATTTAAAGAAAATTTGTTGTTTGAGGGCTTTCAGAGGTGCTGTGTACGAATCCAAGGTTAATGTTCTGAAATTTAATATTCCAGATTCGATAAATTTGGGAAAATTAACACCGGATTCGAAATCAGTGACCCAAAAACCTTTCCAAATTAATCAGTAATAAAAAACCTTGTATAGAAATAAATTTATTCGAAAAAAACACCGTTTTTTTCATTTTGATTTGTTACTAACAATTATAATAACATTAAACGAGGTAATTCTTTTTTATAATTATTTATGTTCCATATAAGAAATGGAAAAAGATTTCATCCCTGAGTCTTTCATTTTCTGGGTTAATATTAGAAACCATTTTTTAAACAGATTTCAGAAGGCAAAACTAAATAATTTATTGTATAATATTTTAAAATTTGCATTGTTTATAGAATAAGATCGTTTTTTATCGAATCGGACGAATTTAAATGTAATTTTCAGCAATAGAAAATTTCTATTACATCAAAAAGATGTGTATACAATTTTACACATTTAAATCTTTGATTCATTTACAACATAAAATACGAAGTTCACGAAAATGCATTAAAAAATCGATTCTTCATCCATCATTTCCCAACCGATTTTTGAAAGAGTTTTTCGTCCAAAGCCAGCCAGCAGTTGCAGCGTTACCATGAGCAATCGTAATGAATAAGTAATTGTCGGGTTGTTTGGCAGGGCTCTGAATATTAGATCCCTTACTAGTCCCGCTTTTCATTAATGACATTCTCTCGTCTCTCCGGTATTCGTAGCATGTATTAGACACATACAACCTGCAAATTTATTTACATTGTCTTCCATGACAAGCGGATAATGCTATTGACATACTGAATTGATACTGAATGACAATATTCCTAGTATCAGTCAGGGGACATGAGGTAATTATTCTCTTCAATTTACTTCTCGTCTCGCCGTGTAGATCGAAGGTAATTACCATAGAATTCGGTTCAAAACGAACAGTAAAAAATTCGGTCATACGTTGAATGGTGGTTGGTCAGCTTAAAATTCAAAGCCTTTTTAACTTTTTAACCTTTACGTGTGTCAAAATATGTTCAAACTGTTCTTAAATATATGGTGTTAAAAAAAGATGAAAAATATTTTGATTCTGTTCTTATTGTCAAATTTCCTGAATCTTTTCAACTCCAACAATGAAACTCTTTAATATCTGCATTTTTACAATTATCATAAAAATATCTACTTTTGCTTAAAACAATTTTGTATATTTTGTTTTGAATCAAATAACTGGATAAATATATTCCTTTCAACGGTAATTTCGAAAACGACTTCAGAACATTACTTCGGAATGCTCGAATCAGTCGGAACTCCGTAACCCCTATTGAGGAGATGCTGCCCCATGTTTGTGAAGCTGTAGACGTACGATCGGGATACAAATTAGACCCACCCTATAGTCAACAACGATTTGTACCAGTGATGTAACTACGATAGAACACCTGTTCCTTCGGAAATAACCGTTATGTCAATTGTAGGCAAATGAAGTGTCCTAGAACCCAAAATGTCATTCGTAATCAACTGGATCACATCAAGTTCTATCGACGTGAAACGTTTAAGAATTATTCATGAAACTTTCATCAATGGTACGAATAATTACTCGAAGTAATAATTATAATATAAATTAATGATGTATGTGAAGAATTATGGTATATTTTAGTGAATATTTCTTCTTTAAAAGTAATTGTTTGTTGTCATAAATATTGTAAATTAAATTTCATTTAAATATATCGACAACAATTAAAGTATCAGAAAAGAGCATTTCGCATAAAAATGGTACAAAAGTTCGGCTTTACAATCCACTTAACGCCCTCGCGACCCTCATATGATAACAAGATGTACTTCACGGAGAAGTTGCCTTTCAAGTGCAACTACCGCAGAGAGTTTTGATGGCGGAGAAGAATACGTATAGGTTTACCACTGTTGCGGTTTATAGCTTATTCAGATTAAATTGTACTTGTTGAGTCATCAACACTCGTTTCCTTCAAAAGCCAAAGGGGTATATTAAAATAAAACACTTATCCCTCTGAAGCTAATGTAAAAATAATGACGATAACAATATAATATAAAACAGATTAAGAAAAAGTAACTGAGGGGTACTGACATCGTCTCAAAAGGATAAACGACGTGAATTATTATTGTAAAGGTGACCACATTTTAAAATGCGAAGGGATATAGTATTTTCAAGAAAATGATGAATCATGACAGCAATGGAGGGTCCGGATGAACCCTTGTTGTAAAGTTTGCAAGTCATACAACGTAACTATCCAACAAAACGTCTTGGTTTTCTATTAACATGTTTTGGTTGAAGACATCATTAAAGCTATGATGATTCTAATGATATTTTCTATTATATAGATGTGAATTATTCGGTATGAGTTTTGATTTCTGTTTGTGGTGCTTACAATTCTATGACTCTGATGTGCCCAATAAAACCCTAGTTCTTATTGAAGTATTATGAAATATGTTATACAAAGATGTTTCGGATGAAAAGCAAATACCACGAAGTGGCTATTCAACGTGTTACTTAACATTTTAAATCTACTTTCAGACTTCGTGACTGGAAGCGATAAAGCTTATCTGGAAAAGTGCTCGAAGATGTTATCTCTCTTTTATTGAATCCAATTTATTTCCTACTATCGAAACCCTGCGTTACTTTATATCTGGATACAGATATTGGATTAGAGGGAATATTGGGAATTAGTCACAAGACAAGGAATAAGGTAGATTTTGGAGTTCTTTAACTGCTTTCGATTGATTCTATTTCCGATTTCACTTAGTTGAGAATTACACGAAAAAAAATAGCTAGCAGGAGAGAAGTTGTTGCTGCAACTACAAAAAGTAGTAAACATGCACCAACTACTTTTTCTGGTTAGCGTTACCCTTTTAGGTAAGTTGGAATTTTTACTACTTTGCTTTGTAAGAACAACTACGTTTTTACTTGGAGTTACCAATTTTTCTTATCAATTTGCTATTTTTATCATTAAGTTTCGTAATTAACATCCTGTTTACGCAAAAGTACCTCTAATATTTATCATGATTTATAATACATTGATACATTGCTACTAATAAATTAATTATTGAAAAATAATAGAAAAATCTCCAATTCGGACGTAACTAACAAATATGTCCAAAAATCCGAGATGGAAAATCATGCATAATAATCGAACCCCCCCCCCCTCTTATTATAAATTAATCTAATCCTCTTCTCTATCTTTTTTATACAACAAATTTGTGTTACATTTGTACTTGATTCATTGACGCCCAAAGGACACTTTTTTGCTACAATTTAAATCAAGTATTTTGTATCAAAATCAAAGTTGAAAAAACTGAAAGGCAGTTGTCCTGCTAGTTTCAAAAATCGCTCTTCAAGATTACGAGATCAAAATTGAGTTTCAGTCCAATATGGCGCCAATCTTGAAAAAATTGGGAAATATTTGTTCTTCTCAATTTTGTTCGAACTATTAGAATATTGTGAAGAATCACTACCAACAGAAGTTGAAAGATGGTGAAAATATTTGTATTTAAAAACAAAATGTTAGCTGAATTCCCCACATCATTGTAACGACCTAAAAATCGCATCCTCAATGAAAATTTCCTTAAGAATTTCCGTATGGTGTAATTCAAAAACTGCGAGCTTAAAAAACGAGATTCTAAGAATGAAAACTATTTAGAATTTATTAAGAAATATATTTTTTGATGATATTTTGAGAAATTTTAATCAAAACTTTAAACTATTTTGGAAAAATAATGCAAAATTAGAAAAATGCATTCAGTTTACAAAACCATTGAATTGGATACACTAGAAATAAGACGGATTACATCTCTCCTCTATATTTTTCCACCTTCGTACAAATAAAAACATGAATTTTTGCTCATTTTAAATATTTTTTCAATTTTGATATTTTACATTCTTACAATGTCTATTTTCATTTAGTCTTATGATGGCTTCATTAGAACCATGATTCATTATCAGTTCAAGATAATAATTAAAAAATCTCAGCAAAAAAATCAATATTCAAAATCCAAAATGAAATCCTTGAAAAAAGATTTCTTGAAAAATTAAAGAACAATCCCATTGGTAATAGGGGACTACAATTATAAGTTTTTTAATCTCTGTTGGCCTAATTGGATTTTCTTTTTGGATTTTGAGTTTGTAATTTGAAAATTCCTATCTTGAATTAAGAATTTGCGATTCTGAATTTATATTTAAATCATGAATTTCGAAAAATCTTTCGAAGTTCGAGTATTGCGTTTTTGAAAATTTGAATTTGTCAAGTGTTTTATTTTAACTATTGGATTTTCAATTATAAACTTTGACATCTGGGAGTACAATTTTAAACAAAGCGAAGTGTTTTGATGTAAAATTTTGAAACCAAGTAAATATTTACTTGAATAGTCACAACAAAACATTTACTTATAATAGAAAAATAGTTTGTTTATTGCCATTATTACCAGCTAATAGCCAGATTATGGCCAACATATTCGCTGAATTCTGGCCGGTTTTCTTTGGTAATGTAACGCTGATGTACCCATGAACGAGCCTTTATTGAAGCCCAAAAACTTTCGAAAATAATGCCAGATAGATAGCTATTTTCTATAGTCATCACATACTGTATTTAAATTAAGGTATATAGCACCTGGTAGAAAATGGCCAATAACTCGCAAATCGTAATTGCAGATTTTATGGATCTACATAGGTTAGGTTTGTCATCTATTTAGAAATGGCGAGAATATCGCCACATGTATATATGTCAAAGAAACTTAATAATTAATGCATGTCCATTCTATGTATTTATATCGCACAATTTTGTGGTTATAATTTTATTTAATTGGAATAGTATACCGGGTGTTTACGAGAGAATGTAAATAGGAATATCCACGTTAACCTACAAATGTTAATGTGATTGCGAAATGCCCAAATTTATTTAACAAATAGGTTACATTGCATATGGGAGTTTGTTTTGCCCTTAACCTGTGTTTTCTTTTCCTGGACAAATAAATTTGTCCAGACAACAACATTCGCAAATTCAATAGAACTTTTTATATACAAATTAACATACATAGTTTGCTTCAAAAACCCAATTTCTATAGGGAAATATAACCTGATAACCTCCGCACCAAGCGAGTTTTATCCACATTTCTACAATTGCAAACGATGTTTCTAAAAATATGATTCCCCTATATGCAATGGCGAATTCGGGATCTGCATTGTTTCTGCACTTTTGCACCGTTTTTTGCACTAAAATGTAGCGAATATGTATAGAGATATCTAACGGGACATCACGAACGTCGAGAAGGTTAGTTACTTATAGGTAAATGCCCAGTTTTTTGCTAGAATTTAGGAAACAAATATTGGGCATCAAAACTATCTATATTCTGGGTAATGGCCGGTCAATCTTCTCATATTTTCCACCAGTGAAGGTCCATATAAATAATAATTATACATTTTTTAGACAAATAACATGCAGACATAGTAATCTCGTATGGGAGTAGCGCACAGTACTTGCAAATGTTCGAAAAATGGGTTCAAACTCCTCTTTAGTCGAATGTTTTAGTAAAAAACACTCTTCAAGAGTCATCCGGTTTTTTAATTGATCTATTTTAAGAAAATATTTTTCTCGATCGTTTCTATAATTAATGACATTTGCAGGCATTTTTATGACATATATTAATCCACGTTTGTTAAGTTGTCAATATTGTATCCATTGTTAAAATTTTAAAAATCACAATGGCGAACCCAATACAGCCGATGGTGATGTTGACATTTTCTCCATTAGCTGAAAGCTCATATTCGTTACGTTCTTGAAATTTGCTAAGGAAGAATTCGAAATTAAAATTTCTGTAATTAAGAATTACAAAAGCAATATGCTGTTAAAAGCGAATGTTCAAATTTAAAAATCAAAACGATTAACCAAATTTGCCCTAGACAAATGTTGCCATTTTCTCCATTAAGATGAATAAATTCTCGTGCAGTTTTGGAGGTTGTTAATAATAAATCGAATAATAATTTCTTGATTCCAAATACTTACAATATTTTCGCAGATAGAGATATAATCGGTTGGTTTCGTATTCTGATCCACTCATATCATTATGTCGGTTACATATTTCAAACAAAAAGCATCAGACATTGCATTAGGCAGCGAACCAGAAATAAGAATATTTTAAGATACCCGGTGTATATTTATTACGAAATTTGATAAACATGGAAATACAGACATCACAATATATGTATAGTACTCTTCAGTTTTAAAATTGCGACATACGTTTGGCTGATTCATAACGATTTTTCGCTGATTTAACACCAGAGTACTAGTTTTCATTGCAGTCACAAATTTCAATAATTAGATGCGTCTTTATTGGGTCTATAATGTGTTTTTTTTAATTTTAAAATCGTATTTATCTAAAAATTCAATGGTACAAATTCTATGCTGAACCGAATAAATATAAATTATTTCTTCATCCATATAAGGTCCGCCTTATATGTTTCAACCTTGAAAACTACTCGAGAATGCAGTATGAGCTGAATTCACAACGATTTTTCGCTGATTTAACACCAGAGTACTAGTTTTCATTGCAGTCACAAATTTCAATAATTAGATGCGTCTTTATTGGGTCTATAATGTGTTTTTTTTTAATTTTAAAATCGTATTTATCTAAAAATGCAATGGTACAAATTCTATGCTGAACCGAATAAATATAAATTATTTCTTCATCCATATAAGGTCCGCCTTAAATGTTTCAACCTTGAAAACTACTCGAGAATGCAGTATGAGCTGAATTGAGAAAATTGCAATATTTCTGTCATTTAGATTTGGTCTGCCATTTTGATTTCGAAAATTTTAACCTTCGGCATCTTTAAAAATTTGGAAACATGATATTTCATAACAATTTAATAAATTAGTCGTGTTTTAGCGCTGATTTTAAGATTTTAATAATACATTTTTGGTAGGTTGTCGATAACGAAATCAATAAAAAAGATGTCCGGAACCTTTGTCTTGTTTGCATCCATTTACTACAACACTAAATAATAGTGTTTACTAATAAATAGTGAATGACTATGATATTATTGTCCTCTACTATACATGAACGATATTCCAATGAAAAGTCTTAACTCCAATTTTGGTAAGGTAATATTAAAATATTATAACCATTAATAATGCTGTGAAGCCAGCCTGTCAGGCGATATTTTTCTGAAAGTTGTAAATTTAGTTAGAAATTGAATTTTTCGACGAAAGAGTATCTAAAACAATGATCCTCATTTCCTCAGTCCAAAAATGAAAGATTTTGAATTTATTATCACTTCAATTGAGCAGTGACAAAGTGGAAACTAACCTAATCAAGTAACAAATCTTAATTAAGTAACTAACTTAATTTAATTCCTACGGTTACGGGTGAGGCTAGAAATGTCAGCGGGAAGGAGCAAATGGGGAGCAATGTTTTGGATACTCGCTAGTCAATTTCTAACTAAAAGTATGACTTCCAGAAATATTTCCTCTAGGGCTCTGGATTCACTGAAGTATTATTAATTATTGAGCATTAACTGCTTCATAGTTATTTCAATTCTGATCATTTTGACTCTTAAGACTTTGCAGATCTAACGTCTCGACCTTGTAACCAAAACTGATCTTTGACAATCACCACTTGTTAAGTCTACTCGTGATCTTTTCAAGTCTTGGAAGAGGGCATTTATGTTATCCAGAATTTATCTCAAAGAATTTGTAGGAACTTCCTGCTATAATTGTTGAAGAACAAGTTCGTTTGGTTACAAGGTCTTGGGTGTGTATTGCAAATCCTAAAATAATTGTTACCCATAAATCGGGCCGTATTTTTCCGACCATATTCGATGAGCGAGTTAAAACCTGATATCCTAACCTAAAAGTGAAACAAACACCATTTTTGTCGATTTTTGATGTTACAAAACAGTACACTCGAGATCATAGGGTACAACTCTTCCTCTTTCAAAAGCCGTTGAGTTTACTGAAGTATCATTTTGTGAAAAATAAACCTGAAGTATCATTTTGTGAAAAATTAATCTGAAGTACGTATATAATCTCAATAACGGTGCTTCTTTTCACACTTTGGGTGCCTTAAAATCTTGATGTCATGGCATAATTCTTTGACCAAAATTGGCTAATCGAAAATCTTCAGAATAGTTTCTGGTTGAGGAAGATGGTCTCATTTTATTGGCCTATGTTATTTTTATTAACAAAATTATTAGACTTATGTTGGTCACATCTATAAGACTTAATCTACTACATTTATTTCTAATAACCTTTTCAAGTGGGTTTACCCCCACATCTTCATTGGTTTTTAACATAGTCGACATTCTTTGGCAAATTGAAGAAAGTGAATAAAATGAATACCCAACGAGCCATTGTCAGAATGGTATGCTACGCATTTCGAACGGAATGAAACTAATTTAAAGTCATTTTAATGTTTGCGTTCAGTCCACAATACGATCGTCTTCGTTTTCACTTATAAAAAGCGTGGGATTGATCTCGTAAAGAGCGGAATCGTCGAATCAACCAGGCAGTTTACAGTTCCGTTCCTAAAGGAATAGCTGAATAGCGTCGGATTTGTCGTGGGAGCTTTCCTCGATATATAGAACCTTCAAGAATACTGCACCGGAGGCTATTTGCGGAGTGGCGGCGGCGGGAGTTCTGGGTATGGGTATGCCCGGGCTTCTGGTAAACTGGATCAGCAACATGCTGAGCAACAAGGAACTAGTAGTCTCTGGAGGCAACGCCACCCTGAAAGGCGCCGTCGTCAGCCACTGCCTTCAGGGAGGAGAGCTTTCACCCATGCTATAGAACATCGTGATAGATGGGTGTTGGAGAAGGGTAGCTGATCAGGGCTGCGACGTCATTGGATATGCCGACGATATTCTAATTGCGACGAAGGGGACCTTTTCTCCAACTGTTAGAAGATCTAGTGCGTTAAGAACACTAGGAGGTGTCGCACTGGATTATTAGATAATTCCAATCAGACAAAATTAATAGTTTTTGCCAAGACACCTCAAGTTGACATGTCATGGAATACTCTAGTCCCATTTTATTTATTTTGTATTTGTTCATCTCAATAACACATGAAACAAGAGTAGATTACAAAATATGTGACAATAAGACATCATCAAAATTTATCTCTTTCGCAGTATCTTACCATTATGTTTAATTACATGCTAACTGCTACATTATTAAGACGAGAGCGTCATAAAATGTAAATGTATTTCGAGCACTAGGTGCTAAAACATTATCGAGGTATTAGCATTTCAGCAGTCTCATTTGCTAGTCGTTTTAAAGTATCTTCTTAGCGAGGTCTTGCGTTTCGTCGCATGAATGGCACGGTCGGATTCCGGGGATTCAGCCAAGCAAGGCAATACTTGAAGGGTGAAAATCCGGCCTCTTGAACGTATCTCTTTAATATGAAAATCCCGTTATCCCAACAAGTAGTAGCGATTTAATTCAGATCCCGGCTTTCCTTTTTAATAAAAGTTGGGTCACCAACTTTTTCTAAGCCAACAGCCTTATTTCCTTCCCAAACGATTCAAACTTCCGCTGTAATTTTTACTCCCTGCTTTATTTTCCTAACTTTGGAACATCGCTACTTGACTGGGGTTTACTTTTAATGACGTGGTTAACCACACAAATAATGAACTATTTTGACATTTTTGTTTTTAAAATTACTGATCATTCGTTTCGCGTATTCTGCCAATGATGTCCATTTATCATCTGGACAGATTCATGTCAATTTAACGTATAATTTATCAACTCAGGTCGTTTTTCCTCCAAAATTAACGTCTCTGATAATAGCTTTTATATGATAAAACTGTAATTGGTTGATAATTTCAACCTACCAAATATTCATTTTTATTCGCCCTTTTGTAGATCGAACGATGAGCAGAAATAATAATTTATAAATAAACGAAATTTCCTGACAAGATTTCCTAAATTATATGCCACAAATGCTACACAATTTTTTAAACGTTTTATTGCATTCTTGATAAAAATGCCTCTCCATTCGTCCTGTATACTTGGATGATATATTACCGTTATTTTATGCGCCAGCAAACACATTTCATCAAGGTCATTTTACAGTGCATCTCTTCTTAAATTTCAGAAGTGTTCCATTTTAAAAGATGCACTGAAAGCTTTTTAGGAAACTTTTTAAGAGGATTCAAGACCATAATTATATGGAGCGTTCTCGGGAAGCCAAATTAGACGTATAATAATCGAATGATCCAACTAACAAATGCTACGATCTTTAAAAAATTTGTACCTGATGCACGTTTTTTAGTCCATCGCAATAATATTTTTATAGCAAATGCGTTTATTGCCTGCGTAAAAAAACAGGTAATTACGAACCGCGATAGTAAACGTGATGAGGTGTACCAAAGCTTTTCCTGCAAATCTTTCCTAAGATTTACGAGCGGATGGACTAAAAAACCAGAAATTAGATCAAATGTATAGTTACCGAAGTGCACATGAATTTCGTTTATAAGCTTGTCGACTAATTTCGGAAGCAAACTATAAATGCACAAAAAAACTGTCGTATAAGTGGTACGAAGAATTTTTAAAAAATTGGCTTTAGGTTTGTATTGAAAGTTATTTCTGAAGATTGACGCTGCTAAAAAATAGGTTTATTGAGTGCACTAAACAAGGATAGTCACTTTCAATGTAGTTAAAAAACACACCTACATTAAAGTGGTGGCGGAATTCTAGGGCTACTTTTATTACGGCTTTTCGACCATCAATAATGACTTCCATGAGCTTTTCGAAACCGTATACACAAATCATAAAATAAGATATTGAATTATAGTTAACGGTCCAATTATTAAAAGATCACATTTTGGGACTTAACATTGAACCTTATAATGACATTTACTTATTTTTTCATTCTCACGGAATTCTTTTTTAACATTTATGAATTACTTAATAATTTTTACATTTTTTTAAATTAAAATATAAAATCATTTGTCATCATAAATAAGAACTTTAATGTTTAATTTTTTGTAGAAAACCGAAAAGGTTAAATAAAACATAACCCTTAAAATTATAATCCTTATAATTATAATTCTCATACATAATATTGAAAATTTTGTAGTTAATACCTTATATTCCACGGAAAATGTTAATTTTACTTACAAGTAACACTAGGGAAGTGATAATCACCGATTTTTTTGAAAATGCGTATACAAGTACTTCTTTAAAAAGTATTTAACACGTGTTTTTTTGTTTTTCCCCAAAAACCATTTTTGGGATAGAAATCACCCTTGAATGTTTGTAGAAATGGCCCGTATTGGTTGTCTTTAGGGTTGAATAATAGTATGTTAAAAATTATTTGTAGCATGTCTATTAATATTGGGATATTGACGTTTTGAGGTCGCTGATGAAGAATTTGAAGTCAGATCTTGAAAATTCAAAATGGCGGATCCAATATGGCGGACGAATTTTTATTAATTTTTATGAATGTAATGAAAATTGATATCTTCATGTTTTTCGGTCGCTGATGACGATTCTAAAGTCAGGTTTTGAAAATTCAAAATGGCGGAACCAATATGGCGGACGAATTTTTACTATTTTTCAGGAATTTTGTGAAACATGGTTGGCTAGGGATTTTTGGCATTGCTGATTATCAACATGATGTTAGATTTTATGAAATAGTAGATTAAGAATAGCCGTTGCAAGACGGTCAAGTTTCCGGATACGTAACAATTATAAACTGCATTAGTGTTATATCATGAAGTAAATAAATATTGGTTCCGCCATTTTGAATTTTCAAAACCTGACTTTAGAATCGTCATCAGCGACCGCAAAAACATAAAGATATCAATTTTCATTATATTCATAAAAATTAATAAAAATTCGACCGCCATATTGGACCCGCCATTTTGAATTTTCAAAATCTGATTTCAAATTCTTCATCAGCGACCTCAAACCGTCAGTATCCCAATATTGACAGACATGCTACAAATAATTTTTAACAACCCTAAAGACATTCAAGGGCCATTTCTACAAACATTCAAGGGTGATTTCTACCCCAAAAATGGTTTTTGGGGAAAAACAAAAAAACACGTGTTAAATACTTTTTAAAGAAGTACTTGTACACGCAGTTTCAAAAAAATCGGTGATTATCACTTCCCTAGTGTTACTTGTTAGTTAATAATTATGCTATAAAAAATGATAAAATTCACAGATAAATTTGAGTTTAAACCCGAATTTATACATCAATAGGTTAGATAAATGATGTGATATTTTACTGCCGCAAATTCAAATTTTCGCAAAATCGAATTTTACACTTATTGCGGCGTAAATATTTATTTTGGGCCCCTCAAATGGCATTGCAGAAATTTATACGAAAAAAAATTGAATTTGCATATGATTTTGAGAAAAATATTTATTTATTCAACTTCTTTCTAGGAATTGAACAGCTCATATACAATAACATAATGTACACCTTTGTAAAATAACATAAAATTATGCAAAAACTACCACAGACCAAATAAAAGAATGAAAGATCACTTGGGAGAGGAACTCAGGTTGACAAATAATTCAGCAAGTTCGATTTGAATGTTGCAATAGACGAAGAAGACGAACTGAGTTAGGGAGTACTCCAAAGGCGGATTAATCGGAAAAGATAGGAATGGAATATGTAATTAACACTGGTTCCATGTTCTTCCAAAGGTCTGGAATTACGTATATTTTAAGGTAATTGACGATATTGAAATAAGTTGGCATTTACTGACGAGTTAAGCAAATTATATATAGTTTTATTTACTAAAAGTAGATTATATTAATGATGCTGCTGCATGTGAAACATAGTTAGACCGAACATTTTTAAGATCGATTTAAAAAATCTTATAAATTTACACTGCACAGATTCTAAAAAGACCACATCGTTACGAGCCTGACCAGGGCCCTAATAAATTTCTCCTCGGGTTGTGTTGAGTAGGAATATTAGGAGACCAAATTACAAATTTGTAACACTAACATTTTACAAAGGTAACTAATTGAATGAATTAATTGTTACAGCAATTAAATAAGTCAATTTTTATTACCGCTTTCCTCATGGCATGCCTCATATCTTCCTTAAATTATAATGACGAGTCGAATAAAACCCCTACATCAGATGCTACTTCAACTCTGACAACGGTGTATCTTGCAGTGGATAACTGTAATCGAAAAATAATCTACAAAAAGATGCGATGTTACATTTTTTTAAATTAATTGGCAAGCCATTGAGATGTTGGAGACAGGTTTGACATCGTCGGCATACAAAAGGACCCTGGATAATCGTATGCAGTTCGGAATTTTAATAAATATTAAGAATAAAATTGGGTCCAAGTGCTACCCTTGGAAAACACAAGAAGATATTTTAATTTTATCAAAGATACTCCTTCATATTTTTACCGACGGCTCACGACCTTACAAATAGGACCAAAGCCAGCGGTGCAAACCACCCCCAATTCCATACATTTTGTAACAGATGATGGTGATTGACTGAGCCTTCGAAAAAGCTACATATGTAGAGTCCATCATTATTGAATGCTTAAAAGAATAAAAATTTAAGTTCCCTGGAGGAAAAATTGACCACTTTTTGCCTGGTTTATGGCCATTATTACCCACTAATGGCCAGATTATGGCCAACATTTTCCCTGAATTCTGGCCGGTTTTCTTGTGGTAATGTAACGCTGATATGCCTATGAACTAGCCATTATTGATAACCGAAAACTTTGGAATATAAACTTTTGAATATGTTTTAGTCACATTTCTACAATTGTAATCGATGTTTCTGAAAATATGATTCTCCTATATGCAATAGCGAATTCGGCATCTGCACCGTTTTTTATACTAAAATGTAGCGAATAAGTGTAGTGTAACGTGAATACCTAACGTGACGTCACGAACGTCGAGAAGGTTAGTTACTTAGGGTAAATGACCAGTTTTTTACTAAAATTTAGGAGCAAATATTGGACAGTAAAACTATCTATATTCTAGGTAATGGCAAGTTAATTAGGTACGTAGACAATGCGCCGGGAGTTAAACCCGGGACCTTTCGATTGCCTGTCGAACGCTGTGGCAGACAAGATTTTGTTATTTGAAAAAAATTAACTAGAAAAATTAAAAGTATGCATCACAAAAGCATTGTGAATTGTACGTCAAAGACTTCCATGAAGTGTGTATTTATGTTTTCTTTCATTTTTCAGATCTCTGATCATGAATTCAAACTTATTTTGCTAGTTTGAATTTATAATCTAAAATCTTATAATAACAGAATTTTTTGTTCGATAATATTATTCAATACAAATGGACGAAATGTTCAGCGCAGTAACTTTATTTTGCTAACGTTAAAAAAATTGAAATAAGTCAAGAGGATAGTTTTGTAGCTCATTTTTTTGACTTTTTTCGAAAAAATACCGATTTTTCAACGTTACTTTGCAAGAATAGCATTTTTTGACAATGAAAAGGGCGATACTAACCATTGCGAGAGAGGCCATTTAAGATGGCGTCTGCAAGTTGTAAATTTGCATTTTCTTGCACAAATGTCGATTATTTGATAGTGTAATGGTTGAAATCATAGAAAATTGAGATGAAAAAGTAATCATTATCATTTATGAATATCTAGTCTCGCAGATAGTAAGGTTTGAGTTGCACCGTTGAGATCTCACTCATGAGTGTTTATGTGAATACATATGAGAGTTTAGGAATGAGTAAAATATACGGAATTGGGTTACGCATGCGTAAAAAATCTGCGCCCCTACGCACATATGAGATTTTTGCGATACTTGTAATGTTTGGCTATTCCTCTCGATGAGCAACCAATCGACGTCGAGTAGAATGCCTGCGCGGAAAGAATTTCGTGGTTTGCGCATGCGCAAATTATTCAGTAAGGATAGACTCATATGTGAGTGACGATCGTCATCTGATTGGAGGATACAAATAGCACTCACATGGAGAGCAGACGTGCGCTTTAATCTCATTTGTGAGTTCCATTACGCACCTTATGTCAACTCACCTTGCTATCTGATGGGCTCTTCATGATTCATTCATAACTTCAGATTAGTTATATACAATGGGTCTTATCGATTTTTTGTCATAAATAGGGTTACACAAAAGGAAAAGTCTAAAAGCGTCAAATTTCCATTGTCTTTGCAGCAAAAGAGAATTTACTTTTGACAATGGCAGTATCATTTCCCAAGTATTTTTTGTTAAGCTGGAAATGGTAGCGCTATCAGAATCCTCTTATCTTAATTCATTTTCGAGAAAAGTTACATTTTATGTATTAAATATGCGTTTTCCACATTTCTTTCCCTTTTCTTCCATGTTTCCATATTCCACATTTCCATATTTGTGACAAAAGAGAATTGACACATTTAACCGTGTCTTTACGAATTGTTTAAAAATTCGTCCGTTACGCTGGTCCGCCATTTTGAATTTAAACTGGCATAATGTTTGAAACATGCGACATTCCAAATCTCAAAGTAAGTACATACCTGCAAATCTGAAGCGATTTTAAAAATTCGTCCACCGTATTGGATCCGCCATTTTGAGTTTCAAGAAGCTGATGGCGGATTTGTAATCAGCAACCTTGAAAACCTTAAGTAACAAATTTTTCCATCGTTTTCAGTACCAAAAATACTTCGGAAATGATCCTATGATTGTCAAAAGTAAAATCCTTTTGCTACAAAAGCAATCGAAAAAGTGCCAACATTTTAACAAATCTAATTGCACTTTTCTCGGAAATGCGACACGATATGAAAATTCTGCCAGCGTCATCTTTTTGGGAACGAAAAATTCTTCTCGAAACACTATGTGGCATATTATTGGCGAAAATCATGTAGAGTAGTTTTTTTATTTGTTTTAAAAATGATCATAGATAAATTGTAATAAAAAACACTTATTTTTTAAATAATTACTAAATTTATATAATGGGATGGTTGTGAAGTAAAACTCAATAATTTCATGATATATTAAAAGGCGTTCTTTAATATAAATTAGACAAAATACAATATTAAAAATAGAAATACTCGTTAGTTCATTTGGTATTGCGTTACCGTCTAATCTTTACAAGAACAATTGTATATATTTATACATTATCTTACAATGGCGCCTCGGCATATCACTATTAACTTAATGTCACAACATATAAACACACGTATTACTTACAGATACTATTTCTAAGCTACGTTATTTTTTTTTTTTATAAAAACGTTTACGCACTTCGCTTCGAACCATTTACGATAAGATAATTTAGGCAACTCCGCTTTCAACTAAGCAAAAGTTTCAATCGTTCTTGAGAAAGGTAGCCGGCTTCCGAATTAACGAAATGAATGAGTAATTCTGTTCCGGCAACTTTTTTATGAAAAAAGCGCCACCGAGTTCATAGTTGTCAGGCAAAGCTCGACGCCTTTCAGTTCATGATATTTTCGAAAAGAGTCATTCCACAGTACCTGAGAAGAACGAAACTGTAAATGTCAAATAAAACGAAGTATATTTCCTTGTATAAATAAACTTGAACAATGTGGAATGGCCATAAACAAAAGAATTATTTCGGAGCGTCATACAGTTTTCTAAATCGATCTCAGTCTCTCGTCAAGAGTGTTCATATGTTATGTCACGTGTAACATGTTACATTTATCGTGTAACATGTTACGATCCGTAATTCATAACTTATAATGTCTAACCGCATAAGTGCATAAATTACGTTGAAGTTATAGTGAAGTCCAAAATCATCAGACGGTACTTAAGTCATCGACTTGGTCGCGCATTTCATAACGGATTTCCATCGATCAGCGCCGACCAATCGGAAGATCCGTTCCATGAGAATGTGACCCGAGTTAAGTTACGTCTGGGAATTCCAGTGAACGAAAAAAAAGAGAGACTAAAATTCTCATTGAAAATCGATCGCGTAATAAAATAAAACGTCCGCAGAGACGAAGGTTCGCCCGCTCACGGATGCAAAATGGCGGCAAAAACTTGACATTCCGTAACGTCTCGGTTCTCGGTCCTCACCGGAATCTCGCAATTCGATTCGACCTTAATTTTGCAGTTCAGTAAAGCTCGATTTCGTCGATTGGACGTTTACGCCGTGTCGGAAACGAGGTCGAATCGTTCGATGCACATGAGCGTTTTTTGCGCTAGATCCGCTACAGATCTCTCGAAAAATCTCAATGCACTTGGGATGGTGTACTGCATCCCTTCGTGAAACACGTCCAGCAACTTCGCCAACCGTTTCAGTCTGGAGGATACGTAAGCGTTTATGTTTTGTACTGTTGTGGTCTCATTCTCCAATAAGACGGCTTCGATGCACGAATCCATATCCGGTTCGGAGGCGCAATCCAGAATCACGGCGCTCGCGTTGTAGGCTTTTTGCGCTATCATCTTTAAAAAAATGATGTTTTTTAGTCTTACAACATTATAATTACTAATGTGCATCAATATTGAAACTACACCAGAAAATAAAAGATTTCAAAATTCTAAGAGCATAAACATATGCTTTGCTAACTTTACTTTATGAGATAAAACTTTTACATACCGGATAAAGTCGGTGGCTTGGAATGGTGTAAAGAGTTCTCGTTCTGTAATAGTATACTTTTTCGTATTCGTCGAAGGACGATTTCGCCACGAACAGTAATGCAGATATCTTCTTCCTGAAGAACTTCAGACACTCGTCCACTACAAAAGTCCTCTCTGGTTGTAACTTCTTAACCGCTTCAGAATTTTCCTGCAAACAATAAACACCTTATTTAAAACTGAGTAGTAAACACTTTATAACAAAACTTCTCATTGTAACAAGTTCAGTATATTTTTACATAATGCATCAAACTTACGTAAATTTCTATAATCGCTGGCATCATTGTATTATTTACGATTCCAATGAAGTGGTTCCGTTCAGTTTCCACCTTATTTTTCATGTCTCTGGGATGGGCCTTCAGTCGTTCAAGAATATCTGCAACGTTTTTGACGACTGTGTTTGACAATGCCAAATCTCGCTTCTTGTAGTTCTCGTACAAATCCTTATGCTGACTATCGGCACTCTAAATGAAAAATTATTGTTTAGCCAATGTCGAAGGACATGCAGTTGTAAAAAATGGAAAGGATCATACCGATTCCGATACAGAATTGATGCGGTTGACACAATTACTGGCACTTTTCTTGACAGCAGCGATGTTAGTGTCAAACATACTGATCATGTGTGGTACACATAGACCATATAATCGCAGGAAATCTTCTCTTGTTCGGCGGATGTCTTCTTCTCTTTGATTGAAGAATGAACCCAAACCACCATATGACCCATTTCTTATGAACACCACAGATTTATCGATACACTCTTCCAGGTTGGATGACAACATGCAGTCCAATATTACGGCACTGGCGTTGTATACTTTCCGACCCATTGTCTGTTGAAGGAATGAATCAATAAATTTGTTATTTTCCAAAAAGTTATTTAAAATTGTCACTTAACATTTTTATATGAAATTTTCGTTTTATGGTTTTGCAAAAATTGATAATTGTTAATAAAAAAAAATGTAATATAAACACTGTACGCAATGCTGAAACTGTTGTAATTCTATGAAGCACAAATGTAACCGACGCCCATATACATTTCGAGAAAGATGAAGGGGAGAGGTCGCCAAGGGGTCACAGATTGCGAACTGGTCGTCACGTTATCAAAAATTCAAAATGGAGTTCCGAAGACTCCACGAGACATCTGATATTGATCGTAACAAAAATGAAAAGAATTCTTACGTTATTTGCCATTTTTGAACTTTAAAATTACTAATCTATATTTTAGCTAGCGACACCTAGCAAAGAAAGCTGTTGTTTCATTTGCGTATGATTTACGACCTTTATAATTACTAGATATGTTACAGTCCTTCCGATATTCGTGGTTTTTTGCAGCTTTATCCGAGCTAAGGTTCACACCCGAATGGTGGTATTCTTTTAGGAGTCAGCTGCAGATGCACAAGAAAGGGATCTGTAGGAAACTTTGAACAGGCTGTTCTGAATTGGCGACGATATCGATTCAAAATATACGTACGAAATATTGTTCATTTAGATTAGATTCCGTAGTAGCGTTTAATTAAACTGAAATTTCATTAAGTTTCAATTTCACATTCGCAGTTTTCTTTTTTGTCGCATTTGTAACGAGGAAAGGAGCTTTTCAGGCTACTTTTAAAATTGAGCTTAAAACGATATTAATGTAGAATTTCAATATTTTAATTACCATATCGATGTAATTTTTTACGTTTTCCAAGTTAATAAAAATGATTAATTTTAAAGAATCGCCATTTTAAAGAATCATTTCTTTCGTGTCGTTTATGATAGAATTCGATATCTCGCTAAAAGCTGAAGAAATTCAATTTTGATCTGTATTTTTCATTTTACATCACAGAAAAGGGCGGAAGAATTGTGGATTTATATTCTATAAAAGTGGAGGAGAAATATGGCATTCTTATTGTAATACGGAAGGAATATTGCAGGAAAAATCTCTTAGTTTATTTCTCAATTCTAACATGTTTAGTTAACTAATAGTATCTGGAAATAATTTTAGTTTTAAAAATTTATACAATTATTTTAATGTCGTAAATAAATGAGAAGATTCTATAAAAACATATTCTACTCATTTCAAGTTTTACGACATCTTATTTGTCATGGACAGCTTTTAAAAAAGTTATGGAAGTGTGAGTATAGATGGCGGAAAATATTTTCAAACCTAATGAAAAATCAGCAAAAACTGATGACATGTTAAAAATAAAATATAGTTTATAAAAGAAGTGGAGTATGATCTTGGAATGACTTTGAGGTAGACGCATACTGACTATAAGAGTCAACATAATCAAATCCTAAATGTAAATAAAAAATGCCTATCCAGGGTACGACAAATTTTATGCTTTTGGACAAATGCACTAAAAAATAATTTAATGAAAGGTGGATAACTTCCATCGGCATGACATATCGTCGAACACACTTCCAACACCTTCAGACACATAACCAAAAAATCATATAAAAACTTTTTGAACTTACGGTGAGTTTCATCCTGTCACTTCTGACGTAAAACAGACCAACTCTGTCGTACATGCTGAGCTGCACACAGTCGTCGAAATATGCATCCAGCATCAACTTCAATGCACCCAACTTACGCGAAACGAATTCTGAACAGTCCTTCTTCGTCCCTTGCGTTTCGACATGTGCGTCAACCAGTTCCTGGAACACAACATATGCCGTCGGAATCTCGTCACCAAGAAAAAAACGGCTAAAGCCGAAATTTTTTTTTACCACAGATCACGTCACTCACCTCAAGTTCCAGAACGGCCGCCTTCGTCCCGTTACTCACAAATTCAAAATATTCAGCTCTCTTGACGTCGACGAATCGCTGCAGTTCCAACGAGAAACTCTCCGTTTTCACTCTGAAGTCCTTCGCCTTTTGCAACGTCTCATTCATGACCTGCGCATCGAGCCTTTTCAAGGCATCGTACTTATCTTTAAGTATCGTTTGCGTTTTCTGGAAAAGATGGCGAAAAAGAGCGGTTAAGGTTTGAACAAGCACTGAATACTCAATCTCCAAACGTGCACTTTTTGAACGGAAGCTGATCCTGATCTACTTTCATTGTTCATTTGCATAACAAGCAATAACAACAACGATGTAATTTATGATGTTTGTAACTGACCTTCATCGATTTCTTGTTCCAGTGATAGCTAATGTAAAATATTGGACAGCAAGAAACCGATGGAGGATGATCAGTGTTTATAGAGTGAAGGATGCTAACTGCTCCTTTAGCACATCTGATGATCCCCATCAAAAAGTAATCGAAATGTTAACCTTTCTAAAATATTGTTACATATGGTAATATTTTCATAACTTTTTGTTAGCGAATGCTCAAATTAGGTAGAACCAAGGAAACACTAGTACGTATCAAACATCTTCTATCCAAGGAAAAACAGATCGCTATAGGTGTACATGATCAATAGACACCACAGTCAATAAAATCCAGTTGAAATTAATGTTAGAAACATTAAAGACAGATTGAATTGAGAGCAATTAAAATGGGAGACCTCAATTAGATTCCGGACATATGTTTTTTGACTGAGCGAAACGCAACGTGGCGAAGCAGTGGGTGGACACGTAGGGGAACAAAACAATCGATTGAAGCGATTGCTTTTCCTCTCGCTCGTTTTTTTTTTTGTAATTATACCGCAGATGTCTATCAGCAACTCCTTTAGTGATCTGTTACCGAATATTATTGCTTATTAATATGCCGGCAGTAAATTGACCTGCTGTTTGACATTAAATCAATAGTTCTATAAATCAGCTGATCGCCAAAGCTCAATGGAATAATTAAGGGAATCACAATATTTAAAGATTCTTAAGCTCAATATTTAAATTCCTTTGAGAGACGTAATTATTAAAAATAAAAGTTATTAATTCTGACTAATAACTTCATGGGTCTTGTTCAATCTAAAATTGTTTAAAAGTAGCTATAACCGTTGTCCATAAAATTTGAGAAATTATTTTGGGACCCACTAAAGGTAAATTTAAAATCCGGACGGGTATCTCCAGATAAAACATCTGAATAAGATAAGGAAACGTCGAGATAAGGTGAAACCTCCCGAAGAATGTCATCTACATTATTTCGGTGTATTGATAAATATCTTACGCGAAGATCATCCGTGAGTGACCTAAACTCATGAGTCATTGACTTTTGGGGAGCAGCTGAAATCGTTTCCTAAAAGGTCATCGTGAGAATTTTTCGAGGTACCGGACCAGGTATCAAGGACCTGTTTATTATCTTTTCACCGTTTTTATCGGCATCAGTTAAAAATACATAAAAAGTGGCCGACCATTATTTATATTGTTTAGAATAAAAAAAAAAGAAAATGTTAACAATTTTGACAGGAAATATTGAACAAATTTATTAAAAATATGAAAATAAAAAAAAAATAATGAATGTCCTATAATTCTATTGTTATTCTGAATTACATTGTTGTTGTCAATTGTTAAAAACTAATTTATGACACTTGTGCCACTGTGAAGCTACTGCAATATATTCTATCGATCGAGTAAACAATAGTTTTGATTTATGACAGGGCTGATTGTTGACACTTTATAGAAACATAATTGTTTAAAAGAAAATATCGCCAGGTTAATAATAAGAACGCAGTCTTGAACATGCAATAATATTGTAGTGTGACTTACCGTGAGACGAAATATGCAAAGTGCGACGAAAAACCCAAATCGTGCAGTAGACCTCATGGCTGCGACGAAGGAACTGGGACTTTAACTGGCTCGTGGGATATATTTATAGCTGGCGTACGGATGAATGGCGTGTTTCACGAATTCGAAAAACAATGGAACGGCTCCCAAATGCTGCTCCAAAGAAATATTTAGATCCGTCTCTTACCGTTACTCTATGTTACATCGATCTCTCGATTTATCAACACACGAGCTGCAGCTGATTGTTGTTCCTGTGGGGGCACAAGATATACACACGACGGTCATTCATGGAAAATACTACGTCTTACTATTAATATACGAGATATCTTGGTTTCGTTCGCGATACTACGGTAAACAAACCCAGCATGATGTTTTTATTCCTGCTAGCGGCGCCAATTTTTTGGAAATTGGAAAATACATTGCGAAAATTAGTCGGCATTTTAATTATCTTAACTTTTTATATTTTGAAAAAAATTAATTCCACAAAACCAATACAAAATGAAAGAATTCTGAAGACATTTGTTATTATTTTGAGTTAATCAAAACGGTATGCAACTTCGCTAGCGTGCAAGCACGCCATCTGGCGTTCTGCACTTTAAACATTTGATGATAATTTATAAAATGAAAGAAACTGTAAGACAACTTTTGATTCGGACTAGTACTCCGATTAGTAAATTATTTTGTATAGTAAAGTTTCTTATTTCAATAAGTTATTTCACTAAAATAATAGTAAATATTAAAATAATTGTAGATGTATAACTGAAATATTTAATAAATTATTGCTAGCGGAAGGAAATAAATGAAGTGATAATATTAGTAATAAATTTTATTTGTAATGTATATAATAAGGTATTTTGAGATAAGTGAAACAATGTAAAACATCGCTAGCGAGTAAATGCGCCATCTAGCGAACTTCATTTTAAACATGAGTCTTTGCCGCTTTTAAATGTTTTATTATAATAATAAATTCTTTTTTTGAGATTGTCAATAAATTTGTACTACTTTTTAAACAAAAAATAAATTTATGATTAATTTCTAGAAATGTACGAATTTTATTTGGAAAATAATCTTATGCATTTTAATCGCGTTTATTTAAAAAAATTCTGAGTTTTTTTTTTCAATAACGTTAACAAAAGAAAGTTATATATTTATTAATAACTTATTAATATTAATATTATTTTCAGTTAGTTGTTGCATTATTTTAGTTATATTAGTGTTCGTTTTAATTTTCTAAAAAAAATCGTTTACAAAAATTCAATAATTGTGAAAAAACTTTGTGCAAATGAAATCAACCCTGAATGGAACAAAAAAACATAAAAAGCGTTTTATGTCCATAGGGTAGAAGAATCTGTAGTAGAACTTTCCCTAAAAGTGAATTGTTAAAATATTTATAAAACTAGTTCAATAATGCAATATTTCGCAGTAATAATAAAGAAATAAACGGACTCCTAGAAACGCGAGTGTAGTCGTGTAAATGTTACACTTTAATTTATTGTGGTCATTTCTCAGAATACGATGCTGTGTAAAGGGGATTAGAAGTATGATTCAAAATCGTTCCATCTTATATTGGGACAATATAAACCTAAAGTTCGTCCTTTTTTCGAACTGCTCTTGTTTTGGGTTTACGGGGCGGTGAAAAAGAAATTGTAAAAAAAACTGGTGAAATTAGTATGAATCTTTGTTTTCAGAATTTCTGGAGCGAATGGTACACATAACAATTACAACGTCTTATATTTTTCAGCACCGAAATATAACAATTTGCAAATTGCCTTATGAGGTAGAGGTACATTTAGCCTGCAAAGGAGAGCAGTTCGAAAAAAGCAATAAATCATGTTTATGACCTAGTCCCTTTAATCTGTAGCATTCTGTCTCCAAATCCATTAAAGAATTCTGAGAAAAAAATTGTGTCAAGTTTTCTCTACGAAATATATCATGAGAAACTAAAGAATTTTCTCACTAATTAATTTAAACGCTCATTTCGAGAATGCATGCCGTGAAACGTATCGAATTTCGGGATTTTCTGATAAACCGTTTCTCAGAATACTCGGAAGAATTTGTCGTCACGAATTTTTGGTACATTTGTTCTTCGACCTTTGCGAAATGTTAACTGGAATGATGTTTTTAACGGTGTTTTTATTCTCTTTCGTTTGAAATATTTTCATCTCTTAAGATACTGACAATATTTTCAAGAATCGAAAAATTGTTTATTTTATGTTTCTAAAAATTATGATTTTAACAGTCAATAAATTTTAATTACATTTTTAAGAATTTACTTTATGTATTTACCTAAAAATTTTTGAATCATTTACACAAATTCTTTAAATTATACATTTTAATGTATTCGACTGAATTTTTTTAGAAAAATGTTGATTTTTAAAAATTATATATATTGGATGTTCAAAAGAAAATTAATAATAAATTTCACATTTTTAATCATAATTTTCCATTGAGTTTTAAAAAAAATCGATAATTGAAATTTATTGTCTAGAATTTAAAAAAAAAATATTTATTTAAAGTATTTGTAATTTGTATATTTTAAGGGATTGAATTTTTGTTTCATAATTTACTTTTTCTAGTGAATTTGTATGAAAAAATGAAAATAAAATTTACCAAAATTTCGAAAATAAAATTTTTTTAAAGAATTTTTTGGAAAAAAATTGTTTAAAAGAAACCAATATAGTATATATTTAGTGAAAAATTTAATTTTATTTGCATATTTTATTTCTTTAAATGAAATCATAAGAAAAATTTGAAAGTTCAATTTACAAAATTTCGGAAAAAAGTATTTTTAAATAAATTTTTTAGAATTTTCCGAAAAAATCAAATTGAAAAGCCTTGTATATTGAATATTTTAAACAACGTGAGTTTCATTTTCATCATTGTCTGCTTCTAATGAAATTATAAAAATCTGAAAATATAATTTACAAAAATTTTAAAACAAAAATGTGTAATGCATCTTCTAGGATTTTTTTTTAACAAAAATTTATATCTTTCCCATCACGAGCCTAATTTCTTTTTCCGAACGAATTTATAACAAAAAATATTCAATTTCCAGAAAATTCGAGCATTTTTTCAAGCATTCTCTATGATTTTTTCAACAAATATTTCTTTTAAAAATCGTATATTCTATACATTAAAAATAAATTGATTGTTACGTTTTTAATTTACATTTCTTGATGAATTATAACAAAATTTTTGTAAATTAAATTGACAAAAATCTAGAAAAAAATTGGTTAACAAAAAATCTCCAGGATTTTTTTAAACAAAATTTTTTTTTTAAATCTGAAACCTTGAAAATTCTAAGTAAATTGAATTTCACATTTGTAATTTACTTTTTGTAATGAATTTATACGAAAAATTGAAATTCCAGAATACAAAAATTTTAAAAATGACATTTTTCGCGTTCTCTAGAGTTTTTTAACAACAAATCACGTTTAAAAATTTTATATCTTGAATATATTAAGTAAATATAATATTTTTAAAGCATTTATTTGAAAAATCCTCGTGTTCAATTTAAAAAATAATGTTTTTTAATGCATTTAATAGGATTTTTTCGGAAAAAAATACTTGTTTAAACCCTGTATATAATCAATCTACTATAAACATTGATTTATATGAGGACAATTGTTGTTATTTAACAATTTTTAAGAGAAATATACAAAATTTTAGTTGTATTAAGACAAAACATTACATAAAACTAATTTACCTGTAATTTAGAAAATATTACATTTTCTACCTGTTCGTAAATGGAAAAAAATGTACGTTAAGGTAATACGTATTGCAATATACACTATATTGTTGTAAATTGTACTAAAATATAGTAAATCTTAATAGATATATTCGTCTTACACTATATTTAGTTTACGTTTTTAAAAACACACATTTTTACACAGAAATAATGACACTTTTTTAAAATTAATGTAAAATTTAGAATCGACTAACAAAAATAAAAAGCATATGAAGTGATTTTGAATTCCCGAGAAACTAAGAATTATAAATTTAGATACAATAGTAATAATAGAAACTAATGTTCGCAAGTTTTTCCAAAAATCCACGCCATTAACAGTGAAAAGTATTGTTTAAAAACTGTCAAAAATTAATGAAAAACTTTGGGACTTACCTAGATGAGAAGCAGTGCAGAATCCGGATGCAAATCGGTACCACTGACACAGGACTCGGAATCGCACACACGTCACACTGTTTAGTAGTTGGTTGGAAAGTTCCTTGGGAGGATTGCGCCTACGGCCAAACGTCAGGGCCAAATGTCAAAACGAGAGAGGGCTCCCGACACGTCCATTCGACCGATCCGGGCTTTTCGAAATGCCAGGAGCTACTTGTAGAGCTGCCGAGCCGGGCCAGAGGTGTCACCACTCTGGTTCGGCGTCCTCGCATAATGGGCCCAGATTCCGCCCAGTTTTCGCGGTAGCAGGCCCATTGTTGCGCCTCCTCTCAAAGCTTTACATATAGCACGAAAATCGGATTAGGCCCCCCGATTCTCGGGGCCTGTCTCCTTAGGTGGCGCGCCCTCGCACGATCCTACGATCAAGGGGTTGAAAATGAGACATTCCGGACCAACCTGTCATCTATATACGGGCGCGAATAATGCCAGAATCTTCCATTATTTCGAAAATACGCGACTTTTCCTCAAAATCCTCAATGACTTTTGACGGCCAACAGATTTTGACGAGGAGTGATCCCATTTCAACCGATCTTTATTTAGTATGCTTGTATAAATCGATCACGAAATCTCTACAAATAAAACTTGTGTAGAATTATCTGGATTTATGGTATACAGTTATGTCGAATCAAATATAGAAATATTAAAACAAATTTAATCGATCACTAAGTCAGAAAGATGTTGAAAAGTTACTAAAATAGTCGTAAAAGGATCAAATAATGTTGACTGAAGTGATTGTTATGTATTTGTGTTACAATATTAATTTGTTGTTATTATTATCTTTATCGATATTGTGTATAATTAATCACTGCTTGGTGTTAATGTACTTATTTACTACTTCAATAAATAAATCATTAAATTAAAGTCCATTACGTCAGCTGTTGATTCCCTGAAAACAATTACCATTTTCATGTAATTATTTATTTAATTATTTATTTAAAGAGTTGCAGGTAACCATTTTTCTTTAATTAAAAAAAAAATATTTTTAATATATGTTTCTTCTTTTTAGTAAATTTGACTTACATTTGGAAAATATTTCGTAATTTAAAATAAATATTCATATGTAACTATTGAATTAAATATTTATTCGAATTAATGAAATAATTAATGAAATTTTGTAAGAAAAAATGAAAATTAAATTTATCAAATTTTCGAAAATAAAATATTTTTAACGAATTTTTTTTTTAAATTTGTTTAAAAGAAACCAATGTAATAGATATTTTATGAAAAATGTAATTTAATTTTCATATTTTACTTCTTCAAATGAAATCATAAGGAACATTTAATTTAATTAATTTTTGTCTTACAATTGTGTTTTTTACAACCCTATCAGCAATATTACAAAGAATTTCGTTTTTTCAAAAACCAATATAGTCGGTCCACACTAAGGCGAGGAGAATAATTTTTATGTATAATTTCAAACTGCTAATAAAGAATATTTGAACGTTTTTCTATCGTTTTTCACATTTTTTTCATTGTTATCTTTAGGTTAGAAAATTGAACTAGAAAATAAAAGATTGTAATTTAATTTATCCCTATTTACAAAAGTATTCCCGGAAATAAACTTATCAGTTATCAAAATCCTGATGGACGATTAGGTTTGTTTGGATATTATTTTGATCTTTGTGTAAATATAAATAATGTAAAAAAATTATCTTTTAAATATACCAAAAACTATTTTTGGTTTGTCTTATCTGTATTATCTTTAAATTTGTTCGAAAGAAGATCCACTTTTTATACCGAGAAAATTCAGCCACTAAAAGTAAAAAATCGTTCTTTATATAGTAAAAATCGTTTTTGGAGGAATTTAATAATTGATTTTTAAAAAGTAACATTTCTCTCTTTACTACAATGTCTGAATTTTCTTTTTAAAAAGAGTAAATTTTCACTTCATGAAACTTATAACTCGTTCGTCTTATTAATGTCTTTAGTTATGCATCGTAATTTACCCTTTTTTTTCAATAAAATCAATATTATTATTATCAATTTCATTATTGTTTTTTCAATGCCAATTTTACTATAGATTTACAGTAAAAAATACTACAATTTCCTAAAAAAACATTGAAATGTACATTTTTGCATCAAATTTGAATATACATTGTGGTAAAATATAATACAATTACCGAGTTACTCGAATTTAAAAGCTATTTTAGTAATTTTCTATAATATGAAGATTCTCCATGTAAGAATTATTTGTTATATGGTTTTTTGAATTTAGAAAAACTATGAAGAGAAATTCTAACGTTAAATAGACGCATAATTATTTAATTGTTCAAGTTATATTACTTTTATATGCAAAAATGATTCTTTTATTTTAGTTAAATATTTCTAAAAAACATTTTTCTTGAAATTGTTATTTATCTTACATAATTGCATAGAACCTCTAAGTGATGCCTGATACGTTCCAAAGAAAAAAGCAGATGCATTTTTCGGAGAATGATCTGAAATTTCATTATTTCTTTTTAGTTTTTAAGTGCATTTCCTGCCAACATTATTTTTTAAATAATATTCAAAGCGTATGAAAAGAAACAAAATCCTCTTGGATATTCTATTTAATTTTTGTAGAACGAAATTGATCTTATGACTTTTGATTTAAATTATGTTGTTATTTTTCATTTAAAAAATGTCCAGTTTTCTAAAGTTATGTATGAGAGAAAAAATATTAAAAATATATGTTTTCAATTTCAATGAAACGTTTTTTTTGTTTTTTTTTGAATGGATTATAAATATGTTTCATTTACTTTCAAAAAATTTAAATTCCACTTGTGAATATTGAATTATCGAATTGTGCTTCTAAAAATTGAACCTGAGTGAACAATGTTTGTAACAAATATTTTTATTGAATTCCTGTTTTAGTGTGTTTAAATATCCATGTGAAGTTTAGTTCGATTTTAGTATATTACTCAACGAGGGAGGTAAAATAAGGAATGTCTTATCTCTCTCTCTCGGCTTCACCTCGGGTAAAAATTACACGCAGTCTGAGACATTCTTTTTTACTTCCCGAGGGAAGTATACGATTTTTCTTCATGACAGGGAGGAAAAGAAGTAACTTTTCTCTCGCTTGCGGGAGGAAAGTTGCTGCTTTCGTCCCAGTGTGATGAAAAATCTTGTTTCCTATTATAGTGCGCAAAGTTCGATTTTGCGCACGTATTTGCGTGTGCAAAGTGCCACACTTCCCACACTTTACTGATCTTATAATTTAGCGTGCGGTAAAGAAAATTTGCGTGCGGTAATGAAGTTTTTCGTGCGGTAAAGTAGCGATATAGGTATACAGACATGTAGAATAGACCTATCAAAACTTTCATATGTTTTACTTTTCAATCGCTGTTCTTCAGTACGGAAAACGATAGGTACAGGTTAATTCTATCTAAAATAGTAATGTAATTGAAAATGTACCCGAAAATGCGAATGCGAATGATTATTTAAATTCATTAAAATTTGTTCAAATTAGTAATTGCATTGTAACAATTAATATTAATAACAATTAACAGTAATAATGATAATAAATAATGTATTACATAGATATTTATAAATTTAGTCTATTTATTACAAAAGCATTTACAAATACTGTTTTCGGTCGGAGGGGCTCAGCCCCCCCCCCAAACCCCCCTTTTCCACCGCCCTTGCACCACCACTTTAAATGTTGTATATAGGTGACGAACTTTGCGCACTTAATAGGGAAAATAGTATACGATACCTACACTTTGTTTAAAATACAATAGAGTCCCGGTATATTTGCCAGCTAGGTTCCTGGCCTTCCCCTCCCGTTTCGTTATATTTGTCAAAGAAGGGGAGTGCCACTTCTCCCTCAGTCGCTTTACGTTGGTGACGTCACAGTAGGCCCTTCCTGAGGCCCCAGCGCCCAAGGCGGGGGAAAAGAGAGCGACGTCAGACAAATACGACGTAAATATAGCGAGATGCAAATAGACAGGGACTCTACTGTATAAGAAAATTACATTTTTAGTTTTAATATTCTGTTGATAAGTTATTTATTTTTATTTCATATATTTATTATATTTTTGTTATTTGTAAATATGAAAAAAATATGTAGATTGTAATATTAAAAGAGAAGAAAATCTGAACCATTTCATTTCATTAACTTACTTCATTTTAGAAACTATATTCATAAATTTAATGAAAAGATTAAAGTTAATCAGCCGATACTGACTTATGTCAGACGTCTGTTCCAATAATAATCTGTTCAAATAACATTAAAAAAGAGCATAAAACACCGGTATAACCGTAAAATGATGTATAAGTAAAACTTCTTTACCCGGAGAAAACTGATACTTTTGAAGTTTCTGATAAGAATCTATTGAAAATGTCACAGTAATAGATACAGGATACATTACTTAGTGTTTTATGTTGTAAAGTAGGTAAACCAATACCGTGCTTGTTATAAAAATGTACTAATTAATGTCCAAATGTAGTATATAACTCATAAATAAAACTAGGAAGTATCGAATTTAGACACTGGAAATAAATAGATAATAAATAGTTACCAATATCATTTTTTCGTGAGAGATTCGAAACTAAACCTTTCAATTTTAGTCTAAATGTAAAATCACGATGTTCTTGCCTTGAAATTTGTAAAATTACAAAACTTTGGTTAGATATTTAGTTTATTTAAGGGTTTCATCCTACAATTTACACTGCAGGTTTTACTACCAGAGCCGTTAAAGTGTATTTTTTTCTCAAAAGTTTGGACCACTTAGGTCCCTTTTTGAGAGGTTTACTTCCTGATTAACCGGTATAAGTTAATAACTGTGGTCTCATCTTCGCTAAACCCTCCGTAAAAATGGTTGGAAGTAATATTTTTATACTACGTCATACATCTTCATCCCATGAATGTAAATTTTGGGAATCTTCTACTTTATTACGTGGGTATAGGTCGTAACTAAGTACAATTTACACTAACGTTAATAAAGTGCCATAGGTTTCACACATTTTGCGGGATGAATACATTTTTTTATAAATGCGGACCACTTCTGGGTAACCCAAGAAATAGAAATGTTTATTCAGGTGGTCTTGTATTGTTCTTGATTTACAGGGACGTTTAGGACTAAGAAGAAAGACAAAAATCTTTAATTAACAAATTTTAGTAACGAGGATTTGTTATTTTTTTGGAAATTAAATGGAAATTGAAAAGAAATTTTTGATTTGGAATATTGTATCTATTTAACATTTACAGATTTAATTAAGAGAATCCTTGTACAAGTGGTTGTTCTAAGATAAATAGTACATTACGATTATCTAGTTACGACCATGAATTTCGTGTTTAATTAGTTCCACCTCCCATGTGCATTCTACGGAATTAAAATAACTCGAGTTGTTAACGATATTTTATATAAGCAAAATCTACTAAATATTGAAATCGATTAAAAAGTATTGTAATGTATATTTTGGCACTTATATTCCACTAAGACACTATTTCACAAAATACTTCCGCAAACTTGGCTTTTCTATCCACCAATTTTACGATTTGACTGTGTTAATGACTTTGAAACTGGCGCTAAATGTTTCAAAAATTGAGTATTAACCTCAGATTTTCTATTGCAGGAATTCTGGAAATTGTTACCGGAGAAATTTATAACAGTTTTTCAAAAGAAATGTCGGTGTACCGCCGCCATTAAGCCAAGTCCATGTCGGCATTATTTTATTGGTTATGTCATCTTCTTGGGTTTTAGCCCGCATTTATGGTTGGTTACGAAATATTTATGGTTGCGTTGGCTATTTTATTAATATTAGATTTACTACACGGCATCGTAAAATATGTATTACCATAACCGACAAAATGGTTACATCTGTTACATTTAACAATTTTGGATTCGGGAGGAAATGTGGTTACATCTCGTCATTGGAATTAAATTGGACCAATTGCAGTAATGATCATTTTGATCTATCAAAAAGTATTGTACTAAATACACGTATGAAATACGCACCTTATATTTCCAGAAGTTACACCTGAATTTATGACCTTAACTATTTAAAATTCGTGTCATGATACGAATTATACAAATAGTTACGTCGAAATACGAGAATTAATTAAAGTTATTTAGTTCTCTATATTATCGCTAGGGGGATATAGAATCTGTTAGTGGTCAAGTTAATGTAATTAAATATATATGCAGCTGAAAAAATAAAATAAAAGTTCTGTGTGCGATAATAATACAAAAACGGATAATCTACACTTTTTTACATTTAGTGGTTGTCATAAACAACCCGACAATTTAAAATTAATCTTTTCAATTTTAAATTAATAAAAAAACCGTCTTACCAAGTAACTTATATCTAATTGTTAATTTCAAGCGGTTAAGAAAACAAACGTTGCTTTTGCAACGATATATGAGAATTAATTAAAGTTTAATTGTATTTATTTGTATCTTCTTAAAGATTGGAGAAGACTAAACAATTTACTACGAGTAGATTAAATTTTATTCCATTTTCTTTTTAGTGTATTAGGAATTTGAATTAAGTTAAAATAAAAAACCCGTACAGCTGTTTAAATGGTATGATCCAGATATTAAAAATTACTAACTATAAAAATACTGAAATTTATAAAAACTGAAAGTGACTTTGAACATGCGAAGAAATAAACAAAAAAACATATGTATTAAAAAAAGTATTTCCTTGTAGTAATCGTAACCCTTCTTTAATTAGGTTTAGGTTAGGTATTAATTGAACTCCGTCATTGAAAAAGTTACTTTTTCTTTAAATATGATACTTTACCTCTTAATAATGGTTGTATTATCAAACAGTTTATTTTGTCGTATTTAAACAAGAAATCTTTTTTTAGCGGACAAAGAAATGCATTAGTTTGACTAAATTTTCAAAGAAAAGGACTGAAAGGCTTGAAAAATACGTAATGGATTATGTCAACGCACTTTCTAAAGCTCCTATCTTGTAACGAAATTCAGAAATTGATATCAGTATACTTGCCTATACAAAACCCGAATTTCAAACTTTCGAAATTCCGACCTTATCAAAAGCTGCGGGCCTTATACCTTTGTCATCTTCTTAGTGATGGATTGAGTAGAATTCCTTTTTATCTTACCCTTACAGTCCAAATATATATCTACAAAATTTGAAGTTGGTTGGTCCAGTGGACATTGATCGGTGAAAGAATGTAAAGAGATAAAGTAACAATGGTTAAGTTAGGGCCTTTGTATTAAGGGGTACTGATTCAAATATACTTTTCGTAAATATACGGGGATTTTTGTAAATAAAAAAGTGCGAATCACAAAAAATACGTCATTTTTACTTCATAAATATTTCATATTTGCCAATTGTGAAAAAACTGAGTGAGATCATACTCATAAACTATTAACTCCAATGTACCGAAAGAAAAATCCTAATCGTATCATTAATAAAAAACTTATATTACCACATTTTTCCGGGTCAGGCAAAAAACTTGATAAAGAGTAACAAATTAAAATGTTTAAAGGTTGCCTTTCATTCTACCAATGGTTCAAACTTGTTCTTAAAAGGGCGTCTGCTTTGTAATCCGAACGTCGCAGGTTCGAATCCACCTTCCAACCCGATTTTATTCTGCCTAAATGTATACAATTCGATAATATTCTTTTTTTTATATGTATACAATTAGATAATAGATTTTTTTAAATTATTTTTGGACCGTCTCACGAAAAACCTCCTAGGACTCCTTAAGGTTTTCGCACTTTATTTAGATAATATTCAATAATAATGTATACTGTTTTATAAAATTCTGTAGGCAAACAATTTACAATTGTATATCACTCATTTTTCTCGGATTAATTCCAAGTTTAACGAGAAATGTATTTTTATAATATATTATTATAATATATATTAATATATATATATATATATATATATTAGTAGTTGTTATATTAAGATTGAACATTTTTATCATTTTCGTTACCCAAAACAAAAAAAAGGTGTTTGTAATTGCAAATAAATATTTATTTGAATACTAGCAAGTAAATATTTCCTTAAAGTAAAGAAATACTATCTTAAAGTAAGTCAGCTTTACTAAAAAGAAGAAAAACTAAATCTTTCACATGCGAGTGTTCAAATAAATATTTCTTCGTATTGAAGAATGTATGCCCACAGAGCAAAAATAAATTTTTGTGAGCTGTTTAAGAAGTCTTAAAATTGTTAAGATGTCTTAAATACTTATCAGAAACAGCTGTTAGATTAATCTTTAAGAAAACTTATGAGTCGTTTTTATTCTCGGCCGTTTGATATAAGGCATTTTATAATTTGTTATTCTTTACAGTTATTCCACTTTAAAAACTTATAAAGGTGCCTGAAATATTAATAATTTCTTTAAATATTGATGAATATTAAATAAATATTGGGCGAACATAACATTCTTGGCGGTAACGATATTATTGTGGAATCCTTAATGAATGACTGAGATAATCAGAAAGATGCCCTCACGACTTAAAGTATTTACGAATATTTTAAAAAAAGAATGATTAAAATCTGTTTAGAATTCATAAAGGACGTCTTAAGAAGGTAGTTTTTGAGATTATCATTATTAAGACCGTCGTCTCATAAGGTCTTCTTGCAGGTTGTGTAGAATGAGCTCTGGACTTCTTTAAGAGGTTCTTGTTCTCTGGTATGTACTGAGTTTTTATCAAATTAATATTTTGGTATTTTATGTCATCTTCCCAAACCGCACTCTTTTATAGAGATTGTCCAAAGCTCTTTCCAAAGATATCTCCAAATATACATCTTAAAGAAGTATTCTTTATGCTAATCTGAAAAAAGAATTCTTAAAGAAGTCTTACTTTTGATGTTAAACAAAATGAAACAAACAGATCTTAGGTTTGAGGTCTTAAATTAACCTAATTATTGATAACACAATTTCAGTTTTGAGACACTACTCTCTAAATTTTTTACAGTGAAAATTGGGCCATCTTCTGCTAAAAGTGACTTTTTCACTAGTTCTAAAGTGGAAATCTCACTTGACTAATAGTGGAGGGAAACATTTCACTCTCCTTAAAACATTAAAAATAATGAAAAAGGTACTTTTAAAAAAATTTAGAGAGTAGATGACGATCGAATCCAAAAATATAGTCGTGCGATATTTACTTCACATACAAGATTGATAATTGACGTTAATAGATATACGGTAAAAAGGTATCTTATCAAAAATGCATAACTTAAACAAACAGAGAAGAATCGATTATTTTCAGAAATTCAATTTTATAGTGATTTTTTATTTATTTTTTTTTTAAGTAAGACCTCTTTGTTGGGACCTCATATTTGGGAAATTTTGTAGAGCTCTTAAAATCTTTAAGAGCTCTTTCTGAGTGGTCCATAAGCTATCTTGATATTTTCAAGACATCATAAAGAGAACTTAAAGATCTCTTTGGTTGTTTGATTTCTATATCCCAAAGCAGCAAAAAGACACCTTTATGAGCTTTTTGAAAAGTCTTGAAAACGATAAGTTGTCTTAAATATTTATCAGAATGAGCTCTTAAAGTGTTCTTTAGTGAGAACCTTGACACTCAATATAAATAATATAAATGAAAAGTAAATTTTTGAGAAATATAGATTCTATTCTTCTACCTTAATTATTAATTTATATAACTTTTACCTAATTTCTTTTTATCGTTGGTATAGTTATATATTAGACGGCGCTTACTTTCAATAGAATAGATATCACACAATAGATGTAGCATCCATTGGTCTGCATATGAAGTAAATATCACGCTATTTTATTTTTGGATTAAGTAGCCACCTAGTGTCTTCAGAAAAAACACGGAACTTAACTCTGGGAATTCCTTAACAAAAAAAGATGGTCCAAAACCAAACCGATTTAAGACCTCTTCGAGATTGCTATTTTAAGAAGTCATGATCGTTTTTTAGATTTTCATAATAATGACCTCTTCATGATGTCTTTTTTGAAATATCATCAGAATGAACTTTGATTGACCTCTTTAATAGGTAAGTATTGCATGGACACGAGCTCTTTCATATGAACTCATATTAAAGAGGTCTTATAGTGCTCTTAAAATCGTCTCACAATCCTTCTTAAACACCACTTTAAGAGCTCTTTCTGAGAGGTGCGTAAGATACGTTAACATTTTAAGTCATCGTGTATTTTGGTTGTTTGGATTACATCTCGGCATATTGCTGTAATATTTGGGCGAACTTGAAGAATGTTATAAAACTAATTTCATTATTAAAACGTAACATCGATTTAAGATTTTCCGGATATTATGGTAAAATAGAATCCAGAACACATTTGTCGCTTTATGAAGCGCTTAATTATTTTCAGTTGTTTGAAAGCTGTTGATTTGGCCATCATTGGGATCCATATTTACATTATTTCATCCTATAACTATATCAACTTCAGAAAATAAAAAAGCATAAATATATTACAACTACATTTTCGTTCCTTTGTTTTACATCAAGCCATGGTCCATTAATGCTTTCATTTTTGCGTGAACTTTTACGAAATTGTATACGGTTTTATAAAAGCCACTTTTACACGTGCGTGATCACTTTTTTTCGTGACAGATTTTATCATCAGGGAATCAAAGAGCGTGGCCGCTCGCTCACGGCCGCTAGATTTATCCCAATCGGACGATAAAAAAGCGCTTAGAATCGTTTTTCGATAAAGATGGAAATTTTGGGAAAACGCCCCTGCGTTCTCGGTTCGGGCGACACATGTCCGATTCGGGCGAGGAACGTGAACGATCGGGTTAGGTTCACCCCGTTGTCACCCCAAAACGCGACGTTTTGTATCGCAGCTCATAAATCAAGGGGCGTAAAATCAATTACCACTTATCGCTCGTAAAACCCCGAGTGCGTATATATACACCCCGATCACGAACCTGTCGCTCCGTTTTCCGTCCGGATTTTTTTAATTAAAAAACTTGCAAGTGAGACTCGACTTCGACGATGCGTTTTCGTTTTGCGGTTAATCACGCGAGTGACATCGATTTTTCTGTTTTTTTTTTTAGAATATCGCTTTTGGTGGTCGGTTGGATTCACTCCTGCCTTTATTAGCGATCAGTTTTAATCGCGAAATGGAGCACGTCAAAAAAATGTCGTTGCGGAAACGTTATGAAAATTAAATCTACAACTATTTTATTTTTTTAGAAAGTTTCATACCCAGTACGGTAATAAATTATTATTAGTTATCAATAAATAATTGATCTGGTTTATTTATTTTAATCATATCTCTGGTTTCATTAAATAACCATAATAATCCTTCTTGTTAAATATTAAGTTATTCTTAATTAATATCGACAATATTACATCAGTCACAGGGTTTGTTTGCATCATAAAACTGCAGTTATTAAACATTGTTAAACGAACAAGAAAGAGAGGGGGAGAGAGAGGGGAGAGGGGGAGGGAGAGGAGGGGGAGAGAGAGAGAGAATACATTTCTACAACGGGAAGTGCGGGGCGTAACGTAGAGGCACTACCGTCGCGAATGCACCTAGCGGGAACAAATCTTACTATAAATTGTTAAATAAATATAATACTCTGCGCAATTATTAATGTAATTATTTTTATTAAAAATGTATATCTAATAATAGAAATATGTAAATAAATATTTGCGATATGTACAGAACTCAATGGATTTGTCAATATTACATTTTCTACTTTTTGTATTAGTGTCAGAAATGTTTGAAAACGTATTAAACCTAATGAAACGAGATCAAAGTTTTTTTCAGTCGTCGTTATTGTTGCCAATTTGGAAGAATGAAAGAGCGAAGCTGCAGGTAACCCTTTGGGCGCCCCGAGGTCTGCGTCCCCGATTTTTCTGGGCCGTCGCCCCGACGGGCCCTTTATTTTGATTTATTCGCTTCTAACTCGCTTTGACGCTCGTTCAGTCGTGCCTCCAGTCATGCCTCCGAATGCAACGGAGAAATCAAGTAAATCAAAACCATTCTCACAACGTCGCTTCCCATTTATACGGCGTCCTACGACAAAGGCATCCGAGTGCTGCGCACAATGAACGCTTAACATAATTTCTTCCTGGACAGTAGCGAAATCGTACCGTTATGCGGATTCCCTCCTGCTCCAATCACGATTGGTACGACTTTCGACGCCCTCGAACCGTTTCATGTTTCATTTTATCGAAATCGATAATTCGATTAAATTCGATATATTTTTAAAATGGTCTTGAAATAATTTATTCCCATTTGATTTTGGATTCAACATTAATTGTAACTAATGGTTTGTATATTTTGAATCTGTATTAGGAAAAATTTTAACTATGCTATGGGTTTCAAATAAGCAGTAAAAGTTATTAATTATTGTTATGCACTATTTAATATTATGTTCTTTATGTACAGGATTCGACGATTATTTTGTGCACAATTTAGGCCGACTATCGCTCTTCAAAAGCTAGTGAATCGATCTCCCTCCATTTTTGCGCACAATATCTAAGGCGTCATTTTGATAAATGTCATAATTTAAAATGGCTGCCACTTTATAAGAAACAGTGACCTACTAGTAGCTAATTTTTATATGTAAAAGTAATCGCAAATAATAGTAAAGAAAGCGAAAAGTAACCACAACAATAACAGATGGAAAAACATAACCTAAAAATATCTTGGTGCTCAGATATGATGGACCGATTTTGAGCTTCCTAACAACAAAACCTTGTTGACTTGTGTGATTGCTTTATAATTATTACTATATGTTTCATTATTCCAAATTAAATGATTTGACATTATAAAGACAATTAGAATACTAGATAGCGATACTAAACTTAAAAAAACTTAAAGTCTCAAAAATTATAAAGAATATTTGATAAATTTCCATTCATCATAAACACCATTGCCGATGTTGAAAACTTTGTAAAACCTCGCATGAAATGTAGGCTTCTTGTATTGAATTGAAAGATACGAAACTCATAAATAGCTCATAAATAACTTGACAAAATATAAACGGTTCCAAATATTGATATAATTTACATTAAATGTGGATTTCCTTAGTAACGAACGTAATATGTAAAATAGGGCAGCTATAGAATGGCATGTATATGGAACTACCGCAAATGCCCAATAGATGCGCTACAGTTGTTTATTCACGCAAGTGTAAAAACGAAACTAGATTAAATTGCATTTAATTAACAAGATGTTTCAGTTTATGTGCAGTTATGTATTTAATGATAGATGTGAATGGTAGAGGGGAAATTTAAGAGAGTAATTTCGTGACTAATGATAATATTATTAATATATATTCATACATTTTATTTAATAAAAATTGATTGAATGCGTTAGGTATATGTTTTATAACATACATCAATAAAGTAGTAAGTTATTAAAAAGTGTTACTACAAAATGTTATTACAAATGTAGTAATTCTTGTTTTGCAAGTTTATGCTTTTATGAAATTATTTACGATTGTTAGGAAAGTACCCATTTCATTCGACTTAAAATTGGAGTAAATTATAAATTGTTTTCTAATAGGAAAAGGGATTTTTAATGAGTATGCAAAATTTAATTCTTATTTAAATGTTTTTAAATTATAATATTTTAATATTAAAATTATAAAATGGAATGATTTTCTTATTTCAAACTTCAGAAGTAAATTATCTCAGTGAAAGTGTAGCAGTTAAAAAAGAATGTGTAAGTTTAACACAACTGTAAATAAAGTGCATTCATTAATATTTTACTAATTAAAATTCAAACTTTTCGTATTGGTACTAATTATTATAATTTTAGATAGTTTACTTACATACAAACATGGGATTTGAATGTGTTCTCTACTTTTTTTTAGTGATAATGTCCACTATTCCGTAAATAAAATACTCATTTTAGTCGAGTTCAAAAGATACGTTATTATTAGCTCAATAAGTAATTATGTATGCCACAATAAGAGAAATTTGAGGGAACGCACTCTTTTGTGGGATAGTGATTGTTCACTCTTACAAAGTGAAATTACATTGAAAAAACAGAAAAATCTGCATCTTAACTGTATGTGAAGTTTCGTTCCAAAACGAAAAAAGACATTTGCTTCTTTTTTAATTGGATTTTTTAAGATTGCGTTTGAACGATAGTTTTACGTTTAATAACATTCTTTAAGAATCTTAATATTTATACACCTCGATTGTATGCAAAAGGTCGGGTTCATACATAGAAATAATACGTTAATTTTTATGATAACTTTATTGTAATAGTATCTTTTGTTATTATTTGTAATAATAATAATAATGTATGTTAACAACAAATAGGGTTTCACTGAAACTTTACGCGTGACAATTAAATGGCATTGACGGCAGAAATTGAATTTCGAAAATGTGCAGAATTAACTTCCAAAACTGACCTTCTACCATAGGCTTAACACTATTTTAAGCACGATTTTCCCATCTCGATACTTGACGCATTTTTATTTGTAAAAATTCAGATATCAAATTATAAAGATAGAAAACTGTTTTAGTGTTTTAGATTTCTTAAAATAAATGCCCCATATTTATTTTTTGTAGTAATTTTCATCGACCATATTGAATTTGCCATTTTGAATATGAAAATTCTAATCAGAAAAGATAACAAATTATGTGCTAAAAATTGTAAATTTTCTGACATAAAAGATCAAATAAAGTGAAATTTGACTAATGTGTTTATTAAAAATATAATATTTGTAATTTTTATCTGTCTGAAATGTAAATATTGTAATTTATCGTATACTTCAAATTCCGAATAATACAACAAAGAAATCTCCACTTATTCTATGAAAAAAAAATGTCGTAACATTCAATTATTAACATTTTTAGAACTATGGATTTTTTCAGAGATCAAAATTCTCGCGTAAAAATTTTGATATTAAAAAAATCACGTTTTACGTTTTTCAAATTTACTAGCTAATATCAATGAGGATTCATATTTTTTTGCGAATTTCACCGTTCAAAAACTTCTATTCGAAAATATAGTAAAAAAAAAATTTCTTCAATTTTTGTTCTCTTCTTTTACAATTTTTTAAGATATCAAAGTACAATTATGACGTCAGTGTAATATTGTTTTTTCACATTTTTAAATCATTTTATAACATTTATACTATAGCACCAACAGTTTTAAACTTCAATTTCATTACACAATTTCAAATACTTTGAAAAATATTAACAAAATACTGAACAAATAATTATAACATTACAAATGATCGCCACTATTTTGTTACAAAAAATTTAAGTAAAGAAGACACGTATCATGTTCAACGAGCATTTTTTTATTTTACATACTTATTGGGTCCGTTTGAATAAAAAAATGTATCAAAATTTGCCTGAAGAATTAGTAATAATATCCTGAATCCTGAAAGTAGTAAAAAAAAAACAATGATTTTGTAGACTTACTAATATTAACATTACATTCGATACAACAGAATAAAAAGTATTAATCGTCAATAATTTGAAAATAACAAGACTCGATTCATAGAATAAAATTTGATTACACCTATAATCAATGAATTCTTTTAAATTAATTCTTATAAAAACCACATTATCGCATTTAAAAAACCGTAATATAAAAAGTATAAAAAATGCAAAAACATTTTTTTACATTCCATTAAAAACGGTAAAAAATGTCCGTAACAATAAAAAAACAACAAAAAAATATAAAGGAAAAAAACTGAAAACATCCTCGGTGACCTCAAAAGCAGGAAACGGGGCGCGAGATAGGAGGGAGGCGGAAGTATCAATTTCGCGACCCTTTAAAAAAGTTACGAAACAGTTATTTCGATGTTACATTCGATAATCTCAAAGGAAATTCCGTTTCGCCGGTAGCACGGGAGGAAAGTTGGTAGTCGGCTTTCCGGCTGATCTAGGGAGTTTCCGCAAAATCGCCGAGTTTAGCTTTAAGCGCGCTTTGGGAGTTTCGGGAGCTTTTCGGGGTGGGATCCGGAGGTGAGTAAGGTTTTCCTAAAAAATGAGATTACGCCGACGCAGGCGCCTTCCAGGTCAGGCAGAAGCGGCCATCGCGGCGTCGTCATGGAAACCGCGAGAAGAGGAGACGAGGAGACACCGTAAGTATCGATCGCGGACGCTCAAATGGCCAGCGCGTCGCGCGATATCTGCAAAGTGAAAATTCCGGGCGCCCAGAATTTCCGGAGAGTCGCCGCGGCCGTTCCTCGAGCTTCCCGCCGGGTGGCGCCCACCCCGCTCCCTCAAAAATGTTAGCCCAGAGATTTTCCCACTGTTAGTTTTCCCGATTAACTTTTTTACCTCGACGCGCCAAACTTTTTCCCTGGACCCCCCGCTCGATAATTCCGTTCGCCGACGGTCGAGAAACATGCAAATGACGTTGACGGATGTACACCCAACTTCGCCAATACCTTTCCCATCTATTTTGTTAATACTCTTGGGAACACTGCAGTTTTAACAAAAAAAAACACATTTATTTTAAAGTTGTTTTTATTTTGTTTTTTTGTACATAATTAGGTCAGGAACCGACGGCGGACGATTCATTATATGAGAATAAACGACAAGAAAATTGTTAGTAATTTTGGTAGTTACACTTATAATAGGTTCTTTTTTATGACATTTTTGGTTAAAAATATAAATAATAAAATTGTCGCTTTAACGGATTTTTCATACTATATTAGCACATTGTTAAGAATTTTACTTTTTTTTTAATACTTATTTATTGTATTATTTACAATGAATTTATTATAAAATGTAAAATAATAATAATTATATTTATGTTTTTTGATGTTTACAAGACAAAATATATTAAAAAATTAATGCGATTAAAAATTGTTAATAACATTATTAATTCTGTTTAATCCTTGAGAGTAATAGTTTTTTATGAGAAAAAAGAATTATTCGTTAAAAATTTTAATAAGATAAATGTCCCAAAAGGGGACTTCAAGATTCTATTGAAATTTGTTAATACCATTGTTATGACTTGTTTATTGTTGATGTTTAGAACGAATTTTATTCATGTTTTTGATTATTTTCTCACAGAAACATAAACACTCGTAAGAGACCACGAAAACAAAATGTTAGTAATGTTGTTAATTTTACTCAGTTTTGGAGAATAATTCTTTTTTTTTCTAACTAGTACACAATTATTCATTTAAAATATAAATAATACCAATTTTTAACCTGGAATTTTACTGATTCTATAGAAATGTCAGATTATACTTTTGTTAATATTTTTGTATTGTTAATATTAATAACGAATTTCTAGTAAAATGTTGCATAACAGCATTTATATTTATATTTTTTTCAAGTTTAAATATATTCAAAAATAAACCGGAAGAAAAATTATTAGTACTTTGTTAATACTTTGTTATTTTTAATGTTTATCACGAATTTCTAATAACGAATACCAGATTTTATATTTATGTCTTTTGATTGTTTCTTCAGTGATGAAATACATTACAGTTTATTATAATTGTTTTTCAGTAAAAAATAGGGAAATATAAATAGTAAAAATGTTGCGAGGGGACAAAGAAAATCATATCAGAATTTTGTTAACACTTTTGTTAATATTTCTTTATTATTAACTTTTAGCACGAATTTCCAATGAAATATTATAAAAAATAGTATAAAATATATTTATGTCTTTTGACAAAAAAGTGCGTTAATTAATTGTTATACCCTGCATCATGCGGGGAAAATCTTTTCTGAGATATCCTTAGGATCAATCAGAAAAAAACACAGTTTGAAGTAAAAAGTGTTTCCACGTTTATATTCCACTTTTTTGCGTCAATTCTTAGAATTAAATGATATTTTCTACGTACCCTATTTTCCCGTGAAGTGTTATTTATTTTTATTTTTGCGGCGTTTATCATCAATACAAAACCATCCGTTAAACAACAGAAAATTGCGTGATTCTTTCATCAAATCCTTAGCCAGCGAAATAAAAATGAATTCAAGATGAGCTCCGAATGTACTCTAAAATGAATCAGGTGAGTAACTTTTTGTGTTTTTTCTAATTCCATAAAGATCTATTAATGGTATCCAGTTCAGAAAAACCTCAAAATGTGACGAATCTGACCTCTTGTAGAAGACATTTAGAAATCATTCTGTTACGTTTGCTGTCTGAGCATATAAAACAAATTGTTACGAGTTTTCATTTTTTATCGTAACGCCTTCTAGGGTCGAAACCATCTCAGATATCAAAACTGAAGATCATTTCACTAAAAAATGATTATTTGGGATGATTAGAGGTTAAGTCATAAGTAAGACTTCTTTAAGACCTCTGTTTATAGACCATCAAAATTAGGACCTCTTCAAGAGTTTATTTTAGAGATATCATAAAGAAACCAATGAGATACATTATTAATAGCTCTTCTTTCGGACGATGATAACTAAGATCTTTTCATGAGTCGGTTTTTATACTAGTAGAATTAAGACGCCTTCAGAAGTTCTTCTTGCAAACTATCACAAGAATACTTCTTCTTTTTGAAGATATAAACAACAGAACTAGAAGATCTCTTCCTGATTTTTGTTGAGACTATCTAAGCTGTAATACTTCTTCAAATGTTCGTTGTGGAGATATCGTTTAAAAGACCTCTTTAAGCACTCTTCTTTAGCAAACAACTATCCAGACGTTCTTCAAGAGCTTGTTAGTCAGATAAACATAACTATAACTTTTAAGAAATACCTTTCGTGGACTTCTTCGTGAGCTCTTCGTTTGTACCATGAAAACTCAAATGTTTTTAAGAGTTCTTTTTTGCAGATAGTTGTTCTACCTTTGTAAGAGCTCTTTAAGAATTATTTTTCAAATTATTACAAATATAATACATCTTCAAGAGCTAATTTTGGAGACGTCTTTCGGAAGAGCTAAAAAAGATCACTTTAAGGACTCTTTTTCAGCTTACACTACTAAATATTCTAGAAAATTCTTTTTTCATTCCATCACAAGTATAATTTCTCTTCAAAGGCTAGTTTTGCAGATATTCTGCAAACAGATCAGGAAGACCTCTTCATGAGCTCTTTTTAGATAAACTAAACTTTAAAGAACTATTTAAAAGAACTTTTTCATATTTTTACAACTTAGATGTCTGCAAGGCTTGTTTCTAAAGATATTTTTGGAAAGATTTCTGGAAAACTTCTTTATGAGCTCTTTTTGAGCAGTCTATCACAAGTACCATCGTTTCAAGAGTTCTTTTTGGAAATACCATTGGAAACAACTACTCGGTAAATAATTCAGGACTTTTTAACATCAAAATATCAATTAATTCAATAATAGATTTTGCCTCTGCAGAATGCGAATCAAAAACAATGCTCTACTCAAAATTTTTAATATTTCTGCGACAAAGACGATAAGAAGGTTCAAGAGTGCAAACGTCAAAAACCCCTCATTTTCAAGTTAGGTATTCCTTCATTGCGTCGTAAATTCGAGCGGTAACTCGCAAGACGGCGTTAGAATTAAAGCAAATCATTCGCAAAATTGCGTAAAGCCACGAGACCGAGGCGTTTAAAGTTTAGAGCCGCGATAAATGCGTAAACAGGAAAGGGTTGTTCGGAGCCCCGAACCGGTGTAAACTCGAAGCTTCCGCACCTACGGTTGTACGTCTCAATTGAATCGAACGAGTCATTTTACGCGTCTCGGAATAAATCCGCTGGCATTCACAGTGAGAAACGACACCGCCGAGACCTAATCCCGCGGCGCTATGTGTTTGCACATGTTTTACATCGACGCCCCGTATGTTTGCAGACACTAAATTACGGAGCACAATAAGAGCAACCCCTTCCGTCCTCCGCAACGACGGATTATAAAACGGGCGATGCGAAACGCGAAGCTCCGACCCCGGTTGCTCTTTTATTATTCGGCCGTCGCTAAGCGTCGCGCGGACCGTCTCGATTTCCGCTAAGCGCTCCTGAATGCCGGAGAGCTCCGTAAAAGAGGTGCGAAATTCCTATTTTATTAGGCCTATTTGTCCTCGTACGTGTGCCGTGAATCGCGAATAAAGGCCGACGTGAAAAACGGTCCATCGACGAATTATTCTCCTTCTCTTTGGCAATTTCGATCCCAAAAATTCGACACCTTAAATAATGTCCCGCTATACTGCGTATTCGACGGCTCGATTACTCCTATTAACAATGGACCTTTAGATCCAAGTATTGTCCCGTCCCCACAGTACTACAATCCAATGATCAAAACACCGATCAAATGCTCTTTGATCCTTAATCTAGAACCTAACGATTGCGACAAAAATTGTTTACGTTTTATTCCCAGTGTCAATTTGTTAATTCTACGTGCCATAAAACAATAATATTCCTTGGTTCCTAATTGTATTTGTAATTATGATATAATACACGGCAACAAGACAATAAAACTATAGCAATAGACATACGGATATTACCGAGGAAGTCGAATCGGCCAGTAATTTAAAGGTTCCGGGTTCAAATCCCGCGGCGTCGATTTTTTTTTATTTCGATATTATTTTTTCTTTAAATAAAAAAATTATAACAAAATTCGTAAGAAATTTCTGCCACCGTCATGACAATTAAACGCTTTTCAGACATCTTTGCAAAAAATACATAGTAATACATATAATAATAATTTGTTAAATATAAGTATATTTATCGTTACTATCTAAGATGTTACCGGTAATCATATGTCAAAAACATATTTTAAAGATCTAAATAGGAATGTACAATATCTAAGATAGTGGAGTGAACTATTTACACATTCCTGGCGCAGCTCTAAACATCTAGATAATAACGTATAATATCTAAGATAGTAAATAGAACTATCTAAAGATACCTGTTCCAATTCTAAACATCCAAATAGTATCCAATAATAAACAAAATGGTAATAACAATTATATAAAGAGACTTGCCCATATTTTAAATATTTAGATAAAAACATATAATATCTAAGATAATAAATAGAACTATCTAAAGACACCTGTTCCAATTCTAAACATAAATATAGTATCCAATAATAAACAAAATAGTAATAACAATTATATAAAGAGACTTGCCCATATTTTAAATATTTAGATAAAAACATATAATATCTAAAATAGTAACGAAAATAATTTCGTCATACTTCTTTCTATTATAGACATTTAAATGGTAAAGTTTAATTTCTGATATAGTAAAGAGTACTATCTGGTGACGCTTGTTCCTACAGTAAAAATATATGTAGAAACATAAATTATCTAAGACAGTAATGAGAACTCTGTGATAAGAAATGTATATTCTCAACCTCTGTATTGTAATATATAATATCTGAGATAGTAAAGAGAAGTATCTGAAGAGGCTATCATTTTTCTCGATCTCTAAATAATAACGTATAATATCTAAAATATTGCAATTATCTGAAAAGACCTCTGGCAGTTCTAAATTTGTAGATAATGCCGCATAATATCTAAGATATTGAATAGAACGACCTGTTGAAGTATTTAGATAATGCGACATAATATCTAAGACAGTAAATACTATTATCTAGAGTTGACGATACTACAGAAACTTCTGCATTCAATATTTGAAAGCACTCTAGAAGTTAACTTACATATACTAAGTATGATCTAGATATTAAAGCATATTTCGAGTGCACAGAACTATCTACTAACCCTACCCTGATTCTAAATATCTAAATAGTAACGCGTAATATCTAAAATAGTAAAGAGAACTATCCGGTGAAACCTATCCCTATCCCTATTTTAGATATTCAGATAATATTGGTTAATATCCGATGATATCTAACATAGTAAAAAGAACTGTCTTGAGAGGCTTGATCCTGTTCTAATCACCAGTTTAGTTATTAATGTAGAAGATTACAGTACGGGGAGTAGACAACATATCTGTTATAATATTCTAAACATAGTATAATCTAGATAGTAAACGATAACACCTAAAATAGTCCAGATAATTGTCTTAAGGGACCTCTTGTTATTCTAAGCATTTAAATATGAAAACGCTTTATACCTAAAAGAGTAATGAGAATTACCTGGAGATCATTGTCTCTATTGTAAACATCCATATAGTACCATATAATATCTCAGATATTGCATAATTTGTAGATATTCTGAGCATATTCTGAGCATCTAGATTGTTGCGTAAAATGTGTAAGAGAGCAAAGTGAATTGAGGTATTTGACCCATTCAGTAGATATCTGTTTAAACATGTAGATAGTAAACGTTAACATCTGGTTTCTTCATTAAGATGGTATGTTCTTTTACGACCATTTCTATTTGGGATTAAATAAGTGATTAGTTGTAGGTCTTTTAATATCCTGAAAATTATTCTTAGTAAATATTTCTGTCTTATATATTATTATTTTATTACTTTTAAATAAACGCCTAACTGAATTGAATAAAAATAGTGTAATTATAATAATTTTAGTAATTTTCTAAACCATTTAGTATCTAAGATGCTAAATTGAGATTCTTACATTCAATTAAATGTAGGAAATGTAACAAAATCTAAAACGGAAAGAATTCACGGCATCAGTTGTTTTATTTTAACTTGTAAAATTACATTTGAAGCTTCCAAATGTTACTTATTACATTTACCACAAGCAGAAATGTATTAACCGACATTCCTATAATTTAATACTTCTTTTACATGATTTCTAAAAAGTATGGAAAACTAAGATGTTCTCACAAATTGTATAATACACAAGTTTTGAAAATGTTTATATATTTTCAGAATTCCTGTTAATTAAGCTTATTCGTATTACTAAAAATTAATTGCGATGTAAACATTTTAAAAATTATAATTTTTAGTCATTTCACAACAGAATCCGATGTTTGCTTTCAAGAAGACGAGGCAGTTGTAAAAATTGTTATTATTTGGAGTTACGGCGTTCATCTTAGGTATTTGTCCGGACCGATGGACAAGAGAGCAGCTGTTTTCATCTAGTCAAAATAACCACTCGTCAAGCCGTTGTGAATTATTGAAAACCCTTCACCCGAAACAATGTCCAATTGTTGCGAAAAAGTGAGCACTCGGTTACGTGTACCGCAGGAGGCGTGCGACCGGAGCAGAGGCGTGCTTCGTTCCACCTGGTTAATGGGCTAACCTAAAAATCTTATTGTTTCGTTTATGATTTACAGATAGCGTCATCCCGAATTAGCTCGGTCCGGAAGAATGCCGGTAACCGAGAGAATTTCGCGCACGAATTGCCAATGGTTTCCGAAAACTCGGGTGCGAAACTGTCGCCGCGATAGATCATCCATAATTCATGATAATGGAGGAAACTTTACAAGGACCTCTTCTTCGACAACAGAAGGAAGGGGACCGATGAAGGGCTGTCCATAGAGCTTGAATATCCTCCTTCTGGTTAAAAGTAATAAAATAACCGCAACTTCCAAATTTTTCCCTAGAGGAGGGCCGACTTAGAGGACCCTCTCCAACGGCACCTCGGTTTTCGCCTTCCGCCCTGAGGCGGTCCTTCGAAGGACGAAGATTTACATGGACGACCATTTTATTTGTATTGTGGGTCGTATAACCGACGTGCCACGCGAGAAAGAAGGTCAAGTTTTCCCGGCCCTCACCGACTCACGGAATTTTAAACGGGTGTAAAAAACATTTTTCGAATTCCTACCTAAGGGCTTCCGCAGAAAAGCGGATGGTGTGACTTTCCGGATCGGAATTTCGGAAGAGGCGCGTGCGGCTACTGACGTCCGATGATTTTGGGCTTTCTTTGAGAAAAAAGAAAGCGACAAGGTCAAGGACGGGGATGGCACAGTAATCTTGTGCCCCAGTTCCGCCGAGGGCGAAAGTGACGAGATGGTACCCCGCTGTTCTGCAGAAGTGCGCTTTAGCTATAACAATAGCTGGTTAGCCGATTTTAGCTTGTTTTCCTCAGACTTTCCCGATCGACCGTAACGAATCACGAAAACAGGCGTGCGATATCGTTTCTCGGGAAACGCTCATTGTTTGGCAATTAACGCTTAATCTCTTCTTGTTAAATATACGAATTAGATCGTGGGTGCCGGCAATCCGGAATTTTTTTCATATTTAGCTATTACCTGTACTGTGAATTGTCAAATTTCAGGAGTTATGTGCTCCAGCTCTTTTCTCTCTTCTCTGCCGACATTCAGTTACATTGGTCATTCATTTTCAGCTTATACATGTTTATTTTGGTGAAGTTGACATACAAATTTGGGTTCCAATTCGTTACTCCAAATAAATATAAGAAAAGAAAAGACATGCTTTGGTTCGTTGTTTTCCGTTCAAATTTTGCTGCTCCGAATCGAATCAATGTAGCATGTATCCGCCAGGAATGATTTATATGGCAATTAAATATTATATGTCAAATAGAAGCAAAGCAAATTAAAATATGGACTTATAGGTGTCGGTCATATTATGGCCTGATTTCATATTTTGTATTTTAATTACTTCTGTCACTTAAAAAAATTTAAATTGATGTTCCATGTCCACATGATTTATTAATTTATGGGAATTAAACTCCAAATCCTATAAACTTAAAAATTATGAAACTTTTAATTGTATCTTAATTCATATGAACACGTTATCAAATCCGGACGTATGTTTGGATCGAGTGGCATAACGACTTATACTAAAAGATTATTACAGTGGCGATTGAAAACTCAAAATGGCAGCTTCAAAATAGTGCCATTATCACGGAATTTTTAACTTTTTGAATGTATAATTCATCTAAATGACGACATTTAACTAGAATATGATGGAACATTAGTTTTTGAGATCGCTGATTTCAAATCTATTGGCGGATTTTCACAATTCAATACGGCGGATCCAACATGGCGGACAAAATATTGAAAATTGATCGGATTTGCTTGTTACATGTTAATTGTTGAAATTTGTTACTGGGGAGTTTCGGAGTCGCTGAATTTCTTTCTATTTTTAGAAACTTTGATGTAGGTAGAGTTTTCAGATCACTGATTATGAATATATAGTCAATTTTTCAAAATACAAAATGGCAGATACAATACGGCCAACATAAATTAAAAATGTCTTTCTATTTTTAGAAAGTTCGGTGTAGGGGGAGTTTTCAGATAACTGATTATGAATTTATAGTCAATGTTTCAAAATACAAAATGGCAGATCCATTAATGCCAACCTAATTTTGAAATTTCGAACGATTTTTAAAAAAACTAGTGTAAGGGAGTTTGGGGTTTATGATAGCGAATATGTTGTCAAATATTAAAATTTTAGGTAGCAAAACAATTAGTAATGTTATAATGATACGATTGAAAATATTTTTGCATTATAAGTGTACATTTGTCGTTATCCTTAGCTTTTGCTATAATTTACTTTCTTGTATTAAGAAAATAAGGTCAATTCTTAGATATCAGTAAGGATTGTATTATAATAAACTATACTTAATACTCGTAGATTCATACACACTCGCAATAAGTTCAAGTATTTTAGCTTGGCATTCTATTCTAAAAAATAATTTAGTAGTGGGTTATAATGTAAGGGGGGTTAAACAATTTAGTAGTTTCGTTATAAACACCCTTTCGTTTTAGCTCATTGCCCCTGTAAATGTTATGGGGATATATGCATAACCTTGCAAAGCTAGACACCTTCTTAAACTAGACAATACTACTGAAGAGACTAAACTAATTCTAATGTCTAGATCAATTTTGTTGAACACAGCTTTTGTTTCGGTTGTGGATACCTCTAAAAAATCTGTTAAAAATTGGAAAACACGAAGTAAAACTCCACAGTTGCATAAAGAAATCAGAATTTATTGATTTTAAAACAACAGAAGATTATTTAGATTATTCTTCATCTTTTAGCGGGATTCTGAAGGTTACAACTTACTATGAAGCACTGCCAATATTGACATTTACCAATAACAATGGCTTGTTCACATTTGTAAAATGTACAACGAATTACATTATATTAAACTACCTACATGACCCTTCATTTACTTATAAGCTTAGCAGAATTTTAATACAATTTCCCGGTTCAGTTCTCTCCGTGCGCTTATATTAAAAATCAAAAATTAGCAATCACGTTAACAAGTATTGATCATAAATTGTTTATAAATTAAACTTTCATAAAATTATAAACTGTATAAAAATTATATTTCAAACTATGTATGACATTCTCACCTCGGAAAATAATGATATTGACATCAACAAGTATTTATATATTATATACTTAGTATTAAATCACTAAATATAATAAATTTACTTTTCCCAATAGTATACGGGAATCCTTATTTCCTGCACGAAAAACAGTGCCGGAAATGGCATTTCCTGCACTTGTAACGAAATGTACTATTTCCAATGATTAGAATTAATTTATAGACTTTTAAAAATATTAAAAAATATTTTTGCGTCGACGTACAGATGTCAGTAAATGAAGTTATTCCCAGCAAACAACAAAAGCGACTTCTTGTTTTTATATTCGCACACAAATGATGTGTGATGATATTACATATTTATAGCAATTGTTAAATTTGATTAATATCTTTTTATAAAAATTTAAGCAGACAACCTGTAGTATGTATTTAGCATACAAATAATAAACAAATTCGTTTGAATAGTGGAAGGACTTAATTCAGTTGTACTGGAATAAAATGATTTTTCAAGTGAAATGTTAGCGGCTTAGCAAAGCTCATGGGTCTTATAGATTTCTCACCGGCGAATCCCGGCGGGACTGGCGAACAGGAAATAGGATTGAGCAATCTGTGACTATACCCAAATCGAAATTAAATGAAAATAGAATACAACTGAAATAATTAGAAATATCTCTCAAAGAAAGGCATTACCGGAAATTAGTCGAAACCAATCCTAATAGTTAATTTTATAATGTTAACACCAACCACACTCATGTAATTTTATATACATTGCTCTTCAACGTTCCATTAAAAAACATCTAGGATTAGTTTAAACTAGTTAAAGCGTAACAAATTCGATTAATTATTCATTTACATTATTTAATTATTCGTACGTTTGTTTTACTGTTACTCAAACATAAAAAAAAACAAAGAGCTCCTGAAGATCATGTTTAGCAATTTTTAGCTTGTTTGATAATTAATTTTCATAAAAAAGCCTTAATATTATCTATAGGAGAAGTTTTATCTCAGTATTGAAATGTTTGTGAGGCTTAAATAAAGTGAAAATTAAATTCAAACAATTCTCAAATAAACTATCTGATAAATTGATTTGCAATTATAGGTAGTTACCCAAAAAGTTGTAAACTGTTATAGTTAATAAAATCCTGCTCATGTACAATTCCTGTTAATAATGCTCAATTGTATTTATGAAAACAAAAAATGGTATGACATTTAATCCAGTTAATTACTAAAGTGCATTCCTCTAACTATATTCTTAATTCATTTAACTACTTTAGGATAGTTACTTCTACTGATTAAATGCACTTCAGAACCTATTGAACTATTTAGACTAGTTAAAAAGTTGCTAAATTTACTATGAATGTTTGTTTCGTTTACTTTTCATTAAATACGTTGATTTATTTAGTGCTGTTTGTGCGGACATTTGTATGTTACTTCCAATTATCGGTTAGTATTAAAGAGAAGAATAATATGTACTAGAAGAAATCGCCGGGTCTCCAAAAGCTTATTCATTATACACAACTATATTGCACGTAACGCCGCCTTATTCGTATTTGGATTCCTGCGCCACGTAGCGTTCAAATCTGGAATAATGCAATTTTATTATATAAGGGTCAACATTTGCCCTTTGAAGAAGGGAACGAGGGGACAACTACTACTTGGAAGAAAACTATTAATAAGTAAATATAAATCACTAATTTAACACTTAAAAAATAGATAGTTAGGCTTACTACTCGAGTAGTAAAATACGGACCTGACATTTTTTGTAGCTGTCGTCACCACTTAAATGGCTGGCCTTTTACCCGGCAAGAACATGTAGCAAGTACAACACAAATTTTGTCCGTGCATTAATCGAATACTGGTACATCAATTTCGAAACGTTGAATCTTATATATCTTCAACAATTGTCTTATTACATAAAAAAACATTTTTGGAGGATATTTTAGCACATCATTTTCTTGTTACACATATATAACAACATTAATATAGGTAAAACAAATATTAAAACGAAAACATTGCAAAATTTATATCACTAAATAAAATATTGTGTAAGTTGACAAATAATACGTCAAACATGGTACATACATTAGTATTTATGACAGGACACTGTCCACGATTCATTATGAAACTTGTGTCACCAGTTTTGAGGCAAGTTTCGAAAGGATGTACTAATCTGCAGGATGTCGCCTTCAACATCTTGCGCCCCCTTCCCCTGTCATTCTATTTCCTTCACTCCTCTAAGTATTACTTCCCTTATACACTTTCGTCCATTTCTCTTCTCATAAACTACAATAAAAACGAGTAAGAAACGGCGTAGTGGTGGGAGGCACAAGGTGCTCGACGCGCCGCTACGCGGTTTAGTTCGTCGCTCTTCAGCATGCGACCACGAAAAATGGTCAGTGCCACCGAAAATACGAGGAACTAAACAACTAAATAATTAAATTTTCTTATAATTTAAATAATAAAATTAAAATTTTAATAACATTATGATATTAGAATAACCATTGCATGACTTAACTAATTTTAAACTAATGTATTGGATTACTGATCGAAATATATAGAAAGTTTGATAAAAAGGACATGGGAAAGCTAATCAGAGTGTCGAATGACAGATACCAGACGTGTTTCTTGAAACGAATGGTTAACTAACGGCGGCAAGTAGCTGTTACTAACTAGCAGTATTTAATCGGGATTTTCGACAGAATGTAAAAAAAGTCGATCGAACGAAAATTTGAGGCACTTAATAGACTGAATTTCGGTCACCTACGTCTAATTAGAGGCGACGTACCGACCGCGTCTGGACGCTGGCACGTTCGCGCAATTCTCATTGTCGCGTGCGCGAAATAATTGAAATGTCTCGGTACCGTCGGCCGTCGCTGCGGAGGATTCTCCCACACACCTGCCTGCATTTCATCCCGCTTGCATCCGGTATGCAGCGTTCCATTAAACGGATTTTCAGTATCGGCTGACGATAATTACATTCGCAATGATTGGGTTCTGGCGTACTGACATAACCTCAATTTTTCCTTTGTTTTCCGACTGACAAACTAGTCATCTCTGCTTTAAAAACATTTTTTACTCATTTTAATCGATTCGGTCGATATTATTTAATTTACTACGTAATATTGTCTTCTGGTGAATAACATGAACTTATATGTGAGGTTATGGCACTAAAATCTGAGGAAATTAATTTTGTTATCATTAACCCTTTGTGGGGTTTTCCGTGATCGCAATAGTTATGAATTCTACATCAATTTTACCAAATTACAAATGGCGGATCCAATATGGCGGAAAAATAGTTTTTAAAAATCTGATGGCCACTCACCACCGAATTCGACGTGCACTTTCACTTAAATCGTTACTTTTTCAGAATTTGCTGTCCGTCGTATTGAAGTAATTTATTGAGCCACTGATCATGAATTCGAAGTAAAAATTGCCAAATATAGAATGGCAGATTCGAAATCCGGTGAATAATAAAATATTATATATAAATTAAATCAGCTCAGACTTAGAATCAAAATCATTCATTAAAATAACACACCAATGCAGTTAAGGGCGCTCCCGCTAGATGGCGTCAGTATTCAATTCTCGCCCATTAAAGAAGTGAGCTTCACTTATGTACATTTGGAAGAGTAAAATCCCGTATTATTATTGTTATATCAACATTACTAAGGTAGTTACCAACATAATTAGATATATTCCTACATTTCATTTGAGTTCTATTACATACATTGTTGATGTCATATGGACGCAATTTTGAAATACCAAATTTAGTATTGACAAATTTCGTACCGTAAAGTTTTGATAATCGTTAAATACAAATCTCAAATCACAATGGCGATATTCAAAATGGTGGAAACAATATGGTGGTCCAAATTACAAAAACTATACGTTTACTTACATTCGACAGACAAAGCGATCTCCCAAACAGTAGATGATAATGAACTTGTGGTTCACTTTTTTAGAGTGTCTGAATATGAATCCGAAGAAGAGAAATTCGTAATGGCGGAACGAATATGACGGTCGTAAATTCACATGGATATTTAAAAATTAAAATACTTATAAATATATGTTTTCGACATCCTTGATCACAAAGTAAATGTTGTTGCGAATTCAAAATTCGAAATGGTGTCTTGCTATATTTTCTTATTAAAATCTACTGAAAATGAAATAAAAGTTGTCCTCGATGTTGCCGAGGCACTGATAACAAATTTGAAGTATAAATTCCAAAATTTAGAATAATGGTTTCGAATTTCGAAGTACAACGAAATATATAATAAATTTTACTTAAACTTAAACAGAATTTAGAATGACCGTGGTATTATACCAATGAAAGTATCAAATAGTTTTCGAATTTTATCACATTCTGTAGAAGGTTCTCCCTAGTAGAATAAATGCGTTGCAATTGCTGTGTTAAAGAAACAAGTATATTTTATAGGAAAAGAATTTTTCCTGAATTACCCCGTATGGAAATAGGTTTCATGCTGGGATCTTATACATCAGCTTGGACGACATTGGCTGGATTCCGATGAAACTTTGCCAGGAATGTATTGGGATGAACAATGCTGAATGTAGTTTGTCTCCGATGTATTCGGGATTTAGTTGGATGAGTTATCTTTAAGCTAAGTATCCGGATTTTTATTTTTTAAATCATAGTAGTTATCTAAGGTGTCTTTGTGTATCTATTTATAGTTGTCTTGTATGGGTCTATTAATTTTTGTTCAATTCCATTCCCCTTACTGAGAAAAGGCTTGCAAAGACATGATGAGATCAATTCGGATCATTATTCAGATTTAAAAATGTTAAAACACGGTTACATGTCAATCTTACATGTGATTTTTTAAGTAGTAATTAGTGAAATTTCTTTGTATGTTTCAACATATTATTACTTGTCGAGAATTTTTTTCTTAAAAAATACACTGAGATAAATGTTGGTTTACAGTTAATGTAAGAGCTTCATAGTAAAGCTAATCTAAGATTCGGTTTAATTTGTTATGTTAATAGTTAGTAGGTTAGGATGTGCGGCCCTGACAAACTCCTCTCTATAGCTCGTCTTCCGAACGGAAAAAACGAGCTAATTTTTTGCCTATCTCAAGATTTTGCAGATCTTTTTATGTATTAACATGAATTAATTAATCTCTGTGTCAGCTGCGCATGCAGTTTCACTCACGTCGCAACCGGAAGTCCGGTTATCAATGTTAATAGTTAGTATAAGAATTTTAAATATTGGTGTTTGGATCATACGTGACTTGTAATGTATTTACGCGCTAACAGTTTCTCCGAAACAAAGATAAACAAATATACACACGCGCAGTAATCCGATTTTCTGTGAATTTTTCGTTATTCTGTTGACATGCGCAGTTTAAACGATAGAACTAATTGATTGTTAAAATATGCGAGTTAATATACAATAATATTGCCGGCATGCAGGGAGGTGCTGGTATTTTCATCTCAAAGCTACCTGTCGTTTTTTGACTTAACAGTTACTGTTGTAACTTTACAATTATTAATGTAAGAGCCTTGAAATTAGCTTGCATTAACTATTATTAAATAATTTCTCTTAGAATAAGAAAAGTCGGTGAAAATACATACTAGTATTAATACATATTATATCAATTTATAGGGATAAACATGAATGAAGAGCATTGTTTTGAAATCGATAATGGTGGAAAGAAATCCGCTTACCTATGGTGTTAACTGAGTTTCTCGGTAATGTAATGTTAATATAATATAATATAATAAATCAATGTAAGGCCGTACGTTATCTACCTTTTTTGCAACAACAAATAACGCGTTATGTATTTATTTCCTACAATAGTTATATATATATCAGAAATGACAAATAAGATCGTTGTCACGTGGAAAAATGAACGACAATTATTTACATCTTTGGTACATTTCTAACAGTGTAATAACAATGTGGGAAACACTTTCAATTTTCTCTTTGTAAAGAATTGGTTATACATAAACATTACATAGTGATCCTGACATAAAATAAAAGATAATCGTTTCTTAGTATTCAATACAAACAAACAAAAAATATTAAATGTTCGAGGTAGTCTACTGATACTTGTTATTAAAATGTTATCAAACGACATTAAAAATACAAACACATAAGTTCTCGTGGATTGCATTATACACAAAAATACATATCAATATCCACCACATGCACAGTACAAATAGGGAGATGAAACAAAGAAATTCATGAGCAATTGATATGAATTCATTTGAGAATCTAGTGACATGAACGACATGCATTCAGATTGACACACTGCAAACGTTGGGGTCCAAAGTGACGAAGCATTCCTGAGTAGGTGCGAAGAACGCGGAGGGCAACTAACATATATAACTACTATATCATGCAATCGATAGACGCTAACACGGGGAATCTATTTTAATAATTTTAGTAATGATGACTTTATCATTAATGAAGGAAATATATATTGGTTTAAAAACAATACAAATTTAAGAGATTGGATATACTTTCGAAAATAGGTTCAATTTAATTGTAACTCCATACCTTTATATGTATTTCGAATCGGAATTTTGACATGAAAATAGGCGATAAAATCATTTATTTTACAAAACAACATTTATAAAACAGTAGACAAAAGTCAGGAACGAAAATCAGTAGAAATAGCCTTGAGCACAGCCGTACAGTTTCCGTGGATAATGGCGCCCCCTACATGGCAGCTATAAGGTTCGTCTTAACGTATTAATAGCTAAAAACTATATCGTATCTAGGACCTGATTAAATTTACATCTCTATGTTAATAACAAGATTTTACATGAAATGCGGTAAAATAAAAATTCCATTAAAAAATGATACCCCTCAATTTAGTAAAAGGAAAAATGACAAATAACACGTAAGCTTACTATAAAATTGAATATTATCACGATTTTGAGCGTTTGTGACTTTTCTTTGAAATGACCGACAGACACATTGTAATTTAAAATATATAATTTTTTGATTCGTTTGTTTTATAATTCATATCGCAAAGTAATGTTTACATTCCTAATTTGAAGACGAATGTGTACAATAAAACTACATTAAAATTCAGTTTTTCATTTCATGACAGTTGGATGGCTCGCGAGTTAGAAGATCGGCAGACATCGCGACCGCATCTAGTGGCGATAAACAAAACTATGTTTGTTTGTGCGTAGACAACATCCTATAATTTGAATGTTTTGTAACAGTTCAGGGAGTCATTATAATTATTAGACGGTTCAAAAAAAATCGATTTTTAAAGGTACAGAAATTACAATTTTTCCGTACTGAATTTTTGCATCTCGTTCTGTCCACTTTTTATTTTTATACTTTTACAAAATTAAGGCGACAAAAACTATCTATAGGTTCAACCGACATGAGCCAAAGTACATTCTCTTCAAATGAAGATTCTTTTCTAAGTGAACTAAAAAAATCCTTAAAAATTTTTTAAAGTAATTTTTAGAGCGTGTCAGAGTCAACCTTTTTAAGTTCGAAATAACAAATCTTAACTTAAATTAACTTAATAACAAATTTTACTTTCAATCAGAAAAAATGAGAATTTTTCAATAGAAAATTTAAAAATGTAAATCACTTTCATTATCTGATTTCAGACCAAAATTCCACGCCAAACTAAAACAAAATTGTACTGACAAGGCGCCTAATAAAATTGACGATAACTCTGCCAATTGTGATCAGAATACGGGATTTCGGTTAATTAGTATTAAAGGCAGCAAGATTAGCAATACCAGATTGTAACCTACATAATTCGAGGTTAGTAAAGAAGAAAACACGTATGAAACTCTTAAAGAACGTTCTCCACAGTTATAAAAGAAGCAAAATTCCGCGAACTATTAAACATTTCTAACCATCATTTTGAGAGAGCTTGTATATACATTTATTACAAAATGTTTTCCGTTTATCTTCTATTTGTAGGGATCGGAGTCGAATCGCAGAACGTTCAGGGAATCAACAATGCTTTGACGAATTTGTCTCCGGTAGCGAAATTCCAAGAGGAAATTATCCGCTGAAGATGTAAACAAACAAGCATTTTCATCTTCTTCTGAAGGATATTATTGTTAGTGTATATGATTACATTTTGTACTTGTACCCAGTTATATTATATGTATAATATCTATATTAAGTAAGGTAGGAAGTTTCACTAAAAAACCTAAGTTAAAGATGAATGAATAACATTTTCGAAATTCGGGTTCTGTTAAGGCAATTCTAATCACTATAGACGGAAATAAGTGATTTTTATTTATTTCTGACAATTCTCGGTTAGTTTTAAATTAATGTCTTTGATATTTCAAATGTCCCTCAATAATATCCGGATGAATTTTTATTTTGTAAAGTTTTACCGTGGAATAACAAGAATTACAAAAGCAATAAGTTATGTATTACTAATTTCTAAGTGATTGGAGGAGTCACTACTTCTATAGTCTAGTATTCTGATGTATAACTCAAAGTGTTCGTGATGTACTTTTATTACCTTTCTCGTAATTACTATTATTTTATTTGTTCGTATCAATTATCGCTGTTAAAAATAGGTGACGCAACAACCCATAAATAAAGTAGCGTAGCGTTTAGGTTAAGTATTCAGTCAATAAATAATATTGATTTTACCCATACTTCGGAATTATCATTACTTCTGGACACATTTTTAAGTTTAAAAATCAAGTTAGAATATTTTACTTCTCTTCTTGCATCACTGTCTAGTTTTCTACCATTTATACCTGCGAATTCTACGTGTATTGTATACTGAAAAATATGCTATGCATGTTACGAAACCTATTCTAACTGAAACATCTGATCTCATATCAATACAAAGATATTACCACAAATTAATACACAAGCTTTCTTCCAGAAATACTAGGCAGCGCAGCAATCCATAAACAAAGTAGCGCACCATTTAGATCAAGCTTTTTCGAGCAGTCACCGATTCATAATGTGTATATTATCGTTGCTACATGAGACCCTGATCCCTATTCAGGCATCCTGAAAACATTTCTATCAGAACTATGACGTCACGATTAAGCAATAAATATGAATTCCGTTTTAGTGATCCCACATGATGGCGAACACCTGGTGAAGCATGCAGTCTCAAACCTTGATCAGGTCGTGAGACATTTCGAATACTACATCTCTAGAATATTCTGAGAATTATACATATAGAATGTTTCAAATGAAATGTTATCAGAATATCTCATTTGCAACATTTTGTTTGAGATATTTTCAGAATATTCTGAAGATGTTGCAATTGCAATATTTCAATTGTAACGTTTGTGACATTCTGGGGATATTCTGGAGATTTTATTTCTATGTGGGAAGTAGACACGCGATCACGCCTAGTGGCGACTGAACGAATTACATAAAATTTAGAAGTTAAACAATTCAGACGTCCTTATCAGGCACTGAGCAGGCCCCCTGATCTGCCCCTGATTTGAAATTTCTAAAGCAGTTAGAGATTCCCGGAAATTGAAAATAAGGCAAGCATTATCAATTCATGGTTTGGTCTTGATATGGAAATTCATAAGCTTCCCTATATGAGTTACACTTTATTTTAACATAATCAGGGTTTAAACAGGGCATATCCATGCGAACCTGATCAGGATAATTTACTGAAGCTGATCATGTCCTGATCTGGGTACATTCAGAAGTACCTGATCACGTCCTGATTTGGGTACATTCAGGAGTACCTCATCATGTCCTGATCTGGGTACATGCAGGAGTACCTGATCAGGAACGCCTTACTGGAGCCTGGTCAGGCTCTGGTACATAGGCTGCCTGATTAAATTTCCGCTCGGGATGTTAGCATAAATGATGTGCATTAGATATTTTTCGTTCAATAAACGTATGGGAAACATGTCTATCCAATAATGTTAATAGTAACGTTCTACCAGTAGATCTTTGGCATCTGATTGCGGATAAGTGTGTTTAAGAGCGAAAAAGTAATAAAGATGAATGAAAAAGTGTCGGGAACTCTTCATCACCCAATTCATTTAGGTTGCCTTTCAGCAACTCCCATTTCAATCTATATTCGAGCATGTACCAACAGAGACTTAGGTCGTTCTCTGGTAATTCGGATGGTAATTGAGACGTCTTCCCCCAGTATAGGGGGGGGGGGTTCGACACCGAGCGGTACGGTGCGTGACGTGTAATTAAAGGTAGTCGCGCGGAATCGTGGAGTCGCGTGGACCACCCTGATCCCCGGAGCGATCCCCTGCGATGCCGGCAATTACCGCTGGCTTAGTGCGTATGTACGACGGGGAAGCCCTCGTCGTCGGGGTCCTGGACGACCCTCCCGGTTCTTTCTTTATGCTCGCCATTGAATATCCACTTCAGGACCCGGGACACGTGCGTCCCGTCGGGCAGCGACGCACTGGCCTCCGTTTAAGTCGACGGTGCTTGTTCCTCGCTCAATAATGGAATTCCGCGCATGCCTAATTACCGATGCCGGCATTCCAACGGCAGGGGTTTTCGTTTGAGAAATTTGTCGTAAATTCGCTTCGTTTGCGAAATTTACCTTTGATGAAACGGAGTGTATTTAGCGGAAGTGGAATGCGGCTGGCCCCAATGGCGGCTTCGGTGGCGGCGAGCGAGATCGAAAGTGAACCGCGTTCGCGTGGTACCGCGGCAGTTCATTGTAGCCCGATTAGCGACGGATTTATGTGACGTTCGAGGAGGGTGTCGAGGGAACTCGGTTATGTTCGGTACGTTTCGGCGAACATCGCGAGATTACGTCGCCGAAGCTTTTCACTTTTTGGCAACGACTTCTAGTAACGAGCCGGTCTTTAAAACGTTCCGCAGTCACATTTCTTCTTCCGTCGTCAATTAAAACTAAGTATGAGATGATTTAAAACCAGACTGATCTGATCATCACTAAATTGTTTTTCGGTAGTTGGAATTTTTTAAATTCTCGGCCAAAGTTAACTTGTTTGTTTTTACTGATCATGACGTCGTCGAACTAGTTTTAGCAAATTCTTGTAAATACGTATTTAAGCTCCTTCGAGTAACAACAAGTAGTTCACCAAGTTTTTACTACATTGTACTAAAGTGAACGAAAGAGAGCTACAGACTCATTGACATTACGCTAGCAATATAGATTGATTAACCAGATAGAAAAACTTCGATTTTTTTATATAGAAAAGAACAAACATAAAAGAAAAAAATGCGTTTTTTATAATTATATGCGTAAAGTATTGCTAGAAGAGTAGGTTTCAGTGCGTGAAGTGGTATCACATGCCGTTTGAATGTCGCAGTAAAACGTCAACTTTATTCTCAAATGACAAAAAATATTGGTTTTGTTACCATGTGTGTAAAGTTATGCCTTGCATATTTTTGTTTTAAATAGTCCTTGCACTTGTAACAAAAGCAGTTTTCGAACTGGAAAACGTAAAAATGAAGCTTTACGCATTTCATTACAAAAAGTACGGTATGTTGTTCGTGTGTAAAAATATCATTTTCGGACTAGTGGTATAAAGTACTATTTTGATACGAGTGCGAAAAATGGTTTCTGGTAACCTGATGGTTGTAAGTTGAGGTGTAGAGAATGGCCGCACCTTCATTGTAAAAAAAAATTGCACTTGTACTGAACAATATCTTTTGTTGCACGTGTATGTAAAGTGCAAATTATAATATAAAAGAATTTCCGATCTTTCGACGCATGTACGCGAATGTCTCTTTAAGAAACGTTCAAAATGCGTTTGCCGTCGGCTCAGACCACATTCGTTTATAACAGTTTTACACATTTGTGTCGAAAACGATTGTTTGTTTGTTTGTGTGAAGATCCCGCATAAAGTAATTTTGGATACTAGTTTCGTAACATACGTATGAAAACATTTGTACAGTGTAAGGTCGTGCGTAAAGTTATTTATTCATTTAAGGAGACCCAAGCACTTTACGCACCTTAGCGCAAAAAATCAGACATTCCCACTAGTGTGTAAAAGTAAACTTTATACTTTTGTTAGGAAATATTGTATTCAGAGCTTCCGGTATGTGAAGCAAACAAGTGAAGTAGGCGCTTCACGCAATTTTTAAAAGTAATCTTCAAACAGTCTGTTATGCTTCACGCACGGAAAAATCTTGCATACATTAAGGTGTATAACTCGTTTTTATTTGTGATGTGTGAGTACTTGTACTGTTTACATAAAAATGGTGCTTTTCATGCCAATTTTTCTTCTATAAAGTAAACTTTTGCACACCATCACACATCATCATTCGAAAAGTGCCCGTTGGCGTATAAAACTGCCCTTGAAGCATTGAAAAAGACTTCAGTACTTTGAGCACTATCTTTTCGCTCCCAAAATACAAAATTAAAAATAAACTTTCACCCTAGTTAGATAATATGCTACTCGTTACGACGTATCTGTCATAGCTGTTGCCAGGTGCATTTTAAAGTCGAATATGAATGTTCCAGTAAAAGTCAACATTAAGTATAGTCAACCGTCGACTTATAGTGTACTTAAACATTCATAATTATCGGCACATCCATAGTCGACTTTTACAGTACAGTAGAGTCCCGGTATATTTGCGTCTCGCTATATTTACGTTCCAGAATGTTTGCCCAGTTTCGTCTCGGTATAGTTGTCTGTCGCCGCTCTCTTTTTCCCCCACTTTGCGCGCTGGGGCCTTATGAAGGGCCTGCTATGACGTCACGAACTTAACGCTACCGCGGAGAGTGGGAGAACCGGCTTTCCCCTTCTTTTGACAAATATAAGCGAGGAACCGAGCGGGCAAATATACCGCGACACTACTGTACTTAGATATAAATGGTGTCCAAAATCCACTCGTGTACACGACTTTTATTATAATCTGAGTAAGGGTAATAACTGTTAGTCTCTAAATTTGAGTTAGTTGATAACTATGAATTCATCAACGAGAAGTGGGTTACTCATTCAATCAAACCTATTGTTTCATTAGTAAAATATTATTTTGTACAATATTAGTTGAATCCACTTTTTGAGTAGTATAATATTACTAATAGATTCGTAATTTTATACTATTTGATGGTGGAAAATTGACTAATTCATAGTAAACAACTTTTCATTTCTAAATATTTGCTCTAATTCAAATTTAGAGACTACAAACGTGTACTAAAAATCCTTTGTGAGAAATTTTACGAATTTATTAAAACATTTTATTTCACTAATGTGTTTTATCACTTTTAACGAAACTGAAATGGTCGCATTTATGTTAGATGGAATGACGGGTGTAAAATAGGGAAATCAATCGTAAAATAATATTTCCTAAGGGTATCTTCTGCGTAATTATTTGCGTCGTTCCCTCTTCTGGCGTCCTCAAATAAAATATGTAAGTTTTTCTTCAATTTTTGGATTTATTTTAATGTATACATTATACAATTCAATAAAAATGGTAAAATAAAATTTCAGAATAATGTGTGAACGCTCAATTGTGTATAATCCTTAGCATACCTCGTATTAAATTCCTATCCTTACATATAGTAATTTTTTTTTTTACAACTTTAAGCACGAAAATTGAGGTTAATGAGGTTAATGTGAAATTCTAAATTAGCTGAAACGATTTATCATTATTCTGAAACTTTTTACATGAACAGCGCATGTACATACAGGATGTATTATACATATTAATTTGGTGATTGTTGTCTTGTTAGCACGCAAATACAGAATCTTCCTAGAAGTCCATCAGGAACCCCCTTCGACATTAGCGATACTTTTACAAGCACGAGTTTTAGACTGAAATGTTTTGTAATGGAGCTTTATTTTCATGAATACATTATAAGTATTCATCTCTTTGAATTAATACGGCCATAATGTCGTATTACCGACGTTCCTCAGGGTCATCGTCAACTGGTCAATGTCAGTCACGTCGCTTATATTGCGGTCGCAATAAGCGGAGAGGTTATGTTGTGTTTACGTATATGCCATTCTCGATCATAGCAATGCCACGAATGCCATATAAGCACTGGTGATATAACACTACACTGAGGATGTCAACTATACACGTAAACACAATAGAATCTGATAATGCAAAAATACTAGAATCTAAAGTCGGAAATATTTTCCTACATAAATTACCAAAAGTTTTGAAGTCAAGAATCTCGAAACCTTACTAGACGCGTTTTATTAATCTCAAGAAAGACTGAAATTTGCACTATATTTTAACAAAACATACCTGAAATGCATTGTGTACATTTGTTTATTGTGAGGACTCACAATAAACTTTTTCAATATGTATAATACGAGCGAAAAAATCTAATTATTGTGTATATAGGAATTCTGCAAAACACAGGAAACGATGTTATCAGATGCGAGTTATTGCGAGGTACACTAGGTGGCGTACAAATCTGAAAATAAAGTTGACCATCATTTCATTTAAATGCCCGTGGTGGACAATGAATCACTGAATGTACGTATTTGAAGTTTGTTAAAGAAAAAGAGAGTGACATCGTTTTTTTACGTAAGAAATGTCCAGATTCCATATGGTCAATGAAACTGTACGCAACATCACTGTTGGATTTAAGCGCCACCTAGTGCTCAAACTTGTTATATAGTCCAAATCAGTCCTAAGAAGACCCACAAGAGGTAGAAATGTACACGGAGAAAAAATTTCCTGAAAAATTACCGTGCTAGTCACCTGAAAACGGGTGCAACTTGATTTTTCGGAAATATTTATAGCAACAGACAAGAAATATTGCTTTTCTGGCCAGGAATATTTGCAATAACGGCTAGATATTTTTATGTACGAGCTAGTCGAAATGTTCAGTGTAGCACAGTAAAATCTACAGGACATTGAGTTTTTAAGTTAGTGCAAGTCAAATAATCCCCAATATTTGAAGAATTTTTAATATGTTGCTTCATTATTTTTACTATGCCACTTCTCGAAGTCGAAGCGAAAGTTGCCGACCGTATCCGAATGCTACCGAGTTTAACTGTGGTGAAAACAAAAGAGCATCAATATGGCGGCCGAGTAGTCCGACGTACGGGACTGAACTGGTCCGAACCGAGTAGTTTGGAGATTAACTGTTTTTATTCTGGTTGCAGTAATTTCTTTTGAACAAGTTTGGCCAATTTATATATGTGAAGGCAGTGTAAGTATAAAAACTTCTTTTATATCATTTTTGCAATAAAATGAAGTGTTATGTGTGACTTTTTTGCTGTATTGTGGCACAGGAATTTTTACTGTGCTCTTGATCCGAAATTTTACATGTTACTTAGGAAAAATTCAGCACAGCAATGTAAATTTTACTTTGCCAACAACATGCACTGCGTTTATGGGACAGCACGGTAATTTTTCAGGACATTTCCGTACAAAAATTCTGGGAATTTTTTCTCCGTGTAGACAAATACATGAAATTTACTAAAAATCGGATTTTTATTTTACCAAAACGAAGGTAGTCCTATTCAGATAGTTCTAGTTATAATCTAGTCCAATTTACCATACTATACAGAAATAAGTATTTCGAAAACATGTTTTTATATGAATCATGTCTTGTTTGGTAAAGTAAACTATTTATCTATCTTAAGAATAGGAATTGTTATGATAATATCAGCAATAAATGCAGACTATTAATTAGTCGGCTTGATTACGAATTTTCTTAATTTTTCAACGCGCGTCGCTCTAATGAAAGGGGTTAAACATTCAATGGCCTCCTCTCTTCCTGGTCGAATATGACCAAGGGGGAAACTTCGAGTGCTGGTCGAAATGTTCCCCTCGAAAATGCGCCAACTTATTTATTTCTGTATTCATTATCCGGTACCAAATGCATATTATCCCCCGATTAAGATTTACCGAAATGGATCGTTCAGCATTCCCTGACTTTCGTTCGCGATTATATATACGTGAACATATATATATTTCAAAGTATAGGCCCATGTTCCTGTGTGTATACACATAGAAGAGGGTCGATTGAGCTGCGAATCAACTATGACAGCGAGGCGCGACATATGCGATGTCAAAACGGGACGACACACGCGCGTTAGAATAATACAATCCCCGCTTGTACAAAAGCTGCATCGTAAAAAAGTCGATGACAACATGAACGATGTGTCTTTATGTTCTGCTGCGTCACTGAAACACGCTCGCTATACGTCATATACGTAACACGAGGTGAAGATAAATTTCGGGGCAAATCCTTTATGACGAAGGAACGAAGTTGCGATTATGTACTTAGAGGTGATTATGTCTAATTATATATAGATTATGCATTATTAAATGTGAGGATAGTATACAGACTAGATTCCATAAAATTGTATATATACAGAACTGGTGTGTTTATAGATTGCCAAACAATCCCACAAAATTGTTGGTTTAACCTTTCCTTATAGGTGGAAAGAAATAAAATTAATTTTCTAACCAAACAGGTTTGGTTGCATCTAGTTTGGTTCGCGATATGGAACGGTTTAGTTACGGGAGTCAAAGCAAACCTTGTTCAGTAGAGTCCCGGTATATTTGCCCGCTCGGTTCCTCGCCTTCCCCTCCCGTCTCCTTATATTTGTCAAAAGAAGGAAAGTGCCGCTTCTCCCACTCTCCTCAGTCGCGTTACGCTCGTCACGTGACAGCAGGCCCTTCATGAGGCCCCAGACCGCAAGGTGGGGAAAAAGAGCGGCGAAAGGTAAATATAACTAGGCAGAACCCGTCAAATGTCCTGGGACGTAAATAATTCGACTACAAAGTAAACTAACTTGGATTTGGCTCGATGATTGCTGTTACGAGTTTCTTAATTTTCCGATACTGCGGCATAATTTTCTCCTGTTTGTTAGGGGGAGTTAGTAAAACTCTGTTACTCTGGTAGCATTTCTTACAGCACAGTTCAAACCTGTCAACCAGATGGCGCTGTCGCAACACATCTTTCCACTGCAAACTTTATGTACGTGCGTGAATCTAATTAATAAATATTGCAGCGTGCGTGTCAACGATAAAAGTTGGAGTGCAGACAATTGCGTATTACGTGGCAATCGATAGGAAAATGCAAACAAACCCGATGGGAGTCCCAATAAACATGAAAAATTGAAAAGGCCGACACGAAGTAGAGGAGGACGAGCGTGGCGCGTGCAGAATGAAAAAGAGAAGGAAGGAAGTGACAGGAGTCAGTTTCAGTAGGTGAGAGAGCGTGTATGTACCTTTCGATATGGCCTAATGACCGGCTGTCAATGCGGGGGGGAACTTCGAATGAATGGACGACTCGATTTCTGTGCGTGGGCGTAATGCTACGACTTCGTATTATGCTCCATTCGTTCCTCACCGAGTTGGCCGAGGGTCAATATTATACGAGCGATTGAGCCGACGTTTATACGAATCCGAGATTTGTTTGCCTTCTCCTTTCTTCCTGAACGAGACGCGTCGTGTAACCCCCTTGTCCACCCCCGTGTCCTCGTCGACGTCGGTAGGTTTCCGAAATTAGTGCCAATTACCGGTGTATGGTGTGTGCGGCCTGATACGTTTTGTTCCCCCCTCCTATTTTACATTTACCCACTGGTTTATTCTGCTTTTTTTACGACAAGCACGTACACTGTAATCGTGGTTTCGCTAAAACGGTGGCTGATTCGACGCTTCGTTTCTTCATTAGGGTATAATTTGACAGCAATTAAAGTACTTCGGTATTAACTACTCATTGCTCCAATAAATTATTTCAAGGTCCGATTAAAAAATTGTGGATTTTCTAATTGATAAATTACAGCTAATATAAAAATACTTAAACGAAGGAGTAACGTTTTTTAATCACTAAAAATGCGTAGATCTCAATTAACCTGTAAAAAATATTTGGAAATGATATCCTACTTTAAATTTCATCCTAAATTTTTCGTAATATCGCCCTAGAATTTATCTAAAATATAAAAAGTTATCCCCAATTTGTTGCGAATTTTCAATTAAGAATACTTAGAAAAGTATTTCCGATTCTTAAATGTTTATACATAAGATACGGAATCAAAAATTCAACATGATGATCCTTAAAATGGCATCGGAAATTAACGAACTAAACGTTGGGTATTTAAAAAATGGAGGAAGATGGAAAAGTATTTGAGAATTAAGAACTATTTGCTCGTTATAAGAGATTCTAATATTTCTATTGAGATTTTAAAAACTGGGCATTAAAATCTACATTTCTATTTTAATTTCGGGCTATTTTGAGTACGGTGCAGTAGAGAAGTCAAAATCAAGTCAGAAAATTGTTTTGTAATCTTGTACAGATCCGAATTAAATTTATATATGGACATGAATAAACATAACCAAAGATCATGTAGTTCACTACAGAGAAAGTAACATCTATTTTTTATGGTGCATAAGAATTAGACGATGAGCTCATGTCTTTAAATTTGTTGGAGTCAGAATTTCACTCTTAGAAAAAGTGACTGAGGAAATAACACAATAAAAGTGGATTGGACCCTAAACAAAATTTTAAAGAGTCAAACTTTTAAGAAGAGTCGAAATCGTCTTTTTTGTGGAAAGAGTGAAATTATAAGTATTTATGAGGCGTAAGTACCTTAGCCGCCGCTAGGAACGCTCGAGACTTTCGTGGTTTTAATTTTCTCTCACTATGGAAACATACTTCTATTTTATATATATATATTTGAAGGCACGTTTCGTCTCTTCCTACGTTTATTATATTTGATACTTGTCAGCTTTTTATTAGAATGGAATATAAAGTTCATATTTTTTCTAATATTACGAATTCGAAGATTTTTTCGTTGACTAAAGAAACACCAATTAAATTGATTTTTTCTTATAGAAGAAAAATGCCATTTTCAAACACACTCACTCCATTAGAGTAATGCATTCACTCTTAGAATGAAGTGAAATTATAATTCTTTGCAAAAGTGAATATTCACTCCATTAGAGTGACCTTTCACCCAAAGGACATTAGGGAGAAAGAAACAATCACAATTTGATAATCAAGTGCGTTGCATAAGTGTATTAAATTTTTAATATTTTAATGTATTAATTTTATTTATACTCTATAAATTTCTTGGAGTGAAAATTCAGCCGCTCTTTGAAGAACAATGAAATTTACACTCTATTGAGAGTGATATTCTTTGACTCTCAATGGAGTAAAATGTTTCTCTTAATATAGTGAAATTTTCAGTCATGATAAAATTCATAATTAATCTTTATTTGATCTATTTGCTATTTGGATTTCTTACATAATCACATAATGTTTCATAAATATTTTATTTCTTCTAAACCTACTACAACGGTGTATGCAAATTGTATCCGTGATATCACTAATAGATCTGTTGCACTTGCTTGAACTGCTGCAACGTCATTATTACATAGGAAGGAATTCCCTTTCTACATAAATATGGAGCAACTATTTCTAATTCAAGGGCTTGCGAAAAAAGCGACATCTATTGGATGTACAGACGTATCTTACAGTCATAACAATTAGTATTACATTGCAATTATTACACTCATGTAAATCGCATAACGTTATTCAGTAAATGTTACAACTCATTTTCAAAGATCGTACATTCAAACACGGTAAGAAACTACAAGTTTAAAAAATCATACAAATTACATACTTGCCAGGTATTTATAGAGCTAGGTAGTTCTTTTCTGTTTCACAGAGTGTATGCATTATTTAAATACTGTGTAACAATTTTAGTTTAGCTGTGATATCAATGATCTTTTATGGCTGACTGGGTATTGATCAATAATCCCAGCGTATGAATGTATAATCAAATCAGAGAGAAACACCGTGCATTCCGTACAAAAGGTACGTTAACATTTCGGAGGGGAAATTTAAATCCGGCTTTGTTCAGGTTGCATACATATATATTTCAGGCCCTTATCAGACTATACTGCTGGAGCCTTATTGACAATTTTTAATCATGCGCCTTAGTATGGGGTCGCAGTCGGTTCTCCGTCAAGACTTATTCCTATTCAGAATCGTATTAACAAACTGTAAGGCCGAAAATTATTCCGAAAATTTTATCATCTTCGATTTTAATATGGAGTCATTTAATTCAAAAATGAATTTACCAATATTTCTGGCATAATTTTTTTTAAGTTTTACTAAAAATGTTTGGAATGTTTCTTTTGTATATAAGATAGTGAATTTTTATGCAAACCTTTTGTCGCTCGTATGAGATTTATATTCCCTGCACTCTTAACATTTTATGAAATTAAAATTCAACCTTTATACAGTGAAAAATGATCCGCTCTTATATTCCGTACTCTTAAAGACTTGTAAGTCGTAATTTGGAGCAAAAGTTAGTGACAGGCGATGGAAAAAATTCATTTTTGTATGGTGTATAAAAAACAAAATTGTGACCAGTTTACGGGAAGGTCACAATTACAGCAATTAAACGAACCATTATAATAATAATAAAATAAGGTTTCCTGTAAAGTAACTTAAAGTATAATGTTAATTTAAAGAAGTGATTTTATAAAGATTTAAAAATTTAACGTCGGAGAATCAGCCACACTATCATTATATTAATCTTAATAAAAGGTCACCATATGTATAAACCTACAGACTCAGTTAGTTTTATCGCCGCCAGGTGTTATTGCAGCTTTTGTAGGTCTGTTTGGATACTGCTATGGAAATGCGTTTAGAATTAGTATATATTACGACACATGGAGAGGCAAGGTATGTTGTTACTAGTGTAACGTTATTGCAAGATTTGTATGTAACTTTACAATAATCTTATTCCAATTTTCTGCCAGAACTTAGCATTCTATATATAAATGCAAAATTACAGAAATTTAAATCTAACAGATAAACACAATTTAAATGCAATAATACTATCACCTACATGTAAAATGTTAACCTTAAAAATAGATTACACACATCTTATACAGAGATTAGTTAGTATTAATTTAACATTACCCTATAACCTCCACCTAACAAGTTTCTCACATTTACCCATTCAGTGAGAAATGGACATTTTTTTCACTACAATTTTCAACGGTTGTGTTTTGTGTAAAAAAGGTTAAAAAAAATGTCTAAGCAGGCATATCTGATGTAGAATTAACTGCACTTTCAAATTCTTTTATTAAATTTTATATGTCATAATATATACTTATGCTATACCCATTTCCATAACGGGTGCCGAACACAGCTGCAAAGTTGCCACAACACCTGGTGTCGATAGAATCAACTAAATTGGTAAGTTTACACAAATTGTAACCTCATATTAAGGTTAGAATAACGTTGATGTGAATGTCTTTGAAACATTAAATTTTCTATTCCTTAGAATCATACCTTATTTTGTTAATATAATTATATAACCAATAAATGTAAATAATAAATAGAAATCGGTTAATAGTAACATTTCAACGTATTAGTGCCGTAAAAGCTATTTTATAAGAAATATTTAATTCTTAAGAATAAAGTTTTTGTTAAAACTTGTTATTTTGTTATTAAATGATAGTTCTATATATACCGTTAAGCATATTATTAATTTCTTTATTGTACCTGATTATCGTAGTAGTGAAACCTTCAAAATTAAAGTATTATTTTAAGAAGATTAATTAATACCAAGTTAACTTACGAAACGTGATTAGTTCAAATGAAAATTAATTTTTTGTAGTACTTTTATCTAATCAATTATCGCATTTAAAACTAAAAGTAATGACGTTCAATAACATTTTTAAAAACATTACTTAGAAAGTCGATTTTCAACTAAGCATAAGACAGCTATTAAGTAATATTTCGTTTTAATATGTGAATTTAACCAATCCAAAAGGCATTTATTTTAAGATATTTTTCACATTTTCACATTTTTATCAATTTTGCAATTGGATAGTATAAAAAATGGAATTTTATACAAAGCACTGAACACAATCCATTTAAATTAATAGTTTTTAGTGCCAGTAACACTATTTAAAATTACAACAAATTGTTGTCTTTGTAACCGTTCCCATTATCATCAAAATATTTGTTTGGATTTCGAGTAATGTATTTTTGGGCAGTGGCTGTAATGGAAAGTAGACGTGCGCAGTACCATGACCAATGGGATATTCGTACAGGAACAGGGTGTAAACTAGCAGGTGGATGAACATGCGCAGTGTAAGATACGAGTGAGTGTTTCGAACCGCAAGAATCATCCAACACTCGACACTGCTATATATTTCAAATACCATTTTATGTATTCGCAACTAAAATAAATATTTTGTAATAATATTCATATTAAATTTTTGTTAAACTAACTGTACTAGATATAGACTGTTTTTTTCAATCTTATTAAGTTTATGTGGATGACGAAATTACATTTTTTTTAATAATTTGTTTAATCATAAATAAATTATTGATCTCGAGTTTATCATTACTTATTTTGGGACACACAAAGTAAGTTTAGTACAAAATATAACGAAAACATGTTTGTTGATCTTTTTGGTTTGAAATGTTGAAATACACTTAATCTAATTCTGAAAAAATTACGGGTAAAAATTTATATGATAAAAACGATTTTAAAAATAAGATTTTGATATGCGATTGACATAAAATGCAAATTGTTTGTTAGATTACCCTATAACTGAGAACAAAATTTACTAAATTGATTTACTTGATATCCGTGTACTCAAATCCAATGAAAATTTATTTAAATTAAATGAAGATTAATTGTCATACCGGAAATGTTTCCCTCTCCTAAGTAGATCAGTCAGGAATTTAGCATTTCCTGGGTTCAAGTAAATATTTTTGTATAGTTTTCTACTTTTGTTGAAATATACACTTAAAATAGTTAAATTCGTTCAAAAGTGGTATAGAACACACGCATGTGAGTAGGTGATAAATCGCAAGATCGCCAATAGGTGGCTTCTAATAGCATTCAATATTTTCGCAAAAGACAAGAATGATTTCAGTTGGTACGTAATAATTGTCTCTTTCGCTATTCCAGCTTGCGATTCAAGCGTTAGAAATATTATTATTGCGTTTATGTTTATAATATCGTTTATATGTGCTTGTGTCTATTAAAATAAATTATTTTTTTTTGTTCTAAGCAATTTTTACTTGGATATATGAAATTTTTTTCTCAGTGATAAGAATATATTTCCTTAATTGAAATCAATATTTACCTAATGTTATTAAAATAAATAAGTAACTTAGCTATAATTTAGAATTTAAAACGTCGTTTGAAATGTAAAAAATTTGAAATTATAAAAGTGGTAAATAATTACAATACGAGTTAACTGTCAAAAAACCAATACATTGTACGTCAATGGCAGAAGTCCATCAGCAAATAGTTTCAAATACCCATCCTTCAAAATTCGCGGTTGGCTTATTTTGAAAAGCTTTTTCGTTAATGAAATTCCAAATTACGGATTCGATACCTATTATTTGAAATTGGTTTTACCTCAATTTTTGGTTTCGCCTGAATGCGGTGAAACCAATTTCGCGTATATAGAGTGACTTAATCCCGCTGAAACCGCAATTTTTTTTCTGGTTCGCCGTGGAAGAGTCACTCGATTCTGAATAGAATGGCGTGCACGTTAATAATTAACGAGCTGAAGCCATCACAATATGCGGCTGTGGTGTATTTGGCAATCAATGTCATGATGATAACAATATGTAATTATGTATTTAATGAAAACGTTTAATCTTACATAATATTTTGTTTGCCTTTCATACCTTAGTCGTGTTAATTGAAAATTCTATTGTTTTCGTTAAGGTGATAACGCGGTCGCACTAAATATCTGCTTGAAAATAAAAAAAAGTTACTAATAGGTTAGGTTAGGTTGGAGTTGAGGAATCGCGTTTTTTGTCGTTCTATTTAGGTATTGCCTTATTTGAAAATATACAACTGTTTTTGTATACAATTGTCTATCTGCTAACAACACAAATGTAAAAGTCTGGTTTACACCGTAAAAAATTCGCAATTTTCTTTCTTGTTATTTTATTAGTTGTTTAGGACTTACTACTATATTACTATTTTCAATATTTTATATTGTTCTATATTATTGATAATTTTTTCTGTAAGTTTATAATATATTTCATAAACATATTAAATATTCATCAATAGGATTTTACGTTTTCGAGAATTAATTCGAATTAAGCAACCCAAAAAGTGAGGTTAAATGTGACAAAATTGTAACAAAGGAGAATGTACTATTGACATCGCAGTGCCATTTCAGAATGGATTTTTAATGCTAAAAACGATGGCGATAGCAGAATTGTTCTATCACGTCCCATTTTTAAGAATAGTAAGGTTAAATGTTTTGCTGTAAATTAAATCGAAATAGTGCAAAAAACGGCATTTTGACAAATTTAACCTCACTTTTCTCGACAATGGGACCTGATGGAAACTTGACACCATCTTCATCGTTTTCAACATAAAATATCTGTTCGGGAACGATACTCTGATTGTCAAAAGTAAATTTTCTTTTCCTATAAAAACAATCGAAATATAGCCAAAAATAGAATTTGGACACATTTATCCTCACTTTTCCCGAAAACGGAACGTGACCGGTAGGCAAATTCTATTACCTAGTTTTTTTACGGCTGTTTAGTGAAAAGTATGAAAAGATGAAATAATTCTGATACAGTCTTAACTTAATCAAAATTTGGCCTACTTTTGAAAAATCGACTAGTCATTAATTTAAATTGGTAAGCACACATTTCTGCAAATTGGTTTTTGTGCTTTTTTGTATTCGAACGCCATTTAGTGTTTTTTACAGAAACTCAGATTTCACAAGGGTAGATCGCTTTTCCAAAAAAGTAGATGATCCGAAAGGAGATACATTTGTGACCTCAAATCTTTGTGAAAGGCCTCTTTAAATGATATACGAAGTTTAGGATTCAGAGTAATAAGTATTATCTGGATATTAAAAATTAATTCCATTTTAAGTTGTGTGCAGTAAATACTTTATACATTTATTGTTAAACTAGAAAGTTCTATTATAAAATTGAAATGTATAAAAGTATTAAATGCGTATTAAAATGACCTAATAAGTATCACATCCTTCTTAAAGAGCTATTCCCAAAGATGTCTCCCAAAATACTTCCTGAAAAGATCTTAAGAGTTATAATCCTAGAGATAAGATGTTACTTATGAGTTACTTATGAGTGCTTAAAAAATCTCGAAGAGGTTATGTTTGCAGTTATAAATTTATTGCATTTTGAATTATTTCTTTTTTGGTGAAATGATTCATATAGTTTTCAATTCTGAATTTCTTTTGTAGATGATAGATGACGATCGAATTCAACAATTAGCTCTGATAATTTTATTATATTTATTACATTACAGTAGAGTCCCGGTATATTTGCCCGCTCGGTTCCTCGCCTTCCCTTCCCGTCTCCTTATATGTGCCAAAAGTAGGGGAGCGACGCTTCTCCCACTCTCCTCAGTCGCGTTACGTTCGTGACGTCACAGCATGCCCTTCCTGAGGCCCCAGCGCGGAAGGTGGGGGAAAACGAGAGCTGCGACAGACAAATAAAACGAGATGGAACCGGGAAAATCTGCTGGGACGTAAATATAGCGGGACGCAAATATACCGGGACTCTACTGTACTTAGAGGAATGATACCTGTAATGAAATAATAAGTCTCTGTACGGTATTTAGCAATTGCCGTTCAAGCCATTACGAATAACGATACATAAGTACAAAAGGCATCAGTTAAAAACATTCAATAACTATAATAATAAATGATAACAACAGAAGTTACAATATTCAGTAATTTAATCTCGAATTAGGTACTATTTTTTCGTAGTAACTATCAAAGCTTTTAAATAAGACCTCTTTCGTGAAACCTCATATATTTTAGTGGTTTTGTGAAGCTCTTAATTTGATGCATAAGTATTCTTAAAGAATACTTTACGATCTGTACTGGAGGTCCGTAGTTAAGACATCTTAACATTTTTAAGATATCTTTTTATTATTTGAAAGTCTATAGTCTAAATAGTCAATAATAATGTACTTATTACCTATAAAACTATATAACCTATAACTATATATAATAAACTATATATCACTATAAATCAGTGATTCAGCTGACGATGCCAATTTTTTTAGCTCCTTGCGTGATCATATTATTCGTAAATGCCAACTGTGAAAATAACCTGGTGGGAAAACTAATATAAGTTATATATAAGCATTTGCATTGTACAATTGATTCATTGGTTAAAGCAACTATTTCAATCGTTTAAACAACTATTTGTTGATTAACCTTGTCATTTTTAATCTCAAGATCACTCAACGAATGGTTGGGACACTCAATTTATTTATTACCCTAACCAAGTATTTATTGATTTACGTAGGATATAATAAAACGGAATAAAATGACAGAAAATATCTCGAGCAGAAATCATATCACGCTGCCTGAATACTAATCAGGCTCCGGTAGTCATAAGGCACGACTTATCAAGTGCGCCTGATTACTGCCTCAATAGGCCCTGAGCAAGACTCAATAAAGCAAATCTTAGCAGGAGTTCAGAAGTGATACTTGATCACTAAACTGATATTCATAGTTCTTCTCAAACGATGTTGTCAAAATCAGTTCGTCACAAATTGGAAAAGTTACTCTACGATATGACTGAAACCGTTATATACACTCAGAAAAAATGTAGTTGAAATGACCATTTTTTTTACTATGAATCATAGTGTGAAATAAGGACTAGGCATGGTAATAGTTAAAATAACTATTCTGAAATAGTAAAGTTTAACAATTGTTTCATGATTCAAAATGCTACTTATCATAATAGACAAATAGACTCAACTATTTTTAAATTGTCATTTCAGAAAATTACTACCTTCACTGAGAGAAATTGTCATAAAAAATATGGAAAGGAGTCGATATTTACTTTTTAAAAATATTTGTAAACTATATATATCATAGCATAAGCATATGAAAAGTCCACTTTTCTCCCTTCGTTATTTGTTTAAGGTAACAAGGAAACAAAGAGAAAAACACAAAATCAGTACTGCGCTAAGTTTGTGAATGTCACACTCTAGCCAGTTAAAAAATGTATTATGCAATGCCATTATGCACACAAATTTCAATGTCGTGTAACTAGTCTATAAATACACATGCGTATACGATATTCATTACATATTATCATATGTTGACGCCCGAAATATCACCAAATGAAAATCCACTTCAATATTGGGAGCCACGGGTTCGAAGAAAAAAAGCTGCGAACGCCCCGTCGCCACCTGGCGGCATCGAAACACACGGGGTGCGGCAGTCTTTACTATGGATTTACAGTAAATACAAACTTTAACTATGAATAATAGTAAATATAAAGATTTACTAAGAGACATAGTGTGAAATGAGGACTACCCTAGATTATAGTTATTTTAACTATATTTGTCATATTTATTTAAATCATTCTACATAGTTGATTTTTTTAACTATGAGGAGATACTTGGTGTAACCCAATTATAGTAAAATCGATTATAAAAGTGGTATATTTAACTATTTTTCATAGTAGTTTTAACTACATTTTTCCAACTATGGGATATAGTCAATTTAACTATGGATATTTTTCCCAGTGTAAGCAATGAAAAATCGACTATTAATAGTTACTTTATTACAACACACAAAATTACTATGTTTTTTAGATGAAATTAATTTTGTCCTTTGGCTATCCAGCACCAATCAACATAAATGCAAGTGATGTCTTAAAAATCTGATCAAGTCCGTCTCAAAATTCCTACTCGGGATTTTGGTTTTTTGAAAAATGTTTTTCGTGAAATGTATGTAACTATTGTTATTAAAATATTTGGTGGATTTTCAAATGCGAATGTTTTGAGCAGCTTTAAAAATATGCAAAACTGTAAGAGGTCATGCATGGGGCAAATCGATAATCGTTATAAACGGTTCAGACTGTAACTGCATGGGCTCCCTACTAAACGGAGTAGTAACCCAAATCTCCAGACGCGGGAAGTGATTTTCGACGTAATGCCAACGTCAAACACTCGAATGGCCCGCGGGCTGTGCGTGCTCTGTGGGAAACGAACACCTGAGCCATCCAATGCTGGAGGTTTGAAAGAAGTAGAGATCACAAGAGAAATGCGCGTTAATCCCGCTGAACAGCGCATGGTCAGGTTCTGTTTAACCGAGTACAGTTCCGAAGCCTGTGTACACACGAAACAATTCAACTTTTCGCAACGCTCTTTATGAAATATGAGGATCTGCATTGTGCACAGAATTACGCAATGGCCCCCATCTCGCCTTGAAAGAGACTACCACAACGTTTGATGCCGACGAATAAAAAATTGTACTGTTCATTTTTAGTAACTTCTTCCTGTAATTGGAACAGTTCGAAAGGGATGCCACCAGCATCTTGGAATATATTGAATATATCATTCGACCAAATAATATTACACAATATTCTAATTGTAGAGAATAAATACTAAATGATCTTTAGTTGCATCTCTTGCTCGTATCAATATAGTCGAAAACCCTATGTGTCCACGCGAAGAATACGAACAAGACATCAACCATGTATTATGGCAGTGCAAACAATATGACGAACAAAGAAAACATCTCATTGATGAATTATCAAAACTGAATTTACTCTTTGAGCATCGAAACTCTATTAGCAGATCCGAACATACATGCCTGCCTTTGTGTATACCGATTTATAAACAATTGTAATTTAAAAGTATAGTCAATTGTAAATATAACTTAATATTAAGATACATTTTATAAAAAGTATATATGGAAATCTGTAATGCAGATATAAACCATATCAGTTTAAAACGCATCAATAAAAAAAAATACTAAATGGTCATTACAAAATAAATGAATTAAGTGTTAAATGTTAAGCAAGATCTTATTTGACATATTTTTAGGCAGCTTAGAAGACTTTTTGAAAGATCCTACATGTGTCTTTACACACAGCAAATCATATGTGCTCGATACACAACCTAAAAGTCTATTAATTGCGTAAATGTAGATCATCTTTTGTATTCATCTTCTAATTTTCAGACAAAACGATTTTAAGAATACATGAAAATTATGATGAAATATATAAACAAAGAAGTTTTTAGATTTATCGCAACTCGCATGTCTGTGTCCTTCAATATTATTAAGCAGACACATTAAAGTATGCCACCTTTTTTATTAACCCTTAGTGACCCACTTTATCGTCACTCTTACGCGTCCCTCGTTAACATATAAATGGATATATACTATGAATATTATTATTATTAATGCGATATGTTATGTATACCTTACCATTACTTCTAATCTTTGCGAAATGAAATTTGTACTTCTCACCACTTTGCTTATATCTATGTACATATACTTTTATACCGTAGTTATATATATTAGTCTACATTATATCGTGTACTATTCTTACTGTTTATAGAGAGAATTGTTTCAATTCTATCAAAAACTGTACTAAATTGTTAACACTTCTTGTTCACGGATATACCAATCCAGAACAATAATAAAGGTTTCATACTCATGCTCAAAGTAAAGGGATTGAATAATGCCAGTCTTCAAACATAAGCATGTTTCAATTGATACCTAATAAACATTTTCACAAATGCATGTCTAATATCTTTTAGATTGGATATTTGTCGTGGATATTTTGCAAAAGATATCTAAAATATATCTTTTTTGAATACATCTTGCCAAATATATCCTTTAGATAGCTATTCAAAGATATCTTGCAAAAATCCATCTACATGCCATGTTTTGCAAAGATAAACTTAAAACAATTATCTACAAAATTACTTAACAGTTAACGTTAAGCTTCACTGTTAAGCTAATAAGTTAACCATTCACGGAAAGAAATTTACTTTTAACGTAATATGCCAATTTCTCTGGGTGTATCTCAACGATATTTATGAAACTCCGATATTGAGCATGCGCATAAATTTCACCTTCTATATGTATACTTACAATGTAGCGAAGTGGTTAAGGCGTTAGCGTGCTACGCGAGAGACCCAGGTTCGATCCCCGGTGGGACAAGTTTTTTCGATACTAGTTTCCTTGCGTTATTTGTTTATATTCGACCGTTTAAAATGATGTAAAAATACCGTAAGATAATCTCATGCAAACTTATGTAATAAAAACACTGATTTAAAAACAAACAGAGTTATAATAGTAAGCAACAAAATTTTGTTCAACTGTCCAAAATTTCGCTATCATATTTTACAACATTTTCATTTAAAAGATCATGGAAGACATTCCATGTAAACATCTTTTTCGGCAGCCTGAATAGTGATAAAGGTCATATCCAGCGATGGTAATGTACCCTTTAGAAGCTCCCCTGCAATGGACCTGATATGATTAGGTCCTGACATCAACTGTTTCTTGCAATGAAATACTTATTTTATCCTTTCAGTGTTGTCATAAGTGATTTAGATAAATAACTTTTATGTACGTCTTTTCGGTGCGTAAAGTAAACTTGTGCGTAAAGTAAACTTTACGCACTCGATTATACTTTACGCACGAAAAAGCCGTACGTAAACAATATTTCGGCACACGTGTGTGTGTGTGTAAAGTTCTTTATGCATACGCCCTTGTATCGAAAACTACTATTAGTTGCCTTTATTATTATTATATGCAAATAAACTTTTTAAATAAATGAAATACCAGCAGAATGCATTACAAACGTACTTTTTCCATGGTATTATATTGATTTTATTTATAAATATAGTAGCACATTGGTCAATGCGTTAAATTTGTAAACAAAATCAACTGTTCGACTTTTCAGATCTTATTTTTCTAAGATAATTTCATTTATCTGTAGATATTAAATGATATCGAATAAAGTTTACTAATAGCTGTAACTAATATCTCTTCCTAATAAGTTAAGAAATTAAAAGCCTAATTAAACTCTTCTCTTTCATAAATACTTAACTACGAAAAAAAATTATATAATTTTAATAAACTTTGTACAAATTACCGAATAAAATAATGTCCAGTTTTTATTACCTAGCAGCAGTGGCAATAATTTCGCTGACATGTTTAAGGACTTGAAAGTAGCCATCTGATCAGGGTCTGATCTTGTTCAACCTAATGTTCCTGAAGAAGATAAAAGCAATCTGATCTGGATTTTCTAAATTTATTGTTCTAAGATATGATTCTAAAATTTGATTGAACCTTATAACTTAAAGTTAAATTTTCTTCGTATATTTTTCATTTTAATTGAACTTTGAATACGTTTTTGTAGGCCTACAGTTTTGTTCAAAATTCAAAGATGTCTTTTGTCTTAATGTCGTAATCTAAAACAGCTACCTTTGCTGAATGCATTTTGTACCACATGACTATTCGCTGGAAACCACGTAATACTTTTAAATTGAGTTTGTTATGACTTTGAAATAGAATAACGATGATTGAAGTTATTGAAGTAAATTAATGAAACAAATTCGGACAATGATATCGGATAAATGGATAACAACTCGAATAATGTCATTATAAATAATTGTAATGTAAACTTTAATTGAAAATTATCTTTGTAATATAAAGAATTAAAAATGTCAACAAATACTACGTATTATGACAAAACTAATTAAAAAATGCAAAACACAAATTCACTAGACCATTTATATTTCAAACAATTTCTTTAAATAATTAAAAAGTTCAACCTAATTATAATATTTAAACCCTTACATTGTCATAAGTTTATTAATGACGATTTCCAAGATATTATCAGCAATGAAGCCACTAATTCTTGTCAAACGCCGATTATTTCCAGTGCAGCTAATTTGAATAATCGCGCATTGATTACAAACGTCATTTAAACACTATAAAATGATCAGCTAAATAATGGAAATATTAAATTATTATCTCCATCAGCTTTAAAGTATACAAGACATCTTTCCGTAAATTGCTGTTGTTAGCTCCATAGCAACAGTAACTCCAAACTTTCAGGATGAAACTCGTTACTTCAAAAATGATATCGGCTGCGAAACTTTTTCGAGTGAGTTTATCAACAGGTGGAAACGATTTTCACGACGAACACGCAAAAGCCGCAACAAAAAATCGATATCCGTGAATGCGAGAACGACACATAATAGTGATGGAAGAGTGGTGAACGTTGTACCACCAACAAATGTAACGGTGGAGTTAAAGAGTTATTAATCATTTTTAAATACTTTAACAAACACAAGTTGAATTATGATATTAATTTTTTATGTGAATTTTATTAACTATGGAGAAGCATTCTTAGAAGATGAAAAACTTTTCCAAAATTCGTTAGTCATATACTCTCCATTTTATTAGGACATCAAAAGAAATTGCTTCCCATCAAATTTAAAAAATTGTCACACTCGTTTCTAATTACATTGGAGAAAATTAATGTAATTCTTTGAACGACATTCACTCGAGCCTTTATCAGTGTGCTCTGTAATTTCATAACAATTTGGGTGTTTTTTTTTAAATTGAGGTATGGGTTTCAAGATAAATGCAAAAAACCACAAAATAACACGATTTTTTTAGTTTTGACCATGCCGCCAATAGTCATTATGGTATTCGCAATGAGCGCATCAAAATACATCGAAAAATGTACGTTAACAAAAATTTGAAGTATGGGCTTTCGTCAGTTCACCCGTAATCTGTATGCTATATTGTTTGTGCTTCTTTTATGTGGTGTCCTTTCGGCAGTTAAATTTAACATAAATTAAAGTTGTTTGCATTTTATTGATCCGTGATGATCGAAACTATTATTAATTTAATACTACATATGATTATATATTATATATGTAATATATATATATTACATTATAAATAGGAATAATAACAAGCATTGCAGTTATGAGTATAATGGTTGATAGTATGTTTTCTACTAAAAGGGAATCATTTAACTAGTTTCAAAAACGCGAAAAGAAGTTAACGATATGATCAAAGATATCATGCAGTTGTTTGATATTATTTTATGGTTGCTACACCACATACAACATAAATGTAGTCATGACTTCAACCACAGTATCCACAATATAAAAAAATGTCATGGAAAATGATAGTAGTCATAAATTACCATGGTCCGATTGACGATAAGGGAATAGTGGGATTCTTTGGGTAAAGAGGTAGAATCGATCGCTTCTGAAAGCTTCTTTGTTCAAGACTAAAGAATCAGAAAAATGTACCCTCGTCTAATCCTTTCTAATCCCCCCATATCTCAGTCAAGATCATTTGTGCAGGTACCGTATGAAACCAATCTTTTTATGATATTGACATCGATATCAACACTAACGTTCCAGCATAAAGAAGCCACTAAAATAATATTGTATTGCTATGTATGAACTATACAAATTATTTAATGCAAACCCAAAAAGATGAAGGACAAAATATAAATGGTGCTAATCTTCTTGTCTGGAATAGATAATTAGTAAACATTCGTTAATCGTATTAGTCTAACCTCAAATCACCGCCATAAAATAATTCAATTTCGTTTCAACATGAATTTTGTAAAATTTATATTTAACTTTTAGAGCTCATACGCAGAGTAGTTTTCGACCGAGCGAAATTTCTTGCACCTACAAAATTGTTGTAACTACCTCCATTTGTTAGTTAAAAAACTACACAAAACTAGAAGGTCTTGATCTAGACCTCGTTCTTGCATTTAAAACTGCGAAGTTCAATTAAATCCATCCAGTTGAATTTTCAATTAAGTAATTTGACGTTAGTGAGGGTGGAAGCTCTCAAACATGAGCTCTTTATTCAAACATATTTCAGAGGTCTTTTAGATGTCTTTTTGCTGTTTGGGTATTTAATTATTGAGTAATTTCCTATATTTCCTTCTAATATAGTTATTTAATATAATATATAATAATATAATAAACAATAAATAGTTATCTAATATAAAAAGTTATTTAATTATTGAGTAATTTCCTATATTTCCTTCTAATGCAAGTGTTCTTTGTCCTAATAAAACCCCAAAAAGACATCCGTGACATATAAATCAGTGACCTGGCAATATGTGCTCCACGTGAGGTCAAATGCGCCACATTATGTGGTTTTTATCAACTCGGCTCAGACAAATCTCACAGAGAGACGCATCTGATTTTTTTAGAGCATATTTGGAGACCATTCTGAACTAATTTTCATTTTGATGGCTGAGATCTTTAAGATGTTTTAAAAATTTTATATATTAAATTCGACTCAGAAAGAGCTCTGAAATGCATCATTAAAAACGCTTATACGTCTACGTATTACGTAAATAATGAGATTTTCATAACGTTTTTTTTATTGGGTATAAATATTTCAATAGCAAGCTTATTCAATAGTAAAGTTAACTTTTTAAAAGCAATGGCTGGGTCTTAGTCTGCTATCTAGTTAGTAGTTCCAACTATTTATTTTTTCCGCGTAATTATTATCCAGTTTGTAAGAATATCTATACTAATTTGTTTGGCAAACAATTTTTTTCCTTCCGTATGTCACATGTTTATTTTTTTGGGGTGTCACCGTCGACCTTCACTTCTGTCTTTATTCGATGGTAAACTTGTAGATTTATTATTTGTTTCTATTTATGTCATTACTTTGGACATAAAAATATTTGACCCGACTCAGGTTTGAACGATTAGTCGCTTTCTGTAAATTTGACTAGAGGGCTAATAGCGTCCACGTTGGATACGTGTGTATTTCAAAGTTTGATTTATGTTGCGTATATAATTTACCAGGCTAGATAAATGATGCTGTGAAATTTTAAGTGATATTCTGTACATTATGGAGAAAAGTAGAGTAATAGGCTATATAGATTAAAAGTGAATCAATGTACATTCTGTCAAAAAAGTACCGGGAATTGGTCAATAAAACGCGAAATATTTTGTGCACATCCAAATTTGTTATGTCGCATTCAAAGAAGGTCCCTTCCGAAATAATACACGCATCTTCTGATATCAACTTCAGTTCTCGCCCAATTCTTGTTTATGTTTTCTAAGGACTGAAAAAAAATAGATAGATCCTGCTCAAACTCAGCATCAGTACAGACGCCAGCGTTGCCAACTTGACGACAAAAAATTTGACAATCCCTTTAAGCGGATTTTGAAATAATCAATTCAGGGTACTTGTTTGATAGAATGTATCTTGCGGCATTCCGCATGGGTTTATTCCGAATAACTAGATGTCATCAGAGATGAAGTAATCGCTGATCATATTTCCGAGGTCCCCTTATTTCCGAGGTCTTATGCTCATTATAAACAAAAGTAGAACAATGGACTCGATGAAAGGTAAAGTATCTTGATAAATATCACGTATCAAGATACCTTTATTTCGTCAGCATATTTGGACATCCGTTCTGTCCAAGTACATCTCATCAGAGATAAAGTAATTGTTGATGTGTGTCCAGATACTTTTGCATATGCGATGCAATATATGTTGTAAACGAATATCGCATGGATTTTTGGTTATCTACTCCTTCTAACAAGATGTCACCAGGATGATGTAATTGTCAACCTATATTCAGTCATTGTCTTATAAATTATGTAATGCATATGATATTGAAGCATAATATGTTGACTATTTGCCTTCATACTTTGCTTGGCTGTTTACCCTTTTCGTCGATTGTCGAGTTAGCTCTATTTGTTGTCACTTGTAAGTATCTTTTTTTAGTGCTGTATAGGTAGAACTTGTTTGATTTGGTTATGCACGAAAGATCCTAAGATTCAATCGGTCCACAACGGGCACCAAGGACCCAAATGTTTCTAAAACGTTTTAGGAACGTTTCTGGAACATTCTATAAACGTTTTAGAAACATTTGGGTCCTTCGTGCCCGTTGGGTTGAGTCAAAAATCAAATAGGAACACAATCTACATATCAACAAAACAATAAAGGGCAACAGCTTTGATGGCTGCCAAAATATAATAATATTGTTAGAGGACATTATTACTCAACATTTTTGTCAATGTCAATGGAGTCAATAATGATGTATACAAACACCGAATTATTACACCAAAAGGTTCATTCATCGTTTTGGTCCAAAATATATCGATTCAGACAATATTTCACGACCTTGTATTACATCACAATTGAAATTGACTTGCCGGCAGTTCTCTATTATGACCACTCGGTATAAAGTACACATTTCCGTCACGTTTCACGTAGGACTCGAAAGGTAGGTAGATGAAATTAATACCAGACCAACCGGTTCGTTAATTTTCAAGTTGGAAAATGAAAAAGGAAAAAGAGACAGGAGTGATCGACAGGCATCGAAGGGTGAGACGAAAACGAACGTACTGTTTGATAGCAATATCTCAATATCGGGCGATGCGATGCGAAGCTACACGAGCGCGAGCATTGTCCCGTGACGTTGATTTGGCGTAATTGGCACCAGGAAGGAGAAGAGCGGGGCAGAAATGATTGGGATAAGCCGGTATAAGCCGGGATAAGCCGAGCATGGATTTGCTACGGGTCGGGAGGGGTCGATTTCTCGATGTCGGCCGACCGACGTCGGAGGGGACGTTTGACGACGATATTCCAAATCGAATGTGCTGCGGATTGTTTTCTATTTTACATTTCCAGTCCGGCTTGTCGACAGGTAGTAACGACTTTCTCGCGGTTTGTTTGATGAACAAATAAAAGCCATGGCAGCGAATGCGATACCCCCGGCAACTGTCACGACCGCATGCAGGATACGGATATATATATCAATAACAACAACGAAAATATCAACCCTTTGATGACGAAGACAGAGGCGCAGTTATAATAGAAGCCCATCGATCAGTGCCGGTAGTCATGACGATGAAGACTATATATATGTGAAGCTGGTTTTGGTCGAAAATTCGAATTTCGCAATTTCGAACCTTCCAAGTCGACCTGGTGACTTCGATGTCTGCGCTAGCCGTATCGATGGAATAGATGACTCTTCGACTAAGTTATTATCGTTAAAGTGATTTGTTTGCAAGTGTTCACGAATTCCTCGTTACAGCAATGGCTCGAATAATGATAATAACAACAGTGTAGGGATTGCACGTGCGATTCATGCAGGATTCGATTCGGTGACCCTTGATGGTATTCATTAAGAACAGCAGATACTTGATGAAATCGATGGGGTTGAGTTTCCGAACAGAATTCTCAATGGTTAGGTAACACAGCCGTAATGTTTGCTCAGAATGAGAGACGAGAATGACAAGTCTATTCAAATTAAATGCTTTTATACGAATTTGGAAAATTAGAAAAGGTGTAATAAAGTTGTCAACGAGACTAATAAAGAATTAATTTAGCTTGTTTGACATTTATTTCTTTTTGTCGACTTGAAAAGAGTGGTGAGATTAAATTTGTCATATATTTGTCGATCTCATGTCAACAAGCAGTTATTTACATAAAATTGTGATACACCAAAATATATATTTAATTTTAGGATGATATCAGCAGTGACTGATTTATCAACAGGTGGAACAGATTTTTCTATGAATACATACCGGCTAGCCAGATTAATGATAAATCGTTACTCAAACGTTAACGACACGGCTACATAATCAAACTTGATTAAGAAAATATGTTACATGTCGTAGTGTATTTATCGAAGTGTATTAATTTTGAATTAAATGGTACGACATACCTTTAAATATTGATGAACTGCTACACATCATCGGGAAAACCTGCCGAACGAACTGATCTTCTTTATTGACGTTTGAAATATTGTCATTAGCTTTATTAGGACTAAGTAATTCGGATTTTTCAAAGCGTGACCCTCCGTTTTTACGGTATATGATGATGATACACAAAATTATTTGCGACCATCGGTCGTGGGGAAGTTCATTATTTCTTTCATAAATTGATTAACCAATTCCATTTTAGTGAGGAGAAATTATCATATTAGGATAGTTTGTAAGAGGTTTTCAGCTGTAAAAACATTTTCCATCAGGTATTTTTCACGATAAGTATACTTTAAAAAAAGTCTGCAAACAGTACGAATTGGACAAACCATATTACAATTCGAACCTCTATATTTTCGGGTTTCGCAATGGAATTGAAAGAAATATGCGTTCTGATTTTGTTAAAACCAATTTTATTGCATTTAAGTGTAAATTGGGTATGTTTAACGTTGAATTGGTCTTAAAGGCTGAGCGTCAAGAATTGTTGAAGAGTTGCAGGCTATTTTTTGCCTATATGACTAAATTCAGTATTTCGTCCAAATCTACGGTATAGATGGATGGGAATCAATTGTGAGCTGAGCGAAAAAATAGACTTCGAATTGAATCATACTCTCATTACTCTCTAAAATTCCTGAAGTGAAAAGTTGGATATCTCACTGTATAAAAGCGAATATTAAACACTGTTAGTATCAAATCGGCACATGTATACAGTGAGATATTGGAGATTTCACTTTTAGGACTTCACAGTGTAGCGCAAGGTTAAAATGGGATCGAGTCCGATTTTATCGTTCTCAGGTATTATCCAGTAGATTATAAAGCAAAATCTACCGACGAGATAAATTTATTGTTGTCTCTACCAAAAATTTAGATATACTGAATATAAATTTTATATCAGAGTACTCTAAACAAAAAATCTCACTAGCGTACGCACGAGTCGACTAGAAATTTTGTGTTTTATCGGCAGAGCACTATCAAAACTAGAAGAACGACAACAGCAACATTCGCGGTACCATTACTGGGGAAAAAAGGGGGATTTGAACCGGACCTGGCACCCTATTACATTCGGACCAACCCTGGTAGAAAATGAGCCCAGTTTTTGGCCAGTTTTTGTTTTTCCCGTGTTGAAAGTATAGGTAAACTGGCGATGTAACCAAAAACTGGGCAGATTATGAAACCAGGGTATTCCTGTTGGATATTCCTAGCAGAAAAAGGCATCTATTTTTGCCCGGTTTATAACCATTTTAGGTACTTTCTGACCGGTTTTAGGACAACATTTCTACTTAGTTTTCCCGTAGTAATGTAACGCAGATTTACCCATAAACTGGTCATTGTTTCTTACCAATAACTGCAAGATTATTGCTACACAGTTTGAGGGTTTCTGATGTGAAAAATAATTATTAACATAAGTTAGGTAGAAATATGCTATAATTATAATATCGCAAAGTTATCATGTAGCAAAAACTTTTGATGTTTATGATGTACACTACTTATAAATATGTCAAACCCTGGGTAGTAAATGCTATTTTGGTTTGAAAAGTCCAATAACTGGCCATTTCTTCCCCAATTTCTGGCCAGAATTTAAGAACTGTTTTTGAGCATAAAAACTGACCAAATTCTGGTCAACGCCCAGCTAAACTGCTCGTATTTTCTACCAGCGATACTTTACCCTGACTGTAATCATGTTCAATGCAATTCAGTACCGGACTGAAAAAATTACAGCGCGACAGTACAAATTCTCTTGCTGTCAGATATTTTATTTATTTATTTAATCAACATATTGACAGATATCAACATAATATAAGCAAAAACATACAATTGGTTGCATTGAAGAATAAGCCAAAAGGTAAGCTACCGCTTACGGTAGTCGTTTTTCAGTCTGATCCAAAGTTATATGTTGCATTCTTACAAGGATGAATCCGATATTTAATATAAGTAGCATTTGATTTGAATAACTGGAGTTCCGATCTTGTCCCGGTCATATATCATATCCAGACTAGTAAATGGTTTCGATATAACTGAGAACAATTCAGCCAATATCAAAGTTACCACAGTCCAGTTGTTGATCTTAAATGGCTACGAATATGGAGTAAAATAATTGTCCAGTATATCCAGAAGTATAACACAAGGGGATTCTACAAAGGGCACATACCAAATATTGAATCTGATTGTGATTTACTATTGACTGCATAGAAATAATGAAGTAGTCCTATTGCGTGATACGTATTTGACCCTCTTTTTAGCTTGCTATTTTAATGTCATGTTGCGCGCCTAACTATTTTGTGTTATATATATATAACTGCCCGGGTGAAGGAATATACAAACTATAACGAATAAAATTGTAAGTCTGTACAGGAGCACTGTTCATACCAGTTATTTTAGTCTCGCATAGACATATGCAACCACGAGAGTGGCACTGACTGATTTGTATTGGTTTCATTCTTTAGGCCAACTGACTAAACCGTACAGCGGCGCGTCAAGCACCTTGTGCCTCCCACTACAATGCCAATACTCGTGGTATGTGTAACCGAAGCGCTTCGGGGTTTGTCTATCCTTGTCGAACATTTTAAGGGAGTAGTGCGAAATGTAGAACAATAATGTGTGGGGAGATGGAGAGGAAAGGACTTTTACACTAGAGTCCCATTATATTTACCCATTCGGTTCCTCGCCTTCCTCACCCGTCTCGATAAATTTAACAAGTGAAGGGGAGAGCCCCTCCTCTAAGTCTCGTTACGACCCCAGCCCGCAAGGTGGGGAAGAAGCGAGCGGCGTTAGGTTAAATATCACGAGACGGAACCGGACAAATATGCTGGGACGTAAATAGAGCGAGACGCAATTATATTGGGACTCTACTGCATAATATTTGACAACACAAACGTATAAAGTATGGCGGGATTCTATCTTTGGATGGTACAATTCAAGACAGGAATCACTGTTTATTACAGTACAGTAGTACCTGTCCTAATTCATCTCCTCCTATTTTAAGAATATTACCCATACAAATTCAAAATTTCTCCTTCGTTCCTCTCCCAAGACCCTTCACGCGACTACAGTGAGAGGAAAACAAACAAAATGTACGGCGTGCGCATGCGCGAAAGCAAACTTGGAGCGTTGGAGGAGAAAAAACATGCCGTGGTTGGGTTATAGAAGTAACGTGAATTAGGAGAGGGGCCTCCATTTTCTAAAAACCGACCGCGTGAATTAGGACAAGGACTACTGTATATCCTATATTCAATACTGGAAATTTAAGATGACGTTTCCAATATTACACAAATTCTGCATTCGACAGTCATACATACTATTTATCAATAGTTTCGCGGTCTGTTTGTGTTAGCATGACAATAATTTCTACGATTCCTATATACTTAAGAGCGAAGTAATTAGGTTAGATTGTATCGACGACAGTAACACGAGATTGCGCTTTGCACGTTGTCTGTAGTGCCACCCTCTTAAGAAGTTGGACAAATAAACACTAATGCATTATTCCGCACAGGTGTACCAAAACACTATCGCCAATCGAAAACAAGCTTCCTAAATGGTTTGCGTGAGCCGGGAACGCCACCAGTCGGATTTAGCGGCATTTGCGTGTCCACGTGCGCACAATAAGCTCGGAGACGAAACTTATGTCGTTTCAGGCTTGCGTTAGCCGTCCCCTTCCTATCGAAGGATCCGATCGACTGCGATTAAACGAGACGGCCAGCTATCCATTACCGTAATCCACTTTGCGCCTGGTAGTTCTCGTTTTTTATCGCGCCCAGCATAAAAGACGGCGGTGCTACCGATATGCAAATCCGACAGCGGTATACAATCGGGAACGATGCGGCGATCAAAGGAGATAAGGCGCGGTTGATGTTTCAATCGACGGTGGCGGAGATTGGGTGGCGGCCCGATCGATCCCTTAAACGGGAATCATTTCTTGGGAGGAGTTAATGCGACGTGAATAGCACTGATTTAATTGCCTTTGCGCGACTCGAACCGTATTATGCCCGTATCTGCCTAAAGGTCTCATTTCCCTTTCTCGGATAAATGGATTTTTAACGACTTTCATTGTTGCCTTTCCGACCGGGGAGAAAACTGCGGTGACAGAATAAACAATAGTCTTGACACCCGATTAACTGATACCGAAATTTGATAGCAAATTTCGAGAAGGAGAATTTGTTTAATTACTTGATTACGTTTTCTTTTATAAAATTGTTGGGTATCTTATTTATTGTGGTAAAAGTTCTGGAACTAGATGGTCTAAGTCTAAAATGACAAATTTCGTAAAGTAATGTTGGAATAATAAAGACAAAATGGATCATTGTCTAAATGACATAGTAAAAATGGTGTAATCAGCAAGAGATGAAGGCTGGATGCCGACAACGGCTAGTGAAAACCTTTTTAACGACATTGTTTGCCCCATCTACACGATAGTGCAACTTCGTATCCACACGGGTGGTTTGAAGTCTTTTTGTCCCGGTAACGTCATTCAGCGGGCGGAAAAGTGGTTTTTCCTAATACAATAGACAACTTCTTATTTTGAAATATATTAAATTATTATACAATTGGTCTTACTGTAGTTTCTCCGGTTTAATGAACAGTTTCTGTACACAGACACACTTTATAGTAACTAGTCGTTCACATCCATACAATTTATCATATTCCTTTACGGATTATTTAGATGACGCCATTATAACTATCTAATATAACTATCTAATATAACTATACAGAATTTAACAGTGTCATGATTATTTTCTACTTGGGAATGCTTTTGGGTATACGCGGGAGTTTCTCTAACTCTTCTGATTGGCACGGCACTCGTACAGGAATTCGCTTTTTCCACCCATGTAACGAAATATACTATTTTCTAATAGCATTCAAGAAATCTGAATCCCCTCGTTGTTTTTAGTGGACAAGATTGCCAATATCTGCTTTCATATACAACAATAAAAAGGAGTGCGAGAAATATGCATTTCCAGTATAATAATAGGAAAACCTTGGTAGAGATTTGGCTGGTTGAACTAGCCATTATCCTAGCGGTTGGGTATATTTGTTCGGTAGAATCTCGGTAGAAATATGGACGAATTCTAGTCGAAAACCCGCCAGATCACTAACATATATTTAAAGTGACATAAAGCAATAATTACAAACTGAAAATATCATATCCAATTTGTATAATAAGTAAGGATCAATCGATTCTACAAAAAGAGCACGCATAAATGTAAACGATTTTTCTATTATAATGAAGGTTTCATCTTTACAGCAGCTTTGTAAACAATCGCGCCAGCCAGCGCAGGCGAATCAGCTGAGAGCATGCCGCCATATTGAAAGTTCGATTGAGAGGTATTCGAGACTCTCGAATCGCTCCGAAGTCGGTAAGTTGTAGATGCTTGTCGCACTCACGTTAAACTATATTATCTGTCTCAATGTGTCGCGTCTCGGTAGATTTACGCCAGATTTCATGCCATTTTTATTAGGATTTCTACCCCTACTATAGAACTGGTTTCTAGCCAGATCATAAAAATCTAGGATAATTCTGGGCAGATTCTCGTGATCATCTCTACCAGGGAAAAGATATTATTATATAAAAAGGATCAAATATTTTAACGAGATTTCTAACTATTTTATGAAAAGATTAACTATATCCCGTCCTTCCAATATATAACGGTTATCTCATGTATTGACACACCTAACCTATAAATACTGAAGAAATAATAATGGCCACAAAGAACGCCATGACAGCATACAAGTAGAATACAAAATAGCATGCAGTTACGATACAACAAATTTATTTTGTATTTGGAACCTTACAGAGGATGACAATGATGCAAGCCGCATCTGACAAATATATTAGCGAATTTCAAACGGAATAAAAATGACGTTACATCGTCACGATTTACGGTAATTAGGAGGCTTTAAAAAAACCTTGCACGAGCGATTAAACCCTTTGTCGCGGGTCGAGGATGACATCGTTCAAAAATCGATATCGGCGACAGCGATTTCACGGATCTCTCTTTCTTTTCTCATTCCGGTCCTTCTCGCCAGGCGTGTGGGGCGTTCTTTACATCTGCGTCGCGGGAAGAGCGTAAAATTTAAATAAATGTCTGCCAACACCCCGCGACGGCTACGGTGCATTAGGTGACATGCTAATCTCGGCCCTATTGCACCGCCTCGTGAGTTATGGCTTTTGCGACCATCAGGGATGGAAACCTGTTTCGCCACCTTGCGTCCTGCAAAGTTTAAACAAAAAACCCCACGTCTGGGATTATTCACACGATTAACGCCTTGTTACAACCTTAATGTGGCAAAAAAACAAAAGATGCAAGTCAAATACAACATTGTCATTGGTTGATTTCTTCCGACTGCGTCTTTTGCTTTCCTGGCACTTTTTTGGTTATGTCGGGTGCTATTGTTAGTTTTTGGGAAGTGTTGAAACGTGCCCCATGTTTCAACAAATCGTTTTGAGGTTATACTTTTTGTAATTAATTATGATCGTTAATTTTAGCAACCACTGCAATATTTCATTTTAAAGAAGAATTTGACTGGAATTTTTTACAAGCATCAAATGGGGTAACCTTATTAAGATTATGGTTGGTAGTGATCAATCTAATATTCACAGTCCGGATTTGAATATAGTCGCCAAGTTTATTAAAAACCGATCCTTCTCACCTTAAACCAGAAAGTGTAATGTAATTTAGAGGTTAGGTTCGGCAGTCACCACGGAAAAAACCGACAACGATTTTGACAAAACGTTTTTTTTTCATATCGCACAACGAATTAGCCCATACTCGAACCTCGTCTTCACGCACTCAACGGGCAATCGCGTGGAAAACTGAAACTAGTGACGTTCATGGCTCGTCACCTGGCTCGTTTTGTCGCGCCCATTTGCCGCCAAAAGGGTTGTAAAACGCGGCAGCGATTCGGAAGTTCATCTGAAAGAAAAAGGGCAACCAAGCGCGATTCTACGATCATTTCGAATCGTAACCCCTTTAACGTCATCTCGCTGGATTTCACGGTGAACTTTTTATACCTGTCCCTTTTTCCCTGGGATGTTTCAATCCCTTGTTTCGCGCGAGGCAAAAAAGCAGCCGCTTTCGTTCCATTTAACGCGCATTTCAACGTCGTTCGTTAAGACTCGTTAATTAGTCAAAATATTTGATTAACACTTACCTACAAGAACTGGTTGCCTGACGTTCCGGATAATGATCACCGAATCTAAAGGGTTTAGGAACTTGTTTAGGTATGATGAAAATGTAAGTTTCTGCTGGATGATGTCAATTTAGCTACGCAATGGAAGTAAAGTTTGTTTGGTGATCATGTAAAGCTCTTCTTCAAGTAAACAGGATATTAATATGATTATTTTTTTTAATATTGGTCAAACTCAGAACCAGTGACCACTGTGGTAACGCTATGATCGTTTAGTCATCACAACCAATATTTTCTGGACTTGAATCAACTCGCTGTACCACATGCATTTTATTGATGTTTTATTGAAAAGTATAATTTTCGGGAGTTGGGATTTTGGATTTGTGGATTATAGTGGAAGGATATTTTAAATTCGAAAATTTCGTGATGAGGATTTTGTAGGCAGGGATTTCATGATAAGGATTAGGGAATTCGAGTTGTCACTATTACTTTGTTATCTTCATCAGAAAAAAAATATAATAAAATTAGAATTAATATGTACGACATCGAACAAACTTTTGAACATTAATTGGAATAATAGACACGTTTCATTCAATAACTAAACTGTATGATAACAAGTCTGCTAATATTAATAACAAGCACTGCGTTACTTTGAAAAACTCTCTGCTGCCTGGTAATATGTTGTAAAGTAATATTGTTAGGAATAACCCAATGAGACAAAAGAGAGATTCTAACTTGATTTGATAAATATTGCAATCAGTTAATATGATAAGGATTGGCATGCAGTCGATGAAATGGAAAGAACATTTAGAAAATCAATATTCACGAAAAAGGATTAAGAATGTTCGAAAATTATATATCCTTTATAAATTTGAATTTTATTCATTGATCTATGTACATAATTCTTAATTACCAATAATTTAAAATCCAGATAAAATAATTAACTGATATGAAAAATCGCAAGACATTCCAGTAGTTTTTATAAAATATCTTAAACTGTTCCAGGGGTTCGCTGAAGCTGGAAAGTAACGCGCAATATTAGTTATGGGGGCCTTTTAATAAATGTCGTGTTTTTCACAAGTGTATAAAGTGTAACATACTTGGTATATGCAAGAATCAATGCAAGATCTCTCTTTCTCTCTCTATTTTTCTCGTAACTTTTGTTACTACAGAATGGAGATTCTGAATTCTTCGAAAACTGTTGTCGAATTCTTCTTTCCATTACCTTTTAAACGCTTTCTTACTTTATTTAAATAACGTATTACTAACAATTCTATAGATAATTTAATCATTTTTTTAAAGAACAATCCACTGTTCTGGAACTAGTTCAAGAATCCTTTTTAAGACCCTAACAACAAATTTTGATGCATTCAAACACATTATAAATTTCAATTCTTTCCAATTGTTATGAGTACTTTTTCAAAAAATACATAAGATGTTGTTAAAATAGTGAATTCAAATATATTGTAACCCTTTGTAGTCGAAATCATTAGCGGTTTCGAGTAAATATTTTATAATATATTTATACTTTCATGTATTCTCTTCAAGGTATTCCTTCTTTGAAGTCTATTTTTAAACAGTTGTATGAATCTATAATACATAAATGTAACTTTAAACAATGCTTGATTTCCATCGTATTACATTTGTTTATAAAAACACCTTTTTGAAATTAGCATGTGTCACTAGTGGTATCTTCTGCTCTGGTTTCATCTGCGTTTATTTAAAACTAGAAAGCTAACCTAACCTAACCACACTTAACATCGCGTAATCAACAGCATAATTGATGGTCTAAGCAAGATTTATTATTATTATTATTATTATTGTCAGGAGTATATATAATATTATAGTTGGAAGCATTTTTATTGGACAAGAATTGTAATCTTGGATATATATGTTGACCTGAGAGAACTTTCTTATATGATTTCTAGAATTCACCCCTTTTAGGTCACCTACAATACGGAGGCTTTGTTTTCAAGTTGCTACATCAAATTAACACTACTTTGAGTCAAATCTTAACTTCAATAACTTCGATAACTTCGATAACCCAATAGAATAACTTAATTAAAATGCGTCTGTTACTACCACCTTACTTACCACCACAATTGTTACATGGAAAATTATATATGTAACGATTAGCGAACTAACGAAAGTAATTCATATCGATAAAAAATGAAATATTTACAGAAATTTCTCAAAACTGCAAAATTGTTTCTAGTGTAGTTCACTGAGAAAAAATTCTTCCACATAAGGGATAGTCATCATTTATAAGTTTGGAACGTTACCTGTGTTAACTAATATGGTTGAAAAAATACTATCATGCATGGAATTCACGTTTTTCACGTCCAAATGTACGATATAAATGCTTAGTGTATATAACAAAATGTCTTAAATTTGTTTCAACTTCCCAGTTAGAAATTGCCCCTAATTTCTCCACATTATATACAGGGCCTGGGAGAAAAACTCTATGTGGAAGTATCCATATAAACTCCAGCTAGAATCTGGAAATATACCAACATATTATGGAATCAGACAAGTCAACCTAGATTATGGATCGTTTCGATATCGATTTTTCCCGAGATTTGTATATCTACAGTTCGAAGTCGCATAATTAGAAATTTAATTACATTGTTCCTGAAGATGTGTTGTCCATATGCACATATTGAAGGTACCCTTTAAAACTAGTTTAAATTATATAAATTTTAAAAATATAACAAAATTTATGTTGGATGGGTTTCCTGGATTTAGTCCTGGCACGGCGTCCTCAAACCGAGCCAGAATCTATACAGATTTTCCTAAAATCCTGAAAAAGATTCTAAAAACTATCTAGGGCCAGGGTTGTTTGTAGACAAAATTTCTATCATGATTAATTTTCCTAAATTTAGCCAATGTAGCACTTAAGTAGATTCTTTTCTAGCTAGTATTGTTTTATTTACAGATTGGAAGTAGTTCCTCAGTGATATTGACTGTCGGTGGTTTTACATAATAGCTGTCGCTTACTAATCATTAATTAGTCACTTCAAATATTTCATGAATGCCTGCTCTAACTATTTAATTACTAAAACACTCCACTTGCACCTTACTATCAAAGATATTAATTGTAATTAGATGTTATATAGTCAAATCAACCATTTGGTCAATGCAATAAACTATAGTTATCTATGTCATTACAAATTTCCTAACAAATATATTCAGAATACCTTTAACGACATTGATGACTTTAAAAGCCTAAAAGTAACAGAAATAGAAAAAATGCATAGTGACATAAAATTTAAAGGTTTGGTGTGAATTGCCCATACCTAACCACCGATGCAGTTCCAGTGGTCAAGAAATTTGCCAAAACCATGTCATGGCTGTTGGTCAAATTCATTAAAAACCGCTGACGGAAATTGAAAAATGGCATTTTCGACGAAAGCTTAATAACGGCAGCGTAAAAAATGGTCTCCACTTAATTAATCAGGGTTCCAAAAAAACGAATACTCGATTAATCGAATCAACCGCGTTTTAATAAAACCTTGGCCGCTTTTTTATTCTCCAGTTGGAAGCGCAGCGTCACGCCCCCGATAAATGCAAAACAACGGAGCATTGAATTTACCTCGCGCTGCGAGAAAAACGATAAATCACGTTAAATATGCACGTGTTCCCTCTCGTGTAGAACTAAACGAAAACTATTAACAGCGTTTCGTAGCGGCTCGTCGGTGCGGGGTGCTTCATGAAATATTCCCTCCGTGAATGGGGTGGCGAGTTCCGCAGAATGTAACCTACGCTTACCAAGTTCTGCTTGCGTCCGAGTATTTACGCCTGACACCGGGACATATTTCACGCAATTTCAGTTTCTACGTCTGGAGTTCTCTCTCGGCGTTATGAAGTGTAACGGCGCAAATGGATTTTAATTGGAATGTATGTACGTGTAATACCGGATTGCGTTTGCCAAATTAACATTTTTTCCGAGTTGCTAGTGATATGGAAAATATAGTAAATATCAACCACCAATTGCTGATCAAGAAGGGTCTTTTTCTTAGGCCAGAAGAGTGAGTTCTGTACGGCAGCTCCATAACTTGAGCGTAAACAATAATTTTACATTCGGCGGTGGTCTGAAGTTCAGGATATAAAAAAATTGGTATTACTGCTGTTACAAAGGTAAATAATGGCCCAGCTGCGTCGCGGAAGCATCGCCAGCCATAACACAGATATGTCACGCTAGGAGGCGCTGATAAGGCACCTTTAGTGTCTCGCTAGTGAGTGTTCCGGAATAAACAGATACGTTTTGGAAAATTATGGATTAGGGAGATGTACATGTTATCAAGTATCAATTCCCAATCCCGAGTAGACTTGGCCAGATTTGACCCCAATAGAAACAGGGCCCCAGTCGGAATTTGCCTGGTTAACCCCATTAAAAATTCGATCCGGGTTCTTGCTGGAATCCAGACGGGCTAACCCAATCCCTTCAAATTCTGAGAGTAACATGTTGGGGTTCCGATCATAGCCCGGTCAGTATCTCAAATCAAGCTGTGACAAGCCCTGCTGGGTCCTAGATACAACCAGGTTAACCCCGCTGGATTCCGGTCAGAGCCCGGTTGAAAATTCTACTTGGGATAGAGGGACTCTAAAGATACTTCGAGTAATTGTAAAGAGGAGTTCTGACAAAATCGCCATGTTTGTCAAGTACTAGATTAGTAAGGCTGATCTGATTTCACGAACTAACTAATGCCATCACAAAGCCCACAATATAGCAGCCTTTTCTAGGCTTACTAAAGGGGCTTTTGGTTAGCTGTTACAGAGCAACTATTGCTAGGTTTCGACTAGATAAGGACTTTGATCTTATGCTTGGGTCTTTTCACTGAGAGTTCCTGCAAATATCGTCATGTTTTGCCAAATGCTGGATTAGTGAGACATATCAGCGTTCACCAACTAACAGAACATATAGCGCATGATACAGCAAATTTATCTAGGCTTACTAAAGGAACTATTCCAGAGCAACTGGGTTTCAACTCTGATTAGAAGGACTCTGATGACGCTCAAGCCACTCCAGTGATACTTCCTGCAAATTCCGGCATGTTTTGTGAAATGCGGGGTTAGTGAGATATACACATGTTCACCGGCTCACTAATACCTTCATGGAGCACCAGGTATATCGGCTTTTGCTATCCATACTAAATGGACTCTATGCTCCTCAAATACCAGCAGCTATCGCCAGACTTTAGCTCTGAATAGAAGGACTCCGCTATTGCCTAGAGTCTATCTAATGAGAGATGAGACACGAGTCGATACGTGACTTCACTTACACCAGAGTACCAACAAAGTAGTAACATGATGCTCTAGTTTCAATGCCTTTAAAAATGGATTCTTGTCCAATCAATCACTACAAAGCATGTTCGCATCTGGACTCCTATTAAAGGGACTGTACTTGTACATCAATCTTCCAGATAGAAATTTGTACTAAAAACCTACCGGCATGATACTAACCTAGTACTGTTCGTCGGAGTTTCAGTACTGACTGCCTATACTGGACCATTACTGGGCCAGTTACGTAATGTAACGCTGTCCAAGACTATTTGACGTAGCCGCGGAGTACTGCTTTCCAGCAGAGATACGTACTGAGCGCTGGTCTTCAACAAGATATCTTATAAAATAGGACGAATTATTATAGATATTTAATTTGATTTTTATTATTATTTATGTGTCATTAGATACGTTATATGTAGTATAGTTATACAATTTCGCTCGCAAGTAAAGTTATGAATGTGAGAAAAATCTACCCCGACTGAGAATCGAACCTGGGTCTCCCGCTTACTACGCTGTCATATTAACCACTACGGTTCGCTCGTATATGTATTACCGCGTGAAAAAGAACAAACTTGTACTTAACCGTAGAAGGCTTATTGATAAATGTGGATTGAGTTCAAACAAGATATATTGCTTATCAAAAAATGATGCAATTCTATGAAATATTATGCTCCCCCTTTGTACACATACTTTACATGTCAACTGACTGATTCGTCCTATTTATTGGTACTGCTTCCGAACGTCTGTGCTAACATCAATACTAAATGGGTGGTAAGTCAATAATAATTAGTACTGAGTCAGTATTTCTTCTGGTAACGAATTCCGATATTTTTACTAGGAACAATAATCGTTTAATAACATAATATAGCACTACCACTAAGTACTGTTTCAGATTGAACTTATTTCGGCAATCAGTCATAATTTCGAACTGAAAATATTACTGACAATTAGTATAATTGCCACACGGAAAAAACACCATGGTTGTTACAACCTAAGATATGGTTGTCTGGACCATAATTATGTTGATAATTATGTCCCTTCCATACTATGGTCACACCAACCATTGTATGGTTGTTGTGACCATATCTGTTGAATGGGTTTCCATATGCAAAGTTCTCTTTACAATAGCAATGGACGACCTATGAATATTTTAATTCACCATACTTCTTTGGTTGGTATGTGAAAACCTTTTTTTTCCGTGCACGTTACTGACATATTCCGATTGCCAGACGTTATTTCCTACAGCTGATACGACTTTCGGTCAGTCTTAGGTTGGTACTGATTTACTAGGTCAGTCAGTAGTGATGTAATATATAATGTAGTACTGGTTACCTTTACCGGGGTAGTACTGACAAACTCCGGTGGTCGGATGTTATTTCTTACTGATGCACAACTAATTTGCTCCGTCAGTCACTACTCGTTTTAATATCGAATGCAGTATTGGCTACCTGTACTGGGTTAGTACTTTAGCGGTAATAATGTAACAGTATTGATATATTGCCGCAAACCATACTGGAGACCAGTACTGGATCAGTTACTCACCGATGTTTTGCCAGACACATTTGCGTTAATCCATACTGGCTGCCAATAGTGGGTTAACTATCTTGCCGGGGTTTTATTCTGCCCATTTCTAGGTGGGCTGTAGTAATTCTTTTCTTTCTGTGTAGCACTATGATTTAGAAATAAAGCCCGATGCTCCCGATTCAAAATTTCTTACTGAAAAATACTTTTTTTAAATACATTTAAGGGGAGGGACCGGTGAGATTTTGACCCCACGATATTTAGAATATGACGCATTGTTGATAATATGTTTAGAGACTATTTTAACACCAAAATTAAGGTGGATACTCAAAAAAAAAATTAAAAAAATTATTTCGGTGATTTAGAATTTTTTTCTCGTGAACAATACGACGAAACTAAAAATCCATACCCTTGATCGTTTGAAACCATGAAAAATGAACGCCCAATTTTTTTCAGAAAAAAATATTAAAAATTGTAGAAGTTATTTCATTTTTAAGGTATAATTTTCATATTTCATTTGCAATTATCCGTCTTTTTGCACTAAAAAAATCGTTTAAACTCTATTATTTAACTAAATATCTTACTTACATCTATATACGAGTATATACGTACATGTGTACACAGGGTATCTCAGTATCAAAGGACTATATTTGGTATAAGTATTCTATAATCTATATGATGTTTCAAACCGAAAATAATATAAAATTTCATTTGACAAACCGCGAATTTTTAGTTTTATATATATATATCAGATAAAAATGTTATATTAATGTTGTATTAATAATAAATGTATATAATCAGTGTTCTTGAATTTCAAGGAACATGTATATATGCTGTATATATGTCTTTCGAAAACAAAATAATAAAGAATGTATGTAATATAATATATAATATATAACTTCAGTGCAATAGATGTTTATAATTAGATAATAAAGTTTAAACGATTTTTTTAGTGCAAAAAGACGTATAATTGCAGATGAAATATAAAAATTATACCTCAAAAATGAAATAACTTCTACAATTTTTAATATTTTTTTCTGAAAAAAATTGAGCGTTCATTTTTCATGGTTTTAAACAGTCCGTTACTTCTAAATTATTAATGCAATAAAAATTGGAAATTTGTTCACACCCTAATGAACAACTTTTTCACTGAAACGTTTCGGATTCTTGAAATTTCCTGGATAAAAGAAGCACATTTGTTTAGAAATCATAAAGAGACACGTTTTAATATTACTCTATTTATATCAACAAATTCACTAAAAATTGTTAATAATTTCATGTAATTTAACATTCTATAGTATGTTACTCTATTGAAATTACAACAAGAAGAGAATAAACAAAGAAATCCAGTAAAAGATGTAGAAAATAGAAAAACCCCCGAAATTAATTTGCTTAAAAAGAGGGGGAGGGGATTTCTATTTAAAATTTAATCAATGTATTTATTCTTTTAGAAGATATAAGTCTTACTTTTTAATTGAATTTACAATATATTTTCTTAGATTAACTGAATGTTTAGCTTGCATTCATATTATTATTCCTCCGATGGTGTTTAAATCTTTGAATGTATACATTTATCGCGTGATGAATAAATTGCCAATTCTGCCATCGTAATGAAAAAAAAATTAAAAGAGATTACGTACTTATATAAATAAAAAAGGTATGCATTAAATTACTCTGATTACAACACATAATACGCAACCACGTAACCCAATAGTACCTGCGCAGATGAATAATAGTTCAATAGACTTTCACGTATGACCAAGGACTACTATTGGGGTAAATGAGGATGTGAATTGGACTTTGATTGCGCGAATAATCAACATCGAGAGTACAAAATGAGGCCCACGTAGGCGAAATGTTTACAAATTACGATGCTGGAAACGAATATAATCGTGAAATTATCTACAAAGATTATTTATTTAACAGAGACATAATTTTATTTTAAAATTACTTGAAAACAATATTTTAAATTGAATTCTTTTTCAAACCCAAATATCGCTTAATAAAATTACACCATTCGATGTTTAGTAGTGAAAGCTGCGTGTTCTCAACTGATTAGAAAATATTACATACATGCGAATTAAAATAAATTTAATTTGCAAAATTTTCATTTCTATTTTTTATTGAAAAATAATCTTTGTGCTGTCACATGAGCTGATATAATCGATTATTTGTTTAAATTTTAGTTATACAAATCAAGTTTTTCACATACTGTATTATTTTTGAAAAATGGGTAAATAGTATTTTTCGATACTAGTGCGTAAAATACGATTTTACGCACCGTTTTTAACATGCGATTAGATAGGGCGGTGCGTAAAATCGAATTCTTACGCACGCGTGCCGAACGATATTTTTCGATATACTATGCGTAAAATTTGTGCGCCGTTTTTTGTGGGTCAAATATGATGTTACGCACGTGTGATGACCGCGGCGTACGAGTGCTTTTTTTTACGTGTACGTAAAATCGTATTTTACGCACTAAAAACGGTGCGTAAAATCAAATTTTACGCATAGTATATCGAAAAGTATATTTTACCCATAAAATTTTAAATTAATCAATATTTTTGTAAGACCATTAATTAAAATTTTAATTACGTTTATTGAAAGTCAAACTGTTAATATTTTTCAAATAAAAAAATTATGCTCAGGTTATAGATGGCACAAAATGACGAAAACAATAAGGTAAAATTATTTTATTTTTGCAATTGCCTGTTCATTTCAATGTAATACACAATGCACGTATATTATTATATAACATCATAGTCCGAAAATTCATTTTCGCGTGGAGTTAACGTGATGTGAAAAGCACGAAATGAATTGCTTTCGCATGGACGAACTTGCTTTGTGCTGATATTACCTGCTCCAAATTTCCTTTTGTGCATTCCTGAAGTTTTATTTTAATAATAAAACTAGCTAATAATATATAACGGTAAAACGTTCATTATTACTTCATTGTGAAACTAATTAAAAAAGTCGAATATTTAAAATTTTCAAGAAAAGAAACGGTTACGAATATTATTGAAGAAAAGTTTACAGTCAAAGCGAGGCGCGTATTCCCATTTTATAAAATAGTTGATTTATAATTAAACTATCTTTGAAATTATATTCTTGAATTCTATTTTAGGTAGAATAAAAAACTCTTTTAAATTTTAATTTATTTTGTATAAGAAAATTAACAAGAATAGGTACATATGAAATAACGACTCTAAATGTAGCAAGATGATAGAGAAAAAATGTTATTTAATGAGAAATTTATATGGTTTTCGCAGTAATTTATACATTAAAAAAAATAAACGAAACTGAACTAAATATATATTTAACTAATATACGATATTACAATCTCCTGTCATAAGAATAACCAGAAGTTAGTATAACACATTTACAGACTAGGGAATAAATATTCAGTTCATTTTGGTTTAGTTATAGACCTGGTTTGGCTCATCCAACCGAATAACTGGTTGTGAGAAGCAAACCTGATTGGTTCTAAACCCCTTTGCCTAGCTACTTTGAATGTTTTGGGTTTGGACGTTCGATATTTAACCTGAAAGTTGTTTTCAGCTAATTTGAGACTTCTCTCTTACCGTGTACAATAGAAATAACAAAATAATTGAATCGTGATAATCAATCAAACTTGTTTAGTTGAGATAATATTCACATAGAATGGTTGCACTGCTTTTCAGTGATGTCAGTGATGTTTCACTTTTCTATCATGCAGTTCCTCAACCATTTTAACTTCGCCAGCTAAACTTATCTAGGCACCACCAAGAACCATCTCAATTCAGCCACTTACAACCATTTAGTCCCATCAACCATAATTTTTAGTCTAACAACCGAACGCTTTTATGAGACCATTCCTTGCTTTCAACATCATATTTCTTCATCTTTCCATATATCCACATATTGTCATGAAATGTATTACATTTGCTAAGCAGAGAAAATAAAGGTTAAACCCAACAAGTGATAGAAAGAGTTTTAATATTATATTTACATGTATTGGCATGTTATCACGTAACGAGAGGCTTGGCAAGACGACCTTTAGTACACTAAACAAGAGTCCCAAATTCAGCGTGTCATGTTGACTTTAGTACACACACGTCACACTGTATTAACTTAGTGAAAACATATACAGTAGAGTCCCGGTATATTTGCCCTCCCGGTTCCCCGCCTTTCCCTCCCGTCTCCTTATATTTATCAAAAGTAGGGGAGCGCCGCTTCTCCCACTCTCCTCAGTCCTGAGGCCCCGCCGTGCAAGGTGGGGGAAAATAGAGTGGCGACAGACAAATATAACGAGACGGAACTGAGCAAATATGCTGCACTTAAATATAGCGAGACGCACATATACCGGGACTCTACTGTAGTTGAAATAATATTGCTATTAGAATTAAAAATTGTACACGATAAGGAAATGACATTTCCTTTTCGATGTCGAACAAGGTTAATCTTATACTATTAACACCCTTTACACATGAAGTAATTAGGTTAAGATTGATCATAACAAGTCGGTCTCAACCTAAAGAATCATGTGAAATATTACATAGATATATAAATATAATTTGTTAATTAATACGATTGTGATTTGTTTCAGTAACATACATTTTTTTTTCATTTCACTGTAAGAAATTCGTACAAATTTCGATAAAATAAGTTGCACACAGTATTTCCATTTTACAAGGGAAAAAACTTTCCTCTTATGACAGTAGGTTATAATGCAATAATTATATTCATCCTCATTAAGATGCAGAAATATGAGGCATTTTGGTACGAATGCTACATTACTGCATTATGTACCATGGGAGCAGAGAGAAGACTTCTGATTTATGAACGCAATATTCGCACATGAGTCGAAAGCGAGTGAATTTTGTATACGAGTACATCGAACCCACTTCTCCAGCGGTTCGCTTGATTTATTCAAAAAAAAGCAAAATGTAAAGTTCATGAGTCTTGTGGAAAGGTAAAAAAATATTACTCTATTCTCGTTCTGGAAAATACTTTACATATCAAAATATTTGAAAATTTTTAGTTACAAATTTTACAATACGTTTCGTGACAATACAAATGTTTGCTAATACGTATCGTTTGAGAGGACAATTTTTATCTACCAATGAAGAAATAATTTTTATATAGGTACCAATGAAGAAATAATTTTCATTCATTAATGAAAATACGTATTGCCTCTTGCTAACACTATTTTTGGCGTACAAACGATACAAATTATACAGATAAAATGAATAAATAAATATTAAAACAATACCACTTTATTATGATAAAAATATAACATTTATTCTACACATCAATATTTTCCAATATCGAGAATTTTGAAATAAGAAAAATAATATTAGTAGAAATTATTATTCAATTATAAAATATTGCTATTGTGCATGTTCGTCCTCAAATCGCTATCGCAAATAGCAGTTTTTCCTATGTTTTTAAAATAATTTCTTTATAATTTCTATCATTGCAGGTAGGCATAATCTTTGATAACCATATCTGATTATCTCTGTTGACGGACTATCGAAAGTTCGGTTTACATTCTGATAAGATTTATATTTATTTATTCTACAAATTACGAAACCTTTAAAATCTTTTATTTCAATTCCACCTTTTCCGGAACTGATATTATATTCCAGAACCTGAATTTACAAACTTCCGGAGTAGAATTTTCTTGAGACACTAAAAACAAGTTAATCCAAATTTTATCAAATATGTCCGAAACAGAATGGACCGAAATATAAACAAAATAAAATTACTTTTCCGGATCTGTCATTTTTTTCTGTTTAAATAATGTAAATTAAGTCAACGTTGGATATAAACATTAGATTTCTTTTGACTGCTGTGAAGCCAGCCCGCTAGGGGAAATTCTATTGGATGTCATAACTTTCGTTAGAAATTGAATTTTTCGACGAGAGAGTATAAAAAAAAATGCTCCCAATTTTCTCCGCCCAAAAATGCCAAAGAGAACTTTTTTGCTTCATAGGGCAGGGCCAGAGGGCGAAGTACCATAATCTAGTAACAAACCAACTTAATTTAACCTTTCGGTTTCGGGTTATGCTAGATATGTGTCAAAGATGGTTTGTAGGTCGGAGCAAAATGGGAGCATTTTTTTAGATACTCTTTCGTCAACAAATTTCATGTCTAACAAAGATTTTGACATGCGGCAGAATTTCCCGGGCTGGCTACACAGCGGTTTTTTGGATTAAATTTGGATGATGACCTGTTTCGATCTGTTTTGTACGCAGTTCATTGCCGTAACATCAAGCAGATTGGAATTAGATCTGATTCCATCAAAAATGGATTTCTTTTTAGTGAATATAATTTAAAATGAACAATTTAAAAATGGAACTACATCCAGAATATTGTGAAAAGGTTAACAAAACCGTGAATACTGCTCCTCCAATTTTGGTGAAAACTCCTAACAACTCTTCTCCAGGGAGTCGAATACGAATAATAACTTGTAATTACGGTCAGCAAATTCATTTCGTATAATCCACTTTCATTGAGAAGAGCGATGAAATGTCTACTTTTTTTTACTCGGTTTATTTCATATCTGATCGGGCCCCAGGCAGGGAAGCATGATAAGCCCAGTCGGATCCCGAATGCAACCAGGGTAACCCGACTGGATTCCGATGACAGACCGGTTGCAAATTCTACTCGGGAAGTTTGTAAACGCGGACTAATTTTTTTACAGGGACTACAAATTAATTTTTTCTATGTACACAATATGTACTCTAAGAATGGAAAAGCGGTCCATCCCAACATATCAAATTGTATATTTTCCATAACGATATATATTCCAAAATATAGAACGTATCACTAGCGGAGTCCTGGGGATCTGACAATTTCTGTTACCTATTACTAGTTGGACTTTCCTCTCCCGCCAGGTATCTCAGGTGATACATAGATATTTGCTGTCCGCTCATTGGCTACATTACAAGCAATTTAGCATCTCATGCATACTGCAGGTGTTACAAGAGGGAGAGCTTCTACTCCATCAGCTCTAGGTTGGAGCTGTCTACAAATCATGGGTTCCTTTAGTAGCTGATCCACTACAGATAGGTTTTACTGTATATAGAAAAGTCCAACGTGTTTTTTTTGCCTCATGTGGCACATTTTTCTGAGAACGTTCACATTAGATCTTAAGGACGTCAAAATGTAGAAACCTCAGGATGTTCAAATATCCAATTTGGTGTCATTTTCCAACGGCCATTAATTGTGCGTTAACAGTAAAGAAGATTATCTATAAAATCGTAATGTCTGACAGTCACAGTTTAGGCATTCTACCACAAGGCATCCTGTACCCTGAATCGCTCCTGAGGACGACCTCCGTATGATGGGCTGTAAGGGCATGAATTATTAAAAAAAGTTAAAACCTGCCTTTCGATAATTTCTAATCTATTAAATAAGGTCGAAGGTCGACTTGTGTATACCATGAACCCGGAAGATTCGCACCTGTCGTAAGGGTGGCGTCCGCATGAACCGTCTCGGAACGAAGCCCTGCACCAATTAGGCAATAAATAGCGCAACGACGACGGGCCACCCACCTCCGTCGTTGGTGTACGACGGGGAATCCGTGCCTTGTTTCGATAAGGGGAGTGAATTAATAAAACGACCCTTGGCCCCCAACGTACACCGCCAGGGAAGAACCCGCCGCACAGATGTGCCCTTCTCTCGTTTTCGCGAGAGCAAGCAAGGGGTATTTTCTTTTATTTTATTGCAGGCCCTTAATGGAATAGTTTGCCTATACCAGAAGCCGAGGGCGGAAGCGAAGTATTGCGTTTCTTTCTTTGCTTCTCGACGCGGCAGAACGTTGGGGGCCAAACAGGTTCAAATCTTGCAATATATCGGTCGACATCGGGGTGGTGATTTGCATGGAATTCGCTATTATTGTTTTTTTCACGTTCTCTGGTTCTTCTTCAATTTACGCGTAAAGTTTTCGGAGCTTTAGCTTACGGTCGATCACCCGAGACCGGTTCGGTGTAAGTGTTTCAGACGACTTTTGAAATATTCATTTTTCGTTGAATTTCTCTGTCGATTTTTTTCCTGATTGTTTTTTATATGCAGAGATCTAATTATTTAATAACGTATTATGTATTGATTCAAGCAATGATTCATTCAGTCCCATACAGTACATCTGAGACCGTCCTCAGAGGATCGAAAGACCGTCCAGATTCCAGCGTTTTTCGCTGTTAGCATCCTCAGTACAACCTCAGGACACATGATGCCTGATGTTGACAGGAAGTGATACTTATAAATGGTCAAGAAAGATCTGCAACGTTTCTTTCTGTATATTATTATATTTTCTTAGATCAGATGAGTAGTCACATTCGGATAATGAATTCAATGTCCCAAGCAAGCTCGCAATCAGTAAGTAATAATTCGGAAACGAATAATCTTACAAAATTAATTTTGTCTCTCAAGGAAAAATAAAAAATGTAGTAATCAATAACATCCACTTACGGAGAAGATGTTTAGTACTTCAACTACGTCGATAAAACGCTTTGTTATGACCAGAAAAATGATTCCTTGTTTTAAAAAACCCTTACGGCGCTGTTTTTGAAGGCTGTTGTTGGCAGTTATTGAAAGAAACTGATAAATTGAGGACCTATACTTATATTCCGATGTAATTTTTTGTACCCTACATAACAGCATTTACAGCAATGGATAAAGTTGTTAACAGCAATTTTACTTTCCAAACTACAAAATCCGTCCCGGGATGTCCTGGGAGCTCCTGAGGATGACCAAATGTCCGCTTTTGGTCCTCGGGAGCTCCTTAGGGTCTCCTGAGGACGGCCTGTGATAGGATTGTGCTGTTTGGGTTCGTGCCAAGTTAGATCAACATTAGATAAATATATGAATTGCGTAAAGCTCTGAACAGTATTAACAATTTATCTCAAACACTGAATATACATGTTATTACTGACCACCCTGAAGAGTTCACAACTCTTGTTACTCTTCACTTGTTCACTTACAATCTGTGTTATTGGTCTGCATAACGCAAAGTAACTGTCCATTAAGAGTTTCTTTTCCTTGGGCTGATGAATGCAGCTAAGTCATATTTATGTATATACACTTTAAAGTTTCCTTTTATTCTCCAGTTAGACCATCAGAATAAAGTTTCTTTTTAGGAGTTGATATGTCATTTACTAAATTTGATTTCAATTATGCGAATCTGATATAGATAAGTACTCTTGCGAAAGTGAGGTTACACTGATTACAAAAATATTTGACCTTCATCAGCCATGACTTTAATCACGATATTTCCGTATAAATTTCGGTTTTCAATTACTGTTTTTAGTAGTTATTCTTTTTCAGTATAAACAAGTATCTTCGTTCAAATCAAATAAATGTATTTTTATGCTAATAAATCACAATGTTTTTGGGAAGCATACTTTTCATTTTCTTAGCTTATTTTGTCTTCTCTATCAGGAATAATGCAAATTTTACTAGAAAAATTCACAATTTTTGTATGGAAACAATCAAATCCATATGTGCCAGAATAATAAAAAAATGTATGTCATAAATTTCTGGGTGAATTTGATTATTTTTCAAAAATTATCGTACCTATTCTGGAGGTTTCTAATAAGCAATTCTTCAGGGTCGAATGAAAAAATCAAATTTATGTAAGGTGAGCATATCAAACACCGAGTTACTTTAAGCAACCCTAGGTGGCGTCCCAACCCAACATTAAAATTACACAACATTTAGTACGGATCTACTGGATATCATAAGTAGTGTATGATAGCAGTCAATAGGCAGTCAATATTACGATTATAAATATATCTTTTTTCTTAATAACAATTGACCTTATAAATAGATACTTCAACAAAACCTGTCGTCATTTTACTGATGAAATATTTAGATTTTTAACTTCTATATATTTCCGGTTAACCCTTTCAGTCACCAATTTGTCCAATGATAATTTTACTTCGACCCAGACCATAGGTCTGGCGAAGTATTGAATTTGGTCAGTTCCAGCCAAAAAATTACCCTATAGTTTTTCATCAAATGTCGACGTTTCAGGCCCTAAGGAACCCAAAGCAACAATAAAAAAAAGTGTCCGTTAGGTTGTACGTCCGTCCGTCCGTCCGTCCGTCCGTGGGCAAAATTTTGTATACGCTATATCACGCGACTGGAATGACGAATTTCAAAAGTACAAACGGATTTGGGTTTCTCTTGGCCAAACTTAGATCTGATTAGTTTTTGGAGACAATGCATACTACATTATGGGGAGGTTTAACAAAAAAACGCTCAAAAAACCCGTTTTTTCATTTTTTAACAAAAATACAAATCGTACAAAACAATGTTTCAAACAAAAAATATAGAACATCGAATTCTCTACAAAAAAGGTTGAATTCATTTCTTCGTAAAATCAACGATAATGCCGTAAAAAGCAAATTAACATAAATTGTACATACACATATACAATGCATATGTATGTATATTATATACATTACATGAAAAACAGAGACATAGAGGAAGCAGGGGAGTGAGGCGGGTATCAGGGCGGGGGGGGGGGGGGGCATAACAAAATATTCACTGTAATGTTGGTGTTGGGTAGCCACGGGGAGGTGGTAGCGGGGAGGGGGGTTCGGGGCTTCTCAGGAAGCGGGGGAGCGTGACGGGTATGGGGGGCCCCCCGACCTGTCAAAAACTCGACTAAACCGCGTTTTTTTAAGCATCAGTGTGAACAAGACGTGCTCATTTATCAGTGCTTCGGCTGGTCTGCGGTCGGGGTCGAAGTTTTGAAAATGCTCATTTTCAATTTTACTATAGGGTGATTATGCCAATGAATGGACGACTGCCAATGAATGGACGATTTTCTACATATTTCTATTTCTTATGAATGTATGATGCACAACATACAACAAAATACATATTTTTATGCTCTTTGAACATTCAAAACAATATTTACAGTACTATTGATCTTCCAGTGTTTATTATTTTGTAAAATCAAAGCAAAGTTTTAAAGCCATCCAAAACTGGTACTGAAAACGTCCCATTTGATTTAACCCGTCTATTCATTGGGGTTTTGCGGATTTTTTTACAAACGTATGAAGATAAGGTTAATAATTAAATAAAATCAAAGGTTGAACTACACGGTCATAATGAGCAGAGTCTAACGATTTTAATGGTGGTGTCATTCATTGGCATATTCACCCTATTAAAGGAACAAGATATTGTTACAATATATGTATAGAAACTACTCGAACCTAACGATGCTAGAACTACCCTCTGCCGCCTTCTTTCCCGGCAGTGTTAAAATGGGAATATTCCCGGAAGCATCAGCCTTTCGTCAGGGAACTGCAATACGAATTTAGCCAAAATTGTAGGCACCCGGGTCGAAGGCATCTAGTTTTTTCTTAAATTTGGTATACAAGGGTTTTTGGAACCGCTAATTATGAATCCAGTGTCAGATTTACAAAATTCAAAATGGCGGATCCAATATAAGACCAAATTACCGTTTCTCAAAATTTTGATTATTTAGGACTAAAATAACTTCATTTATCCTTTGAATAAGTACTCATATCGAAAAATGTAATATCAATAACTATTTAGTGATGTAACAAGTTGCTGGTAACTAGAGTGTGCATATAATATAGAAGAATATATTTTTTTTTCAGGGACTAATCGAAACTATGAAAACATTTGACGATACTAGTTTCCTCAAATATGTTTTTAATATTTAATTGCTCTTTTCTTTGAAAATATATTATAATATAGCAATACTACCCAGTACATGAAACGTTTCATTGTGTAATATTGCACAAAATAAATTAACTAAGAAATCATCACGTAATGTCCGTCAGTTTGCAGGTTGCTAATTAAATTTAAAATTGAAATTTTAAGCAGTTTGCGGTCAGATTTGAAAATTACTTTGTTCGAAGAATATTCCATCTGCTTATGAATAAATGAATATTAAATTCATTAGTGATAAAGTTCGAAACGAATTCCCGTAAAACGGTAGGAAGAGAGACTTTACTCATTTAGTACCAACTCTTTCATTGTAGTATTTTTATGTGCAGAAGTTAATTAATTACTAGCAATATACCTCGGTCGTTTATGCCCTCGTGATTTAAATACTTGAAGTACTCTACTCAACAATTTTATCTAATTTGCCGTATCTACTTATCTCAAAGATGTTATTAAAATATGGAATAACATCAAATTTTTAGAAGTTCTAAAGTTGTTTTTTTAAGTTACACATTTTTTTTCTGAACACCCTGAACTTTTAGTTTAAAGATGTTAAACTTAATTTAAATAGAGTTAAGTTTTAGAGTTGTATATATTCTAAAATTCGATTACAAAAAATGTCTTTCGTTCATTTCTTCACTGTTAGAAATTTCTCTAGGAATTTTCTGAAATAGTAACTGAAGTTTTTTACTGTTACTATTTACAAAATTAAGAAACATTTTCAAAAAATTACGAAAAAATGTCAGAAAATTACCAAAATATTTCAGAAAATTATTATACTTTGTTTCGCGCTTTAAACTCTGTTACGCTTTCAGGAAATTGTTACAGAAATTTTTAAAAGTTTTGAGATACTTAGGGTAACTGAAGATAATTTAATATGAAATCGAGTGGTATCGACGATTCCTAGCAAAAAGACATAGCCTTTTAGAAAAAACATCTGTATAGAAGTTTCTTGATTTAAATGCTAGAAGCCAACTGACAATAAGGATGTTTCGTATTTGAAATTGAAACACAAAAGGCCATTAGGAATAATATGTTTTGAGACATATTAAGGGGAGGGTCCAGACACAGAATCAGCTATATGAGACAGTAGTTCAAAAAATACCAAAAATTATTTCTTTAGTCATGTTAGTACCACAATAAAAAGCGAAACTTTATAGGGCCAATCAATTTTAGCTCGAAAAAATGTTATTTTGAAAAACTTATTTTGAAAAAAATTACATTTTTCTGAATTAATTTAAAAAAGCAAAAAATTAGGGTAAATATAATATTATTTTAAATTATAGAAATATTTAAAAATTCGATTAAAAAAAAATGTTTTTAAGAAGCAAACAAAATCTGATATGGGTAAAAAAATAAGTTTTTTTTATATAAATTTACATTTTATTTTATTCTAAGCGGAAAAAATTGTCTGGATTCTTTCCAAAAACTAGGTTTAATAGTTTATTTATTAATAATAAAGTCCAATAGTACCACGTAATTCCATGTCCAAAGATACAAAAGAAATCATTTTTTTTAGAGCAATTTTAACGTAATTACATGTATTTTAGCGCAAAGAAACAGTTATTTTTTCGTAAAAATGCTATTAGATTTGTCTAAATTAAATGAAAAGCATAAAAAATGTGTCTAAATGTTATGTTTTATAAATTGAAAATATAATGTAAATATACTCACATAAAACAATCATACTTATTTATATTTCAAGAAAAACTTCACCTACTTTTGAAGTTTTTGACTCATATTATTAGCATATTTTTTAATACATAAACTACCAATAATACTTTATTGAATGATTATCATTCTGACCTCTTTTTGTAATTCGCGTCAAGTTAGGTGATATTTCAATAATTCCAGACTAGACAAAAATGTGCATATCACTTAGTAATCACAAAGTTTTTATATTAATATGTTAATGCAATTAAGGTCTTTATAACCTTAAATTTGAAACGGGTAGGATACTAATATTTAATAGAAACATAACATCGGATAAGCTCGAAAACTGGAGCGTGTGTATCTATCAGCTATATATTATATATGCAGTAGAGGGTGCACTATTGCGGAGGCCTAATAAAGGTAAATTTTCTGCATAGTTAAAAGGGGAAGATTGTGCATTGTATTCTCAGTGCGTAATTATAAAATTGAAATATTATGTCGCTCATACAGAAATCGAAATATATTGTACAATTGCAATATAGTGAGAAGTTACCCTTGTCCTTAAGTGACTAACATTTTACTTTGAAACGATGATATGGGTTACTCTTCAAGCAATTATCTAATTTTTAGACATGTATCATAAGATTATACCTGTCAAAACATAAAAGTGCGAAAACACAATGCAATGAAAAAATTCCCTTTGATTATTATCTCTTACAAAGTACTGTAAATCAGGACGTATATAAAACGATATATGAGCAAAAACCAAAGAAATTCTCAAAATATGCATGACTCGTTTGTTCGAAAAGTAGTAAAAACATGTTTTCATTCTGTGATACGTTTCGAATGGCTGATGTAGCCTCGTAAGTCATCATTTATTCATACAAAAACTGAACAATTATAATTTTACATCTTATACATTAAAATTTAGTAATGGTCAAGTAATTTGGAAACAAACAAAATTATACATTGTTCTTCGTGCCAGAACAATTTTGCAGTATGGATTTATAAATACATTTTAATATTTTATTTATTTCCGATCAAGAACACATTTTATAATTAGTGAAAAATAGGAGACACCTTAAAAAATATTCAATTGTGCTAAACGTTTCACAAGTATCATTAGGATAACCACTTTCTTAGTAGAATTTACCATATTCTATTTACTTGTGGTTGCTCAGCACTGACATTTTTTGGGGGGGAAAACGATTTTCTGGCGATAATTAACCAGTATGCGTTTATAAGGGTCAACCAACCCAAACAGCCAAAAGACATCATGAAGAGCTCTTTAAGAAGTCTTAAAAATTATAAGATGTCTTAAATACCTATCAGAAAGAGCTCTTAAAGTGATCATTAAGAAGACTTATGCGTCGATTTAAAGAGCTCTACAAGACCTCACAAATATGAGGTCTCAGAAAAGAGGTTTTATTTGAGAGCATTGACATATAAATTTCTGAAAATTATAGATTCTATTTTTGTACCTTAATTATAAATTTATATAATTTTTACCGAAGTTCCTTTTTACCGTTTGTATAGTTATATATTGGTTGATGATTTCATTCAATAAAATGGGAATCATACAATAATAACACAAAACTATGATAATACTTAATAAATATCGTAAAAGCACTTATATTGTCATTACAGCTATTGGTTTGCATATGAAGTAAATATCGCGCGATCTCATTTTCGGATTTAATAGCCACCTAGTGTCTCTAGGAAGAAACGCAGATCTTAACTCTGAGAATCCGTTTACTAAAAGACAAGTGGTCCAAAACGAGATAGATTTAAGACCTCAAATGTAGAAACTCTAAAAGTATACCGATAAAAGTAACCAAGATATACGAAGGACCGTTATTCTGCATGGTAACTAAAATTTCTGATTAATATTTGTACCAAAATTTAAATCATGTGTAAAACAGGCAAAAAACAATAACTTTCAAACTAACTTAATGGACTTATCGATGGAACACCAAAAATATTACTGCATGCCTAGTTCACAAACATTTGTTATTTATCATTTAGAAACTAAATTTAGCAAATAAAAGCTCCATATAAGTAAGCAATGTATAAAGAAAGAGTTCCTTCTTCCAGTTACTAACGAGATATTTGCTTTCTAGTAATTAGTAGGTTGATATAAATAAAGGTACGTAAATAAAAAATAAAATTTGGTTGGCTTATTACCTGCAAGAGCGACTGATGGTTATTAGATTTTTTAAACACATCAACTTGGTTTAAAGATTTTCAAGTGCCCTCTGTCGAAATCTGTGCGATCCCCGCAAACAGTGGGCTTTTTTAATTATCATTTTTCAATGAAAATGTTAAAAATACTAATTTAAGATGTTAAATGTGTGAAAAATGTAGAAACCATTGAAAACATCCAGAATCCTTGTACAAATCTGTCTAGTTTTTTGTTACTCTGCCCAGCTTTGCTATACCTTTAATATAGACAAAACGTAAACTAGATAGAAACTAGCCAAAAACTGGATTAATTTTCTACTAGGGCACCAGGGTTCGATTCTGTGCAATGCTCTATCCTTTGTAGTACAATTGAACAATGTATTAAAAACGACTTCAACTTATTAACGAGACAATTATTGCTTTGTAGTAAATTTTGTCTGTTAAATAATGGCGGATTTATGACCTGCTGATTTATGAAAATGTTAAAAACAGTAATGTACGATGTTGAATGTATAAAAAATATGAAGAAACCGAAAATGTGTGAAAAAATTAGAAAAAATCAGAAAAAATAGTAATGGTCTAACATTTAACGTTAATAAGTTAAAGTATTTTTTAATACATTGTTCAATTGTATTACAAAGGATAGAGCAGTCCACCGGCAAACGAACCGTTCCAGAATCGAACCCTGGTCCCCTTGTAGAAAATTAATCCAATTTTTAGCTAGTTTCTATCCAGTTTACGTTTTACACATATTAAAGGTATAGCAATGGTAGACCATTTTTTCTGAATTTTTCCTAATTTCTTCACACATTTTCTCCATATTTTTTTATACATTCAACACCTTAAATTACTATTTTTAACGTTTTCATAAGTCAGCAGGTCATAAGTCCGCTATTATTCAACCGACAAAATTACTACAAAGCAATTTTCCCGTTAATAAGTTGAAGTCTTTTTTAATACAGTGTTAAATTGTATTACACTTTTATTCAGTAACATATATTACAGATTTAAAGCACTAATACCACACTCGTGTACACTCAACCAAAACTATGGTTGGTTCTGCCGTCAATTGATAGGTGGCGAGAAATAAAGTAGAGTATCTCTGCGTATACACGCATGCAACCATTCCGCGACGTTCCGGGCATATATCGCAGACATGTTTCATAAATTTGTCTTAATAAATGTTTATTCATGATTTTCCTATAACTATATACCATCCTTCTATATTAATATTTTTATTCTTTTGAAGTCGGTGAGTGCACTAAAATATGCGGTGCGTGAAGTAGCACTTCATGGTAATCTATAGTTCATTCACTAATTGCATTTCCAAAAAAAATTGTAAGTTATGTTTGCGACACTAATTACATAAGCTATAATCATTGCCGCATGATATCCAATATATTTTGTTCAAAACTAGAAATAATTTTATCCGGGACACAATTGTAATATCAGTTATATCTTAATACTATCATCATACACATCATCTACGTTATAAAATTTAAATATTAACTCCATTGCTTTATAAATAATGTTGTTGTACTTTAGCTGACAGTGTGCATAATTTCAGTGCTTATTCAGAATAAGAAAAGTGAACTGCAGGGATTTAGATATCACTAAATGCAGAGCTTTATGCGCAAAACATGTTTAATTCAGTTCTTCCACGCGAACCGAGGTCCGTCGGTCGGCCACCGTCTGCCCTATATGGTATACCATATACTGTTCTCTAAAAGAGACTGATTAAAACAATTATTTTACTGCTTAACCAAGATATTTTAGTGTAACATCAGTATAATTTGCTAAATTTTTTATTTATGAATCAGAACAAGTGTTCCTAAATTAACAAACTGTTTTTCTTTAGAAAAAGGTGATATATTTATGAACCCTGCGTAGAAAGAAATATAAGAAAGGGGGTGGGGACTTATTTTTTAAAATCCTCTGATTAATTCGTAAAATTCACTAGATTTATTTGAGTAGGGCATCCATCGACGTTCGGATATTGACATAGAAGAATACAATACACACTGTAGTTCTAATATTATTGTATTTAATTAATTTATACATAATAAAAATACATTTGCGATGTTAAAATAAAGAAAACTCGATTTAAATAAACTAAACCGGTTTAATATAAATTGTTGCATGTTCTTGAATTACGATTTATAATAATAACATTTTTAGATTGAATCATTTTTTAGGACACCGTTATATCTGGCACGTCTTAATATAACATACAAATTATAAATTTAATCTGGAAAGTGTACATTCCCGTGTACAATATGGAACATTTTGGTGTATGGAGATTTTCTGCACGTATTTCCCAGAAGGCAGTCGAGATTAAAAGGGTTTTTGATATTGAATTTTTATGAAGAGGCAAACTGATATATCATTCACTATTTTCTGTACATATGATTGAAAGACCCCCCTAATAACCTTGTAATCGTTTGATTTAATTGAACTTTCCATTGTCGTGCATAATTTTGATATTAATCTTTTTTAATAGACGGAATTAGCTGAAGCTTCATTTTGAGCCATTGCAGATATATGTGTGGATGCGCTATAATTCAACCCTTTCCTTCCGTACTTTAATAATGGTCTACCCGACGGGTCGGGTCGTCGGCTGAGAGTTAACATGGGGTAATTCCAGAGAATGTGGCCGTATGGGAGAGGTAGCCCTACCAGTAAATCTTAGGAATTACTAGTCCAATTGTAAATGTTAATTTTTCAGTTGTTTCAGATTTATTAAACCATGCAGATCTAGTTTTGTAATTTAACGCATGGAAATATTGTAAAAAATTGACTTACAATTAGATCTTATACATAATAATAAAATACAAAAATATATACAAATGATTTCGTGTTGTCTTTTGTATGCATAATTAGCAAAATGTTCGTAATCATATAATCCCAGGAAAATGTTCCAATGATCAGTAGTGCACGTGGCGTCGATCGTTGGTTCCAAAATATTCAAAATAACATCATTGTACATTCAAAAACCATGTCCACTTCGCATGAATGTTTAGATTCACATTAATGTAAGTTGTTTTGGAGTTTAAGAACTTCCATTGCCAAAATATATTTTATATACCATTAGAAAACAATTTTTCGTTTTAAGAGTCTGGTACTAACATTTCTAGGTTAGCTGTCACCAGGATTAGATTGTTAAACTTTTGCTGTTTCTTGCGCGAGAAAGGATTGAAAGCAGAGACCTCTGCTGTACAACGGCCTCAACTCATATAAAAGAAAAAGACCTGCTCTGTCGATAATGGCTCTGCTTGGAATTGGAATTCATTTTCACTTGGAGTGGTCGAGCTGACCTGCCCTTGACTGAAGCCGGAAGGATTGAAAACCTTCAGGACTTTTTCTTTTAAAATTGTACGGTTCTTATTTCTTTACATTGGCACTTATTTTTTCATTATTTCGTATATCAAAATATTATAGCGAAATTATAATATTTTTAATGCGTGTGAACTAATTTTTTGTAACAATAATTTAGTAATAATGAAGAATAATAGAATTATTCATTGCAAAACAATTATCCCTAAATTTGTAAAGCAATAAACAAAATATATTAATGAAATATTGTTATGAAAAGACTGTCAGTACATTATATCATAGTTGTACATTATTGTAAATTAGTAGTATTTTGTCTACGAACCAATAAGTCCAGAATATTAAATAAATGGTATAATCAATCAGTGTATAGTATTTTTTGTTCACTTCACAAGTAGCAGGGGAAGTTATGATTATCACCTAGAGTCTTACCTCCCTAATTGAGCACATACCGCGACCAGCGGAGAAATCGAAACCCCGTAATTGATCTTCCCCCTCCAACCAATTAGATTCGACGAAATTCTTCGTACGATTTAGGCGATGCATTTCTTTGGAATATTGACTTATAAGGGTCGCAGATCTACACTTTCAATTACGAAGGTTTCTATCAATTATGGAGGTAATCAGTTAGGGAGATTCGACTGTAGTAGTGCATTTTCTAACAAAATGGATTCTTTAAAGAAAAACAAGAAGAAATTTATGTAGACAACGTTTATAACTATAAATAATCGTCTAACAATACGTCCGTTATCACAAAAAAGCGGATAGCATTCCTACAAATTTGTTTAATCCCTACAAGTTTGTTACAATAACAGCATAAAATTATAACTTCTTAATCACTGTAGAGTTACTTTTATCGCTTTTCTGGCCTTTAATCGAAGTAAATATTTTTCGTAATACAATTGAGAACATATAGTGCAATGGCTGAGGCATCAACATATGTTAATCGTGAGTCTCGGGTTCGATTCCCCTACGGGCGACCATTTTTGTTATTTATTTAGAAGTTTTAAAAGATATAAACATAGGATAAGATATATAGGAAAGTGCTTATAATCTAAATAGTGTAAACATTAAATCAAATATATTTTTAAAAATAAAAATCTTCACTCGACTGTACCTTACTATATACTTTATTATATGTAATATACAGTTTGAGTTACAAGTTTTGGAAGATATTTAATTTTTTATTTTCCTGTAGTGATAAACTACTCCTGAAAAAGTGAAGAGTGACTAAGATTTATAAAGGAAACGATTTTCTCTAATAAAATTTCATTCTGGAAACTAGAAGGAATAAAATCAGAATTCATCAATACTTCTCTCCTTAAAAACCTTAAATTACAATAAATAATAGTAAACTCGGTAAAGTTAATAAAAAACTAAATTTGAAATCGAATTAAATTAATTAATCCGCACGAAAAATTAATAACTACAAAATTTAAACTTCTTAAATTCAGGTTGAAAAATATAAAAATCTCTACATTATTTTCATTTGACAGAGAAGGACGAACAATTGAATAAGTCACTTAACATTTCCTTCCTCCCGCAGAAAAATCATAATTATAGAAGTAAAAGTTAATCCATTATCTTAATCGAATATTCTTTTGTTATAATATTCCTCTTCTTTACTACGTCTGCTTTACTACCGTTACGTCTTTTCGCCCCTTCGAGTTGATCGTTTTCATCCTCGTTACCATAATTTTAACTGCCCTCAGAGCGGCTTTCATCTTTAATTGTTTTCATCATCCTCATTATTTCGTTATATTTACTACCGCTCGAAAGAAAGTTCATTCATAATATATCAATTTTTGTTGTTATTCATCAACAACCTTCTTTTGTTACTTGACCATTTTGTTTATGATTTTAGGGACTGCGAGCAAACAAATATAATATATAAATTATACAAAACTTACTTCAGCCATCACTATATAATAACATTTATTAGAAAAATATTGCAATCTTCTACACATATGCTTACGTTTCTTTGTATAAACATACGTTTTAGAATTTTTGTTGTCAAATTTTAATATACAAATTAACTACTACTATATAAATAATCACTTAACAATAGTTTTATTAATTCCCATTCTGTTCAATTGTAACCTTTAAATAGGTGGAAATTGTATATCCACTTAAAACATAGGTACTTTCTATACAGAGAGAGTTTATTGGAACCATTTTATAATAGTAAGTAATTCAATTGACTATTTTGATAGTTGATAAAGTTATATAAAATTTCATCTTTTTTACCTTGTTCGGTATTTGTCCAGTTTTTTGTTACACTGGACAATTTCGCAATAAATACCTTTACCGTGAAATTAAGTAAAATAGGTGTACCTCAAAAACCCAACAAATCACAAAACAGACTCATCAAAAACCCCACATTCAAAAACCAGATATTTTAAAATGTAGATATTCTGAAAATGTAATTAATGATTGACTTCCAAATGTGCTTAATAGATATTTCTGGGTTGACCTTCAAGTGGCCTACAAAATTAGTCCCTTGGTCATACATTTTTGACCTTGAAATAACCTTCTAGTGAGACCTCAAAGACCCTTAATCATTTGTTATGTAGTGGATGCACCAACCGAAGGTCTGTATTTTAAAATCTTGTGTTTTTTAATTGTGTGGTTTTTTAATGTCGGGTTTTTGAAGTGCCTGTTTTGTGATTTGTCGGGTTTTTGAGGTACACGTAGTAAAATGGTCGGAAACTACGGCCAGAAATAAGATTAGATTCATTTTCTACCAGGGTACACTCTTAAAACGTCCTATTGCCACAAGCGGAATCCTCTTACCTCAAGTAGAAATCCTCTTATTATGTGGTCAAAAGGATTATTCTACTTTCGATAACTGGATTTCCGTTTGAGGCAAGTGGATTCCGCTTGCGGCAAGAAGACTCAAGAGGACTGTTTTAACAGTGTACGAGATTGTCAATTCCTTTCATAAAAAACACATTTGAATTGCCTTATTGACAACGGACAAGCTTATGATTTCAGAACCGAGCCGGTGGAAAAATTGAAAAGAGAATATCGTAAAATCCATTCATTAAATAACATTTTAAAGCATTTATTCAGTTTTATTCAAAATCTTGAAGAATTATTGTAATTATCCCAGGCTTGTTAAACGCCAATCCCTCCAATGATTTGAGCACTTGGAAAACCAAAAAAAGGCGAGAAGACAGGGAACAAGGAAGGACTTTCAAGAAGTTTCGTTAGCGTGTCGCTCTTTTAACAGGCAGGAAACTATTGCACTTCTGTCGGCAGTCCGCCAAAAGTGATCGCTCTTCATTGACTTTCCCTTCATCCTCCCTTACAGCCGTTTTCGAGTGAGACTTTCCTATATATATATATATATAAGTGCATGTCGTGCGACGAAGCGAGGAGCATTGAGACAAGGCGGTCATCCGTGAAACACATTTACCTTGTTGGCACACAGAACTCCACGGGGCAGGATTTCAAGCTCCCTCTCGCCTTTTCCTATCATCTCCTCTCCTCTCTTCAGGTCCCATGCTCTCTCACGTTCATTATATTTCATTCTGGCGTGAACCTTTCGAAATTTATGAACATAAACAATGACAAATAGAAGCTAACTAATGCGGACGAAGGAGCAGACAATCAATTAACGAAATTGCTCGTTTAAAAAGTGACGGACGTCCGAGATAAAATTATCAAATGTAATTAGTTCGTGCATAAAAATATTTTTATTTTCTACATAACTGAACCGAATAATCACAGGATTAATAAATTATTTACGTCAGTTAATCGAATCCATCACTTTCAGTTAGAGTAATATAATATTCTAGGCTCTGGCCAGAATCCAGCAGGGTTACGCTGGTTGTAATCAAGATCCGACTCGGCTTATCACGATTCCCTGACTGGGACCCAGTCCAGTTTAATATACTGACCAGGCAATGATCGGAACCAGACCAGGTTCCCAAATTTGTATGTATTCGGAACCCTAATGGATGTGGCTGATCAGATTGGATTCCATCCAAAGCCGGCTTCTATTCGGCTTAAATCTAGTTAATTCGATAAACGGTTTAACAATGCTAGATCCCAGCTGGGCCTGTTTCTATTCGGACCAAATCGGGAAAATTCCACTCGATATTAAGTTCCAAATAAAAAATTTGTTATAAGTAAAACAACATTTCGACGTATTATTTCGTCACTACCTTCAAAATTTAGAAAAAATACGATCGGAAAAAGGTACTTGCAATTGTTTCACAAAGTCTCGTTCTTTTAGCAACTACTTTATACAAAAATCCGATCATTATACGGTGAAAATCTGACACCAAATTTCCGAAATTCAATACTACGCATCCCAAAATTAAAATATTAGATTCTCCATTTTCAATTTTGTGAATTTGTTACCAATCTTGCGATCAGCGACCCAAGTCTTAATTCCAAGTCTTAATATCCAAGTTTATAATTACAAGTCATACGTGGAGAACTCGAAAAGGACATAAAATTCTTCTTCAATCCACCACATTGGATGTCGCCATTTTATAATTGAATTTTGATGCCTAATTGTTTTGAAGTTTAGAGTCCCAGGTCACATTGTGATACAAAATTGTTGTTAACAACAAATGTCGCTTGAAAAAATCCGACCTTTGCACAATCAAATTGCAAGTATCTTTTTCACATCGCATTTCCTTTTATTATTAGTTATTTATGTTCGAAATCATATGCCCAGACTTTTTTTAACATTGATAACTTGCCAATAATGGGACCCTAAATGCCACAACGAAAATCGACTGTTTGAGACTTCTGAGTTAATACAATTTCGACTCCTTAAAAGTAAAAATGAATTTTTTTCATCAAAACTGAGCCAACTCTTAGGAAAGAGTGAATATTCACCCCTATAAATCGTGAATTCTCAATTGCCAAGTTTGTTAGATACATATACTGTAACAATTATATGGTTACTTAAAGGAGGCATGGAAATTATCTCCTTAAAACAATTTCACCAGCTGAAACTGAAAATTCAGTCTTTCACAAGGCTAACCTATCATTTTATAAATTTACATTTTCCCTCCAAATAAGATATAAAGTGCGCTAAACGAAATGGACCCTTCCATACAATTTTAAATATAATTTCACTATTTCTTAAGAGTTGCTCAATAAAAAAAAACACCAAATCGAAAAACTTTCAGTTTCATGCACTCACAACTTTGGTTGTTTTTGTTGTATATTTTTGAATCGGTGCTCATTTTAAAGCTCAGAACACTTATTTTCATACACAAAAAAAAATAATTTATAAAAAAAAGATTGTATTTTTTACGCTGAAATCCATTTTTAAATGTTATTTTGAAGGTCAGTGCCGCGAGTTACAACTTAAATCGACTCCATCGGTTCTCCATTTTGAAAATTTCCAGATTGGTAGAGAATTTGTCATGGATTATGTTAAAATTTTGTTCAAGGTTATAACTCACAGCATTAACCTTCAAAATTACATTTATAAATTGTTTAGTTCGTAAAAAGGGGATTTCTTTTATTTTTCATAATTTAATGTTTTTTTTATGAAACTACTTGTTATAAGATTTAAAGTGTTCACCGGTTCAAGTCTGTACGATAAAAACAACCGTATTTATGAGAGTTTGCAGCTGATTTTTTTCCAATTTTGTAAATTTTCAACTGGTAGCTCAACAAAATTGTTTGCTGTATTTACTTCGACAAAATAATGCATAGAAAAATTGGCGGCGATATTCGTAACCTCTGGTCCGAAAAGTGCCCCGGTTGATGTTGAATGGCGAGTACAATGATTATAAATATACCTACGCACGGAAAAGAGTAAAATATTTGGAATTACGAACTAGATATAAGATACAAAGCAATCGTTTTTAGTTAATTTTACTATGAATAAAGTCAATAATATAAGAGATAAACGAGGAATTAATAACTGTTAAAAATGCAAGGTATTAATAGATATTAACAATGACCAAAAGGTTTTTAGCAAATTCCATTAAATTTGAAAAAAAAAACTCTTAAAAATTTAGTATTACTCATTCAACATATTTATCTTTAAGTATCTAAGAAAACGATTTCATTTAGGTGTCTTTTTGGTCTTCTCTGGTTTGATTCATATAATTGAACTCATATGAATCATTTGTTTTTTATATGATCGCTTTCATTTAATATCTGTGGATAAACTGAATGATCGTAAATACATTCTTGAGCAGGTGCTGATTTCAAATTAAATGTAACTACTAAGAATAAGCCAACAGTTGCAACATCTCGGGTTCGAATTTGTTTGCCGGTCAAGAATTTATCTACGAATCTAAATGAAAACGATTGTTTAAAAATTAATGTAATTATTATTTCTCCTTAAAAAATCAGAAAGCACTTAATTAAACAATAAAAATTCCATTTTTCAAAATATCCAAATTTAAACTATGAAATTGTTTTTATAAATTCATGGATTAAATACAAGCTACAAAATAATGCTACTTAAAATATATACTTAAATTGAATGACATATCTTTCCGTATAAAAGGTCCGGACTTCAGTAACGAAACATTAATTCAATGCCGCATGGCTCCATAAAAAATGTAATTTTAGTTAGTGATATCTGCTTGAAATCGAACGTATTATTGGTGTATTTTAACTTAATGACTAATATTATTGTATTTTAACACAATTTTAAGGAGAAATATTTATATTTATTTCGAGTAATTATCTTACAAAGGGCGAGAAGAGATCTTGGGATGCTACCTTGTAAAATGAAAATATATACGTGTCACATAAATGTGCACTGTAGCTTACCTGAAACACGGAGAAATCAGAGATCTCTTTTGGACCTCGCCAGAATACCTAAAAGAATAAAAAGGTCAAGCAATGTATTAGAATTATAGCTGTACTTGATATCGTTGCCTTTTTGATATACACTCATCTGAAACTGAAATACTTTAATACTTGTTAATCTGTACTTCTTTACTAAGATTTACTTGGTCATTCATGTGAATGTACCATAATTTCCTACTGTCATATTTACCAGGTTTCTAAATATTTTGTACTACGGATTCATAGTATAATTTTTAGGCAGCTACTAAAGCTGATTAGTGTCAACAAGCTGATTAGAACGCTATTGTAAAATCATTGAACACGAGTAATACATTTATTGAAGGATTAAAATAATTGGGTGTTGTTGTGAAACCGACCATGGCTGAAACAATGAATATCTGTATCATTAAGTCGTTGTATAATCGCACTAATTGGTTCTATACCAACTTTAAGAAGTATATATTCGAGAAGCTTCCCTGGATTGAAGTTCGGTGTTACCATACCCTTGGTATAGGAGGTGACTAATCTTAGTCTTAAGACTGGCTCAACGTTCTTGGGTACCCCAGATAAATCTTATACCCAAACGCGTCCACTCCACGTTACATCACTTTAAATACAATAAACAAACGGGCTTGTCGACCGACCTGAATCTATTACGTGGATTACAGTGATATCCGCCGTTCGCTCAGGGAGACATGCTAACTCCTTCTAAATCATTTCGTGCTGTTCATCTTCGATCGAAACGTGACTGGCATACACCCCCTTGAGTGCGTCAACTAAAATAATTTCCGATCAAACGTCCCTATTATTTCATAGGGATCTATAGTGAATATCTTCATATGTGCTTATAAGCGTACTTATCAAAATAGATTATATTCCTTCATTTATTTCATGAGAAAGAATACTTTCATACAATATCCTTACTCAGTTGCTACCCTAGCCAACAATAAATAAGTAAAACTGAAATGTCTCTAAAACATCTTAAAATCAGAAATTTGAGGTATATAGAACTGTTTATATAGCGTAATAATGTTTCTATGGAATTTTGATTTTGAAATATTACAAAAAAATTGTTCGGTATTACACCGTCAGGCGTTACATTAGCTCTCTCATTACAAAATTAGATTTTCAATCTCGCAAGCAGAGGTACCTACACCTTCCCCCTCGTGTATTTCTTCAGAAATATTAAGCTGTGAACGTATTTACTGTATCTAACTTTGTTTATACTTAATATTGTATTATTTACAATCAATATTATTAGCGATACTATATTAGGCAATTTTCCTCAAAATTGGCTTATTATTAAGCCAATCACAATACATATGTCAAGGATTGTCAGGCGCGTAAATTTCAATAGCTTACCCTTTTGTAATTGATTATTCTCCTAATATACCTTCCAAAATTCACAAATTTATTCAATGAGCTATTCGAGGTTTTAAAGACCCTCTAGCTACACCATACCTTCGACGCTTATTGGACATACCTCACATTCTGTATGCGATCGGGACTCCATAAAGACAATCAAATATTGATCTTGTAAAGAGGGTTCAGCTGAGAGCCCTTAGATTTCGAGCCTTTAAGTCCGGACATCCTTCCGCAACGCTTGGACCCTGCTTCAATGAAATAACTTTTCAAAGGCAAACTTTAAGTCACTTCATTGCTAAATAAAGAAATTTAAAACACAATTCATAAATTGATCTCATTATTCCTCTTATAAGCATGCTTATGTCTTTTATCATTTGTGAAGTTGCAATGAAAGTGCAACTGTAATTTCTCATTGTTTGGTGTTCCACAAATATAACATTACTAAATGTCTTTGAAACCAAAAGAAAAACAATTTAATTATGCAATCGTCTTTTTTCAGTTTGGCGAAGTTCTAATTATTCTAATTATTATATTAAATTATAAGAAACATGAAAATAGTTTAAATTGAAATGCAACATTTCACTATGGCTTCAGCCATATCGAAATATAATATTTCCATATTATAAGATTATTAACTTCAATTCCTTTCAGAATTACCCCGCGTTCCAATTGGAATCCAAGAATCATTCTACAGTCGACCTTCCGAAACAACTATGCGTTCCAAGCTCTGATTCCTCAGCTGAACGCGTTTGGAATAATTTAAATGTCAGTAGTAGGCTATGTAATTTGTACATGTGTTTCAATGTAAAATGTAATTCTCTACTTGTTATTGTGATTGCGTTTAATCTATGCATTTTAGAGCATGCATACTTTTTTTCATGAAAAATGGCTATGGCTTATCGTATATATCTTTTTAAACATTAATTTAAATATAGTTTATCCATAACATGTCAAAGACTGAAAGTAAACTACAGTGAATTCTAGTACGGAAAAGTACCCTTCCAATGTGTACTTGCTACAAATTGAAAAGTCCCTTACGAAAAATTAGGAAAAATGATTTCTACAAAAATTGGTTTTATCAAGTACGTTCGGTTGCTTTTAGTCATACATGTAGGGGAAGTAGGGGCAAAGTGGGATACGGTGCAAAGTGGGATTTTGGCGTTTCACCCTAATAGCACATTTCCTATGTGTTTGTTTGCATTGTTTATTTACAAATGAGTTATTGTAATACAGATTTTGAAACATATTTCAGTTTTCATTTAGTATTTACCAGCCGTTCAAACATCACCTAAAAAGTCGAAGTCAATTTGTAAATTTAGACATATTTTCAATCGACTAGTAAGTATCAATAAATAAAGCACAATTAAAATCTGAATTGCATGACTTAATAGTCATCTCTTACACTCCATTTTCGTTTTTTATTTGTTTCATTTGGGGTTGAGGATGATTTTTTACGACGCGTTTAAAAAAATTCTATTTTGGGGCAAATTATGATGTGTTCCGTTTGGATTTAGGTTCATACAGATAAGTAAGAACTCTCTGTCTATCTCTCTCTCTCCCACCCCCGCTCTCTCCCTCCCCGTTTCTCTTTCTCTCTCTCTCTCTCCCCTCCCCTCTCTCTCTTTCCCTCTCTCTGTCTAACCTTTCCAAAAGTAATTTTAACAACCCATCTCACTTTGCCCCTGGATTTTCAGATTTCTCAAAAAAAAACTTTTTCGTAAAATGGAAATTTGGAGTATTAAACAGATACTTTTTTTTTTAATGCGTTTGATAATAGGTTAGTTGAGGACCAAAATAAGGGTTTCTAAACTACACCTAATCATTTTTATGCCCCATATTTTTTGTATACGAGTTTTCCCAAAACCATCCCACTTTGCCCCTACTTCCCCTATATATAGAAATAATTTTTTATATTGCCAGCACATAAAAACAAGTTATCTTCTAATTACGTTTATTGTCTATATCTACAAGCTACAATAAATTAAATACAGAATCCCTCCAATAAATGCGGTACGGATGGTGCTTCTAATATATGCGACGAAAATTTGGTATGGTAATATATGTACGATATACCAGTACGGTTTAAGCTACCGCTTGCTACACCACCACACGGTGAACGTTCGAATTAACTTGTGTGTGATGGCGTCAATGTACACATACCTGTGTTCACGAAAACAAAACACAACAAAACCGAAAAGAGGTTGGGTTAGGGTAAAGGGTAAAAACAGTACATTATCCAAAAATAGCGTTTCATGTTAAAAATGCTCAAATGAATATACTAACAAATACTCTATTTGGCGTGTGAACTATACGCCGTGTGCGGTGCTACCGGCAATACCGAGAATTCTAACTATTTTTTTTCTCATGGCTTTGTTAAGACGATATTTTTCGACATTGTCGTATTTAGAAAATTCAGGATGTGTAGTTTTTTTACCGTAGATTAAATAAAATTGTATACTCCCTTACTCCGTTGTCATGGTCAGTCAATATGGTCGTATAGTAGTATATGTAATTAGTCACGAGGGCGTCCCACAAGAGGCCAAATATTGAAGAATAAAATATAAAATAAAAATATTTTGTATTTTTAGTTATTAACCGGTCGTCACAACAAAGTATTCAATTTTGTTACAAAATAGTTTCAGTTTTTCGAATACCACTCAAATCCACAATAACACGAATAAATTTCATCTATGTAGATATTATTGTTTCATTATATAGCTGTAAAAAATCTAAAATTATATTCTGAATATTGCTTTGTTGAAAAACGTCGATTTACGAAGATATTGCATAAATAAGTCCCTGGTTCCATATTAATTTTCTTTTTAATTTCAATGTCTGCACAATCTTGTTCTGAAACTGCATCAAGAATTTTTTGTTTGTTTTTCAATGAATTAATGAATTTGACATAAGCATGTTAATAGCATTCGTTTCTATCCTCGTTAGGTGAAAAAAAAACTTACCACATTCACCGTGCGAAAACACAGGTCAACATGGTTTTGTTGTTGAGAAACTGTGGGTTATTTCCGACGTAATTTTGTGCGTAAAATTCTGATTCTGATCCGGTTATTTACTCGAAAAACGGATTTTTTTTTCTATTTTTGAGGCCATGTACAGAAGACCCAACACTTTTAGGAGTTTTTCCTTTCGTTGGATCATGTGATACTACTCTTTTTCTTTAATACGGGATACGCGGAATTCCATTATGACTTATCTTCACCAAGATACGCCAATTTGAAATTACGATATACAAATTTACCTTGAAATGCTCTTGGAGAACAAGCTCAAGGTCAAATTCAATGTCATGAAACCTATATAAATATAAACAACCATATTAAATATGGATACTAATAACTAAAATCACTTTTCAGTATTGTGACTGTTTTTTTTGATAACTTTAATGGAATATATCTCGTAATTTCAAAATTTGTCAGAAAAAATCTTAGGTGATCGAATAAAACCTCATTTTGAAGGGTAAATGTAGTATTAAAAGATGCAAATAGTACAGTCTTACCTTCGGTAGTTTACAAGTTTAAACTATAAATGTTATGATCGATTGTAAAATTGCTGTTCATGGTGTGCTCGAAAAATTACCTAGATACAATATAGTAAAAGTACACGAACTTGTACGATCTTTATGCTCAACGTTCTAAATTCATAAGAATTTTGTTTAGAACTTTAACCTCTATTCTGAAACATTGCAACTCTAAACGCAGCATTATTGTTCGAATGTTATGCATAAAATTTACCACTGCTGTGTAAAGGTGAGATTTGGTTAGATTAACATTTACATTTAAAACAATAGTGTACAAAAAGTTTATTTGCTATGTGCTACAATGGAAATACATTGACGTTGGGTATATGTATTCATATCTACATAAGAAGTAAAAATGTACGCTCGTGCATCCTTTTTACTCAACGGCATTAAAACTTTGCGGTACTATGTCCAAAATATTGACCACCGGGATGAGCTTGAAATTTTGATTTTTTGAAAGGTTAATAATTAAATAACGCATTTCCGCCCAATTTTTTAAAAATATCACTTATGTGAGAGTTGAAGATGTATATAACATTGCATTTTAAGCAATATTTATTTAATATTTTGTTTTATAATTAAATAAACCAATAAAAATTATCATTTTTATAAAAAAAAATAGGATTACAGGTAAATGCTTAATTGGATCGCCCTAAGATTGTGTATAATAGGGTTTCCGGTGAAAAATGAAGTTAATAGTAGATTTCGTTAAAATTGGATCTGCCACATTGAAATTTCAAAATCTGAGCTCAGATTCGTAATCATCAGCCCGAAAACTCCTGTATAGCAAATTTATATAATAGCACATATACTCATATACGAGTATATGCAGTTGTATCAGGTCAAAATTCATATATGAGCATATATAATTATACATGGATTATATATAATTATATATGGATTATATATGAATCATATATGATGATATATGATCATATATGATTCATATATGTCCATATATGGTTCATATATGATCCATATATGATTCATATATGATCCATATATGATTCATTTTTCCCCGGGTTATCACTTATACATAGCCTCGAAATGCATATTTTGTTTTACAATAGCTCTAATTTGAAACACAGTGCTTAAACAAGTATAATAAAGACTTGTTTTTCTTTAAACACATAAAGAACACCAAATTTTATCTGAATAAACATACGTTTAGTTTTTGACCACAATGTTACTAAGCTTACAGTGTTTAATTCATCGTTAAATTACGACTTTATAAATAGTTCTTTCAATAACTTTGAAAATATGTAAAATATAAGAATGCCGCGCACTTTACATACTTATATAAGGTATTTACTTACCAGCACACTGAACAACTTGATATTGGCTATAACTTGAATGTGCCACGAAAAATAGTCAATTTTCTGAAATTGGCACGTTTTTGGAATGTATGTTTACACTTGTATAACATCAACAGTTTAAGGAGGTAGTCGCGTGAAACGATTTTTTTACGAAGTCTTTCATTTTTTCACCAAACGTTAATGACGTTGATATCAATACGTGGTTAAAATTTCAGAAAGCCTGTCCGTACGATAATGGAGATAATCGTCCTCAAAGTTTCACTTTTTAACACGTGTTCCCCATACTAAGCCTTTGCCGACATGACATATTAATTATTTACAGAAAAACGGTATTTACCGTTTTTATAAAAAACTAATATGTTGTGTAAAATATATTAAAGAACATTGTAAAAAAAATTGAAGAACCCTAGCGGTACAGTTTTGTAATAATATTAATAAATAGACAGCGAAATTATGTCGTGAACGTAAAATGCGAGATTGCCGTTTCGAAATTTTGCTGATGTTGGTGTACACAGACACGATTCCTTGAGAAATTAGTGTGTAACAGGCGTCCATCAAGTACACTCTCCCCCAAAACGTTCATTACGCGCACTGAAGAAACAAAGTGGCGTCTGTGGATTTATGTGGGGTAGACTTTTGACGGGTACTGTCGCACGACTACCTCCTTAAGGCGCACACAAATGAGTAAAGTGTCAAACACTTTATTATTGTGTCCTTTAATAACCAAAAACAATAAATATTCGATTTCTAATACGGCGCGGATAATAAATAAACAAGTTTAAATAAGTTTAGAATTTACGAAATTCAAGGGACGGGTACTGTAGGCTCACTCTATACAATTAAATGTGTGGCACATATAATTCATATGAATATATTGCTTTATGAGATGTTTGCCTCCATTTCGCGCTAAAAACACAAGGTTAACTCACGCGGCGCAAATACAATACTCATAAGAGTAAAAAAAAAACATGCAAGGGACGCATGAAATTTCATTATTTTTTTATCTATAAATAATTATAGAGCGTCTCTGTAACGTCGGGCGACTTCGAAATTCATCAAGCTTTTTATTTATGATATCTTGAAGTATAAAAAAAATATAGCATTTGTGTGAAAGCAATGACGTTCAAGTAGTGTCACAGGACTCCACAGTTTAAAAGTTCTAGAGATTTGCCCATATATACGAACCGTGATATGTCCGCAGCTTGCGCGAAAACCGTTAGAAATCAGAGACCTCTGCTTTATCACTAATGAAACAGTTAAAAGAGGTTCAACAGACGTTCTGCCAGGAACCATGGGCATCGGTATGAACGAAAACTTACCAGTGAATTGTTCATCTACTATGATACATAGTTTTGATATTACATTTTGTACGTTGATAGTTTCGAAATCACAACTGTTTACTATATTATAGGATGTAAGAATATAAAACAAAAGCAAATCTGCAGCTTCCGCGACAATATTTTACAACTTTTATTTTTTCCTGCAATTTTTTTACAGTGAATACTCCTTTGTTTTTTGCTGACGTGTCTCGATGTAATTGGTAAGATAGATTAAGTTAGTGTTTAGCGGAAGTGAGGGTATGTCACAATAGGTTGGGTTAATGTTCATATTTAAAAGAACTCTGTTTTCGTTTTGTGATAAACGTTTTACGTGAGTTTGAAATTGAGGATTTTCGGTAGAGACGGTCTGGTTGTACGTTTTTAAAATAAACAATTACACTTAGTTGACGTTTCGGCCGTTGATGACAGCCCTCTTCAGAAATTTATTGACAGTCGTGACAAGGTAAATCGAGACTGACAACCAGACCGTCTCTACCGAAAATCCTCAATTTCAAATTAATTATTAGCGGTCAAGAAATCAGCATCATAATGCGTCAGCATGAAGTTTTACGTGAGTGTTATATAAACGCACTCCGGTCTTGTTTTACGATGAAAACGATTAGCTGATAAAAGATTTGTATTGAAATGGTCGTATGATGAAAAAACGGCGGGTTGCACATCCGTGAAGAAACGTCATTTATTGAATAATTATGTGTTGAATATTCGTACTACCGCGGCACATATAGAAACAATTAGTTTATCCAATCACTTAACGAGTTCTTTTTTCCTTTTGTGTACAACTAATTGACATATCTAGGCTACCATAATACCATAGGACCTGCGAAATTTACTTGATCCGTTCCGACGACCTCCAAAATTGACTGCATCAGTTGTGGAAATGAGCAAAGGGCAGGTAATCCCCACTTTACTTTGCCTGAGCGTTGCATGCTCATCCTCAATTTGTCAGAATTTTGATTTGTTTAATCAAGAGCTCCTTTTTCTTTAGCGAAAAATGACTGCGATAATTATTTATTTATTTACTTTTTATAGATAAAACATTGAACTGTTTGAGAGAAGAGTGGGGGAAAGCGTTTCTCCTAGGGCAGGCAATTTTGGAGGCTTCTGTCAAGACAATTTGACAGGTCCTACTGTAGTCGGTAACTATTATAATGCGATATAGTGTTTAACCTTTCCAAAGCAGCGGTCCTATGAAATTCCACCGTCTTTTTTACATTTATTATCGTTTTCAAGCACTAAAATATAGGTTTTCTTGAAGCTTTGTATACACTCCATTAACTAAAGTGTTAATAATCATGGTACAATTCCTAATTTAGGTTCGTAAATAGGTGTATATTTTCTAACAATTTTTTGTAGAATTAATTGATATATTATAGAAAAACTACACCTATATGGCACAGATAAAACTACACCTACTTGGTTTTCGAGGTCGCTGATTCTGAATCTGACCTCAGATTTTCAAAATTCAAAATGGCGACTTGAAAACTTGAGGTCAAACCTCGAAAACTCCCAAAGACACAATTATGTCCTGATCGAATAACTTTTTCGTACGTTGCTCCGTCATTTTGGACTCGCCATTTTGAACATTAAGTCACCTGCCGCGAAATCACCGAGTATTAAAATTCAGCTAAATTGTTTGTAAAGAAAATTGGATGCCTGACAGTTTTAAACGAATATTTTCTATACCTAGCAACGATGTTCATTTAAGAGAACCAGCTACTTATCCCAACGTGTCAATGAAGAATATCATGATTGAGGATATTGATCTTAAATGACTTACCGGGACACACGTCAGTGTACCAAATAACCCTCAGTTGCAAAAAATGGCAGTGTTTGATAGTAATTGTAGAATAATACGAAATTATGCAAGCGTACTCAGCGATGCGTGAAAAAGAAACGATATATGGATGTAAAGTTTTACGGATCGCTTGACAGAGTATCAGATATAAATGTCCAATAGGAAACGAGTAATTTAATAAGCGCTCTCGCAAACACGTCGAACGACATCTAGGATATCGAAATGAGTATTCAAGCACGGGGAAAAATGCGGGCATGAGCTTACGGCGAGTGAAGCATCGTGTAACGCCTCGACGACCACGATCAAGTGAGCAGCACTCGTGTCAACTCGCACTCGGTACTCCATATACGGTTTCCTGCTCTTTTAGCCCGCACCACGATTATGCGATCAATGCGACACGTGGTTCAAATGCGCAAAGTCCGTTTTCATTTATTTTCCTCTCCATTTTCCCTTCCATTTTTTTTTGAAAGACGAGAATGCGAAACCAGAGATAGTTGCAAAATACTCGTTCGTTACATTTTTTTTCGTATGAAACATTATAATGCATAGCGATATAGCTATTATTTTTCCGTACTCTTTAAATAAACTTTTTATAATACGTTATTTAAGATCAAATATTATTTATATAATTAAGAATCCTTTAATACGTCCTAAAATATGACTTCCTGAAGAGAAAAACATTCGAAAATAGCATTGCTCCCGTTAGAATTTTGTAAAACTCATTTCTATAACGAGAACAACCAAGTCTCTTGTATACTCCTAGCGGCGATAACGCAAACTAGTCATGTATTGGACACAACCAGGCTGTGTCCTCAAAAAAATGGCAAAAATTAGAGCTGACCATATCCTACTATTTTCTGCGGTCGCCCTGTCGAATGGATTTGCGAAATTTTCAAAAAAGGGAAATTTACACAACTTTAAAACTGTTTTATTCAATTTTAATTTTCACCATAATAACGCTTTCGAGGCAATTACGTTTATTCCATTCGAAAGAGTGAACCTAACAATATCAGGATTTGTCCTGGTAGAGATGGTCATAAGAATCTGCCCAGAATTATCCTAAATTTTGATGATCTAGGTAGAAACTAGCTCTATAATATGGGTAGAAATCCTACTAACAATGACATGAATTCTGGCGTAAATCTACCGAAACGCGAGACATTGAGAGCTAATATAGTTTAACATCAGTGCGACAAGCTCCTACAACTTATCGACCTCGGCTCGATTCGAGAATCTCGAATACCTCTCGATCGAACGCCCAATATGGCGGCATGCTCTCAGCTGATTCACCTGCACATGCTGTCACGTTTGTTTACAAAGCTGTTGTAAAGATCAAAGCTTCATTTCGAAAGCAAAATTGTTTACATTTACACCTGCTCATTTTATCGAATAGATTGATCCTTACCTATTATACAAATTTAATATGATATTTTCAGTTTGTAATTATTGATTTGGGTCACTCTAAATATATGTTAGTGGTCTGTAGGTGGTTTTCATTTAGAATTCGTGTATATTTCTACCGTGATTCTACCGAGCAGTAGGATAATGGCTAGTTCAACCAGCCAAATCTCTACAAGGGTTGGTAGATCTTGATTTTTTGACAATTTTGGACGTTAAACGGTTAAGCGCAATCCGGTGAGGTTAACCCCACCGAATCCTCGGCCGGAATACTATTTCTGGTCACTATTTAACACGCTTTCACCGTAAATGACCCCGGGCTGCCGTACTTATTTTCAAGATCCTTAAGACTACCCTTCTGGATCCATACAGCTTATCAGAACAGGATCACAGCCAGAATCCTCATTCTACTCAGATTATACATCGTGTTAATTTTCTAATCAGACTAACACCGAACGTTTTGGATCCCTACTCAGTTAACCGGTCAGGATACGCTAGGCCTGATCCCTGATTTATTTCCGATTATATTTGTGGTCAGGTTAATCTTTCTGAACCTCGGGATTTCCTTTTCTATTCTGGTCGGATCAATTCTACAATGGATAATATGCTTTCGAAGGTTAGCTTACGTTAGACATTAGCGAATTACACCAGTGCAGTAATGAACAAGCGCACTATTGTGGCGCCAGAGTGTGGTTGATCCTGTAACAGCTTTTAAAACAGGTAGACGTGGCTAATTCTGCCATTCTTATTTGCAGGTTACCGGGATTTCGGGGGTCGCGTACGTTCGAAAACAAAGATGCAGATTTGTAAATAATATTTTTATAACAACTACAGGTAAGTAATGGTTAGCATGTTGACTTTCTAACGCGAACAGTCAGGTAGCGAGTTCGAATCCCCTCCCGGTAACTTTTTTTGTTTATTTCCATATTGTGGAAACTTCAGGTGCCGAACATACGAATCATAGAGCGAAGGTTCAAATTCCGAACAGGTACCGTCCACAGTCAGCAGTTAACAGCAGCGTAATCGGTTTATCAGTGGTCGACGCGTCGTAAATATTGTCTTGAATAAAAATAAGCCAATATTATGCGGTTACTATGACGTAGACTACCGTCTTGCTGTTGGCGATGTCGATTATGTATGGTGTAATTGTGATATTCTATTTGTTTTTATTGACCTGTGGCTATCATTGACCATGATGATATAAAGTTGGCAAGTTAATCTGGCCAATGTACGGGAATTTGTAAATATTATTATTATGGTAACTATTACATAGTGAAATATATACATCTATAAAATTTATAACATTATAAAGAGTAATTAATAATATACTAATAATTAATATTAATAAAAAATGAATAACACTTATTTCTTTTCTAACGACCTTTCTCTGTGCCAACTATCCGAACAAATTCATTTTTGTTATTTCAATTTTATCATTTTATAACATTTAAAAAGTTATTTTAGAATCTACTTCTGTAACGAGAACCACGATCACTGTAATTTTTACGGCGACGCCTGACGGATGTTAGTCTCAACTAAAATTTCCACACCTTTCATTATTACAAAAGCATATCTGTAAAATATTTTGAAGTTATCTAAATTTTGTTTAAATAGATATGTTACACAAAAGCGTCAAATGTTACATATTTATCGAGCATTGTAAAAACTATGATGGTTCGTTGCAACACAATATTTCTCATTTTGTACATGACATACATACAATGGAACGTTTTATTTACCTTACTTTTTTAACGGGATCATCTCGACTGTTCAAATATGCACCTGATGATTTTATATTTAGACTTGAGTATCACCTATCGCATCTGGTAGAAGTTATCATCCTAAGTCGGCTGAATTTGATTTATTGTTTACAGATATAAGATACAATTATGGTTTTCAAATGTGTAGTAAAAATTATGCAAGGAAAAACTGAAGTAGTTGGAACTGCTATCTATGTAGATGGTGAAATAAGTCACACACATCGTTTTTAGTTAGTTTACTATCTAAATAGTAACCTCGAACAAGTCTGCTATTTACATAGTAAAACCAACTATTTCTTTTTTTTCCGTTATTATTTGGTTCGATATCGATTTATTTTTGTCAAACATTGGATGATAATCCTAACCTCAAATTTTACTACTTTAAGATATATATCATAAACTTGTGCCTGGCTTCAAATTTTTTAACATGTTACCAGTTACAATGTTTCTAAAGTGTCTTTAACCCTTATTTCCATGTTAACTTATCTTCAACAAAATTGAACATACGATTATTGACCCGTCGAAGGTTGTCTCCAGATGACTTCATTTATTTTGCGAAAATATCGTATTTACAGATTATTGGTAATAAATTCTATGCTATACAAACTCTATATTGTATTACCGTATCACATTTTCCAACAGCGAACAGGATGTGTTCGTCTTTATTACCAAAAGCATTCTTCATTCTAATTAAAAAATTAGTTAATATTTATGAAAATAGTTCGTTGAACAAACGAAAATATTCAACTATTTTTTTAGTTAGATTGTGTAACAACTTAAAAATAGTTGAACTGCCTACAAAACCTTACTAAGGTACCAAATAGATTATAACACTTTTTATAGTTGAAAATTGAACAAATTTAAAATAGTTGGTCCAAACATAGTTAGTTTGTCATATTTACAAACTAGTTAGGTGTGCATGCAATAACTGCCTGTTATTTTTCGAATACCTATTTTTCAGATAGTTAAATCAACTATTCTCTTTTTCTTTCTAAACACAGATATCCGTTATAATAATCACTTCTATGTCTATTCTAATTAACATCTACAAGAAATCATCACAAATTTACAAAAATGTAGGTCACGCATGTTGCGAAGATGTTGGTCATTTTCGAAATAATTTTGTGCATAGAATCCGAATCCGAATTCGAAGTCAGAATCAGAGTTTTACGGCAGGATTTTAAGTTATTTGAGGTTATGAACACGAAACATGCACATTTTTAAAACTTTCGCGGTCATGTACAGAATGCAACATAGTTTTGTCACTTTTTTAACTAATTGCATATATAGATTAAACATTACTGAAAAATTAATATAAATCTCGCAAGAATGAAACCATATATCGAAAAAAATATTATTTTTCGCACGTGTAATCGGTCATTACCAAAAGCCTATCAGTATCAAGATGAGGACTGTGGTTAATCGATTCGAATTCCTCACGTGTGCAATGCAAATCGACGTTTGTGAATTAATTTCAATAAATCCTCATAGAGCGGTCACAGTCGATCAATAAGGATTCCTTGTGGGTAATACTAATTGACGCAATTGGTTTATTCCGGTATTCAATCATTCAACATTATATTCATGATAAAAACCTATCCATTTGCTACAATGTTTTATTAGTCCATCAAAACTAAAAGATCCCTATATCCTTTGGAAATATCAAACATCACATGTCTCCGATCTGGATTCATTAAACAAAACGTTTTGAATGTTCCAACATTTTAGCACATTATACATAAATATTATAGATGATCAATCTAATTTAATAATGAACATTTACGAAACATGCGAAACCATCAAAAAGTGAAATGTGTATTCATTTAACCGCAGTTTCTGAAAAAAAGGCGAATTTTAAATGACATGTTGCATTTAAATGGCAAAATTAAAATCCAATTTTGTCAGAGAAAATAATTTTGTAATAAAGTTAGGTTAATAATGTCAATTCCTAACCTAAAACTTAAAATGAAACAGAAATTAAATACATTTTTAAGTCCAAATCTATTTAAGAGTAATTAAAGGCGTTTTTTATGAACCTATATCAAATACTATCAAAATCTGTTCACATTTGGTTGAGAATTTGCAGGAATAAAATTGCAAACTGTCAAAGTATTATTTAAATCTGATTCTTACTAATTATCGACCAATTTTGAACCGATTTCACGGAAATTGAATGACCATTTAGCAAAACTCTTGAAATTACACTAAAATAAATGTGCATTTGAAAATCTATTCAGTATGTGTTTAATATGAACATTTAAGGTTAGGTATTGACGTTATTAACCTAGCTTCTTTAACTGGAGCGATTTTTATGATAACCTCTAATTCATACATTTTTTAAAGCTTGTTTAGTAACTGATACTATAATGAATTAGACGATTATATTAGACTACATTGAGTTATTGAACAAAAATATTAATATTTTAATTTTCGTCGAAGAAAATAAAACATTTTGGTATTATTTTTGTAATTAATCTTATGAATTTAATCAATTTGAGTTTTGATACAGTGGATGTATGATAAACCGCGATTTTGTATTTACCTCAAAGTTACGGTTAATAAGTGAAGCAATGCAACCTGATAACATAATATATAGTCTAATCAACCACTAATATGTGTATTAATCAAGGGCTACTTTATTACAAATATCAAACTAAATTCAGTTAGCAAAACGTGTTTCCATGTTAACTCGTATAGAAATATTGTATCTCCTTGTTGCAATATTGACATATTATGTGAGCTGTTTTCAACTAGTTGAAATTAAAAAAAAATACTTTTGAATGAGATAGCCACTGCTTACATTTTATAAAAAAAGTCTGACGATTTTTGCGTGCGACTATATATGTATAGAAAATTTGTAATTAACGGATTATTTCACACCCTTTTGAAATGAAAAAGGAAAGTTGTTTAGCAGAATCAACAGTGAATGGGTTGAATATTTATTAATAGGGACAAGCAATTAGTTGTTTAGGACACTATTTAGTTAGTTAGTTAAAAAACAAACTGGTTAAATCGATGCTCCCCATCGATTTATTAGGATCTCAGCCTGCTAAGCGAGTTGGTTGGGGCAACCAATCTTTTGGCTCCAACCTATTCGTTTTATTCGTGGAATTAATTGTTTGGTTGATTTATTCACGTGTACATTAATCTATCTATTCATAATTATGACAAATAAGCATAGAAAGAACGAATTGTTGGAGGTAGCCAACAAATTGGTTAGGTGGTCTAAGCTAACCAACTGATTGATTCTTACAACTAACTAAACTGTTCTAAACAGTTGGCTCTACTCAACCAACTCGTACTTCCGTGCGGATTGGAGAAAAATGAGTTTTCGAATCAATAGTAGTGTGTAGGATGACGACATCCTGTTTAAGTTGCAGTTACTTGGATTAACTACTTTCATCCGTGTACATTCCCTGTGACCTAATAATTAAATGATATAAAAAAGTCCAATTGCAGTACGAAGGTATATATTCCTTCCGTTAATAACGTTTGATTTTTAATATTTCAGGTTCTTTGGATGGAAGTATCCAAATGTTGAAACGACGAGAATCGTGCGAAAGCAATAAGCTGCATGTACAGATCGGTTCGATATCATCGAACAAATTTTTTTGGACTCCTAGATTGCTATCGAGGAAGTTAAAATTGATTTTTCGGCGCACACGATCGGTCAGGAAGGAAGGAGAAAAAATCTTGGAGGAAGAGATAATGGGCAGCGATCGGGCATCCCGAGCGGGTCCAGAAAGCGGAACGATCTGGAACAGTTGAAGAGAAAGACCTTCGCCGACCTGGCCGTACCTTAATCTCCTAATGATACACCGCTCCGGTCAGGGATTACGCGAGAGTCGTTCTCGTTTACGGCGGTAATGCGCAACGAAAGCAGTCGAAACGAAAATCACGTCGAGCATCCAATCGTCGATTTCCGAGAAGACCCCGGATAAAAGCGGATTCGATAGCAATTCCCATTGCTAATAGTCGAGTCGCCAATGGCGAAAATCATCGGAGCTCATGGAAATGGTTAAAGGTTATAATTGATCTCCGGCTGGACTCTTTTTATCCCCTGCGACTGAACCTACTCGGAGACTGCCGATGGGCTGCAGAAATAACGGGCTACGTGATTTTCGAGAGATTCGACGTTTTTCAATCCCAAACTTTTTCAGAGTTCTTCCGAATTTAACTTTTTTCCAAACCATCACTTTTTACCATTAGGGTGAACAAAGCAGGAAACATATCGAAAATGAGAGTATGCATGCAAGACGTGGAAAGAAAATGTAGTATTATATTTTGAATTGCATCTGACAGACTGGAGTGACATGATTAAGTACCCTCATTGCTTCAAAAGTCAGTGAAACTCGATAACACAAACAAATCGGCATCTAATACCTTTTAAAATGAATTTCATTAAAATGATTCTGAATTCCTAGATATATTGAAAACGAGCTACTCTGGTTGAAATGGATGTTTGATCGAGAGTATCATATTTCTACTGGAATCATATTGATAGTTCATCTTATCAATTACATTGTATCATCTTTCATTACATGGACCATAAAATCTCTGATGATGAAGTCTCCACGCAGGAAAGGGATGAAGATGAAACCGGTTATGATTAGGTGTACAGCTAGCTAAACACGATACCGAATTCGAATTACTGGCATACATTTTGAAATGAATTAAAAAATAGATAAGCTGATCATGATTGGAACATAAGTTCATTTATGATTAAATCCTCTACGGTTCCTGCGCTAAGGATGCAATAATTTGACTGGTCTCAATAGTGACCCTCGACTGACATTAAGTAGAACACATGAAAATCATGATATAAACAAATTGGTTTGCTAGAGGCTTTTTCACGTTTCGCATCATATAAAACATCTTCAGTCCAGATGATCGTCCATATGTCACAATATTGATCAAAGCATATTCAATAGTTATTAACAAAAACCATGATCGATATAAATACGAACGATAATATTCAAATTACGAACTTCCCATATAATATAATATAATACAGATAGCTGCGGTGACATTGTTGCAGCAACAATTATCTGCATTTTGGTCACCGTAGCTCTTTTGCAGCTATTTGAGGTGTTTTGTGCTACTTGGGTTATATTGTTAGATCCCGGGTAGAACCAGCCCGATTTGGCCGGAATTGAGACGGGGTCCCAGCAGAGACCCAGCCGAGTTGGCCCGATTAAAAAATCATCCAGATTTGGCCATAATAGTAACCGGACTCTGGCGGGAGTCCAACTGGGTTATCTAGTTCGGGATTCGATCCTGATCCCAATCATATCCCGGTACATAGATAACTTTTTGACTGTAATCCAACCGGGGTGCCTGGTTAATACCCGGTCAGGTGGCCTGGAAAAATCTCGATTTACAGTTACATTCTGAGTACATTCCGAAAGAATACTCTTTTTTATTGTCGCTAGGGGTTCATGCTATACTGTTTTATTCTCATTACAGAAATGTGTTATCATTTAGCACAAAAGGGGCATTATTGATACCTTTCGATACGATATGTCATTTTCCGCAAATTGGAGGTTATGAGAGATAGCATATAAATCTATACAATTCATTGCGAATTACCTGAAGCCCTCTTTCCATAGAAAAATAAATCTATTTTCTCAAAAAGTCGTAACCAATTATAATCAAACAATAGACTACCGACAAAGTACCTTAAAAGAAAGGTTCTATTTTCTTCTTTCGTTTATTCTTTCTACTAAATTTTGGTATTTAAAGAGTTTTGTGCTATTGATTTGCAGTAATGACTAATAGTACATTATATAACAAGGACGTAATTACCGATCTTCGACGGGTGTGAAGATTGTCGCAAGAGCGAAGCGATATTTTTTAATACGATGGGCGCGACTCGATAATTTGCGTCCGAAGATTTCACTGCAGTCAGGGGCGCAAAATCGAGTTCTACTCCCAGAGTGGTCGAAATTAATTATTAAATAGCCTTAATTATGGCTGGGTTTCGACCAGACAGCCCGTCTTACAAGTAGGGAAAGCCTGCTGGATTCCGGCTAAAGCCCGGTCTAAAATACTACCCGGGATACCCTTGCGAGAAGCAGTTTGAAAGATGATCTAGATATATTTAGATCAGAATGTCTTAAACAAGTGCCGTTGAAAATAGGTATTACTTCTGGTTTTATGTAGCCATGTCTAATCCTACTTATTTCAAATCCTTTTATAGACTGTTGCAAAAATGTCGGTTTTTTGTCTATCCATAAATTAAAGTATTCCATACAGTATACCGCAGAAATTCTGTTTGGAAACATTGGGTCGGTTCGCAAACATTTACTGGCACTGCGAAGATTGCCTTTTACCAGTTACTATACTAAAATTAATACAAGGAATTAATTTTATTGCGATTAAATTTTTGCGATACATTCTTTTAATCCAAAGGGAGTGAAAATGTTCGCACTCATACAGAAGATGTAAGATCCTGAATAAAGAGTTATAAAAAAGAATTATAATTCTATAGGTAAAGGGAACTATTTTCAGTGTATAAAGGCAGAATAATAGAACATCCAAGGTTCGAATTCGTTGGGGTCATTCGATGACAACTTTAGGATCTTGGCTACTTTTTTGTTGAATCTTAAAGACTGACAAATTTGAATTCAATTAAGATTTTTACCACAAAATATAATTATTTACAGTGGAACGGTGTGATGAGAAGAGAAGGCGGAAATGATAGCATAACTTTTGTATAAGGCAAACCTAATACTTAGAATAACTTAGCATGGTATGACTTGAAACGTTAACTAGTATATTTTATCACTACCCGGCGTAGAAAAGCTTCCAAATTATAGAATGCAAAAATTGTGAATAAAATTTACGAAGGTTCTCCATATCAATATGGTAATTTCCCACATTTGTATGTAAAATGGAAAAAAATGATAACAAAAAAAAAATAAAGAATCGAGAAATTTACAAATCTTATTTGAATACGCACACAACTCAAAGTATGCTTAAAACTTAAAACGTTTCATTTTTGTTATTTTACTTTTTGTCGAGTTAGGACCACTGCATAATCGTTCAAATTGTTTTCGACTTTATTTTTGCAGAAGTACTAATTGTTTTATATAAATCAATTATTTTGATATGATTCCCATTATACGATAAATTCCCCATCCTTACTACAAAATTGTATTCTTTAAAATATGATAAAATTCCTCCGAATGTTATAATAGAATTTTTTCCTTATTTAGGTACCTTTAAAATTATAAGTTATCATATGCAATCTTTTCTCTCTTTATTTTTCTACTTTATGCACATTAAAACATATTTTTTCATCGCAGTCGTAACATTAATAAACAACGTAAATGTCGGAGATGTAATACTTAAATACACGCATAATACACCATATCTTTTCGTGGTAACGAATGTTTAATTTTGCGTCCACGCATGCAAGTAATCTAGTCAGATCCCCATAAGACTCGTGCAAAGATATCTAACCAGACGTGCTTGAACCCCGACCGAGATCGGTTACAAAAAAAACATTGTATAAGCTCTCGACAATCTGATTTGTACTCAGCACGAAATTATATTTTGCGAGGAAAAACCAAATGTTGAAATACACAATATGATTGAAAAAGTAATCTGATTTATGCAATTTCTTCAAAATTTAACGAATTTTATTTAAGTTTTATAAATTTTATTCTGTTATGAAAATATGAATATTGTCTAATGCAGATTGAAGTGCTAAGAGAGCAAATGAACTGAGAAAAATATTTAGTAAATTTAATTAAATACTGAGGAGATACCCAGTGGGGACTAATTATTTTATAGTTTTTATAGTTAAATATAGTTCCGGGTAACTAAACGAAAGTTGCATTACCTGAATTTAGTCAAATTAACGAAATATAGGTTACTAAATATTTTTATCAGTGCAAGGTAAAGTACTACATCAAAACCCAACATAAACCACACTTTGAAAGAAAGTTTTGTAATAACGTAAAGAACTATATTTATCATTCGGTATTAGTTGAGCATATAAATCAGTAAGTGGAAATAAATTTGGAGCTAATACTTGTTTAATATTCATTCGACTAATCCATGAATTTATTCAATTGTAGTACAGATATTGATTAAAACTATGGTTACAATATTTTGTTGCTGTTATTTTATTTTTGTCGGGTTGGGCTCACTGTATAATAGCCTTAAAATTTAATTCGATATTGTAAAACAAATGCAAATTAAGTACGCATACACTGGCGACCCTGGCGACAGACCTTAAGGAACATACAAAAATGGCGGTTGCAACGGGATACATTTTGGGTCAATCTTCCTAAAATTTGAATGAACGATAAAATATGATAAATTTTCAGTTGAGTTTTCATGTATTGTACGCAGAAACGTCATCTTCTATATTTTCCAATTGTTTGATATCACTTGCATAGCTTTGATGTTTTTAACTATTATAAATGGTCCTAAATTTGTCACAATGCCATTCTTCGTGTTTAAGTTAGAAACCGATTTATGATTCAAGTATAATTCAATTTAATATTCTGATACTTAAGAAGATTTATACAAAACAGAACTCTTGAGTGTACTTTACCATATTCGAACAATTATAACTATATTTATAAATTATCGATTTGTTCCATAATTGATTCACTTCACTTATACATTAATTGAAACTTTTCACGTCCAAAACTCCTGAAGTTGACCGAAAATGGCATCAAATCACTGAAATATATGGAAGCTGGTAATAAATAGCAAATGTCTGTGAATAAAGAATAGAGAACGGATTTGCCCTTAACATTTTTCAAAATTTACTTCTAAGATTACCAAAACAGACAAGTAATACTTGCTTATAAGAAGTATGTATTTACTTTTTATAAAAAGAGAGTTTAATAAAAAACAAATGTATTTATGATATCCTTGATATCCGAACAGAGAATTTATGCCACTATTATGAAAGAATATTTTTCCATGAAATGGTTCGATACAACGATAATCAAAAGGCATTTTATTGAAGGATTTCATTCGTCAATCAAACTTCATACGCCAATAATGGCATATAATATACAACAATGTCAACAAATCTAATAATAAAATCAGTTACAAATAAAGTTGTTTTAATATATGTATATTATACGTATGACGAGGCAGTATAAGAAATCCTCAGTTAATCCTGCATTTTTCGCGTGTGGAGTACGGTTTATTTCATATCTGCGATGCTGATACATATGAAAAGCTCCATATAAAGCAACTTTAAGTCTACATATGCACAGACAGAAATAAAATATTTCATAGATCCATTTTATAATTAAATTAACTATTTCCATAATAAATGGAACAATTTTATTGTTTGCTATTTCCCTGTACTTAAATCATTCGTACATAACCTAAAATATCAACTATAAACTTTGTTATTGTTGTCATTAACCAAATTTTTCTCTCTGTGTATAACCTAAGGAATAACGCTATAAACTGGTGTATTTCCCAACATGGGTTATTATCAAAATACTGTTTAACAAAAACATCAGTGATTTTTTAACTTTGGGTTCACTGTGAAGAAAAGAATAGTTGCTTTTCAATTTTTCCCTACAACAATAACAAATAACTTTGAATATTGTTAAGAAGTTCACAACAATCAAAAGACAGAAATGTTAGACAAAATAATTCAAATCGTAACAGGGACAATGAAACACCTAAAAATTATTTCGGCTCTGGATTAGTCATCGAATGTCAAGAGCGTATAAACTATTACAAACATGACGACACACGAATGAAAAAAAAAACACAAAAAACGATTAAAGATGCCGATGTAACTGCCTAAAAATACAAAACACGAGGGTCGAAAAGTCGAAAATGCGAGACTTTTCCGGAATCCTGGTGAGCGCGTGTATCGTTTTGTGTACTTGTAAAAACAGGGGGCATTGTCGAGGGGCGAGGGGGCCAGGAGCGTCCCACAAACGCGGCGCCCCGTTAGTGCGCCCGTCGCATCTGCCTTCGATTTATTTCCAATCGTAATTGATGACTTCTGCCCCGGGACCTTTTACGAGGGAGAGGAAAAACTTCTGAAGTGGGTATATATAATATGTACGACTAACGAGGACGGAGGGACAGGGGGAAAATTGAGATTTTGGCGCAATTTTGCATAATAGCGTCGAGTATCGTCGAGTCACGCTTCTTTTAATAGATTACCCATCGATTTCCCTCCAATTGTTGAGGTATTTCCTGTTAATGCGATTGCCCAATTTTTGATCTCTTTCTACTTTATTTTCATATTTTGACAGTCTCCCCTAATAACACGAGTATTAAATCTTATGTTTGACACGGAAGCGCTTTTTTCGTCGTTTAGGATGTAAATAATTTAAGGTTCTTATATCGTTACGTGTATATTAAATATTGTATTTGCTTTTGTGGTTATTGTGTTTTCTGTTTTTAATCTTCTTGGTATAAACTGATCCCTCAATGACGTATTAAAATAAGAGCAGCTACTCCGTCTTGTCAAATAGAAGACAAGGGTCGTGGTTCAATATTATAAGACAATACTCAGACGAATCAGAATTCTTAAGTCAATTTAACTCGTAAATGCCGAAAAGTCCAGAGAATCTATTTTTAAAATATACAAATTATGCAAAAACAAGTTCCAAAAACAAGTTTTGTAGACGTTTTTGAGGTTGCCCTTTCTGATTTTTCAGTTTATAAAGTTTTTATTGTCAGTCAATACAAATTTTGAAAAAATCTTTCAACCTAATAAATTGTACTAAATAGTAGTGCAGGAATACAATTTTTTGGTTACATGGCGAACGCAAAATGACTCCAATATATATAAATTTTTCAAAATTCGCATATTATAAAGTTTCATCATTTTATAAAGGTAGTCGATTCACTTAGATGCCACAATACAAAACAATTAAGGTAATTCTGGGCATTGACATTATACTTGTATATATTGTGCATTTTCAATATGGCGGACAAAATATCATAAGCTATACCAGAACTTTTGACTTTTCATACTACTAGATATAAAATGACTCCTATTTTGTGCCGAATAATCATTCATTGTTTTTAAATTCTTAATAACTAAACAAAAAGGGAGAATCTACCGTGGTGACCAAAATGTTGAAGTATGAAAGGTAAGTTTTGTTTTGGTCTTCTTTAGCCCTTAAGGCATTCAATTTTCAATATGGCGAAGTAAACGAATATTAAAAACCATTTAAAAACATTTTATTTTTAATTTTTGTTTATTTTTGTTTATTTTTCAGTTATTTTGTACATTCCATAAACTAAGAAAACTTTACCAATAATCTGTACAGGCTATTCTCTGCTAATTACGGAGAGAAACTGTTAAACATGGGAGATGATTTACTATTATGCGCCATTTTGAATTCGCTACTTTGTCGTTAGACGTATTTAAAAACTACGAAAGTTTATACAGATTTGAGTGATTTTGTAATATCTTTTGTACATAGTAATGTAAGCAACGATGTGATTTAAAACGTAATGATATTGTATCCGCCATCTTGGATTTGCACACTACAAACACAAGAAAAATGTTACAATAACCATAATTGAAACTTGTTTCGTGTTCAAGTATCTGAGCGGTTTGATTTTATTTATAAAATGAAGAAAAAATGAAAATTTTGTATATGTCAACATATTGATGTACATTTTGGCCCGACATTTTGTTGTTGGAGCAATGATTAAATTCACATTTATGATATTTTGTGCGACAATGGATTTACAAACATAAGCAATTATACGATCTTTGTTATTATAACTTGCCGAGCATTAAGATATCTAAACGTATTGATTATCTGCGTCATCTGCGTAAAGTAACAAAAATCACGAATTTTGACAAATGTTGAATTTAGCAGCCATTTTGGATTCGCCATTTTATTAATAAAACAATTGTTTCGATCGCACATATTTAGAAGAACAGCAAGATAATTCAGAACCGAATAGGAGTGATTCTGTGTCTAGAAAAGGAAAAAGCAAGTTTTAGTACATCATAGGATATTTTGTCCGCCATATTTAATGTACATAACACAAGCATAATGCCAACGTCATGAACAACCTTGATTGTTGCTTGTATTGTGGCATGTATAAGTGGATCGACTACACAATACAAAAATTACGATATTCGCGGTTTTAAAAAATTTCGATATTTTGGGTCCGCATTTTAGATCTAAAAAATGTCTTCCTTCACCATTGTGTACAATTATCCGGTTTACCGATTACAAGAATTAGAAGTCCTTTTTTACTTCAATCCCAGGATGGAGATAACAGTTGCTTAATTTCTAAATTTATAAAGTTGAAGTAAAATTTATTTTCGATATACTCGTGCGCCGCGGTCATCACACGTGCGTAACATCATATTTGACCCACAAAAAACGGCGCACAAATTTTACGAATAGTATATCAAAAAATATCGTTCGACACGAGTGCGTAAGAATTCGATTTTACGCACCGACCTATCTTTTCGCATGTTAAAAACGGGGAGTAAAATCGTATTTTACGCACTAGTATCGGAAAATACTATTTTGGACTGACCACTGTCAAAACTACCCAAAATGATGAAGAGATAAAAGGTTTTAAATAACTCAATTTTAGAAACGTTTATGTATTTACAGCGACATTACTCTCAATGTTTACATAATACAGATCACCTTATGGCTTTTACATGCCATTTATAACTAACAATGATATCAGATAATTCAAATTTATTTTATTACTTTGCTTTCATTTGTATTATCATTTATAAAAAATACTTCAGTATAAACTGTGCAAAATTTCTGGCGAAGGAAATTATTTATAAATTGAGGAAAAAAAACATTTAAAAAATGGAGAATGGTGAAAGTGAAAGCTGGTGGTTGTTTTTTATTTCACGAAAATAGTGATAGAAATCTAAAATTCCGAAATTGTTTCTCACACAATGTTTTATTTCGTTTAAATAATGATGTACAAAATCAGTACCTGGAACTAACTGTGAGGTGGTTCTCATGACTGATGAACCTTTATGAGTAATGATCTTCGCAAAGCAACGCCCTTGAAGGTTGGCATAACTGGTTCAATAGAGTTGGCAAAGGGTTTCAAGAATGCATGCTGAGATGATACAGTTTCTTAGCAGTTTGTAAAGTAAACAAGTCACAACAGGAACTGTTATTCTAACAAATTTCATCTTGAATGACTGTTGAACACAAGAGATGACTATCTGTACAACGGTTCTCCATTTACGGACTTTAGTTTTCGGTATTTGACAAAATACAATAGTCGTACGTTGGAATATTTCAGTCGAATGTCGTGCAAAGTATTTTTATTGTAATATTTTTACTTATGATATTTATGCTTGTGATATTTTGACGTAATATATTGGCGCCCATTGATTGGACATTATATTTTGGTCTGATATTTAGGTACATAACAGAGGAACATAGTCTCCATACAAGGGAGAGTTAGTACAAATCATTTCCTACTTTGTTTCTCAACTTAATTTCAAGGGTTTTATTTTGTGCTGAAAATTTGTCATTAAAGATGAGTTTTTAATTTTCAATAGTAACACCTATCTCAACAGAGAAATTTCGAAAATGGTTTCGTTTTTGGTACCATTCATGTTGATTTTTTCTTTAATTTCTCCAGGACATTATGTTCATGTTACAAACCTTGGTTCATAACTTGTAGTTAGTTCCAATGTAGTGCTAATTAATCTCATTAATTGTTAATACATATATTAATTTATTTAATTTAACATACTTATACTAATTTATTTAGTAATATCGTCAAACAAAATAAATTAAGTGACCAAACTTGGATGATAATGACTATTGGTACACATTTTTGTACTATTTTTAGTGTAAATTAGTCCTTCACTATTTTAAATAATTTATTTCGTTTTTATTTTCATGCTCTCTAATGTAACTCAGTATCGGCAAATTGCTTAGTAGATAATACCATAATTCCAATCGTTTTAATTAAGACCATTGATAGAGTAATCGTCTGTTTATATTTACATTCGGTTTAATTCTCGCAAAAAATGTACTATTTAATTAAATTAATAAAATCTCTAGAAAAACAAAATAAAATGGCTGCAGGATTAAAAAAATCTGCAGGTAAATAAATTCATGAAATCCCTAGGATTACCGAACGGCTGCTCCTTCGAGAGGAAGATTTCGTGCTAATTTTATTTAAGTACTAGCGCTTTAAATATATTTTCGTAAATTCGTGGGAAATCATGCAAGTGTATTTGTCTATGGCTCTGGATATCTGTTCCCACCATAGCTGCATCCTTATGAATGTATAAGTGATGATAACGAATAATGGAAATATGAACAGTATCATTTTATATCGTTATTTATCTCTTAATTAATAACAATCTGTAAATTATTATAACAATTTTATTGCTGCATAAATACAACAATTATTGAATCACACAGTAAATACTGTTTATTAAGAATGTAAGATATATTTACTAATTAAATAAGATTGACTAAGCTCCAGAAGTAACAATAAAGTTACCACCTGAGTCCATCTTGAGTTGAATGAGATATAACATAAATATTTTATTTAAATATAAGTCAGTAATAGGTTAATTACTTATTACACAAACTATCTAGAAAAATCAAATGTAACTAAAGTAGTTGATAAAATCGACAATACGAAAAACTGCAGGTGAATAATTCTAACGTAATCCCTAATATTAGCAATTAAACAAGTAAAATCTTATCTCGTAATTAACTTATTGTATTCTTATATAGTTAACACTCTCGATCATTACCACATTTTACCTGGTTATGTAGCTTCCAGGATTGAAAATATGTAATTTTTAGTTTCAACGAAACCAATTCTCATCTCATTCTCGATTTTGCAGTAATGTATTATAGAAAGACCATTCAATGTGTATTTCCTAATTCGCTGTTGAAATGGAAGATATTTTTGCAGATGTTTCGCTTCACACGAGTGCACGCTACAAAGCAGGGTAATGTTTTTTGGGTGTATATATCAATCTGAAATCCCTTCTGAGCAAACTACACATGATGGGTCTTGATGACCCAAGAACCAAATTATTCCATTCGATCGCGTAAGCAAATAAGTAGCAAATATGTAAAAAAGAAAATAATCAAAAACGTAACATGAAAAATGGAATAACTTTTTATTTTGTTAATTTGACACGTTGATAATAAAATAATAAATTGCTTTTGAAAGTAAATCTAAATTGATTTCCCAATAATAATGCCAAATCGATGGTCAATATTTTCAACTTGTAAAAGTGCAATAAGTAAATTGTTACTCTATAATGAGGAGGTCTGATGTCTCGAAAATTTCGCCATAAGACGTTGTTCTTGGATTTCAAAACAATAGTTTTAATAGAGTCTCGAAGTATATATTTCTATACATGTTATGGATAATTCTAAAATTTCTAAACAAATACAATAGTATACTAGAAACAACAATATGGCTGTGGAAATCGAAAAGAAAATTAACAGCACTTCAAGAATCTACAAGTGGATTTGATAAAAGTCTATGTTACTAATTTTTGCATTGCCATTCAAAAGTTACCTTTATTTGTTTTTATAAAAGTCAAAATCAATTATATGAAACTTATACGAAATCTTTAAAGGAGACCATTTTCTCTTCAATATTAGTTGGCAGCATTGAAGCAATAATATTTCAAAAATATTTTATTGATGTTAAAATATAAAGTATCACATCGTGGTTGCTCTGTTTCCCAATTAGTAAAATATCTCAAATTGATTAACCAACACAGACTAAGAATCATGTCATGATTTTGAGATATGCTAACTTAAAAGTGCACAACACACCATTTTGTCCATATTTAGTAAGTTTTTATGGAGGAACAAAATTGTTGTTTACAATTTGGCAGAATGCAGATTGAAGTGCTATTCATCAGCTTTAAAATACTCATGTAATAATTCCGATTCGATTTTTTTCATCGAATTATCAAAATTTTTGTCGAGGCTCGATTACGGTTTTCGTGATTTGCAATTATAGGTTAGGGTATCTTAAAATCTTGAGGTGATAGAGAAATTCTGCGATCAGATTTGGATTCAGCACATCGAAACTCTTCAGAAAACTATACTCAAGTTTCTGATGAATGCACTTTAATTTTGTTTTTGCCAAATTCCGAACAAAAATTTTGTTCTGCCCCAAAAAGTTCCTGAAAATAAGCAAAAACCTTTTTTTCACTTTTGGTTAAGTTATCTCTAAATGACGTTATAGAAGAATTCTGAGCAAAAAGGTCAGTCTAATTTTGTTAGTAATTTTCAAACAATAACTCTTTTACTAAATGTATGAAAATAATATTTATTTTTTCACAAAAACTTCGATAACATTTGATGAAAACAAATTAAATCGGAATGATTAAAAAATCTCTTTCAAACTTACAAATATCACTCTAATCTGCCTTTTGCTAAGTAGCGAAGAAAAATTTAGTTCCAATGCAAAAAAACTTACTGAAAATGTTAAAGAACTGTGTTTTTTCATTTTTAGGTTAGGATATCTGAAGATCGTTATGTGGTAGAACGATTCTGCGGCCAGATTTGGATTAAACGTAAAGAAAACCTTCGGGAAAGTATAGTTCGTTTTCTGGTTATAAATTTTGTTGGCCTGTCTAATTGTAAGAATTCGGATGTTTAGATTAGAATAACAATTAATACATTTATCATTATACGTTAAGATGTAAATACTATCATATGTTTGTCAATACTGCTGGGTAATACAATGTTTCAATTTTTTTGTTTACGTTTGATTTTCTAAGCAGTAGTTTCCCCTACTGGTTGTTTGGCAACGGTTATAAACCGGTTTGAAAGCTTCAACAAATACCTATCCTATATCGAATCAAAAAAATAGAATTCATATTAACAACTAATAATGTGTTTGAATACAAATATATCAAACATATAAAAAATAATATCAGCAAAAACACAATAATATTTAATGCTTCGGAATAAAAAAGTCATATTCTAATGATTCCAAACGAATCCACTGGAATCTAAGAATAAGAACGTTGATAAATATAAGAATTCCTTATAATCCAAAAAGACGGATTCAAAAGAGTCTCTGGGAATTAATTGGTATCCAAAAATTACATCCTCGAAAATATAATAATGCTGAATTCCTCGGAATTAAAAAAGATGTATTTCAACCAGGCTCTGCTAATCCATTTGAATTAAAATAAATGTAGCTGAATAATGTGAATCCAACAGACTCCGTTTCTTTTTGTTATAGTAAGATACTCCCGGTGATGTATTTTGAAAATGTTGTTTACAAGTGTTACTTTATTTTTTAAGAAACTTATTGACAATTTTTTTTTGCGAGGGAAAATCTGATATGCTAAATCTTAATTTGCAATTCGAAGCAACCCAGTTACGATAAAATAACTCCGGGTGAAATAAAGTTCCCACTGGCACACGTCGTTCTGGCGATTAAATAGCGTGATTTGATATCTGTATCTGACCACAGGAAATACTCCGACACGAATATAATATTGTGTCGTGATAATATTAATGACGCCCAAGATATAACACTGCTTGTTTTTTAACAGTTCCTTGCCTTAACTGCGAGTAATTAATTATTTACAATTATGATTATTACATTTTTATACAATTAATGGTACAATAGACCTCCTCTATTTTAAATAAGCTTTTTACTTGAATTTTCGGACTTCCATTCCTTTAACTCGTTAAAGTATAAAAGAAGAATTTTTTAATCAGAGACTGAAGCATCAGTAGCACAAGAATTTGGTTCTACTGGCCAAAAATTCTTTTTTCTATACTCTGATCGCAAAATAGCACTTTATCTCCCTAGGGAGCAAAATACTATTTTGTGCTCAGAGTGCATATAACTTATTTTGCTGTAAAATAAAATACACGAGATTACTTATCTGGTATTATATTATCTTTTGACTGACTATAAGAAGCAACAATAAATATTTCACTTTTCGCATCATCCCAAAATATCTTGTGATAAAAAATGCGTTCATTTTCCGTTTTCTTAATTCTGTTGAATGAGGATAAACGCCACAATGAGAGTCTCAGAATATTACGTAAATAAAATTGTTAAAGTAAGACGAAGTCAATAATTACTGTTTTACAGATCTTATACTCTAAAATTTTCTTAAAGTTGTGTAGAATTGAATTTGAGCGACCACTATGAAAAAAAGGAATGTTTTACCATTAAAAGTGAAAATTCACTTGTTAGGAGTGGGTTAATGTTTATCCATTTCTTTCAATTTCTTGGAGTAAGACTTCCCTTTACAAAAATCGAATACCGCGATGCTCTCGTAAAAGGGATTTTTCGGTTAAGTTTCAGTAAGATTTCGTGTTTTTCAAACAGGGATTCCGTTCACTTTCAGTGTAAATTCAATCATTCATATGAGTAGATCATTGTAAATAGTGACGGAGTAAATATTAGGTTGTTTGGAGTGAGATTTCACTCTTTTTAGAAATGACATTTCAGTTGTCAAGAGGGATATTCATTCTTGCATAAGAGGGGAGTTATATTTTTTTAATTCTATTTACATTTCCAGGACTGAGAATTCATTCTCAGATCGAAATGGATCGATTTTATTCTCTTCTCAATCCAAGAAATTTGAGAAACGAAGGATTACGAAAAACTGGTCCATCAAATACGTGGATTTTCATGTCTCAGGATTAGAAAATAATTTTCACGTACTTACAATAATGTGGAAAATACTTTAAGGGTTCCTGAAAATACGGAAAAATGGAACAATAAATAAGAACCTTCCCTGATCTCCTCGTTAAGGAGAATTGCATCATTATCAGCAAAAACCAAACGCATGGAAGTTTGAAAGTGCGAGGAGGTTTTCCGAGCAACGTTACTAGAAACGTAATTACGTCGTTTCCAGACAAGTCGGGTCGATGTAAGGCGATAGCTTACAAGACGGAATTCTTATAAGAAGCCCTATACAAAGATTAAAAAACGAGAAGGAGGACTAACGGATCGCCGTTCCCACGAAGGGCGAATTCAACGATCTCGTTTCGTCGATAAAAACGCATCTGATCGATAGTGCTTTTCCGTACTGAATTTTTGCGAGTTCTTTTAAGCCGCTTTGGCCAAGTTCTATTCTGCAAAATTGTTCTTTTTGTACCACGGCATCGATGCGCATTGAAATTACGTCGATTTTCATGATTACAAATGACTCTTCGAATTTTTTTATTATTTATTCCGAATTATTGCATTATTACCGAAAATTTTTATTCGCTCTTATCCACAATGTCAAAGGCAAAAATGTTTTAGGCAGAAAATGTAAAAAAGGAAACTATTTCAATGAGTTTGGTCCGCGAGTTATGAGATCGTCAAGAATTTTTGTCTGAAAAATAAATATTGGGCGTTTACCCCCCCCCCCCCCCCAGGGATTGCGTTAAACCCAAAAAGTTCTCCCACTTCCAAATCCCTTTTTCATAATGTTTCAAGTTTATTTTAAAACACAAAAAGAATATTTTTGTTTGTGGTTTATTCTATAAGGAAAAATAGTAATAATCTTTTATAGCGGTAACTTCTTTTTATTTTTGAAATACAAAAAAATCGTCAGTTGATGTTTCCAGTTTATGCGAATTCAACATTTTTTTACTTTTTGTCACATTGCTGCAAGTTGAAAAATTCATTCTAATTCTAGGAAAATATTCTTATCGCCCTCACGGCATTTTAGCACGAACCAAAACTATTGGAAAAAATGAATTTAAAAAGTATTGAAAAATATGGATAAAAATTAACAAAATATATTTTCGAGAAAATCAAGTTTTTAATGTTTTCAAAAAATTGCCATCATTTTCCCAATTTTTAAATTTTGTATCGTTTTATCTTAAGACCCTCTAAATAATTTCGGTAATTCTTCCAATATACTTTGGAAAATCCTATCTTAAAGAACCTTTTGTAAGGTGTACAAAACTTGATTTTGCAGTGTACAATAAAATGCCAACAATAACGAAAAAATTGGGTTAATTTTAGTTCCCAAAGACTAGTTTTTTCTTGTCTTAAAATAATCATGAAGCATTGCTGAAACATTACAAAAAAAATAATTAAAGGTGTAAGAAGTCCTTGGAGGACAAACAACCATCATTTTCGATTCCGCAATCTTATTCTCTTCCGCAGTCTAAACTTATTGGAATAGTTTTTATTTTGCGTAGTCTGCCTACAAACAATTATAAATAATTTGATAAAATGGTGTTTTTGAAAAATCAAGTTTTATTATTTTGCAAATAATAGCCACCATTTTTTTAATTTCCAAAATGTTGTAAAATTTCAGAATTGCATTGAAAGAACACACGAAACACTAGAAAACTGAAAAAGCAAAATGTTCAAATGTTACTTTTCAAGGAAAATAGAGAGGTTGGAAAAAATTGTCCCTTTATTTCGTAGAGAAATGATCAAACTTGTGAAATTTTCGGGTGCACCTCAAAAACCCGACAAATCACAACACGGACACTTCGAAAACCCGACATTCTAAAACCAGACAATTAAAAAAACAGATATTCAAAATCCAGACATTTCAAAAACACACATTTAAAGTCTTTTTCTTTAAATGTATGGTTTTTGGATCTCTGCTTTTTGAATGTTGGTTTTTTAAAGTGTCTGTTTTGAGATTTGTCGGCTTTTTGCCGCACCCAAACTTATTTTTGCTGCACCAGTAAGACAATAATTTGAACTATTTTATGGTATTAACTATGAAAATCGTGTGTTCGCACAATATTTTGGTAGTCAAAAGCTTAAAAATAACCGAAAATGACATATTAAAATTAATACCGTAAACCCGTTTTGATAATCCTGTTAGTCCCGTCTTCTACTACTATAGACACCGTTTTTTTTGTGTATTTATGACAGGCAGCCGTGTAATTACACGCTTATAATTATGTAAGGGAGAAAACTTTGTATATATACTACAATTTTGGTTCAATCGCTTGCAACAATGCAGAATTAAAATGTCGCCCTCTATCGGAAAATAATAGGCATATAAATTCCGTGAAATTTCCAATCCCGTAAATATGATGTATTCAGTACGTCATTGCACGTGACATTTATATAGATGCTATTGATATAGACAATATAGTTACAGATGAAAGAATACATTTCGTTTCAATATATTTCCGTTCAAAATTTTACCAAATATAATCATATTTTTTGGAGTATTTTATGAATTGCATAGATTATTATTAAACCTCATACAATCAATATAAATAAAATACATCGGGTTAATTGTAATCATAAAACAGCCCCTACGACGTAACAGAGATTTAACTTAAAAATGCAACAACAGAGGGCACTTTGATTTTGTCTTTTTTTTGTAGACCTTTTAAATAATACGATTTTTCTTTTATATCCTCTCAGTAGTATCGCGAAATCGTAATACGTAACATATGTAGTAATATGGAGGACAATAATTGTTTTTTTTTTTGTAATTGTATACTAACTTTTTAAACCAAATAATTCATTCACGCAAAGAAAACAGTTTGTTTAACCGATTAATGCCCATCAGACGAAAGAAACTTTGTCATTGATTTAAGTTATTTCTATTTATGAAAAAATTGCTATACAAAATTTTGACGTAAAATTTATCGCTTTTTCCGCATTTACATGGGTTTGTTTGTATTTAATTTAAAAAAAGTTGTAAAGAGTTTTTTTTTCAAAAATTGTATTTGTAATCAGCGGCCTTGAAACCCTCCCAATATCATCTAATTTCAGTAATAATATTGTAATTACAAATTTTATAGACCTGACTTCAGATTCATTATTAAATTTCAATCCAGTTCTCTCTATTGTGTCAAACATTCGACCGCCATATTGGGACTATCATTTGGACATTTAAAATGGCGATTTTAGATCTATAATTAGTGGTTTTTAAACACCACGAATCCTCTTAGTACTTAGTTTTATCAAATTTCGATACTAATTTGTTTTTTACACGCCATACTGGTTTAGCCAGTTTACATTTTCGAAAACGGTCTTGATGTTCGTAATCAGCAATCCCCAACTAACTAGTTTCGAGCAATTTCATTAATTTTGAAAAATTTCAGAACCATATTGGTCCTGCAGGCCATTTTTCGAGGTTTTGACGCCTTATTGTCGTCCGCCATTTTACAATTTAAACAAAGTAGCTTTATAGACTTGTAGCCGAGAGCCACGACATTATTAGCGTTTCGGACATTCTCCTTCCATTTTTATTGTGAATATATGGATAGAAAAGACCAAAAATCGTTCTTTTTTTCTGGAGAAAAATTGTTTATAACTTTGTCTACGTTTGTTTTAATGAAATTTAAAACAGATCCTGAAAAAGCCAACCTTTTACATCGGAAATGATTTATGTTAATTTTTTTGATAGCTTTTTCATACAACAAAATATTTATGAAATTAATAGCAATTTTGCGTGCGCCTGTGGTCAAATGCAAATTTAGCTCCTAATTGTTCTATTATATTCATTGAAGGTTTAAATCTTCGCTATTTGTACCTATAAAAATGACTACAAAAGGATGGATTAAAATGATAATGATGGATGGACGACTTTATAATAACCCAAAGAATTCAATCTGATCCGTCATAATGTCAAAATAGTATTCTACGAAACACAGGCATATAATGTCACTTTATGCAAAGCATATAATTAGTTACGAATAGTGCGTAAAATTCAAGTTTTGACCCATGTCAAACGCAATATTTTCTAATATAGTACCGATAGTAAATTTTTAAGAATATTTCTTCATCTTTATAAGGTATAGAGCTAGTATATTACTAATTAGTAAAACTAATTTTCACAAAATTTATTCGACTTTTTTAAAAATTATTGATTTAATGAACACAATCAAAATAAATCTTCTGATTTAGTCATTTTCAAAGTAATAAATAATATATAATGTTTAACTAATATACAATTATTCAAATAATTTGTTATATACAACTTTTGATATACATTAAATAAAATTGATCAAATCACAAAAAAATGGGAGCAAGTAAAACGTTTCAATTTTCATTGTAACATTTATGTCACGTCCCTAACAAAACCAAAAAAAAAAACAAAAAAAATGTAAAACATTTCGAAAAATCCCGCAACATGGAAAACCAACAAAAAAAGACTCTATCGCGATTTCCGAAGCAGAGGGCTCGGAATATTCGCATCGTCGATTGAAACAGTAATACCCAAGGGCTTCGAACTTTCACCCCGCTGGGGGTGACTTGCATATAGGTGCGGGGTGCATGCTAATATTCACGGATTTCCACGCTCGGACGCCTATCTGCGTCCTCGTGAAAACAACCCCTACAGGACCCCCGTAGTGCTTTAAGTAAATAACTAAATACAGGCACGCGCCCGGAGGTTTGCTCTTCGAATTTAGGACGCTTTTTTCTCCGAACTCTGAAACGTTAGAAATTGCCGGACTTACAGTTTCTTATTGATTTTATGACCGATGTTAAATAGCGCACTAAATGCAATCGTCACGATTGTTGCGTAACGCTTATTTAAATCGTGACGATACATAATTGTTAGGTTATGTCCAACAGCTTGACAGTTGTGCAGCAGACTATAGTTAAAGAAATGACCGAATAATGTCATTATTCTTGGTTATTGAGAGAAGAACATCTTTTATTGACAATTCTCCTCATTTTGATACTGAGTCCAGGAGTTTATATTGGTGACAAGTTTATACGAAAATAAATTTTGGACATACATTTTGGAAATTAAAAATATCATGTTTAATTGAAAGTGTATTCATATTAATTGAGGGAGGCCAAAATTAATCATTTATATTTTGGAAATCTTTTGATGAAAAATACTTTTTGCAACATTTTTAGGTTAGACCACGACTTATTAGAATGAGCTACAGAAAGAGTGCCGTAATCCATAATAATAAACGAAACAATTGCATAAACCTTACATCGTATTTTCTCCGATAGATGGCAAACAACAGTAAGTATGAATTTCGCTTATGTTAGCATTTCTGGTGCAAAGTAGTATGAAATAATACAACCTACCAAAAGACACCGAAAGGGTCAATGAACTCTGACGTGAGTTCAATTACGAGTTCAAAGTTGCCAGGAAATAAAGTCATATTTGATATTAATTTAATCCAACTGACAATGAGTTTCATCTTGATGAAAAAGTATAACCCAAAGGCAGACAAAAATTATGTAGAATTCATTAGGACTCGCATGGCAGTGCAATTGAAATCATGAAATGAAATTGATTGCAAGTATTTTCGGAATGAAGTTACAACTGTCATAATGTGACTCAGAAGTAGTGTGGAATAATACGACCTACGGAAAGACACCGAAACGGTCAAAGAATTCTGACGTGAGTTCAATTACGAGTTCAAAGTTGTCAGGAAATAAAGTCATATTTGATATTAATTTAATTCAACTGACAATGAGTTTCATCTTGATGAAAAAGTCTAAAACAAACGTGGACAAAAATTATAATGTCATTAGAACTCTGAAAGCATTTCAATTGAAATCATGAATTGAAAATGATTGCAAGTATTTTCGGAATGAAGACTCACGCTTCGTTCGTTTCGTAATGTCACAAATTTGTCACTTCAATTTAAAGTGAAAAGTCATTCTCGGCAATAAAGTCATTTATTATTAACTAGTTACTACAATAACAGGGAAATTTGAACTCATTTGTGTACAATGATATTTTTCACGTTTAGCGAAAAGTGAGGTTAGAAACCATTCGATACTCATTGTACAAGACAGCCGTTTTAAGCAATTCACACTCAGTCGTGGTCAGGATGTGAATGAGACATTTGAATAGCAGATGTTTAAAATGTACGATTGGTGGCGCAAATGTTTCGCGTGCACAATAATTTTCGCAAGTGGTGGAACACGATTAATTAGGTATACAACAAATGTCTTCGTTCCCACACTCGACTTCCGTTGTTTGCAATTACCACATGAAATAATAGATCGCGATATTGTGTTATCCAGGGATATTTTTGTATGCATTATTGTTTTTTCACCAGTTTAAAATCTCACTGCAAAAAACGTACTCTCACTGAGTCGTTAACTTATGGAGTGAAATTTCACTGTTATACGGTGTTTTTGTTGACTATTGCGTATTCGATACTAAATTCCTGCAGGTAGTCTTACACAAAAAGTAAGTAAAATATTGAATTCCCTTAATATAGGGAGGTGGGTACATCCTCTAGGTCCGCTGACGTTTAATAAAGAAGTGATTGGTGCATTCTCCAGTAAATGTTCGGGTGAAGTGAACTCTACAGACGGTTGGGACTCACGTCCAAGCAAAACGTTACTTTCCGTTCAAGTTGGAAGTTAGGTTATAGATCAGAGGCAAACCTACCGAGGCTTGTTTGACCACTTCCAATAATAAAGTGATTGAATTATGATTTATCGGAGTGGGAAGGTTTGGGCGAGAGCACGGAAACGCGACTTTTCTGAATGAAAATTTCTCACTCGCGTTCTGAAAGGGGCCGTTTTGTAATCGATAGCTGTCGATACCTCTGGGCGTCGGCGTTACGTGCGACCCGTCCTGAGGGAATAAATCGCGCGATCCTCGGGACATCTCTATTTACGACACGAAACGGGGCTTTTACTTTTTCCAGATCGAATTCCAGAAGGAGCGAGGCACAACAGAAACGTACCGCGAGTGATTAATGGCGTCCCAGAGCGCACTCACAATGTGACTGCAAGATCAGAGTTTCGCTTCTTTGTCATCGACGTGTCGGGAGAATTTTGAAACTTTTTGGCCCCGCGAAGAATGAAGACATTGGCGAGGGGGCCCCCGAAAAGAAATCGAGGCACTGGCTGATCGTGTCGATCGAAGCGCCGACGCAGGTGACGTTAGTGGCACAAAAGAGGCTCGTCTTTTTTTTTCATCCTCGTTGCCCACTCTCGACTCGATTTCTCACAGGCGAAAGACTCCAGAAATTGAATTAAATTGCGTGTACTTTGCTTCGATGCACTTCGAAGAACCTTCCAAAGTTTCTAAGGAAGGTGAACTTCTTTTGGACCATGTGGACTTTTTTAGGGTTGATTTCTACACTATTTTCATATTGGAAATTGTATGCCGTTCTTCTCTTAAGAACTAGTATTTATACAAAATTAAGGAGATTTATGCAGAAATAATAATATATATAAATAGTTCATTATTTTGGGCACTAGTCCAAAGTGGTTTAGTACAAGTGTTTTTCTTTGGACAAAATAAAGGTTGTGGAACAGAAAATATATTTTATAAGAATCTCCTATTCGTAATTAATATCTTTGGTCAATTTTGGGCAGTCATGCAAATTACCCAGAATCATAATACCAGGTTACGAAATTTGAAAACCCGATGGAATAGCTTAATTTTATTACGACTCTGACTGACTAGTCCTAGATGGTTCTACTGTTATTGATCAATGATAAGTCGTGGATGTCCAAAATATGACAAATATTGTTCGATAGAAATAATTTTGGACCGTCTTACCAATAGCGAATTGACACCACGTTTGTGTTAAATTAAAAACCATAAATGAACTTACCTTTCAATGTATTGTCTGGATTCAGCAGAAAGTCAGCACATACCGTCACTTCAATCATATTTTGGACACTTTAATGAAGCAAAAGATTATTCTAGAAAGTCGATCCTTTAGGCGTTTTATAAAATAATTTAGACGAACTTTCCAAATTTTATCGACGAACGTGTAAGACTTGAGACACATCGGTCAAATTATACGTAAAACATGCGACTCAAAATAGTGATGATAAATTTTCATTTGCGTGAAGTTATTTAGCAAGAGTTAAATAAATGTAATATACTGTTATATGAGATATTACACATTTATTTTTATTATAAGGATATTTATTATGTAAACATCAATAATGCCCAGAATATTGTTAATATTTTTCAGTGACGAGTAATTAATGATTACAAGTTCTATGTAGCTAAGTATATTGCATAACGGTTTTTCTATATCTTTGACGAAAATAGTTTCCCTTTATAAGCGGAAAAAGCGTTCGAAACGAAATCTACATCACATGCCCGTAGCTTCTTAGGTAAAAGCGTAGTCGCGTCAAATATACTTTCTCTATAAAGAAACGTACACTTCATAATTTACAAGATGCGTTAAACATTTATAAAAAGCCCAAAGTATTTTATTTTGCAGCGATATTTGTTCCTAATATGTCTGTAGCATTTAGGATATGCATTTTGGAAGAACATTTTATTTAATATTATTCGGGAATAACAATACATGTAGAGGATTATCAACAATAATTTTGTATAACACATGATAATTATATGACCCAAAAATCAGTCTTATTCGCGGAAAGTTAATTCCGACACTTGACAATATAAAGTGACACATTTCAATACATAATACCTTGCAAATTAAAGTGAAATCCTCAAAAATGTTAATGGTAGTCCAACATCTTTTTAATGTGTCCAAAATGCGCATAACAGCGACATTTAATGTAAAAACTGCATAGGGTTCCTGTTATTAAGTTTTTTATTAAAATTGATCTGTCACTTTCTCTGTTTTCTTAAAATTTTGGGTACTATATAATTATTAAGACGGGTAAATGAACTAAAAATTCAACAGTTGGTTACGAGGAAAATTATATTCGATATCGATAAACTCTTTACAAATATGTACATACAACAAAAAATGTAAGCGCGCAACTTATAAATAATCAAATGAGACTGATTCGTACACTGTCATGTCGGACGTGTAGTATACGAATTCGCTTTAAGATAAACGTCGATCAATCGCTATGGACGTTCAAGGTCATCGACTTTGGTTGATGACACCGCAACACAGCGTGATTATTGCGAGTCGCTGTGCCGGGATTTCCTCGTATGCATTAGATTCCTCGGGCGGGGTGTGTATTCGAGTGATTCTCAGTCGGGTTAGGATCTGTTGAAGATTCTTCATTCGGTCGCTAACCTTTCTTCGTCATCTTCTTTGGCGAAGGAAATCCAATTATCTATACGCACTTTGTGTACGTACTCATCACTACACCATTGCACCTACTGTTTTCGAAACTACAGCTTTGACAATATTATTTTTCGATTGCCAATGAATATATTCGCATTTCGTGTAGACTAATTTCAAATTAAAGCTAGACACATGCAATTCCATTGAACGGAAACGCAAAGACTTGACGATCGAAGTCACGGTGCGCGTTTTTGACGCTACCTGATGGAAGTTTTCCAACATCGGCGTTCTCCGTCGATTTCGATCTCAAAGGAGTTTTGACGAATCAACGGGTTTTTAAATATATCACAGGGAAGACGACATCCAGGGAAATCGAACCGAAAATGCCTTCAATACGCGCGTAGTCGAACCTCCATTTCCGGATCCTGCCTATGGTGGGTCATGTGCGGATCATGAGTGATTGTTGACGTGCCGGGTATCGGATGATGTTGATGATGTGCGTGATGATGGTGATGATGGTGATGGTGATGCGGAGCCATATGCTGCGGTTGAACCGCCACGTTTCCAGTGCGATATGCTCGGTGCTTCTCTTCGAATTCCTGAACTCGACGATTATATCGTTCGAGTTGTTCCCGCAATATTACATCTTCCTCAGCGGCTCGTTCCTCATCGTATTCGAGGCATCCTACGCCGTCTAATCGGTCCAGGTCTATCCATCCGCGCCACGCGACGCAGACTCCATTCATGATCAAAGGTGAGCGTAGATGGACCTAAAACATAAAAAATTTTGCTTTTTAGAAATGCACTGTATAAAGGTTTATAAATAATCTTAATTAATTAAAATAGATCGTGTTTAAATGCCATATTACATAAATCATCATTATTTCAGGTAAGAGTAAGGACATAATTATGTATCGTGGAGATGTAATCCACAAAATGATCCGATGTTAACAATTTTCAATAACATCCGACTGCGCCGATGCCATTATTCATCATTACCGCTCGGCCGATCGGAACATTCGATTACCGGGTTCCCGTCGCGTCCCGTCGCGAACCTCCCGTCGTTCGATTTAAAACCAAAACAGCATCCAACCGTGCTCCGCCATTGTCCCTCATTGCCCTAACTGTAACACGTCACTCAACGACATCCTGACATCCCAATCATGGTTTTGACCTCAGACCTATCGGGACCCGAATTTTCTTCTCTTACGACATTTTTTGTACACTGTTTTTTCATTCCTTATTATTCTCCTGAGTTTCTATTCGGTAACTGTTAACCAATATCTGGAGATTAGGATATCGTTGGTATTATTTCACTGTAGAATTACGTCGATAAATGAATGCTAGTGGTCGGATAATCAATCGATTCGATGTAGCTTTGTTACAAACGGCTTCCTATCAACAGATTTCTCGATCCGCATTGAAACGGTATTCCGAAAAGTAACATTGCGATTTATACAATTTTGTTGCGAATTACATTGCGTTCTTGTAGCCATAAATAATTCAAGCTTTTGAGATTCCACCTCAGTAACAAACTAATTTATCTGCGCACGGAATCGTAAATATTTTCGCATTACGTAAATACTCCCGGCAGCGGGAGAAAAACAAAATGCAGAAACGCACTTTGCCATTATTGCACGCCTCGCGAACGCAAACACGAAAACGAAACAAAAATGTGTAACGAGTTTCGCAGTGAAGTGCTCTCGCGCATTATTCAAATAATCGCGGCGAATCCCATTAAGTTTTCTCGCTCCTCATTTCAATCCTTTTCGAGGCTCTACTCATCTTTTTTCCTTACCGCGCCGCTCACGGGCCTTTTTTATTTCAAGAGGGCTATTACATCGTAGATTGGATGGTACACGGGACTTCCGGCTGCTGCTGCTGCCGTCGGAACGGTGGGAGGAAATTACGAGGTTCGCCTCTATATTGTTTCATCTCCGAGGAAAGGAGCTAAAAAGTCAGCGCGACCCCACAACAACCTTCGCAGAAACGGCGAAAATTAAAGCGAACTCTCTTGTACCGGTGTTCATGAAATTGGATTCGCGCCTGTTAGCAAAACGGAAATCCACCGAATCCCTAATGCCGGGGATACGTTAAAGTGCCTGTGATTTAAGAAACGCTTGATTCCTCAGCCTTTTCTGACTTATTTAAACGTCGAGCATACTTTGGTGTTGCGCAACAATTTCCAAAAGCCTATATTTCAGTATTTGGTTGGAGGAAAATTGATTTGGAATAGGATTTGATTATTTAAAATCTACATCACAGAATCTCTAAGTGATAGGAAGAAAAGCAGCTACCTTCCTTATATGTGTCAATTAATATAATCGAAAATGGCAAATTGAAATAAAGAGAATTCTATAGAAAGCATATCAATGACCTGTCCACCCTGTCCACCGTGGATAAAGAAGAACAATTGGAAGAAGTACACAAAAGAAAAGAACAATAAATCTTAACGTGTACTTAACAGAAGCGAAATAGCAACTTCATGAAATAACTGGTAAGTACTCTTCCGCAGCTCGTCGTTATTTTCAATTACCGCGCATCCCATAATTACTACTCCAAGCGAAAACCGACATAGTGTACCTAACCTCAAAACACGCGCGATCGAAAACCTCGAAAATGCAGTGGGCAGCCGCGTACGCGCCGCTAAAAACGAAAACCTCGAAAGTGCGGGCTTTTCACCGAGATCCGTTTACGCGAAATAGACTGCCAACCTAACCCGAAAAACCCGAGCCCCACGAACGAAAGCGAAACAGAAGTTCGCTCGCACATAAAACGGCTCGCTGACCGTATGTTCCGGCGAATGACGAATGCTCATTCTCGCCGATTTCCACCCCTTTATACACGCGCACTGGACTCGGGGCAAAAAAAAACCAGAGAACTGTGGCGTTGTTCGGGGACCACGCCTCTCCGAAAAACAAAGGGCCGAGAAATAGCCGCCGTTTGTCTCGCGTCGCGTATCCTCGATTTTTTCCGAGCCCCTGCTCTCGCTAACCCTTTCGCCGTTTTCGACTTCGACTCGGAGCGGAGTAATTTTTTTTTGGGGCTCATGCAAATGAGCCGGTGCGCGCGCGAAAGGGTTGACAAGCTGAAAGCCTTCGTTCTCGGTTTAAATATCGCAGCTCATTATGAGCCCGTAATGGGTCACGCCCAGGCGCGTTTGTTTTTTCTGCCGCGCCGTGAGAACGAGGAAAATGCGCCGAGGGGAAATTGCGGAAGTTCCAGCTTGTTTCTCTGATACGATCGTTTGTCACCCAGTTAGTTGCGTTCGTCGAGTTGCGGCGATTAATTTCGGTAATTGTGTCGAGATTAACGGCCTTGCGCTTTCTACTTATACCATCTTCCTGCTCTTTTTTCGCCAGTGGCGAGGGGTGAATATTTTGTTTTGATCGGTTATCACCGGCAGATTCAAATTCCAGCATCAGTATTGTTACGACTATTTTATGACACCTGGTTTACGCGATCGATTAAAGGACTTAACATAAGCATTTTTATGTTATCATGAACAACATGGAATCTTGAAGATCATAAGAAACAATGAATAATGCCGTACCACTTAACGTGTTCTACTCCAAGCCAATGCAACAAAGTACCAGCATTAGTACTCGATGGGTTACGATTTAACATTTATAGCTCCGAAAGTCATTTTACAACCAGGGGAGAGCGTAAAAGATCTCGGTTCAAACTCCTCCCTCACCTGTCCCGTAAAAGGAGCAGAAACAGTCCTTCCCGGTATGCGCCCAGACTATATTTACACGGCCGAAAGAAAGCGAAATAAAAAATGCTGAAAGGCGAAATGCATTATATCCAGTAGGTAGCCGCCTCGACCAAAAGGAAGTCGAAAGCTGAAAAGGGCGGCGCGGGTGAGAAATAAATTTATCGCTACGAAATTCAATAAAGCGATCTCTTATAGAAACCGTGAAAATCTCCCTTTTCAGATTTCCCTGGGATGTTGGCTCAATATGACCTGCACGTATATTATTCAACAGTTCTGTAAATCAATGGGACTCCAATAACTCAACCGCCGAAATTGAGGGATAGTAAATGTAAATAGAGACACGCCTGTCAGCCATTTAATATAGACATCAGGTTGGAAAAAAAATTCCACGCATGAAAATACACGGTCAAAGCCGCAAACGGCCGAGAATTTTTCGGTAGGAGAGTGGACGTTTGATTTTACGAGGTTCGCAGCTCTTCTACAATCTACCAGTAGTTATTACAGACGTGACCTCAAATTGCATGTCGTTAAGAAACCTCAAAACACCGAAAATCGGGGGACCTAAAAAGAAATGTGTAAACAGCGATTTTCGAGTAAAGTTTGCGAATCGTCTAACCTAAACGCGAATGTTAGGAAAAAAGTTGAGGCCATAACCTCAAATTAAAATATAACGAATATCGGTCATTACGTGAAACCTCAAATGGTTAAGGTACGGCTCACAATTGACTTGATGCGGCGCGGCGTGGTGCGGCGTAGTGCAGAACACTGGTGGTCTGTTATTGGCGGATTGGTTGCCACGGTTAACCACCGCATTACGCTCCTGGTTGCATTAACGACACCACATCGGGCCGAACCGCGTTTAGCCAATTGTGAACGATACTTAAGCAAACGAAATCCGAAACCCCCACTTATCTTCCCAAATTTTATACAACAATGTGCAGCTAAGAAATTTTTATCCAATAAAGTACATTTTTTTCAAATATGCTATAATAATAACTTTCTTCTACGAGGACGTCAATTCGGAAACAATAAACGAATCGTTATGAAGGGTTTCTTAAAAAAAAGACTGCGTGTGTCTCGGTGGCATGAAAAATGTGTTCGCAACATTAACCATATAACCACAGATGGAATACGATTTTTGTGTTTGCACACAATCGACGGTTTCCGCCCAATTTCCGAGAAACGTAGAAACGACCTCGAGAGAACCCAAACGCATACGACACTCGGGAGAGTCCTCCTAGGCAATTTGTGGCAATTAGTGTTTCGGAAATTCATCCGTGGATACTTGGAAGTACTGGATGTCCCAAAATTTTACGACGCGTGCCGTAAATCTCAGTGGGCCGATGCTAATCTTTATATACTTTCGGAAACGTCTTCGGGTTTCGGAAACTTCGAAATTTCGTCCTCGTTCGAGATTTACGACACGCGCGCGCGTACGATTGTATTCTATTCCCAGGCACCGTGTAAAATCGCTGAAAATAAACACTGAGAAAGGATCATAATTATAGGTTATGTTCGCTTTTCGCCGTCGGAATGACACTTAACGAAATCAATGCACGATTCCGTCCGCCGCAAGTGATATACGACGACGCGTGGCACGTATGATGGAGATGGGGCATAACTTCAATTCTATTTTTACTTTCTAAACATTCGTTCCTTGGGGGATATAACGGACAACATTTAGACGCGAGTTTTCAACTGTGACGAATTTCAGTAGGAACAATGAACACAGAGATATTTTCACGATAGATTATCGAATAAGCGTTGAATATTGAGTATGACGAACTCCTGTTTACAGTCTAGCTGTTGTTGGCAGCGTGCTTGTCCAAATGGACAGATGCGTAGAGAAATTTCTAGTGTTTATGAAATAGGTCACCTCTATCGCGAATCCTCGTTTTCTTGAATCGTAAGTATTCACTGTGTAGAATTGTGCGAGTATTTCTCGATTTCACATGTTTGTTTTGATTTTCATATAAACTCTCTTTGTTCGCATCAAACGTACCGCAAAAGAGTGATCTAACATTAATAGTCCTAGCGTCCTTCGAAACTTATTAACAAATCTCACTTTGATTACTAACCTACATTCAGTGGCATTCGCGCCGTCGTTAAAAGCGAACGTAACCTAAAAACGTCGGGCGCGAAACGAGCGCACTTGTGAGCGTACTTGTGTGTCACCAATCTCCCGCGGCTCCGACTTATTGTCTTAATCGTTCCAGTAATGAATAACAACCAGAGAGATATGAAGAGAGAACATGGAGGAAACAAGAGGAAATAAAGGACTAAAAGCGAAAGCAGAACCGAACGGCACGTGCGGTACATTGTCGGTTGGAGCAGCGGCCTGCAGCGAGCCTTAATTACGCGTGATCCGCACGTCCGATAAAAAAGGACCCTCGTTGCTTTTCTGAGCCAATGTGTGTGCAGGATTCAGATATATCAGCCTACGCGTGCCTCGTTTACTCTAACGCAGGTACCTTCGACGTAACGAAGAGTGACGACTCACTCGCAAAAGGTCGTGATATTACAACGATATCGCGACCCTACTTTCCATCCGACGCATTCAACGTGCCCTAAATATTTCTATATTCAAAAGACCCGATTTTAGCAAAGCGTGTAATTTGCGCGCTTTGCCGTCGGCCCGAGTTTTGCGAGATCTACTATCTGTACGCCACTTTAAAAAATATTTCTTCTCTAGATATTGATTTAATATTGGTTTTTCATATTTTTTGCACAAATTTAGAGCAGGATATTTTAAATAATTATAGTTTTTGATATTATGATGATTGGAATCATACATAGAAGCAAAAGAAGAACGTGTAAGTTGTAAACAAACGGAAAAAAATGGAAAGTAAAGGTCCAGTACGAGGTTAGTCCAAAATATTATTAAAAAATTGAACCATGAATTTATGTGTAATTTTGTAAGTATTATTTAGTGCACACAAGAAAAATAATTGATTTACTATCGAAAAATTTACTCCGACTACGGTACGAACTTTTAGTACTCCGCATCGCTGTTAAATATTTATGGATTTAATTCCGTAATTTTAACAATATATTTTATGATTTCAAACAGTTTTGTCCATCCGAAATATCACGTAAACATTCCATATAATAATCAAATAAGTAATTTTAAACACTTTCTTTAGGAAGTGCATGCCGCTTTCCGTCGGCTCCGATTCTTTGCCTTACAAGATGATTTAATAAATACCGAAAATCGCGATGGTGCCTTTTTCATATTTTAATTTTGAACTACAATTTTGTATATTATTTTATGTAACCGAATATTTGAAACCGACAATTTGAGAACCAATTGGTCCTATCCATCTTTAAAAACTCAATAACCAAATAATTTAAATCTTAACACGAACTTCCCGAAGACAATAACAAAAAAAATTATTAACAAATTTTCAAGAAATACTAAAACGTGAATATACTGGGATATTGCGCCCAGGGTCCAAGTAGTGGTACCAAAATTCAAACCAAAATTAGTTATTCATATTTCAATTATTACTGTACATATTAATTGTCGAAAAGTAATAATAAACAATAAATAAAGAACGATAAATAAAAACAATAAATAAACCAATCGATTAATGTACCTTTGTTAATGAGTTAATATTATTATTATTATTTGAATTGTTTTATTTATTTAATTGACGATTTTTATAAATAAATAACATTTACAAAAATTAAGTTTTTGGCTGAAATTTTTTTTAATTTAATTTTTTTAAAGATATGTTCCTTGGAGTGAAAAATCGAAAAATGGAAAGAACCGGGGTGGTCGAAAATGTCGGTCCAGCGTCAAAGATATCGATCGCGATGGCGTCGCGACGCCAGGGCGTCGCCTTTTTCGCCGCGCAAGCGTGATTCGCACACTTCCCCTTCCGGCGCAAGCATTTTATTCGCACTCCTCTCCGGGCTCGATAAATATGCTACCAGCTTGTGAGGCGGGAAAATGAGCGTCAGCTAAATCTCCGTACCAAATCTTACGACAATAGATAACAAAATTTTTTTTTTTTACAAAAAAAAAGTTTAAAAATTGACATTTTAATAATAATAATAGAATTAAAAAAATGTGAAAATAATTGTAAAATGAAATGTTGCATTATTAACTTTGTTATTTAAGTATTATGTTAGTTATAAAATACTAATTAAATTATTCCAAAGCGTCCTCAAGTTAAACAAATAATCTACCTTTTAGTGTGTTCACTCTATCTCGGCGGTTTTAAAATTACTTTTTTTATGAATTTCGATATTTTTAAAATCATTTTACGATCACTAGAATTATTGGTGATTTTTATTTTATCTCTTGTTTCGGAGTTTTTATCGTGTCACCAGTTTTAACCGAGTTATCCTTTGCCATCGGCGCAATTTTCGTAACTCTTTTCACATATTTTTTACCTTCATTTTCCTTTTTTACATTTTTTAGTTTTTAGTTGATATTCTAGTAAAGTTTTTTTATATTTGGAAATTCTTATTTAAGTAATATTATATTTCCCGTTTTGACGTATTTGAAATGTGAATAAATGCTGGGAAGTCTAAAAAATACTTCCTAATACATAACGGAACGTATATGAAACAAAAAAACTTAAAAATTCGAAAATCGATAAAAAAGACACCCGACCACGAATATGAGTTTTAAAAAGTTGCCTGAAGCAATAAACTTGACAAAAAACTAAAGGAACGAACAGAAGCTGTCGAAGCCGCCGATTCGGGATGCGACGGCCGACACCAACCGACGTTTTTTAAACTTTGAGAAATTATGAAAAGCCAACAAAAAAAAACACTGAACAGACAAAAATATCCAATATAAAAGAAGACACTGTAGCAATTGTTCAGGAATCGGGGACTAAGGTATAGTGATTTCTCTTCTGCGAACGCCGATGCAGTTTTCACTTTGAAAGACGGAGGAAAAAAAGTTCACTGAAAGATGAGAATTTAACAAAAATGAACGACAGGTCACGATTCGGTAAAAAGTGACGAGAGCAGCAAAAAATGACGAATATACGACATTGGTAATCGGTCTTAAAAAGATGGAAAACTAAAAACTGACATTCTTGACATGCCGGGGAATATTTTTTACTCGTTTTTTGATTCCTCGAAGATTCACTTGAATTTCGCAATGTCACTGTTTTTTATGTTTTTTTTTATCGGTTATTGGTAACTGTGTATTCGAAGCTTTTTCAATTTATCTTCTGGATTTGTTCTCCACACTTTCCTTGAATGAAATGTTCGGGAAATGTTCGATGGCACATGACAAGATCACTTTGTTCTCGTATTTTTAAACCGACCTCGCGGATGTCGCGGTCCCGGCGGCAGACAAACTTCAAACGAGTCGCGTTGAAAAATATCCAAATCAACTCAAATTGTCAAAAATTCAAATAAAAAATATTAATAAATCAAGTTTACTACAAAAATATAAAAATAAGTACATTATTGTTAACAGTGATAAACATAAAATTATTTAAAAACTATCATAATAAAAAATCATTTTAGAAAGTTAACAACAAATCGATCGAATATTATAAAAAATAAAAAACGTCGAAAAAATAAAAATACTCAACAATGTGAACCAAAAACATTTTGAAACAATAGACGTGAGAAAAAATTAAAATATGCGTTTTGAAGGTCTATTTCGAGTCGTTTGTTCCACATTTCAAACAAAAACACAGACACTTACCCGGGTTTTGGGAACGATTCGAACAATCCGAACCGAAGGAGTAAAACGGCGAAAGTATAACGCATTTGTCCGTCGGCGAGTGTCGAAAACAGCACCGGCCCATTACGGGAAACGTCATTTTCACTTGCCGAAAGAAAATCAATGGTCGAAAATTACCCTTTTTGCTCCGCGGCAGCCGCCCCCGTGGCGTGTTACAACGGGCCGCCATTTTACAACAACCCCTCTTTGGGTTTAGGAACGCCGTTCTCGGAACTCGGACCTCTCGAGCCGGAGCCCGAGTCCAATTTGGGCGCAAATTGAAATCGCCGCGCCGTGCCGGGAAGGCGCGCGCGCGCGCACACGCCGGCTATAACCCCCCCGCGGAGGCGACATTTTCGCCGAGAGGGAGGAAGGTCTAGGTATATAACGAGACCGAGCGCACTCCCGGACGACCGGAAGTTACCCGCAATTTCAAACTTTTTCCAAAGCTTTTTTTCCGACTTGGAATTATGCTCAGATGACTCAGCTTACGCCTACTCCCGGAAAGCTTTCCGCTTCGCGATTATGTCCTATCTTTGCGCGACATTTGTCCTCGGAAGCTTTCCCCATCGATCCGATAAACGGTCGAGTGCTGACGGTTCACTTACCGACCAAAAAAATCACGAAAAACAGTGCCACTAGGTCATCTGTACCTAACCTCTTTCTGCTAAATTGTTGTAACAATACAAACAAAAGTGATCGACCCGACGCGAATTCTGAAATCAATATTTCTAACTCCACGGCAAGTTTTGGGACGATTTTCGCGAAAAAGTTGGGAGCAATAATTTAACTTTCAAAATGGCGTAATCCTTTTACTGCAAAATTGGCTATTCTGGTAATTTCCGGGAAATATCGCTCGGTAATTGCCTATTTCGTCCATTGCTACTCCCTTTCGTTTACGGAATTTTCAAGCATTTTTAGATTTAGGACATATCGCCGTTCAAATGTTGAATTAAAAATTACTTTATGGATAATTATCTTACTTTATCTATGGATTTGCTAGTTAACTTAATGACTTATGGATATACCGACAGATGTCGCGGTAACCTGATAACGATGTTCCTCAGTCATGTTTAAACAAATTAGTATAAAATATATTTTTCTTAAATTACGTATACAAAGTGGCACAATTACATATAAATCACTCTAATGATTATGTATAAATTTGTTATCTATAATTGAATTTACGTTGACATATTGAACATCTGTATATACATAGGATCCTATTTCAATAACGACACATTATATTACATAGCATTTAATTATTTGTAAATATAAATGAAGAAGTCATTAATCAGTAAAGGTAAAATTTCAAGAAGGAATAAAGCGTTAACAATGCAACAAAAGGGAGACAAACGGGCTCTGTTAAGCAAACAGGGGGAGGCAAAAGTGCTGACCAATTTGCGACGGTCCCACCATGTGCGGCCCAATTACCCCTGTTTTCCCTCTCCACGGGTGAATGGAAAATGCCCTCTTAAGGTCAATACCCATTACACGGCAGGGTGGATAATCGTTAACGACTCGTCAAAATATTGAATAGGCTTTTCCTCAATGGCCCCCGTTCTGCTTTCTCCTCCAACTATTTTCACATCGAATCTAACGCTTCTCTGATTTTTCGATTTTATCCTCTTAACGTCACAATGCCAACGATACTATTTCTAAAGTGAGCCATCATTCGCGTCCCTTTTTACTTTTTTGGTATCAAATTTGTCTCTTTACGCTACTTTGAATATCTAATTTAAACATTTTGTACTTTAATTAAGAATATGATTGTTTCTATCTTTATCTGATAAAAAAATGTTGACATATTTACGATATTGTTTATGCTTCATCAAACTTAAAAAAAAAATTTTGTTTATGACTTTCTGTTTGTGAAAAATCTACAGGAATATCCTATGTCTATGTTGTCATCCCCTTTACTGAAATTACAACTTTTCCGCCCTAGGTCTTAAATATACTAAAATGGAACCGCCTCATATTACCGACCCTAATATAATTAATAGACTTCTTTATATTCATAAATAAATTAGTAAAACTTGCAAAATTATGATGAATGATATAAAATGTTCATATGTAATTGTATGGCATAAAATAGAATCTAGTCATGTAAAATATAATCGATTTGGAATTGGTAATTACCTTGCCGTGCTCTTTATCAAAATCGCATTGTCGCGGGTCGCCGGCGAAATTTCCGGAAACGGGTCCGAAAACCAATTGCAGATTCGTGCCGGTTCCGGTGAACGCAATTTCCGTGTGGCCTTCTCGACAGCCGTTGGTGAAACGGACCTGCCTCTCCTCCAATGGCCGATCTCGATATCCGGTGTACTTCACCTGAAAAATAACATTTTTTTTATCGACGACTCTTCCGTGTATTGAAAATTGAGAGCCGATTCTCGAAACCGGACCGCCGGAAAATTCACTGCGGCGATTTTTGCGGAGGGCCGCGGCACTTGTTCGACTACTTCAAACAACCATCCGGAATTACGCATTGTTGATTTTGCTCCCCTGAGATTTCCCCATTTTTTAAACTTTTTTTCGCACGAACATTCGACTATCACGAATTCTATACGCAATTGAAATTAAGTATGTAAACAAAAATAGGTCAGTGATTTGTTATTGTGTGGTTTACAAATGTTTACTTGTGAAAATGAGTAATTATATCATGTGTCAAGTAGTAATCGATAGAAATTTTGGAATTATTTGGAATTCGAAAGTTTTGCTGGTTTACTTTACAACGATCTATTGTCTAAGGATTGAAAGTATTCAACGTCCATAATTTTTATTATCATATTGAAAATGCAGTGTAGCTTCTGGTCAGTATTCACCGATTCTCTCGGGTATTCTCCGAATTTTAAAAGTCGTTTACAACCCTCATAACCTACCAAAAGTACCGAAAAGTAGCCTGCGCTTTTCATATTTGCCGAATTTATAACAATCTTTTTAGAAAGTTCTTTCTACCTTGCATTAACTATGAATATTTAAACTGTCAAAAAAATTCTAATAACTCTGAAAACAATAAAAAAGAGTTCTAAATTGTTTATCAAAGTTTTGAACAAAATTAAAATATGTTTTCCGAAATCCACCGAGAGAAATTGAAAGTTATAAAAAATATGAAAGTTAATAATAAGTAATACAAATAGATGAAAGATGTAAATAAATATAAGAGTTCGAAATGTCAACAAACAAATCCTTCAATTTTTCAAATACGCCGAAATTTAATAATTTGACATGTTCGAAAAGAGTTTCGAGTTTTGCAAAAGTAACTTTGATATCGCGCCGTATCGGCGAGAAGAATCTCCCGAATGTGTCGCTCCGTCGAGCACGTGACACCTTCGCGCACCTTCGGAAGCGTTCGGAGCTTTGACGCGCCGCCGTTTTGAATTTCCCTCCGTTATCAATTGTTGATTTTAAAACACAAAAGTAAACAAACACGATAGTCCGAGCTGTCAAAGATCGTAGATATCGTTGACAGCTTGACAATTTGGAGCAATGAAAGATGATTTTTTTGACAAGTCGAAAAGATAACCTTAAAAAGACACTCACCTCGCTCTCTCGACTGAGTCTCCGGAAGAGTTCTTCACTCTCAAACTTGGCCTTTTGATCCGGGACGACCCTGGGCATCTTGAAGATGAATCGTTGTCGTTGCTGTGGCTCGTAAAGATTCATCCCTTCGCCGAAAGATAAAACACCGGGTAAACTTGACGCTCCTAAACTGGATGATGCGAGACTTGATGCTCCTAAGGTGGGCGCACCTAAACTGGCAGCCCCAAGGCCTGATACCCCCAGACCAGCTGAGCCGAGGCCCGATGGGCCCATACCCGACGGCCCTAGGCCCGAGTGACCGCCCAGGCCGCCTGGGCCCAATCCTGAATGAGGACCGAGGCCGGAAGACGGCCCCGGGTGTTCACTCATCGTGTGCATCATCCTGACTGATCCTTTTCCTCAAGTGTCACTGGTAAATATTACGGTTCGGTAAAAACAAAAATGAAAGAGAACTGCGTTCGGTTCTCGACTGAGGAACCGAAGACCAACGAATGCGATTTCGTCGTCGGCCTCCTGTCGCGTGGCTCCTCTCTCTCTCTCAACCCCTTCGGTGAGGGTAGCGCGGCTTGTCGAAAGGTCGAAGGGTTGGTGGAGACTTGCGGTTCGGCGGTCGGGATCGTGACAATCGCATCACCACACAGTGCGATGTCTCGGTGGAGACTAACGCCGCAAGACCGAGGCTGGATGCGAAATCGCGTTCTGGTATAATAACCACGCCTCGGTAACGCCTCGGCACCCCCTCTTCTGTGGGTTTGCTCGCCGCAGAACCGAGGGTAACGGTGGCCAGGCCAACCCACCACGACCGAGTGGCGAACGAGGGGCTCGCGATCGACCGCTGCGGGTTGCCCGCGATGCATATTGGCGGTACCGCGCGACAACTCTTTGTCGCCTCGAATTTAAGAATTCCGTAAATTTCGCCACCGCCACCGCCGCCACCGCCACCACTACCGCCGCCACCGCCGCCGCCACCACTGCCGCCAGCCACCGTCTATATAGCTGCCTCTATACTGCTACTGCCGCCGTTTCGACGCGTGCTTCTCTTATTTTGCACAACTTTACGCTTTATGCCAAATTTTTATCCTACCCTCTTTAGACTACCCGATTTCTGATATGGCTTTCATTATCTCTATTTTACCTCTACCTAATTACCTAAAATGCCATTTCAAATTTTTCTTTTTTTTTCACTACTTTTTCTCCGACATTACGTTTCTCTGCAAGATTTAAATTTTTTTACGTTAAAACAATTAAATTGTTAATGTATTTTAATGTTTTATAACAACAGTATTTTCATTTTTTTTTTCTTGATAAATCAGAAAAATTAACTTTTTTTCAAGACATTGCTTTATTTTAACATGTCAAAATATAAATTTGTTATCATCTTCCGTGTATTTCGACTTTTTTACATATTGGTATTCTGGATTACTTTTCAATTCAATTATTTTCATTTTAAATGTCGATAATGTTTACAATTCCACTTTTTTCGATATTCGCAACTGTAATTTATGCCAAATTTTTATTCTACCCTCTTTCGATTACCCCATATCTGATATGGCTTTCATTATCTCTATTACACTTCTACCTAATTATCTAAAATGCCATTTCAAATTTTTCTTATTTTTTACATTACTTCTTCTCTGGAAGATTTAAATCTTTTTAAGTTAAAACAATTAAATTGTTAATGTATTTTAATGTTTTATAACAACAGTATTTTCATTTTTTTTTCTTGATAAATCAGAAAAATTAACTTTTTTTCAAGACATTGCTTTATTTTAACATGTCAAAATATAAATTTGTTATTATCTATCATGTCTTTTGACTTTGTTACATATTGGAAATCTGGATTACTTTTCAATTCAATTATTTCCATTTTAAAAGTCGATAATTTTTTCAATTCCATTTTTTTCGGTATTTGGAACTCCACTTTATGCCAAAATTTGTATTCTATAGTTTTTTGACTGTCTGACTTCTAATATGATTTTCATAATGACTCACAACTCAATGTTTTTGTTGTTTATTCGATGACTTCTTTATCTTTGCCGTTTTTACTGAAATTATTTTGATTTTTAATTAGTTTTGAGATTTTAATTTTTGTTACTAAAATTTGTTATGACATTTTTGGATTTTGAGATGCCAAATGTTAAATTTATTATTGTCCTTCATACCATTTGATATTATCATAACTTCGAACGTTGTTGTAACATAGTTATTAACATTTTAATTGTTAATAATGTCTGCAATTTCATTTTGTTTCATAATTTTCGTAAATGTCCTCAGAAACGGTTGATGGTATTAATAGAGAAATTATAATACATTGCCATAAAAAACACTTTAAATATGACAAACTAAATAACTTTTTAACGATAAAAAAATTGTTAACAGTTAAAATATGATATTTTAATAATATGTAAACTGTTAAATTGTTTGTTGATATAAATAACTTCATTTTAACCTTATTTAACCGTCGAAAATAATTTGCATTCATTAAACGCTTGAGATTTTATGTTTCATTGTTGAATTTAAAAAATAAACAAATTATTAACATTTTTTATTATATCTTGGGATTTTTATACTTCAAAACAATATTTCGTGTGTTTTAAAAAGTAATTCCGACAATTTTTCAATTAAAACAATGATATATTAATTGTTAATAATGACAGAACTTAATTTTTTTAATTATTTGTCAACATCACAATTGCTACACAAACGTTTTGACACATTTCGAGTTTTGTTATACATTATAATTGCAGAAACCAAGATGAAACAAATCACATGTAATTTAAATGTTAAGTCTAGTAATATGTTATTATAATTGTTACTTTATACTTTTACTATAACTTTTTACTTTTACGAATATTCAAAAAGGAATCAGAAGAGTTTTTTCAAAAAAAATGGCATTGTTTATTAACAAAAGGTTCCAACAGTTATAATGAAATGTCGCAAAAACCTTTAAACATGGCGGCTTAATTTGCTTTTTAAAGATAACATTACAATTGTTAATAGTTAAAATAAAATCTAATGATTTTTTGATTAATTAGAAAATTTGTCCTAATTTTCATTCAAAAATATTCTCATCTCTTCACGTTTTTAGTTTCACTTCTTTTAGTTTTAATTGTTAAATATTAACAGTGAAGAATTTTGCAGATTATTTAAGACATTTTTTATGACATTTCTTCATTTCGAAAAACCAAAGGTTAAATTTCTTACTAACTTTCGTGTATTTTTATTAAACGATTATGGGTAATATTTCAATTGCAACAATTGCCTGCGATTCATTATTTTTCGATATTTATTACAAATATTATAAGATACTATTAAAAAGCCTTCTAAAAAATTTAATGTATATTATATAAAGAGAGAAATAGTACTTTGATTCAACGTTTTAATTGTCGCAAAAAGATTTCTAAATCTGATAAAATAAATGGATTTTAACGATAAAATTGCAAGATTGTTAATAATTAAATTGTAACATTATAATTATTTAATAATTTCTTAACATTACTAATCTTATTGTAATCTGATATATTTAATACAAAACTACTTTCGTGACATTAAATTTTTGGGATTTTATATTTTCATTGTTAAATGTTAAAAATGAAAAATTTTGAAATTTATCATAATTTTGTATTTTAGAGACGATTAAAACATATTTTAAAGATATTAAGATAATATTAAAGAATACCCCTCAAACAATGATTTAATCATCATAAAAAAGATTTTTTAAAATAGGGCGAATAAAATCACTACAATCATTATTAGTTAAAATATATTTAAAATATTTGTTTAATGACATTTACACTTCTAAATTGTTAACATTAACAAAATACACTTGTTTCTTTTTAATATGATATATTATTGCTTGAAATTAACAATTATGGCCTTCTGCAAATTAATGTTGAATAAAATTAATCTAATATTGATTTAATTAACTCCACTTTGACATAAATTATTTGTTGAAAAAAAGGTTTCTTTATAACTAAAGAGATGTAATTAATTTAAGATCAAATTCTCCTCAAATTTAATTACACTACTTATTAAAGGTATTAAATCTTATTAAGAAACGTTTGAAAAATTGTTAAAAATCAAATTTTTAATCGAACAATCTTTATCAATTGTTGAATGCACAGAAAATAGGAAATAGTTAGTTTATTACTATCTAAATAGTAGAATGTGGTACAACTATGATTTTTATTTGATTTCACTAGTTAAATTGTAGCATAGACTATCTAACTTGTTGAAGCCATCTATTTAGATATCAAAATTTTTAAAAAAGTACATCTGTGACTTATTCTACTATCTAATTAGTACTTTCAACTATTTAATCGTTTTTAAATCTTATTTAGCCACATTTTAAGAAATTTTCTTTTTGGTAAGTAAGATACATTTTATAAGTATTATTACTGGAATTTTTTCAACAGATTTTTAAACGTTTTTATCGGCACAAAAGTCCACGAAATAAATAAAACGGGACAACAATGTTTCGGATGCAAAATGTCAGACATTTTCAGTTTAATTGCAACCGGTCAATCCAAAACTCATGTAGATAGACAAACACAAAAGTGAGAAAGATATAAGAGAGTTCTTTACAGAATAGAAATGTTTCTTCATTGACAGTTTGTAAAAGTGATATTAAAATCATTTGTCAGTAAATTTTACAGTAAGTGAAAACACGTTCCTTCAGTTAATAAATCATAACATTTACATAGAAAAACGAACTAGTTAGTTTGATTATCTGAATAGTATGATCTAGCACAACTATGTTTTTTAATTGTGTTTTTTATTTAAATAGTAGATAGTTAAAATTAACTAAAAACCATGACTGTGTCTTATCCTACTGTGTAGTTAGTCGTTCCAATTATTTCACTTTTTTTCGTATAAATCTGATCATCAACATGAGATATTGTCGTGATTTTAGGAATAACGGAATAGCAAATATTTTTGTAATTCTTATAGAAAATAATAATAGCTCCATTTTTATATTGTTGATTTAGAAAAAGATGTTACTTTAATAAAAGATAATTCTCAAACATCAAACAAAACTTTTTTATTTCCATATATTATACCGAAAATTCATATAGAAATGGTTTAAAATCTGAACCTCAATCTTATAAAATCTATAAAATGTTGTGCATTACTTAATTACATTTAATTAAGTAACTAAAATAAACAAAATTTTCATCAGTATTGATATATTTTCCTACAAACTTGTCTTTGAAACAAATACTTTGTTGTATGCAATTGCATTAATCGTAAAGATTAAAAGCTTTCTTGTATACACAGAATACTAAAATATTCAGAACCATGATGGTTAGTAATGGCGTGAAACTACGTGACATTAGAATGACTTGGTTTCAGGGAATCGTGGAAACCAATGATTTGGGGTTTCGAGCACTTTGACATTTGATGACGAAATCAATAGTATTGCTTCATTGCTCGCAATTTAACCTGTCTCGACGATTTAGTGATCCTCGTCGCATGATCTATTAAGACATTTAAAATGATAATTTTGCGAGTTTTGCAAGGAATTTTAATATTTAAAATGAATTTGTGATTAGTCCTGGTCCAGTTCGAGCGCCCGTCGCTTCAGAGATGGCGAGATATTTGAAGTCGTTAATGAATTTGTGGAATAATTATAATAATAATTAAAATTTTTACAAAAATTTTTATTTTTTATACTTTTTATTCATTTTTGTATGGTTACGGAATTTTACGAATTTGAAAATATGCTAATTTTATGCTTGATGATCTACCGACGGAACTATGAAACAATTTAAGTCATTATTTATTATGTTTATATATTTTTAATTTAAACTTTTTCAGATCGACTCGTGTGATTTTTCTCCATAGAAATATTTTCTCATCAAAATGGTCAGACTTTTTTACCGTCAAGTTAGAAAAATGTCAGGTTTTTTACTGGACTCGAACAAAAAACGTCGATTTTGTCTGAAAAAACTAAATACTTCTTCAACTGAAGTATTTATTGACTATCTTGGTAACTTCTCAAGAAAAATAATTTCTAAACAAAATTTTTTCATGAAAGGATACTAAAAAACTCAAATTGTTTACTACTTATGTCAGTTTATTTAAATTAAATTAGCGTAATTTATGAATAAATATTATTCTATGTCAAGTTTCAAATTGTTGACGTCATCGAATTGCGACTAGATAAACCGTATCAACAAAAGTCATAAAAAAGTGGTTTTCTAAAATCTGCAAAATGTGATAAATCAAGAACGTTAAAAACACTAAAGCTGGGAATTTGTGCAAAAAAAGGGGGAAACGAAATCGAAAAAGAAATTGCGAAATGACATCCCCATTGGGCGTCTGTCACTTTTCGTGTCCTGCTCGGGTTGTCGTGAAATATTCGAATCGATAAAAACTCGATTAAAAATACAGCGGAAACTCGGTTAAAATGAATGAACTTTCATTCAACCAGGTATCGGAGCGGATATCAATGAAATAAATTGAAATCCACTCGAAAATTGCCGGTACGACTACAGAAGAAAATTTATGTTTGTTGGTTTGGGTTGACCGCTGCGGGCTGCCTGCGAGCGCGTGCTGGTGGTAAGGCCCGACTACCTTTTGTCGTCCACCATTTCAAGTATTCCGGTGTAACAGCTTTATACATTTTTTTTTATTTCCCGACGTCCTTTTTAGAATAACTTCAAAGGTCGATGATTTTTGTGCAATAAACAGAATTTACTTGGGGTTATTATGGCTTCCAAAACTTTCAACTCATTTTTTTTCATAAAATTTTGACTTTTTAAAAAATTTCTCCATATAATAAAAATCGTTTAATCAATACTAAACAACGAAAATTAATTGGTCAGTAACGTTTACTTAAGTGTGGAAATAATTTAATTAAATATAAAATAATTTGAGTTTCAAAACTTTAAAAATATCGTCGTAGTTAATAAGTGGTCGAGTTTTCACTTGAAGAAGTTCCACGACTGGGAAATATTTCAAATACGTCGAACTTTAAACGAAAAAGAAAGAAGAGAAATCATGAATATCGATTGTAGATGAAAAGAGAAATAAACTAACAAGCAGATTTAACTTCCTGTACTATAAATTTCAGAATTATAAAGAAAAAATCTGCTAGTGTTTTAAACATTTTATAATGTCAAAGAAAGTAACATTTCGAAAACTGAAAAAAATAAACGAAACAAATTGTAAATTGGGGATTTATAAAAAATTAAATTGTAAATTAGTAAGTAGAAATTACTCTTTATTTATACGTTTAAAACATGAAACATGTTTTAGATTTCCTTGCAGATGCATCCAGCTTCCCGTCGCTGGCAGACCGCACTCATGTCCTCCTGCGTTGGATCGAATTCCACATCGTAAAATTAAGCTGTTTTTCCGTTTAAATGTGTGAAATAAACAAAAATAACAATAGTTAGTTATTTAATTATATTCTACTTATTTTTTAAATTATTGTAAAATACAATTTTTCATATTTGTCCATACAGTTTTTGTAGAAAACATGAAGTCTGTAACAATTTATAATAATTAAATGATCTTTTTAGAAATAATTATTAGTGTAAGTAATTCTATTAAATACAACAATTAGACTGAATTATTCTCTAAATTTTAATTAATCAAGAGCTTTTAATGCAAGAATGAAAAATCGGAGTCTGAATCAGGAATCATTTTCAAAGAAAAGTAACAAACCACTAATTCGTTAGTAAAAACTACTAATTTATTAGTCCAATGTAATCAGTTTGTATTAGTAATAAGGTATTTCAAAATATAATGACTAACTATAAATAAGTAGAAATTGACTAATGAGTTTGTACTCGTTAGTACTAAATATTCTTACTAATTCAATTAGTCACTTTTACCAATCCTGATTCCAAAAAGAATCACAGATTTCTCTAAATTACACAAATTTTTAATACAGACATGAAACATTGTAATACCATACAATTAATAAAACATACATGTAAAACATCAAAAGCGTGAAAAACGTGGAAAGCAATATTCAATAAAACGAGTATCAATGCGAAAAAGTGCCTGCAAAACCGACCATTCGGTTTAAAGGTTAATTCTGAAAAACCGAAATCTCTGAATTATCCAAAAATTCAATAAGACCGAATGTAGAAAGGCAAAATCTGAAAGTCTTCCTCCTGTAAAATTGTATAGAGTCCCGAAATCCATAAAAAGAAAATATATGAATCGCAAAATCCATAAAACAAAAACCCGCACAATCCTGAACCCGTATAAACCCATAAATCCGGAGGCCGTAAAAGCGGCAATGGTGCTGCTGGTAAACCGAAAATGTGCTCCGTTTCGGGTACAAGGTGCCATAGGGAGTGATTAAAATTGGAGCTAAAAGAGAAAGATTAGTGTTCCTGTATCGTTGAAAACTTTTGTTGATTCGTAAACAGCCGATAATATTAGTTTACTATATTTACTAAATGAGAAAATCTAACGGTAACAAACATAAGGAATTTTTTATGATTTTTTTCCCTAGTCGATTTATAAATGTGTTAGTAGAAGTCGATGTTAGAAATTACTATCTATTGTCAAAATGTTTTTACTATTGTAATATGATACACTCAGAAAAAAAAGTAGTTGAAATGAACATTTTTTTACTATGAATCATAATATGTGAAATGAGAACTAGGCATGGTAATAGTTAAAATAAGTATCCTGAAATAGTAAAGTTTAACTATTGTTTCATGATTCAAAATGCTACTTGTCATAATAGACAAATAGACTCAACTATTTTGAAATAGTCATTTCAGAAAATTACTACCTTCACTGGGAGAAATTGTATAAGAAATTGTCATAAAAAATATGGAAAGGAGTCAATATTTACTTTTTAAAAATATCCGTGAAATATATCATAGCATATGAAAAATCCACTTTTCTCCCTTCGTTGTTTGTTTAAGATAAACAAGGAAACAAAGAGAAAAACAAAAAATCAATAATGTAAGTTTGTGAATGTCATGCTCTAACCAGTTAAAAAATGTTTTATGCAATGCCATTACACACACAAATATCAATGTCGTGTAACTAGTCTATAGATACACGTGCGTACACCACATGCATTAAGTATTAGCATATCTTGACGCCCGACGGTTCTTCTTTTGACCAAATGAAAGTCGATCTCAATAACGGGAGCCACGGACTCGAAGAAAAAAAGCTGCGAACGCCGCGTCGCCACCTGGCGGCATTAAAACACACGGAGTACGTCAGTGTTTACTACGGATTTATAGTAAATACAAACTTTAAGTAGTAGTTCTTTCGTAGTAGTTTTAACTATATTTTTCCAACTAACATCAACATACTAGGATTTATAATACTTTGATAATGAGCACTTTAGAATACTTCAAATGATACAACTAAATAATTAAATACATATTATTAAACACTTACGTTATTGAGTTTTATATTTTCCTGCCATTTAATCCCGTGCACGAGATAATAATCTGATTAAAATCCCGATATTTCGAGTGGGCGGTAAAGTAACAAAATTAATCATAATATACGCTTCCATATCCATCCAATGATCAAACGTGTTTAATTGAATCTAAATTATTTTATAATTGCATTAGTCCATAAAATACAATTAGGGAGGGAAAAATGGAGTCGACATTATGTCGATTGCAGTAGCAAATAAACATTGGGTAATAAATATGTGTTCGTTTTGCTCCAATTAATGACTAAACGATGTTGCATTTACGTAGATCGATAAATAAATTCTCTCGACGAAAGTGTCACTACGCTTTGTCAGTGGATATTGTCCTAAACTCAATATTTCAAAATTCCTGACTAGATAATATTATATCAAAGCTTTGCACGAAAAACTTCATATAGAAAATTTCTCTTTGAAAGTTAGATTTATCAATTTTGAGAATGTGTGGTTAGGTCACCTTGGAATTGTCTCCTATTTAAACGTTAAGCTTTATTTTATTCTTTTTGATTAGTCATTATTTATTTTTATATATTTACAATTTTTATTATGCAATATTTTTAAAAATGTATTTCATACAAAATGAATAACCGTTCAAAGTTTAAAGTTTGAAGAGTTTTCTCTCGAATTCTTCCTAGTTTCTCACGAACGGTTATTATTTGCATGCTCTGTCCTTTGTTCAATAGACATTTGGCCCTCTTGAAAATTTCAGGTTAAAGAATGCACCTTTTATATTGTTGAGGTATTGTATTGTATACTTTTGTCAATAACCTGCTGACTTCAATTGAGTTGTAGTTTCACTTCAACAATGTAAATATTTTTCCTCTTTGCTTTACCTTTCATCATTTTGTATCTAGAACTTTCCCTGCAGTTGAAGAGGAAAAGAAACATTGTATTAATTATGTTTAATTGATTACTATTATTATTAAACCTACAGCTTATTATATAACGAACTAGAAATTACGAAGTAAGAAGTTTAAAAAACATTGACTAAATACTAAGAAAGCACTTCATTTATTGTATCCGTTAAAAGCAGATATAAAAATAAAAATTGTCTGGAATTTTTCTATTGTGAAATGAGATTTCGAAGTTAATTCGCAACACTGAACGTAATATCAGGATTATTTGCTTTCAAATTATCTTAGAGTGAAAAATCAGTCTTTACAGAGTCAAAAGTAATCCACACTACTGAATGGATTTCTTTACCGCAAGATACTAATCAGTAATCCATTCAGAATTGCAAGATTCTTCACTCTTAAAGGATTAAATTTGTGGACAGAGAATTTTCGAAGGATCTCAGATTAAAAAAGCAACATTTTTTGAAAGATTAACGCGTTTTGTACTCTTGACTTTTTATTCTAATTCATGAAAAAATAAATGCGATCAAATTTTTTTTAGAACATAAGTTACGAATTTTTGCTTTGTACTTTAGCTTTAGCTGTACTTTAGCTGTACATTTTTAAGTACTTTAAGTATTTTAGTAATTACGCAGATTAATACAAAAAATGTGATCTCACACTTACACCGCAATTTTATTTGTGACAACACTTCAAAATTAATATACAAGGATCATGATTAATATAATCACTTTGCAGTCATTATATTTCACGATTTATGGATAATCTTATAAAGTCATGTTGTGGTGGAAAGGGTTGTAGAACATTTCTTATATTCCGAGATCATGAATTAAAGGGATCATAAAAGAATCAGGTCAATTATTAAAGCACCTCATGGATGTTTGGTAAATTTTTGCAGATTTAGCTTCGTGCTTTTGCTATAGTTATCTCAGAACGTGCATTAACTAGGATTGGTTGAATTCGTATGCAATAAGATGATTCTTTTTTGTAACATTGAATTCTGAAGTTCTGTGAGAATGTCGAACCAGATGTATCAATAATTAGAATTAAAAATTACGATTATAATAATATAATATTATATAATAACATTTAATGATTTAAAATATTAAAAAATTTGATAAAATAACAATTTTATGTCATACTAGATTGCCAACTATCTAATAGATGAACTGATTATACCTTTTTTGATTACTAATAAGGAATTTTGAAACATCCATCCGTTTCGTTCCGACATTTATTGTGATGGACTATTCTCTTGGAGTGAATTTTTTCTCATATTAAGATTAAAATCGTGCTCACGAAGTAGTGAATCATACTGTCGAGACTCTGAAATGTCATTCTTAAACAGGGACTTTCTATATCTCGTTCGTGCTTTTGGAAGTCACGAAATGTCAATTTAAAAGGAAAACTGATTTTTACTCTATAAAGTGCTGATTTTGCAGAAATTTAAAAATACCTCCATTGCAATCAATATCTTTCGTATTTTGTTTACATTTTAAACATCGAGCTTGACATGTTATCATCTACACACGGATTATTTTTTCATCTCTAAAACAGGAACTCGACTTTTATGTAAAGAGTGACTTTTCATTCCGAGATTTATTTATTATTATTGAATACTTTCGTATTTTTGTATATCAATTAAGTAGATCTGACAAAGTTATCTTCTTAAACACAATTGTTTATTAACGATCTTTAATTGTCTTGGCGTGAAACCTCACACTCAACGCAGACAACCAACAAAATGTTTACACCAGAATGTGTCATTTTTCACAGACTTAGAGTCAGAATTCACTTTTTTGCTAGAGTTGTTCAGTTTCCACCTGATAAAGAATGAACGCTCACTCCTACAAATTTAGAGAACCTCGTTACTGAATGACACAGACCAACTTTTCGGATGGTATATCTCAAAATCTTGACTATTACAAAGAAATATCAAAAGTAATTCTCGCTTTCCGAAATATTTTTTACTTTATTATCCTGTCTTATTAATCGCTTTAAGTCGTCATAGTAAAATGGTGTAATATTTCCATGTTGTATCTAATTTGTTATTTAATTGTTATTCTTATACTCTTATTCAATTGTTTTTTTCTGGTACCTAAAGTTTTGCACAGCGAACAACATTGTCGCTGCAGTAGCGCCAAAAACCGTTGCTATAATACCGGCAGAGTACATATACTGAGAAGTTTAAGAGTACACTGGTATTGCCTATAGTAGTACAGCAGCGCCAAATGATAGAAACAACTGTGGCTCAGATTGGAAGCGAATTGTCGTACCACATCATAATATAAATATTATTCCCCGGTCATTGGAAACAGTGAGAGTAGTGCTGAATGTAAACATTGAGACACTTATTGTATTGTTTTGAAACGGCAGCCGTATGAAACTAAGAGAATTACAGTGCGGAAAGCCAATATAAAACAGATCTCTTGGGATTAATCAGGTGATTTCGTTACGTGATTTAATCACGTGATTGTTTTCAAAGTGGGTTTCGTATAACAAGTGTCTCCTATGATACAACTTCTGTCTTAAACTTTTCTCCGTGTAGATTTGAACAATTTTATAGATTTTACATTAATACATAACAAATTCTACAATTGCATACATTACGGTCAATGCTTTCTGATATTTTGTAGAGTAAGTAAATTGTTCGCCATTTAATAACATCAAGAACGTTTGCTCTAAAATGAATGTTAGAAGCTTTTGAAGTCGTTAATATAAATCAAATAGGAGCTTAAACCTCCGTGTTCTAATCATCATGTCGGTCCAATAACGACATATTTGGCGCTGCTGCAACAGTAGTTTCTCATGGACGTTCAATTAAAAATGGCCGTAAGTCGTCATAAAGGCTGGCGATGAAATCATTCGCATTACCTAACCTTTCCAATTTTATCATATTCCGCCCATTTCGGTACAACAGTTCGAATCAACTCTCTCAAAATAAAGAGTTGGTTATGAATTTACAAAACTATTTATTTTGGGCTTTACAGAGGCGTACGGCACGTATGTAAATTGAGACCAAATTTGACGATAAACCATTGTCAGGAGTATGCATGGAAATATTTGATGCCAGATGTTTGAAACAATATTTACGGGAAATCGCAAACAATGGTTGGGAATGGTCTTAATCAAAAAAGCATCGGCGTAGCGTGTAAGTTGGTAGTAGCCGAAAGCAAAGTTCGGGGTTATCACTGAATTAAGGTATCAAGAGCATAATATAGATGAGTACAATGTCCGCTGAAACGAAGCAGGATAGGATAAAGCTGGCAAAGTATCATTTTGGGACGTCGATACTTTTGGGTAGCGGGGCTTTGATTGGTCGAGGATTTCCCTTCGAAACGGACCGTCGGCAGATACACACGCGCTATACGGGAGAATCCCCTGGGGGAAGTGATCTTCCTCGTCGGTTGATCTCTGTCTGGCCCTGTCGTGTCTATGTCTGTCTGTCTTTTTCACTCTCGAGTGGCTCATCCCTTCGAGAGGATCATTGTCGGGATCTCCGCGATTAAGATCCCAGCGACCCTTTGCGCCAACCGAATTCCCATTTATCTCATCCCTTTGAGCTGGCGCGCCATATCGCGGCTGCTTCGCAGGAAAGGTGCGCGGTTCCCGTGGCGTAAGAGTACATCGGGGGTATGAGAGATGCGACAATAAAGCGACCAAGTTTTGTGAAACGCTTCCGTTCACGAATGATGGACGGCGCGATACCGAAAATGTCGTCGGCAGCTTCCGCTCCTTGTCGCTTTCACGCTTCGCAAATTCATTACCGTGTTTTCGGGACGTTGACGTGTTACAATATTTCACCTAAAAACCCGATCTCGCCTACAGTTGCTTGTTTTGATTCTTCAAGAGCTCCTCTCTGGAAAATGTTGCACAAAATTTCAGAAATTTTGGTCATTTATTTTTTTGGGACAGATGGCCTGGCGCAGTTATAGTGGTCCATTTCTTAAATAACTGACTTTTTTACGCAAGGGTCTCATGGCGTTATTCTCCATCGTCGAGATCACGTGATGTTCATTTTTGTGTGCAAATTTTCGTGTTTTAGTTTTGGAAGACTCGGTGCCATATTCTATGGTTGGTATTTGTGAGTTACTTATGAACTGTTTTCTTTTCTAGTGTATTATAATTACAACCCTCAGTCGTAATTGTTTATAGTAATACTTCATGAGCACTGTGGTAAATTCTGCACAGAACAAAATTTCGTAAATTTTGGGCGTTTATTTTTCTCGGATAGGTGACACCGCTGAGTTGTAGTGGTCCATTTCTTAAATAGCTTGCTTTTCAATATACCAGTTCCATGGTGTCATTCTCCATCGTAGTGAATAGTATTCTCTAAATGAATCACTTATATCGGTTAATTAATATCCCAGGTTTCAAACAAAGGATCGAATCCTTCCTGACCTGAATTTCATTTTTTAATAGTGAAATTTCAAACATTTAGAAGAGAGGTCTCCTCTTTTTACCCATAAAGAGTTATTTTGAACTCTATCAGATTGAGAGAGTATAAAACGTAAAAGCTGCCGCTTTCAGACATTTACTACATTCCCCATCGATTAAATTTTTTGCATCGACATTTTCCGTAGGAAACTTGGGTATTTAATTTACATTGACATTAAGCAACATTTTAGTTTAGTATTTACTAGTGAATTGCTTCTAACGATCTATTCCAAATTACGTTATCTCGAACCAAAATACCAAACATGCCACAGTATCCTGAAAAAAGGAGTAAGATATCTTCTTCTCCCTTTGGACTGCTTCGTTGAGGGATCGCCACATTTTCAACATCTATTTAGCTATCTCAAAGTGGCGGATCAAATTATTCATTTCCAATTATTAAATATCTTCAAAATAACTTTACTGCATTTCTAAACCTTACTCACTTTTTGAAATTCTTCAGGGGAAAATGTCGTAAAGTTATTTTTGTTCCATTTCTGAACTAATACGAGTTGGAAGCCGAGGTTCTAAATTATTTCATCGCCGACATGATGATAATGTTCATTTTTTGTGGCAAATTATGGTGTTTCATTTTGGGGAAGTGTTGGTGTCGTACACTCTAATAGTTAGTCACGAATTACGAAGTGTGATCATCTGCAGTCTTACTTTTGTATTCCAAAACATCGCTATAACGCAATCATTCTTAGAAGGTTGCTTTAATCTTATTTAGTTCCGAGTAATATTAACATTCTCTAAATTTATTGGAATAGGAATTTAATTTCAATGCAGGATTCGCTAATGTTAGTATCTTGTGCTGAATCAAATGTACTATATCATTGATCACGTACAGAGAGGTTCAACCCTTCGTGATTGCAATTTCAGCCTTTCAGAGTAAAAGTTCATACATTGAGAAGTGTAAATTTTTTCTTCTTACCCGTAAAGAGTTAACTTATTCTCTATGAAATTCAGAGTTTTTGAAATAAGCAAAAGTGCGTTCTCTGATATCCTTACGGAGTTATAATTGTCAATTCCTTCACAAACTATTCTCGACTTAATAATCGGTAATTGCATTCCATTTTTGGAACTAGTGGAATCTGCAGGTGTGAAACCCGAAATTTAATCACTATTGGATTTAAAATTTATCTTCGAGACTCTTAATCCAAGAGTTGTTCGGATTTTATGTTCTCTATAGTGTTTTTTGTACTCATGAATAGTTTTCATTTCCACAGAATATTAGAAGTGAACGGCAGAAAGTATATTATACTTATAAGTATAAAACCAACGTACTTCATTGGACTTAACGGGGTAGTCTAATAGTTGTAGTGCACTAAGACACACTTGTGTTGGAATCATTCTTCTTTAATTTTAAGCCTCAGGTAACATTAGGCATAACTTTCCACTCGTAAACGATACAGAATATCCAGTTTCTTAAAGGCAGGTTTAATCCTGCTTAAGTTTATGTGTTTGCTTATTCGTTATACGGGTCATTGCGGATTATGAACCGAACTCCAATTATGCACTTTGTTATTCATACAGAGCTATTTTTACTCATTGAAAATATTTATTCAATATGCCTATTGAAGAGAGTATGAGATGGATAAATGAAGAAATGATTTTCTTCGGAATGAAACTTAAATTTATTTTAAAATAATATTAAGAAAATGTTATGTAATACTAACCATCGAACTGACATTAATAATCTTGACCAAAATTTGTTTTTCCCAACCAAAATGGAGAATAAAATATAAGAGTGAATAAATGTTTGAACTTATTCTTTCCGTCGGTAACATTATTACACGTTTTCAGCAGATTTTTAGTCGATTATTCGTTAAATTTCTTAATGCGAGAATTCACTCTATGTGGAGTGAAAACTGAGTATATCTAGTGAAAGAGCGACTTTCATACTCTTGACAAGTGAAAATCACTCTGCACGACGTGAACAGTTAATGTTAAAGGGTGACATTCGTTCTTTAGTAAGAGAGCGGTTTAATTTTCATTCTACATTAACTTCATAAAATTTAGACAGTACTAACATCGAAATTTAACTAAATTTATTCGATTAACCATGTTGTTTTATTGACAAATACTATAAGCCATCGTTTTCTTTCTTGTATGTAAGTGTCAGCATCATATTTACATACTATCCCTGGTAGAAAATGAATCTAGTTTCTGGCCAGTTTCTGGCCATTTTACTTATGTTACGTGTTAAAAGTATAGGTAAACTTTCCCTGGTTTGACACCTACATTTTTTGACAAGCTAATTTCTTAAACAAGAAGTTGCTGGAAACATCGATTTTGCAATATAAATGTGACTTTTGGATGACAATATTTTGAATTCTTTATATACTCTTATTTACTTAAATAACTAATTGCTACGTTATAATAGCATTTCTGAAACGGACATGAAGTGAAAGATAATTTCAAGTTATTGTATGTGATCAATTTCCGAATAATAAGTCCGTGTTTCATGAACACATAATAATCTGAAATTCATTTATTTGCAAAGCTACATTAATGTGTTTGATATATTTTTCAAGTCTATTTTTTCGAAGATTTGTTATGATATTTCTTAGTGCTCAGTACCTGTACGAAGGTGTGATTTTCGAAGGATCAAAACCTTAGGTGAAAATAGAGCAGATTAAATAGGATTTAATTTTACGACTATTATTTGTGTTATTGTAAAGATTGTGTTTCTTTAGTTTAATCTTTTTATGATGACCTTTTTCTTTGACAATAATGCTTTGTAAAACTTTCTTAGGACCTTTATAAACTGTCTCATTTTCCATAGTAATATTTTGCACCTTTTCGGGGTCATAAGTATTTTCTGTTTTAGTATTTTCTGTTTTTATGTAATTATTTTTTTAATAAATATTTTGAGAAATTTAATTTTTATTTATCATTAAAACACATCGATTATATAAACGTAAGGTGGATGTCAAAAGAAATATATGTTATTATTTGATTTGTTTCATAATTCTTAAAATATATAGAGATATCTATTATATTTAGTAGTTTTCTATACATGCATTTTTTTGTTTCCTGCTGTAAATTTAATACTCTTAAACTATCTCTAACAATTGTACTCATAATATTATAAACTTTGATATTTCATTGTCTGAAATTGTATTTAGTAAGTTGTGCACATTCAGATTTAATATAATTTGTGCAATGATTCAATCATACAAAGTAAATAAAAAGTATATAAAATAGTGATTGTAGTGTACAGAAAAAATTGTGATTGTTGCCCCTCTTTTTTCTGGTACATTTTCAAAAGGACTCTTACCTCCAGTCCTCTCTAAATTACTTTTGGAGTTAAGAATTTACTCTTTATGGAAGTGAAAAATGAACCACTTTTGTCAAAGACCTGTCATAAAAATAGATCATGATTGTCGTGTATTGGGATTAGCCTTTTACGCGTGTTTCTGTACCTTGTATTCCAAACAGTGTTAATCTCTTTTACGGTAATTTTTGACCCCAGGACGGTATTTCAATCGTTAAAGATTACAAATTTAATCATTCTTGTAAACAGTAAAATTTTGACATTGAGAATATTCTTAGTCCAAAAAAAGAGAGGTATATGTTGTCGAAAACTAAACAATGATATTCTTAAAAACATACTTCTGAAAATGTTTAGAGAATTCTCTAAGTTTCGAGAATTCATTTTGTGAAAAATCGCTCTTAAAGAGTTCACTTGCAAAATTTTAGAGAATAAAGAAACAATATTATTCTAGTTCTTTTGCGTTTTTAAAGTGAATTAATCCTTCAATAGTGAATATTAACTTTTCAGAAGAACGGCTTATGTTTCACTCTACGAATATTGAGTTGTAAGACCAAGAAATTTGAAGAGCTTAAACAATTAGAACTCATTTGAGGTCAAGTAACAATTTTCATTATTGTATATCAAAATTTCATAAAACGATTGTTCGAGAAATTACTGAATTGGATGTTTGCAAAAAGACATCATAAAATTTTCGCGCAAATTTCTAACTCACGAATGATTTACAATATTTTGAGTTCCGCGAATATTTCACTACGGATAATAGTAGAACATAATTAAGAATGTTTAGTGTCATGTCGGCGTCCTTGGAGTAGCAGTTTATTTAAATTTTCATGGACAATTTACGGTTTCTTCGAAGAATCGAAAAGCGTGCCACACTTTTCTTCACGCCGGAAAATCGTGGGGTCCACTTCGAATCGGTTTCGAATGCTCGGTTACGTTCATTAAAGCTCGTTACCGGCAATTCGAAGTTTTGGGCATGTCGAAAACCGACGAGGTCAACCATAAAGGCATAAATTGTGTTTGTAGGTAAGTAAACAACTCAATTCGCAGCCCACTGCAAAACTGGCTAAGGTTTAACCCAATTACGTTACGCTGCCGACGTGGTGACCCTATAATAAAATGTTTTTCAGAGGGACTCAAAAGGTCCGCACTTCTTCTACCGTTAACGTTGGAAAAGCTTCTTGGAAGCAACCCCAACATCGTATTCTTGTGCCTTCAAAATGCAAAAAGTAACGGTAGCAATAAAGGGAAAGCGAGGATTGCGGCTGATTTTTATGAACTTTTTACCTGGGGAGAGAAGGGAAGAGAAAGGCGTTTTTGAAATTGCCGCGATTGTCTCTAACAGGGAACTTGCACGTCCTCTACAAATATTTTTTTTTTTTTGATTAATTAATAACGTCGGAAGACGCTTTCACGTCTTCATTCCAATTTTTAAATTTGAATGATATTAAAGGGATAATTCTCAAGGGAGTAATTTTAGAATATATGGGTGTCAATTTTAAATACAGTTTCATGCTTTCAAATTCCATATCGAATTTATAGCAATTCAAGTGGTGAATGTTTATGAAAACATTTTTAAAGTTAGAAATCAGAGAGGAAATGGAAATTATCCATGCAAAATGTTTTGATTGCTGACAAACATATTTTCGCAAAATTTAGTACATTTTTCTCAGAAAGTGTTTGTAGATAAACTTGGTGAAATAATTCACTGTACAAAACAAGAACAGATTAAGAGTGTTGTTTCTCAGGGAAAACAAACGATGATAAATGGCATCCAGATATCGGTAGGATTTCTTTTCGTGGGGACTTCAAAAATCACAATGTTTCTTGAGTCCAAGGTTACGGCACAATGACTGTTGCGAATGGGCGACGGCACGCGTCGCAATGCTTGCACGTGGTGCAAGGCACATTAAGTTGCAGAAGTAACCTTCAAAAACGAATGGAAGTCCTTATGTTAACATTGGGATGAATGAACATGTCAACAGCCATATTTACTACATTTCTCAATTATTGACCTAAATCAATAAATAATCTTTATATACCATGAAACTTAATGAATTATTGTGATACTACTTTCTGAAATGTTAATTTTCTATATTTTAGTAATTTAATTTAATTTGTATACTTATTGTTAACAGATGAATTCTGCATTAGTCAATAAAATCAAATTGCACTATAAAACTTCTGGATATCATTTTACCCTTCACATCATTGTATTTTACTGTTTAATAACGTTCAGATTACATATATCAATATCAATAATATAATGAAACTATAATCTTACATTATTATTTAATCAACTTGTTATTCAATACTGAGTATCTAATAAACATTTCATTAAGATATAGAATTAAAAAGAATAATCGCAGATTTCAAAAATAAATGGAGTTTCATTAATTTGTAATATAGCATAAGCAAGGCTACTAAAAAAGTCTTTATTTAATTAAAAGATCTTAATTTAACACAGCGTATCAAATATAGCATCAATTAACTAGAAAAACATGTTCCTTTTAAGTATTCCGAGCAGAAATCTGCATGTAAAATATTGTATAGTTGCATCATGATTCATCAAAAATATGTCTAATTTAATAATATTTTGAGATATTTCAGGTATTCTGTTTAATATAGCCCAACATTTTTTCTGAGTACCTGAATTTATCAGGTCCTGAACATTTTTTCTCGGTACCTTAATTTATCAGGCCTTGTAGATCAGTGAATCTAAACAGGTCAAATATTATTTCTGATTGCAACAAATAATACATTTATAAACAGACTCTGTAGTATACTCAAGTAAGGTGATGTCTGTAATCAATTTTGTTATATATTTTGACAATCTTCATTATTTATAACATCTTTACGTAATAATAAAAATTCAATTAAAAGATAAAAATAAGAACAAATTAAACGGATAGTATTCCATTATGAATAATTACTTTTCATTTTTTTTTTGAAGATTACTGTATATCAATATATAAATTTAGGTCTAAAATAATTTTCCCGACAAAAAACAGTGTCAAATAGTCTGGCGTCCAAAAGACAGAGCTAAAACATCCGGCGCCAAAACGGCTGGGCCAAAAATCCTGGCGACAAAACGGCTGCACCAAAAAGTCCTGTAAAAATATCTTGTCAATAGAAAGTATTACTTTACAGTACAGTATTATGTCATTTGTAAGTAAAATTGACTGAGAAAAGAAAATTATAGTTTCTGTAATGAATCTTATTGTTAATAACCGTAAACGAATTCCTCCCATTTAATTGATTTTAGAGTTTAAAATATTGATTGATGACATATAAGTAAGTTATTGGCTTGTTTATGGATATTTTGTTGACGACAAAAAAGCTTTAATTAGTATTTTTCAAACAATAAAAAAGTTTATGTATCATGAATTCCGTAAGAACAAAATCGGTTCATAATTAAGTGAGAGTTCGCAAAAATAAATTTGAAATTACACCTTTAGATTTTTAATTTTTATTCTTGCGAGATCCACCCTAATTCTGTACTAAATACGTCGAAATATGACGTACAGTCAGTAAAACTGTGTAAAATTACTGTGAAATAAATTTTGTTTAATTGTAATATTTAAGGTTAGGAATTGATGATCTATCAAGCAATTTCAAAATTCCCTTAACCCTTTCAGTCACAGTGGTCAATATATTAACCACCTTTTGAGACAGCTGAAAAAACAATAAAAACCCATCAGATATGCTTCAAATTCAGTAGCTAGGATGATTTTGACCGTAGATTACGAATATGATATAAGATTTTTACAATTTTTAAAATTCACAATGGTACATCCAATATGGCGAACGCAAAGATTAAAAACCATACAAATTTGATTAAAACTTGTTATTCAGCGATTTCTGCAGTCGCTGAGTGCAAATATTACAAATTTGTTTTCAAATTGTCAAAATTTGCAAATCTTGCAAAATAAAAAATGGCGCATCCAATATGGCGGATGAAAAAACTCAAATTCACACAAATTGGATTGAAACTTGTTACTCTCGGGTTTTCCAGATCGGTGATTGCGAATCCGGTATTCATTTTTAAAAATTCATAATGGCGGATCCATAATTGCGGACAAATTTTAGAAAATTCGGATTAACTTGAAATTTGTTAGTAGGGGTTTTTTGGAATCACTGATAACGAATCTGATGACAGATTTGACAAACAAGTTTTACCCCCGAGTAACAAGGTTCAAGTGAATCCGAATGCACTTTTAAAAATTACTCCGCCATATTGGATCCGTCATTTTAATTTTTGAAAATTTTACAACTCTGACATTAGATTAGTTATCAGTGACCCCAAAAGTTTCAAGCCAAGCTGACTGGGTTTTATCGGCCGTCATGTTGCAGACGCCATTTTGAATTTTGAAAATTTTGCAAATCTGATCCCGGATTCTTATTCGGCGACCCCATAAACTCTATCGAAGTCTTCGTCTTCAATGTTTTGTCTATTATCCTAATTGCGTGACTGAAAGAGTTAAGGGGCTATAAAGTTCTGCGCCGATAAGATAGGAATTTTCACTAAAAACCATAAATAAAAAATGACTGAAGCGATTTTTCAAAATTCGGGCGCTGTGAAGTCAATTCTAATGATTGCAGAGACTTTCCTGGAAAATATCAAAGACATTACTTCAGAACTGACAGATAATTTTCTGAAATAACTTAAAATCACTTATTTCCTAAAATTCTCGTTCAGTTCTCATTTTTTTTTTGCATTTTCTAAGATAACGTCTGCAGTAATTAGAATCACCTTTGCAGAGCCCAGATTTCGAGAAATCGTAATCGTCATTCTTTATTTATGGTTATTATTAAAAATTCCTACCTTATCGGCGGAGTACTTTAGAACCTCCTTAATTATAATAACTATTACCTTTATCAGTGTTGAAATATATGTTTATTTTTATAATAAATAAGTGAATAACCTATACTGTATTCGAACGTAATAAATTAAAATAAATACAAAATTGCACTTTTTTACGTTTTTTAAAGAAATCCTAACCATAATAATCAGCCGGATAAAAACGAAGTCCAAGAATTTCCAATGGGAGCTATTATAATTTACTAATAGTCACTGATGTTTTCAAGCTGGACAGCTTATAAAAAACCTTTTTATATGTATTATTTGTTCACTTTTTTCAGTCACATAAAAAATACTGTACTGGGCGGAATATAATTATAGCGCCATCTATCGTCATTTTCTAATCGAGTATCATTTAATACTAGTATCGTAATTAAAAAAACGACTAAAAAGTTTAGATGACTACAATCATTTATCTTTAATCACTCAAAATTACTAAAAAAATTAACACACATTTACGCAAATTAATGTTAACAAAGGCATTAAATTGTTACATAATAAACTCTTTAAATTGAGTAATTTATTTTTCAACAGGTAAGATTAATTAAAATTATTCATTGTGTCAATTTTGGAGAAAATAAATTAACAGTCCCATTATTTTATAAGCTCAGATATGGTGGTGGTTAAACTCAATTTTACTACATATAAATCGAGAAAGCTCAAAACTCAAATTAGTTTATTCAAGATATATATTTTTATGCTAAACTCACATGAGTTCATATGAGTTGAATTCATATATTATTCTGTTCATATTATTTCTAAATTTTTTATTACATATGTCTAAAAATCTATAAAACATTGGTGCAACAATACCTCTTTCCAACAGTTCATTTTGTTTATTAATTGTTTGTTTTATTGAATATAATGTGTACAAATAATTTGACATTTTGAGCGTTTTTAAAAAGTTTGCGCCCAAGGGCAAATACTATTCGACTTTACGCCCATGATATTAAAACACATGTATTAAGCGAAATATTTATTTTCACCGCGTCTAATTAAATTAACATTCGCTAAAAATAAAATTTCATTTCGCTAATGATTCATAGCATACGATTTTAAGATAAAATAAGTTTCCGGTTTTAATTCTCACGTACAAGAGACGATGAAATCGCGCCAATTTGCATTATGGAGCGTGAAAGCAAGATTTGACTTTATCAATATTCAAAAGGAAATATGATATAGATAATAGAAACAAATAAATGATAAAGAAAATGCCTCGTCAATGTTGTTGACTCGCTAAACGCATAATACTTATCCTTTAATCGTCACTATAATTCTCAAATTTATTAAATTAAAGTAAATTGAAACAATTTTTTTATTGTCAAATTCTGCGATTTCAAGGGTTGCAAAGAAATATTTCTGAATTTACAATAAAATGCTGAATATGCCTATTCTTTTTCTACTTTCACACAAAAGCCGAAATTTGTCCACCCTCCGGTCGAGTAGTTTTGAATTTTTTTTAACAAAAGCTTTTTGGAAACGTAACACAATGTATTTGATACTGGGCTAAAAAGATAATAATATAAAAATCTCCAGTGACAGGAATTTTATAAAATTGCACACATATATATAGGTTAAATTTAATAATAATATAATAGTATATTTTTCAAGTCAAAAATGTTTAAATAAAAGAAATATTTTTATCTGTTACTCTGCTGATAAAATCAAAATTAACAATTATTTTTATGGATTTGATAAATGTATCTTCGTGCTATGCAGTTTTTAGCTTTACGATTCAATTTTCTAATACAAAATGAATTTGATAGAAATGATGCATTTCTTTTCAGGAATATGAAAGTTTGATGTTATTTATTGTATTATATTAAACGAGTAAATACAAATGAAATGTATGGTTGATACTACTCATTGCTATTATTGAATACGAAATCCTTACCTCAAATCGGATTCGCTTCTGTGACATAAATCGAACTCACCAGCCGTCGGCTGCACAATGGTGAAATCCGTTTCGGATGCGGCGAACCGATTCAAGATCTGGATCCTTAAGTTACAAAAGGATCAAAATTCGACTGAGATTATCATTTTAGATCTAATTCCAATATATTTTTCTTTAAATCGTAATGATACCCATTCTTTGATCATTTCCGTGTTTCGAAACTTTTAAGTCGAAGTTTCTATTAGATTATTTTAGATTAGATTAATTCCATAAATAATATTAATTTTGTTAGTAAGTATCTATCAAGAATTTACTTAGGAACTTAAGAAATAAATTTAAACGTCTCGCAAATTTGTCACATTAATTGATCATTTAAATTGGTTTTTCGGTTATTCATAGTGGTGAGTGATTTTCGAAACATAAATAAAAATTCCTCTATCGAGAAGAAGGTTTCAATTTTTGCATACAAGAAGCAGAAGATTTTTATTTTACGATGTTAACATGATGTAATATATTTAACAATCAATGGGAGGGTTTAAATTTTTAATTTTAAAGATTGTTTTTGTTCCTTTTGCAAAAAATGGTTTCATGAACATTTTCAATTAAAAGTGATGATGCCAGGTTTTTCAAATATAGAAATTATGAGAATTAAAATGTAAATGTGCATATTAACAATTTAATAATAAAAGTGAGTTTCTTGTCAAATAATAAAATATAGTTTTTTACGGTTGAATTTTTTAAGAAATTTAATGAAAGATTCTGAAAGTCCAGTTAATTTTACGTAAGATATGCCTGCTTGGGCATTTTTTTTACACGAAATACAACCGTTGAAAACTATAGTGAAAAAATGTTCATGTAGGTTACTGCAGTTTCCTTCATTCTCGAGAAAAAATAGGTTTAGTGCCATCTAGGAGAAAATTTGCAATGACGTAAAATAAAATAAATGTATATATAAAAAGGCGATTCCGCCGGTCGAATAAAAATAAAAATAAATTATTATTTGTATCGAGTTTGGTTCCATAAAATTTGGTTTAATTAGTTATTAATGTCATTTCTTGTGCGATATTTAATCAATTTAAAGTTTCTGAATAACTTAACATGACATAACTTTTAAGAATATGTTGATTTACAGTAGAAAATACAAACAAAACATTTGTAATTTAAGTAACTTTCTACAATATAAGTTTTGAAACTTAAAAAACTCCAATTAGACGTGTCAAAACAATCTATATCATCACTGTGTATACAGTTATGTATTGTGTATAATGTATATGTAGTTATTTTGGCAAAATTTAATAAAACGTAGAATTATCTTAGTTGACCACTAAATGTGCACTGAAAAAAAAACTATGGTTCGAAAATGGACCAAAAAATAGAAAAATAATTAACCTTTTTATTTAGGTATATTTTAGTGATATTGTTAAATATCCTATTTTTTTAACATAAGTAAGTATTAAAAAAAATTACTCATTTATAAATAAATTACTGGTCTTATTAGTATCAATCTAAACATTACTTAAATAGTTAATTCCTCAGTACCACACTCGTACTATTAATTAGCTGAAATTTAACAATATTTCAATTAAACTTTTGACCAACAGTTTCTTATCTGAAATCAGAATAGAAATCGGTTTACCCAATCAGAAGTGTTAGTAATACAGTACAGTCCCGGTATACTTGCGTCTCGCTATATTTACTCCCCAGTATATTTGCCCATTTCCGTCTCGTTATATTTGTATGTTACCGCTCTCTTTGTCCTCCACCTTGCGCGCTGGGGACTCAGGAAGGGCCTGCAGTGGCGTCACGAACGTAACGCGACTGAGGAGAGTGGGAGAAGCGGCGCTCCTCTTCTTTTGACAAATATTAGGGGACGGGAGGGGAAGGCGAAGAACCGAGCGGGCAAATATACCGGGACTCCACTGTATGTTGGAAAAAGCAGAACATGATTATGAAAATGATTTTTTATATTTCGATTTTCAAAAAAAAACTCAAATTTGTTTAACTAATTTTGTTTGGTGACAGCAACAAATGAATAGTTGAGGGCCTTTAAAAAACGAAGTGTAGTTGAAAAGTAGTAAAATTTTAGTGCACTCAAAAAATTCGAAAAATGTTATCAGTTGATAGATTGAAGATTATTCTTGACTAACGTCGAGAGAATGTTTAATAAGCGTTTTTGTCAGTTCATGAATTTATTAAATACAATGAGAAACAGCGTTATACTTAGACCCCAGACGATAGTATGTTTGGTAAAATTATTTAATAACGTTTCCAAAATGTTATTTTCACTAACAATTACAGTATTTAACGAGGAAAGTGTTAATGTTATTGAAAAAAAATGAAACCTACAAAAACAATTTGTTAAACAACTTTAGTTAATGCCTTAAACTTTCTTCTTAGCGTCAGTTAAACTTTTTTATTTAAATGAATGATCTTTAACAAATTATGAAGTATTTAACCAAAAATTTTCTAGCACTTTAAATGAATGGAGATGTTTGACGTTAGCTTCAGAAATTTGCAAAAATCACACGATAAAGTTTTAATGAATTGTTTTCGAAATAATAAGCATTTTAAAAAAATTCTTAAAATTGGCGAAAAGTAGAAAATTTGACTCATTATCAACAATATAATTAATATTGAAAAATAATTTCGCAAAACCGGTATTAAATATTTTTGCCAAATATATTATATCTCAGAGTCTAACTATCTTAAGAATACAGTTAACATAAAAAAAAGTGAAGAAGATTTTAAAAAATGTAAATGAGTGTAACATTGACTAATTACCTATATGTCAATAACAATGGTGAAAAGCGAGGAAAGTCGAATGACTCGAAACAATTTTATTGACGTAACGCAAAAACGAACAAGTGGGTAGTGCAAATAAAATCCATCCAGATAAATGGCGATATTTCCAATATCTGCGAACCTCTTTTCACTGTTCGTTTTATTAGCTGTGATTGTATTTTGTCTTTTTTATTGGCTGTCTCTGAATAAAAATTCCCATAGATTACCCTGAGCTATATTCCGCATCGGATCCGGATTACGGATTCGAATAGAACTCGATAGTCATGTCACGGCAGATTCCTATCGGATACGAATGCGTTGTATTCCAAACATTCTAATCCGAATTTCGGACGATACCTGCTGTTTACGCTTCTTCAAGTTCGATTGTGTCTGATTTCCTTAAGGAAAATATGTAACCGCAATATAATACTAACAATCGATTTATGGGGAGACACCAAGTTACGTAGTAATAGTATCGACGCTGTTTGATCAATGAATTTGAGAAATGATCTAGCATGAGATAGAAGTTATTAAAGATTTTAAACGCCTGGGAACTGTCGTCAATGAAAATGGCCTTATTGAGTAGACGGTGGTGAATTATAGTCTCATAAAAACGTCTTGAGCAATGTTTTGTCATGTCCGGAAGGAATTAGTCGCTTATCATATTTTTGTTATTTGAATAGAAAATGTCATATTGCAAAGAGACATTTTTATCAACTTGTCAATACATCTTACGATCATCTTTTTAACAGCTCTTATTTAAAAGCTTTCACTCGCTTATTAATAATAGTACAAACATCGTACAGGCATAAATTTGTTTATTGTAGGATCTGTCAGTTGGCATATAAAGTAAATATAGCTTCAGGCCAATTTTTAATTCGATCGACATCTACACAGAGAAAAGAATGTAGTTTTTCCAATTATTTTACACAAGTAAACAGCGGAAAAACAAAAAAAATTAAATTAACTGTTTGTGTAGTAATACAATAAGGTTCTGACACAGGAGAATATAATATGGTTCTGTTTGCTATTTCCCGAACGTTAAATATGCAGTAGAGTACACAAACTTAATCTTCCCGAATTTTTCAAATTAAATGCTCACCTTAAACCTTCGTGAATAGTAAAATAGCTGTAATAAAATTACTTAAAATTACTAATACACTTTTGTCATTTTTAAAAAATTTTTTGAATTGTAAAAATAACATTAACCACTTTTCACGTCTTTTCAAGTGTTCCCTCCATAATTGTCTCGTCCATAATTATTTTCTGCCTAATTCCATCCGTAATTGTCAAGGTTCCCCCTTCCAAGTGCACCGTAAGAAGAACGGCACACTCGCGCATGCGCCCGTATGTTCTATTAACTGCAGAAAAGTAATTATGGGGGCATGAGGGGAAATTCGGAACCGACCGGACAGCAATTACGGAGGGAAGGCTGTATCATAATATGTTACAGTTATTTGTATCTTTTCGTGATCAGTTTTTTTTTCTCCATGTATACTTGGCCAAAATTTATTTGTATTAAAGTAAATATTTATTTCTATTTACAGATTTGTTTTCAACGTACGCAACCAATTTTCGAAAGATAAGCTAAACTTATTATCGACATTTCGGCATTATTGTGTACGTGTCTTCAGTATATTTGAATGGGACACTATAGAAAAAGTAAAATATTTTTAATGTTTAATATTTCTATGTTTTATATTATTATAGTAAAAAAAGAACGGTGCGAAAAAGTTAATTTAATCTAATCATTCGAAATGTCATAAATGTACATTATAAAACAATTCCTTCATAATTCACGACGTCATTCCAATCAGCTAAAAAAATTAATCCAAATTAATAAATAGGTACAACGAATAAATAAAATAAATGTTACCAATAGTTTTGAATAATGGAAGAGTTTATAGTAATATTGTATATTCTACAGTTTTTTTTGAAAACTTTAACAAAATTAGTTAAAATTACAACAAAATGTTTTAAATTGATAATAAACAAAAAGAGATCAAATTTAGCAATATTTATTGTACACTTGTTAGAAATTTGGAAACATAATTTTTTACTTATCGAAAATATATTACTGTATTTTACTTTTTGCGTTTCGTTTCGAATTATAAATTTTAATATTAAATCATACATTACCAAAAAGAAAAGTACAATTTTTAACCGGAATTATGTATTCAAAGGACACAAATATTTTGAATACTATTAAAAATTACAACCAGGAAATAAATAAAGAAAACTAAAATGTAAACTATAAATTTCAAAAAAAGTTAATTAAATTTAATCTCGATCCTTCGTTTGATATGATTTATGACATTAATTAGTTAACTATACTAATTAGTTAGTAATAAAAATTCATTTAATAAATAAAGTCATATGCAAAACCATTCATATTTAATAATTTTAAACCAACTTTTAGTACTTTTATATAACGCAAGTTTTAATTAAAAATCTCAAAATACAATAATTAAAATTTCGGTTTAATCATTTCAAGAGATGAAATTTCGACTGACTACTATACATGTTCTGATATTAAATAACCTAATTAGTTAACACATAAAATTTGAAATTCATACATTTTTATTAATTGACATTTCGAATAATTAGCTTAAATTAACTTTTTCGCACCGTTCTTTTTTTTACTATAATTTTAAATAAATAATTTTACGTGGAGAACAAATTGTAGTTTATAATTTATGATTTAAATATCTTTTCATACTCAAATTGAATTCATTTTATGAGTAACTGGAATGAAAGATATGAAAATAATTTGCAGGAAAACCGAAAATTTTTTAATATTATTTTAATACATATACACAGGACATTATTAATTAAATGCCAGTCATTTTAAATGGCAGACTTTAATAATTATAAAGAATTTATTTTGACATAAATTTATCGTACAATATCGTGTTTTTTATTTACATTAAGAAATAAAATTACCGTAAAGTCCCGGTATATTTGCCTGCTCGGTTCCTCGCCTTACCCTTCCGTCTCCATATATTTGTCAAAAGAAGGGGAGTATCGTTTCTCCCAGTCTCCTCAGTCACGTTACGTTCGTGACGTCACAGCAGGCCTTTCCTGAGGCCCCAGCGCGCAAGGTGGGGGAAAAAGAAAGCAGTGACAGACAAATATAACGAGCCGGAACTGAGCAAATATGCTGAGCCGTAAACATAGCGAGACGCAAATATACCGGGACTCTACTGTATTTCGTTTTTTTACACATCTTTCGTCTTTTTTTGTGCCTTACAGACTTCATGTGAAAAAAGCATAGATGATCTTTAAAAAATGAAATAATGATTGCACATAGGGTTACATATCTTGGTATGATATAAATAAATATTATTTCAAATTCATTTCATTCTCAAAAAAAATGCGTAGCATTTCTGCCTAGTACTAGTAGTAAATTATTTCATTCAGTTATTTAATAAATCACAAATTCATCAAACGGATATTAATAAATTATCGAACAATTAAACGATATTATAAAATGTTATTTTCGTAGTTTGTAAATCACTAAAAAAATAGCATAGTACAAATCAAACAAAGGAATAGGCACTTTAAAAAATAGTATTGAAATTTGAATATTGAGATGTTTCCTAATTAATATATTTTCTCAGTGTATTAAATGCTGCATAATTTATGAAAACTATTGTAACCGCTTTTCGAGTTTTTAAAGCAATCGCCACCGTTTGAAATTATAATAAATTTAATAATAAGCGAATTTATTCTTCGCATAATGCAGTGTATTATGACTGACATAATTCGTAATATGGAAAATAGCCGTATACAGTGACTTGGCTGCGACATCCTTGTCAAAGCGTTATAATAACATTGTGACGGCTGGCTGTGGCAGCTAAAATGCTGCGGTTTTGGCTGCGACAACGTCGGAGCGGACGTTTTACACGTTCGCCTGTAACGTGGGTATATTCAGGTTTATAAAAATAGAGAATATTTAAATACATGAAATTAGTACCAAATTATTTATCATTTTTTACAAATTTTAAGTTCTGAAATTTCTTCACTTTATATTAGGGTTACTGTCAACAATTATATTAGAACGTTTCAACAGCTAATTATTTTATGAAATTTGTGTATAATTAAATCCTTTATGCCAGCTTACTGTCAATTAGCTTTATTGTCGTATAAAAATTATATATTAAAGAAATAAATCGCGTTAAAGAAACGGCTGATATATGTATAAAATAAATATTAATTAATAACTGAACTATGAGTCATTAAACGCCTAATTTACTTGTGACACAGTTATTGATTAAACTGTTTTGTTATATGCCCGTCGATGTTGAAAAATATAATACAATTAGATAATTATTCTTCTAATGTGCCATTCTGTCTTCTAAGAACGCGAAAATAGAATCTCGTGTACCTTGGGGGTCCGGCGGGTGCTCTTCGACATTTCGCATCCGCCACACAGGGTTTTTTCACTTTTTCGCGCCCGCTTCTTGTTTATCACGATTTCTCACCCGCCTTGTATTCACCGGCATTATAAAACGCAGTTTCATACGTACAGGTTTGACAAAAAATATCGCCTGTATTACGGGCGAGAATCGTCATCGTCCTATACGGAATGCCTGTCACCAATCTCTTTTTTTGCGCCCTTTATACACAATATACTATTTTGAACATTTGAGTTGTAATTTGGATAACGAATTCGTTTTCATTGACCAAAAATGTATAAGAGACTCTACCTCTGATTCAAGTTAATCTCCCCCAAAAATTGTTTTACAGTCCTGTAAATCACAGAAGGTATTAATCGAAAAAATAACAGATGACAGCAAACATTTTTCTTATTTTACATAACTTGAATCAGGGGTAGTGGATGTTTTAGATTTTTGGTCGCTGAAAATGAATTCGCTGTCCAATATGACATATATGACATTATGTAATAATATAATATTTTGATTAGTATCATTTAACTAATACATTATTGGGGTGAACCTCAAAAACCCGATAAATCACAAAACAGACACTTCAAAAACCCGACATTAAAAAATAAGACATTTCAAAAAACAGAAATAAAAAAACCAGATATTTGAAAAAACGGAGATTCAAAAACCATTCATTTAAAAAAAACAGACATTTAAAAAAAGGCACATTCAAAAACAGTTCAAAATGCAGAAAGTTTAAAGTCCGGTTTTTGAAGTGCCTGTTTTGTGAATTGTCGGATTTTTGAAAATGTAATTAATGTTTGACTTCTAAATGTGCTTAATAAATAATCCGGGGGTCACATTGATTTGACCTTCATGTGATCTACAAAATTAATCCCTTGGTCAACCATTTTTTATCTTGAAATGACCAACTGAGACCTCAAGAACGTTGACTCGAGATATTTTTTCATGTAGTGAACGAACCAATCGGAGGTGTATTTTGAAATTTCTGGTTTTATGAACTTCTGTTTTTCGAAATATCTAGTTTTTGAATGTCCTTTTCTTGAAATGTCCTTATTTTGAATGTTTGGATTTTGAAATGTCTGTTTTGTGATTTGTCGGGCTTTTGAAGTGCACCACATTATTGGTGTTTAGCTATTTGTTAGTGAAAAATTAATTAATAATTCATGATGCCGCACTTTTCATTATACATTAGTAATGTTTTACTCAAATTTAGAGAGTGGATATCCACTATCCGTACATGTTTGGACGTGCAACAGACACACAAACTTGGACGTCTGATGGAAAGACAGAGAACTATACACATGCAATGGAATTTAAAAATAAATCAAGTTATAATAATTCCTCTAATTACTCCCTGGTAAAAATCTGTCCAGATTTACTTATATTGCCCAATTTCATATACCTTTAACATGGCAAATAACGAAACTGGACAGAAACTGTCCAAAAGTTGGACTCATTTTATAATAGGATTATTGTCAGGAAAAAACCGAATACTCTTCGAAATCTATTATTACCTCTCGTCGGCGGAATCTTATCTTTTGCAACCAAATTCAATCCTTTATATCCATGGACACCCATGAACCAAATTTATCAATTACTAGTATAAGATTCGTTTAAGGTTCGGCCATCATTTCTCAACTCGATTGATAACAATAATTGTCACAAAACCTTTCTTTTGATGCTGAGTATTGATTCGAAATTGGTACACAATAATTGTTCTTTAACGGCCCACAATTTGTCCATTTAGTGTCCAATATTCGTTCCATCAATGTTCATTTTCAATCTCATTTGGACCGCACACACGGGACCTCCTATAGTATGGGTATATATTATTTTTACCAACGATTTTCCAAAATTGTTTGCATAAATAATAAATAATTCAGTATATTTTGTACTTTTTACATAAATCGTTAAAATTTTCTTTATAATTAATAGAATGTAATCCTGTAGTTTCAGTGAAAGAGAAGAGATCTAATTACATAGTATATTATAGATAAAAAGTAATGTAAGTTTCAATGCGAATATCAAAAGAGTTTTATTTTAATTCTACCAATAATATATTTAGATAATCTTTTTACACTCCGAGAGTAAAATGGTTTTGTGCCCTGCAGTGAAATTTTCGAATCACTATTAATGACATTGTTAAAAGGAAAAAGTATTATTGTTCTTGAACGAAATTGCGATCTGCAAAATAATTTTTTAAACAACTATTGTCAATGAGTCATTTGTTTAAAAATGAATGGATTTTAAGGAATTACTTATTTTTTCAAGGAAAAGATTCTTTGCTGCTTAACTGAACGCTTTTTTCAGCATTTTTTACCTGGTCGTTAAAATCATTCAGAAATTGTAAAATGTAATAATTTATTTTTAAATAAATAGAGATGTTTGACGTTAGCATCAGATATTTTGAAAAATTTTACTATAAAGTATGTAACGAATCTTATTCTCTAAAACAATAGAAGATTTGAGTAATCAATAAAAAAGTTGTTCAACGAATTATTTTTACATGTTTCAATTTTTTTTAGAACCAGCAATACTCTCATCAACAATATCATTAAGAAGGAAAACTAATTTCTTGGAAACGGAATTAATTAGTTTTCCCAAATATACTATATATACCTTAAGTATTTTTCTCAATAATCATTGAAAGACGTTTAAAAAAATTGTTAAATACTACATTATTTTTTCATTGTTTTACAAGTACTAAATGAGGAAAAATCTTTACAATAATGTACATTTTGCAACACAAATACATGACTCACAGAATGTCATTGTTTTTCCGAAAATCGTATATGTAATCGTTTGCGAAATAACTCAATTACGGAATAGCGATTCCAATGTGTAAGTTTTACAATGCTCGATGACAGAGACGAAACGAGGGTGAACAAAAAGTAGATCGATAGCCCTCAAATTTGCGGGTTGCCACAGAAACTCGACCATAATGATTATGTATCGAGTAAACAATACCAAGCACTTCTGTTCGTGAACTTCCGCATTTACCACTTTTCCGCTTCGAATCTACGTGTTCTGCTTCGAAATGTCAAAAAGACGGGGAAATCGGGCCAAATCTCGAAGTGATGAATCTCCCTGCACTTGGAAGGAACGATCCTACGAACAACATCGTTTAAGAGTAAGTGTAAATAACAACTACAATTAGAACCGGTTGAACTTTTCAAAACCGCGTTATTATTGACATATTATCGATTATAACAATTGTATGCTACATTCACAAACAAAGTAGTGACTGTGCATGATATTAGTTAAAACAACTATGTGGACATAGCTGGTTCAACAAAGTTATAGTAAAATCGACTATGAAAGTGGTAAATTTACTTTTTTTCATAGTAGTTTTAACTATATTTTTCCAACTATGTAATGTAGTAAATTTAACTATGGATGTTTTGTTCAGTGTACATCGAGAAAAATTGTATGACAATTTTTACAATTTTGACTAGGAATTCCAGCACAGACCTGAAATCATGTTAATTTCTATTATTATTTTAGTAAATTTTACTACTTTTTACAGAAAAAGGTCCTATCTGGATAGGAAAATTTACTAAAATAATAGTATAAAATTAACATGATTTCAGGTTTGTACTCGGAATCCTAGTCAAAATAGTAAAAATTGTTATGCAATTTCTCTCAGTTTGAATTGCTACAAATTTTCATAATTTTGTGGTTTTTCATTAATGTCAGGAGATTTAAATAGTTCATTTGCGATAGCATCATTTGATAACATCTACTAATAGTAGAATTAATAATGTGAAAAGTTGTTGATATTGCATAACTTGCACAGTTCAGGCTATTGTAAAATATACCATAAAATAAATATTTCTATGAAAAAAAAATTGAAAATAAAAGTTGAATACTTTTTTAAAATAAGGAAATATTTGCTTAATTTAAATAAATATTTACTTGAAATTAGGAATTTTTTTTCAGTGTATTATGACAAGAGGTTATTTTTGTTTAATCAATTTTATTACTACTACTACTATGTAGTTACTATTGACGAATATTTAATGCAATTATTTAATATAAAACTGTAATAGATTTGTGGTTACGTTATACTCTACTGCATTTTTAACGAGCGTCTTATTTACTACAGAAACAATTAATTTAACTATTTTTGATAATATATCGTGTTTTACTATGATTAAATGATTCCAGTAACTATATTTTTCAGTTTGTGCGAAGAAGAAGCAAAATGTATAAATGTACATTCAATTTTGATCTATTTTAAACGACGTAGATAAATTTTAATAAAAATAAGAATATTTTAAGAAGGTATTTTTTCAATTTTTCGAAAATTTAAAATTAATTATAATTTTTCAACAACCTCTGTTAATTCCCTATAAAAAAATGTTACTATTTATTATGGAAATACTTATTTCATTTTAAATTAAATATAATTTTTTTTTTAAATATGCTCCAATTAAAAACCATAACATAAACCACATTGTAATATTTTTTGAGGACACGGGATTTTAAAGAAGACAAGGCCTCCGAAAATACCCAAGAAAAACAATTGATTACATTAATTAGAACAAAAAATTACGGAAGAACAATGTTGTTTTAGTGTTTTTTTTAGTTTCACCTTTCCAAGTTCAAATCCAGATAACTTCGTTAAACAAAGTTTTTATGAAAAATAAAAAAATACGTGTCCCTTTTTTTCATGGAGAATAAGATATTTTAGAGACAGCTAATTCTACAACTCAAAGTAAGTTGGCGTGCATGATTTGAAATGGATTCCCCCTATAGTAAAGGTTAATTTTAATCGAAAATAGAATTCCAAATCTAAAATTAAACGATTAAAATTTTACAGATTTTAAAGACACGCGCATTGTAAAATCTACGGTTATTATACATAATATATAATTTAGGTTACGTATAATCTTTTTAACTCAAATTTACTAGTCCTTTGAATTAGCCCCTATTATTATTTTATTCCCTCTGTGTAAAAACACAGCTAATCACTAAAGTAATAGTTCGTTTCACACAAGTCATAAAATTTCAAGAAAATTTCTTTTTAATGTCGAAGGAAAATTCACTGGTGATTATAGAAAATTCTGGCCTAATCTTTTGTGACTTACAAAAGACTGGCTGAATTTTCTGTGTAACTTATACTGCAATATATCCATTCGGAAAGCGCTTAAAAATGGCATGCAGTCATTTTGAATTCGCCTTTCTTGTTCAAAAGGAATTTATAATGAAGTTATTTGCGAGGAATAGCCGAGTTTCGAAAGGGACTCGTAAAGAATTCAACAGCAGAAACTTCGGTCGTTCATTTACAATTCTTTTTGTGCGGATACAGGTTCTATTTGTGCACAACACGGTTTTATTTTTCTGGAATACTAAGAGATGTTACGTGCAAATATTTAAAAATTATAAAATATTGCTTTCTTTGCATTTTATATTTATCGGTATTTTAAGGTTAGAAATTATAAAAATATCTTAAAATTATAATCAAAATGTACGTAATAAAATTTCATTGATACTGACGTGTAGTTCTAATAAGTAAAAAATATACAAAAAATATTACTAAAATAAATTTGATTAGAATTAATTATTAAAAATGATTTTTCAATAAATATTATTTGCTAATTATCAGACATACATATACATTTATGATAATCACTCCAAAATCACGTAACTTATAACATAGTGCTGACATCTATGAGGAGAAATTAGAATGAGGAATGAATTGTATGATATACCCACGGTCGGTAAAGTAGGATTTTCATTACGCATGTTGTATCGACAGATGATAAAAACTAAAGTTAGCTATTTTGTTACAGAGAGAATTTTATTTCTGTAAACGATTACAGAAATTCGGTCGCAAATTTATTAACTTCCCGGTCTACAGGGAAGTTATTGAAAAGACCTCGAAAATGGAAAATGCTAATTTCATGATATCTCCACGTTTTGTGACCACTAGAAGCAAACTGACACATTTTTAGAGAGATGTGCGTGCGTGCGTGCGTGCGTGTGTGTGTGTGCGTGCGTGCGCGGATGAAAACCAAATTTTGTCCAACGATTTCTCTTCAACGGATGAAGCGAATTCATTAATTTTTTTTTAATCGATGCGTCCTGACCTAACTTCGTGCTGATTAGATTTTGAACATGATCGGCTGAAGTGAAAAAGTAGTAAAAATAAGGTGCTATAAGCTGGCCGACCCCATAGGGCCGAATCGAACCAAACTAGTGCCATTAATTTTTGCTCAATTGTTGCTCAAAAGTTGCTCTATTCCCGTATTTGTTGCTCCCATTTGTTTAAAAAAAATAGCAGGTTCGGCTAGCTTGCATATCAGCCAGCCGACCCTAGCTCAAAAAGTTGGAAAAACAAATGCTACCGTAAAAATGAGTACGCAGCTAATTATTGCTCATTTGTTGCGCAAAGATTACCGCTGTAATATAGAATTCCAAAGTACCGGTTCTGATATGTAAAAAAAATAAGTAGGTTCGGCTGGCTTGCCTCAGAGCCATCCGAACATAACTCAAAAAGTGAAAAGAACAAATCGTATCGCAAAAACGAACATACAGCAAATTGCTGCTCATTTGTTGCTAACAAATAATGCCATAATTTACAACAAATAAAGTCCGAAATGACTGACAAAATAAAAAATACACATATTTTTGAAAGCAAAATAAAAAGCTAGTAAAATAAAAAATTACAAGCGCTTAAAAGTGACTAAAAAAGAGCGTTAATCTGTCAATAGTAATCGCCCAATATGACGACGGCAACAATTAGCCGACATTTGTTGCTCGATTCCTTTGTGTTTTAGGGACATAAGTGAAGGACACTATCGTGGTCCTGCCCGATTCGGCTAGTAAAATAAAGAATTACACGCGTTTAAATGTGACTAAAGAAGAGCGTTAATCTGTCACGAGTAATCAGACAATATGAAGGTAGCAACAATTAGCCGACATTTGTTGCTCGATTCCTTTGTGTTTTAGGGACATAAATGAAGCATACTGTCATGGTCCGGACCGATTCGGCTAGTAAAATAAAAAATTACACGCGTTTGAAAGTGACTAAAATAGAGCGTTAATATGTCAATAGTAATCAGCCAATATGACGACAGCAACAATATTCCGACAATTGTTGCTCGATTCCTTTGTATTTTAGGGGCATATAAATGAAGGGTACTATCATGGTCCGGACCGATTCGGCTAGTAAAATAAAGAATTACACGCGTTTAAATGTGACTAAAGAAGAGCGTTAATCTGTCAATAGTAATCAGCCAATATGAAGGTAGCAACAATTAGCCGACATTTGTTGCTCGATTCCTTTGTGTTTTAGGGACATAAATGAAGGATACTGTCATGGTCCGGACCGATTCGGCTAGTAAAATAAAAAATTACACGCGTTTGAAAGTGACTAAAAAAGAGCGTTAATATGTCAATAGTAATCAGCCAATATGACGGCAGCAACAATTAGCCGACAATTGTTGCTCGATTCCTTTGTGTTTTAGGGGCATAAATGAAGGATACTATCATGGTCCGGACCGGTTCGGCTAGTAAAATAAAAAATTACAAGCGTTTAAAAGTGACTAAAAAAGAGCGTTAATCTGTCAATAGTAATCGCCCAATATGACGACGGCAACAATTAGCCGACATTTGTTGCTCGATTCCTTTGTATTTTAGGGACATAAGTGAAGGACACTATCGTGGTCCAGCCCGATTCGGCTAGTAAAATAAAGAATTACACGCGTTTAAATGTGACTAAAGAAGAGCGTTAATCTGTCACTAGTAATCAGACAATATGAAGGTAGCAACAATTAGCCGACATTTGTTGCTCGATTCCTTTGTGTTTTAGGGACATAAATGAAGCATACTGTCATGGTCCGGACCGATTCGGCTAGTAAAATAAAAAATTACACGCGTTTGAAAGTGACTAAAAAAGAGCGTTAATATGTCAATAGTAATCAGCCAATATGACGGCAGCAACAATTAGCCGACAATTGTTGCTCGATTTCTTTGTATTTTAGGGGCATAAATGAAGGGTACTATCATGGTCCGGACCGATTCGGCTAGTAAAATAAAGAATTACACGCGTTTAAATGTGACTAAAGAAGAGCGTTAATCTGTCAATAGTAATCAGCCAATATGAAGGTAGCAACAATTAGCCGACATTTGTTGCTCGATTCCTTTGTGTTTTAGGGACATAAATGAAGCATACTGTCATGGTCCGGACCGATTCGGCTAGTAAAATAAAAAATTACACGCGTTTGAAAGTGACTAAAAAAGAGCGTTAATATGTCAATAGTAATCAGCCAATATGACGGCAGCAACAATTAGCCGACAATTGTTGCTCGATTTCTTTGTATTTTAGGGGCATAAATGAAGGGTACTATCATGGTCCGGACCGATTCGGCTAGTAAAATAAAGAATTACACGCGTTTAAATGTGACTAAAGAAGAGCGTTAATCTGTCAATAGTAATCAGCCAATATGAAGGTAGCAACAATTAGCCGACATTTGTTGCTCGATTCCTTTGTGTTTTAGGGGCATAAATGAAGGGTACTATCATGGTCCGGACCGATTCGGCTAGTAAAATAAAGAATTACACGCGTTTAAATGTGACTAAAGAAGAGCGTTAATCTGTCACTAGTAATCAGACAATATGAAGGTATCAACAATTAGCCGACATTTGTTGCTCGATTCCTTTGTATTTTAGGGACATAAATGAAGGATACTGTCATGGTCCGGACCGATTCGGCTAGTAAAATAAAAAATTACACGCGTTTGAAAGTGACTAAAAAAGAGCGTTAATATGTCAATAGTAATCAGCCAATACGGCGGCAGCAACAATTAGCCGACAATTGTTGCTCGATTCCTTTGTGTTTTAGAAGAAAAAAACTGAGAAATAGAAAAGCCGACATATAAAAAAGCCGACAAGTAAAAAACCGACATATTAAAAAGCCGACACGGTAAAAGTATTATTCTCTTTTCAATATGCCGATTTTTTACTAGTCGGTTTTTTTATTTGTCGGCTTTTTGACTATCGGTTTTCTGACTTGTCGGCTTATGTATAGTGTTATTACTTCGACCCAGACCAACGGTCTGGACGAAGTATTGAATTTGGTCACTTCCCGCCAAAAAATTACCCTAGAGTTTTTCATCAAATGTCGACGTTTCAGTCCCCAAAGAACCCAAAAAAAACAATAAAATAATTTGTGTCCGTGATCTTGTACGTACGTCCGTACGAGAGATTGATGGGGAAGTTATTGTTTCGACTCGCTAAGGGTCACAACCGCTTTATTAAAATTATGATTTTTTTTAACTTAATCGCTACAAACGTAAACATTAATATGTATATTCAGTAGATATTTATATTAATGGAAATAAAAAATACTCTTTTAGGTGGAACAAGCTACTCCAACAGTGGACATGGATGCCCCTAAAAACAGACCACACGTTTTCTTTGATGCAAAACGCCTGCAGTTTGAACGAGACAGACAGGCGCAAATCGTCCGAGAAAATTTTCATCTTTTTCGAAAATTAATGGACATCATGAGCGGAAAAAAGAAACATAAATACCCATTGACACAACAACGTTCAGAATGCATCAAATCGTACATATAAAACTTTTAAAAAATGATTTGATACTGCCTATTTTATGAAAGGATTTGCTATTATATACTCAGCTTGAATTTATTTTCTATACTATTTAGATTTTGTGTACTGAAAGAATTTTAACAGGATGACTGTCTGTACTGTGCAACATACATCATTTTGATAACGAGTTTACATTAACTGACACGATACTTGGAATAATTGTATCACCTGACCAATTTGCAGTGATATTTAATATGTACTTATACAATTACATTTGTACTACTATAATTCTGTAATACTTTCGCATATTATTACTGGTGTCATGGTCCAATAAATATATTCAAAATAATTATGTTTTAATCGATAATGACTTGAATATTTTTTTACAGCTTCACTACTTCTCAAATAATAGAAAAAAACATTTGATTTTGGGATGTGCCTGGAACTAAGAAAAAGGTTAAGAAATTCTAAAAAATGCAGAACACTTATTTTTTAAGTACATCTCGTAAGATTGTACAATAACTTTTTGAAGTTTTCCTTTAGCTAATATGACGAAGGTAGATTTTGTTCTATACCCTATTGAAAAAATTCATATGGATTCCATGTGTATTTTCGATCTGGATTTTCGATGTGGATTTCCATACGGCTTTTTCCACATGGGTTTCATGTGGATTGGTGTGGATTCCATATGGATTTTCTATGTTGGTCAATGTGGATTCCATATGGGTTCTATATGGATTTTCTAGATAGATTCCGTGTGGATTCTATATGGATTTTCTAGATAGATTCCAAGTGGACTCCTTTTGTACGGATTTTAGTGCCCTATTGAAAAAATCCATGTGGATTCCATATGGATTCCATACGGATTTTCAGTGTGGATTTCCATATGGATTCCATGTGGATTGATGTGGATTACATATGGATTCCATGTGGTTTATAGATGTGGATTATCCATGGGGATTCTATATGGCCCGGGAAAAAATGGATTATATATAATTATATATAAATTTATATGCATTTATATATAATAATATATAATTATATACAATTTTTGATACAATTAGATCCAATTATATATTATTATATATAATTATATATTATTATATATAATTATATATAATTATATATGGATTTTGGCCGTATATAATTATATATAATCGTATATAAACATATATAATTATATATTAGCATATATAATTGTATATAATTGACGGCTTTGTATATAATTATATACGGCCAAAACCCATATATAATTATATATAATTATATATAGTTGGATCTAATTGTATCAAAAATTGTATATAATTGTATATAATCGTATATAAAGATATATAATTATATATTATTATATATAATTGGATCTAATTGTATCAAAAATTATATATAATTATATATAATCCATTTTTTCCCGGGGGTTTTCTACATAGATTCTATGTGGATTCCATATGGATTTACGATGTGAATTCCTTATGCATTTTCTACATGGATTCAATATGGATCGATGTGGATTCCATATGGATTCTAAGTGGATTTTCGAAATCGATTCCATGTGGATTCCATTGGGATTTTTTACATGAATTCTATGTGGATTCCATATGGATATTCTTCATGAATTCTATGTGGTTTCCATACGGTTTTTCTACATGGATTCTGGCCAAGTACAGTTAGGCGTTTCGCCGCCAGGCGTCACCACGGAGCTCACTGCTCTACGCCTTGCGCCCACGTCTCCCGTACTAGAAATGAGTTTTTTGGTCATAACGCATCTAGCAGCCAAAACGTGCCATTGCATAACGCTTGGTATATGCGAATGGTTATGTACACAAATGATGTACGTACATTCGTATATAAAGAGGCATAATACAGATAACAATTTTGCCACCCGCAGTTGTATAAATAATATACAACTACAATGTCATGTATCGAGTTATTCTCTGTTAAATTCAGAATAAAAATAAATAAATAAATAAATAAAATTCGCAAGAGTATATGTGTAATTGACTTCGAATTCATGTAGAAAATCCATATGGAATCCACATCGATCCATATAGAATCCATGTAGAAAATGCATAAGGAATTCAAATCATAAATCCATATGGAATACATACAGAAAATCTATATGGAATCCACATCAAAATCCGTATGGAATCCACACCAGAATACTACATGAAATCCATATAAATCCATATAGAATCTATGTAGAAACCCCATATAGAATCCCCATCGATAATCCACATCTATAATCCGCATGGAATCCACACGAATCCATATGTAAACTAGATGGAATCCATATAGAAATCCACAGTGAAAATCCATATGGAATCCACATGGATTTTTTTCAATAGGGTACTAAAATCCGTACAAAATGATGCTGAAGTAAAATGTATATTATCTACTTGATTTCTAAATCAATGCTCCTAGCTACAGCTCAAAGATTATGTAAAAAATTGGTTGAATGGAAATATTCATATTCAAGAATTTAAACACTGATTTTTTATATTCCTAATGAGCTTTTTTTTTAAAATAACGTTAGGCAATTTTCCCCTACACTCATTTGCAATCTGGCATGCATAATTTTCCTAAATTTCTTGTCCTCGACCTATTCTATTTCGAATGTGTATTTATTAAAATGTTCGAATTTCATAATTCAATTTTTACAACGACAACTTCGTACGTGACCAACATTCCAACTTTGTGAAACATCCTTTATCATGTGTTGTTTGTAATATAAACTCCTTCAACATTATTTAAATGCCAAGACGTTGCAAAGATAAACGTAAGAAAGATGAGCACGAGGATGAAGAGGAAACGAAAAAATCAGAACCATCTTCTGAAGAGGTTATTCCAGAGGTTTTGACATTTGAAGATGCTTCCGCGTGTCTCGGAAATCTTGGAAAATGTGAATCAGGTTTAAGGTAAGAAAGAAAACAAAAAAAAAAGAACATACCAAAATCTGCTATTTAAATCTTGTTTCAGTTACGCTTACTTATCGATTAAGATTTCAAAGAAACGTCTGACTGACATCTCCGTATTGCCAAAATTCAAGCATTTACTTTATGTAAATGCATCTTCGAATAGACTAACATGGGAATCGTTACAACCATTGCTGTCAATGAAATTTCTTCTGGTGCTTGAATTGCACAAAAATCTTTTAACTGGATCTTTTAATTTTGGAGAAATGCCGTATTTGCAGACAATCACTCTGAATCATAATAAACTGACGGAAGTTTCCGAATTGACGTTTCCAAGACTGGAAGTTCTTGAACTGAAGAACAATACGATATCGTCAGTCTTTATAAATGGCGCAGTTCTAAAACATTTAAGGGTTTTGGAACTTCGACGAAACAGCTTGCAGACTACTCAGGGGGTTTTCGCTGCTAGTCTCGTAAAACTTTATCTTGCAGAAAACAACATTACGAATATTCAAGGTTATAATAATAATCAGATTTATTTGTGAAAAAATAACTAAAATTATTTTAATTTTAGGTTTGGTAATCCTTAAAAACCTCCAGATACTCCACCTGCGATCAAATTCCATTTCAGACTTGAGTGGATTTTTAGAAGGTAGCAACACCATCACATACCTAAATTTAAGGAGAAATTGGATAGGAGAAATTAACGAATTGGGTGGATTAAAAAATTTAACGGGTTTAAAAGTACTCATACTTTCGGAAAATCCGTTTCCTGAAAAATCGGTTCATAACGAGGATGAGGATGAAGAAGAAAAAGTCACGCAACAGGATTCCGACACGTCGGATCGTTACCGACTTGTTGCACTTGCAATTTTGCCTAATTTAATTCGAATAGATAAAAAAATGGTTACGACTGAAGAGCGTAAACAAGCCGAAATAATTCGTAAAGGATTTGACTACACTAGATGGATGTAAAAATAATAATGTAAATTTGCAAAGAAAGATTACATTTTCCTATTCTTCCATATTTGTATATATATAAATGTTGTTTTTATAAGTTCCATTATTATTGTACATAATATATTTTTATGAAGAGCGAGACAAGAAATAATATGTTTTATTCTCGTTTACCATTCAAAAGTGGTAAATTTTATTAGATTTAATAAATTATTCATGTAAAACGGCTGAATGTTTTGGACAGACCCTGATCAGGGCCTTAGTAAAGTTCTACTCCGGCCTCTTATAATGAATTGAGATGTAGATGCAATTTAATATTTTCCATCGTTTATATCTCTGAAGTCGAAAATTAGTCTGCACAAACTAGAATTGTTTGCAAATGAAATTTCACTTCTATGATCAGGTTAGGTATGTTACGTTAGACAAATCTTGACGTTTTGCCTTATTGTCATTATCCTCAAATCAGTAAGAAAAACTTGATCAAAAGAAATGTTTACTGTGTATTATTTGTTTTAAATTGAAGAAGCCGACTGTATATAAATTATTGATGCCTATGTAAATTGAAGTATTAATAAAGAATATATGATTTGAAAAGAAAATAATATCCAACATTTTTATATTTTCATGACAATGTCCACCTATTGTAATATAAAAAATCTGTATTTATAATGATTTATACATTTTCTGAACTCGCGAAATATCGAATTATTCAGGATAGAATTTTGACTCGATTGATGTCTACTAAATCTATCTACTAAATCTAAGCAATGTATTACTAAAATGAAGCATGAATAAAAATAAAGTGCAGTTTACCATACATTTTTGAAAATTAATAGGGTATTAAATTTTTTCATAGTTAACAATATAAATATAATTATTAATCACTGCATCCTATCGCGGAATCGTAGACACACGTCAGATATATTTTAGCGTACGGAAATATCATAATGTACTCAGTTTTACTTGAGAGCATTCAATTTCTTCATAATTTCAGTCATATTATCAAAAATTTTAATTTTGTAAAATTTTCTTAACGATACTTAATACAGCGTCAAAAAAGCTAAAGATATCTCTGAAGATTAACATGGAAATATAATGTTTTGTGTAAACTGGTTGCATCAATTAAAACGTTATTTGTGTACTTCTGTTTTGAAGATGTCTTTATTTTTTTTAAAATAATCCAAGAGAGTTGGACGATATGACACATTGATTCATAAATTCGAAAATGTATCTCTGATTAGAGGACGAAAATAATCAATTAACAACAATAAATCGATTAAAATATTAATAAAAGATCTCAACCCATAAATTTTCATTTTCTTTTCAAATTCGATTTCCTTTCTTGTTATGAATAAAAAATAGAAAATTATACATTCTGCGTATATTCTAAGAGGCCGATTCGCAACAGTACTTCATGATTTTCTTGCATTTCATTGCATGTTAGCAATGTCTTTACGTAAGTGTATATGTATGTTTATAAATTATCAGTTACTTTTCATATCACGTGAATTATTATTGACAGTTGTGTACAATTTAGAACAAGCAGATTGAATAATAAACTCAAGATGAAGATTCATTAAATCGTTGAATTGAATTTGGTTGCTGAATTGGTCATATGATGAATGTTCTAGCGTGCAATTAGAGCAATTTCATTTATTGCCAATTAGGATAACTCGGGTTAATCTTGAAAATGGCAGATTTAATTGTAACTTTGCTTTAATTAAAAGCGAAAGAATAAGAGAATTTTAACGCTTATTTCTAGTTCAAATACAGTAAAATATAATGCGTGATGAAATTTATAAAAATTTGATAAATTAGAGATAATACCAACTTACTATTTCACTCAATGATGCTGAACTTGTTGATAGAAATGGTTGACACCTTTTTAATTGTATATCATATTACTCTTTCATTAAGTAATATAGTGCAGAATAAGAGTCGGGAAATACGTACTTTATCATTCATTGCCGAATTTTTTCCCGTTTTTATAAAGGTATAACAAAGGTAGTCGATAACTTGTTTCGGATATATTATATAAATTTACTATTGTATAAGTACTTGAAAAACGTCTGTTCGTTGTTTTTTATTCAAATATTTTTCTTTAAAAATTGTACGTTAAAACTGGTTTCTATCAATTTAAAAAAAAATTAAACTCTAGCCTGGTAGAAATTTGTCCATTTTTTCTTAGACTGGCCATTTCCCCTATACCTTTAACATGGTAAATAAGAATGTTATACAAGAATTGCACAAAAAATGTTTTCATTTCTACCAGGGTATATGCAGCTGGATTATAACGCAATTTTTATTTCGAATTCTTCTTTCTGGAGTTGTTTAACCTATTAAAGCATACATTTTTTCGTAAAGAAGTTAAAATGTGTTGCCCGGGGTAACTACTTATAATCTCAGATTTTAAAAATTCAAAATAGCGGATCCAAAATGGCGGACCAGATCCCTAAAAACCTTCTTGATCGAGATAAATCTAGGTACGCATGGGGTTTTTTGAGAACTGATTACGAATATGACCTCAGATTTTCAAAATTCAAACGGCGGATCCAATATATATTTCCATGTTGTGTCATTTTTAAGAATTGACGATGATTTTGTAAGCAGTTACGCCAAAATCCCTATTATACAAAGTGTCAAGAATATGTAAATTATATGATTGTTTTTGTCTGCCATGTTAGTTAAACTAATTTAATTTTGTTTAGACTGACCCCGAATTCATAATCAGCAACCCGAACACCTTCGTACAGATTTGTTTAAAATGTCATGCAGCTTTGTCAGAGTTACAGTTATAATTAAAACAAGTTTTTAATTGTTTATTTACTTGTAACAAACCTGCACTTAGCACTAAACATTTTGTATGCCCCTATTTTAGTAAAGAATATCATGGACTATATGCCATACAAATTGCGGAAACTACTACTGAAAAATTGCAAGTGAAAAAAGATGATACTCAGGAGCGTTAATATTGTTTTTAGAGGTGTCCTGATCGGTGATCTTCTTTAAGAGAAAGAGTTATTTCTAATATTGTAAAGCACACAACTGTATAAAATTAAAAGAAAATTGGACACGACGATATGCTTGAAAAAAAAAAACACAACATTTTTGTTAGCCAGAAGAAGTGTCAAGAAAATAGTTTTACAACAAAAAATAAATGTGGTGTCTGTATTTGACTTTTGTTATGGAACTGATAATCCAGAAAATTGAATTTAGCGTTAGATAAGTTCTGGCATTCAGAAAAACATTGCAGAACCATTACTGATTCAACTCTTCTGTACTTATAACGAATGCGAACGCCAGTACTGAGACAAGTTCTGTCAGTACTGATTTAATTCTAATTATGAGTACTGACAATTAGTGCTTTGTACTTTCTAAATCTGAACTAGTTAAAAACTACTAATAAGAAAACGAAAAGTGAGTCACCAAATGAATTAGTAATAATTTTTGCTAGTAAAAACTTAAAACCTACTCATTTATTACTAATTCTACAAACTACTAAATTAAAAAGTCATATTTACTTGTAGATTAGAAGAATTTTACTAATGAATTAGTATTTTCGTACTATTTGCCAGTGAAAATCTTACTAATTGATGGTAACCACTTTTCGCTGTATATAAGTCGTTTTTGATTAATTAGAGTTTAGAAAGTAAGCATTTTGTTAGTGACGAATTCCGACATACCTTCCATATGTTTACTGGAGGCAATAATCATTTAATAACATAATATAGCACTGCCAATCAGTACTATATCAGTGACTTATTTTTCGGTAATTAGTACCATTTAATATTGAAAATAGTACTGGTGCATAATATTGCGATCGTACTGACGTACTCCGACAGTCAGATGATATTTTTTCTCCGCCAGTTTACTGGACCAGTACTTATTTCCTTTATGCCGTACTGTCTGCTAGTACTTAATTGGTATCTTGCCAGGATTTTACTCCATCCAGTTCTACCTGGATATTTTTTAAATTCTGATTTTCTTGATTCCCTCAAGAAACCTTTTCCTATGTACGGCCCTGACAGTTGCAACGGCTCAGTGATTGCTAAATTGTGATTACAGGCCTGATTCAGCTGTTCCTTTGGTGCATGCCAGTGTACGAAGCGACTTCGATAAAGTTGCTGGTGACCATGTAAGTTGAACGGTCGAGTTTCTGTTATCACCCGGTGTCGATATGTGACATATACAATGTTCTTTTTTTGGTAAAGTTGTCAGTATTCAATTGTGTTGAGAAGAGCGATTGCTCCGGTTCAGATAAATTTTACGATTGTATCAATTGTTTGAAATTGACATTTAAAAGTGATCTGTGCATATAAACAAAAAAAGACACTCAGTTCATAAGTTTTGATTTTATTTTAATTTAATTTTAAAAGAAACCTTTGATAATAAGTCGCAATGTCTGATAAGTGTACAAAACACCTTTTGGAGCTCGATGAAGCTCAAAAAAATCATGCTGCTGTTTATTTGAATGAAAATATCGACGAACGTGAAGAAAAAATCGACGAAATTCGGAAATGGATAATGAATTCTGAAGATCTTTGTTCACGGACTGGTAGGTATTCTTAAATTTGCATTGCCTACGAATTTTGTACACGTCTTCTTTACATCTTATACGTTATTTTTTTAATTGTTTATTAACGAATTCGTCAACGTTATGCGTACGTTGCAAGTTAATAACAAATTCCCAAATCTTTTCTTCAAAACTTCTTGAATGTTAATTATTTTACTGGAAATTTAGAACCCTTCAAAATGAAAAAATAAAAAGAAATGTTTACTATGGAAAGAATTCAAATGTATATAAAAATATTTGATTACTATTTTGACTTTTACACACACTTCGTTTTTTTATTAAATCCTAAATCTTTTTGTTATCCATTTATTTCGAAGAATATTCTCAATCAATTCCAAAAATAACAGTGCAGTATACATTTTCTGGTAATGAATGAGTATAACAAAATCTATTTATAATATCCATAATAGCCAAATGTTTAAAAATACATTTCAATATACGTCGTGAATTTTAGTAATGAAAAAGTAAATTTGGAAATGATTCATTGTTGCCTACTTATAACACATCGTACAATTTTTTTCTATTTTTTAACGTTTTTGAAAATTTATTAAAAAATGGCCCACTGTTATATCCTATATTTATAATAAAATAACACAAATAAATTTAGAGTGAAATTACACTAATAGAAAAATGAAAAGTAAAGCAAGAAATTTAAATTTTTCAAAAAAGTCCAAACAAAATCATATTTTGGAATGGCTTCTTCTGCATAGCTTATTTACATTTAACACGAGAAATTTAAATATTCTTATCTTCAAAACATTTGTGAATTATCGAATGTATTTTAATCTGTTATCGCTTGCGTATGACAAGTAACATATCGTTTTCCTTGATTATGACTCGATTATGGTTACGATGGATATTTTGAAGCCAATAAAAACATAAGTTGATTTAAACATGACTCCTTTTAGACTATTTAATTTTACTACTACTTTTATAAATGATCGTGTTCAATGTTAAATTAAAAAGACATATTTTACTAATTCCCAAGATTTTTGCATATATAGCAACCATATAACTATAATAAGGTTTTAAGGTATTTCCGACAAAATACACTTACATACATTATTTCATTCATTTTCTAAACGTTATTAGTCATATACATTCTTAATTTATACGGAAGATTCCAAAAGTTCACTATTCGTATAATGTAATTGAAATAAATTACAAATTAAAACAGCCTCAAAATTGTCTTAAATTTATCAAGCCGTGGAAGAAACATAAACCAGACCAATTATTTCTGAATTATCTTTCATATTTGCAAAACATAAGAGTTCCTCCAAGTCAACATTAGTCGTAATTGAAAATGAATATACCCATTATCTAGTAAAAAATACCTCAAGCTTTTATTGACAATTAATGATACATTTAGGTATTTTGGTATTTTAGTTTTTAGGTAATTACTGAGCTATAAAAATAATATTTCTGAGGAAAGTAACTTGTTGAAACAAAAGAAAATCGCTGTTTGATTCAAAATTATTTCTGTAAACTTTTTGTTAATAAAAATTATATTAAAGAACTAAAACAAAATAATTTTAAAATACTAGCTAACATCCTAAACTGAATTATAAGCAGTGCACCCTCAAAAAGACGTCTAGAAAATGTCACTAACCGATCACGAAAACAGTTTGAAGTCGGTTGGAATTCATTTATTAGGTTTTTGCGAATAAAAAATGTAAATACATTATTGTTGTCCGAGAGGTAAGTAATTAGTTATTAACAATAAACTTAAACAAATATGAAGGAGTGGCAAAATCTTTCCGGAAACCCATGGATTAGCTAAATTGGGGCAAAGTAACAACTTTTAAAATCTTGTTATTTTTTTTCAAAAAACGCTTCCTTATCGAGCTACAAGCGATTTAAAGTCGAAAAATTACCACAAAGAATCATCTTCAAAAATTTATTTCTCTGCTTCTACCAAAGCTAATTCAATTTCTTGAAATGAAAATTAAACTAAGAAACTTGTACTTTTAGCCTATATTTTTTATATTACGGCAGGTTTTTATTTTCATCGAGCAAACTTGTATAGAAAAAGCGTTGTGTTCGTCGGTTTGTCTCGAGATATAATTATGTAAATAATATTATTCTTCTGTACTTGGGGGTTTATGAGGTCGCTGATTACGAATCCGTTGTCAGATTAACGAAATTCAAAATGTCGGATCCAATATGGCAGGCCAAAATCCGAATATTTATTCGATTTACACGAAACTGGGTACTCGAGGATTTTCGAGGACACTGATTATGAATCCGTCGTCAGATTAAAGAAATTAAAAATGGCGGATGTATCAAATGGTAATAATAGTCAATTGGCGTCTTTTTGAGGGTGCACAGCCTGCTTATTCGTTCATATAAAATATGCATAATTCCTTTTAAGATACATATAAGTTTTATTTTGTATAAATAACGTAGAATTTTAAGTTAACTTAAAACTAACCAAATATGTCAACAAATTAATTGGATCCATGTTCGCAGATGATTTCTTTATTCTACGATTTTTACGATGCTGCAAATTCAACGTTGAAAATGCGAAGCGGAAATTAAGGAACTACTTGGAGCAGAGAATTGTATCGCCGGAATGGTTTTCGAACCGAAATCCATTTTTGCCAGAATTACAAGAGTTATTCCAATTAGGGTAAAATATATGATTTTCAATTTGGTCATATTCTGTTAAAATACTTCTAGAAGACCGTATGTATTCGAATAATTCCCTAGAGGGAGCCAAATCGTTTATGAGACGCGCAAAATACAATCTTTCAAGATTATCCCACTCAATTATTTATCAAAATACTGAATTCTTTTCCAAGTTTGAAGATGAAATTATGTTTTTTACCATTCTAGATCCAAATGTTAGAAATGTTCGGAAAATTCTGATACTTTTATGTTACCGGAGTAACAGAATATTCCTAAAACCTGTAACAGATAGACAAATTATGTAACATTATCTGAAAATTACAAAACTTGTAACAGAAATAGGAATATGTTATGTAAATATGAATGAGGGAGCGAGGGGAAGTTAGTTTGCTTCGTAGTAGCCAGGGGCAGATGCGACGTTACCATCCCTACAACAGGCTCCCGTGATTCCTGTTGTAGAAGTTGAATTTTGATCCCATCATAAGGTTAACTGTTCCATAGAATTGTTATCATCTTAAATAATACCCAGGGGTTTTTGGAATGGACGCTTTTGAAAATAAGATCTGCATTTCCGAATTCAAAATGGCTGATGCAATATGGCCGATTGAAATTCAGAATATTAATAAAAACTAATATTAAATATAGCTGAAAGTGTTTTTAGGTTTATAGCTTTCGAATTTAAACTCCAAATTAAAAAATCGAGGATCCTATATAGTGGATAGACATTTGGAATAATGAGAAAAGATAGTAGATAATATTTATGTACGGGTTTTAACATCGTAAATTGCAAATCTAGTATCTAAATGATTGTATTGAAAATAAGTAATTGGTGTTGTTTCGCTTAGTTGTTATTTTATAAAATACGTGATCAAACGATAAAGAATCTGAAAAAGGTCTGTTCCAAAAAATAGTACGCAGTGAGTATTAGGAATAACTACAAGCACTAAAAATATCCATCAGAAAAACTGAAGTGTCGTTGAGTAGCAGACCTTAAGATTGTAAAAGAAAATACTTTTTGTTTAAGTAAATTCTGTTACTGCCGAACTATGCATAGTAGTTGAAAAATAGTCAAATTTACTAAGTATTTTGTCCAGTATTTGGTAACTATTTGACAATTAATAATGTCTGAAATATACATATTACTTGCACATACTTTTGACAATTTCGGAATAATTTGTAGTCCAAAAGTGTTACATATAAATGACAATTTAATTGTGTTACATTTTAGCGTTTTTCTACCTTTGAGACAATTAGACGATCAAGGAAGGATGGTGGTCATCATCCGAGCATGTATTCATGATCCTAAAAAGCACAAGCAGTCCGATGTTTTCAAGGTAACCATCTCACATTACTTCTATAAATGATTTATTTAAAAAAATAGTCAGTAGTAAATTATTTTTGGTAAATATTTTAATTCAGTGAAATCTTCTACCAAATATCTTCGAACAATGGAATAAAAAAGGTCATCCAATTATCCCAAACCGTGGGAGGTGGGTGGGGGTTGAGTTTATTATCTTCGCATGCCTTCTTCGAATTAAACGACTTTTATTACACACATCATGAATATTATCATGCGATAAAATGAAGAATAATAGAAACTAAATACATAAGCTTATAGATAAAATTTATGTATTTTCTTTTCAGAAATTTTCAATAATAATTGGAATAAATATGCTATTCTTGTGTAAAACAATGGACTTGACCTCAAAATAACCTTCTCATTTGACGTCAAGGTCATGGTCAGGATCGCCATTGGTTGGCTCACTCTGATTTCTGCAATTGTTGGCTGAAAAGTTTCAATTAAACCATTGTTTCGAAGATATTCCAGCAGTTACACTTAGTCCTATTAAGCTCCTTGGGTCTTCAATTCTCGAAGCTTTTGAGTGAAAGCTCGCTCAATAGCTCCAAGTGAATCCTGTGGGAGTTCCTAATCTTACTTGGATGCATACACCTTGCAGTCTCTGCAAAATTCCACCAATTCCAAAATTCAAATTTTAGTAATATTCCTTATGGAACTTTTTCAGTTCTCTGAAAGCTCTGATTTGCATCTTGTATGGAGCTCCATGGAAGTTCTGCTAGGAAGAACGTATGGTGTTCTAAAAAAATTAAGAATGCGCATTGACCTCGCATTTTTCCCTTTAGGAGTTCCTCACGATTTAGAACGATGCCAAATAGGTGTTGGTAAAAGTGTAAAAATGGAAGCTTACACGCTACTTCGTAATACGTGTACAGAAAACGAAGCTCTCGCTATTAACGGGAAGCTCCTGGCAAACTTCAAATAAGCTTATTTGGTTATGAGGTGTTTTTAAAATTGAACACCCATTTTCGATCATATTCCAGAAATCGAATGCTTTCCTCTCTTGCAGCATACAGTATTATCGCTCTCGGATATACGTATTTTGATCCCTAGGGAGAGAATGTGCAACTTTGATCCCACGAAATAGGGAGCAAAGAAGCATTTCGCGCGAGTGTGAGAAAATTAATCACTTTAGAATTCAATATTACTACACTGGAATCATGTCTCTTATGTCTCTACCCTTTTCTAGTGTTTGACGTATTCCACAAAAATAAAAAAGGTGCATTAAAATCCCCTACAACAGAAATATGTCACTTAAGAAAACTGTAATTTGAAAAAATTGATCCAGTGATCATATGATATTGACCTGAACCGTTAAGTATCGTTTAAAGAGGATCATTAATTTTGGAAACTTTCATAAATTTCACGGTATATCGATTGGTATTTTGCAAACTACTTTTTCAAATAAATATTTCTAAGTGCATACATTTTCAATTTAGATGTTAATTGTACAATCCCAGTAAATAATCCATGAGAACTTACAATATTGACTTGCATTTCAAAAGATTATGGGCATATCAATCATCTTCTAATTTTAAATATCACCAATCGAAAACTCACCCTAAAAGGTATCAAGATATAGATTTCCAAGATATAATTTTCTTCAACTTACTGAAATCTCGTAAAAGGGGCCTTGTTTGTTAGGTAAGGTATTAATAGTGTTGAAATAAAACAAAAATTGGTAAGATGCAGATATCATAAGTTTTCCACCCTCCCCCCACCTCCAAAAATTGACATGATTAACGAATATGAAATAATCATCTTGAATAGTAATCATCAAACCTCGGTAAGTGTGCCATGATTTTTGTTACTAGTTTTCCTTTTCAGTTTCAAAAGTATTCTAGATTTTTTCCTAACCCCAAAAAATGCCACAATTGCCATCAATTTTAAATTGTATGTATGCGGACGAATTCCGATTTTAGAAGAAAAATCTTTAGAACAAATTTAAAATATTGATGTACTTGTACCAATTAGTTGTTAATTATGAAACATATCTTTATATCACATATCATATTTATTTACATATAGTAACTGATGGTTTCTAGTTTAACATGATTGCATTACTCCAATTACACCAATTGTCACTTGCAGGCAGGGATGATGATTCTAGACATTGCCTCCCGCGAGCACGTACCTTTAACTCTGAACGGGATCGTCGCTGTTCACGACATGACGGGCGTCACATTTTCCCACGCTCTGCAACTACCACCTCGCATGATAAAGCGATTGGTCCATTCCTGGCAAGCTGCCTATCCCATCAGAATACAATCCATGGACTTCGTCAACGCCCCAATACATGTGAACGTCGTCCTCCGCGTCTTCAAGAGGTTCATGAGCAGAAAGATGCGCCAACGAGTTCACGTACACGTGGGTGGATACTCCTCAGTTTTGGACCAAGTTCCATCCAGAATACTTCCAGCTGAGTTCGGAGGTGATGATGGGAATTTCCAAACTTTGAGCGGTAAGGCCCTGAATTTTTCGAAAAATATTTATAAATTGCGTCTAATATACGAAAAATGTTTGGTTTTAAATAAATAGCGTATCGAAGAGAACAAAGAAAATGGAAACGATATTTGACATTTAAATCCTGAATTCTCACTAAAATACTTAATCATTGATCAATTATGGTTATTTTTTAAAGGTTACATTATTTCCATACATAATAAATACTGAATAACTTTTTTCCCTGGTAGAAATCGAAATCAGCCACACTAACGCTAGATAGGAGCTAACAGTGAATTGTCATGTTTTGTCTAGACACGCATGCGAATTGTACCACTCCTGGAGAAAACGTGACGATTTAGTGTTAGCGTGGCTAATTTCGATTTCTACCAGCGTTACTTTCATGATTCTAGAAATGATGCTCTATTCAAAACAAAGACCATAAGCGCTGAGTAAAATTAAGTTAATTTTAGGTCGCATTTACCAAAATATTACTAATATTTTACCTCTCGTCGGTCCATTCTCCCAAATCGGAGTATGACTTATTAGTCGACATGTCTTCCATTACTTTTTTCTCAACTTACTTGAAAGTGAAGTCGATTTGACCTTATTCAAGTTGCCACTGTTGGTGATTTGGGCCAAATCGGAAGTAGAATTAATGTAATTTCAACAAACATTGCTGCTTGGGACAATAGACTCCATTTTACTTCGAATCACGGGGCTGGCACTGGCGAAATTTTCGTGTAACCTTATTGAAGCCAATGAACGAATCCGCTCAGAGGCGCTAGTGTCGTTTGGAGGCCCCTACTCCTCGCACTGTATGCCCCTCCCTTTTCTCGCTTTGTATGCGAATAGCGGACAGCGGTAAATTCAAATAGCACATGAGAATTTCGTTATATATTCTTTATACAGTAGAATCTGGCTATATTGGCCGAAGTAGCATCGAATTCCTTCTATACGCAGAAATGACGTGACGTTCGTGACGACACACTTCTAACTTATAATCCAATATACCTATACACACAAAATTACTTAAAAATTCTCATGGAAAGGTTTTAGACATAAAACTTTTATCGTTGGTAAAATTATCATCGAAAGAAGGATTTGGATGTAAAATTTACTACCGATGGTGAAATCCACATCCAAAGAAAGATTTCGATCTAAAATCTACTATCGATGGTGAAATCTACATCGAAAGAAGGATTTGCATCTAAAATCTACTATCGATGGCTAATTTCACATCGAAAGTAGCATTTGGATCTAAAATCTTCTGTCGCTGGTACAACATTGAAAGCAGCATTTTGGTATAAAATCTACTATCGATAGTAAAACTTTCATCGGAAGAAGGTTTCAGATCTCAAATCTTCTATCAATGGTGAAACTCTCATAGAAAGGTTTCCGTTTCTCTTCTGTGGTGAAAGGTTTAAATTATTTTTATATGTTTTACATAGTATATTTTTGTGACAAATTTATGAGACACTTACTTCATTATAATGAAATAAAGTAAAAATGAAGTTTTTGTATTATTTATTTAGTTATTTGTATATATCTAATTTTTGCTGGCAATGTGTACACATGATAATATAGAATTACATTAAGAGTACCCCTTACAACTGGATTAAATAATATTTCTTAAAGGTAACAGAAATTTACGTTATATAATATATTATTCTTCACAAGTATTAATTAACATTTTTTTCGAATTGATGAATGTTATCAAATCAACTTACTTTTTTTTCAGAAAAACTAAATATATTCCTTTTTCTTTTAATTCGTTAGAATAGCACGCTAGAAAGATAATAGTGAAAATTTGTCTTTCCAGCTACCGAAAATCACTCCCTCAAAACAAAAAATCATAATTTCTCATCAGCATTCAAGTCGAAAAAGAATAAATAAATTTTTCCTCAATAAGCATGTAATCCAATACATGATTTTGCATCTATCAATCTGTCTTATAAACACAATAGTTCACTTGAAAATCTCACTTGGAATACAAACAGAAAAACAATAATTAACATATCGATTATTCAATAAACGATTATTACAAGGAGACGCCGACAAAATATACTTGAAAGTGGTTGAAACTTGAAAATAAGCCGGGAACAGGATGAAAGTTTATTTCAATAGCCGATAGTAATCGTGAATTTTCGTTACTATTCGACATTTTTTGGGATAGTGGGAGGGAACCGACACGAGCGCAACCAAGCGGTTTAGTTTATCCCCAATTTTTGGTCTCAATAAGGCTACACGAAATCTTACAACGATACACGAGAAGTGCCCAGCCCCGTGCTGCAGACTGAAACTAGAATGGCGCTGACTATCAGATGAATTAATCTGATGCTGGTCTAATCGGTCTAATCCAAAGTTCCCTGGTTAATGTTTGCGATATTCGACTAGCTTCACAGTAGAGTTCTACTTTACTCTCAACTCCTAAAACCATAATGGCGCTAGTGAGCAGGAGACGAAAGTTGAAAAGGAGCTGATAAAGATTACCCTTAAATCGGAGTTTGAGTTTATTAATCTTGAACTGCCTTATCATTGACAACACGTCAAAAGAAAAACGTGTGGATCGCTTCTTGACGAAAAATTGATTTGAACTTTTTAATTATTAATTTTAGACAAATTCTTTAGTTGGGTTAGGGAAGATAATAAAACTTAACGTCGAATATTTTAAATACTGATAATATGAAAAATAAACTTAAGGAAAATTCGTTGAAATTGACGATATTTGACACTTAACGATTTAAACGGCTTTAAAGGAACTCTCACTTTTTAAGTTGATTTTGTTCAACAATCGCACTTTAAGGAAATTCAATTACAAATTGATGCCAATTTTGCTCATCAGAACTTGTCGTATACGTATATTTTAATACAGACAACAGACATTACCTACCAACAAAATGCAACTGGACATTTAAAGTTATGGATTATTTTGAAATCATCTATTCTTCTGATTTGTTTAATAATATATATAAAATATAAGATTCTTCATATTCCATTGTTTTACATTTCACAGATTGCTGAGTCAACGGTACATTATCTAGTAAAATAATATTAATATATTATAAAGTACTTTTTTTCTATGAATAACAAATAATCGTTTTTGTTTCAGAATACTGGAAGCAACAAGTGGAAGAAAATCAATCATGGTTTGTCGAAGATGAAAAATACAAACTAAAAAGTTGATGCATATCACTTACACTAAAAGGATCAATCATTTAAGCAAGTAATTATAAAAAGAATTACAACATAAGCAACATCAAAAAAGAAATAATGCTGAAATTGGGAGCAACAACAGATTGAATAACATCGAAAATCGTCAGTCTTATATCAGTAATTCCGTGGAACTTTTAAAAATCTGAAGAAGTGCGTGGTAGTACTTCATTTTACTATTGCACTGATTTGACATTAGCGTGACACAGTCAAATTAAGTTACACTTAATACCTATAACATAGTAAATATGTAAACTGTCTTTACCCAATAAATGGTTTGATTTAGACTAGGGCACCAGTATACGATTATAAGTCGTTGAAACCGTGTCATTGTCGGAACATTCAAAATGAACTACATTCTCAGGTGATACTAGCAGATATATTTATCTATTTGACTTATTAAAAAAAAGTATTGTTTAAAATTTCGAATGGTACTCGAGGTTTCGGCCGTAGCCATTTAGGATTTTATAAATATGACAAAATTTTCTTAATAAGCAATCCGGAAAACCTTCAGTATATAAGAGTCTCGTTATATTTACCCTCTCGGTTCCATGCCTTCCCCTCCCGTCTCGTTATATTTACTAAAGGAAGAGGAGCGTCGCTTCTCCCACTTTCCTCCGTCGCGTTATGTTCATGACGTCACAGCAGACCCTTCCTGAGGCCCCAACCTGCAAGGTGGGGGTAAAAAAGAGCGACGACAGTCAAATATAACGAAACGAGCAGGGCAGATATACTGGGATGTTAATCTAAATGAAATTATACCGGGACTCTACTGTACCTAGATTCATCAAACCCGATTAAAATTTCGAATTTTGGTTCGCCATGCTGGATTCACCATTTTCAATTTTTGAATTTTTGCAACATATTCGTAATCAGCTTAAAATCACCTGAGTACAAAATTTCAATTTATAACTTTCCTTTTTCAAGGATCGAATTTATTTTTAAACAAATTTTTTCCCATTATTTTATTTTCATTAATAATATTATTTAAAAAAAATAATTGTCAATAATAATAATGATATAGAAAAAATAACAAAAAATGGTGCTAATTCTGCGCTATTATTTTTTCTTTTGCCATTCACGCTGTATTAATTAGAGGATATGAAATTTACATTGACGATAAAAATTATTTGCTTGTATGGAGAATTCTCATTTTTGTTATTGCAGTTATAAAATGCATCAACTCAAAAATGAATTTTCATTCTTTCTTTACGTACAGAAGTAGAAAACCGTATTTAGTACACGTGTCTTTACATTTAATTTTTAAATTTTCTCAGAGTCGAACTTTAAAGGTTTCGCGGAGTTATACTCATATATTATACTTTTAAACCATCTAACGTCGGTATATTTTGCATGAATTTTAATAGTAAGAATAACCGATTTGTAAAGTGCAAAGTAAAGCGAGTAAGAAAGTAAAATGAGTGACTGTGATAAAATTGTAAATTACGAACTTTCGATAAGGACAATTGTAACAAATAAAAAGTTAGAACCGTCAAATATTAGGGATATACCGTTGAATATATTATAAACACTTTTTAAAGTTCAAGCACTTTTAATTGTTGAAAAGTTTCTTTTGTTTCAATAAGCTTTCAGTCCGATACGCTTAAATTTATATAAATATCTAAAAACTTGTTATTTTAGTATTATTTCATGATTAGATGAAGTTTAACCCATTAAGGACCAAATTACATAAATTTAACATGTAACCTTTGTAAGGTAACATTTGTAACCTGTGACTAAACAAAAAAATAAGTACGAAGTTTGAAGTGATTTCCATCGATTTCCATAATTCGTCCTCCATATCAGATCCACCATTTGAATTTTTGAAAACTGACTTCAAATTCGGAAACAGCGACCCTAGAAACCCCAGGGTCCAAGTTTAAAGTGGTTTCATTCTAGTCAGTCGATTGAGTACACGCGACTATGATTTTAAACAAAAAAATCGACTTTAGTAGCCATTTTTGAGCCGCCGTTTTGAAAAATTGTTTTTCATTACTTTTATCTAGTGGTGCTTTGTGAGACGAGAGTATACCTGTTCTCGCATTACAATTGTCATTCGATTAGAATAGCTCTCGTAAATAAAAATTCCGTGTATCGCTTGTTTTTCTCGACACATCTTCTCTCGTTTTCTTCGAGACTCTCATGTCATATTAGTGTATATTATACACAACGAGGCGAAAAAAGAACCGTCGTATTATAAGAGCAATATTTTGAAAATAAAGTACTAATAACAAATGTAGTAATAAACGTAAAGTACCATTGAAAGAAAAAATTTTTAGAATTTTAGAACTCAGGCTGGACTAAATGGAGTTCGCGAATTGTCAGGGCACTCAATTACCGAGAATGATGGCCTCCAATCTAGAGTCTTCAGCATGCGAATACCGAGCTGGACCTCGCAATCCTCCAGCGCAAGGACTTTATAATTCTAAAATTGCCTGTGAATGTCTTTTTTTTATAGTTTCAGCATTACACGCAGTTACACAGCAAACTTCAACAACATCAATAGAAATATTTAATGAAATTCTTTAAAATTTTCGATTTCTTATGGGAATAGTACTAATTGTTATTTTTTTAATTATATTATATTTATTTAGATTTTACGGATGAAGCACATTTGTAGGCGAGTCTACTGTGTTTGGTTATATTCAAATGCAGAATAGCACGGGTGGACAGCAATTTTTTTAACAGTACATTATAGATCACAATAAATCACAATAAATCACAGAAATAAATAGTTGCTAATTACATTAACTTTCACAATAAATTACAAAATTACAAAAATAAACAATTACTAATTACATTATCCATCACAATAAATCACAGAAATAAACAATTACTATTTACATTATACATCAGATTCATTTTGTAATGATGCAACTTTTATTTCATCTTGAATCTGGTGCTTTAATCTGCAAGAAACCCAGGATTGAAGGCAAAGTAACATTCGAGCTGATGTTGCACTTAACCGATTTCTGTGTTTCCTTATGACTAATGAAGCACGGGAAAAAAGTCTCTCGGAAGGAACAGAAGTCGCTGGTGTTGCCAAAAAATCTCTAGCCATTCGAGATAAATTTGTGTAGATCGTCTGGTTTAGTTTCCACCATTGTAGTATATCCTGGTGTTGACCAATTCTGGGGCTGTTTAAATAGTTATCTATCTCATATTGCCAATTTCCAGCAGCATTAAGGGTGGCATTGCTCGTTTGAGGATTTAAAAACAGGGAATCAAAATCCATATCTTCATCGCTATTTTCATTTTCTTCAATTTGTACAAAATGATTCGTGTTCGATATGCTGTAATATTCTTGCTTATAAATTTGTTGAAATTTAGTTTTTGAAATTGTTTCCATTTCTCTTCCCCAGCTTGTTTTCTGAAATGTTGCCATTTTCTGTCTGGGATCGAGAATAACAATGACGGAATAAATCCAATTACATTTATTGTAATGCTTCAAAAGCTTATCTCTTGCCATTAATACCGCTTCTCTGATTTTTTTGTTAACTGCGTTTGGTGTACGTTTATCAAGTTTACTGGCAATATTTTCTATTCTATCCAACAACATATTAAATCCCACTACGACTAGTGGAAGCGTTACGTACTCATCGCCGGAAAATACGGTGGACAATTTTTCAAAATATTTCAATACATTTACTAGTTCCGATATTAGGGACCATTCATTGTCAGTTAGACAAAATTTTTGCAGACCTTGGTTATTTTCACAAAGCAGATTAATAGCTTGCTTCATTTCCAAAGCAGTATTAATCATCACAAATGAAGAATTCCACCTAGTCGACACATCTAATTTTGGTGATAACATTTTTATATTTACTGTCTCGCAACACGATTTTAATTTTAAAGTCAGTTTTTCTGAAAATTTAAGTTTTGTAAAAAGGTAGCGAAGTTTTGCGATGACAGATGTACCGGTATCCTGGCGAAGACTATAATCATTTTCATCGACATTTTCATCGTCACTATATTCAATGTCTGACTCTTCCGCGTCTTCACTAGATTTTATAATTTTCATCAAGTCTTGTGCTCCTAAATTGAGAATATGTCCAAAACATTTGAAATGGTTATCAATCGGGTTGAAAATACCATCGCCGTCAGGCATTAAGTACGACAATTCGTGCATGAAGGTGGTATTCGCAGATACATTATCAACAGTAATACCTTGCACCTTTTTCAATAACTGATAATCAACCAAAATTTTATAAAATAATTCTGCAATGTCTTTACCGGTATGATTACCATTGGCAGGTATGAAATCAATAACGAGTGAATGTAAAGTCCAATTTTCATCAATAAAATGAGCTGTGATTCCGTAATATGAAACATTCCCAATTGACGTCCAGCCGTCGATCGTAAATGACAATTTGGACGTATTTTTGTACAGAATAGTTTGTACCGCGCTTTTCATTATTTTATAGCGCTTTTCACAATTTGATCGTAATAATGATCTCTTGGGAACCTTAGCATTTTTATTGATATAAAGAAATAATTCTTGAGTATCATCATCTTCAAAAAATGAAAATGGCAAATATTTTTTTGCTACCCAATCAACCAATTTGTCCTGGAAGTCGTCTTGGTTAAATAATACCTACAATAAAAATTGTTAACTAGATTTTTTTCAACTTTTAATACGGATTATTATTCATTTATTTATTTATTATAAACGCTATATTCTGTTTGTTGGATAGAAAATCAAAATTGAGTAAAAATCGTACTGACCAAAAACGTCTTTATTAATACCGTCTTCTATAAGATTGTATTTCTTTATAGCACTGTTTAGATAAATGTTCGTTTTTTACTCAGCCAAAGTTCATTTTACACATTATATCAGAAAAAATTAAAAGTAATATTAATCATAATTTTAGGATGATTTAATAGATCTGGTAAAATTGTCATTGATTTGCACATTTTTTTGAGGTTGCTTTGCAAAAATTTCACCCTATATCAAATAACGACAACTCTGTAGTCAGGCTTTATTAGATGGAGAAAGCATAGACTTAAAAATTAACCGGAAACTAGTCATAGTTTCTACTAGTGGACTCGTTCTAACACAAACATTGACTATAAAAAATGTGTCCTTGTATGACGTCTTACCAATGTTACGATATTTTATAAAAGAATAAAATATTCGAAAAACCTACATTTTACGAAACAAAAGTACTTATTATAAGATACATAAAATACCAACGAAAATACATATAAAAATAGCTACAATTTTAGCTGCAATATTACAAGATATATTACAGTAATATTTTTGAAATAATGTGGTTGTGATGAAGTTACGTTAATATTTTATATAACTTTAATGGTCTTTTAATGATGTCTGGCTATACTTACATGGAACACATTTCAAATCAAGCAGGCGAGTATGGGGTCAAAATTTAGAGTTAATTGGCGATTAAAAATATTATTCTCCAAGTAAAATAACGGATACGTATGTTTTGTAATTTAAAAAACATTTTTAACAAAGTTGCAAGCATTATGTTTGAAAGAATTAGAAATAATTTTGTGCGATTGAATTGAATATTAAAACCATAATCAAATTTATTGTTTAAAAATTATTTCCTTTAATATGATTACATATTTCATCAAAATATTTAATTTACAACATTTATCATGACTATGTAAAAAAATGGCTGATGAACCAAAAATTTGTGAACGTTTGGTATATCTTTGTTTAAAATGTATTTTTCAAAATTCAGAAAAATGTGTATCCTCTTTTACCGACCTTACCCGCCTGCATGAGTTCAAATGAATTCGGTCCTTACTGTACTTGTTAAATTAAACTTCATGAGTTACATAAATCAGTTAAAAAAAATATCAAATAAAACCACTTGCAATTTTCAAATATGTAAAAACTATCTCCCTCCTAAAAAATAAACTTGAATACGGGTTTCGAAACAACCGTAAAATCGCGTTGAAACTACGACATAGAAAAATGATCGAACAAAACTTGTTTATTTGCATTTTGTGTTGCACTTTTGGATCCATAAATCCTAAAAAATTCTTGCTGATGGCAATGTTGTAAATGACGTTTCAAACCAGTGGTATTGCCGTATTTCATTTTGATTATCCTGTTATTTGGACATATTTTACAGAGACCCCATTTTTCGTCATTTTCTGTAATGAAATCATATATTCCGAGAAATCGCTTAGTGGAATTGATGGATCTTTTGACAATGTTTAATTCAGATTCTTCAGTTCGGTTGTGCCTGTTGTTTAAGAATTAATTATGATTATTAGCAGACGTGTACAGCATTAAAATAAACAGATGATTGCGAAGCACAATAACACAAAATTGGAAAATCCATTATAATATTTTTGTGACATACTTGGTTGTATCCGTGTTACGAATTTTAGAAATTGAACCTGTGAACGATACCTCGGCTTCTCTCGCGTCTGATCCTGTTTCCAAGTACATTTTAAAAAAATTATTTAAATTTGAAAATAATGTTTTTTTATTGGAATTTTTTATCTTCTTCATTTAACTCTATGTTATTTTTGAAAGATATATTTACAGTTTTTTATCGTGTTCATGTGCATATTTTTGTAAAGGGGTATATTGTATATGTCGTAAATAAATAAATAAATAAATAAATAAATAAATAAATAAATAAATAAATAAATAAATAAATAAATACATAAATAAATTCATAAATGAATAAATAAATAAATAAGAGTATATTATCGCGTGGACAGAAAATTTAATAAAATTTTACTGTAAACTCATATTCATTTAATAACCAGCTTCGTACCTGCATTCCTCGTATCGACAAATATTTTGTTGCTGCGGGATTCCTGAATTGTCTCGGAAGATGACCGCTTCATTGTTTGGATTAATTTTATATGTGATATTAAAACAAATTATTTTTTTTACCCTGTCAAAGTTGACACTGTCGGCTAAACTCTCGGGAGTTTCGAGAAAACAACTGAAATGACAAGAATCCCAATGTACGGAATATAGCTCGATGTGAGAACGAGAACATTTTCCCTATCGTTTGAATTTGGCGGGATTTATTCTCGATCCCGATTTTTTCTCGTCAGCTCTCGCTCAAATGCATCACTACTTTTATCTTCTAGCTCAAACATTTTTCACGCGAAATTTATACCCATCTGAGTTATTCGGATACGGGTAATGATAAAAAAATTTCGTTAAGTGAAAAGAAAACCTAAAAACATCGTGATTTTCGTTACATAAATGCTCGTAGTTTATTTGCATGAATTTGCAGCAATTTGCCATACACCATACGAAAGAGCGGGGTTTAGGCAATAAAAAACGCCCATTCGAACATTTTTTTCATTCCGGTTTATTACAACAAATTACTGGCAAACTTCATGTTAAATTTATGTACATTTGGTCCTTAATGGGTTAAGGGGATTGAAAAGTCATACATTGATAAAGTAGTATTCTATGTTTAAAAATAAAACTAAAATAAAAATTATTGAAACGATTACTCAACACTGTAACTGCAATTCTAACCATTATGTAGAATATCCTATAAAACACAAGGGAAATCCGTCAAGAATTAGAACAATAAGAAAAGATCACTTATTTCCAGAAATTCTTGGTTAGTTTTCAATTAGTCTCTTTGGTATTTTCTAGGAAACAGAACTCGAATTTTGACAATTTCGTTCCGTCATCTCTAATTTACGTTTTTTAGTAAAACTTCCTACCTTACCGGTGGATAACTTTAGAACCCCTATGTTGGATTAGTTGCTTACAATGTTAGAGAATAAATATAATTCATATAGTTATAAAATTCATATAGAATTAGGTAAAAATTAAAGGGATAGTTTACTGATTATGATAAAAATATAATTCATAATAATTATAATGTATTAATTTTATATTTATATCAATTATACACGTTTTATATACACATGCGTTACTCTACATATTTATTTGTATTCGCATTTAAACTTTGTAAAGGAAAAATAAATTATATTTAAGATGGAATCACTGCTATTATGTCTCAATTTTTATCTAACAAATGACATTTAACTCAATTTGAGTTGAAGATTTTTGAAATATTCACCTTTTAAATAAATGCTTAGGTTTATTAATAACATTTTACTTTATTATTGAAACTATGTGCCATTAAAACTTTATTTGATACTAATTCACATGTTTGGACTTACTAAACGAAATCTACTCTAATAAAAATCAAAATTCACATTGATTATAAACAGGTTTTTGAAAATTATAAACCTTTAATTGTAGATCATGAGATTTCCATTTTGTTTCATTTTTGTTGAGATTTTAAAAAAAGACTCCCTTTCATCAAGTTGTTAAAATGTAATTTATTTTTATAGAATTTTCGTTACAAAAATGTCAAAACAAAATTTAGTTTTTACACCAAATTCGGCAAACTTTTCTATTCAGATTTATAATCATTAATTAGTAGTCCAGTGATCAGTTGCACACCATACTTCGGTTTGAAAATAGTAAAAAAATATAAAAATAACAGGTTTTACGATGTAAATACAGCCCCCCCCCTCCCCAATATTTGCCTCGTCCGTCTTGTCTGTCTTTTTCTAACCCTCCCAATATTTGCCTAGTTTGGCGAAGAACTTTTCCTCCACTCGACATGAAGAAATCAGTTTAACCTTTCCTATATCGCGCATGCGTCATGTCGCCACGTAATTACCACTTCGTGAGAAGTAGTGGGGCACAGCAATCGAGGGGTAAGGCAAATATTGCGACGGGCAATTCCGTCAAGGAGGATTACTGTAGTAAGATCTGTCAAAAACTACGTTTTTTAGTTGGTTTTACTATTTAAATAGTAGGTTTGGCTACCTACTTCGTTTTGTTATTTAGATGGGAAAATTAACTAAAAACGATGACCCAATATGGAAGAAAATAAATCATTAGTCCAATTTCACCCAAAATAATTGCAGCGTTATTAGTAATTGTAAAGATTACTACGAATAGTATTAGTTAATCTGTTACAATAAAATATCATAAATAAAAAGAATGTAACACCCAAAAAAGAATGTGTTATTATATTAAAACTGATATTAGCGTATTAGAATTATAATACTATTGGAATATAACTTACCTGACATTTGTTTTATCTTACCACTTTTAATATTCAATAAGCGGTTCTAGATGTGTCCTTATTTACTTAGATGATATATTTATTGAAATTAAAGAAATGCACTAAAATTAGTGTCTATAACAATGTTTTGGACTTCTCATTGCGTATGCAAGAAATAAAACGACATTTTGGTTGTTTTTAAAATTTTTAATTATTACGAGTTAAATAAAACATACACTTAAGTCATGGGCAAGAGAATCGTTCTACAGCTAACCACCTAGGATCTAACAACTTATAAAAAAAGATTCTAATTACAAATTCCCTTTCTTCCCGGGATGATCTTGACGCATTTCACTCTCTCGAAATACAAAACGCCTTTGCAAAATTTAAACTTTCCCGTATATTTTTACATTCTCGGCTATCATTGAAAGTGAAGAAACATTCGTATATGACCTTCTAGTTTACTGGAACAAGTTTCTTTACACGTAACGATATACGATCAACTTCTCCCTATTAAAACTTAAGGTGACAAAAATCAACGACACCCGGATTCTCGAAATACTTATAACATCAAGCAGAAGAGAGATTTCCAGATTTCGCGCCTCGAATCGAAAATGGTAAAAAAATTGTCAACAAAATAAAAAAATTGCTTTTCGCTTCTTCGGCGACGAAAAATACTTCGTGCGAGATGTTCCGGATATTTTATTAGATTCGGAATACAATATAATAACTAGTCTACCAATTCCATGTACAATAACATAAATCCTTGCCGATGGCGGAAATCAGATCCCGTCGAACATAAACATTTTTTTTTAATTGCCGACGAGGAAAAAACGAGGGCGACGATAAGCAACAAAATGGCCATCGATCATTCGCCGTCGGTTCAAAGTGGGTTTCGATTTAAAACCGTGGCCGATCGCTTCGAAAAAGTCCGAACTCGAATGAACTTTCGCTTTGACATCGGTTTGCGTACCGAAATGTTAATCATCGATCCGCTAGTGATTATGACTTGTAAACAATTGCATCAACATTACAGAAGTACTTATGGCAATTCAATCAATTGTTCGAAATGCGATTCGAACATCAGCCGTGCGTCTTACGCCACGGATATCAGCAAAATTATCATCCTCACGGTATTAATCGATTTCAAATCGCCGAAGTCGACTTCAAATGTTGCGATTCTTTAAACGTCGATACCCTACTAAAAACTCAACGTCTTATTCGATAATCTCGAACATCGACTCGATGATTTTAGTCGCAGCTATGGACAGTCGCAATTTCGGAATTTTTCATAAAAACGCGTCGGATTAAAATGACTAAACTTAATTAAAAATTGCGATTTACGATAAAATGACATACGAATCTCCATACACACTTGCAGTCACGCACACACGCACACACCTGCAGACAAATATTCGCTTTACATAAGATTTTTTAGCTGCCGCGATGCTTCTTACGTCGCGAGATCCTTTTCGAATAGTTTTTTTCGAAACTCGGAAAAAAGTCGAGGTACATTTCAAATTTTTCTCGTCATCACATTTTTGATTTCGTCCATAAATTTGAATTCACTTAACATACAAAACGATTTGAATGACTTTTCTCGAACGAGTCATTCGTTACTACAACAACGCGGTTTATCTACGCGTTGCTTTGATAAAAATTTCCAATTTTTATGTATCAACGATACAAAAGTGTAATCAACTTAATTGTCACTTAAGTTGAAAAATACAGTAAATGTTGTCTACTTAATATGCGTAAATCATAAACAATTTTGTGTTTAATTGTATGTCTTCACTACCTCGAAAGTTAATGATGATAATAACAAATAGTTATCATCATCATCACTTACTTAGTTTTATGATTTTTATCGATAATTTAAATTGTCCGGGAATATCGAATAAAATAATTTACTAAAAATTTTCGATTAAAATAACCAATATTTTTTTAAGTTGATGTATTTTGAGAACATCAACGACATAAGACTTTGTCTTGATATTAAGATATCTTCAACTCAGTTGATGTCAATTTTAGCAGTTTTTATCAAAGGATTCTAAAAGTTTGATATGAAAAACAGTCATGAATATTAATGTTTCGGCGAATATTTCTCATTAACATTGATGATGTTACAACCACCAAAACTTTGATAGACATCATTTGTTAGGAATGCAATCGTTCATCAGAGTTATCAGCAGTTTGAACAAATTATTGACACCGATAACTTGGAGACGTCAATTTGAGGAACATTTACGTTTTTCAAAAAAACTGACAATTAAAGCTATCTGGAACTCGAGGAGAGCGTTCGCATATGGACGCAAAATTGCACAACTTTATGAACATTAGTCGACATCAATAGCGCATGTTGACATCATAATTGACCAATTGATTTTTCCAAAAGGAACATCCATCATCGCAACTCTTTTTCCCGAGTTCGCCGTCAAGAACACCACATCTCGCGACGATGAGGCGTAGACGTAGTTTCAACTTAATTTAAGGTTTAAGATTGCGCGAGTCTTTTTTTAAAATTCGATACACTGTACAACACGTATAATACGCGGCGGTGCAGCATCAGCACCTCGATGAGCTAGCTTTTCCTTCTGTTTAGCCGCGTTTGAACTTAAGAACGAGCATGCTTATCGTCAGGAATACGACGATCCAGATAATCGTTGAGATGAATCCGTTGTAAACATCAGGTTCCTCGAAAGTCCATCCTCGTGTGAGCATTGAGCGCAGAGATGTGGTAGCCATCGTTAACGGTAGACCTTGTGAAATGAACCGAAGTACCGTTGGCATTCCTTCAACTGGCCAAATCACACCTGTAAAATGAAAAACGTAATTGAATGATTCTGATAATTTCACAACCTGGCAATTGGAAGCCCTAAAGGCTTTTCAAGTAATCCAATAATTATATTAATTGAATATACGTACCGCTGAGTAAAAGTGTTGGATAAAAGCTACCTAGAGCCAGCTGAATAGCGTTTCGTTCGAGCTCGCAGATCGCTGATATTACAAAACCTAGAATGACCATTATAATTAGATGTATTCTAAATTTGATGACAGAATGACTTGGATCATATTTGAACTAAACTTACCGAAGCACATACCACACAACCCTTGAAGGATTGTGAGGATGATGACCCATCCGATTTCCCCTTTGCACTGCACACCGAAGACGAGGATCATGAAAATTAGCACCAGAGCGGTTTGACCACACATAACCACAAATTGCGTGACAACGTGAGAAAACAGGATTTCCCCGGGTGAGACGCCCGCGACCCAACTCCTATCCAACAAGCCCTCCATTCTCTCAATAATTAATGCCGATGACGTCAACGCCACCGCCAAGAAGAAAACAATACTGCAAAAGAAATTTGTTGTTAGGTTATTATTTCACACTATTGTCAACATGAGGGAGCTTTATTGATGCTGTCACTTACGTTAAAATAACTCCAGGTGCAACGAAATCCGTGAAGCTGGGTTCGCTCGAACCATAAACTGGATCTTTGAATTGAATCGGAACATCGGCAAGTTTCGCATTTTCTTTACACGACCTTAAAAAGCCTTGCGCGAAAGTACGATACGAATATTGAAGATCCCTTGCCAACATCAAACCAATTTGCTGATCTGTAAAGAAAACATATATAATTGGTTGTAAAACATAGGTATCACGCGACCCAGAATGATAATGTTAGGTTATTCTTATGGATTTCTAAGATTCTTACTAGACATGTCGAGCCAGACTCTGATTTCGCTCTGATCTAAAGTCTCTTCATCCGCTTCTTTTCCAAGTAGCATCCGAGCAACGAGGGACTCCGTAAAGTTTTCCGTAAAGTACAAAGTCCCCCATGCTTTACCCCTCCGCACAGCTTCCAGTGCTGACTCAGGATCCGGATAATATTCCTGAAATATATAAAAAATTATAGTATACCCGTACAATTTTACTGTTGTTGGACGTATTAAAAAGAGTTGTGAATTACTTTTATTGTTGTTGTATTATCGAGATATTTTAAATATCGACAGCTGAGATTTAGGAATGTACAGTTCCAGTAGACCGGGCATGATTTATTTTCAAAGTTCATTTCGTCGTTGACTATGGCCAGTTTTAACCCTGTTGGATCCCTACCAATAGCGAGACAGAACAAGATGACCTGCATCACCGGTAGAGCAAAGATGAACAACATGACCCTGTGAAGAAATTATATGATTTATTATTTCGGCTTTTTTGTTATTTTCTCAATATACCTTTAAGCAGTTTCGAAATTAGTGTAGCATTACGTAACCAAATCAAAATTATAATTCTCTGGGGATTTCCAACAATAAATCTTATCGTTAATCGTAATGTTCATCACGATGAAATGCAAATTTATCATTGAAAGCAATACATCCTTCGTTCGATAATCGAAACCGGTGTACCTTTCCCCAGTTTTTGCGACAATAATTATGCACGTTCGCGATTAATCTTATTTGCAAAAGTAGGTCGATCATTCAGTGTAATAATCTCTCAGGGGATTTACGTACCCGACATTTCTCCACATTCGCAAGAAATTTTTTTGCAACAACGCGCGGATCTTTCCAACGCTGGTGATGTGGTAGCAGTTGGAAAAGTCGCAGTCCTCGCACTCCACCGTCGTGCCATCCTTGACACCTGGCAAAGGCTTGCCGTTTAACTGTTTTTTTATGAAACAAAAAATGAGAGACCATCAGACGCTATCATAGTACATCATATTTTTTGTCTAAAGGAAGAAAGATATAAGGATTTGAAAAGCTACTGTGATATATTGCTTTAACAGTTGAGGGATGGTCTTGATGTTGAACATCTTTTATCAGTTAAAAATGTTGTCAATTGATAAGTGGAATTTAACATTTATGATGTTACGCAAGCGAAGACCAATCAATTGCATCATAATATTGCAAAACATGATGGTTTGTTTTAAAACTGAAAGAATGAAGGGATCGTAAACATAAAATAGATATTCGTGTACTTCTTTCCACAAATGAATATTGAATCTTTTCCCGACTGTCTCGATTAAAGATTAAACAGTAATCTACGGTATTTATAACAGAAACCGAAAAAAGAGGACAAATGAAATGTAATCAGACATTTTTAGCTCGATTAAATACTAATTTAGACTTGTTTTGCATTACTACTACTACGGTAATTATCCAAAAACAACAAATTCTGTTGAAATATTAGTAACTTGATGACGCCCGCAAAAAATTCTATTACATAAACATGCTACTATTAGTTAGTAATCTACTGTCTCGAAGATATGCATATGATTAATTATTAAAGAAGTGTGATTGTGACGAAAGTCACGTAATTTATTGACGACTATTTTCATTTTTTAAATCGAAAAAACATTGATCTTGTGTAAGATGTCTGTCGTTTTGACGATGTAATCGTAAACATTGGTTTATCAATTAACTCGATGATGTAACTGTGACAAATGCATGTCAATGAAGATATGAGAATAGAAAAATTACTATAATAATGAGCTACTTTTAATCGAACTAAAAACTAATAAAATTGTCAGATCAGTTTTTTTGATTTTTTAAATTAATTTGATTCTTGAAGTACTCTACGTCCCGAAAACTTTCAGAGCTACTTTTCTCCTTTGAATAATATTTATGGTATTACACCGACATTCCATTGAATAAATTTAAATAATCCTTTTCTTTGTACTGCAATTTAAAGATATATATTAGGCTCCAAAACCTATTTCAAAGATTTATCTTTCTTAGTACACACAATTTAGCTAAACACAAACTTTTCAATAGCAAGGGATTCAAATATCACGACAGAAATAATAACAAATCTAGTCACTGACAAACAATACAAAAACTCGTTTAAAAACGTCGTTTCTCGTTAATTAACGAAGCGTCGCTAAGATGTTTCGTTTTTAAGCGAATTTTTTCCAGACAACTTTTTACTGACATTCGAGAAGCCGGAGATGCATTCGCAAAAAAATTTCATTCGATTCTGTTTTTCGATCTTGTTATTCTCGTCGCGATCTTTTCTACCCGATCTGTCGATAGGCGAATCGTTTATTTTTAATAAACAAGCAATAAAGAATGTTTTATTATCAACATTTTATATAAAAAGAATTTTTGACTACTTACTAGAGGTAATGAAAAAACTAAAATAAATTAGATCAATGTCAATGTTTTTCATAAATTTTTACGGATTAATCAATTATTTAACGATGTACATGTTTACGTCATCAAGTCCATTGATAGGTGTAACGATGTAACCTCTTTTTCATCACTACACATCGAAAAAATTAATAAAAAATTTAAAAATCATCAATACCGATATTTAAAGATGTTACGATACCGATAATTGGCATCGTAAGATCAGATCGACGTCCACTAAGCTTATTTATAAGATACTCAGTGCCATCAACTTTTTTTAAAGATTGTCGAAAAAGGAAAATCAGTAAAGGAAAAAATGTTCTTGCTTTTCACACGGTGGAAAAAGTGATAGTAGACTTTTAAACGATCGTGATTCTTACGTCATAATGGCTACCAACTCCATTGGTCGTGTCGTGCATCAGAACTTCTTTGCTCTGATAAAAGTTAAGGCCGACAACTCCGGACTCCTCCGTCACGTATACTGGCTCGTCTTTCTTGCCCCAGTTTAAGGAAGCCTGTCGAAAATTACAAACAATTTTAGTCTTTTTCACTGTTTCTCCCAATTATTTTGGCGTGCTTGAAGAATTATGGCATTGTTACGAACAAAATGTTTGAACGTTTCACTTTTAAATTTTTGGTCTCATTTAGAAAACTTTACTTTCAGCCATATTTCTGGACATTGTTACATCGGATGTTTTGATTTAAGCAAATTTAATACAGTTGTTCAAAACTTACCAAGCTAATGTTATTTGTAATGTTTAATTCCGTCATTGGCTGAGTTGCGTACTGGCCTTGAACTCTTGACAATTTTAGAAAGACATCTTCGAGGGTGGCACAATTGTACATGGTTAAAAGCGCCCTTGGCGATTCTTCTGCTAGTAACCTACCGCTTCTCATTAAACCGATCTGTAATGATTGTTTTAAAGTATTACAATAACATTATATCTGACAATAATAATTACTATATGGTTTGCTTTTGCATATCTTTTAAATGTCAAAAAAGATAAATCGCTCATTCCCTTCCTAGGGAGCAAAATAAGTTACAATTTAAATTTTTTGACAAAGATTAGTAACAACGAACGAAAAGTAGTGATAAGGATTAACTAAAATTACCGTATGGGCCTGACGAGCTTCCTCAATGTAATGTGTCGTGATGATAACGGTTTTGTTTCCATCTTTGGTGATTTGGACCAAGTGATTCCAAATACTGAAATCAAACAAGAATACTTTATAATATAAACAAGATGTACTTTAAGCAGTAAATAACTATTGAATATTTGGTAGAGTGATTTAATTTTTACTGCGGCATTTTGATAAACTTTTTATTCGTCTTAATGAATGGAATCTTAGATTGTTCTTATTCAGTAGAAAATGCAAGATTTTTATAAAAACGAAATAAACTGCATAAAGAACTGATTTCGAACGATTATTTTCAAAAGTTCTGCAAATACGTAGGTCAAAAAGCACATCGGAATTCTACAGCATTGATTCATCATTTATTCATCGATATCTTGCTTGAGATTTTTTCCACCTTTTCTTGTCATCCTCAATGGCTGTACCTTGACACCTGAACCTCTCGCTCAGACTCGGTCATAAAAACTTGCGAATGCTGTGCGGTTAGTCTATTCGCATTTTTGCTGTTGTAATATTATTTTCATTTTAGACTGCATTTATTCAAAAACTCTTGAATAAAATATTTTAAAATTTATTCTACTTTATTTTAATAAACGTTTAAAATTTCTTTAGTACATAAACCAAGTCAACATTCTGTTTTACACATGGAAATTTAATATTGACTTTTTTCTTTTAAACTCAGTTCTAACTTTACTAACTGCTTCGAATCATAAAGAAATAAAAATGCTTTTGGCTTTAATCCTGTTATCTTTCAAGATGGTGCGAAATGTAAAATGTCCTTCGAGAAGCAACGCAATTAGCATGCGCACTTTTCATGATTGTTTTCCCGTGTTCGGCATTAGCGTCTCTATTTTTCATCCCACGAGCCAGCCATGAAAGAAACGGTCGTCTGCAATTTTGCACGTTTTAAATCTTATCTTACTTCCGGAAAAATGCTGCTGTTTGCTTCGATTCAAAATTTTATCGTGTGCTTTTCAGTGTAATTACGTAAATTGTATTTTTGAAATTGATTTCTTTTGTTCACTTATACGAGTCACAAGTTTTAACGCGTTCTTAAATTCTTTGCAAATTTTATGTAATTGGAAAATCCTTGTTTAAAGTTTTTTTTAACATTAATTAATATTATTATTAAATATTAACCGAGGACCAAATAAAACTTGTGTAGTCGTTTCTATGGATCGAAACTAAAGAGTGGGGTCAATTCTAAGTGCAGTAGCAGCTACTTACGAAGAAACGCAAAAAACGGCCGTGATAAGATCATAAATATTCCAATCGACATGCACCTTCTCTTTGGCTTGCGATCTGCGCATCTTGAAAAGACACAATTCCAGAAATGGAGACTACATTATATTCGGTTTACTTTTTATTTTTTTAAATCTTTGTGGCTAAGTAAATGTATATGCTTGTCCTGCATGTTCACGAATGCATTGAAGGTTGGAGATCAAGGTGGTTCATATATGAAAAAAGTATATAATTAACAAATTTATCGAATTATAGTTAATAACTCCACTTGTATTGACTTATTTCAATTTTAATAGTAGTTTAATAAATTTGATCACGTTTTTAAAATATAGATTCACAGAATGATCGAAATTTTCTGGAGTTAACATTTTGATTAAATAGAAATTCAAACTAAATGTGATACTTATATGCATCACCGAAAATGTTTAAAGTAATTTTGAACTGTAAGTTTTTCTTCATTTTAAAGTTTGGTCTCCTTTCAAAGTCGGTTTTTATGTCGTATTTTTTGAATGGTTTCGTTAGTATTTACTTTTCGTCAGCAGAGGTTAACAAATTTTATATAATACTAAGTTTAATCACGATTAATTTCGAAAATATTAAAGCTTGTTCTGGAAACCACCGATATATTTTTGCACGTCATTATTATCAACGTCAATTGCTAAGATTTTTATTTCTTTTTCACTTGACATTTATCCTTTCTTAAGTATTTACGTCACTCTACCAGATATTTTTTTAATACTAAAAAGATTTCTCGGTCAAGAACTATAAAAAAGATATGAGCGATATCGAGAAAAAATAAAATTTCCATCAAAGCAAATCACCGACCACCCTGTAATGCGTCATTAAACTCCTTCTTTCATTAAATGCAAGGCTTTTTTTTAGAACAGGGGCAGAAAATGTGTCATTTTTGACTGCAGTTGTATTAATCTAATTGCCGACCCAAGGACTCATACTCTCGCAGTAAGGTTACCACCTGATCTACGTCCTATCTTCCGGTCGAGCAGGTTTGACAAAAATTTATGAAAACAGGTTTACGCATGTGGAATTGCAGTGCGACGTGCGTTTGCAAATTTTCGGCAGCCGACTGACGTCACGAGACCAGTTTTAAAGTCCGTTCGTGTTCACTCACCATGACTTGTCACGAAAAGGTGTGCAAATTTATATCCGTTTCTTGTCTTTAATTTTAATTAATATCATTTTCTTCGCAGATATAATTTTAAATTTGTCATTTTTATTGTTGGACCAAACATTTTTCTTTTGGATCACTGCTGTTGATCCGATAGCATAGGTGTAAATTAAAAATCATTAATGATCTATAGTCTAACTGTCCACAGATTATCAGAAATATTATTAAAAAATGCAGTAAAAATATAATAGTTAATCGAATCCCTTCTCTCATGGTGACATATTTTTAAATGCAAGAATGATTCTTTGTTTCTCTTTCAAAAACGAATATCTTAAATCCCCTTTACAAAAATATATGATCAATCACTTTTCATGATCCACCTTTTCAAATTTCCTGAAATCTTTAATTCGATCTTTCGATGAGCAACGTCACGAAAGTTGATCTTTTTATGTTCGTAAAATTGCGATCGCTTAAAATGTTTGCGCAATATTTCGTTACAACATTCGCTCAACGATAATACTAATTGTTTCGTCCCCTTGGCATAATTAACCGCGAATTTCTGCTTTCACGCGCGTACGTTCGATATTGTAGGATTTTGAAATAATTGTCCGAGGAAGGAAGTTCGTGTTTTATTATCAAGCACGAATACTGACCTGCATATTCTCCTAATTGAGGGATATTTCATATCATATTTATGCCTTCGCACAAAAAATTTGTTTTATTATGTTTATTGTTCATATTATTTTTATAATTTATTAGTTTCAGAATATGACTTAAAAGTACATCGTTATAATATTCATCAAATTTTTTGTTCGAGGACCGTTTTTAGATTTCATAAACTTAATATTTATTTAGACGTAATACTTGAAAATTAAGCTAATTGGTTTTACCGTACCTTTGTCTCAAGAGAGGATCGACACCTACGGTAGGTTCGTCAAGAATTAGCAGCTCTGGGTCATGCATGAGAGCCACCGCGAACGACACTCTTCGTTGCTGTCCACCACTGTAATTATGATAAAAAGTTTTTTAATTATGTCGAAGAATACACAGTCAATTTCTTAATTCATTTATTGAAATTCTCCGTAAACAAATTGTGAAAAGATTAACATTTTCTATTTTTAATTGTGGGGTTCATTATGAAGACCCAGCAATCAAAAGTAACGAAATTATGTATAAGAAAACTAGTTATCTTACCTAAGATTTTTGACGAGACGATTTTGAGATGGTAGATCGAGGAACTGCAAAAGAAATCGCAACCTTTCGACGATTTCTGCCGTGTCCATACCAAAGATCCATCCAAAGTACATCATGGTCTCGCGGATGGTGAATTCTCCATATAATGCAATTTCTTGGGGCATATACCCGACTCGTTTTCCTGGCACACCCGAACCTTTTGTGCCGGGTTCTCCACCCAAAACCCATATTTCCCCTGAGTTCAGTCCCCTACGACCAACTATGCACGAGAGCAGTGTCGTTTTTCCACAACCACTGGCACCAAGGAGTCCATATCTAAAAGAAAATTATCATTTTATATGTTTACCTCTCGGTTATATAAATAATATTATACTGCACATTCGATAAGTTTAAATGTAAAAAAAGATAACATGGAAATCTTAAAAAAAAACGAAGAGTTTTCAGTGGCTGATCAATCACGACTGTTTTCCCTTAATACAGTAGAGTCCCGGTATAATTGCGTTTCGCTATATTTAGGTCCCAGCATATTTACTTGGTTCCGACTCATTATATTTATCTGTCGCCGCTCTCTTTTTCCCCCACCTTGCGAGCTGCGGCCTTAGGAAGGGCCTGCTGTAACGTCACGCGAGTGAGGGAAGTGGGAGAAGCGACACTCCCCTCCTTTTATTAAATATAATGGGATGGGGGCACGGAGGGGGAGGCGCGGAACCGAGCGGGTAATTCACGTTTCGTAAAAAACATTTTTTATGAGTGAGTAATAAAATGTAACCTAAAATAATTTCTTTAAAATTGAATGTTTTAGTAAAATGGATACAAAATTCATTGAAACTAGAAAATTTAGAGTTAAAATACTTGACAAAAATATTGAAGTAAACTCCCTATACCCTACATTTTCTTCCACCTTTTTCAATTATTGTCCACAATTGTGATGTTCATTATTATTCTCATTTAAAAAAAATAAGATACCTCAGAATTCTAATTCATTTTCAGTTATAATAACGCCAAATTTACATGGCACAGAGATCGTATAAGAAGATACTAAATAATTAATGTTTATTCAAAGACTTTTGAATTACAAAAACATATTAAATATTAAGTGTAAAGTGTATATTAACTTTTACCGATTTATAATTGGTCATAAACAAAAATATAATAAAATATTGCATTAAATAAAGAAAATTATGTTTTAAAAAACTACCAGCTACTAATTAGCTTAAGTAAATGAAGCAGACATTAAAAAAAACATGGAGATCCCATAATTGTTAGCAATACTAATGGGGAAATATCGTTTAAACTGATTGCGAATTAATGAGTAATTTGCTCTCTACAAATTATGCAAATGCAGATAATTGCATCGATGCGCATTAATCTCTGATTAGTTTTTACCTTATTTATTTTATTCATCGGTATGTAATTAATAATTTAATGTGAAACATCCAAAATTTCCTTCAGTATCACGAAAGATTAAGTGGATTATTAGGAAAATACTTTTCGAAATAAATGAAAAAAAAGACCTTCTATCACAAAAATTTGAAAACGAAACCAAATCATTTTATGGGACATCAAACTATATCCTTTTTACTGGAACTTAATCTTCCACGACTAATATTTAAATAAAAATCCGGTTATAAATTTAAGCTACATTTTCGAATTGTATATAAAGTCCAGACTAAATCGATTTTGTTATTTTTATTAGTATAAATTTTGTTGGTAACCAATAAGCTATTTTTTAGAGGTTAGTGCAATGTTAGTCAGAAAAAATCCTCTTATAATCTTGGACTATCGTATACACTTTTGGCTGAAATTTAGAATCATTTTCGTTACTTTTTGCTTAGAAAAAATACATAAAATAATGTTTTTCTATATTTTTAATTAAAGTCCAACATTTTTACTTTAGAACATCTTGAAATGCAATTCAGGTGATGCAAATCGAAAGAAAATACTAAGAAATATTAGATTAGGTCTCTTTGAAGTCAATGTACTACTCCTGCTTATACTAACTTATTTTCTTCGTTATATCTTATTCCCTTTCTTTTCACTGTGGTAGTATTTTATCGACGATGATATAGTCAATGTAGCATCAAATTTTAACTAAAAAAAAAAATATAATCTATGTGCTGCAAAACCGAATCTGTAAAAACCTATTTAAAATTTTATAATAAATGAATTAATGATGCCTCGAGCCGATTTAAATATATTTTATGCAACGTTACGTGCGTCGAATTGATAATTGGTATAGTGGCATCGCGTAATAAAAATGTGTCGCTTTGCACGATTGCGTCAATTATTAATTTGCAACGTTGCAGTTCGTCGCGTGCGGCCAAGTCACGTCTAACGCTATTGTTCTTTTAGCCGCTCAATTACTGTCAACGCGATTGAAGATTGTTTGCTCATGATCTTATTTAAAAATACTCCTATTTGCTCCCATTGAATTCATTAAGTGTGAACTTAATTGTATGGATCTATGTAGAAAAACAAAATTAAAAGTATTAAAATCCATTATCAGCACTACTCGATTTCGTAATGAATATATTTTCAAAACATTTTAGTATATTTTTATGTGATTTGAATACCAGGAAAAAAATTATTTTTGTCATTGAGCAAAATCACGAATTGCTTGGCGATGCAAAATTCAAAGGTCAAATCGAAAAAAAATAATATGGATGAATACTATACTTGAAACAAGAAAATTATCGCGTAATAGACAAATCAATTACGGTTACCATGATTACATATGAGCATTTGTGATCGTCAATTTCACGACATGTCGTGATTGTCTAGTATCGTAATTACTCGGACTTACGTGAGATCTATATCGACGAAAATAAATAATAAAAAGGAAATAGGAATTGTTTGCACAAATTAAACAAATTACAAAAATAATGTTTAACGTAAATTTTAAAGACTTTCTGTCTGAGCGTTTTGAAAATGTAAAATGTAATAATTTAATGAAATTTAGTGATAAAAATATAAAAATTCTGTTAAAGTGAAGAAAGGATAAATTCCTTATCTTCTTAAGGATTATTTATGATTTTGGTATCAATACGATAATTATATTCGTACATAAAAATTGACGAAAATATATATCGCACATACAAACGTGTATATAAAATAACTGCTAAAGTACGAAAAAAGTGGTCGGTGCATTCGAGGTAAAACGTAAATTTCAGCCATATTTTTAACAGCCTGGACCGACGTGAACTTCGGGCGGTAAAATACTTTCTTTGGCAAAAGTAAACGAAAAAAGTGGTTCCGTGCATAGCTCCCTTGTATACATCCTGAAAGTCGAGAAATAAAATTCTGCTTTAAGAGCCACCCTCTATTTCAATCCATTTTCATTGTCGGTTTCGAAATTGTGACACCAACTTTTTGGAGTTTTGCGAGCATTCGACAAGGGCTTTCGTGAAACCAACGTTTTTAAATTGCTGCCAGATTCAGGTAAGAATCGCTGTTGCGTATTAAAAAGCCAATGACCTGTTGGGATATGACTTTTTTTAAGTCACATTCCGAGGGTCCCTTTAAACCTTCCTCATCTGAATAAATGATAGTCAATTATTTTCAGAGGTGAATGTTTCTTGTATTTTGGCACTTTCCCTCTTTGCAATTTTCACTCATTTACTTTTTTAAGATCTCGACTTTTTACGCATCGAGTTTATGACACTTCGAATTGATCGTTATGAAATATTTATATTCAGTAACTTGTAATTTGGATTTTACCGTGGGATGAAATGGTGATGCAACAATTTTTTAAATATAATCAGATTTCGGGTTTTTCCTAAAAACCTTTCTTACAAAAATGTAGAAAGCTCCAGCCTAAAATTAAACTGAAGATTTTGGCGTTGATCGAAATGGAAAAACGATTTGCAAAAAAAGTCGTATGTTTTTTCAATATTATATGCCATATTTAATTTATTTTGAAGTAAATAATAGATGTTGCATTTCAGCAACCTTACAATTTTTTAAATTATGACCGCCATATTGAAGTCTCCATAACGCATTAAAGAGTTTTTTGCAACAAGATTTCAATCACGAATTTTTCCAGCCATGGCATTTTTTTGAGTGTTTGTCGTCGCTGATTACGAATCCGGTGTCAGATTTTCAAAATTCAAAATGGCGGATCCAATATGGCGGATCCAATATGGCCGACAAAAAATTTGAAAGATAATGAATTCAGCTAATATTTGATATATAGGGGGTTTGCAGGTCGCTGATTACGAATCCGGTGTCAGATTTTCAAAATTCAAAATGGCGGATTCTATATGGCTTGTAACTGAAAGGATTAACGGGTTAATCCCACTTGTAACTTTGAGAAAAATCTATTTCCTCCATTGCATTTCTTTGAAGTCTTACTATCCGAGAATAACCCCTTAAAATTTCAACTGGATCAGAACAAAATTGACAGAAACGAGAGTAAGTAAACTGAAATTGAAACTTTTAACGCATTTCTCTCAAAATAATATTTTGGAAATGGATGACCAAAACTACTCGAAAACTACTGAACCGATCTTGGAACTTATAGCAGGATTATATAATGATCGTATAAAAAAGTACAGTTTCTTCTTTTTTTTAAAGTTTCATAAAATTCATCGAAATGCTGGATAAATTACGAAAAGTAGGGTTAACCTCTGAAAAGGACTTGGCATTAAATAGACATTGTTTTACGAAAATACGATCACATTTTGCTTATTTTTCTATTTCAAATGAAATGTATATTGATCAAAATCGAATTCTACATTATTATTGCGACCCTTAGCAGTATGATGCAACGTGATAATCCAGAACGTGACGAAATACCGTTTAACAACACGCATGCTGGATTACGAGTGTAAACGAACGTGTGGTTTTGATATTCGTGAAAATCGGTTGAGCGCTTTTTTATTTAGATAAGAGCAATATTGTATTATCTATACTTGAATAATATTCGAAATTTATAGATGGAATTTGACATCAACGACAAAAGCCCAATTTGGAAATCGTTTACATTCTATTATACTCATCGATGCTGTGCTATCAATTTAGGTTCCTTTAATATATGCATAAAATGTTCCGATTGTCACCATCACGTTTCATAGTAATATTGAAATCCCTTTTATTCAATAGAGCTGCAATCACTATTTTGGGTGTAAATAAGTAATGTCCCAGACAACTAAAAGACGACTGTCAAAGTTGACTGTGAATGACCTGGTAATAGTCCACTTTAAATCAATTATATGTCGACTGTTGACTATAAAGTCGACATAACGTTAACATTCATTTTGAGACTTTAAGTCGACTTTTAGTTTGGGATCTTCATTCTAATTTATAATTTATTATACGGAGAAAAATATTCTTGGAAATTTTACTATTTCAGATGGTAATTTTGGGACAGTCTTGAAGAATAGAGAAAATTACCATTATTTCTGGTAAAATTTACTAGATTTTTTGTAATTTGTAGAGGTTGAATAGTAAAAATTCCAAGAACTGGTAGTAATTTTCATTATAAAGAATGGCAATTTTTCTCATTCTGTAAGTCTGCTTCAAAATCAGCATCTAGAATGGTAAAATTTCCAACAAAATTTGTCTTCGTGTATGTATACAAAACCTATTTATCAACGAACAATATACACAATAGAATCTCGCATTCTAAAACTGTTGGAATCATTTTTTGGGCTCATAGGCACAGAAAATGTGGCAGGTTGAGTTTAACAATTTTTTAGTTCTTTGTAATAAAATATGTGGTTCATATAAAGTAAAGCAAACAGAAACAAAAAAGGAAATTACGGTTAAATTTTAAGGTTAAGATAACAAGTGATTTCTAGAAATATTTTTCTGTAAAATACAATGTGTAAAACGTAAAAACTGAATTCTGAAGTGTTTCGAGTTATTATTCCAGGTTAAAAAAGTGGTTCTTCCATTATGACAATAAACTAACATTTTGGATTTCTAATCTACGTGATACATCAGCATAGTCATCATTTTAGTGGCATGGTATATATTACTTTTAATCCCTTTAAAATTAACTTAACGTTTCGTTTAATTGTTTTATGACAAAGGTTTGTTCTATATATACCTACTTCAAAATATTTCGATATTTTTATAAAGCATTTATAAAATGTAATTTCATGGTGGTCCAATAGGGTCAAATTTTATGTGTAAAAAGAACAAATTCAACCAGACGGTCTTTATGGAAACTCAGGTTTTAGGACCAGTTTTTGTATGGAGGAACCGACAAGTAAGTTATTTATTACGACTTACTTTACTCTTAACAAAACTGTTATATTCAGAATATTAAATGCTTTTACGGTTTATAACCATATTTAAAAAAACCATACCATAAAACTTAATTCAAATATAAATAAATGAAGAAAATGAACTCGTGCAATTTGTCACATATATGTAAAGTGTATTTAAATATATTTATATTTATATTTAGACATATTATACAAAAAAAGATGATACATTTTACCACAATTGTACATAAATTACTCACATGTTATCTAAATTAATACTTTTCACAATTATTGCAATGAAATACTTTAATATTTATTATTTTATTGCCTAACGAAACTTTGTGGTAACAAAGCTCATTTTATATTTTACTTTTTATAATGGTTCTAAAGTTTCAGTTTGCGATACAAACTTTTTACAAGGGTAGAAAATGGAGCATTTTACGTTTTAAGAGTAGGAAAAAAATCTCTTATTATAAAATTGATTTTTCATTAAATTTATTCGACAATCTTGCAGCTTATCGCTTCCAATTAAGTTTACAATTTTGATTTTGTTTACAATCATTACAGCGGATTCATATTACAGTGGGAGTTTTAATAATTAGTAACAAATGCTTTCACACTTACGATAATTTGTTACATGAATTGCAATAGATAAACATATTAGATAATAAACTTGTAGTTTCTCGAAAAAATGTGTTCCCACGTGAAACTGAATTTGTTTTATAAAAATAGATTAGGAGGAATTCGCAGAAAAAAGTGAAATATGCAATGTCATTATATTACTATTAGCTCGAAATCAAGCATGTCATAATATTTCCTAACATGATAGATGTGGATCATTCACGATAAAAAATATTAAACGGAGTAATATTACAAATAATATTAAGATCTACTTTTTATTCCATCTTTAAAAAATAAAATAAAAATACCAATTAATGAAGTCAAATATATAAATTTATTAGTCCTTATAAGATTACCTGTTCGTTGACAACTAAAAAAGTTATTGTGAATATACGAAATTCTGTTGTTTAGAATTCAATTGATCGAAATTCACTAAAAATTATGTAAATCCTTTTTATTTTTGTTTTAAGGAAATTGTTTGTTTCCAAGTATTGAAACATCTCAAATATTCATTTTTTACGTATATTCTGACAAGATGATGACACGGCTTAGATATGCATACACGTCAATGCAAATGTGTAAGTGATTGTTTAAGAACAGTTACTGAAAATAAATTTTTACGATTTTCACGCATAATTGACATAAAAACAGACACGATCCGTTATTCCGGTAATATTCGGATTCCAGAACGTTAAGCTTCATTACGAAGGGGCGTGTAAAAAACGAACTTGAAGCAAGCTATAAAAACGGAATACTCTAAGTTGTTAAACTATATAGCTTTAAATCTTACCGAGAATTCGACCGGTTTTTAACTGTTTTTTCAATTTGTATTATTTTTATTTTCTTGGTTAAACAAAATAGTTGTAATGCTCCGAAGTCTAATAAAAATTACAGTTGAAGCGTCAATTGTATGATGAAAGCAAGGAAATTTTATGTCTCAAATAAATCATTTATGTTTCCAAACAAAATCAATTGAACATAAACAAAGAATTGCATATTTTACATGCACCGTGATGTAAGTTTGTCGAGTTAGTTTCTGTAATAATTTGTTCATCACAATTTGTTTGTTAATTTGTTAATTTTTAGTTTTGTTATGTACACAATAACTATTTGCAACTAAATCTCGAATTTTCTCTGCCTCCCATTACTAGTCGCGTGTTAAATAACAAAAAGGGTTCGTGGATGGAATCAATCAAAATGTTATGTATACAAAGTTTACGACAGTAATTGTTATAGTGACAATTCCAGTTCGTTCATAACATTTGGTCCAACACAAAAGTTTCGTTTGTGACCCTAACAATTTCAATGAGTATTTCTAACAATATTTTTATCATCAATTTTTGTGACACCTTAAATTGTTGATTCTAATTTACAATGTCGACTTTAAGCAAAATCAGTTTTCCGATAATGAATATCTCCTGTCAATCTAGGAATAGTTGCTTCAAGCACCACTAGATGTCGCTAGATGCGCTACGGCGGCGTTAAATAACTGTAAAGTATATTATTTTGCTAATAACTTGAAAACAATCAAATGTTAAAACGCGTTTCTTGAACAGTTGTATTTTTTTAACTCCATGACACCTCAAGAACAATGATGAATTTACTTAATTCTTTGTTTCTTTTAAAATAAATGACATTTAGGCACGTTTGAATGCAAATTCCAATTATATTTGCCATTTTTTTCGTATTTTAGAGTATTTTTAGAACACATCAAATTGGTTCAAGCACCATTACATTTCTTATAATTTCTAACTCTGTCACGTTTTTCATTTTAGACGACATGAACATGCTGGAGGCTGGAGGCCCATTGAGTACCTTTTGGTTACACGTTTGACGGAATCGTATCACTTCCCAATAGGTTTTTATAGGCCTTTTTTAACTTTCAATAGGAAACGCTAACAAAGTGAAGTTATTAATTTGCTTCCTTCTAAAAAACAAAATCCAAGAAAATCGTCGTGATTTTGGGCCCAAAAACTTTACAATTATTACTGAACAATGATACTGATGAAGGGAACAATATTACCCACGAATTTTTTAATGGCTCTTTTCAAGATCGGTATAACAAACAAAAAATTTAGAACACCTTCAAAGGCCAGTGATGTGATCAGTCACTTTTATTTCGAAATCCATCAATGAGTCATAGAATCGAATGACTTTTGGTATTTGTAAAACAATCGCGGAAGTGCATACGTCGGTTTGTCGGAAAATCACTTACATGGATCCTTTGGCGACGGTCATGTTGAGGTTCTGCAGTACGTGATTTGGATTTTTACTACGACCGAAGGTTTTGAACGCATGGCGCACGCAGACGGCCTGTTGGCGGTTCCAGGCGGCACTATTCAGTCCCGGCGTGGCCAAAACGGCAGTCGACGCCACCGTCTCCACGGATCCCGAATTGGATTGCATCGTGTTCACGTTGGCTGAATTTTCGAGATCTCCAGTACCCGTTGCACCGCCGTCGCTAAAACAATAAAAACAAGAAATTACAAAATTGCAAACAAATTTCATCTACATATAGATTTTTAATCAGTGGGTCAAAGCCCCAGTTATTTGTATGAATAATCGTATAAGAATCAACATATGGTTCAAACCAAATTTATCTCCATTCTATAATAGCACTAATACTAATGACATATATATTATTTATAACCTAACTAACCTAAAGACATTTTGAATTAATGCTTTGCTTTGTAGTTGTAGTAAAACATTACTTCTTTAGGCTATTATGATATCTAACTGATCTATGATTGACATGGTTTCTAATATAGAGCGAGTGATTCAATAAAGTGTAAAATCGAATTCAAAGATGCCAAAGAAATATTATTCTGCCATGTATGTTTCATCTTTATTTAAATACAGCTTAAAATGACCTTTCATGATGTGATCTAAGGTATCGGACTTCAAGTTTGGAGATGGTGACTCCAAAAAGCCGACACCTTAGCCAAGTATGGTGAGCAAACTTGTAACAACCCATTCTAACCCAGAAGAGTTGGGAATACAAAGAGAAAAATGCTAGATGGGAGCAATAACCCAAGAACATAGTTAAAAAGGAGTTAGAACATTTTCCCAAGAACGCAGTTTGCAATTGATGGAATATTAAGGACATAGGGACATCCTTTCTTCAATAAAATATAATATGCGACAAAACTGACGAAATCGATCTGACTTCATCAAACCTGACGCAGATGTTCACCATTGAGGGCGTGCCCTCGAAAAAGAACACCATGACCAATTCATGAAATAAACAATAACTTTATTGGACTTTGATTTTGTTGGTCTTTTGCATTATAAAACGCAAACTTAGATATGGTGGTTCCAGAAGAGGAAATCATCTTAATAAGTCAAAGTATGTTTATTATTCTGTAAGTCCATCTCCATGAAGGACCATGAACAAATAAAGTTCAGAATGATGTTTTTTCCAAGGCATTTTCTGCACCAACAAAATGGAGATAACCATATTTGTTTTACTGGGTTTATATCTGTTGATCTTACATCAATTCATAATTTTGTTCATAGGCTGGTATCCATCCAGCAGATGAAGCCATTGTTGCTAGTGATTCCTTAACCGTAGCTAATTGTGAGCGGAGTTCAACCGCCGTGAACCTTTCCAACAGAGTACAGATTTCCAAGGCTATTGACCCGGAACCCGACAACAATGGAAGGTCTTTTAATCAAAAAGTGCCAATCAAAAGTCACACTTAAAACACCTTCAAATCGATTCGTTTATAAACTTCCATGACAATTTACAGTAATTAAAATAAAAGCGTGTAATCACCCAAATTGCCGTAATGACGCGAAATGAAAATGCACCGTTCGTGGTTAATTAACAACCCGTGACATTCTTGGCCTAATGACGGAAAATGAGATGTCAAGTAAAGTATTGCATCCGGACGTGCTTGACGATAACCGAACGGCAGCATTCGCGCGTTATTTATCGCAAAATTACGTGAGACAGTCGGAATTCAGGAGTCTTTCACGTAGAAAAGCGTATAATCGGTTGTATCCGATGTGTTCGAAGTCATAGTCCATGCCTCGTGGTACCAGTATATGAATTGCACGCTACGGAAAGTGCGTTACATAAGAACGCGGCTTTCTTTTCACTGACGATCGTCTGTTTCATTGGGCAATGGGTACGCACTTATATATATAAGTGACCTACCGATCCTGCTTCTGGGGCACAGAGATGAGGTGATCATCAGATGACGAGAGCCAAAAATGGGCCTTTATTTTCAGAGAACCATTGCGAAATGTTTTGATAACCTAAGTAGAAAAGTAGTCCTACAGGTGGCGAAACGACACTAGAGGAAGTGCGTTACGAAACCGGGTAAAACCCAGTTCTGCATTAAATCCCATTATGAGTGTTTTTGTACCTAATATCACGTGGTTCGCCACACGAGCTCGTGATCTTTCATATTTATGTCGACTTGTGCCGCAACGACGCGACGGTCGTTTTGTTGTGCCCATGCTGCTGCGGAGACGTTATGATTTTATCAGTATACCACATCTTATGGTTCATTTTATTTGCAGTTGGATTTTCTACTGATGATGAAACGATTCAATGTCTTTATCACTCTGGATTTTCCAACTGATGATGTCGACACTTTTCATTTCATCAATACTTTCAATTGGTACTGAAAATTTTCAACTCGAAATTAGTAAAATAGAGTTTAGAGGTTATGAAATCATAACGAGCTTGAATATAGTGAACTCGGGAAACGTGCACGAAAAATATGTAAGGACGTTTTGTATCGGTTCGTTGCTCATCCGTAATAACGATGCGTTTTCCGGAAGATCCGGATTTTTTCCACCCATGACGAAATCAATTACCTCGTTATTTTCAATCGGTAGGAAAGTGAGCATCTTCGACTGAATAAAATTCTTTCATTGCAATCAATGCGATTTTATTTTCCGAAACATTAGTTCCTCACTACGTTCACATCAATAGAAAAATTATTTAATTTTGTAGATTTCATAAAAAATAATGCGAACATTCTTTACAAAAATCGAGTTAAACTATCACCGTTACGAAAGAACGGACATTTCTTTTTGGAATCTGATGCAAATAGATGTGTAATATTCAAAGCAATTTGCAAAAGCATAGGCTTAGTGACATAATAAAAATGGGGAAAACTGAAGCGAAACTCGTCGAGTGTGAAATTTCTTTTAAAATTATACGTCGTTGGAGGAAGTGACTTTTAAGGTTATGGTCGGTTGAGTGATCAACGTATGCCTATGCAGAAATACGAAAAATACTGCGCAATACGAAGTAAAACGGTGACATGTGAAATATCGGGTATGAAAATCCAGTTAAAAAAATTTGAACAATTTCGTTGCATCGATATTTAGTCATTTTAATAAATACGATTTGTGAAATAGTTTAACTGTAGGACATTTCAGTTTGATTGCATAACTTCAAAGCGTTTGTACACCAAATTTTACATTCCTTTTATACTGCATAAAACTAAACGCACTTTATAAATTCATCAAAACCTGATAATCTCGTGTGTGAAGCGATAAAATGTCGTCGATTAAACTTGGAGAATTTTTGTAATTGCTCGAGTTGAAAATGAAACGGAACATTGCATGAGTCGCATTTTCGCAACGTCGACGATAAACTGTTATAACATGTACGAGCAATGCACTAAATTCAATAACGATATATAAAAAGACATAAAAGAATTAATGCTTGCTTTAAATAAGAAACGCGAATCGTTTCCCTCGTCATTGTTTCTATTTTTTATTGTGTTCCTAATAAAGAGAAATGATAATCCTCTAACCCTGATTTATGTATTAGACGGGAAAATTTATGATGACGTGAAAGATATTAAATACAATAATAAACGCACAATATTGAGCTAAAAATTAGTAAACCTGTGATTTACAAACATATATTATGAAATTGCATGAAGGAAATTGAGTGAAGCTACAAAGTACTTTATCCACATCGTATGTCAAATAAAATATAAGAGAAAAAATAGTTTGAACAGAAGATATTTTGATCTTAACGCTCATTTATCATTAATTTCTTTTTGATTATCTAACCGGACAGCGAATTTAGAGTTTTAATTAGAAATTATTATTTTGGTTGGTATCGAGACTATCGACGAGACCGACACGAGATCGAGACGAGAAACACAATTCAATTGGGATTGGCACGAGACGGTCGAGAATCTCGAGATGAGTATCACATCAACTTTTCCATTTCTAAATTAAGGAAATTACATTTATCGAGATCCGAGATTCTCGATCGAGACCAATACAAAACAATTCGAGAAATTCGTATTCCGAAGACGAGACCACCAATTTCCAGGCTGACTCGAGAACCGCGAAAATAAACAGGGTCTGGTCTCGACTCGCCAAAGACCAAAGCAATATTAGCTAGATTCAAAAAATATTATGAGAGATATTTAATTTAAATAAGTTTTTCATAAATAAATTTTAACAAATGCAATAAATAATTTGAAAAGCTAAATATCATTTAATAAAGCTATTGCGATTTATTCAAAAAGTGGACAAAAGACGATAGAAACCTGTGCGTTTTCGACGGATATAAAATTGTCATTTAAAAATGTGGTTGCGGTTACATAATATCCAAAATGAACTAAAAACTGAGATACATGTAAGTATAAAAATATTTGATAAGTCTATCGTGACGGACACAAAGTAAACATAAAAAAAAAACAGTTTGAAATTCAACCTAATAACCTAAAATTTATAATTTCGTTGTATTATATGAAAAACTCACCTTCATAATTTTGAAACGCGGAAAACCGAAAATCCTATTAAAACTAATTCCGACCGTTAAGGCAACAATTTGTGTTTTTTACTTCTGCATTTTTTACGAGAACTAATAATTTCCGTTAGAAAATTTCCGAAGATAATTGCAAAAAGAGAAAATTTAACCGTCACTTTTTCGCAACGCCACCGTCTGTCGTCTCGTATACACAAAGCGCCGTAAACCGTAAAGCGCGCGCCTCTTTAAAAAATTCATCAGTGTAATAATGATCGCGGCCGCGCACATGAAAATCGACGTGGACTGTCCCCTTTCACCATGGGATTTCCCCCTAAGAACTTCCTTCGCAAGGTCGTCGGCAAGTTTGACGAAATACGAAAAATCGTTTCGGCGTTGCGTCAAGACATTTTACGCTCGATTATACAAAAACGCACGCACCGCTCAGCTTTTTATCACGTCTGCGTCTTGCTTCGTTTATTATTGTTTTAAAATTCCTACGACTGTACAATGGACATACTGTACCATGGTTTCTAGGACGAAAAAACAAGGTTAAAATTCAAAAATGAAATCGATAAAAACTGGAACAGGTTCCTTTTCAATTGGTCCAATTTTTAGTATTTCAAATTATAATAAAATATTTACCTGATACATTAGTATTAAATTAGGAATTTTCCAAATCTGATCCCCCCCCCCCCCGACATCTTATCGTTTTGTTTCGCAACATTTCTTTGGCAAGGATCGACATCCCTCGAATCATTTCGGTTATTCCTTACTCACGTGAACGTAAACAAAAATATGGAAATATTTTTTAGCGAATATAAATACTTCCGCCATTTTTAAAGAACAGGTATAACTTTGGATAGGTAATGCTGTCGTTTAATGTTACCATTTAAATTAGTAGAAAAGTTGACTATTTGAATTTGTCGGAAATAAAAACACTCGCAGAAACCGTGTACGGAATATAGTTACTCGTGCTGCCACTAGTCGCCATTGCAATTCAATTGTCGTTCGTTAAAGAAATGAGTTTCAATATTCCATTATAGTGATCTATAATCTCTTACGGACCCAAACAACAAAATTCGCCTCGGGATGTACTGACGAGCTCCTGAGGACGTACAAACGTCCGCTTTTGATTCTCGGGAGCTCCTCAGAAGCTCCTCAAGATATCCTGAGACAGGCTTCTGTTGTTTGTTTAGTCAGTTAATTATATCGTATTTTATTACTTGTCTACGAGGTCTACGAGATATTTTTCATTTTTATTTTGGTTTCCCTCAGACTACCTTTAATTTATTTGCATCGAACATGAACTATAATTTCCTACAAAAATGCAAACAAGACAATTTTCAAACATTTACAATTCTTAACTAATCAAACATTGGCATTTCACTAACAAGTAATATTACACAAGTGTGACACGGCGATTGATCTGCAAATTGGTATATTTTCAGGACTCTATACGTCTTTTTTTATATCGGCAACGAAGAAGGTTCCAAACTCCCTAAAATGTATAATAGCATGCATGCACATGTGAAGTAAAACTCGTTGCTGTCTGAGGATTTTTTTGCTTCGCTGATTTTGATTCTGAAGTAAAATTTTCAATATTCAAAATGGAGCATCGAAAATGGCGAACCAAATTTTCTAAATGTTTTTTCGTAAAAAGTACTATATAGAGATTTTTTGAGTCATAATTTTCTATACGAAAAACGAAAGAGCTTTATAAAATTTGATCTGCCACTTTGGGTTCGCCATTTTGAGTTTTGTAAATATGATCTCAAATTCCAAATAAGTGACCAAAAACATCACCACACCAACTTTTATGGAAATAAGTTTTCCATTATATCTGCGTGCATATTATTATACATTTTAGGGATTTTCGAGTATATCAGGGATCAGTTTCAACCCTCAAACCCTCTTCTTTATCGATAAAAAAAATACGTATCGATTATTTTTCGGAGTTCTAAAAATGTACCAACTTGCAGTCCAATCGGCTTGTCACGATTGAGTAGTGTTACTTGTAAGTCATTTAGTAATTTAAATTTATTTACACAATGATTAGTTTTCTACTAGTTAATCGTCCATATTTCCTTTTTTCAATAGAGAAACTGAACAGCAAGTAGTCAAATTTTACTATTTCAGATCGAGAGAGCAGGTATCTCCAAATTCAACTTATCGATTGTAGGATAACCGCGTTTTGGGGGATTCCCCATGGAGATAGAGGGTAAGTAATATAAGTAAGTAGATGATCTGAGAAGTGACGCCCCCCTTGGCGCAGGAGCCCGTTTGGTGCAGTCTTTCTTATAAAGAATCTAAAGTAGAACGGTCACGGACCTAACCTTGAAATTGGAAACGAGTATATTTAAAAAAGTGAAACTTTTTCTGAAAGTTGGACTCCGACGATGTATTCACGTTTCATATGGAAATTGGAAAATTTCTGGAATTAATTTATGATGGACATTTTACAAATATGTTTTTGTCATAGTAGAAATAATTTATTCTGTAGTTCCGATTTAGTTTTTCAATAATTTTTACTATTTTGTATTTACTAATACTTGTAAACGGACTCTTCGTGGTAGCAGTTAGTATTAACGAAATTGTGTTTAATTTAAAAGTCATAGGGCTCGCGATCTCGAGATCATTTTAACGAATGTCAATATCCTGGTCACGAGTTGTATAAACGAAATGGCCTCAAATATTAACCTGTTCAACCATTTTAAGAAACATAAGTGAAAAAGCTTGATTGTGTGTTGTGATCAATTTAATGGAAGGATTATTTGGTCTCCATTTCCTGATTTTCTCGTCACATGATTTGATAAACTGCAACACGCCGGGAGTAGAACTCGATTTTGCGCCCTGCAGTGACATATTTGGTGGCGAAATATCGATCTTCGACGAGTGTTTTTTCCCAATAACTTCTTAAAGTAATTGTATTATTTTGCTGACTTTCAATAATTTGAAAAAGAATAAAATATCCTTGGTGGTAATGAATTCTGAACACTTTCTTAGATTCGTTACTTTAAACAGAGAGATAACAATAAAGAACGTAAAAGGGGCTTCTAAAAGGATCTAAAGAGGATCTAAAATTGTCTCATTACAAATTCCTTTTTCTTTAACAGTAGTTTAGAATCATTATGGGAGATGTACTATCCCTCGGTATACATTTCGTGCAAAGGTTTCATTCATAAACTCAAAAAATGAATCCCAAGTCAAAAATTAGTAGCACGCCCCCCGAAGGAGTTTCATAAAAGGCTGAGAAAATGAATCTAATGTCCTCTCAAGGTCGCTGGAGAAGGTGACGAAATCCGAAAATCGCTGGATTACGTGTAGGTAAAAAAAGGTGCGTAATCGCCGGCGGCGCTTTGCCAATATCAATGGGGCGCTGCTGCTTGGAATTTGAAAATCGAAGCGCAATATGATGTGCTGCGGTTACGAGGGCCGTTGCGCAAGAAGATGGACATTCCGAAGAGGAGTCGCTGACGTGTGGAAAGAGCAGCTCCTGAGCCTCCATTTTCTGGGCCATGGTCGAAACGAATTTCGAACGAGAGACCAACGTCCTTCAAGGCCTTTCCTGCGCACGTCGACGGCTTCACATTTTTCACGTTTCCCCTGCTGATGACACTTTTTCGCTTTCGTCCAATTTTGTATGGTCCAAGGGAATTTCTATCCTAGCGCCATTTTGATACAGGGGAAATTTTGAAAATGAAGGATTGAGAAAGGGTCAAATTTTTGTGGTGAACCATTTATAATCTCATGAGACGAATTGTAGGTCATGAGATAAATTAAATTATATAGTAAATTAATTAAAATGTGTAAAATCAGTTTTTGAAATTTTTACGATTTACGTTATTTTAAAAAATATAAATTTTTCGTAAAATTTTATAGAAAAAAAAAGAATTATTTTTAACCGGAAGTACCACGCATTGTTCATAAATGTTCCTAACCGCAAATCCAATCTATATTGATAAATTAAATAAATATTAAATATTTTTCGAAAAATTTAACCGCGAAAAACAATTTTCAAGTAAAAAATTCCAGTTTTTGACGGTTGGTTTTGTTTTTGAGACACCAATTTGGGTCATTTTACCTTTATTTTCAAAATATCTACGTACCCATTTTAAAGTTCAAGTTTCGATGACACGATTTCTTTCATTTGCGCAAAAATTCCGATTTCAGTGTAAAAAAAAGATAAAAAATGAAAAATATTTGAAAAATCAATTTTTGGGGGGGAAAAAATAATGTATAGTTTTACACAGTTGCATTTTTTGAAAAACCTAATGACAGATTCTGAAAGTACCGTTAATTTTTCTTCAGATATGCCTCCATGAAAATTTTTTGTAGATTTTTGCATTGCATTTTTCAGTTTTTGAAAACAGTAGTGAAAAAATACATAACTACCTTAAATGAAAAAAATTAGCTTTAATTGTCTTCAATATACTGCCAGTAAAATTTCAAAATCAATTACCCAAAACAAATAAAACAATTTAACGATTTACCATCTTAAAAAAGAAAAATAATTTGTCAAATTTAATAAAAATAAATGACACTCAATAATTTCTAACCGGACATAAACCGATGTAATGTTCGTAATAATAATTATCGTTAATTAACAACAGCGACTAACATCAGTATCAAATATCCTTGAAGGTCTTTACTACGCAACTTTACACCTTTTACGCACATTTCACTTGCGGGAGCAGAAGCGAGAGGCTCAGCTGAATTCGCTTTCTTCTTCGCGGCTCGGCGACTTTCATCCCGGTGGAGGATCTTGACGCGAAATCGACAGATCGCGCTTTTACTTTTGTGCGGAATTTCTGATGTTACGTGCGATGTTTATCGCAACTTCCTTTGCGATTAATTTGTATTTTGCACAAATTAAACAACTTACTAACGTACGAGTGCACCCATTTTTTTCGTAATTGCATTTTACTTTTATCGCTTCAGGAAAAATGCAGTTATGTAATCAAAGATTTTCAAAAAACGATGGCGTTTTACACGGAAATGAACAACATTAGTGCCAATTGGTTAATTTAAAATCATTTAATAATTTTTTATTTTATTTATTTTCGTCTGTTTATTTTTTTCTTGTTGAAATATTTTAATAAATTTAACAGAATCAATATATAATTTAAAAAAAATTAAGTATTCACTAATTTAATTGTACGTATTTATTTAATGTTTAACACATACGTGATTACATGACTTCCGGTTATTTATTTACTAATTTAATTAAGTAAATAAATTTTAAAATATTTTTTGTCAATTTTTAGACAAAAAGTGTAATATTATAAAGGTCATCAATTTATTTAAAGAAATATTATTAAAAAAATTTAATTAATTGTGGAGTGTTTATTTTTATAATGAAATGCAATAGAAAATTTAAACGAAAAATTAAATGTTAATTATTCCTCATAGTATCTGTTTTTTTTATATTTTTTGTTTGGGTATTATTATTATTATTCATAATGTTTTGATTGCATCTCTTGTATAATTTTAATTGCAATTTGAGAGCACTAACCCCTGTAAATAAATAAATAATTAAAAAAGAGTGCAAATAACTTTTAAAATATTTAAATTCATACACAATAGATTTAAATACGATAATATTCATTTAAAAATATTAATATTAAACAAATTTATTTAATTTTTGCTTTTTTAAAACTCAAATTCCATTAAAATAATTAAACAAAATAAGAAAATTATTTTTTAAATTACTTTTTACAAATTTTTAAAAATGTGCTTTATTAAAATAAATAAATAAATAATATTACTATAAATTATTTATTTTGTTTCTAGTTATTGTCATTCATATTAATAAATAATAATTCTAAATAAATATTTTCTACAAATAAAAATTTTGAACTTGGTCCTAAAGTATTTTAAATTTACCATAAAAAATGTTATTTAAGACTAATTTATTTTCGCTTTTTTAACACTGAAATTCCATTAAAATAATTGAACAAAATCACAGAATTATGTTTTAAATTACTTTTTAAAAAGTTTTTTTCTGTATTCTTTAATTTTAAAGAAAACAAATTTTTAAAAATGTGCTTTATTAAAATAAATAAAATAAATAAATAATATTGCTATAAATTATTTATTTTGTTTCTAATTATTGTCATTTAAATAATAATAAATAATAATTCTAAATAAATATTTCCTACAAATAAAAATTTTAAACTTGGTCCTGTATTTTAAATTTACCTCAAAAAATGTTATTTAAGACTAATTTATTTTCGCTTTTTAAAAACTGAAAAAATAATTAAACACATAAGAAAATTATTTTTTAAATTACTTTTTAAACAGTTTTTTTCTGTATTGTTTACTTTTAAAGAAACAAAATGTTAAAATGTGCTTTATTAAAATAAATAATATTACTATGAAGTATTTATTTTGTTTCTAATTATTGTCATTCATTCTAATAAATAATAATTCTAAATAAATATTTCCTACAAATAACAATTTTGAACTTGGTCCTGTTTTGTAAATGTACCGTAAAAAACGTTATTTAAAACTAATTTTTACCAAATTATCCATAAAAATACGTCCATCGGATCTCGAGTATAAGAATCGCGTAAAAAAACCCTGGAGTTCAATAGCACCGTCATCGATACTCATTTCCAAAATTCCTGAAGAAAAATGTGAGGAAAACGTGGAGCCCGTTTTTGGGTCGAAAAGTGGACTTTTCCTTCAAGTTCAAAGTTCGAGATAATGGTACCCAGTAAACCGGTTTAGTTGGAAAAACTGGAACGACGTAAAACAATCGTGTGTTACCTGGCCTTGTATCCACGTGTACGTAATATGCCTTTGTGCTACAATTTGAGGTTCAACGGCTTTCTTCCTTTCGCACCGAAAAGAAATGCCGTGACACATTCCCAACGGTACCTTTTTTCGAAATTACATAACGTTTCGTCACCGCTAAACGGCGCGTATTTGTCTAACAGACGTAATCGGAGGTAAGTGAAATGATTCGAAGAATTTATTATGTAGCCACTAAAGATATATTAATTTACATAATTGTATGTTATTTACGTGATATATTATAGTATTCACGATATATGTGTTTCAATGTCTCCTTCCAGCTTTTCCGTATCCGTGATCGACATTTTTTGGATTTTCATCACGTTTGATTCCCATTTTTCATCTGGTCATTTATTACACTTTTAGTATGAAGTGATTATTTCCTGATTTATTGTCCATCATTTTTAAATTCCCGTTAAACACTTTTTTACAGTCTTCGAACACAAGTGGTGCTTTTGACGTATATTTTAACACCTAGAAACCTTTTCCTTGCTCATCTCTAAAAAATCGTCTATTATTTAATTTTACTCATTCTGTAATTTTTAACATAAGTGAAAGTCTTCATCTTCCTGATAACGATGAATAGTTTTTATAATTTTTTCACCCTAAAAAAAATACGAGGACCAAACTCGGGATTTGAACCCGGAACCTTTTGATTGACGTTCGAAGTCCCTTTTTAACAGTTAAATGTTATATTTAACAATTTACATCATTTCTTCTATGATACATTGATTATTTTTTATTTTATTTTTGTTCACCGTTTTATTATATATTTTAAACATTTTAGTGACTATAAATGACGTCTAGTTTTTCTGGTATTTCTCACCATCTATGTTCACAACCTAATTACGAATTAAGAATGGTAAGTTTTTATTACCTACTTTGAGTATAAGTTTATGTAATAGTTTTATGATAACTGCATTGTAATAAATAAAATTTCTATAAAGAAATTCGGTAACCGATTATGCATCAAAATAAAATGCATCACGTAATCATATGATAATAAAATAAAATCAGCATTTCATTCGATATTGACGTAACACCTGACTGAAAATTACAACTGAAAATTGGAGTATATGTGAATGAACTTTATTTTCTTCCTTTCGGACCGAATGTGATGACTTGCGTAAGTGAATAAAAATTACAACATTTAATCAAGCAGTTACCTAACCTTTTATATAGTAAATACTTTGTAACATATTAAACCAGTAAACGCATAGTACACTTTGTTTAAATATGAATTTCCGCAAAGTGCAATAAAAAGCGGCTTTTCACATTTCATAATCGTTTAATATGTTGTACCTCTAGTGGTAATTTGTTATATATATCCTTGATGTATTGTCTTTTAATATTCAGGAAATGCTTTATTTTCTTATGAAAATTATCTAAAAGAATAAAATCAACAAGTATTTTCAGCTCATATGCGAAGTGTTACGTAAAAAGTCGAGATAAATATTATAATACTTGCGCGGATATAATAAAATGTTTCTAACTCAATGAAGAGAATCCTGAAGAGAAACTAGAAGGAAGTGAATTTCAAGGTAATTAGTGTAGACTCGTATACGAGTTTCCCTTTCGCCGGTGGATATACGTCACAAACGCGGGTCCAAGATTTTCGGTGGGAACCTGAATTCTATCAGATTCGTTATGTTCGAATCCATTATGTTCGATGACGGCATTACTTTCCAACATTCTCCATTTTACAAGACGCAATTTCATGATATTGTATACGCACATAATTTTCTTACAGTACTTTCGCAGCTTTCTTTCGTACGAGTTTAATCAGCTGATTTCGTCATTTTCTTTCAATAAATGCCGTCATTTTTCAATTTCATAGATTTACTTTAGAAATTAATTATATAATCCACTTATGTAAGATGTAAGATAACGGTGACGTTGTTTTTCATCCTCTTATATTCGTACTTATTTTTCAGCTAGTTTAAGGTTAAAATACTTTGAATTTGTGATTTTTAAGTGATTTCAAATAAGTTGTTTGATTTTTACATTAATTTTATTTATGAACTTCTGAGTTTTTAAAGTGACTATCAAGGTGGGAAAAAATATTGGCCTTTGCGTTTCTATTAATTTATATTACTGCTAATTTGATGTCCTCTTTAGGGGTATAACTTTTTGAAATGAATTTAACTGAAATCATTGAAAGGTTATATCTCTGAAGAGAACATCAAACTTAATGAAACCATTAATGACCATTAATTTGTTTCCCTTAATATCATTAATTTTATATTTTTTTTTTATTTTTTTTTTTAATTTTTTTTATTTGATATTTTTTAAATTTGTTCTTTAAAGTCGCATCAATCATTATATCTTGATTAGTTGTTTTGACGAATTATTAATTTTTTTTGGAATTGTGATGTTAACTAATTTACCCATTAAAAAAAATATTGAATTGAAAAACTGAAATGAATAAAATTAACTGAAATCAATGTAAACATACCGTAGCGAATTAAAGTGTATTAATTTCTATTGACAAGACTAATGGAGAATAATTGAATTTAATTGGAGTTATTTTAAAGGGATTAATTATTATAATTTATTAATTTTTTTTTTTCGGCTTAAAAGGTTAAATTCTAGGGTATTTTATAATATCGTTTCTATGTTTAAAGGGCAGCACTATCCGTTTATAAATAAATAAATAAATTTAAATTTGTTGTTGTAAACAAATATTCATATTTATTGCGACTGCTACGAGTTAAAGTATACAGAAATTAATTTCGATGATATTCGGCCAATTAAACAGTTTCAATGCAAAGTAATTCACGAACATCTACTTCTATTTTGTATTTGATAATAAAAATTAATGGACATTAAGGATTTTTAATCAAATTCAATTGGAGCTCTATGGAATTTCCATGAAATGATTGTTAATATATTTTACTTTTTGATAAGATTTTCATATCAATAATTTATTATTGATTAATTACACTGCATTCAAACAGGGAAATTATAATTAAAGTCTGCTAACAACAAACTAGAATTTTAGCTGTGTCATCCGATTAATTTTTATTGAAACTCCAATGTCATTCCAATTGTTCGACAGGAATTAAATTTAATGAACAAATAGTAGAATAGTTTTTGTAATTTATTGTTAAATTCAATGGAATTATTATCTTTAAATTTGGCTTTTATTCGTTGACAATCAATTTGTATAATTTAATTTTTTTTAATCGCAGTCGAGAAAATTTAAATAATTTGTAGAAAGTATTTTTCACTGTGTAAATGTGGTAACTCTCTCACATAACATAACTGTGTCATGCTCAATATTGAATAAAGTATTGAATTCAGGAAAGAAAAATAACGTTTACACTAGTAATAAAATATTTTCCTTAAAGTACAAAATTCTAGATAGTCTGGTATATCTGGGAATCTTAAGAGGAGGAACTTTTCGACTACTCAGAATAGTTCAATAGGTCGCTATGGCATTTCATCACCAGGAACTGTTTACAAGTGGTTGAAACAGCTAGAAATATAGTTCATGGAATTAATCTTATTACTTTGACTAAATGTTAACGAAAGGTTAAAATTTACCTGCAATTGGTTAACTGTTTTAATAATTAATTTTATTTAAAATAGTAAAACAAACTATGTTAACAAGTTCTTATTACTAATTTCGGGCCTACTACCTAATCGTAGTTGAATTTTCCAGATAAAATGTAGATAAAAAAAGAGAAGAGAAGATTCAAGAAAGTATTAGAAACTTGGACAAAAAACGTAATAATGATATTCAAATTATGTTTAAAAATAGAAACTAGAATAACAGAGCTGAATTCCCTTTTTTAGTAAGAAATGTGGTAAGATTCCTTATAAATATGAACATTTCGTTTATTTCTATCCAAATTATCTCAGTGTTTCTAATATCACTAAAAAATAAATTATAGATACAGAACAAATTGCACGCGAGAATAAACCAATAAAATATTCCAGCATGGAAACTAATTTAAAGATTTATCAACAAGGTTTTGTTTTTAAATATGATTATATATTACGAAATGTCGAACTGAAAAAGAGAAAACTCTTGTATAATTTTAAAATCAATTTGTTTTGACACTATCGACTGCAACAAAATTATAAATTTAATACTAGAAACAGTTTATTTGAGATACAAGTGTTGTGTGCAGAAATATAGGTCAGTAGATAGGACAAATTAACTCAAAATAGTACAAGTAGTAAATAACAGTAGGAAAAAGGCCCAAAGATTAAATGTAACTAAATGTAAAGTAGGGACCAATTATTTGCGACAAGATTAATTATCGAAGAATATTAGGTATAGTTTATATGGAGACTAAATTGTGAAAAGTACGGAAGGTTCGATAATTGTGGCAAGAGGGATGGTAAACATAATTACAAAAAAGCTGAAAAATAGTGATGAATATAGTCAACGACATGTAAAGTCCTGAGATGTCCAGAAAACAATGTTAGAAGATTGAAGATAAAATCGCGACAAAATAGTAATATAACATTATTGTAACAGTATTTAATTACAATACGACCTAACCTAACTTAAGTTAACCTAACTTAGCCTAAACTACTATAATTGGATCAATTGCACCAAACCGAAGGAAATTGACGAAAATTCCGATGAAAGATTATTTAACATCTGTTTCAAATTGTATAAGTGGACAAATGAAACTCAATATTTTTGTTACAAAAGTTATTTTAGGCAGTAATTACAGATGCAGTAAATAGAATCGTTTCCAAATTTTTAATGAATATTTTTCTCAGGACATTTTAATTCTGATGAAGCTCATGACAAATGATCTGAATGTTTGTCGCTATGATGAAATAGTTGACATTATAATTATAGATCGATTTGTTATTAAAAAATTCATCAAAAATTTTAATGAAATTTTTAAACAAAAACTGTAACGGCACTCATTTCCATTGAAGCAAATGACAATGTTCGTCTTTGAATCAATCATTTACTCAAAAATCGTCATCACATTGTTGGACACATGTTATAGTTAAGTAATATTTTTTAGTCAAATTCGTATTTAATAAACTTGTTGGTTTTGATCATGAAGGCAAGACCAGACGAAACACGAAAGAAAGTGTGTTTAATCCACAACCAAAAATCTGATGGTATTCTGAATGGTGAATTATATGTACTTGTATTTAATTAAAAAACACAGGATATTAATTTAAATCATTATTATCAAAAAAGGTGTAAAATCTCGTAAAGTATAAAAATACTCATACTGATGTCAGTTGTTTAGTATGTCGACCAATTGTATTTTCTACTTTGTCAAAAAATAAGCATATTGTTGTTTTTTAGTGAACTGTCGAGAAACGTCAGTGACCTTTTCTCGAAAAATTACTGAAATAATACTTGAAATCAATCATTCCTAGTACAAATCAGTAGTATTTTGAGAGAAAATCAATAACTTTTAATGTCAGTTCCCTAGGACAGGGTGAAAGAAAGGGATAGATAAAATTGAAAAAAATGGAAAAATTAATAGAAAATGTGTGTGGAAGTTTGCACGAAAATATATATTTTATCTTATTTGTAATATGTAACAATGTAAAAGTTTGATCAAAAACGTGATGTAGATATCAAATGCGATTCAACTTCCAAAAACGATGCAAGATTGTGAAAAAGGTCGATATAATAATAGGGAAAAATGCTAGTGGGAGACAGAAAGTGAGAAAGGTCAGGTCAAGTATGTTGGAGAAACTAAAGTTTAATGAAAGCAAACCCAACGGTAAACTGCAGAAGAATGTAGTATTTAGAAATACGTAATAAACGTACACATTATATTATCAAAATTGTCAAAAATCATGTTATTTTGTTTAACATTTGCCAAAATAAAAAATGTCGCCTTTGTTTGATAAAATAAACAATTAAAAAATACTCCAGTTCTTAAAATGGCAATTTGAATAGAAGATTTATTCAGAATTAGGAGAATTCGCAAGAATAAAATTAAAAATACATTTTTATAGTTCAGATTTTTATTTTTGTGAATTCTCGTCCAGTTTTTAACTAATATTTCATTGAAATTTGACGCTCTTTGATAAACAATGCGTAAATTTCTTCCAAAGTTTGAATTCGTCAATCGATAAGGTAGTAAATCTATACTGTGAAATGTAAATTAAAATTGATTGAAGCTCTTTTTAAATAGTTGCGCTTTGCAACTACAATTCTAACAATTATGCTTGATATCTTGTAAAATATAGGAGACATTCGTCAAGAATTGATTGAGAATTTTCGAAAATTCTCGGTGAATTATCAATCCAGTTTTTCGATATACAGTAGAGTCCCGGTATATTTGCATCTCGCTATATTTACGTCCCAGCGTATTTGCCGAGTTCCGTCTCGTTATATTTGTCTGTAACCGCCTTCTTTTTCCCCACCTTGTGCGCTGGGGCCTCAGGAAGGTCCTGCTGAGACGTCACGAACGTAACGCCACTGGGAGAAGCCGCGCTCCCCTTTTTTTGACAAATATAAGGTGACGGGAGGAGAAGGCGAGGAACCGAGAGGGCAAATATACCGAGACTCTACTGTATTGAGTTTATTTATATTGGAATTGCAGATACAAAGCCCGAATTTTAAGAAAATGTTTGAATAAGTTTTATTTTATGTTTTAGCTATATATTAATACTTGATCAACTGAAGGCTTTAGATCCCCATTAAAATGAATATTTGAGGTTAGGATTTGACTTTATTATCATCGAAGCATTAATTCTTAGTTTTTTTGGAAATATAACACATTAATTAATTTTTAGATTTATCCTATTTAATTCTAAAAAATGTTCAACATTTTACAAATATTGCATACCAAAGACATATTAATCATAAGCTACTAAAATATATCAAATTTTAACGTAAACTAAGCATTACATATACATCATAGAATTATGCCAAATTAAAAATGCACTTATTCACAATAAAAAATGTGATAAAAAGTGAAACTATCAACTATAGAAAAATGCAATAAAATATATTTTTATTTTTCCTTTACAATATTTGATTCTGAAAATGCTCAGTTATTAAATTATTGCCAAATATGAAACAATGAATTCCTAAGGGATTGATTTTGGAGAAATAATAAATGTCAAGTTGTGATAAAAATGAATTTATTGAAAGAATAACTTATGCAGATTGTATAATGTGATTCTACTCGTGTTTAATGCAACTCACTGTTTTCTGTGCACCTGACTTTCCAGAGCGAAACTGTCTCTCGAACTTCGTATGTGATTTATATATTTCATACATCTGATTCAAGACGGCTCGTTTCTGGAACGTTCTAGGTTTTACTCTCAAAATTAAAATTACTACACTTTTACCAATTAAAATTCAAATAGTATGTGTACTTATGAACGCTTTGTTTCTTAAGGCATTCAAAAATGTTTAATGTCATCATTTTTATTTACTTACATTCTTTTTTTTAAGATTTTATTTACTTAAAAAGAAAAAACATTAGAAAGGATTTATTTACTTAAAGAGTTGTAACGATATTGTTACCACTAATTCCACTTTTGGATATTTTTATTAATCCAAATGATTAGAGGATGACTTGTAGTTAGAATTGAAGCAAAAATTAAGTAGGGTTTTAAGTAGTAACAGTAAGGTATATTAAAGACATTTAAATATGCTTGAATAATAATTATAAAAATGCAATAAATTTTATAATTTTAATCAAACGTATTTTGGTATATAATTTTTTGTAATAAATAGGTTTTTAGGTAATAAATATTATTTATGACTGAAGTTGTTTATTATCTGATGAGCAAAGTATTTTCAATTCTTTTCTAGGTCTTTCTTAAAAATTACATATGAATATATTTATAACACTTATCTAAATAAATAAAATAAATATCAGTGCATAATGTTGACGAACATTTAATATAAAACTTAGATATAAATGAGTTTTTGCTTATTTTAATTTTTGTTGTCCTCGTTAATACTATTTTAAATATTTTGTTTTTAGCACCTACAAGTTATCCTCTAATTTTCTTGAAATAAAATTCACTATGTATGTAATGAAAATTAAGTCACTGTAATGTGTAATTTTTTACTCCATAAGTAACAAATGCTCACTCCAAGAAATTTAAATAGTACACTTTTGAGTGAAAACTAATAAAGACGAAACTATGATGATTTTGTTGAATATTTGATTAGTGTAGCTTGTAGACCGATGAAGTTGACCGACAATTTGTGAGTTTTTTTAGGTTAATCTGTAGTTCCGATTTTTATAGTTAGACAATTCAAACTGTCAGATACTATTCTAATTAACCTAACTGATGAATTGACAAAACTAACATGTTAAGTTAAGATAATCAATTGTTATTAACAATTACCTAAATTTTGGACGATATTCAGTTTCTGATAAAATCTTTTTCAAAATTTGCTTTTCACTTTGTGTCAACAGAAAGCAGATACAATAATGGTACAAAGTATCCTCAAAGGATACACAAAATATATTCTTATTTCTGAAAAATAGTTACAGTAAAATAAAAGAGCTGAGACACAAAACTATTGAAAACAATATTAAAAATATATTAAATTACTGTCAAAATGTTATACAAATTATATATTTTTGGATTTTTGTAGTATGGTTATGAGTTTTTTTTATAGAGTTACTAAATATTTAATGTCATAATCAAGACATACGGAACTGAATATAACAACTGACTTTAATTTAATTAAAAACGAAACAAAAATTATAGCAGATAGTATGAAAAGATCTCGAAAAGGCGTTAAAAATAGCATCATGAACAGTTTTTGCAGTTGAGTACTAATAAATATACTTCATGATTACTCGGTATCTTTCTAGAAAAAAGTGTCTCGTCAATAGATATCACTGTATACAAATCGACTAAAACAATAACAAATAGCAACAGTCTAGCGCTTTCTCGAGAACAATGGAGAAAGATAAAGACCACTAAAAACCTAATTAACTTTTTACACACGGATATGCTTAAGTAAGCAAACATAAAAAACATAATAAAGACCAAATTAAAATAAATATAGAAAAATAACGAAAAGGACCGAAGGTGTACGGAAATTGACGGAAATTTTACGGGCACACGCCTCGCCGGAAGCGGTCTTCTGAAGCACGTGGTTCTGAGGATTGTTTTCATTGATGGATCATTATGCGATCGCTACTCGCTTTGTTAGCCGCGAAGTGATTAACTTTCGCACGCAACACCATCGCCTGCGGCGATCTATAGAAGTCGCGCTTGATCGCAGGTGAAATCGAGAGTGCAAAATGTAGTGTCGATGGAGAACCGCCATTTCCCACATGCGATAATCGAAGATGGCACGTGCGAGTCTCTTCCGGTTGTTCTTTTTTATTTGAATTAAATTAATTGTGAAAATCTTACTTATTAATTGGACAACCGTCGAAAAAGCAATTCAGATCAACCGAGATAGCGTGTGATCAAATGAGATCTTGTGAGGTCAAATTTGAACTCGGTTATCGCCGTATCTACAGAAATCTTTATAGAAAACTGGATAGAATTATCTAATGGTAGATCTTGATAGATCTTATTTTAAGTGGATCTAGTAAGATCTTTATTTACTAATATCGAGAAGAGTTGAATAGATCTCTAAAACAATCTGATCTGAACCGTTTTCCTTGGAAATATCAAATGGATTCTCTTCGGAAGTCTGAAACTCGTCTGACGAATCATGCAGTATTTGCAAAGATATTTACAGACGTATTAAAAATCATTTTTTGTTACACCAGCATGAAATGTCCGTCTTTCCGCCCGGAAGAGAGGGCGGAAAGTGCCCGATTGCCGCCCGGTCTGATAAAGATGGTCGACTGTCGGTTTTTTGATCCGTCGGCTTTTTGATTTGTCGGTTTTTCGATCGCCAACCCCAGATCGCGTATCATAGCAAACAAGGGACTTCAGTAATGTCAACAATAACAATGTTTGATTACTGCCACCACATAGTCTGCTGTCGTGATATAAACGGTGTTCCAGGAACCCAGATGAAATATTTCTAAAGCACAGGTAAATATAAAAAAACTGGTATTACTTATTCGCCAAAAACAACTTGAGAACTCAAGGGAACATTTTTAATCCAATGTTTTTTCAACTTCCAAAACCAGCAAAAGGAACATTTCTAAATGAAATTTTTTTTTGTCCATTTAAGGCTACGATAATGTTCCAATACTAAATTTATTGCTCTTCAATTAAACAAAAACAAGAAATGTTCACGACCTACAATGAAGTTGGCTTTTAAAAGACAAGCGCGCCATAATTAAGGCCTCATTTAAGGACTCTCAATATATCATAATTCCAAAAATGTTTGATATAAGAACACTAAATTTTGTATTAATGCGTTAAATCAGCCTTAAATGAGCCTTTAAATAGCGACATAATGGCCCAACGACTTCTAAAATAGTATTGGTAATACAATTAAACAGACTAGGTAACCTGGTGGAAGTTGACATTGCTAAAGGTCACCACTCTATTAAAGTTACTGTAGCGTAATTTGGTTACTACTATTCCTATCATCTGAAACAGCATAACATTCAAACTTTACACACCTACAATAATAATAATGAATATTTCAAACAATAAAAGACTTGTTTAAAGATGATATCCTACACTACAGCAAGTCAAACTTAAAGACACCATTGGAACTTATTTCAAATTTCAGGAAATTTAGGATGTACAGAAAAGTACCAAAGGATTTTGCGTTACGTAACCATGTGCACCTCCACTTGAGCACAGCCTAAATCAATTCTCTGGATCAATACCAAAAATGATTTCTTCGAGAAAAAATGATTAACTAGGTAACAAAGGAAACGAGAGGGAAATATCACATCAACATGGTGTCATTAAACGTCTACAAAGTGACGTTTAGCGCTTTAAGTGATCGGCGAGATAACAATCGGTCCTTTAAAATGGCTTCCGGGATCGATCGTTACGTCTCGCGCTATTTCTGTAATGGCACACGGAAGTTATTACCTAATTCGCGTAATCGCGTAATTGCGCCTTTCGTTACGGCACCCCGAGAACCAAGCAGCTCCACTTTCGGATATGTCTCTTTCTCTGTCTTTCTCTCTGTGTGTCACACATGCACATACCAACACAGGACCACACAGACACACACATAAACACTTGCTATTATTTTCTCTGTCTTTCTCAGACTGTGTTTTTCATGCACGATCTCGTAAAAGAGAAATGCCTTTATCGCTTTCGTAAAACGTCGGCGACGTTCGTCCTTGTTCTTCCTACGGTTGAACGACTCGGCCTTTAAGAAGTCAGAGACATCAGAGTTATAACGATGAAAGACACTAGACTGGATGATGTTTGCTTCAATGTATATTCCCTGACATCCCAAATTAATTAAACTTCCGGATGATCTGAATATTGACAATAAATTGAGAACAACAATACTTGGCTGCATTTCATAATTACTCAACCCCAAAACAAATTTCGTCTTCTGTTTGATGCCCATTTGCGTGGACGAAAACGGAAATCTGATCAGGAATTGACTCAACAAAGACTCCAAAACTAACAAAATAGCATAAATTGGATAGATGACTAGACATGAAAGATATTAAAGTCACGATTTGATGTTTTCATTACTAAAGTTTTCGTTGCCCATGACGTTGGTTGCATGGCCTGTGAAAAATAATAAATCTCTAGCAATCATGGGAAGTCGAATGTCGAAAAATAATAGTCAGACAAAATCAGTTTGACCATTTGACTCATAGGCCAGAATATACATTTCCGATGTCAAAATATCTCAATTGTCTCTAGTTTCTGTGATATGTTAAGGTGACAGAGCAAAAACAGCGATTTTGGTCTGCATTTGAGGTTATGTATCCTATTTTGTTTGTTTATTTTACGCCGAGAATACTTAAAAAGCACGGTTTTTCACTGATGATCGGATATTAAGTGGTCCTGTTTGTAGTAAGTAATCTCCCAAACAGCACAAGCCCGTCCCAAGACGACCTCAGGAACTCCTAAAGAGCTCCCGAGGACCAATAGCGAACATTTAGACGATCTCGGGGGCTCCCCAGGACATCCTGGGACGGATTGTGCTTTTCGGGCTGATACATTAAATTCATAAATATGAAAATTTCAAAATGTGATATCTCGAGAAAAAAGACAGATATTGAAATCATCTTAACGACATTTGACAGAATAAGCTTGTACTTTAAGATGAAGTTTACAGTTGTTATTATTATATGAAAAATGTAATGATACATAACCTGAAATATAAACAGAAATCGCTGCTTTCGCTCTTTTAGCTTAAGATATCTCGGAAAGAAGATTTTAACTTCGGATTCGAAATCCTTTATTGATTCTGGTGACTGGGTCAAATGGTCAATGTGATTTTATTAGGTGTTATTATTTTTATATCAGTTTTATATTTTTTGAAAAATACGATGACCGATTTCGAGAGATTCGATGTGTCGTGAATTTGAACCTGCGATTCCGTAATGAAATTCAATTGGATTAAATGAAAATCAAATGTAATAATAGATCATAAGTATATGTTTGAGTGCGAATATTTTAACCTCATGTTCTCAATACCAAAATATTTTACTATTCTACCTAAGTAATTTATGTACATAATTTTATTAAGTTGAGACACATAATCGAAAAAAATTGCCAGACCGCCAATCAAACAGTATTCATAAGTAAAAACAAAAACAAAGAACACTCGATTTATTATAGCCAGCGAATATTCATTCGATTCAAAAAAGGAAGAAATTCCCAGTAAATTATCGAAAATACTGGAATGAATTGCATAATTAATAAGATTAAAAATCTCTTCTATGAATTGGTCGAAAATATTTTGTTTACATCTCGAATTACATTCAATGTGTAAGCAAACACGTCTCTTCGTATGCTGATTGTCTTAATTGTACTTTGAACTTCGAACTCCACCCTTACGCAGAAACTTGCGTAAAACGCAGATAGTCAACAGAGCCATCTGCAGCACTGATTTCTAGTTTTGAAAATAAATATTTATTAGTGTAAAGTGTTATATGGACTGAAATACTTTGAATTGTAAGTAATTATTCTGGTAGAATTTATCATTTAGCTTACAAATAAATTGGCAAACGTATTAAAAAATACGTACTAAAATCAAAAAGGATTCCGACTTTTAGGGAAACTGAATTTTATATTAGGGGCAAAATTCTTCTAAAGAATATCTCTATGTATATCTATTTTTCTCTAAGTAAGTTTTGAATAATGAGTACATGACGCACGCAAATTAGCACAAAAGTGATTTAAAGCTGTTATATAACATAATGATAAAAATTATATTTACTGTTTTTACTATGTTAAAAATCCTCTTGTATTAAACCGGATGCTGATTCATTAACACTGTTCTTCTCTCATCGAAAACAACCATTCTACTTCGTATAAACCCAAGGATCTTTTATATTAATGCTCCAAAATCATTGCTAGTGTAAATATGTTTACTCATAATATTTTTAATCAAATTTTAAAGGGAATTCGAGTATAAGATTTGTTCATGAAATGTCATCGAGGTCAATAACGTCTTTTGATTACAGAATTATCAGAATAAAAGTAAATGAATTGAATTTACCAAAGATTGAAGGAAAAACTTAAAGAGATGTATTACAGAAAATCTGTGTGAAATTATGAATCTTTAAAAAAGTTCAAAGAATACAATGATGTCACCGTTTCAAAATACTCCAGAGTAATAAGAAAATTTCGAAATATTCGTGCAACGAACGGATATCGTAAAATGTTCAAATATGCTTGCAAAATTACTAACGCGGCAAATGACATTTGGAAACATTTCACGATTAGACATTAATCATAAAATAATTAGAATAATTAAGAAGTTTTCTGCAAAATAGGTGCAAAAATGACGCTCAAACCTGGCGCGTGTTTGTTCATGGTCACCGAGTAAGATGAACTATTTGACATCACGATTTAGTAGACTATACGTAGAAGGTCAATGTAGAGAACGCGAAAGACATAAAAATTTGAACTTTCATCTTGAAACTACGATGGAGAGGAACAAAAAATGTTTATATGCGAAATAGCATTAATCATCTGAATTTCACCGACAAAAATTTGTTATAAATTAGCAAAAGTGCTTTAAAAAAAATTAAGAGATGATACGTAAACAAAAATGTTGACACCGATTCATTTCAAATTAAACTGAGGTCGATATTTGCACCATACGTCAGCCAACGAACGTCAGTTCGGGTTTGAACGAACGAGCAAAAAATTACCTTTCCGAGAAAGATTAAGGAGGCGAGTAAAAACCAATATGATTGACGTCGACATTGCAGACAAAAGTTATTTTTTGCAAAACGCGTTAAAACGGATTTTCTGCCTCGATGTAATAAAAAAGATGAAAAGAAATTGTTTTCGTTAATTCCAATCAATTTGATATAAAAGTAAAAAAAATCGTGCATATATGACATACAAATATGAGATAAAAGAGGCTTGTGTTAGCGATTAAAAATCTTCATTCAAGTATTTCGGATGACTGATATTCTACCACGAATCAATATCGAAACGGCGCTTGATGACATATGCAAAAATTCGTTAAAAGTTCGTAAATACAAATGCATTAATAAATGGATGTTATCATTCCAATGCCATGAGTAGATGCAAAATTCCACTTTACGTTTGTTTCGCGAGAAATACAGATTTTACCTTCTTCACCTAGTTTTACCGGAGAGTTTTTACAATCACATTCGCGAATTTATAACCACAAAGCCAAGCCGGTCAACTGCGTTGAAATATTTTACCGATATAATTGTAGACAGGTTTACCTTGTATATATAGATAGCTGTTCTTCAAGTTCTTTGGAGACTTTTATAATTAATATCTTTGAAGAATGTCGAATATAGAAAATAAGATAATATCACTACAAAAATAGCAATAAAATGTTATTAAATTAAATCTATGCACGTTTGTCAGCCAATAAAACTGGATTACCACAGTGAAATTGTTTTTCTTTATAGATCAGACAAGACACAGAGTAAAAACAAAAATTGTAATCTTAGATGAAGATGACAAGGAAAGAGGTGAATGTATGAAAGCATAAATCTAAACTGAATGGTCAAAACAATATTTCCTTGAGTGTCTAAGAATTCAGGCCTATCAAAATAACATAAATCTGATGACTAGACATGAAAAATATAACCAAAATAATGTTTGATTACGTTGGTTGAACGTTATGGTCAATAAGAAATAATAGACTACGATCCATTGGAGTATAAAAATTAGAAAAATAATTGTTGTTTAAATGCTTCACATCAACAAATTAAAAAAGTATAATAACAGTAAATAAAATACTTAAGACAATAATCTTATCATTGATATACGACTGCTAATTAAGGAGACACGACCTTTTATTTTGTTTTCATGCGATCTGATATAAGGTCGAGCAGGTTGAAATTCATGCATAATGATAGTTTGACATAATACTGTCTACCATTGCACATTTCGTTTTTGTCGCTCAAGCAAAAACAGAAAAGAACTTCGCAACTCCATTACACACCTACACACTGACCGAATTCGCAACTCGAAAGTACACACGCGATTGTCCTACTTATTACAGTTTCTCGAACGAGTATTTCGTTGACGAAATTACATCGAAATGGACGAATTATATGTAGAAACATCAAAATGATGTCAGGGTGATGTTCAGGAGACTTATACTACGATAGTAAGGTCTTCATTTCATTTTCTTTAATTGAAATGTGTCCATAGATCTTTTACAAACTTTGTAAATGTTTCAGACTTTTGCAATAGTCACTACTGTTACTAATTAAAAATGAAACCGATACTTTTTTTTATGAATCCTTATTTTGAAATATGATTTTTATATTTGTGGATCTCTTCATTCCAACAATTTCAACAAACTTTATTACAAATGTATGTTTTAGACTAAAGAAAGTTGGTCACAATTTGCTAAGAACAATAATAAAAATTAACAAAAACTATTTAAATGTTTCTAGGGTAATTGCAGTTTCCGTGCAATAAAAAGTTTACGTTTCTCACCGGAAAGTTTGCTTCTTGTCAGCAGCAAATGTTTCATTAGAACCCGATAAAAAAAATTCGAGGGCTTTCATCTACCCAGAAAATCAAATGGAGACTCTTCACTTCGTAAATTAAATTTAAGATCCCTGTCCTTTCCTGCAGGGAACTTTATTGATTGCACTCATTTGCTTCAGATGCATGAATTTAGGGTCCCACCCTGCTCCTTGCATTTTTTTTTCGCTGGTATTAAAACACTTGAAGAGTTTCCTACGTGTTATTATTTGATCCTGTTTAATAACTTAGTATCCAGGAATTGTTTTACTCTATATGGTTTTGTGCAAACAGATTTCGTATTTAGTATAGTTGCTATTTATGTCGTTTCAGAGTTTCCTGTTTACTCAATGTTTAGGAATACTATATAAGTTAAAATGAACATAAAAGTTCAATCGTTGAATGAATTTATTAAATTTATTTGTTAGTAGCAAATGTCATTTTTCTGGAATCCAAATACTTTATATATTCTGAATGCTGTTTAAATTAAGTTTTCTATTTTTATTTATTTTGTTATTGTACCATTTTTATGAAATTTGAAAATGATATTTTAATAAATTGTTTTTAATTACCTTTGAACAATTTTCGTCTACATTGAATGTGGTACTTTCTAAAAATGTCATATAAATGACAGATGTCAGAATTACACGACATTCACGTGCGTGCAGCAATGGAACCAATAAAAAATCAATTTTTATGACAAATATACTGAATGTATGAAATGTCACGAGTCAAGCGTTCAAAAAATTCCTTCCCAAATTTATTTGTTGCTTTGATATTCCAAATTGAAAACTATAAAAACCATAAAAATGTTTATATAATTATTGACATTAATCGTTTTTTATAATAGTCTCTACTAAACTTACGTCATGTTTTACGGGACTTTACGTATTGATTTTTTTTTTTGTATTTGTTTATGATTTGTCATCTGGTGTTACTAAATCGATGGCATTTCAATGTTCTAATTTACAAAGTCATGCTGTATTCCCTCCCAGATTTAAGAATCCAATAAAAGGCTTTTTTAATGCTTTAGTATGATATTAAAATATTGCTGATTCATAAGTAGTAAAGTTTTTTACAATAAATTAGGGCATATTATACATGAACCTTCGATTTTATATTCGACTCAAAAACTATCCGTTAAATTAAAATACCGATGAAAATGATCGAAAATGAGTAAAAACAACTATTTTATAGTCTAAATTTACTGGATGTAAGTTATTTGTTAATTAAGTAGCTGTAAATTGAGATTGCTTTTTTAAAATACTTTAGGATTTTTCCTGCAACTTTAGGAATGTTATTTATTCTTAAATCTTCAAGTATTTCAAGATTTACGTACTGTATTACGAAATAAAATAAGATGATAGTCACATTATATTAAAAAAATATCTTTTTCAGCAAAAATTTACATTAAATCTCTCGTTTAAATGTATAAATCCAAATTCTTAGATTTTTATTTGGTAAAGAATTTAATTTTTTTGATGAATGTCAAACCTAAGAAGGTAAACCTTATTTTACCTGTATTTCATGAATTATAGGAAGCAAAATCGTGTGGATAAATATAAAAAAAATGGAAAAGATTTTGAAGAGGTCCAAACAAGATGAGAAAGCTGACGAACTTTGAGAGGTCTAAATGTGAAGAACTCTATCACTCGAGACTGGAAAAACTGTCATTTTTCCCCTTTCCGAATTCACCCCTCATTTCATCAAAATTCTAAGAAAAATACATGTCACCACCACGGAAGAAGCAAAATCAATCAAAGTTAATTGATTGTTATCGAGACAATCGATAGTGATACATTAGTACGTTGTTTTTAAGACTAACCTCCCCTGATCAACTTGAAGAAAAAGTGACACCGTTAATTAATGTAAATATCTTTAATCAATAGCTCACCGATAAGTTTACCTCCGTAATGCGTCAATTAATGTTTCCTTGCTCTATTGTTGAGAAAAGGTAATACGGTCTGTTACATGCATTATCCTATAATGAAGTCGTAGTTATCCAATGTCTGGGTTATAATCCAAAACCATTTGTACAAATCATATAATCAGTTTCGTGCAACATGCAAGTAATTTTTTATTTAAAAAAAACGACATTGATAACGTCGCGAAGATAATGTCAGGCATGACCGATGGAAGAAAGAACGTTGTAAAAAATAGTCTGTTTAAAAAACATTCTTCCTGCTTTATCGACAATTTAATATTTATATTTTTATAAGTGTTTTTGCATGTTAATTCTAAGGTGAAGGTCATCCTATTATCTTAAGCCTCTTGTTTAATTATAGGAATTTCGATGAATAAGTTAGTCGCAATTCTACGTGATTTTATAATGTCTTTGATTTTACTATAGTATATTGGTAATTTAAACAAATATTCTTGAAACAACATAGAATTATTATAAAATACACATCGTGATACTGATGAGTTCCAACGTCGTCATCGCATCGTCAGTTTATGAATACTACATGCGGCATTAAAGTCACCCCGATATGACGTATATTTGACGTATATTGTATACTATCTGGATAATTGCTGAATTTTTAAAAGGCATCACTTTCTATCATTTTCACATGTCATGTGATAAGCTCCGAATGACGTTGAACATTTGCATTATTGGATTTTAGAAAAGAAAAGTAGAATATCTAACTTTATAATTTTAATTTATGAATCCGATTTTAAAGCATTATTCCATCGGTGATTTGTGGTTGTTTTTAATTTTTGAGTATAACATTTTTACTCTTGGTCAGAATGATTATGACTTCTAAGCAGTGGGTTTCCAAAAATAAATTTAATTTAAAACAAAGGCAAGAAAATGAGTAATTAAATATTTTTATGAAATTATTATTACGCAGTTTTTTCTAGATTTCTTCAACATTTCTGATGTCGTATATTATTGTTAAATCTATTATTGTATTTTAATTAAAAATCGAAATAAACCTGACCGAAGGCATAAGAAAAATTCTTTATTATCAGAAATGTTTGAAAAAAACAGACAAGGTCTCTGAGAAATACTAATACAGATCATAAAACGCATTTTTCTCAAATCCAATTTTTGTTAACAGTTCGACTTTATCACCGATTGATCTGAAAGTTTTAAGTATATTCCAGATACTGCGCAGTTTTTTTTTAACAATTGTTTTAATGGACAAATCTGCCAAAATGAATTTGTCGTATAAAAATCTTAATAACTATCGCTGTTGTTAAATAGAAACGAAAAAGATTTTGTTTTGTATTATTGCTAAAAAATTAAGGTTAGCATCCCTGGGTTCATTCAAAATATCCTGGCTTGGTAAACAAATATTCCATACTAACTATTTAAAATAAAATTACTTGAAAAATATGCATTTTGCTCTTTCAAACTACAACGTGAAACAGGTGTTTAATTATGGTATCTTTGGTATCTAAGACGCAATATATGTCTTCCTCCAAGACATTTATCATCTGTAGTTTTGAAATAAGACAGTTGATGTTCTAAAAGTGCATTAAATGATCTATTTTAAGAATTTAGACTGATGTTTTCATTACGAAACAAAAAAGCCAAAAATATGCCTATTTTTCTTACTGAACTATGTTTTTTTGGTCTGGGTCGAAAAACCGACAAATCAAAAAGCCGACAGTGGTAAAGCCGATACATAAAAATTAGACACATCGACAAACGGACAGTCATTTTTCGAAGTATCGGTTTTTTGACCTGTTGTCTTTTTGATTTGTCAGTTTTTCAACCACACCCTTTTTTTTCTTTTCGTTCTTTTAATACTACAAGATTCTGTCGATTTAGTCTACAACCTGATTGAATTCAAACTAAAACTAAAACAAACTAAACTAAAACAAACTAAAACATGTAACAATCACTGTTTTAATAAACAATAAAATTTGGTTTATTTAATTCTAATATTTAGTTAAAATAAAAATTTTTGTTCTAAAAATGACATTAGTCGGTAAACCGATTTTTTAAAGGCCAAAACAACCGACTCCGCAATTCGAATTTATAACACAAAACGAATCATCTAGTACAATCTCAAGTCACGTGACATCTTACTATAATATAACTAAAGGTTTTAAAGTTGGCCCATGCGGAGGCTAAAACGTCGATTTGTAAGGAGTTTTATTATGGTTACTTCCAAAAATGTATTAGGTTATTTTTTGGTCAACGTTCGTGTACTCTTTGTGTCTTACTGCCTCATACCTACTAACTATAAAAACGATTTAATAATTTCATCACAATGTGATCATTTCACCCTAAAAAGAGTGATTCCCAAATTTGAATGAATAAAACGCACATTTTGAGATCATAATTGGCACTTCCAGCACTTTTGAAACGATGGATCGCTACGATTATTTCGATATCGAAGGAATCTAAGACACTTGTAATTAGTCAACAATTGTAATATTGAATAAAAACTGGCAAATCACGGTAGTGCATCGAACCGAATGCGGACAACGTTTATGGTTGACTGGAGGATGATTCGAAGAGCGGGAGGCCGTCGTCGTCACTTTCTAGGACCGTTATGGATCGGGCTCGATTGCGATTCGCGATCCAACTCCATTGTGCTGGCCGAAAGCTGCGTTATTTCTGTCCGCAAATCGAATTTGTAATCGGCATTTCGTTTAATTTCAAGGACGCGGGGTCGGAATAATAAATTGCCGCGTGATTCGTCGCTAAATTGCTCTTAAACGTTATTTTACTACAATTTAGGGAATTTGCGTCTGCAAATTATATTTTAAAATCATTGTTTAACAATTTGGGAACAAAGGAACAAACCATAAAGGTCATGAACCATTTTAAAGTATTCCAAGTGCAGGACACCTATCGCTGTACTGACAAGGGAGTGATGGGATCATTATCGTTAGTAGTTTTTTTAAGCAATTCATGGTTTACTTACTTAACAATAACATGAAAGAAGACACTAAGAGACGACATAATTTTCAATGTGGCAGCAATGGAATCACTTAAACTAGTGTGGTCCCTGCGATTTGTGTAAGTCGTTATTGCAAATGATATCGACGTTACGCACGATAAGGAAAATTTCAACATTCACATTACTGCCAATAACGAGTAGCAGATGCGGGCAAATCACTCGTTTTAGTCGATATTTGAACCTATAAAATAGAACTGGATTATTTTCGCGTCTTTATAACTAGTAGGTATGAGACAGTAAAAAGGGTATATGAACATTGGCCAAAAAGGAACTAATAATTTTTGGACGTAAAAATAACAAAACTCCTTACAAATTGACGTTTTAGCCTCCGCATGGGACAACTTTCAGAAATAATTTTTATAAATTCTGGTCTCGTATTGCTAACGCTTATCATCTGAGGTGATAATTTTTCGGGGTAGACGATTATGTTCATTATTTTCTGTTAAAAGTATTACTAACATTCTGAGTAATTTTTAGCAGAAACAATGAAAACTGTTACTCCAAACTACATCAAATTTTTCGAAAGTGAACTGAACCAGATTTTGCAGAATAGTTAGCAAATGTTACAAAATCTCCGTACATTCTCGGCAACTACGATTACTGGAGTATCGATAACAAGGCATAAATATGACACATTTTTGCGCAACGAAGCCGAAGTCATTGTTTCCTAGAACGGAATTCGTACGTTGCAAGAACGGAATGCAATTCCAGAAGACAGTACGGGGAGAATTGAGTCAGCGTCATTGACTTGGAGAAGGTCAGGAACAAAATTTCAGCATCCCACCGCTGTCAGTTCTTGTTTTAGACTCTGGCAAGTTATCCGGCATGAAATAAACATGGCAGAGCGATGATTTTGCTATAGCAAGTCACAAAGAGCGGGAGGTAACTTGCATTTTCCATTGTGCCATGCCTAGAAAGTATATTTCCACCGAAGTGTCTTGATGAAATCTGTCGTCCACCGGTGAAAGACGAAATCATTGTCGATTTAATTATTTGATCATGTTGACAGCATTCAACTTGACAACATTAGTTCAAACATTTTTATAACGAATTCTTAGTTGGCAGAAATAATTTTTATATATTCTGGTCTCGTATTGTTCAACGTTTGGTCTCGAAGGAAAAAGACTATATAATGACACAAGAAACCTTGTCAGTGCTATCGTAATTGACGAATGAAATTGTCGCTTGTTGCATTTAATTAGCTAAGGAATATCATCAAATGCCAGATTGATGATAATCAAACGAAATAATATTAATAACAAATTTAAGTTCTTATTGATCTGCACAGCCACTACCATAATTGCCAAATACATTGTTCGCATCATCTCTTTCACATAAGTAAATAATCGAATCATTTTACTCTCGTCGTTCCAACATTTTTCGTAAGAGAAGTTACATAACTGAATTATGACACGTTAAAAGTTTGGTGCCGACTGTCGAAACTTTCGAATGACTTTTTTAAGCAAACGCAAGGGGTTTTGGATGTAAAAAAACGATGCATGACCTTATGTATGAGGAAAGGCGTATTCGTCCACGAGTGACTTCTTCTACTTGGAAACGTGTCGGAACTTCCTCCAGCTGCGATAACCTCAATTTGGCCAAGTTCTTAAGAAATTTGTCAAACAAACCTTGCATAAACTCTTTTTCTCTTTGATCTCTGCATTACGGAAAGTTGGAAAGCGAAAGTATTGCACAATCGGTTCCAAATTTTCCAGCTGCGCGACCTTCGATAGAAATTTGGAGGTAGATAAATACTTTCGCTTTAGCTCACTGAACAAGAAATTCCAAATTTTCTTTCTAACATAGTAATATTTAATAAAACATGATGTCTCCGTGGTGATTCAATCCCGACAAGGGAAGATTTTTTGTTTAAACTGGAGTTAAGAGATCCTAAAATAAGTTTTTCTTTTTAGCTTCATCATGGTTATCTGTTTGAGTTCATAAGTTTTGGTCCGAAATTGATCGCCTCATCTTTTTTCTTTACTCAGGAATTAATAATTGAGGTGGCCAATTTTTCTATGTAAACATTTCAACAAATGGAGAGCCTCAACTTAGGTAATTCTCTATTAAAAAGAAAGTTTAGTATGTTAATTACTTCACATCAAAATCATTTCTCGAGGAATTTGATCATAGTTTTTGCGATTTTAGCGGTATAAAATGTAGTAAACACTTTCTCGCCGATTTTCCACGGATAAAAGCTACTTGACTGTTGTCAGAAACAGCAAGATATAAGAAAATGCTTATGACAAAAGCATGTGCATGCTTTTCTAATCACGCCGTCATGATGTGCATGATGCGGAACTGAAGTTGCCGGCACTTAAATGCATGGTCGAATTTCCATTAAAAATAGATAAAACTCCTCCAGATTTGTTGTTAAATACATCGCGTACTTAGTAATTTGTAAAATACATTTTTAAATTTTCCACAATTTTTATCGCGACAATTTAATATTTCCTTTACGCATTCACGAGTCTAAGAACAAATGAAAAACACTTCTTCCTACAAACTTTTTACAAATTTTAATTATTAATTCGTTGAAATTAATTCATGATTCCTAACACGTAACACAAATAAGCTGCTCTTATACCTTACAATTAATGCAAAATAGTATGCAGCAGTAGAATCGTCGACTTTTTGCACTAATCGTTTTCACTAGCCGATGCATAATCGACGATTCTAATTTTTCATAAATCGCATTTGCGATTCGATCCTTTTTTCATCATTTCTTTTGAGAAAGATTGACATCACGACGTAACGACGTGTCTTAAGAAATGAAAATATTCTAATGTTTTTTTTACTTCGAATCTCCTACGTATGTCTTAGAGGAATTTCGAGAGTTACAGCGAAGAATATTTTCTTAATCGTTTAATGAAGAAATGTGAAACATTTATTAATCGACGTCTAATTAGATTAAATAACAATTTGGTGTAGGTAATTAAAATGTTATGAATTGTATTGTCTAAATAAGTTACAAAATAAAACACGTGTAACTGAAAGTAGCATTTCATCGATCAGTTAAATATATTCAGGATTCAAAATGATTATTATGGAAAAGTTGTGTAATTATTATAATATCATCAAACGTGCACAAATTTTAATAATTTTTAATCATCTCATTAAAAAATCAATTAATTTGTTATTGAGAAACCTTTTATCTCATTTTTATCAATAATACGAAAAACGATGGAAATTATTTAAGAAAATCACTGATTATATTTGCAATTCTCATTTTGTTTTAATGAAAGCGAGAGTAAAATGCAGTAATGTTATCTTGATTTCAAAAAATCGAGATGTACAATGTCATAAAGGGAATGAGCTCGCCATCAGCTGTTCTCCTAAATGTCTTAACACTCGTATATGCAAAATTGTGTAACACTTTCAAAAAACGCGACAATTAATCGCTTCGCGCGAGTAAAAGTAATTCGCCGTCAAAATAATCCATTTTGTTCTTTACATAATTTCTCTGGGCATTGCGCAATTGTTTGTTATTCCAATTATGTTAGAGGGCCTTTCGGTTACGTGTATTTTAATATTGCACAACACCTAATATGTCGATTTTACGGCCTTTTTACTCGGCGGGCCGAGGACGGTATTCCCGTAAGTTAGAATTCGCCAAACTGCAACACTTTCGCGATACGGGCGATAGATATGTTTAACGAAACTTAATTGCAGCTAATTCCACACTTTCTAAGAAGCAATATGTCTTCATACATGTTTGATACGTAATTGCGTTTGATCTGTTCTTTTTTAATTACGACATTAAATATGGAATATCGCACTGTTGCACTATGACGGACGAAATAACGCAGCTAAAAATTGCAATCGGTTATTGCAACGGAATGTTATTTTAGTAACGTTGCTCACCTGAGAATTAGTAATAACTTTAGGATTGCAATAGGTCATTTTCACTGGTTTTCGATTTGCAAAATCAACTTTGGATTGATTATTTCAGAACTAGTATCAGCTGTTGCAACATACCAAGGCACATTTTCTTCAAACGTCCTTAAAAAAAGAGTTCGATTGCTAGAACCAAAATTTTGGGTACTGGAATTGGAAACTGGCAACTGACTAGTTGCAATCTTATCGTTCATTAATCAATTGTGCAAAAATGGCAAAATTAGTGTTATCGACCAAACGTTTTGTCCTGATAATCAGTACTTACAAACAGAATCAAAGTTTGATTAGAAAATGAAATATTTATTTTGTACTACAAGGTTTTTTCAAAATTTCTTGCACCAATTCTTGCCAATCATTTATGAAAAATTTCCTATAACGTTTAAGTAGTTTTTTATATAATTATAAACGCGTATTCTATTATCTAATTAATATCCAGGTTCACGACTGTCGATAGTAATTAACGTCATTTAAAATGTTAATATCAAGAAGTTCAGCAGATCATCAATAACTGGAATTGTAAGTCATCAGAAGTTGACGATTTTTGCAATGAGAAAAATTTCATTAAGATTCACAATTACACATGTGTCTGGAGTATTTATTCAAATTGTATATGTTTTTTATGAGATAACAGCTTGGTGCATTGATATTGACAGAATAAGGATATTAATGTAAAAAAGTTACAAGGTAGATAGTGAATAATGTGTTAATGTAATAAGTGTACTGCTGATTAGCGCAGTAAGTAGTCATAATATTAGATGTTTATAGTTATTGATAATTTAAAACTGTGCTGATATTAACATTGCAATATATTCACTTTTTATTCTCTACAATGTAGATGTACATTTGGCGCTTTCATTATTAACATTTGTACTAGGTTAGTACGTCAACTTTACTATCATTGTCATCAGCACCAGTGTTGATATTATTACATAACCTTAAAGTTGAATCAAATGACGAATATAAAAAGAAAAGTGAAGAAAGACGTGATTCATAGGAATTTTATTTGTTTTATTTTCTCCTTTCGATTTTCCAGTATAGAAATACTAAAAAAAAACACTTTCTATTCTATGATTCAGGCCAGAAACTCATGGTTACAAAAATAAACCTTTTACATGGGATTATGTCACCCAGGAGATGTAAGTATTATAACACCTATTCCACATTCATTGAATGATTATTTTTAAAAAGTCGAAAGTTTATATCTGACTTTAAATTCATCAAAACGTAACAGCTCTATAATATTTTATGCAATTACAGGTTTAAAACTTAATATCTTTATACAGAAAAATATTTCCTTGGGAAAATGTAGTTTTGTCAGAACATTTCTTCGACATTTTTATGGGGTTATGTTTTTCTATTCAAAATAACAGTAACAATCTTTGCATTTTAAGTTTGGTTTATGAAGTTTATGGACGTATTAGGATTTGTTGAAATGTTATTTTTAAAAGTCACATCTCGTGCCAATTCTTTGCGTAACATTATAATATTTGAATATCGAACGTCATGTTTTATTAATCAGTCCTTGAATATTTGATTAGTAATTTTTTAAGGTCTATTACATTCTTAACTTTTTACTTCTAGGTAAATTAAGTTTTTCAAAAAAGTTCTCTTAGTCTACCCGAATCTATCACTTAAAATGTTTTTTTTTCTGAATATCAACTAAAATCATTTTCGAGAATCCAATCAATTTCTTTGAATTGAGTTATTAACTACAAAAATCTTAGTCTTGATGCTTGGAAATTTCCAGAATTCTTTTCTTACTTAATTTGAATAGAATATTTCACTTTGACTTCGTATGAATCTTTATTCTACGTTTGCACGTGCAACCTCGCTAACATTCGTCTTTATTCCTGATTCATTTTTATCGCTACATTCCATTCATAGTATTGACGATAGTTAGCATCAAATAACTACGATAATATGTGTATTTCATCGAGAAAACGTTGTTAATAAAATTTTGTTTTTTAATTGTGTAAAATATAAAATGTATTAGTTTTACTAATGGTAATGTATCCTCAAATTTCCTAACTGATTTTGGGGTTATTTAAACAAAAAGTGTTAGTGGCAGATCATTTATTACGCCTACTTCTAGATATTAATTTTAAGACAAATTTTTATGATGAATCTTTTGTTTATTTATACAATATTAACTACATTTTTAACCCCAAAACCGATGGTAGACATTTCAGAACCTGTAGTAATTTTACAACGCCAATATTCAAATGCCCACTTGATACAAGTATGTAATAAAATTACTATCTAAGGTTATTAACAAAATGTTTTTCAACAGTGTGTAACCTTTCAAATAAGCCGTTTGCATTTTACTTAGAGCTTAATCTGCATTCGTTAGTGTCCGTTTGATAAGCGCACGTGCACAATCCCTAACATATTATTTTGGTACTTGCCATCTAAAATAGTCTGATCAATGTCTCCAAAAAATTTAGAGATTAATATATTTGCTAATACTCATTGAAAACAATAAACGAATTCAAATAGATGTTAAGATTCATAATACTTACAGTAAATGATACAATACATATTATAAATCTTAACATACATTTCTCTCGCAAACATTGCAATATACATGAACCGGTTATGTGTTTTCTGTTAATATTAACACGAAATTTCTTGAAAATCTGATCCCCACCAACTTGGGTGGTATTCATTAAATGGACGATTAAAGGTGTTAAATTATCACGTGGTTCATCAAAAGACCTTAATTTACAGCTTTCGGAAGACATTACATTTTATCAAGATGACGGTAGCTCAGCCTTTCAAGAACATTCTTTTTCACACGTGAAGAAGTGATTGATAAAGAGGACAACAAGATCATTAGAATGCAAGGTGCATATTTTACTTGAACTCGTTGGACGATCTTGGTACGTCGCAACATATCATCCAGAATCGCCATCACAACAAGGAATATTTCGAATTGTGTATTCCAGTGTCAAATGCAAATTGTACATGTTTTATATCCTCAAATTGTATCACTACAAGAGTGCAATATAAAATAGAAGAGGCCATCACACAGGTAAAATTTACACAATGATCACTTCCCCAAACTCATCGAAAGCTTCCCCAAATAGAAACGCATCCCCAGTGGCGATCCACGCTGAGCGCGCAGCGGTGGATCGATGATCGGTAAATTACCTGCAACGATCGAAATCGATGATTTGGTTTCGTCGATCACGGTGGACACCGTCTCGACTCTCGATCCTTGGAATCGCACGTTTCTCCCGTCGGATCCTTTGGAACCCCTTCGGTTCCAATCACTACCGTTTTCCTTCACGCACGAATTTTGCCACGAAAATCGTTTCAGATTTCATCTGCGCATCCTGGTTGCACACTCGAGGAACACTGCACCTCCGGTACCAACCTCGCGAATTTTTTTGGATTCTAATTGCACGTGCACCTTGGGGGGCGAATTACTGGAACCGACCTAACGGTAGGCACGGAGGAGGCGATCGGCGACCCTCTTCGACCTACTCGAGTCCTGACGCGAGACTGACTTCCCGCCGATGACTCGCGAGCGGACTCACGACCGAACCGCCCCCACCCCCAACACTGCGGTCCCCTCGTCATCCTGTAAGAGCACCCCTTCTCCTCACCTTGCCTTTCCCTCTGGAACCCCTTCCTCCCTTTCACTCGAGTTCCTCTTCGAGATCGTCGTCTTCCCCCCGCCAAACTTGGTTGCTACTCAATTTTTTGTTTTTGACCTTTTTTCGAGATACATTTTACTTCGGGTCCAGGCGCAAGGCCCGGTACGTCCGCCAGTGGAAACTCCGAGGCTGGAACATAATTGATCTTCCAGAGACCAACGGTGACGTAAACGATTACGACCGACCAGGGATTTTTTTCGGCGCCGGTATTCACGGCCGAATTTTCGGTTCTGCTGTGTCGTGGAATGATTGGTCGAAACAAGGAACCTTTCAAGATCCGGGCTTCATACGCTATTGATTTATCGATCCCTGCTTTCAGGGTATCCAGAAGAGGAAGAGCAACGTTTGATGATCGGAACTATCCAATGACATGTTTAGAGAGTAATAGAGTATACAATAGTAATGTCGTCAAGTGTGTCCTTTTAATGGAGTAAGATTTTCCACGAAATGTACGAGGCACCTCAGGAATTGGGTTTGACGTCATCCGAGTGTACGTGGATTGCCCCGAAATTCGTTGGTAAATTTAAGAGATGTTCTGGTACTTTTTAACAAAATTTATGTAGAATAGGTGAACCTTATTCCCGTCAGGTAAATAAGTCTTAGCATCATTCACCATGCAAAAATGAAAAAAAATGAAATTTATTAACAAAACATTATGTACGTTTAAATGATTTTAATGCAAATCCATATTTGATTAGGTCTATCCTCCCTGGATATGAAGTGGATTCTTAAATATCTACATTCGTCTTGAAAATATGATGTCCTGAATATTAAATAACATTTTTTACAAATACGTGGAAATTCTGAAATTCTTCAGTGGCTCATTTTATATGAAGTATTGTTGGCCTAATCTTGTTTTTTATTTTTCTAGTTCGATGGGTTGTTACAAATAATTCATTACTTTTTTTAGGGTACATATTCATTGGTTTGTAAAGGTTATTTTCTATTAAGGTTGAACTAACAAAATTAATTTTCTTCTTGTCTGAATTATATTTCGAATAAATTTATATATCTAGTTATTGCATTAACCCATTAACGTCCAAGATGTCGAGATTTTTCACTCATTTTCAAAACTCTCTGGCAAATCGGAAAATGAAAATATCATAATGAAACCAACTTACTTTACTAATTTTGGCTATGCTCGATTGATTTATGGAGTCAAAATTGCGATTCTTTGCCGCAGAAAAACGATATGGTGGATTTTATCCCAAAAAGTACCGAAAAATCGGAACATTTTTTTTCGTAAATTTTGTACAAATGGATAATGGATGGCGATCCATTCCAAAATATGGATAAACGTGGACAAATAAGTTGTAGTTTAAAAGGACATTTTTTATTCAGCTCCATTAAGTTTATCCTATTAAAAATGGCGTAAAAGTGTGAAAATTTCTAAAAATACTTGTTTTTTCTAAATGTTTGTCTTAAAATGTAAAATTTCAGTTTATTAAATATTCATGGTCGCTTATCAATATATAATCTGGAGTAAAAAATGGAGGACGGAGAAGCTCTGACTTAACCTCAAAAAAATCATAAAAAAAATGCCTTCTATAGTGATATAGGTGTAAAAAAGGTGGAGTATGACTTATTTCAGATAAAGAACACATTATTGCTCTGCATTTTACCTGTTAAATATGAATATACATTCCATAATGATGGCCGCTTGCCAAATAACCTCAAAAAATCATAAACAATACATTTCTTGTAGTAATATAGGTTTAGAAGAGAAAAAATATGGCCTTTCTCAAGTTGAGGATACATTTTTAATCTCTCCTTCTTTATCCGAATATTAACCTGCAATAGAAAAAGGGGATAGCTGGGCAAGTTTCAGACATAACCTCAAAATATCATAAAAATATAAGTTTTTACAAGGATATTTGCACAAAAAAGGATGACTTATTTCTCAGATTGAGAATAAATTGCATTTTGGGCCGCTGCTTATGAATTGTCAATTAAAAACATTCGTCTTCTAATAATTTACTAGAGTAAATTACAATTGAATGTCCGTATGCAATAACAAAATCGGAGATTGAACCAGCGGATGGGCTAGTACTAAATTCGGAAAAATGGATTTCAAAACATTCTATCATCATCATGTAGGAATGTGAAAACTCATTTAATATTTTCTAATTCGACATGAAGTTTTTGAGAAAAAAATTTCAGATAAATTTCAGAAAAAAAAAGTTTTAGATAGAAAGTGCAATTGCTCTTGGCAGATGTTAATAAATACGGATATTTGATCTATGACTTTTAATATAAAATTTTTTATTTTCATATTTGCATTTAATGATAGGTATTTAAGAAACATAAAGATACCTTATTCCGTATATATCCGGTAGTCACTTTCTCGATATAACTATTAAAAACAGCATATAATTGAACTCGTACATGCAAAAAATGCATATTCTTTCATTTTACATTTTGTGACTATAGGATTACAGTTTTTTACGATTTTTGAGGTTATGTCTGAAATTGACGAGGCTACCCATATTTTAAAATACAATTTCATCGGCTTAAAATACAATCTGTTTTCAACTAGAGAAAAGTCATCACCTATAAAAAACATTTTTTACGATTTTTTGAGGTTATGGCTGGAATTCATCAAGCAAACACCGTTTTCTATCGCAGATTCATATTCAATGAATCAAATACCTACATTTTTTACGGTTTTTTGAGGTTATTTGTGAAATTCGCCCATCGACCCTCACGTTTTAATACAGATTTGTTATATTTACATATTATAAAATAAGCTGGATTAGAGTGATCTGAATCCTAGTTGAAAGAAACATTTTAGATGTCCAGCTATATCGTTTTTAATTTATCTTTCCAAAAAGTACTTCGAATTATTGTAAATTCTAAATGTAAATGTGTAATGCTAAGTTCGTATATAATGTTAATTTATAACGAAAATTTAACAACTGTTTATTATTCATTGTTAAGTTAAAAACGAAACAAATAGTTTGATCAAAAATATTTGTTAACGACTGGTGGAAGGGCTTTGAAATAAAACACGAATTGTCAACTCAAATAATGGACAATGGCAGTAACAAAAATGAATATTATTTAAAAAATGTTTATTTCTAGCTAATCAGACAAACATTTTTTCTACTTGAAGGTCAGCCATTATTTTTTTAATCATATATGAAATATAAAGATTTACCCTTTAAAAAACCGAATATTTTATCAAGTTTGTTACCTATTGTGAAATATAATTGTTGTCTTTTTTTATTTTCAAAGTAATGCTGCTAGTATTAAAGATGCATCTGTAAATAGGATAGATTTCTAAAATATATAGTCGAATGAAGAAAACTGTTGTCTTGAATCTCAATTTGTGATCTAAGATCGTTTCTGTTTCTGCTTAACATAATATCTACCCTGTGATAATAGAAATAATGAAATTTTTATTATTGGTTGATATTTGTATCAAATACTGAACAGAAGAGATAATAAATGAAACATAATGTTTGACATTCATCAGATTCTCGAAATATAGACCTTATTTTAAAAGCCCATGTTAACAAAAACATGAATTTAATAATACAAAAACATAAATTCGGTGAATATATAATTGCAGTAAGAATACGACAATCTTTTTTGATTTTCTTGTAGAGTCTTCAATCATTCAGTGCTGTTCACCAATTATTTCAATCCAAGGTCGGTTCATAATCAGATATGTCTGTCGAAAAGTCAAAGAGAGTGTTTCATTTACGATCTCTTCTGAAAAGTATTTGATCTGAGTAGAGATAAATTCGACTAACTATATAATTAAAGACCACCCAATGATTAAATCGTTTACATCGTAAAGAAAAATCATATGGTGTATTCAACCCTACAAATGAGAAGTAATATTACGTAACATCTTTGTACCTGTTACTTGTTACGCAAATGTTATATGCTCGTTATACAGACATTATTTTTAGGTTGCTGAGAATATGTAAACCAAAATAATGACTATAAACAGAGTAGTAGATCATTTTTCATCGTAAATTTCTATAATAAAGATAATAAACGAGAATGCGAAATTAATAATAATAAAATTTGAAGCAATGAGATCTATAGTATCATTTATTTTTTATTTGGTATTGGGTTTTGGATTAAATTTTTGAAAATCATTAAAATAATGTAAAAAATATGAAAATGACATTGACAGGACCTTTTTCCTTTCTGGCAGCACAACAATTGATATTAAAATTATGACAGTTGTAGACGATAAATAAATCAAAATTTTCTTTAGTAATCAGTGTTCATACTCTATCAATTTCAAACAGTGAATAGTTCACTATTTTAATCAGTCACTGCTGAGTCAGTGATTTTCGTCCTGTTCACTGCATAAACAGTGAAACGGCGAACGAATTTCACCATTTTGTATTAAAGTTTCACTGATTCAGCTACTGTCTCATAAACCAACTTAATTTCATTGACTAAAACAGTAAAATTTGGCTGCTTCTCATTGACTAATTTTTCACTGTGGCAATCAATGACTATTCATTGAGAATCAGAGAATTCTCACTGTTTCAAATTGCGAGAATACCAAGTAACTGATGGGATCGAATAAATAGTGATAGAAAAATAACTTTAAAAAACATTATTGATGTAATTCTGGAAATAAATAAGATGAACATTAAGATGGTTCTATTTTTAAAATATTCAGTGTTGATCACAATTCCAACAATAAAAAAAATAACATTAACATTAATATAATATACAAAATCAAACATTATTTCGAACTGAAATATAATTTATTCATGCTTAATCCAGCCTAGAAGTATCTTACGGAGAGGAAGAAAGTAGTCAATGGAACCATTTTATAAAAGTCAAACATGAAATCTCAAAAAAATAGTTAATTTAACTATTTCAGTATTAAACAGGCCGTTAAACTTAAATTATAAAAAAACAACTTATCTGCAGCGAAAAGTGGGTTACCATCAGTTAGTAAATTTGTTACTGACAAAATAGTACGAAAATACTAATTCATAACTGAAATTCTACTAGTCTACAAGTAAATATATCGACTTTTTTAGTTTAGTAGTTTTTAGAATTAGTAATAAATTCGTAAGTTTTTACTTTTTATTAGCAACGGTGATTACTAATTCATTTGGTGACTCACTTTTTATTTTCTTATTGGTAATTTTCAACTTGTTCAGATTTAATGAGTACTATAATATTGTTCCGTTTATTATTTCCCAATAATTAAATGTCTATCGGCTTACATAACCTCAAATATACCACAGTTTTGTAATGTAATAGTAGATGTAATAAAATTGATTAAACTAAATTATACTTTTGTCATAGCAATAACAGCTGTTCTTGTATATGAAATTAATTACAATATTCTAAATTGTGACATACAGTCAACGACGACTTTTCATGTTTTTAATTCTACTGTTATTATATGTTACAACCACTTCTACCTTTTTGATGGTTCCACTTTTTTTTTGTAAAAAGTTCAGATTATGACAAAAATTTGGAGACAAAATATTATTTACTTTGAAAGTCATTGACAAATATATAAACCATGATAATAAAAATATAAAGAAATACCGTAATTGTTTCACTTGTGTAGACCACAAACAAATTGTTACAGAAAATTTATATGATTTATATTTGTTTTATTTGTTGTTAAATTTATTTTATTTTTATTTTCATGAAGAATTTATGGTACTATCTTTAAAAATGTCAATAATTATTTTGCAAATTAATAACGTAGATGTAGCCCTCACCATTATCGACGACATACTAAGATGAAGATAAAAATTGTTACTATCTTAAATGTAAATATTGAAAATCACAGATTTTTGCCAAGAGATATGGCAATTGAAACAGTTTTATGGGCAATTATTAACAATTTCAAGTAACATTTATCAGTACAAAATTATTTAAAAATTTCTGTCTAAATTATTGGCAGCAAATAAGGATTAAATTCTTTTAAAACTCGATAAAGAGAAAAATGCGACATTCATTATCGCATTTGTAATAAGATGCAGTTTGAATAATAAATTTTGATACATTATAGGAATTTTCACAAATTTAGAACGCACGAGAGGCAATGTACTGGGTTTAAAATTGTTGTTACATTACTACAATGTGTTAGACAAACACATAAAAAATAATCAATACTGAAGCAAGTAAATTGAAAAATCAGACGCTTTTACCTAATAAAATGAGCTTTGTATATGGTAAAAAAAGCATTTTTTCTTGAAATGAACTTGCGCCTTGTTATAATTCGATCACATTTATGTTTATTGCCTTTCTTCTTTTCAACTATTTTTTAATAAACTAATTTAGTACGATGATTATCGTCAAAAATTCATTAAAAATCTTGATTAAGAAGCAGATTTTATAAATGGAACTGAAGATAAAATTAGTTTTATGATAACTTCATGAAGACTTACTTATAAAAGAAAAATTGATGAACTCACTTGTTGCATTGTAAATATGAGTATTATTTATGTAGCTCGAAATAGCCGATAGTTTATCTGTAAATTGTGATATTTATGGTAAACAGATGTTTATGATAATTTCTGCTTCTGTTATCGTAGTTATATTTTTCGGATACGGCTTACTAGTAAACATTTATATATGCCCAATGGTATAAAAAATTGATTTAAGTCATGAAGAATTTTGAATCGTGTTACATTTTTGTCAACGTAGAGGTCACAAATAAATGTTGCATTCATTTTATATTCAACTCTCAAAATTTTTCGATTTTTGTCATTACAATCTTAAGGCCAAAATTAAAAAAATGAAAATCATGAACGTTACCAATAAGAGAAAACAAAATATTTGTCAAATTGTCGGAATTACTTTTTCTTCGAATAATTGGTAATAAATAAAAACGATATATTTTCATTTTTTATTTTCAAAAAGTGTGTATTGAATACTAGAAATAGAATGGTGATATCAATTGAATTACTGTATTGCATCTGCTTTAAACTTTTCTCATCTAATTTGACACAGTTAAACTTAAAATATGACCTCCTCATTTATTACTTTGCAGTTTTAGTGTCAATCATTGCTTGTGACACATGGTTAAATTCAATAGCCGAATGGCATTGATAGTCGACAACTGCAATCACATTTGCGGCATAAGTATGGCTTGAATGATTACACGAGTTAAATTGTAGAGATCGAAATTCAATTCTTTGATTAAATGTTGGACCTGCACGATTTTTATTTATTTCAATTGGAGTACTTATAATACAACAAATTCCAATCAAGAAATGAAGTAAAAAAGGGTTAAAATAAGGACATTTGAACTCGTAACTCGTTTATCATTTCCTATCACGGATAACATATTTGGTTTCAAATTTTACACTCATGTCTTATCTTTGTATTAAGTTTCAGTATCATCAAATTCGAAATTTTCATTCAGTAACAAGCCACGTTCCTCAGGTCGAACTATTTTTGGTTATGCACGGTGAGCCTGAACCACTTTTAATTGGGAATGTCATGCATATGAAATATTCTAGCTAGAAGAGATAATGTGCAATCATACGAATGTAACGTGACTAAAATTAAAATATTTTAAAGGACCCTTTTAAAAAAGATCGCGATCAAGTATAAAAAATCGTAGAATTTTTAAGTTCTTTTTATTTCCGACGAAAGTTGACGTCCAATCGAAACATATTTTACGGATAAGTTATAGATATTAAAAAGATATACAACTTTTGTATACATCATTTTTCACATAACCTCCAAATTTTAGGGATACATAAATAAAAACGTTTTTTCGTTTTTAATTTTTTTCTCGCGCAAACAATTTTTTTTCACCAAATCTGGAGGAAACTTGCCTTTTCATATTCCAGATAAGTCGTAATTTTTTCAAATAAAAATATTCATTTGTAAATGTTATATTAAATTGAAAACGAAAAATCACCCCTAACTTCAACCAAACATTCTCAGGTTAAACTTTTAGATTTTTAAACGTTTAAAAGTGGTTCAGACTCATCGTGTATGTTTGTGTTTTGTCTGTCAAATAAGTTGATCTTAGACGGATTAAGTTATGTTTTCATTCTAAAAATTAGAATTTTATGATTCTACTAATATGGCGCGTCCTGTTTATGCAGAGTTCATCGACATTTTTAACCTAATTTTAAATTATTTCCACTTCTCTACGTAAGTATATTTCTAGTAACGTATGTACCAAATTAAAAAATACCATCAGTAATTTACTTGTATATTAGCATATATACAGGAATAACAGCCAAAATTGTTATACTGACGTCAAATACAGAACCTCTATAAATAATATTTGAGATTTCTTAGACATTGGGTATACTAAAAGAGATTTAGTTCAGAGATGCTGGAAAGTTCATATGATCTCAATTAATTCCAGCAAATATATCATCTGTTGCTATTTATACATTGCTCACATATGTCAAGAATATAAGCAAAATAGTTTCTTAAAAATGTAAGTTTTGTTCCTTTTTTCGTCATTCCCATCTACTCGTCTCAGATCGCTTGAGAGAAAATGGTGGATATATATATTATTGTCATTTTGTTACATAACCGTCTAAAGACAGTTACATAACCATCCCATTAAATTTGCTGGGCGATACATTACGCAAATAAAGACAACATTATATTTTTTATTTTGTAACGTCAAGAATACACGTGTGTTTGTGATCCATTACAGCAGAACAAATCGAATTCCAAGCATTTTTCATATGAACTCACACTCTTAATTTTTTTTAGGAAACTTTCACTTTAGCGACAGAGAAGTTCAGTCACCTTACCAATTGAATGAGAAAAGTGGCCACAATAAAATAGCCCCTGTACCGGTCCTCGCTTTCGGCTTTGAATTCAACTCCAAATAATGCTTTACGTTGAATTAATACAAAAAGCAGCTTCCATTTCAGGTGTAACTTTAATCAATAGTGACAAGAAGGATAACTAATTCTAACTAATAACATCAATTAATTTATAAGGGAAACCGTTCATTTCACGATGAAATGTAATTCATCTAACGCTACAAATCATAGGATCGATAAGCGTTTAATTGGATTCAGTCGTCTTTGTTAAAATAATATATGTTGCTGTCTTGAATGGTGAACCAAAAATTTACACTATTTACAAATTAAGATAGAAACAATCACAACCAACAATATATAAAGCCAATACAAAACAAAGAATGGTTATTCTTTTAGAAAGACTTTTTAGTTTTATTACTTAGGATTACTAATAAACAATGTTAGTTGAATATATTTATTTAGTGGCCTAGATATTTATCGATAGTTACAATAATTTTTTGTTTGTATGTAAGCAACAATAAATGCAAAGCAACCAAGTTAGTAGCATTTTTAAAATACACATTTTTATATGTTATTTGTTTACTCTCTAATGTAATTTTTGGATAGTTCAAACACAACTTCTTAGACTTCGACTCGATATTACATAATGCCGTCATTCTTAAAATAATACTTTCGCTGTTCTCTCCACTTTCGAAAAACTACACCAGGAACTTACATGCTGCGACATCTACCGTCATTTTATAATTACGTTCGAATACCATTCAAAACTAAACAAAGTAATATTCGCAGCTTTTAAATGGAGTAAAAGATGTAGATTACTAACTTTGCTTATAGTGGTACTGCTAACAATTAACATTGATCGGCGATTTTAATTATTTTTATTGCATACAAATTTATGTGTTTAGTATATTTAACCACAATTTCAATGTAAGCTTGAATCCATTTTTTAATATTAATATATCTCGAAATAATATTTAAATGTTTTAACACTTAAATTTGTTGTATATAAATAAGTTAAGATCCCTGGAAAAGATCAAAGTGATTTTTAGATTTCTAAGTTTAGATTTATTTTAATTTCTAGTATATACGAAGTAAATGATGAAACTTAAGAATGTCCTTGAACGAAGTGTCTTTTTACAAATGACAATAAAAATGTAATTAGACGAAACATCCAACTATTTCATTTAAATAATTTTCCATCTCAAAAAATGGTCTCAAGTTAGTATGTTTTATAGGTATCTTATGTTTGTGTGTTTTCGTAATATGTCGTTTTTAAGAATAGTATGTTTTTATCTTAGAAACTTGTTTTTAAAGTCACAAACATTTCCGGTGTTGTTGAAAATAAAAGAGGTTTGACTTACTAACTCATCTTAGTTATCAAGAAAGAAAAATAAAACCACGCATTATCAAGAAGCAGCACACTAAGAAAAGTACACGTTAATCAATGTTTTATTAAATTTTAAGAAATAAAAAATGACTTAATGTTTACATGATAAAACCATTCCAGAGTTTTTTTTTATTACTGAAAACGTCGAATAATTCAAGAGATCTTTTTAGATAACAACAGATTTAGTAAAGCAACTACAAAATATTTAATCACAAAACGTATTTGCAAAAAATATGAAGAAATAAATGAAGTTCAATACAGCTTCCTGAATGTCTAACGTAAGAAAAGTTTTTTTTATTTTAGAGAAGTACTGAAAGTGAAATCATGTGGGCAAATGTCAAACTGTCAATAAATGTCTATTGAGAAAGTACATCATTACGTAGCCATTTTTAAGACATTCCTAAATATAATACAGTTTTGACCAACCTCAATTTGTACTTTTATATTCTCAAATTAGTAATTAGATTTTACAAACTAACAGTTCCATATTACATGATTTTAAAATGTTCCTGTTGTGCTCGGTCATAATTTTAATAAAGCAGAGATTTCGAAAATTCTTTTTCCTCTCATACTTATTTGTGCAATTTCGGTTTCTAATGTCAGAATATTAAAAAGCTGATAAGGCTCGAATAAATATCAGCAGACCGTACGAAACGCAATAATTTATTATAATATATGTAATTTATTTACAATACCGATACTAACGCATACGTAGTATGTGAAGTGTAAAAAATGTTTGTTTTTGTGGTAAAGAAATGAGGATATAACAGCAATTAAGAGGTAATTTACATGAACTGAATACACTTTTACTACATCTGTCAAGAATTTCATATCACACATTCACGTTTGCAATGGAATATATTTAACTAGAAAACGAAGAATGAAGTGCACTGTTGGGAAAATGCAAAAAAGAGCAAAAACGAACAAGAATTGTAAGCAACTACGCGATAAATAATACTTACTTAAACCATACTTAAATATTAAAGAACAACGGAGTGCACGTGAAAATGTCGTATTACGTGCATTATTATGCAATGTAAGATGTTAAAGCATTTGCCATTTCTCATAAATTATCATATCTTTAAGTACAGCAACGTTAAAGTACGTCGTATGTTATTTGAAACACGTAAAGGACGAACACCTGCCACTGTACGACAAGAAGTGACGTCATTCATCAGCGCGAGAAACATCATTCTCCATATAAATAAAAAATCCGAAAAATGTAAATTGGCATCCAACGTGATTGGCTTCCCTGATTGTGTCGCGGTTTTAGCCTTATTTTCACCGCGATGCACATTCGTCCTTATATTCAACTCCGCGAGAATAAAATCTGCGTCTACTCTTAAAAACTTCCTTCGAGGTGATGAGATGAAAATTGCCTCCTCATCATCTGTTCATTTTCACGTTGAAAAGTGGAACCGCATCATTATGTTCCAAGCTTTTGTTGAAACCTCCACATTGTCATTAAGTTTGGATGAACGCAATTAATGAAAATATATGCCATTAAAACAAAATGTTTCCTCGTTCATAACAATTTTTAGTAGTATCAAAAAAGCAACCAGAATGGTATCAGCAAAACAACATTCACTAAATCAATATTGAGTTTATAAAGGGTTACAAAATTCGTGCGTAATTGTGGTCCTGAGTTTTGAAAGTCGCGGCGATAGCTGAAATCAATATCCGCACATGTGTTATAAACGAGTTTTATAGGCTGTTGAATTAAATTATGCGTGGCCTTACGCATGTATACCCGCGTGCTTCGCTAAATCACGCTCCATCAGATTTTCCAACTTTCGCGTGTATGCACCTTATGCGGTTGAACATTCTTTAGGAAGGGTCATTTATTACTAGTTGCATCTCGTTTGCTTTCTAAGCACTTTTATAATCACTTGAAGATACATCATGATGTATTTATTTCCTTGATCGGGGTGACTTCCCATCTTCGGATTTCCGGTTTCCATCCAATTGGTCAAATGGTTTTAGATACTTTAGATGAAATTACTATATTTCATCTTCCCTTTCATTTCAGAAATTTAAGCATGTGTCTTTCATGTAATGCCGTGATTTGTTTTGATCATACCTTGGTTTTCACTAATAAACAAATTGTCAAATAAGAATTGTTACCCTTATTGAAAGTGGCAACAGATTATAGTAGTTACGAAATAGCGATCTGCCTTGTAATTTCTTCATAGAAGACACTGAAACAAGTCCGATAGAACTTCGTCTGTATTACCGAAACATTCTTATTTTATAATAAATTAAAAATACATCAAGAGGTTCTTATTTCTCGGATTTAGTTGACTTAAGATCTTCGGATTTCCGATTCTGATCAAAGTGATCCATGATTTTAGGTCTCGTGCAAGATGAACTTATTGGAACTACCCATCTAGTACTTAAAGATATGAAAATCCGTTTTATCAAACAACACAAAAGTAATTCCAAACCAGATCTTAACTAATCTCAATTGATTTTGAAGGATAAAGTATTCGATATTATGCGATCTTGGATTTAGAATTTACTACTGTGGCTTTAAAAGATGGATTAATATCGATACGTTTTGTTCAATTAATTGCAATCTGTTTACTGGTGTCTTACTCGAAATACTAATATTTGGTGTACATTTAGGTCCCGGGCAAGTTTAACTTATTTCAACTATCCATTTGTAACTAGAAACCAGAAAATCCATTTATTCCAACAATTGATTTTGATGGGAATTTGGTATTGTCCGAAATTTTGTATTTCACCTTTTAATATATTTTCATTTCATAAATAAAAAAATCAATTTAAATCTGTTTAGGTTGTGTTACTTGGAAGTACTGAGCTATTCAAGAATTTCTATGCAAATATTAGTACTGACGAGTATAGTACTAGATATACCTTAAGGTTTCTCTAATATTTCTTTCCAAATTACTTCTTTCTTATTAAAATGATCTAGGGTAAAAAATGATTTATTAATTTGATTTACGTTTGGGTCTCTTTCGATCAGACTTTCGCTTTCGCTGCGATACGGAATGCTAACTAAGAATGACCTCCCTGACACGAACTGGTAAAATTAACCCAATACCTGGTAATTGGTGACAATAACCTGTCAGCTATAATTTAGAGCTCTAATATATTACTGGAAATCTGTATTAAAAATTGCACATAGAATTTTGCATTTTGGTAATGATTCATTTAAGTAACAATTATTATCCTAATATACAAATAGTTAACGTATCAAATATTTTGTACCAAAATAGAATAAAAATGAAGAATTTAGTAAAAATTGTACTATGCAAATCTGTTCTTGAAAGAGGATGTTTAATAGTGGAAATTTACTGACAATAATTATATTAGCAACGAGAATACTCATTTAAATAAACAAAGCAAGTACAGAACAAAATTAATCATTCATGGCGAACAAAAACGAATGATTCATTATTGAAGTCTCATATTAGCGGAGATTTGAATGCTTGCAATCGGCTGTAACGAAATAGCATTTCGACGATGACGAGGCACAATTTAAGGAAAGTCCAATTCGTTTTAAATTTGAAGGTAAATGTGGAGGGTGGGGGTCAAAAATCCGAACGGGCAAAATTCCGAACGGGTAAAAACCTGAATTTCAGAATTCCGAATGCATAATTTCCGAATGGTCAAAATTCCGAACATGATGATTTACGTACGCTCAAAATACCGTCAGGCCAATTACCGAATATTTAAATTTCCGACAGTCATAAAACCGAACAAGTGTAATTTGCAAAAAACTAAAATTCTAAAATTTGTTGTTTATAATTTAAATAATATTACCGACAACAAAAGTACCTACATTTCAAAATTCCGAAAGGCCAAATTCCAACGTAATGAATTTCTGACACGTAAACTTCCGAACGGGAAAAATTCCGAACGGGAAAAATTCCGAACGCGAAAAATTCCGAACGTGAAAAATTCCGAACGGACGAAAACGGCAAACGGATAAAATTCCAAACGAGCACAAATCCGAACAGGCGAAACTCGAAACGTATAAATAATCTGAAGCATATATTATGTGTGTATTTTTAAATGTCCCCACCTAACAACAATGATTTAAAATAGCAAATTTTCACTTTCTTATTCATTTTAGTGCCTATAACGGATTCAAATACATGTATCATTTATTTTTCATTTTAGTTCGAAATAGTGAGTTTTTTAGGTGACATTTAATTTTAATTAAAATCTCCCTCCTTCTTATGAAACATAAACAGCATTGTCCTTTATTGCATCGTTGTTATGTTTTATATACCGATCAATCCCTTATTATTGTAAAGAGAATAGTGATTTTCTGAAGAGATTTTAAAAAAATTGTCGAAACATGAACTAACTTTTTGTATTCAATTCAAAACTTCCGTTAAAACAATAGGTTTATTTACAAATAATTGTCACTTTATGGAGAAAAAAAAAACTTCTAAATTTTCATGACTGGCAATTTGTATGCACTGTTTAGTTGATCGCACACTTTGAAAAAAATTATCGCCATATTGAGACAGTCGATTTGAATTTTACAATTGCAATCACGAACCTTGGAAATCAGCATATGGGCATTATTCTAGAACTTTTAAACTTTGAGGTTGACGAAAATTTCATTTTTTTTTTTTTAGGCACATTCATGGAATTAATTTTATTGGCTTTAGAATTGATCAAATGACAGGAAAAACCTTGCGTGACTCATTTATACACAATGTATTTTTTTGTTTTTAATGTAACATGTTACGTTACTCGTAAAATTAGTTTGTAGTTTTGTAACGTTTAATATACAGAAAAAATTCAGTTCTTTTGCGTATGGCCTAATTTTTACAAGCTAGTATATAAAATTAAACGTCTAGTGAATAGTTATTCAAATTTAAAATAATGGATTAAATAGGGCGGACTATTTTTACAAAATTTCTTTGATTTTTATAAAATTTGATATGTTAGGGTTTTTGAGGCCACTGATTTCAAATCCAAAGTCAGTTTTCATTAAAACTTGAAATCCAAATACATGATTTAACATTAAGAATACTAAAAAATTAAAACGATTTGTAAAGAATAATCATTTTATTATTGTCAAAAAGTGTGTTTTTTGTTGTATTAAAAAAAAACACAAAAGTTATAAATACTTTAATAACTTAGGAGAAAAGATCACAATGATTCCAAAGTACTTAGAAGCTAAATTGTAGATGTGCCATTAAATAATTTGATTTTTCAAAGTGAGTTTCGCTTGGAAATTTAAAGTTTGACGTAGTCGCATTTTTTATGTATAGGTGGCACACATTCGGGCAAATGCTCAAATTACTTCTTATCATATAGGTAATGTACCCCTGTTGTGTGGTTTCTTAAAAACCAATGTGAAAAAAATTATCTAAGGTTGATTGCTAAATTGTCAACTATAAAAAAAAGTTATCTCGAAAGTTTGAAGGTATATAATTTTATTCCTCAGTGAGACACATCATTAAGTTAAGGATTTTTCATTTGTTAACATCCCCAAATACTTCCACAAAAAACCACAGACCATTAAAAAAAAGGTGCAAAAAGTTTCAGTGTTAAAACTGAAAAAATTTAGTGAGTGTCGCGCACCAAAAACAGGCTAATTCACTACTTTTATTTACTCTCATTGTTTTCTACATATCTGTAATTAGTAATAAACACTTATTACATGTAAAACGAACAAAAATTTGTTGATCTGTCGTGTTGCAAAGTTGTATTTTAAATTTTTAAGGTATCATAATGAGCGACAACATAAAGTTTAAAAATTCTTGAACAATGCCCATATATGTTTACAATTTTGTTATCAGTTTTCAAAAATCAGAATTTCTACGACAAGAATTGCAGCGCATTGGATAAAAATTTTGAATGTCAGAATTCTGACATCAGTATCGTGATCAGCGACCTCCAGAACACTGAGGCTGCTCTTCAAATTTTGTTTGCGAGCCACGCGAGCGCGCGCGGTAGGTTATCAATGTTCAATGATTGGAAAAACTAAAAGGAGAGATAGATGAAGTAAAAATAGAGATGTGTAGATTATCGGAAGATGAGTACGTGTAATTGCGTACACGGGACTATGGGATCAACAGTATAGGTTTAAGAGTGCGATATAGTGTGAGATTCGAGCAAAGAAGATTCCATGGCCGTAACTTATGACTAAAATAATCGCTAAATTTGACCCAAAGCTTTGCAGCAATTCTGGCATCAGTTTCCCAATCAGCGACCATGCAAACTTTTAGACTACTTATAGTCCGCAAAATTTGTTTAACAGAAAAATGAGCCATTAAGGGGTTACTCGCCATTTAACTCGTACTGAATGTGCCCAGTAGTTGCATAAAATCCAAGGCATACGACAGTATAGGAAAATGATAGTTACAAAAATGAGAAAACGGCAACATTATTTTTATTCAAATTTCACATATTATATATTAATATTCACATATCACAGGGTGGCCACAGACCGGGAAAACCGGGAAATGTCAGGGAAAACGAAAATTGGCCAGGGAATCGGGGAAATGTCAGGGAATTTAAAAAATAGTCAGTGAAAATATTCTGGCGAATAAGAACAAGCTCTCTCCTCCAACTTGCGGATTGGCGGTTTATTTATCGGCGGAAATCATTTCGACCAATCACGAACCTCGAGTACTTTTTAACTAACAAATATTTTTAACTCGAAATACCGCAGATGTTCCAGCGGCTTCGCTCTGGACAGATGTTTCTTAAAGTTTTATTAAATTTTAATTTAGTAAGTAAAAAAGTGAATTGAAATTACATAAATATAAATGTGAATGATTATCGTGGTTTTATTATTGTTTTAAGGTAAGTCCATTTTATGCGTAATATTCAATATACAATTTTGCAAAAATGTTTGTTCTAATCTTTTTATTTTATTTTGTAATCAAAGTTTAAGGAGGTTCCTCTCAAAACGATTTTCTCTAAATTTTGTATAGAAGCAATATCACATTTTGACACATTTAACTTCAAAGTTTCTAATGATCGTGTTCCTTATACCAAGGCCGTCGAAAACGTCTATATTTTTTCGATTGCGGAAACGATTTTCTCTAGAATTTCATGAAAAACTAGTATGTGATGCAGGGGAATATAAATAATACGAAAAAAAGTTGGAAAAGATAAGCAATACTAATTTTTAAAATATTGTATCAATTCGTTGCCTCGCTCATGTCGAGACGCGTTTGCCAGACACGTGTCAACGTCGAGTCGTCGCTCGTCTGATTGCATGTATATGGGCAAATCCGCGAAACCTTTGAATTTTGAGTCATAAAATCAAAAAAGTTTTACGTGCTAAGCACATTATTGGAATTTTTATATGTTGTCATATACATTAAGAGGTAACAAATGACGCAGTGTCCTTCATTTTTGAAGCAACGCTGAAGAGTGAAAATTATCATCTGATAATTTTTTGGGGGTGGGGGGGGGGGGGGGTGGGGGGGGGGGGGGGTGGGGGGGGGGGGGGGTGGGGGGGGGGGGGGGTGGGGGGGGGGGGGGGTGGGGGGGGGGGGGGGTGGGGGGGGGGGGGGGTGGGGGGGGGGGGGGGTGGGGGGGGGGGGGGGTGGGGGGGGGGGGGGGTGGGGGGGGGGGGGGGTGGGGGGGGGGGGGGGTGGGGGGGGGGGGGGGTGGGGGGGGGGGGGGGTGGGGGGGGGGGGGGGTGGGGGGGGGGGGGGGTGGGGGGGGGGGGGGGTGGGGGGGGGGGGGGGTGGGGGGGGGGGGGGGTGGGGGGGGGGGGGGGTGGGGGGGGGGGGGGGTGGGGGGGGGGGGGGGTGGGGGGGGGGGGGGGTGGGGGGGGGGGGGGGTGGGGGGGGGGGGGGGTGGGGGGGGGGGGGGGTGGGGGGGGGGGGGGGTGGGGGGGGGGGGGGGTGGGGGGGGGGGGGGGTGGGGGGGGGGGGGGGTGGGGGGGGGGGGGGACATCACGATACATACATTTTTATGCAATTATCTTATCAAGATATGCTTACGCCATCGTTCGGTCTCGATTTTTTCCGTCAAAGTAGAAAATTCTACATTTGTTTGGCAGAAAAAAATTATATAACATGAAACCTCTCTATAATAATATTTATATTTATTCAAATAAAGAGAAATCATTAAGCGACCATTATTTTATTTTTTGTTTAATATAAAATACCGTTTAAAGTTGGGTATATATATTGCTAACTTGGCTGAGCTGCTAGGTTGCGCCTGATTGGTGTGACGTCTTTATTAGACATTCGCTTGCTGTTTGGTAGTACAATTATATCTTTCGGGCTCGCTTGTGCCTAAACTATACACTTTAGACTAGGGCTCCCCGGGACTTTTTTGTTGCAAATTTCCTCTTCTACAAAAAAGATTCAGTAATTTTTGCCGAATCTTGCACCGTTTTCGATACGGAAGCGATAGAATGAAAAACAAAAACTTCGGCGTCCGCGGCCATGTTCTGAAAATTCGTGGTTTTTCATTCTATCGCTTCCGTATCGAAAACAGGGCAAGTTACGGCAAAAATTTACTAAACCTTTTTTGTAGAGGAGGAAATTTCCTACAAAAAGAGTCCAGGAGAGCCCTCAAATAGAATGTACACTTTCGCACAAGCACAAGGCACAAGCGAGCCCGAAAGATAGAATCGTGAGCGGCCGGACAGCACTCGGTACATTCTGCTATATGGGCATTATTCTAGAACTTTTAATCTTTGAGGTTGAAGAAAATTGCATTTTTTTTAGGCACATTCATGAAATTAATTTAATTGGCTTTAGAATTGATCAAATGACAGGATAAACCTTGCGTGACTCATTTATACACAATGTATTTTTTTTTATGTATCACGTTACTTTACTCGTAAAATTAGTTTTTAGTTTTGTAACGTTTAATATACATACAAAAATCAGTTCTTTTGCTTATGGCCTAATTTTTAGAAGCTAGTATATAAAATTAAACGTCTAGTTAATAGTTCTTCAAATTTAAAATAATGGATTAAATAGGGCGGACTATTTTTACAAAATTTCTTTGATTTTTATAAAATTTGATATGTTAGGGTTTTTGAGGCCACTGATTACAAATCCAAAGTCAGTTTTCATTAAAATTTGAAATCCAAATACATGATTTAACATTAAGGATACCAAAAAATTAAAACGATTTGTAAAGAATAATCATTTTATTATTGTCAAAAATTGTGTTTTTTGTTGTATTAAAAAAACACAAAATTTATAAATACTTTAATAACATAGGAGAAAAGATCAGAATGATTCCAAAGTACTTAGAAGCTAAATTGTAGATGTGCCATTAAATAATTTGATTTTTCAAAGTGAGTTTCGCTTGGAAATTTAAAGTTTGACGTAGTCGCATTTTTTATGTATAGGTGGCACACATTCGGGCAAAGGCTCAAATTACTTCTTATCATATAGGTAATGTACCCGTGTTGTGTGGTTTCTTAAAAACCAATGTGAAAAAAATTATTTAAGGTTGACTGCTAAATTGTCAACTATAAAAAAAAGTTATTTCGCAAGTTTGAAGCTATATAATTTTATTCCTCAGTGAGGCACATCATTAACTTAAGGATTTTTCATTTGTTTACATCCCCAAATACTTCCACAAAAAACCACAGACTATAAAAAAAAAGGTGCAAAAAGTTTCAGTGTTAAAACTGAAAAAATGTAGTGAGTGTCGCGCACCAAAAACAGGCAAATTCACTACTTTTATTTACTCTCATTGTTTTCTACATATCTGTAATTAGTAATAAACACTTATTACATGTAAAACGAACAAAAATTTGTTGATCTGTAGTGTTGCAAACTTATATTTAAAATTGATAAGGTATCATAATGAGCGACAACATAAAGTTTAAAAATTCTAGAACAATGCCCATATATATGCCATATAGAATACACGAACGAAATTGGTCAACAAACGGTAGCTAATAATGACGTCACAAGGAACTTGCGAACATCAAAGGGTACGATTTAAACACGATAGTTGTAAAATTAATAATTAAATTACCTAATGACACGTTCCACTACAATTAATATTTTATTTATACTATTTCGGACCTAAATTATTCATTAATGCAATAAAAAATATCGACGAAGTCTATTGGGATTTGCCTAAGATAAAAATTAAAGATGAGAGAAAAAAGGAAAAATCGATTCACATTTCACCACATCACGATTTTCTGCATTACCGCAGAATACAGATCTTTTTTACATTGTATATAATTCTAAACATACATTTTCATACAATATTTGTTATCAAGAAATACTTACGCGATTGTTCGATCTCGATTGTTTCCGTTAAAGTGGAAAAATCTACCATCAAGTATTGTTTCGCTTAGTGGCAAGTAGTCTGGCCTCATGACACAATTGGTACACGGAAAAAAAATAATAATTGAGAATAATGAGAAAATATATTATGTGTGGTTTCTACGAGAGTAGATTAAAATATATAATGCATTATGTCGGTCTGTCGGTCTTTTTTAAAAAGAAATACAAAAAACTTTTCTTGAAAATAAATACATTTATGTTTTCAAGAAAAGTGTTTTTTTTTTCAAAAAAGATCGACACACCGACATAATTACATTATATATAATAAAGAGAAAATCTTGAAAATGAATTAAAAATGAAAAAACAAATTGAATGAAAACGAATTAAAGGAATATTAAATGGTTATAGAAACGGTATTACAGGAAAAGAACAGCACGTTTTAACACCGGTGAAAAATATGTCTGCAATAAGATGGCTATAACTTTTGATTGGAACATGATATCAAATAATTTTCTACGAGAACTTTGTAGTCGGGACCTTTTTTATTTATACATATAATCGTCGATAATATTATTCCCATCCCTTTGAAAGTTACATGCTAAAAATGAATCCCTTCCCAACCTTTACGACATCCCAGACACTTGTCAAATATTGAAGGCGAGTAAAACATGTTAACATAAAGTAAAGGCTTCCTGCACCTCTGCAACAAATGTAGCATTGCTAGAGTACTTGTATGCAATACGTATCGAAATGACAAAATACCTAAATAATAATTATTCCTAGCAATGAGCATGTTTTAACAAGCTAGTGAAAACTATAAGGAGATTAGCATATTTCAATTATTGGTAATTGTAATTAAATAAGTGCAAACTAATGATTGCGATAATCATAATCTTTTCAACTTCTTTAAACAACATTCACATACAAATTAAGCAACGTGTCCTAAGTCTGGTAAAATAATATTTCGAAAAGTATGTAATTGGGATTTTCCTAAGATAAAAATGAAAGATAAGAGAAGAAAGTAAAAATCGCTTCACATTTCACCACATCACGATTTTCTGCATTACCGCAGAATACAGATCTTTTTTACATTGTACAGAATTCTAAACATACATTTTTATGCAATATTTTTTATCAAGAAATACTTACGCGATCGTTCGGTCTCGATTTTTTTCCGTTAAAGTAGAAAATTCTACCATCGAGTACTCTTTCGCTTAGTGGCAAGTCGTCTGGCATCGTGGCACAAGCGGTACACAGAAAAAAAAAACTAATAATTGAGACTAAAGAGAAAATGTTGAAATAGAATTAAAACTGAAAAAAGTCGAATGAAAGCGAACTAAAGGAATATTAATTGATTATGGAAACTGTATTAAAGCAAAACAAGAACACGTTTTAACACTGAAGAACACGTTAACCATTCCTTGTAACAATCCAGAAGAGTATGTCGCGACACGCGAGGATTTCACACAAAAAACGCAGGGATGAAATAAGCGTCTTTAACGAACCAATCACGACCGCGCCCGATTTCGCCTTCTGAAAGAATATATGTTATTTACGGGAAGATTTCCCGTGACTTTTCAAACCTGAAACACTAACCAATCACGACTAATCGTGACTGAATGAAATCTAAGGCGAAATCAACCACGATTCGGTCGTGAGTGGTTAGTTAAGTCAAAGAAGATTAACAACCCTGCGTTTTTACTCGGATACTGTGATTGGCGCAGTCGCGATTTGTTCGTTCAAGGCATCGCGACACGCGACGATTTCACACAAGAAACGCAGGGATAAAATAAGCGTCTTGAACGAACAAATCGCGACTGCGCCAATCACAGTATCCGAGTAAAAACGCAGGGTTGTTAATCTTCTTTGACTTAACTAACCACTCACGACCGAATCGTGGTTGATTTCGCCTTAGATTTCATTCAGTCACGATTAGTCGTGATTGGTTAGTGTTTCAGGTTTGAAAAGTCACGGGAAATCTTCCCGTAAATAACATATATTCTTTCAGAAGGCGAAATCGGGCGCGGTCGTGATTGGTTCGTTAAAGACGCTTATTTCATCCCTGCGTTTTTTGTGTGAAATCCTCGCGTGTCGCGACATACTCTTCTGGATTGTTACAAGGAATGGTTAACGTGTTCTTCAGTGTTAAAACGTGTTCTTGTTTTGCTTTAATACAGTTTCCATAATCAATTAATATTCCTTTAGTTCGCTTTCATTCGACTTTTTTCAGTTTTAATTCTATTTCAACATTTTCTCTTTAGTCTCAATTATTAGTTTTTTTTTTCTGTGTACCGCTTGTGCCACGATGCCAGACGACTTGCCACTAAGCGAAAGAGTACTCGATGGTAGAATTTTCTACTTTAACGGAAAAAATCGAGACCGAACGATCGCGTAAGTATTTCTTGATAAAAAATATTGCATAAAAATGTATGTTTAGAATTCTGTACAATGTAAAAAAGATCTGTATTCTGCGGTAATGCAGAAAATCGTGATGTGGTGAAATGTGAAGCGATTTTTACTTTCTTCTCTTATCTTTCATTTTTATCTTAGGAAAATCCCAATTACATACTTTTCGAAATATTATTTTACCAGACTTAGGACACGTTGCTTAATTTGTATGTGAATGTTGTTTAAAGAAGTTGAAAAGATTATGATTATCGCAATCATTAGTTTGCACTTATTTAATTACAATTACCAATAATTGAAATATGCTAATCTCCTTATAGTTTTCACTAGCTTGTTAAAACATGCTCATTGCTAGGAATAATTATTATTTAGGTATTTTGTCATTTCGATACGTATTGCATACAAGTACTCTAGCAACGCTGCAAATGTGAATGCGAATGAGAAATTTTGGTATATTTGAGTATATGTACATTTGTTGCAGAGGTGCAGGAAGCCTTTACTTTATGTTAACATGTTTTACTCGCCTTCAATATTTGACAAGTGTCTGGGATGTCGTAAAGGTTGGGAAGGGATTCATTTTTAGCATGTAACTTTCAAAGGGATGGGAATAATATTATCGACGATTATATGTATAAATAAAAAAGGTCCCGACTACAAAGTTCTCGTAGAAAATTATTTGATATCATGTTCCAATCAAAAGTTATAGCCATCTTATTGCAGACATATTTTTCACCGGTGTTAAAACGTGCTGTTCTTTTCCTGTAATACCGTTTCTATAACCATTTAATATTCCTTTAATTCGTTTTCATTCAATTTGTTTTTTCATTTTTAATTCATTTTCAAGATTTTCTCTTTATTATATATAATGTAATTATGTCGGTGTGTCGATCTTTTTTGAAAAAAAAAACACTTTTCTTGAAAACATAAATGTATTTATTTTCAAGAAAAGTTTTTTGTATTTCTTTTTAAAAAAGACCGACAGACCGACATAATGCATTATATATTTTAATCTACTCTCGTAGAAACCACACATAATATATTTTCTCATTATTCTCAATTATTATTTTTTTTCCGTGTACCAATTGTGTCATGAGGCCAGACTACTTGCCACTAAGCGAAACAATACTTGATGGTAGATTTTTCCACTTTAACGGAAACAATCGAGATCGAACAATCGCGTAAGTATTTCTTGATAACAAATATTGTATGAAAATGTATGTTTAGAATTATATACAATGTAAAAAAGATCTGTATTCTGCGGTAATGCAGAAAATCGTGATGTGGTGAAATGTGAATCGATTTTTCCTTTTTTCTCTCATCTTTAATTTTTATCTTAGGCAAATCCCAATAGACTTCGTCGATATTTTTTATTGCATTAATGAATAATTTAGGTCCGAAATAGTATAAATAAAATATTAATTGTAGTGGAACGTGTCATTAGGTAATTTAATTATTAATTTTACAACTATCGTGTTTAAATCGTACCCTTTGATGTTCGCAAGTTCCTTGTGACGTCATTATTAGCTACCGTTTGTTGACCAATTTCGTTCGTGTATTCTATATGGCATATATATGGGCATTGTTCTAGAATTTTTAAACTTTATGTTGTCGCTCATTATGATACCTTATCAATTTTAAATATAAGTTTGCAACACTACAGATCAACAAATTTTTGTTCGTTTTACATGTAATAAGTGTTTATTACTAATTACAGATATGTAGAAAACAATGAGAGTAAATAAAAGTAGTGAATTTGCCTGTTTTTGGTGCGCGACACTCACTACATTTTTTCAGTTTTAACACTGAAACTTTTTGCACCTTTTTTTTTATAGTCTGTGGTTTTTTGTGGAAGTATTTGGGGATGTAAACAAATGAAAAATCCTTAAGTTAATGATGTGCCTCACTGAGGAATAAAATTATATAGCTTCAAACTTGCGAAATAACTTTTTTTTATAGTTGACAATTTAGCAGTCAACCTTAAATAATTTTTTTCACATTGGTTTTTAAGAAACCACACAACACGGGTACATTACCTATATGATAAGAAGTAATTTGAGCCTTTGCCCGAATGTGTGCCACCTATACATAAAAAATGCGACTACGTCAAACTTTAAATTTCCAAGCGAAACTCACTTTGAAAAATCAAATTATTTAATGGCACATCTACAATTTAGCTTCTAAGTACTTTGGAATCATTCTGATCTTTTCTCCTATGTTATTAAAGTATTTATAAATTTTGTGTTTTTTTAATACAACAAAAAACACAATTTTTGACAATAATAAAATGATTATTCTTTACAAATCGTTTTAATTTTTTGGTATCCTTAATGTTAAATCATGTATTTGGATTTCAAATTTTAATGAAAACTGACTTTGGATTTGTAATCAGTGGCCTCAAAAACCCTAACATATCAAATTTTATAAAAATCAAAGAAATTTTGTAAAAATAGTCCGCCCTATTTAATCCATTATTTTAAATTTGAAGAACTATTAACTAGACGTTTAATTTTATATACTAGCTTCTAAAAATTAGGCCATAAGCAAAAGAACTGATTTTTGTATGTATATTAAACGTTACAAAACTAAAAACTAATTTTACGAGTAAAGTAACGTGATACATAAAAAAAAATACATTGTGTATAAATGAGTCACGCAAGGTTTATCCTGTCATTTGATCAATTCTAAAGCCAATTAAATTAATTTCATGAATGTGCCTAAAAAAAATGCAATTTTCTTCAACCTCAAAGATTAAAAGTTCTAGAATAATGCCCATATAGCAGAATGTACCGAGTGCTGTCCGGCCGCTCACGATTCTATCTTTCGGGCTCGCTTGTGCCTTGTGCTTGTGCGAAAGTGTACATTCTATTTGAGGGCTCTCCTGGACTCTTTTTGTAGGAAATTTCCTCCTCTACAAAAAAGGTTTAGTAAATTTTTGCCGTAACTTGCCCTGTTTTCGATACGGAAGCGATAGAATGAAAAACCACGAATTTTCAGAACATGGCCGCGGACGCCGAAGTTTTTGTTTTTCATTCTATCGCTTCCGTATCGAAAACGGTGCAAGATTCGGCAAAAATTACTGAATCTTTTTTGTAGAAGAGGAAATTTGCAACAAAAAAGTCCCGGGGAGCCCTAGTCTAAAGTGTATAGTTTAGGCACAAGCGAGCCCGAAAGATATAATTGTACTACCAAACAGCAAGCGAATGTCTAATAAAGACGTCACACCAATCAGGCGCAACCTAGCAGCTCAGCCAAGTTAGCAATATATATACCCAACTTTAAACGGTATTTTATATTAAACAAAAAATAAAATAATGGTCGCTTAATGATTTCTCTTTATTTGAATAAATATAAATATTATTATAGAGAGGTTTCATGTTATATAATTTTTTTCTGCCAAACAAATGTAGAATTTTCTACTTTGACGGAAAAAATCGAGACCGAACGATGGCGTAAGCATATCTTGATAAGATAATTGCATAAAAATGTATGTATCGTGATGTCGTGAAATGTTAAGCGATTTTTACTTTCTTCTCTCATCTTTCATTTTTATCTTAGGAAAAACCACTTACATCCGTTTCGGAATATTATTTTATCAGAATTAAGGCACGTTGCTTAATTTGTATGTGAATGTTGTTTAAAGAAGTTGAAAAAATTATGACTATCGCAATCATTAGTTTGCACTTATTTAATTACAATTACCAATAATTGAAATATCCTAATCTCCTTATAGTTTTCATTAGCTTGTTAAAACATGCTCATTGCTAGGAATAATTATTATTTAGGTATTTTGTCATTTCGATACGTATTGCATACAAGTACTCTAGCAACGCTGCAAATGTGAATGCGAATGAGAAATTTTGGTATATTTGAGTATATGTACATTTGTTGCAGAGGTGCAGGAAGCCTTTACTTTATGTTAACATGTTTTACTCGCCTTTAATATTTGCCGAGTGTCTGGGATGTCGTAAAGGTTGGGACGTAATTCATTTTTAGCGTGTAACATTCAAAGGGATGGGAATAATATGATCGACTATTATGTATATAAATAAAGAAAGGTCCTGGCTACAAAGTTGTCAAAGAAAATTATTTGATATCATGTTCCAATGAAAAGTTTCAGCCATCTTATTGCAGACATATTTTTCGGCAAAAAATATGTTACTCTATTAGTTAGGACATGTTATAAAATATGAAAAATAAGGCGATAATGCATGATATTATTATAATTATTATTATTTCATTATCAATTAACGTTTTGATAATAATAATAATGTTTTTTTTATCTTGCTAATCTTACTGCCCTAACCTTTACGATGGAAGCCACTGTGCAAATGGATATTCAATTATACCAAGCTATACAACGTTCCTACATATTTTCTATGAATTTGAAATTCATATTAATTCTATTATAGTATATTACATTTTATTGTACCTGTGTAATATTGGAATAACACAAGTACCAATAATCTGAATATCGTAATGTCACGTTCAATGTGGTCAAAACGTTTTATTGATAATTGATATGTATATTATGACAAGCAAATGAAAGACTATAATGATGTCAAGTGTTTGAAATATCAGGATAAAAGTCTAATTGACGACTAATGTAAGTGCATTAAATGTGATAAATCGTACATATTTAGAGAAAGTACATGCTCTACGAATACATTTTCAAAATAGCTAACCATACCTGCATTAATAGTGTAACTATTATATTATATATAAAATATTAAATATAGTAATAGGTACGTTTATACACATTTTACAACTGCGAATGTTGTTGACCCATATTGGATTTACTTTTAACTCAGTTTAATTTTATTATGAATTATCAATATGCATATATAATTATGACCTGTAAAGCCTGTGTTGAGATAACTCATTCATTCAATACTTTCTATTTAATTTTATGTATTTTATACGTTAAAGGAATATACATAATATTTGCAGAAAACTAATACGTCTAGTTCACGCTCCTGAATTTAATTATATTGCATATCACGAATACCCTTTCATTCTGTGACCGTAATGTGCTATATATGGAGTAATGGTTATTAAAATCAATTTATTGGATACCTATAACTACTATCGGTTTGACTTTATAGGGATACATAAAAAATGAAAATAGCAAAGCGGTAAAATGTACTAAATGAAATCTTGCATCATTCAGCAAATTGTCTGCAGCCCTTACCCCATTGAATGTTTCGTATATACTTAATGTATCGTATATGCATGTATCGGAAATGCAATAGAAGATTTGTGATTTTAAATTAGGTTTCAACATTCGAAAGATTATAATTTCCTGACTCGTAATTTTATTATGCAAAGTATCGTTGATGATTACATTGTAAATGCTATACTACTAGAGTTTATATCTAAATGCGTTGTATTTAATCTAAACGAAAGTGTGCTAGATTTAAATCAGATCAACTGTAGGGAAAATCTGTACATAAAAGTGTTTCGTTAAAACAAAAATATTCCAAAACTGTCTTTGCTTAAGTAGTCTGAATCCGAAAAGCGCTGTCGTTGATAAAACTGAATAAATCGAAGTTTACTACCCTTATAAATTTATTTGCATTCAGAAAATTCATTGTTAATTCAGAGGAAACAATTTTCAATACTCGACTAAACTCGACAAATCGCGAACAAAACAAAAATTACAAAAACAGATATTTCAAAGAACGGATATTCAAAATGCGGAAATTCCAAAAAAAAACATACATTCAAAAACCAGATATTTTAAAATACAGGAAGACGGGGCGACGCGGCGAACGGGGCGAAGTGACGAATCAAATATATGTCCATTACGATCATACTGATTGTAAATTATCATATGTCGTTTCTTTGTTTACACCACTTTAGAAATTTCCTAAAATCTATAATTTGAATGAATATGAAATTTTCTAGAAAACTGTAACCAACCCTAATAAACAACTTTCTCACTGAAACTTTGTCATGCCTTAAAATTTGTCCGTTAAACAAAGCGCTGGGATGTCTCAAAACACGTTTTTAAAAAATTAGCAGGAAAAAATTCAAAATTTTCAAAAATAATCCGAGTTTGCACATTTAATAAACAAAAAAATATTGCATCGACCAAGCATCGATCTCTGGACTCCCGCACAAGAACATCGAGCCGTAACAATTCGACCACTCTGGTTGTAAAATGATGCGAAACTACCGAGTAGTTGAAACATGGAGTATTTATGCATTGTGTAAATGAAATTAATGTCTTAAATTTATTACTACTTTCTATATTTATGCAATAATTTACTTATCGACTTTTGAAAAGAACGAATGGATATAGATAGTACATATTTTTGTTGATAAATTAAAGATCGTAACTTTATTTTATTCAACATTGTTATTACACTTAAAAAATGTTTACACGGACATCTGTAGGTAATTTTTCTGTTGATTTATTTTAGATTCATTTGGGTTAAAAAGGGGAACCCACGGTCGAGGGGTCACGATTTTTAACGGAAATTATTGTACATATTCTACGGCGAAAATAAAAATATACGTGTTTCAGCATTTTACCCAATGGATTTTGGTTTTTATACAATAAATTATTGAAATTAACGTTCTTATTGCAATATACATATAACGAATCTATCTGTTATTAAGAGAGATATTTATATTCATATAAATGTATATTTTCACTATTTTTTCGAAAACAATACACGAGTTCTAAGGTGATGCTTTAAATGTATGAGAGTCCGTAATTATCTATTTTTTCATATTCATCGTTACCACCAAAATGCAATAATGCAGTAAATTCCATATGATAGGAACATTTTTAAAAGTATACAATCATATTTCTTTGCAATATTTAAATTATAAACCTGTAATTCTTTTTTAAATTTTCTCAATTATTTTAATATGTCGCTGCGAATATGTTGCTCCAGCTTCATTATCATAAAAACTTTTAATTTAACAAAACAAAAACAGCCGGCTTGGAACCCTGCGTGTGGTATATATTCTTCGTATGTTTATAATTGAAATTGAAGTTAATTTAAATTAAAGTTAATAAAAAACAACGTTTCTTTATATTGTAGGTACTATCGTTGCCGTAGTTACGATTGCGGGACGTGTTCGGCTTCGGCCAAACGAATTCGCGGTGGGCCGTTACAGCAGCTACGGCCGCATGATGCGGCTTGCGAGCCGCACAACGATGCCATATTGATTAAAAATTTTAAGAAGGCCTTAATTGATTCATTGCAGTCGCACTGGCTGGACCTGAGGGGATTGTACGATGCAATGGCACTATTGTATGTTTAAATTTTGTAAACGTACCCTCGTATCTTCTTTGATATTTCTAATTTTGTTTATGTCCATTCATGACTAACCGTAGGTATCCAGAGGAAGCTGCGCTTGTTAGCTACGACAACTTGAGGCCATTTTTGAGGAGAAATCGGAGAACATTGTTCCCCGCGACTCCAAGCTCCCTTCGTGAGTTCGGCGATTTGCTGGCTTCGCCAGAAAATGCGTGGCTAGCGAGCAATGGCTTGGCAAACCTGTCCACGAAAATCATAACGGATTTTGATGGCTGCTTCCACGTCCTTATTTATGACGAGAACCTGGCTACAAGATCGATGCACGACGTGAGGAGATTATTCGTTGACGCCACGTTCCAATGTATACCACGTTTAACGGGCGTCTACCAAATGCTGACGGTACTCGGAGTGAAGCACGACCATGTAATACACTACTGAACATTTTGTGCAAAAGGCACAGAACTATTTATTATTGCATTTGTTATTGTAGGCGGTGGCTTTCGTATGGGTGCTTATGTCGAGGAAAACTGAGAACGCCTACACGGCCGTATTTCGATCTCTGAAGGCTGAAGGCATAGTGCACCGAAGTCCATCGGTAATAATGATGGACTTCGAAAGGGGAATGCGTAATGCGACCAAGAGGGTATTTGATGTAATGCCAAATGGCTGCAATGTACATTATGATCGTGTAAGTGAAATAATATATCATTCAACACTTCGTTAATTGAACGTTCCTTTGTAATAAAGATGTTAACCATCGTTTGTGTTTATGTTATTAGGCCCTCATTGCCAAGCTTAAAAGCTTGCGCATATCGACATACGTATGGGCCAGCGAGGAGAGAAAAGGGCTGTTCAAACGTTTAATGGCATTGGCTTTTCTGCCCTCCAATGTAATTGTTCAGCAATTTCATAGTTTGAGATCCTCGTGCACCGACCCGCGAATGCAACCATTATTGCAATATTACAGTAATTATTGGTTGGGCATCGTCAAACCGGAAGGATTTTCCGTTTTCGGATTGTCACGGAGAACAAATAATGTAGTAGAGTCGTATAATAGCACTCTGCGTAGAACGCTAGGACAACGTCCCAGTCCATGGGCGTTCATTCGTAAGTATTATATATCTGTCTCGTTTTTAACGTCAAAAGTGGAAAAAATATCCTTCTCTTGACGAACTTTACGCGCGCTTACAATTAATTTCTGTTTATGTATTTCGATTTTCATGCGCAGAGTCGTTATTGAAGTTGGTGGCGCGAGCAACTATGGATGTGAGGAGATTGGAAAATAATGTGCGGATTTCCCGACGCCCGCGCTATCGGACTATTTACAAAAATGGGAAATTGCATGAAGGTACATTTTTTAATAACATGAGATATCGATTCCAATTCATGTAATTGTAATCGAAATTTAAAAACTATTATCTAAAAAATACATCGCATGAATAACATTTGTTATCGCAAGCTAATGTATGTTTTGACATAAAAACGACGAACTTATATATTTCAAGCGACTTTATAATGCAAGATTACGGTTGTCATTCGTAATATTCGGTAAAGTGTTTCAACTTCCTATGTCCCATTCTGCAGCGGAGCGATTTATACAGTACAGGCGTATAACTCGATAACCTTACAATGATTCTTTTATTTCAATATCATTCAGACTGAAGCCGGTATCAAATGTATTAATGAATTTTAAATATCTCTACTTTTAGCATGGACGAAATACATGTCGGGCAGAATAACGGTCGATGAGTTTTTGACAAATGTGGCAAATTTAAAAGGACACATCGCTCGTCATTTGATGGATTCTGTTGAGCAGAGGAGTGGGGCTGATTTTGAACTAATTGAACCACAAATGTACAGTAACGCAACGGGTAATTTTGCAATTCTTTTTTACATTTCCATTATCTGTGATCAATGATTTTGTTGTTGTCAATTTCTCATTTCTTGCTTAAGATCCGGATTTTGAAGCCAATCTTTTTGGAACACTGCAACCTGCAACTTCTGAAGGACAAGCGGAGGTTCCTGCAGTGGATGTTGACGGTGAAATATCCATCTGTTATTCGCATTTTAATTGCACATGGACCGATAATAATATTCATTTTTCTGAAAAATATTACAGACGTTGCTGAAAACATGAACCGATCGCTTTTCGATTCGGACGAGGATGAAGATAATGGTAAGCGCGATATTTGAATGTTATTGTCGCGTAATGGCAGGATTATTGAAAATGTTTTCTGCAGATCCGGACTTCTCTGACGTGGACAGCATGATGAGTCCTGATATCCGCAACAATGGTAAATAATTATTTCAAATACTTCAGGATTGTTATTTGCCATCAATATGGCTATGTAAAGTATGTCAGTCAAACGTCATGGTTCGTATTAAATGCAATCAAATAGATGTGGTGTCTGTTCGTGACGATGTCGAAGATGACTTGATAGAAGACGTGGAACTTCCCGTCATTGTGGATCCGCCTGTGCAAAATTATGGTAATACATTAGATCAAGTACCTTAGGATAAGTTTTTGCCCAGAAAAGCACGCCATTTTCGTCTTATATATCATACTTTAAGCGTTATTTTTTTCTTCCGCTCAAGATGCTCCATTTAACGATGTCGTCGAAGGACCTGCACATCTGGTCGCCGTTCGAGATGCGCGGCCTGCCGGTAAGTCCTGCGCTGTTAGCGTCTCCGTTGCGAATCTATTGTTCGCACATTTTTGTAAAATACGTTCGGGTGTAATTATTCAAGTCAACGTACGTCGGTGTATCGCATATGACAATTATTTCGGTTCGTGCGTAATCCAATATTCTCAATTCCTAACGTAGACCTGCCGAAAGGTAGAACAAGTTTGCACCGCGATCTTATTTAGGGTTGAGTGACGCATCTTCTCCCGTGCTCCTGCTATCCAGTGAGCGCGGTGGTCCATGTGTTCGGATTCGATTATTCGTTGATTTATGTTAAATACGTTCGAGTGTTTTTATTCGCGTCAATGAATATGCCGTTCATAGTTTTCGATTCTTCTCCTAGGTGCTGCCGATTACACGTACTTTGCTTTATAATAATGTCAATATTCATGGATGAATATTATATTTGTATATAAATCATGCGTTGGTCCTGCCATGTCATTTCTTTGTAATATTTAATCGGCAACTTAGTCCCTATATGATTTCAAATAACAAATATTCATAAAAGCGACGTAGCTTCTTAACCGCAATGAAATATTTCTGAAAATGTTTTTTGCAGATCTGGACTTCTCCGACGTGGACAGCATCATGAGTCCTGATATCCGAAACAATGGTAAATAATTATTTCAAATACTTTAGGATTGTTATTTGCCATCAATATGGCTATGTAAAGTATGTCAGTCAAACGTCATGGTTCGTATTAAATACATTCAAATATATGTGGTGTCTGTTCGTGACGATGTCGAAGATGATTTCATAGAAGACATGGAACTTCCCGTCATTGTGGATCCGCCTGTGCAAAATTATGGTAATACATTAGATCAAGTACCTTAGGATAAGTTTTTACCCAGACCCAGGTGGAAATTGACTACCGGCGCAGTACCGCGCCTGTACTGGCTAGACATTTACTGTACTGGCGTGGTACTGGCGTTATACCGACAAAGCACCGGCATAATACCGACAAAGCACCGGCATAATACCGATATTGTACTGGAAGGTAACTCCGGCTGGGTACTGACTTCCAGTACTGCGACTGTACTGGCACAGTACCGTATATTTTACTGGCATGGTACTGGAATTCTACGCTACTCTGCATTGCGTGTGTGTGTGTGTGTGTGTGTGTGCGTGTATCTGTAAAACAGTGGCAGCTCTGCATATGGGTTGAAATTGTATCGATGAAAATAAAGAATGAATTAAATACAATTAATAGAAATAGAATACACATACAAGCGCACATACACACGTGCGCGCGCACAATTATAAATAAACTATATATACTGAATCAGTACAGTCCCAGTACATTTCCGGTATTGTGCCGATCTTCGGGAAAACTTCAAAATAGGTATAAAGACAGTACTGGAACCTAGTAGTGCCCAGGTATTCAACCAGTACTGACCCAGTATTGTGCCAACTGCTGGCGCGGTACTGGCCACCAGTACTGGCGTTGTACATGATTTATTACCGCCGCGGTACCGTGCCGTTCGTCAGGTCCGGCAAATTACAGACTTTTCCACCTGGGGAAAAGCACGCCACTTTCGTCTTATATCTCATACTTTAAGCGTTATTTTTTTCTTCCGATCAAGATGCTCCATTTAACGATGTCGTCGAAGGTCCTGCACATCTGGTCGCCGTTCGAGACGCGAATCCTGCCGGTAAGTCCTGCGCTGCGAATCTATTGTTCGCACATTTTTGTAAAATACGTTCGGGTATAATTATACAAGACAACGTACGTCGGTGTATCGCATATGACAATTACTTCAGTTCGTGCGTAATCCAATATTCTCGATTCCTAACGTAGACCTGCCGAAAGGTAGAACAAGTTTGCACCGCGATCTTATTTAGGGTTGAGTGACGCATCTTCTCCCGTGCTCCTGCTATCCAGTGAGCGCGGTGGTCCATGTGTTCGGATTCGATTATTCCTTGATTTATGTTAAATACGTTCGGGTGTTTTTATTCGCGTCAATGAATATGCCGTTCATAGTTTTCGATTCTTCTCCTAGGTGCTGCCGATTACACGTACTTTGCTTTATAATAATGTCAATATTCATGGATGCATATTATATTTGTATATAAGTCATGCGTTGGTCCTGCCATGTCATTTCTTTGTTATATTTAATCGGCAACTTAGTCCCTATATGATTTCAAATAACAAATATTCATAAAAACGACGTAACTTCTTAACCGCAATGAAATATATTTTTTGTAATTGAATTTGTAACTAATATACTAACGTTAACACTATATTAACCAAAATCAGTACAAGTTGTCTTATAATATTTCATTAAACTAACGAACAATTCATCTATAGATATATTTCTTTACATCTTTATGTGAAACTGCATGAATGATATCTCATGCAACGATCGGCGCAAAATAATGAAATTTTGATGATTATTGTCTTGCGGACCTGAATTAAATGCGATGTGCAATTTCAGGAGACGGCCAGCGCAGACGGCGGCGAAATAGGCGCAAGAGGCGATCGGGTTTCAATAACCGCAATCAAAATAATACCAACAATAGTAACGAGAACAACGTAAACGGCAACATCGGCAACAACAGCAATAGCAATAACGACCGTGTCCGCTATAGAGCTCCCCCCGGCCATCTCCGCAACCGGAGAAATCGCAGAATCCGACGCAGACGCGCACGAAATCAGGGAACAACAGGTAATTGAATAAATAAATAATGCAATTGTGGAGACGTCGGTCGGTAAAGAAACTAATGTCTTAAAAAGTAATATTTGACCAATATTGCGATCATGTGTAGCAATAAACCAAGCACGGCTATCAGAAATGTCTGATTGTGGATATATCTCAAGCTCACAGAAGCCCCTATTTGACGAATAAAAAACATTTCATTCTTATTGCATTAAAATTATCATAATGTAGAAAAACAGTAATTAATATTAATAATTTGTCTGTTTTCTCGATGAAAGGAAAATTTTGCTGCCAATATTCGTCTTCTAACTTTGCTGCAATAGAGGGGAAAATCCATACAAATCGTTTCATGCAAATGTAGTCGTTTTTTAGGAGTACCGAAAGTAAGAAGTTATAAAAAAAATTAAAAAGGCAGTTGTGACACAAGTCGCTTTATTTAAAAAATGTTGCGATGGCAAACAATCTTTATACATATGTGAGGTTGCCTTTGCGCCTTATACAGAGTAAAAACTTCAACAAAATTTGTATGATTCTCGTGTCTCTGATAATTACGGCAATAGTGTCAATTACACACAACAGTACATTATAATAAGTGTAATACAATGATACTTTTAATCTTGGCATTAGTTGTGAAATACAACAATAATAATGTAAATGAATCAGGATTAGTTTAAACATCTATTATATATACTCATTGTGTGTGCCACTATTAACATTTTCTCTTTTTACGTATCATAAAAGTATACACTTTACGCGATTGGACGCATTCGAAACAAGATTAAAATTATTTGAAATTAGATACCAATACTAAATGTAAACAATTTTTCCGCCATTTTCAAGGCGTGACACTCACGATGGCCAAACTAACTTGAAAGGTACTGTATTCTGAGTTTTTGTCTGTCATTCTGCAGCATTATACAGCAGTAGAAAAATAAAAGTTTTTTTTTTATATTATACACTTCTGCATTTGTACATATACATACATATCATTGCCACTTTTTTGGATAAAGTTTAAACGGTAAATGACGAGTAATGTTCAGGAACGCTTATGTGAGTTTAGTTTCGAAATATTGCACCGACTTCAACTCAATTGCATTTACATTAATCGCAAAGGAAGAAAAGGATTTAATTCGTGCATCTTATACGGCATGTTAAGCAAATCGAGCATGGATGAGTATTACTGAAGTTTCAAATGCAAACATCTGACAGGCAAGAGCGATGCGGTTCTAATGTATAATTGCGTTTGGATACTATTAGCGTGAACGCTAATGTTTCAGACCTTTAAAAAATACACGGTCGACAGCACGGTATAACAGTCAGCTGCCATCAATATTTTTATAATCCACTTACCTCAACATTCATTGAACTTCTGAATGATGCGACATCTGTACAAATCTATTGACCATTTTCCGTTGTGTTAATTTGTTCTTTTTGTAACGGAAGAGTGTAGATTTTTCTTGGAACAATAAAAAAATTTGCCCCGATCGATTTAATAACACAATTTCAATAGTAGGTAAAGTAGTATCGACGGTGTACAATTATGAAAATATTTTAATTTCCAAAGCGCTCTGCTATCTATCCTCGATAAGATTACGTTATAGACGCTGAATATCTGGGCGAAATGTGATCCATCGTAGTAATATAACATTTTCCAACATTCAGCTTCAAAGTTACTAATTTTCACATGTATTTCTTGTAACAATATAATCGAAAAAAACTATTTTCTTTCAAAAATGGTATGTCATGCAGATAAATATTAACAACGATATAAAAAAATCGATACAGCAAGTTAGATTAGATTTTGAAATATTCTTGTGCCGAGGATGTATTGATGTCGGGGGCTAATAAATAGGGCCCGGAAAGTAGTGAAAAAGATGTATGGCATAGTGGCATGACGTCGTACTTCGATACCATTATACATCATTGTTACTGGTATAAAACTGTATCAAAACCGGGTTCACTTAGAATGGTCAAGTTAGTTCCAATGAAAAACACTCACTTAATAGCAAAAAGAGAATGCACAGGAAATAAATCTTTTTCTCATAATATGCGATTCAATTACTACTGTATTGTCAATTTCAGCAAAAATACGCATTATTTATAGTATATGCAACCATTTTCTTTTTTGGAAATATCACAAAGCGAATGACCTAAAACCAACGTTATGTACATTGAAGGATGCCTAAACTCAAATAACGTAATACAAAATGATAAGAATCGAATACCGACTATTGAAAAATCCACTATACCAGTTGAAACAGTAAAGTTTATACGGCAAAGAGAGCGGTAGCGTCTGCGTTCCGAATCTATTGTTCGCAGATTTTTGTGAAATACGTTCGGGTATAATTATTCTCGTCAACGTACGTCGACGTATCGCATATGACAATTATTTCGGTTCGTGTGTAATCCAATATTCTCGATTCCTCTCGTAGACCTGCCGAAAGGTAGCCCAAGTTTGCACCTCGATCTTATTTAGGTTGAGTGACGCATCTTGTCCCGTGCTCCTGCTACCCAGTGAGCGCGGTGGTCCATGTGTTTGGAATCGATTACGCATAGATTTCTTTTATAAATTCGGTTTAATTATTCGCGTCAACGTACGTCGACGTATCGCATATGACAATTATTTCGGTTCGTGTGTAATCCAATATTCTCGATTCCTCTCGTAGACCTGCCGAAAGGTAGCCCAAGTTTGCACCTCGATCTTATTTAGGTTGAGTGACGCATCTTGTCCCGTGCTCCTGCTACCCAGTGAGCGCGGTGGTCCATGTGTTTGGAATCGATGACGCATAGATTTCTTTTATAAATTCGGTTTAATTATTCGCGTCAACGTACGTCGACGTATCGCATATGACAATTATTTCGGTTCGTGTGTAATCCAATATTCTCGATTCCTCTCGTAGACCTGCCGAAAGGTAGCCCAAGTTTGCACCTCGATCTTATTTAGGTTGAGTGACGCATCTTGTCCCGTGCTCCTGCTACCCAGTGAGCGCGGTGGTCCATGTGTTTGGAATCGATTACGCATAGATTTCTTTTATAAATTCGGTTTAATTATTCGCGTCAACGTACGTCGACGTATCGCATATGACAATTATTTCGGTTCGTGTGTTATCCAAAATTCTCGATTCCTCTCGTAGACCTGCCGAAAGGTAGCCCAAGTTTGCACCTCGATCTTATTTAGGTTGAGTGACGCATCTTGTCCCGTGCTCCTGCTACCCAGTGAGCGCGGTGGTCCATGTGTTTGGAATCGATTACGCATAGATTTCTTTTATAAATTCGGTTTAATTATTCGCGTCAACGTACGTCGACATATCGCATATGACAATTATTTCGGTTCGTGCGTAATCCAATATTCTCAATTCCTAACGTAGACCTGCCGAAAGGTAGAACAAGTTTGCACCGCGATCTTATTTAGGGTTGAGTGACGCATCTTCTCCCGTGCTCCTGCTATCCAGTGAGCGCGGTGGTCCATGTGTTCGGATTCGATTATTCGTTGATTTGTGTTAAATACGTTCGGGTATATTTATTCGCGTCAACGAATATGCGGTTGATAGTTTTCGATTCTTCTCCTATGTGCTGCCAATTCCACGTACTTTGGTTTATAATAATGTCAATATTCATGGATGCATATTATATTTGTCATGCGTTGGTCCTGCAATGTCATTTCTTTGTTATATTTAATCAGCAACTTAGTCCTAATTGCATAAAATTTATTCTAATTTTGGAATGCGTTTTTTAAATCACAATAACATGTTTTCTTTCTAAAGTAGCCCGCCTCGTGCTCACTGGAATCCTATGTAATGTATATATATACATTTTTTTATGACATGCAGTAACGATCTTTACACATTTTTAGATGGATGCCTGATGTGTGTGGAAGTGCCTGCAGATCACACATTCGTACCCTGCGGCCATGTGTGTGCATGCGAGGTCTGCGCCAATAGAATTTTCGCAATGGCACGAGCGGCACGACCTCCTAGACCTCCAAGATGCCCACTTTGCAGAGAGCTTTGCACGCACGATCCCATTAGGATCTTTCAATTAAATTGATACAGGATGACCACTTTTTTTAGAAGAAACAATCCCCTGACTTTTCCCTGAGTTTTCCCTGATTTTCTATGTTTCTTCCCTCACTAAGGCATGAAACAGTTTTTTTTTTCTAAATAATTGTAACATTATGTTCATTTATGTATTATATTATCTTTTTATTATATTATTGAAACTACGAATTTCAATAAATTTTATAATATTTTTTAAAATCAAGTACGAGTCTTTAATACTGTTTTTAAAATGATAGTTATAAATATAACTTAATTTGTTACATATTTCACACAAATCACAGTTTTTTACGTTTTTCACAGCACTTGAAGAATTAAATTAATGATCAAAAACGCTTCCTAAAGCCTTTTTTCAGACTTTCGATTTTTTCATTGAGAAGGTCTTCAGATTCTTTAGAACTTTGTATCAGCTGGAACTTTTGGTGTTGCAATTCCTTTATTTCAATCGCAATTGCTTTTTTTTCGGCATGCATATTTTCTTTTTGTGTTAATTCCGTTTTTCTCTGATCCATGCTTTCTTGATAACGCGCACGAGTATTTCTAACGGCATGAAGTAGTGATTTCGAAATTACGACCTTTTCTACTCCTCCTGCATATTGGACCGCGTCATAAATTTGCCTGTGTGCAATAAGGGACTTTTCCTTTTGATTGTCAACCAAGCATTTGCGATTTACTGAAAAACCTCTCTTAAGATTGGCATTCCCGTAAGATAAAATCATTATTTTTTTTTAAAATGATTTTAGTTCTACATCTGTTTCGTTGCAATCTTTAATCGCAGACATCCAAAGATCGTCTAGTCTGTCCTTTTCCCTTGAGAAACATTTCATTTCATCTATGAATCGAGGTTTATTACATATTTCTTTAAATTGTTTATCAACTTTCTCTGCGGTGATCCCGGAAATTTGTTTTTTACTTACTACATTATTCAGCACTAAGCGAAGACGTGAATCGTGTTTATTTGGTACTACAGCGATCGTCGGATCTAAACAAGAAATCCCTTTTGTAAAACTATACGTTAGAGGAGAACGAACTTGTAGCTTTTCCACCATTTTTTTTTGCAATCCATTGCGGCAATCTCGTCGAAATTCTAGAATGTCTCGATCGTTGACTTTAACATTTTTTCGATTTTCTCGTAAAGCATCCCTAGTTGTATAGCCCACGTCAACATTTTTGAATTCTTTGAGCTTCTTCGTATCGAAACATCAATTGAGTGAATATCTTTAGTTGCACTGAATGATTCAGATTTAACAAACCTATTCATAAGAGACCGCATAAGGCGTTCCAATGTTTCGTAAAGGAAAGGAGCCATAGGTTTATCTGTTTGGAATTCCTGCAGAAAAGGTTCAACTTCAGCGGCGGCCGATTGAAAAAATGCAAGCTTACTTAAAAGCAAGGGATCTTTTAGTGTATCTTGAACAATTTTTAAACTCTTGCTATTTGGTTAGGATTGTTTATCCTCCACTAGCCCGTCGATATACTTTTTAACATTTGAAATGATTTTGGCAACCCTTTCTGCTACTTCAATGTTTTCAAGCCAGCGCACTGAACAGAACTTTAGTGGGAATAGTGTTGATCCAGAGTAATAAGAGTAATCACCTCTACGTGCTGGACTGTCCTTAAAAACAAAATACAAAGCGGTAAGAAAATCAGATATATCCCACTTAGTCGCTTTTATGCCCCATTTACACTGTGAAGTCCACAGGAACCTATTTCGACAAGCTGTCGATCATTAGGATCTGTTGCTAAAGCGGAATTCAGATCTCGGTGAAATTTTAAATTAACGTTTGGTCCATCCATTGAGACTTGAAGCAAGCACCTTTTAAGATCTATTTCTGAAAGGGCAGAAGTAAATGCTCGTAACAGATCTGCAGCTGATGCATGATTTAGGAATGCCGATGTTAAATATCTTGTCTGTAAATATTGTGTAATTATTGCACTAATCCGTGGGTGATATGATTACAAACGTATAAAAAGTTGTGTATCCTAAAGAAAACATCAAGTATCACAATTACTCCAGTTGTATATTTTAGGACAAATTCGATTCTTTCTATAATTTGTTACATAAAAAAATGTAATGATATAGTCATTCTCTGCAAATAGAAAGAAATAATTTGTTATTATAAAAATGCCATAATGCATTTTTTTATAACAATAGTATAGAAAAAACATTTATAACTATTACATTTTAGTAAATTCATATTTTTACTACACTATAATTGACCGTAATCCGAGATTAAAAAATACATAATCCATTAAATATCCTTCTTGTTTAAAAATTAATTTAATACTTTATAAGGACTTTATGGTATACCAACAAAGAATTGGATGAGCTTCTTTATTTTTGCAGGGAATCTTGTGTTCTATTCTGTTGACCGTAATAAATTAGAAAATAAATTCGATCTATGTCATCAATAAAATACTGTTATCTATTTTATAAAAAAGTTCAGCAAAAGTGACGGTAAGAGTATAGAATAATATATACTTTTGTACTTAATTTCAGGATAATTTATTAGAAACTATAATTCTAGGATCTTTACTAAACTATTTACACACATTTGATAAGTATATACCATATTAAATATCATTCTTTTTCTGTTCCGTATGCATCCTTAAGGAGGTTCCTGCGCGAAAAGAGAACTACATATGGGCAAATCTGCGAAACCTTTAAATTTCGTGTCACTGTGTATTTTTGAGCATTTGTATTTTATTTTTCTGCGTTTCAACTGGTCAACATTGTTAAGTATACTCCAAATATATCGACCAATATACGTAATGCATCATTGATGAGATAAAACTACGAAACTCATACCTTTGAAACTGAAAAATATGTCAAAAACGCCTAAAATAAAGTGTCCCTTCAGTAATTTTTATTCACGTTTGGTCCTGTAGCGATTTCAGCGTTTCTTTAATCTGTCTGGATTTTTTACACGTACTAATAGACAAAAAAAGAGAGAATTTGCACCCTTATAGAGCTATGTGCCCTTTTCAGAAAGGCTGAAAAGAGTGCCTTTAAAATGTGTCCCTCGTTTTTTCAAAAAAACAATTTTAGTTCATTTTTCACCGATTGCACGTGCAGCATATCTTTAATCGTTACGAGTTAAAAGTAATAATTTTGTACACAGAAAAAGGAGGAAATCCAGACGTCATTTAAGAATGTGCTCACAAGAGAAGTAAAAAAAATATATGCTTCATGTTAAAAAGCATTTGCGTAACTGGTTAAAATAATGGCACACCATCAATTGAAAAAGAATATTGTTTGCAACATGTGTGATCGTTTGAAAAGCGCAAAATAGAGGTAACATCAAAACGCTAACATCTAATAATGTTTTTAACCCTTTGAATCACAATGGTAAATAATGTTTTCTTTGATCTTTCATTATTAAAATTCCAGTTAACGCATTCATGTCAATTTTTTACGATTTTCTGTAAGTTTAGTGATAAAATAACATATATAAATGACTAAGAAAACATTATTGTTTATTGTTTAGGTAGTATAAATAAAAAAATATGAAAAAATTCGGGTATTTTGGAAGAAATTCATTATTGGCAATGTTTTTCGTGATAATTGCTTAAAATTTGTAACTCGCGTCATATAATCACTTTTCCTTAGAACCGCACAGCTGGTCTGTTGATAAGGATACTTACAAACATAAAAAAAACAAAAAACTCTAAAACAATAAAGAAAACGTCTAAACCTACTAGTAATAAAAAAACTATAATGTTAAAACTCGACCAGCCCGGAAATGTACTAAAATGTAATTATGTAATAAATTTCTATCTAAAAACATGATATTTGTTGTATTTTATTCAACGTATATAATTCTCAAACCAACATGTATCTGAATGCATACCAATGCAAAAATTGTATCATTTCAGTACCTACTTTTTAATTATAAATTTTACATTCAAATTGATAATCGCATGTAGAAATTTCTCAAATGAAAGCACTTTCTTGATGTGCAGTTCAGTTAGTGTTTAGATTTTCGAAATTCAATATGGCGGCTTCAAAATAGCAGCTCCAAAATGGCGAACGTCTCCTCCAAATTTTAAGAGTTAAGATCACTAACATAAAAATTATCAGATGATAATTTTCACTCTTCAGCGTTGCTTCAAAAATGAAGGACACTGCGTCATTTGTTACCTCTTAATGTATATGACAACATATAAAAATTCCAATAATGTGCTTAGCACGTAAAACTTTTTTGATTTTATGACTCAAAATTCAAAGGTTTCGCGGATTTGCCCATATACATGCAATCAGACGAGCGACGACTCGACGTTGACACGTGTCTGGCAAACGCGTCTCGACATGAGCGAGGCAACGAATTGATACAATATTTTAAAAATTAGTATTGCTTATCTTTTCCAACTTTTTTTCGTATTATTTATATTCCCCTGCATCACATACTAGTTTTTCATGAAATTCTAGAGAAAATCGTTTCCGCAATCGAAAAAATATAGACGTTTTCGACGGCCTTGGTATAAGGAACACGATCATTAGAAACTTTGAAGTTAAATGTGTCAAAATGTGATATTGCTTCTATACAAAATTTAGAGAAAATCGTTTTGAGAGGAACCTCCTTAAACTTTGATTACAAAATAAAATAAAAAGATTAGAACAAACATTTTTGCAAAATTGTATATTGAATATTACGCATAAAATGGACTTACCTTAAACAATAATAAAACCACGATAATCATTCACATTTATATTTATGTAATTTCAATTCACTTTTTTACTTACTAAATTAAAATTTAATAAAACTTTAAGAAACATCTGTCCAGAGCGAAGCCGCTGGAACATCTGCGGTATTTCGAGTTAAAAATATTTGTTAGTTAAAAAGTACTCGAGGTTCGTGATTGGTCGAAATGATTTCCGCCGATAAATAAACCGCCAATCCGCAAGTTGGAGGAGAGAGCTTGTTCTTATTCGCCAGAATATTTTCACTGACTATTTTTTAAATTCCCTGACATTTCCCCGATTCCCTGGCCAATTTTCGTTTTCCCTGACATTTCCCGGTTTTCCCGGTCTGTGGCCACCCTGTGATATGTGAATATTAATATATAATATGTGAAATTTGAATAAAAATAATGTTGCCGTTTTCTCATTTTTGTAACTATCATTTTCCTATACTGTCGTATGCCTTGGATTTTATGCAACTACTGGGCACATTCAGTACGAGTTAAATGGCGAGTAACCCCTTAATGGGCTCATTTTTCTGTTAAACAAATTTTGCGGACTATAAGTAGTCTAAAAGTTTGCATGGTCGCTGATTGGGAAACTGATGCCAGAATTGCTGCAAAGCTTTGGGTCAAATTTAGCGATTATTTTAGTCATAAGTTACGGCCATGGAATCTTCTTTGCTCGAATCTCACACTATATCGCACTCTTAAACCTATACTGTTGATCCCATAGTCCCGTGTACGCAATTACACGTACTCATCTTCCGATAATCTACACATCTCTATTTTTACTTCATCTATCTCTCCTTTTAGTTTTTCCAATCATTGAACATTGATAACCTACCGCGCGCGCTCGCGTGGCTCGCAAACAAAATTTGGAAGAGCAGCCTCAGTGTTCTGGAGGTCGCTGATCACGATACTGATGTCAGAATTCTGACATTCAAAATTTTTATCCAATGCGCTGCAATTCTTGTCGTAGAAATTCTGATTTTTGAAAACTGATAACAAAATTGTAAACATATATGGGCATTGTTCAAGAATTTTTAAACTTTATGTTGTCGCTCATTATGATACCTTAAAAATTTAAAATACAACTTTGCAACACGACAGATCAACAAATTTTTGTTCGTTTTACATGTAATAAGTGTTTATTACTAATTACAGATATGTAGAAAACAATGAGAGTAAATAAAAGTAGTGAATTAGCCTGTTTTTGGTGCGCGACACTCACTAAATTTTTTCAGTTTTAACACTGAAACTTTTTGCACCTTTTTTTTAATGGTCTGTGGTTTTTTGTGGAAGTATTTGGGGATGTTAACAAATGAAAAATCCTTAACTTAATGATGTGTCTCACTGAGGAATAAAATTATATACCTTCAAACTTTCGAGATAACTTTTTTTTATAGTTGACAATTTAGCAATCAACCTTAGATAATTTTTTTCACATTGGTTTTTAAGAAACCACACAACAGGGGTACATTACCTATATGATAAGAAGTAATTTGAGCATTTGCCCGAATGTGTGCCACCTATACATAAAAAATGCGACTACGTCAAACTTTAAATTTCCAAGCGAAACTCACTTTGAAAAATCAAATTATTTAATGGCACATCTACAATTTAGCTTCTAAGTACTTTGGAATCATTGTGATCTTTTCTCCTAAGTTATTAAAGTATTTATAACTTTTGTGTTTTTTTTTAATACAACAAAAAACACACTTTTTGACAATAATAAAATGATTATTCTTTACAAATCGTTTTAATTTTTTAGTATTCTTAATGTTAAATCATGTATTTGGATTTCAAGTTTTAATGAAAACTGACTTTGGATTTGAAATCAGTGGCCTCAAAAACCCTAACATATCAAATTTTATAAAAATCAAAGAAATTTTGTAAAAATAGTCCGCCCTATTTAATCCATTATTTTAAATTTGAATAACTATTCACTAGACGTTTAATTTTATATACTAGCTTGTAAAAATTAGGCCATACGCAAAAGAACTGAATTTTTTCTGTATATTAAACGTTACAAAACTACAAACTAATTTTACGAGTAACGTAACATGTTACATTAAAAACAAAAAAATACATTGTGTATAAATGAGTCACGCAAGGTTTTTCCTGTCATTTGATCAATTCTAAAGCCAATAAAATTAATTCCATGAATGTGCCTAAAAAAAAAAAAATGAAATTTTCGTCAACCTCAAAGTTTAAAAGTTCTAGAATAATGCCCATATGCTGATTTCCAAGGTTCGTGATTGCAATTGTAAAATTCAAATCGACTGTCTCAATATGGCGATAATTTTTTTCAAAGTGTGCGATCAACTAAACAGTGCATACAAATTGCCAGTCATGAAAATTTAGAAGTTTTTTTTTTCTCCATAAAGTGACAATTATTTGTAAATAAACCTATTGTTTTAACGGAAGTTTTGAATTGAATACAAAAAGTTAGTTCATGTTTCGACAATTTTTTTAAAATCTCTTCAGAAAATCACTATTCTCTTTACAATAATAAGGGATTGATCGGTATATAAAACATAACAACGATGCAATAAAGGACAATGCTGTTTATGTTTCATAAGAAGGAGGGAGATTTTAATTAAAATTAAATGTCACCTAAAAAACTCACTATTTCGAACTAAAATGAAAAATAAATGATACATGTATTTGAATCCGTTATAGGCACTAAAATGAATAAGAAAGTGAAAATTTGCTATTTTAAATCATTGTTGTTAGGTGGGGACATTTAAAAATACACACATAATATATGCTTCAGATTATTTATACGTTTCGAGTTTCGCCTGTTCGGATTTGTGCTCGTTTGGAATTTTATCCGTTTGCCGTTTTCGTCCGTTCGGAATTTTTCACGTTCGGAATTTTTCGCGTTCGGAATTTTTCCCGTTCGGAATTTTTCCCGTTCGGAAGTTTACGTGTCAGAAATTCATTACGTTGGAATTTGGCCTTTCGGAATTTTGAAATGTAGGTACTTTTGTTGTCGGTAATATTATTTAAATTATAAACAACAAATTTTAGAATTTTAGTTTTTTGCAAATTACACTTGTTCGGTTTTATGACTGTCGGAAATTTAAATATTCGGTAATTGGCCTGACGGTATTTTGAGCGTACGTAAATCATCATGTTCGGAATTTTGACCATTCGGAAATTATGCATTCGGAATTCTGAAATTCAGGTTTTTACCCGTTCGGAATTTTGCCCGTTCGGATTTTTGACCCCCACCCAATGTGGAACGTTTAAATATTCTTGTCTATTGATTTTTTGTTACATTTAATATTATTGTACCCTTTTTTTACAAGTTACAAAAAGAGTGTGAATGTTGGCGAGAAAATTATTCTAATGATTAAGTTTGTAATAAAATATCTCTAACTAATATCATCATTAAATAAGGTAACTTGTATTTCATTTTCGTTTTTATGTAGATCTTTTTTTATTGTTTTCTAGACACATTTTTATCACCTTCCTCTTCCTATTTAAATTATTGGCCTTTATCAGATTTGTCAATTGATAGAATCGATCTCATTTTATGCTCGTTGTACCTGTTTTTCTAGTTTTATGCTTTTTTTATATTCTTGTCGATCAATTATCATAGTTTATACTCTTAACTCCCCATGTATTTCTTCCAGTTTTTCGAGAACAGTTCAAGACTATTCTTATTTTTATTTTATCCCAAGAATGCAAAAAACTTTTGCTGAAGGACATTGATTCGGTCGGCGACTTTTCGGAAAGTTTAAAGTGGAAGAAAATAGAGAATAATTGTCATGCCATTAATATTCGAAGGAGACTTAGGATCTCCACGTATATAACAATTACACGAGGCAACGTCTATGTTTTCGTTCCGCTTCGAGTGTTCCATAAACTCAGCAAACGGACGAATATTTGTATAACCATGAATATCTTCGGAAAATTTTGTTGAATACGAGTCTGTCATTAAAAACATTTCGCAATATATCCGATAACCTCGAAAATTTAAATATTATCCAGCCGTTTTTTTGCGGCCCCTGGCCGTGTATTATTTATCTATTCCGGCTTTCGTTTGCTATTATAACGGTCATTTGCCCAAAACACTTTTTGCGATCAAGATCTCGACAAGATTGTCTTCTGCAGATGGCTAGTTTCCAACTCCTCACAAAGACAAATTATTTCGAATTAAGTTAAACAACACAAAATTATAAATTTTTAATGTCTATTACAAACAATAATAGACTTATCATTGTCATTATTTTAACCGCTACAAGGTGCTAAATTTATTTACTAATAGAAACGTTCACTTTTATCATTTTTCTCGCTTAAGTGCAGCTTTTAATGATCGAATTATTAATGATCACATTAGGATCGAGCAGGATAATCGATGTAATAAATATTAATACAGTCTACCAAAACAAGACTTGATTATTCTATGAGTTCTATTGTTATCTGCAAAATACTTCAAAGGTAAACGAAACGTTCACATGATAATTTTTATACTATTTTTAGAACATTGCAAGATTCGACGATTTACAGAAATACTTATATTAGACGTTTTTGGAATATTTCATCTCAAAATAGAGTACTTCGAAGAGAGGTCTTCTACCTGCGATCTGAAATTATGCTAGGGAACACCTGCTTTTCTAGTGGTGAAATTTTGAGCGACTACAAGTAGCAATTAACACGCCTTCTTGTCAGATCCTAATCGATATAATCGCAAATAAACCGATCTCTAGATATTATCCGGAAACGTATGGGCAAAGATAATTTAAAATTTAAAACTCTATTTTGAATTGTCACCTCACCTAACATAACTTGTGTTGAAAAGTCTAATAAAAATCTAACCTAACCTAACCTAACCTAACCTAACCTAACCTAACCTTATAACCTAATCTAACCTAACTCAATCTATTTTGTTAAAATGTTTAATATATTATGTTGAAAAATGTTGATTAGTCGCGTTACTAAGTTTCTGAGTAAATTTTCCAATGACACTTTTCCGATCCTATTTTTAAGTCATACAAATTAATTACTAAAAATACTTTCCATCATTGTTTTGCAAATATTTTATGATTTTTGAAATATTCGATATCATTTTAAGGCAAAACTTAGAATATGCAATGAAAGCGATTGGTTCCCACGAAATCGTTGAATGTAGTGACTATTTGATTAACGCTTAAAAAATGGTCCCTTATTGACTAAAAAAATAGATTACTGCTTAAACATTTGCAAGACAAATTTCTAAAATATTTTTAGACTGTTGAATAGCGGTAAAAAGTAAATGCTTTTAGATAGGGCGCAACAAGGAATTTGTCTTCAAATTCCTTCATTCAAACTTTCAAATTCAGCCGGAAATTGAAAGCCTTGATGCTTTTTGACCTCCAAGCTGTCTTGAATGCAGCATTACACGACAAGGGAGACTAAGATATAACGGTACACCGGGGTAATACCAACTATTGATTTCTGTTACAAATGATCTTTTTAAAATAGTACTTAATTTAAAATAGTTTCAAGAATCTATAAGCTTCATAATCATATTATCAAATTTAAACTGAATACTAAGAAGAAGTATAAATAATCAAATGTAAAAAATGAGATTCATACTTAACAAAAATAGAATCATCTCAAATGACCTACTTAATTTTATTTTAAACTTATTAATTTAAACTAATCATGCAAATTGGTTAACAAAAATCGTTAAAAACTGTGAATTGTATTTCATATTCAAATTCCACTTTTTAAACAGAAAAAAAGTAAAACTAGATTAGACATATTGAGAATATTTGATAAAATGTATTGGGCTACGAAAATAATTTGGGTAATGTTGCAGAAGAGCTACCTCACCTCAAAAATTAATTGTACGACATGTTTCCGACGTATTTTGTGGCTCTGATTACGAATCTGGTAATAAGATTTGGCGGTCGGATGTATATCGCCAAATTCTATTATCAGATTCGTAATCAGCGGGTCTCAGCGAAAATCACAGTCTTATTCACGATCTTACATCCATTTAGCACACACGATTTTAAAAAATGGTTTATATAAAAATACCATAAAAATTCTCTATATTTAGGTTAACTTTACAGGAAATAATAAACAAATTATGGTAAAGTTGCAGAAGAGCTACCTCACCTCAAAAATTAATTGTACGACATGTTTTTGACGTATTTTGTGGCGCTGATTACGAATCTGATAATAGAATTTGGCGAAATACATCCGACCGCCAAATCTTATTACCAGATTCGTAATCAGCGCCACAAAATACGTCAAAAACATGTCGTACAATTAATTTTTGAGGTGAGGTAGCTCTTCTGCAACTTTACCATAATTTGTTTATTATTTCCTGTAAAGTTAACCTAAATATAGAGAATTTTTATGGTATTTTTATATAAACCATTTTTTAAAATCGTGTGTGCTAAATGGATGTAAGATCGTGAATAAGACTGTGATTTTCGCTGAGACCCGCCGTAAAAAAATAGTACAATGCTACCCTGTGTTAGTGCTAAAAATCACTTTCAGAACGACTGCAAATGGACTAGCTACTTACTACTTTAATCACTAAAGAAATTTAGCAATTAATATGTTTACTTCACAATCAAATTCACTTTATTTGTGTCGGTTAAGTTTCTAATTACAGTAAAGTCCCGGTATATTTGCCCTCTCGGTTCCTCGCCTTCCCATCCCGTCTCCTTATATTTGTCAAAAGAAGGGGAGCGCCGCTTCTCCCACTCTCCTCATTCATGTTCGTGACGCCATAGCAGGCCTTTCTTGAGGCCCCAGCCCGCAAAGTGGGAGAAAAAGAGAGCGGTAACATACAAATATAACGGGACGGAAGCGGACAAATATGCTGGGATGTAAATATAGCGAGATGCAATTATACCGGGACTCTACTGTATAAATATATTTAATAATGCGATTAGGAAGACCACTACCAGAGGAACGTTTGTTCTAGTTTAGTAAATATTACAAATTGAATCACTAACCAACTTTTGGTTATGTAAAGCTTTGTTTTGTAAATTTTTCAAATGGTGAGAATCTCCGCAAAATTGTCACCCTTATATTGTCTTAAACGTCAAATTGACAGATCATCAATTACCAAAATCACGACTAATGGATATTCGTCCTCCAGTCCTTGTTAAAAAGTGCGTCACATGGCAGAAGATGGACATTATCTGTGATCATCGCACATCGCAGTACGATTGCGAATAAATTGAGACAACTTAAATTCTCATGCAAAACGACACGTCGTAACGCATAAGTGCTTGTTCAGATGAATAAATGTGCAGGAGGTACAAAGCACGTGTATCGTGGAATATTGTTAAAAGGCAACATACAAAACAGAAGTCTTCGAAGTTTCTCGATTTTCTTAATAATGCTTTATTCGAGTTGAACTAAATAAAAATATATATATGCACAGGAAATACAAGCAATTGGTAAATGTAGATACATGATCTGAAAAACGCTTATGTATGTCGTCTTCTGGTACCTGTAATCAAAACCCAGACATCAAAATAAAGAAGAATTCAGAATGGTTTCGAAATGTGATCTAAAAGAAGTCAGATGTCCCATTTTCTGAGGGTTTTCTGAACATGATGTCATTATGAGATGTTTATGAACTCATATTGAGAAAACCCTCAGAAAGTGGGACATCTGACTTCTTTTAGAGTACATTTCGAAACCATTCTGAACTCTTATCTATTTTGCTGTTTGGGAATTTGGATATTTTTACTAAATAAATATTAGGACTTTTATTTTATTTCGAACTTTCATTCCCCTCATCGTCGAATTGCATCATACCATATAATACATTTTCGGAACTCCATGTTAAAAAAATTCAATATTTTGATGCTCTACATTCCATACGTACCATCCATAATGTAATTTTTTACTACAAAATAGTAAATAAAATTATTATTACGTGATATACACATTTTCTGACACCTATACACAAGTTTCATATTTGCAGGCATTAAACTAAACGAAAATAACGAACTTTTATCGGAAATCATTATATAAATGTTTCGTAAAATAAAGACAAGCATTTATGGTCTCATCTTGAGCTATCATATTTTATAAATAATGTTACCAATTATATTAATATTTAACATATTACTTAAAGAGAATACAAAGTAAATTACTGTTCAATAAGGTAAATTACTTTATTAAATATTTTCCTATTAAACTCTAATATCGAATCAATAAAATACATTTTATTTTATGCAGTGAATTAACTAGTAGACGTAGTATTAGCACTCGAAAAAAAACACAGATGATTCGAGAAAAAAAGCTGAATAAACATTCTTTTTCATAGAATGATTTATCAAAGAATTTTTACAAAGTTGCTGTACTTTGATCAATGAATCACGGGAATTCTCGAAAATATTTACGGTGGCATGACGCAGAAAATATGAAAATCGAAATATTTTGTCAATGCGACTAATGTGCCTTATCAATCACTAATTCAACATTTTTTACAATAAAAGATAATACTTTCAAAATAATTTTAGCCATTATTCCAAAACATTCAGATTGTACTATATCATTCTGTTTATTTTTTCATTGTTACTATTAATGGAAAAAACGATTTGAATATTGGTTACACAAAAATATATTTCACTAGCAACAGAACAATTTACCGTCATTTAAATTTATTTTACCGGTATTTAAGTAAGCGCAATGGAACAAAATTTGGTTTCTATGGAGTACAGAAAAATAGACATAGACATCGTGCGGTATACTATGTATACTAATACACAAAAAAGTGAATTCTTTTCAACAATAAAAATCACTTTTAATTTTTACTATCCAAAAGTACATTACAAATTAAAGTATATAATTTTATTTGGGAAAAATAATGTCTTCATGCACTCTAAGATAAACCAATTTCTAAAAATGTGAGTAAATTGTAATTTAAACTAATCTGAATTAAGTAAATAATACGTTCATGAAAATTTGTATGGTGTAAAATTATCAATACTATTGCAATACACATCCACTTTTATGTTTAACCGGTCTTAGCTTTACATTTATGTCAGTTTCCATTTAATATATATATGAAACATTATCGCAGTTTGTATCTACGAATAGCAGCAATTTACACCTCACTTTAATTGTAATTGTACGTAATTACTCGTACTTTAGTAATTGTAATTTCAAATGGAAATATATGACTCGCAGATACATTGTATATTACAAAGCTGTTATAAGTTTATTTTCGTGTAATACAACGTTTTAAACTGTAAAGATATACAGTGATTTATAGTTGACATAAAATATGATAATTAAAAAGTGTAAACAGACACGTTGTTACTCGATTAAGGTATTATAGACATTATTATATTCGTGTTTTTCTAAAATTCATACAAAATTCCAAAACAAAAAAAAATATTTCTTGCATGTTTGAAAAACTGTAAATACAGTATTCTAAACTACTGTGCGTACCTTGAAAAAAATGTCCTAAATCATTGAAACAAGTACATGATTTATTTAAATAGCTGCAAGTAAATATTTGGATTATATCCTATAGTGGACTGAAATTTTTAGGTCCAAATAATTGTTTTTCGAATTCTCTATGTATTTCCTATAAGCAGGATCTAATGATTTACAAAATTACTAAAACAAGCTTTGACATTATTGACAACTTTGTTACCATTGCCTGTGTCCCTGACAACCAAGTAACTAACAAAATTTGACAACAGAATAATTTTTCATCTTAGAAACAAAAAAAGAAGGAAAAATGTCAGTCATTACGATTTTCCTCGTTTAACCTTGTTTTCTTAATAGATTGCGAAATCGCAGTTGTAAAGATTGAACAGACCTACAATTTTCACCGGTTATTTCTGTTTTTTCGATAAGATTTGATCAGTCCAGAAGAGCGTCGCAAAGTCACATCAACAACGGTAGACTATAAAAAATTGATTGTTTATAAAAAGGACTCGATTATATGAATTTTTGGTGCAAATTACTCGTGAATGTTCACAGTATTAAACTAAAAAATGTTATTTAGGTGGATTAATTAATTAGTGGTTCATAACCTACCTAGCAAAAAGATGGTGAATTCTGTGGGGAACCTTAATTTTATTGAAAGTATTCATTTTTAAAAATCAAATTGCTCGCTTTGAATTTCGGTTTATGGCATATTTCACCCTGAACCATTTTATTATTCCTCACAAACTAATTTTATTTTTTAGTTTTAGAGGTTACTAATTATAATTCTCTTTGATAATGGAAAAAAGGGTATTTATTCAAAGCTGACTAGTTAATAATAGTATTGCTGAAGGTCTTTTAATCGACTTTCTTCATTAATCTTTTCCAGAGGAAATTAAATCACCACATTTTAAATAAAAATTTGGCAATTCGCACAATACCATTTAATTTACTGAAATTTGTTAGTTTTCATTTATGAAGCTATAAAAAATGATATATAATGTTTCGAAGATATTCTACTTACTAACAAAAATAAGATATTAAAATTTAATGATGTTTCTGCTGAGTCAAATTTAACATTTTCGAAATTTAATACGTATTAATTCATACTCTCAAAATTAATACGATACTTAATACATCAAAAGGTTTCGCGAATATTTTATGATGAACATATACAATTGCATATTAACCTTATAGAAATTTGTCCAGTTTTGTGTCACACTATTATGTTTCTCTATACCTTTAACGGGAGAAATAAGACCCTACAAAACCAACAAAAAACAAATTTTATTATCTATTGGGGCACATGCAAATAAAATTTCCTATAATAAATTGTTATTAAGATTTTTCATTTTTATCAGGAAGACAGAGATTTTTGTACTGAATGTGCTGCATGAGACGTCTGTTATATATGTAATTTATTTTAAAAAGCCATGGTCACTTTTGAATATTAATGAAGAAGATCTTGGTATTTTTTCGGTCATTACAATTAAATACACAATAATAAATTTTGTCAACAATAACTTTGTAAATAATTGCGTAACTGTGAGATATCAGTTCTCGCGACACTCATAACCATTATTTTAATTTATATAGCCAGAAAAAAGCATTTTACTCAATAGAAATAGAACATTATAATGTTTAATTCTCATTTGCAGTTGAATCGTTAAATCTTCCATGAAAAGCCTTACAGTCTCAAAATAGTGAAGATATCCGGAATGAAAATTGAGCTACTCCCATAAAAGAGCGAGTTATCACTCTTTATAGAGTGAAAACTCACCATACACGAAGTTAAAGTTCACTTATTCAAAAGAGAGGCTTAATTGGCACTGCATAAAGCGTGAATTTTTACTCCAAGAAGCGAACGACAATGGTATCGTAAACAAATTTTTGGAGATCTTTTGAAAATCTCTCTAAATTTCTTGGAGTGAAAATTGTGCCACTGTTTTATTAAGAGTGAAAATATCTCTCTATGATGACTGGAAGAAAAAAATCACTCCTATAAGAGTAAAATGTCACTCCCAATAGAGGCAAAATTTTCCTCATCGTGAAAGAATGACTCAATTTTCATTCCAAGGAAGTCAGAGAGATACCATATTATAATCTCCTAAAATATACAAAAAATCATTCAATGATCACAAGTAAAAAGTAGTAAAAAGTTAGTCGTTCACAGCCTTAAAAATTATATATATTATTTTTGATAATCATTCTTAATTGTAAGATAAATGTGCAAAGCGTTGTCTAAACGCTTATTTAGTTTAAATGTTTAGTTAAATAATATTTAGCAACAAGAAAAATTAATTTTCATACATTTATTAATCCCTTATCCAGAACTGTTAAAAAACAACAATATTTGTAATGAAAAAATACCGTTATTATTTGTTATTTTTATACGTTGGACAATGACAAAGCCAATTAAACTAACAAACGTTTTCAATTTAGCTGAGTGAGTAAATTTTAAAAACTTCCTGGAGAATCGCTGGTTGTGACGTGATCGTGGTATCACCTTCACCTCGGCAACTTATGTCGATAGAAAAAGCTTACCAGTAGACAAGGACAGTATCGGAATAAATACCTTAAATTAATGTATTTAGCGAACCCAATAGTCTTATCGAACAAACCAAATTAAAATCTTTTATTAACATTAAATACTATGTAACTCTTTTTTTGTTGGGAGGTCGTGTTTATGACAACCTTTCATATTCTATCGCTTTTATATTCTTCAGCTGTAATTCCTAGTGAAGAATTATTTAATATTTATAAAATTTTATGAACTATTGTTACGAACATTGATTGCGAAAACACATTCATTATGATCATGGAAGTTAATAAAAGGTGCTGAAATTTGCATAGTAATAATAGTCATTGATCAAAGAGTCGATACACATTGACAAATGGGAAACAGAAATCTAATGTAATTTAAAAATTCACCTATAAACTAATATGAATTCTAATTACTTAATATATTTTGTATTTGGAAAATCTTTCGAGATTATTATGGCAAAACCGCATTCCAAGATTCGCAGAGTATTTGCATATTTTGCCAAGTTTGATGTATTTGTTCCTTTTTCAAATGTCGGTGAAGACTTATTATCATAATTAATTCTGTTCCCGCATCACCTTTTAGTACTTTGATAATACATAATCAAAACTAAAATGTTCTTGTGCTTTAAAAAATGTCACACTTTTGACATAACTTAATAATAATTAAAAATTCCGTTTTAAATTAATCAGAATCGATTGTTATATCCAGATAAAAAGTATCATTACAATAAGGAAAAAGTAACTGCCCATCAATTTTCTGATTTGAAAAAAAGGCACGATAAAAATACTACAATGTAGAAACACGCGGCGGGCGTTGAAGTCACTAAAAAAATTTGAAGCACGTGTCGCGTTAACCCTGACATCCAGTGTAGTTGTGATCGCGGTGACTTATATAGGAGAAGTAGTACATGGATGCAGAAATCGCTTTGACTTTTCATTCTTTTTATTTATTATGCAAAAAACGTAATTTATAAGGTTAGGTCAGTATCATAGTACTCTTATCGAATGAATCAACGTCACTTGCACATTTCCGTGTCATTCGTACATCGTTATAATATTTATTTTTTTATAAAATTATAGTGTAAAATGTTTTTTTATGTTTTCTTGGAAGTCCATTTTTTTAAATGTAAAAACACTTGGTATGTAGTGGGTTTTTCAAATTGTTTACATTCCACTCGGTAACGAACGTTTTTAAGGTTAATAAATAATTTATTTAATCCGTTTGACATTGCACATCAGAAAATTAATTGCTTCGTAAAATTCAGTGGTTGCAAGACTATATACTTAATACAGACATGAAAATACTTTGTACAGCCACGCGTAGCCTCCATAGACACGTCTGCATCCCATTTTTTTCTGTAAAAAAATACGTTTTTTCTACGATAGAAGTGTATCGCATTGCTTATTTCAAAACGAGGCCAATCAAACACGAATCGACAATCACGACCTGATTATAATTATATAAACAACGTGGCTTACATAAACAATAAAAAGTTTGCAAAATCTTACCTTTGTAGTCGTTGGCATAGATTATGACACGCAAATTTAAATCGCGAATAGGACAACGATTCGATGCATAATCGGTCGTTATTTAATCCCCCTTGTACATACATATATTACGTGAGCGATCGCGGCCTCGTTGCACAATGGCGGGGAAAGCGTCCATTCTGGGCGCCATTATGGTGGCAGCGTCTTGACCCGAAACGAAATTATTTGTACATGACGATCCATCGAAAATCCATAGGATTTAACAGGCATAGGGTGCTGAAGCTTGCAACTACGCCACTGGCCTATATTGCATAATGTGAGAGCAAATAATTAATTGGAGTTACCATAAATTGTAACGTATCTTGCATCAGATCAATGAGCACTTGTTCTCCAAGAAATTTCTGGAAGACTGCAATCATCGTGGATCAAATACTACCTTTGATGTTGTCATTTAGGAAAACTTATATTTTGGACTGAAAAGTGCACATCAATATCGGGTGTACCTCAAAAACTAGAGAAATCATAAAATAGAGACTTCAAAAATCCGACATTCAAAAACCAGACAATTAAAAAATATAGATTCAAATACCAGACATTTCAAAATACAGACATTCAAAAACCAAATATATTAAGGATTGAATTCTAAATGTGCTTAATAAATGATCCGGAGGTCAAAGTAATTTGACCTGCAAGTGACCTACGAAATGAATCCCTTGGTCAAGCATGTTTGACCTTGAAAGGATCTTCCTGTGTGAGACCTCAAGGATGGCGACCCGAAATCATTTTTTTTATGTCTGTTTGTTCAAATGTTTGGTTTTCGAATGTCTGTATTTTTAAATGTCTGGTTTTTGAATGTCAGTTTTTTCAAATGTTTGGTTTTTAAATGTCTGTTTGTTTAAATGTTTGTTCAAATGTTCAAATGTTTGGTTTTTGAATGTTTGTATTTTGAAATGTCTAGTTTTTGAATGTCGGGTTTTTGAAGTGTCTGTTTTGTGATTGGTCGGGTTTTTGAGTTGCACTCTCAATTTCCAAAATAAAATATTTAGTTTTAAAACTAATGCAGGTGTATTATAACTAATGTAATAACGTCGCTCGCTAATCTAAACGCAGCTGCTTGTGATTACAAGTAGTGCAATCCTCAACCGGTTTTGTTGACATTGGTTTTGTGACCGAATGTATATTCCTTAATGTCTGAATAAATATACAATGACTTCAAACAAATTTGGTCGAAATAATTTTACACTTTCCCATTCATTTACATAATTATTTCTTCGATTGAAATTTGGGAACTAATAAAAACTAAATTGCACCTCTATTATAAATCTATCATAAAAAGGCTGGTAAACGAAAAAGTTACAATTCGTATATTCCTTTCGAAATGTGATTTCTAAATTGCACTTTTCGGCCACAGAAGGGAAAAATTATGATAAAAGTCGTTTTTTTACTTATTTAATATCTCTACTAACTAGATAATTGGTAGCGACAACACAAGTAAAAATATACCAGAGATAATAGAAGAACAAAAGTAAAACGAGAAACTATCAAGTCATAAAATTTAATAAGAAGCTGAAGAACAATTGTGGACATAATAAAGTAATTAAATTGCATTCAATTTTTTTATTTATTATGATGACTTGGACTTAGTGCTTCTAAATCGGGATTAGTGCCTAATAATAATAAATACGCATTCATATAAAAAAAGTAATTCAGCCAAAAGAACAGACAATTTATGGCACAAAGCGCTTATAATTTTTCAAGGTCTTTTTCAAATTCCGACCTTCAAATAAAACGTATAATCATTTTGATAATTCTAAAATTTTAGGTTTGTTGATGGTTCGTAATAAAATTTGACCACATATTGTATTCCATTTCCTTAAACCAAAACAACATTAAGATTGGACATAGTTTTATCTAGATTATCATTTTAAAACACTTATTTTTTAGTTGACAGAATTAAATTATTTGGGAACTAATTTAATACAATTGTATTGCGGCTCGAAACAAATTGACATTCTGAGTAATTTCAGGTATTCTGAGAATATAAAAATTCAGATTTACTTATGGAGTGTTATATGTATAATTTTCGAAATCTCTTAAATTTTGATTGAAAAACTATTTAGGTATGTATGTTCTTAAATGTTTTGTAGGTAACTAATAAATTTCTTCTCTCTTGAACTGGAACCTATTGCAGAAACCTTTTTTTAAATTATCCAGCGAGTTCTTATTATTTTAGTTATTTTTTGGAGTTATTTTGTCATTCAACTAAATCGTTGCATTTTGATAATTGTATATGCATATTTAGTATATTTTACACGTATTCAAACTTTAAGTATTCTATCCCATTATTTTTTGGACTTTTCTGTTAATGCATTATGAATTAGTTTCCTAACAAAAATCACGGCGAAAAAAGCAAGCCTTAACAAAATTAAAAAGCATTTTTTTTAATACTGTATCTAACGTTTATCTACAAAGAATAAGAAAGTATATACAAATACTAGTACAGTCCTAATAAAACCAGTAAAATTTAGGCCCATTTTTTATCTCTGCCAGTTATCAAGTTTATTTTTTAATTTTTTTTGTTTTCCAAAGATATCTTGAAAAATTTGTTTATCGAGAAAAGATTATCCAGATAATTTTTATTAAATAATAACTCTACATCAATTTGTAGTAAATTTGTTTACTAGTTGTAAATTTTTTACGTAACTTTTACATGTTGAAGAGAACTGTATTCTACTCTGGAGGATTAAATTATAAAAAATTACGATAAGAAATAAACCCAACGTTACCAATTTAATTATAAGACATATTTGCTAGTATAATCGTTAAAGACATGCATTTATATTTTATAATCCAATTTCACCAGCTGGTGTAGTAAATACGATTACAACGTGTAAAGAAATTATTATACTGCCCTGCTTTTACGATAACTTTTATTACTTCACTTTCAATTTAATTTCCACTTAAAAACTAACAAATTTGTTGTGAAATCCGAATATTTTAGGAGACGACCTAAGATCCGGGTTCAAAATTGATGAAATCGATGCGGGGAACACGTAAGTTGATCGTTTTTTATAAGAAACACGCAAAACTCTATACCTCCGGAAACCAGATTATATACAAAGCGGAAAGTATCCGCAATGTCTATATACACGTAATAAATGTACTTGGACTTTGGCGAGATTGGTCACTCAATCTTACAAGCACGCTTATTACCTCCACCTTGAAGTTACCGCAAACTTACGTAACCACCTATCGATTTGAAAATATTGATGAAATAGAAAATTGTCCTCATCTTTTGGAAAAGAAATCTTGACGTATAAAGATTGACGTATTCTTGTTTTGCATGCACATGCTCAGTTGAAACTATAACGTTTATGACGCGTTTCAAATGAAATTAACTTTTTCTTCCTAATTGTTACATTACGAATAATTGAGTTTCCTGGGTTTAGTTCACAGATACAATTTGTAACTTTTCCATTCAATTTTCCAACAAAATTTGAATCCAACTTCTAATGATTTTTATACTGAGAAAAAAATTCCATAGTTAAATTGACTTATATCACATAGTTGGAAAAGTATGGTTAAAACTACTATGAAAAATAGTTAAATTTATCACTTTCGTAGTCGATTTTACTATAATTTTGTTATACCAACTATCTCCTCATAGGTAAAAAATCAACTATGTAGAATGATTTAAGAAAATATGAAAAATATAGTTGAAATAACTATAATCTAGTGTAGTCCTCGTTTCATACTATGTCTCGTAGTAAATCTTTATATTTACTATTATTCATAGTTAAAGTTTGTATTTGCTATAAATCCACAGTAAAGACTGCCGCACTCCGTGTGTTTTGATGCCACCAGGTGGCGACACCGTTTTTTCTTCGAGCCCGTGGCTCTCATTATTGAAGTGGATTTTCATTTGGTCATAAGAAGGACCGGCGGCGGGCGTCAAGGTATGATAATACATGATAATACATATGATAATATTATAATACATGATAATACATGATAATACATAATGTATACTAGTTACAAGACATTGAAATTTGTGTGTACAATGGCATTGGATAATACATTTTCGGTGAAGGTAGTAATTTTCTGAAATGACTACTTCAAAATAGTTGAGTCTATTTGTCTATTATGATAAGTAGCATTTTGAATCATGAAGCAATAGTTAAACTTTACTATCTCAGAATAGTTATTTTAACTGTTACCATGCCTGGTCCTCATTTCACACTACGATTCATAGTAAAATAATAGTAATTTCAACTACTTTTTTTCTAAGTGTATTCTTATTTAATTCAACATTGGATTAGGTTTAGAGAAGAAAGGTTAGTGTTGAAACTTTTCACTCGTATAGGCAAATTATTCTATAAGAATAGATATACAAGAATCATTAATGTCTTGCTCTAATGTGCAATTATGTTACGTAAAAATATTACCATAAAAATTCTTAAAACTCATTAAACCATTAAACTTCCGACAAAAAGTTCCTTCTTAGTCATGGTGACAGTTACGTTCGAAGTTGGTCAATAGAGAAGAATTTATCAAAATAATACCGAAATTGAACATTTTGAGTTTTATTAAAAATGTCTCATTTTCAAAAACTTAAGAAGCCTATAAGTTCCCAGGATCGTTTCGTTACGCTTCTTGCATGGTTCACGTATACACGAAATGAATATGCAACTCCTAAAAATTCAATATGGCAGGCGTTATGTCAGAGTATTGCATGAAACGACATTCGTTAAGTCATCGCTTTCGTTGCTTTTTTTATGGGCATATATGTATCCCTAGCCGTTTAAGAGATTTTAATTTGTCGAGCCGAAAGTGAAACGCAGACATTTTTTCAAGTATTTTGAAAAATATACGCAACGTTTATGATTTTGTATAAGAATGTAGTTAAAATGGAATATAATAGAATATTTAGACCAAATGAAGTTGAAATGCAGTAACAACAATTTCGTTAGCAAATCAAGTGACTATGATAAACTTGTTCAGAAAATTAATGCATTTCTTGTCGAGATAAAATGAATTTGCAACTTTTCTAAGTCGATATGACGACTGTTATGAGAATATTACGGCATGAGTCATTTTTTTGCAACATTTCTTAAGCCATTCGGTGCTACTTAAGTAAATATTATAATTTCCGGAGGAGAGGATGAGGATCTTAACTGAAATTAATTGGTATGGTAAATGAGTTTTTCTATATTTAATCGATTTATGAGTATATTTACTGTATATTTACTGAAAAGCAGATAAATAATTTATTAATTTTATTATGAATTCGTTTGATTTACATTCGATTATTCCATTATCCAATCTGCCACGTTACCATCTATTTAAATATAAATGGTACCTTAAGAATCTTTTAAAATATATATGTTATCCTTTTATTCTAACGTATGCACTTGTTGCCTTTTTTTAGAATTCTTAGTTCATCAAATTTTAAATTTTCATTCAAATTAAAACTTTCGGATATTTTCTAGTTTGATTAATTCGCTGTTATCGATTGCCAAGTCTGTGGCTAACTAAATTTTATCCCAAATTAACTGCTATACTCTATTCAAATTCGTTGGATTGTAAACGTGTGGCAGTCTACATAGATAAAATAAACTCAAAACAAAAAGTTATATCAACTCTGATCTAAATAAAAATTGATTAGAATTTAAAGATAAAAAATTATGAATAAATATATATATTAATATATCCAATTATCTTGAGGAAGTATAAATTACAAAAAAGGTAAAACGCTTATACACCACAGTAGCATCGAATTTCTTATTAAATATCTGCTATTATTCCCACCACTTTTAAATTAGTCCTACCTCAAATTACATGAAATTGAATGTATGTTCGAGAAATATTAAATTACCTTACGTGACTCTATGAATGTATAAAGATCAAAATTGAAGGACATAGACCACAACCTGTTCTTGTCTGATTTATGAACAATTTATAAGATAAAATAGACAAAAAAAATTAAAATAAAAACAACATTTTTTAAAACACGATAAAATTTATTCATTTAGTAAAATTAATAAAATATAGAAAACATAAACAGCACAAGTATAACTTACAAAATAAATGTAAAAGAAAATATAATCATGAAAGAATTACCTACGTCTGTATTGATGGCTTCAAAATTTGAGTCATTCTACAGGTGAGAGCAAGACCTATACGTGATATACTGTAGAATCAAGCTTGTGTATGTATAAACGTGAAAGCGGTCAATCCGGCTGCTGTGAATTACATAAAGCCCAGGAAGAACGATCAAATGTTATTCGTCGAAACAAGTGATCCGATTGATATTCGTCAGCTGTGAATTCGCATTCTAAAACCGAAACGCATTTTCATAATTAGACCATACCTGAAATCCGTAAATCTATGGCATCAGTAAACAATAAATTGCATATTTGTACAGCATACGAACAACAAAACACAAAAAAAACATGCACAAACCATAAAAAAGTCCTCGATATAAACGATGACACAAAAAGCAACACAAAAAACTCCCACGTGGTGATTTTCTCTACCATATTGAATTCGCCATTTTATTACAAATTTGTAATCGTCGATCCCAAAAAACTTTGTTATTTTGCATCCGCCATCTTGGATCCACTATATTATACAGTTCTGTTTTTCGTTTATAAATTGCATATATGGTTATTGTAAAGTAAGATTCAAGTTTTAATTTAAGCAGAGGCTGAATTCTCAAGCACGTCAGGTGTCCGAGAAAAGTAGAGATAAAAACACCCAAAACATGTTTTTTTTAGAGTTTACCCCCACTTTTCTCAAAATCCTGAAGCGTTATGCAATTTTGGAACCTGGGATCGTGTTCAGCACATAAAATTACGTCGGAAACCACTCCGATATCTGAAAAGAAACAAATCATGTACACCATTATATTATCTATTTGGAAAAGTTGTCCCTCATAATTATTGAATTAACTTCAAGTAACACTTTTTAATGAATCTGAAAACAATTTCACTCACATAATGAAGTCTATTAAACAGATTTTAAAAATGGATACTATTATGTATTTAAAAATTTCCCATAATAGTAAAGTAGCATCCCAGGAATTGAAAATCTATTTTGGAATTCATCAAGGGTAAAATGGATTCAATTTTAATGAAATCAAGTACATTGTAAGACATTGATACATTCAAATAGGACTTTTAAGGCCATAAATAACATTTAAAAATATTTAATGATTACAAAGAGACAAAAAAAAGTGTTATTGCCGAGGTACTACAGTAATATGTAGTCCATGCATTATTGCCCACTGAATCCAAATCCAAAGTCACAATATTCAGATTGGCTCAAATTTTTTAGATAAATCGAAATAGCAAAAGAATTTGGGCAAGATACTTCGCTAGTTTATTCCCACATATGTTTGCTAGGTGAATCCAAATTGCAAATCAGAATTTTCAAATTCTCCAAAAGTTAGAAAAACGCAAAATCAGTGATTAAAACAAAATAAAGATTTTTTTGACAAGATCCTGAATGGCCATTTTTCAACTAAAGTTTTAAAAGGTGTTTTTTATGTAAAAAAAGTTCTAATATTGACAAAGCAGGCATATATCTGACGTAAAATTAATTAAACTTTCGTAATCTTTTGTAAGACTTTTAAAAAATTCAAATGAAAAAATGATTAGTTCCCAAAAAACATGCATTTTTCAAATTGATTGTTTCTTGATACCGTTTTTTCACATTGAAATAATTTAGAATTCATTGAAGTAAAAAAATCATGTCACGAGCTTGGAACTTATTGTGCATATTACCATTTTGAAAATAAAGGTGAAGTATCCAAAATGCCTAAAACACGAAAATTCATCGAATGGTACAGGAATTTTTTATTTGTTTTGAAAGTTCTTCAATATTATTTGAATGCGGAAAAGTGCGTTTTCAGGGCCGATGTGGGTAACGCAGTGGCCAAAAGGTAAAAAATGGGATGAGGACCTAAACACCCAAAAACAACAAAAAATTAACAAAAATGTGTTACATAATATGAGACGTCCACATTGGTAACCCTGAGTAAAGGTAAAAGAAAGCATAAACGTCCTAATAAATAACATCAAGTTTTTCAAACATAGTTTTATATATTGCATCTGCCATTTCATTTTGTTACGTAAGCTTTAAATGACGGATTATAATAGGCACATAATATATTGATATCTCTATTTGCCAAATTGACTTCCTCTAGGACCATCATTTTCTGAAGGAAATAGCCTGCCAGCTATTCGTCAGTTTGAACTTCGAGTTTGAATTCAAATCCGGAAAGAAATAAATGTTATCGGATACGATATTTGTCTCTCCGTGAAAAAAAAAACAACATTTTTTTAATTTATTATTTTTGGATATATTCGTATTCAAAATCGACATGTCGTTTACCTTCTTTCTATAGAAACGAATTTAAATTTGAATTTTGTTCGACATTTCAGGATATTCGAAATAGACCAAATGAATTCTGTTTTGAAAAAATTAATACTTTATGAACACATCAAATGCGTTTTGAATTACTGAAACATTTTATTCTTTATTCGATTTTGATCATACTCATTTCTTAAATCATGACACATTTTGTATTCAGAATGATAAATACAATGCTTAAAATGCAATTGACATAAGACGTGAAAAAAATGACAACATAATATTCTTGTCTAATGTTTACGACGAACTTTGCTGTCAATTAGCATGCTAGCAGCTCGCTGTATCTGCGTGAGTACACGTGCACTAAAGAAAGTCGCGTTGCGTAAAGGTAAACAGATTTTTTGCACCATCTCCCAGACTTTAATTCTTTAAGCTATTTATCTTTTTTTTTTTTAAGTAAAAATAACTAGCTAGTAATGCTAACTTTTCTTCAGTTTTTCGTTTGTGTTCCAATGGTGAAATGTGCAATAAAAACGAACCAAAATGGCTGCACTGAAAATTAATATGATTTTCGTTTAATATAAAAAACTCATTTGTCATTTAACCCATTAACGTCTACAAATGCGGATTTTGTACATGGATTACAACATGGTTTTATTCACGGAAAACAAATTTTTAAAAATTGTGACATTCTTATACGACTACTGTTCAGATCGGTTTGTCTTGTGATTTTCGAAAAAATACGTATGACGTTTCCTTTTTCCAAAATATAGAAAAAAAACGCAATATTTTAGGTACAATTTTACTTCTTGAATTCAATTTCATATAAATTTTTCAACATCAGAGATAATTCCAAAAGTATGCTTTTATATATTTTTATTTCTGTTAAACGATTCAATTTTTCCGACAACAACGGATTTTCAGGTTTCGTAAGATTTAACGTATTTCATATATAAAAAGTTAGTATTCTAAAGATGAGAGTTAATTATTCTTGTTTCCTCCAAAAAAAAATCGGTTTTATTTTAAATTTTCAAAATGGCGCTTTTTTTTTTTAATTGCAAGGATTCATTAAATGGCTTACAATAACAATAATGTTAAGTAGGTGATCACAAATCAGTATCAGAATGAAATTGGTTTTTTTATTATGTAAATAAAATGAATTTTTAAAAGGAATTTCCCGAAAAAACACCATTTTTAATAAGCGATATCGAAAATACCCGGACCCCTTCTTTTTTTAATTTGTATTTTGTAAATAAAACGATATTGAACTCGATTCGCATTAGAATATATCAATAGATTTCAAATTTCAAATTTTCAAAAATTAGAAAACATTTCAAGGATATGAGAACAAAATTCGTATGGTAACACAATTAAATGTTAAGATTGTAAAGTAATTCCGTAGTAAAATACGCCTCGTATATAGTCCTCTTGTCACCTATATTTGGTGTAATTTTCAAAATTCGAAAATATCTTGAAATTCATTCAAAATTTTAATTCGCCATTGGACTTTCGTCGTAATTTCGTACAATGAATTAATGTTTTGATAACATTTTAAATATTTTGATGCAGTTTATTCAACGTTAGATTAAGGATTTCAACAAATTTCAATAACTGCATGAATTAAAAATAGTCAAAAAAAAATCGAATTGAATATTTCCGGTAAAAAGTAAAAATCACCTGTTTCCCAAAATTCTCCATAATTTCTCGAATAATGTCTTTGGCATAAAGTAATTATAAAATGACCTTCACAGAGCACGAATTTTGAGAAATTAATTAAGTTATTTGTTTTAAATTTTACAAATTATTTTATCGAAATCGTCATCGTTTTGAAGGGCCTTTGCAAAAAATTATCGATAGTAGGTCACCTTCATTTTAAGAGATACCCCCATTCGGTTGTTCAATGGCATGGGTAAACCCAGTTTTGTGGGAAAAACCCACGTCGAGTACCGCAATTGCTAAAACATCCATTCCGTTCGTAACAACATTTCGCCATTTTTGGATCCGCATTTTGACGAAAAATAAATGTAGAATGTAGAACATATGTGTTTGCAAATTGGGGAACACTAGTATTTTAAGTACCTTTACAGATACTTAAATTAAGCAAAGAAATTCGACTGAAATTTGTATGAAAATTAAGTATGAAAATGTTCAGAAAGTTAGATGTAATGAAAGTAATACCACTCAGACAAGGACAGATTTTTGCACTATACATTGGCCGATTTTCAGATATAATTATTGTAAGCAGCTGTTTGTTTTTACATTAAAAAAACTTTTATTCCCAGTACAGAAAATTTCATACATACAAGCTAGCATTAATTTTCGCATCCTGAATGTTTACTCTATTTCAAAATTTTGTAACAATGAATAAAAATACATGTGGGTATTTTTATCCATAGAAGGCATTCGTATATATTTGAATGCATTCCAATAATAAATACAGCAGCGATAGTAATACAAAATGTATAGAATTATGATTAAAACTGATAATTTGAAATTTCTTGGTATTTTTAATGTTTTGAAGTCGCTATTATAATTCGACGAATATATTTTTATCAAAAATACAATAATATTATACGACCCTATCCAAATGGGCTACGTGCTATTACGATTTGGGAATCCATATAAAGTCGCAAATATTGTCAAACGCTGTATAAAATCCTTCTAATCCATGATCGTAACCGAATGTATGATATTATTAATACATTCAAATGTAGTTATATTCTGAGGTTCGGATAGCGAATGAAAATGCCGCCTTATACAATTTCCAATGCATTTTTAGATTTTTGAGTGCTGAAAGGTCTTTTCAGCCATATAAAAGATAAACAAGTCCCCAAAACGAAAATAAAATTAATACTTCAATAAGTTGTATTAAAAATTATTGGAATTTCATATACAATTCAGTAAATTTGAGTGGGTAAAATATGAATTCAGAGGAAACATAAGTTCGAATATATTTATCAATTCATTATGCATAAATGAAGTTGTTAAGGTAAAAAAATATACGTACAATTTAGTTCTCGATCGTGATGACTAGTGTTACATTGAAACATTTTACTGGATTTATATTTTCAAGTTCAAATAGCAAAATGCACTATTTGCATGGAAATTTTTAATGCATTTTACTATTTTCTGAATGTTGATTTCAAAATTCGCAAGTTTAATCTTGGCCGTAGTAAAAAACGAAGCCACTTTCTGGCTAATATTTCTGACATAGAAACAAGAAAAGGTAGGCAGAAATTGGTTATATTTTGTGACAGAAGAAAAATTAAAAACAGTCGCGTATAGAAACTGCAAATTTTCTGTCATAATGAAAAAATTCAAATTCCATAGTAATAAAAATTAAAGCACCTTTAGAGAAAATTACCCAACAGTAGGTCACCTTGATTTTAAGAGGTACCTTCATTCGAGTTTGCAATGGCGAGGGAAAAACCACTTTTATGCAAAAAACCCACGTCGGGTACCAGAATTGATATGAAATTCATGATACAGTCATCATTTTTTAATTCTACTACACAGGCATTAAAAGTATTTCTTTAATGATGTTGTTAAAGAAAGAAAGCTTTATTATGACTAAAACACTAAAATGAAAAATTTGTAAATATGAATGGATTTATAACTGTGAACAAATCATAGTTCATTTTTGTTAAAAAAAATGCTTTACAATTTTGCTGAATGAACAAATCTTTTACCTAATCATTAAAATTATTTATAAAATGGAAAACTAATGTTTTTTTTTAAGTAAAATAGAAATATTTCACGTTAGACTTAGAAATTTGTCAAAATAGTTCGTTCAAGCTATAGATACGCTTTTCATCATTCCTTTAGACCCATGGATTTTAACCTTTTTGACAAGGCAACAAAATGAAAATTTGAGTCGTCAACAAAAAGTAATTTATCAAATAATTTTTGAGTATTTAATTTTATTTCAAGAACAATAATTTTTTTGTTTTCAGCAATATCTTCCATAATAAAAACTCAATTTTTGTAAAATGTTATAAAATATTTTTGTCCAATATATCCATTATCACATATGATCCCGGAAAAGAATTACCTTAAGGGAGTTTTAAAGTGGTCTGCAGGTAAGGTAGGAAATTTCACTAAAAAACTTAAATTAAAGATGACTGAATAAAATTGTCAGAATTCGGGCTTTGTAAAGGTAATTGTAATTAGTAAAAACGGTTTTCTAGAAAATACCAAAGACATTAATTGAAAACTGATCGAGAATTTGCAGAAATAAATAAAAATCATTTTACACAACGACTGAAAATTCGATCAGCTTGATACAATTTATATTTTCAATGCATTTCATTACATTTTCGAACGCTGAAACTTCATTTCAGTCACAAGATAGTACGTAGCCAAATCACAAATTTATTTTCTCATACTCGGAGCTCAAAACGTTATTTTGCTCCCTATATTGCGGGGTCTGATTGATAGTTTTTTCCCCTAGGTAGCAAAATAACTATATCTGGGAGCAAAGTAAATTTGACACTCTGAGTGCAAAATACAACACTCCCATATAAGAACATGATGGTAACGACTAATGCTATTAAGGGGTTAAGATTATACCTTAAGGGGTTTCTAAAGTGCTCGGCCGATAAGGTTGGAATTTTCACTAAAACCGCAAATAAATAATGACTGAATCGATTTTTCAAAATTCGGGCTCTGTAATTACTATATATGGCATCCTAGAAAATTTTTGGAAATAAGTGTATTTTATTTATTTCCGAAAATTCTCGGTCAGTTATGAATTAATGACTTTGTTTTCTTATTAGGAAACCGCCTATAGTAATTAGTATTGCCTTTACAGGGACCGAATGTTGACATTTTTGTTTAGTCTTCTGTAATTGTTGTTTTTTAGTGAAACTTCCTACCTTGCCATCGGACCACTTTAGAACCCCCTTAAAATCAATATTTTAAGATGGAAATGCCGATTCATTGAGATTTTCAATGTATTTTAACACTTTTCCTATTGTTTTTTTCGAGTTCGCATTACAAATTAATTTGATTCAAATATTCACAACGAAAAATTTTATAAAACAATAAAAAATGGAAATCAATAATAAAAACTACGTAAAAAATGTAAAAAACTAGAAATTTCCGGGAACGAAAATAATTACGCGTTGTAGTAGAAAACGTGACGGAACAGAACGAAAATTGCTCGAATTATTCGAGTCGATAAATAATTAAAGTAGAAATTGATTAATGAAATTACCGATAATCGTTTTCGATTGGTATTGTCGGCAATGATTTCGTCTTAGTCGTGCTGCCATCTCACGACTTTCACTTACATCTCGTCTATGATTTTATCTTACGAGTAATTTTTCCGCTCAACGTCGATAAACACTTCAAGATTTTTACAATCACGAAACTGGATATTAAATGTTAAAGGTTATTGGGGTTTTAACAAGAAAGTGAATTTATTTGTAATCTCCGCAGTTACGTGTGTATTGCAGCAATAAAAAGAAACATTCCTATTAAATGAATGTTAATTTGTTACAATTACCAAAATTACAAAAAAAATATAATACAATTTTAAAATATCGAACATATAAGCATTATGAATATATTTTTTATCCTTTTTTAATAAAAAACACTTTAGAAATTTTTGGAATACATACTGAAAGATTAAGACCCTCGATTTTAAATGTAACAAGTAAAATATTGTATTTTGACACTTCAAAAATTGAGATACTTTCCAAAAGAATAAATATATGTGAGGGTCGAAAAGCCGACAAATCAAAAAGCCAACAGGTAAAAAAACAGACTGTTATAAAACCGACAGTCGAAAATCCGACACATACAAAAATTATAGACACATCGACAAGTATCGGCTTTTTTACTGTCGCCTTTTCGATTGTCGGTTTTTTGACTAATCGGCTTTTTGATTTGTTGTTTTTTCGACACGCACCCATAAATATGACAAAAACACGTTCGAAAAACTGAAATTTTTCCAAGATTGGAGAATGCTGTTCCAATTGAATACGACACGACTGTAGAGATCGAAAATAACATATGTCTGCATTTAGAAAATTGGAATTAACATATTAAATGAATATTATAAATCAGGATTACATCGACTTATTAAATAGACATCACGAAATAACTATGTAATCATTCCTGTCGCAAATTCTGCAATTAAATCAATTATTAACGGGCAGTTTTTAAAGTCTTGACATTTCAAATGATTTCAACCGATCGGTCGAGAACGTATCAATTTTTTACCAGCCAAAGCTTTTTATTACTTTTTTTAACTTTTTCTAGAGCTAGCGACGCTTAACTGCGGCTTGAATGCAGTTATTAGTGTGCCTGCTAAATACGAGACGTGGTCGCATGATACGACTAGTGCTTATTACAAAAAGTACCTAACGATAATTAGTGTTTGTCCCGATTCGTGATATTTCAGTAATTCGTTCGTGAAACATGAACGGGACGTGATCTAGTGCATTTTTATTATCACAAAAATATCACCGCTGTTTACATTTGTATTATCACAATTATTGGTAATTGTTAGGGATATGTAAATCTTATTGATGATTCCAATGTGTAAGTTGTAAGTTTATATTTATTTACTGTCATAAACGTCATTCACTTACATTTATTATTCGTAAATTTTGAAAACGTTAATAAAATTAACAAAAACAGTTAAGGGACACATTCCTATTTGAATATACTTTCTTCTTTCAGTAACTTTCACTTAAATAATTAAAGTGCCTTAGTAAAATATTTTTTAAAAATACGGAAAAATTGTTAAAACTACTTACTATATAGTAAGATGGAACAAACATGGGTTTTAGTTAATTTTACTATCTAAATAGAGACTGTTTCTTTTTTTCCAGGTACGTATTTTGTTTTCAAAGTGTTAACTTTAACATATTCATACAGTGTTTAGTACACAACGCCAATGACAGCGATATATATTTTTGAATGCTGTTGTACAATTTATAATAAAGTTTTATTTTCCCGGCTTTAGTATAAATGGATTTTAAAAATATTTTTTGGTAATATAGCCATAAAATCCGATATTATGGCCTACTTTTAGTCCGTAAAATTAAATTTCACGGATCACGTGAAACATGAATCTGAGCTGTCAAAAAAATAATCCATACCGACTAAATTCAATAGTAAGATTTTACGGCCTTGCATCGAAAAATATTATTATTTAAAGGCTATAGTTTTTATACGTGGTAAATTTTACTTTTAACTAATATAACAGATTTTTTCAATAATTTTTTTATATTTAACGGTCACGATAATATTTGCAACGTAAAATAACTTCTCAATGTTTGCTGTTAAATGGCAAGAAAATATGTAATTGTTTTAGTAGTCTAATTTCATTATTTTTGAAAAAATGCAGTTGAAACACTTCAGATTTTTCTGATATTCTTAACTGACTTTTTCATTAAACAACAAAATATTAGTCGACATATCTGATATATCAGATGGAAATATTAAATCATGAATTTCGTATTTGTTGATCGTGTGTAAAATCTACCGTATGCATAGTACTATTTTTGTTCCATTTATCGAACCCACAAAATATTTCACTTTATGTACCAAACTTTTTCACAAGTAGAGGACAAAAATCATCAAATTAGTTACAATATAAGAAATATCTTTTGAAAACTTTCAACAAATAGTCTGGTACAATTATGACAAACTATTATAAAATTAACTAATATTGTTAAATTAAACTAATATTATTAAACATTTGTAATTCTTGAGTATTTTTGTAATTTTATGTCATTTCTTGATTCATTTAATTTATTTCTAATTTATTCTAATTTGCTTGAAACTTCTTAATCGGGGGTTTTCGAAGACGCTGATTACAAGTCCGTTGCAAATTTTCCAAATTCAAAATCCGGATACAACATTGCGAACAAAGATCGGGGAAGTTTTGTAAAATTTACATGATATTCGATATTGGGGAGATTTGCTAGGTCGAGGAGTACGAATCTTCAATCAGGATTGTGAAATTCAATATGGCGTACAAGTTATGACCTGATTTTTTTTAAATGTTAAGTTTTTACATTTAAAAATCAAAATATAAGAACAATATTATATCCCGTTTTCAACGTCAACTATTTTTTAACTTTTTTAAAATCATGTCTTGGGACAAAACGTCACGTGATTAATCACATAATTTTGTTGCGTAATATAATTTGGCGGTCAAATTTTTTAAAATTGTTTGCAATAGTCTATCAATATGCAATAGTAATCTATAATTAGTTATGTACTCGTCAATTTTTGAGATCCCTGCTTATGAATCTTAAATCAGTTATCAAAAATATTTTGGATTTTGGCTTGCAATATTGGTTCTGGCATTTTGAATTTTTGAAAACTGACATCATTTTCGAATTCAGTGACCCAAAAAATACTGAACAAGTTTTCACGAGTTTTAGTAATTATTTCCCAAAGTAAAATTTAATAGCTACAAGTTTATATATAAGGTGAAATTTATTTTTTTTGGTCAATTTAAAATCAAGAGAATTGTTCAACATCCCCTAAAACTTCTTTAGAAATTCATATTTCTTGCACTGTCATCTTTTTGTCTACTTAATTAATATTTTTGCTGCATATTCTTTTTACTTTATAATGTTCTTACGGTCTTTGATTATTAGCAGACGCACAAAACACTTTAGAACTTTTGTATATGTTAAGAATATGAATTAATTTAATTATTTTTGTTTCGTGTAGTTTATAACTTTACTATTTTATATTAAATTATGTTCATTGTGAGTAGTCATTAACTCGGCCACTGACAATTTGGTACATTTATTTGTTAGAATTGCGTAAACGGACAAAGAATACTCGAGTTCAAGAACTATTTCACTACTTTTTAGTAAAAAATTGTAAAATTTGTCTGCTATCCTTGACGTTTGAAATGTTTGGAAATTTTCATGCGAAAAGATACTTTCCATCTACATACAAAAAGTAGACTATAGCGTGCGTTCAAATCGCATCCGTTTTATCGTAGAGTCTATTGCTCCAATCAGACGATCAATCTTGTATTGGTGTCTGATTTTTGTACTGATTTTTGATTGATGAGTTTTAAATTGGCTCGAAATATCGCTTATTATCCAGTTGTAATATAGGTCTGATCCATTATTCGACTAATCAGAAAAGAGTAGGTAAAATGCCATTCCCATCGTCGAGAATTAATAATTGCTTATTGACGACTTTAAAAGGAAAATGAGTTCTCAGGTATGTTTTAAAAGGTTTAATTGTTACTTAAGAGTAATTTTAGTAATCATTAATATTTTTCAGCACTGTGGAGGAACACGGGAGAAATTGCAGTAGCGTTAGAAGGTGTGGGATTGAAGGGTTAGATTGATAGATTTTATGGCTTTCACGTTAATAAGTATGCACAACTAATATTGTAATATTTTAAGAATTAAATTACACAGAATAAAAATTATCCTTTAATTACATATCCCCTGGTCATCTGCTTAAAGTTTGAAGGCTAAGTATACATTTAATATATAGAACTTCAAAAGAATTCACTGAGGAAAATGTACAGTAGAGACGTTACTTAATTCAAACTTATGATATCACTATAATTTAGTTAATCATACTGTAGATATACAACTTTGTTGTTGCTGCAGAGAAGGTTTTTCCTGTGTCGTTTTGATTTTTTCTAATGCTTCCGAATGTAATAAGAGATTATAAGTAGTATCCGCACCACACGTTCTTCGCAACAGTTTTTACACTTCTCCATTGCAGTAGGCAGAAATAGTTAAGAAGTATTTATCATCTGTTATATCAAAGGAGATTCAAAATTGTCAATTAATTTTTTGGATTACAATATTACACGGCCTGGAAATAATAGGATCGTGTCAGTTGTTGGAAAGTGGAGGGTCATTTCTACAAGTAATTTCTTTAATAGAACCCATCACTGCAGGAGTTTGAGATATTTGAGGTTAGGCGCCCAAAAAATGCAGTTTCTGGATGCTTTTGAGGTTAGATTACAAAAGACACCAAATTTGTAAAGGGGTTTTCATTGGTGGGGTCTATTGTACTACTTTTTCGCTTTAATTTGAGAGTCGCAGAATTCAATTTTTTAGTTACGTCATTTTGAAATTACAGACTTGTCCCACTTGTGTTATGAGCATTTACATTAAATACTTTGAGGCACATATTTGGTTACTAGGTTTTTGCTTTTGAAAATTTCTACTGGGGGGGGGGGGTGGGGCTGTTTGGATTTGCCGAATTGAAATGTGAAGTGAAGATATTAAAATTTTCCAAGTGAAGAAGACGGATTCAAAATGGCTGATCAAAAAGGCTTCAAAAAACATTGACAATATTTTTATTTATAAACATCCAAATTTTATAGAGTTGTTTATATTTATACAGTAGACGCTCGATATAAGAACTACGTCCGTTCCGAGCTTCCCCGCCAAGCGCCGATAAACCCCCTTCTCTTGTACGTATGTATGTAATGTATAGGTGAACTCGACGGAATGCGCGGAACGGTTAGCCAGCAAAAAATGTATGGAGGGGATACATCTCGAATGTTCGTGGGCACTGTAATGATCAAAAAAGTGTTCTTATACCGATCGGTTCTTACAGCGATGGTTCTTATATCGAGCGTCTACTGTACGCGTTTCGCGAGATTAAATTTGACCTTTGTGTATATCGTAATTTCAAATTGACGTATCTTGGTGAAGAAAGGTCGTAATTGAACTCCGCGACTCACCAGATCAAAGAGAAAGAGTAAGTGATCTAATCAAATTAAAAATCCCTAAAAATGTTGTGCCTTCTGAACATAACCTCAAAAGTAGTCAATAGCAGCATTTTTGTACATCATCTCAAATATCTCAAATTCTGACGTGATGGGCCAATTCTGACCCCTAATTCTATTTCTATGTAAAGAATTATAGTGGAACCTACGAAATTGACACCCACAAAATTGACTAACTTGTCAAATTGTCTCGACGGAAGCGTTTAGTTGCCATAGGGGAAAAGTTTTCCCCCATTTCTCTGAAACAATTGGATGTATTATATATACAAACTGAATAAATAAAAAAGAAATATTACAGTCATTTTTCACTAACTTTAACAAGAAAAGAGCAATTGATTGAAACTAATAAAAATGTTGACAAATCGACGGGTAAGAATGCAAGGTTCAAATAAAGTAAAGTGAGATCACCTCCCCTTCTCTCATTTTCACAATTTGCAGTCAATTTTGCAGGTCGTCGGAACGAACGACGGTCAATTTCGCAGGTCCTACTGTACTTTGGAAATGACCCGTCACTTTCAAACAACAAAACCATGTTGGTCTGTGTTATCAATCAAACTTCACCAACAAGTCGCTATAAGATGAAATTGCGTGCATTTATCGATACTTTCTAGAGAATGACCTCCCAAATAGATTGACACTTTTCTCAAAGGTATTTTGTGTATCTAGCTGATGATATAGTTTACTTAGGAATATTTATGACGAACCTATTTTATCATTGACTTTTATAACGTGAATCGACATCGATGTAACCACATATTTTACGTGACATAATGGTGTAGTTTTATTGGCCACTATCTAGGTTGGTATCAGATATAATCAATTGTAGTTGTTATGAAATAATTTTTTTATTGAAATAACTGTTACTTTCATATCTTAAACTGAACACAGTTTTTAACATTTCAGGCCAACAATAATGCAGTTTCAAGATTCACGCAAACTCGCGTGTTGCGAATCCATAAAAAGGTTAAAAATATACAAATGTCCAAATTTGAACCGCCTTGAACTTTGAAGCAGTCACGATTAGAATCTCTGTAAGCCAACGTACGCTTGGTGGAGCTTCTGAAATTACATTTGCGTCACGGTTCGCAACGTCCGGCGGCAAGTATGCACGAAAACAAAAGGCAAGGAAAGATTTGTGAATTATTTTGCATCTTCATCTCAGTCTTATCGCAGACACGAGGCAAAGTGTATGTACGAACTAACAGTTTTGACAGTACTTGGTATCTGGGAGAAAGGAAAGACCTCATAACAAATTTTTAAAAAATCCCAAAGGGTCAATCTTAATGCGCCCAAAATTTTTAAACGAATTATTTAAATAAATTTATTGCATATCTTTAGTTATAGATTATATTATTTAGTGTATATTTAGTATTTTCAGAATCGATTCGGTTTAAAGTTTTGAACTTCGATGCACACAGAGAGACGCGTTTTGTGAACACCTTTCACTAGGTCTCCAGCTGAAACGTCGGTATATCTTGGTATCTCTGCGCGAATCACTTTCACGAGCAACTGCCAACTCGTTAGGCTGTCATCGTAAGACCAAGATGTGCTGACTTTACTTTAGCCATTGTAATAAATTTTATTTTTATTTTACGTCTTTATTATGTTACATAAAAATGTTTTTAGCAAGGTTTGGATAAACCGTTATCAGAAAACGCGTACATTAACTTGACCTTCAATTGGTGATTTACTTCTCATATGCAGTTTCATTATTTTCTCTTATGTATCGAATTTTGTATACATGTTAAAATTTTAATTAGTTCTTATTTAGATTTTTTTTATGTTTACATAAATTTATATTTTTTGGTGAGTTCGAAAAATTGATTTGATTTTTGCACACGTGTAATTTTGGAGTAATGTTTTTATTATTATTCACATAATACATATTTTCTGCATTTTTCTTTATGTCTATAAACGTGAAATAAACTCTTCACACTATCAGATAAAATAAAGTAAATGAAAGTATGCTGCAATCCTTGACTACAAAACTGCTAAATGCAGTATCACTACATTCAAGTAAACATTTATTTATTAATGGTAAGTGTACTCTCTAAAATTCCTTACAGTGAAAATTCATTCCATATGGAGTGAAAAATGAGCCATTCGAGTGAAAGAGTGAATTTGAACTCCACAGAGAGAGCGAGCTATCATCCCACGCTGAGAGAGTTTTCACTTGTAACGAGTGAATGTTCATTTCAAGGAATCTAGAGAGTAAGTTTTTTTTGAGTTCAGGGTGGAAGAGGATAGAATTTTGAAAAATCGAAATATTTAATGTGGTTATTAGATGATTATATTAACATAAAAAAATATATTAATAGATTAAGTACTGTGTGAAAGAGAGATGGAGAATGTGGAATATTTAAGGAGAAATTGCGAGTACGTGAGGGAGGAGAAAGAGGTGCCGCAGTTTAAAACGAAGATGGGAGAGGAGTTAGATGAATAGAAATGATTGATCAGATATGGAGAGAGAGAGAGAGAGAGAGAGAGAGAGAGAGAGAGAGAGATATCAATTATTATTTATTAATATCCTGACCTACAAAGGGCTACTTATATAATTCCAACATTCTACTCTTATAATTAGAGAAGGAGAGAGAGTGTGTGAAAGAGAGCGAGAGATAGATAGATAGATAGAGAGAGAGGGGGGGGAGGGGGGATTTATTATTTGATAACCAGTTTATTAATGTCCTGGCCACTTAGAAACTTAGATATTTTCTCTCTCTATTTTAGAGAGTGACATAAGAAAACGAAAAAGGTAAAGCAGTAACTAAAATAAACATACAAATCGCAACGTAACTAATTAATATCCAAACGTAACAAACGTAACAAAAATAAATATCCAAATATAGATGGAGAAAGCGAGGGATAGAAACAGAGAAAGAGAGGGGGAGAGAAAGCGAGGGACAGAGACAGAGAGAGAGAGGAGATATATAAATTATACTGATTATTATTTATTAATACCCGGACCACCAAAGGGCCATAGATATACCAATATTCTACTCTTATAATTAGAGAAGAAGATAGAGAGAGTGTGTGAGAAAACGAGAGGGAGAAAGAAAATAGTTTAATGTGCGCATTTCCTGTAAAAATTATTGAATAATTACTATTAATTTAAAATTAATATATCATCAGATTAAGAACTGCATGAAAATGTAAATGCCAAAACCTGTTGAGGTTACAACTTTAAATTCGTTTTTTGAGAAATTATTTTAATTTTTTTAATACACCCCAGAAACCCAAATCAATTATTCCTTAACCTCCATGCTTTTTTTGCAGCGCATTACAAATACCTTTCTCCACAGACTTTAGATCAGTTACCAATTTTTCTAACAAATTTTGTATTATTATCTTTAAATTTCTTTTTTCAAAATTACAATTTGAAAAAAATATATCCAAAGGCCATCTCTTGTTGGTTACATAGACATGATAAAAATTTGTTTTCTGGTATTAGTAAGTAGATGAACAAGGTAATTTTTTTCCTATCCTGGTCAAATTAAAAAATCAAGTTTTCAGATAAATTTTATGTACTCGCGATTTTATGGTGCTTTTACTTGGGAAACTTCAATTTTGACTTACGTATGATAATATTTATTTTACTGAATTTCGCCCTATCCCCCTTCTCTCTCCCTCTCCCTCCCTCCTTCTCTCTCTCTCACTCTCTCTCTCTCTTTCTCTCTTTCTTTTCGCTACCTCAAAAAAAATTCCCAACATATGTCTAGCGTTTCTTGCTCTAAAATTCGTTAATATATCTTTTTTTCTTTTATATATATTGAAAATTCTTTTTTATATGCGATAAATATTTTTACTTTTTAGTAAATGTATACTTTATTTTTAAGTTATCCTTTTAAATCAATTATTCTTTATTTACGACATTAGATAGAACTATTTATTTTATTCCAATTTTTCTGTTTAATATATTTACAAATTGCAATTAATAAAATATCGCACATAATGCAATTTTTATAATTTATTACAACCTGTACATATTTTTGTCGATCCTGATTCTCATCTATGATCTTGTTTGAAAGTCATTTAATTTAAATTAAAAAACAAAAATCGATTAAGTGAACTGGAAAAACGGAAAAAACTTATAGCAATATATATTAATAATATTAAAATTAGTGACATTGTTAATGTTAATGAGTTTTAATTTAAGTAAATGAATATTTTAACTTTATAATTATTTTACCTTATATTTTAACTTATGTTAAAGTAATGAATATGTTACTTTGTTAATGTACAAGTGTAAATCATGCCATATAATTTTACCGAAGAAAGGCATTATTTTCATATTTATGGACATAAGATAAGATTGTATCTAGTTTTTGATTAAGGTGCGAATTCATTTTTTGTGAAGTGAAAATTCAACCACTCTTTCACTAGAGTCACTTCTCACTCCGCAATTTTCAGAGTAGTTCAATTCAAATATTACACGCAGTAAATAGAGCCAAGAAATTTAGTCATAAAAAATACTATTTTTAGTTATTTTAGACATCAAATTCTAGAACAGAAAATTTGAAAGTCGGGAAATAGTAAACAGAAAAATATTATTACTCTACATTTATTAAAAATGGTTAGTTTAAGGTATCTCTGTTACCTGTATAAAATAGTTAAACTAACTTCTTTATACACATTGACGTTTTCAAACGTTGATTTCCGTGTGTTTTCATGAAGTTCATCAATTTAGCAATCTTGTCAGCCAATCATATACAAAACTCTTCTCGTCCAAATATGCAAAGTTCAAGGAAATATTTGCTTATTCGAAAGATGAAAGGAATAAAATATCCTCCAGAATAAAATTCACATTTGATGCACCGAAATTATTTTGAAAGTTTTTTTATGCCCAGGATTTGGAAACATAAAACAGTTCTACCTATCGTATTCGGGGAATAAAAAGGACAAGTGCAAAAATTATTATCTCATTTGATATTCCTAAATGCAGTTTATGCCCCGAAATTCTTCCTTCATACTCGTTAAGCAGAAATTAAAACGACATTCTTTTTTACATTTGTTTTTACGCCATATTTCAGACGACTTAAGAAAGGATTCGCCTGTCTTATGACTTTATTTTTTGTAATACCTGTGTCAACTTTGAACATTTTAGTATTTATTTTTAATTTTTCGCGAAGAAATGTATATTTTATGAATACAATGAATATTGTACAGGCAAGTAATTCAAGTTTCCTATAAAAGAAACATTTTATAATAAATTTTCGTATCAAAAAACAAAGAAATTATCTTTGAATCGATAATATTCATTTGAATATTGTTTAGAGCTAGTCCAATTCGCAATCCATTAAATAAATCTTTAATTCTAATTATTCAACTATTTTTTTCTAGTAATTGTTTAAAAATGTTAAAAAAATAAATGTATTTATTTCAGACCATCAATCAGAAAGTCTGATTGAAATTTTATTGACTCTCAAGGCCTAACATCGTGTGTCTAGAATAGAAACTTCTTGTGTTTTCGCAATTTACATGTCAATGACTAAATTACAAAAAATTGAATGACAAAAGACAAAGAGACCAAGTTCATGAGCGACTGTAATTCGAAATTTGAATTGAAAATAGTGGTGAGTAAAGATATCTTCACGTCGTTAATCTCTACTCGCACGTGACAAATCCATTTGTGGTTGAGTTTCAAATATTACGTGTGTATACTTAAAATTACAAATTTACTTCATTTAGTTAACGAAATAAGTCCTATCGACGAAAATTTCTAAAACTAAAAAATTAAAATGGTTTTACAGTTTGGGCTTCATTGTGACCTACGCAGAAAAATATTGACAGATTAAAAAAAGAAATATTTAAACGTTTTTTCTTTATCTTGTAGCTTCTTATACTTAAATTCAATATTTGTATTTTATTGTCACGGTCAAGAAGTTTTATTACATTTAAATGAATTAAATATTATAAAACATATGTTTTCATGAGATATTATGACGTCAAGTCGAACTGTTTTTAAAAATATGTAGTTTCGACTGGTAATACTTTAGGTTTAATTAATTAAGAATTTCAATTAATTAAATTAGTCAAACTATCCCTGAGAATCAAGATAATTAGTCGATAATGAGTAACCGATAGTGAATTATTTGAATATTTATATTTACTTTCAATTTTTGCACTCTGAGGTAAGATACTAAAATTACACGAAACTCAAAGTTGCAATAACATCGTCGTTAAAATTTTTCAAATGTGTAGAATGTGGTCTTTTCTTAACGATCCTTTTAACCATAAAATTAGAATAAGTACTCAAGGTGAATTAATCACATTGCCATGCGTAACGTTTCTATAATAGGTTGCTAAACCTTGGCTCTACCGTTAATTTGAAATACCTTTTGCAAATAGTATATTTGTTTAAAGTATGTCTCGAAATAAGTATCTTCCTGTCAACGAGCCTAAAAAAATCCTTTTCCCTACGGTCTTTTTCTACATTTCTAACTAAGATTTAAAAATTTCCTACGTACAATTCGAAAATTAATATTCGTGATTGGTTCCCTTTAATATCAATAAGATTATATTCATTTGACGATATAAAATGTACACATTTAACCCATTTTGTTGACATTTTTTAAAGTAAATGCCATTGTTAAAGTGTTTATTAATGTAAAAACATACAAAAGTATATTTTTTTCTACTCAAACGAGAAAGATTATTTTTGTATTTATGTTACGTGTTTCGTCGATGAGTAGTTGCATAGTTAAAATAACAAAACCACGCTTAATAATGGTTTAAAATTAGAAATGAAGTATGTTAATGTATGTAATGTTTTCGACTGTTTGCACAAAAAATTGTTTTTATAATACTTTATATTACAACATTTTATAGAAATCAAATCCAAACATTGAATATATATCTAACATCAAGAAGACATCTATCAGAGCTCTTTATGGAATCGTAAAAATTTATGATGTCTGAAATACACATAAAAAATAGCTCTTAAAGTAATCTTTAAGAAGACTTATACGACGATCGTAAGAGCTCTACAAGTCTACCTCTCCTCTCAAATGTGAGTTTTAAATTGAGAGCTTTCACACTTAATATTAAATAAATAATCCCAGAGAGCAAAAAAAGGGTTCAGAATAATTACGAAATCTGCTCTAAAAGAATTCAGATGTCTTATTTTCTAAGGGTTTTCTGAACACGATTTATTATGAGATCTTTATGAACTCATGTTCATAAAACCCGCAGAAAGTGGGACATCTGGCTTCTTTTAGAACACATTTAGAACCCATTCGGAACTCTTTTCTATTTTGCTGTCTAGGCATATAATTGAAAATAAATTAAGTATTTCTGAGATTCTATTTTTTAACCTACATTATTAATGAATACTTTTTAACTTATTTTATATAGTTATATATTGGACGACTAGTAAGAAAAAATAAAAAATAGTTCAGAATGATCACTTAATTTGTTCTAAAAGAGGTCATATGCAACATATCGTTAAGATCTCAAGCATAGAAAAAGGTCATAGGCATCTGATTTCTTTTCGAGTACATTCAGAGGTCATCCTGAACTTATTTTTATGTTCTTGCCTGGGATATCACTTGCTAAACACCATAAAAGCACATATTCTTTCATTCTAAATATATCATCCAACGGTCATTTGAAGTGAATATCGTGCAATTTCATTTTTGGGCTCAATTGACATCTAGTGCCCAAATAGCAGAGTAAAAATAGTTCAGAATGATCTCAGAATGTTCTACAAGAGGTCGGATGCGTCAAATTACGAGGCTTTTCTGAGCTTCAGGCCACAGTGTTCTCATAGTGTTATCAAATACGGAAAAACTCTCATAATTTGACACATTCGGCCTCTTTGAGAACACATTATGAGATCATTCTAAACTTTATTTTTATTATACTGTCTGAGTGCCTTCCCTTACAGCACATACCTCTTAAAGAGGTCGTCCAGAGCTCAGTTCCACGATATTTGTAAAAAGACCTCCGGAAGAGGTCTTAATTACGATAATCTATCAAATGAGCTCTTCAAGATATCTTACTTTGGACTTTTCAACATCGTAATTTCGAAGAAGTCTTATGTTTGAGGTCTTAAATCTACCTGGTTTTGGGCCATATCTCTCTTTTAGTAAAGCGATTCCCAGAGTTGAGATCTGTGTTTCTTCGAGAGACATTAGGTGGCTATTGAAACCAAAAATGAGATCGCGAAATATTTACTTCATATGCGGAACAATGGATTAAAAACTACAATGAAAAAATAAGTGCTTTTACGATATTTAGCACGTGTTATCACAATTTTGTATTATTTTGTATGATCCCCATTCTATGGAATGCAATAACCATCTAATATATAACTATACAAGCAGTAAAAAAGAACTCAGTTAAAAATTATATAAATTAATAATTAAGGTAAAAAATATAATCTATAATTTTCAGAAAATTACTTTTCATTTATAATATTTATTTTATATGTCAAAGCTCTGAAATATGAGCTTTTTCTGAGAACTCATATTTGAGAGGTCTTGTAGGGATCTTAAAATCGACGCATTGGTCTTCTTAAAGAGCACTTTTCGGGCATTTTCTGATAAGTATTTAAGACATCTTACCATTTTTAATACTTCTTAAAGAGTTCTGCAAGATGTCTTTTTACTGCTTGCATTTGGGAGAAACACCCCAGAATAAAAAATAATTCAAAATGATCTCATAATGTGTTCTACAAGAGATTAGATCAAATTATGAGGTTTTTTTGAGCTTGAGGTCGCAATAATCTCATAATGATATGAAGTTTACATAAACCTCATAATTTGACGCATTTGACCAAGTGAAGAATACATTATGAGATCATTCTGAACTATTTTTTTATTCTGTTAGTTAGGACTGATGTCAGCTCCGGGCAGCCCTTCACCAAAATCGTCATCGTTTAAAATAACAAAATAGCAAATAATCATCGTTCTAAAGATTTAAGACATCAATCATATAACCTCTTCGCGAGGTCTTTTTAGAGATATCTTGGATATGAGTTCTGGAAGACCTCTTTAAGAAGTACGTAATGTTCCAATGTACATTTAACGTTTTTTGCATATGTTAGAATCTGATAATTCTGTAAACATTTTTAAACCACCACTTAACGCAATAAAAATTATTACTATTTCAACAAAATATTCTGAAAGAAATTGAAATTTAAAAATAACAAAATTATAAAAAGAAATATTTTTTAATTTAATGTAATTTTTTATTTACTTTCAGGTATTGACTAATCCGTTTTTAAAATCTATTGAAATATTTATTTCCTTCTTCGTACTTCATGCTTTAAAAAATGTATTTTTTTACGTAAATGAATTTGACGTAAAAAAGAAATCCGGAACCATCGTTGTATAAAAAATATAGCGATACTTATCGAAACATTCATTTAATATATATTATATTTTTTATTTTTGTATATTCTTAAAATATAGAGTAGTAAATATCAACATTTTCTCATGCTAACAACAAAATTTAGATATTGTTTAGTATATTTTGTTACTTATTTTCTTGATGTCATGAAATTTCATGTTTGTAAGGTCATAAGGAACTTCCCAGTACATTCTACGTACAAATACTCAATAACGAATATATTATAACTTAATTTTCGAGCATTCAAAAATACACTCTCTTTTCTCGCAATTTTCTCTTTAGTCTGTTTGAAACTAAGCCATAACTTACACAGTAACTAATAAGAATACTATTGGATACTTAGTATATATTTAACATTCAGCATGTCACTGATAACATATAAATAGTAGGTATATAGAAATCGTTGGAAATACGTTCCCAGGATCATGTGTAATTCATTTCGAATAATTATGTAATTGCTCTCATATCGTGTCTCAGTGAAATGAGGGAATCCCCGTATATTGCAGATCATGTGGTCGACGTTATGTTTCGAAGGAAAGTAGAAAGTCGATACATTAATGTGACAACAACAACGTTTCATTTCGTTGAAGCAACCGACTTCATGTTTATTTTAACAAAGAAATTTTCTACTTTTCAAAAGTGAAAATTTATTTCTCTTGCTGTCAATAGATAGTGATGTCAACAAATCAACTCCTTATGATCGACTTTGTATTACGAGGATCAATATTGATAAGGTTAAATTACAATACTTCATATCTAAACTAACCTAGTATAAATTCCAGAAATACCAACTAAACACCACGAAATACTAAACTATGTAATTAAAAAAATTGAGACACTCCATTACTAATTACAATATAAAAAAACGATTGACTAACCAAGTAAATTTGTTTTTAAGTCAGTTAGTAGAAAGTGACTAAATCTTAAGTTGTTTACTAATTTCTACTAGTAATCGAGTTCCTTATATTGTAAGTCAAATTCAAATATTACTTTCTGAAGTTATGATCTTATTAAATGTTTATTCTTTTTGTATTGAGAAAGTGAACGAGTTTCTTAACAAAAAATTTGCAACATTAACAAGAATTTGTATTTTTATTAAACTCAACCTAAATTAAAATTTACAGGAGTACTAGACATTAAGTATCATATATATTTTGTACATTTACACCCAACGAGTATATGTTAATTCTCTTAATAAGCAGTTGTCATTTAATTGTTAGTTAGATGAACTACCTGTTATTAACTAATTAATATAGTAAAGTAATTAACATGCAGTAAGTGCAATACTAAAATTGAATTAACTATGATACAAGGACGTTCCTAAAGAAAGATTAATAAATTCTGACATATTTTGAGTTCAGTGGCCGCTAAAACAGGTTCGATTAATAAATTCTTCGATTCTAGAAACGGATCTTGGCAATTTCCACAGCGAACACGACTTAAAAATCTATTAACCTTTAACTCGAATAACATTCCCGTTTTAAAATTTCCACTTTTTGGAATACTACCGTATTGGAAAACGAGTTATAATATGCGCTTTTTTCCACTGGAAAAATATGTTACATATTATCTGAAATATGCATTAATACTATGTACGAACGTAAGTATTTTCTTACATAAAAACATGACGGTTACTAATCAAACTGCTTATATAAAATATATTGAATGAATTTGAATTACAGCTAAAAATTCCTATTAATCATGAATGTAAGATACGAAACTAAGATAGTTTTTGTATAAGTTTACTGTACGTTAACTTACCTAATTAAAAATAAGTATTTTTCCCAAACATGCAACAATAATATTTCAAGCATTAAAAATTTTGTTTAAATAATTTGTACATACCATGGAATCCCGTTGCTCCAACTGAACATACGCCGAATTCGTTCTCTTTGCAATTCGTCTTCTTTTGATGTCATTTTTTAAATGCAGATGTAGTTTTCTCCTTCGATGATATTTTTGCACCGAAATCTCTTCTTTTCAGTAATGTATGTACTTCCCCGTTATTATTGCATTTTTCTAAGAAAAGTGTCAAAATATTGTTTTCATTAATTCATCACATATTTAAATATTTAATTAAAATTATTTTTTTCCACTTCTTCGTTATGAATAAAATTATATAAATACAGTAAAGTTTCGGTATATTTAACTGTACGGTTCCTTGCCTTCCCTCCCGTCTCGTTATATTTGCCAAAAGAAAGGGAGCGCCGCTTCTCCCACTCCTCTCCGTCGCGTTATGTTCGTGACGTCACAACAGGCCCTTCGTGAGGCCCCAGCCCGCAAGGCGAGGGAAAAAGAGAGCGACGACAGGTAAATATAACGACACGGAACCGGACAAATATAGTGAGACGCAAATATAGCGGGACTCTACTGTATATGTATCGGTCCCATTGCAGAAGGGTTAAAGTCACTGTTTCAAATTAAATCACAATTACAAGTGATATTGAAAATAATTTCATTAATCATGGTTGTGAACATCTCTAACTAGTCTCTGGTATTTAGTATCTCAAATAGCAGAATTTCTTTGATTTCTCGATAAATCTCAAATAAACTTCTAAAAATATGTCGCAATTAAATACACTTGGATTTCTGTAAGTAATTCATTACACTTTTGATCACGGTGTAAAGATTAACGATCAGGCCCAAATCAGGACCTTAATTTAAACTTAACACTCTAAGATGTTGGTCAACTTTCGTTTTGTCAAATATACCTGGTCAAAGTGTTTATAATAAATTTGGTAGCATATATAAGATTTATTTTATACAATGATTTGATAAACAAACAAAAATAGTATGATAATTTAGAACTTGAACGAAATAAAATAGACAGTATTACGAACAGAACATCAGTAGTAATTTAATTGATAATTTTACATAAATGAACGCGATATTAGGTAATAATAGAAAGCTATATTATATTAATAAATCTATTTCCTATTCATATATTGGTTACGCGATTGAAAAAATTAGTATAAGAATATATAAACATTACGTAACTATTGCAATTCTTTACATAATACGATTAATTAATTTTCTAGAGTTTATTGGACCACAAAAATAAAACAGTAGCTTTATTATAAAGTTTATAATCGTCATTTTATATTTTCCAACTCAAAGTGAATATCAACAAATATAATTCATAATATTTCATAACAATAATAATCGAATAAGGATTAATAAATAATGTTTACTCATTACCGAGGATACTAAATAATGATGATTGGAAATGAATAAAAGAAAGACTAGAAATTAACAAAGGTTAAACTTAATCAAGTCAGGAGTATAGAAATGTTTTCCATATATTTTCAAGTAATGTTTCGTATGAATATGGGCGCTAGTATTTAAATTATCCTTTCGAACACTAGGTGGCGTTCAAATCCAAAAGTAATTTTGCCTCTAGTATCATTGAAATGACCAACTGGAATCTCGACAATCTTTAGAAAGACTGTTCTTGACGAATTTTAAAAACAGATCTTTCACTCGCTCATTGATGATCTACTTCTTTTATGGTTTTGTGCGCCACCTAGCGGTCCTCGAAGGAACATGTATCTGAAAAGATAGTTTCCTATTTATTGTAAAACTACCGAATACAATTTTTCCAATACATTTTTAGACTGAAGTAAATCAGCATAATTTTTTACAATAAAGTAAAGCAACATAAACTACGGACTCAAACATATCAAAATATGTAAAACTAACAACAAAGTAAAAACCCGCTTATTATAAAAACAAATAATTAAACAGTAATAAAATATTAGAAGGTTATGAGATACAGCAACATAAAATAGCAAGAAATAATGTAAAATGAGCCAAGAAAAATGTATACAAAATATACAAAATTGATCAAAGTTGAAAAATATTCGGAACAAATGATAAAAGAACAAAAAATACAGTAAAGAAGAATAAAATTTTCCTTATACATTAAGGTTAACCAATGTAAAATGCTGCCCTGAAAAAAAGATTATGAAAATCTGACGAGTTATAATAGACAACCATCATTTCTAAACAACGTCGAGGACAACATTGAAAATAATGATTAGGAAAATGATTGATGGTTGTTATAATCATCGATGACTATACAGCCAGTGCAATTTTACTGGAGAAATAATAGATAGCAGACGAAACTTGTAATTGTTAAGCAATAATTGATATAACATTCGCAAAATTACATTATAAAAATGCACTGCCTTTTCGAACTCGGCAATAAAATCACTGGAATTGTCATTACTGACACTGTTCAATTTTAGACATGACTCTTTGACCAAAGAATCTTCTTTTTCAGATTTTGAAAGAAACGACTGTCAACAAATGTGAACTGACTCTAGAGTTTATTTTCCGGATATTATGTACCGATCTTACTTGAACGAAGAGGTTCGCGCTTCTTCAGATAGTTTCTTTTTATTCGCATATTCGTAGTATGTATATACATGGCCAAAATAAATATACGAATTATAATATTCAGCAAAAGGTTTATTTAAACAGTCGCCATTTTATTGTGTTTGCATAAAAATGTGTCATTTTGGTTATGGGTGCAGAAATATTCATATCCGTTTTTATGAGATTTGCACATGATATTTTTATGTAAAGAAATTTGAAAAATATAACCATGTGGTTTAAAGAGTTATTATTATACTTGCAATGAATTCTTCTAAAAAGTTGATTAAATACTGGATATTTGTCGATCAGGTAATGTGGTCTATAAACCTTGAATTAATAGAAAATACAAAATATAAATATAAAATAAGAGCAGGGTTGCCTAATTAAAAAGGTAACTACGGACGATTTATATAGAACAACGATGATGTTTTTTGGCTTATTCACCAAGCGTGAAATTTTTAAAGAAATTAAAGTATTCATTTATTGTTGTAATCGAACGTTTAAAAATTAGAATTTTGATTTCTGTAATATTTGAAGTGTATCGGCAAAAAAATGACAAAATTAAAAAAAAAGTAGGGAGCGGGTGGGGTAATAATCAAAATAAAATGATTTCTATCAAGAGTAAAAAAGGGTAAAATAAAAAGTAATATGGCAAAATAACCAAAACAGGAGAGGGGGATGTCAATTAATCAATTAATTGAATAAGAACGTGGTGTGACGTTTCTACCTTATCAGATTAAAATATAGACGACGGCCTTAAATTTGTGATTTCCATGAGTTTTTCCTTGCTTTCCATGCAAACATAATTCTGCCTTTTACTGTCCAAAAATTTTCTACGGTAGTGTATTTCCGTGTAGATTAAGCAATTTAATTTAAATTAAAGTAAAAAAAATATGGAATGATGAAAGAAAACTAAACACTTTTATACAATTGCAATTTAATCATTTTTTATAGAAAGAGAAGCTGTTACTTTTGTCGATTCAATCACGAATTCTTACTTTTGGTAATTAACTCTTGTAATTTACTTTTCGACGTTTTGTCGCTGGAAATATTATAAATTTCATGCCTAACCCTAGAAAAGAAACCCAGTTACTTTATTTACATTAAATCTGCACAAGAGTTCCTCCCGGAAGCTGCGTTAATCGTCATGTGGCAAAATTCCTCATAAAGAGAACAAATACACAAGAGACAAATACATCCTAAAGAAATCGAATTTCTACAAAACGTACCATTCCTACACCAATGTATCATTTAGAAACATTTGTTCCTCATAAATGATGTATGTTCCTCATTCAGAGGCAAAATTCCTCATCCAGAGGCTAAATTCCTCCTGAGGAGGTGAAATTCGCCATGAAGAAACCGAATTCGTACTGAAGAGAGTTCCTCATAAAGAGACACAATTCCTCATTAAATAGTTAAATACCTCCTGAAGTGATCACATTCCTCGCAATGAGGCCAAATTCTTTAAATATAAGAGTACTCCTGAACGGGTCAAATTCCTCACAACGAAGCTTAATCCAGAATAAATTAAAATCCGTACAAACAGACAAAATACTTCCTGGATGGAATCAAAGGTACTGAATTCCTCCTTAATAACTCCACAGTCCTTATAAAGACTTCAAATTCATTGTAATGAGGCTAATTACCTCCGGGAAAGTGGCATTTTTTATAAAGAAATAATATTCCTTATCAAGAAGCTAAATACCTCATAATGAACCTGAATCCATCATAATGAGGTCAAATACCTCACAGAAATTCCTAATAAAGAAGCCAATTTCCTCGCGAAGAACTTAAATTTCCTATATATTCAACTCCTCAACTTTAGGCCAAATTCCACCTGAAGCGGCGAAATTCCTCATAAAGATGCCAAATTCCACCTGATGAGGTTAAATTTCTCATGAAGAGGCCTGATTCCTCATAAAAAGGCCTAAGTTTTACTGAATACATAAAATTCCTCGTAAATGTCCTATATTCCTTATCTAGAGGACAGTCCACCTATCGCATTCAAATACCGCATTAACAAGAAAATTCCTTTTGAAGATGCCCAATTCTTTTCATAACGGTTAAATTCCTCCTGAAGAGACCAAATTCCTCCTGAAGAGACCAAATTCCTCATAATGAGATGAAATTTTACCTGAATGGGTCAATTTCCTAGCAACGAATTCAAATTTCGTGGTGCAAGAAAAACGCCGATTTCTTCATAAACATTTCATTATAAGGAGTCCAAATATCGTATTAGAAAAAATTCTAAGACAGATTTACGCAAAACAGTTGAACCCCGGTAACGAATATGGTCTGGACAATGAGGGATATTTAAATTTCTGTTTGACGATAAAATATCAATTCCCCACTTGCAACTTTTTGACTCTTGTGTATTCTTTCACCGTACATGCGCAATATCGTCAAATCTTCTAAAGGGATTCGAATTGTGAATATCGACGGAGGGGAAATTATTCGTTAACGGCAACGTCTACATTTTCGGTAGCGGAAATATTGGTAAAATGGGTATTCGTTAACGGTGATAAAAAATATGTCACAGCCTCATTTTCTACGTATCTGAAACCGATTTGTTAATATTTCCTACATTCTGGTTACAATACGCGAAAACCTATACCGGTTCAACATAATTTTACAATAGGTATTGAAATAGTACATTACCTAACAAGGGTGTAATGTATACTTTTACGCACGGGGCGGGAACCATACATACGAGGCGCCGAGTGATGTGTAAAGTTCCCGACCCGTGCGTAACAGTTATACTTTACACATGTGTTAGGTATCCTATTTTTTGTATTTGCGCGCGTAAAGTGAGTGCGCAAAGTTTTGATGCCTGTTTGAGTGCGTAAAGTATAACTTTACGCACGACCGGTCATTTTACGAATTTCGTCGTCGGGAGTGCATAAAAGTTTACTTTAGGCGCGAAAGATAGGCATCAAAAGTACTTTACGCACGAACTTTACGCCCGCAATTACAAAAACATATTTTTCTCCCATTTGATTGCATATTTTGAACAATTACAACCATTGCGGGGTATTTCGTATATTTTAAGCATTTGTGAATGATTGATTTGCATTAATTGAATATACACAGCGCAAATCGTTGAATTTTTACAAAAAATAGACAATACAAATTTGCACATACATATAATTTGAAAATTACATAGATTTCATATGTTTGCAAGCATCATCATTCCATAGATGAATGTCATTGACACTTAATTGGGCGCAAGGGAATCATCGTCTTTGCGTCGTATGTTGCAACGAGTCGTGTAAAATCTAATTACACGCATTGTTTATATCCTGGCGCGAAGGTTACGCTTGTCGTTATGAATGAACCCAGTCTTAACCCAAACGCGACGATCTGCTACCAACATGAAATTATGACAGTTCGGGTTCGTTTATTACCTACAAGCAGCAATTTGAAAGGTAAACTATGTTTATTCAATTAAGCCTGAAATGTATGCCTCATCTTTAAAATTTTTCGCAATTTGTTTAGCAAATTGTTAGTTTTTTTTTTATAAACACGTTTCGACATAGTTTTTAACTACTAAAAACTATGTAATAAACATAATTTAAATCTGTGTATTTTGTAATACTAAATAATATATCTTCATGAGGGAACATTTCTTTTTAATTTGAAATTTATTATTAAATTTTTTCATGGTACTTTATTTATACTGACTATGTTGTACATATTCTCGGCCTGTCCCTATAATTAAATTACCATTTTTAACATTTCGTACTTTATACATTTAACATCCGCTCAAACATTGAAAAAAAAATTCCTAATTTCAAGTAAATGTTTACATAAAATAAGGAAATATTTTCTTAATTTAAATAAATATTTACTTATGGGATAAAATCAAATTAATAATTAGTTCAATTAATAAACTATTTTTTTTATTATAAGTAAAGATTTTGTTGCGACTATTCAAGTCAATATTTACTTGAAATTAGGAAATTTTTTTTCAGTGAAGGAATTATCAAAATCGTTTCAGTCGTTAAGTTGGCAATATTGTCCTCTGTAGTGATGCTTTGAATGCGATCTGTCATTTTCTTCGTTTACATTGCTCGATGTTGTCAACTCATCTCAAGTGTGTTTAACGATTTTGACAATAGATAAATGCATCTGACAAACAATTTGTCTCAAATTTTGCATTGCAATTATTGCTTCCAGGATGTCGTTTTCAGTCGTTCGAAGGCATAAACAAGAATTAGAAGCAAGAACCGAAGCTGATACCAAAAAATGCATTGGCCTAACAAAAGTGTATTATTTTGGAAAAGGCCTGCTTTAAAAGCAACACAATAATTGTGGACGAATAGAATTCCGGTACTTTTTTGACACAAAAATGGAATAGGAATTTTTAATGCACGTCTTTTTTGTATTAATTTCGCAATAACATTTTATATTATTTTCAGACAATTAATTGGTGAGAATGAAAAAGCGTGCCGTACGATTAATATGTGGATGTTCACGCTTCGTTTTCCACTTAAGCGTACTCTAAACGATCCAAAAGCATGAATTCAGACATATCAATTTTGACTAATGGTCTATGTAGGAGCGTTTTAGTCGCTAGTAGAAAGTAAGACTTTAAGCGCAAATATTGACTTAATGTAAGAAAATTATCTCAATTTTAGACTGAAATTAAGCCTTTTACAATGCTTAATTTGAGATGTAACAATTTTAAAACTTTTTTTTTTCTGTGTGTGTTAGTAGGTCGAAAATAGCGAAAATACAGTTTTTTAATTTTGGAATTATTGTCTCGAATAGTTGTAGTCCTACCTGAAAGTGACTAATAATCATTCGTGTTCAAAATTACCCAAAAAACATGACAAATCTGAGAAAAAACTAAATTGTTAAATTGTTTTTAAAAATTGTTATATAAATAATTAACAGTCCACTTTTGTTCGTGTTCAGCGGCCAAAAATACTTATAAACACTTTGTTGCAAGTGCGGATATATAAAAGGCAGCGGCATATAATACACAGAGAGAAAAAAATTGTTAATGGAACCACGAAAAAATAGTAAAATCGATTTTAACCTCTTAAGTAGTAGAATTAACTATATGTAATGTTAGAGTCGATATTTGAGGTTATGTAGGAGCCATTTAACCATCGGAAAATAGTAAGTGGAACAATTTGATTGTACCGTTTACCATGGAAATAGTTAATGCAACAACTTTTCTTATTTACGCGTCTTACTATTACAAAAAGGTTCCGTTAACTATTTGTTTTCTCTCTGTGTAGACTACAGGAAATTATGTTCACGGTTTCATTCAAATTTTTTCATGATGATAGAAACAACACAAGCCCACAACGAAAATTTGTTTCGAGATCACTTGGATCAGAAACAGCGGATCTTATAGATTTTTGGCAGCTGAAAAAGAATCTGTTATTCGATTTTGCCCATCACGTCAGGATTTCAAGATATCTGTTCCGAAAATAGCCAAATGTATCCTTTTTGGCAATTTGAGGTTAGGATATGTGAAATATCTGACGTCACGGGTCAAATTAGACAAGTAATTTAATTTCTACGACTAAAAATCTATATGATCCAGTGCCTCTGATTCAAGTTATCTCCCTTAAAAAATTGTTATGCGGTCCTGTTAACTCATCGTTTCAGATTTCTCACATATCCCAACCTTAAATTGCCAAAAAGTATATTTTTGAATATTTTTCGGATCAGATATCTTAAAATCCTGACGTGCTGGGCCGATTCGAATGACGGATTCATTTTCAGTAGCTAAATATCTATAAGATCCACTATTTCTGATTCAAGTGATCTCGAAACAATTTTTTTTGTGGTCCTGTGTAATCTTTACAATACAACTGACAATATGACTTAATTTTATTTCATGAGAGTGGTTTTTCGCTAGTGATTTGTTATCTAGAAGGATTTCAGAATTATCACTGACTCTTTTGTTATTTATGGCCTCCCAACAACTATATTTATGTAATATTTTTTAGAATTGGAAAACGAAAACAAACCTAAATCAGGCGAATAACAGCTTTTAAGTGTGAAAAATAATATGTTTGTGAAAATAATTGCATGGCAGTTATGAAAATCGTTTAGGATATTGTACGAAACAAGACTGTCTTATCTGCAATACAGGAAATCAAAAGTATCGATGATACTAATGATGCACTGTTTATTAGTATATAAGCTAAATATAACCATTGATTATGTAAATATTATAATGGATTATAAATTTTCTATAAATTAGATTTCTTAAATTTAATATTTACTGTTTTGGAATTTGTTTAATGAATCTATTTTATATTTCTTTCCTTTTGTTGATTTATTTCTATAATAATTCTGAGATTATATCATAATTATTCCGATGTTTTTATAATCAAAATTGTGCCCTCTCTCTAAGAATCATGATACTCCAATGCGTTACTTATATTGATATTCATTTTGTGAATTTTTTAGTCAAGTCTTCCTTCATTTGGCTACATTGAGAGAAGTATCTTATGCCAGTCACGATCATTTTTCTATTAAAAGGGTTTCTAATATACATTAAAAGAAATATCAGAATTACTCAAATTCGTCGCAATTAGTAAATTAAATATTCATCTTTTTAATGTGTTTATTAAGGGCTACAAGAATATCTGTTAAATGAATATGGTGCATTTATTTGGTAGTTTAAATAAATAACGACGAGGAGACGTTCAACTTCATCTAATTTTATAAATTCTAACCAAAATATATTAACAAATAGTGACAATTTTAACCGTCGCAACATATTTTTGGTCAAACATTTGATTTACGTCAGCATAAATTGTTATGTCAGTATGTCAAGATATTGCTTTTATAAAACTATTTATTAAAATTTTCATTTTTTTTTTAAATCTATTGTCGTTTAACCGGTTAAAAAAAATATTACTGTATCTATACATGAAAGAATGTCTTTTAATTCAGGTATGCGGATTCTAATACCGGGTAAACTTCACTTGTCTTATAGCTGCGATTGAATATTTATCATATTAAATGTAGGATATCTGCTAAACCACAATGCTACATTTTACCAATAGTAATTTATCTTTTAATGGTTTTATGTTTCCTATATTTTTACATATAAACTTAGATACCAGTTATATTTTCAATCTTCAATCTCTCTTTGATCTTTGCGGAAATTCTTCTTACATATAAAATTGAAAAAGATTTTAAGCTGTCTTATAAATGAATGTCCTTCTTTATTCTTTTTACATATTGTAACATTAATATGTTTTTTACCAATACATTCTTAAGTAACCATATTTTCTACTAAGATGCCTAGCACTAATTACATTTTTTCGTCTGAATTAGATTTCATGACTGCTGAATCATTACGTCCACAATCCACTGGCTTTTTATACTGCATCGAAATGTATAAAATGTATAATATATATAATGTACATGTCGATCCGACCAATGTCTTTTTATGCATGATATTTGCGAGATTTTAGTCAAAAATGAAGAATTCGTCTTTGACATGTTCAATCTTAAAGCTACTTGTTATTTTAGATAAGTACTATGCTCGCGCAATTACACCATTGTAAGATTTAACCAACTTGCCTACACGAGTACTCATATGTTTATTTTGTGTAATTCATAGTTAACTTTCTATGAGAAGATTTGAGTGTATTAAATTACTTGATTTGAAATGAGTCGCATGAGCTCAACTTTAATTGAAACTTGTACATAAATTATTGTACTACACTTATCACCAAAAATTAGGTTATGTTTCAGTATCGAAGTTAACCCATTAAGACTCAAGTGAACTGATTTTAAACGTTCAATTTGATTATTTACTGCACTTCCAAAAAATTATGTTTGCTTTAACAACCTATAATTTCCTATATTTCTAAAGTCTCTCATTAAAATACCGCTGAGTAAATTAATAAAAATAATAATTTATAACCTCACTTTGTAAACAAATACATAAAAAACACTATTTTTCATGATTTTTTTTATTAAAAATTTATATTTTTTACGAAATAAATCAGAAAAGTGTTCCCGATGTGACATCAGCGTCTTATCATCTTAGCATCGTAACATCAGCGACCTTGGAAACCTCAACACATGCAGCCTGGGACCGATTTCATAAGAAAAACGAACGTGTCTAAAAGCGTCTGCCATATTGTATTCGCTATCTTGAAGTTTGCAATTCTGATGACAGGATCGTGATTTGCGACCTCAAAAACCCCGTAAGTGAAATTTCTGAACAATTTGGATAAGAAACAACGAATTTAGAGAAAAATATCGTTCTCATAGGGTGCAAACACTCCGACCCTATACATGATATTTTATACCTACCAAAAGAACAATTATTATAACTTCTAACAGTATATTATCAAAATGTGATTCATTTAATCATAGTTAGCATTAAAGACCTTACTCAGAGTTTACTGGCCAGCGCTTGTCAGGTTACCATTCGATACATTTATTTATAACTATGTAATTATCTCGGACTATCTCCTGATTAATTCTAGTCATATTCTAGCCAACAGCACTATTGTTTTAGTAGTTATGGAAGTCGTATTGAAGCTTACAATTAGTGCAGAGCTAGCGAACCTCAGTAGATGATCGAGAAATTTTTTACGAAGGAACGTTAATTTTTCCAAACTTTTCTTCATGGAACTCGAAAGAACGATCTCAAAAACATTAGAAACGATATGTTACCAAATAAACATAATCTTTAATTTTGTTGGAAATGCAATATACAATTAAATTCAATGTTTTAACGATTTATTTCGACCTTTAACTGTCAGTGACGCATATATACGAGTAAATTATTGGTAAATCTTGGTTTTTAGGTCGCTGAATCCGAATCTGAAATCGGATTTTCAAATTCAACATGGTGGATCCAACATGGTGGATCCAACATGGTGGACGCTAATTCGAAAAATAGATGTTCGTGATGGCGAATTTAGAATTTGAGTCCAGAATCTACATTTCTGAAGCTCGGATACATTATAACGAATAAAATTTACCAAAACATTCATCGCCAATTGAAAGTATAAATTGGTATAACACTTTATAATCTTGTGAATCGTTTCGTAAGAAGATCCCATTTTTCGAATTTGCATCCGCCATATTGGATGCACCATTTTGAATTTTAGGAATCCGATTTCAGATTCAAATTCAGCGATCTCAAAAATCCTAAGGTGCTCACTTTCATCAAACTTGAACCATTTTTCGAACTTACGACCGCCATTTTGGATCCGCCATTTTGAATTCTGAGAATCCGATTTCAGATTCGGGATCAGCGACCTCCAAAAACATAACACTAAAATTGTAGGATAAATCAATGAACATTTTGTTCGAAGACAAAAATGGCACGCAAAGCTGATTTTCGTCTGACAGATAAGGGTGGACTTCAAACGTAACAATTGATAGCAGATACGACATTTTTAGTATCACTTGCCAAAAACAGCTAAAATCTACATTTAATGCGTATTGTTCAGTTTAATGAGAGTTTGCGTATCATAATTTATGTAGAAAAACATGTCATACTCGAGTTCGATTTTGAACATCTACCACTTGCAATAGAGCACTTAAAACCTTTTAGGTTAGAATAATGTAGTTTCTTAACATACGTTCTGTTGTACTATATTTTTATCATAGACGAAATACATAGCACATACTGCTTGGGATGTCGTCAAGAGCCCCTCAAGAACTCCTTAGGATGTACAAATATCAGCTTCGCGTCATTTCATATAAACAACACAGCCCAACAAAATTTTGTCCCCCTATGAGTAAGAGTCAAGTTGAAGGTCAAAGGGGTCAAAATCGTGTTTTAGGATATTTTGTCTGTTTTTCTCGAAAAGTAGCCAAGGCGATATCGAGTTGAAGTTATTCAAATTTCAAAATTTCATCGGACGTACTGGATCGTCCATTTTGCATTTCTTGAGTTTTGTTTTGCGTCGCATCCTATAATAGATGTGAAAAATGCCCAAAAACACGATTTTTTACCTTTTTGACCTTCAATATCTCAAAAACTTGAGCAAATTGAATATTTTGGTGGACATATTTGGATTCAGGAACAAAAATCCTACCTGAGTCGACTCTTACCCAGAAGGTAACATGAAATTCTCTAATTTTTGTTGATATGTATAATTTTAATTAGATATAAAATAAATGCAGCTTCTGAATTTTTATTTATTTTTAACTTTTGAAAGTATTTTAAGGTATTAAAATGTAGAGCAAATACATTTCCCAAATAAAGTTTTCATGTTGGAAGCTATTAATTTCTTAACATTTATTTATCAAATTAGTGTTAGTGATAAACAGCTTGTATACAAATCATTTCCGTATTTTTTATTACGTAAATTATTACTTTCAAGAAACGATAAATCACGCGTAATTTTATTGTTATTATGCTATAAAAGTTTCATTTATTACGAAATTCAATATATGGATAAAAAGAATAGTTGTGTACATGTGTGTTTTCTTGCATAAAACAAGATAATCAACATGAAATAATTTTACATGAAAACGAAAGTTAATAAATTTCAATAGTGTATGGATTGAAAGATCAGATTAATTTTCCTGTACTAACTTTGTAGTAGTCGTAATAAATAATTTGAATACTTAAACTGAATGATGAGTTTGAAATTCGATTATAAAAAATAAGCTGGTCCGAGAATTTCCATAAATAAACATTCTAATGATATTTGCAATAACTCAGATAAGTTCATAACAACTTATTGATAAACCACAGAATTAAATTATATGGAAAAAATATATAACATTTATAAATATAATCAATTTCCTCATTTTTTATATTTATGTACTTTGAAAATCATTATTCTCGGAAACGCTAACTTCTTAATAAGGAAAAGAAAGTTGATCAATTCAGAAAGTATTCCTAAAAATACATTAATTTACGTTTCATTATACAATAGTGGACTTCCTTAGATCATTACGCAAAATCATTGCTCATACGTTAACGAAATAATGTTTAATGACTACACGGTCCACCTACGCATCAAATTAACTACACCTATTTTACATTAAAATCGAATTTTGTATTTTACACATTGATATGAAGATTAAACAGTTCACACAATTTTTATATAAGTATTTACTCTTCAATAAATTTGAATAAAATTAAAACCAGAAAATAAAATGGTGGTACCAATATAAATATGTTACCATTATTAATTTTTAAAAACATTTTTATCCCTATGCTACTTTAAATGAACTTTCGATAAATTCTACATAGATTAACTTACTGTGTCGGTAAAAGTTTTGTTCATCCGTTAATAAAAATGTCAGCTGTTTTTTAGAAATCTTCAATAACAATTAAAACAAATCACTCCACAATTAACAGATGGCACAATAATCCAAGTAAGCGCTATACATCACATTACATAAACATTAGAATAATTAATTTTGAAAAATTCCATGCATGAACTTGCACGTTTTGCGAAAGGCCATAAATCAAATTACAAAAATTTACGGCGCGTTTGGAAATCGAATGACGAATTACATTAAATTCTCGAACTGGAACAAGAGCCGCGAATTTTCTCTTAAAGGCAAAATCGCATACCAGAACGTGTACTAGAATCAGATCGACGCAAACTGACGCAAGCGTAAACCTTAATTAACAAATAATTACAAACACGGCTCCTTTTCCAGAAACGACGCGAAGTCACACAGGATCGCATTTTGTACACATTACTGCCGCACGCGTGAGATTTCCGATTGGCCAATTTTCATAGGGTACGTATTATTTAATTTGTTCCGACATTATTTTATCTTAGAGGAAATCTGAGAATCGTATCAAAACAATGCGACATTTTCCTGACATATCGTAAGATGGAAAATATTCTCGTGTTTACAAACATATTTATGGAATTATTTCAATGAATAATTCGACGAATTTGTTTTGGATAAATTTTTATTGTATCGGAATATTTGTAAGAATGGAAATTTAGCTGATGTACTAATTGAAATAATGGAACTGTGCTCATTGTCAATCTGAGCGGAAACGTTATTTTGTCATAATTATTTGTAATTTTCGCTTTTATTTTTAGCAGGAATCGCAGAGAGAAAAGTTTACCAGTTACAAAACTTCGGATTTTAAAACTGTTTCTTATATTACTCTGAAAATAAATGTCGTTCCTATTAAAATCTTATATTACTGAAAAATTATTCATTTTTTTTAAATTTATTTATTGATGTTTAAAACAAATTCTACCGAGCTGCCCTATTTTAAAATAATATACTTTTTAAACAATACCATTCGCCCTGCCGCAAACTATTACAGTTCATTATGCAACTAGGGCGCAAAGTGATACTTTTACGCAGGAATATCATACCTTTTTTTATATTAAATTGCATAAAGTTTTGTTTCACGCAATGTTTTTAGTTTTGTACAATATTGTTTTGTATATGCTGCGGGCGTAAAAGTAACACTTTACGCCCGGAATTCGCTGCATTAAATCTAAACAGCTGGATTTTACTTATAAAATAAACGATACAAACGTACAATTATACTTCCCATCATCAAGAAAATCATGTCTTTCATCTGAATTGTTTATTTTTATTGAATTTATTACACATTTATTTTTGAAATTACTATTTATGGAAACAACGTTAAGTAAAAATATGTTTTCATCACAGTATTCAAAATCAATCATGAAATGTATCCAGATATCAACTTTCCAAAAATGGAATGTATTTGTGCTCCGTTTTAAACGATTAGTAGTGATTTCTCTTAGTCATAACAAATATTACTTTTATCAAAATCCAAGTTGCGAATCACATTTTTTAAGAACTTATATAATATTATTTAACTAGCGCCATTTTCGTATCTATTTTATTATATTTATCTTAGTATATTTCTTCTTACTTTACTATCTTTTTATTTGCAATCGTTATATTTTGTTTGCTTTTATACATGACATTAACACATTAATCGACAAATGCATTGTAATTTTACCTAAAATTCAGTATTTATTATTCATATAAAACAAATAAGTAAAATCATGGCCAGTGCATATATTTTATTGTTTGAAAGTCGCACTTTCGTATGACTATGACACTAATATAGAAAAAATGTTTGTTGGAAAATGAGTCAAATTACCGCAAGTTTTTCGTTGCGTCTATAACGTTTCCTACGTGTCGTACTAAATTTTGTTCAGTGTCTTATTAATAAAAATGTGGCCAATACGACAGTTCAAACATATATTTCAAAGTCCATTAAAGTCCCCCCTCGGTTTCACGCCTTCCCCTCCCATCTCCTTATATTTGTCAAAGGAAGGGGAACACCGCTTCTCCCACTCTCCTCATTCGCGCTATGCTCGTGACGTCACAGCAGGCCCTTCCTGAGGCCCAGCCCGCAAGGTGGGGGAAACTGGGGGCGGCGACAGGTAAATATAACGAGACGGAACCCGGAAAATATCATGCGACGTAAAAATATCGAGATGTACTGTAATTCTATTTGAACTAAACCCATTTAGCGCGTTTTATTGGCTTCTATTCACTCTATTTGTTCCAACTTTCATATTTAATTAAGCTACATTTTGTGAGTAAGTCAATAACAAGAAATATTTTTGGTCTTATCTTATTTTGAAAATCTATTGGTGAAAATTTGAATAGACCTCAGGATATTTTCGTATCATTTTTAAATTAAATTCGAACCTTGTTGTCATCAACAATGGTCAATATAAACAAGAAAGTTATTGTTATTATTTTGCCTTACCCCGTCCATCACCCATTAGACAATATTTAACAATTATACATTATTGTTTTTATTGATGTTCTTTGATATTTCTAGAAAAGCTCGATTTTTCTTAGATAGAAATTATGACGAATTACTTTGCTAATTGTCATTTTTTACATTAATGCATGACTACTGTCGATGAAGCAACTAATGTTTGACTTTCGCAAGATGAATTGAGTTTGTTTGACTGCAGCAAGGAACGTCATGAAGGACATCTTATCCTAATTCAATTATCGTTTTAGAGTATCACGAATACACCAGACATATAAATTGTCAATGTTCGATTCATTACCTAACCAGAAAATAAAAAAAAAACTCGAGTTCCATAGTATTTGACGGTACCAAAATAAAGAATTTCATTTAGTACATTAGTTATTGCATCCAAATTGACAGGAACTGTCGTACGACTTCAAAATATGATTTTCTACAAAACTATGATTGATGAAACGTTGACATACGAGCGTAAGGATGACGATTGTTTGTTATGATTGTTTGATCACCCCCACCAGAAAATCAGGATTCTCGCTTGACAGCCAATAGCAAAAGTCCATCGGCGAGTTCTCGCGCGCGGTAAACCAGATTCTTGCTTAATTGCGTACCGGAACGTTGCAACTTTATTTATTTTGCGCAAATCACAATGAGGTACTTGAATATTATTTCCAGTCACTTTCATACGGGATGCTTGACACGTTTCCGTTAACTCGACTTCTTTTTCTAAGCCATTCAAACGACTAAATTGACTTATCTACTTAGAAGTTACTTTTAACTTTTACTTTCGTTCTTGGTTCTGTAAGTATAGAAAGTAATTTTTATTTAATCATTAAAATTGTGGTATACTGCTACCAGTATTTTTTTTAGAAATCACAAAAAAATATCTAGGAATATTGACAGACCAGCTATTAGGAATATACTATGACGAAAGTTTGCGCTAAGGCCGTTGCTCATGAACAAAAAGTGATAATGTTGTGATATGCAGAACAAAATTATTCTTTAGGTGTTAACTAGCGTCACTAATTGGCAGAAGAGCCAAAACGCTGAACGTCATTATTGTCTGAGCCAGCAGCGTGGCGCCTTCAAGAGCTATACTAATAAGATGATTTGTTTACAGAAGAATTGCATAACTTTTTATTCAAGAATTGTAATTTTCAATACTTCGAGTTTTAAAAGGTGTACAGGTACGATATCACTTTCAAAACGGCCATAGTTGGAAGAAAATCCAGATCCTGTCCAGTTTTTCTAAGGGAGCTACCTACGTCATAAACACCATGAAATTTGTCATCTATTTTAGCAAGGGGACAATTCTTACTTCCAACTACTATTGCCAAATCATCAAGTAACTTTTTACAAATCTGTACCTCCGTGACCAAGTTATTTAGTTAACCAATGTTTATAATCATTTGGGACTTAATTGACATTTGAAAAATGTTCAAATTTCGTTCTAAGGCAGGTTAGTCAATGCCTTGACACTTTTTTATCAAACGAACCCCGAACAGCAGCATGTCCCTGAAATGATCCACCTTTGTTTACATCCCATCACACGTTGCCAATATCTATCCTTCACGATCACTTGGAAATTACCAAACCGGACATTCACAAACAAATCCCGAGGACGCAGAGGTAAAAAAACTCGCAAACACTGAACGCACGTCTCGGGAAAATCCCGGCTTTGGTAGTGGGAGTAAAAATCTCGGAATAACCAACCAGGTTCAAAGTGAGATCGAAGGTGGCCGTCCGAGCCGCCTGAAAGTGATTCTTGCACTGAGGGAACTACTCTCGGTCGACAATGAACGCCGTTACGCACACTCGAGCACAACCTTCGTACATATTTCGCATGTGTAGCGTATGGGGAAACCGCATAGGCCGGAGAACGTCCCATGCATCCAGTACGGACTCTGGCACAAACCGGTCCCTCCACTTGTGGATTGACATAGGTTGCTTTCACGGCGGAAGTTGCTGGTCAATTTTTTGGCCCGCGACCCTGTTCATCCCATTTCCGGTGCATGGATCACTGCCAGCAGCTTCAAGATCCACCAGATCCATTTGCTTGGCAATGGGAAATGGAAGTGATCTTGAAGTATGCGCCGCCAAATGGGAAATCATACTCCATGAATCATTTTTTGTGTGAAATGATTCCCAATGAATTTGAGGTGAACCGTGGTCATTTTCGAAGATTACATATTCACTGGAGCAACAGGATAAGCAGGTTTGACACGCTACGTGACGCGAATTTAAACGAATTTCCTGCTTGGGATATTTACGTTCATTTACAGACTTTAAGAGACATATTTATGCTGACAAATTCTATTTTCCTTTTTGTTATTTTGTTTTATAGAAACAGCCTTGAGTGATGTACGACCTCGATTGTAGGGAGTAGTTAGATTTTGAACCGTTAGGAGAACTCATTTTGCGCCTGGTCTGTACTTTTGGATGAAATAGATCATTAGATGTACTATATACAAGGAAATTGATTTTACTTCCTGATTAAACCAGATTGGTTGGACGTAGTTTGATTCGCGCAACCAAAAGATTGCTTATGAGAATGCAACCGTTTTGATAAATACCACACTAAGAAAAAGCTTTTAACCTCTACAAAATATTTGTGTAACCCTTAAATGTCTTAAGGGTCTGGAGGACCACAGACTTTATTTTAATTACACGTTTTCGAAAGTACCATAAAAAATGGGACTCGTAGTTCCTTATGAGTATAGTTGAGGGTTTGAATTATCTGTTTCCACACTTATCAGTAGTCAGTTCTATCGTAGTAACCTTTTAGAGCGCTTCAAAGTCGAAGTGGGATCCAAAGTACTCTGGTGATTTTATTATTTTTTTATTTTATTTTATATTCACTTTTTTCGCAAATTTTATTTTTTATGCAGTATTAAAATTTGAAATTTTACCCATGTAAGCATGTTACTCAGCTTCTAAAGCATTGAAATAAATAAAAATAAGAAAATAAAAAAGCTAAGAGACAGTTTTCCTGATGGGATCCTAAAGACCCCATGTGTTGAATATGAGATTTTATAGATGTGGTTAAATCAAACATATTATTGCGTTGCTAGACCAAGAAAATTGTACTTGGAAAAATTACCAGACTATCCGATTATTACAAAATAATTCTAATATTTTCTTAGTCTTATGAGTAATATGGTCTGAAAGGTATGGAAGTAGACCAGAAGTGGTCTATATTAAAAACACCAAAACGGAATTTTTTTGTTCACATTCAAGCCACGTTATTTATCACAGATATCATTTTTTTATCATAGGATACAATTCCCTCAGATTTCTACCACGCTTTTTTCAATTCTGAAGTTCAAATGAAATAAAATTCTGAAATATAATTGATCCCTTTCTGATATCAAATATGGTGATTTTCGAGCCAAACAAACAAGTTTGATATTTTTTAACACCTAGAAAAAGTGTAAAAATATAAGAATACTTCAATCAAAAGCCAATAAAAATTATGCACTTTTGAAAAATTACTCACTATATTGTAAAAAGTTCTATATATTGACAATTTTTTTGTGTATTGTGCCTCTAATAAGAATTTCAAGTCAGATTTTTTAATTTCAAACTAAATGGAAATTGATTAAGTTTGCCAGAATCTTGTTAGTCGCATCTCAGTTTTAAAAATGTCATTATGGTATTAGTAGACTTCAAAACACCCGAAAATGTTTACTAGTCTTAGCAACCTCGTGTTTTGTAACTACTAAAATACCTTATTTATAACTAATCACCCGTCTGTTAGCTGTTAATAAACGTATCTTAAACGAGTTAGAAGATATAAGTTAACAAATACATAATATAATCAGTATTATATAATGATTAAAAAATATATTTTTGTCGATATTCTTCTTAAACGGCCGTTTTACGATTATAAGATTTCTTATACTGGTAAATAAACCATTCTCTTAAGAGCACACATGTATAGCCTTCAATTTATTCTGCACTCAGAAAGTGTCTTTTATCAGTCATAAGACGGTGTATTTTCAACAATTTCTTACGGTCCGTGACAGAAACTTTATAACTGGTAAAAGATATCCTATAACCGGTGAAAGAAACTGTGTGTATTAAGAACCTGGCGCGAGAAGCGACCGCTTCTCTTGATATTGCTGCCCTCATATGTAAAGATCTTTTACGGGGTATAAGAATTCTACTAGCGAGTAAAAGACACCTTTCTTTGTATAATAAAACTTTAAATCAACGAGACATGAGATTATTTCTTTGTAAACGACTGGTGGAAGGGTCAAAAAAATTGTATCCATAAGAACTGAAAATTATACAAAGCAAAGTAACTCTGCAAATTTCATTTCCTTAGTTAATTAGCACTACTTTGTTGTGGTATAAGGCATATACGTGGACATTCGCTGAATTTTCTTAATTCGACAAGTTTGTAGATGGGTTTTAAAAATGTAGGAATATGTAATAGTTGATTTGTAAAAAGATAAAATGTGTCAGTAACACAAAATCGACCGGTTCCGTGGATTTTACCATATAATTGAATCAACGATGTTGAATTTTTAAATTCAATATTAAAAAATTTAAATTTCCTATTAAATTTATAATCAGCAACCATAATTCATACAACGATTTAAAAAAATATTCCGTTACAAAGTCATCGGGTTGTAAAATAATCTCTCATAATAATTGCGTCAACGATTTTTAATTTTGAAAAACAAATTTCTGGCAATTTCGACGAATATCAGGAAAAAATTTCCCATACTGGGTCTACCCTCTGAAAACTTTTAATTTCTCCCCAGAAATCTTTACTTGGTACACTGCACATTAATGATGCCTATTTGACATCTACAGGCATTACATTTTTTTAATCCGAAAAATCTGTATAAACGTTAGATATAAAATAACTTGTGGAGAACCGAAGTGTCCATTCATGGGGTGTGGATCGAAAAACGGACAAATCAAAAAGCAGCTAGGTAAAAAAACCGACAGTCAGATTACTGATATTCAAAAAGCCGACAGTCAAAATACCTATATTCAAAAAGCCGACAAGCAAACAGCCGGCACGTCAAAAAGCCGACAGGCAAATAGCCGACACGTCAAGAAGCCGACAAACAAAAACCGACGCGTCTAAAGCCGACATTAGAAAAACCGAATTGTCATAATACTGACTGTCACATAACCGACACTTCGAAGAACCGACTACCAAAAAACCGACACATAAAAAAATAGACACATCGACAAGCGGGTAATCAATTTTTGAAATGTCAGTTTTTTTACTATCGGATTTTTTATTTTCGACTTTTTGGCAATCGGTTCTTCAAAATATCGGTGATTTGAATGTCGGTATCATGACATTTTAGTTTTTCAACTGTCGGTTTTTTGAATATTGGTTTCTTGATTGTGACGGTTGTTTGACTATCGGTATTATGACATTCGGGTTTTCTACTCTCGGCTTTTTGCCTATCAGCTTTTTGCCTGCCGGTTTTTGGAATGTCGAATATTTCGCTGTCGGTTTTTTGACTGTCGGCATTATAACAATTCGGTTTTCCTACTGTCGGCATTTTGAAGTTTCGTGTTTTTGCCTGTCCGCTTTTGGAATGTCGGTATTTTGACAGTCGATTTTTCCACCGGTCGGCTTTTTGTTTTATCGATTTTTCGACCCACACCCCATTCATGTGTTAAATGACGGCCCCGTTGCTATCTGGAAATTTTTTGGACATTATTAGATTTAATAATGTTGTTTATAGATTTCCTATCAATGCACATAGTGGCTCAAGCAAAAATCTGCGAAAGGAAATGTTTTAATACTCTCAATTTACATTGATAAGACCACCTATGAATAGAATGAAGTTCTGAGATATCCCCTTGTTTGATTCTGATGAAGTATATGATTAGTTTTTTTTCTGAAAAGGCGCCGGTCAGATATCTAGGCATCGCTTAATTACGACCTCAGAATGGTGAACAGGCGAAAATATTATTATTTACGAAAATGAACGCAATCGCTATTTTCCGGAAATATACATTTTTAGACATTTGTTAATGCAAGTTAGTAACTTTAAGGAAACATTACGTTCCAGAATCCACTTCCATAATCCCAAAATACAAATTGTGAACACAATATGAATGTATTTTTGAATTTGTTTATCTAATTGTATTGGTCAAGATTTTCAGAGGATGGCAACGTGTAAAGACGGTTCATCCAAATAGTTTAGTCAAAGGACATTTTTTTTTAAATATCGAGTTTGCAAACAGTTTACAGGCACAATCGCACTTAATCACGTTCATCATTGTGGTAAATTATTTTTTTATATTGTCAAAGATTTCATGGCGTCGTGTATTAACAATATTGTCAACTGCGACAATTTAAATCCATTCATCAATGTCATTAAAAATTCATGGAATATTTTTTATTATCTCCATGAGGCATGCAGGCTGAGAATGAAAAACTTTAGCTGATATTTAGAGATATTTTCCGCATATAAATTTGAAAAAGCAACTTAATAATATATGCCTTTTTCAATTTTTGAACAGTTACATTCACAATCGTTTGCTAATTGAATATCATTATAATTCCATTGTAACTTCGATCTTAGTTAAAAACTGACTGCACACGTCACTTTTTGAGCTAGTGGACTTTATATATTTATCAAAGTATTCTATAGTTTTCACACTAGATAAAGATGCAGAAAATAATACAAAAGAAAAAGTCAAGACTATCACTTTTAAAGGCCTTTTAACTTAAATATCAAATATTTGTTGTCTAGTTCCTTCATGTTTAGAAGAACGCTCAGAAACCCATTATTGACAGTTCAGAAAAAAACCCTAACAATCAACTTTAAAAACGTCTAACAGCATTTATTAGAAACTGTAATTTCATATTCTTCACACAAAACATCAACAAACTCACCTTGTAAATGGATGTAAATATCATGGGATTTCACACACTTAAACTAAATTTTAAACACTTAATGAATACTTCTACGCACGAAAAACACTGTTTATCTTTGGAAACTTTATATATGAATGAATCGTTAATAAACAGTCTTGGGGATACTTATATGTTATTAACTTTATATTGAAGAAAAATGTTCCATTTAAATACAAACATACTGGCGTTTGTTTTATCTAATGACCTACGGAAGTATCGAAATTGCCAATATATTTTTTGTAATTAGTAATCAATTAATTATTTCTTAGATCCCAAACTGTTAATCATGTTTGTTTACTTTCCAGTGCGGTACTTACCAAGTCTGAAATTATATGTTTTATCGGAACGGAAAGTGATGATCGTCAAATGGTTTATTTTAAACTATTTCTCTACATAATGAAATCCAGTTTAAAAATATTAAATAATACATATTTCGAATCTTTTTTGAGAATGCTGAAGGATTAATTTCGACATTCCAGTTCGAGGAGCGGTTGCTAATACGACATCGCTAAATTTTGACTGCATGAGCAAATGTCACTTATAATCTATACAAGTAGTACGAATGGTTTAGATACTATTTCAATAATTTCCATGCAAAATTTTGTTTATAAATCTAAAGTCTGTTTGTACTTGTTTTTAACGAGAATGTTCAGCGATGGCCTTGAACTTCCGTCCATATAATCAATACTATTTCAAGGTTAAGCTTGTCTTTGTTTTTTGTTTCTTAAGAATTTTAGGCCTAAAGTTTAATCCACTCACAGGTAGAGGGTGGTGTCCGTGAAAGTCAGTTAAAGGCTAATGAAGTCAGTCAGCTAATGAAATTCATTCCATGATCAAGCGAAATAAAATAAGAAAACAGGTTTGACCTTGAGCCTGAATGTCAAATTCAAGGTGAAGTACAATTCTCCAGAAATTGAAAACAATTTTGAGAATAACTTCGACAACTTTAAAAAACAATAGTATTGCCTTTGGACATAGATTTATGAAGCGCCATCAACCCCAACTCGCCGTTAACTGCATAGTTTCGTTCCTACATTTATCAAAAAATAAAAGAAAGACTGTATAAATAAAGATTATTTAGAATCTAATCAAGTTCAATTGTATTAATATCATTAGTGGATAATTACCTTAACTTAATTGCATTATGTAAAAACAAGTCAATAAAGTTGATCACTTTTTTATTACCAAATTTAACGTGTGATAAATGATGAATTGTTAATTTCAAAGTGAGAAAAAGAAATTATAAACAGACTATCTTCTTAATGTGAAATGAAAATTAATGAGAGTTCCATAACCCATGTTCATATTTATGATTTTCATACCCCTTCGTGTCGTGTTCCCCATATGCTCCTATGGGTCTGGAAGTTACAACTCTCCCTCAAAACACAGACGTTTTGAAAAATCAAATTATGTAATTTAGCGTTTTTTTTTTAAATTTTAATCCTGAGAAAAGTTATCCAGCCATCCCGAAACTGTTTGTACTTCCTGCAAAGTCTAAATCCCTTAATAAATGAGTTTTACTACCTCAACTTTGTAAATTCATTCTATTAATTGTAAATCCCAGAATTAAAAATTATACAGTTACTTGAGATTCATCCATATATATATGATAATAAAAATTGGTGGCCGACAATATTTTGGTGGCTATGTCAAAAATATTAATCATAATATAGCAATTCTCAACTCTCTACACAAAAACGTCTTAACAAAAATAACCATATAAAAAATAATAAGCAAAGATAGCTTTTCACCAACAAAAATAGTTATCATAGCTACCATATTTTTGAAAGTAAAAAGAAAGCCTTTTCATTTAATTTCAGTCTAAATATAATATTTAATGTAATTGAAAACTAATTTTTTCACAATTTCATATCGAATCCTTATTTCCAGAGTTCTGTTATTACAATAAAATAGTTTCTTCAAATGGACTTAGTTATCAGCAACCTCAAACATTTCATGTAGGTGTTTTTAGAAAATAGTTGTAATTTATGTAACTGAATGTCAGTTTTATCATGTACTGATAACAAACTAATTAATAAATTTTAGTATTTCGTAATATAAATCGTAGTATTATATAAATATTGAAGACCCAAAAAATATGAAAATATTTGTTACCGATTGTTCGGCAAAACTTAAGGAACAATTCGTCAACTTTCAGGGAAAGATCGAAAAATTTGAGGAAATTACTAAAGTAATACCCAGTTTTCGTGGACGATCAGTCAAAAATCTTTGATAGTTTCCAATATCTTCAAAATTCTAACATGCCCTCTGTCGAAATATTTCTCTGCTTATAGAAACGTTGTAAAAGAGATCAAAATTACTGTTCAGAACTTGATTATTATGTGACAAGGTTATTATTATTTAAAACCAAAGTTGAGGAGTTTGTAACGAAAGTATCTTCTGCACCGCATAGAATTTCGTAATGAAATCTGAATAATTTCCAAGATTGACTTTATTTTCATACCGCGCTTCTTATTTTAACCCCTTGTGTAAATATGTTTCACAAAAAAAAACAATCCTGTGGATGTCGTGTATACATGCGATGAAACAGGAGAGTTTATTATACTTTTAGAAGTTGGTACTAGGAGATTTTTAATGCGAATCTTAAGTGATATTTCCGAGATTCAAAATATCGGATCTAATATGGACACAAAAAATGTTGAGAAACTTACAATTACAAAGAATTTTTGCGAAACTTGTCATACAAAGGTTTCTCTGGTCACTGACTACAAATCCATTTTCAACATTCATAATGGCGGATCTAATATCACCACAAAAAATCTGTAAATACTGAAAATAACAACGAAATATTGCGATTTAAAGATAAAAATAAACATTGTACAATTACGAGCACATCATTTTTGTTTGTGTACATACCTGTTAGAACTGTATTCAGGAATAACATGTTTGTTGCTTAAATCGTTTTTACTACTGCCGAAGAATTGTAATTAAACAGTACATCAAAATTTTGATTGTAAAAAATTCATTATTCGGTACTATAGTCGTAAAATCCGATTTTACGGCCATCTTTTAGTACGTAAAATGAAATTTCACGGATCACACGAAACATGAATCTGTGCTATCAAAAACATAACCAATACGACTAAATGCAGTCCGCGAAAACGAAGTTTTACAGCTTTCGGTACCGAAAAATAATGTTCAGCACGCGATCATGAGATTTTACGGCCTCATGCGATCCAGCATGACTAAAAGTAGGCCGTAAAATCGGATTTTACGGCTATAGTACCGAAAAATACTATTTCGTACTTATAAAACAAAAGAGAGACTAGTGAATCATCTAATAAATTATAATCTCGTTGATTTTTCTCAACATGGAAAGTTTTTAAATATTTTTTTATAGTAAAAGTTTTTGTAAATCCCATTATTGAAACCCACGTGAAACGATTCTGTCAAAGCATGAAACTTTAAACTTTCTGTAGAGCATTTCTATAGGGTTTTTACGATAATTCTTCAATAGTCTACAAAAATTCTTTATTAACTATATACAAAAGCTCCAGAAAAAATCCAGGCTCCATAGTTTTTTGTTACGAATATTATTATGTTTTATAGTTATTTTATTATTAATGAAAGACAATAAACGTATTATATCATTACTTTTTATAAAAATTGTTAACATTTTAGAGTTTGAACCATTTCTCTACATGCATTTTTTAAACTTTACCTTTTTTGCGTACTTATTTTTTTAGTTTTAGTTTTTTTGTGAGTATAAAATTAGTAATTACAAATTAGAAGATATTTGAATGTTACCTGCCCATTTTGAATTAATCTTTTCTAACTTATGTATATTGCTAGATATTTTGCTAGATTCATGTAAAAGAAAATACTGAATGAAGAACAAACGCAAACTAATATGAGATTGATTATTTCACAGACGAAAAGTTAACGAACCGCTTACATTTAACATTTTTTAAATGTTATACTTGAAGTACATAATTAGCGTTCTGAAATAATAAAATACATACATATATAAATATTTTCCGTTAACGCAAAATTTAATCCAATAATTGTTCAATCTGTAATTGTGCTATTAAAAAAATGTCGAACTTTAAGTCTTTCACACTTGTAGGTGCAGACATAACTATTGTTATATTATCTTCATTTTTGATGTCTTAACTTCTTCATTTTTTTTCTTCAAATTGAAGGTCTTAACTTCTTCATTTTTTATCAATAATACGCGCATTCAAAATCGAAAAAAGGAAAAATTCTTCATGACGTTCACTGCAAAAATTCGTGTCTTCTAAATGTCTTATTTGAAGACATTAGACACTTCAAAAATGTCTTTTCAGAATAAACGTCTTAATATATATGAGTTTTCGTTGTAAAGTATCTCAAGATTTGAGACATTATTTGCGTCCATCGATCGTAAATAAGACATTTTTGTGTCTTATAATCTGAGACATGTAATAGCATTTTAGCTACTTTAAGACATTTATGTGTTGAGACACTTGCAAGACACATTGCCGATTCGAGTATCTTCGTGAATATTCGGCAACTGTGGACTCGAAGCGACGTCTTGATAAAAGTTACGTACCCTATTCTGTAGATGTGCCGTTGTTCGGTTTATGAGATTCCAACGGTTTATTATTGTGTGCATTAATCGATATAAAATCACATCACAAATAATTAAGCAATTAGCCCGAAAATTGCAAACAGAACACAAATGTTGATCCATTTTCATATAAATATCAAAAACTTTTAGGTTATGTATCAACTATCAAGCAGTGCATTCAGATGGCGATTGAAGACACATCTAGCATCGACACCCAAAAACATCTTAAATGTGAGGACGAAAGTGTCTCAAAATAAGACACCCGTTTTTGCAGTCTTATTGAAAAATAGGTGTAAAACTTTTCGACTTGTTGCCATTTACTTTTAATTTAGGAGCACATCTTTTTTTCGATATGTAATACACTTTTAAATATAAGAAGGATCGTTTATTATTTCGTTTAGACGGTCATGTTTCATGCTGAAAAAGTTATGCACATTTTAACGAAACTATACTAAAGTAACAGAACAAATTTAATTTCTTAAGCTACTGTAAGATTTTGTATTTCACATGTAACGTATCAAAATTATATAAATTTTTGTATCTTTCAGTTAAATATTTTAATAAAAATATACTGATACTAAAAAAAAATTATATAGTATATTATTAAAAATTTTGTTGAATGAGGAGTAAAATTAAATCACACGGTTCTGCGGACTCCGATGCTGGCCCATGTGACTCCCGATGTTCATTATTTGCAGATTTAGCCTAAGATTTGTGAATATGACAGTGTAAGTGTCAAAATCATGATAAGGAATAATCACATCTTTCGGAAACAACAAAAATTCAAAGTCGTAAATAAAAATAACAAAATTATTTAAAAAATAACACTATTTTAGTTTAACTAATATTAAGTATTTAATAATTCTGATGTATACACAGAAGAAAACAAAATACATACAAATTATAGTGACATTTTTTGATACATTTCAGTGAACACTCGAAACTTGCTAAGACACACATCAATAAATATTCCAAAAGAAAGTAAACGTCTTCATTTGCTAAATTGAAGAAGTCGAAGACATCGAACCAAAAATGTCTGAACGCATTATTCGGTACATGACCCCATTCTTCCCTATTCTTTGATCTTTCCAACTGTTTTATCTTTATTTTTGCGCGAGGGAGGATTCGAGGTCATTGTTCCGCAGCGTGATTCGATCGCGTCAATCAAGTTAATGAGGGAATGGAAATATCCGGAGTTAATTTTCCATAAATCGAAAGAAAGTTACTTCAGACACAATTTGTCTCTTATTTACGAGTCATGATAGTATGCATTCATTATTAGGTTTACGTTTTTCTTCATGTACGTCTTTATTTGATTGAGTTTGCTTACGTGCTGGGAATTTCCATTTTTGTTACTGGATTAACAAAACAGGAATATCGGTTGTAACTTTTTTATTCACAAAAGTTTCAAAGTTATTCACCATAAAATACATAAGAACGATGAAATAAAATAAATGCATTTCTCGGTAGGTTCGAATTTCGTCAAAATTCTGTCGATTTAATGACGCAAAAATTGTACTTTCGACATGTTATCGCGTTTTGTTTTTACTCATGTCGAATATAGTAAAAAATACAATTATAATACTTGAATCGAGTAGAAAACCAGTCTCGGTATCGATGTCGACGATGACATCAAGATTTTGCTCCGCAATTACAGATTCCATGCCATTGACTTCGGTGACGTTACCCAAGGTATCATTAACACCCTTTCTAAAAATTTCCTCCGTGATCGGATGCCAACGTAAAAATTAGTATATCAGAGTAATCGAAAGTAAATCCCACAGAAAAATTTCGTATGCATCATTAATCTAATCCATAATAGACCCTGTCACTCATTTGTCAAAATTTTCACCATCTCTAGGGTAAAAATTGTTTAAGATATTGCAATCGAATTAATTACCAATTGCATTCTTGATCAATGACGCATTTTTCGAAAGGATGCAATTTTCAAACAATGTTGACACCCGACTAAAAAATGTTTCTGTTTCGAGAAGAAAATAAGCGTTAGCACCATCATTATTTTACTTTCGATTCCTTGGACTTTAAACCTCTACGTCATAAATGCAAAAGTGACAGTGCACGCGTGTCTGTACGCATGAAGTATTTATGTCACAAACTGTGTACTTTCTTACTCTGAACGAAAGTCGACGACGCAGATCATGTACATTTCGAGCCTCGTGCGTCATCGTTGTCAATTTATTTACAGTCGATATTCAATTTGGATCTTTGCATCCATAGTTGCACGAACTAGTAAAACTCAAATTTGAGCAATCAATACCGCACCTCTGGAATGATGACGAAAAGTCGCAATCTGGCTATTCCGCCATCGGGAGCAATAGTCACTTTTACGTAATTAACCGGATTTTTCATAACCTCTCCATACGGATGCTTCAGTCCATTGCTTTGATTGGGCATTAACTGAAAAATTTAATGTGTAAATAGTATTAATTATGATATATTTTTTAATTTAATTATCATGAATTTCATTTATTTTTGAGAAGAATTTCAACAATTTGGTAGAAAGTTTTAGTTGTATGAAAATATTTATCAGACCGCCACATTATCAACTAAATAGTAAAATATAAAAATAAAAAAATACGTTATTTAATTTCGGTTAAAATATCGGTCATTCGATTTTCTAGAAATAGATGGAAGTAACTCTTGAATTTTTCTTTCGTGGAGTTTAACAATTGCAAGATTTTCTCCGATAGCTGATAGTGGTGTTAAAAGAATTAATGACACTTGTCACGCAAAATTTCCACGAAAAACTATATATCTTTGGGATCTATTTCTTGGTTTCAGCGCTCCTCAGAGGGCAAGAAAGGCCGGGATATAAAACAAAAATAACAAAAAATTCTTGATTTTGGATGAAACATTCGTAGATAATTTACAATTCTAACGAAGGTGCTATCGCAAAGCTTTTATATCTATTCGATATTCGTAACATATAAATACCAATTGGCTCTAAACTATAGTTTTAATACTAATTCTTACGATATTCCCTTATATATAACAGTACTTTGTTTAAAATAAATAAAAATACAGTAGAGTGTGATAAAAATGTCATTTGGATTTTATATTAAAATTATTCGTGTATTTTTGATAAATATTTAAAATATATTTACTTGTTTTTGAAATGAACGTAAAATAAAAATATGTATTTATTAATTGGGAATAAACTGTACTTAATACACAGGTGATGTTCAATTTTTAAATTTGTCCGGCACTGGCTAAAAAAAAAAAAATATCTAACAAAAAAAATGACAAATTCAACCATCGATAACTAGAAAACCTACTCTTTTAATTAGGATAACTCTGTGGCTGTTGTAAATTTTATCATTTTTATTTAACTTAATGATTAACAGTTAAAGTAACATAAATATATCCAGTATTCTGAATGATTGAAGATCAAGATTTTAATATAATAAAAAGTAAGCGACGATAGTTCCAATAAAAAATAACCAGAATAATATTCAGTTCGACTACCTTTTAACTAGTGAATGTGTTTCAACAGATTCTCAACGAAATTTGTATTTAAAGATAGTTCGAGGAATGGAATTTAACAATGAAGTTATTATGTTTATTGATGTTTAGTTGATTTTTGGCAAAGCTACGTTTTTAGTTCATGTAACTCCTTTCCCAGGTAGAAATGAGTACCGGAATAGTACTGACATGGTACTGACATAGCACTGGCTGTCGGAGTTGCAGTACAGGCCGCCAGTACTGTGCTGGTAATAGGCCAACACCGGAATGTAACGCTGTCCAGTACTGATTGCCGGAGTAGAGTAGCACTGGACTAGTACTGCACGGCAGTACTGGAAATCAGTACTGAATTAGTTGCCAGTTCGAAATTAATAATGGACCAGTACTGACTAGAAATGCTTTCGAGACCATTGATGCCCATATGCGCAACAAGATGTAAAACTTTACTAATAAATTTAAAGCACCCGACGGTTAAGAAATTTTCATGGTCTTAATAATTTTAATATTATAACATTTGTCAGATTAATAATATATAAACATATAATGTTTTTTTCTATCTATCGTAAAGTATAATAATCTGTATCTCATTGTTTCCCTTATATTGTTAGTAATACGTCTAGAACTGTCATAAATCTGACGTCTACTATTTTATCCTTGTATTTCATATTACTAATGTATTTGACTTTTATATAGAACATCACGTTTGTGTATTTATTATTCGAAAAAATGTATATTTTGAAAGTAATTTGACTACAAATTATATCGAATCGAATTATCTTAATATTAGTTTCGTTTCGAACACCATCACTGATTTTTAGTACGGGGTCAATACTGATATAGTACCGAAGCCAGTACTGACTTGACTCCGAATGTCAGTACTGAGCGGCAGTATCTTGTCGGTACTGATCTACTCCGATTGTCAGTACTTGATTAATTCATGATCACGACTACTGATGCCAGTACTTGGTCATTACTGATATGGTACGGAAGTCAGTACAGTACTGTCTCGACTCCGTGTACCAATACTGTTTGTTAGTACTGGGTCAGTACTTTTCCAGTGGTGCAGACAGTACTAATTCCTATCCGAAAATCAGTACTTGGTCAGTACTCCGCCGGTGGTTAACTCTGGCGAGCTACGAAATTTCTACCTGGGTAATCATTTTATATCTAGAACAGTTCTGGAAGTCAGTACTCTGTCAGTACTAATTTGCTCCGACGGACAGTAATCATTTCACACTAACAACAGTACTGGTAGCCAGTAATATTTCAGTACTGACTTGTTCCGGAGGTCGGTAGTCATTTAATTCCGAAAACAGTACTGGTGGTCAGTATTGAGTCGGTAGTGATTTGTTTCGGCAGTCAGTAATCATTTCATACCTACAACAGTACTGGCAATCAGTACTGTGTTAGTACTGAATTATTCCGGCGATCAGTAATCTGTCAATACCGAAAAGAGTACTGGCCGGCAGTACTAGGTCATTACTTTGCTGATGTTAATTCCAGTACTGACACATTTTCGTTAATCAGTACCAGGTACCAGTATTGGGTCAGTACCTAGCCGAGGTTTTGCTCCGCCAATTTCTACCTGGGTTACGGTCATAATTGCAACTAATATAAATCCGTTCAGGACCAATTAAAACACATTGAGTAGTGCAAAAGAAGTAAAATTTAGTAAGAATTTGTTTGAGTGCGATTTCCACATTATTAATAACTTTTTACCACTCCGAGCGTAAAACTCCATTTTGCGCCCTTCAACGAAATCTTGGGTCACAAATAGCTATCGAGTCCCCGTCGCATTAAAAAATATCGCATGGAACACGGGCGAAATATCCATAATTTTGTCCTTGGTTGATAATATACTGTTTTGCAAAAATGACGATGGTGGGGTAAAAAAGAATAGAAAGATAAGAAAGCCGTTCACGTAAGGTTAGTTTAAAACTCATAAAATAATATTTAATCATGTTATTTGTCCAATAAATAAAGAAAAAACACGAAAAAATAAAAATTGCTAACTTGTATTGCCTTAATTGGAAAGTGACTCTTTTACCCCACCAAGGAGTGTTAAAAAAACTCACTTGGAGTGCTTTCGAGGAGCACTTACAGTTCAATCCTCATATAATCTGTGAATGATATAATCCAGGTAGGTTTGACGTCGAGTCAGATAAAAAGCTGAACGCAAAAGTTTTAAATCAGAAATTTTATACTGTAAAAAGCTGAAATGTGGCCTTTTCATTTCACTCTATCCTATTACTTTTTTCAGATTGTGAAATAATAGTCAAATATTTACTACAACTATTGAACATATTCTTAACATCATTAAATTAACTATTATTCTAAAGAGTACTTTTCGAATAATTCAATCAACTATTCCTTTTTTCTATACATGTATTCCTAAAAAATTTGGTGGACATTCATATATAATTAATCTACAGTATGTATAAAATAAAATAGGTTTCAAATTCACTACACAGAAAAAATACCTTGGTTGTTAAAACCTAAAATATGGTTGCTAGGGACATATCTGTTAATCACCGTCATTCTTTTGTTTGGAAGAGTACGAATTTTAAATTTGACCCAAAATACACCGTGAAATATAGAACTAAAGTTTAAAATCTATGTGAGTATCTTAGAACTTGTTATTTGAAATAAATATTTCAAACCATATACATAAAAGTACAGAGAGTTCAGACAGCAACCAAATTTTTATATTTATTCTTCACGTTCAGAATCAGCGACCCCGAAAAACCCAGGGTAACAAATATGATGCCAAAATTCAAATTTGGTATCTGCTATTTTCCAGTTTTGAAGTATAATTTCAATTTTGTTATCAGCGGATTTGAAAATATTCAGTACTAATGCAAACTTCTCTATGATTTCTACCAGTAATTTTAAAATTAATATTTTTTCAAATTATTTGTTCCTAAATATGTAATATGTATATGCGTCATGGAACTTTAAAATAAACTACTATTCTAATATTTTATGAAATAAGTGTAAAAAATATTTATCAATTATACATTTTAAGGTTTCTGTTTTGAATAGTACAAAGTAAAGTCTCCAAAATGTACAATAGAGTCCCGGTATAATTTCATCTCACTATATTTACGTCCCAGCACATTTTCCCTCTTCTGTTTCGTTATATTTACCTTTCGCCGCTTTCTTTTGCCCCCACCTTGCGGGCTGCGGCCTGAGGAAGGGCCTGCAGTGACGTCGCGAACATAATACGACTGACGAGAGTGGGAGAATCGGCCCTCCCCTTCTTTTGGTAAATATAACGAGACGGGACGAGAAGGCGAGGAACCAATGGGGTAAATATACCGGGACTCTACAGTATATAAACAGAAAATCTTTTAGAAATAGCTTAGAATGTTGATGCTGTAAAAAATTCAGGGACACATCCTCAAAATATAATGTAAAACCTCAAACCTGTCAACAATAAATGTAACCCTTAAACATAAAAATCAGAGACAATCAAATTTTATTTTTATACCTTAGTGACGTGCAAAATTGGCTTCCACTTTGCGTCTTCTATACTTTCTCCGTTTATTATTAAGGTACCTTCCAGTTTCACATTATCAGGGCAGTTGCCTTTGAAATGCGTCGTATCGATTTCGATGCGACTAATGAACACCTCCCCTTCCAATCTAAAAATTGCCCATTCTTTTCCTGGAACCTAAAATAATTTAAAAAATATTCCATTATAAATCATCCATAATTTTTTAATTATTTAACATTTTTTAATGCGTTTTAAATACGATTTATAAATACTGAAATATTACTCGTGTATTATTGTACTCCCGATAAAAGGCAAAAAAAAAGATATTTTGCAAATGAAGCTATAAAAAGTTTCGATAATTGTATATAGATCCATCTAGTGAAGTACATGGTAAATTAATACTATTAGAAGCTAGAGTGCACAAAGTTGTCGATAAGAGGGGCTCAAATTACATGTAGAGCTTCTCAGACTAATCAAAGCCGAAAGCAGCAACCACTTTCCTTCCAGAATTTCATGGTACATTGCAAATCAATTTCAAAAATATCGGGACTTCTATTTTGGGTTGACAGTGTCGAATGTCATGAACAAGATCCATATTTGACTTTGAAACTCCCGGAATAAGGTAAAAACCATTAAAACTTCACCAAAGACCTTCAACTTCAACAGAACTTCTGCACACAATAGCATGAAAGAATAAACAGTTGGAATGTAACTATAATATTATTTGAATATTTACCGAAAGTGAAAGTTACCACAGTCAGAACTTTCTTTGATAAGGACATTAAAATATATTTAAATTTTTGATGAAACTTTTCACCAAATTAATAGTTAGGGCCCAACAAGTAAACACTGCTTTACGGAAAATAAGATCTAGGGTCCTGAGTCTCCTTGTACTTAACCAAAGTAGTGATTGAAGAAGATGCAATCTGAGTGTAACAATGCCAAATTAAATTAATTGGACTACAAGAAACAAAAAATCCCATTTCATTAAATCTCGTATCATCAAGTGTATCTTCATCCAGAAAGTTCATCGAAATAAAGAAAACAAAACCTAGTCTTTGACTCTGATATACCAAGCAAACATATTCGTAAATCGTCATCAAAAACTTGGAAGAATGCCAGAAACAAATTGCTATATCTACTCAGAATATCTACCCATCGTATAAAATACACCGGATGATATTGATGTACATCATCATCTATGAAAATCTAAACACGTACCCGTTGAAGGTCTAAAAAGATACGTAACTTACATACAAAATCCTGAGACCAAACGATTTTTACCATTTGAATTAAACCTTAATTGAAATTTAGACCCAATCAACACGCTATAAAAAATCGATTATTTTCTGTAAATACTGATGCTCGTCAGTAATTTAATCTAGCATAACTAGGGAATCGATATACATGACTCAAAACAGCCTTATGATGACGAATGGATCATCATTAGATAGACTAGAATACTAACAAATATTTAATAATCCATTCTATGATTATGAGGGAAGACGACGAGTGTTTACCAAGTATCTTCTTAACCCGAAATGGATGAATTAGAATTTTTCTAACACCCTACATTATTAATGTAATCAGTCTCATTAAAAAAACAAGATCCTACATGGCTAAAGATAAATTAGCGAAAAAAAAGTGAACCAACCTGTAAAAACCCCGCGTCATCGACTGCTATCATGGGCGGTCGGTCCATTCTCCTTGCAGTTTCCCAACCGTCGGCCATATTTACAGGTGGCGTCAATTTGAACAAATTATCAGGATGTCCATAATGAGCGTTGCTACACTGTACACTCTTTCCTTTTACTTGCTGGTAATGAGGAATCAGACCGTCGGCCATCAATGTGGACTCGAAGTTTCCATAAACACGTAACCTGGCGATTCCACCATCAGGAAAAATATTCAATCTAAGGTGCGTATATCTTCTGTCATATGGACCATTGATTTCGAAGTAGTGTTTTCTAGTTTCCGAATAACCTGCACGAAGCTTGGTCATTGGTACCAATGTTTCCCATTTCTAGAAATAGGAAGTTTTTACCTGAATACAATTTTTCTGATAGCCCAAAATGGCTTTTATGTGAGACTGTAACCGTGTGGAACTTTACTTATATTTCTGAAGACCACTTTGTGTCGTTCATGAAAATTAGACGTCGAATCCTCGGTCTCCAACAATCGCATTTAGTCTTTTCAAGCATTAATCAAACAAACAGTTCTGTCTGAAGTAACCATCAACTTCGTTAACGAACCTTTGGCCACTTTCCCTGCAGATCCTCAGAATTATATCGCGATAATTACACATTAGTACTTATTGTTTTCATATGCTTTTCAACTTCTCTGCAATTATTCAAGACTCTGAATCATCTTCGCCACAAAGGAGTGAGCCCTTGTTCATCAATTGTTCACTTACGTCAGATTTCAAAAGATTTGCTTTGCGCAGTTCATCTGTTGTCGCTGCTGATCCTAACTTTTCCTCACGATTTTGGAGGTAGCCCGGATCTGAAATCGTAAAATATAATAAGATTATTGCGACCTTAGAATGCCGACCTTTGTCATGATTAGAAATAAGACATAATTGGCACCTAGACCGATGTTCAAATTTATTTCTCAAAATCATACATAAAAATCTACCTTCTCTAAGATAGGCTGCTTGCAACGAGAATCTAGGTGCGAAATTTCCAGTAAAAAACGCAGTATCGATTTGAATCCCATGTATTTCAGAAGGTTCCTCCAGGACAATAATCGTCCAGTCGTGACCGGGAATTCGTTTCCTTCTCGTTTCCCAACCGTCCATCCACTTTCCGAACTCCGTGAACCCTTCCGTCCATTTTGGTTCGTCATTCTTAAAATAACAAAATCTGATTATTATTTTTACACTAAAAATTAGAGGAAAGCTAAAACAATTTTTAAGATCATTGTTCTAAACGCCATTGTAAATTATACGGATGATGCTGAAAGTACACCATGCCGAATTCTTCGATAAATAAATAATATATATATAAATAAATACTTAATATCATTATTGTTAACCAGAAAAAAAGTGCTACCTTTAGTAGATTCTCTGCAACGGCGAAGAAGTCATCAGTAGCGAACAGGATCTTGCCGCCCATCTGAAAATCATATTAAAAGAATACTTGACATCATCGTAAGTACGCTAAAAGATAAGAGTGTAATAACTGGAAATATGCGGACGAAGGCGATGAAATAACCGGTATTATCGGTCGTCTGCTTTGAAATCGTAAAAACCTCCGCATTATTATTAAATATGAATCTTGTACCGTTAGCGTCTGGAAATCCAGTAGTCATACACTGTATGTATATACCCAGTTTGTGACGTTACTAACTGTAACTTTAACAGCTTTTCCAGATATATCTCGACTAATTCTCAACTACTCTAATCGGTATTTGTATTTGGATTTCATGTAAAATACTAGATAACGAGGAAAATCTCAATAATTTCATTAAAATATCATAGAAAAGTAATTTCCGTACCTTAGAACCTATACAATGTTATGACAAATAACAATTTTTTAATGCAATAAATTAAGAAGCCGAAGAATTAGACTAGCAATTTTCGAAAAAATCGTATTTTACTAATATTTATGCTTTTTTTAATGCGATGTGTGAAGTTTTTAAAAATCTAACAGGACAATATTTTTCTAAATTTTATTGGCTTTATTTAAACAAAAATACATATAATCAGAAATAATATAATAAAAAATAGATATAAATCAGAATCGGCCGAGCAGTTTCATCTTAATCGTAATTTTAACCAAGCTGTACAGGTCATTCCCCACTGTGCGTTGTGCGTTTGTTAAATTTTCATGTAGTTGTCCTATTGTACGAGAATCGCAATGTCTTAACGAACTTTAAAAAAACCAAAGAAAGAAGTAATTACAAATACAAAAGAAAATGTAAAATACATCCATTTCTTCTTTTGTATAAATAAATATTGAAATGTAACGTACCATTACTTTCTCCGTGATAAAAAACGTTATTTTGGAGTTTATTATATGAATAAAGAGTTCTTGGCGCCAAAAAGTGATGGATTTTATTAAATATCTGTCAATAAATACCCCCCCAAAAACGTATCTTTTATTCCAATTTTGAATCAGTCGTTAACAACATTTTTGTGTATGCTTTTTTCAAGATTTTAAAGAAAGCTGCGTATGCATTTAATAATAAGTCCCATAACGCCTAAAAGATTTATTTTTATTGCAATTTAACGACGATTTAGTGCTGAAAGCCAACACTAATTGTAATTTTTTCTATATCTATGGGCATTACAAGTCCGATGATGGGGGAGGGGGGGGGGGAGTGCGGTATGAGCAGAAAAAGTTAACACATTAAAATCATGTACTTATTTAAGATAAAGAAATTAAAATACAGAAAATACTGCATATTTAACGAGAGAATGCCATCACCTGCCTGTCAGGCAGCAGTTAGATTAAGTCTTTTGGATTAGGGTTTGTAACCAAGTGATGTAACAGTCGTTATCCATCATGTACAACCAAAGACAGGATTACCATAGTGAGTAAATGAGTATACGCATTTCAAATAGAACTTCAAGTTCAAAAGATGTTATTGTGCACCTACTGGAACATGCACATTTTTTTGTTGATTTTCGACCTTCATTCTCAACGAGAAATAAGATTAATATTGACTTAAAAGTGGCCCATCCTTTTCGAGTATGGTCTTGCGATTGGCATGGTTAAAATATTATTTAAATTATTTCAAATACCAATATGGCGCATTTGAAATAAGAAATGAACAAAATTTGGGGTGTTTCTTTTTTTGTGAATTTTTCCTCGCACCAAAAAAGTTGAGAGATCCATTCGCAATAAAAAATGCACGAAAATATAAGAAACCATTGTCTAAAGTATGCATTAGTAATGAAATTATTGCTCCAGTAGCAATTGAAAATATCCATTTATAATCCACTGTTTACCGGAAGCAAAAAGTATTGTTATATATTTTTAAAATATTTTCTCGGTTGTATTATTATCCTCAGAATGCTATGAGAAGTATTTAGTTAAAATTTCAGTTCAAAATTTGGACAAATGGCCGAGTTAGAGCCAAACAAATCCCGAGGCCAACTAAAATCCCACAAGTCCGATTGTTCGATCCGGGGGGTCAATTATTAACTAATCATCCCAAACATTTTTTTTATTTGATCATCCCCTTTCATAAACTCATTTTATCTCTGAAACTCTGCGCTTTATAAAATAAGGTAACAGCATTTTGTGACAAAGGTGCTAAAAATAATGTTTACGATTTGGCCATATGATTTCATTGCTTCAAGAACTAATCATTTTAAGGACCTCTTTTATTTTAATATTTTACTTCTTCTATTTCATCTTTCTTATGAAACTATGGAAAGAAGGCAGATATTAATTTTCTCTATCTTTCTGTGGAGTGTTTGGTGAAGAAACGTTAAAATAAGAAAACGAGCCGTCATCATCCTTGACTTAAGTTATTATAAGATGAGACCAGCTGTACCTCGGAATATTTACATAGAAGCAACATTCAAGAATTGTAATTGAAATTGCAAACGTTTGCAATATTCTACGTTACATACAGTGAACATTGCGTCTTATATGTTTCTAGAATCTCCTAGGTTATTTTTGGAAGTGTTATAACAATGGTTATAATTAAAATAATGGTTTTCTACTCAAAGGCGAAAAAGAGTTATAATATTAATTTAGGATCTTACTTAAGTTAATACTTTAATGAATTTAGCACTCTCTAAAAGTTGTATTATTTTAGCCCTTAATGGTCTAACGTTTTTTTCGGCACCTTCATTTATCGATGTTTTTTAGATATGTAAATGTGCTTTAAAAAAATCGAAAAATGCATGGACTTTCATTAATTCTTCAATTTTTATAAAAAAATTATATTTCTATATAGTGTTGTAGTATAAAAAAGGGAGGTACCTCGTGTAAAATCACTTTACGCTAGGGTCTAAAATTGCCAGAAACCATTAAGGGTTAAACCCAAAACACTTTTTTATTGTGTTGTGAGTATATATGGTTTTAATTTAGAGTTCCATATACCAGAGTAATTTCATTGCAAATTCTTCTATTAAATAAATAAAAAACATGTTTTAAAAAATTGTCAACGTTATATCAGTGCTAATTAAAAAAAAAGTGTTGCATCTGCTTATTTTATTTTACATGGTCAATACTGGAGACAGTTGTGTCCATTAACGATTGTGATTTTACTTATAGTAACAGTTTGTTTGAAAGACCTGTGGTTTTAAATTAATATTTTAATCTTCTATATGCCAAACATCAAATAGAATAGTTAAGTATGATGACAGTCCAAGTAAAATAAATGACACACTATCATATCAACTCAAATTCCTCAACTTTTTATTTTGAAATTATTTGAACTTTACAAAAATTTAAAAAAATGAAAACTTTGAACATCTATGTCAAAAATACTGTTTCATATTCCCAATATTTTAACATTTTAAAGTTAAAGGTTCATTCTTTCGGAACACGAAATTTTAAGAATGCCCTAGATACTGACATCATTAAAACGCATGAAATGAAAAACTGTTTTTGGGATATGCTCAACAAAGTAATAATTTTACTTATTCGCATCGCGTGCTGCATTTCTCAAACTAAAAAAAAATATATTGCAAGGTTCGCTTCTGGAACACTAAACGACCTTGAGCAAATGCTTTTATAATAAAGGGCAATTATAAATCCTGTTTGACCTTCCTTTCTCTCAGGATAAAGGTACCAGTGCCCTTCGTTTTCCCCGACATTCTGAAGAAAACGCCCGACTCTTTAAAGTTAATTGAACAAATTCAGTGCCTTGGCAATTTATTGTTTAAAAAAGTGAAATATAAAATGTCAACTGTATACGATATGAACAAATTAAATCATTCGTGACCAGATTTATTTTAGAGAAATTTTGCAAGATTTAACAAAATTGCAACTATTTGTACTTATGAAATATTATCTTTGATTCATTACTCTGTGTCATAATTATAAAATAAAAGAGTTCATATCGATACTTTAGGCTGGTTGATAATGACGAAGAATGATTCAGCGTAATATTCCACAAGTCTGACCCCAAATCGACGAGAGATACATTCAATACGATACCATTGTTACGTAATATTGATGTATGACGTAAAATTCTGCTATGGGATTTACTTCCAATATTTTTATATTTTTTATGATGCAAATTTTCAGAAAGAAATCCTGTCCGATTTTATTTTATAGGAGGGATATAATGTAGTTCATATTTTCAATATAATTTTAATTTTAGTATGATATTAAGCTTAATAATCGTGTGTTACTTTTAATCATGTATTTATTCGGAAATACTCCACTTTCATACTGTATGAATCCATATATTATTTTTTAATCAGCTGACGAAAGTTGCATATTTAGAGGTTATGATACCCCTTCACGTAAACGATATGATTTTCACATTATACAATTGTATATGATCTAAAATGACGTTTGAGCAACTGCAGGTAAGAGATATTTATATGTATTAAAAATACAAATTTTAAAAGAAAATTTCAATATCAATCTAACAGAATAAGAATTCACAATCTACCCTCATCATTGTCTTCGTCAATAACTGGTCTTATGAATATGGTTATTTTAAGAATATCAATTAATTGGTATATTTTCCTTCCTGCATTTTAAATGATAAGTTAATAAATATGTTCATCATAAATACTGACGATATGACCTAGTGCAATTGGAATAGTAATTTAGACATAGTCTTCGCCATCTCACTGCGATTCATTCTGTCATACACAAAAATATTGTCAATTATAAGGACGCCGCAAAAAAAATCAAAGAAAGATTTAGTGGTTGTCGGTCTTTAATGTAAAGAAATGAAATGAAACTATTTCATTCTAATTTTCAGGACTTTTGAAAATATTTTGTTTTAATCAGGCCTCATTTTTTAGTAAAAAAAATATAGATTTTCTTTAGTTGTCATTAATATGCTTTTTTATTTACCTTCGTCTAATATGCATCTCAATTTTGCTTTACTTGGGCGAAGTTTTATTTTGCGCTCATATCAGTTTCTACTAGAAAATGTTCATATTTATCTATATGTAAGGCCTTTCTAATTTAATCATTTCCCCAAATCAATGATATGATCAAAAACATTTGATTTACTGTAAACTATCTGGTAAATTGATCCTTTTTATTTTAAGGTTCCCCAATTACTAGCAGAACAATTTTATTAAAGTTTTATAGTTTTGTCTTATGTACATAGAGAGAAAAATGGTAGTTGTAGAATGTAATAATAGTAAAATGAACAATGTGAAGATATTGCGTGGTATAATGAAGTATACCATACAATAACTATTTTTACTATAACAAGTAAGAATTCCATAAATTTTATTACGTCTAATTTACTACTTAGGAGTATTTAAACTGGTTATTCAATTCTAACACTGCAGTCGATTTTAGGGTATGTACTTTATTTCATATTTAAATTTCGGGAAATTGTAAACGGAATACATAATAGCATTGTCTTGTTGAATACACGGAGAGGAAAAAAGTAATTTATGGAAAAATAGTTAGATAGAAAGGTAGATAACTTATTAACCCTTATATGCAAATATATACAAAATTCTTAAGGGATTAGAGTGCACACAAATTCATAAAAACCTTTAATTCGAAAGATGTAACCGCAAATATCGACTCTGGTGAAAATAACATGATGGTTTACATTACAGAAAAGATTGACAGAAAACCGACGCAAAAAGAAGGTTCACGGACTTCACGGAATTAATTACTAAAATTATAAATACTATTAAAAAAATAGTTAAACTAACTACTTCAGTAGTAAAGAACCTAGCAAACGGAAATGGATTTAAATTTTTATTCATTTATATTCTGATTTTGAAACCACAAAAATGTATAAAAATGGATTTAATTTTGTGGAAATGAATTTATTTGTATTCAGTATTCTGAATATTAATCAAATTAAGAATGGAGTTGTGTAAAAATTAATTCACTGTTATGCTACAAACTGAATTTATAAGACGATTTCACTAATTTTCCCTGTGAGTAAAAAAAATTTTTATTTAACTACTTATTATTTAATCCCTTGTTTTAAATCTTGATTTTGATTACCCAGGTGGAAATTGAATCTCGCAGAAAGTTAGTTTCTGGCTAGTTTTCCTTGCCGACCAATTTCTAGACAGTAACTGTTTAGTTTGTCTAGTATGTGTCTAGTTTCTGTCTAGTATCCGTCAAACTAGTTAAACTAGATAAATTTCCACCTGGGTAAAAAGAATTTTAATCCATTCCCATTCGTACACTGCATCCGTTAAAATGTAAGAAATTTAATTCTATTTGTTATGCAATTTTGTACATTTTTATCGAAATTGAGGAATAGTTAATAATAACAATTATATTACCTGCAAATACAGACGGATACAAATGGATTAAGATCGACAAGAATGAATTCATATACAAAAGAATAATGCACCGTGTTCGAATAAAAACATAATTTCTTTTTCATCTTGCGTTTTAAATTCGTTTGAATGAACATTTACAAATGAAAGTTATGTTTTTTCGAGAATATTACTTTGCGATGAAGTTCGATTGTAATACAAATTTTCTTATTCGAAAATTTAAATAGGCCAAGACTAATAATATATAGTATAAATAGTATAAATAGCTCATATTTTGAGAATATTTATCTTGGATTCGCACGGATTCTCAATTGCAATGCGTAGTTCGTAATAAAGATCAAAAATGCATTCCCAGCCATGCATTCCGCATGGATTCAAATTTTCTGTGCGTATGAATAAATAAAAATGAACCGAGGATATGATTTTCTCAAAGAATTGAAAACGTTTAAAACTGAATGCATTTCAATACTTTTACGCATATTCGATTACTGGGAAACGAATGAACCTTCTTTAAAGTCTGGACCGTGTTTTTGTCGTGAATTTCTACTTCCTTGAAATTCATCGATATTTGTAAGGATTGATTCCTTATTTATAATTTCGATGCTAATTATAGGTAATACGATGCCTTTTAATAAAACCGTATTCTTATTACGTTATGTGATATAATGCAATTACGCAACATGTGATAGCGCTGATCAATGCATATTTGACGGATGTATTTTAAGAACGATAATTTATAACTAATGCATATTTACATTCGGATATGAATTAAAATGATAACGATATGAGAGTGCGACTCAATTTGTAACTAAATATACAAAGTTACGTCCGAACAGAGGCGCTGACCTGTTATGAAGCAGTACATGGTAAGATTGGAGTATTGAACCCTCTTCTATCGAGTATTGAACTTTTCACAGTTCACATCTGCAACGACTTCCTTTCGTAATGTGACATTATTATAAATTTGTGAATTTCCTTTGTTGATATTTCGTAATATACGGGAATCTAAAGAACACAAACACGCGAAGAGAGTGACCAAGGTTTATTCCATTTCCGCAAACATCTGACTATTTCTTATCCGTTATTAGCGGTTTTGAGAAAAAAAATTGGTACACCACTGCGAGAAATAACAAATCAAAACTTGACACACTTAACAAAACATTTACTTCTTTTAACGAAATATACTTACTTGAATCAAGTAATCATGTTTATGATTCCAATAAATTTTTGTTGGTTTAAAAGAAGATTTATTTCTTTCAAGTAAATCATTTCCTTGGCATAATTTACCTAAGTTAAGAAAATATTGTCTTGAACCAAGATAGTGTTTTCGTGAAACAAAGAAATAATTGGGTGTGGAAAGTCGACAAATCAACAAGCCTGCAAGTAAAAAACCGACAGTGGTTAAAGCCGGCACATAAAAATTAGACATATCGACAAGTGGACAGTCATTTTTTCACTGCCGGTTTTTTGACCTGTCTGCTTTTTGATATGTCGGTTTTTCGTCCCGCACCCAAATGATTTGCTTAAAGGTGGTAAATCATATTTCTAGAAGGAAGTAAATCATTTTAAACAAATATTTTACTCCGGCAAAGAAATAATATGTTTAGATTTGGAAAATGGAAAGACTTGATATCAATAAATGTGTTCCTAACAATTGACTCATATCAAAAGAAATTGACTAGTCGTAAGTCGTAAATAGTTTACTTAAATAGTCGCAATAAAATATATCTTTAAAAGAAGATCAGGATCACCAATTAAATATTTACTGAACAGAAATAAATTTTCTCTTCAAAATATGTAAATAATGCGTACTTTCCAGTAAATATTTCTTTCATCCAAGAAATGTTTTTTTTTTTGCGCATATATTTATTTAACCGATAAATTTATTGGAACAGTGACATTTATTTCGTGATATTAATTAATTCAGCTCGAATACTTGGAATTCAACCATATTTTTATTTAATTTCAAGAAATATTTCCTGGAATCAAGAAAAGTTCATTTCAAATTTGGCTCAGATGTATCCATGCTCGTTTCTCGTGATTGTCAACAATCAACTTAAATTTTTTAAGCAACACACTATCAAATTCCAATTTCTAGATTTGAAATGTGTTTGGAGAAATCTCAATAATTTAATTATTGTCATGCTTATACAAAATGTGAATGACTACATTGAGAACAAAATTTAGTAACATTGACTAAATATGTGGTTACCGGTTAGCAGACATATATTTAGTAATTTCAGCTACATTTCAGTTAAATTGGTTAAGTTTAGTTCGACCGGTACCATGATTCAGTTGGAGGAACTGATATGTAGCTGAATTGACTAAATATTTCGGTGCTAATCGTCAACCACATATTTAGTAAATATTAATAATGTTAATGTATCACTGTATGTAAGTAACTTATAATACATAATCCATTTGCTTGTTTATAGAAATTGTATCTTTAAATGCAAAGAACGAAAATCGTTGTTCCAGTATTCTTTTTTATTCTTCTTATGTAGTTTTGGAAATATAAGTTAATATTGTACTAAATAACAAGGGGTAAAATTCCATAAATTCTGATTGACATTAGAAAGAGTCATAAAATTAAATTACACATGATTCTATAAACTAAAAAAGACTCCTTTAGACATTATGCATTTAAGTTTCATTGGGTACAAAATTGAAGTGTACAAAATAAAAAATGAAAGTTACCATGTAGAAAAAATAAATATTAAAATTATCGAGAACAAATTTGGCAACGTAAATAAGCAATTAATAAGTATTGAATAATTTCAGCCTCAACATGATCACTTTGCACTCAAATCAAAATTGTTTCTAATTTATTTTAATAAATTATTCATATGACAGAAATCGAGTCTAAAAAGTAGATGAATTTTAATATAGATTATCAGGTTTCATAAAAGCCCCTTTGAAAATATTTAGAGTAATTATACGTACGAAACCTTAAAAAATGCACGGAAAAAAGGAGTTGGTTTGGAAAACCAACTGTTAGTTGATTGAAATTTGTTGGTTTCGAAAACTAATTAATTGGTATGGAAACTATTTAATTGGATGGTAGAACCAATAAATTGGTTAAATTGTTCCTCCCATCTAATTTATTTGTTAGATCTCAGAGCAGTGTGCATTTGTTTGGGGGAACAAATTAGTAGGTTTTCCCAACCAACTCGTTCATTTTCTGTGGGTTGTTTGAAAATACAAAAAACAAAGTATGAAAGCAAATTGATAGTTCTTTTCAATTCAATACCTTTTTTTTAATAAACTAAAACTAAACTAGTATTTCCTATTAACTACAATTTAAATTTGCCCTGAAAGTTATAATTATTATAGTGAGAATAGTAAATGTTATACAATTTCTCTGAGTAGAGAATGTAATGAAATGCTCAAATATTCTGGAGATTTTATATCACAATTTTTAAGTTACTTATTATCGTAGCAAAAAGAGTTGATTAGACTTATTTAACATAAATAAAGTTCAATACTAAACACAGCGTATTAGATAATCCACTAGATAAATACGGTTCTGACACCAAATTAAACGAGGATTCAATGATGATATTAAAATATAGGACAATAATCCTAACACCCAAAATTGACGTAGAAAAAATTGCAAAATTATACTACTATGTTGTACTAATTGTTTTACTATGCTCTTTAATGTATTATTATTGTATATGAGCATAATATACTAAATATTCTATTAACCCATTAACGTCAAGAAGGACACTTTTTTCACTTAAATTTCAATCAAAAATTTCATATGAAAATCCAAGTTGAAATAAATTGAAAGGTACATGTCTTACTATTTTCGAGGTCGCTCTTTTCAATGCAGTTGTCAAAATTGAGCTATCTTAATTAGATAATTAAATATGTCGATTTAAATGTCAAAATAGCGCGAAAAATCGAGTGTTCTTTTTTATAAAACATTTTTTTCTCATCGAAAGAATATTTGTCGTCAGAAAATTTCTTCACCAAACGTGGACCCAATAGTTACAGTATCAAGATAAATTTTTTAAATATTTAAAGACTAACATGGTGATCACAAAATGACGACTCCAATGATAAATTTTTAATTGAAACATAACAATTGTTTTTCTTGAAAACTATGGACTTCAGAAAAAATTTTCTAAGAATAAATACGTTTTAGAATGACTCAAAAAATGCTCTCAAATTTTTTCAGAATATATTGTTAAAATTTCCGAAAAATCGAAATTTTTAAAAGAGTTGTACAAAAAAATCTGAAAAAATTTGAGAGTATTCTTTGACCAATTCGAAGATATTTTTGTTCTAAGGAAATTTTTTCTAAAGTCTACAGTTTTCAAGAAAAAAAATCATTACACTTTTCTAGATTTCAAGACTAGTAATTTTTTTTCTTGAAAACTGTAGACGAAAAATGTCTTCGAATTGGTCAAAGAATACTCAGATTTTTTCCGATTTTTTGGACGACTTTTTTAAAAATTTCGATTTTTCGAATTTTTGAAAAATAAAAAATTTTAACAATATATTCTGAAAAAATTTGAGAGCATTTTTTGAGTCATTCTAAATATTACTGAATGACAACGACAATAATAGTCTTAATATAATAATGAAAATGTACAGAAATAATTTGTTGCTCCCATGTTTTTAACGTTTTCAGTCACTTTGCATTCAATGGTGATTACATTATACACGGAAAGAAAAAATGGTTACTTTCTACATTCCTTGGAGTGAAAATGGACCCACTCTTTTATTAACAGTGGAAAATGAACTCTATGAAAAGTAACATTTCACTCCATCAAGAGTGAAACAAAAAAACATACTCCTAGAAGTGTGAAATGTCATTCACAATAGACGGAACATTTCACACTTCGTGGCTCAATTTTCACTCCAAGGAATTGTTTGCCCTTGTTTGCTATATCAATTGTATTAGCTATTTTCGGTATTCTTGAGCAATATATTTGGACATCGACTATTTTAAAAAGGATCCAGACAATGGAACGTTGCAAATAAAGGATTTAAGTTCCATTTGAATCTATTGAAGTCACTTTTTGCTGGGCTTCTAATCTCACACCTACACAATAAAAAATCAACTTTTCTCTGTCATGATCAGAAAAAGTGTATATATAATTTGACACTCAAAGAGTCACGTCACTCGAATAAATTTCGAAAAGGAAAGCATCACTTGAACAAAGTCTTGAAAATTGGCTCACATTTTCCGAAGAAATCTCGCAGTCGTTGGAAAAACTCGACGTCTCCATTCTGTCACCTTCCGGCACGTCTGATTCCCTTAAGCGTCTTATTGGTAATGTAGCACTGTAAATTCTGTTCTCGTTTCTGAGCATTCATTTTATATATACATATATAGAGGCTTCGTACATATGATCAATACAAATAGGTGGAGCTTCTACATCAGCATTCGCAGATAAGGAGGCTCGGGACTCTTTCATCAACATTCGCTGAATCTGACGCACTATTTTCCGACGCGCTTTCCCTGGCGTAAAATTACGTCAGATATCTAGACCAACTGATGGAAATGTTCCGTTCAACTAGTATTGCGTTGTTGGTAAACATTACGGTGCGTTGCAATATATTGTAAATATTATGAGTGTCCGTGACCGTGCATTTCACTATTCTACCTTTTCTAAATCATGCAATTTTTATAAAAAGGCAAATTTCCTATCTTCTCAACTTTTTCGTTTATTTTATAACATTTTCGTATTAAAGTTTTCACTCTGAGCAGAAACAGTGGTAACCTACTCTCTAAATTCCTATGAGTGAAAATTGAACCACTTTTATGAAGAATATTTCACTCTAGGAAGAGTGACATTTCATTCCATCAAGAGTGAAAGAAAAAACTCATTCCTAAAGGCTGAAATATCACTCTCAATAGAGTGAAATTTTCACTTTTACTCAAACAACACAAGCCCGTAGGATGTCTTCAGGAAGTCTTCAGGACATCTCAGGATGGATTGTGTTGTGTGGGTAGTAAAAGAATGGCTCAATTTTCATTGGGATTAAAAGAGTACGTTGCCACCTCGATTTCATTTAAATTCCGGTTATTTTGCTATTTTTTTTACTATGCAAGTATTAAACCAGTTAAGATATATATGTTTATAATTTTATGATTTATAAACAAACAAACATGAAGAAATCACGATATTATGGAGAGAATTTATTATTTATGGAGTTTCTTTATTAACGCCGAAAAAGCCTGAAATCATAGGTGTACTTTGAAATAATGTCAGATGGAATTGACTAAAAATTGTATTACCTTGGACCTTCATATTGGATCCGCCATTTTGAATTTAGAAAAATAATGGGCGGATTCGTAATCAGCGACCTCAAAAACCCTTACATACCAAGTTTCGTTAAGTTGAAGTGATAACGTTTGATCCAACGTATACTTGAAAATTGCAAATTTTTTTTACAATATCCTCAATTTTCAAGACGCCATTGTGTATTTCCATGATAATCTACTGCACAATTTTTAAGTTTCAACAGTTTGTGCCATTTTGTGCCATTTTATTCGGTATCAAAATTACGTTTTCTTAAAAAAAATATTGATCAACAAAAAAATAGTTGATTTTTCCGATTTTTTTACAATAATGCTTCCTTATTGGTTTTGTATGTTAACAAAAATGAAATCTGACCGCGGCATCTTGTAGAACGCACCCAAAAAGCTAAATAAAACGGTATTCGCATATTTTACGAGAACTGTGTCTGCACCTGACATTATTTCAAAGTACAGCTATGATTTCAGGCTTTTTCGGCGTTAATGGGTTAAATACTCATGTGAAATTTGGTATAAAGGGGTTTTCGAGTTTGATGATATCGAATCCGATTTTAGATATTAAAAATGACCGTCTCGAAATGGCTAAATTTTGTTAAAATTGCGTATCCGAAGGTTTTTGGGATTATCGGAGTGTTACATTTTACTGATCCAAATCTTGAATCCATCATTTAGAATTTCGAAACTGACATCGGATTCATCTATTTTTACCTATTTATTCATAAGGAAATGTACATTATTACCTGTATTATCCAATAAAAACTATATTTGTATATAGTGCTTATTATACGTAAGTTTGGATTAAAAATGGTGTAAGTATAGGATGTAAACTTTGATTGGTAACGCGTTTATTAAACTGTCAATTAACGTACAATTATCATGTACTAAATAAATACAAAACGTATTTTAAATGTCAACAACTTGATTATGAAGTACCATAAATAGTGAAGTACCATAAATTTAAAATGGTCCAGTTATAAAACGTGTACATTCAGTTTAACAATCTTTTATGATATATCTTAATAAAACGTTGAACCTATACTACTTTTAAATTGAAAATATTTTAAACGTCCACTATCCGTTTATTGAAGGAAGCAGCAATGTGAACAGTGCAATCCAAATAAAAATACTATTGTTTAATATGCTTTTATTATACATAAGTTTAGTTTATCGATAGTAACATAAATGACCAAGTAGCAGAACGTGTCCCAGTATCAGAACAAAAGTGCACTTTTACCTATTTTGGAGTAAAATTTTAATAATTCTGAAAATGTAAAAAATGCGTTTGAAAGTCATTTAATATCTAAATTCTAGAAAAAATCCAATTCAAAGGGTTTAAATGCTTTGGATAGCTATTTCGACTACTGGGACTGTCTGTTTTTAAAGCGTTCGGTTATTGGGACATTTACCTTACAGGTATACAACGTAAACGTTTTATGGTAACACGAGTGTTAAATTGTATAATATACTTTTAAAATATGTGTATGTAACCTACACGTGTTTTAAACATTGAAAAATTGTTTTTGAAATGCCATAAAAACATAGTTTATGAACCCTTCTTACTTGTCAGCTTTTTGATTTTCCAGTTTTTCGACCCGCAGCCAAAAATTGTAATAAATAAATGAAGAAATAATCTGTACAGAGCTGTTTAAAATTAAATAAACTATAATGCCAAAACCCGGAAAACAACGTTGTTACACTGCAAAACATTGAAAATAGTCCAGGATCTCTTAAAAATACAAAATAAATTTTACAAAAAATCATACTTTATACGAAAAATAAATAAAAAAAAGTCTGATAAAAAATCTAATATATATCAGGCATGATATTAACAACTGTATGTTCTGCTTTTTCTCCAAAATGTGTAAAAAGTTACAAAAAACAGAAATTCAAAAAACCAGACATTTCGAAAAGTACACAGTCTGAAAATGTAATTAATGATTGAATTCTAAATGTACTTAATAAATAGTCCGGGGTCAAACTGATTTGACCTTTAAGTGAGCTACAAAGTTAATCCCTTAGCCAAATTTTGTTGACCTTGAAATGATCTTCCAGTAAGAACTCAAGGACGGCGACCCGAGATCATTTTTTTTATGCAGTGAACGCACCAATCGTAGGCGCCTGTATTTTTAAAGGCCGGGTTTTTTAATGTGTGTTTTCTTTAAATGTCTGGTATTTTGATGTCGGGTTCTTGAAGTGTCAGTTTTGTGATTTGTAGAGTTTTTGAGGTGCACCCAAATAGAAGTTTCTTTTCCTACTAAATTTTTGCTATACGCAATGTTTATAAGATAAGAATTATTGATGGAAATCTATTCAGCACAGGAATATTCCAACATATACAGAACATGCGCTGGAGTATAAACAAAAGTTCATCAATTGTAATAAAAAAGTGAATCAACATTGTATTATTCATTGAAGATATTACATCGCTTAAAAGTGTACATTAATATAGGTGAACAAACATATTTTGCACCGCTCTTCTTCCTGACATTATAACGTCAATACGTTTACATTTTGTCAAGCAGTTTATCTATTCGTATTTATTTCTCGAAAGGAATTCTTGTGAAAATGTGTTACCGGGTTAAACAAATATTTTATGAAATCTTTGTTGCATAAAGTTATTTTTTAAGAAACAATAGACGGAATAAAAAATCAAATTAATTAGTTTATGTAAAATTATTACTTAAGTAATTTAAAATAAATAAATTTCATTAGATTTGTTTGTATTATTTACCATTTAGTTGAACTTGTCTACAATTTTCCATTTAATGCAAGCAACTTTCCTTTTGAAACAATCACACAGGATTATGCAAAACACATATTTGTGCTAAACTCAGTTGATTTCATAGTTAATGGAAAATTATATGGATAACAACAAACTTTTGTTGTCGTAATGGAAACATCTATTGTAGAGAGATTGTATTTTCGAATCGTAGTAAACAATAATCACCGAGATTATTTTTGTCTATATAAAAGTATCTATAAGTGAATTTCAACAAAATATATTACACTTCTTAATCATGCTGCGATGGAATATGAATAACCGAAAAAGGCTTTTTCAAATTACGTACGAATGCCTAAATTAGTACATTAGCGTAAAATTATAATTAGATTTAAAATAATTATTAATAAATCTGATTATGAATTGGCATAGACAACATAACCTGGATAAACCGACATTGTTTAAAGGAACAAAAGGGTTGAATTAGGGCAAATAAACTCTTATATACTTACTTTTTTCATTAAACACTTAATCGTCGACGATGTAAGAAATTCAGCGATTAATTACAAAGTGCTTGGCCCTGATTCTATCTTTATCTTATGCTACATCATCGTTACCAGCTCCACTACACTACGGAAAACACCAGCACCCTCAAATTTTCTCGCACGTCATGTTTTGGAGAACAAAAATAAGGAACGGTTAATAAATATAAAAGAAAGTACAGACTAAAAAGTCATGTATTTAATTATTTAATTGCATCTTATAGAATACACGCATGAAGAAATTGCACTTCGCAATACAGTTTCCACAATGAGATTATCGATTTAAAGTTCCATTGCCTTCATTTCGTTCGGTGGAAAGTTTTCGTCTGGGGTGATTCGAAGACTCACTCTTACTTACTTATTTAACAATCACGCTTTGCTTGCTTCGATGTCTCGTTCGAATAAAGTGATCGATGACTATCTTAGATGAGACTGATATTAATTAAAACTTCCGCTGGCGATTTCCATCTTGGCGGATTTGGTATTTTCTTTTGGAATGTGTTCAAAGATTAAATCTATCAAAACAAAAAAAAAACTAATACAAAAGTATCTGTTTCATTTTTAGTAATTTACTTATGAACATTTAAATTCTTATATTATAAAAAAGGGGACTTGAAAATTATGCAGTAGGTTTATCTAAAAACACGATGAAGGTTAATCCTGAAACAGTTTTCAACAAGGAATCTAATGGTGACCTTGGATTTGACTTTGAATGTCATTTTCAAGGTTAATTTAGTGTATTTTATTTTTTTTTTATTTTTTAGATGGTTAAAAAATGGGAAAAGTTGCATTCAGACCTTCAGCAATAATAATTCTTCTAGGTTATGTTGAACTCTCTTCAACCCTTCGGAGTCACTTTGACCTAACCTAACACTGCAAGTAGAGTTTTAAATATTTCCTGTATTAAATATTAGTTTGATACGAGATTAGATAATTGTTGTACAACTCTTCATAATACAATGGTTTTAGACAACGATTTGTCTCCAGTCTTCATCAGTACTGATAACATAAATACAAGTCATGCACCACTCACAATATTATGATAACCAATTATATTTTTTATAGTACAATATGAAATTAATTGAAATTCAATACTAGGACAATTTACTTTTCGATGAACAGGATATGGTCTCACTGGCGAAATGACAATTAATTCCAAGTAAATTATTATATAATACTTTTGAAAAATGTGCCTTTATTAGATTACAATTTGTAGTACATTTACAGATCAAAATCACATATTTTTCTGCAAGATCTCCCACATACTTCTGACAGTTTCCTCATCAGCAACATAAACAGGACCATGATCGATATTGTATTTAATAGAACCGTCCTTTGTTTTCAACTTTCTTGCTGATGCGTGAAATTCCTTAGCTTCAGATCCTTCTTTGATTGCCAAAATATTCTTGTCCGAGATGCCTGCACCAGGCATTATAATAATGTTCATCATCTTCGTCATTTCTACTAACTTCCGAATGAGACCCAGACCTTCGAAGGCTGACCTTTGTTGCCCAGAGGTCAAAACACGTCGAAAACCCAAATCATTCAATATGTGGAGAGAACGGCAGGGGTCGGTTACTTCATCAAAAGCTCGATGAAATGTGACTGGTTGGGGTTGAGCAGCTTTGATGACCTCACGGCAAAAATCTTTATGGATTTCATTACTAGTTGTCAGGGCACCGAAAACAAAACCATCGACTTCAGTCTTTTTCAATGTCTCGATGTCATCCAACATGGCATCCATTTCTTGGCGCTCATACACGAAATCACCCCCTCTTATTCGTATCATTACGAAAACTGGTATTTTAGAGATGCTTTTGATGAGTTTAGCTAATCCATAAGTTGGTGTTAATCCACCTTCTGACAAGGAGCTGCATAACTCCAGACGTCTTGCACCACCTTTTATAGCATTTTTGGCTGATTCTAAGCTGTCTATGCATATTTCGAGCTAAAATGTATGACATGTATTACAAAATTACTTGCTGTTTTAAAATGTTTGTTATATTAAAATTTATGAAATAAAATAGAGTGATTTGCATAAAGAAATACCCAATTTATCTAAGTTATAATAAAGCATTTTGAACTTTACGCGCGAAAATATATGACGCTACTTCTCTACGCATGCGCGTATGAAAATCGGCATGAAGCGACCAGAGCATCGAGATATCGTACAAAATGAAATAAATTCGGAATATAATATGTTATTATTAATCGCTTTCGAAAATAGATCAATGATTACATAAATTAGTGTAATTAGATACTTGAAATTTACCATTTTAATGTCCAATTGAACGTGAAATGGGGTGGTCTTCCTAACGACGCACAGCTGACTATAGCTCTCGATGGCACTAAAGTGGGGAGATATCATGGAACTCGTTTAAACGATGTATTCCATTCTCTTAATCACTTTATGTTCACGGGTCATAAACACAAGCTTCAAAATATTGGCACTTCTGCCTAATATATTAATTAAATGTCCTAGTTAAGAAAACACCATTTTTACTCTGGGTATAATGAAATAATGCATTTCATACTGTAACAATTATTGTGAATTATTGAAATTTGAATCATTTTGAATAACTGGCAATCCTATTTCTTAGCCTCGAAGTATTAACAATTTTTTAGAATATGTGAATATTTGTGAATGCTACGAATACTCTAAAAGTAATTCAGAGCTATTCAGAAGTATTTACAAGATTTCAATAAAGAACAATTATTTCGGACTATTCAAAATTATAGTACCCAGTTTATTCTTAATTCATAAAACTAAATATACACAGAAAAAGATTGGAAATTGCTGAGAATTATTTGTGACTTTTACTAAATCCTTTTTCTTTACTGAAACAGTATTTGTTACATTACTTTTAATGCTATTATATCTAAAACTAATATACTATGCTGAAGGCTTTTCAGTACCTTTTTGTATTCTTCAAATGAATTTCCGTTAATTTGAATGAATCATTCTCGAATATCTGTCGAAATGTGTACAATTCTAAATGCTCTGGATATTTGGATTTTAATAATAATTAATTCCTTGTACAACTCTACACTCGGAAAAAAAGTAGTTGATATGACCATTTTTTTACTATGAATTATAGTGTGAAATGAGGACTAGGCATGGTAATAGTTAAAATAACTATTCTGAAATAGTAAAGTTTAACTATTGTTTCACGATTCAAAATGCTACTTATCATAATAGACAAATAGAGTCAACTATTTTGAAATAGTCATTTCAGAAAATTACTACCTTCACTGAGAGAAATTGTGTAAGAAATTGTTATAAACAATATGGAAAGGAGTCGATATTTACTTTTTTTAAATATTTCTAAACTATATATATATAATAGCATATGAAAAGCCCACTTTTCTTCCTTCGTTCTTTGTTTAAGATAAACAAGGATACAAATAGGAAAACAAAAAATCAATACTACGCTAAGTTTGTGAATGTCACACTCTAGCCAGTTAAAAAATGTATTATGCAATGCCATTATACAAACGAATTTCAATGTCGTGTAACTCGTCTATGGATACACGTGCATACATCTATAATACGACATGCATTATGTATTATCATATTTTGACGGCCGACGTTCCTTCTTATGTCCAAATAAAAATCCACTTCAATAACGGGAGCCACTGCCTGGAAGAAACAAAGCTGCGAACGCCACGTCACCACCTGGCGGCATCAAAACACAAGAAGTGCGGCAGTCTTTACTGTGGATTTATAGTAAATACAAACCTTAACTATGAATAATAGTAAATATGAATATTTACTATGAAACATAGTGTGAAATGAGGACTACACTAGATTACAGTTATTTTAACTGTATTTGTCATATTTATTTAAATCATTCTACATAGTTAATTTTTTTAACTATGAGGAGATAGTTCCTGTAACAAAATTATAGTAAAATCGACTATGAAATTGGTAAATTTATCCAACTATGTGTTATAGTCAATTTAACTTGGATTTTTTCTCAATGTACTTGAGCTTATATTTTAGGTTAGAATTCTGTAGCTAAATTTCAAAGCTTTGAAGAAATTTGTTTGTGCATAAACGAATGTTTTCAAATAATTGGAAAGCACACTTTCGAAATAAAGAATTCTTTAAGTAATCTCGAATGTCCGCAATAAATCATTCTTAAAGCATTCTAAAAGTAGTCAAGAAGTAATCTTTATGAAAAAATGTATGAATTGAGACACGATCGGTCAAAGGTAAAGTGTTTCACAGTTATGATAAAAGTAGTCCTAAAGTATTCTTTGTGAAAAAATGCATGATACACAGTATGTGCGGCCATCTTGAACAGTCTTTCGGCATAACAGTGGATGGTTCGAGCGCCCACCGCATGGTGTTGCATCAAGTGCTTCAACACATGCCCTCTGTATATTATCATACACAATCATTCTCGCAAGTGATGAAGGTACGAGTTGTTCCATAAATGCACCTCCTTCTGCATGTCATGTTATAAGTATTCGTACCACTTGCGAAACTGGCTGTACTATAATAAGAAAGGTCAATAATGTATAGAGAAATGCGTTGTGTCAATGATTGCGTGTTTAAGTACATTTTCATACAAACGTTTACAAGTAGTTGTATTAACTTCTGACAGAAGAATTATTTACAACAAAATATGTATTTCAAAAGAATTCTTTAGGCATTGAAGAACCTTTTACCAAATACGTTTAAAAAACAATTCTCCTGCAACACTTTATTTAATATCTATACAAAAAAAAAATTGTTAATGGAACCACGAAAAAATAGTAAAATCGATTTTAACCTGTTAAGTAGTAGAATTGACTATATGTAAGGTTAGAGTCGATATTTGAGGTTATATACGAACCATTTAACCATCGGAAAATAGTAAATGGAACAATTTTATTGTACCGTTTACCATGGAAATAGTTAATGCAACAACTTTTCTTATTTACGCGTTTTACTATTACAAAAAGGTTCCGTTAACTATTTCTTTTCTCTCTGTGTATAGCGGACATTCGTTAAATTATCAAGCATAATTCTGAATAATTTCTCGTTTGCTCTGTACTTTTGAATAATTTGAATCATTTTCTGTTTTATTGCATAGTAATTTAGCATCTACACTTTCTCATAAACGAGGAATGTTCGAAAACCATTAAAAATTCATCTAAATCCTACTTTCTTCAATAAGTATTGGAAAAGTATACTGTAGATTTCAAAACATTCATACCATTGCTTCATTAAACCCCGGAATACGAAGAATGATTCAAAATAATTAAAGCCTTTAGATATATTAATTAATGGAATATTGACCTACAAGAATAATTTCCTATTTTCAATCATTTAAAATTCTGATTTAACTCATTAACGGCCAAGAGTTCGTAAGATTTTTCTTTATTTAAGAGATTATTTTAGTTATGAAAGCTTTTGACAATTATTCAATGTAACTCAGTATCATAATGATTTCAAGGTCACTTTGCAACTTTCGGCCATCCAAATAAAGTTTCAGCTAATATGTATACCAATATGGCGCCTATATTGCAAAAAAAATACCAAAAAAATTGTTTTCTTATTATTTTTTTCGAACCATTACGACATTGGTATGCGATTGAAACTATGCACTATAGTGCATATACTACTTTCATTTTAAGAAACAATTTTTTTCTTCTACACCACTTCAATAAGAATGAAAAGTTTTTAAAATTCGTCGAGAAATATAGTAGCATTTTTCAGATCTTTTAATGGTATTTTCAGAAATTTAGTACGTACATTTTTCGTAAAAATTAAAAAAATTCTAGTTTATTCGAAGGTAAATTCTAATTGTAAGCAATTTTTTTCCAGAAGTTAATAGTTTTCTTTAAAAAACATTCTAAACTCTTACATTTGAGATTTTTTATCAAAAACTATGAATTTTTTAAAAACATTGATGAGAACCAAAATTCCTTAGTATTTATAACGGAATATACTAGAATTTTTTAAAAATTTGTTAAGAAAGTTTTTAACGAAAAATTACGTACAGTTTTCAAAATACAATTAAAAATTCTAAAATTGAAATATACATAATGATTACGTCTCTGAGATTCAAAGTAGATATAAAAATCTTAGTAACTACTCTATTAGACAGATTACTCCAATCGTTTTGTTGTGTACGTCACGATTTGCGGTAAAATAAAAGTTCGGTAAATTCGAAGGAACAAAATACAAATAAATACCAATTAAATCCCAAACAACATTCCGAACAAGAATATTGGAAGGTGACTATTTAAAGAAGGTAATATAGTTGTCTTCGGGAAGGACGCCACGACACGTAATGGATAAAAACAATTACTTTACCAACATGGACGAACGTAATTCTATAAAAAGTACAAATTTATTACGTAGCCTTCTATTCACGAGATCTCTAAAATGAAACCTTTGACACGAGTTTAAATGTTTACCAAACTGCAAATTTGTAGTTTAAGACATAATTAACTTCAGGAATTAAAATTAATATTTGTTAAATTTAGTGATCTCTAATGAAAATGATACCAATGGGCACGGGTGTCCTCAACCAAAAAGAAGTTTTAGGAAAATGCCCGGGGAAAAGGTTTGCGGCATCTTATTTTATATGTTTCATAGTTTCAAAATCCCTTTCGAATGAAATCCTAGCTGATCATTTTCATAGAAAAACACTATTCAACATTTTTTCTATTTTTTCTATTTTATCCATTCAAATCATGTAGTAACTAAAACATTTAGGATCATTAATTAATGTTAGAATTTGTTCAAATCAGATTTATAACATGCACATTTTGTAGAGAAAGGTATATTTCACAAAATGGCAATAAAACATTTCCAATGATTACAACTCTCAGCCTAACCCAGAACCACGACGGGGACGTAATGATACAGCGGTTCCATTTTTTTTTTAGATTTTGTTTGCTTTTTTTAATTTTTTTGTTATTTTTTCTTTGTGTTTTTTTGCTTGTTATTGTTTTTTTTCGTTATTTTTTATTGCTTTTTTTTATGTATCAAATTATTATGTAATGGATATAATGTCATATCATCTATTAGAGTGATTTTGTAGCGGTTCCAAACATTCAAAAAGTGCCTATGAACTGACTCGCCAGGCTGTTCTGACCATAATCCAAATCCCTCACCATCTAAAAAATGTAAGGAATGCTGTAAATGTTCAAATATTCGTGAATTTTTAGTGACACTGTAACGCCTGTACTTTTGTCAACTTTTTTAAATTCTTTTACACATTTATCTAATTTCTTGACATTTTATAAAATACAGACTTTTTTACAAAATGTGCATGTTAAAAGTTTGATTTGAACAATTTCTAACTTTAATTAATGATCCTGGGTGCTTTAGTTACAACAAGATTGAAATGGATAAAATACAAAAAATAGAAAAAAAATGTTTACTATTGTTTTTCTATGAAAATGATCAGCTAGGATTTTATTCGAAACGGATTTTGAAACTATGAAACATCTAAAATAAGATGCCGTAAACCTTTTTCCCGAGCATTTTCATAAAACTTCTTTTTGGTTGCGGACACCCGTGTGGGGATGAAAACAAGTTTCTTACGAATTGATCTCCTTGCAATTGCCTTTTATTTATTTCTAGTTAAACAATGGCAAATTCATATTTAACCGACTGATACATTCCAAATAGATGGTTTAAAATATTGTGACATTTATAATATAAAAAATATGAAAGATATTGCTGATATTTTTAAATTCTGAGCATTAAGTTTATTCATAAAGAACAAAGTGTTTTCGATATCAACTCAAATGTCCATAAAAATGGTTTCAAAATTAAAGGATAAAAATAATTTTTGAAGAGATAAAATACGATTTGAATGCAGTGCAACGTGAAAAATAACGGTATTGTTAACAATAGGTTATTGCAATGAAAACACACCGAAATTAAACAGTTTCACTTCAGTTTTAATGCAGGACTAAATATTATGCTGCATACAGTCATTTTTATTATTTTTCAATACAAAACGTAATATTTGAATCGAATTTTATACCTTTTTAGGAAATAAGTGAAGAGATTACTATAAACTAGTTGCCGCAATTTGATTTTAGTTTATTTTCATGTAGAATTTGGATTTGAATTATAATTTTATTCATTTTTATTTCTAATTCGATTAATTTCTAGTCGTCAATCGAAATAAATCAATATTGTCCTTTTCTCTAGTACAAAAATAGTACATTCATTTTTAACACTCGTATATATTAATATAACAATATTATAGTTATCATTTGGCAACTCAAGTAAAAGAATGATTAAATACTTACATTATTTTGGGCATACTCATACATTCTTTTGTGAAATTAAGAAATATGTTAATGTGTATATTACGCTTCAAAAAAAAAAAACATTTTGTTACTTAAAATATGAATAAATTTATAAAAATGATTCAATCAATTCTTGAATTGAAAAATAATTTCTTAGATATTATAGAATATCAGGAATGTAGAAAAGGACTTTTAAATATATCCAACGTAAAACGACGTTATTAATCTATAGCACTTTTTTGAGCACTTCCAAAGGCAATATTTGATTACTTTTAAATCGGGCATTAAAAAAATACTATAAAATCAACTATATGTATCAAAAATAACAAATATAATTTGTGATGTATTTAGACATCTAGATTCCATACGATTTCTTCTCAGTGTAATCAATCTTTTGTTCAATTAATTGCTAGGTAAATTAAAGAAATTAGGAATATAGCCATAAAAAATTGTACATGTCACAAACACATAAACATAATAATTATTGTCGATGAAGATATAAACATGCATGAAAATAGTTCTTAAAAATTTAATTACCATTGTATACAATCAATTGTTCCCCGTCAAACAAGATTTGCACCTAACATGGTATAGGATACTACCTTATGTAAAAGATATCATTGCAAAATTTATGATATAATTTATATTCATAGTAGTAATATCATTATTTTTAATGCGGCTTATTAAAGATCACTTCTGTTAATTTACAGCGTTATTTATTTATTTAGTTATTATTAATATACGGACCAAATGGTCCTTAACACAATAGGAAAACAATGATGCGTTATTCTTTGTTATTCCAACAATCAATTGTTACAGATAAAAACTGCTTTCAGTTATATCCAGCTGAAATCATAAATTTGTCAGTATTATTTGAAATCAATAACTTGCACAGTGACATCTGCTGACAATTGGTGCAGATTTCAAAGCAGAAAAACTATATGTTTTATTTAGCAAGTTATCTTAAAAATTGCAAGTTGCCTTAAATACTGGCTAGAAAGAGCTCTTAAAGTAATCTTTAAAAAGTCTTATATGTCGATTTTAAGAGCTCCACGCCATCTCTCAAATACGAAGTCTCTAGAAAGAGTTTAAGGGTTGTGGCACTCACTATAAAATAAATAACATAAATGAAAATTAAACTTCTGAAAATTATAGATGCCATGTTTTGCTTTATTGCTCAACATTTTTCGATAGGTTTATATTTCTGGTGTGTATCGATTTTGTGTTTTTAACCAATTCCTTTTGAATAGAATGAAGATTCCACGATATCAATAAAAACTAGTGTTGGCGATATTTTATATATCTTTTTTTGAAGTTATGTCAAAAACACTTTGGTGTACTTTTAGTTGCGGTTTTGTATCGAGTAGGCAAATTTATTGAGGAGATAAAATCACAATTAATGAAACATGTAAAAATTTGTTCATTTTTTATGAAAAAAACACTATATTGTTTTCTTAGGCTATTAAAATTCAATTCTGACAATGTCAATCGAAAGATCACCTTAAAAAGTAGTAGAATATGTTTGGAATTTTTATCTTAACCCATTAACGCTCAGACGGCTTCAGTATCAGTTTGAACTTCGATAATTTGTTTATAAATGCCTTTAGAAAAATTTGAGTTCCATTGTTTCCAACGTAAAATTGTATGCTCTTTCACAATCTTTCAATAAAATTTCGATTAAATGAACCGCAAAAATGTTATGCACGTTTTTCTGTTAAAAAACATTGTTTTTTACATTACATCACTTTCACCTCGAAATTGAGTTGGGAAATATATCTAAGGTAAATATCGCATCCATGGACCCGCGGGATTAAAATGTACCATATCAGAATTCATAATTCAAGATGGCAGTTTTCAAAATGGCGCCTAGAAGCTCATAATTGTTTTTAAAACTTGACCATTTTTTGTCTTAAAAACTATAGACGTTAGAGAAAATTTTCCAAGAACAGCAATGCTTTGGAATAAGTCAAAGAATTCTCTCAAATATTATCAGCATGCAATAATACTCTGCTTGATTTTTCAAACATTCGAAAAATCGAAATTTTGAAAAAAATCATTTAAAAAATCTGAAAAAATTTGAATAGTTTCTTTAAATAATTCAAAGATATTTTTGTTGTAAGGAAATTTTCTGTAAAGTCTATAGTTTTCATGAAAATAAATTATTAAACTATTTTATATTTCAAGACCAATCATTTTCTTGGAAACTATAGGCATTAGAGAACATTTTCTTAGAATAAAAATATTTTAGAACTATTTAAAGAACCTACTCAAATTTTTAAAATAACTTTTTTAAAAATTTCGTCTATAATAGTTTTAGAAAAAAATGGTTAAGTTTTAAAAAGAATTTTGAGCTTCTAGGCGCCATTTTGAAAACTGCCATCTTGAATTATGAATTCATGGTACATTTTAATCCTGGGAGTCCATGGACGCGATATTTACAACTTAGATATGTTCCCAACGCCATTTCGAGGTGAAAGTGATGTTTTTGTGAAAAATAAAACGTAAAAAAACATGTTTTATAACAAAAAAACGTGTATAACTTTTTTGCGGTTCATTTTATCGAAATTTTATTGAAAGATTCTGAAAGAGCATACAATTTTACGTTAGAAACAGTAGAGCTCATATTTTTCTAAAGGCATTTATATACAAATTATCGATGTTCAAACCAATGCAGAACATAAATATCAAATATAATTACATTATTTTTCAAACTTGCATCGTTTACTAACGCCATCTGATCCAAATTCAAAATCGTAACAAAACTCACCTATAACAGCGCCACCTGGTTGACAGTTTTGAACTAAAGTTATCATGTATATGTGTACATACTCGATCAGCTGATTTCTGTTTTGACGCAGTCAAGTTATGGAATTTTTCTGCTCTGTTAAGTTTTGAAGTCTCCTACAAAAAGTTTTTGTAAAAACGAAATCTCAAGTTTCTTCCCATACATCCACTCCACCATGGAACGTAGTTTTGAAAAAACAATGGATGATGTGTAAGTTTCTACAAAAGTAAAGGTTAAATTATATTACGTATATAAATGTTTACTTGTCACGCAGCAACAACAGTGAAGGAGTAATCGGATGCATATTGACTGATAACACTGGCCTTTGCTTAGGAGGTACGCATCACAATATTCGTAACATTTCATCAGCGATTCCAATGAACTTCTAAAATTTATTATCAATAACGAAATTGAATTACTTTAGTAAAAGGTAACGCTTCAAGCCAAAGCTCAGGAGTCATCGCAGCAATTTCAGAGCAGGCGATGAAGTTGCAACCAGGTTCCAAACCTCCAATAATTTCCTTACAAAACGATACCAGGTAATAACCAAAATAAAAACATTAAAAAATGCATATGAACTTAATTGATTTAAATTTTAGACAATGTCTGATCCATCGGCAAGGTGCAGTTGTTGGAGCCATATTCAAAGAACTTTCGAGTTAATAAATACATTGAGTTTTTGTAAACAAAATAAAGTTTAATATATCATTTCTGCATACATTCAGAATATCTTATTACAGCCTTTTAAGACACATAAATAACAGTGACGAAGTAATGTAAGATGTTTTAATTCGTTTAGTCGCTCTTCTGTCTCGAGAGCCTCCTTTCGTACCACTTATTGAGACCGAGTCTCAGTAACTCTTGGTGCTCGATAAACCAAGCGATTGCAACAATTGCCGCCATGAGAACGCCAATGCCTAAATGCAGAATTTTGTTCTCATCGAAGAAATACGCCTGAAAAAAGGAAAATTAAACAATATTCACAATCGTAAAATGTTCGAAACAATACCTCTGACAGACTAGTAATTATTCCAGCAACAATTAGACTTCCGCTAAAATAAGGTTTCGGGACAAGGCCCTGCAGTGGTCGATACTGACTATCACTGTGCCGTTTGTTGATAAACAGTATCGAGTGCAGAATTCTAAGTCCCATGTTTATACAATTTCCGATGATGAATCCCACAGGTCCCAACCACATAGAGAACACGTAAGATGCGCCAAGGAATGCCACTGATTCGTATATCATAATAAAATTATTTTTATTGATTGTCACGCTATCAGCCGTTGCATTTGTGTAGCATTCGGTAACTCCATTGATTCCCAATAATAACACAGCGAAACAATGGACTCGTAATAAAAGAATCGACAACGACGTCATTAATTTGGATCCTCCATACAACCAAAGTAACAACGACGAATACGATTGTCCAAAGGTTAAAATTATTAATCCAATGGACGCCACAGTCGAGCACAAATGTTTTAATACATTTGCGCTCTCCTGAATCTTTGCTACATCTTGATGTTGGATGGGTTTATCACGCTGTATCATTTGAGTAAAGTAAAAGTAGCAACTGTCTTCGATTGGTCGAAAAATAAATCGTGCTGCTAGAGATCCAAGGTTATTAACTATTTCGTACGTTCCCTAAAATAAATCATTAAATTGTACAATTTATTTTTAAACAGTGACGATGACAATACCTGTTCGGTAAATGTTAATACTGGTAAAATCGTCATAATTAACTTCTCCCCTTCTGTTAAAATCTGTTTAAAAATTCCTTGTTTGAAGAAACTCCAAGTAAGAATCGTCAAATTCTTGTCAAGTATCGAATCCTTAAAAAAATTACATTGTAGAATACTAATCGAGTATTCGAACATTTTCTACTTACATCATTTTCGAGTTGTCCAGGTAAAAAGTCTGTAATGGCTCTAAAAGGAAATTCTGCCATTACGAATTCTTCGCTCTCGTCAATTAACGATAAACGTCTCTTTAATTTTGGTCTTTTAACGCTTTTAATATATCTATGAAAATATAAATAAAGACCACCCGTGTAGACTATAGAGGCGACTACTTGTGCAACGCCAAAAGCTAACAGCGCATTTTCAGGACGGTGAATGACAATCGTCAAAAAAGTTATAGTGCGAATCGCAATCATTATAGTTTCGAGAATAATCTGGAATTATAGAAAATGTTACAGTGGTTCTACAGCCATGAAGCTTGTTTTAAAAATAAATATCAATAATATTGACTTCACCTTGAGTCTAACGAAGAGGAAAGCGCTTGCGACTAATTGAATGACCAACGATAATAGTTCAATCACACATGAAATAGCAATAGCCCATACGGCAAATGTGTAATAATCGGGGAGGACTTCGGAAGACGACAATAAATTCAACCATATGTATCCAAAAAAAAAAGACATTACAAATCCAATCGGTACCCTGAAATATTTATTATTTATAACTTTTGTTGCAGGTAATTTTATATGCGACTAACGAAACATTGACAACTGTTAAAATTTCTTTTAAAGTCAATCGTCAATGTTTATTATTGACAATTATACTAACGTTAGCCATAGCAAGTTTACGACTTGCGCCCAATTATGTTCTGCGGTATTTGTGAGACATGCTTTCATAAACGGTTCTCGAGAGAGAAAAAGAATCATTGATTCTAGTAAAAGAAGTCGAACATTCATAACACCCAGAACTGCTTGACCAACGTGTCGCACCACAAAGGCATTCAGCAGAAAGGTCACAACACGGCATAATATCTGGAAATTGAACCAAAACTTTTAAAATGTCATTTGACAGCTATGAACGGAACTCCAAAAAATTGGTCGAGTGACATAAATTGAAAGTAATGAATGGGAATGTTTGTCAACACTGACCTGAAAAATGATGTTGAAAGACGCGTCTTCCAAACTGCTTTTAAGTATATTAGGTGCCATTTTTTTTTAAATAAAAAATGTGAATTTCGTGAATAACCTTCTGAATTTTGAGGTTATATAAGGTCGAGTGCACTTTACTTTTAAAGTGATTTAAAAATTGGATTTTGTCGAAACTTTCGGTGTACGTCCGATAATTTTGTCCACGTGTCTTTTTCTCGACGTCATGTCGTTTCTTTTCTTTTTCGATGCTTTTTGTAAATTCGCGGGCGATGTACATAAGCACGGCCTATTTCATAATTGCGCACAAAATTCCCGTCCCCGGCCGACTGAAGTTCCTGGTCGTGCTCGTCTTCCTCTTGGCCTGTTTTTTTTGCACGACGTTATCTATCGCGCATTCGCGGAAATCTCATGGGTATAGTCTCATGGTCATGGGACTGTGGCGGGGGTGGAGGAGGAGAACAATTTTCCAAAAATACTTTTACGTCTATAGCTATTAACATTTCCCGGAAAATTGGAGCCGCAGCGGAACCACCTGACAAGCGATGACAGCACGCGTCAAAACAATCAGATGTTTTCGCAAAACTCATCAATTTGTCTCGTTAGATATTTCCCAACAACTGAAAAAGAATTGAATCCGGAATCTGTCCATTTTCGTATTGAATAAATTTCAATTCTTTGTAATCCTATAGTAAATAAATAAAAAAAACTGTTCCAACCGAGAATCGAACCTCCGTCCCCCGCGCAGCACTTCCGAGCAATAATCACTCAACTACAGCTATTGTTGTGAAATAAGTAAAAATAACGAATAGTTGAAACAGGGAGTATTTTCTATAGATATACAGTAGTCCTCCCTTTATTTTAACTATTCGGGACAAGGAAGATGGCGACCCCTTCCCTTATTTTAACATCTCCCCTCTTTCTTACGACCAGCAGTGAGAGCGAGAGAGCACGATAAAAAGTTAAAATAGGGGAAGGAAAAAAGTTAAAATAAGAGACGCGGTTATACTAAGGGGAGGACTACTGTAATATATACATAGTTTGGTTTATAAAAAATACATCGAAGTTTTATTCCATTGTTTGATAATACTTAGAAAAAAAAATAGATATGTGGATACATTATTGTGTCGTGTCGTCACATTTAAAATTATCTACAAATTGCATGTTCCAAGTAAATTAATTATTTATCAAACTGATCAATTTATTGACAATTTTAGTAATAATATTATTAATAATCATGTAGATCGCAAATTCATAAATATTAGTGTAAAGTAATTACTTAAAAACGAATACTATTTATCAACTACATCTTCAAAATTTAATTCGCTCGTCTAACACTAATTGGCGAATGCAGTTAGAAATAATATGGAAATTCATTTTTGGGAAATGGATATAGATTCTATCCTATACTGACTTCCATATATATTATTCACTAATATCATTGTAACATTATGATTTCAAGTATACAGAGGCTTCATTATAATGTTCATTTTTAGATTCAGTTTTCATTTAAGACAATAATACCACATGAAACTAACATAGTTAAATTAATATACTGCTGTACACTGTAAAAAAAGATTGTATGAAATTACTACTCTGAGAGTAGGTAATCTGTATAACCTAGTCTGAGAGTAGTAAAATCCCTAGAAAGTTGTAAATATTACAGCAAAGATGTAAATTTACAGCGATTGTCAACAGACTTGAAATTGCAGGTTAGAATTTACAATTAATGTAGTAAAATTACTGTGTTTATAGTAAAATCACACCATTATAGTGAAATTACAGTGCTGTAATAAAATTACAATATCGGTGAATTTTTCACATTTTTTAGGTTAAATACACATTTGGTGCGTGCAGTATATGTTTTTTTTTGTGAATGTAAAAAATATTGCAATTTGTTTAAGAATTAATTAAATAGTTTTTAGGAATGTTTTAATATTTATTATTTATCATACAATAGCATTTGCAATATAAAATTCAATCTGACAAACAACGATTCGTATATAGTTTTGCATTTAACGACAATAAACAATACATGTAAACAGTCACTTTACAATAAATTTGGTTTATAAAACTTCACTCACTTTAACAGTTTGCAGTTTACGAAGTAACGTGTACACTTTTACAAATAAATCCATCAAACTTAACCTCAATATACTTGTAAAGAAACTTCATTTTATTTGGTCAAATAAATATGTAGCATATGATATATATACATCTGCACACGTTTGATGAGATAAAAAATATCTTCACATAACAAATAACCGAAATCTTTACGAGAAATTCAAACAAGTATATAAACATCAATGATGGCTGCCTGGGTCACGCGCGGAATGGAAAATATTACTAGAGAAATTGTATTTTTAACATTGTCAGATGTAATTTCACATTCAAACAGTAATTTCAAAAAGTGTAAAATTACTACTCTCAGAAGTGGTCATTTATATAACCTACTCTCAGAGTGATAATTTCACAATATTTGTAGTGCTATTACAGTTTTGGTGTAAAAATACTAGTGATTTTGTACTTTTACACCATTCAGAGTGGTAACTCGGGTGTGTAATTTCACACTTGTGTTGTAATTTTACGAAACCATTTTTTACAGTGTAGTGTTATAAATCAATGGATGAAAAAATAATAGAATTGAAACCCCGTCCTTTAGATAATAGATTTTACTCTAGGATAGAACTCTCTCTAGTACTTTCGCGTCCAATGGTATTCGACCGGATGTATACGTCAAATTGCAACACGTCAAAATTTTGACGAAGTATTAAAAAGAATTATCCTTGCTTTATTGAAATTCGTCAGAAAGTATAGTGTCGAATTGAAACGCGTTGGAATTTTTACGAAGTATTCAAAAGAATTATCGTTGATTTATCGAAATTCGTCCGAACGTGTAGGATCGAACTGAAACGCATCGAAACTTAGACGAAGTATTAAAAAGAATAATTATTATCGCTTTAGGTAAATACGACCGGCCGTATTGAATCAAATTGAACCACTTTAAAATTTTGACGAAGTATTGAAATTAATTATCAGCTTCAATTATGGCTTTAGTGAAATTTATTCGGACATTCTGCGGCAAATTAATATTATTAGTTAAATGAGTCAATTTCACTTTCGAATTGATTCGAATTAAATGGAAATCCTTCTATTCTAAAATGCCGCATATATTTTAAACAAATATATTTAAAAACAGAAAAAAATTGCATTTTGAAGACCTTTCTCGAACCTCCTCGTAGTAAAGTGTGTAAATACATATTGTAAATCGAAGCTAACGGGGGAAGGCTAACATTAACACGCGGTATTGGATCCGCCATTTTGAATTTTCAAAATATATTATCAGATTTCTAATCGGCGACCTCGAAAACCCCTGAGTAGCAAGTTTCAAACGATTTCATTAATTTTTAATGCAGAAATTGACCTAATACAGCGACATAGCTAATTACAACAATTTTTACAAAATCGTAAAAACAACATATTTTAAGAACTTGTATCTTTTTTTTTGACAACATGATTTTGAAAAAGGACAACGGCATGTTGTTCGGTATACCTTAGGCTGGCTAGAAATGGTCAAGTTTTTAAATTGGATATATTATTGACTTCATTAGACTAATTTATATCATGACAAAGATTTGCGTTTTTGCCGCAGACAGAGAAAAGTCCTAAATGACAACTTTGTCATCCGCAACGACGGGGTTAAGGTACTAGGATGTTTTCGTCATTACGAATATGGCCTCAGATTTTCGAAATTCAAAATGGCGGATGAAATATGGCGTGTAAAGAATAATTTTTAATATTTTCATCGGCCATATTGGATTCGCCATCTTAAATTTTGGAAATCTGATCCCTGATTCATCAACATCGACCATAAAAACTCCTTTGTAAAAATTCCCATCAAAATCGAACCTCCAATAAGCTGGAGAACGCTTTTTTTCCAAGAAAAGCTGCATTTTTTTGGTGCTTCTTTATTTATGACATTTTTATAACAAACGAAGTTTAAATATTAGTGGTGTAATGATGTAGATAAATACTTTAGCTACTGGAAAAACCAACCACTATTTCTAAATATTCAGAAATTGAATTTTTATAAATAAAACTATCGGGTAAAAAAGGTGGTCCTTACAAAGGACCATCATGCTTCTAAGGGTTAAACTTGTATCACAAAAAAACGAAAAAAAAATCATATGCATGTAGTTTTTGTCCAGTTTCGAATTCGATACGCTGATTTCAAATCTATTTGGTGACAAGAAAACGAAATTTAAAATTAAAAAAATTTAAAATTGTAAATTTTTAATTCTATCCAAACGACTACAATTTTAATTGTGAATATGTGATGTCACATTTGTATTTAGTGACCCCCAAAATGCTTCAAAACACGAATTCAATGTAAATTTAAAATATTTTTGGCAAATAATCGACCCTTTTTAATTTTTAAAAATTAACACCAGATTCGTAATCAGCGACCAAAAAAACCCGAATAACCAGTTTCAAGCGAATTTACGAGTGTTTGTAAAAATTCGTCCGCCATATTGTATCCGCCAGTTTTAATTTTTGAAAATTAGCGCCACATTCGCAATCAGCGGTTGAAATTAAACCCCGAATAATAAATTTTGAGTGAATTTAAGCAGTTTGGAAAAATTAGTCGCCATCTTGAATATTTAAATTTTTCATATTGTATTTTGAAATAAACATTAACCCATTAACACTCACTAACCTGGAATTTTTATCTCTCAATCGAGCTTTAGGACAGAATAGAAAAATGGAAAAGATCATAACGAAACCAACTGACCTTTATACTATTTTCGGGTGTGCTCTTTCGATTCCCGCAGTCAAAATTGCATTTAGGAAAGTAATATGGCGGATTTAATTTGAAAAAATACCGAGAAATTGGAAACCTTTTTTTGTAATCAATTTTTTCCAAGTCCATAATGGATGTCGATCCTTTTCAAACTATGAACAAAAGTGAACAAAATAATAGTTCACGAGAAAAATGTTTATTTTCAGATTCATATAGTTTACCTTTGTAAAAATGGCGGAAAAGTGTGAAAATTTCGAAAAATGCATGTTTTTTCTGAAATCTTGTTTACGAAAGTATAAAATTTGGTATGATTAAACATCTCCAGTAATTTTCCAGTGCACTTGACGGTCTCAATAATGGTGGATTAAATATAGCGACCGAGGAACGGTGAAAATATCGAGTTATCTCACGATTATAGTCAATAAAAGTATCGAAATATTTATTTTATCTAGTTTTTCCTACTAAATTAAATCAAAATTCAGTTACGGATTTTCAAAATTCAAAATGGCTGATCCAATATGGCAAACATATCTTTCAAAGATATTTTGTCCAAAAATGAGTCTGATTGGCTCAAAACTTGTTATTCGAGGGTTTTTTAGGGTGAAAAGATCCTATTATGAGTAAAATTGTGAGTAAATTCATAACTATCCGAGACCCTAATAAATATTTCAAAAAATGAAAATAAAGCAAATAGCCATCAGGAATAATAACCGCCCAAAATTGTAAATCAAACCTGATCGATTTTCCACGAATAAACTGTTTTAGAGCAGTTCTACCCTACTTCTTTGCAACTTTGCAAAAAAATTCGGTTATTTCAAAAATACCCAGAAAAACGAAAAAATGATAATGAAATTAAAAAATACAAAAAATATATACAAAAATAATACAGTGGGTGAGTATATCTATTGCGCGAAAAAAGGATTTTAAGAAAACTTGAAAATTGAAATCATATTTTTGCAATAAATTTGGCCAGGAATTACCCTGTAAACTGAATTGCAAATAATGAAAAAAATCCTTCGTTCAAGCAGTAGCCAAACATATTTGAAAGATATATACAAAACTTCAAGTGTTCTAGAAATTTTGACTACCGACTTCAAAGGAGCAGTTTTGAAAAAAGAAATAAAGTTGACCGTAACTACGAGCTTTGAACGCCTATATATCTGGAAGTTTGCTTCGGATCGGCTTGTAAATTTCAGACAATATTTCAAACGAATTGTACAATTGAATAAAAAAATAAAGATATGAATTTCTTTCAGTTACAAGATCCATGATGTCTTATTTTAAACTTGTGGCTCTATTTGTTGTAAAATAAACACTATCGTGAAAGATATACCGAAAATGTAACAACTTGGGTGTAAAATATTTAACTACAATAACAATGCTAGATTTGATTTGCTTAAAGCAGCTCAAATCCATATACATATTCATTTTATATGTTTTTTTTAATATCATTGTGGACGTAATTAAATCTGTGGCAACCAGTTTAAAATGAAAAAATCGATGAAATAACTAAAAACAATTAGTTCTTTAATTCTTCAATTGACACTTTAATACTTTCAAGAAAATACTTTTAGTGAATTTAGTTGCTTCTGTTTAAACCAACGTAACTCTTTTATTTTTTACAATAAAGACAAATTATTTTTGAAGATTACTTTCGAAAAGTATCGAAATGATAAAATTCGATATTTATATCAAATATGAAAAAACTACGCAATCGTCTTTTGTTACTTTACAAACGTACTAAAAGTGCTCAGAAAATTTAATTTGGTACTCGTTTTCCACATGAAACAAGATCAGCACAATTCCGTGCATTGTAAGGTTCCAATAGAAAATTTAAATGCTTCCTAATTTGATATAAAATTCAATGAATGTCAATGAATTTCCGATTACGGTGAGTTTCGCACTTCATTCTTGTTAAGTCCGTGAGAAAGGTTTTACATAAAAAAATTCAATGTCAATTTGGAATAAAAAGAATTCTAACCTAGTATTTATTGAATCTTTAAATTTATTTCAATGTTAAAATCTTTACGAATTTATATGTGGAAATGTCTTAAATTTTTTGTTTATTGTGTTTCACAGTTTATACCCCAAAAAATTGTATATCTGTTATGTTTTCGCGATTCTTTTCTAATTATTTGTATTTTTTAAATAATCTTACATATTAAATATGGGCGTGGCATTCAGAGGGAATGTAAATAATTTGTTATAATTAGGACTTCGAATTATTTAAATTTAAGAAACGTTTAATTTTTCAAGTAACTTGTAAAAACTCGGGAAAAGTTAAAAAGTGTCAAATTATAAAGAATTCTAGAAAATTTTATCATACTGGAAAGTGTACCTCCGTAAAAAAAGAAATTGTTATTAACAAATTGTATAATAAAGAAAATTGACAACACAAATGCAAACGGAGCAGATTTCCTTGATATAAATTTCTCTCAAATGTCAACAAAAATGTGTAAAAGCTCCTTCAAAATTAGATTTATTTTTATGTTTTTAATTTTATTATTACTAACAAATAAAAAGACCATGGTTCTTGAAAAAGTAAACTCTTAAACCTCTATTTTCTCATTCAATAATTACAGAACATAAACGAATATTTCGGAATAATAATCGCTAAAAATCAAAAAGTAAAAATGCGCCATCTAACCCCGGGTTTTCATCGTAAGATGAATGCGATTGTCTGCTTGTATTGAATTTTTTTTTGTTCAATCCATTTTTATTAATTCTAAAAATATTTGTTTTTTATTTAGATTATCGATTTTGAAAATTCTGTATCCATATTTTTTATTTTGATTTTAAGGTTGAAAAGATAAGTAAGAACCATTTAAATGTTTTTTACATGTCGAATTTCGCTATTTTTCGCCATTTTTGGACCTTTTCTTGCTGTATTGGACTTTCCGACAATTTCTAGTAAAATTATTTGAATATTTTTTGTTATTTGCATCATTTAAAACAATTTGAAAATCAATTATTTTTTAATATATAATAATAAAAAAATAAAACATACAAATGTTTTCTTTCGATTTTGGCTTTTCAAACGATTACTATTATTTCTTGATAAAAGAAGTAGAAAGAATACCTCAAATGAAATTTAAAATTCTTTTTTTCTTTTATTTTTCTTACTCCATAGTTATAGAAGTTATACGACATACATACTTGATACCAGATAAAGTTAGTATCAGATTTTCTTTAGTTAAACTTTATGCCTCCTTTAATCAAACACATGCATACACAGAAGTAAAATATTGATTACTGCACCCTCATGCAGTATAAAATTAAAAGAGTAATGTGTATTGAGAAAATATTTGTAACAGAAATAAATTCCATAATTAGAATAATCAATACCTGTAACATGGATGAAGATTATGAAAATAAAACTTATCTCAAAATCTTTAGATTAATTGTTATTTATTAATTTGTTATTCTTTTAAGTATTAAAATTTATTTAATCAATTTTTGGGGTTTAAACTTTTTTAATAACGCTTCAAAAGTTACTTTAATTATTAATTTCTTAACTCAATGTTATATTTAAACGAAATATTTAAAATGATTTGTATATTTTTAACAAATAGATGTAAGGTGTACCGAAATTAGAATAAATTATTCATGATATCCAAACATTTATAACACCCGTTTGAAATATACATTATTTTAATGGCGGAGTCGTTATACAAAACATCTAGTCCTTCGCAATTTCAAATAATTGATCAACACAAGTGCAAGCTATTAGTCAAAAGAATTAGTGATTTGAAAATTATTGTTACTGTCAGTAACTCTTCGTTTCGTACAAATACTAATTATATTAATAGCCAGTAATATCTAATCTGTCGTTCATTTAATGTATTTTGCAAGACGAAGGAATCGATAAAACAGATAGGAGAAAATTCAAATTTGAAATTTGAAAATTATTCATTCTAATCATCATTAAACACAAAGTGTAATTTAAATTCAATTTTAGGATATTCCATTAACAACGGTCTTCATCCCATCGTAAATATTACATAGTCTGCAGAGATATTCCAGTGATGATCTGTCTTCATCTAAGTAGAATCTTCCCTTACTTAAGATTAGAATGCTCTTCTTCAAATCATTTCATATTGAAATATTCAATCACACTGAAAATGTAAAGAATATTAAAGCAACAGACAAAGTCACCATATAATAAATAATAGAAAACCTTTATTGTGATCTGCAACAAATTCAGTACATAAATTATTTGAATAATAATTAACTATCTGTAACAGTTACAGTAGATTGATTTTTATTTTTTGTTATATCATTTATGTTAAGTCAAAATAAAACAAATAAAAATGTATCTTATTATAAGAGCTGTAATTTATTTATTCTCTGAATTGCGAAAAAATAGCAATCAAATTGGGGTTCAATTAGCAAAGTGTTTTGTGATTGTGAGTAAAATTTTATAGGCAATAGATTTTTATTTTATGACTCCGTTTTGAAATTCCTGGAGTTCTTTTAATTTAATCGTCCATTCTGTTTACAAAATTACTTCAGTAATTAAGTATTTCGTATATGAAAACGAACATCAACAAAATTGAGCTATCATAATTAGAAAATGAAATATAGCGATTTAAATGTTAAAAAACGCAAAAAATCGGTTACACTTTTGAATAAAACATTTTTTTCTCATCAAAAGAGTATTTTTGGTCACAAAATTCCTTCACTAAAGGTGAAGAAAATAGTTATAATATTAGGATATATTTTTAAAATATTAACAAAATAACATCGTGATCACAAAATGGCGATGGCAGTCAGTAATTTCTTTTTAAAAGTTAACAAATTTTTTTCATGAAAACTATAAACTTTAGACAAAATTTTCTAGGAATAAAAATATCTTAGAATGTATCACAGAGTATGCCCACATTTTTTCAGAATATATTGGTATCATTTTTATTTTTTAAATTTTCGGACAAAAGATATTTTTAAAAGTCGTTTAAAAATCTGAAAAAATTTTAGTGTATTCTTTGACAAATTGTAAGATAATTTTGTTGTAAGGAAATGTTGTCTAGAGTCTATAGTTTTCGACAAAAAAAATAATTATTCTTGAAATCTAGAAATGATTAATCATTTTGTTTCTCAAAAACTATAAACTTTAGAGAAAATCTTTTTCAGAATTTTTTCAGATTTTTTAAATTACTTTTATCACAATTTTGATTTTCTTAATTTTCAATAAATAACAAATTGTATGAACACATTCTGACAAAAATTGAGAATATTCTTAGACACATTCTAAGAAACGTTTGTTCTCACAACATTTTTTGTAGAGTTTGTAGTTTTCATGACAAAAATTTGTTAAGTTTTAAAAAGAAAATTCTCACTGTTGTCGCCATTTTGTGATCATGATGTTAGTTTTTTAATATTTAAAAAATATGTCTTAATACTACAACTATTTTCACCTTTAGTGAAAGAATTTTGTGGCGGCAAATACTCTTTCGATGAGAAAAAAATGTTTTATAAAAAAGTATACCCAGTTTTTTGCGTTTTTTTTATATTTAAATCTTTATATTTAATTTTGTAATTACGATAGCTCAATTTTGACAATTCCATTGAAATAACCGATCTCAAAAATAACACGACACATACATTTCAATTTTTTTGAACTTTATTTTTCATATAAAATACTTGATTGAAATTGAAGTAGCAAATTTGTTGATACTAAACTTAACCCTTTGAAGCATACATTTTTATTTGCACGGAAAATAGCTGAAACTTGTTACTTGGGGGTTTTCGGGGCCATTAATCACGCATTTTCATTCAGATTTTCAAAATTCAAAATGGCGGATCCAAGATGGTCAACATAAATTAAAAATTTTATTTCATCGAGATGAAACTAGGTACTCGGGAGTTTTCGGGATCGTAGATTACGAATCTAATTTTAGATCTTCAAAATTCAAAATGACGGATTCAATGACAGCCAAAATGTAAACAGTTTTCGAGGTCGTAAAAGACGAACTGTGAAATTGCAGCATTCGTGACCGCTTGTTGAATCTGCTAAATTTTATCTTCAAAATGTAACATTATTCAGAATTCAGTTTGATTTCGGTCAAATAACTTTTTACATTTCGGACCGTCATGTTGAATTCGCTCGAAAACCCCCGAGTACCGAGTTTCACCTCGATCAAGTAAATTTTTACGTTTTGGTCGGCCATATTGGATCCGATTTTTTCAATTTTGAAAATCTATGGTCAGATTCGTAATCAGCAATCTCGAAAACCCCCGAGTACCGAGTTTCACCTCGATTAAGTCAGTTTTTACATTTCAGTCGGCCATCTTGCATCCGTCATTTTTAATTTTGAAAATCTGATGGTAGATTCGTAATCAGCGACCCCGATAACCCTCGAGTACCTAGTTTCGTCCTATTTCAACGACGGTTTCTTTTCAGCATTCTTTGTAAAAAAACACGTAATTTTTATAAATTGTTCATCATTATAAACAATTTAACATAATAATTGATAATAAATAATAATTTTTTCACATTTAAAAACACGTTATTGAAGAACAAAGGAAGAAAAAATTTGCACTAAAATTTAATTCCCTACAAACATAAAAGTAACAGTTATGTAACAACTATGTAACATATATGTAACAATGTAACAATTATGTAACGTTTATGTAACAATGTAACCATTAAGTAAATATTACAAAACTGTTACTTTCCGTGTTTCCATCTACTGAAATTTTAATCTGCTGAAAAATTAAAATAATGAATTACAAAAAAATGTCCTACAGAGCTTGGACACCGTGCTTCAAAGGGTTAACAGGTACACATATGAATAAATAAAATGTTATTTTCAATTATATTATAAAGAAAACAATCAGATTTTATAACATATCATTAATGAATATTACATCACATCATATTTATGAGGGGTTCGTTAACGATTTCGTTACGATTTCTTGTTCCTGCCCTTCCACTCAAATAAATGTTATTACAAAATAATAATATTTCATAATTACGTAAAACAATTATTGTTAATAAGAAATTATTTTCAAAAAAGCACAAGCTTAAAAAAAATGTATGCCAGTACGAACTAATAGCTATTATTATTTGATTTTTGGTATGCAGGGATTTCTGGGAGCGATGATTACGAATTCAATATCAGATTTACAACATTTAAAATGGCGGATTCAATATGACCCATTAAAATTCTGAGAAACGGTAATTTGGTCTTATATTGGATCCGCCATTTTGAATCTTGTAAATCTGATAGCAGATTCGCAATCAGCTGCTCCAATAACCCCTCCCTGCAAACACGGAAAGTAAGAGTTATGTAATATTTACGTAATGGTTGTATTGTTACATAAATGTTACATAGTTGTTTAGTAACAGTCGGAATAAACTAAAATAGTCGGTAAGTAACAGTTATGTAATATTTACGTAATGATTACATTGTTACATAAATGTTACATAGTTCTTTAGTAACAGTCTGAATAAACTAAAATAGTTACATAGTTGTTTAGATAACAGTCGGAATAAATTAAAATAGTCGGAATGTAACAGTTATGTAATGTTTACGTAACGGTTACATTGTTACATAAATGTCACATAGTTGTTTAGTAACAGTCGGAATAAACTAAAATAGTCGGAAAATAACAGTTATGTAATATTTACGTACTGGTAACATTGTTACATAAATGTTACATAGTTGTTTGGTAACAGTCGGAATAAACTAAAATAGTCCGAAAGTAATAGTTATGTAATATTTACGTAATGGTTACATTGTTATATAAATGTTACATAGTTGTTTGGTAACAGTCGGAATAAACTAAAATAGTCCGAAAGTAATAGCTATGTAATATTTACGTAATGGTTACATTGTTACATAGTTGTTTAGTAACAGGCGGAATAAACTAAAATAGTTACATAGTTGTTTCGATAACAGTCGGAATAAATTAAAATAGTCGGAAAGTAACAATTATGTTATATTTACGCAATGGTTACATTGTTACATAGTTGTTTGGTAACAGTCGAAATAAACTAAAATAGTCGGAAAGTAACAGTTATGTAATATTTACGGAATGGTTACATTGTTACGTAAATGTTACATAGTTGTTTGGTAACAGTCGGAATAAACTAAAATAGTCGGTAAGTAACAGTTATGTAATATTTACGTAATGGTTACATTGTTACATACTTGTTACACAGTTGTTTAGAAACAGTCGGAAAGTAACAGTTATGTAATATTTACGTAATGGTTACATTGTTACATAAATGTTAAATAGTTTAGTAACAGTCGGAATAAACTAAAATAGTCAGTAAGTAACAGTTACGTAATATTTACGTAATGGTTACATTTTTACGTAAATGTTATATAGTTGTTACATAACTGTTACTTTTGTGTTTGCAGGGTTGTATACCAAATTTAAGAAAAAAACCATCACTGGGAAAATTCGTGGTTGAAAGGATATAGCATTCAATATTCAGGCAACATTTTCTTTATTGTACATTATAGTTGCATGACAGTGCACTTTGCTATTATAAATATGTTTTTTGAACATTTTGAGATTAGTCAATAGTTCTAGAAATTAATAAATGACTTTGAAAAACACTAGTTAGTAGACTGAAAACAATGATGCAAATATTTTCCTATCCTGTAAAAAAGTTGCCATTTACGTAATTTATTTTCATCACCTCGTGACTCTCATGGCAATCTGTATACATATATTTGAACTTGAAATCATCTGCAGTCTTGAATCGAATATCGAAACAACCGTAGAAAAGACGTCATAGCTGGCCAGGTGTTGGTGCTTCAAAACGTGCTGTCACATACTGTCACACAGACAGACCCTTTTTAGGTTAGAAATTTAAAATCCTTTCCGCGAACTATCAGCAAAGTACAAATCTGCAGATAGCCTTCATCAGAACCTCAAGAAACCTTCGAAACATTATCCGGAATGTTCATTTCAAATATAAATACCCTCGCAATGCGATGACATCATTCAACAAGGAAATTTTCATTGACAATAGCATTTTGCTAAATCACCAAGTGAGAAACGAACCAAAAATCGCTATGTTACAGGAGAATTCGCTACAAAAAAATGGAGTAAAAAATCCATTTCTCACCTCATTGATCGTAAGTACAATTGTAATATTTTTTATAAACATTTTGTAACTTTTAACTTGTTTCGTAGTCCGGAGCGTCTGCAGGAGTCATCTGTGATATTCTATTTTTTCCGCTTGATACGCTAAAGACTAGGCTACAAAGTCAACATGGTTTTACTAAATCTGGTGGCTTTCGACATCTTTATCATGGAATTGTTCCTGTCATGATTGGTTCTGCACCTTCTGGTAGGTAACTTATTTCAGAAAATCATAGTTTATTGGTTTTCACCTCCATTTTCTATTTCAGCTGCCTTATTTTTCGTATCGTATGAAGAGATGAAAGGATTCCTTCAACCGCTTTTACCAAGTCAGTATCATGCGATTGCTCATATGTGCGCTGCCTCGACTGCTGAAGTAGTAAGTCAATTTATTTGAGAAATAATTTCTACCATTAATATTATCAATTTCTGTTTAGACTGCATGTTTAATTCGAGTACCAGTTGAAGTCGTAAAGCAACGACGGCAAGCAATGTTGGCTGATGTAGGTGGATTGAGTCTGAGAACTCTCTATCGAGGATATGGCAGTACAGTTCTACGAGACTTACCGTTTGGTTTAATCCAGATGCCCTTATGGGAATATTTTAAATTATGTTGGACACGAAGGGTCTGTCGGGAGTGTACACCAATCGAGGGTGCTACTTGTGGTGCTTTATCAGGTAAAATGTTGTATTGCTTTTATCAAAGCTTTATAATATAAAAATTTTTATTTGCAGTAACAGTATCAGCCGCATTGACAACTCCGTTGGATGTAGCAAAAACTAGAATCATGTTAGCTTCTACATCAGCGGACAAAAAAGAGGTCAAAATTTTCACCATGTTGCAAAAAGTCTACAAATTAAATGGATTCCAAGGGTATTTTTATATTTTGTTTTTCTATTATGATTGTTTATTTTAAACAATTGTTTTTCAGATTATTTGCTGGATTCTTTCCAAGAGTTGGAGGTTTCACCGTCGGAGGTTTTGTTTTCTTTGGCGTCTATGAAAAAGCCAGAGAATTATGCGGTTTAATATTTAACGATGAAACTTAGACATTTTTCTACTTCCTTTTACAAAGTAGATTCTCCAGCACAACTGCTTCAGACCAACGATGTATACGGAATACATTTTAAATACCTCAAAGAAATAAAGGTAAGTTTTAAAAAATTTGATTATTTTTAAATATTGAAAAGAAACTTTTTTTACAGGCAACTTGAGGCTGCACCAAAAAGTCGATGATTAGTTTCGCTGGCGACACTCTCCGACAAAGCTTAAAGAATATTTTTTACATTTGAATATTTACTAAGTTCTAGTACTTATTAAGAAGCAAGAATGTTCTGAATATATGGATCTAACCATTTTAAGGGATGATCTATGTGATTTTAAAAGCAACGAAATGAAAAGTATAATATTATGCTAAATCTTTCAATAATTACATTTTTTACTCCATATTGACTTCAATTCAACACATTGTAGAATTTTTTAATCGATATTAATAACAATTCATGGAGCTTCGCATTCATTTTATTTAAGACGCTTGTATAAAAATATTTCATAATTGTGTATATAAATTTTGAATTATTTTAATGAATTATATAATAAACAAAGTAAGTTATTCAAGAACGATTAATGCAGATTTCCATTGTTTTTACTAAAATTCTTAATCTGCAAGTTTTAAATCAAAATTTAATATAAATCCTCCTAGAACTGATCTTTCCATCATTTTGGGAGATTTTTATCACAGATGCCTTAGGCGTATTACAAAGTAGTAATCTTAAAGGCCTTCGAGCGCAATACCAAATAATAGACGAGTAAACAAATAAAAAAACGTGGTTATTCATCCTGTTATTTAATTTCTAAATTTGTTAATTATTTTTAGTTATATTTTCTCATGACTGTATAAATTTACAGTCACTTGTTTGATACCTACCTCATAGAATATTTAAAAAAAAGAAAATTATTTGTAAATGATTCATAACTTGGAAAGTTCTGCACATTTAAAGCTACAATTACTGCTAATCACAAAATTTTATCGTTGTGCACAAATAAAATAGGTCGCTCTCGTGAGACTGTTTAGTGGTCATAAACAATTATGTACAACAGCTTTTATACTTATTTTCCTCGGTATCTGTTGAAGCAATAATATGCATATCATTGCGGTCTACTGCTACCAATGCAGTCCTCTGTAATTTAGTTGTAAATAGTTTTTATGAAATTAATAAACTACTGTTTATCATTGAATTTTAGAACCTTCTTAAAAAATGAATTTACCAACATTTATTTTACAGCAAGTCATTAAAAATGACTGAATTCGCAACATAATCGTTAACGGTATTCTAATTGACATTACAAATGAATGGGGGCCGTATTGTGGTATATTATAAATTATATAATTCTCTTCATTATATTTTAAATAAATTAAGAAATGTTTATTTGGACATATTTTTGTTAAGGTCCATAACGGGCACCAAATCCGGTGACAACTGAGAACCATAACAAATTAATTAATGAAACCGAAAAAATGTCCAAATAAACATTTCTTGATTTATTTAAAAAAATATTCACGGTTCGAAGTAACATCAAAAAAATCTTGTAATTTTAATTTAATTCTATTGTATTTTAATTCAAATTTCTATGATTTAACTAAACAAAAAATCATATCACGCATTGTAACATCAAAGCAAACAACTAATGCTTGTTAATATAATGTATTGATGACATTAAATGCCCCTGTAACACAATATAAAAGAAGCTCTGTAACACCACGACACATTTTTCAAGTAGGTAATAAGATTAATAAAAACTAAAATTAATCATATTAGTCAGAAAAAGTGTTTTTACATTCATTAACAAAAAGTGATAGAGATTCCTGAGATCTTGTGGCTTTTTCGAGCGAATTCCAGAGTTTGGTTAAACGAAAGACGCATGAGTAAATCGAAATTAGTAAGTCAAAAGTAAGTTGAAAAATGCTATACAATGTCCTTTAATAGAATACACCAGGTTTTTCAATTTAACTACCAATTAAATGGTAAAGTTCTAACAAAACTAGCATCCAAATTAGACTGGACACGAAATTAACTGTTGCTGACCATCTACATTACAACATTAGAAAGGCACTTGAAATGTTAGGTTTTGTAAAAAGAATGTGCGCTGATTTCAATAGCATAAATACCATAAGATCTCTCTACTTAATCTTACTGTATGTTTCTCAAATTTGGGCTCCTCAATACGAAAGTCACATGAATAAATTAGAACACATTAAGCATAAATTTCTCACATAACTATGGAAGTTTCAAGACAATTACATTTGCTCTCGATAAAGTCAATTATTAGAGTTAACGATCTAATTTCTTGCATAAATTAACCCATAACAATATAGACTGTGACTATCTTATTAATAAAATTCAACTTTATTCTCCCAGCTTTTAGATAAGGAATCCTAATATCTTCTCTTTGCATACTCACATTCTACGACAATCTTATTTAGAATTAAATAGGACGATTCGGAATAGGCTTTATGAATATTGTTAATTTCACAAATATTGTTACTTAGTTATATAATTAGAAATGCGGTTGGTTTTTCTTAATAATTATTATTAGAGTACGTTTTTTTTTTCAAATGTGTTTATTTCGATATATATATATATAAATGGTTTTTTTTGGCCATCGTTACTGATTTTTCTGTTACAATTCTTTATGCAATTGAGTATTTACCCATTGATTAATAAATAAATAAATAAATGAGTAAAAGCATCTATTTGATTTACACGATCGTTCGAATAATGCTTTTGACGTACTTAATATACCCTGATAAAACTTTCTTCATAAAAATAATGTAATTCATTTTGTGAAGTGACTGCAAAGTTGGAACATTAAATTTATACACTATATGATTGTAATTGTGATAAAATGTTATTTCTTGTTACGATCAAATTAAAAATCCTTTACTGCAAATGAAATCCCAAAACCTTTGGAAAAGGCATATTTTTGAAAAAAAAAATATATATTTTGTAGTTTCTTATGTATTTTGTGTCATCTACTACAAATGTGCTGATATAGAAATTGGTACTCTGCATATTAAAACTGTTAATTTTAAATTAAATGTGCAAAAACCTGTTCTTTTTTTAGTTTTTGAAATTTATTTTTAAAAATTGTCTTGGCGTCCCACTCAGCACTTTTTGAATTGATAATATTATTCAAGTTTCTTTGGAAAATTGTGAAAATTTCTTTATAAGAGACTGATAAATGGAAATGAATTCAGGATAACAAATAAGAATTTTATTCTAAACTATTAGTGTTATTGTCTTAACTATTCGTGGTATTGTTAAGGATAAAAATGAATTCGTATGTTTGATCCTGAATTTAGATTCTTGATATTTGAATTTAATTTTCATTTACTGGGTATAATATAATATTGTCTAATAATAATGTATAATAACAGTCTATAATATCAACGAATATAGTCTATATTCGTTGATAATATCATTACAAAGTACTTTGCAAAAATAAAATTTTTTTTTTAAATACCTTGTCCTTTATCCTACATTTCTTTACATGTTGTTTTCTACCGAGGACAATATTATTCAGAAGTTTGTTCAAGATAAACAACCCAGTAAACGAAAAAAGATTGAAAAGTATTAAAAAGGGGTCAATTGGGATTAAAATGAGACTACTTTTAATTAATTTTGTTCAAAAAAGGGTTTTGAATTCTAGTAAATTCCAAAGTAGGTATATAAATTGATTGAATCCCTGTGAATCCTCCTCGAATAATCGTTGTGAAAATCAATCCCCTTGATTGCGATAACTGGGATTGAAAAACGTATGTTTCAATCCATGTAAATTCCACATCTGTCTGTATCGTTTAAATACCATTTCTGGAATTAAAAATTCCTTTCTTGGATCCCCTTGAATATCATTTATTACCAAAATTTGAAAAAATCCCATTTAATACAAGATATGGGATTTAAGATTATATTCTTTGAATACCATCGAATACTATCGATTACCAATATTTGAAATAATCCCATTAAATGCAAGATGTGGGATTAAAAATTATATTATGGAATCCTCTTGAATACCGTTGTTTACCCATCCCAGTAAATGAAAAAAGATTGAAAGGTATTGAAAGGGGATTAATGGAGATTAAAATTTGATTGTTTTTACCTCATTTTGTTCAAAAAAGGTATTGGAATGATTTTTAATCCCAATAAAACCCCAATTATGAAAAGAATTTTGACTTATTGAATCCTCTCAAATGCCGTTCTACAAACGGCCATCAAAATGAATTCCAGCGAATACAAGATTTAGAATTAAAAAATATCTCATTGAATCCCCTCAAATTCCTCCCATTAAAAAATATCATTCAATACCAAATATGGCATAAAAGAATGTATTACTGAATCCGCTCGAAATCTATCAATTACCACTTCAAAATTAATTCCACTGTATTCCATATTTGGAATTCAAACTCATTTTAATGAATTCCCTTGAATAACCATGGCCCTAAGTTAATTTTGAATTCCAGCCCAGAATTGCAAAAGATATATTATGGATCCTCTTGAATACCAACGATTCCAAACATTAAAACTTATCCCAACGGATACCAAATTTGGAATTGTGTTCAGTGAATACTGAATTTACTATTATGATAAAATTATTAAAAACATAAATAATGATTATTGAATAGATGCACGAGTTCATAAAATTATATGTAAATTAACTTTTGTCTCATATAACAAAAATTTGAAACAACATATTTTCGAGCGCGAAAAAAAGATTAAAAAAATGTTTTATGTATTTATGTTATTTTATATACGCGCAGAAAAAGACCAACTCTTTGTTTTGATTATTTTTAAAGTAAATAATTCAGTGAAATTTCGCTGTGAATTGTGGTATTTAATGTATTTTAGCCTGCCCGAATACGTTATTATATAAACACGTAGAAAAATAATCTACTTTCTGTTTCAACTATTCGTTATTTTTTCATTATTTCACAACAGTGACTGTGGCCAAGTGGTTGCGCTTCGAACTTGCTGCGCAGAGGACTGTGGTTCGATTCTCGGTCGAAGCGAATCTGCTTTTTTTTTAATTTACTAATTTGGGATTATATGGGATTACAAAAAATAGAATTTTTTAAATTTCAATACCAACAAAAAAGGGATTAAAAATTTTGAATCACTTTTAATCTTTTTTCGTTTACTGGGTAATTAGCTTTCTTAACTTCCTGAATGAATTTCAATTATTTTTAACGGTTAATAGTTTGTAGGAAATTGTTCGCTACAATGATTTTGAATGGGAAAAAAGTATGGAATGGAAAAAGTATCATCCCTAATAAATTTCTGGAAAATTGCAAAAACTGTTCGAGATTGAATTAATTGCAATGGAAAAATAATTATCTTTGCTTCAAATGAATTTGAATTATAAAAAAGTAAAACATGAAATATATCTGAAGTATTTTCTCATTGAAATTTATTCCAGACGATGAAAAAACATATTTAAACGTGATGCAGTGAATGAATTTTCGTTTGCTGGGATGAAATATATAATAAATGATGTGATAAAATATATGATAATCATGAGATCAATCATATATGGCAATTCATATAATGAATGAAAGAAATAAAAAATAATGTTTGTTATTAACACTGGTTCTGTTACTAAAGAAGATTCATATTTTGAATGTGAATTATTGCTCATAATGTCCTAAAAAAATACAAATACAGCGTAAAATATAGAAAAACTTCATCGAAGTCCATTTGCGTTAATAATAATGTACATATGTATCATATTTGAATATTGCCCTTTCTTAAAAGTTCTAAAGAACTCGAACCACATATAACATTGATCAAGTAGACGATAGACAAAGGTTTTATTAGATACATCTAAATGTGTGAATAACTCTCGGAATACGGATGGAATAGTGTAGATCTGATTGGAAACAATGCTGATAATTCAGTGATAATTGAAGTAATAACTTCATGATATGATAAACTACCAGTATGCTCTCATAACTATGATGTAATTTGATAGAAAATGAAACCTTTTTGTCAATAATTTACAGTAATTATGGTCTCGGTGGGTTATAAATTATATCCCAGTAAATGAAAACGAATAGAAAGTTAAAAATACAAATTGAAATAAATTCAAGTGAATTAAAATAAATTAAAATGCATGTAAATGATTAATTGAATCCACTTTTTAAATCATTTTAATTCACTTGAATTCATTTCAATTCGTATTTTTAACTTTCTATTCGTTTTCGTTTACTGGGATGTAAAAGAAATTAAGAAAACGTTTCTTTGTTAGTACACTTTTAGAAATGTAATGAAAAGTATCGTTTATCATATTTTTATCACTTGTCACATCAAAACAACCGATGATATATGGGCAAATCCACAGAACTTTTCATTTCTATGAAATACCCATAATTCCATAATTATTAAGACTTTAGAAATGTTTAAAAAATATACTTATTTCGTATTTCAACAAAGACCTTTATTAACAACATTTGTAGCAAAAAAGGCGTGCCAAAGTATAAATATTACATAATAGTCTTGGTATTAACGGTTCTTAAACAATTTATGACAATTTCTTTTGCAGAAAGATAACACAATAATTTTACGTTTCTGCCAATAATGAGGGCCCTCTTCAGAAAATTTATTATTTCTAAAATACAAAAATCACTTAAGTTTAAAAAACAATAAAATTTACAATATTATAAAATACAAGTTTCATCTTATCATAATAAATGTTATGTAATAAGCAATTTGACAAATTGGAAAAAGTCTGGATTTTTAAGTGTTTGAGCAGAAAAAACTGTTAAAATAAATAAACTATTATCATATTATATTTTATATTCAACGTACCCATCCCAACCTCCAACGTTAAATAATGTAAAAAAAGAGAAAATTAATCACCTTATTATGAAAATTCTTGTTAGAATTTAAATATTAATTTCAAATGAAACGGTTAAGAAAATTAATCACGTTTTATTAAACGTTGTATATCAAGTGCTAAAGTATTTTTATGTAATAGCAAGAGGCAGTAAAAAATGTAAAAACTTGGAAATTGCGAATGAAATAATCCAATTTTTCAAAAATCTCCCTTATGCTAAAATGGCCTTGCGATTAAAGCATTAATCTGATATTTAACTTGTAACTGCACATACTAGAAAACAGTGTTATAAGTCACATTGATGTGCGCAAAGTTTATTATAAGATTTCAGCATCCGTTTGACATGAAATAACTTTTTATGAAATCCATATTTTATTGATATTTTGCTGTTTCGTGATTGCGGCCTGCAATAACCCAACGAAGTAATAATTTTTTATTCCTGAGATAAAAATGAAGAAATCTAGCCATATTACGAATATTTAGTCGTTGTACATCCATGACAAGATAAAGTTGAAATAAATAATAAAATTCGTACAACCATAAAAAATTTCACATTATCGTAGAGCACATCTCTAATAAGTTTTTAATATGTTTTAATAAAATAGGCCTTGAGAATGCTTGGTTTCACTAATAGATCTACGTCAAACTTCAAGAATCCATCAACATACATTTACTTATACAAGTCTTTATTATTATAATATATTCTTAGACGTCTTTGGAATGCCTTACCCGCCACTCTTACATCAATTACAGATATAGGCTTATTTAAATCTAGTCTTCGCGTAAATATTACTAATTTTAATTTGTATTAACTATTTTTAAGTATAATTGTTATTCCGTCATTCTTTATATATTATTTACACAAATTTGTACCTCTTATATACTATTATTTTGTTTGTGCCTGAGTTTTAAGGGCCTGAGTGGTCCGTTTAATGAAAATAAATAAATAAATAAATAAATAAATGGTTCTTGATGTCTGTGATTCCATCAATCGATCATTTATTAACACAAATTATGTGGGCCGCAAATAATTCTTGTATTTTGTTCGTATTGTTGTAGAAAATGTAATTAATTATTTAGTGAAAATAAATTCAAAATTATTAAAAATACCTGTGTATTTCATACACATTCAAACTGTCCGCAATAAAAAAGTCACGTACGTGTATAGATTATTTCTCCTAGAGTAAACATGTATGCGAAGGGGGAACATTGTGTGCGATTAAACATTTTTTTCAATCTGTTTTGAGAAAAGGTCGAAAGTTCTTTGAATTTGACCATATAAGATATATTACTTGATAGTTTTTAACAGGGAATGTTACTTATGGTCCCATGATTATTAAACGATCAGGCTAATGGCACTATTGAATAGTATATAACGAAATAAGAAAACAAAGAAAAGAAAATGTATGTACAATTAATATAAATTTTCTTTACAATATCACAAATATATTTTTAATTGGTAATTATTATTTCAAATCATGCCAAGAACTAAGAATGCAAGCAAATTTTACATTCATGCAATGTCAGATTGAAGTAAATAATTAATTTACGTATGAATTCTACTAAAGATAAATGTGTGGATCTATTACAAAGGCCACTGATGAAATTCAAAAGACAATAAAAGTTACAAATAAATATAACACTGATTATTAGAATTTATAAATTTGAATTACACTTACACTGAACATTCCAGTAATGTCCTTTGTTCAGAAGAAGAACGTCCATGGAGACTTGAATTTTTTGTGAACACGCTGTTCGCGTTAAATTTTATTTTACGCAGAATTCTATAAACCCTTTTCTTACAAATGGCGTCTTGGCGGGAACCAATCAGCTTGCTCACGTGGACAGGTTGAAATACGAATACCGCACGCTGATTGGTGACCGCTAAAGTAGTGGGGAAATAGTGGGGATGAAAAGTGGCAACAGCGAAGCGATTAGCGAACAGGATAAAACAGTTTAGAATTCGGCTTACATTCGTCGTGTACACTAGTCTGTTTGCATGTCAGAAAAAGTGTTTGTGTCGTGACGAGAAAGGAAAAAATGGGTGTTAAAGATTTGTGGAACATTTTATCACCACTGGCTGAAAGGCAACCCCTTTCCGAACTTCATGGAAAGACGATAGCTGTGGATCTTAGTTGTTGGGTTGTTGATTCGAAATCTATCACTGACAACCGTGCACAACCAAAATTATATCTTAGGTAATGTTTACCATATTCTTTTAATGTTAACATAATGAAAATATGTATCTTAATTTCCTTAATATAAAAAATTAACTGTAAATGCAGAAGATACAACTAACGATTTCTTTGTTCTTTGATTCAACGATTAAATATTGTTATATATAGTTTGTACAACTCTCAGTATGTCAAATTATAACAAGAATTGTTTTTCTTCTGATCATGTTCTTTGTCTGCAGTAAATTTACAAAATTCAGTTTAGTATTCTAAAAGTCCAAACTTACTTAATATAAGAATTTAATAGGATATATTAAACGATGAGATTGAACTAAGTTTAAATCAAAAGTTTGGACCCATAGCTATTTTCAATTTTCAACAAGTATTTTCTTACCAAATTTGAAATTAATCAAGAGAGGAAACAAAGACATTTTATTAGGGTTTTTATTTTAATAAAGTAATCTTTACACAAAGTTATTAATGCGATTTATAGAACAAAAATATCAGACTATATTCGCTAGAGTTATATATGTAGAAAGTTTATTTCAGTCTATGAAATTGGATATTTTGTCTTGAAATCCTAGACTGTTGTTCGAATGTGCAAACAAAACAAAGACTATGGAATTTACTTAATAATGTTCGATTAATCACTACTTTAACATCTTTCCCTAATTCGTATAGACATAATATATTGGATTATTACCTTAAATTATTATATTATTTTTAGATTGTTAGATTTATTTTGTGGTTACTTGTATCTGTAATTTCTTTTCTTTATTACTCATGCGACTGATTGTAATATTTCTGTTAATGGGACAATTTTGCCTGTTTGCTATTTTTTTTTTATTTATAAATTTACGGCATTTATATGCCTATTACATAAAATTATACATTAAAAATTAGTATACGCAGCTAAACAAACGCTAATATAATTGACCACGGAATAACACAAAAAAGCGGAATTATAAGAAGTTCTTAAAAAACATTCGTTAATGTAGACCTTAAAAGAGTGGAATGGATGAATCGATTGAGATTCGATAGAAAGTCTATTCCACTCCTTTCGAAGTCTTGTCGTTACAGCAAAGAATCCATAGATCGATTTGTGGTTCTAAAGAAAGGGCGATGGAATCTAAGTTGATGTTAGGGACGTTTCTGGAGAAAATGAAAAACTACAGATTTTCCTGAAACTTTGCTAAAACGTTTATTTTGAGATGCTTTATCACTGATTACAAATTCAGTATAGTAATCCGCATTAAATTTTGAGAAATTTGATGTTAAAGTTGCAAGTTTTTATATGGGTAGTATAGGGAAATGCGGTTTCGCAAGATAATTGTTTAGAATTGTGAATCAAATATTCTACAGAATCCTAACATGTGTTTCGGAATAGTATTAGCAATGTTGTATTGAAATCTCGAGATAGCTTACCAAATTAATTTTAAAATTATCATTGTGTAAAATTTGCGACTGAATGATATTTTATTAGAAAATTTTGTTTTTTTCTAAAACGGTCTAAATCGATGACATTACATTCAAACACAGAAGTTATTAAAAACGAATGCAGTAGTTTCGATTTCGCATATGGGGCATTCCATGCCAAACGGGCAACTGAGAAGATTATCCTTTTTGGGTGTTTCGCAGTAAACGCTTGATTCTGAAGTTCTGTTTCCGAGAAAGCAAAAAATAATTAGTGGATTTTATTCATCTTTTTATGCACTTTCTGATAATTAAAATGATTTTTTATTTAATTGATATATTAATCATGATTTTTCAGTTTAAAAAATAGAAATCGATTTTTCTCAAACTTGGACGTTTTAAATATCTTTTAAAACAGGCTCAAATGAAAGCTCGAATATTTTCCTATAAGATCCCATTGTCACAATTATGGGTTGGTTGGTTCTTCATCTATAAAAATGCATAATAATAAGCGCATTTGGGTATTGCCACTCACGAGGCTGCATTTCTAGCCGAGTCCACGTATTATTTTGCACATTTGAGGATGAAGAACCAACTGGCCCATAATTGTGAAAATGTGATTTTATAGGAAAATATACGAGCTTTCATTTGAACCTGTTTAAAATAATATTCAAAACGTCCAAGTTCGAAAAAAATCGATTTTTATTTTTAAACTGATAAATCATGATGAATATATAAATAAAATAAAAAATTATTTAAATCATCAGAAAGTGCATAAAAAGACAAAGAAAATCCACTAATTATTTTTTCCTCTCTCGGACACAGAACTTCAGAAACAAGCGTTTAATGCGAGACACCGAAAAGGGCTAATCTTCTCAGTTGCCCGTTTGGCGTGGAATGTCCCATATATAAGAGAGCTTTCTCGCTGGGGAACGTTCTCAAAGAGATTGATACATAAATAAATTTAATCATTCAGGAGAAGAAAACAGTCTGTAAATTACTTTATAAACATTGTGAATGTCGATTGCATGATTAATGGATTTAATGGTCGGGAGATACAAAGTTTTTGCATGGTAAGATAAATTATGGTTTAAAAAAGAAAATTTCGAGTTGGCTTTTAAAGACAAATAGTGGATAAATCTGCGTTGAACAGATTTAAGAACTGTTATTCCTTTGGCTGTGTAAGGCAACCAAACGGGGGAACAATATAGTAGATGACGAAGTACCAAAGACTTATATAAATAAATAATGGTATGGATATTTTAAAAGTCGCCAGTTGATCGCTGCACAAAGCAAAGTACAGAGTAAGCCTTGGCGATACAATGTTAAGATGTTTGATAAAATTTCCAGATTGGTCGAAAGTAACACCAAGATCCTTGATTGAAATTACATGTGATAGTAGGTTATTATTTAATAAAATTGAATTATTATGATAAGTTTCTTTTGGACATTAAATTGGTTTTAAACTGTGCTTATGACCTACCAGGATTACATGTGATAGTAGGTTATTATTTAATAAAATTGAATTATTATGATAAGTTTCTTTTGGACATTAAATTGGTTTTAAACTGTGCTTATGACCTACCAGGATGTTTATAAAAATTGCATTAGATATTAAAATGCATAGTTTGAAGATCTCTAAACATTTCAAACACCTTGCACGTAATCACTTGGATTCCCAAACGCTAGGCTTTGTTAAAACATTTATAATCTCAACTAGTAATAATATTAACAACAAAAAAGAAAAAAGGTAAAAGATAAAAAACGACATTCATAATTATAAAACTAATAAAATTATATTATAATACAATTTCGATTTAACAGTTATTTGGAATAAACTGGTATATGAATACGATTGGTTAGCATGCAATTATAATAAATCTAAAGAAAGAAAAATGCCATTAGTACAAAAATATACTCTGAAGGCAAAATAAATATCTGGACATGCAAAAAATATATAAATATGAAAAAAAATTGTATAGACATGCAAAATATACAAATAATTAAAATTAAAAAGATACACGCGTAGCGTTTCGTTCAATCCCCACTTTCAATTATTTTCTTAAATGCAGTGTCACACGATAACAAAATATTAAAACAAATCACGATCATTGTCAAAATATATCACAAATATATAAAAATCCTGCGATTAATAAAACTGTATCTTTTATTAAAAAGTCAAATTTACTTCAGATTTTATTTATTTATTTGGTAATTTACACAGGCACTACAAAGACTCCTAAACAGTCCAGGCCCATCAGGTACAAAAATAATAAAATAATGCATGTATAAAATTTTAAAAATAATAAAATACTTAGAAACAATACGAGAGAAAATAAGATGGTGAAATATCAAATTAACAAGATTAATGCAAATTTAACGCAAGAATAGATCTCGGCAATGTAGCCTTAAAAACATTAATTTCATTGATGTTTAACAAATTTTCTGGCAACCAATTCCAGATTCTGCGTAGTCTAATTTTTTACGAGAAATATAAAAAATTAGATCTAATCGCCTCCTCGACAAGTACTCTGAAGTGTCTTATATTATACAGCGATAATCTGCAAGGGAACATATTTATAAATTCATCACATTGAATATTATTCTGTAAAAAGTTGAATATAAGCACAATATCATTGTATTCGTGGAGTTTACGGATGGTCCAAAATTTAAATCTATCCCTTACAGGCATGTAATTATGGTTAAAACAATGCTTAGGGATTTTAGAACGAAATGCAAATTGTCGTAGGAACAAATGGTGGACCGCTTCCAACAGACCATGACTAAAGTAGGAGAGAGTCCGGTAGCCCCAACCACTAATTAGTTCTAAGAATGTAAAGATAGATTTTGGCTAATTTTATAATTTTTTTTTATGGAACACTACACAAAACTGTAAATTTGAGACTAGGAAGCTATTTGTCTTTACTTTAATGGTATAGCCTAAGTTTTTATTCTTGAAACTCATAAAATGAACATTTAAAAAAAATATAGGTAAGTTTCGCAGTTAATATTTGTTATTATATAATAAATAAGCTAATTATTGTTGTGTGTACACAAACATTCATCCCTCAGCTTTTGATTTAGGCTATAAAAACTTTATTTTTTATGTCTCATTTGTTTATAATAACAATTTCAAGGCTCATACATACTTTCCGGTACCCCCAACCATTTAGAGTCCGGTATCCCCGACCGGTAAAAATGTTGCTTATCTAACAATTTTAAAAGCTAACTTGACAGCAGTAATGAAATTAAGCTTAAATGTAATTTGTTTTTTCATTTATTGTTCATAAAAATCCTCTCGCGAACAGACTGACGCGACTACACATCGTATGCTGGCTTTAGTTATGTGAAGTGATTTTTAGATTTATTTATGAAATAAATAATTCGAATAACAGTAATGGAAATTACCACATCTTGAGTATGTAGTTTTCTACATTACATTTTTAAAAAATAATGCTATTATTTAATAATAATTTTATTTTTCAATGATGATAATAGTAATAATTTTTTAATAATAAAGAGATGAGCCGAACACTCTGAAATTTTAACGGACAATGTCATTTACGAAACTGCAAAGGCAAAAGAGCAAGAAAAAATTATATTTATGTTTAATAGTTTTAAAAATGTCATAAAAAAACTTTTTTATCCACATGTTTATTACATTGCTTACTACATCTATTTTAAATTATATTAAACAATGGAACATGTAAATATTAATTTATTTCGAATAAAGATCCATTATAAATATTTAATGATGTATTTTTACCATATACAAGTTAATTTATTGAGTGGTCAGGGCTACCGGACAAGTAAAATGGCGTAACCAATTTTATGAACAACGAAAAGGATGCAATTCTTTAACAGATTTGCTATTTTGTCTTCAAATTTTCCATTACTTGTTGAAGTTGCGAAAAATAAGTTATATACGAAAAACCTTAGGTGGTCGGGGCTACCGGACTCTCCCCTATATGGAGTCCATATTGGCGAAGCATTAATATTGGAACGACCAGAATCTTATATAGTGTAATGAATGATATTGGGTTACGAAAGCCTCTAGTCATTCTAATAACGAATCCAAACATTCTAAGGGCCTTGGAAGCAGTCAACTGGATATAGTTATTAAAAGAAAAATCAGATGAGAAAGTTACTCACAGATCTCCAATAGACTGAACTCCGTTCAGGAAATTACCACCGATAGTATAACAGTATTCAAAATTGACATTGGTTTCACAAAACGTAATAGCATTGCATTTAGGATAATTCATTTGAATACCGTTATCCAATGACCACTGGACTAAATTGTCAAGATCCATTAGAAGTTTCGACGAGTCCACCGGACTTAAATTTCGTGAATAAAGTTTCCCATCATCTGCGAATATTAATATATTCGAGTTGACTAACATTTTAGGTAGGTCATTAATATAAACCGAAAAGAAATAGGAACAATGTGAGATCCTTGAGGGACTCCAGTGGTCATACCGATACATTTAGATTTATAGTTGTTTAATCTCAACGATAATGAACAATCTGATAGATGTTAACAATTTATCCCGTTTTCAGTGATTCCAAAGTTTATCTAATAATCGTAAGTGATTAACTTTGTCAAACACTTTTGAGAATTCAAGATAGATAGAATCCCGAGCCCCCAAGGAATCAAACATATAATCAGAGTAGATAAATAACCCTGGTAAAATGAAGTGTGTCGGACGCCTTAAATTGTCTAAATTCACTCTTCCGTTACTCTTTTGTAACGCTTAAATGCTATTTTAAGAATTTAGACAAGAAACGATTAATACACTCTTCGATTTTTACCAGGGAAGTTAGAGACAGTAGATTTTCCCTTGAGAAACCCATGTTGTGCTGAAACTATTTTTTACTGAAGAAACGGTACAAAACATAACTAGGCAGACACACAACCCGAGAGCGAACCCGCAAATAGACAAATCGTCATTAACACGGGGGAAAATTACCTGTCCTTTTTGTCCTTTTTTATTAAAGAAATAATGAAGGCTTATATAAAAAAATATAGGGCAAAAGTGTTTTGTTTCTATAGCAAGTAAAATTATAAATTTATTAATTCAGTTGAATATTTTAACTAGCCCAATTATACCAAATATCTCGAATGCGAAAGTAAAAGTAAAAATAAAAGAATGGTTAAAAGTGAAAAATAAGCAAGAACTCGAATATTTACATTAATTGAAAAGTTAGGTATTATAATTATGGAAACTTATTCTGTTTCCTTCTGTCTCTACTCTTAGTTCTTTTTGAATATAACATTCATTTATTAGATTTAAGCAAACATTAATATAGTTTTAGTATTAAGTTAGTAGTAAGTTTAGTCTAGATATTCAGGGCGTGGACAAGTATGTAAATTATACTTTTGCTTTTTACTATGTAAAGGGTTACTCCCTCCATGTAAAATTTAACCTGAATAAAATTAATTGTAAATTATTATATAATTATCAGATATAATAAAATCTAATAGTTTAGGTATCGTACTTAAAATGACTATTGGTCTGTAATTTTCAATACTGTATTTATCACCAGATTTAAAAATTGGGAATATATTTTATAAACTTTATGTACAAATATAAAATTGTAACAAGTTTGTATATTTTTAGATAATGAAACCATTGATTAAATTTAAAAAATTGCATTTTTATCAAAATATAAAATTAAATTCTCTAAAAAATCAATAAAATCATTTTTTTATCGGTTCCTCCCTAGAATAATTTCAAATTTGCTATGAAAATACTTGTCGTGCTTCACCATAATGATATTTGTAAAGAACGATGATGGTCCGAAACTTTTGATTTAAACTAAATTTAATCTCACCGTGATTACATTTTAGTATAAATAATTTAATTAAATTGTTATACGCAATATAATAAAAACAATTAAAAAGTATTTATAAAATTATTATTTTAGGAATTTATACTTCCGCACAGCATATATGTTATTGCATGATATTTTCCCCGTATTTGTGTTGGAAGGAACAGCACCGACACTAAAACATAAAACAATAGCCAAAAGAAACATGATTCGAAGCGATTCGCTTGAAAAGAAAAAAAGTAATTGCAAAGCAGGAAGATCACGGTTCAATCATGTTTTAGCCGAATGCGAAGAAATGTTGAAATATATGGGTTTAACTTGCGTAAAAGGGTACGGAGAAGCCGAAGCAATGTGTGCATACTTAAACGAAGATAATGTAAGTCTTACTTCATTATTTTTATAAATACTTTGAAAGATTTCAATTTAAACAAAGAAAAATCTAGCTTGTCGCAGGTTGTATCACACAAGATAGCGATTGTTTTCTGTATGGTGCAAATGTTGTCTATCGCAACTATTGCACTAACGGATCGGTCGATGAATATAGATTAAAAAAATCAGAAGAGATCTTTGGTCTCGGACGTAACAAAATGATCGCTTTGGCTCTTCTATGCGGATGCGATTACAACGAAGGAATAAACGGAATTGGGAAAGAAGCAGCTTTGAAACTTTTCAAAGTTGTTGACGATGAAGACATTCTTGAAAGGTTTTTATTTTTTTTTTAAATTTAATTTAATGTTTTGATTTACAAACATAAAAATATTCCAGGCTGGAAAGTTGGCAAACCGATTTGAAATTTCATAAAATGGAGGAAGAATTAAATGATCCTAATATTTGTACAAGTTGTGGGCATTCCGGGAAAATTCGTGTGCATGCAAAGTCGGGATGTTTTGATTGCGGGACATCGAAGAAATGTAAAGAAGATTACAAGTAAGAGATTCAATAATTAAATTACAATTCCATTGTTTTAATTAAAATTTTTAAATAGAGAAAAGAGAGCATTGATGTCGAATGAATTAGCAATGCGGAAAAAGGCGTTACTCATAGAAGATTTTCCTAGTAAAGAACTAATCAACGAGTTTTTAGTGAGGAAAGGACCAGTTCCGTCATTGTTAGATTTACAGTGGAAACAACCGCAGATTCTTAACTTTGTTGTACGTAAATAAATAGATTCTTTAATTTAGTTTGATTATCTAACAAAATATTTGTGTGTTTAGAACTTTATGAATCGTCAAGGATTATGGGAACCGCAATACGCCTTTGCGAAAATTTTTCCATTGATGACTCGATGGCAACTGCAAAATCTCATCGACATACCGTTCGAACGGCAGTTGACAATGTCAGGTCTGTTCATACCAGAAAGAATTCGCAAAATCCGAAACATTCAAAGTGTACTAAGTTACGAAGTTCTGTGGATCGATAGAGACCACGCTTACGAAGGATTTATTTCCACCGCAGACGAAGAAAATGCACAAGCAGAAGAACAGCCAAATGTTTTGAAGGAGTTAATGACCATAGAGCCGCATAAATATACTTTAAATTGTTATCCGAATCTTGTCGACGAATATGAAAATGCGAGAAACACAAAAAAGAAAAGACCTGCAAAGCCTAGAAAGAAGCCAGTTGAAACTGAGGATAAACCAAAGAAGAAAGAAAAAAAAAGAGCAAAAGTTCCAAAGAGCCGGAAAATGGATGAGTTTATAAATGTGGTACGAAAGGAGAGTCTTGAAGATTCGTTTGGCGAATCAACATTGGAGGTTAAACGAAGCAGAAAGTCGGAGTTAAATGCCAAGGCTACTGCAACGCCAGAGAAACAAGGGCCACAAATCGACCAAGTTATGACGACCGAACAAATAGACAACATTTTAAACGGATCTTTAGAACTTATGTTCAATGAGTTAACCCCGGAAGATTTTGCTACAGATGGAGAGGATTCCAATATGTCTATTATTATCGATAGAATTTGCGGAGTGAGTCGAGAAAGTGATGTTATTATCGTTGAGAATAAAGATAAAACAAAGGATGAATTTGAGGTTATCGACGAACCTTACGTTCCTTTGCATGAAAGACTGAATCAAAAGGATCAAAAAAGTTTAACATATGCTAATGGAAGATTTAGTATCGGTATCGACAGTCTTCTTAACGGTACAGACGAATGAATGCGCAGAGAAGGAAGAGTTACGTTTGATAGAAATCTATTTATATAGTTTCATAATGTTATATGCGCTGGACGTAATGTTTAAAAATAAAATTACATACGCGATTTAATAAAAATATTTCAAAAAAATATTGTTACAATGACACGACTGTTTTAAATACTATTGTGATGTAAAATTTTATTTATAAAAATACAGTTGTATAAAATGAGTAAAAAGTATTATTTTGTACGTTAAATATAAAACGTTGAAGTTTCTGGTATTTTTTCAGTAGTTCTTGCGCAACATTTACTCGAGTTTTTCAAAGGCGCATGTGAACCCGATGACGATAACAAAATGGTGTCGGAATTTCCAGTCGATGTCAGTGTTGCATGAGCAATGTAGTCTTCTACAACCTCCTTGAATAATTCCACTAAAAATAGAAAATGTTGTACAAAAAAAAAACTTATTTTATGTACAGTTTTGTGATCTTACCAACATTTTCGCCTGATTTGCTAGAAGTTAAGAAAAATTTACATTCTAGATCTCTGGCATATTTTTCAGCAACGTTCAAGTCAGGTATGGCTTCTCGATAACTTTGCAGGAGGTCGGTTTTTGTTGCAGCAATGTAAACTCTGCAGGAATCGTTGTATTTACGAAGTTGGGAGAGCCAGTAATCCAGCTTTTGAAATGTTTTGAAGTCTCTAACGTCGTAACAGAGTATAGCTGCAATCGCCTCTCGATAGAACATCCCGGCAACTGATGCATATCTGTAAGTTTAGTTGTTTTATTGATTTAAATTAATCCTGTAAAATTACTGTCAATTATTTTTTAACCCTCCTGCGCACTAAGCCGTATATATACGTCCAAACGAGGTTTTTACCGTAGTCCCCATTTTAACTTCCCCACCAGATTATCTTTAAAGGAATGCATTTTCTGAAAAAAAGTTTAAGACATCTAGTATTTTTCCTTGGCTATTTCATGATGATATTGAATTTCACCTTGAACATGACCTTGATGGTTATTTTAAGGTCAAGTTTGTTTTTTAAATGGAAACTCCTATTTTTTCTCACGGATTCGGAAAATTACGTTAGAATTAGTTATAAATTTTACGTTAGAATATAATAAGGCCGATATTTTGATCAAGGTCATTTCCAGGTGAATCTTTAAGGTTCCCGTAACGGCGAATTATCTCAGCAGGTGTGCATTTTCGGGGAAAATGTTAAACATAAAAAGTTCAAGGATTTTTCCTTATCTATCTAATGGTGATTTTAATTCTGACCTTGACTATTAATCTGACGGTCATTTCAAGGTCAAGTGCAATTTGTCCAATGGGAACCAGTATTTTTTAGAACGGAAAGTCTTACGACAGAACATGACTTTGACAATATCTATTAATTAAATGTGAACTTGGCGAAAATTTAACTGCAATTACAAACCTCCTCTAAGTAGTTCCCATTTGAAAAATTGAACTTGACCTTGAAATGACATTCAAATTCGACCCCAAGGTCAAACATACTTCACCTTGAAATGATCTTCGAAGTCGACCCCTATTTATGCGTAATTTGATTTGTGAATTTCAAAACGGCAGCGTCGCATTGTAGAAAATATTTCAATCGATGTTGGGAATCCCAAGCAGCTTAAGAACTTTTGTGTTCTTTACGAATCCACGACAAAAAATAGGGATTCCGTCTTTCTAGGAATTCGCCGCCTCGGGAAAATTTAAGTTTCACCTCGAAATGACCTTCATCAAAGTATCGACCATATGATATTCGAACGTAAAATTTTGTGCTCTTTCCGAATCCGTGAGAAAAAAAGAGGTTTCCATTTAAAAACACAAACTTGACCTTGAAATAATCATCAAGGTCATGTTCAAGGTGAAATTCAATATCATCATTAAATAGCCAAGGAAAAATTCTAAAACTTATGTCTGAAACTTTTTTTCAAAAATGCATTCCTTTTAAGATAATCTGGTGGGGAAGTTAAAATGGGTCACCCTGTATACGTCCTGACAACTTTGGCTATATTTTTTGACTGGGGAATTTTTCAAGGGTCTATTACGGCTCAAATTAAAGCTGAAGACTTCCTCTTCAAGATAGACTTGGTCTAAATGATGATTTTTAGTTATTTCTTTTCGAAAACATCAATAAAAAATGTCTAAATATTATCGAAAATATGTGTTTTTTATCAAAGTTGGAAACTTGTTCAAATGAGGCTCAAAATCTCTACTTGGAGATTTTTGGGGTCGTTGATTACGAATCTAATGTCAGAAATCATAAATTCAAAATGGCGGATCCAATATGGCGGCCAAAAATACAAAATATTGACCTATTTTTATGAAACTTGGCACACAGGGGTTTTCGGGGTCGCTGATAAAGAATCTGATGTACGTGTTTTGAAATTCAACATGGCGGATCCAATATGGCGACCAAGAATACTTTTTTTCGTGAAACTTGGTATACATAGGTTTTCGAGGTCGCTGTTCAAGAATTCGATATCCGTTTTTGGAAATTTAATAAAAATAGGGCCCCGAATGCACAAACTTGAAAAAATACAGGAAATGCCTAAAAAACGCATCCATCATAAATCATAAATGTTTATAAATCACTTTTGAATGTAGCATTCGAAGCTGCCATATTGAATCCAACATTTTGAATGTCAGAAAACTGACATTAAATTCTTGATCAGCGACCTCGAATATCTCTGTATACGAAGTTTCATAAAAACAGGCTAATATTTTATATTTTTAGTCGCCATTTTGAATTTCTGATTTCTGACATCAGATTCGTAATCAGCGACCCCAAAAACATCCATATACCAAGTTTCATAAAAATAAGTCAATTTTTGTATTTTAGACGCCATATTGGATCCGACATTTTGAATTTCACAAAACTGACATCAGACTCGTAATCAGCGACCCCAAAAACGTAGAAAGTAATGTTTGCAATTTTGCAAATATATAAAATAACAAACCTGGATACGGAAACGGAAAGTCGGGTAAAACGCTTACGCAAAAGGGTTAAACGTTCGTTTCTAAATGTTCACATTTGAACTAAACATTATTTAAAAACTTATTTTTTTAAGGTTAGGAAATTTATTTACAGTTTTTTTGTCCTACAAAAACAATATAATAAAACTGTTTGAATTATCTGATTAACGCCTGAAATGACAATTTTTATACACCATTTTCAATCAAGTATTTCGTATCAAAATCAAAGTTGAAAACAATTGAGAGGTACGTATCCTACTGTTTTCGAGGTCGCTCTTCAAGATTCCGAGGTCAAAATTGAGTTTCAGCCATCAGAAATTCCAATATGGCGCCGATGATGAAAAAAATTTCCAAGAAATTGGGAATCTTTTATACTTATCATTTTTTGTCGAGCTATTAGAATATTGGGATTTTATTGAAACCTTGCATAATGGTGCATACAATAGTTGAATTTTAAGAAAAAATTTTACTTTTATACCCTACATCATTCTAACGACCTCAAAATGGCGTCAACAATGAAAATTTCTTTGAGAAATTTCTGGACGCTCTAACTCAAAATATACGAACTTTAAAAAAAAAATGCCTAGAATGAAAAGTTCTTAAAATTCATCAAGCGATATGGTGGAATTTTCAAAGTTTTTTGATGACATTTTGAGAAACTTTTTTCAACATTCTTTTTCAAAATTGTAATTTATTTACAAAAAATTTAGAAAAAAATTTAGTGTATTCTCTGATGAATTCTAAGAGTTATTTGTTCTTTGCAATTTTTTCGAAAAGTTGATAGTTTTCGAGGAAATGAATTTCAAATATTATAGTTTAGTATCCCCCCCCCTTAAAATTATCAACTTTTGGAAAAAATTGCACAGAACAAAAAACTCGTAGAATTCATAAGTGAATACGCCAAATGTTTTTCAGAATTTTTCATAAATAAATTATAATTTTCTTTTTAGATTCGTAGCTTTTAGTTATTTCAGATTTAGAAAGTACTTAAGTAACATTTTTTTCGTTGCTAAAAATTGTTATCGCCACGTTGAATTTTCCACCTCTAACATCATATTCGTAATCTTAAACCCCAAAAAACCCTTAGTGGACATATTCAACCGAAAATAGTTACAAGAATATAAAACATTCCGCCATATTGGACCCGTCGTTTAGAATTTTCCAATTTTGATATCGCAATCATAATCAGAGACCCCAAAAACCTCCCATTTTCAGCCTAAAACGGTAAAAAATTTAAAAAATTCCGTCATATTGAATTTTTTTAATACTGCATAATATTCATAATCAGAATTTTACGAAATCGTTGAATATCTGGTTTAACAAATTATCCACATTTAACCCTTTGAAGCATACGTTTTTCTTTACGTTGAATTGACTTGAAATTTGCTACTCGACGGTTTTCGGGGTCGCTGATTACGAATCCGGAATCAGATTTTCAAAATTCATATTGCGGATACAATATGGCGGACAAAAATATGAAAATCCATTGAAATATTCTGTATCTTGTAATTTGGGGGGTTTTCAGGGTTGCTGATTACGAATCCTGTGTCAGATTTTTAAAATTCAAAATGGCTTGTTCAATATGGCGGTCAAAAATATGAAAATTTATTAAATTGTTGAAGCCGCCATTTTGAATTTCGTAAAACCAAAATCGGTATCGTCATCAGCGATATCTAAAACCCCATTATACCAAATTTCAAATGATTATCTTAAAAAACAGCATCATTAATGAATTCTTTCGAAAAAAATCGTGTTTTTTTCATGTTTGTTTATTTATAAATCATAAATAATAAACAATCATATCGTAATAACTGTTTTTATACATTCTTCTATTACTATCGTAATAGAAAATAGCAAAAAGACCGATCTAAATGCGTTAACTGGAATTTAAATTAGCAAATATCAAAGAAATCGAGGTGATAACGTGGGTTACCACCATGCTTCTAAGGGTTAAGGGAATAAAATAAAGTAAACTGTTCTGTTAATACGAGTAGACCACATAAATTACCGATGTTATCAATTTTGAGAGGCTCATATTTGCAGGACAAATTTTTTAAAGCAAACTACCTTCATATTTTTCAAGTACAAGTATTAATAACACATTTGCAGTCGTTTATTGTATAAAGAATCCGTTTTCCTGATTAGAACCGGTAGTTTTCTTTAAAAAATCGTATAAAAATGGCGACATTTTACAAAAATTTGCCAAAAAAAAGTACAAGACGACATTTTTCGCTGTTTTTAATGATTGCATCGTGTAGAGCACACCGAAAAACACCAAGAAAATGTAGTGGCGTAAAAAACTAACAGCGATTTAATTAAAATTTGAGAGCTCAACGTTGCGGTTCAATTTTGTGTTATTCAGACGTTAAACCCGGTGATTTATAGTTATCTCCGAAGATGCCACGTCTTTTAGTTGAACTAGGGACTAGTTAACAATAAATTTGATATGATAAAATTAAAAAATCTTTAAATACGGTATAAGGATATTATTATTATAATTACTATCAGCTTCATGATTAATCACTTCCCAGAAAATAAAGAATGAATCAAAATTATGCAAAAGTTTTATGGGTTTGAATCCTACTTGTTGGCATCTGTGAATAATTCCGTATTTTCAATAAATTCTGTATTAACAATTGTTCTTTTCCGAAATCTTGTCAATTCTTCTGATTCGTTCTGAATAATTTTTACAACTCATAGTTTATGCAGTCTATACTTGTAAATCATTTTGAATACTTCCAGGACAAGAAATATGATTCCGTACTAAAAACAAATTTTAATTTTCAATATTGTACTAAGTTTCATAATATTTTAATAATAATACATGGTTAAATATAATAATATTAAAAAAAAACAGAAGCAAACAAATTATATTCGAATATTAAAATTTAAAACAATGTAAAAGTTTAATGTAAATTATTCATTATTACTAATTTTATATAATAAATTCTGATGGGGACCAAAAATTAGGGTTGAAACGTAATAATTGTTTTCGTATAAACTTTCATATGGCCACGAAATCCAATCCAATAAGCCAAGAAATCATTATCGATTACCTTATTAAGAATGATTCGATTTTTATAATACTTATGAATAATTTATCATTTACGTGACGTTAATTATCGTATAAACGTTAATTATCTCCAAATGTGCGTCAATAATCAAAAATAAAACTTTATCGACTTGAATTTATTTTAATAAATTCAAAGTAAATTAGATTTGTTAAGTATTCAAAGACATTCATGAACTATTGTTGAAATTTCAATAATGTTAAATACTTTAAATGGATTTTACCTGTATCCATATATCTAATAAAAAATAAATTTATCTCACGAAATATGACGCATTTACGCTTATCTTTGATAAGCTTGTATTTCCTTTCTTCTTAGATTTTCTATCTTATATCAAGCGATAAAGAATGTGCAAAGACATTTATAATCCGTTTTCTAAGCAAATACTTGGAAGCGAAAAATAATCAATTGCTGGGTTTTTATCATCAATGGGATACATTGTATAAATGTATCAGTGTCGATGTTTTTAAATTTCGATAAAGTAAAAAAATCTGTCACAATAGTTTCTATATTTAGTAATAAATAAATCGTTTTTTACTATTTGTCAGTATAAAATATTAATTGAGTTACAATAGAACTTCACTTTATTGTCCTTCACTTTGTTAGCGAAGGTAAGGTTAGATACGGCTTGAAGGTGCGCAAGAAACGATGGCGTTTAGAAATGCATATTACATGAAATAGAATTTAATTGTTGGTAATGTTTAAAATGAATAGGTAAAATATACTTAAAATTTATAATTGCACAACTTTTTACAGACAATAGGCATTTCTAGTTCTACACCTTACCGGCAGAGGGATTCCAAACATGCTATAATATTGTATTTTAATAAAAATAAAACCAACAGCAGTTGCCCTGTGGTCGGTGCGACGCACAGTCGCTCTTTCAAGTGAAGGGTTCCTGATAGGGATCCATACTTGGAAGGTGACTGTGAAAAATAAAAAAACGAGCGTTGCGCCCGTTACGGCAAAGATAGCAGGCCGATTGCTGAGTGGGAGACACCGTTGCTTTACCATCAGAGGGTATACTCTGATGATAAAGTAGTTCGTCGACTGTATCTGTCTGGGTTTTCCGTAGTTTTCCCAGACCCCGTGCAAATGCGATACAGAGGGGTCAAGTCGTTCTACGGGGCGCAGTAATGGGGGGACTGGCTCTGGGTGGGTGATCCTTGTGTTTGTCTAAAAAGGTATTGTCTTGTAATGTCTTTGAAAGTCTGTCCGACCAATCCACCCGAGAGCCGACCCGCGAATAGGCTAAAAATGTCATTAAAGCGGGGGATAATTCCTTTCCTTTATCCTAATAAAAATAAAAGCAGTTTTGATTTTGTATAGTAGCTTGCATCCAAGCTCGATTAAGTATGTTTATTGTACTTTATTTACATTCCAAGAACTGCATTTACCGTGAAATAGTTTCATTGTTTATCTAGATGTTATGATACATAAGCGGTTAAGAAGATACGAATGTTTTTGAATAAACTAAATTAAATAGCACAGATCAGCACAGATGTTTGTCATTGAAGTGTAAGTAAGCGAGAGATGAGATGTTAAGATCATATTATTGCCTCCAAGACGAGAAAAAAAATAAAATGAATACAGTTTCCTTTTTGTTTTCTGTCATATAAAAATAACAGAAGAATGTAAAGGAATTGCTGTGAACATGTTGATAAAATCGCATTAAATATTTTGCATTTGAATTCGTTCTGCGAATTGAGCTGAGAGAATGAAAAGAGACTGAACTTTAGTTATTATCGACCAATATTACTTTTTCTTCTTAGAAATAACCCATACTTATTTCTTCTTTTGTAGCGTTTGAAATAATAATTTTGAGTTTCTTTTTTAAAATATATTTATACTATAAAATTTTACTCTTCTGCAAGTGCACGAAAAAAGTATTAGCTGGTGAAAGTTGTCAGCAAACGTCAACTTCCTACGGATTCGCACGTTCACTAAGCGTAAAGAATTACTTTTCACGAACGGAAATGAGTTCATTAATGCAGGTGTGCTAAAATAGTATTCCAAAGACAGAAAATCTATTTTGCATCAACATTTAAATACTAATTAGTATAGAATGGTAAAATAAGTTTTCCAAATAGCACTATTTAGTCCATTCATATTGCAGGAATATTCCGTTGAAATACAGTTGAAGAAAAAATGTTTTTAATCTTTTTTTTTACAATTATATTAACATTTTTAGTAAAAAGTCATGATTAAAAAATAGATATGAATAACAAAACACAAAATAATGTATATAAAACCTCGTGCAATAAAAATGTTTCTGCTTTAACCCATTAACGCCCAAAGTACAACTTTTTTTGCTTCAATTTCAATCGAGTATTTCGTATCAAATACAAAATTCTAAAAAATTGGAACGTACATGTCCTTCTAATTTCGAGGTCGCTCTTCAAAATTCCGAGGTCAAAAGTGAATAAAAAAAAATTTCCAAAACATTGGGAAATATTTATACTTATCAATTCTTTTTCGAGATATTAAAATATTGCGATTCTATTGAAACTATGCACAAAGATCCATAAAATATTTGAATTTTAAGGAAAAATTTTACTTTTATACCGTACCTCATTCTGACGACCTCAAAATTGCGTCAACAATGACAATTTTTTTTCAAAAATGTCAGGACCCCTTACTCATAAACTATAAGCTTTTTAAAAAGAAAATGCTAAGAATGAAAAGATATTATTATTATTATTTCGACTTTATTGACATCAAAGAGAGGTGCAATACATTCCCTTTAATAGAAATGGCGAACCACATCGACAATGCGGTTTTTCAGACTGACCAACAAAGTTCTTAGAATTCATAGAAAAATATAGTGGAATTTTGTAAAAATTGTTTGAGGATTTTTGTCAAAATTTTAATTTATTCATGAAAAATTCCGAAAAAATGCAGTGTATTCTGTGATGAATTCTAAGAGTTTTTTGTTGTTTGCAATTTTTCCAAAAGTTGATCTTTAAGAGAAAAAAAATCCTAAACTATAATGTTTGAAATTCATTTCCTCGAAGTAAATGCGTAAAGAAATTAAAATTTTGAAAAAAATGTCGAAAAAAAAATTCTTAAAATATCATTAAAAAATTCTGAAAAAATTCACTATATTTCTCTATGAATTGTAAGAACTTTTCATTCTTAGTATTTTTTATAAAAGCATAGTTTATGAGTAAAGGGGTCCAGACATTTTTCAAAGAAATTTTCATTGTTGACGTGATGTCAAAATTTTCATTTTGAGTCGTTAGAATATTGTGGGGTATAAAAGTAAAATTTGTCCTTAAAATTCAAATATTTTATGCACCTTTGTGCATAGTTTCAATAGAATCGCGATATTTTAATATCTCGAAAAAAATTGATAAGAATAAATATTTCCCAATTTTTTAGAAATTTTTTGGAAATTGCGCCCCATATTGGAATTCCTGATGATTGAAACTCAATTTTGATCTCAGAATCTTGAAGGGCGACCTCGAGAATAGTAGGAGATGTACCTTTCAATTTGTTTGAACTTCGATTTTGATACGAAATACTCGATTGACATTGAAGCAAAAAAAGTTGTGCTTTGGGCGTTAATCGATTAATACTATAATTAATTTAAAAAGGGGGATGAGATAGCATATATGGACCAAATGGTCCTTTATATAATAGTAATTACAAATTAAAGAAGAGAAGAAATAATGCTTTTTTAAAGCTTTCTTACTAAAACTGTTAATAACATTGAAAAAAATAAAATCAGTTTCTTTTCAACTGAAGGACTTTTCAAATGTTTAAAACTCGCAAAAAGGGGTACGATATTATTATTACACTTATATTATACGTTAGTATTTTTGGAATATACTAAAAAATGTCGCTGCAAACACGGAAAGTAACAGTTATGTAATATTTACGTAATGGTTACATTGTTACATAACTGTTACTTTTGTGTTTGCAGGGATATCCCTTCTATATTACAATATTTATAACGTATGACATTCAATTTTCCTATAATATTTGGGTTGTTGTTATAAATAACTCAATACCGAGTATACCAACCTTTCACTGCCCGCAGTATCCCAAGCACCTAGTTCAAATCTTCGCCCTTCGATGCTGATATTTTTTGAGAAAAAACCGGGAGTCATCGTCTGCAAAATAAACAAACTTCTTAGTTTTCTTTAGTAAACAAAAAACGATCGTAAATTAAAAGAAACTAAACTAGATAATAATATCAGTGTCGATTTATAGAGAATTTTGTATGTTGTGAAATTACATTGTCAACTCGTAAAATGGTATTTGAAGGAATTGTTGCAAATAAGGTTGAACTACTTTTGAAAACTGGCAATATTAATTAAACATTTATTCCATATAAAACATCTGAGGTTTCCTGAAGCTTTGCAGAGAGAACCAAAAAGATTAACAGAACGATTTTAGAAAAGTAAAATACGTGATTATAAAAAATGGTTAAGTAACAATTTCCGTAATATAACAAAACAAAATCATTTTCCGTTTACTATTTCTCGATACTTAAATCTGCAGCACAACATATAACCTCAAATCTACCGTAGCTTTACAGTTGAATTGTCACTCGAAATATGCTTGACTAGGAAAATAGATTTTGTAAAAGGGATTAAACAAAAATAACTACTTATCATCATAAAAAGTAATTATTGTATGTTATATTTTACCAAATTATGAATTATAAAAATAAGATTACTATCAACTACAACTTTTGTACGATCTTGTACTATTATCAAATGTTATAATCATTTTTATCTTCATTGATTTTATTAACCTTTTTTTCTCTCCGTGTTCCCAACTCATTACGAATTATGTACTTGTCTATGCCAAGAAAATTGGAAGAAATGTCTCAAAAAAGTAAAATTCTAATGTCTTCTGCTTCCACGAAAAATAATAATGTTATTTTTCTCCTATTTTCAAAATCGCATTTAAATTGTTTTCGTTTTTTTCGATTTCTCCACTTTTTATAAGTGAGGAATGTATAAAAGATGACGAGTACTGAATTAGTTCTTCTTTTCACCGTTAGGCGTGTCGTCGACTTGCCGTTCTTTCCCGATACAGCGATGATACTTACTGAAAATTGTCATATGATATATCATATGTCATGTCATATGGGAATTTGTCTTATGACATCATATGACATATCATAAGACATATGAATTGACTTGAGATTTTATATCCGGTTTCAAAACACATTTTGTAGTCTAAATGTGACAACAATTTTGTTCATGATCCACTTCTCACATAAGTTCAATTGTCAGCTGTATATCATGTCCATGTGCATATCATATGACATATCATATGACAAATCATGTGACATATCATATGATATATCATGTGACATATCATATGACATATCATATGACATTTCATATGACATCATATGACATATCACATGAGAAATCATGACATATCACATGAGAGATCATATAACATATCATATGACTTTTGCATTTTTTAAAAGAAGTACAAAAAGACAAAGATGATATATCATACGACAATTTTCAGTAGGGATATTACATTCAGTATTTTATAAATCTCCTAAAATCGTTATTGGAAATAATAAATGCGAAAACGTTATATGGCAGAATCAATTTATGATAGTCTAGTATGAATAGTGTCTTTTAAAAACCTTATTCGTATTTTAATTTCAGAATGGCATTAAGATATTACTGCAAAAAGGGAAATGCAGCAGTCAGAATACGACATATAAATTTCTGGTTTCCAGATGTTCAAAATGTGTTCAGACATTTTTTGTTGACCTTACTAAAATCCATTAATAAAATTGAGAGATATTCAGCTTACACGTAATATGAACCACCAGCGTAAAGTTAATTTTACTAAAATTGATGTTGGTTTCTTAAATAATTCAACAGATAACTCGAGTGGTGAATTAAGTTCAGTAGGCCATTAATAAATACTGAAACAAGAAATCTCAACCTTGATGCACCTGCAGCACTAGAGTGGAATGAAGGAGACAGCCAGCATCCAAAAGAACTCGTGAGCAAGATAAAAACAAATGTTCAGCTTTACATAATTTTGTTTAGATAAACTTCTACTTTACAAAGCTTTATGGACTTTACCAACTTCAGACGTAAAATAAAAAAAATCGATTTTAATAACTCGCTTGATGGAAATTAAAATTAACTGATGAATATATTTTAAACAATTTCTGTCTAACGATTTTCAAGGATCTTTTTCGTAAAAATATGTAACAAAAAACTGATTTTAAACCTTGGCAACTTTCAGCATGTGTAATATAAAAATTCTCTTTATTTTTCCGTAATTTTACTGTAATTAAACCTATATTTCAAAAAGGAAAATTGGGGTAAATCTCTTTGTGTAGTACATCATATTTCTTGGGCAGTTTCAAAATTTTCTTAAACAATAGGTTGCTTGGTCTCAGGTTCGGATGAATGCGATTACGTCGTACATTGTTAGTAAAATATTAATGAAATTGAAAGTTTATTTTATTATTGCTATAGATATTTTTAAAATATCAATATTGACAGTAATGGAAACGACTTGGCATCTCAAGTTCCTCGAATCGGTAAATATGAATGAAAAGAACCATAGACCAGAATCTTGACATTTTTATGAGCATTTTAATGGGTGATTTTTCTTTTTTTAAGAAAACAAACGTCAAACCTTTAAAAGAATTTAACCGTATAACAGCGGTCGCTATTGTCGTCTTTCGTTCCATTCTGACCATATATTTTAAACTCAACCGTAGGTTAAATTGGCCTTCACGTTCAAAAGTAACCATTCACTAATAAGATATACTTTTTACAAATAAATACTTCAATAATGAGTTACTTTTTGAGTTTATTAAAGTTCATTGTTATTTGCAACAATTTTTTAAATAAAGGATAAACAAAATGATGAAATTTTGAATTTTTCAAAAAATATATTTTTTAATTTTTCTGTAAAATTAAGGAATTTGAAGATCGTAGTGATTTAAAAATAAGTTTTGCTTACTTGTCGCCAATTTTCAAAGAACTTGCCGTGAAAATATCGTGAACATAGGCAGGTTTTTCCAACAGCGCTTTCTCCTATCAGAACGATCTTGAGATAGTTTTTGCTCATCTGCAGCTTCAGGTTTGCCATCGGCGCCCGGTGTGAAGCCGATGGAATCTCGGTCCGGATAAATCATATAAAAATCCCTCTAGTAACCACGTGACCGGATGTCTAATCACTGCATACACAGACACAAAGGTTTGAAGTTTCAGAAATGATGGGAGCAAAAGTATACTCGGGTTTCTACTTTTATGTCAACTTAGAATTTTCATAGATTTTTAAACGATAGAGGATTGCATTACGAATAAACTGAAATCAGATAATACTGAAGTAAAATGTGAAATACATAAAGGAGTCATTCTTGTTGACAATTCTAAAATTCTGTAGTAGATAATACACATGAATCATTAAAAATATGACGTAAATTTATTTCGAATGGCATAAGTCCAACAAGAATTTAATAATTTTGAATAGTAATTTGGTGCAATTTCATCGGTAAATATAAGATTTATATTGATGCTTAATGCACACGCATATTTATTCGACAGTTGAATAGAAAACAAACGTCAAGTTAGTAAATACAAAACAGTTGAGAAGTTTACTAAATATTGCACAAATACGAAAATATTGAAAATGCTTGATGACTAAACAAAGAAAAAAAAATTATTTATGTTCACAACAAATCTGAAAAGTCAAGGAATGTTGTCTATTATTAAGAAAAAACACATTACGTAACTACAGAAAAGATGACTAGTAACTAGACTTGACGTTTCACTATTGTTTACATCCACAAAAAGAAAATAAGCACAATTAATTAACACATAATTTTTAAAAACATGAAATATTTACCTAAAGTAAATAAAAGCTGGAGTATCCTTTGTAATATATCCTCAGTTCATTCAATTAATTTCGACTAACACTTGGATTAACTTTGATAACAATCACGTGGCATAGATCACGTAATTTTTGAAATCGTTGAGAATATTGGTGTAAATATCAATTTTATCGATGTCACGCAAGATTTCACTCGTTAAAATCACCGTTTTAAACCGTTTCATCGTGAAGTCACTTCACGACTAATTATATTAAACGCGAGAGTTAACTAAAATAAAATCACAACCAAGGAACGCGTACACGACGGGACAAAGTTAGAAAGTGTCCGATCTAGTGAAGCGCCTTGCGATCACTGATGCAGAATTCAAAATGGCGATTTCCTCGACCTCCGTCATCCTGCAGAAATACAGAGAAGCGCGTCCCCCATTTTCTATACGTGAAATTGTTTGTGTAGTCTGAGTATACGCCCAAGTTATCTGAGGACGCAGAACCGACATACTACCAGGAGCATCTTAATTTCTGTACAGTTTTAACTCAATGACGTCATTCAGCGGCACGCAATTGTACATTGAACACTGAAACTACTTCATACAAAAATTCAGACCAAAACATTTCCTTTCGATTGTTCCATCGCAAGTATAATACAATGACTACCTAATTACTTAAAATTAATATGAATTTCTTTCATTTATTATTTATTGATCATGATTTTTTATATTTGAATAAACCTTTGCCTAAAAAAATAATCTTCTAAAATGGAAATATTTAATCGATAAATTATTATGTTTGGACATTATTTTATGTTCATATTAATACTTTAGTACAACATTAATATTTTTCAATTATTTTTTGTGTTACCTAATTAAACATTAATACTGTACAAAATCCTTGAATTAAATATGTTTATCTATGCATTTTTCATTTAAAACATTTTGCAGCGAAATATTATTCAACTAACATAATATCTATTAGGTATTTTTCAATGTTCTATGAGTAAATAATTTAAGAAACTAAACCTGAAATTATTGTCCTCGTCGAAATTCAGATTATTCCCGCATGATAACATGTAATTTCAGTTTCTAAGCCAAAAGGTTATATGAAAGTACTTTATCTTTGGCAAACCTGTTGGATGTGATAGAAAACTATTTATTTAACGATACCCTAGCATACAAAAATGGATTAAAACAGATTTAAAATTTTCAATCAATTACTTTGATTTTTGTTTGGCGTCATTCCATGGGATTAAGCGGAATTAGACAACAAACGAATTAATACCAGCCAATTAAAATTATTCAAGAAATAAATACTGAGTTTCTTTTTATGCAAAATATGACATTGCATGGTACAGAAAAGTTTAATTCGTAGTTAATGAAAATGGATTAAATAGGATGAGAAAGATGAAAAAAATATTTCAAAGTTTTTTTTTCCGCTGTGCAGTTTTAATGCCATTGAATAATTTTAGTTCACTGGATTCCTACTCCTATTCTTTCGAAATTTTTATAACATAAAAAATATAATTAAATAGTTCTGAAATGTAGAAGAAATATGGAACCCTAGGACGACAGAATATTGTCAGTGTGATCGGTTAGTTGAAATTTAGATTTTCCGACATACTCTGCATTGATGGTTCCATACCCCCCACCCTGCCCTAGTCTCGCTGGATTGGCGGAAATAGGACAAAAATCTTTTATCGGTAATAAAACTCTTGTCGAACGAAGTTATAGGGGACCTAAAATCTTTTATCAATAGTAACATTCTTGTCGAAATAAGGTTTGTGAACTAAAATCTTTTGACGGTGATGAAACTCTCGTCGAAAGAAGATTGGATAGTATCTTTTGTCGATAGTAAAATTTGTCAAAAGAAGATATGAAACCTAACATCTTTGATGTATTTTTTCATCAAAAGAAAGCTTTGTACTTAACACCTATTTTTGATAGTAAAATTTGTATGTATTCATCTTAATTCGTCAGAATACATCATGGAACAGTTCGTATTCGTAATATGACATTCATTTGAATTCATCTTTACGTCGTTTTGCAATGAGATTCAAAGAATTGTTTACTTTCTGATACTGGATTACTCGGTATAAAAACCATGTATATCCTTTTTGTGTAATAAAATGGTATCAAATTAATAAACAACAAACGAAAATCGATTGAAGGTATTCATAATAATTTTGTGCTCGATGTCTGAAGTCACTTTCTGAACCTTTTCCAATCCTTCTATATTCCGAATTATTTTCAATCTTTGCGAATATATTGAAAATGTCTTCCGTAAATAATTCTGAATACCCTCTCCATGCTTAAAATTTTTGAATTCATATGAATGAAGTGTAAATCTCTCGGGGGTCTAGATACAATTTGGCGATTTCCACTATAATTGTATGAAAGCTTGTGGAAACACTGGGCCATTGTACAGGGTGATCCAAAAGTATGAAAACGCCCAAATATCTCAGCAGGAGTGCATTTTCGGGGACAATGTTTCAGACAAAAGTTGAAGGATTTTTCTCTGGCTATTTAATGGTACCATTGAATTTGACCTCGAAGGTTAAATCGAGGTCAAGTTAACTTTTTTAAATGGAAACCCCTGTGATCTTGCCGGAAAATTCGACCATATCATATTCGGAAGTAAAATTTTTTCCTCTTTCCTAATCCTTGAAAAAATAGCAGTTTCCATTTAAACAAATTAACTTGACCTTGGAATAACCTTTAAAGTCCTGTTCAAGGTCAAGTTATATGCTCCCATTAAATAGCCCGGGAAAAATCCTGAAACTTTTGTCTGAAACATTTTCCCTGAAAATGCACTCCCGCTGAGATATTTAGGCGTTCCCATACTTTTGGATCACCTTGTATATAAGCGAAATTTCGGAAAAAATGGAGATTTAATTATTTCTTTACAATAATTCTTAACTAAGATATAGTGAAAACTCGCAATGTATATATTTAAAAACATTCGTAAATTATTCTCTAAAGTAAATTCAAAAAGTGAATTCAGAAGAATCGAAAATAATTCAAATCTGAATCTATTTGAATCGATTTTCGGTTGCTGTTGCATATTGGCTAAATTTAAGACCTGTGCCACAGTGAATTAAGCACCAGTCAGCAACAGAGGCCATTAATACAGTGAAGCTTCTTATTTGAAAAGTAAAATCGATTAAACTAACATTTAAATAAATGGTGTTGTTGAGTAGGAGTATATAATTAAAAATAAATAAAAAGGTCGGTTTTGTCCTACAATTGAATTGTAGTAGTTACTGTACTGCGGGCAGTAACCTCCTGAAAATGAACACATGCTGTTCGAAACGTCAAGAGAAAACTTCAATAAATTACATTGTAGGACAAAGCTGACCTTTTTATTTATTTTTAAACTAGCATTTAATAGATCTTTGGTAGTCACATGGACGTAGCACTGACAAAAGTACTTGTTTGATTCAAAGAAGGCAGCTTAACAGTTAACAATAGTACTTTTTGCTCGGGCGTGAAGTGGTCGTTTTACGCCCGTGATGCAAACCATATTTTTCGATTTAGGAAAAGTAAAATGATCATTCATTCTATCACACAAATTATAGTATACTTTGCAACAAGTGTATAACTTCATGAACTGTACAAGTTGTATACGATATTTAATGCACAGATTTTGAATGTGTTAAGTTGTGAAATTCAGTGCGTGAAGTTAGTTCACATACGGATTTTCTACTACTCGCATGGCAAATCCGTGCATAAAATTTTTATTTTTAAAATGTTTATTTTTCCATCAGTAATGTTTATGTTTATAGTGGAAAATTCGTGTAATACCCCATTACCTCGCGGTTTTATTTGTATTTAAAATTGTATTTGTATTTGTATTTGTATTTATTTGAAATTAAGCCTTGATGGCGATACATCGTGTTATCTTATGGCTATTCTATATATAAATTTGAGCATTAGAAAGTTATGAAATTTTTGATAAGTACATGGTGCTATAATATATTGTGAGATAGTATGAACTGTTAAGCAAAGTATACGATAAAATTATAGAGTGAAATGATATACGAATGAAAGCATGAGAATGGACAGGACTTGATCGTCGGAAGTAATCAAGTATAGACATGTAAGAAATATGGATTTGTTGAATTAGATGACGGTTGATCATGGGACTGAAGAAATGCATGAAGAAGTGATTTAAATTGAGATATGGAGCTAGAAGAACGAATGTTAGTCGGGAGAGAATTCCAGAGCCTAGTTGCCAGTAGCGTGAAGGATCCCGAATAAACCCGAGTGTTTGAGAAGGGAACTAAGAGATCACCCTCTGTAACTCGCGTTACACGGCGTGCAGACGAGTCTCGAAAGGAAAAAAGTTGGTACAGATACTGGGGTTCACGGTTCGTTAAGATATTGTATGTAAGGCTTCCAACAAAGTACAGGTGTCTGTACTTTATTGGAAGCCATCCCAGTTTACGACGGTAAGATGTAACATGGCAACCTCTTTTGAGGTTGAATATGAACCGCACGCACTGATTCAACAGCCTCTGACATTTGTCTCTACGTGTTGATGAGATATCAGTGTATGCTACACAGCTATAGTCCAAGTATGGAAAGATCAATGAGACGACGAGATGCCTACGTAAGTTGATGGATAGAGCGTTTTTATTATATTTAAGTCGGTGTAGCGTGAAATTAACACATCTTGCAATATGCAAGATTTGAGCATTCCAAGTCAACGAGGAGTCGAGACGCAGCCCAAGATTTATAACATGGTTCTTAATGCAGACTGGTAGTCCTCCCACTTCAATATTAGGAAGTGATGGGATGTCAATATTCCGAAGGTTGGTGGAAGACCCCAAGAATATAGCTTGTGTTTTCGAGAAGTTTAGAGTAAGACCAGTATCTTTTGCGTAATTAAGAACCGCAGATATGTCCGAATTGATGCGACAGATGGCAGTTGGCAGGTCGACTGGTTTGACCTGAGTCATTATCTGCAGATCATCCGCATAATGCATGTGACTAGTATGAGACAAAATTGATGGAATATCATTAATTAATATCGAAAATAAAAGGGGGCCCAGGATTGAACCCTGAGGGACTCCCGCTAGTACGTCCGCCCAATTTGACAACACTCCATTCGCATCTATTGCAGCTTGTTTACGGCCGATCAAGTAGGATGCAAACCATCTTAAGGCAGGGGAAGACACTCTGAGGTCCTTGAGTTTTCGAAGAAGTACGGGAATGTCGACAGTGTCAAACGCTTTGGAGAAGTCAAGCAGGACGAGTACTGTGACACAACCATTGTCGATACCTTTTCGGACATAATCAGTTACCTTGACTAGTACTGTTTGAGTACTACATCCTCTACGAAAGCCAGATTGTTTAGGATCTAGAAGTATATTTCTTTTTAAATAGGCCAGAAGTGCCTCACAAACAAGACGCTCCAGTATCTTCGCGAGAAAACAGAGGATAGCTATGGGCCTATAATCGGAGGGCAGTAAAGGGGTGGGTATCTTATTAATTGGTCTAATGATCACCCTCTTCCATTCTTCGGGGAATTGCCCGGATCTCAGGCTTAAGTTAAGGAGGTCGAGTACGATGTTAGCTATAGCCGGCCACCCAGCATCCAGACAATGAAATCCTAGCCCATCTTGCCCCGCTGATTTGGATCTAATAGAGTTGAATGCAAGTTTTCTATTGCCTCCCACCATTATCATATTGTATTGTAATGTAGAAAATTATAAGAAATCGTATTTTTCGGCTTTGTTTGCAAAAAATCGTCCATTTTCAGACTGTTTTTATTACACGCCCCCAAAAGGAGGCGTATAATGGTTATTTTACGCCTCCTGAATCGAAAAAGACATTTTTGTATTTGGCGAAATAAATATGTGTAAACTATTAATACGACATTTATTGAAACTCTATGTAAAAAAGGCTCTTTACTTGAAATGCTACAAAAATATTTATTGACAGCCAGAATATGGTTATTAACTACTACGAAATTATTTATTAATTCCAAATAAGAACTTTTTTCATCTGAATGAAAAATATAGACTTATAGTTTATAATATAAATCAGATATTAAGGTCTTTTATGAGAAAATTGTGATGACATTAATTCATTTTATTTTCGTCCATCTACTCTTTTCTAATAACAGAAACATACTAGTATAGAAGAACCAATCAGTTTGTCCAAAACGGAGGCTTCGTGAAAAACAAAAAACAGTTTAAAAAATGGCGGCTAAATTTGGGATGTGCCGAATGACACTAAATTTGTTCATTTATATCCGTTACACATCATTTATATTATATTATCTTTATACGATACTTAACATAAATGAACCGCAATTACTTTAGACCGCTTAACCCATTATTGCGGACAGAACTGCATAGAATACTATTCATACTTAAACACACACCACGTTGTAATAAGTTATCTCATGGAGTTCTTATTACACTATGGGTTCGATGCCTCTACTTAATAATTGGTACTTATTCTATTATTAGGTTAGTCGTTACATTAAATTTCAACATTTAATATTATTTGTATTTATTTAATTAATACTGACAAACTTACAATTTCTTAACTATTAAGAAATGTATTTTTATAGGTAACGCGAACATTTTTAAGTCCAAACAAGGCTGAAAGATAGGGAATTTTTTACAGTGGCCTCTGAAGTTCTATTGGTCGGTTATAAAATCTTGCGAAAATCTTTGATTTTTTAGCAGCCCATTTAATAACATTAAATCCCCACTATTCAACCAGGGTTTTTGAAGGGGAAGCATGGTTGCTAAAGGCTTGATGTGGGTTCTTGTTGGAGATGAGCAACTACTTGATGTCGCCATCCGTCTTGGTATAATCAATGTAATGGATAAAAGTCTTACCTATGCATAACATTAAGCTTGAATTAAAAAAAATAACACATACGATGATTCTTCTCCAGGTCTAGATATCTTTGCCAAGTCTTTGGCTTTGATCTCAATATTCTCAACAATGTCCAAGTGCTTGATGACCTCCAGTCTTATTAGGTTGAACACATACCCGTGGGCTAGCAACATTAACAACTTTTTTGAGATTTAGATTTGATTATTTTATTTGTTTATGTGCAGTTGTAAAAACTACGTTTGAAGATTCTATCCTTTACATTTTTCGATATTTAATTCGATCATGCGGTATTAACTCAGAATGTATACATAACTCTAACAAAACATAACCTGTAACAATTACGGACAGAAAACCCACGAAAGCCACGTTTAAAAAAATGTCAAAACATTTCGTTTTGTTTCAAATGTTTTCAAATTATTGGCGTAGAGAATAACACAAAAAAAATAACAATGCAGGAAAATATAAAATAATAAATAATTCTATTCTAATAATGAATAACAATTAAACAGTGTGATAAAAGAACTGGATTCTTCATAAAAATGTCAAAAATCTCATAAACCATACAATATAACCTTTGCAAAATGTCAAATTCCTCTTTATCAAATGTAAATAGCGATGAGGATACGTCGTCAGACATTGTCTACGTTGAGAAGAAGAAACCAGCTATTTTTCGATTTTTCCAAGGTATATAAAATTAAAAAATTGTCAATATTTTAACACTTAAAGCAAAATCTAAATATCAAATCCTAACACATAATTTTATTGCAAACAAATGTAACAAACATTAATTTATAACATATTAAGAGGACATCGTATTCACTTCCCTTTTGTATTTTTACATTTTACAAGGATTCAGAAAGAAAAGGCAAAAAGTAACCTACGATTGTCACGAAATCGATAATGATTCCGATGATGAAGATGATATTCCTGCACCTACGAACAAAATCGATGCACATAGCAGTTACAATATTAAAGATTTTCATGACCTAATAGATAAATCCACGCAGTCGCAAATGTATATTTTATTTCATAATACTACTTGTATACTAAACAAATGTTATATCTGTGTAAACGCTACTCTTATTTTCAGAAAGAAGAAAAAACCATTTTACTCAAGATTCCGCCAACAACTTTTTGGGAAAAAGGAACACAAAGGTTTTATAATGGTTTATATAACTTCCAACTTGTAATAGACCTTTTTGGAACTATTCAATCAAAATATAACTGCCTTCAAATAATTTAATCGGTAACATTTGATCAATGACAACAAATAATTTATTTATTATAGGGTCAAGAATGTATCCTGCCATCGAAAGCGCCGATAATTTGGACTACGTGTGCCAACGACGACGAAGTTGGAAAAAAATCAAGCCCTATGAAATGACATTCAAAATCGGAGACGGTGACAATTAATGTAAAAAAATGTCCAAATATAAACGGCGTAGTAATTGTTGATAGTCGACATATTAAACTAGGTATACGAGTAAAAAACTGGTAAATAAACAATATCTTTAGCAATAGCTTTTATTTTAAACGACTCAATTACATCATCGTACATAACACCTACTTTCGTCCTGTTTGCTTTCATGTCCACTACTGCGATACGTCGTCTTCGACAGTAATAATATTAAATCGATTCCTTGCGATACATACACTTTTTATCAATTTCGCTTCAACTCATGCCAGCATTCGTCTTTACATATGTGTGTCGCGTGTAAGTGCTAAATTTGTTCATTCTCCATAACTCCTGATTTTTTTGCGTATTTTCTAATTTATGCCCTGTGTCTTTGCTTGTATACATAAGGTGCCATTTATATTCATTTATTTATATATGTATGTATACGTATATATAATATATTCTTTTCTTTATCAATACCATATATCATTACAACAATTATGTACATAACTAACTTTCAAGCTACGACTAGAATATTGACGCGTTAGGATGCAAAGTGTTATCGCTGCTACTGTGTGAGATACAAATAGAAATTTGCAACATTCTTCCTTCATCTCGACGAATTTCAAAGAGTAACGATACGACACGTTCGAAAATTTGCTAGATTATTAATATCTTCTACTTGGATCTATTGTCCATCCCGGTTCGCTTGCGAAGAAAACATTGTAAATCTATTTGACGCCGTTCAGTGACGATACATTAAATTACGACAACCTGGGTTAATAACAAATTCGTAACTTTTAACAGCACTGAAACTCTACATTTTTCCATGTGATTCTTGAAATGACACGATCGGAAAGTCTTTCGGCACTCACGAAACGTTGGAAATTTATCTGTGATTTTTAACAATTTGTTATTATACAACACATGGTCGTACCACGTGGTTCAAACCAAATGATAACCTGATCATATATTTACATGGTCAGGGCATGAACACGTGATATATCGAGTGAGAATATCAAGTAACAGCCACCTAAAATATTATAATACGGAAACATCGTACGATTTAACAATGTGCATTAATATGTTGAGCTCTCTTTTAAAAATTAGAAGAAAAATCACCGTAGCTCATGGGCTGAACATTTTAAACGTTTCCTCTATATTGTACATTAAAATAATTGATCAAGCTTGGAGTGATAGATAGCAATATAGACGACTTTGATCTACGTTTGGAAAAAGCTTTCAGATGCAGCATACAATGATCAGTCGGTAGTTTTATGGCCTGATCTAAGCAACATAAATTCAGAATTGAAGATAATTTAAGCCTCAAGGACAGTTTTTCTGGATAAAAGAAAATAAATTCGTCTTCATAAAGAGTACTCCATCACTCAACAGCACTTTGAAAGAATCACATTTTTCATATATCAGAAAAATTGAAGATTGCTGTCCAGGAATAGCAAATTGACTAGTTGGGAATTAATTGGCATTTTCAGCGGCGTAACGCGTGAAGCAAAGCCTGAAGACAATAAAGATTTGAAGAGAAAATTCGAGATCAAACTTCAGGTTCAAAATTCCATTGTCCTCAGGCCTTTATGGTTCATCGAACCTCCAAAGTAAATTACCGTAGTGCACAACCTTCGACTGCGATATTGACTGTTGAATTGCGTCATTTTAAGATCTACAGTAAGACACATTGACAATTGATTGACGTTTATAGATCGCAATAGGTAAGTGCGATGTTCTACAAGTCAAAACACCAAAAGATCGTCTTTCTTGATCTTTGGGAATAAACCAGTAAGAAGATGACCGACATAAAAGGGAAGGGTCGAAAGAGTCGTGTAAATATATATTTGTGTATGTATAACGCTATATATACGTGTATACAATATATACTTTTACGCTTATGTATATATATATAATGTTGAAAAACTATTTGTATATCGCACCTCCTACACTGGAGACGTTAGATTTCGTTGGTTTTATTTCAAGTCTCACATTGTTCGCATTGACAGAACACCACAGGAACAAAAGTTTTGCACGCTACAGGATATCAAACTGACTAAGTTACGCGGCGTTTCCGGTCAATAAAATAACCTCAAAAATTGTAGGTTATGTCGTGCTAAGATTGGAATTTTGAACTTTTTTTTTAAGTCTTACTGTACCACTTTCCGCGTATCCTGTGTTGCCCCTTTCATTTTCTATCTACAACAAAATAATAATGGCGGATATTATAAATATATATATTTCGCAGTTAACATTATCTACATGCACTGTCTCGATTTCGGCAACGTTTGTGGATCTTTGTATTGTTGTTCTTCGCACTTTTTACTTCTCGCAGTCGCGTTTCTCTTGTTGACTTTCTTCGTCGGCAGGAATAGACGCTTGTTTTCGTTTCATTTTTATCGTTTTTCTACTTTCTCGTTTTATTTCATTTACCAGACGCTGTCGCGGCGTTAAATTCGTTCGATTTGGAAACTTCGAGTGCGATTTGCCCTTCGAAGTTAACTTTAGTTTTTTTCGTTTTGTGGGCAAATTTATTTGGGGACCGATCGACGAATCTACATGAACATAGAATAAACATTCAGAGGGGCCTGGATCTACGTGGAATCCCGGCATGAACCTGAAGGAAACATGTTCCTTACAATCATTCTACTTTTTGTATGTGCTTACAGTGTTATTAACGGAACATTTAGAAAGCTAAAAAGTAGGCCCCAAGGAAGAAATCGACGATTCGTCGATCGGCAATTTTCGATCTTGAACGTTCGCGCTTCGCGTCGGTATTAAAGCAATGAAATTTAAAGAATACAACTTACAGCGAGACTATTAATCGATAATAAATATACATGGTAGTAAATTGTAATACTGGGCTGACTATCCAGAAAAAAATGTTTTTACACGCGGCTAAAGAGATTACCTCGATGAAATTTTTGTGAATTCTAATTTTCGTAATTAATCGTAAATAGTTGGTACACTAGAGTTTCTGCGCGATCCTCGTTTTCGTCAAACTACTTTTTTATGTCAGGATTTACATATATTAAAATTTTCAAGCAACAACAATAATCGCTAAGGACAATAAAATTATTGCCATTCAGTACAACTGTTGGCCGAATTAACTATTTTTTTAACAGTAATGATAACAATCGGCAAAGCTTAATTTCATTATCGCTAAACGAGTCGATAAATATTTTACAACGTAACAGTACATTTTATGCGCATTAATGTAAATTATCGTTGATGGAAGAGCAACCTCAGTGTGTTTCTTACGGAACTTCCGTATCGTTTCGTTGATATTGTTTAGGTTTCGTGGAATTATCGAATTTGCGAAATCACTGAAAATCTGTCTAGATCATTATTTACAATATAACCTTCAAGTAAAGATCTCAGCATTGATGGCGAACAAGATCAGACTTGGAGAACAAAGGGCAGCCAAAAGAACAAAGGTATCGCTGTTGAGGTATTGTTGTCGCTATTTGATTTCAAGGAACACGCAGAGATCGAGTTGTAGATACTTTCATCGGATAAGGCGGCGTCAATTATTGTCTTTCCTCTCGTATACTCGTAAAACTCGCAATGCGGAAGAACCTTTTCGATGTCGGGCAATCTTGAGATCGCTCTTTTCTCGCGTGTCACTTTTCCTCTTCTTTTCCCTTAAAATGTCTTTTCAATTTTCACCGATGCACTGCACCGAGCTTTAAAGCTCGTTTTCTACAAATGTTTACACTTCCCTCACGCTCGACGATTTATCACTACAATCGGATCGAATTTTTCTTATATCGTTTACATCCAAATCATTCGCGTCTCCATATTCTTGGAATTTGAAAATTTTTCTTAATTTCACTGTCAATCGTCGAGCGACGAGCAAAAAGCCTAACAATAAAACGATATCTTCGAAACGCGTGAACGGAATTGGAAGCATCCGGGGACGATATCGCGAGCTACGAGCAAATGGATACGCATATACAATGAACGTTTGAGTTTATAATCTAACGTTACAGCTTTCTGTTACTTCATATATGTCATTAATTATAATCGACGGAAAACACGAGCGACGCTGAAAATTACAACAGATATACTGGTAGCAGGAAGATCGTTCTTATCGAACGAGCGTTTTCTGCGGTTTGTACTAATTGCGCTAACGATCACATTGATGGGAGAACTCAATCTATAAAATATGACTTAAGACAATTAAGTACTTATTAAGTAACTGGGGAATAGAAAAGATAATAAGAATACGACGCATTAGCGCAGCCTCTCGACAGTCGAGAAAAAATCGATAAGCGAGATTATTTACTTATTTATGGAAGTAGTAAGATCGTAACGATGCAACGTCGCGCGTGTCGAACGCCTCACATCTTTGTAAAACGATTAACGATCGTTATAAATATATAAACGGCGCCAGGCTACTCCTCCCATGACTAATTGTTCAGTTAATGTATATTTATATACTATATGTCATCGATAAAGATCAACCTAAGGTCTACAAAAGATTCTGGATACTCATCGGGTACGGCGATGACGATGAGCGGCCGGCCTCATAATATATTTATATGTATATAAGCATCTATTTTTTCAAATTAGCGCGCAAAAAGACTTTTGTCATTAAAATTTCAATTCGTTAGCATCGATATGCGAAAACGAAGTTCCGGGAATGGTCTACTGCTTTTTCGAAATGAGAAGATGACGAGGTCGATTTGCTAGCTTTGAATTACTTCATGGTCCTCGCGAGTGACATCGAAATAACTCGATTGGGTCGACAAAATGAAACGCGATTTTGTTCTTTCGTCGAAAGGCCCTGCCTCGCGATTTGCTTTTCATAAATGCACAATAAATAACAAACAAGTAATACTGCTAATAATATTGTCTTTTAAGTAATTTCTCCCAATTTTTCAATCCACGATTTTTTACATCCGCACTTCATTCTCAGATTCTTCGTTGTCTAAGCTCTGATGATCTCTTCAATTTTCTTACTCCGATGTAGATGTGAAGCTTCGGGCTTTAAAGATATTTCACATTTATCTTTGGTATCTTATAGGGTTTTCAATGTCCTTTATTGACTTCAGCTAGAGTATTGACTTGAATATTGCGTTACTTTTCACCGTCCTTCTTCTAAATTTCTTCATTACATCAATATGAAACAAAAACCTACTAATATACATTTTTCTAGTTTACTTTTCCTTTGTTCATGGCATTAATATACTCCATGTCCAGGAAAAAACAATTGACACCAACATTTCTTGACATCCCTACTCCTCCACATTGAAGATTATCTTTATCATCCGCAGCTTCACGTTACGTTCCTTTGCACTTGACAAAAAGTCAGAATCTTGAAAAATCGAGAGAGCGTCGTCCCGCTTCATAAGTAAGTTCTTGAGATCGGTGTTAGAAGCGTTGCGTGACTTCGATATCTTCATAAATTAAAAGGTACTGAAGCAGGCGGGTGGGTTCATCTCTCCAAAGATATTGAGCTCGTACAGCGAAGCGAAGACGATAAAGATCAGGTACCATACCATCAGGATAACACCGTACCGACGATCTAACTTCCAGCCGTTCATATGTGTCGCAATCACAAGGAACACCACCGTCGATAGGAGAGATACCGTCGAATAAGTCAACCCTATTGGAAAATGTTATATTGTAACAATTTTTAAGACATGATCATAACTACAATAGAATAGAAGAATATCCTAAATCTACTGGATTCCTGAAGGTGTCAAACATTAAGCAATGATCACGAAATACCAAATAAAATGTTGGAGAAAATTCAAAATACATCTAACATTGACCTTTTTACTTTAGGCCAATAGGCTAAGTGAACTCATTACAATAAAACTTGGTCCGAACAAGGAAATATCTCCTGGTGTTCCGTTTCTGCTAATCATCTGTATATGATATGCACAAGGTCGACAACTGTCAATTTGATAAAGTATGGAGTTTTCTAATCGGTATTACAACCTAACTTACGACACCCTTTGCTGAAAGGATATGCTTCACATGAAAGTTGTCGACGTTGTATACGCACTTGCATTTGGTACTATCGTAAATCACCATTTGATGAATTCACTTCTAATTGGTTAACTTCATTTATGTCCCGAGTCAATCGAGTTATTGGGACCTTATAGCAAGCTGACGCTAACCTTGAGAATAGGAATCAGTTGTTGATATTATATTTACCTCTACTAGTGACATTGACGTGAGATCCAGGCTGAATCATAGCGGTTTGGATAAACCAGGGAAGACCTAGACATACTAGGATATCGAAGACATTACTTCCGACGGCATTGCTGACAGCCATATCGCCTAAACCTTCTTTGATAACCGCCAAAGAGGACAGTGCGTCAGGAACACTGACGCCTGCAGCGACGAACGTCAGTCCCATCACAGTGTCGGGTATGCCCAATGTACTACCTGCAAATAGTCGTTTATCGATTAGACAAAAAAACGGTTTATCGTGAAAATGCAATATTTTAATAATAACGCTACTTACCTATAATCGTGATCATCCAAACCATGATGTAGCTGTAAAAACTGATCCAAATCATGGAAATGCAGAATGTGAAGGGGTACCAACTTCTAAACTTTTCTTGTCGGCAATCTGGCATCGTTGCTCGGCACATGTAATGGATAGGGTATACGAGACCCCATACGAATTTATTCCAGGAGCTACCATCAACTGGCATCACTAATGGGGATACTTCGTTTGGATCTGCTTCCTTCGCTTTATAATACTGAGGCTGCTTCGGTGCTGGAGCAGCTGCTTGTTGCTGTTGTTGCTGCTGTTGTTGTTGTTGTTGCTGCTGCTGCTGCTGTTGCTGTTGTTGTTGATATTGCATTTCTTGCTGTTGTTGCTGTTGTTGTTGAGATTGAGGATTATCTCCCCATGGGTCGTTTAGATCTATTGTCATGTTGCCTGCAATTTCAAAAAGATTTAATTAAATCCATCCGTTGTTGAAACAAATTAGACTGCAGTCGCAGTAAAGAAACTTACCCTCCCAACTGTTCATTGTATTAGTATTCTTCACTTGTTCCGCTGACGGTGAACTCGGTCCTGTGTAAGTAGCCCTTTCTTCCTGTAAAGATCGGTAAGTAACGAGAGCACTTTGCTCGGCAGGTTCTTCATCCTTAGGTAAAAACGGAATGTTGTACGATTTTGCCCACCGCTCCAACGACGAGTTATATGAAAGCACCACACAATAAACTCCGTACGTGATCAGCATAAACAAAGCCTCTGGCCTGCAAATGAAATTGAATGTTACTTTAAAATTGAACACAAGAAGTTTATTCCTGACAAATTAAACAAATATAAATGAAATTGAAGCATAACCGTATGTATTAATCGAAATTCACATACCATGAAATAATGTCGTTGCAAATAGTGAAGAGCATAATCATGATCGAGATTGCATAGAAGAAGCAGTCACGGCAAAGCGGCCACCAATTTAATTTGGACACCGTGGTGGAGCAAAGTCCACAAACGGAAATGACGAACATTATGTTGAATACGGCACTTCCAATCACACCGCTCACCTGTCGATCAAATCGATTAATTAAAAACATAATCATTTCATATGGAATTTTCGAATTATTTGTTTAGTTATTTTGATTTTAGCATTAAATGTTTTGGTTCGAGCTATTTTATGTATAGAAATTGGAATGTTACTTTATGATTGGAATATGAACGTGGCAGCAAATAAAAATTCCGTAACATACGAGGGTAACAAAATGATCTATTGCGAACATCTTGAACGTCAAGGACATATTCTCTTCTTATAACTACTAGCAAATGCGATATCCATAATCCATTTCCTATCCATTCTTTGTTCATCAAAAGTCGATTTGTCAATATTGAAGTTAATGAGAATGCAAAGCGACTTCATAGTTCAATCCAATGATTCGAAAGATAATTTCCAGTCCGTTTCAGTCTTCCAGCCGAATTTCAAAGAATATGAAACCAATTCGAAGTTAATCATAAATTGTTTTTATTCCAATTATTCTTCTAAACGAATCTAAAAGTAAGTTTTAAGTAATTTCATAATTCAGAAAATCTATAAAGCTAAAACTGAAATAAAATCATATTTATACCAACAAGTTTCCAACAATCCAATTACATACAAAAAATTCGAAACGAAGTTAAAAATATGTCAACGTTGAGGCTCTTTGAAGTCGCAATAGCTCTTTTTGTTACGCTTCTTTTTTATTTTCGTTGTTCACCTGTAAGTCTTGGCGTTCCATCTATGAAACAATAAACTATTTATCTAGGTTTGAATAAAAAAAAGTTCACGGTGCCTTCGTTGCAGAATGAAAAAATGTAATTGCGTAAGAGTATCGAACTTACGCCGATATCGTCCTTGGCGAAAAAGACTCCTATCACGACAGTCGCGAGTTCCGGAGCGGAGGACCCAGCTGCCATAAAAGTAGCTCCAGCTACGTCGGGAGATAATTTCAGTTCTGGAAAAATAGAAAATAGAATTTGCTTCAATTACTTTATAATCGAATTTCCTCTTGAAAACCCGTCTTATGACATAAAAAGAGACGAGGTTTTCAGTGAAACCTTTATTGGCAACTATTCACATTTATAACTCTTTTTTTTTAATGCAGAAAAGAAATTAATTGTCCAACAAATTGTATGGTTAAAAAGCCAAGATTATTTTGATGGAAAAGGTTGTACGTAGTTTTAATTGAAATATAAGATAGTTGAGTAAACACCTTCGCAAATTCTATCTAAACTGGCTACGAAATAATCGTCGCAAACGATGGCTAAGCCGAGAAACGTATAAATCGCCGCAAGGAAGTGAATAATAAGACCGCCGTGTTTTCGGGCGTTAGGACCCATAAGCGGTCGTGGAAATTGCTCGATGGCTGGCGGGGAGCAATTTTCTCGTCGTGGCCTCCATGTCGGATGAGATGTTGGATTTGGTGTCGTTGAAGAATATTCACCATTTGTCTGAAAAGTCAAAATTGCTAATTATGAAACTGACAACAGTGCACCGAACTGAAATAAAATTTGCCTTATATTATGAAATGTGATGAAATGCATTTTTTATATTATGTAACAAGGGCGTAATTAGCGATCTCCGACGAGTACGAAGTACGGGCTTTCGCCCGTGCTGCATATGGTATTTTTTAATACGACAGGTATGTCGATAATTTGCATTCGAAAATTTCACGGCAGGGCGCAAAATCGATTTCTACTCCCGGAGTGTTAAGAAAGTAATTTTCTGAAGTCAGAAACTCGGCTGCGTAATTCATTTTTTAGAGCATTAGACTGAATGGTTTAAACAAATGATTAAAAAATAGTCAAATATAGTCCATATTTAGTCATTGTGACAATTAAAATTTTGTTCTGTATGATTATTAATGAATTCGATTGAAATTTAATTTATATAGGTAGGCCTAAATTATTATGCAAAGATTCTTATAAATAGGAAAACGCTTAGTAATTACGACCGCCAGAATAATTCTTACACTCATACTATGTTACTTCTTGAATGAAAAATTATTCATATTGTTGTAAGTACTAATTAAACCTTTAACGACTAAACGTGCATAATTTGCACATGGATTTTAGCATCGTTTTATTTATACAAACAATTTTTTAGATACAATATATTTTAGTGTTTCTGATTGTTTTTCTTTTAAAAATTTACATTAGTTATTTTTGTTTTTATATATTTGGATTTTAAAACGACTCCCGAGCCCCAAATTTGTTCAAAAATGGAAATTTTTTGTGAATGTTCCATGAAAAACAAAATTTTTAACATCTCCCGTTCTCCATATTGGATCCACCATTTTGGATTTTGAAAACCTGATTTTGTATGATCTTATTTAGAAACGTTTGAAAATAAATAAAATTGTAATTAGTAGATTACAAAATTCCTTCTTATTCTGTAATAAACCCCGACATTTTTGTTAAAAAATGCAGCCATTAAAAACTATACATGATTTTTTTCTAAAAAACTTGGATTTTACAATTGCATTTCTTTTTTTACCGAGTTTTTTCACAGTGAAATCGTGTTGGAATTCTTGCTTCGAGTAAAGAGAAACTTTTAAGATATTTTGAAAATAATAGTGAGAGCATCCAGAATGTCGGCTCGAAAACAAAAAAACTCTTGAAAAAACTGGAAAAATTCAGGATTTTTTACTTGACAATGATACTTGTTCCGTTACAAAATGTTATTAAACAAAAAGTTTTTAGAATTGGTCAAAGAATACGCTGAAATTTTTACTGAACTTTTTAATTTTCAATATACCGAAATTTTAATTATAAAAAGTTTAAAACATTCTATAAAATTCTTTATTTTGTTCAAAGACATTTTTTCCGAAAGTTTATCATTTTAAGTAAAAAATTAGTAAAGTTGATTATTCCGAAGTTTCGAGGTTTCATTTTAGGGCTCGTGCACAGTGAGCGAATCGCAAATAGCATCAAGAAAAACGTATCATAATTTTAAAATAATAAAAGTGTATTTTTCGACAGAACACATTTTATAGGCTCGAGGACATGATTTTTTTACTTGAAGCACGAATGTCGAATTGATTACAGTGTGAAAAACGAGATAAAAAAAATACATTTGAAAAAAACATGTTTTTTTAGAAAAAAATTATATATAGTTTTTCACGATTGCATTTTATGAAAAATCTAACAATTGATTCTGCAAGTTTAGTTAATTTTACGTCACGTGTCCTCCTTCAACATTTTTTAAATCCATTTTTTCCATAATACAACCAATGAAAACAGTAGAGAAAAAATGGTCATCCAGGACTTATTTAATTTCAGTAGTGTATCTATTTCATTTACAATATTTGCACCTATTAAATTAGAAGTTATGTGCCTTTAACACGTTGAGGTTGAGGTTGAGGAGGGAGGGGTGGGGTTAGGTATAGTATTCTGCTAAACAAAACATAGGTAGCCAAGAATGTTCAAAATTCCAGATGACGCACACAATATGCTGGACAATTTATTTAAATATCGATTAATTTTTATAATCTTTAGTATTTAAAGGGTACTTTGTCGCTGATCGTGATGCTTAGGTTAGATTTTCAAAAATCAAAATATATGACGGACCAATTTTTGAAATATTGATCAAAATATAATTGTAAAAGTAGATAATAATATAGAAACAAATAATAAATGAATAATAAACAATCCTAACCTTTAGTCCCTATTAGTATTTTTTTTAAATTTTGTTAGTTCAGTTTTATTTTTGTAAGCTTTTTTATAAATTCAGTACAGTGTAATCAGCAATCTACAATGACTTGCAGCAATGATTATTATTAGAATAATTTTTGAAATAAATAAGCAAATATTGAAGAATTTTTCATTTAAAAATATACTTTGATAGTGCATACCATCATTAATTTAAGCTCTCTTTCTTAAAAATACATTTTAGTTCGGAAAGTTTGGATTACCCAACTTGCCCATATAAAATTACGTTTTGTTCGATTAGTCTTTAATGTTACGTCAGGGTGTCCAATTTCAAGAATGATCTTCTTTCACGTTACAAAAGGTTCATTAAAAAATAAGACAAAGAAATATAATAGAAGCATGCAGAAACAAAAACCAGGAACAATATAAGTAATCTATGAAATAATGTGAAGATTATGTAAACTTTTGAGAGAAAAGAAGGAAATTAGCAATTTATAACAAATACATTTTTAACATAATAGAAATATTAATTAATTCTAAAGAAAATAAATTGTCATTGCCATTAGTTGATAAAAAGACCTGACTAAGAGTGAACAAAAATCAAGAGGGAACAAAAATAATAAAAAATAGTAATTAATGAAATAGTAAATGAAAATAAATGAAAATTTAAAAAACGCAGTAAAGATTCAATTCTTCCTGAGGCAATATTAAAGAGACTTTTCAGTTATTTAAAGTGAGATTTCATTCGTTCAAATTCACAAGTTTATAAGAGTGAATGAATTATCACTGAATAAAAAATGAACTCTTACTTATTTATAAAAATTAAGATATTTATAATAGGTAGATGAAGATCGTAATAAATAAAATACCACAAAATCTTTGATTACAAATATTTCGGAATTTTTTAATCAGTAAGAAAACAAATTTAAAATATTAACAGCCGATTATAAAGAAACAAATATAAAATTTTATTTGAAATATGAGTAAGTAATATTTAACAAAACAATGTATTGATACGATAAAACAACAATTTATACATGCTAACAGTGTTGTTGAAAGTTTATAACATAATATCCTATCGATAATAAGTTTTATGCTGCACAAAAAATATTTGCAGTTAACATTTTAAGTTTCACTTTAAATCGCAAACTTTTCGTCAGAAAAATTTAAGAGTCCATCGGGAATAACCTGCGTCACTAGAACATTTTACTTCTTTTATCGTTTTTAGATGTACAGCTTTAATAAAAATGACGTTATTAATAAATTATTATGTGAAGAGGATAAATAAAACTATACTTTTCAATAAACTGTTACAAACTTTTAGAATCTACTATCCAAAACAGTTATTTAACCAATCGAATTATTTTGTTTTAAATGTATAAAAGCGAGTTTTCATAAACTATAAATAAATTTTAATAAAAGAGAACGTCATTAATATTATTTCGTCGCAATTTTTTAAATGCGAAATTTCAAACTTGTTTCGTGAAAAATATAAGAGAAATATACTTTCAACAGAAATTATCCACCGGTTCACTATATTTGAGTTTATTTGAGGTTATAACTTTTATATTAAATATACACTGAGAGTGACTTGCTCATTTCGAATTATTAAGCCGGTTTAACGCAATTCAAAAGTAAAATCTTCTGACATTTTCAAATGCATACAAGAGATATGGAATATTTTTATGTATCCATAGAATCATTTCAAAGGGGTGTTAGAAGTATAATCTAGGATAAACGAATAAAGCATAAAATCATAATGCAAACTACCGGTAATTTTCACAATATTAAAATTGCTGAAGGATACAATTTGTTTGAAAAATATTCTACTACAGTGTCCTAAATGTACAACTTTAAAAATAAGAAATCACAGCAAATTTTAGAAATTTAACGTTTTAATGGAATAAATATATTAGGGTAATTTTGCGTAATTTCTTAAATTTCCTTTCCATATGTTAAATCTGTCAAATTAATTTAAAAAGTATTAAATTGAATCGTTTCCTCCTAAAAATGGTTAAAATCTATTTATTTCGTACTATCTAACTCTACGAAATTTCCTAAAAACTATAGCAAAGCTTAGTCTAATATAAAACTAATATTACATAAGTATACGTTCATTATTCGCCAATTTTTTTTATATATAAAAAAAAAGTGCTAAAAGGTTCGAAATTAAATTTTTTGGACTGTATTCGAAAAATATTTCTTATAGAAAAAATGATACTACTATATTTCTGTACACGATACCATTGTCGTATTGGAGCTATTTTTAACGCCGTAGGGTGCAAATTGTGATTTTGCGCCTCGTTTTCCGGGCACAAAATAAAATTTTGCCCCTGCATGCGAGGGGAATTAAAGTATCAGTCATATTGAATGTACAGCGATATTGTATTTTATAGTATTGCTCACTCTCATAAAATACTACGTTAGCCACCAAATGCAGTGCAAAATCGCATTTTGCGCCCTAGTGTGGTAAAAATACTTTTGCTTTTCCTAAGGTGTCAAAAGTGCCAAATAAATTCATTATAAAGCTTGAGGACTTTTTTGCATTATATAAGATAGGTCCCAATGCATATTTTTCCCAAAAAGGCACATGAAAAATCATATTTCAAATATGTTGGAAGGTTTCTTTATCAAAACCAAATAATTTTCAAAACTGAAAATTGCAAAATCGACATGGAATAATATTTTTAAAATTTGAAATATATGTTAATAAATGTCTGTAAGCGAATGAAAATTATTTAATTATAAAAATTAAAATTATTTTGAAAGATATACCGCGATAAAACCATGAATCAGATATTTTCAAATTTCGAAATGAAAGTGCAAGTCGATGAAACTAACAAAGTCATTCAGGCTAACGACTAAAGTAATCAATACCTCCTATCAAGAGCCTCGCGGAGAAATAAAGAAAAAAGTGCTAAAGTAGTTCAACATACCGTGTACTTTGCACCTTCTGTGATTCCAGTACTTTCATCCTGGGAGTTTGTCATCTCCTCTAGCCTTTTCGTTGTCGTTTCATCCTTTTTCCCATTGACATCACCTTTCAAGCCATTTTGCCCCGGTTTCGATGTCGTGTGAACTCCTTCCATCCGCGTCGTTCCTGATGGCCTCGACGTCTTTCCCGTTGACGTCGTCTCGTCAATCGAAGATGGAGTTGAATTCGAGGTCGATGACGTAACGAGTTGCACCAGGACGTAAAGCAGGAAAAGCCCGATGTGGAGGGGCAATCTGTCCCTCCGTTTTACCCGACGAAACCTGTGCCTCATCGCGTCAGGCTGAAACAATCAAATTGATTTTTACTGATTGTTTAAATCTGCAAATGGTGAAACAATTTTTAAAATGTATTCATAATATGCTACAAATGTATCACGTATTAGACAAATGCGACGAAATGGCTACATCAGAAAATTTATTTCTTAGGATGCTAGATGGCGCTCACATCAAGTGCTAGCAGCTGATGAGACCTCCTGATAGCAGGTCCTAGTCAGGAAGCTATCAGGTGTCATTCAAATTCTTGTGGATTGACGCTGTTTTCAATAACTATTAAGGTATACAGTAGAACCTCGGGACTTCTGAGGACCTCGAAACTTCAAAGCTACCAGCCTCGGCACTTCGAAGTCACGTGGTTCAAAATTCACGCCACGTGGTATACATATCGATAGAGGGGGAAACGCCTCGTCAAACTACGGAACTGAAAATTGCGCAGAACACATGCGCACTAAAATTAGAACTCCCGAGACACTCAGTTCCAAGGTTCTACTGTATTTGATTAAATTCTAATAAGGTCATGAGCAGATGTCAGACATGCACTTCTAATAAGAAATGCCTTGTGGATTCTTCACTGGTACTGATCACATTGTAATCAGGGATTCATGGTAAGGCGTGTCTCATCACTGCCTGATCAGACCCTGATCAATTTCCAGAATTGGCAACTAAAATGAACACGAATACCAAATAACAATTATCTACTTTTCTATTTTAGTTTTATCGGAGTTTGCATTTTCGTTTATCATTTTTAGATCAACGCGATTTTTGTTATAATTTCTTCATTGTGTATTGCAATTTTGAATTGTTATTGGAGTTGACAATGAAATCAGACCTTGAACGAACATTTGGGCAATTTTGGTGTTGAATTGATGCACCACCTAGCGATTCACGAAGAAACTGATCTTGAAACATGCCCTGTTTATGTAAAAATAAATAATATAATACACAATAAAGAAATTATAACAAAAATCGTGTTTATCTAAAAATGATAAACAAAAATGGAAACTCCGATAAAAATAAAACTAAAATATAAAAATATATAATTGTTATTTAGTATTCGCGTTCTTTTTAGTTACCATAACTTTTTTATTGCTAGTAGAATTTATTGAGGAGTATTGTACGTTGAAAAGACATAAAATTTCATGTCAACATTCGTAATCTTATTATGCTCTATATTACTTTATGTATAATTTTTTCTACGCGATATTGGATAAACTCAAACGCGTCATTGCATATAAGGTGAAAACTCTTCAAGTATAATCGACTATAAGTTATTCAATCGACAACTATTCTGGTTAAAGTGGTCTAGACGGAAAGCCTCATTCATAATTCAGGAATGTTCCTACGAATAATCGAACTATGTATTCTCATAAAATGTACAACACGTAGAAAACAGAGTTAATCTATAAACTGAAAGGAAAAAGGGGAGTTGAAAAATTATTTCTCAATATCGAGTTTGTTCCATGCATACGATCGGAAACGTGATATTTAACGTTGTAATGAATATGACCATAATAACTGTCGGTGCGACCGTAACCTGTGCATTTGATTTTACCTTACATTTTTTTCCTCCATTATGGTCACACGCGAATGCGTTGTAGTAAATGTGCAATTACTAAATGAATATTTAACAATTGATGTTGTGCATGACATCCGTAAATTTATTTCAGAGAAATTTAAGTAACTCTCGGTAATTATTTTTGGTTTATAGCATTTTTTATTATTCTTGTTTCTATTTATTGCGTTTCAAACCTCGTCATACTTTAAAAGCATTTTTGTAGTCATATTTTTAGTCGATTTGTGTTGTAGCCTACATCCGCATATTTGCTTATTATGATAATGGTAATGAACGTCTAAAATATTTTCGGTTTAAAAGTGGTGTAAGTGCAAGGTTTTATTAACTTCTTTTCATAAACGAATATTACATTGAATTACGCACACGTTTTATAACTGGGACATCTTTGAGAAAATTAAAACATCTTTCATACACGTATATTTCTGATCAATATTACACCGTTATTAAACTTTATTAAATATGATATTTTTGGTACGTCATAAACGATTTCGTGACATTAAATACGTTTCGTATAATATACACGTGCTATAAACGTATACGATAAACGTACATTTAACAACAGTATAATCAACGCGTTAACAATAAACGCTTAAATTATGTACCTGAACCACGCTTAAACCAAACTTTCGTATTATAAACGTTTATGAAACGATATTATTTTTATTCGGGCTTGGAGCAAAATGTTGTTAATTTTTAGAGATTAAAAGGTAAATCACTTTATTCGGTACATGTATATATGGACATGAGAAGAATAAATTTAGTGTCCCAATAAGAACTCGTTGGAAATGTGAAAGAAAATAATAAAATATCCTCTGATAATATAAGTAGTGTAAAAACGTTTTTAATCAGTTATATTTTCATAAATTATAAACGTATTTCAAAGACGTTTATTAAACTTGAAAATTCAATGATTTATATACGTGTTGTATACGTTAAATATGATACTCATACACTATATTTATGCGTTTAATAGACGTAGCGTATTATATATACGTATTTCAAACGTCATCAATAAACTTATTTTATACTACCATTTTATAGTAGTTTATCACATAAAATACATACGTACACGACTTTAATATCATTTTTACGTATAATATTCGTTTATTAAACCATCGAGTTGTTATTAGGGTATTTTTAAATTATGTTTTAGAAATCATGTAAGTAACGCCAGTTTTTCCCCCTAATTTTGTATATATTTCTTTATTATAAATTTATAAAAAATGCTTTAATAATACTTTCGAACAAAAAAACGATACTTCCATAAACAAGTTAATATCTTACTAATTTAGTAGTCCGTATAAAAGTAATTGTTTAAATCGATGTATATGTTACAAATTATTGTCATAGATTACTTGTCCACTGTCTTAATTTTTAATTTTTATCAACATTTTCGAGTTAACAAAATAATGCTTTTATTTCACGATTACATCCTCGCGATTGGAGTTAGACAATAGTCAGAAAATGTGTCAGTTTTTTAAAATATATTGTTGTATAAACGACATTTAAAATATTCCATTTTACGCGATATTATCTGAGTTGTTCTTAGTCTATCCGTCATATTGAGTCCATTACGTTAAAATATTTAAATCTAAAATTGATAATCCGTAATTTTAAAATACCCCGAATAAGATATTCCAAATGGTTTTCGCTTTTTATTCAGAAAAGGGTCCAACACCTTTATTTGCCATTTTGATTGCGTGAAACCTGAGTTTATGTCAAGTATCCTCGATATGACATTAAAATTTTTGTTGTTAAAATTAAAGTCGAACCCAATAAATTATATGTAGAAAAATATATATTTATACATAAAATTTAACTTTATGATTAATGACAGAATCATTAGAAATATAAAATTCGTAACTTAGTTAGTATGTAAAATACAATGTCTTGGATTAATTAAGAAATTGAAAATAACAAATACATTTTGTTTTTAATGGATATGTTTAATTTCTAGATCTTAATAAATTTGATAACGATTACGAAAATTAATTTCTCATTCTCCATTTCCTATATACTAGATTTAAATGTAAAAAATGCAAAATCTGATACAATCAACTAATGTAATGAATTAATAATTCCATGACAGATCACATAATATATGAGGATAAGTCGTGTCTGAGTTTTGAGACCAATATAGCTAAAAGCAAAAATTACATCTTTGTTCTAGTAATCTTGATTCCACTTAAGGAAATTGCATTAGCTGAGAAATATGCTTTAATTAATTTTTTAAAACATATCTAATGAAAATACAAATTTAATAAATGCTTAATAATTGATACTAAAACGTATAATAAGCATGAAAAATAAATGCCAGTCATGAATGTATTCAAAATTTGATTCGAATTAAACTGTACGTCATACCTATCGAAAAGCTAAATAATTCAAGTATAATACAAAGCGATCTTAAGTTTAATATAAATCGCTTCATAATACGATCTGGAGATAAATTGATTTCATTGCAGCCGCGTCCTTTTATAGCATAATAAAAACATATCGCAGCAAAAAGTAAATTACGAGTTAATAAAGAAACTCATTTTCTCTACTTTTATGTAATCAAAGACCATATTAAATTTCGAAGATATGGTTTTATTTATTATTTAGATTAAAAATGCTTTTCCAATATTGATACTTCCTACGATAAATACATATATTAAAAAATACACATAAATTTATTTTTAATACATGTTCAAAGACAAATATTTGCTTAGTAAGCTTCTTTGAACAGAAATTTATAATTTGGCATTTAATAAAGACTATTTCTGTTTACCTCCTTCTTAATGGATTTTTTTAATAACTTTAGGTACTCCAACCATATTAACTATATTATATTTAATACTATACTATATCTAAAATTATCAATTCGAAGAAAATATAAAAATGATTGCAAACATATTAACATTTTCATTTCATAATTTTAAACATCAAATCTTTTCCCGTGCTTACTAATTTAATGGTCTAACTGAAAAGAAATTCAAATCACTTTGATTCAGAGAACATGTGTAATTATTTAATGAAAATTGTTCTAAATTTTATAAATTAGGTTAGGTACGTTAAACTGTAATACAATCAATATAATACAAAATACATTTTAAAGACTCCGGATGCGAAGCTCCATTTCGCATCCTATCACCTGCGCCCTAGGACGCAAAGTATCGACACCCCCGTCCGTCGCATTGTACACTTTTGACAAGTGAACTTTTACTTTAGGGGTAAAATTCAGGACCTCCATTGTAGAAAATTTACAATCGATATAACATTTCCAAAATTATTCGGCTTGTACATCTGATAATCATAAATATACATCTTAAATATTTGTTAATTATAAAATATTATTATTTTCGTAAGTTAAATTTAATTTATGCCGTTAAAATTAGTCTCGCGAATTCAGTCCCGAATTACAGGAAATGCAGGATTTAAAAGGAAAGTAAACTCAAAATATTCCAGCTTTTTTCAGTTGTGTAAAAGGGAACTGCTGATGCGAAAACGAGCATGCCGGCGGAAGAATCGCTGACGTCATTGGCGATGAAACAAGGAAGAAACAAATGCTCATACGTTACGTGTTAAACATCACGCGACAAAGTCAGCGATTGTGTTCAGAATCGAGAGCGATTTTAGCTTTTTGGCCAGATTTTCCATTTCGTGATTTCAGAAATTTTGAAGCTGGATTCTTTCGTGGCTTAAAGAATCTGCTCATTTTAATGAAGTTTCCAAAGTTTAAAAGAACTGTTACGGAGAACTGTTGGAATTTAGTCCAGAATTATAAACAATCGAAATGTAAATCGTCAATTTTAAAATGAGACGGTCGGAGGTTACAGTTTCTGATCAATACAAACCGCATTCAAGACGCCATTATGAGATTTGTGGACTACAATGATTAATTCAGAATTTTGAAAAACTATTAGTACAAGCATTAAGAGTTCTTAAAATCATGTAAATGAATTCAGTTTTATCAAACAACAATACAAAAATAAAAGATTCTATGCCAGTCCTTTAAAATAAATATTGTTCTTCGTTTCCAAGTGGGATTTATTATTTTAAAAACGATGTCCCATTTACGATGTTGATAAAACCTCCGACATGTCCATGCATCGAAAAGATTTATTAGCAAAATTTGTATACAAGTTATTTATAAATACAATTCTCCCATTAAATTCCTCGTCGTTTAATTCCTCAGGGAACGTTTAATCTTTCTGTAATGTCCAGAAAAATTCATATAAAATGCTAATACCTGAATAATATTTTTTTCATTGCACAAATGTTACATAAAACATTAGTGTACAAGAAAGTGTAGAATAAATAAGAGAAATACTAGTGCTGATGAAACAAACATAAATAAACACTTTGTATACAATTTTTAATAACTATCAGAGTAAATTGAAGCATCTGAATCTTAAGTGTTAAACTTCAATAACTGAGAATAGGTTCATAGTAAGATTTAATAAGTTACATTTTTATATTTCATACCACTTTTTGCTATTAATAACAAATGCTCCTAACAAATTTGCATGATGACACCCTGAGGTTACTGGAAAATCGTCATTAACATGCTAACCTACAAAATACAATGTAATCAAATATAAACATTGTAACTAAATTGCAAAATCTGCAAGAAAACTAAAAATACGTATAAAAACAATAATCAAAATATAAAGTCTTGTTTTACAATAAAATATTGACAAACTAACCTTGAAATTAATATCAGTTGCAACACATAGTTCATATCGCACGATCAAGGTTTACTTATGTTATCCAATCCTTATTTATTTCAAGTATATATTAGTAATACTCTAGTGTGGTTTATATTAATTGAATACATTTATTTTTTATCTGCATGATATTTTATTAACAACTTTTTCTGATGTCTCTTTTAGTGTCGTGGCGTCAGAAAAGTAGAACTGCGTTTTGTTTGCCTTAGGGTAAAAAGTGATATTTAGTGACGTTAAGTACCGACGTTTCCGACGAAGCAATTTGGTTGCATGTTTCATGAATTTTCGTACCTAAGCAGAGAATAATAGGGTATCTTCTCAGCGATCGTGGGTTCTGTTATTATTATTACACATAATGCGCAGGGGAGTCGATCGATGTACGGGCCGTCAGAGTATAGTCGCATGCGTGAATTGCCAGGAGCAAACCTTAACTTCATTATGTATACACAGACGTAATGCACATGCATACGAAATTAATTTCCCAATTACCAATTTCAAACATTTTTTCACATCAAATGTCTCTGCGAAAACCAAAAATTATTGAAGTTCAAGATTAAAAATTGGCGAATTAAAATAAAAATATTGATGGCTAACATCAAATAGGAATCCTATATTTCGACTTGTAACAAGTGTCTCCAAAAATCAACATGAAGATGTCAAAACTAATCTTCGACATTAAAATGAAATGTAATAACAAAGCATCTTTTTCCGAAATCTGATTCCCATAATATTTTGAAACCATCGCGAAACATAATGCTCATGAGTATATGGTAAGTAAATGGGCGTCAATGAATGAAACTGATTATTTTTAATTTTATCACAAAAACTTGTTGAAATCATGGTGTTTTGACTGCCCTTTATACATGGAGGAATAGAGCTAAATTCAATCTTGCAAGCTGTCTCAGTAGTCTACCAGTCAAAACTTCACTTTTGAACCCAAATATAAATTCGTAGGAGTGTCCTGAGACAGTAATAGTATGTCCAAATGGTGGGAATCGTCATGCTCGATGAAATAAATCAGGATGATGTCAAATTTTGGAAATATATCGGATCAACACTGGGATGGCCCAGAACCCACATAGGCTAGGTACTTGTTATCATGTAATTCCTGTTTTGGGCCTGTATCGAAATTCCAGATCTATTATGTTAATTATCAAACAGTATACTGGTCTAAAAACTTTGGATATACGTTTCACATTATAGATAGATGATATCTATTAGTAGTGTTGAAATCATGGTGTTTTGACTAGCCTTGATAGATGGATGAACAGAGCTAGATTCAATCTTGCAAGCCCTCTCAGTACTTTACCAGTAAAAACTTCACTTTGCAACCCGAATATAAATTCGGCGTCCTATGTCCTGGGAGTGCCCTGACAGTAATAGGATGTCCAAATGGTGGGAATCGTAACACACAATGAAATATATCAGTATGAGGTCAAATTTTGGAAATGTACAGGGTCAACATTGCGATGAGCCAGAACCTACATAGGGGAGGTACTTGATGTCACGTAATTCACTTTGTAACCCAAATATAAATGAAAAAGAGAACCTCGACCATTTTATTTTACAATGTAACGAGTATTAAAGAATAAAAAATAATACTTAATAAACTAAGTCTATTAAATTATTATCGCCAGACCTCGTTCAATCATTCTTCTCCAAGCCAAATATAACAGTCCTGATGTGCTCATCGGTATCATGCAAAATGTAACCTTAGTACGCACAAAATAATGTTCAAATTTAATATAAAGTTATGTATTATAATTTATGTGAAATTCAAGAGCGAAAGAACCAATATTAAGAGTAGTTTCTGAGCAGACATAAACTTCCAAAGTTTAGTTTACAAAATTTAGACAAGGTATCGCGATGAAACCAGAGTGAAATCAAATATCAGTTTCTCATACCCTTTTTTTATATGAGGGGTTTCGTTAAAGGAATTTTGCGTAAAGTGATAGGGAAGATTTACGTCGAATACGAAGCAGAAGCAAAACGAAGGGTGGTCAATTGTGAAAGGTTCGATTGTACACCTGATCCAATTATTTGAGCCGTCATTGCGCAGGTTTCAACACTTCCGATCTACTCGATCGACGCTACTTTAAAAAAATTACTTTATAGCCTTTGCAGATGCCTAAGACGAAATGAAAAGGAACCCGAAGAACTAATTAAATCAGTTAAAGATTTCTTACTTGATATAATTTAGTGTTTCATTCTTAACAAAACTCAATAAAATAAATTCAAAATGGAATGAATTTTTGAAAAATCATTACTTTGAATAAATATGAAAGAAGTATGGAACATTTTTAGTATTTTTTAAAAACACTATCAATATATTTTTCGAGTCAAAATAGAACTAATTAGAATAACTCGATGTCCTAAAGCATACTTTAATAACATATTTGCATAAGTTAAATGATTAGAGAAATAAAATATCCTGGTTTATAAGGTGTTTATTATATTGTATATTTATTTGTAATGACTAAAAAATATGTACAAAATTTTGAACATCAAAATATTGAAATAATAGCTTCAATCAAACAAAAAGTGCATTAATTTGCATGATCAATATTAGCTGTTCAGTGTGATTGGGTTCGAATATGAGAAATTGAGATATTGCGTGTTTAAATTAACGGTGGTTATGAGGTTATGTTATACTCGGGCATAGTGTGTTGGATAAATATTTGTCAATTTTGCCTAGCAAAAAATTTATTGAATATATTTGATTAATGGTAAAGAAATTATTTATTTAGTGAAGAGAAAAACCGATTTAAAATTACTCTAATCAATTAATATTATATTGGGACTATAAATCACGGCTCATACTTTTATTCTTGCATATTGCATTATTTTCAATGACAATTTTGGGGACATGCATAAACCCTGAGGTATTTGGTATTTAAAAGTTCATTGCCTTATTCGTCATTCCGATATTCAAAAACGAATTTGTTAACCTGATCCTAAATCGTGTTGACGTGCATATCAAAGTTCCTGAGGAGAATTTTCCCCAGAAAATTCCACAAAGGATATTCACGCATCGTGGATTCTCGTGTCGTCAGACCATGACTGTCTTGAACGTACAGGTCATTTTACACTTGAAGATATAAATCTCCCAGCTACGACATGGTCGGGTTTCGAGATTCATGAATAACTTTCTTTAAATTTCATCAACTTACTTTACTCGAAATTTAAATTGGAATTGAACTTTTCAACTTCCGAGTAGAATCTCTTTTAACAAGTTTTTGTAACCAGATAATTTCAACTCCTTTTATCTCAAACTTCAAGTTTGTTTATCAGTTTTTCAAATATTTGGAAATAATCGTTGTTATTAAATGATGTGCAAGTGTCGCTCGCTAGCTCTTTTTTTATTCCCATAAAAGCAGGACGGTAACATTAAAAATAGTAAGGATGATATTAATATTCATGTTGCCGCAGGGAGCTCTTGCAGCAGTCGTTTTTAGGTGATGCTATTTTCAGAGCGCTGTGTATAACTTTTTTTAATATTACCACCTGTTCATTAAGCCTCGGAGTGATCCTAGACGTTCGTGGCTACGAGCTGATAAATCCTTTGACGAGAGCGAAAGCACGAACGCTTTCTCAACCGTGAAAGGAAACAATAACAAAACCCGTCGTGAAATGCAATTAATGAAAGTTTATTGATTGTTTAGCTATTAAAGGGAAAATTTAGTCGACGTTTTAATTGTTTTCATTTATAACCAATCGAATTATTTAGCCAATTAATAAACTACTGTTATAAGTCATTTTTTTAATATCATTAAATTTTCGGGAACAAATCATGTAACTTCACATTTATGCCCCAATTTTTGATTCAATATATCGTTATTCACAATTTTGAAAAATTTCAGTTTTGCTTTAAAAAATGAAAGTTTATGGACATTTAAACAGCTTTGACTCTGAATGGTATAATATAATTTTAAACAGTCGTCGAAAACAAATACTGTCCTCAGGAGCTCGTTGTTTTCGTTCTGTTGACTTTTTCAAAGCGTTCTATGTCTTGGGAGTGCTTTATATATTAACTTGACAGAAATCGTCATACCTAAGGAAATAAATACTTATATAAGGTGAAATTTTGCAAAAGTACCGTGCCAACATTGATGAGCCAGAATCTACATGGACGAGGTACTTGTTATCATGTAATTTCAGTTCAGGTCTGTATCGAAATTCCATTCCTAACATGTCAATTATAAAACAGGATATACTGGACTGAATTTAGTAATTTCCAAATCGCATATTACGTCCGCATTAATAGCTTAATCTGACAAATCCATATGTCAATATTGAGGCTAAATAATTCTAGTATAGTGCGCCAATACCACGCCTGTGCTTTCCATATTTTAATCACGCCGTTTGTCAATTTACCACTGGATAATATTTACCGAAGTGATTTCATGAAGTTAAGACACTAATTCAAATATGTAAACGGTTACATTATTATAAATAGAAAAAATAAATTGACACTGAAACGTGAGAATTTTGTCGAAGATCCAGATTCATAGTCATGAGTTCCACCTCATGTTCGTCTATGTATTCTCTTTATCGTCGATTTAAAAGTTGGTACAACGCAAAATTGCTTCAAACAATTATAACACGTCCCATTTAGGCAACACGAAAATGCGACACCCACAGAGATCCAGTCTTGTACGACAAAATTAAATAATTTCTTCGTCCACCATTGTTTCAGGAAGACGCATTTTCGTTATAATCTATATTAGAGAAACTTGAATCAGGCATATCTGATATTATGCTTTGCAAAGGATAGCTAACGTTTCTATTAAGATGAAGATTCCTTTGAATGTATAAATGAATTCTTGAATATTCAATTACTAAAGTCAAATACTGATCTAAGGTCTGTTTGTACCTATTAAAATATATTGAGACCACATTATTTTAGGATAATCAAATGAGATATTTTTCATTTTTGATCTATATTGATCTTTCTTGATGGAGATGTAGTTGGACGTATCCCAGTAACCAGATTGTATAATATATTTTATAATTAACTGATATCAATATAGACCTGATTTACATCTATTCTTTAGAAAATTACAAGAAATTAACCTAATATTGCTAAAAAGAGCAATTTTTGTTTCCGTGCACAGAGAGAAAAGAAATAGTTAACGGAACCTTTTTGTAATAGTAAAACGCGTAAATAAGAAAAGTTGTTGCATTAACTATTTCCATGGTAAACGGTACAATAAAATTGTTCCATTTACTATTTTCCGATGGTTAAATCGTTCGTACATAACCTCAAATATCGACTCTAACTTTACATATAGTTAATTCTACTACTTAACAGGTTAAAATCGATTTTACTATTTTTTCGTGGTTCCATTAACAATTTTTTTCTCTCTGTGTGGGCGTAACATTTATTTTATTTTACTAAGGCAAACAAGAAGTAAAATTAGTTGAGATAGCATAATTTGAAAATAATAACGTTAAAACCTTTACTCCTTCTTTAAATTTATAGTTATTTCCTCCCATCTTCTCCCAGGATTCAAATTTTGGCAAAAAATGTAGACCCCAAATTAATCTTAAAAAATTCCGAAATCGCTTAGTTGCTATAGATATTCCTAGGCGGTGACAGAAAGGTTATAACGAGCGTGCGCCTATCTGTCGTGAAAGCTCCGGAGGACGTTTAGCCATGGGATCCGCAAATTGGCCGCAATCATCTCGTAAACGCAACGTCGTATTACTCCCTTGATTTTCCGAGTTCACGTGTCCCGGTATATAACGCGGGAGTAAGTCGTTTCTTCCAGGGATCGATTTTGGCCAGCCAATCAAGCCTCGAACCTCCTTCCGATCACCCCAATTCCACCCTCGTGCCGTTCGCGTCGTCTCTAGAGAGTAATTTTCCGGAAAAGCCACCTCTGAAGAAGAAATTTTGTTAAAACACGCGTAAATTCGGTAAACGATAATCGAGCGCCACTTCGATTGTTTTTACAAACTTTGGATGGGTCATATAGAAATCCAGATGAAAATTAAATCTTTAATTATCTGCCCTCACAACTTGACTTTTTTAGTTATGGTAAATCCAGTTGATGCTGTTAATTTTCTTTAAAAAATAAAAGATAAGAATTTGAATTCAAATTGGTTGAAATCCAATTGGCTGATCTAACAAGGCGATTCAAAATAATGTCCTCAACAAACCAGTTGGACAAATCAATGTTCGAAATGTTCGATGTCAACTGGACGGCGGTGTTTAAGTACTGGCAATCAGTACTAACAATAGTATCGGTATCTAATACTGTCCTGATTGAGACATTATTTACATTTTTGAATCGCCAATATTTGATCCACCATTTTGAATTTTGCCATTTGACTTCGAATTCATAATCAGCTCCCTTAAAACCTAAATGTCCATATTCTATTTAGGTCCAAGACACTTTTTAACATTTACTGTATACGCGAAAAGGTAAAAGATTTTCAGAGAAATAGCATATGACAATTTTATTCTTGGCAGCACAGGTTTAAAATTTGACGCAATTTTGCTCCTTCAAAGACGCAGTAAAGGAAAGTAGAGATGTTAATCGACGTATCGAGGTTGGGATTAGGGAAAATGACTGCAATAATTTCCAGTTAAATCAAAAACAACTTACAAGTTAAGCTCGGATAAAGTATGTTATATATTTTAAGGTTTCTAACGTCTTACGATCGATTTTTAAGTTTCGGGTTAAGGAGATTCTCGCGTGACTGCGGGCAAAGTGGTACTAAAATTGAATTCTACACATTGTTGGTAGTGTAGTAAAACGCTAGAAGTATGTCATTCATAAAATTTTCCAAAGAAATTTCGAACTTTTGGATCGCGAATTTACTAATGAAGAATAATTAATGCTCAGTAGTTCAGTACTTATTAAAAAAACAGTATTATAGTATATCTCTATATTATTAAATAAAAATCTCTCTAGAAACTTCACATCATTATTTAATCCGTATTAATTACAATAAGTAATCTAGTACTGAGCGTACATATCGAAACAGGAATAAATATTTTTAGAACGCTTTAATAACCCCTAATGGACACCAAGAATTACCTAATAGGAAATACATCAATCAGGATAGAGCACCAGTCTTAGCCCCGAATCCGAACTACCAGATAATTTCGTATGTACGTCTGTTCTGTTGTACCTCAGTCAATCTTAACAAATGTTATCGGAACTGATAGGAACATTGCCCTACCTAGTAACGTTAATCATGATTAAATCTGCGGCGTAAGCCCCTTGTAATTAGGAAATATAAAGGCATCATTATAAATAATTCATAGTTTTAGTAAATTTCATGATATGAAATATACAAAATAATAATTATGCTTTTTCTCTGTATTTCTGTTCACCTTAAGAATTATCAAGTTATGAAGCTGGAGGTAAGAGCTGATTTCTTACTCTAAAAACTGGTTACATTATTTTTTATTTTATGTTTGAAAAACCCGAAGAAATGTATCATAAACAAATGTTTGTGTACAAGGATTTCAACGTTTTTTCAACAGGCTTTTGCATAAAAATATGAATTTTGTTCATAATTTCCAACAATTTATTTATACTTTAATATCACTTTTTTTAGATTTGGGGACTGGGCAGTTTTTAAAAATTTGTACGAATATAGCTTTCATAATGTGAAACTAGTACTGTCAGTAGAAATGTAGCGCAGTGCTTTTTTTCTACGACAAAAATCGAATAATAAATGACATCCACCTTAGAAGTCCTCTCGTTTGTATATTATTATATGATAAGGAAGGGCCTACTGAGATGGCCCCTGTAATGCATACTCTACCATTCTACTCAGGGGACTTATTTATTTGGAAACCCTTTTTCTAATTAGTCTTCTTGTGTTGACAGTAAGAATCAATACGATCATCTTAGACCTTTTGTATGATGTCGAAGGTGCCAAAAAAAGAGTTTAGATAATTTAAAATATTATTATTAAAATATAAATTACAAAAGCTATATTTTAGTAAATTACGTTCACCCTTCTATTTAACATTTATATTTCTCCAGTGGGTAAGTTACTTCAAACCCCAAATTTAAGGTGGTCTGCTTGAAATGAATATTCTGTATAAGAAATGTTCATTTTACATAAAATAATTTTTCGTATACGATTTCTTAAATTCGAAAATTATAGTTTTTAACAATTCTTTTTCTTGGTTTTCATATTCTAATATTAATCCTTAAGATTTTTCAGTCATGTCTTGGCATACCTTATAAAATACAGTGCATATATTGCTTCCAATGCAGCTTGCCAAAAGTATTTGAGGTTATAAAATCGATTTTTACGCGATAGAACTCTTCTTCCGCAATAAAATCGCAAAGATAAAGTTGACGCAACTAAAACGTTGAATTTTACTTGGAAACATTTTCTATATTTCACATCTTTATCGAAAGAGAGCTCAGACGTTCATAATACGGTTGCTCTGTTGGAGTGGCTTGTGAAAGGAATTGCCCATAAAAAGTATAAGCCGAAAGAGGTAAAAAAAGGAGATGGAAGATAAATGAAGGGACATCTTTTGATATTGAAGAATCGATATGGCCCACCCTTAACCGACGTTTTCCCTTGATTCCCCTTTTCCGTAACGTTTTCTCCAGATTTCCTTCTCCGATAATAGTTGTAATGTTGATCTTTACGCGGCTGAGGATCCACCCAACGGAAATATTGAATGAAGAAGCAGTCGAGGAATTTGAAAAACTCCATTAAAGGGATGAAAATCGTATTTTGTAGTAAAAAAACGTATAGATGAAGACTATCGGAAAAATGATAACAGCGTAATTTGCTTCGATCATTTAAGGCGTCAATAATTGTAAATGCACATCACGTCTGTTCCCGGCCCTACATTGACGTCTATAATCTACTTAAACCGAAAGTAACCGATCGATGTTGCGCGATGGTATGGCTGTACATATATACCAACCTTCAGTTTAACGTTTACATTAGAGAAGAACACTAAAGATGCAAATTTTGTATAAGCAAAGTAAACAAATTCAGATAATCTTAAATGCTAAATGTATATCGTAAAGAAATTCTGACAAAAATTTAGATGAGGTATGGATGATTGGTGCCATTAACTAAATGACCTGAAACAGAAAATATACTTAAATATTCAAGGTGGACAATTCATCAACAATACCCAACTAGAACAAACCGATGTTGAAATTTAATAATATGTTTATTGAGTGTTTACTTGAACTAAATGAAACTTATGTTAAAATGACGGACGTCGCAAAACTTTTCTGTCGCGACTTTATGTCGCTGCTTCAGTTAGAAATGCTTTCTACAGGTTGTTAATACTGACAAATGAAAACTACGCAGTTTGTACATAACTTGTAACACCTTGCAATTTTGTTTAACACTACTTCAAGGGAAAGTGTACTTTTTCTTTGATTTATTCTTTATTACTTTCTCCGAATATTTATTATACACACGTGCGAAGATGCACATACACACACATGGTAAGCAAGGAAGTTTCATATATTATTTTATCTGACATTAGACGAGTAACATCTGGCGGCAAACAATCAAAGTTCCATGTCTAAAGTTTCGTGAAATTGCGGAACTGCTCTTTATAGAATATAGCAGAATATCACCGTCAACTATCAAATACTAAGGTCGTAACGATAAATTGATGCTAAGGGATAAAAGAAAATCGCTTTTAGGTAAATTGGAATAACTCTAGGAGAAACGAGTTCTAATACCGCTTTATATTAGAACAAATATTATGGAGCCACTTACATCCAAACGTCTATGTATATGTATATTCTGGACTATCCCACTTTACTAGACTTTAGTATCACTAATGCTACTACTGAAACGAAATTACTACTGCAGTAAAAAATATGTTGAGAATCTAAGTGCAGATTCACAATCAGCTATTCCAAAAATCTTTCCCTCAATATTGACTCAATCAAATCATTTGTTTAATTTTTACCCGCCATATTGGATCCACCATTTTGAATGTTAAAAATCTGTGATCGGACCCCTAAGTAACCAGTTTCAGCTGTTTTGCATATAAAGAAAAAGGTATGCTTCAAATGGTTAATGGTCAGGGAAAGATAGGGATAAAGTTAGGGAGGAACTGGAGTAGCGGGGAAGCAGAATGAGGGGGTTCCACTTTAAACTAAAATGTATGTGTCACATGGCTACATTTATATAGAAACTACATCCCAAATTTACCTAACCTCTGAGCTTTGGGGAAAACTGACTGTGTACATATAGTTACGTGAGTCATAAATCGTGATCATGCTAACCAATTTCTCATAAACATGAACAATATTAGCTGTTATTCTAATGTGTTATACAATTCAAGTAGTTAGTGTTTTTTTTTTATCCATACCAGTCTTATGTTTTCATTTTTAAGTCTATTTTGGATTCTCTCACTGACATCTTCTACATAGTGATATAATCTGTACACTGATCATTGAACTTTACATGAAGTCGGCTGCAGTATTGAACATATTGGACAGTAACAATGGGTTACGCCATTACTAAAAAATGGCAAGTTTATGAACACTGACATTGTATTTTATCACAACCTAGGTAAATGATTAAAATTCTCATCGAGAAGGTTCAGAACTTGACATTCTTTTATCATACTGGACTGCCAACACCACATCCTAAACCACCAATAAGCTTGGAAAATTTCATTAAACGTTGTATTAACTTCAGTTCAAAATGTTCGTAAACAATTCAGAACCAGTACGAAACCGACAAAATATGCCACAAATTCCTACGGATTTAATCAATAAATATAAGAAAGTAATAAACAAAGTTTTACAGTCAAACTTTTTGAAATTTAACGAATTCGTGTAGTTTTTGGATGTAGAGAAAAACAAAAATAGAGGAATTCTAGAATTGTAGAGAAAAAAAGAGGAAAATATAGGGAAGAAACGAGAAGGGGAAGACGGTAAAGAGAACCGGAAGTATAAAATCGGAGCAAAAAATTTGCCTTCGGCATCAATTACGGGATGAGAGGATGAAAGATTTTCCTCTTGAGGTCGAAAGCATTGGTGACGGGAGGACCAACGACAATGTGGGCCGTCACGGGGAAAATGGGGGGTGCGGGGTTTGGATGGGAAAATGTCGCTTCGAGCTTTCGCCGATCGTTACGGTTCACGTCCATTCACTATTTCCAGACACACGTACACCCACAACCCGGAATATATAGGATTCCCCCATTCCCGATTGGGGTGCACACGAGCCTTGGGGCATACTCTCGCCGGGAAAAATATTTGGCTTGAGTAACGGAGCGCGTGTACGGTGAGATGAAGAACGTCAAAATTTTTGTATTGTCATGCCGAGAGCCTTCATTCATAAAACCCATTCATAAACTAAAATTATATTCTAGGTTTCATAACCGGTAAATGAGAAATAATTTGTAGGCGTTCGAATCAGCCTTGCAGACGAGAATTGGTGCCTCAAACGCTTCAAATTATTCTGTGCCTATTGCACAACTCCCCAATTATGTAATGAATTCGATGGGTCTTCGCGATGGGCTTTAAAATACCTACATAGAAGTTACTCTCCAAAGAGTACATTTATGAGAAAAACTATTTAGGGCTCACTGTTTACAAATGTGTCATCTTTGAAAACCAAAATGGAATATCCATAATGACTGTCCGAATTCTTAAATGACATTAAATTAGGTAATTATAGATTTTCTAAATACGAATATGACCCCAGAGATCCACCATTTTCAATTTAGGTAAAGTGACTTCAAATTCGTAATCAGTCATCGCAAACATTCAAAATAAGGAGGTTCAGACAAATGCAAGGGTTTTGTAAACTCCATCCGCTTTGTTGGATCATCCAACTTGCATATTTAACATTTTTCTAGGGATTCATAATTAATCAAAAGATTTCAACAAAAATACGAACCAAAAGCATAAGCCTCCAAAAATAATGTTTCTACATTTCTTTTTACTAAATTTCATGATTATTCTTTAAATTTAAGCTATTATAACACATTGTACGTCACGAGTTTTGTCTATAATTAATGCGACTAAATCAAACTTTTTGAACACACTGATTTGAAATCATGATATACCTATTTGTTTTAAAAGTTATGTGGAGATGTTACATTGCTTTAAGACATCAAACCGTTCATTAAAACCGTTTTTAATGTCTGACAACTCGTCTACGCGATATTTAACAATTTCTTGTAAACTTTTCGCTACCTAAATCTATTCTGACTTCCATAAACAAAAAACAAATGTTAAAAATCTTTTGTTAATGATTTTATATTTCATCATTTTAGGCAAAATAATTTACACAGAAAGTAAGTTATATAAAAATGTATCTGTATAATCAATATTATTAAAGTTTTGAAAAAGCTCAGCATGTGATTGTAATATTGTACAGCTCCATATTGTACTTTTTATAGAATTGTGAAAGATTATTTTTTGGTGTAAATTTTAATCAATAGAATTGCAACATTCAGCGATATTATGTACATATAGTCTGCATGCAATTAAAGAACAAATTTTGACAATTCCAATGGTAATTTTGCATGTAGCTTATAATGAACGTTTGATAATAATGTTAACTTCTTAAGTTTAACTCTCTGAATTTGGTTAACAAAAAATATTGGTTTCTTCCAAATTTCGAAATATTTGTTACTATAATTTGCAGGAATCTGGATTAATATTGACTTGAAAGTACTATTTTCATGTATGCTCTTTCAGTTGACCTTGTAAAAATTGCATTTCAATGTCATCTGAAAAAAATGGCGAATTTTGCTTTCGAAAAAAACATTGAGATTTGAAATTCATTTTTTGCATATTTTTCATATTAAAAATGTGATAGAAATTATCCCTGCTAAATGTACATAAAATTAAGATTTTAAGAAGATTTTTATTTTCCGTCGAAAATCACCCTAACCTCTAATTCTGGTCTCAGAAATTACGACATTCAATTTCTAAAATTGAAAGTGGCGGTAACAATATAACCCATAAAAATTACAAAAAACTCTGGTTTCAAAAGAAATTGATTTACAGAATACTCATCACAGTTTTCATATATTGGTCGGTATTTTAAAACATATGAAAGTTATTCAGTAAAAGAATGTCGCAATAATGAATGACTTTCAAAATAATTGTTTAGAAAAAATGTATTCACAGAAAAGTTTGTGCTGGCTTGGGCATTTCGTTTATATAAGTGTATATATGCTGTAAGTGACCATGATGATATTTTATAGAGGTTAGGATCATTTTGGACGAAAAACAAAAATCCTCTTATAATTTTCGACAATTTTATTCGTAATCTGGAATAATTTCCTTGACATAAATTCATATTATAAACATTCATTAAAAAAAGAAACTCCAAATTTTCGTTTTTTTATCGCTTTTTTGTTTTTAGAAAACGTTTAAATTACAATTTTGACTACACCAATCGAAAGAGCTAAGTTTTAATAGGTCAATGCAACAAACTGTAGTAGAGGAACTCAGTAAATGGTTGCAGGATAGCCTTTTTTAGGCGACGGCATTTTTTAAGGGGAATCCAGGTAAAGAATCATAACTCCCTTAATTTGTTAGTTAGAACAAAAAAATATATTTACATCTAGTTTTTTCATTTTTAAACATTCAGTAATACAAGTTAGAGGGATTATAAAAGGAGCTCATGGAAAGTAAAAAATTCACATTAAACTTTCGCTTTTTTTAAACCCGGAATGCATCTTTTAACAAGGAAAATGGTTGGATTTTTTAAAATTCTTTTGTAGTTTCTCTTCTTCACATATAAATTGAAATTTCATCTAAATATCACAATACCCGAATACGACCCAGTATGTGGACAAAAATCAATGCTTGAAACGGCAGCTGTTTCACTGGAAAAATAACTCTGTTTGGAAAGAAATCTGTCTAGGAACACGCATGTAATAAAAAGAGATTTACAGTTACAAAAATGTTTTAGATTAAAAAATAAACAACAATTTTTAACCAAAAATTAATGTAATTAAATTATAAATGTTCGTCTAGATTACTCTTATTTTTATTACATAAGAACAAATACTAATAAACAAGATTATAACTTGTTTCAAAGTATAACATTTCTATTGATTTCATTTTTCTTTACATTGCAGATTCATTATTAACACAATGAATTTTTAATCTAACAAATTCAGAAGGATTAAACAACAGAATGTTTTAAATGGATATAAATTATACTAATAAACAACAATGAGCAAAACATCATTGTTCTACGAGGTCATAACAATTGTAGCGACAGTAAACTATACTAGAGAAAATTTATGATAATATCAATTAAAGTATAGTTATTACGTCCATAAATAGAAAGTTCCGTACTGTTTTATCCTTCGCAACCTATAATCGTGGTCATTTAGTAGCTAAAATTCGAAAAAAGACTGTAAATATGCTAATCTTAAAGTTGTAGGAAGAATAATTATTTATATCCTTTTACTAAATATACCAATATTTAATGACTTTCATTGTATAAAAACATATCATAATTTGGTTAAACATTGGATTGGATAAAAAATGGTTAAACTTTTGAATTTGAATACTGCACACATCCAAATATCTAACAAAATATTCATTATAATAAGTATGCGTGATTATTATGGTGTTAAAGATTTTAGTAAGCGTTAAACTAACAAAGATTTTTATGTTGACTTTGATCATGAAAACATCGATCTTTTTTGAGCATTAACAAGTTTTTCTAGTTATTTAGTAATAATAGGACTTTCTGAAGCTGTTATAAAACTATTCAATAATGACTAAAAAAAATGTTATGAAATTATTCACTAAAATAAATTCAGTATTAATAGCAAAGTCAGTTTTAATAGCATTTTTCCTTCTTTCTTTTTTGTGCGTCGCATTCAGTAGCATAGATGTGAAAAATGTCCAAATTTTACGATTTTTTACCCCTTTGACCTTGAAAAACTACAGCCAATTGGATATTTTGAAGGTCATATTTAGATTCTGGAGCAAAAATTCTATCAAAATCGACTCTTACTTATAACGCCCATTAATAAACGCCCTTATTAAGAATTGTTCTGAAGCTAATATAATGACATACCTAATTACCACCGATGATCTGCATGCGCTCAAGGTTCTGTTTTATTTTGTAAAGTCCTGTTTTAATAGAAGACGTTTCGTTTTAGAATACTAACCCCTACTGCACTTGTCATTTTTGTCTACTAGTATTTCCTTATTATTTTTTCTTATTTCTACTTGCGATATACTAAGTGTCAACGTTCGTCATTTTAGTTTTATAGTTTTATTGTATATGTTTTTGTAGTCTCCGGCGGTCGTCTTTGTATAATTTAGTATCTGCGCTTTAATTGTGTACTCTACCCTTAAGAATTTTATGTAATTCAAATATGGGTCAATAAATTATTATTATTATTATTATTACTTATAAGGCAACATAAAATTGTTGTTGGACTGTGTTATTGATAATGTCTACGAGCATTTATGGTAAAGTTTTGAACAAACGAGATACATCGCATGTAATGTATTCAAGCATTATGTAACTATATTGCCCATTAAATATATTAGACAGAACTTTACAACCAAATGTGAATATTCTGACAATGTTCACAAATAACCCCGCGTCATGTCCTGGAAACAACTCTCGTGTTTAATAATTATGCGCTACGAGTATATTCATAGACATTGTCAATATTAATACATGTAAGTAAATAATAACAATAATTTCTATTACGACAGTATAAATACACTTCCGGAAATTACTATTAAGGAAATCTGCAACGAGCATTACTTAATATACTTTTAGTCCCGTCCGGAATTTGGACAGAATGTTCAACGCTGTAATTTTTGCTCCAAGCGGCGTTAAAAAAATTGAAATTACTCAAAATCTATCGATTTTGACTACCTTTTTCAAATGCCGTAGTCAGAATCAGCCGGTGACTTAAAAACAAAATGTTATGATCTTTCTTCGCAAGAATCGATATTTTTGGCTTTTAAAAGGGTAATGCAAAACATACTAATCGCATCTTTTTGCTTAGCCATTTCTTGTCTCGTCAGCTTTTTTTTTTCTAAAAACTAAATGGCAGCATCTATATGGTCTGCAAGTTGTAGTATTGCATTTTGTGGCACAAATATTGATTATTTGATCATGTAATGGATGAAATCATGGAGAATATTGGAATGAAAAAGTAATTATTATCATCCATTTTTAGGCCACAGTCATATATAGTAATTTTCAATTTCACACCTACGTAATGATACGTAAAAGTCAAAAATTGAGTGAAAATCAAACAAAAAATCGATAAAAACCCATTGTATATAACTAATTTGAGGTTACGAATGAATAATAATGAGATTAGGTAGTCACAAATGATAATAATTACATTTTCATCCCAATTATCCATGATTTCAACCGTTACATGGTCAAATAATCGATAATTGTGCGAAAAAATGCAAAATTACATTTTGCAGGTGCCATCTTGAAACCGCCATATTGTTGTTTGCAAAAAATCCTAAGGGAGAAGAAAGGGCTGAGCAACAAGATGCGATTAATATGTTTTAAAATGGTCAGCATTGCCCTTTTCAATGTCAAAAAAACGATTCCTGCGAAGAAAGGTAAAAAAATCAGGTTTATTTTTAAACATTGATCATAACTATTTTCTTTTAAATTTCCGGATGATTCTGATCATGGCATTTGAAAGAGGACGTCCATATTTATCACGCAAGAAATATAATTCAATCACTTACTTTTATAGGTTTCTCAGTAAAATATTAAATTTCATGGGTTTGCTCTTGTTTTATGGCGTTGATTTATATAGTGCTTTGTTATATTTAAATTTCTTTATTTTTTTTATACTTCTATCAAACGCATTAAATAAGTATTGACAAATATTCAGAGTTCTGTTCTGATATAAAGAAAAGAATTATAACATGTTTTATTCATATAAGAGATATCAAAACAGTTTGAATATCTTTGAAGTCTTATTTTGTTTTAAATTTCTTCTTATGCAAAAAGTATCACATTATTCTACAGGTATTGAAATATTTTATCAATATTATGTTTATGAAAATGTAGATAAGTGTTCTTTAACTATCTATCACCTACATTTTTAATTACATCATAGATTATCATTTTAATTACAATTAGTTTTGATAATAACGTGCACGTGCTATTTGTCAATTTCATTCGGCATAACATCTAAATCAGCAAACACATAAATGTAGAAAATGTCACTGGTTAAGTTCAAATGAATTGGAATTAAAACGTTACCGATTAATGGTCGAGAAATTATTTCAAAACTGAAAGTGATAGTACGATAACGAAAATAAAAATATGTGATCACCTAATGAGAACTGAATAGTTTAATTTATAGTATAAATCTAGGATATAAAATATTTATAAATAACGTATAATTCTCGTTTCGATGTCCGTCTGAAAAAGTCTTAATATAACATTTATTAAACGTAGTCTAAAGGTTAAATATTATGCACGTAATTTGTTAAGAGATGATAATATACGTAGGATATTTTTAAACATTTAATAAATGTTTTGCATTATACTCTGGGAAGAGAAATAATAGATTTAATATTTTGATAATAATTGTGGCATATGTCAGACGTTTTATAAACATATAATATGCTCTGATAATAAACGTAGTATATAATCGCTTTTAATCGTTTTAAAAAATCGAGAATAAATAAAGCAGTTGTTATTTAGCATATATTTCATCATAGCCGTTAATGTAATAGGACTATAAAAGTTCCTAAATTAAAATTCATAAAATAATATAGTAATACTAAATTCACGTTTAATCTATCTACCTGACGTATCCCAATTTTCTAAATGGCTACTACTATTCTTCATAATAATAATAATAATAATATTTATTTTAATTTGACTTAAAATGCAAACAGGATAAACATTAAATACATTTTGCAAAAAGATCTGTTATTATAGCAAAACGCTATTTTCTAAATTAATCTGATTGAAAGTTTGTTAAATATCGCTTTCGACAGCTCGACTATGGTTCAGTTGCCCTTTGTTCAATTAAAAAAATGGCCTTCAGGGACATACCTATTAATATAGGTTATAAACAATCTAATGGTATTTTCATAAAATATTATCAGGGAATAGTTATTATGGATATACTTTTGTCCATCATAACTACGCTTTTGGTATCACGATTTTTAGAGTTTAGACGCTGTTATAATACCTATTCTCAGGGTACTAACTTTACAAAAGTCCGGTGCATTAAAGTTGGAGGGTACGTTACTACTTAAATATATCATCTCTAACTACTTATTTTTCAGCGTAAAATATAATACAGTAGGACCTGCGAAATTTATTGTCCCCCTTCAAATTGACCGGCTTGCCAAATTGTCTCGACGGAAGCCCTCGAAATTTGCTGCCATAAGGGAAACGCTTTCCCCCACTCTTCTCTGAAATAGTTTGATATATTATATAAAAATAAAAATACAAGAATTAAAAAAATAATAATTATTGCAGTCACTAACTTTAACGATAAATGAGCAATGGATCGAAATAAAAAATTTGACGAATCGAGGTTAAGAAAGTAAGGTTAATATTACGGAAAGTAGTTATCACCTCCCCTTCGCTCGTTTTCCCAACGTGCAGTCAATTTTAGAGGTCGTCAGAACGAACGACGTCAATTTCGCAGGTCCCACTGTAGACCAACATACCATGTCAATTTCAAAACAACAACTTTTGACATTGTCTTCAATGATATTTTTCTAATGATTCGAAAGCTTAGAAACAAATATTTACATCAAGTAATAACTCAGGTACACAAATTACATCCTTATTTATTTAAATAATAAAAAGTGTATTAATATTCAACCAAAAATATGTTTTATCTGGAGACTCAACTATAAGTGACATAATTATTGATCTAGAAAAAATTCGTATAACAGGTCTAAAATCGAAACACCAGAAACTAAATTTGCGCCCTCCTCATCGACCGGACCGACGTGCACGAATTGGATGGAAGTAGGGCGTCTGTAAACCCCCTCTACATCTGTCACTGACGTGTATAAGTAAGACACATTTACATTTATACATACACACAGATCCATGACATCCAAATAGCCGAGTTGGAAGGTACACAGGACTAGCCCCTGACTTATTCGACTATCGCACGCCGACGATAGCCAGACTAATGATGTAGATACACACACACAAATGAAATTTCAACCCTGTGGAAATGAATGGGCATTCCCCTACGTGTGAGGGAAATGCAGAACATACCGATAGACGAACATTTAGACGATTTCGAAAATTCCTGAGGAACGACAATCGTGGATGCCGTACGCGTACACGACACAAAAGGGATCAGATAGTACATTTCGATTTGCGCGTATACTAGAAACGTGCAGTGTGAATAGCATTAGCGGATACTTGTTCGCACTTGAATAAAAGATTGTTTGTTTACGCGAAACAATTAAGCGCAAGCGATCGTTTTGTCTGCGCTTGATACCTGAATCAACCGGTTCCGGTTTTAGATTGAGATCTAAAATGACGTATGTGTAAATATTTCTCTCGACTTTTTATAGGCAATATAACTGAATTAAATGATAAAAATATAGGAAATTTTCGTGTTTATAAATGAATTATTCTGTAATTCAAAATTAAAAAATAAAATAAAAGGGTCAAGATTTTTAGGTCCTTTTTTTTATTTTTCACTATTTTTTGGACTGAAACAGAATATTTTTTTAGACGCAGTAGCCGATTCCAAATGTCCATGATCATTCGCCTCCTGAAGAGGGATCAGTACGATCCGATACTTTGGGGTCAACCCTGTCTCATTTTTCTTTTTTTTTTTCTTTCTTATTGAGAAATAATTCTGTTCCTTTTTTTCTCTCGCGTTGAGAATCCTCTTTCGTATTGAGAGAGAATTCTTTGTAGGTAATAACCCCTTCATTTTAAGAGATACAATTTACATACGGTCACCGCAGCAGATCCTCCATTTTGAATTTTTATAATCTTCCTACATAACAAGTCAATGTTTATATCATAATTATAATACTACTACTAAATATTCTCTGATCGCTATTTCAAGGAATTCATAATTTTGAATAAATTTTTATTCAGACACGAAGAAATTTTGAATTGTTTATTGCTTCTGAAAAATATTCTACTCTCTTATTATTTATGTTCAATCGGGATCAATTTTTAAGTATTTCAATGATTATAGTCCGTTTAAGTGGCGAAAATCATGAAAAATAAAAAAAAAAGACCTTAAAATCCAGAAACTTTTATTTTATTTTGCAAATTTTTTGTATGATCAATCGTTGTTTGCAATTCGCTCATCGGAAATCGAAAAAGTATACTTAAATAGTAGGAAAGGCATCTTTCAAAAAGTAAAAAGCATTCTTTTTACTCGAGAAACTGAGAGGATTTTGAGTAACCTGTTTCTCTCATTTTGGACAAAAAAGGGTTACATTTTTTTTCTTTGAACAAACACGACAAATTTTGAATTAAGAAGATGACAATACTTTCCCAATATTTGTAGATGTGCGGATATTCAAACATAACCTCAAAAATATACTAGGGAACATCCCTAGTTTGGATAGTGGTAGGTTTTCTCAAAAGTAAACGTGCAAAACACATATGTTATTTTACTAAAAACGTGTTCATGTAATATAAAAAGATAATCTTATTTTCAAAATACAAGTTACTTGAGAGTAGTATTTTTCCCCTTCAAAAGCTATTTATATGCTAAGACTCCCAGGCAAAACTGTACATGTATATAATGGTAACCCTCGAAAAAATTCGGATGAAACGAGACTTCATGTAATCAAATTAAATCACATTTTAGTTATCACTATATCTACATAGATCATTAAGTTTTGTACCTATCTACTTAAAAACACATTTGTCTAATTTATTTTGTTACTTAAATTTTAATTCTTATGTTTAAATCTTAGTAGGGCACCTTTCTGTTATTTGAACTAGTAATTGATGTAGAATTATCTACGTCAATATGACTATAAGCAATGTTTAATTTCTTCTGAAATTTTAGGTCTGAGAAGCAGGCAATTATAGTATATAAAGTTTATACATATTATGAATAATTTCAACCAGTGCAAACGTTTTTGAACTCATTTGATGCTCCAGAGGTTCTGGGATCTCTCGGGTTTGAATTTAGATTAATTTTGTGAAATTTATACACTTAAAGAAAGTCAAATTTGGTAAAATTCGCCGTTTTGAATCATACATATTTGTAAAAATGTTAAAAACAGACTTTCGATCATACTATTTATCACTCTGCAATACTCTATTAGTATTATTACATAATAATATTGTATGTAACGAAATATTTATTGTGACTGGTAACCACTGACAATCAACCTTTATAAATGTCGAAACATCCATTGTAATCTATGGAACATCTTACACACTTATGTTTCAGCGGCACAAATACTTTCTACCAGCAATATGCAATAATCTAAAATGTGTTTGGCCGGGGAACAAAGTTTCGAAAATCAAAACCCCGAAAGGCCAAATTTCGATATTGCATGAATCCAAGGTATTTTAATTTACTTTCTTTTTGCCAAATTTTCAAATATAAAGTGACGAAAATCACACTGGAGTCTCCCGAAGTCATATATTCATTCTTTGTAGGTTTTCAATATAAATTGAGATTTGGAATATTTTTCCAAAGCCTCTACGGTTCGCTAAGCCGAGTGATAACGACGTGAAGTAAAAGAGTTCATTTCATTAAATAATATTAATTACTTACTTCAAGTTACGTTAAATTTTACACCTGGACAAATCAAACCTTTAAAAATAATTTGACATTTAAAGAGAATATAGTATATTTAGATATTAAGACGACCAGTAGAAAAGTAATATTATTCATTGACGTCACATGACATTAAAAAACGCAGTTTTCACACTTTTAACCCATTAAGTTCGGGAGACACACATTTTTTACTTAATATTCGACCTTCTTTCTCAACAGGAAATAAAATTAATATTGCATTAAAAATGACCAGCCCTACCGTTTTCGAATATGTTCTTTCGCATTGTAAAAATTGCAATTAAATTGCTTCAAAAGCCAATATGGCAAAATGAACAAAAATTTCGTTTTTTGTAAATTTTTTTCGTATCAATAAAGTTACGGGAATGATGCATATTCATAACCACAAATGCACACAATCTATGAACCTCAACTATAATTATTTTGTTTTGTCCCGCATCAACCTAACCTCTTCAGAACTTCAATATGTCGAAAAAATGAACCTTATTTGATGAAATATTATTAAATCAATCTTATTTCCTGTTGACGATGAAGGTCAAATATTAACTAAAAAGTGGGCATCTTTCGAAAGCATTTCAGAAGAATGAGCTAACAAAAATCTACTCTCCAAGAAAATAAAAAATAAAAATAGTATATTTTCTTACCAGTGCATAAAATCATATTTCCAATGCCGTTTTTTACGAAAAATAATTTTCCACATTAAAAACAACGAGTCAAATATAAATTTTCGACTACTACTATTTTTTACAGTACCAGTTGTAAGAAATAATTACATTAGTACTTACACTTTTAAGAGTCTTAAATATTAACTTGCATTATCGCTAGATTAAAAAGATAGCGATAAAAAATGAAACAGAAGAGAAGTTAAAGAACACTAATACCCAGTTACGCAAAGTGAATATTACAAAATATCTCCTGAAAACATTTATGAATAATAAATATACACAAAAATTACATATGTACACATTTAACAAAACTGAATATTTCACATTACAAAATGTTTAATGTATTCCTTCCAAAAAGTGATAAATATTTTGTGTCATCCATGCTCTTCTACAATTACAACGAAGCATCCAAGAAATTAATACTTCTAGAGCTTCTAGAGCTTTTTATTTAAAAGAAAGTAGTAATACGTCGTTTGTCTATAATTTTCATCGTTGTTTATAGTGCCTATAAGAACGAGAAAAATACTTAAATCTGTTTAATATTATTATTTAATATATAATTTTAAGAGTCAAATTAAATACTAACCTATTTTATTTAAATGAAAATTGGCAGATAATTTGTAGAAATTGATATAAGCTGAAATAGTTTTATTTTCTACACCAATTTTTTGAAATATCATTGGTTGCAGGCCTCTGTGTCTTTAGGATGATCCCTAAAAAGATGGTAATGTAAATGTTTTTGCTAACATTCAACATGCATTAAAACTTCAACAATTAAGAGACATTTTATGTGAAATGATCAAATCTGTAGTTATAAATTTGTTTTGCTCTCTTTCGATTCGAGAACATTGATTTGGAAAATTACCAAAACGACTTTTTGTTTAAACTTAAAATAAATATCCATTTGCCGCTAATATTGTACAGAAAATAGCGTTTTAAAATATGGTTCAATAAAGATGAATGCTGGGCTTTTAGTTCCACCTATTTAATTAAAAATTTTTTTGCAGTTTTGTTGCAGTATATTTATATAACTAATTCTGATGTAGTAATTAAACTTCAGTACTTATTTTCACAATTTCTTAGTTTGTTCTGTTTCTGTTCATAATTTCCCATAAACTATTTTGCTACCGGATATAGTTATTTTGTTCCCCAGGTAGAAAAAGTGCTATTTCACTCCCTATGTCGCGTGACCGAAATAGAATTGTGAGCTCAGAGTGCCTATTTTTTGTCAGAGTGAGTGTAAAATTCTATTTTACACCAGAATTTGTGGGAGTCTTTTTTACAGTAGCTTCCTAACAGTACGAGTAACAAATTTGAGGTATAAACTCGAATTTAAACTCACGGTCTCGAAACTATTTTTACAAATAGTGGACAAATTTAATTTCAATTAAATTAAACATATGATAATTCATGATTCACGGTCGTTTGGATTTTAAAATCTTAACCATTCAGTTGTGAGCATTTATCCGATGTCACGTTAAAATAATCTCTCTAAAGATATCTGCACTAGAATAGTACATTGTGTAACTAGGAAGCAAAATAGGTGTTTGCCAACGAGTGCGAGTTTGACGCCCAAGAGAAGCGATGTCGGCAATTTTAATGAAAAAAAGAAAAAGTATTTCTCCATTAAAGTAAATATTTATTTAAATAGTCGGAAATAAAACAGTACTTAATAAATGTTTCTTCTTTTACTTTAATATAGAGTATATTATCAACAAAAATATAATTATAAAAAGTTAAGTAGAAAATATTGTTTTTTTTTATTTTGCAATACAACAATTTATATAAAACTCACTGGCGATAAATGTTTTTAAAATTATAAATTTTTACTGATTCAGTAAAAAGTATTCTATATAAATTAAGGTTTAGTTACTGTGTTTAGCAGCACTCATTGATTAAAGAGTTTGTATTAATAACATTTATACAAAGTTGATTGATAGGACTGCAATAATTTTTACACGTAAAATGATAATCACGACGAAACTATTTATGTTTTCCTAAAATGTGTTTTTTAATTACTTTCCCCTTTGATGAAGAGCAAACAAATTACGAGGAAATTCAATTTCTATTATACTAAGACAGCTTTTACTGTTTTTTAAAACTTATTTGATTCAAACGATCGAAAAATTGATACTATAATTACATCAAGCAAATCTTCATTTCCGAATATTAAAATAAATATTTACTTGAATATATACCAAATTTTTGCAGAGTGTTTCTAAATGGAAAGCAAGTCCCCTCAACATATCTGTAAATATTTGCTAAAGAAAATTGTAAGCCGTTATTCGATTTTCGATAAGCAGAAAATTGTTGAATTTATTTTGACTTTTTTTTTCTCCATCGGGTTTGTCAAATTTCAATTTCATTTTTTGTTCAACTTTCCAAATATTTAAATTATTGGATGATATTTGCCGTATTTATTTTTACCAAACACTTTAAGAAATTAAACAAAATGTAAATATGGTCGTCGATTTCTTGTAACTATAGACACTGATAAAAAGGTCGAAGAAGAAACGAAAGCAAGGAATTTTGAAAGACATACAATTCGTTACGTTCGCGTCGATCGTTGACTGAAGGGTTCAGCTGTGAGCGAAATTAGGTCACCAAGCATTTCTAACGTACTTTTTTTCTCGTGTGCTTTCAAGGGCTGCATAATGTTTAGATTTTTTATCATGCAATGATGTTTTATTATAGATGCCTTGTATTAAATATTATACAAAATTATTTTAACATATTTTGTTAGAAACTGTAAAATATTCTGTTTGTAAAATTTTGAACAAAACCGCATTTTTAATGATTCTTAGAATTTATTTACAAATATATATGCAAGTGTTAGATTGGAAATTGTCTTTTGAATGATACGCCATTTTTTGAATTTTTTGGTTAACTTTGAAACTTCAATAGGTAACGCTACTGTAATGGAAAAGGGTCTATTAATTATTTAAAAATCCTGAAATGCAGAGTTGTTAACATTTAATAAATCCTCTTAACATCAGAGACATCTTTTCTCAACATATACTTTTTGTCTCTAGGGATTTTATGATGAACCTACTGAAAAGTCCACGCAGAATTTTCAGGATTAAACGAAAAAAAGAAACATTTTGGAAAATACGACATTTGGATCGTTAGGATTTTTACTGTTTTACTAACCTAAAATGTTGTAAAAAATATTAGCTTCACGTTATCATTATTACTTTTTTTCTTATGATTTTAAGAAAATATTTTCTTTAAAATTGTCCTTGTCACAAGTTAGTTAAGTCAACTAATTGCTGACCTCGTTTAGTAAAATATATTTAAAAATTGAAAATCTTGGTCGACAATCACGTGTAAAATAATTAATAACAAGTTTACAGTAAGTATTCAACAATAAAAATACGTATTAAATAAAATTGCAATTACCGCTAAAAATATATTACAAAATCATGTTTAAAAACATGTCGAACATACAAACGTGCAATGCATGGAGAACTGCTTGTCGAAGATCGAACAAATTATATTAAAATTTTAACTCAAAACTATGAAATAGATAACAGTGTGTAAAATCATAATAAATACACTACTTATATACTAAATACAGTAAATTATGAAAAATCGCATGAAGCAGGTGAGGAGGTCTGAATTATGATAAAACGAGCTCTTAAAGATGTCTTACTTAGGACTTAAAATCGTAAACACGATTCTTTTTTATTCTAATAATCAACGTGTGACTTATTAATTATATTATAATAATTATACTAAAGCAAATGTTCTTTTAAAATTCTGTTTAATTAGAATAACTTTCTTGCACTAGTGTTTAACCAAAATCTAGTAGCTATTAACTACTGGTAGTTCCTTGAAACTAATCAAAAATAGAAAAATTCTGTTTTAGTACATCTTACTGTTGCATAAGTAGCCTTTTCTTTACCCTCGTTTAGTGCGATTTAAATTTGTTGTGATATGACCATTTTGGCTATTTATTATTTTTTTGTAAACTATCATTACATATTCCACTAAAAAAAAATACATCCCTTTGTAAAACATAATTACTACTCGGTTCGGAGGTTATGATATAATTCAATTTTCCTTCATTTCCAACAAATACTCTACAAAGTAAAATATTTACGATGTACTACATATTTTTAGTTAATAAAAGCTTTTTCGAGTTTCATATGAATATAATTTGGTTATGAAATACTTGATTATAAAGGAATATAATAAATGCCCAAGATGTTTTAAAGCAATGCATACAACAATTATCAAGAGTAAATATAAACGACGTGACCGCTCGAAAATTAATTAAAAAGTTGTAGTCAATTAAGAGCAGAATTTATTCTGTTATTTAAAAGAGTGCTCTTTTCAATTGCAGAAAATTAAATTGCTACCCTTTACTGAGTTTCGTTTGTACGAGTATTTTTTGCCATTTCTTCTACTTCATAAACAGATTTCTCTCAGTTTTTCTATACTTTCGCAAAATAATAATGAAACATTTACTTTACTCAAGTAGTGGTACATAATTAAGAGTCATTTAGAATGACAAAGTTGGCGAGCTCTAGTTTGTCCACTTGTGGGACATACGTTTCGTGTTGGAATAGCCGTTTGATATTATTGCACTTGATTATCTTCTCATTTTTAATTATTTCTGATTTGCCATAGTATGCAAATAAATATGGAAACTATTGAATTGTCAATCAAAACTACGGGTGCAGGTCGAAAGACCGACAAGTCAAAAAGCCGACAGTGAAAAATCCGACATTCCAAAAACCGACAGGCAAAAGGCCGACGCGTCAAAAATTGATAGTAAAAAAAACTCACACTTCAAAAATTGACTACCCTCTTGTCGATGTGTCTATTTTTTAATGTGTCGGCTTTTTGGCAGTCGGTTCTTCGAAGTGTCGGGTATGTGACTGTCGGTTCATCTACTATCGGCTTTTAGACGTGTCGGTTTTTTGACGTGTCGACTGTTTGCCTGTCGGTTTTTTAACGTGTCGGCTTTTTGAATAACGGTATCTTGACTTTCGGTTTTTTTACCTATAGGCTTTTTGATTTGTCGGTTTTTTGACCCACACCCAAAACTACAACTAACAATTTTTCAAAAACAACTTTCTATATAAAAAAGAGTATATTATTAGCAATTTGTATGTATACAGTGAAATAAATTTCTTTCTTCTTGTACTCTTGCTCAAATTAGCACAGTTCTAGTTCGTGATCACTTTTTATAAAATTGTTGCATTAAGATTATCTGTAAAATTAACGGCTTCCTCAAGATCGTCTACTATTATTTACTCGTAATAAACACCAAACGCATTTATTTTTGTTAATATAGGAAAGGGTTGCTCTAAAAATGAAAATCCCAAATTTAGTAAAATAAAAATACATTAAAATGTATAGTTAAGACTCAAATTTGTGGTAACTATCACTTCAATTTTAATTATGTTACTACTGGTACAGCAACTGGCGCTGTAAATGTAGTTAATTTTACTGTAAACATGGATTTCGTTTATCCTGGTATACAGAGTTTACAGAGTAACTAATTTTACAAGATTGAAGAATCACGTTTATACTTTTTCTACTTTCTGTCGTTACTACTTAAATTGTAAAACGGACCATTTAAGTAGTAACAGCTGTAAAAAGCGTTTATTGTGTCGATTTTAAGGTAGTTATCCTTACGACTACATATTAGTTAACTTTTTTCATTTAACCACTTATTTTTATTTGGCGTATTGAAAACGAATAGATGTCACCACCAGTACAAGGAATGATGACTTTAAAACAATTGTTTTCAAATATTGGGGAAGATGAGGTGTTTTAGTTTTGAGAGTAACTAAAAATGTTCTGTTGGAACTTTTGCAAATTAATTACAGAACTAAGGAGTTAGGACTTCATGTTGTGTCACAAATTGTAATTAGAGGAAATTATTACTTAAACCTTGAATTAAAACAAATAATAACTGTAGACTATAACTATACAATATTCTTTCCGACCTAAAATTATTAACAGTTGTTAAAAACATTGTGATATTTTCACTTAGTAACCCGTTGATTAATTTCGTTTCGACTTACGTCAACTAGTTATCAAATCAGGCCCAATTATTCAAAAATAACCATACTGCAAAATGAAATCTTCAAGAATTCTATAAGATGTCTTTATAATGTTAATATGTCTTGATTACAGCGCAGGAAACGTTCTTAAAGTGATTTAACAGAAGGCTTATGTGTCGATTTTAAGAACTCTAAAAAATGTTGTCTCAGAAAATACCTCTTATTTAAGACTCCCGTTGTAAAATAAAAACAATTTAACTGAAAATTTCATACCTAAAGATTATGCATTATTTTTGCTAGAATTATTACAATTATAACAACAACAAAAACGATGATTCAAAGTATGATAAATTTAAGATCTCAGTCACAAAATCTATTTCGAGATCAATATGTCCTTTAGAAAAAAACTGGATATCATAAAGTGTTTCTATCTTAGTAACAGAGGGCAACAAAGTATTTAATAAAAAAAATGTATGAGACTTCTGTAAGTATTCCGTTTTAGATTAGTATAATTAAGACCTCTTAAAGACGTCTTTTTGCACATATCATTAGAAATATCCCTAAACAACCTCTTTACGAAGGTATTAACAGTGTAGATTAACTACAGGTTAACGATAATTTTTAAAATGGAGCGTCCTAAAAAAAGGTTTTACGTATATTAACAATTAAAACCAGAATAAATATTTGTTCTTGCCTTTTGTTTCCGAACAGAATTATTATATAGAATTCTAGAATCAAGTATTCTCTTTGATACAGTATGTATTCAAATACGGTTTCCCATTTCATTAATTGCTTCATCTACAGGCGATACTATGCGTAAAAGTATACTCTGCACAATAGACAATTGCACAACTAAAATTGTACGTAAAGTTGACTATAAGTACGTCCAATCAACTAAGACCAAAGCCGACTATAATCATCTTCTGACGATTTTAACCCTACAACTGTATGCGACCGGAAAATTGCTTGCTTAGTCACTTAATGGATGACGAGGACGTCGATAAGTATAGAAGTCACTTATCTTTAGGTTGCTCTTATAGTTGAGAAAATGTCTTGATTAACTACGAAGTTCCTATAGTGGATTGAATTATTTGTTTCTATTGTAATATGAAGATTGTGCATTTTAAATGTAGTAGGGATCGTCAAAATTTATTAAAAGTACCTAACTTTTCTATTATGATCGCCCAGAAGTTTTAAACGTTCAAAAACATATACTGTTTGGATGGCCTGTCAGTAATGTATTTAGATAACCCAGCAAACGAAAATTCATTGAAGATCCATTGAAATGCATTCACTGCATCACTTCTGAATTCGTTTTCTTATCTTCTGCAATGAATTTCAATGAGAAAATGTGCTTCAATGATTTTGAATGGTTAATAGCTCATGAAAAGTTGTTCAATTTAATGATTTTGAATGGGAAAATAGTGGAATGAAGAAATGATTTCGTTGAATGAATTTCAGTTGAAAGGTGCGAATAGAACAATTGCAAGTTTCATGAATTTCAATGGAAAAATAGCTATATTTGCCGTGAATGAATTTGAATGGATAGTTAATTCTTACAGGACTACAAATTAAATGATTTTGAATCGAAACAAAAAATTAGATGACAATGCAACTGATATGAATGAAATCGAATCGGTTATTACCAATAGCAAGGTTGGGAGGTAAATGATTTTGAATGGAAATAAAAATGGAACAATCGTTCAAAAAAGACCAAAAAGTTGGTTCTTTACTAATTATTGACGAGGAATTCAAAGATAGTATAATAAAAATTGTAAAAAAATTTGTTGATCCAAAACAATGTTTTCCATGCGTAATTATTTCGGAAATACGGGTTTCTATTCACCAAACATTTTTTAAATGTTTAAATTAATTTAACGAATTTTAATGGGTCATTGAAATTCGTTCTTGAGTAACTTTTGACGCGGAAAGCAGTGGTGTTGGAATAAAAAATGTAAAAATTTGTTTTTTAAATATAATATCTTTAAATCTATCCATAATTTAAAGAAAATGTGTTTTTATGTTCACCCAAATTTTCGAAATTTTGAAATCAATTTAGCAGGGAGTAGTAATGAAAAAATCGACATAAAAAGTTACTGAATCAAATTTTCCAAATTTGAGTTTCATAAACGCAATTCTAACAGTTTTTTTGCTCTCTTAAAAATATCAACGAAATAAGTCGGAACTTTTTAATTTACATTCGTTTACTACTTTATGGTACCCTCTTAAGGTAGTCTAATCATCTCTAAAAGATTTGAATTAATAAACATAAATTATTTCAATTTTTTCAGGTATTCTGCCTGATTCATACCTCGAAACTAAAAACACCATGGTACTACAAAATTACTACAATTTAAGTTAAAATTTTTATTTAAGAATATATGTCATTTTGAAATCATTTGCATGACCTTGCATTAATAACGTAAAATATGTAATGCACCGCTGTTCTACAAACAAAATTTGCAAAACTTCTACTCAATTTCAAAATTTGAACTTTTGAATTTCTTGAAATGAAAATGCACTTACGACAAACATTAAAGAGAATCCCTTTCCGAAAAGGGAGCTTTCTCTGCTTCAGAATGGGATTTGATGAATTAAACTTTTATTCTCTACCACTACCGTCTCATTTTTTAGTCTATAAATAACTAATTTTCACTTCAAGAAATGTAGAGATTAATATGTATATTTAATTTGTTATTGCATTTTATTATGTGTACCATTCACAGAAAATTACACAGCCAGTTTTATCTGAAAATGTTCGATCCATTTTTACTCGTAGTATGAACAAAAAAGTTTGTATAAAAAAAAATAAATAACTAAAAAAGGCTTATTGGTTAGAGAAATCTATGAAAATTCTTCTTATAAAATTCGAGATAAAATTTCTTTATATGAATGTTTGAAATTATATGTATTAAAAATGTATACAGTTTTTAAAATCTTTGCTATTATCATAAACGATATTTAAAGCATGTTTTCAAAACAAAAAATTTCCATAAAAATTATTACTAGTCTACAGATATGAAATCCAAAAAAAATTTAATACATTGATCCGAATTAGACGTGACATTTGTCTACTTAACGAGTATACAAAATTTAATGAGTATACAAAAAAATGTTTTATACTAAATTAGCCCTTCGATTTTATTCGTCACTGTTTCACGTTCTCATTTTCTTAAGAAAGTTACATCTTGACGTACTGTTCTTGAGTTAAATTTAAAATCCAGTTAATCAATATTAATCGACAATTCCAATACGTTTCTTCCACTGAGACTAAACTTAAAACGTCTGCGAAATCTTTTTTAGTAAACGATACAATTTTTTACGGCATGTTAAACTTCATCGGTAGTCACTAGAACTTGTGTTTCTTGTTAAAAATCTAATACACAATTCCTTAATACATTAACTAACTTTACAGAAATTTATGATAAAACTTCGCAGTCCGACCATCGACTCCTTAAAACATTAGCACAAATTTTAATAAATTCGACCATTGGAATCCGCTATTTTGAATTTTTGAAATCTAACCTCAAATTAAGAATCAGCGGTCCTAAAAATCCTGGAGTATATTACATTTTATGTGATTTCGATCAATTTCAACTAATTCCTTTGCCAGATTGGATCTTACATTTTGAATTTTCGAAAACTCAAAGTTTAGATTCATGATTAGCAAGCTTAAACACGTCCAAATGAGTTTTATGGAGTTTCCATTCGGGGTGGTCGTAGTGCAAGTAAATATAAGTTTTGAAAAAGAAAACGGACTTTGATTTTTCAGCCGACATTTTGAATTTTGATATTTGCAGTACTCTTGTTGTCTATCCTAAACATTTGACACGACTTTTAAATGGGTGCACCTCAAAAACTCGACAAATCACAAAATAGGTACTTCAAAAACCAGACATTAAAAAACTATACATTCAAAAACCAGACATTTAAAAAAAGAGAGATTAAAAAACCAGACATTTCAAAATGCAGTCTTTCAAAATATGTCTGCATTTTGAAATGACTGGTTTTTTAAATGTCTGCCTTTTGAATGTCTTTTTATGAAATAGCTGGTTTTTTAGTCTCTGTTTTCTTGCATGACTTGTTTTTGAATGTTTGTATTTTTAAATATCTGGTTTTTGAGGTGCACCCATTTTTTTATGTCTTGAACGCACCAATCGGAGGTGTCAAAACGTCAGGTTCTTGAATGTCTGTTTGTTGAAAATTGTTTTCGAATGTCTGTTTTTTGAAATTTATTATTTTTTATTGTCTGTTTTTTGAAATGTCTGACTTTTGAATGTCTGCATTTTGAAATGTCTGATTTTTAATGTCTATTTTTTTAAATGTCTGCACCCTTTTAAATGGAAGAGAAATAAAATTGTAATGCCATAAGAGATAAAAATAGCAATAGATGGAGAAAACTTTGATTATTTAATAAATATCATGATTTCTGTTAAAGAATTACGTACAATTTGTTTATTTTTAACTCTTTAACCTGCAAATGTCAAAATTTGCATACGGACTTTTTTTTAATGTACAATGAAAAGTGTTAATGAAGACCTCTATATCCGACTATTTTCGAGGTCTGTCTTTCGGATGACACAGTTAAAAATTTGAAAAACATTGAAAAAGCGCAATGTCAACTATGATACCAGCTTCCGATCATCTTCCAATCTATCACAAGCACGTTGTCGATAGATTGACTTTAAAAATATGAATTTCGATATATTTTAAATTACATTTTTAAATGACATCTTAACGTCTAAAAAAAGTGTTCGAAATTCATACGTCAAAACAATTTAGCAACCTTCAAACACTTTCTAAAAAACCTGCGATTTAAGAAATAAAATACGACTCGGGTGTCCTTCGAGAAAAATAGTAACGACATGCGTAACTTCGTAACCCTTTTTTGGAGACTCTTAAGGGAAAACGGGTGAATTTGTATTGTCCCATTGTAGATCTCCGTTAGGTGACTCCACGCCGTCGCTGTAGACGGAGCTAAAGAGTGAATGAAGGATGCAGAACCAGGGGATGGGAGATATTACGTCAATGTTCGCGTACTCCCAGGTAGGTGGCGGGGATTCCCCCCGGATAACTCGAAAGCACTTCCGGTTTCTCCGGGTCGACCCTCTCGAAACCTAGAGAGGGGGGGGGGGGGCGTTACCCCCCGGCAATCGGGGTCGAGGAAGGTATTTTTAGTAAGGCGCAAACCCTATAGCGGCACTCGCCGGCATGTTGAATTTATTGATTCGTATAAAGCGGGAGACCCCGAAGGGAGAGGCTTCTTTCCCTTTCTCTCCCAAGCGCACGAAATTACGATTTTGGAAGCGACCTGGAAGGTTCACTACGATTCATCATCTCGTATTGTACATCAATACATGATCAATTGATTCCTCCATTCTGTAATAAAGAATCCTGCGTTTCCAGTAACATCAATTTCGATGATAAAACATCCAATGGGAAGATTGATTTATTTCACATTATTGTACCAGGCATCATCATATCGATGGAAATTGTATCAGTACGATAAGAATACAAAAGACAATTATATATGCGGATATGGAATATGTCACTGATGAGAGAGAATCGGTCCAATTTATAGCGTAAAGTCGATAAACTCGATTAGTTCATTCATTGGCCGTTGCATCGCGGAGTGACAAATCATCCAATCTATAATATTGATGAACACATACAACTATCTTCAGAATTATAGGCAGAGAAATTTAAAGTTACATATTCGAAGCATTCTGCATCCCAAAAAGAAAAATAGTCGCTTCTACGTCTCTATTTTTTGTGATGGACCAAATATTTAAACTCTGTATTTAACCAAGGTATATTTAACTTTTTTAAAATTTGTCATGTGGATTTATTACAAACCAATTCACCCGTTTACATCTAAATAATTATATGGATTTTAAAATAATCTTCCGTTTTTAACGTTTAATTCTGTCAGGCACGTAGAACATTCGACCATCCGCTTTAAGTAGTACGTGCACACAAAAATATTAAAAAAGAGTTAATTAGAAGACCAAAATTCCGGTGGTTTTTATAACAGTAATATTTGGAGCGTGACGAATAATCACTTCAAACTCAGCGTAAACGATTCTCAAACATACTGTTTGATAAAATCGCTAAAAAAATATTTGCAATGTAAAGGCTGACGATGACACGCACCCTGGAACGCAAAACAAATGACATACATTACAGTGCATTATATTTTAATAATGTTGTGTCGCCTTGCATTTACTGCGATGCATGCATTTCATCGTAAAAGGGGTCTTAGAAGGGCAAAATATAGAACACCTTTATTGACTTATAAAGAGATATCCGTTATTCTTTGAACCGAAACGACTGACCGATTTCGGTCGAAAGTTCTATTTTTCTTCGAGTGTTTTCTTTTTAAAGCTTTGTTGTTTTCAGGACAGATTTGATTCTACACAAATCGAAATTTTTAGATCGATTAAAATGTCAGTAAGAATTAGGTTTGTAACTGGTGTAAATAAAAGTAATGTATTATATAGTTCGTTACTATAATTACGCTGTGTAAAAATGGTTATAGTCGTTAGGTAAAAGTAACTAGTCAATTGTTTATTACCTCCAATTAATAATTCATGGTAGAGCAAACATTATTTAGCTCCTGTTAATAAATCGTTCTAACGTATATTTTATTTACTTGAAAGTTTGTAAATACTTAAATACCATCGTGAGAAGAAATACCTAAATGAGTAATACAATCCTATTAATTAGACAATTGGATAATTAATCCACCTAGTAGCTACAAGCTAGTATAATTTTCAACAAACCATTGAATTTTAATAAAACTTACTCGATGGGCTATTAAAGAGTAATAACAAGTAGTTGAAAAAAAGCAAGTAGTTCAAACCCTACTACTTAAGAAGTAAGATTAGATAGGGTTAAACTTTTATAGATGACTTGTTTTTAAAATGGTGTCTTGTAAGACAAGCTACTTAAGTAATAACGGCAAAAAGAAACTATTCAGTCCCGAATCTTACTACTACAAATAGTTAGCCTAAATTCTTTTTTAACACTTTAGATAATATTTTGTTATTAAATCAATTACTTTAATATTGGTATGCTAGTAAATCATGATTTTAGGTCTTTTAACAAATTCAGACCGTAGAAGCTAACTACCGGAGTGAAATTTTAGTCCAAAAAGCCAAAATCGTTTGAAATCGGAGTGATTATCAATCTAAAGGTTTTAATTTTCAGTTCTATGCAGTCATTAATCTACTCCTAATCGGAGGTGATATTAGTGATTTACTGCGTGAGATTTAAAGTATACTCCGAAGGATTAAAATGCATGAATGGCTCAATTAGCTTGGGAAAGTTACTCCATCCATTTTAGAGTGTATAAGCGTTATGAAATATTTTCTTTAGTGTGAAACAATTTGTGAAAAACTTTAATTTTACCGTCTGGGATAATAGTTCATATTAGGTAATTTTTTAATATGTGGTGAGTTAACGAAAGCATTTGCTCGAACCAGTTTTCAAAAGTGAAAACAATATTAAACATTTTTGAATTTTTTTTTTCGTTCGCAAAGAAAAAAACGTACCCGACCGAGAATCGAACCGCAGTCCCCGGCAAATTAGTTTCGACCACACTTGTTATTGTGGTTCTAATAACATAAATAGTTGAAACATAAAAATTATTAATGTGTACGATGCCTGTGCTGTGATAATTTCGATATTTTAGAATCTAATTTTAAATTTTTCGGATTGAAATTACAAAACTACATTCTTAAAACGTATTTTTTGCCGCAAGCTTCATCTTCCCATAAATGGAAATCCTCTTGTTATATGATCTAATGGATTCTTCCACTTGCGGTAAGTGGATTTCTACTTGCGGTAAGTGTTTTTCGACTTGCCGCAAGTAGATTCCGCTTGCGACAAAATGGGTATTTTAAGAGTGTAAACGGATTCCAAATTTATGTCGGAATCACATCGTATTTGTTCAGAATGAATCTCGTAATGAAACAAATTGAAAAAATTATTGGAAATGACATAGCATTCCTTCGGATTGAAATTGATGGTCCCTTTTTTGGATTATGTCGGGTTTTATTCGGATTGAATAAGCGGAATAATACGGAATAAAACGGATTAAAAAATAGGCAGAGAATACTTTAGATAGAGAAATAAGTCAAAGAATATTAATATCGTTATTCATATTATGTCTTTTTTAGATTAAGTAATTTTCGAAAGATAACATTAAAATAAAAATCTGAATTAAAAGCTATCACGAAACTCTCGTCGAAAAATTTTCGTTGCATATTATTTTACATTTGTGTATATATAATCAAACATCGTTTTAGTAATTTTCCTTCAATTTTACACTATCGAAATTAGAGAATATTAGTCGCTGTTAATTGTTATACGTAATTTCAATGTTCGAAATCTGCTTCTTCCAGTTTGACTCTTTGACAAGAGGGAAAGAATTTTCTCTCCAAGAAATCCATAAATTTTTTAAGTAAAATTTAGTAAATATTTTATAACAACTTCTGTTATTTTATTGTTAAATTTAATTGACTTAGGGCAGAAAATGTATTTCGAATTCAGAGAGTGAAAACGTGCATTTATTTGACATTGTATTTATAAATTTTATCAATGAATTTAAAATCTCGAAATTCATTTTATTAAAAGTACCATTTTAATTGTAAAGTGAATTATTTTGTCACAATTTGATACAGGAAAACTTATATTTACTTATTAAAGAAGACTACAAATTCAAGAATTTTTGTCATCAACATTGAAAAGGTTCTACAAACAACAGTACGCGATCCAAATGTATTATTTTTTACTAGACACACATGGACATTTCCCACAATTATTTTGTTCATTCTCATAAATATAAAGGAAATTAATTATATTTTGTTAATTCCATTCAGTAAAACTTATAGGAAAAACAAAATTGTCTTGCAGCTGGGTCTCAATGTGCTGGAAATGTTTGTAACCAAAAATAAATATATATATTGATCATTATTTTGAAAATATTATCGTAATTCATTCGTTACACGGAATTTCCTTCGTTATTGTTAACATATAAAATATAAACATTTGCGCATAACACAAATATTTGTGAGAATAACGTTTTTCAGGAAATTTTAACTATTTATTATTCAAGAAATAAAAAAAGCCTTCAATAAATACAATTCACAGGAACAATACATTACTAATTCATTAATACATTAGTAAATACGCAGTCCTATGTTCATTATGTAGGACATAACAATGTAGTTCATGGTTTAATTAATATAGTAATAAAAGTTTTAATAACATAGTAATTTGAAGCCATTCATTAGGTAAAAATGCATTTCTGTTTGCCCAGGATTTTAAGATTTTTGCCCACACTCCAGAATTATCGGTGAACATTTACATGCCTCTAATTATCTTGCGACTCTTAATGTCAAACCAAAAATTACTGAATTCTAGTAATCTAGGTGAAGAACTGAATTAAAAGCAGTTTATGTAAGACCCTTGAATCTACTAAAGAATTAGGAGTATTTTATTGGTAAACATTATTACTAATTTATTTAGTGGTCCAATTTTTTTTCTTAATTAATATTCATCGACTACTTCAGATTTACTGTAAAATTGTCTATATTCGATTTAATAATGTACTCGGTTTCTTTCAATGTAGTATAAATAACACTAACCGACAAATTTTACTTGTTGTCTGCCTTTGTCAAGCGAAGTATCATTTCTGAAGTATTTTTTCGTACTGAAAACGATGATGATACCAGAAATTTGCTATCACTTCACATTTTGGATAAAATGGAAATTTAAATTTTGATCTAAAGAAAGTTTCTCTTCAAATTACGTTAGGTAATCAAAATTTACACGTAGCAAAACAAGGTATGAAACATTCATTATAAACAAGTCGGAGATTAAAAAACATCTAAGATCCTTATTCATTATAAAAATGAACATTTAAAACGATTCATATAGAAAATACTGAATTTTATCGAAAATTAATTAAATCAGTATCAAATGAAAATTAAACTTTTTCTACGTCCCTTTAAAATGTTCAATAAATAATACCCGCTTTTGCCATATAGTTACTTTCCTCAAGACAGTCTTAGGATAAAATTTGAATTAGGGAAGTTATTTTATATTATTAAGGAAGTTAATTGATATTTGAACATTTTGAATAACTCCGAAAAAATACTATTATCTGATAAGTCATTCAATATACAAAGAGCATCGAGTATTTTACTTAATAACACACGAACGCAAGAAAAGTTTTTTGTTTATATTTTGGCTTATATTTGTTTAGAAAACTAAAAAAAAACTTTACAAAAACTCCTAAAAAATAGTAATTAAAGGAAAAGAAGAAAACGATTTTCCCGGAAGAAAATTCACGAAATTAACTACATGGAATTATAGTAGCGCAAAATTCGTTTTCTTTTTTTGCTTTTAATCACTAATTTTTAGTTATTTTTTTGCAGGTTTTCTCAAAACTTTGAGCTAATCTAATAATTCTTCTGATTTGGATTCAGCAGAGAAAAATGTTTGGGAATATAGTTATGACTAAGCAAAAACACTTTTTTGTGCCTGTGTTATTCGTACAATATATTTCGTGATAACAATAAAAATTATCGCATATTTAAAACCCCTATGCGGGTACGTACTTCAAGAACAATACAAACTTACCGATTAGATATAATAATTCCAGCTTTTTTACGATAATAATTCATGAATTAATTAACTACAAATTCTTCTGTTAAAAATTGCCTGAACAAATCTTGCCCCTTATTTTATTACAGGGATTTTAACATAATAATATAAAACGATATAGCCAGTTTCTTTGTTGTAATTTAAAACTGTATCGTAAAGGTAAAACGACCTAGGAGGCGTAAAATAAGTGTATTGCGCCCGAAAATAAGGACGCAAGATGACCATTTTACGCCTACTGCATCAAAAAATAGAACATTAGGGTATTATAATCAAATATTTTTTATTATTACCATCTTAAATTTGTTCGTCAAATGTCATTGGTTTATCAGGAAGTTATTCAGATGCACCTATTTTTTTACTTATTTTGCGGTACAACTAAAAAAAAACAGAAAAGATCTGTCAAAAACGACGGAATCGTTGCACCTGGGTGTATATTATTGATTTGGCTTTTATAGCACAAGAATGAGCGACGCTTACTAAACTAAACTAAAAATTGGTTTAAGGATTCCTAAACTGTTTCATTCTTCATCTTTGTTTTCAGTTTCTGTATTGCTGCACTGAAAATTAAATGTACTACATGCAATATTACTTATTTGAATAGCCGCAAGTAAATATTTCCTTAAAGTTAGTAAAAACAAAAACATTTATAAACATTCGTGAAAATCTTGGGATTATTTAATCTATACTTGAATTAGATTTTGTTTCACTTAACCTAAAAAATGTAGTTAAATTGTCTCAGATTTTAATAGAAAATTACGAAAAATTATTTTTGGTAACAGATTTTTAAACAAAATTGTATATAACAGATTTTTAACTCATGGGACTACATTATCGACTTTGTACTTTAAACCCTTCGAGGAGTCGTGATACTTAACCTACTATTGCACGACGTATGTTAACACTACAATGTTTGTACATTCTCTTCCCTTGGTTACGACACTATCATAAATTGTCGACTGTCATGACGGCATACACAAAATGATTTATTTAAAATGGGGATTATTGTAATAATAGTAATTTCCCAGGCAATCAGGAGCAAATCGTATTAAACTTCATCAAATTTGTTGTCTTCCAAGTTATAAAAGTACAATTATGAAATAAAAAATCCAAAAATATATAAAATTCAAATATAATAATCAGACTAATATATTTAGAAAACCAATTTTAATAAATTTAAGAGGAATATGATGTAGTATGTTAACCTTAAAGTTGCAAGTCTAAGGTTACTTACTTACTGCAACATTGATGAGCGATGGTTTTTGTTTCGAGAATGATCGATACAATGACTGAACCTGATCCTATATTAAATTACAAACAAAAAGGTTCTTTTTGAAAATTGGATCGAAAGCTTGAATCGAAGCGGCTGAAGTTAGCCAATTAGCACGTTTGCGAGACACGTGATTACGGCTTATCTAGTTGAACGCAAGGGTAGTCTGTCGCTATGCGTAACGGGACTATCCAGCGTTTTGATTGGTCAGAGGCCACGGCAAAGAGATCAACTTAGTAAGTAAGCCGATAACTTAATCCTTAATCTTCAGTATAACATACAGAGAATTCCATAAGATATGATAGAAAATAAAAAATATGAATTTTGATCTTAGTACATTCTCCTTTCAGTTTGACTACATTAGTCTAACTTTTTGACTCCAAGACTAAATGATTTAAACTAATCTCAATCCTAACAAAGAATTTATGCAAGAAAAAACAATACATTTCAATTTGCATATCAATTTTCATTAAATTTCAATATAATTGGAAATTACAAAATACCTTCATTCAACAAATTAGAACTACAAGATTTTAATAACCAGTGTATATTGAAGTTTATTAATAAAACCTTTACTCTTTGCGAAACTCCAACGCTTTGTTTATTAAAAACAAATTAATTTACATATAATCAGAGTTGCGAAAAAAGTTAAATTAAACTTGAATATTTAGCATCAATTCTTCTTGAATAATGAAAAATATTCAAAAAGGCAGCAAATAGAAAATAATGTGAAACGACTATAAAATAACTCAACGGATAGCTTGCGTTTACTTCACTTTTATCGCAAATGTACTACAAAACTGGTTTCAAATAATCATTTTTAATTATGCGTTTAAGTGAACCAAAAAACTCCGATTATTTAAATGGAAAACTTTGTTTGCAGTCAGAAGGCGTCTAACAATAATTTTAAAATGACTGAATCTACAATTAATGAAATGTAATAAGCATTTACGTGTAAAAGTGCTTCTTAAATATACAAATTCATCTTTTAAAAAATGCAAATTACTAAATGACAGTAAATCGATCTGTAATATGCAAATGGCATCAGTTTAATCATCTTTTAATATTTTCCTTTGATGCAATCGAAATTGACGATTGATGTATCTTGCACAAAATGTTTCTTTATGGTGAATTTCCAGATTATTTACGCATTGTGTTAATATAAGTATTTATTAGTAGAAACATTATTGTTAAAAACTTAAAATTTAGACCGTAAGAACTTTCTGTATTAAATATTGTCATTAACTACTTGCTCATTTTTATTTGTAACAAACTCTTAATTTTTATAACTGATAAGTTTCTATAATAAACATATATTAAATAAGTAATATTATCGCCTAGAAGAATCCAGTTTTTAATACTTTTCCTTTATTGCCTTGAAAAACGAACACGTAGACGTAAGCAACGTGAAACTAAGACTGGAGGGAAACTAATGACCTATTTTACGATCACTGATTGATATTTAATTACTTGGTAGATTCAATTATATTAACACAATTGTAAATTATATTAAAATAGAGTCCTTGTGTAGATTCAATCAATTTGTTGCCTGATCAATGGCTAACTATCGACTAATGCCATTTCGACCCACCCGTAATCGTCATGAAATTATCTGAAGTTGTCTTTAGTTTAATTTTCATTTTTGGAAACTAATAGATAGAATCTTTTACTATGTAATTTTTTAAAACATCTTTTTGGAAATCAATACAACTACATTTCGTCATTTCGTTACGTAATGAAATTGCATAGCAGCTTTAATGTGAAGTTTCCTGATTTTCAAGATTTAAATCACTGCAACGAATTAAAAATGTGCGATAAATCACTTTAACATTTGTAATATAAGCTGCAAATTTCGTGATCATCTATAAAGTTATGCTATGGTATCAAATGACCTAAAATTGACGTCTAGCGGACATGTATCGATGCTTAAGATAAGATCATATTGAATACGACGGATTTAGTTAGATTTATTGCCACTAGGATAAAACCGTATCGTAAGTATATATCTCCCATTATCAACATGAACCTGATTTATGTGGTAGCAACCTTGTCTAAACATTTTGATACGACACAAATGAAAATTATACTGGTAACATATACGAAACAATAGCCTAAAATTCAACGAATATTCACTTAACAAAAAAAGTCTGCTTTACAAAAATGCAGTTTACAAAATTGATTTATAAAAATAAAATGAGTTTCTAAAAATTATAGTATTGATGTTGAAGTTCTCTTTTATTCAATTGAAAGATTCCTTTGATCAGATATTGTATATTGTATGTTTTTGAGGAATCAGAATGCGATTCCATTTTATTCACGTCATAATGGCAGGATTTTTTTCTAAACTTAAAAAATATGGCCGATTTTATTTGACGAACGAAATTTTGTAAATATTGATGGATTCACTTCAATCTTAGTATCTACGGGTGTTTCAGGCCGCTGATTCCGACTTTTAAAATCCAAAAAGTAATACCCAAAATGGCAATCGAATTTTTACATTTTTTAATTTTTTTATTAAGTTTTTGCGGTTGCTGTTTACGAATTAAAAGCTTAATTAAGTAAAGTCAGCATAACACAACAATCGTCTAGTCAAGAGTCATGACTCAATCTTGGAACTGTCAATCTCAAAAGTTTATAATCCTGGCAAAATTAGAGTTGTTTTTAAACAAAGATATACTGCACTTTCTTTATTCATATGCCCAATATTTTCCTGAAAATTTGGGTGAATTTAATGAAGACAATGGTGAAAGTTGCACCAGGAATTATAAGAGTTTAAAAAGTCTGGGTGTGGAAATTTTTTTACAATTCGACCATTTTAAATCAACCATTTTGGGTTTTGAAAATCTAACAGCAGATTCAGCAGGCCCAAAAACTCTTAGATACTGAAATTGCGATAAATCTATCAATATTACAAAAGTTTGTTTGTCACGTAATATCCGTTGTGTTTTTTAAGGTTAGAAAAATAGTTAACGGGATGGAGAAAAATGAACTTCAAATTTATATTCGGCGATCAACGGAAAAAAGAATTGGTTTGTGGTCCTGTGTAATTTGTTCGAGCTATTTTGGATTTAACTATAATATATTAGTGATTATTAAAGCTGCATATTTATTTCGTTTAATATACTTTCCTTCATAAATAAATAATCGTATTTTATAAATAAATGATCATATTTTATTTCGTCCAAATAGGACTTTTATTGAACCACAAAAATCATCCAAAAATTTTGTCCAGTATAATTTGCTAAAAAAATTAATCGAGTTGTTTAAATCATAGTTCCAACTGGGCAAATTTCGTTTATTATATCAAACAAACCTTGCTGAAATAATTATTTACACTTCATAGTATTTAGCAACTGTTACCAGAGTTTTTGGCAAAATTTATTCCATGTTATTTTTTAATAGCAGGGCATAATCTGGACAAAATTCAAGGTTCGACGACTGGACATACTATATGGGTGCGGTTAAAAAACCGACAAATCAAAAAGCCGACAGATCAAAAGACCGATAGTCAAAAAACCGACAATCCACACAACACTTAAAAAAATGACTATCGGCTTCTTTTACTGTCGGCTCTATCACTGCTGTTTTTCGAACTGAGGGCATTATGATTTGTCGGTTTTTCTTGAAAACGGACCTATTTTAGACGTATTTTGGACACATGTCTAAATTTTGAAACGAATTTTTGAAAATCAAAAACTATTTGGTTTCTTCCCGTTAACTTTAAAAATGCATATTCTACTGACACTTGAATGTAGATTGTTGTAAAAAGATCATAGATTTCCAGCATTCGTAATTATATTAATTAAATATCTGAGAGTTATTACGTTCACTACTTCAATTATCTAATTATTATCAGTTTACATTAAATTCAAGATAATAATTGAGATTTTCCTCCGACATTAAACGTAAATTGTGTAACATTTGTTGTTCTCCGAACGTTTTACTCAGTCCGGAAGTCGAACACGATTCAAAGGAAACTAATATCTGATTTCATGTTACGAAGTTTTGTATAACTATAGTTAACATAATTACTAATGTATAACTAATAGTTAATCTGCTTTAGTAAGATTTTCGATATACAAAATATTTTTCGATTGCCAAAATCATTATACACAATTTCTATTTTAAAATGTTTTTGAAATAATAACTAGAAATATTTAAAAAGAATTAATACAAATAATAGAAATTCATTTTGACTAGAATAGAATAATAGTATGTGCATAATAATAAGATAACCCAAAAAATGGCAATTTCCTGAATAGAAAGCAACTCCGCACGACCCAAATTAACTCAAAACAATATCTCAGATTTTCCGCAGAGTAATAAAATTTTAACAATGAAAAGCTCAGATTTGTTAACTCTAATTGCACTTCTTATTTAATATGAAATCTTTACTCGTTTCCCTAGTCAAGAACCGTAAAATATCTCATAATTCCATTTATTCGCACAACCAACGTGGAAATATTTTATCATGAAATAACGGTCTAAGACTACGGAAGAATAAAATGTATTTGGATACAGTATAATTCGATTTATCGCATTTTCCACTGAGGATTGAGCTCGTTCAGTTTTCCCGCAGACATTGCAATGGGTAAAATTTGCACTGAATCAGTGCAAGTTTCCATTGCACCCGTGCAAATTTTAAAATTGCTCTTATGGGAAAAGTGGGCGAGTGCAATCCCAGTAGACGGCGTGCTATTAAACGAGATGAAGCTTGAAGGACAATTTTCTGTTTAGTTCGCTTGATTTTGTTTGGAAATTCTCAAGAAAAATTGGAATAGCTTAACATTAACAGCTTTAAAAGTTACTTTCAGCAAATGCACAGGTTTCGTGATTATGGCGGAGTTAATTAAATGTAAAGTTAGACGTTGATTTTACTCTTATTAGTGCAAAATAGGAGCGTGTAATCATACAAACTTGTTATGAAAAACCCAGGCAAAACTATCTTGTTCTTGTCTTTTAATTACTTTATAAAATATGTCCTATCGCTTCCTTGACATCTCTTAAAAAATAATGTGCCTTAAAAGAGAATGGATAGTGAAAATTTGGATTTCGATATGAAATAAATATCGATTTGGTTCAGAATATTGAATTGTACAGGAAGTAACTGGCCTATTACATTAGTCTGGTAATAAATTGTCGGAAGTATGACATGAATTGTCGTTTATTTGAAATATGGTCGTTTAAAATTTTTTATTTTCATACCAATGGCTGATTTAACAAATTGGAACTTCGTGAAGTATCTTTTGATTTCAAAAACGACGTGAAAATCTTAATTGAAATAGTAAATTCTCTATTTCTAGAGAATAATAGAGAAGCTATTGTATCAATTATTTTCCTTAATTATTATTGAAGGTATTGTCAAATCATTCAGACAATTGTACACTGAAGAGAAAGACTGAAAATATTAAGTCCTGATTCAATATGAATACATTTTAATAAAAATGTCAAAGCTTTAATCATAACATCAAGTCACTCAGTCCAGCTGTCGCGCAAACATTTACAATATTGGATAATATAAAAACGTGAGTTTAGCCTCTAAAATTCAACACTCCAGAAGTCAGAAAAAGAGCTCAAATTTTATTTAGTTATAGCATTAATTAGTAATCGAAATAATTTCTTCAATTCTAAATCACATTTAGGCTGATTCGAACTGTTCTTATTTGTTCTTTTACTTATTTTCAGGTTTCGAATAACAATGTAGATTTAAAATGTGAACAATAGAGTAGCCTGGTACGGTTCACTACTAAACAAAAAGAAAAACTACGAGAGGCATGTTCCCGTTGCATTGAATTCTAAAGGGAATGTACTGAACAATTAATTGACGTCTATTTTACTCTGAAATACTTTAAATAAATTTCAACATCATTGATGCTCGTAAATTGGTATGATCACTTTTCACATCACGAGGTAATTTATATAAACAAATTACTCAAATTCGCGTACCTCTCAGTGTCGATTTTAAGCATAAAGGACTCAAATACTCATGAGATCATCAGGAATCCATTAATCAGTGTATTTGTTTGCGAATTGCCATTCAGAAATCGAGGTAAATCGAATTTAGATTAAAAAAACAATCTAAATGTTCATGGAGGTAAATAGAAAAGTAAATGCTGGATCAAAATGTTTTGTTATAAATGAAGGTTTTGTTATAAATTGAATTAATTTTTTTGTGAAATTAAGTAGTAGTTGAAAAATGTTAATTCATGTAACGTGCATTATAATTTCAGTGTAACTTATTAATTTATTAATACTTCATTGTATTGATCCTTGTCTTTAGTATTCATACAACCATTTTGTATCTGAAATGTAATTGATGAATTATAATGTTAAATTCTTTCGTTCTGTAATTTCGATTTATAATATTCATAAAATGATTTCTATTAAGAAAGGAATTTTCATGAGTTTTTAATAACATTGTGTAGTCCTTTTCTTCTGTCGTTTTAAGACATTTTTAGATTTTAATATCCCCATTATGTTACAATGAAAATTTAAATAATATTAATTACTTTTACATTTTACTTTGACATTTTATACAGTTTCTAATATCGAATGAATGCTAATTTAATTTACTAGAGTGTACTTGATCAGTCCGTTTACGAATTTAGCTAATTGGAATGCTATGATGCAAGAAAATGCAATCTGACATTCAAAATAACAACAAATATGTAGAAATACCTAATTATCCCTATTTCAACATGTATATCTACATGTAACACAAAATATAAAATATCTTCCAGATACGCAAAATTCAACAATCATTTCTGATTAAAAAAAGGGACTAAAACCCTTGAATAATTTATTCCAATTACATTGAAACCACTAAAACAGTTGTAGTAGAGATTTTATACATCGTTCAACAATTACATTAAAATATTTTTTAACAATCTGAAAAATACCTTTAAAGTGATCTTCATACGACTCTTATTAGCAGCTGGAATATTAGTACCTTGGACTTACTAGTACCTTTTTTTAATAAAGTCTTTTAAAGATCATAATTTAAATAATAAATATACCAGACCTAAATGTGTTTTTAAAATTAAAAGCTTTTAAATTGATCATTTATATTTGTTTTTTTTAAATAACCCAAACTTGTTTTCGAAAAAAAGACCAAATACATTTTTTGTTATTTTATTAAAACTACAAAAACAAAAGTTGAAATAAATACAAAAACTACTGTCTAACTTTTATTATGAAGAATTATTGTTTTCAACCCAGATAATAATGTGTTCTAATTCGTATTTTATCTAATAAGAATAATCCTAACTATTATTAATTTTGACCAGTCCCTATAAGAAAAACATTTCTGTAACAACATGGTTTTTTCTTTCATTAACAGAGAATATTGTACTCTTTTCTCGAATAACAGTTTTCTCCATAAAAACTATAACAATACGATCATTTTTCATAAAGTTTAAAACAATTTTTAATTTTCAACTTCACATTAGTTCCGCAATTTTTCTCCGAGAAGTTTTTCCGAGTATGAATAGCATCTCATTCCACTAAAGGAGTAACAGTCTCTACTTTCGCTCTTTAAAGAGTAATATTTAAATATTTAATAAAACGCCGTAATATTTTAAAAAATATTTATGATAGAAAAATGAATGTGCTATTGTATAACACAGGCGAACAAAATAAGGCTGATCACCATATTCAAAAACAGAATTATACTTTTCCAAAGGATTTCAATGAGCGGAATCCAAATCTGGCAGCAAAATTGTTCTATCACGCCAAGATTTTGAGATGTCATAACCTAAAAATGCAAAAAACTCCATTTTTGTCCATTTTCAGTAAGTTTTTGTTGTCGAATATAATTTTTATTCGTAATTTAGCAAAATGCAGAATAACGTGCTATTCATCAGCTTTAAAATATTCTTTTAATAATTCCGATTTGATCCTTTTTGTCATGGAGTTAACGAAGTTTTTATTAAAGCGAGATTATGATTTTCGTTTTCTTCACTTTTGGGTTCGGATATCTAAAAAACTTAATGCGGTAGAATAAATCTGCGATCAGATTTGGATTCAGAACATCGAAAATCTTCGGAAAAGTATACTCAGGTTACTATTGAATGTACTTTAGTCAAGTTTTTGTTAAATTCCGTTCGGCCACAAAAACTTATTACAATTGTGTAAATACGATATTTTTCGGACATTTATGTTAGGATGTGTTCAAATCTTGACGTGATGGAACAATTCCTAGAAAAAAGGTCAGCCTCATTTTGTTAATTATTTTCATACAATTATACATTTGCTAAATGTATAAAAATCATATTTTTATCTTGACAAAAATTTTGATAACTCGATGAAAAAAATTGTATTAGAATCACTAAAAAAAAACAATTTAAACCTGATGAATAGAACCTTAATCGACGTTATGCCAAATCGCGAACAAAATTTTTCTTCCGCTATAAAAACTTACTAACAACTGTTAAAAAACGGTAGTTTTTGCACTTTTATGTTAGATTATCTAAAAATTTTGACATAATCGGCTTCGTGGCTCAGGCGATTAACGCACTGGACTACGGAGTCGTAGGTCGTGAGTTCGATCCCCGCCCGGTGAACAATTTTTCGATTTCGTTTTCAAGCAGCAGCTCGCTGTTGGTAAGACGAGCCACGTTGTTTGTTTACGTTTCGAAAATATTGTTTATCTGGCGGAAATCGACTCATGACCGCCGCTGTACTTGGTGTAGGTTTCTGCAGTCCTACATTTCATACACAAATGTGAAGTATGGCGCCATCTTCGTAAGTCGATCTGCAGCTCTCGCAAAATTCACACAATTAAGTACAATATTGCAAAAATTATGTAAAAAGGGCGATTCCGCCCGTTAATAAAAAAAAAAAAAAAAAAAAAAAAAAAAAAAATATTGCGGCCAGACGAAAACCTTCGGAAAAGTATATATAGTCCAATTTCTAATTATAAATTTTGTTGCAGTGTAATTTTATGGGAAAATCTTGCATTAAACGTTCAATATTGGTCTATTTCTGATATTGGACGACATTTTCAGTTAAATATATAAAATAATAATTTTAAACACACTATAAGAATGTTAATTCGTTTTCTAGATATACATATAAATTTGTATTTAGTTTATGTAAACCCTGGATATAATATAAAGTTACATTCCCTCAAAATGACATGGAAAAATTAAGCAATTATGAATCATTAAAGGTCATGCTTAAATCATTAAATTTAATACTCGAATCAAATATTTAGTTACATAAACAAAAGTTAGTTTCTAAAGGAATTATACTTGATATAAGTAAATAACTTAAAATTGAGTTTCCTTTAAATTAGAGGTACATCATGAACATATAAAATGCAGTGCAAGAAAAAAAGAGTAAATAAAAATAAACCAAAATAATCAGAATTTTAACATTAAGAAGGAAATAATTATTTATTTTTCTGAATGAATTCTCGTCTTTACCGAAATACGTTTCTTTGAAAATTGTTTATATTACATCAGAACATCACAATGAAACACACCATTTCTGATTCGTCGAACAATTATTTTTATAATGATTTTTTTGTTTAATAACAAAAATAATGTTAGATTAACAAAAAATTCCACAAATTTACTAAAAAATGTTTGACTATTTTAAAATACAAAAACAAGTATCGTCTTTACGTAGAGACACAGTTGGCTATTCACACGTTAATTTCTGTTTCAATAATGTAAACGGAATTACATTGGATGCATTAGATTAGGCACACGACACAACTATGATGTAGCTTTTCTAATTTGTCCTTAAATTTAATGACCCTGATAATTATGGTGTTTTAAAATATTACTAACAACCTCAATACTCTATTGTCTATGTTGTATGTGCGATAATATAATAGTACGATCAATTAGAACCACTAATAAGTAATATCTCCTGAAGAAAGTAGCTTTGTGAAATCAATTTATAATATCTTTAACTCTAATCTCTGATTTAGACATATGTGAAATTATTAGTTTATTATGATTTAATTTCCACTGTCCATTTGATTCTGATATTTAATCCATGGATTTTAATAAAATCGTAGTAACTATGTAAACTCGTGTTAGATAAATGTTGAAGACTAGTGCGAATGTCATGTCATAACTCTCAACAAATGTGTAGAAAAAAATGTTAAAAAGTAATTTATTAATTAATATACTGTCTGAAAAATAAAGTATTATTTCAGTGATATGTTTTATTTAAAAAATACATAAGATTACAAAAATATTTGTCGAATGTACATCTATATCTTCTACCTCAAACATTCTTTCATTCTGAACTGGAGCCCGATAATGTATACCTTTTATGATATTTCAAAATGCCTAAAAAATCAGTACTAATTAATAATATACCAAAAAATAATCCTGTATTAACTACTATTCCTCTTATAGAATAAACTAGGTATACTCTACAGTGTGGATAATATCATGCTTAAGATTATCTATTGTTTTTGCAAATTGAATGTCTTTATAATCAACAATGGCTTTCAAACAAACGTGTAGGATCATGTCTTACATTTGTTCTATCGTTTTGATCAGTATATGTGTTGTACATTATGATAATTGCAATTTGAGAGGCTAGGATGGTTTTAGACGAAAAGCATAAATCCTCATTTATTTTTTGAAAACATACGTGCATCAAATGCACAAAAGTGCATAAAATTGTTCAAAATTTATGGGGTTAAATCGGTTAAATTTAATGCACTTTTAATTGAAATTTGAAATAATTTCCATTACATTTTTAATACGAAAAACATTCATTAAAATAGGTGTTCTATTTAAAATCCGCTACTTTGATTTTAGAAAACATTGAAATGCGATGCTTACTACTACCATCAAAGGGGCATTCTCGAAAACAGTAGATTAGGATACTTTCATCTGCATGTAAATCCTTTTCTTGTTTCAGAAATAAGCACGAAAATACCCCACAAATGTGTAGAACTTAATGAATTAAGAAAGCTTATGAAAATATTCAATACAAACTACTAAACTTCTGATAATTTCTTTAAACTCATTTGTATTCAGTAAACAAGATATGAAAGAAAAATGTAACCAAAACTATGGGTATTTGTCGATATTTATTTACTTCATATATAAAAAGGTTATTAGTATAAATTAAGTTATATTTTAAATTTGATGCAACTCTTATAAGTATCATGAAACGAATAATGTAGGTACTTCTGGTTCTTTGAAAACCGACATCATTTCACGATTAACTTTCAAACTCTCCATTGCCCGAATTTCATGAAATGTAATTGGTTACAATTTGGAGTTTGATAGATGCGATAGATAACCATTACCTGTAACTTCAAAATAAAAATTGATCGATCCATTGGTGTCATTAGAAGCTTCAGAATACTATGATCAAATATATTTCACGTTTATGTGAAATATCTCACTGAAATTTATCTCTTTTATTGAACACAGCAACATTTATCTGTAATGAGTTGCGCTATTCAAACTACGAAATGTTTTAATAACACTTTGCTACAAAAAAGAGGTTGAGGTTTGTTTATTTCGAAATTCTTGTATTATTGTTTATTTAGGTCACAGTGAATATGAAAAGGGAAAAATAAAAAAAAAACATTAAAAATCTCCAAGTCAAAAGTTTCAGCTTAATATTTAAAATTTGCGTCGGCCATTTTAAATTTTTGAACATTTTTACCACTAGTTTTGCACAATTTGTATACAGGTTTTATCATCGTTTTATTTATGCAAAACATAATATATATCATAAACATATCCATATCCGACTAATTATTTGAGACGTATGAAGATATAGAAACCTATAAAACCTGTAAATGCACAAAATTCCAAATTTTTGAAAAATTGTTGGCGCTTTGAAGCCGTTAAAAATCAAAATATCTGAATGTATATTTTTTATGTAAAACTATCGGGAGCAGGTATCATAGTATAATTTACATTTAAAACAAAATTACCTTCATAATCGAGTTTTTTTCAGTATGTTTGAACAAACAATCGGTGAAATATTTTTTCAAAAAAACGCCATTCGGAAGAGCGATCTCAAAATTACTTGGATGTAGATGTATCGTTTTAAATAATTTTTTTATGAATAAAACGATGCTGAAATTTATCTACAAATTGTGCATATTTGGCTGTTAAAGAGTTTAACTTAACTTTTGATTCATGATCTACAACTCGAAAGATATTTAAGTGACTATTCAGAAAAGTCTGGTCCCAAAGGACCGTTTTCCATCCGATCTCGTACTATTTTTATTACAATAAAAAGGTGGTTGGTAAATTAAGTTCCCCCACTATCGGCAGTGACCTTTTGAATTAAAAAGTTCAAGTTGATTTCTAAGCCTTCATTTCCGTCCTATTGGAAGTTTTGTAACCCGTGAATTTGGCTTTATTGTGGCTCAAGATGTACTGAAAAATGTTTTCAAACTTTATCTTTAATAAAATATTTTTATTTACTCTTTTCTTATTCACTGTGACGAAAACCTGCAATAAATATAGGAATTTTAAAATATACAAACCTCGACCTTTTTAATCCAGTGTAATCGATAATAAGCATCTTGTCTATTTAGGCTACAATTATAGTAACGAAAGCAGAACTAACAATTGTAATTAATAGTTTATGATACATATTGACAAATTCTAATACATAATAATGTGAGGGTCACCCTTTATACATGTTTTTTTTATCTTTACATTCTTTTTTATAAATTCTCTTCAGTATACTAAAAGCTACTAATATCAAATTTAATGGTCGATTTAAAAAGAAATTCCTAATGTATATCAATTGTAAATTGCAGAAATACTTCGGGTTTCTTGCCCACATAAGGACGTCGTACATTTTACAGTGTTCCTTTCAAACCAAGGAAACGACCTTATGTAGAATTCCTATTTCAACCTTTGGCTAGTTCACATAGTCACCCACAAGATGGAATAGGGTTTATTCCAATAGAATTTGTGGCATGCTCCTGAACCTGAACAAGGTACATGACACACAATTCACGAATTTTATCTTCCAGTGCTAATTGGACTGATTCGCATAATAATTTCAGTAATTGAAATTTATTTTATCCTAACCATTTCATTAATACACAGGGAAATTTCCAACTACGTTCCTGATCAAAATGAAATACAAAGGTACAAACTAGGCAGATATTTGTAAATGGCGCCCAATTATGGATCGGGTTTTACAGTTTTCAAAACGAAATATTTACTTGATATTTTTTTAAAATAGCGCATCCAGAATTAGGTCAAACTATAAAAAAACAATGTATCCAATATCAAAATGATATTTTGGAAATATAAAATAACAAAAGAATGGAGAAACAACACAGGACGTGGTTAAAAAACCTAGACTCTTAAATTTAAATTTTCAATTACGTAACGGATTAAATTGCACGGGATACTAAAAAAAGGTAAATATTTATAAACGGTGGCCAATTGCCGTCCGATTTTTACAGCATACTGTTACAAATAAAGTATCAAATTTCTAAAATGAAAAATATCGAAAGGAATCATCGTAGGACGTAATCACAGAATCTCGATTTCCAAAGTTGAATGTTCAACTACGTCATTGATTGAAAAGCAGACATAAAAAAGTAGATATTTATAAATGGCCCAATTGTGATCTGGTTTTTGCAGCTTTAATACAAAATATTCAACGTTTACTAAAATTTTCAAATAGAACATCCGGAACTATGCCAAACGTTTGAAAACAAAACAAAATTCGAATTCATATTTGGAAAATTTAAAATAAACAAATGGATTGAGTCACAGGACGTAACCACTGATAAAAATGCAGAGGATACAAAATAAATTACATAAATGGCGTCTATAGTTCTGGTCCAGTTTTTACAGCTTCCAAAACCAAATATTCACTTAAATTTGAAATTAGAGCACTCGGAATGTCGCTTATCAAAAATAATGTATGGAATTTTGAATTCGCATTCGAAAATGTAAAGTTACGAAAGGATTAAGTACCGTCACAGGACGTAACCAGTAATGGAAGTGCAGAGGATTAAAAAAAGTAATTATTTATAAATGAAGCCTAATTATGGTCCGGATTTTACAGCTTCAAAACCAAAATTCACTTTTCGTTCAAATTTGAAAATGAAAAATAAGGAAATGATTGAGAACCATCGGAAAATCGAAAATTTAACGCTAGACTTACGTCATCGACTCATGAGCTTTACAACGAAAACCGAAATTAATCAATCGCTATCCAAAAAAAAACTGTTTCACCAGTGCTCCAAAAGGGAAGGCGTTCGCACGTTACCGTCGCATTTGTCGTTAATTCCCTGACACGTTCCACCCCCGAATTTTCGCACTTTGCCGAAATCGACCGTGTCGTGCAGAAGCGGAACCCACCTTTTCCTTTTCGCCCGCAGCCTCCTGCATGACTTTCCACCCCAAGTCCCTCGGCGAAAATTGCCAATCCACTAAGTTCCTGGTACGGGAAAATCACATTTCTCGCGGTGACACACCTCGAGGCGATTACACTCGCGCACCCGATAACCTGGTATATACGGATTCCCTCGACGGCGACTAAGAGCGGCTACGAGGCAAGGGGAAACGCGTCTAGGGCGCCCGAACGGCAGGATCAAGACTGGAGCCCCGAGCGGACTGCGCTCGGCCGGTACTCCGCCTACGCGACGACGTTTCGCGGATAATGGAAGCACCACCACCGCCACCTCCTGGTGCGCAAGCGCCCAGGTAGCCCCGTCGGGAACCCGAGCTTCGGTTTATACTTTTCGGGCCACTTCTCCCAAGGTTTTTACTTTTTACACCGGCTGTGCTCCCCAGAAGTCCCCTCGATCGAACGTAAAGCGACAACTTTTAGGGGTCATCTGGCGGCGCTATTGATTTTTTCTTCCTTTCGGAAATGCGCCAAGCGCAACTGTTTTTGTTTTTTCCATTTTTCGATAATGTCTTTCCAATTTAACCTATAACGTCCACAGAATGCAATTTTCCCATTCAAGTTTGCGAATAACTGTATCTTATGTCAGAGGATTCTCTTTCTAATGGTGGTTTTTAGGATTTTCAACATTATTTTTGAACATGGAAAAATCGATAATTAAGTAAAAAACTGGATTTTCTATCGGAATCTTTTTTTAATAATTAGTTTTAATTCTCTAAACAATTTTGCATACGTTAAAAAAATATGTAGATGACGTCCTCGATGTATAAACTATAAATAAATGAGGCAAACACACTGAAAATATTGTTTGTTAAAACAAAATGGTGACCGCAATGTTTAAGACAAAAATTTCAATTCAAATTTCAAATTTTTATTAAACAATTTTTTTTCTAAAAATTGTCAACTTTTGAGAAAATGTTTTGATAGAAGAATAGTGTCTATGTATTGGTGAAATAATACCGTGAGACTTTTTTAAAAATATTTTAATAAATTTTTTTATTTTACAAATTAGTAAAATCAACAGTTTGAAAAAGTAATCCAAAAAATTTGAAAAATTTTCTACATAACCTCATGCAGACCGAATATGGGCATGTGATCAATTTTTGTAATATTGAAATATGCTGTTTGTTAATGAAAAATACAGAATATGTATTTTTGTTTGTTTTGCAAACGAACAATTTTTTCGCAAATTGACAACAGAGTTTCATAACTTCCATACAAAATAGGCGGACGAATTCGTCAAAACGAAATGATGATCGCAATGTTAAGGAAAAGTTTCGATTTAAATTTCAAATTTTTATTAAAAAAGTTTCAATTCGAATTTCAAATTTATGTTAAAAAGCTTCAATTCCAATTTTAAATTTTTGTTAATTTTTTAAACAATTTGTTAAAAGCCTTTAACAAAAACTTGAAATTGGAATTGAAGCTTTTTTTTAACATAAATTTGAAATTCGAATTGAAACTTTTTTAATAAAAATTTGAAATTTAAATCGAAACTTTTCCTTAACATTGCGATCATCATTTCGTTTTGACGAATTCGTCCGCCTATTTTGTATGGAAGTTATGAAACGCTGTTGTCAATTTGCGAAAAAATTGTTTGTTTGTAAAACAACAAAAAAGTTTCAATTCGAATATGAACTTTCTGTTAAAAAATTAAGAAAAATTTGAAATTTGAATTGAAACTTTTGTCTATTTTCCTTACAAATCAACATTTTAACATGCTGCTTTTACAGTTGTGTAATGTTTCGTATATTCTTCAAAATAGCAATTTTGAAATTTTACAAAATTGTTTAAATTAATAAAATGGGCGCTGTGTTTTTTTGGACAGGCGATGCAACTACATACCAGGGTCAAATATGTCCTGCCGCTTGAAAATGCTTACAGTAGTGCATTTTATAAAGTACAATTTGAATTTTCTCTGGGTCGAAAACGACCCTGGAGTCGGGATTAAGGGTTAAAACTATTTGAATAGTTTCTTTTAAAATCTTTTCTTCGTAATGTTTCAATAATGCTTCATGACTATTTTAAGACTTAAAAGAACAAGATCATCAGCCAGGTACTTAATATACCCCAATTTTTAGCTATTATTGGTAGTTCATCGCACATAGAAAAATCAAGTTTTGTGGAATTTATAAAATGTCCCGTAAGTGAGGATAATATAACGTTTTTTCAAAGTGTTTTGAAAGAATACCAAATGAATTAAGAAGGGGGCTAAAGATAAAATGTTTGAGACATTTCAAAATTGGCAAAATGGCGGCTATTTTTTGAAAAAAAAACCATTTTTTTTAGATATTGTATCCTGTGGGCATTAAATGAGATGGGAAATATTTTTTACCACAAATTCATGGAAATATTTTAACCTTATAGGAGAAAATGATAATTCATGAGATTTTTGTTACTGATTATGAATACGAACATAGAATTTGAAATTTAATATGGCCGATCCAATAGGACAAGCACAAAGTATCAAATATTTAGCTATTTTTGTGATTCCCAAAATCTGCATGTTTTTTTTTTGAGTCGCTGGCTATTAATATGGATAGATGTCTTAACTAAATTTATAAACTTCACAACTAACAACATTATCGCACTTCAAGCAAAATTGTCAACACAAATGTGTTGAGATTTGTATGTAAATCGCCCGGAAATTTCAGAAATTTTTTCTAGGAAGCAGTACTATTTTGACGAAAATAAAACGTATCCTTACGACAGATAGGCAATAAACAAAGTTTCTTATGTGCGAAGTCTGCTCTTTCGGATCCTGCCGAAAGAATTGGACCAAAACTAGTTTCGAAAACGATACAACTGATTATTATAAAAAATTCTAACAATTTTAAAATAGTTGTTTCTTAAATTTGCAATGTACACCCGAAAACAGCAGAAACCAACAATTTCGCGCTCAAAATGTTTCAGTTTCAAAATGGTGACTTAATCGGCGCTCAAAGAACTGGGTTTTTGTATTATTTTGTTAGCCGACCGATGAGCTTCTAGTCACATTTTCGAAATTGAAAATGGTGGATTCAATATGGCGGACGACATTTCTACACTGTTAAGATTTTCTTCGAAGTAGTAATTAAAGGAATTTTGGGCTTAACAAATTTTAGGCTCGCAGTTTACAAATTTGAACTGTTTTGGTCGTCTTTAAACATTGAACGTTTTTGCAGTAAAAATATGGACGTTCAATATTACAATATATGATTGTTATAATAAAGTAATAAGTTAGACTATTTTTGAAATATTAAAGTAATATTGTAATCGTACTGTAATATTACGTGTAATATAGGTTCCTTACACTTTTTGATTTGAAAAACTTTAGAAATTGAACCGTTATTTTGGAAGCGTCATTTTGAATTTTGAAAATCTGACTAATAAATTCATAATCAGCTACCCCAGTTACCTCTACATGCTAACATTCAAATTATTTGAATGCCTTGTGGAAAGCGTGAGGCAAAGGATTAAATTTATTTAAAAAAACGACAAATGATTTATGATTGTGGTAGACAAATTTAATACATTTATACACATACTATGTAGTAAAACCGGGTGCACCTAAAAAACCAGACAAATCAGAAAACAGACACTTCAAAAACCCAACATTAAAAAACCAGACCCTTAAAAAAAATAAAATTAAAAAACAGACATTAAAAAAAAGATATTAAAAACCAGACATTTCAAAATGCAAACACACTTTGAAAGTTTGTGTTTTGAAATATTTGGTTTACGAATCTCTGGTTTTTGAATATCTGTTTTTTTAAATGTCTGGTTTTTGAAAGTCGGATTTTTGAAGTGTCTGTTTTGTGATTTGTCGGGTTTTTGAGGTACACCCCTAAGTTTTTAATATCTGTTTTTGAAATGTCTGATTTTTGAAAGTCGAGTTTTTGAAGTGTCTGTTTTGTGATTTGTCTTGTTTTCGAGGTGCACCCGTAAACCCGTCCAAAGTCGGCATGATATCGTGACTACTGTATTATAAAAGTAAATCTGACTAATTTTTTAGTACTGTGATCAATATAATAGTTCAATACCAACTTAATTTTATTGCCATTAATAACTACCAAAAAATGTTTACCACAACTATTTTAGTAAATGTTATGACCAATTAATAACATGAATGAAAATAGTAAAATCGGTAGGGTAAAAACTAGCAAGCGGTATTTGTTAGGTAGATGTTTCTCAGTGCACTAAAAACGTGATTTCTAATGAAAATTTTCTGGAAAAAATAGAAAAACATTGCATTAAATGTTTGACAATTTGAAAATGAGTTTACTACAAATTGCCTGTGTGTAGCTATTTAAAATGCACTATTATACTTCCAAGCCTGGCGGTTTTTGTATGCCAAATTGGCTTCTTCATTCGTGAAATAAAGAGGCTACTTATATGAAACAATAAACAAAATTATTTCTAATTATTAACATTCAATTGACTATGAATGATTTTGTTATTAACATAACAATAGCTGATTTTTAAGCGGCTAGAGTTTAAAAATATTTCATATAATGAATATGAAATATTCATATTTTAACATTTTTGTATTTTGTTTTTGATCGTTTACCCAAACCACAAATACAAAAAATAATCGCTTCTGTAATGATCAATTAAATTGTATTGAATAACAACACATAAAGACTACCAATAAAAATAAAAAATGTGAGAAAGTATTTTATTCAAATTAGTCATCCTTAGTTCTTTTTAACAAATTTAGAGGTCGACTAAAATATTAACTGTCTCATTTGTTACTAGTGTAATTTTCAAATTCTGCAATATTAATACTTGTTACACTCTATGGCTGTTTTAAACTCCTTTTTAACAAATTCTCTTGGAAAAAAATTGGTTTCAAATTGTAAACAACATTTATCACAAAATACATGAATTACATGCCCCATGGAATGATAGAATTCTGAAATTAAAAATAACAAATTTCCATTCCTGGTATTCAAGGGATCGAATTTTGATCCCATGGTAAATCACCTTTTTAGTATTCATTTACTATATTCTTCCGCACGAAATATTTACGTTACATATTTATGTTAAAACGTTAGAGTTGATGGTACAACATATTCTCTTGGGTATTATTTAAATTTAAATTTGAATTTTACTCGCTTTTATTTCACCGATGTATGAAAGATGAAAAACGGAAATACCCCGTGTCCATTCGCAGTGATAAAAACGAAGATTTATTCGTTATGAAAACATGTACTTCATTTCGTGTTTAGTCGAATTTTAAATAATAACTAATTTTTAACTATGTAAATATTAAATTTAGCTAACCACGACCTAAAGAACAAGATCTATCCATTTGGCTAGCATAACTTTATTTTCTGTAATTTTGGAATTAAATTTGGAATTGAGGGGGTGATAAAGTGCTCAACCGATAAGGTCAGAATTTAAACTAAAAACTGTAAATAAAAAGTGATTGAAACGATTTTTCGAAATTCGGGCTCTGTAAGTGCAATTTTAATTACTATAGATGGTATTATAGAAAAATGCTAAAGACATTAATTGAGAACTGACCGAGAATTTTTGGAAATAAATAAAAATCACTCATTTCCAAAAATTTTCGGTCAGTTCTTAATTAACATACTCAGTATTTTCTAGGAAACTGTTTATAGTGTTTAGAATTGCCCTTACAGAGACCGAAGTTTGAAAATTTTATTCAGTCATCTTGAATTTACGTTTTTTAATGAAGTTTTCCATCTTACCGGTGGACCACTTTAGAACCCCCTTAAAGTTAACTCAATTAAATTTATTATATGAGGTAATTTCGAATTAAGGACATTTGATCGTCGTGAAGTATATTACTTATAGAAACAAGACCTGTTCAGTCTTAATAAAATATTTACATTACTTACTTACGAATTTTTCAGATTATTTAAACAAATGAATCAAGGATTTTTAGTACGAATAAACAATACTCTACAAGAAATTACCAGTCCTAGGTCAATATAAAAGGTTTGACTGGTGTATCACCTTAAAAAATTACATCGTCAATTTATTTCCAAACATTGTTGTTATTATTTGTCACTTTTTGGCGCTCAGTCTCTCATCTTAACTTTCATCTACCTACAGCATTAGAATGTATTTATAAAATCAAAGAAAATCTACCAAAAATGAAGTATGCTTTCTAAAAAATACTGAAATGGCAGCGTCGCAAAAGAATTTCATGATTTGCAAAAAAAAAAATGTTAAACCTTTAGCGGCACATTTTCGTTATGGAGTTATTTATCGCATTTTAAGTTAGTGGTCTATTTTTTATTGGCGATAATTTGTTAGCTTAGGGCATGAGTTATATTATTCGCTTATCCAGAAATATCTAGTGGATACTGGATTTCCCACCAGATTATATTTTTACGTAAATATTGGTACTTCCTTGTTTTAAGGGTAAGTCACCGTCACAGATATTATAAGCACCGGCGGAAGTATCGGATAGAAATTTAATCTGACGTAATTCTGGAATGCTTCGTCGATCTAATCCGAGTTATTACACACCTATTTTTCAAATCTGTTCCAATCCGTTTCATTCCGTTTATTCAATCCGAACTAAATCCGACTCAGTACAAAAGGTTCAATATGTTTCATTTAGCTATTTTAAATCCGAATGAATTCCACATAATTCCGAAAATTATTTTCAATCCGTTTCATTCAGCGATGTCAATCCAAACGAATCCAGTGTTATTCGGACATGAATTTTCACCCAACAAACGAAAAAGAATTGAAACGAATTGAATATTTCGATTTTATTTCGGTTTCTTGGTCATTTTCATTGAAATTCTTTTATTCTAAGCCGATATAATACGTGAGTAGAACATAAACATAACCTACAAAACATTGGCTAGCAGTTTTTACACGAACACACGAACTAAAATGTAATCAATTTCACCGGAACTAAGTAAGAATAATATATGTTAAAGTAAACAATGTCTATTACGGACGTAACATTTGTTTTTCTTCTTTCTTTATAATAAAAAAATATTCATAATAAGACCTACCGAATTAAAATATTCAGAAATTCACGTCAATATATTGAATTGATGAACTTCGACTTAGGTTGTGACGTTTCTCAATTCGAAATGTCAAGAAACCGAATTGGAAACGTAATTTCTGAATTCGATCTTATTCGTTTTCGTTTATTGGGCAATCAGCCGAACTTCATTTTACAATTTCAGTCCGAATGAATCTGTGATTTCAATCCGGAGGAATCCATCCGCTACGGCACATATACAATTGAATGCTGACTGCAATTTACTAGTTCGGATCATGTATTCACATCGTTTTAATTTTGAAAAATGCAGGCAATTAAACATGCATTGAATTAGATTCACGAGAACAGAGGAACAAATCACACCATATCCTACCTACGTAATAGATTTTTCTTTGAAATATTCACAAATTGGTAAATAGTTCAATAACATTTTCAAATGGATGTATATTTTAATACTAAACATATTTGTTTACATTTATATACGACCATTTATTATTATAATTTGAGATAAATTAAAACGTTATAGGGTAAATTAACTATTTAACATTTGTTTTGTTTTTTGACTATGTTTTTTTTGGTTGCCGAGATTTTTGTATTATTATAGTCAAAATTGCTACCCGTATTGATACGATGCATCATGTGGCCCGTGTATGCTTCCTGTTTTCCTTGTGTTTTTTTTTATGTTCTTTAAATCGTGTTACTAAACGTCGAACAGTTTCTCCAACGTATACTTTGTCACAATGAAGACAAGCGATTTTATGTTATGTAATACCTAGCATTACTATATTTTAGTAAAGGTAGTGTGTCTTTATGTGGTTTAATACTACATATGTTGTTATTTATGGGTTTCTAAACCATCCGTATATTTTCATGTTATATTATCGAGTTTATTTTTTCAGTGACTATATACTCAATTGAAAAAAATTCACGTTGAATTCCACATTGATTTTCCGTGTGTGATTTGTGTGGATTTTTTACGTAGATTCCACGTTGATTTTTCACGTTCATTTTTTTGTGTTGATTCTACGTGGATTTTCTACGTGAATTTGTGTTGATTCGACGTGGATTTCATGTGGAATTTCTACATGGATTGATGTGGATTTTCCACGTGGATTCCATGTGGATTTTTTCAGTAGATTCTATGTAGATTTTCTACGTGGATTCCATGTGGATTTTTTACGTAGATTCCATGTGGATATATCTGTGTGGATTTTTTGTATGGATTCCAGTAGGCGAATTATTCTACGTAGATTTGTGTAGATTTTCTTCGTGGATTGTTGGTGTGGATTTTCTACGAGGATTCGATGGGAATTTTCTATGTGGATTTTTTGTTTGAATTTCATATGGAAATTGTACGTGAATTCCATGTGGATTTTCTACGTGGTTTTTTGTATGGATTCTTTACGCGAAATTCTACGTAGATTTGTGTGGACTTTTTACATGGATGGATGTGGTTTTATATATATATATATATGATTCTCCAAAAACAGGGCATTTTCAAGAATGAAAATTTTTTTTTTTAAGTTACTGTAAATTCGTTTTTTTTAATGGATTCTTGCTTATTAGCACTAAGTTAAGTTATTGTTAAAGTAGTCACGCTACAAAATTATTTTAAAAGAAAGGGGAAGACTTTTACTATGACGCATTTTCATACGGATATATAAACCAACAATTGCTTATTAAAAACTTGAAAAAAATAACTCTAAATAGTCAAAAACATAATGTACATATCTGATTTAGTGCATTTTTGTGAATAAATGAAAATTATTTATTAAGTAATAATTAAAAAATTAAGAAAAACACATGAATTTTTGAAGAAGTTTTAGACAAAATAAATTTATTAAAGTTAATGTGTCGTTGGTTAGTAACTACAATGATAATATTATATTCATAATTTTAATAAACAATATTATTTCATAATAAACTTGATTCATAACGTTGTAACAAATATAAAGAAACTATACTTATTATTATTTAAATTAACAATCACACTAGATATTTGTTCTTTGGACGGTCACGGCTCATGAAAATACTCGTCTAAAAAAATCGTACCTGATACGCCAAATGTTTGGTAACGACAATGAAAAATTGTAAAAAAATCCAATTTTACATATTTTAAACAATAATAAATTTAAAAAAAATTGCCAGTAACGTTTATTCCTTTAATCTTTAAGTTTTCATCGTTTTTAATTGCTGTTTGTATCAAAATACCAAAATTAGGACGGGTGACGACAATTAATTTAATAAAAATACGTAGTATTTTTATACAGTTTTTACGTGTTCATGAGGTAAATATGTTCTCTATTCAATTTTCTATGGAGGATTAGTAAAGTGTAGTGTTTTTTCTTTGATTTTCCCATAAGTTTTAGTTAAAAAGTTAATTATTTCCAGTTCATTTATACCAGTTTACGCATTGTCGTTACCTCATAGAAATTTCTTAAGACATTAATATTTCAATAATTATAAAGTATATATATTGTATATATATAAGTATATATATTGATTTAATTAAATATTATACAGAGAGAAATTTTACAGTTTGAGCTATACTATAGAAATATTATTTGAATAAATTAAAATAATTTGGTTTCTTAATAGCGCTAATATTTTAAAGTTTTGAACTTAGAGGTTTGGACATATCAAAAATGCAACTTTTAGTCTTTAAATGTCATTTTACACCAGTTTTTTGTAACAAAAGTATTATTTTTTCAAATTAACATGGGCCAGGGATGTTTATTTAACATTTCTATCGAAATTTAATCATTTATTGTCAAAGTTTTTGTAAGATATAACGTAAAGACACGAAAATGCCCTGTTTCCGGAGAATCACCCATACAAAAGAATTTTACACTTATAAAATATAAATTACTGTATTATCGGTCGACCTTTTCATAATTCTTTAGAAAGATGTTTTTAATTAATATGTTTCATATGCACAATATTTTATACTAATTTTCACATAATGCAACTAATCTATATATGCTATCTCATTCAGTATACATAATGAATACTAATGTACCATAAAGGAACTTTAATTATACCCTTTTTAGATGAATTAATAACATTACACATTTAGCGGGAACATATATACGTTTTGTTTATTTGTTGATAATTGGTATTTAAGTGACATATAACCTAAATATGACCAAAAATACGGTATATGGTCAAGTACAAATAACAGCATGTACAGTTTTCGTCAAAATATATGAATTTCACTGAAAATTAACCAAAGCATTTATAACATGGGGCTAATCACAACAATTTATGTGTAGAAATCAGATCTTAATTTATCTTGAAGTTTATATTGAATACTAAATCATATTTGGAACTGATTATATGAGCAAATCTAACTAGATCTACAACAATTGATCTGACCAATTTCAATTAAACGATGTTTAGCAGTATAATTCGTTTTATCGATCAATATATTTGATCTTTACTTTCGAAAAATGTTAAACGTAACAAATTTTTTAGTTACGAAGGTATTGATTGACGTCTAATTAGATATGTTGCCTTTATTACATTTAGTGGAATATTCGACAGTTTCTACACTGAAAAAAATTTACTTGACTTTAACCATCATTGAGAAGTTGAATCGAGTAAACTTAGTATAAATGTGTTTTTGGGGTAGCTGATTACGAAACTGGACATGGTTTTCTAAAAAGTTTCGTGAAATTTGCTAAAAATGTTACTACCTTGGTCCTCCATATTGGATCCGCCATTTTGAATTTTGGAAAATCATGGGGGGTTCGTAATCAGCGACCTCAAAAACCCCTACATACCAAGTTTCGTTACGTTTAGTTGAAGTGATAACGTTTGATCCAACATACTTGAAAATTGCAAATTTTTTTACAATATCCTCAATTTTCAAGACGCCATTTTGAATTTTCATTATAATCTACTACACAATTTTTAAGTTTTAACAGTTTTTGCCATTTTGTGCCACTTTATTCAGTATCAAAATAACGTTTTCTTACAAAAATATCGATGTAAAAAAAATGGTTGATTTTTACGCCCTTTTTTGCAATAAAGCCGCCATATTGGTTTTGTATGTAAACAAAAATGAAATCCAACCACGGCGTATTGTAGAACGCATAATAATAAATATAATAATAAAATGGTATTCACATATTTTACAAGAATTTATTTTGACTAATAGTTCGAGGTTAAATTAATGTAGTAATTGTTGTTTAAATCGGATAATTTGCTATTCCCTTGAAACATTTCTCATAGACAAATATACCCTAGTTCTATATATGCTAAATTAATTGCTTGCTGGTCAGTGAGTACTAGTAGCATTTGCCGTATACAATTTCTTTTAGTAAAGTATTAAAATATGAAACCTTAAATTATTAAGTAATTAAGTAGGTTTATTTAGACAATAATAAATAATACTGAACGAGGAAACAGAAAAAGGTGGAGGATGCTAATATTGTTTGCTACTAGAGTGCTACATACGACTGAAAACTAAACATCGTCATTATCAGTCGTTTACATCGGATTTGAAATGTGATCTCAAAAATCATAAAATATATAAGAACAAATCTTTTTTTCAGTGTTAAGTTTCTTTGGCACTCTCTCTCTCTCTCTTTGTATAAAGTTATGAAGGATGGGTACTTTAAAAAAAAGTTCAACGCAAAGTTCAGACATAGTAGAGTTTTGAAACTGTTATCGAAAGTTCTAAGGATTATTAAAATATACGACAAATCGTGGTAGAATATAGGCTTATATTCCGCTATTTTTCTCTATAATTTTAAGCGAACTATACAAAACTAACATTGCAAATTATCTTTTGCATTTAGGTATATTTGGTATGGTTTTCTGGTGAAACGTGAACGATGAGTAAATCACAATTAGTTGCATATAAAACATACTACTTAAAATGCAATACGACAATCTAAAAATAATAAATAATAAAAAATAGAAAATAAAATTTTCGAATGTACGAAATCAAAAATACATAATATTCCTTTAGTAAATATTAGAAAATAAGAAAGTACAAATTTTTTTATTGCAAATGTAGTTTCGAAAGAAACATTCAAAGATTTATTATTGTTTTAGTATAAACCGATCTTCGATGGTCGATATCTTTTCCAATTTTACAGATATCGAATTGAAATTTAGTGTATTTTTAAATCAATCACATTCATTTTGTTTCTAGCCATTAAAAACCACCCTTAATGTAATCGCTGTTAAGGAATACATACATAATTTACTATACTTACAAAGTTACTGAACATTTCTTCATACGAGGATATTAAATTAGTTCAGCATGACATCTCAATTTTCATACGGGTTATTGTCAGAAAATCAATAAACTACACGCGATTCAGGGGGAATTACAGGGTAGATTCCAAATGGAATGTCTTAATCGATATATTTTATTTACGCTGTAACAAAAGCACAGTATGTGATTTCGTAGTCTGTATGACGAATTCATGTCCTTTAGGACATTTCAATCAAGATGACAAAGTGAATTAATTTCTGTTTCTATGATTTTGTAAATTTGAGATTTTTGTCAGTGTAGTTGTCAGTAACATTTTATTACCAATAAGCGTCCAACTACTTAATAATTCGAAACTAATACATATTTAAAATAATTATAGATGTTTAAATATTCAAAAACTGTAAGAAAGTAGCATTTTCGCCCATCGTACAAATTGTGCATCAGACATCAATCTTCGTGACTGAATTCAGAAAACCCATCAAAAGAAGATCGATTTCAAAAAATTCAGAATTTGAATTCTTTTGAATACCTGAATTCCATTTTTTGAATCCTCCAACAAATGAGGAGAAAGATTAAACAAAAAATTCACCGTGAACTAGATTTGTTAAATATATTTTCAAACATTTACGAAAAATCAAATTTAGTTGGAAAAAAAATTTACTTGACAAATTCGACTGCCATTGAGAAGTTGTGTCGAGATTAAAAAGAAATACTATTTTTGTTAGCGTAACTTTGTTGATGTTGTCAATTTTACTATTTTTACTTAAGTTAATATTATTCACCCAGTAAACAAACAAGTATTCCGAATGTATGGAGATCAAGAAATGCGATACTATGCATAAAGCTCAAAAAAGCATGCACTAATATAATAAAAAAGCTGCACTAAAAATATTTCCACTAAAAAAAATTTCAAGAAAAATTCTTACTTGATTTGACTACTTTTTAACTACGCAGAGTAGCTCGATACGCTTCAAGCAACTTTTCTAAGTTGCAGTTACTAACGTAAAGAAGTTAATTCAACTAAAAATTGTTGCTAAATCCAATAAAAAATATATCGCTCTAGCATGTTGAATAGTTTTTGATGTACTAGGTAGATTGTTAGACTCTAAAAAATGGTTTTTAAATGTAGTACAATTTACTGCCAAAAGGTCGTTTCCATAACTTTATTTTTTGTTTATTTAACTCCTTTATGGTTGTAACTATAATCTATAAAATTCCGTCGAGGACACCTATTTAAATACTTTCAGTAGTTAAAAAGTAGTCAAGAATTTATTTTTCAGTGTTCTCGATTATGATGAGTAGTTACAGTGGATTTTCTTTTGATGGAAAGTTATTAAGAAGCAAACCATATGATTATTAACATATGCTGATTGATCTATTGACTTAGAAATCATATTTCTAATACAACAATTAAACTCCCAAGCAGCAAAGGAAGAAATTTTGACCAACGTTAGGTCACGGTGGTCTTGAAGCAGGCTTAGGTTTGATGAAAATGGATCCAAAATCTACTTTCAGGGAAAGTTTCTGTATAATTTCTAGATTAAAAGTCCGTCTTGTTTAAAATCGTAGCTGATCCCTTTCGCAAGATAATGAAAATTTCATTTTTAAACCGATAGAATCAAGAATTTAAATAATCAATTTAATTATTAAGATATTATTATTATTTAAATAAATAATCACTATTAATAGTAATAATAGTATAAATGTTTTATAAAAATATAAAACGAAACGAATAAATAATAAGAATTAAAAATTAAATATTTTGAAAACAAATGACAAATGGCGCTTCGCGCAGGCTTGCCTACACTGAGAAAAAGGCTTATTTAATGTAAGTAAGGTTTATTAAATATTAATAAATTTATTTCGATGAAATAAAGATTTGTTAATAGTTAAGAAACCTTATTTGTATTAAAGAAACCTTTTTCTTTACTTCTGAAAGTAAAGAAAGTACAACTGCAAGTAACGAAAAAGAAACTTGTACTAAGTTAAAAACATACGGGGATTTAAGAGCCGATTACAACCAATTTTACCTAACGGGAAAGAACAAAAAGTACAGTAAAGAGTGCCACAGCACAGTTAACCTTCTTTTCAGTGAAGAGGATGATATTTCAATATTGCAAAAGTGCATAGTACCTGAACTTCATGTTCTCCAGGGTTTCGTAAACCATCTCTTCTGGAATAGCTTAGTTCCCCTTTTGGGCCAAGAAACAGCCCTATTGTGGCCAAAAAAGTTGAAGCTTATAGCAAAGAATTACTATGGAGATTCACTTGAGGGAAATGGGTGTAGAAAGCTTCTGAAGGAAACTGATAAACTTGATGATCCAGAAATTTATAAAGATTGGGATTATTCAGTATTGTACCTTTTATTTCGGCTTTTAAAGCTATGAATAAAATCGTAAGTTATTGTTTTACTTCTGATAAAGTTGGTCCTAATTTAGATGCGCATATAAAGGAATTAAAGAATACTTTGAAAGGCATTGATAACGTTTCTAAAACATTAAAGATTCATGTCATCCTGGCTCATGTAAAAGAAAGCTTGAAATTTATCGATAATAATAATGGATTAGGATTTTTATCTGAACAAAGTGGTGAGTCGGTTCATCAACGAATTTTTGAAGTACTGGGCTCGTCATAAAATCAATAACATACATGACGAAACGTATTCGCAAAGACTTTTGAAAGCCATGGTTACATTCTCGTCACTTCATATTTGATTTCAACACGATATTAAATTTAATTTTTATTTCCATAATTGATTAAACGTTGCTGACTTCCGAATATAAAACAAAACTCATTATTCCCCAAAAAGAAGAGAAACTTCTATTCTGGAACAGTTTGTACGTGTAAGGTTGAGAAATATAAAAAAAATTCCAAAATACAAAAAAAAGAAAATAAACAAAACTACAAAAAAAAATAAGAAAAGCAAAAAGTACAAAAAAAAAATAATAAAATAACAAAAACACAAAAAATAAGAAAAACAAAAAATACAAAAAAAATGGGGCCAGATAACCACTACGTCCCCGCTCGTTGGTCCCGGGTTGCGCTGAACGTGGTTTGACCTGATTCTGGGTCTAAACAACCAATGCATGCATGCACGCACTCACGCACGCACGCATTCACGCACACACACATATATATTTTCTAAGTAGCAATAATTATTTTAAATTTTTAAGAATTAAAATATAAAATTTCGATTTTCCCGCGAAAGGGATCAGCTACGATTTTAACTAAGACGGATTTCTAATCTAGAAACTATGCAGAAACTTTCCCAGAAAGTAGATTTTGGATCCATTTTCATCAAACCTAAGCCTTCTTCAAGACCACCGTGACCTAGGTCAGATTATCTAATTTCGGTTAAAAATAACCTTCAAATATGCCTTATAAGTAAACATGTATTTAAAGTCTTTGTCTTAGGATAATATTACCAAATTACGACTTAAAAATTACTTCATTGTAAAATTGAACTTGAGGGATTTTTTCAAGTCAAATCTTGCCAAATTTCGACCTCTGTTCTGACTAAATTACGGACACCTCCCAACACAATATGAACAAAATGTAAAGTAACTAGACATGCTGAACTAAGGAAATAAACACCATTCCCAGTTATTATGAAAAAACTTACAATTTATTATTCTACGTGATATATCTACAATTATACATTCAAAAATATTCAATTTCAATGTTGTTTATACGTTTTGCAAATCGTCCAGAAGGAGTTTTGAAAGATTTTCTTTTCAAACGTGGATCAAACCGCGAAGCCTCGTTGGTGTGGTTAAAAATCATCCATCGATGCCTTCCCATCTCGTATTAGGATGTGTATCCTGTCCAGCCTGTTCATCTTGTCAACTGCAAAAAATAAAACGTTGGTGTCAAGCAAATTGATGCAAGAAATACAATCAAACTTAAACATTAATAGAAAACTAATAAAGCATCCGAAATAAATAACAGGTTTTAATGAGCTTATGAAATTATTCTCGATACCAATCTTGTGAACATGCATTATAGCAGAATCTTTCAATTCTTCTTGAATCTACACATTTATTGCCTATTAATAATAATAATAATAATAATAGTAATAATAAGGACTTTATAGCACAAAAGAAAATAAAAGGTACAATGGGCGAGGCACAGCAATAGCTACTTTGCAGCCTGACCCGATAATATTAACAATATGAATAGTTAGTCGGCGGATCGAGCATCACCTAATATATCCGACTAATCAACTTTTTTTAAAATGTACAAATAAGAGTCATTTATAAAACAAATAGTCATCGTTGATACTTACTGAGAGTGTCACCACGCACTGGCAGTCCTGGCACTGCTCCGCGTGGCTTAATATAACAGCTGTCATCTCCGTGCAGACTCTGCATGGAGTATTACTGTCCTCCCAAAAGTTTCTTAAGTGGCGAATGCCTTCCTTAAGTTGACAGCATAGGGGCTCGCATGAGTCTTTGTTGCAGCATGCAACATGCACTAGTGCATGATTCACATGCACAGGTATTAAACTTCTCTGCTTACTCATTAAGCACGCGTCCAAGTTCTTTCGAAGTCGCAGATCAACCAGTGATTCCTGAAATAAAAGGATTTTTTATCAGTTGTGAAGCATACTCTGTATTTCACCAACTTTAATCACATGTGTACAAATTTTTAAAGTGCTGATTATTGAACATTATTTGACGGCTGTTAATAAGTTTCTCGTATTTATTATAGTATAAAACACGAGTTTTATCCGATTTCAAATTCTCAAAATGCAAAATTCTACTTGTGCTTCCGAAATATACTTACGAGTTTAGTATCCAAATGTTATATATGTTTGTATTAACTCAACTGCATTTAACGTGGAACGATTTAAAAATGTAAAACAGTATTATAAACGTTATGTTAAACGATCCATATAGTGATAATAATTAATAACTTATGACAAAGTTTAAACATCACGAATTTTATATTCAGGTTGGATAGTTAACGGGTTTTTTTTTACAGAATTAAATTGTTACTGTGGCTGAACTTACCTCATCATTCGGCGCAACAGACATTGCCCCCATGGACATCAGTAGATGGTTTAATTCCATTTTTTCCTGAAAATATCAGACAAATAGAATATTATTATTGTACATCTCAAATATTATTTCTAAAATAATTATTCGCTAACATTCTATATTACGAGCGTTATTTTGTTATATGTAGGATGCCGGTGAACGTGTGATTTAACAAAAGTAAACTTAAATGCTAATATATCTACTATACACACCACTTACACTTTCATTGTTAAGGAAATTGGACAACAAAATTAAACCCATTTTAATATCTAAATATTATTATCTAAATATTTTATTTTTATTTTGTTTACAGATTAATAAAGAAAATTTGATAACAGACCATACTCAGAAACGAAAAAAATATCATGAATTCGAAAAAAATGTTTTAAAAGTTTTTGAAAAAAAAAATATCTTTTAAATCGTAGGAAAAAAAATAATTAGCTTAAAAACACAAAAATTGATTGGAAATAACTTTATATTTTCTACACAACAATTTGTTAATCTTTTCTTGAAATCAAGAATTATTTGTAAGTTTTACGAAACAAATTTTTGGGGAACTGAAATAGGAAATTAAGAAAAAATGAATTATTTATTACATGTACAAACAATTATAATAAATCATTCAAATTGGAATCTTAAATTTGCAAAGTTAATTAGAATAATTTCAAAAATAATATTAATACAAAATGAGTAAGAATTTATTATAAAATTGATGATATTTTTAGTCGTTTTAGGAACAATATTCTGCAGCGATTATTTGGATTTTAGTTATACCAATTTTTAAGAATTTATAGAAGAGTTTTTTTTATCTAAACTTTGGTTATAAAAAAAAAAAAGTTTTTTCTAATATACAATTTATTAACTATTTAGTAACCTGTGCAGATGCAAAGTGCTGTTTATTTGAGTATAACTATAAAAACCAATAATGAAAGTTTTTACACAAGGAAAATTTTGGTTTCATATTCAGTGTCGAGTAGTGAATTTGGTTAATTCTCTGATGTCGGTAACAGTTTCATTGATTTTATGCGATTGAGAGCTTAAAAGAGTTTGTTCCACAGTTTTTTCATTTAGAACAAAATGCTTTTCCTTGGTATTGGTAGGAAACAGAAATGTAAATTTCACAAACTAAACCGTTACGAGAATGAATCTGGAACTATGAAAGCTGTACGGCTAATGGCACCTTATAGGGCGGCATTAATACTCTCTAAATATGAATCAGCGAAAACCGCTGCAAATCAGCGAATAGTACTTAGTACATGTATTTCATGTAAGCCTATTATTGACGACATTTCGCGCAACACGGATGTTAATGCAAGGTTACTGTTAAGGTTCTCATAAGGTTTTTATGGTATTAGCGTTATTCACTACATTGCATTTTATGAGAATTTTAATTAACAGTTACTTCCAAGCCATATGGGATAAATTTGGGTTATGGTTAGTTTCGTATTATTTTATAACTTCCATCTTCTCTAAAGGCAGCCTCACCATTTTTCAAATAGGTTAATTATAAAATAATGTATTTTAATATTAAATTTCAACTTAGGTAAGATTATAATTCTTTACTATAGAAAAACTGATAGATACTAAAATATTCCAGTCTACTAAGAATAATGCTCTTTTTAATTTAAAACATTGTTAGCACAGAAATTTACTTACCTTGTTTTAAGTTCCTCACTAATATTGTAGAGATCGGCTGCTGCTGATGCTTTTCACTGCACTATGCCTTTAACTTTCACAAGCACTCTGGTCAATGCCTAAATGCTGAATGGCTTCGAATGAAGGACAAGCAAACGGTATGGTACTTAAGTACTGTACGTTTCGTCAAAATGGGATGGAAAAGTCGGCTGTGATAGGCTGCCTAACCTTAGGTTAGGTTACACCCAGTTAATAGTCACAAATATGAAGGGAGGGGTAGTTAAGCTCTAGCAGGTACCTGGGATTACACCATCAATTTCTTTGTAACCGGAAAGCCTCTTGCGTCAGCAATCCGTACTTTTGGAATAAACATAATTGCCAAACTATAACAAGAACGGCAAAAAATGTTGCACACTGAATGTTTTTTGTTCTATAGCAAAAAGTTTATACGGTACGAATTGTATTTCGGATTTTTTTTTAAATAAATAACAATCACTTCGTAATCTAATATAAATATAATTCGTTGTTTATAGTATTATTTTGAATGCATAAAATAATGTTAATTATAGTCGCTCAACTTACCTCGACGAGTGGTACAATATTTCAACAGAACTCATCTAAAATATAAAGAATATTTATCTAATGTTGATACAGTAAAAAACGAACAAATAGTTTTTTATCGATTATATAAAATGATCACAGTGTCTGCGTTTAATTTTTGCCCTTAAGCATAGCATTTCTGAATTCATGTGGCAATTTAACGGGCTGCTAAACTATAAAATTTGAATACGAATATTCATAAAACATGACTAGTCGTCCAGGGCATCAAACAATCAAATATGTTAAAAAGGATTACTTATGAATAGAAAGTGAAATCAGGTGTTTGTAATAATTTATCTTCACAATTGGAAAGCACTGCATCAAATTAGGAGTATGGCGTCGCTTCCGATGAGATCGTCTACAGCAATAAATCATCCCAGACAATCAGCTACACGGAGAGAAATGAGAAAGGATGAAACTGTAGGTATTCCTTCGCCACTGTACTAAGATTTGGTGCTGGTTCTGCACCATGTGTCGCGTGATATCAATCTAAGAAACCCACAGTCTCAGACTGTGAAAACGCTTAGGATGGGACTGCAAAACTGCGATGCTTTCTTCGAGGCTTTCTCCCGCCTAAGTTTTACTTCTTAGACTAGGGCTCTCCCGGACTTTTTTGTAGAAAATTTCCTCCTCTACAAAAAAGGTTTAGTAAATTTATGCTCTATCTTGCACCGTTTTCGATACGGAAGCGATAGAACGAAGAACATCAAGTTTTTAAAACAAAAGATAAACATGACGTCGGACGCTGAATACGTTGTTTTTCATTCTATTGCTTCCGTATCGAAAACGGTGCAAGATAGAGCAAAAATTTACTAAACCTTTTTTGTAGAGGAGGAAATTTCCTACAAAAAAGTCCTTGAGAGCCCTAGGCTAAGAAGTAAAACTTAGGCGGGAGAAAGCCTCGAGGAAAGCATCGCAGTTTTGCAGTCTCATCCTAGGCGTTTTCACAGTCTGAGACAAAAGGATCGGCGAAGGGATTAAAGACGCACGAACACGGATGTAATCTCTTCGGCAGAAATGCGTCAGAATCGCCGCAGGCTAGTCGCAGGGGAGAATTTCCAGCAAATTTGCTGTCTGTCTGATGATGCATAATCCGTCTTAGTACCGCCGACATAAATCGAACCGCCTAACTTTAGCCCTTATAATGCGGCAATATGCAGCAGATGTGGCTGTCTGGACTCCTGGGATAACTGCAAAAATATGACAAATTAAAAACCTTTCCTTACGTTTTACTTAGTCCTTTTATCCAAATTGTTTCAATTAATAGTTTAATAATATTTATGAATTATGACATGAAAATGACGCAATGGTTCTAAGTATATTGCACATATATAAGTAATTTTGCATCGTGGCCTCTAGTTTCGTAACTATTGTTTTTTGTCTCGACTTCATTACTCTTCATTATAATTTCAAAATGCTTGGGAACGCGACAAGCAAATGGCGCCCTCATGCCATCCAAAAAAATGCAACTGAACCAAATCCTCTACTACGTAAATCAATAACTATTCCTTTGTTTGGAAAACATTTTTTATAACACTTACAAGAATATCATTGTCCCATTGAATTAAATTCTTGTCTCAAGAGAGACAAGCATTGTTGTTTCATCGAAAAAAATATTGAAATTTGCAAAAATTTAAAGACAACTTTTATTAACAATACAAGTTTTCTTTCTTCGTTTCGCTATGATTAGAAAATTGTAAAAATTGAATTGATTTTATCGAATGACTGCTTACTCTTATCAAGAAAAAGATTCCACTACCACTTCACCGCAAGAATTTTTCAAATTTTTCAAACCGAACGCTCAAATAATGCCTATTTGTTTATAAAAACAAAAAGTGACCCACGATTTTACTGGTTTAGTGTGTAATTTTAGTGATCCAGGAGAAGCAATAAATTTTAGAAAAAACTCGTTCGGTAAAGTTTTGTAGAGGAGCTTTTTTGCCTTGAAAAAAAATGTGCCGTCAAATCGTTAAAATCCATTCGGATTCTTAAAATTTCCTATCATAGAGAAACGAAGAAAATTTGAGTCGGTTAACAAAAGTTGGTTAACGTATAATTTTATCACAAGTTTGCAATTTTTGATCAACCGAACTTTAATGCTTTCTCTTTTGACATAATAATATAATTCATGGACACGATATTATTGGAATTTGTGTATAAAAAAATGTTTTCCTTTCTAAACATATTAATATCCAGGGTAAGAACTAACTTAAAGGGATAGATAATGGCGATTTATTTTTAATAATTTCAAACTGCAATAGCGATAATATCAAAACTACACTATATCCATATGAACAGATATTTTGCACATACATTTAAGTTATAACATGATGAAGTAATATCATTTAATTTAGTTTTTTTTCGTTAGAGTAGCATGGATTTTGATGTCCACTTGTAAAAGTTTTAAACTCTAACACTAAATCTATTGTTATTGGATCTTATTCGCGTTCTGTGATGTCTTAATTTCGAACAATCTCATCTGGGAATTGATTTTTATAAAAAGTAATGAATTAATTAACAAATAAGAATGTAAGCTTGATATCATGTGATTCTAGGTAACTAATTAATTGTTTAAGCTTGTTCAGTTAAACATATCAATCTAAGAAAGAACTGAAGGAATCATTTAAATGTCAATAAGAAAATGTGCTGGCAACGTTTCAATAAAATCTTTTTTGGCCATTAACGCACGTTTAGGGCTGGTGTACATGCGGAGGGGTCGAACTGCATTATTTTGCAATCTTTTCACAGTAAACCCCGCTGCCAAAAAAACATCCAGCTCTCATATACTTTAATTCTTCACAATGTAATATCTATACATACCAAACCGAGAAAAATTAATTGAACAGATACATTAAATTATTCATTAAATTTCATGAACATTTTAACAGAGCATGTAATGAACCTAAAATAAGTCGTATTAAATAGACCTTCATTAGTACAACTGAAAAGATAAAAAAGGAATACCACAATCATTTCTGGTATCTTTCGGCAAAAATTAGCTGAACATGTTATGGTCGCAGCTAAAACATGGAGATAACTATGAGGAAGACATCGACCCTTCCGTCCCTTGTTATGGGAAAATTAATGAAGCAATAAACATATCTTTGATTATTTAAGACAACAGTCCTGGTTTATTTGGTTTTTTTTATTTTTTTTTTTTTTTATATTTTGTTGTAGACATTGTCATCGAAAGTGGCGCTCACACTCTTAAGTGGCGGCAGTATATATTAGGAAAAAACATTCTTTGAAATAGTAGTAATTGCTTATTATCATAACACCTTGTTATAACTTTTCGCAATCTCAGGTAACTCCTCCTGGTTTAACATCATTTCTTTGTTAGAGGTTTTGGATGATTTATGGTGAATGTTTTATGACAAACATTCGCATTCCAATTTTGGCCGTTTAGAGAGCAGCCCAGTACATTTTCATTATCCATTACGACAACGTAAAATAAATACTATGCTTTAAGTGTGAAAATTAATCACAAGACATTCAGAACGTAATGTAGAAAAAAAAAATTAAATGCAACCAAAATTAATTTTTTAGTTTACTTATAATTTACTAGTATTTATTATAATCCATTAACGCATAAATACAAAATTTTTATAAAATATACTGGATATTAATATCTCTATCGTTTTAATTTTCACACTTACGTGTAGTATTTATCTTTACGTTGTCGTGAGGAAATGAAAACTTACCGGGCTGCCAAATTGGAAAAAAAATGAATGCGAATGTTTCAATGAAATAATGACGAATCATCCAAAACGTCTATAGAATGTAATGTACAACGCAGAGTGTTTAACAATGATACTATAATGAACAATCATTTAGTAATTCAAAGTAAAGTTTCTTTACAAAAATATACTGGCCTCGACTTAAGAGTATGGCGCCCACTTCCGAAGACAATGTTCTAACAGCAAATAAATCAGAGTGTTTGTCTTAAATACATCAAAGATATGTATATTCCTCATTTGGGGGGGGGGTGGGGGGGGGGGGGGGTGGGGGGGGGGGGGGGTGGGGGGGGGGGGGGGTGGGGGGGGGGGGGGGTGGGGGGGGGGGGGGGTGGGGGGGGGGGGGGGTGGGGGGGGGGGGGGGTGGGGGGGGGGGGGGGTGGGGGGGGGGGGGGGTGGGGGGGGGGGGGGGTGGGGGGGGGGGGGGGTGGGGGGGGGGGGGGGTGGGGGGGGGGGGGGGTGGGGGGGGGGGGGGGTGGGGGGGGGGGGGGGTGGGGGGGGGGGGGGGTGGGGGGGGGGGGGGGTGGGGGGGGGGGGGGGTGGGGGGGGGGGGGGGTGGGGGGGGGGGGGGGTGGGGGGGGGGGGGGGTGGGGGGGGGGGGGGGTGGGGGGGGGGGGGGGTGGGGGGGGGGGGGGGTGGGGGGGGGGGGGGGTGGGGGGGGGGGGGGGTGGGGGGGGGGGGGGGTGGGGGGGGGGGGGGGTGGGGGGGGGGGGGGGTGGGGGGGGGGGGGGGTGGGGGGGGAACACCATTCCCAGTTATTTATGAAAAAACTTACCAATTTATTATTCTACGTGATATATCTACAATTATACATTCAAAAATATTCAATTTCAATGTTGTTTATCCGTTTTGCGAAATCGTCCAGAAGGAGTTTTGAAAGATTTTCTTTTCAAACGTGGATCAATAAACCGCCGAAGCCCTCGTTGGTGTGGTTAAAAATCATCCCATCGATGTCCTTCCCATCTCCGTATTAGGATGTGTATCCTGTCCAGGCCTGTTCATCTTGTCAAACTGCACATAAAATAAAAACGTTGGTGTTCAAGGCAAAATTGATGCAAGGAAATACAATCAAAACTTAAACATTAATAGAAAACTAATAAAGCATCCGAAATAAATAACAGGTTTTAATGAGCTTATGAAATTATTCTCGATACCAAATCTTGTGAACATGCAATTATAGCAGAATCCTTTCAATTTCTTCTTGAATCTACACGATTTATTGCCTATTAATAGATAATAATAATAATAATAATAATAGTAAGTAATAAGTGACTTTATAGCACAAAAGAAAAATAAAAGGTACAATGGGCGAGGCAAACAGCAATAGCTACTTTACAGCCTGACCCGATAATATTAACAATATGAATAGTTTGTCGGCGGAGTCGATCATCACCTAATATATCCGACTAATCAACTTTTTTTTAAATGTACCAAAATTAAGAGTCATTTATCAAAACCAAAATAGTCATTGTTGAATACTTACTGGATTTAAAACTCCCAAAAACATTCAGAGCGAATTCTTTGCTGGCAAGATGTCTTTTTACTGCAGCACAGATGTGACACCACGCACTGAGGGTCCTGGGCAACTGCTCCCGCGTTGGCTTAGGATCAGTGCCGTTGACCTCCATGCAGACTATGGCATTTTGGGTGTTACTATCTCTCCAACATGTTTCGCAAGTGGCGACATGCCTGCCTTAAGTTGGCAGCATAGGGGCTCGCATGACCTCATTGGTTAGCAGCATGCATCATTTGCCTAGGTGCTTTGATTCACATGCACAGGTTATTAAATTTCTCTGCTTACTCAATTAAGCCCCCCCCTAAAAAATAATAAAAAAACGCGTTCCAAGTTCCTTCGAATTCGCGAGCTCGAACAGTTGATTCCTGAAATAAAAGAATTTTTTTATCAGTTGTGAAGCATACTCTGTATTTCACCAACTTTAACCACATGTATACCAATTTTTAAGTGCTGATTATTTAACATTATTTTCACGGCAGTTATTAAGTTTCTCGTATTTATTAATAGTATTTAAAACACGAGTTTTATCCGATGTTCAAGTTCCTTCAAAATGCAAAATTCACTTGTAAGTGCTCGATGATTGAAACATTATTTTCACGCAGTTTAATAAGTTTCTCGTATTTATTATTGTATAAAACACGAGTATTATCCGATTTCAAATTCTCAAAATTATGCAAAATGTCTACTGTTGCTTCCGAAATATACTTACGAGTTTAGTATCCAAATGTTATTTTATGTTTGTAATTAACTCAACTGCATTTAACGTGGAACGATTTAAAAATGTAAAACAGTAATATAAACGTTATGTTAAACGATCCATATAGTGATAATAATAATTAATTACTTAATACAAAGGTTTTAATACATCACGAATTTTATAATTTCAGGTTGGAATAGTTTAAACGGGTTTTTTTTTTTACAGAATGTAAATTTGTTACATTAAATTGTTACTGTGCTGAACTTACCTCATCATTCGGCGCAACAGACATTGCCCCCATGGACATCAGTAGATGGTTTAATTCCATTTTTTCCTTGAAATATCAGACAATATAGAATATTATTATTGTACATACATCTCAAATATTATTTTCTAAAAATAATTATTCGCTAAACAATTCTATATTACGAGCGTTATTTTGTTATATGTAGGATGCCGGTGAAAGTCGTGTGATTTAACAAAAGAAAACTTAAATGCTAATATATCTACTATACACACCACTTACACTTTCATTGTTAAGGAAAATTGGACCAACATAATTAAACCCATTTTAATATCTAAATATTATTATCTAAATATTTTATTTTTATTTTGTTTAACAGATTAATAAAGAAAATTTGATAACAGACCATACGCAGAAAGAAACGAAAAAAAATATCATGAATTCGAAAAAAATGTTTTAAAAGTTTTTGAAAAAAAAAAAATCTTTTTAAATCGTAGGAAAAAAAAATAATTAGCTTAAAAAGACACAAAGAAAAAAAAAAATTTTGATTGGAAATAACTTTATATTTTCTACACAACAATTTGGTTAATCTTTTCTTGAAATCAAGATTATTTGTAAGTTTACAAAACATAATTTTTGGGGAACTGAAAAATAGGAAAATTAATAAAAAATGAAATTATTTATTACATGTACAAACAATTATAATAAATCATTCAAATTGGAATCTTAAATTTTCAAAGTTAATTAGAATAAATTCAAAAATAATATTAATACAAAATGAGTAAGAATTTATTTAATAAAATTGATGATAATTTTTTAGTCCGTTTTAGGAACCAATATTCTGCAGCATTATTTGGATATTTAGTTATACCTAATTTTAAGAATATATAGAAGAGTTTTTTTATCTAAACTTTGGTTATAAAAAAAAAAAGTTTTTTCTAATATACATTTATTAACTATTAGAACCTTGCAGATTCAAAGTGCTGTTATTTGAGTATAACTATAAAACCAATAATGAAAGTTTTTTACCCAAGGAAAATTTGGTTGAATTATTTGTAAGTTTTAGGAAACAAATTTTAGGGGAATGAAATAGGAAATTAAGAAAAAGATGAATTATTTATTACATGTACAAACAATTATAATAAATCATTTCAATTTGGAATCTTAAATTTGCAAAGTTAATTAGAATAATTTCAAACATAATATAATCAAAATGAGTAAGAATTTATTATAAAATTGATGATAATTTTTAGTCGTTTTAGGAACAATATTCTGCAGGCGATTATTTGGATTTTGGGTATACCAATTTTTTAAGGAATTTTATAGAAGAGTTTTTTTTATCTAAAATTTGGTTATAAAAAAAAAAAGTTTTTGCTAATATACAATTTATTAACTATTTAGTAACCTGTTGCAGATGCAAAGTGCTGTTTATTTGAGGTATAACTATAAAAACCAATAATGAAAGTTTTTTACACAAGGAAAATTTTGGTTCATATTCAGTGTCCGAGTAGTGAATTTGGTTAATTCTATGATGTCGGTAACAGTTGTTCATTGATTTTATGCGTATTGAGTGCTTATAAGAGTTTGTTTCCACAGTTTTTTTCATTTAGAACAAAATGATTTTTTCCTTGGTATTGGTAGGAAACAGAAATGTAAATTTCACAAACTAAACCGTTTACGAGAATGAATCTGGAACTATGAAAGCTGTACGGCTAAATGGCACCTTATAGGGCGGCATTAATACTCTCTAAATATGAATCAGCGAAAAATCCGCTTGCAAAATCAGCGAATAGTACACTTAGTACATGTATTTCATGTAAGCCTATTATTGACGACATTTTCGCGCAACACGGAATTTAATGCAAGGTTACTGTTAAGGTCTCATTTAGGTTTTTATGTGTATTAGCGTTAATTCACTACATTGCATTTTATGAGAATTTTAATTAACAGTTATTCCAAGCCCATATGGGATAAAATTTGGGTTATGGTTGTTTCGTATTATTTTATAACTTCATCTTCTCTAAAGGCAGCTCACCATTTTTTCACTTCCAAGCCATAATGGTATAAATTTGGGTTATGGTTAGTTTTCGTATTATTTTATAACTTCCATCTTCTCTAAATGCATCCCTCTCATTTTTCAATAGGTTAATTATAAAAATAATGTTATTTTTATTTTAATATTAAATTTCAACTTAGGTAAGAATTATAATTCTTTACTATTCGAAAAAAAAAAACTGATAGATACTAAAATATTCCAGTCTACTAAGAATAAAGCTCTTTTTTAATTTAAAAAACATTGTTAGCACAGAGAAATTTTACTTACCTTGTTTTTTAAGTTCCTCACTAATATTGTAGAGATCGGCCTGCTGCTGATGCTTTTCAACTGCCACTATGCCTTTAACTTTCACAAGCGCCCCCACTCAGGTCAATGCCCTAAATGCTGAATGGCTTCGAATGAAAGGACAAGCAAACGGTATGGTACTTAAGATACTGTACGTTTCGTCAAAATGGGATTGGAACAAGTCGGCTGTGATAGGCTGCCTAACCTTAGGTTAGGTTACACCCAGTTAATAGTCACAAATATGAAGGGAGGGGTAGTTAAGCTCTAGCAGGTACCTGGGATTTACACCATTCAATTTCTTTGTAACCGGAAAGCCTCTTGCGTGCAGCAATCCGTACTTTTGGAATTAAAGCATAATTGCCAAAACTATAACAAAGAACGGCTAAAAAATGTTGCACACTGAATGTTTTTTGTTCTATTAGCAAAAAGTTTATACTGGTACGAATTGTATTTACGGATTTTTTTTTAAATAAATAAACAATCACTTTCGTAATCTAATATAAAATATTATTCGTTTGTTTATAGTATTATTTTGAATGCATAAAATAATGTTAATTATAGTTCGCTCAAACTTACCTCGTCGAGTGGTACAATATTTCAACAGAACTCATTCTAAAATATAAAGAAAATTATTTATCTAATGTTGATTACAGTAAAAAATACGGAACAAATAGTTTTTTTATCGATTATATAAAATGATCGACAGTGTCCAGCGTTTAATTTTTTTGCCCTTAAGGCATAGCATTTCTGAATTCTCATGTGGGCAATTTAACGGGCTGCTAAAACTATAAAATGTTGAATACGAATATTCATAAAACATGGACTAGTCGTCCAGGGTCATCAAACAATCAAATATTGTTAAAAAGGATACTTATGAATAGGAAAGTGAAATCAGGTTTGTTTTTGTTAATAATTTATCTTCACAATTGGATAAGCACTGCATCAAATTAAGGGAGTATGGGCGTCCGCTTCCGATGAGATCGTCTACAGCAATAAATCATCCCAGACAATCAGCTACACGGAGAGAAATGAGGAAAGGGATGAAACTGTAAGGTATTCCTTCGCCCACTGTACTAAGATTTGGTGCTGGTTTCTGCACCATGTGTTCGCGTGATATCAATCAAAGAAACCCGACCCAGTCTCAGACTGTGAAAAACGGGCTTTAGGGAATGGGACTGCAAAACTGCGATGCTCTTTCTTCGAGGCTTTCTCCCGCCTAAGTTTTACTTCTCGTGTAGACTAGGGCTCTCCGGGGAACTTTTTTGTAGAAAATTTCCTCCTCTACAAAAAAGGTTTAGTAAATTTAATGCTCGAACGTTGCACCGTTTTTTCGATACGGAATGCGATTTAGAAACGAAGAACAACATGAGTTTTTAAAACAAAAAGATAAACATGACGTCGGACGCTGGAATGAATACGTCTGTTTTTTCATTCTATTGCTTCCGTATCGAAAACGGTGCAAGATTAGTAGCAAAAATTTACTAAACCTTTTTTTGTAGAGGAGGAAATTTCCTACAAAAAAGTCCTTGAGAGCCCTAGGCTAAGAAGTAAAACTTAGGCGGGAGAAAGCCTCGAGGAAAGCATCGCAGTTTTGCAGTCTCATCCTAGGCGTTTTCACAGTCTGAGACAAAAGGATCGGCGAAGGGATTAAAGACGCACGAACACGGATGTAATCTCTTCGGCAGAAATGCGTCAGAATCGCCGCAGGCTAGTCGCAGGGGAGAATTTCCAGCAAATTTGCTGTCTGTCTGATGATGCATAATCCGTCTTAGTACCGCCGACATATTCGACGCCTAACTTTGCCCTTATATGCGGCAATATGCAGCAGATGTGGCTGTCTGGACTCTGGGATACTGCAAAAATATGACAAATTAAAAACCTTTCTTACGTTTTACTTAGTCCTTTTATCCAATTGTTCAATTTATAGTTCATAATATTATGATTATGACTTGACGCAATGGTTCTAAGTATATTGCAATATATAAGTATTTTGCATCGTGGCCTCTTCGTAACTATTGTTTTTGTATCGACTTCTTTACTCTTAATTATTTTCAAATGCTTGGGAACGACAAGCAAATGCCCTAATGCCATCAAAAAAATGCAACTGAACCAAATCCTCTACTCGTAATCAATAACTATTATATGTTTGGAAAACATTTTTTATAACACTTACAAGAATATCATGTCCATGAATTATATTCTTGTTCAAGAGAGACAGCATTGTTGTTCATGAAAAAATATTGAAATTTGCAAAAATTTAAACAACTTTTATTAACAATTCAAGTTTTCTTCGTTTCGCTATGATAGAAATTTTAAAAATTGAATTGATTTTAGCGAATGACTGCTTACTCTTTCAAGAAAAAGATTCTCTACAACTTCACCGCAAGAATTTTTCAAATTTTCAAACCGAACGTCAAATATGCCTATTTGTTTATAAAAAAAAAAAGTGACCACATTTTATGGTTTGTGTGTAATTTTAGTGATCAGGCAATAAATTTAGAAAAACTCGTTCGGTAAAGTTGTAGAGGATCTTTTTCTTGAAAAAATGTGCCGTCATTCGTTAAAATCCATTCGATTCTTAAAATTTCTATCATAGCGAAACGAAGAAAATTTGAGTCGTTAACAAAAGTTGTTTAACGTATAATTTTTCCAAGTTGCAATTTTTGTTCATGAACTTTAATGCTTTCTCTTTTGAATAATAATATAATTCATGGACACGATATTATTGGAAGTGTTATAAAAAATGTTTTCTAAACATATAATATCCAGGGTAAGAACTACCTTAAAGGGATTGGTATGCGATTATTTTTTAATAATTCAACTGCAAAGCGTTAATACAAAACTACTATATACATGAACAATATTTTGCACATACATTTAATTATAACATGATGAAGTAATATCATTTATTAGAGTTTTTTTCGTTTAGCTGGATTTGATGTCACTTGTAAAAGTTAAACTCAATCACTAAATCTATGTTATGGATCTTATTCGCGTCTTGATGTCTTAATTCGAACATCTTCATCTGGGAATTGATTTTATAAAAAGTAATGAATTATTACAATAAGAATGTAAGCTTGATATCATGTGATTTAGGTAACTAAATAAAAATATTTTTGATTTTTTATGCGATGTTTTTTCAGTTAAACAATTATCAATATCTAAGAAAAGAAACTGAAGGAATCATTTAAAATTTGTCAATTAGAAAATTGTGCTGCACGTTTTTTCCAATAAAAAATTTCTTTTTGCATTAACGCACGTTTTAGGGCTGTGTGTCATGCGGAGGGGTTCGAACTGCCATTATTTTATGCATCTTACTCTGTAAACACGCTGCCAAAAAAAACTTCCAGCTTCATTATACATTAATTCTTTCACAATGTATATCTATACATACCACGAAGAAAAATTAATTGGAACAGTACCATTAAATATTCATTAAACTTTCATGACATTTTTTAACAGTGCATGTAATGACCTAAAATATCGTATTTAAAGAGCCTTCATTAGTACAACTGAAAAGATAAAAAAGGAATACCATCCAATCATTATCGGTATCTTTCGGCCATAATTAGTGAACATTTATGTTAGCAGCAAAACATGGAGATAACTATGAGGAAGAAATCGACCCTTCCTCCCTTGTATGGGAAATTAATGAGCAATATACATATCTTTGATTATTTAAGACAACACTCTGATTTATTGCTGTAGACATTGTCATCGGAAGTGGCGCCATACTCTTAAGTCGAGGCAGTATATTTTGTAAAGAAACTTTCTTTGAAATACTAATGATAGCTCATTATAGATCATTATAAACACCTGGTTTTACATTACATTCTTAGACGTTTTGGATGATTCGTCATATTTCATGAAACATTCGCATTCAATTTTTTCCATTTGGCAGCCCGGTAAATTTTCATTTCCTCACGCAACGTAAAATAAATACTACACGTAAGTGTGAAAATTAAACGATAGAGATATTAATATCCAGTAAATTTCAATTGTGTTTATGCGTTAATGAATTAATAAATCCAGTATTAAATATAAGTAAACTAAAAAATTAATTTTGTTGCATTTAATTTTTTTTTCTACGTACGTTCTGATTGTCTGTGTTTAATTTTCACACTTAAGTGTAGTATTTATTTTACGTTGCGTAAGGAAATGAGAATTTACCGGGCTGCCAAATGGAAAAAATTGAATGCCAATGTTTTATAAAACATGACGAATCATCCAAAACGCCAAACAAAGAAATATGTTAACCAGGAGGATTACCTGAGATTGGAAAGTAAAACCAGGTGTTTATAATAAGCAATCACTACTATTTCAAAGAATGTTTTTTCCTAAATATACTGCCTCAACTTAAGAGTGTGGCGCCACTTCCGATGACAATGTCTACAACAATAAACCAGACTGTTGTCTTAAATAATCAAAGATATGTATATTGCTCATTAATTTCCCATACAAGGGAGGAAGGGTCGATGTCTTCCTCATAGTTATCTCCATGTTTTGCTGCTAACATAAATGTTCACTAATTATTCCAAAAGATACCGCAATGCTTGAGGTATTCCTTTTTTTATCTTTTCGGTTGTACTCATGAAGGCTCTTTGATATATCTTAGGTCATTACATGCACTGTTCAAAATGTCATAAAATTTAATGCATATTTAATGTACTGTTCATTAATTTTTCTCATGGTATGTATAGATATACATTGTGAAGAATTAATGTATATGAGCTGGAAGTTTTTTGGCAGCATGTTTACAGTATAAGTTGCAAAATAATACAGTTTGACACCTCCGCATGACACCATCCATAAACGTGCGTTAATGCAAAAATAATTTTATTGAAACGTGCAGCACAATTCCTATAGACATTTAAATGATTCCTTCAGTTCTTTCTTAGATTGATATGTTAACTGAACATGCATAAACAAATAATTAGTTACCGAAATCACATGATATCAAACTTACATTCTTATTGTAATATTTCATTAATTTGTATAAAATCAATTCCCCGATTAAGATGTTCGAAAGACATCGAGACGCGAATAAGTTCCATAACATAGATTTAGTGATTGCGTTTAACTTTTACAAGTGACATCAAATTCAGCTAAGCGAAAAAAACTCTAATAAATGATATTACTTCATCATGTTATAATTAAATATAAGTGCTAAATATTGTTGATGTATATAGTAGCTTTATATTAACGCTTTGCAGATTTTAACGAATGATGGCACATTTTTTCAAGAAGAAGATTCTCTGCAACTTTACCGAACGAGTTTTTCTAAATTTATTGCCCGAGCACTAAAATTACCCAAAAACTATTAAAAGTTATAACTTTTTTTCAGAATTAAATAGACATATTTGACGTTCGGTTTGAAAAATTGAAAAATTCTTTCGGTGAAGTTGTAGAAAATCTTTTTCTTGAAAAAGTAAGCAGTCATTCGTTAAAATCAATTCAATTTTTAAAATTTTTATCATAGCGAAACGATGAAAACTTGAATCGTTAACAAAAGTTGTTTAAATTTTTGCAAGTTTCAATATTTTTTCATGAACAATAATGCTATCTCTCTTGAACAATAATATAACTCATGGACATGATATTCTTGAAGTGTTATAAAAAATGTTTACCAAACATATAATATCCAGGGTATGAACTACTTTAACGTAGATTACGAGTAGAGGATTTGATTCAGTTACATTTTTTTGATGGCATCAGGGCATTTGCTTGTCGTTCCCAAGCATTTGACAATAATTAAGAGTAAAGAAGAGGCCACGATGCCAAATACTTAGAACCATTGCGTCAAGTCATAATCATAATATTATGAACTATAAATTGAACAATTATATAAAAGGACTAAGTAAGACGTAAGAAAGGTTTTTAATTTGTCATATTTTTGCAGTAAGATTTATTTCTGTAGACGATCTCATCAGAAGCGACGCCATACTCCTAATTTGATGCGGTGCTTTCCAATAGTGAAGATAAATTATTACAAACACCTGGTTTCACTTTCTATTCACAAGTAATCCTTTTTAACATATTTGTTTGTTTGATGCCCTGGACGACTAGTCATGTTTTATGAATATTCGTATTCAAATTTTATAGTTTAGCAGCCCGTTAAATTGCCACATGAATTCAGAAATGCTATGCTTAAGGGCAAAAATTAAACGCAGACACTGTGATCATTTTATATGACCGATAAAAAACTGTTTGTTCGTCTTTTACTGTATTAACATTAGATAAATATTCTTTATATTTTATATTATGTTTATCTTATTATGTTTTAGATGAGTTCTGTTGAAATATTGTACCATTCGTCGAGGTAAGTTGAGCGACTATAATTAACATTATTTTATGCATTCAAAATAATACTATAAACAACGAATTCTATTTATATTAGATTACGAAGTGATTGTTATTTATTTCAACAAAAATTCCAAAATACAATTTGTACCGTATAAGCTTTTTGCTATAGAACATAAAACATTCAGTGTGCAACATTTTTTTGCCGTTCTTGTTATAGTTTGGCAATTATGTTTATTCCAAAAGTACGGATTGCTGACAAAAGAGGCTTTCCGGTTACAAAGAAATTGATGGTGTAATCCCAGGTACCTGCTAGAGCTTAACTACCCCTCCCTTCATATTTGTGACTATTAACTGGGTGTAACCTAACCTAAGGTTAGGCAGCCTATCACAGCCGACTTTTCCATCCCATTTTGACGAAACGTACAGTACTTAAGTACCATACCGTTTGCTTGTCCTTCATTCGAAGCCATTCAGCATTTAGGCATTGACCAGAGTGCTTGTGAAAGTTAAAGGCATAGTGCAGTGAAAAGCATCAGCAGCAGCCGATCTCTACAATATTAGTGAGGAACTTAAAACAAGGTAAGTAAATTTCTGTGCTAACAATGTTTTAAATTAAAAAGAGCATTATTCTTAGTAGACTGGAATATTTTAGTATCTATCAGTTTTTCTATAGTAAAGAATTATAATCTTACCTAAGTTGAAATTTAATATTAAAATACATTATTTTATAATTAACCTATTTGGTTAATGCAATGTAGTGAATAACGCTAATACCATAAAAACCTTATGAGAACCTTAACAGTAACCTTGCATTAACATCCGTGTTGCGCGAAATGTCCTCAATAATAGGCTTACATGAAATACATGTACTAAGTACTATTCGCTGATTTGCAGCGGTTTTCGCTGATTCATATTTAGAGAGTATCAATGCCGCCCTATAAGGTGCCATTAGCCGTACAGCTTTGATAGTTCCAGATTCATTCCCGTAACGGTTTAGTTTGTGAAATTTACATTTCTGTTTCCTACCAATACCAAGCAACAGCATTTTGTTCTAAATGAAAAAACTGTGGAACAAACTCTTTTAAGCTCTTAATCGCATAAAATCAATGAAACTGTTACCGACATCAGAGAATTAACCAAATTTACTACTCGACACTGAATATGAAACCGAAATTTTCCTTGTGTAAAAACTTTCATTATTGATTTTATAGTTATACTCAAATAAACAGCACTTTGCATCTGCACAGGCAACGACTCCTGAAATCACCCAAAGCCCTTTCGATGATACAAATTATAGATAAAAAAAAATTATTTACTATACGAGCACATATGTATGTAGAAGGGTTAATCTTAAATGACGGTGTGAATAGTTCTACTGCAGTAAAAAAATAAAATCTTATTCTGTTTTATAATTAATTTGGCTCGTGATGTCCTTCTCAATTTCATCATAAACCTGTTTTTATTTTCTGAGTATGCCAAACATTATCATTTTATCCGCTTAGCTACGTATTTGTCATGTACTCCATTCCTTTATGACAACCATGTTATGTCTGAACAAACCTAAATGGTAATTGTAACAGTTCTATATCGGCAAATTTTTTTTTCGACTCAATAACAAACGGAACTCTTAGTCTAACGAGTCGAAATATTAGTTCTATATTGTCAAGAATTCGGATTGTTAGGAGAACAAATGTTTAGTTACCACAACAATTCTTGTGATAACTAAACAACAACTTTTCTATGAAAAGAGATGTAAAAGATAAAAAGTTACTAAATTGTATATTAGAAAAAACTGTTTTTTTTTATAACCAAAGTTTATATAAAAAAAACACTTTTCTTCTATAAATTCTTAAAAATTCATATAACTAGATTCCAAATAATCTCTGCAGAATATTGTTCCAAAAACGACTATAAATATCATCAATTTTATAATAAATTCTTACTCATTTTATATTTATATTATTTTTGAAATTATTCTAATTAACTTTGCAAATTTAAGATTCCAATTTGAATGATTTATTATAATTGTTTGTATATGTAATAAATAATTCATTTTTTCTTAATTTCCTATTTCAGTTCCCCAAAAATTTGTTTCGTAAAACTTACAAATAATTCTTGATTTCAAGAAAAGATTAACAAATTGTTGTGTACAAAATATATAGTTATTTCCAATAAATTTTTGTGTTTTTAAGCAAATTTTTTTTTCCTACGTTTTAAAAGATGTTTTTTTTTCAAAAACTTTTAAAACATTTTTTTCGAATTGATGATATTTTTTTCGTTTCTGAGTATGGTCTGTTATCAAACTTTCTTTATTAATCTGTAAACAAAATAAAAATAAAGTATTTAGATATTAAAATGGGTTTAATTTTGTTGTCCAATTTCCTTAACAATGAAAGTGTAAGTGGTGTGTATAGTAGATATATTAGCATTTAAGTTTACTTTTGTTAAATCACACGTTCACCGGCATCCTACATATAACAAAATAACGCTCGTAATATAGAATGTTAGCGAATAATTATTTTAGAAATAATATTTGAGATGTACAATAATAATATTCTATTTGTCTGATATTTTCAGGAAAAAATGGAATTAAACCATCTACTGATGTCCATGGGGGCAATGTCTGTTGCGCCGAATGATGAGGTAAGTTCAGCCACAGTAACAATTTAATTCTGTAAAAAAAACCCGTTAACTACCCAACCTGAATATAAAATTCGTGATGTTTAAACTTTGTCATAAGTTATTAATTATTATCACTATATGGATTATGCACACAATTATAAAGATCTTAAATTTCTTGTTTTTGTTTAGTTCAGTTCGTTTATCATAACGTTTATAATACTGTTTTACATTTTTAAATCGTTCCACGTTAAATGCAGTTGAGTTAATACAAACATATATAACATTTAGATACTAAACTCGTAAGTATATTTCGGAAGCACAAGTAGAATTTTGCATATTGAGAATTTGAAATCGGATAAAACTCGTGTTTTATACTATAATAAATACGAGAAACTTATTAACAGCCGTCAAATAATGTTCAATAATCAGCACTTTAAAAATTTGTATACATGTGGTTAAAGTTGGTGAAATACAGAGTATGCTTCACAACTGATAAAAAATTCTTTTATTTCAGGAATCACTGTTCGATCTCCGAATTCGAAGGAACTTGGACGCGTGCTTAATGAGTAAGCAGAGAAATTTAATACCTGTGCATGTGAATCAAGCACTAGTGCATGTTGCATGCTGCAACAATGAGTCATGCGAGCCCCTATGCTGCCAACTTAAGGCAGGCATTCGCCACTTGCGAACATGTTGGGAGGATAGTAACACCCAATGCCAAGTCTGCATGGAGGTCACGGCACTGATCCTAAGCCACGCGGAGCAGTGCCAGGACCCTCAGTGCGTGGTGTCACTCTGTGCTGCAGTAAAAAGACATTTGCAGCAAAGAATTCGCAATGTTTTTGGGAGTTTTAATCCAGTAAGTATCAACAATGACTATTTGTTTGATAAATGACTCTTATTTGTACATTTAAAAAAAAATTGATTAGTCGGATATATTAGATGATGCTCGATCCGCCGACTAACTATTCATATTGTTAATATTATCGGGTCAGGCTGCAAAGCAGCTATTGCTGTGCCTCGCCCATTGTACTTTTTATTTTCTTTTGTGCTATAAAGTCCTTATTATTATTATTATTATTATTATTATTATTATTAATAGGCAATAAATGTGTAGATTCAAGAAGAATTGAAAGATTCTGCAATAATGCATGTTCACAAGATTGGTATCGAGAATAATTTCATAAGCTCATTAAAACCTGTTATTTATTTCGGATGCTTTATTATTTTTCTATTAATGTTTAAGTTTGATTGTATTTCTTGCATCAATTTGCTTGACACCAACGTTTTATTTTTTACAGTTGACAAGATGAACAGGCTGGACAGGATACACATCCTAATACGAGATGGGAAGGCATCGATGGACGATTTTTAACCACACCAACGAGGCTTCGCGGTTTGGTCCACGCTTGAAAAGAAAATCTGTCGAAACTCTGCCTGGACGTTTTGCAAAACGCATAAACAACATTGTACATATTTTTATGTATTTGCGTATTTTTTAATATAAAATTGTAATATATATAGAATAATAAATTGTAAGTTTTTCATAATAACTGGTAATGGTCTTTATTTCCTTAGTTCAGCATGTCTAGTTACTTTATATTTTGTTCATATTGTGTTTGGGAGGTGTCCGTAATCTTAATAAACTAACGGACTTTGAAAGTGGAAATAGGTCGTATTTTTTGGTAAAGTTGACCTCGTAAATTTCCCTAATTTTTACTTAAAAGTCGGAATTACAATAAACTTAGAATGATGCTATATTTTATTTCTGCGACTATGATAATTTTTTCTGTTATTACTTCAAAGTCAAAATGACCGCAAAAATTGCCCATAAAGTTAAATATGTAGAATGTTTGGTCAAAAAGACCAATGAACTAGACCTCATGGTAAATCGGACCACTCATACCTTTTCAGCGAACGCGTTCAGCTCTATGAAGTCTTTTTTTACTTAGCATTTATATGTCTCCCAATCGTCTTGAGGGATACTTCAAGCATCATTACGTAAAGTTAAACAATTACGTTTTGACCATTTTAAAACATTGTTCATCACCCGAAAATGAGGTAAATAGCAATACTCCAACACTGTAAGGGATCCACTTAAAATTAATAATTTAAGTATTTCTGACAAATAATTCGAAAAAACCTACAAGTCATACATTATCCATCCGCCATAGCAAGTCAATTTATAACCTACAAATTTGTATATTAAAAATAATTTATTTTGTTGCATTTTATTGATTTTAATTAAAAAAATAAGTATGATTTCTAAATATTGGATATTAAATGCTTCAAAAACACTTTTTTAAACAATCCAATGAAAAAAAATTCTTTTACCGAATAAGTTATCAATGTAATAATTGTTAAGTGTATATTTCATTGAGCGCGTTAATTTTTAATGATATAGAATTGAAATCTAGACAGAAAATTTTAATTGGTTGTGAAATTTACATCATGTTTCTCGCAATATTTAACTTTTTTAAAAGAACGTGTAAGATGGAATAATTAGTTATACCTATATATATGTATGCACAATTTTTTTCGGACTTGCATACATTGCAGTTCCCATACGGCATGATGAACATGATACGCATATATATATATTTATATTAGAGTCGCCATCTGTGCAAGTCAGTTTACGTGGATCGTTTATATGTATAACATCCAAGAACGACTAAAAGGTCGTAATTAGGTCGTAATTAGGTCGAAATTACCAATATATTACCAATATTCGACTTGCTATTGGTCTACTTGACCACATTGGCCTACAACTTACAGGCCAAAGTCCCTTCCGTTACTTAATTTTTACTTAAAATGTAAGTCCCTTTTGTCCCCACTTACTTCCAAATAAAGTCGATTGGAAGTAAAATGAGTATTTTGCTGCTTGGGCTAACGGTAGATATCTCAGGAAAAATAGTCAAAGGGACTACTTTTTTCGTTAGATTAACCTTGTCGATGTCGTAGATTTGACTACAATCATTTTTAGTTAATAGTTATTCATTCAATTTACTACAATATGTAGTTAAAATGAAAAGAGTTTTTTAAACTCAAACAAAATTTATTTAAATCAAGCCAATTATTACATTACTATAGATTTAAACACCCATTTTTTAAATAAATAAATACGTCACATAATTCAAAGAAATAAATTGTTTAATTTAAGTATTCAATAAAATTTGTTTATCCCGAGAAAACGTAGTATTGAATATGTAGCTGACCTTTTAAAATACTTATAAAAGCACATTTTGATTGATTTGGGATGATATACATATTATCATTTGTATTTAGCGGATATGGGCAAATCCACAAAACTTTTGACTTTGTAAAAATAAAATAAAAATGAAAAAAAAATGAGAGCACACTTACCAGCTTTGGTGAACACTTCTAGTTACCATATAAGATGATCATTTAATGTTCGTTAATCGTTTTAGGGTTGGGGCGCAGAATTTATGACGTCATCAACGTAAAAAAAAATGTTATTTTATTTCAAAATTATTGGTAACAAGCTTCAGTCATGGAAACAAATGAAAAATAACAATAACGGTGAACAAATTTATTTAATACACATAAAAATGATAAACACATAATAATGGTAACAAATATATTGTTTACTATTGATCTTGTACGTACATCCGTCCATCCGTTCATTTGTCCATATGTGTGCAGTTTTTTTTTTGTGCACTTGTATCTCATGAATAGATAGGCGTATAAACAAATGTCTTTTTAAAATGTGCGTCTTGGCTCAACTTAGATTTGATTAGATTTGGGGTCAGATCCACAAAAAACGAACTCAACCAAAGGCCGCAGGATCGAAGCGACCGCTTTCACCTTAAAATACCCTTAATTTAGGCCTGATGAGGTCATATGAACCACAGATTTAAATTCAACGGTCGCCAAAGCGTATATATATAGTGTTTTATTTCTTGCAAACAAGTTTTATTTCTTTTCTCAGAACTAACAAAAATTGAAAATATCCTTAAGGTATTTCCTTCTTATGTATGCACGAAATTTTAACGCGCCATTTTTGCTTCAGTTAGGCACATCGAACACCTGAATTTACACTTGGTATGAACTGAAAGTATTGAGTAGGTTTCGTGTGCTATTAAAAAAATCGAATTATTGCAATTGTTTACGATTTAGACTATGATTTTATAATGGCTGCTGTACACACATTATTGATAGCACACTTATCGGATTACGCGCAAAACATTCCATTTTCTATAGAAATGAAATGACTTTAGACAATTTGTTGATATCTGAAAGGGCGCACAAGTAAATCTTATAACACTGCTGAGAAATGAAAAAAAGAAATAAATTGGTACGGATGTTTGAGGTCTAGTAACTTTTCAATAAACATAGGCACATATATGAGCTACAGTAGTCCTCCCCTTAAGGTTACTCCCCTTAAGGTTTATTCTTCCCGTAAGGTTTAAAGCTTTCTTCCCTTATGTTTTATTTTTCCCCTCACGGCCTCTCCCACTACCAGACATTTTGTTACCGCCTGTGAACCGATCGCAGGCGCGCGGCGTGCAGTCAAGCTCGAAAAACTCTGGTAGTGGGGGTTAGGGGAAAGTAAACCTTAAGGGAAGAAGCCGCCATCTTGAAAGCTAAAATTTAAACCTTAAGGGGAGGACTACTGTACTACGAATAGTTATACTATACGTATGACTATCTGAAAAACTGAAGAGTATAACGAAATTCGAAGGGGCGTCCAAAAAATATCATTAAGAGCTGAGAATTTTTCGAAAACACGCAGCCATTTTCACAATTTTTCATTCTTTCTTTATTTTTTATAACTTTATTAAAGCCATTTTGATACACCTAATTAAACGAGATGTTTGTTATATAGTTCTAGAAAGTGGAAAAAAATAATGCGGGTGTATGGCAATATTAGATGTAGTATTATTTGATAATTTGTAATGCCACGCTGAAAGTTAAAAGTTCTGTGGATTTGCCCATATATCGGATTTTACGGCTGTTGTACCAAAAATAAATTTAGTTCCATTAATTATGAGGTAAATTGAAAACAATAGACATTTTATCATAAAACAATTTATTAAACATAAATGCAGGTAAGAAATTCTTAAAGGGCTTAATTCTAATTATATGCTATAAATAAAAGTCGAATTGAATTAAAAAACTTGCACTATGAAGTCTGAAAAGAATCACGTGACCAATGGCATTTTTCTCAATAGTTTTCTATTTCACAGTTTTCTGATGATATCTGGTCACCATGAAAATTAATTTATATTTCGTAGTTTTCGACATAACCTTTTGGATGTCTCACGCCTTTTTTATATTTATTCTAAATTTTTTAAGTTTTACGTAGGCTCTAGTATATAAGTAGTATAGTAGAGTCCCGGTATATTTGCCCGCTCGGTTCATCGCCTTCCCCTCGCGTCTCCTTATATTGGTCAAAAGAAAGGGAGCGGGGCTTTTCCCACTCTCCTCAGTCGCGTTACGTTCATGACGTCATATATGACGTCATATATGCTATAGCAGGCCCTTCCTGATGCCCACCGCGCAAGGTGGGGGAAAAAAGAGAGCGGCAACAGACAAATATAACGAGACGGAACTGGGTAAATATGCTGGTACGTAAATATGGCAAGACGCATATATATCGGGACTCTACTATAAGTAATAAAGTTGAGGGTAAATGCCTACGATATGCAGGTAAATATTTTCAAATTTGACTTTTTAAATCATCTCAAACATCCTGCGTTGTAGTCACTCGGATTCCCAAAACGCTAGGCTTTGTCAAAACAATTATAATCTCAAATTATCTCGAAATCGGAAAAACATTAGTGGGACCTCGGGAGCACCCCTCACGCACCCCATGTCCACAAGACCGAACATTCTTTTCAAAAAACATTCTAAAAATTTTAATAAATTTCATTCAACTACTTCCAAATCAGATTCATATTTTAATCATTCCTATCCAGTAGGTGTTAAATTGAAATTTATTAAAATTTTTAAATGGTTTCACATGGGGTGCGTGGAGGTGCTCCAGGGGTCGCACTAATGTTTTTTCGATTTCGACATAATTTGAGATTATAAAGTTTAAACATTTTGAAATTTTTTCCATCTACTGTATATCATAGGCATTTGCGCTTAACTTTATTATTCTTATTAATTTTTTCTACGAATTTTTGTCAGTATAATTCAATGAACCTGTGAAAATACCCCAGTATATTAATTGTTTTAAAACCTAATTAGAACAAGGAAGAATAAGTTTACATACATTTTTATGGGATTACTAGTGTGCTTTCGTGTATATGTATATGGGTAATATTTTTACTTTTCGCCCACTTTTGTGGGGAGGGGTCACAGATTTTCTCCAAATTTTAGTATGTTTATCAACCTTAAAATATAAGACTTTTTGCAAAATTTCAGCCTTGTGACCTTCATCGAAAAACTGAAAATCTCGGAACCTTGTAAACCGATTACAATTTGACAAAAGTAAAAGTTTTTCGTCACAACGTCAACTATTCCCGAGTAAAAATTTAATATAAACGATAGATCTATGATGGATTCACGGAGAATCTACTCCGTGAAAAATCCGTCCTTTGAAACAAATATGGATTTAGTTTTATAAAAAATTTAATATGCATGATAGATCAATGATGTATACACGGTAAATCTATTTTATAATATGTTAGTGTTTGGTTTTATCATGAAATGATATTTTTTGCATATTGTTTTATGATAAAATGTCTATTGTTTTCAATTTACCTCATAATTAATGGAACTAAATTTATTTTTCGGTACAACAGCCGTAAAATCCGATATATCCGCTAAATACAAATGATTATATGTATATCATCCCAAATCAATCAAAATGTGCTTTTATAAGTATTTTAAAAGGTCAGCTACATATTCAATACTACGTTTTCTCGGGATAAACAAATTTTATTGAATACTTAAATTAAACAATTTATTTCTTTGAATTATGTGACGTATTTATTTATTTAAAAAATGGGTGTTTAAATCTATAGTAATGTAATAATTGGCTTGATTTAAATAAATTTTGTTTGAGTTTAAAAAACTCTTTTCATTTTAACTACATATTGTAGTAAATTGAATGAATAACTATTAACTAAAAATGATTGTAGTCAAATCTACGACATCGACAAGGTTAATCTAACGAAAAAAGTAGTCCCTTTGACTATTTTTCCTGAGATATCTACCGTTAGCCCAAGCAGCAAAATACTCATTTTACTTCCAATCGACTTTATTTGGAAGTAAGTGGGGACAAAAGGGACTTAAATTTTAAGTAAAAATTAAGTAACGGAAGGGACTTTGGCCTGTAAGTCGTAGGCCAATGTGGTCAAGTAGACCAATAGCAAGTCGAATATTGGTAATATATTGGTAATTTCGACCTAATTACGACCTTTTAGTCGTTCTTGGATGTTATACATATAAACGATCCACGTAAACTGACTTGCACAGATGGCGACTCTAATATAAATATATATATATGCGTATCATGTTCATCATGCCGTATGGGAACTGCAATGTATGCAAGTCCGAAAAAAATTGTGCATACATATATATAGGTATAACTAATTATTCCATCTTACACGTTCTTTTAAAAAAGTTAAATATTGCGAGAAACATGATGTAAATTTCACAACCAATTAAAATTTTCTGTCTAGATTTCAATTCTATATCATTAAAAATTAACGCGCTCAATGAAATATACACTTAACAATTATTACATTGATAACTTATTCGGTAAAAGAATTTTTTTTCATTGGATTGTTTAAAAAAGTGTTTTTGAAGCATTTAATATCCAATATTTAGAAATCATACTTATTTTTTTAATTAAAATCAATAAAATGCAACAAAATAAATTATTTTTAATATACAAATTTGTAGGTTATAAATTGACTTGCTATGGCGGATGGATAATGTATGACTTGTAGGTTTTTTCGAATTATTTGTCAGAAATACTTAAATTATTAATTTTAAGTGGATCCCTTACAGTGTTGGAGTATTGCTATTTACCTCATTTTCGGGTGATGAACAATGTTTTAAAATGGTCAAAACGTAATTGTTTAACTTTACGTAATGATGCTTGAAGTATCCCTCAAGACGATTGGGAGACATATAAATGCTAAGTAAAAAAAGACTTCATAGAGCTGAACGCGTTCGCTGAAAAGGTATGAGTGGTCCGATTTACCATGAGGTCTAGTTCATTGGTCTTTTTGACCAAACATTCTACATATTTAACTTTATGGGCAATTTTTGCGGTCATTTTGACTTTGAAGTAATAACAGAAAAAATTATCATAGTCGCAGAAATAAAATATAGCATCATTCTAAGTTTATTGTAATTCCGACTTTTAAGTAAAAATTAGGGAAATTTACGAGGTCAACTTTACCAAAAAATACGACCTATTTCCACTTTCAAAGTCCGTTAGTTTATTAAGATTACGGACACCTCCCAAACACAATATGAACAAAATATAAAGTAACTAGACATGCTGAACTAAGGAAATAAAGACCATTACCAGTTATTATGAAAAACTTACAATTTATTATTCTATATATATATTACAATTTTATATTAAAAAATACGCAAATACATAAAAATATGTACAATGTTGTTTATGCGTTTTGCAAAACGTCCAGGCAGAGTTTCGACAGATTTTCTTTTCAAGCGTGGACCAAACCGCGAAGCCTCGTTGGTGTGGTTAAAAATCGTCCATCGATGCCTTCCCATCTCGTATTAGGATGTGTATCCTGTCCAGCCTGTTCATCTTGTCAACTGTAAAAAATAAAACGTTGGTGTCAAGCAAATTGATGCAAGAAATACAATCAAACTTAAACATTAATAGAAAAATAATAAAGCATCCGAAATAAATAACAGGTTTTAATGAGCTTATGAAATTATTCTCGATACCAATCTTGTGAACATGCATTATTGCAGAATCTTTCAATTCTTCTTGAATCTACACATTTATTGCCTATTAATAATAATAATAATAATAATAATAATAATAATAATAATAATAATAAGGACTTTATAGCACAAAAGAAAATAAAAAGTACAATGGGCGAGGCACAGCAATAGCTGCTTTGCAGCCTGACCCGATAATATTAACAATATGAATAGTTAGTCGGCGGATCAAGCATCATCTAATATATCCGACTAATCAATTTTTTTTTAAATGTACAAATAAGAGTCATTTATCAAACAAATAGTCATTGTTGATACTTACTGGATTAAAACTCCCAAAAACATTGCGAATTCTTTGCTGCAAATGTCTTTTTACTGCAGCACAGAGTGACACCACGCACTGAGGGTCCTGGCACTGCTCCGCGTGGCTTAGGATCAGTGCCGTGACCTCCATGCAGACTTGGCATTGGGTGTTACTATCCTCCCAACATGTTCGCAAGTGGCGAATGCCTGCCTTAAGTTGGCAGCATAGGGGCTCGCATGACTCATTGTTGCAGCATGCAACATGCACTAGTGCTTGATTCACATGCACAGGTATTAAATTTCTCTGCTTACTCATTAAGCACGCGTCCAAGTTCCTTCGAATTCGGAGATCGAACAGTGATTCCTGAAATAAAAGAATTTTTTATCAGTTGTGAAGCATACTCTGTATTTCACCAACTTTAACCACATGTATACAAATTTTTAAAGTGCTGATTATTGAACATTATTTGACGGCTGTTAATAAGTTTCTCGTATTTATTATAGTATAAAACACGAGTTTTATCCGATTTCAAATTCTCAATATGCAAAATTCTACTTGTGCTTCCGAAATATACTTACGAGTTTAGTATCTAAATGTTATATATGTTTGTATTAACTCAACTGCATTTAACGTGGAACGATTTAAAAATGTAAAACAGTATTATAAACGTTATGATAAACGAACTGAACTAAACAAAAACAAGAAATTTAAGATCTTTATAATTGTGTGCATAATCCATATAGTGATAATAATTAATAACTTATGACAAAGTTTAAACATCACGAATTTTATATTCAGGTTGGGTAGTTAACGGGTTTTTTTTACAGAATTAAATTGTTACTGTGGCTGAACTTACCTCATCATTCGGCGCAACAGACATTGCCCCCATGGACATCAGTAGATGGTTTAATTCCATTTTTTCCTGAAAATATCAGACAAATAGAATATTATTATTGTACATCTCAAATATTATTTCTAAAATAATTATTCGCTAACATTCTATATTACGAGCGTTATTTTGTTATATGTAGGATGCCGGTGAACGTGTGATTTAACAAAAGTAAACTTAAATGCTAATATATCTACTATACACACCACTTACACTTTCATTGTTAAGGAAATTGGACAACAAAATTAAACCCATTTTAATATCTAAATACTTTATTTTTATTTTGTTTACAGATTAATAAAGAAAGTTTGATAACAGACCATACTCAGAAACGAAAAAAATATCATCAATTCGAAAAAAATGTTTTAAAAGTTTTTGAAAAAAAAACATCTTTTAAAACGTAGGAAAAAAAAATTTGCTTAAAAACACAAAAATTTATTGGAAATAACTATATATTTTGTACACAACAATTTGTTAATCTTTTCTTGAAATCAAGAATTATTTGTAAGTTTTACGAAACAAATTTTTGGGGAACTGAAATAGGAAATTAAGAAAAAATGAATTATTTATTACATATACAAACAATTATAATAAATCATTCAAATTGGAATCTTAAATTTGCAAAGTTAATTAGAATAATTTCAAAAATAATATAAATATAAAATGAGTAAGAATTTATTATAAAATTGATGATATTTATAGTCGTTTTTGGAACAATATTCTGCAGAGATTATTTGGAATCTAGTTATATGAATTTTTAAGAATTTATAGAAGAAAAGTGTTTTTTTTATATAAACTTTGGTTATAAAAAAAAACAGTTTTTTCTAATATACAATTTAGTAACTTTTTATCTTTTACATCTCTTTTCATAGAAAAGTTGTTGTTTAGTTATCACAAGAATTGTTGTGGTAACTAAACATTTGTTCTCCTAACAATCCGAATTCTTGACAATATAGAACTAATATTTCGACTCGTTAGACTAAGAGTTCCGTTTGTTATTGAGTCGAAAAAAAAATTTGCCGATATAGAACTGTTACAATTACCATTTAGGTTTGTTCAGACATAACATGGTTGTCATAAAGGAATGGAGTACATGACAAATACGTAGCTAAGCGGATAAAATGATAATGTTTGGCATACTCAGAAAATAAAAACAGGTTTATGATGAAATTGAGAAGGACATCACGAGCCAAATTAATTATAAAACAGAATAAGATTTTATTTTTTTACTGCAGTAGAACTATTCACACCGTCATTTAAGATTAACCCTTCTACATACATATGTGCTCGTATAGTAAATAATTTTTTTTTATCTATAATTTGTATCATCGAAAGGGCTTTGGGTGATTTCAGGAGTCGTTGCCTGTGCAGATGCAAAGTGCTGTTTATTTGAGTATAACTATAAAATCAATAATGAAAGTTTTTACACAAGGAAAATTTCGGTTTCATATTCAGTGTCGAGTAGTAAATTTGGTTAATTCTCTGATGTCGGTAACAGTTTCATTGATTTTATGCGATTAAGAGCTTAAAAGAGTTTGTTCCACAGTTTTTTCATTTAGAACAAAATGCTGTTGCTTGGTATTGGTAGGAAACAGAAATGTAAATTTCACAAACTAAACCGTTACGGGAATGAATCTGGAACTATCAAAGCTGTACGGCTAATGGCACCTTATAGGGCGGCATTGATACTCTCTAAATATGAATCAGCGAAAACCGCTGCAAATCAGCGAATAGTACTTAGTACATGTATTTCATGTAAGCCTATTATTGAGGACATTTCGCGCAACACGGATGTTAATGCAAGGTTACTGTTAAGGTTCTCATAAGGTTTTTATGGTATTAGCGTTATTCACTACATTGCATTAACCAAATAGGTTAATTATAAAATAATGTATTTTAATATTAAATTTCAACTTAGGTAAGATTATAATTCTTTACTATAGAAAAACTGATAGATACTAAAATATTCCAGTCTACTAAGAATAATGCTCTTTTTAATTTAAAACATTGTTAGCACAGAAATTTACTTACCTTGTTTTAAGTTCCTCACTAATATTGTAGAGATCGGCTGCTGCTGATGCTTTTCACTGCACTATGCCTTTAACTTTCACAAGCACTCTGGTCAATGCCTAAATGCTGAATGGCTTCGAATGAAGGACAAGCAAACGGTATGGTACTTAAGTACTGTACGTTTCGTCAAAATGGGATGGAAAAGTCGGCTGTGATAGGCTGCCTAACCTTAGGTTAGGTTACACCCAGTTAATAGTCACAAATATGAAGGGAGGGGTAGTTAAGCTCTAGCAGGTACCTGGGATTACACCATCAATTTCTTTGTAACCGGAAAGCCTCTTTTGTCAGCAATCCGTACTTTTGGAATAAACATAATTGCCAAACTATAACAAGAACGGCAAAAAAATGTTGCACACTGAATGTTTTATGTTCTATAGCAAAAAGCTTATACGGTACAAATTGTATTTTGGAATTTTTGTTGAAATAAATAACAATCACTTCGTAATCTAATATAAATAGAATTCGTTGTTTATAGTATTATTTTGAATGCATAAAATAATGTTAATTATAGTCGCTCAACTTACCTCGACGAATGGTACAATATTTCAACAGAACTCATCTAAAACATAATAAGATAAACATAATATAAAATATAAAGAATATTTATCTAATGTTAATACAGTAAAAGACGAACAAACAGTTTTTTATCGGTCATATAAAATGATCACAGTGTCTGCGTTTAATTTTTGCCCTTAAGCATAGCATTTCTGAATTCATGTGGCAATTTAACGGGCTGCTAAACTATAAAATTTGAATACGAATATTCATAAAACATGACTAGTCGTCCAGGGCATCAAACAAACAAATATGTTAAAAAGGATTACTTGTGAATAGAAAGTGAAACCAGGTGTTTGTAATAATTTATCTTCACTATTGGAAAGCACCGCATCAAATTAGGAGTATGGCGTCGCTTCTGATGAGATCGTCTACAGAAATAAATCTTACTGCAAAAATATGACAAATTAAAAACCTTTCTTACGTCTTACTTAGTCCTTTTATATAATTGTTCAATTTATAGTTCATAATATTATGATTATGACTTGACGCAATGGTTCTAAGTATTTGGCATCGTGGCCTCTTCTTTACTCTTAATTATTGTCAAATGCTTGGGAACGACAAGCAAATGCCCTGATGCCATCAAAAAAATGTAACTGAATCAAATCCTCTACTCGTAATCTACGTTAAAGTAGTTCATACCCTGGATATTATATGTTTGGTAAACATTTTTTATAACACTTCAAGAATATCATGTCCATGAGTTATATTATTGTTCAAGAGAGATAGCATTATTGTTCATGAAAAAATATTGAAACTTGCAAAAATTTAAACAACTTTTGTTAACGATTCAAGTTTTCATCGTTTCGCTATGATAAAAATTTTAAAAATTGAATTGATTTTAACGAATGACTGCTTACTTTTTCAAGAAAAAGATTTTCTACAACTTCACCGAAAGAATTTTTCAATTTTTCAAACCGAACGTCAAATATGTCTATTTAATTCTGAAAAAAAGTTATAACTTTTAATAGTTTTTGGGTAATTTTAGTGCTCGGGCAATAAATTTAGAAAAACTCGTTCGGTAAAGTTGCAGAGAATCTTCTTCTTGAAAAAATGTGCCATCATTCGTTAAAATCTGCAAAGCGTTAATATAAAGCTACTATATACATCAACAATATTTAGCACTTATATTTAATTATAACATGATGAAGTAATATCATTTATTAGAGTTTTTTTCGCTTAGCTGAATTTGATGTCACTTGTAAAAGTTAAACGCAATCACTAAATCTATGTTATGGAACTTATTCGCGTCTCGATGTCTTTCGAACATCTTAATCGGGGAATTGATTTTATACAAATTAATGAAATATTACAATAAGAATGTAAGTTTGATATCATGTGATTTCGGTAACTAATTATTTGTTTATGCATGTTCAGTTAACATATCAATCTAAGAAAGAACTGAAGGAATCATTTAAATGTCTATAGGAATTGTGCTGCACGTTTCAATAAAATTATTTTTGCATTAACGCACGTTTATGGATGGTGTCATGCGGAGGTGTCAAACTGTATTATTTTGCAACTTATACTGTAAACATGCTGCCAAAAAACTTCCAGCTCATATACATTAATTCTTCACAATGTATATCTATACATACCATGAGAAAAATTAATGAACAGTACATTAAATATGCATTAAATTTTATGACATTTTGAACAGTGCATGTAATGACCTAAGATATATCAAAGAGCCTTCATGAGTACAACCGAAAAGATAAAAAAAGGAATACCTCAAGCATTGCGGTATCTTTTGGAATAATTAGTGAACATTTATGTTAGCAGCAAAACATGGAGATAACTATGAGGAAGACATCGACCCTTCCTCCCTTGTATGGGAAATTAATGAGCAATATACATATCTTTGATTATTTAAGACAACAGTCTGGTTTATTGTTGTAGACATTGTCATCGGAAGTGGCGCCACACTCTTAAGTTGAGGCAGTATATTTAGGAAAAAACATTCTTTGAAATAGTAGTGATTGCTTATTATAAACACCTGGTTTTACTTTCCAATCTCAGGTAATCCTCCTGGTTAACATATTTCTTTGTTTGGCGTTTTGGATGATTCGTCATGTTTTATAAAACATTGGCATTCAATTTTTTCCATTTGGCAGCCCGGTAAATTCTCATTTCCTTACGCAACGTAAAATAAATACTACACTTAAGTGTGAAAATTAAACACAGACATTCAGAACGTGCGTAGAAAAAAAAATTAAATGCAACAAAATTAATTTTTTAGTTTACTTATGTTTAATACTGGATTTATTAATCCATTAACGCATAAACACAATTGAAATTTACTGGATATTAATATCTCTATCGTTTAATTTTCACACTTACATGTAGTATTTATTTTACGTTGCGTGAGGAAATGAAAATTTACCGGGCTGCCAAATGGAAAAAATTGAATGCGAATGTTTCATGAAATATGACGAATCATCCAAAACGTCTGAGAATGTAATGTAAAACCAGGTGTTTATAATGATCTATAATGAGCCGTCATTAGTATTTCAAAGAAAGGTTCTTTACAAAATATACTGCCTCGACTTAAGAGTATGGCGCCACTTCCGATGACAATGTCTACAAGAATAAACCAGACTGTTGTCTTAAATAACACAGGTCTACAAAAAAGCGGTTCTTGAATGTTGTTGGGAAGCTGTGGGCCATTGCCGATGTAATTTTGTGCGTAGAATCCGAACCCAAAGTCCGAATTGGTCCATCACGTCAGGATTTTGAAATATTTGAGGTTGTGTACTCGAGAAACGCGTTATTTAGCTATGTTTGAGGTTACGTACAAGATACAACAATTTTTGTTGCTTTTCTGTACTATTTGCATCTTTTAGTACTACTTTTACCCTTTAAACTGAGGTTTTATTCGATCACCTACGGTTTTTTCATACAAAGTTACGGACATTTAGAAATTACGAGATATTCCCATTAATGTCATGAGCATATGATTTAAATACTTTGAGACAGATATTTTTTACTGGTATCTTCATTTGAAAATTTGTACTGGTGATATTTGGCGTTGCCAATTACGAATTTGAAGTCAAGATATTGAAATTTTTTAATTCAAGATGGCGGATTCAAAATGGCTAAATAAACAACAAAGTATTAAAAAAATTATCAAAAAAACAGCCACAATATTGAAACGTGTTTTTAGTTATAAATATCGATATTTTATATATTTGTTTATATTTATATAGGTTTCATGACATTGAATTTGAATTTGACCTCGAGCTTGTTCTCTAAGGGCAGATCAAGGTAAATTTGTTTACATGTGTATCGTAATTTCAAATTGGCGTATCTTGGTGAAGAAAAATCATAATGGAATTCTGCGTATCTCATATTAAAGACAAAGAGTAGTATACCATATGATCCAACGAAAGGAAAAACTCTTAAAAATGTTGTGTCTTCTCTACATAACCTCAAAAATAGCAAAAAAACGTGTTTTTCGAGTACATAATCTCAAATATTGGGCCATTTCTGACTTCGGATTCGGATTATATCTTCTGTTGAAATAGGTTTGATGAGTTAACCCTTTTAGGACCAAACGGACACATTTTCTACGAAAACTTCAGCGCTCTATCTAATAATGTTATGAGCTTCAAATAAATTCTTCGTGCATCATTTCCGACGTATTAAGGTCTGATCTTTCAGATTCTGCTAATAAAAAGGGCCCAAAATGATTTCCAAAAAAGATACGAACAGATATTTGGAATATTCTTGGCAATATAAGTGAGAATCCATGAGGGTAATGTAATTCACTCCACAGTTTGAGTCATGCTTGACAGCATACGTTCCTCTAGCAGATTTTTTATCAATATCATTTTTTTCCTTTATTCTATCATTTCTTACTGTGCCTGTCGCAGGCAAGCCAACATTCCACAAATGATCAATTAAATCAAGATTGCAAAAAAAATTATCGAAATAAAGGTGATAATTCTTTAATTTTTTTGGGACAGTAGATAACAGTAAAACCTTTGTCATTTGCAGTACGACTCGACTTCCTAAAGCACATTGCGATAATTGGCCGGCTGTATTTCCATTCTTACCACAATAAATATCGCAGTCGCATAAATATCCATCAGCACCGCACAATCCCCACATTTTTATACCGAATCGGGTAGGTTTATTTCGAATATACTGCTTTATTTTTAAACGTCCAAAAAACATTATCATCATTTCATCGACGGAAAGCGCTGTTTCAAAAAAACCGAAGTTCTTTATGTTTTTTCTAAACATTTTTAAATAACACGAACTCGCCAAGGTGCGTCATTTGCATCTTCGTCCTTGATTTTAGAACATTTCAGATTTCTTTTTATTTGTAAAAATCGATTGCGAGCCATTACTGATCTAGCAATTGGGCACTCTACTAAAGGATCAGTAAACCAATAATCTTTTTCAACATCTCTTTCGTTATAAGTACTTAGAATTATAATACCTATAAATGCATTCAGCTCTTTCGTTGTGATGGGCAAATTGTTTTCAGCAAACGCTTCAATTATGTATTGCTTCATGTCAGCAGAGAAAAAAATTTCAAAGAGCTCTGTTGGTGACATATTACGTATCATTTTCATTTCTTTGTCTGATAATAAACACTGATTTTCAAGCAAGAGTTTGTTAGAATTTTCACCAATAACCCAGTCAAATTTATGATCATTTTCCAAGCGTTTTTGTGTATCCGAATAATAAGATATTGTGGTGTAATTACTCAATGATAATTCAATATCATCATCATCATCGTCGCTATTATCTTGATTTTGATCTATATCTGAATCCATCCCATCAGGAAAAATAACTACTTGTATTTCATTATCTTTTTCAAAAATTTCACTACATTCTTCACATAAAATACGAGAAACACAATTTTTATCAGTCTTAGCGCGTTTTTTAGATGGCATTTTAGAAGTAATAAATATTCAAATAAAATTTAATATCAATGAATACCTGTTATCACATCAAACATGACAATTTCAAGAAAATACAGAAAAATTTACTCCCTATATATACATACAACAAATTGACAATTATTTTATCAAGATATGTACTACCAACTCAATCATGAGGCAAAAGTATATTTTACATCTGGAAGACCTCCGTAATTATATTTTCAGCAATGCAATTTCACTTGCGAGAAAGAGTTCATATGATATCAGCTCAAATATTAGACAAGAATATAACATTAGGATCGCCATTCATATACGTATTTTTCGAAATGCAACTGATAGAAAGAATTGATATAATGCCTACTCCAATGTAAAATGAAAATATTTAAAATTAGGATGGTCCTTCGTATTCATATTTTTCGTATTGCAACTTCACTTGCGAGAAACGGTTCATGATACCGACTAAAATGTGAGACGAAAGTATTTAACATTTAAAAATCACAAAATACAAAAAAAAAATCACAAAACATGACTCTTTAGTACACGTTTACTTCCTCACAGTAAGAATCTGGCAACGGCAAAATATAATATCTTGGCGGCTAAAAATGTGCTATTATTTATTAAAATCGACAATTTTTTACAATTTCGCCCGCCATATTGGATCCACCATATTGAATTTTGAAAATCTGTCTTCAGATTTACAATCAGCGACCCGAAAAACATATAAATATGCGGTTATTGACAATATGGTATTTATAAATCGCCATTTTGAAATTTCGAAAAGTCATGGATACCATTTTAAAGCTGAACTATTTTTGACGCGATTTTATGCTTTCCCGAGCTTTCTGCGTTATAGTATTCGGGTGAAAATCTTGGATTTCAGAAAAAGTTATTTGAAAAAATCATTCGTATCTTTTTTGGAAAGCATTTTGGGCCGTTTTTATTAGCAGAATCTGAAAGATCAGACCTTAATACGTCGGAAATGATGCACGAAGAATTTGTTTGAAGCTCATAACATTATTAGATAGAGCGCTGAAGTTTTCGTAGAAAATGTGTCCGTTTGGTCCTAAAAGGGTTAAGAGGAATTGTCGAGTATGCGCAAAATCATTTGATGATAATCCGTAGCATCATATGTATATGTGTAATAATATACACATATACATATACATATACATAACGGTACATTAAATATGCATTAAATTCCATGACATTTTGAACAGTGTATGTAATGACCTAAGATCATATCAAAGAGTCTTATATAGTACAACCGAAAAGATAAAAAAGGAATACCTCAAGCATTGCTGTATCTTTTGGAATAATTGGTGAACATTTATGTTAGCAGCAAAACATGCAGATAACTATGAGTGAGGAATTGACCCTTCCCTCGTAGTTTATGGGAAATTAATGAGGAATATACATATCTTTGATTATTTAAGACAACACTCTGATTTATTGCTGTAGACATTGTCATCGGAAGTGGCGCCATATTCTTAAGTTGAGAGATTACATCCGTGTTCGTGCGTCTAGAATCCCTTCGCCGACCCTTTTAATCTCTTCGGCAGAAAGTGCGTCAGAATCGCTGCAGACTTGTCGGCAGGGGAGAATTTCCAGCAAATTTGCTGTCTGTCTGATGATGCATAATCCGTATTTCCGCCGACATATTCGACGCCTGACTTTGCCCATATATGCGGCAATATGCAGCAGATCTGGCTGTCTGGGCAAGAATGCTTAACGAAGTACCTAACCTAACATAAAGGACCGCCTGTGTAGGCACCACACCGGCCACCGTGCCTCTAGTTTTCGTGGACGTGGAGCCGGGAACCTTTTTTCCGCGCAGGAATCTGTACTTTTGGAATAAAAATAACTCCCGGAATGAGCAGATGGCCTTAAAAATTCTTGATCTATAAGTAAACAAATAACAATGTTATAAATGATTTCGTTAGGTCTATTGCAAAGAGAATCAGTATGTTATTTTTTCACACTCCGGGCGTAGAAGTCGACTTCGCGCCCGGCAGTCATATCTTCGAGCGCAAATTATCAAAGCCCCACGCCTGTGGTATTAAAAAGTATTTTAGGCAATGCGGGCGATAAATCAACCTTCAACGAGTGCTAAGTTTTTAAAATCCATTTTAGGTCAAATAAAGTTTTCTAAAATATAATCCTTTAATATCCAGTAAATTTCAATTGTATTCACGCGGCAATGGATTAATAAAGGCAGTAAATATAAGTAAACTATAAAATTAATTTTTTTTTCTACATACCGTTCTGAGTGTCTGTGATTAATTTTCACACTTAAGTATAGTATTTATTTTACGTTGCGTAAGGAAATGAAAATGTACCGGGCTGCTAAACGGCAAAAATTGAATGCGAATGTTTCATAAAACATGACAAATCATCCAAAACGTCAAACAAAGAAATATGTTAACCAGGAAGGATTACCTGCGATTGGAAAGTAAAGCCAGTTGTTTATAATAAGCAATCATTACTATTTCAAAGAATGTTTCTTTACTAAATATACTGCCTCAACTTAAGAGTATGGCGCCACTTCCGATGACAATGTCTACAGCAATAAACCCGACTGTTGTCTTAAATAATCAGATTTTGAGTCTTTCGATGAAGGTCACGGGGCTGAAATTTTGCAATGTCTTATTTTTTAAGGTTGAAAAACATACTAAAATTTGGAGAAAATATGTGCCCCGTCCCCACGAAAGTGAGCAAAAAGTAAAAATATTATCCGTATACATATACACGAAAGCACACTAGTAATCCCATAAAAATGTATGTAAACTTATTCTTCCTTGTTCTAATTAGGTTTTAAAACAATTAATATAATGGGGTAGTGTCACAGATTCATTGAATTACACTGACAATAATTCGTGGAAAAATTAGAATAATAAAGTTAAGCGCAAATGCCTATGATATACAGTAAATGGAAACGTTTTCAAAACGTTTGAACGTTATAATCTCAAATTATCTCGAAATCGAAACATTAGTGCGACCCTTGGAGCACCCCCACGCACCCCATGTGAAACCATTTAAAAATGTTAATAAATTTCAATTTGACACCTACTAGATAGGAATGATAAAAATATGAATCAAATTTGGATGTAGTTGAATGAAATGTATTACTATTTTTAGAATGTTTTTTAAAAAGAATGTTCAGTCTTGTCGGCTGCTTCGCTGCAGTCATGTTAGCGAATCAGGCTGCTTTCACATCGAGGTGCGTGAGGGGTGCTCCCGAGGTCGCACTAATGTTTTTCCGATTTTGAGATAATTTGAAATTATAATTGTTTTCACAAAGCCTAGCGTTTTGTGAATCCGAGTGACTACAACGCAGGGTGTTTGAGATGATTCAAAAAGTCAAATTTGAAAATATTTTCCTGCATATTATAGGCATTTGCCCTGAACTTTATTATTTATAGTAGAGTCCCGATATATATGCGTCTTGCTATATTTTCGTCCCAGCATATTTACCCAGTTCCGTCTCGGTATATTTGTCTGTTGCCGCTCTCTTTTTCCCCCACCTTTCGCGGTGAGCCTCAGGAAGGGCCTGCTATGACGTCACGAACGTAACGCGACTGAGGAGAGTGGGAGAAGCCCCGCTCCCTTTCTTTTGACAAATATAAGGTGACGGGAGGGGAAGGCGAGGAACCGAGCGGGCAAATATACCGCGACTCTACTGTATAATTATATACTAGAGCCTATACGTAAAACTTTAAAAATTTAGAATAAATATTGTTCTATTGTTTTCAATTTATCTCATATTTAATGGAACTAAATTTATTTTTCGGTACTACACCCGTAAAATCCGATTTTGCAATTATATATCTGCTAAATACAAATGATTACACAGGTCTGCAAAATTCACTTTTTTTTTATATCAGAGTGATTTTCGACGTATTTTTGTACGCTGAACACGAATCTGAAGACAAAAAATGTCTATCACGTCATGATTTTGAGAAAAGTGGTGGCAAAAACACCAAAAAACGTGTTTTTGGGTGTTTTAACCTTGCTATTCCTAGTGATTATGATGAAAATGCAAATTATTTAACTACATTGAGCAGAGTTCATGCAAACCACTACTTCACTGTTTTCGGGGTTGGTGTTTAAGAATCCTCTGTCGCTTTTAAAAAATTAAAAATGGCGGATCTAAGATGGCGGACGTAAAAATAAAAAATTTAAATTAACCTCATGAAAATCAGTACTCGGGTTTTTTTTGAGTCGCTGATGACGAATCCAATGTTAGTTTCACAAAATTTAAAATAGCGAATCCAAAATGGCGGCCGCAAAATAAAAAATATACTTAGGATCTTAAAATCACCACTCCACGGTTTTTGTATTCGCCATTAGTAATGCCAGCGAATGTTCGACCAGGGAAGGCAAGACTTTGTTTTATAAAACAATCTACATGCAGTGTAAGATTCAAGTTTTTATTTCAGTATAGGCTAACTAAAGCTTTTAATAGATCATATGGAATATGATCTAGTCTTTGTTTCCCTACGGGTAGATAAGTTGTTTCTTTGATTTTTACAATTTTCACAACCTCTCGGACCTGGACATGATAAGCACTAATGGCAACAAAAAAAATCTTGAAGTGGTGATTTTAGATCCTAAGTTTATTTTTTTATTTTGCGGCCGGAGTACTGATTTTCTTGAGGTTAATTCAAATTTTTGATTTTACGCCCGCCATCTTGGATCCGCCATTTTGAATTTTATAAAGGCGACACTGGATTCTTAAACACCAACCCCGAAACAGTTAAGTAGTGCTTTGTATGAGCTCTGCTCAATGTAATTAAATAATTTGAATTTTCATCATAATCACTAGAAATAGCAAGGTTAAAACCATTTTTTTTTTCAAAACTATGAAATTTTTTTTAAAACTATCTTATGATTTTTGTAGGGGAAGAACCAAGCTTTAATTTAAGCACAAATTCAAGTCTGTAGCACGTCAGGTTTCAGAGAAAATTAGGGGTAAAAACACCCAAAAAAACGCGTTTTTTTGGTGTCTTTACCCCCACTTTTCTCAAAATCATGACGTGATAGGCATTTTTCGACTTCAGATTCGTGTTCAGCGCACAAAAATACGTCGAAAATCACTATGATATTTAAAAAAAAATCCGTGCAGACCTGTGTTATAGGTATATCATCCCAAATCAATCGAAATGTGCTTTTATAAGTATTTAAAAAGGTGAGCTACATATTCAATACTACGTTTTCTCGGGATAAACAAATTTTATTCAATACATAAATTAAACAATTTATTTCTATGAATTATATGACGTATTTATTTACTTAAAAAAAGGGTGATTAACCAAATAATTTGTTTGAACGAAAGAAATATCTGTTTAACTCTATAGCAATGTAATAATTGGCTTGATTTTAATAAATTTTGTTTGAGTTTAAAAAATTCTTTACGGTGTGTAAGAACGTAGTTAGCTACATGAAATTCATAAGTTTATTTGATTAAGTCTTTAAAAATTGCGTCATTTTAACTACATATTGTAGTAAATTGAATGGATAACTATTAACTGAAAATGATTGTAGTCAAATCTACAGCATCGACGAGGTTTATCGAACGAAAAAAGTAGTCCCTTTGACTATTTTTCCTGAGATATCCACCGTTAGCTCAAGCAGCAAAATAGGTCGAAATTAGGTAAATTCGACGACTTCAGAATGGTACGAATGCCCAAACGGCCGCGACTCATTTTACTTCCAATCGACTTTACTTCCAACAGTATAAATAAAATAGTAGACTAGCCTTGTCAGATATAAAATAAAATGGAGTATCCAACACAATTAAAATAAATAATAAAAATAAATAATAAAAATAAATAACAACGTAAGTAGGTTTGCGCCTAGTTATTTTCCACTGATCGCTGCAGATGTTTGAAGAGCAGTTCTTTAAATTTCCATGTAGAAGATGAGTTTCGAATGTCAAGAGGTAACTTGTTCCAAAATAAAGGTCCATGGCTCAGGAACGATTTATTGTAAACCTCAGTTTTGCACGCCGGAACACTGAGTTTTAAGAAATCAGATCTTGTGGTAACTGCAGATATGGATGTCCTGAAGGTTAAACCATTTGCCAGGTAACTTGGTCTTTGTGTCCAGATTATACGGTGTAATAGACAGCCTTCGAAAAACAACCTACGGGTATGGACTTTAAGCCATTTAAGTTTTCCGTAGTATGGAGTGATATGTTCAAAACGACTTGAATTACATATGAATCTTACACAGGTGTTAAGAGCTCTTTGAATTAAGAAATCAGACTCATTTGTAATATCTAACATAGTTACGCAGCAGTAATCGATGATAGGAAAAATGAGTGACGCAATCAAATGCTGACGTATCGTAGAAGGAAGTAGACGCTTGACGACCTTTAATTTGTGTAAGGGTTTGTTATAGAAACACCTAGATATTTAACCTCATTCGTGAATTCGATGTCAGTTTCCCTTACGAAGATTTTAGGTGTGCGGTTATAATCAACGGAGTTAACAAGCCTGGATGTGCCAACGATGATGGCGTTTGTTTTCGAACCGTTCAATGTAAGGCCAAGATCTTCTACCCATTCAACAATTCTCTGAACATCTTCGTTAATGTACTTTATGGTACAATTTAATTGTGACGGTTTGCAAGACATATAAATTTGGATATCATCTGCAAAGATATGATATTTACAGAATTTTAGGACTTTACTAAGTCCTGTAATATACAGAGAAAAAAGAAGAGGTCCAAGTACCGACCCTTGAGGTACACCAATGTTGATTTCCGCCCACGCAGAAAGGTGACCTTCTGGGTTTTTAACGGCGTGATTTCGAGCACAAAGGTAAGAATATATCCATCTTAAGGCGGAATAAGAGAAACCAAGATCTTTGAGAATTGAAATGAGTTTAGCATGTATAACTTTATCGAAAGCCTTAGAGAAATCGAAAGAAACCATGATGGTTATCATGCGGTTCTCGGCAGCATTTTTAGCTTCATCGAGTATCTTGAGGAGTGCTGTTTGCGTGCTGTGACTTTTTTTATACGCCGATTGAAACGGATCCATTTTATTTGTTGCTATCAAATAGTCAATAATTTGTAAATTTTCGACAATGAACAAAGTAGCGAAATGGGTCGATAATCCAGACATGATATTGGATTTTTAATTTTCGGTATAGGGCTTATAATTGCTGATTTCCATAAACTTGGGAAAACTTCGTTTATAAATGAATAAGTGAATAAATGCAAGATAACATTACATAGATACGGTAGAACCTTCTTGAGGATTCTTGTTGGAATGCCATCAATGCCAGTTGAGTTTGATGTGGATGTAGAAAATGCCTCTTGAAGATCATTTAAAGTCGGATTCTTGAAGTAGAATTTGTCATCAGAGTAACGAGGATGGCCAAAATTCACGGGCGGAAGAGGACTTACTGAAGTACATACAGCTGCAAAGTGTAAATTAAGATCCTGCAAGGGCACAACCAGCGGTGATCCAGTCCTATTATCCTTAATGAGCCCTAAACTCTTTAAATGCGACCATGTTTCTTTACTCGAGCGAGAGCTAGTAAAAATCGAACGGTAATGTTCTCTTTTGGCTTTATCAATCTCTAACGTTACTGTGTTTCGAAGATTAATAAACGCAAGTTTAGTTGATGTTGTTTCTTTGCGCCTCCACGTTCTCCAAGCTTTATTTCTAGCAGAGATTAGAGCTTTGATATTTATAGTGAACCAAGGATTTGAGACTTTATTCCTGTTACCAAATTTGAATGGAGCATGCCTATTGAGGACAGAAATTAAATGATGATTGAACGTTTCTATTTTTGAGTCCATATCGTTTGATAATGCAATGTCAGACCAATTTTGTTCTCTAAGTTCGCTTAAGAAAACATTATCATTGAGATTCCGATAATTCCTATAAAGAATAGGAATGAAAGGATCTGACACCACTTTAATGTTATATTCGATGTAAATAAGATCATGTGCTGATAAAAATGGGACCTCGGCCTGTCCATAACCAGTGATTTTATCTTCTGTATCCGCAATGCAAATATCAAGCCAAGTAACAGAATTCTGAAGATGATGGGTTGGATGGTATGGGACGAGATAAAGATTTGAAGAATCGATAAATTCCAATAAGTGTGTGCTTTCATAAGACTGAACGCATAAGTTGGCATTAAAATCCCCAAAAATAACGAGGTTATCAAAATCAGCTGACAAACTAAGAAATATATCTGCGAACTCTCGTAACAAGCCAGTCTTTGGTGGTCTGTAAACTGTTGCAAGTAGTAATTTTACATTTGATATTGTCACTTTAATAATTAAAAATTCAGGTTTATAACAATAGTTTTCAGACGACGAGGCAATTATTTTACTTTTGAGCATGGTGGATATGTAAATCGCAACTCCACCACCTGTCTTCCCAATCCTGTCTCGACGGTGAATATAGTATCCCTGCAATGCTATAAGTTCATCAGAAATTGTAGGTTTTAGCCATGTTTCTGACAGGCAGATGATGTGGATCAGATTAGTAGTAAAGTATGATCGAAATTCATCCAAATGAGGAATAAGTGATTGACAGTTTACATGGCAGATCCTAAGGTTGGATAAATTGATGTTATTATCCATAATTAGTTAGATGAACTTTATCCGTTACCCTCTTTTTTAAAATTGAGCATTTTGAACCGTCCAATGCTGCGTGAGCACTACCTTGAGACTTATGTAATTTACAATTATAGCAGCACGGATTTCTGTTCCTGTCGGGACAATTTTTCATCTCGTGATCACCGGCACAGTGACCACAATGAGCCACATCATTACAATCTCTAGCAATATGTCCGAAAGCCAAACATCGATAGCAGTGCTTAATTTTAACATGATCTTTAAACGAACACGAAGCAAAACCAAGGTAGATTTTATTTTGACCAAGAAGTTTGGAACGTATCTCGGGAGGCACTTCTAAAACACACCTAGTGACAGGGGAATTTTGATAAGGTGGAAAGACATAAATAACCTTAACATCTGGCACATCAATACCTCCTAAATTTTGGTTGATGAAGTCTTCACGGATGGTTTCCTTTGTCATGTCCTTTGGTATCCCAGAGATCAATAAGCGCGGATTAAATTTCGTGTCATCTTTAATGTAGAGTCCTGCAGCAGTTAACGGGTCAAGAGAGCGAAGTTTTTCTAAATCTACCGAACTTGCCACGATCCTTACCTCGTTTCCGCCTGTTTTGGTCAATCGGTCAACTTTTAAATTTACCGTAGCTGGATTTAATGCCTTAAATAATGCCTCTTTTGTGCTATTCGAGTTTGCAAATTTTGCAGCAGCATTCCGACAGGGAGCCACAATACATGATGTGTTAGAACATACAGAAACCGTTGGTCCACGAGAAACTTTCACAACAGGCGTCGATTATAATTTGTCGGCAAAAGTGACGGGTGAAACTTTATACGCAACTTTTTCTGCTACCTCCTGTGCAGCAATAGTGCAATTTGTTGTGATGTCTTTACATAGTCTTTACATATTTAAATTATTGACGTATTGCAATTTTCCATAGTGGATATATACTGGAGAGTCTCCATGTACGCGCTGGTGATGGAATTAAAAGCAGTTTGATAGGCGAGAAAGCAATCTTGAATTGCCGTTTTGGATGCAACCGTGTTTTTAGACGTAGAAATAAAATTCAGGAAAAAACGATCATGTTTCAAAAGCTTAGCACGCATCTGACGAACAGCTTCTGCCGATAACGAGAAGCTTTTATTTTTACCCATATCCCTCGGCGACGAAGCAGGAAGAAAATCAGATGCAGGGTATATTGTTGATTCCGAGGAAGACGTTCCGTCAATGCGGGCGAGTTTCGGTCTGCCGGGGCCTGACTTCTTTGCTTCTTCACTCGGCATACTTCGCTTCATACTCGAGCCCGATTTTTCCACCTGATCCCGACTCGACACCGCGGTCGAGGGGATCGGACGACGCCGGTTGTCCACGTGTGAAAAATAGCGTGGAAAATTCCAGAAGTTTGCAGAACATTTTTCCAATATTCTTAATTAATCAGTTCACAAAAACGAGCACAATACACACCACTATTAAAACGCAGTTAATCCCAAGCGCTATGACAAGTATGGCACATATTCACCATCGAAAAATAAAAGCAAATAACACATGTATTTCTAAAATTTAAAGAGTGACAATACTCGCATCCGTACAGTTTGATTGACAGTTGACAACTAGTTAGCTACATGAAATTCATAAGTTTATTTTATTAAGTCTTTAAAAATTGCGTCATTTTAACTACATATTGTAGTAAACTGAATGAATAACTATTAACTGAAAATAATTGTAGTCAAATCTACAACATCGCCGAGGTTTATCGAACGAAAAAAGTAGTCCCTTTGACTATTTTTCCTGAGATATCTACCGTTAGCCCAAGCAGCAAAATAGGTCGAAATTAGGTAAATTCGACGGCTTCAGAATGGTACGAATGCCCAAACGTCCGCGACTCATTTTACTTCCAATCGACTTTATTTGGATGTAAGTGGGGACAAAGAGTACTTAATTTTTAAGTAAAAATTAAGTAACGGAAGGGATTTTGGCCTGTAAGTCGTATATGTGGTAAAATAGACCAATAGCAAATCGAATATTGGTAATATATTGGTAATTTCGACCTAATTACGACCTATTGGTCGTTCTTGGATGTAATACATATAAACGATCCACGTAAACTGACTTGCACAGATGGCGACTCTAATATAAATATACATATGTATATTTATGCGTATCATATTCATCATGCCGTATGGGAACTGAAATATATGTAAGTCCGAACAAAATTATGCATACATATATATAACTAATTATTCCATCTTACACGTTCTTTTTGAAAAGTTAAATATTGCGAGAAACATGATGTAAATTTCACAACCAATTAAAATTTTCTGTCTAGATTTCAATTCTATATCATTAAAAATTAACGCGCTCAATGAAATATTATTAAATTGATAAATTATTCGGTAAAAGAATTTTTTTTTCATTGGGTTGTTTAAAAAAAAATATTTTTAAATAATTTAATGTCCAATATTTAGAAATTTTACTTACTTCTTTAATTAAAATCAATAAAATGCAACAAAATAAATTATTTTTAATATACTAATTTGTAGGTTATAAATTGACTTTCTATGGGGGATGGATAATTTAAGACTTATACGTTTTTTCGACTTATTTGTCAGAAATACTCAAAATTTTAATTTTAAGTGGATCCCTTACAGTGTTGGAGTATTCGTAAATACCTCATTTACGGGTGATGAACTATGTTTTAAAATGGCCAAAACGTAATTGTTTAACTTTACGTAATGATGCTTCAAGTATCCCTCAAGACGATTGGGAGACATATAAATGTAATGAGGTCTAGTTTATTGGTCTTTTTGACCAAACAATCTACATATTTAACTTTATGGGCAATTTTTGTGGTCATTTCGACTTTGAAGTAATACCAGAAAACGTCATCATAGTCGCAGAAATAAAATATAGCATCATTCTAAGTTTTTGGTAATTCCGACTTTTAAGTAAAAATTAGGAAAATTCACGAGGTCAAATTTACCAAAAAGCACAACCTATTTCCGCTTTCAAAGTCCGTTAGTTTATCAAGATTACGGACACCTCCCAAACACAATATGAACAAAATATAAAGTAACTAGACATGCTGAACTAAGGAAATAAAGACCATTACCAGTTATTATGAAAAACTTACAATTTATTATTCTACGTAATATATTTACAATTTTATATTAAAAAATATGCACATACATATACATATATATATAGTTATACAATATTGTTTATGCGTTTTGCAAAACGTCCAGACAAAGTTTTGACAGATTTGCATTTCAAGCGTGGATCAAACCGCGAAGCCTCGTTGGTGTGGTTAAAAATCGTCCATCGATGCCTTCCCATCTCGTATTAGGATGTGTATCCTGTCCAGCCTGTTCATCTTGTCAACTGCAAAAAATAAAACGTTGGTGTCAAGCAAATTGAAGCAAGAAATACAATCAAACTTAAACATTAATAGAAAAATAATAAAGCATTAGAAATCAAATAACACGTTTTAATGAGGTTATGAAATTATTCTCGATACCAATCTTATGAACATGCATTATAGCAGAATCTTTCAATTCTTCAGGAATCTACAAATGTATTGCCTATTAATAATAATAATAATAATAATAATAATAATAATAATAATAATAATAATAATAATAATAATAATAATAAGAGTCATTAATACTTCGATGCGAAACAGGTGTCCCGGGACGACGATCAGCTAATGTCCACGGACGATTTCAGTGGACGGAGGATCTCAGACAAGATCTAATGCGCTGCTACGAGGAGAGCTGTCCGCAACAGAGGGGCTACATGGCGCGAATGCACAGTCGGTTTGCAGTAATGCATCCCGAACTGGCAGATCGCTTTTCTAAACAACAACTGAGAGATTATGTGGCCTATCTGAGGCGGACGGGTTTCGTTGTTCCCAGCTTTCAACCGGTACCGGATGTGCGGGCAATAACAACTGAGCCCGTACGCGGTGCTGAGAGAGATGCTCCACATTATGAAAGCACGACACTCGTGTTAAGGCAGAATTTAACAACGAAAGTTTTGCCTAAGCAACGAGAAATAGACAGAGCAAATAGCCTACTTCTGGATGCTCTTCCAGATGACTGCGACCTGTGGCAAGTCAATTGTGCCGTTTACGAGGCTGCAAGTGATCTGGTGATTCCGCGAAATCTGGTACAGATATCGGGGAGTCGGCAGATTACAAAACGCATGTCTCAATTGAACGACAAGATTCGACTGACACGGAAACTCGCTTCCCGAATTCAGTGTGTGATCGACTATTTAACATCTGGCCGTTCATTTACGGCTAAAGTCAAGAAGTTCGCACAACAACTGCGGACGTACTATCACACACTGAACAAGCTGAAGTTGCTCAACATCAAGCAACGTTTGGCTGATAAAATTCGGGTTTTGGCGGATGCCAAAAAGAGGCAAATCAAAGGCCCTTTTAAAGTCCACGAATAGGCTATATATTTTTCCTTTGGTGCGCCTGAGAGCGACTTGCACAGCTGCGAGAAGGCAGAAAATATTGTCCTTTGTCCCTCTTCCTCTACGGAAGCCGGATTGTTCTCTGCGTCACCCAACTAGTCAGGCGCGTGCATTCGTAAGATATATAGCATTCGTAATTACTATCAGATGATAATTCGATGGGTCGTCGCGCGTGCCCTTTTTATACAGTGTAAAAATTGTCGAGTCGGCCCAGCCTGAGGGAAAAGTTCCCGCCGAAAAGATACTGTTAAAGAGCGAGTGAAGGAGAGAAAACCACTGGTCATCCATAAGTTTAAAAAGTTCAGAAGGAATGTTATCTGGTCCAATGACTTTCCCCACCTTCAGAAAGGTCAAGCTGCTTTTGAGTTCGCCCATAGAAAAAAAAAAAAAGGAATTTATTGCACCAAAAAATAAAAAGTACAATGGGTGAGACACAACAATAGCTGCTTTGCAGCCTGACCCGATAATATTAATAATATGAATAGTTAGTCGGCGGATCGAGCATCACCTAATATATCCGACTAATCATGTACGTTAATATAATTTTTTTTTAAAATGTACAAATAAGAGACTTCGATGCGAAAGCATCTAATAAATTTTTCGACCGCTTGAAAATATAACTTTAATATTTGAATAATCGTATATGTCGGTCAACTTACTAAGCAAAAATAAATTAAATTGATTTTAAGTGTCTACTCGGTTTTCGATGGAAAACACATTTGGAAAGACATTAGTTTATTACGTATATTGTAAATATTTTGCGTTTCGTCCCGCGAAAATATTTACAATAGACATTAGTTTATTAAATTATCGCTAGAGGGAAACAAAATCCATTGATATTAATTAATTTTATAAATACTTATACAGCCCGTTTTAAATAGAGATTTTGTCGGCGATAATTACACAAATCCCGGCTTTTTACATTTAATATGTCAAATGTGTTTTCCATCGAAAACCGAGTAGACACTTAAAATCAATTTAATTTATTTTTGCTTAGTAAGTTGACCGACATATACGATTATTCAAATATTAAAATAAGAGTCATTTATAAAACAAATAGTCATCGTTGATACTTACTGGATTAAAACTCCCAAAAACATTGCGAATCCTTTGCTGCAAATGCTTTTTCACTGCAGCACAGAATGACACCACGCACTGAGGGTCCTGGCACTGTTCCGCGTGACTTAGGATCAGTGACGTGACCTCCATGCAGACTTGGCATTGGGTGTTACTATCCTCCCAACATGTTCGCAAGTGGCGAATGCCTTCCTTAAGTTGGCAGCATAGAGGCTCGCATGACTCATTGTTGCAGCATGCAACATGCACTAGTGCATGATTCACATGCACAGGTATTGAACTTCTCTGCTTACTCATTAAGCACGCGTCCAAGTTCCTTCGAATTCGGAGATCGAACAGTGATTCCTGAAATAAAAGAATTTTTTATCAGTTGTGAAGCATACTCTGTATTTCACCAACTTTAACCACATGTATACAAATTTTTAAAGTGCTGATTATTGAACATTATTTGACGGCTGTTAATAAGTTTCTCGTATTTATTATAGTATAAAACACGAGTTTTATCCGATTTCAAATTCTCAAAATGCAAAATTCTACTTGTGCTTCCGAAATATACTTACGAGTTCAGTATCCAAATGTTACATATGTTTGTATTATCTCAACTGCATTTAACGTGGAACGATTTAAAAATGTAAAACAGTATTATAAACGTTATGTTAAACGAACTAAACAAAAACAAGAAGTAATAGAAACGAGAAATTTAAGATCTTTATAATTGTGTGTTGCTGAACTTACCTCGTCATTGGGCGCAACAGACATCGCCCCAATGGACATCAGTAAATGGTTTAATTCCATTCTTTTCCTGAAAATATCAGACAAATAGGATATTATTATTATTCATCTCAAATATTATTTCTGAAATAACTATTCGCTAACAGTCTATATTACGAGCGTTATTTTGTTATATGTAGGATGCCGGTGAACGTGTGATTTAACAAAAGTAAACTTAAATGCTAATATATCTACTATACACACCACTTACACTTTCATTGTTAAGGAAATTGGACAACAAAATTAAACCCATTTTAATATCTAAATATTATTATCTAAATATTTTATTTTTATTTTGTTTACAGATTAATAAAACAAGTTTGATAACAGTCAATACTCAGAAATGAAAAAAATATCATGAATTCGAAAAAAATGGTTTAAATGTTGTTGAAAAAAAAAGATCTTTTAAATCGTAGGAAAAAAATAATTGACTTAAAAATACAAAAATTTATTGGAAATAACTTTATATTTTCTACACAACAATTTGTTAATCTTTTCTTGAAATCAAGAATTATTTGTAAGTTTTACGAAACAAATTTTTGGGGAACTAAAATAGAAAATGAAGAAAAAATGAATTATTTATTACATGTACAAACAATTATAATAAATCATTCAAATTGGACTCTTCAATTTGCAAAGTTAATTAGAATAATTTCAAAAATAATATTAATGTAAAATGAGTAAGAATTTATTATAAAATTGATGATATTTTTAGTCGTTTTAGGAACAATATTCTGCAGCGATTATTTGGATTCTAGTTATACCAATTTTTAAGAATTTATAGAAGAAAAGTGTTTTTTTTATCTAAACTTTGTGTTACGGACGGAATCGATGTTTTATCAACTGCGGTACCCGGCGTAGGTTTTTTCCCACAGAGGTGGTTTTCCCTACGCCATTGCACACCCGAATGGGGGTACCTCTCAAAATGAAGCAGGCCTGTTAGGTAAATTATGTAAAAGGCCCTTCGAAATGGTGACGATCTCGATAAAAGTATTTGTATTTCGAATAGTATAATCGATATATAATATTACGTTGTAGTCTATTTAAAGGTTCGAGAAATTGAAAAGTCGAACTAAGATGTAAAAAATTGACGATCGGGTTTTTTCAGTACGTTTAGGGATATCGTCGGGTGAGGAAGTCCGCATCGCGATCGGATCGTCACCGCGGGATCGGAATAAAATTGAAATTTAGTTTGTTACCGATCATATTGCGCGTTTTATTTGAAGCCCTTCCACCATTCGTTTACACTTTGGTTATAAAAAAAAAAAAGTTTTTTCTAATATACAATTGAATGCCTTTTCACTGCAGCACAGAGTGTCACCACGCACTGGCAGTCCTGGCACTGTTCCGCGTGGCTTAATATAACTGCCGTCATCTCCATGCAGACTCGGCATGGAGTATTACTGTCCTCCCAAAAGTTTCTTAGGTGGCGAATGCCTTCCTTAAGTTGACAGCATAAGGACTCGCATGAGTCTTTAAATAGTAACTATTTAGTAACCTGTGCAGATGCAAAGTGCTGTTTATTTGAGTATAACTATAAAATCAATAATGAAAGTTTTTACACAAGGAAAATTTTGGTTTCATATTCAGTGTTGAGTAGTAAATTTGGTTAATTCTCTAATGTCAGTAACAGTTTCACTGATTTTATGTGATTAAGAACTTAAAAGAGTTTGTTCCACAGTTTTTTCATTTAGAACAAAATGCCTTTGCTTGGTATTGGTAGCAAACAGAAATGTAAATTTCACAAACTAAACTGTTACGAGAATGAATCTGGAACTATCAGATCTGTACGGCTAATGACACCTTATAAGAGAAAACCGCTGCAAATCAGCGAATAGTACTTAGTACATGTATTTCTTTTAAGCCTATTTTTGATGACATTTCGTGCAACACGGATGTTAATGCAAGGCTACTGTTAAGGTTCTCATATAAGGTTTATTATGGAAGGTTTTTATGCTATTAGCGTTATACGCAAAAATTTACTTATAGTTGTTTCGCTGACTAATATTGCTACGGCTGCTGGTACAACTCTAGCAGGTACCTGAGATTACACCCGTTATCAGCATTTCTTTGTAACCGGAAAGCCTATTTCGTCAGCAATCCGTAGTTTTGGAATAAACATAATTGCCAAACTATAACAAGAACGGCAAAAAAAGAAGTTGCACACTGAATGTTTTATGTTCTGTAGCAAAATAATTATACGGTATAAATTGTATTTCGGTTCTAAGTATCTGGCATCGTGGCCTCTTCGTAACTATTGTTTTTGTATCGACTTCTTTACTCTTAATTATTGTCAAATGCTTGGGAACGACAAGCAAATGCCCTAATGCCATCAAAAAAATTTAACTGAATCAAATCCTCTACTCGTAATCGACGTTAAGGAAGTTCATACCCTGGATATTATATGTTTGGAAATCATTTTTTATAACACTTCTAAGAAGATCATGTCCATGAATTATATTATTGTTCAAGAGGGACAGCATTATTGTTCATGAAAAAATATTGATACTTGCAAAAATTTAAACAACTTTTGTTAACGATTCAAATTTTCTTCGCTTCGCTATAATAGACATTTTAAAAATTGAATTGATTTTAACGAATGACTGCTTACTTTTTCAAGAAAAAGATTCTCTACAACTTCACCGAAAGAATTTTTCAATTTTTCAAACCGAACGTCAAATATGGTGTTCCCCAGGGTTCTCATTTGGGACCTGTATTATTTATTATGTTTGTCAATGATATAGTGCACTCGATCAAATTTGCGAAACTGTCTTTGTTTGCCGATGATATAAAAATATATTCTATTATCAAATCTGAATCCGATTGTCTGAAACTTCAAAGTGATCTTGATGCGCTGATTCAATGGTCTGTTCAGAATAATTGATGTCTAAACGTCCAAAAATGTTGTTTTATCTCCTTTTTTAGGGGAAATCGTAAAGTTATTTCAAGGTATAAAATGTTCAACTCCTATTTAACTTTTTCTTCTTCGGTCAAGGATCTTGGGGTTGTCCTTGATAGCTCTTTAAGATTTTCTAGTCATCTTAATTACGTTGTCTCTAAAGTCTATGCGATGTTAGGGTTTCTAAGACGGACCACGTTAAATTTTAAATGTAAACGCTCGTTTTTGACCCTATACAGAACTCTAGTTTTACCAATTTTATTATATTGCTCTCCAGTCTGGTCGCCTTATACTCATTGTGGCATTGCAAGGCTGGAATCTGTTCAACATCGGTTTATCCGTTTTATGTCTTTTAAGGTGGGTAACCCGATGTCTTATTTCGAGCATGACTATTCTGCCCTTGCTGTCATGTCACTTGAGCTTCCCACTGTTAAATCTATTCACCGTAGTTGTGATTTGGCTTTTGGGTATAAAATTGTGAACGGTTATATTAACAGTGTCTCACTGCAGAATTTGTTTGCGTCACGAACTGTTACCTATTCGCTGCGCTTTGTGAGTCCTATACACGAAGGTAGACATAAAACTAATTTCTGTTTCTACTCAGGGCTGGCTAGGGTTAAACGCGAATGGAATAGTCTCCCGGTCGCTGTCAAGAACTCTGAGTCCTTTTATATGTTTAAATCAAGAATGATGACCTATGTTAAATGTTTTTAAAACTCTATTACTTTGTATTTCCTCTACGAGTCTCAGATAGCTTCTATGTCTAAATATTTTTATTTTATGTTAACATATTTTATTTATTGTAATTATTTTATTTTAATGTACATTATGCCATCTGTATATAATTACTGTAAAAGGCCTATGGCCGTTGATCCTATTAAATACAAATACAAATACAGATTCTACAAAATCCCATCGATTATTCAGACCCTTCCATTCCTTGAATACATACAAACCTGTTAACATTGTTTTTATCAAAAATATTTTCTAATTGATTATATACTTTTATAAATCCCGGACATTGTTGACATTTTCTAAAGTCGCATTGATTCCGTAATACATTCGCGCATCATGAGTTTTAACATATATCATGATACCTGATGGAAATATTTTCTGTATTGTTCTCGTCAAGAAAAGTTGATAATTTAGCACCCGCAATCATTACTTTTGTATATAAATTATCGAATTGTCTTTTGGATAATATAACTAAAAAGTGGTGTGCTCAGTGCCAAAGTAACCTAAAGACTGATGCCACTTGGGTAAAAAGTTCTATATAAATGAACGATGTGCGTGTTTTTAAACAAACCTCTCTTTCATTTTCCAAGTAATGACCCAAATAAAAATATGTAGAAAAAACATCGGGGTATACTTACCACCACTATATATCTGACAATTTTACAAACAAGTAGTTAGGAATTGTATGCCTGAAAAGGGGTAGAAAGCGTTTTATACGGCCGGGCGGCTGATATGTACGGGCGGCCCGGCCGGTGGCATGGCGCACGGACACTCATGCGCTCGGTTTTCTTTACATTACAAAGCCAGTTTCAAAGATGACAAACTGAAATTTTGAGAAGTTAAAGAAAACACCTTTGCGAACAACTTTTGTTTATGTCACAAGAAGAAAAAAAATGGTATATCGAGCGAAAATTGAGTTACAACAAAATAATCTTGAAAATTTGTTATAAACAATAATATTTTGTTTATATCATTCACATCGGTGCAAAATGTATACATTTCTCCACATTTTCGAATTAAACATTTTTTTTCTCTGAGTGATAGTTTTCGAGATATCGCCGTTTAAAAAATGGTAAATTTCATTTTTGTCGTTTACACTTTTATCAATAACTTTTGAACAAATTAATATTTTGAGCTGAAATTTACAGGATAGGCTTATCTTTACGCATTCTAAACGTAGTTCAATTTTGAATAAATTCTGAAACTTGACTCCGAAACGTTGGCGATTTCACATGGAATGCCGCAGCTGCTTCCAGCACAGAAGAATTATATTTGTGCTCTGTAGCCTTACCTCGTCGTCTAAGTCGATTACCCTTAGATTTGCTAAAATGACGGCTTTTTACTTTCTTCTTTGAAATCTTTTTACTACTAGATACTTTACCCATCATTCAAATAGTACCTTCAGTATAAGAAAAATGTAAATCAATTGTATTTTTAGTTAGTTAATATAACTTGTTGTAAACATTTTTGAAGTTATTTTTTTTCTCGTGACAAATATCGAATTTAAACTTACCAGACAACTTGCTAGAATGACAATTATTCTTCAACAATTAAAAAAATTGCTTTTTGAATCAAATATGATTTTCACAACGCTTATAGCGTCAAAGACAACATGCGTTCCGCAATACGATCGAGGTACTGGGTGACATGTGCTTATTGCGGAACACTGATTTTCAGCTTTCCGCTTGCGGAACATGAAACTGAAACAGCTCCTAATTAGGAACACGTATTTTATAAAACATTAAAACAAATACTTTACAAACAGATGCACTTAGTCAAAAACAACATGCAAAATACTTTCAGGAAATCGAAATTCCACTTTGATCCAGAAGGTATTTCATGTCAAATATAAATAAAAATGTTCGCTCTTACATCGTACCGATTCGTCTTCTACATCTACAAAATCGAAATTATGTAGCTTAGTTATATTCCAACATTTTGTATGAGTAATTTTTATAAATACTATCATAAAATAATGGCAGATATTCACTCAAAAATATTTAAAGTCAATACTAATTTTTCTAAAATTTTTAACAAAATCGGAGATGTGATGTCAGATCGTGATCGATTTGACGAAGAATGACTCAAATTGATTAACCCTTTTCGTCCCAAAAGTCTGGAATTTGGACATAACTTACAACGCCGTATATTTTGTTCCAAACGGCGTTAGAAAACATAGAAATAAGTCAAAATAGATAGATTTGCACCTCTTCTTTCAAATGCCGTGGTAAGAATCAGCCGGCAATTTCAAAGAAAAAAGTTATGATCATTTTTTTTTTTAAAATCCTGATTTTTTTTACGTTTCTTCTCAGGAATCGCGTTTTTTGACATAGAAAAGGGTAATGCTGACAATTTCAAAATATGTTAATCGCGTCTTTTTGCTCAGCCCTTTCTTGTTCCGTGGGATTTGTTTCAAAAAACAAAATGGCAGCTTCAAAATGGCGTCTGCAAGTTATAATTTTGCATTTTCTCGCATAATTATCGATTATTTGACCACGTAACGGTTGAAATCATGGAGAATTGGGATGAAAAAATAATTCTTATCATTTGTGAATACCTAATCTCATTATTATTCATTCATATCCTCAAATTAGTTATATACAATGGACTTTTACGTTTTTTCGAACAATGTTCTATTCTATACGCATTCAGAAATATTTGAAGTTATTTTTGTTAAAGTTATTTTTCCTAAATTTATTTTTGTTAAAGTTATTTTTTTAAGTTATTTCCGGAAGGGAATTTGAATAAAATGTAACTGAAAACACGAATTTCCTAGTTTATTTTGTTTTTTAACCACTCAATGTTTTGATATTGTGTATAATAAGTTTCTACTACAAAGTTATGCTAGTATTGCCTGGTATTGCCAATGACTTCGGCATCTGCCGCTTGATTTCTGCCAGGTAGCACCTGTTTGAACTCTACAGCCGAAACAAATAGACATATACTTACACTGCTTAAAAAAATGTCTGTCCATGTTACGTTTCCTCTCCACCTTGTGGAAAAATATTGCTGAAAAAATAATTAAATTTGCTGAAACGATCAATTAAGCTAAATTTTGCTGAAATTCAATCTGAACTAATATCGAAATTGGGACTCCATTTCAGCATGTAAGTTTAGATATTTTCAGACAAATTCAGAATAAGTTTCAGTAACATGTTATTGAAAATTGCTAAAATTACATTGACATGTTAAAAAAATACTGAAAAGTTAATGAAAGAACCTACATTTTACTGAAATAGATAGAAGCCACAATACAAATTTAGAGCCTATTAATAGGTTATTATATATATATTATATATATAAATTGTTGCTATAGAAGGTTTTTAAAGTCTCAGTCAATTTTAACCAAAATTATTAACTTTGAAAGACATTCATAATTCTTTGTATGAAAATTGTATGAAGAATTCGGATCAATTTCTTAATAATTGTTCCAAATAAAATTTCATTAGAATTTACAGAAATATTAGTCAAATTTAAGAAATGTACAAAATTCTATTAAAATCGACTAAGTTCCTCAATGTTCTAAAATACCAATTTCGATATTAATTTAGCGGAATTCAGACAAATTTAGTACAATTCCAGAATTTTTAAGTAAAATTGCTCAGAATAAGTAAAATTTGGATAAATATTGAGTTCATTTCAGCAATATCACTACATTTTATTGAATGACATTATCCTGAAAATAATAGGTCCAATGTCAATATTAAATCAGTATTATTAAGAGATTTTCAGTATTTTTCTATAAAAGATACATTAGAATTTTCAGTAGAATTCAGGAAAATATCAGCTTATTTCAAAAAACTTACATTTTGATAAAATACGCTGAAATTTCCTAACGTTTCTAATGCAGTAATTTTGATAGTAATTGAGTGTAATTCAGGAAAATTCAGAACAATTTTAGTATTTTTCAGAGAAATATTTTAGTAACATTCAGATAAATATTTCAGTAAAATATTACTACAATTTGCTGAAAGTCTCTGAAATATCCTGAATATACCACACTGTAAAAAATACGAATGAATTTTACAAACTCATTGTAATCTTTATTTTATATAAATTTGGTAATATTCGCACGTGTGAAATAGTGTTTTTACTATTTGAGGTTAGGATTTTTACAATATTTTTGTAAATTTTCCAGACAGCACTGTGGATTTACTACATCAAGCAGAGGGAATGTACAACGCGTTGTAATTTGACAATGCTACACATTGGTAATATTTGAGCCCACATCAAACATGATAATTTTACCGTTCAACGGGAAAAAGCGACAAAATTTGTAAAAATACAATGCCCAACAAGAAAATTTACAACATTAAAAGTGTAAAATTTACCATGTTGAACGTGGGTAATATTTGAGCCCACGTCCAACGTGGTAAAATTCATTTCTATTGTTTACAGTGTAGTCCCAATTTCGATATTAAATCAGTATTTCTTAGAGATTTTCAGAAACACATTTTCAGTACTTTTCAGCAATATTTTTACACAAGGGCCGTAATTATCAGATAATGATGGCGAGTACATACTGTAAAAAAAGATTGTGTGAAATTACTACTCTGAGAGTAGGTAATCTGTATAACCTAGTCTGAGAGTACACTGTAAAAAAATCGTGTAAAATTACAGTTGAGAATGGGCTCGAAAATTACCCACTTTCAACGCAGTGAATTTACTATGTGGAACACAGTAACTTTCCCTAAATCTTGTAATATATTACTCGTTTGTAAAATTACCACGTCCGACGTAGGCTCGAAAAATTACAACAGTCTAGTATTTTCACTATGCTCGACGTCGTAAATTTACAATGCGGCGGTAAATCTCTAACCTCACTTCGGTAAAATTTCAACGCTCAACTTACAAGGGGACGCTACGGATTGGTGCTCTCCGATTTTGTTGAAACTGGGCCATAATGTGGTACTTAGTACCTCTTTACTTGTCATAAAGTAACACGACCCCATAGGCAGTCGTTTCCGAGAAAAACACGTTTTAAGTTTTAATGCTGACATCTTACAAAGTTTTATACGTACCGGACGAAACAACGATTCGAAGCTGCGTTGGTTTAGGTGCTAGCGCGTTCGCTTCGTATTTCAAAGGTCGTGCGTTCGAATCTCGACGTTGGTAATTTATTTTTTTTCTTTTTTTTTCCATAATTTGTTAAAAACTATTAAAAATTATAAAAATTGCGAATATTAATTATTTTTATCAATTTTAAAATATCATTTTGTTGGAAAAATGTATTTTCTTTTATTCCTTCCTAATATTCATAATGAGTATTGATAATGGTAATTTAATTATCATGATTATTATTATTATGATTATTATTATTACTATTATAGTTATTACTATTGACTGCTAATATTAACTGCTAATAATTTCAATTCATCATTCACTATAATATGAAAATAAAAATCCATCTGTATTATGGAATAAAAATAGGCGTTATTATAGCATATTCATATGAGAAACTTCTACATTTATTACTTAATTTGCTGAGGCTACAATGCAATTTCCGCAGTGATACTTATCGTAAAAACATTCAAAACAAAAATTGGTGAAACATCGGGCACATCTTATGAACGCGAAGATTCCACAGTCACACGGTTTTTTCAACGCTTCGAGCTGAAAGCATGCTTCATTCATTGGAAGAGGTCACTCTAACGTTCGTGTACACTTGACAAAATTCGTTGATGTTCTTCTGTACTCTGGGTCCAAATACACCTGTACTCTCTTGCAGACATATAAATACCGTTGGTAATAATTCGCCTGATAAGGTAATCGCATACTGGGCAGTATATGAATGCGTCACCTTGTTCATATCCTTTCTTTTCACATATACTACTTTGGAACCTTTTTCTGCCAAACTTCTGTTATATACTGATTGGTACTGACACCCTATGATATAATATAAAAACATTATTAAAAAAAATAATATCAATAATTTGATTAATAATTCCGTTGATTGAATTAAAAATTAAAAAACAAAAAATATCCAAATATGTTTTTGATACAGGGTACGTAAAGTACTTGTAGAATTTGTATCGGAAGTACGATACTTCGGGTTAATATCCTACCGCAGATTGAATATAAACAATGCTTTGAACTCGAATTAGTTATTAAAATCCAAATTAGCACTGTATTATAATTCAAAATCATTAATTTTTATTTAAAGTTCATAAATATATGAATATTAAATATAGTAAAAATCTAATTTTTCAAGATAAAATTTACGAAATGTATTATTGAAATTAAAAACTTGACATTTACCAGTTTGATCCGTATTTATGACAAATTTCTTTGGAAACAGAGGAATCAAAACTTTCGTTTGTATTCGAAAGGTTTTGGCAGCTGCCAAGGTTTCGTCCATGGTAACCGTTTCCCTTTCGGTCACAAATTTTGTCACTTTTCTTTGACGAATGGGATGTTTCCTTTTGAACTTGCTTACCCAGGCTTCAGATGCCTTAAATTGAAATCCATGGAATTGACTTGCTGCAGCCAATGCCCACTGTTGCAAATTCCTTGTTGTTACCTGCATCGACTTGGCACGATTTTCTTGAAAGCGATCGTAAGTCCACGAATCAATTATTGCGTACTTATCTATATCACTTCCACCTTCTTTAATTTGCTTTTCCCATCGTGCAATATGGTGCTTATATTTTAATTTCGAACATCCATGTCTTTGCAGAGTGTTAATAGACCATGTTGGATTGTTCTTCGATATATTTACTGCTCTAATTTTATATTTTAGCAGAATACAGTCGTATTTCTGTTTTTTATCTTCAGGCTCGTAATCGGAATCTAACTTTATTACATCTACCTGATCAGCACTTTGAAACAAATTCTCACAATCTTCATCATCAGGAAGAATTAATTCTTCATCGATAAATAATTTTTTCTCTGCAAGCAAATTTACAATATACTCGAAAATCTCTTCTCCAATTGCCATGGCTTCTTCACTGATAACAGATGAGCTGGAACCAGTGATTAAATTATTCTGAACAAGTAGATTTTCGCAGTAATCCATTGCATCTTTCAACAGAGATGAAGCATCAGGAAGAAACGAAGACATTTTTTCAGAAGGAAAAAACGGAGATATTTTTTTTAAACAACAATTTAACACTGACTGCGAAGAAACTACGAAATTTTCACTTTAATGCACAGAAACGGACTAATATTTATGTAAACTTGTAATAACACCTTCTACCTTTATAATTAGAAATTAAACATAATAAATATATTGAAAAATATCAGTTAAAAATTCCAGGTAATGAGTAAACGGTCAACATACAAATGTGTCATATTTTATATATATACTTTTCATTACAACTTATCCATTTTTATTCACTAATAATTACTAAAAATGTTGCATGTTCTATTAATGTATACGGCAGAATATTGATAATTTTTTTAACTTAAAACGTTTCCCTACATAATTTAAATATATAAGTAAACTTTAAGAATATCAGAAAGATATACGAAGAATTAAATTTTCCAGCAATTTGTAATTAAAAAAAACGATTAAAATTAATCATTTTCATGATTTTTCATTAATTAAACTAAATTCATAATTTCCTAGTTTGGACTTTTTGTATTAGAAAAATAAACAAACACGAAATGTAGATAGTATGCTGGAATATCAGCCTCGTGAAATGCATGCGAAAATGCAAAATAAGTTTTAATCTTCGCGTTCATAAGATATGTACCAATTTTTGTTTTCAATGTTTTTACAAGTATCACTGTAGAAATTGCATTGTAGCTCCAGAAAATTAAATAATAAATGTAGAAGATTCTCTACTTCTAATGCAGATTGATTTTTATTTTCATATTATAGTGAATGATGAATAGAAATTATTAGTAGTAAATATTAATAACAATAATAATATTAGTAATAAAAATAATAATTAATTACGATAATTATCACTTTAAATAAATACTCATTATGAATATTAGGAAGGAATAAAAGAAAATACATTTTTCCAACAAAATGATATTTTAAAATTGATAAAAATAATTAATATTCGCAATTTTTATAATTTTTAATAGTTTTTAACAAATTATGGAAAAAAAAAAGAAAAAAAATAAATTACCAACGTCGAGATTCGAACGCACGAGCTTTGAAATACGAAGCGAACGCGCTAGCACCTAAACCAACGCAGCTTCGCATCGTTGTTTCGTCCGGTACGTATAAAACTTTGTAAGACGTCAGCATTAAAACTTAAAACGTGTTTTTCTCGGAAACGACTGCCTATGGGGTCGTGTTACTTTATGACAAGTAAAGAGGTACTAAGTACCACATTATGACCCAGTTTCAACAAAATCGGAGAGCACCAATCCGTAGCGTCCCCTTGTTAGTGTTATTACCAAATTTTCATGATTGAAAATTACCATTGTATTGTAAATTTCATTTTCATTTTTTATAGTGTAGGTAATCTGTATAACCTAGTCTGAGTGTAGTAAAATCCCTAGAAAGTTGTAAATATTACAGCAAAGATGTAAATTTACAGCGACTGTCAACAGACTTGAAATTGCAGGTTAGAATTTACAATTAATGTAGTAAAATTACTGTGTTTATAGTAAAATCACACCATTATAGTGAAATTACAGTGCTGTAATAAAATTACAATATCGGTGAATTTTTCACATTTTTTAGGTTAAATACACATTTGGTGCGTGCAGTAGTATATATATGTATTAAATACTGAATTGTATTATATAATATAATATATGCATTGCAATGTTTTTTTTGTGAATGTAAAAAATATTGCAATTTGTTTAAGAATTAATTAAATAGTTTTTAGGAATGTTTTAATATTTATTATTTATCATACAATAGCATTTGTAATATAAAATTCAACCTGACAAACAACGATTCGTATATAGTTTTGCATTTAACGACAATAAACAATACATGTAAATAGTCACTTTACAATAAATTTGGTTCATAAAACTTCACTCGCTTTAACAGTTTGTAGTTTACGAAGTAACGTGTACACTTTTTCGGTGACAGCTTAATTTTTACCCCTGCTTGCGTCTTCTGAATAGATTTCGAGCCACTTCATTTGTGCATATTCAAAAAAGTGGGGAACAATATTACATTTATACAATATTACAATTACATATAATGAAAATAAATCCATCAAACTTAACCTCAATATACTTGTAAATAAACTTCATTTTATTTGGTCAAATAAATATGTAGCATATGATATATATACATCTGCACACGTTTGATGAGATAAAAAATATCTTCACATAACAAATAATCTAAATCTTTACAAGAAATTCAAACAAGTATATAAACATCAATGATGGCTGCCCGGGTCACGCGCGGAATGGAAAATATTACTAGAGAAATTGTATTTTTAACATTGTCAGATGTAATTTCACATTCAAACAGTAATTTCAAAAAGTGTAAAATTACTGCTCTCAGAAGTGGTAATTTATATAACCTACTCTCAGAGTGACAATTTCACAATATTTGTAGTGCTATTACAGTTTTGGTGTAAAAATACTAGTGATTTTGTACTTTTACACCATTCAGAGTGGTAACTCGGGTGTGTAATTTCACACTTGTGTTGTGATTTTACGAAACCATTTCAGGAAATAATGAGAGGAATCCTTTCCTCGTCTATTTTCCATGTACATGCAGTAGTCCTTCCCTTATTCTAATTTGTCCAGTCGGGCAAGATGGCGGCCTTCTTCCCTTATTCTAATTTTCCCCTCTCCCCCACTACTTAAAGTACGTTTTCATGGAGCGGAAAATATCCAGATATTTTTCCCCGTCTTAGAGTAATTGCAGCTAGATATGCGCTTAAATAGTTGGACTGTACCGAACTATTAGATATTGGCGGGATTTTAAAATTGAATTTCGTAATTGGTAATTTGGGCAGTTTATATCTTCATACTTATTTTGTATAATTACTTAAATCTACTCAAATAATAAATATTTACATTTTTATCAAGGATTATCGTTATTCTCGACATTTCTTTAAAATTTCATGCTTTGATCTTTCGCGCGATCATCATAACCTCAAAATTGCAAAAATCAAAATAAAACTAAATTATTTCTATTTTTCTTTCTCTTTAACGATTTCAGGCAAGAAAGAGAAGCAAATATAAAACGATTTTTCATAAATTCAGAAAACAGGGCTTTTTATGCATTAATTTTTTTAAATAGAATTTCAAATTATATATTCAGATATTTTACGCTCCATGAAAACGAGGGAAAGGCGATTTTGGTCAGATATTATATCCCGGCGATTTTGTGCAGGTGGGGGTGAAAAGATGGTAGAGTGGGGGAAATATCCGGATATTTTTCGCTTCATGAATTGGGACCTTTATACCGTAAAATCCTACAAATAGAGAAAACCCGATATGGGCTTCTGTCATTATAGATTCTATTCATAGGTTATTTTTATGCAACTGCATATTTTAAGAGAAAACATAATTTTAATGTAATAAGCAAATGAATTAACAATAAAAAAGATTTCTGCAAATATTTGTCGCGGAAAATATAACCTCAAAAATATTCATGTTAAACGTCAATACATATCGCGAATTGCTCTCAATACAGTAGTCCTTCCCTTAATCTAAGGCCTTCTTCCCTTATTCTAATATTTTCCCCTCTCCCCCACTACTTAGATTTGTAGTCTCACTTTTGTCTCTTTTTCTTTTGTTGCGCGTGCGCCGTTATTTGTATTTAGAAAATCCACACGTCAACACACGTCAGTGGGGAGAACGCGTGAGGGGAAATATCAGAATAGGAGAAGAGAAAAAATTAGAATACGGGAAGACATTAGAATAAGGGAAGGACTACTGTACATCACAGTTGGGTAAAAGGAAAGAAAAACTGGTTTTCTACAAAAGTATGTAGAAAACCGGTAGTTTACGTCGAAAACGTAGAAAACATGTAATCTACAGGAAAATGGTAGAATACTGAAACATACTCGAAAACATAACCTATTCAAATGTTTATGTTTTATTTTTGTTATCCATTATAAACGAAAAAGAATTTTTTCTGAATTCAAGATGCCAAGGTATTTGAAATCTTAAAAGAAAAGATTAAGGTGGTTAGACCCCAGAATATCATATGTTGAAGAAACAGATTTAATAACGTTTCCAAGAATTTAATTTTCATTATTAATAATATTGTTAAAAAGTGAAAGCATTATTCTTCATGAAAAAAATTGAATTGTGCAAAAATAATCTGTTAAGTCACTTTTGTAATTGATTCAAATTTTTTCTTCTCCGCTGTTAAGAATTTTTTTAAAATGAACGGATTTTAACGAATAACGGCTTATTTTCTCGAGAAAAAGATTTCCTTTAACTTTACAGCATAATTTTAAAAAAATTCTTTGTCTGATCACGAAAATTACTAAAAAATCGTTAAAAGTAGCAGTTCTTTTTAAAAATAAATAGAGATAATTTATCGTTGGCTTCGGAAATTTCAAAATACTTACAGTAAAGTTGTAGAAAATCTTTTTCTCGAAAAAATAAGCCGTCATTCGTTAAAATCCGTTCATTTTAAAAAAAATTCTGAACTGTGGAGAAAAAAAAGTGTGAAAAAATAACAAAAGTTGATTAACAATTTATTTTTGCACATTTCAATTTTTTTTGTTTTCAAGAAGAATAATGCATTCACTTTTCAATAATATCATTAATAATGAAAATTAAATTCTTCGAAACGTTATTAAATATTTTTCGTCAACATATGGTATTCTGGGGTCTAACTACCTTAAGTAATAAACCAACTAATTTTATATTCCTGTCGTAAAAAATAATTTATAATATTTGTGAAATAAATGTTATTAATTTCTAAAATTACGAATGCATTTTTAAAAAACAACATAACCTCCTTAATTGTGACATTAGCGAGGTTTTAAAAGTAGTTTTGATAATATTTACATCATTTGTAACTAATATTTTGCGGATACCTTGTATCTTTTTGGATTTTTCAGTCTTCACTTTGATTTTTAACTAAAAAAATACACATATAATTGCGCCAAATAAATTTAAAAGTTTGATGTAGACTACCTCCATTTGTGTAGAAAACAAAAGATGTAGTCTACGCCATATTCGACACGTAGAAAAGTGAAGTAGTTTACCTCCAGTAAACTACCAACCTAACACTGCTGTACATAAGAGAGGAAACGAGAAAGAAGTTAGAAAGACAACATCTGACAACATCCGAGTGAAACCAGAGATTATAGTCTCTGGTGAACCGGTGAAACAAAGAAACTCGTTAGGCATAGATAATAAAAAAACAAAGAAACGCCTATTATAAAAGACAGGGATGGCAAATTGGTAACAGCGCCACCAAGTAGTTGGCAAGCACACTACATGGTTTGGTGTTTGCCAACTTTTAGCCACCTTTTAGACATTTAGCAAGCTTTATTAATCCTCAGTAACCTGGTTATGCTTCGAGCCTCATGACATGAGCTCAGCGATTCCGTAATCATTCTATAATAATTATTATAGACCGAATGCGGTCATGAGCTTCTCCGTAAAAAAAACCGGTGGTCGAATGTGGCATGAAGCTCGAAAACAAGAAAAGAAAATTCGGGGCATGCTCGTGGATTATCGACGTCGTGCTGAACGTCGCAGAGATTATTATGAAAAAATCGTAAGTTTCTTACCAAATCTCACAGTATTTTGTAGTTTTGTCCATTTTGTCATCGACTTCTCTTCTTACAGAAATCTGATCCTACGCAGTTCTTGCAATTACATGGAAGGCCGTGTAAGATTCATTTGGATCAGGCGATTGCAGCTGCGGGTGATAGCCCTGCCAATATGTACGTACTTGTTTACAATATTTATTTAACCTTGAATAATTTTGTTATTTCATGTTCGCAAATATGTCTACTTTTTTACAGGATGCCTTGGCAAGGCAACGATGACAATCTAATAGATCGTTTCGATGTGCGGGCGCATCTGGATTGGATTCCTGAAGCTCCAGACACCATTGATGTAGACGTAGCACTAACGAGTGAAGATCGTCACATTAACTATGAACGATATAGAATTATTGTACAAAATGAGTTTCTAACAGGTTAGTTCTAAATTTATCCATCTTTAGACATTTTACTGACACTTTAATACTTACAGTTCCTGAAGAAAAGTTCTTACATCAAATACATCTTGAGGAACAGTTTGGTTCGTCGACGAAACCTGAAACAGTTAAAGATAAGAAAAAATCAAGTAACAATGCTGCTATTGGGTACAATTACGAAACCGAGGAAGGAATTCCGGAAGGAAAGTCAAACTCTGCCGACAATAGCATTGTACAGGAAGAAAAGCCTGAAGATGACGACAGCGACGTGGATCTTGACATATGCGTCGATGTGTCGCAAATCGAACCTGCGCAGGCGCACGAAATGAATCAAGTGGCGCAAAAGTATGGCCTAATCGGCGCAGATTACTTCAGTTTCCTAACGCAAGATTTTGAAGAAGCCGAAAATCTGCGGCAAGCCCGAAAACAAGAGGAAGAAAAAGCGATGTATTCTGTAAGTAAACAAATTAATTTTAATTTGCATTTGTTTTATTTACATTTTGTTTTAGGGTCGACGATCTCGAAGGGAACGGCGTGCGTTCAGAGAGAAGAAAATGATTGGTCGAGTTATGAGTCCGCCAAGGTAATTACGAATGTACATAATAAAAAACAAAATTTTAAATACAATTTGTTTCATCAGTTATGCGGCAAGGGAAAGTCCCGAGTACAATCCATATCGAAAGTCTTCTTCAAAATCTCGCTCTCGTTCAACGTCACCGATAAACACAGGACAAATTACGTACATTACGAGTTTCGGTGGGGAAGAGGAGGCGCAAACCAGCGTATCGCAAGGTGCTGCGTCAACTGCGAAGAAGATCAATTATGCTCATTTGAGGCGAAAGAGATCGGAGAGTCCCATTTTTATAGATCGTACGACCGGTAAAAAGATATCAAAGTCCCGAACAAGAAGTCGTTCGAGATCCAGAAATAGAAATTCGTATCGAACACGAGATAGAAGGCGAAATGTTTCGTATTCCCGGTAAGTTTGTTTTAACCTAAAAAGAGATGCAATGTTTTAAAGTTTCTTGTATTTTTCAGATCGAGAAGATCGTCAAGATCCAGGAAATACGGTAGATCGAAGTGGTCGCGTAGTCGGTCAAGGTCTCGAGGACGAAGTAGATCACGATGTTATTCGCGCTCTCGATCAAGGTCTAGATCACGCACAAAACGATCCAGATCGTCGTCTTCAAGCCGATACTCTAAATCTCGATCCAAGTCGAGATCACCGTCGAAATCGCGTAATAGAAGTAGATCGAAGGATGGAAAGAGGAATTTTTCGAAAACAAAATCGAAATCTAGGTCAAAAACGAGATCAAGATCTAGGACGAGATCAAAATCTAGATCGAATTCGAGGTGTAAAGCTAAGTCGAGATCAAAGTCGAGGACCAAGTCTAGATCGAGATCACGAAGTCATTCCAGCAAACGCTCGAGGAGTACTGAAAAAGCGGCTGTGATACCTAGGTTCGTTTGATTTTTACAATTTTATTAAAATTTGAACACTTTTAACGAGGTTAACTTTATGCAGGTATTATGGTCGTAGAGGAAAATCATCGAGTTTAGAGCTTGAGTTGTCAGATAAGGATGACAAGTCAACGCAACCGACCAAGTTGTTAACTAATACAAGCGCGTAAGTAAATTGTACTTTAATAATGTTGTCAACTGCCCTTCGCTGATATTACTGAGACTGAATTATGTTATTTCATATCAAAATCTATTAGAAACCTATTTTTTTTTTTTTGCCAATGGATATTTACTGAAATTTATTAGCAAAAACAAATTATTTTAAAAATTTTACAAGTCTTAGCGACAATTCGTCAAATAAAGCTGAAATTTGTTAATCTGGGGTTTTTGATATCACTAATTACGAATCTATGTAAAAATTCTTAAGGTCTAGGTAAAAATTGTTAAGTTATTTAATTCGATTGAAATTTGTTACTTGGGAGTTTTTGTGTTCACTGATTACGATAATCAAAAAAACAAAATTAAAATGTCGATAAAAATCTTGTTTTATTGCAAAGATGTGCTGCATCTATTTGATATTTTTTAATATGTATGTTATTTCGGAAGCTGCATAATTTCCAGTTTGTTTTTTGATATCGCTATGTACTTGTCGACTCACAATTAAAAAAAGGATCAGAGTGTTTACTGTTAGGAAGTGACGCTGCATTTGAGGTTAAACAAGTCAGATTCTAGTTTAACTATAATTTAAGTTCTGTAAGTTCGCAGAATAATGAATATATATTATGTTTATTTTGCAATGAAAAATAAAAAATGTTTACATCTTTCACTACTGTCAATTTTTCTAAAAGTAGTTCAGAATGCAGCTTTACATTCTTGAGTATTACTGTTTTATTGCAATTTCTAAAGCTTCTACTCGAGTATTTTCTAGTAGATTGCGTATTAAAGATACAATTTGATTTCTAAATAAAATCGCTAATGAATTTTACTACTAAAATTACTACTGATAACTTTAGTTTCAAGTAATTTATTTAAAGAATATGGAACTGCGACTGTTGAAAGATGAATAGAAAACTTTATTTAATTCAATTGAAATTTGTTACTCAGAAGTTTTTGAAGTCATTGATTAAGAATCGATGATCAAAAAAGGAAATTCAAGATGAATAAAACAAAATTTAAAATGGTGGATCCAAAATGTCGGACAAATTATTGAGAAGTTATTTCATTTGACTGAAACAAGTTGAAAGTTCTTGAGGGCGGTGAATGAATGCATATTAAAAAAAAATATAACATTAAGGATTAATTGTTTTGCTTTTATTAAACATTTTATTGAAACAAGTCTTTTATTAATAACTTAAAATACTGACTAGAAAAATTCGACTTGAGTTTTATTTGTTACACTGTTATAGATTAGTAATAAATAATTTATGTTTAATATTATGAATTACTCGCCGTGCATTTATGAGGAAAGTTATCGTAAAACATACGAAGCAAACGTACTAACGACACCAAGATCATTTTAAAAAACGTTTGCTTCTTGTTAGTATATTTGCATTTATTTCCTTTGATGCTTTTAGGAAAAAAATAATAATGATGGTAAATGTTTTGATTTAGCCTCAACGATGCCTTGGCTACAGTTGTACAACATATATATAGAAATCTAAACAATAGTACTCCACAAGCAGTCATTTTTCTTGATGTACACTGTAAAACATTTGTTGTTGAGCATCGCCAAAAAAATTACCCGCTTTCAACACGGTAAATTTATAATGCGGAATATTGTAACTTTGCAACTTTCGAAACGTTACTTTTCATATAATCTTGCATATTTTTCCTCGTTTTGTAAAGTTACTGTCCAATGTGGGCAAAAAAATTACCCACGAACAACGTCGTAAGAGTACACAATTTGTTACATTTCCGATACGCAACATTGTAAATTTACAACGCAGTCTTGAACTTCAACTTCAATTTGGAAAAAGTCCTACGCTGAATGTAGTATTATTAAACAAATTTTATGTCCGAATTTTACCAGGGTGGTGTAAATTTCATTTTGATTACAGTGTAGCATCAGCTTTCGACCCAGTTAGTGATGAAATCTTAGAGCAATTTGGTATTTTTTTCTTGTTAACATTCCAATTTTATATCAAAAGTTGCTTTACAGTAAAACATAGGATAGTTTTTTACCCTCGATTGAACCTTTAAACCATTCACTTTAGACTGTTTTAAGTATGTTCCAAAACGATAGTAAAATATTACTTTGTATCAAGTTTCATCATTTGTTTTCTTTATGTCATAGAATAGAATAGAATAGAATAGAATTTATTTCCAGGTTACAAAAACAATCAACTAAACTAATACAATAATACCAATGAACATAGACGCTTCTATATTCATTGATAATACTGTTTGTCGCAGAGATATAAACATGTCTGTACGCAGCCCAGAAAATAATGCAATACTTACATACTATAACTTAAGCTACAATATTTCGTTTAATTAGTATCATTGAAATAACACTAAGTAACAGTTGACTGTGTTCAAATTAATATATATTAAATAATTAATACAATCTATAAATTTAAGTGACTTACGCATGTAATTTTTTTTTGTAGTTCTTATCTACAGGTATTTTATAAAATTCTGTTAGTTTATTAAAATATAATATGGCAATATATTCGTGACTCCGTCTACCAATCTCTTTTTTTACTTTCGGTAACAATAACGCTTTGTTCTACGTAATTGATATGTTACTTTTATAAGCACATGTGAAATGTCTATTATGTTGATAAAGGTATTCTAAAAGGTATTTATTACATAGAGGCATTGATTGCTTGCACTTTCTATTGCTACCAATTAATATTTTCAAAATTTTGTTGCGAACATTATTTAACAAGTGAATTGGAGATTTTTTGGCTGACCCCCAAGGAATTATTCTGTAGGTAACAACACTATAATATAGTTTATACGTAATAGGTAACAAACTTTAAGAACTTAGATTGCTTAACTTTTTGAGTACTAAAATATGGTATTCACTTTTATTTATAAGTGTATTTAAATAGTAGTCCCATCTTAGATGACTATCTATTGCAATTCCAAGATATTTAGTTTTATCAACCCGTGTAATCATTTTCCATGCATTAAAATTTTCTCATTTACTATTATAATAGTTGCTGAAAGTTAACTGTACTGTTTTATCATATATTATTATCTCACCATTTTTTATAAGCTTAAGTTGTCTTTCGAATTTAATTGTTACATTAGTCCATGTGGTACCAGAGCACAAGATAATGGTGTCATCAGTATAAGAAATGATAATACAATCCTTTAGACAGATGTCCTAATCTTGTTCTATGCGGTACATCTATTTTCACTCTCACAAATTCGCTTTCTGTCTCATTAATTTTAACTAATTGATTTCGGTCTGTTAAATAGCTACCCCGCAAAGAAAAATTCATTGAAAATCCATTGAAATTCACTGCATCACTTCTGAATTCGTTTTCTTAGCTTCAGCAATGAATTTCAATGAGAAAATGTGTTTCAATGATTTTGAATGGTTAATATCTCATAAAAAGTTGTTCGATTTGATGATTTTGAATGGGAAAATAGTGAAATGAAGAAATGATTTCGTTGAATGAAATCTCTATAATGTTGATAAAGGTATTCTAAAAGGTATTTATTGCATAGAGGCATTCGTTGCTTGCACATTCTATTGCTACCAATTAATATATTCAAAATTTTGTATATAACATTTTATATATTAATTTTTCTAGTTATTTATTATTACATTATGGTCAGGAAGAAAATATTATTGCTAACACTTAAATTGTAGTAATTTTCTAGTACCATAGTGTTTTTCAAGGTATAAATCTGGAGGCCAGCCAAAAAATCTCCGATTCACTTGTTGAATAATGTTCACAACAAAATTTTGAAAATATTAATTGGTAGCAATAGAATGTGCAAGCAACCAATGCCTCTATGCAATAAATACCTTTTAGAATGTCTTTATCAACATTATAGAGATTTAACATGTGCTTATAAAAGTAACATATCAATTACGTAGAACAAAGCGTTATTGTTACCGAAAGTAAAAAAAGAGATTAGTAGACGGAGTCACGAATATATTGCCATATTATATTTTAATAAACTAACAGAATTTTATAAAATACCTGTAGATAAGAACTACAAAAAAAAAATTACATGCGTAAGTCACTTAAATTTATAGATTGTATTAATTATTTAATATATATTAATTTGAACACAGTGAACTGTTACTTAGTGTTATTTCAATGATACTAATTAAACGAAATATTGTAGCTTAAGTTATAGTATGTAAGTATTGCATTATTTTCTGGGCTGCGTACAGACATGTTTATATCTCTGCGGCAAACAGTATTATCAATGAATATAGAAGCGTCTATGTTCATTGGTATTATTGTATTAGTTTAGTTGAATGTTTTTGTAACCTGGAAATAAATTCTATTCTATTCTATTCTATTCTATGACATAAAGAAAACAAATGATGAAACTTGATACAAGTAATATTTTACTATCGTTTTGGAATATACTTAAAACAGTCTAAAGTGAATGGTTTAAAGGTTCAATCGAGGGTAAAAAACTATTTTCTATTTTACTCTAAAGCAACTTTTGATATAAAATTGGAATGTTAACAAGAAAAAAATACCAAATTGCTCTAAGATTTCATCATTAACTGGGTCGAAAGCTGATGCTACATTGTAATCAAAATAAAATTTACAGCACATTGGTAAAATTCGGACATAAAATTTGTTTAATAATACTACGTTGAGCGTAGGATTTTTTCCAAATTGAAGTTGAAGTTCAAGACTGCGTTGTAAATTTACAATGTTGAGTATCGGAAATGTAACAAATTGTGTACTCTTGTGACGTTGTTCGTGGGTAATTTTTTTGCCCTCATTGGACAGTAATTTTACAAATCGAGGAAAAATATATAAGATTATATGAAAAGCAACGTTTCGAAAGTTGCAAAGTTACAATATTCCTCGTTGTAAATTTACCATGTTGAAAGTGGATAATTTTTTTTTGCCTGTGATAAACAACAAACTTTTTACAGTGTACATCAAGAAAAATGGCTATTTGTGGAGTACTATTGTCTAGATTTCTATATATATGTTGTACAACTGTAGCCAAGGCATCGTTGAGGCTAACTCAAAACATTTACCATCATTATTATTCTTTTCCTAAAAGTATCAGAAGAAATGAATGCAAATGTACTAATAAGAAGCAAAGGTTTTTAAAATGCTCTTGGTGCCGTTAGTATGTTAATAAATTACTTGAAATTAAAGTCATCAGTAGTAATTTTAGTAGTCAAATTCATTAGCAATTTTATTTACAAATCAAATTGTACCTTTAATATGCAATCTCCTAGCAAATACTTGAGTAGAAGCTTCAGAAATTGCAATAATGCAATAATACTCAAGAATGTAAAGCTGCATTCTGAACTACTTTTAGAAAAATTGACAGTGGTGAAAGATGTAAACAGTTTTTATTATACATTGCAAAATAAACATAATATATATTCATTATTCTGCGAACTTACAGAACTAAAATTATAGTTAAACAAGAATCTGAGTTCTTTAATCTCAAACGCAGCGTCACTTCCTATATCTAACGGTAAACAAAGCAATCCTGTTTTTTAATTGTGAGTAGGCGAGTACATAGAGGGATATTAAAATACAAATTGGAAGTTATGCAGCTTCCGAAATAAAATACATATAAAAAAATATCAAACAGTTGCAGCACAACTTCACAATAAAACAAGATTTTAACCGATATTTTAATTTTGCTTTCTTGATCATTGTAATCAGTGAACAGAAAAACTCCCAAGCAAAAAATTTCAATCGAATTAAATAACTTTAAAATTTTGACTGCCATTTTGGATCAGTCATTTTAAATTTTGCTTGTTTGATCATAGATTCATAATCAGTGACCCCAAAAACCCCTGAGTAACGAATTTCAGCTTGATTTGACGAATTGTCGCTGTGACTTGTGAAATTTTTAAAATAATTTGTTTTTTGCTAAAAAAAATATGCGTAATGGATTTTGATAACAATGGGTAGTTGACAACATCTCCTTGTAAATGGTTTTTCAATAATAATAAAAAATTATCCTTTCAGGGGCAAGCCAAAAGCAGGGTTAAGTACAAATTCTGGTGGCGGACACAAAGTCAGTAAGAACCATAACGTTTTATTAGTCTCTTAACGCACAAAGCAAAAGAAAAAAAAAAAAAATACCCTTCAAAACTTACCGTCGAAGGTTTTCTTAATTATTACACCTTGCTTAACCCCACTTATACTTTTCTGACCTATCAGCGATGCACGCCTCGTACAATGAAAATCTTGCCTCTTATTGCCTTCTTTTTCATAGTACGATTCGCTTATATTCTCGGGTTCTTATCTTCCTTACAACTTTTTGCTTGAAATATATTATGTTAAGAAAGGACTTGCTTTCTCAAGGCAAATATTCAAAGCTCAACACACAACGTAATTAATAAGTTTCTTTTTCAGTTAACAAAAATTACACCTCAGGAGCGGCTTAAAAAAAAAATGCAAGCACTGTTGAACAGACAATGTATGTTACAAACATTCAAATTATTTCTCAGTTTAAACAAGTTTTTTAATTAGCCTTGTGTTTTAGATAAAGCTGATAAGAAAGCTGAGCAATTGCGTATTGAAAAGCTCGAACAACAAAGACAGGATCGTGAGGATGAGATTCGAGAAATGTCTTTGAAATTGAGGCGAAAGTAAGTAATTCGTTGGTTTATTACAAAAGAAATGGAGGCTAATAAGTATTTCTTAGGCAAAGAGAGCGAAGACACAAATACGAAGGTCGAAGTTCAGATTCCGCATCATCTGGATCCCGTTCACCAAGTCCTCGAAGTTCTCGTAGAGACAGGAGGGATCACAGAGATCGAGATGCTGACGGAGACAACGAACGAGACCGAGACAGATATAGGGAACGAGAACGCGATAGAGATAGGAGAGACGACAGAGACAGAGGGAGGATGGATAGACGACGTCACAGAGAATCGTCACCTCGATACATATCCCCAAGAAATAGCAGGTAATTAACTCGCATCATTTTCATTCGTTAATTAACTTATTTCTTTTGTTTGTTTCTTTTAGGGGTTTAGTCGATTATTGACTATAACGAACTTCCGGGACAGATCGATAGAACTTTGGAAGGTTACTGAGAATCTTCATATGTTATGTTAAAAAAATTCGTTTTCTGAAATAAATGAACATTATGTTATGAATTGTTATTTGTTTTAAACCCTTCCCATTCCTTTATTTACTTGTGTATATTTTTTATATATACTAGAAATCACGTGATTGAACGTTTATTAATCTTATCTGTTAATTGGAATATTGCGAATTCAGTATTGAGGTGGAGGTGAAGGTATAAACGTCTACTGGAGATAAATGAAAGAAAAATATGGTTCAAATTACTTTTGGAATTTTAACAAGTGAGAAATAAATTTATTGTGTAGCGATTTGCTAAAAAATGTTAAAAAACTTCATATTTTTATAGAAAATGTCAAATTATATGTACAAGTTTTAGGTTATGTTATATATTTATTCGTTTAAATATGGTTTTAAAGGCTGTAAAATATTTTATTGATAGGTTACAATTTGAGTAGTTAAAAACGTTAAATTTTTTAATAAACACAAATACTTCGAGGTAGCGATCGTTTAGTTTAGTGACGAGGAGTTTAATCGTTGACAGAATTGTCAAAATAGTTTGCTATGTTAAGAAAATACAATTTTTACTATTCTTGTTTAGTATTTGTTACATAAATCAATTTATGTTTACTATTTTACATACCAGTCAGCGATACTTGCTACGTAAATTCTAAAAATGATCGTAGCGGTCCAGCACTTGTGGATCTCGTTTCCAATACAAACTGCGAAACTGGAAAAATGCTTAAAGGCAAAGTAACTCAGGTTTCAATCGTACCAGACACCAAAGCAATTATTATGGTTTGATTAATTTTTGGAATGTTTAATATAACATTTAATATAATTGTAACATGTTTTATATTTTTATTAATAAAAGGAAACGTTAGTGAGATGGTGCGATGAATTTGCTGTTAATGTAATATTAACGACTGGTGGTACAGGATTTTCCAACAGAGATGTAACACCAGAAGTGACTAGAAAAGTAATCGAGAAAGAAGCGCCAGGAATTTCTCAAGCAATGCTTGCGGAAAGTTTGAAAGTCACTTCTATGGCCATGTTGTCGAGGTATACTAATTAAGTTGCACATTTCTATTTATTAATATATTTAATTAAGTAAAATGAAGGAGTCTAATGATCTTAATGAGTCAAGAAATTAAAAAAACTTCCAAATTAGTTTTTTTGTGATGTTTTAACGAACTATGTTATCATTATCGAATTGAAATTTATTAAATTAAAAAATTAACAATTTTTCATATTTTTTGTATGAATAGACATATAAATAATTTATAAACAATTTATATAGAAAGTGACGTAATGATAATTAGTAAAAATTATATTTATATGTGCACTTCGTCAAGAGTAAGATCATGGTGGCCACCGTCAGGGAAAACCGGGAAATCAGGGAAATGTCAGGGAATTTCAAAATTGGTCAGGGAAAAAGTAAATTGCAGACAAATCTTTAAAAAGTGAAAAACATTATTTAACAAAAAATGGCACAATTTCATATTCAGAAAAATGCTTTATTTATCGTGTTTCGCATAAAATTCTTTTAAATGATTTTAAATGCTTTCTCACAAATTTAAACAAATATTGACGTTTTTTATCAATAAGATATTTCAGTTTTGAACATTTTCGACCGATTTTACCAAAAACCAACAATTTTGAGAAAAAAAAAATCTTAAATTAAATATATTTGTGGTACTGCTCAGTTTTAAACGTTCTGGTACATTGCAACAAAAATAAACACGTTTAACAATAACACATTTCGGTATTGAATATATTCTAACAGATTTGAATAAAATTTAATAGTTTAACAAAAACAAATGCAAACAATTTTATATTTAAAGATATTTGTCTTTCTATAAAGATACTTTACAGAATATTTCAAAAATATTTGCCATACTAATTCTCTATTTAAACAAATATTTGTATAAATAAAACCTTTTGAAAATGATAGAAAACTTTCATACATTTTTTTAAATCTTCAAAAATCTTTGAAATTGCATAAAAAGGCTAAAAATCGTAGATGTTTAAAATGTTGAAAACAGCACAAAACTCCCAAATTTTGAGAATATTAATTTGTTTAAATGATTATTTTACCATTTCTATTTTAAGTAGTTGATATTTGTCCAATAGTATTTGAAAAATATAAAATTTATGGCAATTTTTTGTTATTGTCAACATTCGTAAAAATTTTGACAATACTTTGAATATACTGTCCAAAATCGCCTAAATTTTAAAATTTATCAACATTTATAATTATTGTCTAACATATTACCGCAGAACTTGACATTTTATATAACAAATTTTGACAAAGAACCCCAACAAATTTTCTACTATTATTTTGAATTAAACACGAAAAAATGCGCAGGAACATGATTTTTTTTTCTGGATTTTTATAGATAATATGTTTTAGAATATACTACTCTTTGTTGATTGAAAAAATAAAGAATTTATTGAAAATGTGCAGCTGTTTTTAAAACATTTTTATCCGTATTGTTTATTTTTAATAGATATCATTAAAATATTGGTCAGGGAAAAATCTGGGAAAAGTCAGGGAATTTTTTTCCGAAAAAAAAGCGGCCACCATGAAGATATCACATTTGAATATTAACGTTAAATTTAACTGTGAAACTTATATACAATTTCATTGTGTAGTAGTGAATTTGTATGAAACCACCGATTAGAAAGTGAATTGATGAAAAACAAACAAAACAAATTTATGAAATTAAACAGTTTAGTAATATATATTTTTTGTAGTCTTTGAGAATCTTTTTTCCTGTTAAGTTCCATAGATTTTAAATATGTGACATTTCAGAAATTATTCGTCGGTACCATCGTAATTCTTCATCTAGAATATTTACCTTCTCCCAATTAAATTCATGTCTTGATCCGATGTTCCGTAATGACATTTCTATTTTTGTGAACGCTGATATTACTTTTGTGTTAGTTAATTCTTGCAGTTAATTGTTGTTTTGTTTCGCCAACGTAAGATGTTCTGCAATCATTACAATTTAAGTAGCTTATTTTTATTTAACTTTTTAGTTACATCCCTTTCTCCTTTTGCAATATTATTATTGTTGAGGATTCTTGGTAGTATAATGTAACGTTTAATTTATTTAGTGTACAAGGACTCATTCGTCTCATAAAACAAACCGGTATGAACAATTTTTTATTATTAGATACCACGTTACTATTATATACAACACTTGACTGACAATTATTTTTGTTTGTATTATATATAGAAGCAATATGTTTTTTAATAAACTTAATAATGGAATAATTGTCATAGTTGTGATCATACTATATTTAAATTTTTATTATATTTTTTATCTGAGACGACAACAGTCCTATCTGCCAAATAATTAAAATTGATTGACAATTGATTAAAATTGATTCATTTAAAAAGTGATGAATACAAAATATGAAACATCACAATCAATTTCAGTAAATGGATCAACCTGAATCATAATTCACAAATTGAAAACCCTGCCATTCACTTAACCCATTAATGCTCAGATTTTCAGTATCAGTTTCAACATCGATAATTTGTATATACAAATGTAAATGCCTTTAGGAAAATTTGGGCTCCACTGTTTCTAACGTAAAATTGTATGCTCTTTCAGAATCTTTCAATAAAATTTCGATAAAATGAACTGCAAAAAAGTTATGCACGTTTTTCTGTTAAAAAACATTGTTTTTTACTTTTTTTTTTTTTCATTACAACCCAGTAAACGAAAGTAGATTGAAAAATATTAAAAAGGGATCAATTGGGATTAAAATGAGACTACTTTTAATTCATTTTGTTCAAAAAAGGGATTGGAGTGGTTTTGAATTCTAGTAAATTCCAAAGTAGGTATATAAATTGAAATTATTTAATCCCTGTGAATCCTCCTCGAATAATCGTTGTGAAAATCAATCCCCTTGAATGCCATAACTGTGATTGAAAAACGTATGTTTCAATCCCTGTGAATTCCACATCTGCCAGTATCGTTTAAATACCATCTCTGGAATTAAACATTCCTTTCCTGGATTCCCTTGAATACCATTTATTACCAATATTTGAAAGAATTTTATTTAATACAAAATATGGGATTTAAGATTATATTCTTTGAATACCGTCAAATGCTATCGATTACCAATCCCAGTAAACGCAAAAAGATTGAAAGGTATTAGAAGGGGATTAATGGAGATTAAAATTTGATTGTTTTTATCTCATTTTGTTCAAAAAAAGGTATTGGAATGATTTTTAATCCCAATAAAACCCCAATTATGAAAAGAATTTTGACTTATTGAATCCCCTCAAATGCCGTTCTACAAACGGCCATTAAAATGAATTCCAGCGAATACAAGATTTGGAATTAAAAAATATCTCATTGAATCCTCTCAAATTCCTCCCATTAAAAAATACCATTCAATACCAAATATGGCATAAAAGAATGTATTACTGAATCCGCTCGAAATCTATCAATTACCACTTCAAAATTAATTCCACTGTATTCCATATTTGGAATTCAAACTCATTTTAATGAATTCCCTTGAATAATCATGGCCCTAAATTAATTTTGAATTCCAGCCCAGAATTGCAAAAGATATATTATGGATCCTCTTGAATACCAACGATTCCAAACATTAAAACTTATCCCAACAGATACCAAATTTTGAATTGTGTTCAGTGAATACTGAATTTACTATTATGATAAACTCATGAAAATCATAAATAATGATCATTGAATAGATGCACGAGTTCATAAAATTATATGTAAATTAACTTTTGTCTCATATAACAAAAATTTGAAACAACATATTTTCGAGCGAGAAAAAAAGATTAAAAAAATGTTTTATGTATTTATGTTATTTTATATACACTCAGAAAAAGACCAACTCTTTGTTTCGATTGTTTTTAAAGTAAATAATTCCGTGAAATTTCGCTGTGAATTGTGAGATTTAATGTATTTTAGCCTGCCCGAATAGATTATTATATAAACACGTAGACAAACTCTACTTTCTGTTTCAACTATTCATTATTTTTTCATTATTTCACAACAGTGAGTGTGGCCGAGTGGTTGCGCTTCGAATTTTCACTCACTTTCGTGATTTGATTCTCGGTCAAAGCGAATCTGTTTTTTTTTTTAATTTACTGATTTGGGATTATATGGGATTAAAAAAGATAGAATTGTTTTAATTTCAATACCAACAATACCCCCAAAAGGGATTAAAAATTTTAAATCACTTTTAATCTTTTTTCGTTTCCTGGGTATGGGTATACACCCACAAAAATATGTAAACCTGAATAAAGATTACATTACATTACAATTATAGATTGCCATTTAAGATGGGATTACCATATAATAAATGTTAAAGAAAGTAAATATTACATATACATTTTATCAAAGTTGAGTAAGTTACTTAACGCTAATAATTTATGTTATTGTATTTATGTTATTAATCTGTGTTGTTACATACGGTATTATTGCTTGGGATTCAGCTAATAAAACAACAATAAGTTTATCATACAATGTACATAATAAAATTATTAAAATATTAAAAAGTAAGCACAGTAAATTTAAAATACCTTTACTAATCAAAAAGAAGTATATCTTAGAATTTATCTGCTATTACTATCAAGAACTGAAACGTGCTTCTCTTAATAGTAGGTCAACAACTTCCCTAGTAGAGAAATGAGCGAATTCTGCAAGCAGACACGATGATCTGCCGTCAGATCCTTCCTAAACAATCGAAAGTGTTAACTAACTGCAGAATCTTCTTTGCTTTGTTTTCTGAAGGAAAACTTTGGTTTCTTTTATAAAATAAATCGCAGTCTGTGGGAAGAATCTTCATCGTTATGAACTCTACCTTAATACGACGGTATATGTCAACACCATGGACTTTTCAGTACAAAATCATGAAGATTCGAATTTTTTTTACAAAAAATATCAAAACTTAAAAGATAAGACAAAATCATTTAGTACGGTAAATTATCGGCAATAGGAGATCATATACATATATAGCGTAGAAAATAGCCGGAATTTTGAAAAATCGATTAATAATTTTTAATTCATGTTTTTTTTCACAAATTATTTGCACAATTTTTGTGCAATCATGGAGTGTTTAAAATGTAATTTTGCAATATCACATTTTGGAATATTATACTCAAAAGAATGTTTCTTAAAACGAATAAAAAAATTAATTATGTCGATTATTTTAAAAAAGAGAATCTGAAAATTTGTATCTTAAACTTAGGCATTCAAGTTATTTATTAATCATTAATTTAAATGAATTGTATACCGAATCTTCATTCCAGGAATTCTAGTGTATAATATACTTTACAAGCAAACTGATTTTGAAAATTTGTAAATTTTCAAAATTGTGAAATATTTCGAAAACGGTAAGTGATACCCGAAATCTGACAAAATTTCAGAGGTTGTCACAAGGAGGGATGACAAAATTTCTTTCAGTTTGACGATTTCTTAGGTTTAAATTTTGTCGAATCGCAAAATGTTATTGGAGTAAATTGTAGGCTTTTTCAAGCTAATTTCGAGGTAATTTTACGCTATGTATAGAGAGGACTGAGTTAGATTGGAAAAATAACAAAAAAATGGAAAAAATAGCGATTTTTGTCCCTTTATCGCGATTTTGGCACCGTTTACCTTCATTTATATATCAAGTAAAGTGAAATTTCTTTACTTAGACATCATTTAGAAACTTTTCCAACGGTAAGCCAAAAAAACAATTTTTTTACGGACACCCTAGTGTATACGTGTATGTATGTCAGTATTATAAATTTCAGCTTTCAAACAAATTTCTAAGTAACTTATGAAATAGCAATCGACTGAATTTCCCTTAATATTCTAGTCTAGCTATACTAACATTCTGCTAATAGATTCTTCCAGTCATCTGTATGAGAATCACGTACCATTTTACCAGACATAAGAATCTGCATTCAGTCTGTATTCAGATACCACTATGCAGAGTATCTATAAAAAAAAGCTTCTGCTGAAGATCTTCTATACGACTGCATTGAATTTTAATCTCAGATTGTCATTACAGAATCTTCTTTCCCTCTGGTCATGAAGATGATTCTACTGGGGTTGTAATAAAACCTTGCCGTTGCTTATTGTCAAATTGGAAATTGATAGAAAAAATCATAAATTTACTGCACTTTCCTACTACAACAAGCTACGTTACGAATACAAAATTATAAATAATAACAACTACAAGCAAATGTTAGTCAAATTATTGACAACCTTGTATATAGTGAATAGAAAGTTAAAAATATGAATTGAAATGAATTCAAGTGAATTAAAATGAATTAAAATGCATCAAAATGATTAATTGAATCCACTTTTTAATTCATTTTAATCCACTTGATTCATTTCAATTCGTATTTTTAACTTTCTATTCGGTTTCGTTTACTGGGGCGTATAATAAAAAATTTTATTCACTTATATTTTGCGCTATTTGTTATATTGTTTTATCTATTGTCTTTTTAATTTCTGCCACATCGCCAAATCTATATAGAAAACTTTTCTTTTCTTGGATGTTAGCTTTACTTTTTAGGTGTAAGTCTTTAGTTTTTAAGGTATACCCGACTGCGTACAAATATTTTATATATCTCTGCAGTGTACTAGGCGCAAATATTGTAATGTGCTGCGACAGTGTAATTTTATTTGTTATGCGCTGTTGCCTGGTGTTTCAATAAATATCAAATATCAAAATTTAAACATAGTACGATCACGACTAATCAATAACCCAATAATGGGTGTTTGATAGATAAACTATATCACTTAGGGCTTAGAGGGAAGGTCCTTAAATGGATTTCTTCCTTTTTAGTGGATCGTGAACATATCGTTAGGGTAAAAGGCAATAATTCTAACAAATACTTTACTACATCAGGCATTCCGCAGGGCTCGCATCTAGGACCTGTCTTATTTATATTGTTTATAAACGATATTGTACAATCGGTTACTTGTAAGATACTTATCTATGCTGACGATGTAAAAATTTTCTCTGTATTTATACAAATATAATTAATATAAATATAATTTTCATTAATTATCAATACGTCACTTTCTATGTAAATTGTTTATAACTTATTTATGTCTATTCATACGAAAAATTGTTAATTTTTTAATTTAATAAATTGCAGCTCGACATAGTTTGTCGAAACATCTCAAAAAAACTATTTTGGAAGTTTTAATTTCTTGACTCGTTAAGATTGTTAGATTCTTTCCTTCTTCATAATTAAAAAACAAATTATACTTTTTACTCCATTCTAAAAATAATGTTTAATACTGTATAAACATAGAGCAGTTTGTGGAATACGTGGCAAAACCTTAATCATAAATTTGCCTGGTTCACCAAAAGCAGCAACAGAATGTTTTTGTGCAATAGCAAATGTAATTCCTCACGCTGTTGATCTAATATTGGACAAAAAAAAGAAAGTCAGCGTAGCTCATACCGAAATTCAAAGTTCTTACGAACACTGTTGTCCGCACAAAAAGCCGAACCTGTCGTTGGACATAGATAACGTTGCCGGACGTCTTAGAGAATCACCATTTCCGATGGTTTCTATAGATGATGCGCTTGACATTATGAAAAAAAATATTGATACATGTAAAACGTCTGAAGATGTAAATATTTGGAAAGTATTCGGACGAGTGTTATTCGATAAAGTATGTTCCCCCTGCAACCTACCACCTTTCAGAGCATCGATAAAAGACGGTTACGCTGTTATTGCAGAGAACGGCAAAGGGAGACGAAAAGTTTTAGGTGGGCTAGAAGCAGGACACTGTGTACGATAATTTTTTACCATTACTAAGAATTAAACATTTCGAAAAAATTTACAAAGTTTTGTTTTCAGCCCGGAATATTGAAATTGGAAAACGGTACATGTATACGAATTAATACTGGAGCTCCTGTTCCCGACGGTATAACACTAAAAATATAAATACTAAAATTTGAAATAATTTTTTGAGCTTAAAAATACGATTTTAATTCAGAGGCGACAGCAGTTGTACAAGTCGAGGATACAAAACTTATAGATTCATCCGAAGACGGAAAGGAAGAAAAAGAAATTGAGATTTTAGTAACACCGAAAGAAAATCAAGATATTCGGTAATTAAAACAATTAATTAATATTGAATTATGAATTTAAAAACATTTTCTGTACAGGCCTATCGGTAGCGATATTAAAGCTGGAAGTATAGTATTGGAAGGTGGCACGAAAATTGGTGGAGTCGAATTAGGAATTTTGGCTGCTTGCGGCTTTTCGTCTATTCCTGTCATTACCGTCCCTGTAATCGGTGTTTTGTCAACTGGCAATGAATTACAAAATCCTGGCGAACCTCCGAAACCGGGACATATTTTCGATAGTAATAAAATAACTTTAATGATGATGTTAAAAGAACAAGGGTATGATTCTCTAGACATGGGAATTGCGACAGATCAGTAAGGATTTATAGATTCGATACTTAAAACACCTAAACAAAGATAACTCATATAAACTGTTTTAGGGAAACGGTAATGATCGAAGCATTAAACGTAGCCCTTAAAGCAGTTGACGTTCTCGTTACCACTGGATCAGTATCGATGGGAGACAGAGATATGTTGAAACCAATTTTGCAAAAAGTTTTCAATGGCACAATTCATTTCGGTACTTTACACAATAATTCAATTATATTAAATATGCCTTAATAATTATTTCTACATAGGACGAGTGAATTTAAAACCTGGAAAACCAACAACATTTGTTACTTGTCAATATCAAGGAAAGAAAAAATATATTTTATGTCTGCCTGGTAATCCAGTTTCTGCAATGGTAACGGCACATTTATTTTTGTTTCCGCTACTTAGCCATCTTACTGGAAACCGATCTGTTCCTGCCATTGTTAAAGCAAAGGTAAAATTTCGAAATTCCGATTTCTTAAATTTAATTTTATATTTTGTGTTTTTATTTCAATAGCTCACTTCGACTTATACACTGGACCCGAGACCAGAATATGCTCGAGTGATACTTGAGTGGCATGACAATGACCATCATCCAAAAGCTCACACAACCGGAAATCAAATTAGCAGCAAATTATTGAGTTGTAAACAAGCAAATGCATTGCTAATGCTTCCTGGAAGGACCTCGACACAGGCGGTTATGAACCCAGGTGACCTGGTACCGGCTATGCTACTTGGATTTCATGAGATTCGCAATTTTTAAAAGAAAAATCAATTTACGATTTCGATAAAAAGTTTTTTAGGTATTCGGCAATGTTACACAATAAAAAATATTATTTGTTGAAGAAATAGTTTCAATAATACCATTATTCATAATACAATACACAATCGTAACTATGAAAATGGTTAAACTATTTTTTTATTGTTAGGTATCAATCTGTGAATCGTATTCGGGGGGGGGGGGGGGCCAATTTTGTATCAATCTTAATCGCGTCTTTTTTTTGTTATTGTCATTTTCTATAAATTTTGTAATAATCTTTAGTAAATCTTAATTACTTAAAAACTATTTAACAAGTACACATATTCATAAAACAGTCGAAAAATGATATCAAAATATTAAAATGTCTTTTTTACAAAATAATGAGACTTACCTTGAGCAACTTCTTAAAAATTTGGACACCCCCAGTTAGTTTCGGTCCATATTTTCAAAAACTGTCATTTTCAAAACTGACATTTAAAAGTTCACGTAAAAGTAACGTTAAAGATTGCGTTAAACTTATAAATTACTTATTTTTCTTTTATACTAATTCTACTTCTCGGAAATTCACAATTCAAACGAAGCGTGGTGAAACTGATCTTAGTTCAAATCGATCAGCCAGATGGCGCTGTTGTTTGAGGAACGCAGTTGACTCGGCGTCGGTAAGATGGCGCTCGGAACGAGATTTCGGAGATATCTAGAGCGACATTACCGACTGGGACGAGGGCAGCATATACGGAACGGTGAATTCCCGCAGTCTAAGGGGAAAGGCGCAAGAAGGAAAATGGCCGATGGGGATCCGAGAAAAGGGCAGGGACGTCGTGCGCTCCGTGTCGCTTGATCGGAGTGGACGTTTTTCGCGCTGAATCGTCCGTGTGCGTGCGTGCGAATTCTCCGCGAAGAATCGGTCCTTCCTCCAGGTCGGTTTCGGGTTCGCGTAGTGCCGTGAAAATCAACGATTCGGAGGTGTGTTCCACGGACAAGTGGCAACAATAGGACGGACTCTTCGCTGGCGGAGGAGGTAAACACGATTTCTCCTCGTGCTTTTATCGTCTCCTTCTCTCTCTGGCTCTCCCGTTTCGCGGCGCTCGGTCTCTGTCGCTCGCTGCTCCCAATTCGTCTCGTTCTCCTCTCGCCGCATCGAGATCTTTCACGATTTTTCTGCCTTTTTTTTGAGGTTACTTTCGCCGATCGATTTTAAGGGAGACCGAGATGTCGAGGGAATCGATCGTTTCCTCGAGGGACGCGTATACGATATCGGTGCTTTTGTGCGCGCCACGAAAAGGGATTCATCGATCTCGCCTGGTCCTCCTCGATGTCTGCCACTTGTGGACGTCTCTCAATCTTAAGGTGTCCGAAAGCTCCATAGATTTTCCGGCCGCCGATCCCGTGCCTTCCCACGATTTTTCCAATTTTCGAGATTCGTCAAGGAGTGGCAGTACATTGGTTTGGATTAAGAGCGAGGAAGAAGGACCGAGTGCGAGAGAGACACACGGGGCAAAAAAGTTTTCGTCCGAGAAAAAGTAACGACATAAGGACGTTTAAAGGGACGGTGCCCTCTGCGCGTATTCGCCACGCGCTACTCGGCTCTGCGTCTTCGCTGAGCGACTCTTACTACTTGGCCCGTCCGGCGACCCCGAACTTTCGGCGATGAACCTTCTCCTAGTAGACGATTGCCCCGGTGCTTCCGGTGTTGGTGAACTTCGTCTTCCGCGGTAACGCAGACGAACAATGCTGTCTGGTAAAAATTACTCTTCGGAAAATATGAGTTCTGTGACAGTAGTGAGTGTCCCGTTATACTTTCTTCTTGCGCACGTAAGTAGCTGTGCAGGCTCCTCATTTTTACCATGCTCCGAGATCTTGCATGTGAAGATTACGAGAAACTCGCTGGATTCTTTCTGCCCGAATAATTGGGCTCTCGCTCGAAACGCATAAAAGTAGTTTTGGAGAACGAGCTCTGATTTCAAAGTGCAATAAAAGGAAATCGAAAGCCATCTTGTCTTGTTCAAATCCGTGGAAATTACGTGAAATGTCGATGATTTTAGATTTGTGGAAAACCGGAAGTAACAGTGGAAGGCAGTCGTGCGAAAAGTGCAGTTTTACCTGGGATACTGTGAGAATTAAACGAGTGCTATTCAATCTTTCTACAGTGACTTGATGGATTTCTTCAGCAACAATTGTGACAAGTGATTCTCAAGAAATTGCACTGTTAACAGTGCGGAGTTAAATCGGTATTGTACAATGAAAAAAGTGTTAATGTAAATTTACCACCGAATTTGGAGGACACAAAAATATCACTTACAGCCGAAGAAATGTTAAAGAAAGCTTTGAAATTTAATCTTTCAATCTAAAATTTCCTTGGTGCAACTGGGAAATTTTACAGCAGGTCATACTGATTCTGTTTAAATATGAATTAGTAAAAAATGACTATTGAACCAGTGGGAAATTTGTCATTGATTGAATTAGCAATGGTTTATCTAATAAAGAGTAAAAAGCTATTAATTCAAAGCGAATGAATTAAAATTGGCTAATGAATTGATAGCGTTTTACTCTTTCACTAATATCGATCATGGCTGGGGTTCAAAAATCCAAGTGAAGAACTCTCCAAAAGTGCATTAATACGAAGTTTAAAAATACTAAAGTAAAATATTCGAAGGTGTAAAACACCGAAAAATAAATTAAACATTGTCGACGCGGTACTGATTGTCCACTTATTAATTTATTATTATAGGTAACTACTTAAAAGAAACGATTATGTGTTGTCCAGTCTCTTTTGCAAACAAATAATATCAATGATAAATTAATAAGGGAACAACCACTACCGTACTAACACCGTATAATTTTTTGTTTGGTTTATTAATTTTCGGAACTTTACACTTTAGGATATATATCATAGTAATTTATTTTTTCATTTCGGATAAATGCACTTTTGGAACTTTGAACCCTGGTCACAATCATTGCTAATTCAGCTATTGACCGACCTATCGCACCTCCATTAGTAGTTTTTGACTAATCCAGATTTAAAGGGTTATTCAGTGCGTCAGTGTTTTTACATGGGACGTGTTTATGACATCTGTCGCTGAAGTATTGAAAGATTATAGAATCATCGATGGTATTTTTGTTGTCAATCATTTTTGCAATGAAGTTACAATTTTATTGCAATATTACTATATTTCCGGCGAAATCGCGCCTAGAAATCTCAGCTAAGTTACAACAAATCCAATAATGAAACAATGTTAACAATGTAACTGGTGGAATGTAATTTTTCTTCACACTTTTTTCAATGTATTAAGACCGATGTAGGAGTCCATACAGATCCACATTCTGCTTACAATTTTATAGTGGCCGTTGTTTCCATGAAATACATTTAACATTGCATGTGTAAAAATTACAAAACACGTGCTGATATCTTTTAAATCTTTCAACTGTGTGAAAATTGACACCGAAAACCATCATATCTTAAACCGTACTGCTTTACATCGTCAAATTTTTAATAATATGAAAATTCATTATTCGAAAACACTGAGCATTGGGTCACTAACATTATAGGTCATGTCAGCTGGATACCGGAAACATAACGTTTCATATGGCTTGAAGAGAGGAATGTATTCTGTTCAAAAAATTGTTCTGTAATAGAATGTTACTAGTGAGAATAGTAAAAACGTTCGTGGATCAATGAAAAATGAATCACATGATAAACATACATATATATCTGGTTAGCACGAACGTTTTTACTATTCTGACTAGTAAACTTTTCTATAAGAGCATTGTAAATTTCATAAACGTTTACCCGTCAGTACCAAAAGATTCCTACAGTGTAGCTGCGTTTGTCGTCATCAGGCGCGTACGCGATGCTCGTAGGTTTGTTGTGCTCCATTGTGGCTCCCGTTGTAGAAATGAGTTTTCATTCCTTCAAAAGCAGATCAAAAGACGAGCTTAAAGAATGCACACAGAGTGTCATGTACGAACAGCCGACGGTATAATGCATATCGATGGCACTTATTCGTGTAATGGCATAGCATAATATTTTCTTACCGGCTGGCGTGTAAACAATACAATCCCGAATCGAACTTTTCGATTTCTCTCGTTTTCATCTAAATGAGTTAAATGAATAATGAAAACTAGTGTTGGCGTGGTGCCTCGCTCGCTTCGCTCGCTCAGGAACTTCGACCCAATAGAGAGTCGGCTATTCCTTAATACTCGTTTGTTTACTAACAGCTTTCCATTATATTATAAAATTATATTGATATTTGGGGGTCCAATCATATTTAGGTCCAAGTGGCTTTGATAGATATGTTACAACAATATAGAGTTTCTTATATGTATGAAAATTGAAAATGAGCATTTTCAAAACTTCGACCCCGACAACAGGCCAGCCGAAGTATTAATAAATAAAAGTTGCAAAACACTTCAAGCACTTGTATTGTAATAGACTATTCGATGCATATTACATGTTTACAGTGTTTTACTAATTACTGTCTGTATCATTATGATCTTATATATACAATATATATACATATAATTCGTCAAAGATATCGTGAAAGTGTCGAAAAGATCTCTGACGGATATCTTTCAGATACTATAAGACATCTTTTAGATATATCGAAATAGTTATTTTCGTATCAAGGGCGTAAAAGAACTTATGCGCCCGTAGGTGATCACAGCGCCCAAGGGGCTGGCGAAGACTACCCCTAGGGGGTAGGGGGTCGAAACGTCGAAATTTGTTGAAAAACTATAGGGTAATTTTGTTGCCGAGGTGACCAAATTCAATACTTTTTCAGACAATAGTCATAAGCATTTGAAACCAGTTTTTATGGCATTATCGTTTACTTTAGGAAGAAAATGCATATAACCTTTTTTGTAGAGAATGTCATGCTCTATCTTTTTTGTTTGAAACATTTTTTAATAAAATTTGTATTTTTCAAAATAAATGCAAAAAACTGAAGAAACTTAATTGGGGCTAATGTTTTTTAGTAATGGACGGATGGATCTGCGCCAAAATCTAATCAGATCTAAGTTATGCCAAGACGCGTATTTTAAAAAAAAAATATGTCAATACGCTTATCCGTTCACGAGTTATGGCGAGACAAAAAAACGGGACGTACAGACGTACGTACATACAAGATCACGGACACACAATTTTTTATTGTTGATTTGGGCTCCTTAGGGTCTGAAACGTCGACATTTGATGAAAAACTATAGGGTAATTTTTATGCCCGAAGTGACCAAATTCAATACTTCGTCCAGACCTAAGGTCTGGGTCGAAGTAATATAGCAAACATAGAGAAAATGCTGCAATACATAAAACAAATTTAAAAAAAGTAAACACGAATAAATACAAATAAAAACAATATCGCTTTATTATGATACAAATGTTACATTTATTATTCTATATATCAATATTTTCCCATATCTTGAATTTTCGTGTAACAAGAAAAAATACTATTCTGGAATAGTAAAAGTTATTATTCAATTATGAAACATTGTTATTCTGCAAGTCTGTCCTTAAATCCTTATCGGAGAATAGTAATTTTTCCTATTCTTTTATATCTTCCTACAATATTTGTCTCAGTTTCAAAATATTTGTAAGGATTATAGCAAAAAACGTTTAAAACCAAAAAAGCTATGAATGCATTGAAAGAATGGAACTCTTAACACCCTTTCAGCACCCGTAGAATAATAAGGTGGGTCTTAAAGAACCAAAGACCTTTTCAAGCCTACAAATTGCTTTAAAAAATCTGAAAAAATCAGGTTCCTTCTTCAATCTCTCGTTTAAATATCAATCATAACATTACTGAAAAAAAATTTTCATACATTTTTTATTTAAAAAATAGGATAATCTACAGCCCTTTGTCACTTTTGACTGGGTCTCAAGACACACCTCATTACTCTAAGGGCTGAAAATACGCAATCTTAACACCTGTTAGGAACTGGTAGGCGAAAATATGGAATCTAAATTTAACATAATACTGAGTAGTAAATTTAAATACAAATATAAAATTTGTCATAAAATATTGGGCCATTGGTAAAGACAAATCTGATAACGGTTAGTTGTAATTAGCCTTAATTTTTTGACGGAATCTTCTGCAAAGGTGATTTTATTTCAGTCAGAATTGGATATTTAGGTATTCTGCTTTGAATACGAATATTGAACGTAACAAATTTGTTTTAAAAAATATAATGAGTAAACAAAAGTCCAGAAATATTAACTTTCCTATCTTACCATTATAAAGGTTTGGTCAGAGTTCTGAACAATCATCATATTTATGTGGTTATGTAGTATATAAACTCTATATAAATACGTAGTTTTGACATATTGAAATTACCTTTCTCATAAGTATTCCAACAAAAGCTTAAACAATTTGTATTCAAAGCTTAAAGTTACTTTTTATCCACAAAACATGTAAAAAACTAGTAAATAGTTTAGTCTATTTAAAATATAATATTATACCCTCTAAAAGAAATATTATAAAGGATAAAATAACATATGCTGATAATAGGAAATTAATAGATTTATATAAACATGCTTCATCTGTCTAATTAACACAGAGTGAATGGCCATGGCTATTCTATTTGCAAATAGATATTTAGTATTCCTATATTCATAATTTTGTCGGCAGTAATATTTGTCATAATCGGTAAAAGAATTGTTGCAAAGTACGTGGTTTATTAGTAGCCAATTAAGATATATTTTCTGTTAAATTAATTCATTTCACACACTATGCTCACAATTCTTTTGACCCACCCACCCACAACGTAATCGAGGTACGGCATGGAGAAAGTGTGAAACATCACACTAACCCCATTACACTATTATATGAACTTCTAAAGCAATCATTATAATCGGCTAATTAGGATTTGACATTACTTTTTAATATTTTGGAGTACATTTCTTTACGCAGCAGTTCAGATTTAATGTTTTATTTTATTAGAGTAGAGATATAACTACACACGTGCAAGTATGAATAATTCATTATTAACTAAATATAAAACGTAAAGTTTTAAATTAATACGTTTTACTATATCCTCAGTAATAATAATAAATGCTGATGCTAATATCGTTGTTTATAAGAAATTTATCGCTGATTAATTTTAAAACGCATTAAATTTTCATTTAAATTAGTTCAAACAAAAATATTACTTCTTTTGTAATATGAATTATAAATATATATTTAAATTTTTGAATGATTTAGTTCGGTCTCTAGAGATTATTTATACCAAGAACTCCTATATTTATAAAAACAAACAATCAACAAATTTAATTTTTTATAATTATAAAATAATTAGTTCTATCAATTAATAACTATTTTTGTCATTAGTCTTGCGCCTAATATCACTTAAGAAGGAACAAACATGTTATTTATTGGATAACTAAACTAAATAGTATGGGAATATGTATAGGCATTTTATATTACAATATTAACTTCTATTAGCTTGAAATAAGATTTTTTTCAATATGGATATTGCATTAATAAGCCTGAGACTTTGGGATTCTTGTTGTGTACTATATACTTCATATTGCATGCATTAAAAGCTACCCACAATCAATGTGTCGTTGTAAAGGATCAAGGAAATAGATAAATATGACTTTTCAAGATCGAATAAGCGGCGCTCAAATCCAAATTCAACCTCACACGCAGAATTGATCAATTGGCTAATACAATTTTGTAGTTTCCGTTACGTCTCCTCGATAAATTTCGGGGTAAACATAAATTCACTTATATGCCGTCTGCATGATGGTATTTCAGACCAGTGTTGATTCTAGCGAATTTTCCTAGTGATTTTTGGGCAAAAACTGACGTCTTCATTTGTGTGAATTTGAGAGAATTTCCCCAGTTAATTTTAAAGCTTGCGTGGCATTCGGAAAATTTTTCATTCAAATTTCCTACAAGAGAATTACAACGTAATCGAGAGTAAAAATTCTTCTAGAACATCTCTTCCATTGTTGACAGCCTTCAATACGTAATTCTTTTCTTCACAAAGGGTATAAAATTGTTTCCATATAGATGTTTCCATATAGACTACTTGACTGTAATGAAGAAGACATTTCCTATAACTTTATCATAAATTTGTTGCAGACAGAAGTTCCTAAATGGACATTTCGATTTTTTTATATCAACATATGCAAACAAAATTTGTGGGTCCAGTTTCAGGCCCGATATTGGGATCTTAACATGGAGACCGCGCCTTAAATAAAATTTCTCAATATGTTGACGATAGGTCCAAATTCTGTATTGGGTGTATTGGAGAATAGATAAATGTAATGAATTATGTTAATTACATTACAAATTATTAGGAAATGGGCTGGTCCGAAATCAGTAGAAAGAAAATTTGTTTAAGAGGAGACAGTTTTAAACTCTGGACATATAATAATCACCTTAATTCCCTGCTAATAATTCAAGTTATTTAGCTGTTTAATAAACCAAGAAAGTAATATGATGCATAAATAAAAGCGTGCGTTAAATTTACCATAAAGAAGAATTTATTAATGCTTAGTCATGTTTAACACTCGCCAAGGCTAAATATTAATATGTTGCATATAAGTGCTAATATGGTCTGCAATTAGAAATGTATCGACATCGACTGAGGATTTTTTTCTAAAATAAATGAAGATGTGTACTGGGATATTTAGAATATTCACACAAATTATTCGAAAACTGGAATACTTTTAACGATTCAGAAATTCGATATAAAACACGTAGACCGAAACACTGAGGATAATATTTAGCAAATTCAACTAAATGATAAGTTACCCAATGGGTATATATAGTTCAAATGACTAAATGAAAGCTGAATAGTCAGTTTGAAGAAATGTAGTAATAAAATCTACTAAACATTTAGGCAATGCACCATTTAGTCAAATTTACGAAGTATTTTGTTTCAGTGTTCATAAAATGGTTACATAAAATCAAAAGCCGTTGAGCGCAGCAGTAAACAGTTAACACAATGAAACATATTTTATGAAGAACTCTTTTGAACGATTGTCGGTTATACATATCCAATAAGTTAATCGTTTCAAAACTCTCAAAATCATGAGTAAAATAAATCTGGGTTTTCCCAAAAGTTCAATTACGTCCTTAATATTTGGTTATACACCGCATCGTGAGTGGCTAATAAACAATTTTAAAATCATTTCGTGTAATTCCATTTATCGATATACAAAATGTAGTTATCTTTTTCACTTGGTTTTATTGACCAGGAATTCCAGAAAATACATTTATTTTATTTATTTATATATGTATTATAGTTTTAGAATTTAAATCAATATTTATAGATATTGAAATAGTGATAAGGAGAACTGGGGTTTTATTTGAATTATGCGATAAAGCTGTCAGCTCTATTTTTTGTTTATTGTAAAACAGCTCAATCAATCTGCAAAAATATGTAGTAAAAAATCGTTTAGATGGCTTGTTACGTATCGTGAATTTATTCGCTAGTCAAATTAGTATACAACATTCCGACTTGCATTTGTCGATGATCTCCATTCCTTTTTTTTTTTGGTTTTGATTAGTAATCATTGTTTTTGAAAAAATTTTGAAATATTTCAAATAGACCCATATACGATCTGAATTGTTCGGGAGGGCCATTTGCTAATCGATTTGTTGCTTATTGAGGACTAAACCGGTGATCTTTTCACTCCTTCAATTTGTTGGAGTAAGAATTTATTCGTAGTGAATGAAATTCTAATACCAGACGAGTTAAAGCATACTCTTTAAGGAGTATTAACTCACTTTAAAGGAATGCAAATACACTATTTCAGAAGAGCGGTTCAATTTTCACTTTATAAACAGCGAACTGAATAAATTGCGAAAGCAGTGCTTTACTGAAATTAATTAAATTATAAAAAATGTAAAACTTAGAAAAATAAAAATATTATTAAAGATAACTACTCTTTTTTGTTAATAAAAACATGCACATAGAATCGAACGAGATGTGATGCAGAATTATGCGATAAAGATCTTCATCATCGACAGTTATCAAAGGGTTAAAATTCATTACGTTGTTCATTGAACAACTTTCCTAGGGTGGCTGTTGTCCAGATGTGTCATTCGATTTTATATTCGACCTCTGGGAAATGGGGGCCCGAGAATTTCACTCGGACGGATCAGAAGCCGGCATTCACAGCAGGGGCAAATTTGACTTGTAGGGGTCGTTCATTAATCACTTGAAGAGGGCGGAATCAACGGAAATATGGCGATTGATAACCTATGGAAGAGGAAGGATTTAATAAAAGTCGCGTGCTTAATTTGTTTAGGCCTACTTTTACAAATAATTATACTCTTTTAGTAACTTCATGGTTTTAATCATACGCAAGAATATAAATGTTAATTATGAGTTTATTAACATCAACAATTATTTTAAAAATGGCGAAGGCTGAATATTGTATACAATATAAAACTGTTAAAAAATGTCCATTTAATGCTGGTGTAGATAGTCATTCACTTCTTTTAACACCTCTTATTATGAACATGACCTGTTTAAGAGGTTATGTTTGTCATGAATACATATACAGCAGAGTCCCGGTATATTTAACCACTCGGTTCTTCGTCTTCTCCTCCCTTCTTGTTATATTTACCAAAAGAAGAGGGCGTCGCTTCTCCACTTCTTCCCTCCCGTAAGGTGGGGGAAAAAGGGAGCTGCGACAGGTAAATATAACGAGACGGAACCGGGCAAATATGCTGGGACCTAAATGTGGCGAGACGCAATTACACCGGTACTCTAGTCTAATACAGTAGTCCATCTTTGCTCAGTTGTTTAATAATTATTTATAAAATCAACTGGTCACATTTTCCGAAAGATTTTTTTGTCGCAGAAGAAGACATCGAACATTTTCGCATAGGTTCGCAAATGTTTGTCAGACTCGCCAAAATGAAACCAGTTTCAAATATGTATTAATCACTTGCAAAAATATGCTTGGTACAGTGGACTATAAATCCTGTAACAGACAAAAGCAAATTATGTAACAATGACAGAGAATTAAGAAACGTAGAAGGTAAAGTTAGTTCGGTTTGTCGTCGCCAGACGTAGACACGAAATTATAGCAGCCCTACAATAGGCGTCCATGATTCCTGTTGTACAAGTTGGATTTTGATTCGATCTTAAGAGATTCCATAGTCTAGCTTTAATAGATAAAGCATTTCATATCCGAATAGCATAAAACCATTATGACGTTGATACTCCTGAGGACAATGACAATATATGAATAATATTTTCTTATATGCTGGAAATTTATTTACCACTGTTGGTTCATTAGATTTTATATGTTTTTATTTACGTAATTAACAATAAGTTCACCTAAAATACTAAAGATTTTCCTACGTATCTATATTAAAATTTTTCTGTTACTGTAACTAAAGTACTAAATTCTATATCCGAAAATGATGAAGAAAAGCGTAAAAAGTTTCCGTTATATGATACAGAAAATTTATATTTAACTCACTGTTGATAGACAAAAAACTTACTACTTTAATAATTGAACGTTTTCGTAGCTAATTAACCTCCATATTGTTAACCTTCCTGAGCGCCAGTTTTTCTTTTCTCATATGGAAACAATGTAGTTTGGACGAATATATTCATCATGATGCATGGGAGGGTTAAAATCGCCAGGCAAATGAAGAACAACATCCCTAAATAGAGGTTTAAAGTTTAATCATAAGCATTCGAATTATACAAACATTAGGGAAGTCCATATGGTACTGAATTTACCAATAAAAACGCATTTAAAGTAAAATTCTATTTTCACAACATAAATTTGAAATACACTACCGTTTCGTAGCCCTCGCTGCGTAAAGGAGATCTCAGCTTCGAAATGATTTATCCCATAAATGGCGAGCCTTTGAAGAGCCTTCAAAATCCTGTAAAAGTAATTTTTCCCTTTATCTTCTTCTGGAGTTTGGACGTTATTTAATTTAATTCGTTAATTCTTATATTAAATTAACAGTACCGTAATTTTCTTGGACTCCACACGAGCATTAAATTTCACATTACAGAAATTAATTAGGGCACTTAAAATGGCCTCAAACTTTCAAACTAGTAACATCCGTGTGTATACTGACCTTGCGCTGCAACTTTATGTACATTATGTACCTACGTAAATTTAGCAGGACCAACTGCTGAAATATCAATATTTATTGTCTGGTAATTTATTACGTGAAATTCGCGATGAGTTTTTGAAGTAGAATGGCTAATCTATATTAAAATTATGATTGATTAAATAATAAGTAATTATACTTAACAGTTTATAAAAAAAACGAAATCCATTTAGATCATCCACAGTTTGTTCGATTATATCTGGAAAAATTGAAACACTCATTAAAATTATGACATTAAAGACTCGTATTAAAATGCGTTTTAATATTGTTGTTGGTTGTAGATGGCGTTACAAGGTTAACCAGTATTAAACATTAAAAAGTTAATTAATGTCCGTATTAGATTAATAATAATTGTTTCTTATGAACCTATTTCTATAAAAGATATCATAATAGTAAAAAGTTCAATATCTCAGTACCTAAATCAATAACACAATAAATCACAAACAAAAAATGAAAGCACTGCATGCAAATATTCTGTGTCCTTGTTCTGCATGTCAAATTTTACGAATTAGATAATATTTTCTAGTAGGGACTTCGGTACTAATGAAAATTGTTACCTTTTTTTTCTAATTCTAAAAATTCATTGATTGATAATTATGTTTTGAGAATTTTTATTATGAAACTAGTTTGTTTTCAAAAATGAATTTATGGAGGACTTCCGCGACATTCGGTATGTTATAAAATTATAAAAGGCGTTTAGTATAAAGCTTTTACTTTCGGCATTAATTAATTCACATAAGAAATTTGAGTGTAAAATAAAAAAAAACTGACAGATTTATGGAATAAAATAGTCCAGCAGTAAGATAATTTACTTTTAAAAATCCGTTTTTATTTTCAAATAAAATGTGCTACACTTTATATTAAAATTAAACTTTTTTGAATATTATTAAATGAAGATGAATTTAAATGGATAAATTATTAATATGCGAACGAAGTTGTCAATAAAAGTCAAGGTCGCGGTTTGTCTAGACATTGTAAGCTAATATTTTAGAAATGGCATTTACTTTATGCACACATGAAATTTAGATTTCATATCAATTTTTATTCTAATTTTATGATTATATTCAATAAATAAATATAACATAGAATAACAATAAATAATCACTTATAAAATGATTCATTGTCGAAAATTGGACAAAGCCGTAGAGTAAATGGGTTTCAATATAATTTAATTATAGGGAGGCTAATCAAGCTGGGTTTTCTGCCATGAAGATTATCGCCAATTTATTTCTGTACTCTTTTCTGGCGAATGCGACAAAAGTAACTTTTGTATGCATTACCTCTAAAATACGCGGGTGCATCGTTTCCAGCGAAGGAAAAACATTTCGGTCTAAATTAAAAAATTGGATTAACGACAGTTTTTAAAAAATTGTACTAATTGAAAAACTTGGAGCGACCTATATGCAGACAATAAACATTCAATTAATTACAGTATCCTAGTCGAGTTTTGTAATGACTCTGTACACAATTAAAAAGTTTGATAAAGTAATTAAACGCGTATTTATTAAAATGTCTGGACATTTGCCAAAGAAACCAAACAATCATCTACTATTAGGTTAAATGATCTAATCTATATTTTTGTTATATTTTTAGGGATTAATCGGAGTATACTGTTGCATTTAAATGTAAAAAATCAATTGATTTTTGAACATTTAATTATAAACATGGGCAAATTTGTTACCATTCTTGATTAATTAAATTCATTTGGGGACTGGACTATGAGAATAATTTAATAAAAGTTACTATAATGTTTAGCTTAGAAAAAAGAAAGAATAGTTCATAAGGTCTTCGCGAAAAGTGAAAATGTTTTTGAAATAAGGATTATGATGTTAAGTCAATAAACAGCGCCAACCATAGCAAATACGGTGACTAAAAGCTGCATCAAAACAGCAGTTGAAACGAATAAAATGAAATATATGATCCGTAAAAATGATGTTTTTGATCAATATATTCGAATTAATAAAATACATGAGAGACAGATTACGAAATTATATAAAAGGCGAAAGTGTATTTAATGCAAACCGCATAATGTATAGTGACATAAATTCCGAAAATACTGATGATGAAAAACACTTAATACTTTAATGTGTCATATCAATTGATATATGGTGTTTCTCATCAGTTTTAATGTAAATATTAATATACAAAATAACAATAGTCATTGCATTTACTCGGGAAAAGATGGGTAATCCTGCAATTTTGAACATTGTATTGCTTCTAGGAGTTATTTAATAATGTACGCAATTATGAAATGATATACTTTGATATTTCTTACACAATCAATATTAGAAATATTTCAAACATAATTAAACGTAATTAAATGCAATTTTTTTTCCTCATATATGTATTTAATGTATTATGAGAATTCCAAAATCAAATATAGACGTAGAAAATGCAGATTTAAAACAAATTGGGAAAAATAAAGGAAAATGTAAACAAATATTTGAGACAATGCGACTAATTTTGCCAGAGAGTTAAAAACCCTTCCATGATTGCAATCCACATCACCTTTGAACGCATTTTTATAATAGGAAACAGTACACTTGTATTCGTTTTTTTTGTAATATTTATTCGATAAAAATACTAGAAACTGCTAATCAAAATTTTAACGAATTTAACGATTTTAAACATGTTTTGACATGGATCTTAATTCTTGTATCTTCCGTAATTGGCGTTGTTATGTTTACTTGACATCCCGGATATAAGTTTAAACGCGTATTTTATAAGGTAATAATATGAAATCCTAAGTTTCAGATTTAGAATTGATTGCTATGACACAGCTATTTTCAACGTTAGAAAGAAATTGAAACAATTCGATATTTTCGATGAAAACAATACACATGAAATATATTATGTTTTTCCGTATTGTCACTGATATATTTTGAATCTTTTTAAATACTTATGTAAAACTAATTTTGTAAAATCTTCGAAGACGCACTGTAGCTCTCGCAAATTGAAGGAATCAAAATTGATGTACAAGTTCTGTAAAAAGGGTGATATCGCCTGTTGATACAATAATATAAAAGAATGATGTTAAAAAAGGAGATAATTAGTAGTGTTTGTATTTTGCAGTAAGGACTAATTTTTTAGCGCAAACTAATCAGCCTTTTTTGTACATGTCCGAAGAGCCTTTAATCAACCTCGTATTATAAAAAATATTGCAATATTATCAAAGCAAGGCCCCGATGCACTTGTTTATTGTGGATTTTTACTCGGTTACATTACTGATTTTACATGAAACAGAACAGTAATTAACTAAATACTTTTGGACACTATAAAGCGTGTAATCTTTTGATTAATTAACCATTAAATAGTTAGCTCATTGCATTAAAATTTACTAAATGTATGCTGACTTACACCATAAAACGGTTGGAGTAACTTCTAATAAAGAGTTATAATCAAAATATTTGTATCCTTTAATTATAATCGAACGGATTAAATGATTCATATCCATCGAAAATAGAAGTTCTCTAAAGAACCGTAATTTTATTCCTACATCAAAAATTGACTCCGGGTTAAACCGATCGATTTTTACGCCTTTTGAATGAACTTTCACCCCAATAGTTTTAGTATAACCCTGATGAAATCATGAAATCCTGATCTGATGACTACGTGATACTACATTGAAATGATCATAACAAATTAGCATACTTAGCAAAATCAACATAACACAATTTATTCCAAACGCACAATAAACACGCGTGAACCATGATCATCCCTAACCGAATCTCACTCGATAGAAATGAAATGTGACTAAAAGTGATGTAAAAGGTGTCGTTGTTAATAAGAAAGTAATTAATTACATAAAATAATTTTTACGTGCGTCATAAAGTGGATTTGATGTCATAATTAGACATAATTCTTAATGCGAGTTTAGTAATCAAACACTAATCGCAAACGCCTTCTAAGCCTACTTCATTGAATCTTGATCAAGACATAATCAGGTAGTACCAAAGCGAAGCTAATAATTCATGCCTTATCATTGCCGGATCAGGCCCTGATCAATATTCAGTAGTGCGAGGATACATTTCCGCTCGGTTTCTTTTGTTGTTGCCTATCGAATATATTATATATCACAAAAATGAAAATTCTAGCGATGATTTTTCACATACAAATTCCAGCCAATCTAATTGTCGCATTCGACAGTATTTTATACAGCTTGCGTGTTGTATATTGTAAATCCAATTAACCCCTCAAATTTGAAAGTTTGAATTTTTGAAATTCTTTTGGCAAACATTTGGATTTGAAAAAGAATCTCCCGAATACCACTCCAGCTAAAAAATTAATCCGGTAATTCGAACCTGTAAAACTCGATTCCTTCATTTGTTTGCAACGAACCTGTCGGACATTAACCGCTCATTTTAAATGCTATTTGTGGTATTATATGTGACAATTTATTACCCCATTACAATAAATTAGACTTATTGTACATTTTGGTGTGGTACTAAAATTATAATAACAAAATACCAATAACAGCTATATATGTCACAACGTGACGTTCGGATTAGTGATAAGGCGCAGGGTTGAAAATTGTCGTGATTGTCAATCATGGCCTAAGAAGGTTAAAAAGGGCCATAATTAAGGGTACGTGATCGCGACAAATCATCAGAATCAAGAGATGTTGTAATGCATTTCAGAAGAGTAGATAAAAGGCATCTCTTTAAAGTACATTTTCAGCAGCACGCTCCATTTATTATTTTGTTTAATCTACCTTCTTTTACAAGTATCATCTGTTATGTGGATGTTGGTAGTCTGCTTATAATACGTCAATTACCTGCACATTTGTGCTACGAAACTAGTTTATAGCGTTAAAAGTTCCCTCAGAAGGTAGCACTTTTACCTTTATTTTCTAAATAATTCGGAGCCACTATTCGTTTTTAAGTGACAATCGTTTCATGCGAGGTTGAGGTTTTCATCTTGTCAAGAACATTGGTGCTTTTGTTTCAGCGGAGTTGTGACCTACTGAACAGTTTTTAGTTTAATAACACCGTATAAATTAGTTATGATGAACAAAACCACGTTTTTAAAAAACATTAATTTATAAGTTATAAATAAATAAAAAAATACATGGTTAAAACCCATGCCGGTTAATGGAAAGCAGATGGAGGTGTGATGGTTTTTGCTGTTGATTTGAACATCGCTGGAAGGTGTAAAGTTTTTCTCTGCATCTTTGCATTCCTATTGCTCAAAGGACCACTTGCTCCGTATATTAGTAAATCAGTAAATAACTAAATTCATTGTAATAAATAATATACCTATCCCATTTCGTCCCGAACTGTCCATTTTGATCATCAACTTTCAACAACGTATTATTATCTATTTTCTCCGTCCCAAAAATATAGGAAAGACATATTCTGCTATTTTCGAGGCCACTCTATCGATCTGTGCTATTTAAAATGCGAAAACAAAATTTACAATCCCTGTGATTTTCTTCAATTAAAGTTTTTAAGGGTATTTTTCTTTAAAACGTGTAATTTACAGTGCGAAATACAACACGAAATATACTAAAATGAATGAAAACAGGGCAGCGAGGTCCAATGTAAAAACTTACACTATGTGGTGTTTTGATTTATGGTGGGGGAACAAAGTTCCGAAAATCAACACACCGAAAGGCCAAAATTTCGATATAGTAGCGCTCCAGCGTGATTTTCTTTACTTTGTCTTTGAAAATTTAGCGAAAAGAAAGTAAATTAAAATGCCTTGGAATCACGCAATATCGAAATTTTATCCTTTCGGGGTTTTGATTTTCGGAACTTTGCGCCCCGAAACAGGCCACTTAGAGGAAAACTAGGACTAACTCAAGATTTCACTAATAAAGTTATTTTGCATTTGAGGAAATATATATGCATATGTGTATATATTTTTTCCTCTACGCTAAATTAACCTAACCTAACCTAACCTAACCTAGTACTAGTTCATAGCACCTCGATTACATTTTATAACGAAAAGTACATCAGAGGTATAATTAAAAAGCTAGGATAACTTCATAACCTATGATACAGATAAAACGGTTTTATGTACTCAACTTTGATGATATTTGTCCAGATATTTTTTAATTTATGTATATATGCAATTATTTTTAACTTTGTTTTTTGATATTTTGTCTCAGATACTTTGTCTGCTGATATTAACTCGTGTCACCCTTATTGTAGTAATATGATCATTAGTTATCAGTTTCCACTATATTTAATTGCATAGAAAATAATTACCGGTTTTAATACTGACTGCAATCTGTATAACAATCTGAGAGAAAAATCAATATTCAAAATGAGTCGGTAAATTGCATAAATATGTAAAGAAATTCCATGTAGACACGCAGTGTACTTAAATTTTCATAGTAATAGTAAACATTTTTTAAATAGTGACAACACTGTACTGCTATTACATTTTCAATTTTAATTTATTTTTTAATGTGTAAAATTGGAAAAAATAACATTTTACCCTACGCCATTACAATATAAAATATCACACACTAATTAAGCTTATTTTGAATATCTAATACATGGTATAAGGAAAAAAGGCGAGGATATTCATAAATTGAACTTTATTCCCATATAAAATAGAAAAGGAATTAAATACATTGAAGCTATTGAGTTGTTCTCGATATTCCCCTTGTACATACTAAGCTTTCATTAAAATTAATTTAAAGACGACTTAGGTGGCATTCAATTAATTGTTTGAATAAATATATCAAATGGGTTGGTGTATTTAGACGTAACTGGAATATGTTCTAGTTACGGTAAACAGAGGAGACAGTAGCCCACCATTGGGTTGTCAAACACGGCTTCGATGGGAGTAATGAATTCAGGTGCCGCATTTGAAACTAATGACACTACCTTGCATTTGATACTGATCGGATGAGTGGCGATAGTATATTCGGAAAGTTCGAAATTCAAACAGAAAATAATCAAACAATCTATAAATAAGTTTTTTTATTGATTAATAAATAAGTTAATAACTTTAGGAAAATTGATTAAAATCACACGAAGTGATTAAGTCAATGAATCGTACTTTCGATTTCAAACACTGCTGTCCTTGTCCAGGTATGGGATATTGCTTACTCAAGCAAACATTCTAAGAAAAAGCAGTTACCTAAAGTTATGAAAAGGTATACAATAAGAGAGAACAATTATTAACTTGTTTAATTCTCATAACTGACAATAACGGTAATCCCAAAAGCACTTACTAGATTAATTATTTTCATTTTTAAAAGAATCTAATAATTTTCGTGTTCGCGTTAATTCTTGTAATATATAATACTAATTTAATATCGGTACTGAAATAAAAAGATTCACATTATGATTCCAGATAACTTCGTCGAAGAAAATAATACCAGATCAATGCTGCAGCATTCCAAAATGGTTAGCAGGTAGTCTTTGAGGTTCACATGGGACACTTGTGGATCTGGTCATCCTCAAAAGTTTCGAAAATGTGAAAAAAGGCAGATGGGATGAAGCCGCAGAAGAAGATAGTAATTGGCCGAAAGGCAACCAAACCACCAGTGGTTGCCAAGAATCGTCGCACGATCTTGGAGAAACCTGCTCTAGAGTGCAGGAAGGGCAAGAAAATCATGAAGCTTGATAAGTCCGATGATCCAAAACGTAAGGTGGACGTCCAGCGAAAGAAGTTAGAGGAGAAGAAGAAGGAGAAGATCGAAAAGTTGGACGACAAGAAAAAATCTAAAGAACAGGAGAAGAAGTCCGAAAAAGTAGAAAAGAAGTCTGAACGGATGGAAAAGAAGATCGAAGAAAATGAACTCCTAGAATTCGAAGAGAAGAAAAAGCAGATAAAACAAGATGAGAAAAACAAAATAGAAAAGGCAGAAGAGAAAAAGAGAGTATACGACCACTCAATATACGAGTTCGATGAGTTAATAAAAATTGCCAGCCCGGTTTCGGAAAAATCACCTATGAGCGATAAAGGGGATGATACGATACTTTCGTCTGCTGCAAAAAAGAAAATGAACGATGAGAAGAAAAAATCCGGAAAAGTATTGAAAGGTGAACTTAAGGAAAATCCGAAAAATGCTGTCGCTAAAGATAAAACGGAAAAGGAAAAAGATAAAGAACGAAAGAAAGTTGCAGAGAAAGATGTGAGCAAGAGGTTATCACCGCAATGTACAAGAAAAGAGGCGAAACCTAAGCAGCCGCAGAATAAAAGCGGACAAAAGAAGACTGTTCTGGCCAAAAAGTCTCATTTGCCGGTCGCGAAAAAATTTATCGATAAGAAAACGAAGCTAGTCAAGTCATCGGTAGTAGATACAGTGTTATCGAATTTAAAGGACAATATTCGAAAAGTCAGCAAGAAATCGTTATTAAGTCCTAAAAGCGCAAGTGATGTAGAGAGAAAAGTAAAAACTGAAAATTCGATATCGAAAACGAAACTTGTTCAGAAACAAGCAAAGGCTACATTGGTTATAAAGAAAGAAGAAAAAATAAAAAACGGTACCGATAAGAATTTAACTCGAAAGAAGGAATCCAAAGAATTCGATAAGAATATTAGCGATGGCAAGAAGAGTCCGGTTAAAGAGGATACAGAAACTTTGTCCGCTGTAGATATAAAGAAAGAAATCATTGAAGAAAAGGATAAAGAGGACGTCAAAGTTAAAGAAGAATTAAAGAAACCGGTAAAATCTCTTTTACAAACAAAAGCCATTAAAAGGATATGGAAAAAGTCACCGAAACCAACTAAGGATGACTCCGAATCTGATGTAGATAAGAGTGAAATTTCTCTGCAGGACCTGTTAAAGCACTCCAGGCTTTCCGAAGAAAATTCAAAAGCTACAGTGAATTCCAGAAATGACCAGTCTGAGGATGCTGTGAAAAACAAAATTAAAGTTGAAACGTTGAACGGAGATAGTGCCGGCAACACAACTTCGGAGTCTGAAGAAAGTGAAGACGAGGCACCAAGACGTGGTCGACCCCGGTCAGGAGCGAAAAAGAAAAGAAGACCAATTTCGCCATCGGAAGAACGGGCTAGGAGATTGAGGCTTTTCGGTTTCTGGAGCGGTCCAAAGCGGCATCGGGTTGCATCGTTGAACGCCTTAGCCAAAGTGCATTGTCTGTATGAAAATGAGGCTGGAGGAATTTTTCTCGGTGGCTTTTGTAAACCTAAACCCGAGAAGGAGAAGGAAAAACCAAAAAAGTGTAAAGAAGAAAAAGACGAAAAAAATGAACGACAAAAGAGAGATGATTCTAAGGATCCAGAGATTACGAAAAGGACATTGAGAACAGTGCCAGGTCTCCGAGGAAAACACTGGGAAATGGCGGAAGGTATGTCTTCTTCTTCGTCTTCCTCCGAAGATGAGCCTCCGAAAGTTGAAAAGCCGATCGAAAAGGTTGTAGAAAAACCAGTGGAGAAGTCGATAGATAAGCCGACCGAAAAATCAACCGAGAAGACACCAGATAAGCCGGCGGAGCCAAAACCGAAGAAGACATATACCAAAAGAAAAAAGAAGGTTCCAGAAGTCATGGATTTGAAGGACATGGTGGTTTGTAAGAGAATGGCGAGTTTGAATGCTTCCGCTATTTTAGCAGCTTCGTATTCAGACGAAAAGAATCGACTGGACTCAAGCAGTAGCGAAACATCCAGCGACTCTGAGGTTGAGATTATTAAGAGGCGCCGACAGGTTGACTGTGATGGTGATAAACGAAAGGGACGGCAAGGTTCAGATGCCGACGACGTTCTAAAACCTTCCAAAAAGGTCGTCATCGTCAATCAGGATACCGATGTCACGATAACTGGTGAGATTTTTAAGTTTATTACCTATTTATAACTTAGTATACTATTGTTGGTGGCTGTGTTCGTGCAATGTCGTGTGTAGGAGTAGTAACTGCAACAATCAATTTAAATCTTGTTGGAATGTTGTAATTTGAAAATAGTCTTCTTTCAATGCAATTGTTTCTGAATAATTTGATCAAAGTTATATAAATTCTTATGGAATTCACTAAACTAAACTCATGATTCATTCTTTCATTTCATCAAAGGTGTCTACGTTAATCAGACACGGTCGACACATCACGAAGGCTTCTGCAGCATAGCGGGCATGCAGTACAGAATCAGCTCTACGAGCCATACTCAAACTGCAGCCACTGCAGTCGCAGCAGAACTGCATGATCAGGTAGGTCTTTTCGTCAAGTTGGAACCTTTAAATTATTAACGGCGATACGTACATTGTAGGGTGAAGTTGTTCTATGTTGATCGCGTAAATGATAATGGCTGCGGATGCCAGAAATCAACCGTATCACCAAGTTTATCTATATACAGGGGTCTTCCTCCGTATTTCTTGCTGAGTGATAAGGTTTATAGACGTGGTTTGTGGAAGATCGGAAAGCAAAGACAAAATTCTAGGTTTTCGACAATTTCAAAAAAGGTGGATCGAAACCGACCTCCTCTTTTTTACAGAATTGTCCAAAGTGGTGAAATTTCAAAGCCTCATACTAATTTGTAACTAAAAGCTGATTTCGAATTTATTGAAATGTCTTTAACTTTATTTTCAAATATACTTCAAAGTTTTTTTTGTTTTTATCTTGCCGTTCATCTTTTGCGCTTCGTTTTCTTATTTTTTTGGCGTTTATGCATTATCTGCATTATCGGCTGCACAAAGCGATGAGCACAGTATATTGTCGTTAGTTTATCGTTATTATAAACAATTACGATGTAACCAAACGGGGTACGGTTTCGGACCACCACTAGGAGGTCGATTACGAACCCATTTGATATTTTTCATATGACGAGTCATCCTTCAATGACAACGGAGGAGATGTAATTTTTATGTAATGCGTTTATTCGACTTTAACTATAATACATCAGCAATCCCATTTTTTACTGCGAGTTATTGCCTATTTGAAAACTTGTTCTACTCTCAAAGTACATTTCAGCCATGCGTAAGCAGCATAAACTGGTGTTTGACTTCTTCAAACTTAATTTTGAATTATGGAAATCTATTTAAGCTTTGTATATAAATCTGGAGTACATCAAACTTTTATGTTGTCTAAAAACTGGACTATGCTCACAGATTTAGAGAAACCATTTTGACATTAATTTTTATTATTACCACTGAATTTGTCTGTACTGAAGATACAATATTATTTTTAACTGGGGAGATATGTATTATAATCGATAGATTTCTTTTCTGACATGTGTAGAAGACTGAACAACCGTGCAAGTCATATACTCCGCTCGGTGCACTTTCTTCGATGCAGCCCCCAGGAGCACAGGGGAATAGAGCTAGCATGTCTCCAAGACGTCACTCCGCTTTCTCGGCTCCCCATCAACACGGTGAGTACATGATATTACTATTTATATGTTACTAGAATAATACATTGCGCGGTTAATCAAATCATCAACTTAACTTATGGATTACAGTTCTTAATAGGTTTTTAATTATTAAGGGTTGTTTAGGCTTCGACTGATGATTTAAAATAGAGGGACAATTCCTGATAATCTATATAAACTTGATATACATGCCGTCGAAGCACATGGGCAGCTAAAATTTTGATAATAACAGTGAGTGGTGCTAGTGATCTCCTATATTTAGTCGTTAAAAAAGTATGTAGTAAGTTTGACTAATTCTGTTGATAGTTATATACTGGGTATTTCGAAACAAAGAGTTTCATAAAAACATTGTGGTTACATTAATTATTTGTTTTTAAACAACAATGGTACAAAAGACATGAAGAAGAAGCCTTTTGAAGAGTAGCAAGCACCTAGAAAATGTTGGATGTCCAAAAGAATAATTCGTTGGAGTTCTGAAGATCACTGAAGCCCTCCTAGTCATTTTATTTTCAGTTTAAAAAATGTTTCCTTATTCAAAGATTTTTAAAACCATTCAATGAATAGTTGGATTTTTACAAAAGTTTGTATTAAAGAGAATATTTTTATCAGTATATATTTTAACTAATTTTTAAGCAGAAACTTGCAAGTGAATAAACACGATGGCGTTGTACACATTCAAACGAAAATCCACGTTTGTATCAGACCAAGATAGTACGTTCGTTTCAAGCAACCTTCTTCCTCGCGAGGACAATTAAAACTATTTTTGTACGCAAATGAAAAGGGAAATTATGAATGTAAATGCACGTGTCCAGCAAAGGCGTTTGTGTAAAAATACATAATGTAATATAAGTATTCATTCATAGAAATATAGACTGTTAATAAAAACAATTATTGTGTTGATATTGTATAAAATATTTGAAATCGTCCTGGTTTTTCGACACAAAGACAGAGTGTAGGTTCCAAGAATAAAATGTAGTTTTTGATTAAGGGGTAGTCTGCTTTTAAGTATAAAAATTGTAAGTTTAAGATAATTTTTTTAGAAACAAAACAATAATTAAGCTTAAACATTAATACATTTATTTTAATAAATATTCAAAAGCTATAAAGTAAACTTTTGTGGAGCACTTTAAAGAAGATGACGGATGTTGAGGATATTGTATTAAGCACTCCGGCTTTGGAGTTGTCCATCTGCATATATACTGCATGTTGCTTATATGAACAAATCAATGCGACTATTAATTTAGACTTAAATATTTTCTATAATAATTGTTGTTAGTTTGAATCCAAATCATGCATTTTTACATGTTTTAATTTGACTCTGGCATGATGTAACACTTATGAAAAAAAACTTTAAAACAACTTTAAAAATTCATAAATTCGGAATGATGGATGATAGATAATAAAGGATAACAGCAAACGACAAGGAGATAATGTTTGTAACCAATGATGAAGATTATTGGGGATTTCGGATGCCGATTCCTGTTGATGCTGACGATGACTATACATATATTAGTTTGCCATCATACATTGTCATCAACTATCATTATTATCTGCCTCTCCTAATATCAGCTATTTACAGAGAAGCAAAAGCTTGCTTTTTCTTCTATAGAGGTGCTTTGATGTGACAATGATAAAAAATTCTCTGTTAAAGTAACTTTATGAATTATTAACTAACGAATGCAGTTGCCGCTTCGGACTACGTAAAAACCGAAAGTTGTAAATACCAGTTAAAATGTTTGCTATTGTAAGGAATCAACTGTAACAAATTTAAAAGTTTTCATGTCGTTTTGTGATTATGACATGCATCAGATTTTTTAATAACTTTCTCGTTTAATTATAAAGAAAAGTTATTTATCATGAATAATTACTTCATACACAGAACAATATTACTCTAATTATTTTGGTTTTACTGAGCCCCTTCGCTGCGGCGAGAATTTCACAAAAAGTGCCCAAAATGCGTGAAAACAAATTTGGGTAAATTTTACTGTAACTTGGTGTATAGAGTTTTTTTGGTGCGTTGATTACGAGTCTGAAGTCAGATTTCGAAAACTTAAAACGTCGGATTCAATATGGCGGACGCCTTAATCAAAATGCAAATTGATTACGAATCTTCAGTTTTTGCATGGTCAAAATTAAGGCAATTTATTATTTATAGGTTTCCCGTAGAGCGCAGAATAGCTCGCTTTGTTGCCTATCAACACTGATGCTCGTGGTAGCTTGTTAGAGAAATAAGAACAGTCTCGTGATTATTTATAGAATATTTATTCCGAATTTTTCTTCAAAAAAATACGTATCAAAAAATTTCTTAGATTCTATATTTTTAGTTTTATTATTTTCGGAGATATATCCAGAGTATCCCCTATAAATTTCAAATTTTTTCTTTGATACTCTACCGAGTATTTCTGGAGTTCAATATTTTACAGCCGTTATTTTAAAAACAAACAAAACAAAATAAAAAATGTAAAAAATATTGTTTAAAAGAGTACTTTAAAGACCTTTTTCTAATCTCCTAGTGGTAAAGTGTGTAAGTAGATATTGTATATCGATACTAATGGCTAACATCATTTTTTGAAAACTGGACCGGTCATATTGGATCGGCCATTTGGAATAAGAACCTACTCTTCTTCGGAAGTCCGTTAAAGGACATCAAAGGACGTCAAACTTGACATTTTCTACCTTCCACAATGTTTTAAATTGAGCAACCCTTTACAATGATTGTTTCGATTTGTTGCTCTAATGTCAATTCCTATCAAATCTGAATGAGGAATAATGTCTTATCGCTGCAGTTTTTCCAAATTCCCACTTATAGAATGAGAGTAGCGCCCCGCAATCCTTGGCAAGATACCCCCGGTGGTGATTTTGCAGTTAGGATTTTCTTAATATTTAAAAGGAAATAAGTAAGCTCCCCTGCTTCTAATTTTAGCTACAACAAATGGCCAAGTGCTCGTCCAAAAATGTTTGGTTTTTCGTTTAACTATAAAAGTTGTTATAAAATCACAGAATAAAAACGCCAAACCTCTTTTCCGTTCGATTTAGATTAATAGAAAGCCAATATCAACCTAACATTTTGTGAAAAAGCCATATTGTTTCCAACCCAATAAGTCAATTTTGAAATTCCCTCTTTTCTTCAAGCCAACGATTTAGAATTTGTAGTAAAAATCAAACACCTGAGCATAAACACAGCACTACCCGAATATACTAAGCTATGAATACAGTTTTCACGGAAAAAGCCAGCTCTAGCACGTCATATCGATTCAACCAATCCCAGCCTAAGCGGAATTTCCGTAGAACGCAAATTTCCAGTCACCGGAATCCTATCCAAGTAACATAAAAAGACACAAAGTGTCGAAGGACAATGGATATTTTTACTAATATTTTTATCCTCCCCACTTTCGAATATTTGATATTAAGTTTCCCGTCAATCTTCCGTCCAGTACCAAGACGTATCATAAAAATCTGATGTCAAGGTCACGCGTCAACGTGCGTCGCCCTTTTACATTTATCGATATAAGCTGCGTCGCTTTAGGGACGCTCCTTCAGGGATGGGCATCCGGTTTGAAAAAGTTGGGAAATTTCGCAGAAATTCAAAATCGGGCTTTTAAATCCATAATACCCGAAACACCTGTCCGTCTCGATCAAAATACTTTTGTAATGCCGCATTCTGTAATTTTCGTGCCGAGAGAAGCTCGATTTTGCGCGCACCATCTGCGCGCACTTCCCATGTCACCTCCCCCGAATCCCTCTAACCACCCTTCTCTTTCCTATTATGTTCGTCTTCTTTTCTCCTGTAATATACTGTTTCGTTCTAAATAGATTCCCATCTCTCTCCCTCTCGTCAAATATTCCTCAAACGTTTCTCCTTCTCTCCCTACGTGTTTAGCTATCTGTTTGCCTTCCTTTTTTTTTGGTTTTCTTTCGCTCTCGCGCTGATACGACGCACGCGCGGTGCATTGCTCGAATACACGTGTGCTTAGGTGGAGGCGCCATTGTGTCGGTGCATCGCCTACATATATGAAACTTACACGAACTCCCCTTCTTACGTAAACGTGCAGTAGGTCTCCTCGGCAGTGCTGCCTCCAAACTACGCAGCGAGCCCGCGTTTTGCGCCTGTTGGCCTCTCTTCCGCGTTGCTCAAAGCAGGATCGCGAACATTTCATAGAGCAACTTTTCCAGACCCTCGGCTCCCATCCCTCCCTACGTCAAAGTTGCCTTTTGTGCCTGTCGTCATTATATTATGTTCACCACCCAACGATCCCCCAGAGTCCGTCATCCTCCGACGTCTTCTGGTCCCATTACGTCTTAACGTTGTGCTCTTCCAAACAGCACGGGGAGGTGGCGGGTGCGGGAGCAGAAACGAAGAAGGCGAGGGCGCCGTTAAAGTGTCGTCAGTGCACGTCGCGCCACGAAACCTCGAGTGTCAAACCATCAGTTGAAACTTGTTGGGTGGTTATTTTTCGCGGGTATTTTGGCGCCTAATAACCGGTGAGTGCACTGCGTGCAGTCGGGAAAGCCCAAACAACACCCGGTTCACGGACGGATCTCAGCATTCGCGGGCTTTTTTAGCATCCATGAACGAATTGGTCGCGATGTTTTTGGTAGTCCTAAAGGTCCCTGAGTAGGGAAATAATCGGTTGCGAGAAATTACGTAATACGGATTAAATGTGGTCAAAGGTTCTGGAATGGATTTTCATTGTCCATAATATTGTGACATCCATGGTGTAATTTAATTGGTCTTCATTTTGAGAATTTAAATATTTGCCATTGTACATTCAAATCCTTTTATGGTGTAATCTACTATGAGCTTCGTAATTGTTACGGATGGGAATTCATCATAGGGTGAACATCAGTACCATGCCTCAAGGTCGGATACAGGTCATTCAGGATGTTACTTAGCAATCCTGTCGTCTGGACTTGTTGACCATATTAACTGACGTTTTGGTCGCTCCTTATTGGATATGAAGTCCCGTTATATATGAAATGTTGCTTTCAGAAATGTGTAGTCAAATTTTAACAAAGTGTAGTTCAATGTGTACATCTGTGTGTGAATCTCATGAGAACATCTTATTTCATTTTGGAGAACATTGCAGTAACCATTTATTGTGCATTTCTCAACTTTTTTCGGTTTGAAGATGTGTGACAAAAGTGAATTTAGAAGAGCATTGTACATTTTTGTATGGATATATCTTCCTTTTGATTTCATAACTTTACCCCGCAAATCATAAGTTTGGAGTTTATTGAAAGAGAGAAAAGAACTCCTCATGTCCATCCGTTGTCGAATATTGCGATAGTGACGCAAAACGATGGAAGAAAAGACAACATACTAATAAAAAATTGTTTTCAAAGCGGGAATCCAGACAGTCGCACCTCGTCGATTAGCACCCCTTTTAATTTAAACATATTTCGGGTTGCGAATTGACGTTATTATGCCGATTCGTTTAGCAGTTTCTTAGGCACTTTGATGCATTCAAAATATCCGTTTTCTTTTTATTATAATTAATAGCATTTTGTGAACAGTGTCCTTAAGTGTTTTCTTTCTATTGTATTACAATGTTAAGATGGAATGGAAGGGAAAATTAATCCCTTGACTTGGGCTTCACTTCTTTACGTTTCTTCTTGTCATCTTTTCTCTCCATAATCTCTTATGCTATTAACCTCAAGAGTATTACCGGTATGCTCGTAGTGAGTTATGTGCACTTTTTTACGGCAACTTCTGGCATGTGCACGAAGCGCCGCTGAAGCCGACGCCGAATTTTTCTGACTCATTGGAGTCGAGGAAGTAGATAAGCTCAGATCACATACGGTACTTTTACACGGATTATGAAATACAATGCAATTTACACAGGAAAAACTATGTCAACGAACATGCAAAAATTGCGCGGGAAATTATAGAATTTTTGTATGACGTAACGTACTGTTCAGTATTGGTCAAGCGTTGCAGTGTAAGGTAGAATTTTGGAAATAAGACATTTCTGCTGCCTGTTCAGTCGAGTTAATTTTTGGGCAGAACTTGAATTGAGACGTTTTAATCTAATTTGATATACATTCGCTTATAGGACTCAGAATAACATAAAGTAACTTACAGTATTTACCAAAGGCATCAGAATCTCGAAATCCTCAGTGCAAAATGTATATTTATTTTCGAACTCCAGGACGGAAGATCATGACTGTTTGCACGTCGAAGGAAGTTTCAGAAAACCCGTGACTGAAAGCGGAATAACCCCAGAGAATATGTATTTGTTTGTTTACACATTTCGCAGCGAGGGATATAAAGGTCGAAGGGGTTGTACATGTGCCAATCAGAATTAGATAGCTCATATTCTAATCTATTTCATCTCTACATGTTTTAATTATAATAAATGGTTCTTAAACATTCAGCTTTAAAATAAATTTTAATTATCATGAATTAAATGGGATCTTCCTACTTCAATTGTAAGTTCACATTTACTGTAGTGTAACAGGCTTTTAAGTAATCTAATCGAATTCGTATTCCGAGTAACGATAACGCATTCCATTCCACCTTAGGTTATATCTACGGTTCTTTGTGTTAGGGGAGTTACAAGTGTCGCTGCAGACTAATGAAATATTATTCAGATCAGTATCATTTGTATTTTAACTCAGCAAATTATTAAACATATCCAGTTTCCGTTGGCAATGATTAAATTACTAAGAATGCACAAATCTTGTAATTGTCTTTTCTCTAAAAAGTAGAAATTTATCTGGAATATACTGACTTCTTGCGATGCTTAAAATCACAAACAATAGATTTACGATCTGCTGCAGGAAAGTCCATGCAAACGTTTTATATCAATCTCTGCCAACCATTCGGAATCGTTTGGACTAATGTTTTTAAGGACGTTGAACAATTTTTCATGGATAGTATGGACATTTTTTCTTATCGCGGCTTCGGACAGTTCAATTTGAGAGTGACGCCGACAAAAAGGAAAAGGCGTCGGAATCGCGGCCAAAAACTATCGCAGGGCGATCGCTGGAACTTGCTCAAATATCGACCCACAAATTTTTCTCGAACGTTCGTACACTCACTCGCTGCTTTTTAGATTTTCCTAGTTCGCAGTTTTCTATTTGGCGCAATCGCGTGTGCAATGATGAAGATGTGATCGATTTGTTCGCGATTATTACAGCCGCGAATCCTGTTGAAGCTTTGGTAAAACGTGAAGCAGTAAATTCAGCACGTGTGTTGCGAATTTACGACGCGACATGGGGTTGTTGACGGGATGATGGCGATTCGCTGAGGGGAGATTGAGCGATTTAAGTTTCGTAATTGATGACGGTGACACAATTATAATGTGGCTCAGGATAACTGTGGCTCGACACAAGTGGGTCACCCGGTAAAGTTTGTCGTTAATCAATTAGTTCACCGGGTACTTAACACAAGTTTGTTCATTTGTCTCCTTTCACAGAGATTTCGATTACGCATACCGCTTTTCTGTAAAACCAAGTTGTACAACTTGAAAATAAGCAATTGTTTTCATCGTGCGCTTTTTACTTCAGCCTCAAAAGTTTCAAACTTTTGCAGTTTACTAGCAACATTAAATTTGCTACTTGGCATTGGGCTTGTAATTACTCACTATTTCCTTAGTTGTGACTTAATATCACCATTCAGTTAAATTATTAATCTATTTTCGTTCATGAAATTTTTACAATTTTACTGGATAGATTTCCTCTCACTTGATATCAACCCTAAAGACTAAGTTCAATGTCATCCGATCATTCTGACTACGCAGTCGTTCTGAATAACGTTTACACGTCATTTAGTAGCTAAGCATAAATTATATGAATGATTAGAGTTATGTGCTCGTTGTCGTACCCAACTTTATGTTTGTTTTCATGCGAAAGTTGCTCGGGATGATATACTTATGAAAGTAAGAGTACTATGATACGCTCTACTTAGCTAGAACAATAATCAACCATCAGTTGGTTTAAGCTAACTAATTCCTAATATTTGATCATCTTTATGACTTAATTAAGTAACGCGACAGTTCACCTTAGTTAAACATCACTATTTCCCCTTTCGAAATGCGTTCTCTCTGGAATGTCTGTTATGAGATCCTTTGAACACGTTCGAATTCTGTGTTTGAGAATTATTAATGCGATTGTTAGTTGCATATCCTGGTATTCGGTTCTATTCTCAATAATCATTTACATCAATGCATGGTTTGTTTGTTTGTGTAATTGTTCCTTAGATGCAACTAGTTGTCATGCAGTTTTTTAAACTTTAAACTGAGGACTCCTTGCATCTTGCTTATGCCGTTTAGTAAAAAGCAGTTTAGCCTGGATAGCCTTTAAATTGTTGTACAAGTTTCGAACTTTCATCATCAGCAATGCCACCAAATCAGAATCATCAATACACTAACTTGCATAAAAATTGTTTTTCGATTGCCTAAAACGATTTTTATGTCGATATGGAATATTCCCGATAATAGCATTTGCTTCATGGAATTTCGCTCTCATTCTTACGAGTTCTAAACATAGAAAAAGTAAGTAGGAACTGCGGAAGTACATTTATCGTTCAGTTAATTTCTTGCTGCATGCTGGAAATATCTTTATCCCATTTATAGCCTTCCGTATTTACACCCATATAATACATCTTTCTATACTGTAGTTTCAGTACTTTAGTTAATCTGCTTCATTACAAAAACCGTATTCTTGAATATTATATGCACTTTAGAAAAATTCTGTTTACGTCGTTTTTACTGATTATAGAATTAGTAATGAAGTCCATCACGTTTTATGAGTTGTAGTAAAATTGAACGTGTTTGTGATTACCCAAAAATGAGGGTTTCCGAAATGCAATAAAGCTAAGATTTTCAGCACGATTAGATAATGGTAGTTTATAATAGATATATAGCAAATTTGCACGTGGTGTTTGTTGAAAAAATGTAGGACAAGATACCATTTTGGAGGTTAAATTTTAATTTTTGTTAATCACACTGTGTCTTGGTTAGAGGACTTACGGTGAATGGAAAGAGGGTCACGATTAATTTTGCTGAACCTAGACTATGCTATGGGGGTTTTAGGGTTTCTGAATCTGAATCAAAGGGTGGTTGGTTCTTAGAGGGTAAGTTGAGGTTTTTTCATGGACAAACTCAAAGTAAAATCATATGAAAAATTTCAAATAATGACTTTTACTTGACCTGCAGGTAACTTCAGCGACCTCAAAAAATTATATAAGATTCATTACATTACCCGCTTCAATTTTGGATTGTAAATACTCCTTTTTATGTCTTTGAAAATGTCCATAGGATGACTTCGCCCATTACAGATTTTGATTAGAAAATCGAAATATACAACATTCTCCAGCTTCAACCGAACTGATGGGATCTGTCTTCCCATTAACTTCGGATTGGTTCCTGTAAGAGAGAATAAAAACTTATATAATTTTTCTGAGATACTTTATACTACAATCCTTTACATATAAAAATATTCTCCGAGAGTACGCTTTATCTGCTAATAATCATGACAAATACATAATTCGTGGTATAACGATTGACTATTTCGTTAAGGTTATTGCGGCTTACTTTATTTTTATGTTGTTTCTTGTTGTCATATTTGCTTAGAATTGTGGTAAATATAGAAATTAGTAATATGGATATTTTTAATACTTGATATCTAAAACAGGCAGTTAATCTTGCTATTATAAATTGAAAAATCCGAAATCAATCAAAGTAATAAACAATTTATATTTACATTATGGTTTGACAGCAAATAAATCGGGTTTATACACTGCTTGCAAAATATACATAATATTATCAATATTAATTAAACAAACGGAGAATTCGTGTGTTATATTTATATTATTCATATTTCTATCGAAAATAATTGAACGCTAAAATATTTGCCAAGCAAACGTACGTTGGTTGTTTTATTTTTGTGTAAATTCGCATCCAAACATATTGAATGTCATATTCCGATTCACAGGTATATTTACCGCCGACTGCTAACGAGCAAATTTATCCACCTGTTGATGCATTGCGAAAGAAAGTTGTGCGACCAATATCAAATATACACTCAAATACTGTATTTACTGCTTGTAAGTACTCCTTTTTACATTAAAAGTGTGATAATTTCATCGATTCCATTAATTATCGCAACCTACTAGAATGTGCGTTTTAGAATTAAAAAGCGGAAAGAAGTTAATTGATTGCTTTGTAAATATAGCAGTTATGCTCCTGCGCGACTTGACTGATGTTTACGTGCCGTAAACTGCTTATTTCGTAGTTTTAATGCGGTTGCTCACGATGTGAAGATATTTTTGCATAATTTATACGGATCGGGGATTAAATTGAAAATTAATTAATTAATTTAAAATGATGCATTAATGAAAAATATTTTTTCCCGATTTTTTTTAGTTTCTTTATTTTTTACTTTACTGTCGGTTTGAAGAACAGAAAACAATTAATTTAACTAAACAATATTTTAAACTTTGTTGTTTACCATTTTTTGTTTATTAATTAACAGGTACCTGGTCAAACACGTCATATGGCTCTTGCAACTACTTGATTTGCTTCTAATAAAAATTTTAATTTTTAAGATTGCTCTATAAATTAGTTTTCGTTTTACTAATTAAATTGGTTGATCTATCAGTATCAAATAATTACACTAAATATAACATTAATGATAACAGCAATTGAAAAGCTTTCGGCCGACAAATGGAAGGTGCCGGGTTCGAGTCCCGATGCGTGGAGTTTTTTAAAAAATAAAAAATTATTTTAAAAAATCTTTTTCCTATAAATAAATGTGAATAATCTAAATTATCTTAAATCTCTATCGGAAAAGAATAGTTATAAAGGGCCGATATGTAAAATGCGCAAATATTAATTCGAATAACGCCTAACACAAGTATTTTTTTAAAATCATTTGTCTATTTATTCTTTTTCAATTGCGTTTCCAATTTTTGGAGGATTTACATGTGTTCACACTCACTATTATTTCAGACTTCATTAACTTTTAGTTATAAAATATGTAAACAAAACAGTAATATAGGAAAGCCGATGGCAAGCAGTGATTAATTAAAAAAACATGCAATTTTGCTTGCAATCAAGAATCGATTAAGTCGCTGGATTTAAATAATAAGCTGAATGTCGGCATATTTTGCCAAAATTCGTCCAGATGCCATAATGACAACAGAAATCGCTGGATTTTATGATTGCCATTTAATTGAAACATGCAATTACTAAGTGCATAGAGACGAGTATCGACCTTAATTAACGAAGTCATTAACAGCAATGAAAAATTAATTTTGCATTTTTATGACAAAATGTGATTTCGTGATTTGCCTATTTTTCTCTGTTTTACTGTGACATGAAAAATTAGTAAATTGCAGAGAACTTCAAAGGTTAAAACATACTTTTCTTAGTACATTTGGAATTTTAGAACACGTTGGATGGGGTTATAATTTTTCTAACAACAAACGCAATTGCACACAAAAGGAATAGTCCTTTAACGAGCAAGTTATGATGGCATTTTCGCCAAGTTCGGGAACATTTTGTCCTTCTAACATTAGAATCTAGTCAGCTGAATTCAAAGTATTTGTATAGATATCTCGGAAAATTGGATGGGGATTTATTTCCTAAATATGGTAAAGCATTCGAATGACCGGTAATCGAAATTACCCGCGATCGAATCTCATCACTTTGGTCCTCTTTTATTTATATTATATTATAAAAATAAATTAAGATAAAAAAGGTTACCCACGCAATTGTGCAAAGTATTCTAAACTATGTCGAAAAGTTTCTGAATTCAGTCTACAAACATTGGAAACGATTAAATTACCAATTGTCTATTCCAGTTACATTCTTCTAGTATTTATTTACCTTATTGCTACTTACATTATTATGTATGAACAATTGAACATCTTGAACCGTTTTCCAGTTATCACAACCAGAAATATAAACTCTTCAGATAATTTTGAGCAGACATTGTTTTGAAGCGTAGAGAGAAACTTAGGATATTAAAATGTTAGTATTTTTCCCTCTGATCCAGAGCTGAAGAAGGCTAATGAAGTAATTCTTTAGGTCTAAATCATTCTCAAAATCATATGGTAATTTATGCTAATTGATTAAGTCCATGTTATCCCAAATGTTCAGTGGATATCCGGGAGTTCCTCCTCATCGCTGTACTTGTCTGGATACTATTGCGTAGTTTTCGTTGACCGGAGTTTCGTCATCCAGGTATACCTTAAGTCACTATATACTTGCATCGTTGTCAGTTTTCCGGCGATGTATACAGTTAGCCCAAGCAGAGTTCTGCTTACTATAGTATCAAGTTGATTAGGTGCTTTCATCATTTTGCATCGTAACAATTCCAAATGTTAACCTTATCCTTAATAAGCATTGTTGAATCAGCTATTTTAGGAATTTACATGTTCCCGACAACATTTTCCAAAGGTATTTAACGCCCTGAATTCGAATCCGACATCAGAATAGCCCCTATACGTTCAGGTTTTTGAGATATTTTAATCTAAAAGTGCAAAAAGGACGCTTTTTGGGCACATTTGAGGTGCTGTAACTTCAAGACAGATTTTTTTTTCAATACGATCGTAACGGTATCTTAAAGTACTGTTTTTGCCCTTTAAAATCCGTTTTCAAACTTAGAAAAATCGTTATTGATTACTGGGATATCGTCTGTTGAAGTTTCTGAGTTTGGCAGATTCGGCGATATTCAGAAACTGAGCAAAATCAGATAAAGCTTCAAAAGATATTTTGTATTTTGTTATTCTGACTTCAAATTCCTACTCAATAACACCGAACATCTTAAGAGCCATTCGAAATTTAGGTCTTTGTGGTTAATTTCTTTCTATTTTTGACTCTGCTCAGTTTCTGAATATCGCCGAATCTGCTAAACTCACAAACTTCAACAGACGATATCTCAGTGACCAATAAAGATTTTTCTAAGTTTAAAAACGGATTTTGAAGGGCAAAAATAGCACTTTGAGATGCCGTAAAGACCTCAAATGTACCCAAAAAAACGTACTTTTTGCACTTTTAGGTAAAAATATCTCAAAAACCTTACCTATAGGGGCTATTCTGAGGTCGGATTCGAATTCAGCGCGTCAAATACCTTCGGAAAAGTATGTTCTGGTTCTTGGTTCTAAAATTTGTCGGCCTGTGTAATTGTTATAGTTGTAATTGATTCATGAGCAATTTCAGCGACTCGCATTTGACGTCACATTTTGATGTTTCCTTATCTTCAGCGACAAGTGTCTTAGGTTAACGATGTCACGAAATGTCAATTCTCGAATCCGTTACGGTACTGCATTGGTAAACCTGGATTTGCTAATATTTACTCTCTTCGAGGAACGGATAAATAATTTGCCTGTTCCTCCTATTACGAAGGAACAATTTCCAATTGTTCGACGCCGCGAAGTTCTCGCGTAGAAAAAAGAACCGTTGTCGACATTGTTCATATTTTCGTCGAGTTTGCACGGTTCTCACGCTCGAAACATCGATCGTTCCTACGATCGATTGAAAACACGGCGATGCACCGGTTATTTCTATAGACAAGAGCGTATAAGCGAACGCAGGACTTCGTGAGTCGGCGCAATTTCGATCGCCGGCCAAGTGCGCCGAGAAAGTTATTGCTTTAACCCCGCAGAGTGCTAGAGAACCCCCCGTGAAATTGATTTATAAAAAAACGAAATAGGCGGAAGAGAGGTCTTTATTAGCTTCTAACGTTTTGGTTGGTTTAGTATAGCGTCCAGGCGTGATCAGCCGCTAAGACAGTAGACGTTTCGATGATGAAACAGGAATAGTGAAGACCACTGACGGTTCGAATGTATAAATAAAGGAGGGACTCTATTGAGTGTGGCGGGGAATGAACGCGGAAGGTGGCTCCTGTACCTGAGAGGACACCAAATTCCCTGCCGTCGGAGGGCCCAGACATGATCCTGACTGGTAAGTGATGAAGGTTCATTTTGAGGCTATTATTTTCGTGGATCTTTGAATTATATAGATCTAATTATGACATCGGGCTATCTGTCATTTTTAATATCATTCTTTCTATTTCTGCCAAAGAGATACGTTAACCTTCTAATCTTTAACCTTTTTAGTCACTATATTTGTGACCTACAAACATACTGTTCAATCGGTATCATTTTAAGGGGGTTCCAAAGTCGATTAACAAAACACATTCGAGGTTTCCCAGATTGCTTCATTCCCGAACGATTCCGAGGTCGGTAAACTCATGGTGTAAAAACATAAGGTTGCGTATCCGGATGATGAAGGGGTTGTATTGAGCCAATGAAAAATGCCCAGAATTTCAAGCAAGTACCCACATCACGGACAGTTGGCATTTCTGGGCATTTCTTATTAGTCCACTAGCCTCCTACTTCTATTAGGCCACTGCGCATCCACGGGTACGTTTCACCTCGTTTTTCAGCACGTAACAGAACTGAAAACAAATCGCTATCGCGAAAAATATTCCTGATATTCTGCAGCCAGTACTGCACGAAAACGGGTTCTGTAAGCACAAGTATGCTTACAGAGCAATTTTTTGCAATAACTGTCAGAAAGTATGGTGTTTTGTAAAAAACGTTTTGAGTTGCAGCGCCATGTTGCCAAAGCTAACAAGAAATCAGTCCACACGATCACTGTACAAATTTCGCTGATCAAAATCGGTTCAGAAATGACAGAAAAATCGGAAGTAAATATCGAGAAAAACTCTCCGGACTTTATCGATACAGAATCTATAAAGGTACACACCCAGACCAGTGTAAGTTGTCGATGTTTATTTTTCGGTGCGATTTGGTGATATAGAAAAAATTGTAAACAAATAGATTCTTAGTAACGACCCTGTTCAATTTATAAACAAAGCAATCCCGCACACTCGTAATACTTACCATCTTTCGATCGTCCGTTTGTTTACAAATTCGACATTGACCGTTCCGAAAAATACTTGTAAATCCTAATAACATTTCAGATCACATGCCGATATCTTTTAAAACTTTGTACGGTATCAAAATTAACACCGAAAGAAATCACATCTCCCATTGACCAGTTTTACATCGCAAATTTTTAATAGTGATGTCTTTGATTTGGTCAGTTCTAAACATTTGAAATTTGCGCTTTTTAAAATTTCAGTACTTTTATACCGAAACAATTTTAATGTTCTATTTATAGTCAATTTTGAAAAGGGGTTTGTTATAAACAAGCGTATAAAACAGTACTTAGGATCTAATTTGTTTTTTCTACAACCTCAAGATCATTTCTAGGATTTGGGATCGTTGGACATGAATTTAGTACCAGTTTTATGTTTAAATTCAAAGTAGCGGTTCAAAAATAATAGGAAAATAAGTACAAACTCTGAATGCAACCTGGAAACAATAAACAAATCAGAATGAAAGTTGCTAGTCAGGATTGTGGGGAGATTATATAGGAATTTGTTATCAGATTTTTAAAGTTCAAAATCGAGACTCCACATTTGGTGAGTATAAAATTCGAATGTTAGTAACATTTATAATTTGTAATCTGCTATATTAGATCAGTCATTTTGAATTTCTCTAATGCTATATCCGATACATATTCTACAACCTCCAAATTTATAAATAGTTTTTAGTGAATGTTAATACTAAATATTAATGTCAACATTCTTGTTTAATTCGTGTATATTTCATTTTTAAACGGTTAAGAATGGGAGAATTACGTAGAAATAGTGAACCATTTATAAATTATGTATTCAATTTACGTTTGTTATTAATAGTCGAACATTGGATATTCGATAAAAGTAGTCGGTAAACCTTTATTACTCGAATCGTTTTATCGATTTTCGATAAATGTAGTGATATTGTAAAAAAGAAATGGAATTTTCTTACTCCCTTAAAAGTATTTCTTAACAAGAATCAGTATACTTTGAAGACTAGGTTTATTCTCTCAATTGGAAGATAATTAATTATATAATGCATTTACTTCATAGTTTACCGTAGATGTTTCTGATTATTTATCTATCGCAGAAAACAGTCCTTTTGACTACGTCGTGGTTTGACCAATACCGAAAACAAAACAGAATATTAATATGCAAATGCAAATCTGATCACAACAGGAGTTATTCCGTAAATCATTGAATTACCGTAAAATACACAAGACTACTTCGCCCAGTTGTAACAAGCATCACTGCCTCCTGACGAGCAATTCCGTAAGTACTACCAAAAAACGAATCTAAAAAAGGCATAACCTATCACATTAACATTTGCAATGCTCATTTTTGAAATGAGGCTAAATTGAAGTATTTGCTTTACAGCAGCAAAACAGTTATTTATTGATTCTTGCTCGTTCAGTTAAACAGTTAAAGAAAATTCTTTGGGCTATAAGACTCATCTACACATCATGAACTTCGTTATTGTAATGAATAGAATGAAGGAATATCTAACTCTAAAAACTATTTATACCTGGAGCGCCATATCTACTTTTGGTGATTTTTGACGATATAATTGAGGCAACAAATTTAGTAACGCTGATTGTCCCATTTTTTAAATAGAGATTCTTTCGTCAACTATAGAGGATTTAATCAGTTGCGAATATATTTTGGCAGATCAGGCAGGAAAACGTGCCTATCTACAATTCTGCATCTACCCGTTTGTACTCTGTCAATGGTAGCGCGGAATATATTGGACGGAGGATATTCGAACAAGAGTCTTAAATGACCCTTAAATTGTAAACCTGTACTGATTAGCTTGAGGCCACGCCAACGGATCCACACCATTTTTATTTTAGCGAAGAGCATTAAGTGATCGGTATTACTTTTCATAGTGTTGATATTAAAAGCCAAGTTATAAACTGATCTAAAGTAATGAACTTAGATATTTGGTCTAATGAAGCGGACCCAATGTTTCAACCTTGCTTGCATCTACTCTTCTATTAACTCAATGCCCACATTTATACTTAGACGAACCTATTCAGCAGAATATACAAACTGCCTCAAATCGGAGGATATTCGAAGCAACTATAAAATGAAAAATAATAAAATAGACATGGAAAATACGTAGGTAGGAGTTAAAGGAAGGCCATCTGTGGCCAAAGAGTTTGCTAAAAAAAAATTATGTATAGTAAGATCTCCCTCGATGGGATGGGTCGGTTCTCGGCTTAACCTCTTAATGGGCCGCGTGCGGTATGGTATCGTTCTCCTTCTACTGCAGCGTTTACCGCTGGGCCAGTGTACTACGCACATGCGCGATGTTACATATACACATGAGCGGGGGGTCGGAGAGGCACGCGTTCGCCCAAAAAGAGAACGGCATCTGGCCGCTCAACAGAATGATCCGCTAAAGAGAAAGCCCATCAAGGGAATCTTATTGTACTTAAGGTTAGGGAGCACGAATGATAAGGAAATTATTAGAAGCCCAAGCCTAATGCAAAACACCACGATACAAATACATCTACAGATAGAAGTCTTGAAGAACTAGGAATCACTCCATAGGTATTAGGAGTGGTTCCGAATGGGCTATAAACTTTTGGTCCTGCTAATTCCAAGATCTCCGTGCCCGGAGATAATGCAAATCAGGTCAGATAAGAAAGAATTAAAGTAGTGTGAGAGGACTGATTGGTTCCCTTCTGTAGCATGCAGATCTAATTGATAGTCATCCAGATAACTGATATCATATAACCGCTCTACTTGGAATTCTGTTGATCATGTAATGCATGTTATAGCTTCACGCTTAATGAAGTATCTGAAAACCATCGAACACATGACTTTAACGGTTGAAACGCACCGTATACCTGCGTGCAAGGTCACATTGCGAAAATACGGAGCGTGCCTCATTATTTCGCAGACCTTGGATTTCAGGATAATGAGATGCGGCAAAGAATGCGTAAATCGGGCGCAAAGTTTGTTTCGCAACAACGTCGAAAGCCCTCGCGGGACATAACGTTGGGAATCGCGTGGCTTCTCGCGAAAGGCATTCGCAAGTTCGGGGCGCGACAAGTGCGACGGTTTATGTTTCGACAAGAACAATTCGGTCAGGGACGCGCATCAGATTCGTGGATTCTCCAGTATCGTGCGACTCTCGCAAGTTGAACCATAATACGGCCTACATTTCTGAACTGCTCTGGAGAACTACACACGCGAACTATACGCGTACTTGCAGACGCCTATTTGCTCTGGGAGTCTCTGAACTCGTGATGCGATTGCCCCTCTTCCTCACTATTTACTTGTCATACCCTAATACACTTGTCGGTTTTCGAGCGTCTTGTAGGGTATTGGGGTGTAAGACAAACAAACAATAATAGTTGACGGAAATTCAACGATCAAAATGTGGTGAATTCCATTTACTTCATCTTTGCCATCTAAACCTAAAACGATCAGAAATCACTATTTACAGTTACCATTCTTAATTAGAATTATATTTGAATTCCAATACCAATTATAAAAATTAAAAATTTTAGCAGATTCAAAAAATTTAGACATTTTTTAATACATTTCTGGAAACTGTATTCCAAATTATATGTTCGTAACTAATTCGCGTAAAAAATTAACCAAATGTAAATAAATATGTTATTACAAATGAGTTTCTTCGAGGACCGCTAGGTTCATGAAATCGTAAATAACGTGGCACAGCGTTTGATTCAGTTGTCCCTCATGGTTCTGGTAGATACTCGGAACAAATCGGCTCTTATTATTACGTTTGCAATGCGCGTCATCTAACGCCCTGAGTATCTATGACATCAAAGAGGTCTGCACAGAACACATACAGCATTCCTTCCTCAGGGCGTACAAATGGCCGCTTTTGTGGTCTTGCTACCTTTCTTAATGCATCCTAAGGATGTCCTGAGTATAATAGGAAGGACGATAAAACATCTGGACCCCCCGAAAAGAGTCCGAGGCTATCTCCGGAAAAGGTGTTGTATGTTAAACACAGCAAAAGACTCCCTATTCATCAATCATGTTTCCGATGATGTGATGTGCAAGAATTATCATGGAACAAATGCACAGAGAAACTTTACTAGGGTTTGTATCACTCTTTGCCTTTTGTTCCATAACTTCGCCCTCTGTGCTAAAACATGAGATTTCGTGCTGCCATAGCTCACAGTTTTGTGAAACATACAAAAAACCTAGAAATTTCTTTCCGTGTAGAAACCTCACTATTTTATATTATTTTATAGAGTATTGAAATAACTCCCTTTTATTTCTTTATTCAAATCTTTGTTCGCGGTAACATACAGAGACTACATCTTGTTATTGTTGGCTCCAACTCAATGTTTGATTACACAGGTCAACATGATTTTGTTGTTGGGAAGCTGTGGGTCATTACCCACGTAATTTTATGCGTAGAATCAAAATCCGAAGTCAGAAGTGGGCCATCACGTCAGGATTTAGAGATATTTGAGATTATTTACTCGAAAAACGCGTTTTTTTTCTATTTTTGAGGTCATGTGCAGAAGACACAACATTTTTAGGAGTTTTTCCTTTCATTGGATCATGTGATACTACTCTTTTTCTTTAATATGGGATGCGCATAATTCCATTACGACTTTTTTCACCAAGATAGGCCAATTTGAAATCACGATATACATGGAAACAAATTTACCTTGAAATGCTCTTGGTGAACAAGCTCAAGGTCAAATTCAATGTCATGAAACCTATATAAATATAAACATTATTTGAAGGGTAAAGATAGTACTAATAGATGCAAATAGTACAGAGGGCAAAAAAATTGTTGCGTCCTGTACGAAACCTCAAACACAGCAAAATAACGCGTTTTTCGAGTACATAACCTGAAATATCTCAAAAACCTGACGTGATTGACCAATTCTGACTTCGAGTTTGAATTTTGCGCATACAATAATTCGGAAATGACCCACAGCTTCCCAACAACATTCAAGACCCTCTTTTTTTGTAGACCTGTGTTATAAAATATGAAGAACAACAAAATACCATCGTTATAATCCATCAGTATCTTTTATGCCCCTTTACCATTCATCGTCATCGTTCATCATAGTTATTTCTGATAATCATAATTCTAATGTCATTACCATCAAAGACTCAGAATTTCGTTATTACTGCCATCGATAAAGTCGCCGTCCTGTGCAGGTGGGATATTGTGTAAAAACACGTTTATTTAATGGTTCCGTCAATTGAGGACCCTTGTTGAAGATGTATACTATTTTTGAAAACTATTTTAAATAAAGTGATTGTTGGCTTTATTTTATATTGCACACCTTGTCGGGGAGGCTCTTCATGGCTTCCAAATGTTCCCTTGCATTGTCCCATCGCTATACTCACGATATCTTCAAGGCATAAGACGCCTTGAAGACGACAAAAGAGTAAGTTTACTGTTTTTATGGAATCATTGTGAGAATCGTGAAATGGGCGTTGGTCGAATTCGGACATTTTGATGGTCCAATTTGGACCTGTATTTTCTCGTGATTTGTTTACAGTTTTTTCGCTGACTGTTGCGTGTCGATGTGTCTATTTTTTTATATGTCGGCTTTTACTGTCGTCTTTTCAATTGCCGCCGTCATGACTGTCGTTTTTGCCTGCCCTCCAAAAAAGGCAGGTCCACTAGAACTTTAAATGCCTTAAAACATCTTGCACCCTTGTTCTTTTTCCGATAACATTATTTGGGCACCCCGAAAAATACTACTTTTTCCTCATAAGAACCACAAAAAGAAAGTAGCCAACTTTAACAGCATTGTGAAAAGTTGTAGTTTTTTCTTATACATTTAATATTAAATGGTTGGTATCCACAGTTCGGGGGAGGAGGATCGAACTTTATAACCATCGACTTCCTAGTCTAGTGCATAGTTTTATCAACAATCTATTAATAATATAGTTTAATAATAATAACAAAAGACTCCGAATTGGAACATAGTTGGTCCAGTGCGGACATTTTGTAGACTTTTTTCAGAAACAATAAGTTCAATAAGTATCAGCGGTAAATATTTTGTTCAGTATGTTCTCAATCCAGAAAAACAGCGTTACATTATGTAAACATATTGTTATCTTGGATGTAGTTCGACGGTTCGATTTATACTGATTATTAAAATATTAGCTTTGAATTTATGAATTTATTACACAAAGAAATATAATATTTTTGGTGGATGCATACATTTTGCTTTAAATTGTAACTGAAGAGCATTCACGACAACAAAGATTTTTTTAATTCGCCACATATCTCTTTGTATTTAAACTCACTTTCGATAAGAAATAATATAAACCACTATATTGATTGAACTTTTGATTTGCACAAACAGTGCAGGGACAAAGGACAAAGGACAGGAAATTTTCCCCCGCGTTAATGACGAATATGTCTGTTTGCGGGTCGGCTCTCGGGTGGAGAGGTACAGGACAGAGACAGACATTACAAGACAGAACTATAGGCACACACAACACCCACCCAGAGCCAGTCCCCCCTACCCCAATATCGGTACCACCAGCAGATTCGACGGTCTGTGCCTTAGCGAGTACGACGCGGGGCTTATCCCCTCTTTATCCGAGATAAGACCCACGACGTACCGACCGCGGATAAGACGCTGATGGTACCGATAACTGCCGACGGGGGTCGGCAGCGGTCCCAAATTCGTACCTTCGCCCAGCAAAGTTCCCCGGTTATTCCACACTGGACATAAGCAGAGAAAATTGCAGGACGGGGATTCGAACTCGGGCCCTTCGCGACGTTCAGTTCGGGCGGACTAAAACTGACGCCTTAGCCCGCACGACCATCACGCCGACACAAACAGTGCAGGGAGGTAACTCAATAAATCTTAAAAGATATCGCCATGAAAATTCTGCACGATAGCATTTGAGTCGCTTTAAAATTTGATTGTTTCTGCTAGTAAGATAAATAAGATGAATGTATTCTTCAAACTGTATTCTAACCGCCGAAATTGTATCGTATTAAATAACTGTTTATGGCGGATTCATATTCGATAACGTGGAATTCAGCTAATGATCGACCTTATGGCATTCACACTGTAACAGAATACGATTTGGTCTCCTTATAATACAATTTCTTAGATTATGCTTCTATAATGAGAATTTTTGATAACGATTCTCCGAAGAAGCGATAGTCTCATGCAATCCATTGAATTGGTAAATGAGAACCCTAAGCAGTGCGGGCTTGTGTACTGGAAATACAGTAAAAGCATTGTTCAGAGACTTTTGATTTATGAAATCCGAAACTCTTTCGAATCCATTCGAAAAAAATATTAGGTTATGGAAATACCCGTTCCATCTGTTTACATTTACGTCGTAAAAGGAGTGATACCAAATATATTTCAGATTATTCGGATGAGACAGAAAAAATCAAAATACGTACAATTGTAGACAAAACATTTTAAACAAAAATATTCGTAACTATGGTTGAGCTGTAATAAAAAATTAACTAAGGACTACATTTATTCGTATATTTCTGTAAACATTTTTTCAAATGCTCATAGATTAAAAGAGACAATAATTGGTTGAATAAATACTATATAACACGATTCAGAAAACATGTAGAGCATCATACAAATTGTATTTACTAAGAACAAAAGTGGCTAAATACCTGAGTATTAATGTTATAGAAATGTTGAGGGCTTACAATTTTATTAAAAACTTCCTTCAAAACTTAAAAAGACCTCGTCCTAAATTTAATTTTGTATGGTTTTTGAACCATTGTATAGTTTTTTCACCATAAAAAGTTAAATTTAGGACGGGGAAACCCTAGAAAATTAAAAAAACCCACATTCATGTACCTTCCATTAGTTATATTGTGAGGATTTGGAAACGTTTGCGATTTTTGTTCCTTCATATTGGATCTGACATTTTGAAGTTTTTAAATGTATCGTTGGTCCCCTAATCTCTGGTCTTCATCGATGAATTTTAGGGGTCAGTAGTGTGGGTTTATTAGCAATATCTCCGTTAGTAAATTAGAAGCCCAAAACGGCAAATTTCTTCTGCTATGTTCATTTACCAAAACTATAAACAAATACAGATTAAAAAAATATCATTATGCTTCTAAAATGTTCATTTTGGCTGAAAGCGTTAAAGGGCGTTGCTTCCTTTTCGGGTTAAATTTTCTTTTATGTAAAATCGAGTACATTTTAATCCGATAAGGTTCAGAAATTTGGTTTTGATATGTGGAAAATTAACAAAATGTTTAGCTGAATCAATATGATAATGATATGTAATTTTATATTCGAACTAAAAGTATGGACGACTATTGAAATATAAAAAATCGTAAAAACGACCTGTTTTGCTACTCAATTTGTTAGAAAACGCGATTCCTTTCTATGTAACAAAAATTCCTAAAATTCGCACAAAATTCGTATTTCTAAATCTGCCAGTTTTTTTATTAAAGTAGAACAGTATCGATCGTGTTTATTATTTTTTAATTACGGGTTATTAACTGAAAGGAGAAGCTATAGAATTTAATATTACATTTAACACGGCTATTCTTCATAATTATGTATTTTATCCGTGTTAACTTAAAATTATTATTACATTATTAATTTGCGAATTAGCCGGGATTACATTTCAAACCGGGAAGTATATGGATACGGGTTATTTACTGTATGCCTCATGTGAAATATAGGAGGAAATTTCACAGACGCAACGTGAGCGTTATGTTTTCGCCGTGTAGAATATGGTTGGCACCAAATTGATATTGTATTCCCTTCTGGAAGCGTTCCATTCTATGCAGTGCTACTTAACGGCTGATGTTTAGTGTAATGTTCGTTCATGAATATTGCGAAGAGGTTCAGGCGATTTTGACGTTGCACCTCTTATCATTAAAATCTATCTTACAATTTTGTAATGAAAAATTTCAAAAAAAAAATGTAATCTAATTAAGTTATAAAATCTATCTGAATTTAGCTTTAGATAAAATTTAAACATTATCAGAAAATGTATTAATCACACAATAATATAATGTGCAACTATTTTCGAAATTTTTTAGTTTTGGGATAAAAAAACGACATTACCGTCTGTCGTTATAATAAGACGTACACTATGACTTTTGTGTTACTTTACAAATATTACAATACAGTTTAAGAAAACCGTATGAAATCTAGGATTGTTGATATTCTACAGGCAAAATGATGTAATTTTCTTTAAAATATGAATACCATTTTGTAGTTAAAAGGATAAGGATAAAGGAAAGGAATTATCCCCCGCTTTAATGACATTTTTTAGCCTATTCGCGGGTCGGCTCCCGGGTGGATTGGTCGGACAGACTTTCAAAGACATTACAAGACAATACTTTTTTTAGACAAACACAAGGATCACCCACCCAGAGCCAGTCCCCCCATTACTGCGCCCCGTAGAGCGGCTTGACCCCTCTGTATCGCATTTGCACGGGGTCTGGGAAAACTACGGAAAACCCAGACAGATACAGTCGACGAACTACTTTATCATCAGAGTATACCCTCTGATGGTAAAGCAGCCGTGTCTCCCACTCAGCAATCGGCCTGCTATCTTTGCCGTAGCGGGCGCAACGCTCGTTTTTTTATTTTTTCATAGTCACCCTTTATGGATCCCTATCAGGAACCTTTCACTTGAAAGAGCGACTGTGCGTCGCACCGACCACAGGGCAATTGCTGTTGGTAATTTTGTAGTTGTTTTTCATTATCTGAGTTACCGATTGCAGTCGATAAAATTGCACTGTCACTGAATGATCAGTAACTCCTAAACTTCTCAATAGATGTGCAGCGGTCGCTTATTCTCGCAAGCTCTAGGTGCTTAAGTTAAAGCGGTCATAGTCTTATTTTCAGTAAGGGGAAAGCCAAAGAACGTAGACAGAGAAAAATCTAAAAATGAAAGGAAATACATACATGAAATATGTGCATTTATATTTCTATTCGTGATTTGAAGTTTATGATTTTCATATTACGCTTCCGTCGTAGGTTAAGTTCACATGTTCTGTATATTTGTAAAAAAACTTGTTAATAAGTTTTATCGCAATGAATAATATTGGTTGACTCGATAATCAAAATTAAAAGTTTTGAATCTAATTATACATTGCTTGAAATGTGCTCTTAAGTTTCGTTCACTGCGATAGCTACGTGATAAGCAAATATTTATTACCATGTCAGTTACACTTGTACGATGTTGTAGTGTCAACGAAATTCGAGTAAGTTAGATTTTATTGGAGATTCGAAAAGGGCAAATTAAACATTGAAAGGGTATGGTTTTTGAAATAGTATTTTGCCAATCATATAAGAAAAATGGCAGGCAAACTGACAAAACAGCCATGCAATTGTTTTGAAAAATTACTGAAATAATTCTGAAAATCAAGCATGCGTTATTCATCGATTTGGAGAATGTTCCACATTTTTATGATAAAATAGTGAAATTCTACATGAAAAATCATTACACTTTACGAGTTATTAGCAAAATTATGATATCACATACCGCGACAAGACTTAAGATATTTTGTGTTTGATATAAGAATTAATATTTAAAGTCACGAGCATAATGATACTGGATAATGACCGATGATAACCGAAGCTGAAGACAATTATAGTAACCCTTTATGGCGTGTTTCCATGAACTTTATCCGTCATTGTATATCATCATGCATCATCATCCATCAGCAGTATACAGAATCACTAAAAGTCAATATTTATGAATATCCTTCGCAGTTACTCCCTTAATTTGAATTAGTTAAAAACTACTAACTAAAAAAAAACGAAAAGTGGATGACTAGTTCAATTAGTAATAATTTGTACTAATAAGTAATGAAAAACTACCAATTTATTACTATTTATAAAAGCTAATAAACTGAAATTTACAATTTCTACTTTTAGGTTAGTAAAATTTTATTAATATATGATTTTTTTAGTATTCTCTAAAAAATGACCACTTTATAGTAACCCGCTTTTAATTTTAGATCAGTAGATTTTAGTGAATTCAAATTTCGTGTCTGGTACCCAACTACGTTGGATCAAATCGACTTCATTTAATACAACGATTATAAATTATTTCGCTATTAAAGATTGAAAACTGTTAACATTTTAGTTGACCTGGTAATATTATAGAGTTTAATACAAAATTAGACTGGTAACGATTTCATTTTTGTTAATCCTTTTAAACTAATCATGCATCGAATAAATATCGTATATACTTAATACTTACCGAATTTACTATTATTATTTTCCGATAGAGGGCTACGCATTGAATTTCGATTCTTACAAGTGCTTCAATCGCGAAATGTCAAGATATATAATGAAGCGAGTGTCACTTAAATGAATGTTCTCTCTAAATTTAATGCCATGAAAATTCACTCTTTCGGATCGAAAATTTAAGTACTCTTCTGAAAATATGAATTCTCGCTTTTTAATAGTGAATTTTCATTTCATGTAAAGTAGGAATCCACTTGTTTACTAGAGTAGCTGAATGTTCACTCCATACATGTTAGAACAAGATTATTAAAATAACAGGAAACTTTGACAGATAACAAACTAAAACAAAACAAACTAAAATAGTAGTCGATATGATTATTGAAATAACTTATTAATAAATAAATAATTATTAATTTGCTGAAAAAGTAATTTTTTAATTAAGCTGAATCACAGTTTTCATAATCAATATAACTGTTCCAATACGAGAAAATACCCCTCAATTTATGTAATTTTTAGTAAATAAAAAGGATTTTTGATGAATACAAATTGATTTTGTAAATATTTTCGATGCCAAACATCATAATTTTTATTATTTTTTAACACTGAAAATTACTACGACAACTTAATTTAGGATTGTATTTTTAATTTAATTTTGTCCAACTGTTCACAAAAAGAAAATACATATGAAATGTTCTCCCTTTAATTTGTATGAATGTGCAATATTATGAAGTGTAAAATACGAATATTATTCAGAAAACTGTTATTTAAATAGGTTATAGATTATAAATATACGCCTGTAAAATGCGAGCGAAATTGTATCTCAATATTTTATTTAGCGATAAAACTGGTTAAATTTTACCTTTACAAATCTCGTCATTTTTATTAATATTTCAATATTTAAAATCATTGTCATTTTAATTAGTAGAAAGAGAAAATGGTTTAAACATATTTAGCATAAATAAATTAGCACCTATGTTAGGTACTACATATATTAATAAGCCGGAAATAGGTTCAGTAAATAAAAAAGATGAGGGGCACGTGTATTCAAATATTGTAAATGAAATATTTTTTCCCTACATTTAAATAAAAAGTGCAATTTTAAAAGCAAATTGCATATAAATAACAGCAATTACGTAGTATATGAACTTTTATTGTAATTTATTACATATTTTAGTTATTTTAATATTATATCATATGATTATTTTTACTAAATTGTTGTGATGTCAAGGTAACGCAATATTATGTAAGTAATAAATATAATAAATATTGCATAATTATCGGTATTATAAATAATGGACAATAATCCTATAAGTCAATTATGCAGTATTAAATACGTAATACATGATAATGGATGCACCATACATCCGTAATTCAATTTATGCGATGTATGTACCTACGCACACGAATATTTATACCGATCCTCGCCGCATTATGATATATGGAAATTTATATTGCTGAAGGGTTTTGTTTTTCTTTTAATTTAAATCATGGAGAAATGTGTTTATTAAGGATTATTAATTATTTTACAATTACATTGTGTGATTATTGTGTTACTTTATTGATGGCTGTATTACATCACATATGGATGACAAATTCGTACTAATCGACTATTATATCCAGTGTAATTTTTGTTTTCAGGCTATATTAGTAATATGGCAATCAATTTCGCAATGTTTATTAGAATTGCAAATACTTTATAAATGACCATTAAATTATAATTAATTTTTAGTCAACAAAAATCAGATTTTCAAAACAAATATGGTCGATTCAATATTGCCCACAAAAATTTATTTAATTGTTGCTTTTCAACGAATTCTGCTCAAAATTTCATAAAAATTCTTAGTAACAATATCAAATTGACCTTTACATTGGATCCACCATTTTATATTTTGAAAATATGTTTTTAGATCAATATAATTAATATAAAATCGGCCATACTGTTTAAGGTTAGGATAAATTCTAATGTACTTTAGCTCAGAAGAATATGAAACAAAATTGTAAGGTCATTGAATTGAATATGACCTTGAGAAATGAATCCATGATTGAATATTGTTGGTTGTTTTCATTTTCGACATAAAAATAATGGTGTTCCATTTAAGAAAATAGACTTATACTTGAAATACCCTTGATGATCATTCTCAAGGTCCAATCTAAAGTCACCATCAGATTGATACCTGCATTTCTATAGGGATATGACCTTGATAAACTATTTTATTGTTAAATTGTCGGCTATTTTCGTTTCCGGTATCAAAAGTATGGAGTTCCATTTATAAAAATGGTCTTTTCCTTGAAATGACCTTGTTGATAATTCACAAGGTCTAATCTAAAGTCACCATCGGATGATTTAAATAAATATCTGCAGTTCTATAGGGATATGACCTAGAAAAACTATTTTATTGTTAAATTGTCGCTATTTTCATTTCCAGCGTTAAAAATATGGGATTCCTTTTATTAACTTTGTCTTGCCTTTGAAATGAACTCAGTGGTCAGTCGCAAGATAAAATATAGTTTTGTTTAGATTAGTTTTCTTTGCTTGAGTATTTTCAAAATTATCCAACATATATTTGTGCTTTTCGACGTACGCAATTTGTATGCAATTTGATCCGCTAAAAAAATGGTAGCCTTTTCAAACCATTAACGATATAAGGATATGTAAAAACATTGGAGGATATTTTTATATCCATGTGAATATGCTTATCTCTCATATGCATTTCAAAAGAAAATAAACAAAATTCTGAGTATGTCGTAACTAATCTGAAATAACTTTGGATATTCATGGATGAGTGCTTTAAAAGCTGGCAATGAATGGTGACAGGACATTATGTGTGACATTCATGGATGATGATGCCGGACGATGAGGATAGGATCATCCATCGTAACCATACTATACATCGCTCATAATCCCCATAATACAAAAAGTGGAAAAAATAGTCGTGCATCTTTAATGTCAATCATAAAATGTCCAGTACATAAAATAAAATTATACATGTGAGAAATTCATGACTGTTAAACATTCTGACCTAAATAAATTTTAGTTGATTATTGCAATCCACGCAAGCCTCTAACTGACATATCCAATCGTTAATCTCTGCCTTGTCGGTAATAGAATAACAAATATTTAATTGAAGTTTCTAACATTGAACCGACGACAATTATAATCAATCTAATAATTATTAGATCATTGTCAATATTCCGAATTCGCAATTGTTGTTAATTACAGGCGATTAAAGGATTCAGCGTTGAAAATGTAATTTGCAAAACGTTGCACGGTGATCTTGTGTACACGTGTAATTAGTAATTACCTATAGCAATCTGACAGCATGAGGGGAATACACGTGACTCTCCACCGATGAAATCCAATATCCGAAGGGATTCGAAAACACCTCTCGGTATATGATGTACTTTCGCCCTGAGGGATGCCTGGCGCCCACAAATGTATCTTCTACGTAGTATTCCTCGTGTTACCGAATCAACGTCTTGAAAATCGCCCCTGTATAATCATAACGGAAAACAAATCCAGATCTTCTTGCATCTGTACAGTTTATATATTGATTTTGATGATGTATGTACTGTTTCATAATAAAAATATTAACAGAAATTGCCATGAATGTCAGGCTCAGTCAGTGCAATTAATTAAGATTTTATCACAACTGACGTATTTTTAGTGGCTTCAATGAAACTTTGGGTTTAAATGGTTAATGCCTTTGGCTTGTGGGATTATGTAATCGAACAATTACTCATATTACACATTTCAACTCGATTAATTGTTATTGAACCTCGCACTTGCATATGGCTGGGGCAAGATGATTTTCTGGACCTCACATCCAGCAAAAGAGGTGTGGGTTTTTTTTTTGCCTCAAGGCTACGGTAGGTTCAACCAGCGAGCCCAATCATTAAGGAAAATCATCACAGATACACGGAAAAATATAGTCCGGTTGCCACATCCACATATATTCTTGAAAAACGTACAGATAATTCGATTCTTCCAAACAAAATCTGATCTGGGTTTGATGTGATGCTCTGTAGGAACATTCCATTTTCCCGAATCCGGAAAAGTATGATGGTGTTTCTTAGTTCTGCAACATGTCTGATCAGAATCTGACCAGTTCGTAATAGAGATACCATTTTAAGGGTTCCTTTTTAGAACCTAATCAGATTCAGATCATGATCACAAAATAATAAAACCCTTCTAAAATCTGTTTAGATTGTAATAAGAAGTATATATGAAATTTTGTGAAATGTCTACTCGGTTATAATTTCTCAGCTATGGTTAGAATAAAAGTCGGACCATCTACAGGGATGACCAGACTGAGGACGAGAGAAGTAAATCTCGATAATAGATAAGGAACAATAGGAACCAAAAATAGCAGGGCAGATGGACCGTCTCACTGAAGGGTCCAGCAAGCTAGAAATATTCTCTTTAATAAAGGGTAGACTTAGATCTAACATTGAAATCAATCAATACACTGCGCAATTCGTGAACGGACATGGACCCTTCAAAGCCAAACTGGACCAATTTCTGCTAAAAGAAGCTGGGTCGTGGATGTGTGGAAGAGAAGACATTCGCGCTAAATGTGTTCCCAAAAGACTTGAAAAATTAATTGTAAACCGAGTTGGGTATACTGGAAGATGAGCTGTTAGAACTAACAGCATGAGTAACATGCACCAAAAACACACAATATCTTGTATAGGCAAACAATAAATCCACTTGTTGAAAAAAGTACGATTAATAGAAATGGAAACACTCTTGGACGATTATTAAAACTCCCAAAAAACGATAAAAGCAACGCAAATACAAACATTATGGCTGACACTAAAGCGAAGAACTCAATTATGAAAATGTGCTGGATTTAGGGAGTTAATTCTTAAATGAAAGTAATTCCAGACTTGGACTTGCTTTGAAAACTTTCTAGTTAATAACTAATGATAATAGAAGAAAAATAACTAAACACTGGTGTGTAACTGCTTGGTATAGCGAAAGGATTTGCAGTAGTTGTATCAAAGATTTTATAGGTTAGCTCCCCTGTAGACGTTACTTATTTCCTTTTATAACCATTGATGTAGATATTTTTAACAATTTCCGGGAGGATAGACAACACCGAAATTCAAAGCATTCAATAATTGCAAGCAAGGTTCAATTGATAGATCATTATATCTTTGCAAGTGTAAAACTTAAACGCTACCAAATCTTGTACAAGTTTATCCGTCTTCGCCTTATTTGTCTGGTTATTACTACTTGCAGTGACATACGACAATATCGATTCCAGAACGTGTCGTAGTGCCGTCGGGCAATCAGCTGACCGTATAACCCATGTATAACCCCACTGCCTATGATGTACGTGCTGCACGATTATGTTTACTCAGCAACTGTAAGACCAATTTCTGACCCCTAAGGTTCGAAATAAAACCAACAATGTGCATGGTCATGTAAGACATATAATGTAATGGTGATAACTGAATTTTCTATTAGTGTAATTGATGGAATAAAATGTTATTAACATTTTCTATTGTTCTATTGTTGATATACTTGAAATCAGCAGAAGTAACGTACATTTTTCATCACATTGTAAACTTTATTATAATCACTCTTCGTTAGTATTGCATTATTAGATCACGTACTCATAAAGGATTTCTGTTGGAAGAATTACTAAAATCTTTTGTAAATGGAGATGTCAAAGTGATTTCATATTTCGTTTTCACACTGTTAGAATATAATACTTTCATTATATATTCTATAAAATATTTGTTGTTAGAATACCCGAAATGTCCTAAAGTTGAAGTTACCAAAAAGTTACTGACCTTCATTTTAGCTCTTATCATTTTGTAAGAAACATTCCGTAATATAATTTGTGGATTTTCAGAAATATCCTCAACTTCAAAATATTTCGTTAATTTGAACGGAAAGTTTTCATTCTTGCGAATGCTGAAATTTTTCGCCATTATTGCACTTTCTAGTTTCCGGTTTCAAACAAAGAGCCTCTATAAGCCCCATGCAAAAAATGCTCCTTTTTCGTACCTCGAATATTGAAACTATTTTTATGCCAATTGGTATATGATGACTCAATAATCCCTGCAAAATTTCAAAGTGAGCATATGCCCCGTTTCGGAAATATGAGGGATCAAAGCTGACCATATCCAATCAAAAATGTACATCAATTTCACACTTATACTCGAATAATAATATTAAAAAACACGATATGGTTCTTTACAGATTTTTGACTGCTGATTACGTATCTAAAGTCAGATTTTAAACATTCAAAATGGCCGATCCAATATAACGAATGACTTTTGAAAAATTTAATGCAATTCGCTTGAACCGTCACATCTTTGTTCTTTTTGACATAACCTTAACAGAATAAAATGCTATTAAAGAATACTTTTGTACGTGCGAAAGTGGCGCTAGAACAGTTGGCTGTTGTAGTCATATTATGACAATTATTTGGTTTCTTGGATACAGACAATATCATGAAATAAACATACCCAACCCAGGAATATGTGACCTATCTATAACTATACCTCAGAAAAACCACAACTAACGCAAAAAGAAGACTAAAGAAACTAGATAACAACTTACCTTTGTTGGTTGGATTATTACACCTTGCCTTTGTTGATTGGATTATACTATCTTACCTTTGGGGTTGGATTATTACATCTTGCCTTTGTTGGTTGGATTATATGACCTTGCCTTTGCCGGTTGGATTATTACATCTGGCCTTGGTTGGAGTATTGCATCTTGCCTTTGTTGGTTGGATTATACTATCTTTCCTTTGCCGGTTGGATTATTACATCTTGCCTTTCTTGGTTGGATTATACGACCTTACATTTGCCGGTTGGATTATTACATCTTGCCTTGGTTGGAGTATTGCATCTTGCCTTTTTTAAAATTTTGTTTAATATCTGACTTCAGATTCGTAATCAGCGACCTCAAAAACACCCTAGTAATAATTTTTAGGCAAACTAGATAGATTTTCAAAAAAGTCGTCCGCCATATTGGATCCGCCATTTTTAATTTGTAAAATCTGACTTCACATTGGTAATCAGCAGCAAAATATTTGTAAAGAAACATATCGTCTGATTTTTTTTTAATATTATTATTCGAGTATAAATGTGAAATTGATATACATTTTTTATTGGACATGGTCAACTTTGACCCCTCATATTTCCGAAACGGGGCATATGCTCGCTTTGAAATTTTGCAGAGATTGTTGGGTCATCATATGTAACCAGTTGGCATACAAAAAGTTTCACTATTCGAGGTACGAAAAAGGGGCATATGTTACAGAGGCTCTTTCACAAGACAACACTGTCACTGAAAGATTTGCGTATACACAAAACAAAATTGAGCTCCACACAAAGTGTTACACACAAACTTAGTCAGTCCTGTGACCAAACTTTTTTCTCAAATACACACTACTTTTATTCGGAGCACAAAGTTTTTTTCGTGTAGAGCTGTAAAAATTGTTCACTAGATGAGCAGTGGTAGCATATTCTCAATAGCAGTATGCGCGGCTGTTCATTTTTCTATAAACAAGCTGATAGAAGAAATGTGCATATAACATTATTACAGACGTTAAGTGAAACAACTTAAATACTTATTTCTCAATATTTCATTTTCACTCAACTAACTAAATATAGGCGACAAAATTTTCAAATGAATTTTTAAAATAATTTCCGGTTTTAGAATAGATTTTTACTTAAACATTGCGTCAATATTTTCATTTTTTAGTTTCATTATTATAACCAACTTGCAAAAACACAATATTTCGTTTGTATTTACATGAAAATCGCAAATTTTGCATCAACTTAAGTTAAAGAAATATCTGTTAAGAACACTAATACGAGTCTACACGTCGAATATGAAAGAAAATAAGAAAATATAGAAATAATAAAGAAATAAAGAAAAAATAAAAAACAATAAAGAAAACGGGCTAAAGGGCGGATATATGATTATAGAGTGCAGTCCATTTTGAACAGGTGACTTTGATTTATTCGATTCAGACTATACTATCCTCAAAGATAAATGTTGCCCACTGAAAATGGAATCAAACCTAGTGTATTATTTTCGTAAAAGATTACAAAGCTTTAAAATATTTTCAATTAACATTTTTTAAGTACTATTTGTTTTCAATCTTTATATCGTAAAAAAAATGTATAACCAAGCAAATATTAATTAGATTTGAAGTTAAATATTTTAAAAAGTAAATATTTGCTCGAATTAAACAAATATTTTTTATAAATTTGCCTACTTTTTAATTATTTTATGGAGTTTAGTAAATCCTCAAATGCAGCAATCATTTAATGTAAATTTAAAATAATGGCCAATGTAGTTAGAGGGATGACTTGTAAATATTAATTTGAATACAATATAACAGTATATAATTGATTTTGAAATTTATTTTTTACATCTATTGTAAAATTTATATCTTCTCAAAAAATCCATCACTTCATTTTCAATCTCGCTAATGTTTAGAGGAAAAGTAAGCTTTAAATAATGATTTCAAAACGTACGGCAAAATATTTGATATTATTTAATCGACACTTTCGGCAGTAACTATATAATATCAATTTATCAGCGATATCGATAAAAGAGTAAACGAGTGCACCAAAATAAAAAAAAATAAAGTAAATATGCAATACATCAAAACCAATTGGAACGTAAACATTTTTGACAACAAATTAAACAAAATAAATTCGTTATAATAAATAAAAAGTTACTTAAATTCTAGAAAATTAATGCTACATAAAAGTGCAGATTTCATGAAAAGAACGAAAATTAGGTAAATAGTTAATATTTGACAGATAATTTCAGCTTAAAAATCAATTGAAATTCACGAATTTATCCGTTTTAGGAGTGCAGTGTACATAAAAAAAATTCGTTTGCGGATATGAAGGTCGGGTTTAAATTGGATAAAATAACAGCTTAACTAATATCTAATAATTCGCAATCGAAAACCTGTTTGAAAATCGCTAGCATTAGAGGTGTAAAAATCACAACTATCCCTAATTGCTCGGGTAAAAGTCGAACAATATTTTATGTAATTGGAAAAATAAACAGATAAGTAAGTTACTGGAATACTAATAAGTACGGAACATATTGGACAACATTAACTTTTTTATTATTCTTACGGACACGTAAGAATTTATTAATAGAGTCGCCGGCAGTTAATACATTTGCATTCGTTTTAAAATAAAAATTATACGTCTATGGTAATCAATATGAAACGATTTAAAAATGTTGTGGTTCGAGACTGTGTTTGTAGTTTTATTGGTATCTGGTTGACATTTAAAGTACTATTGTAAATTAATTTGGTATAAATATCAATTTATGACTATTTTTTATAGAAAAGAATGTTAATGTATTAAAATTAGATACAAAACCGTTTCGTTCTTCAATTGTCTTATTTATTGGCATTTCTTCTTTTCAGTTTTTTTTTATTTGCAAATTGAGAGCAACGAAATACAATGCAATTAAACGGTGAGTCTAACCAACCTATAACGAAAAATTATAGTTTTTTCTGAAAAAAATATAAATACAACGTTAAAAATTTAATTTTTGTGGGTTTTCAAGTTGTTTTTAATACGCCTCTGTCTCACAAAAAATTTCAAATAAACGCAAAGAGCGAAAAATAATTCGTAACATTTCAATTCGAAGTACTTACAGGGATTTCTTTTTAAAAAAATCGCAAAAATTCATATTTTTAACCGGTTTTTAGTTGCTTTGACATGTTGGAAATTTTCATTGTTTTATGAAAGTGTGACGTTTTTTTTATGGCAAATGTTTATAATTATAAATTTGTTAATTCTAGAGAAGTTTTATTAATCTCAAGATATTGTCAAATTGACGTAGAATTTATTTATTGCAAGAACTATTACTTATTAAGTGACTAACAGAATTTATTTGCATTTATTTTCTTACTATACAATGTTCCTTAGATTCGTAGTTTACAAAGATAAACACAGGTAGTCATTTAATTTTTTTTTCGACATTTTCGAAGCCGGCAAATAAATTAAAGAGGGAAAAAAGTTCCGATTCTGATGGAGATTCGAACTCGCGACCTCTCGATCTCCCGCTAACAATTTATACCTACATATCTGCAGTATGTTACAAATTCTGCGTTCCGGATTGAATTTTTTTTAATTATCATGTGTTATGTTGTGATTAACCAATATATGCACATATTATATAAAATTATTTGCAAGCGACAGGATTTTTGACAAAATGGACGATTTTGGAAGAAATATCCAGATTTAATGTTACGTTGGATGGCTGTTATTTGCTGCAGGCATCGGTTCTTCGTGTCCTTCTTCCCCTTGATCATCCCCACCATTTTTCCCCTGAAATTTCGCATTTTACAGGCACCCCTTGTATTCAAGCGGCATATCCTTTGCCAAATTGGAAATTACACGTGGCAAGGACGGATCGACACGCGAGCGCTTAGGATTACGTACATGTCAAAGACAACTCCGATCTAGGGGGAAAAAGGAAGAAACCAAGCAGGATCAAAAAAAGGAGAAGCTGAGCAGATGTCTGTTCTGAAACACATACGCGTGCAGAGCATTTAGAAGGACCTTCAGACCTAGCTCGTAGCCGATGGCTATGTCGGTCAAGCAGTGAAGCATGGGGTCCATAATTATGAAAAAAGGAATAGGGCACGCTCCGACCACGCTTCCGAGATGAAACAAAATAAGGGGTACCTTCGACGGTTGGAATAGTCTGGGCAGGCCGAGATCATTTAATCGAATTTTGTGTTATAACACCAGTCTGATGTGCTAAAAACCCGGGAGATTACTCTTGGATAACCTGTTGAAACATTTCATTTTTAACAAAAAACAATTGCATGCTAACTTTCCCGTAAAAAAATAGTAAATAATTTGTTTTTATAGATATGCCAGAAAAAAAACGAAAGTTTAGAAATACCATATCCCTTATTGTATGTTACTGAACATTTCTTACCATTTTTAGTTCGATTTATAATTTTATTATGTTATTGGTGTAATTTTTCTTAATTCCGTGCTTCGGTAATAATTTGACACGCGAGTGTACATAACCTGTGGTATATGTTCAAATTGAACTACATAATACATTACTGTAGAATTTAATAAGGTTACTCTAATCAGTTGAAGTAAATTTACATAATGATACTTTGAAATGTATAAATCAGTTAATCTAACATTTAGTGCAAACTTTAAAATTAGTCAGCTAAATAAATCGTACTAACAAAACGTTTTCATCAAAAGCTTCCTATTGGCATAAACGTTAGTAACTTATGAAATTTAGCTCCTTAGCATCAATTAGATTAGGGAGGAAATGTAAATTATGTGTATATTAGATATAATCCTTCTCTTGAAAATTAAAACATTAATATTTACGTTCGTTTGAATTCGAAATTTCAGCCACATATTAATAAATAAAATATTTAAAAATGTAATACGGTCTACAGATTTTCTAAGAACTTTTTTGTTTACTGTAAAACCCAAATATATTGGGTAAATGTCACATGAAAAGAGCGCTTAGCGATTATTTGATCACATTTCTAAGGGATAAAAAGGACACGGAGTTTGCTTTCAAATCTCCCTGTGAACGCAATTCCGCTTTTATCGTTACTTCATGTCATGCAACTCATTCACATCCAGTCATATAATCATTACAGATAATCCGATGGTGTAATTGAGACTGGTACCATTGCTACAAACAAGAATTAGTAATGATGCTATAATAAAGTGAATTTTTGTGTTGAAATAGTTAATATTATGTTAAAATTTGAATTTATATTTTGATCAATTAGAGGAATGTTGGAGACCCAGTCCATCGGTAAAAAAAAATGGAGAAAATTGCTTCAGGAACGGTGGGGGAAAAGAAAGCGGCGACAGGCAAATATAAGGAGACGGTCCCGTCAGGCAAATAGAGCGAGACGCAAATATAACGGGACCCTACTGTATGAAAAATATAGATGCGTCGATGAAATCCTATTTTCAAATTTTGAAATGGCGAATCCAATATAGCAGACAAAATTTTACTGAACGATTGGATATTTATCAAAATTGGCATGTAGAAATCTTGTAAAATTTGCGTTCAGTCTAACCCCAGAAACCAATATTTTTATGCAGATGTGACAAAATTGCATAATTATGTATGAGATAACTGTGAAGGTCATACAAATGTATAGAATATTAGAATGTAGAATTACAAAAATCAATAATTTTAATATTGCGCTTTCCACATTCTCGTCGTTTAGATGCCAATAGAAATGCCAAATGAAATAATCATGTAATAATTGTTTGATTCTGGAATTATCACAGATATTCAAGCAATTCATAGACGAGAGAAATAACAATGGGGGAGATTCAAAGCTAATAAAATTAACATTGGGGATATAAAAGGATTCGCCTGTATTTCCAAATTAATCAACATATATTACATGCACAGTGGTTTAAAGTATCTAGCTTTTATTTCCATTTGCTATTTAAATCGAGATTGTTTCGGCATTCATTTGGTTATGTAATATTGATTGATATTAAATGCCATCAGCTAATAAATTGAACGATAAAATTCCATTTTTTTTCCCTCACATTTTTCAAGTACCGGTTAAATATTCGTTTATTATTTTTTGGTTTAAAAATACTTAAATTCAGTTTAATTTAAACTAATATATATATCTTGAAATCATTTATTTCATACATCAAGAAAAACGGAGTATTTCGGTTTTTGACATTTAGAACGATCGTTTAATTTTTTTATTCAGTTATTACAGAATTGCTATATAACTTTTTCCTTGAATGCACATATTCCAGATCGGCATTGTGCAAACTCTTTTTAGGGATGTATAGATTGCTATATGCTCCATTCAAGTATTCAACGGTTGCAACCGTTGAAGGCAGAGATTTCTTGCGTCTTAGCACGTTGTAGCTTGTCGATTTCGAATACAAAAGGCAAAAAGGTGGTGAAGAAAGATCGAGGAATTCGGATTCTTAAATTGCCCTTAAAGGATGCAACTCTGTATAGAAAATAAAACCCCGGATAAACTCGAATTGAAAGATTTGTTTCCTTCATGTGGTATAAAATTTAGTTTATTGCAACATTGCTAATATTTAAAAAACTACTAAAATCATTCGAAAAATGTGAATTTAAGGTTTCGTTGTCGTGACAAGATTAAACTTTTATTTATTTATGTTTGTAGATTTTTGCCGGTCAAAAACGATTGACAATTTACAGATCGAATTAAAATGGCCAAGAAATTACTCTAGCGTTGTTTTACAACTAACAATGGATTTGTGCATTGGAAATATTATATTTTTTTAACACATATGTGTATTTGAAAATTAATAAGTCCTCTGAACTAATTACTGGTTGAAATTTAGTCATTTAATAATATTATAAAAGCATGCATTGTGGGGTTCATGTTGCAGACTACCGAATTTCAAGAGGAAAAAAAACTGAAAGCAGGTGAAGACGAAAATGAAGTTGCCGAACGGAAGTAACTATGTTATAAAAGAACAAAGAAGAATCGGTCGAGTTTCAAGAAACACATTTTATGTAGATAGGTTAAGACAGGTGCTCTTTCGTTATTACTCAATTGTACATTATCGTATCTCTTGCATCGACCGAGCTTTTCTGGAAACATAAGTCGCTCCTATGGAATCTACCCAACAATAAATAGAATTTAAACGAATTAGGAAGTCGTTTTTCGCAAAACTTTTCGCATTTGCGTCAAATTTCGATTAGGTTGTCCCTTAATGGAGGGGTCGAAGAAACGGAGTGAATCTGAAAATAACGCTGGATTGAATACCCGTTGAAAAATTACAATGAATGTCATAGTGTTCGTAGTTTACGAGCAGGAAGTTCTGGCGATGGATTGCGCGTGCGGATAGTAAAATACGTAATATGTGAGCAATCGAATTGAACAAGTTAGAAAGTTACGTTTACTTTTTACAAAACTTTCGAATCATGGACGGGCAAAAGTTTCTATAACACGCGCGGAATTTAATTTACGAAAGGATGTAGGAGATGAGCACAAGAAATCCGAAATGTGTTGCAGATATTTGTAAAGCACGGATGAAACTTTTCCTTATAACTGTAATGATTTCGATAAATATGGCAAACTTTGGAAATATGAAGAGGAACTTAATCCTGTCAATAAAACACGAAATTTCAAAGTTCGTAATTCGCTGCACTTGAGTATTTATAAACTCGTTTTTATACTTGACTAAATATTTTAAGTAATATCTGCATTCCTATAGTAACTCTGGTACTATGCTACTAATAATATGGTTCAGTCATCGAACGGCCCATACTTTTTTTTTACTAGCATTCAGCCATTCCGAAAACCATGAATTCATTCCTGATCAACAAGTATTGATGATGGCCAGGGTCTTTCGATTAATTATTGGGCAATAACAAAACAATGAACTAGTAAGCGGCATTTTAATGTTCTAAAATACATCTAAACAATAAAAACAGCCATTGTTCGATGTCATCACTAACGATTAAGTAGACAATAATCTCCACTGCAATATTATCTTAGTTAAAAACAACTCTATTACACATCACACAGTGTTCCTTATTCCACATCATTTTTCGCTCTTAACATCCATTATACTGTACATAATGTACTGTAAATACTCACGCCATACTGAATTCATGGTGGTTCCTCGCGTAGTAACTTCCCAAAATTCGTCCGCTTGCGAGAAAGACAGGTGGCGCCATACAGCATAACGCCGCCCTTGACGTTAATTAATGGCTCTCATTCTTTACTTAATTCGTGTCAATAATGAAGAATACACACACGTGCACATGCATACATAAACGCATTAATTATTGTTATGTAAAAACTAACCTCTATTTCTAAAAACATATAAGTGATAAAAAAACATTTATGGAAATATGTCGGGTTGTTGAATTTAACCGCCGGCTATTGAAAGGGTTTACGCGTCGTTTTTTTTTTGGCCCCTGGGCGACATAACAATAACAGTGACCCAGGGGCAATTAAACAAACAAAAATGCGCTGTAAGTCCTTTTGATTGCGGACAGTTTAATTTTCTTTACTATTTATATTTTATTGCAGTGAATAAGATGAATTTTGGAAAAATACTCGCATTGTACTAGGCCGCTTTTTAGGCCGTCATATCCGACATTCGGACTTTCGGAGATGAGTCTACAACGGTTCAGTTGACAGAAATGTTGAGGACACTAGGCTCAGTAGAAATATGTAATTAGGAAAAGAGATTATGTTAACTGTTGAGTCGAGAGGTGTCGACTATTTCCGAAGATACTCAAATCGACATATATCTTGTAAATAGCTGAAATAGCTAAAAAAGGCTTAAATGCAGATATTTAAACTATTTCCATCACAAGACTGTGATTGTAAGGCATAAAGACGTCGCGTAAAATAGTTTAGACTGTAATATAATATGTATTATTTACATCTTGCACGCAATGTAGTTATTCCGGCCACCGCTAGGCGTAAATACGTCTGTCTGCCGCGCCAGATATCGTAACCGTTTCCAATTGATATATAAGAGTGCCTACCAGTTATGCCACTTTTCAGCACCCATTTGTATAATGTCGCTGTATAACGTTTCAATAAAGGTTGTGTTTAAGTAAAGGATCTGCCTTGATATAAACTTCGCTATCTTTCTTCCCCTTTGAAGACATTTCTTTACAAGATGATAACAAAATGAAAGGCAAAACTCTCTGGAAGAATACGTCGTAAATTCGTTGTGAACTGCCGAATACATTGTAATAACACGGAAAATAATTTTATGCTGGGACAGGGTAATAGTATGGTGCGACAGCAAAATTGTGGTGCCAATATGGCTATGACCTTAGTATTACCTTGCGACAGCGTAACAACCTCAGCATAAACTTTTGTTGTGCTACCACAGCACAAGAGTTTTCCTAGAATACAGTAGCGAAAGCGTATAAACAATAAATGTGAGGCTTCGGTAAGACAATGGTGCCAACGCCACGCGTTAGACTGCAGCAACACAAACATTATTTTGCGTAAAGTATGAGAAATTTTTACCATCCGTTTCAATAAAATTTATTATATTGGAATTTGCACCTTGGAGAAAGCTCTATAATATTTCTTTACACAAATAATACTAAAGTCGATGGCACGACATGTCATAAGTATAATATTGACATTCTGTTTCATCAGTCCACAAGAAAATAGCATTTTCTGTCATTTACATGCCAAAAAACCGCACTTAAAAATAGTAGCGAATTTCTCAGCTTGTACAAGATAAATCGTCTGCCCGATAATTAAATCAGTCGACTAGTTTTTTGAATGAGAATTTGTCGCCCCGTAGTATAATTCTTGCTAACCCAGCAAATTATTTCAAAAACAATCTGCAAGTCTTCCCATCAATCACGGTAGGAAGCACGCGACTAGCATCGGGACGAAAAGTTAAACTAGCTCATTACGAGATTGGACAAACGTTTCAATTAAAGTTACGGAAGCTTGCGCGCACAAGGAGAGGACTAAGAACTTTGGGTTGTAAGAGAGAAAAAAAAAGAAAAAAAAATGTGCGAAAGATCTTGAGGGAGAAAAGTATAAGGAACGGCTTGCGGATCGTCGACGTTACTTGGCAGCTGTGTAGCAGGCAACGTCTAAGGAGCAGATGCTTCGTGAAAACGTCTTTGGCCCAGCCGGCATTTCCGCGCGAGTGACAAGGAGGGGAGAGTAGGTGTTGGTAAAGAAGAGAGAAAAAGTAAGAGGGGTAAAGCGGGGCAATTCACTTCTCAAGCGGTGCCGGTATAACGAGGAGCACCTCGTGACCGAACGATAATAGAGTGGATAATTCTAAAATGCCGGTTTGCAAGCGATCTCTCCCTCCTTTCCTCTCACTCTTTTACCACCCCCTCCTCTTTCTGGCAAACGAATTTGTCCGTTGTTACCCGAACAGACCAAATGTCCTCCTGGTGTACTGCAGCAGCTTTAAAAGGGTGATTTTGTGAGGAAGGGGATCTAAAAAATAAAACTGACTTCGGACCATTGCCGTTCGCCTTTTAAGTCACAATTTAAAACATGGGGTTGAACGAAACAACGCGTATATGTTCCTTTGACTAAATAATAAAATAAAAGGGGACGCGTGTTATGCCAAGCTTTTAATTCGAACTGGGGATGTCGTTATAGATTTTTAATATACCCGCAGCAGGTTATGGCGAACGTAGCGGTCGGTGATTAATTTTATTTACCGATACAGACAAGGATTGATTGGATGAGGGGTGTATGCAGAGTTCGATGGATTTTGGATTAAAGTGTTAAAGTCAGGAGTTGTTTTGTAAAAATGGTATAATATGTGGAAGGGTGACATTTCATTGTTCAATTAATGGGACACGACATCGTGTTGTTAGAGTGACAATTATACTTGTCAGAGGTTCAAATATGGACGTAATAAGATTTTTTAACACTTTGTGCTATGCTAACTTTTTCAGGTCGTGCACACACTTGTGAAAGGGCGCGTAGCTTAATTCGAAGATAGTTCCAAATCCCCCGGTTCAAGACCCGGCGCATCGAAACTCGCGCGTTTGATACCTTATTTTTTTTTTAATAAATAAAACGGTCTAAAAAATCTTTAAAAAATGATTCATCACTGTGATACTTCGTCAGAAGACAATATTTACTTTTTGTATATTACAAGTTTTTAACCTCGCAGGAAAAAAATCAAATCAAATTAGACGTTGAATATAGATATTGAGAAATAACATACAGATCTTGCACTAAGAGGATTTTAATAGGCACAATTCTAATGCATGATGGCCTTATCAAAATGGCGGGGAAAAATTGTCCCAAAAAATAGGTCAATTTTAGAGGAATCCATGCCGTTTATTCACTCTTAGCATTACCCTGAACTATTGACAATGACGCGACGAAATGTTTCGACTATTATTTAAATTGCATATCGAAATTTCCAAAGAAAATAAAACATTAATACTTCATTGTTGAAACGGTTGACTAATGCTGCATAAAAACAACAACGACTTTGACACAAGTAACGTATTCCTGCTTTCTGATGAATTTTCAATTGTTTTTGAGATATATAATAATAGACATTCATTTTCTCGGATGGTTATATACATTCCACGAGCTTTTTAGGGTTTTAAGTTATTAAAATATTTATTCTGGTGAAAAATAGATTTTTATTTTTATTAATTTATTTTATTACTTTTCTTTATTAATTTTTGAAGAATTTATATTTAAATTGCGAATAAAAACTAAATTGGCATTAGGATGACAACGGGTTAAACTGATAAAATATTAAATAATAATAATAATAATAACGTCTTTATTGGCAATTACAAAAATGAATACAAGATATAAATAATACAAAAAAGCTAAAGGGCGGGTCACAGCAATAGCTGTTTTACAGACTGACCGGGATAAAATAATTTATGAATTCCTAGATATTGATTATACTAAATAGGATATAAATTTTAATAGTTTTGATAGTTGAATTCTAAGATTTACTTTATTTCTAAATTTGATTATTAGTTGCTCCTGCTGCCGTTAGAAGCCGTCGTTGCACATAACTAAACATATCGCGCCCGATAGTGGAATGGGTCCATTTTGCATATAATTTTACGATTCGATGTTGGATATATTAAAATATTACCTGCAACTGTTTATTTTATTAATGCAATTTTCACCTATTCACCTTACTACTTATTTAAATTTAATGCTATGATATCTTGCGAAGTCATTTAGCAATTTAGAAGTATGTAGTATATTTTTTCTTATTTTCAAGTGTTCTGGTAAAAATGCAGCCACCTAAATGTAAAATTTTAAGTGGGTTTAAGGGGCATCAAACAATCAGACGGTATTATTAGATTTTGTCATATTTTGTTTAACACTTTTAGGCATTTTATGGATATTTTTGTTGTATACATTTAAACATACTTGTCTAATAATTAGTTTCAACCAAAATACTTAGAATTACTATCAGGTATCTAATACAATTTTACTGGATTAGATTATTAAAAAGTTATGTATTAATGTCGAAATTATTCATTTTGAATATTTCTTAGGCGAGCCCATCGAAATAAAAAAACAATAGAGTCGAAAGAAATTTTTGTAACTCTATTTTGGAAGGAGTACGAAATTTTCCCCTTTCCTTCGAGGCCTCCCCGAGGACTGTACATTTGTACTTTTAAACTTGTCTCAGTGTAGAAATGAATGGTAAAAATATTTTGTCTGTAAATTAAAACTTTGTTTTTAGCGTAATACAAGTAATTTAAAAAATGAATGCTTAATTGTTATGAATGGAATTATCTTAGAAAAAAATCGCAAAAGAATATTTTCCGAAAAATAGATCTTAAACGAAAACCTTATAAACATTCCTTATGAAAAAAATTAAAACTACTATGACAAATAGTCAAATTTATCTCCTCATAGTTAAAAAATCAACTATGTAGAATGAATTAAATAAATATGAAAAATATAGTTAAAATAACTATAATCTAGTGTAGTCCTCATTTCACACTATGTCTCGTAGTAAATCTTTTTATTTACTATTATTCCTAGTTAAAGTTTGTATTTACTATAAATCCATAGTAAAGACTCCCGCACTCCGTGTGTTTTAATCCCGCCAGGTGGCGACGCGGCGTTCGCAGCTTATTTTCTTCGAGCCCGTGGCTCCCGTTATTGAAGAGGACTTTCATTTGGTCATAAGAAGGACCGTCGGGCACGACGAATACTCACCTGTAACTATAGACTAATTACACGACATTGAAATTTGTGTGTATAATGGCATTGCACAATACATTTTTTAACTGGCTACAGTGTGACATTCACAGACTTAGCGCAGTATTGATTTTTTGTTTTTCTCTTTGTTTCCTTGTTTGTCTTAAACAAAGAACAAAGGGAGAAAAGTGGACTTTTCATACGCTATGATACATATGGTTTACAAATTTTGTAACTAAACATTGACTCCTTTCCATACTTTTTATGACAATTTCTTATGCAATTTCTCTCAGTGAAGGTATAGTAATTTTCTGAAATGACTATTTCAAAATAGTTGAGTCTATTTGTCTAGTAGGATAAGTATCATTTTGAACCATTAAACATTACGTAAACTTTACTATTTCAGAATAGTTATTTTAACTATTACCATGCCTAGTCCTCATTTCAAACTATGATTCATAGTAAAAAAAATGGTCATTTCAAATACTTTTTTTTTCTGAGTGTAGAAAATTGGACATGATAAAAAGTTCAATTGTAAGAATAATTTTATTTTTTTAATTATTTGTTATTTGCGAATTTTTTACCATTTTTAAGCGTGAGATTCTCAAAATTCTGATGATGCAGAAAGAATGTCTTATCAGTGATCTGACAGCTTTAAATGCTGGCATCTGAAACAGGCGGCGTAGAATCTGATTGGCGATTACGACAGATGTACTTGCACGTGGGAATTCTGTACTAAATTAATTGTTACTAACGTGCAGGTATGTTTTTGATACGGACTTGTGGAGAGGATTAACGAAGTTCAGTGCAAAAGTAAATGGATTAATCAGGCCCTTTCTCCGCCTACGGGGCGGACATTACAACAACGATATTACCGACGCTTCTTGATCGTATTCCGACAATGCTATCATTACCTTTAATATTACATCCTAAATGATAATTTCAAAATTATACGATGATTAATATTGTGACTCGACACGAAATCCATATTTTTTATCAAGCCCCAATCACAATTAAAAAAATGCAATTAAACAATGTTCATATCGCTAGCCACTAATAAAATTGCTCGAGTGCATCAAATAATTTAATCGTTTAAAATCGTGCTCACGGCTTAAAGCAAATACTCGACTGTCTTATCATCTTCAACTGATGAAGGGTGCATAATTCCTCGTTAGTGGTAATATCAAGGGTGACGAGGCGATTAATTATAGGTATTTCAAAAAGGGGTTTGTTTGACCGATGCAGAGGGTGCGGAAATTCCGTGAAAAAATAAATTCATTACATTCAACAAGCTTTGAATTCGAGCTGTTTATTAAAGGCACAATTCGTTGCACTTTTCGCTAATTAGAACGAGAGTAAATTAACCACATGGTGTATTTAGGGAAAGGACTTCAGATAAATAATTGTTTGATTCAATTACATGTCTTGAAAATTAAGGGAAAATACCTTATTTGAAAAGTGTAAACTTAGAAAAAAAAAAAATAGATACTCTGTATTCTTTCTACATTCCAATTATTTAAAAGTACTCATTCACCATTTTATTTATTTTGTATGTGGTAGTGTTGATTAATTCTACTGTTATTAAATACGATAAGAGTTTAAAAATGTCGTGCATGAAAATTAGCACTAAAAAAAACTTACAAACTTGCCCCCCCCCCCTTCCCCATCTCATGCGTATATTGAGTTGCTTTATTATTGAGTACTACATAACCTATAACATTTTATCTGAATTTTATCATATGGGGGAGTAATGAATTCAAATTCCCTCGTTTTTTTCATAAAAATTGAGTAACATTTCGAAATTAAGTAGGCTATTTTTAATATGCGTTATTGAAGTTCAGATTTGTAATTATCAACTCTAAAGGCATAACAAATTTCATAAAAATCAAATCACTTTTTGAATTTCCATCCGCCAAATTGAATTGCAGAATTCAATTTTTTTAAACTAATTATGGATCAAGAAGTTAGAGTATCATAATTATTATGGACCAAAAATTGTTAATTAAATATATGACACTTAAGTAACGTATAAGCAGTGTTTATTTTATTCTCAATCAGGAATTTATCAAACGCACTTATGACATTACAGATATAAGAGACAATAAACTTCAATTTCATAAATTTAATTTAATTAAATATAAGTCATATACATAATACAATACAATACAGTAAATCATAATTGTTATTTCTTTTCTGTTGCAGGTAAGTTTGAAAATGGCGTTTCCTATCATTTTGGATTTGACATTAGGCCCATGCATGTACGTAGAATTATTATCTACATATCTGTCTTAATACTAATGAGTATAATGGCCGTTAATACCTTTGCTTTTGTTGTTTGCGATAACTATCGTAAATTTAACCCATTAAGTGAAGAAAATTCCTTTTTTTGTTGAGTTTCGACCTTCATTCTCAACCGGAAGTAAGATTAATATTGACTTGAAAATTACCATCACTTTCATTTTGGAGTATACTCTTTCAATTGTGTTGATACAAATTGCATTTAAATTACTTCAAAACCAATGTGACGGATTTTAAATAAAAAATGAAGAAACCTTCGTAGATTTGTTTTTTTTTTATTTTCGGCCATAAAGTTGCGAGTGCGATGCCTATTTGCAACAAAAAGTGCGTAACACTGAAATGGACTTCAACTACAATTTATTCTATTTTGGTCCAAATAAACCTGAATCAGAACAAAAATATGTCGAAAAAAAACCTTATATGATTAATTATGAACATTATTGACGAATTCGTACCTCTAGCTAAATTTTCTGTTCTTTCGTGAAATTTTGTAGATTATATTGGATCCGCCATCTGGAATTAAAAAAATCTCGCCTCAAATTTGTCAGGAACGACTCAAATATCCCTGCATACATATTTTCTAGCGATTTCGAAATATTTTACTGAATTTCGGTATACCATATGGATCCGCCATGTTGGATTTTAACATTTTAACCTCAAATTCCTGATCAGCGACCCCAAAAACCCTGTACCTACATTTTAGATTCAATGTTCTTTCTTCAAAATAATTATAAAATTTTCTTCAATGAAAAATCTTGCGTGGTCAGATATGTCGGAGTTCAATAGTCATTTGTCTAAATATAAGATTAATGGACTACATTTGTAAATACTGAAGTACCAAGCTAAAGAAATGAATGAAAAAAATGAATATTCCTTTTTAATTTTCGTTATACTCCAATGATGCGGGCTTCAAGTACCGTTCCGAGGGCACGAAATAGCACTTTCTCTCCCTAGGGAGCTAAATGAGTTTCTTATACTCTGAGCACAAAATACCATTTTACTCTCAATATCTCGGAAGCCAAATAAAACGCTGTGTATGAGAAAATAGTATGTGTAACAGCACATATACCTCTTAAAGAGGTCGTCCAGGGCTTAGTCCAAATATATCTCTAAAAAGACCTCCTGAAGAGGTCTGCATTATGATAATCTATAACACGAGATCTTAAAGATGTCATGTTTCTTAAAATCATAATCTCAAAGAGGTCTTATGTTTTAGGTCCTAAATCTCTCTCGTTTTGGACCATCTCTCTTTTGGTATAGGTTGAGATCTGTGTTTCTTCCAGAGACGCTAGGTGGCCATTGAATCCAAAAATGAGATCGCACGATATTTACTTCATATGCAAACCGGTAGATTATAACCTATAATGAGAAAATAAGTGCTTTTAGGATATGTTGAAAGCATTATCACAATTTTGTATTACTATTGTTCTATTGAATGACAAAATGAGAAACAAAACATGTAATCACCATCGAATACATAACTATACGAACGGTAACAAGGAATTGAGGTAAACATTATATAAATTAATAATTAATGTACAAAAATAGAATCTGTAATTTTCAAAAATTTGCTTTTCATATATATTATTTATTTTATATATCAAAGCTATAAAATAAGACCTTTTTTATGCGACTACATATTTGAGGAGTCTTGTAGAGCTCTTAAAAGCAGTAACTGGTCTTCCTAAAGAACACTTTAAGAGTTCTCACTGATAAGTATTTGAAACGTCTTACCATTTTTAAGACTTCTTAAGGAGCTCTTCTAGACGTCTTTTTGCTGTTTAGGAAGGAAGAATCGTTTGCACAATGTACTATTTAGGCTTAAAGTAGGATAATAAAATAAGTAGTACTTACAGTAATTTCATCATTACAACTTGATTATATTATGAGGAATACTTACGTACAACGTATAGTAGTTATATTACAACAGTTTCTTTAAATTTCAAGCTTTAGTGTCATAATACTGAAAAACGCGTTAAACTTTAAACGTCAAAACAATGTTACGTCATGCACATCGCCATGCAAATCGCACCTAATTATATTCCGCTCTTCTTTGTTTCGTTTCATCAAACATGTTGCAGAATGCAAATAAGATACGTTCAACAATAGACTGACGTTTAAGTGAGAAGATTTTAGACGATTATCATGATACAAATTTTATGATATACTTCAGTAAACGTGATTGTAATACAACTAAATAAAAGAAAGCAACAAAAATCTGCAGCTTAGAGATCAATAAAGTATGCGTTTTTTAAAGAATGAAATCCTCCGCGCCAAAATAGGATTAAATACTAACTAAATGTTAATGGAGTATTAATAAGTAGGTCAATTAATACATCATTCTTTGAACGGTTTTACAATATTAACTTGTAAACTGTACAAATTATAAAATAAGTATAAGAAAATAAGATGTACTACGTAAATAGGAAAACTATTCAAGTTCTGCAAATATCCGTTATGTTAAAATATGGGTATAATTAGAATTTCAAAAAATTAACAAATCTTTATCAAATAATCAAGTTTTTTATTGCTGATACCATTTTCTTGTCCTTCAGAAGATATTTTTTCTAAATATTACCTTTGCTTGCTTTATCTTCTAATCAAAATGTGATCAAAAGGCGATAGATATTTTATTTTAAATATAAATATAAGAAGATTTGATACTGTTGTTACATTTGTTGTTGTTGACTTTACAAATGTCTTTCTTACTATTTTCAAAAAGCGCTTTTTCAAATGAAATGGTCGAAATGTCTAAAATAAAAAATGAGACATACAAAATAATACCATAAAAATCTTAGTTTTTTCTTAATAACAAATCATAAATTCAGCTTTACTTGTCTTTTTTTATTAATTTGAAATTACTATTAGATAACAGAACATAGGTGAGTAGTAGAGCATATAGAACGCGCATAAAATGTTTTTACTGACAAGATATGATGAGAAAAATGGTTTGTTTTATCGCAGAATATAAAAAAATTACAAATTTTGATGATGGTTTCCGAAATTTTTTAAATAGGATTTTCAAAGGAAAGTCAACTGCCCATTCACGTTTAATTTGCTTGTTTATTGCCTTTCCAAAAATTGTTGTCTCCGATGTTTCTGAGGTCGCTCATTTTAATGCGGCTGAGAAAATTTCGAAAAAACGTCATTTAACCTCACTTTTTTTTAAACAAATACATACAAAATACCGAATTTATTTTTTTTTTTATAAATTAATTTTTGTATGAGAAAGGATTTCTTTCTCTTTACAAAATCAATTGGAAATGTGATCGGAAATCCTCGGAAAATATTTTTGTCAAGTTAGCAGTTTCAAAATGGCGGTTTGAAGGATTGATTTTTTTATGGATTTATAAATTCCAGGTTTTAAACGTTTTCTTACACATTATGGGAAATAAAAAATATCGCGGTTTTGGAGGTCACTGATCACGATTCTGATGTCAGAATTGTAAAATGCAATATTGCGAATTATATGTCAAATAAAAAAAATACGCTTAAAAAAGTTATTTCACGAAAAATTGCTGTATATGAACTCGAAAATTTTGTCAACAAAATCAATGATATTTTTGAGACACTTATATTAAACCTTTCCATGAAATCAATTAATTGGATTTATAACACATAAATAAATAAAATAATGACAAAAAATGATCAGCGACCTCAAAAATCCCAGAAATAAAATTCCAGGGCAAATTGTATAAGCGTCATTCGAATTGGGCAGAATATGTCGGCCATATTGAAAGCGCCATCTTGTATTTTCTCATTCTGAATCATGTTCAGCGACCTCAAAAAACTATACACGACATTTTATCTTCCACAATGCGTAAGAAAACGTTTAAAATATGGAGTTTATATATCCATAAAAAGAACAATCCTTTACGCCGCCATTTTACAACCACCATCTAAAAAAAATATTTTCTGAGCATGATCTTATTCCTTGGATATCGGGAACACTTTTCCGATCGATTTTGTAAAGAAAAAAAAACCTTTCTTATGAAAAATATGTATTTATAAAAAAAAATCGGTATTTTTATGTGTTTGTTTGAAAAAGTGAGGTTAAATAACGTTTTTCAAAATTTTCTCAGTGGCATATGTATCCGAAAATTATAAGATAGCCTCGACTATACTATTCAACGCCCATTTTTCTCGAAATATTGGAGAAAGAATGCCTAAAATTGTGTTAAGTGCGTTCTCTTAAGGTACTTCACCCTACCTTTATACAGATTGCGTCGAGTATTACTTCTAAACCTATATTAATAAAACAAAGAAACAGCAATTATATCACGTGCAAAATAATTGAAAAACTAGAGAGAAATTATCACATACACAACTGCAGCGTAGTGAAAGTAACTCCACCTTCGTGGTCATTATTGATAGTTTTGAGTAGTACACGCAGATTAAACAATAACAATACTAATAATAATATTGAAAAATTGTCACTACGTTTTCCTACGTTAATTTAAGAATTCCAAAAAAATATAAAATAAAAACACATTTTCTAAATAATTACGGTTTGGATTTTAACAAAATACTCACAAAAAATTTGTATGGAGTAACAAAATTTGTTTGTAAATGTTTTATTCTGACACTACTGAATTCCATGTCGAAATTTTGTTTACTCATACATTTTATAGCGAAAAAGAAATTTCTTTCGTGAAAATGCTTCTACATTTTTCTAAGTAAACTTAAAAATAACAAAACAGTATGCAATTCAAACAATGTTTCTGTGGGTAAAAATATGTTTACATATATTAATTTAGCACCACTGAATGTATACCCTCCCCTCAAACAAAGTAGCGATAAAACAAATACAGTAGAGTCCCGGTATATTTGCGTCTCGCCATATTTACGTCCATGCATATTTACCCAGTTCCGTCTCGTTATATTTCTCTCTCGCCGTTCTATTTTTCCCCCACCTTGCGCTTTGGGGCCTCAGGAAGGGCCTACTGTGACGTCACAAACGTAACGCTACTGAGGAGAGTGGGAGAAGCGCCCCACCACTTCTTTTGACAAATACAAGGAGACGAGAGAGGAAATGAGCGGGCAAATATACCGGGACTCTACTGTAATAATAAAAATACGAGCTCGGAAAATGGCCGACTCCGTATGTATACGTACAATTCAGATGTTCAAAACTTAGGGAAACCCTGTATAAGACGAAATTTAATTATTTTTCTTGCTGGAGTTATGACATTTAATTTCAAGAATTTGCCTCCGAGCTGGAGGGCAGGAAAGTCCGGGCCGTTAATTTTACAGAGAAACATTATTTTTGTCAGGCCATAAGATGGTAATAACAATAATCTAAACTGTAAAAGTGCCTATCAGCGGGAAAGCGCACTTATAGTTCTTCGCACCGTTTCTGGTGCTTATCGTACCCGGCGCGTTTTCATTGCCGAGAGTATCCGGTTCCTCGACTTCACGCGTCATGGAACGTGATTTTTCCGACTTTACAAGAATAAACTTTGCCGTAAATGCATGCTTCATTATACCGTTATTCGTTTCAGCCTTACTCGTTTTTGTGTATCTGATAGTGTAATTATTTCATTGAAATCCCGAATAAGGGTTTTTTTTTGTTTGCAAGGTCGTAAAAGGTACGCGGCAGAAATAAAAATTAATGAATCGTTTTTCCAATACGAGAACGGACGTTTCATTTGCCTGATTGTTTCTGATTGCGAGTCAAAAGTGTACGTGTGATGTTTCATATCTGAAAACCATAAATATGCACACCTCTCTGAAAATATTAAAACATTTAATGACATCTGCATAATTGTTTCAGTCACAAGTATAAAATTAAAAATATCAAAGTTTTTAAGATTAGGTGAATTTGAACCACCATTAATTTTTAATATTTTGTTTTAGAGATTCATTATTTCATTATTAACACAAAATTAGACTACATCCATCAAAATTCTCTCATGAATAAGTATATTTCGTTAATATAAATAAATTTGTTGATGTTTGTTTAAACTAGATACATTTTATAAAACTTGACTTATTTATAATACTACACAAAACTAATTGTTTCCGGCCCAATTTTATTATGCACAGAAAATCGTATGGATAGTTCGTTATTCACCTAAATCTGCCGAAAAAATATCTAAAGTTTTTCTAAAAATTTTACCGCATATTACACAAAATCGAGTTAGGTTAATCACAACGGGTTCGAAATATTTACAACCAACAATTTTTTTGTCATAGTAGGCCGAAAGTACGGCTTTACGCCTTTTTTGCGGGCGTAAAGTTGAATTTCAGGCCTACTAGGCGTAAAGTGTACTCTAGAGCGTAAAGTCGCACTTTATGCCCACCGTATAAAAATAACTATTTGAAATCAGAAAAATGGTTCAGAAAAAAGTATAACGACAATTTTTAAAACGGGTCAGTCAAGAAAACAAGTTTACACAAACAAATTTATTTCGACATTCAGTATTATTTTTCGTTTAAATTTCAAACGCGGGACAATTCCTGGAATAAGGTATATTGAATATTTCAAATTTCTGAAATTTCTGAATATTTTGTTTGCGTTTTAAAAAAGTAGTAAGGCTCGTATCCGTCAGATGCTGCTGACCCGAAAGATACAAATATGCGTATCTCACCTGCGAAATGCGTTGCAGAAATGTTTTCATTTGGCATCGTAAAGCACATCCGACATGTTGATTTTACATAATGCAAATTGTATGCGGGTAGGTTGAAATTTGTCTTACTTTGATACTTGTTAGTATATAATACTATAACTCGGAATTCTTATCGTTTATGTCATTGATCTTTTTAATAACTGAAAACATAAGTATTATGCATTAACGAATTCTGAACTAAACAACATTTTTTTATTGGTACGTTTTAAATAAGGATAATGTGAAACCGCTAATCAATTGAAACTCTTTTTAAAATGAAAAAAGGTTTACTAAATATCAAGTTAAAAAATGTAGTTTTATATTTCAGAATCTTGTATTTAATAAAATAAAAATGATATGTAAATATGTAACAAAAAGTACCAAATGCTAAATACATAAATAACACATACCACAAAGTAGTAGTAATAAGTTACCTTATGATGAACAAATATGGATGCATGGCACTAATATTGATTTCTGACGTGAAACTGGAAAAAGTAAACGAATAAACAAATCAGAAAAAAGTACAAAATCCAGCATTAATGTAACTCTGACAACTGAATTTTTTCAACCTCTTCAAAATAAAAACATCATGAAAATGAGTTTCTAACGTTAAAAATGGAACCTTGAAAACAATTAAAATATTATTTAATAATCTACATTCGTTTATCGGAAGGCATTTAAAGCCATATTCGTACTTAAGGGTGTCCCACAACTCGCGGACAATATTGCAAGTACATGTTCTACGTCAAATTAAAAAAAAAAAAGTCCTGTACCAAAATTGCATCTGATACCCAGAATTTGATTGGCGAGTCAATGAAATTCAGAAAAAATAATCACTTTTTTTTGCAATAACTCCCTCCCCTTCTGATGTTTTTTTAACGAATGAGGGCTCATTTTAAAGGTTCTCATTTCGCTAAATAAGTAGAAGGAGAATGACAGTTCTGCGCCACTCGCGGTTTCGGTGGATCGCGAGGGGTACCTCGCGAGATGACTCGCGCAATCAAATCGCGATATCAATTCGCGGTCTTAATTCGCAATCTTGATTCGCGAGTCATCTCGCGAGGTACCCCTCGCGATCCACCGAAACCGCGAGTGGCGCAGAACTGTCATTCTCCTTCTACTTAAATAGCTAACGAAATATCACGAATGAAGAAGTTGTAGGCCTTGAGACACCGAACAATTTGAACCCTCCATACTATGTGATTTAATAAAATTTGAGCTCACGAGGAGCTTCTTAAAATCAAGGAATTGGCGAAAATCGGCAATTATTATTATTCGAAATATGTGTTTTTCTCCAATCTGTGGGTTTACGAGGCGCCTCGTAGGCTTAATTTTTATCAAATCGCATCGTAATAGAGGTCAAATTGTTCGTTTCTTCGAGGCCTATAATTTTTTCCTGTGTGATATTTCGTTAGCTATTTAGCGAAATAAGTTACACGCGAAAATCGGCATTTTTCCTCTCTCTATGGCTATAACTAGAGAAATATTCATTGAAGGTCAAAGATCCTCAAAGATGAATTGTAGCGCTTGAGAAAACATTTAAAATGAGCATACGTTAAAAAAAACTTTAAAAGGAGCCGAGTTATTGCAAAATTAGTGATTTTTTTCTCTAAACTCCAATGGCTCGCCAATCAAATTCTGGGCATCAGATCCAATTTTCGTAGATAAAATAATTATAATTGATCAAAACCTTATGTGATAAAAAATAAAAAAACCTTATTTGAAAAAGAAATGATCAAAAATCTTAGTGCAGTTATTTTTCGGGGGGGTTTATTTAGGTTTTCAAGTTTTTAGCCGTCATATTGGATCCACCATTTTGAATTGTGTAATTATAATGATGAATTCATTTATCTTTCGTCTGCGAGGAATGAGTTTCAAGTGTCATTAGAATGAATGTATTACCAAATATCTCAGTTAACGAATTAGATACTAAAAAATACGAGTTTTTATGTGTATGAACAATTATAGATTAAAAAATTATCATTATTAGTAGGGCGTTTGCTTATTTTTATTTTACGAAGCACTTTTTGTCGAAATCAAATATAATTTGTTCCGATCTTTAGTTCAATATTAAATTTATACAATTTTTGTGTTGATTTCTTAGCCAATTTAGACTACAATTTTTTGTTTAAATGAATGCTTAAAAATGATTGCTGTCATTCACTGAATTGATGTCATAAAATTATAAATGTGCGCAACAAATCGGGTACAGAATTTTGTAAAACAGAAAGGACATTAAGTTTCCAAAAAAAATATAATCGTTTATAATTAGCCTGGTGTCGCTGCGACACTGTTAGTTATCCGATTTGCAACAACAGCTCCTGTTACAGAAATGGATTTTCATGTTATAAAAGGCATTATATTTTGAGCTCTTCTGGCGCATAGGATACAAAAATTAGCATTTTGTATAACTGCGTCTCAAATAAATAATTATTCTCGAGATATATAGATTATAAATGACATCGGTATTAACGTTTTTGTAGAGAATTTGTTTCTCCATCTTTTTTGTTGAAAATATTTTTGTACCTGGTGTGCATTTCTCGAAGTAAACATCGAAACTTGGAGAAATCCGTGTTATCTGCATTTTTTTAAAAGATGGCGTCAATTAGCCAGACCGTTTTCTGACAAGGAAACCGTTGTTAAATTTTCGAAATTCAAATCGGACTATCCAATATGTCGTCTCCAAAATATCCCAGTAATGAATTTCGAGATAAATAGATAACGTGTCGTATTTTTCCACATCGATTCCACATCGATTTCGCCAACAGCCGCCTAAAAAGCTTACCAATTTCGAAATAATGTGGTAAAATTTCGTATTTTTGTGGGCCATATTGGATTCGTCATTTGAATTTCGAAAATGTAACAACGAATTCGTTATTAGCGACCTAGTGAATAACTAAAACACACGTGTAACTACTTCGCTCGTTTGAAAATGAAAGAAATAAATTAAAATTGATTTATATATGAAAAAAGTTAGTAAATATATATTAGTTTTCGAATTAATTTATAGCAAACTGAAATTGGAAAGATATAATAATATAATTTCTCTGAGAAACTCAGAAATCACGTTGCCGACATATTTCAAGGTCCCTTTCAGGAGAAACCACCCATATAAATCATAAACGGTCAAACCCAAAATTCACTTAATAAATCCAAAGTTATGAATAATTATATACAACCAATTTCTTCCCAAGCAATACAGTGTTAAAAAGCAAAACTGACAAATACTCGCCGGTCTAATTCACAGCATTCGCTGTTTACGTGTTTCGTATTTTCAAAACATTCCGTGTTTACGTTTTGGGCAATCCCCGCAACGTATTTCGTCATCTTTCCGAGAACACTACAAAAGTGCAGAGAGCATCCCTCGCGTGAACAGTCAATAATGACTTGTTTGGGAAAGGCCACCTTTACTATACAACGTCTCACTTCCTTCCATCTTTTCGTATATATGTATAGTAGAAATTCGAATGCAAAGAAAAAATGAGACAAGGGGAAATCATGCACCGTGTCGCTCCATATATACGCACCGTCATCCGGTTTCTTTTTCACGTGGCTCCGGGATTAATGAGGGTGGGGGAAAGGACGATGAGGACAAGGGGGCTGGAGGCGGTTGTGGGGGTGGGAGGGGTGATATATCCCCTTCGACCGCTCGCAATGACGTCACCGTTGGCGTCGCAGATTCCTATCTTTGCGTATATATACGCCACAATATAGGAGCTGCCGCGTATTCATCTCTAACCGTGTGTAGGTGAGTTAGCGTCTGAAAAGTTGGTTATGTATGCGTGGCACACGTGGTAGCAATAGGAGAGATAGAGAGAGGAGAGGGAGAGACACGGAGGGAGGGAGGATACGTACACCCACCTGCTACGCAGAACGAAATTTCGAGAAATCGATCCGGCAAACCAAACCTAACCTAAACTCACAATTTCTTGGTCCGAATCCCTACAAAGTCAGCTACAGGATGATTGTTTTACAGAGCGTAACCGGTAGGTTTGCGAGGAATTCGTTACACGATGACGTTGTCGCGAATCGCATGTACGTCAACATATGGCGCTTTGAACGGATCGAATGCTGCAATTGCAGCCGGAAAATGTTGCAGGGAAGCGTGCTATTGTTGTCGGGAACTTTTTCTGTTTTGGAATCGAATGGAGTCGGGTGATAAAGACATTGCTGAAATTGTTTAGCTATTTCCAGGATTTGATTTTCTCTGGCGAAATTTAATTATCCTTTAGTGTATTCTTCGTGCTCTGACACTGTTCGAAATCTGATGCAAGAGGACACGATTATTTCGATACATAAAACTAATACTGAAAACATGACTAATATGATCCAAAAACGAAAAGAATTATTCTAGTGTTCTTTAAGAATTAGATAATTTTATGATTTTTTAAATATTACTCGGAAAGTATTATTAAAGTGAACATTAAGGGTCGATGTTAACCCTCTAAGTATGTACAGGAGAGGTTCCCCTCCCGTCTCGTTATATTAACTAAAAGAAGGAGAGCGCCGCATCTCCCACTCCCCTCAGTCGCTTTATGTTCCTGACGTCACAGCAGGCCCTTCCTGAGGGCCCAGCCCGAAAGGTCGCGGACAAAGAGAGCGGCGATAGGTAAATATAACGAAACGGGACCCGGTAGATATCCTGTGACGTAAATATAGCGTGACACAATTATACCGGGACTCTACTGTACAAAACTGTTTCGACATTTTCAATTTCAAAAATTTGACAACGGATTTGTGATTCGAAATCTTAAAAAAATCCTGTACATATTTGTACGAAAATTATTTGACTGTCTTATGTGATTCGCCATTTTGAATTTAAAAAATCTTGTAACGGATTTGTAATCAGGAATCTCAAAAACTCGCTTATACATATTTGGATGAAAATTTATGAAAATTTTACATTTCTGACCGCCATATTGGATTCGCCATTTTGAATTTTAAAAGTTTGAGGAGTGTTTTGTGATCAGGCATGTAAAAAATCTTCCTTTATAACTCGGCATTGACAGTATATGCATTTTAAAATGTGTTAGAACTGAAAAGCGAAAATTTGATTGAAGATGCCGCCATTTTGAATTTCAGGATGCGCGTTATACTATATTTTAATACACGTACTTACTCGACCCGATTCTAAAGTAGGGATCGATTGGACATTTTCGTATTAAAGAAGACTTTCCATTTAAGAAAGTACTGTTTTGTTCGCGGTTTTTGCCATTCTGTGCACCACATTGGAAAAACGACTAAAGATAATGGAAAATGGACTTCAGATTCAGAAAGAGCATAAGTGAAACCTATAAGATATGGACTTGATTAAAAATTCATTCACCCTTTTTATGAAAACTATTTAGCTAAAAAATGGGGAAAATTTATGCCATTACTTTGCAGTATTGTATGGCAAATTCTTGCATATTTTACAATAAACCATTGACCCATTTTTTATAAAAAATAATGATTTTTTAATTATTATTTTCATGTATCGTTATTTTTTATCACTTATCACATTATAATATGTCTGTTCAGTAGAGTCCCGGTATATTTGCGTCTAGATACATTTACGTCCCAGCATATTTTTCCGGTTCCGTCTCGTTATATTTGACAGTCGCAGCTCTCTTTTCCCCCACCTTGCGGACTGGGGCCTTAGGAATGGCCTGTTGTGACGTTACGAACATAACGCGGGAAGTGGGAGAAGTGATGCTCCTCTTCTTTTGGTAAATATAACGAGACGGGAGGGGAAGGCGACCAGGAATTTCAAGAAACTGATTTTCGTACCACTCACTCACATAATGAAATCAACGTCTTTTAATAGAACTTAGGAATTACTAAGTAGTAAGACAAAATATTTCACATTTTTTCTTCATCTCAATAAATTCGACTTCGATTAAAAAATGGCGCTTGGACATATCTTGAGATAGAGCCGACATGCCATCTTGAAATGAGGCAAAAAATTATTTGCTTCCATCATTTACTTAAGAAAGCTTATACATTCACTAGCTCCCGTAATAATATGAATTACAACTAAAGGTTATTGGAGTAAAAATTAAGTATTTAGTACTTATTTAATAAAGATTGTATTATTTATAAAAATTTGTCATATATTCTAATTCAATAAAAATAGTACTATATATAGAGGAACTAATTTGAATATTTTCCAAAAATATATAACAATATTTACACGATTCCTTTCGATAATTCCCTTTATACGAAAAAAAGAGTTGGGATAACAACCAACACTTTTTTCCATGAATCCTCCGTATCTCCTATTACTTGCGAAAATCTGCTACCATAGCGCATCTATCGAGTACTTGGAGAACTTTAGAAGCCTAGACTATAGGTTTTCGGGCTATACTTCGGTTAGTATACTCACAATGCACACATACAAATGTATTCATAACTTAACGTACGGACGGATGAAAAATTGTATAGTACAAACTGTAATTAGGTACGAGACACATTTCTTGATTGTTAAAAATGAATTTTGACGGACCAATTCTACATTTTATTTAATATTCCTACAAAAGTTTATAATTAATTTAATAAACTGACTTATTTTTATTATTTTAAATATCTTCTTAAATATCTTTAAATTTGTATAATTACTCTTGTCGATTTCATGATATGACTGTACTAATAGTTGCTTTCTTATACTTCACTACAAAATGTATTAAAATTTGTATTAAAAATAGTTACAGAATTAAAATATATTTTTTTAAACTCCGTGCGCGAAATTGAATTTCGCGCACTGTCTTTCGTGCGCGAAGTGCCCCATTTGCACACTCATTTCGCGCACTCAAATCAGTGCGCGAAGTACTTCGCACACTCAAATCAGTGCGCGAAAAATTTCTCTCACGGAGTTAAAAAAAATTTCTTACGAAACAAGTGCGCGGTAGGTGATTTTCGCACTCGTTACACTCGTACGCAAATCGCCTACTTCGCGCACTTGTATCGTAATATACTATTTCATATAGTAAAAATCTTTAGTAGAATATGGTTCAAATATTATAAAACCCCCTATTTACAACTGAGGAGTTTTCTACAGTCTTTTTAAGTTACATCCAACAATTAAAGTAAACGCCACCCAACTTTTATCTGGATTTGAAGGCCATCTAGCGGTCTTAGAAGAAGCTGTCATCTTAAAACAATATGATAATCATATAAAATAAAATCCTTTAAAAGGACAGTTCTCATGACAGCCAAAAACGTCGGCAAATTTTTTTAGCTTTTCTAGAAAAATATTGTTGTATAGAATGGATTTTGTATGGTTTATTGCGTTATAAAAAGTGGTTCTAGTGTTGGCCTACTTTCGGTTTTTAGATTTTTTGGAATAAAAACGTAAAACATAACATCCAGTAGATACTACAACAAAAAATGCAACAATATAACGGGGTTTTAAAAACAGAAGTTCAGTGTTCTCTTAAAAATCGAATTTTTACTAGAATAGCTTTTATTGTTTAATTAAAAAACGGTTTATTCTCTGTATAGCAAAACTAAGCTTACCAAAATGTCAAGCCGATGAGATGATGAATTTTCGAAATAGCTAAGACAAAACTTAAGAAAAGAGTTGCAGATAAGGTAATTAATATATTAAATTATTATATGAATGGATGGATTATTTATTATATACTTGGTTAGATTATTAAAAATCACATTTTTTTCGAGTATTATAATGAACAACCATCTTTTGCTTTTTACAATTCATACTTAAATATATTAAAATGGACAATAACGTTGATGCAATCCAACAGTTTTTTCTTTCAAATAGTTTATGACAAATATATATGTAATAATCGATCGCGTGGTCAAAATTGTCAAAGCATTTTATATCTACAAAGCCAAATTTAGCGAATTTTCTAGTAACTTCAACAGTTTGATGCGCAGTTAACCCATCCATTTCATGGGCACTCACATGTTTGAATTCAATTAAACGCCTTTACTTAAATGTGCTGTACCGAAAGCTTTTACATTCATGAGCGCCCTATTTTTGTCTGCGTTTATTGCTGCATATGGTACATCGACATGTTTGTTTAGAATTCTTATTCATAATACGTTTTATTTTTCTATCGTAATGCAATCCGGTTGCTTCCGAAAGCGACTTTAGCCTTGCGGCTGCGAGGGGAATTTGCGGTTTCAAATAAAGGACCGTATGGCGTAATTGAATAAAGCTCAATATTATAATATTCTTGATCCAGTGATAATAACGGCTGTGTCAACGATTTCGATTATTTTTAACACCAGTTATCTACTATCTCCCTTCTCATAAATGTTATGACATTTCGAGCATTATGTATCAATGTATCAAATTAATTGGCAATATGTTGGAATCTATATAATTTTATAAAATACTTTACTCGTCCTTTGTCAAGGAAAAAGTAGTGACAATGTAGTACAATAACCTAAAATTTTCTTTCAAGCCATTTCAAAAACCGATGTGTCATCTAGTGTCAACATATCAACTTTATATACCGTTAACAAGTTATTCTTGACACTAAAAATGACCAGAGTCAATGAGGTTACTACAATAATCTAATAATGGAAGTAAATGGTTTTCGCTTGTAAAATTCAATGAAAATAATCTCTAATGACTTCCAAATAATAGTAAAAATGTAAATGAACGAATGAAAAACATTATCGATACAATGTTATAAGCATAAAGCAAAATGTTTTGGCTATTTTAGCAAATAAAAATTCACTAAAAGGGCAATGGATACGTAGAGAATGAGCACATTATCCCTGCTTCCAGTGTTTGATAATCCAACGTTACTTAATAACAACTACTCATAATGCATAATTTACGAAATATCGTTTTCTTTTGTCCTCTTGTTTTCCATGAATACTGTAGTAGAAAATACTTTTATATACATAAAATTAAATGTCAATAAGTTTCATAATTTACACCGGCCAACAATATTTTGTTGAACAAGCCGGTTCTTATAAGATATTGTCCATGATATCAGAATCTGATGTTAAACATATTGGACTGGTTCTAGATTTTGAGCAATTTAGGTTTAAAAATGTGTAAAGTGCAGACAAGCCTTTTTGGATCTTGATTAGAACCAGATGAGCTAGAAATTAAGCTTACTTGAGTAGAGGGGCCTTATCACAATATTATTATTTTGATAGATACTGAATTTAAGGTATTATGATAAAGTCACGTGAAAAGAATTGACAGGATCAGGATTGGAAATGACTCCACATATCATTTTAAAATACGAGAAAACCGTGGAAATGTATCAGAAGCAAAACAATTAGGAGCATTAAAGCCAACAGGCTTAAAATTACGATTATTAATTGATGATCAACTTATAAGATTGAAATTTTGTAAGATATCATCAGGGGGGATGAAAAATTGGTTGATTACCATAATCGGAAATTGATGTGGTCTTCCAGGCCATGGTACCCGTCGTCGGTCATACCTAAAATTTATACGGTTCGAAGATCATCTGAATTTCGAAGAGAATATCTTAGTGTAATATATTAATGACCCACTAAAATCGAGTATAACAATCATAATCGATATGGGAAACAAATGATGCATTTTAGCATACTACCGCAATACCTTCGAATAAATAAATTTGTAATTTTACAAGGCTGATAGTGTCGAAAGACCCTTCAAATATGATTAGAAAATGGGAGGAAATATCCTATACATATTTTTTAGACATGTATCCTGCATTCATAAATTATTCAATTCTGTTATTGTAAATAAGTGACCAATTGTACCGTTTCGTGAATCATCCCCATGAGCTTTTCAATAAAAAGCCTCGATTTTTGTGACAATCAGAAATTTGAGACATCAATTTGTTAAGATTCCAATGCTCATAAAATATTACGACCCTCGTGTTATATTTATAACGATAATTAATTGCGGGCATTAATGTCCTCATTAAATTAAATTACTTCGCACTCGATTTTCGAGCTGCAGAGGAAGCACATAAATGAAGCGGTGAGAGTTGATAAGTAACGATTCACTAACGGTAGCAGAGTACTAGCATCGCTTAAGACATGACGTTCGCGTTAACATTAATTCAACGGTTTGTACCTCGTTGCTGGGCATCTGCAATTCAATGATCTGTAATAGAGCCGAATGCGCTGTACCTACCCAGCGATTTTGTTCAAACGACACTCACCATTCACACACGTACATGGACAGTTGAGTATATCTCTTCGTATACACGTACAAATGCGGTACCCGGAATTTAGCATTCGGTACAATTTTGTCTTTGTGAAATGTTCATAGTTACCAGGTCTGCTATGAGCATGATGTGTTAGTTATTAGTTTATTTATAGAAGCTGTTAGTGACAAACTATTTGAAATTGAATCCAGAACAGACATTTATTATGGATAAAATCAGGGCCCCGGTATTCCTCAGGATTCCCCAGTAAAACAATCTCATCCATATTTGATTCACGATAAAAGTCAGCATTTGCTCGAGTAGAAATTTATTAGGGCCATTTCAGGGAGTAGCACAGGTTCATAGTTCAGGTCCTACACCAATTTCTACTCCAGGTGGTTACCACCGAGTTGTCATATTTCATGTAGCTTTTAATTGAAAATTTGAAATGAGAATATTGGTACCTCATCTGTGTCAAAATTGCAAGCATACGACTATTAGAAAGAGTTGAAACAGGACATAAAGTTTTAGAATCCGGTTGACCAGCAACATCCACTAAGAGCTAGAACAGGCATAAAATAAAAAAAAGACAGTTGGCTCAGGATAGTGAGCAAGGCTAAAGATTTTTCATTTAATATGGTTGAAGAACCACGTAACTTTTATTTACCCAAAAACTTAAAATTCCACATTGTGGTAGACGATTTGAGACAACAAATGACAAGGGAGATTGGTTGAAGGAATTGAATTAGCTGTAGGATTAATAAATCTGGTTAGCCAGAGTCTGTAATTTTTGTTTCTTCAGATGAACTAAATGTTAGCAGATGCCCAGTTTTTGTTCCCTAGTGACAGGTAAATCGATTGCATCAACTTGTCAAGCAAAGTATTGGACGTCCACTTTTTCTCCATCTTCGCCTCGATTGTCTATTCGAAAAAGGAGGTCAGTAGTGAAGTGCATGACTTTTTGTTGTTTCAAGACATATTATTGATATCGTAATAAAACATCGAAAAACGGGCAATGTTTATTCAATTATGTCAACGCACGTCCCACGGATATTAGCTAATTCTTATATTCGTAAAACAAGAATTTTAGTAAATACGATACGGGTGTTTTTATTTTTAAATTGTCATGGACGACTTTCTCTGACGATGTTTAGGTTATCAATATCAAAATATTGACCAGTATTGACTGCTCAGGCTTTTGGTAATTTTCGAACAGGTGAGCATTTTTTTGAACTGCTGACATCCTTATGTACACTCACTATTTCTTACACAGTAAGAAAATTTCCTTCTAATTATCAGCTGAGGAATAGCACTTCATTGTGAAAGCTTAGATAATATTATGTTAACTTACACAAAGACTTCATATTGGTATCGAGAATCTGTGGCAAAGGATTTTATCCCATTGTGTAATTCCAATATAATCTTGTTTATTTCCATCTTACCCATCCGAAAATGCAAGGACTACGAAATACAATATGCCACCATGGCAATAAAATACGATTATGAACGAACCCTCTATCTATTTCGATAAAAGGGACGCAATAATTATTAGGGCGTCCTTTCCGCCCTCCATCTTCATCCTTCGTCATTCCTCACCGAAGTCCCACACCATTGTAGCTCAAACAGGACCTTTTCAGTTTTCACAGGCAGCAGGTTTAGACCTACCGACCATAGAGTTTGATTGTAAACCTTTTTTTTGCATGTGTAGAAGCAAATAAGCCCATAGAAAGGTTCGTCTGGGTCATTTACAATCTTTATTGACTCTTAACCACAGATGAATTCCTCGATAATTTACTCAACACCGACCGATCAGAGCTTGCTATTTCATCAATTTTCTTGAGGCTGCTGGGGTAAACGGTATCAAAACAGATGCCGTGGCTTATTAATCCATTAACCCGCCGCGTGTATCCAGCGCGGCGTAATATCAGTGCCGAATGCGCTTTCATCTCGAGCCAGCTGATCTAGTTAACGACTGGGAGAATTAGGCCAACGAATTCAGTACCGATGCAGTACTACCGAGATGAACATCTCTGACCTAGGTTTGCTTTCCTTCTTCATCTCTCTCTCACTTGCTCTCATGTGCCCTCTGAATTTCTCTCGATTTTCCTTTACTCTGGCTGTTCATCGTCGTCTTGATCGTTCTACCCTGACGTGATGCAGGTCTATAATGACGCGTTGCGCTGGTTTTCTGGCTCCCCATCTTATTGCAATGCCCCGAAGTCGACAGAAACGTCGTGTCCTCCTCGTAGTAGTCGCATAATCGCCGAGTCACTTAGCAGAGCGTTAAAACCGCTACGACCTGCATCGCGTCTCTTCCCATCAGCGTTCACCGTGAATGAAATCTCTCTTGGCAAACTTTTTGATGTGATATTCCAGAATAGGATGTAACAATTTTCCTGATTTGAATTTGGAGAATTCCTTTAGCACCGATGTTTACGTTTTAGATCGACTGCATTTATACCGTTTTCATTTCCTATTTCCCAAATTTTAAAAATTCTGAAGGATCAATAGCGGAGAGTCGATAAAGAAGTTAGCAATTAGGTAAGTAAAGAAAGGATTAACCACGCAAAATTTTTTTGTGAGTTTATTTGAATTTGTTGACCAATTTGACCCATCACGTCAGGTTTTTAACATATCTGATCCGAAAAATATCCTTTTTAGCAATTCGAGGTTAGGATATGTGAAAAATCTGACGTGATGTGTCAAATTGTACAACAGTTATCTCTCAAACAATTTGTTAAATTTTGTTTCTGACGGGATTTTTGTCAGTGACTGACAAATTTCATTACATCACAGAGCAATAGAAGAGATTCCGACGACATCATGTTTGGTTGAAGTTTCCGTTAGAGCTTCTATTTTCGAAGTAACAAACAGTAAACAAAAAGAATACCGTTCCGGTCAACAATCGCTTCTTATTCGACGATTTGTTGCTTCGAAAAGATAAAGCTAAATGTTTCGTTCAACAATCATGATCTAACATTTAACTATATTTCGTGTTATTCACTGTGTTTTATTCTACGGAAAATTTAAAAATCAGAATGGATTTTCAAGTATTTCTTCAAAAAAACGATTTTTGATAAAAACCCTACAAGGATACATCTTAAGTAGTCTTATTGAAATTACATCTTTCTTTCAGTTAATTTTCTTACTTAATTCCAGATTTCTGCCGCATTTCCTGCACTATTTCCCTGGTAGAGATTTGGCTGGTTGAACTAGCCATTATCCTACTTTTATGTAGAATCTCGGTAAAAATATACACGAATTCTATACCACTACAAACTGAAAATATCATATTAAATTTGTATAATAGGTAAGGATCAATTGATTCGACAAAATGAGCAGGTGTAAATGTAAACAATTTTTCTTTCGAAATGAAGCTTTGATCTTTACAACAGTTTTGTAAACAATCGCGACAGCATGTGCAGGCGAATCAGCTGAGAGCAAGCCGCCATATTGGGCGTTCGATCGAGAGGTATTCGAGATTCTCGAAACGAGCCAAGGTCGATAAGTTGTAGGAGCTTGTCGCACTCATGTTAAACTATATTAGCTGTCTCAATGTCTCGCGTCTCGGTAGAATTACGCCAGAATTCATGTCATTTTTCGTAGGATTTCTGTCCATATTATAGAGGTAGTTTCTAGCCAGATCATCAAAATCTAGGATAATTCTGGGCAGATTCTCGTGACCATCTCTACCAGGGTTTGCTTTTTATAGTGTAACAACCTATTTACCAGTATCCAATAACCTTAATTCTACTACAACCCTTTGCTGCTAAGCTGCATGATGTTGTGCGGCACCTAGTAGGGAATGATCTAGCTAAAGATGACGAGTTTCGTCTGATCTATATGACCCTCTTTGTAAGGACTCATATTTACTTAATGAAAGGTTTTTATTATCTTGAAAATTTCAGGCATGTACAGCATCAAAGGAAAAGTCGCGATCCTGTGAGAGAACTTACGATCTAGTACAGAAAATGTAGTTGAATTGTTTTGGATCATTTACAGATTATGGAGTATAAAATATGGTTTAGGTTTCATCTATTCAACAACCACAATGCATAACTAGTGCTTGAATAATTTTACTGTGGTGCAATCATATTTTCGTTTTAAATTCGAAATTTCTTAAATGTTGAAAAAGTAACACGATATAACAAAACTCATTTTGGTTAAATTCAAATTTTAACTTTTTGCTAAATATATTCAACACCTTTTTCTTGCACTCTTTCCTTCTTTTATTACTATCTTCACTGCAATAAATTGTATTGATAAGAATACTTTGTAAGATTATGAAGATTTTGAAGATTTAATATGTAGGATCTAATATGGCTGCCCACTTTTAAAAATCTGTTGGATATTCTATTGGTGTATAATTATTATTTCTAAGATCACGCATCGCAAATCACGACAGACATTTTCAACGGTGAAAATGGCAGATTCAGAACGTTTTTCAGGGTAAAATTCTGGTTAGAATTTTCAAAAATGTAATGAATATCTTTATTATTATAAAGTGGCCCAATTAATATTTATTATTGCAAACTTACTCGGAACAAAATGTTAGATTTTCAAACATGACACAAATTTTTTTTCCTAAAAATTCTTACATCGTAATAAGATTTAGATCTCAAATTTGAATAAAGAAATCGTCTATCTAGTGGAAGTGATGCGTGTGTAATGTCCTTGGAGGGTTTATTGATTAACACTTGGAAACGGCAAAAGCCATTATAAATTTGTTTCGGTAGGAACATTTTCATACCAAACTAAATAAAAACTCTATTTAAAAGATTTCTACAGTATTTGAATGTAGATCTTATGTTTTATATTGATTTAAGTTAAATTTATTTGTTTTACGGTGAATTTTTCCATGAAAACCCTTTGAAGCGATCATTTTCATTTGTTCGAAAAGGGAATGCGAAGAGTTGATGAAGAATCCAAAATTTAATAATTCAGACTTGCCCATCCAAAATGGCGAACCGAAGTTATACAACAAATTTTTTCCTATTGATCACTTTTTAATAAATTGCTCGATTTCTGCTATTCTAAATTTTATGTTTATGATACATTTATAATGAATCGCAAGTATAACACAAAATGCTAATTTTCTCTTTTATTTCTGTTTCAGGTAAGTTCCGAAATGAGATCACCGATGACGGTTAAAAATGGTTCTCGTACGTAGATAAGTATACTCTCATGAGACTCGTTATTTTCGTTTTTGTTAGAAATTATTTTAGTGATGATTAACAGTAAATGATACTTGTTTGGAATAGCTTTATTTTTAGAACTGATCTGATTTATGAGTAATGTTATGCATCGCACTTTTGGTTTATGAGTACAAACAAAATCTATAAAAGTTGTTTTGGACCCTGAAACCTTCCCAATTTCTCTCAATTTTTTATTAACTTATTGTAACGAACATTTTTTAACAATTTAATGAATTCACTGATATCAATGTTATAAGCGAACATTTTATGACATATTTAAGAACTTCAAAGCTGTTGAAAATTTGGTTTAATGGACGTCAAAAAAAATGATTCAATATGCAAAAATGCGGATACGACCCAAAAATAGAAAAAGAAATGCATCTGGGTTATCAATCTGGGAAAACGATATGCCTTTCTCAATGCGTGCGTTATGCAGTTCGTGTGGCAAAACTCGTCAGGCATTACGTCACTTCGTGGCACGTTGATAAAATTATATTCATCAAAACGACATTCGGTCGTAATCGCTTCTCGTGATGGCCGTTAGAACGTGCTTCGTCGTTTGTTTTATTTTCTGTTTTTTATCAGTACTGTATTGTTAGGCAACATTGTGCTACACATTAAGCGCTGATTTCCAATAATCTATCTGGTATATCGTTTCATTGTCATCGTTTCATGTCCAGCCGGTCGTAGCCTAAACAATGACATTACTTCAGTTTTCTTCCGTGTTATGTTTTATTCTATCTTACTTTGATTGCATGCATTACAAGAATGCAGTCATTCAAAATCTTCAATTGTAGATCTTGGACATAAATCAAATGCGATGTAGAAAAATGTTTTGTAGATCTGCAGAATTAGGTAGGCTTCTTCTTTATTTACATAAGTTTTAGCCTTTTTTGGGAATCTGATTTCAAAATTTGTGTCACTATCGTTTTTATAATTTTCTTCCTCTTTAACACGTTGAATGTATATTACAAATTATAATGAATGGTAACCAACAAAAAACAAATTATGTGCTGATTTTCATATGATTCTTTGGTGATTTCATTGGTAAAATCTGAAGCAATAAACTACTAGCGTATCCATCTTCTGAAGCAACTACAGCCCTAATCTGAAACAAAAAAGAAACAGCGAGTTTATACTAACTTCGTGGGGCCTGCACAATTTCACACCTAAAATGGCCATTGAATTTTTGGTTTCACTTCTCAACAGACTGAAAGAAAAAAGAAAAGAACAATTTTTTCTTTTTGGCATTATTTCATTAGAATCGCTTCATACCGTAGAAGATATTAAGCGTCCCAAGTAGAAATTTATTAGAAAATCGGGCCCTGATCACAGCGTTACGTTGCTGCTCAGGACCTTAATAAATTTCTGCTCGGGATGCTACTTTAAGATATTGTTATTGGCAAAAACAAATAAGTTGAAATGATTCTTAAACTCCATATAAATAAAAGCTGCTAAAATTTCTGTTAAAATGTTTTTATTGTATGTAAACAAGTTATAAAATTCAGGCAGAACAAAGAAATAATGAATACCTCACAAATTTTAATTTGCACAATGAAAACTTATTTAGTACATAAATATTTTTCGATGAACAAAGATTTATGTCCCCTAATGTTTTTATATTTTTTCTACTATTATTTAATTCTGTCGTGATGTTAATTCAATTTTTTGCAATTCTTTTTTTTTATTTTTGGAATGAATGAGAACCGAACTGAAGAGATTCGATGTGTCGGGACGTGAACTCAGACCGTTTGACGGTCGAATGTTCTAAAAATAATAGCGTGTTGAGATGTATAAAACGATTTATTAATCATAAAGATTTTTCCTTATAATATTTTCATGGTTACTACCTAAAGAAACCTCATGACAAATCGTTTTCTGAGGTCATCAAAACAATTAAATTTCGTAATACAATTTTGACCTGATCCGATAAAAAATTACTTTTAAAATAAAATTATGAATTCGAATGATCAAAATACCATTCGGAAGGCATAAACGAAACGCATTGCAATTCGGCAGCGATTGCGTTTGCAAAGTTCGTTATGCCCGTGCCTCCGGCATGGTTCGGGCATTTACGTTTGTTTGCGTGATGCCTGATGTTGAGCTCAAAATTACAATCCCATCGTAAATAATGACCTCGGCCAAGGGCCTTTTAGCTGGGTCACGATCTTAAACGAGCCCGCCCAGAAATGATCAAGCAGTAGTTTTTAATTACAATTAATCCTCCTCTCATTTTTGAAAATCTTATAATTCTGATTTCATTAATTGACTCTTAAACCACTTTGGTAACACGAAGGTCAAGTGTCAGACCAATGTCATTCAGGAATTTGTAGTAAGGGAAGTATATTTTTAAATTCTACTAATTTTTAAATATGTAGTATGGCCAGAACTAATGTATATGCGTCATCGTTTAGTAACTGAAATGAACCGAGTTAAAACGACCAAGAATATGGTCAAATTCATTTTTGAAGTTGATTTAAATAAATCAAAATCTTTGTACAATAAACAAAAAACCGAAATATAAGTAGATTCTGCTCACTTTTGTTGCCAATCATATGTTTTAAGAATATTAAGTAATTTTTTATCCAATCGATTACAGTAGAATTAATATTGTACTATGATTGAAAAAGCTTTTAGTGTAAAAAATAGAAAATTCACTTTTTGCACAAATTTCTCTAGATCATCCGTCGTTTCTTCAAAGCATAAAAATAATAAAGAATAATTGAAAATGACGTCTTTTTCATGACCATGTTAATTCATTTTTTCAGCATCTTCTTAACACACTTTTTGTTTAAGCTTTACTGTGTTATATTTTACTAATTCTTAATATTTATTAAAATTTATGATAAATAAATTACAATGTATAAAAGTTTAAAAAAACCCTAACCTAAGTATTAACAGTTTAGAATCCATAATTTAATATCGATTTACATGATGTTTATATCTTTTGTTAGTTACAAATACGTATAATTTGGACTCATTGGTCAGGAATTGGAACTGTTGATTTCGAAAACTCTTCAATGATCACAACAGAGGCAATGTCATTTTTATTGCAGGCGTTAAACCGAAGCCAAAAGTAATAAAAAAACGTATCTTTCGATTTTTTTTGCAACATATAAGCCCATCTAACTGAAGTCTCATGTTCAGAAATTAATTCTAAAGTGATAAAAATATAATTGACCGTGACAACCTTCGAATAAAATGGGAAACGGATACGGAACCTAGGAATAAATCAGCAACCTTATGACAGCGTTCCAGTCACATTACTATCAATTCAGAAGGCAGTGCCATCTGTGCGAAACTTGGAGAGGTTGGTACGGTAACACCGGGCGGTAGAAGATCATTTTTTCTTACTGAAAACAGTTTGACAAATTTCAAACAAATCCGTTGAATTTGAAATGAAAATTATTATCCAAAAAAAATGGATCCACCGTTTTTGAGAATCTAAAGATATTTAATATGTAATCGCTGAAAACACATTTCAATAATGAATTTTCGTTTAAAATTGATGCTTTTCAATATTTGTTTATAGATACACAAACACATACACGATTACAGACAAAAGTAAAATGTGCTACACCAAACAGGTTTGAAAAAATAAAACCTGAACATTATTTTCTTATTTCACTAATTCATAATTAAATTCCTAACCTATTTTTCGTAATTTATTTTTTAAAATAACTAATTAATACTAGAAATTATTTAAAAAAAACTTAATTGTAATAATAAACTTTTTTTTATGAACGAGTCTCTGGAATATTTTGTATTTGCGTGTCTGATTCGTAATGCCATAGAATACTGCCGTAGGCGACGGCGTGTAAGCTACGAATGGAAAATTCCAAGCACGAACTGCCAAAAACCTTACATTTTAAAATATGACACTATTATGTTAGCGGTCTCTTTGAAATTCCGCACTTTTTTCAACTGATTTTTTGGGCTTGTATTCGACATTTTATTTTTAAAATATTAAATTATCCTTTTGACTATCATTAATAATGCTTTTTCAGATTTTTTATAATTTAATAAACCAGTCATGTAGTATCATTTTATGAAGGTAAATACTGAAACTGAAAAGTACAATATTGTCTAAATTTATTAGTGCGAAAACGTAGTCTATTTTTCAGTAAGAGTGAGAGTTTCTACATTATACTAAGGTTTCTAAGAAATTTAGAGAATACATCTTGCAAATTCTCTTGATCCTTTTGAGATGAAGACGTAGTCAGTTGAACAGAACATCAAAGTAAGCAAAATATACATTCCAAGCTACTGGAATTTATTTGCAACTAAATGTATTTGAAGGAATTTAAATAGATACGTTTTGGAAAATGTTTAATATTATTCTACTTAGGTAATTTTGAATAATTTGAGAACACGTAAGAAGGATTAAATGTAAAAATACTAGTTTACTACAGAGTTTTAAACTAAAAGTTTATCCTATTGAAAATTGCATTGGAAGGTCTCAAGGAATGTCATTAATTTCTACAACATTTAGAGTGAGCTTCACTAAGTCACGAATTAGTAATTTATAATATTGCTTCAACTGTGGCATCATCGACCTAAAAAATTTACATACATCGATTTTTATAAAATTAAATTATTAACAATGAGTGATTAACTTGTCATTTTCCACCATTTTGAATCAGTAATTTTGAATTACGCCATTTCGACTTACTATTCGTTAATAGAGACCCAAACTATTATTTATATTTTGGAACAGCCATATTGGATCAGACATTAGACGTTGATAAAAACTAGTAAACTATGAATTAAATGCCGGACTTCAAGTCTTGTTAAAGAGAATAATTATAGTCAATTAGTTGCATATTTGTTTTTTTTTTACTAGAAATAAACAAAACATTAAAAAAGTCAAAACTTATTTTCCATTAACAAAACTTTTATTTCCACGTCATATTAAAATATTATTGTAAAATAATATGATATTTAGCGTAAATAACCGATTTTTTAAATTCTGGAATGTGTTAAAGTTTAACACTTTCTTTGTGTATAACATCAAGAAATCTAGCTTGTAATGAAGAAGATTATATATATAATAGTAAAAGAAGTACTTGAACGGTGTTCGAATTAAATTAATTATTTTAATGTTAAATAATCTTACCAATTTTAGATGGAATTACATTAGTGTAATAAATAATGTCCAAGCTTATTAGTGTTTCCGCTACCTCGATCCTATACATCTGCATGAGTAAATCAATAATAGCTTCCTCTGGCGGTGTTCTTGAATGACAAAACCATGTAAAGCAGAGTACATAATTCGATAGTGCGAAATGTACTGCAATCAAAGGAATCAAATAAGTAAAAAAATATAATAAAACGTGATTCCTATATTTTCAAAATGTTTGGAATATATATTAATTGATATATAATTTTATCTTTAAATTTGATTCGTTATAATGCAGACAAAAAATACTTTGATACAAAATATGTCGTTCAAGTAATTTACCAGTTACGAGTCTTTAAATGCCTAATAAAAAAAAAGTAATTTACCATTGTTTATTGAAATATCTACACTAAGTAAAGTATGTGTGTATTTATCGATACTTTGTAACATTTATCGAGTTTATGCTGGCTGGATATCAGCAGTTTATTCGCGGTAATTGTTTATTAACAGCTGGTAAACCAATATTAAATTCAGCAACTATTGCCATACTTTTAATTAGAGATGCATCTGCTTTCAGTATACTTAAAAAATCTAATCTACTGGAACCTGCAAGGTGTCATTACTAAAATAGTAATGATGAATTTCGAAATGCCAATATTGATTATCTCGGATGATCATCAGCTTTTAAGGTGTAATTTCTTCGCTGGTGGTGCAATCATTATTTTTCGATTTAGGAGGTATCAAATAGATACTTTCAGAAATTAAGAATTAGTATTCAGATACGAGGAACATAGAAAAATCAATTCTGGGTACTTTGGATAATAGATACCCTGCAAATTCTAGGAAAATGTGAAAAATTAGCTTATTTTGATATGAAACTCGCGTCTAAATGTGGGCTGATTTTTTTGTACAAAAAAAAATAAAACGAAAACGTTCCTCAAAAATATAAAGCGCCTGAAATTAAAGATGCAGTAACTTTTAGTGACCATTTCTTTGTTTAACGGATTAGTTAACCACACATATTAATTTGAGATATCTATCCTACACTGTAAACAACATTTGGTTGAGGGAAACAAATTTTAGTTAAAACAACTAGCGCATGTGCTTAGTGGGACGAATTAATTAGTTGCCTCAATAATACGCATTATCTAAATAACAAACGAATAGTAATTTTAGCTAAGTGATTTAGTTAAACTGATCGATATATATTTTTTTTAAATTTTTTTATATATATTATATAATCACTTTAATTAAATATACAATCAAATTTACTGAATGGCACGTCAAATATACCAAATAAAAACGCGGCGTTGCTAAATAAAATGTAAGAATTATAAATATAAAGTTGATTAAATAAAATACCAAATACAGTAAGTGAGAAGTCAAATTTACTAAATAAATAGTGAAAGTTACAAAATGAAAGTTTAGGCTTATTAAATGAAACGTCAAAGTTACAAAAGAGAAAGATAATTTGTGTAATTGAACATCCCTAATTTTTAAATTAAATTCTTAGCCGAATTTGTTAAGGCTACTAATGACCTAGTCAATAATACTGAACCATTTTAACTAAATTATTTTGTCAGATAACACTCTAAAAACATTATAGTGTTTGTTACCATAAACTTGAGCGAAATACAGTCACAACAATATATATGGTATCGGGGACCTATTTTTATGGTAAAATTAACTATATTTATAGTGCTGGTTACCATAAACCAGAGTGAAATGCAGTCCCAACTATCTCTCAGTGTAACTATTTCATTTTTCTTACATTTACTAAATTTATGTTTAAATAACTTTAGTTATCTCAATCAAATCGGATTTTAACTAAACTGGTTTAGATGTCTGAACTAACTTTTTTACAATATATTAACAACCGTAAGAATTAACAAGTTCACATATATTTTAATCGTACGAAAACAATTTGTATATATTCCATTAATGTTAAATATATAAAGAACAAAATCCGTGTATAAAAAAAATGTAGTACATATTTTCTCATTTTAAAATTTCTATGAATTCAAGGGCAATATGAATTTGAAAAAAAGCTTCTGAAAAGCGCCAACTTCTAAAAATTACCAAACGTATCAAAATGTTTAGTAACAGTATCTGTATAAAACGTCAGTTACATGTTTCAGAAGTTTACCTCGGAAACTTTTTACATTGTAATTTTGAAAGTACAAAATGCACGCCAAAATGTACAGCACAAAAAGCACTTAAAGCTTTTGTTGTTTAAATGCAAATTTTCGACACAGATGGCGTAATGTTTTTATATATAATTATACTAATCTGTGATTCATTAAATTGTGCAGTGTAATATTCCGCATTGTACTGAGGCGTTCATTATGAATTTACCGTTTCCGCGGTTAGCTAACTTGTACATTTCGGGTTTCCACATTATTGCCGCTTAATACGCAGAATAACAGATCGACCTTGCACCGTTATTTACAATAAACGTCCAGTTAGTGTGCTTCCATTTTCGAAGATACTTCATAACGAGCCATTAAAAAATATATAATCGAACATTTTCAACCATAAAACGTAAAAATTTGACAAAATATAATCATATAAACTTTAATCTGTATTACAATTTACTAATTTTATAGAAGATGACATGAAAATATAGTCTTTTTAAGGAAAGGTTACGTAACTTCTTTTTCTCTAACACCACCTTGTACAAGTTTGTTACATTAGTGACATAATAGTGTTCCAATTTGATCACTGTCATCAATATAAACAATTTTACAAAAATATTTTCTTAAAATTTCTATACTTTTATTAGGTAATCTTCCTTAAAATGAGTAAATTGTAACAGAAATTGGAGTTTGTATACTACACTCTGACATAGTTAAGCTTTTCGCCACCAGGTGCGATTGCGACGTTGTTTTGTGCTCCATCGCAGCTTAAACATTACAAGAGCTACTGCATAGAGCTTCTTACGTCTACATGAAAATCTCGACCTGGTGACGGAAAGCGTAATTACGAGAGAGTAGTATTCCAATTCGTGTTTCAATTTAGTCATTGTAAGGAACGTTACGTGAAAGTTTAATAGTTTTATAAAAATGTTACGTAATTTCTTATACACAACTTTACAACGTACAGTAGTACGTACCCTTAAGTTTTACATTTCAACTATAAAGATGGCGGCTTCTTCCCTTAAGTTTTACATTCCTCCAACCCCCAATTATGACAGTTTTCTGTTGTCCTCTGTACGCCGCGAGCATGCGGCAAAATGGCTAGTGGTGGGAGAGCGCGTGAGGGAAAAAATAAAACATATAGGAGGAAATCGAAAAACTTATTAGAAGTATGAAACTTAAGGAACGAAAACAAGGGGAGGACTACTGTACCCATTAAGATTGTCCGATTGTTGCATTATTGTTCGCGTAGTAATGTATGCCTTTGCGCCCTATGAAGACAATATATTATTACAGTATTGCCTCGATATAAGAACGTACCGCAATGAGGACCCATCGATATAACAACACGTTTTTTATAGTTTCAGTGACCACGAAAGTTTGAGATGTATCCCCTTCACAAACCTTTTGTTGTTGTGTGAAATATGCGGTACGGACCGGGCCGGCTAAAGCGTTGAGGTAAGAGAGGGAGAAGTATCATTTCCCCTCTTATGGTTCTTATATCGAAGATGAGAGGGGAAGTTCGAAACGGAGGTGGTTCTTACATCGAGGTTCTACTATATATTTTTGACCATCATTAAAAATAAAAACCGTTTCTTTGTTTCTATATTCGCGGTATGTGTAACTATGTTGCTGTGTGACATCATTTGTTCCTTCAAAGATTTTGGAGAGTTTATTTACAGTCAAGAACATTACAACAAATTTTAAATATACGCGACCACGTATGGTTTCGAGAGGTTCAATTAATTTTCGTGATCATGCCAACAATCATGAAAATGTATTCCGCCATCTCATTCTTTTAACTGAAGCACGTTAATGCCACATTGTTTACTAATATTACGAGAAGTTAACATCAAAACATCGCAATCGTGATAGAGGCCGGTTGTTTGCGCACTTCCCTCGTTATTTATTCGTCAGTCCAGGATGTTACTCGTAAACGTGTACTAAACGCTTTCGCAGGCAAAAAGAAGGTATGAAACCGAAAGTCACGATCATATATCATTCACGAAGAACGCTCAAGGGCCCCTTGGAAGTGGGCGGTATTCGGCGAGTAAAAGGCGAGAGGAGATCAGTTTCCCGGAAAATTGTTAGTCGGTCGATTTTATTCACGAGGGCCCATTGACTTATTGCGTACTACGTGCAAACGCGTGCCACGGCCTTGTCGGCTACTCGTATATACTCCAGACCGATTCGTCCGAGCGGCGCCTGCCACTCCAAGCCTACTACGTGCTATCTAACACACTCCTCGTTCCTAGCTCCCTCTCTGCCTTACATCAGCTAATTCAGTACAGTTGGACTGCCTTCTTCCTTCTCGGCCTTTCTGTTTCGGATACGTTCTCCGCTCCACCCCCTCTCTGTCCCTCTCTCTTATATTCCATCTGCCACTAGCTCCCTCTCTCTCCCGGTCACGTACACATTCGTAGATTTCCAACCTGGTGTACACTTTTTCTGTCTTCAGCTACCTTCTGCTTCCTCCTACTCTCCTCATCCTCCTCCTCCCACTCCTCTGGCGCCTCCACGTTTCACTCTCACGATGACAACGCCAACACAACAACAACGACTGCGACAACGACATTATTTTCCCTCTCAAAGTCTTTTTTTTTTTAATAAGAATTTGCTTCGTTTCATTTCCCGCTTTGCATTCTACTTCGGCATTTCTCGTCTCGATCGCTTCTTATGATGAAATTACGAGATGTGGGATTTGCGGAATGGAATATATTCGCGATGTATTTACATTATGGACATAACTTGAGCGGCATTCCGTTTTCCTCATTTTACATCGCATGATTGCTATTGGCTTGTGTTGATAAGGAAAAATTCGATCTGGGATGTTTTGTGTCTAACATGACACATGATGTGCCTACTAACTCGCTTCAAGGTTAAATTATTCATGTTCTAACCTGTCTTGATTTTAGAAATTCCAATATGTCACATTTGGAAATAGATGAGAGCTGGAATGTGTTGAAGATAAACAAAGAAAAATCCAGATTTTGAAGGATTATTATCTATAGGAATTTGTCATTCGTGTCATAAATCTTCGGAAGTAACATGGCTCCTTTAGGCAGTTATATAAACTCTAAACCAATCTTTAAATCACTATTAGATTGTTTGAAAACATCATTTCGAAATTTTAGTAACACCCCTCGAATGGGAATTACAGAATTTTATGAACCACTTTATCTATGCAGTCCAGACCCTATTTCAGGACGCTCCATTATTGTCAAACATTTTTATAATATCTGTAAGGCCATCACATTACTATAGCGTCGGAGACAACATAAGTATTACATTCATTGCGATGACGTCAACTGATGCTTCGCTTATGTACTTGGAATAGTTTAGTAGATTCTGAAACTTTACATCAACCATTGGTTCATTATGATTTGTACTATAGATAATGAACATTTTAAGTTTTCATCATCAAAACATCGCTAACAAAAGGAATGTACCCAACCAATTACATATGGGAATCATTATTTCGTGCGATATTCGATTGGACCAGATTACGGCATGTGGATAAAGTAATTTACAAATAATGGAAGTCCTTAAAAGTTACTACGATAAAGTTTTTCTCGTTGATGTTATAATAGCTCCCATCGTAAGTTGTACTACCCAAGTTATATCCTTGTTCTATGTTGTACATTTGCTTTCTCCAAAGTTATACTAGTCTCTTCCTCTTTCGATCGTTTATCAGCCCTTCGCGACTGTATTCAGCAAGGATCGGAAAGGATCGGAATCCTTCGGTATCGCATATACTCGCAGAAGAGGGCGAAAGGAAATAATGGGTAATGCTTCCGATATAACTTAGGACGAGGATTACTGTAGACTGGCAATGGAACTAAACGAAGATACGCAACTAGGGATGAGGGAATATAACTTAAGACAATCTCATACTGTATGCGAGACGACCCATACAGCACATTCTTCTAAGGACGTCCTTAGAAGGTCCTCGGGAGTCCAAATATCTGTTTTTATAATTTTGTTAACGTCCTCAAGGCGTTCCATGTCATGAAGATGTTCTGAGATTAGCGACAGTGCGGTAAAAGTGGAAATTAGTACTCCGTTAAATTAGTCGATTCTCCGTTAACGAATAGAACCGGGACAACACAAGGCATTTAAATTTCCAGTAACGAATAGTTTAGGAAAAAATATCGACTCCCCAACTCCAACTGCCGTCGCATATGCCCAATAACCTTACAACTGGGTTTGAAGTGGGGATGCCGGCAGAAGGGAAATTATTTGTTAAGATAGGTTCGCCTATACCTCCTTAGGAAGATCTGATTTATAGCAGTTAAGGTTAACAGACTATTAATAACTTAGAACAACCTTTCGCTGGTTTGAAAGCACCGAATGTATAATTTAGGACATGGACTACTGTATTTGTTTTAAAATTGACGGTTTTTATACACAACTCAGACGGTTTTTTATGTACAGATTGATAACCCTTTTTTCTGCGTATTATCTTCGACATAAACTTGGACATGGACATGACCGTTTCAATTCGTTTAACCACATTATCGAAATGGGATGAGTGCATTGGGGTACTTGAATTGGAAAGGGTAGTAATGGTGATCCAATGTTGCGAATAATTTGCCTCGAGGTTGTCTGCTTTTGGTAGGAACGCTTTTGAGGATCAGCATGATAATCATTTCACTGTACAACCTGAAATTCTGCTGGTGTTATATCAGGACACGGATTCTTATTCTGGTCACGTTACAGGTACACCACATGAGAAATTTGACTCCTTTTATTTCGTTATTGCACAAAAGTTTCAGTTCCTAGGTATCTTTTACTTCGGCGCATTTTTTACCTTGACCTTGAAATGCGGTTTGCGTCTGCTATATGATAAAGCAACTTGGTTGGGACAACTACTATGTCCTTCAGGCCCGAAATTGGTTTACAACTAAGTATATCTAATTGTATTAAATATCGTCGGGAGGAAACCAACCAGGCGGTTTTCCCGCGTACAAAATAATCGCGGCACTGTAACAACTCTGTATACTTGTAATGGAGCGCTCTAGATAATCTATAAAGGACCTATAATAAATTTTAACGATGTGATCGACTAATTACAGTAGAGTCTCCTGATGAGACATCACAAACATATCGCGACTGAGGGTAGTGGGAGAAGCGGTGCTCCCTTTCTTTTGGTAACTATAACGAGATGTGAGGGGTTGCCTTGTGGCCAAATTAAAATCCACTTCTATAACGGGAGAAATAATAGCGGAAATTGGACTCATAAGGTCGCGACGGCACCTGCTAGTATCAAGCTTAACTAAAGTTACTAAAATTCTATACAAACTCTGTATAGATTTACCACATTTTAATTAGACACAGAAAACGTAGTTTTACTGAATAGATTCGACACAGTAACGGTATACTTTTACGAATCTAGTCAAGCGATGCAATAACTGTCGAGTTACTATTCAGTATCTATTGTTCGTTAACGATTTTCCACAAAGGCTGTCAAGAATAGATTTAGGCTTATCAATTTCTTATTTTCAGTGGGCTTGGTGCAGTTTGCTCAGTCAAAATTGGATGATAGGTTCTGAATTAACATTAATTTTGTTCGCTGGATTTGCAAGTTTGTTGATATCCTATGCGTTTAATTTTTCGCACGTCAGCACCGTATTAAGAGACCACCTCTCGTATTGTTCACGCCGTCTTGGTACCATCATAAAGATACATTGCATTTGTTAGGCGAGGCACGACTCTATCTCTCTTTCTCACACCCAGCTCCCTGTCTTTGTCTGCATGTACGTTTCTCGAATGGGGGGACTTCCCTCTTTCTCTAGCTAGTAGGAATCGAGAATCGAATGGGCCGTCTTTATCGCTCCGCCACGGTGTCTCCCTCTCTGATTCCCTCACCGGGAACCGAACGACGACTGGGACGTACCACCAGCAGCACCAGTTGAATCGCGAAGCTCCTACCGCGCGTGTCCGTTTCCTACCGTGGCGATTACAATACTCGACGGTTATGTATAACTCGGAGGCAGGAAAATAGGCGGAGGAAGCGAGAGCAAAGATAGCTCGTGTATTGTTTCGGTCTTTTATCATCGCGGCACCCGCGTGGGTACCATTTCCCGATAGCTCAAGGAGAGAAAATTGCGACGGTTACCTTTATCAACGCTGTTTACGGTGAGACTTCGTCGTCGCTACCTCACCACGAGTTGGGGGTCGTCATCGACGTCACTCGATGACGCGTTTGTGAGATCCTCGTGGATTTAGTGGTTTTAATTCGAAAAGAGTGCAGTTGATCCGATTTGGATCGGTGTTATTGTTTCGGCGTTGTGATAGAGTGAGCCAGTGATTGGATATATAACCTGGATAAGTTTGACGTGTCTTGAGGAGAACGGTTCACCAAAATCGCCCATAAGAGGATTTCGAAAAGACCCTTCCAGATTTTACGAGGTGCCTATTTGGATTGAATTATGTTTGATAGTATTTAAGGTTTCGAGGGAGTTGTCGGAACCAATTGGATTGCGCGTGATAGAAAACAATGCAATTTAAAACTCTTCGTTGGAAATTACGTACACTGAAAGAAAACATTGTCTTTAGATATTGCAACAGCTGATGTAGGACTCCACGTTATCGATTGCTTATGATCATACAAATGTTAATGGATGTATCCATCAATAGGTCTTCCTAATTAGGTGAGACTGCTGAATAGACAAAACTTCCCGCGTAGAAAAAATAAGAATGGGAGAGACTATCTGATACACTTTTGGAGAGAGTATGGGCTAAACTACTGGCCAGTGTGTGGAATAATCAATCCCATTATCTCGCCCAAAGACACTCCATAGTTGATACTATGAGGAAATAGTTTGGGACAAAGTATGGGAGAAACTATTGGGCAGTGTATTTGACTCCTACCGGCAGGTCTTGACGCCAAAGATGTTGGCTTGTAGATCCTCACGTCATGAAAAGGATATTCAAGCGAACAATTGAACGAAATGACCAATCACACCATTATGACGCTCCTTCCTGTTTCCTCATTTCTAAAATTTCAGATTTTTGAAAAAACAGCGAAACAGAAGTTATTTCATCGCGTTTTGCAAATATTCAAAACATGGAGGTTGGACTAAATTTCCCTCTCGTGGTAGAATACAACAATTGGTTTGAATGTTCACGGATTGCAATCTAAGCTGTTTATATTTATTTCAATAAACTCAGCATGCGTTTCCTCAATTGAATGACCTATTTTAACGACTGATTATTCTGAAGCTATAACAATGTTGGAGTGGTTATTGTATTAAATACAAAATACTTTATCTATACGATATTTTAAACCTCGGACATATTTTTAATCCAAATTCACTACTTGATCCGACTTTTGATAGTCCCATGAACAATGACGTTCACCGTAATGTTTTTAAGTGGTATTATAAATGTGGTCTATAAAAGATTAGAGCCGGCACGGGAATGTACAATTTTGAACTAATTATTCTTGACAATAAAGTATCTTGTACATATGCTCATTGTTATGCGATTAATATTAATCGAAACTGAGTGTACCCAACTTTACGGTTTCAACAAATAACTTGAAGACGGTTATTTTTGTTTACTTAAACCGAAAATAAATGCAAATAATATAATTTCTTTTTCATTCGTGAGTATGAGATTGTTGAGCTACGTACTAAGAAAAGCAATAAGAAACAACTAACACCAATAAGAAACAAATTATAAGGATCATGCGCATGATTTAAAACCGTATAGAATAGAGGTAAAACATAACAAAAGGAAATCAATTTTAAAATTGCGTAACATGTCGTAAGTCTTAATCTACCCATTTTCTTCAAGATAATTTGTTTGAAGTGAAGTAAGTTTTTATATAACAGCTAATATTGATTTAAATCATTGTTACAAGAAACTGCTCATTTATAGTGTAATTCGTTTATGATGTAATTTTTATTGAATAATGGATTAAGAGCATGCCAAACTGTTTATTTAATTTTTGGAAGCTTAAACATGTCGTCAATTGAAAAATGAAAATGTTATACAAATTTGTTTTTCTGTATAGACTAGGTGAGCATTGTTGATAGGTTCATTTTAATCGAAAGTATCCAACTAACACCATATATCAAAATTAAAGATCTTAATAAGTCTTCGCATGTGTATTGAATTTTTAGTTCAAAATTTTGCATCCAATACGAGGAAACGAAATATGAAATCGATTCATTTCAAAACCAATCGTTGCATTTTTTAACGAATGCAGTTTTTAGTTTTTCAAACGTAAAAATCGAACGTTAATATTAAATAAAATCACGATTTAGCAGAACGCCGGATTTGCTGATATCAGATGACGTAACGTTATGAAATCTTACCGAACTCGTAAATACTTTGTAAAACTTGCTAGATAGAGTTGTTATTTTCACTTTCGTGAGCAAAACGTAGACACACTCTTGAAATGGACTTTGTTACACCTTAATATTATTATGTAGGCGTAAGCTCTTCAATTTTTATTAAATTTTTATTATTGCCCTATTTAAATAAAAAGCTTGCTTCAAAAGATTTCTGAATCTTTTCTGTGAAAGCTTTCTTAGAATCATTCTTATTAAAAATATAGTTTTTTAATTCAATATTATAACTATTTAAGTTAAAAATGCAATAATCTTTAATGTTATTAAAGAATTAGTCAAATCAGGAAACATTTCATTACGTCAAAGGAAGTCTGTCAAATACGGTACGCGGAATGTAGTTGATTCTTTCACCGCTAGTTCTAGTTCCGATATTTCTAACCATGCGTTTCTCAATAGTACAAAATGCTACCGTTATGATTTTTGTATGAATTACTTAATATTTTGTCAACAAATAACTTTTTTTATTCAAGAGCTCGGAATTTCCTGAATATTGAAACCGTTCAGTCGCGTCTGGGTTTATTTTGTTGCTTTTTTCATACTTTCTAAAGATATGTTTCGAAAAATGAAAAATGTCGGTAGCCAATAACAGTAATTCAATTAAAAAAAAATTTTGTGGTAAGTTGTATGTATGATTGTTTAGAAATTCTGAACATTTGGTAACTTTTTTTTTGTTTTAATTTAATTGAATTATTATTATTGGCTATTGATGAAATTTCGAGCCTCTGAATAAAAAATTTGCAAAAATGTTATTTGTTGACAAAATTGTAAGTAATTCAAACATCGACAATGGTGCCCATTTTGAACAAAATTTGCAGAAAATATTATTCCGTGTTGGTGTTTTGTATATATATATATATATGTTTGACACTGGTCTCGGTATACATTGTAACAACATCGAAAAATTCATTTTCGACGTACGATCCCACGTGACATTCATATTCATATATGCTCCTTCTAACCCTTCATAAAAAAGTGCATAAAAAGTCAACAGCGCGCATAATTTGATTCTACACGGAACCTCCCTCATTCGTCTTAGATTGGTCAAGGTTATTTTCGGACTCGCACGTAACAAGCTGAAAATCGACAATGGTGAAAAAAGTTACCAACGATCGACAAATGGCCGTTGTTGGTGACGAACGACCTTGTGATTTATCATTTGGCAATCACACGCGACAGTAGGTCTCGGGAAACAATCGATTTGACTGCGATCGTAAAAATCGATCTTTAATTGACACCATAAAATCAGTTTACAGAAAAGATAGAATGATTAAGATTTATTTAAAGAGGAAACAATGGTTTAAAAGAATATGGACTGAACCATATTTTACGCTAATTTAATCAATGACACGTTTTCAGCAATTGATGTTTTGGCGAGCAGTAAATTAAGTGGTGAAATTAATTTCAGTAGTTATCAATTTAAATCCAGTAATTAATTCACGTCAAATTATTTTCATGTAATTTCCACTCTACAATTCACGGCTGCTCGAACCCATCATTTTCATTTGCATTTCTGCATCCATGTCTATAGCATGCATTCCTAATCGACGATTTGAAAAATAAGTTTTCAAAATCGTTGTTCTGACTCTCACATTTTACGTAGAATTATGTTTCCTTTTTATTTTGAAGTTTTCCACATAATCACTTTCTTTTTTAGTATCACTTATTTTCATTGAATTTAGTTGCTCTTGGTAGTATTAATTTAACTTTTTGTTCTTTGTGGTTGCATATGAAGAGATAATTTAAAAACGGAGACAATCGTTGAAAACTTTTACATTTCCTGTGTGTATAGATATGGCTTAAGCCCGTCATGGGTGTGGAAATCAATGCTCATAACTTACGGTGCAGATTCTATCACCAAATGGTTCTCAAATTCAACCTGGGTATTAACGTCATGAGCGAAATAGCGAATACGGCATGGGGAGGATACAAATGAATATAAATATGTGGTTTGAAACAAAATTAAACCATTATTGAATCGTTATATCAGAACTTTATGATAAGTTTTAGTTTTGTTTTTGTTCGCAGAATAAAATATTTATTGTTTTTTACAAACATCGAATTTGCGTATAAAATAAACGTGGTATTGTTGTCACATGATGTTTAAATAACATGAATTGTTCATTTTGATAAAGTTGATTTTCAATGATCGCCCTATGGGAAATATAAAGAATAGTTGTTGATAGAGCATTTGACCGGCAATCGAAAGATCCTTGGTTCAAGTCCCATCGTCTACGTCAAATTTCTCGAGTTCGATCCTGATTTTTGTTCAAAAATAAAAAAAAATAATCTAAAGATATCGTAAAAGATGTCCACCCTTCCCATGTCCACGCAATCATATCAAACTTGTCAAAGTACCAATTGTAAACAGAACCTTGTCAATACCGCTCAAGTGCAATAGTAAACAAAACCTTGTCAAAGTTGTCGAAGAGTCAGTTGTAAATGAAACCTCATTGAAATTGTAAATGAAAAGTTGGTAAAACTGTCAGTGTCAGTTGTCAATGAAACTTTGTCAAAATTGTCAAAAGAGGTCAGTCTGTAAAACAGCATCAGCTGTGGCTCGCCTTTTGGCATATCTGTTTATATGTATATTTATTGTTTGTAACTATTTTAATAAGGCCAATAAAGTCGTAATAATAATAATAATAATAATAATTGTCAGTGTCAGTTACAGTTAGACAGAACTATCAATAGTAAACGAAACCGTATCAAAGTGCCAATCGTAAATAAAACCTTGTCAAAGTTGTCGAAGTACCAATGGTAAACAAAACCTTGTCAAAGTTGTCGAAGTGTCAGTTGTAAACAAAATTTTAAATAAAAGTTGGCAAACTTCTCAATGTCAGTTGACAATGAAACATTGTCAAACTTGTCAATGTCAGTTGTCAATGAAAACTTCCTAAAGTTGTCGAAGTATCACTAGTAAACGAACCCATATCAACGTGCCAATTGTAAATAAAACATCGTCAGAGTTGTTGAAGTGTCAATTATAAACAAAATGTTGTCAAAATTGTCAATGAAGCCTTGTCAAAGTTGTTCAAGTGCCAATTGTGAATGAAACCCTATAAAAGTTGTGGAAGTGTCAATAGTAAACAGAACCAAATCGAAATTGCCAATTGTCAATTAAACCTTTGCAAAATTGTCGAAGTATCGATTTTAAATGGAACCTCTTCAAGCTATTCAAGTATCAATTGTCAACAAAACCTTGACAAAATTGTCATAGTGTAAATTGTCAATGAAACGTCAAAGTTGTCAACGAAACCTTATTAAAATTGTCGACGACTATTTTGATTATTCAGCAATTTAAACCTCATATTCATTAAGCGAAATGCGAAAGCATTTTGATACTAATAATGAACATTACCGCTACCACAATAATATCTGGAACTGCGTGCAACAGTATCCAACACTGCTTCTAGCAGTAGTCTTCTATTTAACTACTACAATAATGTCTTATATTACTGTGTTTTCTGAGTCTTAGAAAACATCTTTTTTGCATCATGTTTGAACGCGGATTTACAAATTTTGTAAAATAATTGTTTTTAAGCATAAACATCAATGCTTTAGAAGTCATGGGCGGTTGATTAATAGTCTATTGCATGGAGTAACGAAATGAGTAATGTATTAAATGATAAAATTACTATAAAACGTACAAACAATAGTGAAAACTCTGATTTATGTACATAACCTGAAATATTGGAAAATCCTAGTCTTTTTTTTTTATCTTGGAGTCGGATTTTAATCGTAATAGTATATTATGAAACTAGTACTCCTAATCACATTCGCAGAATAAACATTTACGCACATGTTTCATACGATATTTTATGTCACTTGAGTGCGTAAAATGCGACCGAAAAATGTCAAAAGGGTGTAAAATAGCATTTTACGCATCGAATGGCATAAAATATTTTTCAGACCTCGCAGCTTCCCAAGAAAAAATCTTTAAAGATGGGGTCTGCAAAATCGACACTGCAAAAAGTTAACATGATGAAAAGTCAACCTTAAAAAAGTGCCATTCAAAATGCACGAAGAACCAACTCGACAAAAACTGACAGAAAAAAACACGTCGAATAATTTGGATGGTTTTTTCAAATCTTCTAGGTTGCTAATTTTGTTTCCACAAGATTATTGTCGGGCAGTTTAAAAAAGTTGGCTTGAATTTGTTATTTTCGGATCTTGATTGTCGGCTTTTTGACAATCGATTTTTAGACGGTCTAAGACGTCGCCTTTTTGAAAATCGGTTTTTTACCATATGTTACAACATTACTGACCACTTATATAAACATATTAGTAAAACGGACGCATGGTATCACTATCATCATATTGGAACCATCGGATACACCCAAACGAATTTTAATTTTGCGTAGACGAATTCTTCTACCGTTAGCAAACTCAAAATTGAAAGATTGTTTTCGTCGAACGCATTTTCTGCCGCATCCACGAAACCTTTCTTTGGACCCTTCATTCCTTTGGTCTTCGATTACCTCTCTGACAAACCTCCTTAAGATAGATTTTCTATCAGACGGGACATTCACTTACCAGTAGCCGGATCCGCTTTAGCCGATAAGTATCTACTACTACGCATCTGCGCCAAGGTGGCCTTTTTGCGCTTATTTTCGTTTACCGCTTCTCCGTTCTTCTCGACTCTTCTGGTCCTCTAAGGAACCCTTCGCTCTGTTCCCTGGTACTTCTTGTTTTTTTTTTCTTTTTTTTCCATCTGTTCCTTCCAGTTTCATTCTCTCACTCTGGACCCTCTTTGTCAGCGAGCAAAGTCACGGCGATTGAACGATTATCGATGTTTCGTCGATAGAGTGGTCAAGTTATAATACTTATTGGTTAACGACATTTGCTGTTTTCTATAATTTCAATATACAAAAAAATTGTTGAAGCTCTATTTACAAATGACAGAACCGGTTTGGGATATTTATCATTTTTTAAACAGTTTCCGAAAACGATAGTTTTCTAGTAATTCATACTTAAATGGATTCGAACCTGGGTTATTCACCAACGAAGCTCGAGTGTAATAATGTGAATGCACCTGCAGTAAATAGTTGAAAACTGTAAGCATCGATGTCAGTTACTCCTTTCAATTACTTGGCATTATGTGTCGATTTCAAGTACGATTAAGTTGATCAGAAAAAATCTGGGGTTCGAATCACGCCGAAAAATATATTTTTTTTATTTTCTTTCAATATTTTATTCTTTAAATGGCAATTACTACTTAGATATTTACAAAGAAATTTAAAAAATAATTGTTTTGCCACTTCACATAATTCCATCTGGCAGAAAAAAGAATTCAAGTGTATTTTTTAAATTCGTCACCTATAGAATTTTTTTCATATAAATTCGAATACATAAAACAATTTTTTATCTAAGTAGGAAACGTTGCCGACTGCCTAAATGCATAATGTGTATTATGAATTTATTGTTCGATTTGGTCATATCACGCAATCGTTAAATTAACTCATACGTCATATAGATGAGACACGTATTATGCGATTTTCATGTACAGAAAGATAGAAGTCTAAAACTACAATGCTAACGAAGAATTAAATTGGCGTAGTTAAATAGTACACGCAAACTCTGAGGTGTTCTTTATGGTAGCATGGGTATAGCAATGACTAATGCTTCAAATTGACTAAAACACTTACTAGAACAAAAATGCGCCCTAAATTTTAACTAACATCAAATAACTTAGGATCATATAATTAAATAAACGCATATATAAATTAAAATTTATAAATACAGTTAATTATTATTTATAAATTAATCGTGTCAAATTAATCAAATAAATTTAACTCTTTTTCAAAAGGAAGAACATTGGATACAAAATTACATGTTTTTTAAGATTCTTTCTCTTTAAGAGTAAGAGTATATTTCGTTAAAACTTACAGAATAATTAGTCCCCACTGTATAACTTATCATTTAGTTAAATTGTCTAAACATTTTTTAACATGTGAAACTTTTATTTCTTAATTTACGTCTATTTAATGGAGTGCATAATTATTTTATGCAATTCTATGCGTAAAGCGTCACTTTGCGCCCGCTCATTTTGCGCAGCGAAATTGTCCGATTGCAAATTAATATGTTGTTCAGTATACAAATGCACAAAATAACTTATGCGAATGATGTAAGAATTCGGCCAAGCGAGCATAAAATCCGATTTCACGCCCTCATTTGCGGGCGTAAAAACGCAATTTGCGCCCCCGAAAATGATACGGATAAGGAGTTTCCCACTCGTTTCAGATGTAAATTCGTGTATAAAATCGAATTTTGTATTAGCTTGGCCGAAACAAGAGTTTATAATGATTTGACTTTTTCAAAAAATATGTAAATAAAAATACTAAATTGGAATTAATAGTACATTATGTGACAAGGGCGCAATTTTCGATCTTCGACGATTGTGAAGTTTGTCGCCCGAGCGACGTGAGGGTAACAATCACACTCGTAGGACATCGATATTTCGCCTGTGACCAATAATGTATTTTTTTATTCGATTGTCGTAGGACTCGATAATTCGCGGCCGAAGGTTTCGCCCTAGGCCGAGAAATCGAGTTTTACGGCCGGTGGGTAAAAAAAGTACGTTTTTCCTACTTCCAGTAAAAACAATTGAGTTTTTAGTGTCGTAATACAAATGTTTGTGTTTCTTGCTAAATAAAAATAGTTTCTGTATCATTTCATTTTGTGAAATTTATATTAAATATACCTTGTTAAATTAACATTACGAATCCAAAACTGGTGTCAAGGAAATATTTAGGAACTTAAGACCGTAATGAACTTCTGCAATTGAAAAAAGGGACAAGTGTATTTCCTAGTTCCTGCTGTTAATAAATGGTAAAGCCTTATTATCATCTTTGCATCATCGATCATTTTTGGTAACCGATATTTTGAAACCAATCCATTGAGATGGAAGCAAACCTTTCCGCTTGTAGCAGACATCCTTCGAGAGCTGTCGGTTCCGACACGTGTCAGAAGTCACCGAAAGAAAAAAATAGAAATACCACGATCCGAAGCCGTAAAAAAGGAGTAATCGAGGAAGGTTGACTATAGAATATACGAGCGGCTGCATAATGGGAATGGAATGGGGTGGTCCCATGGTGGGGAGGGCGCGTGCTCACAAGAGGCCGGCTGGGTAGTACGTGATGTAGTGCTTATATATACATATATATATCAGGCTTCTATACTGGAGGGACTTTCGATAGAGGGGTCACACACGTGCCGTCGTTGATAAGTGATAGTCCCGGATTCACATATAGGTTTCAGGAAGTATGATTCATAACACTTTACCAAAAATTACACATATGTTCGACAAGCTGCGGAAAATAATCCGAGTAAACAAAATTTACCGAAATTTAATCAAATCCAAAAGCTCCCGCCCGACATGGGGACATTCAGAAACAATGGTGGACCAGTCTACAACCACAAAATGTCCCGATTTTATTTATCTTTTTTTATCCAATTGAATATAAAGAATTGTTAAAAACATCTCCCTGTACGAGATTTAAACCCTAGTCGAATCACTAGTTGCAGTGCCAGAAGCTGTCGCTATGGGACTGACAGGGTAGTCTGAACGTTTTTGATGCTCCGGTTCTTAGCTTTAAAACTCGCAAGTAAACAAAGAACTACCAGCGGAACGATCCACAGCAAATTTTTGTTAAATAAGTAAAAAGTCTGTAAAATAGTTCTGATCATCATGTTGGTTCCACAGCGACAGCTTTGGGGCTACTATGGTACAATTTGGACCAATTTTACATTATCCGGTTGGATTCAAAATTGATAAATCCTCGGTACATTTTTTTTTCGCAGGAGATACATAACATTTTTAAAAAAATTATTTGTGTATTAAAAAAACTCGGAACCATAAGTGTAATAAAAATTTCCCATACAAATCAGTGAAGTGTCAACATTCCCAGAACTTGCTAAAGAATTTCGAGAATTTTCGCTAAGCTTGTCTACAACTTTCGAAAAGTTTACTTAGTTTCGAGGTTAATAGCTCGGGAATCCCAAGTTGTACGATTTCGGAAAACGTACGCCAACGAGTCAATGAGAACAAAGAAGATTCCAGGAAGTTTGTCGCATTTCCTGGAACATCTGGAAATTTCTACAATTCTTGTATACCTAATGTAAACATCAAAAACTGCATAAACTGAAAAATTATCGAGTCGAGTTTGTACTGGATAATTTTCGAAGGAGAACCAATTTTGAGATGATGATACTTTTAATAACAGAAGGACAACAAAAGAAAAATATTCAGGTCATTGATCTGGTTAATCTTATAATAATAAGATTGTTTTGTTTTTGAGAAATAATAAAACTTCCTATTTTTATAGTTTCTAGCAGGGTATTAAACAAAAATGGAAACCGATGATAAGAGAAACCTAGCTTATTTTGAATAGATAAACTCCTTCTTCATCGGAAATGCAGAAAAATTAACATTTAACATTTTTAATGTTAACAAATTTAACCTTTTTTTGACATCACTAACTATAGAAAAATGCCATAATTTTATAAAAATTTACCAGGGAAAAAGGTTATATTTTCTTCAACGTTTAAGGCTGTTTAAGGCTGACATTTTTTTATACTGGCACGAAGACAATTTGTTGCTTGTTTAATTTCTCGGCTAGTTTCCGATGATCATGCCTTAACCTTCTTATCTTTATTTAGTTCCCTTCTTTCCGCATGCTCGCTACTTAATTATTCGTTGAGGAGATAGGATCTTCTTATCTTCAATCGTTTCTATATATTTAGCTTTATAACTTTTCCGATCGATATCTGATTATATTATTACCCTTTCATCCTCCGTTCTCAATCATTTAGCTTTTTTTCTTTACTTATTTTTAACATGTTTACGGATATCAGCATGTAGATTATATTTTTAAAAATATACACAAAATTGTCATTCTTATTATTAATCATGGAATGTAGAAAACAGATAAGATGAATGGATTTTATTGAATGATATCAGGACCATCGAAATGACAAATGAAAAACCTTGGAAGTCGATTAATTAGAAGGAAAGACGATAAGTCGTACTGTCCCAATAGCAGTTGAATATACCTGTTTTTGACAACTATGTCTATAATTTGAAGGAGGATTTACTCCGCATGAAAGTAACTGAGATTTCTTAAGATGTCTTAGAATTATATTGTAAGGTTGATTTTAAAGTTATATGAGTGAATTACCATTTTAAAGGTTTTCTTATTTTTTTGTTTTATTTTGACGTACTTATCTGGTTAGATTCACATAAAAATCACGACTTTTCGTTTTTTTTGTCTAACTCAATTCATTAAACGAAATATGACATTTAAAAAATTTTGACGAAAACTGATCTCATGGGGAGCTTTATCAAAACATACAAGGGATCAAAATCCTTATATTTTGAAGTTCCACGATGAATTATAAATCGTTAGTTATTTAGTAAATTGTAAAGTCTTCCCCTTTATTTGGCTACATTCATCAAATGTTAAAATGAAAAATTGTGTGGTTTAAAAAACACCTTTAAAATGAACCCTCGCGTTTCGAACTAACTAAAGTTTAATTCGCTTTACCAAAGCATACAAAAAACAAATTTGAAATATTATTACTAGTTTTGAATTGAATATATGAAATTAAATACACCCGTGATGTACTTTTCGGACAAGTCAATATGTAGCGAAATTGATTGTTGTTAAAGTATTAAAAACGATGCAAAGAAAGATCTGAAAAAGTGCATACAAAATTATGGTAAATAATTTTAATTTTAATAATATTTTTAAAACTATTAAAGTTAAGTAACATATTGTTTGCGTTTAAAATTAATACTAAAAAAAGTTGATTCTTTCCAGTTCTTTTTTTCAAGTTAGATAAAAAATCAAACTAATCGTAATCGTCGAAATGCCAGTACGTTACAACTCGATTTGGTTCTGTCTACATAGTTATATGAATTTAAATAATAATGCATTTGAAATTAGTATGGCAAGAAAATATGGTCGTGCAATATAATTATGTATACATAAAAAGTACAAACAATACGGATCTTCATACTGAATTACGAATGCTTATCTAAATATTATTTTGTACAATGGAACTAAAGAAAACTTTTCTACCTTTATAAGCAACTGCATTTATTTGAATATTCGTTCCAAGTAATGAATTTATATGATAAAAAGTGTTATTCCTATTTTTGAAATAAATATTGTTTAATTTAAGGAAATATTCGTTTAAATACAGTGAATTATTTATGACTTGTTAGATGAATATTTACTTATTGGCAGAATTGGTATTTCATAATATAAGGACCGCACTCAGTTGAGCCGATAGCACAAATAGTTTAATTTGTAGGAAACCATATAATTTTATTATTTAAAAGTGGATAATATTCAATCAAACGTGTTATAACCCATTAAAATTGCGTAAAATGTGGTACTTGTAAAATTTCTTGAACATATATCAAAGTCTTCATCAGAAAATCATTCAGATTACCGAGGCGCCGTTGCAATTTTTAATTATAATTGGTTTAATAGATATATGTTAAACATTAAAGTAATAATCAATAATAACATTTTTTCGTATCCTCTTTTTATTTATAATCTAATTTGTGATCTAAGTATATTGCCAAACAATTTATCAGATATTTATTCAATTGTTGTTTTTTTCATTAAAATATTGAAAAGAAACTGATAAATTCTATAAAATTAATAAAACCTTAAGAAGAAATAAACTTAATAGGAGAACATTTAAAATAAAATGGATTACTATGTAAGTCAATGAAAGTATTGGACAGACAAAGTTATCAAAGTTTATATGACAGATCAAACGATAATTGAAATGCGGTGGAATGTACACACAAACTAAAGACTGACAAAGTTTCCAAGAGTTTTGAATAATTTAAATTTTATCGAATTGATTTTTCATAAAAAGTTGGAAACGCGACTTTAAAAATTAAGCAAAAAACTTTGTCAGAGAATAAATCGGCTTTATCGATCGTTTTCCTTCACCGAGAATTTGAAGCATATATCCGTCGTATCGCGACTCTATTATGTCATTTACGTTTCCCTTGAAGAGACATTTTCTTTATTCGATCACTGGTATATATATAGATCCCTAGCTATTTGTTTTTTTTTGTTCAGCATAAGTTGCTCTTTATCGCGTGCTTCTACACGTTCTTTCGATAAGTTTTCTTTTTACAAGATCTCGTTATTTACTGGTTCCTTTTTCATCGATTTACTTACAGTTCTCTTGAACTTATGTTATTATCGTTTATATCGATAGTACTGGCACTCTGGGCGTTACTGTTCATTTCCTGCTATTTAATTTCTTATCATCTTCAATCGCCGGCTTTTATCGATTCGTGCCCATACACACGATTAACGATATTCTGCGTCTTTCATTTCTGTAATATTGGTATTGGTAATTTACGAAAGGTTTTACGATTTTTTCAAAACGTTTAGTTTAGGCTTGTGTTGCCAAGATTTTTATAATATATTTACGAAAATTAAACTATTACAACAAAAAAATGTTTTACAAAATAGTCTAAATATTATTTAAAAGATTAGTTTTTTAAATAAAAGCCATAGCCAAGAAATGAAATCAAATATGTAGTAACTTTTCCCTTCTCAGCTCAGTTTCCTAACAGTCTATTACTAGATCACGATTTTTGGTATTAAAGCTCATAAAACTAGTCGTAAAGTATACGACCATGATGTGATTAATTGGGGAGCAGGACGTTTTGGCTCCGCCGTTTTGGCGTCGGGATGTTTTGGCGCTACCGTTTTGGCGCGTAGGGTTTTGGCGCCATTTCCTCTTTCAACTAACTAGAATTACTGTGACATTTTTTTGTATTGTTGTAATTACGGTGATATTTTCTTTGATCTTTTCGTTATTAAAATCGGAGTGTTTTTTTTGGGGGGGGGTGTGGGCCGGGCCCCCCCCCCCCCCACGCATACATTTACTGTGAACATAATGCGAGCCGAGCACTTGGAAATTTATGTGTCAGATACAACTAGGAATGTTTCACCTTGCATTCTTTACACCACGGATTCGCGAGTATCGTCGAATGTTTCCAACACCTGTCCTATGATTTTTATGATTCTTGACCCTCCACCCCCCCCCTCCCGGGCACCCGCTGCGAGTTGGCCATAAAATTGTGACTCGTTACAGGTTAGTATTTTGCACTAAAATATCCTCGTACCAAAAAGATCACCGTTAAAAGTGTTTGGCGCCAAAACGTCCTAGCGTCAAAACGGCGGTGCTAAAACGGCGGCGCCAAAACGTCCTGGACCCGATTAATTGATCTCATAAAATGGTTGCATTTGATACAAGCGCGAAATAAATTATGCAACTAGTGGGTTAGATAGCACTTTTACGCATCAGTCGAAAATTGCTTGCATGAGTTTCAAGGGAAGCGGCAGTCATGAGTATTCTGCAATTCGGCTAGAGTGTAAACTTACGCTTTACGCCCTCGGTATGAAAGTAACTATCTATGAAGGTGTGGGCAAAGCGGTAGAAAAAGAAAAACGACACTTAAAATGGAACTTTTACGGACGCTGCAACACAAAATTGATAATAATGCAGAGAAATAACAATTATAAACTGTAACGAAAAGGGAAAACCAAATAAAATAATCGAAAACAACGGAAATAGAAAACCAATAGGCGAAAAACAAGCAAAACATTATATGAAAATAATTAAGGTAACCAGTCTCCAATTCGCAGTCCATAATTGGTTCATTTGCCTTTCATAAAATTGACGATAATATGAAAGTTACTGTGACAATCACTAAATATAATACACATATTCTATTTGATAATAAAGCGTTGTAACACGTTGAGGCAGCCGTCCGCTTAGTCTCGTTATAGCAAATTGACAAACGTTTATGAATATTGCTAAAGTTCCGCGAAACTAAATTAATATTAATGAACGAATCATCAAAGAGAAAGTTAGCGGAACTGAAATTGAAAGGTAATGAAATAATTATATACACAAACTAGCAAAAATGATGAAAAATGATTAAAAAATCAGTAAAATTCACTCTGTAAACACTCCAGAAAATCTTGTCACTTCTATTTTTTAAATCGCTTTATTTGCTTATTTATAATTAGTTAAGAAAAATTATCAAGCACACTCAATATAATTTTGTCATAATATTTTAAAAAAACATATTATTTTCTAACATGAAAATCAGGAAGATAAATGTTACTTAAATTAAGATTTTTAATAAAAGCAAAATAGCCATGTTACAAATTGGAGGAATTTGTTCTGTTATTTTTGACTGCGTCCCTAACACGTCCGAGTTTAGTAAACAAACTCGTGTCACGAGGTCGGGTATAGGAAGATAAACAAGGTCACAAGACAAAACACGTTGAATTCCATTACCGGCTAGTGGCAAAATAAACCTTATTACTTTCTATTCAGACTGTTCTAAAGTAATGTTATATTTTAAGAATCGCTTCAGAACGTATTTTTTTTACAATTTTTTAAGCAAATAACAGTTGTTTTCTCGCAACTCATGGAGATTTAATCGATGGTTAGTGGACATGGTTTCGTCGTTTTATTTACTTCGGTTAGCTCCAATAAAGGCAACAAACATCGAATATAAAAAAATCCACTGCAAATCTCCCATATTTTATTGGAAGGAATTAATCTATATCTAGTATGGACAAATTTTCCGTAATATAGGAATTTTTCCGTTTAATTTGTAAAAGTTCTTCGTGGTTATTTTCCAATGTTTTGTAAGAGATGTTTTCTTCAAGTTTATATTGATGCTTATGAAATATGAAAATACTGTATTAAATAAATATACATAATTTTTTTCGACATTAGGTGGCGTTCAGATCCAATTACGATTCTCTCATTAGCCTATATAGGCGGTAATTCTTTCAATCTATAAGGCACTCTTATTACACATTGAGCAACTTTATTTACGATGTGCCGCCTAGCGATTCCCTAAGTAACTCATGCTTCAAAATATTGTAAACAACTTCATACCACAATACGCATTGTAATTTGTGCAATATAAATTATAAATATTAATCTATTATCTCTCTATCTCTCTATGTTTCTCTCCGAGCAGCACCCGTTTAAACATCTAAAAATGAATAGATCCTTTATAATTTAATAATCCTACGTTCTGCGTTGTTTGACAACCACAAATCTTGATGTTTCGAAGACTTCAGGTGCTTTTATTTATTTGACGCCCTAGGGCGAATGCTACGAGCTCAAATGATAGATGTTCGCACCTGTCATAAAAAATGTCATATATATGATATGCATCACCAAAGACTGAGATTATCCCATTAGGTTCTATCGCGTGGCCAACGTTTGAGTCGTTAAAAATAAAAAAATCCATCTTGTGTACATAATATGCCATTTTTGGTGTCTATTTACAAAATATTAATTCACAAATCCTAAATGAATTACACGACACGGAACTTGTCCGCCCCGGGAAAATTCGATATTGGCGCCCAAGGACGGGCTGCTAAAGGGGTTGTTCCTAATTGCGCCATAAGCGCTGAGAGAGATCTACGCATTTGCCACGTGTTATTTCCCGGGGCTACGTCACGATATGCACAGTGACGAGCTTGGTCGTGGCAATACGAGGCTGATGCGTAATTTGGAATTACCCATGAAACCACATCAGTTGCGTCATATTTATAACATAGCCGTTTGAATGCCTAATAAATTTCGTATCCTGATTTTGATAATATTGCAATAATCATGCGAGTTCCAGAAATGCAGACACAGCGTGTCAACGTAAATATTATTATAATTTGACCATTCCTGATCTTAAGAACGTTCAAATTGTATACCTGTCATCATGAGAATCTCTTTGAAAATCGTTAGTTGTAATAAAGGTAAATTTTAAATCGTGTATTGATCGATGTATAAATTAGTAGATACCCAGTACTGGATGATTCATGTGGAATTAAAATAGGATCTCTTATTTGCTCATCTTCTGTCATATTTTTGGTACTTTTAAGCAATTGGCTTTTCCGCAAGTGGCCATTGGCAATCTACTGTGTTATAAATGTTTATAGCACGTTTAAAGCTTCATAGAAATGTTCGACTCTGGGAGGTTGATCTCTTTGCATTTTTATTCCTTTCCCCGACCTTTTATCTGGCTTCCATCCATGGAAAAGAGTACCCCATTGGTGGGAATCCACAATCGACTGTAATATCGTAGTCTGTGGTGCACGAAGTAATTTCGGGTCCGCATTGAGTGCTGTTATGTTAGCGATCCCGATTCTGCAAACTGCATATTCTCTGCCCTGGATGGATTACTCGAAGAGATGCTCGATCCCGCTGTTGCTTATGAGGACGTCAGCTTAGTGAAAGCATTATGACATGATCAACTGGGAAGATGGCTTATCTTCCAGTCTTTATCAAGACGGCTGCCGCATGGACCACCTGTTACGCCTGAATCGCACCGGGCGTCGGCCACGATCTAATCCCATACATCACTTATACCCTTGTTTTTCTCCATACAAATTACAGGATAATTATAGCCCTGGTACCTTTATGTAACTGCTCATCTGAATTTTTTTTACTGTTAATTGAGATTTTTGAAAAACATAGCACTGCGCTATTAAAAGCACGGAGTTAAATTGGTATCATTTAATACCGATGTGCTTTAATCTCTTTTAGAATACTGCGCTATTTCGAAAAATGTTCTCTATTATGATTAGCTATTAACAATTAACCGGGGTGTTATTTCTTAGAACTAACGATCACCGTCTAAGTTGCAAGCAATATTATTTATTTATTATTGAATACGCATGGCCCCAAACACAAATTACACCATGTCACACTGGTAAATAAACAACTTCAAATTTTTTCAAATACTTTTGACAACACTGATTTAATGAAACTCTGCTAATCCTGATTCGATGATATGTAATTCAGTTGCTTTTTGTTAACTTCAGAATATTCTAAAAATTAGAAGAAAATTAGTTAAATGCGTCCAAGCGCGATAAAATTATAGCGGCTGATGGTAGTCGAGCGTACGTGCGTTTGGTACTAAAAGGTGTTTACTAGTTGGCCTATAAATTTCAAAGTGTAAACACGTACGTAAAAGTAAAAATAATATTCCGAGCGATGCGCCGCGGAAACCTAAACACGTGGCAGTCTGTCGAAGGGTTCGTCTTTCTCAGGGCCGCCTCCGCCTCCGCAATCCAGTTACCACGGTCTCAAAGAAGACTCGATGATTCGTTCAAATTACTCCACGTGTCATACAAACGTGGGGGAGAGATGTAATATACATACAATTTTATATATGTGTTCAAGATGGACACAGTCATACGGAATTATACGCCATTTCAACCAAAACAACAACGAATCCGGTATGAAATTAAGTTGAATGTGATCCAAAATAAATTAAACAAACAACATGGTCACTATAAAAGGAAATTGGAAAATGTCAATCCGTTTATAACGGAATTTGTACAAACATAATATACTTGGTGTCACGATCCATATATTAAATGTAGAAAAAGTAAACATGTAGAAAAAACCGTAACAGACGAATTGCGATGGCAATATGCGTCTGGCGCTTTAATAATAGATCTTATGTGTTAAATTTTAGACTCACTAACTTTTAGATTTTAAATCAATATAATAAGTATCCCTCTTGCGCTAATAATTTAAACTATTGTGAAACTGCATTTCGCACCAGGATGCCGTGATGTGCTCATCAGCAGGGTTTTCGGCATCCTTACCCTGGACGCAATATTGATTGTATAATGTGAAAACTCGAAAACGAGAATAAAATTAATAAATCAAGTCTCGTACTATAATAAAGCATGGGATTATGCTTTACAGTAACGACGAAATGAAAAAGGAAACGAACTAAGCTTATAGATTAGTTTAGTACGTTATATGTTACCGTGACTAAATAATATTATGTATACATTTAATTGTTAATAAAATGTAACATTTGGAGTGTTTAATTCTTGACCGCTTGTATTTAACATAATGGAGTAATTTGTACGAATCATGGACCGACACACCAAGTATACGCACATTATTTACACACGCGTTTTTTTTTTTAGTTTTTTGCATTTATTTCCACATGTATGCATCTGACAAGAAAGTGTTTCAAACAAAAGTTGTAGAGCATAAAATTCTCGACAAAATTGGTTTTGTACATTTTTTCCGTAATCGCATCAGCAAGCCTGTAAATGAGGGATGAAAGTTTTCATGATGTGTTTTGGTAGAAGACATTCAGTTTCTCGCAAGTGAAATGATCCGCAATTGTGGTTATATGAGGATGGCCGTTACAGGTATTTTATACGATAACTTTTATAGTTATATGCGGAGATATATGTTGGAGATATTTGTATACTATACAATTAATGAAATAAGAACACGCTTCTTAACATCAAGAATGACATCCATGGTGATGGAATGGTTGGTTGAAGGTAAAGAATACATTATTGACATTTAGGTACTGAAATAGCTCAATACTTTGAGAAAGTCAATCTCGCATAGTTATTTGAAGTTTGAAGACCAATAAAGAAATTCAGGATAACACTGCTTTGAAATAACGACACAGACATAATCGATTAAATTCATGGCTGAAGTATAGCAATTGGCCTATCGTTTGACTGTACTTCTAAGTTTGACAAAGACTATTTTCCCGTCTTTTCTGATTTCTGGACACTTGAACAAAGAAATGATTCTCCAGCATAGATACCAATGCTATCAAATGTGCAACAGGTTGAGAAGTTAAATATAATGTCATTCGAGAAGGCTCGACAGCCTTCAAAATTGATGTCACTCAAAGGAATATAGAGTGGATTCTCATTCAGCAGGTGCTAGAATAAATAAAAATTTATTTATTTTACAAGCTTTTTTTTCTGATTGTCAAGGACTTGGAGGATATTCTGATGATTTGATAAGAGCTGACGAGCCACGGGTAACGGATATTAAGATGAAAATGGGAAAAGTGGGCTATGATCGGGCGATCAATTTACATCTGTGATTTCATTCGGCATACGAAATCGAGCTAACATCACTCGATAAGGAACGGAACTAATTCCTTCGCAGGGATACGAGTGCTACGTGCAGTGTATTCGAGCTTAAAGTCGAGTTACTGAAGGTCGATTTATCTGGCTCTCGGCAGTCGCAACACGTGCTCCTGATAAACCGCGACACGGACCGCCATGCACAGAACGGATGACTCGCTTCCCATATACGTATGTGTACATATATACCTGGGTAAATGTATATTTCGATGGGAAGCTTGCTCATAACTCCGACGATTGCTGCCCATCCTTCTATTTGTTGCCTGCATCCGCTAGTGAATCGAAAAGTGAACTCACTGTTGACGCCGTACCACTATGTACACACCATCTCCAAACTGGAATCAAGTTAAAGGAAAACAATATGCTTGTTTTTCTAAAATGTTGACTCACTGATCTTTTCCGGAATAATATGCTCTTGTTTCAGTTCGAACTTGTACAAATAATTCAGCTATCTGTAGCCTTTATCGTTTACAAGATTTAAAAACAATTGATCTATAATAGGTACAATAATTTTAGGTGAGAGTGGTGAGTGATTTTCATTGAGTTAATTTACATTCCGATTGTGAATAAGAGGAATTAGTAGTTTTGAAATAGCCTACCCAAGTACCGCAGATATACGGAAAAAATAGTTTGGGATCCATACAAGTCAGGTTTGTGCTGAACCCAAACCTCGAAGTTTGTGTTCAATACAAATTTTGTGATTATCATAAACCAGTTTTGTGCTCAACCAAAATTTGGTAAAATTACAGAAGAACTGCCCCACCCCAAAAATGAAATGTGCTAGATGTTTTCGATGTAGTTTGGGCTGCTGATAATGAATATCGCAATAAAATTTGGCGCTCGGACGTATTTAACCCGCTATCTAAAAAAAAAAACGCTAAAAAACGTGATTTTTTGTAGTTTTTTGCATTTATTTTGAAAAGTACGAGTCCGACAAAAAATGTGTCCAACAAAAAATGTAGAGCACGCAATTCTCTACAAAAAATATTTTATACATTTTCTTCCTAATATGAAAAATAAGCTCGTAAATGAGCGACGAAAGTGAACATAATGGATTTTTTCAATGTACGTGCGTAATTTTCTCAATATAACTACAGCACCTCAAAAAAAATGTTATAAAGCTATTTTGACGTATTTTTGCCTCCTGATTACGAATATGATAATAAACTTTGGCGGTCGGACATATTGAAACCGCTATCTTGAAAAAACTGTCAAAAAACACGATTTTTTGCATTTATTTCGAAAAATACGCAACTTACGAAAAAATGTTTCAAATAAAAAATGTAAAGAATGAAATTCTGTACCAAAAAGGTTTTATGCATTTTCTTCATATTACCAACGATAACCTCGCAAAAAAAGGATAAACCTCAGAATAAGCGGCATAATGGGTTCTGTTTAGCCTTGAATGCTGTCCGAAAAAATTCCCATGATCCTTACTCCGTGATATTTATTTCTACACATGAAAACTCGCAATGCGTGCTAACTCGCATCATGTGCCTGCCCCCCCCCCAGGAAAGAAAATAAGAAAAATAGAAAGGATATCTTTTTCGAAGGGGCTCTGGAATGTTTCCGGCTAAGGCCGATTTAATAATTCGGTCAAACGGGAGGGGGGGGGGGGGGTTATTCATGCAGTCCCTTAGAACATGTTCGACTGTTTTGTCCAAACTTCATCGGCGTTCGGATAAATCCGGTAATCTCCGTCTTCGGATTTATTATTTTCTCCCTGTCTCATTGTCACAAATTAAATAGTCTAAAACTGTTTATGTTCTAAACGTACGTACGTTTGAGTTCGACCGGTTACATTGAGACCACTTTTTTTCTAATATTACACTAATGTTAAGAATTTTAGCATTGACATGATCTACACAAGCCAAATTATCCCACTGTAGTTCATTGTGCTTTTCTACAATTTGGTTGAAGATGTAATTACGAGATTCAATACTTGACGGATTTAAATCACCTTTATTACGCAGTAACTTAAATAAATCGTCATATAAGAATTTGTTATTTTTTCTTTCGTTCGGAGACGCCACCATGAATTGCTTTCAGAAAAAGGATAGTTTCTTGATCGACAACGGCTACACTTATATGAAACGCCAATCAACTTTATCCGCGGGAAATGTGTCCCTCTAACGGAATTTATACCAAACATTACAATCTCGAACCGAGTACTCTAAGACGCATAACGCTCGAGCTCTCCAGGCGCAAATTTCAATTTTCAATAAGCTACAAAAATCACTGGGGCAAATGGATGCACGCGAAATAAAGTGGGTTCGTTTTTTCGAAGTATATATTGCGTTTGTTATTAAAATGTGTTAATTTTTAGTAACAGCACTTTTTCTATAAAAATTGACCACAATTTCTAAAAAATTTGGATTTAAACGTTATTAAAAGTGACTAAAAATTGTTAAAATACAATTGTACGTATAACAAGTTATTCTACCATAAATTGTGTACACTTGTATTCGTCGATGTCTGTATTAACAACCCTTGTTTAATGAGAAAGTGTTGTGCGAAATATTACATTTGTCGTGAATTTCATTTACAATTTAATATAACCCGTGCTGTTATTCTACTGATATTTTGCTTGTGTTCCTTTTTTTAAGATTTATATATCATTTATTTCTTAATTTGGGTTTTAAAAGTATATATACTTAATACCAGAATTAGGTTATATAAAAAAATTGAATTTTTTCTGAGTAAAGTAGCACTTCAGACTACTGTGCGTACTACTACGCGTATCCTCAATGTTTACATTGTGAATACCACCTTGATGACTTTTCTTAGTTTTTGTAGTTCACTTCAGTAGCCTTTGTCGAATAAACATTGTATATTATGTTATGATATTTAGTCAGTACAACGAGTTAAGGATGTCATGACCGATTACCGCTACTTCTATGTTCTTTATCAGTGTTTCATATCCATGAAAATATTTATGACCGGTCCGCCGTACCGGTAGGGAACTTCACTAGCAAACGTAAATTAAAGATGACTGAATAAAATTTTCAAAATTATTGCTCCGTAAAGGTCATTCTTATTACTATAGAGGGATTCCTAGAACTGACCGTGACTTTTTGTAAATAAATAAAAATTACTTAATTGGCCACACTTTGCATACAAGTCAACTTGTCTAGTGTTTTAAAGAACCTCTGAAAAAGGTGCAACTAACATTTTTAGTATCTTTGCTCATGGTTTAAAAAAATAATCTAGAGGAAATCTTTATGCTCTTCATTCCTAGAAATTTAGTTTTAGCCCAATATTGTTACCAATGGTGACAAAACTGATATTGACAAAAAGATTGAATTAACTACACCTTACGTTTGAAAAACTTAATGTGCTTTAAAATAGTTGTATTCTTGGAATATGCTTTTCTTCATTATCGTTACTGGCATTGACGCTCAAGAAGTAGTTATTTATCCGCATTCATAAATCTCGCCAAGATGTTAATCTATGCATGGAAATAGCACGAAAAAATTAGTCGTTCGACGTAAGCCGCTCGACGTTTCCAAGAAAATTTATCAATTTACTTACATTAAACTCATCCATTTCTGTCGAGATCATCAAGTTCAAAACGATTTACTAATTTCAACATAATTTTGACGTCGGCATGTTAAGTCTTTAGGACATTCCAGTTTGTGGAGCTAAACTTGTATTGAATTATAGTGATTATTAATGGGAAGCTTAGAACCTGATGATTAGGTTAAAAAAATTGTATTAAAAAAATTGTATTAAAAAAATGTTCGATATTTTTGTTGTGCATTTTTTCCGTAAAACACGACTTCAATGTTTTGTTACCCCTCACATGAATTAATTTCAAATCCAACATGGTTATAGAAGTCCATTTTTCTATGAAATACGCGGCACGATCTAACAATGCTACGTGAAGAAGAAAGATTCAATATGACACTGGGTTTTGTATAGCACATGTTATGTGCTTATACGAATACCATTGGATTATTGATTACTTATACAAATATTATTTCTCTATAAAATAAAAAAAAATCTTTGAAAAATACGGCGTCTTAGAAAAAAAAACCTTGGCAACAACAATACTTTATCATTTACTGTTCATTTAATAGCTTTTTATGTCTAAATTGATTATGGCATGACGAAGAAATTCGTTTCAATGCATTATTGTCTTTTGAACAGAAGTTAAGGTGGCATTTCAATGAGGAGGTATGATAGTGTACATCTCGCAGCCTATAGGAATCATATCAGGAGCATAGCAAAGTGCAACGTTCCATATGTGCAGAGTCTACAAGATTTCCTAAACAGATGCGGTTTCTCCACATTCATACATTTCAATTAGGTATTTTTAATATTTTTCAATTCTCAAAGTTTCTAGAAACTTTAAAAGCTTTTTTCGGGTGTCTGCTGACCTTAGAAATATTATTTTACACGTTATCTCGGAAATTTTAGATCTCTAGTAGGTCTATCCCTGTTCGTATAGAATTCTGGCCAGATTTTTGTACAGATTTTGAGGAATAATAAGAAAATTAGAATTGTATATAATGAGACGCATAAGAATGTTCAAAAGACCTGGCAATAAGTCACATTATTGAAGAAAAAGAAATAAACAGTGGTCGACATTAGGAGCGCTAACAATTATGGTCATAATGTGTTAATATAAAAACAGAAATTGTCAACTTAGGAACATTCCTTCGTTGAAAAATTCAGTTTTCAACACTGTCGGCAAAACTGTTGGACAGTAGTGTTTCAACGGAGAATTGTAGAATGTTAATTTAAATTACCAGTTTGTCAGGTTACCTTAAAAATGAGTTTCATTTAAATTTTTAAGAGACTAATTCATTGATACTGATGTTTCATCCCACGTTTGCGTTATCTTTAGACATATTTTTTAGCAAATGTAACTTTTATTTATTTATGAAAATTCATTTTTATTTATTGATTTCTTTACTTATTTATATATTAATTTTACTAAAACTTTTAATTATGTTCCCTCTACTGTCCATATACCCAATACACATCAAAACTAATTGGACGTAAACTTCTTAACGTTAAATTTACACTCAAATAATTGACAGGAATTTTTTCGTAGCGCATCCCACCAATCATCCTCGTATTTAATGCGAAGGGAGCCTAATTTTGAAAAAATTCCACGACGATGTTTTCTATTGCATTGATACGGTGTACATATCACAATATCGCAATCAATGTTTATTTATTATTTAGATTTAATTTAGCGATAAGATTCCGGTTAAACGTACGTTTTCCAACAGAAATGAGTAATCGTTCGGTTCGCCGCAATTCCCTCACTGCGTTCGAAAGTACGTATACAAACGCAAAATACGTATTCTCGAAGGCAAGTTACTGCAACGTCTGGATTTAATATGCGCAGAATGCTGCCGTGGCGGTGACGGGTGAAAAATTCGTTATGAATAAAGTCTGCGAATGAAACGATGCCCGTGACGAGTCCCACGATTAGCGACGGGGAAGAAGAGGAAGAGGGGCGCCACCATCTTGGTTTCTTGAGGAGGGCCGTTTAAAGCATTCTCATTGGCCGACAAAAGAATGCAAGGAGAGTTCAAAAACAAAGATATTTTTCAAAAGTGCCCGAGTGAAGGTTTTGGAAGTGATTTTTGAAGTTGTTAGATTTTAAGTGCACCAATGATTAAAAATTCGAAAAAACCCACGGGAGACTTTTGCGAAAAAGGTGTAGATCCCTTGGACATGACGAAAAACCGGTGCAAGATCTGCGAAATTCTTGGCGAACGCGAACCATCCAATCACGGTCTCAGTCATCCCAGTCATTTGGAGAATCTTCACCAGTTGTGTCACTTGAATCCGGGTCTAAATTACGGACATCAGGCAGCTAATATGAACTACACGAATCACGGCCTTCTCAACGGCCTCTACTTGCCGCAGCTCAAAGACATGATACTGGCTGCCTACCTGCTCCGAGGTAATTATCATTCCGATCGATATAGTTGTCTGTAATGTGTTTACAATTCTTTTTTGCCGCCTTTGTCCTCGAATATTTGGGTGTATATGGGAATTTGCAAAATTAATGGGACCAAAAAATTTGTCTTAAATGTCATCGGAATAATGGCTTGTAGTAGACGTATTAAGAATTTAGGATCACGCCTGAAAAACACCTACGCTAACAACTATTTTCATCATGCTTTAATTTATGACTTATTCTACCAGAAAAGAATATGTGAAAATTACTAAAATTTTGGCTACTGCTCGAGGATCTTCTATAAAAGTCCCCTATTATCACGTTATATGAGGTTGAAACTATCGGCCTTCTGGCCGAGCGTAACTAAATAATTATCATCCTGGGACGAAATGTATATTATTTACAATAGGCACTTGTTTCTACGATAGTCGCTAGAGGGACACAAAACCCATTTATATGTAAATCAATTTAAATACAGATATGAATATTCCAAAGTTAAGGTTTTGTCGCGATTATCATACAAAATCCGGCGATGTTCATCTTTTTACCATTTTCGTGTTTTCCATCGAAAACCAAAAAATTATTTTATTTTTATATTATTAGTTAATTGACCCTTAATACCGAGAAATACTATTAATTATACTTAATAATGTAGAAAACTCTGAAAAACGTAACGCGATTGATGTTATTTCTCGACGAAATGTTGCTAATGCTCCGGTGCCGCTTCGAAGATTGTTGTTATTAATTGATATTACTAGCTACTTTATGAAGAAAATTGAACCAAAAATGTGGTTATATCATATGGTGTAATATACTGTTCATAGAAAAAAACTATGAAAAACGTAATATAATAATATTAATAGTAATCGTCTATTACCAATACAAAATATGAACACAAAATAATACGAAAAAAAAATGACGACAAAGTAATGCCAAAAGGCGAGCCACAGCTCCAAATAGTTGCTTTACAGACTGACCTTGAAAAAAAAAAAACGTAATATTGTTAATGTTATTAAAAAAAAAACAAAAGAATGGTTGTAAATAAACAACCCCATCAAATTTTCTCGACCGTAAAGAAGTATTATTTCTTGGTATATTCGGTCAGTTACAATAAAAATATAACAAGGAAACAGTCAGAAATATGCGCTTAAAAATGTATAAAATTTTGTACATATCTGATACATGTACTATCACCACCCCAAAGTCTAATTTCATACAGATCGGTATATAAGGAAATTAAGGTGTTACTATTTATATGGAATTATATGTCCCTCTAGCGGTGGTAGGAAGAACAAGTGTCTGTTGTTTACAATGTGCGCGTTTCTCCCCAGGTTTTCGCGGGTGGACTGCCGAGTAAGGCGACCCCGAGTACCTTGCCTTATATACTCGGTTCGCAAATACTTTCTATTTCAACTCGCTATAACTCAGTCAATTTTGAGAATTTTGAAACGAATAAAAAATAAAATTGTTCATTGCAGTATCCCAGATGTAGTGCAGAAAGAAAAAATGATATATCTTAATAAATAAAAAAGTTATTAATTTTTTAATGCAGAACTGCGAAATTTGTGTTTTTATACATTCAGGCGCTTCGTTTATCGAGCGAATTTCAAGCATCCGAAAACTTTCAGCGAGAAAGTTGTTCATTAAGGTATGAAAAAATTTTCTGTAAAGTTTTATCTCCATTGCATTAATAGTTTTAAAATGAATGAATGTTTAAAATAGGTAGCGGCCGACGGCCAGCGCGTAACTTTTTTTATTCATTTAGATATATCATTTTTTCTTTCTGCACTAGATCTGGGAAACTGAAATTAACAATTTCATTTTTTATTCGTTTCAAAATTCTCAAAATTGACTGAGTTACAGCGAGTTGAAATAAAAAGTATTTGCGAACCGGCCACGCAGTAACCGCGTAGACAGGACTCAGTCGTGTTTCTTCCTTTCCGTGTACGCGTTTAATTTATATCTGACCGAATATACCAAGAAATAATACTTCTATTACATATTACAACCACTTCTATATGTTCTCTATGGTTACATTAACCAGTTTTTCTGTATGTGTGTTAAGTGTCTTTAATTGTTGTATTATGATATATTTGTACGGAAATGTTTATTAATTATGAAATTGAGAGAACTCCTGTTTTTCCGAATCTACTAATGCGAATCTGCTACCAGCTTCAGGATCATCTAGATGGTACAGATGGCGCTACAACTTATTAGTTAAAAAAAAATTCGAAAAACTGGTGTCGTTAATAATTTGTTGTAGCATAAAGAAAGGTTAAAAATTTATAAAGATATTTTTATATTGTTTTCATTATTCTCTCTCATTGCAGAAGATTGTCCAATAACTATCAAATAATTTATCTTCTTCAATTAAGAAAAAAAAAGAATCTTTGTAAACAATAACCGCTTACATAAAACTCGAAAAACAGAATGGAATGTTTGAATTATAAAGTCACACAAATTTTAACTTTGTTGACATGAACGATTTCAAAAATAAAAGTAATACTTTGTCTTACTTTAACTACTTATAGGCAAAATTTAATAACGTTATTTTGTAACACGATGACATTTTACACCATACACTTTCCGATAACTAAATTACTGCACAATTTATTAATAAATGGAAACAAATATATATTATAAGTGTAGTATACAAATATATTGATAGAAATTTTAAAGAAGTCATATAATTTTTTGTAAAGAATAAAAGTAATTTCAAAATATTCTTAGAAATGTGTTTTGTATATCATAAATGTCAATAGAACTTGTCACTTAAATTATGATAAGTTATAATTCGATTACGTGTAATAAATACAGTTTTGTCGTATTATGAGGTCAAGTTTTATTTGCATCGTAATAACATTAATAAATGTAAATATTAGTCATACAAATGCACACAGTATTTCAATGTGGCAAATAAGTTGAAATAAATTTAATGCTACGGGCCGCATATGACATTAGTTGCACTTTCATTTAGTAAAGACTAGAACATTTTTTAGTAATATTGTATACTAATCATATAGAAACGAATTACATTAGGGTTTTACATATGTTTTTCAACAAGATTTTAAGTTTATAGTAGAAATATCGCATTAGTGTTTTAAACTTTTAAAAAATACCGTAATTATAAATTTTGAAAGTTCCTACGATTATATTAATAATATTAACAATAATACTACATCTTACACGAGCGACTGTGCTTAATATCTGCTTATAATGATTATATTAATCTTACAGGAAAATTGAAAATATTTGTCATCAGCTTTTTTATGATATAAATTCATACTACTTGCGAAAATATACCACAGTAGCGCATCTACTGGGAAGTACGGTAGTATTCAAATAATTCAGCGGAAATGTCGTTTGATGGTATTACGTGGCAACTAGTAAGACACAATTTATTACAAACTGCACTAATATTTAAAACAGTGTCTATATTTGATTAGTTTTGCAAGTCTACATTTCATACGGTATTTTCATAAATTATTATTTTACATTTTTTGTTGCAGCTTATGTTTTTTAATGTGTTAGTAAGTGTTTATAAATGTAATGTTTTCGTATAGCTCACTTTTTTCTTTAGTAAGATTTTGTCTTACCAGATAATATATCAGGTGTTAAATACAGGTAAAAAAAAGTTACCACAGAGAAACGAGCACCTGTTGTTTGGAAAATTATTCTTAGCGTATTGAAAAAGAACAGCCTAAACATACGAGTTATTCACATTTAAATAAAAACATTTCCGTGTCCTGGCAAAATCCTGCATTTGAGCGGTCTGATTCCAAGCCGAAATAGCTATTTCAATTCTTGGCTTCAACCCAGTTCCCTTTTACTTTATGGAAAGAAAATAATATTCATAAAATATTGATAAGAACGAAATATTGGAAAGTACTACCACTTAACATGTTAGTTATTAATTTGAATGACACGGAGCACTTTTACAAATTAAAATTTATTTTATTTACACATTAAAACTACTTTTGAATAAATCTTAATTAATTATAAAAAAACATGTTATAATTGACGCATTTACTTCGAACCTGTCAAACATTGTTTAACAACGTGACTGTCACTTGATAAATATTTTGTGATTTTTTCAGAAAACCTTGCGCAATTGAAGAATGAGATTTCTTTCATTCCATTACACATTTACTGGCTAAAAATGACTATTCAAATAAACGCATATTTGGATGCAGTGCAATTATTATATTTATCAGTAACAAAATGTACTTTATAAGGTCCATACCAAACCAAACATGTGACCGGTTTGAAATAGTACCACAATATTTTGATATCAAAATAGTGAATTAATAAAATTTTGAAATTGTCAAAAATTAGATTATTTGAATCGAGGTTCCAAAGAGACGGCAAGCGCGGAAATAGTGGGAGCAAACTTACTTCTGCTGCCACTAGTCGCCGTTATGATGCATAACCCAAAAGGTCACTCCCGCCAGTGACACGAATATCGGTTACAACAAAAGAGTGTTCGATCTCGGATCCATTTCCTACATATAGGTATTCTCTCCGACGTAAGAGAGATTTTGAGTATTTTTCGAATGTACCATAACAGTGTGGTATAATATTCAAAACGAAAATTGTCTCACTATAAAACAAGGATCGGTCGACGTGTTTCATTTCAAGAGGAATAATGAAAAGTCCATAATCGCCATGGTCACCCTTAGTTCGTGTTCCACGTTCCATCTGAACAAGAAAAAAAAACGTCCGGTCCATGCGAGACATTCGTACGGAATCCGGCCCTTGCACAAAAACCGCCAAACAAATTCCGCGTAATTTTGCGACCACCGACCCCATAATTACCCTTCTTCGTCAATTAGACTCGTACGGTGACACTAAATAGTGATTTAACGCTGCGGCACGTTGATTGGACGTCGAGGTATCGCTATCGCTTAAGATCATTTATCCCTTCAACCTTCTCCTCCCCTTAATTCCCAGCCAGTCCTTCGTCGAAGACGCGACTTCCAGTTTCTTGCTTTGTACGATTGGGTTACATACACACGCTCATTTTGACGTTCCCCTTCATGGAGTAGTGCGCACACAAACATCCGTTTACATTCACGACCACTGGAATATTTCTTTGGCTTGATTGAAAATTATGGATTCCATTGGGAAGACTCGTATTTATAGCAAATTGGCGTAGAATTCGATTTGGAGTAATTCAACTAGTTCAACGTCGCTTATTAGCGACTATTTTGTAAGGTCTGCGAGTATAAAAACAAAGTTTGTACTAGTAATTCGAATTTTATTAAATTCCAAAATATACCAAACCTGTTCCTTAACATGTTTGTTCAAGTAGAATAATCTACTCGTCGTGGTCGGCATGTCAGAAATGTTTAGCAGTGTTTTGAGAGCTTCTTCAACGGCCAATAGGCGGCATGCGTATCCATAAATAAAATTAGGTATATTTCAGTAGAATGAGAAGTGAGACCGGTGATACCATCCTCACACCTACAATTTGTAATGGATAAACAAGCCAAATCATAAATTGCATTGAAATTATTTTTATTACCATTCAGGTAAGGCAGACCAGTGCTAAACCAGGTCCTATGTACCAAACTCGTGTAGATGAAACAAATGTCATTTGCAATATTGGGCTGACATCAAAACAGTTTCCCGTACGCCCTGAATGTTGCCCGAATCAACACCACTTGTGGATTAGAACACCATCTAACGCCGGATTAAGTCAAATGGTTAAATGAATAGGTTATGAATGGGAATTCATTTAATAAACTAATTCTTTTATCTGAAACTCGTTCAACTTTTGGGTCATAATTCTCTACTTAAATGAGACATAACCATTTTTGGGGTTAACGAAGGGTTAATGAAGTGTTCTACTATAACACATGAAATATATTTCGATATTACATTATTTTCAAAACTGCCAATTGAAAGCAATTTATTCATATATTACATTGCACGATGCTCGTTCCAAATCGATTGGTTTGCTATTCGTGAATTAAAAGGTTGTAAGTTAAATTCTGATTGGTTTTTATAATCTCTGTTATCCGCGTTCAGAATTTAAAACAAATTACTCCGCTTTACACGCCTCGATTTGTAGAAAGGAAATAACGTATGGCTTATAAACGGTATAATTATTGGGTCTATCACCGCTTGAAGAATGTTCGATTGGAAAATGCACGATTAATTTGCATTAGAATAAATCAGAATACTACAGTGCTTGACATTTATCTAACACAAGGATTTTCAGTTACGTAACGGAATTTGCAACGATAATAAAATGTTCAAACCGATTCGATTCATACAATACCCATTCGGATGCACTGGAGATCATTATTATTTAATTCATATGAGCTTTAAAGTTCGATAAATCAGGACAGAATTGTCAATACTGTCCAAACTCGTTTAATCAACAATGATGCGGTCGAATTAAACTTGTGTACGCTTTGAAGTTTGGTTGGTGAACCATGACTTAATATCAAGATTCACCGAGTGAAGTGTTCACTCTAATTTTGGAAATATGTTGCATTCGCAAAGTACCTGTCTAATGCAAGCAATAAACTTATAGGATCTGTTAATTTCCAAGTTACGTCGATGCAACAAACATGTTACAGCAGTCAGATATTTCCGAATGGAATGGACTTGTAACGCAAAATTTTGAAAGTACAAAAACATCCAAAACTTTTAGTAGCAATTTCTTCAAACGAATAAACATTCGTTGATAATTTTGGTTCCTAAACTATATCGGTTGCTAAAGTCGTGATTTTGAACTGTTATAGCTAGCGATGATTTGTCATTAGTAAAGCATCTAGTGTTGTTTTGGAATTCAGGTTATGGTCAGCTATAGCCTCTTCATTATTAAATATAAATTGATTATCTTAGTTACTAATGGTAACCTACTTAGTTCTATCAAATTTTTGTGATTTTATTCTAGTTGTTAGTAGAACATACCATTTCGTGTTCCTCAAGTGGGAACGTGTCTTAAAGATATTAAAAGTCAGATAAACAATTCTTATCAAGTAATAAATTTGTCAGTATTTGAAATATATAAATACGATGGATCGAAACAATTAAACTACCATTTAAACGATAGTCACTTGGTGGTAAATTAGTCCGACTTCATTCATGATGTAATTTATTTCATGAAACTGATTGAATGTAATTAATTCATCAAGTACATTTGATTGAATCAATTACGTGTCAAATGATTAAATGTTTTAGTTACATATAAATTTACTAAGATACGTTAAATTAAAATATATCTTTGAATTATTATAAGCCGATTAAAAGTGACCGAAAGCGATTTATTGATACCATATAACCCGAAATGTTCGCGCAAAAGAAATTTACTACACATGTTAATGAACCATTTTGGATTTAATTAGTCAATATTAACTAGTTGAATTGTATATAGTAATTCATAAAAAATATTTATGGGAGCAGAAGGGCTGATAATGTCTATTGAATAAATGGTAGGTTCAATTAACTATTAAGAAAACTTAAATATAATATAATATTTCACAAATTTTGATAACCGTTTAGTACGCTCATCTACATTTGTATTCAACTGAATAAAATTGGTTCTGTATTAATCAAAATGTAACTGATTTGAATAAAAGTTTAGTAAAATGGACTAAAATGTGCCCACTTACTAAATATTTTAGTTAAATATATACTTTTTGTTTGTTACTAGTTAATAAGTAACTTATTATGAATGATCCACGACTTCCTTTACGTTAGTAGTTAACAACTTATATAGAGAAAACATAATTCAATAAAAGATGATTATTTTCTTTCTTAGTTGATTTCTGCACAGAAAGAATGTATTGTAAATTTACAACAATTATTATAAGAGGTTGAAGATGTGCTATAATTTTTATAAAACCTGTTGTAAATGTCCAACCATATTTCTATCCATGTGAGGTAACAAATTGTTTTAACAAATCACCAAACAATTAATTAACGGTGTTACAATAATTGCAAAGGATCAGGAGGCAATAAAGCATGTCTTATCAATGCCTGATCAAGATCTAATCAAGATTTCATAATGCAGGTTTTATCGGGCAATCGTGATTAATGCTTGATCACTAAACTGGCATTCATATTAACGACGTAACCAGTTCGATTCTTAACAATTAAGTAAACATAAATAATAATTAACAAATTTGTCAGTAGACACTTTGAATGATGCCTCATCACCCAAGTAAAAATAATTTGTTTCTTAAACCTGAAATAGCGATCTCGCAGAGTAAGTTTGCTTATTTGTCGTCGAAATAGACCTAAAATAGAGATATCCTGGAAGCAACTCTGATATTTGTAAAAATGCTGAAAGTTGTAGACAACGAACATACCTGAAAATAATTGTTACTTATATGCTTTTCTCATTTTTTTCTCAAGTTAGTTTTAACTTTCATGAATCGTTAGACATTGCACAATGTACCTTTACAAAATATTGTAATCAGATATAATCTTATAATTCAGTGAATACTGACAAGTAACACTACCCAAGTGATAATCACCGATTTTTCTGAAATTGAGATCTGTTATAGAACACGAAAAATAAAGAGACACGTATTTTTTTTAATCGGCGGAAACACATTTTTAAGGGGTGAAACGCACCCCCCCCCCTCCAAAATTGGGGGAAAAATGGAAAAATCACGATTGCTTTGAGACCAGTGAAGCGATTTTAATTAAATTTGGTATGAAAGTATCTTTCGGTGCAACACGAAAATAGGCCTAGATATTTTGAAGGTGGGGTGAAAATTAGAGGGTAAACTACCCCTAAAATAAAAAATGTTATGCTGTGGAATTTTAGTATTTATCTAAAATATAGTATATATATATTATCAGCTGGGTAGTGTTACTTGTGAGTTGATATTTATGCTCTGTAGCGAGGTCTCCATTTCAGTAACCCCTACGCAATCCCCGCCAGCAAAACTCCCTTGACAAAATCCTCAAATTTAATAATCTCATCTTCAAAAATCCCCAAATCGGAGCGGCGGTGGCTCAGTTGGTAGAGTATCGGCTTCGTAATCAGAAAACCCTGGTTCGATCCCGGCCTCTGCAATCTGTCATCGGGACACCTCTATATTTGTTTATAAGTGTCTAATAACGCCAAAGCTCGGGTGGTTCGGATTCCACCTTCATAAACGGTAGGTCCCGTCGCGATTTAGTCCCATTTGGGTTCACAAAAGTCGACGTAAAATAATATAAAAAAAAAAAAAATCCCCAAATGGTAATCACTTACCATTAAAATTTCCTCGGGCTTAAATCACTTACTAAAGGATATGGAGTAAACTGAAACTTCCCCTTTCCGATGGGTTGGAACTAAAGCTTTCCTTCAGCCATAATCGAACCTGACTTCAGTTTTCATAACATTTTTATTACGTACAAAAATTCGTAAAATGGTGAAAAGATCATTTCAGTAATACTCCTTGGGGTGCCGAGGTGGGGCAACTAACTTGATCTAACATAACTTAATCTAATGCAAAATAACTTAATATATCCTAGCCTAATTTAACATAATTAAACCCATCATAATCTTACAAGTTTTTTACTCTTTTTCTGATTTCTCATCTTATGTATACATTATCATCACGAATTAATATTTTTACATGCATTTTAAGGACGTTTCGGCGCGGCCGTTTTATCGCCAGGACGTTTAGGCTCCGCCGTTTTGGCGCCGGGTGTTTTGGCTCCGTCACTTTAGCGCCAAATTATTTGACCCTGGTTTTTGTCATGATTATTTTAGATCAAAATTCATACAGTAAAATGGGGATAGTGGAGAAATAGCAACGTTACGAAAATAACCTAACCAAACCAGTCAGAACTCCGCCAATCCCTAATAATACCTAAAAGAACATAACTGCTCATAGAAATTTTGTCCGTGGAAATTCTGACGAGGAAATTACTTACGGGAAATAGGGGCGCCAAATCGTGTGGCACCAAAACGCCCTCGCCAGAACGTCCTGCTTCGGAACTTTGAACATTGAAACTGTCGATTCATCACATTGGAACTGCTATTCTGCATTTTGATTATTAGCGAGCTCAAGAACCTCTGTGGGTTCGATAATAAAGATTATGTTAAAAAATAAGTTGGGCGCAGTAAAACGGATAAATTTTCATGACAAAAAGCCTTCAATTCAAAATTGTATACCATCATTTCAAAAGCTCTTAGAATGATTTAGGAAAATGGTTTTTAAAACTAACAGTACTATCGGACGAAATTGTGGCCAATTGAAAGAAAAAGTATCATAAAAATCGTACAAATTGACATTTTTTGTTCACTCAAACTAAAATTTCAGAAAATCATGATATGCTGGAATAATTTCAATGGCGATTTACTGGGTGAAGGGTATTTCCTCCATCAAAATGAATTTTTATTTAATTTAAGTTAATTTTAAATTTATATGGTTTCAATAAATTTGTTTATTAGTGTATGGACAAAATCGTATTTGGATCTATTCCACTGGATAGCAATGATTTGCCTCGTTGTTCTCTTGTGCAATTGCATTGAATTCTCTAAAAATTCCACATAGTAAATATAATTGCTCATTTTACAATAAGAAATGTTTTTTCATGTTTTTGTTGACACTCCTTAGATCGTATCTGCATGAGTAGCAGGTAAACGCGGATTGGTGGCAAGGTGTCGTTGAACTTCTTTAATCGGAGGTCAACTGAGGATTCTTTATTTTCAACCGATCGACCGTAGAAGTATATGCTGACAATGAGCCCCATATGCGCATTGCCATTCTCGCACTATCGAACGTTCGCTCTCTCTCTCTCTCTCTCTCTCTCCTTTGTCAATCGTCATTTTCCATTCCAATCACTCCTGTATCAGAATTAGCCTTTTAAATGGAGATCGTAAGGCTCGAACGATTATTCTATCTACGTATATAGGATTCATTCTTGAGTTCGTGTATATCATTCAATTTTCAAAATGTTTTCTCCACCAAAGACTCGCTTGTTTGTGTGGCCATAGTTTTAAAATCTTTTGATGGCATCATAAAACTTGGGTTTACGTAACATTTATTATAGCTGGAAATGCGCGCAATTTTATGTAAATCGTATGGGATTTTGATGTGGTCCTCGTAAGGTTTTCATGGGAGACACGTTACCAATTTATGAGAATCTTATTTTCAAATCTTAACAGAAGATTGCCCAAGATTCAAAATGGAAATATTTCTAAAATGGCAGGAATCGTTAATATTAATTTTATGATCACAGATTTCAAAGCATTTGTAATAACCTAATCACACTTCGTTAGGAAATGTAACAGTCGACAAAGACAGTCGTAATAGTGTTCAAAGAAATTTCACTTGATGACACCACCTAAAAACGATATGCTAAAATCAACACGTTTAACTAATTGCAATGAAAAAATTCAATTGTTACAACGGCGGTGATGATGAACATTTTTACTATATTTTTTGCATAATTCTTTAAAAAAAAAAATCAGTACTAAACTTGTGAAAATTGATGTGCCTGGAATCAAACCAGGAACCGCTTGACAGTCGGTCCATAATTTATTGCATTTATATACTTTCTAAATATTATTACTCAATAAATTCACCGAATATATCAAAGGTTGGAAAGGTTTCATAACGAACGAACTTTTACGAAATATTAAATATATGACAAAGATAATGACAATTAAATCCAAAGTTATTTATAACGGGTGTTTCCGATTATGGTCTTCATTAACGGTATATTAAGTAACGAATGCATGTGCAAAACGTTTTTTGCAAACTTTTTTGTATAGTCGATTAATGCAATCAATTTTTGCTGCATTAATAACTCGAATGCAAATTATATTTTACTGTACTTCAAAGAGAAGTTTTGTTACATGTCGTGGTTTTATAAAACCAAAATATCACGTATCGTATTTGATACATTTACTATAAAATGACTTTCAATCTAAGAAATTTTGAAAATGTTATTAAAAACGTCTTGGAAACCTAGTTTTTTTAAAGTTGTTTAAAATCGTATTTTAGCTTTTACTTTATTAAACAATTCACTTAGTTTTTGCCGCAGAGCGGAGTTAAACTTTCACATAAGAAAGTGAGAGACTCTTATTTACGAAAATTGCAAATACATTTTCAATTTAAATGATTCGGGAATTTTCGTAAATCCGCATAATGCGGGAGCAAATTCTTCATCATTCTTTCTCTAGGGAGCAAACACCTATTTTGCTCCCCTACTTGCATAATGTACTATTACACTAATTCGTTATATGACTTTTCAATTATCGTATTTTTCACATAAAAAGTAACGATTGTAGAATTTGTTAATTATCCTGTGTCACAGAAATATGAATCAAATGCATCTAATTTTAGAAAGAGAATATTAATATAGGTGGAAAGAGCTTCTACTACTGCACAGGAAAGAGATAAAGTGATCTCCATGCAAAAAAAATGTATAACGCATGTCGCGGTTTAAGTTTTAAATTACAGTTGATGACTAAATATAGCACAGCTAATACATCTGTTCTTAATGCAGATAAAGCATTATTACTGATACTACAATTTTTTAAACAATTATCAAATAATACGATTAACACATTTCTTTCTCAAATATCTGATATGGAAATATTTATAGTAATAGCAGTGTACGTCTGTCGTTTAGTAAAAAGTAATTGTTACAAAAGTTGCTAGAAATTCAAGCAAGCTATGCCTAACGCTTGAATAATATTGACTTCGCTGCATTTATTTTTGATCTTTCAGAAGGTAATTAATAAGATATTTTGATATTCCTGGACACTTTTTGGTTTCCTGGGAGTTTAAATTTGAAAAATGGCGAAAAAAATACTGAAAGTTGTTCGATTTTCATATAAAAATGTATCAATACCAACCGAGTACATACTTTCAATTACATTGGACCAAAATAGAAATTTGTGGTACAGAAGGCTAAAACCCGTATTTCTATAGAAACCAAATTAATGGTATTTCAGTAAATTAGGTTGGCAATTATTATCACTTAATTTACGACACCTCCACGAAGCTGGCACTGATTTGTCGTGGTCACCATTTTGAGGGTGAACTAAACCACCATAGTACCGAATCTCGCGCGTTTTCCCTTTAATTTTTCTCTTCCTCTCAAACCGTGCAATACACAGGCCGACAAATTTTAGAACCAAGAACCAGAACATACTTTTCGGAAGGTATTTGACGCGCTGAATTCGAATTCGCCCTCAGAATAGCCCCTACACATCAGGTTTTTAGATATTTTAACCTAAAGTGCAAAAAGTATGTTTTTTTGGATACATTTGAGGTGTTGTAACTCCAAGATAAATTTTTTCAAAACGATCGTTACGGTATCTCAAAGTACTATTTTTGCCCTTCAAAATCCGTTTTTAAACTTTGAAAAATCGTTGTTGGTCACTGAGATATCGTCTGTTGAAGTACTGAGTTTGGCGAATTCGGCGATATTCAGAAACTGAGCAGAATCAGATAAAGCTTCAGAAATAAAAAGAAATTAACCACAAAGACCTAAATCTCGAATGGTTCTTAAGATGTACGGTGTTCCTGAGTAGGAATTTGAAGTCAGAATAACAAAATACAAAATGTCGGATTCAATGGCTGACAGCTTTTGTAACAATCCATCTAATTCGCTTGAAACTTATTTTCGGGGGTTTTAAATTTGGCGATATTAATCTTCTAAAAAATTTGGTCGACACATTAGATCAGGGTCTTAAAATTATGCAATGTTGGTGTTACTTTCGTATTCAGCAACCTCGAAAACCCCCGAGTAATAAGTTTGAAGCGAATTAGATGGATTGTTACAAAAGCTGTCAGCCATTGAATCCCACATTTTGTATTTTGTTATTCTGACTTCAAATTCCTACTCAGGAACACCGTACATCTTAAGAACCATTCGAAATTTAGGTTTTTGTGGTTAATTTCTTTTTATTTCTGAAGCTTTATCTGATTCGGCTCAGTTTCTGAATATCGCCGAATTCGCCAAACTCAGAAACTTCAACAGACGATATCTCAGTAACCAATAACGATTTTCCTAAGTTTAAAAACGGATTGTGAAAGGCAAAAACGGTACTTTGAGATACCGTAAAAATCGTTTTGAAAAAAAATCTGTCTTGAAGTTACAGCACCTCAAATGTACCCAAAAAACGTACATTTTACACTTTTAGGTTAAAATAGCTCAAAAACCTGACGTATAGGGGCTCTTCTGAGGTCGGATTCGAATTCAGTGCCTCAAATACCTTTGGAAAATATGTTCTGGTTCTTGGTTCTACAATTTTCTCAAAATTTGTCGGCCTGCGATATCATCGGTGATAACAGAAATAGTCAGGAGCAGGGGGGGGGGGGTAAGGTGCTTGGGGCGACATTGTTCGGATTAGTTCATCCCTTCCAAACTTGCCTCAAAACAGGTGACACAAGTATCCAGAGCGCAGCATAGGAAGTGCCAGTCCTGCGCCTCCCTTGAATTGTGTCAAGATTATTTTGACCAACATGTAAAAGTTTGTACAGGTGGATGGAATGACGTGCATGCATGTATGCATTCTGCGATGCACCGAGAAATAGGTGCGACGGTGTAAAGTGCGTCGTTAGCGTAAACTTGCCTGCTATGCGTGACTCGCTGCAAACTCGCGATTTACTCTTTAATCTCCCGCAGCACTCGGCTAAAGATTGGCTACCGAAGCGCGACGCTACGCGACGATTCAATAAGCACGGCTGGATGCCCGTGTGGAATACCTCCAACGCGTCGAGGTTACATTTCCTCGAGATTAAAACTGCATTGTTTTGTCCAAGAGAGTACGTTTTTTAATTGTCGTTTTCTTGCAGCATTCCGATAAGCCTGCAAATGAAGTATTGATATTCTGATTGATTGTTCTTTTTTTTCATGATGAGTAATTTATTAGTTTGTTCAATCTTTTAAGCCTAAAAAAAGTAAACTAGATCGGACTTTTTAAGCATTCTATCAAATATATTTTTACGTTTATTACTAAATATTGAACATTTTTCAACAATTTCTTCTTGGTCACACTAAAAACTGAAAAAAAGTGTTTAAAGTCGTTTCGATGTTATGTGCCGCCTTCATTTTATTCACTTTTTTAGTAGTGGTCCATTACTGGTCACTATTTCCTCCTACCTCGGAGATATATAGAATTCCAAATGTTAAGAATATAGAACAATGTCTGGATACTACGTCGGCTAAGACTTCACAGTCGAACAATTCCAAGTAGATTTCATGGATATTGTGACATTGGTTAAACATTTCACTGCACATCCTATTGTTGTAATTGTAGGCTTCTCAAATACATCAATCCCTGTCCATATCAGTCACATGTGATTGTTTCTACTGGGTTAGCAACTCATGTCATGCTACAGAATGGCCGTCGCGTCAAATAAAAGAGAAGAAATTTATAAATCCGAATAGAAATTGCAACCGGACTCTAACCGGAATCAATTCGGGTTACCCTGGTTGTATGCAGGATCCGGCCTGGCTTGTCACGCTTACCCGACTTCAGCCCGGCCAGATTTGATATACTGATTGGGATATGATCGGATCTCTACCAGGTTACCCTCGTTGTATTCAGAATTTGAAGGGATCGGACTAGCCCGGCAGGATTCCAGCCAGAACCCGAATCGAATTTTTAATTAAGTTAACCAGGCCGCATCCCGGCTCGGGCCTTGTTTCTATTGGGGTCAAATCGGGCCATTTCTACCCGGGAAACAAGATAAACCATGCAAAATATACACAAATAGCATAATTATGCCCTCTTCTTACTACACTTCGTCTTCACGATCCGAAATCTGGGTTGCACAATCCGGAAACGTTTAGCTTCAGCAATAACGCAGACCCCTTTAGAGCTGTAAGACCAGTCAAGGGAAAAGAAATATTCAGCAATGTAAACATCCGTAAAACTATAGGATCAGTTTAGCTCAAAGAACTAAAAAAACTCCCATGGGAATAAGTATTGTACCATTAAAGATGGGTTCTGGTGGTTTCATACCAAAAACTCGATCCGAAGCTTCTAAAAATAGGAAAAGGTGTAATAAACCTAGCACTGATGTGCCAAATACCCTTGCACGCTCTGTCCAGATACCGTAGAAGCATGGCCAGAAAAATTTGTACGTTTTTTGATATTATGAGATCAGATTTGGATGTTTGGTCACCAGTCACAAAATCGTGAGCCCTTTCCAATGATTTTTAGAGTTTTGGAATCGGCTTATTAAGTCACGCACTAATTCCAGTTCTGCCAATTCCTCTTAGGTCTACCAGCGGTGTTTGTCAAGTAAGCTTTTCTCTAATCTCTGAAAACCTTTTCTCTTCTACGTACACATCGGTCTTGAATGTTGAAATCAATAGTTTAGTATCAACTTGATGGCGTACTATTTATTTTCAGATGTGTTCATTCTAACTTGCAAACATTTATTCTTCTGATCGTTGGACTCTCACGTACCAATACACAATCTTGGCTAAATAGACACACCTAAAAATGAGAACTGAATATTTAAATCTGGCTTTCTCGATCGTGGTCAGGATTTCGATGGAACAGTAGAAACAGGAGACATTCTTGTCCTATAAACTCTCGATCTACCCCTTCAATTACCTCAGGCACTGGAGGGTTTGTACACCGTACCCTGATATAAACGTTAACTGATGGAATCTGTGCATACCTTAACAATATAAAAATTGAACGTCGGGAATTCGCGAAAGTTGCTTGATTTGTATATAATACTTTTTTTTTACGGAAGAAGTCCTTCGTGGCTATAGGAAGTCAGTTTTTATATTTAGAGACAGTAATATGAAAGCAAAACGGAATCTGCTTTTATTTTTTATATTTGTTTATGAATCTAAATTAGTATAATTGAAAAAAGATAAGACGGTTACAGCGTACAGGGCATTTTCTGCCCTTGTAGAGGTTTTGGGTAAATTTTGTACAATTTATACGTTCGATGATCTTCTCTAGGCTTAACAGTTTACTTCCTACAAGCATAACCAAGATCGGAATCCGCTAAATTTAAGATCGGAATAGGGCATCTCATTTCTTATGCGTTTACATCGATTGTAGTCACTTTCGGCAAATGAACAATGTTTACGTCAAATTCGGCTATGCCGCGGTGCATTCTATGAATTTCGGAAGCAAGTACGCGCTCGATATGTAAACAAATAAACCGCCGACGATCAAAGGGACGTACACGTCGTTTTTGTTGGCCCCTGGGCCACATAATAATATCAGTGACACAGGGGTCAACAAAAACGACGCGTATATCCTTTTGATTGTCCGCGGTTCAAATATACAGTTTGAAACTTTTATAACACGTTGACTTAATAACTTTTTAGCAGTTCATATGATATGAAAATCCAATACCATTGATTCGTTCCGGGAATCCGATGGTTGCCTTTGTTTTCATTTTGGATCCGACTGAAAAGTGTTCTTGTTTTTACAGATCTAAACAATAAATAGCGGTGCATTTTGCTAGTTTTCTTGTATATATTGGTTAGTTGTCTGGTACAGTAGTCACGTAACCATATGTATATTACGTAAAGCGCCTGAGAAGGGTAGCGGAAAATAGGGGAAATTATAATTTACACGGACGAAAGAATAGTGGATGGGAGTACAACAAAATATAACTTAAGGATCCTTTTAATGTAAACGATCGAAAAAGCATATATTTTAAATTTACAAAATAAAGTTCGTACATAAAAAAAACTGTTATCTGCTGACGCTGGCGATTGCAGCACCCCTGGTAATCTGAAACAAGAAAAGAGTTATTAATGTATGTTGCCGTCCCTATTTCTCGAACCTGAACTTTTTTATTTCTTTAAAAATTAACAAAATGGCGGCATTTCTTGTGAAAGAGAAAAATAAAGTTCTGTTTTTTCCACCATAAATCATGCACTATTATTGTTTGGGAATAAGTTATCAACGACTTTCAGCTACAGGCAATACCCCCAAACATAATATCTTTCTCGTGGTCGAAGAATTCATGAATTATCGAAAAATGGAATAAGAAGCGATTTTTTCACCCAATCACCTAAACTATGCCTCCTTAAGAGGGGAGGGGCTATCTTATTTTTCCCAAGTGTAACTTAACCACTTCACTGGTAATGTATTATGTGTGTACAAAAAAAGTGCCACGACTGGTGATGTATCATTTTTAATAACTTCCACAGTTTTCAATGAATATACATGAAATTTAGTATACTATAGGTTTTTAAGCCGCTGAATACGAATTTGATGTCACACTTTCAAAAATCAGTATGGCGGATTCAATATGCCGGATACAAGTTATACGCTTTTGAAGCCAATTTTTGTTTGGCTACAAGTGAAGCGGTTAAGGGAAGGACTGCAATAATAGGATTCTCAAAGCACTTACAATAAGCGGTAACGCCATTACTAACAAATTGTAGTCTTGCTCTGCAGTTAATCATTTTACTGTGATGAATTTCTTAATTCCTTATGAATTTAATTTTCTAAAAGGTATGTACATTTTGAAGCTAGTAATTTACTTCACAGAGGTGTATAACTACTGATCGTCTACAGACTACTTATTCAAAGCCGACAGATAACAATTACTTATTTGGTTAACATGAGCACGGAATAATTCTACATGTACCGCGCAAATCAAAGTTTTTCCAATAAATTGAACGAAAATACCTTTGTTTAGTGGAAGTTTACACGCTTAATTCGTGTTCGTCGAATAAACGCTTTGTTGAGTCCCCGATTCAATTTCTCCTGCGCGGGTACTTTCACGTGTCGCGCGAGCGACCGAAAGAATATTGGATATCGATCGCGATAGCTCGTCCTAGCGCGCGCAGTACTCACCTATTGTGACCTCATTTCGCCCTTCGCACACCACCACCACCACCACCACCAAAGCGACCACCATCACCACCACACCAGCGTACCATCCGCGTCCCACCACCGACGACGCCAAGTCGCGCGCTAATTATGATTTCTGGAATTCACAGTATTCCCTCTTTATTATCCTTTGCGTGTTCGATTTGCATCTTCTGTTTATCTTTCTCATTTAGCCCCGTTTTTACTATCCTCTTTTCTCGCCGGGATTTCCATTAGCATTGAATTTCGTATGCGCTATTGCAGCGAGCTTCTTTGGAAACAATTTCGAGTCGAATAAATTCATTGTCGAAGGATTATTTTTTGTCCGTTGTATTCCGATGGTTTAGCGGACCAATTGCTGCAGAGAGAGTTGCTTTTGCCAAATTACTTTTTCATCAATTATTTCCAACCAATTGCATTCCATGAAGGAGTTAGCGAATCAATTTTCGGCAATTAGTGATATTTTGTCACCTAAACCGGCGGAAATTTATGGAATTGGCTTCAATAATTCACAACAATATGTTGAGGAATGACCTACTGCAATTTCCATGCAAACAATTTCCAAATAATAAAGTAGTAGCAATCGCAAAGACATATTTTGTCAATCAATAGATTCGGGAAATCTAGTTAGTAAAGTACGTTTGTAAATTGTTATTTTATTCAAGTGAATTTAATTCGCAACGTTTACAGCAATTTTGTGTTAAGTGGGTTGAATCGATATTTATGCTTGACAATTCTGTTCTCCATTAGGATGTAAAAATGTGCTCCTGCTTATTTCAAAACATTACCAAGGTGCGTATTCTTAATTTATCGACTTTACGATAATTCTCCAACGGTTTGTTGACAAATATAAAGGAACGAATTACGCTACAATAAGAAATTTTTAAAAACACTTGTGATTCCGTCTTAGTACTTATCGAAGCGGTACTCAAGATCTTAAATTTATTTCATTTCGGACTATTTTTTGTTTGTAAAGAAATTTGTTATGAATTGGAAGTTTCTGATAACCACTAGGTGGTGTACGAATCAACAAATGTCCACGCGCAAAATATAATTTATATGCCGGCCGGTGGATGCTACAGATATGACATATTATGAAGGATGTGCCTCTATTTTTTTATAGGAACAAATAATATGTGATAAAAGAGCTCCAGAGAAGAATCCCTTATGCTTAACGTATTTTTCCCGCGGGAATCAGGGCTGTGTAACATACTGATCGCACCTGGTGGTGAAACCTCTAATTACGCTAGAGCACGCTTTAGTAGTATACTCTACTACTGGAATACGTTGTATAGTAATTTTCTTAAAAGTTTTCGTAATTTCCAATCTCTAGTGTATCTACACAGTAGGGTACTAGCTGTGATTCTATGCGCCTTAAAGGATTTTTAAAGATAACGAATCATGAGAATGGTTAGAAAATTAATTTTAGGAAATATTATTACTTTTCATAAGTACTATTTGCCCTTGAAATGTCACCTTTAATGCCCAATCAAATTCGTTTCATTTCTACTAAGAAAGTTTCGTGTATAAACCACTACTTGGAATCTCCTAACCTCTGAAAACTAGAACTATATAAACCTACAAAAAGAAGTTCCCTGAAACTATACTTTAATTATAAAAAGATTGAAGAGTTTCCTAAAACACATTTGTAGTGACAGAATGCAAAATTATTTTAGAATGATCAAATTGCTCTTATAATTTGGTAAATTCTAGTCAACAATTCATTTACCAATTGGCATTCAACGATTCCTTTCATGAAATTCAATCCTGGGGACTTTGTGTTCGCAGAATTGATAGTTTATAAATTCGACTTTGCAGACTGCTTTCTCAGAAGTTTTATTGGATTATTTGGCATGCCAAGGAATATTTTTCCTCAATTGATTCTATTGGGAAGAATATGTCATGTATTTATATGTTTTTAAAATTGCCTTTAATAATATAATCAAATTTTTAAAGTAATCTAATTTTTCTGTTTTCTAAGGAATATGCTAGTTTGTAATTTGGTTATATTAGCTGCTTATTTATTCATTTGATTACCACAGCCATTCGCCTCAGACCAGGAATGACTCTTCAAATAAGACTTATTCCCTGGTTCTGTACGACTCAACTTGGAAGTTAGTAGAAAAAGCCTGAAATGGGTATCCAGATGCAAATCGCTCTCAGGGTGGACCTTCCTCGCCTTTTCCGGGATTTATCGTATCTCTCTCGTCTTTCTCGTAGCCTCCACCAAATCCACGGTTCCTTGTACGTTTTACTACTGCTATATCCCTTCCAAATATCTTTTTTCTTCGTTTTACACCACTTTTTCGAGTAGTCGTTCCATTTTACGTCCCATTGTGCTCCCTTTCCCGTGGTGTCACTTTTTACACTCCTTTTCTCTGGCACATTTTAGCATTTACCCTTATAAGAAAAATGTCTATAATCATAGGCAATTAGGCCCAGTTAGCCTCGAATATGTCTAATCAAACAATTATGAACAATATTTTAGATTATTATAAATATAAGATTAATTGTTAATTTTTAATTAATGTAAAAATGTCTTTCTTTGTTTCAGGTAAGTGAAAACGGTGCATTTATAACAATTATGCGATTTGAATTTTCCACATTTTGCTTCATTTTGGTGAGTGAATATTTTATATTTATACGTTATGCAGTTACGGAATTAAGGAAATAGATCATATAACCAGAAAATTAAAGCAAAAAAGGTAGATTTGTATGCTGCTGAAATCTTTTTGGTCGACGTAACCCTACATCTGGTTTGTTATTTAATAACCACTAAAAATAAATACCGGGGTTAACTCCTCATAATTATTATATATAACGCAGGCATACAGAAAATAAAACAGATCGTCGTTGATGGTGTTAGGCAGATTTGGATTATTTCCGAAATAATTTTGATATAATTTTGAGACGTTTGAGGTTATGTACTCTAGATTTTTTTTTTCTATTTGAGGTTGTGTGACAGAAACAGCCTTTATAGGCTTTCTTTAATATTTCCAATATTTCATATTATCACTCTTCGAAATACTACTGCTTTACGAATAAAGCCCTTGCGGTAATTTAGAATTAAAATGTAGCCCTCTAGCGGCTGTATTCAACATACACATTAATTTACTGCATTATCCTGTTATACATCTCATTGTCAGTGGTCTCATGAAAATATGCCACATTTACCAAAGACGTTGGAGACATCTTTTGTTTTTCTACTAATTATTTGCACATTTGTAAATTAATAAACTGTATCAAACATATAAATATCAGCAGTGCAACAAACATATAAATATAAAAATTAGGTCCATTAACAATGAGAATGGTTGAATTTATTTAAGCAATTGTGTAATCGCGTGAAAATAGATGTCTCTGTCTGTATAGTAAGATAACTAATGAAGTTTTCTTGTTTTTATGGTTAATGGTTCGGCTAATTAAAAATAGCTGAACTCGCCATACTTACTTTGTTATTTTTGCAAACAAATTCGTTTCGTTAAATATTTTGTTATTCATTATTTTTCAAATTCAATAAAATATTTATTATGTACTTAATTAACCCAATTTTTCATCAAAATGTTTTGAAATTGAATGTTTTCCAATTGTCGTGTTTTAATAGAAATAATCGGTAAACAAATTTACAGATTTATAATCCATGGCGGTAAAACTTCATTATTTATTGCAAAAAATATACCTTTTACTATTTTTCACTCGATTTGCGGTTCTACAGAAATGAAATTTGTTGGAATATATGAGCGTGTGATCCAATTTCTACTGTATATTAAATAAAATTGGAAATGTAAATGCAATATGGACGACTGATAAAAAACAAAAAGAGAACATTTTACGAGAAATTCTACTTAAAGGTTATTTGACACTTTTTCTGTCGAGTCTAATTATGGTAATCTGAAATTTATCATATATATTGCACATTTTTATTGTTGTTTTACCATGGAACTTCATGTTTACAATTTTCATCTCGTGAAGATTAGTTCTGATAAACTAAACAGTTCTTCATTTTGTTTCTCGTTTTGCATTTTTATTTTCTTGTTTAATAGTCATAATGAGCGTGTAATAAAAGTTAATAATGGTTAAAATTATTCCGAAAAGATTCCTCTGATGACAGAAACTTGTCTGCTGGATTAGAGGTATTGGACATTTTCGTTACAAATTTTTGTTTGTGATTGTAGAGAGGGAAACTTTTTTGCAAGTTTTCGGTTTTATAAATTATTGTTCAGGGCAATAATTACATTTTGGTTTATTTTACATGACAGAAACATTTCCTTAATTGTTTCCTGATATTAATTTTATTTGTATGATTTTGCATCATCACAATTACGATATTAACTATAGTTAATGTCAGTTACAGTAATTTTTGTTCAATTTTTATAAATTGTTTATGTTATCTTTTTTATTAAGTGTTTTGTAGGTATTAAATTAATTTGGGGTCGTGATTAATGCTCTAACGCTAGCTAAAAAAACATGGGGGTATAAAACGGAGGATAACAAGATAAATGGCGTCTGTACCAAGTATTAAATATCTGCAATGCATTTATCACTGCAGTTCGGAAAAGTATTTCGTGTAGAGATTTGAGTTCAAGAAAAATAACCGCCTGCGTCGATACTGCGAGTAATTGCAAACCTTACGTAGCCACATTCTTATTGTTTAGTCTTCGAGTTTAGCCGTCAGACATTTCGTGAGTCATTCCCCAATGCATTTGTGACTCCTTCACGCAGAAAAATTATGCATATATATTATGCATATATGCATATATATTATGCATATATGCATATTTGGAGGACATCTTTGTAAACCAAAACTGAATATATCTATTCAATTTATCGTAAATTCCCTTAATTTTACTGACAAATTCTATAAGAATTATATTTTCTTTTACATAACGAGAAACCAAGAAGGTAGATATGGTTATAAGAGATATTAATAGTAGAATTAACAAGGTGAAAAGTTATGGTTGATTGCATGTTAATTTTACAATTTAGAATATTGTAAACTATATCATCCAATAACCATTTTTTACTGTTTACCAGAGACTATTTTCGTTTAATAATTTTGTTACATCTATTTTAATATTCACGAGTATTTAACGTTACTATTTAACTGTAAAACAACGGTAGATTTGAGGTTATGTACAGGTCTGCTTGAGGAATATGCGAAATCCATATGTCACAACCTGTGGTCAAAATAGAATCAGATTTCCACATGATATGAATGTGATATTAGTTTACGTCCTTGCAGACATTTTTAATACACACTAAGACTGTGAAATTTAATCCAAAGGAGTAAAATTTATAACGATTAACTCAATAATTACTCTAATGAAGTAAATTTGTTGTCCTTCGCAGCAAATAATCTATTCTTAATTGATTACTTTCTTTTTTACTGATTTACTCCATTGGATTCAGAGTATTCTCTAAAGGATTGAAATATCCTGGCTACTCTTTTGGACTGAACAAGTTATTACAACCGTCTTAGGTTTAATAAATATTAATAATGATAAAAATAAAACTTGGGATTAAACGTTGAATTTTCTGGAGTGAAATTCGCTGTTTATGGAGTGAAAATTTAGACTTTTGACAGAGCAGTTCATCATTTTCTAAAATCGGATATTTACTCCATGCAGAGTGACTTCTAACTTCAAGTAATATAGAGAGTAGACTTTGGTTGTTTATGTACTATCATTAATAGGGCGCAAATAAAAAGAAAACATAAAGAAATTGGCAAATGCCCTTGGGCTGAAATTGACTAGACTGGTATAAGCGTTCATTCCACGTGGACTTTTTTCTCGCTCGTCTCGTCCATTCATTTACACCGTTCAAGTGTTTCCGATTACTTGCAGGAATTGCATCAAACGCGATGGTATTCTGTTACGCCGGTATGACCAGTTCGCAATCCCGTTTTTCTAGCGTATTCCTTATGTCTATTGATATATTTTCTTTTTTAATTAGTATGATTACTTTTAAACGCCCATAATCATTTCTCGATAGGTAATAATTCGTCCCATATCTTCTTCAATCGTTCATATAATTATTTCCAGGTTTTCGCAAATTAATAATAAGTGAAATGTGCAAATCATGATAAGAATAATAAAATAATGGCACGACTTTTAATATTTTCAAAGTGAAATATTTTGATGTGACTGCAGTCATGAAGAATGATGATGCGTGTTTATGGTGTGATGTGGGATTATAATAATTGATGTTTATTTTATTAAAAAAAATGTAGATTAAATATTTTTGTTTTAATTGTTTGGGCCAAAACTTGCGTTTTTCAGTAACATTGTGGTATTCAAGAATAATTGTGGCTTTCTTTTCTATATAGGTAAAATTTAAACTATTTCTTATTTTATTGAAATTTCGAAGTGTTAGCTGTAAATAACAATGTAGGTACCGATGCAATAACTAGTTCGAAGTCGGAAAGGCTTAAAAATATTGTCGAACAGATTAAAGTAATTTGAAATGTCGATATTGCGGAAATGCCAAATTGAGAACAATTTTAAAATACAGATTTGTATATTTTAATGTATTTAAAAATAAAATATTTATTTATATAAAAACGAAACTTTGTTGTTTTTATTTTCGGTGCTAAAACATAAACTGTCACTGTGGAATACTTTTAGAAATTCCGCAGGTGATGCAAATTGTATATTGTTGGCACATTTGTAACTTTTAATTGAAAACAATCAGTTTATTGGGTTTTCACTATCTTAAAAAGTATGCCTCGTATGCAACGAGAATTTTTTGGTAATTTAAAACGTGATTAACCTACAACTAAAATAGGCACAAAAATTTAATATCGATTCAACTTTTCGGAATCGAAGTAATGTATTTTGCCTTCAATTTCTGTATTCATGTTTTGGTCATATTGAAAAGAGCAAGAGAATTTGGTGTTTTTTGGCTATGTTTCAAAACTTATAGATTGTTATTTGCATAAAAATTGCCAAAACGTGAAAATGGGAAAAAAGTTCCTTTTAACGTATAGTCTTGAACCCGTGCTCGTTTGAAAGCTCAGGACATGTATTTTGATATGAGTAATCTAAATTTTGTTTTATGGTCAATATAATTTTTAATCCTAATTTCGATTATCAAACCTATTTTAAAAAAAATATTGCCGTAATCCTGGATAAACGATCTTTAAATCTGGTTAGTTTAAAGATGGTGAATCGATGGTCACTAGATTTTTAGTCTAGCATTTCGGGACACAATTGTATTGGTATATAATAAAGTCTTCTTTCATATTAGACTAAGTTGAGGATATGTCAACAGAAAGTATTTAGCACTTGTAATCATTTTTTAACCGAACTTAAAACAAGGTAGCGAAGATCTAAGTCAACAATAAATAACATTTTTTTAACCCATTAAGTCCCAAAACGGCAAAATTCATATCTTACGTTTGAGCTCAGGAAACTTTGTGAAAAAGTAAGAAAATCTTTTGGAAAATATCCTACCCTACTTTTTTCGGGTACGCTCTACACGATAGAATGGTTTAAAAATGATAAACTTTGATTTTCAATTGTTGGTTAACAATTTAAAAAAAAATATGATTTTTTTATGAAAAATTTTATTTAATTAAAATTTGAGTGGGAAGGATTTTTTTTTGTCGCAAATATCCACAATTGCACAAAACATTTAAACTTTTCAACAAACTTTGGTTTTGTTGATTTTTTTTAACAATATGGCGGCCAAAATACGAAAGCTAAAAATCAAACTTTCATTTTACTACTCGTTTTGACGGTTTTTTCATTGGAATCGTGTAAATTATTCAATTATTTCTGTAAAAATATACTTAAATATAATATTATTTTTAAAAATAACTATAAAAAATATATGAAAAATAATGTTTTTACGGTTTTAAAAAAATAAAACAAAGAAGACACTTGAATTCATCGACCTCCACGCGGAATTCCAAGTGTCTGGCAACGTTGTTCAAGAAAAAAAATAATGGCTAAGAGATGAAAATTGAAAAATGATTAGATTTACTTGATTCACTAAGATTTGTTCTGAAAATATCAAAGTGCAAACCAATATATCGAAAAGCAACGATATTCAGATTATTACATTAGTTCCTGTTGAAATAATGACGAGAAACCGTAAAAACGACTTGTTAAGACCTACAAAACATTATTTTTCATATTCCTTTTTATAGTTATTTAAAAAAATTATATTATATTTAAGAACATTTTTACTGAAATAATTGAATAATTTACACGATTCCAATGAAAAAAACGTAAAAAAAAAGTAGTGAAATTAAAGTTGGATGTTTTAGCTTTCATTTTTTGGCCGCTATTTTGTTAAAAAAAAATCGTACAATAAAAAACCAAAGCTGGTTGCAAAGTTTAGATGTTTTGTGCATATTTGCGACAGTGAAAAAAAAACGTCCTTTCTACTCAAAATTTGGATTAAATAAAAACTTTTCATAAAAAAATCATATTTTTTTTTAAATTGTTAGTCAACAATTGAAAATCACAGTTTTTACATTTTTAAACCATTCTATCGTATCGAGCGTACCCGAAAATAGTAGGGTTGGATATTTTCCAAATGATGTTTTTACTTTTTCACAAAGTTTTCTGAGCTCAAACGTAAAATACAAATTTTGCGGCTTTGGGACTTAATGGGTTATTTTGACAATTTCTTGACCGCTTTAACCTTTAGACTGCCGGAAAATCAATACTTTGACGCATCATAAAAACTTGTTTAATGTTTATTTTTAGACTAATATATATATTAATTTATTATTATGTTCACTTATTAAAGTCATTTAAGATAATTTTACCCCTCCCTTTTTATTGTAATTTTGACATAAAATTTAAATTCAGCGTCGAAAAGTACCCCGAAAATGCGTACTTACACTATAAAATAAATGAAAATTGAATACCATATTTAATGGGGTGGTTTTTTATTTTTAATTATTTCAGGGGTTGTTTTTGAATTTATTGTATTTTCGTCATTAGCTTGGATTCAGCGTCGAAAAATACTCCGGAAAAGTGTATCTGCACTATAAAATAAATAAAATTTGAATGTCTAAAGGGGTGAAATATCTTTAAAACAACCCTTCAAATTTGACTATTAACCCTTCAAAATGCTTTAAATATTTAATTAAATCTACAAATTTAACTGATATAATGTTCTCATAAAGAAAGAAGCGTTTTCTACTATTAAAAATACATTTTTTTTAAATTTTAAATTTTTAACATTAGTAGTTCCATTCCCTGCCGGAGAATCAATATATTGACGCACCTCATGATCTACACTTTATGTATGATCAATCATTGATATGAGGTACCTTAAATACCAGTTTTCTGAGCCGATATGCTCTTCTAAATCCCGGCAGTCTAAAGGTTAATTAATCAATTTGTAATTGTATGTTTCTCGGCTTAACGACTTGCTCAGTATGATACAAAACGTAAATAAATAAATAAAACATTCTTGAAGGGGGTATTGGGAGGACACTTCAAGCGTCACAAATCATAATCTTTTTTTATGTAAAAATTGAAATCACATACTACTGGGTTAAATGTAAGAACGTGTCCCTCTACCGTTAATATTTGGAACTATTCTAAACATGCGTTTCGCATCAGGATGTCATTTGGATTCCAAGATTTTATATAAAGAAGATTGTGTTAGAGGTGAAGTGAATTCAATTTCTTTATTTATTTATTTACTTTTTATATCATACAGATCGTAAAAGGACCGCTAAGCCAGGAAACATATAATTATAAACTCAACAACATTCGTTGGCTCGAATTCGTTGAATCTTTGCTATCTTCTTTTAATTTGGTTTGAAAAAAAAATACATTTTTATTAAGTAACTAAACGTTATATTAAATAATATATATAGAGTAAACAACAGATTACTGCAAGGGACTTGTAGTCAAAATATGTACACTGTAATGTGTCTTACTTCAAGACAAAAGTACCTTATTCTGACACAATGACGTCTAAAATGCCATGAATGCTTTCATTCATGACATTTTTTTCCAGTGAAACTATGAACATTGTTTTTAGATTTTAAAAAATATCATAGAATTAGCTACTCATTCTATTCTTGTAAATCAACAATTCTTGCGTTTTATCACAGCAAGTTTCCGGTGTGAAATGCCATATGATTCTAGACATTCAGTAGACACACGATCAATAAATCTAGTGTACCCAAATTTTCATACCCTTATTGAATATATTTGACAGGAATCTGTATAATTTTCAAATATTTATGAATGTTGTTATTGTATCTGTAAGAAACCGAAAAAATCAATATCCAAAAAACCATAATAAACAAAATAAGTCTTCATTTAGATTTCTTCAAGTTTCGATCCGGGAAAAACTCTTCAAAAAAGGACTTTTTTCCAGAAATACGGGTGATCGCAGTCATTATAGTGTAGGAACTTACTGCTTCACATGTCACCCAACATGCCGATATTTTTATTAAATGCTGCACAACTTTGTTTATGGATTGGTGCGCCACCTAGTGCTTCGGGACGAAACTCGTACAAATATGTACGGATGCTCACATCTTACCAAATTTCCATTCGAATTGGATAGGAACAGGGACCTTTGTTGAAAAGAGAACCATCGATTTTGATATAAAGATGGACATTCCTTAAATATTCAAGATTTCCGTTTTTACGATGCCTTGCGACTAAATATAATTAAAATGACTTGGAGTTCAAGAATCATACGACTAACATACATATACTAATTTCATTGTGATTTAAAAAAAAAATTGTAAAATAAAAAATTATAAATGTTTTTTTTTTAATTGAGTTTTATAGTTTCAGTTCAGTTTACAATTTTGGTACTTAAGACCAAAATAATCCATATAATAATATATTCTATATTTACTAACTAAACAATAAGAATCTCTGGAGCCTTTAAAATATATCTTCACCTCTCATTCGCACCAAGTTTTAAATAATAACGGAACATTTTCATATCAAATAGGAATGGTAATAAAATGTAAGTTATATAAAATGTGTAGTTTTTTAATGTTATTTGTGTTTTTATTTGTTTTTACAATCATCTGTGCGGTAATACTTGTCGGTTACTGATATGTTGGCACTGCAGTCAAACCACAAAAGTGAGTTTTTCAATCAACGAAAAAGTCTACCAAAGTTATCCGATACATTCAGTTTAACTTTTTCCATATTTTATTCAGTCTATTTTAGATGCATCCACTAAGAAATATTTTTGCAAAATGCCGATGCTGGATTAAAATTACTTGGAAATAGCACGATCACCTCTTCGTGTATAACACCAGTAGTCGGCTTAGTAGATATTTTTTTATAGACATGATACATCTTCAAAAAAAATCGAATTCGTGATAATTCGAGAAAAGAAAAATCACCCGTCAACTTCGCATTTCGCTTCATATCGGTCAATTTAATATCACAGGACAGGTGTAAATTCAGCCCAGCACCGCGTCGGTTATTATGACATATGAAGTCAAGGCTATTTCAGACCCAATTATGTAACCTGCATCTTTTTAGAATCTCTTCATGTTTTGTTTCATAACATTTATATTACTTTACACTAAGCATTATTAGCTAATATCCACACTAACAAATTCCTGAAGTTCAAAGTTCATGATACAATGTAGTTAGGAGATTTAACCAACTTACTTAGTTACGTAAATGTCAAAATTTAGTGAATTATGAAGTGGATGAAATGTCAGGAACGGTAATGTAAAGAGATTACTAAATGACGGCGGACAGAAGGGAAGCAAGAAAAACTGCTGAATCAGAGATAATTTGATTAAGACTTGGGTAGGGCGGGCATGGATTAATCATAAGAGAGAAAGAGAAGAGTCTTAATTGGTCGCACGAACTAGATATCCAGAAGTACAGATAGATTACTGGGACGAGGAATTACTCGTTTGCTCATTCGCCTACTAGCAACGCGAAAGGTAATCTCTCACGTAGCACCTAACCCATTGGCATTTCACTGGAGAAAGTAGCAAACCGGCACGAGCAGACTTTCGAGGCCCGTCTGCTTCTTGATATAAATACATTTATATATCTATATACATATATATTTATTCGTTAACACACCAATACTTATGTACGCTTAAGTCTTGTTCCAAGCGCATAATATATATAAGGCCACTTGCGACCGCAAAACGCCTCCATACTCTGTTCACTTCTTAATGCATATGCCGATTTAGTATTGGAAGAAATTCAGAGTTTTAGGCAAAAATATTTAATTTGGACGCGATTTTAAATTTCTTTTGCATGAAAATATAACGAACAATAAAGCATAAAAGTGATCCATAAATCATAATAATACTGCAAAATAAGGTGTGTCAATTTCAGACACTTTTCATAAGGACACGTTACAAACGAATGAGACGATGGAAGCGCTACCTTGCTGTCTCCAGTCGCAGTTTGAATACATATATTCGATGCATAACCAAAAGTTTATTGATTATGCAAAAAATTGATAAATATTACTCGGTTAATGTTAAATTATCCGGCTTGCATTTAAGGCGGCCGAATATTCCTTTAGAAGCTTTAAAATTACAGCAGACGTGTTTGACAACACTGATCGAATTACGCTTGAATAATATTAAAAAGTTCCGCCGGATGAATAAAGGTAAATGCAATGGTAAAGAAATGAATGACATAATATCCACCTTATTTATTATTTGCGTTGGCAGAGAGTGTTAAGTCGTGGGCATTCAGCGGACACCGGACGGTCCCGGGTTCGAATCTCCGTCATGATCGAAACTTTTTTTCTTTGTAATTTATTTCCGGGCGTCGAAAAATTTGAAGAAAATGGAATGACTGCTTCAATAGACGAAATTACAAGCCAAGGTTACAAGACACACAAATTTCTTAATTATAATCGATAGACTCAAATAACGTTTCAAATGATACACTTTGTAAAAATAAAATAAAAATAAACAAGCATACAAAATTATTTATTTGATTAAAAGCATTATTTACACTTTCACTATTTTACATTGCATTCGTAAGTCAAGATAGTTGTGGCGTAGTTAATATAGTCACCGCTAGGGGCGATTGGCGCCCTTCTGGTTCCTTTTTACACTTGTAGAAATGTATTTACATTTCGTATATAAGCCCACATAAAGAGGAAAAGAAGAATGTACTTAGGAAAAAAATCGTTTATCTACTTTATTATATTAAGTTTATTGTCGGGACTTTGTCACCGTATGACAAAATTTTCATGTAATAAATCTTTTTAATAACGTTTTGGCGCAACAAATTTGTATGTTTACGATAATCTCGAAAAACGATTTTACATTCAGAATTGTAAAATAAACTATCATCTTTAATAGCTACATTTTTTGGAATGGGTTTTTTTGCAAATTTAAAAAATATTTTTTATTTCTATAGAAGCTGACCAAGTAATTCCATGAATTGTAACATTACCATGGTTTAGATTTAACATTTCAAACCGTTAAAGTTCTAACGTTGAACGGCAGAATGCGATTACATCCACAACTCACTTACAGAAGATAATTCAATCTTTCGTAGTCAAACAGTCAATGGCGTTTTATAATATTAAAAGCTAAAAAAATTGAATAAAGCGGAGAATAACAGATGCTTTGTGGGTTTATGCAGAATGCGAATTGCGGCTTTAGATTGCTGACTAATCTTGTTTGATGGTTGTCATCGAATAATATTGTTTTGCGTACGAATCGCATTTTACGCTTTTGCCGATAGGATGAATTATTTGTCTCTTTGTTTTGTTAAGATTAAATAGAATAATAGTTGCCTTTTGTCTGATTTCTTAGCGAGATTTCCCTCACTATATATTCCTTAGTATTACATCCGTAGCTTAGCTAAACGTTTATCACTTCATTTTTGAATTCCGGCACCATCTAGCCCTCTTTGAGGAAACTTCATAATTTTACATAATTAATTAATTAATTTCACTTTCAAAAATTTGTTTAATTCGATTGTCCACTTTGTGGAAAGCCCTTCTTAATGAAACTCACTAAATTAAACCTTAACGATGATACATTTTCTCTGTAGTACTGTTTACATAATTCTAATAATTATTGTTTAAATGCACTGACATATATCGTAAATACCGATATATCTAAAATATTTCTGAATATCGGTTAAATCAGCTCTTAATGACTAGCATTAAGTATAAACTTGTACCGTAACACTTTACATAAATAAGAAACAAAAGGTGTGAATTTATACTTATATAAAAAATGAATAGTAGCGCGAGTTACCCACATAACAAAGAGAAAAATATTTAATTGTATCGGGTTGAACATGTATTTTATGGCTTATGATATAGATCGACAGTTACTACATCTAATATAATGATGCGTTGTTCTACCTGCGTAACGTACACCTTTTATGATACATTTTTCTCTCCTCACAAAGGATATGAAGTTAGTTTTTCACGTGTCTTCCATTGTCAGCAGTTGTCGAAAATTAACTAGCTTTCATCGCCGTTGTTAATTTGGTTATAAAACACTCCTACATTAACAAAGAAAATCCATATATAATAGAATCTCATGCCCTGGTAATAGAGTTATTTTTACTCCTTTATTGTGTTCATATTGGTTATTTGTATGGAGTTTATTTATTTAGAAGTAATAATAACACAAAATCGTCTTTTAGGTTGAGATGCTTTTCAAATATCCAGTTTATTAGAAGACCTACAAATTGTAAAAATTCTTACACTTGTTTTTTTTTCAACAAATGTTTCTAACTCTTTACATTTTTACTTCGACCCAGACCAAGTCTGGACGAAGTATTGAATTTGGTCACTTCGGGCAAAAAAATTACCATATAGTTTTTCATGAAATGTCGACGTTTCAGACCCTAAGGAGCCCAAATCAACAATAAAAAAATTTGTGTCCGTGATCTTGTACGTACGTACGTACCGTTTTTTTGTCTCGCGATAACTCGCGATCGGATAAGCGTATTGACATAAATTTTTTTTAAAATACGCTTCTTGGCATAACTTAGATCTGATTAGATTTTGGCGCAGATCCATCCGTCCACTACTAAAAAAAATAGCCCCAATTAAGTTTCTTCGTAGTTTTTTGCATTTATTTTGAAAAATACAAATTTTACGCCCTTATTGATACGAAAATAACTATTTCGATATATCTAAAAGATGTCTTATAGTATCTAAAAGATATCCGTCAGAGATCTTTTCGACACTTTTAAGATATCTTTGACGAATTACATGTATATATATATTGTATATATAAGATCATAATGATACAGGCAGTAATTAATAAAACACTGTAAACGTGTAATATGCATCGAATAGTCTATTACAATACAAGTGCTTGGAGTAAGTGTTTTGCAACTTTTATTTATTAATACTTCGGCTGGCCTGTTTTCGGGGTCGAAGTTTTGAAAATGCTCATTTTCAATTTTCATACATATAAGAAACACTATATTGTTGTAACATATCTATCGAAGCCACTTGGACCCCCAAATATCAATATAATTTTATAATATAATTGATAGCTGTTAGTAAACAAACGAGTATTAAGGAATAGCCGACTCTCTACTGTGCCCGTATTCTATAAGTCGGTATTAACAATAACGTTAACGTTACTGTCGATAACGACAATATCCTGGACCGTGGTTGGTTGGAATTGTCATAACGTCGACGTTATTCGTAATAACGAGTTACAGAATGAAGGCACAGGGTCGATGTTTCTGAGCGAGCGAAGCGAGCGAGGCACCATGCCAACACTAGTTTCTTATTGTGTTGCAACAAGTGATGTGATTGAATCTCAATGTTTCGAGTTGAATGTTTTTGGTATTTACTTTTATCCCCCATGAACACATTGATTATAGGAAGTCGTAACATTTCATATTAAAAAAAAAACATTTTAGTGAACAGATTGAAAACAAAAATGTACAGCGTAAAATTTAAGTTATCCGAAAAAAATAACGACATCCTGAGTTACTGATGATCTACAATTGATTTAACTCAAAAAGAGAGAAGACACGCAAACTGATTGCTATTTGCTAGTGTAGAAAAAGTTTATGAAGAAAGTACCGGAAAACGTGAACATTAATACATATAGATAATTTGGTCTTGAGAAGCTCGTAAATGCTGTGTACATAAACAAAATTGAAAATTATAAGCGTTGGTGAAAGTCGAGGAAAAGAAGTGTTTGATAAGATGACTAGAAGGTGATAAAAATGCAAACCAAGCGATAGCATTGCAGCCGTACAATAGCACTGCTTGTAAAGATGGTTAGGAATGAAGGAAAATGGGCAATAAATAAACAAAAGTTTGTGATCATAGAAAATCATGGAGGATCGTGAAGAATGAACAAAAAATTGGAAAAAGCAATGACTGCAGAAAAGTGGTGTTATTGACTAAACAGTAATAAGAATTAATGAAAATTAAACAGATAAAAAACTGGAAAAATTCGTTTCATTTAACCCTAAACTCAGAAGATAAATTCTTCTAAAAATAGATTCAGAAAAATTATTGTAAGTAGCACGATCTGAAGTTTCATCGCGGGATGTTCAACATAAAAACATACTTTGTTTTGTATTTTTATAATAACATTGATATATACGATTATGCAAATCTGCAGGGGCCCTTGCCGTAAGATATGCGATCCGTTTTTTTCAAAATTGCGGGAGATTGTCCTAACTTATATCCCCTGACGCCCCTCGCTACTTTTTTGTTTGCAAATTACAGGTAATCTCCTCCCTAAGCTATACTTACCAAAGTTATAACACCGTCCTAAGTTATAAATTTGCCTTGTTCAAAGTTATACTAACCTCTACCCCTTGTCCCCCTTCCGCATCATCTCGTTGTCTTCGCGACATTATTCGACAGGGATCGGCAAAGATCGGAATGCTTCGGTTACGCCTACACTCACGGAAGAGGGAGTAATGGACAGGATTTCTGATATAACTTAGGACAGTTTGAAATAGCGAATCGTATGACTTAGGGTGAAGGCTAATGTTTAAGCGAAGCTTGTCGAGGTTTGCCGATCGAGAATAAGTTCATCCAAAGATTTACCAGTTATTTTAGCGGATACATGTAAAAAGGCTTTATATAATTAAATTGATTGTTGACGGCCCAATGTTTATCCTTTCTCTTTCGACTTCGCTACGGCTGCTTTTTCTTAAGGCGGCTCTTCGTAAATCTGTTCTCTGTAAAATATATTGGTGATTTTATACCGCGTTCGTGATGTGGAAGTGAAGCTATAGAAGAACATCGAATCGAATTGGCATTTTCCGAGCTTATCGCGTCGGGACGTTTTTATACGGTGCACGTTGGCAATGCGACTCTCGACTTGGTGGGAAGGGAAACATTTACACCGGCAAACGAGCCGTTTCTAGCATGCCTTGACCTTCCGCCTGTGTGACTTGGAATAGAATCCGTATTTTTAGTGCACGCCTCGGCTGCTTTCGCATATATCGACAGAGGTGCAAGATTTTCCCTTATCGGAAATTTCGAGGGTAGAACCGGTCAATGATAGGTACTTTCATGCACTGGACATCACCATTGACAAAAAACATTGATTTCTCGAATTTGTGAAAGTTATTCAAATTGGAAGAGTCGACATTAACCCCGTAGCCTACCCGCTAACGAGAAAGAAACCATTTTCGAAACCTGGCGGTGACTCGGTGAATCAGAGCGTTTCGTTCCAACCTCCTTTACGGTGATGGTTATCCGATGGGTCTTTTCAAGTTATTAGAAAAAGGAATGGCAGTTGATGACGTCATGCATTAGTCGTGGAAATGATTACGTAACTTTGTTAATTTTATACATTTGTAAGCTCCACTTCTTCAGAACCAGATGTTTTTATGTTAATTAAATAATTGTCATAGTAATGTTTTTATTCGTCTCAAGTTATTATATTTTTATAAAAGTGACTTATTTTCAATCAACTTTGAACATGGTCGATTACTTTCTATCCGTTGTGTATTTCATCCTCCAATAGGAAGTGAAAGAAGCATTGATTTATTGGACGATTAACTGCCGGTATCTCCATGCGCCATAAGGCTTAATCGAATCGAAACAAACCAATACAGAAGTTAAACATTTCAGATTTCGAGGACTCTAATTGAAAACAGTTCACTTTCGAATGACGTCGAATAATTGCGAAAACATTAATAGACAAACAATAAAATGATGGTACGTAAATTGTTGAATGAAATGTTTTGAATGACGTTAACGTAATAACTTAACGTACGCGTTATATTATAATTTGATTGATTTTGTGATTAGTTGGTTCGGACTAATTAAGGGAAATTGGACAAAACCTCGTTTGTGCTTATCAACATATCGATTCAGGATGTATAATTTAATGAGAACTGGAATATTTTTAAATTTACAGCTGTTTTAACTTATTTCCTCATAAAAATGAGATTATTTAATAACACATTTTAACGAAAAATCGTATTTTGTCTATTTTGAAACAATACATGTAACAGAGGCGGAAAAGTAGTTGATTTAACTTTCTAAAAAGTAGTTAATGACAACAATAATCAATGCAACGAAATATTTGGCAAGGGCAGCAAATTAAAAAATTAGTAACATCGATTAGATATGCGATTGTTTCTTAGCAGCCAAATATCGATCAATTTCGACTACATTTTAGTAGAATTGGTTAAATGTTCTTCAATCACCATCATGATTCAGTTATAAGAACTAACATGGAGTTGTGTGACTAATTATTTAGGGCTACCCGCTAACCACATACTTAGTAAATATTACTACATTTTTTCAGCTTGTTTGTCCTTATCTTAACAAATTTTATGGAATTGAAGAGTAAATTTTTAAATGGTTGTGCAATCAACCCACAAAAATAGTAAATTCAACTATTTCCTTTATTGTTCAACTATTTCTATATTGGGTATGTATACTGTTTTTGTTCTGGATTTTATTGAATACAAGGTTAATTTAAGTAAACATGTGATATTATGTAAGGCCTTATGCTGAACGAAAATCTAAATATTCATGAATTATTTAATTTTCAAACATTTTGAAAATTAGCCCCGTGCCGGGAATCGTACCCGGAACCTTCAAATTTTCCGCACTAGCCAGTTTGCATAACCAGATTTAAAATATTTAAACACGGTTAATAAACAATAAATAATATCTATTTTTCCACCTTTGTTCATTATAAAGCATACATACTGTATTTAAATAGTAAAAAGAGAATATTATTTATATTTAATCTAGTATGACGGAAATCACGTAGTTGTATGATTGTTGATTTGTTTCAGGATATTCCGTTAATATCATATTCTTACTTAACCCTTTGAAGCATACATTTTTCTCTTCGCGGAAAACAGCTGAAACTGGTTACTCAGGGGTTTGCGGTGTCGCTGATCACGAATCCGGAATCAGATTTTCAAAATTCAATAATGGCTGATCCATTACGTCGGACCAAATTCGGAAAAAGTTACTTGTCAAGCTGAAACTGGATACTCGGGGTTTATTACGGTCGCTGATCACAAATACAGCCTCAGATATTGAAAATTCAAAATGGCGAATTCAATATGGCGGACCAAATTAAAAAAAAGTTACTTGATGTAGCTGAAACTGGGTACTCGGGGGTTTTTAGGGTCACTGATCACAAATACATCCTCAGATATTGAAAATTCGAAATGGCGATTCTAACTTGGCTAACCAAATTCATGAAATGAATGGTGATTAGGGTAAAAAGAATAAAAGATCCGGTGTGTAACTACCGCATTCAGCCGAAACCGGAGACACGAACGAGGAGCACATGGTAACTATTTTTGGAATTTGGTCCGCACCATTGGATCAAGCATTTTGAATTTTCAATATCTGACGCTGGATTTGTGATCAGCGACCGTAAAAAACCCCGAGTATCCAGTTTCAGCTTGATAAAGTAACTTTTTCTGAATTTGGTCCAACGTAATGGATCCGCCATCTTGAATTTTGAAAATCTGAGTCCGGATTCTTTATCAGCGACCTCGAAAACCCTAGTATATTATAGGTTGCAAAAATACGTTAAATACTTTTCCCAGTAATACTTTTTTCTTGAAAACAGTGATATTTTTCAGTACTTATTTGTGTATATCAACAAATTTGCAGCAAAAATTGACTAACAGCATATAATTTCAGGTTCTTTGACATGTTACGATATTAAAATAACAAAAAAAACGAAAGAATAGATCAAATTTTGACTTAAAAACGAAAAACGGTGAATAAATAGGTGTATAGATTCTATACCACCATGCCGCAAAGGGTTAAACAGTAAAAATTGAAAACTAGCTACCTTATTTAGATATATGTTATTAATAAGCATAGAAACAAAGAATTATTCAATATATCGCTAAATATTTAGCGTGTTTTTACCATTAAGAGGTATGAGACAAATCTTGTATTTGTTAAATTTGAGTTTAGAATGGTTGGATTTTACATATTTTCCGATAGAAGGTTACATCATACTTCTTAATTCTTGCAATTGTTCAAACAATACATCATAATGTTTGATGCGCAAATTAATATTCATAACAGCCTTCATAGTTTGTATCATTACATTTTTGTTTAAAATCGTAGAAGGAATAGTGTAGTTAGCAAAACGAGAAAAATCACTTAACACATTTCAATGACAACCGTATAGAATTAAATGTATTTCATGTAAATCAATTAGTTCCAGTAACATGTTAGTTACGATACCTCATTAAATTACTTATTGATTAACGAACCGGAAATAAGTTATTTATCAGTGCATTATTTACTAGACTTTACTCCCTCATTACTTAATACGAAAACATAGTGGAGAACTATTATTTAACTATATACAATAGTAGACAATTGCGTATTTAAATTAACCTCTTCCATTTTTCTGTGTTTCAGGTGAGTACGGTTATTTGGATAATACGGTAACAACGCCGTTTCATGAGTAAAACTTCACTAAAATTTTCAATATCAAATCGGTTTTAACTTATGTGCTAAATTTTAAATACAGATTTTCACCGATAACGGATAAATTATTCCATGAATTTTAAGCAGGTATAGAATAAAACAGTGAACCTAGTTATAGAAGTTCACTTCAGTGGGGTAACCTTCAGTACCAAAAAATGAATTGTTACTGATCAATGGTTCAATTTTTTTATGTCATTCGTTAAAAAAGTGTAAAATGTGCGAAAAATAGAAAAGCTTTACAATCGGCGTGTTGATCGAAAAGCCGACAAATTAAAAAGCCCACAGATCAAAAAACCGACAGTTCAAAAGTCGACAATCAAAAAGCTGACACATACAAAAATAGACAGTTTTTGATTGTCAGTTTTTTAACCTGTCGGTTTTTTGGCCCGCTCCTCACTTATTATTCGTGGATTGTTTTTTAAATCATGGGACAGTACCTGATAATATTCTGATACTCATAACTTCCGAAAATGTAGATATTTTTTATACCAAACATTTTATGGTAGGTATTAGGAACAATAAATTACGTTTCTCTTAGGAAATAATTAGAAAAATGACTAGGTGAAACCAACACCTAAGTGAAACAATGCATTTCGAATACTATTTTCGAAAGAATGACAGATTTGATCAAAACACAACTACGTCGCGAGCCATTCATTACGCGAAATAGTGGGTTTAATTAGCTCGAATATAGCCATTCCACATTTCCACGACGTTACGCACTGGAATTACAGTATATCTTATGCAGCATTTTTTATTTCGCAAGACGAAATAGAGCACGAGTTCAAGTCTAACATGATTCTCTTTCATTAATAATTGTCAGCTTTATTAATATTTCACAGAATGGTGTTACATTTATAAAATAATGTAAAAAAGGTTTACATTAACTTGAACTATATTAGTTAAATTTAATAAGTTAATCTACTTCAAGGGGATTTTTAAACATCACAAATCGTTACAATAACGTAACGAATGTACAGAAATTTATAGAAATTTATTTTGTAAACTGAAAAACAGATTTTTATATGCGTTACTCAAAACTTATTGAACAGTAAATTTAACTAAATGTTAAATTACATAATAGTAACTAAATTATTAGTAGTTTTAACCTATATCTCGTTAATCCGATTAATCTAAAATTCGTTTAATTGTCTCAACTAAATGCGTCTTAAAACTACAAAATAATTGCTCCCCACTGGGTAACTAATCAATTAGCTCAATTTATTAAATATTTCCCTCAGTGTGTATTTGTACCCTGTAGTAACATGGAACCTAAACTTAATAGTAGTTTTCGATACAGGGGCGTATGCGTAAAGAACTTTACACACACACACACACGTATGCCGAAATATTGTTTAGGTACGGCTTTTTCGTGCGTAAAGTATAATCGAGTGCGTAAAGTTTACTTTACGCACAAGTTTACATTACGCACCGAAAAGACGTACATAAAATTATTTTTCGATATACTATGCGTAAAATTTGATTTTACGCACCGTTTTTAGTGCGTAAAATACGATTTTACGCACTACTGCTGACCGGGGCTCTCTCGTGCTGCCCGGCTGCGCCGGGCACTCGTGCGCCGCGGTCATCACACGTGCGTAACATCATATTTGACCCACAAAAAACGGCGCACAAATTTTACGCATAGTATATCGAAAAATACCGTTCGACACGCGTGCGTAAGAATTCGATTTTACGCACCGCCCTATCTAATCGCATGTTAAAAACGGTGCGAAAAATCGTATTTTACGCACTAGTATCGAAAAATACTATTGAATATGATTAACTTACTTTGCATTTTATTAGTAGATTTAAATATGCAATTTAAAGGGTTACTTTTTAAATAGTAAAGTTAGTCCTTTTAAATTTTACCCTAAAAGTAAACGTGAAAAACAAAGTGTCTGGTTATATTTACTTATCGCCGTTCTTTTTTCCCCCCACCTTGCGGGTTGGGGCCTCGAGAAGGGCCTGCTGTGACGTCATTACGTCACGATCATGGCTGAGGGGAGTAGGAGGAGCGGCGCTCCCCTTCTTTTGATAAATATAAAGAGACGGGAAGGGAAGGCGAGGAACCGAGTCGGTAAATATACCGGGACTCCACTTTATTCAGATTCATATTCTAAAATTAGAAAATTTGTAAAAAAATAACAAATAATCTTCCACTGGTTAAAAGCATTGATTCAATTCGTTAAGATAATTAATCGAAATGTTTCGCTGTTTAAGTATAAGTAAATGCAATTAAAATGTTACAAATGCTGGAAGTTATTTAATTAATTATATTATTGAGATTTTCTGCAGCAATTTATAAAAATATTTAAAGTATTTCATATGTATCGTGTTACGTACATTCTGCACTGCTAATTTTATTACCGTTTTTCGAACATTTAATGTTTCATATAGTTAATGTACTGCCATCATTAATTACTGATATCGTGTTTAACATGCGGTTTCACAAAATACGTTAATCTTGCATTTAAATGGAATGTGTAGTAAACAATGATTATGTTGTTAATCATTTTAAAATGGTTTGGAGTTATTTTAAGTTTATATTTTGGAAAATATGATATGTAAAAATTACAATGATAAAACAGCGTTACTTTGGATCGGTTAACTTAATTTTTTGCTATAGTATAGCCTCATAAAGTGCAACAAAAATTACTTTTTTAAGTGTCAAAAAAACATAAAAAATTAGTTTCGGCCTGAAAATACAGGAGAAAAAAATGTTTAAAGTTAAAAATATTTAAAAATAATGCACAAATAAACTTGGGAACAATAAAATAGTCATAAGTCATGGACTTTTGCATCGTATCGTAAATTTCAAAAGTTAATTAATTAAGACTTTCCATACATTAGCAGTATCAAAAGAAAAAATAATCCGCATTACAAAATTACATTACTTCGGTAATACGCTTTAAACGGCAGCTACGAGATTACATGGAATTCAACTCTTATAACCCGGATTACAAAGGGATGATAAAAACCAAGTTTATTGAGATTATACTCCGTATCAAAACGTAGCTGCCTGTTGAATTCTACAAATATATCAAATTACAAGGTACCCTTAAGCGTCAAGAACAATATTATTACCATTTTTTCAATTGTTAAAAAAGTATAAGAATTATTCAATATTTGAGGATGGAACTGAAGTTTTTAGAACGGTTTAAATCGTACACTAGACGGGAACGTTTAAAGTGTGCCTGTAAAAAACGTGTGAACTCACCCTGCCAACGAGACAAATAGAATATTCATTCCTTTTGGTGAAGTGTCACTAGCAAAAATATATAGGGCCATAAAACGTACGTATGCAGCGTATGTGATGAAACTCAAATTATTCGGACACTTTCCATTGTCCATGTTCTTTTTTGTTATTTCGAGAATAAAACATATTCACTTGAATAAAAATGGCTCATAAAAAGTTATTCCAAAAGTGGAACAATAGAAAATGATTTAACATTCTTTAGTCTGAAAGAATAAAAATAATTGTTTCGAAATATGTTTGTGTTACAAAAAAAATATTTTTTTTTATTATACTACTGTAAAGTAATTGTCTACTTTAAACAGGATAGAATTTGTATTTTTTATTTCTAATCAAAGAATATTTTATAAGTCACGTATACATGCTGTCGTTGTTTAACACAATTTTCATTCCCATTAACCCCATTGTCCTGAATTGACATTTTCACTACAGTTTTCAACTGTTGTATTTTGTTTAAAAATATTTTAAACAAAAAATTGTTTCATGATTCAAAATGCAACTGATCATAATAAACAAATAGACTCAACTATTTTCAGAAAATTACTACCTTCAGTGAGAGAAATTGTATAAGAAATTGTTGTAACAAATATGGAAAGGAGTCAATATTTACTTTTTAAAAATATTTGTAAACTATATATATATCGTAGCATATGAAAAGTCCACTTTTCTCCTTTCGTTCTTTGTTTAAGATAAACAAGGAAACAAAGAGAAAAACAAAAAATCAATACTGCGCTAAGTTTGTGAATGTCACACTCCAGCCAGTTAAAAAATGTATTATGCAATGCCATTCTACACACAAATTTCAATGTCGTGTAACTAGTCTATGGACACTGTTAAAAATGTTCAGAAATTTCGGATACTTTTATGTTACCGAAGTAACAGAATTTTACTAAATTCGGTAACAGAAAGTACCATTACGTTATATTATCAGAAAATTACAAAACTGTAACAGAAAATTACGAAACTGTTACAGAAAATTCAAAAGGAAACAGTGAAACACGGTGACATTACTTTGATTTGTAGTCGCTAGGTGCGGTCGCGCACCCATCGCAGAAATGGAATTTTCATTCGGTTATAAAGGATCCCTCGGTCAACTATCTACTGATGGTTATACCCTACTGGGTATAACGAGTGTTATCCGAATATTGTTGAATTGTATAATGTCGATTCTATATATATATATATCGTATTTTTTCTACCTTCACCGAAAGAATTTGTTAGTAAGTTCTGCCGAAAACTCAAGTAAAATTTGCCGAAGAAGTTAAGTAACCACCATTATGTAACATTTACATAGTCACTTCGGTAATATTTGCTGAACAAAATCTAGAAAATCTACTTAATGACTTGAGTAACAACTTTTCTGTAGATTTTACTTAATAACTTCGGCAAATATTGCCGAGCCAGAGCACATCACTGCATCGAAACATACAAGACAGCTGTTTGTCCGGTTTTAGCAGATGTCGGTAATTCGGTATATGGGCAAATCTCTGGAACTTTTAAATTTCAGCCTCTCAATAAATTTTTTTTTTAAACTTCAAGCACAACATTGGCGTTGGGTATATGTATTCATATCTACATAAGAAGTAAAAATGTACGCTCGTGCATCCTTTTTACTCAACGGCATTAAAACTTTGCGGTACAATGTCCAAAATATTGACCACCGGGATGAGCTTGAAATTTTGATTTTTTGAAAGGTTAATAATTAAATAACGCATTTCCGCCCAATTTTTTAAAAATATCACTTATGTGAGAGTTGAAGAATGGTATCCATATATGATTCATTTTTTCCCGGGTTATCACTTATACATAGACTCGAAATACATATTTTGTTTTACAATAGCTCTAATTTGAAACACAGTGCTTAAAGAAGTATAATAAAGAATTGTTTTTCTTTAAACACATAAAGAACACCAAATTTTATCTGAATAAACATACTTTTAGTTTCTGACCACAATATTACTAAGCTTACAGTGTTTAATTCATCGTTAAATTACGACTTTATAAATAGTTCTTTCAATAACTTTGAAAATATGTAAAATATAAGAATGCCGCGTACTTTACATACTTATATAAGGTATTTACTTACCAGCACACCGAACAACAACTTGATTTTGGCGATATTTTGAATGTGCCACGAAAAATAGTTAATTTTCTGAAATTGGCACGTTGTTGGAATGTATGTTTATACTTGTATAACATCAACAGTTTAAGGCGCACACAAATGAGTAAAGTGTCAAACACTTTATTATTGTGTCCTTTAATAACCAAAAACAATAAATATTCGATTTCTAAGACGGCGCGGATAATAAATAAACAAGTTTAAATAAGTTTAGAATTTACGAAATTCAAGGGAACGGGTACTGTAGGCTCACTCTATACAATTATATGTGTGGCACATATAATTCATATGAATATATTGCTTTATGAGATGTTTGCCTCCATTTCGCGCAAAAAACACAAGGTTAACTCACACGGCGCAAATACAATACTCATAAGAGTAAAAAAAACATGCAAGGGACGCATGAAATTTCATTATTTTTTTATCTATAAATAATTATAGAGCGTCTCTGTAACGTCGAGCGACTTCGAAATTCATCAAGCTTTTTATTTATGATATCTTGATGTATAAAAAAAATATAGCATTTGTGTGAAAGCAATGACGTTCAAGTAGTGTCACAGGACTCCACAGTTTAAAAGTTCTAGAGATTTGCCCATATATTTTGCAATTATTAATGAATTATATGAATTGTTGAACCTAATTGTTCGAGTATTAGTATTGTATCATTGTTTTTATGTGACTGGTTAATAACTCAAATAAAGATTTGAGGTTAACTTATGTCAAATGAAAACACATGCATTCATATCACATATTCCCATTCCTATACAATTACAATTATAATTAAATAAAATAGATGTCTAGGAACGTGAAACACGGTATAGTATATCACATATTGAGAAAATTACACCCCATAAGTACATGGCTATGAATTTTGTTGTCGTAATGACAGTTTCTGTTTGTTTGATTACTCGTATTAAACATATTTTTGTGTGCATCTAATTTTATCTTTTTTCAATATACATACAACATAAGTAGTGAAAAATATGTAGCTAAATGTTTTTGATGATATGTATGAGGATACGAGTTTAATAAAAATTTTCGTTTGTCCATATAATGCACTCAAATATTATACGTGTTCCTTATTTATATATATTCGTTTGCTGATTTTTAGTGAGGAAAATATAAAGCGTTAGATATAACATTCACATAGTCTTACATTTACAATAATATTCATAAGCGAGACAATTAGACAAATTAGGTAATATATATAGGTATATACTTATATAGGTATATATTTATATATCTGCAAGCAATATGTTAAGATGTTACAGTCAAAATGAGTATGGATATGAGTTTTGTTGTCGCAATGGTAACTGTCATTATATATATGTATATATATATTTTTTTTTTCATTATATATATATATGTGTGTGTGCACATATCAGGTTCATATTGATTTAGGAGAAAATTGTTTGACTCGACACTAAGGCAAGAAATGTAAATGTACTATGAAATTAGGCTATAACCATGATTTTGGATACGTTTTGATGGCACGAAGCTGGTGAAATTTGTTTCAAATCAATCGGTTGTCATTATCATGCTCAAAAATGCAAAACCAAATCATAAGAATTTTAAGCTCGACTCAGGTTTTTGCACATTACTGAATAAAGTGGGAATCTAATTTGGTATTAATCATTTATTGTTAATTTGTTTTCAATTACATGTTTTAAAACTAAATGTGTGATCAAATATCAGAAATAAACTAGAAAGAAACATTAAACTGGGTTCGTAGTGATTTAAAAGGAAAAAATTGTTTGACTCTACAATGAAAACTGTCACTGCGATAACAAAATTCATATTCATTACTCTTATCGACTGTAACTTTCTTGACATATTGCTTTTAGATATTTGTCTAATTGCCTCTCTTATAAATATTATTGTAAATGACAGTTCCCATTGCGACAACAAAAATAATATCCATACTCGTCTTGACTGTAACATCTTAACATATTGCTTCCAGATATATAAATATATACATATAATCATAATTTACATTTGTTTAATTGTCTCTCTTATGAATATTATGTAAATGTAAGCCTATGTGAATGTTATGTACATAAGTAAAGAACACGAATAATATTTAAGTGCATTATATGGACAAACGAAAATTCTTATGAAACATATCATCAAAAACATTTTGCTACAGATTTTTCACTACTTATTTTGTATCCACGTTAAAAAAAGAATAAAATTAGATGTACACAAAAATATGTTCAAGACGAGTAATCAAACAAACAGAAACTCATTATGTATATACTCACGTCATTACGACAATAAAATCCATAGCCATGTACTTATGGGTTGTAATTTTCTCAATATATGATATACTATACCGTGTTTTATGTCACTAGACATCTATTTTATTTAATTATAATTGCAATTGTATAGGAATGGGATATAAATGCACGAGTTTTCATTTGACATAAGTTATTAACCAGTCAAATAAAAACAATGATAAAATATTAATACTCGAATAATTAGTTTCAACAATTCATATAATTCGTTAATAATTACAAAATCTATACCGAATTACCGACATCTGCTAAAACCGGACAAACAGCTGTCTTGTAAATTTTACTCGAGTATATAATAATAAAAGGTGGGTTTGAAATTATATATAAATATATGTAATTATAGTTCAGCTGAGTTCGCGTTCAAATCAGTTGGATCGGTTGGTAATATAGGACGCTGAGACATATCGTGAGTAAACAAACTGGGTGCGGGTCAAAAAACCGACAGGTCACAAAACCGACAGTCAGAATACCGACAATCGAAAAGCCGACAGTCAAAAAGCCGACATATAGAAAAATAGACGCATCGACATGTGGACTATCATTTTTTGAAGTGTCGGTTTTTTGACTGTCGGCTTTTCGATTGTCGGTTTTTTGACCTGTCGGTTTTTTGACCCGCACCCAACAAACGGGTGCGGGTCGAAAAACCGACAGATCAAAAAGCCGACAGGTCAAAAAACCGACAGTCATAAATCCGACAGTCGAAAAGCCGACAGTCAAAAAGCCGACACATAAAAATATAGACACATGGACAAGCACAGTAATTTTTTTATTTGTCGGTGTTTTGAGTGTCGGCTTTTCGATTGTCAGTTTCTTGGCTGTCGTTATTTTAACCTATCGGCTTTTGGATTTGTCGGTTTTTCAACCCGCACCCTTATATACTATGTCTATATCTTTATATATTTGCAGTAGAAAATCACTGATTTCATATAAAAAGATAGTCAAGTAATTATTACTTAGTTTTTCAGCAATATCTACTTAATAGAATTTCGGGAACTGTTACATAAGTAGTTAACTAATATGTGCTGAATAAGTTCGGCAAATTTTACTTAGTTTTCAGTTCGGCAGATTTTACTTGACCAACTTAGGTAAAATCTACATACGATTTCTTTCAGTGTTGATGCACATTTATAAAACAGTGTTGTTTTTATTAAATTTTCTGTTTCTAATAATAGGGTAGCCTTCTAATCCCCAAACTAAGGACAATAAATCATAGAAACACAAAAAAATATGATAAAGCAAACAAATTTTACTCCCCTTATACTATTCTGTTAATGTAATTGAAAATTCTGAAACTGTAACAAAATTTTCTGAAACGTGTAACCGAAGCTTTTTTACGGTTACCGTTTCCGAAATTTCTGTTCATGTTTCCTAAAATTCTGAAACGGTAACCGTAAAAAGCTTCGGTTACATGTTTCAGAAAATTACTACAGAAATTTCTAACAGTGGATACACGTGCGTATACGAGATGTATTATCTATTATAATATTTTGACGCCCGACGGTCCTTCTAATGACCAAATGAAAATCCACTTCAATAACGGGAGCCACGGGGTCGAAGAATAAAGCTGCAAAGGCCATCTAGCGGCATCAAAACACACGGGATGCGGCAGTCTTTACTATGGATTTATAGTAAATACAAATGTTAACTATGAATAATAGTAAATATAAAGATCTACTACGAGATATAGTGTGAAATGAGGACTTCACTTGATTATAGTTATTTTAACTATATTTGTCATATTTATTTAAATCATTCTGCATAGTTGATTTTTTAAAGATAGTTGGTGTAACAAAATTATAGTAAAATCGACTATGAAAGTGGTAAATTTAACTATTTTTCATACGAGTTTTAACTATATTTTTCCAACTATGTGATATAGTCAATTTAATTATGGATTTTTGTTCTGAGTATAGATTCCACTAAAGGGAAATAAGATGAAGCTTATCATGACACCTATCTAATCGTTATTTCCCCATTAAAGACGGGGATGATAAGTGATCGATAAGGGACACCTATTTATAAAAGCTGCATACAGCATCGTTGCTCAGCATATATGCAGATGCACGCTCGCATGTACCCGAGCTGCAGCCGATGCACCACAGCGCATCGAAATGCAAATCGTACTATCCCGTGGACGCAAGAATCTCTCTCTGGGTCCCGGACGTGTCGGTGCAACATTCCTGACAGATTTTGAAGCTAACGCGCCCACGACTCTCGTGCAACAAATCTGGATTTTGCACTGGTCTGCCTGGGAAAGTGCAACCTGCATAATGTAGCGGACGAGTCTGGCATTTCTAAAACTACTAATTGATTTAACTTTGTGCAAACTACACGGTCCGCCCGTCACTTTATCACAGCACGAGGCGTACCTCACGTAGTTAAATGGACCGGCAGTAACAAAACATTTTGTTAATGTTGTTGGTCAATGAAATTGTCTCTTTTTTGAAATTCCGTACGCATAAATTTGTTACGTGTCGGAGTTAACTAAAGTTTTAAAATCCGAAAACTGATTTCGGGAAAGTAAAATTACAATTGTAATAATCTAATTATAGAGCTATAATAATAGAGTAAAATAATTAGAATGTTAATAAGAGGCATTTTATTTTGGTTGTACTATGCAGTTATAAAATTTTGAGGAAATCTTTGACTTCAATTTAATTTTTTTGGACTCAAGACATATACCTTATGTCTCAAACATAAATAGTGTTTGTCCTATCCATGACAACAGGTCTTGAGGAAAAATTTAACTACAGAATCCTTTCTTGTATTTATTTACATGCTTTGAAATGCTCCAACGTTCAGTAGTGTAATGGCTATCTTTCCGCCCGTGACATATGAATTTTCCTAGTGTAAGTATGAAATTCTCATTAATTAGAATCATGTCTGGCATAATTTTTCTTTACGTATCAGACAAATATTTATGTTAAACTCTCTTCGTTATTGTATTTATTCTCGAGTTGATTTTTTATTAAGGCCCTTGTGCAAGATGTTACGTACCTGATCAGGGCGTTAATAAATTTCTACTTGGGTTATTTTCTGCAAGTATCTGAAGTGTATTATATTTTAATGTTTTTTTCTTAATAATATCAATAAAAATTATAATTATCAATAGAATACATAGCCTATAAACATATTTCAGAAAAGAACAAATAAAAAATTATAAGAATTCCAATGTGAAACTTCTTTAGCCTATTAAGAACGAAACAATATCGAAAGGTATAGAAATTGTCCGCAACTGGTAAATGGAGTTCAAACGCATAAAATCAATAATCATTAGGCAATGAGCTTTACTGCACTGAGCATCGATTTTCGTTTAAAAAAAGAAACAGTAACCAAAAAACATTTACTTTACTTCATCGTTCTGGTTTTACAATCATTTTTGTCGGAATTTGTAATTTTATACTCCAATAATTCGATTTCCCGTTTACTAAATTGCGTTATTCGTGACAAATGCCGATTTACTGAAATTTTGGTATCTGTTTCGTTCATATAAAAGCGTAAATGAATATGTATTATTATATAATTATTTGAAGTGATTGTTCAGATTTATTTATTATTAATAACAAAGACCAATTTATTCTAGTGTATATTGTCATTATTACTTCATCTTTTAAGTCCAAATGACGTCAATATTCATTTTAAAGGGTCATGTTTTTCCGAATATCATCCTATCATTTATCAAAAATGAATTCTTGAAAAGTTATACACAATTTATGCAGAACATTTTTTAAAAATCCAAATAAAAAATGTTTAGTTAGTGAGTCTTCAAATTTTGTTAAAAATGTTAATTTTCGGCGCCATTTTGAGTACTGCAAAAATTTATACATACAGGGTCATCGAAAAGTATCGGACCCCCCTAATATCTTCAGTTCGAATGCACTTAGGAGAAAATGTCCAATAGCAAAGTTGTATGGTTTCAAGCGGGGAGTAAGATGATGACCTTGACTTTGACCTTGACCATGTCCTTCAAGGTCATTTCAAGGTCAATCTTATTTTTTTAAATAGAACCCCCTACATTTTATTGCATATTCTTATAGCTTATCTCGAGAGCTTTCCAAAACACTATAATAAAATATTTTTTTATTAAGTACTTTTTGAGTTATAAAGGTTTGAAGTTAACAATTTGTTAAGTGGTGTGCGAGTCCGACCAGTTAAGGCAAGAGTGGTGTGCGAGTCCGACCAGTTAAGGCAAGAGTGGTGTGCGAGCCCGACCAGTTAAGGCAAGAGTGGTGTGTGAGTCCGGCCAGTTAAGGCAATATTTTACAAGATATTCTACATTTTGTGTCAAAAAATTGTTAAATTCAAACCTTTATAACTCAAAAAGTACTTAATAAAAAAATATTTTATTATAGTGTTTTGGAAAGCTCTCGAGATAAGCGATAAGAATGTGCAATAAAATGTAGGGGGTTCTATTTAAAAAAATAAGATTGACCTTGAAATGACCTTGAAGGACATGGTCAAGGTCAAAGTCAAGGTCATTATCTTACTCCCCGCTTGAAACCATACAACTTTGCTATTGGACATTTTCTCCTAAGTGCATTCTAACTGAAGATATTAGGGGGGTCCGATACTTTTCGATGACCCTGTATGTTATATTAGAAGCATAAACTAGATGAAGTCAAGAAGCGACACCCACTATATCTTATTACAAAATTAATTAGTAATTGTGTACTCTAAATTTTTTAAAGTGAAAGTTGAGCCACTCTCCGCTAAAGGTGACTTTTTCACTATTCTAAAGTGGAAATTTCACTTTATTAGAGTGGCAGATTTCCATCCACTAGTCTATATATTAAACATTACTTGAATTAATTTGCATACAACAGAGGAACACGATTTTGCGTTGTAAGAATGCATGATTTATCCTTTTGAAGGCTTTCAAAAATGCATAATTGTATAGTATTAACTTAAGAATTCAATAATGATGAACGAAAGGATCTGAATGATATTATAATTTTATATTTGTCTTCGACATCAGGATGGTGTCTTAAATACTATGTTTTAAACCTGTACCTCGAAGTCCGACTGGGACGTAGATGGCGATGTCATGTCGTTTTTATTCCCGATAAGACCAAAACACGTGAACAAATTTCGTAAAATTCGGTAATGTTTTTGCCGTTACCTTTCTTTTGTGATAGCAATAAAACAAAGAGTTTCAACTGTTAATCAAACAGTGTTTTAAAAGGTAAAAACTCCATCCAGTCATTGAAAATCCATTCATTTCATTCGAAGGAATCGGACATCGAAAACAGTACATAAAATTTGAAAATTGTTATGTCTGATCGTAAAGTAAACCTGCAAGAGATACCAGACATCCTAAATATATGTCAAAAGTTATCGTTTACACAGTTGTTCATGTCAATATTAGTATAAAAATACTTGTTTCCAAAGGGAACAACGTTTACTGACTGTGGAGCATAAACAATTGCCAATTGATGAATGTAATTGCGGTTTGAAGCTGTTTATGCGTGATAAAATGAATTTTTGTAGACACATTACAATGCCTCACACATACATCATACTACATCACGTGAGCTGAATGAAGAGGAAACGGTGAAAGTGTCCAAAGACACGACAATCAGCAGACAAGGTCTTGACCTCAGTATTTTTGGTAATGCACAGAATTATCATCACCTCTCTTTCCAGAGCCTGACAATGATTATTGCATTGTGTTTCTGTATCGACTCAATGATGTAATCAAGCAGAAAAAGCCTGACTCGGCAAAGAAAATCCTTAAAATTTCCGAACGTGTTTCAGACGACAGCATCCAATTGGACATGATTCGGTTCAAAATGAACCAAAATGAAACCAAGTTCCACATTTTGATCGAAATTATCTCCAGATATATTCTGTCAGCTGAAATGTTTAAATAGTTTATATTATTATAGAAGAACAAATTTCATTTAATAATTGTAACTGGCATTTTCAAAACCTGCGACCTGGGTTGAAATTCCAACTGACCCGACGAAGACATCGACAAATAAAGATACATGGAAAATGGAACCTTTCCTTAAAAATACATGAGAACCACCGAAATCCTACATGGATGTCCGCTGATCATTGGCCATAACTCCTGGATCATCATGAACTTCGCCACATGACCAAAAGCATCATCAGCAGTTACAAATCTGAGAATCGATGAAAATGAGTGAAACTGTATATGATTCGTTTTAAATTTATGATAACTCTTAGTAACTAGATGGGGTCTCATCTGACATATGATACCTTTTTCTGAAACTTCAAAAACCTCAAAAAGATACTTGAGGGGAAAAGATTTGGATCTAACAATATGTTTATAGTCTCTACTGACGCCTATTTTGAGGTTAAAATATCGTTTGACCATTTTTGAAAATAAGCTTTCACAAGTGTGCGAAAATCAGTCAAATGTTGATTTCTAACTTTTATCAACTGTATTTTTATACGATATATTCATTTAAAGAATTGATTTTGCATAAATGCAAAAGAAACATATTTTGTATTCAAATGGAACGAAGAGTTCAAATGTTGATAAGCTAATGCTGGCTATTACGATTCATTAGAAGCTTGAACTTGTGCAAATGTCGGCTTAAATTATTTGACCCCAATTTCAGTAGTTCCGAAAGTATTGATTTTAAGTTAGCGCATTATAAATGCTGAAAATTATGAATTTGGCACGGATCAGAAGGTTTCCTGTGCAATATACGCCTACCTCGATGTTTTATTTAAGCCGTCAAATGTAATTGGGCTTTTGAATATGTTAAGATGATAATAACCCAAAAATACCTTGTCCGGGAGTCCCGTTTATTATTCAGATACGTTACAAAGGCCATCCTGTTTATCTGAAATTTATGCCCGTATTAGGGTAAATAATGTTGGTATTTAGGTCTCGATGGTACCATTCGTAGTCACCGGCCGTCACCCGAAACAGCATTTGCCTTTTTTATTCCACGCTTCAATTAAAACATATTGCCATACCATATACATAGAATGAACAAACGTTGCATGTTCAGCTTTTTTGTTCAGCGGCAGTCTATTGAACGCTGCTCGTTTTTTTTGTGGTCCTGGATATTTGCTTTAAATATTTGATTTGTGGATGCGCAGTGAATGTATACAGATTTTTTTGAGTAAACTTTTGTTCATCAACTGTTCGTGAAAAGTATATGATTGTTTTCGTGATGTAATTGAGATTATTAGCTATTGCAGATAGGCTGCGGTTGAGCTCATTTTAAATGATAAACGGGAAGTCATTGTGTATGCGGGGCACTGAAACTTCGACTGTCGGACCAACGAAACAATTGAATTTTCGATCCGGAATCTTAGTAGAACATTACTGTAGCTATATATACCCTGGGAATTTCAACGTGAATCGGCAGCTCAGAAATAGGTTTTCCCAAAATCCCTGCCTTAAAATAACCTGGTTAAAGGTTTTTACATTTCCGAATCCTGCAAGACTAAAACGAATTTTCATTGCTTATAGTATCGATTATAGTCAGTTTTCAGTTTTTGCCTGTTTCAGTGACTCCATACACTGACAAATTGTAGTAGCAAGTAAATATAACAAAACTAAACTAAATTATAATGCATAAATAAGTTCAAAAATATACGTTTAATCAAGGTTTTATACATTTAAATCCAAATTTATGATATTTAATCAACATGGCTATTAAATACTATCATTTCATTTATGAATATGATGATTTTCGTTCATTAATTTGTTTTAAGCAATACAATTCTTTTAGTTTTAATAATAAGTTCTTAATTAAATGTCAAACTTAATTCTATCTAAAAATTCATGAAATTTAATTAAATATTGCACAGTGTAGTATTATATGGCAATACGTTTAGATAATTTGAAATATAGTGTTTTCTGCAATGAGCGTGTAAAATGCGATTTCACGCCCAGATGGGAATTGATTCGCACGAGTGGAATACGAAAATGGTTCCGTCTTTCATGTCTGATATAGGGTCCGAACACACGTGGAAGAAGAAATCTTTGAATTTACTATATAGATAGTAAAACAAAGTAGAAATAACGTTTAGTTGCATTATTAATGAAGTTGCAGATTTCATAATTTATAGAATCTAATAACTTTACTATTTAAATACTAAAGAGAATAATAAGTTGTGTAATTTTCTATTAAATTTATTACTATGAGAATATAATTTTTGCCATTCAGATTTGGTTCTACATTAAATCTATGCACTGCAGCGCTACTTAAAAATAAACAAAAAGTTAGTAATAAAATATGTACTATAAAATCTTTTCATTAACGATGAAATATTGTTTTACACAAAATGGACAATCGATCGCACAGTTCCTTCGAGGAGCGCTAGGTGGCGAGCTAATCCAAAAAAAGAAATTCCTTCAAACTTAACCCCTAGAAGAAATAACTCACATTACCACATCGAGTTTTTTTTTATTTTTGATCACTTAAATTCCAGTTAATTTATTTGGATCGATCTTTTCCTAATTTCTGTTAGTATACTGGTATATGAATGTATAAAAATAATTATTAAGATGTAATTGTTTGTTGTTTATTATTTATAAACAAACAAAAACAAATCATGAAAAGTCCCTTCAAATTTACCAATACACAAAATAGAATACGTTTCTATGATGAGAGAAAATAGAAAAGAGATGGTCGCGATGACTCTTAGGCGGCGGCTAAGCTACTTGCGTCTCCTCTAAAATTACAAATTCACTCTAAAGGTAAGAGTGGATATTTCCACTCTTCCTGAGAGTGTGAAAATATCAACTCTTTTTAGAGTTGCATTTGATTGAATCCACTGTTATTGGAATGATTTTTGCAGTGACTCTTTACAAGAGTGACATTTTCACTACAAGAAATTTAGAGATGCCTTGTTCGTCTTATTTATAGAAATTTGTCCACAGCACTCGAAACAAATCAATAGAGTTCCATATTTTATACAATATTTTAAATATATTGTGTTGAAAAACCATACCATCTATGTTTTTCAATGGAAATTTTCTAATACCAGCCATCAGTAAATTACTTCCGGTAAAAGTATTGACTTTTCCCACAGTACAAGAAAATTACTACTTCAGTTAATAATTCTCTAGCATTTTTCTTTTTTTTATACTCTGTAAAAATAATATTTTTTCATAATACATTATTTATAACTGTTCTTCTTTAATACACTTTTTTCTTTAATATGTTTAATAAAATTCAAACGCTGTCTTTATATTAGTTGAATTTTACTAAAAGTTAGTTGTTTACTCTTTTTTTAATTAAGCGTTGTCTAAGAATACGTACGAGTTTAGAATTAGAATTCCTCTTCCATTTCATCCTCTCTAGATTAATTGAATTCAGTATAGAAAAATTTGTTATTTTTGAGCAACCAAAATGTAATATAATATAGTCGGGGCATCTCCTTTAGTCCGATTCTGACAGGTAAATATTTTCAAAAACAAACGTTGCGACTCGCGGGAACCGGTCAATAATCGTTTGTTTTTGTTTACATGTACCTGTCAGAATTCGCCTAATGTAATCGTAACAACACCAAAAATATTTCAAAAAGTAGAGTAGAATGTTATTTTCACATTTTTAGGCGTCATTTTCTGTTCTGCCATTTTGATTTACTATGATTGTATGTGCGGTGGCGATGGATAGTTATACTTTTTGGATGTGTTTTTACAATTGGGATATTCATTAAACATTATTTAATGAAATTTTAGGTAAAAAGTATTTCAAAATGACCTCACTGAATTAAAAAAAATGGAATTTAAAACAAACTCTCATTTTTACTTTAATGAAATAGTGACATTTTTAAGAGATTGTATAAGCAGGGAATAATCGCCTTCGAAAATCACGTTCTTTAATAGTTGAAAGAATCATTTGTGCAAGGATACTGAAAGACACGAAATTCATTTCGTAGGTGAATAAAAAACTTTCTGAAATGATGCTTGATACATTTTAGTCACATGTTTACAATATTCTTCTGTGGAAGTTCCGTTGATGATTATCAAACTTTTCACATATTTATATTTTTATGTTACTAAAAATTATACACTTTAGTTAGTCGAGGATATTTAATATTTAATGTCCAATGTTAGGTGTTGGAATAATTTCTCTTGCAAACACGGCATGTCTGCTGGATAGACCTCAATGGCGTACACTGGAGGCATAGGAATAACGCAGCGACCCGTTTTGAGCAGAAGCCAATAACCGAGTAACCTTAATCGGCGAGACTGGTGGACGATAAAACAAAATTTGTTGCACTCGATAAATCGAGAAAAACCTGCGATATCAATGAACCCGTCGAAAAACTCTGCTCCTTATTCTTGTAAATAGGTGCTTATTTTCCATTAGATCCATATATACTTGTTGAAATAACCAAGATGCCGATAATAACACTTGGAAAGTTCTGCGTCAACAACATTCGATGACGAGTTGCGTATATTTTTTCGCTCGATTATTATCTTCAGTGAACGAAACTATGTTGAACTAAGATGTGTTATCTCTAGTACCTAAAGAAAATTAATCGCCATTTTCTTTTGTTTCCTAAATGTCAAGCGTATTAGAACATTTCTACTAAAGCTGTAAGTTAAAATATGCCTAGGAACCGAGGTTATTAGACCATATTATGTGAATAGTACGTATTCAGAGACCCTAGTAGATTACAAGTTTCGAAGCTACTTACAAAGGGACTACTAAAGAGCTTTGATCGATAGGGTGCGACGAGGAAGATGGTGTATAGACGTGCTTCTATTTAAAACTGATATTTTAAACATTCTTATCAGTGCTGCAAAGATGTATGAAGACGTGTGTTGGTAGGACAATTTTTACTTGCAACCAAGCTTTCGTATCTGTACTAATGTAATTACAGTACAGAATGTAAATTACATTTTCATTATACATTTTTTCAGATAAGCTAATTTCATGAGTTTTGTGATATTAGACTTGGGTTTAAAAGTTCCAAATCACAAAAGATTCTAATAATAATGCTTCATGTTTTCTGCATTCAAAGAGCGATGGTTAGGCATAAGACGCCAGTAGTGGCGAAATCTCAAGAATCCCTGGAGAAGGAGAAGAAATTTTACATCATTTTCCTCAGGTTTGAGATGTTACCAACTTTCAAGAGGCCTCCGGCGATCTTCTGTAGTCTTGCAACCTCTCGGAGTTCTGGTCGACCTTTTTTTTTAAAAGAACGAAAAAACATGCCTTCAATTTGAAAGTTCGGGAAAAATTTCATTGAAAAAGTTTTTGGGAAACGATTCGTGAAAAGTAATTGATTGGGTAATCCATACTCTTATTTCTTTATAAACAATAATCGTTTTGTTAAATATTGATAATTGGTTAACTTATAAAATGAAAGAAAACAAGTTATATTGGTCTATACTAAATATTCACCACATGTTTAATATCGATTAAAATTGAGCGTAAGGTAAAAAGAACAACAACTTGATTAGGGGAAACAATCTGAACTCCAGGATGGACTTATTGATTGCTGTACTGTAACTATTAACTTTATTATCAGAACTATTAATTAATTGCTTAAACTAAATTATGCTCAAAGCACTAAAGTAAGGGCGAGTAACATCAAATCGTCGACCTAGCCAACTCCTTTTTTCAATACTTCATCGAGAAAATACCATATATTCAGAAAATGCAAATAAGTTTGCTTTGATTGATGTCTATTGTCATTAAGACAGTTTTATATTTTTTTCTTAAGGCTACGAAATGTATGCAAGTTCAAACAATACTGGAAGTACTCACTTTAAAATTTCACTTTATATTAATGATCGTACATCATGGAAATATAACAATATTGAAAAGTAATTGACTCATATATGTCGGATTCGTACCTGACAAAGCCTCCCCTCTGGTTGGCAAGTGGTATGCAGGCGTGTTGGCTCCAACACGCAATCGCCACCCATACACAAGTTTGACACGAGATCCAATAATACGCTCATAACATGAGAGTGAGTGGAAATGGGTATCAGTCATCATGAATTGTAGTCATGACTCAAGATCACTAGCTATATAAATAACGTGTATAAATGAGATAGAGTATCCTAATAAATAAAAACCCTGCCGAACTGACATTTTTTATACTTCCATTTCTTCAGATATGTCACGTGAATAATCTGGACATCTTTTTTGGTACTTGTGATACTGTTTCAATGTTTTCTGACTGTTGTTCCTCATTTTGGGTGTCACATCCAATTCTGCAGGAGAATTTGAACAGCAACAGAGGTTGCTACTAATAGAACTTTTTAAAGATCATATTAAGGAGATAGTCGTCAGATAAATTGATTTTAGTAACTACCCTTCCAATATAACATCATGTATCAATAAACTTCAACTGTATTACGACAGCCATCTAGAGTAGGTATTAATTAGGCAAATGAAATCTACCATTCATTGTTTCTCCATTATCTAGGTCCTTTACCGCTCTCCTTATCTGAATGATTTAGATGTGAAAATAGCAACAATACGAGTGGCATTTTGGGGATTTGATGAAGATGGATATTTTAAATGCTCTGTGAATGACAAATAAAAATACATAAACCTTGGATCTCAAAATGGCACCAAGCATTATGAACAATCTCTAGTTCAATTGTTCACAACGTGTTTGTTGCATAGAACTATAATTATGAGCATACTTCAAAAGCAATACCATTCGACAACACATATTGTGCTTCAGAATACGGTTTTCCATCGACTATGAAAACGTTAAGATCTTTAACATTAGATTTAACTCTTCAATAGATCAGAATACTTCAGCAATGCAGGGCCCATTTGAGTAAACGCTTTTGAATCCCACAGTGGAGAGGAAACTATTTATTTTTGCTGTAGTGCTTTTATCTAAACCAAACTCTACTTAAGAAATACACATTTCACTGCTGGTTGATATTACAAATGCAATCTACATAAAATTTAAAATCTTTCGCTACTTCAGAAGGATAGGACATCCTTCGATTCTTGGGGAGCTTTGAGTTTCTCTGTCTCTTCTTGTGTTTATTATAGATGCAATTGGTATTTTATTGCATAATATTGGAATCATATACAAGGCATGCATAAGATTATCCTGGAGTCCCTTGACATTTCGATGAACCTGGAATTTGTTGTATCCAGCAAGAAGATCACCAGCTTCTTTCCTTTCAATATGCAAGAGGGTCTGTTTCCCATTGGACAGTGTAAATTTATACATATTGTCAAATGCATATTTTCAAAATGATTATTTCAATACAATTTTTGTTTACAGTGAAGAAAGGAATGTATAATAAGAAACTGTTGTTATTTTCATATGAATTAATAACATTCTGTGGCAATACATCTGTAAATATATTTAACTAGTATTCTCAAACAGGCTTTTGTTTTAATCTCACTTTTACGTTATTTGATCGCGTGAAAATTACAGTATGTGTGTAGTGACTGTTCAGTTGGAAATCACTTTATTGTAGTGAAATTTCGAAAAACGTCCTTTCACTTTAAGCTATAAGTTGTACTTTTAAAACTTCAAAATGTATGTACCTCTAAAATTCGGTCTCAAAACGATAGTCGTGTACTCCTGTTATAAGATATCGACGTTGGCTATTAGGTATTTTAATCCAATGATTCTGAACTTAACAGCCGATTAGTAGCAGATAGTACACATTTAATCGCAAATGCAACAACAAATATGAATGCCAATCTCTACTGGACTTTTTTAATGAGTTAATTGATAATTGCAGTATCAAAGAATACAGTTAGTCAGCTTTAGCTATTTTGTCTCCAAATAATTTTGACAATCATGAAGAGATCAGAAAAGACCACTAAGTTGACATCCACGATTCACTATCCCGTCGATTGACGATTGATTGGTGGTGGAAATTCAGGATCGGCACGGCGCACCTTCAAACAAGACGTATCCGAGAGATCATCAAAGTGTATAAATCTAACTGACACGTAATTCGCAGAGTAATGACTATTGTTGTCCATACAAAACGATGATCGATTGAGACGTTCATATCGCATGGATTGGCGTCTGCAAAATGGCCATTAACGGCTCGTATTTGTCCATGCATTCGGAGATGCTTTGAAATCGCTGAGAATTGCCGTTACTTATATAGGCCAATCTCTTGTTCTGTTTCATCGCCTACGGGTGGCACCACTGCTGAGCAATAAGATTGGCTATATGAAGTAGATGAGTTTGCTTGGGAAATTACTCGATCCCAGGCGAGAAAAAAACTCGAAGGAGGCTTCATTAGCCGCAAAGAAGAGGGGAATTTTATGAAGCCTAAGTTTATTTTATTACGATATAAAAGTGAGTTTATGTTAGTGGCAAATTAAACCTAAACAACAAGTGGGCTTATATGTATTTAAGGGGTTTAAATATGTAATATATAAAGTTTATTAAACATCATTACAACATGAAGCGTATAAAAATTGTTATATTCACAAGTTTAACGAGTATGTTTAAAAAACATTCTTTCACTGTAAAAACGAGTTTCATTTTTTAAGAAAATATGTTTATCTAAGGCGCCATATAGTTCTTCTCCTCCAGATATTTTTCGTGTCTTAGACGTCAAGAGTGTCTTCAAATAAGACACTTGATTTTCAAATCTAAATTGTCATGACAGTGTCATTAGTTGTAATAATTGGCCTACCGTTGATAATAAAAATTAGTTAGTATAATGAAAGTTAGCTTGAGTTTTGTAATTTTACTACCTACCATTTTGAAAGAAAAATTTGAATTCACTAAATGATTAAGAAATGTCTGGTAAACGGCCGAAAACTTGTTTTTTTCAAAAATAAAACATCTTTGCTGCAAATTGTGTAGTTATTATTTTTATTCTAAGATTTTGCACAGCGATGTTACTAAGATTAGATATGCACGTCATATACTACAATTAGTCATATTCATATGGGATTATAAAGCTAGTTATAAAATGGATTCATTTCTTTATCGGATGTGAAGGGTTAGGTTTCGAACGGCTACTAGTGGCAGAATACGCAATTAAATATTGGGTAATTTTCAATATCAAGTGTGATTAACGCTTGTAAAATACAAATTGCAAATTGAATTGTAAATTTTAATTATTTTTTAACCCCGTTTTGAATCTAAAGTAATATTCATAAAATATTGTATAAATTTATTAAGCACTGTGTACTGAAAAAAACTCGTGAAATTGTTACTTAATGAGTTGTTTGAAAGTGTTACAAATATTGAAAAAAATGTATTAAAATCTTCTTTCTCCTTTGAATTTGATTTGATAATAGAAAAATTAAAATCCATAAACGATAGGTGCACTTTTCAATATTTCCAAGAGAAAGCTACGAGAACACATTCGAAATACATAACGCACCACGTACGAGTAAAAAGAAGTTGAAAAATACAGAGTACATGGTAGGTCATCAGTTTTTGGCCAGTTCCAACTTCGGGAGAAAGTCGGTTTCGTGCGAAACTCGAATGCATTTAAAACCGAATAAGAACTGAAAATAAAATTACAAATATGAAATTTTATTAATAAGACCATAAGTATTATTTAGACATACATTTTTTTAATATATGGTATAAAACACTTTTCTAATTATAAATGAATTTGACGTTGTCAATTTAAGTGTGAAATTACTCTTTGTGGGTCACGTAAAACGTGTATAAAGTGTTATCTCCTTTTTGAGGTCTTTTCATTTCCTATAACTGTCAAGGAGTGTCATTCTATGTAAAATATTAAACTAATTTAAACATTTATTAAAAATGATCTTCCATTAAGAGGATAGCCATTTTTTCTATCGAAATTATTAATAATAATGTTCTCCGTTTTCCAGATTTAATAAATTTTTGAAATGTTTATTGTAAAATAACATTGATTTTAATTCAATGTTAAACTTTTTTTAATTCTTGTAAATTTATGTTCAAATTTCTTCAAAAATTCATCAAATGTGAATTGTCTTTCATCGCATGGCATCTCTTAGATATAAAATTAGGTAATGTTAACTAAATTTAAACAACTAAACTTAGTTGAAATTTCGAAACTCTGTAGGTGATTAAACTATACCAGTGCTACATACTCGGTCAATATTAGTTTTCATTGCACAAACTCTGTTAAATACCGTCCTCCCATAGAAATACCCCTGCCACAGACGCAATTGTTTAACCTTAAAATTACACTGATAACTGATATTTTCCTATTAGCCCCAAATTTGATGATATTTATCGAATTTATGGTTAGGTAACATCAATTAAATATCTGTTTATACTTAATTCCTCAGTAGGTGTTAAGCCAACCTTGATATTGAGATTTAATTTACCATAAATATCTTATTCTTAAACGAATATTAGTATTTTAAACAGAAAACAAGTTTTGGCTCCACAGAAACCAGGTCTGCGTTCAATCCAAACTTCGAAATTTGTGATGTGCCCAGACCTTCTTTTAAATACGCCCTAAATTTGAGTTGAGCACCAACTTTAAGATTTAGACTGTGCACGAACCTGGTTTATGTGGAGCCCCCAAACTATTTTTTCCGTGCAGATATATCTAGTTAGGAGACCAGTTTACTTTCTTTCATCTGCTCTTTGGAGGTGAGGATGATGAGGATAAATAAAATGCCTTCCTACGTTTTGTCTAGTACAGGTTCATTTCAGTTCACAAAATGTATGATATTTTTTTTTTGACATTAACATCTTAACAAATGTAGGGGATATTACTGAAATTATGGGCAGCTGCATTCTGTTACTTCTTGTCCAGGTGTTTTTTATTTTTGAAATTTTATAGTTTTTAATTCTCATTCTCCACAACTTTGGATTTCGCGAAAGGTAGCACGCAAGTAGTTATTTTAAGTAATAAAATCATTCATTGTTGAAAACTTGTGAGGCCCTTAATTATCTATGAAAATTAAGTAAATATGAAATGAATTTGTGTATTTCTGATGCATTCAAACATCACTCAATTGCTATCTGAAATCTCATATTCTATTATGTTCATGCTATTTGTAACCAGACGTATGTAATTACATGTAATAAGATAATGGCGATAATTTAATTAATAGAAGCAGATGGGTAAAGTATCTGGCGATGTATTAAATTGGCATTTAATCGGATTGTTTTAGGATATTATCAGCCGGCTGGTCCGCTGATTCAACATCCGCCAACCTTGCCCCCGGTAAAGGGACCTCCACCGGAGCCGACGCCGACGCCCCCTCAAAACTCGGAGGGCTCGGATGACCTCGTAGCGACCTCCACGACTTCCGGCGGGACCAGTAGCACAGGTAAGAGTCAATTGAGTATTCGAGATTCCTATCTAAATGCTGGAAAGAGTAAGAGGCAGACAGACAGAGAAAGGTAGATGAAGAGAATAGAGAAAGAGAAATAAAAAAGTTAGGGAAATATAAGGAAGAAGACATTAAAAAGAGAGGGAGGTAAGAAAAAGTGATAGAGGCAGAGAGAGACATGCAGGCAAATTAAAAAAATTGAGAAAAAGGGACAAAAATGCCAGAGAAATATAGGGAAAATGGACAGGGAAGTGAGAAAGAGGGAGAGGGAAAGAGAGAGGGGTAGGGAGAAAAGAGAAGGGGTGAATAAATGGCGGAAATAAGGGCTCACGGTGAGTAAGCACGCGTACGCATATTATTGCGTGCAAATAATAAGAGATCATTTCTAGCGAGCGTTTCAATTTTCATTTACTAATTAAATGAAAGAGTAAAGTTTTTAGTTGCAATTTAACTGGAATGAATTAATGGAGACTAAGAAAGATAAATATTTGCCCTATACCAATCAATCACCAAAAGCTTGCCAAAAAATCAAACCATTTTAAAAAGTACTCAACTAAAATTTGTCTACTCGGAAAATATTAAGCATGTGGATCAGGTACATTTTTCAAATCTAAATTGGTTGAATTTCATTAAAAACGAATAAAATTACCCGAAGGAAAACTGAGTTACTAGGAAGCAGTAAAAAATTCCTATTTATAGAAGTAAATCGATTTTATTAATTGAATTATGTAAATTATTACATAATATTCATTCAGTAGTTTCAGCATTTTCTAAATCTCATATAGTAGACTATAACAAGAAAAAAGTTGGCTATTAAATAGTGGAAATCTACTAATCGCATAAGTAAGTGTAAATCACTAAATTAATTAGTAAACGCTATATCTTGCATTCACATTATTATGTAGTGACAGTAATTGTCAAATTAAACACAAAACGAATTTACGATATTCGTCGAGATCACATCAGCGTTTTACCTAAAAATTGATAGTGTAAACAGTAGTATACGATACTATTGTGTGTAATTATGGAAATAACCATAAATATAGGACAAAGGCTATATAAACATTAGTGCGTTTAAGTTATATATAGTATCAACACATTTCTCTATTGGGCGTTGTATATAGGTTTGCGAATGACTGAGGCAACTAGCGGCAGAACGAATAACTACACTTCGCGTGTTCAATTAGTACAATCAACGTACATTACTATCTATTCTTTACTCAAGATTTCCAATTTCACTAATTTAATCCTATTTTATTAATAAAGTATAATATGTACTATTTGTTACATGCTACTGCTTTGCAGTTAGCAGAGATGATAATACTAAGTAACATATAAAACGTGGCGAATTCTAACTATTACTAATTGTGAGAAAATTTAAATTTGTAAACATTTTAGTAGGAATTGCGTTTTTAATTCTATCTCATTTCAGTTGAACAGTTCTAAAATATAACAATCCAGAATAAAATAAAAAGATATTGTGATAAATAGAAAATCTTTTTCGATAGAAATCGACATTTTTGTCGGAAGCTACAAGTAATAACAAATTTGAACCCCATGCTATCTTATGTTTATATATCGGTTAGGTATGTTTTCATCTCCCAGCTAAAATTAATGAACGTTATATTATGATGATACTATTAAATAGTATAGTAGTAATACTCATTAAGTTCCAGAGATACAGCAATTTTTGTTAATTTTCGAGCTTATGTTTTTATGTCCTTGGTTGGAACCGAGTGTTTTTTTCAGACTTTGACCTTCTCAACACGATTTTGTTTGTCTAAATGCCGAAAAGTAGTTCATTAAATTGTCATTAACAAATTTTCAATAACAAATGTTATGATTTGTTTTTTTGCTTTGGAAAAATTGTGGCATATTTTTCAGGTTATTTAGAATAAAAAAGATGGTCGAGGTTACTTTGAAGTCAGTATTATTACATCAATGTACAAAGTTTTCTATTAAGGACGAAACTCAAAAATCAGAACAAAAATGTGTCTCTCTGGGACTTATTGAGTTAAGTGATCAAATGTTTGTAAAATTAGACTTACTTATATTTTTGTATAGAAACCTGGAGAGCTTTATATTTATGCAATTGATTTCGGTCAATGCGTTAGGTTTACAAATCTCAAAAGTGTACAACTTTTAAAAATGGCGTATTAACCCATTAACTCCGAAGATTTACGAAATTTCGAATTATTTTTGAGGCCCGATATTCCAATTGTAGCATATGAATATTTATAAAAACCATATGTTTTCTAGTATTTTTGGATGTGCTTTTTCAGAATCCGACCTCATAATTCCATTTTATCATATAGAAAATTAAATACGGTGGTTTCTATATTAACAAATAGAAAAAAAATAATTTTCATCATTTTCTTTTGCAATGAATCCCCGACGAAATGGTTAAAGCTCTTCAACTTTGGGTGCATAAAATAGTTGAAGTTCAACAGAATATTTTTCTAAATAGTGATAATCGCCATTTTTATTTCATAATGGCAGGTTTAACCCCCTCGCTGTACTGTCAACATTTCTAAAACACTGTAAAAAATGTAAAGTACAAACGATTTATGCAAAATATTGTTTAAAGTGGTCTTTTGGCTCGCTGATTACGAATTTGATATCAGATTTACGAAATTCAAAATGGCGGATCCAATATGGATGACAAATTTTAAAAAAATGCTCGATTTCTCCTGAAAATTATTATTATTCGGTTCTTGAGGTCGTTGATTACGAATTTGACATCAAACTTATTTTTAGGCAGAAACAACATATTTTCGTATATAAACATTGCTTAATTCGAAACAGTCAAATTAAGAAAACAAGAATAATATTAATACGAGTTGAATATAAACAAAATTTGTCACTTAATCTCCCATTTTTTTGTAAGATATAAGAAAATTAAATTTCATAATTTTATTCAACTATAAACAGAGACGATTTAATTTTTGATATTACAGAAGTACTCATTTACTTGTTAGCCAATCAAGGTTTTAATTTTCAAGTTAAAATTGCATCATTAGGACTAAATAACATTGATCGAAAAAGTGTTTACCAATTTAAAAGAATCTATGAATGAAAAAAACTCTTTCATTTTTTCCATCCTAAAATCGTCTAAAAGAAGGTTACAAATAAAGGAAAAATCATGATCCTAGTTCGAGACAAGACAACTTAGATTGACAGATAGGTTGAATATTACTCCCAAAATCGTGACTGCATAAGATCGAAAAAAGGGGGTTAAAAAAAATACGTTGAAATAAAAAGATTTACATCTATTTGTACAATAATTCTATATACACCGTCAAGTAGCCTGAATAATTTCATTAAAATATCGCACAATTAGTCTATTATATTCCAAAATTTGTTTTGGATGTGATGGAGAAGCTTAAAAAGCTACGGCATCGAACACTCACCTTTTGGTGGCGCAGTGTATCACGTGCACCATGCGTAATAGCTCACAAGTGGTGAAACGCGATTAATTCGGTATATGGCATTTGTCTTTTTTCCTCAATATACCGTTCGTTTACGTATAGAAAAAGTTATATTGTAAACAGATAAAAATGTGTAGTATTGAATTATTTATTATTTCGTACCACGCGTTTGTCATATTTCATTATAATCGTCTTTATTTCCGTTTTTCCGTTAAACCATCACCGGCTAAGCGTCGCAAGACTTTTTGAACAGCGGCTGCATAATGTCGCAAACATCAAATTTTCTTGCCAGTAACCTATATTCCTATACTCTCGTTTCGCCATTGTGGCGCGTATTGGCAATTAGTTATTCAACGTTGCTCGGAAAGCTCGACAGTCGGTTCAAAATTGCTTAACAATTATTAAAGAAACGAGTTGCATTCTCTAAATACATAAGCTGGAGCGTATCGCGCATTGCTTTTTGCTCTGTCGATGACTAATGCGAATGTTAATGAAAAAACTTGGGCACGTACAATAGTGAACCGGTGACGGAGTAAGCGACAATTGTTCCGCGTGCACATGCAGTTGCAGGAGGAAGAACAATTGTCGAATATAGGTGTGCTGAATTGATGCGCAGTTCTCCCTAGAGTAATCGCAATTTATATAGGCGATAAACATAAGGGACATCAATGTAAAATACGACCTCGTTTACCGAAGAATCGTTCACTACTCCATAAAAAAGCGAAAATAGCGAATAAAAATGAAATGATTCCATCCCTATATGGAATTATTTTGATAAATAAAACTGAAACGCCATTCAAACGTGAGATTTTAACATAAGATGAAGGTTCCAGTCGGCTGAGTGCGTACCAGTAAGAGAATTGTGCTAAAAATATGATTTTAAAACGTGAAATTACGTAAAATTTGTTGTAAAGTGAAAATAATTAGCTTTAAATAATTTCTATATAAAATGCATCCCATTTGTTAAGGAATTCTTAATTTATATTCGCTTATTCTGAAGATAACTCATTTTTTCTCATTTACAATGGATGCGGATGCATACCAAAATATTTATAATGTTAAAATCTATTTTTTAATAAAAAATTAAAACGTAATATACTGATATCTCTTTAATACAAATGTACTAAATGAATAGAGTCGTGTCACATTAGCTGAATTTAACTGCGATTCTGTATTTGTGCCGACCGAGTCCGAACCCTCTTATTGTCTGATGGACAGGACCGGAAAGGAAACGTAAACTCCCTTATTGTCTGTCCCCGCTCCCACCCACTTTCTACGCTCCCGGCTAGCTTAACGATGGGGGGAAATTACGTATAAATCATACCCCCCCCCCCTTCCTGAAAAATTTCCCCAGAAACATAAAAGGAGTGGGAGAAGAAAAAGACAATATCGGAGTTCTCATAACAGACAATAAGAGGGTTATCCAACTACGAAGGAGGACAATTAGGCGATTGGGACTGTAATTTCTCAAAAATTAACAAAATTGCATTTACAAAAGGGTGATGAAATTCATTTGGCTGTAATTGTAAGCGTGTGAATAAATTGTATAAAAGAGCTTATCAACGTAAGATTTATTTGTACACGTGGATATATTCAATAGAAGTTATATCAACACCGATGACAGTTTCTAAAAGAGACGAAGATAAATAATTCATGAAAATTAACAGAATTCATACTATAAACTGGAATTATTGCGTATTTCTATAAAATTGTACGTATACTTCAGTAAGTACAAAGTCTGCGATGCCTCGGTCACTTGCAAATAAATTACGGATGTCATTACGCCACCTATTAGTATAAAAATGAACGTTATATAAGAAATTATGATATATCACCAAAAAACATAAGTAAAAGTATAAGTAGAACATGCTAACAATATATTTATGAAGCATTATAAATAATTACTGTTGGAATATATGAGTATGATTTTAAAAATTACTGTTCCTTTTTTGTAATTTCAGGTGGCGGAGGTTTTTATAGACCGGCATATTGTCCGCAGCAATACTACAATGCACCACCGTATCAGGAACTTTGTTACCCACCATCGTATTCGCACGCACATCCACACCCACCGCCTTACTATCCCAAATATGCGCCGCCATACAGAAGGTAAGTTCAGAAATCTCGGGTTTCCCTTTATTTGCACGTGTTTTACAGTTTCAGCATAGCATTTCGAAAGGACGCTTTAACCGATGGTTCTTACCTGCACCGCAAGTGAATTGCCTGTTTTCGAGATTCGAGATGCAAACAGTGATGATGTCAGACTCCGGGAAAGGTCCAATATGTTAAAAATCATTGATTTTGAAAAAAAAGCGCTGAAACGTGTGAAATGAGTTTTTAAAATATCTATCTTTTTTGGTGGGCGGGGGGTTGCGACCCCACATCTCTAACGGGACAAGTATGGCGCGAGGGGCATCGAAAATCTTTAAAAATGGTTTTTGAAATATTTGACCGTGTCCGGATCTTTTCACATCACTGTATATTGAGGCACAGAATTAATAGTTTTCACACTTACGAGGAAAAGCTTCAAATACCATTTTTCGAATTTTCTTAACATTATCAATCGATAGCAAACTTTTATTTATGGAATAGTTGAATTTAGTTTAAACTGGACAGACATGCTACTAAACTACTCTGTGAATCCGAATTAGTAAAAGCTTCTATCGAAGGAATAGGAAGTAGGTAACTAATTAAATTAGTAATATCTTTTACTATTATAAACTGATAAGTTACTAATCAATAGCCAAATTCTATTAATTCACTTTAGTATATATAAATCAGTAAGATTTAAAAAAAAAGATTACTAATTTGGGATTAGACAAATTTGACTGATAGGTTCATAGTATCTTGCTAATCATTTATTAGTTTTTTTTACTAATTATTCGTATAAATCTCTACTATTTCATCAGTGATGCACTTTTCACTCATTCATTCATAGTTGTTGACTAATATAGGTTAATATATAATTATACAAAAACTTTCGCAATATATAATTGTCTTAAAATTATATTTGTAATTGTATAACATTTTGTCAACCATATTGGATTAGCCATTTTGAATTTTCAAATTTAGAATTTATGAAACCTTCTCTCAAGATCTGACTTCGTAAAAAACATCTGATTATGAATGGAAGTATGAAAAGTTGGTCGCTAATTTTATTTGTAGAGATTTTTACTAGTAAAAAAAAAATAGGAAACTATTAATTGATTAGTTTAGTATAAGAATACACATTTATTCGATGGATCTAAATATGTACTAAAACAAGCAACAACAAAATTATTATCACAAAAGTTATCTAGGACAATAGAGATCATATGTCTGTCCTAACAATTTTGACCTTCAGATCAATTTTTAAGGTTATTTCTTTTAATGGAAACCTCCAACTTCAATACAAGATTCGATAAAAGCCAGACATTTTGCGTCAGAAATGACAGGATTTTGTTAGTTGGGTTGAATTTTCCAAAAATCGTCTAGAAGTGGTTTTCGTTTAAATTTATAAGATTTGTTGGCCAAATGTTTTAGAAGGTTTGTAGACCATAAATGCAATAATTAGACATAACCTCAAAAGTGTCTCGATCGGTATCAAATATCCGTAACGTTTTAAAAATTGTATGCGACGTTTATAAAACGTTCTAGAAGTAGAAACGTTTTAGAAATGTTGCCGAAATTGTGGTTTCTTATCTTCAATTGTCTTTTATGAATTGCGAAAAAGTACCATTCTTGTATTTATTATTTTCATCTTCCCGATAAACATCTAATGCATTTATGGCTAAAGTATCTGAATAATGACTGTTTGAAGTCTTTGAAAAGGTTATGCATTTTTAAACCCAAATTCATGAAAAACCTATTTATCCCCAAATTTAGAGTCGTGTTTATGGTATTGACGTGTTTTATATACTAATCAAATAAATTATAACAAATGACAAAAATGTATTGAAATTCATTTACTAAGATGATTATGATTCGCAACTTCTAACCTAACTTTACTGTTCGAAAAGAAAATTTGTTTAAAACGTAACGATGCTGAATTTATTTGTAGGTAATTAATAACCTAGCTTTCTGTCAGGATATGAATTAAAAGTTCACTTTTCAAGTCTGTTATAAATAACAAGTCTTTTTCTTATTGTTCATATTTCTTGTCTTAAAACAGGACTATCTTCACCGAGAAAAATATTTATTGAATTTAACTTAGTGACTCAATAACTCATTATTTGGTAGTTTTTTCAGCTGCATATAGTTTAGATAACCAAAGCCATTTCGTTAAATTTATCAAATATTTTTCTGAGTGTTTGGAATTGCGTAAAAAAACTGATTTACACCATACTGGTTCCATGTGCTCGTTTTGTGTAACCTTCCGGGTATCTTATCCTATGTAATTCTAAGAAATGAAAGTAAGAACCGTGAAACATTTTTTAGATAAACGGTGCTTCATAGAAATTATTATTCTAGGAGGGCAATTGAATCTGAATTCGGGAATTTTCCTGGCCGAAAATGTAATGGATTGGATTTTTTAAAATAAAAGTCAATTGCGATTTCATCATATTGACCTCGTACTCGAAATTCTAATAATATGTTTTAACTTTTAAAGTTTCATACTATCTTCTCGACATTTCGAAATTAAAAAAAATTATGTACTTTTTAATAACATTATCTTATAAAAATGCAATGATTTTTTTCATCTTCATTGTAGTACTTCAGAAACCTAATAAAAAGAAACTCCCCATATCGACATATATAAAAGATGTACTAAATTGACAAGTGATTTTTTTGTGTTAATTATTACTAAAAATGTCGAATTATTAAATTTATTGCCAGTAAATAACGATTTTTAGTAGCTCAAATAGTATACTTGGCAAGAGGAAATTACGTTAATTATTGAATACAATGTTTTAACTGTTTACAACTGTTGTTTATCGTTAATAAAAATATTATTTCGCTGTATTTAAAGTAGACATATTTATGACAAGTAATTGTATGTAACAATTGATTAAAATACTGCCGATACTTAAATGGCACAGGATCTTTTCTAACTCATTCGTCATTGTCCGAGGATGGGAATTCACATTTTCACAAGACCGTCTAAATTTTTGTTTGAGAGTGAGAAGTCTCTCTAATATGAATGAAAATTAAATGTATGTTTTTGGTGAAATAATACCTTTTGACATTTTTTAAATATCGTGAACATTCTGGTATTAAAAAATTCTAAAATGATTTTTTAACTGCAAAGCATATAAAATAGGATCATTCAGACTGCGTATATAAACTATTGAAAGGTATTTCAAGCCTCTCCCGCGTAGCGTTGAAAACAAAGGTGATGCCAAGTATTTACCTGAGGTTTCATCGGGTGTTGTGAAAACATAAACCGTAAATCCTGAACTTGGCAGTTTACAGCCCAAATTCGATTAGCTTTTCAGATTTTTGTTTTGGATATTATTTAGTGTTTAGTTTTATATTTCAATATTACTATCTCAATTGTTCTTATATAACGTTATTACGATTACTGATGGATGTACACGGAAAAACAATCTCAAAATTAATATCTAAAATGGTAAAATTTCCTGGAAAAGTTGTCTCTATGTAGTATGCCAACTGTAAACATTCACTGTATATTTTATATCGAATGCAAACGTAACAAATCATTTTTATAAATTTTTTCCAAAATTTGTGCAATTTATAAGAGTGGCTTATGTTGTTAAGATACATTTTCACTATTTAAACTGAATTTCCACTCCCTTAATCTAATTTGTCACTACCTGAAAGTGAAATATCACTCGTGTGATGGTGGAAATTTGTCCGTTATTAATATACGTTCTTTCATAAGAGTGGCCTAATTTTTAATGAATTCTTATTGTTAGTCCAAGGTATGTGATGAGTACTAAGAAGCGCGCTTTCGTGGAGTGAAAATTCATACTCTAAAATCCTTTAAAATTGAACTTTCACACGTTTCAAATACTAGTTTTCATTAGTACTCAATCTAATAAAGCGTTGTAAATATATTCCAATCCTTTGGAGTAGACTTCAAATCCCATGGAGTAAACCATTAATATCACTTTGAATTACGAGTGGATTTACTCCAAAGAACACTAAATTGACTTCGTCAGATTGAAAATTGACGCCTCTTCGATTCTGACTCCTTTGGAATTAAATTTGACATCAGTATGAAAATTAAAACTTTCGTTAAACAAGAGAAGTTAGCAAGCATTCACGTCCAGTATGATTGAAAGTTACAATTAAAAATCAGTTGCATCATTGTTTGACGGACGCACGCAAAACGTGGATCCGAAGTTATCCGACAGAGACCGAGTTTGGACGATTGAAAACAATTCTTAAGCTTCCTAGGAGGCTACTCGGTAAAGTGAGATATCGACATTTAACCGACAAACCGTTTGTGTTTTCAGGCAATATTACGGTTATCAAGAGCCAGGCGCAGGCGGACCACCGGGCGGAGGCGGTGCCGGCGCCGGACCTGGTGTCGTCGAGTATCAGCCCCCACCACCCCCGGGCGAGTATTTACCGGCTTATTACGGGGGTTATCCGCCCCCACCCCCGCCGCCACCGCCCCCACCGAATCCAGCATATCTTCACGCTCAGGGACGACCTTTTGTGGACCGTAAGTGCAAAATTTACAATTTCATATTCAAACTCATATTCTTTACAACCGTCCGAATTTCTGGTTTTTAATTTAAAATAATAATTTTATAAATGTACTGTCTTTCATGAGGATAATAAATGTATGGCGACATGATACAAATGGAAAAAAAATTAAAGGAACAATGGAAAAAGATAGTTTGAGGAGGTTTGAACAGTACAATTAATAACATAGATAGAAATAGTTAACGTAATGGTAGTTTTACTGTTTAGAATTGGTAACCACAATGCTACAAATTGATAAATGTTTTTCATGTGATTTTAGTAGATTCAAGGGCATTTGCTATTTTTTAAATGTTTTGGTCCAGTTAAATACAATTTTCCAATTAATGTTATTATCACTTTTTTCGGTTTTAATGTTCTACACCGCAAGAGAAATGAAGAAATCAAATAATTGCAGGTTAGAATTAAAAATCGCCAACGATTTTATTACAATGCAATAAACATCGCAAATCGTACCCTGAAAACGTACAAAAAGTATACAGATTCGTCTAAATAAGTACTTAAATTATAGCAATCTTTTTTCAATTTAATTCAATTTTATAATTCTGAATTTTTGTAATCTTTACTGTCCGAATAGTAAACTTTCCGAGAGTTTATAGTAATTTTTAGTAGAATGAATGTAAATAATCTAATTCTGCAAGTCAGCCGTAAAATTACCACCTGGAATGGTAAAATTTACAACAAAATTGTTGGCCGTGCACGGCAGTTTAGTTACAACTCAATTCATTTATAGAAATAAATAATTTACTTAACAATTGTCTATTAAATAAGCTGAAATAAGTAGTCGATGAGGAAGAAACATTCACTGGAATGAATGTTGATTCAGATAATATTGTAGTTTGCCTGATTCAGGAATAGAAAAATGTCAAATATTTTACTCTAATTTCATCTAAAAATAACTTTTTTTTTTAGTTATTAACATTCAGGAGTTAGTTTTCAAAGGCATTAATTTATTTCTAATCGCAAAGTATACAAAAAATATTTTTTCGTATAAATTACCGAAATTTATTGAATCGAAAACGTGAAAATATTGTTCATTTTTTTACAATAAATTTTCTCATGTAAATTGCATGTAATTTTCTCAAAATATTACTGATATAAAAAAGACAATATTTTAACGACATTTCCGTAATTTCAACAAAAACATTACTTTCGTGTTTTAATTAATATGAGTTTGGTAATAAAGAAAATGTTTTCAAGTACAGTAGAATCCCGGTATATTTGCCCGCTCGGTTCCTCGCTTTCCCCTCGCCCCCTTATATTTATCAAAAGATTTCTCCCATTCTCGTCAGTCGCGTTACGTGACGTCACAGCAGGCCCTTCCTGGGACCTTAGCGCGCAAGGTGGGGTAAAAAGTGAGCGGTGACAGACAAATATAACGAGACAGAACTGGGCAAATATGACAGGACTTAAATACAGCGAGACGCAAATATACCGGGACTCTACTGTATGTACTTAACGACAAAAAGACTTCTAAAATTAAGCACAATATTTTTATGCTCAAAAATTAATTATGTACATTCGTCATTCTCGTGTTAATACTAGGAAGCTTTTACAATGTCGTGTAATATAAATTAATATAATATGTAATTATTCAACACCGGTTAAAGACTTTTTTAAACTTCATTTCGCAACCAATAATAGGTTTTGCAAAGTTGTGGTCATTAATGAACTTTTTAAAAATATAAAATTAGCAGAGAATCCAAACTTTCTAAAGAATCCCTCGCTACGTAATCAATGGTTTAAAATATAACGATAATCCACACAAAATATTTTGTATTTATAAGATATCGGACGGCGCTATTAGGCGTGAGATAGTGTCATTGTGCAAGAACATTTATCAAAAACTGATTTATTACTATTTAAAGTTGTGGAAAGTAGTGTCGAAGTTTTGTCTTTGTGTTGTGTCAGAGCTATTGTATTACGACTAATGAAATGTATCGGATTACTTCATACATTCTACTGTAGTTCGTCCTTTAGCTTGTCAAGAATTTGGTGTGAAATATTTAAGAACATTACCGACCTTGATTATAAGTAAATTACAGAAACTAACGAAAGTATACATGCAGAAAAAAGAATAGTTAATTTAACCATTTCTCTAAGAACAATAATATTGTTCCGCTTTCTATTTCCTGATCGTAAAATGATCAGTAGAATATATAACTTTAAAAATTCGCTAATATTAAAACAGAAGTATCAACATTGATTAAACGAAAGTAACCTATGGTAATATAAGTAAAAATAGTTATTGTATGGTATACTTTAGAATATTCTAAATTATAAAATTAACATTATTAATTGTACTATGTTAGAACCATTTCTACCCTTTTTTATGGTTCTATTAACATTTGCTTCTCTCTTAACAAATGAAAAACTGATAATAGAACCAAAATACTCGAGATTTGAATTCATATTTTACTAACGTTAGGCAACAATTTGAACAATATAAGAAATAATAATTTTCAAAAATTCCTTAAATAAATGCAAATTTTGGTGAAAATCTTTGCCGATGTTTTCGGCATAATTACGGAAGACCTGAGTGTGGAAAATACAAAGAGGGCGCAATTTTTTCGACGGCCTGGGCACCTTTCATTCGAGGAAAACAACGAATGGAAGCAAATTGTCGGATGCCTTGCCGGTCCTTTAGTTGTTTTCGGTTAGTCTAACTAAGCCAGTCTAAGCCAACCGCTCGTAGCATTAACAGTTACGTCTTAGCGTCGTCAGTCATTTTTTGTTTATTTGTTTACTCCAGAATTTCATTTGTTTTATATTAAAAAATTAAAATAATCGTTTCGCAGTTCATGTGAGCCAGAGAATTGTAAGTATTTATTTTGAAAATAATAAAACAAAACAGAATCACGCGTGTAACTATCGTTTGGCAAGTCGATTACGTCATTTTAAGTAAACGCTTTTTCTAGAAGTGTAAAAAATGCGCGTAAGACAATTATATCAATTTTCTTATTAAAATAAATGTAAGTAATCATTTGTTTTTCGACTATCGCGATTCCAATGAATACGTGTGAGTAATAGTGTATGTTTATATTTTTAATATTTTAATTTAAAAAAAAAAAGTTCAAAAAAATAATTACATTTGATAACTGTCAGATTTTCATCTAAACTATTAATGAAGGTGATAAGTGGTTCTTATGTGACACACTTTTAATGATTTTTAGATTTTGTGCATGTGAATATGTCGATTTGTTAAAAGTAGTTTACAAAAAGTAAATATTGATACTTAATATCCTTTGTTCTTGCATGAATTCTTTTTTCTTTGTTACAATAATGTTATAATGTAAGAAATATAATAATGAATAGAATCGGTCACTTGCAATACTACTTTTATTTTAATACAATTAATATTACGTATAATGTGCAAAAAGGTAGATGTTGATTATGATTTGTGGTTTAGCGAAAATAAATAGTAAAAGCAGGACTTTTCATGAGAATTATGAAACATTATACACTCTTGTCCGTTCGCTATTTTTCATTTATAGAAGATATTTTACACTGAAAAATGACTGTTAAACGAAAATTTACAACAGTCACTGTACATAAAACATTAGTATTTCATTCCAGGCCCATTGAACTGTATAAATTGAGATCTTATCCTTCTGTAGTGTTATCAAGTTTCCCACTAAAATATTACCGGAAATAATTGCATTCAGAATTCCACTGACTCAGAATATTTGTTTCTGATACTACATTGATAGGAATAATTTGTAACGCGAAACATATCTCAAAGAATCCTTTTAATTTTCACAATTTTTTCTTTTGGAATTTGAATGTATGTAGTATAATATTACAAAAATTTGCATTCAAACTTTTTAAAATTCCTAATCTTGTGTAATATATCAGAGCAGAATTTGAACTAATTATATCTAAAGTATTATTTGTTATACTGATACAAGTCTAAAGTGTCAAAAATTGCAGCCAGAAAATAAATAAACAAATGAAACGAGATTAAAAACATTAAAAAAGATTCTTACTGGTTGGGTTTTGTTTTATCATACAATAAGACAATGTAGACTAACATTGTTGGGAAAGAATATAATCAAATTTTTTCCACGAATCCTAAAATTAAAAAATGTTATATGCACCTATTTTCAACCTTTTAAACTATTTCATAGTTAAAAAATATCGCAATAACATTCAGAAATACAAACAGAAATAAAATCAATAAAATATAATCATGTTGCTATTTTAAATCGCATTTTATTAATCTAAGTATTTTATGTATTATCTGCTAATGCGGAGATTTTTTAAATGACAAAAAATTAAATATTTAATTTTATTTTGCATATAATACTGACGAAGTTGATTTCGGTATTATACTGTAACAGTGTATTTTATTGCGAGCAGGTTTAAGAACCATACAAATAGAATCAGAAAAATGAATGATTCGGAAGACTATAGTAAAAGAAAACATTTAAACACATCTTAAAAAAAAGATTCTATTATTACGAATTATGAAACGAAAATGTTCAGTTTTAAACAAATCAAGTAATTTTTCTATAAAATAATTAACATTGTTAAACATCGTTCGTGACAGGTGCGGAAAATCGCTTTTCTCGCACTAATACCAAAATATACTGATGAACGGAATTATATAAATTCTAATTAAGTTTCTGGGCAGTTTTACTCGACCTGATATTTAGAATATATGACGTAAAAACTACTATGATATGTACTAACGTAGTGTAATAAATTTGCTTAAAATTCTCGACAAATTTAACTTAAGCCAATTTGGCAAATTTTACAAAAAAACAATTTTAAGTACTCTACGACGGAATAGGTACAAGAAGATAAATAGAATTTACTTAAAAATGGAACTATTTCAAATGTGTTCTGAAGTCCGACATAAGTATATTTTAAAATAAATCTATATAAACACATAAACGCAGCATTAAACAAATACTTATTTGAATTGTGGAATGAAATTTTAAGAAATGTAGATAAAAACTGCACTATTTCATATATTGTGAACATTAAATACAAAAAATACATGAAATAATTCTTCAGGGATAGTCACAGTACTAGTCTAAAATTTTCATTAATACAACGTTCATTAAATATTTTATATACCAAAATGGATTATTAACCAGTTTTTATTTTGTTTAAAATGAAACCGAGTACGTAAAATAAAGTTATAATAAAGTGTTAATTATGAATTAAGATATGATAATTGCCGCCGTAGTAATAAAAGTGATTAACCCCTTTCGTAGCTTTGTTGGTGTTTTTGATAATGAAATTTGTAAACAAATTATATACTGTTAGTTGTTTTCTTACTGCAGGGATTATGATCACAAATTTAATTAGTTTAAATCACACAATGCATACAACGAATTGTTCTAAGTTCATGTACTAACCTCAAATATTACGTAATCAGGATATTGTGATAGTGCATAAATTTTCGCAATTTAATACATTCATTTAAAAACATACATTCCCTCCATCGCCAAATGATAAACAACAAACATTAAAATATTTATTTACGTGTCAATTTCTTGTTGAACGTATACGAAACATTCAGTAAATTATAAGGCAATAAAATATTAGCTGTTTTGTAACGTAATTGTAGTATTTTTCGTACTTTATTTTCAATCACATATACATTTTTATTTACTTTTTAGAACTACTACTTTATGATTTATGTACGCAGAATATAATGCTCAAATGAGCTATATTAAACTCATTCAACTAAGTAGTAAACGCGCGAATGATCTGTTTTAAAACTATTCCTTCTTTTCAATTAAATGTATTCTGCTTCTACCACTTGCGAGAAACACAGTAAGTGTTGCGCCACCTACTAGAAAATATATACAACAACGTACAAAGAACTCATGTTGGTCAGTTGTCCATAAAGTCACATCTTACCAATCGATATACTACGCTGGAAATGTTAATTTTTCCGAATCACTAAATACGGTTTTATTTACTGCAATTGCGTGTAGTGTCCTTATTTTAATAAGGTAAAAGTAAATCGAGTCCACCTATAACTAGACAAACTGAATACCATGCATCATTAATTTTCTGATACTTAGAGTAATACAATAAAAACGAAACGTAAATAAAAATGTGTTGTTACTTAGAAATAAGTTTAATTGCAGTAAATAAACCTTTTTATTTACGACATATTTCTTAAGTGTTAATAAATTTATTTTCAATAACTCATTTCTTAACAAAGCAAGATTCTCTAATATTTTTCCTAAATGCGTAATTTATTTGAAGACATTTATTAATTGTTAATAAATATGAATTAACATGATTAAACTCTAATAGGACATGGAATGTTTCAAACAAGTCGTCTAATATACAAAATAAAGTACGTTTCCATAATGAGAGTACAGTAGAGTCCCGGTATATTTGCCCGTTCGGTTCATCGCCTTCTCCTACCGTCTCCTTATATTTGTCAAAAGAAGGGGAGCGCCGCTTCTCCCATTCTCTTCAGTCGAGTTACGTTCGTGACGTCACAGCAGGCCCTTCCTGAGGCCCCAGCGCGCAAGATGGGGGAAAAGAGAGCGGCGACAGACAAATATAAGACGGAACTGGTCAAATATGCTGGGACGTAAATTGAGCGGGACGCAAATATACTGGGACTCTACTGTAAATAGAAACGCGCGAGTCGCATTCGTTCCTAGCGGCGCGGCGGCTAAGCTACTTAGGTGTCCTACACAATTAATTCTTAAGGCAAGAGTGGATATTTCGACTCTTCTTAAGAGAGTGAAAATATTAACTCTTTTTATTATGAAATCCACTCTTATTGGACTGATTTTCGCAGTCACTCTTTACAAGAGTGATATTCTCACTACAACTAGGTAGAAGGTTAGAGGTCACGCATAACGATATTTTTGATGATGTTAATTTTCGCGATAAAATTCTAAACAACCCTTGTAAAAAAAACTATCGAAACTTATATCCTAGCGATGTAAGTACTGCGAGTCAGAGCTCTGTGTGTACCATAATGGGGACGTATTTGGGCCTTGATTGAACAGTCGTGGACATTTCCAGGGAACTAACCAAAACAATTAAGATACTAAGACAATTTGTATCAATAAGGTACAACAATACTTGATACTTGTATTTTTAAAAAGGATATTGTTTTGTTTGCAGACGCCTTCCAGAGCTGTCCGTGCCCGATGCAGTCGTGTCCAAAAAACGCGGATACTGGGCCCCTTATTGGTAATGGTAAGGGAGCGCCAGTAGTATCGGGGCCCGGTCTGTCATTGCCACCCAGTGCTTTGGTAGGGCCGCCCTCGCCAGCGAGGGGCCTAGCCGGGCTAGCACCTCCGCATGGAGCCAATGCCTGGGACACGGATCGCGTCCAACTCAACCCAGCCCATCGTAATCACGATCAGAGCCAGGCGCCGTTAACGTCGACGCGCAATCACGTCAGCGGCCACAGTCGCTCTCAAAACGCGGGCTGTATTGCAAAGGTATGTTTTTTATCTCAAAAGATTACCATTTTTCAAAAATTCAGTCACTTTTCACCTCACACGCTGGACAACTGGTATTAAAATATCATCAAATATGTCTGTAATTCAGGGATAATTTTCTGGGTATTATACCATCATGAAGACAAAATCAAAATCAAAATAATTTTTTTATCGTATAGAAACCAAATGGCGGCCCCGTGGCTGATGAGAAAAAGTACTATTTTTTTTTAAATAGGTTACAATTTTTAAACTAAGATAAAAATACACTATAGCTACCCAACTTACGAGTTTGCCCCCTGACTAGTAACATTAACTCTTCCGCATCTTCTCTCGCCATAGTGTAATGTTGGGGCGTCAAATATTGCAAAACTCAATAGCGCCATCTATTTTGCCGCCTTAGTATTTACGTCAGTGTCGAAGTGGGGAACTTGTTTCCCCTCTTTTAGTTACTATTGGGGATTAGTTTTACCCAACCATGTCACTAGTCGGAAGTAGCACAGTATGTATAAAAAACGAGTTGTCTACATAGGCTTCAGAAATTGATTTTTACAAAAGTAACACTATTATAAACGAAAACATCTAAGATTTACAGTTATAAATTAAAATTGAACATTAATTGAACATTAATCGTTTATGTATTTGAGACGCCAAATTCGAATTCGGCGTCAGAATTTACAAGTTGGTTAGTTTTTTCTTCATATCCTCTAAAAACTTACTTTTGCGGTATATTTTGTGAGATAATTTCGAAATTGTGACTGTAGGTAATCTACATTTTAGTAAATTATGTTTCAGAAGTGAAATTTACAAACTAATTGAATAGATGTTCCAAATTCAAAATAGCGGATCCAATAGGGCGGGTAAAATTTTGTGTTTAGACGTTTTTTGGTTCGCTGATTACAAATATATAATCATATTTTTGGAACTTGGAATAAAAGACAAAGAAAAACCTAAAAGACAAATGTTGCGAGGATCTTTTGAATGTAAAATTGCAAGATATCACAAAAGAAAAGGAATAAGTTTTGCGTAATAGTCGTCAGTAATTTTTTATATACTTTCTTCGCGGACAACAAATTACCTTATTGCTTATTATAATATTATGTCATAATTTCATCACAGATTTACGTTAAGCGATTTTATAAACACAAGAAGGAATTTGTGAATGATCAAAAATAGCGTTTAATTCCTAATGCAATGACAAGTACTAAATTACAAGCGGTTCCTAACTATTTAAAATAATTTGGTTGTATCTGCTATTCTAAATTCAAAAAACTTAACCATATGGAAAAACCTCCAGCACCAAATTTTGTAAAAATATCTGCCATTTTTTGTACGCCATATTGGATCTGCCATACGCAATATTTTTGAAAAATCTATTCATTTGATTTGTAAATTTCACTTCGGAATGAAACATTACATGAACTAATCAATCAATAATCAAATTAAAAAGTAAACAGTAAAAGTATTCTGCGATGTTTTTGAAAATGTTCTCTTGCACCGTTAATGGGAATTTATGGCTTCGCAGGAATTAATCTAGTTAGGATTGGGAATTCCCAATAATATTCTTATCGCGAAGTATGTGTTTAAATAAAACTATATCGTTTTCTGGAAAAGTGAAATCGCGGAGAACAATGGTATCACTATAATATAAAGGAATTATAATCCGTGTTTATTTTAATGCCGAATCGAGCCCGGCTATTGAATTGCAGTGTAGTATATCCGTTAATCATCGAGAGTTTTGTTTTTCTTATCAAACTTCCATCGTGAATGCGAAAGATCTTTTCATTTATTTATTAAATGCATAAGGTGCCCAATCGTTAGTCGTAAAGATTACATTTTAAAATATCTGAAAACATTGTAGTCAATACTTGGAAAAGAAATGTTTTGGTTTAAATGAGTACCCTTAAATAGATGTGCAAATTTCATGACATCAAAATATTAAAGTTTGTTAAAAGCTGATGGTGAAAATCCATAACACTTTCAACATTTTATAGGATGGTGAACATTCCTCAGTGACATGAAAGAAGCGATATATTCGAACGGCCGTATCATTTCATAGCTTTGGCATTTATATAAATAATATTCGCTCTTTTGTATCAATTAGGATTCCATTTCTACGGCGCGAAAAGAATGAAGCGCTGCAGTAACTACAATGCCGACTAGTGGCGTCGGGAATAACAACATTAAATCCACATTTTTTTATCTTCCTTTATATTTGTCTTGGTTTAATATTTCGCAATAGCAAATTAATTATTTAAATTCACTGTCTTGATAACGTTGAAAAAAGATTTTGTCCTTGCCAGTTTTAAAAATATTGCGAACTAGGTACATTCATTTTTTGTAGGAATTCAAAAATTTCATACAAAAAGAATGGTAAAATTTTCTATAATATTTCTTTCTTTTTACTTTGAGTTAGTAATCTCGGGTGTGGGTCGAAAAACCGACAAATCAAAAAGCCAAAATGTCAAAAACCGACAGTTAAAATGCCTATATTCAAAAAGCCGATAGGCAAACAGCCGACACGTCTAAAAGCCGACAGTAGAAAAACCAAATTGTCATAATAACGACAATCACATAACCAACACTTCGAAGAACCGACTGCCAAAAAGCCGACACATAAAAAATAGACATATCGACAAGCGGGTAGTTCAATCTTTGAAGTGTCAGTTTATTTCTGTCGGCTTTTTGCCTGTGGTTTTTTTCAATGTCGGTTTCTTGATTGACGGTTTTTTGAGCTGTCGGGTTATTGACTATCGGTATTATGACATTCGGTTTTTCTACTAGCGGCTTTTTGATGAGTCGGCTGTTTCCATTTCGGTTTTTGGCATGTCGGATTTTTCACTGTCGGTTTTTTGACTGTCGGTATTATGACAATTCGGTTTTTCTGCTGTCGGCATTTTGAAGTGTCGGTTTTTTGCCTGTTGGCTTTTTGAATGTCGGTATTTTGACTATCGGTTTAGTCTGACGGTTTTCCGACATGTCGGCTTTTTGATTTGTCGGTTTTTCGACCCGCACCCGTAATCTCTATAAATAAAATGATAATCGGATGTAGAGTGATTTCCACAACATTTTAAAAATAAAGAATAACAAATTTGAATCTTCAGATTGGTGGAAGGTATTAAATATGTGAAGATCGAAAACAGTAGCTTTTCTACTGTGCTGTTATATATACAACGTACCTCTTTTGGAAGGGAAGGAGAAAAACAATAGAACGCCTTGTACACTTTGCCTTGTTTGTGTACAGATGCTACCGTCCCACCTCGATCGTCATTTGTCTAATTCTTTAACTTTTCTTTTATTGCGTATACCTAAAGACCCTTAGGAGATCATTCCTAAATTTTCTAGTCAGTTCTCGTTGGTTTGCCGGCCAGAAAACACGTTGCTCCTGGCAAACGGAAATTTTTGTGAAAGTGCTGGCAAAGCGTGCCATTCAGTTGGCAGATTTAAGTAACTGAATGTGTAACGCTTAATCCAGTGAGAGGCAAGATCAAGGTAATTTTGAAATATTATTAAAAATCTTTTATTTATTTGTTGGAAAACTCAAATTTGGATATGCTGTAAAATATTTAAAAAATTTAAACAACAATTTCTATAACATTTATAATTTGCAATATTTAAATAAAAATATAATCAATTAATCACATTATACAAGTAAAAAGATATTAAGTAATAATTTAATTATATTAACAAAAAGTTTGAAGTGTGAAAAATTAAAAGATAATTTTTAAAAATTCTCGAATAAAGCGAATTTGGTTAAAGCAGACTTTTTCAAAAATTCGGCTGGGATACTCGAAAAAATACAATTGTAAGGAATTATACTTAAATAACGCTTGTTATTATTTAAGAGATGAATAATTTTTTATAATATCTTCTAAAGTATTTCATTTTGCTAAACTTGTCAAGTATATTCCCACGTGAAAAGAACGAATTAGTTGCATAATACAAAAGATTGTTCTAAAATTTTTGCATTTTCAGAATTGACAGTACTGTTAGTACCAATTGGTACTGTAAAAAGAACTCATAAATTTTGTTGCAAATAAAAAAATGTTATTTTATTTCAAAACAAGAATCTTTTATAATTATAGATGCATGTAATATCATATAATTTGCGCAATGCATATTTTAAAGAAATTTAAATAATTATGATCGCATATCAATAACTCTGAGTTTTGGATGTGTTAAATAATGCTCAAAAACAAATGAACGGAAAGGACCACACTATTGTCCTTTAATTTTACCCGTTTCTAAGAAATGAAAGTATTCGAATCTGTGGAAGCCTCATAAAAAAACGTGCAGCATGTGTTTAATTTTTATATTTAATGATTTTTTCTTATTCATTTGTTACGACTGCCGACTATAATATGTACACTGCGTGTTATGGATGTGATGTCTATAAAATTGTTAGATATGTCGATGTTTTTGGCCAGAAAATTACATTCTAGTTATAGTGTGCGTAAAAGTATTACTTTACGTATTAGTTGTAAACAAACACGGACAAAATAAACACGGAAACATTTTTTGTTAAAAAAAATGACTAGCAGTTTATCAGGATTTGTCCCGTTTCTGATTTGTTTTTCTAAATAGATATTTTGTTTTTGAAGATTCTTTTTTTTCAAAAGTTTGTTTAAAACTTGTAGATTACTGATATTGGTAATGTTAAATGTTAATGAAATACAACTCTAGTTTTCATTGAGGATATAGTGATTATGCGCGACATCACGATATTTGAAGAAAGTTTTCAGTAATTTTTTTGATATGAAAATAAATAATGAACCTATATGTTTCATTTGCATTATACGTTATTTTTTAACACTGATCTGCACGAATAATTACAAAGTTTTTGTAAAACTAAAATCTGATTATATTAGTTTATTAAAAAAGAAACAATTAAAGATATTCCATTTGTAGTTTGAAATAAAGTCATATTTCATTTAATCATATTTTTTTAATAGATTATTATTTATTAATTAGATTAAGTTTAGTTGTGATTGATGTTTATAATTTACAAGTCTAAAAGCATACTAATTCATTATGCTGAATTTAACTTGTTTGCTGCAGTAATATTGTTTTAAAATCTCAGTTGTTATATTCAGCATATATTTTATTTGAAAATTACCAATGTTCTGATTTTGAGGATATAAGAAAATGTTTATCACTATTACTCAACATCCACTAAAAATACAAAACATTTCGTGCAAAATTACCGAACGGTAGAAAAGCTTGGCCTTTTAGTTACGGCTGAGTAATTTTCAAGAAAAATTGATAAATATTTGTGAAGATTCAGTAAAAGCCGTAAAAATAATATTCATTTTTAACTTACAAATAGGTATCACTGATTTTTAACCATTTAATACATTACGAAACGGTACTTTTCGTACCAAGGGCGCAAAATAAAACTTTAACGGTTGTCGATTGCACGCCCAAGGAATGATGAATCACCATATAAGGCGTACATTCTATGCTCGTGGTACGAACGTGTGAAAATGGTCATTTTTACAAATCATGTCTTAGCAGAACCCCTATCTAGTACATGGGTCGGGAAATGGCCATTTTACGCCCGCAAAAGGAGACCGATTCGAAATAGTACATTACGATACAAATAATACGGTCGAGCAACAATTCCACTCGTGTGTGAATTACCTATCGATTACATGTATCGTACTTTTTTTAGCGAGTACTGGACTTATTCGGTTTTGCGCAGGGAGTTAAGAAAAAATATTTTTGTCGGTTAGAAAATGATTAGTGAACAGTAGTTTTTTACACCCTATTGACAAATATTGCTACCGATTGCAAGCACTGTTTTTGATTTGTAATTTGTACTTAGTATTATTTTTAGTACTTCGCACACTATTTTTAGTATTTCGCACACTATTTTTAGTACTTCGCACACTATTTTTTGTGCTTTGCACAATAAAAACAATGCTCAAACTTCTTCGCAAACTCAAATCAGCACGCGAAACATTTCTCTCATGAAGTAAAAGAAACAATAAACGTGCGAAGTAAACAACAAATCGGTAAACTTGTAATGTAATGTACTAAAATGACGCTAAAAATTCTAATTATTCATATATGTTGATGCAATATATACTCAAGTTTCATTTTGACTTATTATGAGTTGATTCCGATAGTACTGTTCACGTAAAACCTAAACATACCCAGAAAAATATCAAAGTAGATCTCGTGTTGCAATGGGGTGCCAAAATTACTGAAAAGCGTGTTTTTGGCCATTTTCGACCTTGTATGAAAGGAAATGAAATAGATACGTAAAAGAAGCTTAAGTATTTTTCATATGCAGCACTAAATGCGTTAGTTCTTTTGACATAAAACCACAGAGCTTTGCTCATGTGGAAAAGCTGATACATCTAGACACGCACTAACAGAATGCCATAAATTTACAGAAATCAGAAAAGAATATTTACAAGAAATAAATGAAACAGAAATCAGTCTCTCCAATATCCTCAAGGATAGGGAAAAATATGAAACCTTTTCCCGCTTTGCAAAGGAACTATTGAATGAAAAGATGTGCTCCGAAATAATAGAAGAAATGGAGGATAGCTAAACCATTTATTTACTACGAAATGAAATGCAGAATTTAATTATAACATTGTAAATATAAAAATTGTGAATGCAATCGAAATAAGAAATTAGAACTTAGAAATAGAATTTAACTACCTCTCTGAGAGAGGAATAAAAATTTTTGTTTAATATTATGTTTAGAAGTAAAAGTGATTCGGAATCCACTATAAACTGTAGGGCCTGCATATACACGTCCCAACTCAAAGTTGGGCACAATAAAAAATCAAAAAACCAACCATGAAAGACTGCAAATATTGTAAAGTTAGAAATAAAGTAAGATTTGTAATATCATTGGTGTGCTGAAAGGCGGTGGACGGTGGGGTGTGGTTTCCTTCATTAACCTCACATGGGTGCCTGTTTTTTTTCTCTCATTTGACATAGTCTTTTCAGATTAACAGCAAGGACGTCACCCTTTCCAGGTGTTGTATTAATGTTTCCGCAGACATTTTAATTTCTACTGTTTTCAAATTTGGAACCAGCTACCCTAAAAACCTCTTAAAGTCCAATTTTCGTCGAAATTATCTAGATATAGAAATGTGTGCCACAAAAGGTTATACAAAACATTCGAAAAATAATAGTTTCACTGTTAAAATGCAAACACGCATCGGCATTATTTTACAAAGCGCAGAAAATGTAACACTATCTTGTTCCATAACATGAAAGAACCACACTGAATTTGTTCTATCTTACTAGATAATTTGATTGCGTTTCGTTCTTTGTTGTATGAAAATTCCACCATTTCGACTTTCTGTTGTACATTGCAGATAGTAGCCGATACTATAAGTAAAGTTTCTGCTTTATTAAACGTCTGTATGGCACAAAACATTGATGAACTGCCTAACTGGAATGAGTGGAATGTATGGAGCATCCATGTTTTCGAATCGGCTGCTGCGAATCAGTCACAACAAATTTTTTTAAATGCATTTTTATTGCGATCATTTAGTAATATTCACAAATAGAAACAACTGGTATATTATTCGTTTTATAATAACTTGAGATTTTTTTGGAGTAAAATGTTATTGTTTTTTCTTAATAGGGCGAAGAAGACTGCGCGGCATCGAAAATGCGCAAGTGCGCTTGCCAGAAGCATGCTTGCAGCACGACCGCCGGTTGCGAAGTGAAGCTCGAGAAAAGTCATTCTCCGAGCACAGATAAAGGGAACAATAACAACAGTAAGTTACACAGTATGAAGGTGGAAAACAACAATGTAAAGTGCGAGAGTTGCAACGTCGACGCTGACTCCGGCGTTGGAGTCATAACCGAGCCAGAGGACTTGGACACCTGCGCTCCTGGTTGTGGCGTCAAGTGCGAGTCTGGCTACAAGTGCGAAATTCTCAAGTGCGAGCAGTGCTTGAAGGAAGGCCACACGGACGTGGACCAGGACTCGGGGATTCTCTCGATCGACGACAAGCTCGAGAATGAAACCGAGGTCAAAGAAGAGCTAAACGATGTAGCCATCCTGGAGGGTTGGAAAAAGCCGGATTACGAATCGTCAGTGCCGGAAGCCGCCGACGACAAAGCTAGGCATGAAGCGGTTGAAGAGGAGGTCGTCGTCAGGCCTGCCGAACAGCCCAAGTGTCAGAAGCTCACAGCCAAACGGAAGTTCTCCCTGGACAGTCTTTCGGATTGCCAAAACACTAGCAAGGTAATATCTCGTTAACACATTACACATTTAGCTGATGTTCCCTTTTACATATTTTTTATGGTTAAGTAGCATCTTGTCCATTTTCCCACAGCAGCAAAGATATAAAGTACTTAATGCAATCTAGTGTGAATCACTCACAAGAATCAAACAAATATTTCACTGTTTGGGGATTCTGATTATGAACAATATTGTATGACGTCTTTGATGCTTTTGTGTAATACCATTTTCATTGAAAAAAGTACTTACCCTGTTTATAAAAGATATTTTTTGTTAAATTTTGTATGTTAACTATTCTTTACTATATTATTTCCACAATAACAATTTATAATTAAAAAATTAACAACCTTATTTTTTTTTAACCAAAAGAAAAGGAATAAACGAACACTCTCCGTGGGTTCTTCGCGAGATTTGGCGGAAGTAGTTGGTCGAGCGAAGACCATTGCCACTAATAGCGTCAAAGACAATGCAACGGCCACGAAAAAGAAACCTTCGAAAAAGGAAGCCCAAAAAAGGAAGGCGGAAGCTCCGGTGGACCAAGTGGATGTCCCTGCAAAAAAGGCCAATTTATCGAAATCGAGTGCGAGTGAAACATCTATTATGGATACCATAAACAGCGTCGTTCTGCAAAGTTTACAGATCACCCACAAAAAAGGCAAAAAGAACGCCCCGAATGTGGGTCAGGTAGAAAAAAAGAACGCGCAAAATTTAATCGCCTCCATTAAAAAGGCATCGAAAAAATTGGATCGTATGAAGGCGGTAGTCGCTCAAAAATTGGGTCTGGCAAAGTTAGAAGCGAAAAATATCCAACAGCACAAAAATAGGATAGAAACAAAGTTGAAGATAAAAACGCTGAAGGCTAAGGCCAGAGCAAAGGTAAAGAGCCAGCTGCTGGTTTCAAGAGCTAAGGTTCTCGAGTTGAAAGCGAAGAAAAATGCTGAGACTTTGAAGACAAAAGATATTCCGAAGATTAAGGAAACTCCAAAACCTAAGGAGAATCCGAAACCTAAGGAGAATCCGAAACCTAAGGAGATTCCGAAACCCAAGGAGATTCCGAAACCAAAGGAGATTCCGAAACCAAAGGAGATTCCGAAACCGAAGGAGAATCTGAAACCTAAGGAGAATCCGAAGCCTAAGGAAAATCCGAAAACTAAAGAAAATCCAAAGTCTAAGGAGAGTGCGAAAGTTAAAGATACTCCCAAAACGAAAGAGAACCCAAAATTAAAAGAGGCTTTGAAAGGAAAAGAGACTCCGAAGGCGAAGGAAAATCCGAAAGTGAAAGAAAATACGAAAGCGAAAGAACTCTCCAAGGCTAAAGACTGTTCGAAGGCCAAAGAAGGCGCGAAGGCTAAGGATTGTCCAAAGAAGTCGGAAATTCCAATAAAACCTAAGCCGACAGTAGTTGCAGAAGTTGGGAAACTCGGTGCTGCGAAGAAGAGGAGAAAGAGCGTTAAAAAACCTTCGAAAAAATCGGCCAAAGATGAATGCACCAGTTCGATCGCTGATATTAAAAAGCCGTTACTAAAACCTAAGTGGAGTAACGGTTGGACCTGGGAAGGAGAACCCTACGAGGCTAAAGTTTTCTTACCGGTAAATGCTTTTCATTAAAACATCTCGCTTCTTTTCTTTCGATCGAAGCATTATAACATAATTTTCTGCATCTTATACCTAAATTTTCAAAAGTATGTTTTTTTTATGTTAAATGACTTAATGTTAACATTACAAAACTCACCTACTGAGTAAATTTTATTCATTGTCATGACTAGATTCACATGCTTGTCCATGATAGTTGGTTCAAATTGCAATGAATTTCTTTGTAGAATGAAGAGTCAGCGGTTCGTCGGTGCTACACCAGCATGAGGCATTCCAGTGGTGATATTCTTCGACCTTTGGATTGTGTGTTGCTGAAAAGCGGTCCGAGAAAGGCCGATTTACCCTTCGTAGCGAAAATCGCAGCCCTATGGGAAAATCCGGACGACGGTAATCAATTGTTTTATGCTTATAAATTCGATAATTTTATAACATGCTTGCCAAATACTTGGGATAATAACATTTATAATTAATTTAGGCGTTTTAACTGAATATTTTATAAAATTGCAGGGGAAATGATGTTTTCGCTGCTGTGGTATTATAGACCTGAACATACTGAACAGGGTCGAACTGATTACGATACCGAAGATGAAGTTTTCGCTTCCCGTCATAGAGATGCAAACAGCGTTGCATGCATCGAGGATAAATGTTACATCCTCACATTCAACGAATACTGCAGGTATGTTAATAATATTACCAATTAACTCAATTCTTTATAGAATAATTATAAACAATGAGGCAATATTTAACTTTTAGGTAGACTATTTTTTCTTTAATAAAAGGATCGATAGGAATTTTATAATATAGGTTTCGTAATACTAGTTGCAAAGTGCAAAAAATTTGTTGTTACTAAATATTTTTCAAAATGAACGCTGTTCAGCAGTTATCTGGTAGCCACTTTTTATTTCGGAAGGGTACATGACATAACCTCCTAAATTTTTTATCTAGAACAAATATTTTTTAAATTTCTATACAACTGCGAGAAGCGTACTGTTATTCTGTTAAAGCAAATGTATAGTCAATTGTTAGCCATAGGATTCTCAAACTGTAACTAATCATTGGCCTTTTCAAAATTCAAAATGGCAGTTAACATTTTCTAACCCATTAATGTTCAAAACTTTTTGTTGTGTAATTTCGAGCTACGTTATTATTAATTACATTGCATTTTGTACCCAGGCTACGTTTTCTTTAGGTTTCGATCATGTTCCTTTCGATTTTAAAGGAAAAAATAAATTTCTTCTTAAAAGAAAATAAATATGGAGGTTTTAATGGCAAAAGAACTTTAATGGTAAAAAAATCTAATTATAGCCTTAATCAAAACTGCATAAAAATTGTGTACTTTCGAAAGATACAAGGTGGAATTAATAATTTTAAGAAGTAGGACCCAGTATGGCGTGAAATTCGGGTGCACCTCAAAAACCCGAAAAATAAAAAAAAACAGACACTTCAAAAAACAGGCATTCAAAAACCAGACATTTAAAAAAACAGATACACAAAAACCAGACATTTCAAAAACCAGACATTCAAAAACAATACATTTCAATAAACAGACATTCAAGAACCCGACATTTTGGCACCTCCGATTGGTGCGTTCAAGAAATAAAAAAGTGGGTGCACCTTAACAAGCCGTCAAATTACAAAACAGACATTTCAAAAACCAGACATTCAAAAACCACACATTTAAAAATACAGCCATTCGAAAACAAGACATGCAAAAAAAAACAGATACTAAAAAATTAGGTATTTCAAAAAAAGACATTCAAAAGCCATACAAAATTCAAAATCGCAGTTGCTTGAATCTTCTTATTCGGGGATTTCTGGAGGCGTTGATTATGAATTAGACGTTATCTTTTTAAAATTTTTAAAATACCCTCTCAGTAGTTCCATTTTCAACCCCAGAGGAGCTTAACGGTTGTTTACAATAAACGCATAAATATTGTATTCCATCCTTTTAAATGTCAGTATGCCCCAAAGCTCTAACAGTATAAAATTTAGAAATGTATTGAAAATTTAATGGAAATTGAGAAAAAATAATGGTACTTATACAGAGTGTTGTTGGAATAGCGCATGAGAGATATACCATGAGGACGATTTTTTTTCTGAAGCCTTTGTAAATTGAATTTTAAAGTTTATTTATTTTCGGGGCATCCTCCGAAACGAGACAATTGGTGAACATGTGAATGTCGACTGTTTCACATCGAACACGTGGTCCGGTAACAGTTGAAAACCCAAATCGATATTGCCGGGAAGGATGTTTCGAAACAGTCAGATGTTTTTATTCGAATAACTGGACGCTTGCGGATGAGGTTAAAATCATAAAAAATTTCGAACATTCGGTAAAAACATAAAACTTTAAATGATCAATGTTGGCATTGATGATGCAATATTATAAGTATTGAATAATAATATAAGTATTGGATTAACCCACACATAAATGAAGACAATATGTTTCATTAAGAATTTTTCATTACCTCTCCTAACTTTAGATCAACAAAAATTACACAAGCCTTTGTGATTATTTTTGAACGATGAAAAAAGGAATTATTATTGTTTAAGTTGTACTAGCATTATTTTTTACTGTTTACAGACGTCAGCTTGTTAATTGCATTGCATCATCATTGCCAACATTGATCATTTGAAGTTTTATGTTTTTACCGAATGTTCGAAATTTTTGATGATTTTAACGTCATCCGCAAGCGTCCAGTTATTCGAATAAAAACATCTGACTGTTTCGAAACATCCTTCCCTTCCCTGCAATATCGATTTGGGTTTTCAACTGTCTCCGGACCACGTGTTCGACATTCATAAGTTCACCAATTGTCTCGTTGGGGAGGATGCCCCTAAAATAAATAAACTTTAATTTACAATGGAACTATATCTTCCAGAAAATTAATTTTTGCGCCATCGGCTTTAGAAAAAAAACTTCCTCGTGGTATATCTCTCATGCGCTATTGCAACAATACCCTGTATATTTACCAATTACCATAAAAGGGTTAATGGTTGACTCATGGTTAAATTAACTCAACTCCTTGGGCCTGTTAGTTTCGATATTTTGTTGTCAGATTGTGCCGTACGATGAGGTTCTCTTCACAGAAACATTCAGCAGACGAATCTCTTTTTATTACAAATACTTTTATATTAAATCCTTATAAAAATTGATATAAATAGGGTTTTTTCTAGACTAACTAAATTTCATTTATATAAGTAATTCAATGGTACTCTATGAAATATCGCGTACTTGCGCGTAATGTGTCGGAGTTCTGTATTTGATTGTTATTTTTTTTTAGAGTTTTATTTTTTTTTTGAAAATAGCGTACGAATAGTACATTATGGTACAAAAGACGAAAGTCGAAGCTCCACCACTACTGGAAGTTGGCGCCCAAGACGAAGCCGAGGTCGACAACTGACGCAGTGGCGGGCTTTTGACTTTCGTATTGTGTGCTGTATGCTATTTTTCTTAATTTTCTAGAAGAAAGTGTATTTAGTATCGTCATCGGTTTCAAGTACAAATTGTACATTAAGGTTAGTAAACCTCGGTCGTCAACTCTTCGACTGTCCTCTTTTCTAACTGAAACTTGCTACTGTTGTTATTGAAAACGATGACGAAACTATGTACCTTCGACCGGGGGATCAAGAAAAATATTGTTGCCCTTCGCTCAATTACAATATGAGAGACAACCATTGTTCTGAATTTTGCCCATTTCATTGTTTCGCTTCATTTTCAACGTGTATTTTCTAGTATTCTTCACTCATCGCAATAGTTTAAAATTGTCTCGGTAGTTGACGCTGTTGCATACATAATATAGTCCCCCAAACAGCACAAGACCATCCCAGGACGTCATCTGGAGCCCCTGAGGAGCTCCCGAGGACCAAAAGCGGATGTTTGGACGTCCTCAGGAGCTCCCCAGGACATCCCGAGACGGATTGTGCTGTTTGGGCCGTCTAGTAACATGTATTGAACCCGTAATATTTAGGGTATCTGCGAATGAACGTATGTCCCTCTGAATGTCAGCATGTGCAAAACATAGCGGTTTATATCTTAATTCTTACCTGAGGAACTCTACTTAACCGGACGAATAGGATTAATAAGTTAATTTTAAAAGGATATTAATAGTGGACATTGTTGTAAACAAAGAATCTTTTAAATTACAGGTATCGAAAGACGATTCGGCGAGTCGAGGAAGGCCTTGACAGTCCTGGTTTGATAGTACCACCTGGAGAACAGCCGTACGCCCGGGAGGGCAGGCAGCCGCCGCTCCCGGTGTCGTCCGACATGGTCCTCTTCTGCAGGCGCGTCTACGACTACCGCGGAAAGAAGCTCGTGAAGAATCCCGGGTGATTCGAGCATCCGTGGAGCTGCAACTAGGATCATAGCGTAACGAGAGCGATTTAAGCGACGAAAAGCTAAAAAGAAAAAAATATATTGCCAAGCGAGGCGCCCATATCTCGCACCACTTTGAAACTGGACGCAGGTCTCTCTTCGTGGCGTCGAATGATCATCACAAAACCAACTAAAGTTTAAAAAAAAAACCACCGACAAGGAGGAAAAAAGCGACAAGGGAGAATGAAAATCCTCGACCGCGATCCCACGCGCATATTACTGAGCAGCACGCATCGTGTGTTAGTGGATTTGACAATTTTATAGAGAGATAACCGATATTTTTTGCGAGATAGTCTTTACACGCGATCAAAGGGGATATTTTTCAACTAGCGGTTAGAGCGTAAGGGGCACCTCCGGGCAGTTTCGGACACTGCGAATCAAAAACAAACAAAAAAAAACAGACAAACAAATAAACAAAGGCGCTCGAAGTTCGCTCCGGGGCATTAAAAACGCGCGGAGAGGCGTTTCTCCGCTGGCGAACTGCATTTTCACGTACGATGACGCTTTTTTGAATCTATTCTTATTTCGGACCTTTTTGAGGTTAGGCTCCTCATATCATAACCCCCCCATTTTTTTTTCTACTAGCTTTTCATTTGGAAGTTTTTGTTTTCCAAAGCCTCTCGTGACGCTCACAGCGGATCTGTTTTACTTAGGCGGAATACGTAGTACGTACGATTTACGTATCATAAACGTTGTACATTCTTTTGCTAAACGGTGTTAGATGATTACTTTTTGATGAGACCTCCAAAGTCTAGTTTGATATTGTAGGAATCGTCAGCGCTCCGACGAGTTTTTACGAAGAGTACACATATTCGACAGCAAGATGCATTATTATTAATCATTATTACATGATTATTATTATTATTATCATTATTATTAAATTATAATAACATTATTATTATTATTATTATTATATTGAATATTGTATTAGATGTATTCCAAGGAAATTCCAAATGCGACACGTTGATTTTGATTATTTACATTAGTGCTGCGTGGCGGGTGTTTTGTTAGAAATTATATTATTGAAATTTAATATATTTCCGATTATATTGAATATTATTATTATTATTATTATTATGAATAATATTATTATCGAATACATAATATATTGGATCTAAAGTTTGAAAGGTGTTTGCGAAAAAGAGAAATGAACGTTCTGTGGACGGTGGTAACGTAAACGAATCGTACATGAGAAACAAAGACAGAGAGGAAGAGTGCTCGGGTACGTTTCCACTTCTCGCCAGTTACACATGTTTGATTTTTTTTTTAATTGAACATTTTTGTTTACTTTGTTGTTTTTTTTCATGTCTTAACGATTGGTTTTTGTTGATCAATGTCGCGTGTGTGATTAGTAGACGTAATTTGAAAATATCGTGTGAATGTTTATCCACTGACGACGGGAGTGAAATGCAAACGTACCTTAAATTTTTTACGTACGTAGTCGTAGTTCTTACCTTGAATTTCAGTCGCTTCGCTTTTGTTTTGTCTCCAAAGGACGATGGTAAATATGGGAACACTGCAACAAGAAATGCATATCTTCCGTTAGCGTCCGTCGAAATCAAAAGATAGCCATGCGGAGGGAAAAGAATTGAAAACCGGAGCACGAAAGACCCTGCACGAATTCGATGATTTTTAATCGAGAAGTCCGCCGGCTAGTCGCTCGAAGACTTCGTTGATTCTTATTGTTTTCAAAATTTACCTTTCTTTTTACGATATTTGAGAATCATCGTGGTGATTTCAGTTTATTTCAGTCGATGGAAGTAACGGGCGTCTGGTAGACGGACGACAAGCATACAAATACAATAAAAGAAAAAAAAATAGTTGCAGAAATTATTTCTACATGAGAATTTATGATATGATAAAGGGTATAATAAGACAAATGATATACATACACAGGTACATATATATACATATACATAATTATTTAGATAACTAGATAAACAAAAATTACGTAAATTTTATATATGCATATATACATATATATATACGTGCATACATATATATAAATGTATATATACTTATGTGTGCCGGTGTATATGTATATATGTGTATATATAATATATTGTATAATTGTATAAGAGCAAAAGAGAGGGAGAAAATGCGAAAGACGAATAGAAAACGAATGGAAATTTAAAAAAAAAAATCAGCTACGATTTCGTAGTGAAACGGAAAGCCGGATAGTATTCGTTTACGAAGCAATACGTGATAAAGTACGTGAAAATTTAAAAAGATTAATCCGAGAGGTTAAAACGTCTACTTTCCAGACGAAACGTTTCTATCCGTTAGCAGTGTTAGAGAAGGAACGGGAAAAGAAAAGTGCGAGAATATGATAAAATCGATGTTTAGGCGTGCGAGTGAAATTTTTCCTGGTGAAAACATTAATTTTTTCATGAATTTGTGTCTTGTACGTAGGTTCTTTATACATACGTGTGTGCTTTTTAGAAAAAGAAGAGCGTTTTTCGAGTAAGGTGATAACTACGAAATACTGTCGTTACGTTAATGAATATATCGTCGAGGAAAATCGAAAAGACAAACAAAAAAAAAAAAAAGAAAACTCGTAAATAAGCAACATCAAGATATCTCTTCGTATTCGTGATGCGTACGACCGTTCGAGGGACTTTACTTTTTCGCAGGTGTATTATATATTAACGAGAATACAGGGGAGGGGGGCAAAAGATCAACTACAATGACGATGAAGAGTTGACAACTACTTGTATCATTGTATAAAGCTGCGCAAGAGGCCGAAATGTTCAATAAATTCTTTGATCGAGCTCGGTAGAAATGTGTTGTTTTCTTTTTCGGATTCTTTCCCCATCGATTTTAATATATTCTACGAGCAGAAATGAAATTACCAGGAGTGGACTCTGGAACAGGATTTCTTCATGTATTATAATTATATGCAGATTTGATGATTTTTAGATGAACAGTTTACAAAAAAAATAGTATATTATGTAACAAGAGCGTAATTAGCGATTTTCGACGAGTGCGATTATCGCACGAGCGAAGCGAGGACAACAATCACTTGGGCCTGAAGATTTCACGACAGGGCGCAAAATCGAGTTCTACTCCCGCAGTATTAAAAATAACGTTTTTCATGTCGTTGATATTACGAATTTGAAACCACGTTTAAAAAAATTATGCTGGGTTCAATATGAAGGTTTAGTTTTAAACTCTTTGGTCGAGAATTTTTGAAGACGCTAATTACGAATCTGATGATAGTTTTACTAAACTGAAAATGGCTGCTTCTAATAATAATAACTAAAGAAAATGGATGTTTACTAAATTAAAATCTAGTTAAAAATGACGGACAAAATATGTCGGACAAACATTTTACTAAGCAATATATTTGCTATAAAATGAAAAAAAGGCATTTTTAACGATTTGTTCGCTAAATTGGATATGTCATTTCGAATTTGGTATAACCAACATCGAAGTCGTAACGAGTGATCTCAAAAACCCTTATAAATAAATCCATGGTAATAGAACTTTTCTAGCTTACACAAAAAAGAATTTATTAAAATAAAAACAGTTTTTCAATTTTCTTTGTTCATATCATTAATCGAGAAAATTCATTTTTATAGTTATTCAGGCTCTTCACAAGACATTCTACTCAGGTTTTACGAATGTAGGATAAATTTCAGCGAAAGTGATTTAGAAACTGTGTGAGTACTAAAGAAATATATACTTACGAATTCTCTCGTTTCTCAACCGATTTAGCTGAAATTTATAATAAAATTGATACGGAATTGAAAATATATAGTTTCTTTCACTTTACATTTGTTAAGCTACGTATTTTGATTATTGTTTTATTCTATTAAAGCCTGAATAACAATCTTCTATATTTTATACTCTGTGTCAAAAATTTATTGTAAATAGCATTATTTGTATTAAGTTGGTGAATTGACTTATATTCAGAATTATTTAAAAAGAATTATGCATTAACATAAATAATATTACTATGTAATGGTACTATTTTTTAATGGATATTTGAATATCGAAGTCTTTTATATTTTATATTTTATGTAAATAAAATATATTGTAAATTGTAAAAGATAAAGAATGGATTATATTCTAGACGTTAATTTTCAGTTTATTGTAATAGTTGCAAAGCATATGACCGTCACTGATTTCTAAATTCAATAATAACTTTTGTGTATGTAACACAATCACTTATAACCTCTAGAACTCTAGTTTCTCGTTTTGGAATATCTTTAGAAATCCATTTTGTTCGAGAATACGAATCTAATATTTTCTAACTATTAAACTATTAAAAATTGGTAAAATATAATTTATAAAGGAATACTAAAGATATCCCCAACATAACGATAATACAAGGGTGATTTAAATGGTAATTTGTTAATAAGAATATTTTCAATAAAATCCATAGTGATACTGTGAAATTTAAAGTAAATAGAAATTACAATTGAATGTAAACTATCGAAAAATTCCTTTTTAGGTAAATTATTTCATTCCATTTTTTATTTAACATACATTGAATAAGTTGAACAGAGACGTTGGTAAAGAGGGATAACAACATCTAAAGATATTCAAATAAATCGTTTAGGTAATGTGAATTTTTTATCTTTTTTCTCATGTCCCATCTATCTGTAACATGTCTAGTGGAACTAGCACTCATTGAATATAAAATTGAACAATAAAAAGCGGCTAATTTATAAGTTGGTGAACTGACTTACATCCAGTATTATTTAAAAAGAATATGGTTCATTAATATTAATAAGTAATTGTACTATTTTTTAATGGAGAAGTGAATATCGAAGTCTTCTATATTTTGTATTCTATGCAAAAAAATATATTGTAAATTTCAAAAGGTAAAGAATGCGTAATAGTTGCAAAGTATATGAATGTATTTGGTTTCTAAATTCAATAACGACTTTTGTATATATAACACAATCCCTTGTAACCTCTAAAACTCTAGTTTCTCCCTTTAGAAATCCATTTTGTTGCAAAATTCGAATCTAATATTTTTCAATTAAAAACTCAACAAACGAAAAATCAGAATGATTGAAAAGTATTCTTTTTTGAACTATGAATTTGTTGACCTTCGTGAATGCTTCTTAATAATTTCGGGAAAAACTTGCAGAGCCAATACTTCACTATCCCGAATGGAACATTTGCATCCATATTTTGAAACCTTCTGAATGCTTTTTATGCTTATCAATACTTATACAAATGATAAGATAAAGGATTTAGAAGTATTTAAGTTTCAATGCTTCTCAATTATTCTTCATTTACTGGGAAGGCATTCATAAGTCCAGGGCTATTCCACTGCTACTTGGGATTATGTTAGAGCGATTTTACTCATTTTTTACACACAAGTACTCCAAATTTCAGCGAAATCGGTTTAAAATTGGGCGAGAATTGGAAAAAATAAATTTGCAGTAACAAAATAGTTGTAACGTACGCAATTTATTCTTGCGATCTCACTAAAACTTGTTCATTCGTTAAAAAGGCGTACAAGCTCTTTAAGATAGTAATTCATAATGAATTCACTCTGAAGTACATGCATTTCAGTGACATTAAGTTAGGAAAAAGGAAATTTGAGTAAATCAGTTAAATTTCGTATTTAGTTGCCCCTTCAAGGTTAACATACTCACCGTTCTCGTGATTTTTCATTTATTTTCAATATTAAAGCTTTTATGAAGGTATTAATAGTATTTAAATAACATTTTAAAAAATATTGCAAAACTTCATCATTTTAACCTGCCGTTACCGAAACGTCTAAAAAACAGTTAACGCGTGAATAACACAAAATTGAACCGCGACTTTGGGCTCTCAAATTTTTATCAAATCGCTGTTAGTTTCGCCACTACATGATCTTGATGTTTTTGGGTGTGCTCTACACGACGCAAACATTTAAAAAAGTGACTTTTTTGTCAAATTTTCGTAATAAATCGCTTTCTTTTGATATTAAACGACCGATTCCAACTAGAAAAATGGGTTCTTTATACAATAAATGGCTATAAATTTGACATTCATACTTGTACTTGAAAAATCTGAGGGTTGTTTGCTTGGTCAATTTGTTTTCTGCAAATACGAGTCTCTCAAAGTCGATAACATCGATAATTTACGTGTTCTACTCATATTAACAGAATTGTTTACTTTATTTTATTCCCATGACGCTCTATAATTGAGGACATGGATCTTAAAAGGGGTCGCGCTCTCAAATGGTCGTAAAAGTATTGTCCACGCGTAACAATGAAATCTAAGGGAGACTTTATTCAATAAATGTTGTTGACTTGAACTCGTCATATCTCCTCAAAAACTGCATGAAAAAATCTGAAATTTTCAGGGTACATGCACAAGATAGTGGCGAAACAGATAGGTGAAGCTAAGTTAACAAAATATCTGCCGAATTGTTAATAATAATTAACAAATGTAGAAGTAAATTTAATGAGCTCGAAAATCGCCGTATGCGAGCTATATCGAGAAAAAGTGTGTTACAAAATTTACGTTAGAGAAAACTTCCAGTGGGAAAGTTGTTCGTCAATGTATGACGAAGATTTCTGCAAAGTTTCAAATTTTTTGGAACTAAGATGCGTTAATTATACGTTATTATCTAAAAAACGCGTGGTGCTCTGATGCCGGCGATTCTGCACGCTTCATTTCATACACCACATAAAAGGAACATACGAGGAACAAAACATTCTGTATAAATTTATGATTAATATTACTTTATTTATAGACTTAATAATATTTTGTTGTATTTTTAATTTATGTACAGTACTTTTTCAACGCAGATTAGTTATTTCCTTTCAGACATCAAAGGTTTACAGGAATCGCTATGGCTTTTTCTTCCCGTTCTTCTTGAATTATTGTTTTTGTCGCTCATTATAAACAAAATTTACTGATCACGTTATGAAAAATACTTATTATAATATTAAATACAATATTTCATAAGACAAAACGACTTCCCTTACCTTACGGGACTCGACGTGCATGAACTTGTAAAACATTGTTGTCGTATAATAGAAGAGGCGGAAAGTTTAAAAATATTACATCTAATATTAATCTAATATAAATTGCTAATTAACTAATAAGTATTAATTTATAATCAATATCAATCATAAATTTATACAGAATGTTTTGTTCTTCGTATGTTCCTTGTATGTGGTGTATGAAATGAAGCGTGCAGATTTGCAGAATCGCCGGCATCAGCGCCCCACGCGTTTTTTAGATAATAACGTATAATTAACGCATCTTAGTTCCAAAAAATTTGAAACTTTGCAGAAATCTTCGTCATACATTGACGAACAACTTTCCCACTGGAAGTTTTCTCTAACGTAAATTTTGTAACACACTTTTTCTCGATATAGCTCGCATACGGCGATTTTCGAGCTCATTAAATTTACTTCTACATTTGTTAATTATTATTAACAATTCGGCAGATATTTTGTTAACTTAACTTCACCTATCTGTTTCGACACTATCTTGTGCATGTACCCTGAAAATTTCAGATTTTTTCATGCAGTTTTTGAGGAGATATGACGAGTTCAAGTCAACAACATTTATTGAATAAAGTCTCCCTTAGATTTCATTGTTACGCGTGGACAATACTTTTACGACCATTTGAGAGCGCGACCCCTTTTAAGATCCATGTCCTCAATTTGTTAAATCATACATTCGAGGATTTCGGAAAATTCTTATCGGGAATATTATGCAATATTAACAAAATTCAAAATGGCGGATTTTTTGTTTACATTTTTTGCCATTTTCAGCTGAAAATGTTCACTCGGGGTTTCCGGAGTCTCTGATTACGAATGTCATATCAGAATTGGAAAATTAAAAATAGCGGATCAAATATGACTACCAATAATATTTTTTCGTGTCGAAAAAAAATTCGTTTTTAATAGAATATCAGTAAGAAAAAGTAATTTTCGGCCTTTAACGAATTCGGTATTGTAGTTTGGTAATTCAAAGCGAATCAATTATGAAATAATTCAGAATTCGTGTTATTCCGTCATTTATTTTTGAAATATGGTATATTAAACAGAAAATTATAAATATTGTTGAAATGCAAAGAAATGTAGCAAGAATTTGTGTAGTTTGTCAGTTACATTTTTGCAAATTATGCTCAAAAGCTTTTAGACTTTGGGGGACTCGTATTTGCAGGAAAACATTTTTCAAAACTACCTACATATTTTTCAAGTACAAATATTAATAATACGTTTGTAGCTGATTACTGCATAATGAAACCATTTTCCTGGTCAGAATCGGCGGTTTTCTTTTAAAAAATCGCGTAAAAATCTGCATTTTTTTACGAAAATTTGCCCCAAAAAGTACAAGGTGACATTTTCACTCTTTTTAATGATTGCTTCGTAAAGAGCACACCCAAAAATATCGCAAGAATAAATTACGTAGGTAGCTACTGCAAATTTATTCTTCTGAATTCTCACCAAATTTTGAACCGATTGGCCTGAAATTTGGTGTACATGCGTAAAAAATGAGTGAAATCGCTATAAAATAAGCCCAATTAGAAGTAGAGTAGTCCTGAACTTATGAATGTCTTCCTAGTAAACGAAGAGAGATTGAGAAGCATTGAAACTTAAATACTTCTGAATCGTTTTTGTTACCCCTTACATAAGTATTCATAAGCATAGAAAGCATTTAATAGGTTTCAAAATATGCATGTTAATGCTGCATTCGGGGTAGTAAAGTAATGACTGTAAGTTTTGTCCGAAATTATTGAAAAGCATTCACGAAGGTCAACAAATAGAATTCAAAGTTCAAAAATGAATACTTTTCAATCATTCTGATTTTTTGTTTGTTGAGTTTTTCATTGAAAAATATTAGATTCGAATTTTGCAACAAAATGGATTTCTAAAGGTATTCCCAAAAAAGAAACTAGAGTTTTAGAGGTTATAAGGGATGTGTTATATATACAAAAGTCGTTATTGAATGTAGAAATCAAAGACGTTCATATACTTAGCAACTATTACTCATTCTTTACCTTTTGAAATTTACAATAGATTTTTTTGCACAGAATACAAAATATATAGAAGACTTCGATATTCACATCTCCATTAAAAAATAGTACAATTACTTATTAATATTAATGATCCATTCTTTGTAAAAAAACACTGGATATAAATCAATTCACCAACTTATAAATTAGCAAGTTTTTATTATTCAATTTTATCTTCAATAAGCGCTACTTCCTCTAGACATGTTACAGATAGATGGCACATGAAAAAAAAGATTAAAAATTTCACATTACCTAAACGATTTATTTGAATATCTTTAGATGTTGTTATCCCTCTTTACCAACGTCTCTGTTCAACTTATTAGATGTATGTTAAATAAAAAATGGAATGAAATCTCTGGTTTCAATAATTTATCTAAAAAGGAATTTTTCGATAGTTTACATGTAATTTTAATTTCTATTTACTTTAAATTTCACAATATCACTATGGATTTTATTGAAAATATTCTTATTAACAAATTACCGTTTAAATCACCCTTGTATTATCGTTATGTTGGTGATATCTTTAGTATTCCTTTATAAATGATATTTTATCAATTTTTAATAGTTTTTAAAAAAGTAAAGGTTTTGATAATGGTTTTTTGTTTTATTATGGAATTAGAAAATAGTCATCAATTAAACTCTTTAGATATTTTAGTTATCAATGATGAAGGCACACTAAAAACTGATTGGTAACATTAAAAAAAATGACCATTTCACGCCTACTGCATAAAAAAAAAAGTGTTAAAATTGTTTCATTTTAAATGGTCTTAAAATAATCAAATAAATAAACATAAGTTGTACTGTTCTAATTGGTTTTGTTTTTGTTACATCTTAAATTAATTCAGTCTTAATTTAAAACATTTTGTACACTGTTATTCACAAGAGATTAGTGATTAATAAGAATTATTAGGAATTGCGTCAGGTTGTTTTGTAAAATAAAATAGGCCCACAAAATTTATAATCAGAAACCGATTAGAATTATACGTTTCCGAAGGTTTTCGTCAAGTTAAATCTAAATCCAGCGGCAGAATTATTTTATCACGACAAGATTATGAAATGTCCTAACCTAAATGTGCAAAAAATATATTTTTTTTTTACCTTTTTCAGTAAGTTTTTGTGGCGGAACAAAATTTTTGTTGACAATTATTGTTAAGGACCAGTCCGTTTATTAATAAATACAAATACCAATACAATTTGGAAGACCTTTGATTAAAGTGCTATTCATCATCTTTAATGTATCATTTCAGTAATTCCGGTAGGATTTTTTCCATCGAGTTATTGAAGTTTTTGTCAAGGTACAAATATGATTTTCATGCATTCAGTAAAAGTATAATTGTATAAAAAAAAATTTCAAAATGAGGCCGACATTCTTGTTCAGAATTGATCCAGCATGTCAAGATTTTGAGATATCTTAATATATAAGTTCAAAAAACATCGTTTTTGCCCATTTCGTTTGGTTTTTGTGGCGAAATAAAATTTTGGTTCGCAGTCTATCTAAAACATGATTAAAGTGTATTCTTCAGAAACCTGAGTATACTTTTCCAGAGGTTTGCGAAGTGCCGAATCCAAATCTGCTAGCCCAATTGCTCTATCAAGTCAAAATTTTGAGATATACCAACCCAAAAGTGCAAAAAACGAAAATCATAATCGTGTGTTAACAAAAACTTCGATAACTCGATGAAAAAATCGTATCGGAATGACTAAATAAGCACTGTAAAACTGATGAATATACATTAATTTAGATTTTGCCAAATTGACAACAAAAATTGTCCACGAAAACTAACGGAAAAGGATAAAGACCGTGCTATTTGCACTTTTGGATTAGGAAATCTCAAAACCTTGCATTACAAGGCTTGGCATTAGCGGTACATTCAAAATGATGTCGAAGAAACATATTGCGTAGTAGTCGCTGCCTACGGCTGAAAGAATAACATTAAATAGCTATTATTTACATTAAATAAGCCGTTGGATATGAAAACTGGATAGTGTAGCTAAACAGCAGATATTTTTATGCTGAAACTTTTTATGGACATTATTCGTCTAATTACGATAGATAGCTTGTTAACATAAATTTAAACAAATATTGTTTTCCGCTGAAACGTAACAAAACCTTCAATATTGCTATAATCGAAAATTGATCTTTGCCTTTAGGTCAGGGGGTTGATAAACCAGAAATTATTTCGCCACAGGAAATGCTCCTTAGCTCCTGCTGTGATTTAATCTCGAAATTCATTAATAATAAGCTATCTCATCACTATTGAGGATGGATTTGATGTTTTACTCTTTGATATCTAGTTCACTTATAATAACCATTTGCAGAGAGCAATTTGTGTTACAGGAGATGCGATCGACAGTTTGGTTTGCAGAGCTCTTCATGCGCCCAGAGAAAGGGTTTATACCCTTTACAAACTTTATATTAATAAGAATGTTTTATTATTCCAAGACAACAATATTTTAAAAGGGCTGTTTCGATTAAATGTAATTAAATAATTTCTGAATATTTATTGGCTATGATAAAGAATCCTTTCAACGTGAGCATGCGCAAACGATCAATAATCGTGTGATTATTACATTTCTGTATTTGAGAAACATTTAATAATCTGTTTTTGTACAAATTTTTATTATTTCCAATTTACCTCATAAGTAACCGAATCACGCCTGTTTACACTGAGAAAAAATATTATATAGTAAAGCAATTATATAATCTATTAAAATATATAAATTATAGATAAATTATTTAATCTATAAAAATTATTTACAAATTAAATATCATCTCAACTGAATCATATATACTTTTGGAAGTATTTGTACAGATGCGCTACTTATTCACTTTTTATATTTATATCTTGAAAGATATACTTTTAAAAAATAAAAAAACCGATATTTTTAGACCCTTTTTAGGACCAATGAGTTCTTCAGTTCCACCGATATAAATGTTTATTACAAAAAGTAGGAGGCTTCGGATGTCATGAGGAATGTTTACTCTCGAAGAAAGACAATGTTCAAGTAATTATATAAAACTGAAAACAAATTGTACATGAAATTCGCTTCATACAATAGATATAGTACATATAGATTAAAGTTACATTTAATGGATCGCACATATTTATTTATACAATTATTAGGGTAAATAATAATTGTATATTATATATATAATATACGCTAATAATCGCAATTTTCGCATTTTTCCCGAATAAACTTGAAAATGTTAGTTTCTAAAGTGACAGTGTTTGTCGCATTTTTGGCCTCAAAAATACTTTTATATTGAAAGTTGGATTATGGTAAATACGAATTGAGCATAGCTTTTAATGAACTTTTTATTGGTCATGAGCGTTTTTCATAAAATTATCTGGGAAAAAAAGTTATGAGGTTTTTGTCAAAAATTATATCGTTGCCCTAAAAGGATAAAGGAGTATAAAGCCTATGCGTGTATTAATAGTTTGAGGTACAAGAATCGTTAAAGAACTTCGCAAGTTCTCGCAGATGTGGCGAGTCTGAGATACTGATGTAAATTACTATGAAACATCTCTCTCTTCCAGGCGAACTATTTTGTTACCTAAATGGTTATGGTACCATAATGAATAAAATCTTATACGACTTTATAATATATGACAATGATCTCCTCGCCATCCATGCTTGCAGAGCGTCAAAGGTGACAAAGGTGCCATCCAAATTCACAAAAAATATGCTAGTTATAATTTTCATTAAATTAAAACTAAAAATCTACAGCCTAACAAAAGAGGTTCTTCTGTCGGGAACACCATAAAATGACAAGCAATATGAACGCAGTCAATTAACTCTACTGGATGCTTTGATATGAAGATGTGCATGTCCAAAAAACTTATGCATACTTGGATCATAGATAGTTGCGAAATGATAATGGTCAATGTTGTAAAATCCACCAGACACACTAATTACTTAGAATAAAAAGGGTTCCTGAGTGTGCAAATTTAGATCAATCTAATAAATTATTTAGCAATTTTTAGTTCGTTATCAAACGATGCTTAATAACCGCTTCATCGGTATTGTAGTGTAAAAAACACATAAAAACGTCGTGAGATAAGTGATGTTGAAGCATATATGCACATCATGAATAACTTCTATATTTTACGACGAATTTGTCTGAAACCTGGTATCATATGATTCTTTGGGAAGCTGAGGCCGAATCTAAACGCGAAATTCAGAATAGAGAACATAATATGGCTACTGATATGGCGATAATAAAGTCCGTTCGATGCGATAAAAATGAGTTCAAATACGAAATCAGTAACCGCAAAATTTTCAGAAAAAAAATTTATTTGCTTTAAAAAATAAATGAATTTATCATCCACATATTAATCCACAGCCCTTATTTGCATCCTTTAGGGAGTCGAAAGTAAAAACTATGTTTTCGAATGAATTCGACAAACAAACTCTCAGGAACAGATCTTGAGGCAATTTAGTTAACAACTGTCGCCTATTGCTTTTGTGATGAAACTTGGAGACGAGCCTAAAGCTCAACCAGTTAATCAGTATTGTAGACGCCTACTATTTGATACAATGTTGTCTAGTTTTTAATTCAGTTTCAACAACTCAAATTTCTTTAGATTGAATAATGAATGTGTCGACCGACAATATTCGAAGAGATGTCCATGGCGGACACTAGTCACCGAGATAAGTGTAAAACTATAATCCGTAGAAGGAAGGCTTAATCTCACAGTGAGGAACGCTATCACGCTTCAGCGTGCTTGCCAGCTTGCCGTGCAGATTAAATTAATTCGATTAATAGATGCCAGTCTTTGAGGCAAATCACGTCTTCTTAATATAGTCTTGTTTCTCCTTCTCCCTCTCTTCCTTTGAATATATGCAGATATATATGTATTTTCTTCTTCTCCTATATGCATCTCTCTTTCTCTCCTTCGAATACGTTGATACCTTTTCAAGCTTGTTTTTCGAATCAAACCGGCGAGACGAACCAAAAGAAAAATAAGATACGAATCGCAATGAGAAGATATGAATGAACACTGGTGGCTTGTCTGGTTTTGCCTACAAGAATTTGCAATTAACTCTGGTGACATAAACAAAATGTAACGTATCATTTTTATCCACATTAATTCCAAAGAAAAGTATTTATAGTGCCCAGACTGACCATTCTGTAGTCGTTGATAAACAAATTCACCGCCCCGTAGTTTCAATGCCTAGAATGACTTTTTGGAAACAGAATTACCATACTGGAAGAAACTAACTTGATGCCAAAAACTACGCAGTGATTAATTTATTGCAGTCGAAAACTCCGATGAAGATCAACTAAGACATAGCAATCTACGGAGAGGACATCCCTGGAATCGAAAACTTCGGAGATATCAACCTGGTTACCAAAATTCGGGGTAGTTGTGGCTATTTGTTATGCACATATTTATTTTTTTCCTTTTAATTTAATTATGGATAATTGAAAAAAGAAAAGAGCCGTCTGTCAATTTGTAGTTTTTCATATTATTATAGTTCAAATTTCGACAATATTTGTGCAGGTCTTTCACGTTGATTAATATGTGACTTATAATTTTTGCCTCACTACTAATATGGTATTCGATTTTCTAAACTTCGATTGTCTCAGGCAATGAAGTTGAAGAGGTGGGTCTTTTCGATGCTAAACTGTAAAAAATGTCATGAAATTTAATGTACATTTAATGTACACTAGTACATTAAATTTAATGTAACCGTACATTAAATTAATATTTAGGTATATTGAAATGAAATTCAATGGACGTTTCTAAAATGTAATGCTTAAGTAGATGGATTTTAAGAATTCTTTCAAGAAATTTCAATTCAGTAATGAAAAATTGATTTATATACATTTTCATGAAAATTAATGTTTATTTTACATGAAATGTAATGGAGTTGTACATGAAATATACTGTAATTTAATATAGGAGGACGTTCAAATTGCATTAAATTTCATGCCTTTCTTTATAATAAATTTGATTTATTCGTTCGGTTTAAGGGCTCTTTTCGGGCTCTGTACGCGGAATTGTAATCACTATAAACAGTTTCCTAGAAAATACCAAAGATATTGATTAAGAACTAACCGTGAATCTTCGGAAATAAGTGATTTTTATCAACGGTTTTCAATTAATGTCTCTGTTATTTTCTATGATACCATCTATTGTAATTAAAATTGTCCTTAGAGACCCCGAATTTCGAAAAATCGTTTCAGTCACTTTTTATTTATGGATTTTAGTGAAGATTCCTACCATATCGGTCGAGCACTTTAGAACCCCCTTCACTAATGATTGAGTATTTTATGCAAATATTATTCATTACAAAGGCAAGAAATACAACACCTGCGTAAAACGTGCATATAATATTTGCGTCAAAAATGCAGAAATTATTTCGGCTGGAACTGAATTATGTACATGGCATATACAATAAAGGTATAAACTTGAATGGACTTTCATTGTACATTAGTGCAAAGTATTCAAATTTTTATAGGGTGATAGTAATTTCTTCGTCATGTAGGCTTTACGGATAGTAACCATCCTTCATCATACGAAATTAGATAAGAGCGAGCGTAGCGCATAGTAAGCGAAGGACCCGGGTTCGATTCCCCACCAGGGCGAGCGTTTGTCTTATTTGTTTTACTTATTTGCGATCGTTATTATTTAAACAACAAAAGTAGCAAAAGATAATTAAACTTAATTTTCACATGAAATTACATATAATCGTATAATACGTATAACAGAGAATTTACAGAATTTAAACAAAATATGACGATAATTCTCAAAATTTGTTTCGTCTTTTTTTAATTGGCCGGAAAATTTCCTATTAGGAATATTTTAAATATTTTTGCCAAAATATTCCTTCAGATACAAATATTCCTGGATACAAATTTCAATGTTGTGCGCATGCGACTGAAATTTAATGCTATGTATATTAATTTTAATGTAGGGGAAACGCGGTAAGCTAGTAATGAACCTGCTAAATATTAATGTATGTGCATTAGATTCAATGCATTAATTGTTGAGATTTTCAAGATGAACATGAAAAAGGATTAATGTACCTGCTTGATATTTGTTTCCTTTATAGGTTCATTAAATTTAATGCATTTTCTTTTTACAGTGTAGTGTTTACATATATTTGCAATGTTGAATTTTATATGCATTCCTGTATGAAATGTACTCCATGGATATAGTACAGCTTTATACTTTTTCGTAAACAGGTAAATTAATAATAACAACAGTGTAGATTGTAGAAGAAGTATTGTTTAATGTATTAAAATAATTTCAAAGCGGAATTTTATATTTTTCTACATAGAAGTAGACGATTTTTACGAGTTTCCGAACAATCTCAATCAGTTTTCAAACCCATTGATCGAAAATGCATTTAGAAATGATTCGAAAGCATTCGTTTCATAGGTTTTGAATCCATTTTCAGTCCCTGATGAATTCATACTAATAAGTAAGTATATAACTACACCGGTAAAGGGATTCAAACCTAGCATGAAATACCCCAAAGGAGCAAATGTGATTCCAAGAGATTAAAATTGAAGCCTATAGGAGTGAAATTTAACGATTACCCTCTCTTGGACTCCGCAATTGAGACCAGTAATTTTAGAGTGTGCGCCTACACGCCCGGAAAGGAACAAACAAATATTTTTTATTTCAACTCGCTGTAACAGAATCAATTTTGAGAAATTTGTAACGAATAAAAAATGGAATTGTTCATTAGAGCTTTCCGCGTCTAGTGAAACGATATATGTCAATAAACAAAAAAGTTATTAGTTTTTTTATGCACAACAAAGTAGGTCGTGAGTTCGATCCTCGTCTGGTGAACATTTTTTCGATTTCGTTTTCAAGCAGCAGCTCGCTGTTGGTAAGACGAGCCACGTTGCTTGTTTACGTTTCGAAAGTATTGTTTATCTTGCGGAAATCGACTCATACACAAATGTGAAGTATGGCGTCATCTTCTTAAGTCGATCTGCAGCTCTCGCAAATCTTACGATTAATTAACATGGCAACAAATTAGTAAAAGAGCGATTCCGCTAGTTAAATAATTTTAAAAAAACTGCAAAATACACGAGTTTATGTTCATTATATTAATAGTTTAAAAGCAATGAATGTTTAAATTTTCGTCATGTGAGATGCGGCGCTGAGTGCACTAGCAACTTTAAATATTCATTACTTTTAAACGATTAATGTAATGAAGATGAAAATTTCCAGAATATTTGTTCATACCTTTATGAACAACTTTCTTGCTGAAAGTTTTCCACTTCTCGAAATTCGCTATAAACGAAGCACCTGAATGCATTAAATCGTATCTTTTGCAGTTGTACATAAAAAAAAAATAATAAACTTTTTTATTTATGAACATTAAAGCGGTAGTTAGGACCAACATTTTTTTAGGACCCCCAAATCGGCTTCAAATAATTCAAAAATAATCCCTGAATTTTTTCAGATTTTTATCTTTACACCTTATGGTCCCCCCACAGCCTCGAAAATTAACATTGTTTTTATATAAGAACAAAAAGTCATTCTAGACATTGAAACTACGGGAAGGTGGATTTGTTTATCAACGACTACAGAATGGTCAGTCTGGGCACTATAAATCCTTTTCTTTGGAATGAATGTGGATAAAAATGATACATTACATTTTGTTTGTGGCACCGGAGATAATTGCAAATTCTTGTAGGCAAAACCAGACAAGCAACCAGTGTTCATTCATATCTTCTCCTTACATTGCGATTCGTTTCTAATTTTTCTTTTCGTTCATCTCTCCGGTTTGATTCGAAAAACAAGCTTGAAAAGGTATCAACAAATGTATCGAAAAATCTCTTTGCCACATCCATATGTCTGCCAAGTACTAACTTTTCTGCAATTTTTAACAAAAATGGGAGATGTGATGTCAGATCGTGATCGATTTGACGAAGAATGACAAATACGAAAATAAATATCCATAACATTTTTAATTCATATGAATTCATATGAATTCATTGATATCCAAATATAATATGTATAAAAAAGAACTTGAATTCATTTGAATGCAAATATGATGTATATGATTATTTGAACTTTTCGAATACACTCGAATCTAAAAATACTTTACTAATATTTTAATTCAAAAATATTAATCCAAATGAATACATATTAGTGTTGTTGAAATAGGAATACAATTTAATGCATGATCGTGATTGGAACTAAGTTGTATTAATACTAGTAACTAATTGACAATTTTTTAGCTTTTCAGTAAGTGTACAATGAAATATTTTTGTTTATAAATTAAATATATTATTTTCAAAATTACACATTATATCGGAAACGGTATGAGATACGTGAAATCTGCCGAAATTTTGACATGATGTGCGACCCCAGCAATCGGAAATGTGTTAAAATGTATTAAACATTTTGAATACATTACAATATATTTGAATGCGCTATTTGAACTTAGAAAAGTATTGAAAAGGATTGAAATGTATTAAAATTTTTAATGTATCGCAATACATTTAAATCCAAAAATAATGCCAGTTCACACATTTATTGAAAAAAAAATATTGTATGGACCGAGAATCGAACCCTGCCCGATAAGCATCAAGACATCTAAAAGAGTTTCTAATGAATTCTTAATGACTGCTTTTTTGTAAGAAGCATTTTAAAAGAATTCTTAATGATAACCTTATGCGATGTAACGAATGTCTGCTGTATAACATTACAAGTTGTCATAAAGAATTCTTGATATCAAAACGAGATTTTGTATTACCAGAAAAAAATTACGACGAAGTAATCATTAAGTATTTTTTATGAATTCTTTTAATATCTTTATGAATATTTTTGAAAAAATCTATAAGGTTTCATAATAAAGACATTGTTACTATATACATAATGCATTTATTCCGCCTATTTCTAAGGGAATCATATTAATAATAATAATCATAACCAATATTAATTTATAAAAAAATTATAGTTGTAATTATCATCGTGTATAAGCATATACAGTAGACGCTCGATATAAGAACTACGTCCGTTCTGAGCTTCCCCGCCAAGCGCCGATATAAGAACCATTGGAGGGGAATTGATGCTTCCCCTTCTCTTGTATGTATTATGTATGTATAGGTGGACTCGACGGAATGCGCGGAACGGTTCATACCAGCAAAAAGTATATGGAGGGGATACATCTCGAATGTTCATGGGCACTGTAATGATCAAAAAAGTGTTCTTATACCGATCGGTTCTTATAGCGATGGTTCTTATATCGAGCGTCTACTGTACTGGGTGAGTCATAGAGAGTGGAACATAGAGACACCCATTTTCCAGATATATAAGATACATTTGTTAGGTTAAACATGGATTATTCCCATATATTCCAGTATATCTAACTCACTCAGTATAATTATTACACGCATGTATAATAGTACTCTTTGATACAAGGGCGTAAAAGTTTTTGCAACGAATTTACAGTCCGAGCCGAAGGCTAGACGTTGGTACAGTTTGCACTGACGTTTGACGAATGCACGGACGTTTTACAGCAATAATATAATATTTAAATCTTTTCTGAAGTGTGTCGTAAACAAATGCGATCAACTGACACGTAACTTCATTTAGTATTCCTTAATATTAATAAATTCAGGTACGATTCATCGATAAAATGTCATATACACATGCACTTCCCGGTAAAAATTATGACTTATCAACAAATTATATATATTTATACTTATATATTATACTTCGTATAATTCGACAAAATAGTTTACGAGTTCGCTGCAATTGTACACTGAGAAAAGTGTCTTTTATTACAAAATATTGTAATTACTGAAATCCCATATGTTATCCATAAAAATCTTCGTCTTTTAGCATTTACTTATTATCGAGTAAAAGATATTCTATTAAGTTCTCATGTTTTAAAAGAACGTTTTATTATGTCTAAAAGAATACGTATTTTAGCATTTTAAAAATACTAGTTTCTTATAGGTTATAATCTTGCAAATGTATAGAATATTATGTAAGAAATAAAGCTGGGAATCAATACAAACTTTTATATACAATAAATTCACCGTTACAATGTCTCCTTTTGATACACATCATCAGAATATTCAAAAATCGCGTTATTCTTCATTTACCAGCATAATTTATCAAACATAAAAATTGTGTAAATTAAAAATTGTGGTAAGTTTGATTCAAATTTGAGTTCTGAAAATGAATACACACCCTCTATCTACTGAAATAATTTCAATAATTTTACAACAATTACGAAAAGTTATCAGATGTTGACTGAAGTTATGAATCAGGTGTTATATGTATAAGTTAGAAACGGGTTATTTTTTTTCTTTTATTATTTTAACGAGCGGAATTGTCTTTTTACACAAATGTTTACACAATATTATTCTCAAGTTTTGGTAGAGCTGCAGGTCGTCTTTTTTGATGGCGCCATACTTTACGTTTGTAAAGCATGCAGAAACCTATACATTAAAGTACAACTAGCGGTCATGTAGTCGATTACCACCGGACAAACAATAATTTCGAAACGTAAACAAACAGACCCGCCTTACCAACAGCGAGCTGTTGCTTGAAAACGAAATCGAAAAAATATCACCCGATACGTACAATATTTTTTCTAAAATGGTTCATTAACTGAATTATAGTAGGTAATAATTTTTCTTATATCCAAGAATTACCGAGTTTGAACTGGTAAAAATATGTGTCTTTTAACTGTTAAAAGATATATTTATACCGACTACAAGATGTTTTAAAGATATTTGTCTTTTAACCAGTAAAAGAAATATTTTTGTCCCTATATCTAAAAGACTGTCTTTTACGGGATATTAGAATTCCAATACCCGGTAAAATACACTTTTCTCAGTGTATGATACAATCGTGCATTTATTAAGAATATTTTAGTATTCATGAATAGTTTTATTAATATCTTAAACCAAACTTTAGGGTAGCATTCTGTGTGACATAAATTTATAAAAAAAAATGATATGTATTCATTTCATTATATGTATTCAAACATGTCACTTACAATTGGTTGTATTTTATATTTCATGAATTATTTCTTAAAGAATACTTCATGAATACTCTTATTACAGTTTTAACACGCTGTACTAATGGCTGGTTGAGCTCTGTAATTCATAGATTTATCTATAAAGATTACTTTTTGAATACTTTTTGAATATTGTAAATATATTGATTTAAAGCGGACATTAAAGAATTCTTTTTCTTTTAAGTGTGCCAGCACAACAACATCGATCCGTAACCATTCGATCAGACTCACTGTTGTCAAATGATGCGAAACTAATGAATAGTTGAAACATGGAGTATTTATGTATTGAATAAATAAAAATTATGTCATATAAATTTATTACCATTTTCTACATTTATGTATAGACTTAAAAAAAAAAGAATGGATATAGATAGTGCAAATTTTGTTGATAAAATAAATGTTGTATTTTTTTTTTCTAAATTTCACAACATCTCTAAAACGTTACGAGATACGTGAAATGTGACTAAATTTTGAAATAATTCCCAAAGAAGGGGTACGTTGGTGCGATTATTCGAAGCCACTATTCATAATTCGAAAATTTTTTAAATTGCCGACTGTCAATGGGTTACAAATAAATGTAATTATTATTACATGTAATAACAAATATTGTTATTACACTTAAAAAAGTTTACCCTGATATGTATTGAAATGGATTCATTAATACTAATAATTAACTGTTATTATTCATAGATTCCATTATATTAAAAAATTATCATTTCAATCTTCACTTGTATTCAAATGGATTCATGACTTTTTCCTTTTTCGAGTCAATTATAAACGAATTCATAATATGTATTAATACAAGATATTTCCAATCGCGATCATGATCGAACCAGATCTAGGGGATTGCAGTGTTCTCAGATGTAGCAGGAAATGTGCAGAGGTGGGAGAAGCTCAGGCTATCCCATTGCGTGTTAGAGCTTCCCCCGCCTCTGCACATTTCCTGCTACATCTGAGAACACTGGGGGAAAGACGCGTGCGTGTAGGAACAAGGAGTTCGCGCCGCGCTCGCTAGGGTCCGTTCTCCTTTTCCAAAACGAAGTAGTACTTCTTGAGGTATAAGAGCTGCTCCGCGCATCTAGTTTACCCAGTGCCGTCTGGAAAGCACTGTTTACTGTTCGGGCCTCTACGATTCTATCTTTCGGGCTCACTTGCGACTTAAACATCCTGTGCACTAGTTTTTCTTTTCCCATAAGGGAACAATGTAGTTTGGACGAGTATACTCGTCCTGGCGCACAGGGGGTAAAGTCAAATTCATCGAATTGTTATGTATATAACTCATTTTAGACTAAGTTTTCGCGGAATTTTTTGTAGGAAATTTCCTCTTATACAGAAAAGGTTGTGTGAATTTTTGCCGTACCTTGCACCGTTTTCGATACGCAAGCGATAAAATGAAAAATAAGGAATTGTTGGAACACGACGGCGGACGCCAAAGCCTTTGTTCTTTCGCTTCCGTATCAAAAACAGTGCAAGTACACTTAAGGGCATTAATTCTTTCACTTTTTCAGCAACACTGCTCTGTTATCCTTGTTTTCACATATACTTCTTCGTGTGGTAAACGAGGATAACAGAGCAGTGTTGCGAAAGAATTAATGATCCCAAGTTGTACGGAAAAAATTCACTAAACCTTTTCTGTACCGGAGAAAATTTCCTACAAACAAGTCAGTGAGAGTCAAAGCCTAATGTTAATAGGTACGTCACGAAAAACGTCGGAAGTTATTGAAAACATAATCAATTTTAGAACAGAGATGCCTTATTTGTGACGTACCTATTAGACATATTAGACTATGACTCTCATTGGCTTTTTTGTTGTCGCGAGAACCCTAGTCTAAAATGAGTCATTACATGCCTTGATTCAATGAATTTGACTTTAACCCATTATCGTCCAAACGTCCGCATTTTCTGAACGATTTTCGGCGGCTGTTATTTTTATCAAATCGGTCCTAAAACAATTTTGGAATAATCATTTCTGACGTGAAATGTTACGATCTTTCAGAATCTGTCATCAGAATTTTTGAGAAATAAAAACAAAAGAAGTTATATTTGTTTATTTAAGAAAAAAAAACGATTTTTTCACGAAAATATCTTCTTCAATTGATATTTTCGAACCGAAATCGGATCGGAAATTGTCTAGGTAGTACAAATCTTGTGTCCATGGACCCTTATCTTCATAATGGGAGGATGAGAACTTTGAAATTCAAGATGGCGGTTCAAATCCGAAAAAATTAGGCTTTTTCAAATTCTGACGAATATAACGATGTATTTTGAAATTTCCATAAAATTTTGTACATTGTTGTATTTTTGGTCGCCGATTTCGAATCTGTTGCCAGATTCCTCAAATTCAAAATGGATCTAATATGGCGAACGAAAATAAAATGCAAAAGGAGGGTTTTTAACCTACAAAGTGCACGTAACGACCGAATGCAGGACAAAATCCTGCAAGCACGTGTTGCTTGCGAAGGAATATATATATAAAAAGATGTTTATAATTATTTTCCTCTACGTTTGAAACCTACTGGTGTTCCTCATCAGGAGACGGTAATTGAAATCTGATTAACCAAGGATTAATGACTAGATGGTAACATTAGCCAGCGTTTTATATACCCATACCTACGGAGGTGGGGGGTAATAATTTAATTTCATAATACGTATTAGATCTTCATACGATGCGTTTAAATTAAGAGAATCTTCGATTTTATTCAGAGAGTTGTGCTGCAATTTTATGTGGATTATTTTGGAAAGTCTCCTTTTAGCGAAATTATCCTTAGTATCTCAAACTGCAACATTCTGCCAATTAAAATCATGATTTGTTTCGATTCGGTGTTCAGTAATACCGATGCTCGGTTGTGACGGTCTTTGTATGTTAAATTTGTGTTCGTCTACCCGTGATTTCAAATTACGTTTTGTTTCGCTAACATAAGTTGCATCGCAATCGTTACATTTAATGCAGTAAACTGAATTATTACAATCCATTTTTTAAATTTTATCTTTACCTTTGCTGATAATCGGGGATAACTTATGTTGCATTCCCGGTACAGTGATGATCTTATATCCTTTCAATTTTTGTTGAATGGATTGGTAAAGACCACTAACAAGCAGGATTCTTAAATAAAATTTCGCATTGTCAGATCCTGAGTCATTGGATTGTGTGTTATTCACATGTTGCCGATCTCGCTTTCTAATGCGTTCTCTTATTAGATCTTTAGGATAGTTATTATCGTGGAAAAGTTTAGAAACTTTGACAATGTTCGGAGCGTGAAATCATTTATCGGCATTTAGTAACGCTCTATCGATAAGCTTGTCCATTACCACCATTTTTTGTGATGTTGGATGGTGAGAATTAAATATATAATGAGAAATAGTTTTTGAATTTAACCGATGTACAAATACCGGATACAGTTAGATCTATAGCTCAGCTTGGTCCTGGTTTCAATCTAAATGTGGATTTGGATAAAAAAACCATTATTGACACCATCAAATCCACTGAATCGTTTTTGTTTAAAAATCGTAATAGCGATTTACCATCAGCTGAAATTAGATAATCCATTGCTAATATCATCAAGCATAATATTCATAAAAAATCACCTCGGATTATTTATGAAAAAACCATAAATAAAAATTTAAAAGAAACGAAAACTTTCTTTAATAACAATCCGGACGTCATGTTTACAAAAGCCGATACAGGGAAAGTGACCGTGGCAATGAACCGTACACTGTATACACAAAAATTCGAAAATTTACGAATAAGTAAAAATTTTCTTTTCCGCAATTTTTTTTCTAAGTGAAAGTAATTTTGATATAGAAGAAATTCTTGGAATAGGGGAATAAATAGGACCAAGTTCGGAAATCGAACTACATTAAATATATGTTATTTGGCCTTCATTCTAGCACCGATTTGTGTTCGCGGAGTGACCATTACCTTAAAAACTGAGAAAGTAACTTAATTATATAAATTGAAATATTTGTTTATCATCGAACGAAAGGAAAGATACAATATATATATATAAAAAAAAATTATTTGTAATATACATATTGTATCTTTCCTTTCGTTCGATGATAAACAAAATTTTCAATTTATATAATTTTATATAATTTTTTGTGATGTTTCATCTCGAACCATACCTGCTAGAATCATCAGCGAGTCTTTGCGGCATGGTCCTGCCGCGTACACCCTCCTCCAAGAGATTATATATTGGAAAATCGTTTATATGAATTTATTTTCGTAAATTGCGAAAACTGCACACTGATAGTTAAGACATAAAACGTCTCAACTTGTAAGCGAAATGTAGTAAATACATTCCGCCCAACAAGGTAGAGAGCTACAGTATCGATCGATGAAGACAAATTGTAATATTAAGAATGAAGAACCAATCGTATTACACCTAGATTTGGCGATAATTACATATTGTATACACATTGTATCTTTCCTTTAATTCGAAAATTTATTCACGGACGAAATTACTTATATACCGGTTAATGAGAATCCTTTAAAATTATTACGATCTTCTTGCCATGAAATTTTGAAATTTTTAAATTCTAATAAATTTTTACCGAGATAGTTCCACAACAATACTTTTAACTCAGACGGATAAGTCTTTACCACGCGGATACGGCCTACCAAAAATACATAAGCGGTGGGCATACATGGCGGTAAAGGACAATCTTATCGATAGATCGTTACTAAATGTCGATAAACAATTTCACGTTCCGAACATTGTCAAAGTTTCTAAACTTTTCCACGAAAATAACTATCCTAAAGATCTAATAAGAGAACGCATTAAAAAGCGAGTTCGACAACATGTGAATAATACACAATCCAATGACGCAGAATCTGACAATGCGAAATTTTATTCAAGAATCCCGTTTATTAGCGGTCTTTACCAATCCATTCAACAAAAATTGAAAGGATATAACATCACTGTACCGGGAATGCAACACAAGTTATCCCCGATTATCAGCAAAGGTAAAGATAAAATTAAAAGAATGGATCGTAATAATTCAGTTTGCTGCATTAAATGCAACGATTGCGATGCAACTTATGTTGGCGAAACAAAACGTAATTTGAAAACACGGGTAGACGAACACAAATTTAACATACAAAGACCGTCACAACCGAGCATCGGTATTACTGAACACCGAATCGAAACGAATCATGATTTTAATTGGCAGAATGTTGCAGTTTTAGATACTGAGGTTAATTTCGCTAAAAGGAGACTATCCGAAATGATCCACGAAAAATTGCAGCATAACTCTCTGAATAAAATCGAAGATTCTCTTAATTGAAACACATCGTATGTATATGTATTGCATGTATATGTATATATATAACAAGTAAAAAATTGCAGAGTCGTATTTCGCTTCGTTGTTGGATAATGAATTTTTTAAATTTCAAAATGTGGCGGCTGCTTCCGTGTTGCTCGTAGAACAATGCGCCACCCGCCGCGCGCGACTCGTTGTAGGCAATAATAATTTTGGCACATTTAAACCAATCCCTTCTTACTCAGTATTAACGACATGGAAGTGATACGGGTCTCATCCCATCGGGGTGCTTTTCGGAGTTAGTCCCCTTGCCTCTCACTATGGTTGCGACCTTTCTGAACTTAAAATATAGCATATCGGAAGTACCCTCAGGTATTTCACAAGGGTTCAGTTGTCACTAATATCCGTTGATTGGAGGTTAGGTTTGTATAAGAAGGCGGTCTAGTAATTAAATGGGTAAAAAAATATAGGCGAAACCCACGGAGAACGGAACACACTATGAAAAACAGCGCCACCGTGCATTTTACATTGGTTGACCGCCAGCACAACATTATGTAATGTTAACGTTACAGCCGCAGTTTTGAGTGAAAATCAACTCGTTGGTATGCAGCACTGCTGATAATAGGGGGGAATGCCGATAGAGGCGCTAATATTTTATTACACGGAAAACTTGTTAGAAACGCGGAATCCCGATCTTCTATACGTATTATGCAGATGGTCGTTTACGACGAAACAACTCGAATTCGGTCACGCGATGCTTCAACGAACCTTAACGTGAATTAGGGAAGGTCGTCCGAAGATCGCGTCTCGAACGATCATACCATAACGCAGTGGAAATCGAGACACAGCGGTTCGGTTTGAATCGGGACACTCCGACCTTTTGGTCTCGTGGACCCTCTAGGCATAGAAGTGCTTGGCCTCCTTATATCTTGCCCGTTGAGTGGTCTCGTCCTCCGCTCCCCTTGAGCGGGCTCTCTGCCACCTCGTTCTGACCCGGCGGAGGGCAGGTGTCCACCATCTAATCTAACGCCCTTCGGTCGCTGCCCCCGCCAAGCCAGGTGCCCGTCAGCCGCCACACCGATCCAGTCGGTCAGAAGACTGGCCATCTCGTCCGGTGGGCAGGCTCTGAAGGCCTCCAGGCCAAAGCTGTGGCCGAGAGTCCTCAGCTCTTCGGAGAACGGAGCAATGTTCTTGTCTCTGGTGGACTCCACGCCTCGGTGCACTGGTGCCCCCAGATCCAGGAGCAGGCTGTTGTAATCGCTGTGCGACCAACCTGGCTCCACGCTCCAGTTGACCTCCATGGTCCCCAGCCCCGCGCCCAAGGTCGGGTGGATGTCCGTGGAGCCCCTGGAGCCCACGAAACGAAAGCCTCCAGGAGGTGGCCCCGCATGTCGTTCGCATGCCCCCGCAGTCGGTTCTTCGAGAACCATAGTGGAGAGGATGCGTTAGCATCCATACATACCACCGTGGGTCTCGGAGCAACGCGTTCGAGGACTTTCTCCAGGTATTGCAGGGGTCCCGCAAGGGAGTCCCCGGAATCCTGGCCTCTCGCTTTGGGGCGGCAGTAAAGCGAAACGACCGCGATACTACCTCCAGGGCCACAGACCTCGACGCAGACCCCGTGTTACCCGTCAGTCTCCCCCTGGATGAGGAAGACCTTCAGGTCCGGGTTGAGGGCCACGATCGCCACACCTCCGTTGGTGCTGGTGAACCTCTTGGTATGGCTCCTGCAGCGCGAGGATGTCGCCGTTCCTGGATAGAGCCAGGTCGCCCAGGTCGGCGCAGACCGAGGCAGCTCGACCGCAGTTCAGATACACGATCCGCAGCCTGGGCCGGTCTTCAGCCATCCTGGGACCGGGCTATCAGCGCCTCCTCCATGGCGCGTCGTCTCGAGGGGCAACTCAAACTGTTCGCCAAGTGCTCGTGGGGCAGTTTCCTCCTCTTGCAGGAGGCGCACTTTGCCGGCGCCTCCTTCTGCGGGCACTCAGCGACTTTGTGGCCCGCTTCGGCGCAGTGCTTGCAGGTGTCGCGCTTGGCGCGACAGTATTTGGCGGGTGGCCAAACCCCCAGCACCTGAAGCACTGCTTCACCCCCGAGTACTCGCGCACTCGGCACTAACTCCACCCAAGGAATATCCTTCCCTTGGGCAGGATGGCGTCCCGAAGCGCGGGAGCCATCTCCAAGACTCGGTGGGCGTGGTCTCCTCCTTTCGCGCCGGTGCGGTAGACGACTCTGGCGGTGAGCCGAGTGTCACAGGCGTCGCCCAGCGCGTGCTTGCGAAGGCGGGCCACCAAGTCACCGTCAGTGACGTCGTTCGGAACGTCATAGACCATGACCCGCGGCTGCTGGCCCTCGGCCTCGGTCACCATCAGCCCCGTCTCTTTGAGGGCATCGTTCTCGAGGAGCTTTCGCGCATCCTCGGCCTCATCTGTTTCGATGTGGACGCGCCCTCCACTCAATCTCACAACACCCCGCACCTTGATCTTTAGGGCCTCGGGGTTCACGACCCGCTTGACGATGTCCCGCGTTTCGTCACTGGTGGCCTCGGGAGCCGTGGTCGCTGGAGCAACGATGACCACGTGGCGCTTTGGCCTGATCCTAGGAGCGGTTGGTGAGGAGGCTCGCGCAACGGGCACCCCAATCGGTGAATACTTTATTTTTTCGAAGAATCGCGCTTTGACTTTTTTTTCTTCGACGGATCTTTTTTTTCAAATTATCCTTGTCGGGTTTTGACTTGTTAACTTTTTTGCGTTTTTGACACTCGCAAGTACATTTCTTATCGCGCGTACCCGTACAATGACACATGTCCAATTCTTTCAATCTGTCTAAGACACTCTTCTCGGGCAATTCCGAAGAAAGACCGGAAATAGACAGATTTGTACGACTGACTGCGGAAAACAAGTGTCTTGGGAATGCATTTGCGTTGACCGAGATTCTTGAGGCACTTGCTTCATCGCCCCAGGTGTCGGGACGCGAAATGTCCGTTGCACCCGTCCCGGATCCACTGCCGATTGAACGGACTTCAATCGGTTTCTTTTTCGGTCTTCCCTGTTTTCTTTTTTCGGCGGGGTGAGTTATAGTCTTAGACAAATCAGTCCCGCTTTCGGGATCGGACGTCGAAAACGTGAACAAGTGTTTTCGAAGGGAAACTTCCTCGATATCGGTATCGACGTCGTATGTGTTATCGTCCATGTCAGTGTCGACTCCTGATTGCAATTCCCATGCCTCGATCTTTGCCCTGCGCTTTTCAGCCCTTACGGCTGCTTTTTTGGCACTGGAGTCAGAGTCCGTGCTATGTTTGATAAAGTAGCCAAGGCTGAACGCGCCAACCTTGGCCACTTCGTCGTCCTCTGAGTCCGACTCTGACGTACCAGCCCTTCTTCGGGGCTCTTCAGTTGCCGAGGAATCGGAAGTGTCCGACTCATAGGGTCTTGCAGCGCTGGCAGGGGGGGTTAGCCCCTTCGTGACGTGCTTCGTCACGGGCGTTTGTCCTCTTTTTCCCGTCTTCCTTGTGGCAAGGCGCCTCTCCTTCCACAGCGACAACCCTCTCCATCCTTCTCCCACCTCCCATAACCTTCCATCCCTTCTCCATCTTAAGTGTGTTTTTTGTTTTGTTATTATTCTTCATGTTAGGTCCCACGAGCGTGGTTGGAAAAACATGTCCGGCTGTGCAGAGCCCCCATACACAGCTAAGGGAATTAATACACCCCGCTGCTCCCCTGAGCCAGCGGGGGGGACCGTTTGCGACGCACATGCTCTGCGCCATGCAGGCCTCGGCACGGTACCTCACGCCTTACCTTGAGCGCCATAGGGGTCCCGGGGCGGGCCAGTCCCCTAACTGCCTTTCGGCGGCCCCCTGGGATTCTCCACGGATCCCTCCCCCTCGACCAATCCGGCATGGTAGTACCTACCGGCATAGCCCGAGGGTTCATTGGGATGCTGGGAGTCGTGCAACACTTGGACCAAAGTCTCCTGGGGTGAGAACACCCCGGAAGACCTTGGAGCCCTCCCGCCTCGACAAGGCGGATGCACATGGGGGGGAGTAGATAGGGACAGAAAATCTGAAGTGGTGTTTAAGGTGCCCTGCCCAATGGGGCGGGGCAGAGTTTAAGGGCTCTGCCATCCCCGCCGTGGCTACCAGTTTGACGTGAAGGGGCTTGTCTTCACGCCTCTACTGGTCAAGAAACCACTGCCCCCGCGAGTCCAACCCACGGGGAGTAGATAGGGACATTGTCTAGGATGCACTCTACTATGCCGTAACTCTGGGAAGTACCTGAGCTTTTCGCCATACCCTCCCCCTCCCGGTTAATGCGATGTGTCCATATTGTTGGCAGTTGAAGCATCGTGTGGTTTCCACGAAGTCCTCGATTGTGTAGACTAGCCAATCTATGCAGATTCTTCGTCGCTCTAAGAGATTCTCTCTTGCTTTGGGTGTCACTTCTATGACCCAGTTTGTTATTTCGGCGTCTTTTTTACCGAATTTGTATTTCGTTACTGCAGTGTCTTTTTCATCTGCGATAAGGCTTTTTAACACTAGGTTAATTTTATCTGCGTTCTAGAATATTCTAGAACGTTCCAGAATGTTCTAGAAAAACTAACTAAAATTACTGAAAAAAGCTATTTTTATAAACAATTACTACAATTATTAATAACAATTTTCAATATTAGTGACGCTAATGTTAATATTTTGTATAATATTAAGCAAAAACTTACCAATTGATGCTCGCTGGAGTTGAACGGCTGTCACCCGGCTTCCCCGATAGCAGTCTTCCAATTGTTGTTAACAATTGTTAAAAAAGTTAACTTAAACATTTCAATTGTTGTTAATTTTTGGTATTGTTATTATAAAAAACAATTGTTAACAATTGTGTCTCGCTCGTTGGATGTCAGATGTTTTCTCGTTCTGGTTTCTTCGTATTGTTTATCACTTTTAGTTAACAACACTTAACTTTTTAACTGACTTAACCAGGATTAACAGGGCGTATGCACGCGACACGCGACGACAGGCGTTTGCGATACCTCTGGAGCAGTGGGTTCATGGCGATGTTCCACAGAGTGGGTACAGAAATGGAACCCTGTGGTGCCCCTCTTGCAACCTGACAGTCAACCCTTGTATTTAAGGTGCCCCACCTGTCGACCGACTTTCGGACACCCCCGTCTCGCTCGGGACGAGTGAACCAATTAAGGGCTTCACCGCACCCCGCCATTACAAGTAATAGACGACAATGGCTACCAAATTGATACCCAGCCACCTGCCTGTCGTATCTCCTCTGGTGAGGAGAAGTCTTTTCCAGCGAAACCACTGCCCCCGCGAGTCCATACCCTGGGTTTGAGCCGGTTTGGGGTCAGGCATCCTTCCGGTGTCCGACCAATCGGACTCGGAGAGGCGGGGACATCACCCCCGGGACTGATTTAAGGGGTGATCCTAGAAAGCCAGTCCCCCCTGCCTACGTTGAAGAGGCTGCCCAGTAGATTACTCTGCCTGGGCAGACCTCCGCGACATCGCCTCACCGGCGAACCTCACGAGCACCTCGTAGCTTTCCTTACTACGCATCAGGCCCGTGAGGTCCCAGTCGCCTTCCTACCTCCGGATTCCCGTGGCAGGGAGGTCCCGGAGTTCGGCGTATAGCCTGCACTCGCACAGCTACACAGAGGTGTCGGAGCCTTGCCCACCTTGTACAGGAAGGAGTTCAGGCTCCCGTGTCCCGTGAGCAGGGAACCCGCACTCAGGGTATATTCCACCTCCGGCAGGTTCGAGATGGTGGACACCTCCGGAATGAACCGGCGGGTTACCGCCCCGGACTGGCGGGTCTGCCATCGCTCCTGCCAGATGGCCAAGGCTCTCCTCTGGACGTGTCGCCTGAGGTCGGAGACGTCGCTCTCGGAGGGGGGGGGGGGGCGGCCGGTTCCTGGCCGGTATGCTGACCACCCTCAAGCCCCAGGGGATGTCCCCGATAAGGACTTGGAGCGCGCTCGTGGCAGAGTGCCGCTCCCCATGCAGCCGCGCCGTACATCGCGCAAGCCCGCATGACTCCGCCATAAATGATGCGGGCCTCCTTTGTGCGGAGGCCCCACTCCTTACGCGCGACCCGGTCTAGCGAGGCGGCTGCCCCGACCAGGATTGCCTCCGTCTTCTGGAGGCTCACCTTGACCCCGTACTGGCGTTCCCAGCGGTCCGCCTGCTGTAGCGTCCTGTGCGTCGCCGCAACTGTTTCCAGCTCCCGTCGGCTGTCCCCCCTCAAGAGTATGAGGAGGTCGTCAGCAAAGGCGACGACTGTCGCGCCGATGCGCCTGTATGCGACGAGGAGCTGGTTCATGGCCACATTCCACAGCAGGGGACCACAGATGGAGCCCTGCGGGCAACCCCTGACCACCCTTCTCTCCACTGCCCGGTGCTTGGCATCCATGGAGGCCGACCTTCCCCGGAAGAAGTCCCTCCAGAGGAGGTACTCCTCCGTGCCATAGCCCCGGAGCAGGGCCAGGACTGGGTCATGGTTCAGGTGGTCAAAGGGCCCACAAAGTCCACCAATATGCCAAGGGCGTACTTGGACGGGGTGGCCGCCACCTGGTCCACCAGGGTCGACCACGCGCTCATGGTCGAGCGCCCGGTTCGGAACCCATATTGGGCCTCGTCCCAATCATCTATAAGGGGGCCAAGTCTTGCTACCATGAGGGCCTCGAGGACCTTCCCCAAGACCGAGAGGAGGCTGATGGGCCTGTAGGAGCCCACCTCCCCTCTGGGCTTGTCGGCCTTTTTTTGAGGAAGGCCACTATCCGGGCCCGCTTCCAACTGGTCGGGAACACCCCCCCCCCCTGAGGCAGCCGTTGTACAGCGCCAACAGGAATTGGGGGATCACCCCAAAGGCCACCCGGAGTAGCTCGACGGTGATACCATCAAGACCGGGGGCCTTCCGACGCTTCATCCGGCCAACGGCTGCTTGGATTTCGATGTAGGTGAACTTCCGGGGGTTGCAGCGGGGGACGGTGTCGGCGCAGGGGACCTGGGGGGCACTGGCGTCGGCGACGGGGACAAATGTGTCCATCATCGCCTCAGCCGACTCCACCCAGTCTTTTGTCCACCCGCCGTTCTGCCGTTTAAAGGCGCAGAAGTCCTGGGACCCCTTTGCCCGGCAGAGTTTATATACCGCCCCCCACTGGTTGGCATTCCCGACCCTGGAGACGAAGGCCTGACGTGAAGTGCGGATGTTTCCGGCATACTTATTCGATTTGACGAGTAATGTGATCGAAGCGCCAATTTCTATGATCGAAACCGTTTCTCTGGCAGTTTTTAACCGATTTTAATGAAATTGTTTTAAAACGCGCAGAAAACCTTCCCACAAGTGCGATTTTTTTATTCCATTAGTTTTAAGCCCGTAAATTCCGGAAAAAGTGAAATAAAAATATCTAACGTGTTATTATGATCACCTAGACGTGTATATCACAAAGGGAAAAACGAAATACGTATTTATTATGTGTTAATTGTTACAAAATATACATCACATATGTATAAAGTATAGGATACACAAGTTAACCTTTCTTTCTTTCCATTAATCTTACACTGCAAACAAATTTACGTGTATGTTTGCATTGTGTTAGATTAGGAATAGTTTGCTTTACGTTTGAAGTTGTAAAACCTCCCATAACATGTACAATTACAATCAACATGTAAGTTTAATATTTTTGTATGGTTTTTAAGTTTATTTTATAAAATCATTTTGATTTGTTTATATGAAACTTGCATATCGGTGGTAAATTAACATGTTTTACAAGTATGATATGTATTTTTACAACTTTAAAGTTTAAACATGAAGCAATTTATTTCCAACATCGCACTAGTGAAAATTCATCGACAGTTTTAGTGTCCAGTACACTGTAGAAAAATGCAGCCCAGGGGCTGAGAGACGGTTAGGGGACTGGCCCGCCCCGGGACCCCTATGGCGCTCAAGTAAGGTTCGAGGTACCGTACCGTTGCTTGCATGGCGCAGAACATGTGCGTTGCATTTGACGTTCCACGTAGCCGGCACATCGTCTTTCCTAGTATTGCACCAGGCGGCGCAAAATTGACATCCGGTTGTTCGGCATAGCCCAGTTCTCACGTCGGACGTGGTCTTCAGTAATTCGAACATGTACATAGCATTCGCAGGCACGTGTGCTCCTGCCCTTTTTTGACATCGCGAGACACGCGATCATCATCGCACCTGCGACAGCGACACTGGAGGCTAACAGCGATGAGACGAGGGCTACGGTAAAGCGGGTCATAAACCCGGAGGTCCTGAAGATAAAAGTCAGGAATGTCGTCCGGATGAGTGGAGCCGTGGTCCGCAATGAAACTGACCAGGCTGAGGACGTCAAGAACCTCGTGGATAATGACGCTCTCAGGGAAAATGGTGGCCACCGAAGAGTCCCGGATACTACCAGTCAACGACCGGACCGGCGGGGCGTGAAAAAGGAACGAAATGCCATCGTCTCAGCGAAGTCGACCCCAGACTGCGGGAAGCCATCTCCTCGGGTGGAGCTTCTGCAAAGTACGGGAATATGCTTCGGTCACGCAGTGTTTCAGGTGCTGGGGATTCGGCCACCTAACCAAGTACTGCCGTGCCTAACACGAGACCTGTAAGCACTGGGCCGAAGCGGGCCATAATGCCGGGCCACATTTTTTTCCTTGTAGATTTTACTCCTGAAAACTCGACAATCGCGTTGAAAATGTTTTATATTTATATATTTTTACGATATTAATTTTAATGTTTTGTTATATAGAAAAATGTTTTACACAGATTCAATTTATTTTCTGTCGTTTTTCTCATTGAAGTGTGTTACCACCATTATTTCTACCTCTTTATATTTTAATTTTCAGCTTGGTTTTATTTGTTTTCTTATCATTTTCGACCTAAAAACATACAGGGCGGTACAAATGTACAAATTGTAATTTTTTATCAGTTCAAATTTTCCATTCTTTACCACTTTTTTCAAATCCATGTCAGAAGTTTAAAATGACAAAATATGCATAGAAAAAAAATCATCGATGAAAAATATTAAAAATTGTAAGACAAAATACATTTATAATAGTCCAATTTCCTTTTTCTACACTAAAGAATTTGAACTCTTTTACAGAGTTTGAACCATCTTAAAAGACTTTTTATTAATAAATACTAAATTATAATATGTAATATTAGACTTCTACAGAGAAAATTAAAAAACATTTACGATCAGGACACTTCTTAGCGATATACCTACATAAATAAAAAAACGTATGGGTGCATATATACAATACATGTCATATATATATATATATATATAGTAAGTTGCGAATCTGTGTCGAAACGGCATAGTAAATAAATAGAATGATTGCATCTATCATTGCATATAAAATGTTCAATTGAAATGTATATCTAAAAGTTGTTGCGTGGCTTTATCAATAAAAGGCTAATTTTTCGAAATATTTATCGACAGTTGATAATGGAAAAAAATGTAAATTCATAATATACAAAAAACTATTGAATTTTTGTATATTCTTTACCAATAAATTGTTATAAACAATTATTGTTTATAAACAAAAAAAGGGTATTTTATTTTTAACATATATCGTACTTCCAATGGTTAATTTGGCGCTAACTGCGATATGCAAGCCATGAGAAGAAGAGGGTTTTCGTTTGTGTTGTTTATTTAATTTTTTTAACAACAAATTGACGATTTTTTACAAAACGTTATGCATGTTTTGCATCTAATTTTTCCCGTAGAAATGAATAACAAACTGTTATAAACAAATATTTTTTAAACACGAGTATTTTATTTTTGGCATATATCCTATTACCAATAGTTAGTTTGACGCTATCTGTGCTGTGGAATGCGTGGGCCTTAATTAACACTTTCTAATATAATTAATATGGGGAATATATCAAGATATAAAGATTTACAAAACGAATATTGAAGGTGGAGAATTAAAAAACCTTACAAAATTATGACGAATACCCAGACGTAACTTAAAAAAATTGTGATAAGATAATTTTTTTGAAAGAAATTTTTTATTTTGGACCCTGAATCGTGACGCTCTTCAGTTTCTAAATATTAATCGACAGTTTGACGAAAAAGTAACGTAAATTCATAATTATTATTTGTAAAAGAACGGATTTTAAAGATAGATAAAATCATAAACGTATTTCTAAACCTGGAAGTAATGAAGACACTTCTTACGCACTGTTTAATATACCTGTGCATATGGCTAAAGTATTTTATATTTATTGGTAAAGAATATACAGAGATTTTTTGTAATATTGTAAATTTATATTTTTTTCTCTGTCAACTGTCGATAAATATTTAGTCTTTCTTTAAATCAATTGAAGTTTTTCTATTGATGAAGTCACGCAACAACTTTTAAGTGAATGTTGATGGGCAAATAAAGAAAGAACAATCAGAAACCTGCCAGAGAATTATAAGAAGTCAATTTACAGAAGAAAATTATATACATGTAAATGTGGATATTATTGATTATTTCACCATGACTTCCAAAATGAACATATTCTAGGCAATGAAGTACAAATCAAATATTAACTGTTGAAATTTAGTATTTATTAATAACAAAACTTTTCAGAAGAGTCAGACTGTCAAATTGGATTATTAAAATTGTCACTTTTCTTACAATTTTTTATAATTTTTAACGCCGAATTTTTTATGCATATTTTGTAATCAATTGATTTCTCGCATGCATTTAAAAAAAGTATATGTGGAATGCATCTAAAATGATGCAAGCAGACCGATGGCATGTTAAGAAATTAACTTCAAGATGCACTATTCTGCTTGAAAACTAAAGGAATACGTATTTGTTTACATTTTTATAAACTTTTTTTTTTATTGTTTACCAAAATTTATTACTCTAAATTTTGTCAATAAAACGAATTTTTTTTTAATTGCTCATTCGGATGCTCTGAATTTACTTATGTATATCCGTTTGAAGTTTCACGCAAATAAGTCCAAATCAGTAACAACAGCAATTTTTGTGTAAAAAAAAGCGCAACATTTTTTTTTAACCGGTTTTCAACTGATTTTACTAGTTTATGTAGATATAAAGGAAACGCGAGACATTAAATCGTTACTAATGGGTGTTTTGTTACAAAATGATATGCTCAAAAGTTGTTTTCAAAAAAAGTGAGTACATTTTTTTTAAATTCCTTTTCTTCGGATATCTATAAAAAACCAGAATATAAATGAATAAAAATGCATTCAAAATTTCGATCCCTTTAAATTCATTTCCGTTTACTGGGATATGCACTATATCCTAAACACAAAATGGATAGTGAGTGCAGATATACTAAAAAATTAATTTTGAGAGTGACCACATAAAAATCGGTTGCAATAAAATAAAAAACGAACATTTGGTTGAAACATAATATAGGTAAAGTGTGATATTATTCTATGAATAAAATGTCGTTGATATATACAGCCTTTCTATATGATCTTTAAAAAATATAGTAAACGCGTATCCGAAATTCAACAAAATGAAATGGTGTTCTATGACCCAAGAAGCCCCAACCCCGGCGGCTACATAGAATAATCCGCATCGAAAGAAGGCTGGCACGATCCGCGAAGTTATTTCTTATGTATACGCATGTGTGCGTCCCTCTTACACGCTAGTTTGCTTGTGTGAGTGTCATAAGGGAAGCGGGCCCCGCTAAGCACCCGTAAAAACATACGGTACTGGTATACGCCATTTGTCATTTTTCACCTTGGGTCCGCCATTGCCCGCTTCGAATCGTAGATGCAAAAATTTGGCTTCAATTCGAAATAAAACGACATGCAATTATTTGGAATAGAAGCCGGCCGATGTCAAGAATGGACGCAAAGGCCCCTTTTGGGCAAAAATGCTATGGATAATGAGTAATTAACCGTTTTTGTGGTGCTCACTAACACACGTAAAGCCTGTGTACGTGTGCCTTCAAAAAGGGTCGTCGGAAATCATTTTTTACGGGCTTAAAAAAATTTTTTTGACAAAAAGGGGCTTTGCGTCCATTCTTGGATGAAAAGGGCTCATGATTAATGCGTTTCCAGCACGATTCCATGAAAATTGAAGGAGAATTTTTGCATCTACGATTACTTCCGGTCTAGAAGTTCCAAAGCCGCCACCGTGGCGTTCCGGTGCTCGGAGAGAACACCCTTAAACCAGGGACCACACCGACATTTTTGTAGGAAATCTTAAGCTCTACATAAAAGATTCACAATAATTTCAGTGTATCTTATACTGTTTTCGTCATGGAAGCCTTAGAATGAAAAAAGAGAGAGAGCTCCCGTATTTTTCACTTTTATTAAGGGGAGGGTACACCCAAAAACTGAGCTCTATGAAATACAACCTTAAAAAATTTGAAAAAATTATTTTTTTAGTAATTTTTGACGTAGAATTCTGTGGTGCTAGAATAAAAAGTGTAAACATTTTTTTTGACCCATAAAAAAATTTTTTTCGAAAAAAATGAAATTTTTTAAAATCCATCCTTAATTATTTAGAAAATGTATTTTTAAGTTCACCATCATTTCTTTTTTAATTTGTAAATTACATTTTTAACATTTTTTCGAAAAAATAAATTTCGTTTCGCGCTAATATGTAGGAGTCGGAAAAATTATTTCTGGAGCAATTTTCAACGTGGAATTTAGTGGTACTGGAATAAAAAATGTAAACACTGTTTTTGAGCATTAAAAAAATTGTTTTCTTCCGTAAGAAAATTATTTTTTCGAAAAAAATGGAATTTCTTAAAAGCCATCCGCAATTATTTAGAAAATGGGCTTTTATGTTCATTCCAATTTAAAAAAATTTTTAAATTAATTTAGAAAAATTTAGTAGCATTTTTTCAAAAACGCAACTTTTTTTCGCCCTAAAATTTTCGGGACAAGCATAACTTTTCCACTTTTTATTTTTACACTACTTTATTCCTTTTCACAAATTACAATATAAATAATTTTTTCAAATTTTGTAAAGGTATAATTATTTCGTGGCTAGGCGATCTATTTACAATCAGGGAAAATAAACAAAATTGCAGATGTAAACAAGTGTAACGACGATGATCGATCACAAATGTTACTTTACTATTGAGAAAGTGAAGTCCGGACGAACACTGAGAAAGACGTGAAAAACGGTTTGTTCGCTTGTTTACATCTGCAATTTTGTTAATGTACCTGAAATGTAAATAGACCGTCCAGCTAAGAAATAATTATAGATTTATAATTATTATAAATGAACAGATTATTACAAATAATTGCTAATAAACAAAAGCGTCTAGAAAGTATGAATGAATATTCTCAAAGATTAATAAAAGTGTACCTGTCCCTACATTTTTATTTTTATTTATTATTTAATATTGTTGTATACTTTTTAAACATTCACTTTATGTTTACAATATTTTTATTCTTACAGTTTTATTATACAGTTGGCCGTTCGCTCGCTTTAAAAACATTTCAATAGCAGAACAAATCAGTGATACGGTTACACGATTAATTACACAGCTACATAATAAACTAATTACAAAAGAAAATAAATTATGAAGAGAAACAAAACATTGGAAGAGTTTTATTCTATTATAGTATTTTCGATTCAAGAGCGTAAAATACGATTTTACGCACCGCTTTATAACATGCGATTAGATAGGAGCGGTGCGTAAAATCGAATTCTTACGCTCGTGTATCGAACGGTATTTTTTGACATACTATGCGTAAAATTTGCACGCTTTTTTTAGTGTGTGTTAAAGACGATGTTACGCACGAGTGCTGACCGCCGGGGTCGAGTGGCCGGCAATGCCGGACACGAGAGGGCGGCCGGACAGCACAAATGCGTAAAATCGTATTTTACGCACTGAAAAAGGTGCGTAAAATCAAATTTTACGCATAGTATTTAAAAAACCTTTTATTTAACTATTCCGTTTACCAAAAAATATTATTACTAAAAGACAATATTTCACTTAAGAAAAACACTCACGGAAAAGCAGAATATTATTTATGGGATTATTATTTTTAATCTAAGTAATGTACCACGATGTTATATTTGGGGTTGGCTTGTGCCTAAACATTGTAGACGGTTCTCACATACTTTTTTGTAGGAAATTTCCTACTCTACAAAAATATCCTTTCAGTTTTGCTTTATTTTGCAGCATTTTCGATAACGAAGTGATAGAATAACCGATAGCGTCTTTCGAATCCCTCGCCATGTTTGGCTTTATGTTACGAAAATCGTTTTGCGTTCTACCGCTTACGTATCGAAGACGTAAGATGGAGCAAACCTAAAAGGATATTTTTGTATAGCACAAAATTTCCTACAAAAAAGTAAACAAAATCGTTTAGCCACAAGCGAACCCAAAACATAGAATCCTGGGGACTGGGAATACGTAAATACTCAGTACTATCTGCTTTTAAGTAAAACACAACAAAAAAGACAATGAGCGACATATCAAGTATTTACGTACGTCATTTGGTAACAAAGCGTACACCAGTTATAACAGTAGTTCTTACAAATACGTCACTCTGACAAATTAAGACGAGCTGGATTCACGGATCAGCTCTTATACTCTGAGAGGCACCACTTCGATTGGGAAAAGGAGAACGACGTGCCGGACCCTAGCGTGCGCGATGCGTACTAGTTCCTACTCACGCGCCTTTGCCCTCGAAACAGTGTTCACAGATTTAGTATGCATCTCGGGCACGCGCAGTACGAAGTTGCGCTGATTAGCCACCCGACTCCCCGCGGAACCGCGGGAATTCAAACGGCACGTTGGCGGATGAGTTTCAATGCAAAATCATCAATTTTGACATGAAAATGCATTTGAAAAATTCGGTTTTTTGACCAAGTCGGTGCAAGACATGTTTCTTTCTGAAATACTGAAGAAAGAATTAGGAAATTGCAAGAAATATTCTTTTTGTAAGCATGACAGTATAAAAATTCCTGTTTTGTGATTAAAATTGTATGCGATACGTAATTTCAAGCAATAAAAATTCAAAAATACACTCCAAAATTTATAAATAAATGATTCCTTTGTATGCTGTAATGAATTTTATTGAAAATAATCTTACTAAAAGAATACGGCACATTATGTAATTGTAATATTATTCTTTATCACGTATATGGTAAAAATGACTCTTTAAAAGTATTTTGAAAATAAATTACGTATCGCATACAATTTTAATAAAAAAACAGGAATTTTTATACTGTCATGCTTACAAAAAGAATATTTCTTGCAATTTCCTAATTCTTTCTTCAGTATTTCAGAAAGAAACATGTCTTGCACCGACTTGGTCAAAAATCCGAATTTTTCAAATGCATTTTCATGTCAAAATTGATGATTTTGCATTGAAACTCATCCGCCAACGTACCGTTTGAATTCCCGCGGTTCCGCGGGGAGTCGGGCGGCCAATCAGCGCAACTTCCTACTGCGCGTGCCCGAGATGCATACTAAATCTGTGAACACTCGAAATTGCTACATATCTCGCAAAGCTATTTAGATATTGACATTTGACGCACTCAAGTGACATAAAGTATCGCATGAAACATGTGCGTAAATGTTTATTCTGCGAATGTGAGTACGACCGGACTTCGGGTCTAGAAGTTCCAAAGTAAAATGCGACCGAAAAATGTCAAAAGTGTGTAAAATAGCATTTTACTTTATATATATGACAAGATTTTTTTTATTTGCTAAATCAAAAAATTCTAAATGGCGACGGCCATTTTGAAATGCGAAAATGTCACCATATATTTGTAATTAGCAACCCGAAAAATATACGGATACAGTAAATTACGAAAATCCATGATTATTTAATATTTTGCATCCGCCATTTTAGAGCCGCCATTTTGAATTTAACAACACGAACCTCAAATTCATAATCATCGGCCTCAAAAACTCCTGAATAATGATTTTTGTCTAAATAGAATCACATTTCGACTAGATTTAGTCCGATTTTGAAAAATGTACAAGTATTTCGTCATATCGACCGCCATTTTAATAAAAAAACAATAATTAAAAAAAATTGTAGAGACAGATTCTTTTAGTGGATACTGTGAGTGCACGTTTGTGACAAATTTTGAGTTAATGGAAATGAGTTTTGACAATAAAAGCTGCCTTTCATTTAAAATAATTTTTTAAATATTTTTGCAAAAAAACTAATACAAATTGTGATTTTTATAAAATTTACAAAACGCATTTCATATCTGATTCATATGAGAAATAAACGCTGAAGTCGAGGTAAAATTCCAGTGTATTTGATGGTTAATGGGTTAAGAATTAAGTGAATATAATAAAATTCCCTATTTTCCAAATGGTAGTATAATTTTTGCTCATATCAAATATAACGTATATTTCTGATAAATATAAGTATTTTAAATCAAATTTTAAAACTCCCGTAATTTAACAATAAACATATTACATTAACTATCTAAATTACAGGGCTCTCAATGCATACGTTCATTGTGGTATTTCCTTTCAGAGGTCGAGAAGCCGCAAGCCCAAATTCTTTCATCGCCTATGCGCAAGTCTAAAATAGCTTTGCGAGGTATATAGTCCAGTCACTATGTACATTTGAAAAAGACAAAATTCCTAGTAGCAATTTTTTTTCTAGGTTGTAGGGGACAACGTTTTTTGGCGATAACTCGGGTTCTAATAAGGCAAAATACTTTTATAATAGCTCATTTTAACGGGTTTTTCCCGCTCTACAAATTATGTTGTATATTTTTTTTTTGATTAATCGATTGTTTTCGAGATATCGAAGAATTAAGTAAAATAAAAGAGATAAATTTTTAGTTTTTTGCGTTTTACTCGAAAGTTTCGATCGGAAATGAAAAACTTTTCAAATAAAAGTTGTAGAGCATAAAAAAATGAACAATTTTCATATATTATACGTTCACATTTGTTGAAAAATACGCCTTGTAGAGCGCTCTCAAAGTGCGAGTTCCGCGTCAGCGGCTCAGCGGTGAATCGGCTGTGTCTACGCGGCATGAAATCGCTGCGCCTGGGATTTCCGACTTTACTATTATAAAAAATTAATATAATATATATTTTTCACAGGCTTTATGATGCTGTACAAGTTATTTTTTATGGCACCTCGAAAATTGTAAATAATGTTCGACGAATTGAACGCGAAAATATAAAAAATGAGCATTTTCGAACTTATTTACATTTCATAATTAGTTGCAATTAGAGCAAAGAAGATATTTTTTTAATATTTCGTAATTATTGCAGGTATTTTGAACACCGTAAAATTGTCCTCTACCAATCAAATCTGTATTTATCATTGCAGACATAATAGTCTATACGAAAATATAGTTACACTTACCGGCTGATAAAAAAAATACAAGACGCCTTAAAAAATACAAGAAATTTTATTTTTGGATATAATTGATCTTAACCTATGTATGAAGTTTGGAAGAATAAGTGTATCGACAACATTTCATATAAAAGAGTAAACAATATTTATTTATTCATTAACCATTAAACTAATTGTTATTATATTAAAAGAAATACACATAATTTAGTTGTATCTAAGTCGTTTAGTTGACGGCTGGTTGTCATCTTCTTCTTCTTCTTCTTCTGCAACGGAAGGTGATGTGTCAGGGTTTTCCGCGTTTTCTTTGTCGATACTTTCTAAACATTCATTAATTTCATTTCGGACTATTTCTGCTGGAGTAACTGCATTTTGACACGTTTGCCCGGAACAGTGGTAACAAATGACTGGACATTTGATCCCTGCTTTCCTGCAGCCACATGCACCACTGCAACTTCCTTTACATTTACAGGAAATTAATTTTAATAGTTCTTCAGGTGCTGGTGGCGCATGGTTTCTGATTGGCTGTAAACCTGCATAAGTTCTAACCCAGCCATAGTTTTCGGGCTCTTTTTCATTACCTAGCCAAGTCTGGACTTGGTGGTAGGTGCGCTAGATGTGTTCATTTGCGGAGGTTTTTGTTGGTGGCAGCGTGGCTAAATTTAACTGAGTGTTTGAAGCTGATTTGACAAAACATTTGAAGCGTATCGTATCCAAGTATTTGTCCTCTTTCCGACCTCCATACAAAGCGACCAGGAACACTTCTCCAGCCGACGTCAAGACTTTATCATCAATTGTTTGGAATTTAAATAGTTCCACCGAACTCGTTAAATCTGGCCGATTTATCAACGTTGTAATAAATTTCATCTTTCCTACATTGAACAGAGAGGACGTGGTATCGCATCCGCTTAACGCATGTAAAAAAAGGATATTACTGCGGATGGAATCATCGTATTTGAAACTCGTACAATTGAAAATCGCTTCTTTGACTTTGCCTTTAGCAGGCTTTGTGAAAAATATATTCTTTGCATTAGGTGCCAGTCCAGTAGGTAACACCAGTAAGTCGATGTTCTCACCGACAATTTCAGCTGAATCATACATTTCAACTTTTTCGATTGCTGTATTGACGAGTAGGGCATCCGCATCTTCGACAGCCTGTCGAACTTCAATTCCCGCTAACTCGAAATGAACACGAATCATGGAGATGAACCTCTCTTTGTTGTTAGCGTTTGACAGAAATTTATCTTGGCTGATTGTTGGAGTCGTGTTTTCGTCGAAAACTACATCTGGGCTTTGTTTCTTCCTAATACGCCTTTCTCTCTCAGCTGATTTCGTCCCGGATATTGATTTGTCGTTTGTGTAACCGTCGAATACGATGCAAACATTTGTTCCAAAATGTTTCTGCACATACGTCACGTACTTTGTACAAATAAGTTTGAAATTGGTGACTTTGTCCCACACAACTTTATGTAAGAGGAATCCGCCATCTATCAATCTTATATGATTTTGTCCAAACTGTACATTTTGTAATGGCGTAAATGCATTGTACATCGAGGACTTAGTTCCTTTGCGCATTCCTACTTCTGTAAATAAAGTTAAAGGAAAAGGCGACAAGTCATATTTTAAATATTTTTCAATATCGGCTTCCGAATGTTTCGTTATGCACATTCTCTGAAATAGTAGCAGAGGGTCGATCGTAATAGATGTAGATTCGATTTGAATGCAACTGTTGACAGTAGCCAGTGGTTGTACTTTATCTTTTCTTTTGTAAGAGATACCGTCGTTGATACGAAAAAGCATTTTAATATATATAACGATAATACTTCATATTCACAGCAATTACATATTATTTTTTATAAATATTAAAATAACGAAATACATTTTGTTTGCAAAAACATAATTAAACATACGAAAGAACAAAAATGATCATATTTTATAATTACGCGTTCGATTCGTCGAACATTATTTACAATTTTCGAGGTGCCATAAAAAATAATCTGTACAGCATCATAAAGCCTGTGAAAAATATATATTATATTAATTTTTTATAATAGTAAAGTCGGAAATCCCAGGCGCAGCGATTTACGTGTTAGTCTAAATAATCGAAACTTATTTGAGAGCAATTTATTAGATCAGTTGCGTAAACAGGCTCACATATTGGAAGATTATTTCGTTGTGAAGAATGGCGAATTTCTACATCATAAAATGAACAAACGTTTAGTTAGTATGAAAACTTTCGTGATCTGTAAAAACGTTAGTGATTTGATCAATTTTGTCAAAACACATCGAGGTTTTGAACATGTGATTTTTATGGTTGGATTGGACGGTGGTGGTGGCTTCTTCAAAATTTGCCTATCAATATTAGAAAATTCCGAAGAATTGCAACGTAATGTTAACCAACCATCCAAGCTTTGTCGACAAAGCTACAAGGATGGAATAGCGGCTAATAAATTTAAGGACTCGGGTGTAAAGAAAACTTTTATCTTGGCAGTGGCAGAAGGTATTCAAGAAAACTTTGATAATGTTTCTTTTCTATGGAATCAATTGAATTTGAATTTACTTACACAGTTCACTATATCAACCGACTTAAAATTAGCAAACATACTATCGGGATTAATGACTTGTGCAAGCACCCCAGACAGCCAGATATGCTGCATAATGCCGCATATAAGGGAAAAGTCAGGCGGCGGATATGTCGGCAGAACTACGGAATATGCGTCATCACATATACAGAAAATTTGCTGGAAATTCTCACCTGCCGACTAGTCTGCGGCGATTCTGACGCATTTCTGCAGAAGGGATTAAAAACGCATACAAACACGGAAGCCGCGTCGGTGAACCCCTACACATGTGCACGCATGCATGCTCGAGGCAAGCGCGATAGGGGGCGATCGGCGTGACCAGGAGAGAGGGGGCGAACAGGAGAAGAGAGGTGACGGACGCAGCCATTTTCTCTCGTTTATCAAGTATCGAAACTATTGAATCGAAAAGATGCGGCAGCGGACTACCCGAAAAACGTGTAAAAAATTTGAATTTTTGAGCAAGTCAGCGCAAAACTTGTTTCTTTCGGAAATCCTGAAGAATTAATTTCAGTTTTAATAAAATAACCTCCTAGCAATAAAAAAAACTTCAGGCGATCGACATAAGACCTTCTCTTTCTAGGTTGCTCCGCTCACTCGCGCTTCGAGACTGTCTCACTTGCTCGGAATAGAAAGACACTCGCTCCCTCTCTCTCTCACTGCTTCCGTACAAGAGTGCAGCGCGACGGGCCGGGCGTTGTCGTTACGAAAAATGCATGCATTTTTGCGAATGTGGCCGGGGAACAAAGTTCCGAAAATCAACACACCCCCCGACGGGCCAAAATTTGCATATAACATGCCTCCAGCGTGATTTTCTTCCCTTTGTCTTTTAAAATTTGGCAAAAAGAAAGCGAATTAAAAAACGTTAGAATCACACAATATCGAAATTTTAGTTTTCGTTTTCGGAACTTTGTTTCCCGGTCGCGCAAATTACACGATTTTTTAAAAATATGGATGCTTTTTAGAAAGTAACACATCGAGAACTGCAGATGGTGAGATACGGTAAGTCATACAATATAGTTTTGAAGGGTTACTTTTTGATTATCGGAGTATAAAAGCGAAAAAACTTATAGTCAATTCACCCCAGATCGAATAACTTTTGTGTTCGATCAAAAAGTTTCAGTAAAATAATTGGAAAGCATAGCGCACATGCGTCAAAAACTGTTCTTTTTTTTCTATAAATGCTGTGCCCTATACGAACAAATTAGATGTAATTTGCGCAATATTTATTTTATTCAGTTTTCCTAACCTCTTTTCCGACACCAGACACTCGGAGGATAAAAAGCGAGAAAACTTATAGTCAATTCATCCCAGATCGAATAACTTTTGTGTTGGATCAAAAACTTTCAGTACAATAATTGGCAAAGCAAAGCGCACAAGTGTCAAAAACTGTTCTTTTTTTCTATAAATGCTGTGCCCTATGCGAACAAATTACACGTCATTTGCGCAATATTTATTTCATTCGGTTTTCCTAACTTTTTTCCGACACCATACCCTCCGTCTGTACAATTCAGAAAAATTTCAAAAAATATTAAAAATATCGCATTTCACGACAGATGGCAAAGCGGAGAATTTTCGCAAAAATTGTGGATCAAATACCTACCTTTGAAGTCCATACTCGGATACCCGGAAAGCAGCCTCACTACAAGGAAATGCGGAAGAATGGAACCACACGCATTCATCCAAACACGCCCGCACACATGCACACACGAACGCATATTCATTCAATATGCATAGAGAAATAAATTAACAAAGGGGGGGGGGAGAAATGCCTAAAAGATACATTTACACCGAAAGAAGAATTTTTGCAATTTGGTCTTGGCCTTCTGCATTGCGAAATACGATCATTTGAGCATCTACTTCACATATCATACCGAACAAAGATTCAAAAGTGGGATATTCGTGTTCCAATGAAAGGTAATAAAAAATCCATTGATTTTATTTCATTATGTCTGAACATCATCAGTATATTATCAAGGGTGAAAATTTAGATTATAGCATTTTTTACGAAGAAAATTTTTTTTAGCTAAAATCAGATAGGGGAAATAAATTTTTAGTTTATTCACTACAACTCGGAAGAAAACAATCTGATGATATTACACCATGGACGATCGTTTTCTTTACCTTTTTCCTGTGTGAAACGCTTACTTGTTGACCTAGAAAAATAATTCCTGGCCCTAGTAGAGGTCACTTGAATTTTTTGCTTCTCTTGGAATGTTTAGGTTCTTACTATTTTTTGCGCAAAAAATGATCAATATTTAAAATGAAATAACCCATCCGAAAATTCTCGTTTTTGATCGCACTAGTCTCATTTCTTTCGCAACACGTATAAGTAAATATATCTCACTTTGTCGATTTTTACACCGTTATCGTATAGATGAGTTTGCGTAAAGAAAATTGTACATTCAACGAAGATTATACGACGCATTAGGGGTTCGTGCAGACCAAGTACTCCAAGGACATGGGACCACTAATACTGGCAATTTAGCCAGGAAATGCTTCGATAATTGTGACAGATTTGCTGCAGCTCTAGAAATTGACAAGAAGCTGGTAAAAAATATATCGATAGTTCTAGAAGCGTTCAAATCAAAAAAAGATCTGTAGTTTTTAGAACTTGAGAAGTTTTGTCGGGACACGTACCGGTACCACTACGAAGTGTATCCTTGGGCCCGCATGAACCCAACATTACATAAGCTCTTGCAACATGGGTGTCAAATTGCTAGAAAATTTCCATTGCCTATGGCATACTTTTCAGAAGACGCTAACGAGTCGTGGCATAAGCTGCAACGGCCCATTCACAGCAAAGTAGTAGGGAGAATAGGCTACTCGATACGTTCAATAGGGCCACATATTGCAGTGACCCGAAGATATCATTGATATCAATAAAAAGGGAAAAATCCCGTAGAAGAGGAGTTACGTCCGAAGAAGTGAAGCGATTTATTGAAAATGGGTTAGAAATTATTAATTATAGTATTTCTGGTAGATTTTTACAGTATATAAAATTGTCAGATATTATATTTTCAAAGGCGTTATTTAAATAATATTTTGTACAATAATCGTATGATCTCATCGTGGTGTATTTAACCTTTCTGAGTATCATATCTCTTTAATAGCCCCTATAATGATATTCATTTTTATCCCTTTATAGGGTAAACGGTACAGTAGTCGGCCACCCTGCAGTAGTCGGCCACTTTATGTATGTAATTACGACTTAGAAAATGTTACAAATGAAGGATTTTTTTGTTTATTTATGTTTTGAGTATCTCAATAAGTATGTTTAAGCTTATTTAATAGCGAAGCATACAGTTTTTAGAAGGTTCTTTTAAGTGGCCGATAACTGTCTCTTTCACCTGACCGACTACTGTCTTTTTTGATACTTTGGAGAAACACACTTTTTTAATATGTAAAATATAATTGTTGGTGAATATTACTCACGTTTTATTTTAAGACAACCTCCAAGACTAACATTTTTTTGTTAAAATAAAAAAAATGTCTTGTTGCACTATTTATATTCATTTTACCAAATAAATTGTCGGTTGTGATCATGTTTAAAAATATAATTTTTTATAATACATACATTCTAATTCTAGACAACCCCTGAGTCGAATGTTCCAGTTTTAAAGTTTGTTTCCATTGTTAAACGGAATTTGAAGACGAATTCTCTAAAATTAGAGCGTTAGATGGCCGATAACTGTACTGTTTACCCTATAAACATGAAATTCTGAAACGAATCAATAGCGAATATAATACGTACGTTAATGTATTAATTTTCATAAATTAAAGTAATAATTTGTTGGAAAGATATGTTTTTAATAGTACTTTTAACGCTTAAAACAATCTTTTAAAAAATTAAACATATTAAATAAAAATTCAGTTTTAGGGATTAATTTCTACTACGATATAAAATATAATACTGAATAACAAATTGTTTTCAGATCTGATGACGCAGAAAATGAAACATATGAAAACATAGAAACTGAAGTAGATGAAAATGAAGGAAGTTCTTCACCTGAATAGGACTAAAAATGTACCTATAAATCCCTAAACAAGATATATTACTTGTAATTTTCAATAAAATTTAAGTCACATTCATACACACCTGTTCCATTATTATTTCTTTGAAACTTTGAAAATAGTCATGTATTCGAAAATAATTTTTGGCACTGATATTTCAAGAAACTGATAACGTAATCGTAATCATCGACTTCCAAAAGCATTGTGTATGGAGTTTCATGAACCTTCATTAAAGTTTTCTGTATTTTAATCACCATATTGGGTGGGGTATTTTGAATTTAGAAAAGCCGATAATGGATACGGAATCAGCGACCCCGAAACTTCTTGCATAATGAGTTTCACATATTTTTATTGAAAATATATTATTTTGCCCGCCATTTTGGCTCGGCTATTTTGAATTTTGAAAAACCGATAATGGATTCTTAATCAGCGACACCAAAAACTCTTGCACACTGAGTTTCACAAATTTTGATTGAAAATTTATTATTTTGTTCGCCATATTGGGTCGGCCATCTTGAATTTTGAAAAATCGATAATAGATTCTTAATCAGGTACCTCAAAAACTCTTGCATAATGAGTTTCACATATTTTTATTGAAAATATATTATTTTGCCCGCCATTTTGGCTCGGCCATTTTGAATTTTGAAAAACCGATAATGGATTCTTTATCAGCGACACCAAAAACTCTTGCACACTGAGTTTCACAAATTTTGATTGAAAATTTATTAGTTTGTTCGCCATATTGGGTCGGCCATTTTGAATTTTGAAAAACCGATAATGGATTCTTAATCAGCGACACCAGAAACTCTTGCACACTGAGTCTCAAAATTTTTATTAAAAATTCATTATTTTGTTCGCCATATTGGGTCGGTCATTTTGAATTTTGAAAAATCGATAATACATTCTTAATCAGGTACCTCAAAAACTCTTGCATACTGAGTTTCACAATTTTTGATTGAAAATTAATTATTTTGTTCGCCATATTGGGTCGGCCATTTTGAATTTTGAAAAATCGATAATGGATTCTTATTCAGGTACCCCAAAAACTCTTGCATACTGAGTTTCACAATTTTTGATTGAAAATTAAATATTTTGTTCGCCATATTGGGTCGGCCATTTTGAATTTTGAAAAACCGATAATGGATTCTTAATCAGCGACACCAAAAACTCTTGCACACTAAGTTTCACAAATTTTGATTGAAAATTTATTATTTTGTTCGCCATATTGGGTCGGCCATTTTGAATTTTGAAAAATCGATAATGGATTCTTATTCAGGTACCCCAAAAACTCTTGCATACTGAGTTTCACAATTTTTGATTGAAAATTAAATATTTTGTTCGCCATATTGGGTCGGCCATTTTGAATTTTGAAAAACCGATAATGGATTCTTAATCAGCGACACCAAAAACTCTTGCACACTAAGTTTCACAAATTTTGATTGAAAATTTATTATTTTGTTCGCCATATTGGGTCGGCCATTTTGAATTTTGAAAAACCGATAATGGATTCTTAATCAGCGACACCAGAAACTCTTGCACACTGAGTTTCAGAAATTTTGATTGAAAATTCATTATTTTGTTCGCCATATTGGGTCGGCTATTTTGAATTTTGAAAAATCGATAATGGATTCTTAATCAGGTACCCCAAAAACTCTTGCATACTGAGTTTCACAATTTTTGATTGAAAATTAATTATTTTGTTCGCCATATTGGGTCGGCCATTTTGAATTTTGAAAAACCGATAATGGATTCTTAATCACCGACACCAGAAACTCTTGCACACTGAGTTTCACAAATTTTGATTGAAAATTTATTATTTTGTTCGCCATATTGGGTCGGCCATTTTGAATCTTGAAAAACCGATAATGGATTCTTAATCAGGTACCCCAAAAACTCTTGCATACTGAGTTTCACAATTTTTGATTGAAAATTAATTATTTTGTTCGCCATATTGGGTCGGCCATTTTGAATTTTGAAAAACAGATAATGGATTCTTAATCAGCGACCCCAAAAACTCTGGCATACAACTTTATACTTTAAATAATTAAAACTCTAACAGATTAAAGTTATGCCTATAGTCATGCGCAATGTTGAATTTTATTTTATGTTCCATTTACTATTAATTTTTACAATAACAGACGATATTTTTAGTTTCCTGATAATTTCCCCGTAATCTGGAACATCTTAACTTTGTGATCCAGAAGATTTCATTGATTTATCTAACGTAGATCTGGAGTTCTACGAAAGGTGCACAACATTTTTCACTTTTTCTGACCGTGCGCCGCCTCCTGCCTCTCCCTTGCCCATCTTCCCGCACGGACCCTGGGGCCCCTCGGGTGACGCTGAAACAATAAAAACATGTTATAAGTAAAATACACGACAATAGGCAGTTATAGAATTAAAATATCGCACCAAACAATAAACATATTGCATCTAAATTTTATGAGGAAATGCGTCATCGCTTTTAAAAATAATAAAATGACGGTTATATAATTAAAAATTTGCAACAAATAGAAATGTACAATCTGCAACTATTTGTGCGATGAAATAAATAATAAATATATTGTAAATATTTTTAATATATTATTTTAATGTAATATGTTAATTTTTATATAATATTTTAAATATATTGTATATATATTATTGTATAAAAGAAATTAGTAAAATGTATTGCAGATATGTACCATCATATTTTTGCAGTTCAATTTTTAACAATAATCTACCCACTGACAGAACAATATAGTAAAATGTACTAATCGTAAATAACTATTTGACTAGTTGAAATTACTTTCGCTTGTAGTATACGCGTAGTCCAAATAACTTTGACAGCTTCTTATAAACTGTAACTTTTAACAACGTATCTACTTCCAGGTACTACATGTATAGGATCAGTATATTTTACTATTTTCCTTCTCCCAGTATGTATCTTACCATTAAAAATTCAACTACAAACGCAATCCTAAATATCTACCAATCAACTTCTGCCATTTATATCATCGCACAAATAGTTACAGACAATTTATACAAATTTTCAAGCGTATAACCGTCATCTTTTTATTTTGCTGCGTAATCTGTATAGATGCAATACGTTATCATCATGCATTACACTGCGCAATGAAAAATCATTCTGAAGCTATTTGTGCGAAGAAATAAATGGCAGAAGTTGTTTGCTAGATATTTACTATCGTGTTTGTAGTTTAATTTTGAATGGTAAGCAAAACACCGGGAGAAGGAAAATAGTAAAATACACTGATCATATACGCGTACTACCTATAAGTCTATACGTTGTTAAATATGTTACAGTTTAGACGAAGCTGTCAAAGTTACTTGGTCTACGCGTATACCTCAAGCAACAGTAATTTCGACTAGTGGAATAGTTATTCTAGATATTTACTATCGTGTTTGTAGTTTAATGTTCAATGGTAAACAAACCACTGGGCGAAGGAAAATAGTAAAATATACTGATCATATACGCGTACTACCTATAAGTCTATACGTTGTTAAATATGTTACAGTTTAGACGAAGCTGTCAAAGTTACTTGGTCTACGCGTATACCTCAAGCAACAGTAATTTCGATTGCTGGAATAGTTATAATATCTAGGATTAGTACATTTTACTATTTTGTTCTCTCAGTGGGTAGATTACTGTTAAAAATTAAACTACAAAAATACGATAGTACTCATCCACAATAAATTTATGCTATTTATTTCATCGCGCAAATAGTTGCAGACTATTTATACAAATTTTCAAGCGAAAGTTACTAGTTCGTATTGAAGGCGCGTTTTCATAATGTACATCCCCAGATTGTATATATACGTACTTCACGGGAAAATAGTTCCGCTATTCTTGAAAGGCGTGAAAGCAGTTTTTGTATTAGGCACCGAGTATGTACTGAGTCTAATTAAATTCGAAATCGAAATCGTCCAAAAACTTTTTTCTAAATACATGGGGCATTCCATGACAACTGGGCCAGTCTTTTGTAAATTTTTTAAAATTTTTGTTTCACATTTTTATTACAAGAGTTTGACGTATGTCGCAAGTGTCGCGCTTATCGTACGCTGAAATCATATACTGCGCGTCGTCTGTACCGTTCCGCGCAAAGTTCCGTTTATTTCTAAGTTACCGACATCGGTGGTCGGTGCAAATTGTTATTCGCGCCAAATAGCACTTTGCAATTGTTATCGGAAAGCCCGTTCGTGACGCCTAGTTATTTCCGCTGAAAATTGTATGACGCCGAGAAAACCCGAAAGCGTCAGTTCCGCTGTACCCTCTGTGAACGATCGCTATCGTCCGAAAACGATAAAACCCGCTTCGAAAGCCACGCGTATTTCGAAAAGAATCGCATATCGCGTTTCCTAAGTTTCTCTCGCAGAAGTGATCAAATAACTTCAATCGGCATTACCCAATGGTTCGCGTGAACCACGTTTTGTACGCGTCCGGCTTCGGTATCGCGGCGTGGATAACTAACTGTGGATGTACCCGTAAACTTAGAAATATAGTTTTAGTGAAGTGAATCGGTGGATTTATTTTGATTTCCTGCATTCTATCCTGAACCCGCACACGCGGCCAAGCAATGGATGCGCGAAAGCATTGACCGCACCATTCATAGGCAAACACAAGAAATTGCCTTACTATATTTTGCGTAGTTTTTACGAACTTTGAGATTAACATTTTCAAATTGAATCATACTATCAACTTAAAAACATAGGTTTCAAAGTGGATTTTGCAAAACTTGGGTTATTTTAAAAAAATTCAGCAAAATACTATTTTTTATTACGACAGTGACAACTGAAGAGAGCATATCCGAAAAAATGTTTCAAATTTTTGCAAATTTTAAAAAATGCTCCAAGTTTTACGTGATCCTCTTTAACATTTTTACCAGTATATTAGGTCTATGGTATTATTTAAATTATTTGTACGGTAAAGCTCGTCAAAAAAAAATACAAAAAAAGTATAAAGCATTATTTTTTAATACAGTTTACGGTGGTTTTGATTACTTTTTCCGGAATAGGGGTAAAAGTGGTTCTCCACTTCCATCTGAATTTATTTTACCGTAATGAAGGTCAGAAGGAGGACGAGTTAAACGAACGTGAAATCGCATAAAGATGCAAAATTTTATCTTCTTTGTCTCAAGTTGTTATATTATTCACAATTTTGAAAAAGCTTTGCGCACAACTATTGTACACGGGGTTTTGGAAGAATCGAAAATTCGTTTAGGATTTGATTAAGATTATAGTGTAATTTTTATCTGGTTGCGGATCACTCGAATTAGGACTTGGTTAAGCAACTGGAAGCAAGGTAACTGGCTATTGTGAGTCACTACTGGTCTTTTTATTTTCAGAATATAGTACACACGCGAAAACAGTTTTTCCTTTTGCGTGCGGATTAGATTTTTCTCCGTTATCGAGGAGCGCGGAACGATGCTCGCTTCACGGAGGATTTCGGAGATCTACCGGATATACGGCGCCGGGCTATCAAAATCAATAAGGATCGATATGATTAATTTGCGGACTACTTTACATGAGCGCTGCGTTACAATAGTCGTGAACTTCACGTATTAAGATACAATGACGGCTGTGGAATTTTCAATTTTCCCACTTTATTTTATTAAGAATATTCAAATAGGTTATAAAATGATTGACAATGTAGGAGTGCGTGAGGAACAATTCAGTGTTACGATAATTCTAACCCGCCATAACGTAGTTATTATTTTACTTCGATGGACTACATGAATTTATTATAAAATAAAAGCGTTTGCCAGAATTACTTTATCTGTCTCATTTCACAATTGTACATATTTTCGTATAAACACTTATTTCTATTTCACATTCGTCATTAATTCCAGAATCATGTCCAGTATAAATTTTTTACTGATGAATCTTCTTTTATAACTGTCACTTTTGATAAATCACTTTTCGCATGAACATCCTGAATTTAATTATACATATTTAAATTCATTCAAAATATACTTATTCAGTCCTTCATATATCTTTATGGATCGATGCACATTTGTCCCAATTTATTTAATTGTGACAATTTCACAATAAAATGATCTTTCAGTGTCATATATCTAGTTAAATTCTGATCTTTATGTGCTTCGGCTCAATAAAGAAATACAAATCGTCAGTTTCACAAACTAAAACACAATAAATATTGCATTTATTGAACGATATCAAATATATTGTCAGTATTTTATCTATCATTACTTTCCATTTGGAAAATTCTCAAATTCAACCAAAATTAGAAGAAATTAGATTCATGTATCTCAATTATGAGAACTACTAAATCGATCGAAAAGAAACCAATAAATAAAAAATTTAATTTAAAGATTAATATTCCACAGTTTGTTATTGAACAACAAATATCTCATACTAAAACCAGTAAATGCAATATTATTTCACGCTTTACATTTTAAAATTCACCATAGAGAGAGAGAGAGAGAGAGAGAGAGAGAGAGAGAGAGAGAGAGAGTACGAAAAGTTGCTCAAATATCGATTCGAATTTATTGGAAAATTTACGTTAAATAAAAACAGACGAAATAATAAATCGTGCACTTATCGGATCTTCCATGTGGGCGATCTTCCTGGGCAAATTGGTTAGATGAAAAAAATGGCCAATTTTGGACGGTCCACGTGGCTTCACGATCCTTGACCTTGTTCACATACAAACATGTGAATTCCCGCGGTACTCGCCTGTCCGCGCATCAAGATGAAAAAGGAGGCTGCAGTCATTGATCGTTGACACTCGCAATATAAATGTGAAGATTTCCATTAATCAAACTTCACCAATACTGTTGATACATGATGACCAAAACGGAAGTTTCTTACCTCAAAAGATGCCGAGGAGGAAAATGGCGTGATTCTGAAGCCTGCACAAGGGCTCTCCTCGGCATGTGCTGTGTTGAACGACGATTGAGATAGAATTCCTCCAGGCTCCAATGATAGGTTTTTCTTGAATGGCAGTTCTCCAAAATAAATGCAAATCTCGAGGATTTTAAACTACGGGAGACATATTTTTTCCATATAGAGCAGAAGGCACTAGAGAGCATGTTCCACCATGAACGAGTCCCGCGGAAGTGTCTCTGCGTCGGCTCGCGACGCGTGTTCCGAAAAACTAGGAACTTTTCTCCTATCCCCCATTTCTCCACACAGCCATAGACTATGCGCTGCATAGCCGAAATTACACCACCTTTCGTCATCACAGGCGAACTACGCCCTTTATACAGCATCCGTCGGTAACTCGCAACATATCATTCACACGATCGAGATCTCTCTCTCTCTCTCTCTCTCTCTCTAAATCTCTAAATCTCTAAATTTCTAAATCTCTATCTAAATCTAAATCTAAATTGCGCGTTACACAGCCTCATGTCACATACCATCGTCCATCAAAGTTTTATAAGTTTTCCGATTGAGCACTTCCGATTTCTGTACATGTTTCTTAGTCTCTGCATGTTTTTTGAGATCTTTGAAATGACTCCTCAATGACTGGTCGCAAATCTTACAGTGAGCTTCGTTGAGGTCATTTGGACTCTTCTGCTTTGCTTGATCGATATGTTGCAACCATCCTACATTTTTTAAGGAATATGTGTATAATAGGTACAATATCGAAAAGAAAAAAATATCCAAAAAGGATATCAAAGAACCTATAGCTTTAAAATTGTTAAATAGTATGCCGATGTTTTATTTTTTATTAAAATGTAGGGTAGTAAGATATTACAATAAAGTAACAATTTAATCATTAACTAAGTAAATTGAAAGATATTAAAACACAAAAAGAAGGAATTTGGTTGGAGTTAAAATCCATAATCTTGATTGGCAGATATAAATCCAATCATGACTTTTCTCTATATATTTCAATTCCATTTCTTGTTTTATAGTACTTATTAGTTTACTGGAAAGAAACTTCTAACGTAATTTCTTAATCTAAAACATACATTTTTAAAAGTATTTACACAGTTTTTAAAAATTCAAACAACATTAGAACGCTTTTCTGGATTTCATGTGAAAACAATACTGAGAAGTCGGATTAAAATTAAATAAAAAATTCTTCAAGTAAATTTAAAACTACATATTTTTATTTACATTTATTAGAATGATTTTTTATTGAATTTTGAAGCGATTTCGATTAAACTTTTTCCGAGGTGCGTTAATGCGTTCTGAGAAAACTTGACTTTCTTTCTTAATTTACAATTTTTTATTTTGGAAGATTGCGTTAAAGAAGTGATTGGTTTAGAACCCTCTTAAAAAATATATAAAAAGGGAGATCGCTCAGTTCCTACTTTTAGGCGTACACAAAAATTACAGCAGGAATGTGGCGCAATCATACGGATGCCCATCGGAAACTCTTTGATAAGAGCAGATAGACACACCGGGCACAACGACGTTAACGCTAACGAGTCGGGCGTTCTGGAGGTTCGTCGAAGCACGAACGTTAACGCGGTAACATTGCGCCTCTTTTCAAAGAGCTTCTTATGGGCATCCGTAAGATTGCGACAAGACAAGACAAGATATGAAAAACAAAGATAGAAGCGAAGATTCCCTGCGCGAATTAATGAAAGTGGATGTACATGTTGTCATTTTCAGGTACGCCGAAAACCGGGAACTGAGTGACCTCCCCTTTCATCTTTGTTTAAAATTGGTGTAAAGAATAATAATTATGTATGTATGTACCTAACCTAACTTTAAAATGAAAAAAAATACAATGTTTCAAAAATGAATGACACGGTTTTACGAAATTTGGACTCTTAGTATAATTGTGCATAATTTATATTTTCCTTATAAAAATATAGTCGTTTCAAAATTTGAATGAGATCGGTAATGTACAGCGTAGAATTACAGTATCACAGTACAAATTATGTAAAATGTTTTCAATCTTTATTTAATGTATACTTTTCTTGTTTCGACGTTGCATCAAACTATTTTTTAAGAAACATCGAAAATTGATAAATAAAACAGCATAGACTCAATAAATATAATCAGAAAATATCAATAATATTCTGGTAATAGTAAGAAGAAATCGTAAATAAAAACCGAAATATTGACGCACTTCTTAAAAATTAGAGGAAAATTGCCCCCCTCTCCCCCAGTTGTGCTTGTTTTCTTCCGATTTCTTCCTCTTGTGTATACTAAAATAATAATAATTACTCTATATTCAACTTAAATGCAACAAATATTTATTAAATATAACGTATTGAATATATTGAATGTTTACTACGAGAAATGAGACAGTTTACAAAAATATTTTTTACAATGCAACCACATCAAAAGTAAGGTTAAATCATTTACTTTCGATTTCCGGCTCATATAAACAGATCAAAAGCATACGAAAACCGATTGAAAACGTAAAAAAAAAATCTCTATTATATCGGTATTTTCTCTTATCTTTGCTGTATTTGCTCACACTTTTTTAAAGATGGCAAATTCAAATCGTAATGAAACGAAACTGAAAACAAAATACATACACACAATACACGCAGTGCAGCAACGTTAAAAAACTAATGACGTGTTCGCAGAAAGCGCTATATAGTTTTAGATTCACATATGTATTAGATGTTATGTCAGACTGCCTAGGGAACTTCCGATAGTCACGCATATCTCATCTAGATTGAAAATACTCTATGCTCGAATCTCGACCGTTCAGTGTTCTTTATTGTGAACTTTCAGTTCAGTGGAACCTATCAGCGGTGTAACTGAACGTGTACCGAAAATCTTTCAGGTCTGCGAAGAGTCGCCAAAAATCGCTAAAACGAAATTGAAAAGTCGCCAAAATATCGGCAAATCACCAAATGCAATTTTTTGACGCCAAATAGGCTTTACACGTCGCCAATTTGGCGCAAAGTCGCCAAATCTGGCAACCCTGGTGGTAGCAGCGTGAAGTTTCTGATGGCGTGCATTTATAAAAGTTGTCGGTTTTATATTTTTATAGCGATATAATGTAGCTTCATATGGCTTTCGTCATAATGTATAAAAAGTTTAGACTTTACATGAAGTGTACAATTATATTGTATTCCAATCCTACACTGAACAAAGTTTCAGGTAAAAATTGTAATATATTTATATTTATATGTAAGTATATTAATAAAAGTACCCTTTTGCGAATAATATAGATTTCCTTACCTTGTAAAACAGCAATTCCTTTTGCGATTACGTCCATTCCACCATAAGCCATTTTTGCCTGCATGTATATGCCTTCTTTTATCCATTTTTCACACACTACTTTCGTAAAATGGTTTATCACAAATGTTATTTCACAGACGCTATGAAAAGACTGGCCCAGTTGTCATGGAAACCCTACCTATTTAGAAAAAAGTTTTTGGACGATTTCGATTTTAATTAGACTCAGTATACTCGGTGCCTAATGCAAAAACTGCTTTCGCGCCTTTCAAGAATAGCGGAACTTATTTTTCCGCGAAGTATGTATACATCCATACATTCTGGGGATGTACATAATGAAAACGCGCCTTCAATAGAGGCTAGTAACTTTCGTATCGACAAGTTCTTGCACCTCGTGGTTTTTTGTAGACATATTTTCCAATTTGTCTCGCGGTTATTTTAAGCCGTAAATAAAAATAAACGATAGAGGGAAACTCGAAATATCTTGATTTTTTGCATTTTTTTTAAGGTTATTGTAAATATTTGCATCAAAATAACGTTTAGATCTATTTTTTTTTACATGAACGATCGGATTTTCACTCTACAAAGATAATCCTGAAAGATTGTTATTACTTTTATATGTTAAAACTCAAAATATTTACGAAAATACGCAAAAAAACGTGTTTTTTTATGTGCTGTAAATATAATTTGTCTCAGACATTCGGCGACACAACAACTAAGAATAAATTAAAGTATACAAGATTATCTCTAAAACTAAAAAAAACATTGCTTTATCTCATTTCGTTCCAAAGTTAGAGCCTTTCGAACATACGTTTTAAAGAAAATATCTAGTACAATTTCTTTCAACTTTCACATATTGTTGATTATATTGTTCTACAAATGTCGATGGAAAAATCTGAGAAAACAAGTTCGAGTAGGCGAATTTCCGCACAATTCTTTCAAAAAAAAATCTGTCTAACTATTATATTTACAAAGTTATAAAGGTTTGAAGAATACAGGTTTTACGTATGTTTATTCGACGTTGATCGCATGTTGCATTCCTTAGAAAAATACGATTTTCTTGTCGCGGAAATCAACTGGAATTTGTCACTCGTGGTGTTTTTCGGGTCGCTGATTATGAATCTAATGATAGATTTTGAAAATTCAAAATGGCCGACGAAAAATATAAAAAGTTAGTTGATCGAGATGAAATTAAGTATTTGGGGGTTTTCGGGGTTGTGCATTCTTACAAAAACCATTCACATGAAAAAAAAAAGTTTCTGTGTAACAGATGTGCCTAAATCAATGAAATTTTCTTTAAATTAAAATATTATAAAGCAAAATTGATTCTGAAATATTACTTTACTTAAAAAAATAATTGAATTAATTGAAAGAAAATTTTAATTTTTGATTTTTGAAATCTTTTCAATGTCAATTAATTTAATTTTGTTTGTTTTATTTTATATGTTTTAAGTTAAAAATATTATCTATGCTTTTTTTTGTGTGCATGGTATTTGTAAGAATGAACAACACCGAAAACCCTAAAATACTTAATTTCACCTCTATCAAGTATAACTTTATACATTTTGGTTCAGCCATTTTGAATCCGTCATTTTGAATTTTCAAAATCTAACATCAGATTCGTATTGTGCGACCTCGAAAACCCCCGAGTACTCAGTTTCATCTCGATCAAGTAACTTTATATTTTTCGTCGGCCATTTTGAACTCACCATTTTGAATTTTCAAAATCTATCATTTGATTCGTAGTTAGCGACCCAAAAAAACACCGAGTAACAAATTCCATTTGATTTACGCGATAAGAAAATTGTATTTTTCTAAGGAGTGCAACGTCCCATCAACGTCGAATAAACATACGTAAAACCTGTATTCTTTAAACCTTTATAACTTTGTAAATGTAATAGATAGACAGATTTCTTTTTTTTAAGAATTGTGCGGAAATTCGTCTACTCGAACTCGTTTTCTCAGATTTTTCTATCGACATTTGCAGAACAAGATAATCAACAATCTGTGAAAGTTGAAACAAATTGAACTAGATATATTCTTTAAAACGTATGTTCGAAAGGCTCAAACTTTGCAACGAAATGAGATAAAGCAATGTTTCTTTTTTTGTTTTACAGATAATCTTGTATACTTTAATTTGTTCTTGAGTTGTTTCGTCGCAGGATGTCTGAGACAAATTATATGTACAGAACATAAAAAAAACACTAATAATATAGATTTAACGAAGGTGCATTTACATATTAAAATAAAATAATTAATTCTTTAAATGTTTATGAAATTTGGAAACAATGGCATTTTAACATCTAATGCAATTGGTAGGTCTAAGCCGTTTATTTTATTTTAATATAAAAAAAACACGTTTTTTTGCGTATTTTCCTAAATATTTTGAGTTTTAACATATAAAAGTAATAAAAATCTGACGGGATTATCTTTCTACAGTCAAAATCTAAACGTTCCTGTAATAAAAATAGATCTAAACGTTATTTTGAGGAAAATATTTACAGTAACCATTAAAAAAATTCGAAAAATCAAGATATTTCGAGTTTCCCTTTATCGATTATTTTCATTTACGGCTTAAAATAACCGCGAGACAAATCTGGAAATATGCCTACAAAAAACCACGAGGTGCAACAACTTTTGAGTTCAACACAATCGAAGCTCACCGTCATGTATGTCGGTACAATACATTTCATCATACATAGTTTCTTTTCTTCCTCGTTCCTGCGGGGCGCGGAATCCGGAGAGCCAACGACTTGGCAACACCGCTAGACGTTCGGCAAAACTCGGTTCGTGGGGTAAATTCGACGGCGCGGCATATGTACGGTAGCCGCAAAAAAAGCAGCACGGCCGAAAGAGAAAATCATCGGTAAGAAATACGAATTTCACAATTGTAGATTCCTGAATTTTTTATAATTTTTAAATGTAACTATTTATTGTTTATTTCAGCGACGAGGCTCCTGACTTGCCAGAGGCAAGAGAGAAGCAAACCGCCGATGCCGAAACCATCGATGCCGATACGGACGAGCCGATGGAGCGGCCGCGTGAACGGGGAGAAGAAATCCAGGTATTTATTTCATTGCAGATTACGCAGCAAAATAAAAAGGTGACGGTTATACGCTTGAAAATTTGTATAAATAGTCTGCAACTATTTGCGCGATGAAATAAATAGCTTAAATTTATTGTGGATGAGTACTATCGTATTTTTGTAGTTTAATTTTTAACAGTAATCTACCCACTGAGAGAACAAAATAGTAAAATGTTCTAATCCTAGATAGGATAACTATTACAGTAATCGAAATTACTGTTGCTTGAGACATACGCGTAGACCAAGTAACTTTGACAGCTTCGTCTAAACTGTAACATATTTAACAACGTATAGACTTATAGGTAGTACGCGTATATGATCAGTATATTTTACTATTTTCCTTCGCCCAGTGGTTTGTTTACCATTGAACATTAAACTACAAACACGATAGTAAATATCTAGAATAACTATTCCACTAGTCGAAATTACTGTTGCTTGAGGTATACGCGTAGACCAAGTAACTTTGACAGCTTCGTCTAAACTGTAACATATTTAACAACGTATAGACTTATAGGTAGTACGCGTATATGATCAGTGTATTTTACTATTTTCCTTCTCCCAGTGTTTTGCTTACCATTCAAAATTAAACTACAAACACGATAGTAAATATCTAGCAAACAACTTCTGCCATTTATTTCTTCGCACAAATAGCTTCAGAATGATTTTTCATTGCGCAGTGTAATGCATGATGATAACGTATTGCATCTATACAGATTACGCAGCAAAATAAAAAGATGACGGTTATACGCTTGAAAATTTGTATAAATTGTCTGTAACTATTTGTGCGATGATATAAATGGCAGCAGTTGATTGGTAGATATTTAGGATTGCGTTTGTAGTTGAATTTTTAATGGTAAGCTACACACTGGGAGAAGGAAAATAGTAAAATATACTGATCCTATACGTCATGTAGTACCTGGAAGTAGATACGTTGTTAAAAATTACAGTTTATAAGAAGCTGTCAAAGTTATTTGGACTACGCGTATACTACAAGCGAAAGTAATTTCAACTAGTCAAATAGTTATTTACGATTAGTACATTTTACTATATTGTTCTGTCAGTGGGTAGATTATTGTTAAAAATTGAACTGCAAAAATATGATGGTACATATCTGCAATACATTTTACTAATTTCTTTTATACAATATATTTAAAATATTATATAAAAATTAACATATTACATTAAAATAATATATTAAAAATATTTACAATATATTTATTATTTATTTCATCGCACAAATAGTTGCAGATTATACATTTCTATTTATTGCAAATTTTTAATTATATAACCGTCATTTTATTATTTTTAAAAGCGATGACGCATTTCCTCATAAAATTTAGATGCAATATGTTTATTGTTTGGTGCGATATTTTAATTCTATAAGTGCCTATTGTCGTGTATTTTACTTATAATATGTTTTTATTGTTTCAGCGTCACCCGAGGGGCCCCAGGGTCCGTGCGGGAAGATGGGTAAGGGAGAGGCAGGAGGCGGCGATGCGTCGCTGCTACGTTCAGGATATGGCGCGGTTTTTCCGGGAAACGTGGCGAATGCCCCGGGGGCCCAGACCCCCGTATGAAAAAAAGGACAAAACAAAAAAAAAAAAAATAAAAATTAAATAAAAATATCCATTTTTCCTTCTCCCTAAAGGGGGGGGGGGGGCATTTCTCCCACCCTCCCCCCCATTTGTCAATTTATTTCTGTATGCATATTGAATGAATATGCGTTCGTGTGTGCATCTGTGCGGGCGTGTTTGGATGAATGCGTGTGGTTCCATTCTTCCGCATTTCCCCGTAGTGAGGCTGCTTTCCGGGTATCCGATTATGGACTTCAAAGGTAGGTATTTGATCCACAATTTTTGCGAAAAATCTCGGCTTTGCCATCTGTCGTGAAATGCGATATTTTTTTATATTTTTTGAAATTTTTCTGAATTGTACAGACGGAGGGTATGGTGTCGGAAAAAAGTTAGGAAAACCAAATGAAATAAATATTGCGCAAATGACGTGTAATTTGTTCGCATAGGGCACAGCATTTATAGAAAAAAAGAACAGTTTTTGACACTTGTGCGCTTTGCTTTGCCAATTATTGTACTGAAAGTTTTTGATCGAACACAAAAGTTATTCGATCTGGGATGAATTGACTATAAGTTTTCTCGCTTTTTATCCTCCGAGTGTCTGGTGTCGGAAAAGAAGTTAGGAAAACTGAATAAAATAAATATTGCGCAAATTACGTGTAATTTGTTCGCGTAGGGCACAGCATTTATAGAAAAAAAAGAACAGTTTTTGTCGCTTGTGCGCTTTGCTTTGCCAATTATTTTACTGAAACTTTTTGATCGAACACAAAAGTTATTCGATCTGGGGTGAATTGACTATAAGTTTTTTCGCTTTTATACTCCGATAATCAAAAAGTAACCCTTCAAAACTATATTGTATGACTTACCGTATCTCACCATCTGCAGTTCTCGATGTGTTACTTTCTAAAAAGCATCCATATTTTTAAAAAATCGTGTAATTTGCGCGACCGGGAAACAAAGTTCCGAAAACGAAAACTAAAATTTCGATATTGTGTGATTCTAACGTTTTTTAATTCGCTTTCTTTTTGCCAAATTTTAAAAGACAAAGGGAAGAAAATCACGCTGGAGGCATGTTATATGCAAATTTTGGCCCGTCGGGGGGTGTGTTGATTTTCGGAACTTTGTTCCCCGGCCACATTCGCAAAAATGCATGCATTTTTCGTAACGACAACGCCCGGCCCGTCGCGCTGCACTCTTGTACGGAAGCAGTGAGAGAGAGAGAGAGAGAGGGAGCGAGTGTCTTTCTATTCCGAGCAACTAAGATAGTCTCGAAGCGCGAGTGAGCGGAGCAACGTAGAAAGAGAAGGTCTTATGTCGATCGCCTGAAGTTAGACAAAGAGATGGCCGCTGTCAAGCTTTGATGCTTTATTTTTCCTATTTATAAGCTAACAATCTTTTCCATAATACTTTAATCGATATTCCTCGACACGAGAAACCGATTTCTGCAAAAAAAAATCGCGAAAATCCCTCGAAAATCGCCAATTTCACGGCGCAGTTTTCTCGCCTCTGACGTCACTGGCGGGACCGCGCTCGGCACGCTCGAGGATCCCTTAATCAAAATGCGAAAATCATAAACATGATTCCTCCCCCTGAGCTACACCTGCTACTTGGAACCGTAAATTTAATATTTGATGCAATGATGAATGCGTTTGAACACGATGCTTTGGAATGGGCGAAGTCCTGTGGGGTATCAAGACAAGCTACTTACGGAGGAACTCCAGCTTTTGTTGGCAATAGCTGCTCAAAGTTACTTAAAAATGTTGACACTTTGCGAGCAAATTGTGAATTAGGATGTTTAAAATACGTAGATTGTTTATCAAAATTAAAACTGGTTGTGGATTCATGTTTTTCTGAAGATTTGAAACCAAATTTTGGTCATTGTATACAAAGTTTTCATGGTGCATACTCAGCTGCCGGATCGAGAATAATTCCCAAAACTCATATTCTTTTTGAACATGTCACGGAATTCTGTATCGAGACTCAGAAAGACTTGGGTTATTATTCAGAACAATCCGTAGAATCTCTTCACGCTGACTTCAACAAAACATGGATAAAATACAAAGTTAGAAGTGAAGCTGAGAAGTATCCCATGTCATTATTAAATGCTGTTTGCGAATTTAATAGTTTACATATTTAATATAAATGTTTGTATAATATTGTATCATAATGAATTGAATTAATGAATAAATTTATTTACTTTCTAATTATTGAACATAATATTTTGTTGCTTCTGTGTACTTTAATAAGTTTTATAACCATTTTCTACAAATTCTATTGATCCATTATAATTACTAACATTCTATTTTAATCAAATTTAAAGATTATTCCGGCGATAACTTTTGTTATTTTGCCAAAAATTTTCAGATTTTTTTTAATATATGAAAAAATGTGATTTAACAAAAACAGCCCAATACGCGATTTTTATTTCACTTGAGATCACTTCAGTAGGTGGTATAGAACAAGTTTTCATCGAATTTGGAGAGGACATGTGTCAAAAGCATTTAAAATTTTTCAAGACCACCGTGCGACATATATTGGATTCTGTATGCCACATCACTATCAGTTTTGCATGCCATCTAGTAAATCGCTAGGAACTCGCGTTGCGCCTCTCCTCGTTGCCAGTCCCACGGTACGTGCGCCGAACAGGGGGAACGCCGCGCAAGTGGGGACAGCGAGTTCGCGCTGTGACCACCAGGCTCCGCGCGGCAATACGCTTTCTCGCGGCAGAAGTACGTCGTCCGTGGTATAAGTGCGGCGCCGTGAGCCGAGTAGACGGCAGTTGGCCGAGCGACAATCTCCCGTTGTAGCTTGTGGATGCCGCTCCGGACCTTCTGTCCGACGAGTTCCTAACTCCAGGGGCTTCTTCGGTTATTTTGTTCCAGCCTTTCCGAATCCTCGTATGGAGAAGGCTAATTTCTTACAACTATTGTTTAAATAATTTTTTTATACAAGCCTTTACATGCTACTCAGTTATTTCCGGACGCTTTACCTTGCAGAAATCTATTACGGTCACTTTCATCGCTCATTTGCGAGCTTTCTGTTGAGATTACGAAAATTATGTACTAAACCTTTTTTGCAGAGAATTTTGTGCTCTACAATTTTTATTTGAAACATTTTTTCATTCGATTTGTATTTTTCATGATAAATGAAAAAAAACTTTTAAAAAAACACGATTTTTAGGTGTTTTTTCAAGATAGCGGCTTCAGTGTAGCATAGCGCCGATTTTTTTTTGTCATATTCGTAATCAGGAGGCAAAAATACACAAAACTAGTATGGCACAATTTTTTTTTTGCGATGTCGGCTTTTCCAAAGGTTTACCCAACTTTTATTTATTAATACTTCGGCTGGCCTGTTGTCGGGGTCGAAGTTTTGAAAATGCTCATTTTCAATTTTCATACATATAAGAAACACTATATTGTTGCAACATATCTATCGAAGCCACTTGGACCTAATATGATTGGACCCCCAAATATCAATATAATTTTATAATATAATTGAAAGCTGTTGGTAAACAAACGAGTCTTAAGGAATAGCCGACTTTCCACTGGGTCGAAGTTTCTGAGCGAGCGAAGCGAGCGAGGCACCACGCCAACACTAGTTTTCTTTTGCAATTAGTTTATTATGTAGCAGTGTAATAATCGAGTAGTAATAATCTGCTATTGAAATGTTTTTAAAGAGAGCGAATGGCCAACTGTATAATAAAACTGTAAGAATAAAAATATTATAAACATAAAGTGAATGTTTGAAAAGTATACAACAATATTAAATAATAAATAAAAATAAAAATGTAGGGACAGGTACACTTTTATTAATCTTTGAGAATATTCATTCATAATTTCTAGACGCTTTTGTTATTAACAATTATTTGTAATATTCTGTTCATTTATAATAATTATAAATCTATAATTATTTCTTAGCTGGACGGTCTATTTACATTTCAGGTACATTAATATATATATTAATAACAAAATTGCAGATGTAAACAAGCGAACAAACCGTTTTTAACGTCTTTTTCTCAGTCGTTCATCCGGACTTCACTTTCTCAATAGTAAAGGAACATTTTTAGATTAACGATCATCGTTGTTTACATCTGCAATTTTGTTTATTTTCCCTGAATGTAAATAGACCGACTAGCCACGAAATAATTATACATTTATAATTATATTAACAAGCGGTCAAGAAGTTAATTACGCATATCTAGTGTAATTATGATTAACTAGTAAATCTGTTAACGTTAAGCGAAGGGTACACCAAATCAGCTCTACGAAATTCACCTTTACAAAATTTGAAAAAATTATTTATTTTGTAATTTGTGACAAGGAATACAGTAGTGTAAAAATAAATAGTGGAAAATTATGCTTGTCCCGAAAATTTTAGGGTGAAAAAAAAGTTGCGTTTTTGAAAAAATGCTTCTGCATTTTTATAAATTAATTTAAAATTTTGTTTAAATTGGAGTGAACGTAAAAGCACATTTTCTAAATAATTACGGATGGATTTTAAGAAATTCTATTTTTGTCAAAAAAATAATTTTGTTACGGAAGAAAACAATTTTTTTAATGCTCAAAAACAGTGTTTATTCCAGTACCACTAAATTGCACGTTAAAAATAGCTCCAAATTTATTTTTTCGAAAAAATGCTTCTACATTTTTCTAAATTAATTTACAAATTAAAAAAAAATGATGGTGAACGTAAAAATACATTTTCTAAATAATTAAGGATGGATTTTAAAAAATTTCATTTTTTAGAATTAACTAATGAACTGAAATTATTATGAATCTTTTCTGTAGAGCATAAGATTTCCTACAAAAATGTCGGTGTGGTCCCTGGTTTAACGTTAATAGGTTAACCACGAATGACGCTGTAATTTTGTCTTCATTTAACTTGAAGGGCGTCCCGGAGTAGAGGTGACCGTACTTCTACAACTGTTACTCTCGGTACCCCGAGGAGTCGAGCTGTACCAAAAGTTTTCACGACGATTTTCAATATCTGAGGCCTCGCCTTCATCGGCCTCGCTACTAGTGGCACCGGATATTCGTATTGGATTCAGCTCGAATCCTCTGAATACCTGCTCCGCAACAAAATGCTGGAAGCTTCCTGCATGGATTCTGCGGTAGATTGATCGGGCAACGGGAGTCCAGGCTCCTCGACTCCTTGTGCTGCCTCTGCAGTGCCGCTAACAACGGTCTCAGTTTCATGTACTTCCGTAAGTCGCATTTTATCTTCTGATGCTCGTGGGGCATCCTTCTCCTCCGGCAAGGACCGTATTTCCCGGGTGCCTCTCTGCGCGGGCACTCTGCGGCCTTATGGCCCGCTTCGGCGCCGTGCTTACAGGTCTCGTGTTTGGCACGGCAGTACCTGGCTGGGTGGCCAAATCCCCAGCACCTGAAACACTGCGTGACAGAAGCATATTCCCGTACTTTGCAGCAGCTCCACCCGAGGAGATGGCTTCTCGCAGTCTGGGGTCGACTTCGCTGAGACGATGGCATTGCGTTCCTTTTTCACGCCGCGCCGGTCCGGTCGTTGCCCTGGTAGTATCCGGGACTCTTCGGAGGCCATCATTTTCCCTGAGAGCGTCATTATCCACGAGGTTCTTGACGTCCTCAGCCTGGTCAGTTTCAGTGCGGACCAGGGCTCCACTCATCCGGACGACATTCCTGACTTTTATCTTCAGGGCCTCCGGGTTGATGACCCTCTTTACCGTAGCCCTCGTCTCATCGCTGTTGGCCTCCAGTGTCGCTGTCGCAGGTGCGATGATGATGATCGCGTGTCTTTTCCGCCTTGTCCTCGCGGGAGCAGCAGACGGTGGAAGGATGCGCACGGGGGAAGCTCGGCGGTGGGGCTTGTCTCTGCGAGGCTACAACCTGCGCCATTGTGCGCATCGCAGTGTTCGGATTTGGCGGTCCGTCCGATCTTGCTGCCGCCGATGTGACCTGGATTGGTTGCCCGCATGCCAGCCTCTCTATCATGGCCTCCAATCGTCTCAATCGGGCTTCGATAGGGCCTCGTTGACTGGATGCGTCCTGATGTTGGGACTGATCCTTGGAGGGTCTGAAAGCTCCAACCTTGGCTACCCCGTCCTCATTCTCATCAGACTAGGATGTGCTCACCCTGCTCAGGGGGTCTTCAGGGACTGAGCTTTCGCTGGAGTTCGACTAGCTATTAGCATGTGCAGGGGGAGGTTTTGCACCTTCCATCTCGACTCGCAGGTAGAGACTCCTTCGACGGCTATATGCTCCGTCCTCCTCCCTCCCTGCACCTTCCGTTCCTTCTCTAACTTCTGCGCATTTTTGTTTTTGTTAGTATTGGATCCCACGAGTATGGTCAGAAAGAAGGTCCAGCTGCACAGAGTCTCCATACGCAGCTAAGGGAATTAAAATTAAAGCGTGAGTTGAATTTAGAGATGCGTTGGTAACTGGGAAAATGCCGATCGGTGAATCGGAATAAGAGGTGCGATTGCGGAAAGGTTCTCAGATCTTTTGGTCCGAAGATCGAATCCTGGGTAACCGGTAATAAACAGCGATTCGCCATAAAAAGGGCAGGAGCACACGTCCCTGCGAATGCGATGTACATGTTCGAGTTACTGAAGAACACGTCCGACGTGAGAACTCGGCTATGTCGAACAATCGGAGGTCAATTTTGTGCCGCCTGGTGCAATACTAAGAAAGACGATGTGCCGGCTACATGGAACGTCAATTGCAACACACATGCTCTGCGCCATGCAATCCACAGCACGATACCTCAAACCTTACTTTGAGCGCCATAGGGGTCCCGGAGCTGGCCAGTCCCCTAACTGCCTCCCGGCCCCTAGGAGTCTCCACGGATCCCTCACCTCCGGCCAATCCGGCGTAGTAGTACCTACCTGCATAGCCCAAGGGTTCCCTGGGATATTGGGAGTCGTGCAACGCTCAGACCGGAGTCTCCTCGACAAGGCGGGTGCACATGAGGGGGGGGGGGGGTATAAGGGGAAAAGGGCGATAAACTGCGTCATACGCGGCCGGTCCAAGTCTATGGAAATTGCTTATTTTTGTGCGAAGCGCCTCGGAGTTTACTATAAAATACACTTTTCCTACCTCGATCATCTAAATGCGTCTTTCCCGATTGACATTTTCGATGACTTTTTGGAATATTCGCTTACGTGACACTCACCTTTTTCACTGCACTACCGAACGTGTAGGTACTTTTAATTTCTCTTTAATTTCCTTTCCCCCTTTTATCTCCCCCTCCCCCCCCCTCATATGCATCCGCCTTGTCGAGGAGACTCCGGTCTGAGCGTTGCACGACTCTCAATATCCCAGGGAACCCTCGGGCTATGCAGGTAGGTACTACTACGCCGGATTGGCCGGAGGTGAGGGATCCGTGGAGACTCCTAGGGGCCGGGAGGCAGTTAGGGTACTGGCCAGCTCCGGGACCCCTATGGCGCTCAAAGTAAGGTTTGAGGTATCGTGCTGTGGATTGCATGGCGCAGAGCATGTGTGTTGCAATTGACGTTCCATGTAGCCGGCACATCGTCTTTCTTAGTATTGCACCAGGCGGCACAAAATTGACCTCCGATTGTTCGACATAGCCGAGTTCTCACGTCGGACGTGTTCTTCAGTAACTCGAACATGTACATCGCATTCGCAGGGACGTGTGCTCCTGCCCTTTTTATGGCGAATCGCTGTTTATTACCGGTTACCCAGGATTCGATCTTCGGACCAAAAGATCTGAGAACCTTTCCGCAATCGCACCTCTTATTCCGATTCACCGATCGGCATTTTCCCAGTTACCAACGCATCTCTAAATTCAACTCACGCTTTAATTTTAATTCCCTTAGCTGCGTATGGAGACTCTGTGCAGCTGGACCTTCTTTCTGACCATACTCGTGGGATCCAATACTAACAAAAACAAAAATGCGCAGAAGTTAGAGAAGGAACGGAAGGTGCAGGGAGGGAGGAGGACGGAGCATATAGCCGTCGAAGGAGTCTCTACCTGCGAGTCGAGATGGAAGGTGCAAAACCTCCCCCTGCACATGCTAATAGCTAGTCGAACTCCAGCGAAAGCTCAGTCCCTGAAGACCCCCTGAGCAGGGTGAGCACATCCTAGTCTGATGAGAATGAGGACGGGGTAGCCAAGGTTGGAGCTTTCAGACCCTCCAAGGATCAGTCCCAACATCAGGACGCATCCAGTCAACGAGGGCCCTATCGAAGCCCGATTGAGACGATTGGAGGCCATGATAGAGAGGCTGGCATGCGGGCTGAATACTGCCACTTTAATTTTGTCCATGATTATTTCAGTCTTATCTAAACGTGCATCCTCCGCATTCCACAACCATGAACATAGCTCACTTTGCTGTATTTCAAAAGAGTCCATTTTTAATAAAGAAAACGAATATCAATATACATAAATGTACGTCATATTCGAAGCAACTACGTTGGATATCGCTCTTCTGTTATACTAAACTTCGGTACACATCTGCAGTGAGAGTATTAATATGTAATGCTTAAATAGACACCACATATCGGTAGTGAGCGTACTAGAATTCATGCTCTCAGCAGTTATACGCACGCATAGCGTCGTAAACAACGTTTTAGCAATATCCCTGATCCGCAAAATCGTACAAGCAATTTTTTAAACATAGGTGTACTTTCTTTATATCATTAAGAATATTGGTGCATAATTTTTTTGCTCGATAGAAATACGCATGAATGCCATTCGGCATTTGCGATGGAATTTATCGATAGAACAATTACAAATTACAAAATGGCAAATCTAATATGGCCGGCAATGGAACAACCGGACCGGCGCGGCGTGAAAAAGGAACGCAATGCCACCGTCTCAGCGAAGTCGACCCCAGACTGCGGGAAACCATCTCCTCGGGTGGAGCTGCTGCAAAGTACGGGAATATGCTTCGGTCACGCAGTGTTTGGTGATGGACCCCAGGTGCTGAGGATTCGGCCGCCCAGCCAAGTACTGCCGTGCCAAACGCGAGACCTGTAAGCACTGCGCCGAAGCGGGCCATAAGGCCGCAGAGTGCCCGCGCAGAGAGGCACCCTGGAAATGCGATCCTTGCCGGAGGAGAGGGATGCCCCACGAGCATCAGAAGATAAAATGCTACTTACGGAAGTACGTGAAACAGAGACCGTTGTTAGCGGCACTGCAGAGGCAGCACAAGGAGTCGAGGTGCTTGGACGCCCGTTGCCCGATCAATCTACCGCAGAATCCATGCAGGAAGCTTCGAGCATTTTGTTGCGGAGCAGGTATTCCGAGGATTCGAGCTGAATCCAATACGAATATCCGGTGCCACTAGTAGCGAGGCCGATGAAGGCGAGGCCTCAGATCTTGAAAATCGTCGTAAAAACTTTTGGTACAGCTCGACTCCTCGGGATACTGAGAGTAACAGTGGTAGAAGTACGGTCACCTCTACTCTGGGACGCCCTTCAAGACAAAATTACAGCGTCATTCATGGCTAACCTATTAACGTTAAACCAGGGACCACACCGACATTTTTATAGGAAATCTTAACCTCTACAGAAAAAATTCACAATAATTTCAGTGTATCTTGTACTGTTTTCGTCATGGAAGCCTTAGAATGAAAAAAGAAAGAGAGAGCTCCCGTATTTTTCACTTTTATTAAGAGGAGGGTACACCCAAAAACTCAGCTCTATGAAATACAATCTCAAAAAATTTGAAAAAATTATTTTTTTAGTAATTTTTGACGTAGAATTCTGTGGTGCTAGAATAAAAAGTGTAAACATATTTTTTGGCCCATAAAAAATCAATTTTTTTCTAAAAAAATAAAATTTTTTTAAATCCATCCTTAATTATTTAGAATGAGATTGATGAGATTTTCTGTAAAATGAGCACAGGTTGGAGTTTTTACGATGAACGGGTGAAGTTATAGCCGTTTGAAGTTTCATACAAAAAAGTCAAAATTATTAACAATTACGATTTTGGTTTAAAAATCGGTTTTCAACTGAATGTACTAGTTTATATATATAGGGGAAGGCGGGGCGAACGGGGCGAAGTGACGAATCTCAAATATTTCCATTATGATCATACTGATTGTAAAATATCATGTGTGGTTTCTTTGTTTACACCATTTTTCTCATTTTGAGGCATGATATTTCATTTTTTGTTCTCTTAGCTACGTTTGGGAGATAGAAACGTAATTTTTAAACAAATGTCATTTTCCTGTACTTTGTTCTCAGATTGGTCAATATTTTCATTTTGACAGTTTAATAATCACTATTTATATATTTATTCTAAAAGTATATCTTTCGGACTTATTTATAAAACATGAATTGTTCCTTTTTTGTGTGTTTATAATGAGATATCGTGTCTGCAAGTCCAAATGATACTTTAGGGTGACGCGGCGAAATTTTTCATGGGTGTCTCTATTCCGTGATTATTTTTTAGTTTAGAATCCCCTTTTAATGCATGCATTGAGTTACCAAAGACGAAGTTAAAATATGTTGTAACGAGACATGAATATAGCGACGGTAATTTGAATTTCGCGCAAGATTTTAGAGACGCGCAAAGTAGGTACTGCGCAGCGGTGTTGAATTGCACGGGAACGGGAACGTTTCGAATATAGTGTGTGCGTTCCAAAAGACTAGGTGGCGACACAACCACGCTGTAAATAGAGATCCTCATAGGGAGAGATGTGCAGGTCGCTGACGATCGCTGATTGGCTATCGATTTTTTGCACCAAAAACGGAAGTGAGAGTGACAGCAAGCAAAGTTCGAGAGAGAAAGAGAGAGTACGAATCTGTGCATTGGAAATGGAAAAAAATACAAAATATATACATATATTGAATTTAAGGTTATTGAATTAAATTTTGAATATAGGTAAGAACTGAAATGTCTGCAATTGTGTTATTTAATTATAACGTATTACAAGGACATGTAAAAGGCGGGTTCGTACCTTGTTCGTTTAACCTAACCTAAACAAATAAATATAAAAATAGTACATATACAGCTTAAAATATTGTACAATTCGCACCAAATATTTTTTTCAGATTTTGTTCTAAAAATACGCTTATTGTAGTTTAAAACGTTTGTGTGTTTTAAAACATATTCAATAATCTGTGTATACGAAAATTGTGTTGACATAGTTAGGTTAAATATTCAATATTTGCACTGATATTCACATAGTATATAATTTAATGTGTACAATTTTTAATTTTATAACTTGTTATCGTATCAACTTCATGTATTTTAATTTTTCATAATTTAAGAGAAAATGCCTGGGTATACTGCAAGTTATTGCACAAATTCAATTAATAAAGGATTCCAACTTTGTCGATTCCCTGCGAAAGGAAAATATGGATAAAAAATGTGATCCGTAGTGATTGGGAACCAGGTGCAAATTCCTATCTATGTGGGGTGAGTAAACTGAATGTTGCCCAAAAATGTAAGACCTGTTAAATGATCCACGCACCCTAACAAGACAAGAAAAATAATAAACTATATTAAATTAATATCTTTCTTACAGATTCATTTTGCTGACGATATGTGGGAATCAACAAGAAATGGGAAAAAAAGATTAAAATACACAGCTATCCCCACAATTTTCAAAGATTTTAATGGAGATATACGTCATGTCAATGACATTCCTATGACTGGTGATTATGTTTAATAAGATAATTTTCATTGACTTTTAATCTAAATTCAAAGACATGATTACCGGACTAACCTTGAAATGATTTAAAAAACAATACCGAATAGCAGATTCAGAACTTAGCTTCATCAAATTATTCGACAAACTGTTTACTGATTATATAAATTATTATTATTATTTAAATACATGTTATAAAGTAAAAATTCATCTTTATATGAAAACATAAGCAGCTTGTCAAATAATTTTCATCCCTCAAATACTCAATTTCTTGATCGGTGATAACTTTTCAATCATTTTAGGCTTCGGTCCATAAGTTATGTCTTCGTATTTTAATTAAAAATATACAATAAAATCGGGCGAGTGAATTGTCACTCTATAGGAATGAAAGATGGTGTAATCTGGGTTCGTCTCAATATTTACTCCTGTAGAGTGAACTTGGGCACTTTTAGGACAGAATGAAATACCCTACTGTGTAATGAGAGTAATGTTCTTACTCTAAAAGGGGTAAATATAGTCTAAAACAATTCACGTTAATCTAACATAACTTAATCTACCGTAAATATAGTCTAACCTAGATATAATCTAACCTACATGTTGGTCAACCTCAATATAATCTGGTATTCATTACATGAACTATATGCATTTAACATATGCAGTTTTGGCATGAATTATGTACATTTAACGTATATAGTTTTGGGCCTTCGTTGAACTCAATGTATGTACACATTTTTGTTTACAGTTCATGACCGATGGGTACAATATGTACATATAATATGCATATGTATTTTATTTAGAGCCTATTTTTGCTATCGATGGTATGAATTATATGTATTTTACAAATAAAGTTTTGTGTAAAACCATATATTATTTATTTATGATAACTTTTATCTACTACCGATAGCATACAAAATATAGATTACTTTAGACCTACAGTTTTGTCTCATCGCTGGTCAATATCTACAAAATTGTAGTTACAAATTAGTTACTGTGTGTATGTCATACTTATATGTTGATAATATATATGCATAATTATTGATTAAGTTTACTCTGCACATTTTATGTTCTAACCTGTTAGGTTAAGTCAGATACAATGACGTAGAGTATATGCTGTGTACAATTGTTAAATCCAGCATTACTCAATCTTACAATATGAAAATGATAAAACCAATTCGTTATTCTTACTAAGATTAGTAATCTACTCGCCAAAAAATATTATATTTATATATTTATATATATAAACTTATATATTAGTTTAAAGTTAATTATTCTTATTCACTTCATTGCAGAAGAAACTGATTTCGTAAACAATGATTTTCAAGAAATCCCAAGAATTTCGCCAGAGCCTTTACCCATTGCGCAAGAAGCTGAAAATCTTATACAATCTGACATACTTATGGATTGTGAAGAGCAAAGTATTGCGAATATCACGAAGGACGTACCTGATTGTTACTGTGAAAGGACACGTAAATTGGAGGAACAAGTAACGGACATGAAGGAATTTTTTTCTAAACGAGACAAACAACGAATAATAATGCGTAAAAAGCCGATCCAAATGAAATACAAACTAAAACGTTTAAATAAAGAAGTACGTATTAATAATCTTACAAGCAAATTATATAAACTTTTTAACGAAGATCAGTTACTTTTATTAATTCAGAGTTACAAAAAAGTACCTTGCTGGAGTAGCGAAACAATAGTCAAAGCTATGAAACTAAAATTTGCATGCGGTAGTGTTGGCTATAAAGAGCTCTTGATGCAAAATTACCCTTTGCCCAGTTTACGTACTCTTGCACAAAAACTGGAAAATGTTAAATTTGAGAGTGGCATTTCTGAAGAAATTTTAGAGTTTTTGTCGGTAAAAATTTCAAGCTTTCAAAATGAGAGAAATAAAAATTGTATCCTCGTTCTTGATGAAATGAGTATTACTGCCGGAAATTTTTATGATGCTTCTACTAGTACTTTTCTTGGTAAAATTACTCTGCCTGATCATGAAGGGGATGCTACTCATGCCTTGACTTTTATGCTTGCTGGATTAGCTGGTAGATGGAAGCAACCTATAGCATATTATTTTACGGGTAACTCAACACGCGGTATAACCCTAAAAAATATTTGTGAAGAAATTATTGTTAAAGTTGAGAGAATAGGACTCTTTGTGCATGGGATTTCGTCGGATATGGGTCCAAATAACCAATCCATGTGGAAGGAGTTTGGTGGAATACGAGTATCAAGGTACTCTACTACCGTTTATTTTTGTGAACATCCTGTTGACAAAAATAGAATACTTTTTTTTTATGCCGATGTCCCACATGCCTTAAAGAATATGAATAATGCATTTTTAACCCATGCCAAATTTATCATATCTCAAGAATTCGTGGATGCATACAATTTGCCAAGCCCTGAAGTTAGATCTTCTCATCTTTAAAATATTATAGAAGCGACAGAGAATGCGATATAAAATTAGCTCCAAAATTGAAAGAAGAAAATTTAAATAATAATCATTTCCAAAAAATGAAAGTTTCTATTGCAACACGAGTTATCAGTCGAGAAGTCAGTTCTTCTTTGAAGTTTTTAATTGAGGATAACCCGAACGATGTTCGCCAGACAACGGCATGGTTCATCGATCGTCTAAGACGCTGGTTTGACATTATGACATGCAGAAATATGTCTTTAGCTCTCAGCTTCTCACAACTGGATATCCACTCAAAGACAATAGATTTATTGACAGAATTTATGGAGATAATAAGAAATTTAAAAATAGGGGAAAACGGACACTGGAAGCCGGTACAAACCGCGATTATTTTATCGACTACTACTGTCATCGAATTATCAACATATCTCCTTCGAGATCGAGGTTTTGATTTTTTCTTTCAAGGGCGCCTAACACAAGATTGTTTAGAAAACTTATTCTCCAGTATAAGAAGAAAAAACGTAATACCGAATGCCGTTCAATTTAAAAATAACTTGAAACTTATAACTGTATCGCAGTATATGAAAAACGTTTCCAACAGCAGTTACGACGAGGATGACCGAACATTTTTTGATGAGTTTCTTACTATTCTAACGAAAAAGAGGGACAAAAATACACATAGGGAAATATACTCATCAATTTTTAATGAAATCTCGAGGGATATATGGACACCCGGAAAACAAACTCTCACGCTAGACCGAAACGAATTAAACAAACTGCATCATGTCGCTGGATATTTGATAATGAGTATCTACTGCTCAGAAAAAGTTTGTTTAAACTGCATATCTACGACAGGATCAACATGGGCCAACAGTGCTTTCTACAGCATGCTTACTCGTCTTAGGTGTTGGAAATCTAATACATTATTCTTCGTAAACTCCCAAACATTACGATTTTTTATACAAATGGAAAGAATTTTTAGAGTATTCAGAAAATATTTAATTTCTGAAAAATGTGACGTTAATTTAAAACCTTACTTTCTTCAAAAATGCCGTGAATTGGATTACTCTCCACCTGCGTGTCACAATTTGAAAAATAAATTGATAGCAAGGTACTATTCGTTCAGAGCAAAAATCATATCTCATAAATTACCGATATCTAGAACGAATACGACTTACGGTAGCAAGAGCATGGCAATGCATAATCTTGTTAAATAAAATATTTAAAAATAATTTTTTTATTAATGTTTCTTTACTAGTAATATTGTATTGTTAGTTTACTAATGTATTTATATTTTATTTATCAGTAAATAAATCTTATGATACCTTATTATGTTACAGATGCATCTTTCCAAAAGAAATCTAACTCAAATAATGCGAGAATAAAGTGACACAGGATAGTATAAATCATAATAAGACAATTCATTTTTTTATTTCGATTTTTGTGGGTCTTTTATAGTCTAATCATAATTAATCTTCGTGCAATACTTATAACAATTACTTTTTTTATTTTATCTTTACATAATTAAATTTTTTTTATTCAGATTTATACATAATTACCATATTTCACGTTGATTTATACACACATAACATATAATTTAGATTACATTTAATTTTAGGTAATTAATTTAAATTTAATTTAATTATAAAACAATTTTTGTATTTATATTTATAGACATTTTACACTTTTTTATACATACGTACACGTATAAAAATTCATATCTTCAAACACAGTCAACTTATTTAGACGTACGATCCCGGAAAATAAAGCGGAATTATCCCACTACAGCTCTATGTAGTTACAATATTTTTAAGATTTTTTTTTTCAAATTATTCGCATTTTTTGTGGAAAAAATGTCTAAATTTGCATCATTTTTGGCAAAATTATTGAAGTTTTTCACTGATAAAGTTGAGAATTTTTTTTTTTTCGTTTTGGAAAAATTCACACGTATTCTGGAAGTAATATTCGTAAAAAGAGAGGTCATACGTTCAAATATCTCGTTCCGTTGCAGTGCAACAAATTCTGAAAGAAACGATTTTTGAAAAAATACAAAATGGCGGATATTTCAAAAATGGAGGGTGATGGAAAAATTCTGTTAGCGGGGTTGGATGCAGTGCACAAAAATACGTCAGCAAAGTATATCCGCATCTCTGATGATTTCCCGAAGTGAAATTTTGTTGACCAGTGTTATTAAAGTATTCCATTTTTATACATATTTACATACCACATATTGACTTCGAATTGTGTAACTATTTTATTTGTATTTCTTAACTGATTTATTGTACCACACGGACCTTGACGTAATGAATAGTTTTATAATAAAGATTTACATATATTTACAAAAAAAAAGGTATAATTACAAGCCAAATAGGTACATCATTAATGAACAAATCCTTGAACAACTGTCCTTATCGTCCTTATACGGAGATCATTCTTCAACTCCTCAAAAATAAATATTATATTATATGTTGTACAATTTTATCATCGCTTAACGTCAAAAGTAAGTATATCTAAAAATAACAATGAAATAACACATTTTATTGACATAATTTTATATTTGATTTTCAAATGTTATGAATTATCGCGCCAAAACTGTTATTTCCGGTTTCGTTGCAAATGGCGGTCGTTCTGCAGTAGTGGGGCTAGGAGCGATCTGCCGCCCCCCACCCTACCTCCCATCGATGATAGCATGATGGAAAAATTGCGCAAGTGGGCCGTCAGAAGGTCAGGAGTGAAAGGAGGTTATTATAAACAATTTCATGTATTGTTATTACAAATTTCGAAAGCTGTGAAGGTCGAAAAACATAGGTCATTTAATGCATTACATTGTCTAATCAAAAGAGAAGGTAAAGGTCAACCAATATTTATTATTTCATTAGATATTGTTATTAATAAAATGTTTTTACATTATCATTGAAAACGACATCGTTCTAATGCGTGATCTTACAAAATTCAATCAGAGAGATTGAAAAGTGTTGGTCGTTACACATTAGTATTACCATGTGTCGAAAAACAAATTTCAAAAGTCGCCTTCATTAAAGGTCAGATATTGATATATTATAGTCGCTTCCCCGTATTTATGTGGAAATACATCGATTTGTTTTCCCGAAAATTATGAAATTGTATACAGGTCCAGACGCGTTCACAAGGTCATTGCACAAGTTCTTCAAAACATTTCCTCTTTCCCAAATTTAGTCAATCCGTGACGTAATAGAAAGAACGTAGCCTAACTCAATCATTCCAATGTAGTATTGCCATATGTGGACTGTCGAAAAACAAATTTTAAAAGTCGCCTTCATTAAAGGTCATATATTGCATCATTATATTCGCTTCTCTGTGATTATGTGAAAATACATCGTATTCGGTAGGAACCGTATTGAGAGTGAATGTAAAATGACCTTTTCCTCGTGCGTCCTACTACCATCTCTCTCGCTCTCGCATACTCTTTGTTAGTTCCATCTAGCATCTGTATTTCCCGTTGATTATCCATCGATCACTTATTCACCGTACATTTGTTTTCCCGAAACTTTCGAAAATGTATACAGGTCCAGACGCGTTTAAAAGGTCATTGCACAATTTCATCAAAACGTTATCGCTTGACCAAATTTCGGTAATCCGTGACGTAACAAAAAGGAGGCATTCTAATTCAAATATTTCAATGTCATAATTTCTATGATCTCTCTCGCTCTCGCATACTCTTTGTTACAGCCATTAACATTAGCAGTATACCGTTTTCACGGTCCTCGATTATCCGTCGATCACTTATTCACCGTACATTTGTTTTCCCGAAACACATTCGTATTGTCATGTGAGGAATGTCAAAAAAAAAAAAAAATGCAAAAGTCGCCTTCATTAAAGGTCAGCTATTGCTACATAATAGTCGCTTCTCGATGCCTATGTGGAAATACATCGTAGGCTAGGAACCGTATTTTGAAAGTGAAGGTAAAATTGTAATAATGACCTTTTCCTCCTGCGTTCTACTACCATGTCTCTCGCACTCGCGTACTCTTTGTTAGATCCATTAACTTTAGCATTATACCAGTTTCACGGTCATCGTCACTGCCGATTACACGCGGATCATTTTCACAACATATTTTTCCATGTATACAGGTTCAGACGCGTTTAAAGTCATTGGGCAATTTCATCAAAACATATAATAAGTGACACATTTTCTCTTTCCCAAATTTAGGCAACCTCCGCCATAATAGAAAGGAAATGTCCTCAGTTCCGTATTTTATCTGTAGGAATGACCTAGCGGATCACCCGTAGGCCAACACACCCCTTCGTTAACAAAGGTAGCATTAATAAATAAATGAATAATTTACAATTATAATATTCAAATAGTAATAAATCTCACATAATCCGAATAGCGTGTACTAAAATGAATAATATAGAACTGATGGAAGAAGCTAGCAGTAATTAGAAAGAGAGAGGATGACACGCTTATTCCTTATGCATTTATCTATTCACGGTATTTACGTGTTTTCATGACGTTCGAACCATAGCTGTACGAGTTTGGACACGTGGGTAATGTAATTAATCAGGTTCCTGACCATTTTTTGATATGTGTACAATTTACATCTTAAATATCGCCATGCAGGTTTCGACCTGTTAATTATCCGTAGACTTTACTATACGGTAACAATGAATCTGACTTCCCATAAGTGACGAATACATACGATTATCGACTTGCTTTTAATGCAATTAATTAACCTTTATTTAATATATAAGCGTGTAAAATTCAACAGTTTCTTTCTATCTTTACGCACAGTTGTGTTTATTTTAAGTAAAAAGTTAAAGGAAGTTACAGCGCTGCCATCTTTTGGTATGTTTAAAGAGATTGCAGAATCTGTGTATCGCAGAATTAAATATGCGGGTGCATCTGAAATGCATGGTTTTATCGTAGGCTACGATGATACACTTGCTGATATAAATGGTTATAAAGCGATTACAATTGAATACGAGGTTCTTGAAAATTGGCTCTGGTTGACAATTAACCTTATATTCGCCATGCAAAAGAATATGAAAGTGAAATTGTTAAATATTACCTCGCATCTACTGCAAATCTCGGTCAGCATCTAAAATTATCTGCAACCTATGTCTTTTATTTGTCTGCACCTTTTATGTATATCCTTTGAGCACATGGAACGATATACTCCAACGTTTCGTTGATTGCATCAAAGGGTATATCGCCCGATTCCCATCGTAAACTATGATAATTGTGCATTAACCAATTGTTTTACGTTCAAAACGTACTTTACAACATAACTGTCGGAAATATCCATAATACACATTTTCTTCGGTATAAACCAACTACCAGGTCAGGGGAATCCTTGCACGTCAGTAATATATTACATTTCTATTACCTAATACTGATTTGCTTGTCACCTTCATTAATTGACACATCATTCTCTCTCTCTCTCTCTCTCTCTCTCTCTCTCTCTCTCTCTCTCTCTCTCTCTCTGTCACACACTCTTTGCCACTTCCACATATAGCGTGTTACCTCTAATTCATGGATATACGTCGTACCTTTCTCTCTAGATCTTAGTATCTCTTCGTCAATTCAGACATCAATCGTGTAACAAAAACAGATACTTTTCACGGTCACTAGATCCCTCTCGGTATCATCCGATGTTCCTCTCGAGATTAGGATAAACGGCCCCATACGTGTCCATTGTCGACAGTTTGCGAGTTACGATACTCAGATGATGAAAAAGTTAAATGCAATATTAAATCGTTTCAAGATGCTAGCACCAGAATGATGGTCACCGCACTTTCACAATTGAATGAATCTTTTCTACCATATTCGAACTAATTGAAATATGCGAATACAAGTTTCGATCCATTTATAATACAATTGAGCGTGTCAAAGGTCTTTAAATTTTCAATAAATAATGTTCAGTAATTAACTTGACATCGTTTAAACAATTAATTTTTGTATGTATATTAAATCGCGATATACTGTAGTCTTAAATCAAATAATTAAAATCATTACATCTTAAAGTTAGTCCATGCATAAGGCTTACATGGTCTAAGTCATCTTATGTAGACTACATCTTTCTTTCTGTAAATGCAAACCAAAATGTGTTGTAACATTCACACGACTATGGAATGAAATTTATTCTGAAAACCCAACAAGTACAAGCGTAAATGTATTTTAATACTAACTAATGGTATACCTCTTGAGTCGAAATTGTAAGTAGCGTAACCGACATGACTACTTAATTCCGTTTACAATAATGATTTGGAGATTCACACTGCTTGTTATATTTGACAGATTTTTTGTTTACTTCCACATTGTAATCGTAATTAGTTAACTAAGTTATTTACGTACGAATCCTATTGTTATATGTAGGTATTTTGTTAAATATAAGGAGAATGTCGTCCTATCCATCACACCTAGTGTAATAGAAAAATACACAAGTCATTATATCAATAAATCATTTTCATAGTAATAAATTAACCTTTAAAAACTTCTTATGTTTTCACATCATGTACTAAAATTTCATATTATTATTATTAATATTGAATCGTTTATAGAACTGATGTTTTCATACATTATCACTTAAAAAGACTGCTACCGTATATGAAATAAAAGACCAAACAACAATTCAACATGAAGGCATGTATGATGTATATATTAATTCTATTTAAATGTGCGCATGTGATTCCGTAAAACATTAGTCATTTTGAAAGGAAAAGTGAAAAATTCTCAATGAGCTTAATTGCGGTGTCTTAGAAATGTTGGTGATAAAAGTATGAATATGCAATTAAATGAATAATTTAACACGCGTATCTCTATCATTATGTTCAATTGTATAATTTTTTAATATTATAACACGTACATATTGACAATATTTGCAGACTGCAGGTCAGACTTTTCATTATCACGTTTAGAATAAAATGTGCGTCAAAATTGACTCTTGCTCGTCATTAATTATAGGCATCTAGTACAACGGAGCTTTGAAACACCTTTACAATACGTTGTATATTTTCTTAAATCTGAATGCATTCACGTTACTGATGACAATAATGCTTCTTTAGTTTCATCTTGACCAAAGGTATAAACGCAACAAATTGAGATCAGTACCAATAATTGCCAGTGTCTGAAATTTCTCACCCACACCTATCAAGGAGTTTCGTAAATTATAGGCAAAAACATTCACAGTTATTAATATAATTTTTTATAAGTCATAAGTTTGCTGTCGACTAGATTCATAATAAACATATTGTGTAATGTAGATTGGTAAGTATCTAATTCCTTATCTAACATTTAATTCCTCACAATATTCAATATGTACCCTTCAAAGCGTCGTGTTCTATTTTTGCTTATTGCATCTTGCAATATAACTGCTCGCATTCTCTATATAATAATAATAATAATATTAATAATTGACTTTATTGCTTATATCAGGAATACACTATATACATGGGAGAATTCACTTACTTACTAAATATATATAAGCAAAAGGCGAGACACATCACCACTAAGCTGTTTTACAGTCTGACCCTGTACGGAAAATAAAAGTACAGAAAAAAAATATTTACAATTGTAACGGATATAGACAAAGCATACAAAAATCAACATTCAAAGATACAATAAGCACACAACACTCATCGGTTTCTATAATAATTTAGTAACTTCGGTATAAACTGAATCGGTTTCGAAATATATAATCTTAATTGCAATGGTAGTAATGGTACACAAAGGCTAGAAGAAACTTCACGTCTAGTGGTGGACATTTAAAGACAGAACTGTACACAAGAGATTAGGCGAACTTCCATTCTGTCTCTCATTTTTAACCATCCAGATTTTGCGTACGCATGCGATATATGGTCAAATTTTCTAATGTCATACGTATACCTCAAACAAGCATTCTGCACCGCTTGGACTCTTTTCCATTCCTTATTAGTAATGCACGGGCCATAAATCGCAATACAATAAGGTACATGAGGGAGTACAAGTGATTGACAAAGTTTCAGTTTCGCAACGTAAGAAAGTTCTTTACGGAATGTGTAAAGTTGTCGTAAGCGCATATACCCCTATCAGGACGGGCGACCGCATTTTAACGGTAATTTCACCGAAAAAAATAACCGGTCGAAAACGGCCAAAAAAAACCGTTATAATACCATAATCACCGCAAAATAACCGGCCTGCAAGGAAAAGGCTTATGGTTGTTATTCCCAAAAATCACCGCAGATTAACTGATATAAAACCGCTGTGCCAGAGCGTCGACCGGTCGATTCTCTCAAAATTACCGCAGAATAACCGATGAAAAACCGCTGTGCCAGAGCGTCGACCGGTCGATTCTCTCAAAATTACCGCAGAATAACCGATGAAAAACCGCTGTGCCAGAGCGTCGACCGGTCGATTCTCTCAATATTACCGCAGAATAACCGATAAAAAACCGCTCTTCAAGAGCGTCGACCGGTCGCTTCCAGCAAAATTACCGCAAATTAACCGATGAAAAACCGCTCTTCAAGAGCGTCGGCCGGTCGTTTCCAGCAAAATTACCGCCGATTAACCGATAAAAAACCGTTGTGCCAGAGCGTCGAACGGTCGTTTCTCTTAAAATTACCACAGAATAACCGATAAAAAATCGCTGTGCCAGAGCGTCGGACCGGTCGATTCTCTCAAAATTACCGCAGAATAACCGATAAAAAAACGTTATGCAAGTGCGTCAACCGGTCGTTTCTCTTAAAATTACCGCAAATTAACCGATGAAAAACCGCTCTTCAAGAGCGTCGACCGGTCGTTTCCAGCAAAATTACCGCAGATTAACCGATAAAAAACCGTTGTGCCAGAGCGTCGACCGGTCGTTTCTCTTAAAATTACCACAGAATAACCGATAAAAAACCGTTGTGCCAGAGCGTCGCCCGGTCGATTCTCTCAAAATTAACGCAGAATAACCGATAAAAAACCGCTGTGCCAGAGCGTCAACCGGTCGTTTCTCTTAAAATTACCGCAGAATAACCGATAAAAAACCGCTGTTCAAGAGCGTCGACCGGTCGCTTCTCTCAAAATTACCGCAGAATAACCGATAAAAAACCGCTCTTCAAGAGCGTCGACCGGCCGCTTCCAGCAAAATTACCGCAAATTAACTGATGAAAAACCGCTCTTCGAGAGCGTCGACCGGTCGTTTCCATAAAAATTACCGCCAATTAACCGATAAAAAACCGTTGTGCCAGAGCGTCAACCGGTCGTTTCTCCTAAAATTACCACAAATTAACCGATGAAAAACCGCTGTGCAAGAGCGTCGACCGGTCGTTTCTCGCAAAATTACCGCCAAACAACCGATAAAAAACCGCTGTGCCAGAGCGTCGTCGACCGGTCGATTCTCTCAAAATTACCGCAGAATAACCGATAAAAAAACGTTGTGCAAGTGCGTTAACCGGTCGTTTCTCTTAAAATTACCGCAAATTAACCGATGAAAAACCGCTCTTCAAGTGCGTCGACCGGTCGTTTCCAGCAAAATTACCGCCAATTAACCGATAAAAAACCGTTGTGCCAGAGCGTCGACCGGTCGTTTCTCTTAAAATTACCACAGAATAACCGATAAAAAACCGCTGTGCCAGAGCGTCGACCGGTCGATTCTCTCAAAATTACCGCAGAATAACCGATAAAAAACCGCTCTTCAAGAGCGTCGACCGGTCGTTTCCAGCAAAATTACCGCCAATTAACCGATAAAAAACCGTTGTGCCAGAGCGTCGACCGGTCGTTTCTCTTAAAATTACCACAGAATAGCCGATAAAAAACCGCTGTGCCAGAGCGTCGACCGGTCGATTCTCTCAAAATTACCGCAGAATAACCGATAAAAAAACCGCTGTGCCAGAGCGTCGACCGGTCGATTCTCTCAAAATTACCGCAGAATAACCGATAAAAAACCGCTGTGCCAGAGCGTCGACCGGTCGATTCTCCCAAAATTACTGCAGAATAACCGATAAAAAACCGCTGTGCCGGAGCGGCGACCGATTGATTCTCGCAAAATTACCGCAGAATAACCGATAAAAAAAACCGTTGTGCCAAAGCGTCGACCGATTGATTCTCGCAAAATTACCGCAGAATTACCGATAAAACACCGTTGTTCCAGTGCGTCAACCGGTCGTTTCTCGTAAAATTACCGCAGAATAACCGATAAAAAACCGCTCTTCAAGAGCGTCGACCGGCCGCTTCCAGCAAAATTACCGCAAATTAACTGATGAAAAACCGCTCTTCAAGAGCGTCGACCGGTCGTTTCCATCAAAATTACCGCCAATTAACCGATAAAAAACCGTTGTGCCAGAGCGTCGACCGGTCGTTTCTCCTAAAATTACCACAGAATAACCGATAAAAAACCGCTGTGCCAGAGCGTCGACCGGTCGATTCTCTCAAAATTACCGCAGAACAACCGATAAAAAACCGCTGTGCCAGAGCGTCGTCGACCGGTCGATTCTCTCAAAATTACCGCAGAATAACCGATAAAAAAACGTTGTGCAAGTGCGTTAACCGGTCGTTTCTCTTAAAATTACCGCAAATTAACCGATGAAAAACCGCTCTTCAAGTGCGTCGACCGGTCGTTTCCAGCAAAATTACCGCCAATTAACCGATAAAAAACCGTTGTGCCAGAGCGTCGACCGGTCGTTTCTCTTAAAATTACCACAGAATAGCCGATAAAAAACCGCTGTGCCAGAGCGTCGACCGGTCGAATCGCGCAAAATTACCGCAGAATAACCGATAAAAAAACCGCTGTTCCAGAGCGTCGACCGGTCGATTCTCTCAAAATTACCGCAGAATAACCGATAAAAAACCGCTGTGCCAGAGCGTCGACCGGTCGTTTCTCTTAAAATTACCGCAGAATAACCGATAAAAAACCGCTGTGCCGGAGCGTCGACCGGTCGTTTCTCGTAAAATTACCGCAGAATAACCGATAAAAAACCGCTCTTCAAGAGCGTCGACCGGTCATTTCTCTTAAAATTACCACAGAATAACCGATAAAAAACCGCTGTGCCAGAGCGTCGACCGGTCGTTTCTCTTAAAAGTACCGCAGAATAACCGATAAAAAACCGTTGTGCCAGAGCGTCGACCGGTCGTTTCTCGCAAAATTACCGCAAAATAACCGATTAAAAACCGATGTGCAAGAGCCTCAACCAGTTGATTTCCGCAAAATTACCGCAGAATAACCGATAAGAAACCGTTGCGCCAGAGCGTCGACCGGTCATTTCTCGAAAAATTACCGCAAAATTACCGATTAAAAACCGATGTGCAAGAGCCTCGACCAGTTGATTCTCGCAAAATAACCGCAGAATTAACGATAAAACGCTGATGTACCAGAGCCTCGACCGGTTGATTCCCGCAAAATTACCGCAGAATTACCGATAAAAAACCGTTATGCCAGAGCGTCGACCGGTCGTTTCTTGTAAAATTACCGCAGAGTAACCGATAAAAAACCGTTGTGCCGTAGCGTCGACCGGTCGTGTCTCGTAAACTTACCGCAAAATAACCGATAAAAAACCGTTATGCTAGAGCGTCGACCGGTCGTTTGTTGTTAAATTACCGTAGAATAACCGATAAAAAAACCGTTGTGCCAGAGCGTCGACCGATTGATTCTCGCAAAATTACCGCAGAATAACCGATAAAAAAAACCGTTGTGCCAAAGCGTCGACCGATTGATTCTCGCAAAATTACCGCAGAATTACCGATAAAACACCGTTGTTCCAGTGCGTCGACCGGTCGTTTCTTGTAAAATTACCGCAGAGTAACCGATAAAAAACCGTTGTGCCGTAGCGTCGACCGGTCGTGTCTCGTAAACTTACCGCAGAATAACCGATAAAAACCGTTGGGTCAGAGCATCTACTGGTCGTTTGTCGCTATATTACCGCAGAATTACTGATTAAAAAGCGATGTACGAGAGCATCGTCCGGTTGTTTCACGTAAAATTACCGCAGAATTATCGGTAATAAATTGTTGTACCAGAGCCTCTACCGGCCTTTTGTCGCAAAAGTACTGCAGAATAACTGATTAAAAATCTGTTTAAAAATCAATTTGCCTAAACTTTTCATGAGGAAACAGTGTAAATGAGTTTATGGAAGTTACAATTTGTGGGCCGCCAGATATAACCACCGGCAGTTTTTCTGCAGAACTCTAGTTCCGCCCGACACACATCTCCACATTATAATGCAAGATGCATCCGTCTTACCCAAATGTGCAAATGCAGAGCTCGCAATGTGAAGACAGTTCATATGGAACGAAAATACTGTCCTGTAATTTTACTCTGGCTATTTTCAAATCTTCGAGGAAGACAAGACAACCCGTAAAGTTCACCGCTGAATTGGTACACGCGATAACGAAACGGTTAATTGTACCAAGCCATTTCACTCGTGCCATGTACTATCCGTGTGGAGTACCATGTAATATACATGTGGCACCCGGTGGCACTAAATATTGCCTGTCCGATGTTAACTCGTTTAATGACGTCATCTCGATCATGGAGATCGCACCTCGAATATTCGTTTCCCACGCATGCAACGTCACGATGTCTGTAATGCACGCTTTGCAGTAATGTTCCTGTATTAAATGTAACCATTCATGCAAGCATGTATTGACGCTAATAGTAATACCATTACACATATTTCGGTTGAACGATTTTGGTGGCATGCTGCATAACTATTCCATATTCGTATACCGCAAACGCTCAAATGAAGTATCGCTGATATATCGCTAATGTATCGTTAAAAACCTTGTAACCAAAATGCAGATATCGGTAAAAAATGGCGGACCGCTATCATCCAATACATCCCGAATATTGGAATGGTATTCAACACTTTACGCAAATCGAATATCTCAAGTATCGTGTGCATATCGCGTAATTTCACAGTGTTATTACTATTATTATTATTATTTTTTTTTTATATCTTTCAAGTGGTTAAAAAACGGGAAAATCTGCTCTCAGACGTTGTGACGGGTTCCAGCTACAGCCGAAGTACGAGATGCGAAAGGATAAATCCAAGTCGCCCCTAGGACAACGACGGCAGTGGGACCGCCTAAACCCGCTCTCCCCCGTCTAATAAAAACAGGTTAGAGTAATATCCACCGAGGCCAGGCCGAATCCACCCCGGAGCAGCGTCAGTATTACTTCAGGGTGGGGCCTCGTTCTTTACCTTAAGGGCATCTACGGGTCTTACCATTCTCAGACGCCACGTGGCGTCTCTGCCCTGACTTTAAGGAAGCGACGATGTTATTGTCGCCCCCTTATCGACTCTTTAAAGAACTCACATCGCACGGATCCCGGAACGTGATCCGAATGGGTGCCCTCCCCGCGCGCGTACTACATGCATGGCAGTGAGGCTCATTGGTGCACGTAGCAGCCTTATCGCCCTCACCGCCACTCCTCTAACATCGGGAACTTCGATCCTCTCCCTTACATTCCGCCGCCAAATGGCCGAAATATTGGCCGCGGAAGCATCTGTGAGATTCACGAATCTCCCGCACTCGGCAACCTACCTACCCGATTTTCAGGCGGCCGATCTCCATCAACCTGCGCGCCGTCGTCTACACAATCTCCAAGAAGGCCAGGATGGCTAGCCTGGATCTTCTCCCTCGTATGTCTCCTGGCTTTCCGGCCTTCCTCTCCATATTCCATGTTCTTTTGGAAATGTTACGCCAATTTATCCGCCGTTTCTCGCTAGGTCCTAAAATCGGTGACCAACTTCCGCATATTCTTGAGGCCATCATTGACAACGTTGCTGATGATGTTGCGCTGGTTGTCGCAGACGGCCAACATCTTCGTCATTTCCTCAGCCATTAGCGGAAAGAACTGGGCCTCCGTGAGGTTCGTCCAGTGTCTGCTGGCACACTCCTGATCGTCAGCAGTTGCGTTACTAAACGCGCTACCGTTGCTGACAACGCTCGAGATGCTGGTCACGCTGTGGGTCCTACGAATTCCGCTCCCGGTTCCGCCAATTTTAACGGCAGGAATCTGCAGAGTACTTGCCCGCAATAATGGATTCGCCCCCTGAGATCTCTGCTCGCCGGTTGAAGACGGGAATTTTTCGGCTCCCCTGTTCCCCCCTTAGCGTTTTCTGCATCAAAATCCATCATTTTTTGTTTACCAGCGCATCACGTGCAGCGGGGTGAGTTGGTATAAGCTGAGAACTTATACTCACGTCTGCATGCCTCTCGCAGGAACACATGCAGCCGCCTTAAAAATTTTCGTTGGGTCCGAAATAAATTCCTAAATGTAGTGATTTTTGCAAAAATAGCAAATTAATTTTACCACATTGGAAACATTTTTTTAAAATTTGTTGCTGTTTTTTGAACTTTTGAGAATTTGTTGCAATTTTTGAAAATTTTTCCAATGTGGTAAAATTATTTGGAAGGTCATTTGAAGCCCACATTAGGTAAACATTTCTGTTAAAAAAATGTCACAAAATCCAAAAATATTGGTATAACATTCGAAATTTTTGAAAAATTTGTTGCATTTTCTGAATATTTATCCAATGTGGTATAATTTATGGTTAGGTCATTTCAGGCCCAAATTAGGTGAAAATTTTGGTAAAAAAATTTAAAAAATATCAAAAAACTGGGGAAAAATATCCCAAATCATAGGCAATTTAATTCTGAAAGCAGTTTTTAAAATATTTGGTAATTTTTTACATTTTTCGCCATCTGTTTTCGATTTTTTACAAATTTTTTTGCCGAATTTTCATCGAATTTGGGTCAACAATGACCTAACCTAACCTAACCAACCACTTTGGATACATTTTCAAACAATTTCTAGTATTTTTCGGGAATTTTGAGAATTTTTTCCGAATTTTCGGGAATGGCATTTTTTTAATCAATCTAAGGTCATAAAAAAACGTCGAAATGATCTCACAAAATTTGAGTGCTTCTTTTCAAAGGAGAAACCATATAAAAAATTTGCAGCAACATCTGTGGGAGCGAGGTTCACAGCCTGGTCAAGTTGGCGTGGAATGCCCTGTATATAATAATTGTCATGCAAAACCTTAAAGTGGCCAAAACCAGTGTATCGACCCTAAATGTAAGGATTTTTATGGGCCCACAATTTTTTTTTATGATTGGGTCGTCAACATATATAATTGAAGTACTGATTCCAAGAATAAAAGTCCAATTTTTTTGAAAATTAAAAATTTATTAGTCTATTATCGTCGAAAATCGATGTTTTTTTGCAAAAATTATTATATTTAAGAAGTTTTTAAGGTTCCAAAAATTATTTATTATTTTGTCAGCAATCAGGTCGTCAAAATATGTATTTTAAGTATTAATTCCAATGATAAAAGTCCAATTTTTAGTTTAAGTTCTTCTCGTGCAAGTCTCCGTGGCAAAGTCTCGTCCCGTGTATATACCAGATACGATTAATTCTACAGTACTTTTAACTTTTACAGTACGTGACAATATATTGTCAATGCAAATAAATATCAAACTGTAAAATCTAGATTCTTTTTGTCTAATATATTATTATATGTTTTGTAAGACTATGAAGCACTGTAATGAAGAAAATCGAGCTTAAAGTACAATTTTGTCCAAATTTCAGAGTGTACAATCTAACATACATTTCACGTCTTAGTATCGACCAGTTGTAGTATAAATACTATTTACAGATTTATGGTTAATTTCTTTAATTCCAGAAAACAGGTATAAATTCACAATAGAACGAGAAAATAATAAACAAATAAATTTCCTTGATACTACAATTTTTATACAAAAAGATGGAAGTTTAAAGCATGATTGGTATTTCGAATAGTGAGCAATGGTGAGACGATCAATAACATAAAAAAAGAACGTTGAATTTAGGTTTCGGTCAATGTGATGACCCTCTTCAGAAGTTTATTAACTAAAAAAACAAAATAAGGATTTACAAAAAACGTTCCCAAAATACATAGTTATTAATTGTAGTTTAACTTACATAAATGTGGTGATTAAATAATTATACAGTGCATGATGCCTCGATGACATCAAGCCAGTGATGGACGAATTCTAATATAAAAAAACAAATTACTTGTATTCCGGTTAAAACTAACATTGATGTGAAAAAAACAAAATTTTTATAAATGATTGGTACCACAAATCAACGTAGTCAGGTAGATATCTCCATTTTGACTCTATCCATCGAATGTCCCAAAAAATAGGTATGATTTACGGTCTTATTGACCGTACAATAAAACTGTATTCGGTTGATTTTCACCAAAAAAAAATTGAACTTAATTAAAAAAACCCTACAACAAAACGGTTATCCAATAACACTAATAAATCATTGCATAAAAACACGTCTCTTACATTTAAAGCCAAACAATAATAACATAATAAGCAGCAATAATAATGTACCTTCAAAAAGTATTAGTTTTCCATACATTGAAGGGCTAACTGAAAACTTAGCTAATATTAAATTAAAGGAATTCCAAAATGGCCAACACAGTTCACACATGGTTACGTGCATAAAAAATCCAAAAGATCTTTTATTTAATAAGAATACGATTATGATTTGATTGTAATTTGTAATTGTTTACATGCATAATTTTTCATTTGATTTTGTGATTGATAACGCCAAAAATTCAAAAAAATTGTATTAACATGTAGTAGATAATGTGTTCCATGAATTTAAAACGCCCAAATTTAAACTTGGTTGCTTGGAGTTAGTGTTTCGTACAAATGCTTTTAATGTCACGGTATTAGTGTTACGTATAAGGCTTGTAATGTCACGGTATGATTTCACTCGTTGTGTGACAAAGTGGAGTGTAGTGCATTTAAGTCGTATGTATAATAATCAATTAATAACATTGTGTAATTAAAAATTCTTTTTTTATATAATTGTATGTTTTTAATTTAGAGTTTTGTTTGTAAATCCCAATTCTATCGGGGAGAGAAACAAAAAGATTTTCACAATGCCTGTAAGTGTTTACGTTTTTGTTATTGCGAGTTTAAAAACATTTTTTTTTGTCAATTATTATCATTGTATGTATTTTTTTGCAGACAACAAATTTCTGAAGAGACCCAAAATTTTGGCCCAACATTGTGTACGTGTTCTAACCCTGTATCGCCGGCTATTAGACACATATTGTCTCAATATTAAATTGACATTTATCTTCAAACTGAGGGTCTGTATGAGCCACCTATGACCATGAAAATTTCGTTAGACTTATTAAATGTTTTTATACACAAATTATATCTTTAAAAATATTTATTTTCAAACAAAAACCCGGACAGTCCATAAGGTAATCTCCATCTGTAGCCGCTCGGGCCGCGCGACTTGCACGCGGACGGTGTTTGTTAACACTTTTCAGGGCAAGAGTACAGAAACAGTGAAAGGGATAGAATACGCTATTAATGTGGTTAATTATTTGTTCATCGGGAGGCTGCGCCCCCCGAACACCCTGCTATCTTGCCCCCGCCCTCGCCCTATCATCCTTGAAAATGAATCCTTGACAACTTGGAAATCGTATCTTTATTACATAAAGTATCGTATGCAACGTGAAAGCTAGGTCTTTATACGGCTCGCGGACTCGCCTTCGGCTCGAGCGGTCACTCACCTACGTCCCGTATACGAAACTTAGCATCCATGTTACATAATGTACTATTGTTTCTATTATGAACTGCTTTGTAGTATTTTATTCTAATCTTCATTACTATTTGTTTGTTTTTTTTTCATCATCATCTACTTGTGGCTATTTTCGTCTAAAGTATAAATACTCGATAAAAGATAAGGCGCATTATAGAATTTTATCTTTCTACCATTTTGTTGAAATTACGAAATTATTGTAAAAAGTTTCATTTTTACCGTACTTTGTGTAATATGAAAAATAACTCTGGGTGAAAATTAGTTACGCCAACTGTTTCTTACTCACTTAGAGCTGTAGAAACAAGAAAAAAATGTCCCATTAACGTGCCACTCAAATAATATTTTATGAATTTTAAAAGCGAAAAGTTAAAAGTACCGTAGAATTATTCATATACCATATTTATGTAACAGGAGCATGGTTTCCGACTGGTTATGAAGGGTGCTTTCCAGCGCCTTGTAACCTGCTACTTTTGGGTAAGGTTAATTTAATCGTAAAGGACCCCGCCATTTCCTTGTGGAAATTGGGTTTCGGTGAAAGTCGCTGGATTTGGAGTATATGATAGATCTCAAATCCTGATCAAAAGTGTCCATGGGCACCAAGTCCAAAAATCGATGTATCTCGACTTACGAAGGTCGCAGTTTTGCGCAATTCAGCATTTTGGCGTAAACTCGGATAAAAATAGCTAGCTGAGTTCAAATGAATTAACTTGGACTTTTGGCAACCTGAGGTTATACCTGCAGCATAGGATAGTGCGGGAAATCCTTGGGCACTTGAGGTACCGAATCGGACAAGCACCATTCTCGAGTCCTTAAACTACATACACAATAATCGCAAGAATTATAGATATCATAAATCGTAGATATAGAAAGTCGTGGACCGTCCCCTTAGCCGGCGACCTGGGGCATCGGGTGGTCCGTGGGGATCATCAAGATCTGCATGGTTTAGGGTCACATGCATATCAATCTTAACACAAGAAGTTCAAGTTAATTCAGTTTAAGTCAACGAACTATTTTTACTAGGGTTTTCCGGTAAAATGATGAATTGCGCATACTTGCGACCTTCGAAAGTCGATATACGTCAATTTTTGGACTTAGCGCCCATTGACAGTTTTTATTAGGATGTTGAGAGCTATCACATAATCCACATACAGTGACTTTGACCGAAACCCAATTTCCATAATGAAATGGCGGGGTCCTTTATAGATTTTTTACGGTTTGATGTCGCCAGGTGGGCATCAAAAGAAATCTGCACGTTGTGATCACCGGAGAACGAAGCGGAATGTGCCAAATGGACATACGAACGGTTGAGATGAACTCAATTCCCCCAGTGGGACGTAAGGAATTGGGTAAATAATAAAAGAGTGGAGCTCAAGTAGATTTAGGAACTGAAACCAATATATTTTCCGATCAATCGTTTAAGATTACCTTTAGAGTTACTCTGGAAAGCCCTAAATCTTACGTAAGTTGCAGTAAAGTCATCCAACTTACGAAGGTTCCAAAAAGTGGTGATCGAGCCTATCTCCCACGATCACCGCTAATCTATCGACTCTTCTCGTCGCTGGAGAAAAGACGTCTGCTGCGAGGAAGTCCTATGTCCGCAGGCGACCTGTCTGGGACGTCAGCAGAACGAGAGTGAGTTCACGATGTGGCTTCTCGAGACGCCGACCGCCGCACAGTGCGGATCGGAGCGTTTATTCGTTTCAAAATCCTCTACAGGTAACTGTTCTTAACCGATTTTAATGAGTAAAAATGCAAAATATTCATCACAAAATTTACAAAAGATTGATGTGGACCGATTTTTTAGAAAAAAAAAAGAATAAATTTTAATACTGGTGTTTTGAAAAAATTGTAATATAGAAATATATTACATTTGTATTACGATTTGAACGGTGCATCCGATTCACATGCAAGTTGGTATACAAAAGTTTTTGAGGTCGCTGATTTCGAATATGAATTCATAATTTTGAAATACAAAATGGCGGAACAACTTACAAAATAATACTTAAATTAGATGAAACTCCGCATCTCGGCGTTTTCGAAATCGCTGATTACGCATCTTAAATAATAATTTTTAAATATAATATGGCGGATGAAACATGGCGGACCAAATACCTACAATACAACTCAACCTAAACGAAATTAAATATTGGAGATTTTCGATGTCGCTGATTACGGATTTAAAATTAGAATCTTGAAATTCAACATAGCAGATCCAATGTGGCCGATAAAAATGTAAATTATTACACAAACTAAGTCAATCTTAGTATTGGGTGGTTTTCGTGGTCACTAATTACGAATCTAAGATCAGAATTTAGAAATCCAAAATGTCGAGGTCAACATAGAGTACTAGAATAAAAAATATTATGGAAAATATATATTATGCTTGTGCTTATGAAGCCGAAGGCGCTCGCATGTACCACAGCCGAGTACTGTAAATATCGTACTCGACCCTAAATGGAGAAGGTTACCTCCCCCCGTGTTACACAATATACTATTATTTTACAAATGTCTTAACCAAGTGGTCATGACATGACCAAGTGCCCACGAGGCTCGACCTGATCAAATGCCACGAAACGTCTTGGTCGCGACCTGATCATTCCACGTGGTTTGACCTGACCATGTGGAAACAACTGCCTGGATATTTTCGATAGAGTGGTAACATTACAACAAAATTCTAAAATGGCTACTCTCAGAGTGAGTCGTAATAAATACCTATTCTGAGAGTAGTAATTTTACTACTTTCAGAATTGTACTTTGAATTGTAAAATTCAACTCGACGTTGTAAAGTTAGGAGAGTATGATTAACTGCACCCCTGAAACGATTAAGCTGTGTAAAATTACTATTTGCCTACATAAATTTACAACCTCTGTAGTAATTTTACATTTCTTGTAGGTATTTTACGACTCTCAGATTACTCTCAGAGTAGTAACTTTATAATAGGATTTTGTACCGTGCACGACGTTCGCTTCACACACGAAATTTATACTTCACGCGTGAAAAAGACCCGCATAAAGGTTATAAAGGTTATGTGTCTGTAAAAAAATCACCAACCACAGCCGACGAAACTGTACTCCTGTTACATTAAATTGCTTTTAAGAGGAAAAGTTTGAAAAAATCAAAATTTAAATAAAAATACATGACGTAAAAAGTGCTGTGGGTCTTTACCATCCAATGGTGCGATATCATACAGTTTTCTTTTCAATTTTTCCATCTTCCACTCATATCCTTCAGCTGTTGTGACACGACACGCCATTAATTCTGAAATTCTTTTCAGGTTCCATCTGAAAAATTATCATTGAATATTTAAAAATGTTTCATGCAAAGGAAATTTTGAAAAACCCGATAGTACGATAATCTGATCACAAAACTAGTTATCTTGTCAATTGTCTTATACCCTTCAACTAATCACCTGTTTCTGTTTGTAACGAAAGTACGTACTTACGAATTGGGTATTGAGTTTGAATTTCACATATGAGGCATTTGACATTAGTTCAAAAACGTGGTTATATCATTTAAGAGATTGATTACCTGTTTCATGCACGAGAGAAAAAATACGATGGAATTACACTGTTTTATCCCGACTAAAAAGTATTTTAAAGCACGACAAATTTAAAAACAATCAAATTCTTACAATATTAGGAGTTAATGTTATTTTATATTCACGAATATTGTTTTTTTTTACATTCTTAACAAGCTTAGAATGGTGTGACGAGGTCACAAAAAAATTGGCAATACGAGATTTTATATAGAACGGTGGAATGTTTGAGAAAATTGGCAACGTTTAAATATATATTTCTTGAAAATAATTTACCCTCGTAACGCACTTACAAAAGTAATAGGGTACGAGTTGCATATATAAGTTTTCGATATACCAACTATGCGTAAAATTTTTGCGCCGTTGTTAATGTGTCAAATACGATTTCACGCACGAGTGCTGACCGCGGCGCACGAGTGCCGAAGTTTAAATAAATTTATATTAATTATACTTGAGATATTTTATCTCTTCTTTTTCATCTGATTCATCATCATCTTCCGTATATTTTAAAATGACCTATTTGGCCAGATTTTTATATGCACTATTTTTTAGTACTCCTGGCATGAAGATTGTCTGCATTTTTCTTTTAAATTATTATCCAACCCGGATACTACTCGTATCATATTCAGTACTTCGTCATATTCGGTACTTAGATTGGGTACCAGGCAGCAACCTATAATAAGATACATATAACGTACAATACACTTTTCGGATAAACTTCCGAAAGTGTCGCTCTTCATATCTTTAGCACGCCCATGTTTTCTGATATACATATTTTGGTCCGCTGAATTCGAATATCATAGTGAAAATTGGAGCAAATGCGGTTTTCATTGTAAAAATCGTGAAAAACCCATAAAAAAGGCGATTTTTATGGTTTTTGTCGTTTATTTTCAATAAATTAATTAATTAATTAACATTTAAAAAAAATAAATTTGTTTGTTTTTTACTTAGTAAGGTAGAAATTCCCCTTAATCATCACACATAATTTAAGTAGAAACTCGTGCTATATATATTTACCTTTGTCTATAATAAATGTGTCTGGTGTCATTACATTGTTGAATTCCAATTCAGTCAAATTTGTTTGTCGTTGAAATTCGGTTGGAGTAAGTTCGTTATTTTCCAATAAATTCAAAATTTTGTTTATAGTCGGTCTGCCTGTATTTTTTCTTATTTTTTTAGCAGCTACAGAACTTTCGTTTTGGTCTTCATTTTGTCTCTTTTTGTTCGTCGATTTGTCAATATTCTGTATTGTTTTTTTTTTACTTCGCTCAGATTTTAATAGGGAAGAGACCCAAGCATTCCAATTATTATCTACGCAATGACGTCCATGTTGTGGAACAAATTTTTTCTTCTGGAGATAGATACATACTTCTTCATATAGAATGATAATGTAGGATTAGTTGATTACATTCATTGGAAGCTATTTTTTTTCTATTATATAAGGTAAATAAATTTTCAAATTGAACGCAGTGACAGGTTCTTATTACATATAGTATTTTTCATAACAAGTGCGCGAAATGTTGCGCACGTGTCATGAACGATATTTTTCTTTATAGTTATCGCAAAATGCTTCAACTTTTATTCGCAAAAAGCAATGTTTAAGCGTGGATGAGAAGTGGGTGAGCGAAATCGCATTTTGCTCCTCGAAAACGGGGAGCAAAATCGCATTTTGCGCTTACTATGAAGAAATAGTTATTTTCGTATCAATGGCGTAAAATGAGCTTTTACGCCCGCGGGCGATCAACGCGCCCGAGGGACGGCGAAGCCGGCCCGAGGGTGGCGGATGATAGCTTCGAGGGTGTAAAAGTTTACGCCCGTGATACGAACACAATTTTTCGTCATAGAAGGCGTAAAGTAAGTTTTTCAATTTCACGCCCACTAGGCGTAAAGTTAAATTTAATCCCCTCCAAAAGCTGGCATAAAAAAATGCGTCTTTCCGCCTACTATGACGAAAAAAAATGTTCGCACCGCGGGCGTACAAGTTGTACGCCCTCCAGCGATAACGCGACAGCGTGGATCGCTAGCGGGCGTAAAGTTGTACTTTACGCCCATGGTACGAAAATAACTATTTTGATTCAGTATGTGTAAGAAATGGCCATTTTTCAATGATTTTTAACAATGATGACTCAGCAAAATCCCTATCCCATATTAGAAACAATGCAAACTTGTTCTGTATGCCGTGGAGAAATTGAAGAAAAGGATGCTGCCAAATGCATCGTATGCTCATCATCTTTTCACATTTCTTGCATACCGTCAACTAGTACTCGAACTTCCGAAGAGCTACTTATCTGCTGCATGGTTCCGGCACGCACGCGTGCTAAGAAAAGAGCAGGTGATCCGTTGTCACAACCAGCACGTATCACGCGCACGAATAGTAACTCGTCTATGGAGACAGTTTTGTCGGAGCAATCGGAGTGCGCTGCACCTCTTCCTTCCAAAACTTTCAGGATTATTGTCTCCGCCATGATAAACAGCATGCTGAATTATGCGCTAAACTCGACCAACTCACTCTAAACTCTACAGTGCAGGAAATAAAAACATCTGTGTGCACCTTACAAACACCAATGAGTACTGTCTTGCGCGATAGAGCAACAATAGCGTATGAGATTAGGAATTGTGACCTCATTATAACCGGTCTCCCAGAATCAATTGATGAGAATCTTGACAGCATTCTGATGCAAATTGCTGACACTCTCAAAGTTGCCATGACAGCACGAGATATTATTTCAATTGAGCGACTAACATCTGCCACAACAACGGATACGAGCACCAACAGAGTCCCTATCACGCGGCCTTCGTCATCAGGAATTAGTAATACCAATCTGAAACCCAAGACTGTAGTGGCGAAGCTGTCCAACCCGAGACTCAAGACCAGATTTATTCGTGCTATGCGTATTAATAAGGGCTTGACGGCCAATCAAATTTTTCCGGGATCTCCACCAACCCGCATCTCCATTAATGAGTCTCTACCAAGTGAGACTCTCAATCTATTAAGAAAAGCTCGAGAATCCGTCAAAGGAGACAATACAAAGGTGGTGTATTTGTACAAGGGAATTGTTCACTTTCGACCGGCTCCAAGCGCATCTCCAATCGAAATTCTTCGTGATGAAGACCTCGTGAAAATCTCATCATGACGCCAAACTGAAATTCATAACATCCGTGCTGCTGATGTAAATAACTGTATTTCTCCATCGTCATCTGCTGCAAAAACATCGGCCACATCGTACTTAAACATATGTCATTTAAATGTTCAATCGCTTGGCGCGAAAAATAAATTTTCTGACTTATGCCTCTATTTCTCTGCTAATTTATATCATGTTATACTTCTAACAGAAACTTGGCTAAATGAACATTTGCCTGATAAATGTTTTCATCTGCAAGATTACTACTTAATTCGCAATGATCGTAGCGGCTCACGGGGTGGAGGTGTTGCAATGTACATCCATAAGCAATTTACCAGTAAAATCTTAGCCAAATCAAATAACCTGGATGGCTCACACGAATATTTGATAGTCGAGGTATCTTGCCATACTTCCACTCCCGTACTGATGTCGGTACTCTATCGTCCTCCGAAGAATTCATTGTTAGATAATTTCGCTACTGACCTTCAATCACTTTCCTGTAATTATAGTAAGATAATTGTTATGGGTGATTTTAGTATTGATTTAAACCGAAACTCACCAGAGGCTACCTATTTAAAGCAATTTGTTATCGAATCTAGCTTGCAAATCGTCCAATACACGCCAACTTTCCATAGCAGCACAGCTGATTCATGAATCGATCACTGTTTTGTTGATAGTCTTGATAATGTACAAGATTCATCTCAGGTGATCTTACCATGTATATACGGACATGAACTCATTAGTATTAAATATAATCTTAATATCGTGCCCGAAAAATCGTCTGCAATCACTTGCCGAGACTATCGCCATTTCAGTGTTGATTCTTTGTTGGACGCTCTCGAGGGATCTGATTGGAGTATGTTCGAGAATCCTTCTGTTACCCATCACTCCGTTGACTCACTGAGCAGCACACTTTCCAGTAGACTGATTACCTGTTTTGACAAGTTTGCTCCTCTTAACACATTTACTCCCAAGCACAAACCTGCTCCTTGGGTAACAACTGAACTCTTGAAACTCCAACGAGAACGCAACTCCATTTTGCGAGCCTATCGTCGTACACTGGATCCGCAGATAAAACTTCGACTTCTAACGTACAATAAAAGCAACAAAATAGCGTGGAGGATAGCACGTGACAGGTATTATCACGCACAATTATCTGAGGCTAAGGACTCTAAAAGTACCTGGTCAAAACTTAGAAGTCTTGGTCTGGTAAAATCCTCCTCCAATAGCTCTCCTCTCTGCTGCACCCTTGAAGTATGAAACCAGTACTTTGTCTCGCTTACTAATAGTATACCTCCACTGTCGCCGGCCTATCTATCCTCCATAGTAAACACGTCCAGCTTTGATGATTCTAAATTCTTTTTTAAAAATATTACTGTTAATGTCTTACTAACAAGCCCTATGCGCCCTAAGTCGGAAGCTATAGGAGTAGACCAGATTCCTATTAGCTTCTATGTTAAGGCATTTCCTGTCATCGCTTCTCACTTAATCAACCTTTTTCAACATTCACTCAACTCTTCTACCTACCCCTCACTATGAAAAAAGCCTTAGTCTTACCAATTAATAAAAAGAAAACGCCAACTACCCCGTCAGATTATCGTCTCATAGCTATCCTTTGCGCACTTTCAAAAGTTCTTGAGCGAATAGTTTATGATCAGATTGTTGAGTTTCTGAATGAGAGGCGATGGTTCGATCCGTGCCAGTCGGGTTTCCGCAAGGGTTTTAGCACCCAAAACGGCTCTTCTATCAGTGTCGGATTTTTGCCGCCAGGCTATTGACAACCGCAACATCGTATTACTGATTCTTTTTGATTTTAGTAAAGCTTTTGATATGGTCAACCATAATCTCTTATTGAGTAAGCTCAAGCTTGCTCACTTCTCTGATTCTGTCGTCTCTTGGTTCGCTTCGTACTTGAGTCATAGATCCCAGGCGATTATGATAGACGATCAAGTAGCCTCTGCTTGGTTACCCATCAATGCTGGGGTACCTCAGGGCTCTGTCCTGGGCCCTCTGCTATTTTCTATGTTTATTAACGACCTTCCATCGATCCTGCGTCATACTCAGCATATGCTCTTCGCTGATGACACCCAAATATTTCTTAGTTGCTCTCCTTACGAAATAGATGAGGGTATTGCGCGAATCACAGAGGATGCCACGTTGTTCTGCGAATGGGCTCGTGATAATGATCTCGTTGTAAATTTTGACAAAACCCAAGCTATTTTGATTGGCAGCTCTTCCTACGTAAACCTACTCGATCTAACCAATTTACCTACCATCAAAGTTATGAACAACACTATACCTTGGGTTAAATCTTTTCGAAACCTCGGTCTACATTTTGATAATACCTTGTCCTGGAAACAGCATATATTCATAACATTCAATCGTGTCTATGCTACTCTAAGACAGCTATGGATGAACAAAAACTGTTTACCTCTTGACACGCGCAAACAACTGGTCACTTCCCTAATCTACCCATACTTTGATTATTGTTGTGCAGTCTACAATGATCTTGATGGGACTTTAAAAATGAAATTACAGAGGTTGCTCAACGCATGCATTCGATTTATTTTTCGTCTACGTAAGGATGACCATATTACTCAATACCGCGTCAAATTAGATTGGCTCACACTTGCTTCACGTCGCTTGTACTTCATTGGCATAATAACGTACTTAGTACTGAATGATAAGCAACCAACGTACCTCTACGACCAATATATCTGGCGTAATGATATCATTGCTCGAGTGCTGCGATCGAGCACGTGTGAGCTACGAGTACCAATACACCGTCTTGAAACGTACTCCAAATCGTTTCTCGTGACATCGACCAAATTATGGAATCTTTTGCCTGACCGCGTAAAGAATAGTAAGTCACTAAATTTCTTTAAATACGCGCTAGAGAAACAGCTGGTATTCAGTTGTTTTAAACTGAAAAATTTTATGCTTTGTTTTCAAGCCGATCCAATTAATGTATCAACTCGTTAATATCATATAAACCGTGCTATCAATTCTTTAAAATTATATTACATACTTATTTGCGCATCGTTATCTTCGTTCTATATCACCATACCGTTTCCGTATCAAAATCATAATTATTCTTTATATCAATTCTTTATATTCTATCTTCTTTGTAAATACTTTTGTATGGGTTAGCAAAAGAGGTACCCCCCCCCCCCCCGTGCTAAATAAACGATATTCTATTCTATTCTAAATCAAAAAATTATGTTGGTATTACGGGCGTAAACTTTTACACCCTGAAGGCCATCAACCAAAATTTCTTGCGTTACAACGTTTTATTTAATACAAATTGCGCATTTACTGAAAAAATGTCATGACCGTAATGCATCATATTTTCGCCATTTTTTGATGCATACTCATAAAATTTATAGGAGTTATCAAGCTTGTTGGGCTGATGAATTTTGCCTTATAATAAATTAAATATTACATTGCGCACAAAATTTGCAGTCTATTTAAGGGCCCTAGAGCATGCCGCTTGTGACGTCAGAAGCGGGAAAAAAGGCTTGAAAATTTTGCGCTAATCTTTAAGAATTACTATCAACTTTTCAGATAATTTTTTTTCACAGAAATATTTCTTATCAAATTCACTACAGAGTCGGTGATTGTGGAAAACTTCTGCTGTTAGGAAGTTCTTAAAAATACGTGAAAAAGTTCAGTATTGAGTATAGTAGGTTATGGGACCTGTCACGGGACATCTGAAATGAAGGCACGTATTTTTACGAACTTCCTAGCAGCAGATTTTTTCCAAAATCACTGACTCTGTAGTGAATTTGATAAGAAATATTTCTGTCCAAAAAAATTATCTGAAAAGTTACTGGTAATTCTTAAAGATCAGCGCAAAATTTTCACGCCTTTTTCCTCGCTTCTGACGTCACAGGCGCGAGTGCCATGGCATGCTCGAGGGCCCTTAAGGCGAAAATGTCATGACCGTAATTTTATCGAAAATGTCACGACCGTAATCAGCGTCTATAGAAACCGCGCGCATCAACATTTTCACATGTTATATCATCCTTCCAGTGTACTTTGATGTTCGAAAACTGGGTTTTCAATCCCATTGATATGCACTCAAAACATAACAAGTTTTCGTAATTTTACTCTGTACTTATTGAATTATACTGATTTTATGATCCAAATACTCTATAATAAGTCCAGTCCAATAAGTGTTATTAACAGTCCATGTAAGCATAACTTTTATGATAATATGACTAACTTTTGAATATGACCGGCGCGAATTGCTACGGAAGCAATAGGGGAGGGGGAAGAAGGGTAAATCATTTAAAATGATACAGTTAATAGTTAAAATTGTTATAATTATCATTTAGATTTAATGAATGTGTATTCTCTTTGAATTAAAATACTGCTATATTTAAAATAAATATTTTATTTTTATTAAACTTTAATTTATAAAAATTACTTGTAAAAAGTGCGCGGAAGGTGTAAAAAAACGTTCAATATGAAAAAACTTCATCTTTTTAAACATATAATGTGTACAAATTTTTTAAAGCATGTGCGTAAATATTTATTTTCCAATTTTTTCTTCACGAAAAAAAGACAGATTTGCTGGAAATGCCCATATGCATGATATTCGTACCATATTGGAATATCAGCCTTACTCGCAATATTACGCAATGAAATGACGCGATATGTGCACGATACTTGATCTGCGTGAAGTATTTAATACCTCTACAATACTTGCGAGGTTTTGGATGATAGACTTCCGCCATTTTCTTCGATATCCACATTTTGCTTACAAGGTTTTTGCGACACGTTAGCGATATCCGCGATACTTTCTATCGATTTGCGCATCATTCGATCGATACTTGTTACGGCCCGTAACCGATCACACGCCAATAATGTATTTTTTCGTTTAGCGATACGTTTAGCGATACTTTGATGATATTTTCATAGCGAAATTTGATGCGCGAATTTTGGGCGACTAAATCAACGAGTATATAATTATAAAAAGGATTAGTCGACGCTTGCGGTATACATATATGGAATAGTTACGAAGCATGCCATCAATCGTTCAACCGTAATATGTGCAATGGTATTACTATTAGCGTGAGTACACACTTGGAAGAATGGTTACATGTAAACCAGAAATATTACTGCAATGCGTGCATTACTGACATCGCGATGTTACATGCGTGGGAAACGAATATTCGAGGTACGATCTCCATGATCGAGATGACGACATTAAACGAGTTAACATCGGACAGGCAATATTTAGTGCCACCGGGTGCCACATGTATATTACATGGTACTTCACACGAATAGTACATGGCACGAGTGAAATGGCTTGGCACAATTAACCGTATCGTTATCGCGTGTACCAATTCAGCGCCACCTGTGGTTATATCTGGCGGCCCACAAATTGTGACTTCCCTAAGCTTATTTTCACTGTTTTCTCATGAAAAATTTAGGCAAAATTATTTTTAAACAGATTTTTAATCAGTGATTCTGCAGTAATTTTGCGAGAAAAGACCGATCGACGCTCTGGCACAACGGTTTTTTATCGGTTATTCTGCGGTCATTTTGAGAGAATCGACCGATCGACGCTCTGGCACAACGGTTTTTTTATCGGTTTTCTGCGGCAATTTTAAGAGAAACGACCGGTCGACGCTTTGGAAAAGCGGTTTTTTTATCGGTTATTCTGTGGTAATTTTAAGAGAAATGACCGGTCGACGCTCTGGCAGAGCGGTTTTTTATCGGTTATTCTGTGGTAATTTTAAGAGAAATGACCGGTCGACGCTCTTGAAGAGCGGTTTTTTATCGGTTATTCTGCGGTAATTTTACGAGAAACGACCGGTCGACGCTCTAGAAGAGCGGTTTTTCATCGGTTAATTTGCGGTAATTTTAAGAGAAACGACCGGTTGCCGCACTTGCACAACGGTTTTTTTATCGGTTATTCTGTGGTAATTTTAAGAGAAACGACCGGTCGACTCTCTGGCACAACGGTTTTTTATCGGTTAATTGGCGGTAATTTTGCTGGAAACGACCGGTCGACGCTCTTGAAGAGCGGTTTTTCATCGGTTAATTTGCGGTAATTTTGCTGGAAGCGACCGGTCGACGCTCTTGAAGAGCGGTTTTTCATCGGTTAATTCGCGGTAATTTTAAGAGAAACGACCGGTTGACGCACTTGCACAACGGTTTTTTTATCGGTTATTCTGCGGTAATTGTGAGAGAATCGACCGGTCGACGCTCTGGCATAACGGTTTTTTATCAGTTAATTGGCGGTAATTTTGCTGGAAACGACCGGTCGACGCTCTTGAAGAGCGGTTTTTCATCGGTTAATTTGCGGTAATTTTAAGAGAAACGACCGGTTGCCGCACTTGCACAACGGTTTTTTTATCGGTTATTCTGTGGTAATTTTAAGAGAAAGGACCGGTCGACGCTCTGGAAGAGCGGTTTTTTATCGGTTATTCTGTGGTAATTTTACGAGAATCGACCGGTCGACGCTCTGGCACAGCGGTTTTTTATCGGTTATTCTGCGATAATTTTACGAGAAACGACCGGTCGACTCTCTGGCACAACGTTTTTTTATCGGTTAATTGGCGGTAATTTTTCTGGAAACGACCGGTCGACGCTCTTGAAGAGCGGTTTTTTATCGGTTAATTTTCGGTAATTTGTAAGAGAAACGACTGGTTGACGCACTTGCACAGCGGTTTTTTATCGGTTATTCTGTGGTAATTTTAAGAGAAACGACCGGTCGACGCTCTTGAAGAGCGGTTTTTTATCGGTTATTCTGCGGTAATTTTAAGAGAAACGACCGGTCGACGCTCTTGAAGAGCGGTTTTTCATCGGTTAATTTGCGGTAATTTTAAGAGAAACGACCGGTTGACGCACTTGCACAACGGTTTTTTTATCGGTTATTCTGTGGTAATTTTAAGAGAAACGACCGGTCGACGCTCTGGCACAGCGGTTTTTTATCAGTTAATCTGCGGTGATTTTTGGGAATAGCAACCATAAGCCTTTTCCTTGCAGGCCGGTTATTTTGCGGTGATTATGGTATTATAACGGGTTTTTTTTTACCGTTTTCGACCGGTTATTTTTTTTCGGTTTTTTTGCGGTCGCCCGTCCTGATAGGGACGAGATAGAAATTTTTTTCTATATATGATAGGAGAAACTCCAGGAAGAATCGATGTATAGCCCGAGATTTCTAGCTTCATTAACAATTGGAATTGCATTTCCTTTTATTGAAATTAGAAAATCATCCAAAGCAATTTTTGCGTGTAAACTACTACTCCCGATAATAAGGACCACTGACTTATTTGGATTAATAGTAAGCGCATTTTCATCCGACCACTTTTCAATACGCGCAATATCATTATTGAAAATGGTAACAGCCTCGAGCGAATTTTCAGGAAGAAAAGGCATAAGAATTTGCGTATCATCGGCATAGGTTTTAATGCTAACGTTATTACAACACTCATAAATATCAGCATAGAATATAATAAAAAGGAGCGCACTTAACTTAGCTCCTTGAGGTACGCCATTTTTTAAGACTTTACGTGTTGATGTAATTTTATCGTTGTTAATATTTAATTCTACAATTTGGGATCTATTATTGAGAAAAGAAGTCAAGAGCTCGCCCGCATTTTTTCGAAAGACCATAATATGCCAGTTTCGCTAATAACATATCGTGATTCAGTGTATCAAAGGCCCTAGAAAAGTCAAGGAGTCCCGCAATTGTCAGAAGACGATTGTCCCAATTTTTCAACACATTATCAGATATGTCAATGAGTGCCGTCTCACAGCTGTGAAAACGCCTGAATCCCGATTGAAACAGAGGAAGCAGATTATACATATTAAAATAGCCTAACAGCTGTTCATAACAGATTTCCTCAAAAACTTTCGATAAAAGAGGTAGACGGCTGATAGGGCGTAAATCACTAAGAAGAGAGGGGTTTGCCTTTTTAGGTATTGGGCATACCGAAGCAATTTTCCAGATATCAGGAAATTCACAATCCACAATGATATTATTGATAATTTGTGCAAATATTTTATTTTTACAAAATACTTGTTAACTTGGAGAGTGAGATTTCAGAAAACGAAAAAGTTGCTGAGTTTGGAAGTTTATCTGACCGCGAGTTTTTGAAAAATTCAATTAGATGCGGATTAGGCATTTTCTGAGGACAACTTACAAAATGTTCGTTAATATTGCATTTATATTATAAAAATAAATTGTACCTACTCTAGGTATTAACGAACACCTTACTAATAATTAAGACTGATAATCAAAGGACATAATTTCGTATACATTGCTTATTTGACCATCCACCTTATACCCACACTAATATTCTACCAATTCCAAAAACATCTAGCAAATAATGTAGGTAATATTTTCAATTCAAATTTATTATTATACTTGAAATATTTCTCTCGGTCTAAACGTCTCTTACAAGTTTGATATTTTCTCCATCTTACTTACCTTAAATCGGAAACATTTATAGTTAACTGATATTTTAAGCGATGAATTTGTATATTATCCAACACATATGTTTGAACACATTTATTCTCTAGAGATTACTATACGTGTTTCTACGTGGTCATACGCTAAACGATCACCTGCTTTATCAATTATTATCTTCTTTTCGTATAAGTAATAAATGTGGTTCATAATTAGTAAATCAAATTAGCATATCAAAATCATAAGTAGTAAATCGTTCATCATTGCAGTCTCATGCACACATATTGCTGTATCTCTCCCCCTCACACTTTCACACTTTTTCTCTCTCAATCATCAATAGAACAACTGATAAAAATCATAATAGTTAAGCAAAATTTACAATCATGTCAGCAAACGTGCAGAAATTTATGATACCTTTTGTGTGTGAGAGAGCAATAATGTAAGTGTTGAATAAATGATATATGTGTTACGCAGTCATTGACCAACTCACACAATGTCGTAAACAAATAAAAGAACCAAGTCTTCGACGGCCGAAATAACGGAAATGATGTCCTTTGATTGTTATTCATAATTATTAGTAAGCCACTCGTTAGTATCTGAAGTAGCTGTAATTTTTTATCTTTAAAATATGAATAGTACACGGTTACGCCATAGTCGAAAGGTATGTGCTATGGAAATATTGAATCTATATAAATGAATTTAAGGAATATTAATAGTGTGTTGAATGTGAGCAGAGACAACACGAAATAAACGTATAATATAAGAAAGCTAATGAGATATAAATGGAAAATTCAAAATAATTATAAATATTGATAGTGAATACGATTGAGATGTATGATGTTAGGAGAATATTAGTGAGAGTATAATGTAATAGTAGGAAAGTAATAATGTGTATAAAATTATTATTAACGATTAGTAAGGGTTTAATTAATGTCTTGAGCAGCTACAACGTAACTTTAAAAAATACATATGATTCGTATATTCTTACTCGTTTAAGTGTGCACAGTATGAAGTAAGACAGTAGGATCAGTATTTGAAGTGAAACATTTAAATAACACATTGATATTAAAATTAAGGAATGCAATATAGAGAATGCGAGCAGTTATATTGCAAGATGCAATGAGCAAAAATAGAACACGACACTTTGAAGGGTACATATTGAATATTGTGAGGAATTAAATGTTAAATAAGGAATTAGATACTTACCAATCTACATTACACAATATGTTTATTATGAATCTAGTCGACAGCAAACTTATGACTTATAAAGAATTATATTAATAACTGTGAATGTTTTTGCCTATAATTTACGAAACTCCTTGATAGGTGTGGGTGAGAAATTTCAGACACTGACAATTATTGGTACTGATCTCAATTTGTTGCGTTTACACCTTTGGTCAAGATGAAACTAAAGAAGCATTATTGTCATCAGTAACGTGAATGCATTCAGATTTAAGAAAATATACAACGTATTGTAAAGGTGTTTCAAAGCTCCGATGTACTAGATGCCTATAATTAATGACGAGCAAGAGTCAATTTTGACGCACATTTTATTCTAAACGTGATAATGAAAAGTCTGACCTGCAGTCTGCAAATATTGTCAATATGTACGTGTTATAATATTAAAAAATTATACAATTGAACATAATGATAGAGATACGCGTGTTAAATTATTCATTTAATTGCATATTCATACTTTTATCACCAACATTTCTAAGACACCGCAATTAAGCTCATTGAGAATTTTTCACTTTTCCTTTCAAAATGACTAATGTTTTACGGAATCACATGCGCACATTTAAATAGAATTAATATATACATCATACATGCCTTCATGTTGAATTGTTGTTTGGTCTTTTATTTCATATACGGTAGCAGTCTTTTTAAGTGATAATGTATGAAAACATCAGTTCTATAAACGATTCAATATTAATAATAATAATATGAAATTTTAGTACATGATGTGAAAACATAAGAAGTTTTATTGTATTTTGTATTGTATTTATTACTCTCATATGGGGATACATCCTATTGAGAGGAGAGTTCCGAAGTAGGACAAAAGGTACGCAAAACTACAATGAAATAGGGAAAACACGCATGACACAAAAATACAGAATTAAAATTAAAACATTAGTCGCCTAATAAAAATGCTCTTCTCGTGAGCGTTGCTCTCACAAACTTAAATAGAGTCTTCGCAGAGCTAAGATCCGAGTTGCTAATCAGAACGCATAAGAGGTTGCTTGAAGAGCACGCGGGTACATTTGCGGTAAAAGCGCGTCTGACTGGTGCAAGACAAGGGCATTCTGTGAAAATGTGTCGCAGTGACTCGGGAGCATTCATATTGCATAAGGAGCATGGCAATTGCGGGTTATATCTGAGACGCATACCGGAAACTAAGAGCGAACGCGTATAGACTGTTGCTAGTCTGAGTTGGGCTTTTACTCTTAGACAAGGCAGAGACAGGCGAAGCGGATACAGTGTATACGCCGAGTCAGTGAGCTGGCGGTAAATTGGCAACTGTACATGTTCGGAGTTATAATATCTGGCCAGATCTTTTGCTCTCCAAGAATCTGCGTATTTAGCGATTAAACGCGGGCCAACTGTGGCCCAGTACTCAGCATTGAAGTTGTCCCGCAAGACAGCAGCCTCTGCCTCATCCAAGAGCAAAAGAAGTTGCGTAAGCCAATTTCGGGGTTCTTCCGGAGACGCCACTGCCAGTTCTCTTAAGCGAATAAGTAGAATCTTGGGTAGTCTGGAGTCGGGCAATCTTAGAGTCTTGATTATCCATTTTATAGACCGATTTAGTATCTCTACCGCAATCGGAGGGATACCAAGTTCCAAACGTAGTAGATAAGCCGGGGTATTTCTCGGCAGATGGAGAAGCCTTTTGAATAAGTCAGTCTGCGCCGACTCCAGTCTATCCAAATATCGTAAAGCCCAAAACGGAGACGCATATAATAAAACCGAGGTGACCATGGCGCTATACAGCTTCCAGTATGCGTCCCATGCGTCAATTTTTGCTGAATTTATTATCGCAAGACACGCGGCTGCAGCGGACCGTGTACGAGTAACGGCGTCCTCGCAAGGCTGAAGGCCTGACGCTGAGGAAGAAAATACTATGCCTAGGAATCTGTAAGTGCCTGTCACCTCGATTGGTGTGTTGTCGAATAGGAAGTCTCTCGAGAACTGATCGAGCGGGCCAGCCCTTCTAATACAGACTATTTTAGTTTTCTCAACATTTACGGTAAGCTGGTTAGTCGAGCAGTAGTCTGAGAGAATTCCTAACTTGCGGCGAAGGTCTGAGGGAGAAAAAGCCAGAATAGTTAGATCATCGGCATAGAGGAGCATTAGCAGATCCGTGGATCTGGTAACGTCCACTCCGCGCACATTACTGTCTCGGAAATACTTGACCATATCTGAAAGGTATAAAATAAACAATAATGGGCTCAGAATTTCGCCTTGAATTACACCTGTTGTTACCTTAAAACGCGATGTTTCTCCATTTTCGTTAGTATACAATACTGATGCGGAGCCGTAAAGCGCGCTAAGCACCCTGACAAATTTAGCGCTGACGCCTAATCCAAGTAGTTTCCGCCAAAGAAGAGTATGAGGGACTGAATCAAAGGCTCTCTTAAAATCTACAAAGAGACTAAAAAGTTTCGCGTTTCGACGTTTCAAAACGACCTGCGCGGCTGCGAGGAGGCAGAAGATATTATCCTCCGTCCCCCTCCCCCCGCGAAAGCCGGATTGCTCCTCCGGTAAAATGTCTCTCTGCAGTACCCACTTGGACAGACGTGTACATAAAATCTGCGAAAACATTTTCGCCAGGGCGTTAGTTATAGCAATTAGCCGGTAATTGGAAGGATCGGTGCGGGCGCCCTTCTTATACAAGGTAAAAATCAGCGAGTCAGCCCACCCTGAGGGGAAGGCCTCCTCAGTGAAAATTCTATTGAAGAGCGAGAGAAGGAGGGAAAGCCACTGGTCGTCCATAAGTTTAAGAAGTTCAGCGGGAATTTTGTCCGGACCGATGGCCTTACCCACCTTCAAGGCGCTCAAACTATCCCGAAGCTCAGACAAAGAGAGAGGTGAGTCCAGCTCCGGGTCAAAGGAGCCGAAGTACCGCTCGGGCAGCATTTCTGTTTGCGGAAAGATCGCGAGAAAAAACGCATTCCAGGTATCATCTGACACTAGGCGGCGCATTAACGGTTTTGAACGAAACTTACGTATTGCCGACCAAAAATCTGCGGAGTTGCGCACTTCCGCAAATCTGTTGGCGATGTTAGAGTCATAAGAGAATTTTTTTTTGCTGTTAATAGGTTCGAATAAAACCTGCGAGATTCCTTAAACTCTTCCGATGCTTCCGCGGTGTATTCAGCCTCCCTCATATGTCTCAGCGCACGGGCACAAGATCTCTTAGCGGAAAGACAGTCTTTGTCAAACCACTGTTTTTCAAAGCCGATGGGTGATATCCTATCGCGAATTAAAGTTTCTTTTAAAAAGCCGGAAGCGAACGCCGAGCCACGGACTGATTCTATTAAATGGTTGTAGAGCGCATCGAGTTCAATACAATCCGATGAAGCGGCAATCTGAAGCGAGGACGCGAGAAGCGCTTGAAATATGGCAAAAGCACTGTTTGCCCCGTCCGAGGGCTTCTGAAAACGAGGCACTCGACGAATTATAGCACCTTGATCGGGTGCTTGAACGGAAGCTTTTTCGTCGGAAAGATAAAGTGCTACCGACACTGGCAAGTGGTCAGAACCGTAAAGGTCGTCGCCGATCGAGAGGTCATGAATATAGTGGATGTGCGATACAGAGACCCAGACCAGATCAACGACACTGAAACCCCTTTGTCCGAGAAAAGTATAGTGCGCCGGAAAGTCACTGGACGTTCGGCCATTTAATAAGGCAAAATTATTTGTGGTCATGAAATCAGACAAGAGGGTTCCGCGTCGGTTGAAAGTCTCATCATGTGAGCGTCTATAAACTCGCACAGAGGACTCCTCGAAAATTTGACCAACCTCGCTTAGTTGGTCTGAAGAGCCCACACGGCAGTTGAAGTCGCCACCTAAGATAAAAATACAATCTGCGAACTGGTGCTTCAGTAGATCTAGAACAAGTTGCAGGGAGTGGAGCAGAGAAACTAAGTCGGAGAGAGGAGGGAAGTAAAAGGAGCCAACAATTAAATTACGCGGATGCATATTCAGCTTATAAAAAAGCCAGTGTGGAGACGCGTTTAGAGGGACAAAACTGAAGTTGGGGGTAATTAGGGATAAAAGGCCTCCACTACAGCGACCAATATTACTAGAACGAATAGCTGGTGAATTAATTACTGAATGACCAGTTGACAGATCCTCCGCGCGAATTTCAGAATCTCGCCAAGTTTCGACAAAATTTATAATTTTATGCTTTGAATAAAAAGTGTTCTTTTTAATATTAGAGAAACCGTGCGCATTCCAAAAATCTATTTTTAATAAATTATGACCAATAGACGGCTTATCAGTAACAGGCGGTGAAGTTACAGCAGAAGACGACGACGGAGACACGTTGACAGTAGACAGAGGACGGGGACTATTTAAAAACCCGTTTCGGTGTCCATGGTTGAAGATCCTGCGTGGGCTTTCGACATCTTCTTTCTTGGGTTAATTTGCGTACGACTCGTAGAAGATGAGCGGAGAGAGGTCGAATTTCTGTTTACTGTAGGAGCGGAGCATGGAGTATTAAATTCCTGTTCCGATTCTGACCACTTCAGCCAAATGTTGTTAGTGGCTATGGCATCTCCTTTCTTTTCGAAAGTCGCGCCACTTGCTGCGGCAGCACGACGAGCGACTGATCTTATAGGCCATGAGACGCTCTTTATCAGTATAATCCGGGTTGATAAAAATCTTAGTTGATTGAAGCGCCGTTTTCTTGGAAGACAAAATTAAATGTTTATCTTCCTCTAGCATTAGTTCTGCCAAATATGCCGGCGGATTGAAGGGGATCTGTCTAGCAGCGGCAACCGACGACTCGAGAGGAAAGTTTTCGGAGAGAAATTTCGAAATTTCCTTCCTTAACGATCCCGGCCCGGGAACGAGACCGGTGATGATAATGTTCCTTCTCTTCAAAATTTTTTCCTGCGCGTTAAGTTTAGTCTCAAGAGCCTTATTAATCGATACTTGAGCATCAAGCTTGCACTCTAAAAAGCCTAGGCGCGTTGTGAGATCGGCATTGATTTGATCTACCGTAGACTTTACCGCTTCTAATTCGGTAGTGCAGTTGTCGATACTCGTTTGCAGCGTGGTGGATTGCTGCTGGATCGCGGCAAGTAGCGATTGTTGCAGAGACTCGAGCGTAAGCGGTGGTGTAGTCGGAGGCATGGTTGAATGTTCACTTGCCTGCGAGTCTTGTGTTGAAAATTCGAGTTTCCTTAGTCTACTGGGTTGTTGGTCGCTCGGATCGTCCGCACAGGGCAGGCCGTCTCGTTTGCGCTTGGCGAAACCGAAGTCCTCCAGTGCGCTGCAACCGTCCGTACACAGCGCTTTCCACCTGGTCGCTGTACGGGGGCGGCCGCTGAGAACGGACGGGCGTAAGATGGCCGGCGTGCGTGCCGCCTCCCTTTCACTTGAAGAAGCCGTATGTGGGGAAGACGCTTGTGATTCGCTGCGGGGTGGTGAAGAGTGTGCTGACATGAGACGAACGTGCCCCAGAGTTTCTGACCTCTGGTGGTCACAAGAGCGTAGAGCAGCGGATGTGATGTGTCCTTGCGTTGGCGGGATACCGTCGGGCATGCGCGTCGCGAGAAAGGCGAACACGTGTTTTTGGCTGTCGTTCCAAAGTCACCGAATTTTAATTATTTCTTGCGAGAATTTAGCCGTCAGATAGTATCAGATTCAGTGTCCGGCATTCACGCACTCCGATATCACTTGCAAAAACTCTGCGGTCCATTCATGAACTTTCCAGATGAGTCTCTCAGAAATTGAGGTTAGAGCAGATTAATAGTCTTTAATTTAACGAATAAACAAAATAAATATTGGGACGGCACTGATTTCAGACTGAGAACAAAGACAATCTCACAGACGATCACTGACACGACCGGACCGTTCGCAAATACAATTTACTTTTGCTAAAAACCAACCACTGGTAGGCAGAGCGAACTGTCACTCACCCGGAACTAATAAGAAGTTTTTAAAGGTTAATTTATTACTATGAAAATGATTTATTGATATAATGACTTGTGTCTTTTTCTATTACACTAGGTGTGATGGATAGGACGACATTCTCCTTATATTTAACAAAATACCTACATATAACAATAGGATTCGTACGTAAATAACTTAGTTAACTAATTACGATTACAATGTGGAAGTAAACAAAAAATCTGTCAAATATAACAAGCAGTGTGAATCTCCAAATCATTATTGTAAACGGAATTAAGTAGTCATGTCGGTTACGCTACTTACAATTTCGACACAAGAGGTATACCATTAGTTAGTATTAAAATACATTTACGCTTGTACTTGTTGGATTTTCAGAATAAATTTCATTCCATAGTCGTGTGAATGTTACAACACATTTTGGTTTGCATTTACAGAAAGAAAGATGTAGTCTACATAAGATGACTTAGACCATGTAAGACTTATGCATGGACTAACTTTAAGATGTAATGATTTTAATTATTTGATTTAAGACTACAGTATATCGCGATTTAATATACATACAAAAATTAATTGTTTAAACGATGTCAAGTTAATGACTGAACATTATTTATTGACAATTTAAAGACCTTTGAAACGTTCAATTGTATTATAAATGGATCGAAACTTGTATTTGCACATTTCAATTAGTTCGAATATGGTAGAACAGATTCATTCAATTGTGAAAGTGCGGTGACCATCATTCTGGTGCTAGCATCTTGAAACGATTTAATATTGCATTTAACTTTTTCATCATCTGAGTATCGTAATTCGCAAACTATCGACAATGGACACGTATGGGGCCGTCTATCCTAATCTCGAGAGGAACATCGGATGATACCGAGAGGGATCGAGTGACCGTGAAAAGTATCTGTTTTTGTTACACTCTGATTTGATTTCCGATTCATAGGAATTGACGAAGAGATACTAAGATCTAGAGAGAAAGGTACGACGTATATCCATGAATTAGAGTGACAGAGAGAGAGAGAGAGAGAGAGAGAGAGAGAGAGAGAATGATGTGTCAATTAATGAAGGTGACAAGCAAATCAGTATTAGGTAATAGGAATGTAATATATTACTGACGTGCAAGGATTCCCCTGAACTGGTAGTTGGTTTATACCGAAGAAAATGTGTATTATGGATATTTCCGACAGTTATGGTGTAAAGTACGTTTTGAACGTAAAACAATTGGTTAATGCACAATTATCATAGTTTACGATGGGAATCGGCCGATATACCCTTTGATGCAATCAACGAAACGTTGGAGTATATCGTTACATGTGCTCAAAGGATATACATAAAAGGTGCAGACAAATAAAAGACATAGGTTGCAGATAATTTTAGATGCTGACCGAGATTTGCAGTAGATGCGTGGTAATATTTAACAATTTCACTTTCATATTCTTTTGCATGGCGATTATAAGGTTAATTGTCAACCAGAGCCAATTTTCAAGAACCTCGTATTCAATTGTAATCGCTTTATAACCATTTATATCAGCAAGTGTATCAGCGTAGCCTACGTTGAAACCATGCATTTCAGATGCACCCGCATATTTAATTCTGCGATACACAGATTCTGCAATCTCTTTAAACATACCAAAAGATGGCAGCGCTGTAACTTCCTTTAACTTTTTACTTAAAATAAACACAACTGTGCGTAAAGATAGAAAGAAACTGTTGAATTTTACACGCTTATATATTAAATAAAGGTTAATTAATTGCATTAAAAGCAAGTCGATAATCGTATGTATTCGTCACTTATGGGAAGTCAGATTCATTGTTACCATATAGTAAAGTCTACGGATAATTAACAGGTCGAAACCTGCATGGCGATATTTAAGATGTAAATTGTACACATATCAAAAAATGGTCAGGAACCTGATTAATTACATTACCCACGTGTCCAAACTCGTATAGCTATGGTTCGAACGTCATGAAAACACGTAAATACCGTGAATAGATAAATGCATAAGGAATAAGCGTGTCATCCTCTCTCTTTCTAATTACTGCTAGCTTCTTCCATCAGTTCTATATTATACATTTTAGTACACGCTATTCGGATTATGTGAGATTTATTACTATTTGAATATTATAATTGTAAATTATTCATTTATTTATTAATGCTACCTTTGTTAACGAAGGGGTGTGTTGGCCTACGGGTGATCCGCTAGGTCATTCCTACAGATAAAATACGGAACTGAGGACATTTCCTTTCTATTATGGCGGAGGTTGCCTAAATTTGGGAAAGAGAAAATGTGTCACTTAGTATATGTTTTGATGAAATTGCCCAATGACTTTAAACGCGTCTGAACCTGTATACATGGAAAAATATGTTGTGAAAATGATCCGCGTGTAATCGGCAGTGACGATGACCGTGAAACTGGTATAATGCTAAAGTTAATGGATCTAACAAAGAGTACGCGAGAGCGAGAGAGATGGTAGTAGAACGCAGGAGGAAAAGGTCATTATTACAATTTTACCTTCACTTTCAAAATACGGTTCCTAGCCTACGATGTATTTCCACATAGGCATCGAGAAGCGACTATTATGTAGCAATAGCTGACCTTTAATGAAGGCGACTTTTGCATTTTTTTTTTTTTTTTGACATTCCTCACATGACAATACGAATGTGTAACAGCTAGTATTTTTCAATATTTATGATCTAACTTCTTAAGATCACGCATTAGAAAGAGACCGTTTGCAATGACCATGTAATGGCAGGACATTTTTATAACAATAGTCGGGGGGGTCGGCGCCAGGTCTTTTGAACGCGTTCAGACTTGCTTAGCGGCTTTTCTATATTAATTTCAAAATGGTCTTAGCAGTTTTGGGTGAAGGGACTCGACAGTTTTGTCTCTATTGAAGATCATTAAGATACGCTAATTAATATGACAGCAGCTGTAACCCTCTGTACCGTGATGTAATGAATACGTGTCCCTACCGATATCTTCATCACATTGGGAATGTGAGGATTGACCCTTGAGAATGAATTGATTTTGTCAATCTTTGCGATGGATTCTCGAATGAAGTTGGAAAAATGATCCTCAGTAGCGTCTTCTTCAAGGCCTCTTCCCATGACGACAAAATCTTCTTGACATCTACCATATTGATGTAGAAATACAATATTTGAAATAGAGGTGCTTACGTACTGTCAAACATAGACACAGAAACGCGACATTCCTTTGAAACGATATCTGGACTTGTATATAATTTCGAGAGTTTCGGGAAAACAAATGTACGGTGAATAAGTGATCGACGGATAATCGAGGACCGTGAAAACGGTATACTGCTAATGTTAATGGCTGTAACAAAGAGTATGCGAGAGCGAGAGAGATCATAGAAATTATGACATTGAAATATTTGAATTAGACTGCTTCCTTTTTGTTACGTCACGGATTACCGAAATTTGGTCAAGCGATAACGTTTTGATGAAATTGTGCAATGACCTTTTAAACGCGTCTGGACCTGTATACATTTTCGATAGTTTCGGGAAAACAAATGTACGGTGAATAAGTAATCGACGCATAATCGACGACCGTGAAAACGGTATACTGCTAATGATAATGGATGTAACAAAGAGTATGCGAGAGTGAGAGAGATCATAGAAATTATGACATTGGAATATTTGAATTAGAATGCCTCCTTTCTATTACGTCACGGATTGTCTAAATTTGGTAAACAGATAATGTTTTGAAGAAATTGTGCAATGATCTTTTAAACGTGTCTGGACCTGTATACATTTTCGAAAGTTTCGGGAAAACAAATGTACGGTGAATAAGTGATCGATGGATAATCAACGAGAAATACAGATGCTAGATGGAACTAACAAAGAGTATGCGAGAGCGAGAGAGATGGTAGTAGGACGCACGAGGAAAAGGTCATTTTACATTCACTCTCAATACGGTTCCTATCGAATACGATGTATTTTCACATAATCACAGAGAAGCGAATATAATGATGCAATATCTGACCTTTAATGAAGGCGACTTTTACAATTTGTTTTTCGACAGTCCACATATGGTAATACTACATTGGAATTCTTGAATTAGGCTACCTCGAGGAAAAGGTCATTTTACTTTCACTCTCAATACGGTTCCTAGCTTACGATGTATTTTCAGATAATCATAGAGAAGCGAATATAATGATGCAATATATGACCTTTAATGAAGGCGACTTTTAAAATTTGTTTTTCGACAGTCCACATATGGCAATACTACATTGGAATGATTGAGTTAGGCTACGTTCTTTCTATTACGTCACGGATTGACTAAATTTGGGAAAGAGGAAATGTTTTGAAGAACTTGTGCAATGACCTTGTGAACGCGTCTGGACCTGTATACAATTTCATAATTTTCGGGAAAACAAATCGACGTATTTCCACATAAACACGGGGAAGCGACTATAATATATCAATATCTGACCTTTAATGAAGGCGACTTTTGAAATTTGTTTTTCGACACATGGCAATACTAATGTGTAACTGTCAACACGTAAGATCACGCATTAGAAAGATGTCGTTTTCAATGACAATGTAACATTTTATTAAAAACATTTTATTAATAACAATATCTAATGAAATAATAAATATTGGTTGACCTTTACCTTCTCTTTTGATTAGACAATGTAACGCATTAAATGACCTATGTTTTTCGACCTTCACAGTTTTCGAAATTTGTAATAACAATACATGAAATTGTTTATAATAACCTCCTTTCACTCCTGACCTTCTGACGGCCCACTTGCGCAATTTTTCCATCATGCTATCCATCGATGGGAGGTAGGGTGGGGGGAGCCAGACTCCCCCCAGTCCCTCTACTTTCTGCACATCTCTCCCTATGAGGATCTCTAGCTGTAAAGGAACAAGTACCGAGTTTCGTAACAAAGAGTTTAATGGTGGTCGGATTTGAATCGCCCGGTATTGTTTTTTCATCCGGATGTTAGAAAAATATTATGGTAAGGGAAGAGGGAGGAGTTTCGTGCGGGAATAGTGAAATAGTCGATGGAACTTTTAAGAACTCTCTTCTTTTTGGTGGTCTCAGAGAAAACGGAGCTCCGGACTGTCAAGTGACTTACTTGTATCGATGTCTTCGATACATAAGATAAGCGATTCCAACTTGACTCCTTCAATTTCAACGAATTGAGGACATCACCGACATCATCAAGTTCCTGGCACATCAACTGTCAATCTCCTTCTCATTCGATGTTCATCGACGTACCTACACGGAGAGACTAGAGGCAAGATTTTCGTCCGGCCCTCTACGCGCAATAAAGGTACTAGACCACCGGACGAAAAATCTAGGTAGGCGCGCATAAAGATCGTGCATACTCCGTGGCCAAATCGAACGTGCGGAGTATAAACATTCTCCCCACTCTGCCGCACGAAATTCCTCCAAGAGTCGGACGATTTTCAGACCTGGCTCGGACGATTTTCATGCGGCAGTCGGCAGTCTCAATAAATATGTATTTTATTTTTGTTTGCCTTATGCAAAGTGTCATTTCCGAAGTATTTTTTGATGCTGAAAACAGTGGTGGCCTCAAAATTTCTTTATCATGCACAATTTTTTAAAGAAATGAGGTGAAATATGTCAAATTTTGTTTTTTACCACATGAATCATTTTTTTTGTAGCAAATAAATAATTGCCTTAAATTTATAAGGTATCATTTTGGAAGTACTTTTTCGTGCAGACTTTTCCTATGACATCATGATAGGAAAGTGAAGTTAAGTGTGTATTTTTGCTTTATTTATATGGTGGAATATGGTCAAAAACAAAAATGTTGACATATTTAGTTTAAATTTTCACAAAATTGTGACATGATAAATAATTATGAGAGCACCATCGTTTTCAGCAAAAGTATTTACCATGTCAAAGATATAATCGACATTAGACAATGTTATACAGGGTCATCGAAAAGTATCGGACCCCCCTAATATCTTCAGTTAGAATGCACTTAGGAGAAAATGTCCAATAGCATAAAGGTTTGAAGTTAACAATTTGTTCCTTCCAAAATGCATTCTTACTGAAAATATTAGGGGGAAATCCGATTAATGTATTTTCTTTAAACCAATTAATTGGTCTCATTATTCCGCGCACAAAAGTATTAAGGTTATGATTACTGAAAACTAAATAATATTTTACAAGATATTCTACATTTTGTGTCAAAAAATTGTTAACTTCAAACCTTTATAACTCAAAAAGCACTTAATAAAAAAATATTTTATTATAGTGTTTTGGAAAGCTCTCGAGATAAGCTATAAGAATATGCAATAAAATGTAGGGGGTTCTATTTAAAAAAATAAGATTGACCTTGAAATGACCTTGAAGGACATGGTCAAGGTCTAAGTCAAGGTCATCATCTTACTCCCCGCTTGAAACCATACAACTTTGCTATTGGACATTTTCTCCTAAGTGCATTCTAACTGAAGATATTAGGGGGGTCCGATACTTTTCGATGACCCTGTATAACATTGTCTAATGTCGATTATATCTTTGACATGGTAAATACTTTTGCTGAAAACGATGGTGCTCTCATAATTATTTATCATGTCACAATTTTGTGAAAATTTAAACTAAATATGTCAACATTTTTGTTTTTGACCATATTCCACCATATAAATAAAGCAAAAATACACACTTAACTTCACTTTCCTATCATGATGTCATAGGAAAAGTCTGCACGAAAAAGTACTTCCAAAATGATACCATATAAATTTAAGGCAATTATTTATTTGCTACAAAAAAAATTATTCATGTGGTAAAAAACAAAATTTGACATATTTCACCTCATTTCTTTAAAAAATTGTGCATGATAAAGAAATTTTGAGGCCACCACTGTTTTCAGCATCAAAAAATACTTCGGAAATGACACTTTGCATAAGGCAAACAAAAATAAAATACATATTTATTGAGACTGCCGACTGCCGCATGAAAATCGTCCGAGCCAGGTCTGAAAATCGTCCGACTCTTGGAGGAATTTCGTGCGGCAGAGTGGGGAGAATGTTTATACTCCGCACGTTCGATTTGGCCACGGAGTATGCACGATCTTTATGCGCGCCTACCTAGATTTTTCGTCCGGTGGTCTAGTACCTTTATTGCGCGTAGAGGGCCGGACGAAAATCTTGCCTCTAGTCTCTCCGTGTATTCAAGGTTTTAAAGGATATTGTCATCTGCAGGATACTCGTGGTGTGACGTCATCAAAAAAGAAAAAGGGAAAATTTAATAACCATTAAGTTGACATGGTCTCTCTTTCAACATAAGTAACTGTGCACAGGTATTTACTTATATTAATATTGAACATGTTCATGAACAAATTTACCTATAAAATAAAATTAATTTGAAAATGCCCATTTTGATGTGACGAGTTAATTTCAACAATCAATTTATATTTTTACATTATTGGGCGAAGAATTAAATTAATAAAGAAGAGTGGGATTAATATTTTTCTTCGAGAATTTACGACGCTGTTTCTAAACATTTTAGTGGACTGCAATTTATGTTAAGATTTATTATGTTATTATTATTAACGCGCTGATGTATTGTGTGATTTGGAAAATTTAAAGAAAACGATATATGAAAAGATTGTGTGACTATAAAATTTATAAGTATGGTACCATTACGTACATAAGTCTAAACGTTATGAGGTTTATCTGTACAACAAGTCATGTCTTCCATGCAATAAATATATATATGTATCTATGTATGATTTAATAATTATTTACATATGTACAAGTCATTTAATTTCTCAAAATTGATTTACAAAGTTATCGGATCTTAACATTTTATAAAATCTAAAAAAAATGAAACTTAACAAAGATAATTTATAAAAACAAATAGTTAGATGGGCGCCCGAAAAGAAGGACAAAGAAAGCCAAATAATGAAAAGATATATAAAAATAATATACATATGTATAATAATATTAAATCAATATAAATGAATATAAATTTTTAATTTTAAACTTGCAGTTGATCAAAATATATTAAATTAAATGATGTAAACAAGTGTATAGAAATTGAACTTTTATTTTCGTGGAATCAAAACAAAGAGAAAAATAGTAATTCTTTGAAAATAACTTTGAATTCGTGTTGTTATTGAAACGTGATTGTGAAATAAGTCGAATACTAATGCCGGTACAAAGATCGCCTGTAAATACCAGAGCACTAAATAAACCTTTGTTTCAAGCCGTCGAAACAAACACGAATAAAGACAACATGAATTCAGATTTTGAAAATATGGAAGAAACGATTAGATATAATGAAGACGAAATAGTAAATGATAATAACGAAAATGTTAACGTTGATTTAGTTAATGAAATACGAAAATTAAAGGAAATAAATGTAAAGTATGTGAACGAAATGCAACGATTGAAAAATAATTTTGATGAGAAATTTAAAAAAGATGAGGAATTTATAAAACGTTTGCAAAAGCAAAACGAACTTTTACAGATTGAGGTCAGAAAAAATAATCATAATTATAGTTCACCATTGAATAATAGCAATAATGCTAATGACTTCAATTTAGTAAATGCATTAATATGTGGTTTGCAACAATCTCATATGGATATTAAATTACCTAAATTTGGTGGTGCGATAAATGAAAATCCCAAAGAATTTTTAAACCGTTTTGAAAAATATTGTGAAATTAAAAGAGTATCTTTGGAGTCGAGCGTGGCATTAATTGTTGGGGGATCACGACAATTTAAAGAATATAATAATTTTCGAGAGGAATTTTTAAAAGAATTTTATTCAGAACCAATCAAAGCTAAAAATCGTGTAGAATGGTTAGTAAGAAAATTTAATGCAAATGAAGGTTCGTTTCAAGCCTACTTTCATAAGCAAATTAAAGATGCTCAATTTCTTGATCCATAATGTCCCTGCATATGAAATGCATTGGCATATAATACAGCAATTGCCACTGCGAATACAGCAATTATTAGCGGCGGTGGACTACCAGGATGCAAACTTAATTTCACAAGCATTATCGCGCCTAGATATGACGAATAGGGATGATTACCACAATGCTCGAAAGAAACATTTTGAAAATATTCAATCCACAACAAATAAATATCAAAATATTCCAATACGTTATTTAGGTACTGGTGGTGAAAAAGTATAAAGAAGGAAGGGACATGCTCAGTCAGGTGATAGGCCAAATATGCCCGGAATGAGTGCATGGGGTGAACAACATGCACATGCAATGACATATCCGAATAATCATAATGGTTATTATGAAAATAATAGGTCAGAAAGTGCAATGGGTCTTCCTGATATACGGTTTCCTCCACCTTCCCATGTAGAAGATAGTGTTTGTCAATAAAATTTAAACTGCAATGCAGTGCCTTACAATCCGGTCCGGATTTGGTGATGACAAGAATAAGCCGGTATCAGGGGGGTTACAATCCATGTATTTTGCAGTTAAAACATTTGGAGTTTCTATAAAAGCCTTATTAGATACAGGGGCCCAAGTTACTTGTTTATCGGAGGAAATGTATTTGTATTTAAGTAAATATTATAAAATAATTGAATTACCGGTAACCAACGTAATTATTTTCTCGGCAATTGGTAAAAACCCAACGCGTGTTAAAAAACAGATTTTATTAACTTTGAATGTGGGATCATTAATTATAAATACATCCTTTCTAGTGATACCAAAGTTAACGTCGCAGATGATTTTAGGTTTAGATTGGATTATAAAAAATAAAGTTATACTTGATTTTAATGCTTTACAAGTTGTTATCAATGGTCATATTATTGATCCTAGTATTTATACTTTGGGTCGAATGCCATCTGAGAAGGTTGTTTTGTCACAAGAGGACGAGATAACATTTGTACAACTTATTCATACATGCACTAACTATAGTGAAAATAAATATAATAAACCATGCAACAATTTTCAACAATGTAACTATAATAAAACATGTAACATGCATAACAATCAGTTATTATGTAACAAAAATGATAAATGTAATGAAAATATGACATCGGCTGAAATGATATCTGCTGATGATAAATGTAATGATAATATGACATCGGCTGAAATGATACATGCTGATGATAAATGTAATGATAATATGAATTTGAATAATGATAATTGTATGTTAAATGTTAATATTGTTTAAAAAAAACTGATTGTAATGCTGAATCTAACTACGAAAAAGATATTGATGAAGATTGTTCTATTGAAATGGAAGTTGTTTATGATAAAGTTGATAATGAATATGAAAATGATTTTGAATGGTATTATATGAATCAAATTGTTTCTAATAAAAATGACAGAGAAACTTTCTTAGAGGAGCTTCATTCTATTGCGAATAAATTAGATCTGAATGGGGATCAGTTTAATATTTTTATTGATACGATGGCGAAATTTCAGCGTCTGTTTGCGCTGAAAACAGAACCAGCAGGAAATTACGAGCATCGAATAAAACTGAAATCTAATGACGCATTCGTTAAAAAATCATATCCAGTGCCAATGGCGTTACGATCCAAGGTTGCTTGTGAAATTCAGAGAATGATCGAATGCGGAGTTATTGAAAGGTCTTCGAGTTCTTTTTGTAATCCGTTACGGATCGTTAAAAAGAAGGATGGACACATACGATTGTGTTTAGATGCACGTTATTTGAATGAGCAAATGGAGTCAGATAATGAATGCCCACCCTTAATCAGTGAGTTGATGCAATCTGCTAATGGTTATAGTGTTATGACCATATCCGATTTGGCCAACGGATATTAGCAGATTGCATTACATCCTGATTCAAGGGAATATACCGCATTTTTATTTGAGGGTATTTATACCATTTCAAGAGAATCCCTTTCGGTCTAAAAACTGCGGGAAGTGGATTTTTACGTGCACTATCCTTAGTCATTGGTTCTCGTTTTGATAAAATGTTAAAAAAGTATATAGATTACCTTCTTATATTCTCAGGATCGTTCGATGAACATATGCAACATCTGGATTTAATTTTTACAGAATTACAATGTAATAATTTTACTTTGAGACTAGATAAGTCGAAGTTTATGTGCAAAAGTGTCTCGTTTTTGGAGTTTGAAATCTCGACTGAAGGTGTTTTACCTTTAACCGATAGGCTCGAGATTATTCGGAATTTTGAAGAACCGTGTAATATTAAGCAGATTCAGAGATTCCTTGGAATTTGCACGTATTATCGTCAGTTCAGTCTTAAACATGCTACTTTTGTAGAACCTTTTCGGGATCTCTTGAAATCGGGAAACGAATGGAAATGGACAAAAATCCACTCCGAAGTTTTAGTGGCATTAAAAAATAATTTTGCTGATTGTATAATGTTAAAACATCATCGTTCGGAATTGGGGTACCGAGTTCAATGTGATGCTTCTGAACAAGGAATATCAGGTGTGTTATTTCAAACTGATAACAACAATATAAATCATGTAATATCCCTTGTTAGTAGATGTTTGTCCTCTGCAGAGAGAAATTATACAACGACTGAATTGGAATTGTTGGCTGTGGTATATGCTGTGAATAAATTTAGAACTTATCTGATTGGAGTGGAATTTGAGATACTGACTGATCATAGTGCACTCGTGTATCTACGTTTAACTCAGTTTTTGAGCCCACGACTGATTAGACGGTCACTGTTATTGCAGCAATATACGTTTACGATCCAACATATTCCAGGCAAGGACAACATAATAGCAGATTTTTTTAGTCGATATCCATGTGGAAAATTTGAACCTGAGGTGAAAAATAATTTAACTATACCGACCGTCATGGTAAATCCAATTAATATGATATCACATTTGAATGCTCTAAATTCTCGAAATAATTTGAAATTTAACTTGAAAGAATTCATTATGTTGCAAAAGGCAGACGAGGCGTTATCAAAGTTACGCGATAAATGTGAATACCAGGAGTCTCTGAAGGGTATGTTTTGTTTATATAAAGAATTATTATTTCGATTTGACAAAGATATTAACGTATGGCAATTGATGGGTCCAAAAGGTCTCGTGGATCGCCTGATTGAGCATGTTCATTTCTCTTTAGGACATCCGGGGACGTTTAAGACTGTTGCTCATTTGAAACAATTTTACCATTGGAGGGGTTTAGTGAATGATGTCAAAAAATATGTCAAGTATTGTGATATTTGTCAACGAACAAAACATTTGACATATTCAATAGAAGGTGAATATCATAGGGTGGGGGCGGATAGGCCAAATGAGTTAATTACCGGTTTCACGAGCGGGTGCCCAGTTCATTTTTGTAGTCATGGACACTTTTACGCGGTATGTTCGTCTCTACCCCATGAAAAAGGCCACAACCCGGGCAACGTTGCCAAAATTGTTGAAAGAGTATTTTGTACAGGTAGGGAAGCCATGCCGTGTGTTGTCCGATCATGGTTCGCAATTCACGTCCCCGCAATGGAAAACGAGACTCGAGGAGGAAGGAATTTCTGTAATCTATTCTTCAATTAGACATCCGCAGAGTAATCCTGCGGAAAGATGTATGAGAGAAATTGGACGATTGTTTCGTGTATATTGTCAAGAATCTCATACATCCTGGGCTAGTCACATCAAACAATTGGAAAAATGTATTAATTTTACTGTCCATTCCAGTACGGGTTTCACTCCTTTTGAATTACAGTTTCCACGGGAATTGCGTGATGAGTTGCGAACCATGACGGAATATCCGAAAGCTATGGGCATTCCATATGAGAAGAGATTAATGATGGCATCTGGGAAGATGCAGCATAGTTTTGAACGTAGGGTAAGGGGACAAAAGAATAAGAAAACCGTGCTATTGAAAATGGGTGATTTGGTGTTAGTAAAGGTGCCTCATTTATCAAATGCTGCCGAGCGATTAACTCATAAATTTTTCTGTCTTTTTGAAGGACCTTATAAGATTATTCGCGTATTGGGTAATAATGCTTTTGAATTGACAATGGTGAATGACACCAGTTTACAGCGTAAGGTTTTCAATCGTTGCAGTTTGCGCAAGTATTATGTAAATAGTAATGTTAGTGATTGTACATAACATTTTATAATGTTTCGACTGTTTGTAAGGGGAACATTCGAAAAGGGGGGTAATGTAACGAGACATGAATATAGCGACGGTAATTTGAATTTCGCGCAAGATTTTAGAGACGCGCAAAGTAGGTACTGCGCAGCGGTGTTGCATTGCACGGGAACGGGAACGTATCGAATATAGTGTGTGCGCTCCAAAAGACTAGGTGGCGACACAACCATGCTGTAACGGAACAAGTACCGAGTTTCGTAACAAAGAGTTTTATGGTGGCCGGATTTGAATCGCCCGGTATTGTTTTTTCATCCGGATGTTTGAAAAATATTATGGTAAGGGAAGAGGGAGAAGTTTCGTGCGGGAATAGTGAAATAGTCGATGGAACTTATAAGAACTCTCTTCTTTTTGGTGGTCTCAGAGAAAACGGAGCTCCGGACTGTCAAGTGACTTACTTGTATCGATGTCTTCGGTACATAAGATAAGCGATTCCAACTTGACTCCTTCAATTTCAACGAATTGAGGACATCACCGACATCATCAAGTTCCTGGCACATCAACTGTCAATCTCCTTCTCATTCGATGTTCATCGACGTACCTATTCAAGGTTTTAAAAGATATTGTCATCTGCAGGATACTCGTGGTGTGACGTCATCAAAAAAGAAAAAGGGAAAATTTAATAACCATTAAGTTGACATGGTCTCTCTTTCAACATAAGTAACTGTGCACAGGTATTTACTTATATTAATATTGAACATGTTCATGAACAAATTTACCTATAAAATAAAATTAATTTGAAAATGCCCATTTTGATGTGTCGAGTTAATTTCAACAATCAATTTATATTTTTACATTATTGGGCGAAGAATTAAATTAATAAAGAAAAGAGGGATTAATATTTTTCTACGAGAATTTACGACGTTGTTTCTAAACATTTTAGTGGACTGCAATTTATGTTAAGATTTATTATGTTATTATTATTAACGCGCTGATGTATTGTGTGATTTGGAAAATTTAAAGAAAACGATATATGAAAAGATTGTGTGACTATAAAATTTATAAGTATGGTACCATTACGTACATAAGTCTAAACGCTATGAGGTTTATCTGTACAACAAGTCATGTCTTCCATGCAATAAATATATATATGTATCTATGTATGATTTAATAATTATTTACATATGTACAAGTCATTTAATTTTCAAAATTGATTTACAAATTTATAGGATCTTAACATTTTATAAAATCTAAAAAAAATGAAACTTAACAAAGATAATTTATAAAAACAAATAGTTACAATGTGATCCTGATGTAAATTTCTAAAAATCAATATCAATCAGTATATCGCTATAGTATCTTAGTTTCATGTCTTGAAACCTATTACTCAGAGTATTTGAGAGTCGCTGCATAAGAATCTGACATCAGAATTTCAAAATTCAAAATGGTGGAAACAATATGGTGGACATAATTTATAAAATTTAAATGGATTTTCATAAAACTTATGGTTATCTTGAATTTTTGGGATCGATGCTTGTGAATCTCAAATCAGATTTCACAATCCAAAATGGTGGATACATTATGGCGGACATAATTTTTACAATACAAATGAATTTGCTTGAAATTTACTATACGATAGTTTCTTAGGTTATACCGATTACGAATATAACATTTTCTTCTAAAATTATATACTTTTGCAATTTAAAATTTTTTTTTAAATAAATAAAAATGACATATTACAAATTGTGTAAAATCCACGGTTTCATAGTTTTTAAGTTTCTTAACTTTTCTTGTTTATTATAAGTGTAACGAAATTTTCTAATAAAGCTCAACTATATTTTACTATCATTTTAACAATTTATAATTATTATTATTATTGTTGTTGTTATTATTTTTTTTTGACGGACCAATCCAAGTAACATGTCACTGTGTTGAAAAGTTGGAAAAGCTGTATGAAAAATTAAGATCTTTGCAGAAATCACCAAAGAAAAATATTCAAGAGCGACAGAACAAGATTGTATAGAAGACAGGTGATTTATTTGATAATTCTTTATGCAAAAATTATAGTAACAATTAATATTTTGGTTGCGAATAATGAATGAAATGTTTTTTTTATATTTTTAATATTTCAATTTTTAATATTTGTCAGCGATGATTTTTTTCTATTCATATTTTGTCATTTTAAACTTCTGACATGGATTTGAAAAAAGTGGTAAAGAATGGAAAATTATGAACTGATAAAAAATTACAATTTATACATGTGTATCACCCTGAGAAAAGAAATAAAACCATCTGAGAATTAAAATATAAAGAGGTAGAAATAATGGTAGTAACACCCTTCAATGAGAAAAACGACAGAAAATAAATTGAATCTGTGTAAAACATTTTCTTATACAGCAAAACATTAAAATTAATATCTTAAAAATATAGAAATATAAAACATTTTCAACGCGATTGTCGAGTTTTGAGGGTTAAAATCGACAAGAAAAAAAATGTGGCTTTGAACGTACAATTAGGATGTAAACTAATGTTATTTTGACAAATTCGTTTTTGCCATCTATTCTTTGCGATAACTTCGTACGGTTTTCCGACGGGAGACGTATGTATACGAGTGACCTGTCCGAATCCGTCGGATTGCTGCCAGGAAAAATTCTATCGCACGACAGTGTTACGTCCCCGTAACTAGCGCGATTACCCTTTTTTTTGTATGCATTCACAAATCCGAAAATGTTCGTAATTGTATGTCGGTATTGGACAAACGATTCCCTTTTTTTAATATAGCGATGAGATCACGTAGACGCAGCATGTTAGAACGTAACCGCCTCAAATTAGACTTTCATTTAACTTTTATTAGTCATAAATCAAAAGATGGCTCGCGTTGCCTAAGCCGAAAAACTTTTCTTATAACTACCAAGTTACCGCTTTTTGACTTTTCTAAGAATAAAAGAGAAAACGGGTACATTCTAAACAACTATCTACTACACCGTATCTTATAACAATAATGTAAAAGCATTAGTTAATGCGTGCTTCCTCCTTGGCCTATTTCCAAAACCTGTACAACACACAAATCCACCATTTTCAAAATAGAAGGGGAAAAACTCAAAGCGGGGATAAAACTATGGCCCACCATAAATACGCTGGTGCGTACAGAAAATCGGACTAGAGAGACAAGAGAAAACTAGAGAATAGTAGGAATCGTAGTAGAGGATCGTGGGGAGATTTTCCGAGCGATGCAGACTAGTTCGCCTGCTCTACCAAGAGAAGAATTCAAGTTCTTCAGTCAGAGAAGTTCATCTGGCCAAGCAACCGAGATCCACAGAACAAGTCCGTCGTTTAGCAGATAGGAGGCTCCGAAAAACTCCAGGGAACAATACAGGACGCCCAATCATTTGGAACAGCTGATCCCCGTTCAAAAAGGGACAAGCGAAAAGAAATAGTAAGTATCTCTTTATTTTATAAATAAACAAATGATCCCTCTCTTCTCCTTTCCTTTCGTGACATAGCGGGTAGGCCTGCGAAATCACGCCAACCTTTTTCCTTTGCGACATAGCGGGTCGGCCTGCGAAATCGCACTTCCTTCCTTTTCGTGACATAGCGGGTAGACCTGCGAAATCACACTAACCTTTTCCCTTTGCGACATAGCGGGTCGGCCTGCAAAATCGCACCCCCCCCCCCTTTTCTTTTGTAGCATAGCGGGTAGGCCTGCGAAATTACAGCTCCTTCTCTCCTACCTATTGCACACAGCCCACCGAGACGAAGTCGCCCCTCTCAAGCCACTAATATTCCTGTTATTATCATTATTTTTTCCTAAATACCTGATCTTTTTTTAATTCTAAAAATAGAGACAATATAAATATATATTTAATATTAAAGATGCATTCTTAGGGAAATACCTCCCTCACATTCGATGTTCCAAAGATTTTTAGCCGAGCGTTAACTAAATGAACAATATAATTAATTAGTTTTTTAACACTCCATGCGTAAAACACGATTTTATGCACTAGGGCGAAATTTTCATGTACGTAAAATTGCGCTCTACGCACGTCGTATTAAAAAATATCGTATGGAACATGGGCGAAATATCGATCTCCGTCGATTGTGATCGTCACCCTCGCTCCGCTCGAGCGACAAATTTCACACTCGTCGAAGATCGATAATTGCGCCCTTGTTGCATAAAATACTATTATAATATTTTGTTTTCTCACTTTCGCGAGTTCTAAAACAAAAAATGAATATCTAAAAAGAAACAAATATTTTTCAGTCAAACGCCGTCGAGGAGAACAAAGTTTCAGCGCCAAAATTTGCCAAAGGTCGTTCACCTTATCCTGGAGGAAAATGAGCGACAGAATGCTAAGGAATTTCTCCCCATAATAGAACCTCCCTTATCCCTCTTTCCCCTCATCCAACTGCACCACTTTGTACACCTAAAGAAATGTTATCAAACCAGCAATAAATTAATTAATTTCAACTAAATATTTCACTCCAAAATATATCACTCCTATGTCCTATTGTTTCGCACAATAGCAGTAGCCCGAATACCAATTTTTTCTAAATGGACAAGTAAATCCGGAATAGTGAACAAATTATCAAAATAAACATGATAATTTTTTATATTTTTGGGCGAAATATTACGTAAAACTCCTTGCAACATCACACCTATCCTCAAAGAGTCATAGGTCTGACAAAAATGTGGAGAAAAACGGCGTTCACGGCTTCATTTGTACCACTATTTAGCTTCAAAATTTCCAAAACGCGAAATCCCAGCTGATCGTTTTCTCCAAATACAGGTTATTATAGATGATTTACAATATTTACAGCAATTTTTCGTTATTACCGGCGACAGTTGACCTCCAATCGACAAATGTTCTGGGGGAATGTTGTAGGTATGGAAAAGATCTACAATTTTTGTATACATCATTTTTCACATAACCTCAAAGTTTCAGAGAAAAATCGAAAAAAACATGTTTTTCGTTTTTAATTTTTCGCTCGCAGAAAAGTGATTTTTTTTCCTTAAAATTTTCAGGAGACTTACCTTTTTTTCGTCCCGAATAAGCTGTAATTTTTTTGAATAATAATATTTATTCGTTTGTTTTTTAAATGATTAAGAACCGATAAAACACCCATATTTTTCAGTGAAAAATCGAATGTCAAATCTTTAGATAATGGAAATTTATTTAATGGAATTTGTTCGTTGAAATATCTACTTTCAGATGGTATATGAATCAATTTAGATTTCTATACAAAAAAGTGCCAAAAACGGCGTAAATCTAAAAAACTCGATTTTCAACATTAATTTTGTCGATTATTTTTTTAAAATTAGCTAATATTAATGAAAATTTAAGGTAAAAATCATTCATAAAACTAATCTATAATGTTCCATTATTAAATAAAGTACTTGATAATCGTTGAAGGTTTATTATCGATATAAACTATAAAAATGAAGATTGTGAAGAAAAAGTGTGTATAATAATATGTTTGATGCATATTTTAATATTTTTTTTTTTGACGGAGGGAGGAAATGCGTTAGGCACCATAGGGGGTTGAAGATGGTGTGTAACCCCCCGTATGTCGGACTCCCTCACCTTTGATGTTAACGGCAAGGTTTACCGACTAAAACCCTAACCTCCCTTGGCCCTCCAGAATCCACGTGTGCAGTCTGCAGCAGAAAAGTGGCTCCGATATCCATCTCCTCCGCTGCAGACTGCACCGGGCCATTTCGTTTGCAACTGTAACCACTCCCTCTACCATTGGGTTAGTGGTTACAGGATCTCGTGTGACCTCAGTAGACGGAGAGATCCTAGCAGCACTGCTTTCTGCATTCGGCCTGCGATGGGATTTGCATGTTCTTGACAGGCCGGAATGCTTTTGATGTTTTGCTTGATTTTGAACCCTCGATACAGCTTGCGAATCTCGAACTGGAGTTCCTGATATTTCATCCGTTTTTCGTCCTCTTTGCTGACTATATTTGTTTCTGCTGGTGCAGAAAACTCGATGACGAAGATGGTTTTGTCATCGAAGTCAACAAGGACGATGTCAAGCTTGTTGGCTGATATTTGCCTGCTCGTCGGGAATGAGTAATTCCAGTATATTCGGCACGACTCATTCCCGACAACGGCTTCAATATCAGTGGGGACGTACGGCAAAACTGGGGTTGCATCAATACCATAAGTGCTGCGAAGATGGTAATACAGCACTCGAAGAGCCGCATTGTGACGTTCGATGTATGCTGAAACTGCATATATTGGACATGCTGCCAAAAGATGCATGAGTGTCTCAGCATGACATCTACACAATCTACAAAGCGTACTCTGTACCGCCTGGTGTAAGATGTTCTGGCGATACGCTAAGGTATTGATGACCCCATCCTGGCACGCGAAGATAAAACCCTAGTTCTCGGATTTCAAGCCGGCTGATCTTAAGAAGGAGAAGGTCATCTCTGCCGACAGGCCAAGTTGTTGGACATTTCGAAAGAATTGTCCATGCAACGGCTTGTCGATATGCCTTCCCTCCAACATACGGAGTTGTTCCTTCCGTATGTTAGCCCTGAGACGCACTGGGCACAGATTGATGACTGATTCAGCCTCCTGTGCACCACTACGTCCCACGTTGAAAACCAGACCGAGGTTTCGCGCCGCTCGTTCCGCCGCGTTGTACAAAAACGCCCCCTTCCCCTGAATTTCATGCTGATGTACTAGCATCATCAGGGGATCCTCCGTTCGATTAATCACGTCGCAAGCTGTTTCGAGGACCAATCGGTCATGCATACACTCCAGGCTTAAAAGGCCACGACCTCCCATATTTCGGGGCAAATACAGTCGTTCCACGGAAGATCTTGGATGCAAACTGCGTTGCATACAAATCATCTTCCGTGTGCTTCGGTCAAGATCCCTTAGCTCGTCAACGTTCCACTTCAGTGCTTCAAAAGAATAGAGCACTGGTGATACGGCCAACATATTCGTGGCTGCCACCTTATTTCTCCCAGTCAATTCTGATGACCAGATCTGACGGAGAATGCGCCGGTATTTCTTAATGATGGTGGTTTTAGCAGCCTGCACATCCTGGACATGCCTTTGAGGTATGCCCAGGTATGTGTAGGCTTCTTCGGCGCTAAGGTGGCGGATGACATTTCCGTTGACGAGCTCCATATCGTTGTTATGGGAGCCTGACCTTCCTCTGTGCAAATGAACGACTGCACACTTGTCCAATCCGAATTCCATTCCGATATCTCTCGAGTATGTGAGTGCGATGTTCAGAGATCGATGTAATTGATCTTCGCCTGATGCGTATAATGTAAGATCATCCATATAGAAAAGATGGGTGATCTTATGTACACGTTCACCAGGCGGTCCACACATGTACCCTTGAGATTTCCGGAGAGCAACGGATAGAGGCAATAGTGAGATGCAGAAGAGCAGAGGACTCAGAGAATCTCCCTGATAGACACCTCTTTGGAATTGAACCAGTCTAGACATGGTTCGACGCTTGCCCGATGTCATGACAATGCGTGTTTTCCAAAGAGGCATCAGGTCTTCTACAATTCTCACTATGTTTGGGTGGACATGAAGGCGTTTGAGCAACAAGCTTAAAAGCTCGTGCGATGTTGAGTCATACGCCTTCATGTAATCCAGCCAGGCTATCGACAGGTTACGCTTGTACTGGACTGCGTCCTGACAAACACACCTGTCGATAAGCAAGTTGTCCTTGCAGCCGGATACACCCATTTTGCAGCCTCGTTGTTCTACTATCCGTTGCCACACCGGTTTCACGGATTTCTCAATAGGTTCGTTCAAGATGTTAGTGAACAATTTGTATAACGTATTGAGACACGTGATCGGTCTATGGTTTCTCGGATCGGACAAGTCTCCCGATTTTGGGATCAGTGTCGTTCGGCCCTCCACCAGCCAGTGCGGAATGGGTTGGTCTCCATTTATATAAGAGGTGAATATTCGGGCTAGGTGTTGATGGACAGAAGTGAACTTCTTCCACCAATAGTTGTTAATTCCATCCCAGCCCGGCGAGGAGAAATTCCTCGCTCCTGTGATGGCATTTTTCACCTCTAATGCACTGACGGGTGGGCAATCTTCACTTTCTTGTGTGACTTCGTCGCACAACTCGGTGAAGATTTCAATACCTGGAGTGTCTGCATTAAGCCTAGATGTTTTCTCGTAGATGCTCCCCCAGAATTCCTCAACTGTGGTCATCGACGGAAACTCGCTTGAGGCTGCGATACGATGTTTGAAGAGGTTGGAAGGATTCGTCCAAAATATTGCATTTTGTCGAATTCCATCCTCCCGTCTTTGCAGCCTCTTTTTGGCATCCGCCAAAACCCGAATTTTATCAGCCAAACGTTGCTTGATGTTGAGCAACTTCAGCTTGTTCAGTGTGTGATAGTACGTCCGCAGTTGTTGTGCGAACTTCTTGACTTTAGCCGTAAATGAACGGCCAGATGTTAAATAGTCGATCACACACTGAATTCGGGAAGCGAGTTTCCGTGTCAGTCGAATCTTGTCGTTCAATTGAGACATGCGTTTTGTAATCTGCCGACTCCCCGATATCTGTACCAGATTTCGCGGAATCACCAGATCACTTGCAGCCTCGTAAACGGCACAATTGACTTGCCACAGGTCGCAGTCATCTGGAAGAGCATCCAGAAGTAGGCTATTTGCTCTGTCTATTTCTCGTTGCCTAGGCAAAACTTTCGTTGTTAAATTCTGCCTAAACACGAGTGTCGTGCTTTCATAATGTGGAGCATCTCTCTCAGCACCGCGTACGGGCTCAGTTGTTATTGCCCGCACATCCGGTACCGGTTGACAGCTGGGAACAACGAAACCCGTCCGCCTCAGATAGGCCACATAATCTCTCAGTTGTTGTTGAGAAAAGCGATCTGCCAGTTCGGGATGCATTACTGCAAACCGACTGTGCATTCGCGCCATGTAGCCCCTCTGTTGCGGACAGCTCTCCTCGTAGCAGCGCATTAGATCTTGTCTGAGATCCTCCGTCCACTGAAATCGTCCGTGGACATTAGCTGGTCGTCGTCCCGGGACACCTGTTTCGGCTCCTCCACCTCGGGACTGGGCTGCATCCGAAGCAGCCCGATGGTCAGGAGCCCTGCGCGTTGCATTGCTTGTAACCGCAAATACAGGGAGCAGGGTGGTTAGCCCTACTCCCCGTTGTTATGCCTCTCTCGTTTGTCTCTTACCTCGCCATCCACTGGGGTTGGTTACCCAATCTCTGGCAAGGTTGCTAAGAGTCCAGGGCCCACCGGCTTTAATAAGCACACGTGGAAGTGAGAGTAGGCCATTTGGGAAGATAGGCTAAGATGCGGCTTTTTGCATAGCCGCATTGTGTTACGCATCATTCCCTTTGGGCCCCGCTCATATTATTATTATTATTATTATTATTATTATTATTATTATTATTATTATTATTATTTACAAACTTATTTTATTCACTTTTATCTGATATACATTTACCCTAAAATCTTTTCGAAAATTGAATTCTTTTAGCTGTTCAAAAAAGAAGCGGACGTGAACAAACGACGCGCATTTTCGCTTGTTCGTAGTTCAGGTTGTATAAAACCAACCTTCATAAATATTCTGACAATTAAAAATGGGTTATAAATTTTCTCACGAAGAAAATCGAATAAAAGTGTGTGCCCCATGTGGGAAGAAAATTGTTTTTAAAAACAAAAAACCGGACTGGTTTGTTATTAAAGAGAAAATAGCGAAACTGATAAGAACTTTTATAAATTAAGACTTCGATACGACAGACAACAAATTTCCAGTGAGTATATGTCAAACGTGTCAGACTACTTTGCTTGAGCATGAGAAAGGTGTCACCAAAAGACCTTTGCAAAAAATGCCAAATTACGAAGATATCAAGTTACCTGTAGAGACTCGTGCTAAAACGAACATATGTAATTGTTATGTATGCCTGACTGCTAGATTTAAGGGTCACAATCCGGTAGAAAAAGGCAGAGGACACGAACGAAATTTATCAATACAAATTGATAATTCTAATGGCTTGAACGGAGCATCAGATATTGCTAATTTAACAGCGAACACTGAAAAGATCGATACATTAAATAATTTAATTCAGCTTTGCAAAACTTGCCTACAAGAAATCAGCATAGGTAAAAATCACTCTTGCAATAATGCTTATAAAAATGCGCTGCGAATTGTACAAGAACTCCCAGATAACCAGCAGGACAAAATCGTTACATCGATTTTGAAAAAGAAAGTTAATGAGCAGAAAAATGGTAACAATTCGAGAAATGTAGATCTAATGTTGAGCACTGGTGGTTTGAAATCAAGAGTCGTAGTAAATCCTTTAGTGAAAAATAAAGTTCTTTTCTCAGTGGAAAATTTAGACAACTATCAAGTAAACACTGGTGCTTAGGGAAAAGAAATGAAAAAACTTACGAATTTTATAAGATCTAATGCTGGAAAAAAGTCGGTGCCTGCATTCTATTCGCAACATGTTTCTGAAAAATTAAAAGAATTAGAAAATGTGTATAAGAAAGGTACACATAAATTTGAGTGCGAAGAAGATAAATCTATAAAAGAAGAAATACCAGTTGTTTGGGCGGATGCAGAAGATCTTCTAGAAGTTATACGTGAAAAAAGGAATATAATCGGTAATGTCATCGTTAAAGTAATGGCAGATGGTGGACAAGGATTTTTTAAAATATCCTTGACTATAAGAAGACTATTTTTCTGAGCGTGAAGATAGTTTAGAAGAAAATTGTAGCGTACCGACGAAAAGAAGAAAACTGTATTCCGAGGGAGGTAGTACAGGTAATAAAGCAAACTTAACAAGTGTCCAGAGATTGATAATGTTATGTGTTGTGCCTCGTATAAAGGAAACTTATTACAATGTTCAAGTTTTATTTAACTTGACTAACATTAACAACATTCCTTTCAAGTTTATATCCGATTTTAAATTGCTGCTTATCGTCAATGGTCAACAAACAGCGTCATCCATGTATCCTTGCCCGTATTGTTTTATCTCGTTAACAGATGTAAAAAATCGTCAAGACTTTCAAGATCATCTTGACAATCTTCCCACTGATAATTACCTAAAATTAAAATCTTATGGTGATTTAAGAAGTGATTACGAGCAGTTTTGTTTGAGAGGTAAAGACAAAAACAAAGCCAAAGAATGTCATAGTTGTGTAAATCCTCCTCTTATAACTGAAGATGATAACATTTTGGTTCTAAAAAAGTTTTGGAATCGATACAAGATCAACGTTCTTCACGATCCATCTTATTCTTCGAGGCTTAAGAAAGCCGTTGTTGCATTTTCATCGCAGCATATTTAAAAGGAAGAAACAAGAGCAGTTGTGTTATTGTAAAATTGTTGTTATTGTGTAATTACGCTGTATATTTTATTAGTTCATAAATTAATAAAAATCGATAATGGAACATTATATATTAGTTTTATGAATGATTTTTACATTAAATTTTCATTAATATTAGCTAATTTTAAAAAAATAATCGACAAAATTAATGTTGAAAATCGAGTTTTTTAGATTTACGCCGTTTTTGGCACTTTTTTGTATAGAAATCTAAATTGATTCATATACCATCTGAAAGTAGATATTTCAACGAACAAATTCCATTAAATAAATTTCCATTATCTAAAGATTTGACATTCGATTTTTCACTGAAAAATATGGGTGTTTTATCGGTTCTTAATCATTTAAAAAACAAACGAATAAATATTATTATTCAAAAAAATTACAGCTTATTCGGGACAAAAAAAGGTAAGTCTCCTGAAAATTTTAAGGAAAAAAAATCACTTTTCTGCGAGCGAAAAATTAAAAACGAAAAACATGTTTTTTTCGATTTTTCTCTGAAACTTTGAGGTTATGTGAAAAATGATGTATACAAAAATTGTAGATCTTTTCCATACCTACAACATTCCCCCAGAACATTTGTCGATTGGAGGTCAACTGTCGCCGGTAATAACGAAAAATTGCTGTAAATATTGTAAATCATCTATAATAACCTGTATTTGGAGAAAAAGATCAGCTGGGATTTCGCGTTTTGGAAATTTTGAAGCTAAATAGTGGTACAAATGAAGCCGTGAACGCCGTTTTTCTCCACATTTTTGTCAGACCTATGACTCTTTGAGGATAGGTGTGAACATTTGGATGACGACTCGACTTCCAAGTTCACTATTACTCAACTTTGCATCGTTTTCTCCATTTTTGCCACTGTAAATAGCACAATGAAGTAAGTGTTCATTAGAGAAATACACGACCCACATTTTTATGCCGAATCAAATGGGATTTCCTCTTATAAATTGTTTTAAACTTGTCCTTCCGAAGAGTTTGATCATCATTTCATCTATCGATAACGCAGTAAAAAATACCAAATTGCAATGTTTTGATTAAAAATTTTTAAGAGGGAACTACCCTCCATACTTTGTTGCATTTATCTACATCTGCCGGTTTATGGAATTTTATTTTTGATTTGATTGCTTGATATTTATTTCGACTCATTACATTCGCTATCGGTTCTGCTCGTAGATGAGGATCAGTAGACCAATAATCATCTTGTCATAATCTTTTATTATACGTTGTGAAAATTATAATACTTAGAAATATGTCCAGTTCTTTTATTGAAACCTGATAGCCATTTACAGCAGGAGCTTCGACAATATATTGCTTTATTTGAAAGGAGAAAAACATTTGGAATAATGCTGCGGATGTATTCGTCAAAATTCGACGCCTATCGTTTTCTTTCAACAAGACTTCATTTACAAAATCATTGTCAAAACTTCTATTTTTTGATTTTTCACCTTCTGACCATACAAATTCATGTTCGGCCACTAACTTTTTTTGTTTGCTGTCATAGATGTCATGAATATTGCTATATGAATTCGTGGGTATGTCAAAATACTGTTCACCTTCAGTTAAATCTGAAGAATCTAATTCCTTTTTTTTCAGAATCATCCATGTCACTTTCTGATTCTGACTCAAGGCAATCGGATTCACCAGAATCATCAGGATCTGGTAAAATACATGCTTCGTAATAGTCATTTTTGGCGAGAATTTCGACGGAACTTAAATGAGAAAAATTCTTATTTTTTTTAAGCTTTTCAGAGCAATGATCTTTATCAAACCAAATACTACATCGTTTTAGAGGCATTGGACAGACAATATAGTCTAGGCGCCAGGTATAGCTATGAGGCCTTTTATATGTCCCCGACTAAATGAAGTTGATCCTTATGTATTTTGAGGCCCTGAATCTGAATTTTTTGGGTAGAATGCGTGAAAATGGTATAGTTAATTGATATTAACAAATTTTGTTAACAATTTAAAAATTTTAATTTTTTGGCCCGAAAATTTTAGATTTTTTGGGTCATTCTGGAAAAGAAATGTCTCTTGTGAATTTTCCCTAAAATATATATTTTCGGAGATAAAAATTGACGAACTTCTAAAAAATGCTACTTTTGCTATATATAACATGTCATTAATAAAAAATGGTAGGATGAAATTTAAAGTTATTAGTTGGAAAATGTACCTGATGGTGTATACTTTTGATAGAAATTTCATCCCGTTCGCGAATGTTATTTTGATAGCCGTATTTTAACAAGGCACATAACGATAAATGACTGTTACATTGTGCAAAACCAGCCCCGAATCTTTGTATGGTGGCGAAGGAATCGCTTTCAGTTTCAGACTCGTATAGTTCTCTCCGTGTAGGTATATTGCGCTCCGCAGTGTTTCTCCTTTGTAATTGAAATACCTACACTAGGGGTTAGGGTCACCCATTACGGTGTTTAGGTATCACGTTACGTAGTTTTTCATCTTTCTAACTAAAATACATGCACTTAAAGTAAAAAACTATGAAGCGCAATACTTAGTCTCCTTAATGAGTGATCTTAAACACCTACTCTCTAAATTCCTTGGAGTGAAAATTGAGCCACTCTTTTACTAAGAGTGAAATTTTCACTCTTCGAAGAGTGGCATTTCACTCCATGAAGAGTGAAAGACAAAACAGTCACTCCTAGAAGAGTGAGATGACACTCTTGATAGAGTGCAAATTTCACTCTTTGTGAAAGAGTGGCTAATTTTTCACTCCAAGGAATTTAGAGAGTATTGCACGTATTTTAGTTATATACGTTTTTTTAGTTATTGAAAATAATGGAGCATAATACTTAGACTCCGCTATCGACCATCTGAAACACCTACTGCACGTACTTTAAATATAAATGTGAAAACCTTCGAATCGGGTTACCGAGCTACGTAATTAGCGATCTTAAGCACCTAGAGTGCGTGTATTCTGTTGAAAATTACGGAGGGTAGGGAGTCCCCCGAACTCTTCACCTCGAGGTTTATCCAGTTACCGCAAACTGCACAAACTGATTTTTTAAACTTTTTTTTTTTGAGGTTACCTCTAAAACGAACGCGGGGAAACCCTAATTTTTAAATTGCAGATTCGTGTTCAGCGGGTCAAAATACATAAAAATAATGTGGTATGAACATGAGAAAAATCATATTCTTCACTTTTGAAGCCATTATAGCTGTAAAAACTGAATTTTTAAATGTTCTTTGTATAAATAGTTCGGTTGCTGGGTACTTGCCGAACGCACTATAGTAGGACCGTCGATAAAATGGATGATTCTTATGCATTTGCATCTGTGGAAACGGAATCCATGGGTCGAAATTAATAAAAAATTATTTTTTTTATATAATTGTTTTAATAAATAAGAAAATGATGGTTCGGATCAAGGGTTTAGTTTTAATCAAAATATCGGGCACTAAATGTTTATTTTAGTTTTTAATAAAAATATAATATCATTAAAATAAATCCAAACACTTTATACTCTAGTTATTAATTGAAGAATGAATGAACGTTAGTAGAGGGGCTAGGAGCGATCTGCCGCCCCCCACCCTACCTCCCATCGATGATAGTGTGATGGAAAAATTGCGCAAGTGAGCCGTCAGAAGGTCAGGAGTGAAAGGAGGTTATTATAAACAATTTCACGTATTGTTATTACAAATTTCGAAAGCTGTGAAGGTCGAAAAACATAGGTAATTTAATGCGTTACATTGTCGAATGAAAAGAGAAGGTAAAGGTCAACCAATATTTATTATTTCATTAGATATTGTTATTAATAAAATGTTTTTACATTATCATTGAAAACGTCATCTTTCTAATGCTTGATCTTACAAAATTCAATCAGAGCGATTGAAAAGTGTTGACCGTTACACATTAGTATTGCCATGTGTCGAAAATCAAATTTCAAAAGTCGCCTTCACTAAAGGTCAGATATTGCTACATTATAGTCGCTTATGGAAATACATCGTATTCGGTAGGAACCGTATTGAGAGTGAAAGTAAAATGACCTTTTCCTCGTGCGTCCTACTACCATCTCTCTCGCTCTCGCATACTCTTTGTTAGTTCCATCTAGCATCTATATTTTCCGTCGATTATCCATCGATCACTTATTCAGCGTACATTGGTTTTCCCGAAACTTTCGAAAATGTATACAGGTCCAGACCAATCATTCCAATGTAGTATTGCCATAGGTGGACTGTCGAAAAACAAATTTCAAAAGTCGCCTTCATTAAAGGTCAGATATTGCTACATTATAGTCGCTTATGGAAAGACATCGTATTCGGTAGGAACCGTATTGAGAGTGAAAGTAACATGACCTTTTCCTCGTGCGTACACCGTTACCGACCTAATTCGGATGTTACATATCTTTTTTGATGAATTGACAGCGTAGATTTCCATTAGTCTGAATACCAGTTTGAAGGTGTCTAGCTCAATCTCGTATATCGACGACCTACTTTTTAAATCTCGCACAAATTTTAAAAACCTACAATCAGAGCTTTGACCTCTCTCTTGTCATGTTGTAAGTTCGAATTCACCTTTCAGAATTTTCTCTCGTCGGGGAAATCTCTCCACCAATATGACAGTCGCACAACCGGTTTGCGGACCTTTCCCTTGACAAGCCGTTAGCGTAACTCAATGATCTCCAATAGTGACGAAACCGCTGAGGCCCTTCACACAAAACCGCTTAAACCATTTTAAAATTAATTTAGAAAAGCCTCTAAGCAAGTCTCAACGCGTTCAAAAGACCTGGTGTCGACCCCCTGATGCGCGGAAACCTTTTCCTCGTGCGTTCTACTATCATCTCTCTCACTCTCGCATACTCTTATTTAGATCCATGAACATTTGCAGTATACCGTTTTTATGGTCGTCGATTATCCGTCGATCACTTATTCACCGTACATTTGTTTTCCCGAAACTCTCGAAATTGTATACAGATCCAGACATCGTTTCAAAGGAATGTCGCGTTACTGTGTCTATGTTTGACAGCACGTAAGCGCCTCTATTTCAAAACTTGTATTTCTACATCAATATGGTAGATGTCTAAAAGATTTTTGAGGCCTTGAACAGGGTTTACAGCACTCTTGAAGAAGACGCTGCTGAGGATCAATTTTCCAACTTCATTCGAGAATCCATCAAAAAGATTGAGAAAATCAATTAATTCTTAAGGACCAATCCTCACATTCCAAATGGGGTGAAGTTATCATTGGAGACACGTATTCATTGCATCACGGTACAGAGGGTTACAGCTGCTCACAGATTAATTAGCGTATCTCAATGATCTCCAATAGAGACAAAACCGTCGAGTCCCTTCACCCAAGACCATTTTAAAATTAACGTAGAAAAGCCGCTAAGCAAGTCTCAACGCGTTCAAAAGACCTGGCGCCGACCCCCTAATATTGTTATAAAAATGTCCAGCCGTTAGATGGTCATTGCAAACGGCCTCTTTCTAATGCGTGATCTTAAGAAATTAGTTCATAAATATTGAAAAGTACTGGCTGGTACACATTAGTATTGTCATGTGAGGAATGTCGAAAAAAAAAATTGCAAAAGCAATTCATTAAAGGTCAGCTATTGCTACATCATATTCGCTTCTCGATGCCTATGTGGAAATACAGCGTAGGCTAGGAACCGTATTTTGAATGTGAACATAAAATTCTAATAATGACCTTTTCCTCCTGCGTGCTACTACCATCTCTCTTGCTCTCTAGTACCCGTTGTTAGATTATACCGTTATCACGGTCATCGAAATCGCCGATTGCCAGCCGATCATTTTCACCATATATTTTCCATGTATACAGGTTCAGACGCGTTTAAAGTCATTGCGCAATTTCATCAAAAGGTATACCAAGTAACACATTTTCGCTTTCCAAAATTTTTAGACAACCTCCACCATAATAGAAAGGAGATGATCTCAGTTCTGTATTTTATCTAGGAATAACATGGCGGGCCACCTGTAGGCCAACTCACCCCTTTGTTAACAAAAGTAGCATAAATAAATAAATAAATAATTTATAATAATAATATTTAAATAGTAATAAATTTCACATAATCCGAATAGCGTGTATTAAAATGTATAATATAGAAATGATGGAAGAAGCTAGCAGTAATTAGAAAGAGAGGATGACACGCTTATTCCCTATGCATTTATCTATTCACGATATTTACGTGTTTTCATGACGTTCGAGCCATAGCTATACGAGCTTGGACACGTGGGTAATGTAATTAATCAGGTTCCTGACCGTTTTTTAATATGTGTACAATTTACGACATCTTAAACATCGCCATACAAGTTTCGACCTGTTAATTACCCGTAGACTTTACTATACGGTAACAATGAATCTGACTTGGTTAAAAGTTAAAGGAAATGATAATGCTGCCATCTTTTGGTATGTTTAAAAAGATTGCAGAATCTGCGTGTTGCAGAATGAAATATGTGGGTGCATCTAAAATGCATAGATTCATCGTAGGCTGCCATCATACACTTGCTGATATGAGTGGCTATGGAGCGATTACAACTGAATATGAGGTTCTTGAAAATTGAATCTAGTTGACAATTAACCTTATTATCGCCATACAAAAGAATATGAAAGTGAAATTGTTAAATATTATATTTTTTGAATTTAATTTTTTAAAATTGTTATATATTATTACCGCGCATCTACTGCAAAGCGAAAGCAATCTCGCTATTTTTAAAATACCTATACTGCCATTACTAGACATCCCTCTGAAATTAACACTTTGCATAGTCTTTAATCATAGGCGGTTGTCTATCTGCGGTATCATCACTCGTTTCAAAACGTTTATTGACGACATTCACGTAAATCTGGATGCATTTGCATTGTGAGTGGTAAGCATGACCATACTTCTTCAATTTCACGTTCTGCAAACGTTGACATGAAATCTATAGGTAGACTCGATGTCTTTTGTTTCCATTAATGCAAGACGTTTCACTTCATAGTAAATTCTCATTGACCTTCAAAGAGATGCAGGCTAGTCTTGAAGATTTTACAGTATACAATTTTAAAGCATTTTAACATTTTCTTTAGCACACTTTCCGTTAAATGTATGATTTTCGCAATTTATTGAAAATCGACGATGTTGTTGTCCTATGAGTTTCGGTAGAGATGGACAGACATAATATGTCTATATCGACAATATTGTCAGCATCTAAAATTTCCTGCAACCTATGTCTTTTATTTGTCTGCGCCTTTTATGTATATCTTGTGAACACATGTAACGATGTCTTCCAACGTTTCGTTGATTCCATCAAAGGGTATATCGCCCGATTCCAATCGTAGACCATGATAATTGTGCATTAACCAATTGTTTTATGTTCAAAACGTACTTTACTACATTACTGTCGGAAATATCCATAATGTACATTTCCTTCGATATAAACTGATTACCAGATCCGGGGAATCCTTGCACGTCGACAATATTCTACATTTCTAGTATCTAATACTGATTTGCTTGTCCCCTTCATTAATTGACGCATCATTCTCTCTCACACACACTCTTTGCCCCTTCCACATATGGCGGGGTACCTCTAACTTATGGGTATACGTCGTACCTTTCTCTCTCTCTAGATCGTAGTATCTCTTCGTAAAATCCTATGAATCGGAAATCAAATCAGAGTGTAACAAAAACGTCGATTCTTCAGCGGGCCAACACTTGAGATTTTCGATAGTTTGTGAGTTACGATACTCAGATGATGAAGAAGTTAAACGTAATATTAAATCGTTTCAAGTACTAGCACCAGTATGATGGTCACCGCACTTTCACAATTGAATAAATCTTTTCTACGATATTCGATCTAATTGAAATGTGCATAGACGTATGAATACAAGTTTCGATTGGTTTATAATACAATTGAGCGTGCCAAAGATCTCTAAATTTTAAATAAAAAATGATCAGTCATTAACTTGACATCCTTTAAACAATTAATTTTTGTATGTATATTAAATAGCGATACACTGCAGTCTTAAATCAAATAATTAAAATCATTACATCTTAAAGTCAGTCCATGCATAAATCTTACATGGTCTAAGTCATCTTATCTACACTACATCTTTCTTTCTGTAAATGCAAAACAAAACGAAAGACAACAAAGTATTTATCATTATGATAATAACAAATTCTTTCACATTAGAACCGCGTCTAATAGCCCACATAAGGTCGCCTTATTCGTAGTGAATTTAACTTTCGAACTGTCATCTTTAATTGTCGTAATCATTATCTCTCTCTCTCTCATTAGCTACCGATTTGTTGCATCTATACGAATACTCTTACATCAAATCGAGTCGTATGCACATTCTTGTGTTGTAACATTCACACGACTATGGAATGAAATTTATTCTGAAAACCCAACAAGTACAAGCGTAAATGTATTTTAATACTAACGAATGGTATACCTCTTGATTCGAAATTGTATGTAGCGTAACCGACATGACTATTTAATTCCGTTTACAATAATGATTTGGAGATTCACACCGCACGAAACGTTGTTATATTTGACAGATTTTTGCTACTCCCACATTGTAATCTTAATTAGTTAACTAAGTTATTCACGTATCAATACTATTGTTATATGTAGGTATTTTGTTAAATATATTGCCATAAGGAGAATGTCCTCCTATCCATCACACCTAGTGTAATACCAAAAGATACAAGTCATTATATCAATAAATAATTTTCATAGTAATAAATTAACCTTTAAAAACTTCTCATGTTTTCACATCATGCACTAAAATTTCAGATTATTATTATTATTATTATTAATATTGAATCGTTTATAGAACTGATGTTTTCATACATAATCACTTAAAAAGACTGCTACCGTATATGAAATATAAGACTAAACAACAATTCAACATGAAGACATGCATAGATTAATTCTATTTAAAACATTAGTCATTTTGAAAGGAAAAGTGAAAAATTCTCAATGACCTATCTGTAAAGCTTCTATCTTACTTCTATCTTACTTCATGTTTCTTTTCGACAGTCCAAACACATCGGTACATAAACACACTTTCAATAATTATTGAATAATTTCTTATATAAGGGAGTAAATATTCAACGATTTTTTCGTAAATAATGAAACAATTTAATATATACGATCATTATACAATTTTACTAAAATAAGCTTAATTGCGGTGTTTTGGAAATGTTGGTGACAAAAGTATGAATATGCAATTAAATGAATCATTTAACACACGTATCTCTATCATTACGTTCAATTATATAATTTTTTAATACATATAACACGTACATATTTACAATACTTGCAGACTGTACGTCAGTCTTTTCATTTTCACGTTTAGACTAAAATGTGCGTCAAAACTGACTCTTGCTCGTCATTAATTATAGGCATCTAGTACATCGGAGCTTTGAAACACCTTTACAATATATTGTATATGTTCTTAAATCTGAATGCATTCACGTTACTGATGACAATAATGATTCTTTAGTTTTATCTTGACCAAAGGTGCAAACGCAACATATTGAGATGAGTACTATTGCCAGTGTCTGAAATTTCTTACCCACACCGATGAAGAAAATGTCGTATATTATAGGCAAAAGCATTCACAGTTATTAATATGATTCTTTATAAGTCATAAGTATATACTCTCGACTAGATTCATAATAAACATATTGTTTAATGTAGATCGGTAAGTATCTAATTCCTTATCTTACATTTAATTCCTCACAATATTCAATATGTACCCTTCAAAGCGTCGTGTTTTATTTTTGATTATTGTATTTTGTAATATATCTGCTCGCACTCTCTATATTGAATTCATATTTTAAAGATAAATTGTAGCCACTCCAGATATTAACGAACACCTTACTAAGAACTAATACCTACACTAATATTCTACCTATACCAAAAACATCTAGCAAATAATCGAGATAATATTTTCACTTCAAATTTATTATTATACTTGAAATATTTCTCCGAGTCTAAACTTCTCTTACAAGTTTACTGTGTTCTGCATCTTACTTATCTTATATTGAAAACGTTAGTTAACTAATATTTTATGCGTGAAATTTGCATATTTTCCAATCCATATGTTTGAACACATTTATTCTCTAAAGATTACTCTAAGTGTTTTCTTTCGACTCTGAGAGTACAGCAATCTACCGTCTTATTTCATACTGTGCACACTTAAACGTGTAGAATATACGAATAATATTTATTTTTTAAAGATACTTTCTGCTCAAGGCATTAATTAAACCCCTACTCATAATTAATAATAATTTTATATACATTATTACTTTCCCAGTATTACATTATACTCTCACTGATATTCTTCTTCTAACATAATACATCTCAATCGTAGTATTCACTTTCAAAATGTGTAATTATTTTGAATTTTCCATTTATATCTCATTAGCTTTCTTATGTTATAAGTTTATTTCGTATCGTCTCTGCTAACATGATGATCCCCCCCCCTCCCCCTACCATTTCCTCCCTCAATCATCAATTGAGCAACCGACAAAAATCATAATATTTAAGTATAATTTCAGAATCGTGTCAGCAAACGCGCAGAAATTTATGATACCTTTTGTGTGTGAGAGAGCAATAATGTAAGTGTCAAATAAATGATGTATGTATTACACAGAAACTGACCAACTCACACACTGTCGTAAACACTTAAAAGAACCAAATCTTCGACGGCCGAAATAACGGAAATTATGTATTTTGATTGTCAGTCTTAATTATTAGTAAGGTGCTCGTTAATATCTGGAGTAGCTGCAATTTTTATTTTTAAAATATGAAATACACGATTATGCCATAGTGGAAAGGTATGTGCTATGGAAATATTGAAACTATATAAATGAAGTTAAGGAATATTAATAGTGTGAGGAATGTTAGCAGAGACGATACGAAATAAACTTATAACATAAGAAAGCTAATGAGATATAAATGGAAAATTCAAAATAATTACACATTTTGAAAGTGAATACTACGATTGAGATGTATTATGTTAGAAGAAGAATATCAGTGAGAGTATAATGTAATACTGGGAAAGTAATAATGTATATAAAATTATTATTAATTATGAGTAGGGGTTTAATTAATGCCTTGAGCAGAAAGTATCTTTAAAAAATAAATATTATTCGTATATTCTACACGTTTAAGTGTGCACAGTATGAAATAAGACGGTAGATTGCTGTACTCTCAGAGTCGAAAGAAAACACTTAGAGTAATCTTTAGAGAATAAATGTGTTCAAACATATGGATTGGAAAATATGCAAATTTCACGCATAAAATATTAGTTAACTAACGTTTTCAATATAAGATAAGTAAGATGCAGAACACAGTAAACTTGTAAGAGAAGTTTAGACTCGGAGAAATATTTCAAGTATAATAATAAATTTGAAGTGAAAATATTATCTCGATTATTTGCTAGATGTTTTTGGTATAGGTAGAATATTAGTGTAGGTATTAGTTCTTAGTAAGGTGTTCGTTAATATCTGGAGTGGCTACAATTTATCTTTAAAATATGAATTCAATATAAAGAGTGCGAGCAGATATATTACAAAATACAATAATCAAAAATAAAACACGACGCTTTGAAGGGTACATATTGAATATTGTGAGGAATTAAATGTAAGATAAGGAATTAGATACTTACCGATCTACATTAAACAATATGTTTATTATGAATCTAGTCGAGAGTATATACTTATGACTTATAAAGAATCATATTAATAACTGTGAATGCTTTTGCCTATAATATACGACATTTCCTTCATCGGTGTGGGTAAGAAATTTCAGACACTGGCAATTAATGGTACTGATCTCAATTTGTTGCGTTTGCACCTTTGGTCAAGATAAAACTAAAGAATCATTATTGTCATCAGTAACGTGAATGCATTCAGATTTAAGAACATATACAACATATTGTAAAGGTGTTTCAAAGCTCCGATGTACTAGATGCCTATAATTAATGACGAGCAAGAGTCAGTTTTGACGCACATTTTAGTCTAAACGTGAAAATGAAAAGACTGACGTACAGTCTGCAAGTATTGTAAATATGTACGTGTTATATGTATTAAAAAATTATATAATTGAACGTAATGATAGAGATACGTGTGTTAAATGATTCATTTAATTGCATATTCATACTTTTGTCACCAACATTTCCAAAACACCGCAATTAAGCTTATTTTAGTAAAATTGTATAATGATCGTATATATTAAATTGTTTCATTATTTACGAAAAAATCGTTGAATATTTACTCCCTTATATAAGAAATTATTCAATAATTATTGAAAGTGTGTTTATGTACCGATGTGTTTGGACTGTCGAAAAGAAACATGAAGTAAGATAGAAGTAAGATAGAAGCTTTACAGATAGGTCATTGAGAATTTTTCACTTTTCCTTTCAAAATGACTAATGTTTTAAATAGAATTAATCTATGCATGTCTTCATGTTGAATTGTTGTTTAGTCTTATATTTCATATACGGTAGCAGTCTTTTTAAGTGATTATGTATGAAAACATCAGTTCTATAAACGATTCAATATTAATAATAATAATAATAATAATAATCTGAAATTTTAGTGCATGATGTGAAAACATGAGAAGTTTTTAAAGGTTAATTTATTACTATGAAAATTATTTATTGATATAATGACTTGTATCTTTTGGTATTACACTAGGTGTGATGGATAGGAGGACATTCTCCTTATGGCAATATATTTAACAAAATACCTACATATAACAATAGTATTGATACGTGAATAACTTAGTTAACTAATTAAGATTACAATGTGGGAGTAGCAAAAATCTGTCAAATATAACAACGTTTCGTGCGGTGTGAATCTCCAAATCATTATTGTAAACGGAATTAAATAGTCATGTCGGTTACGCTACATACAATTTCGAATCAAGAGGTATACCATTCGTTAGTATTAAAATACATTTACGCTTGTACTTGTTGGGTTTTCAGAATAAATTTCATTCCATAGTCGTGTGAATGTTACAACACAAGAATGTGCATACGACTCGATTTGATGTAAGAGTATTCGTATAGATGCAACAAATCGGTAGCTAATGAGAGAGAGAGAGATAATGATTACGACAATTAAAGATGACAGTTCGAAAGTTAAATTCACTACGAATAAGGCGACCTTATGTGGGCTATTAGACGCGGTTCTAATGTGAAAGAATTTGTTATTATCATAATGATAAATACTTTGTTGTCTTTCGTTTTGTTTTGCATTTACAGAAAGAAAGATGTAGTGTAGATAAGATGACTTAGACCATGTAAGATTTATGCATGGACTGACTTTAAGATGTAATGATTTTAATTATTTGATTTAAGACTGCAGTGTATCGCTATTTAATATACATACAAAAATTAATTGTTTAAAGGATGTCAAGTTAATGACTGATCATTTTTTATTTAAAATTTAGAGATCTTTGGCACGCTCAATTGTATTATAAACCAATCGAAACTTGTATTCATACGTCTATGCACATTTCAATTAGATCGAATATCGTAGAAAAGATTTATTCAATTGTGAAAGTGCGGTGACCATCATACTGGTGCTAGTACTTGAAACGATTTAATATTACGTTTAACTTCTTCATCATCTGAGTATCGTAACTCACAAACTATCGAAAATCTCAAGTGTTGGCCCGCTGAAGAATCGACGTTTTTGTTACACTCTGATTTGATTTCCGATTCATAGGATTTTACGAAGAGATACTACGATCTAGAGAGAGAGAAAGGTACGACGTATACCCATAAGTTAGAGGTACCCCGCCATATGTGGAAGGGGCAAAGAGTGTGTGTGTGAGAGAGAATGATGCGTCAATTAATGAAGGGGACAAGCAAATCAGTATTAGATACTAGAAATGTAGAATATTGTCGACGTGCAAGGATTCCCCGGATCTGGTAATCAGTTTATATCGAAGGAAATGTACATTATGGATATTTCCGACAGTAATGTAGTAAAGTACGTTTTGAACATAAAACAATTGGTTAATGCACAATTATCATGGTCTACGATTGGAATCGGGCGATATACCCTTTGATGGAATCAACGAAACGTTGGAAGACATCGTTACATGTGTTCACAAGATATACATAAAAGGCGCAGACAAATAAAAGACATAGGTTGCAGGAAATTTTAGATGCTGACAATATTGTCGATATAGACATATTATGTCTGTCCATCTCTACCGAAACTCATAGGACAACAACATCGTCGATTTTCAATAAATTGCGAAAATCATACATTTAACGGAAAGTGTGCTAAAGAAAATGTTAAAATGCTTTAAAATTGTATACTGTAAAATCTTCAAGACTAGCCTGCATCTCTTTGAAGGTCAATGAGAATTTACTATGAAGTGAAACGTCTTGCATTAATGGAAACAAAAGACATCGAGTCTACCTATAGATTTCATGTCAACGTTTGCAGAACGTGAAATTGAAGAAGTATGGTCATGCTTACCACTCACAATGCAAATGCATCCAGATTTACGTGAATGTCGTCAATAAACGTTTTGAAACGAGTGATGATACCGCAGATAGACAACCGCCTATGATTAAAGACTATGCAAAGTGTTAATTTCAGAGGGATGTCTAGTAATGGCAGTATAGGTATTTTAAAAATAGCGAGATTGCTTTCGCTTTGCAGTAGATGCGCGGTAATAATATATAACAATTTTAAAAAATTAAATTCAAAAAATATAATATTTAACAATTTCACTTTCATATTCTTTTGTATGGCGATAATAAGGTTAATTGTCAACTAGATTCAATTTTCAAGAACCTCATATTCAGTTGTAATCGCTCCATAGCCACTCATATCAGCAAGTGTATGATGGCAGCCTACGATGAATCTATGCATTTTAGATGCACCCACATATTTCATTCTGCAACACGCAGATTCTGCAATCTTTTTAAACATACCAAAAGATGGCAGCATTATCATTTCCTTTAACTTTTAACCAAGTCAGATTCATTGTTACCGTATAGTAAAGTCTACGGGTAATTAACAGGTCGAAACTTGTATGGCGATGTTTAAGATGTCGTAAATTGTACACATATTAAAAAACGGTCAGGAACCTGATTAATTACATTACCCACGTGTCCAAGCTCGTATAGCTATGGCTCGAACGTCATGAAAACGTAAATATCGTGAATAGATAAATGCATAGGGAATAAGCGTGTCATCCTCTCTTTCTAATTACTGCTAGCTTCTTCCATCATTTCTATATTATACATTTTAATACACGCTATTCGGATTATGTGAAATTTATTACTATTTAAATATTATTATTATAAATTATTTATTTATTTATTTATTTATGCTACTTTTGTTAACAAAGGGGTGAGTTGGCCTACAGGTGGCCCGCCATGTTATTCCTAGATAAAATACAGAACTGAGATCATCTCCTTTCTATTATGGTGGAGGTTGTCTAAAAATTTTGGAAAGCGAAAATGTGTTACTTGGTATACCTTTTGATGAAATTGCGCAATGACTTTAAACGCGTCTGAACCTGTATACATGGAAAATATATGGTGAAAATGATCGGCTGGCAATCGGCGATTTCGATGACCGTGATAACGGTATAATCTAACAACGGGTACTAGAGAGCAAGAGAGATGGTAGTAGCACGCAGGAGGAAAAGGTCATTATTAGAATTTTATGTTCACATTCAAAATACGGTTCCTAGCCTACGCTGTATTTCCACATAGGCATCGAGAAGCGAATATGATGTAGCAATAGCTGACCTTTAATGAATTGCTTTTGCAATTTTTTTTTTCGACATTCCTCACATGACAATACTAATGTGTACCAGCCAGTACTTTTCAATATTTATGAACTAATTTCTTAAGATCACGCATTAGAAAGAGGCCGTTTGCAATGACCATCTAACGGCTGGACATTTTTATAACAATATTAGGGGGTCGGCGCCAGGTCTTTTGAACGCGTTGAGACTTGCTTAGCGGCTTTTCTACGTTAATTTTAAAATGGTCTTGGGTGAAGGGACTCGACGGTTTTGTCTCTATTGGAGATCATTGAGATACGCTAATTAATCTGTGAGCAGCTGTAACCCTCTGTACCGTGATGCAATGAATACGTGTCTCCAATGATAACTTCACCCCATTTGGAATGTGAGGATTGGTCCTTAAGAATTAATTGATTTTCTCAATCTTTTTGATGGATTCTCGAATGAAGTTGGAAAATTGATCCTCAGCAGCGTCTTCTTCAAGAGTGCTGTAAACCCTGTTCAAGGCCTCAAAAATCTTTTAGACATCTACCATATTGATGTAGAAATACAAGTTTTGAAATAGAGGCGCTTACGTGCTGTCAAACATAGACACAGTAACGCGACATTCCTTTGAAACGATGTCTGGATCTGTATACAATTTCGAGAGTTTCGGGAAAACAAATGTACGGTGAATAAGTGATCGACGGATAATCGACGACCATAAAAACGGTATACTGCAAATGTTCATGGATCTAAATAAGAGTATGCGAGAGTGAGAGAGATGATAGTAGAACGCACGAGGAAAAGGTTTCCGCGCATCAGGGGGTCGACACCAGGTCTTTTGAACGCGTTGAGACTTGCTTAGAGGCTTTTCTAAATTAATTTTAAAATGGTTTAAGCGGTTTTGTGTGAAGGGCCTCAGCGGTTTCGTCACTATTGGAGATCATTGAGTTACGCTAACGGCTTGTCAAGGGAAAGGTCCGCAAACCGGTTGTGCGACTGTCATATTGGTGGAGAGATTTCCCCGACGAGAGAAAATTCTGAAAGGTGAATTCGAACTTACAACATGACAAGAGAGAGGTCAAAGCTCTGATTGTAGGTTTTTAAAATTTGTGCGAGATTTAAAAAGTAGGTCGTCGATATACGAGATTGAGCTAGACACCTTCAAACTGGTATTCAGACTAATGGAAATCTACGCTGTCAATTCATCAAAAAAGATATGTAACATCCGAATTAGGTCGGTAACGGTGTACGCACGAGGAAAAGGTCATGTTACTTTCACTCTCAATACGGTTCCTACCGAATACGATGTCTTTCCATAAGCGACTATAATGTAGCAATATCTGACCTTTAATGAAGGCGACTTTTGAAATTTGTTTTTCGACAGTCCACCTATGGCAATACTACATTGGAATGATTGGTCTGGACCTGTATACATTTTCGAAAGTTTCGGGAAAACCAATGTACGCTGAATAAGTGATCGATGGATAATCGACGGAAAATATAGATGCTAGATGGAACTAACAAAGAGTATGCGAGAGCGAGAGAGATGGTAGTAGGACGCACGAGGAAAAGGTCATTTTACTTTCACTCTCAATACGGTTCCTACCGAATACGATGTATTTCCATAAGCGACTATAATGTAGCAATATCTGACCTTTAGTGAAGGCGACTTTTGAAATTTGATTTTCGACACATGGCAATACTAATGTGTAACGGTCAACACTTTTCAATCGCTCTGATTGAATTTTGTAAGATCAAGCATTAGAAAGATGACGTTTTCAATGATAATGTAAAAACATTTTATTAATAACAATATCTAATGAAATAATAAATATTGGTTGACCTTTACCTTCTCTTTTCATTCGACAATGTAACGCATTAAATTACCTATGTTTTTCGACCTTCACAGCTTTCGAAATTTGTAATAACAATACGTGAAATTGTTTATAATAACCTCCTTTCACTCCTGACCTTCTGACGGCTCACTTGCGCAATTTTTCCATCACACTATCATCGATGGGAGGTAGGGTGGGGGGCGGCAGATCGCTCCTAGCCCCTCTACTACTAACGTTTCCATTTGATCATATTTCATTTTTATCTGAATTTTAATTTAAATATGTGATTTAACACGTAAAACTATTCACCACTATTTTCACTTACTGTTTACTATGAATGTTCCATAGATTAATGTTCTAGGACTTCAAAATCCAGATTTATTAATAATAAAAACAAATTTAACAAAAATAAAATTACGGAAGAAATAAAAATAGTTTAAACGATGGAAAGAAGTAAAATAAAAATATCGTATTTTCTGATAAAATTTTTACGTATGGAATTCTAATTGCTAAACCAGCCTTCATCTATGTTCAAATCTTTAGCTTCGAGTCCAATGAAAAAATTAATAATCGTTTAACCCGTTAACGCTTGAAACTTTTAAAAAAATTTAGCATAACTTTGACGTAGCATCAAACTTGGAAAAAAATTGTTCATAAAGGGCAGCAAGTTATTATACAGGGTGTACGAAAAGTCCCGGGACGGTTGAATAACTTTCGAAAGAATAAAAATTTCAAAAATCGCCGAAATACGTGATTCGATTTTTCAAACAAGCAATCTTTTGAAAGGGGGTTTCGGCCCCCCAACCTCAAGGGGGCGGGGGGCACGAGAGGGGCCAAAAATCTTAAATGGCAACATGGTTTGAGTGGGGGCTCATTTGAAAGGTATTTTCGAGACGAATTCAGATCACTGGTCATATAGGGCGCTGCGATCATTTTTCGGAGAGATACAAGTAAAAGAGCTTTTCAATGTAACGTTCAGAAACGGGTTGACACCCGTTTAAGAATATTGTTTTACACGATTTTAAGTTTTTTAAGTTTTTTAAGTTTTTTAAGAATATTGAATTACACGATTCGGCGACTTCGAAATTTTCATTTTTTCAAACGTTAGTACGTCTAAGATCTGAAAAAGTCAAAAATATCTGCGAAAAATGATCGCAGCGCCCTCTATGACCAGTGGTCTGATTTCATCTCGAAAATACCTTTCAAATGAGCCCCCACTCAAACCATGTTGCCATTTAAGATTTTTGGCCCCCCTCGTGCCCCCCGCCCCCCTTGAGGTTGGGGGGCCGAAACCCCCCCTCAAAAGATAGCTTGTTTGAAAAATCGAATCACGTGTTTCGGCGATTTTTGAAATTTTTATTCTTTCGAAAGTTATTCAACCGTCCCGGGACATTTCGTACACCCTGTATATTTCCGGGGTCGCTCTACAAGATCCCATACTCAGATTTTACTTTTTTCCATGTGGAAACTCAATATGACTGTGTTTTCGTTAAAAACAAACGAAAAATCAATTTTTTTGTTGGAAATCAATATTTTATACCGAAAACGTTATTTAAGTGTATCAAAAAGTGGCCTAAAATGGCATAAACTATTTGAACTTTCAAAATATCCGTTAGTACATACAATACATTCAAAATGGCGGATCCAAAATGGTGATTAGTGCACAAAAATTTTGTTCACGAGCAAAAAATAGACAAATTTTTGTCCGAAATGTACAAAACTCGGTATTTGGGTTTTTTTGGATTGCTGATTACATACCCGTTTACGACTTCTCAAATTCCAAAATGGCGGATCCAATATGAGGGACAAAGATTTAAAATTATTGTCAAAATATACGAAAATCGGTATTTGGGGGTTTTGGGATCTTTGATTACATAACTGTCCGATCTAACTGTGCGAAACTAGGTATTTGTGGGTTTTTGGGATCGCTGAATATAATCTCTTAAAAGGTTTTTCAAAATCCAAAATGGCGTATTCAATATGGTGGATGAAAATTTAAGACTATATTTTAGAAGTCGAGATTTGTGGTCCATTTATGATTTTTAAATTTGAAGAGTAGGTGCAGCATTGATTTTCAAATATTCATTGAATCAAAATTATAATAAGTGGTGTAAGTTTTCCGTCTAGTAGCCGCCATTGTGAGGCATTAATCAAATCTCGGAGAGCCTTTTTTTTCGATTTTTTATTCTCTTTTTATTTTTTCGTACTTTCTTTATTTTTTTGTGTTTTTTCAAATTTTATTTTTTTCCAATTTGTTTTAAATAATTTTTTTTGAATGATTTAAAATTTATTCAACGCAATAGCAAACATAAAAAAAAATGAATGTGATTTTGGGAAACAAATTTTGCATAAATATAAATTACAAACTGAACAGAAGTTATAAGTTTTAATCCTCAAAAAAGTACAGTTTTAAATTTTTGTCCGCCATGTTGGATTCTCCATTTTGGACTTTGAAAAATTCTAAACAGATATGAAATCAGCGATTCCAAAAAACGCCAAATCCCGATTTTCGTATATTTTGACAATAATGTTGAAACTTTGTCCGGAATATTCGATCCACCATTTCGGAATTTGAAAAACCGTAAACGGTTATGTAACGAGAAATTCTAAAAACCCCCAAATACTGAGTTTTGTACATTTCGGACAAAATTTTGTCTATTTTTTGCTCGTGAACAAAATTTTTGTGCACTAATCGGCATTTTGGAGCCGCCATTTTGAATTTATTGTATGTACTAACAGACATTTTGAAAGTTTAAATAGTTTGTGCCATTCTGTGCCACTTTTTGTTATACCTAAATAACGTTTTCGGTGTGAAATATTGATTTCAAACAAAAAAATAGTTTTTCGGGTTTTTTTTAACAAAAACACCGCCATATTGAGTTCCAATAACACAAGTTGCCCTTTATCAAATTTTTTTTACGTTTGATGCTACGTCAAAGTTTCACTAAAGTTTTACAAGTTTTGGGCGTCAACGGGTTAATAAACTTTTAAAATTATGAACGCATATTTTAATTATCTAGTGTTATAAACAACAGCTTTCATCTCAATCGTTTATTCGACTTCCATTTATAGGCATGTACTTTGATATATTTTCATACGTATATTGCGGGTCTCGCAATAAATATTTGTTTATTTGACAAAACATTCGACTACACATTTCTCTTTAAAGAAAAAAGTTGAAAAATACGCTTTCATGCTACTCCTGTCTGTAATTATTGATCGCGTAAATGCAGGAAAAATAATACGCTGTAAAAGCGAAATGTAGAGTTTCCAATATCAATAATCCTTGTATTTATTGAATATGACGTACAATTCTTTTGTTTTTACGTTTGCTACATTCGTTTTAAACTTTTAGTTTGTAATCATTTTTTAATATCGCTTAAGTATATTCTTGACAATTTTGTAATATAAATTTTATAATTAAACTGCAAAATACGAATGTATAAATAAAATGGCTTAAAATTATTTGTTATTCGTAACGATATAAATATATCTACTGTATTATAATAAGCACTGATCAATTAATGAACTACAAAAATTGTAGAATATTAGCATGTCATCACTATAAGTAAGAAATATAGTTGACAAATATATTTTATTTGTAGTTCCATGTCATTGTAATTTATTCCATTAAAAATTAAACTATATAAATTTTATGATAACGTATTATTACTTCGACCCAGACTAAGTCTGGACGAAGTATTGAATTTGGTCACTTCGGGCATAAAAATTACCATATAGTTTTTCATCAAATGTCGACGTTTCAGACCCTAAGGAACCCAAATCAACAATAAAAAAATTTGTGTCCGTGATCTTGTACGTCCGTACGTCCCGTTTTTTGTCTCGCGATGACTCGCGAACGGATAAGCGTATTGACATAATTTTTTTTTTAAAATACGCGTCTTGGCATAACTCAGATCTGATTAGATTTTGGCGCAGATCCATCCGTCCATTACTAAAAAAAATTAGCCCCAATTAAGTTACTTCGTAGTTTTTTGCATTTATTTTGAAAAATACAAATTTTATTAAAAAATGTTTCAAACAAAAAAGATAGAGCATGAGATTCTCTACAAAAAATGTTCTATGCATTTTCTTCTTAAAGTCAACGATAATGCCATAAAAACTGGTTTAAAATATTTATGACTATTGTCTGAAAAAGTATTGAATTTGGTAATCTCGGCAAAAAAATTACCCTATTGTTTTTCATCAAATTTCGACGTTTCGACCCCCTACCCCCCAGGGGTAGTCTTTGCCAGCTCCTCGGGCGCGGTGACCCCCTACGGGCGCAAAGTTCATTTACGCCCTTGATACGAAAATAACTATTTCGATATATCTAAAAGATGTCTTATTGATATCTATAAGATATCCGTCAAAGATCTTTTCGACACTTTCAAGATATCTTTGACGAATTATATGTATATATATATTGTATATATAAGATCATAATAATACAGACAGTAATTAGTAAAACACAGTAAGCATGTAACATGCATCGAATAGTCTATTAGAATACAAGTGCATGAAGTAAGTGTTTTGCAACTTTTATTTATTAATACTTCGGCTGGCCTGTTGTCGGGGTCGAAGTTTTGAAAATGTTCATTTTCAATTTTACGTCAACTCAGGCCATAGATCATAGTTGTTAATCATTCTCAATTTTCATACATATAAGAAACACTATATTGTTGTAACATATCTATCGAAGCCACTTGGACCTAAATATGATTGGATCCCCGAAGATCAATATAATTTTATAATATAATTGAAAGCTGTTAGTAAACAAACGAGTCTTAAGGGATAGCCGACTCTCCACTGGGTCGAAGTTTCTGAGCGAGCGAAGCGAGCGAGGCACCACGCCAACACTAGTTTCACTTGAAATTTATTTACAAACGTTGGAATTTGTGGGACCTCAATGTATCTACAAACAAAATTCGAGGTTTCAAATAAATCCGTCGAATAAAGTATTTTAATAAATTATTTTCATCATTGTTGAAAATATTATTTTTAAACCAACATCGATATTTATGTGATCCATTGTTTACTATACCCAAAAAAATTTTTTGTTAAAATCACTGAATTTCTTATTTAATGGATGAGTATAATACTTATAATTAGTTACACATTAAGGAAATGCAATAAAGGGCAATGCGAAGTTTATGTAACAATGTGGTAAAATATAATTATTTAACCATGTAATAAAGAGATAAAGACACGACCGAGACGAGACCGAGATCGATTTGCTGAGTGTTTCTGCGACACCGAGGTCTCAATCATAACATTTGAGATTGTTCCGATTATGCACATTTTAAAACTTTTTTTTATTTTCATCCATAAAAGGGTACGGAATAGATTACTGTTCAATTTAAAATTTGAACAGTAATATTTAATCACCAGTTTTTAATTTTATAAAAACATCTGGATATATTGGTTATCGATTAATGATGTACAATATAGTGGTAAGATTACATGAAACATATACAATTTTTGCATATATACACAATTCGCTGATTTTGACTTGTGTGACGGGTGGTATTAGGTGTACATTATCTGAGAGTTGAGGAAGGGAGAAAAAAGGGTTTAGAAAAAACATCTCGGCATTATTCTTTTACTGATGCATGTATAATTTACATTATTTATATTTTTAACCCTCCGGGAATAGCACTCGATTTTGCGCCCTGAAGTGAAAATTTGACAATCGTCGAAAATGGGTAATTGCCCCTTTGTTACATAATATACTATTACACGGGTAGGTATAGCAGTTCGACATGATGTTAGTGAATTTATTGTTAAGCGAGGAAACCAAGTCGGTGATTTTAAGTATTTTGGGATCGTTGTTTTCGTAGAGCATCCAAGTATTTGTCATTTTTTGTGCTCATGTGAAGAGTCGTAATTGTTACCCGTATATTCTTATACGTTTACATTGCTCATAATGTACTATTGTAAGTATCAAATCCGTATTTCGTTTAGATATATTATAATTTGAATCTTTAGGTTAGATAACGGTGGACCACAAAACAATTCTTTTTGGAGATAACTTGAATCAGAGGTAGTGGATATTATCGATTTTTGGATCTGAAATTGAATCCGTTATCCAATTGGATCCATCGCCTCCGGATTCTAAGATATCTGATCCGAAAAATATTAAAAAATAAGCTTTTTTACTATTTGTGGTTATAATATGTGACGTGATGCGTCTTAATTGGACAATGGATTTGTTTTCAGCGGCCAATAATCGATAAAATCCACTATCTCTGATTCAAGTTATCTGCCAACAAAATTATTTTGCGGTCCTATGTAATCGATGTTATCAGCAGGATTAATCAGCAGCTCTGTAAAAGTAATTTCTACAAATGAATCATTCAATTCCGGGCAACTTTATGAAGGAAATGTGATAAAAGTCGATATTTATTTCACACCAAGAAATTCAATTTCGGGCCTGTTTTGACAGCGAGACCGGCTAGTCTCGTCTCGTTGAGATTTGTAGATTTCACCCTCCAGATAGACAATTTGTAGATAAACTATTTTAACATATAGATAACCACTTGTTTGTTTATTAAGTACAGCATTCATAGCTTGATAATTTTTACTATACAGCTTTTCATAACCTAAGAAAGTAGAAAATTATGTTTATTGTTGTTACAAATTAATATTTATTGCTGTTATTATCGGAATCTGTTTATCTACTATTTATTATATACAATTAATAGACAAAAACAATGATAAAGATATGCAGAAACAGAGGGAGGCACCGAAAGGATTCGCGTGGGAGTTGACGGGGATGCTGCTGAACTTACGGGGGAGTGATATTGTAGGCCATGGAGGTCGGATTTCCACCGCACGCGAACGGAGTTCAGTTAGCGGCTAGCCGCCACCGTAACGAGCACGGAGCTACGACCCTTTTTCAAATTTGATTCACCCCGCGGTGAATGTGAAATTTCTGTCAATAAGAAAGTTGTGGGAATTAAGGGAGGGAAATAGTGATTGGAGGGCAACTACTAAATGATTGATACAAAATGGTTCGATAAAACTTACATTGTGTCAGTCAGAAAGTGTAAAATCTGTGTTTATATTTAAACGTTTTGGCAAAGAGTGAAAATTTGTGAAAATGAGATCATACAATGAGTCTTAATTTAATATAAAGCTTTAGCTTATCGATCAGTATTTCCAGTGGGAAATCTTCAAAAGAAGATTTGTAGAACGTACAGATGGCATTCCTTCATACTACTATAAACAAACTCGACTAAGATAGACAAGATAAATTGCTGGTACTGCATATTATATTTATTAAACTAAAATATTAGAAGAGTGAAAACATTTGAATTCTAATAGGCATAAATAGGAGAAACATGATTTTGATTTTGGTAATGTTATTATTCGGTACAACCTCGACATTTGCCGGTACCGGCTCGGTGTTTGCCGGAAGCAATACAAGAATGTTTTCCACTCATTACGATGACGATCCTTGTTACGATTACGATATTCCAAGACGATGCATTCCTGATTTTGTTAACGCAGCTTTCAAATCAACAGTGATTGCATCATCAACTTGTGGTGCCGACAAACCAAGTCGTTATTGTGATGCTATTGACCCCCTACGAAAATCTTCGAATCCACAATGCCACAATTGCGACAATATTCGACGTTTTCCTCCAAGTCATTTAACGGACTTGAAAAATTCAAATAACATCACATGTTGGCGAAGTGAATCCGTAGAATCTTCACAAACTTTGGCAACTACATCTGAGAATGTAACTTTGACATTATCTTTAGGGAAAAAGTATGAACTAACTTTTGTTACTTTGGAATTTTGCCCGAAAGCCCCGAAGCCTGATTCGGTTGCTATCTATAAATCCATGGATTATGGTGACACATGGCAACCTTTTCAATTCTATTCATCGATGTGCCGAAAAATGTACGGCAGACCTCCATCGTACCGAGTTACTAAGGGTGATGAACATGACGCTATGTGCGCTGATAGTCATAGACATATCAATAGTAATGGCACAGGTAGGATTGCGTTCAGCACTTTGGCAGGCCGACCGTCCAGCGAGGATTTTGATAATTCTCCGATACTTCAAGACTGGGTAACAGTAACTGACATACGTATAGTGTTTAATCGTCTGCAAATCCCTGGCCAAGATTCTCCGTCCTACAAAGAGACTTCAAATACAGAGGACTTCGTTAAAAAGGAGCGCGGTAATAGGAAGAGTCAGAGAAATAATCGCATTTATTCTGACCGGCTGGCTACAGAATTACCATCGCTTCATCAAATGTTAGCTCCCCAATCGCTTCCAGACGATGACGACAGTTTGGAGCTTCAAGATATGAGTTTTGTATCTGTGCCGGCGACTACTACTTCTAGTAGCACTAGTATGACTTATCACTACGCACTTTCGGATTTCGCCGTTGGGGGTAGGTGTAAATGTAATGGACATGCGTCTAAATGTATACCCGGCGATGATGGTTTGCTTACCTGCGATTGCAGACATAACACTGCTGGTAAGGATTGTGAAAAATGCAAATCTCTTTACAATGACCGACCTTGGGCTAGAGCTATTCCTTCTGATGCAAACGAATGCAAAGGTGAGTCAAGTTCAAAATAAATATATTAGTTAGTTTCGTTAAACGTTTTTCAGTCACCACTATAAAATTGGTACAAAATGTTTTACTGAAGTTTCTGTATTACAGTAGACAGTTCTCTGCCTTTAATAACACTGGATAGTTTCGGTGTAGGAAGAAATTAAATTTGTCTCTTATGTTGAATGACAAAATTTAAATTCAGAGATTTCAGTACCGTGTAATATTAATATTGTAAGTATAGATAGATATTGTACACCTTTGCATTTTAAAAAATAGGATCCATGAAAATTAGAATGGCGTAAATTGATGAAGTATATAATATAAACAATTTAGAATAGGATAGGTTCAAAATAAAATATATTAGTATATTACTTAAAAGAGTAAAAAGAATTCAAACGAGTTTGTCGCATGTCACAAAGTTTCCAGTATAACAAAATGTTGCATTACGAAATTGCGTAGTCTTTTCAAAGCGCAACAATAATTCTCCGATTCGATCTCTGGGGCGGACATTTAAAAGACAATAAGGTGGGAAACGGGGGCGGGGGCGTCATTCCAAGGCAAAAACATTCTGATCCACTTCGATCTCGGTTCACCCTACCCTTACTAAAAGCAACGAAGCATTAGAATACTAGCGGTTGATCGCACGAGAGCAACAGTCTGCGAAATAATTAAAACAGTTTTCCCTTGCAGTAACAATCTCTCGAATAGTACATTAAGTACCACGGACGCAAAATCGCAATTTTTTAATGTGATTTACTTTGACTCAGACGAAGTGATGTGGAACGTATGTAAGTACGTTCTTTTGCATAACTATATAAAATAGTCTTAAAAGAGGTCGGGTTTGTTACATCATCACGGGTGGTACGGTGGTACTCGTTTAAAGCAATAAGTTATCCTTAGAAGTTTAAACGACCGAGTTAAAAAAAAACCTTGGCCTTCATTCCGCATCTCAGTAAAGGATATATGTACTGGTGATATTTGAAATGCCGAACGGGCTACGATTTTGCCGCAGTCTTGCGTGCGGGTAGCGAAATGCCGGTAACGAGTTATAGGCGACTGTTTACGGCCGAATTATGGACCTTACTCCAGCTTTCGCGTGTACACCGCTTGTAATTCTATTTTGTGGATATTGTGGCAGGTGAAAATTATACGCTTCGGAAACACTAGGGAAATCTTTTGTTAATATTTCGCAAATATATGTAGAAAATGTAAAATAGATTTGAAGAATAATTTTTAAAAATTCACTTGACAATGCAGATTCTAGTTATTTTTGATATATTCTTCTCGAATTTAATATGCACAGTAAGACCTCCCATGATGGGCTTTCTCTTTAAGGGAGCATTCTGTTGAACGGCCAGATGCCTTTCTCTTTTTGGGCGAACACGTGCCTCCCCGACTCCCCACTCATATGTAACATCGCGAATGTGCGAGGTATGCTGGCGCAGCGGTAAACGCCACAGTAGAAGGGGAACGAGACCATCCCTCACGCGCCCCATTAAGAGGTTGAGCCGAGAACCGACCCATCCGATCAAGGGAGATCTTACTGTATTTCTTTATACAGCTTAGCTTATTTTAGACTATATGGTGCAATAACTAAAGAAATTATTGTTTGAATGGTACTTCTAAAGGGGTACTTCTCAAGTAGTCTGATGGAATTGCATTTAAAAGGAAATTGAAAATTATACAAGGGCATATCTCTAGAACTTTTAAATTTGCAGGAATTGGAAAACTAAGGTTTTTTTTCAAGGCTCATTGTTAAAACTAATTTTATTATCTTAAGTATTGTCCAGATAATAGAAAATAATTCGCGTAACTCATTTTTACACCTTGTTAACCCACCTGCATACCAGTTTCTTTCCACAAAAGCGGTTTCTAAATGCATACACTTTTCCTATGTCTGGATTTTAGTATGCGTTGGTACATTAGAGTTTTAGAAGTCGCTGATTACGAATGTGAAGTTAAAATTTCAACATTCAAAATGGCGGATATAATATGGCGGACTAATTATTTAAAAATGATTTAATTTTCATAAAACTTGTTACCTAGAAGTTTTTTGGGGTAGCTGATTACGAATATGAAGTTTAAATTTCAAACTTTTATAATTTCTGAGCTAGGCTGGTCTGAGGTCGAAGCCTTAAAACCATTGTTTAAACATGTATTTAAACTATTAGTATTTAAACAAATTAGAAATTTTGAATACTTTTAGATATAATATCTTAATTTCAATAGTTACTTTTATGTAAGTACTTATTGTCAAATTCTTAGTTAAAGATCTGAAAAACTCTTATGTACAATCTTACATTAAAATCTAAAGATTTTAAAAATATTTCGTTCACTATATTGAATTCATCATTTCAAATTTATGACAACTGATTTCAAATTCGTAATCAGCGACCATAAAAATCCCCAGATGTCACTGTATACTAAGATCTTCCAATTTAAAAAAAGTTCGTCCACCATATTTGATAAGCCATTTTCAATTTTTAGGCGACAACACCAGATTCGTAACCAGCAAACCAAACTGACAAATTACAAGAGAATCTGAGCAAATTTAATAAATTTCGCCCGCAATATTAGATACGCCATTTTGAATTTTAAGAAACATGCCAGATTCCTAATCAGCAACCCCAAAAACTTTTAGGTACCAACTTTCAAGCAAATCTGATGAACTAAAAAAATGTTTGCTAAAAAAACTAATGCAAGAATCCTGATTAGCGATGCAAACAACTTCTGGGTACCAAGATGCATGCAAATCCGTTAATTTATTTCTTTATTTTCTTCCCGAAGCATATGTGTAACAAGTAGAAGCTCGTGTATTTCACTACGTATACACATTTTACGGACAGTATAGAAGTTAATGATTTTTCTGTATTTTTTCATAATGTATAAAAAGAGATTACGATGGATTAAAAGTATTTGTAAGCTAAATTTAACATGTGCTATTTAAACATGTGATTTTTTGTAATGAGTTACGTTTGGGTATTTAACTTTTGACGTCATCGTACTTCTTATGTATAAGTAGCACACATTCTCATAAAGGTTAAAATTACTTCTTATTATAAGGATAATATAACCTCGTTACGTAGTTGTTTAGAAATGTTTATTAAAAAAGTTATTTCAGGTTTAGTGCTAATTTGTAATATTTAAAAAAAAGTTGTTACCTAAGTTTGAAGGTGCATAATTTTATTTCTTTGTCCGGCACATCCTTATCGCAAGCCATTTCATTTGCTTATATCACCAGCTACAAGGCATGGGGTTCTTCGTTAAAAAAGTTGTGTTGTTTAAACTGAAAAAAACAAACTATGTTGCCCACAAGAAAATGTCAAATTTGCTCATTCCACTTTCATTCGTCAGTTTCAACATTATTGCAGTCGCTATTAAACACATGATAAATTTAAAGTGCATAAAGGTTTAATATTTTATAAGGGTGCAACATTTTTTGGACAATCTTTAGCGGATCATAATGTATGATAACCTGAAGTTTAAAAGTTCTGGAGATACGCCCATACGCATCCGTCTCACATAATCGGGATATTTTTTAGTTCCAAAAGGTCGATTGTTCTATAAAATTATCCAGACAACATTTTTTAGGAATGGTAGAATTAGCTATGTTACATGAATCTAAAAAAATTAAATAAATATCCTGAGTGAGCAAATTTAATATGCCTACACTAAAAACAGTGCGCGAAGTACTTCGCATACACAAATAAGTCCCTCGCGGAGTAACAAAAATATCACACGATACACATGCAAAGTAGCTGACTTTCCCACTTGTATCGTAATATATTATTGTTAAACCTTCGTAAAACCACCCGAGTCGAAAAAATTGTGTATAGCAAAAAGTTACATGCATTTTCTTGCAAATTAATTTCAACAACAGAATAGAATATTCATTTCTATTGTATATACATACATACAATGCGGTAATTACAGGGAATATAATTTTAAGTGAGTTTAATATTAACCATTAGCTTGGTATAAAACGAGCCCCCTCCCCCCTCTCGGAAATAGACAGTCCTTAAGCGCATGCAATATAATGCAATACAAATTGAATAGTACATAATAAATGAATAAACCACGTGGACAACTGTGTCAGCGGAACTCTCTAGAGTCCTCTATTCGTACTATTTTAACCTTGAAGCTCAAATCACTCAAGTATCATTAACAATTGAAAGAGGTGAAATATCTACTTCGACATTTATATTAATATAAGTTTGGATTTTTGGTAGGCGATTTTTTTATTAGATAGATATTTAATGGAGATGTACCACAGAACTTTGGTTGATTCACAAGGAACCAAATATTTGTTCACTGGTGTCTATTAATGTTACATTTATACACCTGCTCTTTTCTGCTTGAAGCCCATTTCAAATAAAATAGGATAGAGGAGTATGGGACAATTATAACAACACGGATAATTCCATCCTCTTAATATCTCGAGTACAATGTGGCGTATCGTAATATTATGGCCATTTTGTGAAAACACTAATGAAAACAAATATTTTGATTGCAAGCAGTGTTTTGTTTACTTTGCGTTGCGCCGTGTGGCAGTGATATTATTGTTTCTGAAGGCGCTCATTTAGAAATGAATATATTAAAAATCCCTGAATTTAATTGGGAATTATTATGCAAACAGATAAAACTCTTAAAAAAAGTAAATTGTAAAACTGCAATCTTATATTTCATGAAAACAACTTGTTTTTTGGCGGAATCATAGTGTTTTTATGTATGCATATTTTTTTATAAATGAAGAACTGGCCCCTATATGGAATCATTACAACCGTCAATTTCCGCGCCTGTCTTGTATTGTTTTTTATCACACCTCATTTCCTGTTATATACCAGATATTCAGATATAAAGTATCATTAATGAGTTCATTTTAATTGGAAATGGGGCGAAAATAAATGCGAAAAACCGATTCGACAAACCAACGACATGTTGACATTTTGAGAGCAGTAGTTGCTGCTATGATATACTACACTAAAATTATTTTCTCCTTCTAAATTTCGACTACAAAAATTGTATTTGCTTCGTTGTTTTCTCTTCGTATTATATAAAATCATATCTAAAATTGTATTCTCATTTTCATTGTGGACCATTAATATAGAGTAGCAAAATATTGTCGCCTTTATTTATAATTATTTATAAAATAAATTTACAAATCAGTGCGAAATTATATTGAAAATTAATGTGGTCGGAATTATATCTTTGGGGGTCGGAATTACCCACGGTTTGGCAGAATCTGAAAAATTAGAGGCTTTCACGAATTGAGTCATAACTCAATAATCACATATATCACACGGCAAAATGTGAACCCGTGCAATGCTCTATTTAAATGCATATTATAAAGATTGTTTATAATAGTTCTCCCTTTACAATAGCTACTTAAGCTCCATCCACTTCGATCATATTACTAGTTTCGGTATTGATTCAGGGGCTGGTACATTGAAAAAAAAGTCTAGAAATTTTTGTGCGGTGTACAACGTTCAACCAATTTAAGTTTTCCAATATTCGTTCGCTTCTAAAAGAATAATTGGACACCGTTACCATTTCATCTCTGTAAGTTACTCTATCATGAGCATGGTATTATTGATAAGATCCTGACATTGTAGGCACATCCTACAGCATTCAAATTTCGTACAAAAATCTAGTTTATATATAAAAATCGTCAAAGTAACATGGTATGTAATTTTAAATTATATCCGTTTTTTCAAAATGAAATTCAATGTGAAAACTCTTAAAACTTTCCAATTCCATCTAAATAAATCAATTATCCATTATAATTATACGTTTCCCTCTGACGACATTTCCTCTGGTTTACCTTTTATATGCGTTCGTGGGGTTTTGGGATGTGGTTTACCCCAGAGGCACGCATGTTACCGCAACGTGAACTTCCACATGGTTGTGTTTTTAAATTCCCAGTACATTAAATCGCAACCTTAGGCATACGTTAACGCAGTCAAACTTACATATATACGCTTTTCGTCTTTGTCTTGTTAGTTTATGGGTATGGGAAAGTTGGAGGTGGGGATGTTGCAAGAAAACATTCGAGGACTGTATTACAGGGGTTCCTTCTCCAATTAAGCGGTTGCTATGGTGACGAGCGAGTGTTCGTTTACACGGAAGCTGTAGAGATGCTAGGAGGGATTATTTAAAAAATACGGAGTTTTTCCATACGGCTACGCTTTTGGAATGTCATTCTGAAATCCACGACTTGAGAGAGGGGTTGCATTGGCATTCTGATGAAAAATGCTCAGAGTATCGAAATGTCTACGAATCTTAGCGAATTCCGCGACAATGTCGATGTTAAAATTATTTGCAGCGGGAATGACTAATATTTTCTGACGGATTTTCGAAATATTTCCCCTTCAATATGCGGAATTTAACGTCATTTTAATTTCTGCAATGAATTGCAAACGAATGTGAGCTGTACTAATCAATTACTATATATGATATGTTTTTCAGCTGTTAAGGTAGAAATATTTACATATTCAAAAAATGTTAAAACTGATCAGAATTTACTACAAACATTTTAATACGCATGTTAAATGAAATATGTATCTTCGGTAACGGAAGTAGAAATACCAAACAGCTAAAATATCGTAACCAGAATACTTTCGCTGCATTATCGTGGGATTATCTTGAATTGTAAATTTGCCGCGCCAACTTTATTCCAGTTTTAAATAATGTTTTCAAAACAAATTTTCAACATAAATATCAAAATAATGTCTTGAATTTTGCTCCGAACTTCTTTGTTCGACCATTGTCGCTTATGTTTTCTACTGCTCGTCCACATTGTTGATACATTTCTTGATGTAATGATTATAAATAAATAAATGTACAAGTTGAAGAGTCTAATATAAACTTGCTGAAACGACATGGAAGTACAAGAAACAAGCGTGACTTCAAAAAGGTGACGAAAACGATTAAATGAATAAAAGGACAGTAACAGCAGAAATTAAAAAGCATAGGGACGGAAAAATAAAGAGAATAATAATAATAGGACGGAGATATACGAAGAAATGAAATATAAGAATAAAAAAGTTAAAGTGCATTAAAGGCGACCTTTTTAAAATGAAATGAATGCACTGCGAGGCGCGGCAAATTAATACTCGTCTGGCCTATCGTAAAACTGCAGTTAATTCCCGCTAAAGGGAGCGAAACTATAAAATTTATATTTCATTTCGTTGTCAAAAAGTTTAGAGTAGTGTGCTTTATTTTTATAAGTTTTAGACAAATAATGTTAATTTAGGTAAAACAAAATATGGTTTACATAATTCGAATTTAACACGTAATTATTTACAGTTATTTGATATTCATTTTGAAAATCAGGAATTTGAGGTAATCAAATTTCATACTTTTATAGTATAAATCATTAATTTACGCACAAGTTAACACGCCAGTAAACATGTTGCATTCAACAATAATTGCTTTATTTATAATAATAAAATTTCAGTATCCGCACAAGTCAATATATAATATAACTATAATTTTGGTCATGCATTTACCTATTATGTATGTAATTAAACAGACAATCACTTATCAGCAAATATCCATATAATATCAATAATCGATGTCTGTTAACATATACTGTCATATCGAACGGACGGAGTGATGGAACAGAACCCGCCTTTCTTACATACTGTAATAAATCGTGTATCACCACTTGCGAGAGTTACATATATGTCATGTATGCAACGTGATACTTATGCGCTACCAAGCGGTGAGCGTTCAATGCACCAGAGTTCCGAACACATTATTAGATTTTCTATTTCAATTTTACTCTAACAGTGAAAAATCTCACCACACTCTAATTCAGTGAAAAGCTTATTGTTATAAAAGTAATTTATGTATTGAAAACATTTCGATTGGAGTGAGATCTCAAGAAATTCCTCTTTCTCTTTAATAATTCTAGTGTAAACTCCCGTTGGGAGGTGGATCATTTGTCATTTCTTTTTTGCGATGTATTTTTTTTTCGTATATTGTGTTTATTGCGTCCCCTCTGCGCAATTCATATGAAGAATGAGACAAAGTTTACTTGTGTTTCAACGGATTTTACCACACACCAACATTCATTCTTGTAAAAAATCGTTTGCCGTGAAATGGATAGGGCAACAGCGGAACGATTTACGGAGGTATGAATTAAATTATGTTTTAATTTCGCGGCCATTTCGTCGCTTATCTGATATCGCGAAGATGGGCGCCTAATATTCGAAAAGAGATTTGCATTCGAAATTGAATATACTTATCCCGCGAGCGATTTCTGAGAAGAGACCGGCTGATACTCATTTTTATCGCTGCGTGATATATGTTGTGCGAATTTCGATGTGCCGGATCGATCGACGGTAACATGTAATAGATTTTCAGATATACAGATTATATAAAGTTATGCAAAAGTGGAATATTGAAAGGTTAGAAATGTCTTTATAAATGAAAAATCATTGGAAATTAGTTTTATTGTTCCTAATAAAAGAGTATATCAACACTTCAAAATGAGGTGTCATAATTGGAGACAATTTAGTTCTCTCTTTTAGGACGATGATGGATGTCTTACAAAAAGGCATTTGTACTTTGAAGGTACTGCTAGATACCTACAACATAAATTTATATTAATTGTTGAAACAACGATATATACATTACGGGGTGGACGTTATAAATTTCACATTTTGTCATGAATAAAGTAATTCGCTCGGTGGTGGTAGCATAAACCATCCCGTTTCGAATATTTTTTAAATGTATGTGGACAAATCCACAATACTTTTGACTTTGTAAAAATAAAATAAAAATAAAAAAAATGAGACCACACTTGCCAGCTTTGGTAAACACTTTTAGATACCATACGAGATGATCATTTAATGTTCGTTACTCGTTTTAAGGTTTGGGCGCTGAATTTATGACGTCATCAACGTAAACAAAATTGTCCCTGATCTTTTACGTACTTCCGTCCGCCTGTTCGTTTGTCCATATGTGTGCAGTTTTTTTATGTACATTTGTATCTCACGAATATAAAAGCATATAAACAAATGTCTCTTTCTCAACTTCTATCTGACTAAATTTGGAGTCAGATTCACAAAAAACAAACTCAACCAAAGGCTGCAGGATCGAAGCGACTGCTTTCTCTTTAAAATTCCCTTAATTTAAGCCTGATGAGGTCATATGAACCACGGAATTAAATTGAACGGTCGTCAGAGCGTATAAGTATAGTGCTTTACCCCCTGTGTAAACGGGTTTTATTTCTTTTTTTTTAGAACTAACAAAAATTGAAAATAATCTTTAGCTATTTTCTTCTGATGCATGCACGAAATTTTAACCAGCCTTTTTCTTTAGTTAGGCACATCGAACACTTGAATTTACACTTGGCATGAACTGAAAATATTTAGTAGGTTTCGTGTGCTAATAAAAAATCCAATTATTGTAATTGTTTACGATTTAGACTATGACTTTATAATGACTGCTCTACACACATTATTGATAGCACACTTATCGGATTATGCGCAAAATATTCCATTATCTATATAGAAATCAAATGACTTTAGACAATTTGTTGATATCTGAAAAGACGCACAAGTAAATCTTATAACACTGCCGAGAAATGAAAAAAAAAACAAATTGGTACGCATGTTTGAAGTCTAGTAACTTTTCACTAAACATAAACGAATAGTTATACTATACTTATGGCTATCTAAAAAACTGAAGAGTATAATAAAATTCGAAGGGGCGTCCAAAAAATATAATTAAGAGTTGAGAATTTTTCGAAAACACGCAGCGATTTTCACAATTTTTTATTCTTTCTTTATTTATTATAACTTTATTAAAGCAATTTTGATACATCTAATTAAAGAAGAAGTTTGTTATATAGTCCTAGAAAGTGGAAAAAATAATGTGGATATATGACGATATTAGATGTAGTATTATTTGATAATTTGTAACGCCACGCTGAAAGTTAAAAGTTCTGTGGATTTGTCCATATATATATAACTATAAGAGTGTTGACTTCCAACATTAGTGTCTATTAGTCCATTTTATTTAAACGATTACTTTAGTACCTAAAGCATCAGTCAAACTCCATATTCGAATGTTTTCGAGGTCGGGATTCAATGTTCCGAGGTCAAAATTTAGTTCAAGCCAACAAAAATTCCAATATGGCGTCAAATTTGAAAAATGTGCAAAGTTTTTAATCTTAATATATTTTCAATAAGTAGTGTGTTTTTAAACATTAACCCTCCTGAGCACGAGTTTTTGTTTTCCCAAATGGAAACAATGTAGTGCACAGGAGGGTTAAATATCTTGACCAGATCTGCAGAATATGCATTTAAAGCCATTTCTTTAAAATATGCTAAAAAATTACTTAATGACAGATTTCGTTATAAGACATGTTATGTTATTGCGTTGGTAACAATGATTAATTCTGATGGTATCGTCTCCGAATGAATCGTACTTACGATATTCTGATTTTTGTATCAATTTATAATTTATGTTTTCGTCTTTCCACAACCTTACTGAAGTACTGATCAAACTTTGGTAAAGATGAAAATGTCAATTATGATTTTCTATTTTTTTTGTATCCTTGCACCACATTCGTGAAATTAACTTTTATGCTGCAACATGTCAAACACTTTTCCGTATCTCTGAATTGTTGAAGGTCAATTGTTATGAATGTTTATACATCATACGCACAAAACATTCGTTGTTCCAGTTTGATTGTATGTGCTAAAATGTTGGATTTTTACAATAATTTCTACTTAATATAAATAAAGCACTTATATTTCACCATAAGTTAGACAATGTCTTTCCATCTTCGTCGGATAGGAAGTTTCGAGGTTTGAAAGCGGAAAAGTTCTCCGGAAGCCATCCTATTGGCGGTTTGCTCCTCCGCAGTTCTGGTCGAGCAGTTACAAAGTGCATTTCCGTCCACTACGTTGACTGTTTCCTCTGTTCCCGTTTTCGGTCTTGGTCACCCTCATAAGATACGTTGGTCACGAAAGCGCAGATTTATTACAGCTAAATTTGTGGCATCTATATGTAATAAAAGGAAATATTAGTATATGGTATGAGAGAAAATGAAAAACCATACAATGAAATTTGTGGTCGAATATTTTCTTATGCATCGAATATTTAAGTATTATTTAAAACTCTAAAAATAACATAAAATACAATAAAGTGATTCTTAAATTCCGTTTAGAAGAAACTAATAAATTATTAAGCGAGGAATTATAACAAAATAAAGGATTTGTTGGTACCAAATAAATGTTTTCTGTTTAATATTCAGCACTTTAAGTTTCAATTAAAAAATTGTGTTAACGCATCAATCAGCACCGAAATTGCCAAATTATCGTAACTGACAAACTAGCACTCTTTGTGAGATGTGTTTTCAAGATTCTCGACTAATACATTCTTTAGACATTAGCTACTTCGTACTGAACACAATAGCCAGCGATATAGAGACGGAATTAACTCTCAAAGAAAATTTTGTTATCCTAACTGCAACTGTTAAATCGTATCGAATATAGTAGACAGGTGTTGAACCAATTGTGAGCGAATGTGGCGAGGAAGCGGAAACAGCCAAGAGCCTCCAAACGAGATGAAAGGCAACCTTCAGCCCGAGAAAAAAGATCTTAAAAAAGGTGTAAAAGGAGTTGAGTTGCAGTTTTAAGGTGTAACGTAGTTGAGCTTCGAGAAGTTTAAGAAAGAAATTATCGAGTAATAAATTCTATTTACAATTGGCATTTGGGTTTATGTGCCATCGAGTAGTAAATGTCCCTGTCAACTGCATAGTTGTGGAAGTAGAAATGGGACATTAGAAATTATAATATGTTGCATATGAATATAGTATTGTCTCCTCTCATTTATTTGGGGCAAACAAGATGAAGGTGCCTCCTCTTAAGTAATAATTTCCATCACCTGCAACCACTGGAATTTCCACTAATCCTTCCTGTGACACACCCATACAAGATATGTTTTGAACGCTTAGTGGGGAATGCATTCAGATGTTTAAGAGATCTGTATTGTAATTTGCAATATTTCATCCCATTTTTACGGAATTTTCCCCAAAGATTATGGGTTTAGTTTAGTCCATAAGTGGTTCTTCAAACGTGCGCACTATAACTAAATTTGTATTCATATTCATTGATCTTTCGAGTAAAAAGTTTACCTGTTTGAACATTATTAATATACTTCACATTCGACTCGTGGGACTATATGTCATCTTCAATTCAAACTACCCACTCATAGTGTACCAACAAGTCCATATGAAAGAAATTAGAGAGTTGTTGGGGCTCGATAATTTAATTGCTCCTGAAGATTTTACTGCAGGGCGCAAAATCGAGTTCAACTCCCGGAGTGTTAAAAATGTTATTTTACAGAACGGTACGTAAAGTCGAACTTTACGTCCTTGTAACGAAAAGTACTCTTTAGACCTTGCCATGAAAATACACTACGCCCATGATTCATCTTACATTAAAACCAAAAGAGGACACACCGAGTTAATATTGTTTAATAATATTTAATTTTTTATAATTGTGTTAAAACTTTCGGAACATTTAAGCTTTCCCTTAAAGTTTGCTCGAAAAATCGATCAGCTAAGAATTGATTTTCCCGCGTTCGGAATACACAAATGTTGCTGATTCAACCTGTGAAGACCGTTTTTATCATATTTTTTTTATTTTCAACCTCATTTAGGGGAACCGTATTTACTTAATATAAAGTCAAGTTTTCCAATTCCTTTATTTTAAGTTGTTCTACTAATGAAAAATCTGATGTTTATTTTATTCGCGCCTTTCGTTTTCACACTTCTAAAACTGGTGATGATGATATTGTTTAAATAATGTTCTAAATTTAAATTGTACTTTTCGAAAAGAGTACCTTCATGAAAATGCCAAAATATTGTTGTGGGATAAAATGTACGTATATGGGCAAATCCACAGAACTTTTGACTTTCATGTTATTTTAAGATTCACGTAAATAAGCTGTACAGAAAAATTTATAAAACATTACTATTTACTACAAAAGGATATGCTTTTCAAGGTACAGTTATTTGTTTTGCATGATACTTGATTAAAAAACCAAAGGAAACACAAAAGCTCATAAAATTTGAATAAACTGCTGCGTGCAAATCGTATTTTTTTAAATATTTTGTTCTGTAACTTCTGGAACGTGTATTCTTTTCATTTGAAAATCATGTCGTTGATTAATGGCACTTTATAAAAGCCAAAGATACTTGAAAAATAAGTGTGCCTATGGCTTAATAAGAATGACATGCGTCCAAAGTCGCGTGCAGAATATTTATGGAAATCCCGAGTCGAAATTGGTTTATCTCGAATCGTCCTCGATGCGTTCAGTTGAACCTCTTGCGATCCTTCGAAACCCTTCGCATGCTAACTTCATTACGATCAAATTGACAGATTCGAGCTTCTCATTTGGGCCTCCACGGTGACAGTTATTACCAAATTTGCAGGGTTGGAGGCGCAAAAGAGTTCTCGAAAATAGGACTCAGTCAGTCCTCGCAGAACCTCTCAATTTTCAAGGGCGAGATTCGGCAGAGTAAGAATAAATAAAATTAATATATTAAATTAAAATGTATTTTTTTATTATGCAACAGCAACTTTTATATTTATATTCGTGTAATTTATTATAAAAATTAATTTATTAAGCATTTTATAACGTTGAGGTTATATATTCTGTTATATTTTCGAATAATTGGTCATGGAGGTGGAAAAGAGGTCTTGAAAATGACTCATTTAGACCTCGTAGCACCTCTCAATTTTCAAGGACGAGATTTAGCCGTGTATCAATACGTACAATGCTTGTATTAATTTAAAATATCTTATTTATTATGAAACAGAAAATTTGACATACATATATATACACAATTTATTATATTTATTATTAATATAAAAGTTATACAATCTTATAAATGAAAGTATAAACAATAAAGGCTAACAAAAATCATCAGGCAAGACAAATTATTTTAAAAACAACATATGTTGTAGGAAAAACATTAATATCTACATTTGACTATAATAGTATATTATGCAATAAGGGCATAATTTTACGTACCGCACGGGCATATGATGTTTTATGTACAATTTTTCTGTGCGTTAAGTGAAAAATACAGTGGTTGAAATTTATTTCAGTCACTTCACGCATCGAATTTTTATTTTACGCACAATAATGTCGTACGTAAATTATTTAATTGACAAAATAGTATATTGTATTTCAAAGACTGAAAATTGACCATTCTCACCGAGTGAAAAAATGAAAAACTGGAAATCGTCTGAGCTCAAAGCTTGGTTTTTGTACTATTCGATTCCAATTTTCACTGGTATCGTGAGGCAGGATTTTTTTGATCGTTATTTATGCTTGGTAGTTGCATTATCAATACTAAATGCTGACTGCATTACACCAGATGATATTGAAATTGCAGATAATTTATTAAATAAATATGTCAAACAATTCCAAAAAATTTACGGACTCCGCCATTGTTCTATAAATGTCCATCAGGTACTGCATTTATCAAATTGTGTAAAAAATTTAGGCCCTTTATGGGCATATACATGTTATGAATATGAAAATATAAATGGGCTGTTACTGAAATTAGTACATAGAACTCGACATCTGGATACTCAAATTACAAATTCTCATAATCAGCACATACAAATTCCGAAATATTTAGAGCGCTTACCTGACGGTCCTATTAAAGAATTTTGTTTAAAAAGTAAAAGTCAAGTCAAAATTATAGAAAAAGTGTTTGACAACAGTTATAGTGTAGGAACATATAAACGTTAAAAAAAATACCTGATGATATGCGATGTGCGTTTAATGACATAGGAATGACACTTCATAACACAACTGTTTAGCAATATTTTCGATTATTAAAAAATCGAAAACTATACATATCGGAAAAGTACAGTAAACAGATGCAAACAAAATCTTCTGTAATCCAGTATTTGTATCCAGAAAACGAGCATACAAATTTAGGTCTTATAAACTATTTCGTCGAACTTTTAAATTGCACATGCGCTCACAAATTATGTAACTGTGAGAGTAGCCATTTTGCAATTATAAACGAAATTGTTAGTCTCGAAGTATTCGTCGCGCGGGGAGATTCTTGCGTATATAGTTCCACTCGTTTTTTACACAGATGTCAGACAACAAATGTAATTAAAGTGGTTCCAATCGCAGCGTTACAAACTACTTGTGTATATATAAAAATTGATAATTTAGAATTTGTTGCAATACCTGTAAACGAAAAAGAATTGGAATAAATGTTGTATTCATATATAATTGTGCAAATTGTATTATATGACACCTTTCTTTTTATTCCATCTACACGCAAAGCCCACATTTCCACCCGAGAAAGCGGACGAAAAGTGTCCATTTTCTGTCCCTGTGAAAGGGGATAGATAGAAATATTCTAAGTTATTTAACTTACTTTCACCTAATGGCCGAAAAATGCTATTTTCGGCACTAGGACGGAAAAGAAGTGTGCTTTCTCGAGTAAAAAGAGGACTTCAATAATATAGGTATATAAAAGAAGTACAGTGTGCATCATAAACGGAAATATCAAACTTCCCTTCGTTCATTTATTCTCGTTCAGGTAACTTATTCACTCGGTGAGAATGGTCAATTTTCAGTCTTTGATATACAATGTACTATTTTGTCAATTAAATAATTTACGTACGACTTTATTGTGCGTGAAGTAAACATTGCATGCGTGAAGAGACTTAAATAAACTTCACCCACTGTATTTTTTACTTAACGAACAGAAAAATTGTACATAAAATATCATATGCACGTGCGGTACGTAAATTTATGCCCTTATTGCATAATATATTATTTTTTTAAATAATCTAAGCTTTGTACGTATTGATACACCGCTAAATCTCGCCCTTGAAAATTGAGGGGGTCTACAATGTCGAAATGGGTCCCATTTTCAAGACCTCTTTTCCGCCTCCATAACCAGTTATTCGAAAACGTGACAGAATATATAACCTCAACGTTATAAAATGTTTAATCAATTATTTTTATAATAAATTACACGAATATAAATGTAAAAGTTACTGTTGCATAATAAAAAAATATATTTTAATTAAATATATTAATTTTATTTATTTTTACGCTGCCGAATCTTGCCCTTGAAAATAGAGAGGTCCTACGAGGACTGACTGAGTCCCATTTTTCGAGAACTCTTTTGCGCCTCCAACCCTGCAAATTTGGTAATAACTGTCACAGTGGAGGCCCAAATGAGAAGCTCGAATCTGTCAATTTGATCGTAATGAAGTTAGCATGCGAAGGGTTTCGAATGATCGCAAGAGGTTCAACTGAACGCATCGAGGACAATTCGAGATAAACCAATTTCGACTCGGGAAATGGAATTTTCGTTAATTTCTAATAATAACTTTTGGAACAAACAATATTATGGCTCCATACTTTGGGAATTTTTAATTGATGATATAATAAGTGACGTATTCAAAGGAATAAGGTGTGCCTTGTCTCATCTCAATTCTGTGCCTGTTACAACCTGCAGCCTTCGTGCGTAACTGTTGTTGAAAAATGACACTTTTGTCAGGCATACGAACAATACACAATTAAATGCCTCGATTATTGGCGTAATTTATTGTTTTAGGTGTCATAACAATACTCTGAACTTGTTCCAGAAATACAATACCGTATTCAGGGGTAAAACAAGACATGAAATTATCTCTTTAACACAAACTCTTTTCTTTACACGGAAAAATGCTGAAATTTGTTACGCGCGGGTTTTATTGGTAACTGATCATAAATACGTTGACAAATATTAAAAATTGAAGATGGTAGATACAATATGGCGGGCCAAATTCCTAAAAAGTTGCTTGAACCAGCTGAAACTTGTGTATTCGGGGTCGCTCATCAGTCGAGATTCGCTATAGCTTTGTTCCAGAAATAATGAAAATGTACCTTTGGGTAACTTTGTTTTTCATCCCCCTTGCTTCATCTTTTCTAGTTAAAAATGAATAAATATGGTACTAATGACAACTTACGTTATACCTATTTAAAATTTTTTTTCAGGATTGCCGGGATTGTAATGCCTTAAATCGACTTAAATAAATGTTTGCTGCTAAAATTTGTATATTATGAACCTAAAAGCAAAAAGAAAGAAAACCCTCGAATACCCAATTTGAGCTTGTGTGAGTAACTTCTTACAAATTCGGTCTTCCATATTGAATTTGCCATCTTGAATTCTGAATATCTATTGACGGATTCATGACCAGTAACTTAAAAAAAAACGAGTAATAAATTACATCTGTTTTCCGCGTACAGAAATATGTTTAGTTCGAAGATATAATTTTAGGTCTCGTTTTACCTGACTGCGCTGGAACAATCCTTTAAAAGTTGTAACATGTCGTTTTTTTTACATTTATATGTTTAGGAGTGGCCTCAGGTTGATTTTAAATGTGTGCCACCGAAAAAAAATGTTTTTCTTAAAGCGTAAAGTTAAAAGTTCCGTGCATTTACCCATACATATACGCACGGAGTGCATAAAGACAAGTGACGAGTCAAGTCAACGAGACAAAATCACATAAAAGGAGCACGTCAGGATCCAAATAAGTCGTAAAGTTTGTAATTTCCACGGCACGCATCGCTATAATCGTAAAATTCGTAAATGTCTGGAAAACCCATTCTCCCATCCAAAATACTTAGCTCAAATAAAAAAAATTTTTCTTATATGTATTGTATATAACTTTTCTTTTGAAATGAAATTGTTTCAAGTATACACCGAGAGAAATGTTATAGAAAGAAAGCTTAAAAAATTTAGAAAAATTACGATTTTCGTGTAAATACCTGTTTTTAAAATTGTCGGACTTCAAGCTAATCATAGCAATGTTCTTTGTACTTATTTTGTTATCAGTTTATTTCTAGAAATTGGATAGATTGGCAAAAACCACAAACTGCGAAATTCTGCAACGCACTTATAATTATGTCGATTTCTCTGAAATATGAATATCTTGTAGAAAACGAAAACTAAGGAAAACTTAAGGAAGCAAATAAATAAATACTTAGGGTATGTAGGTGTCCTGGAAGAAGGGGGACTTAGGTGGTAATTTAAACTACTAAAAAACGAGTTGTTCCACACAAAATTGTTCGCTGTAGAAGTAGTTTACCTTTGATCCCTCATAAAAAAAATATTAATAAATTATACGTTCCTCAATGAATTCTAAGAATTTTTAATTTTTAACATTCTTGTTAAAAAAGATCACAATTTTTTAGTTAGATCGGTCCGAAAAGAAATGTTCATTGAGAAAATTTTTTATTAAAATTTATTTATTTTTACCATTTTTATATAGATAATACCAGAGTTTTATAACATAGTCATAATATTCTAATAGTTTAAACAAAAATTGAAAAGAATATTTATCAATTTTTTCAAGATCGACACTATATTGGAATTCTCGATAGTCGAAATATAATTTTTTACCTCGGCATCTTGAAGAGCGACCTTGAAATTAGTAGGATATGTATCCCAACGGGCACGAAGGACCCAAATGTTGCTAAAACGTTTTTAGAATGTTCCAGAAACGTTCCAAAAACGTTAAATGTCTGCAACATGGATGAAACGTTTATAAAACGTTCCGTAAAAGTTGCAGACATTTAACGTTTAAGGAACGTTTCTGGAACGTTCTAAAAACGTTTTAGAAACATTCGGGACTTTCGTGCCCGTTGGGATGTTTCAATCTTTTTTCAGCTTAGATTTTAAAATACTTGATTGAAATTGAAGCAAAAAACATCCTTTTGGAATTAATGGGTTAATATTATGTGTTTGATTGCAAATGGATTGTAACAAAATGCCACAATAAATATAAAAATATAAAAGTTTAAATGCAATAAATAAATGTTCTCGAGTTTTCAACAAATAAATTATTTGGTTTGTATTAGCAACGAAAAGTGTGCATTTATAATACAAAATACTAAATTATAAGAGAAATGTTCCATCTTTTTTAATTCACTTTCGTTATTATGAGCTTAGGGTGGTAAGTGCTGTATATTTTATAACCCACTTATCCTGCGCCTGTACTGAACCAACAGCGAAATTAGTTCTAATTTAAAATTCGCAATCTTGTATATTTGCAGATAAAAGAAGAGAGTAAAATATTGACAAAATACTATAAATTAGAAATTCTTCCACCAAATTTGCTCCCCATTTTGAATTTTGTAAACGTTACATGGGATTCATAATCAGAGAACTCGAAAATCACCCAATAACAAGTGACAAATCCGTTCAATTTTGTAAAAATTTGTTCACAATGTTTGATCAGCTATTTTGAATTTTGAAAGGCTCATGTCGAATTGACAATCAGCGACCTTGAAACCCCCCGAGTAACAAGCATGAACCGAATCCGTTCAATGTGTTTCGAATTCGTTCACCATATTTTATCTGCCATTTTGAATTTTGAAAAACTGACAGCGGATTCATAATAATCGACCTCGAAAACCCCCGAGTAACAAGTTTCCCTTGAATATTTTTCCTTAAATATTCGTTCCACTAAAAGATGCCAGAGGAATGAGAACCAGACGAATGATAATTTGTCAATTATTGTATAAAACATTAAAAATAACATAATAAATGACAGAATTTAAGAGGAAAATTCCAAAGAGAATAACATCCTATCACATATTGTCGTGCGATATGACATAAATATACAATATTTAAAAAAAAATACGTTGTATAACTGTAAAGCGAAATTCGTCTTTTAAACTTCACATGTTGATTATAGCAATTATAAAATGAGCTTATGTCGAAATCACATGGGACATAATTCTCTCAAAATCGCTCCCTCGCATGTCGAATATCTTAGTATTATTCTCGCACCTTTCATACTAAACCGATGGAAATTTATGTCGGAGAGACATAAGAAGAGTTTGGTACTACAAGAGAAAATACGATGAAAATGATGAAACGATGTGAGTGAATCTGCGAACAGAAAATGAGAAAGAATTACGAAAGAGCTTTTGCGTAATCCTTTTGCATTTTCGAGGATAAAATAAAGGATTTATTAAAGTGGAAACGAATGTGTTGTGTTATCATATGTAATTATGAGATGAAATAAACGTTGCGTAAAACCGTGGACTTGTATGAGGAATGTCGGGACTTCATACTAAAATTATTAACTTTTGTTATTGTTATTGTCGTAATAATTTGCATTTTCAACATTCAATGAAAATTATAAATAGAGTAGAAAGAAATGGAAAAAGTAACCAAATATAACCTGCGTTTGTCTTCACATGCAGTCCAGTTTCCATTGTAATCAAACACATTGGACCTCACTGTGCAAACGTCTTTTTCATTATTGTATTCTATAATTTGTAATAATGTTCTGGTACAATGACATTTAATAGATGCAATGCTTTACTTTGTATCAAATTGTTCAGTTTTTCTTTATACAACTTAATATGCTTGCATCTAATTGTAAGACTCATTTTTCATAATTCTTAAATACTAAAACAATTTTTATCTCTTGATTTTTAGAGCGATTTTTAGTTACGAAAAATCCCCGCAATACATTTTTTTTGTGTCACTTTACGTGTATCTCTTATTAACCAAAAGTAGTCTGCCAACGTCTTGTTATTACACAACCGTTTGTCAATTTTCAATCAATTGAGTTATGAGTATTTTAAAAGAAGATAAGTTTTTAAAAAATGAAAGAATATTTGAAAAATTTGACATCCATATTGGATCTGTTAATTCGTATGTTGAAAGCATAAGTTTAAATGCATACTCAGTAACCCCAATGACTCACGTATATTAATATTGAGAATAAACCAGTGGATATTTATAAACTGTTGTCTACCACGTACAATCTGCCGTATTTTTGAGGTTACGAAAAATGATGCGATGGAGTAAAATGGACTTCAGAGTCTTGTTTAGTGACTCCAGCAACATGTAAAATGCCAGGACTTGTAGTTTTCACTATATTTTCATTTAGTTGTTATTCATGTAATACATTATACATAGCTTGACATTTTTTTGAAAATGTGTTTGATATTCTTAACAACGTCCTTACGCAGTACCAGTAACAACCGAGTGAATAACTCTAGGAAGTACTTATTAGTATAATTAGTAACTAAATAATTCTTTGTAAAGGACTGACAGAACTTTGATTTTTTTAAATTAATATATGCAGGGGAGAGGCAAGCCAGAATTTCGGACCTTGATTAAACGTCACACATTTGCAGATATTATCATTTCGTGTTATTTTCTTTCTAAAATGAATAGTATTTAGTACAACGAACAATTTTTTCATGATTGATAATGACAAAAAACGTGTGAGACGTTCTTTAAAATGGATACTTTTATTTTATGGAAAATATTCCTCTTAAAAATTGTCCTCGGTTACGCCAGTCGACAATATTTAACAAGGCAACGTGATAACGGAATGCGAATATGTACTCCAAAAATTATTCCAGGCACATTTTACGAGAGTTAGAAACTTACTAAGAGTTTTGTTAATTACACGTTTAGAATGAAGAACCAAATAAGCAAGGATGCATGTCAACTCTATAGGTATATTTGTAATTCCGAGGTTCAGGGCATTACATACAGATGCTTCAAGTTAAAGCCAGCAACTACCTTACAGTTTTGTCAGAATATGATACTTTTATTTACCATTAATTTCATGTTTATGAACGATTTTCAGGAAAAATTGAATTATGCATTAAATTTAGGTTAGTTGGAATACAATATATGCGACTGCAAATTAAAAAATATGCATTTAATAAACATTATTGTATATTTTTCGTCCTAATACATGCACGGAAAAAATAAATGGTTGAATCAACTAAAAATATAGTAAATTCAGCCAAAAATGTTGGGTGTATATGCCTCAGAAGTTTTTTAGTTGCTCTGACTATTTCCAGTTTGTTATTCTATAGCCAACAGAAATAGTTGGAACAACTATTTTGATTTTGTAAATCAACTATTTCAGATGATTGAAATAACTATAAAAGTAGTCAACTTAACTATTTCAATTAGTTAAATGGTAACAGATTTGTTCCCTTTTAACTAAGAAAAATAGTAATCACGACGGTTTCAAATAACTGGCCGTTACAACAGCGAGAATAACAGTATTTTAATAGTGCGAATAATATTTTGCGAAATCACAAGAAACGTCTGGGGTAAAATATGCGATCAAATTTTTCTAACTGGTATGGGGATAAAAACGCAAAATACGAATCAAAGATTTCACGACGAATTTTCTATTTCTGTATGTATATGATTCATAAATTTATACTAACCTTCAAATTTTTTAGCATATTTTCCCAGTCCCCAAGTTTCTAGAATTTCACGAACACTGATTTACATTTTAACACCACTAAAATGGTATTTACAGATCGGTATACATATATAGTAATAAATTGTACATCATATATTCTTCCGAATTCCGCATCCCATTTTGCAATATCGAACGAAGGATGTATTAGCCTTTTTATTACACAATACAGTTAGTCAACCCACTAAAAAAATAGTTAATATTTAGGGAAATAGTTCGTTCAACAACGGAAATTACTGACCTTATTATTTTTTTATTTGGATTTTGTAACCATTTAAAAATAGTTGGACTGACTAGATGACATTGCTAAAATAACATAAAAGAAACATAAAAAATATGTATATATACAGTTCAATAAAAAGCAGTTAGAATTATGTACGTGAGCTACAAAAACATGTATGATGCAGTTAATACGATTGATATTATATAGTACAGTAAAAAAAAATGTATTAAATTACATAAGTGCCATTCAAACAATACGAACTGTGAATACTTTTGATTTTATTTTAAACGCAGAATATATGTAAAATGATACATTCAGTGATGTAAACTTACAATTAGATCCAAAAATTTAAAATATTTACATCGGAATTCAGTACTACACACTTTTGATACAGTGTTACTCTTTATAATCTATAATGTACTAATAAACAGTACTACATTCCAACCTGTCTAGAAAAAGTAGGCACTAAACTTTGTAATTTAGTATTACTTTGAACTTAAATGTCTCAAACAGTAATAACAAAAGTCCTGCTTTTATTGCATCGAGTCTTCCTGTATAATAATGGGATTAAATGCATCTATCTAAAGAGGTTATTCAGCCTTCTAACAACATATACTTAGGGAACAGAGTATAATTTTATAGCCCCCAAGTATTTCATTTTCTAAATTATAAGACATTATTATAGAAATGCTTTACTTGAAAAATGTACGTTAAATTTTTGGTTAATATTATCAAAAAATGACATTTTAATCAAAGGTATTGATTTATAACTATCAAATTGCGAATTCGTACGCTTAGTATTGAAGTATATAATTACAAATGTGGAATTATTTTTATTACAATAATGTTGCTATTATTATACAAAATAAGAAGCAGGGATAAAGAATCGAATTGACTTTGATCCAGAGATGTAGAAATTTACTTTACTAACGAGCGCATAATGATGTTATTCTTACAAAGGGGAATTCGATCGGTATAAGAAAATGGAATTATCATCCTGTCGAGTGAGATTCCTGATGGTGACTCATGCACTTTTTTATCATAAATAAAAAGTAATTCTCTAGGTGGTTCAATTAACTGTAAAAACATAACTTTAACCTCGCTCTCTCATAAGCCGAAAATAAACAAAAAATTCTTGATTTACGGGGGTACTAAAATCCGTAAATTAAAAATCTCTGATTTTGTTCAAAATTCATAATAAAGATTTTCAAAGAAATTAATTGAAGATTGACCGTCATCTATTGGATAAAGGTGATTTTTACTGATTAGTAAATGTATTTATTTATGTCTTATAGTACATGTATTAATCTATACGTATGAGTTATATGGTAAAGTTAACTATTTATCATTAATTATCATTAATTAGAAATAGCTACTTATGGTAGGTGAATGAGAAAAACTAACTTAACATTAAACGTTCGTAAAATTCAGTGCATTTTACGTGACTTACGTTGGTTTATGCAATTCTGTGTGCAAAGTGTGACTTTGCGCACTAAAATTCGATGCGGAAAGTAAATTTTTCCTATTATAGTGCGCAAAGTTCGATTTTGCGCACGTATTTGCATGTGCAAAGTGCCACTTTCCCACACTTTACTGATCTTATAAATTAGCGTGCGGTAATGAAAATTTGCGTGCGGTAATGAAGTTTTGCGTGCGGTAAAGTAGCGCTATAGGTATACAGACATGCAGAATAGACCTGTCAAAACTTTCATTTGTTTTACTTTTCAATCGCTGTTCTTCAGTACGGGAATTCGGGAAACGATAGGTGTAGGTTAATTCTATCTAAAATAGTAATGTCATTCAAAATGTACCCGAAAACGCGAATACGAATGATTATTTAAATTCATTAAAATTTGTTCAAATTAGTAATTGCATTGTAACAATTAATATTAATAACAATTAACAGTAATAACGATAATAAATAATGTGTTACATAGATATTTATAAATTTAGTCTATTTATTTCAAAAGCATTTACAAATACTGCTTTCGGTCGGGGGGGCTCTGCCCCCCGAAACCCCCCTTCTCCACCGCCCTTGCACCGCCACTTTCAATGTTGTATGTAGGTGTCGAACTTTGCGCACTTAATAGGAAAAATAGTATACGATACTCGTGCGCTGCGTAGGTGTTCCCACACTTTGCGCACTTGTATCGTAATGTACTATTACGGCACTAGTGCCTAAACAGTGCTTTCGCACATTTGCGACAAAATTTTCTTTGCGCATTGAAATTTTCGGGCGTAAATTAACACGTTGCACACTGTAGAATTGCATAAAATATCGTAAGCAACGCATGCCCAGCTTCATCTGACTATGTCGGCGACTCGTGCTTGCTCTCGCTGCTCGGGCAGTAAAATGCACTTTGCGTACTTATTGCATAATATACTATTTTGTTTGCAAGGCTTTTTCATACATATAAGTAACATTTGGAACAGCAATAACGTTAAAATAAAAGTTTTATTATGCAATTTTGACCTATGTTTCGATTATGAGACGATAATGGGTATTAGACTATGCTTATTTCCTAGACACTGCCTTCCGTATATTTGGCCCCCATCCCCTTTCTCCATGCGGCCCCCAACGAACGAGTAGAGTTATGCAATGTATAAAATACAATTTGAATTTTCTCCGGGGTCGAAAACGACCCATGCATCGAGATTAAGTGTATAAGGAAGGAATTCGCCAGCTTGAATAAAGATCGTCAATTTCATAAATTTTAAGCGATAAATTACTTTGTCTTATGAAAATAAGTGCGTGTGCGCATAACTTCGCCCACTCTACATGATTTCTTGCTCATGAAAAAGCAATTTTAAAAACCCGAATTTAAAAATTTTTTGTTGTCAGAATATTTGGACCTTACATTTGCACTTTATTGTGAAATATGCTGATTGGCAATATAACGCATCGCCTTGGCAGAAAATGTTCAAGAATGCACATAATTGGTATATCTTGATTGCTTTCATGACAAGGAAGACATTATCACTTAAACAACTAAAAGAACGAAGAAAATTTATGAATACGGTACAATAACTGAAATACAAATGGTAACATATCGAGTATGATGTTATAAAAACTACTTTAAGTTTACAATTATAATACAAAGTATAAGCTTTATCACTCATATGTTAATTGATATTTACGTATTTAATATTGCATACGTGTATACTGCCGCTATTATTAAAATAGAGTTGAAACATTTGTTCTATTTTAAATGCGGAGGACGTAGCCAAGAAGTAAATAAACGAGCAGCGAAATATTTTCTGTGTGCACAGCCTATATAGCGCGATGCGGGAACAGCGCATCGCATCAAGTTTTATTTTTTATCTCGAAAAGTTTTTAAAATGCTCTTTTGAATCTTTCACATATCTTTATAGGATATTCGAACGAATATTTCTAAACAATTTAGGTACACGTTGAAAACTTCTTTTTTCCGCAATGTACACTTGCATAATATTTTGTTGATAAATAATAAATATAAAAAAGGATAAAGGATATGAATTATGCCCCGCTTTTTAATAACCTTTTAGTCTATTCGGGGGCCAGCTCTCAGGTGGTATAGTTAGGAGACATAACTATACAAGACAAGACAAGGCTAGACAAGACGAAATGAGACAAGACTCATGCACCCAGAACCAGTACCCCCAAAGTGCGCCCAAAGCGAAATCACACGGAAAGAAATTTGAAGTAAATGCCACTGCTCAGTGAAGTAACAGCTACCGCACGATTTCTGACGAATTTCAAATGGCTGTTAAAATTCGAAATCGTTAAAAAGAAAATTTTTATGAACAGATACAATTTTATTACACCTTTTTGAATAGTTATTCATAATTTTCCGACTATGTAGTTATTAATAATTAATTTTAATGATCTATAAACGTTGTAGAAACGGAAAAACTTGGTACTTTTTTCATTCTAAAGCTTCCGTATCGAAAACAGTGCAAGATACGCTAAAAATGCACTCAAACTTTTTTGTAGAGCACGAAATTTCCTATAAAAAAGTCAGTGAGGGCCCTAGACTAAAGTTAATAGCTTAACTACGAGCAACGATGTAATATACCTCATATTTGACAAAAATTCCAAAATATTCATAATTAACTTGTAAGTCAACATTCCAGCGTTATTTATGGATAATCTATTAACTTTAGACTAGGGCCCTCACTGACTTTTTTTTAGGAAATTTTGTGCCCTATAAAAAAGGTTTAGTGCATTTGTAGTGTATCTTGCACTGTTTTCGGTACGGAAGCTTTAGAATGAAAAAAGTACCAAGTTTTTCCGTTTCAACAACGTTTATAGATCATTATAAATAATTATTAATAACAATATCGTCTAGAAATTATGAATAAATATTCTCACAGGATCACTCAAATTGGATCTGTTTATAAAAAATTTTCTTTTTAACGAATTCGAATTGTAACCGTCATTTCAAATTCGTCAGAATCTGTGCGGTAACTACTACTTCCCAAATTGCTGTGGCATTAACTTCAAATTTCTTTGCGTGCAACTCAATTCACTTCGTAACCATTTTATTTGTAACAAAGTATTTGTTGCCATGCATAATTAACATGATTTTGCAAGTTTTAATATCTTTCAAAATATTTATGAGACGGAAGTTTTAAGTATTAATAATTAAATTCATTTAAGAAATGCGTAGCAGGTATACCAAAAATTTGATTGTCAACAGGATTATTGAATTTGAAATTATTAGTAAGTTTTTTTGTGCGTAATGTATACATTATAACTACAAATCTTAGTATATTAGATTTAATAAATAAATAATACATCACAAAAAGATGCAAGAAACAAATAAACCAATATTCGGTGAATCAACCCAAGACTTCGACCATCGAGGACCAATATTGGTTACCATCATTGCGCCAATATTGCCATCAACGGAACCCAAAATTGGGTCATTAAGGGGGCATTATAATATGAACGTTCAAAAAAAAGCATTCAAAAATCATTTTATCATTTATTTCTACTGAGTACAATTGAACAAATGTTTTTTTTCCCTTAAAGGTTATAATCCAATAGAATTGTCGAAGATCGGTAATTGCGCCCTCGTTACATATAATATACTAATTGTATTCAAACGATTAGGTATAAAACCATTGCGTATAAAATCACTACCCTGCTAATCCGTTTCGTTTTTTTCTTTTTATTATAACTATTTTTTCACTCAAATATCTAACACATAATTTTACGAGTACAGAGTAGACTGTCAGTATATTTACCCGCTCGGTTCCCCGCCCTCCCCTCACGTTTCGTTATATTTACCAAATGAAGGGGAGCGCCGCTTCTCCCACTCCCCGTAGTCGAGTTATGTTCGTGAAGTCTCAGCAGGCCCTTCCTAAGACCTCAGCGCACAAGGTACTGATTATATATATTATATATATTACTGAGACGTAAATATATCGAGACTCAATTATACCGGGACTCTATTGCATCTATTGCTATGACTTTAAAATAAATATTATATTAGATGTATGCGATCTGTAGTTTTTTTTTTCTGGGCTTACTTCTGAACAGAAAGTATTAGGAATTAAAGGAAATAATAAGCGAAAGGAGAATAACCTAGGACAGAAAGCGAATAAGAAGCGGTTGGTCCTTCCTTTCTATACATATATAAAAGCTCACCTTGCGCGTTGACATACCCTCTGAATATACTATCAGGTTATTATGCTTCAAAATACATCCGCAGGGAACATTAATATCCCTCATTAGGCAAAATGAATAAAAAGGAAATGGAAATAACAAAGTCACAGCAATATGCCGCTTTTGAAACTCTCATATCCTTATTATTTCACATTCCTTTTAATACAGAGGATAGTCGCATTCGCTCCATACTTTATTACAGCAGTTTACTTCTACAATATACATTTCACTGAATAGTGTCATATATAAATAATACTGCCGGATACATAGTTTATAACACTGTTTATATTAAATGATACTTATAATTATGCAAAATAATTTTATAAGAATGCGTAAATTAATAATCACAAACTTTTTTGCATCTAATAATTATTAAATGCCTGTACTTAAACAAATGTCTGAGGTAAACTTCCGAAACATGTAACTGAAGGTTTATGCAGTTACCGTAACTGAAATGATGGTTTCGCAATTTTTAGAGGCAATCTTTCAAGTTTATATTACCCTTGTATTCATAGAAATTCTATTCTTGGAAATATATAATATATTTCTGTTATTATATTGATTTCATTCTTTTTATATTTAACATTAATGAAAAATATACATATCGTGTGTACAAGTTGTTAATTCTTGCGGCTGGCTAGTAGATGCCTGAAATTAAAATTTTAGGTGAATTCTTTATTCATATTCATATCTTTGTTTTTATTTTATATTTTTGTTCCGTTTTAGAAATTTCAGTTATTTTTTGGTAAATTTTAGATATAGTTGCTTCATTTTCACATAAAAATGTACTAGTTGGAGGTGGATGCGTAATTATAAATCAGAACAATGTCCAACTTTGAAATTTATATTTGAAAATAACCTGCCCCTCCACCTCACAATTAACGTGGATCTAATTTGAACCATTTTTTTCAATCATAGATTACGTATTTTGTCAATATTATATAAATGCATACGTCATATCCCTGGTAGAAAAGTTCCATGACGCCAGAGATTGGCTGCCATAACTATTTGTACAGGATCCAAAATTATATTCTTGCTAGCGCCAGACCAGCAATCGTCACATTCTTCCTGTCAAATGTCAACCCTGACCTTTACAAACAGAATCTAAATTGGTGTTGGGTAGCAATAGCAAACGGGGATTAGAAGTACCTTGTAACTGATTTGACATCACTTACAGGAAACGAATGTTGCTGGATGCTTATAATAACCTTCCAAGTGCCAGCTTGCAACATTATACGAAGGTTGAACGTCAATCACATAACCTTACGCTAACGTTACGTTAACGTGAGAATCATCGACCAAATTGGCAGTGATACCAATTGCATATCTTTAAAAACAATCTTGGCGTTTTCAACTTCTGGAACATATTTTAAAACAATATACTTACATATTTACTGACAATAGGTGAACATACGTTATATTTAAAAATATTATTTCTAACTTGAACTTTAAAAATGATAAAAAGGATAAAAAAGTTTTACTGTACCTATGTTCGCAGTTACTGGCATAATTGGCCCAAGTAATTCAGGTTTTTGCAATTTGACCCTGCTTGTTGTAGATACCAAATGAATTCTTAATTCTATTATCGGTATAGGGATATTTTATTTTATTTTACTTATACATATTCATTCGAATTTTCCATAAATTACAGTAAACAAGAATTGATTGATTATCCAAAAAACAAAAGCAATAAACACATTAAATGTAAAATTTATTTGACACAGTAACAATCATGTTAATGCAAGTGCGTTAACTAATCCAATTTAACTATTTTTTTAGTTAAGGGTATTTTCATTTTCTTAAATTTGTGTTTGGTCTTGAACCAATATGAATATTTGAGAATCCGTGATATTTTTGTTCAGAACAGATACATACGTTTCCAATTATTCAAATATAAAATATTTGGTTTGAATAGAAATGCAAAATGATCAGACATTTACAAATTCCATTAACAATTAAGATCATAATTTATTTAAATCTTCTTATAATTAGTTTCTTTACGTTCTACTTGAAATATGTGGTATCAAAAACATCATGGCCCTGCAATATTCACACTCTTGTGATAGAGTATAACCTGATCAAGAAGGAGGGTCTTCTTTTTATCATGCTCCCGAAGAGCTGGCTCTAATCGTGCCGCGAAAGTATGCAATGTAAAAGTTTCTCGCGCATTGCTTTCTCGAAGGCACAACAAAAAAAAATGAAACAAGCCCAAGTGCCACAGTCCGCGCGACCAACAACGTCGCAGGAAACAGCGCAACGCCCGCTGTCCCCGCGCAGTATCGCTGTTTTCTTGTTCTGAAAACTTGTTTCAACCGACAAGACGAATCCCCAAGCCAAGGGCTGAGTCTCAACAGATCGCAGCGTGGAAACTGCTAGCGAGTACAACAGCCCGTCAGGTACCTAAGCCGTCTGCAGGCGATTCCGAGTCTCGACATCGAACTTGGTAATACCCATGATCGACCGCCAGAAGTCAGGCCGCCGTATACGTTGAGATCCCGAAATCCGCGGCACTATGCCGCAAACGGGGCCCATGCGACGACCGACCCGTGGATGAGTCGTCTAGTAGTGTCATTGTTTTGAGCCTTTCGATTCACGAGACTCCTAGAAATATCGTTGCTACCTGTGACTAGAAAGGATACGGCCTTAGAGGAGTTCAGGCATAATTCCGCGGATGGTAGGTTCGCACCATCGGCCGATCGAGCGAGTGCATGAACCAAATGTCCGTACCTGCGGTTCCTTTAGTATCGATTACTATCGGAGGGACGAGTCATCGGTAGCGTAAAACTAACCTGTCTCAAGACGGTCTAAACCCAGCTGACGTTCCCTGTTGACGTTTGAACAATCCGATGCTTGGCGAATTTTGCTTCGCAATGATAGGAAAAACAGACATCGAAAGATCAAAAAGCGTCATCGCTATGAATTCTTGGTCGCCACAAGCCAGTTATCCCTGTGGTTAATTTTCCGACACCTCTTGCTGAAAACTCTTAAAAAGGATAGATAGGCCGTGATTTCACAGTCTCTATGCGCACTGAACATCAAGATCAAGCCAGCTTTTGCCCTTTTGCTCTACATGAGGTTTCTATCCTATATTTTTGTGCAGATCACCTGTTTCGCCACTTCGCCCTTTATCCCGTCTTCTCCTGGCGATATTCTTCCCCCTGGCTGCTGCTGCACAAAGCTTCGCGTGCGTGAAGTCCCTCGCGGTTGGAGGGTCCGCCGGTGTTCCGCTTACATCGCCTGGCGTTTCTTCCAGGAGTTGAGGGAAGGATTCTGCCATCAGAGAGGTGGCACAGTCCTTCCACGAGGCAGTTAGATTGCCTCTTGTACTACGCACGCTGGTCAGATTTTTCTTGCAATTTTTTCTCGCACAGATTTTATAGATTAGCCCCCAGGGGTCCGCATTCCCATTATCGCGCACGAAAGACTGTCCTTGAATGTTTTGAGCGGTCTCTTATATCCATCGCGTAGCTCACGGTACTCCTTCATTCTTTGGTCATAGGTAGGATCAGGTCTTACGGTTCTTTGGACCCTAATCCTCAGCCTACGGATGTGCTTCCGAAAAACAGAGAGCTCGATACTCCATCATTTCATAGCAGTGTGTCCAGAGGATACTCTCCAGTTTTTCATCGCATGCTTCTGTGATCCATGTTTGTAGAACTTCCATCTTATTGTTAGCATGTAGTCTTTTAAAGGACAAAGAACAAGGTATTTTCCCCCGCTTTAATGACGAATTTGTCTATTCGCGGGTCGGCTCTCGGGTGGAACGGTTCGCACATTACAGACAACACCAGAATAGTTACAAGGCATATATCCACCCACACAGAGTCCCCCTTACCCCAATATCGGTACCACCAGCAGATTTGGCGATCTGTGCCGTAGCGAGCACGTCGTGGGGACTATCCAATCTTTATTCGAGATAAGACCCATGACGTACCGACTGCGGAAAAGACGATGACGGTACCGATAAGTGGCCGACGGGGTCGGCAGCGGTCCCAAATTCGTACCTTCGCCCGGTTTTCTTATTATTCCAAACACTAGACGTAAACAGAGAAAATTGCAGGATGATCCATGTTTGTAGAACTTCCATCCTATTGTTAGCATCTAGTTTTTTAAACCCCGTAAAGCCAACTAGATAGCTCTATATTAGATGGAGCTTGCAAGGTCGAATGCGTTTTTGGGATTCCAAACCTAGCCTATTTTTTCTATTTTAGGAGCGGAATGGGGTGGCTCGCTCTCCAGGAGTATCATGTTGTGGTCACTATAGGACCAACTGGGCTGTAGAGTTCACTTAATCTGCAGTGCCGGAACGTTGCGTCCAAGGATGATGTCAATGACAGAAAACCAGCGTTCCCCCTCAAATGTGTAGATGTCCAATGGTTCATTCAGTATGTCAATTTCGTGGCTTACGACGAACTCTTGGAGAAGAGGTTAGCCGATGCCCGAAGTTGATTTTTACTGTGCCATAGTTTTGAACTGACGTCAACGGCGATGATCACAGGCCGATCCCCGCACTTGCCTAGCGCTCCCTCTATGTATTTCAGGGCCTGTTGGAATGACTCTTGTTGGCTTTCGCCCTGTTGGCTGGGTCTCGCATAGACGGACACGAGTAGGATCTTCCCAAATGGGCCGCCCCCACATACGTACGTACCTGTATTATTGTCGCCACACGTGATTGCCGTCACCGCAAGGTCGCCATTCGCCACTACGACAACCGTTTTTGGACTCTGTTTACCTGTGATCTTTCGGACACGGTTAGGGAGCCCACCGACTAAACCGAACGTTGTAATGTAGAGCTCTTGAAGGAGGATCACGTCGAGTTTCTGATCGGCTATGGTTTTCCCTAATTCCGCTATGACGTAGGCTGTCTTACGGCAATTTAATTCACCAATTCTTACCTTGTTAGCCATAATTTGTCATTCGCATGGCTTTCTGCATAGCCTTACTTTAGCTCTGCACTGTTTACTACCAGCTATATGGCTGTGTGGGAGCTTGGCTCGCACATCTGATACACTTTGGCACGCTTTCTTTTTGCGGGAACGATTCTGACTTATGGCCCTCTTTCGTGCAGTGCCGGTACGTCGGTTTTGCGCTATTAAACTTTGCATTTAATTGTCAAGAAGAGAGGTTCGAAAATCGGAGGACATGTTCATATATTTTAATATTCTAACCGCACTCGTTGACTTTTGATAGCATAGTTTAATAGCGCTTCTATTTGCAATGCATATTAACTCCTAATTCGTGAAAACAATATAGACATGAACTTATTTTTATTAAATTGCGGTAAGTGATATTGCTTATGATTGCAAATTATTCATGCATTACTTTTTTAATTCCAAATATGTTAGAGAAAATTAATGAATGGTATAACATGAAACATAAATTAATTATGTAATCAATCATCTTGCCCATCCTCTCATCAACTTTTAAAATGAAGTACCTTAAGTACATTTTCGCGCTTTGGTTATTTTGATTTACAATTTTAATAATTCTTTATTGTATACAGTATTTTTAAATAACAAAGTTGACTTCAATATTCATAAAAAAAATAACTTGCATTTATAAGGCAAACAGTTTTGTCTACCATATGTTGGTTAATTCGGCAATGCGTTTTTATTGAACTAACGATAGCATTGAATGTCCGACCCTTGCCAATACTCAACGATCATTCCTCACAAATAAACGAATCTTAGGAGCTTGATATACATATAAGGAGCCTTTTCCATTGGTCATCCTGAACGTTTTTACCATTCTCCAGTAAAACTACGTTTGTAATCGTAGATTTATGAATAACAGGTAAATAAATTTAGAAACAAATTTTCGGTGCATATATTCTTTATATTACATAATGTGAAGTATTTTGTTGTCAAAAACTGAACAACGCTTGATACCTGTAGAAAATATAGGGAGTACACGTTCAAACTAATTGCCATTATGTGTTTTATGTATAATGTGCTCTAAGATTATGAATGAACATTTTATATTCGAATACCTTTTGAGCATATGGATTTGAATTCATAATCTATAAAGAAGTGATTTAACATTTTTAAATTCACGTAAATCGTCAACTAATGTTTGGTTTAGAGATAGGGATGATTCAATATATTCTTATATACTTGTAACGTACGGCAATGGGGTCACGTCCTGCAAATCAAGGCAAACAGAATCCTTCTTGTTCTTCTCCTCAACCACCCTGCCTATGCTCTACCATCTACCATGGTATTTTCCTCGCGATGCAGCCCGGTAGACCTTCGGACGGAATACAGACTGATGGCGGCCTTGCAGCCGTATTTATACGGTTTGTGACTACGTTCCCCACTCGCTAAGTGCCCATTGTCCCATCAGTTCCGTTTTTCTTTCCCATTATAATTTAGGCGATTTCCTAGATTCCTGAAGATAATACAATCTGTGAGATATCATTTATGTACTATTGAATATACGGTCTATCGTAAGTTGGCGAAGGTAACGAACATCCTCGCATGGTCTCGTCTATCGTAAGTTGGCGAAGGTAACGAACATCCTCGCACTGTCTCGTCTGGCGAAGGTAACGAACATCCTCGCATAGTCGCTCTATCGTAAGTTGGCGAAGGTAACGAACATCCTCGCATAGTCTCGTCTATCGTAAGTTGGCGAAGGTAACGAACATCCTCGCACTGTCTCGTCTGGCGAAGGTAACGAACATCCTCGCACTATAACGTTTGGCGAAGGTAACGAACATCCTCGCACTATAACGTCTATCTTATCAATGTTTACGCTATGACATGCCATGCCCATTCTGTTACATTAGACTGAAATCTTACTATACTCAATAACGACTGCATCACCACATGCCGTATAATAATCGCACCAATGATATTTATCATGCAAACCGTAATTGGACCCTGTCGGCGGCAATACTGAAGATTTACAAAACAATGTGGATTCACTCATTATAGATCATTACTCGTTTCTAATTTTCGGTACCTTTAGGCTTCTTTAATTTACTTATTTCACGTTTTAACCGCATAAGAAGTTTTTTGTACCTCAAACAAAATGTTTATTTTTAAATAAAATAAAATCATTTGCTTTTGTTAATTATGGTATAGCAGGGTATGAGAAATGTATTTTCGTTGGCTGCATGCATATCAGAGATAAAATTACAATATATTTTTAATTTTGTTGATTGAAATAAAAATGAATCAACGTATAAAAATATGCTCGACGGATACAAAATTACAAAGGATTTTCACGTGGAATTTTAATTAATGGAAAATGTAATTCAGAATATTATCAGTTCGCAAAAATACAACTAATTAAAAATGACATATGTGTGAATGCATATTCATTTTTGGAGTACTTCATATTGCGTTACAACCATGATGAAATTAAAAATGTAGGGTTGTCTATCAAATAATATAAATATATGTGGTTAAATGTTAGGAAATACATACATCAAGAAATAATATATACTTGGCAGACCGTATTTAATCTCATAAAATATGTCAGAACTAAGAGTTACTCTACAATAAATAATCGTTTCGTAATTAGATGAATTAAGACCCTAACAACAGAAGTATTATAGATAATTCCCCACAAAGAAAAAGTTTTTAGGAATTTTGGTCATTATTCGAAAATTCTCACGTATTTGTAAAAGCTAACAATTTGAAATTAATAAAAAATAAAATGTCTCCTGGATTTCATTGGGTAATTTTTTCAAAGCAACATATTTAGCTGCGTTCATTATTAAATCTGTACTGAGACTTCGAAAATGGCCAATTGCATACCCTTTCATTTTTATGTATATTTGAAAATGAAAATAATAGCTGTCGAAATGCGAACAAATCTGATTTGTAATTTGTGATGTACTGACATACTGCGAAGTATTCGAAATAAGCATGTGCATCAAAAATCTAGTAACGATTATATAGAGCACGCTGAAAAAATATACCTAAGCGGAATAAAGTTTAAAACATGATTGGGGAGTTGTGTAATTTTCTTCGTGTTCAAAAATTTACTAGCTTACGGAAAGTTTCGAACTCCAAGAAGTGCTTTTATACAAACTTCTTAATCAATGCCGTAACTTGTATTGTGCACAATTTAAACAAGTTTTTTAAAAGTATCTTAGTTTATCCTTCGGATTTTTAGATTATTGAGATCACTGGGAGAACAAATTATTTAAATAAGCTCAATTAATAATACTATCAATTTAGTTGATTTGAAACCATTAAATATTTCGTTAATTTGTAAACAGGTAAATATTTCCTTAAAAAGCAAGGATTACGTAGTTGTGTCAATCCAATATTTTGCTAACTTGATTAAGTTAGCGGGGCAAAATAAGTCAACCCGATATTTAGTAAATTTCACTCTCAGTGCAAAGTAAATACTTAATTACTTACTATACGAAGTTGTCACTTTTTTAGTATGGATTAGAGATGGTTGAAAAGTATTAAATCTGTCGAAAATTGTTAAATGAATTGCATGTGACAACCAAAGTTCTCCTTACCAATATAGTTTTTTTGTATGATCGAATCTTTAATTTCTTTAAACAAAGCATCGCTGATAACTCTAATGTAATATTTGATATATTGAGAGACGATTTTTGAATTTTCAAACGGTGTTGTAATTTTAATTTCTAAATTCTCATTTAATTATGAATTTAGATACTGCATACTAGTCTACGTATCCTTACAGCCATGGTGACGGAACCTGAAATTGACACTTGAAATTAATTGAAATTATTCCGTTATTCTATTCCAATATATTGGACACAATTTCACCCGTGTATGAATAAAAAAAAACAGATTTTTTCAAAAGTGATAAGTTATGATACAGGTATATTACACAGGAAATGGAAACGTATAATACGTTTTACGTCACGAATGAAACGTGTTTTCCGACCCTCGAAAACTTAAACGGAATTAAAATTAATTAACCGCGTCGCGTTCTTGCCGTTTTCTCTACCGCATGGTAATTAGTGAAATGATCTCTCACCCCTTCACTCCAATCCTCTTCTCGCTTCGTCATCGCAAGGAAATTTCGAAACGAGACGTAAATGCATGAGAAAAATTTTCCGGGCGTAAAAAAGTATCTCGAAGGACACATCTTACATGCAAGGTATTAAATCTCGAGGTCGTTAATTAAATTACATGCTACCAACAACCGCTTAAAAGCTTGCTGCGAAAGAGCAATTGTGGTTAGAATTGACGAACAAAAGAATCACATCATACACATGCAACACGTATGCAAAGAAAACGTTTTAAAGAATGATGTAATTTCAAAGAGTATGCATGAGAAATTTAAAAAGTAATAATACTTTGTGCAACAAGTGAACAAATAAGTGTTTGCCGAAAAGAGTTTGACTCTTGAGCAAAGCGAGGGCGGCAATTCGCAAGAGTTTGGGCAAACCTATTTTCTCTTGTTGAGTCCCCACGATATAGGGACAAAATAGTATTTTGGGCTCAGAGTGTGAGAAAGGAATTAGTCACTACTGTTTCTTAAAAGTGAACTAAGTAGTCAATACATTGAGAACAATATCCGATCAGGATTTAGACCTTATCAGATGCCGATTGATGAATTCGAAATTGATGTATTACTTTCTTCTTCACTTGACGTGGTAATTCTTCAACCTTGCTCTTCTTAGTGGCTTTTATTATGTGATGATATTTCTTATGATGAATTGTCTTGACACATATTACAAAAAGTTGTACGATTTTACTCAACAACGAAGTCATGGACATTCTTGACCGTTGTATCGTTTGAACAAAAATAGCAGAGACCAGGTATTCTTCACCTTACCTTACATACAGTGTGTTTGTAAGATGGAGAATACCTTCTCATGAATAATCAAGGTTCTCTACTTATTTATTTTAAAGAGTCTTAAATCGAGGTTCACTTACTTTCACTCTTTTTATGGTTAAAGAATTCTGCAATATAGATTCTGGACACATACATTCTTCTTCAGAAATGAGGAAATGATGAGTGTAATTTTCCTCGAAATAACTAAATTAGATTCAAGTAACAGAAGAATCGTTGAACTTGAAACGCCGGTAGCGGTAATTTGGCGTCGCCTTAGGCAAAAGCATGTCTCTGGCATAAGTATACAGGTTCGGTGGTACAAACGAAATTCATTTGGTTGTGGCAGAGGGGGTGGTCACAGATTTGATACACGCACACGAGGTTTACCAAACGGACAACCTCTTCTACCAGACAAACGTACGAAGCCTCCGGCAATATCTCTCTGCTAGTTCATCGTTCTTTCCTTCTCCTTGATTTTCTGCTCCCATGTCCCTCCATCTCTTTGCTGGATCTGTTTTGTATTGTTGCCTTGTCTGTTTGGATTACCTTTGAAAAGACTGCCCTGTAATTTGTTACTAAGTTTGGTTCAATGACATCCCCTTTTCGTTGATTTCACTATTCACAGCAGTCCAATTTTTGTAGAAACAAGTGACGAGTTGAGAATAAAACTTGCCACGAGAAATATGTTTTAATATAGTTACATATCATTTCACCGAAATTCTGACGACAAGCAAAACCTTTGTGGGTACTTTTTTCCTTATATAAAATAATAAGATAAATCTTATAAACAAAGTTTTATGTCAAACTCGTTTATATTTCTTTCACATTAATCTTGGTATGCAAATGACCTGTCGACACTCACGATAGATACAAACTGCACATCTCAAAGAAACATTTTATTTAAAATGTTATGTTCCAAAGAGCGCTATAAAATCAGCGAATCGATCGTTTTGGCAATATTGTCTTACATCATAGATATTTTAAGCAATCCTCATTATTCCTAATTGAAAATGTTATTGGTTTGGCGATGAACGTCCGAGATATTTAATACTTCATTTACCATTCTTGTCTTCAAACCGACTATGACAAGGGATCGCCCTGTTTTACATGACAGTATTCAATTATTATTAGAAGTAGGATGAATTAACTAACGCAATACTAAACGTCATTACGTGCGAAGCACGAAACCCTCAACTCCCTGGGATCTGTGCTAATAAAATATTTCATTCAGATAATATGTCATACAAAAGGGCACAGAATCCTGATTACTTTATAGACTTGAAAACAGCTTCCCCTCCGTATGTCCCCTCCGTATCCCCACCCTATCTCTCTTCCATTTTATTTATAATTCTTGTTTTACCGCACACTTTTCATTGTTTTCAATTTTCCTTTCATATCGTTATTATGTTATACTGCTGTGTTTTATGATGTTATACTGTTAATTTTCTCCGTAGCCTCCGGTAACTGCCAGAACCAGTTGATGAACAGCGAAAGAAATAAGATTGAATATATATGGGGCATTCCATGCCAAACGGGCAACTAAGAAGATTAGCCCTTTTCGGTGTCTCGCATTAAACGCTTGTTTCTGAAGTTCTGTGTCTGAGAAAGGAAAAAATAATTAGTGGATTTTATTCGTCTTTGTATGTACTTTCCGATGATTAAAATGATTTTTTATTTTATTTATATATTCATCATGATTTTTCAGTTTAAAAAATAAAAATCGATTTTTTTCAAACTTAGACGTTTTAAATATTTTTTTAAACTGGCTCAAATGAAAGCTCGTATATTTTTCTATAAAATCCCATTGTCTCAATTATGGGCCGCTTGGTTCTTCATCCATAAATATGCATAATAATAAGCGCATTTGGGTATTGCCGCTCACGAGGCTGCATTTCTTGCATATTTCAGGATGAAGAACCAACCGACCCAAAATTATGACAATGTTATTTTATAGAAAAATATAATATGTTTACAAAAATATTTAAAATGTCCAAGTGTGAGAAAAATTAATTTTTATTTTTTTAACTGAAAAATCATGATGAATATATAAATAAAATAAAAAATCATTTTAATCACCGGGAAGTGCATAAAAAGACGAATAAAATCCACTAATTATTTTTTCCTTTCTCTGAAACAGAACTGCAGAAACAAGCGTTTAATGGGAGACACTGAAAAAGGCTAATCTCCTCAGTTGCTCGTTTGGCATGGAATGCGCCATATATTCATCCAATTTTATTTGATCCTTTATGAATTACGTTATTTAGATAAATTTATTCAGACATGTAAATATTAACGGATACTTATAATTTATTATAATCAATTTTCATAAAGTGAAGTTACTTCTCATATTTCTTAACATATTTCAGTATTGCAAAGAGAATTTTCTCATACGCCTACGTTTTTTACTATATGCAAAATGTGGTTATTGTATTTCACACATACGATAGCGAACACACATTTTGTATTAAATTTTTCTTTTACTACAAGATAGAAAAGTCAAATTTAATGCACATTTTACTAGCAAAATAAACTACAGACTATTCCGCTGAACGAATATAAAAAATGACAAAGTACGAGAAAAACTGACAACAGGAAAAAGATTAAATACTTCGTCGACTTCGTACGACGTGGCATCAACTTATGCCAAGCTAGAAGATTCTTCTTGCCCAGCAGCCGGAAGTGATCGAGCTCTTTGGAAAGTGACGGGGATAAGGCTGGATCAAGACAACGAGAAGCCCGTCTAGATTGGATTTTATAGTCTTTCGCCTCGTTCTCCTTAACTTGTCCTACCGACGTTTTCCCTTTTCCATTCAACTGCTTCCATCTTACTTTTTCCAAAGGGCATTTTTCTTCAGGCACCCTTAGAATATCTTTTCTCGCTTCCATCACTTTTTCCGATCTCGTACTAATAAATCGAGCGATCAAAGTCGGATTTCACATAAATTGTTCGAATTTTAAATGCTTACTAATTTTTATTATCAACATTCTTTCTTTACTAGTAAACATACATGGATTACTGATTTTTTATGCCGGTGTTTAAAATAAATATGCGAAAACCCACTGATACTGATGTATACATTTGAAGGTTTCATTTAAAAACGTTGACTATGCATGTATTGCATGATAATCATCTACGTTTCAAAATCTCAAAGTTTTCAGTCTATACAGATATTCAGGATTCCCTTTGGTAAGAATCTAATAAATAGTATATTATTGACTTCACTTTGAGACCATTAATCAGGGTAAAATGAGGATCGCGAAGTACTATGTAATTTAGAGACCTGTAGACACGGACACCATAGTGACTTGTAAAACTTGGTTTGCATGTGAGGATGACCAAAGGAGCCTCGCTGATACCTTCCAGGAGTGAAGACGAGAATATGCTCCCTGTCCAGGTCATAAGCGAGAGTACCTAACGGTTATGACACTTGAATATCTACATCCAGATGAATGTGAGATTACCTTCATGCGTTTAGAAAATTGTACTAATAGCCAAGGTTAATCTCACAGTTGAAGGCAAACCTACGGCAGGGGCAACAAAACAACAATCAAGTTCCTTAAAACTGATGAATAAGTTAGCAAACTCTCATCGGTTTTAGACGAAATCTCTTAGAACTTTGATATCTGATTAAAACGTCTAACGAAAAATATTAAACATGCCGTTGGTTATTTCTGCGACAGATTTCTTTAAGCTAATTTATGATAACGTTAAGATCTGTCTTAAAATAAATCCATTTAATGAAAAAGAATGGGTTCGAAAATGTGTGAATTATCGCAGGGCTAAACCAGTATTCAACCAACCAGATTTATTAAAATAACTCAGGTACACTATATCTAATGATGCAGAGTAATAAGTTATTGGCCCAAAATTTATCCTAATTTAAGCTTACAAAAACTACCAAACAATATGACTATCGATTTCCATTACAGTGTAATAGCGTTGCGGCAGAAACAGTAATCTGGACGCTTTCAAGGGCACTCTTGGGAATTAGGATCTTAGAATTTGTGTTCAGCTGCACGATTAGCTCAGAAAGTTTGCATAGTGTCAGAATGTCAATGTATTGCTATCCATAGGATAGCGATTGAATGAATAGGGTCGTTGCATTCCTTCCCTCCGCCTTCGGAATGCAGTAAGAGTGCTCGGCCAAAATTTAACAGGTGTTTGAAGATCGCATTTTTATCTTGCAGATATGACAATTTTTATTGATCAATACATTCTAAAAATATGCTGATTTTCAAGCCATTCAAAATTTCATTAAAATATTTGTAACACTACGGGAGTAGAACTTGACTTTGCTTCCTGCAGTGATATCTTCGGGCGCAAATTATCGAGTCCCATGCGACTCTCTTATTAAAAAAAATCGTACGCAACATGGGCAAAATCTCGATCTCCGACGAGTGTGATTGTCACAAACCTTCGCTCGTGCGTCACACTCTTCGAAAATCGGTAATTGCGCCCTTATTACTTAATATACTATGAATTTGTCCGAAAGCAGTATTTTTTGGTTACAGTGAAAGCAGTTATTTGTATGTTACAGTGTGCGTAAAATGTTATTTTACACATTTTTCACTTTTTTAAGGCGCATTTTGCATACGCACTTGCAACATAAAATATTGTTATAAATATTGTTCGACGCATGTGCGAAAATGTTTTTTGTACCAATGGGAATGAGGACCTCGATTTCCGGTCGGCCCGCAACCCTCACATTCGTAGAAAAACCTTTTACGCCCTTGTATCGAAAACTGCTATATTTACACTGTTAAATTAACCCGCTAAATTAAAAAACATAAACATTGAATCATAGAATAAAATGTGGACTTGATGTTTGCAATCTCTTCTACACTTTCAAATATATCTTAAATCCCCACTCACTCAATACAATTTTTTTATTTTTAAATTAATCTATTGTGAATTACATTCAGTGATACGCTTTTCAATGAACCATTTTTAATTTAAATATATAATTAATAATACATGTTTGAATGTGCCAATTTTAAACAAGTTTAAACTGTTCGTAAGTCTCTAGTGCACTTTTTAAAAAAGTACATTACCATTTCTAAATATCTTCCGCTCGGAATGAAATCACGCTCGCCACAGTAGTAAATAAAATAAAAAACGTAAATATCGATGCAACATGAGTGATAGAAGCCGACGTATAAAAGGACGATAATTGAAAAATTGAATTTCCCATTTGATTAATCGATTCGGGCAGTAGGCGTTGAAACGCGACTATTTTAATCTACCTTCTATTATATAATGTAGAAAAGAACTGTTATATTGCAATTGTATAGAAGTATCTTTAATTTAATATATACTACTTTTGCAATGTAACCAAAGTAGAATTGTTGTCTTGGAACAAGGGCCCGGGCACAAAGGAACTGGGCCTGGATATTTTCCCAATGAAAGACAGTATCTGTTCAGGAAATCTGGCCTAAACCAAGCAGCGATTGGGGACGCCCGGCATGGACAGATCCCATATTTCAAAAACTAGTTCGGTTGGATGTAGATTTCCACTTTTTGGCCAGGACATTGCCATTTTTTACAGTGTACATTTTATCTCAGATGTTTTTATACATAGAACCCCTCAAAAACATATATATTACAATTAATTCATATTAATTTATTTTTTTTTAAACTTTTTTAAATTTACATGACTACAGATAAAACAAACCAGATATATGCTTCTTGGACTTTGTTTCTGTTAACTTGTTCTTCTCAACAAGTTTTTTTTTTGTTACTTTGACGAGTGGCATGCATAAAAACACAATTCGTTTAGAGTAGATGCATTTATTAATGTGAATACAAGTTTTCAATAAAATTTGAAGATAGTCGCCTTTAGAAATGTCGGTATCTTTGTTATTAAAAGTCGGATTTACATCCATGACTTTTTTTAATGTTTCAAAATCTTTTTGAAGAGACCTTGTTTTAAATGCCTGTTCAATTAAGACTGATCGTTATTCTGGTTCAATTTCTAATTCGAAAATAAAAGCATACTTTTTGTCTTCCACCATCTTGAGCTTCTTAAGGGCATCCACATAAGTTTCTATGTAATAAAAACGGCTTACTTTTAATTGTAATGTGATTTAAGAATTTGATTCCTTTCGAAAATTATTATTATTACTTGTTGAATTAGATGATTAACAATAATCATAATAAATTAATAAATTTAAAATTGTAATAAATATAAGTTATACATTGTACAATTATAGTTAGTAATTATTTAAAAACTAAAAAATATTTATGAGCACAAGTCATTTAATTCAAACTGTATATTTGTAGAATCAAGATATTTTTGTATTAACGAGGCAATAACCAAATGGATTTTCTTTTAAATAACAAATTTCTTATCGCCATCGGTAAATCCCAGGAACTCTCAATATGGTTCGTTAGATGGGTTTACAAGCTTCTTTACAACGTTTCAGGTCAAGTAATTTACCAATTCAACATGTCACACATCATTATTGTTTTCACTTTTGCTGTTACCTATTTAGAACCAAGAATAATCACATGCTTCGCTTACTTTCTGGAGCAACTTTTTTCATTTCATACATAGGCTAGTCTGCTGATGCAGAAACGTTATTTTCAATGAGCTTCTGAATGTCGTTGAAATCATCTTCTGCGTAAGGTGGAGGTTTGAATTTTACTTCAAGGCAGCAATTTTTTTTTATTAAAAGTAATCCACTTCAATGGAACAATGTCCACAGATCTTGCAAATGGTCTACCTTTTTTAATAAATTCCACAATGGGGTAGACGTATTCATCGAAATCACTATCTGATCCGTTGCTCATCTAATATACAAAAAAATTATATATTTATTAAAAGCTCTAATATATTAAACAAATTATAGATACAAATAAAAACAGAAAAAGTATTTGTAAGGCTGCTTATTTTATACAAAATAACTGTACTTCTTTCGCATTCATGATTTTCGAAAGGTACATATATGTTGTATTCTTCTATACTAGTATTTTCTTTTTTTATAGTACTAAACTGTACACGTGTTTGTTTACCTCGGTTCGTGACCAATACAACAGAAACGAAATCGATGCCTAAAATGAAATAATACCTCGACCTCACCTTGATCAACCTTCAAAGAAAAACAATATATCCCTAATGAAAATATGAAAATGTAGATACACAAACATGCAAGAAAACGTACATAAATGTACATAAACGTACGAAAACGTACAAAAGCATGCAAAAAATGTTCGAAATCCTTCGATTTTTGTACCGTTTCGCACGTTGCTATATATTTCTGCACGTCTCCGAACATTTTGCATTACATGCGCAGTTCGCAAAAGGTCTTGTTTACACATACATAGTAAAACCACGGATTAGTCTGTGGTAAACTAGTCAAATGAGTTGTGCATTTCATCTTTATTCGGTTCAAAAAAACATGCAAAGTATAATGTAGATGCTTTCAGACAAAATAAATCAAGGTTGTGTAATATACGTACTAATTTATTACAAATTCCTGTTTTCCTGGTAAGAGTGACAGAGTATTAATCTAAGGTTATGTACAGAATGTTTACAAAGGACCACGCACTAATTAAATGGTAAAGTAGCCCCGGTCAAATAAAAAAAGAAACTATGGAAAAATACTTTTTGGAATGTCCCGATAAAAAGCCTCCATGGTGCCAACCATAAAAAAGCAAGTTTAAGCTGTCGCGAGACCACCTGAACTTCAAATTGGTTAATGTTATTGCAATTATGTATTGTTTATTATTATTATTATTATGATATTCGCGGGATGGGGTTCTATTCAAATTGATGTGTAGCGTAACTAAACTGTCGACTAGTTTGTGCAATTAAACTTGAGTTTTATTTGTGATACACATACCGAAAATAATAGATCAGGTGGTCTTGCGACAGCTCAAACTTGCTTTTTCAAGAATGACACCCAGGAGACTTTTTATCAGGACATTCCAAAAAGTATTTTCCCATAGTTTTTTTATATGACCATGGCCACTTTTCCATTTAATTTGTGCGCGGTCCTTTTGTTTACAATTTCTTTTAAGTATGGTGCAAATAACTTAATATAAAATATCTTGATATTGGAGAGTCCATATCAAATTTTAGGCCTAAGTGAATGGTTTTGTGCTTAGTAGAATTTATCGGTTTAATTACCATACTTTCTAAGGCTTCAGTTTTAGTTTCCCACGTACATGTCTCGGCTGAGTCCGATGGGTATTTATAAAGACTTTTTTAATTTGCAGTTTATTGCCTCTCATATACAACGTCTCATGTTCTCCTTTAAAGAAGCTTGTTCTACATTATGAAGCTTGGACTACATTATTTGGCGTCTGTGTTGTTAATGTTAAATTGTTGTACTGTACATTCGATATCTGTCTGCCTTTTTGTGAATATCGAATGCAGTTTGTCACTATTGTAGGTTTCTGATTTTGTAAATTACTTTTTTCGCGTAGACGACTGCAAACTTGAGCTAATGGACGGTAAGGTGAACGGATCAATTTCTTCAATTTTCCTAAGTAGTTTATGAATGCAAAAGCACTGGTATTTATTAAACTAGTATTCATATTTTTTACATCATCAGCTAAATGTAGTAAATTATGAACATTTGTAACAAAAAACTCGGTGTCATAAATTTGCTGACCTTGATTTTTTATTTAACGTCCAATATTCTAAGAGTCGTTTCATGACCCCAAGGCAGCATAAATGCATAAAATCTAAAACAAAGCAATCAATCATATTAATTGGTGGATTGATAAGTAGTATCGGTGAAACGTTTACGTGATGCAGTGGGTGAGCGAAGTTCCTAAATGTCACATCTGTTTTTTCCGGATTATCTGCACTTGAAAAACGGATACCCTATTTACATTTCTACCAATAACTTGACATCTTTCACAAGAGTTAAAGACAGTGTGGCTAACTGTGCTTTTTAGAAATGACCTAGCAGGCGTATCACAGGTAAAACATTTCAATTTTATTGCAAACATTTTATTTTTAAATGTAAATCCTTTAACTTGAAGCGCGTTATATTCTTGTATGAATTTTTGTAAATATTCAGTTAAATGTTTAGGTTTTGAGTTACCAGAGTATATAGCTACAGGAAATCGTTCGTAAATAATTGCAGTGGAATATATTCGACATAAAATTGGCCAAAATTGCTTCGCTGCTGATTTAAAAAGTGTTATACTATCGATATTAAATTGTAAATAAGGGATCAGTCATCATGCTTTCTGATTTAAATTGATGTAATAAATTTTTTTCAATGCCTAAATAAACAAATTCGCCCAACGAGCCAACTGTATCTTGCATGGATTCAATCTGATAGTCTTTGATTGCAGATCGTATAAAAGTTTTCCTACAGACAGGTAGGTAGGTAATTCCGGCACTAATCTGGGTCGCATAATATTTAATAATTCATCTGCTTTTGTACATGGAATATTACTGTTTATAATTGACTGACGTAATTTGGAAGTTTCTTCTGATTTGATATTAATATTTTTCCTTTTATCAGTGTTTTTGTCAATATTAGGTTCAAACTCTGAATTTCCACTTTTCTTTGTCGAATATTTGCAATAGATTTCATTACTCTCACTTTCCATTGTATCACGGCTTTGCTCAATAGCTCTTCATCTTCTAAAACATGAGCATCATTTTTTTAAACCTTCGCTCTCATCATTACTGTTGTCTTCCGTATATTCAGTTTCATTTGAAGACTCCTCTTGAATACATTTTAATTTATTTCTCGCCCGATACTTTCTCTTTCTGAGAGAAGCAGTCAATAAAACTTTACTAAACACTTATCAGTACAAATATTGGCATTTCCCAATAACAATTATAAAATAAGTTGTAGGGGTACCGTACCAATTTGAATTTCGCGTGTTTTCCCCCACCGCAGCCCGGCTAATACATATCGCTTAGAGGCGGTGTTTCGGATGTGTAAAATAGAAAACACAACGTGATTATTGTGTATGTAATGTGTAGCTTGTTTGTGTGTGGACAAAACGAAGCACGTTGCGAAGGAATTTGTGCGAGACACGTGTGCTCAACGTTTCTATTGCGATTTGGCGAGCGTCCGGGATGGTTCGCGACTACTGGTTGTAAATCCGACGAGAAGAGACAAGTCCCGAATGGGGTAAGAATTTAGAAATATGTAGTGCATTTAAGAATCTTGATTCCGTTTGGAAATATTTGTTAAGTGGTGCGCTAATTTCGGGATCGGTGGTGTGCTTTATAGATTTTACTCCAAATCTCGAAACCTCCGATGTTTCAAATCTCCCGTTCTTCAGACCACTTAACGACCGTTATTTTGGATACGTTCGACCAGTCTTTGGATGTGCTTCCTGGTGGCTTCCGGCATTTTTTGAATTGAGTTGCTGAGACCTTTCCAAAACTCTTCACGGCCTAGGTCAAGTTTTGAGGTTCCCGATTCTGCGAGTTCTCCAAGGTCGTTTGGAGGTTACCACGTCTCTATTCAAATCACCCAAAAAAGGAAGTTGGCCGCGACGGTAGACAGGGCCGCTGAATTCCAGTCAGCAATTCCATCACCATTTGGTAAATTAAATAGCCTTAATTTAATGCAAGTGTCGGTTGGTGCAAACAGTCCCAGGCGTGCTGGTATCTGGTTGCTTCGTCGAAACAATTCATAGATACAAGGACAGCGTCGCAGATCTACGTCACATTGGGTAATTTATTTTATCTATTCCAATCGGTCATGGTTTTTTCGTTGAGATCGTGGTAATCGGGTTGAAGTGAATTAAAGAAACGACAAAAATAAGAAGATCGTCCAAGATCGGTTGATACGTGGCTAGCCGAATTACATGCTAATTGACAGGGCGTAGTGCGGTAACGCCAAATTTAGAGACAGAAATCCGTTCTATCAAAAATTTGTACGAGCTAGTTGTCGGTTAAAATTGACTTCGCTTGACGCGTAATTTCATTTAATTTGTAAATCGTCGTTTTCTTAGAGACAAAAGCACTTCGTAGGGCCATAGCGAGTAATTTTCTTAGCGACAATTTGCGTGCGGGATATAGTATTAAGTTGTGCGGCATATTCAATCGAACGATATGCGATACCGAAACCAATTGACGACTTTGCGCCGAAAGGACTTTTATGTAAACGTATAAAGTTCCACAAATATTAAGTTTGTTATTCCATTTTTCTTTTTGTGAGTGAATTTTACTCAAAAAATAAAAAGTAGAGATAAAATTAACTACAAAGTATCCATTTGTAACCCAAAAGTTTCAAATAAAATATTTAACATTTCCCTCACTGGGCCCATCTAGGTTCGATAAATAATAATTAGATATTATTTAATTTCATCTTCCCAATTGTGGAAAATATCTAGTGACAGAATTGGTCCTGTCTATGCCAGATAACCTTTATTTGTTTCAGACAAAACGGGGTAAATCATGGAAATTTTCTAATAGAAAGCCTGGCCTTACTCAATTTTTTCCAAGCCAGATTTTCCAAGATTGGTCAAACACATAATTAAGGAAGAATCGGGGAAATTTCAACTTGGGAAATGATTTGCAGTTATATGTAGTTTTCACTATAGCTAAAATAGGGACTTGCCCCGAACACTACACATTTTTCTGAAACACGTAACAGAAGCTTTTTACGGATACCATTTCATAATTTTCTGATATTTGTCGACAATTTGTATTTTTATAGGCACAATTTTCTTATCACGTCCCATTTTCGAGAAAAGTTAGGTTAAATGTGTCCAAACGTGCGTTTTAGGCATTATTACTTCGACCCAGACCAAGTTTGGACGAAGTATTGAATTTGATCACTTCGGGCATAAAAATTACCCTATAGTTTTTCATCAAATGTCGATTTTTCAGACCCTAAGGAGCCCAAATCAACAATAACAAAAATTTGTGTCCGTGATCTTGTACGTCCGCACGTCCCGTTTTTTTTGTCTCGCGATAACTCGCGAACGGATAAGCGTATTTATTGTTTTTGTAACACCTGAGTGTAGTTATTTAAGGTGTCTTGCCTCCCGTTCGGGTTTAAAACACCCCCCCCCCATGGGGGAATGGGGCCAAATTTTAGTGATGCGCCAGCACCGCTGGTTGTGCACACTTAAAAAAGATATACAACAAGTCAGCTACCACATTTATTACCAACAAGCTGCCTGCCTTGATGCTTCTGTTGGTTCAGAGAACCTTTCTAACGTTGCCACGGCCCGCTAGAGGCCAACCCTTTCTGCGGTTACTGCCTGCACGGACACGGCACGCCGTAGCGCTCCCCCGTGTGGAACCCGCCGGCAGGGGCTTGACACCGCACCCTAGCTCCCCAGTACGGTGGGTCTCTCGAGTCGTTTCACGATCAGGCATTCGTCGGCACAGACCAGCGGAACGATCGGGTCCGTGAGGTCGTCAATTCTCAAAACTTGCTAAGAGAAGCGGATCTTTCAAAAGCATTGCTCCTCTTCGAGCTCGGGCACTTCGACCCCTCACTCTTCCACAATTAAATTGTGGACGGAGATAACCCGCTCCGCTCTCTTCCACAAGTCCCCTGCGGGGATGTTTTTGTAACAAAGGAGAATTTACTTATGACAATCGCAGTATCATTTCCGAAGTATTTTTTCGTGCTGAAAACGATGGCGCTATGTTCTAGAAAATACCACGCGATAAGAAATTTCTGGAAGTGCCATCGGTTTCATCACGAAAAAAAAATACTAAAAATCGAAAAGTGTATTAAGCGTTTCTTGTCTAAATTCGTACTGAACACAATTCCAAACTCGGTCGTTAGCAGGTAAAAAAAACCTTACGGTTAAGTATAAAAAAATAATCAACTAATGTATGATATATATGGAAGACCCGGTCAAGGCAGACACCTTAAGGGAAAAATATTTTTGTTGACCTTTTAACCTTAAGGTTTTTTTACCTTTAGTAACGGTCGTATCCGTCTTAAACCTGGATCTCCTTTATATATATATGAGTAATTCTACAGAACCTTTAACTTTTCTCTTCTAAAGATCATCAAAAATTATTTTAGTGGCACACTAATGGAACATTTTTTTCTTGTTTCTGGGGCTCTTAAGGGATAAGAAACAGTTGGTGTTACTCGTTTTTGGACAAAATTTTTTTTTATATTGCACAAAATATGAAAAACTTACGCTTTTTACAATAATTTCGAAATTTTAATAAAATTGTAGGTGGAATGAATTCTATAACATGATTTATCTTACTTCGAGAAGAGTCAATGACAAAAGTCAACAAATTCTTAATTTATATGACAATAACTGATGATGAAAAAAAGAATGTTGATGAACGTTGGGGAAAATATTGAGAAACAATTCATAATAGAAACATATATATTTTATTAAACAAAGATTAATATATTTACATATTTCAAAACATTAATACGCAGATTTGATGAACATCATATTTTTCCAAAATTAATAATTAATCAACAATAATAATCACAACAATAATCAAAACTCTAAAGTCAAAATAGTTTATCATAATTATTTTGTTGGTCTTTTAGTTTTAAGTTTTTTAAGTCTTATCTTATTAACATCACTTAAACACCATCCATTTGTTGTCAAGGAATAATGACGACAAGGAGGTTTTTTTAAACACGCATGACAAGATAGAGAATTTAAGAAAAGCGTTCCAGAATCTGTTTTATTCCAGATAATTTGCATAATTTTATTTGAATGCGGTGCTGATTGTATATTGGGATTAATCAATTTATCGATTTCTTCTATATCATTTCTAGTTATAACGAATACATGTACTTTACTATCCGGTGACCGACTAACTGCATTAACAACGTCATTTTCAGACCTGACATCTTTGCCTAACAAAACTTGTTGGTCACATAGTCGTTTTACTGTAGCGCCAGTAGCATCAGCACTACTTTTTCCATGCCCTGCAGTAGTGAAATTCCATGAAGCACCTTCAAGTTGTAGTTTCTCACAAAAATAACGGAATAACTGAAAATTCGTTTTATTCTTATATTGTGTTGTTGCGCCGTCGCTCTGAAAATGGATTGTATTCAAGTTAGGTACAGTACTTGCCATTAACTTTAAAATAGGATGCATGTGAGCCCAGATAGCAGAAGCATCGTGCCTTAAACACTCAGAGACTGTGCAGAATGAAACTGCAGCTACATAATTTCCAAGAACGTCTTTGTAGTAAAAAACACCTGTATGCAGACTCAATTGCTTTTGTGATGCACCAAAGTGCGCAGATTGAATTTCACTATCGCATTTGCATACATAGTTCATTGAAAAGTCAATAACTACATGTGCCTCACCAGCTTGTAGATGTGTCTTATTATCCTGTAAGAAGGATAATTGGTGCTTTGTATCGTATACATGTTTCAACAGACTAGGAGTTTGCATGTTTAAGGTTTTGACCATTTCTGAAACTGTGCAGCTCTTTTTAACTTTTGAAGTTATGGTCACATGAAACATTTTATTCTTTGCACCTAATCTGCTTTCTTTGTGAGTCTCCCACTGAAAATAATACGATTGAATATTGATTTTTCTTTCTTTTACTCCTCTGTTTTTGCATTTTACACAATTGTTATACATACAATTTTTGTTCTCACTATTGCAAACTACATGATTTATGAATTCACTAACTGACTTAGACGAGAGTATTTTTAAGTAAGAAAGTTTTTGAACAAGAAATCTAAAATTTTCATGTGGTTTACATAAACATGTGTCACGATCTGTCATTTTCTTTGTTACTATCCACTTAGGTTTGAATCGATAGAAAATAGCTTTTGATATTTTTAGTGGCTCATTTTTAAAATATTTTCTGTATAAATTTGGCAAAGTATCACATAGAAATCGTTTTTGTTTAACGACCTTGTTTTGTGTTATAACGTTTGATATTCCAGGAGCATAGGAAGAGTTTTCATCTCTTTCCAGGAATGATCTTACGGTTTCTTTGATCAGATTCGTTCGTTCTTCCTTTTTTTGTGTTTTACGTTTGAAAATTATGTTTGAACTTGGACTGGAATTAACCTTTCTCTGATAATATGTACTTGCAATTCTAGAAAATTGATTAGTTTGCCTATTTTGTTTTATTAAACTACCAGATACCATTTGTGCGAACAAAAACTTATGTTTTTCACTGCTTAGTACTTGTTTATTAGCCTTTAGTTGATTTTATAATGTCTCACAAAACATCAAACGCTTTCTCACAGCAAGAGGACCTTGAGCCTCAATGTTTTTGACATTTTGCAATGCATCGTTTTTCTTATTGTTTTTATTCAATAATCTTTAATACTTTGCTCTCCAAGCATCCATTTTTAAATTTCGATTTTTGATAACAGTTTTTAAGTTTTTAATTATCCTTCGCAATCGACTTTCTCTATTTCGAACACTTTTTATTGAATTTTGAAGTTTTGCAATTGTTCTACATTCGTGACTAGTACTGGGTATGTCAGAGTTTGTTACAGTCTCATTAGAACATTCAGTCAAAAAACAATTTTCTTCAGTCATCAGTTTTTTTTTTGGTAATTGCAGAATCACGAGATTCATACGATTCTACATTTGAAAACGAATCGGATTCAAATTCTACGAATTCATTGTTTTCTGAAGACTCATTAGGTACACTATTTACATTATTTGTAGATTGTCTTTCACCAATAAACTCGCTTGTTGCAAAATTGTCTAACTTACGCTTTCGAATGTTATAACTAATTCTAGGTTTCGCTTCTTTATACGGTTCTTGACTAGATGCATTGGGGACACTAAGATTATGTTCAACATTCCTGGAAAAACACTGCAAAATAAACCTATGATAAAATATTTCCATAAAAATACATCATAGCATACCTAACACGTGATAGTGATTCTTTATATTTTTTATCTGCATTGAACTTCCTTAATTTATCCACATTCTTTTGCCGATTCTCTCTAAGCTTTGCTCTTTTTGCTTCAGTTTTCTCTTTCTTGATTTTAAGTTTCAACTCACGCTGTTTACTCTCATTCATTTCTAAGAAATTAATAATTTTAATCTGTTATGATTTATATACCAATGAATACTAAAAGACTACAGTGTTGACGTTCTATAAATAAACATCAGTATTATATAAATATTGTATTATAATAAACTAACTTTGTTTGCAACACATTATAATTTACTTACTTTATCGTCAGTCACCTTCGACAATAAAACCCATAAAAATAAACATTGACAAAAGTTGTCATAATATTTATGTGTATTACACGTAGACATATTTATAGAATATTATTTTATCACTCACGGAAAAAATATCTTGGAAATTTTAGCAATAAAACACTACGACACATTAGCTATGCCAGCGATCATAAACGATAACCTAGTAATGACACTTCGCTTAACTTTGATAGTCAACTTTTACCTGTGGTGGTCAAATATTTCTATCCGTGTATTAATATCGACTGATCGTGACTTATTTTTTTTATTAAATAGCTATTTTCATCCCAAAAAACGTTAATTTACTTTTTACGATGTTAGTCTTGCATTCTAATCGTAAAAATAATGAATAATAAAAAAAAATGTGGAGTGTCAATATTTCATGTTACTAAAATGTCGATTTTACGATGTAGGATATCCAACGGCAACTTAAACATGTGATGGGAACTTCAGAAATACTATAAGGAAGAAATTACATCCTCGTTGATCCCCGTAATAAACGTCCTTTAAGTGTGCCATTTGAAAATGTTGCTTTTTCGAACGAGTTTCGCACAGAACAGACCATTTTTAAAGTGTTCCCACAAAGTAAGCTTTTGAGGCACACGTATGTTGGACATCTCATTTTGTAGGGCCTTTCATGTAGAATGAATATGTGAAATTAAAAATTGAAATAAGAAAAAGTTTTTTTTTCTATAATGAAAAAAGTAAGAAATTTTCGAATTTCTAATAATCGGTGTTACGCTCACATTTTAGGCTGTAGAATTTTTTTTAATCTAGGCACACTATAATTATGCGGAGATTCTCTGAAATTTACAGAGCGATTCGACTAAAGTTATTTTTTTTAGAGCAATATCAAAATAAAAATGTTGGATTGTACGCTCTAAAATTTGGAAAAATCGTACTTTAAGCTCGTTTGTCTGCATTACAACGCTTAATAGTCTGACAAAACGTACAAGGACTAGTTTCGTAATATATTATACGAAAAGAATCTCGATTTTGTTTTAGTGATATCCATTTGCATCCATGATATATCGTCACGTACGGTAAAAGTTAAAAGTACTGTAGAATTACTCATATATGCCTTATATATTATATTTATTTTATTATTAATTACGATTTTGATGATTTAATGCATTATAGTAAATTTTATACAAATAATATAAATGACTGAAAATCTTTCGATTCTTGTACAAATGTGTAATTGTATATTAAATGCATAAAAAATAAACATTTTGACTAAAATTTTGTGAATTTTATTTTTAAATAAAGAAGACTGTATTAAATCCAATAAATTATTTTAAATGATTGTGATTAAAATATAGATGTAAACTATATAAAATTATAAATGTAATATAATCAGAATAAAAATAATTCTTGCAAGTATTAAAATTATTCTTAAACCTGTATGTAAAAACAATGTAAAAACAATGTAAAATTTACATGCTCTTATATTAACACATAATTATTTGAATAATTTGTATAAAATGTTACTTTTCTTTTACATTTTTTTGTATTGAATATTGTACGACAAAATTCGCCTTATTATATACAGCGATGATGAAAAAGACGACGACAATGTAGAAAAAAACGTTGAGAAACGTTTATGCAATTCCACCAATTCTATTTTATATCCTATACCACGTCAAAATTCGCTTAAAAAAAGACGGCAATTATAGAATCAGATCTAAATTACCTAGCCTTTAAAAGAGATGATGTACTTGGCAATGATAATAGTGTTTCAAAAATATAAAAAATGCGGAAATATTTAAATTTAAAAAAAGTGCTTAAAAAATAAAGAACAAAGGGCAGTATGGCAGAAAAAATATAGACAAAAATAAGGAGAAAAATAGAAGACGCTCAGAAATTCGAGCGTGCAGTACGTTGGATGATTTGCACAAAGAACTGCTGTTAAATTTTTAACACATAATAGTAAACGATGGAATAAGTTAAAATTTTTACATCCAAATTCGACATTGAATGTAGAGAATTTCAAATAAATTTTTACTAGGAGGTTGATTATGAACATAATATATATTATTTATTTAGGTATGTGTGATCTCACAAGATGACAAGGCAAGCACTTATTCTTATGCATTTAGAAATAAGGATTGCCGGTTTATGCCGGAATTACTATTAATGATAATTGTATAGGCAGAACAGAAGCGGTCAACACATAAGTAAAAATCACACATTTCAGGAACTAGATGAATGTTATAGTTATGAATGTTATTGCGTATATATATTGGATATATTTATTGAATATTTTTAATAATTGCGCATCGAAAGGCTGCGAATATTGTATGAGCATTTGCAAATTTAATATATAATTTTCCAAATATTCATGCCCAGCGCTCCAGGCTTTGAGCAAATTGTGCAGATGAACGTGATTAAAGTTTAAATTAAGCATATAATATACGATTTCAATCGATCCGGTTATTCATTTTACTCATTTTGAGTCATATTCAAGTTTTTATTTGAAGGGTTAATATGTTCGAAGCCACTACTAAACAAGATTATAATATATTAAGTATTGAATACGCATTATTCCAATGCTTTAGTGGAAAGATTGTATAATACTTAAAGGATTTAAAATAGTGTATATACAATATATACAGATATAATTCGCCAAAGATATCTTGAAAGTGTTGAAAAGATCTCTGCCGGATATCTTTTAAATATCTATAAGATATATTTTAGATATATCGAAATGGTTATTTTCGCATCAAGGGCGTAAAAGAACTTATGCGCCCGTAGGTGTTCACCGCGCCCGAGGGGCTGGCGAAGACTACTAGATGAAAAACTATAGAGTAATTTTTATGCCCGAAGTAACCAAATTCAATACTTCGTCCAGACCTAAGGTCTGGTTCGAAGTAATAATAACAAAAAATAATATTCTAAAAACTTCAAATAGGAGAGCTATATGATACATTAGTGTCATCGGTGATAGTGCTGTGAAAGTGTATTTTCAAAATGCCAAAAAGGAAAAAATCCGAGTAGTACCGCAGTAAAGTACGAAGCAGGTGGAATAATGTACAAAACAATGTAGTTACTTGTGAATCTATTCATACGGAAGAAAGTAATTCAAATGATTCAGAGAGTGACATTATTGAAAGCGAAAAATTGCAATAAAACCAATTAGGATCGCCAAAACTGATTATTCGAGTAAAGAATTTACCTTCTACTTCTAATATTACTCAAAATGAGGAAAATCATCGCGAATATATTTTAGTGAACACAAAACTTTTATCATCTCTACTTTCTAAAGTAAAATGTCAAGATTGTAGTGGAAGTAACTTAAAAATTATTGTAAGTAACGAAAAACAAGGTTTTATTCATAAACTATGTACTGTATGTGAGGATTGCGAAAATGAAGGTTCCCACCACGTGAAGTCGGAGACTTATACTTCGAAACGTGTTTCTAATTCTACTTCCTCGCAACCTCCATTTGACTTGAATCTTCGCATTGTAATGGCTTTTTCGCAATTAGGCAAAGGATACAAACAGGTATCGAAAAGTTTGAGATGATCATGAGTATGACTACATTCCAGGTAACAGCGTTCAATACATGTATAAAGAAAGATTTTACATACAGCATACGGCAAGGTTTTAGATAAAATTTATGAACACTGTCGATGTTACGTCAAAGAAGTGAGTAAACATATTGAAAATGATTTTGAGCAAAGTGATTTTGTGGATATTGGAGTTAGTTATGACGGATCTTGGCTAACACGTGGTCACAAATCAAAGTATGGTGTAGGATGTGTCGTTGACATGGTCACTGGATACGTGATTGATTCGCATGTGATGCCGAAATACTGTCCTGATTGCACATTGGCAGTAGCAAGTTTGGGAGAAGATTCTCCTGAGTTTGAAATATGGATGATGGATGGATGGTCATGCAGATGAATGTCTAGTGAATCATACAGGTTCGTCTGGGTCGATGGAGATTACTGCAGCAACATCCATCTGGAAGCGATCTGAGAAATTCGGTTTTCGATATACAACGATGTGGTCAGATGGCGATTCAAAAACATTCACCCACTTCACATCACTGAATGTGTATGGCCCCACGGTACAATTAGAAAAGGAAAAATGTTTCAACCATGTATCAAAAAGGTAACTCAAACAACGAAGCTAAATATAAATTTTCATTTTTTTGAAAATTATTCACTTGACTACAGGGTATACACTGGACTAAAAAATATAGTTACATTATAGAAAGCACGTAAAGTAACTCTGGGTAGTAGAGGTCACGGTTCATTGAAGGAAACTGCCATTAAAAGTTAGCTGGTTATTACAAAACAGCTTTATACAAGAATAAAGGGGATATTGAAGTAAATAAATAAATCATACCTTCTACTAAATAATAAGCCTACAGCCTACATACCATAAGATTATCATCCTGTGAATCACGGATAAACAGTGGGAATGCGACACCCTTATATGCAACACGTGTTCCCTCTTACTAACGTGGTGGTAATCTTACAGTATTTGGTGTCAATATATTATTGCAAAATTCTGATGACAATAATTGAGGAGAACTTATGTCCATTTTCAGGGTATGAAAAATGCAGTTCTTGCAACAATTGAACACGCATCATCTACTGATGAAAAACCAAATCACAAGTGTCCATCGGGTTCTTCATCATGGTGCTTCTACCAAGCAGCAGTTGCTAATACAAAGACGCATGGATCTCATTCCGATAATATCGGTACTCCTCTAAATGCATTGTGCTACGAAAAAGTCTTAACGATATACGAAAGATTGACAGATGAAAATCTATTACGTCGTTGTACTTTGGGTCTTACACAAAACAGCAACGAGAGTTTGCACAGCACAATTTGGAATAAGTGCCTGAAAGAATCTTTTGTTTCAAAACTCAGGGTTGAAATTGCTGTTGCTGAAGCTGTTTGCGAATTCAATGTTGGAGCGCTCAGGACTGTAAAAGAAGCATAAGCCGAGCTAGGTTTAGAACCCAGGCAAAACTCTATCCACATATGCCGGAAAAGAGACAGTGCGAGATATAAACAGAGCGTTGAAAAAGCGTCTGCAAAATATAAGCGAGTACGTTCAATAATTAGACTAGCTCAAATGCGAAGGGAGCAAATGTCATTGAGCAAGAAGGTCCCACCTATGAAGCGGGGAAATTTAAGTTCACATAAAAACGCCTATTAGTGTAAATATGGTAGAAAATAAAATTAGTGGAAATAAATATTGTCGATGAAAATATTGAAAGATATGGACCGGAGACCATAAATATCCCCAGACAGGATACGGCGTTACATATAACTCAGATTATCCTTCTTTTATGGAGCAACCGTTAATGTTATGAAAAAAAATGTCTAGAATCTTTTTTGTAGAGAATTTCATAATCTACATATTTTGTCTGAAACACTTTTTCATGATATTTATATTTTTAAAAATAAACGCAAAAAGTGGCAAAAATAACGCATTTCTATGTGTTTTGACCTTATATGTGACTTCGGCGCCAACTTTTACTACGATATCCATATTCAGCGCACCAAATTACTTCGGTAAACGGTGTTTCAAAGAGATTGAACGTATGGATCTTTCGCAAATACAATCCAAAATCGTGTCAAAACTACCAAAAATGCTTCTTCTTCCACAAATTTCAATATTTTTCGATGGCTCTTTTTTTATTTTGTTTCTGAAACCCTCGGGAAGGAATAAGGGTATGGATTTTGCGCAAATTTTGTGAAAAATTACAATGTCAAAATGCTGAAAAAAAACTTAATTCTATTTTTTTTCTTTTGTACGTTATTTCTCACTCAAAATAGCGTCAGAAAACAAATATTACGAATTGTTTTAATTATGACTTGACATAGCTGAAAATTCGGGTATGGGTCCCCTTAAACGATATGAGCCCGGCCCACAACTCGCTTAAAGATTTAACTTTTAATGAAAAAGTGGATTTTTTCAGTTTTTTCGTGATAGTTCCTGCCTTAAAATTCTTGCTTAAAATTCCACCAAACCTCCTTTTCTTAAAAGTTTTGTGAAACTTTATCGGTACGTTAAAGACCCTATTTGAAATTGCAAAAAAAAATTACATGGGATTTTTAATAAATAATGAGGGGCATTCGATATCAACATGTACCACATCGCGGTTGAGGCTCTAGCCAGCGGACTAGAAACGACTTTGAAATAAATTAAACAAATAATTAAAAGCGGAAGGATTTCTTCGTTTATCCCGATACTACACCTTCCAGTCGTCAATAAATCGCTTCGTAGGCCAGTCCACTCCGCCGCGGTACACGGAAAGAAGCAGAACAATACTGGAGCGCTGTCTGGAAAGCACTGGTTACTGTCCGGCCGTCTACGACTCTTCCGTTTTCTATCTTTCGGGCTCGCTTGTGCTTAAACTATACATTTTAGAATAGGGCTCTCGCGGAGTTTTTTATAGCAAATTCCCTCCTCTACAAAAAAGGTCTAGTGAATTTTTGCCGTATCTTGCACTGTTTTTGATACGGAAGCGATAGAATGAAAAACAACCAATTTTCGGTGCAAGATACGGTAAAAATTCACTAAACCTTTTTTGTAGAAGAGGAAATTTCCTACAAAAAAGTCCGGGAGAGCCCTATCCTACAATGTATAGTTTAGGTACAAGCGAGCCCGAAAGATAAAAAACGGAAGAATCGTAGACTGCCGGACAGTAGCCATGGCTGCAGTTCTTTTCAGACAGCACTCATGTATCTCTGCTTCTTTCCGTGTAGTTCCGGCTTCACACGTTCACCGCTACGGAGCGCTGCCATCGTGACGCGACCCACAGAAGAAATGGGTTTCGTCGAGTCTATAAGGCGGGGCCCGAGGCCAGTAGGGCACATTTGCGAGCATGCCGTTCTGCTCCAACCGTTGTCATTCTGCCAGAAGACCGGCGGTCTTTGGAAGCCGAGCTACGTGGCACCCTTGATTTTTCTGCGTTTTTCCACTGCCTTCTCCGAGTCCTATAGTCAACAGGAAGCGCTCTACCAGGCACAGGGGTACGCTGCATATGTTACTCGGCAATACCAGGCAGGGTATGGAAACGGCAATGTTAATTTTATGCGTTACGTTTGGTGGTTGGTGTTTAACAACATGAAAAAAAGAAAAATGGAATAATAAAATCTAATCAAAATGAAAGGCAGGTAAATAAAGTAAATGCATGATTTGTAAACAAAATTTAAGTACTTTTTTATATACAAGTACACATAAATTTTGTGTTTCCTCACAAAGAATATCATTTATATTCTCCAAACCAATAAAAAATGCGCCTCCTTTTTTCCAAACACTATAACAGGTTCTATTTATTATAAAGAAATAAACTGACATGATTATTAATGATGTCTGAATGATTTTCAGTCTTGGTTTGAAGTTTTTACTTTGTGTAATCAACGTCACAAGTATCCGGAACAAGATTATGCGATCAATGTTTGTACTTATCTGTACGATATTAAACAGTGCATAAATCTTAACAGTAAAACGAAGCAATCGTTGTAAAAGCATTCCGACAAAAGAGGTTATTTCCTTTAAAGTAACACTTAATTTGTTTCCATATATTAACTATTAATTTTATTTTTCCAGCTGAGATACTAAATCTGAATCAAATTTATAGCATGGTATTTCAAAATTTTCCCCAATTCTTAGCCATTCTGTAACATTAATGAGTGCATTTTTCGTTGTAGTTTGGTTACGTGCCATGACATTATTTTGTTCTGTCATTTGAGTTGCACTACTGAGTAACCCTACTATGGGTCCATATCTAAAAAAACTTTTAATAAAAACTGCGACAGAAAAACTACGACAAAAAAACTATTCCAAACCAAATAAAATAAAAAGGAGGGCTTTTAACCTACAAAGTGCAAGTAATAACCGAATGCAGGACAAAATTCTGCAAGCACGTGTTACTTGCGAAGGAGTATATATAAAAAGACGTTTTTTAATTATTTTCCTCTACGTTTCGAACCTACTAGGGTTCCTTATCAGGAGGCAGCAATTTACAACTGATTAACCAAGGATTAATGACTAGATGGTAACATTAGCCAGCGTTTTATATATCCATACCTACGGAGGTGGGGGTAATATTTTAATTTCATAATACGTATTAGATCTTCATATGACGTGTTTAAATTAAGAGAATCTTGGATTTTATTCAGAGAGTTATGCTGCAATTTTATGTGGATTATTTCGGAAAGTCTCCTTTTAGCGAAATTATCCTCAGTATCTAAAACTGCAACATTCTGCCAATTAAAATCATGATTTGTTTCGATTCGGTGTTCAGTAATAACGGTGCTCAGTTATGATGGTCTTTGTATGTTAAATTTGTGTTCGTCTACCCGTGTTTTCAAATTACGTTTTGTTTCGCCAACATAAGTTGCATCGCAATCGTTACATTTAATGCAGTAAACTGAATTATTACAATCCATTTTTTTAATTTTATCTTTACCTTTGCTGATAATCGGGGATAACTTGTGTTGCATTCCCGGTACAGTGATGATGTTATATTCTTTCAATTTTTGTTGAATGGATTGGTAAAGACCACTAACAAACAAGATTCTTAAATAAAATTTCGCATTGTCAGATCCTGAGTCATTGAATTGTGTATTATTCACATGCTGCCGATCTCGCTTTTTAATGCGTTCTCTTATTAGATCTTTAGGATAGTTATTTTCGTGGAAAAGTTTAGAAACTTTGACAATGTTCGGAGCGTGAAATCATTTATCGACATTTAGTAACGCTCTATCGATAAGCTTGTCCATTACCGCCATTTTTTGTGATATTGGGTGGTGAGAATTAAATATATAATGAGAAATAGTTTTTGAATTTAACCGATGTACAAATACCGGATACAGTTAGATCTATAGCTCAGCTTGGTCCTGGTTTCAATCTAAATGTGGATTTGGATAAAAAAACCATTATTGACACCATCAAATCCACTGAATCGTTTTTGTTTAAAAATCGTAATAGTGATTTACCATCAGCTGAAATTACATAATCCATTGCTAATATCATCAAGCATAATATTCATAAAAAAACACCTCGGATTATTCATGAAAAAACCATAAATAAAAATTTAAAAGAAACGAAAACTTTCTTTAATAACAATCCGGACGTAATGTTTACAAAAGCCAATGCAGGGAAAGTGACCGTGGCAATGAGCCGAACACTGTATACACAAAAATTCGAAAATTTACGAATAAGTAAGAATTTTCTTTTCCGCAATTTTTTTTCCTAAGTGAAAGTAATTTTGATATAGAAGAAATTCTTGGAATAGGGGAATAAATAGGACCATATTCGGAAATCGAACTACATTAAATAGATGTTATTTGGCCTTCATTCCAGCACCGATTTGGGCTCGCGGAGTGACCATTACCTTAAAAACTGGGAAAGTAACTTAATTATATAAATTGAAAAATTCGTTTATCATCGAACGAAAGGAAAGATACAATATGTATATTAAAAATATACATATTGTATTTTTTGTGGTGTTTCATCTCGGACCATACCCGCTAGAATCATCAGCAAGTCTTTGCTGCATGGTCGTGCCTCGTACATCCTCCAAGAGATTATATATTGGAAAATCATTTATATGAAGTGTAATTTATTTTCGTAAATTGCGAAAACTGGACACGCATAGTTAAGACATCCAACGTCTCAACTTGTAAGCGAAATGTAGTAAATACATTCCGCCCAACAAGGTAGAGAGCTACAGTATCGATCGATGAAGAACAAATTTTAATATTAAGAATGAACAACCAATCATATTACACCTAGATTCGGCGCTAATTACATATTGTATCTTTCCTTTAATTCGAAAATTTATTCACGGACGAAATTACTTATATACCGGTTAATGAGAATCCTTTAAAATTATTACGATCTTCTTGCCATGAAATTTTGAAATTTTTAAATTCTAATAAATTTTTACCGAGATAGTTCCACAACAATACTTTTAACTCAGACGGATAAGTCTTTACCACGCGGATACGGCCTACCAAAAATACATAAGCGGTGGACATACATGGTGGTAAAGGACAATCTTATCGATAGATCGTTACTAAATGTCGATAAACCATTTCACGTTCCGAACATTGTCAAAGTTTCTAAACTTTTACATGATAATAACTATCCTAAAGATGCAATAAGAGAACGCGTTAACCCTTTGCGGCATAGTGGGATGCTCAGCATCCCACCTATTTTCTCTCAGTTTTTAATTAATTATTCGGCTGTTTTCATCTAAGCAATCGGGTTTTTGAGTTAATTATGTTAATAAGATGTATATAATCATAAAAAAAGTTACATATTATCAATTATCGTTAATTTTTAATTATTATAAATAAATAACCACGGAAAAATATCAATAATTTCAGAAAAAATTCATTTTTGATTGAACAATTATATATATTTGCATGAAACTATAGCATTTTATGTTTTTTGAGTCGCTGATTTCGAATCTGACGTCAGATTTGTAAAAATTAAAATGGCGGATCCAAGATGGCGGACCGAAATATGAAAAGTTGCTCGATCTATACGAAATTTGTTACTCCGGGGTTTTCGGGATCGCTGATTACGAATCTGAAGTCAGATTTTGAAAATTCAAAATGGCGGATCCAAGATGGCTGACCAAAATTTGTTTTAATTTCATCCACATTTAATTGTTGAAATCTGACACTGGATTTGTCATCGGTGATCGGGAAAACGTACCAATTTTCAAGAAAATCCAACACTCGATTTTTACGTTCGTTCGCCATCCTAGATCCGCCAATTTGAATTTTGCAAATCTGAAGTCAGATTCGAAATCAGCGACCCCGAAAACCCCCAAGTAACAAATTTCGCTGAGATCGAGCCACTTTTTATATTTCGGTCCGCCATTTTGAATTTTCAAAATCTGACTTCAGATTCGAAATCAGCGACCCCGAAAACCCCCGAGTAACAAATTTCGCTTAGATCAAGCAACTTTTTATATTTCGGTCCGCCATCTTGGATCCGCCATTTTGAATTTTCAAAATCTGACTTCAGATTCGAAATCAGCGACCCCGAAAACCCCCGAGTAACAATTTTCAGCTGTTTTCCGTGTAAAGAAAAATGTATGCCGCAAAGGGTTAAAAAGCGAGTTCGACAACATGTGAGTAACACACAATCCAATGACGCAGAATCTAACAATGCGAAATTTTATTTAAGAATCCCGTTTGTTAGTGGTCTTTACCAATCCATTCAACAAAAAATGAAAGGATATAACATCATCACTGTACCAAGAATACAACACAAGTTATCCCCGATTATCAGAAAAGGTAAAGATAAAATGCAAAAAAATGCATCGTAATAATTTAGTTTACTGCATTAAATGCAACGATTGCGATGCAACTTATGTGGGCGAATCAAAACGTAATTTGAAAACACGGGTAGACGAACACATATTTAACATACAAAACCGTCACAACGGAGCACCGTTATTACTGAACACCGAATCCAAACAAATCACGATTTTAATTGGCAGACTGTTACAGTTTTAGATACTGAAGATAAAAGGAAACTTTTCAAAATGATCCACATAAAATTGCACCATAACTCTTCGAATAAAATCCAAGATTCTCTTAATTTAAACACATCGTATGAAGATCCAATACGTATTATGAAATTAAAATATTACCACCCACCTCCGTAGGTATGGGTATATAAAACGCTGGTTAATGTTACCATCTGGTCATTAATCCTTGGTTAATCAGATGTAAATTTCTGCCTCCTGATGAGGAACCCTAGTAGATTCGAAACGTAGAGGAAAATAATGAAAAAACCTTTTATGTACGTCTTTTCGGTGCGTAAAGTAAACTTTACGCACTCGATTATACTTTACGCACGAAGAAGCCGTACGTAAACAATATTTCGGCACACGTGTGTGTGTGTAAAGTTCTTTACGCATACGCCCTTGTATCGAAAACTGCTATTTTTATATATATTCCTTCGCAGGTAACACGTGCTTGCAGGGTTTTGTTCTGCGTTCGGTTGTTACTTGCACTTTGTAGGTTAAAAGCCCTCCTTTTTCATTTTATTTGTATCAATAATATACCTACATTACTTCGACCCAGACGAAGTATTGAATTTGTTCACTTCGGGCATAAAAATTACCCTATAGGTTTTCATCAAATGTCGACGTTTCAGACCCTAAGGAACCCAAATCAACAATAAAAAAAATTGTGTCCGTGATCTTGTACGTACGTACGTTTTTACGTCCCGTTTTATTGTCTTGCGATAACTCGCGAACGGATAAACGTATTAACATAATTTTTTTTAAAATACGCGTTTTTTACAATTGGCATAACTTAGATCTGATTAGATTTTGGCGCAGATCCGTCCGTCCATTACTACAAAAAATTAGCTCCAATTAAGTTTCTTCGTAGTTTTTGCATTTACTTTGAAAAATACAAATTTTATTAAAAAATGTTCAAACAAAAAAGATAAGAGCATGAAATTCTCTACAAAAAAGGTTTTATGCCTTTTCTTCCTAAAGTCAACGATAATGCCATAAAAACTGGTTTAAAATGCTTATGACTATTGTCTGAAAAAGTATTGAATCACCTCGGCAAAAAAATTACCCTATAGTTTTCCATAAAATTTCGACGTTTCGACCCTCTACCCCCAGGGGTAGTCTTCGCCAGCCCCTCGGGCGCGGTGATCACCTATGGGCGCATAAGTTCTTTTACGCCCTTGATACGAAAATAACTCTTTCGATATATCTAAAAGTTGTCTTATAGTAGCTAAAAGATATCCGTTAGAGATCCTTTCGGCACTTTCAAGATATCTTTGACGAATTATATGTATATATATTGTATATATAACATCATAATGATACAGACAGTAATAAAAACACAGTAAACATGCAATATGCATCGAATAGTCTATTACAATACAAGTGCATGAAGTAAGTATATTGCAACATTTATTTATTAATACTTCGGCTGGCTTATTGTCAGGGTCGAAGTTTTGAAAATGATCATTTTCAATTTTCACACATATAAGAAACACTATATTGTTGTAACATATCTATCGAAGCCACATGAACCTAAATATGATTGGACCCTCAAATATCAATATAATTTTGTAATATAATTGAAAGCTGTTAGTAAACAAACGAGTATTAAGGAATAGCCGACTCTCCACTGGGTCGAAGTTTTTGAGCGAACGAGGCATCACGCCAACACTAGTTTCAATTTGTATTTTATTTACGAAAACAACTTTATACAAAAGAAACTTACTTCAAAGAACTTAAACCAAATAAACTTCATAACAAAAAAATCACATTCGTTCATTATTTTGCAAACTTTACACATTCATACTACAAAGATGTGATTGCAAAAAAACGGGCACTTTTTTTGGCTCTTTTTGGAGTCACTCGTTACAAGACATATTCTTGTATTTAAGTACAAATACACACAGTGTTACTTTTAGTGCTTTATGAACTTTCTCATGTTTATTGTATTCGCCAATATTTGTGAATTTGGAATCACGGATCCCACAAACGTACATAGTTTATAGGAAAAAATAAAGGAAAAATATGCAAATCTATCAGAATCAACAATTGCAAATCATACAATTGTAAACTCTGCAAGAAAGGAAATAATATAAGTTATAAAATAATATTTAGTTGTTTTCAAAGTGAAAAAGGTAATTGCAGGCATCTTGAAATTTTTTAACCAGACAATCGTCACTGCTGCGCGTTCACTCGCGAATGTCTGATCGCGATATATGAATCCGCACCACCCGGATGGACCCGGATTTAAGCCCCCAATATTATCGACGAAAAGGGGAGCGGAATCGATGCAGTAATAACTCAAAATGACAATATCCAAACTTTACTTTTATTTAAATAATTTGGCGGAATGGCGGCGATATTTCTGGGCGATCAAAACTGTATGATTCTACCGAAGCCGCGTAGACCGTTTTTATACTGATTGACAAACGAATGATTGTTTTTTAGACAAGACCATCGTCGCTGAGGCATGGGAATTAGTGTTCGAACGTCCTAAGGTCATATGTTACCGATCGATTCAAATAATGATTTTATTCGTCCATGTCATCATCTGTATTAAACTTCGAAATTCGACGTATCTATTTCTCGAATCGGAGTCGACATCGTCAAATTTAGGTTTAAATTGTTTGTTTATATTTGTCGACATGATCCCGCGGTACCTTATTCCAGGGTAGGATCTAGCTTTCTTGGCGCATGTCTGCCAATCGGTGCTAGACGACACCCTGCATTGGGCCCCCTAGATTGACGCAACATGCCAGACTCCTCATCCATAGTAAAACGCACCACTGGAGGGCGTACGGGAGGAAACAGTAGAGGTCCTCTTGAAGACGTTTGTCCATCGTTACCCCCACAGGACGCGAGAAGGACTTCTGCTCAAGCCCCGTCCAAACATCGACAGAGGACGGTCTCCAGCCGTATGGGATTGGGAAAAGCCCCAGTGATGGATGGGATGACAGTGTTAATGTTTAGGATCTTGGTGTCCGTTGTCCCGCGTTTCCTGTTGGCTATGTATAGCCAGTTAATTGAGTATAATTTAGGTGCCCAAAGCTCGCGCCATGCGGGCACCCCCGATGTTCTGGGCACTACCCCTGCTACCTGTCAGGAGAGGTGGTGAGTGGCTATCCCACCTGTCAGCCCTCCGGTAAGGCAAGCCTCACTGGTGGGCCACCTATTCACTTTCATGGTTGCACGACCAGGTGGGCAGATAGGGTATGTTATTAGCTACTTTCCAGCGAAACCACCCAACTGCTCGGGCAAGGCCACCGCCCTTGACTCCGACAAAAAAGGCAGAGACAGGGGCGATTTGTTCCCTTTAAGGAACATGCAGTTCGTTTTGACGGGGCTTATTTTGACTCCCGCAGCTGCTCCCCACTCCTCGGCTCTACCAAGCTCCTGGCGGATACCCAACTCTATCAAAATAATCGCCGTCAAGTATTGAAATTTCGTCACTTATCAAGTGTTTAGTTCGTCTCCATATAGTTCCAGCGTTTGATTTTTGTAAAATTTGTCTACATCGTTCTATTGTCGCAGTCCCGCGTTAAAACGGAATTGTCTATCCGATTGATTTTGACAGGCACGTCACGAACCGACCGCGGAAAAGACAGGTGTATCAGCTGAGTGTAGTCCGACATATTGGGGGACCGATCTATTCGAGATTCTTACGTGCTTGTGTAACACATGTTAAACGATATCTGTCTCAATGTCTCCAGACTCGGTAGATTTACACCAAAATTGATGTAATTTTAAGTAGGATGTCTGGGTAGTCGATGGGTATACGCAGGGCCAGCGGAATGAACTTTTATAGCCTATGGAATGTCTGGCAGATAATCTGAGGAGGGGGGGGGGGGGGGTACAAATAAATACTCTTTTTTTTACACTGCAAATCAAATTTGATAAAAATTTAAATTACACACAGAAAAATTCCTTTGGAAATATTTTTACAGCGATGATAAGACGTCTATATAAAAAATAGAATGTTCCTTGTTTACAAATTAACCTTCTTTACAAAAATTCAAATTCGGAAAAAACTATTACAATTTCAATTTTAAGAATAAATTTATGATGCGTATATCAGCGTATGATACAAAAAACGATTGGTTTTATTAATTATAACGAAGGATTTCTTTCAATTTTAAAATATATAGAATTGAAAGTATAAAACCAAAATTGCGAAATGCAAAAAGACTCCGGTTGCATTTGTCTGACGCAAGGAGGTATTAAACTCGGGTTAGGGTTAGGTTAGGAGAACCCAAAATACATCGATCACGAAGAATACCTAAGCGTCTTGAGGAGAGGGGTGCAAGCTAGGGTCATGCTTTTAAAACACTTACAAAATATTATCGAAAGATATATTTTGAAATTTTTGATCAAGTAATCATGTCCATAAGGACAAAGGACAGGAAATTTTCCCCCGCGTTAATGACGAATATGTCTATTTGCGGGACGGCTCTCGGGTGGAGCGGTACAGGATAGAGAAAGACAGAACTATAGGCAGATACACACACAACACCCACCCAGAGCCCCCCTACCCCAATATCGGTATCACCAGCAGATTCGGCGGTCTGTGTCTTAGCGAGTACGACGCGGGGCTTATCCCATCTTTATCCGAGATAAGACCCACGACGTACCGACCGCGGATAAGGCGCGGACGGTACTGATAACTGCCGAAAATTCGTACCTTCACCCTGCAAGGTTCCCCGGTTATTCCTCACTGGACATAAGCAGAGAAAATTGCACGGACGGGGATTCGAACTCGGGATCTTCGCGACGTTCCGTTCAGACTGACGCCTTAGCCCGCACGACCATCACGCCGACACTCATGTACATAAATGAACGATTTAATTCAACCACCATGACATTGCTAAATTCGTGCGAAGATTTTGTGGCAGGTAAGCCGAATAGTAACATAGAGGATGTCGTTAAATTTTACAATTTAAGTAATAACTCGGTGTCAAAATTTGACTCGAACAGATTGAACGATTTCGATTTCGATAAACAAAAATTAGAATTGCACCGCGGCATGTTTATCGAAATCGCATCGTCAAGAAAAGTTTCGTTCAAATGCTTGGGTGATGTTGTGCAGTCTAGTCAAGAGAATCCGGAAATCGGGTAACTTGTACCTACGTACACAAAATTACTTCGTGTTCTTTTGACGATCCCTGCAATCTTGTGTCCAAATGAAAGATCATTTTCGCATTTGAGATACTTAAAAAATTATTTACGATCGACCACGACTCAAAAGCGTTTAAATCATATTTCCACATTATATACACACCAAAATTCTATAGATACATTAGACATAGAAGAGCTTATGAATGTATTTATTAAGAAAATCACACAAATAGCCGCTACTTTTGCAGTGTAAAAAAATGAGTATTTATTTTTACACCCCCCCCCCCTCCTCAGATTATCTGCCAGACATTCCATATGCTATAAAAGTTCATTCCGCTGGCCCTGCGTATACCCATCGACTACCCAGACATCCTACTTAAAATTACTTCAATTTTGGTGTAAATCTACCGAGTCTGGAGACATTGAGACAGATATCGTTTAACATGTGTTACACAAGCACGTAAGAATCTCGAATAGATCGGTCCCCCAATATGTCGGACTACACTCAGCTGATTCACCTGCCTTTTCCGCGGTCGGTTCGTGACGTGCCTGTTAAAATCAATCGGATAGACAATTCCGTTTTTAACGCGGGACTGCGACAATAGAACGATGCAAACAAATTTTACAAAAATCAAACGCTGGAACTACCTGGAGACGAACTAAACACTTGATAAGAGTTGGGTATCCGCCAGGAGCTTGGTAGAGCCGAGGAGTGGGGAGTGGCTGCGGGAGTCAAAGTAAGCCCCGTCAAAACGAACTGCATGTTCCTTAAAGGGAACATGCAGAGGAAACCAATCGTTGGCGTGGGCTTCGTAGACTCCGTGGTAACGATCTACCTGGGGGTAACGATCGGGGTGGGTATGAATACCTGCTCCACGCGAAGGCGTTGAAGAGTAAACTGCCCCAGTCGTCACCTCTATGAGGGTACCGTGAAAGGACTGGGGTCTAAAGAGGAGGGCCACCGACATTGTGTTTGGGGGTTTGTTTAGGGCCTGTGCCCTGTATGCCTCGGAGGCATGGGGGAGGGTCGTACATGGAGTGATTGCGCGTAAGCACCTGCTCAGTGCCCAGCCGATGGCACTATATAGCGCCGTCAGCGTATGCCGAACGGTCTCGACCGAAGCCATGATGGTCCTAATGGGCGAACCCCCTTTGGGACCTGGTGGTCCGCCAGACACTGGTGCTTACCGCGATGAAGAGGGGGATTACCCTCCCCCATGATGACGCCCTAACTAGGGGTGTCATGCAAGCCGATGTTGGCCTCCGAGTTGCGAAACTCGAGGCCAACATGCTGGCAGAATGGCGACAGAGGTCGGTGGGAGCGGGGTGCGGGGCCACTACCCGCCTCTTCTTCCCGAGAGCCGATGCCCTCCTCGAAAGGAAGTGGCTGCAGCTCAACATGTTCTCGGCGTTTCTGCTTATCGGACATGGTCTCAACGACTTCCTCTTCCAGCGCCGGTTGGCGGAGACCCGAGACTGCGACTGCGGCACGAATGCAGAGACCAGCGCGCATATGCTGCTGGAGTGTCCGCACTATGCGGGCATCAGTGATTTCGAGGCGATGGGGATTGTCCGCGGGGCGGATGGCCCATGGGACGTCTCCCAGGTCGCTGATAGAGCGAACACGTTCTCGGCCTTTGCCGAGTTCCCGAGGGCGGCATTTGGCAGGAGGAAGACCCGCATGGACGCTGAAGTCCACGGGACACGTCCTGGATCTGCCTAAAGAGGTAGATCAGGATATGGGGCAGGGGGCAACCCTATGGGGGTAATCTCGATTGCCCCCCTAAGGTTGCCACGGGAACTGGCAATCCCGCCCTCCTGAGCTTGGTTGAACGGGAACCAGCGGGAGGCTTGTCCCCAAACCGTTCCCCCCACCCAGGGTATGGGTACCGCGGGGGGGTGGCTAGCCCCAGGAGCTTGCTCCTGCCACCCCATGGGTTGGTTTCGCGGGGGCAGTGGTTTTGTTAGAAAGGCTTCTCTTGACCAGTAGAGGCGTGAAGACAAGCCCCTTCACGCCAAACTGGTAGCTACGGCGGGGATGGCAGAGCCCTTAAACTCTGCCCCGCCCCCATGGGGGGGGTGTCCTAAACCCGCGAGGGAGGCAGGGCACCTTAAATACAAATTCAGATAAATCTGTGAAGCCGGCCAATGTCAGCGTCGCACCCCCCCCCTCCCTGCCGCCAGCCCTTTCGTAGAAGAAGAGGTTGCGCAGGTAGTCCGCGCAGAGAGAAATGTGGTGCGTAACCCCACACGACCGGTACCGTCATGCCCGCCGTGCCAACCACAAGTGGCGACACCTACCAACCTGCGGCTGTCAGGAGTACCTCGTCTCCTGGATGTGGCGCCGAGAGAGCGCTTATCTCCGGAGACCAAGTAGCCGCAGAATGCAACTGTAAACAGACGGGTCACATATATCGAGAGTGCCCCCACCCTTTAGGTCATTTTTGTCGGGTCTGTGGCTACCCTAGCCGAGATGCTAACAGTTGTCCTTTTTGCGCTCGCAAAAGGTCGGAAAACTGTTGGCGGGGGGGGGGGGGGGACCCCCTAGGCCCCCCTAACACCTGCATCCGCGACCAGCCCTTCGTCGAGTCGTACGATAACGAACATTGGGTACGGAAAGATCGCTTCTACAGCATCTAAGCCCTTTGGGCCCAATATCGAGTTCGAGTCAATCGATCCCTGTGAAGCTAATCAGTGGACATTAGATTCGGACCCTCGTCCCCACTTCCGCGTAGCTGTGAATGAAAAGGTTATTAGGGCTCTCGTTGATACCGGAGCTTCGCGTTCGTACTTAGGCCTCGCGTGTAACGAGGTAGTTTCGCCCTTCATGAGGTCAAGTGAAGAGCAAGTCAGAGTCGCAATCGGCGCGCTAGTCCAACTAGATGGCGTTGTCACCCTCGCGGTGACAGTCGATAGCCATACTAAGAATTTGGAGATAAAAGTTGCTCCCCTCCACTATGCCTGCGTGCCAGTAGATACGGAGAATAATGCGTGGAGTAGCTGCAACGGCACCCCGCACTCGCTAAACGATACTAATATTTCGGTCACCGCCTTCGCCGTACATGACTGCGCTGGATTGGTCGCCCCCTCCCAGGAAGCCGCCCTACGGTTAAGGAGGCTGCTCGATCAATTTATCCCGCAAATAGGTCAATATGAGCCCGCTTGTAACAGCACGATATGTAACCGTGACCGTGGAGAATATTGCAGTAGTTATGCAAAATATATTGTCATTGTAGGTTTAAAACAAAAATAATATTCAGGTATACATTTCCAAAGTTTGTCAATCAATGTCCGCCATATGTGGTCAACCATTTTGAATTTCGAAATTGCTTCTTCATATTCGTATTCAGCATACCTAAAAACAACTTGTGAGATAGGTAGATCAGCCGAAAATTTGATCAGAATAAAATATCTCCATACGACCATAATTTGAATAAAAATTCTGGAAATAAGCCGACATTTTGGACACTTTAAGGTGAAATTAAAAATGCTTACCTGTTTAGAAATGCGTGTTAATTTACAAAATATAACTATATCGTTCGAATGATAGCGTTTTTAACGATATCGAATCTTCATAGCCGCATTCTTATGGAGAGCCGGAAAACGAGTAAAGCCAAAGAAATATCCCAAGCGGAAATTCGAACAATTGTAATATAAAAGATTGCAATTCGGAATTAATGCACTTTGAGAATGAATTAGGACGGCCCCTTGCAATTCCGCTACCCTGTTGCGATGCTCGTCTACAGGCAAACAACTTTAAGACGAAGGATAGTTTAACATATAACAAAAATTAATCATATAAAAAACTTATTTAACATTTATCAAACGGAGACGTTTGGCGCGATTATGCCGTTTTATGTTTTTTAACAAAAAATACTGAAGTATAAAAAATAACACAAAAATGAATTAAGTTACACGCGAAGCACTGACTTTAATAAGCCTTGCCCAGCAGGCGGCTTAAGTTATAAAACGTGTAACAGCGAGCCAGCCAACAGGCGGCAACAGTATGCAGAACTTGAAGAACCGTTTGCCTACCACACGGGTGGCAATCACCGATTGTAGCAGACCTCCTTTGATTTATGCTGCCCTGTAACAGCGCCTAACAGGCGGTATGTAATCCGTGCTGTAGCAATCGATAGAAGTGAAGAGACTACACTCAACTGGACCTGAGGAGATGCGTCGGAAGCTGTGGAAAAAAATTATATGAGGTAGCCCTGATAAGGACTGAAAAAGGATGAATAAGTTAGTCCCAAATCCTAGACGGTGTTTCAATTCCAGCTCCAGATGATGCTGCGGAAGAGCAAAGACTAATGTGAGGATGCTGCAGTACTAGCCAATCCTTGTGAGCTTTCCTATCCAAACAATGTTGTCCTCTGGTAAGTAGCCTACGTCTTTTGACTTATTCGTGACCAGGAAGATGTCGACGAATATATTATAGCGATCGAAAAGAACATTAGAGTGACTATGCCATTGGAAAGGTCGCTTATTTATACCCTGTACTATCCGTATTGTACTTATTTTGGGCCTATTTGATTGGCCAAAAGTTCGAAAGAGGGGTTAACATGGTTCATACCTTAATTTACTAAAAAGAACAGAATTCGACTTTTTTAGCTTAAAAAATGCATTCTTATCTCTTCATATTAGAAGGATAAAACCTTATAGAATTAAGATAATTAATTTTTAACTATAAAAAAATATGTTCTATTATATTACAGTTGAGATCTCCTAATATATGAATTTTTATGATATCTCCTACAGATTCTATAAAAATTCCTCGTACCAAAGATGCATAGTTTCTCGTGCCTCTGTTGCAGGCCAAAAAAATTAAATTTTAACTTAATATCTTATAGAACGAGTATTCGTAATTTATCAAATAGTTTTGGGCTTATATTGCTCTGGAATAAATTTTACGAGGTCCCATAGCATAATTATGGTGTGCCGGTTGCACTCAATTGAACTCGGTTCTTATCTCGCCGATCTCGCTAAAAAATATCAAATTAATTTCTTAAATGCTCTAGTAACGAAAAAATTAATTTGAAACATTTAAATAATCGGATTCTCCTTATTTCCGGAAAATACTCGGAAGGGCATTTAAATAATTATTTTTCTGTTTCAATTTTAAATGATTAAATGTGTAATATTTCTGCCACTTTAATTCACTATATTTTCCGGATACTAGTGGATTATAATAATTCGGAATTGAAAAATGATTTCGAGTGACAAATTCCTGCCACTTCTATTACTTATATTTTCCCGATATATTCTAGTAATAGTTCTCGGCTTCCACGCGTTTTTTTAAAGGGGCGGTATCCGCCACACCTGCATATCTTTTAAGTTCAAACCTATTATACATTTCGTATGTACTTTTTCGATCATAGAAATCCCGGTATCGACGTGAAAAATGAAGTTAACAAAACTACGCCAAACAATGCATTTTTGTCACATAGTTTTGCCAGTCATAAAAAAGTCACTCTCGAAAATAGTAAATAAGATATATTTTAAACAATCTATGTATTGATTTCAGTATATAAATATGTGGCAGAAGTTGTAAATGAGCGGTCGTGCATTCCGGACGTTAAAGGGTTAAGACAAAGTTGTCCATGAGAAATGCTGCTTAATGTTGGCCTTGCGAGACGGAAAATATGACGTCGTGAAATATTATGTCCCCATGTATATGTATTCGAATTTTACAATATGGCATTGTCACAGTCACGAATGTATGAAACTTGTGCCGTGTGTTTCGTTGATAAAAAAATATCGTCACCGAAACCCATGCCTCGTATTCGCCCGCTTGAACGCTCAGGTTTTCATTCGCTGTCACGGCTGGCACGAGACGATCTGAAATTTATTTAGGAATTCATACGAATAATTTTTTTACTATGGAATAACTGAAGTTAAAAAGCATAAATATTTCCCAACCATTTAAAGGAATCTTTGAAAACCGTTCAATTAGATACATTTCTAGACCAGCACTTCTAAATAGCAATTAAAAACTCAATCAATATTCATAAATGTTATAATTTGTAATAATAAGGATTACTCTACATTATTCTTTGCCAGACTCGCGTTATTATTTTCGAACTCTATGTTTGGTACAACTGCAGTCCAATTGCATTTACTTTTAGCAACCCAACCCTAAGTTAGACATTTTCGACCTACCACAGGTGCATTTTTAAACATTTGGACTACGACCTACTAGGAATAAGAGTAAAGACTCTAAATAATTTAATAGGTTAAGTTAAAAAGTTCATTAGTAAAAGTGGAATATTCTTCAAAAAATTGTATTCAATTCTTTCATTCACAGTTAACAAGTGGTCTCACACGGCATCTATTTATTATATATACGTATATACAGGGTGGCCGAATTATCTGAAGACATAGAAATATCTCGAGAACTATGCACAGATTCAAAAAAAGGTGTGCACGGAAAAATCTTTGGGAGCGCTGCTCACCCAAACCGGACTGGCAACCCTCCCGCAGCACTTTTAACTTTTCAAATGATTAAAAATATAAGAGCGTCAAAATAAATTTTTTTCTGAATAGATATCGATTCATAGTTTCATTAAGAAAGTTTGTGCACTGTTTTTAGACCATAAAATGACATGATTTATAAAGATTGTTAAAAGCGTGAAAACCGGCACTTTTTTCACTTTTTTCGCTTCGGTATCGAAAATAGAGCAAAATAGAGCAAAATTGGACTGAAGCTTTTTTGTAGAGCACAACATTTCCGACAAAAAGTCATGGGCAGCGTTAGTCTAACATTAATAGTTTAACCAAAAAGAAAGCACGAATTTAAACAAAATATTCCGAATATTTTACATTGGTTATCGATCAAACTGTAAGTTGACGTTCCATTGTTGTTTGTGGTTAAACTATTAACACTAGACTAGGGCTGCCAGTCACTTTTTTGTAGGAAATTTCACGCTCTACAAAAAAGCTTGAGTGCAATTTTTCTCTATTTTGCTGTATTTTCGATACGGAAGCGAAAAAAGTGAAAAAAGTATCGGTTTTTACGCTTTTAAGGATCTTTATATCATATAAGTAATCTGATGGTCTAAAAATAGTGCATAAACTTTCTTAATGATACTATGAATTGATATCTATTCAGAAAAAATGTATTTCATGCTCTTATATTTTTAATCATCGTTTGAAAAGTTAAAAGTGTTGCAGGAGGGCTGCCCGCCCAGTTTGGGTCAGTAGCGCTCCCAAAGGTTTTTTCGTGTAGGGGCATCGGTTCACCGGTATGTCGAGACCAACCATTGGAAGGTATGCATCAATGTTACGTACATACAACGTATATAAAAGTATGACATAAGCCGGCGTGATGGTCGTGCGGGCTAAGGCGGTCAGTCTTAGTCCGCCCGAACTGAACGTCGCGAAGGTCCCGAGTTCGAATCCCCGTCCGTGTAATTTTCTCTGCTTATGTCCAGTGTGGAATAACCGGGGAACTTTGCTGGGCGAAGGTACGAATTTGGGACCGCTGCCGACCCCCGTCAGCAGTTATCGGTATCGTCACGGTCTTATCCGCGGTCGGTACGTGGTGGGTCTTATCTCAGATAAAGATGGGATAAGCCCCGCGTCGTACTCGCTAAGGCACAGACCGCCGAATCTGCTGGCGGTACCGATATTGGGGTAGGGGGGACTGGCTCTGGGTGGGTGTTGTGTTCTATATGCCTAGTTCTGTCATGTTCCGTCTTTGTCCTGTACCTCTCCACCCGAGAGCCGACCTCCGTGAAGTTAACCGGCCATTGTAACGAAATCGATCGAAAATAGCGCGAATCGTTTGCGAATGATTGCGATTACTGATTTTTCGTTTGCGACTCCGTCGTTTTTGAGTTATTTGCAAAAAACGACATGGCCGTTAGAATTTCGTTAGAATTTCGCCCAAATTAGGCTTGATCGTTTGCGATTCGTTTGCGAATTATGAATTAAAAGTTCTTTTTCCGATAACTTGTAAAATAAAAAAAAATAAATTATCCTATATGTCACATTATATACAAATTCTTAAAAAGGTTTGCGATTCGTTTGCGAATTGAGAAAATATAATAATCTCTCGAATATCATAATAAATAATGCGAAAATAAACGAATTATCGAAAGTTACTAGATCCGGCCCGCCTCGATATACAAAATCCTTTAAAAGGTTTGCGATTTTTTTGCAATCTTTCTCAAACGTTTACGATTATTTTGCGAATTGGAAAAATATAGCAATCTCCCGAATATTATAATAAATAATGCGAAAATAAACGAATTATCGAAAGTTACCCGACATGGCCGGCTAACTTCACGTTCGCTTCAAAATCCCTTAGAAGGTTTGCGATTTTTTTGCAATCGGTTTCAAACGTTTGCGATTCGTTTGCGAATTGAGAAAATATAGCAATCTCTCGAATATCATAATAAATAATGCGAAAATAAACGAATTATCGAAAGTCACTAGATCCAGCCCGCCTCGATATACAAAATCCTTTAAAAGGTTTGCGATTTTTTTGCTATCGGTCTCAAACGTTTGCGAATTGAGAAAAGATAGCAATCTCCCGAATATCATAATAAATAATGCTAAAATAAACGAATTATCGAAAGTTACTAGATCCAGCCCGCCTCGATATACAAAATCCTTTAAAAGGTATGCAATTTTTTTGCAATCTTTCTCAAACGTTTGCGATTTGTTTGCGAATTGAGAAAATATAACAATCTTCGGAATATCATAATAAATAATGCGAAAATAAACGAATTATCGAAAGTTACCCGACATGGCCGGCTAACTTCACGTTCGCTTCAAAATCCCTTAAAAGGTTTGCGATTTTTTGCATTCGGTCTCGAACGTTTGCGATTCGTTTGCGGGTTGAGAAAATATAACAATCTCTCGAATATCATAATAAATAAGGCGAAAATAAACGAATTATCGAAAGTTACTAGATCCAGCCCACCTCGATATACAAAATCCTGTAAAAGGTTTGCGATTTTTTTGTAATCGGTCTCAAACGTTTGCGATTCGTTTGCGAATTGAGAAAATATTTCAATCTCTCGAATATCATAATAAATAATGCGAAAATAAACGAATTATCGAAAGTTACTAGAACCAGCCCGACTCGATATACAAAATCCTTTAAAAAGTTTGCGATTTTTCTGCAATCGGTCTCAAACGTTTGCGAATTGAGATAATATGCGAATTTTCCAAATATAATTATAAATAATGCGAAAATAAACGAATTATCAAAAGTTACTAGATCCAGCCAACCTCCATATACAAAATCCTTTAAAAGGTTTGCGATTTTTTTGCAATCTTTCTCAAACGTTTGCGATTCGTTTGCGAATGATTGCGATTACCTATTTTTCGTATGCGACTTTGTAGTTTGAAAGTTATTTGCGAAAAACGAAATGGCCGGCTAACTTCACGTTCGCATTTTTCAAAACGCGTTTACTCAGTAACCAATCGATAAATTTCAACCAAATTAGGCTCAATCGTTTGCGATTTATGAATTAAATGTGCATTTTCCGCTCAATTGCAAAATAAACAAAAATTGTCCTAAATATCCTTTATATACAAAATCCTTTAATTCGTTTATTTTCGCATTATTTATGATATTCGGGAGATTGCCATATTTTGTCAAGTCGCAAACGAATCGCAAACGTTTGAGAAAGATTGCATTTTGCAAACCTTTTAAAGGTTTTTGTATATCCAGGCGGGCTGGATCTAGTAACTTTCGATAATTCGTTTATTTTCGCTTTATTTATTATGATATACCGGAGATTGTTATATTTTCTCAATTCGCCAACGAATCGCAAACGTTTGAGACAGATTGCAAATAATCGCAAACCTTTTAAAGGATTTTGTATATAGAGGAGGGCTGGATCTAGTAACTTTCGATAATTCGTTTATTTTCGCCTTATTTACTATGATATTCGGGAGATTGCTATATTTTCTCAATTCGCAAACGAACCGCAAACGTTTGAGACCGATTGCAAAAAAATCGTAAACCTTTTGAAGAAGTTTGTATATAATGGGACATATGTATAGGATAATTTATTTTTTTTTATTTTACAAGTTATCGGAAAAAGCACTTTTAATTCATAATTTGCAAACGAATCGTAAACGATCAAGCCTAATTTGGGCGAAATTGGTCGATTGGTTGCCGAGTAATTGCGTTTTCAAAAATGCTAACGTGAAGTTAGCCGGCCATGTCGTTTTTTGCAAATAACTCAAAAACGACGAAGTCGCGAACTAAAAATCGGTAATCGCAATCAATTCCAAACGAATCGCAAACGATTCGCGCTATTTTCGCTCGATTTCGTTACAGTGGCCGGTTAACTTCACGGAGGTCGAGAGTCGATCCGCACATAGACGATTAAATGTCATTAACGCGGGGGAAAATAACCTGTCCTTTGTCCTTTAAAGGTATGACATTTCAAACTCAGCGAATGGCGACGCGTTTTCGGAATATTCAAATTTTATGCATTCTTAAACTTATATTTAACCCGTTTCCGCCCAAAATGCCGTAAATTTCCCTCCATTTTAATCGTCACTTTTCTTGTAGAAACTAACGATGAATAATTCTGAATATTTATATTCTATAGTTTTCAACCCTCCTCTTTCCGAACCCGTAGTCCGTTTTTTGCTAGGAGCAGCCATTTTTTAAATATGGCGACGAAGAGGCAAAAAAATAGAGAAAATTTCGATTTTTGGATCGGTTTTTCATGTTTTTCAATAGGTTCGCGCTGACCGATCATTCCAAAGACCTGGATCTGGTGGCATAATGAGTTTGACTAAAAGTTGACATGATCAGATATGCAAAATATAAGATGGCGGATCCAAGATGGCGGATTTTTCGCCGAATTTGATGTTTTTATAGCATTTCCGACATTATTAGCTATTTATAAATATTTTGGTACACTTATTATTGATTTATGCAATCATTTATAACAGTATCTTCTATCCAATACTCGAAATTCAAAATGGCGGTTCCAAGATGGCCGACTGAAATGCAAACAAATTTCTTGATCCAGATGAAACTGACTACTCAGTGGTTTTCGGGGTCGCACATTATGAATATGACATTTGATTTTCATAATTAAAAATGGCCGACGAAAATACAAAACATTGCATGTCCGAAATGAAAATGGTTACTCGAGGGTTTTATATTATATAGTTCGCAATTATAGAAGTCTTAATTGTTTTGCAAAATTGTCTAAACTGTTTTGCAATAAAACATACAAATTAATAATTTATGGTAGAATACAAAATGTAAGTAGAAAAATGTATAAAACGGAAAAAAATAAAAATGCAAAAAAATCAAATAAAATAAAAAAATTAAAAAAAAATATGATTCTCTACAATCATTGACCTCCACGTAGTGAGAGTTGGAAACATGAAAAACCATGGCTAACAAATGATAAAAACAATAAAATTAATTTTATAAGACTATAATTGTGAACTATATTTTATATGCTATAAAAACACAAAATTCGGCGAAACATCCGCCATCTTGGATCCGCCATCTTATATGTTGCATATCTGATCATGTTAACTTTTAGTCAAACTCATTATGCCACCAGATCCAGGTCTTTGGAGTGATCGGTCAGCGCGAACCTATTGAAAAACATGAAAAACCGATCCAAAAATCGAAATTTTCTCTATTTTTTTGCCTCTTCGTCGCCATATTTAAAAAATGGCTGCTCCTAGCGAAAAACGGACTACGGGTTCGGAAAGACGAGGGTTGAAAACTATAGAATCTAAATATTCAGAATTATTCATCGTTCGTTTCTATAAGAAAAGTGACGATTAAAATGTAGGGAAATTTACGGCATTTTGGGCGGAAACGGGTTAATACAAAAATAGGGTACATTTAAAAAATGTTAAAACCGAATTCTAGAATTCTGTAATTTTATATTAAAATAACTATCGCTTAACGGTTAAATGTCTTTTTTAAATTTGTTATAGATATGCATATGATGTTACAGAAAATCGTCAAATATGTTATTAATTGCAAAGCCTTATAAGAGTTCTGAAAAATATCCATTTAAACTTTTATATAAACGACGAACTTACGTTCACATACAAGCAACGAGCACATTAATAATAATAAGATGGGCATAATTCATAATGAACTAATTAAAACGACATTTAGGTTGTTTCGCGTTTAAAACCGTACGTTGATTCAAATCGACTGGATTTACATAACAGCACGGAAAAAGAGTGCGAAACCGGACAAACAGTGACTAGGTGGATGAAGAAGAAAGAAGAGAACTGTCGAGGGAAATGGCAAGGGATTCAGAAAGTGTGCGTTGGTTAGAATTATTTTTTGCTGATGCAGCATTCGGAACAAAACGATGGTGGAAAGCTCGTAAAAATCTACAAATGAAAGCTGCTAATGGCTTTTCGACGCGTAATTTTCTAATGATTTTTCTGGACAGGCGGTACCAGCTTTTCCACACTCTGCTTCGAACTAATGTGCGTCGCATTGTTTTTTAATCTCTGCTCTCGAGCTTCACAAGGTTTTTTTCATTTATCACAATTTAAAGTTTTTTTCTTTCATAAAAATAATAATAAAATGATTGCCATATACTCTGTTAATCCCAGGCGTAGAGAATACACGTCACATGTTGGACCGAATTTTGGTTAAATAAACTTTTGCTCAGAATGTTGTCAAAATTCATCCCCTTTAATCCATTAGCGCATACGGCATATCAGTGGTGCGATTTTGGACACACGCGATTATAACCGTTAGAATCAAACTTTTTCTTTATGGAAACTATGGATCCTATGGTTTTAAGGGTCGCTGATCACGAATCCGAAGTCAGATTTGCAAAATTTAAAACAGCTGATCCAATATGGCGATTCAAACATAGAAATAATGTTTTTCAAAAAATGAATGTGAATTTGATGTCAGAATTACAAAATTCAAAATGGCGGACTTCAAGATGCTAACTGTTACACCAACAATCGGAATTTCACAAAAATCGATGTATATACGCTTCTTGATGTCCGCCATTTTCAGTCAGCCATTTTGAATTTTGCAATTCTGACATCAAATTTGTATTCAACGACTCCAAAAACATGCGGAAACCAACTGCCGTTTATATCAAACGTTCGTAAGATTGATTTGTCCAACTGGTTCGTTGAAGAACATTATTTGTATATGTGAACCGCGATATTGGATCAGCTGTTGTAGATTTTGCAATTCTGACTTCGGATTCGTGATCAGCGACCCTTAAAACCATAGGGTATACAGTTTCCAGAAAGAAAAAGTTTTATTCTAACGGTTAAAATCGCGTGTGTCCAAAATCGCACCACTGGTATGCCGGATGCGCTAATGGGTTAATACGATATTGTGTGTTACAGTTGCTGTTTTTTATATACTGATTTTTTCGTTGTAAGAAATGTTATGCACTACAAACTAGGTTTCAACTTGACTCTATCGTGCAACGTTCCCAAATGAAAAAAGTAACGATTTTTAGTGTTATTTACGTATTTACCCATTCCTTAGTATGTAAATAATTTAATAATGTAGGCGTGCTGTATACACTTTATTAGTAATACAATCTACCAAAAGATTTGTTTTTAAGTCCAATTTGTAATTGCGATTATCTTAACGTCTGTTATAGAGTTTATTTTCCAGTACGAAATTTAAACTTGCCTATTTGATGTAATATGAACTTGATTAGCCATTCCGACTGAACGAACAAAACGGGACAGTTTACACTGTAAATTTTTTAAAGTGAAAGTTGAGCCACTCTCTGCTAAAGGTGACTCTTTCACTATTGTAAAGAGGAAATTTCACTTTATTAAAGTGGAATATTTCCATCCACTATTAGTAAAGTGAAATTTTCACTTTAAAAATAGTGAAAAAATCACTTTTATCAGAAAATGGCTCAACTTTCACTTTAAGAAATTTAGAGTGTATCTCTACGTAGAATTTCGTTAAAACCAGTACATTTTGGTGTCGATGCGAATGATCGCAATAAATTTTAAGTAGTTTCTCGTGGCCGATCAAAATGCGGTTTTTTTTTTAGAAGCCCTGCCACCATTCGTTAACAAAAAAAATAGTAGATGCATTGTTAGAAAATGTGGTCGGAATTTTCTAAAAATGTACTTGAGGTTTTTTTATTGTGACCGTTTCAAAAATTTAGTAATTGAACTTTAGTAATTTTCTAAAATGACAACAGTAAAAAGATTTTGTTTCTTAATAAACAAATTCGGTATCAGTTTAGTAATATATAATAAAGAAAAATAACAGTAAAAATCTGTGGTCGAAAGGCATAACAGCATAACTGACATTTTCATGAAATTTGAGATAACTCTGGATTTTTGTATAATTAATAATGCTTTTCAAACTGTACTTGCTATTAAAGCATTTGGAAGCTCATTTCGGTAGAAAATGTTCCTTAGCATAAAGGCATAACTGCATTTTTGCTAACGAAAGACCGGCATAATCGCAAATTCAAAATATTTTAAAATAGAAATATTGTATTTAGAACTTTTAAAAAATAAAACTTTCGCACTCAACAAATGTATATATGTAATCAAATAATAATATTTTAGTATTGTAAATTGAACGTTATTTAGATTCTACTTTCGTTTTAGGGTTATAAAATTTGACATTATATATATCGGAAAGTAGTTAAAAATTATATTTAATCAAAAATCTTAATAAAATGTTGATCGTATCAATAAATTAGGTAAGAACTGATTATTCTGACTCAGATTCGTACGTCGCTATCAAATCCATTTTGATACTTCGTAATACACATGTAAATATGCTGCCTAGTCGCATAACTACATCGAGAAATGCGGTTAGGCTAGACGAAATACGCTAAATTTTATATTAATACATGCACTTCCCTCAGTGACATGAACGTATTTTAAAGTTGTATTAAATAATAAGAGTGAATTATAAATGAGAAACAAATTTATTGATTTTCCGATTTGAAACATACATATTAGGGGTCGTTCAAGTATTACGTCACACGCTTAGGGGGGGGATCTTTAAATTTGTGACGGTATGTGATGCGGGGGGGGGGGGCTTTGATGTTGCGTGACGTCACAAATTAAAAATACCATTCTCTGTTTCAAATTTCATATTTACGCGCCCTTTGTTTGACGACATATGGCATATTCGGGCGGCTGCACCGTTTCTGCACTTTTTCAGTGCACGTGTTCGGGAGTTCAACAACTCACACTCTTTCGGGAGACGTTTTGGTACTCCCCCGGGACAGAGATTAGTAGGTTCAGGAAAAACTGTGCAAAAGTGGCACGGAAACGGTGCAACGGTGCAGCCTGGAGCAGCCCGCCCGAATATGCCAATAGTATAAGCTCAGTTCTAGCGCCACCTACACACACTCCCGAATGTCTCTCCTGCGTTCGCTCTGACTCATCTTTCTTCCTTGTTTCAACACTAGGGCGCGCTGCAATATCGTACGTTCTATTGGTTCGAGTTCTACTCTCTAATAGCATTGCAGGGTTGCAGCGTTTATTTACTTTGTTACCAACAGAAAATCTATAATATCGACTGTGATCTGTGGTTCGCTGTATGTATTTTCTTGAAATCGGTTACTACGCGAGCATTCCAAAAGTGTATATTTAATAAATTATTACGTAATAACGCAGTGCATATGAATAATGATGTAATTGGATAATATAGGTGAGTTTATATATTTTGAAACCAAAAAACTAGACGTATCCTCGTCTTTCATATCGATACCCGATTCGGATTCGTGATACTTTTCGACAAACAAATCGAAACATAATTACTGTTTTTCGTGGGACAAATGAAACGTACATTTCGTATCGGGCGTCGATATAAAGATGCATAGAGAAAAAGAAGAATAACATAGAATTTCCTGTCAACAATCGAGGGCGCAGTTGTCCGACGTATCAAATGTCCGAATCATAAACTGAAATAGGTTCTGAGGAACTACTTTGTACCCAAGATTAGGATTCGGATAATTGAAGCATCGAACAACTGTGCCGTACCCTTTTTTCCAGTGAAAAAAAAACACTTTCTCCGTTGTACAGGCGTTTCTAACTTAAAGCGCATTATGGCGCGAAACACTGTAATGGTTTGATCGATATTTTCTTATCAGTTACAGCATTAAAAAAATTAATCAAGATATAAATATAACAAAAAAGTGTTGAAATAATTCCTAGCTGTTTCTCAATTGAAGGGCACACAGGAAAAACGAGGTTTGTCCATTTCAAAACTCACTTATCAATATAAACTTTTTAAAAAATAAAAATGAATAGTGAAAATGGACAAACCTTGTTTTTCCCGTGTATCCTTTATTATTGGTATCTAACAGTAAAATGGCAATTAAAAGTTGGGTTTTAATAAAATTCTTAGTATTCGTTTAACACCGACTAAATATTTTTCATGCAAAATTAATGCACCGAGTTCACAACATGTACACACACGTACACACGTATTTATACAATCGCGCTCGCAAGCACACGCACACACACACACGCACGCACGAACGCACGAACGCACACAAACGCGTTTAAAAAAAATGATTTAATTTTTAGAATATAGATCTTTCTTACTATGTTGTTGAGACATGTTCTTTAAAAAAAACTATTCGAAACAATTTTATTCTCTGAGGACATTTTCAAAAATTTTTGCAGATGTTTTCGAAATGGACAGGAACAAAGGTTTTAAAAATTTATTTGATGCATTCAAAGAAGCTTACCCCACCAAAAAATCTGCTAATTTACAAAATGAAGCTACAGAATTCTGGAATTCAATTAAGAAAGATAAAGAATTTGAAACGTTATAAAAGAAAAAATTGGTTGAACTATTAAATATTTCTAGAAGCAATAAATCGAATTTATTAAATTATTGGACAAAAGTAAGTCTGAAATTTATATAAACTTCCTAAAAAATAAAAGTACCCAATATAATATAAAGCAAACAAAATTATATTTTCTAGGTTTCAAACATTTCAGTCACTGAAACTGCAGTATCTAAATTAACAATAGATGAAAGAGCCAGTACATCTACTTCAACAAATGGACGTAATCTAAGTGAGATGGAAGTAGATTCTAACGATTCTTCTAGCAATGTATCTCCTCAAATTAATACAAAAAAATATAACACCCCTGCACAGATTATATTAGAAAATAAAATTAATATTTTGAGACAAGAAATATTAGGACTAAAGGCTAGACAAGATGCTGATCTCTTATCTTTTAGTCAAACCAAAGAGTTGAAGAACAAGAGGCTAGAACTTAAAGAAGCTGAAAAAGAGTTAGCGAATAAGAAAAATAGTCAGATTAGATCAGCTAAGTATAGGGCAAAAAGAAAAAATGACTTTCAAGTAATATGTGAAGAAAATCCTGAAATTACAAAGAAAATGCATATTAGAAACCATCCAGGTCAGCCATCAATTAATAATGACCAGCCGGATCTACTACAAACAATAGTTGACATTGCCACTCATGGAAGTGCTGCAGATGATAAACGACGTACGGAAATGATAAGAAGTGTCAAAACTTTAGATCAACTAACTGACATTTTAAGAACTTCTTATGGTTTTGAACTGAGCAGAAGTGCAGTTTATTTACGGCTTCTTCCCCACAGAGGAAATACGATGGAAGGAAGGAGACACGTCACTACAGTTCCTGTTAAACTAGTCAAAGCGGGAAATGATAGTCATTCTACACACATGGATTCAGCTTTTGCGGCTGCTACAATTAAGAATCTCGAGGAGATGGCTTCAGTTTTGGGTCCAGATGAAGTCTTTTTTCTCAGTCAAGATGATAAGGCAAGAGTTCCAATAGGCTTAACTGCAGCTAACAAGCAGACTCCGTTACTAATGCATATGGAATACAAAATTACCCTTCCAGATCACGATTTTGTTATAGCCCCTGCCCATAAACTTATCCCGTCAGTTTATGCTGGAATTACTATTGAAAAGGGTAAAATTGGAAACACTGGAGCTGTGACACATTCTGGTCCCACTTACGTTGCCATTCGCTCAGGGAAACATTCTTCTTCTACTGCCTACTCTCACATCGTTGACATAAATCAACTTTTTGAACTAGACGAATTTAATGAAATTTTAAAAACAGAAGATAAAAATAAAAACGGCGATGAATTGCTTTCCAAACCAATCGGTATAATCACAGTTGATGGTGGACCAGATGAAAACCCCCGATACATTAAGGTAGTTGAATCTGCAATTCATCATTTCACTGAGAGAAATCTTGATGCGTTTTTCATAGCCACCAATGCTCCTGGCAGAAGTGCCTTCAACCGCGTAGAAAGAAGAATGGCACCCCTTAGTAAGGAACTAGCTGGACTTATCCTTCCTCACGACCGGTATGGTTCTCGTTTAAATTCACAGGGTAAAACAATTGATGCTGAAAAAGAAATGCAAAGTTTCCAAAATGCCGGAGAAACTCTTGCCGAAATTTGGTCCGCTATCAAAATAAACAACTACCCTGTTTTGAGTAAATACATTTTACCAGAAAATTCTGAAGTTAAACCCAATGACCTAAAAACAAAGTCCACTCAGTGGAAGGATAAACATGTGTTTCAGCAGCAGTCAGTATTTTTTACAAATAATAAAATGTCAAGATAGCAAATGTTGTTCACCATTTCGGAGTTCTGTCCTAAAAATTTTGCCTAATCGTTTCTTTCCGCCACCAGTGTCAATTGATCAAACTGAAGGACTGCGGGTTAAAAAATCTGGCCATTTCCCATCTCTTTTTCTGTCACTTAGGCTTCAAGAAACCTTGTACCCAGCAGAATATAAAGAATTCAAAAAAATCTCGTATGACATAGCGTGTCCGTCTGTACAGACAGATATTAAGAAAAGAATTTGTTCAAAATGTAGCTTGTATCATGCATCGCTTACATACTTAAAACAACACCAGAAATCGTGCGGTGCAATTTGTGCTATTCAACGAGTTCGTCCAATACGAATAGCAGCTCAACGAAAAAGAGAATTGATGGTGATAATTCGCAATGTTGAAAGTCAAGATGATGCGGAATGGATAGACGACGAATTTCTTGATGAAGGAATTGAGATTCCAAAATTTGATAACAAAGAAACGACCTCGATAATTACGATGGAAGATCATCTAAAAGTAAACTTTATTTAGTTCAAAAAGTTATAAGAAAATGTTACGTTTGATTTTTAACATAGGTTGTAAAAAAATGTTCCGTTTTTTTTTAATTCTCAGTGTTAAAATTTACAAACCTTTTATTAATATACGCTAGTCTGCCATAATGTTAAATATGTATTTAAATAAGACTGAAAATAAAAATGTGAGAAAATACTATTGCCTATAACTGTTTTTTAATGTTTACGTTGGGGGGGGGGGGTATGGAATATGTGACGTCACGCTCAAGGGGGGGTAGCTTCTATTGTGACGACATGTGATGAGGGGGGGGGGGGGGTTAAAAAACATAAAAATTAGCGTGACGTAATACTTGAACGACCCCTTATATAAATGTGTTGCTTAATCACATAACTGTATTCAGAAATGCGATTCCGGTAGAAAAACACTAATTTCATATTAATTTATGCAATTTACTCAATAAGATGAACGTGTTATAAAAATATATCACAAAATAAGACAAAATTCTAAATATTAAAAAAATTTTTTGCTTTTCCGATTTGGGAGAGCTAAGTGAATATTAAAAGCCGTTTCTCTCGGAATCATGACAGCGTCAGTTATGCTGTTATGCCTTTCGACCACAGAAATATTCTTGACTATTGGTCAATATGTTTTACATATGTGGATGTATATATTAAAAATTACTGAAATGAATCATATACAACACGTTATTAAATTTAATGAAACATACATGTCCAGCAGTTAAAGATAATTATGCAATATATTACCGTCACACTCGTAATAATCAACGTCATATAATTCGACAATATTCGAATGACACGCTTTAAACGCTACTAGTGCTACTGCTTGACCGAGGAATGTGTTATGACTGAATGAAAATCCCACTTCTACAACGGGAAGCACGGGGGGCATAGGGCTACAAACCCAAACGGCTACAAACCCAACTAATGTCTCCTTGATTCTCGGATCCCTTCTAAGATTTCTGTCAGATTCGTAATTTTCTGGTAATGTTACGTAATATTTCTTTCTGTTTCGAAATTTAGTAAAATTCTGTTATTTCGGAAATATAAAAGTATCCGAAATTTCCGAACATTTGTAACAGTGTACGTTTTGTCCTTATTTATTTTTTACATATTTGCGTAACTGCAGCCCATAAATAGTAGTAAATAAAACATAAATGATTTATACTTAAACTCCTTTATATTTAACCCTCATGAGCATCAGTTTTTCTTATTCTGATATGGAAACAATGTATGTTTGGAAGAACATATTCGCCACGGTGCACAGTAGGGTTAAACAAAACTTTGTTAATTGCATTTTAATTTCATTCATAGGATATTAATTGCAAGCTTTTCCAATGTCCCTTGAATAAAAAAAACAAAATACAAATACAATAACAAACAAATGTCCAGAGAAATGATAAACAAATTGAAATGTTATAATTGTCCTCCCATTGAATTTTTAAAGTTGTCTTTGGTATCTTAGTCACTGAACCTACGCCGGGAAAAACGATTTATCCAATTTAACTGAAATTGCTCCAACAACATACGTGTGATGTTGCAAAATATAAAGTTTTTCAAACAGTTCGATATAATTATTTTCCTCATAAAATATAATTCTCAATCAGTTAATCATACCGTTATTAGACTAAATTTTGTAATTATATCCGAAATTAATATCACTGTAAAAAATTTCTGCGGTAAACTTCCGACACATGTAACGGAAGCTTATACTGTTATGCAGTTACTATTACTGAAAATCCTGAAACGTTTCATAATTTTCAGAGATGGATTGGTAATTTTCTGAAACGGATTCGTAACGTATTACAACGAACTGTGATGTTGACTCTCAGCGCCTAAAAGGCTGTCAGTTGTTACGCATTACGGATTACGGGAGCTGTATATATGTGTATATATACATATATGTGTGTGTGTGCGTTTAGGTTAGGTATGTCAGTTCAGCACATATGTATAGTCATACTAAATATATTTCTACGCGTAAAATGTTGTGCAGTGTATTGTGAATACATAACATTTTGAAAAAATAAAAAGATATGTATTAAAGGATGTTCTAAGGTTGTGTGTGTGTACATTTTTATTCTAGTTTGGCATGAGTTTAACCTGTCCAATTAAGAACCAAATTAATTTTCTAATCCAACATCCAACCTTATGCACCTTCCACATATCCTGGTAAAATTTTAATAACAAAGATTGATGGGGTCTCAGAAATATGAATGCGAGGAATATATATCAATTTAAAAAGCGTAAACTCTGTTTCTTCCATAAAACTTTTTAGAATGTCCCGTATGGAAAAAATCAACGGTATTCTAACGCAATTCACCGTACGATTTTGACACATTTCGGTACGTCTGTATAGAATTATGTACGGTGAGGTACGTTTACGTACGTTCGCGTACGATTTGGTTACGATTCGAACATTTTGTACACCATTGTACAGAAACGTACGCAAACGTACGCGAACGTACACAAACGTACGCAAACGTACACAAAATTGCTAGAACATACTGAAGCATGCGGAGATGTACAGCATTGTACACTGTAGGTGTCAAACAACCATTCGTAATAAAATATTTTCGTACAAAAACGTCCGGAATCATATGAATATGTACTGAAACGTACGCAGACGTACGCAAACGTACGCAATTGTACGGATATATGCAGCCATGTATAGAAACGTACGAGATTTTGGAACTATTTACAGGAACGTCCCCGACTGCACGAGTATTGAATATCCCAGATAGGTGCCCGTTTTTCTTCCGTTATTTTTTTTCTATTTTTTGCCCAACATTTTTCACGTAATTTTGGAAAAAAAATGACCCAAACCAATTCTTCTACATTGGACAAATATTCCAAAAATTTGTCGCGTTTTGTAGGGATATTTATACATTTTTTCATATTATTCGGGCAATTTTTTCCTCTTTGTATACAAACAAATTTTTTTTTATTTTTAATTTTATTATTATTTTTTATTTAATTCAAATATTTTTTAACTTTTTTTAGTTGATTTAATTTTCTTAAGAAAGTTGTTCTCAAGCGGTCACCTATCCAAGTAGTATTCCCCACCAAGAATACTTGACTAGAAACAACGATCGCGCGCGACACCGATCACTGGTCTACCACTGTCGATCACTATCAGTAACGTAATATGATATTTCTGTTAAACATTACAATTTTTAAAAATTCTTAATTATCTCAAAAACGGCCAGAGATAAGCAAAATATGACAAAATTTTGGAGGCTATCAAAAGGGGGGATCCCATTGAGTCGGTTAATGCGTACATACGGCATGGCGATCTTCAATATATTTAGAAGTAAAACCCCACCGTATCTATATAACCAATATGTATGGCGTAAAAATATAAACGATCGGCAACCCAGAGCGTGCTCCGAAGACCTCAGGATTCCAACCTACAGGACCGAGACTTACGCGAACTCCTTTTGTGTAATATCCATTCGATTGTGGATACATTATGTGCCAAAAATAGGATTCAAAAGCATACGAATCACGCAGAATTTCTATACTTTTCTATGCTTTTCTATCCTCCTTTTCGAGTAGGGGTACGTTTACGTATACGTTTAGGAATATTCTTTGATCCATTTTTTCTCGTAAGTGACGTTTCTGCAGCATTCTACAGGATACTGTACCTTTGCACACTTTACAACTACCTACACTTTTTAAAACTAATGCGCTGAATGAAGTGCGTCGTCGCTTTGCACCAGTGCCCAGGTGGAAATTGACTACCGGCGCAGTACCGCGCCAGTACTGTCTAATCATTTACTGTACTGGCGTGGTACTGGAGTTATACCGGCAAAGCACCGGCATAATACCGGTATTGTACTGGAAGGTAACACCGGCTGGGTACTGCGACTGTACTGGCACAGTACCGTATATTTTACTGGCATAGTACTGATATTTTACGCTACCCTGGAGTCCAAGGTGTAAAGAAATAAGTGGCCCTCCTGCATTATTTCATTATTTGCTACTCAAGTTCTTATGACATAGTCGTGGTGAAGATGAAAATTCTATTACATAAGATTGCGGAAAATGTATATGTAATGCGTGAGGTAGAAAGAAAAATATATTACTTAATACAGGATGAAAATTAAATTATATTTATGTAACTGTAATATTTTTCAATTACATTTCAATTACAATAAAACGTATAAAATGTGTACTTTTATAAAAGTGAAAATTTCAATCTAAAAATAAAAAGCCTTCTTTTCTTTTGCGTTGTCCGCCCTCTCTATCCGGTGCATTGGAGAACCATCGAGAAAAGTAACTTGTGAATTCCTGTCTTTTTAATGAAACGAATTTTTCGAGTGTTATATCTGTAATTAACAGTATTAATTAGAAGGTAGATAATCTGTTTAAAAATCACTGTTTTTAATATATATTAAATTTCGTGCAGTTTAAAATTTTTGCAATTTCTTATTTTTTTATAAATACGATTATGTCATGGCAGAACTTTATTTGCTGACGACAATTCAAGATTCAAAATTATATAATATTTCATTCCATTTACCTTGTATAACAGTACATGCCGTTGTGACAGAAAAATTTTCCGTTTTCATTTTCTTTATTTCCCTGCCAATGGCGGTATAGTTTAATTGTACATTCTTGTTTATGATAAGTGGTATAATTGTCTTTATTATATCTTTAAAATCTTTTGCGTGTCTCGAATTCAATATTATATATGATTTCTGCAACATAAAATCGATGAAAATGAAGAATGAATTAAATAAAATTAATAGAAATAGAATACACATACAAGCGCACATACACACATGCGCGCGCACACAATTATGAATAAACTATATATACTGAACCAGTACAATCCCAGTACATTGCCGGTATTGTGCCGATAGTCGGGAAAATTTCAAAATCGGTATAAAGGCAGTACTGGAAACCAGTACTGCCCAGGTATTCAGCTAGTACGGAACCAGTACTATGCCAGCTGCTGGCGCGGTACTGGCCACCAGTACTGGTGTTGTACATGATTTATTACCGGCGCGGTACCTGTGCTGTTCGTCAGGTCCGGAAAATTACAGACTTTTCCACCTGGTTGGCTCTTTTATCGTTTGCCGAACCTTTCTTCTGTTCATCTGGATTCGGAAGGAAACAGCCAACGGACCTATGCGCAGTGGAAAAGCCCGACGGGAATAAAACGGAGGGGTGGGAAGAAGCGGCAGGGGTCCTGATGGAGGCGTTCGTTCCGGATAGCCCGATCCTGCCCCCAAGGCCGCAGGAGGAGAGAAGACCCGCTTGCAGCCCGGAGCCCTTCAGGCATCCCAAACTCAGGGCGGTGGTCAATCGCATGAAGATCGGGAAGGCCCCGGGGAAAGATGGCGTGTCAGTCCGCATGCTCCGTGTTCTCGCCGGTACAATCCCGCATTTCCTGTTGGCGATGTATAACCAGTGCCTCGAGGAGGGATACTTTCCCGGACGTTGGAAGTTGGCGAGAGTAGTTGCGCTGCTAAAAGGCGGGGGGAAGGACAGGAGTAAAGTGTCGTCATATAGGCCTATTAGCCTGATATCGGTACTGGGCAAGACACTGGAAGGCATGCTCGCAAACCGCCTTAAGGGTAGGGTACCGCAATGGGACGACGCGCAATATTTATTCCGAGCTGGCAGATCTACGGTGGATGCTTGGAGCAGATTGCTGGAAATCGTCGGGGACATGCCGCACAAGTATATTGTGGGCATGTTCATCGACTTCAAAGGTGCGTTCGACAATCTGGCCCATGAGACCATCATGACGGACGTGATGGAGCACGGGTGCCCTGAAATCGACCTCTGGGAAGATTACTTCCGGGGCCGCAAGGCGGTCATGACATCCAGGTATGGGGAGGTCACAAGGGACGTGGTAAGAGGATGCCCACAGGGATCGATTTCAGGGCCGTTGCTGTGGAACCTTGCCATGAATTCCCTCCTCCTCGATCTTAGAGGGGGGGGGGGCACCAGGGCGGTTGCATATGCGGACGATCTGTTGATCCTTGTGGGGGGAAGCTCGGGACGAAACCTGGAACTCCAACTCAGTGAGCACCTGGGCACAGTGCACGAGTGGGGAACGAGAAGGGGAGTGGGTGTCAGCGGAGAGAAATCTGCGTGCGTGTTCCTGGAGGGCGACTTGAAAGGGAGGAGCCCAGTCGTTAAAACCGGCCAGATGCGGGTATCATTCGTGCCGGAAACCTCATACCTGGGGATACGAGCTGGCGTCAAGCTGAATTTGTTGCCCCATATCAAGGGCATTAGGGAAAAACTGGCGCCGATAGTGTCAGGGATGCGATCCCTAAGGAGGGAATGGGGGCTTAGGAGGCACGCCACGAATATAATCTTCGGGGGACTGTTTAGGGCTTGCGCTCTTTACGGAGCTGAGGTATGGGGCCCTAAGGTCAAGGCAGTGTGGGCTAGGCTCGAGGTACTCCGGGCCCAGAGGGTAGCCCTATACGGATTCATACCCGTATGCCGGACGGTGGCAACGCATGCCATGCAGGTGCTCATGGGCGAACCCCCGTGGGACCTGCTGGCCAGGAAAAGGGCCGTCGAACATGCGCTTAAGCGGCGGGTACAGCTGCCCATGGATGAGCCGCTCACAGCAGGGGGGGCAAACGCAGAGGACGGGTGCGCCCAATTGGAGAGCAACGTGATTAAGTTGTGGCAAGACGAGTAGGAGGCGGGAGACCACGGGGCCGCCACATTCGGCTATGCTCTTGTGTTCACGGCTTTTAGGAGGAAGCCCTGGTTGAACCTCAGCCTGAGGGGATGCTACCTACTGACGGGCCATGGGAGTATAAACAAGTTCCTGCATTCCAGGGGCTTGGCAGAGACCCCTGGGTGCAAATGCGGCGAAGCAATTGAGACGAGCCTTTACATTTTGTGTGAGTGCCCACTATATGGGTCGTTTCGGCGGCTACGGGCAATGGGAGTCACGAGAACTGGGGCCAAGGAGTGGGACGTCTCGGGGGTCCTGGAGACGGAGGGGCGATATGAAGAGTTTCGCAAATTTGCCGAACTGGCCTTCGGTAGAAGGGACGCTTAGACGGGGGATGACTGATTTCTCGCAAAACCCCTGCAGTACTGCAGGGGTTCTGTGAGAAATCAACTGGGTCGTCTAGCACCCTTTGGCGTGCACGCGCCAAAAAAGCTAGACCCCTACTCGGGGTTAAGGTACCGCGGGAGCTCGGGGGCCCGGGGTCGCGTCGTTTTCACGACGAGGCCTCGCCCGAGCAATTGGTGTTGGACTCGCGGGGCAGTGGTTCGCTAGGGAAGATAACGTGCGGCACCGGATAATACTGGTAGTCATTGTCGCGTAAGCTTGCTTCGCGAGAATGACGGGGTTTGGTAAGCCCTCACAACTTCCCAGCCCGATCCACGAATTGGGCTGCCCACACGAGAGTGACCTGAACCCGCAAGGGAGGGAGGTCACTCAAAACAATTTTAGATTCTGTTCATCTGGATTGATTTCTATAATGTCCCTTCGAAAATTAAAATCTTCTATCTTCTATAATATTAATCTACTTCAGTCTGAATGTTCACGTCATTTTCTAAGAATTTCACCCTTCCAAAGCCGGGAAAAAATACATTTAGCGTTACCCAGGAACAACGACGTGGACGTAGTATTTTTCTGTTCCCTTTGGGGTGCTTGTTTTACGTGAGTCCCCTTGCCTCTCACTGTCTCACTGTTCACTTACTTGAGTAAGTGTTCGAAATGTTGACCTTCCACTTCAATGCATTTATTTATTCTTTCTTCAAATGACTTTATACATGATAGAATCATATCTGCAGAAATTTCTGCGCAAGCAGTTCTTATGCGTCCCACCATGTTTTCACGAGTCGTTGGTACTTGTTCATAAACCTTACCTTTTAGGTAACCCCATAGGAAGAAATCCAGAGATGTTAGATCAGGTGACCTCGCAGGCCAATTAATGGGGCCACCTCTACCAATCCTCCTACCATTGTAATCACGGTCTAGTATTTCCCTTGCTACTCTTGAAAAATGTGCTGGGCAACCATCATGCTGAAACCACATTGTCCGTCGGACATCCATAGCAACATCCTCAAGTAGTAATGGTACTTCTTGTTCTAGGAAATCTCGATATTTTGTTCCATTCAAATTACCTTCAATGAAATAAGGACCAATGAGTTTATTTCCTATGATTCCACACCAAACGTTCACCGACCAAGGACGTTGATGATTAACTTGTCGTAACCAATGGGGATTTTCTACGCTCCAATAATGCATATTATGCCTATTGACGCCACCATGGTTCGTGAATGTAGATTCATCTGAAAATAATACATTAGCAAAGAAATTGTGGTTCGTTTGCATTTTTTGAAATGCCCATTCACAAAACACCACGCGGTTATGAAAATCATCGCCATCTAGTTCCTGGTGCAGTGAAATGTGATATGGGTGAAACTTATGACGATGCAATATTCTTTGAATACTGTCTCTGGAAATGCCGGAATCGAGATGTAATTGTCGTGTGCTTACATGTGGATTTTGGTGAATAGCTGCTAGTACAGCTACTTCGTTAGCTTCTCCTGTAACTGTTAATCTTCACTTCCTTTTTTTCATTTGTACGCTGCCATCAGATTGAAAGGCATTCACAACTTTGTAAAAAAAAGAACGCGAGCGAGCATTATCTGGAAAACGCTCAGCATACAACGCAATAGCATCGTCAATATTCCTCTTACATTCACCATAAATAAGAATCATTTCGATTTTTTCGGGAACTGTAGCAGGATTCATTTTTAACTTGCAATTCAAAAAATAGTCACGTAAACGGAAAGTTGTTATTCTAAAAGCAAAGTGACCTCCGACCGAATTACTACCAATACAATGGACTTCAAAAACAGTCTTACACTGAGAGACCGTGAATACTAAATTTTAATATGGGGATTAGAAAGTCGCGATATCCATTTACTTCCCTTCAGGAAAGTAGAGAAAAATGTAGGTGAACTGGTTACGTGTGACTCAACTTATGTATAAAATGATATGCTACTTTATTTTCGAGTTATGTCGCCCTCTAGCGTTATGTAACAGAACCGACGCCGGTGATGGCCGAAATGCAAGCGGTGTACATGTATGAAACCACGTGAGTTCTCTCGGGGTCCGGTAGATGGCGACGAAATCCCCAAATGAAGTAAGAGTTTCGTTTTGTTTAATAGAAGCTGGTTTGACCGTCAATGCTCAGCTTATTTATTCTCATTTCGGAAAAAACATACAGAGAGAGAATGAATGAGCTGAGTGAAGGGACATGACGCGTTTTTTAATGGATTGCGTGATGTCCTCTTTTTGTTTATTAAATAATAAATTTAAAACCTAAAATGTAATTTTATTGAAGGTAGAAAACTTATTTATAAAATTGCTTCCATATTGTATGCACAATTTTTATGTAATCAGTTTTGATTTTTAATATGAAGAATATCAATTATTCATAATCTTAATTTTTCGAATGGACATTATTAAAATTTCATATTCAGAATAACAATTTTCGCAATTGATATTACTAAATTCTAATATTCTAATATAAATTTTCATAAAGGGATCAAATTGTCCCTATTTGCCCCCTGGATGCCCCCCTTCGTGTCGAACAACTTTCATCCGACAACTTTTTTGATTCTGTGCATAGTTCTCGAGGTATTTCAATGTCTTCAGATAAATTTGGATTTTTATCGATTACAGCGCCACCTGTGAACCAAAATGCAATAGCTCCTAGGCCAAATTGGTGTACTTTTTTCCGGAGAATCCAAATCTGCAATAAAAACTGGGGGTTCCTATTTAAGTTTTATTGTTTTTGCCCCCACTCCACCTCCAGGGGATGGGGGAGGGGGTAAATTTAATTATCACTGGATGCCCCCCTTCGTGTCGAACAACTTTCATCCGACAACTTTTTTGATTCTGTGCATAGTTCTCGAGATATTTCGATGTCTTCAGATAAATCGGCCACCCTGTATATATATACGAATTAAGAAACGTTACGGTATTGGCGATGTAATAAATAAAATAATGATTATATATATATATATATATATATATTATATATATATATATATATATATATAATATATATATATATATATATATATATATATATATATATCAAAAAAATTTATATAATTATTTTAATGTAATAATGAAAATAAATTAATTTCATAATAATGTTGGCGACTTCGCTAACAATTTTTTATATAAATATATGAAGTAAAAGAACGTATACAGTAAACCCTCTCAGTAATGCCGCGCACGGCGGAAAGGGGCAATGTTTTTCCAGGAAGGCAGGTCCCTTCTTTCTACTCCTGAGTAGAACATTTTTCGCTTTTACTCGCAGTCATGCCATACCGGCATTAAATTTTTAATTTTAATTTTTAATTTTTAATTGCTATGTTAACTTTGATCATGTTTCGTGCATAATGACATTTGTTATTGTTAATGCAAATGAATCTATTGCTATTTTATTTTGATTTTATTTTACTCAATTTCATCGCCGGGTATCAACAGAACGCAACTGAAAATAATAAGAACGGTATAAATTCTGAAGATGTTTTCTTTTGTAGAAAGTGGATTGAAGTCAACATAAACATTTTCTTAGGTTTCGACTAGAATGCTTAAATTTTAGATTAGACTTTTTGTTTGAAATGTGGTGCTTTGTATGGAAGGTTGCGTTTATTTGTGGTATCGCTGACATTTTGTACTGTTTTTAATATGGAAACCATGAAATGAAACGACATTACTAATTTGTCTATACTTTTAACGATGTTTATAAATTATATAAATTTCCGAGACGAATAGAAATTTAGCTATAAGTTTAGTACTCTTCACGTCTGAATTGGTAGAATTTTGATTATAATTAATGGAACAATATTTTACTAAATTTTTATTAGTAGATATGTAACAAGTTTGAGTATAGATATAGAGGATTCAGTTACATTAAATCATGTGTAACGACTATATTCATTGCAAAATATTCAAGTGATTTTACAAGAACTTCTTCTTCTATAATATTAATCTACTTCAGTCTGAATGTTCACGTCATTTTCTAAGAATTTCTCCCTTCCATATGAAATCCGATAGCCAAACGTCCCTTTCCTTCCGTCGATTTTGGCCCGGAGCAGCTACCTTGGAAAAGGCTGGTAGGAGTATCTCCTACCCAGAACCAGCTACCTGGAAAAAGGAAAATGAAACCATGCCGTTTTCTTTTTTCCAAAGGCATTCCCTTCTCTGACGTTTCTTTTTACAATAGGTACGTAAGAGATTCAATACTATTTGCTGTAGACGGTAATATATATTTTTTTGTTGTATCACTACTAATTACATCATGGTACTGACTGCTGATGAGCGTCAAATTGTAAAAGGCGAAAGGAATTACAGTGGATCTTGCAGTATATTAACTGACGTACACATTCATGAATTTAACAAATTATTAAAAGAATGTACTCCATACAATATGCAATCGACCTTACTTATACAAGTTCCTGAACAAATTGAAGCGGTTTCAACTGATCAAGACTACCTTCAAATATTATTTTCAGGCGATGAAAAGTTTGGTCATTGGATATACATATGGTACAAAAACCATACGCTACATGTTTATGACAGTTTAAATTTAAAACAATTAAGTAACGATCAACAAACTTTTATATTTAAATTATTTCCTAATATTAAAGGCATACGTGTAATTTACGAAGAAGTTCAAAACCAGACAAATAATTGGGATTGTGGAGTTTATGCAATTGCATTTGCTATATCTATAACATTTGGCATTTGCCCTTGTAAAGTGAAATTCCATAGCGGAATGCGTGATCATTTACTAAGTATATTTGATGATTCTCAAATACGTATGTTTGCTGGCCGTTATGATATATCTAAAAATGTATTATGTGATCTGGACAAGTATCAAAAATCAAATACTGTTGTCAACAAAATTACAAATATCAAGACAAATACTAATTTTCTAAACATTAATCCAAATGCTGGCAAATCAAGAACAGTCAATAAATACATTATTAATAAAAACCAAGTAAAGAACAATGACAATGTTAACTTAGAAATGAAACGTAATAATGAAATTACAAATGAGAAACCTAAAGCTATGGGGCCATTAGGCAAACGGAAATTTTCTTCTGGGCAGCAATTGGATGTCAAACAATATTCATGTAAAGTACGCAAAGGACGTAACAAATTATATAGGATAGATGCACCGGTTTTGGCCACTTTAAGGTTAAACGTGGCAATTGCTAGATATATTCTAATAGAAAGTGAAATAAAAGAGTAAAGTTTTATTATTAATCGATTCTTTATTACCTCTAGTTGTGAAATCCAATTTAGTTAAAATAAAGAAAACAGTAGAAAATTTTATTACGTAATTATAAGTCAAACCATCACTTTTCATCAGTTCTGGACAATATGTACTAGTTTTGGACAAGATCTGTTCCATTTGTGGCGAACGTGATAATTTAACACAAAAGTCAAAAGAATCGAAGGAAAAGGGAAACATATAAATGAAAATATGAAGTAATTAAATTTATATTTTATTTAATAAAATAAGAAACGTTTTATTATATGTGAACTCAATCGAAATTACAAATATAACATTCGCATATCATTAAATTACGTTAGACGTTTTCAAGTAATAGAATATATTTTCATAAAAATGTCTTAAAAATAATTAACACTTATTTTTGATAATACTTGAAAAAAATTAAATATATAATCTGGGTAATATAAATTGAATTTCAGTCTTTAAAGTTTTTATTTCGATTTTTCTGCTGTTGATTTTTTTTCTTGTCTTTCTTTTCTTGTTTAATTCTTTGTGCGGTTAATTTTAGTTCTTTCGCTGCTTCTTTTTTCTCTAATCTAATTCTTTTAGTATCTTCTTTGGCTTTTAATTTCATTTCTTTCTCATTTTCTTTATTTTTCATAATTTCTAACCATTTATTTGATGTTAAGACTGATGGTAACCTCTCTTTGTTTTTGAGTTTACGTTTATCAGATTTTACCGGCTTTGGCCAGACTAAATAGTTTTCTATATTTCCTACGCGATGATTAGGATTTAAAACTATACTATTATTAATCTTAAGATCATTTTCAATCGGCTTATCACTATAATCAAAATCTATTTTGTTATTATTAATTAAAACTTCATCAACTGAGACTTCACAACATTAGTTATTTTGACTAGACATATCCTTTGGATGTTCCGTTATAGATAAACACTCATTATGACTATCTAAAATCACAGGAATCTTCAGATCAAGTACTTCCTCTTGACTAGCACTAAAAACCATGGCAATGTCTTGAACAGATACATCTGCTGTGCTGAGATTTAAAATTTCGGTATTTTCTTTGGCATTCTCTACGAGTTCTATTACAATATTATTGTCAATCGAATTGCACGGACGATTTTCAGAATCAATGTAGCCTAAAAAAGTATAATTGAAAGTATAATGTAACATTTGAATCGGCAAACTTTAATTGATTTTAAATTTAGTTATTATTCAGTTGTAATTTTTATTGTTGTTGTTATTTGAATGTAAATTCAATCCAAATTGAAATGAAAATATTGAAAATAATTGTTACAATTAAGAAAGTTTAATTAAAATAAATTAGTAATTGGGTTATAATGTCAATTAATTAAAAATTTTTCAATACATGTACCTACCCCGCTCTTTGGTCAAGTATACATACGTAGTGGCCAAAACTGGAACAGCGCTTGTTCCAGTTTTGGACAGTCTATGGCCAGAACTAGAAATTTCAATTAAAGCAGTACCTATTGTGGCCAATTGCTATTTAATAAAATATATAAGCTTCCATTCGAGTTTAAAGTATTGAAAACATTACTTAAAATATAACCTAACCTACAAACAGAGCGTTTACTCGGATAACTTGATTTTGGTTAGTAAATCTCACTTTTTACTGACTGCGTTTTCTTAACACAAAGTGTTAAGAATCTAAGCCTTCAGGAATACCACAAGAAAAACGTTTTATTTGCATAATTGTAAGGCGAAATTTCGCTGCGGGATTGAATGGCCTAACGCAATGAATGCAGATTAACGTTTTGATAACGCGACGGATCGCAGAACATAACCTAGCCTTAGAAAATGTAAGGAAAGACGTGCGAGTGTCCAAAAACGGTGCACTGGCCAAAACCGGTGCATCTACCCTACTATCAAGAAAACGGAAATACCATCTGAGCAGAAAAATTATGAAACTGAGAAATATCAATTCCCCCAAAAAGTGCTCATCCAATATGATCATCCAGGAAATCAATTCGAATATAATGAGAAATATGTGCTAACTTGTGAAAAAATTGCCATTAAACAAAACATTATTCAAGAGATAAATATACGTAATGAAGAATATGTTAACAACAAAAAGCAAATAAATGAAAAACAGAAAATTCGTCGTAATAATGTTCCAGAATTCGAAAAAATGATAGAATGCGTAAAACATACACATAATCAGAACGTAATTAAATATACTGAACAACGAAAATTACCCACTAATAACAAATTACAAAAGAAGAAGAAGATAACTAAATTAGCAGCAATAACTCAGAATGACACAATTATTGATGAAGACATAATTACTGAGAATTATTTAGGCGAAATGAATCTATTATGTACTTCGTGCAATGCAAGACACTTTTCAGTCGAATTACCACGTGATAAGAAATTTAATACATGCTGTAATAAAGGGAAAGTTATATTATTGGATAATTTTGAATATCCCAAAAGATCAGAAGATTTAATGATTGGTAATAGTGCGGAATGTATAAATTATCGAAAGTATATTCGTCAGTATAATAATGCCTTATCTTTTGCAAGTTTCGGCGCAAAATTTGATGCATTGTATAATGCTGGACCACAAATTGTGCGAATATGTGGGCAAACGTATCATAATACATATGCACTGCTCCCAAATGGTACTGAAAATCGAAAATATGGACAACTTTATATTATCGATAATGAAATTGCCAACAATATTCAAATGACTAGCACAAATGAAAAATTTCAATTGTCTTCTGAATTATTACAAGAATTGGATCCTTTATTACGAAAAATAAATCCATATGCAGAGGCTTTTAAAATGATGCACAACGTTGAATTAGAAGAGATAAGTCGTTCACTTAAATCTGGTAAGAAATCAGATGACATAAAAATGATTCTAACGCGTAATGATAATCTGAATAAACATCGTTTTAAGGAATCAACATGTAACGAAGTAGCAGTTATCTTTATTGGAGAGGATGGCTTACCGCCGCCGGCAGAAAGAGATATATGTATTTATCCAAAGACTGAAAACCCAATACGTATCCCTCAAATTAGTAAACATGTGGATCCAATGACATATCCGTTAATACACCTAACCGGACAGAAAGGTTGGATGCCAAATATGCGCAATAATGGAGGTACAAAAAGAAATTCCATTACAGCAATGCAGTATTACTCTCATAAATTTAGCATACGTGGAAATTTTAATCCGTATTTACATATGGGCAAATTAACACAACAATTTGTTGTTGATGCATGGACCAAAGTTGAAGGGTCAAGATTGTTCTATTGGCGAAATCAACAGCCAAAATTGAGAACCGAAATGTGTAGAGGTTTGATGGATCATTTACAAAAAAAAGATAATTGTCGAATTGGAAAAATGGTAATCTTACCATCAAGTTTTACAGGTAGTCCTCGCGCGTTAGAACAAAATTTTATTGACGCAATGACATTAGTTCAAAAATTTAGAAAGTCCGATCTTTTCATAACCATGACATGTAATCCGAATTGGAAAGAAATTATTGAAAATTTAAGACCTAATGAAGAGGTTATTAATCGCCCGGATATTGTCGTAAGAGTTTTTCAGCAAAAGGTGAATGAAATAAAAAATCAATTTATTAAAGAAGGTATATTTGGGGAATACATAGCATATACATATGTCATTGAATTTCAAAAGCGCGGACTGCCGCATATTCTGAAACGATTCCTAGTCTGGTATGAACCCAGTCATTAAGAATCGTCCAAACATTAAAATTAAATACGTCAAATTATAGTCATTAGCTATACTAATATATATTATAAATAAATTAAAATCATAGATTGGAATCGTAAGGTGCTGAAATAAAAGTCATTATTGTTTGTCATTGTTCAATTAAAATGTATTTAAAACACTTTGAACTTTATAAACATAATTGAACTCGTCATTAAAATAATATTATTAACACACACATACCATCATACTCGAAGTCAATTGCAAATATAAATAAAATAAGAGTCATAACCATAAAACATTATCGAGTCGTCGGTAAGTGTGTGAGTCAGTATATAAAATAAATTGTCATTAATCTAATGTCGTCAACGACGGAATAACTTACGCGGAAATAAGTTAAGACCCGGACATACATACATATTGCACTCACACATACATCCATATACATATATTAATACACATGAATATTTTGTTACACAACATAATAAATTAAAACGCACATATTCATTATTTATTCGTTAACGAACGGAAGAGAAAGAGGCTTACGTTTTCGTCTTCTTTCTTCATGGCGTCGTTCCTCTTGTTTTGGTCCTCCATCCGTCGGTGATTATGAATTAGGCTGCTGTCACCTTCTGAACCTGATTAGGTGTCGCACTCCCTCGCGACTACGAGGGAGAGGACCAGCAGCCTGGTGTCCTTGACGTACGGAGTACCGTCGTCAATTCTTGGTGTCCTTTTAATTCCATATCCTCGCCGCCTCCATTGGTATGTTGAATTTTGATGCTGGCTGTTGATATTTGTGGGCCCACTTTTTGTTCCGGAGCAGCCAGGTTCTCCGGATGTTGAGGCAGCGAGTCGTCCAGGAGTCCTTGTAGAAGAGTCCAGTGGAAGACCGTCCAATTGCGAGAGGAGAGAGTTTGAGGGATACTTACCAGGTCTTATAATACCTCGGTAAGTATCCGTATGTCCATTCATGTCGCCGAGTTCCTTTTTTACTAAGAATCGGGACGGGAACTGTCAAACATTTGAATGTCATTTGCTGGACTTTAGTTTGACAGCCCGCCCCTTATTTGAATTTGGAGCGCATGCGCCCCATTGCGGCGATACATGCGTTCCGAGCGTGGAACTCGGCCCGTTGTTGCCCACTTTTCAGGCTGCGCGGCCAGGGCGCCGTTGCCCCTCTTCTGCGCATGTAGAGGCGCACCAGCGCCAGCGCTTTGTCATTGCGCGCGCATGTCCCTTGATGCGCGCTCGGATCCCACGTGGGCTTGGGATCCAAAATGGCCGACCGGCCGGAAAAAGCGCGCATCTCGTCCTTGGTATTTTCGGTATTTCCTTTAGCATGTCGATAGAAATTATAACGGCCCTCTATCTCTCCGTCGCTCTTTCTCTTCCGTGCGGTCGAGATCAACGGCTCGTAACAATTCATATGCTTTTATTTTTGCACAAAGATGATAAAATATTCGATGGCGATCAGGTTGATAAAATTATCACTGCAGAAATACCTGATGCGGATAATAATCCCAGACTTTACTGTATTGTAAAACGATTTGTGGTGCATAGCCCCTGTGGTAAACAAAATATTAATTCCCCGTGTATGGACAAAAATAGTATGAAATGCACGAAGCATTTTCCGAAACTATTTAATACAGAAACTAACTGTTCCACAAATAGTTATCCTATATATGTAGTAGGAATGATGGCAAAACAATTCGATATGGTTCAATCAATTCTAAAATTCGAGTAGCCGATAATAGATATATAGTACCTTATAATCCATATTACTTCGACCCAGACTAAGTCTGGACGAAGTATTGAATTTGGTCACTTCGGGCAAAAAAATTACCATATAGTTTTTCATCAAATGTCGACGTTTCAGACCCTAAGGAACCCAAATCAACAATAAAAAAATTTGTGTCCGTGATCTTGTACATACGTCCGTACGTCCCGTTTTTTGTCTCGCGATAACTCGCGAACGGATAAGCGTATTGACATAAATTTTTTTTTTAAAATACGCGTCTTGGCATAACTTAGATCTGATTAGATTTTGGGGCAGATCCACCCGTCCATTACTAACAAAAATTAGCCCCAATTAAGTTTCTTTGTAGTTTTTTGCATTTATTTTGAAAAATACAAATTTTATTAAAAAATGTTTCAAACAAAAAAGATAGAACATGAAATTCTCTACAAAAAAGGTTGTATGCATTTTCTTCCTAAAGTCAACGATAATGCCATAAAAACTGGTTTAAAATGTTTATGACTATTGTCTGAAAAAGTATTGAATTTGGTCATCGCGGCAAAAAAAATACCCTATTGTTTTTCATCAAATTTCGACGTTTCGACCCCTACCCCCCAGGGGTAGTCTTTGCCAGCTCCTCGGGCGCGGTGACCACCTACGGGCGCAAAGTTCATTTACGCCCTTGATACGATAATAACTATTTCGATATATCTAAAAGATGTCTTATAGATATCTATAAGATATCCGTCATAGATCTTTTCGACACTTTCAAGATATCTTTGACGAATTATATGTATATATATATATATATATTGTATATATAATATCATAATAATACAGACAGTAATTAGTAAAACACAGTAAACATGTCATATGCATCGAATAGTCTATTACAATACAAGTGCTTGAAGTAAGTGTTTTGCAACTTTTATTTATTAATACTTCGGCTGGCCTGTTGTCGGGGTCGAAGTTTTGAAAATGCTCATTTTCAATTTTCATACATATAAGAAACACTATATTGTTGTAACACATCTATCGAAGCCACTTGGACCTAAATATGATTGGACCCCCAAAGACCCCCAAATATCAATATAATTTTATAATATAATTAAAAGCAGTTAGTAAACAAACGAGTCTTAAGGAATAGCCGACTCTCCACTGGGTCGAAGTTTCTGAGCGAGCGAAGCGAGCGAGGCACAACGCCAACACTAGTTACTTCGACCCAGACTAAGTCTGGACGAAGTATTGAATTTGGTCACTTCGGGAAAAAAAATTACCATATAGTTTTTCATCAAATGTCGACGTTTCAGAAACTAAGGAACCCAAATCAACAATAAAAAAATTTTTGTCCGTGATCTTGTACGTACGTACGTCCGAACTTCCGTACGTCCGGACGTCCCGTTTTTTTGTCTCGCGATAACTCGCGAACGGATAAGCGTATCGACATAATTTTTTTTTTAAAATGCGCGTCTTGGCATAACTTAGATCTGATTAGATTTTGGGGAAGATCCACCCGTCCATTACTAAAAAAAATTAGCCCCACTTAAGTTTCTTTGTAGTTTTTTGCATTTATTTTGAAAAATACAAATTTTATTAAAAAATGTTTCAAACAAAAAAAGATAGAGCATGAAATTCTCTACAAAAAAGGTTGTATGCATTTTCTTCCTAAAGTCAACGATAATGCCATAAAAACTGGTTTAAAGTGTTTATAACTATTGTCTGAAAAAGTATTGAATTTGGTCATCGCGGCAAAAAAATTCTCTATTGTTTTTCATCAAATTTCGACGTTTCGACCCCCTACCCCCCAGGGGTAGTCTTTGCCAGCTTCTCGGGCGCGGTGACCCCCTACGGGCGCAAAGTTCATTTACGCCCTTGATACGAAAATAACTATTTCGATATATCTAAAAGATGTCTTATATATATCTATAAGATATCCGTCATAGATCTTTTCGACACTTTTTAGATATCTTGGACGAATTATATGTATATATATTGTATATATAATATCATAATAATACAGACAGTAATTAGTAAAACACAGTAAACATGTAATATGCATCGAATAGTCTATTAGAATACAAGTGCATGAAGTAAGTGTTTTGCAACTTTTATTTATTAATACTTCGGCTGGCCTGTTGTTGGGGTCGAAGTTTTGAAAATGCTCATTTTCAATTTTCATACATATAAGAATCACTATATTGTTGTAACACATCTATCGAAGCCACTTGGGCCTAAATATGATTGGACCCCCAAATATCAATATAATTTTATAATATAATTGAAAGCTGACAGTAAACAAACGAGTTTTAAGGAATAGCCGACTGTCCACTGGGTCGAAGTTTCTGAGCGAGCGAGGCACCATGCCAACACTAGTTTGTTATTGAAATTTAATTGCCATATCAACGTTGAATTATGTTCGACAATACAATGCATTAAATATCTATTTAAATATTGTTATAAAGGTTACGACTGTGCATACATAGAGATGAGCAGTAAAGAAATGCATGATGAAAATAAAGAAATTAACACTGACACTTTACAATACGACGAAATTAAACAGTATATATCAACACGGTATGTTTGTCCATCTGAAGCTATGCACCGCCTTAATGATTATCTAATGTCAGAAATATCCCATGTCATATATAGATTAGCGGTTCACAATGAAAACGAACAACTAGTGTATTTTAAAGAGGGATCACAAAAAGAAATGCTTAACAAAAATGTTGAGACAACATTAACAGCTTGGTTTAAATTGAATTCATCTGATAATGATGCACGGAGATTATATTATATACTGAAATTCCGAACAATTATGTATTTGTTGAATCAGATAAAAAATGGGTTAAAAGAAAAAGATTCTGGAGACCAGTAATAAGTAGAATGTACTTCGTACAACCTAAAGATCGCGAACGTTTCTACTTACGGCTCTTATTACTGCATGTTCGAGGAGTCCAGTCATTTGATGATATAAGGACAGTCGATGGGAAAATATATGAATCATTTTTTGAGGCTGCTAAAGCAAAGAATTTAATATGTTCAGATGATGAATGGGATAAATGCCTTCAAGAAAATACGGATATTCAGTTTCCGAAATCCTTATGTGAATTATTTGCTTATATTTGTATATATCATAATCCAGTAGATGTTAAAAATGTATACGACAAGTATAAAGATTATTTCTATCATCCTAAAATAGACGCAAATATTGGAAGAAACCAAGCATTGCAGACTATCAATAATATTCTAACCATTCATGGATACTCTGTAAAAGATTTCGATTTACTTACTATAAGTCATGACCTGTGTTCAAATAACATGAGCGACGTATATGATGATAATAATGTGGACACAGCTGATTTTGTTAACCAAATCGTGAATTCAGTAACGTATACACAAAGAAATATTTTCAATGAAATTATTAATTCGATTGATAACAAAACTATTCTTAGATGTTTCTTTATCGATGAACCAGGAGGAAGTGGCAAGAGTTATTTACACAACACACTTATTGCATATCTGCAACACAAAAACGTAATTGTTTTGCTAGTAGCTTGGACTGGGATTGCAGCTAATCTTTTGAAAGATGGAAAAACTGTTCATACGACATTTAAACTTCCATTGAACATTTCAGAAAATACCACATGCAACATTAATCCGAATACCCCGTATGGTTTATATTTAAAGAATGCAGAAGTAATCATATGGGATGAAATCACAATGGCTCACAAGCATGCGTTTGAAGCTGTTAACAGACTATTCCAAGATTTATGTGGGAACGTTAAACCATTTGGAAATAAAATTATTATAATTTCCGGCGATTTTCGGCAAACTTTACCAATTGTCCCTCATGGTAGCCGAACACAAGTAATTGAAAGCTGTATTAAAGCAAGCAAACTATGGCCGTACTTTCAATATATGGCACTGCATGAAAATAAAAGGGCTGCAGGTTGTGAGCAATCATTCAAACAATGACTTTTAAACGTATGTGACGGATTTTTTTCAGATAAATTCGAAAAGAAAATACAGCAATCAAAATACCACAACACATGTTATCTGGTGGTGATATTGTTACTGAAATATTCGGGAAAAAAATAATTCCTTTCAATGAAGATATAAAACATAAAATAATATTATCACCAAAAAATTCAGACGTAATGGAAATAAATGATGAAATTCTTTCACGCATAGAAGGCGATGAAAAAGAATATCTTAGTATAGATTCTGCAGAAGATGAGACTAATAAAAAGTGTGATACAATATTGCCATTAGAATTTTTACATTCCTTAACACCAAATGGTCTACCACCACACAAATTAAAATTGAAAATCGGAATGGTTATTAGTTTACTAAGGAATCTTAATATAAATAACGGATTGTGTAATGGTACAAGATTAATAGTTAAGGAAATGAGAGAATACAGTATTCGTGCCGCAATTATTACCGGTAAACATTGTGGTGAAGTTATTGTATTGCCTCGAATAAACTTATCACCGTCTAAAGAAGAAATACCATTTCATATGACGAGAAGGCAATTTCCAATTAGATTAAGTTGTGCTATGACAATAAACAAATCACAAGGGCAATCTTTCGAAAAAGTGGGATTGTTTCTGCCATCACCAGTATTCAGTCATGGTCAATTGTATGCAGCACTTTCAAGATGTATTTCGGAACGAAATATAAAAATATTAATTACTAGTAAATACAAAGCAATTTAAAATAAAGACGACAAAATTTATACAAAAAATATAGTGTATAGTGAAATTTATGGATATAATTGAACAATATAATAATATATGCAAAGAATGTAATAACTAGGAAAAAAGAACATATCAACAAACAAATTCACAAAATTAAATCACTTTGATAGTAACGAATTATGAATTTTGCAAATATCACACCAATTTTAGAATTATCGGAACTATATGGGCATATCTCTGGTACTTTTGACGGTTGTGATGATAGGCAGTTTCAGCGATCTACGGTAATAAACATTACACATGCCTTGCATCTTCTATAATAAATTGGCTGCCGAATCACCATCATGAAACTATTATTTTTTTTAATATCATTTCAATAAAGATTTTCAATAAATTATAAGTGGAGTGCCGCCAATTATTATTATTATTATTTATTTTTTACTTATAAAATAATACATAAAAATTCATATACGTTGGCTGAAGTATCGCCACTTTGATTATGAATTGGCTGCCAAATCGCCATTATGAAATTATTGTTTTTTTTTTTTGTTAAATATCATTTCAATAAAAATTTTCTATAAATTATACATGAAGTGTCGTTACCAAATAATTAATTTCAACAGCAATGATGGTATGCACATAAATTAAAAGAATTCATATGGCTCTAGGCGATCTGTCTTTAAGAATCGCAAGGTTAAAAAAAATTATTAAAATAATGATGCAAAAATTTTTAATTTTCCCTTCAATGAAAGTTTCTCACTCATAACATTTTTAACACTCGGTTTTGAAAACATACAAAAAAGAACCATATTCTACATAATATTCTCTGGAAAATGACACGATTATGAAATGTGTGCCTCTAATAGACCAAATAGGTAGTATTACCTAATAGAACACAGTAGGTAGATTTTAAATTGCATTTTTTTATAACAAATTGGCAGCGGACTCGCCATCAGTATGTTGTTAAATTGTTATCATTATTTAATTCATTATTAACTAATTGGCGGATGCATCGCCATTATGAAATTATTGTTTTTTTTTTGGTTAAATATCATTTCAATAAAAATTTTCTATAAATTATACATGAAATGTCGTTACCAAATAATTAATTTCAGCAGCAATTACGGTAAGAATCTAAATTATTGGGTTTCATATGGCTCTAGGCGATCTTCCAAAAAAAAAGTCAATACCTCTATGGTGGTGTGGAAACTTGACAAAATTATTGTAGTAAATTACGAAATTTGCGACGAAGGGTTGGGCGAAATAACGATATAACCGGAAAAAGTGCCATTTTGAGAAAAACAAGAAAAACGTAGGAAACCAAGTAACAACTAATTATAATCACAAGACATTAACGTGGGTATTTAAAACTGTTACATATATAATAATATAAATTAAAGGTAGTTCCTATGAATCACTTCAATAATTTTTCCCCCTTACTTTTTATACTTTAATGAATTCATTTTTTGAGCCAAAAGCTTGATATATTAATTTTGGAAATGCCGGTATTGCCTTCCCTAGAGAACAAGGCCATCAATTTCCGGGCGTAAAATTTGCGCCCTTAATACGAAAACTACTATTTAGTTTTAAAAAATAGAATTTTTAGATTTATATTTAAAATATGTGCTCTAGCTGTATTTAAGCTTCTGTACATTAAATCCAGATCATTTTTTTTAAACGATATGAAATTTCACATCTACAACCCTAGTACATTTTTACCAAGAAATGACACGCGCGATAATACAAATAAATACTCTGTTATGCGCATTGCAGATTAGTGCCCATAAGATTTCATAACATAACAATTTATTAAATATTTGTATCAATTTAACAAAATTCACATCCATTCTAACAAAAGACACACCAAAAATCTCACACTCCGAGCGAGCGTTAGCGAGCGAGGAAATAACGCTAGTGAATATGAATGTACATGCAGGAAGAGTCAAATATTTATGTTAGAAATATGTAGGTATACAATTATTTAAACCGTTGAATATATTCCAAAGTGTTTGATATTTCCGATGGATAGACATACCCAAAGATATAATGACATAAGAAAGTTATGAGAATGACATGAACAACGTTATTTGTTTCTATTAGCATCTTTTTTTTCAAAACAAGTACACTCTTGCTGTTTACATCATAAATGGACTTCCCTGCAAGCAAATTCAATATATTATTAAAAAACAATTAAATGTCTCATAGAAAATTTTGGACTTACTAAAGGTACGCTTTTCCACAAATACGTACTTTACAATAGCTCTACTTTTTCAACATACCAGTCCCAATTGCTCTGCTTTCTTCCTCTTTCGTTATTGGAACAGGATAAAGACATGCATTTTCCTGTACTAGCAGCTTGGAAGCATCTGCCTGCAAATCATGATAATGGTATTATCTAATTATAAAGACAGATCAACTTTTCTATTGAATAATTAGTATCATATTTGTTAAAAATCTTTCCGATAAATCTTAAATTAAAATTAAAACTTACAAGTATAACTTTCAGTACATTTGTTTCTTTTTCGTTCATGTCCAACAAAATCAATTGAAACTAGATGCTTTCGACCCGGGTGCCTACAATTTTGGCTAAATTCGTATTGCAGTTCCCTGACGAAAGGCTGATGCTTTCGGGAGTATTCCCATTTTAACACTGCCAGGAAAGAAGGCGGCAGAGGGTAGTTCTAGCATCGTTAGGTTCAAGTAGTTTCTATACATATATTGTAACAATATCTTGTTCCTTAAATAGGGTGAATATGCCAATTAATGGACGGTTAAGCATTTTTCACACTTTGATCGATTGTAACTTTTGAATTCTTTTATGAAAATTTAATTATGATACCACCATTAGAATCGTTAGACTCTGCTCTTTATGACCGTGTAGTTCAACCTTTGATTTTATTTAATTATTAACCTCGTCTTCATACGTTTGTAAAAAAATCCGCTAAACCCCAATGAATAGACGGGTTAAATCAAATGGGACGTTTTCAGTACCAGTTTTGGATGGCTTTAAAACTTTGCTTTGATTTTACAAAATAATAAACACTGGAAGATCAATAGTACTGTAAATATTGTTTTGAATGTTCAAAGAACATAAAAATATGTATTTTGTTGCATGTTGTGCATCATACATTCATAAGAAATAGAAATATGTAGAAAATCGTCCATTCATTGGTAGTCGTCCATTCATTGGCATATTCACCCCATATTAAAATTGAAAATGAGCATTTTCAAAACTTCGACCCGACTGCAGGTCAGCCGAAGCACTGAAAAATGAGCACGCCTTGTTCACACTGATGCTTAAAAAAACGCGGTTTAGTCAGTTTTTGACAGGTCGGTTTGCAGGAAATAAATTTTTTTATATGTGGGATACGTCGGTTTCCGTTTTTTACGGCATTATCGTTGATTTTACGAAGAAATTAATACAACCTTTTTTGTAGAGAATTCGATGTTCTATATTTTTTGTTTGAAACATTTTTTTGTACGATTTGTATTTTTTGTTAAAAAATGGAAAAAACGTGTTTTTTGAGCGTTTTTTTTAAACCTCCCCACAATCTAGTATGCATTGTCTCCGAAAACTAATCAGATCTAAGTTTGGCCAAGAGAAACCCAAATCCGTTTGTACTTTTTAAATTCGTCCTGCCAGTCGCGAGATATCGCGTATACAAAATTTTGCCCACGGACGGACGGACGTACAACCTAACGGACACCAATTTTTTTATTGTTGCTTTGGGTTCCTTAGGGCCTGAAACGTCGACATTTGATGAAAAACTATAGGGTAATTTTTTGGCGGGAACTGACCAAATTCAATACTTCGCCAGACCTATGGTCTGGGTCGAAGTAATATGGCAATGGTGTTTGGTATTTTTGACTTGTGACTGTCTTTTATCTTCTTTGTTTCCTTCAACTTTTCAACGGTTTATCTTTTCTATCTTCAGTCGAATACGGAAAATGCTCAATGCTACGATTCAAAGTTTTAATAGAAAACCAATCTTCTTTAACAAAGTAATCTATAAAAAGTTTTAAATCAAATGCAATGACTCCTTCGAGGAGATCATGGCCAAGACATGGAGGCAGACCAGGATTACAAACATGAAAAAATTGTAATTCATTGAATACCGAATTGAATTTCATTCCTTCAATTTTATGCAGAGCGTCAATGTAAGATTGAGTAGTTCTAACTGGACATATTTTACAAGCACCTCCATTTTCATTGAATTGAAGTTTTGTTATGAGGCAGTATCTAGAAAAATATTGCTACTGAAGTTTTCAACGAAGCCTCCCAAGGAATGACTACCTGTCTATAAATAAATCAAAGTTATCTCCAGCAATAAATAAAGGGGTCCCTTGATGAACTCTCCTGGTACAATTTCCACTTCAACAGTTTCGATAACTTTCAAAGACTCTACTATTTTGCCATAGACTTTTTAATGATCAAAATCTTTGTCTTTACAAAAGCAACCAACATAATATTATTGATATGAATTCGGCGGTAATCTGGTAAATTTATGAAACATAAATGCACGATAAGCATTTTGGGCATCTTTTTAGCTGGTCCTATTGGATTGACAACTTCAAAACTATCTTGATAACATACCAATAATAAAGCATTCGGATTTTCTTGTAATAGTTTATTATTTTTCACAATACTTCCATCTGTAATATCTTTCAAAAGTGTGCTTGTAGGGCATTGATGGGCAATACATATGTCATTTGCTACAGATTTATCTTTCAACGCAGCTTTTATTGTTTCCTCAATTGGCACGCAATGAAAATATTTTGTTTTATCATTTTCAATATCAACAAGTTGTGCTTGCAGTTCTACATAATGGACGTTTTTTTATAAAACTGCTTGCGTTTATAATTTGTTGCCAAACAATAATGGCTTTTTATAATGGCATTTAAAACTTCATCCACAATTTGGTTAGCTACTACTGAAGATAATGATTTTTCCAACTTTTTCTTTAAATTATTTTGTAGTTCCACATGACTTTGTTTTTGAATAGTATACTGGCCAGACACTATTTCTTGAATAGCTCTGGCAGGGATCATAAATTGGCATTCTAATTTTAAATACAATTGAGCTGCATTTCCAATACAGTACAACCTCTCTTGTTCGACACGATCGGTGCCAGACGCTCTCTCTCTCTCTCTCTCTCTGACCTCGCTAGTTTGACATTTTTTTAACCACGCCCACTATGACGTCACGCAATCGTGATTGGCTCATTTGTTTTTACGACAGCTAACCTTCTGACCTTCTGTTTTCCTAGCATTAATTTCCAGCCTTCTTGCCATGCATATGGAAGTCAAGTAGAAGACTAAAACTTAACAACAACAAATGCGGAGGTTATGTCGTTCGATTTGACGGGTGAAGTGCAATCGTCCGAGTCCGGCATGGGTGCGTTCGTGTTCGTCGGTAATATAATGGACGGGGCGGGAGAGGGAAGAAGTCTCCGCCCACTGTCGAACTAAGGAGGTCCGGCACTGTCGAACTAGGGAGGTTGTCGAACAAGCGAAGTGTCGAACAAGAGAGGTTGTACTGTATATAAATCAGTGCTATCTTGAATAATATTCTTAGAACTTGAATTAGAATTATCTAGATTTGAACAGTTATTTACCTCATCGTTATTTTGTATCTCTACATCAAACTCATCTCTGCTCTCTATATTAAATTCGTTATTTCGTAATGAGGTAGATTGTTGTTTGTGCGTAATAACTGACTTGTGCTTTTTAGATAAATGTCCAGTAAAAGAGCTGACATTATCGTAAGATTTTTCGCAGTCGTTATAAGGGCAGTGAACTTTCAAATTTCCCTGTATATATCTTTAAAATGTTTAATCAAAAGAAAATAACTTGGAAAATCTTTTTTTGCAAGTTTCTTCCGTACAAACAAATTTGGTTTCTTCATTAGCAATACTATTTGTAAATTGACTCTCATTTTCATTTTTAAATTTGAAATTGTGATTTCGCGTCAAGTGACTACGAAATGAAACTTCTACATCGAAGGATCTTGAGCATTTTTCAAAGCCGCAATGAAAAGCAGGCGACACATCGCTATGAAAATGTCGGTATTGTAAGTGGTTTTTTATTTCTAGTGTTTCGAAATCAGCAAAAAAACATTCTGAATGATATGTAACAATTTATTAACGACACCCATGCTTTTTACTGATATAAATGGAGAGTAGCAAAAAAATATATATTGTAAAAAACTAATAATTTATTTATTATACCAAAATAACCGGGGTTTATAACATGGTAGGATCTGAAAAGTGAGACTATGAAGTAACATACCTAGATGTTTTACTTATCCATTCATTCAATGCACTATTCGAAACAGTCGATTGTATCACCAGTCCTCAACCGCATTGTATGAGCCACTTTTAAAAGAAACAATCGGTTTTCTTCGACTCGGCGAAGTTTTTGTGTCGCGTTTTGGTTTCTCCGTACTTATATACATACCAGCACTGCACACGCCCTCCCTGTCGCACTCGCAGAAATTCAAGTTACATTTTCGCAATTTTAAGTGACATCAACTTATAATTCAGTTTTGTTTCAGAAATTTCGGTTACCCTTCGGAAATTTCAGTTATCTTTGGTAAATTTCAGATCTGGCTTCTTAAATTTCATATAAAAGTATCTTAATTGTTATTTCTGAGAGATAATTCGGAAAATAGCGATACATTTGTAACAGAAAAATTTTCCGAACATTTTTTACAGTGTACCTGTGTTACAGCCAACGATATAAGCTGTGACTGGATTCCTTAATAAAACATTTAAAAACAAGATTTGCTCCAGGTAAAAACTATAATTATTTTGTAGAACAACTAGAAAAGTCTAATGTGAAAAAGGGCGAAACAATATTTAGCATGACTCCGTATCCATATCCGTATCCTTAGCCATGCCTCTATCCTCCCTATGCATATCCTTCTTATATGAATCCTCAAATGCCGAATATGTCAGGAAATATGTATCCAGTAAATCCTTACAATATGCAAACATTTAACAAGCCACTTCAACAATTATATATGTGTCAAACTCCTTAGAAAAAATGCAACTATTATCAAAATTCAGATTCTTTAAACTCTCCCGGGATTTGTCATGCAGACGCGATGACGAGTCAAATACAAAAAGAGCAAAATATTATCAGTATATTGATAAATATAAATTAATAAAATTATGTAATCAAACTAATTGGAATGACATATTTTGCAAAAGGAATGCTAATGAAGCAATAAACATTATTAAATAAAATTTTTAATAAAATTGAAAGTATAAAACCCGGAGCTACACGTGCTAAACGATTCAATTATTATCCTAAAAAATCATGGATGACTGCTGGCTTGATTAGGTCTGTTGAAACAAAAGAACATCTATACAAAAAGTAGAAAAGGAAACCTTATGATTCAAAGCTTAAAAGTAATTATAAAAATTATGATAAACTACTATGCAAATTATTAAAAAAAGCCAAGTTTGATTTTGAAAAAAGGAAAGTTAGCAAATTCAAAGACAATCCGAAACAAATGTGGTCCTTTGTAAATGAAAAATTAGGTAGAGATAAACATTCTAAGAAATATGAAATAGATTATTTAATTGATACAACAAGCGCTCAAAAGATAAAAGGAAATGTATCGATGGCCAATTTTTTTAATCATTATTTTTGTAATGTAGGCCAAAAGGTTGCGAAAAGTAATTACAATAAAACACAAACCACGTGCAATGAAATACGTTATAACAGTAATACAATTCATTTGTATCCTACGAATGAAGTAGAAATAAGTAACATTATAAGGAAATTAAAACACAACACTGGTGGCGTTGATAACTTCCATTCTGGTATTATTCAAATTTTAACGAATTATATTATGAAACCACTTACTTACATATTTAACTTGTCGACCTCAAGCGGCGGTTTTGCTTGATTTGACAAAAGCATTTGGCACTGTCAATCATAATGTTTTAATCGATAAATTGGCACGGATAGGTATCAGAGGTTTGTTTTTAGATTTAATTAAAAGTTATTTAATAGGTAAAAAGCATTTAGTCAAAATCGGAGATAAAAGTGAACTGCTAACAGTATCAACGGGTTACCGCAAGGCACTGTATTAGGACCACTGTTGTTTATTATTTATATGAACGATTTATTTAAAATATGTGATGAAGATTGTTGCATAATATCTTACGCAGATGAAACTGTCGTTTTATGTGCTACCAATATATGGAGTAATGTGCGATTTAAACTGAAAAAACAAATGACATCTGTTAAGGATTGGCTAGATAGCAATACATTATCGCTATATACGAATAAAACTGGTTGTATAACGTTTGGCAATTTCTGTGACAGTGTACCTAATGAATTTTATATAACAGTTGCAAATGAAACAATAGTAAGGGTTGAAACAACAAAATACTTAGGAATATTAATAGACTGTCATTTAAGATGGGATCATCATATTATGAATATTGTTAAAAGAAGTAAATACTATATATACATTTTATCAAAGTTAAGTAAGTTGTTAGATTCAAAAAACTTAAGATCAGTCATGTACAGCTTATATTATAGTTTAGTCACGTATGGTATAATTGCTTGGGGTTCGGCAAATAGAACAGTAATGAAATTGCCACATAACGTTCATAAAAAAATAATTAAAATATTGGATAAACATAACTTTAATTGTAAGGAACCTTTGCACATATTGAATAAATATGTGCTTGAATGTATATCGCATCATTACGAAGATTTGATAAATAGTTTTGTTAATAATACGTCTATATAACTCGCCATAAGTCGATACCTCTACCAAAGGTTAAAAAACCCTAGCAGAAATTGTTCGTGGCCAACTAGAAACATGCTAGCGCCAGTACTGGCATTGTCATGGGGTACTATTTACGTCAATCTATCTTGGGGCTTTAAAGGCGCTAGACATTTTGAACTAGATTGAGTGATATGACTAAGTTCATCACGGACTCCTATCTAGTTCCTGTCTCGCGATTTTACAAGTTTACTAGATTTGAAACTTTGACAAAAAAGTGTGAAATCGATTAAATATTAAAAATCAGAAAACACTTATTGACGCACGTGGAATTTAAATTATAGACCCAATGACATTCGACTATTTCTGATCATCGATGCATCCGGGCCGGCCCAGATATGAAATTGCTGATACAAATATAGCACATAATAATTCAACTAAACAGCAAACTTCAGAAACCTTCGGGATATTTTGGTAGAGCCCATCAATTTTAGAATATAATCTGCCTTCCAACGATTATTGGTCACTGCTCTCTGTGCTAAAGCATTGCTATGCCCTATCCAATATACAGTGCTCCCTGTCCTATTGGGATATATTTCATTCCAAACGTGATGCGATCCCTGTTCTAATTGATACATCCCCTCTACCCCTACCATTGATGAAATTTCGTCGTGCTGAAGCCGTTCCTCGCACGGAACGGAGACGCGCATGCGCGTGTATCTTTTCAGGTCTTGTGGAGGGGAAAGAAACGGAAGGTAAAAAAGCAATTTGGACAGGGAAGAAATATCGAATTGGACAGGATTATCAATTAGGGGAGTATCGAATAGGACAGGGAGCACTGCATTTGAGCTCAGTGGCGCCAGCACGAAGGGAACTTTCGAGTGGATGTTGTGCTAGTAGAGACACCTACCGCTCGAAATCTGTGGCCGATATTGAACTGGAAATCGCACAGCTGTTCGCGCTGCCTAGCACGCCTGCCGCGCTAGTGCTGCATAAATTCGGTTCAAAAATTATGATACGGCAACGGAGCTGAGCAAAATTATGATACGGCAAATTGTTGAGCGGTCTGGGGCGGCAACCGCTCCGTCGAAGCCAACGATATCTCCTGAAGTTACAGTTTTAAAAACTAAGGATAATGATATTCTTAAAATTAAATACAAACAATATGAGATTCAAACCAAACAACCAAACAATATTGTCCTTTTAAATGATGGGGAATCTTTAAAATAACAAAAATGTACGCAAGAGAAGAAGATATTTTCATTTCTGGATTTATTTTAAGAAAGAAATCAGATATTTATGATTACCCTTCTAAATCCAGTTTACTAAACATGTGGGAAGTATACAAGAAACCTTCAGAAGATGTAAAAGTTTATCGCTTATCTGATATTAAGACAAAAGTTGCCAGATTGATGACGTCTATAAAATTTAACGAAAATAAACGCATCTACCTGTGCCTCTTCTTCATCACGATAACTAACGTTTGAAAATATATTAAATAAATTATTCTATTAATTTCAAAACATTTTATTTAGTGATAATAAATTCAATTACGATTTCAAATTCACTCATCTAAGAACACATTTCATCATTAAATTAAAAAAATTAATATGATAAAATGTTGAAAACTATTTTTCTACTGTAGTCTGACTCTTACTATTATTTTAATTACAGAAAAAATAATATAAAACATTTTTATGTCGAAATCGAGTATGTATTTTGCTTTGATACTCATCCGTCGGCCGGCTGTTTGAATTTCGCGGATTCGCGGGGAATCCGCTGGCCAACCAGCGCGAAGTTCGGCATTAGAATTAGGCCCTAATTTCATGCAGCGATAAAATCGCCGCGACAAGCATCGATGTTTAATCTCGTGGTATACAGTGGTACTGTTGAGAGATTAGTGATCGCTGCTCGTCGCGGCGATTTTTTCGCTGCATGAAATTTGGCCTTTATGCTACATCTATAACACTGACGCCATATTGCTACGACTCAGTGATGGGATATCGCCGCTTTTTCGCGCACCGTTCTGCGCAGGCTGCCGCACGATTGGCTGCCGGGGAGTCCGAGGACAGCTGAGCGCCGGCCGAAAAGCTACAGACAGACAGTACGTGTAAAATAGTAGCGTCCTTCTGAGAGTTTTAATGCGACTAATATACATATTTCTTTTGCAAAGATTCATGTTAAGATTTAAAAATCCAAGGAATTAGATAGCCTCTCTCATTAAGAGCAAGTTCTTTGTGAAAGATCATTTGAAACATGTCAACAAGTATATAAATTACACCTATGCATTTTTAGGTTATAAGATACGTATTTTTCAATATTTTGATAATTTATCAATTCGATTGTGTATATCTAATTAGCTTTTGTTTAAAAAGAAGTTAACGTCTCACTTATTGTAGGTTATGAAAGATCTAAAATAGCTTTGTTAAAAACTTGCTTTAATTTTTAACAAGATTACTTAGTCTTTATTTCAAACAACTGTTTCATGTTTGAACAAATACATTCTATATTTTGTTAATTTGTGATGAGGTATTTTATATGGGATTCATTTATTTAAATATCAACAATAATTTTATAGCGTTTTTCACTAGCTGCATAAAAGTTATGAGACAGAGATACATTCAATGCATTTCATACCGCACTAGTGCGGCCAATGAAAAACGTTATTACTGTTGTAATTCTTGAAGCGATTTGTATTACGTGGCTAATATTTCAAACATTGCACACTCAAACATACATTTAAAATCGATTTGTTTTGACTGTGTCTCCCACTTTGAATTCCCCCCCAAGAGATTTGTCTAATAGTGGGGATCATTACACGTGTAGCGACGATTGATGCAACATCGCTTAGCTGGGTTACATTGTCCTTTCAATTCGGCGCTAATTAAACTTTCCATCTAAGACAGAATATATATTACGTGCTTAATACATAATAAATTTTAACTTTTACGATGGATTGCTGTTGTTCATGCAAGAAGAAAGTTGAGGGCAACAGTGGAACTAAATGCATAGTATGTCAATCGCTGTTCCATACAACCTGTGTATCGTCGGCAAGTACGATTCTTATCTGTTGTCTATATGCTGTTTCCAGTGAAGCGAGAAAACGTCCCGGAGAGACACTCTTTTCTCCGCGTATCACGAGAGCTGCTACGACATCGGGGCCTAATGTGAATACTACAGTTACTGCAGCAATTAAACCCCCAAATCAGATTGAATCTCAAGGTTGTTGCTCAAAACACGATGAACAATTTGAAATAATAAATGGAAAGTTGGATACTGTTATTAAGTTACAGTCTTCTGTTAATGAAATACAGCAAACTGTATCGGCGTTACAAACCCAGGTCAATCGTGCAAATCGTGATCGTGCAATTTCAGCATATGAAATTAGGAATTCTGATCTCGTTATTTCTGAACTCCCGGAATCAGCAAATGAGGACCTTCGAGATATTTTATTAAAGATTGGTAAGATCTTATGTTTATCTCTGGAATCCAAGGACATCCTCTCTATCCGACGACTTAAATCTGTGCAATCATCAGAGGCAGTAAATTCCAATTCTGATGGTCGTGTTAACCGACCAAGAATTGCAATGGCCAGACTCTCGAACCCTGGTCTACGTACAGATTTTGTTAAAGCCATCCGCTTACGCAAGTCACTGAAAGCTGATGAAATAAATGCATCATGGCCGAACTCATCTATATATCTAAATGAATGTCTTCCGGCTGAAACTAATAATCTTTTAAAAAGACTTCGAACTTTCGCTAAAGGTGACCAGAATGCCTCGGTCTCAGTAAGAAAGTGAAAATTATGAACAGCTCATGACGATCGACAGCTCCATCTTCTACGTTCCAAAAATATATTAAAAATGGTAATCTGCACCGTTCTGCTGATATTTCATTAAATTCGGTGGAGGCTTGCACTGTAGACATTTCAACCTCATCGCACAAGAGTTGACCTAAACATGGACCTAAACATTACAACCAACCATTGTCAACCGCTGGATCATCACACCGAAATGAAACTGTAAAATCTGTTTTAAAAATTGCACACCCTAATGTGCGATCTTTGTCGGCACATTTTCCGGAAGTAACTGTATTACTAATAACTGATGATTATGATATTTTATGTATTTCTGAGACATGGTCACATGCAAATATCTCCGACAGAGATCTATACATTGAGGGATATCACCTTGCTCGAGCAGATCGCAGTCACTCAAGAGGTGGTGGAGTTGCTTTTTATATCAAATCACATTTAAATTATTCTGTATTTAATGTTGAACCAGATGATTTTGGACTAGAGCAACTATGGATCAATGTTCTCTATCATGGCCTAAGATATTCATTTGGAGTGTTATATAGACCGGAGAGGGTATCGCTTAACTGCCTTGACAACCTATTCATGACTCTCTCCTATCAACTATCATCTGTCGATCAAGTTTTTATTTTGGGAGACTTAAATATAAATCTTTTAAATTTTAATTCCAATGCAACCAATAAGTTTCTTGAGTGGGTGCGATTATGCAAGTTGCGGCAAATAATTAACCCAGCTACTAGGGTAACTGACACTTCGTCTTCCCTTTTAGATATTATCTTAGTCTCTTCATCTGTAAATATTGTTGACGTCTTTTTATCAATCGAGCTTGAGATATCTGATCATTATTTAGTTGGGTGTCTTATCTCATGCCCCAGATCACGCAAGAATCAGAAGTTTGTCCAAATCCGGGATTTTAAAAATTTCGATAGTGACGGTTTCCATCTGCTTTCTTCTCATGCCCCATGGGGTAATGTATTATGTGGCTACGATACTATTGACAGTAAATTAACATATTTTAATAGTATAATTACTAATATTTTCGATTTATTTGCACCTATTAAAATTTGTCGCATTTCTAAGCCCCGCGCTCCCTGGATAACGGATACTGTCAACATTTTTATTAAGAAAAGAAACTCAGCGCAATCAAAATGGAGGAAAACTGGAAAAACTTCTGATTTTTCGTATTATAAGAGACTTCGTAATTGTACAACCTCAATGGTAAGGAGAGAACGTAAAGCGTATTTTCGTCAATCCGTAGCACTATCTGGTACTAAATTATGGCGTGCTGTAAATCATTTAGATGTAAAAGGAACCTCTTCTCCTGAAATTCCGTCTCACTTAGCCGACTTGAATCAGATTAATGACTTTTTTATCAATATTCCAACACGAACACCTAATATTAATGTTATTAAATATTTTTCGGAGTCTCGGTTCGCTAATCTTCCTGAGCACACGTATTTTTCGTTTAAAGAGATATCCATTAATGATCTATTAAAAGTTATTCCAAAGATAAATGCCCATTCTGCAGGTTGTGACGGAATCTCGGGGGAGATGTTTCTTAGAATTTACAATTACTGTCTCCCTGAATTATTGCACATTATTAATTTTATTATTTCGTCTTGTACATATCCGGCGATCTGGAAACATGCTATTGTGCGTCCTATGCCTAAGAATCGGAAATTAGAATCATTTGTTGATTTACGTCCAATTAGTCGTCTTCCATTTTTCTCTAAAATGGTTGAATGCGTCTTATATGAGCAGATTTTGTTACATTGCAATAAATATGATATTTTTCCTATGTATCAATCGGGGTTCAGAAAATCCTTCAGCTGTGAGACTGCTCTGCTTGACGTTTCTGAGGAGATTCTTTCGAACTTTGACCAACAACTCTTATCTTTTATTTGTCTTTCAGACTTCACCCGTGCTTTTGACACTATTAATCATGAACTCGCAATAGCTAAACTCTCTTTTTATGGTTTTTCACCTGATGCTTGTAATCTGATGAATTCCTACTTTCACTTACGTTCGCAAGCAGTATCACATCCTAATAATAATGCCACCTCTGATTCAAAGATTTTAATTAGTGGGTGCCCTCAAGGAGCGAAATTAAGCTCGCTCCTTTTTATAATCTACACGGCTGACATTTATAATATATGCTCAAATGTCCTTCTCCGAACGTATGCAGACGATACGCAGGTACTTCTCTCGTTTTCGCCAGGGGATGAACTTGTTGCATTCTCTCTGCTGAACGATGATCTGAACACTATTGCGAAATGGGCTAACGACAATGCGCTGCTATTAAATCCGCTAAAGTCTAAATTATTATTAATCGGGAATGCCTTACTACGTAGTAAGGTTGATATCAGTCAACATAAAATTGACGATAACGGTAGGACTATTCCGGTTGTTGACCAAGCCAAGGATCTTGGTGTTTTCAGTGATTGCGATTGGAGTTTTTCATCCCATGTATCCAGCAAGTGTTCGTTAGCCTTTGCATGTCTCCGACGGTTATTTTCATGGAAACGTGTCCTACCATCTCGAGTTAAACTTATATTATGTGAAGCCTTAGTTTTGCCGCATTTATTATATTGCATTTGCGTCTATGGACCTTGTCTTAGTGGAGATGGCTGGAGAAAAGTTCAGGCTATTCAGAACGCTTGCTTACGGTTTATGTATGGGGTACGTAAATGTGAGCATATTACACCTGCTTTGAGAAACTCGGGATGGCTCACAATGAAAAATAGAATGAAAGTTGCATTATTAAGCAAGACTAGACAAGTACTTTCTACTAAAAAGCCGGAATATCTATACCAAAGAATTGGGATGCTAGGTGTTAATCGACCTAATCTGCGTAATGTGATCAATACTACTATGAGCTACCCTCTGTATAGATCTGCCAAGGCCATGGGTGCCTTTTCTGTTACCGCAGCCCGTACGTTTAATTCGATCCCAATGGCTATCAGATCGCTATGGCATCAATCGAATCGATTTTTATTACGTGTTAAGAGTTACCTTGTGGATAAGCAAAATTAAGTGGAAAAATTGTATGATATATGTCTAATATTTTGTGCATACAATTATATATTGATTTTTTGTGTGTTTTGCTTGTTTTATATAATAACGTGAAACTATTCCTCATGCTGCATATTCTTATCTCATGAATAGCTTTTTAATGTATATTATGTATGATTCTTGGTAAATTATTTTTGACTACTAATGTGTAATAAGGGTCAGGCTGCAAAACAGCAATTAACTGCTGTGTCTCGCCCTTTGTTCGATGTATATATTATATTGATCAATAAAGACGATATTATTATTATTATTATTATTATTATTATTATTATTTAACATAACCTCAATTTAGAAAACTTTTTACAGCAATAGTTATTAGAAATTTTTTTTATCTTTTGTCCTAAACCTATAGAACAATCGTAGCTTTGATCGAATTTTTTAATGACAATAGGATGAAATAAATTTAAATTTGTGTGTAAATTAAAAGTGTCATTTATATTGTTCACATTGTTAATTACATGATATTGAAGATCATTATAATATGTTTGTGATTCATTTAGAAGAGAGTGACGAGGAAGATAATTATATCTTCATATTAGTTTCCTTCGTCGGTTGTGAAAATGAAAAGGGGCAAAAACTTGTGGATATTGTCCTAGCCTCCTGGATTCGATATGATTCAAAAACTAAAGAATATTTGACTAAATATCCTCCTCCTCCATATGGTAAAAAAAGTGACAGGATGGTGTTCAATAGACTATTGAAAACCTTTGCTGAAGCTCCTCAATATTGGGTAGAATATCCCATTGATTTTAAAGGTCGCGCTAGTATGTATTTACAACAATAATATTGTATTATTTTTATGTTTTATGTATTTTGAATTAATATCTTATAAAATGTAATTGCAGAAACTTTTTTGGAGGGAGAAAAACGACTAAAGGAATTGCACACAACGGAATTTGCTTATACTACAGACGGAAATATAGAAGATAAAATTGAGTCTACGAAAAAAAAATGCAAGACAAAAAAAACAACAGTGAGTTCAAATAAAGAGGAGAAAATCTTTAGTGTTCCAAATCTTGAAGATGAATTGATGCTTGTCAATACACATTTAGGTAAACAGTTTTAATAAAAAATAGGCTTTGAACTACCACATTTTTTTTTCTTTTTGATACTTTTTTGTCATCAAGCTACTTATTTATTATTATTATTAATTTTAATCAAAAGCTAATGAATACTACTTCCTTAAAAGAAATTATTTGTAAGTTTATGAAATGAAATTTAAGGTTTTAGAATTTAATTTATAAATAATTTTATTTAATTTATAAATAATTTTATTTCATTCATTAATAAATTCTTTCTATTTTTTTAAAGTTCGAAGGAAATTTTTCTCCAGTTTCATTGACATCACTATCTTGTATTTTTTTTTGTAACTTTTCGCTTTTATTTTCTATCTATTTTTTAAGTTTTGACTAAATGTTTAAATTTAAACAGAACAAATTTTGTGGTTTTCACATTCTCAATTTTCTTTAAGTTAAACAGCTTTTTACATATTTATACGCGTTATCTATCTTCTGTATATTATTTCAATGTTATTATAATACAATATATTATTAATACTATTGTAAGTCTCTTTCTCTAATATAAAACGTGAAAATGATTAAAAATTTCGTTTACGAAACATTTTCGTTAAATATAAAAATAATCTTAAATAAACGCTATTTAAAAAATCTCATTATGTTTTTTTGAAATATACATTAATAATAAGTCTTATGTGGATTATAACATGATGGTGAAGTTAGCGTAAGATTCGGAAAGCAGTGGTTCCCAATCATTTCTGAACACGCAATGTTAATTTCAATGGAAACGCATATATCCATTTGAGATATCTGCTGAGATTTCTTAAAGGCATCATAAATAAATTCGAAATACAAACAATCATTGAAAAGCATACTACCATAGTTTAAAAAATATTTAGATATTTGTTGCATAGTAATTATTATGATAAATGTGTAAATTCCAGTAATACGAAAACGCGTCCGGGGCTGAAATTTTCACCAAAGCTTCCCTTCGTATCCCGAAACATGTTTCCAACAGTGAAAAAAATTAACAAAAATGCTAGCGTTTGTTATAAACAATCTTATAAACAATTACGGTATACAGACACTATAATGCCAATTCCGGCCAACAAAAAACCCGTCCGGGGCTGAAATTTTCACCAAAGCTTCTCTTCGTATCCCGAAACATGTTTCCAATAGTGAAAAAAATTAACAAAAATGCTAGCGTTTGTTATAAAAAATCTTATAAACAATTACGGTATAGAGACACTTAATGCCAATTCCGGGCAGCAAAAAACGCGTCCGGGACTGAAATGTTCGGAAACATATAATATAATGTAATGTAATGAATGAGATTCCAGTAATGCAAGAAATGAATAAAAATATTTTTAAACAACGAAATAATAAATTATTATTTACCATACTATAGGGTGTTAACGGACGGAAAAATGAGTGTTACAGCCATAACGCTTCAAAATGGCAATTTCAGTTTAAATAAGAAATTGTATCCCTTTACACTCTATATTATGGTACTCGCGCTTCGCGTCACCCGGGGCCAACCAACGTGGAGGTGGCGAGGAGCTGGCCCCTTTTTTATGTTTTATTTTTTTTGTGTTTTTATGATTTTGTTTTTGTTTTTTTGTGTTTTTATGATTTTGTTTTTTTTTGTGTTTTTATGATTTTATTTTTTTTTTTATTTTTTGATTATTTTATGATTTTTTTGCTGTATATTCAGTTTCTTTTTTTATTTTAGTTTTATTAGGATTTCATTTCATAATGAACTTTACGCACGCGCAGTATTGCAATGTGCTTACCGATAGGGACGGCGGATTCCGCAAAACTTTCATTAGGTCGCTGTCCTTGCTTTCCGTTTTTACAGGATTGGTTTTAAAAATTTCCGAAAATAGAGTGTTTCGGGATATGAAGAGAAGCTTTGGTGAAAATTTCAGCCCCGGACGCATTTTTGGCTGGCCGGAATTGGCATTATAGTGTCTGTATACCGTAATTGTTTATAAGATTGTTTATAACAAACGCTAGCATTTTTGTTAATTTTGTTCACTATTGCAAACGTGTTTGGGGATATGAAGAGAAGCTTTGGTGAAAATTTCAGCCCCGGACGCGTTTTCGTATTACTGGAATTTACACATTTATCATAATAATTACTATGCAACAAATATCTAAATATTGTTTAAACTATGGTAGTATGCTTTTCAATGATTGTTTGTATTTCGAATTTATTTATGATGCCTTTAAGAAATCTCAGCAGATATCTCAAATGGATATATGCGTTTCCATTGAAATTAACATTGCGTGTTCAGAAATGATTGGGAACCACTGCTTTCCGAATCTTACGCTAACTTCTCCATCATGATTATAACAATCGTGAAAGACATTCTTCACTGAAAATGTTTCAAAACGAAAAGGTAGACTACATTAATTATTTAATTTAATTTTAATATACAGATCTTGAAGAAGTATCGTACACCTCAAAGTCTAATTTAAAAAGAAAGATATGTGAAACAAAAAAAGTAGACAAAAGTAGAAAGACAAGGTGCTCAGGTGATGATTCCTCACCAAATTGAAAAAATAACAGTATGTTAAACATTCAATATTCCTTAGCTCCAGTATTAGTGTTATTGAGCTAACCTAATTATGAAATTAATTTTAAATATACAGGTTCTAATGAACAGAAGTCTAAAATTACAAGCGATGATTCCACTGTCTCGATCAGTTCTCGACTTGAAAAGAAAGAAACTAACTCCAATTCTGATTGGGATGGTCACCGGGCATTAAGGAGGAAGTCTACGAAAAATAAAAACTAAATCTAACGAGAAACAGCCAACCCGAAACTCTTTTTCAATAGTAATAATTTTTTATTAATTTTAAACTAATATTTGTTTGATTTAATAATTAATAAGTTTAATAAAGACATTTGATGACAAATATAGCGTATTTATTTATATTTAGTTCATTTAACCTCTTAAGTGCCGTACAAAAGATATTCTGGCCACAATCTTTGTCATCGTTACAGAAGAAATTAATTTCTATTAAATAAATAAGGCAAATTTTGAATTTAGTCGGTATCTATATCTACTAGATTAAGCTAGTCAGGTTAAAAAGGACTAGACTAGTTGAACTATCTAGTCACTAGATGTTTCGAGCGTCACATATACGGCTAGTCCCAGGATAGCTTAACTATCTAGCGCCAGGAAAGAATCGTGGAAAACTAGACTGGGCCAGTACAGCGCCACGAGTAATTTCTGCTAGGGAAGAAATAGGTAGAAAAAGACATAGATATAACGCAGTTTTATATTTCAATAGTCTAGCAAACAACTGTAAAATAATGTCTACAAAAAATTATAAACGTGCTTTAGAAATTATAATTAGAAATATGATAATAGAGAAATTATAGTTAGGTTTCATTTTGCTTTTAATTATTTTCTATTATATCATTAGCTAGTTTAATATATCAGCGTTGTTAACTAAACTATAGATCGCATATCATACATTTTACTTTATAGTTTAGATTTAGTTTTAAGTATTTTAGGTTATGCTACCTGGCTGCGTACATATATTTGTATGTATATATCTCTGCAGCATATCGTCTTGCATATATTATAATGCGTTATTTCGGTAATCTTATATGTACTTATAACCTGATAGTCAATAAATTCCAATTCAAATCTTAAAGAAGAGAACAAAATTGCATTAAGTTTCTTAAGCTAAAACACAATGAAAACGCATTTTGAAAAGGAATAGTAAAAACAATAACTAAAAATGAAAATAATAATATGTTTTTAAAAGAATTATTAATAAACGGCTTCGTGTCTCAGGCGGTTAACGCACTGGACTACGAAGTCGTAGGTCGTGAGTTCGATCCCCGTCTGGTGAACAATTTTTCGATTTCGTTTTCAAGCAGCAGCTCGCTGTTGGTAAGACGAGCCACGTTGTTTGTTTACGTTTCGAAAATATTGTTAATCTGGCGGAAATCGACTCACGACCGCCGCTGTACTTGGTGTAGGTTTCTGCAGTCCTACATTTCATACACAAATGTGAAGTATGGCGCCATATTTCTAAGTCGATCTGCAGCTCTCGCAAAATTATAGTAAAATAATACGGCAAACAATTGAATAAAAAGGGCGATTCCGCCCGTTAATTAATAAAAAAAAAAAAAAAAAAAATGAATATCCTGAAGAAAAGATTTCGAGCCTCTACAATTGATAGAAGAAAGAAGAAATGCAGCCGAGGAGAATTTTTTTCTAATTTTAGATATGGAGAAATATACTCTTGATTAACGTGCTTGGATAAATGAGGATCTCATTTATAACATAAGAGTGCACCTGCAAAAATTAACGAAATTAGACCTTTCCGGATGTTCGAATATTAAGGGTGAATTCGCTCTTGATCCTTTGACGCTCTTAACGAATTTAGAGGAGATAATCATGCGATTTATGCATCTGACAGTGGATGTTCACTTCATAGTTGATTTGCCAAAATTAATAAAAGTAAATTGCTCCAACAGCTATGGAGTCGGTGAAGATGAAATCTGTCATTTAATAAGGAATAATAATATAACCCCCCCCCCCATATAATAATAATTCTGATTTTGAAGAAACAAAATAGTTATTTTCGTATCAAGGGCGTAAAATGAAACGCCCGTGGCGGATGATAGCCTCGAGGGTGTAAAAGTTTACGCCCGTGATACGAACACAACTTTTTTATTCAGTATGTATAAAAAATGGCCATTTTTCAATGATTTTTAACAATGATGACTCAGCAAAATCCCTATCTTAATACATTGGACGTTTTACGCCTCGTTTTCGGGGCCTAAAATGGCCATTTTACGCCTACTGAATCAAAAAATAAATTATTTTATTCACTATTATATTTTTGTTTTGATATTTTAGTAAAGTAAATAAAAAATTGATTCGTTTATTTCTATTGTATAATATTTATATTTATTTTGCCTGTGCTAAATCGATTTAAATTTTCGGTACGGCATCAGTATGGCTCGAGTATTGGAAGAGTGCGGCTAAGTATTGGGAAGAGTATGGCTATGATATGGGTGTTGTATGCCCCTTGTTTGGTCAAGGTATATGGGACAAGTCTGGCTCAGGATCGTTATCCATACTATTGCTAGACTACATCCGAACGGGTGCCAGACTCTTTCAAGACTTTATTTTGATGTAAAAAAAAAATAAATTTAAACATTTTTTAAATTTATAAATATTTTATATTAAAGTCTAGCATTGTCTATTTTAATTTAACCTATTTACTTACAATTATTAACGCTCGCAAATAAATTAAAAAAACCTTTCGCTTCGGGGGATTTGAACCAGCGACCCTAACATCGCAAAGCATGCACGCTAACCACTACGCTACGCCCAGTGTTACGAAATAAAATTTCAGAACTTGTATATTAAGATCGTAGATAGTCAATTTTTTGTATAGATAAGTTTCCCGTATCTGATGCCGTACCGAAAATTTCTACGCGGGGGTTGACGTCGAAATTCACATTCAAATATTCGAAGGAAGCAATATACATATAAACACTAATGGATATATCATTCTTTAGAACAACTCTATTTTTCCCGGTATCTGCCTTACATTCAGTATTTTGTTTACGTGAATGTTGCGTATCTGAAATGAAGTACATAACATGTTATAAACGCGGCTCTTGGAACCAACTAGAAATGCAGTGGAAACGTATCAATAATGTATCAAATAGATACTTGCAATGATATCCGAGGTTATCAATACGTGACAGTTACATATTGCACTGAGAGAAATTTTCAGCAAAAATAGCATGAGGACATACATGCAATGATAGCATTGTAAGTTTTCTAGCTTTTATAGCATAAAAATGAACTATTTTTGCATACACATCTTTTTACCGAAAAAGAACATTAGTTATGCTATATAATCTCGAAAGCCATGATTTAATAGTATAACTGTATTACAACGAAAGCATGTTCTTTTATGAAGCTAAATTTGCTCAACTCTGTTACTCTCACAGTATTAGACTCATGCAACCGTTCAACTTCAACGGGGGCTACTAAGTTTGACCATGTATGTGTTGCGTGTATGTGTGTGGCAACGCCAAGATGGCCGCTCATTCGTGTCTTCGGAACGGGTACATGCACATGTGCCAAGCGAAGGTTAGGTAGCTAACCTAATACATATAGTTTCTAATATGTGAAATATGTGAACATGTGAAATAGTAATGTGAACTTAAATTTTCAGGACTGATATGTGAGAGTACTTTGTTATTTTATAACCTGTTTGTAAAAATGGGAAATTATAATATTACAGCAGTTATGTAAATTTTTTATTAGTTTAGTGCGATATCACAGTACAGCTAATGTAAGAAACCGGCTCGGTGTATAATTTTATGGTTAAAATTCCGTAGCTCCAAAGTAGGATGATCAGAAACCTAGATACGTTCTTCTTTTAGGGCGTCCAGGGACGTCTGAGCGAGTTTTTGGTATGTCCAGAGCGTTCCCCTGTTGTCTACTCTTTATAAAAAGAGTATATCCTGGACATACCAAAAGCTCGTCCGGATGCCCTAAAAAAAAAAGAACGTATCCTAGTTTCTAGTCACCTTAGTCCAAGAGAAGTTGATACTAAATGATTATATTTTACCAGAGAGTTTGATCATTTTACTGCGATTATCAGTGGTATTTTTGTGTTTTGCGATTTTTGTGGTAAATTTATATCACAATTTTTTTACAGCATAGTTGAGAATAGATGAACAAAATGTGTGACAAGCAGAAACATGCAGATGCATCAGAAAAAATCACTTCACAAGCTAACAGTATGTTTAATAAATCCTTTATTGTACTCTGTAAAATATAGAACGTAAATGTACAGTTTTTCGAATAGTCCAAATCTCAAGTTGTAAAAACTCTATTTTATATGTGGAAATGTTTTCAAAGTTTTCGGGTGTACAATTTGTTCTTATTCTTTACACTGTACATTTTACAACAAACATAACCTTTTATAGTACACCATCAATCCTTTCCAATTTCCAATTCCGAAGTAATAGACTTATCACAGTCAGTACGAGAAGTATCAATCACGCCAGTTGCTAGTAGTAGCTTGATAAATATGCAATCAGCTAGTAGTCAGGAAAGTGATTGTTTAGTATTAGGGTTGCAGTCAGAGGAGCCTATATTTTATGCGAATAATGTAGATGAAGCTATGAAAATACTCGCGAAAAATGATTCAAGTAGGTATATCAGTTTTGCACTTGGTAAATTAAAATGAAGGCGATAGTATTAACCTCTTCGCTGCGGCTCATGACTTATGTCATCGCTTATTTACTAAACAAAGTTAATAATGTATAGAAATTAAAACCAAAAATATTTCTATATAGCCTAAGTTATACTCGATAAGATGATGTCGGTTTTCGAAATTATGGTTTAAAATAGAAGATTAAAAATATTTTAAACTACAGTTTTTAGGAGTGTTTTAAAATCGTCGTCATCTGCAGCAAAGGGGTTAAGAAGCAATAAATGATAACAGAAATGATGGACAATTCATTGCATTAGTTTCAGTACAGTATGTTGTAATAATTTACGACTGAATTTGATATGGTTATGATCTTAACCCTTAGCCCGCAAACCGGGGTCATTTTTGTTCGGATAAAAATTGAATTACATTTGATTTTTCAATAAAAGTATATGAAAATGTTAGATTGTTTATAATTTTATGATTGATATTTCAAAGTGAAGGTTCGAACTACCTCCATGAATCTTTTTTACACTTTTTGTAGTTTTTTAATACTTCACAAAAATGACATAATGTAAACCATGCAGAAATATTTAAAAAAAAAGGTTGCGGGATAAGGGTTAATTATATAAAACGATTATGTTACTAACCCCCTTGCGCCTGTGTTAAGGAGAACACTCTTATGTTTAATTTGAGTAATTATAGATTTCAAAATATTGTATAGTTTCCGATTTATAAAAGAAAATGCTCCGAAAAGTACACTCGTCACTGGGCATATGGAAGCGACTTTGTTTCGACTAGTATACTTGTCGCTGGGTGCAAGACGGTTAATATCATTAATTAAGTTGATTAGGTTGAAACAATCACATTTTATCGTTAATATTCAAAATAAAAGTAAAGTACAATATTGATTTTTCTTTATTAGGTATAAGTAATGGAAGAAATCAGAATTTTATTTATCATGTATTGATGGAGACATATGAAGGAGAGTTTTTAATAGCAGCGCATGATTTTGAACAAAACAAAGAAAATTATGAACATTTATTAAAGACAAAAAAATGTGGCTATTTTTCACCACACAAAATTGCTAAATTAGTTATTAATTATGAGTTTAGGCGTACAAACTGTTTAACGTAAGTTAGTTTATTTAACATTTTAACAGTAGATATGTGAAAATCTATATGGGCGATTCCCTTAAAAAAGAACAAATGCTGCGCTCATGGCATTTTTTCTGGAAATTATTTAAAATAATAATAATTATAACAGCTATATGATAGTATTTATCAGTACTCAATCAGATTATATGAAAAAATTAGGAAGAATACTATCTGAAATATTTAGTGTGGTATGAAAACCACATTTCGTAACCGTGCATGAAGCAAATTTTCTTCACAACAAACTATTACCTTCATTCTGAGCTATAATACCATGCTTTTTCAAGCAATATCTATTAGTCATTCTATATTCAAGTAATTTCTGAAGAGTAATTTCTCATATCATTAGGATTGTAATTTTATAAACCCTAGGAACTAATTTAATACTAGTCATTTATATTTTAATATTGTACAATTATTCTATTGAAAAATTAGTTGATTTCAATTCAATTGTCATGGCCCATATGATTTTAACATTAACAGCTCAGAGACGATCACTTGTATTCTTAAAAATTATTTTATTAGCTCTGTATTATATTTTAGCCACTCTTCGATTCACATCGCACCATAATTTGTCCAAACTACAGTATCGAAATGCAATGAATTAAGTCATACCTGCTAATGAGGAACGGAAACATTTGTAAACTTAAAACACAGTACAGCTAGACTAGCGCATTCAGCATTCTTGCTTTTGTGAAGATCTCTAAGATTTCAATTTTATATGTTCTAAGAATTAAAATCAATAATATATATTTCATTGGATTAATTGAATTATCAGTTGTAATATCCCAAGACCTCCAAAATTATTAATTAATTCGCTAAATTATTCCGATATAATTCAATTCTTGCCATTCAAATCAAATGTTAGGATGTGTAAAATGTTTGTCAGAATAATTACTGACATCATTTATTATGAAATGGCTGGAGCACAATGACAACTTAAACTCGAAACCTATCTTATATTCTTTTTCACTTAAATGAAAGCGAGAAGGAAAATCGTATTCCATGCGTTATCCTTTTCTCGATCATGAATTTAAGAAAGGATACGAGATCAATTTAAAGTTAAAGTTTTGGTTGTGCTCCAATCCAAACATACCTCTCGATGTTTCCATTTGTAAATCCACATTCCACATTCCATATTCAATGCACAGGTCACTTTTCTCCAATAAACCCATTGATCCGTCAACAAAATTCGTTCATACTTCTTCTAGATCTTAACAGCTATTTAATAATATTATTATATGACCGATAATTTTTTAATTATTAATTTGATATTAATTAGTCATAATACTATTGAATAGCATACATTCAAAACGCTTTACGGAACTAGCAAAGGAGACTTCACAACTGTTCCCAGCGACTAAATGTGCAACATATTACACTCCTCCTAGCACACAAAGAACCGCTGGAGGCGTATTTTATTTGTATTACACTAAACAGCGGGAAAAAGAAATTGCATTATGTAGATTGGAAACATGCCGTGCCACGAAAAGAAAATCCGATGATGGTAAATGTTTTTAACTAAAAATACAATATTAATTGTAAATAGAAAATATTAATAGAATAATAAAATGAAATCTTTTTTCTGAAGTAGATGATTCTGAGAAGTTCGAAGTTCTTAAAGCCTTTGTGAGTATCATTGATGAAGAGTACAAAAGGAAATGGAGTGAAACTGCTGCTGCGGAACGATTACAGTTTTATAAGAAATCGGACATAAAAACTATTATTACGACATTCCCTGCTCTAAGTCATCCAGCAGGATACACTTTAGTAAGTATTTAGATTTGTATTAAAAAACTATGTATTGTCAAGTTTAAAATTCATTCAATTTGTTGTAAATTCTTTGTAGTCATTTTAATATGTCAAAGTCTATTAATTCCTTAATTTGCAAAACCAGAAAGCAACAGTTACTTTTAGAAAAGTTTATATTTATACTTAGTGACTAAAATTATTATTATTAATTAATAAATTATTATTATTTACTAAATGTAAATGTAAGCGTAAACTTAAGGGGTCGTTTCCACGAGGTACTTGCTACATAATGTTTATGTTTATGTTTACTGCAATGCGATATAAATCGATAATCGCGAAATATCGAAGTCCGAACAGAAAGTTCACCCGTAGACAAGTGTTCTTATTGGTCAATAGGCCTTTTCATTTCAAGATGGCGGTGCGAAGTACGCATGCGCGGCCGTCAGAAAAAGTCGGTCACTTCCGTCACTTCTATGTGAAAGAAAAAGATGCCGTCCCAGTAAACACAAACTTCACAGAGACGTCTTAGAGGCACACATTTTCGAGACGTCTTATAGGAGTGTCCATAAGTTTCCAAATGTTTCGTCCTTAAAAGACTGTCTGCGAACAGACGTCTGAAAACCGTCTTATTTGAGACATCAAAAAAATGCCCTTAGAATGTTGGTTTAAAGACGGCTTTATTGAGTTGTACTTGAAGGAAAGGCCAAATGTCACCAAAATGTCGTCTTCGACAAGACGTCGTTTTAAAGACGCCTAAAAGCCATCTTATTGGAAACGACGTAAAAGCGCATTTAAAGGTGCTGACATAAAGACGACTTTACTGAGTTGGATATTAAGATAAGTCCAAAGGACAGCAAATTGACGTTTTCAAAGAGACCTCATTTTAAAAACGCCTAAAATCCGACTTCTTATAGTGCAACATTAAGGTGTCCTCCCAGCTAACACAAGCTGCGGAAAGACTTCATAGATGGGTCGTTTTTGAGATGCCTTAAAGTCGTGTCTAAAAGCTGATAAAAAGCCGGCCTTGGAAGACCGCCTTGAAAAGGTCGTCTAAGCACCGGCCCTATTTATGACGTCTTAGAGACGTCTATAAATTGATGCACGATTCTGCCTTTCTCGCAAGTGGCAAAGTTTTATGCAAACCAGTATATATGTGCAGCTGAATGATTTATCACATATCACCTTTATATTATGATACGCTTTACATTTATAGAAGTGAACATTACAAAGGAATATGTGTACCAATTATTAATGAATATTAAATATAAACATAGAACCCCTTTTAGGATGCAAATTAGTATTTGTAAGACGTAATATAGAAGTCTAAGATACGTCTTTGGCATAACATTCTGGCGAATATTAGACGTAACATAGTCAACGGAATGTCTATATCTCCATTATTTTCATTGACCGTGTAGACAACATTTTGTCAGCTTTTAGACGACGTAAATAAGACGACTTTTTTGTCGCCTTTACGATCGGTCTCTCGAGTGTGCATTGGACGCCTTTAAGGAGTCTTTGAATAGGCTTTGAGACTTAAAATCAGGACTGTCTCAAAATTGTCAGGACCGCTTTGCGTCCAACTTTGAGACGTCTTGGTGTTAACTGGGGTGACTCACTATCTCTTTCTTTCACACAGAAATGACCGACTTTTTCTGGCGGACGCTTTGGACTTCCAACTTGTCCAATTCCGAGATGAAAAGGTCTATAGGCGCGTTCAATTTAGGCTTTTTTATCGTTCCTTCGGTGTATCGTTCGGTCAGACTGGGTTAAACATATGTACCCAGCTAGCATTTCAGTGTCTCTGGGACGTCTCAGTGCCGTCTTTATACATTGTATGTATGTAGGGGAGACCGGGGCACGACGGGACAGGTTATCTCTCCGTCATAAATTACCGCCATCTGTAGTGATGTATGGAAATGTAGGTTATAATTAGTAAAAATTAAACAACTTTTTTTCAATATCCAACGTCAGTTACCCCTTTAAGTAACAGCAAGGGTAATTAAAAGCGCTAAAAGAAAAGGAGGCATTTGTCCTGTTTTGCCCCTGGTCCGGGGAAAAATGGGACACGAGCAGGGGCAGAACGGGAGATATGTAATTTCGGTACTATTTTTAATAAAAATTGAATTTTTAATATTTAAAATATTAATAGTACATTATGCTACTAGTACGAAAGTGTTTTATCTGAGGATGTGAGGTTTGCCGCGACGAGCCGAAGGCGTGTTCGGCAATCACATCCGAAGAGAATACACTTTCGCACGTGTGGCATACGATATTTTATGTAACGAAGGAGAAAAACCCGCACGAAAGTGCGATTTATTGTACGGAGTTACATAAAATAATTAATTATAATATATTTATAAGCTTAAAAAATATATATCTTTGTATAAAAAGAGTTATATAATCAATGTATAATAGAAATGTTATTTTATTGAAATTGTGCAATGATTATTAAATTAAAATAAGTATATGCTATTTAAAACCATTATCACACATGTTCACAATATTAAAATACGTTTACTGACGATAAATAAGACAAAAATCAACTTTTTATTATAAATATCGAACATAACCTCAAACAGTGCTATATATGTTGCTACTGTCTTCAGGTTAGAAGAACCCTCTGACAACATGTCCCGTTATGCCCTGTGAAGTGTCCCGTTTTGCCCCAAATCCCACTTTTTAATTAAGTCAATATAAAACTTTTCTCGATGTATAATTCTAGAAACAATTAACGCTAAATCAAAATTCAATCATCAAGTTTCGAAATGGACACTCTCAAAACTGAATATCTTAATATTTACACCAATTAACGTTTATTTAAAACTGTGTGAAAATAAGACATCAGAGGTCCTTAAAATTGAAATGCACATAATTCATTCATTATTTAATATTTCTTTGTGGATTTTTTTTTATAAAAATTTGAATTCAGTTTCGCCAACTATTTCGATGTAAAAGAATTTTTAAATTGTCGGCAATTATCAGAAAAATGCCTGTCCCGTTTTACCCGGGTGTCCCGTGCTGCCCCGGTCTCCCCTACTCCGTTTCCGAACGATAGTACCGAACGAACGATAAAAAAGTCTAAATCGAACGCACCTAATATTGAAAGACGCAGCGATCGCAGCGATACATTTGCCAGATTCTCGTTATACCGAATTTCACTAAACGTAAACGTAAGAGTGAGCATAAGAAAGTACATCATGGAAACGATCCCTAAGAAAGTATCCCGTGCCACTTGCCAGCAGACAACAGATTTTCATCACCAAAAAATTGTTTTTGTTCTATCGGGTTGTATGTATAAAGGGAAATACATTTATTCGCCCTGTACAGGCAAGCATCTGCGAACCCTGGTGGCAGTTCAGGAACTACTGAATCGTTGATTTTCACATACATACATGTCATAAAAATGACATATATATATATATGTACAAATCACCGATTCAGTAGTTCCTGAACTGCCACCAGAGTTTGCAGATGCTTGCTTGTACAGGGCGAATTAGATTCTCTGCAGTAGTTCCCGAGAATAAAATATTTATAATAATAGAATAAAATATTAAAAATAGCCTTTTTTTAACATTTACAATACAGTAGCCCTTCCCTTATTTTAACTCCCCTTGTTTCAACTCCTTCTCTTTTTCAACTTTTTTCTCTCACTGGGTCCCCCACTATTCGTTCTGTGACGTCGGCGTCTACACGTGCGAAAAATCAGATTGCTGTTTGTCAATGCGCATGCGCATAGCCGCGAAGTAGGAAGGCACCATACTGTTTTCTCTCTCTTACATTGTTTTACTGATGGGGACGAGGGGAAGCGTTGAAATAAGGGAAAGAGCCGCCATCTTGCCTGACTCTAAAAGTTAAAATAATGTAAGGACTACTGTAAAAGGCACCTCTTAAGGGGGTTCTAAAGTCATCTGTCGATAAGGTAGGAATTTACACCAAAAAGTCAAAATAAAAAATGACTAGATCGATTTTTCAAAATTCGAGCTCTTTTATGGCAATTCTAAACGTTATACGTGGTCTCATAAAAGACCCCCTCCCCCCCAAAAACACTTTTGTGTAAAAAAATTCACCAAGTTCTTATTAACACTTTAGAAGGGCCCTTGATAGAGGAGGAACTTCAAATAAGGGGAGTTACAATAACACCAGGGTACCATTGTATTGAAGTTTGATGATATGTTATGGAAATAATGTGCCTAAAATTAACGGTTACTTTTAGATTCAGGCTGACTTTACAAAGGTTTTTGAAAAATCTTCCAACATTTTTAACGATACATTCTCGAAAATAACACCATCATTGATTACTATTGCTAAAACTAAGAATGACAAGGAAGTAAAAGATATTTTGTCAGTGGTCAAGGATGCTGAAGAAATAGGTACCGTTTGTTTGCTTTACTTGTATATTTATATATTATTTAATAACTACAACTTAATGCCATAATATTGATTTAGAACAAAAACGAACGGCAGCGTTAATGTTGCTACCTTATTTGTTTAAAAAAATCACAAAACTGACTTCCAAATCGAAAGCCAAAACATCTTGGAACCCTGAAAAGGATCAAGTCCTAAAATCGTTCATCTATCACATCAAGGTACAATTATCATAAAGATATGTATTCTACGTATTTATTTTATAATTCTATGTGATAGCAAGGAAAAACCACGAAACTGCAGATTTTGAAAAAATTGAGAAAACACCATAAACGAAATGGATTTTTTATTTACAACTAATATCTAAGATTGAAATTTGCATTCATTATCATATTTCAAAATTATTAAATAAATAAAAACCACATTTACACAGCCATCAATGCAAATTGAAACTTTAAATGAGTTTTTCTCAACTTTTCAAAAAGTGGGATGTTACCTGGTTTTTTCTTCCGACCACAAAATTAGATACGGAATATTTTTATCTCGAGTTTAATTTTTTGTTCTATTCGTCTTCATATCTGAATGTTTAAGGGGGTGCTAAATACCGACGCGCAACGTTTATCAAATTCGCTATTACCGATACCGTATTTTCGTAAAAAAACATATGTTTCAGGGAGAATTCACAATGAATTACTATTTTAGGGCAATTTTACAGCGACGAACTACATTATTTACATATACATCAAACGATTAAGACAATAACAAACGAGAATTCGTGAGAATAAATGTTGCGACCGGTTTGACTACTACAAAAATTTATTCTCACGAATTCTCGCTCGTTTATGAACCGATTCCGCTGAAATTTGCCATGCATTAAAAAAAAAACTTAAAATTGCCCTAAAATAGATGTGGGCTTGAAAATATATCTAGTTTCTGTTTAATTTGCATTTTTTAGGTTAGGTAGTGACATTACCGATGGGTTCGGTTTAGCACCCCCTTAATTAAATCGCACTAACGAGTATTCGATATAAAAAATGATATTATTTCTTTCATTTTTAACTTGTTAAATCTAATTCAAATGTTGTACATTAATAAAAAATACTAGATCTTAAACTTAACAGTGTAATAAATTTATATTAATAGGAAACTGCCAATATTTCTACTTCTATTCAAGAGGTGAAAAACGAACTACTTGAACTACACAACTGTTACAAGATACCTCTCCAACCATTTGTAATCATCAATGGGGCTGATTTAAAAACAATACAATCTGCTTACGTTATTATAGGCGATCAAGTCTACCAATTGGCGACAACTTCCGCTGCAGTTGATGTATGTTTTCAGGCTATGAAAGTGTTTAATGAACCTTATTCGATGGTATCCAATCACATCTGGCAGTTTTTAGAAATGCACGTATACGATTTTCATGTGCCGAGCCCGTACTCTGGGGTCGTTAACTTAATCGAACGTATTGAAAAATTGTAAAAATTATACGATACACAGACATTTACGCTAAAATAATGCAGTATTGAAATTTTTTGTATTTAATTTCATCACGCATGTTACGTTTTTAATTATCATAAAATTAATGAATAATTAAAATTGCGTCCGTTTCATAATCAATCAATATGAGTTACGATACCAGATTTTTAAGACAACAATCAGTGGATACTGATATGTTAAAACTAATATTACATTTATATAACAATCCGCAATTAACACGTAAAGCTGTGGATGATATATTCCAACTTTTTAACGATTTTATTTCTCAATCATTCGTACCATACCTGATGAGTGAAATGGAACAGCATTTAAAATCCACAGTTGACAGTAATTCTTATGGCATTAACAACAACAAAGTAAAGGTGTATTTTGAGTTCATTCTTGTTCTGGGAGATAATTTGGGACTCAATTGCATATGTGGCTTCTCAGCAAGCTTTTCAGCAACTCGATATTGCAGAATTTGCAGTTGCACGTATGCAGAATGTCAAGAAATGGATGTAGAAAGTGAAGCACTTATTAGATCAGCACAGTCATATGAAGAGGACGTTCTAAAAATTAATGCTACATTGACGGGTATAAAAGAAAGTGGCGTATTTAACGAAATTAATAATTTCCACATTGCCGAGAATAGAACCGTAGACGTGATGCATGATTTCTCTGAAGGTGTTGCAGTCTATTCGATACGTGAAATACTTCAAGCCTTAATAAATGAAAATGTAATAAATTTGAACATGATAAACAATAGAGTTGAAAATTTTCCATATAATGAAATAGACAAATCTAACATACCTAGACCTCTGTTTTTCACGTCAGAAAAAGGGAAAGGAAAAGATCTAAAACTCAAACAGTCAGCTTCTGAGATGCTATGTCTTACGAGATACTTGGGACTGATGATCGGAGACCTTATTCCCGCTGACAACAAGTATTGGAAACTGTATCTTATTCTCAGAAAAATACTTGGAATAATAACTTCTCCACAATTAAATAAGGGACAAATTACAAATCTACAACACCTTATTAAAAAACATAATTTAAAATATATATCTCTATTCGATAGATTAAAGCCAAAAATGCACATGATGATACATTATCCATCCGTGATGATGTTAAATGGGCCAGTTGTTAATTATTCTTCCATAAAATTTGAAAGAAAAAATCGCAAATTGAAAGAAGTAGCAGTCGCAACCAGATCGAACATCAATTTACCATTCACCATATCTATTAAACATCAGTTACAACTTTGCTACAGAAGAGAATTATGCCCAGTCATGGATAATGATGTTTGGTTGGGGCCTGTTAAAAATACAAATGCGTATGAACTTTTTAAAAAACTGATACCCACATTGCAGATAAATCTACCTGTTAGTACTTTGAAATATGTAAAGATTCTTGATCGAAGTTTTCGTGTAGATACTATTTTTGTAAGAGAAATAACTGAAGAAGGCCCTCAATTCGCAAAACTTAAAGAAATTTTCTATCATAATAAAAATGTTTATTTTTATATTAGTGAATTCCATACTGCTTATTTTAGCGACTATCATTCGTATAAAGTATTTTCGGAGAGTGGCAAACCAGATGTGTTAATTAATGTCTCGTTAATTCCTAGATTACCTCCATGTACTTACATTGTTCTTTCAAATGATGAATTTGTTTCTACACGGTATGATATATGATGTAATATATTATGATGTAATATATTATGAATGTATTCATTTTTGTACACATAAAAATACAAATACAATTTAGATAAAAAGAAAACACAAAAAAATAAACGAACGTACCTATATTCTTCAATTATTACTCAATTCTCAAAAATATGGTTTATTTTTATTCCTACCATTTTAACATCATGAATGTATTTTGAGGCGTTAAAGTATCGAAAAATCTACAGGTTTCTATAATGTCATGTTTTCAACTCACCAGGGAGCTCAGCTTACTGGACCCCCAGTATACCAACTTCTGATGTGCTTAATAAACCATTAAGAAATTAATTTCTTAAATCAGTATTGCCATTAAAGAAAATTGAAAAAAGTGCTTCAAGACTAAGTAACCTCAACGCACTTCGTGTTCGCTATCCAAAATAAAGGTCGAATACCCATTTTTTTAAAAAGTTGAAAAAACGCAGAAAACAGGATCTATTTTTTATTTGCCATCGTTCGATCAGATCGAAATTTGGGTTCAACATCACATTTTAGAATTATTTGAAAAATAAAACTTACATTTACACAGCTTTAAATGCAAATATAAAATTTTTAAATGCTTTTTTCTCGAGTTTTCAAAAAAATAGACTTATGCCCTTTTTCCATTTCACTACAGATATTTATAATCATTAAAACAAAATACATGATATTCTGAATACAAATATTATAAACTTTTATTAATAAACATTAAAAACAATAATTTGTTACAAAGGATCATTTTAATCATTTTACAAAAGATCATTTGTCTCGATGTTTGAATTTATTATTTTTGGTGAAAAAGTATATCAATCTGTTCTTAATAAAAATAAACGTATTGCTACATAAAGACATTGATACATTGAAAAAAAATCACATGCCCGAGAAATTGTAAGTCACGATCTTTTCGACATTACTGTATCTTCCTGATTATTCAGTATGTCCATTTTCAACTAATGTTTATAAACTAATTTACAACAGATTTATATTAAATCATTCAGTAAGTCATAAAATAAAATATGCAAAAATTAAAAATAATTTTTGAAAACAAACACCTTCATATTTACAAAAATGTTTTTTTATCAATATCCCGAAATCATATATAAAAACATTTCTTAGCAATTAGAGGCAATAAAAGCATAGGGATTAAAAACATTTTTAGTATATAAATAATTCTTAAGTCCGTACCATTTTTAAATACTTTAAGGACATTACTGGTTTTATATTATACTCCACTAAAAAATCTGCTTCAATTAAATATTGTTCAGAGACAACAAAAATTTCCTCAAAGCCTTTTGAATTCCTACAATTCATGCACAATTAGAAGGAATCAACCTGTCGATCAAAAAGTTTTAAGACTTAATTATATCCATAAATACAGTACTGTTGCCAGCTAAAGAATTAATCACATTTATTCGTCGATATTATTAATCATAAAAAACACCATTCAAAAGTAACAGAAGCCTTTTCGCAATGATATTTTTAGTTCGCTATATACTATCGATTATTAAATTTCATTGCATCTTTAATCGATGGCAGATTTGAGATTTTTGCATATAATTTAACATTAAAAAACTTGTTGATTTCCAGTTTGATTGTTTCTACGAGGTACAAAATACTTTTATGACATTTCAGGCATCGTGTGAACAATATTAGGTGAAAAATAACTCGTCGTCTGAACATAAATATAAAATCAGTAATCAAAGTCATTGCGCTAAGGAAATTTTGGTCTGATATTGAGTATTGATCAATAAATTTCAATAATTCTTTAGTCCGTAACATTTTTTAAAACTTTTAGAACATTATTGATTATATGATTATATGATTATACTCTATTAGTAACTTCAATAGTCTTCAGGGATAACAAAAATTTCCTCAAAGCATTTATTCGTATATAAATAGAAGGAATCAACCTTCGAATCAAAAAGTTTTTAGACCTTTAATTATATCAATAAATAGTAAGAGTATTGCCAACTAAAGAATTAATGAAATTTATTGATATTAAATACTAGACCAGACTTGCTTTTGCGAAATTATTTTCTTTACTGTTAAGTACTTGCTGTTTTTGGCTTTTAAGGATTGAAATATAGTGAAATTGTTATAGAATTTGGAATTAATGAAATGTATTGATCGATATATATTAAATTTCAAATCAGAACTGTCTTTACGCTCTGACTTGTCAATAAGTTTATAGTATCTAATAATTTTCATTTTTAGAGATAATTTCAAATTTTTAATAATTTATAATAATAAGTGTCTGAAGTTTTAAAAAATATTGTCATTGCCAGATTATTTTCATATACCAGGCAAGGAATAATTTTATTAATTCATAATTTTATTATTAAATTAATTATATGAATAATTAATTCAGTTTATGATCGGAAGTATCTGCATGTTTTTTATATTTTCCAAAATTAAAACGATTAATTACGAGTGTCATAAAATTAAATTTGATTATAATTTCATATAAAAAGAATGATATTTATATTAAATGTTTGCTGCATAAAGAAATATTACAATGTTGAATCAGTGCTTCATTCTGATCGAAAACTTCTTTATAATGTTTGATAATGGATTCATACCTTCTTTTCATGTACCTTTCTTTTCTAATTATTTTACTGTATGGTGTTTAAGATTTAAGGAGTTTTATCGTATACATATAGCAATAGCTTCAATTTTCTTAATTAATTTTTGAAAAGAAATTACAGTATATGAAATGACACAAAACTTCCTTATTCATTAACGACTGCATTATTTGCAGGACATCTCAAAAGGACAATCCACTAACAATATTCAAATAGTGTTGAACTCTATTAATATTTGATCAACTTTTCACGAATAGGAAAGTTTTGAGCTGAAATGAAGCATCGACTAATAAAAATTGTATTACAGCGATGATTAATATAGTTGCTGTTGTTGTAAGTCTTATAGCTTTTATTCCTTACTGTTTTCTAATTATCAGTTTTGTTGAAGTATTTCTACTTCTTGATGTATATGTAAAAATTTTATAGATATATGAAACATTAATAATACTCTGAAATATTATGAAAGTTCACAAACCAATGCTTCATTATCGATGGATTATTATATATCAATAACTTTCTTTACACAATTTATTGACGCTATTTGTACGTCCAAAACGTTAAGTGAAAAAATTTCAACCGGATAACAAGATATAAAACAAGTAAACAAAATTTGGATAGAAAATCATGCGTCGATTACAAATACATCAGAATTCTTTATTCGATTAATGTTGCACTGGCCTGATTACATTTTATCATAAGTAATTTTCGTTAAGTAATTCATTGAAATTATTATACAAAATCTTTGTAAACCTCGAAAGATATTGTGATTAAGGCAAATAGAAAAGAATGATTGAAAAAAGTTCAAAACAATAAAGAGATAATAAATGGGAAAATAAACTTTAACACAAAATCATGCACGATTAAAAAGCTTTTAATTATATACTTATAAATAAAATCATTTCATTTCGGCGCCCTATAATTATGCGCGAATAAAAGTTACCACATAACCTAAAATTTCCAGTATTTGCACTGTAAAAAATCTGTAGTGTAAAGAACCAACGTATAACGGTAATTTTACAAGTTGATGTAATTTCCCTACGCTTAATGTAATAAATTTACTCAAATGAGATGGTGATTGTCTGAAATGGTAAGTAAATTTACTACGTTAAATGTGGGTAATTTTTAAGCCCACGCCCCATGTTGTAATTTTACACGATTGCACATTTTAGACAGTGCACCCTTCGAAATGTTCACCTATCATGCGCGGCGATATTACCATAACCTATAACTTTCAGTTTCCATTGTAATTTTTTGCCAATTGACATTTCACAAAAGCAAAAGTGAAATTCAAATGTAGCTCAATGTAAATTTACAAGCTGACACGAAAACTTTTCACTTATACCGTGGGCTCTTTTTTGACCAACGTTGAACGTGGTAAAATTCAGCGATTTTTGTTTACAATGTATAGGGGTTGCCGCTGACGATCATAACCTCACCACCGTTGACTCCGAACATCTGATGGGGCACATATATTTAGTTGATACACCTATCCATATATGTTGAAAAACTATCTTTCACAACATTATGTAATTTGCATGATTCTTATACCATAAGAGTATAAGAGTCGAGCAAATTTTGCATGAAGACGGCGAATACGATATTAGTATCATATCATACTATTTAAGCGCAGATTACAAGCTAATATGGTATAATCAGATGGCACTATTTGTATGGGCCCACCTTATGCGCAAATGGTATTGACATATGCACAAATACTGCCAAATTGGTGCGAAAAGTGCATGAGAAACAGCGAACTATAAAAGCTACATTTTTGCGTGCTATTTAAGCTGAAAATTTCCCTCAGTGTGGGAAGGTATTAAGTATCTATTCTGAATATTGTTACCCTCACTTCGCATCGGGCGACAAACTTCGCAATCGTCGAAGATCGATAATTGCGCCCTTGGCACATAATGTACTATGTTTTTACAGTACAAACAAATGTTCTATTAATTTAAGAAAATGTTAATGTCAGGATATAATATGCAAAGAAATGATTTTTTGAAGAAAATAATCCCTTTCTTAATTAAAGGAAACATTTTTCTATTAAAAAGGTCCGTTACTTAAATTAGGTAAATAAATTTACTGGAATCTAGTAAATATTTCTACAGGCAGCATGTCAAACTTATTGAACATTACAGGACTAAATGGAAATCCAGAAAAAATTACACTGATAAACTGTTGTAGCAGTAATTGTAGCTTTGTCAATAAAGTAACACCGTAACAATTTGCTGTGGCCCATTGTTCCTCAGAATTAAAGACTAACAGAAACAATTTGCTGCTCATGGAACAGCAGAAACGTATGGATCGCGTTAAAATTGTACGCTAAAACCCGTATATTCAATGGCACCGTACTCGCAATAAAAGTGCAGTTTTATAATACAAAATAGTTGTTGCACTTGATTAAAAAACGTAGATACTACATTTCGGAGAAAATTGCACTCGTAGTCGATGTAATTTCACGACTACACGATTCCACGTATATCCCTGAAGAAGGTTTCCGGATCGAAACCTTTGCTACGACCATGTAGACACCCGCGCAGCACCGGTCACGTAAACTTTTGCGATCAGCAGTCAATTGGAATCTCGAATTTTCACCCTTCTCTTTCTTCCCTTCTGGCCTTACTACTGCCACTATTTCTTTCCATTGGCCATAGGATGTCGGTAAAAAAGACAAAGATAGCGATGAACGAAATGCGCGTGTTGGTGAGAGAAATGGAGTTAAAATTTCCTGGATTTTCCCTGACTCGCTTAAGTATACCCCGGGGACAAATCTGCACTCTCGACGGGGCGTTTTCTCCAACCCTGATTCGGGCCGTCATTACCCCATCGCTAATTTTCTTCAGCAAAAGCATCTCGCCCAACCGAGATTGCCCTTGCGGCCATTTCTTAGGTTCCGATTGCTTCGGTTGAAAATCGGGGATGATGAGAGAAGAGGGTGACTATATTCTGAACTAGATACCTCTTCACTTCCTATTAGTTATTTTTATTATCCGTATACTCAGAATATTGTGTTTCATTTAAAATACATTATAATTATTTCTTCATTTTAACAATATTTTATACTATTTTCATAACAAGGTGCCTTAATAATTATTACTTGCATTTTTTATACTTTACACTACCTCATTCGTACTTCATCGCGGTAGAATATTCACTGTAAAGAAGGGATAACTTTCATGTTTATTTATACTCTGCTATAAGAAGAGAAACTATATGGAATATGTAAAATTACATTGTTTCATGTATGAAATTTAGTATATTTACTACGTGTAAAAATGTTATCTTTAAAAAACAATATTAATTAAACACTTGGAAGGGATAACAGTTTTGCACACAGTGAATGCAATAAATTTCACACATATAATGCTGTAAATATTCAAATTTTGATTTCTATATTTTATACATTTTAATAACAAAAATCTCCCCCTGGTTCACTGGAAATAAATATTCAATACACAACTTCACTATCAAATCCTCTGAATCTATCCGCTTTCTCGGAATAGAGTTCGATTATAAATTAAACCTGTCGAAACAAATAGATATGGTTAAAAAAAATGCCAGAAAGCCTTGAATATCATAAAATTTCTTTATGGCACTTGGTGGGGCTCAAGTCCGCAAATTCTCATTCTCATATACAAGAGTTGTCAGATCAATTCTAGAATACGGCTCTTTTATATATTTTCCAACACGAGATTATGCTGTAGAAAAATTAGAAAAAATTCAAAGGGCATGTATAAGAACAGCGTTAGGATATCGCATCAGCACACCAAGCAATGTAATTATTGCTGAATCTAAACTGCCTCTCTTAACTGATCGTTTCAAATACTTATGTAAATGTTATATAGCCAAAACTATCTCAAACAATAGCACTCTTTCTTGCCAAGTAATTAAGAAATATCAGCACATAAGAAATAAGGACAGTTCACAAACAAAAAGCCTTCTGGATAAATGCATTTTGGAAGTTATGGAATACAGCTCCTTGATGGGCACGTCTGAAAAACCTCGCATGTATGAACATGATTACAGAGTTATCACCACACCTATTCTAGTCGAGAAAGATTTTGGGAATAAACTAAGCAAAGAACCTAATGCGAACGTTGTGTTCGAAAGCTTCCTTGCAAAGAGCAACACAGCCGTCATATTCACTGATGGTAGTGAAATCTTAGATTTTTACGGGATGTGCCAGTATCTGCCCAGAAATTAACCGTAGCATCAAAAGATCGATGAATCATCATGCATCAGTATTTACGGCGGAATGTGTTGTTCTAAATGATGCTATGGAGATAGCTCGCCAAATCTACGATCGGGAACAAATCTACATCTTTTCAGACTCATTGAGTGAATTTCAATCCCTAAATTCTACAGCCTTAAGCATTAAAACGAATTCTTATATATATTCTATAAAACATAAATTTATAGAAATCAGTGGCAACAATATTAATAAAATAAATTTGTTTGGATACCCTCGCATAAAGTTATATAGGCCAACGAACAGGTTGACCTTCTTGCTAAAGAAGCTACAACAGATGTACCTTTAAATTTTAATATTATTCCGTTCACTGACTTCTATGAATACTTCGGAAAAGAAATGTACTCAGCGACAAATAAAAAGATCGTAGAAAAAAGCTGTCTCACTGGGGAAAACTATTCTAAACGTTTCTATAACCGAAGTAACATACCGTGGTACGCGGATAAGGAACTAGACAGGAAAGTTTATTGTTACTGTTAACAGGTGCAGGGCATATCACTACAATCTTGCGGAATCGCTACAGCGTGTAAACATTGTTCGCGACCCAAAATGCAAATGTCAATCTGAAATGGAAAATTTAAACCACGTTATATGGCATTCTTGCTTATACAACAAACCGCATCAGAAGCTAATGAAAGCCTTAGCTAGATTAAATTTGTTTCCACCTTTCAATGTACAAACGTTTCTATGTAAGCCGAACTCAAAAGTCTATCATCTCCTATTCGATTTTTTAAACGCCTGCGAACTTAAAATATGATTGTAATGTAAAAATGTGTACAGCAGAAATAAACCTGAATTGAGGTTTCAAATGCTTAATAAAAAACAAACAAAAAATAATAATAATTTTGCTCACAGTGAATCCAATAAATTTCACACATATAATGCTGTAAATATTCAAATTTTTACCAATGTACAGATGATAAAATTACGAAGCGTTGCAATTTTCCATGTTTCACGTGGGGAATTTTCACAACGAATCTGCACAATTTTAAACTACGAAATTACAGTAAACACGGAGACAAAACAAATGTTTTTATCTATAAATTTGTTATTGTTAGGGCACTCTTTACAACCCATTTAATACCCATTTCTAAATTTCACTATCGCAATCTGCGTCCAATTGCATATCGTATGTATAACTAACATTGCTTAATTCTCATTTTCAAAATGGTAGTTTCGAAATGAAATTTATGTCTAAGAATAGGAAGGGAATTTAAATACCCCCTCGATTACATTTTTATTTAATACAATCCATTCTTAAATAATTTACTTGATTCCAGTTTCGTCAGTAGGAAAGTGGTACTTCCGATGGCTAGGCATATGGTTGATTAATAAGAATATGTTGTTCCATTGCCAATATACATAACATGTGCTAATCAAACAAGTGGTACGCGGTGTCGGTCCAAGTTTCTCGTAGGTTAGCCCGACTCATAGTACACTTTATATACAATGGATAAATTCGTTCTGCAGTTGTTGTTTGGGATATTCAATCAGGTTGCCTGTGTTTGTAGTCCTTGTGTTGTCTTGTATTGTCTGCCAATACAGGATTGAACTGACCCGCGGAAAGGCAGAATAGTAATTATAGATATGAATCAAACTTCAACATCAGTATTTTGGATCCGCTCTCAAGCCAACCGAACTTTAACATTTTTAAAATATATACTTTAATACCTAAAATAATAACCTTAAAAAATGTTTGTAATTATCGAACCCATATGAAGTATACACGCATCTCCGTTTATCAATGCACCGTCCTCCGGGCCCCCTTTTTTTACTACCCTAACTGCACAACCATAATATGTTACTATTCAAATCTATGTCAGATTTGTCTCTATGTATTAGGCTACAGTCCCTAATGAAGAAACTACCTTGCTAATTGAAACAGCGCGGGTTGACCATTCTCATGTTTACTCAGTTTCATCGCCGTATTAGGACCTTCCCTTTACGGGAAAACGCATACAAATTTTTTTTTGTAATACGGGTTCGGAAAATGTGTGCTTTCCGAACAGATTTTAGTGTGGAAAATGCGATTTCCCAAACCGAGATGTGGAAAATTTAATTTTTATATTTTCCACATCTCGGTTTGGGAAATCACATTGTACACTGATATAGCAAAACGATATGATATTATAAAAAATATAAGAAAGTTTTGTATCTGTAAAATCATAAATATGTTTATATCGCCCCCCCCCCGAACCCCCCTTTCGCGCCACGACTCCCCCCCGCCCCCTTTATCTCCTCATCATTCATAAGAACGTTACGCATGCTATAACAAATTTTAAATGTTACGTGTAGTGGCCACATTTTCCGCACACTTATTAAAAAAAAAATCGTTCGTTACACGTGCTTCGTACCTGACGACCTGGGGCCCTGTAGTCAGAACCTGGCTGAACCTTGTAGTCGAAATTCAACCCGGCGGAATTTTGATTCGACGATCGAGTCTTGTAGTCAAAACAACGAACGCCGGAATGAAACCCTAGCCGCTAGAGCCCCTGTATGTCGGTACAGCGAGAGCTGTATATGGTCTTAGATGGCGCCGTACTCACATTTGTCGAGGATGTAGGAAACTGCAGAAACCCACATAAAGTACAGCAGCGGCCATGAGTCGATTCCCGCCTTGTAAACAACGTATCGAAATGTAAACAAACAACGTGGCCCGTCTTACGTATATTGCGAGCTGCTGCTTGAATACAATTTCGAAGAACTGTTTTTGCCGGCCCCATTGAACTACGACCTACGACTACGTAGTCCAGTACGCTACCGCCGGCTACGAATGATGACGACTTCGCAAGTTCGCATAATCACATTCTGTGCCCCAGTTGCATTCGATATTTTTTGGAACGAGGTGTGTGAAGTCGACGTAAAATAATATATAAAAAAAAAAAAATAATAAAAAAACATCTTTCAATTATATTATAAAATTATATCGATATTTGGGGTTCCAATCATATTTAGGTCCAAGTGGCTTCGATTTATATGTTACAACAATATATTGTTTCTTATATGTATAAAAATTGAAAATGATTTACAACTATGACCTATGGCCTGAGTCGACGTAAAATTGAAAATAAGCATTTTCAAAACTTCGACCCCGACGACAGGCCAACCGAAGTATTAATAAATAAAAGTTGCAAAACACTTACTTCATGCACTTTTATCGTAATAGACTATTCGATGCATATTACATGTTTACTATGTTTTACTAATTACTGTCTGTAGTATTATGATCTTATACAGGGTGTCCGAAAAGTATGGAAACACTCAAATATCTCGGAAAATCGACATCGAATCGTAAAAGTAAAAATACACGTATTCAATGGTTTCAAGAGAGCTATCCAGTGACACCTAACACAACCCCCCACCCCCACCCGCTGGGGGTGATAGAGGGGGTAACTTAAAAATTTTAAATGGGAACCCCCAATTTTTATTGCAGATTTTGCTTCCTCAGAAAAAGTTACGTAAATTTTGCCTACCATTATAATTGTTTTTGTTGACAGATGGCGCTGTAATCAACGAAATTAAAAAATTATTCTAAAAAGTTTTAAAAATCTCGCGAAAAACACAACGGATCAAAAAAGTAAAAACACACGTATTTAATGGTTTCAAGAGAGCTATCCAGTGACACCTAACACGACCCCCCACCCCCACAGGCTGGGGGTGATGGAGGGGGAAACTTAAAAATTTTAAATGGGAACTCCCAAATTTTATTGCAGATTTCTCTTCTTCAGAAAAAGTTACGTAAATTTTACCTATTATAATTATTTTTGTTAACAGATGGAGCTGCAATCAGCGAACCACGTACCTGGAATAGCGGACCACGTTTCCAAAATTTTAAATGACGTCTTTTGCCTTTAAATATTTCAAAGTTCACCGATTCTTACCGCGAGGAGGTAGACGATTTTGAGAATCTTTTTTTTTTATTTTTGTATATTTTTTTTTTGTTTTTACCTTTTATTTGTTTTTTTTTTATTTTTTTAATTTTTTTTCTATTTTAAAGTTTAAATTTTCCTTCGCTTCTATTTTCTTTACTGGATTTTTAACATGTCTATGCCCACTAATTTATAAGATGTTCGAATTGAAGTCCTTCAGCAACTTGACAATATCCCAATCGTGCATAGAAGTTATCATAAACTTTTTGCAGCATTTCTTGAGATACTGTATTAGAACCTTGAATTATTTTTTCTTTCAACTCATCAATGTCTTTTGGTTTCGTTTCGTAGACCTTGTTCTTCAAGAAACCCCAGTAAAAATAGTCCAGAGGAGTTAGATCAGGTGACCTCGGTGGCCACTCGATCGAACCCCTCCTACCAATCCAACGTCGGGGGAAAATATTATTTAATAGATTGCGTACAATCAAACCAAAATGACAAGGAGCTCCATCCTGTTGAAACCAGACATTATCAAACGCTATACCAGCAATATTTCGTATTGCCGGTATAATCTGGTTATTTAACAAATTACAGTACCTTTCAGCCGTGAAATTCTCTTCAACGAAGAAAGGCCCAACAATTTGATTGCACAAAATGCCAGCCCAAACATTGATTTTCTGTGGATGTTGTGTGTGAGTATCTCTCATCCAATGAGGATTTTCGTCCGACCAATATCGTAGGTTGTGCCTATTAACTTCTCCACTCAACTGAAACGTAGCTTCATCAGAGAAGCATATCCAGAAAGGAAATAATTCATTTTCGTCACAACGTCTCATCATTTCCTCACAAAATTCTAATCTCCGATCGAAGTCATCTTCCGAAAGTTCTTGTACATATTTTATTTTATATGGATGGAACTTATTTGCTTTTAATATTTCATGGACAGACGATTTGCCGATACCAGTGGCTTGCGCAATCTTTCTTACCGAAGTATGGACGTCCTCAACGACACTTGCACAGACCGCTAAACTGTTGTCTTCGTTCGTGGACGTTTTTGGTCTTCCTGATTTTGGTCGATCATTGACAGAGCCAGTATCTTGAAACCGAGAAACAGTCTTACAAACAGTTGATTTGCAAATAGGTAGACGATCAGGATGGGTATCATTAAATTGGCGGACGACTTGTTCGTATGTTCTTTTTTTATCGCCGCATCCTCGCAGAATAAGGATTTCGATCCTTTCTTTTTGTGTCAAAGACATAGTATGCCAAATTACAACAGGAGGCAGAATACAGAATGTATCGAAATGGAAGAAATATGAAGCAAAGAATGAAGAAATAAAAGAAATATAAAAAATTAGAAGAAATTCAAATGTTAGAGAAACATTACATTAAGTATCAAATAGCGAGAACGAAGAGAATTGCGATTTTTTGCGGTACGAATTTGACCAAGTTTTCGACAAGAGTGACGCTCGCATGTGTAATTTTCACAAAGCTGAAAAATAACCGAGACCTTGACTCATTCAAACAATAGAGCTTAACTAATACTAAGACGTGCTGTTTTGATTTGGACGCTGACGATGTTCGATTATTGACTACTTTCTCTGTAACACTGGCAGTTGAAAAAATCGACCGAGTGTATGCAATGGGTTTCCGCAAGCGATACCTACAGTACTTTCACACAAGTATACAAAATCACAGTCATGCAAGAAAGCCATAACACCATATGCGGATTTGGTCACCATTTACGCTATTCGGATACACGACATTCACTTCCTCGTAGAATAAGGATGTCGATTCTTCATTTTTCTGTCAAAAACTTTGTATGCACAATTACAAGGGGGGAGCGAATAAAGAATTTTAATATCTGGAAGAAAAGGTAAGCAAATACATTAAAAAAAAACATAAAAAAATTTAATAGTGAAGAATAAAAAAAAGGTAAAAAACAGAAATCAAATAAAAAAAAAAGTAAAACAGAAGATTCTCAAAATCGTCTACCTCCTCGCGGTGAGAATCGGTAAACTAGAAATATTTAAAGGCAAAAGACGTTATTTAAAATTCTGAAAACGTGGTATGCTATTCCATGTACGTCAAGTTAAATATTTTTTAGTAATTTTTTAATTTCGCAGATTGCAGCTCCATCTGTTAACAAAAATAATTATAATAGGTAAAATTTACGTAACTTTTTCTGAAGAAGAGAAATCTGCAATAAAAATTGGGGGTTCCCATTTAAAATTTTTAAGTTACCCCCTCTATCACCCCCAGCGGGTGGGGGTGGGGGGTTGTGTTAGGTGTCACTGGATAGCTCTCTTGAAACCATTGAATACGTGTATTTTTACTTTTTCGATTCGATGTCGATTTTCCGAGATATTTGAGTGTTTCCATACTTTTCGGACACCCTGTATATACAATATATATATACATACAGGGTCATCGAAAAGTATCGGACCCCCCTAATATCTTCAGTTAGAATGCACTTAGGAGAAAATGTCCAATAGCAAAGTTGTATGGTTTCAAGCGGGGAGTAAGTTGATGACCTTGACTTTGGCCTTGACCATGTCCTTCAAGGTCATTTCAACGTCAATCTTATTTTTTTAAATAGAACCCCCTACATTTTATTGCATATTCTTATAGCTTATCTCGAGAGCTTTCCAAAACACTATAATAAAATATTTTTTTATTAAGTACTTTTTGAGTTATAAAGGTTTGAAGTTAACAATTTGTTAAGTGGTGTGCGAGTCCGACCAGTTAAGGCAAGAGTGGTGTGCGAGTCCGACCAGTTAAGGCAAGAGTGGTGTGCGAGTCCGAGCAGTTAAGGCAAGAGTGGTGTGCGAGTCCGACCAGTTAAGGCAAGAGTGGTGTGTGAGTCCGGCCAGTTAAGGCAAATTTAATTCCAATTGGTTAGCTTGGGCAAAATATTTAATTGTACCAAACAATTCACAACAAATGTTCAAATTGTTGCCCTTCAACAGCCTGGCAATGTGCCAATCTTTCATAAACAGCCGAAACCGCATTCCGGTACGTTTCTGGCGGTATTAGTTCTATCTCTCGAGTTATTCTCCCTCTTAAATCATCTAAATCTTGAGGCTTGGTGGCATAAACTTTACTTTTCTAGTAACCCCACAAAAAAAAGTCAAGTGCGGTCAAGTCCGGAGACCGAGGTGGCCACTCAATATGACCCCTTCGCCCTATCGACCTGTCCTGAAAGACCTCATTCAAATATTGACGGACAATGACACCATAATGAGGTGGAGCTCCATCCTGTTGGAAATAAATTTCATCCATATTTCCACCAGCTATGTCTCGAATAGCTGGAACAATTTGTTCGCGAAGCATGACTAGGTATACTTGTGCTGTCAAATTGCCTTCAATGAAGAAAGGGCCAACTGGTCTACCATTAAGAATACCAGCCCATACGTTAACTTTTTGTGGATATTGAGTATGATTGTATCTTTTCCAGTGTGGATTAACGTCACTCCAGTATCTACAATTGTGTCTATTTACATTTCCAGTCAGTTCAAATGTTGCCTCATCAGAGAAAACAATATTATCAAGTAATAGAGGATCGTCGACAATCATCTCCATCATAAGATCACAAAATTCGATGCGTCTATCAAAATCGTCTTCGGACAACTCTTGGACCAAATGGAGTTTGTATGGATGCCATTTATTCAATTTCAGAATTTTACTGACAGATGCATGACCGATTTCGTGTTCTTGTGCAACGCGATTGATGGAAATATGGGGATCTTCAACGAAAGACTGTAAAACATCTAATGCCTTATCATTATTTGTTGCTATTTTAGGTCTACCAGATTTTGGGCGGCTTTTAACGCTACCAATGGCCTCGAAACGTTGAATAGTACGGATTACAGTACTTTTGGAGATCCTATTATTTTCATTCCGAAAATTTTCATGAAATAATCGCGTTACTGTTTTATACCCTCTTTGTTGATCTCCCCATCCTCGCATCATTAACAGTGTTATTCGATCTCTTTCAGAAAGCTCCGCCATTCTTAATTAGAGCGAAGAAGAATTAATCAGGTAAGTGATAGGAAATTGATCTAGATAATTAAGTAGAGAAAAATACTAATTATTAAGTGTTGGTCCAACTATCGATTTGTTTATTTTAACCAGCACTAGCAAAAAGCTCGTTCAACTGAAAATCTAATAGATCAATTAATAATATTTACGAAAAATTTCTGGGCTATTGGAAACAAAATGAAGATGTTTGGGATAATCAATTGAAGCGCAATGGTTTCTTTTGTTACAGAAAAAATTTTTGAGGCTGTTCGTTTTCGTCCACGAGGTGACTGCTGCTCGCTAAGAAGAAGACAGCACTGCATCAAAGTTTCAAATCAGTGATCCGTATTGTTTGCTCAAGAGCTCGTACATTGGTGCCTGCGAGAGTGAGAGAATAAAGATTGGCCAACGCTTTCGGTCAGATTCCCGCTAACGCCTTCGGAAATCACGCATTCGAGCAGCTTCTCGCGATTACGTACGGGCAGTTTTTCGCCAGAGCCTATTAGCATAATTGCTTGAAGCCGTACAATACTATGCTATTGGACATTTTTCCAAAATGCATTCTTACTGAAAATATTAGGGGGATCCGATTAATGTATTTTCTTTAAACCAATTAATTGGTCTCATTATTCCGCGCACAAAAGTATTAAGGTTATGATTACTGAAAACTAAAAAATATTTTACAAGATATTCTACATTTTGTGTCAAAAAATTGTTAACTTCAAACCTTTATAACTCAAAAAGTACTTAATAAAAAAATATTTTATTATAGTATTTTGGAGCTCTCGAGATAAGCTATAAGAATATGCAATAAAATGTAGGGGGTACTATTTAAAAAAATAAGATTGACCTTGAAATGACCTTGAAGGACATGGTCAAGGTCAAAGTCAAGGTCATCATCTTACTCCCCGCTTGAAACCATACAACTTTGCTGTTGGACATTTTCTCCTAAGTGCATTCTAACTCAAGATATTAGGGGGGTCCGATACTTTTCGATGACCCTGTATAATTCGTCAAAGATATCTTGAAAGTGTCGAAAAGATCTCTGACGAATATCTTTTAGATATATATAAGACATCTTTTAGATATATCGAAATAGTTATTTTCGTAATTGCGTGCGTAAACTTCGTTTGTTGAGTACTTTTGATGCCCATTTTTCGCGCCTAAAGTAAACTTTTACGCACTCCCGACGACGATCTTCGTAAAGTGATCGGTCATGCGTAAAGTTTACTTTACGCACTCAAGCAGGCATCAAAACTTTCCACACTCGCTTTACGCACGCAATTACAAAAAATAGGATACCTAACGTGGGTGTAAAGTATATGCTTCTGTACACATGCTCGAGAACTTTACACATGAGCAGTTCCCACCCGTGTATACAAGTATACTTTTTTTTCGTATCAAGGGCGTAAAAGAACTTATGCGCCCGTAGGTGATCACCGCGCCCGAGGAGCTGGCGAAGACTACCCCTGGGGGGTGGCGGATCGAAACGTCGAGATTTGATGAAAAATTATAGGGTAATTTTTTTGCCTAGGTGACCAAATTCAATACTTTTTCAGACAATAGTTATAAGAATTTTAAACCAGTTTTTATAGCATTATCGTTGACTTTAGGAAGAAAATGCATAGAACCTTTTTTGTAGAGAATTTAATGCTCTATCTCTTTTTTGTTTGGAACATTTATGAATAAAATTTGTATTTTTACAAAATAAATGCAAAAAACTACGAAGAAACGTAATTGGGGCTAATGTCTTTTAGTAATGGACGGATGCATCTGCGCCAAAATCGAATCAAATCTAAGTTATGCCAAGACACGTTAATTATGTCATTACGCTTATCTGTACGCGAGTTATCGCGCGACAAAAAAAACGGGACGTACGGACGTACGGACGTACTTACGTACAAGATCACGGACACAAATTTTTTTATTGTTGAATTGGGCTCCTGAGTGTATGAAACATCGACATTTGATGAAAAACTATAGGGTCATTTTTATGCCCGAAGTGACCAAATTCAATACTTCGTCCAGGCCTAAGGTCTGGGTCGAAGTAATAAGCATAAATAAGAAATTTTGAAAAATTGTATTTTAATAGTCCATTTTAGGTGGTGAATAACAATGGGAAATAGAACAAAATCGACTATATTATAATAAATATTGATTCCACGGTGTGCATAAAATCAAATTTTACACACCGAATTGTAAAAGTGAACTACGGGAGTAGAACTCGACTTTGCGCCCTGCTGTTAAATCTTTGTCGTAGAAAAATAAAATCGTATGCTATCCTGCTTGCTTCGCTCGAGCGACAAACTTCGCATTCGTCCAAGATCGATAGTTGTGCCCCTGTTACGTAAATAAACTATTATAAATATGGCAATGGATGTAACTGACAGTCACACATCAGCTGTTCAACTGTAACGTCACCATGATATGTAAATTTGAATTTGAGCTTAAAATTGATTTTGTTATTTATAGTTAATACAAGATTTGATGATACCGACCTGTTCAACTACAAATGCAATATTCTATCATTGAAACTGCAGGCAAGACTACTTCAGTGAACTCATACTCGAGTAAAAAAAAATTCGTCTCTGAAAGATCTTTCCGAGATCTCGCAAGTTTAATCTCGCAAAGATCTCGCTAATGGGACGGAGCGGGATCATTAATAGATGAACAAAAAAGTTAAAATAATATGTTAAGGTTATCGCTTAAAAATAAAATAGTTAAATAAAAAAAAAAAATTATCACCGTCGGGATTCGAACCCATGACCTTTTGTTCTTGAAGCTGAAACTAACCACTGGGTTAGACATTCATTTTGGGAAGGATAACAAATGACACGTATTGGAGTGAATTGATCATTGAAATTCGGCATTGATATGTGTCATTTGGTATACATCAAAAAATGACTGTCTAGCAGGGTGGATAGAGTTCCTGCTTCCTGACCGAAAGGTCCCGGGATCGAATCCCGACAGTGATAAATTTTTTTTTTTTATTTAAATATTTTATTTTTTAATCGATAATTGTAACATACTATTTTAACCTTTTTGTTCATCTCGCAACAACCTCGTTGTTTAGCGAGATCTTTGCAAAATTAAACCCACGAGATCTCGGAAAGATCTTTCAGAGAAAAATTTTTTTTACTCGGGATAGGTATGGAATTTGTTCTGTAATTTTGTTACCTTACAGAAACGTGCCCACAAGTTTCGGACAATCAAACCTTACCGTGAAAACAACATGTTCGTATATTTTGTTTCAAGTGCACATGTCAATAAGTGCAAGTAATTGTCATCTTTGTTGACAATTGTGAAGTGATAAATATTCTTCACAGTAAATCGAAATTGTATTAAGATGCTATTAAGTATTAAGTATTTGTAAGAGGCGTCGATATAATTTCCAATGATTGATAGGGTCTAATTTAATGAACCGTCGTTGTTTTGGCTGGGAATCGACTATTTGACCGAATCCATATGAAATCAGGCAGGCGAAATATGACCATGTCGCCAATTTTTATGAAACTGTAATATGTTGTTCTTTAATAAAAATAAGCCGATACGTATTTTTTGGTTTAGGCGAAAAATGCTTTATAAGCGATTTATAGCGAGTTGCACATCCGTGTCTGTTTGACACTTCTAACCAAAAAGTACGCAAAATTACTTTTAGGATCTCTCAATTTCAATGGATATTTAACGAAATCGAATTTTCTCAATTGTATGTTGTTCAGTAATGATGGAAGTTGTAAAAAGTAATTTTTTTAAATTTATTTGCAATCTATTATCAAAATGGCGGCTGTTTAAACAAAAAATGTAAATATTTTTTTTCTCAAAAAGGCCACCTTTGATTTTCTGTCTGATTTTTTTTTCAAGTTAATATTAATGTGGAGAATACTCGTGAATTTTGTCAATACCCTAAAACTTCTCTATCCGGAGAAAAAAAATAATTAAGTTTGCGCTTTGCGTTTACGACTTTCTAATCAAATTACAGGCATATTTTGCGCGTATAAATAACAAACCGTCATTTTTCACAATATATTAAGATAAATTAAGTACTATATTACATTTGGATGAAATTATATTTTACAATTACATATACATATTAAATTACATGTGTTTCAATTTTGATAATTTGAAACAATTATGTTTCAGTTAAATGGTAATAATTAACATATTATAGCACTTTTTTCCACGGCTGATCAAAAGTTGTTGCAATGAAACATTGCCTACGTTCACTTTCTTCAACGTCAACTTTCCATAAGTGGCACTTTTGAATATAATATGTTGTATCGATTTGATATTCTTCCATTCTAGCAATTTTTGTTCACGAAAGTTAGAAACGTCTTGCGATTAAAAAAAGTGCTACAATATGTTAATTATTACCATTTAACTGAAACATAATTGTTTCAAATTATCAAAACTGAAACACATGTAATTTAATATGTATATGTAATTGTAAAATATAATTTCATCCAAATGTAATATAGTACTTAATTTATCTTAATATATTGTGAAAAATGACGGTTTGTTATTTATCGAAAGTCGTAAACGCAAAGCGCAAACTTAATTATTTTTTTTCTCCGGATAGAGAAGTTTTAGGGTATTGACAAAATTCACGAGTATTCTCCACATTAATATTAACTTGAAAAAAAATCAGGAAGAAAATCGAAGGTGGTCTTTTTGAGAAACAAAATATTTACGTTTTTTTTTTAAACAGCCGCCATTTTGAAAATAAATTGCAAATAAATTTTAAAAAATTACTTTTTACAACTTTCATCATTACTGAACAACATACAATTGAGAAAATTTGATTTCGTTAAATATCCATTGAAATTGAGAGATTTTAAAAATAATTTTGCGTACTTTTTGGTTAGAAGCGTCAAACAGACACGGATGTTCAACTCGCTATAAATCGCTTATAAAGCGTTTTTCGCCTAAACCAAAAAATACGTATCGGCTTATTTTTATTAAAGAACAACATATAACAGTTTCATAAAAATTGGCGACATGGTCATATTTCGCCTGCCTGATTTCATATGGATTCGGTCATTTATGGATGAGTGTATGCATATATAATACATCTGTGTATATTAATACAGAGGGTATCCTGCATACTATTTACTAAATATTCTATAAGCATGTACAATTTCTTTATCAGCATGAGCTCGGATAACGTAAATCAATACTATCCATTTTTAATCTCGTATTCCTTGACAGATCATGTTACAGATAATTTTTTAAATCATACACGAATTTTATTTTCGAGAAATTAGATGTATATCCTTAAATAATGCTGAATTTAAAGAATACCTTCACCAGAAAACTTCTTAAACAACTATGCCGCAGCGTATTCCAACACGAACAAGCAATCTAAAATTTACTTCTATTCCCAAAAGGTTTCTGTAAATTAGGTCCGCTCTACGGGTCGCTGGAGACTCGGATTCGATGACAATGAAAGGGAATAAATGGTTCGGTCGGTCCAAATGAACCCACGCACGTCATATTTGGACAATTATATTCAACGATTTATGATCATTCGTCGAACAATTTCATTTTGAACTTATATTTCATTAAGCGAATTTAGCAATTCACGAAGATGTGTAATAAATATGGCATAAACCGGTTATATATGAAATCATGCAGACCCAATTGACCATGTCACCAATGTATATAATATTGAAATATGTTATTCTTTAATAAAAAATAGTATATTACAACACTTGGACAGAAAGTTGGATCTTCGGGCGTGCATAATTTGACGACCGAGGACGTAATCAATCGAACGCCTGTGTATCCAAATATTCTGGACCTATGCTGTATACTATTTTTCTTCATCCCCGAAAGTATGTCTAAGAATTAATTTTGTTGTCCGTTGATCGCTCACGCTTGCGTAAACATGTTTGATGCCCGTCCGACTTTTGCAAACTTGAGGCGAAGCCAGTAAACGCGAATTAAACATGTGCAGGTTATGAAATCAGAAAACAAAGTAACATATTATTCATAATAACATGAAATAAAGTTTCAATCCATTGAATAATTGAAATATCTTAGTATCTATTCCTCGTCAGCAAAACCATCAGGCGATGATGATGCATTCATTTTTGTAGCTAATAACAAGTAAACCTACGGAAGTGTAAATCTCCGATTTTTCTGAAATTTGGATATGTTGTAGAACATGAAAAAATAAGAAACACGTATTTTTTTTAGCGGCCGAAAAACATTTAGGGGGTGGACCCCCCCCCCCCCCACAAATTGGGGCGAAAAAGAAAAATTGCGATATCTTGAAGGTTATTGGAGCGATTTTATCGATTTTTGGTAGGAAAATCTCTTTCGGTAGAAGACGCATATCGGCCTAAACATCTTGGAGGTAAACTACCCCCAAAATAAAAAATTTTATTATTAAAAAAATCAGTTTCCATCCGATCGAAGAAAATCCTATTAAACCGTGAAGAGAAAGGTTACTTAAGAAACACGTATTTTTTTTCTCGGAAGAAATACATATTCAGGGGGGGAAACAGCCCCCCCCCCCGCCCCTAAATTGGAGTGAAAATGGAAAAATTGCGATATCTTTAAGGTTATTGGAGCGATTTTATCGATTTTTGGTAGTAAATCTTTTTCGATAGAAGACGAATGTCTTCGAAAATAATTTCTTGGCCCCTTGGCGACATAATAATAACAATAACCCAGAGACCAACAAAAAACGACGCGCAAGCCCTTATGATAGCGGTGGCAATTCTACTCTGATAAATTATGATCAAATTTTGAATAAAACATGTCCCATATTTTTATGGAAAATAAAGCTTTCATAGAGTTACAGTAAATATATATAAAGTATAAACTAAATTTACGTTGAGCGCGCAGCTTGTTTTCGCGACAAGACCATCACGCTGAAACTAGCAGGGTATTCAAACAAGAAATTGGACAGTGCAAAAATGGGCTTTTAACTGCCTCTGTACTCGAATCTGGGGATTGTACTAATTTTTCATATAGTTTCCGTGCACTACATGAAATAATCTGAAGAGCTTTTATTTCATGCTGAACTTGGTTATATTTTGTTTGCAATTAAAAATCGATATTTTACAGTGTTAACGTAATTAGATGCGCTATAGTAAAAATTCATTTATAGGTCCTTTGCATTCGAATCTGGTCATTGCATAATTTTTTCCTAGTTCTTGGACATGAAGTGATCTAAGAGGTTTTACTCTATTCCTAAAAGCTAAGTAATACTTTTTTAATCATTTTAATTGCATATGTATCGCATTAACCCGATTCTAGACGTAATCAGAAATTCTATTTTAAACTTAAATTTCCATCAAATCTTGGCTTTTCATTATTTGTTCTTTGTAGAAAAAGTAATGTATCTAAACAGGTTTGTTTTGATATATAATTCATATAAAAAAAATTCATAAATTGTTGAAAAGTTTGGTATGGATTGATTCCTTCTTCCATTTTCTTTTTTGTGCGTCAAGTATATGAATAGAAAATCAAAACATTAACATATTCAACAGTTCGAATAAATAAAATTTTTTTTTTGCAGGATGATATTATACCAATAATAATAAATTCAAATTTGGTGGGTTTTTATTCGGCATCGCAATTGGTCGTGATTGCATCAAACATTTCAACATGGTTGAAATATTTTCCAAGCGCCATCTGTCATAATCATTTCGATTCCCGAGCAGGCGGCTTTTTTGAAGAAACATTTTTAAAGATAAATGTTAAAAATGCTGATTGGAGATGTTAATTATATGAAAAATATGTAGAACCCGAAAATATGTGACAAATTCAGAAAAAATTACGGGGAACTTGGAAGAACATTCGGCAGATACCAGGGTACGATCCTGGGACCTTTCGATTTCCGGTCGAATGCTCTAACCAAATTAATAAATATTTCAACCATGTTGAAATGTTTGATTGATGCAATCACGACCAAATGCGTTGCCGTATAAAAACCCACCAAATTTGAAAATATTCAACAGTTATTTTCACACAAAACTTAATAATTCGTTATTATCTAGTACTATATGTTCATGACATCCCGTACGGAAACAAAATATATTTTGATATATATCTAAATATATAAAAATCATGCAAAATATATGTAGGCCAACACTCAGTGTGCATATATATACGCACTACTACCAGAGTTTTATGTGCTAATCTGCGCTCCTCGCGCATGCGTAATTCAGCTGCGGCTTCAAAATTCCTTATGGTGGGGGAGGAAAATAAAATATATGAAAAGAACATTGCAAAACTTAGGGAAATCTTAAAACTGAAGGGAAGTAAACTTAAAGGAGGGGTATGCGAGAGGGATTATTACATGAGCGGCAAACATATTTAAGGAGAAAAGGACAGAATTCGAGTATAATGATTCATTCTAAACTGTAATGCTTTGAACGCTTTTCTGTATCAAATGCGACATACTACGAAAATAAATGATATAAAATAAAATGTAATAATACGCCACAAATTTGCAAAATTCAATACCTTCGTATATATAAAAAAACTATATTAGATATATCTTGTAATATACAGGATATAAATGAAATATATTTAGAATATACAATGAGATATATGAAAGGGCCAACATATATCTTACTAGCACATTATAATATATGTGCGGTAAGTTAGTGATAACTGCATAAGTGTGATACCTCAAGCACGAGCCGAAGGCCAGTACGCACGCAGTTATCACTAAATCGCACGAGTATCATATACTATTTTTTCAAACACTTTGCAGAAAGGTTGAGTTTTACGTAAAACCGTGCGGTAATATCCGTAACCGTGCACGATGCCCGTGCGGTAATATCCATAGCCGAACAGTTTTCCGTACCGTAAGTGAGAACTTTCCGCACAGTGTTTGAAAAATATATATAATATATATCTGATATCTCCGGTATATATCAAGATATATCTATTATAATATAATATATATCTTCAGGATATATTTTTTTCCATGCGGGATATGCAATTGGAAAAGCTTGAAGTGGTTCAAATTCGTCTTAAAATGAGGACAAAATGGCTAAAATAAACAACACACAAGGCATTATCTATATATAAACGGCATTCTAGTTAATATCCCGGTCATCGACTAACTCGTTAACATAATTTCTTCCTGGTGATCACAAATCTGTCGACGACATCGCCATACTCAGTATCTACTGCATTCATTGACATAATAACCCTCTTCCCCATCGTTTATATTTTTCAAGAATGGTTTATGTTCTGCCAACCTTCTTATTGTTGTTACCACCACCATCATAAACATAATGCTCGTCATCGTACTCGTGTTACGTTTACTCATATCTGTATTCATGAAGGATCAGTCCAATTGACTAGTAGTAGAATAGTGTTAAAATTTAATTTAATTCAATTTTATTTGAATTCATTATAATTTAATTTGATTGGCTAATGTCGCCATCTATATAGCCCATTAAGGCGAAAAACTCCAGAGGTAACGTATATTTGACGAGTCCCTTCGAACCATACTGTACACTTGTTTATACTCGCGATGAACACTTTAGTTACTAAATTTTACTAAAGCTCTCACTAACTTTTTTTAAATTTCCGGCTTTAAAAAAATATTCAGTGCAATTTTCCCTGTCATGCACTTTTTCGATACGCGAACGATTTAATCAGAAGTATACTTTACCGCAGAAGATTTTGGTTCTTCAACATTTCAAGACAAATTTCGGTACACTGTCAGGTTTACGTTGTCTCTGTGTACAGCATGTGACATAAACAAATCCGTTGCTCATTAATTGTTAGAGAATATTTTCCCGTTTTGAGAAAGATATACATTTTTAATAAAAGAATCCTAAATATAGAATAATTACGAAAATTGTGCTTGGCATTTCGTCTGTTTCGTGTTTAAAATGAACCCTTTTTTAAGGATGGTGAATCTCGCATACACCTATTTACATTTCACGTCGGTCGTAGACATTCGTGCCAGTAGACGTGAGTTTAATTCCGATAATCTTTTAAGCCTGTAACGAGATTTTACACTTCTCGATTTTGTGTCGTTTCGTCTCGATGTAGCACACGTGTGCGAGATATCCGCGAAGTACGAATAAATATTGCGGAATGTTTATTGCTACAAATTAACAAGAAATTTAATTTCATTAGTAGTAAATAATTATGCAATATAAAATTGGAAGTTGAACGAACGTAACATAAGTTAATTTTAACTGAATTATATTAATCAACTCATGAATATATAAAATACAAAGTATAGTATAACTACCGATCCTTCGGCCATGTTAATGTATGCTATGTTATAAGTACGCAAACTACATAAGTGTCGCCGCTTTTCCTATTCCTTCGACTTTTTGAAATTTTCATTTAAAGTGTAATTTGTTTAAAGTTACATAAGATATCAGTGAACGATGATATCTTCAGACAATTTGTATAACTTCACGGAAAATAATGTTTGTATTTCCGCAGCCTAACGCGTGGTGTTCGCGCCATTGTCTTACCGTAGTCTCACATTTATTGTTTATACGCTTTCGCTACTGTATTCTAGGAAAACTCTTATACTGCACAAATGGTTATGCTGAGGTTGTTATGCGTCGCAAGGTAATACTGAGGTCATATCCATATCAGCACCACAATTTTGTTGTCGCACCATAATATTAGCCTGCCGCAGCGTAAAATTATTTTCCGTGTTGGATGAAACTTGTCTTACGATAAATCGGTTCTGATCTATAGGTTAAATCTTCAATTTTCTGGCTTGAACTCGACTTTTATATCCACTATGACCAAAATAACTATTTAAAAATTACCTATTTGATGAGGAGAAATCGGGAATCACCGTTATAAGATATATTATTTTCGGAGAAATAGAATAGCCGAAATATATGTATTCCGTTTTAATATATAACCTAATCAGATGTATTATATCATTGCTTTTATGACTCAGAGATGGATTACATCATCCCTACATAATATATGATTTAAATATCAACAATCTATAATTGATAAGACCACAATAATGAACATATTCTATATGGAACTCGTCCAATAGACGAGGTGGAAATTTTGTTTTAATTAACGGAGTTCTAGCTCTACAGCGGATATTTTTTTTATTTAAAAATGCACATTCTATATAAATTCGTAAAAAAATATTTTTCTGTCTAGCTATTAATGTACCAGATCAAAATCCACTTTTACAATGCGAAAGGCCGAGAACGGTAGTAGCCCTCAAGCGCATCTAGCGGCGTTGAAATCAAATATCGGCCTCGCAGGCGAAATTTTAATTTTATAATCATGCATGAACAAAAAAAACGAACTTTACTGTATCCTAAGGCAAACGAATTAACCTTCTATTTTTGTTTGTTTTCCATGTAGTGTACTTAAATTCGCTGCAAGAAAATTACAGGAGCACCTTAGTTCTCAAACCAATATAACTATGAATACATAATGTAATAAAATTTATACATTTTCAATAGTATTATTAAACTAAAATATTTTGTAAACAATGCGAGTAAAATGCAATCAATAATGTTTTAAATTTTCATCATTCCAGAATGTTAATTATTTTGAATATTAAATACATTTTAATTTCCCAATCTACCATTTCTCTTTAGCACATGAGAATAAAATTAAACTAGTACTTCTCTTTATTTAAATACAAATGTTAAATATTATAAGGAATAAAATCATAGGCACAAATATCAAACCAAGGATGAAATTTAACGCAAAATTAGAAAACATTCTGTGCTATTCAACGCTTATTATTTCATCTATACTTCAACTGTAAGATTTAAATAGATTAATTAATAATTAAACAGAATATCTTCAGTTTGATAACATCATTTCGAAGTGACTGTTTTGAAAGTGGTGGAATTTGTTCCTTTTACATATGAACTTTGACATGTAAAATATGTGAATTTAACAAGTATGTAATTTTAAACAAGTTTTTAAGCAACCTCTTAAGTCGCACAAACCACCTCAAAAAGCTGCAAAAGAGCTGGGGTGACCAAAATACAGCTAATGTATGCTATAATACCATCACCTCAGCTACCTGTGTTTCTTGGGCTATTTTTTATTTATATTTAGTATTTGTTATTCTTTCGTTTAAAATCGGTGTTTTGCGCATAATTCGGAAAACTCGATGTGTAGACCATGGGACTGGAATACTTACGTATATCGGCGCGCTCATTACAAATATGAGTGTGAAAATTGTCGGAGATTCAATTTTATGGCGATAAACATACAAACCCGAGTAAAAAATAGTCTACCAAAACTATCGCATTCAGTATGTCTATAATAGTCTCGCATTAATATCGTTATTTATTTATTTTTTACTTTACAAATATCGTTACTATAGCGATACTTGAGCGGCCTAAGAACACGATCGCTACTAGCGCGAAACTTGAATGATCATTTCGGTTCGAGACACCAAATATCGCATTTGGTTTTTAACAATATTAATGCGAGACCTGTATAGCAATGTTAAATGCAATACTTTTGGTAGACTATTTTTCTTACTCCGCAAATCAACCGTAATTCACAGTATTATAAATATGTCAAAATTTTGAAATATGGACAGGAGCTACTGTTTACATGATTTAAAACAATAAAAACAAAAATACAGAAACGGATAATAAATAAAAGAAGTTTTTATTTTATGGGCCAAATATTAAAACTGTTGAGGTTTTAATCATATACATGTTCACATAAAGACAAACAATCCAATCATTATTTGATACATTTTGTTGCAAATAAATAAAACGTATAAATAAAAGGTATACAAAAATGCAATAACCCGACAGGGAAAATCAAATACAAAATGTAAGAAATTGAATCAACCGACCGATCGAACGGCACGAGGGTAGCGGCGAATGATTGATTGAATTACCGTCTGAAAATCGCGTTAGTTTGCAATGATTCATTTTGCATTTATTTTCCTGGTTCATATTTTTCTTTCCTATATTTCTTATATTTCAGTTTTGTAAATGCAAATATTAATAAAAATAATTCGAATAGACCGTCATTTTGGTTAGGCCATCATAAATTTTAAAATTCTATAAATGCAACTTGAAAGTATAACTATCGACTGCACTCTTCCAATAGATTTTAACACATCAGAAACTCGATATCAAGCCGAAAATTTGATATTTATTGCTGAATTGCCCTTCAAAAATTGCGTTTTATATTAGTGTTTTAAATTTTCATCATTACAGATAGCAATTTGAAAAAATCTGCAATTTATATAATAAAATTATGTATAAATTGCAGATTTTTCAAATTTTCTCAGCGCCATTCAAAAGAGTGAAATAAGTGTTGAATGTTGAATAAACATTCTGTGCATTTGGGCGTTAATGAGTTAAGAAATCCTAAAATTCACCGAAATCAAAAAACTTGTATTATATTATTACGATCAGTGAAATTCATCTACCTCGCTTTAGATATGATATTTATATCAGCCATTTTGCATCCGCCATTTTGAATTTCGAAAATCGGACACGAGAATCGTATTGAACGACTCAAAAAACCCGAATATGGAAATTTATCTGAAACATGTGAGATTTGAAATTTTGGTCGGTCATATTGGGTCCAGTGTCTTGAATATACGATATCAGATTAAATAATCGACAGCCTAAAAAACTATTAGTTACCAAGATCAGTATGTTTGGGTCTGTTTGATCCTACTGGTCTGTTTTCCATTTCAAAAAAAATTGTGCTGTTTCTGGATTTTCAATGTCAACAGTTTGTAATAAATATTTCTCAATATTTTTTTTCTGTTGTACAATTTATTATCTTGAGATGTTGGTTAATTCAAGCGTGAGATATTAGGTTTGGGACAACCTTTCCAAAAATGTCCCACTGTGCACTGCTTGCAAACAAATTTCAATTCGATGCTGTTGTCGTGGCCTTTATTAACCAACATTAATCAATGATAGTTGAAATTTTAAGTAATTTTAGGTTGTTCTTTTTTCGTTAAATTTGTTTCATTGTTTCATAACATCCTATGAGTATCGAACAATAAGCGAACAATGTTTGTTAATTAAATATTTTCATCGAGTTTTCTTAAAAAGATGCACGGGAAAATTAAATAGGTGGAACTATTAATTGGATTGTAAAAGAACATACATCCATCGTTTTTAGTTAATTTTTCTATCTAAAGAGTGACATCGACAAATAAGGTAGCCAAGCCATCTATGTAAATAGTAAAGTTAATTTAAAAAACGTTGTTGTCCCAGATCCCACTATGGAGATAGTGAATTGGAACATTTTATCGTTATAGTCGAGGAAATTATCTTCAAAATTAATGAAAACGGCCATTATTCGAGAAGATACTGACTATTTAAAATGGTTAGAGGGACCGTATATTCCTCTTACTTATTAAATGGTGAAACACTGATGACCAAAATAACGTATAAGAAATATTACAAAATAGATATGCTTACCTAACGTGCTTTGTTATATTTACATATTCCTTTCATTTGATATTCTTTAACTATTTATATATTTTTATGATTCATTAATGTTAGAGTACATTTTGACATAAAAGGAAATCGTGCAATTGCTGAAGAATTGATTCTGAAGAGATATAACAAGTATTATTATGCTGATAAATAAATTTTTACTGATCCTTGACCATATTATCACAAAAGCATACATGGAAATTGCTGTTCACCAAGCTGAATCAGGATCGGTTTAAAGCATTTGATGCAAGAAAACTGTCGTTTATATCTTTCGATTAGTTATTCCACAGGCGTAGTGCACCTTGAAATTAAAATCGGTTCATTAGTAGCTCGACGTGGAATTTATACTTAAATTACGAACCACTCGATTGTGAGAGAGGTTTTTGAAGATGATAGAGACCACCAGTTTTATTGAAGATTTATTCAACAGACCTTCCCTTCCCGTTCACATTTTAGCGATTTTTCATTCTGCTTAAACTTCAAAATTGATTCCACTGACAAAATTGATGCCGAACTATTTTCTCTGTACTAAAGGCAATTCGGGAATATGATGAATTTATAACTTTTGAATGATAGATTTCTTAGAAAATAGAAATGAAAATTATAATATTCATAGAATGTACAATATCATAATTATTATATAGATTGAAATAATATAATTATTAATAGATATAGATAAAATACATTTATGTACGTCTTTTCGGTGCGTAAAGTAAACTTTACGCACTCGATTATACTTTACGCACGGAAAAGCCGTACGTAAACAATATTTCGGCACACGTGTGTATGTGTAAAGTTCTTTTATCGTGCGTTAGTACGCACTTGTATCGAAAACTACTATTACTTAACCTTTAGATGCCTGGAAATCCAGTATACGAGTTTAAAAAATGAAGTGGCTCGTTTTTATTTCAACATTATTCACTGATTATGAAGATGAAGTTCAATAATTAAATTTCAGACAATATTTCAAATAATTTCCTTGTAATATTTATTTAATTATTATATAGTTTTTGTATAAGAATTATTAATGTATCATAAGTGGCAAACGACCAGTGAAAGTTTTATTTCATAATGAAAGTCCAATGGATATTAGTAAATGTTTATTCACGGCTGTTATGATTTATCTTAATGTCTATTTTAGAACTATTTGTAAGACATGTTTAGCATCTATGTAAACGAAATATTACAAAGATAATACAACAGTATTTAACCATTTAACAACAAATGTTGCATTGCCCGAACTAGTTTAAATAAGTCAATTTGATGACGTTCAAATTGTGCCGTTTGACCATTTACGCAAAGTGCTACACGACATGAAAGGGACTTCTTATGACCGTTGACATATCAAGAGTACCGACACGCTGACTGGATATGGGATTAATGTTGGATAATTTCGAACGCGTCCTACAATTAATCGGGAAGTGCATGTAGATACATCCAACATGCGGAACTTCGTAGTCTCGCGGGAGCAATTACGGGTTCTCGCGACGGGATTGCCTCTGCAAATTTAGCTGGGACTAATTGCAAGCATACGGGTAAGGAACGTCTACATTCGGTTTATTAACGGTATCGTCAGTCGGCCGTTAGTCAAAATTGTATTCCGGACGATTAAGGCAGATTGATGACCATTGATACGATCAAATGCGACAATAATATAATCTACACCTGCTGATAATAGAAGCATTTAGTTATATCACCCCATCTAATGTTGCCTTTGCATTTTAACCCATTAACCCTCCAAGAGTCCATAATATTTATATCTATTTGAACGATTGTTTTAAAAATGAAAAAATTCCAATATTTTCGCTCATCAAGATTCCGTTGTCAAAATTAACTTTCACCCAATTGAAAATTCAATATGGCGCCAAATTGAAAATATTTTTCTTCAGCATTTTTTTAACTCACGTACAGTGGGATTCGATTGAAAATATGCACGATGGTACACGGAACACTTCAATTTTAAGAAAAAATTTGTTTAACGCGCACCACTGCAACATCTCCAAAATGGCGAAAATGTGATAAATTCTGATAAATGCCTTTATTCAAATATTTGATCATAATAATTTTAATACTTATGAAATTTAGTAAAAATCATTATCGTTATGTTTTTTGGGTCGCTGATTACGAATCCGTTATCGGATTCCAGAAATTCAAAACGGCGGAAGCAATATGGCGGATTGTAAAATTTTGAAAATAGTGAAATTTGGCGGAAATCACCGTCTTTATGTTTTTTGGATCACCGATTACGAATCCGACGAATGATTCTTGAAATTCGAAATGTCGGATAGTATATATCGTGAATGTAATGTCTAAACTAGTGTTGGCGTGGTGCCTCGCTCGCTTCGCTCGCTCAGAAACTTCGACCCAGTGGAAAGTCGGCTATTCCTTAAGACTCGTTTGTTTACTAACAGCTATCAATTATATTATAAAATTATATTGATATTTGGGGGTCCAGTCATATTTAGGTCCAAGTGGCTTCGATAGATATGTTACAACAATATAGTGTTTCTTATATGTATGAAAACTGAAAATGAGCATTTTCAAAACTTCGACCCAACAACAGGCCAGCCGAAGTATTAAAAAATAAAAGTTGCAAAACACTTACTTCATGCACTTGTATTATAATAGACTATTCGATGTATATTACATGTTTACTGTGTTTTCTTCTAATTACTGTCCGTATCATTATGATCTTATATATATACAATATATATACATATAATTCGTCAAAGATATCTTGAAAGTTTCGAAAAGATCTCTGACGGATATCTTTTCGATATCTAGAAGACATCTTTTAGATATATCGAAATAGTTAGTTTCGTATCAAGGGCGTAAAAGAACTTATGCGCCCGTACACGGAAAAACTAATTCAGTGAAAATTCTCGAACTTGTTCGGATGTTAAGGATTTGAGAAAAATTCGACGAAAATCTCACGATTATCGGTAAATATGTTCGAAATGTTTCTGAGTAATTCCCGAACTGAAAATATATTTCACAGTTTGGTTTGGAAATACGCTGAAAGTAAATATTACAGATGATTTCACATAAAATTAAGAAACAGTTCAATATTTATGTCATTAGTATTTAAGAAAATGTACATCTAACATGAAATAGTTTTTATTATATTACGATTGTGAGAAGTTGAGCATCCAGTTTATGAAAATTCCCGAACTTTTGTGTACTTGTTTACCTATATGTATTTATATTATATGCGCAAATACCGATACGCCAGACCATGTACATATGTATACATAACAAACGAACCAACCCCGCCGTTCTGCGCAGGCGATGTATTCGCACATGGCGGCCAGGGAATGAAAACAAAACAATATATATATATATACATACCGTGTGAGTCTTTTGCTTCTGGTCATAGGGAGTCCCATGTTAAAGCTTTCAGCCAATGAGAGGCAAGCTTTGACTCGATCGACCAATGGCGTGTCAGTACATATCTCGGTACTGAATTGCCTTACTGAAACGCGTCAAAAGTAAATAAACATTTAATTAGCAAGACTAAATTAATATTATTTAAGAATTTGAAATTTTGTCATTCTTGAAGATAAATACGGTTCTCCAAATTCATTTCTAATCATTTCTAACATCATTCATGGTCATTCACAAATACAGGTTAGGACGTGAGTCATGACATATCAACACAGATCATCAGGTTTAAAGTTTTACTCCGCCATGGTTTTAATCGTTCCTGTTGTTAGATGCAATATTCAATGGCTTATTAGATAAGTATTCAGTTTCCATTATTACATTTTATTATTTAAAAAAAAAACAACCTGATCCTTTGGCGATTATTTTTTGCTCTTTTCAGAATACCAGTTACCGAATGATGAACATATCCAGAAACAGGAGCGGCTTGTCCTGCATTACTACCATCAAATCGTCAAGATCGAGTAGCTGTTAATCGTCATATCATGGCTCTGGACCACATAAATCAATGATCGGCATTCGACAATTTAGATAAGTGAGTTATTGTAAAACTATGTAATTGTTGTTCGTTTTCTGTGTACTTAATTCATTTACATTTCACATGTTGTCAAATTATAAATCGTAAACAGTAGATTTTTCGAAAACAGTTTGTTTTGATCTTTATCTGTTGTTTTCATATTCATTATTTTCTTGTATACATATAAGAAAGAAAACAATAACACAAACGACTTCTCGCGTCTCTTCTTCAATGACTCGGTCAATTTCTTATTTCTATGGTATCAATATTAGAAGCATTCGTGTTCAGTCGAGTAACGCGTCTGTCATGAGTACGACGTGTATATTATAATATTGTGTTTGTAAAATTTGACTGGAGTGTTAAATATTAACAGGTATTTTACATTAGTTATACTTAAATCTAAAAAATGAGTGACTCTGATATCGATTGTCCTGACGATGTGCCAGCGGAGATGCTGGAAAAAGCAAAAGTCATTTCTATGGATTCGTTACCGACAAAATCAAAACTGGAATATACCAAAGAATATAATAATTTTAAAGCATGGCGTAAAACTAATCACACGTCGTCCTTTGCCGAACCAGTTCTCATTGTCTACTTTAATGAATTATCCAAAAAACTATCGTCAGCGACATTATGGGCGAAGTACTCCAAGTTAAGGTCGACAATAAATAAATTTGATGGAATCGACATAGGAAATTATAAAAAATTAATTGGAATTTTAAAAAAATTACATGCACATTATATTCCAAAAAAATCGAGTGTTTTCACTTCAAAAGACATCTCCAGGTTCTACAATGATGCACCAAATAATCAGTATTTGGACTTAAAGGTAAGCACATATCCTTAAACCCTGACCGCGTATTATACAGCCCTCCTGCTCATTTTACAGCCCCTTCTTTTTCAATTATAGGCTGTTCTTGCAATTGGAGTTTTGGGAGCGTGTCGAACGTGTGAATTGGTGTCCTTGAAGTTCAGCAACGTTGAAGATCATAACACAATGCTATTGATAAAAATTCCGGGAATTAAAACTGCGGTAGAACGGTCTTTCACAATTCATGGTGAATTGTACAAGTTTTGTAAAATGTATATATAGATTTGCGACCAAAAAACGTTACTATTGATAGATTTTTTCTCAATTTTCAAATGGGAAAGTGTACACGACAGCCGATAGGGAAACATAAAATTTCGGCAATGCCAACAATAATTGCCGATTTCTTACAGTTGCCAAATTCGGAATCGTTTACAGGACACGCGTTTCGAAGAACGTCTGCAACTCTTCTCGTCGACGGTGGAGGAGACATCTTAGATCTCAAAAGACATGGTGGATGGCGATCCGATAAAGTGGCAGAAGGATATGTAGCTGATTCAGGGAGAAACAAAAGGAAAACAGCTGAACAAATAACAAATGATTTCGATCTTAGACCATCTACTTCTACGCATACATTTACCTCAACCTCAGCTACGTCAGCTACGAAGCAGAGTACCTCTGACATACCGCCTCCGTGTAAAAAACAAAGATATTCGACTGTCCCTGTCACGGAAACCATTATTAATAGTTCTTCTGCTGTTCAAAATGAGTGTGATACATCTTCGATTGCTTCTACAAATAATTTTTCAACTCGAAACTTGGAAAATAATGCAATCAACACTATGGATTTAATTGTGCCAGATGATTTCTTTGATGACGAAGAAGAGAATTCACGTACACTAGATATAAGATCAAATGACATTAACAAAAATCCTATTTTCCAATTTAGCAATTGCAATGTAACTATAAATATGAAACAATAAGTAAAAACATATTAATTTGTCTTTTCTTTACAAAAATTATGTTCCACTTTGGATTGATCTTGAAATAAATAATATTATTTGTATTATATTAAAAATGAATAAAATAATTTACTATAATTTTCTGTTATAATATAAATATAAATATTATGTTAATATTAAAATAAAAATAACTTTTTGTTTCTTTAAAATCAGATTTATTATTAAATCGGGGGGGCTTCGCCCCCCCGACCCCCCCCCCTTTCTCCCTCTCCCCACTCTCCCCACTCTCCCCCCTCCCAATCACACCACATGGTTTCTGTTGTTCATGTATTGTATATAATATACACACATATAAGCATTATGTATGTATATGTATTGTTTATCATAGACACATTTAACGTAAATTCGAATTAGGCGGCCTTTGGACAAGAAAATAGTGTATGTACCGTGGACGCGAATGATACATTTCGCGTCCTTGGTACATAATGTACTATTTTTATTTTTTATTGTTTTACGTCGACTTTTGTGTACCCACATGGGACTAAATCGCGATGGGACCTACAGTTTATGAAGGTGGAATCCGAACCACCTGAGCTTTGCGGTATTAGACACTTGTAAACAAATACAGAGGTCTCCCAATGACAGATGGCACAGGCCGGGCTCAAACCACGGTTTTCTGATTACGAAGCCGATACTCTACCAATTGAGCCACCGGCGCTCCTTAGGTCGTTTAATTAAAAAAAAATCGGCGTTTTTTTCTTTTCAAGGCTTCCGTATCAAATACAGAGAAAGATACACTAAAAATGCCCTGCACCTTTTTTGTAGAACACAAAATTTCCTACAAAAATGTTATGGACCTACTCTAAAGTTAATAGTTTAGCCATCAATAGGGCTGGAAATTTATCTTACAAGTTACAGGTGCTCGTTCAAAAATCTCAATATTCTTTACTACAACTTCTGACGTTGTTCAAACTATTAATTTTAGAACAGGGCTGTCATTGACTTTTTTGTAAGAAATTTTGTGTTCTATAAAAAAGGTTGAATGCATTTTTAGTGCATCTTGTACTGTATTCGATGCGAAAGCTTTGAAATGAAAAAAGTCCAGATTTCTTAACTTTAAACGACCTTACAAATTATACAAATAACCACATAGTTTAAAAATTGTGCTTAATTATGCTTAACGATACGTCGCGAGTGAATATATAAAAAAAAAATTTTTTTTTACGAATTCAAATTCTAATCGCTATTTTACATCTCGATGGTGGATCAAGGCCGCTGTCATTTGGCGCTGTTTTGTCGGCGCGGCGTTTAATTTTTTTCCGTGTAGTTTCAGCTTCATGTCTGCGAGACAGGAAGAGTCGACTGTACTCGACCGCATTAAAAAGAGGAGTAATTAGGGATGGCGATTCGTGAATCGATATATCGAGAATCGATTCTTTTGAGACAATATAATCGATTTCTATTGATTCATATTTTGTTCCGATTTTTAGTGAATCGATACAATTTTTCACAGAATCGAAACGAAAATATCGAAATATTATATATGTAACTTATATGTATGTACATATATAGTCGCGAGGTCGCGAGTCACGGAAATTGCCAGCATGAAGGTTTCTGCTGTTTCTACTAGAGCGCACTAGTGCATTTGTTTTTTTGAGTTTTTCGAGTTGGATATCTAGAAACTCTTCAGTCGGTGTAGTCGGTGTAGCCGGTGTAGACTGCAACACATTGTTGGTTTTTTAGTTGTGCACAAACGACAATTCCGAAAAGAAATAATCACGGAAAATTACTGAAAAGTAATCACTGTACTTATTATGAACACGTTTTTGTGATAAAAGTTAACAGTAGTAACATTCGGATGGTCAAGACGAAACACAGAAACACGTAAGTTTTTACAACATTTTCCTGATTTGCACGGCTATTTTTCAGGTCATTTATGTTTCGTGTTTTCCCGTTTTGTGTTTATGTTAATTTGGCAAAAAAATTAAACTCTTTTCATTCTTCATGACTATTGATTCTGTAACCTCCCTATTTATTAAGAATTTACTGTTTTTTTACAATTTTTTTCCCACGTGCAGTTAGAAACTTTTGAGTTTCGAGTGTAACATTTTGTTTGTTCTTAAGCCTGTATTAGCACAAGAAGTTTTATTAATTTTAATGTTAATTTTTAATTAATGTATAGAATGGATAATATTCCTTCAGACGTCTTCAAAGAGGCAGTAAAAAAATACTACGTGTTTCATGATGTTTTATCGAAACGATGCATTTTATGCAATAATATATATAAGCACTGCAACAATTCGTCAAATTTGAAAACTCACCTGACCCGAAAGCATAAAGCTCTGTGTTTTAAAGATTACACCAGTGACAAAAGAATTGGAATCAATTCATCTGACGTTCAAAAAGAAAATGTTAATGCTACAGAAAGTGTGTAAGATACCGATAACAACGCTAATGAAAATTACTATGTATCCAAACAGCAACCCATTTCAAAAGCATTTGCGAAGATTGGTGAATTTTCTGGTAAATATAGTGAAGAATAATATATTAGTGCATGTACTTTTATGTAAAAATAATATATTATTGCATGTACTTTAATGTAAAAATAATTATTTGTAATTGGGGGGTATTCAATATAATCTTCTTCATAACGATATTTGATATGAATGGATATGTTGCTGTCATTGTTGAGAAAAGGAATTATTTTTGGTAAAAACTGTTTGAAACTAGTCAAAAGTACTTATTTAAAAACCTTTATTTTTGCCTGGATAATTCGTATTTTTTAATATCATTATAATGATATTGACTTTAAAAAGTCAATCGATGTTAATGAATGGTGATTAGATTTTCGAGATAAATTTCGTAATAATTTTTTATAACGAATTCTTCAAGTCTCATAAAGAAATGCTAAATATTGCTACTTGTTCATTTTCTAATCTTACGTTATCCACTGGATTTCTTTGAAATTTTAATATTTACATCCTACTTAGGGGGGTTCTAATATGTCTACCATGAATTAGGAATTTATGTTAAAAACATAAGTTACATAAATTAAAGATGAGTGAATCAATTTTTTAAAATTCGGGCTACTTTAAGGTAATTCTAATGACAATATATCATCTCCTAAAAATACCAAAGAAATTAACTGACAATTGATTAGAATTGTCAGAAATAAGTAAAAACAATCTATTTTTAAAAATTCTTGGTCAATTCTCAGTTAGTTTCTTTGGCATTTTTTAGGAGACCGTATATAGTAATTTTAGAATTATCTTTACAGAGCGTCTCAGTCAACAACGTCCATTCCTATCCTAAAATAGGCAAATTAAACAGAAACTGAATATATTTTCAATTCCAAATCGATTTTAAAGCTATTTCAATGCCATTTTTTATGAATGTCCGTCAAATTTCTGCAAAATCGGTTCAGAATCCCGCGACAATTCGCAAGAATAACAATGCGAATTGCAAAAAGTGTAATTTTAATACTCTATTCTCTTCTATGTACATGTTTAACTTACTGTTTTACTATAATAATTTGCAATTATTTAAGTTATTTTTTATTTTAATAATTTGCAACTACTTTATTTAAAACATTTATTTCAGAAGGTGGCAGCAAGGCTGCGAAAATAACAAATGCTATTGCTTTCATGGTCGCTAAGGATTGCAACCTTTGTCGATAGCGGATGATGAAGGATTCCAGTATTTACTCCAAACCATAGCTCCGTTATATAAAGTGCCTTCTAGGAAAACAATTACAAACCGCGTAGACGAAATATTTGTAGTACTTAGTACGATCGTAACAAAAATGTTACTGTCTACAGAGCACTTTGTCTTGACCTCAGATATTTGGACAGATAAGTATAATAGTAAAAGCTACATGTGTTTAACGGTACACTTCACTGACTTTGAAAATGACTGCCTAGAAGCCATTGATTTAGGGATTACATTGTTGGATGAATCGCATACTGGTGATTACTTATCAAATGTGATAAAATCATACTGTGACGAATGGAGTATTAAGAAAGATAAAGTTGATAGTTACTGATAGTGCTGCTAACATTGCTAAAGCTGCAAGAACTGGAATTGGGCAACATCTGCCATGCTTTGCTCATCAAATTAATTTAATGGTAACAGGGGCGATTACATGTACTCCTGAATTTTCATCGATTGTTTCCGCGGTAAAGCATCTTGTCACATTTTTTAAGCAATCAGTTAAAAGTGTCGATGAATTAAGAGCGTTTCAGATTAAAGACGGTTGCGAAGCACTTACATTGATTCAAGAGTGCGAAACACGATGGAATTCAACTTTTTACATGCTGGAACGTTTCTGCAGATTAGCAATTTATATTAGCAACGTACTTTTTAAGATTTCAAATCCTGTGATTTCGCATGATCAAATCGCTACTATAAAAGAATGCCTTCAAATTCTTTCTCCAGTCGAATCCGTAACCGTTGAAATGTCAGGAGAGACGTACGTAACTGGAAGTAAAATCATTCCAATAGTTAACTGCCTGGAAACAGTAATTACACGATTGCAGCTTTCCCATGAAGTGGCTAAAAAGTTAAAAAAGAATTTGCTGGATGAAATCGGTTGCCGATTCTATGGGTAAAAGAATCCAAAACAAGAGAATTCTATAGAAACAGATTACTTTCTTAGTATTGCCACTTTAATGGATCCTCGATTTAAGAAAATTCATTTTAAGCAGATTTTCAATACCTCTAAAGCTATTTCGAGAGTGTCCAAAATGTTAAAAAATGACAAGGTCACCGATAATCTTAACAAAAAAAATCTTAACAATATAATCAGTTACAGACAGAAACGAATAAGCCACAGCCTCTATCGGTCTGGAGTTGTCACGATGAAATGGTTTTAAATAATAATGCGAACTCTTGTTGCGATCAAGCTGGTGGTCTTCCAATGGAATTACGACAATTTCTGGATACACCACTTAGCGAACGCACATCAAATACATTGAAAGAATGGAAAAAGTTAAAGTCCATATATCCTAACTTATACCCGATCGCCATGAAATTCCTCTTAGTTGTAGGAACCTCTGTCTCTACAGAGCGAGTTTTTAGCAAAGCTGGGAATATCATAAGCAATAAACGCAGTAGATTGTCCAGTGACAGAGCGTCACGTTTGATTTTTGAAAATTCTCTTGTCTTGAAGTATTGGAAGAATATTCTATAGTAAAGTAACAATAATAACAATAGATTTGTGACTACGGTTCATTCTTTCAATAATTGTTGTTTAAAAATTAGTTATTTAACTTTCAAAGTTCTTAAAATCAGATATTTAACTTTAAAAACATGCTGTGATAGCTTTTAAACTTTCAGAAAAGATGTTTATACAGTTCATAAAATAAAAATGCAAAAATAATGTAAGATTAGAATTACATTTGTCTGCGTATAATTGCCTTCTACACAAATTATTAAACCTTTCCCTCAATAAGATTGAATAGTGATTTATTAAATTAAATAGTTGTTTGTCTCATGGAATCTATATACGTTTCGCTTTTCTTAGAATTAAGAGATGTTTGCGTTGAATTTCTCTACAACACAGGTTTGCATGTGGTTTTTGAATACAATATAAAATATCGATATTTTTAATCGATTAATCGTTTTGTTCGCCGATTAATCGATTAAATGGAATCGTAATGTAAAGAATGAATCGATTTTCAAAATCGATTCTTTTTTCAAAATATCGCCATTCCTAGGAGTAATTCTCCCAGTTTGGAATTATTCATTTCCGTGATCGACTCGACCGGTGAATACCGTGTCGACACAATGGTATAAGAAGAATACTACCTCTTATTCTACCATGTGTCGACTCGTATCAAAACAAATAATAGATCATAGGCATTTAAAATGAAATTGCTGGGTCGTTGCGCACATACGGTTGTAAACAGAGTGGTGCTCGACGCATAGTGTAAATAAATAGATGGCGAGAAGCCGTATTGTATGTATATGTATATGTATAAGATCGTCATAATACAGACAGCTGATTAATAAAACATAGGAAAAATTTAATAATACAACGATATAAGTGTTTTACAAGTATTATTTATTAATATTTCGGCTGGCCTGTGGTCGGGGTCGAAGTTTCGAAAATGCTCATTTTCAATTTTTATACATATGTGTAATAAAAGAAACACTGTATTGTGTAATATATCTATCGAAGCCACTTGGACCTAAATATGTTTGAACCCCCTAAATATTGGTATAATTTTATAATATAACCGAAAGCTGTTAGTAAACGAACGAGTATTAAGGAATAGCCACAGGGTCGAAGTTTCTGAGTGACCGAAGCTAGCGAGGCATCACGCCAATACTAGCTTATAACATTGAAAAATTCACTAAACAAAATAGGTTGACTGTAAACCATAGGGGGGTCGGTTTCGGACCACCATTTTTGAGATTGTCGAAAACTCCAAATTTGTTCTCTGCTTTGTGTGCCCCACAGAACCACTTCCATCAACTTCATTTGCTAGTAAAAGATATGAACAGTTCTGTAAAACTGAGTAAAATAGTTTTGTGCCGTTTTTGCAAGATCTATTTTATCAGATTTGCGAGGTTTTGGAAACAAGCGAAATGTAATATTTAATTAAATTTACTGGATAATTCAACAGACCAAAAGTCTACTTGCGTTCTGTTCATTTCATAAAAGTGCATTAAGAAATTATGTCAGAATGATGTTTACGATCTTGAAATTTTGCTTGTTCTGATTACGTCATTTTTTTACTGAATGTCTTTGCTGAGCATTGAATTGCTTTTCGATTGAGACGCACTTAAAACAACAAAATCTCGGATTTCCGAATTCGAGTCATTCGATTCCTAGAAATTGGCTTCAGTGCATCGTCGTTGATTAAAGCTTCATTATTGCTTCAGACAGAGAGTTTAATTCGATAAACTACTCTGTTCGCGAGAGGCACGTTCTGCGCAGATTGCGTTAGGCTTCACACGTTCTAAGTGCGCTCCTGTTCCCCGTCCAACTAAAGCCTTGTTATATACTTTTTCGACGGAGGATGCGTTGAGTAATTCGTTTAAGTCCTTCGAAGTGCTGCTCGGCTGCTCACTCGAAAGGATGACCTCCTAACCTCCTCGCAAGCACTTTGGCAATTATGCAGAGCTTCCTAGACTATAGGACTGAATAAATCTGGGTTAATACGAAAAAAAGTGAGATACTCTTTCGTAATGCAATCTTATAAATCTTAATATTGTAGGAGAAGTTAGCTTCAATTGCGCCATTCTCTCAGGTCCTGGTCGAAAAGTTATATCAACTTTAAGATGAAGGTTATGATAGGGTAAAATTCGATGAAAGGTTACTTTATGCAGGTCTGGGATATTACGTGTTTTAAATTGAATTGTTGAGTTTTAAAAAGATCGATATCTAGGTATTTTTATCATTAAAAATATTTAGTATTAAAAATATAGATGTTTATTAGGTATCTCCAAGAATTCAAATAACCTTTTATAGTTAATTTAAAATTTCCTTGAGCTGAAGAATAAGTTGATGGACAAGTACAGCACATTTCTCTAAAGCTTGGTGTATGTGGTCGTCTTTTCCCGTAAATGAAGCTTGCATATGAACGGATTGAAATTCTTCTTAGCAGTACATGATTTTGAAGAATTCGGTAAAGGTTTCTCCACCAGATACTCCCAAAGTGTACTGGAAAAATGTGAATGCATGCAAGAATTGCAAAGATGTCGTTTCTTCCGTCGTTGGCGCTATACGGTTGCGTTGCACTTTCACTTTCCGCTAGGTGGCCAATCCATTAAGCAACTTAATCGCCATTACCGTTAAGTCGAATTCCGATGTATAGGGTTTGCATGCAATATACTAGTTGTTTACTGCCTACTATTTGTTTTCGTATTATAAGTGTAGTTATATTTTTATTCTAACCGTACCGTCGCAATGTTTTCAACGTTACGCACACTGTGATAAAATTAATTTGACTATTCTATGGGTAAATTATATTTTTAGACCATTGTATCCCAACTTTCTGAAACTAATGCTGGTTAAATTTCCGAAATATTTTTCCGTTGTGTACAGTCCATATCTTTGATAGCGCTACTATTTATAATTGATGTCTTTATTCTTGTGCAAACAGATAGGTTGTTCGTATCAGCAGAACATATTTATGGTAATCTTAAAGTACCCTGAATGTTTGAGTCTACAAAGAATCTACTTATTTTTTTTTACCAAATTAAAATGAAAAAATCTCCTACAAGGAAATCGGGTATCGACCGCAAGCTCGTTCTGAGGAAGCAATCCATTCGACAGTGACTCGTGCTCGAGAAGAATCGTGCTGTAACTCGCAATCGTGCGAGTGTACTTGGGTTCGCTTCAGCGGAATAATTGAAAGCAAATGGAGGAAAAGGTATTCAGGCCTTCGACATCGACTTCGGTGTCAACGACGACAACCTCCATCTCCTTTGTTCTCATCATCCTCCCTTACTCTACAACGCTCCGTGTTTCTTGCTTGGTCTCATTTTCGCCATTTATCTCCTCACTTTTTCCTTTATTCGATGCCCCGATTTTCTGCTTTCCTACGTTGTGGTTCTGTCTTTATTTTCTTCCTTTGTTGCTGCCTCAACTTCTCGGGGAGGCTCGCTGCAGTCGTTAGAAAAGAAGTGGTGTTCCATCGTCGCGTCACCGCTGCATGTGCCAATAATCAAAAAGATCGGGAAAAAGGAGTGTAAGAATATCGATATGAAATGTGCTTGTTTATTTAATTACGAATTCTTTACAATCATATCAAAATAGTTATTTTTCATCTCCTTGCACACGATTTCCCCCCAAATAGTGATTTCCAGAAGCTTATGTTTTATAAATTTTACGTACTTGATTTACTTCTGTAATTTAGTATTTAATTTTGTTGGGGATGATTAATTACGAATTGTAAGTCAGAATCCAAAATTGAAAATTGTGAATCTCGTATGCACACCGTTCCTCAAGAGCCAACAAGTTTAACAAAAATATCAATGAAAACGATTGTCGGCGTCTTATTCTACGTACTTCATACTTTAAAAATCAATTTTGATCGAAATCCGACTTACTCGCATTCCGAAAATATTCCACAATGAGTTTCAAATACTTTTATCCATTTATACATTATTTGAGTTCAATAAAAAAACCTTCTATCAAAAAAACATACGAGAATATGCAGATATTTTTCAACTTAATGTTCTTGTTAACAACATTTCGTTCAAATTAGTTGCAGATTTCAAGTTGTATTAATTATCAATGGTCAACAAATAGCTTCGGCTACATATCCCTATCCATATTATTTCATCACATTATCGGACATGAAAAATTCTTGTATAGAATAATGTAGAGTGTATTGAAATGCGGTAGATGATAATTCAGAAGATGACAGTCACGAAAATGAGGAAATATCTACTGAAACTCAATGCCTTCTTACAAATAAAAACTGTTTGCGACTAAAATCTTATGGAGACTTGAAGAATGATTACAATAATTTTATATCATTTAGTGGGAAGAAAAACGACGCCAAGTATTGTCACAGCATAGTGAATCTTCCTCTTATAAACGAAGAAGATCATGTACTCGTTATTGAGAAATGTATCGTTCTAGAATTACACATCCTTCATGGATTTGTAAATCATCTATTTTGGAATGGTTTGGTGCTACCACAACGTGGTAGCTTGTTGTTTTTCAACTGAAGAAGTGAAAGCAAATCTCGATCAATATCTTGATGAACTTAGAAAAGCTTTGGAGAGCACTCAGTTATCAAAAACGTTGAAAATTCATGTAATATTAGAACACTTAAAGCAGTGCATATATTATATAAATAATAAAGGATTAGGTTTGTGGTCAGAGCAAGCTGGAGAATCGATTCATCGAGAATTTCGGAATACATGGAATCGCTATAAAATAAACTCGATGGAAGATCCTTCGTAGGCTGTAAGATTGCAAAAGGCTGTCGTTGAATTTTCTTCTTTGCACGTCTAGTTTAATGTCATTAATTTTATTACATATATATATATATATATATACATTTTTTAAAATGGTAAAAAATCATTTAAAAAAATTTAAAAAAATAATTTAAAAAAAGTGCTACATTACTCTCTACGTCCACGTCGTTAGCTCTGGGTAATGCCGAAGGAGAGTTCAATAATATTAATTGGATTTTGGAATATTTTAGGAACGCGAGCAAGTAGGATTTCGATCAAAATTGATTTTTAAAGTATGAAGTACGTAGAATAAGACGCCGACAACCGTTTTCATTAACGTTTTTGTTAAACTTGTTGGTCCTTGAGGAACGGTGTGTATGGCGGATGTATCTTAACAAATCAGAGAATTAACTAATTTAATACTAAGTTACTAGTCAAATAATGTGTTACTATTCTATTTTGAATAATACTTTTATAGAATACTTTTTTATGCTCATATATTTTCATTTCCTTTTAGGAAAACCAGTATTCGAAACTGACAAAAAAATATATATATATATAATACCAATTGAGAAATATTCATACGAAATCATGATTATAATTAGCTACGAAAAGTGAAATTATCAATCAGAGTTATTTATAATATCTACATTACACGATTGAGATGAATAAAAAAATGATTCGTTTCATTGTGAATTACGATGTGTCGTATGTTTACTATTATGTCAACGAACTGAAGACCGAAAAAATCAACTACCACACAGATACTTACGATCAATATAGAACTCTCAAACGTCACTGTACACGTAATCCTCTTAACCTACTGTACCTCGTACATCAAAAGACGAAAATAAATCCTTTTTGAATGAAAGTGCCTCACACAAACGATATACTTCAATCAACTGATCAATATTTCTGTTTGCAAAATAAAATAATTATTTTTGTTAGAATCATATCTAATAGTCATTATATGCAAAGAGTCAAACAATGTGTTCAAATCTATATAAACATTATCCAGTTTAAATAAATTGTTAATCTGTCGTCATTTTAGGATCAGTCGATATAGGTAATATTTGAAATATGATTTTTTTACGTAGCAAATCTTATATAGCTTTCAACTTTTGTCAAGGATCAAATTTTCATTAACAACTAGTTTATAAAAAAATACTTACGTATTATTCAATTAAATCTGTCTAGTTTCAAAAAGTAATGTCTTGTATAACATGCCATTAAGTTTACGAAGCTTTGAACTATTAAAGTAAAATATGTTAAAGTAAAAACTTAATTTTCTTTATTAAATATCACTCAAATACCACATGTACAAATAATTTTACTTTGTCCTCATAGTATGCGTAAAATTCGATTTTTACCCGAATTAACAAGAGTAAAATATGACAGAAGTTCCGTAACATTTGGAGCTGTAAATTCAGGGTATAAACTAGAGAAGCGATTAAATCCGATAGCGATCTTCCAATAATCTCGGGACTACTTCATACTCCATCGATTACGTTGATAGCTTGTGGGTGTACAAGTTCATTTTACTTCTTTGATACGAAATAGTTGCTTTTCATTTGAAGATTGATGTTTACAAACTAAGAATCAAAACTCTTTATGGACGTCGTTTTGATGTTTTCACTTTAGAAAACAAAAACTTGTCCCGGTATGTTAAGATCATAATATATTTTCTCTTTGATGCTGTCGTAAACACAAAGTAGTAGTTTTCGTTACAAGTGCGTAAAAGTTCTTGCTAATAATGTGGGGGTTTGCGGACCAAGCTGAAAGCAAATACACGGAAAATAATGTTTAACCCGTACGGCAAAATATTCATCTGTCACAGCTTAACCTAAACACAGTTAAGCGCAATTCGGCTCTGGCAGCCAAACTCGTTGAGCTACTGCAGTTTTTCTATCTTACCTCAACACTTTAGCTGCCTTAAGATATATATCTCAGCAAACACAGACTATCAATTGGACTAAATAATGAGCTATTTTTCATTTCTCTTATATTTATAGACGTGAAATTATATTTATGAGTGATCACGTATTAATCTGCACTAAAAAATAGTGATTAGTACACTGAAAGAAAGGTTAAAAGCAGATATAGTACTTGACTTGTTACCTTCATTATGCGTTTATTCACGTATCAACTTTATTAATAATAAAATATTATAAAGTGTATTTTCCACCGCCGAGAGTCCCCATCGTCGCCCGACTGCATGCAATGCGTTTCTACCCGTGATATGTACAATACCTTTTTGCCATACCTGTGTTTAAAATTCGTGCAAAGATAAAGCCCGGCGGGCGGCAAAAGATCCTCAATTACCCTTTGCACATGCGCAGAAGCGAGTTTGCGTAGTATGTCGGCAAACAAACCTTTTAAAGACTGTGAATTTGTGCAGGTGTGACAAAATAGTAGTTTTTAACACTCCGGGAGTAGAACTCGATTTTGCGCCCTTCACCGAAATCATCGGACACATTTTACTTCATCATTAAACATTCAAGATGAAGTGTTTCGATGAATGCGCACGAGACTTAAAGAAAAATAGGAGAGCTATGAACAAATAATAAATTTCCATTTCTGCAAATGGTAATTGTAAAGGCTCCGCAGGTATGCTTTAATAAATAACAGTATAAGTTTCGTAATTCTTTATTTAACGCATAATAACAATCTAGGTACCATAAAATAGCGTCCATGCATTTGGGTTACATACAATGGCAAGTAATGAATTATATCATTATAGCGCATAATATCATATTTGCAGTCGGTAAATAAAACTTCATACGCACAAAAATGACTATCGAAGAAACAAGATATTCTTTTATAAAAAAATAAAATTTCTTCACCATTTGCTTTAGCAATGCATTGTATTTCGCCAAATAATGGCTGATCGTCATTGTCGCTACCTGTGCATAGAACCATACCTGTGACATATCTTATACCGTGTTTCTTAATCCATTTATAACATTTAATTATCGAATAATTATCAATGATAGTGTTTGATTCATTCACATTAAGAAAGTCTGCAACATTAATATTTTCTTGTGGACCTGTTTCGATCGTTTCTGAAAACATAGTATTCGCCCTTAACTGATAAGCAAATCTCAACTGGTGTTTTTTCCCTAACGTTAAAGGTAAGAATGTTCGGGACGATGTCCCTTTAGCAGCAATTATTGACTCTCTATGTTTCCCTTCGAACCTCATACACCACATATGTATAAGAGGTCCACATACTTCCATAATGGTAGGATAGTGGATCATATGATGGTGTGTGGTTTGAGAGGTTTGTTAAATAATTTAATAAATAAACTGTTATGTTCTTCAATAAGCGAATGTAGTAAAATAGTGCAATCACGTTGCACCGAGTGATTACTAAGTAAAGCAATGATTTGCCAAAGAACAATATAAAACATCCAAACAGGATTATTTTCCGGTATAATGTCTCCAATTAACAATCCAAAATGTCGTACAAATGTCCACATTTCTACAGCGCTCATTCGAATTTTGCGTTTATTGATAATGTTCTCATAAGAAATTGGCGGAGGTATATTTCGTCGATCAATCGGACCGTAGTCATACATTACCATTCGGGAATTTAAATCATCTATAGTAAATAAGTTAACAGTTGTTACAAAATATGTTATGATTTCGATCATATCAAACTGACAAATGCCTTCGAATAAATCGTGCATTATGTCTACCGATAAATTATCAGTAACATGAAATACATCTAGTACATGAAACGCACAGTCTTCCTTTATTCCTGTTTTGGACACATCATTTAGCTGCAAATCATTTTGATAAGAAATGGAATTCCGAAGTGTTTCCTTGTCTTCTTTGCATGCTATTCGTCTGACTTCTTTTGACATTTTACAGAATTGACAAGCATAATTTGAACAAAAACTCTCAACAAAACCAAACATTGAATGTAGTCCTAGATTGTCTCCCATTATTAGGCCTAATTTAAAAAATAATTTAATTTTTTTCTCTGGTAAATGTATCTCAATACTTAGCTCCTGTAAAAATTTAAACTCATCGATTAAAATTTTAAAAATTGCGTCATTACCGAATTCCTTCCGGTCATTGCTGTAAAAAAGAAGTGCATGAAAGATTGAATTTAGGGATGCTAGAAAATATGGAGGGAAACATGGAATTGAAACGTAAACCCCTCAAAACTTATTTTTACCGAATGGGCACCTAAGGCGTTTCCTGCTTCATAATCGTCGTAAAACAAGAATAGCGGCAAAACTTGTTTTCCTAACATACATTGTACTTTATTTTTCCATAAAGTTCCCCGAATGAAATTAGAAAAAACATTACTGTCCTCTGCCATAAGTTTATCTCTATATAAAATCACCGTGTTGTAGACCCCAGGAACTTCGAAAACAACTTTTAAAATTTTTCGTAAAGGAAAAAATATCGCTTCAACTGAACTGTTACCCATAATAATTTGGCCAGATTTTGAATTTTTCACCTTTTTAAATCGTTGACCTACAACGTATTTCACAGGAGCAATGTATTGACCACTGTTTTCGATTGTTTGAACTCTCCGGTATTCGGTATGAAATCCCTGTAAAGAATTAAATAAAATATCAAGAACGTCTGAAATCTTTTTTATAACTGCAGACTCACACCTATTTTCATTTAGAGCTTCATTCACATATTGTTTGATGACTTGTCTATTGCTCAATTCGTGTGATTGTATTACGTTTAAAACACTTTGAACATGACTTCTTGAAAACGATGGATAACTATGCAACATTGATATCGTTTTCATAGAATTGGATTTTATCGACGATGTGACATTACTTATCGTTAATTTTTTGGATGTTTCTTTTATTTCTGGTTCACAAATTGACCGCACATTGTTATTCTGAGAACCATCTGAAAAAGTTTGAGGATGAAAAATATTTTGGGGACATTTTAGGGACGTCTTTAGGCACTCTGTGTCCATCATTGTTTCTGGTGCAGTGTTCTCCGATATAATATTGTTGTTTAAAACAATAGTATGAACTAACTGCCAATGACGGCGGTACCCGTTTATAGAAGAAAGTGTCCGAATGCAACCGTTTTCACCGCAACGATATACACTATTTGCATGCATGTTGTGGACTTTCTTGAAATGATTCCAAATAATTGATAAAGAATCAAAATACGATTTACATATGAAACAAGCAGGCATTTTAAAAAATTATAAATCCGCAGTTCTATCTTATATTAGTAAATACTTAAGTATCGTGTAAATGTATAATTTAAGCAGATTTTGCGAAATCAGAAATTAATGTCGAAATACAAGGAAAATGTTTGTCTCCTTCGCCAGTCATTTTAAACAATCTGTGTTGAACAAGGAGCCAGGGTAACTCAGCTTCGCGTGGATATTCCAGTTGTAAGGGCGCGTGCACACTGACAGCGAATCGCGAATTGCGGCAAGCGAAATATACCAAAGTTTACAATAATAAAAATGTATTTATCGATATTTTTCTTCACACGTGTATAGATTTTTATATTATTTAATTCTGCTCGTTTAATTTGCCATTATGTGCGATCCGCTTACCGTTAATCGTAATTCGCTTGTTGTATTTCGAGGTTACCTGCCCTGGTAAGCGAAACATAAAAATTAGGAAGTAAATCGTCAGAATTACAAGACTATGTATAAAAATCTGAAAAAACAAGTAAATATCAATATTATTAAACAGCAATATCGAAATATCGACTTTTATTATTATAAAATTTTTGTACATTTCGCTTGCCGCTTTTCGCGATTCGCTGTCAGTGTGCACACGCCCTAAAGCATAGAAACTTTTGAAAGCTATATCAACAGCAGCTAGTTAACTCGATGCGGTGTATCTAATGTTGTTGATTACAACGTAAGAGGCTTCGATTTCGTCCAATGATTCACCAACAATTACCGGCAAAGGTTGTTCTGTCAGCCCATGCTCCTCCAATTTTCTCTTTCGTAGAGATAATTCTGTCTCTAGTTCAGACGAACTCTGCAGAGGTAGTGTTCATAATTATATTCTTTGAGTTAATTTCTATGCTGTTTAAAAATACTATATAATCCAATATCGTACCGTTACATGCAAAATAAATGAATTCTGGACTTCGGCTTTACTCGGTCTCCAAACGGGTTTCTTAGTAGCTTTAATGGTTATACATGGCAAGAGTAACGGCAAAATTCGGAAAATGACTCCAGCAATTCCTATGACCATACAATAAACAATGTTTTCAACAAAAAGAAACACATGATGAATATGATATATTTTGCAACACGTAAAAATTGCGGTTTTTAAGTGTTGAGTGTACGAATAAATTAAATGTAAGCATTAGTGAGACACATCGCATTCAAAAAATTTGAACGCCCTTGCAAGGAAAAGTTTTTGGCATGCTAAACACTTCAAAATGAATTTTTTGTACAAGCATTATAAACAATTTTATGTAAGGCTTACTTTCTTCCGCGACGATCCGATTTTCACACAAATTCAGTAATTCATTGATGTATCTGTTATGTTTCAGCTTTTTACAATAACTGATAGCCTCATGAGTAAACATAGGCCACTCAGCAAACAATGCCAACTCTTTATCAGTATAAAGAGCGCAAAAGTCAATGTTGAGCTATAGTAAAAATAATTATATGATATTTTTCGATGTATTAATAAGACATATTTTAATAAATGTTTGCCAATACGAAAACTTTTTTGTGGTTATACCACAAATTTTGTGTCTTACGTACTAAATTATAGCCCAGAGGTTGCTTCAAACTCTTATACATAGAGTAATATCCATGTGCCGTGATCTCTTGAGAATTATTTAATTCTTCAATACGAAGTTTGGAAGTATCACGCCAATATTTTTCCACAGTCGTCCATGGTTCGATACAATTTTTTAACCAGGTTAACTGCTCCGTTCCCTCGTCACTATCAGTTAATAAAAATAAATGTATTGTATATTTTGTTGTTATTTGTTATTATTTTTTTATCGTTATTATCATGCTTATCTCATTATTGTTAATTTTATGTTTTACACAATTATTATTTTCTCGTGGTAACAGTACTTTTCATATTTTGGCTTAAAAATGTCATACATGTTGAAAATATAGACCTTTTATTCACCTAATTACTCAACCCCCCCCCCCCGCCTCCGCCCCTTAATCTTGACATTTTCTTTAATATACAATTATTTTTTTTTTGACAATTATGTTACTATTATTATTATTATTATTATTATTCTGTACTAAACAGTTTTCGTTTGTTTTTTAAAACTTTTATGATGTTATATTATTTTTTCTAGAAACTCTTTCTATTATTAAATATTAGATATTAAACATAAATTGTAACGTGGCAGTTATATAATTACCTAATGCCCTTAAATTTTCTTTTTGGCCTAAAATAAAATATCTAGGTCGTGTTGATTCATGAGATCGTTTCTTTCCCCTTTTTGACGAGTTTGGAGTTACACTACCAAGTAATCGACGTCGATGGTGATTATATTGATCTTGCAATTTTCCTTTGGCAAAAGTGACAATATTGGTAGCCTTACTTTTACAATAAGATATATAATACGTTTCTCGCTTTTCGCCAGAAAATGTTTCTTCGATGAGTTTTGCTAATTCTGCCAACCTTTCTGACGTGATTCTGAAAATTCATTTACTGATAATTGTGATTTGAAAAAATATACGTAAATTTTGTAATTTTATGTAGTTAAATATGTTTTAATTAAAGATATATATAATTAATTTAAATTAGCCCGATTCTAAAGTAAAAACATTAAAAATCCTCTCATTTTACCTATAATTTTCTGATTTTCGAATGTCAAAATCTATAATACAAGCAGCCAATCGCGTTCGTGAAACGTTTGACCAATCTTGTTCTTTTTTATGTAAATTTAAAACCTGAATTCCCTGGCTTGTTTGACGTAATATAGCTGGCAGATCTTCAGGTAAATTATCCGTATAATATAGAGACGAGTTTACGTCACCACGTTCCGAAAAAACTACTTCGTCAACTTGCGGCGTTTCAGCAATTGGTATTCCTAATAAATCATGCGCTTCTGAAAATATTTCCATTCTTTTTAGTAAAAATAAAACAAGAAAAACAAAATTTGGATTAAAATATGTGTATATTTACCGACACATGCAGAAGTTGAGGAATTCCGAATTACTCCACTTGATGCGTCAACTTCACGTTCTAGAGCCTACAATGAATAATATTTAACTGAATTTATAGACTGTTAATTGTCAAGAATGTCTGTTTTGTATGTTATAAGTAACAGATAAATGAAATATAAGGGCAATAAATGTACAAATATTACATTTGATGGATTTTCTGGATGCATATTGGTTTGCAATCCAAATTCAGCCGTCCATCTTTTTAAAAATTTGGCTCTTGAACCAATTTTGGGGACTAACAGCTGGATCATATTTTCATTCAAGCATTTTATTGCTTCTTCGTCAATCTCATTTTCTACAATATTACATAGTAGAGTAGAATAAAAATAGATTAAACATATAAATTTTGTCACGCGCTCACACATAAATACAAATAATTTAAATTGTCAGTACATAAAAAAGAATACTTAATTTTTTCTTAAATTAAGTACTTTCAAAAATGCAAATATTGCACGCAATAAAATATGTATAAATATAGTACTTACCTTCAAAAATTGTTTCAAGATTACTGAGTCCCCACTCTTGTAACTTATTTTTCACAAAGAAATCCATTTTAACCCCAACTCGCTCGTTTATACACGGAATAATTTGACAGCATACATGCACTTGTTTTTCAGCCAGTCATCTTTTGCAGCGACAACCAAACACCCGCAGATAAATTCATTAAGCTGTGGTAGCTAAATGAATTTTCTGTATTACATTTATAAATTATTGTGACAGACTTATAATTGCGCTCGTATAATCAAACGCCTGTCAACCAAAGTATTTGAGCTAATGTCACCCAAATATTTTTTTCCGTGTACTTATAAGAAAAATGGGTACTCTTTATATATTTTCTTTATGAAGAACTAATTGAAACATGAAAATGTCAAAATACTATCATATAAAACGAGGTATTTAAAAAAACTCAGCGGCACTTAAAAGAATGCGACTTGAACTTTAACTGATGTTTATAGCTTTTGTAGTAAATAATAAAATTCAACATTACATAGCTTTAAATGTAGAAACAAATCGGCGTTTTTTGCACTTTTAAGTTAGAATATCTTGAAACCGGAGTCAACTGCCAGATTTTAAATTCGTATTTGAAGCTGCTTAACTCTTTGGAAATAATGCATTGTGTTTATCAAGGGCGCAAAGGTATAAATGGTAGACAGGCGACACGTGCAGGACGAGCGATTCCTTCATTCTCGCCCGTCATATGCACGATATTTTGTGTCAAACCCATACACACCTTTATATGGTAAAGAACAAGGCCGGTGTGAAATTGTGGAAAACGAGAAGCGGACGCGAAAGAGTGAAAAGCGCCCGCCAGTCTCCAGAAGGACAGGCACGTAAAGGCGCGGTTTTCGTGTAGGTTTGACATAGTCTAGATTGTGGCTCACAGGATTTTTGTCCGCCTGTGTAATCAAAATCTTAATTTTTGGAAATGCATCGAACAATAAAATTCAACTTAAAAAATGCTCTTTATACCTTAACCCATTAAGGACGGGAGACACACATATTTACGTTGATTTTCGACCTCCATTCTCAACAGGAAATAAAATTAATATTGACTTAAAAGTGACCAACCCTACCATTTTCGAGTATGCTCTTTCGATTGGCGTAGTGAAAATTGCATTTAAATTGATTTAAAAACCAATATGGCGCATTTTAAATAAAAAAATGAACAAAATTTCGTGTGTTTCGTTTTTGTGAATTTGTTTTCTTATCAATAACGTTACCAGATCGATGCCTTTCTGCAACCAAAAGGGCACAAAATATATGAACTTCAACTAGGAATTTTCTTGTTTTGCCCTGAATCAACATAACCTCTTCAAAACGTCAATATGTCGAAAAAATTGATGAATTGTTTTGACAAATTTTTGTCTTGAATACTATAGACTTTAGAGAAAATTTGCCAGGAACAAAAATGCTTTGAAATGAGTCAAACAATACTTTCAAATTTTATCAGAATGCGTTGAAGCATTTTTTGATTTTTCAAAAATTTGAAAAATCGAAATTTTGAAAAAAGTCATTTATAAAATTTGAGAAGGTTCCTTAATCAATTCTAAGATATTTTTGTTTCTGGAAATTTCCTTTAAAATCTATAGTTTCAGAGAAAATAAATCATCAATCATGTTCATAATTCATAGAATAAGGTTTATTTTTTCGAGATATTGACGTTTTGAAGAGGTTATGTTGATTCAGGGCAAAACAAGAAAATTCCTAATTGAAGTTCATATATTTTGTGCACTTTTGGTTGCAGAAAGGCATCGATCTGGTAACGTTATTGATAGGAAAAAAAATTCACAAAAACGAAACACACGAAATTTTGTTCATTTTTTTATTTAAAATGCGCCATATTGGTTTTTAAATCAATTTAAATGCAATTTTGTCTACGCCAATCGAAAGAGCATACTCGAAAATGGTAGGTCACTTTTAAGTCAATATTAATTTTATTTCCTGTTGAGAATGGAGGTCGAAAATCAACGTAAATATGTGCGTCTCCCGTCCTTAATGGGTTAATACATTATAACATAGCTGATATCAGTCCAGAAATGGCATCGGTCGAAACTGATGTGCTGGTCGTCTTAAGTTTCTAACAAAGAATTATTATTGTATAATATTATCTATCAAATGTACAGCTCAATATCACTCCTCACAATTTCGCATTTCATACGACCTTTCCATGTATACAGAAAAAGTGTTTATGTGGTTAGGAATAAACCAACATCCTCTTTTGACAAAATTGGTCTTCGTTACTGTTTCAGTATGCAACTGTAACCAGCATTCGAGAAAGTGTCGGTTCGACATGGAGTTGTACAAATTGTCGGGTCGTGTGAGCGGGGGCGTCTGTCAGCAGTGTAGACATTTCACGGCTGGTCGACACTGCCACTACTGCAAAGAGGGATATTACCGGGACATGTCCGTCCCCATCACTCATCGCAAAGCATGTAAACGTGAGTATCACATGTGTTTCCACTAATTATTTACGCGTAATTTAGCACAATACTTATATAATTTACCCACAATGCGAAGGATTCAATTCCAAATTAACGCAACAAATTGTACAAAATTATCTATGAAGAAAAGTACGTGCACATGATGATATTTTGTTATAGAAATATTTGGCTTATATACATACCGATAAATACACGAAAATATGCGAATTTAGAGATGAAGTACTATTAGAAAAAATCAAGTGATAGCAAAGCCTCGTTTACCTTTGTTGATTGCCGTCGTCAGAATTTGATTTAAATGGGTTTAAAAACTAATGTTGTGGCTATAAAATAAAAAAAATCGAACATTTTCATAAATTATTTGTTTTATGAATTTTTTTACGTAGAAAAAGCAATCTATACGTATTTTTTTGACCATATATTGGATTCGATATCTTGAATTTCGAAAACAGAATATCGTAATATCGATCCATGATTTCTGGAACATACGTGTATCGTTCCCTACAAAAATTCGTGTGTTGAGAAAATACGCGCAACCATTATTTTTTTTTGGTTAATAATTTAATGGTCCCATAAATTTGGATTACTTTATGTACATTTATTTAATATCGAGATTCAATTACTTTTTCAATAAAAAAACTTTTTTAAAAAATTTCACTTTTTTTCCCACGTATTTTTAAAAGCCGCTATTTTTATTTCATACGACATTCAACTGCATTTCTGAACGCAGTCGAAGTGACATGCTCGGTAGACTAGCTCATCTTGAAGTTAATATTAATCCCTTTTCTCGTTGAGAACAACGCTCGTCTACAAAATTCCTTGTTTACAGTGTAACAATTCGTATATTGGTCAAACGTCAGGAAGACATTTAGAAGTGCGATTAAAGGAACACAAAATGAATATTTTCGCCTCTAATGAAGACAGTTTTAAGGCCCAACAGATCATAGGTTGAAAACGGTACATGATTATATAAATACGAGGATTTTAGCTAAAGAGGCGAATTGGAAGAAAAGAACCCATGTTGAAAACCTTTTTATGAAAACGGAAAAAAACACAGTTATGATAAGACTTGAAAAGTCAAACCTGCACGAAGTCTACAATGTTTTGACTCATCACTAAAATTTCAGTTATATTTACTTCAATAATTCCACACACAAATTGGATACTAGCATTTATTTTCGGTATCACAAACACACATAAACCCACTCACATAATTATATATGGGCATTGTTCTAGAATTTTTAAACTTTATGTTGTCGCTCATTATGATACCTTAAAAATTTTAAATATAACTTTGCAACACTACATATCAACAAATTTTTGTTCGTTTTACATGTATTAAGTGTTTATTACTAATTACAGATATGTAGAAAACAATGAGAGTAAATAATAGTAGTATTAGTTTCTTCCATCTGGTGGAAAAGTGCAATGTAAGGTTTACTCGTTTCCTAAAGTAGGGGTATACGTACCATTTCCAGTGACAAACATCCTGACGCTGTGACGTATCGTTAGACACATTATATTATATTATATTGATTTTCTTAAATCAAAATCCAGACCTAAGGTGGTTCGAAGTAATATCTTTAATACTATAAGACATTGATTTGTATAAATGTTGTCTTTTTTGTCAGGCAAGTAAGTAATCCTCATCCAATCGAATGATTTTTGTAATTTTTGACTATTATACAAAATTCCTATGAATTAAATTGTATATTTATTCCTTATATAGAATATGGTTCATTCATAAAAAAGCTGAAAACTAGAAATAAAAGTACGATTCCGAATTTATTGCTACCCGTAAATGTAATGTTAACCATGCACTAAAGAAGCGGAACTCAAATTAAAACAGGTGTAGTCTTGAATACGAAATCTCAAATGTCAAGGATTTGATCTATAACCTGAACATTCTAAATCGAGAGACACTCAAAACAAAAGGTTTCAAAGTATATAAATAGTGCATTCTCAACAACGAGAAATGCAAATAAAGAACTTGTATTTTACGATACTTTCTGGATAAGTACGAACTAAATATTTTTAAATATACATCATTATAAAATTTCACTGTTTCATATTAGTGTTATATTTTATTCATCTTAAGTGTTTCTAATAAATAATCCACTAAATGTTTAGACAACACAGAAGGAGGTTAAGGTAGGATATTTCATTAAAAAATGTAAATTAAAGTTGACTGAGTAACGTTTTTTAAATGCCGGCTCTGTAAGGGCAATTCTAAGCAGTATAAACAGTTTACTTAGTTTTAGAACTCCCTTAAATGAAAGATTGCTTCTGACGTGCTATTGACATGGAAATATATACCAGAGAGATGGGTAAAGTTGAGATGAACATCTGTTGATTATGAAGATGGAAACGTGAATGTAACCGAAATATGAATAAAACAATGAGAAAATGTGTAACATCTTAAAACTAATTTCGATTTAAATATTTTAAGCATATTTCCTTTTATTATTTGTAGCAGAAAGAATGTGTGCATTACAATCTTCATTTCCTGGAAAAAATCTGCAGTTTACAACTTTTTGTGTATTAAATTCTTGTTTTTATTCGTGTCATTTTAAATTATTTTCATTGAACTCTGTTATGATTTAAATTGTTCTCATTTTTCAAATTCTGTCCTGAAATAATGCAATGAAATACCTTAGAACAATTTTGAATTTAATAAATAATTGGCAAATTTCACTTGATGTTTAATAGATTTATTTACAGCTAATAAATGTAGATTAAAATTAATCAAATATAACGTCATTAGTGATTTTAGCGAATGTTTGTTATCGAATATTTTAATAAAATAGTAGTTTTCGATACAAGGGCGTATGCGTAAAGAACTTTACACACACACACGTGTGCCGAAATATTGTTTACGTACGGCTTTTTCGTGCGTAAAGTATAAACGAGTGCGTAAAGTTTACTTTACGCACAAGTTTACTTTACGCACCGAAAAGACGTACATAATAGTACTTTTCGATACAAGTGTTGGTGCGTAAACTTCGTTTGTAAAGTACTTTTGATGCCTATCTTTCGCGCCTAACGTAAACTTTTTACCCACTCCCGACAACGATCTGCGTAAAGTGATCGGTCATGCGTAAAGTTTACTTTACGCACTCAAGCAGGCATCAAAACTTTCCACACTCTCTTTATACGCACGCAATTACAAAAAATAGGATACCTAACATGTGTGTAAAGTATATGCTTTTGTACGCACGCGCGGGAACTTTACACATGACTCGGCGTCTCGGCCGTGCAGTTCCCGCCCGTGTATAAAAGTATACTTTACACCCTTGTTAGGTAATGTACTATTTTGTAACGGCGTGCGTGAAGTTCAGCTTCTCATGTATGAAATGCGTGCGTAAAGCACCATTTTTACGCAGGCTGGGGATGAGCGTGCGTAAACCATTCTCAGCGTGCGTAACACATCCCCAAAGTGCGTAAAACATCCAGCTTGCATGAACCCTCTGTAGAGTATGTAAAACCAGTACGGTATAAACCACCACCCACGAAATAATAGGTATATAATTATAAAATTATATTTCGCCGTTTTCTTATATTTTAATATAATTTACATATTTTAATTTATAAAATAGTACATTACGATACAGGTGTGCAAAGTGGGTGGATCCCGCACGTGCGGAGTTTGCCACCGGAGCGAAGCGAGGGTTGCGAATGAGCGAGTGTGGGAACACCTATGCAGCGCACGAGTATCGTATACTATTTTTCCTATTGAGTTGCGCAAAGTTCGACAGCTTCAAGAGTACGTGCAAGGATGATGGGGATGGAAGGAGGGGGAGATCCGAGGGGTTCGGGGGGCGGAGCCCCCCGACAAAAAAGCAAAACACCATTAAGATTAAATGAAATGAATATTACAAAATGTAAAGGCGATATTTTGATAAGTTTGATTTCATAATCTTTAATACATACAAATAATTCCAAATTGACATTTTACCAGAAAGTACTTTTCGCAATATTCGCCACAAATCAAGTTTGAAAAAGATAAAGATATGACATTTATTTGTTATTATGGTTAATGTTTATTGTAACTTGACAGTTTATGAATTGAAAAGGGACATTTTTTATACAGCGCTCGTTTCAAATTACAACCAATCACACGCGAGAAGGATCGTGTCTCAAACTAACCAATCACGAACGATAACGGTACTGTAGACTCGGCGACTCGGTATACGTGTCCACACTCTACATTCCCGCACGCATTTTAAGCTATATCAGTAACGGGGCACTTTGCGCACGGAAATGCGTGCGCAAAGTACGAACTTTGCGCACGATAATAGGAAAAATATAATTATTTCTATATTTATAATTACATATTTCTTTCGTGGGGAATTCACCACTTTCCGAGATGAATTGTAATGATTTAGTTAGGATTAAATTTCCCTTTAGCCAGCCATAACATACATAATAATGTTCACAGCATTGATGAAGAAATATAGACGCATAAAATAAAAATAAAAGTGCGGCTTAACTTAATATTAAATCCCATGTGCCAATTTTAGGTTGGCGCGGAGTTGGGCCGCCTACGGCATCATTGGTCCGACCTTGATAACCGTAATTGGCCTAACCAACGAAATGATAACCACAAATTTCATTTGACCAACTTTATTTTCTATGGTTGGCACTACATTGGTTGCCACGGTTGGACCAACTTTGGGAAATTTTATAAAATGAAACTGACGGTCGGGTAAGTCTGGGGGCAGAACTGTGGGCCAACAGTCGGTGGTACTCGCATAAAAATAAATTACCATAAAAGGCCCAACGGTAGGGCCAGTTGAGGGGAAAAGTGGGGTTAATAATTCTAAATTGTATAATTTAAATCTATTTGTATATATTAACCAACCAACAAGTCGAATATGGACCAAAGTGGGACCAATAATCGGCTTTACTGTGTTGCGAACGACTTTTATGAGTTTGCCCGATCGTCGGGGTATATACGCTCCAAAGTTGTGCTGACTGCGGCTGCAAGTTGGTGATACTCTGGGAGCCGACTATGGGAAAAGGTAGCTCGGCCAACCCTCAACCAACTGTTTGACTACGGGTGCCAACGTTAATTCGCACATGGGATATAAAATAACTTAATATTAAAATTAAAATAAGTTATTAGTTATAGATTTAGAAACTGAATTTTTTTTTCAACATTAGCAAACGTTGTACTCAGAATTTACGTTCGAAAATTATATATTTTCAATAATAATGTAAACAAACACTCAATAAACCCTTGCAAAATGGAAAAATAATCACTTTCTTCGGAACCATAAGGAGAGAACATCGAATTCAAGGTAGTTTGTTTCCAATATCATGCTGATATAGTTATATATTTTTTTTGGGCTCTGCCCCCCGGACCCCCCACCCCCACCCTACCTACCCGCCGTCCGCTTATGGCAAATTTTTATCTCCGATATTTACCCACAAAATTACAAAATCTACTATTAATGAACCGAACTTCACGCAACTTGTCACAAAAAATAGTATGCAATACTCATGCGTGAGCAAGTGATTTTCCCACTCAACTGAAAATCACCCGCTTTACGCACTTGTATCGCAATGTACTAATTATGCACCCCTTTTTCCGTGCGTAAATTTTACACACAAGTTTACTTTACGCACCGAAAAGTCGCGCATAATATATAGGTATTATATGTAAAATAAATTTTTGAAATTATAAAATAAAAATCTAGTTATTCTCGAATAATAGAATATGGATATTGTTCATTTTAAATTATTGTTTGACCAGAATTCTATGGGTTGTTTTATTGGTAATGAACTATTGCTTGGTTTCGTTAGTAAGTGTACCTTACCTTTAAAGCCTTTAATTTAATGTTATTATATTTAGTGAAGAATATGTGAAACCGTTCGTTTGCGTAATATTAATGATCTTCTTTCTCTCTCGCTTCCTAACACTATCTGTATCCACAAATCTCCTTATATATATCATTTTTTATTTCATTCTTAATTCGTTTTTATGCTTTTTCTTTCTATTTCTCATAGGCGCGTATCTAAACTCTTTCTCGCACTTTCTTTCAAACTGGGCTTTTCTTTACTTTTCTTTCTTTATCTGCCTCGTTAATTTTGAAATCACAATATTCAATTCCGTAATTAAGATGTAGTTGATAGTGTGCGCTGTCGCCATATTTTTGAAAAGATAATTATTACACGAATGCTATGTATTCAGTTATATATTACTTCATAAGATTATAAAATAAATGATTAGTATCATTTACATTACCTCATAGTTTCGAATTAAATTGTAACCGACCTATTCCCTACATTTTTCAGTGGTGAAAACGAGCAACTTTTTGCACAGGGTTTGAAAAATGTTTGGATGTTTTGCCTAAGCAGCAAAACATGAATGGAACATTAATTAAGAACGTATTATATAGTTGCATGATTATGAATAATTCTCCATACCCAAGTCCCTCGAACCATTTTGGAACATCTATCTGCCAAACTGCGACATACAGTCGGCATTTTTCGCACAGGACAGAGTAACCAGAATAATTACGCATATGAAAATCGATTGCTTGGCTTGAAAGACTGCGGCTGAAACCTCCTGGAAAACACAATTAACTCTGCTCATGCTTCATCGGTTCATTGTCACCTAATCGTGTATTAAATTCGGATCTGCACAATTCGTATTGAGTGATTTACCCTAAACCGCTGTAAACTTCCACGTGCAGGTAATTCCTGACACCAAATATTTAAACGGCTTATACTTACCATGTATCATTTTCAAGTTTTTACGCAGACCGGTCTTTAACACTCCGCGGTAATGGTTGTACAATTGGCTTGATCATGGTGATGGTTTTGATTATTTCAGAGTGATACATGAATCAAAAGTAGTGGGTTGCGTTTATTTCACAACATTTTCCATACTAGAAATCCGTCACTAATTTATCAAAGATAATTACTTCTTGAAATAGTATTTCAGCTATTTTAATCATTTCCACATATTGCACCTTACATGAGAACTATCGAGAGCTCATTTGCCTTTGTGTCTGTGTCGTCATAACCAGCATAACCTGAAAAGTTTATAAACATTTATAATATAATAAAAAATTACGAAATTCTTGAATTCCGTATTTAAAGGCAATTGAAATTTATACTAAAAGTATGTGTATCAGCGATATCGCTCTTCTTTGTTTTTGGGCGAACAAAGTGTGCTTCAAATGATGGTCTATTGATTGATTAGATTGGTCGAATTCGAAACTATTAACTTGAAATTGGCTGAGCGGAAATAGAGAAATATTGCAAAAGGGAAATCCATCCCGTTCAGGATATGAAAGTCACAAATCACCAATCTAATATCCAAATTGTACACATTTACGAATTATACAAAATCGTAAAAAATTATGTAATATTTTAGGCGGCTCGTTGATTTTGGATAACTATACTAAACATATTGGTTTTGAAGTTCATGTTTAAAAATCAATTGTTATCGCAAACATTAAACGGTGTTGTTTTTGTTTTTCGTAAGATTACGAAATAAGATACAAAATTTTAAATGTATGAAATGTAGTATATTTTTAGATTCTCTAGGTAATGTGATATGTATTAAATACAAATTAATTATAGAAACTTCTGCTTTTTCCAAACCGTTGTTTTACAGCGTATGCGGGCGCTAAAGTAACGTCGAAGTTTAATTGCATTTTTTATGACACACGAAAATAAAAAGTAAGTTAGTTTCATATACATAAAGTTCATAAAGTTCATATTCTTATTGTGGTTAACGTAATTATAGAGATATCTCCACATTTTTTGGAAATTTCTAATTTTCTCTTGTTGTACATACTATTCGATTTATCGAAATAAAATTTGGACGGTTTGCCAGTTCAAATGGTGCTACTTAATTCCAATCATATCAACCGAACAGTAGAAGTCACAATAATGTTGTCAGACAAGGCATTTTGAACTACATTCGTATTTCATGGAAACAAAACTATTTTTGTTAGCATTTCCAGCAAATGTCTCGGGATCAAAATAAATGAAAACAGTCACTTCAAAATGTTCGTCAGATTTTAAAGTTATATATATATATATATATATATATATATTTTTAGTAGATACTATATGAGTACTCTTTTACCGCATAAAATATTAATAAAATTGTATTATTACGATAGGTTTTTTTTGGAAATTAACGAAATTAAATTGGTTTTAAACCGGGCTTATGACCTACAGGATGTTTATAAAAATTGCATTAGATGTTAAATTGCTATAGTTTGAAGATCACCTTGCGTCTAATTACTTGGATTCCCAAACGCTAGGATATATATGTTTTTGCATGTTTATATATATATTTTTTTGTCCAAATATTTATTTTGCATGTTCATATAAATAATTGCATGTTTATCTTCATATTATATTTTTGTAATGATGTCATTTTTTTAGATTTATTATAATTGCATGCTAACCAATCACATTCATATACCAGTTTATTCCGGTATTTACTGACTGCACAATGTCACAACAAGAATTATTTAAGAAGCCTTTATTAAAGTATACTTCAATAGTTGATACGCAGTTAGTAAACAGTAATATTTGCTTATATTGCGATTCAAACGATGCTTCCGATATTAAATATTGCACCAACTGTAATAACTCGGCGTACATTCAATGTATTAATGCAAGCAGATGTAAAGGAGATGGTTCATTTGATTGTTGTACTGAAAATATGTCTGATTCTGAACCTCCTGAAATCGCAGGCAATCCAGCAAAGAAAGGTCCTGGTAGACCTTCAAAAGATAAGATTCTGCGAAGCAATAAACGTCAAAATGGTAATCATAATTTAGATTGCGTCAATACTAAACATTCAAAATCTAATAATAACGCAGACGGTTCTAGTACGATGGTCGTTGACTTAGTTGATGACAATATCAATAGCACCCAAGACGCTATAACTCTAGACTTTTTAAACAGAAAATTCTCTGAAATTTTCACTAGATTTAGCAAGTTTGATGTTTTAAGCTCGAAATTGAATGATGTAAAATCACAGGTAGAACTGAATTGCATCCAAAATAAAGAAGCTCCAACAGAATTGTCAAAAAAATTTGATACTTTTTGTGCTGACATCAAGAAAACTGTCTCAGAGCAGAACGAGCGCCTGAGTGTTATTGAAACGAAAACAGAAGATATAGATGGGATAAAATTGCAAGTAAATAATTTAATTAAAGAAAATAAACAATTACATGCGGAAAACGAGAATTTTAAGAAGCGCCTTAACTCTATCGAATTAAATGAATGCGAATGCGATGCTGTAATTGTAGGCCTTCCAGAAATCGAGAATGAGGACCCTGTTTCTTCCATTATCTCGATTGCAACATCATTAAATGTCCCTCTCAAGATTGAAGAAATTGTTAGAGTTACACGTATGCCTCTTCCTCGGTCGAAGATGAATCCGGATCGCTCACGAGCCGCAGATGCTCAAAAGCAATCATCATTTTCATCGTCGTCAAAACCGGAAAATACAAGTACCCGGAATATGTTTGTGCGGTTTATAAATAAAGAGAAACGTGATGCTTTAATTAGAGCTCGTGTTGCAGTGAAATCTCTAAAGGTTAAAGTAATTTTTCCTGCTTTTCTGCATGACAATAATGAAGTTTACATTAATGAATTTTATCCAAATGACTATTTTAAACTTTTAATGAAAGCTAAAGAAACTGCAAAACATTTAGGCTTCAAATGTTATCGTAGAGGTTCAACGATTCAGTTACGATCACCAGATGGCTCTAAAACGCATGTCAATTATACCATGGCCGATTTTAACAATCTGCAAAAATGACTGATCAGATCAGCGCCAATATCTAAGCTCTCTGCGAGTACACTGAATTCTTCTCAGTCTTTCCATCTGATAAAAACTGTAAGAAATGAAGTGGACCTACTACCAGCTTGCAATCTAATGGACTCTTCTAATGATTTATCTACCCGATTAGAATCCATCCCATCTGATGAAATAAATGTTCCTAATTCATTTATTACGGAAAAGGATACATCGACAATGAATAATTTTTCGCAAGTAACACAACTAATGCTGCCATTTTCAACATCTACAACTGACACATCAAGCTTTTCAACTTCAAGATCATCGAATTCGTGTATTGTATCGCGAACAGAACTGTATAATTCGTTGCAATTAGCTCATTTGAATACAAGGTCATTATTAGCGCACTTTAATGAAGTTAAGGGGCTCTTACATTCCGAAAACTTTGATATTTTATGTATATCCGAATCTTGGCTAAACGTTAATATTAGTGACGACGTCTTACAAATTAATGGATCTAAATTTCTAAGAGCTGACAGGAATCATCTGAGAGGAGGTGGTCTTGTTGTTTTCTTTAAAAAATCCCTGTTATGCTCTAGATTTTCTATAGAAACCGATCCATATGGTCTTGAACAACTTTGGATAATCTTTAACCACCATGGGACTAAATTTGCAGTCGATGTTCTTTACAGACCAGTTTATGTTTCTTTAAAGTTCCTAATACCATTACAAAATACTTATAACACATTAATTTCTATGGTGGATCAGGTAATAGTTGCAGGCGATTTAAATGTTAACCTTTTAAATTCAAGAAACTTTGACTCTACTAAACTTCTCGAATGGTTTCGTCATAATGACCTCCGACAATTAGTTACTTCGGCAACAAGGATGACTCCATATACAGCAACATTGCTAGATGTCATTTTTGTTTCACCATCTGTCAAAATAGAAAATGTTTTCAATTTTAATGAGCATGGGATTTCTGACCATTCTCTTATCGGTTGCAATATATATTGCCCCAGGCCTCCCCACCATCATAAATTTATGCAAATTCGTGATTTTAAAAACTTTGATATTCCTAGTTTTAACAGTGCTGCAAAGAGCGTACCATGGGGTAATATTGCAAATTTTACAGATATTAACGACAAGGTATCATTTTTAACACAGACTATTATTGATCTCTTCAATATATTTGCTCCTGAAAATTCGATTAGAGTCACGAAATCTCATGCTCCTTGGATAACAGATACTGTTAGAATTTTTATTAAAAAGCGCAACGCAGCTAGAACAAAAATGCGAAAGTCAAAACTGTTTTCTGATATCCAATATTTTAAACAACTTAGAAATCATACCACAAGCATGATAAGGAGAGAGCGTAAAGCGTTTTTAATGCAACTTAGTAATTTATCAAATAAAAATTTCTGGAAGACAATCAATTTTCTTGGAATCAACAGGAGTGCTTCGCCTGAAATTCCGCCTGGCATGCGTGATACTGACAAATTAAATAAGCATTTTATTAATATTCCATCCAGTCCTCCAAATTTTCTTACTATCCAGAAATTTAAAAACTCAAGATGTCCTATTCTTTCTGAACAAAGCTCATTTTCGTTTAATAAAATTTCAATGTTAAAACTTATATCAATAATAGAAATTACTAATTGCTCGTCTGCGGGGGCAGACGGAGTGTCTGGTGAAATGTTCTTGAGAGTTTATGAATTTTGTCTTCCCGAAATTTTACAGGTTGTAAATCAAATTCTTGAGACTAACAATTTTCCAAATGCCTGGAAGCACGCCATTGTTCGTCCTCTTCCGAAAATTCCAGAACCTCTTGAATTCTCGGATCTGCGTCCGATTAGTCGACTCCCAATTTTTTCAAAGTTAATCGAAGGAATCATGTATGAACAGATTCTTGATTATTTTAATAACCTTAAACTTTTTCCTGTATACCAATCTGGTTTTCGACGTCTGCATAGTTGCGAAACAGCACTCCTTAATGTTTCCGAAGATATTCTTACCGGTTGGGATCAAAACCTACTCAGTATTATTGGGCTCTTAGACTTTACACGTGCTTTTAATACTCTCAATCACGAATTAATGATTGCTAAGTTATCCTTTTATGGATTTTCCATCTCAGCATGCAATCTTATTAAAACATATTTAGAGGACAGATCGCAATCTGTTATAATTGAAAATATGCAAAATATTTCGAACAAAGAATTGTTAAGACAAGGATGCCCGCAGGGAGCTAAATTAAGCTCCCTATTATTTATCATTTATACAATTGATATTTACGATAGTCCGAAATAAAATTAAAAACCTATGCTGATGACACTCAAATGTTGATGTCCTTCCCGGTAAATGATGTTACTAAATCATTCCATACATTTAATATTGAATTAAATAAAGTAGTAGAGTGGGCAGATAACAATGCGCTGGTATTAAATCCTGCGAAATCCAAAATTCTTCTAGTTGGAAGCGCTAACGGACGTAGAAAGGTCGACTTAGCCGAGAATAAAATTTTTATTAGAGGAAATGCTCTTCCAATTGTCGAGGAAGCTAGGAATCTTGGAGTATTAATCGACTCGAATTGGTCCTTTTCAAGGCATGTCTCTAACAAATGCTCTGTATCCTTCTTGAAACTACGCCAATTGTTTTCATATCGACGCGTGCTACCAAGTACCATAAAACTGAAATTGTGTGAATCACTGGTACTTTCCCATCTTATGTATTGTATTACAGTTTATGGTCCGTGTCTGAGTGGTGATAATCTGCGAAGAATGCAATCGGTGCAGAATGCTTGTTTACGATTTTCGTTTGGAATAAGAAAATTTGACCATATCTCCCCTGCAGTTATTAGATCAGGCTGGCTAAGAATGGAATATAGGGTGAAAGTCCAAATTCTTTCCTTATTTTGCCGTGTATTAGTTAGTGGAGCTCCAGAATACCTCTCTTTGCGAACAAATATGTTAGGAAGCTCAAGATCATATCCTCGTAGGGAAATAATTTGGACTATTAAGTATCCTATGCATTCAACTGCTAAGTTCAGAGGTTCCTTCTCTTATCAAGTCGCTTCGTTATTTAATAGTTTACCACTGGATCTTAGATCTTCTTCAATGAAATATTATTCATTTATCTCAAAGTTGAGAAGATACTTCCTGAATTTGCAGAATCAGTAATTCTTGTAGTTCAAGATTTTTCTATCTATGTTACCATTTGCAACCATTTTACTATGCGTGCTATGTTTTATTTTATTATTTTTTCTTATAATATAATTATATAAAAGGACAAAAAAAGGACAAAGGACAGGTTATTTCCCCCGCGTTAATGACGATTTGTCTATTTGCGGGTCGGCTCTCGGGTGGAGAGGTACAGGACAGAGACAGACAGTACAATGACAGAACTAGGCATATACAACACAACACCCACCCAGAGCCAGTCCCCCCTACCCCAATATCGGTACCACCAGCAGATTCGGCGGTCTGTGCCTTAGCGAGTACGACGCGGGGCTTATCCCCTCTTTATCCGAGATAAGACCCACGACGTACCGACCGCGGATAAGACGCTGACGGTACCGATAACTGCCAACGGGGGTCGGCAGCGGTCCCAAATTCGTACCTTCGCCCAGCAAAGTTCCCCCGGTTATTCCACACTGGACATAAGCAGAGAAAATTGCAGGACGGGGATTCGAACTCGGGCCCTTCGCGACGTTCAGTTCGGGCGGACTAAGACTGACGCCTTAGCCCGCACGACCATCACGCCGTCATATAATTATATAAAGCGCCTCATTTTATTGTGTAATATTCGTTTCTGTTTCTGTAACTTGATATTCTACTGTGTGCTATTATTGTAATTATTGTTACGGAACATTACTGCGAATGTGTTCTTTCGTTTTAAAATTAAGTATGTGTCTATAATGTGTACTGTAGGTTAGTCTGTAAAGCAGCTTGCGCTGAGCCTCGCCTTTTGTACATTCTTACGTCGTACAATAAAGACATTATTATTATTATTATTATTATTATTTATTCCAAATAACTGTCTACTAATCGAAATTGTGGTATAATATATAGTCTTATAATTATGAATGTCGTTATTATTTTTTTTAATTTTTTTATTATTTTTTATTTTTATCTTTTACCTTTTTTCTTTTTTATTGTTAATATTATTACTAGTTGAGATTATAAATGTATGAACAAAGCGTAGCGTTTGGGAATCCAAGTGATTACACGCAAGGTGTTAGAAATGTTTAGAGATCTTCAAACTATAGCATTTTAACATCTAATGCAATTTTTATAAACATCCAGGTAGGTCATAAGCCCGGTTTAAAACCAATTTAATTTTGTTAATTCCCATAAAATATTGTTTAAAAATTGTATATATTATGAAGGTATTCGGGCGTTGAATTTTTGGATAATAGTTTTGTACAAAAAAACATCCGTAACTTTTAAATAATTGTGAAAAATATTGACAATACTTCTTTGCTTTGATACATTATCGAAAATAGTTGGTTGATTAGCGATATGTAAATTCCAACACATTAACGTAACGTAGAGTCATCAAATTTGATGCCATTTTATCTGTTTCCTCTGGTAGCATTTTCAACAAGCAGGTATAACATGATATCAAGAGATCGAAATCGCGACTGCTTTAGAACAGCCTATCCAATACACTACAAATGGTTCGAATTTCACAACTGCAAATGCTCGCAGATCGTGAAGTAGAAACAGCAACATATGTACAAAAGCTAGTAGTAATCTGATTACGTAGAAAAAAAACACTGCTCCTACGTATGTATACACCGAAACTTCAATGTTAAAGTATATTTACAATGTTCATTTTAATCCTTTTTAATAAAGCGAAATTTAAAATAATTAGTCTAAATACTTGATTTAAAATGAAGGGAAGAATGTGTCCTTCCCTGATTGGGATAATGTGGTCTCTGAGTTGTTCGCCATTTGGCGCCACAGGTAGCAGTCAATAAGTTGGTTTAATTGTCGATTTTTTGACTATTGGTTTTTGAAAGCTTATCTCAAAATGTACAAAATTAGTATCTCAAAGAATGATTTGTACATACAATATTTCTTTAACATCATATCCCCAAATTATACGCTTACGTGCATAAAAAAACACCTTCATTTAATAAAAAAGAGAAGCTACAAGGGAAATGCACGCATTAAATTAACGAAGTAAATAATCGTTAAATTAACTCCACGAAAAAGTCCCTTTGTCGCATTTGTTACTCGCGCCCCGACGGCTTGCTATTCGCTTTGATCCATGCTTTAGAATCAGGTCATGTCACAGTTGTGTACCGGCTGCAACTTCACTCATGTTAAAAAAACAGCAGCACCCTACCAAAATTCATTCGAAAAACGAATAGCCTGTGTTTACGTTCACTCGTATACAGGATCTTATAAATCGGATTACATCAATTACTATGGAGACTGTCGGCCGACTAGTGCAGTTGTGCACACTACAAACGAGTAGAAATGTAAATGCTCAAACCCCTCAAAGCCAATTAGAACTTCCTAAAGAGCTTATATAGCGGCCACTGGAAATCCTGAACGAATACGAGATCATGGAAAACGGGCGTTTTTAACAGATATAAATGTCTAGAAGTTGATATATAGAACATAGAAACGAGTGCGTCAATAAGCAGGGGTCGGATAAGGCACTGTATAGAACATATAGACAGATTTATTTCTCATGCATATGAAGGTATTTCTCATAGAGAACATATAATAAAATATATATAAAGAAACTGTATATTATAATATATATTATATTATATAATGTATTAAAGGTCCAACAACCGATATATGATCGTAAATTGTACTTAAATTGTGTCAAATGGATAATATAGTGAAGTCCAAAATTGCAAAATGAATCTCTTTCATAAAGAATGCTTTGTTTCAAATAAGTGTCTACGTTATATTTGATCAACCGAAGAAAATGATATTGGAATTTTGTATACTTTTTGGAATTCAGGTTTCAGTTTCAATTTTGCTGATACGTGTAACCCTCGGGATACTTACTACAAAACTATAATCTTTTATACCCAACTTAAATCGAGTATATAACACATAAATCAATAAGTCCCGAGACTAACAATGAAAACAACATTTTTTTTGCAAAATTTTTTTTTATTCATCAACATAATCACCTTTTAGGGTGATACAATGGTTCCAACGTTTTTCCAATTTTTCAATACCATGTTTATAAAAAAATTTATCCTTCGCTTCAAAATAAGCTTCAGTTTCAGCGATGACCTCCTCATTTGAACCAAATCTTTTTCCCTGGAGCATTTTTTTAAGATCAGCAAAGAGCCAGTAGTCACTGGGGGCTAAATCTGGCGAGTATGGGGGGTGGGGAAGCAGATCAAAGCCCAATTGGTTCAATTTCGCCATTGTTTTCATCGACTTGTGGCAGGGTGCACTGTCTTGGTGAAAAAGGATTTTTTTTTCTGCGTGTGCGGTCGTTTTGTTGCGATTTCCTCCTTCAAACGCACCAGTAAGTCAATATAATAATCACTGTTGATCGATTTACCATTTTCGAGGTAGTCAATGAAAATCACGCCATGCGAATCCCAAAAAACTGACGCCATGACTTTGCCACCTGACTGCTGCGTTTTCGGACGCTTCGGACGGCTTTCGCCAGCTGTGCGCCACTCAGATGATTGCCGCTTCGACTCTGGAGTGTAGTGATATATCCATGTTTCGTCCATGGTCACGTAACGACGCAAGAAATCTTTTTTGTTGCGAGTAAATAGCGATAAACAGCTTTCTGAATCATCGACTCGTTGCTGTTTTTGTTCAATCGAAAGCAATCGCGGCACCCACTTGGAAAAAACCTTTTTCATACTCAATTTTTCATGAAGGATAGTAAATACACTTCCATATGAGATCTGTGTCATCTCAGCAATCTCACGGAGCTTCACTTTACGATCTTTCATTATAATTTTTGTCACTTCACTCACATTTTCCGGTGTAACGGCTTCCACAGGTCTACCCGAGCGTTCCGCGTCATTTGTGTCGGTACGACCACGTTTAAACTCGGCGAACCACCGACAAATCGTTGCTTTTGATGGACAAGAGTCCGGGTAACATTTTTCAATCCATTGTTTCGCTTGCACGGTGTTTTTATCCATTAAAAAACAATGTTTTATCAGAACACGAAACTCGGTTTTTTCCATTTTTTAAACAAATTACAAAACGACTTTACTCCAACCTCGATAACTCAGCTGTTGCTGGTCCGATCGACTTAAAACTTTGTCACGTTTCAAGCAAAGGTTAGTACTCTAGAAAGACGTGGTTACTGGTTTACTACGAGCCCCATCTCTGGGTTAGTCTCGGGACTTATTGATCCACGTGTTATATTAGGATGTAATTCATGAATTTGTATAGATTTGTATTTTTTTTTATCGGTCACCGAATGGTCCATTTTATTATTGCTCAGTTGAGAAGAGCATTCGACCGACAAACGTAAGATCCCAGGATTTCACCCTGCTATTTAGCGAATATGTTCTTCCAACCTCGTTATTTTTTCTGAATTTTTCACACATTTACCGTTTTTTCATATTTTTCAATTTTCATACAATGAAGATCTTAATTTCGCATTTTTAACATTTTCTTTGAAAAATGTTTAAAAAAAAAAGCCGCTGTTCGGGAATCGATATGATTTTGACAAATGAAAATATATATTCAACCACCTTAAAATGTTTAATTAATACAATTGCCACCTGTTGCTTTGCAGAGTATAAATGTTATATAATGGCATAATGGTCTCTAAAATAATTGATACTAAAAATGACCTCGAATAAAAAAATAGCAACATTTCAGAATACCACTGCGAATGTGTCCTCCCCACCCAGACTATTAACCTGTTTTTAATAGGTTGTATCTGCTATTTAATCTGATGAACCATGAGTAGAATATGCGCGTATGTCTTATCCCCTCTCACTAACAAAGACTACGTAGCTGTTGATATTGATCTGATGGTTCGCCCAAGTACATTTAACTTTTCTTCATTGTAATTGATTGCAATAACACCCGGAAATATGTAACTGGAAAGGAAGGATTGTATTCCTGCAATGGTTTTTATTATTTTGTTTAGAAAAAGTTGATGAATCATTTCTAAAATCTGACAAGGTCCAAGTTGAACATTTAAAAAAAATTTAGTCGATACGCCGTCAGTGCGATCGTGAAATATCGCGGGTACAAAAAGTGGGACGGACGGATGGACATATACGTATAAAACCACAGATAAAACTTTTTTTTATTGTTTTCTTTTCTCCAGAGCCTCAAAGTCGACATTTAATGAAAAGCGGTAGGGTAATTTTTTTGCCTGGGTAACCAAATTCAATACTTTCTTTGGCCAGACCTACGCTATTGAGACGAAGTAAAAAATTAAATTTTCAACATGCATTCTTTATTTTTCAATGTTTTTTTAAGTTCACTAAAATTTATTATTTTAACAGTTTTTCAATAAAGAGCAATTCAAATTAATATATAGGATTTGTAAGGTAATAATAGATAATATAAATGTCTTAAATATTACAACGTTTTACGTTAAATATTATTGAAAAAAATAACAAATTTGTTACAAATATGAATAGGTGTATTGGTTGCACCTGTCGCGTGGAAGCATTCAAAATCCCGATGAAAAATATTGAAGTTTGAATTTTTTACGATATTGCTGTTTCAATCACTCATTTCTCTCACATTTATTATGTGTAAGCCGAGGCAATTTTTCATTTCCAGCTTTCCAACCGCTTTCAGCAAAAAATTTGTTTGCATCTGTTTTCGGTATATTATTTTACCCCTCGAATTGGATTACCGAAACAAATTAAAAACACGTTGTGGAGCGAAGTCGTATATATTTCAATATTAATCAAACAGTAAATGGCGAAATTAATTAATTTATTTGCTGTTTCTCGCTCGGTTTATAGTATATCCTAAATAGTATGGAACAAATACATCTAACAAAGGAATATTTAAATTAATTAATTACAAATAATTAATTATGGTTATTAATAAAGACATCGTTTTCAAATATACCAAAGGTTCACCCATAACATTTCTTGTTATCAATATCACCGGTATTTGTCATTGTGATTAATTAAGTTTTTTCAAAATATACATAGCCTACCTTAAAGCTTACATATTGGTGTTTCTCTAAAAAATACTGGTCCTATATCAAGAATGGAATCTAAATAGGTCAGTAAAACACATTGTTACTATCTTTATAAGTATATAACAAACGAATTATTTATGTAAAGAAATTGTTTACTTTTTATCCCATAGATACATCCAGAATTGCCTACCTACTCGAGGGTTCTCGAGGGGGAGCCTCCTGGGCCAGCAGAATATTAACCCTTCGCGGCATACATTTTTGTTACACGGAAAACAGCTGAAAATTGTAATTGGGGGGTTTCGGGATCGCTGATTACGAATCGGAAATCAGATTTTTAAAATTGAAAAAGGCGGATCCAAGATGGCCGACCGAAATGCGAAAAATTACCCAAACTTTATGAAACTGGGTTCTCGGGGGTTTTCGTGGTCGCTGATTACGGATATTTGCCTTTTGTATAAAATAAAAACACAGTTCTGATGACTTTTTCCGTAGTATTGTTTTGCTAATAAGACATTGACGACCTTTTTTACACAATGTTATTAAACTCTATAGCAATGCAACAATTTGTTTGATTTAAACAAATTTTATTTGAATTTAAACCATTTTGTCTGAGTGTTTTAAAAGTGTTCCCATCGAAAAAATCAAGATTGGTATTTATGGAGTATATTTACGCGCACCTTTTCTCCCTGACAAATTGTTCCAAATTTTATTATGACGAGCCATAAAACGAGTTTCCTTCACTTCGCTAGACGATTTGTTTAAACTGCTTAAAATTTACTCCTTTTATTAATTGTATTAATTCGCCGCTTCTTTTAGGCAGAGTATTTGAATCAAATGAAATTGCATATGGAGTAAAGGGAAATGATAAAACTGTAGTTCGTGGAAAGTACTGAAGTTTTTTTTCCTAAAGTTTTTATAAGGTGCTTGGAAATCGTAAAGTATATTTAAAGTAGTGTGAAAGAACTTTGAGAATATAGCATCAAAACAAAAGAATAGTTTTTTTATTACCTATGTGTTTACTACGTAACGGAATGAGAAAGGGTAAAAGAAAAAGATGAACGATAAATATATGTTCGCGCTAAAGTTAGACTTTAACTTTACGATATCGTAAGGGAGGTCCGGTCGAGGTTTCTTTTCGATGGTTCAGTACTCCGGTTCAAGACGTAACTTACCGATAAGCGCATATATATATATATATATATATATATATTTCATGTGGTAAAACTTAGCATTTTCATTTGCCTTATTTTAGACATCACTGATAATAAAAAGAAATGTTTACTTGACAACTGAAATACAGTACATTTAATTAATTGGTATTATAAAATTATGAGCTCTGCATGCAACATCTACTCGATATGTATTTGTAAATGTCATATATTTAACTTTAATACATTTACACATTTTTAAATTTGAAATGAATAATATATTTTACAAATTATAAATAATAATACACCCATATATAATATATACATATAGAGGCATCTATGTATATGTGTCTAACCATACCTATGAATTTCACTATTTGGATTTACGTCTTCAGTTATTCGGTACTGAATTTACATCTTTGGTGAATTTAATACTCTCTGCAGGGATATTACCACATTTGGTGAATTTCCGAACACGATGTTGTAAACGGACAATTTCAGATCGCAATTTTACACAAACGAACGGGAATTTTACACAAACAAACGGAAATTTTACACAAACGAAAGGGAATTTTACACAAGTTGGTAAATTTACCGCGTCAACTACGTACAAACACTGTGTTCAGCGTTGGTTATAAAATTGCCTACGCTGACGTAGTAAAATTCCAAAAAATTTTTTACAGTGTGTGACCACTTCGAGGCTTTAGATTCTACAAATAAAAATAAACCAATTTTATGCATAAACTCTATTGAATTTAGTTTCACACTTTTTGGCGATGTAATTGAATAAAATAATTCCCCTGTATTATGCAATTTATACGTTAATCAGGGGACTTCTATTTATTTACAATTTTTCAGGCCGATGTTTTTTATTGTAAACCGATCCAGAGCCATAATGTCATTCATACTGTCATAAAGAATATACCGGGTGAATAATTCAAGACCGAACATAGGGGAACACATGTATTAGCTCTCAGCCAATCGCTATCGAGCTTGAGAGTATGCATTATCGCCACCGACCAATCACGGAAAGCGTATAACATCTATCAACTTTTTGATGTTTACGATTAAGAAAATGATTTATTTAAAAAATCTATGCATTAAATATGAAAAATGCTAATAATTAAACTATTTTTTAATAGGCATCAAATTACTTAATCGAAAAAGTCTTCCGTATAATCATGTAAACATGCCGTACATGCTAGGTTATGTTAGGAAGAACGGTATGGTCAGAGATTATAGGGTTCCGTTTTAACCAGTTGAAATTCATAACTTTAACTGAACCCTATAATCTCTGGCCATACCGTTCTTCCTAACCTAACCTAGCATGTACGGCATGTTTACATGATTATACGGAAGACTTTTTCGATTAAGTAATTTGATGCATATTAAAAAATAGTTTAATTATTAGCATTTTTCATATTTAATGCATAGATTTTTTAAATAAATCATTTTCTTAATCGTAAACATCAAAAAGTTGATAGATGTTATGCGCTTTCCGTGATTGGTGGGTGCCGATAATGCATACTCTAAAGCTCGATAGCGATTGGCTGAGAGCTATTACATGTGTTCCCCTATGTACGGCCGTGAATTATTCACCCGGTATATTAAACCTTTTTTATGAATTTTTTCAAAATATTAAAAAGGGTCCTTCCTTCCTTCGAAATATGTAAATTAAAAACTCTAAAACTATTTTTTAACCTTATCCTAAAACAATACATGACAGCGGATATTTTCACGAGAAAGGGCAAAAAAAAATTACGAAAAACGTGTTTTACATTAATTTTCAGTCCTGGTACTTTTGCGCTTCAATAAATTAAATATTGCCAGAACAGAAATAGTATATTACTCAACGAGGGAGGTAAAATAAAGAATGTCTCAGGCTGCGTGTAATTTTTACCCGAGGTGAAGCCGAGGGTGAGAAACAGGCAGTCTGAAGCATTCTTTTTTACTTCCCGAAGGAAGTATACGATTTTTCTTTATGGCCGGGAGGATAAGCGGCATCTTTCCTTCCGCTTGCGTTCTTCACACCGGGAGGAAAGCAGCAACTTTCCTCCCGCAAGCGGAAGGAAAGATGCCGCTTATCCTCCCGGCCATAAAGAAAAATCGTATACTTCCCTCGGGAAGTAAAAAAGAATGCCTCAGACTGCGTGTAATTTTTACCCGAGGTGAAGCCGAGGGTGAGAAACAGGCAGTCTGAGACATTCTTTATTTTACCTCCCTCGTTGAGTAATATACTATTTCCTAAATATCCTCACAACTCTACTACAGTAGATTTTAAAATGTTTTACGTTATCAAGAATACTTTATTTGAATGTACTAACAATGCACAAATGATAAAACTAAAATTACAAATTATGTGAAAAAAAGTTGCGGATTTTACGTGGAATGCCTCATCTAAGTACCGGGTGATTTATTGCACTAGACGTGAATTGATATCCCAGTTACGTCGTTTAATTTGTTTATTTACCTTTCGCACTTAGAGGACTGTATTACCAAGATATTGTGATTGTATTATGGTATAACCAGAAAGGTATAGCAATTAGGAGGATGCGCAGTGAACAGCCAATCACAACACAATAAGTTTTCTCGATTCCGAGAATTCACAAATGTAGCCTAAAAAATCTTTCTTATTATACCATGGATTATATATTTGTTTACTTAATTCTAAATTAATGCGGTCTAGAAATGTATATAACTTATTGTTATTTATAAACCTTGAAGAATATCAAGCGCGCATTCTTGACAGTTGTGCTTTATGCAAAAAACGTGACGAAAATCTTGGATGAAAAGTTATTGGTGGAATTGGTTTTTCTTAACAAAAACTTCGTATCTTAATTTTTTCTATATGTATTCGAACTTTATTGAATTGATCGGTTTGCTTCTTTTATGTTAACAGTTCTGTAAACAAAATTTTCAATTAAATCATTTACATTTTCTACAGAAGTACCGTATTAGCTATACAAAATTATTAAAATTAAATAATAATTTTTTAACATCAGATTACAAAAATGAGTTCCCTATTTAATATATTCACTCCAATCAGTCCCTGCTACTTTGACAGTTCCTACCAAATGCTAAACTATCATGTGGATCAACTGGAATTACATTTCAGGAATAGGTGGGGAAAACTGAAGCCTCGGTAAGTCGAACACTCTTTAATGAAACGAAACATAGACAGTGTCAGCCTCATGGATTATTAAATCAGATCGGTTGTTGGGTGTCATGTAGTTATATCATTGATTATTCTCAATAGAATATAATCTGTTTTTATATTAACACAATATATTTATATATAATATACATTATGTTTTGTCACACTCTGAATGTCCAACAATTGAATTTTTATTCTCGAAACTGAACTTTTATATCATTCAGGTTTGATTATTCATTACGTGTGAAATTTTTCAACTTCAAAATCCATCACATATTTGCACATCAGAATTAATTGTGACACAATGCTATTTTCCTCATAATTGTCAAAATGTGTAAAGGACAGAACTTTTCACAGAATTACAAAAAAGCCTTTGAGCTGGTATAATAGTAAAAATCTCATAAGGCCCAATACTGAAAATTTAAAATTGCAGTATCAAATTTAACATCAAAACTAGTGTTGGCGTGGTGCCTCGCTCGCTTCGCTCACTCAGAAACTTCGACCCAGTGGAGAGTCGGCTATTCCTTAAGACTCGTTTGTTTACTAACAGCTTTCAATTATATTATAAAATTATATTGATATTTGGGGGTCCAATCATATTTAGGTCCAAGTGGCTTTGATAGATGTGTTACAACAATATAGTGTTTCTTATATGTATGAAAATTGAAAATGAGCATTTTCAAAACTTCGACCCCGACAACAGGCCAGCCGAAGTATTAATAAATAAAAGTTGCAAAACACTTACTTCATGCACTTGTATTCTAATAGACTATTCGATGCATATTACATGTTTACTGTGTTTTACTAATTACTGTCTGTATTATTATGATATTATATATACAATATATATACATATAATTCGTCAAAGATACCTTGAAAGTGTAGAAAAGATCTATGACGGATATCTTATAGATATCTATAAGACATCTTTTAGATATATCGAAATAGTTATTTTCGTATCAAGGGCGTAAATGAACTTTGCGCCCGTAGGTGGTCACCGCGCCCGAGGAGCTGGCAAAGACTACCCCTGGGGGGTAGGGGGTCGAAACGTCGAAATTTGATGAAAAACAATAGGGTAATTTTTTGGCCGCGATGACCAAATTCAATACTTTTTCAGACAATAGTCATAAACCTTTTTTGTAGAGAATTTCATGCTCTATCTTTTTTGTTTGAAACATTTTTTAATAAAATTTGTATTTTTCAAAATAAATGCAAAAAACTACAAAGAAACTTAATTGGGGCTAATTTTTTTTAGTAATGGACGGGTGGATCTGCCCCAAAATCTAATCAGATCTAAGTTATGCCAAGACGCGTATTTTAAAAAAAAATGTATGTCAATACGCTTATCCGTTCGCGAGTTATCGCGAGACAAAAAAACGGGACGTACGGACGTACGTACGTACAAGATCACGGACACAAATTTTTTTATTGTTGATTTGGGTTCCTTAGGGTCTGAAACGTCGACATTTGATGAAAAACTATATGGTAATTTTTTTGCCCGAAGTGACCAAATTCAATACTTCGTCCAGACTTAGTCTGGGTCGAAGTAATTAACGATACGCGATAACCTACGATATCTATTAAATTGTAAAGACACAACACAAGAGTCCGCAAAATAAAAAGATAACATTTTTTTAGCCGACCACTGTGCTTTACTTACAGACCAATGTAACGTAAGAATGAAAATAACCATTTCAAAATTTAATCATAAAATAAAACCGCTTTATTAAATCATTTATTTTATTTTTTTATTTAAAAAATGCTTAATTATTTTTATTTGATGCGGCTTTTTTGTACCATTACGATATCTTGGATGACATACTCGTCTTAAAAGAGCAAATAAAAGTGGAGGCCAATTACCGCAAAGTATCACGTAGATTCCCGCAAAGCTGGGAATTCTGTTTACAAATCCCACCCTCCTGAACCAGATTTTCCCTTCTGCCTTTGCATGTAGCATTAGCAGGAAGAAAAGCGAAGCCTACGCATACGTAAAATCCAAATCACGAGGCATTAGTCTATATATAGGGTCACGCATTACGGAAAAGTGCAAAAATGGTAACGTTAATGAATTACTTTTGTTTCAATCACACTGATGGCATTTGAAACATTGCAATATAATTGATATAACTGATTTAAGGGACTCTTATTTGTATAAGCCATACCGAAATATTACGAGGTTGTCCTGTTTTATTTACTTTAAACAAAGACCGTAGGTCTGGACCAAGTATTGAAATTAGCCACTCCGGCAAAAAAGAATTACTGCATAGATTTTTGTCAAAATTTCAACAAAAATGCAATTCAAATATTTATGACTTTTCTTAACCTTGACTCGTTAACTGCGGTTAATAACGAAGATTCTTTATCAGAAATATAAATTATGCTAAGGATGTAAATTATTTGTGCAAATTTAAGAGAAGACTATTAAATATCCGTTTAAGATATACGAAACAAGATGCGGCTAACAATTTATTAATTCATTGTCTACAATAGAAGATTTAAAGTAGCTAAAACGGCAGTTTTTACGATTTTTTCAAAATTTTCGTCATCCGCAGTTAATAAGCTATAATAATCTTTAAGAATTATTGCATTCACTGTAAATTATGCAAATTGGCCAAAAAGTTATTAGATATTTTACATAATGTTAATTTAATCTCTGCTTATGAAGACAGTTGGAACTTAAAAAATATACCTGAAAAAACTGAAAGCTTTGCACCCTAGACGTTGTCTTTATGTTTATGAAAGTTACATCATTTATATCAATAATTTCATTAGGTTCCAGTGTGCGTAAAATGCTGTTTTACACATTTTTCACTTTTTTCTGGTACATTTTACACGCGCTAGCAACATAATAGTATATTGCGTAACAAGGGCGCAATTACAGATCTTCGACGATTGCGAAGTTTGTTGCACGAGCGAAGCGAGGGTTACAATCCCACTCGTTGGAGATAGACATTTAGTCCATGTAGCACACGATAGTTTTTTATCCGACAGGAGTGAGGCTCCATAATTTGCGCCCGAAGCTTTCGCTACAATGGACATGGACAATAATATCTGATGTTAGAATATTTTCAAATCCGAAAATGTTTATGCTGTTAAACTTTTTGCAATATTAAGGTGCCCGGGTAAAAATGATTTATATACGATTGTATAGAAATTGTATAGAATTGTATAGAAATCATATACAATTATATACGTCGGCGTGATGGTCGTGCGGGCTAAGGCGTCAGTCTTAGTCCGCCCGAACTGAACGTCGCGAAGGTCCCGAGTTCGAATCCCCGTCCTGCAATTTTCTCTGCTTATGTCCAGTGTGGAATAACCGGGGAACTTTGCTGGGCGAGGGTACGAATTTGGGACCGCTGCCGACCCCCGTCGGCAGTTATCGGTACCGTCAGCGTCTTATCCGCGGTCGGTACGTCGTGGGTCTTATCTCGGATAAAGATGGGATAAGCCCCGCGTCGTACTCGCTAAGGCACAGACCGCCGAATCTGCTGGTGGTACCGATATTGGGGTAGGGGGGACTGGCTCTGGGTGGGTATTGTGTGTGCCTATAGTTTCTGTCTTGTACTGTCTGTCTCTGTCCTGTACCTCTCCACCCGAGAGCCGACCCGCAAATAGACATATTCGTCATTAACGCGGGGGAAAATTTCCTGTCCTTTGTCCTTTTTTAATCATATACAATTATATACAATTATATTTAAATGTATACAATTATATATGAATTTTGTCTCTATAGAATTGTATATGGCGGTACCCGAGTCAAAAAGAGATGACCAAAATTTGATCAATATCAGATCAAAATTAGATCAAAATCGGTCGTATCAGAAAATGATCTAAATGAGGTCCCAGTTTTGAGACATTCCAGGACCAAAATTGGACGAGTTTTCGACCAAAATTAAATCATTTTTTTATCACATTAAATTTAAATAAATATTAAAAAAAAAAAATTTGTCCCGAGAGGGATTCGAACTACTGTATTCTGGATAACAGCCCTCGATCTTAGCCACTCACCTACACTTTTAGTTATGATATGATTGACAAATAACAAATATTACATACCGCGATATGAAAAAAAAAATATATAAAGAAATTACTTCTGTGATTGTATTTTGATTAAGTTTAGATCAAAATCGGATTAAAGTAGGAGCACTTTCAGACGTTTTCGATTGAGATCCGTTTTTGATCGATCTCCTGTAAAAGTACGTATAGTAATCCAACATTTCGACTCACAATATTGTTTATTTAAGATTAATTACCATCAAACTTATATTTACATTAAGAGAGGCATTTTTTAAAATGTTGCGACTATTTTCGCCACTTTCTAACCTCTGACGTCAACAATTGATAATAAAATTTTCTTAACGGAAAACGTTTAAAAGTGCTCCTACTTTAATCCGATTTTGAACTAAACTTAATCAAAATTTGATCATCTTTTTCACAGCGAATTTAATGATGCAAACTCATGAGTGGGTACACAGTCATTTGACACTTCAATTCATTTAATTATTTATTAAACATTAAGTACCCTAAAATATATATTTATTTGAAAAAACGCGTTATTTAAAATGTGCCAAATATTTCCGTCACATTTCTAACCTTTGACGTCGAAAATTGATAATAAAATTTTCTTTATTTTTATATTGCTTCTATTTTTTATTCAATTTATGTGTAATTCGTTAAAACACCTTACAGCACAGAAGTAATTTCTTTATATACAGGGTGTCCGAAAAGTATGGAAACACTCAAATATCTCGGAAAATCGACATCGAATCGAAAAAGTAAAAATACACGTATTCAATGGTTTCAAGAGAGCTATCCAGTGACACCTAACACAACCCCCCACCCCCACCCGCTGGGGGTGATAGAGGGGGTAACTTAAAAATTTTAAATGGGAACCCCCAATTTTTATTGCAGATTTTGCTTCCTCAGAAAAAGTTACGTAAATTTTGCCTACCATTATAATTGTTTTTGTTGACAGATGGCGCTGTAATCAACGAAATTAAAAAATTATTCTAAAAAGTTTTAAAAATCTCGCGAAAAACACAACGGATCAAAAAAGTAAAAACACACGTATTTAATGGTTTCAAGAGAGCTATCCAGTGACACCTAACACGACCCCCCACCCCCACAGGCTGGGGGTGATGGAGGGGGAAACTTAAAAATTTTAAATGGGAACTCCCAAATTTTATTGCAGATTTCTCTTCTTCAGAAAAAGTTACGTAAATTTTACCTATTATAATTATTTTTGTTAACAGATGGAGCTGCAATCTGCGAAATTAAAAAATTACTAAAAAATATTTAACTTGACGTACATGGAATAGCATACCACGTTTTCAGAATTTTAAATAACGTCTTTTGCCTTTAAATATTTCTAGTTTACCGATTCTCACCGCGAGGAGGTAGACGATTTTGAGAATCTTCTGTTTTACTTTTTTTTTAATTTGATTTCTGTTTTTTACCTTTTTTTTATTCTTCACTATTAAATTTTTTTATGTTTTTTTTTTAATGTATTTGCTTACCTTTTCTTCCAGATATTAAAATTCTTTATTCGCTCCCCCCTTGTAATTGTGCATACAAAGTTTTTGACAGAAAAATGAAGAATCGACATCCTTATTCTACGAGGAAGTGAATGTCGTGTATCCGAATAGCGTAAATGGTGACCAAATCCGCATATGGTGTTATGGCTTTCTTGCATGACTGTGATTTTGTATACTTGTGTGAAAGTACTGTAGGTATCGCTTGCGGAAACCCATTGCATACACTCGGTCGATTTTTTCAACTGCCAGTGTTACAGAGAAAGTAGTCAATAATCGAACATCGTCAGCGTCCAAATCAAAACAGCACGTCTTAGTATTAGTTAAGCTCTATTGTTTGAATGAGTCAAGGTCTCGGTTATTTTTCAGCTTTGTGAAAATTACACATGCGAGCGTCACTCTTGTCGAAAACTTGGTCAAATTCGTACCGCAAAAAATCGCAATTCTCTTCGTTCTCGCTATTTGATACTTAATGTAATGTTTCTCTAACATTTGAATTTCTTCTAATTTTTTATATTTCTTTTATTTCTTCATTCTTTGCTTCATATTTCTTCCATTTCGATACATTCTGTATTCTGCCTCCTGTTGTAATTTGGCATACTATGTCTTTGACACAAAAAGAAAGGATCGAAATCCTTATTCTGCGAGGATGCGGCGATAAAAAAAGAACATACGAACAAGTCGTCCGCCAATTTAATGATACCCATCCTGATCGTCTACCTATTTGCAAATCAACTGTTTGTAAGACTGTTTCTCGGTTTCAAGATACTGGCTCTGTCAATGATCGACCAAAATCAGGAAGACCAAAAACGTCCACGAACGAAGACAACAGTTTAGCGGTCTGTGCAAGTGTCGTTGAGGACGTCCATACTTCGGTAAGAAAGATTGCGCAAGCCACTGGTATCGGCAAATCGTCTGTCCATGAAATATTAAAAGCAAATAAGTTCCATCCATATAAAATAAAATATGTACAAGAACTTTCGGAAGATGACTTCGATCGGAGATTAGAATTTTGTGAGGAAATGATGAGACGTTGTGACGAAAATGAATTATTTCCTTTCTGGATATGCTTCTCTGATGAAGCTACGTTTCAGTTGAGTGGAGAAGTTAATAGGCACAACCTACGATATTGGTCGGACGAAAATCCTCATTGGATGAGAGATACTCACACACAACATCCACAGAAAATCAATGTTTGGGCTGGCATTTTGTGCAATCAAATTGTTGGGCCTTTCTTCGTTGAAGAGAATTTCACGGCTGAAAGGTACTGTAATTTGTTAAATAACCAGATTATACCGGCAATACGAAATATTGCTGGTATAGCGTTTGATAATGTCTGGTTTCAACAGGATGGAGCTCCTTGTCATTTTGGTTTGATTGTACGCAATCTATTAAATAATATTTTCCCCCGACGTTGGATTGGTAGGAGGGGTTCGATCGAGTGGCCACCGAGGTCACCTGATCTAACTCCTCTGGACTATTTTTACTGGGGTTTCTTGAAGAACAAGGTCTACGAAACGAAACCAAAAGACATTGATGAGTTGAAAGAAAAAATAATTCAAGGTTCTAATACAGTATCTCAAGAAATGCTGCAAAAAGTTTATGATAACTTCTATGCACGATTGGGATATTGTCAAGTTGCTGAAGGACTTCAATTCGAACATCTTATAAATTAGTGGGCATAGACATGTTAAAAATCCAGTAAAGAAAATAGAAGCGAAGGAAAATTTAAACTTTAAAATAGAAAAAAAATTAAAAAAATAAAAAAAAAACAAATAAAAGGTAAAAACAAAAAAAAAATATACAAAAATAAAAAAAAGATTCTCAAAATCGTCTACCTCCTCGCGGTAAGAATCGGTGAACTTTGAAATATTTAAAGGCAAAAGACGTCATTTAAAATTTTGGAAACGTGGTCCGCTATTCCAGGTACGTGGTTCGCTGATTGCAGCTCCATCTGTTAACAAAAATAATTATAATAGGTAAAATTTACGTAACTTTTTCTGAAGAAGAGAAATCTGCAATAAAATTTGGGAGTTCCCATTTAAAATTTTTAAGTTTCCCCCTCCATCACCCCCAGCCTGTGGGGGTGGGGGGTCGTGTTAGGTGTCACTGGATAGCTCTCTTGAAACCATTAAATACGTGTGTTTTTACTTTTTTGATCCGTTGTGTTTTTCGCGAGATTTTTAAAACTTTTTAGAATAATTTTTTAATTTCGTTGATTACAGCGCCATCTGTCAACAAAAACAATTATAATGGTAGGCAAATTTTACGTAACTTTTTCTGAGGAAGCAAAATCTGCAATAAAAATTGGGGGTTCCCATTTAAAATTTTTAAGTTACCCCCTCTATCACCCCCAGCGGGTGGGGGTGGGGGGTTGTGTTAGGTGTCACTGGATAGCTCTCTTGAAACCATTGAATACGTGTATTTTTACTTTTACGATTCGATGTCGATTTTCCGAGATATTTGAGTGTTTCCATACTTTTCGGACACCCTGTATATTTTTTCTTCGTATCGCGGTATGTAATATTTGTTATTTGTCAATCATATCATAACTAAAAGTGTAGGTGAGTGGTTAAGATCGAGGACTGTTATCCAGAATGCAGTAGTTCGAATCCCTCTCGGGACAAATTTTTTAATATTTATTTAAATTTAATGTGATAAAAAAATGATTTAATTTTGGTCGAAAACTCGTCCAATTTTGGTCCTGGAATGTCTCAAAACTGGGACCTCATTTAGATCATTTTCTGATACGATCGATTTTGATCTAATTTTGATCTAATATTGATCAAATTTTGGTCATCTTTTTTTGACTCGGGTATATGTAAACGTATATGATTGTATACAATTGTATATAAGTATATTCAAATATATACATTTGCATATATTTTTCTGTAATATCTGATTATCCCTTGTCAACCAGCAGCTATATGATTGTATATAGTTGTATATAAATATATACAGCTGTATACAGTTTTATAGAAATATATACAATAATATACAGTTGTAAATAAGATACGTAAAAAATATAGAATTCTCGATATAAAACGGTATTCTGCAGCCACCGCTGACGTATGTTGCTGTGTCGTTAAATTTACACCAGAATACTATAAATGGTGCATTTAAAATGGCATACGTTCATGCTCGCGTTAGGTATTGATTGGGAGTGTTCGATTTAGGTGGATACGTATACCAATAGTATCTCAAACGTATCCCAATCGTATATACTGTATCCCGCATACCCAGTGTATCCATTCGGATGCGATATACGATTGGGATACGATTGGTGTACGTATTCAATCGAACGCCCCCGAGTATCTGTATTCCGTATCCTTCCGTACACTGTGAAAAGTGAAAGTAAAATTACATTTCCGAGATTTTACAATTTTGATGACATATCCTATTAATTTCGTTGTAAAATTACATTTTTCGCGTAAATAACCAACGAAAACGCCAGGAAATTTACCAAAAACATGTAAAATTTACAACGGAAATGTAAATTTACAGCATAACAGGTGGAAATAAAAATACCAGTGATATTCGTGGTAATTTTACATAGAACGTGTAACAAAAAAAATCGACTTTTTTTACAGTGTATATATATAGATCATATAGATACATATTTCCTTCATTGGCATATCCATAAAAGCTGAACGAGTGGTGGAGTACACCCAGGTGCATTAATTCGTGCTGTCGTAAGTCGTATAACATGGATAAATTTCTTACGACTCTTATTACGACAACGGTAAGTAATACACCTGGGTGTACATATTACAGTAGTCCTCCCCTTATTTTAACTTCTTCCCTTATTTTAACTTGTTTCCTTCCTCTACATATTTTAACTTGTCTCCTTCACTCGTCCTACCACTCGACCTGCGCGACGTGTCTGATCATGCGCATAGACGCGGAACAGGAAGGCAAACACGGCTAACAATTTGTTATCTCTGGGAGTGTTCGAGGTTGGCGAATCGTCTCCTTATCGTCTCCTCATCGTACCAAAAATGGGAATCGCGATTTGCTCCCGTATTCTATCGTTCCCATTTTGGGTACGATAAGGAGACGATAAGAAGACGTGTAAAATTATATACACTTATATACAATTGTATACGTTCATATACAATAATATAGAGACAAAAATGCTATACAATTATATACAATTGTATACAAAATTTCGTATGCAATTATATACAATTGTATAGACCTCATTTTTACCCGGGTGTAATATCCCAAGACATTTGAAATTATCGGTTATTGCCCCCATTGTTTCGTTGTGCAGTGACGAGAGGATTAAGAGTTTTGAAAATATAAAAAAATCTTATCCCAATCATTAATACGCAATGAAACTTGAGGGAAATATACAATTGATTTAGGAGGTTGACATGTTTGAGGGCGGCATGCGATACAATGCAAAACAATAATTGATTTGTACACGGAAAAAAAAAGTTTGTTGGCACAGTCACTAAAGTAGTCATATTTACCAACTAGATAGTAAAATGTGACATAGTCATCTCCGATGGTTGCATTTACTACCTTCAGATAGTAAGTCCCTGAGATGCACGCTTTAACTAACTAGATAGTAACAACAGACACTTTCGGCATGTTTACATCGACGTGTTCGGCAGTTAGGTGTACTATCTATGTATATGTATCTCTTGTACACCCGCGTCAGAGATTACCGCGTGCTACTCACCCTCTCTCTCTCTCTCTTATTCCGTGGAATTCTTATCACTCTTATGTCAGCTGATCAGTGAGTGAGATCGTGTTGATATAAAACGTTTTTAGTCTCATTTTCGAATAAAGCTATCGTTATAAAAATATATATACGTATATCTTTGCACTTGAATTAATCTTTGGTATCGGTTCTAAAATGTTCTATTGATCATTAAACTATCACCGAAAGAAATCTGATAGCACTTTCTAATAGGAATTGCACTCATTTAGTACAAATTTTAACATTGCTGTTATGGGAAAACTGGGCGAGTGCAGTTCTCATTGGAAAGTGCTACGACATATTTTATCGACTGTAAATTAGTATTTTAGTACAAAATTAGTAAAAACTCTTGTCAAAATAAAGTTTTAGATCAAAAGTCTTTTATCGGTAATAAAACTTTGGTCAAAGGAAGGTTTTAGACTAGAATTCAACTTCAGATATCGTGTGACTTTAGTGTTATGCTTATACACAGGCTTTAAATCGTTTTTGCTCTCAGTATGTCATATAGGTGAAGATTAATATATATAGTTTAATTATATTTCTTAAATAAATACAAGTGCGAGGATAAAAGTGTAGTGAATAAGTGTAAGTGAATGGCACATAGGGAAACTGACGGATTAGATCATCTCGATAAATATGTATTACATAAATAAACTAGATGCCTTCGACCCGGGTGCCTACAATTTTGGCTAAATTCGTATTGCAGTTCCCTTACGAAAGACTGATGCTTCCGGGAATATTCCGATTTTAATACTGCCAGGAAAGAAGGCGGCAGAGGGTAGTTCTAGCATCGTTAGGTTCGAGTAGTTTCTATACATATATTGTAACAATATCTTGTTCCTTAAATAGGGTGAATATGCCAGTGAATGGACGGTTAAGCATTTTTCACACTTTGATCGATTGTAACTTTTGAATTCTTTTATGAAAATTTAATTATGATACCACCATTAGAATCGTTCAACTCTGCTCTTTATGCCCGTGTAGTTCAACCTTTGATTTTATTTAATTATTAACCTCGTCTTCATACGTTTGTAAAAAAATCCGCTAAACTCCAATGAATAGACGGGTTAAATCAAATGGGACGTTTTCAGTACCAGTTTTGGATGGCTTTAAAACTTTGCTTTGCTTTTACAAAATAATAAATACTGGAAGATCAATAGTACTGTAAATATTGTTTTGAATGTTCAAAGAACATAAAAATATGTATTTTGTTGCATGTTGTGCATCATACATTCATAAGAAATAGAAATATGTAGAAAATCGTCCATTCATTGGTAGTCGTCCATTCATTGGCATAATCACCCTATAGTAAAATTGAAAATGAGCATTTTCAAAACTTCGACCCCGACCGCAGGTCAGCCGAAGCACTGATAAATGAGCACGTCTTGTTCACACTGATGCTTAAAAAAACGCGGGGCGGGGGGGGGCATACCCGCCACGCTCCCCCGCTTCCTGCGAAGCCCCGAACCCCCCACCCCGCTACCACCTCCCCATGGCTACCCGACACCAACATTACAGTGAATATTTTGTTATGCCCCCCCCCCCCCGCCCTGATACCCGCCTCACTCCCCTGCTTCCTCTGTGTCTCCGTTTTTCATGTAATGTATATAATATACATACATATGCATTGTATATGTGTATGTACAATTTATGTTAATTTCATGTTAATTTGCTTTTTACGGCATTATCGTTGATTTTACGAAGAAATGAATACAACCTTTTTTGTAGAGAATTCGATGTTCTATATTTTTTGTTTGAAACCTTTTTTTGTATGATTTGTATTTTTTTTTTTTAAATGGAAAAACATGTTTTTTGAGCGTTTTTTTGTTAAACCTCCCCATAATCTAGTATGCATTGTCTCCAAAAACTAATCAGATCTAAGTTTGGCCAAGAGAAACCCAAATCCGTTTGTACTTTTTAAATTCGTCATTCCAGTCACGAGATATCACGTATACAAAATTTTGCCCACGGACGGACGGACGGACGTACAACCTAACGGACACCAATTTTTTTATTGTTGCTTTGGATTCCTTAGGACCTGAAACGTCGACATTTGATGAAAAACTATAGGGTAATTTTTTGACGGGAACTGACCAAATTCAATACTTCGCCAGACCTATGGTCTGGGTCGAAGTAAAACTTGAAATGTCATGTTATTTTAATAATTTTATATTTACATGTAAAGTATACAGACATATTTTTACAGTGCACATTTCAATGTTACATATAATTTACCGTCCTGCATCCTATGAAGTATGACAGGGAAAGGTGAAAAAAAGGCCTTAATACCTTCTACGAAGCATTTTGCATGCTATCGTGTACATAATATGCGTGCAAATTTTCATGATATTGGATAGTATTAAAAATGTTACCGACAAATGCAATCTTTTCGTTTTCATCTAATAAAATACGTGTAATTTGACCAAATGTTGGTATGCTAGTGGACGAGTGTGCATTAATAAGAACACTAGTACCAACACTGTAAGTAATGCCACTGAATTTCACCCAAGATATATCGGTAATATGCATATTAATAAAGAAATTTGAACAATCTGCGGGTATGTCATTCATTTTTTCTGTAATCAACATTCCTGGTCCCATTTCATATCCAGATGTTAACGGCTGTTTAGATTGTATTTGATGGTAAAATCGTAATTGATTCTTCAGTGCAATTGTATATGTAATATTTTTCCTACAAGATGTGGAATTTGCACTTTCTTTAAAAAATTTATGTCTTGACTCGTGCCGGATTGTACTCAATGCACTGAGTGGTCCAGAATATTTGATGACTGTTCCATAGTGAACCATATTATGGTGCTTTGGTTTCAATGTTTGTTTAAATAGGTGTACATACATTTCGTTATGTTCAGAGACAAGCGTTTGTAAAAGAAAAGAACATTCGAACTGAATATCTTTGGCCATAACGATGTCAACAATTTCACGAAGAATTAAAAAATATCTCCATACGTCATCATCAGTATTGATTAAATCTCCTAATAGCATAGGTAGTATTAAAGAAAAATTTAAAATTTCACTTGCAGAAAATGGGCATTTTTTTGTCTTTATTTCATCTATGGTTATTAATGGTGGTTTGTTATGTAAACAATTTCCATTGTAATTGAATGTGTTAAGTCGATCATTCAATATATCAAGGCTTACAGCTTTTGTTGTAATTATAAAATAATATAAAATTTCACTCATACCATATTTCAAAGCTCCTTCAGAAATGTCATGAAATATGCCCATATAATAATTATCAGAAATATGAAAAAAATGTACAGTATTCCATATAGATTTTTGTTTGATACCAGTTTGTTTATAGCCTTTATGCACATCATCTTTATATTCTTCAGTTTGTCTCATATTTTCCTGTCTTTCTGAAGTATTTGTTGTGGTATTTTCTTTGCCCGTTTTACAGAGACGACAGAAATATCGAGCTTGAAAGCCCTCTGTATATCACAGCAAAATATACTGTTTCTTCATTATCGTCTATAGTGAATTTTAATCCAAAAGCTTGTAACTCATTTATTTCATTGGTATGTGGTGAAATATGCTGTCATTTCCAAAAATACTGCGGTCAGTGGCATGAAAAAGCTGAACTAAAAAAATGTTGTCGAGTTTTGCTCTAAATTCCGGAGGTAAACATGGAATCGTACAGTAAATTCCACCTAATTTTTGAATTCCACGGTGACTTCCAAGTGGATTATTTACTTCAAAGTCATCGTAGTATATAAATAACGGAATGCCAATTTTGTTTTTGAAATGTCTATTTATTTTTGTTTTGCCATAGAGTTCCTTGAATGAAATTGGACATTATTGTTCTATTGCCTATTAAACTCTGCATATAATTAAGTACTTTATTTAAAACATTTGGTTTGTCAAAATATGCTTTAAGAGTTTGTTTCAAAGGTACAAATTGAGCGTAGACAGGAGTCATCTCTTTTACCATCTAAAGATTTGAATACTTATTATCAATTTGACTACCTACAATACGACTTATTGGTTTAATAAACTCCTTCGACTGTTCTAAGTATTTAAAACGCTTGTATTCGGAAGATAACATGTCAAATGATTGTAAAACAGCATCATATGTTGAAGATACAACTACAATTATTTTTTCATCAGCATGCAACTTGTGCAATGCATCATCCATGGTAGGTTTTATTAAAGATAAAACTTCATTCGTCAGTTCTCTTGCATTTTCCATCATCCTTTGGACATGGATACGGGACAGTTTCGAATCAGAGTATAAGGCACTACACATTTTCATTAAGTGAGATTCAAGTTTTTCAGTGATTTGTTTTTGGGTGAATATTATTTTTTGAGAATCTGGTTTTAACGAACCGGGTTCATTAACATTTGACATGCTCCCGATTTTCCTCGTAACTGATGGTTCAGCATCAGTCGTATTAATATTACTAAAACGAGATGAGTTATTAATATTTGTTATATGCACATTACATTCAACATTTGAATTTGATGAATGTGCTAATAATAAATGATTTCTAAAAGATTTCCAAGAATTATAGTCTCGAAAGCAATTTTCCTCTTTACATCTGAAAAATGTGAGGTTCTTTAAATTATGTGCGGATTCATAATGAGATTGAAGTAATTCTACAGACTCGCATGAAATATAACATTCAGTACATAGAGGCATTATTATAATTTTTTATTTTATTTTGAGTTATAAAAAATTTAAGTTCTATTAAACTTAAATGTTAAATTAAACCATAAACAATTTGTTTACTTCCAGAACTCTTGGAATTTGCGTGTCCCACTCAGTTTGTATACAAAAAATTCCCTGCTGCAAACACAGTGCGGGTATAGTGCGGGTATAGTGCGTGCAAAGCTTGAATGCTTTTAAAGCAGCTGTCTAAAGCTTGCAGCGGCGTCTGCACTGAGAATCGTAAGTCGTTTATCACGACGTAGCACCTAGGATCACTTCCAGTTGTAGCACTATCTACAACAGCTGGAATTGGCTGAAGTGTTCTCTTGATCGACGAGGCTTTCTGACGCAGCCTTTGTATAGCTCCTTCCAGGTCTCCAATAGTCTGAAAAATTTTGAACATGTGTATCAAAAACGGTATAATACAAACTAACAAAGTTACATTTCCAACGATATATCGAGTGAATGTGAGATAACGAGATATATAGGAACCCATATTATAACTATATCATTCGCATTTAAAAAATATAAATTAAAATTTCTTTACATAATTTATAAGGTTATTTATCCGTAATACATATATTAAAAAAAACATATATAATATATTATTAAATGTTTCTATACCCTTTGTAAATCTTTTTCAAGACTAAAATTGGAATTTTTAATCACAACCCATTCACAAACTCAGATTTAAGTTTCTAAATGAAGTTCAAGATCTAAAATCTGTCGAATGAGCGTTACTGAAAATTTCAAATTGAGGTTAAAAAAAGCTGCAGAAAAGCAGAATAAATCATCTTAATAACAACAAATATCGTTTAAAGTTGTTATTTTGTATTAATATCACTTAAGTTTTAGAATATACTGCAAACTTTTAACTGTCAGTAACATAGGTATACAATTTTTGCCCTATACATCTGACTGATACCGAATTGTATTGAGCTATTGAATATAATTTGGAGATTTCAATCGAGTAGTGACTAAAAATACCAGTCTAATAATCCTAACCGACAAAAACAAAAAGACAAGTAGCGAAGACAACACCTATAAATAATTACTGGCATCATTGCTTTTAACTCGGCCAACTTTGCTGCAAATTTGGACTGATGTCCAATTTTTGGTATCAGGGCTGATATCATATTGGAATCCAAGTTCCATAAAGCCTCAAAATCTATATCTTCTTCTTCAGAAAGACACATAAATTATATTTTTCAATATTTCATGATGAAGAAAAAAAAAATAGTTTTTAAGACATACGTACACTTTTTTGACACATAATTTTAAGACATACCTTCAAATTTTGAAATGAGGTTCTCAAATCCCCAAGATCTCAAAATATGGCTCACATTGAAATTATCCATATTTTATTTGAATTCGTAAATCGCTGAAACTTCGTATTTAACTGCTGAAGTCAGGTTAAACGCTACAAATATGTCGCACACTCTATCGTTGATCAATTTTAAGAGCCGCGCATGCGCGTCCATAATCTCGTCTGTATACATAGGTCCAACTATCTAAATAGTCGCCAACACCGACGAGGGTAGTAGAAATAACCATTTAAACGGGTAGTAAATTTCACCAATCAAAATTGGTTACCCTAACTAACCTACTTATAATATATAGACATCTTTCGTAATAAGGATTACCATTTATTGCTTGTTACTGTGACAATCGTCTTTTTCTACATTTAACCAATAAGTTTGTTACAGCAGCCAATACTATTCTTACTACATCAAAAGTAGTAAGATCTACAATCGAGTTTTTTCCGTGTTAGTTGGTCGGTGTTTCGCCGCAGGTCTCCTCGCGGACTCGTCAGTTATTGGGCTGTCAACAGGCCCTATCCAAGACAGATCACCCAGTATAAATAATAATACGTTTAATGTAACTAACGCAATACTAATATGCAATACTCGCACCAATGAGATCCTCACGCATTCATCCTGCCTGGGATCTCACCAGCAACATACTTGCCTTCCCACGATCCTGACCTGGGACCACGTAAAAATAATCGAACCGAATATAAATCTGGTCTATTCGGATACTTGCGCGGTACTGTCCGAAGTCAGATCTCGAACTACGACCCTAGGTAAATGACAAACACGTAAAGAAAACAATCATTCAGGCCTTTTACAACGTAAACCTAGCACACGTTTAATACTTCCATCAAGTTACCCTTAATCCCCTAACCAAGTGTTAACCAAGTGTTGCATAATACTCGATCCGTATTTGTAATTAACAGCCATTTTGTTCATAACATTCAGGCATCCATGAAATTAATGTTTTTAAAGGCAAATGATAACACCAGGTCACCCTCAAAATTATATACCAGTATTCTGGTCACGCGCCGCGTTCTTGTTGTTATTTTGTTAATAAACCGTATCACGTAAAGAAATAATTTTCCGTTGAAAACTGTCGATTTTAAAGGTATTCTAATAATTGTTCATCTCTCGATTTCGATACTAAATATATATATATATAATAAATCTCTCGATACTTAAATTTTCTGAGTACATATGTAAAAAGGTCTAGCGCATTTGCCAAATGCAAGTGAAGCGTTGCTCAATGGTCTAAAATCAAACACAAAATAAACTAATTCAAAATGAAGTTCCAAATTAAGAATTGAATGTATCGTTCAGTAATATTAATATATTATTAGATGAATTTATAGTTGACTCGAACCAACATACTTTTGTTCACATCATCAGAACTCACCTTTTTGTTGGCACTGTTATTAACAACGTTTGCTAAGGAGGATTTTAAGAACGTCACAAATATTAAGTTAAAGAATTGTAACTTTAGATGAAAAAAGTAGTATATGTCCGCTTGTATCTGGAGATGGTACAAAATCGATAAAGCGTATCTTCGACGTGTCCATAAAAATTTGAATCACCGAACGCGCGGATCGACACAACGGAGGACCATATATATATATATATAAATACGCAAAGAAATAAAGTTGGTGAGGGAATGAAACTTTCAAGTTGCAGAAAATCTAATTCAGTGTCTTGCAAACTTAGTTCCAAATACTACTCTTTTCGAGAAGAGAGGGCGATACAAGATAAAAGCCTTTTGAGCTTTGTCGAAAAAGGAATATATTTGTATACATACCGTGCGTGAGGGAAGAAACAATTTGGACACTCCCTTTATACATTTTAGGTTCATATTGATTCGTTTATAAGCACCTATAATTTACTAGCATAGTTATACTGTTTAGGTTGTTTACTATCAAAGACAGATTTAATTTAACGACAGTAAACATTATTAAACAGAACAATAACTCTCACTCAAATTTATTTCATGACACGTATCCGGAGCACTATCCGATTTCTAAGTCTACAGTTTATCACACAGTTTCGTGATTTAAAAGAACCTCAGTTGAAGATGAACCCTGGTTTAGAAGACCAACCTTGCTAGTAACGATACAGTATTAAAAGTTTTTCAGAGTATTATTGAGAATCCAAATAAACCTCCATCTAAAATTACGCAAGAATGCCACATTAGTCGCAAATATGTGACAAATGTTTTAAGAAAACGTCATTATCACTCGTATAAAATAAAGTTCGTGAAAGAAATATCAGATGATGATTATGACAGTAGAGTTGAGTATGGCAATGAAATGATGACGCGAGCTCAGAATAATCGTCATCTTTATATTGGATTTGTTTTTCCAATGAGGCTACTTTCCAATTAAACGGATCTGTAAACTGACAAAATTATACATAATTTTGCAGATAGCAATCCATGTTGGACGAGAGATTCTCATGTACAGAATCTTCAAAAAGTAAACGCTTGTGCTGAAATATTGGGTGAAAATATCTTAGAGCCATTCATTATTAATGGCATTACTAATTCAGAAAACTACGTTTGCCTTTTGACTGCTGAAATTGCACCACGTTTACAAAACATAACAGGAGATGCAATTCATTTTCTAAACCAAATATTTATTAATAAATGGATTTCTAAAAGAAGTCAACGTGCATAGACACCATGATTACCAGGTCTGTCACTAGATTTATTTTGCTCTGGTAATCTAAAACACAAGGTCTACGAAACAAAACTAACGAATCTTGACGAAATACAGACTTGAATAGTTGAATTGTCGAATTCCATTGTGCCGGAAATGTTTCAAAACGCAAAGAAGGGTGCGTATAATCGATTAGCATACTGGCAAGAGATTAATGGAATCACTTAAATCAAGCATCCCGAAGCTGATTGTGCAATCTCCGTGGTACATCTCAAATGATTTTGATGATGGTAGTAGAACCGACCATGTTGCAATTACAACATTTTACTACACTCTTCGTTTTCAAACGTTTCTGAGAAAACAATCTTTAAAATTGCCTGCCAAAAATGAACTCTATGCATACACTGAGAGAAGTTTGGCAACGTAGGTCACGGACCCTCGCACAAAAGATGAACTGTAGCTATATGATTGAGGCAGTCCAATTTTTAAGGTATATGCTACTCTAAGCATGCTGGTACCAGCTGATCGAAAGCAGAAACTGGCGGTGAGGCAGTGGGCAGTATGGGTAGAGTAAGGGAAATACGAAACTAGTGTTTTTTTCTTAATTCGTCTCGAAAAGACCTTTCAAGTGAGCCCCCACTAGGCCCATGTTGCCATTTAAGATTTTCACTACTCTCGTGACCAACGTGACCCCTTAGAGGTTGAGGGGTCGCAATCCTAACAAAAGATCGAGTTTTTGAAAATCATTTCACGTGTTTTTTTGTTGTTGTTAATATCGATGGCTTTCTTAAGAAAACTTACACGTTTGTGTGTTATTTTAAATGTAAACGTGCTAATTTCGTATGGGGCGTCGATATATTGTATATACAGGGTGGACCTCGGCTTGCGGGTCATAGGCATTCCATGTTAAAGAAATAACTAGATCAGCCGACTAATCACGCGGTATTTAGAACTTGTCGGCTTTGCTACAATTCTTAATTCTGTTTTGTTATGCATTGTGAGAAATTAAAATCCTGTAGCAAACCCTAATTATCACGGGATTAATCGATTGAAGATCTAGTTACTTCTTTAACATGGAATGCCTATGACCTGCAAGCCGAGGTCCACCCTGTATATATATACAGGGTGATCCAAAAGTCCCGGAACAGCAAAATATCTCAGCGGGAGTGCATTTTCGGGGAAAATGTTTTAGACAAAAGTTTAACGATTTTTCCCTGGCTATTTAATGGCGATATTGAATTTGACCTTGAACATGACCTTGAAGGTTATTTCAAGGTCAAGTTAATTTTTTTAAATGGGGACCCCTATTTTTTTTCACGGATTCGGAAAGAGCACAAAATTTTACGTCCGAATATGCTATGGCCGTTTTTTTCGGCAACGTCATTTCAAGGTGAAACTTAAAACTCCCGTGACGGCGAAATATCTCAGAGGGTGCATTTCTTTGGAAATTGTTTCAGACAAAATTTTAAGGATTTTTCCCGGGCTATTTAATGGTAGCACAGAATTTGACCTTGAACATAACCTTCAAGGTTATTTCAAGGTCAAGTTTGTTTTTTTTTAATGGAAACTGCTATTTTTTTTCACGGATTCGGAGAGAGCAGAACAATAAATTGTTTCGAAGTTTACGTCACTGTAAAGGATCTCCCTAGAGCAGATCGTCCTGAACAAAATGAATTTAACCACTCTCAATACCGGAAGATCCTCATAACTTCGTTAAGAAAATGAAACGGGGTTCCAATTAAAAAAAAAAATAATCTTGACCTGAGAATAATCTTCAAGGTAATTTTCAAGGTCAAATTTTATGCTAGCATTAAATATCCCGGAAAAAATCCTGAAACTTTTGTCTGAAACATTTTACCCGAAAATGACCTCTTGCTGAGTTAATTCGCTGTTCCGGGAGTTTTAAGTTTGGCCTTGAAATGACATTGCCGAAAAAAACGGCCATAGCATATTTGGACGTAAAATTTTGTGCTCTCTCCGAATCCGTGAAAAAAATAGCAGTTTCCATTAAAAAAAAACAAACTTGACCTTGAAATAACCTTGAAGGTTATGTTCAAGGTCAAATTCTGTGCTACCATTAAATAGCCCGGGAAAAATCCTTAAAATTTTGTCTGAAACAATTTCCAAAGAAATGCACACCCTCTGAGATATTTCGCCGTCACGGGAGTTTTAAGTTTCACCTTGAAATGACCTTGCCGAAAAAAACGGCCATAGCATATTCGGACGTAAAATTTTGTGCTCTTTCCGAATCCGTGAAAAAAAATAGGGGTTCCCATTTAAAAAAATTAACTTGACCTTGAAATAACCTTCAAGGTCATGTTCAAGGTCAAATTCAATATCGCCATTAAATGGCCAGGGAAAAATCCTTAAACTTTTGTCTAAAACATTTTCCCCGAAAATGCACTCCCGCTGAGATATTTTGCTGTTCCGGGACTTTTGGATCACCCTGTATATATGTATATATGAGCGATTTTCGAAAAACCCGTGATTGTTTATATACTATGGACATTAATGAAGAAATAAGTTCGAAGAAATTAGTTCAAATCGCCGCAACATAATATGAACTTTTGGGAGCCCCAATGAAGGTTACTGCAGATAAACAATTTTCGAAACCGCCCTCTCTCATAATCCTCTCAGAAGGCAGAGTGCGTCTTCATTGGTACGATACCGGTGCGAGACCAGTACGGACATGGCATGCGAAGACCTGTCCTATAGGTGGAGGAATGCGTTCAAGTTATGAATGCGAATTTTCTTCTACGGAACCGGCTGATTGCGGGACAAGCCGCAAGTGGAAAAGTAGAATGTAGCGAACCCGCTTCGACGACGTGAGGCGAATATTCGAAGAATGCCTGGTCGTGCCCCGAATCGAACACGAGGAGGTACCCCGTTCGACGTTTCCTTCGCACACTAAAATTACTCGTTTTTCGCTGTGACTTGCTTTGGGTAACCCCATGTTTTATTTTCGTTCTGAAAATAGAAGGAATGCGAGAAACTAGTTACTTATCCTTTGCATGAAGTTTCTTATTTGATGGACTGCGGGGAGCAAACGAGCTAATAAGCGAATTCAAAAAAGGAGGTTACTTTGGGGTTCTACACTATTTCAATTTGCTTTTAATAATGTTATAAGAGTACAACAGTACCCTGGTAGAGATTTGGCTGGTTGAACTAGCCATTATCCTGCTGTTCGGTAGAATCTCGGTAGAAATATACACGAATTCTAGATAAAAGCCCGCTATAGACCATTAACATATATTTAGAGTGACATAAAGCAATAATTAAAAACTGAAAATATCATATTAACCCTCCTGAGCAAGAGTTTTTCTTCACCCATATGGAAACAATGTAGTTTGGACGAGTATACTCGTCCTTGTGTACAGGAGGATTAAATTTGTATAATATGTAAGGATCAATGGATTCGACAAAACGAGCAGGTATGAATGTAAATAATTTTTCTTTGGATATAAAGCTTTGATCTTTACACCAGCTTTGTAAACAATCGCGACAGCATGTGCAGGCGAATCATTGCCATATTGGGCGATCGATCGAGAGGTATTCGAGATTATCGAATCGAGCCGAGGTCGATAAGTTGTAGGAGCTTGTCGCACTCATGTTAATAGTATATTTCGCAACTAGTGCGTAAAGTACGATTTTACGCACTGAGTGAGACCGACACGAACGAGTGGCGGGCATAGCCAGCCACGAGTTCTGTGGAGATCTCACGAATGTGTAAATCGTACGCACGTGTTGCGAATCCTATTTTTTGTCATATAGTGCGTAAAATTCGAAACATGTTATAAAATAAAATGCTAAGATGAAAAGACGGGAGCGAAGGGGCGGGGGGGGGGGGCAGAGCCCCCCCGATAATGGCAATATTCTTATACCAAAATGAAGACATGTAGATAATTATAATATTTTCATAAACTTTATTGTTTAGAAATAGATATATCTTGTATACATAAATACACGTTTGATTATAGTTAGATTATATCATATTTAATGTTTGTAAATGCTTTGCCTGTTTCCAAAATCAAATAGGAAAACACCCTAAATATAACTACGCATGATATGCAATATTAAATAATTAACAATAAAACAAAATAATAATTCCTTTTCGATTTGAATAATCATGTCAAAAATAAGTACAATATTTAAAATTTATGTAAATTAAATTATATATATTATCACTGAATACTGCACGAGTTGTTAATTTCTACTGCCGCTCTATTATTTTGTTTTGATACTACAGGAGGGGTGTCGGTCTTGTCATTTTTTGCACTTTTCGTTGGGACTTCATTAATGCCATCATCGTTGTCATCCTTTTCAGTTATCGAAGTTGCAATTTTATTTGTTACTAATGGATGCTTCAACATACCCCTCAGCAACTTGTGCAGACTTCCACCCTCCATGTCGTTTCAACGTTGAAATATTTGCACCCGAATGCGCCAATAATGTTGCAAACGTACGCCTAAAGCTGTGACCGGTATAGAGGTGGGGGTCTGATAAACCCAACCATTTAGCTACTTCTGAAGGCATGCCGCCAATCGTATTGATCCCAACAGGCGAATTTATACATTTCCCATTTCTTGTAGTTAGAAAAAAATTATTTAGTTTAGTGTTAAGAGGTCTCATATCCACATATTTTTGTACGATATCTAAATATTCCCCTTCGATTACAAAATTCCGGGGAACACAATTTTTTGTATCTTTTATGTAAACGATAATAATTTTGTTTTCTTTCTGGACGTTATCTATTGTCATTTTGTGAAGTTCCTCCCGTCTGCACACAGCGAACAAACCGAAAATCAAAACAACCTGTAAACGCAATTCACCTCAAGATCAAAACATACTTTGAAGACATTAATAACAGTAAATGTTTACCTTTGTTGTCATATACTTTTCATCAGGAGCTTCCTTTATGAATTTCTGTAGTTCGTTCGGTGAAAAGACTTTCGCTTTTTTAGGAGCATAACCAACATTTTTCTGTTTTAAATATGCACGCAGTCGAGTGTAGTTCGCTATATCGATTGATTCGTTCACTTGAAGCATCCTTTTCAGCATGGAAAATGTTGACCACAAAGAAGAAGGACGTGCCGTTTCATTTAAATGATGGAAATAGGCCAATAAAACCGTCTCAGCAGAAGATGTGGTCTTGTTATCATTTTTCCATTTCACAAACGCCTCATAACATTTTCCATAAATTAATTTTGATTTTTTCGGAAGCGTCTCTAAAATCGCTTCTTCCGCGGCCTTCATTATATCGTCAGGTATGTCATCCTCACTACACATTTCGGTAACACTCATTGTTTATTTATCCGAATAATACAAATTCGACCTAATCGTCAACTGTCGCAATCTACAACTAAGATGCTCGTGGATTTTCGTCGGCGCGCTATTCATCGGTGTCCCCTCTCTTGATTGTCTAAATGAGTGGGGCACAGCATTACATAATAAAAAGAGGCATATTAACAATGCGTATGAGGATGGGTGGAATAAAGTTTTTGGACCAATCATAAAGATTAAGGTATAGAGGAATCAACTTTTACGCACTAGTGGAAATTTTACGCACTAGTGAAAATTTTACGCATTAGTGAAAATTTTACGCATTAGTGAATAAAAGTATCACTTTACGCACTCCCAGAAATGCGTAAAATCGAATTTTACGCACTGTATGTCAAAAACTCTATTAGCTGTCTCAATGTCTCGCGTTTCGGTAGATTTACGCCAGAATTCATGTCATTTTTAGTAGGATTTCTACCTATATTATAGACCTAGTTTCTAGCCAGATCATCAAAATCTAGGATAATTCTAGGCAGATTCTTGTGACCATCTCTACCAGGGTAGGGACGAAGTTATTGTATCAATGTCATTCATATCGTCCGGCTTCATTACATTTCGATATTTATATGTTTTTATAACGAGGACTACTAAAAAAACTACCTCTTTTTTTAATTCAACGTATGATTTGATGACAAGTGTATGATTTTTTGGTCAAACAATTTTTTTTCGATTTTTATTATATTACCATTGAATTCCTCGTCAAAAATTATTTAAAAAATAATTGTTGCGGAATTTATGAACGACGACTTCATATAGTTGATTTTGTGCCTGGACCCTCCCCTTAATGCAGAAGACTTTAGATTTGTTCTGCATCACGAAACAACTATATTTGCTTTAAACAGAAAGCTGAAAATTTTACCAGAACATACAATATTAAACACGAACTTCAGTCAAAAAAAGACGAACGAAAGTCAAAATGCATTTTGCATCTTTTTGGATTGTCAAAATGCAGACGAAGTATGAGAAGACTATCGTCTAAGTAATGCAAAGTCTAGATTCAAAATTCTTTTGTTTTTCATCACGTGACAAACAATTATGATGACATAGTTTTCATTCCGTTTTAAATCTTTGTTATACATACCTGGAAAAAAATGGTCTGTAGAATCCACTAGAATTTCAGTGCTACCAAGGTACCGAGGTATGTCACGGTCAGATACTATCAGGTATGTGAAATACACATACCAAATTTTGCAACGTGCACAAAATGGGCCCTATAATCAGAAACTTAAAGCCGTTATTATTTCACTAATATTAATATAATGATCAATATTTTGTTCAATCCGATGAACGTTGTGAATGTTTGGGGCAGTATTCCCGCGACAGAGAACTTCAAGATACAACTTAAATTAGAACCTACATTCATTTAGATAGTCATGCGCGTCCATTCTTTTTCTTTCGGCAACAAACCATAATTCTGTATTTATGGTATAAATTTTAACAATTATTGAGATTCTAGGGATAACCATTCATTTTTTTTCCTGGTATGACTATTACTACTACACTAGAATTTACTAAATGAATTTTTGAATGGGGGTAACGGGAATAGTCTTTGTAATTAAGGATACTCGTCTATAACAAAATGTCAAACTATTATACCGTATTGTATATTTCGAGATAAGGTTATAAATATTGGTAAAATTTATAGTATATTTCACATCCACCATATCGGTGGCAGGACTTTGTAGTAAGTCAAAAGCGCGAGTTGCGCGACTAGACTTCACGACCTTTCTCGCAAGTGCACAAATCTATGAAGGTAAAAACAGAAGAAACATCCGGAAATTCATAACAGTATGTCCCACGTACAAACGTTTATGTTATAAGCGCGTAGTGTAGGTATGGTAAAGTGATCGTTAACAAATCATAAAAAAGTTAAAGTTGTGATTATGATATTACATATGTTGAGCTTAATCTGATTAATGAATTTCATATCCCAGTTTGATACTGGTAATTATGAGAAGAATACTCGATCTCGTGTTCCTAGGACAAAAGCGTTCAGTCCAGGCCCATTTGTCAGAAGTGTCAACGGAAGCTCACGAGTCAATCACATCCGTTCCAGCCATCCCATTACGAATCAATATTGAATGCACATTATAACAGCCCTAGGATACCATTCATGGCATTGATACACTGACAGGATTATGTCATGAGCAGTAATCGATAGCCATTATGTACCCCAAGTTTAGGGGCCGAATGGCTATTTAAGAAATATGTACTGTACTGCATGTTTTGTTTTTATACGAATGTAGTAAATATCAGGCACTCAAATTTTGCTCAAATGTCAATTTGGCACGGCTTAGTTCAAAACTTACATTATTGTTAAAAATATGTATTATTTTGTAATGAAGAAACCCGAAACAATGCAAATAATTTATTCAGTAATAATATAGACGTGATGTATTTAGATATAAAAATCCAGAGTAAGTGCCGTTCACAGGAAATTTTCGTCTGCAGGCCCTTTTCGACCTTCGCATTACGCGAAGGGGAAATCGAGAAATTTGACGGAAATTGCTTCCGTTTCGGTGCGATAGGAAGTGACTTTTCTCCACTTATCGAACCACATTTATGTCACCTCTTATCCGATTTTCCGATCTTCTGTATTTTGTTCTGAGAACATAAAAGGATTATTATGGATACACCAGTATTAGTTTCTGTGGATGTATTTATTGCTTCATTTTCCGAAATAAATTTATATCGTTCTATAGGAATAAATTGCAGTTTTGTACATGGCGGGTATGTTGGCTACTTTTGGAAGTCGCGAAGATACGTATTAAGAGTGACGGCGTACTTTTTGCGTACTCCTTGAATACATGTATAGTGCACTGAGAAAAAAATCCATAGTTCAATTGACTATATCACAAAGTTGGAAAAATATAGTTAAAACTGCTATGAAAAATAGTTAAAATTACCACTTTCATAGTCGATTTTACTATAATTTTGTTACACCGTCTATCTCCTCATAGTTAAAAAAATCAATTATGTAGAATGATTTAAATAAATATGACAAATATAGTTAAAATAACTATAATCTAGTGTGTCTTCATTTCACACCATGTCTGGTAGAAAATCTTTATATTTACAGTTGTTCATAGTTAAAGTTTGTATTTGCTATAAAGCCATAGTAAAGACTGCCGCACTCCGTGTGTTTTGATGCCGACAGGTGGCGACGCGGCGTTCGCAGTTTTTTTTCTTCGAGCTCCTGGCTCCCGTTATTGAAGTGGATTGTCATTTGGTCATAAGGAGAACCGTCGGGCGTCAAGATACCGTAATACATAATGCATGTCGTATACGCACGTGTTTCTATAGACTAGTTATGCGACATTGAAATTGGTGTGTATAATTGCATTGCGTAATACATTTTTTAACTGGCTAGTTATTTATTATATATTTTTTAACTATGAGGTGTGACAATAAAATTAGCTGCCGAGGTTCGAGGAAAGACAGCTAATGATATTGCTCGCGCAAGATGTATCTTATGTTTTTTACTTCTGCCTAACTTCGTGCAGGAGAAAATGTTGACAGTTGTAGCAAGAGGAAGTTGATTTATGTAAATATTCCCATATCGAAAAGCTTTATTGAAGCAAGCGATTAATACTAAATTCATAATGAGATCCATCGTCACGGTATTGCTATTGAAAACAATTTGCAAACAAATAACGTTTCCCGAAAAAATGATCAAACTTTTCTGAGTTATTAGAGTTGTAATTAATCGCCAGACACTAATTATGCTGTAAATAAATCCTATATATTTATACAATTATTGTTATAAAACGATTCATTTTACATTAAAAAATCTAAAATTTCGATGATACCATCGACTTCTGTAAAGTTCATTCTTTACATTTTGATTACGACATATCTCGTTAGGTATGTTTGTTGAAATACAGTAGTCTTCCCCTTATTTTAACTCCTCTTATTGTAACTTTGTCCCTTATTTCGCGATAAATCTGTCAATTTTTTTTACGGTGAGGGGGGGGGGGGATGCATTAGGAACCATAGGGGGTTGAAGATGTTGGTTAACCCCCACGTGCGTCGGACTCCCTTATCCATGGTGTTGAGGACATGGTTTTCCTCTGCAGACTGCACCGGGCAATGCCGATGGCAACTTTTGACATTACTGTATCGTCATTTTCTTTTGTATCATTTTGTGTTCCTATTTTGTATTGCCAATAACATAAAATTGAGTAGGTACATGGCAGCCATGTCGATCGGTCACGTTTTGTCGCGCTCTAATTACATTTTCAATTTCGTACTTAAATAATTGCTATAAACTTTTAAAAGTGTACCACACGGTTTCCGCTAGTGTACAGCAGCATAAAAAGTGCCTTAGTCTTTGGAATTTATCCTCATAAAGTGTGAATTCTGTGTGAAATTGTTGCAAATAAAATCGCAACGAAAATCTCTACATTATATTTATTTATTTACGCAAGTCGTTCCTCAACAAAGTGATGTTTTCATGAGTACAACTGACGACATCTATGAAGGCCACTTACAACTACAAAAATTAATGAACACTATAAATAAAAACATTATAATGTAATATCTTTCAAACATTCGTGGATCTTGATAAGTGACATATTTAGATAGACAGAGTTGCCGCTTTTTCTTCTACAATTCATAGTGCTGTCTCTTTCTTCGTTCTTTCTCAGCTGAAGAATATTTACTTAGTACCGGTGTTTACTTCACACACATATAACCAAAAGTTGAACTGTTATTAGGATCATTTGTTTATATTTGCTCATAAGAGTAGCTTTTATTTTGATTTAAATTAAAAACTTATAATATTCAATCAAAATTATTATCGTATTAAATATGAAGAAAATTTGAAAAATAGTGATATTAGTATTTATGATGCCTGACAAAAGTGTTAAAGTACAATATTGCGGTGGTAACTGTGGTCAGACTGTGAAAACCCCTCAAATTTGTGATTATTGCCAAGTTCCCTATCACCCGAAGTGTACAGAATTCACAAAAGTTTCTACGCAAGACAAACCATCAACCGTAATCACGGTATGTAAAAATTGCATAATTAAAGCAAATCCAGGTATGCAAAAAACATCGCTATCTCGTTCTAGTTCCACATCTTCGGTTAAATCCGTAGCAGGCAAGAATTCAGATGAAAATTTATCTTTGAACAAAATCATTACATTTTCAAAAAGTGATACATCAACTGCCCCTGAGTGCCCTCTTGCTGAGCTCATAACTGCTATTAAAGAGAACGTAAATGCAGATGTCATAAAAGCAATCAATGAAAACTCTAATACCTTATATAGCTTTATAGAAGAACAGAGATCAAACGCATCTTTCATTGAGGAACAAAACAAATTGCGGGCAGAATTTAATACACAATGAGCGGCATTAAAAACGGAAAACGATGAACTTAAGGCTGATAATGCAAAAATTTGGGATCAACTGAACAAATTAACTCGGAGCTTAAATTCCGTAGTACAGCAAGCATTTCGTCACGATTTATCAATATCTGGTATACCTCGAGAACAAAATGAAGACATCAACAAACTGGTCATCAACACGGCATCAGCAGTCGGCGTAGATATAACATCTGACGATATTATTAGTGCACATCGAATTAAATCCTCAAAATGAAATGTAGGAAAATCGACCCCGATTCATGTGGAATTCGACTAAATAAAAAAGCGGAACACACTTTGCAGCTCCATAAGAAATTCTAAGGAACTCTGCGCATCATCCATTTGGAGTGTTGCCGCAGACAATAAAATTTATGCAAATGATTGGTTAACCACTGATTCCTACCAATTACTTCGCTCAGTTAAGCGTATGGTACGCGAGCGTGGCATTAAATATGTCTGGGTGAGAGATGGAAAAATTTTAGTTAAAAAGAATGATGATCCTACAACCAAAACTGTACACATCCAAACTGAGGAGGAATTATCTAAATTATTTTCATGACACTCGGTCATTCGTCACGCTACAAGAGATTATGAGCTTCAAGAGCGAAGATCATCAACCTCGTCGCTGCTTACCATTTCAAACGAAACTAATTTCGATGTACGGGCTAATTCTACACAAAAACATGTACATAGCACTTTTCACATCAATAAGTCAAAAGCAGATTCCTTTACAAACTTGGCCACATCATCGGGATACTTGCGATTGTGCCATATCAATGCGCAGTCCCTTAAAACTAAAGGACGTATGTCTAACTTAAACAATTATTTTACTGCAAATTTATTTCATGTCGTTTGCGTCTCAGAAAAGTGGCTTAATGCGAATATCCCAGATGACGTGGTTCTTATTGATAATTACATAATCCATCGATCTGCTAGAGATCACAAAAAAGGAGATGGCGTAGCAGTCTATGTACGCAACTCAATTAATTCGCGTAAAATTTATTCATCATCTGAGCTACTTCAGGCTGGTACTATCACAAAAACCGAATTCTTTTTTATTGAACTTTTCTTTGAATCCAGCCCTCCGATCCTGCTTGCATCTGTTTATCATCCTCCCAACTCGCCTCATTTTAAACAATTGGAATCAGAACTAGCGAAAATCCTTCATAGATATAGTAATATCGTTGTAATTGGCGATCTCAACATCAATCTATGTAAATCTGGTCCCGATTCGTCATTTCTTTTCGATTTCGCGGAAAATAATAATCTAAACATAATCCCTTTCAATGCAACGCATTCCACCCGAACATCTACATCATGGATAGATCACTGTCTTGTTGACGATCTCGACAAAGTTCAATCATTTGGTCAAGACCTTGGCCCAGCAACCTCAAACCATCACTTAATATACATTGAATATTATCTTAAACCACCGCCAGCCTTACCTTATAAATTTACTTGCCGAGATCTTAAATCTTTCTCGCATGATCGTTTTCGTCAAGATCTAAGTTCGATCGACTGGCAACCGTTTTTTTCCACGAACTCAGTTGATAATAAACTCAGCTATCTATCGATTACTCTGAGACAATTGTACAATCGTCATGCCCCGATCATTACGGTTACTCCATCTAAACCTTATAAACCCTGGATCACTGATGAAATGAAATCTCAAATTAAACATAGGAACTTAATGTACAAGCGCTACAAACGAAATCGTAATGTGCTAACCTTTACAGATTTTAGAATAGCTAGAAGAAGGGTTCGACGGCTAATTTTTAAAGCTGATACACAATATTGCTCAAATAGAGTAAACAAACTATCGTCATCGGAAGCAATCTGGAAGGAACTCAGAAAGCTTGGTCTCGTTAAACCTAAACCCCCGCTGCCGAAACTCATCTGTTCTACAACTGAATTAAATAGTTATTTTACTAATATCTCAAATTCAAATAGTGTTCACCCATCACTTGCATTACCATCTGACATATTCGATTATAATGATACTCCTGAAATGTTTTCTCTTAAGAATATAGATCTATCCACACTTGAAAGGGTTTTATATTCCATAAAATCAAAATCAGCAGGAAATGGTGGAATCGATTTCAATTGCTTAATATCAGCATGGCCGCATATTAACAACATTATCCTTGAGTTATTTAATCACTGCCTTCAAAATAGCATCTTTCCTCAGGATTGGAAAAGGTCAATCTTAAGACCTATCAATAAAGTCCCGTCTCCTCTATTGCCGTCAGATTATCGTCCGATAGCATTACTATGCTATTTGGCAAAAATGCTCGAAAAGATAGTATACGAACAATTACTTAGCTTCTTAAATTTGCATAAATTACTTGACCCAAAGCAATCTGGTTTTAGAAAAGGACATAGCACACAAACAACCCTTATTCACGTATTGGATTACGCACGTCATGGCATGGAGGCAGGTATGCTAACAATCTTGGTTTTATTTGATTTTTCTAAAGCGTTTGACACTATAAATGTTGTAACTCTCCTTCAAAAGCTAAAAAAACTCCGATTATCACCCAGTACTCTGAGATGGTTCTCCTCTTATCTAATCGGCCGTTTTCAAGCTGTAGCAAATGTTGATGGACACCAGTCTCACTGGAAAGAGGTTTACGCAGGCGTGCCACAAGGATCTACCCTAGGCCCCCTACTATTCTCCATTTTAGGAAATGATATCACGTCAATACTAACTCATGCAAGCCATATGCTTTATGCTGACGATCTGCAAATAATGCTTCAATGCAAACCGTCTGAGATTGACAAAACTGTATCACTAGTCAACATTGATGTACGTGCAATCTCTAAATATGCTAAAGACGTCGGATTATCACTTAGTTTACCAAAAACCAAGGTCATTCTCCTTGGTACTTCGCCCCTCATTCGAAACACAAAGATTTTACAAATGCCTAAAATCGAAGTCGATGGCTTTGTTATCCCTTTCGTCGATGAAGTGATCAATCTTGGGCTAAAAATTGACTCCTCCCTTACTTGGGAAGGTCATATCAAGCTCGTAAGAAGACGCGTAAATTCAGTACTGCACCACCTGAAATATAATAAAAACGCCCTATCGACTAAGCTTCGACGAGATCTAACAATTTCTTTAATTTTTCCTCACCTTGATTATTGTTGTGTAGCATATAGTGTTATCTCGCGAACGCGTAGTGAAAAGTGCCAAAGGCTCTTAAATCAAAGTATCAGGTTCATCTTTAACCTAAAGCGCGAGTCACATGTAACCCCTTACAGACGTCAGTTAGGCTGGTTACCAATCAAATACCGTCATCTGTACTTCATGGGGAGTCTCACTTATAGTGTCATAAAATACAGGGTACCGGAATATTTATACTCGCTCTTTAATTTTCGTGGGAATACAGATCTTCGTCATACTCGAGTCACTGAAGATACTCTCTTAGTCCAAATGGCCAAAAACAACAATTATTACAAATCCTTCGTCCTTACCGCGTCACGTCTATGGAATTCACTGCCTACGTCGATCCGTGAAAACAGTTCTCTTCCTGTTTTTAAACAAAATTTCTTTAATTTCCTCTCTAACTATGAGCTACATCACGAAAACCAATATCTTCTTTCCACTCACTTTTAATCCATATATAAAAATCTTATTGCCTTATAAAACTCATACATACTTCAACTTTAAATTTTTGTGTGTAAAATTAGATCATCTTTCAATAGAAAGGTGCACATTAATTATTAGTATGCAGTGATCCCTTCATCCAGTTTTTAAGTTTTAATTAATCTTAAGATTTACTATTAGTTAAGTATTATAAACAGGTCTGCTATCTTCCTACTCACTACTTGTAATTTCAAAATAGTACATAATATTATGTTATGCTAAATATGTAATCTTGCATGTAAATTTTTAATCAGCCTTATGGTAACGCGAATATTTATTCGCAACCAAGGTTGTAAAATAAATAAAATACAATACAATACAATAAATACAATTTTATTTGACGGAGGGGGAAAATGGGTTAAGCACCATACGGGGTTGAAGATGTTTGTTAACCACCACGTGGTCGGACTCCCTTGCCCACGGTGTTCAGGGCATGGTTTACCGACCAAAACCCTAACATCCCTTGGCCCTTCATAATCCACTTGTGCAGTCTGCGACAGAAAAGTGTCTCCGATATCCATCCCTTCCGCTGCAGACCGCACCAGGCAATGCCGATGGCAACTTTTGGCATTACTGTATCGTCATTATCTTTTGTATCATTTTGTGTTCTTATTTTGTATTGCCAATAAAGACAATTTTTGTTGACGGAGGGGGGAAATGCGTTAGGCACCATAGGGGGTTGAAGATGTTGGTTAACTCCCACGTGGTCAGACTCCCTTGCCCACGGTGTTCAGGGCATCGTTTACCGACCAAAACCCTAACCTCCCTTGGCCCTCCATAATCCACTTGTGCAGTCTGCGACAGAAAAGTGTCTCCGATATCCACCCCTTCCGCTGCAGACTGCCCCGGACAATGTCGATAGCAACTTTTGGCATTACTGTATCGTCATTTTCCTTTGTATCATTTTGTGTTCCTATTTTGTATTGCCAATAAAGACAATTTTTGTTGACGGAGGGGGGAAATGCGTTAGGCACCATAGGGGGTTGAAGATGTTGGTTAACTCCCACGTGGTCAGACTCCCTTGCCCACGGTGTTCAGGGCATCGTTTACCGACCAAAACCCTAACCTCCCTTGGCCCTCCATAATCCACTTGTGCAGTCTGCGACAGAAAAGTGTCTCCGATATCCACCCCTTCCGCTGCAGACTGACCCGGACAATGTCGATAGCAACTTTTGGCATTACTGTATCGTCATTTTCCTTTGTATCATTTTGTGTTCCTATTTTGTATTGCCAATAAAGACAATTTTTGTTGACGGAGGGGGGAAATGCGTTAGGCACCATAGGGGGTTGAAGATGTTGGTTAACTCCCACGTGGTCAGACTCCCTTGCCCACGGTGTTCAGGGCATCGTTTACCGACCAAAACCCTAACCTCCCTTGGCCCTCCATAATCCACTTGTGCAGTCTGCGACAGAAAAGTGTCTCCGATATCCACCCCTTCCGCTGCAGACCGCACCGGGCAATGTCGATGGAAACTTTTGGCATTACTGTATCGTTATTTTCTTTTGTATCATTTTGTGTTCCTATTTTGTATTGCCAATAAAGACAATTTTTTTTGACGGAGGGGGAAAATGCGTTAAGCACCATACGGAGTTGAAGATGTTTGTTAACCACCACGTGTGTCGGACTCCCTCACCTTGGATGTTGATGGCAAGATTTACCGACTAAAACCCTAACCTCCCTTGGCCCTCCATAATCCACGTGTGCAGTCTGCAGCAGAAAAGTGGCTCCGATATCCATCTACTCCGCTGCAGGCGGCACCGGGTTATTTCTTTTGCAACGATAACCCTCTATCATCGGGTAAGTGGTTACAGGATCTCGTGTGACCTCAGTAGACGGAGAGATCCCAGCAACACTGCTTCCTGCATTCGGATTGCGATGGAATTTGCATGTTCTCGGCAGGCCCCAATGCTTTTGATGTTTTCGAGGAAAGTGGTTGTCATTCCTCCCAGCACTCCAATTATTTATCTACTGGTGCAGAGAACTCGATGACGAAGATAGATTTGTCATCGAAGTCAACAAGGATGATGTCAGGCTTATTGGCTGATATTTGCCTGCTCGTCGGGAATGATTAATTCCAGTATATTCGGCACGACTCATTCCCGACTACGGATTCGATAACAGTGGGGACGTACGGCAAAACTGGGGTTGCATCAATACCATAAGTGCTGCGAAGATGGTAATACAGCACTCGGAGAGCCGCATTGTGACGTTCGATGTATGCTGAAACTGCATATCTTGGGCATGCTGCCAAAACATCCATTAGTGTCTCAGTATGACATCTACACGATTTACAAAGCGTACTCTGCACCGCCTGGTGTAAAATGTTGTGACGTTACGCTAAGGTATTGATGACCCCATCCTGGCATGCGAAGATAAAACCCTCGGTCTCGGATTTCAAGCCGGCTGATCTTAAGAAGGAGAAGAAGGTCATCTCTGCCGACAAGCCAAGTTCTTGGACATTTCGAAAGAATTGTCCATGCAACGGCTTGTCGATATGCCTTCCTTCCAACATACGGAGTTGTTCCTTCCGTATGTTAGGCCTGAGACGCACTGGGCACAGATTGATGACTGATTCAGCTTCCTGTGCACCACTACGTCCCACGTTGAAAACCAGACCGAGGTTTCGCGCCGCTCGTTCCGCCTTGTTGTACAAAAACGCCCCCTTCCCCTGAATTTCATGCTGATGAACTAGCATCATCAGGGGATCCTCCGTTCGATTAATCACGTCGCAAGCTGTTTCGAGGACCAATCGGTAATGCATACACTCCAGGCTTAAAAGGCCACGACCTCCCATATTTCGGGGCAAATGCAGTCGTTCCACGGAAGATCTTGAATGCAAACTGCGTTGCATACAAATCATCTTCCGTGTGCTTCGGTCAAGATTCCATATATCGTCAACGCTCCACTTCAGTGCTCCAAAAGAATAGAGCAGTGGTGATACGGCCAACATATTCGTGGCTGCCACCTTATTTCTCCCGGTCAATTCTGATGACCAGATCTGACGGAGAATGAGCCGGTATTTCTTAATGATGGTGGTTTTAGCAGCCTGCACATCCTGGACATGCCTTTGAGGTACGCCCAGGTATGTGTAGGCTTCTTCGGCGCTAAGGTGGCGGATGACATTTCCGTTGACGAGACAAAGGAAATTATTACCAAATGCTAAGGTAGGTTCCATGCTTTGCTCCCCTTGTCGGAAGGAAATTGATAACATGTGGAAAAAACAATGTAAAGTATATGATCAAAATGTCCCTACTGAAATTCCAAGTACATCCAGTGATTTTACTCAAGATTCTTTGTTTCCTGAATCTAATGATAAACGCAAAAATGATTCTCATTGTGGTTCTGATTATGATACCGATTTTCGTTCAAAAGATGAAGAACCTTCGAAACATAATCAAAATTGTGAAGTACTGCAGAAATTACAAGCCAAATTTAAAGATCCAGGGACAACAAATGTCGAAAAATTTTATATAATTACATTGGCACCTGACTCGTGGAGTATGAATAAAATAGCTACATTTTTTAATTGTTCTCGGCGATTTGTCCAAAATGCAAGACATGCGTTACAAGAATTTGGCATCAAAGCTGTCTTGTCCAAACCTTGCAGTACAAGGGCACGATCAGTGGCTGCAGACACAGTGACAGATGTGACATCCTTTTACGAAAATGATGAAAATAGTCGTCTTTTACCGGGAATGAAGGATTACCTTTCAATTAAGCAGTCAGACGGTTCTCGCAAACATGTCCAAAAACGTCTAGTCCTATGTAATTTAAAAGAACTGTACGAGCAGTTTAAAACTTCAAATCCAAATGTAAAAATTAGATTCTCTAAATTTGCACAATTACGTCCTAAAAACTGCGTACTTGCAGTGATCCTTCTTCAGATTGCTATTATAATAAATGCGTGAACTGTTCTGACATTGACATCATGAAGAAGTCTTTGCTGGAACAATTTGATAAAGCGGGTATTGAACAAATAGAATGTCAAGTTTGGAATAGTACCGATCGTGCTACGATTGCAACGCAAATACTTCCTGTAGACGAGTTTGTCAATGATTTTTGCACAAAATTGGTCACTCTTTAAACTCATCACTATACAGCTAAACAACAGTCAACGTATTTAAATTGGAGAAAACAAAATTTGCTCGAGGGGGAACTTCTTGTACAATGTGATTTTTCGGAAAACTACGCTTTTGTTGTGCAAGATGCAGCCCATTAAATAGTAAGCCCAAATGCGCTACCTCCACGTGGTACATCTTGGGTAAAGCTAAAGCCGGCGGCAGCCTAGCTAATATGATAACTTCGAAGTTAGATATTTTTGTGAGAAAACACGTAGACAAATATCGAATTAAGATAACGGATGACAATAAAAAATTCAATATTAAAAAATCTAAAACATCCGACTTTGGGAATTCCACATAACCACTTCAATACTAATTCAATGCACTTTTTTGAAGTAATTGTGAGTAAGAAATAAAAATATATAATTTTCGATAAATAAGTCGTGTAGAGCATGAAATTCCCTTCAAAATTATAAAAAAAATTTATTCTACGATCAAAATTGACGGAGATAATTAACTTTTTTTAACTCCGTGCGCTAAGTGCTCACTTAGCACACTGTTTTCCGTGTGCAAAGTAGAACATTCGTGCACCGTGCGCTAAGTAACTACTTAGCGCACGGTGCACGAGTGTTCTAAATTGCACGGAAAACAGTATGCTAAGTAAGCACTTAGCTCGCACGTTAAAAAAAATGGTATATATCGTAATGTACTATTAAGTTTTCGAGAAAGAAGGCCCCTGTGTTGTATAGCTTTACATGCAATTGAGGGGCCTTCATTTTTTGCTATTAAATTCAAATCGATAATGAACATATATAATAGTCACAGCCCAAGATGTCTAATATGCTGTTAGAAATGTACCAAACAGAGGTTTTTTAATGAATTTTTTCAGATTTTTAAAAACGGTGGATCTATTGTAAAATTTAAAGTAAATACTTCGAAACGATTTTTGTATGCCTTTCTGTAATAATTCATAAAAATAAATATTTTTATGCGAAAGCTTGATCAAAATTCTACAGAAACCATGTATTGTATTAATTTTTTATACTAATATTTTGCAGCTTAAATCATTTATAAAAATTAAAGTCGAAATTTTGATTGAATGCAAAGAGTTCTATAATATTTCATACAAGCGATATTTTATTATTATATATGGTCCAAAGTGCTTCATTTTCATGTTCTAAAGATAAGAGACTGTAACGCGACGTTCGTTGTAAATAAGGAGAGAGGGAGTTAGGGAGAGAAGGCGGGGAGAGAAGGGCAAACGAATCGATTAAAACACGTGCGCGATCGATATTAATCTTTGCCCGCCATGAACAGAATAACCTGATTGGCGATCGGGCGCGGAAAACAAGAGCGCCCGCAGCGCGTCAGTGGCAAAACCGTGCGGCTGACATGATCGTCAAGAGTCGAGATTCGCCACCAGGAGCGCGCGACGCGGGAAATTTGAATGTGAAAGGGCGGGCTGTCAATTTGAATGCACAAATGACATTTAAATGATTGACAGTTCCGTCCTTTTCCAAGTAAAAAGTCAATCGGCAGTCATTCCGATTGGCTCTTTAGGGTTTTTACACATGAATGTTTTTTACCTAATTAATATTAAATATTATTATGCTCACGCACTAACCAAAATGCTCAGTTTGCGAAATCCCGTAGTTATCACCATATGTATAAATGACGAGATCCATCGCTGATGGCTTATCATTAATTCAAACCAATATTGTATAAGGTCTTTATAAGTAGTATTATGCCTTAAAATAATGTAAAAGTTATAACGAAAAATTCTAAATAAAAACGACTTTTTCAAACCAAAACCAAAAAAATTCCGATTGGCTTTTAACGGGATATAAAAGCGAGTTCCTCGAAGGGACTCGCTCTCTCTTGCGGAATATCAGAGGACGACCCGGCACGTCAACCTGAAGTCGGCAGTCGCTCCAAATCTCGAGGGTGCAGATCAATAAGGACAAGGATCGAACCAGTGCCGGGGAAAATTTTTTTTAAAACAACGCTCTGGATCTCGTCGACTTCGGCCCAGTGGTCGAAGTCCGCGGTAAGTGAAATCTTTTTCCTTCCTTAATCAGAACATCGATATTCAATAATTCTGCCGCCATTCTTCCCCTTTCGCGAAATTGAAAGTCCGGAACGAGGGTGCGGCGGATCTAAGGCGCCAAAGGAAGGATTTTGCTTACCCGGCCATCTTCGACGTCGACCTACGGCGAGGAAGCAGCGATCGACGAGATCCACCAGGGACGGACCATAAATTCTTGGGGCCCCAAGCCATCAAATGACGACAGGAAGAGAGAAGAAAGGAGAAAGTCCTTCTCTCCTGCGGTAATGTGTGTGTCCCTTTTTTGATGTCATATATATTTTGTTCCGTGTAATTTATTAACGTGATGACCACTTATATTATTCGCGTATTTATCCCGTTTATATATGTATCTTTTTAACCGCGTAATTTATTGCGTCTTATTTATATGTCTTTTTTATGTTTTATTGTATCCGCGTAATTTATTGGCGTATGTATTTTTATTATTTGACGAATCTTTTACCCGCGTAACTTATTTCGTGCGACATGACTTAAGTTTTTATCCGCGTAAATTATTTTCGTCTATATATTTTCTATTGACATGCATAATCTTGCTATTTTTTATCATGTTGACAAACGGTAGTTTTCCGTCTAAAATTGACAATTGGAACAACGGCTGAATTATAAATATAATTGTATGTAATGAATAATTTACATAACTGTGAAAATAAATCCATGCAATGACCATACATAAAAAAAGAATATTCATATATATAAATTAAAAGTTAAAATGTTTGTAGCAAAATAATCAAAATAGTTACAAGACTAGTTAGATAAGAACAAAAAAAATGAAAAAAGAAGGTTGCACGTTTGGCGTGGAATGCTCCATACGTTAGATATATTCTCGCATATATTGTCATAGAAGTTTTTTCTGTACGGAAACTTCAGACCTAAAAAATGATATTACTATATTACTACTTGCTCTGTAGTTTTTTCTATATAACCCGTACGTATTGTATAGCTGAACTTTACAGTCGCTGTCACTAATGCTTACATTCGCTTACACTTCAACGCAAGTTTTTGTAATACAGTTGACAATAACGGGGAACGGGCATGGAGCCACCGATGCTAAATGAACCGCCAAATTTGACACGAACTAATTTAACAGAAAATTTTTCCAATAAATTGTATAAACCTCGGTACTGTGAGACGAGTCTCTGCCTTCAGATGTATAGATGTGTGAAAAAGTTGTTAGGTGGCAAATTTCCAGCTTCGTTCAGCTTAAAGCATTAATATCAATTAGTATTACTTGATATGTACGATGAGTGTTAATCCCCATAATTTTGTTTTCATTTTAATTTAAAATTACTCAATTTAATTAAAAGCATTAGAAGAATTTTACAAATGACACCCTACTAGTATATCGGAGATCTACGATGCTCATACTTATATAGACCCCTATTCATATAGTTTTTTTTTATGCACGGATTTTTCATGCGTGAAGTAGAAATTTCGTGCGTGAAGTAAACTTCACGCATTCCATCCACTTCATGCACTGAATTCCTCTACTTCACGCATAGAAAATCTGTTCATAAAATATCGTATGCGACTCGTGCAGTAGGTGAAGTTACGCACTCGTTGCATAATATACTATTTAAGCATTAAACATGCTTTTTTTAGTATCTCTAGTAGATCAGGATTATTGATCCTCTTCAATTTCGTTTAAAAGTTTGGTTTACATTAATATGTGTATTATTTCAGACATTCAACCATTGTGAAATCTAATGTAAGTATAAACAATTTTGACATTATCCCATTTCGGTGAACACCGCATTAGTTTGGGATGGACATGGTATTTTATGTTTATTGTTAGCAGTTCTAGCTTTCAATCATCTCTGTTATTTTCTACCCAAGACACATAACAAGTAGCATATTGAATTCAATTAGATACGTGATATGTTCAGATCCCTTTTCCTTTTGTTATGATCTTATCTAGTTTTTCGTTTAATTGCAATACTATCTGAATGTTGTGTTGTTTTAATAGAAATTCTAATAGTTCAAGCACATCCCCTTGTACGGGATTTTTTAAAATTTCTTGTGGTTAGTTTCGTTCTGAGATTCTGAGGTTGTGTTATAGTTTTCTGTAAATTGGTTCGCAGAGTCGCCATCAAGTAGTAGCGTTTTAGCTGTTTGCAAGTTTAAGGAATAGAATTATACATAGTTGTATTTTGTGTGATTTGATTATTACGTAAGCCTTAAAATGTTATGTATTCTTTAAAATACTGCACCCTTAGAACATTATTTTATATAATGTTAAGACCTCTTTTTTATGTACAATTCAAGAATTGTCATCAATATCTAGAATTGATCCCTTCAAGTCAATTTTTTAAAAGGATTATCTCATCAAAATAGATATAGAAAAGTCATGTGGTTAATAAACTTTTGTATTTATCGCCCTACCTTTAAATCATTTTCTAAATTCGAACCGTTATCGGTAATAAGTCGATTGATTTCCCAAAGGAGATCAGGGATAAAATTGAAAAATCTCTTTTACCGTCTCCCGTCAACGCATTAGCACGATTCCACCGACTTGTCGGCGAAAATAACGGACTAAATTTCATCAAATAATTATTCAAAGTAATAGATAATAGGTGAACATTTTTTTAAATTTGAAACATGTTTAATGCTGTTCTGAAAATTTTGCAATACTTTTTTAATTATTACTCACATTCAGAATCAGTGGGTGACTTGTCTGGCATTAACTACAACGAAATGTAAGTACCAGAGTGTAAGCAAAATCAGCTAGCATTCTTCGCCATGATTAAGTAGAGGCGTTTTAGTAACACAATGTAAAAATACTAATTAGGAGATCTTACGAACATCAGTGCACTAAACTAGGAAATACATCGTATAGTTAAATAAATAATCAAATTTAAGGAAAATTGAAGATCGTGTGCCATAATAATTTAATATTTGAAAAGATTACAAGCAAAATTGTACGAATTAAATTACAGTAAATTATTAAATTTGTTTGCTTATATATATATAACCGATATATATTATATATACATCATTTAAGTGTGTACACATTAATTACCACTTGAAGCTATGCAGATTCCTAGAGGTAAAGGATCGATGCGCAATTTTCTGCGTGTAAAATCAGGTTGCATAATTATATTTGCGTGCCGAAAATTCGCCTTTCGAGCCTTTGACGCACGATCAATCATGCGGAAATCGTGGCGATTGAGAAAAAAATTCGATTGAAAAGAGCGAAAATCTGGGATGAGAACCGCCCAAACAATTTCTGTTCAAAGGGGCGTAAACGGCAGAAACAAAACGCAAAAACCATTGCACGGAACACAGTCGCAACCGCGACGGAAATAGCCAATTAAATCGGTAACAACAGGATCCGGATCCAATTTATTAATCGGATTATCAGCCTGATTTCCCCCGGGGTCACGCTACCTGGTCTATTTGATAAAGTTGATGTACGTCGAAGCTTGAATGGTTCTCCGTTGCCATCGTTATATATTCTTTTTATTTTCGAAAAGCGAATACATTTTGTATACATCAGAGATGATGTCGCCGTGGCGGCGTACCCGCTTTGGTGGTTTTAGAAAGGAATCGGTTTGGAACGCTTAAACCAGTGATAAAATTCTTTTGTGTTTTATTCTTGGGGTTTTATCAGGCTAAGACTTTCCTTCTACCGACTCCTTTCCCTCTTTTTTGTAATGGGAGAGTCGTACTTTGGTGCATACTCCGTACATTCTTGTCTTGTATTTAATTTGTATTCTGCAGTAATCATTTAGATAATTTAAGACGAGATATGTATGTAAGGTCGGCATAGTAGAAAAGCATATATAATGACTCACGTCGTTATATATACAGCGATTAAATAGAAAGTAGGATTTAAATAGAGTCTTATTGTGATAGAAAGAAAGAGGAGCCAACAAGAGAGAAAGGGTATATATAATGTGCGTATAAGGGGTGGCAGAGCGTAGGAACTAAACGTGGCAGAAGAAAGAGCTCGTGATATATCATGGAAGAACCTATAAAAGGAATAGTACACATTATTCCTCCCTCTTTTTATTAGACTCTCGGTGATCAACATGAAATAGCTGTAGCTAATTCTCGGAGTGCAAAGGTATTCATGATTCGAAGTGCCATAATACCCCAGTAAAATGGGAAAATTTGGAGGAAATAGTGGTTACAGCTTTGTAAACTATACCTAACCTAACCTAACCTAAGATTTGGGGATGGGCTTGTTTCGTGCTCTCTTTGAAGTGTCTAAAGCACTGATCTATACTAAATTAGATCAGTGGTCTAAAGTACCTGCTGGCCCCTCCCCCCTTCCGCCAAGAGCAATGGCGGGTGGAAACAGATGCGACGAGGTTCATTATTCAATTGATTATACAATAACGAATGTTTGAGGTTATGCTATCCAATAATGTCGGACGCGTAATTCTGCCTTTCGACATTAAATCAATTTTCCTACTTACATAAAGATTTCCGACGCATATTTGTATTAATTTAAATATTGTTTTTTACGTCTGTAGAAGACACCGGTCAATAACAAATATCGATATGTGTATCTGTTGAACTCCTGTTCTGAATCCATATTGCAGTTTCAGAAGGTAATTGAGAGAAATAATACGGCGCAAAAGAGTTAAATGAAGCATAAAGAAGCCATCTAAGACAAGTTTGACTCTGTCGTAATCGGCTCAGAAACGCTTCTCAATATTACGTATACAGGGTGGCCGATTTATCTGAAGACATAGAAATATCTCGAGAACTATGCACAGAATCAAAAAAGGTGTGGGATGAAAGTTGTTCGACACGAAGGGGGGCATCCAGTGATAACGAAATTGACTCCCTCCCCCACCTCCTGGGGGTGGGGTGGGGGAAAAACAATAAAACTTAAATAGGAACCTCCATTTTTTATTGCAAGAGCTCGTACATTGGTGCCTGCTAGATTGAGAGAATAAAGATTAGCCAACGCTTTCGGTCAGATTCCCGCTAACGCCTTCGGAAATCATGCATTCGAGCAGCTTCTCGCGATTACGTTCGGGCAGTTGACGCCACCATGGTTCGGGAATGTAGATTTATCTAAAAGTAATACGCAAACAAAAAAATTGCATTTATTTCATTCCCAAGAAGGTACCTCCTATCTGAAATAAAATATGACGACATAAATAAAGGAAACTAAGTTTACAGAACACATAAATTTTTGTACCTTTCTTCGTTTCGAAAACGAACTTTTTCAATTGCTGTGCCAGCATTACTCTCTCTCTCTCTCTCTCTCTCTCTCTCTCTCTCTCTCTCTCTCTCTCTCTCTCTCTCTCTCTCTCTCTCTCTCTCTCTCTCTCTCTCTCTCTCTCTCTCTCTCTCTCTCTCTCTCTCTCTCTCTCTCTTCTCTCTCTCTCTCTCTCTCTCTCTCTCTCTCTCTCTCTCTCTCTCTCTCTCTCTCTCTCTCTCTCTCTCTCTCTCTCTCTCTCTCTCTCTCTCTCTCTTCTCTCTCTCTCTCTCTCTCTCTCTCTCTCTCTCTCTCTCTCTCTCTCTCTCTCTCTCTCTCTCTCTCTCTCTCTCTCTCTCTCTCTCTCTCTAGGTATACTTGTGCTGTCAAATTGCCTTCAATGAAGAAAGGGCCAACTGGTCTACCATTAAGAATACCAGCCCATACCTTAACTTTTTGTGGATATTGAGTATGATTGTCTCTTTTCCAGTGAGGATTAACGTCACTCCAGTATCTACAATTGTGTCTATTTACATTTCCAGTCAGTTCAAATGTTGCCTCATCAGAGGAAACAATATTATGAAGTAATAGAGGATCGTCGACAATAATCTCCATCATAAGATCACAAAATTCGATGCATCTATCAAAATCGTCTTCGGAAAACTCTTCGACCAAACGGAGTTTGTATGGATGCCATTTATTCAATTTCAGAATTTTACTGACAGATGCATGACCGATTTCGTGTTCTTGTGCAACGCGATTGATGGAAATATGGGGATCTTCAACGAAAGACTGTGAAAATCTAATAGATCAATTAATAATATTTACGAAAAATGTCTGGGCTACTGGAAACAAAATGAAGATGTTTGGGATAATCAATTGAAGCGCAATGGTTTCTTTTGTTACAGAAAAAATTTTTGAGGCTGTTCGTTTTCGTCCACGAGGTGACTGCTGCTCGCTAAGAAGAAGACAGCACTGCATCAAAGTTTCAAATCAGTGATCCATATTGTTTGCACAAGAGCTCGTACATTGGTGCCTGCTAGATTGAGAGAATAAAGATTAGCCAACGCTTTCGGTCAGATTCCCGCTAACGCCTTCGGAAATCATGCATTCGAGCAGCTTCTCGCGATTACGTTCGGGCAGTTTTTCGCCAGAGCCTATTAGCATAATTGCTTGGAGACGTACAATACTTTGCTATTGGACATTTTTCCAAAATGCATTCTTACTGAAAATATTAGGGGGATCCGATTAATGTATTTTCTTTAAACCAATTAATTGGTCTCATTATTCCGCGCACAAAAGTATTAAGGTTATGATTACTGAAAACTAAATAATATTTTACAAGATATTCTACATTTTGTGTTAAAAAATTGTTAACTTCAAACCTTTATAACTCAAAAAGTACTTAATAAAAAAATATTTTATTATAGTGTTTTGGAAAGCTCTCGAGATAAGCTATAAGAATATGCAATAAAATGTAGGGGGTTCTATTTAAAAAAATAAGATTGACCTTGAAATGACCTTGAAGGACATGGTGAAGGTCAAAGTCTAGGTCATCATCTTACTCCCCGCTTGAAACCATACAACTTTGCTATTGGACATTTTCTCCTAAGTGCATTCTAACTGAAGATATTAGGGGGGTCCGATACTTTTCGATGACCCTGTATATATATATATATTCATTTCTTTTTTTAATTTTATATAATATATATTATATATAAAATATTTAATTCTAATATTTAGAAAGCTGTCTGTATTGAACACCAATTTAATATACTTGATAAGCAAGCAAAGTTGGTTTATATGAAGAAAATGTCGAAAAATGTCATCCAATTGCTATATACAGTACCGCTCAAAAGTATGAGCTCACCCTTGCGGAATTTTGGCTAAATTAATATGTTGATATCTCATCGCCAAGTTAACGTACGGGAAAAATAAAAAAAGAGAATTAAAGAGGAGACTTTCAGCTTCTTAGTCATGGTGGTTTCATTTCTGTTTATACATTTCTCTATGAACTATACTCGATGTACTAAAGTCATTTTTTCGTATTATTTTTTTCTTTTTCAATCGGCTCCCATTTTTTTTAATGATTGCAGGAGAAATGTACAACATGTAATCGAAAGGTAATACCTATAGCTTTAATTTGCCTCTTCGGGATTTTGTCTAATATTTCTTTACAAATACTTATTTAATTTTGAACAAATTAATGTGATTTTTTTTCAATCTGCTATATCTCGGAAAATTAACGTGATATAAAAAATGTTTAAGAAACAAAAAGTTTCATTTTTTAATTATCTATTGGCTGACATTTTTTAACATTTTTAGAAGGAAATTTTTTTTACCGTATTTTGTCGACTTCAACATTTTTTATATAACAATCATTTTCGGATGCAAAGTTGCATTTAAACTATGATCAAGTTTAAGATTATGTTTGTCTTTACTATTAGGATGTTTCACGCAAAGCGCGTGGCGGTTTTTTCGAAGAAAGCAAAATTTAATAAATATGTGTACATATATACATGAATACTATTGTTGATATTTTCTATGTATGTTAAAATAAAGTTCATTGTTTATTTATAAATACATTTACATGAATATTATATCTCAAACTGAGCATAGTTGAAATACAAATCTAGATCTGTTAATAATCACAGCACAAAAGCGTAAATTTGATAAAATAGGATTAAAACAATTTCCTTCTAAAAATTTGAAAAAATTTCAGCCAATAGATAATTAAAAAATGAAACTTTTTGTGTGTTAAATATTTTTTATATCACGTCAATTTTCCGAGATATAGCAGATTGACAAAAAATCACATTATTTTGTTCACAATTGAATGAGTATTTGTAAAGAAATATTAGACAAAATCCCGAAGAGGCAAATTAAAGCTATAGGGATTACCTTTAGATTACACGTTGTACATTTCTCTTGCAATCATTTTAAAAAAAATTGGAGCGGATTGAAAAGAAAAAATAATACGAACAATGACTTTAGTAATTCGAGCATAGTTCATAGAGAAATGTATATACAGAAATGAAGCCACCGCGTGTGAGAAGCTGACAGTCTCCTCTTTAGTTCTCTTTTCTTATTTTTCCCGTACGTTAATTTGGCGATGAGATATTAACATTTTAATTTAGCGAAAATTCCGCAAGGGCAAGCTCATACTTTTGAGCGGTACTCAAAATATATATACATATATATATATATATATATATATATATATATATATATATATATATATATATATATATATATATACATATATATATATATATGAGGAATTCCACGGTACTGTTAACATTCGACTCTAAGAAAAATCAAATTTTTATTTTGATAGCACATCGACTAATTTTATACCATTACATTTCTAGAGTCACAAGGAATTAAAAAAAAGCTTTACCACTCATTTTTGAACAAAGTTATTTTTGTAAATCCAAAAAATGTAAAAACAAAAATTTGTAACAATTAGAATGTTATACAGAGACTGAAAAAAGTATCTGTTAGACTATTTTCATGTATTTTTGTCTCCTCATTCCGAAGATGATAATAAAAATTATCGGTCAGGCATATTTAAGCTACCATTGTGAAAAAATATCCAAAAATGTGATTTTTTTTCAGTTTTTTTGCACTTATTTTCAAAAATACAAATCAGACAATAAATGTGTCCAAGAAAGAAAGATAGAACATCAAATTTTCTACAGAAAAGGTTGTATGTATTTTCTTCCTAATATCAATGGTAATAAAATAAGAACAGTACTTTCATGAAACTTAATTATATTTCTATAATATTCGTATAGGTTAGTACAGTAGTATGTAGCATAATAAACTAACGTAATGTTTGAACGCAAAGTGTAAACAAGTAATATAAAATTAAGAAACATGAACATCAACATTTTTTAACACTATCTATAGAAATTAATTTTATGGAACTTTCTTTACTTGTTTTTTTTGTACTCTTATCTAAGCACCAGTAATTTTTCACCAGACTGTAATGTTTGCAAGGTGGGTTTCTTAAACAATCAAGACATGAAAGATTATTAAGAAACAACGAGTCACTTTGTTTCTTACTGTACAGCAGTTGAAAAATTTTATTTGATTGTGGTGCTGCCTTTAAATTAGGATTAACAAGTTCATCAATTTTTTCGATGTCTACCAATGAAATGGGGAAGATTTTTATTTTGGACTCGGAAGATCTATTAACTGCCTCTATCACGTTACTTTCATCGGTTATATCGTTCCCAGATAACACTGATTGATCGCACAATCTTTTTACCGATCCTCCAACGGCATCAGCGCTGCTTTTGCCGTGTCCCGGAGTAGTGAAATTCCATGATGCATTATCAACCTGCAGTTTTTCACAGTTGTATCTAAACAGTTGAAAATTTGTTTTGTTTTTATATTGGGTCGTTGGCCCATCACTTCGGAAATGAATCGCTTTTAGGTTAGGTACAACGCTTTTAATTAAATTCAGAATGGGTTGCAAATGTGCCCAGATTGCAACAGCATCGTGTCTTAAGCTTGCTGACACAGTACAAAATGAAACGCATTTCAATTGTGGACTATTATGAAAATATTCTATATAGTAAAATACTCAGTTGATAATATTACGTTCATAGGGTCACAAAGAGTCAAGAAAAGAAAAGCCACTCATTTTTTAATTAAGTTAGGGCGATGTCATGCCAATAAAATGCAAAAATACCATAAAACCGTTCTTTAGTTGACATTTTTTCGACTGTGGTCAAAAAATTAATGATATACCAGGTTGGATACTGAAGAAAATGTACTAAAGAAAAATTGGCCAAAAGTTAAAAAGTCATTCTATGGACCATGTCGGTGTGCCCTTAAAAAATCTTGATTTTCAATTCGAGTGGAGCAAGTAAAAAGCAATGTTGCGAACGTCGCCGAGAGGTTCATACACAAGACACATATATAAACCGGGTTCTATTTTCATTCTTATTCCAAGGGGAACATTTACCGCGATGAACAATTGAAAAATAATAAGTTTTTTTTTTAAAGCCTAAAATGTAAAAAAATTTTCATTTTCTCAAAAATCGGGTACGCATGTTCCTGGCTTCATACTTCATTTTCTAAGAGAGGCACACACTTCAATGACAAATATTCTATTAGATATTATCTCTGCCAATAACGTATATCGATTTCAAATCGTTTGGATAAAATTTTTTTTTTAACAGCCTCGAACTGAATAAAAATCTGGCGAGTACGCATCAAAAAACTGTAATTTCAGTTTGTGTTATGCTTCTTATGCAAGGATAATTGTTACGGAGGCAAACAGAAAAGTTTGAGTATGTTATACTAAGTGTCTTCTTGAAATACTATGAAGAAAAAACTCGATTTGACCTTCATTTGTACGACTTTTGTGCTAGTACTTGCAATGTTAACAGTTCGGTGGAATTCCTCATATATATATATAGAGTTGCTCAAAGAAAATTGTTTTACCTCAGATTCCGTAAATTGTGAGGTAAAAGTATATGAATCTGTGAAGCTAATTTTCAGGCTCCATGCACCTATAAGTTTTTAAAATTCGACTGATTGACAGGGAACCGTTTACATAAACGTGTGGAAAAACCGTTAATAATTTTGTACAACGCCTAATTTTACAATTATACATACCAGAGAACTGCCTCGGCTTCAATACAGATAGTGATATATAATATTTATAGCATTGTATGAAATTCATTAAAATAATATGCAATCCTACTAACCTCTATTATTCCTCTACGAATATCTTTAAGTATGATAAACAGTAAGAACTATACATGTGGACTAACGTTATTTTTTTATAATTAATGTTTTCTGCTGATTGCATTTCATAAGCGAAATAAAGTTCTTGTACTACTGGGTATAAATTAATTTTTAACAGTTCCAGCGGCGAACAAGGTAAGTTTTAAAATTAGGAGATAGTGAGATTTCGCATGTATATTTCATACATCTTTTAATAATAAAATCCAATTAAAATAGAACTTTACAGTGTGAGTGAATTATAGTTCTTTCCATCCTTATTCTCAAAAATTAGCAATTATAGACAATGTTAACAGATTAATTAAAAATTCGGAATCACGTTATTTTAACACAATATTAGTAATATTTAATAATATTCACAGTTCATCCTAAAAAGATTTGTTCAAAACAAATTTATAACTATGTTTGTCTTATAATTTGTAAACATTGTGATGTATCATAAGTAAGACAAAAAAAGGATCATATCAGAATCCATGAACATGATGTATACACGCAATTTATTTAGATGTTCTAAAAAAAATACTCTTAATTTCCGAACATATTTTGGAACACAAATACGTTAATTGGCAGGAAATCAAAGTTTTAAATTCCGAACGATATTTTATTAAATGACTACTCTCTCTGGAATGTTTGACATTAAATTTCAAAACTAATTATCTTAATAAAATTGAAGATACTCATAATCTGAATATAATTTATAAAATATTAAAATAAATTCATAATGTATAAAAGTCTTATTGACACGTTACGATCGACTTATTACTCTCGACCTCCTTCAATTATTTCTGAGCGTTAACAAAGCCATTATACTTCGATGTTAATAACTAGAATATCCAAGGATCGGAGAGGGATCCGAAATGCCCAGGAGGGTTTTTTACTATTTTTCTGCGTTTCAACACTTTTTAGTAATATTGAACCATATATTTATTTAAACCATTATTACATTAATTAAAAAAGAAAATTTTAAATTAAGTTCGTTTTAAAACGTTTAAAAATCTTCCTGGCAGCTGTATGAATATAATGACACATTTTCTAAGAAGAATTCAAAATATTATTATTTATTATTATTATATTCAGTTTATATGAAAAGTAAGAAAATGAGAAGGACTATATATAATTTTATAAAAATACCAATCGGCTTCACCTCGGGTAAAAATTACACGCAGTCTGAGACATTCTTTTTTACTTCCCGAGGGAAGTATACGATTTTTCTTCATGACAGGGAGGAAAAAAAGTAACTTTCCTCCCGCAAGCGGGAGCAAAGTTGCTGCTTTCGTCCCAGTGTGATGAAAACAGAATTTTTAAGGACTGCGTATAAGCGTAATTAAGCGAAAATTAAAGACACACTGAGTGTCTCGGCGCGCCGGCTACACATTTGAATGTCTACGGGATCGCGGGCGGACCGCCGACCAATGTGAGAGAAGTGATGGCCGAAATGCAAGCGATGTATATGTATGAAACCACGTAAGTTCTCTCGGCGTCCTGTAGATGGCGACGAAATCCCCAAACGAAGTCGCACTTCGTTTTGTTTAATAGAAGCTGGTTTGACCGTCAATGCTCAGCTTATTTGTTCTCATTTCGTAAAAAACTTACACAGAGAGAATGAATGAGCTGAGTGAAGCACATCACGCGTTTTTTAATGGATTGCGTGATGTCCTCTTTAATTTATTAAATAATAAATTTTGTAACGATTTTTAATCTCCTTGGGCGCAATAGCGACACTTCGGCTCCGAACAGAGCTCCGGGAGGAATTCCCGACTCCTTCGACGAGTAACGTGAAAAAAAAGTAATAATTTTATAACACAGCTAACTAATTTATTTGTAAAAGTATAATACAATGTAAAATTACATTTTGCGGTGTATTAAGAACTAAATTCATTATCTTTTACATCAATAACAGTAGGCTATTCGATCAGGGAATTCTAGAAACCTAGATATTTATCTGGTGTATATTGTTGTAATTTTAACCGACGTTAAAGTATAATAGTTCCGAAAGATTATTATCATTTGTAAATACAGTAAGTATGTGTGAAATAATCAGTAAACAAACTTGTAACTATTACAACTACAACGCGTATCCTACAGTATATCTTACTTGACAATTTATAGTGGTAAAATATGTACGATATGTATTTATGAAATACGATACATATTTCACTGCAACAAGTAGTGTTAAATACTATCTTTTGCTACATTTTTTCTCAGTATAAATAATACCCGGTATAAAAAAATGTCACTTCCAATTTATGCAAAAAGGGATCTAAGTCCTGGACTTAGGGCCCTTTTTGCATAAATCGGACATCAGGAAATGAAGATTAATGAAATGAAAGACCGGAGCCTCAAAAGTTAGAATTTATCATTATCTCAATTTACCGAAAAATGGACTTGGTGCCCTTTTTGCATGGACCGATTCAAATATAAGAGCGTCAAAATAAATTTTTTTCTGAATAGGTATCGATTCCTAGTATTATTAAGAAAGTTTATGCACTGTTTTTAGACCATAAAATGACTTATATGATTTATAAAGATCGTTAAAAGCGTAAAAACCGTGAAAAAACTTTTTTCGCTTCCGTATCGAAAATAGAGCAAAATTGCACTGCAGCTTTTTTGTAGAGCGTGAAATTTCCTACAAAAAAGTCAGTGGCAGCCCTAGTCTAATGTTAATAGTTTAACCACAAACAACAATGGAACGTCAACTTACAGTTTGATCGATAACCAATGTAAAATATTCGGAATATTTTGTTTAAATTCGTGCTTTCTTTTTGGCTAAACTATTAATGTTAGACTAACGCTGCCCATGACTTTTTGTAGGAAATTTTGTGCTCTACAAAAAAGCTTTAGTCCAATTTTGCTCTATTTTGCTCTATTTGCGATACGGAACACCACTTATTGACTTTGAATGAAAGAATTGAATACAATGTTTTAAAGAATATTCCACTTATACTAATGAACTTTTTAACTTGACCTATTAAATTATTTAGAGTTTTTACTCTTATTCCTAGTAGGTCGTAGTCCAAATGTGTTAAAATGTAGAGTAATCCTTATTATTACAAATTATAACATTTATGAATACTTATTGAGTTTTTAATTGCTTTTTAGAAGTGCTGGTCTAGAAATGTATCTAATTGAACGGTTTTCAAACATTCCTTTAAATGGTTGGGAAATATTTATGCTTTTTAACTTCAGTTATTCCATAGTAAAAAAATTCTTCGTATGAATTCGTAAATAAATTTCAGTTCGTCTCATGCCAGCCGTGGCAGCGAATGAAAACCAGAGCGTTCAAGCGGGCGAATACGAGGCATGGGTTTCGGTGACGATATTTTTTTATCAACGAAACACACGGCACAAGTTTCATATATTCCTGACTATATATACATAAACATGGGGACATAATATTTCACGACGTCATTTTCCGTCTCGTAAGGCCAACATTAAGTAGCAGTTCTCACGGACAACTTTGTCTTAACCCTTTAACGTCCGGAATGCACGACCGCTCATGTACAACTTCTACCGTATTTATATACTCAAATCAATACATAGATTGTTTGAAATATATCTTATTTACTATTTTCGAGAGTGACTTTTTTATGACTGGCAAAACTAGGTGACAAAAATGCATTGTTTGGCGTAATTTTGTTAACTTCGTTTTTCAAGTCGATACCGGGATTTCTATGATCGGAAAAGTACAAGCGAAATTATAATAGGTTTGAACTTAAAAGACATGCAGGTAAGCATTTTTAATTTCACCTTGTGTCCAAAATGTCGGCTTATTTCCAGAATTTTTATTCAAATTATGGTCGTAGGGAGATATTTCATCCTAATCAAATTTTCAGCTGGGGGGGGGGGGTGCGACGCTGACATTGGCCGGCTTCACAGATTTATCTGAATTTGTATTTAAGGTGCCCTGCCTCCCTTGCGGGTTAAGGACACCCCCCATGGGGGCGGGGCAGAGTTTAAAGGTTTTGCCATCCCCGACGTAGCTACCAGTTTGACGTGAAGGGGCTTGTCTTTAGGGGATACCTTTCTAACGAAACCACTACCCCCGCGAGTCCAACCAATGTGGCGGCAGGAGCAGGCTCCTGGGTTAACCACCCCCCGCGGTACCCATACCTTGGGGGGGGGGGCAGTTTGGGGACAAGCCTCCCACTGGTTTCCGTCCACGTTTCGTTTTGATGGGGCTTACTTTGACTCCCGCAGCCACTCCCCACTCCTCGGCTCTACCAAGCTCCTGGCGGGTACCCAACTCTATCAAAATAATCGCCGTCAAGTATTGACATTTCGTCACTTATCAAGTGTTTAGTTCGTCTCCATATAGTTCCAGCGTTTGATTTTTGTATTGGTTGGGATGGTTGGGAAATATTTATGCTTTTTAACTTCAGTTATTCCATAGTAAAAAAATTCTTCGTATGAATTCGTAAATAAATTTTAGTTCGTCTCATGCCAGCCGTGGCAGCGAATGAAAACCAGAGCGTTCAAGCGGGCGAATACGAGGCATGGGTTTCGGTGACGATATTTTTTTATCAACGAAACACACGGCACAAGTTTCATATATTCCTGACTATATATACATAAACATGGGGACATAATATTTCACGACGTCATTTTCCGTCTCGTAAGGCCAACATTAAGTAGCAGTTCTCACGGACAACTTTGTCTTAACCCTTTAACGTCCGGAATGCACGACCGCTCATGTACAACTTCTACCGTATTTATATACTCAAATCAATACATAGATTGTTTGAAATATATCTTATTTACTATTTTCGAGAGTGACTTTTTTATGACTGGCATAACTAGGTGACAAAAATGCATCGTTTGGCGTAATTTTGTTAACTTCATTTTTCAAGTCGATACCGGGATTTCTATGATCGGAAAAGTACAAGCGAAATTATAATAGGTTTGAACTTAAAAGACATGCAGGTAAGCATTTTTAATTTCACCTTGTGTCCAAGTGTCCAAAATGTCGGCTTATTTCCAGAATTTTTATTCAAATTATGGTCGTAGGGAGATATTTCATCCTAATCAAATTTTCAGCTGGGGGGGGGGGGGGGGTGCGACGCGGACATTGGCCGGCTTCACAGATTTATCTGAATTTGTATTTAAGGTGCCCTGCCTCCCTTGCGGGTTAAGGACACCCCCCATGGGGGCGGGGCAGAGTTTAAAGGCTTTGCCATCCCCGACGTAGCTACCAGTTTGACGTGAAGGGGCTTGTCTTTGGGGGATACCTTTCTAACGAAACCACTACCCCCGCGAGTCCAACCCATGTGGCGGCAGGAGCAGGCTCCTGGGCTAACCAGCCCCCGCGGCACCCATACCCTGGGGGGGGGGGGGCAGTTTGGGGACAAGCCTCCCACTGGTTTCCGTCCACGTTTCGTTTTGATGGGGCTTACTTTGACTCCCGCAGCCACTCCCCACTCCTCGGCTGTACCAAGCTCCTGGCGGGTACCCAACTCTATCAAAATAATCGCCGTCAAGTATTGACATTTCGTCACTTATCAAGTGTTTAGTTCGTCTCCATATAGTTCCAGCGTTTGATTTTTGTAAAATTTGTCTACATCGTTCTATTGTCGCAGTCCCGCGTTAAAAACGGAATTGTCTATCCGATTGATTTTAACAGGCACGTCACGAACCGACCGCGGAAAAGATAGGTGTATCAGCTGAGTGTAGTCCGACATATTGGGGGACCGATCTATTCGAGATTCTTACGTGCTTGTGTAACACATGTTAAACGATATCTGTCTCAATGTCTCCAGACTCGGTAGATTCACACCAGAATTGATGTAATTTTAAGTAGGATGTCTGGGTAGTCGATGGGTATACGCAGGGCCAGCGGAATGAAATTTTATAGCATATGGAATGTCTGGCAGATTATCTGAGGGGGGGGGGGTACAAATAAATACTCATTTTTTTTACACTGCAAAAGTAGCGGATCTTCTCTGATTTTCTTAATAAATACATTTATAAGCTCTTCTATGTCTAATGTATCTATAGAATTTTGGTGTGTATATAATGTGCAAAATATGATTTAAACGCTTTTGAGTCGTGGTCGATCGTAAATAATTTTTCATGTATCTAAAATGCGAAAATGATCTTTCATTTGGACACGAGGTTGCAGGGATCGTCAAAAGAACACGAAGTAATTTTATGTACGTAGGTACAAGTTCCCCGATTTCCGGATTCTCTTGACTAGACTGCACAACATCACCCAAGCATTTGAACGAAACTTTTCTTGACGATGCGATTTCGATAAACATGTCGCGGTGTAATTGTAATTTTTGTTTATCGAAATCGTTCAATCTGTTCGAGTCAAATTTTGACACCGAGTTACTACTTAAATTGTAAAATTTAACGACATCTTCTGTGTCATTATTCGGTTTATCTGTCACAAAATCTTCGCACGAATTTAGCAATGTCATGGTGGTTGAACCTCTGCTTATGTCCAGTGTGGAATAACCGGGGAACTTTGCTGGGCGAGGGTACGAATTTGGGACCGCTGCCGACCCCCGTCGGCCGTTATCGGTACCGTCAGCGTCTTATCCGCGGTCGGTACGTCGCACGGTGAACTAATTTCTAGTTTCTTTTTCAAATATCTCCAGGTGGACTTGATAGAATTTAATGAATCTTGGATGAAATTAAAGGTACTTTATTATAGAATAAGGGAAAACTATAGCGAAGAATTATTTTTCATTTTCTAGTATGGAAAAAACACGCAACGTAACCGTAATTAATACGGAAGCAAATCGTTATGCCATAATACACGGAAGAATGTTAGGAATTTTATCATTTATAGGGTAGTATGGTTTTTGGGATTGCGGATTACAAATATAAAGTCCAAATTAAACATCTAAAAATGGCGGATCCAAAATGGCGGCATGAAAATAGAAAACCCAGTAAAAATTGCGAATTGAAAGGTAAAAAAATAGTACATCACGGGTTTTATGGGCTTTGGTTACGAACCTAATATCAGAATTATGAAATCCAAAATGGCGGCATGAAAATAGAAAACCCAGTAAAAATTGCGAATTGAAAGGTAAAAAAATAGTACATCACGGGTTTTATGGTCTTTGGTTACGAACCTAATATCAGAATTATGAAATCCAAAATGGCAGATCCAAAATGGCGGCATGAAAATAGAGAAACCGATGAAAATGGCGATTTGGAAGCCACAAAAACTGTACATCACGGGTTTTATGGTCTCTGGTTACGAACCTAATATCAGAATTATGAAATCCAAAATGGCGGCATGAAAATAGAGAAACCGATTAAAATGGCGATTTGGAAGCCACAAAAACTGTACTTCAAGGGTTTCATGCTCTGCGGTTACAAACCTGATATCAGAATGATGAAATTCAAAATGGGGGAACCAAAATTACAAAATGAAAATAGAAAAAGTAATCAAGAAGGCGACCCGAACGATACACAGTCAGAAAACTTCGTAAATTTAATGAACATTTAAACTACAGTTGTCTATGAAATTTAATGATACTGTATTTGAATGTATTACAATGTTCGGGTCAATAAAATGCCAGAACTTTAATAAACTTTAAGAAACAATTTTCTAACAGTATAGAAATACAGTAAGAGAAGATTTTCGTGATAACTTCGTGTAAAAAATTTCTAAATCTCGTTTCTTTTTCAAATATCTCCAGGTAGACTTGATAGAATTTAATGAATCTTGGATGAAATTAAAGGTACTTTATTATAGAATAAGGGAAAACTATAGCAAAGAATTATTTTTCATTTTCTAGCATGGAAAAAACACGCCACGTAACCGTAATTAATACAAAAGCAAATCGTTATGCCATAATACACGGAAGAATGTTAGGAATTTTATCATTTATAGTGTAGTATGGTTTTTGGGATTGCGGATTACAAATATAAAGTCCAAATTAAACATCTAAAAATGGCGGATCAAAATGGCGGCATGAAAATAGAAAACCCAGTGAAAATTGCGAATCGAAAGGTAAAAAAATAGTACATCACGGGTTTTATGGTCTCTGGTTACGAATCTGATATCAGAATTATGAAATTCAAAATGGCGGATTCAAAATGGCGACATCAAAATAGAAAACCCAGTAAAAATTGCGAATCGAAAGGTAAAAAAATTGTACATCACGGGTTTTATGGTCTCTGGTTACGAACCTAATATCAGAATTATGAAATCCAAAATGGTGGATCCAAAATGGCGGCATGAAAATAGAGAAACCGATGAAAATGGCGATTTGGAAGCCACAAAAACTGTACTTCAAGGGTTTCATGCTCTGCGGTTACAAACCTGATATCAGAATGATGAAATTCAAAATGGGGGAACCAAAATTACAAAATGAAAATAGAAAAAGTAATCAAGAAGGCGACCCGAACGATACACAGTCAGAAAACTTCGTAAATTTAATGAACATTTAAACTACAGTTGTCTATGAAATTTAATGATACTGTATTTGAATGTATTACAATGTTCGGGTCAATAAAATGCCAGAACTTTAATAAACTTTAAGAAACAATTTTCTAACAGTATAGAAATACAGTACGAGAAGATTTTCGTGATAACTTCGTGTAACTAATGTATGTTTACAATACTGCTTCTGTACCGTTCGAATTGCTTCAGCATAAAAAAAGTTCCAGCGTAAAAAGAAAAACATTTTAAATTAAAGCCACATATAGGCTTGAATTAAAATGTAACAAAACCAACGGTAAATAAGAAAAGGACGTACTTATTATGCCTTATATGTTAGCTGAATGTAAGACTTTTTAAAACATAGTAATTTTAAGACTTTTTTCTATTAGGGTTCAATGGCCGGTGATGACGAATCTGATATTAGAATTATGAAATCGTAAATGGAGTAGGAAAATGAAGACTGAAATTTTGTTATTGTTTGACTTTTATCTTTCTTCTTTTCCTTAAATTAAGCGACAACTTCATTCTCAATCGGAAAGAGTAAAATCGTTGAATTTATTTTCATATAATTAGCGATTTCTTCTCGCTATCGGTAAATTTAAGTTAATATGTTATTTAATAAGTGAGTCAATGTCCAGGATAATGTAGGTAAGTATGTACGTAAGTAGAAATAACTAAAGGAAACTTTTTTTTGTAAATGTTGTGCACATCGGAATCAAAAACACAGATAGGGGAAAGTGGGGAATAATGGGACTGGTTTTTACTGATCCAAGAAATGATTAAAAATTAATTTTTTTTAACATTTCCTTAAAGACGTGATAGTATATATCCTAGACTACCGATTGGCTGTTTGAGTATGTTAAAATTTGAAACGGCTGGAAAATTGTAGCCTAGCTTTTGAAGACGCACGTTTTTTTCTCTTTTGAAAAGATCGTGGGGAATTGTGAGACGCAACCGAAATCTTTGAATTATGCCTATTAATTTTGCGAATGATTGTATATTAAGGGGTATTTTGCATCGCTGACTACGAATTTGAAGTCGGATATCAAATATTTAAAATGACGGATCCAATATGACGGACGAATATTTGAAAAATTATGTAAATCTTCATGATACTTGCTAGTCTGAGATTACTTCAGATTCAAGTTCTCCGATTTCAAAATCCTCTAGTAATAAGTCTCGTGTAGATGCATACAATTTTTTAGTCGAAAAATGTAAAGACTGATATGTCCCGTACTACCCCACAGAAAATGTCCCACAATTCCCGAAACGCGTTTTTGTTCAATATCAGCGTCTATAATCGACACAACACATTTTTTTGAAAAATCCTTTCAAGGGTCGAAAGATTGATGGAACTAGGTAAATATCCTCATATTTTTGGTGTAAAAATCTAACGAAAATAATGATAACATAAGCGCTCGATGAAAGTTTCAAAATGCTTAATTTAAGAAAGTTAATGCGAAGAGTTTCACAGTTGATCTCACTTTGTAGAAAACATAAAAAAAGTGAAAATACCAAAAAACCAAAAACTAATTTCTTTAGATGTAGTATCAATGTTTACAAACATCTCAAACGATTTAGTGATTACAAGTATAGAAAGTAAATGGAACGAAATTAAAAATCACACATTATTAGATTTAAATGATTTTACCGTAGCAATCTATACATGCTTAGATTCGACGTATTTTAAATTTAATAACGTTGTTTACAAACAGAACTTCGGAATGCCTATGGGCTCTCCTCTCTCCCCGGTTTCTCGCAAATTTAGTACTCGACTATATAACGGAATGCATTTTAAACAAATTAAATTTAAATCCACCATTTTTTTACTGCTATGTCGATGACATAATTACATGCATTCCTAAAGACAAAATTACAACCGTTTTGAGCGAATTCAACAGCTTCGATGCCGAAAATAGACTTAAATTTATGTCCGAATGCGAACAAAATAAACAAATTAACTATTTAGATGTAAAAATCTTTATATCAACAGATGGAAGTCTAAAACTTGACTGGTATCACAAAGAAACCTGGTCAGGAAGATACCTCCATTATGAGTCTTTGCATCCCTTGCCACAAAAATCGGCATGATATACGGTTTAATCGACCGTGCAATCAAACTTTCATCAGAAGAATTCCATACAAAAAAATATAAACAATATCATAGAAGTACTTTTAGAAAACGGATACCCATTCCAATTTATCGATCATATTATTAAAAAACGTTTACAATACTTAAATACAATAGTACAAAACAATTTAAATTATAGTAATAATGAAAATACAATCAAAACAATTAGCTGCCCTTACATTAAAGGACTTTCTGAACATCGTGCAAAAATTTTCAAAATTAAAAATCTAAGATTACTTTCAACCCCTTACAAAACTAACATTGCACAAATTAAACCAGGAAAAGACCAATTACCGCTAGAAAAACAAAGTGGAGTCGTTTATAAAATTCCATGTTCTCATTGCAATAAGTCATATATCGGACAAACGGGTAGGCAATTAAAAACCCGAGTAAATGAACACAAGAGAAATATATTTGCGAAAAAATCTGAACAGTTTACTGGTCTAATCCATCACAGACTAGAAACTGGACATGATTTTGACTATACCAACATAAAAATTCTCGCTAAAGAAAAACATTGGAGAAAAAGAGGACATCTGAAAAATTACTACATAAAAAAAGATACCAATACTGTTAACATCAGGTTTGAAGTATCAAAACTACCGGAAGTTTATTATCCAGTTCTTAAATAAACCCATATTAAATTCTACTCGTATAGCAACCGTTACATTTGTGCCTAGTACTTAATCACTAACACACATGAATCTTATGTCCCTCCGTGAGTATAAATACGACCCAATTTTGATGGTCATTTTATAATTTTCTTAAGAGGACTCAAATCAGAGTCGAAACGTGAAAGATAATTTTTGTTCAAAATATTTCAACTTATATATATATTTTTTCTTATCTTTCCTCCCTTGCATTTTTTTTTATTCGATTAAACTCATTTGCCCTCCACATTATGCTGACCTGAAAATACCAAAACTCTAATTATATATTTATTGATAACGGTCGAAATACAAACATCTCTAAAATGTAACTGAGATTTTAGGGAAATAAAACTATACCAAAATGTGAGTACTGCGTACTACACAAATATATTGAAAAAAACGAGGTGTCCCGCAATTCACACTGTCCCACTATTCCCCATACTCCCCTACTCAATGATAGGGGAATTTTTTAATTAATTGTTTATAACCATTAATTGTTTATAACAAAATTGTAGTAAACGAGTAATAAAAAATAGTACTTTTTGTAGAAAAAATTAATTTTCCACTTATCTCTTAGTTTTCCTTCACTCATTACATCCTACATTACGTTTTTCATGTTTTACAGAACTTTTTACAACAATTAGTAACAACAGATTGATTCTTTCTTTGTCGTTTAGTAAATAACATTATTTCAGAAAAAAATGCTCATTCTATTTTTTCAAGATATTCCTGTGGAATTCGTGCGGTCATTCAATAGTGATGTTTGTTACATTATACTGCAACTATAAAAAATGTATCGTACAATTCAGTTTATCTGTCCTTCCTCGACCATCCGGTCAAACAGTTGGTTTTAATCCCCTCTCCCACACTCCTTGTTTGTTTACACCTTTTTATCCTTTGTTTTTATTGCACGTTGTTTATTTTCAAAAAGCCTGTTTGAACATATTTAATTTTGCAAAAAATTGTGAGAATTATAAGAGTAGAATATTTCAGAAACTAAGAAAAATTGTTCGTGTTTGAGAAACTGAAATAGTAGCAACGTTAAATTTCAGATCATTCAGATAAAAATGGTTAAATTTTATTTTCTCGTTATTTATAATTCTCTTAAACAATATAAATGTTGAATGTCATAAGATAATATGTAATGTATTTTTGCCATTCGTGCAAAAATGCGTCAATCAGATTTCTTTCTTCTGAAATTGTTGTGAATGTCACATTTATTCTTAACAAATATCATTTAATAATATACGCAAAGTACACTCTAAAAAAAGTTTTTACTTAATGTAAGCCCGAATATGGCTTAATTTTAGATATAAGAAATACAAAACCGATTACAAAAGGATATACTTATGCCACTAATATTCACTAAATTTAAGACGGTTGAAAATGTAATAATTTTAAGACTTTTTTCGTTCTGTGTAATATACAACTTAGGAGTAGCTGTTCTGTAAGGAAGGAAACAAGGCACTAATACATTGAACAGAAAAATATGAATACAATTATAATAAAGTATTCTGCATATATTTAAAATGCATTCAAAAGTTATAACCTGCATATATTTTCGCGCCTGCGTATTTCAGAAAACCACGCTATATAAACACAAGGGTTTTTAAACAACCTAACCTATCTTTTTTAAGTATACTAGTAAAGTTTGTCATCTTGAATAATATTAAACCTAAAGAGCAGCAGTACGAGATTTCATCGAATAGTCTATTTGATATTATATGAAGGTAACGTAATGAAGTTTTTAAAAAAGAAAATGTTATATAAAATTACATTTCAAAAGTAGTATACCTTATTGACAATTTTGACGTGCACAATACGGCTTGTACTTTTTACAAACTTAAAATTAATGTTTATGCCCACTTGAAGAGAATTGAAGAATCACATTTCTATTGTTAATGTAAATATTCACGCGAAAAAAGTAAAAAGTGAGGTTAATTTTATTAATGTAAATATTTATGACGACACATATTCTGCATTTCTTTGCGTCGAAAAAATAATTATTTTGAATATGCCAGTAGGTATCATTTCTGGTTTATTTTTTGCTTTAAAAAACTTTTGTAATTGCTTAATAAATTACTACAAACGATTTAAACCATAGGACATTGCATTTTATTAACACTAGTGATTAATCGGATGTTTGTAGTTGCTTAAAAAATTACTAAAAACGATTTAATGAGTCGGGTATATGAATTTATTAACTCTAGAGGCGAAATAAACGTTTGTTGTTGTTTGTAGTTGCTCAAGAAATTACTACAAACGATTTAAACCAAAGGACGCTACATTTTATTAGCACTAGAGATGAAACGGACGTTTGTAGTAGATTAAAAAATTACTACAAACGATTTAAACCATAGGACACTGCATTTTATTAACACTAGAGATGAAACGGACCTTTGTTGTAGCTTAAAAAATTACTACAAACGATTTAAACCATAGGATATTGTATTTTATTAACACTAGAGATGAAATAAACGTTTGTAGTTGTTTGGAGTTGCTTAATAAATTACTACAAACGATTTAAACCAAAGGATACTGCGTTTTATTAACACTATAGGTGATCCGGTCGTTTGTAGTAGCTTAAAAAATTACTACAAACGATTTAAACCACAGGACACTTCATTTTATTAACACTAGAGATGAAACGGACGTTTGTAGTAGCTTAAAAAATTACTACAAACGATTTAAACCGTAGAATGTTGTATTTTAATAACACTAGAGACGAAATAAACGTTTGTAGTTGTTTGTAGTAGCTTATGAAATTACTACAAACGATTTAATAAGTCGGATATTGGAATTTATTAACTCTAGAGACGAAATAAACGTTTGTTGTTGTTTGCAGTTGCTCAAGAAATTACTACAAACGATTAAAACCAAAGGACACTGCATTTTATTAACACTACAGATGAAACGAACGTTTGTAGTAGCTTAAAAAATTACTACAAGCGATTTAAGCCGTAGAATATTGTATTTTAATAACACTAGAGACGAAATAAACGTTTGTAGTTGTTTGTAGTAGCTCAAGAAATTACTACAAACAATTTAAACCAAAGGACACTGCATTTTATTAACACTAGAGATGAAACGGACGTTTGTAGTAGCTTAAAAAATTACTACAAACGATTTAAACCATAGGATATTGTATTGTATTAACACTAGAGACGAAATAAACGTTTGTAGTTGTTTGTAGTAGCTTAAGAAATTACTACAAACGATTTAAACCGTAGAATATTGTATTTTATTAATACTAGAGATGAATGCATGGTTTGTAGTTGATTAAAATATTACTACAAACGATTTAAACCATAGGACACTTCATTTTATTAACACTAGAGATTAATCGGAAGTTTGTTGTTGCTTAAAAAATTACTACAAACGATTTAAATCATTGGATATTATCTTTTATTAATACTACAGAAGAAATAAGCGTTTGTAGTTATTTGTAGTTGCTTAATAAATTACTACAAACGATTTAAACCGTAGAATATTGTATTTTAATAACACTAGAGATGAAATAAACGTTTGTAGTTGTTTGTAGTAGCTCAAGAAATTACTACAAACAATTTAAACCAAAGGACACTGCATTTTATTAACACTAGAGATAAAAGGGACGTTTGTAGTAGCTTAAAAAATTACTACAAACGATTTAAACTGTGGGACATTTTATTTTATTAATACTAGAGATGAATCCAAGGTTTGTAGTTGATTAATAAATTACTACAAACGATTTAAACCACAGGATGTTGTATTTTATTAACACTAGAGACGAAATAAACGTTTGTAGTTGTTTGTAGTAGTTTAGGAAATTACTACAAACGATTTAAACTGTAGAATATTGTATTTTATTAATACTAGAGATGAATGCAAGGTTTGTAGTTGATTAAAAAATTACTACAAACGATTTAAACGATAGGACACTTCATTTTATTAACACTAGAGATTAATCGGATGTTTGTAGTTGCTTAAAAAATTACTACAAACGATTTAAACCATAGGATATTGTCTTTTATTAATACTAGAGATGAATGCAAGGTTTGTAATTGATGAAAAAATTACTACAAACGATTTAAACCATAGTACACTTCATTTTATTAACACTAGATATTAATCGGATGTTTGTAGTTGCTTAAAAAATTACTACAAACGATTTAAACCATAGGATATTGTCTTTTATTAACACTACAAACGAAATAAACGTTTGTAGTTGTTTGTAGTTGCTTAATAAATTACTACAAACGATTTAAACCATAGGACACTGCATTTTATTAACACTAGAGGTGGAACGGACGTTTGTAGTAGCTTAAAAAATTACTACAAATGATTTATACCGTAGGATATTATATTTAGTAACACTATAGAGGAAACGAAGGTTTGTAGTTACTTAAAAAATTACTATAAACGATTTAAACTGTGGGACATTTTATTTTATTGACACTAGACACGAAATGAACGTTTGTATTGGTTTGCAGTTGCTCAAAATATGACTACTAACGATTTAAACGCCAGGACATGATTTGTAATTCATATTAGATGTTGAATAAACGTTTGTTGTTGTTTATAGTTGCCGCGGTTGCTTAAAAAAAACTACGAATTGGTATGAATATATTAATTTGCAATAAACTGCTTTTGGAACAATCGGGCACGAAATTAATATTTATGGTTGTTTTGGTTACTCTTAATCGGAAGCTGTTGGGCGCGGAGGGTCAGGGGGGGGGCGTCAACACTTTCGTATCAACTTTGTGAGTAGTGCGATTTTGCCAATGCAGACTATAAATATACATTTACATAAATTAAAAATTACAAAAATTAAACTATAAAAAAAAAAATTAAAAATAAAAAAAAAGAATTTTTTTATCATAAAACGGTTTCCTGTCTACCACAAACGGAAATTCCTTCACTACAATCCACTACAAACGATTTTCTGTCGGAAAAAAATTTAAAACAAAAAATTTTTTAAACTGGGGTGTTGGGCTTTTTTGGACCCCCTGTAACTTTTTCTTTCTGCAACTACAAACGAAATTCGTTCTACTACATTCAACTACATTCATAACTCTATCGAAATAGCGTTTTACATTTTCAATTTCGAAAAGTCGGGTGCCAGGTTCACAAAGCTATTAAAACGATTTATCATAGGATGTTACAGAAATTTTCATCAGGGTGTAGACTTTATATTCCAGACGTCAAAGTTGTTATTAGGTATTAAAATCCATTGGTATTGTTTGATAAATATTACCTATTGTTACTTTAGTATGGGTAAGAAAAAAACGACAGGAGGTAAAGGTGGACGTCCGAGAAAGATTCCACGAATACGTGAAAATTGTGGTAGGAAACGTGTCGCCAATAACACCGCTTGCAGAAGCACAAAGTACAGACGTGCACTAGAATTAATAAACGTAGCTGAAAATGATGGCAGCATCCTAGAATTAGCTTTGCGAATTCATAGACATAGGGAAACCCGCTCAGAAAATCCGGAAGAAAATGCATGTAGTCCGGAGAATGAAGTGTGGAATACTCGACATGACAATGAAAGTGCTCTGGCATTTTATCTGGAGAACAACTATACCAGAAATACTTACAAAGCCCTAGTGATCGACTGCATTTCCAGAGGCAGCAAAATTTATCCGGCCTATGAAAAAATTCAGATTGCTATGAAAGAATGCAGAGTACATGATGCAGAATGCAAAGCATCCGAAACTATTTCCCAACAAGTTCTGTTGAATAAAACAGCCGAAAGGTTATCTGACTCTGTTGCCTCTGATTGGGATACAAAACATTTACTGAAAATGCGTTTGCATGTTACATTAGGATTCGACAGTTCTGCTGGACATCTGAATCCTCATCAGAAATACCACAGTTCAGAAAATGTAAACTTGAAGACGCACAATTCCCTTTTTGTAACGAGTTTCCTAATAATATCTTTAAGCACCGATTCTACAACGCATCAGTGGACAAATCCAACGCCACAAAGCATTAGATACTGCCGTCCGTTACGAATATCGTTTGAAAAAGAAGATGACTCTGCGATTAAAAAAGAAAACAGTCGATTACTGGAAGAGATCAATAATTTGAAAGCTCATTGTTTTTGCATGAGTAACGGCAAAAATGCGAGAGTAGAGTATATTGTTTCAAGAACATTATTCGACGGAAAGTGTGTAAATACACTCGTGAACAATCAGGCCACCGCAAGGTGCCCAATGTGCTTAGCAAGTTCTCACGATTTTGGCAATCCAAAGCTAAGTTTTCAGCCAAATGATGAATCATTAACTCTTGAAATCGGTCTCTTGCACTGTGAGATAAAAAGTTTTGAGCACTTACTGCATCTTTCCTACAGGGATATTGAAGGTTTAAGAACCTGGGATATAAGGAAGGACTTGAAAGGTACTGAAAATTCTGCACTTTTTAATCGTAGTCCTATATTGGTCATTTTCACATAATTTAAGTCTTCCGCGTGAACATAATTAACTTGACATTTGTTACTCTGGGGTTTTTGAGGTTGCTGATTACGAATCTAATATTCATATTTCTTTATATAAATTGTCCGCCATATTGTATCCGCCATTTTGAAATTTCAAGATCTGATATCACAATCGTAATTAGCGACCCAAAAAATATATGAATATTGTATTTGAGCAGAAAAAATAAATGCCAAAGAGTGAAAAATGTGTATTTTTTTTTAATAAAAATTGTTTATAATATACGACTTCTCCTACCTAAAATATAAAACATACACAGAAAAAAATGATTAGCTGTAGTAGGTAGTAAAAACCAATGACGGTTCGTTACTGCAACTATGACGAAATAGTAACATTTACCATCGTAGATACCAGTTGCAACGAATATATTGGTTAGACCAACTAATAAAAGATAGTAAACTTGACTATCTGTTTATTGGTGCATACAAACTACCCAAATAGTGACTGTTACTCTTTAGCTAGTAACCTGAAGTATTGCAGTTTTTAACCAATGACTAAAACAAATGAATAATTCAGTTCGCTGCCATCGGTTAAAATTTTTTTACACAAATTGAATAAATGATCACATTTGAATCAAAATTTGATTCTACACTAAGATAAACAATGCAACTTTGTATGCATCAAATTGTTATTTCAGGTTATAATTTTTAAAATTATCATTCAAATTAATTTTTATATGTAAAATGTTGTTTCGAAGGTAAAAATGTCATACGAACAAGATTTCATATCAAAATTTTGATTCAAAGGTGAAATTATCATACGAACAGTTTTATATGTGAAATGTTGTTTCGAAGTTAAAAATGTCATACGAACAGGATTGTATCTCAAAATTTTGATTCGAAGGTGAAATTATCATACGAATAATGTTTTATATGTAAAATGTTGTTTCGAAGGTAAAAATGTCTTTCGAACAAGATTTTTTCTCAAAATTTTGTTTCGAAGGTGAAATTGTTAACAAAAAAAGATATTTTATGTTCCGAAGCTCAAACAGTAAGCGGTAGAAAATTTTAGGTCTGAAATGTTGTATCGAAGGTAAAATTGTCATCGAAAGAATGTTTCAGGCCTATATAACTTTTTCTGTCGAAGGTGAAACTGAATTCTATTTAAAGTAAGGGGGAATGTCACCTTAGTGTCAAGTAAAATTTGATTTTAAGAAGGGTGGCTGAACATATAACCTAACATTTTGGTTGATAGAGGACAGGTGTCATGACGCTTACTAATATTTGATTAGTTACTGCAACTACTTCAAAATTGGTTGTCCTTACTATTTAGTTAGTAATACTAACCATCTGCAAATCTTACTATCTCGAGATAGTAACCCTAACTAATATAAGATGTTTGTCCCGTATTCAACTATCTGGATAGTTGTACCAACCATGTTTCTGGTAAGCAGAGCTAACCACTTTTTTCCGTGTAAGCTGTTAAAAATCTGTAATAAACATCGAAGACATAGAATTTAAAACTAAGGGAAAATGACCCATATCTTTACATACAATAACATATTAGAGAAGTACACTCTGCGTTTTCTCGCAATGGAAATCAATTCTATAAATAAATTTGAAATTCGTTCACTCTATATCACAAAGTCGCTGTACTTTCTTTACTTTCCTCCTGTAAAAATTATATCTGTTTAAAAAGTTTCCAATATTTGATTAGAAAAAAATTTTCATATTTTTTATATATCGACGTGCATTGGTATGGCAAATAGGGGCAAAGTGGGAAACGGAACATAAGAACTTTCGTCTAATAACTTTTCGTCTTATAACAATAGTTTATCGAAATGTCGATACTACTATTCAGATTTACGAATTGCTTTTCGTTGCTGTTGTATGATTGTATTGTGCAGCATACTTCCCAAATTATGTGAAATTATGTGTAACACCATAATTAATATTTCAGCGATATATAATGAACGAAAAGAGTCAATAAAGGAAAGGCTTTATAGTGCATTTGGTGTAAGAGTTGACCAGGTTCTACAAGGCCATGGAACCACGAACACGGGCAACTTGGCTCGCAAATGTTTCATGGCTCCCTTGAAATTTGCAGATACATTGGGAATAAATCCAACACTCGTCGATAATATTGCATTAATTTTGTCACTCCACAAATGCAAAAAAAATTTAGATATAGATTTGGTGGACGAATTATCAAAACGTACATATAAGATGCATTACGAACATTATCCATGGGCCCGAATGAACCCCACACTCCATAAATTGCTTTGGCATGGCTGTCAAATTGCAAGGATCTTGCCGTTACCCCTTGCATACTATGCCGAGGATGCACTAGAGTCTTCGCATAAACACTACAGGAAAAACATGATAATCCACGCTCGCCAAACTAGTAGACGAGATCGAATTTTAGATGTATTTAATCGAGCCATTTATTTGTCCGATCCGAAAATTTCAAACATTCACGTTGCAAGAAGAATGAATAAGTTCAAATCAACATGTACTGAAATAACAACGAGAATGCAACATTTTATTAAAAAAGAGTAAGTTCAATCGCAATACTTTACAAGTAAAGTATCTTGCCAGAATCTCTTACTTGTATAGCTAAAAGTAATAAGAATCGATCAACAAATGATGCATTACTTTTGTCTCTTTTTGGGTCGTCAATGCATCCTGCAGAGTTCTGTTCTGTCGGTCAGTCAAATAAGTTTAAACTATTTTTTTTTATTATTATGCTGGACCTTAACGGAAATCAGGAAAGAAGTTTGTTGGGAAGACTATTTCTAGTTGGTTGAGGTAACTACTTCATTGGTAGGATTTATCAAAAATCGAAATATTAACAATATTATGATGTACGAGAGTACAAGCCATCCACGTACATTTATGGTTTATTAGGCCAAACAATTCACTGGTTAATCCAATAACTGACTTTGTTACACACATTACTTTTTGTTTTATTTCTTCCAACTCCACACGGTAGCCATAACTAAGTACTACTTATTATATTGTTTCTACCAACAAAATAAATTGTTGTCCCAACCAACAAATATCCAACTAATGCGCTTTTTCCGTGCACAAAGACATCGTTTTAAATTTCTTACATTACTTCATTTTTCGATCGAAGTATATGCGAATAATAAAAAAATTTAAAGTAAACGCTATAACGTAATTTCATATTTAGAAATGTGACAACTTTAGTTTTCAATGAATAAGTATAGATGTCAGAAAGGTAACTAAGATTATTAATTAATATTTTAGTTTCACCCTCCAAAACAACGAAGATAATGAAGATTACGGAAGTGACGAAGAAAACTACATGTTGTAAACTTCTTCGTGCAGTATAGAATGTTCCAGGTTTCGTCCGAAAAAAAAAATGTTTTTCTATGTGCGAGAAAGGCGAGGAAAAGAAGGAACTGAATTTGATATTTTAATATTGCATTGTAATGTAACACATTACTGCCTACTACCCATTTTTTTGCTACCTTGATGTATAAAGTTCATTAGATTTCATAATTCTGATATCATATTTGTAATTAGCGACATCGAAACACTTGTAATACTGCATTTGAACTATTCAGATCACCTTCTTCATTCATTTTTCTATGTTCATTCGGCCATTTTGGTTCCGCCATTTTGAAGTACGAAATGTACGTTAATTTTTCTGCATTATTTACCATTCAAACCAAACCAAATAGGATTAAAACTCTTCGTGGAGGTCTCGGTAATAAAGTACAACTGAAAAATAATTTGTTGCTCGACCATATTTAGTAAAAAATGGCGTCCTACTCGATATTTACGTTAATTTTCAGATTTATGTTAATTAATCTAAGTTAGTTCCTATCTAAACCAATCCAAAAAGGATGAAAATAGTTTATTGTTGTCTCGGTAATAATGTATAACTAAAAAATTATTTGTGGCTCTAATGTATTTTGTCAAAGATGGCGTCCTACTCGTTATTTACGTTACTTTTCAGATTTATATTAATTTTTATACCTTATTTACCAACCAAACCAATCCAAATGGGTTTAAAATGGTTTATTGATGTCTCGGTAATAATGTTCAACTGAAAAATAATTGTTGCTCCACTATATTTAGTAAAAAATGGCTTCCTACTCGATATTTACGTTAATTTTCAGATTTATGTTAATTTATCTAAGTTGGTTACCATCCAAACCAATCCAGATGGAATTAAGATAGTTTATTGATGTCTCGGTAATAATGTTTAACTGAAAAATAATTTTTTGCTCGAATTTATTTAGTCAAAAATGGCGTCCAACTCGATATTTACGTTAATTTTCAGATTTATGTTAATTTATCTCAGTTAGTTACCATCCAAACCAATCCAAATGGTATTAAAACTATTCATGGATGTCTTGGTAATAAAGTATAACTGAAAAATAATTTGTTGCTCATTTAGTCAAAATTGGCGCCCAAATCGAAATATACGTTCATTTTCAGTTTTATGTTAATTTTTGTACATTATTTACCATCCAAATCAATCCAAATAGGATTAAAATAGTTTTATTATGTGTCGGTAATAATGTACCATAAAAACCGTGAAATACTATTTTTGTACATTTCAATTCAACATTTTCATCGGTTTCTCTATTTTCATGCCGCCATTTTGATTCCGCCATTTTGGATTTCATAATTCTGATATCAGGTTCGTAACCAGAGACCATAAAACCCGTGAAGTACTACTTTTGTACTTTTCGATTCGACATTTTAATAAGTTTTTCTATTTTCATGCCGCCATTTTGGATCCGCCATTTTGGATTTCATAATTCTGATATTAGGTTCGTAACCAGAGACCATAAAACCCGTGATGTACAGTTTTTGTGGCTTCCAAATCGCCATTTTCATCGGTTTCTCTATTTTCATGCCGCCATTTTGGATCCACCATTTTGGATTTCATAATTCTGATATTAGGTTCGTAACCAAAGACCATAAAACCCGTGATGTACTATTTTTTTACCTTTCGATTCGCAATTTTTACTGGGTTTTCTATTTTCATGCCGCCATTTTGGATCCGCCATTTTTAGATGTTTAATTTGGACTTTATATTTGTAATCCGCAATCCCAAAAACCATACTACACTATAAATGATAAAATTCCTAACATTCTTCCGTGTATTGTGGCATAACGATTTGCTTCCGTATTAATTACGGTTACGTTGCGTGTTTTTTCCATACTAGAAAATGAAAAATAATTCTTCGCTATAGTTTTCCCTTATTCTATAATAAAGTACCTTTAATTTCATCCAAGATTCATTAAATTCTATCAAGTCCACCTGGAGATATTTGAAAAAGAAACGAGATTTAGAAATTAGTTCACCGTGCGTCGTGGGTCTTATCTCGGATAAAGATGGGATAAGCCCCGCATCGTACTCGCTAAGGCACAGACCGCCGAATTTGCTGGTGATACCGATATTGAGGTAAGGGGGACTGGCTCTGGGTGGGTCTTGTGTGTGTATCTGCCTTTAGTTCTGTCATGTACTGTCTGTCTCTGTCCTGTACCTCTCCACCCAAGAGCCGACCCGCAAATAGACATATTCGTCATTAACGCGGGGGAACATTTTCTGTCCTTTGTCCTTATGGACATGATTACTTGATAAAAAATTTCAAAATATATCTTTCGATATTTTTGAGGTGTTTTAAAAGCATGGCCCTCGCTTGCACCCCTCTCTTCAAGACGCTTAGGTATTCTTCGTGGTCGATGTATTTTGGGTTCTCCTAACCTAACCTAACCCTAACCCGAGTTTAATACCTCCTTGCGTCAGACAAATGCAGCCGGAGTCTTTTTGCGTTTCGCAATTTTGGTTTTATACTTTCAATTGCATATATTTTAAAATTTGAAAAAAATCCTTCCTTATAATTAATAAAACCAATCGTTTTTTGTATCATACGCTGATATACGCATCATAAATTTATTCTTAAAATTGAAATTGTCATGGTTTTTCTCACACTCTGTGCGCAAAATGCTATTTTGCTCCCGCAAATATATCTTTTAAATTACTCGATATACAAACGGCGAACGCGATTTTTGTAAACAATAACAAAATTACACGTGGCAGGTTTTGCGAGTACAACATTAGAAATATTAATTCGAAATAATATTATATTCGAAAAGTATTTCATTGTTTCGAAAAGATTCATCATTTTTACAATTAATAGAAGTGAACTCGAAATAATATTATATTTAATCGATCAAACGAACTTACCTGTTGTGAAGTTCGATCGAAATTATTTGAGTCATCTCGTCCGAATAGATCATAAGGTAGTTGTGTATTTTCTGCACAATTTTTCCACAATATTTTAAAAAGAAACAATAGCACGCCGATTCCCGCTCTCATCCTGTCAGCCTCCGTTGCCCTTAGGAACCTTCAATAGTTTAAATTACAAATTGCAATATTGGGGAAATATTTTGTTAAATCTTGGGTCTGGGAGGGAGATGATCTATTCGGTCGAGATGACTCAAATAATTTCGATCGAACTTCACAACAGGTAAGTTCGTTTGATCGATTAATTATTTTTCGTCATCTCGTCCTCTAGATCATAAGGTAGATGTTCAAAGTTAATTGCAATTTGATAATAATTCTTATTTTAATGGTAAAATAAAATTATTCAAACAAGATCATTTCTACCTTACATTTAATACATCTTAAGTTTGAATACAAACAATTTACAAACTATGATTTATTACAGCCATCGCGAAAGTATCCTCATTTTCCAACGGTCTATTATAAAATAAGATTATATAATAAAAGTATTGTTTCAATACAAACACCCGATCTATACGCAGCCGATGTTGAAGAATGTCGAGTGCTATGCCCAGTGTATATAGAGGTATCAATTCCGCTTAAGGGGGTTCCATAGTCATTCGACAAATCACATTCGGGTTTTCCTAGATTCCTACATTACCGACTGAACAGAAAGTAGTTCTAAATTCCGGGAGAGGGCGCCTCTTGTAAATTTCATGATCGCCATACATAAGTATATGTGCATGTATGTATGTACATACGTGCTTGCGCGCTTGTATATGTGTTTACAGATGATTGAGTATCCGCGGGGCCTGCCCACTGCCCGCCCGAACCAGTGCCGTCAAAAAGGAGCCGTTTTCAGCTGAAAGGTGCCGTTTTAATGCGCACCTTCCGCGCGCAGGTTGCTTCGGTAGTCGTCGGCGGTCTGAGCTTGTGGGCCCTCGGGAGGGGAGCGGAGCGAGAGGAAAATATCGGGCGCGCAAAAGTATTAAACAAATGACGGGGGGATTGAACTTTATCAGATACTTCGAAAATCAAAATCATGTATACTCGTCGTAGTCGAGTGGTACAAGCGCATGGGTTGAAGCGCAGCGCGTAATTTTTTTAGTTCGATGTCTGGGATTTTTTTTTTTTTATTGTTCATTTACTCAACATTTGTAACCAAAATAATTTTTTACTTCTTTACTATTAGTTATTTTATTTACAAAAATGAATTGTGAAAATAAATTTTAAAAACATTAAACAATATGTTTTTGCAGAATGACATTTGTAAGAATCGAATTCTCTGTAATATTAAAAAAAATAAATGTACAATATCTTATTGTAATTTCCGAAATAATATACAAAAATTACAAGTCGTACCTTTTTTCTAAAAAAGTTATTGTAGTTAATATGACCTTGTAATTGATTATTTTTTATATGTTTCAAATATAATGCAGACCTTCCATCTAATTCCTAATATCGGGCGGTATCTTTATTTATATATACGGCAACAGTTTATATTGCATTTACGGTAAATGGAAACATCTTTTACAGAATACAGAGTAAACGAAAGTATCGTGGAAACAAATTTAGGAAACAAATATTTGGAATACTCGATTAATGTCATATTAAAATAAAAAGATGTTTTTTTACTTCTCCAATGAAATTGTACTAAATTACTAACTGCTTTTTTGAAATATTTCAATATTACTATACAATAATATTTTTATCCCGTTAGAAAACCTATATGATTACACTAACAGCATTCTGTAAATCAGTATATCTGTATAGTGTAAAATCTTATTTAAATTAGTTATACATTTTCACCAATATTTTTTTAAACATTTAAACCCTTTCACGACAATTTTACTTACTTTTAATTAAATTGATTTCAAGAATATGTATCATTCAGCAAGATGGTTATTCGTCATTCATTATTTACTTTGTTTTGCCTACATTATGCTATTATTTATAGCTATGGGTTTTCTTTTACGTATTAATTAATTAAATAAATATATTATACTAATAATATTGTAATACACCGATTAAGATATCGAAAATTAGTACATTATGTTTCAGATACTGATTTTCATTGACCTATTAAAAAACCACATGTTTGGCACAAGACTGGGTATATGGTCTTTTATTTATCAACAAATTGTCCAATTTCATTCCCGACTAGAAAAGGTGATAATTAATTCCTAATAATTTGTAATAATTTTTGCAATAAATTTTCACTAAAACAATATCAAAGTTATTTTCTTATTAGAATCTTATTGTTTTTTTCTTGATCACAGCAAATCTATTGTATTTTGAAAAAAAGGGAATGAAATTGGACAATTTGTTGATAAATAAAAGACCATATACCCAATCTCGTGCCAAACATGTGGTTTTTTAATAGGTCAATGAAAATCAGTATCTGAAACATATTGTACTAATTTTCGATATCTTAATCGGTGTATTACAATATTATTAGTATAATATATTTATTTAATTAATTAATACGTAAAAGAAAACCCATAGCTATAAATAATAGCATAATGTAGGCAAAACAAAGTAAATAATGAATGACGAATAACCATCTTGCTGAATGATACATATTCTTGAAATCAATTTAATTAAAAGTAAGTAAAATTGTCGTGAAAGGGTTTAAATGTTTAAAAAAATATTGGTGAAAATGTATAACTAATTTAAATAAGATTTTACACTATACAGATATACTGATTTACAGAATGCTGTTAGTGTAATCATATAGGTTTTCTAACGGGATAAAAATATTATTGTATAGTAATATTGAAATATTTCAAAAAAGCAGTTAGTAATTTAGTACAATTTCATTGGAGAAGTAAAAAAACATATTTTTATTTTAATATGACATTAATCGAGTATTCCAAATATTTGTTTCCTAAATTTGTTTCCACGATACTTTCGTTTACTCTGTATTCTGTAAAAGATGTTTCCATTTACCGTAAATGCAATATAAACTGTTGCCGTATATATAAATAAAGATACCGCCCGATATTAGGAATTAGATGGAAGGTCTACATTATATTTGAAACATATAAAAAATAATCAATTACAAGGTCATATTAACTACAATAACTTTTTTAGAAAAAAGGTACGACTTGTAATTTTTGTATATTATTTCGGAAATTACAATAAGATATTGTACATTTATTTTTTTTAATATTACAGAGAATTCGATTCTTACAAATGTCATTCTGCAAAAACATATTGTTTAATGTTTTTAAAATTTATTTTCACAATTCATTTTTGTAAATAAAATAACTAATAGTAAAGAAGTAAAAAATTATTTTCGTTACAAATGTTGAGTAAATGAACAATAAAAAAAAAAATCCCCGACATCGAACTAAAAAAATTACGCGCTGCGCTTCAACCCATGCGCTTGTACCACTCGACTACGACGAGTATACATGATTTTGATTTTCGAAGTATCTGAGAAAGTTCAATCCCCCCGTCATTTGTTTAATACTTTCGCGCGCTCGACCATATATTTTCCTCTCGCCTTTTCCGATCCCCTCCCTACGCCCCACAAGCTCAGACCGCCGACGACTGCCGAAGCAACCTGCGCGCGGAAGGTGGGCATTAAAAACGGCTCCTTTCTGACGGCACTGGTCCCAAGCGTCCATAAATCACGTGACCTGGGGGGGGAGGTCTGACCAGATATCACGTGGATTTTTTGGAAATTATATTATTTTTGGATTCGCCCTATTAAATTCACAGCGTATATATCCTATCGGCGGAAGACACCATAAGAGGAATATGGAAAATCGGACTTATTAATATATGTCGAATATCTTTGTAAATCAAATTTTTTCGGCACACGTTTATTTAGGAAATAGTTACTTTTAGTGTCTTAAAAACTGCGTAACGCAACAATAACATCTACATAAACGAAATTTCTCTACATTGTTGCAGGTTGAAATAATTCTTAAAAAAACATTTCCTACATATTACTTTATCGAAAAATATGTTTTTGCGAAGCTGTTCATCAACTTAGCAAAATATGCTATTCATAGCGTCAATTAGGGTCCATTCATATATTACGCAACGGATTTTTGACTGCTTCCCGCTGCCCTTCTTTCTTTGACAAGTATTAACAAAGTGCTTCGCCCTCCACCCCCCTTCCCCAAATTTTATACTCAATTTGTGTGAACTTTTCTTACGTTCAATCAAATTGAAAATATATGAAAATCACAAATTCTACACAAACATTTGTTTTATCGAATAGGTCAACTCTCACTTATAGCAACTATATGTACGCTGCTTAAATTGAATGCTTGGAAACTTAAATTTGAATGTTTTTCATTTCAGAACGTGGAAACGAATAAGGTAATAATGTCTTTTTACTACTACACGTAGTGATTTGAAATAACCAATACAGCTTGTAATTATCTACTATCCTTTTTTCAGTGAGTACCTATATAATTTTACAATTAATAAAAGAAAAAAAAAATAAAACGAAAAGGTGATAATTTCATTAATTTAAAACAGTGTAATTAATACATGTTTCTGAACGCCACTCATTCTTGAGATGAAAGAAATGCTATACAATGGCAGTAAAAAAATTAAAATTGTTTATCAAAAAGTGAATACAATTTATAAATACCATAAAAAATGAAATCATAAGAACTCATGTGAGAATCGTAAGGGAGTTCAACGTAGAGATCACCTAGAATCATCTGGGAGAGGGGGGAGGGGGCAAATATAAAAAATAGATCAAGTGACTTATGGACGCCCCCACTATCAGTTTTCGCGTGGGACCAATTCTTAGCAAGATTATAAGCTGGGCTACACATATACAAGTAGCACGTGAATATATACACTATGGTGACCCTTCTTTGGGATCAGGAAAAATTTTAACATGACCATCCCCGAAATCGGCTAAAAAAAATTTTTTTTTTAATATCCGAAAAATTTCAGCTTTTTAGTTTTACTTCCTACCCATCCTGTAGAGCCTTCAAAAAATAATTTTCAGTTTTTTAATTGGAATTTTTGCTGAACTTGGTCTACAAATGTATAAAGTAAGCTATCTTTCCTTGGATGATTTCCAAATCAAATGAGCCTAGTCCGATCAAAAACGATCAATTTCTCGTTCAGTTATTTCATTTCGAACTCACTTTAAAAAACGCTAAGATCCTGAACTATGTCAATTAATTTACAATATCCTTTATCCGCTACAACTCGTGATAACAAAATCTGAAGGTACTGCAACAAAGATTATCATTTTCCTCGGCTTTTTTCCTATAAAAAGTCTACTTATCGACCAAGAAAAAAAAGAGTCAACAAGTTCTCGCGATGTGAAATAGTATATTTCTTCCGACAGGGAGGACAGCAGACAAGCCTTCCTGACGTGCAAGATTGCCACCCGAGCCCAAAGCGAATTTATACGATTTCAAAAATAAGTGAAAATCATATATTTCCGAAAAATGTAAACTTTTTTCATTACTACCCTATTGAATGACTACTTTAGAACTTCTTTAAGGGGAGGGTCCAGGCAGAAAATCATCTATATGAAGCAGTCGTTATTCTGCTAATTATTTCTGTAGTAATTTTTTACGAGGAATTCAGTGGAAATTTTTTTGACCCATAAATCTCATCTCGAAAAAAAATTTGCTTTTTCGAAAAAATGCTATTACTTTTCTAAATTAATTTAAAAATTTCACAAAATTAGGATGAACATAATAACACATTCTCGAAATAATTACGTATGGATTTTAAAAAATTCTGTTTTTTGCAAAAGAAAATTGTTATGGGGGTCAAAAACATTTTTTTCATTTTTTATTCTAGTACTACCGAATTCCACGTAAAAAATTACTAAAGAAATAATTTTTATGACCCTTACATTTCAGCTCGAAAAAATATTTGTTTTTTCGGAAAAATGCTATTACATTTTTCTAAATAAATTGAAAAATCCTAAAAAATTAGGGCGAACATAAAAACACATTGTCTAAATAATTACGCATAGATTGTAAAAAATTCCATTTTTTTAGAAACGAACAATTTTTTTTTGGTCAAAAAAATTTGTTGCGATTTTGATTACATCGCCATTGAATTCCTTGTCAAATATTACGACAGAAATAATTGAATGGGAATTTTTGAACGACTGCTTCATATAGCTGATTTTGTGCCTGGACCCTCCCCTTAACGTCATAGATTGATAAATTATATAATTTTTGTATAACCCCTCCTGTCAAAAACTCGACTACATCGCTACTTGTTGTGCACTAGCGCGCAAAAGAAGAGGAAATTCTACTTTTTCGCACCGTTTGCACACCACCGCGCTATAAAGTAGCGATTTTGTCTCCTTTTGTTGACATGAGGAGTTATAAAAAATCATGTATGAGCGCATACATAGGGGATCTTGACTTATGATTGTCGCACTGGCTTCGCTCGATTCCCCTACTTAAGTGCCCTTGTTACATAAATAGCTATTACGACATCTTTCCTTCAATCTTTGATTTAATTTTTGGCGCTAAGTCGTAACAATTTAATGAAATTCAATCAATTTAACAATTCAGTGCGTTTCAAAAAGCCTTCATTTCTAGAGACTTTTCGTACAACAATCGAATGACTTTTTCGTATGACTCTTGTTCGAGTTTTCCTATACGTCTGTGACCCCTTAGTGCTCCCTCACCCTTTCATCAGACATCGGCTGCACTTCTGAGGTATATATAGCACATGTACGAAAACTCGGACTAGATTCATACGAAAGACATATATTAAATTCATACTAGCTGTTGCTGCCATCTTCGAGAATACGATAGTCATACAAAAAGTCCCTGCGTGTAGAGCCATTCGATTCGGAAATGCTCCAAGATAAGATATCTTACTGTATACATTTTTAGGTCAAGTTCGTCAAAAATTCCAATAAAAAAACTGAAAATTATTTTGTACTTATGTAAAAACAATGTTAATATTCGAGCCTCTACAGGGTGGGTAAGAAGTAAAACTTAAAAGCTGAAATTTTTGGGATATTTTTATCAGGACCCTAAATAAGGGTCACCCTAGTACAGTAGAACCTCACACTAGTGAAACGGCCTGGACTGCGGTTATTTTTTTCCCTCACACTAGTGAACTGACAAATTTTTGCGATTTCGCACAGATTTGTGCAGTTATTGTTATTTTTTTACATTGTGAGGTAAATAATACACATGCAACTTTATGGTATGTATGTCTACGTACATACACAGACGTGTAAAATGAGGAAACTGATGGTTCACTAGTGTGAGGTTAACACTAGAGAAAAGTGTTCACTAGTGCGAGAATTTCACCAGTGACAGGTTCACTAGTGTGAGGTTCTACTGTACACACATATATGGTGATCCGACAAATTTCAACAAACCAGAAGGAATAAAAACAAATGTAATTACTTTGCAACGTCACGAATGACGTTATTCGTAAATAATTGTATTTCATTTTCGGACAATTCTTCGTATTTAAACTTCGGTATGCCAATTGAAAGAAAGGTGTATATATAGGCTTTGTAATACATATTCATAAAAATTGATGATGTAACATTTCATTAGTAGTGGGTTCCGGGTTCGCCTCTAGGCAGATTAATAAACCCTACGTAAAGTTTCAAAAACATCGATATACGTGTATACATAACACCAAAATATATAAATATCTCCAAACCGTGATACATTGATGACATATACCAAATGTTTCAAGGGTCTGGAAATGGTGTTCGCGATTTACAACATTCGGAATTTTTCAAAAATAAAAAATACGAATTAGTGTCAAACTAATTTATGTATGGAGAGCTGTCGCTTTGTTGTTATTCATTCAAGTTTGTCGTAGTGTTCAACCATGACATACGTTATATTGATAATAATATTGCCTTCATCTGGATGTGAGACCTACCGAACTATTATTTTGTTGAAACACGAGGTAAGGTAAAATCCTCTATCGATAAATCTGGTAGTCCATGGGTGTAATTAAAACGACAACACTATCCAATTTGGTGCACTTTCCTTAATTACAACAGTTGTTGAGAGATTTTGGTTCTTTCAATAACCCTTCTCGAGCGAAGCGTTGGCCGGGTGGGTTGCCTTCAACGAACGAGACTTCGGTTATTTCAATAACCCCTCTCGAGCGAAGCATTGGCTGGATGGGTTGCCTTCAACGAAAGAGATTTCGGTTATTTCAATAACCCTTCTCGAGCGAAGCGTTGGCCAGGTGGGTTGCCTTCAACGAATGAGATTTCGGTTCTTTCAATAGTTCGTCTCGATCGAAGCATTGGCCGCGTGGGTTGCCTTCAACGAACGAGATTTTGGTTATTTCGATAACCCCTCTCGAGCGAAGCATTGGTCGGATGGGTTGCCTTCAACGAACGAGATTTCGGTTATTTCGATAACCCCTCTCGAGCGAAGCATTGGCCGGGTGGGTTGCCTTCAACGAACGAGATTTCGGTTCATTCAATAACCCCTCTCGAGCGAAGCATTGGTCGGATGGGTTGCCTTCAACGAACGAGATTTCGGTTATTTCGATAACCCCTCTCGAGCGAAGCATTGGCCGGGTGGGTTGCCTTCAACGAACGAGATTTCGGTTCTTTCAATAACCCTTCTCGAGCGAAGCGTTGGCCGGGTGGGTTGCCTTCAACGAATGAGATTTCGGTTCTTTCAGTAACCCCTTTCGATCGAAGCATTGGCCATGTGGATTGCCTTCAACGAACGAGATTTCGGTTATTTCCATAACCCCTCTCGAGCGAAGCATTGGCCTGGTGGTTTGCCTTCAACGAACGAGATTTCGGTTATTTCGATAAACCCTCTCGAACGAAGCATTGGCCGAGTTGGTTGCCTTCAACGAACGAGATTTCGGTTATTTCGATAACCCCTCTCGAACGAAGCATTGGCCGGGTGGGTTGCCTTCAACGAATGAGATTTCGGTTATTTCGATAAACCCTCTCGAACGAAGCATTGGCCGAGTTGGTTGCCTTCAACGAACGAGATTTCGGTTATTTCGATAACCCCTTTCGAACGAAGCATTGGCCGGGTGGGTTGCCTTCAACGAATGAGATTTCGGTTCTTTCAATAATTCGCCTCGATCGAAGCATTGGCCGCGTGGGTTGCCTTCAACGACCGAGATTTTGGTTATTTCGATAATCCCTCTCGAGCGAAGCATTGGCCGCGTGGGTTGCCTTCAACGAACGAGATTTCGGTTATTTCGATAACCCCTCTCGAGCGAAGCATTGGCCGGGTGGGTTGCCTTCAACGAACGAGATTTCGGTTCTTTCAATAACCCTCTCGAACGAAGCATTGGCCGAGTTGGTTGCCTTCAACGAACGAGATTTCGGTTATTTCGATAACCCCTTTCGATCGAAGCATTGGCCATGTGGATTGCCTTCAACGAACGAGATTTCGGTTATTTCCATAACCCCTCTCGAGCGAAGCATTGGCCTGGTGGTTTGCCTTCAACGAACGAGATTTCGGTTATTTCGATAACCCCTCTCGAACGAAGCATTGGCCGGGTGGGTTGCCTTCAACGAACGAGATTTCGGTTATTTCGATAACCCCTCTCGAGCGAAGCATTGGCCGGGTGGGTTGCCTTCAACGAACGAGATTTCGGTTATTTCGATAACCCCTCTCGAGCGAAGCATTGGCCGGGTGGGTTGCCTTCAACGAACGAGATTTCGGTTCTTTCAATAACCCCTCTCGAGCGAAGCATTGGCCGGGTGGGTTGCCTTCAACGAACGAGATTTCGGTTATTTCGATAACCCCTCTCGAACGAAGCATTGGCCGGGTGGGTTGCCTTCAACGAATGAGATTACGGTTCATTCAATAATTCGTCTCGATCGAAGCATTGGCCGCGTGGGTTGCCTTCAACGAACGAGATTTCGGTTATTTAGATAAACCCTCTCGAACGAAGCATTGGCCGAGTTGGTTGCCTTCAACGAACGAGATTTCGGTTATTTCGATAACCCCTCTCGAACGAAGCATTGGCCGGGTGGGTTGCTTTCAACGAATGAGATTTCGGTTATTTCGATAAACCCTCTCGAACGAAGCATTGGCCGAGTTGGTTGCCTTCAACGAACGAGATTTCGGTTATTTCGATAACCCCTTTCGAACGAAGCATTGGCCGGGTGGGTTGCCTTCAACGAATGAGATTTCGGTTCTTTCAATAACTCGTCTCGAGCGAAGCATTGGCCGGGTGGGTTGCCTTCAACGAACGAGATTTTGGTTATTTCGATAACCCCTCTCGAGCGAAGCATTGGTCGGATGGGTTGCCTTCAACGAACGAGATTTCGGTTATTTCGATAACCCCTCTCGAGCGAAGCATTCGCCGGGTGGGTTGCCTTCAACGAATGAGATTTCGGTTCTTTCAATAACCCTCTCGAACGAAGCATTGGCCGAGTTGGTTGCCTTCAACGAACGAGATTTCGGTTATTTCGATAACCCCTTTCGATCGAAGCATTGGCCGTGTGGGTTGCCTTCAACGAACGAGATTTCGGTTATTTCGATAACCCCTCTCGAGCGAAGCATTGGCCTGGTGGTTTGCCTTCAACGAACGAGATTTCGGTTATTTCGATAACCCCTCTCGAACGAAGCATTGGCCGAGTTGGTTGCCTTCAACGAACGAGATTTCGGTTATTTCGATAACCCCTCTCGAGCGAAGCATTGGTCGGATGGGTTGCCTTCAACGAACGAGATTTCGGTTATTTCGATAACCCCTCTCGAGCGAAGCATTGGCCGGGTGGTTTGCCTTCAACGAACGAGATTTCGGTTATTTCGATAACCCCTCTCGAACGAAGCATTGGCCGGGTGGGTTGCCTTCAACGAATGAGATTTCGGTTCTTTCAATAATTCGTCTCGATCGAAGCATTGGCCGCGTGGGTTGCCTTCAACGAACGAGATTTCGGTTATTTCGATAACCTCTCTCGAGCCAGATCAGGTGGAATACCAATGAGTGGAAAACTTCTCCAAGAAACGGCAAAAACTTTCAATGAACTTCTAAAGGGTCCTGCCAATTTTACAGCCAGCAATGGATATCTGGAATCATTTCAGAAAAGACATTCGATGAGAAGTTTAAAAACGCAAGGTGAAATACTGTCTGCCGATGCAACCCGCTAAACAATATTCCGTTACAGCAACATCTTTGAAACGTCGCATTATAGCCATGCGACCAAACTTGTTTCATTGCAAAAACATTTTTGGGACGTCCTTGGAACCAGAAATGTCCTGCCACATTTACGGTTTTTAAATAACGTTTCATTCGTAACGTACCTGCGACGTTTGAAAACTATACATCCAACGTTGTAAAAACGTTACATTAAACGGTCATAAATAAAAATTATAAGAAATTCGACGAATTATTTTATTCAATTCGAATTTTATTATTATTTATGTATCGTTAGATATGTTATGAAAGAATGTAGTTTTATAATTTTACTCGCAAATAAATCTATGAATCTAAGAAAAATCCATCCCGACCGAGGATCGAACCCGGGTCTACCGGTTACAACGCTGACGTCTTAACCACTACGCTACGCTCGCATACGTATTACCATGCGAACGAGAGCTCTTATACTCAATCGTAGAAGGCTTCTTGATAAATGCGGGTTTAGTTTAAACAAGATATGTTTAATTAATTTTGTCATTTCTATATTGGGAATAATAATATTTTAATATTATTTGACTATTTTGTAGTAATTTATTGTAATTTAAATAAATATTTTTAAGATATCCGTATAATATTTTTTTTAAACGAAATTGATTAATAGACACTGTTAAAAAAAAATGTAAAGTTAATTGACACACGTATATTTTACAAATGCACTACTTGGAAATAATTTTATAATTACGCGGATATTAAAATTATCATAAGTGAACCAATTTTTAAATTATGCATTAAATTTAATACAATTTACATTAAAATAGTGGAGCAGAAGAATTCAAAACAATATTTCGAAGTTACATCGATGACTTTGGATATGATATAGACTGCATATATATATAATTGTGACGAGACAGGTCTCCTATGTAAAGTGCTTCCAGGAGATACACTTGTCCAAGGTGGTATTAGAAAAGCACCAGGTTGGAAGCTGGCAAAAGACCGTGTCACTCTAATGATGTGTGCTAATGCTTCTGGCACTCATAAAATTAAATTATTCATGATTGGGAAGGCGAAACGCCCACGTGCATTCAACGGTTTAAATAGGCAATCACTGCCAGTTGTGTACGCTTCACAAAAAAATTCCTGGATGGACAAAACTTTATTTCTACAGTGGTACACTGAAGTCTTTTTGCCTGAAATTGAGCAAAAACACAGAGACAGTGGAAAAAAATGTCTACTGGTGTTGGACAATGCTCCTACTCACCCACCGGAGCATGAATTAAATAAAATTAGTGACCTGTGCTCACTGGTATATTTGCCTCCACACGTGACATCCCTAATTCAACCTATGGATCAGGGAGTTATTGAAAAATGTAAAAGGATATATAGGAAAAATCTTTTACGAGCACTTTTGATTACTGAAAATGCAAATGTACAAAATTTCATGAAGAATATGAATATTTATAAATGCTTATTATATGCATCTGATGCCTGGGACTCATTAACGCAAAATAATTTAAGAAATGCATGGCGAAAAGTGATTGCAGAAGAATCTGAAGAAATTGATAATCTCGGATCAGTTGACGACATAATTTCAATTATGCAACAAATACCCGACTACAATGCTGTGAATGCTGAACAAGCGGAAGCATGGTTGGCACATGATGACTGCGACCCTGGCTGGGAACTTCAATCACACGAACAAATTGTATTTGGAACGCTTGATGATGAAGAAGAGAATAACCTAGAGGATAATGAACCGGATGATCTGACACAACATATGGCACCTAGTAATATGGGAGCGTTAAAAGCCTTTGAAGTAGTGCAAAAATGGGCACATAGTAGATGGGACCTTAATTCAGAGCAATTAAACGTAATGAACAATGTACAAAGTATGTGTTGTGAAGTAGCATTAAGCGATTATAAAAATAATACTCCGTAAAAAAAATGTAACTCTATTTTATTTAAAACATAGGTTGTAATTATTATAGATTAAAATATGAATTACATTATTATTTTATTAGTGGTAATAAAGTTTAAACATTAAAAATGAGTCAAAAGTATTTTTTTATTATATTTGGTCAAATAAGTTTCCAGCTTTTGCAAGGATATACACTTAATTACAAATAATGCATGTGTGAACGTATGTGTGAATTTGGAAGGAGATATTTTTTATTGATTCCGTAACAATTCAACAAGACATAATTTTACAAAAAGAAGGTTTACCGGTAATCCTGATTGAATATCGCACGAAGAGGGTAACTAATGCAATTAATGCAAGTTATGTATACATTTGGAAGGAGATATTTTCTTTTATAATTATGAATTAAAATTTATAGCTTCATTTGATTTAAAATTTTATATTTTACAGTAAAAATTTGTAATGTAGAGGAGAATAAAGAAAAAGTCTATTAAGCGCATGAATCGTATTGACAAGGAACTCGTTAAAGTACTTTGCAGCATTTAAAACTGACAAACAAATTAATGATATTTCTACTCTTTATTGATCTCATAACGATTCAGCAAGACATTTGTGGCACGGTTGAGTAAATAATTAAGTTAATAAACAAATAAATATACGAATAAAAAATATTGTTGATGATTTCTGCTGTTCGGAAAAATGTGCTCTTATGATGGAGTAAGTTTTAGTCAACCATTGACTTAGTCGACTGAGCCCATAGTTGACTAAAACTTGACTGTAAGACTGACAGTCAATTATGAGTCAAGACTTACTATCAGCTGCCCGAATGTTGCTTGGGGTAAACAGTCAAGTTCTTAAAAATTCATTCAATTAATAACATTTCAACTTACTCCGTTTCACTGCATTTGACTTTGTTAATCGTAGAAGATTCATTTATAAGAGCACATTTTTCCGAACAGCAGAAATCATCAACAATATGTATAAAAATCTGTGACAACAAATCATCAATGAGATTTTTTTATTCGTATATTTATTTGTTTATTAACTTAAGTAATTACTCAACCACAAATGTCTTACTGAATTGTTATGAGATCAATAATGAGTAGAAATATCATTGATTTGTTTGTCAGTTTTAAATGCTGCAAAGTACTTTAACGAGTTCCTTATCAATACGATCCATGCGCTTAATAGACTTTTTCTTTATTCTCCTCTACATTCCAAATTTTTACTGTAAAATATAAAATTTTAAATCAAATGAAGCTATAAATTTTAATTCATAATTATAAAAGAAAATATCTCCTTCCAAATGCATACATAACCTGCATTAATTGCATCAGTTATCCTCTTCATGCGATATTCAGTCAGGATTACCGGTAAACCTTATATTTTGTATATATTTTATGACATACACTGTAAGTTCACATAATTATATATAAACATAATATGTACATATTCACTCATTTACGTGGTAGGATAAACGGGATAAACACAGGTTTTTAGCGCGCACACATATGTCATACCAACTTAACATACATACATACATTGTATATATGTGAGGGCTTGTAGTGGGGAGAATAGCGGGGAAGAAAATATGCGTTTGGCCAGGAAAAAATTATGCATTTGGACAGGACTATGCATTTGGACAGTATGCATTTGGACAAGGCCTACTGTATGTAGTTCGCATAACCTTTTATGGCTCCCATTGTAATGTCGTATTCGTATTCCTGATTGTAGTGCGATATCCCACATAAACGCGCTAAATAATACCTAAAAATATTTCTGAAATATATTGTGTATTAGTATAAATGTGTGTTTTTATTTTGTAGCCCGTTGATAATGCAAGTTAAATTCTAATAAAAAAGATAATAATTAAAATAAAAAAGACAGAGAATGATGCAGTTAACCTGTCAAATTATTCATTTTCAAATCCCATACTTTCCCACATTGAAAAAGTTCCCACAATTCCATTTCCTGCAAACAAATTGTGTAAATATTCCTCTCCTATCTAAATTTATATGATTAATTTAATGCAAAATGTAGGTATCGTGGAGGGTACACATGTATTGTTTTGTTTTGCAGTTTTTTAAAAAAGTATATTTAACTACATATACACAAAAAGAAATAGTTTACAGAAATACCAGTACATAAAAGTATTTCATAAGAGTATTTTTCATGGATGTAATCTTATAAAGTTATTGTGAAGCCAAATGATGCGCCTGATACAGAATGAACGCCCCATTTAAGAGTAATAGGCCATAGCAGGTTTTTATTTGATATTAATGTTTTACATATATTTCATAAAAATAACGTGCTTTCTTATGTTGACAACTTGAAAGAAAGTGATGTACAAAGTTTCAGCCTTTACGTACAATTGATTCGAAATGGCATTAGTCTTTCTGAAGTTTCAACTAGTCGATGATTTTTGCCTAAATTCGACTTTTCTAATTGAGGGACAAGGGGCAATATAAAAAATACAGGCTGATTCTACATGACAAAACAAATCAAAAAGCTACAAATGATTTTTTTTGTAAACCTAATAGATTGTGAGAAAAAAATTTATGAATTTTGACAAAAATTGACTAGTTGAAATTTCAGAACGACTAATGCCATTTCGAATCTAATGTACGTAAAGGGCAGAAATTTTGTCAAGCACTTTTGAGTTGTCAAGATAAGAAAGCAAGTTATTCTTATGAAATATATATAAAATATTAATATCAAATGGATACCTGCTATGACATTTTACTCTTAAATGAAGCATTCATTCTGAATCATGCGCATCATTTGGCTAATAACTTTATAAGACAGCTGTGAAGATTATTATTATGAAATACTTTCATGTACCGATATATTAAATTTGTATTTTACTTGGGCTGAATACAAACCAGGTTCGTGGTAACCCCAAACTTCGAGTTTGTTTATATTTTTTACAATTATTATGATCGAAGAATACAGGACAGTAAGTTTGAACTGATGCTTCGTCTTTTAGATTAGCTAATTTCTGTTAAGAGCTGTCAAATATCTAATAGTACATTGTACTATCTAATGTTAATATCTAATAAAATAATGGTGTAAATATCTTATAATACAGCTTAAGAACTGTCAAATATCTAACAGTAAACCAGGTGTGCGCTGAGCCATTTCCGTGTACTATTAGATATTTGACAGTTCTTCAAACATTAGCTGATCTAAAAGACGAAGGATCAGTTCGAACTTACTGTCCTGTATTCTTCAGTCCTAATAATTGTATAAAATATCATTCACCCAGCGTAGCGAGGTTAGAATGCCCACTTTCGGTGCATGCAGGCTGAAAAATACTTCGCGCGTATGTGTGTGTGTGAACTTATGGCAGTCATCACCGTGCGAGGGCAGCACCGGCTATTTCTAGCACGGTTCTTATCCGAAATCTCACGGTGACTGCCATAGCACAGATAAGAACCGTTGTTCCGAGAAATACGGCAAAATTTATTTCAGGGATTACGCTGCCATTACTGCACGGAAACGATTTCTGTAAACTCAGTAATGTTTCTGATCATCGTAGAATTACTTTCTTGGAAGCCGATTTTGCAATAACTGCCTAAAACTTCTGTATTTATCGAAAAACGATTTGAGGTGAACGAGTTTCAGCGCCATGTTGATACCGTGGCAAATCGCGGAACTGTAAAAAGTAATTAAATAAAATTAAAAAATTAATTTTTATCGTTTTTCAAAATTCTGCTTCCAAGAAAGTGAAAGTAATCGTTTCATGAGATCGCTGTTAAAATTTCAGCGAAATCGGTTGAGAAATGGCGGAAAAATCCCTGAAATAAATTTCACCTAAAAATGTCGGTAAAAATTCTACTATAGAACCCCCTTAATTCTAAAATTTTTTTGATCCATTTACCTAATGTTTGAGTTGTAACAATACCATGTGGTTTTCGAAAAGATATAAACAAGGAATTTCTACTTTCTTCTAAATTCCTTAAATTTGACGTAACTGAAATATAAGTTTGAAGAACTGAAGCTACACAAAGATCAGGTTGATTTCGAAAAAATGGAATTATTAAACATGGTTGTTCTTTATTTAATTTTTAGTTTTTAAGCGTTCTGATATTTTTATTTCAATTTTTTCCGGCAATACTTGTATGTTTTCTAAATAAATTTTCGATACAGTTTGTATTCTTTGACCCGTTGATAATGCTATTAAAGTAACAAGTTTTAAAGTTAATTTTTCAAGCGAAAGGCTCTCGTGAGGAAACAATGTCTTTAGATAAATTAAAACTGGGGACGGATCCCACGTACAATTGTACTTTGGCCTTGGAGGTTTTAAAATAGACATTCCCTTAAATAATCTTTTAATTATAAGGTCAGTCCCTATTTCGTGATCGTGGATTAAAGATATCGCAGATCGATATGAGTTAATGGTACCATATGCACCAACTTCTTTAAAATTATCCGTTAAAAATATAATTATATGTTTAATATTAGCGCTGAATGGGCATAATTTGTTATTAGTGCAATATTGCCACCACAACCGGATGGGTTTTTCGTATTGTTTTAAAGTAGATTCAGATAATGAAGCAAACATCATAGAAATCGCATTGATTGGGATGCCCTTTCTTTTGAACGCTTCCCCGATAACTGTCCTGCTACCAGGGTAAGAGTTTTCCACAATGGATGTTCTTGTCTGAAAGGAGATGTAAGTAAGTTGATTTTCGGACGTAAAATGATTGGTTCAGAAATCAATAACTTGATAAACAAGGGATACCATGTTTGCGTAGGCCACAGGGGTATTATTAAAACTCCTAATGCTTCGTCTGTTATTATTTTTTGTATGCATTGTAAAATTACTGAGAATGGTGGAAAGGCATAAAAGTATAATTTTGACCATGAAACTGTAAACGCATCTATAGCACATGAATTTGGATCTGCATGTCAAGAAATGTATTTTGGACATTTGCAATTAATATTTGATGCAAAAAGATCTACAGGGTGTCCGAAAAGTATGGAAACACTCAAATATCTCGGAAAATCGACATCGAATCGAAAAAGTAAAAATACACGTATTCAATGGTTTCAAGAGAGCTATCCAGTGACACCTAACACAACCCCCCACCCCCACCCGCTGGGGGTGATAGAGGGGGTAACTTCAAAATTTTAAATGGGAACCCCCAATTTTTATTGCAGATTTTGCTTCCTCAGAAAAAGTTACGTAAATTTTGCCTACCATTATAATTGTTTTTGTTGACAGATGGCGCTGTAATCAACGAAATTAAAAAATTATTCTAAAAAGTTTTAAAAATCTCGCGAAAAACACAACGGATCAAAAAAGTAAAAACACACGTATTTAATGGTTTCAAGAGAGCTATCCAGTGACACCTAACACGACCCCCCACCCCCACAGGCTGGGGGTGATGGAGGGGGAAACTTAAAAATTTTAAATGGGAACTCCCAAATTTTATTGCAGATTTCTCTTCTTCAGAAAAAGTTACGTAAATTTTACCTATTATAATTATTTTTGTTAACAGATGGAGCTGCAATCTGCGAAATTAAAAAATTACTAAAAAATATTTAACTTGACGTACATGGAATAGCATACCACGTTTTCAGAATTTTAAATAACGTCTTTTGCCTTTAAATATTTCTAGTTTACCGATTCTCACCGCGAGGAGGTAGACGATTTTGAGAATCTTCTGTTTTACTTTTTTTTTTATTTGATTTCTGTTTTTTACCTTTTTTTTATTCTTCACTATTAAATTTTTTTATGTTTTTTTTTAATGTATTTGCTTACCTTTTCTTCCAGATATTAAAATTCTTTATTCGCTCCCCCCTTGTAATTGTGCATACAAAGTTTTTGACAGAAAAATGAAGAATCGACATCCTTATTCTACGAGGAAGTGAATGTCGTGTATCCGAATAGCGTAAATGGTGACCAAATCCGCATATGGTGTTATGGCTTTCTTGCATGACTGTGATTTTGTATACTTGTGTGAAAGTACTGTAGGTATCGCTTGCGGAAACCCATTGCATACACTCGGTCGATTTTTTCAACTGCCAGTGTTACAGAGAAAGTAGTCAATAATCGAACATCGTCAGCGTCCAAATCAAAACAGCACGTCTTAGTATTAGTTAAGCTCTATTGTTTGAATGAGTCAAGGTCTCGGTTATTTTTCAGCTTTGTGAAAATTACACATGCGAGCGTCACTCTTGTCGAAAACTTGGTCAAATTCGTACCGCAAAAAATCGCAATTCTCTTCGTTCTCGCTATTTGATACTTAATGTAATGTTTCTCTAACATTTGAATTTCTTCTAATTTTTTATATTTCTTTTATTTCTTCATTCTTTGCTTCATATTTCTTCCATTTCGATACATTCTGTATTCTGCCTCCTGTTGTAATTTGGCATACTATGTCTTTGACACAAAAAGAAAGGATCGAAATCCTTATTCTGCGAGGATGCGGCGATAAAAAAAGAACATACGAACAAGTCGTCCGCCAATTTAATGATACCCATCCTGATCGTCTACCTATTTGCAAATCAACTGTTTGTAAGACTGTTTCTCGGTTTCAAGATACTGGCTCTGTCAATGATCGACCAAAATCAGGAAGACCAAAAACGTCCACGAACGAAGACAACAGTTTAGCGGTCTGTGCAAGTGTCGTTGAGGACGTCCATACTTCGGTAAGAAAGATTGCGCAAGCCACTGGTATCGGCAAATCGTCTGTCCATGAAATATTAAAAGCAAATAAGTTCCATCCATATAAAATAAAATATGTACAAGAACTTTCGGAAGATGACTTCGATCGGAGATTAGAATTTTGTGAGGAAATGATGAGACGTTGTGACGAAAATGAATTATTTCCTTTCTGGATATGCTTCTCTGATGAAGCTACGTTTCAGTTGAGTGGAGAAGTTAATAGGCACAACCTACGATATTGGTCGGACGAAAATCCTCATTGGATGAGAGATACTCACACACAACATCCACAGAAAATCAATGTTTGGGCTGGCATTTTGTGCAATCAAATTGTTGGGCCTTTCTTCGTTGAAGAGAATTTCACGGCTGAAAGGTACTGTAATTTGTTAAATAACCAGATTATACCGGCAATACGAAATATTGCTGGTATAGCGTTTGATAATGTCTGGTTTCAACAGGATGGAGCTCCTTGTCATTTTGGTTTGATTGTACGCAATCTATTAAATAATATTTTCCCCCGACGTTGGATTGGTAGGAGGGGTTCGATCGAGTGGCCACCGAGGTCACCTGATCTAACTCCTCTGGACTATTTTTACTGGGGTTTCTTGAAGAACAAGGTCTACGAAACGAAACCAAAAGACATTGATGAGTTGAAAGAAAAAATAATTCAAGGTTCTAATACAGTATCTCAAGAAATGCTGCAAAAAGTTTATGATAACTTTTATGCACGATTGGGATATTGTCAAGTTGCTGAAGGACTTCAATTCGAACATCTTATAAATTAGTGGGCATAGACATGTTAAAAATCCAGTAAAGAAAATAGAAGCGAAGGAAAATTTAAACTTTAAAATAGAAAAAAAATTAAAAAAATAAAAAAAAAACAAATAAAAGGTAAAAACAAAAAAAAAATATACAAAAATAAAAAAAAAAGATTCTCAAAATCGTCTACCTCCTCGCGGTAAGAATCGGTGAACTTTGAAATATTTAAAGGCAAAAGACGTCATTTAAAATTTTGGAAACGTGGTCCGCTATTCCAGGTACGTGGTTCGCTGATTGCAGCTCCATCTGTTAACAAAAATAATTATAATAGGTAAAATTTACGTAACTTTTTCTGAAGAAGAGAAATCTGCAATAAAATTTGGGAGTTCCCATTTAAAATTTTTAAGTTTCCCCCTCCATCACCCCCAGCCTGTGGGGGTGGGGGGTCGTGTTAGGTGTCACTGGATAGCTCTCTTGAAACCATTAAATACGTGTGTTTTTACTTTTTTGATCCGTTGTGTTTTTCGCGAGATTTTTAAAACTTTTTAGAATAATTTTTTAATTTCGTTGATTACAGCGCCATCTGTCAACAAAAACAATTATAATGGTAGGCAAAATTTACGTAACTTTTTCTGAGGAAGCAAAATCTGCAATAAAAATTGGGGGTTCCCATTTAAAATTTTTAAGTTACCCCCTCTATCACCCCCAGCGGGTGGGGGTGGGGGGTTGTGTTAGGTGTCACTGGATAGCTCTCTTGAAACCATTGAATACGTGTATTTTTACTTTTACGATTCGATGTCGATTTTCCGAGATATTTGAGTGTTTCCATACTTTTCGGACACCCTGTATATCAAACGTACCAAATTTATCTACAATTGTTAAAAAAACCTGTGAATCTAATTCCCATTCAGTCTCTGGAGATAAAACACGAGATTCTTTATCTGCTATTACATTTTCTTTTGATTTAATATAAGAAGCAAATATCAAAATATTTCGCTTCTCGCACCATTGCCATATATGTTTCGTAATTTCATTTAATTCTGGGAACTTTACACCACCCATGCGATTTATGTACGAAATTGCTACAGTATTATCTATGCGTACTAGAATTTCACAATCTCTAAGATTTGATGTGAAGCAACGCAATGCATAAAAACTAGCCTTTAACTCTAAATAATTAATATGGTGTGATTTTTCTTCCAAATTCCACCACCCATGCGTCTTTTGGTCTTCACAATTCGCGCCCCACCCAGTACGTGAAGCGTCAGAATAAATTTTTATGTTGTAAATGTATTCTCGAATAGGATTATTAACTAACATTATTTTATTAAGCCACCACTTAAGTTCCAGTTTTACACTGTTTGTAATTTCTAAACATTGATCATAATCTCCTTGAGACTTGCAAAGAGCTAAATATTTTTGGCGTTCCATGGATTTCGTATAAAGCCATCCATATTTAACTGCTGGACATACTGACACTATGAAACCAATACATTTTGCAAAATCACGAATTCTACATACCGATTTTAATAAAAATTCATTTACTAATTTAACAATTTTTTGTCTTTTTTCTAACGGAAGTTTTATGTTGTAATCCCTGCTATTAAATATCATTCCAAGGAATTTGCATTCTTGTGAAGGCAATAATTTAGATTTTTCATAATTTAATAAAAAACCTAAAGTTTCTAACAAATTTTTTGTTTTTATAACGTTATCAAAGCATGATTCCATCGTATCACCAATTATCAATATATCGTCTAAATAAATAACAGAAATTAACCCTTTCTTTCGAAGAAAATAAGCGACTGGTTTTAGTAATTTTGTGAATACATATGGAGCTGTACACAAACCAAATGGCAAACAATTAAATTCAAATAAATTATTGTTAAACTCAAAACGCAAATATTTTTTACATTCGTCTGCAATAGGAAGTAGAAAATATGCGTCTTTTAAACCAATTGACGCCATATAATCATTACGCGCAATTAATCTCAAAACTGTTCGGTAATCTTCCATCTTAAAATGAGGTGGATCAATAAATAAATTTAAATTTTTTAAATTTAAAATAAACCGACTTTCGCCATTAGACTTCGGTACAATGAAATAATTCGAAAGAAATTGTCCGTCGCACGGCTCACATTTTGAAATTGCGCCTTTTATCAAAAGTTGATTTATAGCCATATGAATATTATCAAATTCAGATTTAGATAACACTTTCAGTTTCGGTGTACGATTTTGAAAAACCTTCCGAGCAAAAGGAATTTTATAACCCTGTACCCATTGCAAAATTAATTTATCTTTTGTAAATTCTTTCCAAACTTTAGAAAAGAATTTTAACCTAGACGCCGTCTGCGTACTTACAATTAACGATGATGACGACGGTTCGACTGGACATGTCGCATCTGATTGTGAGTTTGCCCGCCCTGGCGAGAGGAAATTTTCCTCGACGGGCCCTTCCAGTTTATAGACGATGATTGGCCAGAAATGAAACTTCTTGGTGGTCCTCTAAACTGATTATCTCGTTTTTGACTTTTTGCAGCTACATTCGGTGCAGGCTTCGAAATCTCCTTTACTTGATTCTCCATAAGTTTAGCTGCTTTCAGTCGCTCAGAGAAGTCGGTGCCGTACAACAGATTATCCACGGGCAAATCTTCTGAAATGTTTTTGACAATTCTATTGAGGTTAGGTGTAATGAAAGAACGCCTGGTCCTAGAAATATTACGAAAATTGTCAACCACTAAACGACCAGCATCACTAAGATGAGCGATCAACGATTTATTATCTGGATTTGCGGAATTTAATAGTTCAGTTAAAGCGAAACCAATTGCACTTAAAACAGCGCCAAGTTGTTGCTGCGATAAATACTGGAATTTATCTTTTTTCACAGCAATATCAGTCATTGTCCTCTTAATTTCAGGATTAAGAATTGGAGGAGTCCCATCCGGAAAATTTGTAGGCGTTGAATACTTTTGTAGAAGTTGTTCCTTGACGTCCCTTGGAAGACCCTGCTTAATAATTTCAGACCATCTGACTGCAAGTTCTTGATGGATATCTTTTGCCTGCGATTTATTTTTATTTGGATCTTGACCTAAAATCTGAAGTAAATCTTCAGAAAGACCTGGAATGTCATCGGTAACTTTACCAACATCTTCATCTTGCGTTACATCCTTGGCCAAATTAACGTCGTTACCATGGACTGACTTCAAAGGATCTGGGATCTGTTCCTCACTCCTGGAAGAGACTGATTTCGAACGAGACCGTTCGTGGTATTTCGTCATAGATGCACATGATTCAGATGAAGATGAATACTTCGCTCTGTGTAAATAAAAAATGACAATTTGCACGATTTTCTCAAGATTCGTCGTGTCTCTCGGACAGCGATCAAACCGTTAAAATCAATGCATTCGTATAATGGAAACTTACCGGCCATAATTTGACGTATCTCGCAGATATCGTTCACAATTATCTAGCCGATCATAGAAGAAATGACACTTCGAGATCGCACAGTTATCGGGCTCCTGTGTCTTTCTAACTTTCGCTCTAGCCTTCTAATTTTTCTCCGTATTTCAGAATTAGATCGACTACGAGTTCTCCTCTTGTGGCGATAACTTCTATTTCTTGAACGACTACGATGTCGGCCCATTATTTTTTGGTTAAACAGATGTGGCTCCAATCGCACAAAAATACACAATGAAGGTTCCTAAGGGCAACGGAGGCTGACAGGATGAGAGCGGGAATCGGCGTGCTATTGTTTCTTTTTAAAATATTGTGGAAAAATTGTGCAGAAAATACACAACTACCTTATGATCTAGAGGACGAGATGACGAAAAATAATTGAAAGTTATTTCGTTGTTCCGAAAAGATTTATTCTTATTAACGCAAAATGAAAACAAACGCGAAAGTTGTTTACGAAAACGAGGCAGCTCTCTGATTGGCGCGGCGTTGCTCCGATTCTTAGACAAAGATAGAAAACGGAGTTCGCGGATTGGCGCGCACATGCGCGGTACAATGCTATATAAATCGGAGCAGTTTCGCGGTCGGCGCTTATTCAACTTCAGAACGCGATAGCGAGCGGAGCTCCCGAGTACAGTCGATCATCGAAGCAACCAGGCGAGAGAGACAACTGCTTTTCGTTCAACGGACGATCCTGATTATCGTACGGCCAATCACCAGCTGATATTAAGTTCTCCAATTCAAGGAACGGAGTGAAGTTAGAACTTCAGATGCATCGCATGCCGGCCACTCGTCTACGAGGATCATCAATAAATGGCGTTCCCAGCCGAGATATAACAAAGGGACTAACATTCGTTAAATCGGCCCTTTTTAGGGCTAACAAAGTTATTTTCAGTTTTCATGGCGAGCGGTGTGCAAGGCCGGTATTGAATCAGCATCGCCCACAACCAAGTACCTGGTGCAACATTAGACCAGGCCCAACTCCGACAATTCAACGACGACACAAGGGGACAGAAGCACCACGTACACCATCTTAAGGCAGCGTTCAGGGGGTCAACCACTTCGGGAAGAAGATTGCGTTAGCGGTCTGCTGATCGCAACACGCACAACGAGGTAGCGGGTCTGCTGACCCGCATAAGCATCGCTCACGTCGCATCCAATCAGTCAACGAGAAAATCAGCAGAGACAACGAGCGCGCAAGTAACGATCTGCTGACCAGCGTATTCGCGGCACGAATACGTTAGTTGTTCGGCGGATTAAGTTTGCTAATTTAATCCCGCCGATATAACTGCTTGCCCATCCGCGCCGCGAAAGAATAGAATAGCTCCAAAAGGAGTTTCGCGGTTAAATTCTCCGTCGCGCATTCAATTCGATCCTCGTCGTTGGATTGTCGTAGCACAAACGAAAAGAACCAATCCGAGAGTCGCCCGTTAATTTTCGTTGTTTTAATCGTCTCGCGATCGTTTATTGGTCCTTAGATTCATTGTTCATAACGTATATAAACAATTAAAAAAATGGATTTTAAACCATTTCGTTCGCAACCTCCGACGCTTCCACATGAGGGTACCTCGTTCTTTATCACGCGCGGACATAGACGCCCAGATTCGAGCTGCAGTTAGGGCCAGATCGGCGCTACTCCAAAGCGCGTACGCAGTAGCGGAGAGCCATCGAGACGTGGATATAGCGATCGACATATATGCCGCGAGTTTGCCTTCTGTCGCTGAATCCTGCCCTGAAGTCGAAACACATCGCGAAGTCTATATTCCCGACGCACTGGACCAGCACTGGATTGGCGACTCAGACCCATCAGCCCGTGTAGTTTTCGGCACCCGAACTACTTCAACGCCACGGGATTGTCACCGTACGACCCGCGATTGTTTCCGGTTCTTCCGCCCGATCCGACCGTCGAAGCGGAAAAACGCGAGTCTCCAACGTGGCATCATCGTCGGCAATACATGCGTATACGGGACCAACTATTACCTGGAGCGTCGCCTTTAAACGCAGGACGTATCGCTGCGAATTCGAGGAGCTAGATGAAATCCAGCAAGCCATAGTTGATAAAAAGCGTGCTCGAAACGCTCGTAAAAAATTGAAGCGAGCCCAGCGTGGGCAATTATCCACGGCAAATAAAGATTAATCATTTTTTTTTAACGAGCGAATACTTAATGTGGGTGCTTTTCTTCCTAAAATTCTCATTTTTTAAATTTAGAATAATTAATGTTATTTATTAAAAATTGCCATATTTAAATTTAGAATAATTTAAGTTAACTCAACTTTCGTTGTTATAAATCATTTCCACCCCGAAAATTCTTACTTGTCCTATAGGCATGCATGTTCGTAGTTATTAGTCTAAGTTGTGACACGAGTGGTTACAGCAACCACAATAATTTCTAAGTCGTTCCTTCCGCTTCGAGTATCAAACCCTTTTGATTGGTTGCTGCTATTAATAAGGACGAAAACTGGACCTAATTCACCATCACATACCGCGATTGATAAACGACATCCTAAATGTGTTCCAGAAGAATTTTGAATGTGTCTCGTAAATGTTTGAGAGGTTTCCTGGAAATATCCCAGAAGTGTGCATGAGACTTTCCGTAAGTGTCATGAAAGTATATGAAAAGTCGCTTTGGAGAAGCCTTAGAAGCGTTGACATGGTGTTGGACAAGTCCCTCATCTAATAATGGATGAAGTGTCTCGGATGTGTCTATTAGTGTCAGTAGGCATACTTGTGCGACATGTCTGCAGGAACAGGTCAGTGACACTTATGGGACATCATTTTTTTTTACTCGGGCTAAACTCGATGGGGATAACTTGAATAGGACCTCATATCTGGGACGAGACATCAACCAAATTTAAAAAACGACAGCTACAACGATAATTCAATCAAATTCGTGAGAAACATTTTCGACCGACGCAAGAGAAGAAAAGTCCCGCAGACAACACCGTGCAACTGTAAAGAACCATTAAATAAGCAGAAATATATGGACAAATCCACAGAACTATTAATGTTGGTTAACAACAAAAATGTTTTTTTTTACTTTTTTGAACATTTTTCAAAATCCCGAAATTGAGAAAAATCCAAAAAGTTGTAACGAGCCGTTTAACTCGTCCGCGCGCGGAAGAGAAAGAGCGACGGAGAGAAAGAGGGCCGTTACCATATTTGTGTTTGTATTGTATCAATAATTAAGGAAAATGTAGATGACGAGACGCGCGCTCTTGCCGGCCGGTCGGCCATTATGGATCCCAAGCCCACGTGGGATCCGAGCGCGCATCAATGGACATGCGCGCGCAATCACATGGCGCTGGCGCTGGTGCGCCTCTACCTGCGCAGAAGAGGTGCAACGGCGCCCTGGCAGCGCAGCATAGAAAGTGGGCAACAAACGGGCCGAGTTCCGAGCTCGGAGCGCATGTGTCGCCGCAATGGGGCGCAGGCGCTCCAAATTCAAATGAGGGGCGGGCTGTCAAACTCAAATTAAGCAAATTAGATTCAAATGTTTGACAGTTCCCGTCCCGATTCTTAGTAAAAAAGGAACTCGGCGACTTGACTGGACATAGGGATACTTACCGAGGTATTATAAGACCTGGTAAGTATCCCTCAATCCCTCTCTTGCATTTGGACACTCTTCCATTTGAACTCTCTTCTTCCTGGACTGCTCTTGCATATTGGACTTCCTTCTGGGATCTTTACCTGGGGACGACTCGCTGCCTCAACTCTGGAGAACCTGGCTGCTCCAGATAATAAAAGTGGGCCCACACCTTCACAGCCAGAATTCTGACTCATCGAAAATCCAATGGAGGCGGCGAGGATAAATATTTGACTAAAACGAAAACCCAGGAACTGACGACAGAACTCCGTTCGTCCCAGGAAATACAAGGCTGCTGGTCATCTCCCTCGTCGTCGCGAGGGAGTGCGACACCTAATTTGGTTCACCAGGTGACAGCAGCCGAATTCATAATCGAGACGGATGGAGAACCCGAACAGAACGGAATCAGGAGAAGAATGACGCCGGAACAAGAAAGAAGACAAAAGTAAGCCTCTTTCTCTTCCGTTCGCATATTAAATAAAAATGAATGTGTATATAAATTATTATTGTTTTTGATAATGTCCTAAAACATGTTATGTAATGTATGTATGTATGTGTGAGCGTGTGCATTGAATGTGTGTCCGTGTTATTATTTAATTTATTACCGCGTAACTTATTTCGTTGACGATATGACTTATTTTATTTATATATAATGACTCATACATGTTACCGACGACTCGATAACGTTTTTTAATCCTGACTCTTATTTTCTTTATATTCGCGTTTGACCGAGGATGTTGGTATGAGTGTGTTTAATAATTTTATTCATTGACGAGTCCAATTGTTTATATAGATTCAAGGTATGAAAATATATTTTAATTGAATGACCAAAAATAATAATGACTATGATTTCTTTCAGCACCTTACGATTCCAATCTACAATTTTAATATTTATTAATAATGCTAATGATTGACTATAATTTGACATATTTTAAATTTTATGTGTGAACGATTCGTGAGAGATTTTATCGTTTAGACTCCGATTTGTTACAAAGTGTTCAAAAAATACTGAAAAAATTTAGTGTACTCTCTGATCGATTCTAAGAACTTTTTGTTCAACAATAAGTTTTCCAGAAGTCTATCATTTTCCTATAATTCGTAATTTTTGTTTCCATTTGATTCTTATGGTTTAAGGGTGATTTTGCACCCCTTAGATGTAACAAATAAAATGAGCACGTGTAATAACTCTGATAATGAACATCGACCGCGCTATTTTTGGTCGTTTTAATGGATTGCATGACGTATTTCTCAATGAAAATTGCACTTTTTTTTTAAATATAGCAATAAAACTACCCTTTATTCTTTTTTAATTGAAGAAAATGAGAGATAGGACATTGTTTTTCTGTTTTCTAAATGATATAAATCGACAGAGCGACGTCGAAAACAGTGGACTATGGCTTTGACGATTTTGTTGGGGGCTGAAAATGTCTAGTAATACGTTGTTGAACGTTGATGGACAAAACTGACACTTTGGTACGAAATGGGTTAAAACAGCTGAGGCGGCCACCGATATTTCATGATTTTCTTTTAATCGTTTCCGTATTGAAAATGGTGCAAGATAGAGCAAAATTGTACTGACACGTTTTTATACAACGGGAAATTTTGTACAGAAAAGTCTGGGAGAACCATAGTTTACAATGTATAGTGTCCGCACCAGCAAAACTGAAGTGTAGAATCATGCGTACGCTGTCTTAGCCCATAAAACGTTCACAGTATGATACTGTGAGTTTCTTAGGTTGAAACTTGTGGCTTATTGGGCAGAAATTAATCGCTATAATTGATATTTTAAGAATCGGAATGTTTTATATTCTGCCGAGAATAATCAAACTTCAGTATGGATGTTACCTCAAAATTCCGTCATCAACTCCCTTTTCTCGCGTGGTTGGTGTATACAACCCGTCGAGAATTGGTTATGTTAATGTCTAATTCATATACTCCCAGAAGAGTACAGTAGAACCGCGCAGAATTGTCACCCCGCTGGATTGCCGGAATTCAGCCCCGTTGGATTGGCAGTTCTCGGAATCCCTTTACCGCCACCGCGCGCGCCGCTCGTCGCCTCAGAGGCGTGTCTAGTTAGACATACGCATCGGTTTGGAGTTACAATAGGAAGCAGAGAAATTGTCTGTGATTGGTCATGAACGTCACGTGAGTACGTCGTAGAGGTGTAAGTGATGCTTCCCCTATTGCCGACAGTCCAGCGGGGTTTGCGGGGAAGACGCGGAACCGACCGTGACAATCCAGCGGGATTCTACTGTACATATTTCATTACCAGTTGTATTGGACTTGATTGTTCTACAATATTTATCGTTCTCTCATATTCATAGGCATACACCACTGTTACGTATGGTTTATCATTTGGGTATAATAGCGAAGAAGAGAAAAATATCCTGTAATGATTAATAATTTATAACAAAAATTATATAAAACGGATATTGTCTCTCAAACGTGGACAAACTTAAGCGTACTACAAACGTCTAGTTTTAAATGTGAGAGACATAAACTGTAAATATTATTATTGTATATTGGATTAATACCTTTTATCCGTTGTTTGATGCATTTTGACGATCTTTTTAGTTTGGATATATTAAGGAATGACATACTTATTATTTAATTCTGTTTATATTTCAGCATGCGCTTGTCACACAGTGGGTGCTTCTGGGAAAACATGTAATCAAAGTACTGGTCAATGTCCGTGTAAAGATGGAGTGGTTGGAATAACATGCGACAGATGCGCAGCTGGGTATCAGCAAAGTGAATCCGACGTTGCACCATGTATTAGTAAGTAACTGATAAATTTAAGTACAATCTTTTTTAGATTTGTATGATTTGTATGAAATATTATTTACGTTATTTCATACTGAACTTGTCAAATAATACCTCATTTCGTAAGACCATGGCCAAAATGCAACAAAAAGTAAATTCATATAAAACCTCATTAATATCATAAATTATTGCTGATTTATTTATTATTATAAATACTAAATTTTTAATATCTAGTAATATTCTTGTAACACCAAAAGCACGAACTAGCTCATGCATAAAGCAGCTTGTAAATACTGAATTTGTGTGATGATGGTGTCAGTATTTCACGTCAAATGTATCTTTCCTACTAAAAGAGAAATTATTAATCAATAATATATTCAACATTTTTTATGTTTATATATTTCATGTGGTGTGAATATTTGTAAATGCTAGGAATGTTACAAAAATCATTCAGAAGGATTCAGAAATTTCGACAAAATTTCATTAAAGGACCATCATTTGGATAATTTAGAAAAATGGATATTATTTCGATCATTTCTTAAATCAATATTTAAAACGATTGAAAATAGGGAGTTATTCACGGAGGTACAAATAGGATTCAAACCATAAAAGTAAATAATTTTGAATAATTGTGAATAATTGTTGAAAGTCACCAAATCACGCCGATGTTATGTCAATAAGACATATTTTCATTTCTTTAATTACTTTACAGAAATTCCCAGTGTCATCTACAATCACGGCATCGTTAATGACGAAGAAACTAGTAATGGCAACGGTAGATACGGAGCTCGGACTGGTAAGCTTATGTGCACTGTTTTACCTTAATTTTTATTACGTAGTGCTCAGTGATCGCTGATTAATACATATTGATTCATTAATCTAATCAGTCCGGGAAAGGCACAATTTTCAGTTGATGATTTAGAATGTAGGGAGAGCTCTATAGAGGATAAGGCGTTTTACGGATTTGAATTTTCCTTTATTGTTTATTGCATTATGGAGTTTTCATTTTTGGATTTTCGTTTTAAAAGAAAGTTAAAGACATACAAGGACTGAACAAAGGTTATCAATGCTTGCATATTGATTTTACCACCCGAGTCGAAATTTTGGGCCTCATTTCGATCTCTATAGTACTGAAGAGTACTCCTTTGGTTCCACCGAGTCGTTGACGTGCTCATTTTGTACTCTCAAGTTCTATACTTAAGATCTAGCTTCTCGCTTAAATCTCTTTTATCCGCGCTGTTCGATTTTTATAGTTTTTACAAATCCTCATTATATACTCTGTTAGCCTCGAAACAAAATTGTTAGTTCGTTCATGTGCTCGTTGGAGATTATAGAATTGAAGGCAACGTAGCGTAGTTGGTAGAGCGCCAGACTGTCAATTCTCAGGTTGCGAGTTCGAGTCTCGGGCGAGGTAAATTTTTTTTTTGTTATTAAATTCAAATCCTCATTTAGTACTCAAAACATGCAGATTTGGAAATTTGCGCACCTTTGTAGGACTATATGAGAACTCAAATTACATTGGAGAGAAGTTCTGTTTTCATTCTTTTTTGAGTCTCTAATTTTTGCTAGGATATAACGAGTACTTAATTTCGACTCGGGGAATGTTCTATTGTGTTACGACTAACTTGATAATTTGCTGTCTTGTAATTGATGCTACTTAATCTTGTGAACATAAAAAAGGTGCTCGAAATTCATGTATGGTCGTATGAGTATATTTTACTATTTAAGTGAGAGAATTGTATCCGCGTGCATCCCGTCGAGTTCATTTCATGATATATTCATGAATGATATATTAATTACAGATGTATATAGAGATAAAATAGAATGCAAATGATAGATATGATAAATAAAGGATTTGTTTGTGTCCAGTTAAAAACATTTGGACGCTTTTGATTGTGGTTTGACATCGATCCGACAAATTCAGTGATGCGAGAAAAATCACAAAAAACGATACACACTTTCTTCGTTTCTTTATCTAAAATGCGCCATATTGTAGTTTTGAGTCATTAAAATGCAATTTGGACAACGCCAAGCGAAATAGCACCCTTAATTGTAAATTTTATTTCAATTTATTAAGAATTGTGCGTTTCCCGGGCATAGTGGTTTAAAAAAACTATTAGATGTGTCAATTATAACCTATATTTAATTACAAAATACATTATTCTATTACCTTAGAATATAGCAAGTGAATATCAGTTAACCATTCTTCGAGATCGTTTTCAAATACATACATTTTCAAAAATGCTATTTTTAACTGGTCGATCTTTATTTTTTGTACTTTAATGCGTAACTCTCGATTTTACGTAATATTTTTCGTGAGTAAAGTGGTACTTTTGTGTACTATGTGCGTAAAAGTACAAATTTTGCGTAAAAGTGACAAAGAGTAAGTTTGTGTCAGTATTAATTTGTTCCGGCGGTCAGTAATCACTTCATACCGATAACGGTACTAGCAATCAGTACTACGTTAGTACTGATTTATTCTGGCGGTCAGTAATCTGTCAATACCGAAAGCAGCACTGACCGCTAGTACTAGGTCAGTATTTTGCCGATGTTAATGCCAGTACTGACACATTTCCGTTAATCAGTACCAGGTACCAGTACTGAGTCAGTTACGGAGTTTTGCTCCACCCATGTCTACCTGGATGTACGCACTAAATGCATAATATAATGTGTTTAATTTCAATGTAGACATTTTTTGTTTGAAAATCTAAAAACAATTCATCTTTACCATCTTAAAAAAATATGTGACTTAGACACTAGAGAAAAATTATTAGTTATAGAAAAATTAAAATAATATTGCAACGTTAAAATTGGGATTTGATCATTAGAAGGCCAACATCCCACATTTATATATTAAATATAAAGCGAGTATTAAAAAAAATTTCGATATTATTTTTGGTGTATGTAAAATTCATGTAATTTCAGGAAATATATTGTGGAAATATCAAGGTTTAAAAAGATAGTATTTATATAATTAGAGTATGTAGGACATACGTCAAGACTGAGGACCTCCTCAAAGGAAAAAAAAAATGTAATTTCAAAAAAAAAATGTTCTTCATAAAAAGAATGTGAGCATTTTTATCTTCGGGCAAAATTAAATTTGCTGGATAATACAGTATGGGATGGAAAGTGGAAGGACTACGTCTGGCTGTAAGCTGCACAGTCATTCCTAATGGCTTAATTAAAACCACCCTCTGTATGCCACCTTCGTCGCAGACGTACTGCTCGAACTCGTATGCTGTATCTCGTGCATTATGCACATACGCACCCATGCAATGGAGCACCCGAATGATATATACAATATTAGGTGAGATGGGCAGAAACTGTAAATGCTTTGCCGGCTTCTGCTACCCTTATGCATGTTCGCCTGATACAATGAACTGCCTTGCTCTTGCGCACACTTTGTAAGGTTTATAACAGTAACGCTCTGATATCTAGATAATAAAATTGACGACTGTTTCCGCAGCCTCCGAAAGAATCACCCCTTGACGTTGTTAAAGAACATAATTATCAGAAGAGGAAACCTAAGGTAGATCTGGTGTAAATAAATGTTTTTGAAAGAGATATAAGCCATAAAAAAAAACCGGCGAAAATTCGAATTTGTCAGTAACAAGTCTAGCAAATATGTTATTTGTTATTAATTTCAGAAGTTTATCATTAAGAAGCGTATCCACCAGTAATAAAATAATACATTTTTTAACTCCGTGCGCAAAATTAACATTCTCACTCGTTACACTCGTGCGCAAATCACCTACTTCGCGCACTGTATCGTAATATACTATTACTATACAAGTGCGTGAAGCGGACGATTTTTGAGCGCTGATTTAAGTGTGTGATGTACTTCGCGCACCATTATTACTATCCACTAAAAAAAAGTGTGAAATTAACTTGCTTACCACACTATGTTTACTTATCGCACTGGTTAAACAAATTATTCATGAACTATTTATCCTTTAAAGAGATCCAGTTTGCAAATAAATGTAATATCTAATTTAAAAGTTATTTCGCACTATGGATACGAGAATCATTTAATATCATTGTCTTTTGAAGTCCAAACACTTGGCCCAGTCAAGATTATTGCCCACGGTATTTCTTATTATACCATGGCTATTACCGGATTTATTATCACATGCCTAAATCATAAACAACTTTTGTATTTAATTCGTGTAATAAGCGTTTTAAAAATGTTGGCACCGATTTTATAACAGATTAAACATCGATATTGCGATTTCCGATATTCGCTTTCCCAAAAGCCGCAAATATAGTATTCGGCACTCGAATTACGGAACAATTGACTCCAGGCTGGCCAGAGTTCAGCTATTGGGAAATTAAATTTATGTCAGCAAAAGTTTTGCAGATGTCGGAACCAGTAATCATTATCATACATAAGATATTGGCAAAGTACAAGATAAAAAAATACCAATTTCATTTTTTTCAATCAATTTGTGCATCGCCTATAGCTACAGTTTGATTGAATATTGTATTATCGAGGATTCAATGGAAAATATAAACTCAATGTTAATAAACTAATAAGGCGAGAAAATAAAGCGTCGAGGATTATGGATGTCCAACAGTTTATGATGACAGAAGGTAAACTTAAAAATTTTAATATAGTTTATAATCCAAGTGTGCAACATGTAATGTAAAGTTTCGTGAGAAACCCAACTAGCAGGATGTAAAGAATTTTGCCTACAAGGGTCAGGACTGTAAAATAGGACATCTCAAGTCAAAGCATCGGCCATAAAACGTTGAGAAATAGCGATTCCGCTGTAGAAAATATAGTAAAAGATTCCTACAACCATAGCTGGTCGAATAATTCGAAATGTGAAATGGACGATTTAACCAGAAAAGAAGAAAGAGCGTCGCATCGATATATACATGAAAAACTCGAGTATTGGAGAATACCCACCCGTCACGGATCGCATCTATATGTTAATGCGAAAAGCAGGCTACCCGCAGTAAAAACATTTGCAACTTTCGCTTCTCAGGCACACAATAAAAACTTTCTCGATTTTGTCTTGTCGTGTGCCTTACTTGATGTCGCGCATCATTTTTACTTCTGTTTTCGATTTTCGTGATTGATTTACTCCTTTTTCAGATCCATGTATCTGTATTTATAGATATTTCCAATTACGATTTAACATGGGATGATTAGAAATGTTTTAACGATATTATTATTAATGTAGACCGAACAAAGATGAGTATATAAAACAGATTCTATGTTAGCGATACCCGTACGTTTTGGTAATATGACTCATCATGTATGCATCAGAAAACATGTTTTTCGTGTATACAAAACATTGTGCAAAGGACGCAAACTCACATTTTGCGCTCAGAGTGTGAGAAACTTCTTTGTTCCCGGATATACTCATTTTGATGCCTATGGAGAGAAAGTGTTATTTTTATCCTGCAATATAAAAACTAGTGTTGGCGTGGGGCCTCGCTCGCTTCGCTCGCTCAGAAACTTCGACTTTCAATTATATTATAAAATTATATTGATATTTGGGGGTCCAATCATATTTAGGTCCAAGTGGCTTCGATAGATACGTTACAACAATTTGTATTTTTCAAAATAAATGCAAAACACTACGAAGAAACTTAATTAGGGCTAATATTTTTTAGTAATGGACGGATGGATCTACGCCAAAATCTAATCAGATCTAAGTTATGCCAAGACGCGTATTTTTAAAAAAAAATTATGTCAATACGCTTATCCGTTCGCGAGTTATCGCGAGACAAAAAAACGGGACGTACGGACATACGTACGTACAAGATTACGGACAAAAATTTTGTTATTGTTGATTTGGGTTCCTTAGGGTCTGAAACGTCGACATTTGACGAAAAACTATAGGGTAATTTTTTTGCCCTAAGTGACCAAATTCAACACTTCGTCCAGACTTAGTGTGGGTCGAAGTAAAATGCATTTTGCGCTCAGAGTATGATAATAGATAGTTGTAAAAGCAACAATAGTATATTGTGTAACATTATTAACATTTCACAGATAGAGAGATAGAGAGGATTTATTCTCCTCTCAATACTGCCGACTCCGTCCGACTGGGTGTAGGTTGAAATCACGAATATCAAAATCTAACAATTCAGAATAGCATGGCTGGAATGTATTTTATTTAATTTTGTTTAAAATTTTAATCTTTGGACTCTTGTTTGTTCACCTTCCGCGTCAAATGAGTACGGCAGTATTAATCATTTATATTTAAAAACTCATTATTTGGTTTTTATATTCTTTACATTAATGAGATGCAGGTTTCATTATCAATGGGCAACGTTATACTTTCATCAAAGATTCACGATGTCATGGTGTGTTAAACTCTAAATAACCGTTTTTTTCTGAGTATAGTTAGTTAAATCGTTTTTTCTTAGTAGTTTATTTCGGGATCATATAGAATATCGGAAAAATAGAATTAAATATTTATTTTTACAAAATAATTATTGAAGAAAATGCGCTTTTGGAGAAGTACGAAGAAACGGCGATGCGTAAGTCCATTTTTTCCTGCTAAATCTCTTATAATGCACTTCTACCTTTGGTACCATGAGTTTCACCGTCATATAACGGCATGTCGGAGTTAAATAATAGCAGCCGAGGCAAAACCGCAGGGCGACCCTTATTCTCAACCCTCCCTCGAATAATTGTTATACCGAGTGAATGTGAGCTTTAAAAAGGGGCGAAAGGAGTCGTAAGAGGTGGTAGTCGACGCTTTCATCCGACTTGAGTGAAAACTCACTTAAACATCATCACATACATAAAACGCTCTACTCCACATAATTAGTAAAATTGTTTATATTTCAAAATAATTATTGAAACTAACGGTTTTATACAATTGAGACTATTTAATACTATAATCTAATATTTAAAATCAACATAATAATCTGCTGCAGTAGTGGGAGATCACATTATACTTATGAGAATAAAATGTCGTTTATAGATAAATTGCTAAAGATACCTTAATGCTGTGGATATACAGTTAATCAATGCATCAGAAAAATGAACTGAACTATGAATATCCCTTAATAATAAACACCATAGCGGACTTCGGTCGTTAACCCTTCCGAAGATTCAGCCCCCTGACTCCACACACACTTTGTTCGAAAAATTGAGGGTTCGGGACTCCTCGTCTCACTGGGTCGGCTTCATTCCTGCTCGCGACCTCATTAGACTGCATCACTCTGAGATCATACAAAATCCGTAATATGTTTTGGCCATATTGATTATACTCTAATCTTTTTACTGGCCATTTGAAATTATTTATTACTAAAAAATTAAATTATTTTAGTAGGTTTTCTATTGTCGAACAATAATTAAATAAGTTAAAAAAACGGGCTTATGACCTACAACGTTGTTTATTTTTTCCATCTCAATACAAGAGAAAGAAACAAATGCTTTTTCAATAAGAGAGTGAAAAAAAGAAACCAAAAATTCCTTCCCCGACAAGCGAGAAAACTTCGAAAAGCTAAAGGACCAAGATTCTATACCGATCCCTCTTCAGGAGGCGAATGTGTGGTCAATCTTTTGTACGAGCGAAGTCGATTTGTACAAGCGAGTATAGTGTTTTGTAATTAACCAATTTAAATAAACAAATTTTATACTTAAATGGATTCGTGTTTTACTTTCATTATTATTTATCGAAAGTCTACTTAAAGTAATACTAGGTGAAGCGGAACATAAACTCAAGTAACGAAATCTTGCCGGTCAGCTTGCCCCTTTACTATCGCCTCCACCCCTTGAGGCACAAGGGAAATCCACACCACTCGTCTCTCGAATACCCAGAAAGTTCTTCCTGGTTGTTTGGTTCCAGAGTCGCCCGTAATTAGGAAACAGGCATGAAAGAGCCCATGCGTCAAGTCGTCTGTTGTTAAACGCAAACTGTGCATTCGCTTCAACTTAACGTTAGACCAAGAGGGTCCTTTTCGTTTCTAAAAACATACCCGAGGCTGTTTGCTCGCAGCGTCGATTGGTATTTTTTTACTCTCCTTCTTACATTCCACTACGAATCGTTCAGTCTTCTACCTTCGGTATATTCGATTGTGGTTTTCGACGATGGGGAAATTGCAACGTTTTATTTACACTGCGACAACTGATACGCAATCGACGAAAAATAACACGCAATTTTTCATTTTTATTTTCCAAAAACAGTCCCTAGAACCCAATGAAACATTGGTATGTTCGGTACCTGCATAAAGTTTAACTAAATACTAATAAAATAACGTATGTTTGCACAGCATGACGTTTAACTAGTGTGTCTGGTTCGATGAAGTTATCGAACGCATACATTAAATTTTGCTTGAATCTTTTTTTTATAGGACTAGTAATCAAATTCTATCAAGTTATAGATTTTAAAGGATTCTACTTTAACCTCTTGACTGCCAATGACCAAGATCTTTTTCATTTTTGACCTTTCCCAGACTGCCAGAAAAAGGCAAATCTTCGACATGCTATAAAAGTACACTAACAAATTCTGGAATTTAGTAAAATAAAACCAAATCCATTTTTAGACAGTCTAAGGTGTACTGAATATGATGGCGTTGTCCATTTTCATAATCGCTGTGTAAATAAAATATATAAATCAACAAAGATAGTAGTTTTCACAATTTTTGCAAAATCTTAGTCATGAAGTATGACATTGTGTTCAATCAATTTATGCACAAAACGTTTATAAACCCGCTTGAAATGTGTTACTCGGGGGTTTTAGGGGTCGCTGATTACAAATATTACGATATATTATGAAAATTTAAAATCACGGGTACAATATGGCGGAGAAATTTTCCAAAAATAGAACCATTTTGGTTGAACAATTTTCAAAATCCAACTTTAAATTCGCAATCAGCGGTTCTGAAAACCCCAGAGTAACAAATATCAGTTGAAATGGTTGGAATTTACAAAATTTGTCCGCCATTTTTAATTATCAAAATCTGACTTCAGATTCGTAATCATCGACCCCGAAAAACCCTAAGTAATAAATTTCAAGAGAAATGGTTGGAATTTGGAAAATTTTTCCGCCATATTGAATCCGCCATTTTGAATTTTCAAAATTTGACTTCAGATTCGTAATCACCATCCCAAAATACCCCTATACACCATGTTAAAGTAAAATTTTGTTTGGTGCATTTTGGGCATTTTTGTGAAATTCTGGTGGGCAGTCAAGGGGTAAACTGAATGTTTGATTGTTATTTTAGTTTGTTATAAATCATGTACGTCAAATCCAATAAGGAAATCCAAATTTGACTAATTCAAAGCAAATAACTTCTTCGCGGTAATATCTTTACTATTAGCCGCACTGAAATATTTGATAAATACAACAAAAATTTTAGAACATCTTTCAGTATCCTTGTTGTAAATTATAGATTTTTAGCGAGCCCATTCAAAACATGATTGCTTAGTTCTTATACATATAAGTTAATTATTGTTTTAAAACTACTATCATTTTAAGTGTTCAAATGTTTAATCCAGGGCTAAGTAAAATGAGAGACTGCTTATGCACTTGCGGAACAAAGATTGCTTATATTACTTACCATCATTTGCTCCCGATTATTTTGACATTAGAGGAATTTTACGTCGGAAATACTGCAATCTTTGGAGACGATATACACATTAGTGCCATTTTTATTTATTTCTAACAACGGAAATGTTTGCTTGCTAAAGTACATGGTAAAAAAACGAGAGCTTGACCATTTCAAAGTTTATAAAAACAGTAATATCCTAAAAAATCCAATTTCAGTATGGCGACTGCCATGCACTAAGCAAAAATACCTGCATTTCGAATATTATTACAACGCAAGTGGGAGGTTTAGAGGTTTTAGTCTTCGTTTAATTGCGGATTCAATATGACGGAAGGTTATGTAACATTTCACATTTCTGGAATTGAAAAAATACTATCGTGTTTCACTCAGAAGTTTTCAGAAGTCAAATTTATTCTTAATATTTTTTGATTACAGAAATTATTTTTGAGAAAAAAATTTGCGGGAACGATGAGGTTTCCGGAAGTGATTCTATTTTGTTTGTTTTTTATCAACCCACTACTTGCTGCTAACAGTGCATCTAACTTATAGAAATATCCATAAAATTGAGATTGAGATATGAGATTGTTAATTAACAATTTTCACGTTAAAGAACTCGGAACTCGATAGCCGCCTACTCTAAATTCGATTTTATGGGGTATTATAATATTCTGTTTCAACTCAATAGGATTATTATCATTTGTACTTATTTAATTAATTGAATAAATACAAATTATAATAATCCTATATGTATATTAATATAGTTTTCCTATTTCGAGAGATTTAATACATAAACTCTGCCCCTACGCATTATAAACAATTTTTCTCTTTCTTTTCAAATACATTGACCGTTTTTATAATCGATAATTAAGAGATAAGAAACCCGCGCCAAAAACAAATCCGATATATTGATACATATATGGGACATTCCACGTCAAACGTGCAACTTTTTTCATATTTTTTTTCTTTATCTAACTATTCTCTTATTAGGACATGAAAATGAAGCACTTTGGACCATATATAATAATAAAATATTGCTTGTACGAAATATTATGGAACTGTTTACATTAAATAAAAATTTCGACTTTTTATAAATGATTTAAGCTCCAAAATATTAGTATAAAAAATGAATGCAATAGATGGTTTCTGTAGAATTTTGATCAAGCTTTCATATAAAAATATTTATTTTTACGAATTATCACAGGAAGGCAAACAAAATCGTTTTGAAGTATTAGTTTAAAATAGTATAGTAGTTGTATAGTTTATTTACCCATATATGAATACATAAATTCTTAAGGGTGGAGTACACAATTTACCATAAGTACATAGAAAGTATAAATAACAACAACAAAAATAAGGTACGTTGCACACACGCAACCGGCACACTATAGTGTAACATTAAACCAAATACACACAAACTTACGCACACACACTCTTCAGTAGTGCCATACAATAATTTACATAAAATAGAAAGTAAAAAACAGTTCAGAGATAATTGAATTCTTGAAATATTTCAGACCCGTTACATATTTAAAATCGAGCTGACTCAAAATTCTAAGACAAATTGTCTTCTGGTGAAGCACGAACTCACAAAGTCAAAAAGAATCTTGAGCACGCGAGGGTCAAGAATTAATCAGAAAGGCCACTATATTTTCATCAGTACAATTTGACAATAGAGTGTTACGGCGGAGTAAGGATCTTGATGGGTTGGAAAGAGGGCAGTCACATAGAATATGTATTAAAGTCTCTCTACAGCCCATGTTACAAACCGAGCACGGTTCATTAGGATTGTAGGCATAAAAAGTATCTCCAATACAAAATGAACGCGAAAACATAGTGGCCGTTCTTAATTGAACTTTAAGGCGCAAATGGGAAAGCTGGCACCGCTCTGGGGCAAGAGAGGCAAGGCCATCCGAGAATTGCCTGTATATTGGGATCTGGATCGAGTCTGACTCATAATAGCGATGAAGATCACGGTTGCGCTGGAGAGTGGCAAAAGCTTCGCAAGCCGATGCTATGTTAGATTCCCAATTTTCACCCGTAAACTCGGCCCATAAATTGTCGTAAGTAGGTGAGTCCAAAACTGACTTCAACTGGGTGATCCAGTTGAGAGCCAACTCGTCCGAGTCACCAGAACTAAGCTCGTATAACCTAATTAAACCGAGCCGCGCCAAGCTATTCGGAGCTTGTTGCAAATATTTAAGGATTAGGGTTAGCGCTCTACGTATAATTTCTACTGATATGTGGAAGAGACCTAATTCGAGGCGCAAAAGGTAAGCCGGCGTAGATTTAGGAAGCTTAAGCCATTTTTTAAAAAAATCAACCTGTATTGAGTCCAGACAATGAAGATGACTAAGGGCCCAACAGGGGGCAGCATACAAAAGGCTAGCTAAAATAGAAGCACTATATAATTTTAGGGCAGCACTGCTTGAGTCACATCGAGCTGAAGACATTATGGACAAAACAGACGCCGTAGCTTGGCGGGTCTTGGCAATAGCGTTTTCAGTTCCCTTCAACCCACTCGCCGATGAGGAGACGATTGTTCCCAGATAGGGATACGTAGCCACAACTTCCACCTGCTGATTACCATAAAAAAAGTTTTTAGAAGAGGCATCGAGAGGGCCGCCCCTTCTAAACACAATAATTTTCGTTTTTGAGATGTTCACTTCGAGGCCATTTACATTACAATAAGACACAAGCGTCGTCAACTTAGCTCTTAAATCAGCAGGAGAATAAGCGAAAATCGTCAGGTCATCAGCGAAGAGGAGCATCAAAGGTCACAAGTTAGTGTATAGTCGATGCCTCTCAAGCCTTTCTCGCGGAAATATGATTATTAGTTTAAAATTTCCAATAGATCTATCGTTTTTAAAAATCTCAAAATAGTCATAAAAAAACCTCTGTTTAGTACATTTATAACAGCATATTAGACATCTTTGACTGTGACTATTTTATATGTTCATTATCAATTTAAATTTAATAGCAGAAAATAAAGACCCCTATTAGAATAGTTTTTTTTTAGTTTCAAAGGGAATTTTATTCTGTACACGACTTATTTATGCAAATTTATATATTTTTATTTCTTACAATAATTTCCAAAAAGTGTCAGTGTCACTTCAATTTCCCAAGTCAGTTTTAAAATTTTTTTAATATTAAGTTTTTTATTGTCATCCGTTATCATAATTCGGTATGTGTTTTCTCACAAAATTATACAACTTCGAAATGATCAGATTAGCTATGGGTCGCTTACCGCGAGACATGTCGTCGATGTCAATATGCAACTGCACAAGTGAAAATACCACCTTTCTTGTAGTCAAATGCTAGGTCAAGTTTCATTTTCAGAGGAGTGGAATGACACATTATTATAAATATGTGAATTTCTATGAAATTTCTATGAACATGTTATAAGGCAACAAATTAAATGTGTATGAGATTGTTTCGAGTCATTTTCAAGTGAGTTTTTTGCTTTTGAATTAGAGGGAAATGATAAAACACATTAGATTTGTTCACATCTTCAAACATGCATGCAAACCGAATGGTTGCGTAATTGGTTCCATTTCACGAATCTACCCATTGCACGGTAAAAGCGAAAATGGCAGAGATAGAGGAATACAGAGAGCTTCGCCATGACTCTAACCTCAAATATCAATACTGCTATTTGAACAGCATTTTTGTTCTGATTTCTCATGGATTCGTAATGTAACACAAATGTTTGCAAATAATATTTGATCGACTAAAAATTACCGATATTATTTGTTTTTAGATGTTCCTGTACGTGAAGAAAATTAAACAAGTTTTAAATTTGCTTTTAAATGTACGTTCGAGTTAATCTGCATTTATGAGCAAACACAGCATATAAAGATAGTTGTAGTACTTCATAATAGGGATTATCTACAAGCATTTTCAGTAGTCCGTATGGATGTACTACTGGCAATACGTCGACATAACTGCGTTGTGTTGTTTGGGGCGTGCAGAGGAAACTTTCGAATGCGATGCGAAATTCGAGGATTGGTTTGGAAACATTCAATTACATCAGACTACGGAAACGAGATTTGGAAATGAATTTGTGCTTCGTATAGAACGGCTGCTTTTTGACGTTATAAAATTGTTAAATAAATTTTGTGAATATGAATTGATACATTTTTCATGCAATTGAATGGAAGTGGTACTTTTAAATTAAAATTCTCGTGTTGCCATTTTATTTGATAGGGTAAAGCGTACCAGTACACATCTGAAAACGTTGGAATAATTTGGATGCTCAAAATTACATTTTTCGCTGTTTGTATATTATATATCAGTCAGTTTTATGTAAATAAAAAGTATCAAAAATTGAATACATAATGTCTGTAATAAAAACATACTTTATAAATACAAACCGCGGATGGTAAAAAATTTATACACTATGAAAATGTAACATAAATGTTTCTCGTGAAATGAAACGATGCATAAAAGCCAATGAACCAGGGGGATCTAATAAAGAACGAAAGAGAGATCATTGTCGGATTTAAGAGCTTTAAGGTTTCACACAGCATATAATATTGCTGCAATATTGCAATATTACCGTAATATTACAAAGTAACACCGCAGAAATGTTCTAGCAATATCACTGTAACGTTTAATGCAAAGGACAGTGTAATAAGTAATAAACATATAAATATATTAAGGGGTGATCGGGAATGCTATTAACAACTTCTTAAGATTTTTAAAACTAACATTCTTTCTATAGTTTTAATATATAAACAAATACCATTGATATCTGAGTAGCTAAATAAAACTCATTACAGTAATGGTTAACCTAACGAAATACTAATATTAGAATGCCAATTGGCCACTTCTTAAATTGAGTTCTCACCGCGGTATAGTACAAGAATTATTTTATTTTATATAAGCTAACAAATAAGACAATGTCACGTTAACCTGAAGCTTTGTTATGAATGTTACGAGCCGATCACCGGCTTTCTCCAACAACTCAAGCGTTAAATCTGTAATTCGCAATGAAGCACCTAACTGCAAGCTACTAGAATCGACTCGTTGACCCCAAACCACTGCAGTTTCAATTTGACAGGTATGGGTACATACATTCGCACTTGCAATGAACGCGTTGCCAATATTTGGCTATTAAACTACGACGTATCGGTTTATGTTCATTACTATAACAGCTGCATATCCCTGATAAACGTCGTAAGCTTCCGGCAAATATGAGCTCGAAATGTTATCATACACTGTCAATACCTTTATGACAAATTTACGGTTTCATGACAAATATTACAAATTACATTTGACAAAAGAATAATTTACAAGTTGATATCATTTTAACAATTTACAAGTACAAAATTACGACTACCACACACAGCGAGAGAAAAGCAAGTTAATGTAACCTTTTCACAAATATCAAATACGTAATTACAAAACTTAAAGATTTCGGCAATAAATCAAACCGTGACATTGTTCCGTTAACTATTTTAAGTTTTCCAGTACTTATCCATCACCTTACATAATCTTAAATGTATACCGCAGTTGAATAGTTACGTTAAGGCTAGGTTTTCATTCTCGGGTCTAAAAATTGCTTGAATTTCAGGAATTTTTGTTTTCATATAAAATAAATGAATGTTGGAAAAACTTATCCTTGAGCATTATAAACTGATCTGAAACCAAAAATTTAAAAAAAATCTTAAAATAAATTAAATTTGGCATGTCTTACCGTTTTCTGATTGTTAAAAAAGGTCTTTAAACCAAAATGGCGACTATTTGAAGAATAAATTCTTTTTCCCCATTTTTTTTGGTTTGCAAAGTCCGATAAAAATGATTTCCATTCCATTTCTTAAAATAAAAAAAAATTCTTGCAAGACCCCTAAATTTGATTTGCTTTCTTTCAATGTCTGACTCAATAAAATCGGTTCATTCGTTGAAGCTAAGAGACTCGGACGACAAACAATGATGTTTCGAGAAAAAAGCGTTTGAAGTTTTGCGGACTGAAAAGTCGTATTTAATATTTGTTTTTGATAACTTACCAACAGTTGGCTATTCCAGTACCGTACATTATAATTCCTCTTTCTCGAACTGAATAAGGATAAAAATCGAACAAAAAAATCTATTTTTTCATCATCGAGAATGAGAACATATTTTTTAGTAGTAAAATAGATGCTATAAAATTGATTTAACGAAACCGATTTGTCATAGTGATAACAATATATTGACATTAACTTTCTATTTTTTCCTGTCTCTTTATATATTTCCTTTCATAAAAAAATAATTCTGCTTTATAAATCAATAAGAATTCCAAGAAACCACTCTCTTTTTTTGAATTTTACACGATGATTCATTTTAATCGCCCCAAAGGAAATTTGCGGATTCTAAACCGGATAGAGAAAACTGTTCCTGACAAAAATTGAAGAGTTGGTAATGAAATTTTAGTGGTACGCGGTAGTTTGATATTGAATTTCATTTTTACTCCGAATTTGAGAAGAGCGGGAAAATTTGAAAGAATGTTTATGACGGTTGTCGCAAGGTCGAATAAAGATTACATTTGAGGATTTAAACTTCCCACATATACTTTCCGGAACATAAGTCTTACAAATATAATATTTACATTGTAGATGAATAGTTCAAGATTCAGGGGGAGTACGTCGGGGTTTTATGGTGTTTCGCCTGACTGAATAATAACATGCCGTAACGCACTTATATTATACATATATTGCAACTTTAGTTATAATTAATTTGATAATGAAGTTATTCATAACGAAACTACAATAATTATTTAAATACTACAGAAAAATTAAATTTCTAGCAAATTATTGAACATAGTTGAAAAATTTAAATCCACCTAAAAGTTGCATTAGAAACATCCGGATGTTTATTACGAAAAAAACGAATTCAGTTTAGTATATAAATATTCGTTCACATCTTTTAGCATGAAACCCGAACGAAATATTGAAATTAGCCACATCACTGTATATACGAGGTGGTTATGATTAATAGAAATATATTATTGAATAGGTAATGTTTATTATGGCTTTGTTTCCCCATTCGGGTCTCGTTAGCAAATGTATTATTCCTCTGTGAGCCGTGAATGGCTGAATATTGTTTGAGGCGCACTATTGTGTATCATAATTTTCATATGCGTGTAACAATAACCAACTGGATGTAATTATTTGAATATAAAAACGAATCAATTCATCATCCACATGGAAATTGAAACGTTTTCACATATGAAATTCCAAGGCCTTCAATTTTCTTTCGGCACTTACAGTTGCAAAGAAGTAGCCGGTAGTTTGTAAAATTTAATTTATTATTTAAAAATGTTATTTATCGGGTTCATATGTATCAGAATATTATGATTTTCATCCGTACTTATGATTAACCACTGTGATTTTGAAAGTAAATTTCCAAAAATTGAATGAAGGGAAATACATAAAATTTAGTTTTTCAATTTTTAAATAAACAATTGTAAGACTGTAATTTCTTGTGAATATAATATAAACTGTTTCTGAAAATAAGGTTATATTCATTATTGCGTTTTGAACAATATAAAAAAATTGGATCACTGTCAAAAAAATAAACCAAAATAACTAAATTAAATCCGTTTAATAATAAGCGAAGTGCGCTTAAAATGCACAAATTACGCACAGTTATTTAATTGGCGCTCATTGAGATACAGATTGTTAATTATACTCTAATTTAAAACGCTAAGTATGATATTTTCTAGTATTAAATATATCTCTTTATTTATTTCTTCGCGATTTTTTTTCATAATTGTTTATGACATTTCATAAATTACCAAACTCTGAGGAGTATGGGAGTGACGAATTTGCGGATATGTTGTGAAGCTAAGGAGTAGGTATTTAATTGAATTTCATGGTGTAAAAAAATTAAAAAAAGACATGTCTTGCTAAAATCAGATGTAAAATCGGGTGTAGTTCGCAACTGCCGTTTAAGTAATTCCATTACGACGTTTGATTCTAGACCAATAATTTGCAATTCAATTGAATCATTGCCTTATTTTCCTTATATATATCAAATAGGAAACCTTCAGAAAAACACATTGCCCACATTTTTATTCCGAATCGAATAGGTTCGTTCAAAATACTCTGCTTTTATCCCAATAAATCGTCCAAGCATTTCGACTTCATCTATAGACAATTTATGCCTAAACCACCATAATCAATATTTTAGATATCAAGATAAAAATAACAATAATAGTTTTCTACCTACATTGCGTAGAATCGATTGCCACATATTTCGCCTAAAATCACTTTTAACAAAATTGTTCAAAGGAAATTGTTATAATATTTGGTTCTTATATATGATCCTTATTTATTTAATGAAAGACTAAAAAATTACCGTCAAAATAATTACAAACAGTTATCACCGAATCCAAATTAACCACGAAGCACTTCACCAAGAAGCTTCTTTATGTTCTTGTAAAAATAAATTAATTGAACTATTTAAAATTGCACTATTTATAAAAAAGATATCTTAATCTAATTAAGACAAAATTAGTAATTAGTAGTCGCCTTAACTAATTGTTGATAATTGCATGACTTTCAAGATGTCGATTTTTGTCCCAGAAACACTTATAAAAAAACTGAACACGTTTAACATAATCTTGAATAGCTGGGATGGAAGTGCTGAATTGTTAGTCGTGAATTTAATGAAAGAAATTTACATACACTGAGTGTGGTTCGGAAAGTTTTGTGAAGAAATCTCGCAAATTTCTTCTATTTGCACCGATTATAATGAACTTGAAAATCTCCTAACCGCAATGCACGAATATCGCCCAAGAATGGTTAGCTAGAGCATTCACATTTCCGACTTAAGAAACTTTTGAACTTTTATTCAAATTAGCCAATAAAGATGAAAACGGAAGGACTTTCAAATTGTATACGATTCATTCTGTATGCTTCTCTTTTATTTCTCGCTATTGCATTAGTCTGGTAGAAGTAAACGAATGATGGAATTCGGATGGTTTTATAATAGATTGTAATTTCATTAACTATATTCCAATAGACATGAAAATCTGGATTCGAATCTTTAGATTTGTTACCAAACATTCAAGATAATTACAAATAAAATGAAAACCGGTATGAACTATTATTGAGTGACCTAGTATACACGGCTTATAGTTTAATTCGATAGCAAATAAAGTCGAATATTAAAATTCAACATAAATTTAAGGAAAGAAAATTTATAGTTGAAAACCAATCCTTATAGCCGATGAATTCATAACTTACTCTTAAGAATTTCTGTGCCATAGTCGTTTATTTCATCAAAATCTCCGAAGCGATACTTTATCTAATTTTGGACAAGTTCCAAAACTACCATTGCGAATGCATGGTCGACAGTAAGGATTCTACTTGTGAATTATGATCTGTTCTCTCATTACATTTGCAACAGCTATTTCGAATACTTTGAATATTTCGCCAACAGTCGCTCTTTCGTTCTCTTAATTACAAGATTCTATCACAGAAATTATAGTAACTTGAGTCTTCCTAATTACTTTGACCCACACTTCACATTGGACCGAAGTATTCAATTTATCGCCGTGAAATAAAATGTTTAATTTTCGAAACATATTCGAACATTAGCGGTAATTGTGCTTTTCTTTACATTGAAAATAAATAGAATCAATTAACACGAGAGGGACTATTAGTAACTAAAGTAATGTAATCCTTACGACGCGACGTTGATCGATAATCTTAATCGAGAAGGTGGGTACATAAGCGGGGGGGCACGTAATTTCGTCTAAACTTTAATAAGCCGCGAGCGACAGTGAAACAAGGATCAATTACTTCAAATTTAAATTAGCCACAGCACCAGGAAATTAACTTTGATTCAAGACCCTATGTAAGAAACAACGCTCTAATCAGAACGTTTCTTAATAATTAAACGATAACGACTACGTGAGTCACGTTTCTTTTTAATTAATCCAACTAGCAAAGCAGGAATGCTGCGTTTACCACGAATATGCTTTGTTCGGCGTTTGCTTGATAATGTAATTAGATTTTGGGAAGAACCCATTTATTAGGTACGTCGAAGAATGTCATAATGAAAACACTTTGTTAAAGTTCAAATGTAAGATCATTTCTCCAAACAATACAAACCAAATGGCTAGTAACAGAAGTTTTAACATTTGATGTCATTTAATACATCCAATAATTGCAGAAATGTATAATAAATGAAAATATGTAAATACTAGTAGTTTGCCTACTAGTGTGTAAAATGGTGCTTTTTGCACTTGTTGCTATTCGCAACACAAGTGGCCGTAATCTCGGACACGAGTTTGTTGCGCTTCCAAGAATATGTGGCGCCCTATCTGTACACATATACAGGGTGTCTGTCCCATTTTAATCGATACATGTAAATAACTCGTAAGGGGAGCCACCAATCGAAACAATAGTAGCGACGAAAGTTGTAGGAAATCAGGGGGGGGGGGGGTCGAGCGGTGACCTTGAATATGACTTTCAATGCGATTTTCAAGGTCATTTGAAGGTCAACATTAATTTTTTCAGTAGAAACCCCATTATTTTATTGCAGGAATAAAAAGAGCAAGAAATTTTACGTTCAGAATGATGCCTTGTGTTAGGGCTTCGAAAATCATTTCAAGTTCAAGCAGTCAGTTCATCAATATCCACGGACCTAATTCCTCTGACAAGGCTTGAATAAAAAAATGGTAGAGACAAAAGTTATAGGACATGAATCCAACGCTGAACTTGGATATGACCTTGAATTCGACTTTCGAGGTCATTTGAAGGTTAACTTGAACTTGTTCAGTAGAAACCCTATTTTTTATTGCGGGAATAAAATGAGCGTCATTTATTACCTTCGGCATTAGCGTGATCCGACGTACTCCAATAGGAGCTTGCTCGATAGGATTTTGTACGCTATGTAGCTCTGAAAAGGGCTGATTATGAGTGAAACATGTTTAGGAGTTCAAGGCAATAAATTATCAAAAGTACCTCCACTGACTTGGATGTAGAGTTGGAGCCTATGCTGAAAATGAGCTACAGGTCGTATCAAAACGCAATAAAAAACTAGTATTGGCGTGGTGCCTCGCTCGCTTCGCTTAGAAACTTCGACCCAGTGGAAAGTCGTATTCCTTAAGACTCGTTTGTTTACTAACAGCTTTCAATTATATTATAAAATTATATTGATATTTGGGGGTCCAATCATATTTAGGTCCAAGTGGCTTCGATAGATATGTTACAACAATATAGTGTGAAACGAATCGGAGTCAGTTAATTAAAAACTTTTCTGACTCGTCCAAACATAAAAAATTAAAACATGTCAATTATTATAAATAAATAAATTAAAATCATAGTCTGGAATCGTTAGGTGCTGAAATGAAAAGTCATAATTATCTTTAGTCATTCAATTGAAATATATTTAAACATTTGAATTTCATAAATAATTGAACTCGTCAATGAATAATTCTTCACACTCATACCAAATATTATCGGAGTCATTTCGCGAATAAAATAATAAGAGTCATCACAATAAAAATTAAAGTCACCGAGTCATTGGTACGTCGTGTGCGTCAATATATATAAAATTGTTTTTTAACGTCATCGACGGAATAAATTAACGCGGAATAAATTAATTACTTAACGCGGACACACATACAATACATACACTCACACATACATATATACATCAATACATTTTGGGACGTTACATAATAAATTATTAACTGCACATATTCGTATTATTACTTTTACACGGAACGGAAGAGAAAGAGGCTTACTTGTCTTCTTTAGATTTTTCGGCGTCATTCCTCTTGATTGGTTTTCGGGTCCTCCATCCGTCTAAATATTTCTTGGGACGAACGGAGTTCCGTCGTCAGTTCCTGGGGTTTTCCATGTCAGAAATTTATCCCCGCGGCCTCCATGAATTATATTTTTGTTGATACGTCAGAATTTGGCTGTGAAGGTGTGGGCCCACTTTTTATCTGGAGCAGCCAGGTTCTCCAGAGTTGAGGCAGCGAGTCGTCGAGGTTGTCACCAGGAAGTCCACCAAGAAGAGTCCAGTGGAAGAGTAGTCCAAAATGCAAGAGAGATTGAGGGATACTTACCAGGTCTTATAATACCTCGGTAAGTATCCCTATGTCCATTCATGTCGCCGAGTTCCTGTGTTCCTGAGAATCGAGACGGGAACTGTCAGAACCGCCCCTCATTTGAATTTGGAGCGCATGCGCCCCATTGCGGCGACACATGCGCTCCGAGCTTGGAACTCGGCCCGTTGTTTCCCACTTTCATTCTGCGCGGCCAGGGCGCCGTTGCCCGTCTTCTGCGCATGTAAAGGCGCAACAGCGCCAGCGCCTTGTTATTGCGCGCGCATGTCCCTTGATGCGCGCTCGGATCCCACGTGGGCTTGGGATCCAAAATGGCCGACCGGCCGGGAAAAGCGCGCATCTCGTCCTTTGTATTTTCTTCGAATTTCCTTTATTAATCACGTCCATGTACAAACATTGTAACGGCCCTCTTTCTCTCCGCCGCTCTTTCTCTTCCGCGGTCGAGTTAAACGGCTCGTTACAAGTGTTTCTTATATGTATGAAAATTGAAAATGAGCATTTTCAAAACTTCGACCCCGACAACAGGCCAGTTTATTAATATAAATAAAAGTTGCAAAACACATACTTCATGCACTTGTATTCTAATAGACTATTCGATGAATATTACATGTTTACTGTGTTTTACTAATTACTGTCTGTATTATTATGATATTATATATATATATATATACAATATATACAGGGTCATCGAAAAGTATCGGACCCCCCTAATATCTTCAGTTAGAATGCACTTAGGAGAAAATGTCTAATAGCAAAGTTGTATGGTTTCAAGCGGGGAGTAAGATGATGACCTTGACTTTGACCTTGACCATGTCCTTCAAGGTTATTTCAAGGTCAATCTTATTTTTTTTAAATAGAAACCCCTACATTTTATTGCATATTCTTATAGCTTATCTCGAGAGCTTTCCAAAACACTATAATAAAATATTTTTTTATTAAGTACTTTTTGAGTTATAAAGGTTTGAAGTTAACAATTTTTTGACACAAAATGTAAAATATCTTGTAAAATATTATTTAGTTTTCAGTAATCATAACCTTAATACTTTTGTGCGCGGAATAATGAGACCAATTAATTGGTTTAAAGAAAATACATTAATCGGATCCCCCTAATATTTTCAGTAAGACTCGCACACCACTTAACAAATTGTTAACTTCAAACCTTTATAACTCAAAAAGTACTTAATAACAAAATATTTTATTATAGTGTTTTGGAAAGCTCTCGAGATAAGCTAAAAGAATATGCAATAAAATGTAGGGGGTTCTATTTAAAAAAATAAGATTGACCTTGAAATGACCTTGAAGGACATGGTCAAGGTCAAAGTCAAGGTCATCATCTTACTCCCCGCTTGAAACCATACAACTTTGCTATTGGACATTTTCTCCTAAGTGCATTCTAACTGAAGATATTAGGGGGGTCCGATACTTTTCGATGACCCTGTATACATATAATACGTCAAAGATATCTTGAAAGTGTCGAAAAGATCTATGACGGATATCTTATAGATATCTATAAGACATCTTTTAGATATATCGAAATAGTTATTTTCGTATCAAGGGCGTAAAAGAACTTTGCGCCCGTAGGTGGTCACCGCGCCCGAGGGGCTGGCAAAGACTACCCCTGGGGGGTAGGGGGTCGAAACGTCGAAATTTGATGAAAAACAATAGGGTAATTTTTTTGCCGTGATTACCAAATTCAATACTTTTTCAGACAATAGTCATAAACATTTTAAATCAGTTTTTATGGCATTATCGTTGACTTTAGAAAGAAAATGCATAAAACCTTTTTTGTAGAGAATTCCATGCTCTATCTTTTTTGTTTGAAACATTTTTTAATAAAATTTGTATTTTTCAAAATAAATGCAAAAAACTACAAAGAAACTTAATTGGGGCTATTTTTTTTTAGTAATGGACGGGTGGATCTGCCCCAAAATCTAATTAGATCTAAGTTATGTCAAGAAGCGTATTTGTAATTTGTAATTTTATTTAACCAGGTAGTATATACATTTTCATATAAGCTTAGACATAAAAACAAGTCGCGCTTATACCCTACAGTAGATTACATAAATCTGTGCGTAGTCCTGGCAAAATTAAAAGAAAATCAACAAAATATGATTTCAACCATTAATAATGTACAATAAAATAAAAAAAGAAAGATAAATATAAAATAAAATACTTAAAATTTAAAATAAAGTAAATAATAATAAAATAAGATAATTTATAAATCAGTAAAATATAAAATAAAGTAACAACTAAAATATTTGTCCAGCACTTGCAAGATTTCATAGGTGCTGGGAACTTCTTACGGTACTAGTTTTAAACCAATTTGTTATTTTTCTTTTTATTATTTTGTGGCTATAATTTAGGACTTTTAACTCATGTGGTAACTTGTTAAAAGCGTTTATCGCTGCGTAAGTGTACATTTTTTCGCAAATTCTTTTCAAGTAACGTGCACCCGACAACAGTTTGTTTCTCGTTTTTTTTTTAAGTTGTACATATTGGGATTTAAGTTGATTATACATATACATTAGGGATTCGATTTTAAACGCGTGACATAAATTTATCGGCAGTTTCATTGTAGATGTATCGCTGTCCATCGGCTTCCCATTAAAAATTATTTTAATTAATCTCCTCTGAAGACTTAGGAGTGGATTGATGACGTTAGAATATGCACCTCCCCATGCTATTATTCCATATAGCGCAATACTACTGAATAGTGCGTGGTATACGATTAGTAAATTGCCTCTTGACATAATTCTTCGTAGTTTTGCAAAAATAAAGATTAAATATCTACATTTATTTATTATATATTTCACGTGCTCTTCCCATCTCATTTTGAAATCAAAAATGATCCCTAAATATTTCGTTGATGCTGTTCTCGTAATTGTAGTATTATTTATGAATACTCTGGCTTCATTTGGAACACTGTCACTGTAGTTTCCAAATGTCATCAAAACCGTCTTCTTAGTGTTTAAAGACAATTGATTACTTGTAAGCCATCTGGTTATTTTGTCCAGATAGTCTTGAGTTTGAGCCAGAGTTTCTTCCCAAGTGTGACCCGAGCATATGACTACTGTGTCATCAGCAAAGGAAACAATATTTTCATCAGGTATAGTTAAAAACATATCATTAATGTATATAATGAATAATAGTGGTCCTAAGATGGTACCTTGCGGTACTCCAACGGTGATTTGTTGTTTGCTGCTTCTGATTCCATTGTATTTGACAATTTGTGTCCTATCATTAAGGTAGTTTTTTATTAGCTCTAGTGAAACTCCACGTATACCATAGTTTTCAAGTTTGAGAAATAGATTGTTGTGATTTACAGTATCAAATGCTTTTGATAGATCTAAGTAGGTTGCTGTTGTAGGTGTACTTTTGTCTAATTTCTCATAAATAAATTTTGAAACGTGTGCTAGTGCATCTTTCGTACCCTTGTTTTTCACAAAACCATATTGACAGCGTGATAAAATGTTATTTTTGTTTATAAAATCTAGTAATCTAGTCAGTAAGGTTTTTTCAAAAATTTTGGCAATATTCGATATCAATGAGATTGGGCGATAATTACTTGGATCGTGTTTGTCACCTGTTTTAAATATCGGCGTTACTTCAGTATATTTAAAGTGTTTTGGGCATAGTCCTTGAGCCATGGAAAGGTTTATAATATGTGCAAGAGGTGCACTGACAAGATTACTTATTTTCTGAAGTATTGAAACTGAGATTCCGTCAACTCCATGTGCTTTTCTTTTCATATTTTTTATTATCATAAAAATCTCTGTTTCAGTAGTTGGTTTGAGAAATATTGAGCTCGATAATCTATTTCCGAATTCTGTATGAGTGGTTCTATTTGTTTTGTTGATAGTTGATGCTATAGTTGATCCAATTTTGGTAAAATAGTTGTTGAAGTGATTTGCTATTTCCAGGTCTTCTTCAATTTTTTTGTTGTTTACAATGAGGTAAGGTATTTTGGCTACTTTCTTGTTATTTGTACCTCGTAATTTTGGTTTTAAGTATTCCCATAACTTTTTACTATTTTTACTTATGCTTGTCAATTTCTCTTTTTCATAATTGTTTTTAGCAATTTTTAGCAATTTGTTTAGCCGATTTGAATAGTTAATAAATTTATTCTTTAAAATCTCGTTGAAAGGGTTTTTCTTCCAGTCTCTATACAGTTTCCTTTTGATGTCGCAAGAGTGAATTAAGGCCTTTGTTATCCAAATTTTCCTAGGCGATGTAAGGTTTTTTGTCTTTGCGAATTGAGTGCAAAGAGCGTTTTTAACTAAGTTATCTACCCTGTTTATTAGTGTGTTTGTCGCAAAATTAATGTCTTGTGTACTTAAAAGGTCTTTCCAATGTTCCTTTAAGCTTAGTTTAATAAGTTTTTTGTAATTTGTACACTGTGTTGGAGTGTTTTTAGTGGAGTGTGTCTCTGTGCTTGTTCCTATAGTCAATAAAAGTGGATAATGGTCAGTTATCTCGTAAATCAATTTGTAGGAATTTATTTGTCTTATGTTTGATTTTATGTACATATTATCTATGCACGTTCCGCTGGTTTGGGTGCTAGGTCTAGTGATAGAGTTGAAATATGGGACAAAACCACTCTCAAGTAAGTTTGATAAAAATTCCTCACTTGCAGTATCTGTGTTAAGTATATCCATGTTAAAATCTCCCACCAAAATGTGGTTATCAACATACCTTTGTCTTCGAAGTATTGTTTGGATATGATCGATGTATTCCATTTTGGGTATGTCGTGACATCTGTAGGTGGCTGTTATTAGTAATTTATTGGTTTTATTTAGAATGAAAGTAGCTGTAAGTACTTTTACATTACCGCTATTTTCTACTTCCACATCGACATTTAATTTTTTGTTAATAAACATAATAACACCATCGGATTTATTAATGTGGCTGTTGTTATAGTAAATTGAGTATCCATCTAGTGTAAAATACTCAGGATGATTTAGATTCCAAGTTTCGGTAGCAATGATAATGTCGGGTTTTTTCCTTATTTTGTTTATTAGAATTTCTAACTGTTCAATATTACGATTTAAGCTACGAATATTTATTTGCAGGAGTAAAAGCTGTTTTTGCCCATTACTAGTGCAAATATTTAGATTATTTATTGAGTGACAAATCGTTTCTTTAATACTTGTGTCTCTTTTAATTAAATCGTAGACTGTTGTATCCATGTTAATTGTGAATGATTTTAGTGACTGCTTTACTCCTCTTGAGGATTTTTCTAGGAGGAAAAGGATAGTCCGTTCTCGAGATTACATATTTTTCTCTGATTTTGTAAGTTTCACATTTTTCTGTATCCCAAGCTGCGTGATTACAATCCCTCATCGTTTTGTATCGATTGTTTGAATTAATACAGTTTGTACACTGGAGTTTATCTTTTTCTCCTTTATTTGCACATAAACGTGAGTCATGTTCTTCAGCGCAATATGCGCAGGATATTTTAGCATTACATTTATTTATACTGTGGCCATAGCCGCAACATTTTTTACATCTCGTTATGTTAAAATCGTTGTACACAGTACATTTATTCCAACCGATATTTAATTTGTTATTTGTTGACATTATTGATCTATATGTTGCGGCATCTACCTCAATATAAGCCGTGTAAGTGTGTTTAACTTGTATGTGTTGTATATGTTTAACTGCAATAACACGGTACGAGTTCGTAACCAGAAACTCCCAAAAATAACCATTATAACAATTTTAAGCTAATAAAAGCATATACAATAATTTGTAGTAATAAATTAAGAAACTCTTAATTGGATAATTAAAAACCATTCTTTATAGATACTTATTTTTAAAATTCCCAAACTATGTATTTCAGAAAAATTACAGGTGAAATCAAAGTGTCATCTAAAATAAACGTGACCCGAACCTAGCAACAGGGAGCCTGATCAGATTCTAATCAGATCTATCATTACATTCCTGACCAGGCAATAAAGTATAACCAGGCAATTTAATTAGGATCTAATCAGGGATCGTATTAAAATATCTATTCAAGATACTTAACCTGTTTATGCTGATGCATTTTTGAAATTTCTTGACCGCTTCAGGTGATAATTATATGGTATGAGTTTTGGTGGTACGGTCTTCGGACAATAAAAAATTCAATTTTTACGTTACGTTTCGACCATAATGTTGGTCCTCCTCAGAAATTTATTGTCTACAAAAAGTTTTGTACTTTGGCCTATCGTATGCGCCGAACATCGTTAGTAAAATCCAATTGTATGAATATCGTTAACCATGAATTGGAATACACCCACGTTTAAACTAGATTACATTGTATTAGTATTTAAAGGCCCGTAACGTCACAAGTGTCAATAGTTTCGTTCTTTCTGTACGGAGTGTAGTGTAGTGCATTATTTCATACGACGTATGTAATATTTAAAACAACACGATATCAATTTATTCTTTTTTGTTGCTGTAAACTTAAAATATCTAATTTTAAACCTTTTAATGTAGAATTTTCGTCGATCTATCCCAACGACACCGGGATGATTAAAGTTAATTTCAATGCATCTGTAAGTTTTTACATATATATATATATATATTTATTCGTCATTTTTCATTTTTATAAACTTTTGATTGTAAGATTTAAACTTTTTGTAGACAATAAATTTCTGAGGAGGACCAACATTATGGTCAAAACGTAACGTAAAAATTGAATTTTTTATTGTCCGAAGACCGTACCACCAAAACTCATACCATATAATACTTAATCTCTCTATAATTCCATCGAAATAAAGAGAATGAGATTAATTCGCCTTTCATACCAGATACCAAGTAGGAGACAAAATTTCTGTAATAAGACGCTTGAATGATGGATAACCCCCTGTTTCCACAGTGACAGGTACCAAGAATGCTATCAGAACCGGTAACGGATTCGGCTTCTGATATAAAAGATCTTCATCTGGATCGTAGTAAATAATGGTATTATAACCAAACAATATGATAGAATTTTATTAACTCTTACAACAATGACGAGATCAGAATCAAATAAGTGAAACGAAGATAGGATATAATTATTCGAGCAAAGTATTAGTTGTGAAATTAATAACGAAAATGATATAACACACAGGGTATGCCAGAGAGCATTGCTTTAAAGGAGAAAGGACTGGAGAGGGTGAAGTAGCGAGATTTGAGGAACGCTTAAATCTTCCCTCGGGGATATTCCCTTGGGATGTTCGGAGATACGCCGCAGCCGCCCCGGGAAATGCAGAAAGAGGAACGGAGCACGGGCTGAAGAGAATCTCGAAGTTTACCAGACGTGAAGTAATAATAGCAGCGAGGACGAGAGGAGTGCTTAGAACCGAGCCTCCTCTTTTACTCTTCAGAACAGTATTTACTTTTGCACAGTTTCACTGCCTCTTGCTTGCAAAGAACACATTTTTTTAGCCATCGATCATCCTCCCGATCTCTTTCCCATTTTATATCTTCAAGTACCACGAGGAAGCAGTTCGATGGGGTTTTAGCAAGAGGTCATGGTATTAGTGATTTTAAAATCGGAAAACCCTCGTCCAGATCTATGAGACTTTCAGGTGTTACTATTATAAAGTAAATTTTAAATGACAACTTGGCTGGTTTCAGAGGTAATTCCGACACAAACTGAAATCACTAATCATTGAGGGTGCTAAAATCTTTTTTCTTTTAGTCAATATGACCCTTTTTTGAAATTTTTCTAACCAAAACTTTAATTTTAAACTTTTGTTTCTGGAGTGTATTATTTGCAAGAATGCTGTCGTAGTCTAGGTTTACCTCGTACTTGAAAGAAATAAAAGCCCAATTAACTCCGTTCATAATAATAATACATTTTTAATTAATATTACAAATTGTGTATACAACATGAAAACAATTATAATTTTTAAAATGAATGAAGACTGTTGTATTTGCATAAAGCGCGTTGCAGTTGGTTTGCATAGTCCAGATGACTTTTCGCAATTTTATATTTTGTCCAAATTGTTTTGAAATCTGATTGAACAGATTCCATCGCCTGTTCAGTGAAGAATCCCAGACTTGAGCTCATTTCTTGACAGAAGTCTGGTACGTGGAAGAAGACTGCGTGAAGTTACGATGAGACCAAAATCTAAATTTAGCTTATCTTGAAATTTTCGATTTTTTCCTGACAATTGGAATCAAGATGGTCACCAAAACATGCGTGCACTACTGATTTGAAGTCTTGGAAGGTTTTCACGTATTTTAACCACTCCATTCGGCATTTCGAACGTAGTAAATCTATTTTTCCAGTAGCTTCTTACACAAATTTCCATTGAATCCGGATTATTAGTTCCCTTTGAACGTTGCGAGATTATGCCCATCGAGTAGCATCATCTTGAAATGTAATTAACAAATGATTGACAACTCGGATCATTAATAGTGTGGTCAAATTGCATTTTTGTAATTGTGTGCGTAATAGTAGTTTTCGATACAAGTGCGTAAAAGTTTTTTCTACGAATGTGAGGGTTGTGGGCCGAGCTGAAAGCGAGGTCTGCATTCACATTAGTACAAAAAACATTTTCGCTCATGCGTCGATCAATATTTTTTGATGCTAGTTTGCGTAAAGTGCATCTAAAAAATGTCAAAAATGCGTAAAGCCGCACTTTACGCACACTGTACCAAAAGTACTTTTGATGCCTGTTTTTCGTGCGTAAAATTCACTTTTACGCACTCCCGACGACAAAATTCGTAAAGTGAACGGTCGTGCGTACAGTTGTACTTTACGTACTCAATCAGGCATCAAAACTTTACGCACTCTCTTTACGCACCCAATTACAAAAACTAGGATACCTAACATGGGTGTAAAGTATAACTGTTACGCATCGGTGGGGAATTTTATGTATAGTTCCCGCCCGGTGCGTAAAAGTACACTTTACCCTTGTTAGGTAATTTACAATTATGTGATAGTCCTCGAGAAATTAGAGAAAAGCAATAGCTGCAGCGTTTTTCAATAACAGGATCATCCCTCCTTTCACCTGAAAGAGGAATTGTGGGTATTGACTCACAGAACCAAATTCACAGGAAAGATAACTTGAAGGATTAAAATGTCTTAGAGTATAGTAATTAGAGCCATGAAAACGTAATCTGAGTTTAAAAAACATCTAGTAAAATAAATACTTAAATGTACAGTATATACCTATTATTATTATTATTAGAAAATTAGTTTACTAATGTCGTTTAATTACCTAAGGTTTGTTTATTCTTAATGTCAGATAGTATACTCTTCCGCTTAGGTAGAAGTCTTGCTTGACATATCTTGCTTTTGGTCTCCTTGTCAAGTTACAAACAAAACAATTAGAGATACTAATACTACTACTTAATCTTGTTCTCTTCACAGGCTTAAGATCAGAGAAATCTGGTAGACTGACACTTTTCCGGTTATCATCTTGCAAAATTCTGTATATATCTCTTTTGCTTTTGGAGATTTGCTCTTGTAGAATCGACTAACTCAATTGTGACGCTAGCAACTGGTACATCTAAATGACAAATGACATAGGTTAGATTTATAAACATCACAAACATATACTGCAACTAATCAGCACAGTCAACTGTTTATTCGGTAGTCTGGTGAGAACATCGATGGTACTGATAATTACCGTGCGATGTCGGTAACTATCCCGAGTTCGCATCTTCCCCAAACAATGTCTATTGCCTGTTCTTTTAAGTCCTTCAGTAATTGTACATATTTGAGACATTTTATACTATAATAATAATAATTAGGCATAAACGAGCATCCGCCATGGGTAATCGTACACGGAATGATGGCATATGGACACAATTTTTATAATTTTTTGCAAGTTTTGGAGTACATCCGACTTCGATATATATGTATACAGGGTGTCCGAAAAGTATGGAAACGGCCCTGTAACTTTTGAAAGAAAAGATATTTCGAAAATCGCTGGAACACGTGAAACGATTTTTCAAAACATCTAATTTTTCTGCGGGGTTCCAACTACTAAACTAAACTTCCAAGACTAACTAAAATCCGAAAACTTAAATTTATTTAACGATTCTCATTTGCCACAATGTTTAAGAGGTCGCTGAGTATGGGTGTATGCCTGCGCTCGCACGCACGTAGGCGAGCGTGTGTGTGTGTGTGTGTGTGTGTGTGTGTGTGTGCGCGCGTGCGTGCGTGCGTGCGTGCGTGCGTGTGTGTGTGTGTGTGTGTGTGTGTGTGTGTGTGTGTGTGTGTGTGTGTGTGTGCGTGTGTGTGTGTGTGTGTGTGCCTATACACCCACGCGTGCGCGCATGTTTCATCCACAATTTCAAATTTAGAAAATCTGAAATCGAATTCATATTCAGCGCCATTTTAAACATTGTGACAAATGAGAATCGTTAAATAAATTTAAGTTTTCGGATTTTAGTTAGTCATTTTGAATCCACCATTTTGGATTTTGAAAATCTGGTACCAAATTGGAATTCAGCGACCTCCATAATACCCCGAGTAATGCGAATTATTCACGTAAATTTATATTCCAGGTATTTCATCCGCCATTTTGAATCCGCCATTTTGGGTTTTGAAAATCTGGTACCAAATTCGTATTCTGCCACCCTCATAATCCCCCGAGTAATGAGAGTTATTCAAGTAAATTTATATTCCAGATATTTTATCCGCCATTTTGAATCCGCCATTTTGGATTTTGAAAATCTGATGATGGATTCGTAATCAGCGAACCCAAAAACACCGTAAGTGAATGTCTCCTTTGCGATTAAAAATTGTTATAAATCGAATTCTACATTTTGGCCGCCATATTGGGTCGGCCATTTCGGATAATAAAAATGTGCATCCGGCATTTGATAGCCCTTATTTTTTTATGAATTTTAAGCCTTTACTCGATCATTTTTATTGAAACCAATTTTGGGTATGCGGGTTCACCGGTTGACGGAGAATGACCCATATATATATTTTTTACTATATATATACTTCAACTTCAAATTGTGTATAACATGGGTAATAAAAAAAAAGGGAAAAAAAGAAAGAAATAGACTTATCTAAAAAAGTGAATCTTTCTCTATTTTCTGTTCAACGGGGATTTTTTTTATACATTATCAGAAGTGATTTCACGTCAGTAGTTTTGGTGTGGATGGTTGATTTACTCAAACGTTTTTAAAAACACCGTGTCGTTTTCCAGTCTATGTCACTCATATCACAGATACCGACAATGAAAAGTTCATTTCACAGTAACTGCACACGCGTACATCAAGTTTCTTAGTGGGCATCAAGTTTCTTTGACATTACACGTACATATTAATTAATAGCTACTGGACAAACCTTAAAATGTTAAATGAGATCAGGAAATAAAAATCTTATACAGAAGTAATATCAGCTAACCTTGTGATATATCGACTACCTGCAATCTCAAAAAAACTTCGCAATACTTATATTATATTAATAATGATTTCCTGACAATATTAACGAGTCACGTACTCTCTAACCGTCTCGTCGATAATAGAATCCCTATAACTCATTCCTCTTTCCCCAACGCGACTTGCGATTTGGTGGAAAGCCCGAAATTCTGGAATTCGCCGTTGGCTAAGCGAATTACGCGCAATTTGAATTTCGTTTGAAATTCAATCGACGCACCGTTTGGGAGACGGGTCACAACGCGCTTCCGGCAGAAATGCAAAAAGTGTATCGAAATATGGAAAGGCCACCGATGCGAAGCCATGCAGAAGAGATCCGCGCGAATATCGCGGATTGTTGCATTTCCGTTCTCAATTTTCCTCCTTCTTCTACTCCCTTCCAGTGCCTACCTTCGTTCCTCTCAACACCCGTTTTTCCCAGCTGATTTCACATAGCAATTGAAGAAATGAAAATCGAGGTTTGATACATACGTATCGTGTAGAAGGACATATTTCCTATAACGTACCAATTTAAATGAAGTGGAATAGATTGGTTCGGCTGTTGCCAGTTACTGCATGAATTGGCTTGATGTTTTATAGACGTATCATAACAATAAACAACGTGCAATTCTACTGCCATAGATTCATAATTATCTGTATTGTTCTATAATTTTACGATAAATTTACGATTAATTTGATTTATAGGAAGACATAATATTTATACAAAATTTTATTTAGATTTACCGATCTTAAAAGATATACATGTGCAACTCCAGAGGTACAATTTATCCTCGTGCATCGATTGAGATCTTATCGAAATGAAAAGGTTACGAGCTGGCTGAAAATTTAAATATTTACACGTACATGACGGTCGAAAATACAAATTCAACAACTTTCCCGGATGTTATAAATTAAATAGGCACTGGCAGGTGTTGATGCTTTAAAGGGGTAGTACTATTTAATCTTTAAAGTCAAATATATGTTTTTCGCCTTCATAAACAACATATTAAATTACAAACCTGTATGTTTAATTCCTCTTATCTACACGATGCCTCTACTAGTACCCGTTTTTGCCAAGATATTTTAATACAACTATTTGCATACACTCTGAGTATGTAATAAATTGAGCTTCTTAATAACAAATTTTAATAAATAAAACTAAATTTTAATTAAACAATTTTGCAACAACCGCAATGGCGATATTTTGGAAAGCGGCATTTTATCTCATAAGAGTATTATATTTTCAAAGCTATGTTTTCTGTTGTTGTCACGCAGGTTTCGACTTTAAATAAGCAAACTCTGTTATTATTTCATTCGCATTCGAGTTCCTGCTATGATTTATTCATAGAGTAATCCCCCGCAATCGTGTACAAAATTCATCACCAGCTTTTTGGATTAAATGTACTTTCCTTTATGAATTCAGCGAATCGATAATCTATTGCCGACATTCTCATAAAATACTTCAGTTCTTATTTCAAGCAGAATCCGTTTTAACTATTTTCAAACTCATTCGATTGTAAAATTGTATATGTTTTATATTATCGAGTTTTACTTTTGGCATTATCGATTGTTATTGTAATAATCAACTGAATCCGGGATATTGTCCGCAGTTAAGTGATCGTATCTGAATTAAATTCCAGACTATTTATGTTTGATGTAATACTGGGTTGCAAACCACGAACATTGTATAGTAATATATAATTATGATGTATATAACTAACTGTCCACGATGAAACATATAAAATATTTATCTTACCATTATTTTGGCCAGTGGGCGTGTAGTATTTGCGACTTGCGAAAACTACTACTCCTTCGCGGCAGGGAAATTATCAAATCGACAACACCCCTCTAGCTTGTGAATTATTTTCCATCCATTCAACAATTTGAAATAAGAGAGAAACTGGCAATAGAGGCATCTTCAAAGAACTCATCATATTTTATTGGAAGATAGCAGAAATGGAATAGGATAGTTTGATTCTTTTAACATCAATTTCTGGTGCACAGTTTTATACCAGCAAATACCATGATTAACACTAGTTCCTTCCATACTACGAATCAAAGAAAAAATAAAACGTTCAAAATTTAAATAAAATACTTTTAAACTGTAATTATTTTATAAGTAGTAGAGTAAAAGAGAAATGTGTATTTTAATAATAATAATAATAATAATAATAATAATATGGTCTTTATTGAACAAAAAAGGTTTGCCCAAAGGGCGAGACACAGCAAAAATGTTGTTTTACAGCCTGACCCGCAGATACATAAAATTATTTACTTACAGTAGTATAAGGAAATATATAGTAGAACACAAGTAATACATAAAATGAAAAGATAAAAAAGCGTAATTAAAATAAAAACAATAATAAATTTTACAATAATTTAGCTCGAATGGGTTGCGTATTGTTGATCCAGCAGATGGCGCTTACACAATGAGAGAAATGAGGTCGCGCAATACAACTTAGACCTAATATTAAGCGGTAAAGAATTAAATACGCGTGCAGCGGTAATAGTGAAGGCACCTGCAGCTTTCGCTGAGCGGAACAGTGGACACTGTAGGGTGTAGTTAATAACATTCCTGCAGTTATGCCTATTCGAACCTAACATGCAGATTCGATGGTAAAGATATTCCGGGGTCCCTGACGCAGTTACTCGGCAAATAAAAGTGAGAATTAGGTAGCTCAACAAATTTCTCATAGTTAGCCAACCAGAGGTTCGCATGGCCGGAGAAATATGATCGAATTTCCGGACTCCAACAGTAAATCTAAGACAGGCGTTTTGAACCACCTGCACCCTGCGCCAACTAACTCCCCCAAGGCAAGGTCCATAGACGCAAAACCAGTTTAGTAGGTGAGGAAGAACTAATGCTTCACACAATTTCTGCTTTAGATAGCAAGGAAGGACCCGTCTCCAAGGGAAGAGGCGGCGCAAGCAAGAAAAAGAGATAGCACACTTTTTAGCAACATGCGATGTAAAGGACCAATCACTATCAATAATTAAGCCAGGATTTTTAGCCTCATGAACTAACGGGATATCTTTACCATTTACAGAAACAGGAAATAGACTAAAATCAATTTTTCCCCTGAGTTTAGAGCTACCAACAACCAGTAATTTAGACTTAGCCGTATTAAGTAGCAGGGCATTATCAGAGGCGTAATTCGCAATGTGATTCAATTCATTATTAAACGTGTAAAAGGCTTCCTGCACATTGCATGGAGCAAAAGGTAATAAGACTTGAGTGTCATCCGCGTATGTCTTAAGGGAAACTCTTGTGCAAGATCGATAAATATCAGCTGTATAAATAATAAAAAGTAAAGAGCTCAATTTAGCACCTTGTGGGCATCCAGCCGTTAAAAACTTCTTATCAGATAACTCATTATTACCAATAAATGCAACAGATTGAGATCGTTGATAGAAATAAGATGTTAATAACTTACAGGCTTCCATAGAAAAACCGTATTGAGTCAATTTGGCAATCATAAGATCGTGATTCAAAGTATCAAATGCCCGAGAGAAATCCAGCAGACAAGTGAGTGATAACAGTTGTTTATCGATACTTGTAAGAATTTCCTCAGACACATATATAAGGGCCGTTTGACAGCTGTGGAGTTTGCAAAAGCCAGATTGATGTTCCGGAAAAATTGTATTCTGATCACAATAAACTAACATCTGATTATAAAGTACACTTTCTACGAATTTCGAAAAAATTGGAAGAATACTTATTGGCCGCAGATCAGTCATAGAGGCGGGTTTGGACAATTTCGGTATTGGTCGCATAACAGCATGTTTCCACAAATCAGGATATTCGCCATGAGATATCATAAAATTTATTATATGGGGCATTCCACGCCAAGCATACCCCTCTAAGAAAAATATTTTTTTTAATTTGTTTTTGCACTAATTTCATGTAGGCTATACCCAAATACACTACTTTCAACCCTCAGCGGAGCAAAACAAAAATTAGATTTGAAACTACGTACTTTTTTGTAATTACGTATTCCGAAATAGTTATATCATACGTTGTTTGTTCCGGCGAAAAATCAGAAATTAAAAAATGTTTTTATAAGTCGATTTTATAGGTTTTTTGACGAGCTTTCACACAAAAATATCAATAAAAAAAATCTCAATAATATGACTATGAAATCGAAGTTTTAAATATTTGTAAACGTTTTTCTCAGAAAGTTCCAGGCTAAAAATTAATTAAAAATTCTTTAAAAATAGGATTTTTCATAATCATTCCTGGCATGGAAGTCAAATTCTGGGACAAGAATTCATTATCTATGAAAAATGGCTATAAACTTATAAATAAAAAGTCCCCTGGATACTATGTAAACCCATGGAATCCGGGAGCCATCATTCCGCCATTTTAAATGCCGCGTATCTCCTGTAAAAATGGTCGTATCCTAAATTTTTTTTTTTCATTTTGGAGGTAATTTCCTTGGCTTTAACGACAAAAACATTACGATTTTGAAACATTTATCTAACATACCTAAAATTAAGAAAAAGTCTGTCTGTACATTTTTGTTAAAAAAAGACGGAAAAAGAGTTGTCTGTTAGTGTTTAAATTGCTTTCATTGCTTCATTTGCCTACATCGTTTGAATCAAATTCTTACTCCCGTAGATTTATATCTGTGGGCAAAGGAAAATTTAAAAACTACATGCATTTTATATAACTGCAAAGAAAGCCACACAGAACTAGCAGCAATTCTAGAGAAAAGATTTGAAACTGCTCAAACGATTCCAGGGACCTTAAAATATCATTCATTTGTGCCAGAAAATAATATAAAATTACATTTAAAAAAATGCAGTTTCGACGAAGCTTCGGTCCTATTCTTAATCAAACACAAACAAGTTGAAGAAGTAAAAAAGTCGATTAAACGAACAAAGACGCTAAGCAGTAAAAATCAAAAAAATCTAAAAAAGTAAAAAATTTAAAAAAAAAAGAAATAAAAATCGAAATAGAAAAAAAATGACTAAAAGGAAAAATACAAAAAAATTACAAAAAAATAATTCTCGAAAAACGTCTACCTCCCCGCGGTGAGATTTGGGAACAATGGTAGCATCATTGGCTAAAAGACGTTTATTTTATATTATGCGCGTCTTTTCTATACGTGAAGTAGAAATTTCGTGCGTGAAGTACACTTCACGCACTAAATTTGACTACACGGAAAGCCGAACGCACTGGGAAAGCAGCGCCACCGTGCACCGTACATGAAGTTGCGCGGTTGCGCAAGAAATTTCGGCGCATTTGTCACTCTTTCGTGATGAATGATAAATCATGAGATTTTTAAAATTTCTCATAAAAATCTCATACGATTCAAGCAGATTTTCATTTATTTTCTCTTATTATTGCTATTTCTTATAATAATATGAGAAATCGTATGAAAGGCTTCTTGGATCGTCTAAAATTTTAAAAGTCTCACATGATCCGTCATATGACTTTACGAACATTTTCACCAGGGATGGTACTTTTCACTTGAAGCTGTTTTAAGGGCCCTCGAGCGTGGGGGTGGACGAGATGAACTTTCAGAACATTTTTTTTATGTAAATATTCTTTATTATTATGGCAAGCTAATGAGTGATTTTGAAGCAATTTTGATGTTAGGAAGTGATCAAAAATAAATATTCAAGATTTGAATGGTTGGTCAGGTTACGGAACCTGTCATTTCACATTTGTTTTATGGTTCAGTCGTTTGCGTTTCCTTGCAGCGTGCAGGTCGTCTGGCGAATATTCCTGCAATTTGGAGCAAACGTTTTCTCGCTTTTTCCCCTCGTCCACCCCCGCGCTCGAGGCCTCTTAAAGTAGAAGAATTAGCAAAGAAATTAATGCCACAGTTAATTTCAGATGTCTTTTTATTTAAAATTTACAAAATATAAGTACAACTTATGTCTTCACTGCAATTGTGAAAAAATCTTACAACTAACTACAAACTATGTCTGGTTACAATTATTAACTCATGTTCGGATATTTCATGCAAAAGACAAGGGGTTCTATTGCACAAGTTTTTGTACGCTATGTATTTACATGTTCTTGTTTCACATACATCATAGGCATGGTAATGCTTATTAAATCCCAAAGTTATTATTGGAGTATATTGAAAGCGAACTTCATCGTCTATTAAATAAACAGTCGTTATTCTTCCAAATTCTGGTGCTTCTTCGCTTAGATTTGTAACAATTATGGTATTTTTTGAGTAATTGTAATCATTTATCTTTATGTAACTTAAAATGTATGGAATCACAGTGGGATGTTGTATATCTCTGTAGAGAACATCACGTTCTTCAATACCATAAGTAATATATTCATCTCGATACTTGGAATTATAAACATTCATGGTTGATAACTGATATCTATTTGCAATAGTCATCAATGGGTTCTTTTTAAACGACGTATTTTGCGCAATAACTCTCCAAGTACGATATTTTGATTCGCAACGCATAGTGGAAACTTTGTTTAATGGACCATTTTGAACACTAAGTTTGGCGTAGTGGAGTAAAAGATGAAATTTAGGTTTCAGAGGACCATAAAGTTCGACATACAAAGAATGATGTTCGGTTATCAAACTGTCTAATTGTAATACGTGTGATTCTCTTATTACGGGAGCTGTAACTAATTCTACTATTTCACGCAATTTTCTCCATAAATGCCACGTTTCATTATCAGTCGGAACATCGGCACCAATAATGACACTGAAGTACCTGGTTAAAAAGAGACATTCTGTTGCTGACATTTTTAATTTACCGTTGTCTTTCAAATACTGCAAATTAATATCAAGAGGTACGTTACTTGATTCAAAAGCAAAATCTGTACTATGTAATTGCAGGTTAAAATAATCTATTGAAAATAATCCATCTTTGGTGATAAAAGTTAATAATATTTGAGCCATAACCACACTACAGACCCCCTCAAAGAGGTATTGCATGACATCGACATAAGAATTAGTAATAACATGGAAGTCAGTAATTTCATTAAAAATGCATGGCTCTTTCAAACCAGTTTTTCCAGTGTCAATCTTGATTGCATCTTGTTCATACTTATCAACTGTGCGAAAAAGCGATGAATCTTCTTTTATCATTTTTTGTGAAGTTTCTGAATGCGCATAACAAATCCTACAAAATACAGACAAGTGAAAAGATTCGACAAAACCAAGGATCGCATTTAATCCGAGATTATCTCCCAACACTAAACCGAGTATGAAGTAAATTTTGATTTTTTCATTGTTTACTAAGATTGTTAATCCCTGTTCTCGTAAGCCATTTAATTCTGTTATTGTGAACTGGAAAATTGCTTTATTACCAAAAGTTTTTCTGTCATTTGCATAAAATAAATCGCATAATATAATACTTTGTAGTTTTGACGAAAAGCTCGGTGGTAAACAAGGAATTTGCAAATAATTAGCACCTACTTTATTTTTTCCGGCATGGCTGCCTAGTGGATTTCCTGTTTCCACATCGTCGTAATAAAGTGTTATGGGAAGTACAATTCCATCGGTTTTGTCGAGTTTTTGCACCTTACTTTTCCACAATGATCCTTGCACGAAATTTTCCACTTCGTTTGTTTGTTGTAAATAACTCATATAAGACATGGTAGCAGCTAACAAACCGTTAATTTGTAATAATCTGCTAAGCGAATGTTTTATTGGTATATGCATCATTTTATATTGCTTTTTTTTGCCGTTACTTTATTTCCAACCCTTTTATGTATATCCTTTTCACCAATCGAATACTCGATCGGATTTATTAATAACTCATTTTTTTTTAAATAAAGTTTCTCGCCTTTTTTCAGTACTCACAAGGTCAAATGGGTCCTTGTATTTGTTGAATACAATATTAATTTCATCTGAAACTTCTTTCGAAATAGCATTACATAAGCGTTTATTTATGTCTTTCAATAAAAATGGGTTATATATGTTAGAAATAAAGTCGCGAAATAAAAATATAATGGCCTGGACATCTGTCAAATTAAAATGTAAGTTTCCGTACAGTTCAAGTGTTCATTGCATGACATCATCGTCCAGATTTAATTTTTCTTCCGAATTCATATTGATTTTGACTCAATTTAAAACCAATTATGGTTATTATATTGTACTGTTTTAAATTATAAATAACTACTATTGCACTTTCATTAAATAATAAAATCACATTATTTATTTATAATAAATAATCACTTTTGCACATTTAAAATGAAACGCGTGGATCACAATAATCAATATCACAAATGTCGATAATTACATTTTTAAGATTTTTTCATCTTTTTGATCACTTGTTCTAATTCCGAGTATAACTCGTCAACTTTTCTTTTCGCAACACAGTTTCTACACGGAGAGAATATTTGAATGATTTTACGTCAACTAGTTACAAGGTAAATAGCCCCAATGCCTCTTCGAGGCAAAAGCGGTTGATATTCGAGGCGCACCGCGTCGATAGCATATCGAGGCATCAGGCCCCGACGATCGACTTCTCACGCCTCGACCGATCAGCGTAAAATCCGCCAAATCGCCGAGGTAGCGCCGCGGAAAGGAGAGGATGGAATGAAAAAAAAAAAGAAGGGATGGTGCCATCCCCTCCTTTCCGCGGCGCTACCTCGGCGATTTGGCGGATTTTACGCTGATCGGTCGAGGCGTGAGAAGTCGATCGTCGGGGCCTGATGCCTCGATATGCTATCGACGCGGTGCGCCTCGAATATCAACCGCTTTTGCCTCGAAGAGGCATTGGGGCTATTTACCTTGTAACTAGTTGACGTAAAATCATTCAAATATTCTCTCCGTGTAGCGTTGTCCATTTCATATATGTGTCGTTGAAAAAACGACCACACATGAGCACATTCACACGTGTACGGGATTTTTAAGACGAAGAAAGCTTTATATAAAAAATCTACAGCTTCAATGATGTCTTCGAAAGTGTACTGCAGATCACTTATCACGACATGACAACACTTCAATTCATTTAGTGGACCACAACATACTATGAATGGTTGAGGCACTGTTATCCCTTGTGAATCATATGATGCTTTAGCAACTGTCACTAATTCATTAAGTTGTTCGTGTTCCTGAAAGTATATGTACACAATAATAGATAACACTTTTTCAAATAATTGTATTGATACTAATGTTAATAAATCAGATAGAATTAATATTTTTTTTTTTGTTATTTTTATTTTATTTATCTTAAGGTTAGGAAAGCACAACAAGTACGCAATATACTGTGGAGAACGCAGTTAAGAAGTTTCAGGTTATGTTTCAAACTGTTGAAAAGTGTGAAAAAGATTTAAAGTTTGTTGATTTCAAGTATTACATATATATTCTTTTAATTTTGTTAACACTTTTGAACAGTTAAAACATTTCCACCAGGTTAAGGTTAAAAATCGTTTAAAATATTTTGTCTAATTAGTGGTCTTCTTTAAACTAAAAAAAGAAAACAAAAAGCATAATCGTAGTGACCATGTTGAATTTAACTTATTTAACAGTTCATCAACTTTGTAACTCAATTTCTTTTGTAACGTAACAAAGGTTTTTAATATTATATACCGTATTTAACCGAATGTAAGAGAACTTTCTCCCAGTTTTTTTACCCTAAAAATCTAAGGGGTTCTTATAATTACGATTTAATAAGACTGAGGTTTAAAACGTAGTGTATATATCTTCTGTGATTTAACAAAAATTTCAAAATTACTATAGTAAATTATAAAAAAATATTAATGTTACTGAAGAATGAAAATAAAAATTGCTTTCAAATGAATTATTTACAATTTTTTTATGAACTTTAAGATTTACTCAAATAACATGTCATTAAAGAAAAACTTTTTTTTTGCCATTTGATCTGCAAAAGTCAGCGAGATCTTATATTCAGAGCGTACTTATATTCAGATAAATATGGTAAAGTAATATTATTCAGTTGCTTTAGAATACAGAAATAAATATCATTATAAACAAAGATGTTTTTAAGCCTTTTTTAAACCGTTTTGTAACGTTGTAAATATTATTGTTAAAACTTTGTATGAGATTACTGTGTTGATTAGAGATATTGTGAATGTTATATTATATATACTTACTTCAATATGTCGCATAAAAGACAATTGCATGTCACGCTTCGTAGGTTTCCATTTTCTACTATTATCATTGCTTCTGAACGTATGCTTTAATTAATGCTGGTAAAATTCAAAATGCTAAAACACGTATACCCACAAAATTATTTAAATAACTGTTATTTTATGAAAATGTAGAACAAATCACCTAAAAAATCATACAAAAACGTATTACCATTTTTATTGATCTCGGGATATGTTGCAAATACATCTAGGAGGTTTGAATAGTCGACATTTACAGTTTCATCTTCAGTTCTGTCAGGAGAAATATCTGCAATGTTTTTTACTAGTTTCTGATTGTGTACTGTTAAATTACATCTAGTTTTTGCACATTCAACGATAGATTCACATAGTGACTCCCATTTTAATTGCAAACTTTCTCCAATTTTTCCTTCTTGGTCATATGTCTAATAAAAATCAGTTGATACCTATGTGGAATAATATAAACATGAAATTATACATTTGTATTGCATTATATACAAATAAATAAAAAAGATAATTACCAATTCCGGACCAATTACACTCTTCAGCACTTTCAATTTCTCAATCAATGAGAGTCCTTTCTCTTGGAATTTTGCTTGCCTGTAGGAATAACTATTTGACCATGTTTGTATGATTTCGTTAATAGATTCTTCGTCGGGTTGTTCAAGCTCTGAAGCAAGGCAGGTCAAATCGAAAACTTGCTTTCCAGGTTCTGAAAATGTGCACAAAAAATTTGTACGCACACAAATTATATAGCTCATTGAGATTATTAATTATTCATTACTAATAATTAGTTAAATCACTTAAGAAATATGTATTAAACCTGTTACAGTTGTTGTGGGACTGCACTATTTTGAATAGCTTTCCTTTCCGACGTAAAGAAGTTCTTTTCAGTAAATACTGTCGATATAGTAGCCCTGTGGTATTCACTCTACTATTATTTTTTCTTTTTATGGTTGTAGTTTTTAAACTGTCATTAAAAACAAATCCACGTTCGTAGTACAGTTTTACCCTTTCTGTTATGAAAAAATGCACTATTTCCTCTGCTATTTCCTTGAATCGTTTATCAGATATACTGAAAAATTAAATTTCATTTAACGTCATGATCGATTGTGATTATGTGAATTATGCCACACCTATCAGACACTCATATACTTCAGAAAAATGATTAGATGGATTCCTATAATTTTTAACTTTTGACAGAATCAAACAAAAAAGAGTTCAAAATTGAACGTTGACTACGTCTTTACAGAATTTAAGCACAAGTGTTAATGTACTTATTCTACATACAATTTTCAGAAATAAACACATACCTCACGCTCAATTAAGCAGTAATGTACTACACTATAAACTTTTTACATGTCAAATAAGTTAATTAATACTTTTGCTTGAAATGTTTTCAAAGCTTAGTCGATGTCCAATTTTGCAACTTTCTTAAGGGAGTTAATATAGTCACTTTCTTTTAAGATAATAAGTGCACTCACTAACCTAAAAGAAAGTGACTATATATTAACAACCTTCATTTCTAACTTGATATAAAGTCGTGTAACGAAAGTTGCTAAATTGGATATCGACTGCGATCTTACTCTTTCAAAAGAAACAATTGATCTTACGATAAAGGAGAATAGGAATTTAACGTTCTCGCCATCTCTGCATCGATAAGAATACTACATAATATTGTTCTTAATTCCGAAATGTCCTCATAATATGCCCATCTGTATAAAATAATTTTCCCCCAGAAACAATTTTCATGATTTAAAATTTCATAAATGCGTGAGTTCTTCATTACTGAAAAATTTATATAAATGACTATAAAAATTTATTTATCACAAATATTAAAAAAGCATTATCAATGAATAGGTTAAATAACTATTAAAAAATATTAAATACACTGTGTATATTTTGGATGGCTTTGATAAGAACGGAGTTGAACTACGGCTTCTTCACAAGGCGTTATTAACGTATCATTAACCACATAAATATCATCGTTGGATTTTCCATTACTTCGGTCTGGGGTTATCTTGATGTCGTTATCATTATCATCGTCATTACTCTTTTCAGCGACTGCACAAGTGTGCATTTTGTCATTGGAGCTTGACATAGGTAATGAGGATTCAACAGATTGAGACGTTTCAATTGATTCTTTATATAATGTCAAAAACGTTTTCAGGCGATTTCTCGATTGCTCATGACTATCGGGGATAATTTTATTTAATTCTTCGATGTTCATGGTACATAGTTGAACGTGTGTAATATTAGCAACTGTAAATTACATTATAATTTTAATTGTGTATTATGTAAGTATTTAATTGTTCATGTCATTGTTTTAAGGGCCCTAGAACATGAGAAAAAGCGAGAAAATTGTACGTCTGGTTTTGCGCGGATCTTTATGAAGTAGGAATCATTTTTCAGATAATTTTACTAGCTTACTTTACTAGCTACCGAATCAGTGATTTTGAATAAATTTTGCTGTAGGGAAATGATTAAAAATAAATCAAAATTCAAAGACACGAGGCGTGTTTTTTATTTATTTTTACCTAGTCGCTAATAGCAAAATTTATCCAAAATCACGTACCCGGCAGCCAGTAAAGTAAGAAATATTTCAACAAAAGAAAATTGTCTCAAAAATTTTTTATTCTTCTTAAAGATTCGCGCATAATTTTGCCGCTATTTCGCACGCTCGGGGGCCCTTAATTATGTAATTTTACCGCTCAATGAAAAAAAAAAATAAAATCTATAAAATTATAACGCTCAACATGAAAATGTACGTATACTAAAAACGTATATTTGGGTAATGAACACTGGATAATTATTAACAATGATCGATTGCATGCACACAAATTAAGATTAAAATTAATGAAATATTGTACTTACTCAGGAAAAAATAACCCAAATGCTTACAATCCCAAGTTTGTAAAAGGGACAAAAGTTTTTCGTCCATCATCCGTTTTTCACACATTCAGTATTCACGCGTAATGCATCAAGTTTTTGTGTGCGCGCCGACAATGTGCACCACGAATTGTAATGCATGCGCTAGGTTTAGTCAACTTATGTAGAAACACAAATCATTGTGCACCATTGCTACGTCATTGGTTGTGCGTGCTCAATAAAATGTCGGTAGAGCGCGCAAGTTCGCGGTGCTCATACAGATGGCGCAATGATTTGTCGTGCGTTCGGCTTTCCGTGTACTTCGAGCATAGAAATTCCGCGCATAAAATATCGTATGGAAATCGTGCAATGCGTGAAGCATTGCAGATGTTGCATAATATACTATTGCATGATTTTATGTATACTTATTTAAATTTTAACCTAGTTTAGATGAAATTATAAGTTTATTGATATTCAACACTCGAATTTATTTTCTTCAATTGTTTGAAAATATTAAAAATAAAGCATTAACTTAAGCAATTAAAGCAATTTAAACACTAACAGACAACTCTTTTTCCATATTTTTCTAACAAAAATGTACTGACAGACTTTTCCTTAATTTTAGGTATGTTAGATAAATGTTTCAAAATCGTAACATTTTTGTCGTTAAAGCCAAGGAAATTACCTCCAAAATGAAAAAAAAAATTTAGGATACGACCATTTTTAAAGCGTATACGCGGCATTTAAAATGGCGGAAGGGTGGCCCCCGGATTACATGGGTTTACATAGTATCCAGGGGACTTCTTTTTTTATTGATAAGTTTATAGCCATTTTTCACAGATAATGAATTCTTGTATCAGAATTTGACTTCCATGCCATGAATGATTATGAAAAATCCTATTTTTAAAGAATTTTTAATTAATTTTTAGCCTGGCACTTTTTGAGAAAAACGTTTACAAATATTTAAAACTTCGATTTCATAGTCTTATTATTGATATTTTTGTGTGAAAGCTTGTCAAAAAACCTATAAAATCCACCTATAAAAACATTTTTTAATTTCTGATTTTTCGCCGGAACAAACAACGTATGATATAACTATTTCGGAATACGTGATTACAAAAAATTACGTAGTTTCAAATCTAATTTTTGTTTTGCTCCGTTGAGGGTTGAAAGTAGTGTATTTGGGTATAGCCGACATGAAATTAGTGCAAAAACAAATTTAAAAAAATATTTTTCTTAGAGGGGTACGCTTGGCGTGGAATGCCCCATATGTAAAATTTCCGGGAGACAATATTTATAAATCCTAAGAAACATATCCCCTGAAATACCGTCCACCCCGGCAGAATGAAGATTAATCTTAGAAATTAAATTTGCTAATTCTGATAAAGAAATTTCTTTAAAAAAGAAAGATTACTATCAGTGAGATTGGAAAATCTTGTTGAAAAAAAATAGTGAATTGTATCAGGGTTAGGTGGAATCATTGGTACATTAACAAAGTGGTCATTCAACGAGTTCAAATCTGAAAGATGCGGCGGGACTTCAGGTGAGATATTTCCTCTAAGTCCTAGGAATTTAATAGAATCCCAAAACTTCCTAACAGATAAAGACATAGAAGAGTTCGAAAGCTTTACGCTCTCTTCTGATCATAGACGTTACACAATTTCTAAGGCGTTTGTAATAACAAAAATCAGAATCTGCCCTAGAGCTTCTCCACTTAGACTGCGCAATATTTCTTTTTTTTATAAAAATTTTAACCGTGTCAGTCACCCAAGGAGCACGAGGTTTTGAGACGCGAAAAGTTTTAACTGGGGCAAAAATATAAAAAATATCGATTATTAATTCAGATAAAAATTTTACTTTATCATTCACATTTCGAATGTTGACTACTTCACCCCAAGGGGATGCTGAGGCAATTAAATTAAAGCCCTCAGCGTCAAAGTCTTTAAAAATACGAGCTTTCTTAAATTTAATATTATTTTGAAATCTAGGACACGAAATGTAACAGCCAACTAAGTAATGGTCAGAGATCTCGTCCTCATCAGATGTAAAGACATCAATAATCTGCACCGATGATGAAATTAAAATAACATCCAGCAAAGTCGAAGTAGTGGAAGTAACTCTTGTGGGAGAATCAATAACTTGACGCAAATCGCCCCAAAGTCCATTCTAAAAACTTCTTAGAAGCGCAATTTTCCGTATTGAGCAAATCAACATTTAAATCACCCAAAACCAAAACCTGGTCAACAGAGGATAAAGTGGAGGTTAATGTGCTATAAAGGTTTCCAAGACAGTTTAAGGACACGTTAACAGGTATATATAATACCCCAACCGAAAATTTAAAACCATGAAAACAGACTTTAATCCATAGTTGTTCGAGACCGTATTCATCAACCTCCAAATTGACAACTGACGAAGCGAGATTACATTTAATGTACATCGCAACACCACCGCCTCTAGAATAAATCCTGTCTGATCTATAGAGAATATACCCTTTAATTTCAAAATCTTTATCTTGATTTACACTACTAAGCCAAGTTTCGGAAATACAAAAAACATCGAAATTGTCCGCAATTAAAGTATCAGCTATTAATGGAAAATGCGCAGGTAACAATCTCACATTATGGTGAGAAATTTTTAAACAGCCGTTGAAAACTTTCAGATTCGCTATTTTCTCATTGGTTGATAAAATCAGCGAGCTGACCGATGAAAACCCTGGATTCGACTTGCATTTTCGTTGAGGAGAGACATTATTATCCTGTAGAGCAGCAGCTGATAGAATAGCAGAGTCATCGTGATCTAATTGTGTGGAAACCCCATTGGCAGACGTATTGTGCAATTGGCGTCAATCTTGAATAAATTTGAGGTCGTTTTCCGACAAGATAGGTATAGCAGGTTGACCCTTACCTGGACGGTAGTGTACCACCCCATCATACAAAAAACAATATTTTACAGGGTCACCCATGACTAAATTCCTTGCTTTGTTTTAAAGTGTACGAGTAGTTATAGGAAGATCTTCGTTAATATAGACAGTAGCCCAGTCCCCGGGTGATATTTACTTCCAATAATCTCCGGATTAATGAAACTTGGTCAGATGGTATTTCTCGATGTACAAAATAGTAATTTATGTTTTGCGTACAAAATTTTGCATGGCTACGGCCGCCATATTGGAAAAACGTCACAAAAATCGCATTTTTATCAGAATTTCGACAATACCGTTGAAAATATGCATTTTACGAAAATTAACGTGGTATACAAAATTGTAGCTGATAAAATTCTGCACATTTTCATTTTTTAGTGAACTTTGTACGATTAATAGAACTAGAAATAGAATTTTTTTAAAAATGAGACATTTTGTTACTTTTTGAGAAATTTACATTTCTTCGCGCTTTACGCACAAATTACACTATGACGACGGCTACTAGGCAAAAAATGCTTCAAATAAAATCGATAGGTAATTCATTTATCTTGAAATTGCTTTTTTTTAGAACCTCCTACGACCAATACATCCCGAGATATAATCTTTTTAAACAAATTTTTTCACAACTTTTTATGCAAATTTTCGAGTTCCTCCGGTATTAAGTCGGAAACGACGACTTGTACGATAAAAACTCATCAGACATAATCGAAAGGTAATTAAATTTACTACATTTTAGACTAAGTACAATTTTTTTATTATCAAATTTACTTCTGAAATATAACCATATTTGGTCAAAATCACGATTTTATCACATATATATATATATGAAAACGTATATTTGCGGCTAATTTTTATATTGGTAATTACGTATTTTATAATTGTTAATGAACCCAAGCATAAAAAAAATTGTTGTGACCCACTACGGTTGAATATTTTTCATATATAGCCGTTAAACATGTATTAATTTCTTTAACGCGTTTAATGAAATCGGAGTAATTCTTCAAATAAATGGTCATTATGTCGTTATAAAAAATGTTTCTTGCATTTTTTTACATGTTTAGGGTCACATTTAAATGGCCTATCGTGTAAAATGGGTGTAAATATAAAAATTCTTGATTTATAGTCAATTAAACAATGATCATTTTTCGGTATATTGCTAAAAATAATGATATTTTTTCTGTTTTGTTAAAATATTTTGATTTCTATGAGATTTACGTAAAAAATGCACTGAATCAAAGTGAAAGCTTATTAAATTTCCTATAAAATGATCCTTGATAAAAATTTTTTTTTATTAAATTGGATGAGATACGGCAGTGCAAAAATAGAATTTTTTTTGTTACTTATTTTACATAGTTTTTACATCAATTAATTTGTTTAAAAAAAGAACATTTAAAAAATTCTGATTGCATTATGCATTCTGGAGCTCAATCTACTTGATATTAACTTGTAATTTCCACAATATCAGATTTTTTAAGAGCATATTACTCGAGTTATTGTACATAGAGCGTGCCGCTGTGTATGGCACCGAAACGCTTAATGACACTGGAGTAGCCAAAATTTGATCTGGCAACGCCGAACTATTTCGGCAACAGTGTACATTCCATAATACATCCTCGTGTGTCAGTGTAACGTACTTTTCCCATAAGCGGAGTTCGTGCCAACGCTATGGCTGAGAAAGAAATTGAAAAGTGTTTCGTTTGTGACAATTTGTTGTTAGAAGATGTCGTAGAAGTTAAAGTGAAGGGAATAGAGACATTCCGTAAATCCAGCCAAACAAGAAATGACGGAAAAGTGGCATTTCTAAAAAATAAAACGTGCGTCTCCGTTCACGATGCATGCCGAAAGACGTACAATAACGCACGTTCAATCGACGCATATGTACGTCGCGGTGGATCTGAAGCACGTGCATCGTTGCGGTCACAAGCGCCAGTGTTTCCATTTAATACTCATTGTTTTTTATGTGCAAATGAAATAACTGCCGAATTTCTTCGTAAGCAAAAAAAACTTGAGATTAATAAACGGGACAATGTGTTCACGGTGACGAAATGTTCAGTTAAAGACACGGTACTGAAATTGGCGAAAACGAGAGGGGATGCTTTTTCAAAGGAAATCGAACAACGTTTGAAACAGGTAAGATATTTATTGTAAATGTAATTAAAATTCATTGAAAATTAAATAAAGATTTTATCAATAATTTTTAAAAATATTTGTATTATTTATTCGAAATTATTATATACGAAAAAAGTTAGTATAAGAATATGTAGATTTATATTTATATTTCACATTTGGAGAAAAAAAGTAAATAGTTCATTACTTTAATTTCAAAACAATAAATAATAATTCATTATAATTCTTAATAGAATTTATTTCACCCACGTATTACATTATTAAAATTATTATATTTATTATTATAAATAATGTTTTATTCATTTTATTAATAATTTCATGTTAATTGTAATTTATTAACGTTTTATTTACTTCGTAAAAATTAAATTAATGAAATGTTATTTCTATAAATATATTGTCGAGAGAGAGTATTTTTAAAACATTTTTCTAATTACATCATATTTAAATCTATATTACAGGTTCCGAATTTGGTTTCCGTTAAGGCAAGATACCATAATTCTTGCATGAAGAAATTTCAAGCACCAACGGGTCGAACTTCAATTCGAGGTGTCCCGCCATCATCGCAAGTTGATGAAGCAATGGAGTTCATTTTTTCATATTTAGAAGAAAACTCGGAAACTTGCCAGTTTCGTTTACAAGATTTAATGGACGGAATAAAATGTGAATATCACCCAAAAGCGGACACCGTAAAAAACAGGCTAGTAAAAAAGTATGGCGATGATATTATTTTTGCTTATATTGGCAGTAACTCTTCGCCAATTGTCTGTTTTCGCGATACTGGCTACAAAATACTAACAGATGCATGGTACACGCAAAGAAAATGTAATGAACAAGAAGAACGAAAGCGTGTCGTCGAAGAAGCTGCAGCCATCGTCTTGGAAGACATTCGTTCTCAAACGCATGACCTTTCATGTTATCCGCCAACAGACAACTTCTTGAAAGATGTGGAGACAGTTATTCCTGAATCTTTAAGCATTTTTTTAAATAAAGTTATTTTGACGAAAAAACGCGGCGATATCGATAAATATAAAATCAAATGCACCAGTATCGCACATGCTATAATGAGCGCGAGTAGACCCTAAACTATAAAAGTGTACACATAAAAGTTTTTATTTGTTTCAGGTTTTCTCTATTTTTGTATGAACAAACTATTGTAGGCAGCAATTAACGGGTACAAATTGTTCATTCGAAATAAAAAACGTTTTTTCAAATAAAAGTCAATACTTTATTTGCTTTCACTTTCAAACAATTTTTTATTTCAGTAAAATAATTATATCTCGAGACGTATTGGTCGTAGGAGGTTCTAAAAAAAAAGCAATTTCAAGATAAATGAATTACCTATCGATTTTATTTGAAGCATTTTTTGCCTAGTAGCCGTCGTCATAGTGTAATTTGTGCGTAAAGCGCGAAGAAATGTAAATTTCTCAAAAAGTAACAAAATGTCTCATTTTTAAAAAAATTCTATTTCTAGTTCTATTAATCGTACAAAGTTCACTAAAAAATGAAAATGTGCAGAATTTTATCAGCTACAATTTTGTATACCACGTTAATTTTCGTAAAATGCATATTTTCAACGGTATTGTCGAAATTCTGATAAAAATGCGATTTTTGTGACGTTTTTCCAATATGGCGGCCGTAGCCATGCAAAATTTTGTACGCAAAACATAAATTACTATTTTGTACATCGAGAAATACCATCTGACCAAGTTTCATCAATCCGGAGATTATTGGAAGTGACAGTGTCATAAAATTCCCCGGGGACTGGGCTACAGGCGTGCTAGAGAGGGACGGGTCAATCTTGGCAGCTAGGAGAGTTTTGACTGTCCGTATACTTTTAATAATCTCTGACCTCAATCTACAGGACGCGAGTTTTGCTAAAATATATTTGCATAAAATGCCCGGCTTTTTAAGATCGTTCCTGGCAGGTGTTGGTTCAGAGTTAATCCGAGAGGGGACACGGTAAATATCCAATATTTGTTTAGCGTCAAGGATGACATTCAATTCTTTTGATAAAGCCAGCATAATATTTAAAAAATGTTCAGACGGCTTTTCCGGGAATCCTGAAATGACTAGATCACAATTGCGCCGTTCATAACCTGCCTTGGCTGTATACTGAGCAAAATTTTGACGTAATTGACGAATATCAGTTTTAGTTTCGGTGACAGAGACCACCAAGCGATCAACTTTTTCTGAAAGGTTCAACACTTTGTCCATTTTTTGATTGAGTTGAACTAGAATCAAAAGTTGGAACACGGACCCGGACTTGACACGTGCGCCTCTTACGAAAACAAGCGCAGAACTTTTATGGTTATAATAAGTCGCATATCACTGATAATTTAAATGTGGACACGATAATTCTTATATCGTTTAAATTTTAATAAATTATATTATATTAGCCATATAAGTAAAGTATTCTGATGAACAATGATGGAAATATGGAAATAGTATGTTTCATGTTTGTAAACTTTTATTGCTGGAGTTAGCAATCCGTTTGTAGCATTCATAATTTTTTGCATATGTTGGACAAAATTAAATTATTGCAATTGTGAATGGGAAATATTCAATTTAGCTATTTTCCTTCATTGCAGTTTGTATGATCTAAATAATGTTGTACTCTTGTCTTTCTCATTTATATACTCAATGAATAATTCTATTGCATTATAAACTTTCTTTTGCACTTCAGTCATGTTTTGAACAAACACAAATTAGTCACGCATAGATCAAAGACGAAGTGTCCATCGATTAAATACTCTACTAACGAGGACTCCTTTGTAATGATTACCCTAATCATGTCAATTAGTGAAATTCAGTTTGTGTAGTGTCGAATTCATTCACTTGCAAAATTGTTCCCCTTTCCTAAACAGCATTCGGTAGAAATTAGACATCGTAGAGCCCCGATTACCTGAACTAGACCAGAATGTCCATTTCAGTACAGATTTATACATATATTTATCAAGTTCCAATATGGGTCATGTTATTCTATCTAAGCTGCAGGATTTGTCTGTTTAATGAAATTTACTTTGTAAATTTGCTTCTAATGCATGCACTTTAGATGACTATATCTTAAAGAGAACTACCCACTCGAGTAACGATATTTCATAGGTGCAGAAATATGAAGCTTTATCAATTCTAAGCTGATTAGAACAACAACATTCTAGATGTATGTCATTTTATTTTTTTATTATTCTCAATTTTTCGGAATTATAGTTTCATTATTAATCTCCGCCGAGGATATTAAAACTACATACCTCTAAAATCTTGTTGTTTTTGTTCGTTCTTTTGATTCAAATTTTAAATTTTCATTAGCTTCGAAATAAACAAGTACGGACCAGCCTTTTCTCTATGGGCGGAATCCATTTCAAATCATGCAGGCCAACTAACTTCAAGTTGTAGAATTAGCTGCCCCTAAAATATGTTATTCTCCATGAAAAATAAAGGGACACGTATTTTTTCATTTTTAAGAAAAACTTTTTTTAACGATGTTATCTTGATTTGAACTTTAAAAGGAGAAACTTTAAAAAAGCACTAAAACAACATTGTTTTGCCCGTAACTTTTTTTCTAATTGATGTAATCAATTTTCTTTCTCGTGGATTTCCGGGGGCCTTGTCTTCTTCAAAATCCCGTTTGAAATTTTTAAAAAGCTGCAAAATTAACAAAATGAGGGGTGATTTTGTGAAAATAAACAAATTACATTTTCTCGAAAACCCCCACTTTTTTTTCTCTCAAATTTTTACCATAAATTCTTACCAATATGACGAATAATTTCTGCAAGTTTGACGCCGGCTAAACCACATTAACAGGCAGGAGAATTTTTTTTCGAAAATTTTTTTAACTTTTCTCCAGACCGGAGGCTCTGGGCAATCCACCCGAGAAGATGATAATATTTTTAAGCATTTTCGAGGTCACTTATTACAAATACATGGTCAGATTTGGGAAATTCAAAATGGCGGCTTCAATATGGCGGCCGTATAATGAAAAAAATTATTTTTTTGTAACATAACAAATACTATCATATTCTAAGCAGAATTCTGTATAAAAAATGTCTCTTGTGATTTTTTTGTACATTGCATAGATTCCGAAGAAAAAAATGCGGAATACTTAAATTAAATATTTTTATTGCACATTGAAATATAAATTAAAAGTTACGCAAATCTGTGTATTATTAAATTAAAAAGTGTTTATTTAATTTGTTCAAAATCATGTTTCGCAGTTCGAGCCATGTAACAAAAATTGTCAAAAAAAGCTAAATTGAATCCAAACAAACTTGTTCTTCATGCCGATTTTGTTGAAAATTGGACCGTTATTTTGTCGAATGAAATACAAAGCGCTTATTGGAAGACGAAACAGATTTCAATTTTTACTGCGGTGTGTTATAGCAATAAAAAAACCGAAAGTTTTGCTGTTATTGCTGATGACACTAAGCATGATTCTGCTCATGCATTGTTCGCTCTAGATCTTATACTCCAAAACTGTAAAGAACAATCTGAATTAGAAGTTATAGATGAAATCACCATTCTTTCGGATGGGGCCGCTGCTCATTTTAAAAACCGGTATCAATTTTCTGAGTTGTCGGAATCGACTATTAGTAAACAGTGGATATTCTCTGCAACAGGGCATGGTAAAGGTGCCTGCGATGGTATCGGAGGCATTGTAAAACATTGCGCTAGTACTCACAATTTGCAAAAATCCCATCTTGAAGCCATCGACAACGCCGCGTCCTTTGTAAGAGAAGTCCAGAAGTACACTTCTTCGATTAATTTACTTTTGATCTCATCAACGGATTTAGAAAACTTCCGGAAAACAAAAACCCAGAAATGGAAGACTGTTCCAAGAATACCAGGAATTCAAAAATGTCACATTTGGAAGATCGAACATGATGAAAATGGAGACAATTTTTGTTACATGGCTCGAACTGCTAAACATGATTTTGAACAAATTAAATAAACACATTTTTAATTTAATAATACACAGAATTGCGTAACTTTTAATTTATATTTCAATGTGCAATAAAAATATTTAATTTAAGTATTCCGCATTTTTTTCTTCGGAATCTATGCAATGTACAAAAAAATAATTTTTTTCATTATGCGGCCGCCATATTGAAGCCGCCATTTTGAATTTCCCAAATCTGACCATGTATTTGTAATAAGTGACCTCGAAAATGCTTAAAAATATTATCATCTTCTCGGGTGGATGGCCCAGAGCCTCCGGTCTGGAGAAAAGTTAAAAAAATTTTCGAAAAAAAATTCTCCTGCCTGTTAATGTGGTTTAGCCGGCGTCAAACTTACAGAAATTATTCGTCATATTGGCAAGAATTTATGGTAAAAATTTGAGAGAAAAAAAAGTGGGGGTTTTCGAGAAAATGTAATTTGTTTATTTTCACAAAATCACCCCTCATTTTGTTAATTTTGCAGCTTTTTAAAAATTTCAAACGGGATTTTGAAGAAGACAAGGCCCCCGAAAATCCACAAGAAAGAAAATTGATTACATCAATTAGAAAAAAAGTTACGGGCAAAACAATGTTGTTTTAGTGCTTTTTTAAAGTTTCTCCTTTTAAAGTTCAAATCAAGAAAACATCGTTAAAAAAAGTTTTTCTTAAAAATGAAAAAATACGTGTCCCTTTATTTTTCATGGAGAATAACATATTTTAGGGGCAGCTAATTCTACAACTTGAAGTTAGTTGGCCTGCATGATTTGAAATGGATTCCGACTATGTTCGGCTCTTTGCCGCAGTGTTACGGACCGTTGCTCGTGCGCAGCGTCTAATTACTATAGTCTGTCGATTATCTGTGCGATCGCACTATTGAAATCGGGACTCAATGTACATTGGTTCCCGTCCAAATTTATACTACCCGTTCTTTCAAAATGTCCTAGGTTATATCCGACACCCTGTTCATTACATTCACTCATTCGAGACTCCACACTTCGAAAAAATCCATAGTTAAATTGACTATATCACATGAACATAGTTGGAAAAATATAGTTAAAACTACTGTGAACAATAGTTAAATTTACCACCTTCATAGTCGATTTTACTATAATTTTGTTACACTAACTATCTCCTCACAGTTAAAAAATCAACTATGTAGAATGATTTAAATAAATATGACAAATATAGTTAAAATAACGATAATGTAGTGTACTCCTCATTTCACACTATGACTCGTAGTAAATCTTTATATTTACTATTATTCATAGTTAAAGTTTGTATTTACTATAAATCCATGGTAAAGACTGCCGCACTCCGTTTGTTCTGATGCCGCCAGGTGGCGTCGCGGCGTTCGCAGCTTTTTTCTTCGAACCCGTGGCTCCCGTTATTGAAGTGGATTTTCATTTGGTCATAAGAAGGACCGTGCGTCGGGCGTCAATATACGATAATACATCATGCAAGTCGCATACGCACGTGTTTCTATAGACTAGTTACACGACATTGAAATTGGTGTGTATGAAGGCATTGTGTAATACATTTTTTAACTGGCTAGAGTGTTACATGCACAAACTTAGCGCAGTATTGATTTTTGTTTTTCTCTTTGTTTCCTTGTTAAACAAAGAACGAAGGGAGAAAAGTGGACTTTTCATATGCTATGATATATATAGTTTAGAAATATTTTTAAAAGTAAATATTGACTCCTTTCCATTTTTTTATGACAATTTCTTGTACAATTTCTCTCAATGAAGGTAGTAATTTTCTGAAATGACTATTTTAAAGCAGTTGAGTTTTTTTTTCTATTATGATAAGTAGCATTGTGAACCATGAAACAATAGTTAAACTTTACTATTTCAGAATAGTTATTTTAACTATTACTATGCCTAGTCCTCATTTCAATTACTTTTTTTCTGAGTGCACTCCTATGATGTCCTGTGTGAGCAATTCGCTTTGGCTCAGAACTTCTTCGGTTTTAATCAATTAGGAACTTTTTATTAGTGAAACTAATAAAACTATTTTTATGAGTCTTATTACCCTTACCTAAATTTAAAATATATCTTACCAAATACAAATGCCTAAATGTAACACAAAATTCTGTTCCTTAATATTATGCACACGAAATTAGAAATGTGTACCTATATTATATGATATCAACGCCGGTTATGAAGAATACGGCATTTTGAAAACCCTTACGACGCTATGCCAAGTCGACTTCATGACGATTTCATCGTTATCGACGATAACTATTACTTGTATGTCATGATTTTTATTACAAGGTTTCTCTCGAAAACTAATTCATAACCTTATGATACAAAAACTATTTTATTTTCATTTTTTGCAAAAAAAAATGCTACTTTTGCAACAAAAATTTAAAAAATACATAGAAAATATGTGTACTGTTTTAGATCCCCCTGGATTGGAAATAGTACTTTAGACTGTAAGGAGTGTGAGATTAGGTTAGGTTAGGTTCAGGGCTGATGCGTGCGAGAGTGATTTGCGGTTGGCAGCAGTGCCGGTGTTGTTCAGGGCGGCGCGGCGCCGATAGAGAGCGTGTCGATCAACTGATAAAAGGGGTCGAGGGGGAAATCCGGCCTTCTTGTTCCGATTGTGACGCGACCGATAAGATTAATCAATAGCAACTTCTTTTTGTATTCAAAGACACGTGTGTATTTATAAAGAAATAAAGACATAACCGAATTCGCGAGTATTTATTACCAATTAGAGAATACGCCTTATAAGACATTGTTTTGATAATGATAAGTTTAAAAAAAGTTAATAAAATTTGAGAAAATGTAATTTTCAGAAACTCTTGTGAATAGTAGTTGCTTCTTAATTCGAGTTCTTTACGTACATTAAACTTAAAGTATTGAGTATTATTTGCCCACCAAACTAGCAGAGATATTAATCATTCTCCAATAATTTTTAGTATAATATGACGAATGTTATTATTGCTATTACCAGTAGTATAATAACAGTTGTAGAATAAACGAACAACTATAAAATAGCTATTATAAAATAATAAAATAATAATTATGTAAGCATTTATACAAATGGACTTATAAATATGCATGTATGTTTCAGAACAATGCGGTAACTGCCGATCGAGTTCTCGAAGATTCAACTTGAATAAATTCTGCAAACGAGATTACGGTAAATACTATTTAGTAACTATTCAGGATATAATTAATACATTAACATTTTATAGAAATGATTCGATTCAATATAAATGTGTATCCACAGTGAATACAATTCATTAACGGCAGTATAGGGCGTATAGTGGCTCAGTTGATAGATGTTTTCTTCACGAATTCACTTGCCAAAAAAATAAAAATGAATTTGCGTAACGCCTAATGCCTGTATGGTTTTCATCCCTATGAGTAGATAGAGGCTATAGGAACTCCTAACATTCAGCGATATTTTCGCTGATTCCGGTATGTTCTCTTCTCTCTTCAAGAATAATATTGTCCGCATGGAGATCTTCGATGGATATGTCAGTTAATGTTTCAATGGATTCTTTGTTAATGGATTCCCTTATGTATGTGGGAGCCCCCAATTAGACCCACGTCGCGGATAAGCGTTTAGTAGCCCCATTCTTGTATTAGGTTTATCGGCCATAATTAGTAATTTAAACGGCTTTTTCAGTGGCTTTATTTGTGGATGGGTACCTTAAATTACTGACACGGGGTTGGTTTTCTATTTTTCTCTTTATGTAGTTGACATATCACGGTGTGTTTATTTTGGATACACAGGCACCTGTTTTCTTTGACGTGCTGCTTGTTAGCATGGTTTTCTTCTTAGCAGTGCTTAGTAACTTGTCCAACTCTGAAGCACTTGTTGCACTGCACATTTCAGGGGCTCCGTGGAATAATGGCCTAACTCGAATATTTATATTTCAGGAAAAATACTTAAATGTATACTCCCAATGAATTGGACCTACACCGAATTAGACCATTCTTTCAAGTAGCCCCTCACGTTAGGTAAACATTGAGTTTGTCCGTAGGCTAATTGAGTATTATCCAGCCGATTGCCAACCGTGGCTACGATCCTAGATATTAGTATGAATTTTGGTCTTATACGATGTTCTGCGGATATCTGGCATGAGATTCAGAGGTGGTATGTATTATAATTCTTGAATTTCATCTCGCCGGTCATAATAACTTGGTGTATACACCATACACTCTATAGAGTGGTAGAGCTTCACTTCATGATGGCAATAAATGCATTCCAAATCACGCAAGATCCATCATCGTTCGCTTATCGGTTTCTATCAATTTGCGAGTCGCTTATATGAGCGAGATCTTATAATAGTTTCGAGATACATGTTCATAACTGGGTCCCCAATTGCCACAATTAGAATTGAACCTCCGGCGATCAACAGGGCATACACTGAAAGAATTTGTTAGTAAGTTCTGCCGAAAACTCAAGTAAAATTTGCCGAAGAATTTAAGTAACCACCATTATGTAACATTTACATAGTCACTTCGGTAATATTTGCTGAACAAAATCTAGAAAATCTACTTAATGACTTCAGTAACAACTTTTCTGTAGATCTTACTTAATAACTTCGGCAATTATTGCCGAGCCAGAGCACATCGCTGCATCGAAACATACAAGACAGCTGTTTGTCCGGTTTTAGCCGATGTCGGTAATTCGGTATATATTTTGTAATTATTAATGAATTATATGAATCATTGAAACTAATTGTTCGAGTATTAGTATTGTATCATTGTTTTTGTGACTGGTTAATAACTCAAACAAAGATTTGAGGTTAACTTATGTCAACTGAAAACTCATGATGGCGCTTGCAGTCATGTGCTCGGTGAGCTTTGGCGTGATAATCGTAACGCCCTTTTAACTAATATACGTGCACTAGATGCTTACAATCGCCGATACGTGGTCTAGGTATCGAACGCCGTGGTTCTTCATCACTTTAACTAAAATACGTCCACCAGGTGTTTAGGGTCACCGATTACGGGGTCTAGATAATGCGCACCGTAGTTTTTCAACTCTTCGACTAAAATACGTGCACCAGGTTTTTAGGGTCGTCGATTACGGGGTCTAGGTGTCGCGTTCCGTAGATTTTCATTTTTATAACTAAAAAACGTGCCCCCGGTGTTTGGGATTGCCGATCATGTAGTCTAGGTATCCACTTGGTGTTAACCAACGATGACCTTGAGGTCAAAGTTAAAGGTCATTTCAAGGTCAAATCAGTTTTATCTAATAAACAACGGTAACCTTGTCCTTGACCTTGGGCCAAATTTGAAAAAATTTGAAGGTCATTTCAAGGTCAATTCAAAATATGTTCAAATTTGAAGAAAAATAAACAAAATTGATTTGACCTTGAAATGACCTTCAACTTTGACCTAAAGGTCATCGTCGGTTAACTCGAAGTCAATACCCAAACCACTTGATCGTCGACCCCAAACTCCTGGTGCATATTTTTTAGTTAAAAAGATGAAAAACTACGGAGCGCGATTCCTAGACACCGTAATCGCCGACCTTGAATACCTGGTGCACGTATTTCAGCTAGAATCATGAAACACTATGGAGCTCGATACCTAGACCCCTTGATCGGCGACCCGGAACACCTGGTGCACGTATTTCAGCTAGAATCGTGAAAAACTATGCAGCGCGGTACCTAGACCCCGTAATCAGCGAACTTAAACATCTGGTGCACGTATTTTAGTTAAAATGGGGAAAAACTACAGAGAGCGATACCTAGTCCCCGTAATCGGTCATCCTAAAGCCCTGGAGCAAATATGTATTTTGCCAATCCGATTCAAAACTGCGAATCGTCAAATCTCGAGACCGTAATCAGGAAAACATCTGTGCGTTGGTTGCCAAGCACATGTATAGTAGCGCCATCTAGTGATCGCAAATCCCGGGGGTCACAACGAGAACGTTATGAACGAAACAGTTTCACCCCCCTGCTCACGACTTCTTTCAGTGTATGTCTCAGCGTCCTATATTACCGACTGATTTGAACGCGGACTCAGCTGAACTATAATTACATATATTTATATATAATTTCAAACCCACCTTTTATTATTATATACTATGTCTATATCTTTATATATTTGCAGTAGAAAATCACTGATTTCATATAAAAAGATAGTCAAGTAATTATTACTTGGTTTTTCAGCAATATCTACTTAATAGAATTTCAGAAACCATTACATAAGTAGTTAAGTAATATGTGCTGAACAAGTTCGGCAAATTTTACTTAGTTTTCAGTTCGGCAGATTTTACTTGACCAACTTAGGTAAAATCTACATACGATTTCTTTCAGTGTATGCGCGGATTCGGCCGGACAACTTTTGTCCACTAGTTGATTTTTAAAAATATTTTAAATTTAAATTCTATTGCTTAATCCATATGTAGAATGAAATGGCCTATATTTTTCTCCTTTGAAACAAAATTTACATGGTTTTTACTTTTCTTAATAAATAAGAAAAACCAAGTTTTTGAAAAGTAACAATTTTCGATATTTTTTCACTCAACTCGTGGTATCTTGCTCAATTTTTTAAATTTTGGAGTAAAACAAAATAGAGGTTATAGGAATTATCTATATATTATATATGTCGAAACTATCATTTCCGAAAATAAATAAAGAAAAACAGAGTTAATATGTTCATAAACAAAAAAGATATCTATTTTTTCCAAGAAAATGTAAATTCTCAGTATCGAAAACATTAAGCGCTTTGTTTGACGAGCGATTTTCAAGCTACCGAAAACTTCAAGTGAGAAAGTTGTTCGTTAAGATACGAACAAGTTTTTTGGAAAGCTTCATAAAAATCGGACTACTAGAAAAAAAATTATTGATTTATAAAATTTACGGCGCGGATGAAATAATTTCGAACTGGAGTGTTCTCGTTTTCGTGCATTGTTGTCGTTTCAGTGTTTATACAAGGAAGTATATACTTCTTACGGGCAGAGTGTCTTGCAATAATTATTAAGTATACAAAACAAAACTCGTGTTTTAGAAATATCTATAAAGATATCAAAAAGTTTGTAAGACATAAATAAAATATAGCAATTCAAAGAACTATAGAAATAAAGTGACTGTAAGATATATATTGTATTTATTATAAAAAGTCCAAAATAAAAGACGTTCAAAGCCTCTTGACTTACGTTAGTCCTTCTGGACACGCATTTTTTAAAATCTATTTTTCTCAAATTACTAAAAAAAAATGAAACCACAGAAGATTCTAACGTTTCTGACGATTCTGACGATGAAAGCGAAATTTTATAATACGTTGGGGACGCAAGCGTGTATAATGGAAGGTTTTATTCCCTGCATTACTAATCGAGGTGTTTTTATGTTTATATTTTAAAATGTTTAAAATAGTTTATAATGTAATATTTCTAAATATTTATAATTAAAATCATAATTTATAATAAATAATTTATAATATTATCTTTATAGATATTTCTAAAACACGAGTTTTGTTTTGTATACTTAATAATTATTGCAAGACACTCTTCTCGTAAGAAGTATATACAGGGTGAGTCTGGTAGAAGTGAACATAGGGAAACCCATGTTAAGGCTACGCGCCTCGTGATTGGTCGATTCCGGTGGAACGTCGCTTGTTTGCTGATTGGCTGTGAACGGTCATATGCGTCACACGTAATTTAGACCACAAGAATGTAAACAAAATACTGCAAGCTTTGGATTGTTTTAAAATTATCTTGCTTTAAAATAATATTTTAATAAAAAAAGAAACTCGAAAAGAAGTAGCAAATCTCTTGTGTGACATAACCACATTTTAGGCTTATGTAAAATGTGTCAAATCCATGAAATGAGTAACACAATCCCAAATTCAAGACTCAGTTCGTGAATCTTCTACTTTTGTTACAACCGGATGCAGCCGATAAGTTGAAAGGTTTTCAAAAAAACAATTGGCAAGAGTGGGCAAGAATAAAATATTTTAAAGCAAGATAATTTTAAAACAATCCAAAGCTTGCAGTATTTTGTTTACATTCTTGTGGTCTAAATTACGTGTAACGCATATGACCGTTCACAGCCAATCAGCAAACAAGCGTTCCACCGGAATCGACCAATCACGAGGCGCGTAGCTTAACACGGGTTTCCCTATGTTCACTTCTACCAGACTCACCCTGTATACTTCATTGTGTAAACACTGAAACGACAACAATGCACGAAAACGAGAACACTCCAGTTCGAAATTATTTCATCCTCGCCGTAAACTTTATAAATCAAAAATTTTTTTTCTAGTAGTCCGATTTTTATGAAGCTTTTCAAAAAACTTTTTCGTATCTTAACGAACAACTTTCTCACTTGAAGTTTTCGGTAACTCGAAATTCGCTCGTTAAACGAATCGCTTAATGTTGTCGATACCGAGAATTTACATTTTTTTTGGAAAAAATGGATATCTTTTTTGTTTATAAACATATTAACTTTGTTTTTATTTATTTATTTTCGGAAACGTCTACCCTATAACGTCTATTTTGTTTTATTCCGAAATTTCAAAAACTAAGCAAGTTACCACGAGTTGAATTGAAAAAATATCCAATATTGTTACTTTTAAAAAACTTGGTTTTTCTTATTTATTAAGAAAAGTAAAAACCCTATACATTTATTTCAAGGGGATAAAATATAGGCCACTTCATTCTGTATATGGATTAAGCAATAAAATTTAAATTTGAAATATTTTTAAAAATCGACTATTGGACAAAAGTTTCTCGGCCGAATCCGCGCGTATGCCCTTTTGATCGCCGGAGGTATTGATGTTTTCAGTGAATCTGTACAAGTCGGTTTGCTTCGTATGTTATTAGTATTTGCTGCCCCTCTGTCCCTGTCACTATCTAGGGTTCCTCTGAAGATATGGTAGCTCTTGGCACTTGAAGTTCCTCGTATCACTTACACGAATGTCGGTCATATCACCATTTAAAATGTTCTGAAGGACAAATACGCAGTTGAAACAGTTAATAGTTATTATTCCAAATTCTTATTTAATTTCGAAGCTTTCCATGAACATTTTTTGTTCGTAGTTATTTTACTTTGTGAATCTACTATAGAAATAATGTAAAATTGTAGTTGCGAGAAATATGTTATAAACAAAAATAGAAGTTCTTATAATAATGACAACGATTTTACTGTAAATAACGTTCAAACTATCGATATCTGAGATGGGCGACTCACAGCTTTAATCGGAGAACTACTTTTTAGACTGACCCTAAATATTATATTAACATTAAACAGTCCCCAGAAACATATTAAGCCATCTATTTCAATATTATGAAAATATTACCCATATTATGATTAACCCATTAACGCTCACTATCAGACGGGCTGATTTTCAGTATCAGTTTCAACATCGATAATTTGTACATAAATGCCTTTAGAAAAATTTGAGCTCCACTGTTTTTAACGTACAATGGTATTGTAAGAGAGAAAGAATTAAGGGAGTAATCCGGAATTGGAGTTACAGAAAAGTTTCTTTTTGTTTTCAGGTACCGAAATCACTAAACACTCTCTTATTGAGGGCAAATATAATTCTATTTTGATTTAATATTAAATGTCTTTTATACAGTTATCACAAAGCGAGTCGTCACATTCAGGATCGCGATATTATCGTCCGATACCGCGTGGTCACGCCGAAACCACGTTTAAAACGCCGCCATATTCACACCTCTGCTTTTCGACGGGAAGCGTCTTCCCGCGTCCCAGTTTCACGGTGGAGTGCCCTCTCTTTGAGTACCCCCGGCGTACTACGTACCCTAGCGCCCTCGCGTCATGGTTACCAACTTCATGTTTAGAAATACTTTATCTATCGACCCAACCTAACCATACCCCTTACAGTATGCTTTTTCAGAATCTTTCAATAAAATTTCGATAAAATGCACCCCAAAAAGTTATACACGTTTGCTGTTAAAAAAAACATGTTTTTTACATTTTGTTTTTCTTTAAAACATCACTTTCACTTCGAAATTACGTTGGGAAACATATCTAAATTGAAAATATCGCGTCCATGGACTTCGAGGATTAATATGTACCATATCAGAATTCATAATTCAAGATGGTAGTTTTTAATATGGCGCCTAGAGGCTCAAAATTCTTTTTAAAATTTAACTATTTTTTTTTCTTAAAAACTAGATGCTTTAGAGAAAATTTTCTAAGAACAGCAATGCTTAGGAATTAGTCAAAGAATTCTCTCAAATTTTATCAGCATGCAATAATACTGTTAACGACTGGTGGAAGGGCTTCAAATAAAAATGCACAATTTGATCGGCCAACTAGAAATATCAACTATTTATTTTCGATCAGCCGGTGACGATCCGATCGCGATGCGGACTTCCTAACCCGACGACGTTCCGGAACGTTCTCTCTGAAACCGATCGTCACTTTTTTTCATCTTCGTTCGACTTTTCAAACTCGCAAACATTTAAATAGACTACAACGTCATATTTTACATCGATATTATGCTATTCGAATTACAAATAATTTTATCGAGATCGTCACCATTTTGAAGGGCCTTTTACATAATTTACCTAAGAGGCCTGCTTCTTTTTGAGAGGTACCCCCATTCGGGTGCGCAATGGCGTAGGGAAAACCACCTTTGTGGGAAAAACCTACGCAGGGTACCGCAGTCGATAAAACATCGATTCTGTCCGTAACAAATACACTGCCTGATTTTTCAAAAATTAGAAAAATCGAAATTTTGAAAAAAATCATTTAAAAAATCTGAAAAAATTTGAGTAGCTTCTTTAAATAGTTCTAGGATATTTTTGTTCTAAGGAATTCTTTATATGCCTCGAGTAGGCACCTCCCCAAGCTATGATTCCATAATTTAGTATAGATGAAAACAAAGCATAGTAAATTTTAAACAAATGTCTCGTCTCAAGAAGTTTTTTAAGTCTCACAAAAACGCAGGCGAGGTACCTTAATTTTCCTACGACACTTTTAGTGTGGTAATCCCATTTAAGATGAGAATCCATCACAACTCCTAACATAAGCCTTTAAATATTTTTACGTATTATTTATATCGATCTATGCTACATTTATTAATATCATGGAATATGTGTTTCATAACTTGTTTATAATTAATGGTTTTATAACTGCATTTTCAGCTATTTTGGGTCGAGTGATGGATAAGTACAAAGAAATGAGCGACGGTCCGCCAGGTGTCAACGTTCCAGGTAGCTCCTGGATTAGGTTTTCGATTGAAGTGATCATGTTTTACAAAAGGAGTCGGGAATCAAGGATTACGCGAGGAACCACTCCGTTTTACGTTCGTACCATCGATTTCGAATGCAAATGTCCGAAGATAAAACCCAACAAGTACGACAATAATACACAATTTTAACCTTTAAATCAACTGTATCACATATTTTTATGAAACAAAAATATATTTGATTGTAAAACTGTATTTAATTTCAGGACATACTTGATTCTCGGGTCGGAAAAAGACGTCGTGGGTAAAGGAGGCTTGCTAAATACTGAAAGAACAATTGTCATTGAGTGGCGCGACGAATACCGCCGAAGAATGCGACGTTTTGAACAAAGGGGATCATGTCGTTGAAAAACGTCGGCTACCACGTGAACTTAATTTTTACCAACTTCAATCTTTGTAATAAAAAAGAGTGGCGAATGAAGTTAAAATAAAATTCAATATTTTAACCTTCCAATTTGACAAACGCAAGAAATTGATTCAACGCGAGCACATATATCATATTTGCAGGAAGTTTGTTACTATAGCGAATTGAGAAAAGTGTATAAAGGCATTTTTTAAGATAAGTTCAATAATCGTTTCAGATTCATAACGATTACGTCTAAAAAATGTCGCCGAAGCCCAAAGAACATATTTAATATGACATATTAATTAATCAGTCAAGCCATAGTTTCTATTCTAGAAGAAAATTTGTGGGTAGGTGGTAAAGTTGATATGTGGAATTTGGATTTTTTATGATATCTAATATAATGGGACATAACAAAAACAAAAAAAATCAGAAAACGTATTTCTGACCTGTATATTTGCAAATATTTGCTTCGACTTTGAAACTTGAGTTTTTATGAACAATTCATAAAACTCCTCCACTGCCTCCATTTCGCAGCACTGCCAGTTTCGTGCGTTAAAGCAAATATTACTTATTCATTAATAACAGTAGGCGACGACTTTCATACGTATACGTAAATATATTGGAATATATGCCACTATTAATGTAGATTTTCATGTACATTTTTTACATAGATTGCTTACGATAGTCACTAACACAGCATTTTTATTAGTGCGATGAGAAGACAGACATGGTCATAACGAATATTATTTTTTAAACAACGATTGAGCGTTCCATTAAACTATTACTATAATGTACTTTTTATGATGCGGACAATCCGCATGATCCAAATAAGACAAAACATTAAAAAGAAATTAAAAGTACATTAATGAATATATAATATCGCAAAGTATTGTAACTTTTAATTACTATTTATATCTAGTGTATTAGATGTGTTTTGCTATCATTTTATTATAAGAAACTAATGTATAATATACCAATATGAAACATGAAACTTATTTTATAGTTAAAAAATTTGCAATTCTCTATATCCAAAACAGTAGGATGTGACTGCGTACGAGTCGATGTCTACGATTAAATAAAAAAGAGTAGTCATCTACTAGCTATTCGTAGAAAGGAGAACAATGAATTGGTAAAAAATAGTATGTTAAATTCGAGCGATTGTGTACTGTAAATTGGCGAAAATAGTTTAATTCGAGACACATAACTTACATGAAATAGTGGTTTTTATCTTTCTTAATCGGTGTATAACATAATAGATGTGACATTTAAAATGAAGTAAAAATAAATGTGCACCAAACAACTATACCCAAATGTAAAGAAAAAAATACATATACCCAAATGTGGTATATGCTTAGGAATATGATCATATATCATGTCAAAACAGTGAAACTAGAAGTACCGATAATAAATAAGTTCTCTTATCTATAATGGAAACTCTCTAATAGATGTAAAATGAAGCGTTATGAACCATGCCGACAACTAGCATCGATAGAATAATACATCATTTGCGGGAATTTTATACTGATTTAAATAATAAGATAATCTACTTACAATATAGTAAATCAGCCTATCCTACAATCAATGAATATGATTTAAACTATATTCCTTAAGCATATTCAGAAATTTACTAGATTTAAAACGATTTTATTAGTCAAATATTATTTGTATTTCAATGATAAAAAGAAACATTAATTTAGATTTGCAGAGAACACAGTGGGTTTCCCCTCATGTTATATCACTCAGCGAACGAAAAGAAATTTAAGGAAAAGAAAATATTTTAATTTTGTTAACTTTTCGAATCGAATTTCCTAAGTCTTTATCTTATTATATTGAATTCCTTAGAAAATAAAAAGTGTATATAAACATATCTACTTGAATATATCTCAATACTTTATTAATTCTTCGCAGTCGTTGGCATCCTAACTTCTTAAACTTTACTAATGTATTCACAAAAAAATTATGTCAATTTAATATCTTGAGAAATTATAACACTAAAATATCAGAAGCTTGGATCTGCGAAGTGTAATTTTCCAACATAATGTGAAACCTGAAAACTTAATAAAGATTTGTAATTTTATGGGAACATCCGAAGACACCAGAATTCCTATTGTGGTTTCTTCGGATATTCCCATAAAATTACAAATCTTTATTAAGTTTTCAGGTTTATATAAACGCAAATTATACTTTACAATTATGGCATACCGTATACCATAAAGTATTGGAAAAAATCACGAATAACTCACATGCATACACGAGAAGTAATAGTCGAGGAAATTTTCTTCAACTAGTCGAACCCTTTTGGACGGGCCATAACATTTTATAGAAATTAAAATTCACATTCTTGACATTGTATGGTATTACACGGCTAAAAATCTTAAAACGTTTGAAGAACAGTCATAGACTAGGAAATGAAAAGTGCATATAATAATTGCAGAATTTTTAAATTTTAATAGTTTATACTTTAAGTAGTTAATGAAACATTCTTTGACACTGCATACAAATTTGAAAAGTTTCGCATTAACGATTTCGCATTTTAATATAATAATCGCTATTTTACGCTTGTCGAAAATTTCTTTCCGTAATCTCATATTTCGCATCGCATCACCTCGTATTGCACTGAATTACGTGACATCCTTTCTGACAGAACTTTCATTTATACGAATCATTATGAACTAATGGTGCTTGCGAGAAAGAATGAAAAGTCCAATGGATTGGAGTTATCAAATAGTTCATTGTAAGAAGCGCCGTCGCGTCGAACGCAGCACAGTCGGTAAAAGTTTTTCATTGTTCGTTTTGCCAATAACCCACAAGGGTTTTGAGGTCGAGCGGCGCAGCGGGTCGTGCGGGTCGCAGCGTTGGTGGTACAACCATAGGGACATTGATTCTGTCGGGGAACCTCCGTGCCTTACGACCTTAAATTCTCCAAGTGGGACGATATCTATATTTTTGGTTGTTCATGGTGAAGTGATAAATTTGGCAACAGAATAACCACACACAAACACGCAAGCGCGCAAAACGTAACCAACATGTCAGCTGTTTATACAACGGAGTTTTATAACGCAGTCGAATTTCGCCCACATTTTTCGATATGCTCCAAATGCGATTAAGTCTGCAACTTCGTGTTACAGGCACCCATTGAGTTGGTAGTAGAAAATGTCAATAATGTCAAACGGGTCGGTTCTGTACTATTGTTTGCATTTACGAGTGTGTATGTGCAGATTTTACATTTCATCCATGAACAACCGAAAATGTAGATATCGTCCCACTTGGAGAATTTAAGGTCGTAAGTGGTAAGGCACGGGGATTCCTCGACAGAATCAATGTCCCTGGATGCACGTGGTGGGGGACAGTAGTCGCTCTTATCGCTGATAGAAGGCTATGGTCGAGATAGAGGGGCACATGTGGTTCTCCTATCATTCACGATATAATGATGCACTTTTACTTCATACATTACCCAGCTCGAGTAGGACGGAAAATAATAACGGACTTTCTAGTTGATGAATCAGTCACTAGGCAGTTGTTAACTTGCAAGACAATTATTAATTTCTGGGGAATAAGAACTGTTTAACTCAAGTTGTTTACTGTTTCAATAAGAGTTTATTGCTTATTTTTCTTTTAACGTTCATCAATCTTTCTATAAAAGTGGAACAAACTTTATAATATTAATGGCCCGTCCAAAAGTGATCAACTGTTGTAGAAAGTTTCCTCGGCTTTTACTTTCCGTGTAAGAAATGTGCAGAGTTTGAACTACTTATATTGAAATTACAATTGCGTTTCAAACTATAAGTATTCACATAAACTAATCAGAGCTACCACTATTCAGTAATATTTAAAATGCAGTATTCTATACTAAACTATAGTATTCGACAAATTAAAGTCCTACATAATAATCAATCTTTTTCGTTGGATGAACAATGTTCCTTAAATATATAAAAATAATGAGACAACATTTCCAGATGTTAATTGCTGTGAAGAAGTAAGTAAACTATTGTTGTTGCGGTGAAAATGTGAGTGAATAACATACGTTTGGAACAATTCTAAAAGAATTCATTCACCGACCCGGTGGTACAAACCGTAACCACAAATTACTTTTCCACTAAAATCCCGAATGAAAAATATTCCGACTGAGGTTTAATCTGAAAGTAAATAAAATATCTGATAAAGTAAAGTTATAAACTGAAAAAGAACATGCGATCATGCAAAAAGGGAAACTAGGGATCAAATTCGTTCTTTGATGACGAGTGCAAGTTTGACACTCGAGCGAATTGAAAGGTTGTTTCCAGAAAATCGCTGAACTCTACTTTTTACATGTTTTGCTGGATGATTTTTGATAATATTAACATTATTTACAATTATTTGTTTTTATAATGATTGCGTTTTCAAATTAAACGTGCCCCACAGTAAATTTTTTAAATGTACTACTATTTTATTTATAAAATTTGTCACTTTTTTTATATGATTCATCCCAACTTAAAGAAAATGTATACGAAAGAAACGAAGCTTCGATAATAACATGGTATAATTATTCATATACTGAGCAATAATATAAAAATGCTACTGATGTAATTATTTAATTAGCAAATTATATATAATTGAATGAATATTCGGCGATAACGAATATTATCTGTATACGACTATGACTAGCACTTCTTCCAATTATTATGGTATGTGTCATGTCGCGTATTGTGATGTAATAAATGTGATTAGATAGATATTTCAAATAAACGAAATGAGTGTATGTTGTATTTTTGATATCATTTCATTCAAATTGTCCCTACACAAACCGAAAAAATTATTATATCTAGTATGTATTAGATATATAGACAAATCTCAGAAACCTTTGCATTGCGTGTCACTGTGTATTTGTTTAATTTGCAGGATATTTTTATGCTTTTAAGAGCATTCAGAATTGTTAAATGTATTCCAAATATATCGTTTATTAGACGTAAATATGAAATTCCTACCTTCGAAAGCCAAAAGGCGTCGGGGTACGTACACTTCTGCGAGGATTGGTAGGAAAGTTCACATATATTTGAAACGTTGATCTCTTTCTTTTACAGTAGTACTAAATACATTTTTTTAATTAGGAAGCGCTCTTTGTAAGGAACATTTGAACGAATCGTCGTTTTCGGAGTCATCCTCACTTGCATCGCAAACACTGCGCCAAACAAAATAACAGAATTCCCTAATCCTAGCTATTGTTTTATCAGCACCGAAATGGTTCGACAGGTCGTGACTTTACAAAACGAGAGCTTTTCACATTGAACGAACTACAACATAAAATTCCCTATTGATGTTAACATCTCGCTTATCTTATTTAAAGTCCATCTCAAAGGATATAGTCATGCACTTCCCCATTTTCGACATGCGTTCGCTCTCAGTCAATTTTGTTCAGGAATTTAATTTTCTTAAGTAAATTATCATCACTTCATTAGTACATTCATATCTCATCTTCGCGAATTTAAATAAAATGCATACGATTGCGTATTCAATTATTTAATTTTCCTCGACGGAAACTCGAGGGAGTGCATCGACATGTTGCATTGTCTTACCTTCGTGATGACTGGTATTGAAGTCAAATGCCCATAAAGCATTAATCCAACGAATAATACGTGCTTTTTTAGTTCTTAGCGAATTATTGTAAACCAACATTTTACAATCGGTTAAGATTTTGAACGGTATTCCGAGAAGGAATGGCCTGGTGCTGTCACCTTGTCGTTGTGGGAGGCTCTGTACCTTATGATCCGCTTGGGCTATGTCGGCAGGTGCAAAAATTCCGGATAGGTCGACGGGGAGGACCTGGCAAACAGCAACACTCCCGCTATTTTTCATCGGAGTGTACAATTCCCTTGGCTGTGTGCAGGGGGCACCATAGAACTGATCTATGTATATCCGGCATACTCGTTGGACTTAACATGGCGAATAAAAATAAAAACAAAATAAAAAACGAAGAGAAATTGGAGAAAAACTGAAATATTAAGAGAATGGAACCCTGTGCTATGGAGGTGACCACGGAAGCTCAACAGAAGCTCATATAAACAGGAACCAGCCTGGCAAAGAAGATCAGGAGGGATCGAAACAGAGGAGCCATGACTAAGGTAGCGCGACGAAAATAAAGAAAAACCCCGACGTAGCCACGCAGGTCCCGGAGCAGGAAGAACCCTCCCTGAATGTCGCTGCGGTGCATGGTAAACAGATGGAGACCCTGCTGATGGGGGCGAATGTTACGGAGGATGTGAGGGTCACAGTCGGTGCTGTTTTCTCCGAATTAGCTTTGGGTCATTAAAGGCTCGGAGGCTCAATTCTCCTGCCTTGTGGACTAATAGTTCGGGTACCAATGGCAGTACTTGTGTCCGCGATCCCGCATTTCCTCGCAGCTCTATTTAACATACACTTTCCATATTGCTGAAAGGTCGCCAGGATCGTCGCCCTCCTCAAGGATGCGGGCAGAAACGTGGAGGTCACGAGAGAGGCCACGATAGCGAATCGCCTTCATGAGATAATCCGGGACTGGGATGACGCGCAGTATGGTTTCTGTACCCGGAGGTCAAAGACTGATGCCTGGAAAAGCATGTAGAAAGCTTTCGAGGAAATGCCTCAAAAGTATGTACGTGGCATGTTTGTCGACTTCCATGTCCATGTAGACAAACACATATCTCTTGTCAAAACCTCCCTGGGCACTAACCAGCCGGCCGTATCAGTGAGGGAACCTCGGAGGAGGAGGCAATGATACCGGTACCGGTAGAGGGTGCGTTGCTCGTGGCGGTTCAACCAAGGAGCGCCTTTAAAGCGTTGTCGACCCAGGAAACGCATTCAATACCTGGTTGACCCAGGGAGTGCCTTCAAAGCCTGGTCGACCCAGGGAGCATTTCGGTCAGAAATGTCCTGTGGGCCAGGCGGGGTTGCGTGGTCCTGGTCGAGACAGGATTCGCGGCCCGTCTCAATGGAATGGTAGCAGATCACGGACCGGGGATCGGCCTCAGGGCAGATGATCCTGAGCCCCAAGATAATAGTATTTGGGGTCCCGGCTGGGACAGGCGAGGTTCATCTTCTGTCGTTCCTCCGGCGGCAGAACCGTCAGGAGATGCCGGATGAGCAGTTCGGTCAGGACGGCAGAGACGTGGGGGACGTATCTTTGGTAGAGGCCAATCAGCATTGTCTCGTTCTTGAGCAAAGCGCTAAAGGCCACGATAGCGAATCGCCTTCATGAGATAATCCGGGACTGGGATGACACGCAGTATGGTTTCTGTACCCGGAGGTCAAGGACTGATGCCTGGAAAAGAATGCTGAAAGCTTTAGAGGAAATGCCTCAAAAGTATGTAGTGGGCATGTTTGTCGACTTCCATGTCCATGTGGACCAACACATATCTCCTGTCAAAACCTCCCCGGGCACTAACCAGCCGGCCGTATCAGTGAAGGAACCTCCTCGGAGGAGGCAATAATACCGGTACCGGTAGAGGGTGCGTTGCTCACGGCGGTTCGGACCAAGGAGCGACTTTAAAGCCTTGTCGACCCAGGAAGCGCCTTCAAAGCCTGGTCTACCCAGGGAGTGCCTTCAAAGCCTGTTCGACCCAGGGAGCATTTCGGTCAGAAATGTCCTGTGGGCCGAGCAAGGGATCACGGATCGGGGAGCGGCCTCAAGGCAGATGATTCTGAGCCCCAAGATAATGGTATTTGGGGTCCCGGCTGGGACGGGCGAGGTTGACCTTCTGTCGTTCCTTCGGCGGCAGAACCTTCAAGAGATGCCGGATGAGCAGTTCAGTCAGGAGGGCAGAGACGTGGAGGACGTATCCTCGGTACAGGCCAAATAGCCTTGTCTTGCTCTTGAGCTTAAAGCTTTAGAGGAAATGCCTCAAAAGTATATAGTGGGCATATTTGTCGACTTCTATGTCCATGTGGACCAACACATATCTCCTGTCAAAACCTCCCTGGGCACTAACCAGCCGGCCGTATCAGTGAGGGAACTGCTTCGGAGGAGGCAATAATACTACATATCAGCCTACATGTCCTCGAGAAGCTCCGGAACGACGGGCGGATATATCTGGGATGGCAGGCCCATTACTTGCGGAATTATATGGCCGTCATCAAGTGCTATAAGTGCCAGGGATGCGGTAAATTCTGGATCCTCCATCTCAATTGACTTAGGGAGTATCCCGTCATGGTCGACTTGGGGGCGACCTTTGTTGAGAAACACTACGACCTCGCTCTCCTACCGTAGCCCTCCCTCCGCAGTGCTGTGGCCTTGTCGAGGCGATTGGGCTTGTGAACCGCAGAGATCCTGAAGACTATACTGGCGGAGAGCTCGCTCTCCGGAAGTTCAACCATGCCAGGTTGGTGGACGGGGAGAGGTCAGACAAACAGCAGTACGGGAAGACAATGCAGGAGCAGAAATAATCTAAGGCGCGAGGTACCGTACCGATGGATGAATGGTATAAGGGCAAGTATCAGAAACGGCCCCCCAACATGGCCCAAGGGAGCATGCTGGAGTAACAATTTCCTAGACCCCGCAAGAGGCTCTGCGTGGTTGGTCTTTTAGTTCCTTATTACTCGTGGGAATCATATGGATTCAAAATATAAATTAACAATCAAACAGTAACAGAGACATAGCAAATTCGACATTAATTCGCGACAGCAACACCAAAGAAGGAAACAGGAAAAAAGCAGGAATTACCGCTGCGCAAAGTACCGATGTGAAGAAAAGTCAAACTCCGAAGGAGGCTCCGATTCGGGACGACTCTGATCTTGAAATGGAAGTTGACAAACGCAACCCAAAACTTACAAGGGGTGAAAAAAACGCTAGTATTTCATGATTCAAAAGAAGGCCAGTCACATGGTGGAACAATGAGGGCCCCATTTCCATCTTAAAAAAAAAATACAGAATAAGACTTGGCAATGAGAAGCTTAAGACAACGGAAGAGTACAGATACCTAGGAGTTACCTTCCTCCCAGAAAAGACTTGGTACCATGGTCACGTCAACGAAATTGCAAATAAGACTCGAACAATTTTTAGAGCTCTAAGCGAAGTAGCAAGAAGAGACTGGGATCTCAGGTTTGGAACGATGATGAGAGTCTATAAAGTACGGTTTGTCCTGATGGCTACCTACGCGGCATGCAATCCAATATTTAATGACACATGAAAAAAATAACTCGTTTGTAATTTCTTCGAATCAGTAAAGTTTGACAGAGTGCGTGCGTGCGCATGCGAGCGCTGTGTGTGTGTGTGTATTTGTTTGTGTGTCAACTAAAAAAGATGTGCGCCTAAGAAATTGTTTCATCGTTCCGACTATTTGCAAATAGTAAAACTATTATATTTCTTATTCGGATCAAATGTTGTGATTTATAGTTTTTATTTAACTTGTAAATCTTTACTATTGTTAATTGTTGGATGCGGAAATAACCAAAGAAACAGCGGAATAGTCAATTTAACTTTCTGTTTTAGTTGGATGTATATTTACCATAGGCTATCAAGAACAGAAATAATTACTTTTAATACCTTTTTTACTTAGAACATATATTATTTAAAGAGTCGATATAACGATCTCGTTTCTCCATGTGCATTATTGTTATATTTCCATCAGCAATTATCGAATCTTTCGAGCATGAACTGAATTCAAATTACTTTTTCATCTCCGATTTCATTTAATTTCGGGGACATCCACAATTTCTTATTTTGTTGCGAATTGCTACACAATGCCTTTTGTCTTTCTTTTTTTTTACTATATCTGATATAGTAAATTAATTGACACTGACCCGAAAGAGTTTGTTGAAAAAATGACTAGCACAACCTGGTGATATTTATATTTCAAGTTTATTATTAAAAATGCGAATATAAACAAAGCAGACATAACAGAGTATTTGAAGTACGACTGAATATATGCACCTGGTCAACAGTTTTGGTTTTGAGCTGAATGTGCTTTTCTGGGAACATGTGCTTTTTGCTTAAATCATTCTTTAATTAATTTTTGCGATTCTTCTTCAAACTTTCATAATTTATATATTGTAATAAAAATATGCGTTTGAAGGAAAAGGACATCCTTAGCAGACATTTTTTAGCGTTACATAAGGCTCGCTAGTTTGTCTCTATCCAGAATCTCATTTAAGGATGCAAAATTTCTACTAGGGATCTTTTGAGATATGCCCTTATTCCTTAAAACTCTTTTCTTGAAGTCAGCAAAATTCATTTATATAATAACTGTTATTTACTACTGTAAATTTCTTTACAAGAAACAGTTTTGTTTTTTGCCGCGGAACGAAATTTCGAGGTAGTCGAGCGATTTTTGGACGGTCTCGATGCTAACGTCAATGATGATATGTCGATAGTTTCGTCCGGTAGTTACCGAACATTTTCGGAATTAAGCACCGAAATCAATGTACCGCGCGCCACGTCATCCCCGAATGTCGTCGTTGATGATCTCAGGTCAGAAAGACAAGTCGCCGTTGACGTGGGGACGATCGACGATGTCATCGGAGAAGTTCCCGACGAAGCGAACATCAAACCGATAGCAACCGAATCGACGAATGCGTCAGTCGCGTCATCGCTAATCGATGAATTTGCAAAATTTGCGCGCGAACAAATGCCGGATCCTGGCATCGAAATGCCCGATTTTACCGGACGTATGTCGCCGCTAAGCGCTTCGTCGACGATCGCGCACTTATGGTCTAACGACACACGGAGACCGATCGAAGGGACAATGGAAAATGAAACCGACGATTCGTTATCAAATACGGTTTTCCATACGCCGCCGATAGTAACGCGAAAACGCGGAAGGCCCGCGAAGAAGTCGTATCCCGAGGTACGAACTACCTCCACGGGAACGGAGGAAACTCCGCCAAAAGACGTCGTCGAGGAGGGGACGCAATCGACTCCAATTGCCAAGACCACGACAGAAACTAGATCGCCGGCAGTACGAACCTTCCCGCAGCCGCAAATGGTCTCGCAAGGAACCTTTGTGACTCCGGGTCGAACATTTGGAAACCGAGCCGATCTGGTGACGAAATTGTCGCGCGGTCACCTCGTCGCACAACGCCGTTATTTGCAAGACATGCCATCGACGTCCGCCGAACCCGCGAAAGGTCGTTCGACTGTGGGCATGAAGGAGCCAAAATGTTATACGGATTTCGGCGTATAATTATTGTTTATTTTCTCAAGATAATGATTCTCTACTGTTCCTCTGTAAGGAATTCTTTACATATAGTTTGTAATGGTTAATTATTCAAGAATGTTACATAAAAAGCATGTGTGTATAAAAAAATTGCTACATTTGATTTTAGTCATTAAAAATTTGTTGAGAATTGTATTTTTGAGACAGCAAATCATCATTGAAATTCGTAGGGTATTAAAAATTGTTTAGTATTTTTTATAAATAAAATTTTTTATTTTGTAATTTTATTCTCAAAAACCTTTTACAGACCTAAGGTCTGGGTCGAAGTAATAAGGATACTGGACTGCAAAGTAATTATTGAAACTATCAGTCCATCCTGATTTTAAAGACCGTTTTCCACTGCCATACAGTTTACAAAAACATTCTGGCAATACAATAGTATTATTTATTTGAAAACAATTTTTCGTGTATTTCACATTTTTTGTTTCCATTGAATTCTGTATTGAAAACCTGACATTGCCAGGATGTGCAATATCATTGTTTAAGGCTGGTTCATCTTCGCAAATAGTTATATTTTTTAAGGCATCTATTCCAGTTTTTGCGTTCTTGTCACTGTCTGCAATACAATTTCACATGGAATCGATATCGTTAAAACTTTCAATCTGTTCTGTATTACATGAGAACCTATCGGTACTGCTCTATGTCGTTATCAAAACTGATTGTTTAATCGACATTAATATTTGGGAGTCTTAAATTATAGTCTCTCCAATCACTATTAGTGATGGTATTTTTGGGTGAGCTACTGTAATTGGGAACGCTATCATTGGAGCCAGAATCATAATTTTCATATTTTGTTGAACGTCAATATTGGGCTAAGAAATAAACAGAATGGAGAAATTGGGAGGGCAGTTCTAACTGTTTATACATGTAGAACCTTATATTTCGAAATTCACGTTTCTATAATGGACAACAAACAAATTGAAAAAATTAATAAATAAAAAATTCTTTTTAAAAACCACGTTTTTATAAATGGACTAAAAAGGATAAAATAATTTTTCCCATCCCCACATTAAACACAAGTTTCTCATTTGTTATTGTTCGTCGAGGAGGAGGAGTCATTTCTGTTACCTCTATTGCGTCCCACGTTTTCCATTTTAAGTTTTACAAATATTTTATTTCCTAATAATATATGAAAAATTATTACGTATTTATTTCGGCATGGTATTAGTGACCTGTGTGGATGGGAAAAATTATTTTATCCTTTTTAGTCCATTTATAAAAACGTTGTTTTTAAAACGAATTTTTTATTTATAAAATATTTTCTGCTTTTTAGTTTTAATAGGTCAAATGTTACAATCGATTTTAAACTATTACATTTATAAACTATCTGAAAAGAGCAGTTTCAAAATGAAAAGAATATGAAAGTGGTTTTAGATGGCAGGCTCCTCTGGTGGCTTACACCATCCAGAATTGTTGAGAATCCTGATGAGGTTTTCTCACGCCAGAATCCGCGAGCTGTTGCAGCACTTATATATTATTATGGCACTAATTCACTACTGCTCCACTTGCCATCGTGGATGAGTATATATAGGCAAGGGAATTAATGTCGTCAGTGGAGGACTTTTCCCGTTTGCGAAATAAAACAAAGGACAAGCGCGACGGAGGAAGGGGGAAAACGCCGGGCCCCCCGCTAAATGTTAAAGGACAAAACAACGAAAGAAAAGTAAAGTGAAGTGAACTTAAAAAAGTGAAGTGGGCTTTTTTTGGAGTGGAAAATTTTCTTCGTAAGTACCGGCGGTCCAACCCATTTCAGTGGTCAGGAGCCGAACTTCCTCTGGCGAGCCAACTCATTTTTTTAGTAAGTAGATATAGCGCGTCAGTGGGCACTTATTTTTTTTTTGTCTTTTCTTGTTCATTGACGCTGCGCGAGCGCAACGAACAATAGATACGTCCACTGACATGGACGTGGAAATACAGCGACGTAAGCGAAAGATCCGCGAGGTCGAAGGGAGTAGCCCGCCTCGCGCTGGTAAACATTCGTCGGAGTCCGAGTCAGGGGTGCCTCCCCATCCTTGAAAGGTGCGCCCGCTATGTCCTACGCGGGCGTAGCTTCCCTCCGTTGCCGGCCCTTTCGGGAAGGTCCAGCTACGCTGCAGCGATTGTACGTCCGCAGGGGGTCGCGACCGTAATAAGTGCAGCGTGCGCGGCTCGTGGTGAGGGCGCGAATAACACACACGAGGTTAAGATCACCCCCTCCGCTTATAGTAACATAAACAACCACGACGAAGCCAGACGGGCACTCGTGAACGTAGTTAATCCGGTCGCCGAGAAAATCGCGGTAAAATCGGTACGGAAAATCAAAGACAACGGGTTGATAATCGAAACGACAACCGCGGCCGACATCGAAAAAATCTTTAACAGCGAGAAAATTGAAAACGCCGGGTTGGACGCGACGCGCTCACAAAACTACCCGAAATTGATCGTTAACGGGCTGCCGAACGACATGACAGCCGAGAAAATAAACGACGCGTTAAACGGTCAAACCGCTCCCAGAACTAATGAATTCGCGGTCGCGAAATATAAATTCGGGAAAAAAGACGCGGAACGCACGAACTGGATAGTGGAGGCCACCCCTGTCATGCGAGAAGCCCTTCTTGCGCGTCGAAGAGTTTGCATAGACTGGCTTGTTTATCCAATACAGGATTTCGTTCAGACCTCGCGATGCTATAACAGCCAGCACTTTGGCCATATTTCGCGAAATTGCACCAATAAGGTGACATGCGGCCATTGTGCGAAGGAAGGCCACGCCTTCGCAGATTGCGCCAGTAAGGACCAGAAGCCAGTCTGTGCGAACTGCAAGGCTGCCCGAAGGGAGAGACGGGACCACGCTGCTTACAGCGTCTCCTGCCCCTCCAACCGATTAGCGGTAGAAATGGCAGTCTCTAAGATTAATTATGGATAAGTCCATACTTAGGATAATACAGGTGAACATGCATGGGTCTCGGACTGTGTTGTCCTTGTCTATACATATTTACACATGTTTTCCTGCGTTCCACGTTCCGCCGTTCTTGGGATTTCTGTCGTTTCCCGCATTTCGAGATTGTTCTTCAGTCGCTTCTTTCTGGTCGTGGAAGTTTGTATGCTTTAAGGTCGTTGGCGATTTGTGTTGTCGACAGGTGAGTGTTTTGTTTTCTTTCAATTCCGTTATTGTTCTTGTTGTTCTTATTTTACATTTTTGGAAATGTTGACGGTTGTTTATTTATGAACGGTTACGCTTTTCACAGGTCGTCAAGACGTCTGGCTCTCCTTCGCCGGAGATTGTTCTTCAGCCGCTTCTTTCTCGTCTCGGCGTAAAAGAATGCTACGCGCAAAAATGTTCAGTTTGGCGAGCTCTATAAAGTCATATTTTTTATTTTTATTATGACACATTCATTTTTTTTCTTCACCGGATAATACTTTTCCGGCAGTTCGAGCGCGAGACCGATTGTAGAATCGCGTGCCTCAATTGTAAACCATTAAATAATAATATTCTTAAAATATTATTGTTATGTTTATCTGCTAGTATAAAACTTATTTTTATTTAATTATTACTTGTAATTTAAGAGTTCATGTATTTTATATTGTATATAATGCGCTTTTTAATGCAATAAACGGGTATCATACTATACATATTAATAATACATGTGGCATAAAGAATACTAAACATTTGAAACGAAGTTTTTGTAGTTCCGGAAGTACAAGTATGACGATTAAAGTAAATTTTATAATGAATGTAAAATAAACATCTCTGTTAATCTCTTAAGAATTTCTGTAACGAAACTATCACAATTATAGAAAAATGTTGTCCTGGCGTCAAGTTGTTGCTATGACCGTCTGCAGATCCACAATCGAACTTAAAGAATCAATACATTTACAACATCAAAATATTTTAAAAAATGTTTACTCAAAATTAAAAAAACGTTTTCATACCCCGCAGGAAAATAGATTTTTTGAAAAATCGTTTCATGTGTTTCAGCGATTTTCGAAATATTGTTTCTTTTAACCACTTCACTAACAAAAAATACCCAAATGGCGTTCCTCATTAAACTCATTTTCTAAAGTGTGTACCATACTTTTAATTACTACAAATCTAATATTTTCATATTTTAGACATCAGAGAACAGGATTATAATAATAAAAATTTCAGTTTTTGAGATTTTCAATTTTTTTTAGCTTTGAAATCGGCTATTTTCTATACTTTTCAACAAATGGCGTTCCACCTTTTATCAATTAATAAAACTCATTGTTTTACAAAAAAAGATTACAATGTAATGATTACAATGTTCTATACATTAGAAATATTTCATATAAGCATCTTTTTTTTGTAAAAAAATGAGTTTTATTGAATAATAATTGAGAAAAGGTGGAACGCCAATTGTTGAAAAGTATAGAAAATAGCTGATTTCAAATCTAAAAAAATTGAAAATCTCAAAAACTGAAATTTTTATTATTATAATCTTGTTCTCTAATGTCTAAAATATGAAAATATTGCTTTGTAGTAATTAAAAGTAGGGTACACACTTTAGAAAATGAGTTTAATGACGAACGCCATTTGGGTATTTTTGCCAGTGGTTAAAAGTTACAGGAACGTTTCCATACTTTTCGGACACCCTGTATACAGAACGTACGAGAAGCCGAATTAAATACACCAATGATTATAATCCAAACGGCGATCTACGTTGCCTTATGTTTCAAACGGTGGCCTACTTAGCTAACGAAAACGGCAGCACCTGGTGATGAAATCATGAATCACTGCAACAAGACCGTCGTACACGGAAAGAAGCAGAGAGTACTAAGTACTCTCTGGAAAGAACTGGCTACTGTCCAGCCGTCTACGATTCTTCCGCTTTTTATCTTACGGGCTTGCTTGTGCCTAAACTATACATTATAGGGTAGGGCTGTCCGGGACTTTTTTGTAGGAAATGTCCTCCTCTACAAAAAAGGTTTTTGTGAATTTTTGCCATATCTTGCACCGTTTTCGATACGGAAGCGATATAATGAAAACCAAAGATTTCGACGTCCGCTGCCATATTCTGAAAATTGGTTGTTGTTCATTCTATCGCTTCCGTATCGAAAACAGTGCAAGATACGGCAAAAATTCACTAGACCTTCTTTGTAGAGGAGGGAATTTCCTATAAAAAAAGTCCCCGAGAGCCCTATTCTAAAATGTATAATTTAAGCACAAGCGAGCCCGAAAGATAGAAAACGGAAGAGTCGTAGACGGCCGGACAGTAACCAGTGTTTTCCAGAGAGCACTCAGTACTCTCTGCTTCTTTCCGAGAAGTCTAAGGTTCGCGATGGTCGTGATTGTCTGACGAGGGCATGAGGCAGTCGAGACGGCGAGTGAAGTATACGGTCGATGCGCTGTATTATAATCGGCAAGTCAGCTTTTATACTTTATAAGCGAGTTACGTACATTTAGCAGCATTAATTCTTTCAACACTGCTCTGTTGTCCTTGCTTTCACCCATATTTCTCCGCGTGGTAAACAAGGATAATAGAGCATTGTTGGTGAAAGAATTAATGCTGCTGAGTGTACTTCGCAGGGAATGCTACGATGGTTGAATGGGTTAATCGCTTGGCTGCGATGCGTTCTACTTTTGCACACGTTCAATTCTAGCGAGAATCCTTGTTTTTAATTCTTTTCTTTTCTTTTTGTTTTAAATATAGAATAATCTTTTGTTATTTAACTATATGTTTTCTACGTTTATTAAATCAATTTAAACGTTTATTAATTTGCAGAAAAATTAAAAATATTATTGGCATATATCATACTTGTTAATAGATGAAACTTAAACACAATATATACGAGAAATGAAGCATAACTTTTTGGATAAATTCGTATTGCAGTTCCCTGACGAAAGGCTGATGTTTCTGGGAATAGTCCCATTTTAACACTGCCAGGAAAGAAGGCGGCAGAGGGTAGTTCTAGCATCGTTAGGTTCGATTAGTTTCTGTACATATATTGTAACAATATTTTGTTCTTTAAATAGGGTGAATATGCCAATGAATGGACGGTTAAGCATTTTTCACACTTTGATCGATCGTAACTTTTGAATTCTTTTATGAAAATTTAATTATGATACCACCATTAGAATCGTTAGACTCTGCTCTTTATGACCGTGTAGTTCAACCTTTGATTTTATTTAATTATTAACCTCGTCTTCATACGTTTGTAAAAAAATCCGCTAAACCCCAATGAATAGACGGGTTAAATCAAATGGGACGTTTTCAGTACCAGTTTTGGATGGCTTTAAAACTTTGTTTTGATTTTACAAAATAATAAACACTGGAAGATCAATAGTAAATATTGTTTTGAATGTTCAAAGAACATAAAGATATGTAGTTGTTGCATGTTGTGCATCATACATTCATAAGAAATAGAAATAAATAGAAAATCGTCCATTCATTGGCATATACACCCTATATTAAAATTGAAAATGAGCATTTTCAAAACTTCGACCCCGACCGCAGGTCAGCCGAAGCACTAATAAATGAGCACGTTTTGTTCACACTGATGCTTAAAAAAACGCGGTTTAGTCGAGTTTTTGACAGGTCGGCTTGCAGGAAATAAATTTTTTTATATGTGGGATACTTCGGTTTCCGTTTTTTACGGCATTATCGTTGATTTTACGAAGAAATGAATATGAACCTTTTTTGTAGAGAATTCGATTTTCTATATTTTTTGTTTGAAACATTTTTTTGTACGATTTGTATTTTTTGTTAAAAAATGGAAAAAACGTGTTTTTTGAGCGTTTTTTTGTTAAACCTCCCCATAATCTAGTATGCATTGTCTCCAAAAACTAATCAGATCTAAGTTTGGCCAAGAGAAACCCAAATCCGTTTGTACTTTTTAAATTCGTCCTGCCAGTCGCGAGATATCGCGTATACAAAATTTTGCCCACGGACGGACGGACGGACGGACGGACGTACAACTTAACGGATACCAATTTTTTTATTGTTGCTTTGGGTTCCTTAGGGCCTGAAACGTCGACATTTGATGAAAAACTATAGGGTAATTTTTTGGCGGGAACTGACCAAATTCAATACTTCGCCAGACCTATGGTCTGGGTCAAAGTAAAAACTTGAAAACATCTCACAAGTAAATTTCCGCTTTGACGAGGTCATTTTCGGTATTTTTATTAATATATATGTTTTAATTCAATATGAATACATAACACAAGTGACACACTGATAGCAAAAACGGGCTAAACATACGCCGCGAGAAAAAATGGGTCACCTTATATTGTCAATTGTCATCAACTTTGCAATTAGTTTGAGTTAAGGCCATCCTTATAATATGGCCTTTCTCATTGCTAAGCTTCGCAAGCTAGTCTCAAAAGATTCAAACTTTCTAAGTTTAATAGTTTAAGTTAATCGATAATAATTGAATAAATCACAACACCTGTTTAATTATATAGATATATTTTATTAAATACATAAATGCGTTCTTAAACAAAAAATTACGAAGTACAAAAATAATATGCTACATTATTCGTCATCGCTATCTCCACTGGCAAAATCATAGTCTTTAGTTGAATGATGTGTCCTTAATCGCTGGTAAAATTGTTTATATTTTATCGGAAGATATTTCGCGAGGCACATCAAGTCATTATATTTTTGTTCCGTGATGGTATTACCATTTGGAAACAAAAGTGATAACTGAACGTCGCGAAAATGTTCTTCTGTAATATTACGCTTTCCTATATTACCACTCGGTGTAGTTTATCGTCGTCATATTTTATATATAAATCAAAAGGTTGTTCTCTATCGTGTTTGAGTTATCTAAATAATAGCCAAATTATTTTTGGTTTCTTCGTATCCTTTTTCCGGTTAATTATGAGCGTCTGTAACTCCTGTGAAGTGAAGAAATCTGTGGTTTCCATTTTTGTCACAGTGAATTTTGTCTCAGTCTTTCTTGTGTTTTTGATAATATCGATCCAGTGATTAGGATCATTTATTATCTCGTACTTTCGTTGTTCTTTTTCCATGTATCCAAAATTCTGATCACAGCTATTAAAACTGTGTCCCGACAAGAATAACTTTTGTTCTATTAGGTCAATATTGCTTGATGCAAGGAAATGTTTTAATAACAATGATATTTTAATGTTTCTATTCTGTCCTCCACAGGAATCTGAATATAGTATAACGTGCTTCGTTGTTTCTAGGATATTGGCCTTTAAATGTTTAACTAGGCAAGATCCAATTTCTTGTCCACCTCTTGACGCCACATTTTCTGACCATACATACATGTACGCTGAAAATTACATAATATCTTATATAGCAACTGAATTCATATTAACTTTAAAAATGCACAAGTTATCAAAGAAACAGATAATACTACTTGAACAAGACAATCAGAAACTAAAATTTTGATAAAATACGTTGCATATAGTTTGTTTGTGTTTGACGATTATAGCATTTGAAATTTTTAAATCTACTGGCGAACAGCGGGTAATGCCGAACACCTGGATATTTAATTATGTATTATTGGCGAAAATAATGTATTCCTTCATTGGAATAATTTCAATTTTATATTATTAAATAATTCGTTTTAAGCGAAAAAAAGAACTTCTATATTTTATTATCGAGTTTTATTATAATTTTCTGAGTTAGAGATATTACATTTTATTTGCATTTTTATTACCTTTTAATTCGACCGTGGCATAACAAAATTTCAAAATTCAAGATGGCGGATCCGATATGGCAGATGTGCATTAAAAATGTCGCAATTTCGAAATGAAAAAATATGCCCGTTATTTTCATGAAATTTGTAAGCCAAAGTACTATTGACAAACTTGATTATTTGTGTCTTATTTTTTAGAAAAAGTAAAGGAATTTCGTAAAAAATTATTCATGTCGTTTCTCATGCCAAGTAGGCTTTCTATCCGTACATACTGCCTATTTAATTGACTGGTTGATTTGAAAATATGGTAAATTTTTCTCGAGAAACAATGAGTCTATGGTCAAATTTGCCCAGAGTACCCAATAAGCAAAAATAAATTTTGAAATGTTCCAAAAGAATACTTCTTGAATACTTTTATGAAAGAAGAGTACTACAAGAATTCTTTGTGAATGCTTAAAAATATAACGAATGTCCGCTATAGTTATTAAATCAAGAGTTAAATAAGAATTCTTTTTTAAATTTTTGGAATTTTCAAAATTTTCTAAATTTTTACATTTTTAAAACTTAAGACCTTTTTAAAATTGTTTCGACATTCAAAATTACAAAATGTTCTAATTTAAGCTGTTTTATGCATTTTTTAAATTTTCAACATTCCAAATTTTCAAAATTTTCATAAATCAAAATGTATCTATACTTGAGCATTTGAATGCATTTCATATTATTGGGAACTTACTTACTAGTACTTTTATACGCTGTAATTTACAATTAACATACATATATTTGTTTTAAAAGAATTCTTTTGTATTGCTTCTTATATATTATAAGTATAATTTCATTGCGGACATTCGAGATCATAAAGTAATCTTGTTTCAAAATGTTTGCTTATTGGGTACTTTTGGTTTTAAATTATATGAAAATAACGAGAGTATTTTTTTTCATTTCAAAAGTGCGACATTTTTATTTATTATCCGCGTTATTGAATGCGCCAACTTGAATTTTAAAAATTTGTTAGCAAGGTCGAGTTCAAAGGCAGTAAAAATACGTACAAAATATTTAAAACTAATAATTTTAGAAAAGTATGTGGTTTATAATGGCGTAAATTATGATCTTTTATCCATTTCGTTCCAAAATATTGAATTAAGTATGTAATATTAGATGAATCATACTGTGATGAAGTATTCAACACAAAAATATATTTAGATGAAGAGTAGTTAATGACTAATTGATTTTCGCGAAAATAGAAAAGAAGAATTCGAATTTTACCAAATTTTAAAAAATTTTTCTTGCATTTTAACTATTCCGATCACTGATGATCAGTTAGAATTTAGTTCTGATATTATTTCAACTCGAAATAAAATGTTGAAAATAATATTTTGTACGTTTTTTGGCATTTTTTATTTTAAAATTCGCCATGTTCTTTCTTACATTCTTCCAAATCAATTTTTGACCCCGCCCGAAAATAGTATATTACACAGGTTAGGAATACATACAATCAAGTAATTTTTCCTATTGATTTTGAAGCTCAAACGTCAACCTAAAAATGTGTTCTCTTCGGCGTTAATGGGTTAATGTAACCATTTCATAAAAGTAGACCACACGCTTACAAAAAGTAGTCAAATTAACTATTTCTGTGGTATACAAGACAGTAATATTATTCCGTTTACTATTTCCGGATACTTAAATATGAATCACCGCACATAACCTCAAATTTCATGTACCGCAGTTTCACATTTAAATATTCACATTGAATAATTCTATAGGTAGTAAAATAGTCATAATAAAACTAACTAAACGAAAATAGCCTATTTTCATCGCAAAATGGAATGTTTTACGATGTTCTGAACAGTAAAAGTAAAACTCTATCAACTGCGACATTTGAAATTATTGTCAATTCTACTATGACTATATGTTATAATTTTGTCTACCATTTTTTTATGGTTCGTTTCGTTCAACCATTTTATTCTATGCGTGTAAATAGCAATCTCATAAGTTTGTTTTGTATAAGAGCTGGACAGTTAAAAAGGACCTTATGCCTGAAAACCCCGAGTTTCGCGTTTTTGTCAATTCTTATAGAAAAGATGTGGGTACTCTTTTCAATGCAACAAACAGCGCATCTTTAGCTTCAATAGTTTTTTTGTTGCAAATGCGCTTCAAAAGTTGACACAAGTGGTTAAAAGAACGTAAAATTTTCAGTACAAAATAGCGGTATAAAAATTAATCGAATTAGCTTGATACTTGTTACGCGGAGTTTTTTGGGATCGCTGATTACGATTCTGGTGTATTTTCCAAAATTCAAAATGGCGGATGAAAAAAATGATCAGAGTTACTTGAAACTTGTTACTATGGAGTTTTTAAGGCGGAAGAATACGAAAAAAATGTTGAAATTGATCGGATTTGTTTCAAACTTGTTACTCGGAGATTTTCGGGATCGCTGATGACGAATCTGGTATTCTATTTTGAAAATTCAAAATGGCGGATCCAATACAGCAAAGAATCCGGTAGAGCGGATAATATAGCGGCCAAATCCGCGAGTATCCCCTTCTTACATGAAGACCCTCAATACTTATGCACAACCAAATTTTTTGTTAGTACGACAAAAAAATTCCACTGGATAAACAATAATTCTTTTAAGCAAACACAAATTCGTAATGGTTGAATTTTGAAAATCTCATGTTAGATCCCGTATGCAGCGATTAAAACACCTTAAGTAACACATTTTAAGCAATTGATTGATTCTGTATTTCTTCTTTCTTCGTTTTGTCGGTCAGGAAAAATAGAAGTGTATATACTTTTTTTTAACAAAAAATATAAACAGAAGACTCCTGAAGAAGATCCACAACGGATCCAGACGTTGAGTTTAATATATATATTTTTTGTAAAAAAGTATATGGGACATTCTTTTACAAATCGAACGGATTTCGTAAAAAATATTGGTCGACATTTTTGATTTGCTTCTAAATTTTTTGATGCGTTCCTTATACAAAAAAAAGTCGACACGTGTTTCTGGATTTTTTTTTTAATCAATATTTTCGAAAATATGGCGGTTTGAAATTTGTAATACTCACCAATTCTGCACTTTTTGAAATTGCCATAACTCCGGTTCTATTTATCCGATTGATTTCAGCCGGGGCTCATTTTAAAGGTAATGAAATTATCTTTATTTCTATATGCGTAGTTTTTAAAATTGTTGCTAAAAAGCGATTGTTATAAACAATTGAATATTAGAAAGTCCATTTACTGCTCGAGGCCGACAGTATACAAATTTTATTATTGCACCATTGAATTCCTCGGGAAATTTCCTACAAGAAACATATTTTTCCAGAATGGCGATTTTACATCTACTATGTCAAATAAATTAATTTCCGACGGCAGATTACGCTCCGTAGCGCGTGGCGAGACGAGAGAACACACGTAACGAGTTGCGCAGTACATGCGCATCTTCTAGTAAAGGGTACAAATTGTTACAAACATTACTAGTGTGGTATTAATAGTAATAAAAGTAATAATATAATTATAATAAGGGATAACGAAATATTGATCTGTTGTAAATGACGAAATTTATAATGAAATATATTCAATCTATTATTAATATAATAACGTTAATAAATTAAAATACGATCCCGTCCGGTAGTTATCGGCGCGGTTAGCGGAGATATATGTGGTAGGTGCGTCTTTAGTACTGTATTCTTTACCTAGAAGTCATTGAACTGTTGACAACGGCAAGTAAACAGCTAATACATATTTGCCTGTTGAATTTTATATACGATTTGTGTAAGCATAAATAAAGGTTTATCGTAAAACGGATACAGTGACTAAATCTACTTTTAAGGTTTATATTGTGCAATAATATGTAAGTAATATATATTTAGCGATTCTGGTCCCGGTAATATATTGCAAATGGATGGACTGATGCCTGGTCATTATTCCAATGTATTCCCTGAACAGAATTTTGAAGAACAAAGGCATAGTTCTCTGCAAAATCGCAGATGACGATGCATTCGTTTCGAGATAAATTTTGTTTTTTATCATTCAAAAATTCATTTTGTTTGTTTACAAGAAATGCATGCCGCAATAATTTTGTTAAGCCTTTTCCAGAATCGCTAAATATATATTACTTACATTTTATTGCACAATATAAACCTTAAAAGTAGATTTAGTCACTGTATCCGTTTTACGATAAACCTTTATTTATGCTTACACAAATCGTATATAAAATTCAACAGGCAAATATGTATTAGCTGGTTACTTGCCGTTGTCAACAGTTCAATGACTTCTAGGTAAAGAATACAGTACTAAAGACGCACCTACCACATATATCTCCGCTAACCGTGCCGATAACTACCGGACGGGATCGTATTTTAATTTATTAACGTTATTATATTAATAATAGATTGAATATATTTCATTATAAATTTCGTCATTTACAACAGATCAATATTTCGTTATCCCTTATTATAATTATATTATTACTTTTATTACTATTAATACCACACTAGTAATGTTTGTAACAATTTGTACCCTTTACTAGAAGATGCGCATGTGCTGCGCAACTCGTTACGCGTGTTCTCTCGTCTCGCCACGCGCTACGGAGCGTAATCTGCCGTCGGAAATTAATTTATTTGACATAGCAGATGTAAAATCGCCATTCTGGAAAAATATATTTCTTGTAGGAAATTTCCCGAGGAATTCAATGGTGCAATAATAAAATTTGTATACTGTCGGCCTCGAGCAGTAAATGGACTTTCTAATATTCAATTGTTTATAACAATCACTTTTTAGCAACAATTTTAAAAACTACGCATATCGATATAAAGACAATTGCATTACCTTTAAAATGAGCCCCGGCTGAAGTCAATCGGATAAATAGAACCGGAGTTATGGCAATTTCAAAAAGTGCAGAATTGGAGAGTATTACAAATTTCAAACCGCCATATTTTCGAAAATATCGATTAAAAAAAAATCCAGAAACACGTGTTGACTTTTTTTGTATAAGGAACGCATAAAAAAATTTAGAAGCAAATTAAAAATGATACCCAATATGGAGTGTTCGATTTGTAAAAGAATGTCCCATATACACTTTTATTTTTCTTGGTCGGCAAAACGAAGAAATATGAAATATCAAATTTTAAGCAAATACAATCAATCTTCTGAATTGTCCACCATATTCAATCCGACATTTCGAATTTAGAAAATATAATGTCATTTTCGTACTCAGCAACCCCGAAACCCTTCGAGTAACAAGTTTAAAACAAATCCTAACAATTTTTAAATTTTTTCCGCCATATTGAATTCGCCATTTTTAATTTTCAAAATCTGATGCAGATTCGTGATCAGCAACCTCGAAAACCCTCAGGTAACAAGTTTTATGGAAATCTGTTCATGCAAAACGTACAAAATGTTTCAAGTGAATCGATATTATTCTTTCATTTTTTGGACACCATATTGGATCCGCCATTCTGAATTTTGAAAATCTGATGGCATATTCATAATTAGTGACTAAAAAACGCCGAATAACGCATCTAATGCCATTTCAACGTGCAGGAGCACCATTTTCGACATGTTAATTTAGAAGTCGTTTTTTTTCCGAAAACTTGATTTAAAAAAAAACTATCAACATTGTTTGTCAACAAACCTATCATGAATTTTTGAAATTTTTCAGGAATTTGCGGGAAAAAATCATAACTTTTTTGTTTTTTAAGATTTTTCAAATGTTCTTTTCGCGTTAGTCGCGGAACTGTCTTACGCTCAATTACGTATTTTTTCGTTCCAAAATTCTCAAAAATGAATTCACTACCGCGAGTTGAAGTGAAAAATTATTGAAATTTCTTATGAAATTAAAATGACGTTTTTTACGTTTAATTAAGAAACTATAAAATTTGGACGTTTTTGTCATAAGGAAAAAAGATGCGTATCTAAATTCTGTACAAATACCAATTTTTATTTTTTCGATCCGAGCACTTTTGAAAATTTGGTCCTTTGGACAATACTTTTCGAGCCGAATCCGCGCGTACCCCCTTCTTGCATGGAGGCCCTCAATTGATCTGTCATTTTTATATGTTATATTTAAATATGGTGGAATTGTTACTATTACGAAGAATAAACGGAATTTAAAGAAGCAAAAAAGAGAAGTCTAAACAAGAATTAAATTTATAATTTACAAACCTTCGGTTTCGTCCTCCGAGGTTTGGTCGCTAGATTCACTCGAATCTGTCAAAGGATGACAATTACCTTCTTCACCGCCTGTAAATAAATTACTGCAAATTAGTGGATGTACGTTCACGAATTTGAAGTGAAAATCATTTATAATACAAGGTGTTTTTCAATGCAAGGAAATGTATGGTATTTGTTATATTACATATTACCACAAACAACCAATCTTCGCATTGTTATGTAAATACCCATACTAACTTTATATATATATATATATACATACTTATATATAAATATTTAATACAAATAGTAATGTTGAAATATGCTACATGAAGTTAGAGTATTCAATATGCTACTATGCTGAAATACATACTTACATAGGTAACCCATAGTTGAGTTTTTTAAATTGATTTCGATAATTCGAATGTCAAACACACGCGTCATAACAAAAGAATGCGAATTTAAAAAATTTATTTCACGAAAATTAAAGCCCATTCAATGAAACGCTCGGACACGTGTATTTTTATTTTTATTGCAATAACCGTAAAAAAGAAGTTCATCCCATTATTAAAAACTCCGACTTCTCTTGTTAGCAAAACTTGACATTACTTTTTATATGAATAATTTCCCAATGCGCCCTTTGTATTAAAGTAATTTTCATTATCACATTCTGTATACATTTTTCAGCGTGACAGAGAAATTATAAACATATCTGTAGATTGAAAGAATCCATAACACTCGCGTTGATATATTAGTCTTATATGAACAAAACATAGAAAATTTACGTAAAAAATCAACATTACAAATATTTAAAAAAATATTTTAACATTATACTGTTCTGTGAACAACTTTCAACTGCTTTAATTCCAATATTGATGTTAATTTGGTACATGTACACTAGCGAACAGAGATTCTGCCACAGTAGAAAGTGATAGATGATAACAAGTTTTCGAGGAAATAGAGATAAAAGATGACAGGATCTCTGCACACTAGTGTACATACTAAAATAGTTCCCTCAAGTGCATACCTATATGCAAGCACACACATGCACATACAGGGTCATCGAAAAGTATCGGACCCCCCTAATATCTTCAGTTAGAATGCACTTAGGAGAAAATGTCCAATAGCAAAGTTGTATGGTTTCAAGCGGGGAGTAAGACAATGACCTTGACTTTGACCTTGACCATGTCCGTCAAGGTCATTTCAAGGTCAATCTTATTTTTTTAAATAGAACCCCCTACATTTTATTGCATATTCTTATAGCTTATCTCGAGAGCTTTCCAAAACACTATAATAAAATATTTTTTTATTAAGTACTTTTTGAGTTATAAAGGTTTGAAGTTAACAATTTTTTGACACAAAATGTAAAATATCTTGTAAAATATTATTTAGTTTTCAGTAATCATAACCTTAATACTTTTGTGCGCGGAATAATGAGACCAATTAATTGGTTTAAAGAAAATACATTAATCGGATCCCCCTAATATTTTCAGTAAGACTCGCACACCACTTAACAAATTGTTAACTTCAAACCTTTATAACTCAAAAAGTACTTAATAACAAAATATTTTATTATAGTGTTTTGGAAAGCTCTCGAGATAAGCTAAAAGAATATGCAATAAAATGTAGGGGGTTCTATTTAAAAAAATAAGATTGACCTTGAAATGACCTTGAAGGACATGGCCAAGGTCAAAGTCAAGGTCATCATCTTACTGAAGATATTAGGGGGGTCCGATATTTTTCGATGACCCTGTATATACAAATATGTACATACTCTCTCATTTGGTGTATTTTTTTTTAATGTGAACTCATCTCAGCGATTGATACACTATGAAAATTATTTTATGTCAAAGCAAATTGAACGTTTAAGAATATATAGGGTGAGTCTGGTAGAAGTGAACATAGGGAAACCCATGTTAAGGCTACGCGCCTCGTGATTGGTCGTCCCGGTGGAACGTCGCTTGTCCGCCGATTGGCTGTGAACGGTCATATGCGTCAGACGTAATTTAGAGCCACAAGAATGTAAACAAAATACTGCCAGCAAGCTTTAGATTGTTTTAAAACTATCTTGCTTTAAAATAGTGTATTCTTGCCCACTCTTGCCAATTGTTTTTTGAGAACCTTTCAACTTATCGGTTGCATCCGGTTGTAACAAAAGTAGAAGATTCACGAACTGTGTCTTGAATTTGGGATTGTGTTACACATTTCATGGATTTGACACATTTTACATAAGCCCAAAATGTGGTTATGTCACACAAGAGATTTGCTACTTCTTTTCGAGTTTCTTTTTTTATTAAAATATTATTTTAAAGCCAGATAATTTTAAAACAATCCAAAGCTTGCAGTATTTTGTTTACATTTTTGTGGCTCTAAATTACGTGTGACGGGTAGAAGTGAACATAGGGAAACCCATGTTAAGGCTACGCGCCTCGTGAACAAGCGACGTTCAACCGGAATCGACCAATCACGAGGCGCGTAGCCTTAACATGGATTTCCCTATGTTCACTTCTACCAGACTCACCCTGTATATAAATTCAATTTAGGGAGCTCAGGTACCCTTTCAGAATATGAATAACTGATGCGAATACTTTCAGATCGCTGAATTCAAAGTCAAATTGAGTTTTCATAATTGAGTTATTTTTCGATTTCAATTATAACAATGTCATATTTTAACAACATTCCTAAATAAATAGAATCATGTTTACACATGATATACTCGTAAGTCCCGTTTCCGATAAACAAAACAATAAGAGTCACTTTGTGTAGATATTATTCGAATTAATACAAAAACGGGTTAACTTTTGTGAATTGGCAAAAGTGAGTTAATTTCAGCTAACGGGTAAAAATGGTTTACTTTTTATGGTGCGAGCAAAAGTGGGTTAAATTTTCCATAAGAGCAAAAGTGAATTTTAATTTTAATCCATTTTTTCCCTGAATATTATATAAGTCATTTTTGCTCGCGGAGATTATTTAATTCATTTTTCTGCGTTAAAAAAGTTAATTCACTTTTGCCCGCGTTATATTTTTGACCCATTTTTATTCTCAGCGTGTCAAGTGATACCATAACTATCATTTCAAAGCATGCGAACGTACCGTAATAACGTGTTTTTGCCTCGTGATAACGAATATGACATTTTTAGAACACGGTGCTCCGTATCAAAAACAGGGCAAGATACGGCAAAAATTCACTGAACCTTTTTTCGGGGGAGCCCTATATCTAAAATGTATATAGTTTAGGCACAAGCGTGCCCGAAAGATAGAATCTTAAACGGCCGGACAGCACTCGGTACTTTCTGTCGCAAATGAGACACCTCACTCACACACGTTAAAAAAATAATTTACAAATTTTGAAGAACTATTCTTAACTTTTACAAATTATTTTAAAATAATTTCTGATCCGCACGATGACATAATATATTATAAAATATTAATAAAGCGTTTGTGAGGGTCCATAATAGTACATTACGATACGAGGGTGGTAAGTGACATATTCTGGCACGGCGAGTTTAGCGCCCGAGCGTAGCGAACTGAATAAAATTGAATAAAATTGCACACAAATACTGACGAATTCCAGCATTTGAAAATGCGTAAAAAATTGTGGGTGTTTCGACGTGTTCAAACTTGTACATTAAGCTGGAATTTATAGTCGCGGTAAACTGATATCGTAGACTCAAGCCGTGAACTCAACCAATGAAAATGTACTATGCCACGGCATTGATCAATCATAGTATTGTTTCGCTCGGTTCAATCAACCCCCCCCCCCCGTACCCCGCCCCTTCCCACCACGCTTTAACTAATTTCGGCGAATTTACGTCACACGTGCTATAAAATAGTACACGCAAAGAAATTTGAAGTTAATGCGACAGCATTTTGGGAAGTAGTAGTTACCGCACAGATTCTGACGAATTTGAAATGACGATTACAATTCGAATTCGTTAAAAAGAAAATTTTGATAAACAGATCGAGTTTCAGTGTACCTGTGAGAATATTTATTTATAATTTCTAGACGATATAGTTATTAATAATTATTTATAATGATCTATAAACGTTGTTGAAACGGAAAAACTTGGTACTTTTTTCATTCTAAAGCTTCCGTACCGAAAACAGTGCAAGATACACTAAAAATGCACTAAACCTTTTTTATAGGGCACAAAATTTCCTAAAAAATAGTCAGCGAGAGCCCTAGTCTAAAGTTAATAGATTATCCATAAACAACGCTGGAATGTTGTCTTACAAGTTAATTATGAATATTTTGGAATTTTGTAAAATATCAGGCATATTCCATCGTTGCTCGTGGTTAAGCTATTAACTTTAGTCTAGGGCCCCCGTTGACTTTTTTGTACGAAATTTTGTGCTCTACAAAAAAGTTTCAGTACGTTTTTAGTGTATCTTGCACTGTTTACGATACGGAAGCTTTAGAGTGAAAACAGTACCAAGTTTTTCCGTTTCTACAACGTTTATAGATCATTAAAATTAATTATTAATAACTACATAGTCAGAAAATTATGAATAACTATTCAAAAAGGTGTAATAAATTTGTATCTGTCCATCAAAAATTTTTTTTTAACGATTTCGAATTTTAACCGCCATTTAAAATTCGTCAGAAATCGTGCGGTAGCTGTTACTTCCCTGAGCAGTGGCATTTACTTCAAATTTCTTTCCGTGTATTCGCCCTGTTAACGCATGCTATCAGCGCCATTGTGGCGAAGTGTAGAACTAGAGTAACTGGGCTAAACTTAAAAATTAACACGGGCAAGATGAGCGAAATGCAATATTTAATTAGTTTTGTGGATATTATAAATTACATTGGGGCTGGTTCGCGATGCTATGTTGAAGGGGAACTGGTGCTCAATGCAAAACATTTAATGTATTGTGCATTAACACACATTTCCGACAAAAAATGGGAAATCTTAGGTTTGTGTTTACAAACGTCGTGCCTGTCAGGAAGCCCGCACGAAATAATAGTGTGTATTAAAAAAGAAAATGGGATTACAGAAATTAACTGTAGGTGTTCATGTAAAGCAGGAACTTTAGGAAAGTGCAAACATTGTGTTGCAATGTTAATGCATTTAAATCGGTAATGCGATGCTTATATATAAATAACGATGATAGATTTAAGTGACATTTTGTTTAATTATTCTTTACTTTTAATGATCATGTTGTAAAATTTAATTATAATAGAGTTCCTGTTAGTGAAATTGAAAATGCAAGTTGCACTGATACTCGCCAGAAATGGGGAAAATTAAACAATGATGCTAAGGAGATGTACAGTGTCGTCCCTTGCAAACAATTTTGCCATTTAACTCGACCAAAAGTATGTGAAAAATCAGATTTTTTCAAGAAGACATATGACGACTGCTTTTTCTTTGGTGATATTGTTAGATGGAAATTTATTATTTTTCAGGTATTTAAAAAATTATGTACTATGTGATTGAAAACAATTTTAAATGAATTTTATAGGTGCGCCAAATAGTGAATTGTATAAAGTCATTATGACGAAGCGGAGTGAAATTGTGATGGATACTGCTGGTACTGTTGATGTTGAAAATGATACTGCAAATGTTATCGACTCAATTTTATCAACTGTTATCTACCCATCACTCGATGAAAAGACGATTTTGTACTGCACGAACGATGACAATTTAGTTAACGAGATAACATTAGAAAAATTAGAGCCAGTTTTTTATGCGTATTTGAAAACAAATGTCACTGTTGATATTAAAAGCAGTATAGAAATTTGTAAAGAAACAATTTCCCAAAAAGGCAGCCGCTGGTTGCTTGAAAGGAGGAAACGAATTACTTCCAGTTCGGCGTATTCATTGTTGACATATTTCAAAAACAAAAAAGCTGACTGGAGTAAGAAGGCTCAGGAATATGTCAATCCTAAATTTGCAGGAAATGTTAATACCCGATATGGACAGCTGATGGAACCTAAGGCAAGGAAGTGTTACGAACACACAAGTGGTAACCGTGTCCTCCAAATAGGTTTCGTGGTGAACTCTGCCATACCGTGGTTAGGGTGTAGTCCGGATGGCATTGTTTCTGGAAAGGCAATTGTCGAAATAAAATGCCCAAAATCGGGAAAATGTATGACAGCAAGAGCGACTGTTGCTCAATTACCATACATCGTGTATGAAAATGAGCATTTTATTTAAAAAAAAAAGCATGCGTATTATTGCCAAACGCAATTAACTATGTTCATCACAGGATACAAACTGTGCTACTTTATTATATACTCATCGTTTGATGATACATGCGAAGTAATACAGATTGATTATGATGAAAGGGTTGTTTTTGACGAATACATACCAGTCTTGCAATGCATATATTTTTTGCATATATTAAAACAAATTGTTAATGACGATGAAGAAAATGTTCATCGTAATGCAACGTAAGCAATGCATACACAAATTTGTTATATACATATTACGTACTGTTATTGTTGTGTAGAAAAGTACAGATTTTACTCGTGTTCAATGTCCTACAATGATATATGTAAATACAGATTTTATATTTTAATTACATTATGAATGTATTTAAAAAAAAATGTGACACAAATATTCATTTTTAAACATATTTTATTAAAAATGTTAATGACTGCATGACATTACATTTATGTACATTATTTTAAAATTTATCATTTGCCAATATGGAATTGCTTAAGTTAACAAGGGCAGCTATAATTATACATATTTTGTCAATATATCCAACCATCGACCATGATAATTTGGCTTTCAAAATTTTGTACATTTTCATTCTTTGAATGACTCGTTCCACATGCACTCGAGCTGCAGCAATTTTTTTAGTTTTTTCAACCTCGTCAGAACTAAGCTGTTTATTTTTTCCTAATTTAGGAGGTACGATGAGCTCAATGTGGCGTTCTGCACATTCTACATCAATGAGGAAGCCCTTGTCAACCATTATGGCATCTACGTTAGGTATAAGTATATCGAGGATGTCGCTCTGGTTGAAAATTGCTTTGTCGGAGGCTTGACCTCCATAAGCTTCACTCACGTAGCTTATTAGACCTGATGGTGTTACTCCCAACATTATTTTGATTGTCCCTGCCCCTTTATAATGGCTATACAATCTGAGACGACATTTTAAACAATTGGCAGGCCTTTCTACGAAAATTTCGGTACAATCAAGAATAACCCTGGTTTGTTTAAAATTATCAAAACATTTTGGCATGTGCTCCAAAATTTCATCTTTAGGGGGCCAGTAAATGCCTGCCTTTAAGATGCAGGAAAGTGTATGAATTGTTACAATGAAATATTTACTGCACGTTTGCCTAGTAATTTTAAACAAAACAGATAAACACAGAAATGATAAATGTAATTTTAATTTACATAAGCAGAGAACAATCCGATCAGATGCACTAGTGTCGTAATGTATATGACCTTTTTCGAATGATTCTGCTACTTTCGAAAGTCCATTTAAAATATTAAATGTGATACCAGTGAAGGCCACTAAATCCTCGTCATTTTTAATTAAATGTACAAGTGATATTTTTTCACTTTGGTCAGCTCTAATATTTTCGATGATTGCACTTCCCTTATCTATTAATAATTTACCTTCACTCGATGGCTCCAAAGTTGCAAATTTTAGTTCGAGTAAAGCTTTAGCTGCTTCTTGTTCTGGCGAGTCATCTTCATTTAATGGGTTTCCATACGTTTCATCGGACATGGTATCATCGGGTAATACATTTTCTCCACTTTGAAGACAGCAAGTCAATGCAGATATCTGCGTGGCAGGTACATCCTCTTCATTTATTGGTTCGGTCATCGGAGTACAAACAGCTGTTATGGGCGAACTACGTGAACAAAAATGGTATTAAATTGTTAGTAAAGTTAATATCTAATATATTTATTATTATTTTATTATTAATTTAATTTACTACAAATTAAAATATACTTTACCAACAATCGTATAAAACTAACCTCTCATATTTTGACTGTCTTCTATTTAAGCGGTCTCCTCTATTTTTATTATTTTCTAGCTGCGCAGTTGATACCACTTTGTCGATTGATCTTTTAGGAAGATTCCGTGATGGTACTGCTGTTTTTTTTAAATTACGTTTCCTACCAGGCTCACCTGTGAACAATAAAAGGATTGTAACATATATTTTATTCGACTTATTAACGCAGCTATAGTATTCGTAGCTGTCAAAGAAATTGGGATATACATGCATTTGTGATTGCATGTATTGAGAGTGAAATACATGCACATAGGCATGCATATACATCATACATCCTCCGTCTGCTACATACACATTAGCAGCGTTGACAGAGCACACATATCTTAAAATGAATATTCAAGAATATTCAAGAATATTCAAAATGCACAAAACAGTTTTAAAATACTTTCTACAAAAAGAATATAGGTATATGAAACACAACTTAGTAAATATTGTTTTTTTTTTCATTTTATATTCAAAATGCCTGAAAGATAATTTTGCTCAAAAAACAATGAAATAAATAAATACAAAACGCAATATAATAAAAATTGTTTAGTTTTAAATTAATGTTCAAACCTGGAAAATAATCGTGCTCCGAAAAATGGTCGCTGCAGACTTGCATGTGTGAGGTTATGGGTTTACTTATTTGGCACTTTACAGCCCACTCCTTTCTTAAATCATTCCTTTTTGGAAATAAGTGCAAAGATTTATTTTCAAATCTAACCCATTTGCACTGCTGAACACTACACCATTGTCTTGTTTTTCTGCTTTTCGTATTATTTTCTGCCATTGTAACGTACAAAAAATTTGGAGCTAGCCCAGTTACTCTAGTTCGTTATTCCGCCGCAGGGACCGTTAGCATGAACTCGCTACGCTCGGGCGCTAAACTCGCCGTGCCAGAATATGTCACTTTCACCCGTGTATCGTATACTATTTTATAGCACGTGTGACGTAAATTCGCCGAAATTAGTTAAAGCGTGGTGGGAAGGGGCGGGGTACGGCGGCGCCCCCCCCCCCCCCCCCGATATAACATAAACTGTTATTTTTAATGATTGTTGTTCAAAAGTTTTTTGATGATTGAACCGAGCGAAACAATACTGCGATTGATCAATGCCGTGACATAGTACATTTTCATTGGTTGAGTTCATGGCTTGAGTCTACGATATCAGTTTACCGCGACTATAAATTCCAGCTTAATATAAGTTTGAACACGTCGAAACACCCACAATTTTTTACGCATTTTCAAATGCTGGAATTCGTCTGTATTTGTGTGCAATTTTATTCAATTTTATTCAGTTACACATTGTCAAAAAGTGGGGTTTTCATGGTTTCCGTGCGCAATTCGCAGTGCCAGAAAACACTACTTACGACACGCACAATCGTGCGGTATGAGCGAATTTACGGCACGCAGTGCTATAAACAAAATTTACTGGACATTTTTGACATAGAATATTATATATACTTATTGAAAAATAATCTCTCTATGTGAGAATTATATTTATATAAAAATAACATTAATCGAAATTTTGAACGATTAAATTAAGAAATAATTAAAAATTATGTGACAATGTAAATATACATGGATTTATTAATAATTATATAAATAAAATTAAATAAATTAAAAATTAAATTCAAACCTATATTCTACCATAGCTTCTCTTGTGCTTTGCGTGTGTTCTTCGATGCACATCTTTGCTCCGCTCGTTGACTTTACAGCGCAAAATACCGCAAGTGACTTTGCGGTATTTTTACGTTGGATTTGTGTTAAAAAATAACATCACAAACAGTTTATCTCAAATATCTCCGTTCGACCAATTTGTCACTTACGTGCCTTTGTCAGTTGTGGGCAGAGCTATAGAGATAACATTTTGTAATTAATGATATCAAAGAACATTTCAACAATGAACAAAATATTCGAGGGAAAGTACCAGGTTTACATGCATAGTGTAGGGTGCGGGTGAAAAACCGACACATCAAAAAGCCGACAGGTCGAAAAACCGACAGTCAAAAAACCGACAATCGAAAAGCCGACAGTCAAAAAACCGACAGTTCAAAGAATGACTGTCCTCCTGACGATGTGTCCATTTTTTTATGTGTCGGCTTTTTTATTTGTCGCTTTTTCGACCCGTTCCCCATAGTGTATGCAGGTACAAAGCTAATTTAAATTATTTCAATCTACTTGTAATATTGTGATAAATAAAGATACACTATGAAAAATAAACAGCAACTTTTTTTTTAACATTTTATTCTAATTTTTATTTTTTACGACCCATAATCAATTACAGTGGATAGTATAAGATATAAGCTGATCCATCAGGCATATACAGAATGCCCAACATTCTTTGTTTTAATGGCATCGATATTAATAATTTGCAGTATCGTTGAATCACTGACATAATATTATTGTAAATGTTCATTATAATTATTAATTTCTAATATGCTTACAATTAATATGAAATCGTCTGCTTTATTTTTTCACTGCCACTTTTGCAATACAAATTTTCAACGACAACAAATACAGGGTGTTTATCATATTTTATTTCAATAATTGCATCTGCCTCGTACCAGAGTTGCCAGAAAGCGTCGAAAACCCATCCCTACCAAACCTCCGGGGCTTCCGGCCTGGCTCCGCCCCGCTCGCTTCGACTGGCTGAACGGTTTCCCGCGAAGCTGCCGTATTTCAAACGGCCCGCCGTCGTCGTTTAAAGAAACATAATCGATTTACGTATTAAATGAATATAAAAAAATTTGTATTTTCAGGGGAATCAATGTAAATCATATTCCTTATATTATTGACGAGAATAAATTTGAAAACAATAAGAAATCATTTTTTTTTTATACAAAATAATACCGAAATTCGTCAATTTTTGTTAAATTTTCATAAGACATATTTTTACAATTTGTAAGTATGCTCGATTTTTATAATATTTATAATTTTAAAAATATTAATAATAAATTCTAATAATACTGTGGAAAGTATTATATAAACGATAACTTTTATATTACTATTTTATGAATATATTAACTATTAAAATTACTGTTTTCAAATATTTTGAAACTAGAGCGTACTTCAATTACTTAAAAATAGTGAAAACTAATAATAACAGAGATTTCCGGTTATCCGACAAACGAATATGACGAACACTCTTATTAACAGAATCTTTCGTTGGTTCATATATGATGAAAACGAGGCGTAAAATGGCCATTTCACCCTTTCTGAATAAAAAAAGTAATTTACGTACGAAATACACGTTACGAACAAAATTGTTCATCATAGTGTGTATAAAATTCGACTTTACACTTCGAATTTGCATCTCGGAAGGTTAGAAAATATGACAGACATTTTACCAATACATATATATATTTGTTATATTACTTCGACCCAGACTAAGTCTGGACGAAGTATTGAATTTGGTCACTTCGGGCAAAAAAATTACCATATAGTTTTTCATCAAATGTCGACGTTTCAGACCCTAAGGAACCCAAATCAACAATAAAAAAATTTGTGTCCTTGATCTTGTACGTACGTACGTCCGTACGTCCCGTTTTTTTGTCTCGCGATAACTCGCGAACGGATAAGCGTATTGACATAAATTTTTTTTTAAAATACGCGTCTTGGCAAAACTTAGATCTGATTAGATTTTGGGACAGATCCACCCGTCCATTACTAAAAAAAATTAGCCCCAATTAAGTTTCTTTGTAGTTTTTTGCATTTATTTTGAAAAATACAAATTTTATTAAAAAATGTTTCAAACAAAAAAGATAGAGCATGAAATTCTCTACAAGAAAGGTTGTATGCATTTTCTTCCCAAAGTAATGCCATAAAAACTGGTTTAAAATGTTTATGACTATTCTCTGAAAAAGTATTGAATTTGGTCATCGCGGCAAAAAAATTACCCTATAGTTTTTCATCAAATTTCGACGTTTCGACCCCCTACCCCCAGAGGTAGTCTTTGCCAGCTCCTCGGGCGCGGTGACCACCTACGGGCGCAAAGTTCTTTTACGCCCTTGATACGAAAATAACTATTTCGATATATCTCAAAGATGTCTTATAGATATCTATAAGATATCCGTCATAGATCTTTTCGACACTTTCAAGATATCTTTGACGAATTATATGTATATATATTGTATATACAATATCATAATAATACGGACAGTACTTAGTAAAACACAGTAAACATGTAATATGCATCGAATAGTCTATTAGAATACAAGTGCATGAAGTAAGTGTTTTGCAACTTTTATTTATTAATACTTCGGCTGGCCTGTTGTCGGGGTCGAAGTTTTGAAAATGCTCATTTTCAATTTTCATACATATAAGAAACACTATATTGTTGTAACACATCTATCGAAGCCACTTGGACCTAAATATTATTGAACCCCCAAATATCAATATAATTTTATAATATAATTGAAAGCTGTTAGTAAACAAACGAGTCTTAAGGAATAGCCGACTCTCCACTGGGTCGAAGTTTCTGAGCGAGCGAAGCGAGCGAGGCATTACGCCAACACTAGTTTAGTATTGAATTGCATCACAATTTAACTGAACGAAAACATATTTAAAATAAATGATGATAATATTGTAGCAAATTTATTAACAATGCATAATCCATTAGAATGCTTTATTCTCATGATATTTTTTAATAGAAATTTCAAGATAATATATTCTACATATACTGGGAGATATATGCCTAAAACTTACAACCGCAAGGATTTTTCTCCGCAACTATATACTTTCAAACAATAAAAAATGTCATTATAACATATTTCTTACACATATATGTAATATCTTACTATATTAGATCATTGTATGATTTATATCATATACATATAAAAAATGATGAAAATATATCTGTATATATATAAATAAGACATAAATCCAAAACCGCATAATCTTTCGTTGAAAATTGTTATTATAAAAAGATTTATAATAACAATTTATAAATATTATAAATGATTTAAAAAGATTTAAGTACGAACACTTCTGTGCTATAATTGTTTCGAGGAGATTTTGTTACAATTAAAATATGCTTTGCTTTAATATATACCCTTGTATGTATTATTATCTATCGTTCATTTGTTCATTTTAATATATCAAATGTAAATCAAATCAAATTGATATTTCTATAAAAATATATTAAAGGCAATTAACATCAAGAAGAGTTTATTGTACTACAAATTTTAGTACAATGTAAGTTTTCTTCGATCGAATTTACAGCAGCCTTATATACATCTATTTGCTTCTCTTTTAATATACATAATAAAAGATATAATAATTACTTAATAATATTACGTTATCCAGTAGTCATTACCACTACTATTAGTATTATATGTTGTGATTTATTTAGCAATTTATAGCGGTAACATATATGACTAGTAGTTTTATTTTTATTACATAACATTGTGTTCTGTCACTTATAAAATAAAGTTAAACATTACAACAACAAAAAACCCGCATCATACATGAACCAACGAAAGATTCTGTTGATAAGAGTGTTCGTCATATCCGTTTGTCGGATAATCGGAAATCTCTGTTATTATTAGTTTTCATTCTTTTTAATTAATTGAAGTACGCTCTAGTTTCAAAATATTTGAAAACAGTAATTTTAATAGTTAATTTATTCATAAAAGTAGTGATATAAAAGTTATCGTTTATATTATATTTTCCACAGTATTATTAGAATTTATTATTAATATTTTTAAAATTATAAATATTGAGCTAACTATTAGTGAGACTTTTGTTCCTCTATATTCAAAGAAGTTTTATGGAAAATTTCAACTCGATTGGTTTAAAAATGACCAAAATATCCTGTTATATGTCGAATAAGACGCTGACGGTACCGTAACTGCCGACGGGGGTCGGCAGCGGTCCCAAATTCGTACCCTCGCCCAGCAAAGTTCCCCGGTTATTCCACACTGGACATAAGCAGAGAAAATTGCACGGACGGGGATTCGAACTCGGGACCTTCGCGACGTTCAGTTCGGGCGGACTAAGACTGACGCCTTAGCCCGCACGACCATCACGCCGACTTCGTCAATAATGTCAAGGAATATGATTTACATTGATTTCCCTGAAAATACGAATTTTTCATATTCATTTAATACGTAAATCGATTACGTTCCTTTGAACGACGACGGCGGGCCGTTTGAAATACTGCAGCTTCGCGGGAAACCGTTTGGCCAGTCGAAGCGAGCGGGGCGGAGCCAGGCCGCGAGCACCGGAGGTTTGGTGGGGATGAGTTTCCGAAGCTTTCTGGCAACTCTGCCTCGTACTTGCTATTGTTTATTAAAACAAATTTGATACTTTCATAAGGGGTAATATAACATTTTCCGAATAACTTAAAGGTGTAAATGTCAGCTCATAAATTGGTTTGGGATTCTGAAATTACTTATTTTGATGGAAAATATTGCATAAATTTAGTTGGTTTAATGAGCGATGGAGTAGCAAAGATCTTTTCCATTGTACGTTGCTCTGGCATATATTTTGCTTGGCCGATGTTTTGCTTGAAAACACATAGTCCACAGATTCCGGAGAGAACCAGCTTCTTACATTACTCTTGAATAATGGATCATAAAATGGTGTTTTGGTTTTAACGTACATCCAAACCGTTCAATGTACAAATTATGATATTTAAACTTGTTATTTAAACGATATATACAATTATATCGTCACAGGAAGTAATCACACAATGTGATGGTCCATATGCATATTTATAAATGATTATATACAAATGTTTTTATTACAATGTAAACAAATTTCATCTGGCTTTGGAAAAAAGCCAAGATGGCGCCGATTGATTAGAGTTAAAATTTTAGATCTCGTCAATTTTGAGTTTATTTATTGTGTTGTCAGTATATTTTTTACTTACTACATTAGTAATTACTTATCATTGCTACATAAATACTGTTGTGGATTAAAGTTGTTACGTGTATTGCCTTATTACGTACTAGTCCCGAAAAGGACTTGCAGTAACAATTAAATATTAAATACACTGGAGTTTTAGGTTTGAACTTTTTATTTATAAAGTATGTTACGCGGGTCGTACATAAAAAATATATCCGAATCGAGGGTGGTAGGTTTCGCGGAATCGTTTAAGTCGCGGTCTTAATCAGAGATTTTAATGGACTCTGTCACGGATGGAATTTGACTGAATGGCCTATGAATTTCATCGACCAGGTAACCTCGGGAAAACGATAAGATTTCCCGTAGGTACGTGGCTGTAGCTCGTGACGGGCCGCTGGACTCGAAGAGAGCCTGATAAGACTTTCGTAAGAAGTCTGATCAAGCTCTCGTGTTTCGAGACCGGATGTGTATTTAGATATCGTCTATACGTTTGATGCGTCGCTGTCGAAAGAAAACGGGGCATCGAACTAGATCGATTAAATATTTAATTAGGCGTTTATCGCCGAAAATATGTTAACGTGATGTTCCGAGTATCGTAAGCGGAAATGCTCCAACAGCCCATCTCGGTATCTAAAGCTGAAGTTTACGGAAATCGTTGTTTGTCCGGAACAACTATGATTACATTAGAATATAATAATCTACGTGCGCGGTGCCATAAGATATTAGAAGATGGTGCAGCCGCGTACGTAACACGCCCGGGGCCTAAAAAATCGACGTACCACCGTCGATCAACATAAAAACGAATCTATATAATATAAGTCTTTGATTGAAATTAAAAAAATGACCCAACGCAAAGCATGGCCATGGTAGTAATATATATGTATACAAATATGTTACGGTCATCTTATACAATTCATTAATACAAAGTCGTCCGTTTGCACGACGACTGACTCTGTCTGAATGCGACGAACGCGACGCTGTCGAGGTGTTGGAACCTGAAAGTCTGAAACACTTCTCATTCCACAAATTAGTAGATGGAGAGACCCCCAACGGAGGAATCTCCAGATTAAAAAGGCTATGACAATAAACAAGATTGAACCTGGTGTATATAGTGATTATCATAGTGGATAGTGTTAATAATGCGTTAAAAAAGTTTTATTCCAGATATTCCGATTGGTATGGGAACCACGCGAGGTGAAACGAACGATCCGCCGGTTCGATTCACTTTCATCAAATACGCGGCCGATTGCCCTCGTAACCCCACGTATGCGCGAGGATGTAAAGGGTGACATTCCCGAACCTAGGGATTCTTCACCAGAAGAACCAATCCCCGCCGCACTGTTGCGGATTATGGAGACTCTCCGGTCGCGTCAGTCGGATCCAAATGAGTGAGTAGTGATTATTTCTTAGAACATAAAAATGAAGCACATTGGACCATATATAATAATAAAATATCGCTTATATGAAATATTATATAACTCTTTGCATTAAATAAAAATTTCGACTTTAATTTTTATAAATGATTTAAGCTCCAAAATATTAGTATAAAAAATTAATACAATACATGGTTTCTGTAGAATTTTGATCAAGCTTTCGTATAAAAATATTTATTTTTATGAATTATTACAGAAAAACATACAAAAATCGTTTCGAAGTGTTTAATTTAAATTTTACAATAGATCCACCGTTTTTAAAAATCTGAAAAAATTCATAAAAAAACTTCTGTTTGGTACATTTCTAACAGCATATTAAACATCTTGAGCTGTGACTATTTTATATGCTCATTATCGATTTGAATTTAATAGCAAAAAATGAAGGCCCCTCAATTGCATGTAAAGCTATACAACACAGGGGCCTTCTTTCTAGAAAACTTAAAGTTAATTATCTCCGTCAATTTTGATCGTAGAATAATTATTTTTTTTAATTTTAAAGGGAATTTCATGCTCTACACGACTTATTTATCCAAATTTATATATTTTTATTTCTTACTCACAATAGCTTCAAAAAAGTGCCAGTAGTATTGAAATGGTTATGTGCAATTCCCCAAGTTGGAAGTTTTAGATTTTTTTAATATTAAGTTTTGTATTGTCATCCGTTATCTTAATACGATATATGTCTACGTGTTTTCTCACAAAAATATCTAACTTCGAAATTATATTAGCTATGGGCTGCCGCCGCGTACCGCGAAACTTTCGCACGGTCGGGTTTACGTCTATTCGGGGTGTGCGCGGATAGTGAACTTTTCCGCCGTTAGTTGCCGTCAGAGCGTTCGTGCATATTTTTGGTTCAAACGGTACTTGGAATTTTAGTAGGGACATTTTGATCATATACTTTACATTGATTTTTCAACATGTTATCAATTTCCTTCCGACAATTAGCAAAGGATGGAACCTACCTTAACATTTGGTAATAATTCCCTTTGTCTTGCAGTAATACAACGAATACCAGAAGAAGCAAATTTTCTATGTTTCGCTTTATGAAAAGGATTGCAACAACGATCTGTGAAAGAAGGCATACTTTTATAGATTTATACCTGAATTCAGTGAATTACTATAAAATACAAATTTACAGCAATATTATATTTTCATTTATAATGATCAATCTGAGCATATAACTTTTTAACCTTTTATTTACCTTTCAGAATATACGTCGTATATAATAGCTAATAAGGTATCGTGTCAGGAGTACCGACAAGCCTCCTTATGACTATCCAAAAACCCATTTCTGTAGAGAGAACCAAAAATATGCACGAACGCTCTAAAACTTCCAACTTGGGGAATTGCACATAACCATTTCAATACTTCTGGCATTTTTTAAGGTTATTGTGAGTAAGAAATAAAAATATATAAATTTGGATAAATAAGTCGTGTAGTGCATGAAATTCCCTTTAAAATTAAAAAAAATAATTATTCTACGATCAAAATTGACGGAGATAATTAACTTTAAGTTTTCGAGAAATAAGGCCCCTGTGTTGTATATGCAATTGAGGGGCCATCATTTTTTGCTATTAAATTCAAATCGATAATGAGCATATAAAATAGTTACAGCTCAAGATGTTTAATATGCTGTTAGAAATGTACCAAACAGAGGTTTTTTATGAATTTTTTCTGATTTTTAAAAACGGTGGATCTATTGTAAAATTTAAAATAAACACTTCGAAACGATTTTTTATGTCTTTCTGTAATAATTCATAAAAATAAATATTTTTATACGAAAGCTTGATCAAAATTCTACAGAGACCATGTATTGTATTAATTTTTTATACTAATATTTTGGTGCTTAAATCATTTATAAAAATTAAAGTCGAAATTTTTATTCAATGCAAAGAGTTCTATAATATTTCATACAAGAGATATTTTATTATTATATATGGTCCAAAGTGCTTCATTTTTATGTTCTAAAGTTAAGTGACTAGTTAGATAAGAAAAAAAAAATGAAAAAAAAGTTGCACATTTGGCGTGGAATGCCCCATATATTCTTTACCAATATACATGTGCGTGCGTGCGTGCGCGTGTGCATACGTACGTATGTATGTATGTATGTATGTATGTATGTATGTATGTATGTATGTATGTATGTGTGTATGTGTGCGTGCGTCCGTGCGTGCGTGCGTGCGTGTGTGTGTATGTGTGTATGCGTGCGTGCGTGCGTGCGTGCGTGCGTGCGTGCGTGTGTGTGTGTGTATGTATGTATGTATGTATGTATGTATGTATGTATGTGTTACGTCCTACGTAACGCACCTAATTTCCAAAATACCGACCAAATATCTGATGCAATAGCCCGCCTGGCGTATACTAACCGAACCTCTTAACAAATAACTTACCGATACCGATCGAAAATAGAGAACCCTATAATTCCTGAATTTCCACTCCCACTTACAGTTTCCTACATTACCAGTAGAGAGTAATAATATAATTAATTATTTTATATAAACTTTCCGAAATAGTCTCAAAGGAAAATGTACGGGAAAATCTAAAAGCATCTTTAGAAAGTGCAGCAAACCGGACTACCAACCCGTACCCTTGACCAACTCTATCTATTTCTAAAAAAGTAATAAAAATTCCAAAGTACATCCGCTTTCTCATGCACACGCTTATATGACATACTTTTCTTTTCCAAGAAAATTCTTTTTTTTATATAATATAAAAATTATAAACCAAAACTAACGAACAATAGAATGATAACATTGGTCGGATTAGTCTCCATATTTAGATACAAATTCTATTACAAGTGCTGGTTTTGCAGAAAACACATTTATAAAATAAAATGAAACGTTTATTTATAATAACTAACAAATTCCGTTTTTTCCTTTTATTACAATAGATTCAACCACGAAATTTCATTAGTCGAACTTCCAAACTGGTATCGAACAAACGAATAAATAAACATTAGCGTATAAAACATTGTGAACGCCATCTCATGAATAAACAATGAACCTTTTTTTCTCTGTTACAAAATTGAACCTCCTTTAAAATTTAGCATCTCGATAATCATGTTACAATAATACAAAATTTATAAAAACAAACAATTATTTTAAGAATATCTCATTGTTTATTCAAGTCTTGTACGAAATTCATGCTTTGTATCACTATGTGTAAATTGCTCTTACAAGCCTTCAATAAAAATACTGTTAAATTGTACAATAATCAACAACAGTTGTATTAAAACAATTAATGCAAAATAGTTTATTAAAAATACAAATTTACTATTAAAACAGCACAACGACATATAAAAATTGCATAAAATCTATCGGATTATAAAAAACTAATTTAGTAAATATTAACAAATAAATATCTCCAATTCTATACAAGATACAACTACCGTTCATTTTTGTACAATCTTAAAATTAACGTAATTGTCTAAACGCGCAAAAAGATTCTGTTCAATTCGGACGGAAGCTGCAAATCTTGCATTCACATGAATTTTGGCTAGAAAACCGTGACACGACACAACGCTTCAAAGCGGAATTGGGCACCACGGGCGTTATCCAGTATAAATACAGCACCTCCTGGACCGAAAAAGTTAGTTAAGGTTGAGCACACTGTAAAAAAAATCGTGTAAAATTACAGTTGAGAATGGGTTCGAAAATTACCCACTTTCAACGCAGTGAATTTACTATGTGGAACACAGTAACTTTCCCTAAATCTTGTAATATTACTCGTTTGTAAAATTACCACGTCCAACGTAGGCTCGAAAAATTACCTACGTTTGACGTGGTAAAAGTACAACAGTCTAATATTTTCCCTATGCTCGACGTCGTAAATTTACAATGCGGCGGTAAATCTCTAACCTCACTTCGGTAAAATTTCAACGCTCAACGTAATGTTATTACCAAATTTTCATTTTCATTTTTTACAGTGCAGTTAAGCTCGAGCGGTTAAGTTCAGCTCGACAAGTGCATCACTTCAGCCCAGCAGCCTAGGTTCCGAAGAGGGGTCGGGACTTCCATCGGCACAGCGAGTCATCGAGAAATAATAGTAAGTATCTTCCCCTAAGTTAAGATTCCAGGCGACGCGGGCGAACTCGTCTCCGCGGCAATTCTTTTTTTATATATTTTTTTGGGGGTAAACTAGTTGCGAAAAGAGACAGAGCTCGGGACCAGGGCCAAATCTTTTGGCCCGGCGTTTCTATCTCTCCCTCGAGGAACTTGTAAACCCTTTCCTCTGTTTATTCCGGGATTGGTACGTGCCAATGCGGAATCGACCCATAGGGAATTAGGTCATAGCCTTTTCACTTTTTTTTATATTATTTTTTATAAGTTTCCCGCGTTTCTCCTTCCGCGAAACTAAATTTTTCCACGTTTGTTACAGTGGCCCGAAATAATAAGGGTGTCCGCCGTTGAAAGCGGGAGCGAGCTCGCAAATTGTATAAATTCCTGTTGGAGCAACGCGCCCAACGAGAAGGACAGCCAGCGAACATCCCCGATCATAACCAGCCTCCTCCCCCGCAGAAAATAAAAATTACGTTGGAGGAATATCGCCGCCGTAACGCGATCTCAAAATAAAAAAGGTTATAAAAAAGAAAAATCGAGTTTTTATTTATTTTTTCCCCTTTCCTTTTGAACACATTCGGCAGCTCAGTCCACCCTAAAAGAATCCTCAAATCGACCCTTCTGGTCGATTTGGCCCTTTCCCGGCAGAGAGGTGGCGTCCACGCTCGGGCGCCATCCCAGCTATAACATATGTATGTATTAATATATGAATATGTTTGATATGAAAGCGAATAAGTTTAAAGAATTACAATTGTCATCGACTTGACAAAAGTGTCTTCTTTGCTGTATTCGCTTACAACTTTCTGGAATATATTTGTAATATAGACAAATAATTATTTATTTTGTCATATATATGTTTCATTCTATTACATACATACGTAATAGAATTATATTACGTCCTCGCTCTTCTACATTACCCATGTAGTATACTTCGGCCGATCAGGCGAGTCCCACGAATTCAGAGTTTCAAAAGCGACGTTGTCACCCCCTCCCGACTCGTCGCGGGCCCCCGGATTTCATTTCCTTCTTCGTGCGCGGAAGGCGAAACACGCGGTTGAGAGTTTCGACCCTCTTTTTGGAAATAATTGCGTTTTTGTTTATTAAAGATATATATAGTGAGAATAAACAGAATAGAAAATTGAAGAAATTATTAAGGAAATTAGATAAAAAAACAGTGAGAGTCATCTTCGCTGTCGGATGAATCTGAACAACTGGCAAAGAATGATTCGATTCAAGAGGTATAGTAAATATCGAAGGAAATGCCAAGGAAGAATCGATGGAGGGCAGTTTTGAAGAAGAATTTCTACCAGAAAAACAAGGAACAAAATTCCCGGAAGCAGAGGTTATAGATGAAGAATGGTTAAATATTGTAAGTACAGTGAAATTAATGCGAGGTTTTAACATACAAGACGCGTTTTTGTTTTATTTCATATCAAAAATTATTAGATTGGAAAAGTGTACTTTCCGGCAGTCAAATCATAACAATGTACTCGCGCCTGCCACGTGTTAGGACAAATAGAGGACAAACATACTTTCATCTGCGCTTGCTCGGCGGCAGGACAAGGATAGAAATTGTTGTCCGTGCTCTCTTAGTGGGGAGACAAAGACCGACTACGTTCTCGCGCTTACTTACAGGATAAGACGAGAATAGAGAACCACGCGTGCTTGTTGATTTCGGTCGCGTTGAGTTACAGCTTAAATTTCCGATATCTATTTTTTTAAAATGTATATATAAACGAGGCACGCTAGATACATAACTTTTAAATACATTGAGTGCAAAATTTTCTTTTTTCTTTCTCTGTTATAATATATTAACAGTAAAATAATTGTGTCAAAATATAGTTCGGCGAAGACCCAACAGAAAGCGCTGCGCTTAAAATTACTACCAAGCCAGAACTTATAAAAAGATGGCAATTTTACTGCACGGAAGGATTAAAAAAAGACGACTTCGATTCATTAAATAAGAAATATAATTGCTTAAAAGAATCAGAAGCGCCGAAACTAAATCCACAGATATCAGCAACGATGAAGGAGGTTACAATTGCCCGAGAGTATGTAAATTTAATTACTTACCATCTCTTAATGAGATATAATTATGTATATTCATGTGACATTTATTGCATTATTTTTAGCAATCACATGTCGGAGATACAGACCTTAGCAGGTACTGCATTGTCGATCGTTGGTTCCTTGGTATCAAACCAAGTGAACTCAGTGTATGACAATAAAGACGAAGGGTTAGATTTAACTGAGCTATTGTCGGGGCTTTGCGATATCGGCAAATTTTTAATTGTTTTAGTTCAGAAGCAATCTAATTCTAGAAAAGCTTTTATTGAACCGGACTTGACAAAGGAAACAAGAGCAATTTTAAAAGGAATAAAGATAGATGAATTTTTATACGGAAAAGACTTATATGAAAAAATAAAAGAGGCTAAAGCATTAAGTAAATTAGGTGAAAATTTGAAAATTCAACCAGTTAAATCTAATCCTCGAGGAACAGCAAAGATAGGTTTAAACACCAGAACCCCGTTTGCACGTCGTCCTCTTACAAATCAGACGGGGTCTACATATTTCGGAGGACGTCAGAGACAAAGGGTATTTTTCAAAAACAATACTCAGTTTGTAAATCACAGGCAACAGCCAACTCAGCGTCCAAAGATTCACCCGCATCAAAACAAAAGGAATTAAATTATTCATTATTGTAAGTTTAGCAGGTCGACTAGGTTGTTTTAGTGATGAGTGGCGAAAGATCACCAATGATAAGTTTATTTTAGATTGCATAGAAGGTTATTAAATTCCAATTAGTAATTTTAATGAGATGAATGGTTTAAGAAGTGTTGATGTTTTCGGGACAACAAAAAACAAAATTGAAGATTTAAAAAATGCAATAGATTCCTTACTTATTAAAGGAGCGATTCAAATTTGCCACGAATGCGAAAATCAAATTTTGTCACCCTATTTTCTACTTCAAAAGCCAAATGGTACCCATAGATTTATATTAAATCTGAAATGTTTAAATAAATTCATTAAAAAAGATCATTTTAAATTAGAACATATGCGCACCGCCATACAATTGATTTTTCCAAATTATTATTTAGCTTCTATTGATCTAGAAGATGCGTATTATCTCGTCCCTATACACACAGAAAGCAGAAAATACCTGAGATTCAAATTCAACAATATTTTATATGAATTTACTTGTCTACCATTTGGTTTATGCACGGCACCATATATTTTTACTAAGATTATGAAAGTAGTTGTTCAATATCTGAGATCTCAAGGCTTCTCATCGGTGATCTATCTAGACGATATTTTATGCATAGAATGTGATAAAGAGAGTTGTAGTAGAAATGTGAAAGAAACCGTTAGACTGTTAAGAATGCTAGGGTTTTCGATAAATTACAAAAAATCAAGCCTGATACGAGCTCAACGATGTAAGTTTTTAGGATTCATTATTGACACTCTTAAGTATGCAGTAGAATTAACTCGAGTGAAACGAGAAAGTTTATTTCTTTTAATAGTACAATTCTTAAAGCAAGAAACTTGCTCTATTAAAGATTTTGCACACTTGATAGGCAAATTAATTTCAAGCTGCCCAGCAGTAGAGTATTCGTGGCTGTACACCAAAATATTAGAAAAAGAAAAACTATATCAGCTTATTATTAACGATTATGATTACAGTTGTCAAATGAGCATATCAAATGAGGTAAAAAGAGAATTATTATGGTGAAAAAATAATATTAAAGACAGCGTACATTATATTAAAGACGATACTTATAATATGACTATATTCACGGATGCTTCACTGACTGGTTGGGGTGCTACAAACGGCCAAAAAGACATTTACGGGTTTTGGTCAGCTAACGAAAGTAAAAGGCATATAAACTATTTAGAACTTTTGACAATTAAGATTGCTCTAGAAAGATTAGCGGATGATCTGACTAATTCTCAAATCTTACTCCGAGTAGATAATACTACTGCATTATCTTATATAAACAAAATGGGAGGTTCAGGCTTGGAAATTATAGTCTTTTGGCAAGAGAAATCTGGCAATGTGCTGAATCCAGGAGAAATATCTTCTTTGCATCATACATTCCTTCAGAAAAAAATATAGTAGCGGATAGATTATCTCGAATAAAAAATCTTGACACAGAATGGGAGCTAAATGGAATATATTTTAAAGATATTTGTAATAGATTTGGTCAGCCGGAAGTTGACTTATTTGCTTCTTATATAAATAAAAAATGCAAAAGATTTGTCTCTTGGAAGCCAGAAAAGAGAACATAGCTGGTAGACGCCTTCACATTTTCTTGGTCTAATATTTTCTTTTATGCGTCCCCCCCCCCTTTTCGCTTATAACAAAGACCTTAGCTAAACTAAGAAATGAAAAGGCAGAGGGAATCGTGGTAGTGCCCTTTTGGCCAAAACAGCCATGGTTTCCCTTATTTAAACAATTATGTATTGTCGAACCAATAATTTTTAAGCCTAATGCGAATTTACTGTTATCCCCATCTAGAACGCGGGAGCATCCACGAGCAAAGTACCTATCCTTGATTGGGAGCAAATTATCAGGCAATCATTTAGTAGAAGCGCTCCAGAAGAATCAATAGATATAATGACAGCGTCCTTAAGTAGATCTACGTTAAAACAGTACGGAAGTGCACTTAAACAATGGAGAGAATATACGATAAAAGAGAATTTAGACTTATATAGTATTAATGTCGAGAATGTTAAAGTTTTTGACTGACCGATTTCAGTCAGGTGCTTCATACGGCACTCTAAATTCTTGTAGGAGTGCGCTTTCCTTAATCACAGAAGCAAAAATAGGCGAACACCCTAAGATTACGAGATTTATGAAAGGCGTTTATAAGTTAAGGCCGCTAAGACCCAAATATTCTGGTACTTGGGATGTCTCAATAGTCCTAAGTTATTTGGAAAAATTAGATGAATCTAGTCTAGAAAAACTGGCATATAAAACTGTGATGCTTTTAGCCTTAAGTACAGCTCATAGGGCTCAGACTTTGTCATACATAAAGATTAGTAATATAAGGAAGGTTGATAGCGGTTTAGAGATAAGGATTCCAGAGCTGATAAAGAATTCTGGACCAGTAAAATACCAACCAGTATTACAGATTCCATTATTCCTCGACAAGCTAAAGTTATGCGTTGTATCAACAACATTGTCTTACATCAATCGAACTAAATTAAGTAGAAATAAGATAGATCAATTATTTATCTCGATTAAAAAACCAATCCATGCAGTTTCTTCACAGACGTTGAGTAAATGGGTAAAAAAGTGTTTACACGAAAGTGGAGTAGATGTTTCAGTCTTCACGGGTCATTCAACCCGTCACGCTGCGACATCTGCCGCTTTCCAAAATGGTCTAGATTTTGATACTATTCGAAGAACTGCGGGTTGGTCGGAGCGATCAGATACTTTTGCCAAATTTTATAATCGGCCTATTTTGAAAGATGATTTCGAGTTTGCAAGACCTGTGTTCAATAAAATATATAAATAAATAAAAAAAAAAAAAAAAAAAAAAAAAAAAGGTAGTACTCTAAATAACTACATGGGTAATGTAGAAGAGCGAGGACGTAATATAATTGAACAATCGAACGAACTTACTTTAAGTTCGAATACATTTACAACCCTACCCATAATATCCATAAAATTAAATATAAGTAGTCAAGTATATATTAATTTAGATCCCATCCCCTTTTCACAGAACATATATAAAATGCCTTACCTCACCTTAACTACTCTGAATTATGAAATCCGGGGGCCCGCGACGAGTCGGGACGGGGTGACAACGTCGCTTTTGAAACTCTGAATTCGTGGGACTCGCCTGATCGGCCGAAGTATACTACATGGGTAATGTATTCGAGCGAGGACTTCATATAATTACAATCGAACATCACTTGAGGTAAGTTCGTTTGATTGTTCAATAAATAGCTATTTATCAAATTAACTATGTTATTAAATTATTGTAGATAATATTCATTGTGAAATTAAAAAAACCTTACATTTAACCTAAATAAAACTTACCTGTCATCATTCATGATAGAAACTGAAAATAGGTCGTATAGTATATTTTATTATATTGAATGCGTTATTTGAATAAAAACGTTTAACCCATTGTCAGCATTAGATTGAACATCGATAATTTGTATATAAATGCCTTTAGAAAAATATGACCTCTACCGTTTCTAACCTAAACTTGTATGCTCTTTCAGAATCTTTCAACAGAATTTCGAAAAAATGAACCGCAAAAAAGTTATACACGTTTTTCTGTTAAAAAACATGGTTTTTTACGTTTTGTTTTTCACAAAAACATCACTTTCACCTCTAAATGGCGTTGGGAACATATCTAAGTTGAAAATATCGCGTCCATGAACCCCCAGGATTAAAATGTACCATATCTGAATTCATAATTCAAGATAGCAGTTTTCAAAATGGCTCCTAGAAGCTCAAAATTCTTTTCAAAACTTAACCATTTTTTTCTTAAAAACTATAGACTTTAGAGAAAATTTTAGATTAAAATAATCTATCGCAATCATCAGCATTCCGTGAGGAACTGCGTGCCGCTCTCCACGTATTGAGTACGCTCGCGAGTTATCGAATCGTGCATCGGACAGAATTCTGAATTTGGTTTGAGTGACCTCTCTCCCTTGCGGGTTCAGGTCACTCCCGAATGGACAGCCCAATCCGTGGACTGGGCTGGGAAGTTGTAAGGGCTTACCAAACCCCGTCATTCTCGCGAAGCAAGCTTGCACAACAATGACTACCAGTCATCCCTGGTGCTGCACGTACACCGGTCCCCACTGGTCAGGGGCGAAGTTATCTTCCCTAGCGAACCACTACCCCCGCGAGTCCAACACCAACTCCTCGGGCGAGGTCTCGTCGTTAAAACGACGCGATCCCGGGGCCTCCGAGCTCCCGCGGTACCTTATCCCAGGGTAGGGATCTAGCTTTTTTGGCAAAACTTATTTATGATACTATGGCCCGTCAACAAGTAGCAACCTCTCAGGCTGAGATTCAGCCAAGGCTTCCCCCTGAATGCCGTGACCACAGGAGTAAAACCGAATGTAACGGCTCGGTGGCTGCCCACCTCCCATTCGGCTTGCCACAATTTTGTGACATTCTCTTCCAGTTGAGCGCACCTGTCCTCGGCGTCCGCAACTCCCGCTGCGATCGGCTCGTCGCCAGGTAGCTGCACCCGCCGCATGCTCGATAGCCCTTCTTCTTGCCCGCAGGTTCCATGGGGGCTCGCCCATGAGCATGGCTTGTCTCGCTACGGTTCGGCATACGGGTATAGACCCGTATAAGGCTACACTCTGGGCCCGGAGTACCTCCAACCTTGTCCATACTCCCTTGACCTTGGGACCCCAGATCTCGGCTCCGTAAAGGGCGCAGGCGCTGATTAATCCCCCGAAGGTGATGTTTGTGGCGTGTCCCTGAGTCCCCATTCCCTTCGTAAGGATCGCATTCCTGACACTATTGGTGCCAGCTTCTCTCTTATGCTCTTGACGTGGGACATCATACTCAACTTTGTGCCGGCTCTTATCCCCAGTTATGTTGTTTCCGGCACAAAGGAGATCCGCAGCATGGCCGGACTTGACTACCGGATTCCCACCCTTCCAATCGCCTCGCAGGAATTTTCTCCGCTGACGCCCAATCCCCGGCTAATTCCCTACTCGCTGTCTATCCCTAGATGTTCGCTGAGCTTTAATTCCAGGTTCCGCCTTGAGCTCCTCCCACGAGAATCAGGAGGTCATCCGCATACGCCACCGCCTCAATCCCCCTCCTTCTGAAATCCAGGAGAAGGGAATTCATGGCGAGGTTCCATAGTAGCGGTCCCGAAATTGACCCTTGTGGGATCCTCTCACCACTGAGTCTCTGGTGATCTCCCCGTATTTGGATGTCCCGGAAGTAATCTTCCCTAAGACCGATTTCGGGGCACCCGTGGTTTATGTTCCTTATAATTTTATCGTGGGCGAGGTTGTCAAACGCACCCTTAAAGTCAATAAACATGCCCACAATATATTTGTGTGGCATGTTTTCGACGGTTTCCAATACCCTGCTCCAGGCGTCTATGGTGGATCTGAGCAGCGCCACTACCCTGGCAAGCTTCCAGCGTCCGGGAAAGTAACCCTCCGCGAGGCACTAATTGTACATCGTCAGCAAGAAATGCGGGATTGTGTAGGCGAGAATCCGGAGCATGCGGACTGATAGGCCGTCCCTCCCCGAGGATTTCCTCACTTTCATTCGGTCGACTACCGCTTTAAGCTCGGGGTGTCTGAAGGAGTCCGGGCTGCAGACAGGTCTTCTTTCGTTCTGCGCTCTTGGGGGCAAGATCGGACTTCCTGGGACAAACGCTTCCATAAGGACCCCTGCCGCTTCTTCCCATCCCTCCGTCTTGTTCCCGTCGGGCTTTTCCACCGCACAGAGGTCCGTTTGCTGGTTTATGCCGCGGAGCAGCTTGTAGACCTTACCCCACGGGTCTCTGTTGCCTTCCATTTGGACGAAGTTTCTCCAGTACTCATTCTTTTTCTCGATCAGGAGTTTTCCATACGCCCGTTTCCGCTGCTTATATTCCCTCTCTACATGAGACGTACATCGCTCCGTCGCTCTGAACTTCCGTCACCTGACTCTGGCCTTCCGCATTCCTGCCCTGGCTCTGGCTTTCCTACACGCGGGTGAGACCACGAGCACCTTGTGGGCCGTACCTCCTTCACGAGCGCCCGAGGTGAATAAGACCATCATGCTGTTACTCGGTATCCCCTTGTCTCTGAGGTTCCTCTCCAACGTCAATTTGAGAAAGGCCTCATCACTCAAATCCATCGGAACATCGTATACCATTACCCGCGGGTCCCTTTCATTGACAGGCTGAGTGGCCTTCAGCCCAGCGCCCGCCAACGCTTCGTGATTGGCCAGTTTCTCTGCCTGCTCTGGCGACTCTAGGACCAACACTACACCTCCGGATCTTATGGACCTCGGGCTGCGGACAACAAGTCCTTCTCTCACCGGGTTTATTAACTCCCTCATTTTTGCTTTGGCGGTCTCGGATCTTTCTGAAGGGGAGCCATCAGTCTCGTGGGTATGTATGAATACAACACTGCTCTTCACGGTCGGGCGCGTGTCTCTGGCATTGGTATCTGGGGAGGAGATGGACATTCAGATGCACCTTGTTGCAGCGCCGAGCATTTCTGCATATGTCCTCATTGGTGTTCTGGAATGCTGGCCCGCGTTCGGCTGTGTTCCAATCGCCATTCCGCCATCCAACCTTGAAGACTCTCTCTATCAGGATTGGTGTTAACCAACTGGTTACCTAAACCACTCAATTTCAGCTCTCTTTCATCTAATGTGTTGCTCTGACTTCGCTGTTCATCCTCGAGCCTGGTGATTTTGGCTTCCGAGTGCTTGATAATTTTCGACAGTTCACGGAATGCAACAGAAATTCTAGCTCGTACGACGTCAGGGATATTGCCCTCCGCTAGAATGTTTTCTACATGTCTGCCGTACTCCTCAGCGATGTTTGGAACCACTTCCAGAGCTAGCATCTCTGGTTTGCGGCACAGGGCATTCTCCACATTCCCGCAGCATCTTTGACGCTCGTTATTTCGGTGACAGATCCTATTTTATCTTCAGCCGTTCTGACTGGTTCTCTAGCGTGGCGCCGCTGTTATGGCCTATGTCACCGGCCTTTTTCTTTTTACCCCTTGGGGATTCTGAGGAATGCGAGGTCTCGTCCGTTGGCCTATCCGCATGCTTCCTCTGAACGTAAGGGGCCGCCTTGGGTGGCATCTATCTCGTGGACCACTTCCATGTCCTCAAGGACATCCTCCGTTCTTCTCATCACTCGGCGAGCGTGGCAGAGAGCCAGGGCGCGGGGCATCCGGGATCCTGAGATCGAAAGGGGATATAAGGAGGCCAAACGAGCCTATGCCAGACTTCTCATCGAGACGAAGACGCGCCACTGGCGGGCCTTCGTCGAGAAGGATGGCAACCGGGATCCGTGGGGCAAAGTATACAGTCTACTCCGGGGCAAGAAACAGCGGAGGGACCTGTGCGCCGTCCGAAAACCTGATGGTCAGAAGACGGAAGGAATGGACGAGACTGCAGGTCTCCTCTTAGAGACATTTGTCCCGGGTAGACCTGAGATCCCACCGGCACCCGCAATGGACGTGAGGACGACTGTTTCCCCGGTCAATTTTAGGCATCCGGAACTGAGGGCAGTTTCCAGCCGCATGCGACTGGGAAAGGCCCCAGGAATGGATGGAGTGACGACCCTTATGTTCAGGATCCTGGTGTCCACTGTCCCGCACTTCCGCCTGACCTTATACAATAAGTGCCTCGCCAAAAGCTACTTCCCGCGGAGCTGGAAGGTCGCGAGAGTGGTTGCCCTCAAGGGCACCGGTAAAGATGCTGAGGCTGTATCCTCATACAGGCCAATAAGCCTGGTGTCGGTGATGGGAAAGGCCTTAGAGGCAATGTTGGCAAATAGGCTGAGGCAAAAGGTGCCAGACTGGGACGACGCGCAGTACGGCTTCCGGGCAGGGAGATCAACTCCCGACGCGTGCTCGAGGGCTATGAAGATAGCGGAAGACATGCCCCACAAATACATCGTGGGGATGTTCATTGATTTCCGGGGCGCCTTCGACAACCTCGCCCACGAGACGATCATGAGGGATATGGCTCACTACGGGTGTCCCGAGATCGACCTCTGGAGGGATTATTTCCGCGACCGCAAGGCGGTGATGACCTCCAGATTTGGGAACATCATCAGGGACGTCTACGAGGATGCCCACAGGGGTCGGTCTCGGGACCACTCTTGTGGAACCTAGCCATGAACTCCCTTCTTTTGAAATTCAGAAGAAGGGGGATCATGGCAGTGGCGTATGCCGATGACCTCTTGATCATCCTGGGAGGGGAGTCGAGGCGAGAACTTGAGCGAGCCTTATGTGGGCAACTACGTGAGGTGCACGACTGGGGAATCGGTCGGGGAGTGGACGTTAATGGGAAGAAGTCCCAGTGCATGTTCCTCCGGGGTAATCTGTGTGGCAGATACCCAGTCGTCAAGAGCGGGTCCCTGTGAGTTTCCTTCGTAGAGGAAACGACCTACCTGGGCATCAGGGCCGGTGCAAGGTTGAGCATCATGCTCCATATCAACGGCATAAGGGGAAAGATTGCACAGGTCGTATCGGAGATGCGTTCTTTACGAATGGGGACTCCGGAGGCGTGCCACGTCCATTATCTTCGGCGGATTCTTCTGGGCGTGTGCCCTCTACGGAGCGCAGATATGGGGCTCTAAGGCCAAACGAGTGCGGGCTAGGTTAAAGGTCCTGAAGGCACAACGGGTAGCCCTGCACGGGTCCATACCTGTGTGCAGGACGGTCTCGACACAGGCCATGCAGGTCCTCATGGGCGAACCCCCGTGGGACCTGCTGGCGAGGAAAAAGGTCGTGGAGCACGCCCTCAGGCAGCGGACGCCGATGGACAGCGAAGATCCGCTTTCGGTGGGGGTTCTGGACGCGGAGGATAGGGACACCCACCTCAGAGACGCGGTTGACAAGATCTGGCAGGAGGAGTGGGAGTCGGGTGATGGAGGCGCGGTCACGTACCAGTACGCTCCCGTGGTAACGGCCTTCAGGGGCAAACCCTGGCTTAACTTAAGCCTCAGGGGATGTTTCCTGCTGACGGGCCACGGGAGTGTGAATAAGTTTCTGCACTCTCGGGGGCTATCAAGCTCCCCAGCGTGCTTGTGTGGAAAAGCCGTCGAGACGAGCGCACACATCTTGTGCGAGTGCCCCAATTATGGCGCATTTCGCGATTTACCGGCGATGGGGATCACCAGGACCGGTGACAGGGCATGGGACGTGTCCGGCGTCCTGAGGACGGAGGCTGCCTACGCAGAGTTCTGCAGATTCGCGGAACGGGCTTTCGCGCTAAGGGACGCCGAGATGAGGCGAGATGATTGATTTCTCGCAGAACTCCTACGGCACTGTGGAAGTTCTATGAGAAATCAACTGGGTCGTCTAGATCCCTTTGGCACGTGCATCGCCGGGAAATACTGGTAGTCATTGTCGCGTAAGCTTGCTTCGTGGGAATGACGGGGTTTGGTAAGCCCTCACAATTTCCCAGCCCAGTCCCTGGATTGCCCTAAGGAGTGCCCTAAACCCGAAAGGGAGGGAGGGCACAGTAAACAAATACAGAATACTGTTCTTCTCATCAAGCGTTCTTCCCGTTCTCTAGCATTCCGCACTCTTTCCTCATCTTCCCTCCTCTTAATCTCCGCTATTTCGATCTTCCTTTGTTCCTCGCGGAACATATTCCAGCCTTCTTGCCTTTTCTTCCCTCCTCTTTCTTGCTTCCTTTCTATCTTAGTGTCTGAATCTTCTTCGCTATTGTGTCCCTCTTCCGTGTCCGTACCGTCGTAGGATGTACTTGTCGACGATGAGGTGCGACCAGTAGACTCCTGAACCGGGCTTTGTTCGTCCGAGTCACTGGGCTCATCCCTCTTCCCACTGTGGTCTCTACTTACAGCTACTAAGAAAAATCAAATATTGGTATAACAAAGCACAATGCTATTTTTATAAATTATTAAATTATTTAAAAGAATTACATTTCAGTAGAATTAAAATACACTCAACTCTCTTCCTGTAAAATTAGTACAACCCTTGAATGAATATTCATAAGAACAAATAATTCAAACTAATAATTAACCTTAAAAAAAAATAATTAAAAACGTTCACATAAATTAGAAATATATTACATCTTAAAATATATATACTAAAATGTCTATACTTTGTATTTTTGATTCAGATAAAACATTTAAGAAAAATTAATATAAATAGTTGATACAATATTCCTGTAAACGACTGGTGGAAGGACTAGAAATAAATTTTAATCGGCCACAAAACTAAATCTCAAATTTATTCCGATCAACCGGTGACGACCCGATCGCGACGTGGACTTCCTAACCCGACGACGTCCCGAAACGTTCTGAAAAAACCTGATCGTCACTTTTCACATCTTAGTTCGATTTTTCAAACTCTCGAACATTTAAATAGACTACAACGTCATATTATACATCGATATTATACTATTCGAATTACAAATAATTTTATCGAGATCGTCACCATTTCGAAGGGCCTTTACATAATTACCTAACAGGCCTGCTTCGTTTTGAGAGGTACCCCCATTCGGGTGTGCAAGGGCGTAGGGAAAACCACCTTTGTGGGAAAAAACCTACGCCTGGTACCGCAGTCGGTAAAACATCGATTCTGTACCCAACATTCTCCCAAATCCTTTACTTATATCAATAACACTTCGCACTCAGACATTAGCGCGATCAAACTCGCTCACTAGATACAATCTCTAGTGCCTTCATACAAATATCCGCAAATAAATTTAGTGTTACACACTGAACCGGCAATTTTCAGAAAAGCTTTCACTTTTCCGAATGACAACAATTTTATACGTTGATAACAGTAACGACATATCGTTTTCCGGCGATGATGACTAAATAATCATCAATCTGTGTCTGCAAGAGACTCTTTGATCGTAAAGCGCAGTTACATCGCTTGAAAAAGAAACGCTTCTTTTGCACTTTTACATTTCACAATTAATACATTTTCTTCGCAGCAGGGGAACACCGATCAAAGCGACGGATGTTTTCGCAAAATGTTTATCTTTCTGTTACGATATACCTCTTTTTCTAATGACGGAAAAAACGAAGCCAAGCATCCGATTTTCCGTCAGGAGGTTCTGCCAAGCAGAGTGATCTCGCCAAGCGAGTCCGGGCTTTTCGTCGAACGGGTCGTTCTCGCCAAGCAATTCATCGAATTGCGCTTTGGCACATCGAGAATAATTTCAAATTAACATCCGCGTAATCTACGTTTATCACGTATGTTTTCTTTTTTAAGTAACTGCATTCCCTTACTGCTTCGAAAAATACATAACTTTAAACACATCGTGTCAACCACCGGACGAAACGCGGAATAAAATTCACAATCGCGAAAACCGAATGAATCCCGGCAGCATGGAGACCAGATTTATTGCATTATGGATCTTGCCGACAAGATTAGATAAATTTTAACGTATAAATATAAAAATACGGTTTGATAAATCAATTTATAAATTTGGAGCACAAGCATCCGTTCAATTCATAATTCCACCAATTGGAGCACTGGCATCCGTTCAGTTCATAATTCCACCAATCGGAGCCCAAACTTCCGTCTTCATAAATTTTCCACCAATTAGAGCGCAAGCATCTATTGGATTCGTGATTTCCACTGGATCGGAACACTAGCATCCGCCAAACTTGTATTTCCCCGAATCGAAGCACTATCATCCGATTCTCGATACGAGTACCGATAATGCAGTTTTCTTCATTCGAAGCACTAGCATTCGATTAAACATAAGCTCTGTTTAAATTATTTACCATAGAAATATCATGCTACTCTACGTAAGGCATTGAAAAAACAAGAAAACCAAATCAACGACTGACTGTTCTCGCAAGTTTGGTATCAATTTCATTCATACTTTCACCTCGTCAGATCGCGGCCGACTCGCGATTGACTGTGTTCCATAGACATTCAAAATGCTTTCCTTTTAAACTGTCGAAAACGAACGATCTGCTTCCTATCTTTGCAGAATACTACCATCTGGCAAAGAAGTCGATCAGTTCGCGACTGTCGACTCTTTCGATCGACTGCCTCAATGGTTTTCAAACCATTCCGTAAGAAACAAAAGAAGGCTCATCTTTCCAATGAATAATAATAAGATTAAAGGGCTCATATTTTTGGATTCGTGTCCAAAGTACATAACGAAATTTAAATCGATTCCAATTCGATTCATCACGTCGTCATCGCCATCCAAATAAATGGACTTATCATTCAAGACAAGTAAGTGCAAATATAAATATGTCAGGCCCGCGATCCACTGTCCCAACTAGGACCCGTGCACCATCGACATTGACGCCTATCATGGCCTTCACAATCATGAACAGTCATTTATATTATTATGATTTATATTACGTTACTAATATTCAAATTGTCATTCGCGCACAAAATTTGAAATGAAATCGATACCAAACCGTTCACGAAAAGGTCCAAATATTTCTTTTTCATTTGTAATTAGAATCATAATCCAATTACAGATTCGTGCTACTTTGTTTACATATTTACAAATAAATCAAATTTCTTTAATCTACAAGAAAGTCAATAATCAATCGCCATCATATTTTCATCAAATATCAATGGCCATACTGAACTTTCGAAACACCGTTAAAAATGTGACATTCTTTAGAATATGTACCAATAAATATTATCTTCCATCAAACTTCTGTTTGAGAAAGTGGGGGTGATGTTTCCACAAACATCGGACAAAACATGACGTTTTACTGACACCTATTTAAGGCGGTGTTATTTCGATTATCTGTCCGCAACAATTCCTTTTTTATTAATAACTTTTGTTAAACTCATGCTACAATTTCCGTTCAAGTTTGTACTAATTATTGTCACCTCATTGTAACGCATTTTGCATCAACATAAGTTTATACAATATTTATAAGTTTGTTTCCAAATTGTACATTTATTCGCCATAAATAATGTCACTCCACTTTTCCGACTTGACTGAGCTTTCATGGCCAAGGCATTAAGTATAAAAAGAACTCCTTCCCGCATCGCCACCAATCCGCCAGAAACCTCCGAAACACCATCCTTCCTATTCTAAAAAAAGAAACCTTAGCAAAATACAGCGGTTCGCCCAGCTTCTCAGCTCAGCCTTTTTTCAAAGTCCCTCAGCAAGTAAAGCGGTTCGTCCAGCTTCTCTGCTCACCCTTTTCAAGATCCTTCGGCAAAGAATGCGGTTCGTCCTGCTTCTCGCCTATACTCTCCCATTTCTTTTCCCAGAAAAGATATTCGTTCTGAATGTCTGAATATCTTTTTCTAAACCACACTTCGTGACGAAAGCGACTCGTTCGGTTTCCCACGACTCTTTTTTCTCCCGATATTCCGTCTGAACGTCGGAATATCTTATCCTTCTCATTTTTCCCCTTTCGGTCTGAATGTCGGAATATCTTATCCTTCTCATTTTTTTCCCTTTCGGTCTGAACGTCCGAAGTCCTTCCCAAATGCCATCTCAAACAAAAAAACCAGAGGTAACAGAGTTCAATCGTCGAGTCTCCGCAAAATTATACCCGTTCGCCCCGTAGTGGTCCAACCTGCCTCACGGTCGCCATTCAGGGATATTGTCCCACCAAAGTCTCAAGGTCGACATCCAAAAATATCGTTCCACCATTTCACCCACGAGGACCACAGCATCTCCAAGGAGGAATACGAGTAAGTTTGTCTTCAATTAAAATCCCACTAATTCATCCTTCCCTCTTTCTTTTTGCCCGAAAAGAGACGAGTTGCTACGGCAACATTTATAAAATTAACTTTTTTTTTATATATATTTTTTATTTTTTTATGAGAAGAACGTGTTAATCTCTTTAATGTTTTTTTTACACCAAGCAAAGATATTAACGCCTTAGGGATAATTTTTTTTATTATGGATACTAGTGACGGTGTCGACTCCTGACCGGTAATCTCCACCCGTTGCCGCCCCCTGACTTCCTTCAATATTCCTATGTAATTTCCTCCTCTTTTTCACATCACGAATTCTTCCAAAATAAATTCGTTGTTTCAATAAATTCACCGTTATTTGTTTCCCCCTCCTCAGATTTTCTTTCTCTAGCGCAGCCATCTCCGTTCACCCAGAACCCAGAGTCGACCCATCCGGTCGACCGCCCTTTCACGTAAGTATTCGGAGTACTCATATAAGTACCCGGGTTCGAACTTAACATTTCAATGGTAAATACTGTTTGAATTTGAGTCTTCCTTTCCACAGTAATAAACTCTCATCTATAAAGAGATTTTTCCCAGGGGATATAGTATTGGCGAACCTACTTTATACATTATCAATTACAGGTTTGATTTTTTCTAATGCATCAATAGTTTCATTATTATGAAAGTGAAGAGATCGCAATATCTGAAGATATCTATCTCTGGTCATAACATGATTGAATAACGGAGTTGATAAAGTAAAATCAGTTGAGCAATAATTTTTTATATTGCCTTTTCGGACATGTTCCATAAATATGGAGAGTCCCATGAATTTTCGAAGTTCACTTTCAGTAATAGGCTCCCAAAGTTTCATATGCTTATAATCTCGGAAAGGGTTTTCACTCGATAGCGATTAGTTTAAGTAACTACAATATTTACAAAAGATTGATAAAAAAAGTACTCAAAATAATCGCTTGGTTCATTACTATTGACAGAAAAATTTTCGAGGAAAGGTAGTTGGCCAGAAAAATCTTTTATAGAGGGAGAGAAATAATTATCATAAATCAATGGATCACCAACGAATTCTATGGATTCTTCGTCAGCATCGTCGATTACAGTATTAGATGCACCAGTCATGTCATCGTCTTCATTATCGTCGGATTCAGATTCGCCACTACTCCAAACTGAATTTCGAGTACTCATTTTTACAAAGTGAAGGGTTTGAAAAAAATATTTTCCCAAAAGTGAAAAATTGACACTATTTTTTCAGTCGAGTCCAAGAATAGCTTTTGATTTCACCTAAATTTGAGTAACCGATAAAGTGATGTCTTTTGCTGGTGAGCCAAGCAAAAGGCAAGTGATTAGGCATGGAACATCGTCGACCCTATGTAATTCCTCGGTGATGCACCGCTTGTGGATGGGAAAGAGCCACCTATCGGTGAGCGGAGAAACTAATGTCATGGGTCTAACTAGTAGAAACTTTATGAAATCACGCACATCTATCTAAACGTGTTTATCAAAATTGATAGGCGTTTTTTCCTCACGAAGGTAATACCGACTTGTATCCGCCATTTTGAATTCCAACAATATTATCATTGGTTTATGAATAATAATATCAAGGTTAGCTCGTAGAATTTTTTTCATTTTATTATATCAAGTTTAAGTCAAATGAAACAATTCTTTCAAAGTGTCAAAATTAGCCTTACCCCTGGGACGGGAAAACCACTATAGTGGCTCGACCGTGGATAGACACTTTACATATTAGTATTTCCCAATATTAGAGTCACATATTATGTGTTTTTTATAGAAAATTCTGAGAAATTAAAAATGCCCCGTCCTCTAAAGGTTAAATAGCTACTTCACCTGTGATATTCTACTATCGAGCAAATGAAAATCTGGTTACAGGAATCTATTTTACCGTCAACGTCTATTCCCAAAAACATCTGCAACGTAGTAAACGTCCAACACTCGTGACTTGTGTTATAGGATACGAAACCGCCCGATCTTACCGATTTGTCGCGCGGGTCCGAATCTGTCGATCTTTCTCGATCAACGGCATTCTCTGTGCTCGCGACGAACCCAAAGGTTGGTTTTCCGGATTATTTTGTAAAAACTCATACCGGATGAGTATATTTAATTTCAACAGTAATTATTAGTCAATTCGTATTTATTCTCCGAATCTTCTATCTATCCGGGATAGAAAATAGCGAGTCGTGAAATCGACGAAGTTTTTACCGTCGCCAGATAGTGTGCATTTTGTGTCGCCCTAGGAGGATCAAGGGATCTTTTACGTTCCTCTGGCAAAAATTCTACAATTTTCCGTACATCTACCGAGTAATGTATTTGCTTATTTTACTATTGGTTCCTTCATTTGGTAAAAATTAGGAGAAGACATATTTTTCGTCCTGCGATTTTATTTATCATATCATCTCATATCATCTCTTTTTAATTTAAAGTAAAGAAAGCTAAATACATAAGAAAATTTATTCTCCATGCTACCGACTGCGTATTATAATATTATATGTAATTATTTTTGTTGTGAGATGAGTGAATACCGAAGTCTTTTGATTTTTTTATACTTATTGTAAAATTCGGGTTTTCCACAATAAGAATAGAAAATTCTAATTATCTTATTTTAAGTCACTATATTTTATTATTGATTGTGTTTTTGTTGTTTTCTCTAGTTTCGTTTATATTACATTTTTATACCTTAACTAACGTTGAGAGACAAAAAGTATCTCTTCTCTACCGGTTGAACATGCTAATCCCGAAGTTGAACGGTTACCGAAATCGAGTTGTTTTTGATTAATGATGAAAATTATCAAATCAAACAAAAAAAACACAATGTTCGTGTTTAGAACTTACAATTAGAAAGTGTTGACATTGTTTTAATATTTCCTGATCTGACATTTCAATTTAGAAATGAATAATAGAAAAAAAAAGTATGAAATACTACAATAAGAAAAGAACATCGGAAAGTTGTGGTGAAAATTTGGCCTTTAATAGTAACGGGTAACAAAACAAATTTAAAAAATTGATAATTAGTAATACCGGGTAATGAAAAAGCTTGAAAACTGACAGTTGAAATAACGGGTGTGATAAAAGTAAATACTTTTAAGGTTGTGTGAGTAGAATAGGTTTACAGAGAGTTCGTTAGAAAAATAATAGCAAAGTTTCGTTTCTAATCTTCGGTTCCATTATATTTATTTTATTTGTGTCTTATTGTTTTATGATAAATGACTGTACAAATCCAATTTTTTTTAAATTGCATATAAAAGGAATATCCATACGGAATTTATATCCGTTAAATATTCGTAAATAAGGCAAATAATAAAGTCGTGAAAAGGCGATATATTTTAAGACAATTGTAAATATTACCGATAAATTAGTGATTTAAAAATAGAAAATAATTTTGTTTGTTATTAATTTATTTCAATGTTTATTGGCTATTCTTTTTAGTTAGACTTTAATCGTTTATTCAAATCCTTAAAGTACATTAATACTGAACGTTACACCAGTGCTATATCGTACAATTAGAAACAAACATTTTAAACTCCATGAAGCAAATGTAAACCTCCAATGTTGACATTGGCCGGTGTAAATGATCCTCGGTCGACAACAATATCTCGCGCACGGATAAATAAACCTTAACACTTTAATTTAAATATTTGTAATAAAGAAATACTGTAATCTAATTTGAAATAATTACCGCATTCCGTACTAATAATTTATAACATTAGAAATGTTACTTCGGAATCATTGTAATTAAGATTGAAATAGATACCAAGGAAGTAATCCATTTGGGTAAACCTTTCGAAAGACTACTTCCTCTCAAAAAAAAATTTGAATTACCGTATTCCAATGTATTTTTGCCCCCTGATTACGAATATAATAATAAAAAGTGGCGGTCGGACAAACTGAAGCCGCCATCTTGAAATAAAGGCCTAAAATCGTGTATTTTTTTAGTTTTCTGAGTTTATTTTGAAAAGTACAAATCGTATGAAAAAATGTTTCAAACAAAAAATGTAGAGCGCAAAATTCTGCACAAAAACGGTTATATACTACCCTACCCTCCAACCTTACAAATATGGGTGACAATTGAACCCACGTTACGGCGTTCTTGTTAACAACGTGAAAATTCCCCTTTCTGCAGCGTTCGGAATTTTTGAACATCCTATACATTGCAGAAACACATTATGTCCACTTTCGTCGCTTATTTACGAGCTTATCGTTCACATTAGGGGGAAAATGTGTAGGACCTTTTTTGTGGAGAATTTTGCGCTCTATATTTTTTGTTTGGAACATTTTTTTATACGATTTGTACTTTTCAAAATAAACTCAAAAAACTGAAAAAATACACGATTTTTGGCCTGTATTTCAAGATGGCGGCTTCAGTTTGTCCGACCGCCACCTTTTATTATTATATTCGTAATCAGGGGGCAAAAATACGTCGGAATACGGTAATTCAAATTTTTTTTGAGAGGAAGTAGTCTTTCCAAAGGTATACCTCCATTTGAAATGAAGGATTAATTAACTATTTTTTTTTCTATTCAAATTTTTTTTCTATTAATTTTATGGTATTTTTATATTTTTTTATTTTTTTTATGTTTAAATTCTAAATTTAATAATTTGAAAGGATAATTTTGGAAAGTTTACAAACGTATCAATTTCTTTTAGTAAATAATAAATATGAAAATAAAGTGTAATTAAAATAAACAATTTATAAATATATTAAATAATTTTTTTTCTTATTTTTAACCCTAACTAAATACAATATAACGAATTTAATAAATAATAATAGATTAATTTGGGGGGGGGGGGGTAAGTTCGAAATCTGAAATGGGAACCCGTATTTTGTATTGCATATTAATGTACTTAAGGATTCTTTGAATAAAAGTGCGTATGAGTTGTTTAAAACATTTTTCCCGTTTCGCGATAGATGGCGCTGTAATCGACGAAATTTAATTTTCCTTCATTTTACTGTTATTGAGAATTGATCACGCTTTTGATTCTGCAATACTCAAAATTAGTCTTGAAGCAAAATTTTAAGATTTTGAATGACTTATATTTCAATTCTCTCACGATTCGAGGTACTTAGGGAATCATCGTTTAATTAAAGTAAGTGTTCAAAATGATGACGTTCGGCTTCAATGCACTTATTAATCCGTAATTCAAATGAATTTATACAACGGAGAAGTGTATCTTCTTGAATTTCAGCACATGCACTTGTGATTGGATCAATCATATCCTCACGTGTTGCTGGTTTTTCTTTGTACACTTTGTATTTAAGATAGCCACAAAAAGAAATCTGGTATGGTAAGATCTGTCGATCTTGCAGGCCAATTGATCGGACCGCCTCAACCAATCCAGCGATCATTGAAATCACTATCATGTTGAGACCACATGTTCTGCTGTATTTCTAAGTTCAAGACTTCAAGAAATATTGGCAGTTCATTTTCCAAAATTTCTCGATACTTTGGACCATTTAAGCTGCCTTCAATTATTCCACACCATACGTTGACAGCCCATGGACACTGGTGTTCGACTTTACGAAGCCACTGCGGATTTTCAGTACTTCAGTAGTGCATGTTGTGTCGATTAACTATTCCATGGTTTGTAGACTCATCAGAGATTAATACATAACGAAAAACCATAATAGATTTTGTTGTACTTGGTCACGTGTCCACTTACAAAAAGCTACCCTATTTTGAAAATCAATACAGTGCAGTTCTTGATGAAAAGAGACATGATACGGATGAAATTTATTACGTTTTAAAATTCTCCAAACACTGTTCTGTGTTATTTCGGAATCACGACTAATATCTCGTATACTATAGCCATTGCAGCTAATACGGCAATTTCATTATTTTCTCCAGTGACTGTTCTTGTACGGGTCTTTTTCTTAGGTTGAAGACTTCCATCAGTAGTAAAGTTTCTAATAGTAATATTAACTGAAGCACGTGAGACAGTTTTATTTGGATAACTCTGAGCGTACAGATTGACAGCATCATCAAGATTTCTTTGAGCTTCCCCAAACACCAGAACAATTTCAATGTTTTCTTGTATAGTTAGATACTACATAGTAAATAAATAAAATAATCTTTGATCTAACTTAATAACAGATCTAACACCATAATACCAGAGCTAAAATGCAGAAATATTCAGGAAACACTGTTAACGTAAACGTGTTACTTAATAATGACGTTGAACTGACAAAATATTCGCCAGCAGGAGATTGGCACACGAACGTAAATAAACCCGTGCTTGTTTACATTCGCGCTCGAATCTCCTACAATAACCTGCCAATTTCAGCCTAATGCGTAATACATAATTACTTCTTAAGGTAGTAATCTGGTATCTCGCGCGTTTTTCGTAGGCCTTTTGGGGATTTTTTTTGTAAAATAAAATTCAATCGATTGGGATTTTTTATATGTTATTGTTGTGTTTAAGAGAATATAAAAACATTTTTTATTTGTCATACAAAAATTTTTTACAATTATTTATGTAATAACGATATAGGCGTCTACAAAAAGAGGGGTGTGGATAGCCCAGGTGATTTTGGCACTTTGAGACGTTTGAAAGAAAAAAAGAAAAAATATTATTGTTCAACAAGCTTGTAATTCTGGTTGGAAATAAAGTTAATCAATTTGGTTGAAAAATATTAAAATGGCGGACTTTTGAAACAAATAGATACCAAATTTACATTTTTCTAAGAAGAAATTAGGCTATAAAATAAACAATTATAAATAAAAATAATAGATTTCAGTTCCTGCGATAGCCAGAGATGTGTAAAATAACATATCCAATCTTCAGCGAAATCGGTTGAATAGAAAAATTGGGGCAATCGGAAAAACATGGTTTTGAGAACAGCACTTTAAAAGTTTTGACAACAGATTTTCTCCTCCTACGGGACGCTCTTGTATATGTGCTGTAACTTTGTCATTTTTTCGAATTTCGTTGTGATTATTTCACAGTATATTCTTAAGACACAATACTTTCAAATTATATAACAGAACAAAAATCGATTTCTTCGTCCCAAGACACCAGACTACTACCTTAAAAACGGACGTAAGATTTGGTATGTTTTTCAAAATAATAATTACCAAAGAGACCGTAAGATCCATTGCCCTTACTTTTAACCGATTTCAAAAAGAAGAAGGTACTATGTTCATCGCGATGTATTTTTTTTACCACGTTTTTATTAACTCGTATTCTTGTCTGCCTGTCTGTTTGTCCGGTGCAAATCTTGTAATCGATTTTAAACTAACTTACCGACGATGAGCTAGAGACTTGAAACTTTTAGGATAGCCCAAAATTGGATGACAATGCATTCCTTTACCGTTTATTACAAGTTTCAATCAGTTTTAAGAACATATTCAGCAAATTTAAATTTTATATGAAAAAAAATAAGTTTCAAAAAAAAAACTAGATGCCTTCGACCCGGGTGCCTACAATTTTGGTTCAATTCGTATTGCAGTTCCCTGACGAAAGGCTGATGCTTCCGGGAATATTCGCATTTTAACACAGCCAGGAAAGAAGGCGGCAGAGGGTAGTTCTAGCATCGTTAGGTTCGAGTTGTTTCTATACATCTATTGTAACAATATCTTGTTCCTTAAATAGGGTGAATATGTCAATAAATGGACGGTTAAGCATTTTTCTCACTTTGATCGATTGTAACTTTTGAATTCTTTTATGAAGATGTAATTATGAAACCACCATTAGAATCGTTAGACTCTGCTCTTTATGACCGTGTAGTTCAACCTTTGATTTTATTTAATTATTAACCTCGTCTTCATACGTTTGTAAAAAAATCCGCTAAACCCCAATGAATAGACGGGTTAAATCAAATGGAACGTTTTCAGTACCAGTTTTGGATGGCTTTAAAACTTTGCTTTGATTTTACAAAATAATAAACACTGGAAGATCAATAGTACTGTAAATATTGTTTTGAATGTTCAAAGAACATAAAAATATGTATTTTGTTGCATGTTGTGCATCATACATTCATAAGAAATAGAAATATATAGAAAATCGTCCATTCATTGGCATATTCACCCTATATTAAAATTGAAAATGAGCATTTTCAAAACTTCGACCCCGACCGCAGGTCAGCCGAAGCACTGATAAATGAGCACATCTTGTTCACACTGATGCTTAAAAAAACAAAAATTAATCAAATTTTTATACTAAAATAAAATTTAATCAAATTTTTAAAGTTAACCCCCCACCCTGATTCACGCCTCACTCTCCTGCTTCCTCTGTGTCTCTGTTTTTCACGTAATGTATATAATATACATACATATGTGTATGTACAATTTATGTTAACTTCATATTAATTTGCTTTTTACGGCATTATCTTAATTTTACGAAAAAATGAATACAACCTTTTTTGCAGAGAATTCGATGTTCTATATTTTTTGTTTGAAACATTTTTTTGTACGATTTGTATTTTTTGTTAAAAAATGTAAAAAACGTGTTTTTTGAGCGTTTTTTTGTTAAACCTCCCCATAATCTACTATGCATTGTCTCCAAAAACTAATCAGATTTAAGTCTGGCCAAGAGAAACCCAAATCCGTTTGTACTTTTTAAATTTGTCCTGCCAGTCGCGAGATATCGCGTATACAAAATTTTGCCCACGGACGGACGGACGGACGGACGGCCGTACAACCTAACGGACACCAATTTTTTTATTGTTGCTTTGGGTTCCTTAGGGCCTGAAACGTCGACATTTGATGAAAAACTATAGGGTAATTTTTTGGCGGGAACTGGCCAAATTCAATACTTCGCCAGACCTATGGTCTGGGTCGAAGTAAAATGCGCTTATTTTCCGTTCTTGATTGAATCTATACATTCAATCAACTTTACACTCGTTTTTCTTTCGTTGTTTTGTCCTTTAACATTTAGCGGGGGGCCCGGCGTTTTCCCCCCTTCCTCCGACGCGCTTGTCCTTTGTTTTCTTTTCGCAATCAGGAAAAGTCCTTCACTGACGTCATTAATACCCTTGCCTATATATACTCATCCACGACGGCAAGTGGAGCAGTAGTGAATTAGTGTCATATATATATATATATATATATATATATGGGGCAAAATTTCTCAAGTGTACCAGGTTAAAAAATTCATGTAACGGGTGTGGATGTTTTCAATCGCTCGTAACTTTGATTCTGTTGCTTTAATCAAAATAGTACATCGGAACTTTTTTGATGATGATAAATTATTTTGTAAGTCAATGTTTAACCCTTTTATAGTGAAATTAATAATTAAATCGGCGTTTTCTCCATGTTCCATCCATTTTAATGCTTTGAAATTATTTCCAAATGAAAGCTGAGAGTTTTTCCTAAAAGATTACCAATTTGCAAAGATGCTTTTTTTGTTGTTTTCGAGTAATCGTAAAATTAATGATTCGCTGCGTTGCTTCGAGCAAGACTGGGTGGCCGCTACACAAAGGCGCGCGCGACTTGTCCCGCTCGAAGCAGCTCAGCGGATCACTAATTTTACCATTACTCAAAAACAACAAAAAAAGCATCTCTGCAAATTGGTAATCTCATAGGAAAAACTCTCAGCTTTCATTTGGAAATAATTTCAAAGCATTAAAATGGGTGAAACATGGAGAAAACGCCGATTTAATTATTAAGTTCACTATAAAAGGGTTAAAATTGACTTTCAAAATAATTGACCATAATCATCAGAAAGCCCGTGTAATCATCGTTAAAAAAGTTTGTATGCACTATTTTGATTAAAGCAACAGAATCAATGTTACGAGCGATTGAAAACATTCACACTCGTGAAAGGCCAAAAAATGTCACCTCCTCTAACTCGGTCACTATTTGACGAATAGAAATAATTTTTGATATGTGAACTACTGCCGTATAGAACTACAAATTTACCGACTTTGGGTCAAATTGGAGAACTTTGATTTTTTGACCTGGTACACTTGAGAAATTTTGCCCCATATATATAAAGTGCTGCAACAGCTCACGTATTCTGAAGACCTCATCAGGATTCTCAAGAATTCTATATTTTTTTCATTTTTAAACTGCTCTTTTCAGATTGTTTATAAATGGAATAATTTCAAATAGATTGTAAAATTTGACCTATTAAAACTAAAAAGCAGAAAATAGTTAATAAAAAAAAAATTCTTTTTAAAAACCACGTTTTTATAAATGGACTAAAAAGGATAAAATAATGTTTTCCATCCACACAGGTCGCTAATACCATGCCGAAATAAATACGCAATAATTTTTCATTTTATTAGGAAAATACATGGGAGGCCTTGTATTCTTTGTATTCAACTTCCTCCGGTGGGAAAACTCATCTCAGGAGTAAGTGACCGGCTGGTGAGACAATCCATTTTCTCGTAAGTAGGTATAGTATTAAGGTGGGACAACCCATTTTTTTCATTTTTTTTTAGTTTTTTTTTCGCTCTAATCCACTGGTCGTCGGCAGCGACGAACATGGAAACGTCCAGCGACATGGACGTTGAAATTACGCGCCGTAAACGGAGGATCCGCGAGGTCGAAGGGAGTAGCCCTCCTCGCGCTCGCGGACCATCGACGGGGTCCGAGTCGGGGGTGACTCCTGGGAACACGGAAGTGGAAAAGCGACGTAAAAAGCTTTCCAAAAAAAAGCGCGACGAAAACGCGGATAAACCGATGGGGATTCGGGAACTGGGCTCACGCGCGGAAACGGACCAGGATATCTGCTCGACGATCGTGGACGCGAACGATTCCGATTTCGAGATCGTACGCAGAAGGAAGGCAAAACTTAAAAGCCGGCGTAAAATAGATTCGGATAGATCGATGCCGTGTTTAAAAAACCGGCGCCCCGCGAACCGGAACGCGTAAAAGCGGCGCAAACAGCGAGACCGGTCAATACAGGTGATTTCACCATAAAAACCGCAAAGACCAACCCCAAAAACCGCGAATCTTTCAAACCGGATATAAACTACGCGGAAAAAACCTCAGCCCTCGAGGCAACACTACACGAAATTTGCTACGACGAGAGCTCCGGGACTTGTGACCCGCTCGAAGATTCGAGACTCGCACGGAGCCCTCCAACTCCCGCGGGGAATTCGCGACTCGCTCCTAGACTCGCGATCCCCAAGGAGCGAGGTGACTCGCGCGAAGACAGGCGAGCCATTCGTAGCCCGGCGACTCGCTCCGGTTTCCAGTTACTATTCCGCCGCTTCGAGGTGTACGCGAGGTCATGGTGCCCCGCGTTAAATTCGAGGAGTCGGCACACTCTTGACGGAAATGACACCGAATTCGTCAACTAGCGTTTATGCTTTTTCGCGTTCCTGTTCTTCATAAGAGGCAAGCATGCTCGAGACAAGAAAGTCCAATGGATCAGTAGTGTTTCGTACAGCGTGTCTCATCCAAATTTGAGCCACAGCATTACCGCGGGTCGGTGTCTCAGACCGAATGTCCCTTAAGCGGTGCCTCGCCTTTCAGGCGTTTCAAAATTCTATGCGTCAACTCACTCCGTAACGAGCGAGAGTAAACACACGAAATAAGAAGGAAATCCCTTCACCACGACATCTAGCACAGTCCAACGTCAAGTAGATTCGAGATAGAAATTTCACGTCGGAAATGCGTTCATCGAACCAACGGTCGCACGTACCGGGGGGCTGCGGTGCGCTTTCCGTCGCTCGAGAACGTATCAGTTTCGACGAGCAACAAATAGTGTCGCAAATTGACCTAACACTTAGACACGAATTTGTAATGATCATTTGTAAATTTTGGCTTTGGAAAAAAAAATAATAATAAAAGAGTGTCGCCGTCCGTCGATCCGAGATCGTACGCGACGGTTCGAACACCCGAAAAGGGCACAGCTCTCATTACTAAATGACGAAGCTCCCTGGTTGATCCTGCCAGTAGTCATATGCTTGTCTCAAAGATTAAGCCATGCATGTCTGAGTACATGCCTCTATTAAGGTGAAACCGCGAATGGCTCATTAAATCAGTTATGGTTCCTTAGATCCCCCCCGAGGTGCTGTTGCCTTGTCGTGGCGGGGGGGCTTGTGTTTCTCTATGACCCAGCGGGCTATGCCGAGCAATGCAAGAGCAGACACCAAATTCCTAAAACTAAGGTGTGCAGGATACCGTGCTTAAGGTCTGCATGGCACAGGGAAGAATGTGTGTCGCAAACGGTCCCTTGGCGAGCCCGGGGGAGCTCGCCAAGTAAACAATTCCCTAGGCTGCGTACGAAGGCTCTGCGCATGCTGGTCCGTCAAAACCTCTGTACTCGTGGGAACAAAATGGAGAAAAATGACACAAAAAACCAAAACAAAACCAAAAATCGAAATCAAGCTAAGAAAGAAAGAAGGACTTGGGCAGCTGAAAAGCGGCGCCAAGACCGAAAAAGAAAATGAAAAGAGAAAAGAAGATGAAAAACAAGGGGTTAAAGAGGGCAACCCAAAAGAAAAGATAAAAAGCAAAACTGAGGAGGCAGAAGAGAGAATGGAAATTGCAGCCGGACGCTCTGAAGCCGAAAAAAGAAAAAGGGAAACAAGGCGCATCCTTAGTGATAGCGAAGACAGCACTGAGATGGAGGTCAAGCGATCCAAGGAAAAGAGCGCAGAATCTGAGCAAAGTGATATGAAGATATCAGACGAGCAAGATGGAGAAAGCGATGAGGAAGACATCACTAAGATGCTTCCAAAAGACCTTATTCTGCAAAAAGGAGTGATACAGCTGTTAATAAACGGCTGTAAAGAGGAAAAGCTGGCAAAAAGGGCCCAAGGTGCACTCGATTACCTACTAGAAACAGTAATCACATTAGGTATGAAAAACTCTCGGCTCCAAGGAGCAATTAAGAACGCTAAAGAAAACGCCAAAGCTCAAAGAAAAATAATCGAGAAAGGGCTCAAAGCAACATATGCTAGCATTGCAAGCACCCTAAAGAGACTGGTCATTCCAAGAACGCAGAATATTAAAAACGCAATAAAACCAGCTCCAAAAGTGCTCATTCTGAAGCCCAAGGATCCAAATCTCATGGCAGATATGGATAAAGCCAAAGACAAGCTCAAGGATGCATTCAACCCAAGGAAAGCTAAAGCTTCCATCTCAAAGGTGAGAAAAACGCGAATAGGCCTAATAGTGGAAACACCCACTGAACAAGACCTTGAAAGGTTAAAGAGCGACAAGGCTGTAATGGAAATGTTCGAGGCTGCCAAGCCAGAGGCTAAAAGGCCGCGAATCATCTTATACGATGTTCCGGCTGAACTAGATGAAAAAAGCTTGGTCAAAACAATAAGAGCACAAAACGAGGGAATTGAAATAGATGAGAACAGCCGGACCCTGACTCCAAAATTCAAAACCGGCAAAAGAAATGAACGTAGCTGCAACTGGGTCATCGAGGTTTCGCCTGATATCAGACGACGTATGATAGACAAGGGCAGATTATATGTTGGATGGGAGGCATGCAAGGTGCAGGACTTCCTACAGATCACTAAGTGCTATAAGTGCCAGGGCTATGGACACGTCGCCAAGCACTGCCGAAATGCTGAGATCTGTGGTCACTGCGCAGGCAAGGACCACGGACTCAAAGATTGTCCTCAGAAAGAGGACAAAACAGCAGCAAAGTGCACAAACTGCATAAGACTACAAAGGAGCCATGCACACTCCGCAAATGATAAAAGATGCCCATCATACGTCCAGGCGTATGAGAGGCTGAAAAATAGCATAGATTATGGAGTCTAACTCCATATCACTTGTCCAAGTAAATTGCAGAAGGTGCGCGAGGGTTGCACCCGAGTTGAGAGAAATCGTCAAAAATAGAGGCATTGATGTCATGCTCCTCCAGGAGCCTCATGTGAACAAAAAGACTGGCAAAGTCGCTGGCTTGGGAATCCAAAATAAAATCGTGCATTATATAAAATAAGATGTGCTAAAACTGACGAACCTATGTACTCCACATTTTGCAGTCGCAAAAATAACAAGAAAAGCTTTGGAGACGTACATAGTTAGCGCATACTTCCAGTATAAAGATCCTATCGAGCCATACCTGAAGCAGCTAGACAATATCTTAAAACAGCTAGAAGGGAACAACGTAGTAATTGGAATGGATGCAAAGGCTAAATCCCAACTATGGGGACCTAAAGGTGGCTCGAAGGACAGAAATAGAAGCGGCAAAAAGCTGGAAGAATTGATAGAACAGTGGAAACTTGAATTGCAGAACGATGCAGCAGGCGGACCCTCGGTGATAAACGCATATGGAAACGGAAACGTAGACGTTACCCTAACATCGGGTAAAGAAAATGTCCTGACTGATTGGAAGGTAAACAACTGGAATATTTCCAGCGACCACCGACCTATCAGCTTCGGGATCAGCAAAAGGAGTCCTAAGGCCGGCAACAGAGCCAAAACCAAAAATCAAAATGAAGGACCAAGCCCAGGATATGCACTGCATAAAATGAACTGGGAAAAGTTCACGAGGACCCTGAGGAAAGAATGGGAAAATTTCCCAAAAAATGACATAGATTCTAAGAGTGACGTTATTAACATCACAAGACAGCTGACGGAGACCTTGACAAGGGTATGTAATCTCTCGGCACCTAGAAAAAGACCGACACTCAGGAAGGGAGTGGTATGGTGGACAAGTGAGCTAACCAAAGCAAAGAAAAAGGCGAATATAAGCAGAAGAAAATACCAAAAAGAAACAGATCCAAGCACAAAAGAAATTTTACAAAAAGAGCATGTGATCTGTAGCAGGGCATACACGAGCCTTGTCAGGACAACCAAGCGAGAGAGGTGGCAAAGATACGTTACAATAGAAGGAAACCAAAACCTCTGGGGTTTCATATACAAATTACAGACTGACAAATTAAAGATACAGGAAGTTGCAAGCAATGTCAAGATCGGAGTCGACCAGTACACTACAGACTGGGAGACAACAGTAATAAAAGAGAAACTGGACAGGCTTTTCCCTGATGACAGTGAGGCGGGGGAAACAGAAAAACAGAAAAAGACTGGAAAAGGAACTCAACGAGCACCTAACAGACGGACAGAGGAATTTTCAATGGCTGAACTGGACAAGGCTGTATCCAGAATAAAAACGGGAAAAGCACCCGGAACAGACAACTTAAACCCGGAAATAATAATAAAAGCAATACCGACAATAAAAGAAGATCTTCTCAGGATCTACAACGGGTGTCTGAAACAAGGTATCTTCCCCGCCATCTGGAAAACAAGAAGAGTGATAACTATTATAAAAGCCAAAGAAAAAGATCCTACGGAACCTAGTTCTTACAGACCCATATGCCTGCTCTCGATTCTGGGAAAGCTCTTGGAAACCCTAATACAAACAAGACTGTCCGAACTCATGGAAAACGACTTGGCAGAAGCGCAATTTGGATTCGGACCTAAAAGATCAACCGAAGACGCAATAATCAAATTCAGAAACCATATAAAAGAAACAAACTCAAAATACGTACTAGCCATCTTTCTCGACATCAAGGGAGCATTTGACAACGTGTGGTGGCCTGCTGTCCTGCAAGCGGCAAAGAAAAAAGGGTGTACGAGAGACATATATAGATTAATACAGAGCTACCTAGACAACAGGAGAGTCAGGGTACAGAACCAGGGAGCCACACATGACAAAGAAGTGAATAAAGGATGTCCACAGGGGTCGGTTCTCGGACCGACTTTCTGGAACCTAATATTCGACTCAAACCTAAAAAGAATGGAACAGCTAGAAATAAGAACAGCGGCATATGCGGATGATCAGGTCCTAATAATAGAGGGTGACAGCCTTACTGAACTAAAAACTAGAGGACAAAAAGCAATTGACGAGGTTACAAAGTGGAGTAAAGAAAATAAGCTTGAGCTCTCACCAACAAAATGTGAGATGCTCAAAGTCAAAGGGCCAACATGGCACTCAAATAAGACTCCAAAAATCCTCATAGAAGGCAAGAAGCTTAAACTAGTAAAACAGTATAAATACCTGGGCGTCACCTTCGGGACGGACCTGAGAGTCAACACGCACGTGCAAAACATGGCAGAAAGACTGCAACAGCTGTTTGGCTCACTGGGAAGCCTGGCAAAGAGAAGCTGGGGGCTGGGCTACGACTCGCTCAAAACTATACATGAAGGACTGTACATAACCAATAATGACGTACGCTGCAGCGGGATGGCAGGATAAACTGCTCAAAAGAGATAAAGTCAAAATGCAAGGTTCACCAAGAACAGCACTAATAACAGTAACAGGAGCCTACAGAACCATCTCAGCGATAGCAGCGCCAGTAATAGCTGGTGTCCTGCCAATCAGCTGGGAAAGTGAAAGAAGGAAAATTAAATATAAAATAAGAAAAAACATGGAATTTGAAATAGGGGAGTTCAAATACACCCCAAGAGAGACAGAAAACAAAAACGAGTCAAGAAAAGACAAAAACAAAGCCATAAGAAACGCAGAGGATGAAATCCTAAAACTATGGCAAGAAGAATGGGAAAATAGTGATAAAGGTAGAGTAACGTACCAATACATGCCCAATGTCAAAGAGAGAGTGACACAAAAATGGATAAGACCAAATAAATGGGTGGCACAATTCCTAAGTGGTCATGGTAACTTCAAGAAATGGCTCACGGAAAGACGTATTACCAGAGGAGAAAGCACATGCAAATGTGGAAAAGAAGAAACCTCGGAACACGTACTAAGGGAATGTGTGCTATACCACAGAATTAGAAACAAATACAAGAAAGAAAATAAAGTAAATGAAATTGACTTAAAAGAAATCCTAAAGAACGAAAAACTGTACAAGAACTTCGTGAAACTGGCCAAGAACATCCTAAATGAAAAATAAAGAATTGAAAAAGAAGAAGAGGATGAAGCAGTATCAATTAACGGAGAAAATGATACTGAAGAAGAAGAAGAAAGAAGCGCCAGCGAACAATAAAGTATAGTAACAAACTTCTCCAAAAATGAGAAGTCCTGAGTCGGTGGTTCGGATTCCACGTTAATCACGTAGGCCCCTTTTGCGGCTGGGACTTGGTCTCGCAAGAGACTCTTTCCCGACTGCAACTGTAAAACTTATTGCCAAGCAGTACTTCCGAAAGATGTTAACTACAAGTTTGAGAAACTCTAAAAATGTAATAGTCAAATCACCGGTATGCCAGAAGGCGAGGGACGGTGTGGTATTGTTAAATTAAATGTAATACAAATGGCAATAATTTTTTTTTATGCCTTGTCGTATCGGGGGGGCTTGCGCTTCTCTATGACTCGGCGGGCTATGCCGGCGGGGAGCTGGCTCCCCGGCAGGTCTAACCAAGCCGGACAGGCCAAAGGGTAGAGAACAGACCAAGAGCAGACACCAATTCCTAAAGCTAAGGTGTGTAGGATACCGTGCTTAAGGTCTGCATGGCACAGGGAAAGAATGTGTGTCGCAAACGGTCCCTTGGCGAGCCCGGGGGAGCTCGCCAAGTAAACAATTCCCTAGGCTGCGTAAGAAGGCTCTGCGCATGCTGGTCCGTCAAAACCTCTGAACTCGTGGGAACACAATGGAAAAAATTACTACAAAAAACCAAAACCAAAACCAAAAATCGATACTAAGCTAAAAAAGAAAGGACTTGGGCAGCTGAAAAGCGGCGCCAAGACCGAAAAAGAAAATGAGAAAAGAAAAGAAGAAGAAAAGCAAGGGGTTAAAGAGGGCAACCCAAAAGTAAAACCTAAAAGCAAAGCTGGGGAGGCAGTAGAGAGAATGGAAATCACAGCTGGACGCTATGAAGCTGAAAAGAGAAAAAGAGATACAAAGCGCATCCTTAGTGATAGCGAAGAAAGCACTGAAATGGAGGTCAAGCGATCCAAGGACAAAGGTGCAGAAACTGAGCCAAGTGATATGGAATTCTCAGATGAGCAAGACGGAGAAAGCGATCAGGAAGACATCACCACGATGCTCCCAAAAGATCTAATATTGCAGAAAGGAGTGATACAGCTATTAATAAACGGCTGCAAAGAAGAAAAGCTAGCGAAAAGGGCCCAAGGTGCACTCGACTACTTACTGGAAACAGTAATAACACTAGGCATTAAAAATTCTCAGCTCCAAGGAGCAATTAAGAACGAAAAAGAAAATGCTAAAAATCAAAGGAAAATAATCGAGAAAGGGCCCAAAATAACATACGCTAACATAGTAAGCAACCAGAACAGACTGGTCACTCCAAAAACGCAAAATATAAAAAGCGCAATAAAACCAGCTCCAAAAGTGCTCATACTGAAGCCCAAAGATCCAAATCTCATGGCAGATATGGATAAAGCTAAAGACAAGCTCAAGGATGCATTTAACCCGAGGAAAGCTAAAGCTTCCATCTCAAAAGTGCGAAAAACAAGAATAGGTCTGATAGTGGAAACGCTCACTGAACAAGACCTTGAAAGACTAAAAAGTGATAAAGCTGTGATGGAAATCTTCGAAGCTGCCAAGCCAGAAGCTAAAAAGCCTAGAATCATCTTGTACGATGTTCCGGCAGAACTGGATGAAAAAAGCTTAGTAAAAACCATAAAAGCACAAAACGAGGAAATTAAAATAGACGAGGACGGCCGGACCCTGACACCAAAGTTCAAAACCGGCAAAAGAAACGAACGTAACTGCAACTGGGTCATCGAGGTTTCGCCTGATATCAGGCAGCGTATGATAAACAAGGGCCGAATATATGTTGGCTGGGAATCGTGCAAGATGCAGGACTTCCTGCAGGTCACGAAATGCTACAAGTGCCAAGGCTATGGACATGGCGCCAAGCACTGTCGAAATGCCGAGATCTGCGGTCACTGTGCAGGCAAGGACCACAGACTTAAAGATTGTCCTCAAAAAGAGGACAAAACAGCAACAAAATGCACAAACTGCTTCAGATTGCAGAGAAGCCATGCACACTCCACTAACGATAAAAGATGCCCGTCATACGTCCAGGCGTATGAGAGGCTAAAAAACAGTATTGATTATGGAGTCTAACTCCATATCACTTGTCCAAGTTAATTGTAGAAGGTGTGCGAGGGTTGCACCCGAGTTGAGGGAACTCGTCAAAAACAGAGGTATTGATGTCATACTCCTTCAGGAACCTCACGTGAACAAAAAGACTGGCAAAGTCGCTGGTTTGGGAATCCAAAATAAAATCGTGCAAGATAAAGATCATCCGTGGGCAGCAATTGCAGTATTCAATCCACAAATAAATGTACTAAAATTAACGAACTTATGTACTCCACATTTTGCAGTAGCAAAAATAACACGAAAAGGTTTGGAGACGTACATAGTTAGTGCATACTTCCAGTATAAAGATCCTATCGAGCCATACCTGAAGCAGCTAAGCAACATCTTAAAATAGCTAGAAGGGAACAACGTAGTTATCGGAATAGATGCAAATGCTAAATCCCAACTATGGGGACCTAAAGGTGGCTCGAAGGACAGAAACAGAAAAGGCAAAAAGCTGGAAGAACTAATAGAGCAGTGGAAATTAGAATTGCAGAACGATGCAAAAGGCGGACCCACGGTGATAAACGCATATGGAGACGGAAACGTAGACGTTACCTTAACATCAGGTAAAGAAAATATCCTGACTGATTGGAAGGTGAACAACTGGAATATCTCCAGTGACCACCGACCGATCAGCTTCGGGATCAGCAAAAGGAGTCCTAAATCCGGCGACAAGGCCAAAACCAAAGATCAAAATGAAGGACCAAGCCCAGGATACATAATACACAAAATGAACTGGGAAAAGTTCGCGAGGACCCTGAAGGAAGAATGGGAACATTTCCCAAAAAACGACATAAAATCCAAGAATGACGTTATTAACATCTCAAAACAATTGACGGAGACCTTGATAAGGGTATGTAATCTCTCGGCACCTAGAAAAAGACCAACACTCAGGAAGGGAGTGGTATGGTGGACAAGTGAGCTAACTGAGGCAAAGAAAAAGGCAAATATAAGCAGGAGAAAATATCAGAAAGAAACGGATCCAGACACAAAAGAAATTTTGCAAAAAGAGCATGTAATCTGTAGGAAGGCATACACGAACCTTGTCAGAACAACCAAGCGAGAGAGATAGCGAAGTTACGTCACAATAGAAGGAAACCAAAACCCCTGGGGTTTCATATACAAACTACAGACTGACAAACTAAAAATACAAGAAGTTGCAAGCAATGTCAAGATCGGAGTCGACCAGTACACTACAGACTGGGAGACAACAACAAAAGAGACGCTGGACAGGCTTTTCCCGGACGACAGTGAGGCAGGGGAAACAGAAAAACAGAAAAAGACTAGAAAAGGAACTCAAAGAGCACCTAACAGACGGACAGAGGAATTTTCAATGGCTGAACTGGACAAGGCTGTATCCAGAATAAAAACGGGAAAAGCACCCGGAACAGAAAACTTAAACCCGGAAATAATAATTAAGGCAATACCAGCAATAAAAGAAGACCTTCTAAAAATTTACAACGGGTGTCTGAGACAAGGGATCTACCCCACCATCTGGAAAACAGGAAGAGTAATAACCATTATAAAAGCCAAAGAAAAAGATCCTACCGAACCTAGCTCTTACAGACCCATATGCCTGCTCTCGATTCTGGGAAAGCTCTTGGAAACCCTCATACAAACAAGACTGTCTGAACTCGCGGAGAACGACTTGGCAGAAGCGCAATTTGGATTCAGACCTAAAAGATCAACTGAAGATGCAATAATTACATTTAGAAACCACATAAAGGAAACAATAATTAAATTTAAAATTAGATTTAAAATTAGAAGTTATTTTTTGGGTTTTCGGTCTCTCGTACTATAAAATAAATATTTTGAAGGTAAGTAAATAAAAATAAATAAGGTTGTGATGTCAACCAACGAAATATGCGATAATAAAATAATTTTGAAAATTAACTTTTTGGAGATAATATCGCGGACTAAATTTTGATTAAACCACGGAATATAAGGAGTTAAGATTAGTATTTAAGTAATAGATTTAGTTTCCCTCTAGCGATATTATTTAAAATGACTATTTTTTAAAAATAACACGTTTCGTCCCAAGTATACCGGGTGGACTCGTCAGTAAGGCGACCCCGGTATACTGTGCCCTATACGTGTATATGGTTTTGAAATTTTAGTTTTAATTTTAAATGTTTTTAAAAGAGGAGGAATATTAAAAACATTAAAAAATTACATATGTAAAATGACGGTGAACGGGATGTCGTGCACGCAAACATATGAATTTAGGAAGCCCGGTTTTAAATAAATATGACGTCGAATAAACGACAATAAGGAATTTTTCTTTGACCGTATGTAAGAATAATTAAATTTAAATTAGATTTAAAATTAGGAGTTATTTCTTTGGTTTTCGGTCTCTCGTACTATAAAATAAATATTTTGAAGGTAAGTAAATAAAAATAAATAAGGTTGTGATGTCAACCAACGAAATATGCGATAATAAAATAATTTTGAAAATTAACTTTTTGGAGATAATATCGCGGACTAAATTTTGATTAAACCACGGAATATAAGGAGTTAAGATTATTATTTAAGTAATAGATTTAGTTTCCCTCTAGTGATATTATTTAAAATGACTATTTTTGAAAAATAACAGGTTTCGTCCCAAGTATACCGGGTGGACTCGTCAGTAAGGCGACCTCGGTATACTCTGCCCTATACGTGTATATGGTTTTGAAATTTTAGTTTTAATTTTAAATGTTTTTAAAAGAAGAGGAATATTAAAAATGTTACGTACCAGTCCTGAAAAGGACTTGTAGTAACAATAAGGAGATACACTGTAGTTAACGTTTGAACTATTTATTCATATATAAACTATGTTACGCGGGTCGTACATAAGAATACATTCGAGTCGATGGTGGTAGGTTGCGCGGAACCGTTTTAGTCGCGGTCTTAGTCCGAGATTTTAGTGGACTTTGTCACGGATGGAAATTGACTGAATGGCCTATGGATTTCATCGACCAGGTAACCTCGGGAAAACTATAAGATTTCCCGAAGGTACGTGGCTGTAGCTCGTGATGGGCCGCTGGACTCGAAGGGAGCCTGATAAGACTTTCGTAAGAAGTCTGATAAAGCTCTCGTGTCTCGAGACCGGATGTGTATTCAGATATCGTCTATTCGTTTGATGCGTCGCTGTCGAAAGACAGCGGTGCATCGAACTAGATCGATTAAATATTTAATTAGGCGTTTATCGCCGAAAATATATACACGTGATGTTCCGAGTGCCGTAAGCGGAAATCCTCCAACAGCCCATCTCGGTATCTAAGGCTGAAGTTTACGGAGATCGTTGTTTGTCCGGAACAACTAAGATTACATTAAAATATAATAATCTACGTGCGCGGTGCCATAAGATATTAGAAGATGGCGCAGCCGCGTACGTAACAAAAACATTAAAAAATTACATATGTAAAATGACGGTGAACGGGATGTCGTGCACGCAAACATATGAATTTAGGAAGCTCGGTTTTTAATAAATATGATGTCGAATAAACGACAATAAAGAATTTTTCTTTGACCGTATGTAAGAATAATTAAATTTAAAATTAGTTTTAAAATTGGAAGTTATTTGGGTTTTTGGTCTCTCGTACTATAAAATAAATATTTTGAAGGTATGTAAATAAAAATAAATAAGGTTGTGATGTCAACCAACGAAGTACGAGAGACCGAAAACCAAAGAAATAACTTCTAATTTTAAATCTAATTTTAAATTTAATAATTCTTACATACGGTCAAAGGAAAATTCCTTATTGTCGTTTATTCGACATCATATTTATTTAAAACCGGGCTTCCTAAATTCATATGTTTGCGTGCACGACATCCCGTTCACCGTCATTTTACATATGTAATTTTTTAATGTTTTTAATATTCCTCCTCTTTTAAAAACATTTAAAATTAAAACTAAAATTTCAAAACCATATACACGTATAGGGCAGAGTATACCGGGGTCGCCTTACTGACGAGTCCACCCGGTATACTTGGGACGAAACGTGTTATTTTTCAAAAATAGTCATTTTAAATAATATCGCTAGAGGGAAACTAAATCTATTACTTAAATACTAATCTTAACTCCTTATATTCCGTGGTTTAATCAAAATTTAGTCCGCGATATTATCCCCAAAAAGTTAATTTTCAAAATTATTTTATTATCGCATATTTCGTTGGTTGACATCACAACCTTATTTATTTTTATTTACTTACCTTCAAAATATTTATTTTATAGTACGAGAGACCGAAAACCAAAGAAATAACTTCTAATTTTAAATCTAATTTTAAATTTAATTATTCTTACATACGGTCAAAGAAAAATTCCTTATTGTCGTTTATTCGACATCATATTTATTTAAAACCGGGCTTCCTAAATTCATATGTTTGCGTGCACGACATCCCGTTCACCGTCATTTTACATATGTAATTATTTAATGTTTTTAATATTCCTCCTCTTTTAAAAACATTTAAAATTAAAACTAAAATTTCAAAACCATATACACGTATAGGGCAGAGTATACCGGGTTCGCCTTACTGACGAGTCCACCCGGTATACTTGGGACGAAACGTGTTATTTTTCAAAAATAGTCATTTTAAATAATATCGCTAGAGGGAAACTAAATCTATTACTTAAATACTAATCTTAACTTCTTATATTCCGTGGTTTAATCAAAATTTAGTCCGCGATATTATCCCCAAAAAGTTAATTTTCAAAATTATTTTATTATCGCATATTTCGTTGGTTGACATCACAACCTTATTTATTTTTATTTACTTACCTTCAAAATATTTATTTTATAGTACGAGAGACCGAAAACCCAAGAAATAACTTCTAATTTTAAATCTAATTTTAAATTTAATTATTCATACATACGGTCAAAGAAAAATTCCTTATTGTCGTTTATTCGACATCATATTTATTTAAAGGAAACAAACTCAAAGTACGTACTAGCCATCTTTCTCGACATTAATAGGTGCATTTGACAACGCTTGGTAGCCTGCTGTCCTGCAAGCGGCAAAGAAAAAAGGATGTACACGAGACATATATAGACTAATACAAAGCTACCTAAATAACAGGAGAGTCAGAGTACAGAACCAGGAGACCAGGCATGATAAAGCGGTGAATGAAGGGCGTCAACAGGGGTCGGTTCTCGGACCGACTTTCTGGAACCTAATATTCGATTCGAACCTGAGAAGAATGGAACAACTGGAAATAAGAACTGTAGCATATGCGGACGATCAGGCCCTGATAATAGAGGGTGACAGCCTTACTGAACTAAGAACTAGAGGACAAAAAGCAATCGACGAGGTTACAAAGTGGAGCAAAGATAACAAGCTTGAGCTCTCACCAACTAAGTGTGAGATGCTCAAAGTCAAAGGGCCAACATGGCACTCAAATAAGACTCCAAAAATCCTCATAGAAGGCAAGAAGCTTAAACTAGTAAAACAGTATAAATACCTGGGCGTCACCTTCGGGACGGACCTGAGAGTCAACACGCACGTGCAAAACATGGCAGAAAGACTGCAACAGCTGTTTGGCTCACTGGGAAGCCTGGCAAAGAGAAGCTGGGGGCTGGGCTACGACTCGCTCAAAACTATACATGAAGGACTGTACATAACCAATAATGACGTACGCTGCAGCGGGATGGCAGGATAAACTGCTCAAAAGAGATAAAGTCAAAATGCAAGGTTCACCAAGAACAGCACTAATAACAGTAACAGGAGCCTACAGAACCATCTCAGCGATAGCAGCGCCAGTAATAGCTGGTGTCCTGCCAATCAGCTGGGAAAGTGAAAGAAGAAAAATCAAATACAAAATAAGAAAAGATATAGAGTTTGAAATTAGGGAGTTTAAATACACCCCAAAAGGGAAAGAAAACGAACATGAATCAAGAAAAGACAAATACAAAGCCATAAGAAAAGCAGAGAATGAAATCCTAAAGCTATGGCAGAAAGAATGGGATGAAAGTGACAAAGGTAGAGTAACCTACCAATACATGCCCAATGTCAAAGAGAGAGTCACACAAAAATGGATTAGACCTAATAAATGGGTAGAGTACAGTTCCTAAGTGGCCATGGTAACTTTAAAAAATGGCTCACAGAAAGACGAATCACCAGAGGTGAAAGCACATGCAAATGTGGAAAAGAAGAAACCTCAGATCATGTATTAAAGAAATGCGTGCTATACCATCGAATTAGAAACAAATACAAGAAAGAAACAAAGTAACTGAAATCGATCTAAAAGAAATTCTGAAGAATGAAAAACTATATAAGAACTTCGCGAAACTGGCTAAGAACATCCTAAACGAAAAACAAAGGAGAGAAAAAGAAGAAAAGGATGAAGCAGTATCAACCCATGGAGAAGAAGATACTGAAGAAGAAGAAGAAAGAAGTGCCAGCGAATAACAAAGAAAAGAAACAAACTTCTGCAAAATAAGAAGCCCTGAGACGGTGGTTCGGATTCCACATTAATCACGTAGGCCCCTTTTGCGGTCGGAACTGGGTTTCGCAAGAGACTCTTTCCCGACCGCAACTGTAAAACTTATTGCCAAGCAGTACTTTTGAAAGAAGATAACTAAAAGCGTAAGAAACATAATAAATGAAATAGTAAAATCACCAGTATGCCAGAAGGTGAGGGACGGTGCGGTATTATACAATTATAAATAATACAATTGGCAGTAATTTTTATTTTTTATTTTTTATTTTTTTTATTTTTTTTTTTATTTTTTTTTATGGTTCCTTAGATCGTACCTACATTTATTTGGATAACTGTGGTAATTCTAGAGCTAATACATGCAAACCGGAGTCCCGACCAGAGATGGAAGGAATGCTTTTATTAGATCAAAACCAATCGGTGTTGGGTTCGCCCTCACCGTTTAATTTGGTGACTCTGAATAACTTTGTGCTGATCGCACGGTCTCGCACCGGCGACGCATCTTTCAAATGTCTGCCTTATCAACTGTCGATGGTAGGTTCTGCGCCTACCATGGTGTAACGGGTAACGGGGAATCAGGGTTCGATTCCGGAGAGGGAGCCTGAGAAACGGCTACCACGTCCAAGGAAGGCAGCAGGCGCGCATATTACCCATTCCCGGCACGGGGAGGTAGTGACGAAAAATAACGATACGGGACTCATCCGAGGCCCCGTAATCGGAATGAGTACACTTTAAATCCTTTAACGAGGATCCATTGGAGGGCAAGTCTGGTGCCAGCAGCCGCGGTAATTCCAGCTCCAATAGCGTATATTAAAGTTGTTGCGGTTAAAAAGCTCGTAGTAGAATCTGTGTGCCACGCTTGTCGGTCGATCGCTCGCGATGTGTAACTGACATGTTTGTGGGACGTCCTACCGGCGGACCGCTTGTTTTGCAGGTGGTCCTATTAAAATCCCATCGCGATGCTCTTTATTGAGTGTCGAGGTGGGCCGGTACGTTTACTTTGAACAAATTAGAGTGCTCAAAGCAGGCTATTTTCACCTGAATATTGTGTGCATGGAATCCCCCCCAGGTGCAGCCACCTTGACGTGGTGGGGGGGCTTGTGAGTCTTGATGATCCTTTTGGCAACACCGGCGGGGCGAGTTTGAAACAGAGCCACGGCTCTATCTCGCCCCGGCAGGTACAACCATGCCGGGATGGCAGAAGGTGATGAGAACAGACCAAGGCTGCACGCAACCCGAATGCAATAGTGTTTTGGGCCGTGCTAAGGGCATGCATGATACTTGGGTAGTAGTATCGAAAACGGACACCCCTCAGAGAGGCCCGGGGGAGCACTCTGAGTAAGTAATTCCCTAGGCTGGGCAAGAGGCTCTGCACAGCCGGTCGGACGTTCCTCAATACTCGTGGGAACAACTATGAATAACTCAACAAAAAACCAAAACCAAAAACCAACTACAAAACAAACACAGAAATTAGACATCAACAACTACAAGAAAGAAAAGGAAGAAAAAACCGCTAAAATAACAACTACTAGGAAAAAAGACATAAAAAAGACTGGAATATCAAGGTCGGCTGGCACTGAAGGAAAAGAAAAGGTGACAGCTAAAAGAGATCCGAAGCCAGAGGAGACTCCCCTGAGCGATGCAGAAATGGAGATTGACAAACCCAATCTCAAAAGACAAAGTATCAATCGCATCACGGACAGCAGTAGTGATGATGATGAAAGAAATAAAACGAGGGAAAAAAGGGAAAAAATGGAAGAGGAAGAAGGCAAAAATGGCTTGGACGACTCCTCTGATGAGGAAGAGGAAGAAGACACAAAAATACATAAAATCGAAGAAATCCCAAAGGCTATTTATGCAGCAAAGGGAATTCTGCAAATTTTAATAAACAAGGAAGAGTCTGACAATATCCAGCACAAAGCTCAACAAGCACTTGACCAGCTGATGTGCACGATCACACAGCTGACCGTAAAGTATGCAAAACTGGAAGGTGCATACATAAATGAAAAAAGCAGACCAAAACAAACCACAATTCCAGTAAATAACCAGGAACAACTATCATATGCTGCAATGGCAAGACGCCTGGTAGCACCAAAAGCACAAAAGTTGAAAACCACAATAAAACCAGCCAACAAAATAATTATCCTCAAGCCAAAGGATCCGGAACTGGGCAAGGATCAGGACAAAGCCAAACTTCTTCTTTATAAGACCTTTGACCCTCGTAAAGCAAAAGTGCAAATCAGCAGTGTCAGAAAGACAAGAACTGGACTCATAGTGGAGTCTCCAACGGAGGAGGATCTCAAAAAGCTAGTCACAAATGAAAGTGTAATAAAACACTTCACATCAGAAAAGCCATCGAAAAAACAGCCAAGGCTGATAATATATGACGTGCCAAGGGAAGTGGAAGAAGAAGCGCTGCTCAAGGCAATTACAACCCAAAACGATCTTGATATAGGCCAAGACAACTGCAAGGAACAACTCCAGGTCAAATTCAAAACTGGGAAAAAAGAATCCACCACAAATAACTGGGTAATAGAGGTAAGCCCAGAGGTCAGAAAAAAGATCCTTATAAAACAGAGACTGTACATCGGATGGTCATCTTGTAAAGTGCAGGATTTCATACTGGTCACCAGGTGCTTCAAGTGCCAAGGCTTCGGTCACGTCTCTAAGCACTGCCAGGCGCAGGATGTGTGCATGCACTGCACTGAAATAGGGCACAGCAGGCAAAACTGCCCACAAAAGGCAGAACCTGAAACCAAGAAATGCCATAACTGCTCTAAACAAAAAAGAAACGCAAATCATTCAATGAACGACAAAACATGCCCGTCGTACATACTGGCGTATGACAGGCTGGTGAGCTCCACAAATTATGGCGACTAAACCACCATCTATAAATGTCCTCCAATTGAACTGTAGAAGGTGCATCAGAGTCATGCCTGAGATCATGAACCAGGCTGACTCTAAAAATATTGATGTAATGTTGTTACAAGAACCGTACGCAAGCACTGCCTCGCACAGGGTATGTGGATTGGGCCTTGGAACGAGTATTGTACAAGCCAAAGATGAGCACCCATGGGCAGCAATTGCCATCATCAATAGGGACATCGAAGCAACTCAGCTGACTAATCTATGCAGCACTCACATAGTCATTGCTGAGATCAAATACAAAAATATAAGTATATATGTTGCCAGCGGATACTTCCAGCTGAGCAAACCAATAGAGCCCTTTTTACAACATCTAGATAGGGCACTAACCCTACTAAAAGGCAAAAAAGTGATCTTCAGCATTGACTCAAACGCAAAGTCACCCCTCTGGGGTTCGAAAACCATAGACAGAAACGGCAGGCTGCTCGAGGCATTTATCCAAAACTGGGACCTCGTAATAACCAACACTCCCGGCAGTGGCCCCACACTGAGAGATGAAAAAGGAACAGGCAATATCGACATCACCCTGACAACAAAAGAGGTCACAGAAATAAAAGAATGGAACGTGGAGGATTGGGGAATCTCCAGCGATCACCTGCCCATAACGTTCAGGGTGCAGAATCCTACAAATAGGAATATAAGATATTGGGGAAGCGAGGAACCATGCTGCGGGTATGCCTTGGGCGGTGCCGACTGGGTTGCTTTTAACAGAAGGCTCAAAAGTGAATGGGAAAAAGCTCAAAAATACAAACTCGATTCTAGAGACAACATCACCAAGACGGTTAAAACCATCAATAAAACACTGAAAATAGCCTGCATGGATCTGGCTCCTAGAAGGCGGTTCAAGAGGAGGACGGTCCCATGGTGGAATGATGCGCTAACAGATATGAAACGCCAGACAAACAGAGCAAGAAGGAAATACCAAAACGAGACTGACATGGAGCTGAGGCGGGAGCACCTGTGGCAATACAGGGTAACGCGAAAAGAGTACACAAGGCTAATAAACCAGACCAAACAAGAGAAATGGCAAGAATATGTAACGATCAAAGGCAACAAAAACCCTTGGAGCTTCGTCTACAAAATGATGTCAAAAACAGTCAAGCTTAAAGAAGTAGCCAGTAATATAAAAATAAACAACGAATATACGACAAGTTGGGAAAGTACAGCGAAGGAGATGTTGAAGCAACTCTTCCCGGACGACTGGAGTGAAAATGATAACTCAGAACAAAGCAACATAAGAAACGACACGAGAACTCCTCCCACAGGAGACATGGAAGACTTTACAGAAGATGAACTAAACCAGGCAATAAACAGAATTAAGGTGAAAAAAGCCCCAGGGCCTGACAACTTTAATCCTGAAATCATCAAAGAGGCGATGAAAGTATTAAAACAGGACATCCTGAAGCTGTGTAACGCCTGCCTGAAACAAGGAATCTTCCCAAATGAATATAAAATCTCTCGTGTCGTAACTATAAAGAAAGGCAAGGAAAAGGACCCCAAGGAAGGAAAGGAAAATCGACGGAAGATGCAATAAACCATTTTAGGAAAGAAGTGGACAGCTCCGGGGAAAAATAGGTTATAGCCATATTTCTTGACATTAGCAAGGCCTTTGACAATGTCTGGTGGCCAAGTGTACTACAAGAACTGAAACGTCTGAATTGCCCAAAAAGGATGTACAGCCTACTGAACAGTTACCTGAAAAATAGAAGAGTTCTAATGCAGAATGGCACAGATCGGGTCGTTAAAGAAATCAACAAAGGATGTCCGCAGGGATCTGTGCTGGGACCGACCCTGTGGAACCTTGTCTTCGACTCGAACCTGAAAGCTCTCAGAGAAAAAGAAATCCGCACGGTAGCATATGCTGACGACCAGGTGATAATCATAGATGGCCCAAGTAAAAACCAAGTAGAACAAAAAGCTAACGAAGCCCTCGAACATGTACAGAAATGGTGTGAAAGGAACAAGCTACAGCTTGCAGCACAAAAATGCGAGATCCTTCAAGTGAAAGGACCAGACTTCCACCACAAGAACAAATACAGGATCCGAATAGGGAACGTTAAACTAAAAACCACCGATGAATACAAATATCTCGGGGTAGTGTTCCAAAAAAGACTGTCATGTCAGACATATAGAAAATAAAACGAGAACCATTTTTGGAGCGTTGAGCGCCGTGGCAAGAAGAGACTGGGGACTCAGGTTTGGGACGATGATGAGGATCTACAGAGGGGTATTTGTCCCGATAGCAACGTATGCGGCATCTAGTTGGACAGACAAAATGCTGAAGGCTGACAAAGCCAAAATAAGAGCAGCGCAAAGATATGCCCTGATAGCAGCCACCAAATCATTCAGAACCACCTCTACGATGGCTATGCCAGTGGTTGCTGGAGTACTCCCAATAGAACACGAAATAAAAAGATACGTTGCCAAGTACCATCTCAGGAAAAGAAACCACTTCGTCATTGGTACTTATGAATATAAGCCGGATGAAAATCAGGACATTAAAGAGGCTAGCAAACAGATCGAAGAGGAGCTGATTAAGACATGGCAGGTTGAATGGCAAGAAACGGAGAGGGGGAGGACCACTTTTGACTGTCTGCCAGTAATAAGTGAAAGACTGAAATACCACTGGATAAAGCCCAACAGATGGACAACGCAATTCATCACGGGACACGGGAAATTTAACAGCTGGAAAAATAAGGTTGGTATAGAAATCGACACTGGAAACGGAACGGTAGAGTGCACATGTGGCGCAGAAGACAACGCCAAGCACCTACTTGAAGACTGCCCAAAATACGACCACCTTAGACAAAGATTTAAAATCCAGCATAATATAGAAACCGTAACCCTAAAAGAGATACTGAGGGACGGAAGATTGTGGGACTCCTTTACCTCCTTAGCCAAAGAACTCATCGAGGAGAAAGAACTGAACGACGAACACGAAACATATCTTGGAAACTTGCAGAACAGTAACCTCGTAGACTCTGAATCCGATTAAGTAAGGTGTGATCAAGCAAAGAGCAGAAGGCTCGAGCAAACCAAACGAAATCGGTATAACAACAAACAAGCCTCAAACTTTGAAACTCTGATATGTTGGCAAAAACATCAATATAAGTGTGGAGAAAACTCACATACAAAAAACAAAGAGAAAGAAAGGGGAAGATTCATGACCAAATAACCCAAGAAAAAGACACGACGGGAAGCCCAAGAGACGAAAAGTGGTTCGGATTCCACTTAAAACTGTAGGTCCAACAACATATTTCCTAGATCCCCGGTCTGGTTCTGTGTTAAACATAATGCCAATTATGTAAGAAAGTGATAATTAACGTAACTTTCGTCTGGATGTAAGAACTGTGTTGTCATCACTGGTGTGCAGAAATGCGGTGGACGGTGGGTTGGTCTATTTCCTTCAGAAATAGTCCATAAGGGGCATTGGAATAATGGAATAGGACCTCGGTTCAATTTTGTTGGTTTTCGGAGCCCCGAGGTAATGATTAATAGGGACAGATGGGGGCATTCGTATTGCGACGTTAGAGGTGAAATTCTTGGATCGTCGCAAGACGGACAGAAGCGAAAGCATTTGCCAAAAATGTTTTCATTAATCAAGAACGAAAGTTAGAGGTTCGAAGGCGCTCAGATACCGCCCTAGTTCTAACCATAAACCCCCCCAAGACTGAGACCTTGACGATGTGGGGGGGCTTGAGAACCTTATGACCACTGAGGCTATATCGGCGGGGAGACACGGCTCCCCGGCAGATACAATCATGCCGAGAAGGCTCACTGTGAAAGGTCAGACTAACTTCAGAGAACCCTAACGCTAATGTGTGCAGGCACCGTGCAGAAGGCATGAATGGCACAACGTGAGATGTGTCGCAAACGGTCCCTCAGCGGGGCCCAGGGGAGCACGCTGAGTAAAGAATTCCCTAGGCCGGGCAAGAGGCTCTGCTCGGCCGGTCTTTTAGTTCCTCATTACTCGTGGGATCCAAAATGAATTCTATTAAAACAACAAAAACAAACAAAACCAAGGAAACCGGCACACCGAAACAAATTATGACGACTGACACAAAAAAGGCAACGAGTACGGCTAAGGCGAAACAGACGGAGACGGCTGCGGGCAAAACCGGAGCACAAATAAGCAAAAACGAGAGCGCCACGAGAGTGAGCCTCAAAGAAAAAGAAAAAACAAAGAAATTGGAATTACCGAAGGCAACATCCGTGTCTCACCTTACTCCTGAGACAGACACGGAAATAAGCTCCATGGAGTCCGATATGGAGATTGACTTCGTAGAGGTCAAATCCAGGAAAAGGAATAAGGTCATGTCGAGCTCGGACATCGAGGGTCGAGATGACAAGGTCAAAAACAAAAGAGTAGCTAAGGAAAGTCCTAAACCGGGAACATCTAATGCCAAAAATAATAATGACAATGCCAATGATAATTGCAACAAACACGAAAATAAAGAAACTGGGGACAAGGAAGCGACGATTCCCATGGCGGTGTATGCCAGCAAAGGAACCTTGCAATACCTTATCAACAATTCAGATGACAAAAAGCTACAAGAAAAAGCTCAAACAGCTCTGGACAACCTGATAATTTTAATAACCAACTTAACCATCAGGAACGCACAAATGAAAGGTGCATACGAGGAATTGAAAAGCAACAAAAAACCAATCCAGACATGCGCAGTAACCGCCGCAAGAATCGTTGCGCCCAAGTCGCAACAGTTGAGAACCCAGATCAGATCTCCACCAAAAGTAATTATTCTCAAGGCAAAGGTTCAGGAACTGGCAAAGGACCAAGATAAAGTAAAAAAACTGTTAACGCAGACAATTGACCCTACCAAGGAAAGAATACAAATTAAAAGCATAAGAAAAATAAGAAATGGCCTGGTCGTCGAGACCCCCTCGCAAGAGGATTTAGACAGACTAACGACTAATAAAAAAGTACTCGACAAATTTCAGTGCGAGAAACCGCACAAAAAATTACCAAAAATAATTATCTATGACGTGCCTGCTGACCTCGAGTCAGAAACAGTAAAAGAAACCATAATACAGCAAAATGACAGCATAGACCCAATTGGCTTGCATATGAAGTTCAAAACCGGCAAAAGAGACTCCGGTACGGTGAACTGGGTCATGGAATTAACACCAGACCTACGCCGGCAAGTGCTGGCTAAAACGATACTGTACATCGGCTGGGCTTCTTGCAAAGTCCAGGACTTCCTAATGGTGACGCGATGTTACAAATGCCAGGGATACGGTCATATCTCGAAGCACTGCACTAGCGACGAAATCTGCGCTCACTGCGCAGAAAAAGGGCACAAAAAACAGGAATGCCCAAAAAAAGGTGATCCACCTATAAAAAAGTGCATTAATTGCACAAAAACGAAGAGGGCGAGCAACCATAATGTCAATGACAAGGCATGCCCGTCGTACATCACAGCCTATGAAAGGCTGAAAAACGCCACGGATTACGGCATTCAATAGCCGTAATCTAAAAATTCTGCAAATTAACTGTAGAAAGTGCACAAGGGTCATGCCCGAAGTTAAAAACTTCTGTTCGGACAATAAAACGGACATAGTCCTATTACAAGAACCGTATGCAGGCAAGAATAGTTTCCGAATACGCGGTCTTGGTCCTAACACCAGGATCGTAAAAGCGCATAACGAATATCCATGGGCAGCAATAGCTGTCACCAATCCGGAGATTGATGTAATGAGATTGAACCACCTATGCAGTTCGCATTTTGTCATAGCCGAAATAAAACACAACAAAGAAACCTTCTATCTTGGGAGTGGGTACTTTCAGTGGAGCCAATCCATTGAGGGACACCTTGTTCACCTTGAAAAAGTTCTGTGTGAACTTGAAGGAAAAAAGGTCATAATTGGCATAGATGCGAATGCAAAATCCCCCTTGTGGGGATCAAGAGAAACCGACCGGAAAGGCCGACTGCTGGAGGAGTTGATAGGACAGTGGAACCTGAATGTATGCAATGCAATCGACAGTCCTACTGTACGAAACGAAGCGAGCATTGGCAATGTAGACGTAACTCTCACTACCAGGGAGGTGAGAGGTATAGTAAACTGGAGGGTGAAAGATAGAGGCATCTCTAGCGACCACCTTCCAATAACATATGAAATAAGAAGTCTAACAGATAAGTCCAAGAAGAAGATATGGCCCGAAGACGAAAAACATGAAGGTCCGCATCCTGTATCCTCACTAGCAAGAGCTGACTGGAAAGCATTCTCAAATGCATTGATTATGGAATGGAGCAGACAAAAGATCAAAATGGATACAAAAGCCGAACTGATTGGAACTATTCGTGCATTAAACAGAAGCGTAACTAAGGCTGTAAACCTTGCTGCACCCAAAAGGCAAAAATATCAAAAACGGGCACCGTGGTGGAACGACGAATTAACAAATGAAAAGAAACTCACATATAGAGCTCGTCGTAAGTACATAGCTGAGAGAGACCAAGACCTTAGACAGGAGTTTCAGCGCGCCTACCAAGAGCAGAGACGCAAGTACCACTCTAGGCTGGTGGGCCGGACGAAAGTTGAGAGCTGGAAGAATTTCGCAACGCATAAAGGGAATTAAAACGCATAGAGTATAATATATAAAATGCAAACGGAAAAAATCAAAGTCAAAGAAGTGGCCAGTAACATAAGGATGGAAGACCGCCATACCTTGGACTGGGAAACTACGGCTGGAGAAGTCCTAAACAGACTTTCCCGGATGACACGGAGGAAAACGAAACGACGGAGCAGAGACAAATCAGGGAAGATATCAAAACAACACCAGAAACAGAAATATTACAATAGAAATGAAAGAACTAGAACATGTGGTCAACCGCATGAAACTAAGAAAAGCACCAGGCCCAGATAACCTGAATCCTGAAATTAACAAACAAGCTATGCCTATAATTAAGAAGGATCTACTAAGAATTTTCAACGCCTGTCTGAAACTAGGTATCTTCCCCATTGATTACAAAATCGCTCGAGTCGTGACGATAAAGAAAAGAACAGGTAGGGATCCCTCTGATCCACTATCATACAGACCGATATGTCTCCTGTCAATCCTGGGAAAGCTTCTCGAGGGGGTAATCCTCCTCAAGTTAAACGAGATTGTCGAGCCTGTGCTGAGTGATACTCAGTACGGGTTTCGAAAAAATCGCTCCACTGAAGACGCAATTATTGACTTTAGAAATACCGTTGCAAACTCCAAAGAAAAATACGTAATGGTAATATTCCTCGATATTCAGAAAGCTTTCGACAACGTCTGGTGACCTATGGCTCTTAACAGACTAAAGAAACACGAATGCCCAGGCGAGATATACAGAATCATACAATGTTACCTGAGCAAACGAAAGGTCATGTTGCAGAACAACTCAAGCCAAGTCAGTAAAATGATCAACAAGGAGGTCCTCGGACCGACCCTCTGGAATCTGATCTTTGACCCGAACCTGAAAAGACTAGAGGAGTTAAACATCAAAACTATTGCTTACGCCGATGACCAAGTCATATTGATCGAAGGTAAAAACAAGTTAGATCTGGAAGGAAAAGCCAAAACTGCAAGAGATGAAATAGAAAAATGGGCACAAATAAACAGACTACAATTAGCAACCAAGAAATGTGAGGTACTGATGCTCAAGAGACCGCACCTCGTAAGAGGTCCCACGGTTAAATTGGGCAATAAGGTCCTCAAAATAGTGAAAGAATACAAATACTTAGGAGTAACCTTTCAGACTAACTTGAAAATGCATACTCATGTGAACAATATAGCAATAAAAACAAGACAACTATTCAACTCCTGCGGCATCTGCTTGGCAAGACAGACTTTTAGCAGACGACAAGAAAAAACTCATGATGACCCAGAGATTTGCTCTCATCAGAGTCACTGGAGCGTATAAAACAATATCAGGAATGGCAGCTCCGGTCATTGCCGGAGTATTGTCAATCAATGCAGAAATCCATAAAAGAGCCGCCAACTACAAAATAAGAAAAGGAATTGAATTCACCATAAACAACTACACATACGCACCAGTAGACAATGAAGATGAAGCAGTCAAAAAAGAGCATCAACGTACTGTAAGAAGTAGAGTGCTTGAAGCACTCATTGACCAATGGCAAGAGGATTGGGATGCGTCGGACAAAGGGAGGGGAGGGTTACGTATGAGTATCTACCAAGAGTGAGGGAGAGACTGAAATATAAATGGATCCAACCAAATAAATGGCTAAACCAGTTCCTCACGGGACATGGTAATTTCAAACACTGGAAATTCCATATAGGTATAGATCAAACCACAGAGCTATGCTCGAAACATATACTAACAGAATGCCAAAACTATATATAAATTAGAAGAGAATACCTACAAGAAATAAACGAAACAGAAATCAGTCACTCCAATGTCCTCAAGGATAGAGAAAAGTGCGAGACTTTCTCTCGTTTCGCGAAGGAGCTATTGGATAAAAAGATATGCCACGAAATAATAGAGGAGATGGAGAATGGTTGAACCATTCACCTCTCCCAACTACGAAATGAAATGCAGAATTGTAATTTTAAACTAGATGCCTTCGACCCGGGTTCGACCCGGGACTTCGACCGTTCGCGACGCACTTGCTCTGCGCCATGCAGGCCTCGGCACGGTACCACACACCTTACCTTAAGCGCCATAGGGGTCCCGGGGCGGGTCAGTCCCCTAACTGCCTTTCGGCAGCCCCCTGGGATTCTCCACTGATCCCTCCCCCTCGACCAATCCGGCATGGTAGTACCTACCGGCATAGCCCGAGGGTTCATTGGGATGCTGCCGCGCGAGTCCAACCCACGGGGTGGCAGGAGCAAGCTCCTGGGCTAACCACTCCCCGCGGTACCCATACCCTGGGGGGAGGGGGGCCGGTTTGGGGACAAGCCTCCCGCTGATTTCCGATCAACCAGGCTCAGAAGGGCGGGATCGCCGGTTTCCGTGGCAACCTTAGGGGGGCAATCAGGGATTACCCCCTGCCCCGTTTCCTGATCCGCCTATCAGGCCGATCCAGGGCGTGTCCCGTGGACCACGTCCATACGGGTCCTTCTTCTGCCGAATGCCGCCCTCGCGAACTCAGCGAAAGCCGAGAACGTGTCCGCCCTATCGGCGATGTGGGATACGTCCCACGGGCCATCCGCCCCGCGGACGATCCCCATCGCATCGATATTTCTGATGTCCGCATAGAGCGGACACTCCAGCAGCACGTGCATGCTGGTCTCGGCGCTCGTGCCGCAGTCGCAGTCGCGGGTCCCCGCCAACCGACGTTGGAAGAGGAAGTCGTTAAGACTTCCATGTCCGGTTAGCAGAAACACCGCGAACATGTCGAGCTGCAGCCAGCTCCTCTCGAGGACGGCATCGGCTCGCGGGAAGAAGCGGCGGGTCACTGCCCCGCTCTCCGCCCCATCCCACCTCCGGCGCCACTCCGCCAGCATGTTGGCCTCGAGTTTCGCAACTCGGAGGCCAACATCCTCCTCCATGACGCCCCTGGTTAGGGCGTCGTCGTGGGGGAGGGGAGTCCCCCTTCTCATGGCGCCAAGCACCAGCGCCCGACGGACCACCAGGTCCCAAGGGGGTTCACCCTTCAGGACCATCATGGCGTCGGTTGACACCGTCCTGCATACGCTAACGGCGCCATAAAGTGCCATCCGTTGGGCGCTAAGCAGGTGCTTGCGCGCCATCACCCCCCGGACGACCCTCCCCCACGCCTCTGCGCCGTACAGGGCGCAGGCCCTGTACAGCCCACCGAACACTATGTCGGTGGCCCTTCTCTTCAGGCCCCAGTCTCTCCTTAACACCCTCATAGAGGTGACGACTGGAGCCAACTTACTTCGTAGCGCCTTCGTATGGGGCAAGTAGTTCATACCTGCCCCAATGGTTACCCCCAGGTAGACCAGGGAGTCCACAAAGCCCACGCCAACTGCCGGCCTCCGCTGCATGCCCCCTTTCAGGAACATGCAGCAAGTCTTGGCGGGGCTTACCTTGACTCCCGCAGTCGTCCCCCACTCCTCTGCTCTGCCGAGCTCCTGGCGGATGCGGAGCTCTAGCTCCCTGCGGCTGCTGCCCCCCACGATGACCAGTAAGTCATGGCGATGGCAGAAGCCTCCGCCGGAGGCCTCAGCCATTGCGTGAGCCCCGTGGTATGGCCGCCTCCCTGGCCCTGGGGTTGGCGTATAGCGGGCGCCACCCCATCCTGCCCCTAAATACGGGGCGTGCCCCTCCTGCCACATGATGGGCCGCGTCCGCCCCACTAGCTGCGCAGTTAGCACATCTCGGCGCCTGCGCAGCATTGGGGCAGTTCCTCCTGTCGTGGCCAACTGCCGTGCAGTGGCCACATACTTCCTGCCGGGAGTGACAGAACCGGGACACATGACCATACCGCTGGCATTTAAAGCAGCGGTGATCATCCAAGAAGTCCCGGACCCTGTGTACCTCCCAGCCGATGTACACTTTAGAGGACCTGCTGAGGGCAGTCCTGACCCTTGGTGGGACAGCCAGGACCCTGTGTCTTGTAGGTCCCGGCCGTCCCAACCTTCGGACCATGGCCACCGCGGCCCTCAACTCCTCTGCCGTCCACTCCCGGAGATTCTGCTCTCCGAGCCGCGAGATGAACTCCGCATCATCGGTACCCTCCGGGACCCCATTGATGACCCTGTGGTATCGCGGAGGATCCGGCTCCACAGTTCGGAGGCCGTTGCTCTCCGGGAACTCGTTGATCTTGCCCTTCAGGGCTTCGGCACCGGCGGCTGATGACAGCTCCACCAGAACCCCGCTGCCCCTGTACGCCCTTACGCTCTTTACCCTCATGTAGCGGATGGACGCACCTACCCGCGGGCCGTGGTGGCGCTGTTGCTTGCTGCTGCTGCAGCCTTTGTTGCGCAGGTCTCCTTCTGGGGGCAGGCACCGGAACACCGGGCTGTTGCCGCCTCGTTTGTTCTTGTCGTTGTTGTGGCAAGGGCGCCTGCCTTGCAGCAGGCGCTCTTGTCACCGCAGCATACGTTCTTCTAGCCGGTCCGGCTGTTGAAGGCCCGGCTGTTGAGGGCCCAGATGTTGTGGCCCTCCAGTGTGCATTTTCAGCCCGGAGCTCAGCGATGAGCTCCCAGGCTTCATTAAGGAAGGCCCTCATCCTCCCAACCTGGGTCAGGATGCTGAGGGCCTCCTTCTTGGAAAACCGCCTGCCAGGGGCAGCCTCCTCATCCAGGAGAATCCCCTGTGTCGTCTCACAGGCTTCATTAGCGGCGGTTCGGACCTTCCCTAGGTCCCTGTCTCTCTTTTCCACGGGGGTTGTGTCAGGGGTGCCACCCTCCTTTCCTTCCACGGAGGTGACATCGGTATCAGAGTGGGCCTCGCCCTCTCTGTTCGCCCTGACCTTCGCGCTTTTCCCCTTTTTGCGCCTCACTTCGCTCCACCCCTCTTCCAGTTCGCGATCGGAGGCGCTTTCCGATGCGGGGCTAGGGGTGTTGCGCTGTCTTTTTTGCCTAGGCGGGTTCGGGACCTTGAATACCGATCCGGCATCAATTTCCATCTCTGTTGGGTCATGCGGGGTGACCTGAGGCTCGATCTTATTCTCCTTCTTTTTCTTCTGTCTATCGGCTTCTGCCAGGGTCGGGCCTGGTCGCTATTGTGGTCTCCAACGCATCCCTGGATGCGATGGTCCTGCCGGCCACTGGTGAAGCCGGTGTCGCCGTGTGGATCCGCGGAGGCATGGGCGAGATGAATGTCTCGTCCGTTTACTGCCCGCCCAGGGCCGACCCAGCAGGTCAGCTGCTCTACTTGGAAGAGCTGCTGGCGCGAACGGCGGGCTCGGTCCTGATCGGGTTCCCTGGTAGAAATTTTGACAGTTATCCTTACCAGTTCCTGTTCAAGTGATGTAACGTCGCAGACAAGCAGGCCCTGGCCAGGAACTGCCCGGGGCCTGGCCGGAGATTCACACGCCACTGGGTGTAAGCAATCATAACCTTAAAATCTTCTGCAAAACAGGTTAATGGCCAGGCACGGGGCAGGCCCGTGACAGTTCCTGGGCAGGGCCTGCTTGTCCGCGGCGTTACATTACCTGATCAGAAACTGGTCAGGATAACTGTCGAAATTTCTACCAGGGTTGGATGCCAACGCGGTTTCGCACAGGTGGCACTCAAAGGGGGTCAGGCCGGGGCGGGAGAATGCGAGGCGGGGGCGTATATTTGAGGAATTCCTCGACTTCGAAGATGTCGAGGTCCTCAATCGCCCTAGCTCTGTGTTCAGCCGGCTTGACGGGTAGGTCCGACATCGATGTCACCCTCTTCAGGGAGGGACCGTCGCGTTGGAGGGCCGGGTGGACCGTCCACGAGGACGTGAGTCTATCCGACCACAACGCGATGACCATACTCCTGGAGGAGGAAGGCTCGGTGACGGAGCCCTTCGAGAGGTACTCGTGGTAAACGGTCGGTACCGACTGGGCTGACTATGAGCGCCTACTGGCGCGGTCTTCAGCCGAAATCGACATGAGCCCAGGTCGTGACAACCCTTATCCAAGTATACCTAGATTGAAGGTATCGAGGTCGAAAGATGGGTTTGACGATTTTGTGGCTGCTATCAAATAATCGCACTTTACCGATGTTCCAGAAGATACAGATCCAACCATACGTTATGACTTTTTTCGTAAAAGCCTCACGAATTATGCAATTGAGTCAAATATTTTAGTGGAGATACACCACAGCAACTCTAATTTCTATAACTCCAGACAGAACTTATGGCTTTATCATGATTACATACAATTATTATAAATTTTTGTGTAACAGGTACACATATTAGTAAATACGGGCAATTATGGAAGCAAAATCTCTATTTCTGTTATTCTTTTATATCAATACAAACAAATGTGATGTATTACATTATAATTGGTGATAACAATCGAAATATCTGCATATGCAGACTTTAATATCGTAAATTACCATAAAATTTTATTAAACAATATTAGAGTTACTGCTCTGTAAGTATCTTCATAAAACTGTTAAAGTTGCAATTTTATGTTAAAAATTGAAAATGAACAGCGATTTTTGTTGTTCCGAATCGTTTGTAATTAATAAATTAATATTGCTTCAATTTTTAATAATGAATTTTTCATTTTGAATGTCGTGCCTAGATTTATTCCAAAATTATCAGAGAGAAGAAAATTCAGGATCTAGCTTACATCCGGAGGCACGCATTATATTTATAACAATTATATAATTATATAAATATAATTTAAATAGCAGTTTAGAAAAATGTAGCGTAAAAGCAAATGCAAAACATAGTAAAGCACGCGTTTTTCCGTTATAATCTCACATTTCATGAAATAAACGTTTTAAACATTTTTGTGTAGCAGTTTTGAAGGTATTGTTTTAACTATTAACAATAACTTACAAAATAATTAATGATGCAATTGTATTTTTAAAGTATAAATAACTAACTGAAAACAATATAAACCAGTGAGAGTTGGACCACAGATTTTCAGACATTCATTTATAATTATTTTTATTCTAATTTTATGATTTTAGTTCAATTTATACATTTTTCATATTCAATGAAAAAAAAACGTTTACATTAATATACAGGGTCATCGAAAAGTATCGGACCCCCCTAATATCTTCAGTTAGAATGCACTTAGGAGAAAATGTCCAATAGCAAAGATGTATGGTTTCAAGCGGGGAGTAAGATGATGACCTTGACTTTGACCTTGACCATGTCCTTCAAGGTCATTTCAAGGTCAATCTTATTTTTTAAATAGAACCTGAGTTATAAAGTTTTGAAGTTAACAATTTTTTGACACAAAATGTAGAATATCTTGTAAAATATTATTTAGTTTTCAGTAATCATAACCTTAATACTTTTGTGCGCGGAATAATGAGACCAATTAATTGGTTTAAAGAAAATATCTTCTCATTTCATGAATGATATCATTAAGGTTATGCACACCACTTAACAAATTGTTAACTTCAAACCTTTATAACTCAAAAAGTACTTGATAAAAAAATATTTTATTATAGTGTTTTGGAAAGCTCTCGAGATAAGCTATAAGAATATGCAATAAAATGTAGGGGGTTCTATTTAAAAAAATAAGATTGATCTTGAAATGACCTTGAAGGACATGGTCAAGGTCAAAGTCAAGGTCATCATCTTACTCCCCGCTTGAAACCATACAACTTTGCTATTGGACATTTTCTCCTAAGTGCATTCTAACTGAAGATATTAGGGGGGTCTATACTTTTCGATGACCCTGTATACATACAACTCCTGGGATTAATTTGATTAATGAAATAGTTTTTGATATATGGGCAAATCTCTGGAACTTTTAAATTTCAGCCTTTCAATAAATTTTTTTTTTAAACTTCAAGCACAACATTGGCGTTGGGTATATGTATTCATATCTACATAAGAAGTAAAAATGTACGCTCGTGCATCCTTTTTACTCAACGGCATTAAAACTTTGCGGTACAAAGTCCAAAATATTGACACCACCGGGATGAGCTTGAAATTTTGATTTTTTGAAAGGTTAATAATTAAATAACGCATTTCCGTCCAATTTTTTAAAAATTTCACTTATGTGAGAGTTGAAGATGTATATAACATTGCATTTTAAGCAATATTTATTTAATATTTTGTTTTATAACTAAATAAACCAATAAAAATTATCATTTTTATAAAAAAAAAATTGGATTACAGGTAAATGCTTAATTGGATCGCCCTAAGATTGTGTATAATAGGGTTTCCGAGGTCGCCGATTATGAATCTGAGTTCAGATTTCTTTGCACATGGCTGATAATAACTGGGGTTCAATGGATAATGAACACATGAAGATTTTTGCACACATGTATCACACGATAAATAATTTAAAAATAATTGATCACTCTCAGTATGTTTCCAAATAATTTGCTGAATTTTTTTTTAATTGGGTGCTGCCTGCAGATCCTTAGTTATGATATTATCAATCCTTTCAATGTCACTTTGAAGTACTATGAACATGTGGATTTTAGCATTAGGTGCTGATGTTACCGTATCGATCATATCTTGAGCGGAAACGATATCTTTGCCATGTCCAACTGCTCTATCACACATGGATTTCACAGTACCGTCCGTCCCATCAGCGCAACTCTTCCCATGTCCGGCAATGGTGAAATTCCAAGTTGCATAATGTAATTTTAATTTCTGACAATGACTCAAAATTAAAAAAAAGTTTTATATACATATGCACATATGCTCATACACGAGTATATGCAGTTATATCAGGTCAAAATTCATATATGAGCATATATAATTATATATGGATTATATATAATTATATATGGATTATATATGAATCATATATGATGATATATGGTTCATATATGTCCATATATGGTTTATATATGATCCATATATGATTCATTTTTTCCCGGGTTATCACTTATACATAGACTCGAAATGCATATTTTGTTTTACAATAGCTCTAATTTGAAACACAGTGCTTAAACAAGTATAATAAAGAATTGTTTTTCTTTAAGGAGGGGGGGGGGGTATGCTAATTTCCAAGAAAAAAAGGCATGTTTTTAGGAATTTTTTTTGGCGAAACGTGTAATGTTATTTTATTTATTCGATTTCCATGTAATAGTACAACATTTAAAGATTAATTCGCGAAATTTTCATAGAAAGATATAGAAATATACGCGAGTGACAACGAATTTCCGGAGGCTCTCATAAAAAAAGTTGTTTGGCGGTGATCAACATAACTCTTCGAAAATTCATCTGAAACAAAAAAAATGAAAATGCATTCGTTAAAGGAGATGATTTTCGAGGTAACGCTGGGAGGATTTTTTTTTTTGAATTTTTGAATTTTTAATAGCACTTTGAAGCCAAAATTCTGATTTTTAGTGCAAAAAATCGAGTTATTTCTTACTGTGGAATTAACAATTTTTAAAAAATCAAAAAAAGCTCCCAGCGTTACCTGGTAAATATTGTTAAGAAGCAGTGTGCCAAATTTCAGAACGATTGATCGAGTAGATTTTGAGTAATCGTGATCACCGACTTCGAAAATGGCAAGTTTGAGAAAAACGCTTTAAACTTTTGACACTAAAAATTTCGAAATAAAAGTGGATAATTCTTTTATACTCACACAGAATCGTCGATACCAGGTCCATACAGTAAAGGCGCTTTCATCAAGAAGGTCCAGAGCGAATCTTAAATTAACATCATATTTTCCGGAATCTATTCTTGTGGAAGATGGAATATAATTAGACGCTTCACAGCTTTTGCATGATAATTTGATATTAAAGCCGAGTCCTTCTTTTTTGCATGAAGTGAAATTGATTTCTCCATCACACTTTTTACATTTCACTACACTAGAGATTGATGAAAAAACCAACACAAAATCTATTATCCTATAATGTTTTTGGAGATCTTCTATATCAATTGCGGGACTATTTTTAATTTTTTTCGACGACGAGCTGCCAGCTGTTACTTCATCGTTTTTACGCTTTTGTGGTGGTAATATTTTTTTTTTTCGGTTCAAATACATTTTACCGTATTTACGATCATCTCTAGTCACTTTTCGAGGCATTTTTAATAATAATAAATGCACTCGGTAACAGTTCAAACACAAACACAGCAGGCTCACAGCACACAGGCTCGGAGCAATGGTCGTTCAAACGTTCATAACTTCTTTTCCTTACATCCGATCGACTTGAAATTTTCACTGAATATTCTTGAGATGTTGCGCATCCATTAAAAAAAATAAACAAAAAATGGCCAAAAAAAATTTAATTAGCATACCCCCCCCCCCTTAAACACATAAAGAACACCAAATTTTATCTGAATAAACATACTTTTAGTTTCTGACCACAATGTTACTAAGCTTACAGTGTTTAATTCATCGTTAAATTACGACTTTATAAATAGTTCTTTCTATAACTTTGAAAATATGTAAAATATAAGAATGCCGCGCACTTCACATACTTATATAAGGTATTTACTTACCAGCACACCGAACAACAACTTGATATTGGCGATATTTTGAATGTGCCACGAAAAATAGTCAATTTTCTGAAATTGGCACATTTTTGGAATGTATGTTTACACTTGTATAACATCAACAGTTTAAGGCGCACACAAATGAGTAAAGTGTCAAACACTTTATTATTGGGTCCTTTACTAACCAAAAACAATAAATATTCGATTTCTAAGACGGCGCGGATAATGAATAAACAAGTTTAAATAAGTTTAGAATTTACGAAATTCAAGGGACGGGTACTGTAGGCTCACTCTATACAATTAAATGTGTGGCACATATAATTCATATGAATATATTGCTTTATGAGATGTTTGCCTCCATTTCGCGCTAAAAACACAAGGTTAACTCACGCGGCGCAAATACAATACTCATAAGAGTAAAAAAAAAACATGCAAGGGACGCATGAAATTTCATTATTTTTTAATCTATAAATAATTATAGAGCGTCTCTGTAACGTGGGGCGACTTCGAAATTCATCAAGCTTTTTATTTATGATATCTTGATGTATAAAAAAAATATAGCATTTGTGTGAAAGCAATGACGTTCAAGTAGTGTCACAGGACTCCACAGTTTAAAAGTTCTAGAGATTTGCCCATATAGTATACCGTCGAGCAAAACTTTATTAGGAGGATTTTTGTTAAATCTTCCGTACTGTTTGGTAGCCGAGTGGTCTAAGCGTTGGGAAGTTGAGAATGTTTTTGGTGTTCGCGCCCAATATGGGGCAATTTATTTTCTTTTTTATTTTCATATTAGCTATCATGCATATCAAATTTTTTATTGGGCAATTTATTATTACTTTTTTAAGTTTATATTGGCATATATAATGTTAAAGCAAATACTAAAATGAATTATGATTACTTTCACTTAAGAAAATGTCAGAAAAGAAAAATCAAAATTAATTCTATTTATTGGATATATTATTACATAAATAATAGACGAAGATGAATTTCTTTAATTGGATACAATCTAATTATGGAAAGGAGACTCTATTGTTACTAAAGGAGTGGAAAAATATTAACAACAAATTAGCGGCATCTATAATGAGAAGAATTTTCTTACTCAGATGTAAAAAGAACAATTTCCTACCTAAGCATATTTTTTCTAATAAATTCACACATAAAACGGAATTTTATACACCATTGCACACACACAAACATCAAGAACTTATTCAAAAATACAAGATTAAACTACTACAACTGGAAATCACGGATAAAAAACAACAAAAAAAAAAAAAAAAAAAAAAAAAAATTATGATTACTTTCACTTAAGAAAATGTCAGAAAAGAAAAATCAAAATTAATTCTATTTATCAAATACTAAAATACTCTGTTTTGATTCCCACAACATTTATTTCATTCAATATTATTAATTACGGCTCTCAAACAATTTTATACAAATATATTTAAGTTGCAATCCTAATTAAAAGAATTATTATTATAAAAACAGTTTCGTTGAATTGAATACATTACCCATTGTTATTGATCAGCGAAAATTTCCGTATTAAAATCACGAATAATAAAATTTTGATTTTTTTGATATGGAAAATTTATAAATTGAACTTAAATCATAAAAATTGAATAAAAAGAATTATTAATTAACTTCTGAAATCTGAATTTAGAATTCTTTGGTTCGATGTATATGACTTAATCTCATTTTATAGTTTTTCAATTATTAAAATACATTAACTATTGATATTGGATTGCATAAATAAATTTAATACATTGCTTTTGCATGTATCCTTAAAAGAAGTAAAGTTTCTTTAAGGGGTTACACCACTGTAAAATTTTGAAAAAAATCAAAAAATTTTTTTTTAGCTTAAAAAATCCTTTGAATCCTCTACAATACGAAGAAAAAAGTTTTATACGTGAAATTTTTTGCATCGAAATTCCGAGCAATGTACCGAGCGAGGCGGGCGACTCCGAAACGGTATTTATAATACAACTCCAAACTTTAAACGCGTTTTTCTCGAAACACTGTTTTATCGCGGCAACCAGTATAACTCGAACAATTTTTAATATTTTCACTCGAATTTTTATACAGTACATTCAAAACTACATTTCGAAGTAAAATACATATGGAATTTTTGATACGTTGCTTTGCCGATTTTATATTGCCAAAATACGTCACTTTTTTTTAGGTAAAAAATGAACACTTTTATTGAAATAGTCCGCAATTAATCAAATATCAATATTTTACTAGATATACCATTGAAGATCATAAGGAATTTTTTTTTATTTGTTCTAGGTGCGAATTTCCACCGGCTACACTGCTTGCCGCGGACCCTTTTTTTAAACAGTGCATCGGCAATATGGTCGCCATTCCGCCATTTTGCGATATTTTCTATTCAAAAAAATTGTAGACGCATTTCTATATATGATAATGATTTTCTGTAAATATGAATACTTAATTTCATTTCCTTCCATTAAAAAAAAATTCTCAAAAAAAGAGTTATTTTTTTGGCCATTACAGTGGTGTAACCCCTTAATATAATAATTATGAAATTGAGAATTTCGGACATATCAATAAGTTAAAAATATTTTTGAAAATTAAATTATTAAAATAATTTGTTATAAATAATGATTCTTTCAGTTAAGGTTAGAACTGATGTAGTTTTAAAAAAATAATTCAAAGCCATAAATAATAATATTCAATCGAATAAATTTTTGGAGAAATAAATTCATTTGCATTAATGTAACATTTGTCAAACTAACTGAAGAAAACCTAAACATATCGACGGCTCCTATTGATATAATGCACATTCACGGCGAATACGATATAATGCACATTGAAAAGTCAGTTTGATATAAGGCACATTCAAAAGTGGGTTTGATATCACATTCAAAAGTGGGTTTGATATAACGCACATTCAGATCTCCGTTTGATAAAATGAACATTCAACGATGTATAGAATAAGGCCTTTATTACCTTCAATTTCACGTTACCGCTTAATCAATTATTGAAAACAATAAGTGTTCTAATTTGAATATAATAATATTGATTAAATGAAAATGTTGGTAGCAATAATATTGCTGCTTTATATTATTTGTTAATGTCAGAAAATAAAATTTGAACGAAAAATTATTCTAAGTATTTCACGTAAATTATAACATTACAAATGAGATGCATGTAGTAAATAGAAATATCAACAACATTTGTCCATAACCCATAACAACATAAACATTGTCTAATAGAAGCAATTATTGACATTGAATAACGTATCTTCATTCATTATTCGTTTCATTCTTTCAGTGTCGTTTTCTATGCACAACAGTAAGTTGAATGTGCATTTTATCAAACGGAGATCTGAATGTGCATTATATCAAACCCACTTTTGAATGTGCCTTATATCAAACTGACTTTTCAATGTGCATTATATCAATAGGAGCCGTCGATATATTAAATTGTCTGATAGAGAATTGTTATATGCACAATCTTTATTATGCAAATAATTAAGAAAAAAAAATCGTCCCGTACTGGGCGTGAATACCAAGAAACAGCGCAACATTCCAGCACTTTAACTATTAGACTACCAAGCATTACGAAAATATATATGTAGTAACGTTGTATATGAACATCGGCAGAAGAAATTTGTTTTATATACATTTAATGAAAAAATAATCAACATTACTAAGAAAAATAAAAAATGCAATTGATACGTAGTATTGAACATTACAAAAAATTGAATAATGCATTATTTTGTAAAAGTTGATTATTTTGGATACGAATTCTCCGCGAACAATAAAGTCTGGTCGGTGCCGTTTCGCTGTCTACACTTCAAGGAGCGCGGGCACTACTTCGTTCGCGGTTCGGCGACACGCTCCTAGCGACTGCGGCCAGAACTGACGTGCTGGGATTCCCCGGGGATTCGACTTCACCGCTGAGTCGACTGGAATTGACTGGAATCCCCTTAAATTAATATGTATACGAACTTTGTAGCTTCACTCGCTAACGCTCGCTCAGGACATCCGAGTCCCTGCTTATTTCTTTTCTTTTTATATATACGAGCGTTATTTCCTCGCTCGCTTTTTGTGCGTCTTTTATTGGAATGGATGTGAATTTTGTTAAATTGATACAAATATTTAATGAATTGTTATGTTATGAAATCTTATTTCTAAAAGTCATATTTCATTATTTTATTTATTACATCGCCAATACCGTAACGTTTCTTAATTCATATATATATATATATATACAGGGTGTCCGAAAAGTATGGAAACACTCAAATATCTCGGAAAATCGACATCGAATCGAAAAAGTAAAAATACACGTATTCAATGGTTTCAAGAGAGCTATCCAGTGACACCTAACACAACCCCCCACCCCCACCCGCTGGGGGTGATAGAGGGGGTAACTTAAAAATTTTAAATGGGAACCCCCAATTTTTATTGCAGATTTTGCTTCCTCAGAAAAAGTTACGTAAATTTTGCCTACCATTATAATTGTTTTTGTTGACAGATGGCGCTGTAATCAACGAAATTAAAAAATTATTCTAAAAAGTTTTAAAAATCTCGCGAAAAACACAACGGATCAAAAAAGTAAAAACACACGTATTCAATGGTTTCAAGAGAGCTATCCAGTGACACCTAACACAACCCCCCACCCCCACCCGCTGGGGGTGATAGAGGGGGTAACTTCAAAATTTTAAATGGGAACCCCCAATTTTTATTGCAGATTTTGCTTCCTCAGAAAAAGTTACGTAAATTTTGCCTACCATTATAATTGTTTTTGTTGACAGATGGCGCTGTAATCAACGAAATTAAAAAATTATTCTAAAAAGTTTTAAAAATCTCGCGAAAAACACAACGGATCAAAAAAGTAAAAACACACGTATTTAATGGTTTCAAGAGAGCTATCCAGTGACACCTAACACGACCCCCCACCCCCACAGGCTGGGGGTGATGGAGGGGGAAACTTAAAAATTTTAAATGGGAACTCCCAAATTTTATTGCAGATTTCTCTTCTTCAGAAAAAGTTACGTAAATTTTACCTATTATAATTATTTTTGTTAACAGATGGAGCTGCAATCTGCGAAATTAAAAAATTACTAAAAAATATTTAACTTGACGTACATGGAATAGCATACCACGTTTTCAGAATTTTAAATAACGTCTTTTGCCTTTAAATATTTCTAGTTTACCGATTCTCACCGCGAGGAGGTAGACGATTTTGAGAATCTTCTGTTTTACTTTTTTTTTTATTTGATTTCTGTTTTTTACCTTTTTTTTATTCTTCACTATTAAATTTTTTTATGTTTTTTTTTAATGTATTTGCTTACCTTTTCTTCCAGATATTAAAATTCTTTATTCGCTCCCCCCTTGTAATTGTGCATACAAAGTTTTTGACAGAAAAATGAAGAATCGACATCCTTATTCTACGAGGAAGTGAATGTCGTGTATCCGAATAGCGTAAATGGTGACCAAATCCGCATATGGTGTTATGGCTTTCTTGCATGACTGTGATTTTGTATACTTGTGTGAAAGTACTGTAGGTATCGCTTGCGGAAACCCATTGCATACACTCGGTCGATTTTTTCAACTGCCAGTGTTACAGAGAAAGTAGTCAATAATCGAACATCGTCAGCGTCCAAATCAAAACAGCACGTCTTAGTATTAGTTAAGCTCTATTGTTTGAATGAGTCAAGGTCTCGGTTATTTTTCAGCTTTGTGAAAATTACACATGCGAGCGTCACTCTTGTCGAAAACTTGGTCAAATTCGTACCGCAAAAAATCGCAATTCTCTTCGTTCTCGCTATTTGATACTTAATGTAATGTTTCTCTAACATTTGAATTTCTTCTAATTTTTTATATTTCTTTTATTTCTTCATTCTTTGCTTCATATTTCTTCCATTTCGATACATTCTGTATTCTGCCTCCTGTTGTAATTTGGCATACTATGTCTTTGACACAAAAAGAAAGGATCGAAATCCTTATTCTGCGAGGATGCGGCGATAAAAAAAGAACATACGAACAAGTCGTCCGCCAATTTAATGATACCCATCCTGATCGTCTACCTATTTGCAAATCAACTGTTTGTAAGACTGTTTCTCGGTTTCAAGATACTGGCTCTGTCAATGATCGACCAAAATCAGGAAGACCAAAAACGTCCACGAACGAAGACAACAGTTTAGCGGTCTGTGCAAGTGTCGTTGAGGACGTCCATACTTCGGTAAGAAAGATTGCGCAAGCCACTGGTATCGGCAAATCGTCTGTCCATGAAATATTAAAAGCAAATAAGTTCCATCCATATAAAATAAAATATGTACAAGAACTTTCGGAAGATGACTTCGATCGGAGATTAGAATTTTGTGAGGAAATGATGAGACGTTGTGACGAAAATGAATTATTTCCTTTCTGGATATGCTTCTCTGATGAAGCTACGTTTCAGTTGAGTGGAGAAGTTAATAGGCACAACCTACGATATTGGTCGGACGAAAATCCTCATTGGATGAGAGATACTCACACACAACATCCACAGAAAATCAATGTTTGGGCTGGCATTTTGTGCAATCAAATTGTTGGGCCTTTCTTCGTTGAAGAGAATTTCACGGCTGAAAGGTACTGTAATTTGTTAAATAACCAGATTATACCGGCAATACGAAATATTGCTGGTATAGCGTTTGATAATGTCTGGTTTCAACAGGATGGAGCTCCTTGTCATTTTGGTTTGATTGTACGCAATCTATTAAATAATATTTTCCCCCGACGTTGGATTGGTAGGAGGGGTTCGATCGAGTGGCCACCGAGGTCACCTGATCTAACTCCTCTGGACTATTTTTACTGGGGTTTCTTGAAGAACAAGGTCTACGAAACGAAACCAAAAGACATTGATGAGTTGAAAGAAAAAATAATTCAAGGTTCTAATACAGTATCTCAAGAAATGCTGCAAAAAGTTTATGATAACTTCTATGCACGATTGGGATATTGTCAAGTTGCTGAAGGACTTCAATTCGAACATCTTATAAATTAGTGGGCATAGACATGTTAAAAATCCAGTAAAGAAAATAGAAGCGAAGGAAAATTTAAACTTTAAAATAGAAAAAAAATTAAAAAAATAAAAAAAAAACAAATAAAAGGTAAAAACAAAAAAAAAATATACAAAAATAAAAAAAAAAGATTCTCAAAATCGTCTACCTCCTCGCGGTAAGAATCGGTGAACTTTGAAATATTTAAAGGCAAAAGACGTCATTTAAAATTTTGGAAACGTGGTCCGCTATTCCAGGTACGTGGTTCGCTGATTGCAGCTCCATCTGTTAACAAAAATAATTATAATAGGTAAAATTTACGTAACTTTTTCTGAAGAAGAGAAATCTGCAATAAAATTTGGGAGTTCCCATTTAAAATTTTTAAGTTTCCCCCTCCATCACCCCCAGCCTGTGGGGGTGGGGGGTCGTGTTAGGTGTCACTGGATAGCTCTCTTGAAACCATTAAATACGTGTGTTTTTACTTTTTTGATCCGTTGTGTTTTTCGCGAGATTTTTAAAACTTTTTAGAATAATTTTTTAATTTCGTTGATTACAGCGCCATCTGTCAACAAAAACAATTATAATGGTAGGCAAAATTTACGTAACTTTTTCTGAGGAAGCAAAATCTGCAATAAAAATTGGGGGTTCCCATTTAAAATTTTTAAGTTACCCCCTCTATCACCCCCAGCGGGTGGGGGTGGGGGGTTGTGTTAGGTGTCACTGGATAGCTCTCTTGAAACCATTGAATACGTGTATTTTTACTTTTACGATTCGATGTCGATTTTCCGAGATATTTGAGTGTTTCCATACTTTTCGGACACCCTGTATACAGGGTGGCCGATTTATCTGAAGACATAGAAATATCTCGAGAACTATGCACAGAATCAAAAAAGGTGTGGGATGATAGTTGTTCGACACGAAGGGGGGCATCCAGTAATAATGAAATTGACCCTCTCCCCCACCTAATGGGGGTGGACTGGGAGAAAAACAATAAAACTTAAATAGGAACCCCCATTTTTTATTGCAAATTTGGATTCTCCGGGAAAAAGTACACCAATTTGACCTAGGAGCTATTGCATTTTGGTTCACAGGTGGCGCTGTAATCGATAAAAATCCAAATTTATCTGAAGACATTGAAATACCTCGAGAACTATGCACAGGATCAAAAAAGGTGTGGGATGAAAGTTGTTCGACACGAAGGGGGGCATCTCGCTGAGAGTACAAAATATATACAGGGTGTACGAAAATTCCCGGGACGGTTGAATAACTTTCGAAAGAATTAAAATTTCAAAAATCGCCGAAACACGTGATTTGATTTTTCAAACAAGCTATCTTTTGAGGGGGGGTTTCGGCCCCCCAACCTCAAGGGGGGCGGGGGGCACGAGGGGGGCCAAAAATCTTAAATGGCAACATGGTTTGAGTGGGGGCTCATTTGAAAGGTATTTTCGAGATGAATTCAGATCACTGGTCATAGAGGGCGCTTGAGGTTGGGGGGCCGAAACCCCCCCTCAAAAGATAGCTTGTTTGAAAAATCAAATCACGTATTTCGGCGATTTTTGAAATTTTTATTCTTTCGAAAGTTATTTAACCGTCCCGGGACTTATCGTACACCCTGTATATATATATATATATATACACAAGAAATTAAGAGCGTAGTTGCCACCAGCATGACCTTAACATGGTTTCAATGTTAAAAATGAAAAACTACGGGGCGCGTTACCTGGACTACATATCCGACGACCCCGGACACGGAATACAATACCGTACTTTGTACTCCCAGCATAATTTCGTACTTCTTACCTGATCTATGTGGATGACTGCCTAGCTATCCAGAACGCTAGTTGGAGACTGAATGAAATCAAATGTGAAAACACTCTACCGGGTGAGTCTGGTAGAAGTGCCCATAGGGAAACCCATGTTAAATCTACGCGTCTCGTGATTGGTCGATTCCGGTGAAATGCCGCTTGCCATTGGACGTCAATGATTGGACGCGTCATATGCAATTGAAATATACATTTAAGAAAGTAAACAAACAAAATATGTCAATATAATAATTCTGGCGGCTGAAAGTGCAAGAACTTTTTGGAAATTGGCGTGCTGTGAACTAATTTGCAATTGAAATGGAACATTAATTTCTTCGGGTAGTTCTTTCATGCACGAAAATGGAAATAAATCTCTTGAATGACATAACCACGTTCTTGGGCTCAAGTGAAATGCTTCAAATGTGAAAGTGGACTTACTTCGTACTGAAGGGCTTCGGATATTCTACTGCAATGATACTATCAGATAAGTTTTTTGTGTTAATCTAGTTATTCAACTTTATTTACATACAGAATCCGGTCCTTTGTGTTGTATAATTTTATTTATTATTACAGATAAAGCCGCTGGGATCGTTGGAAAGAATAACGGAAAATTTGATATTCATCGCTCGAATGACTCAGTTATGATGCGTCACTTAATCACGTTTTTGGGCTCAAGTCAAAAGCTCCAGGTATGAAACTGAAACTCAAGACTTACTTCGTACGTACCTATTGTTGTTACGTACAGATGCAGTTGATCAGTTGAAGGGCTTAGGACAAATAACGATATCAAAATGATATGGCATTCGTCAATGACGCAGAGATATTCTACTGCGATAATACTATCAGATAAGTTTCTAGTGTTAATCTGGTTATTCAGCTTTATTTACATACAGAATCTGGTCCTTTGTGTTGTGTTTTTTTATTTATTATTACAGATAGATGCTGGGATCGTTACGAACATTTACGTGGAAATTCTACTGTTCATGAAAAGGGGGACACGATATTAAAGTTTTGAAGATTTCTCAGATCGACAGGAAAGTATTAGTCTCCGAGAGGAGAATTATTGAATAGTTGGCTACGACATTAAAATTTGGAGGTTACCTAAGATCCAAAGGAAAAAATTGGACAGCCAGAAGAGAATCAATGAAAAGGTCAGCATCGGATTGAAATTTTGAGGCTTTGTAAGAGCAAAGTGGCAGAATTGACTTTAGGGAAGGAAATTAATGTAAATTAGGGTACGATCTGGAAATTTTCAGGATTTCTATGAGCGAAAGGAAAAAATTGGGTTGCGAGAAGGGAAGTAGTGAAATGGAGCGCACCACATTGAAATTTTGAGGATTTCTACAAGCGAAGTGGCAGAATTGGCTTTAGGGGAGGAAATTAATTTAAACTAGGGTACGATCTGGAAATTTTCTGGATTTCTATGAACTAAAGAAAAGAAGTAATTCACTTCTATGCTCAATTCTTCCCTTTCGCTCTCAGAAATATTCAAAACTATAGTATTGTGTCCTCCTTTTCATTAATTCTCTTCTGCTATTTCCAATTCTTTTCTTTCGTTCTCAGAAATTTTCAAAACTTTAGTATCGTGTCCTCCTTTTCATTAATTCTCTTCTAGCATAAATAAACAGTGTCCATCAAAAGTACATAAAGGCTCTGCAAATTAGGACATACAAATATTTGTTGCATAATCCTGATTTTATTCATGGCGTATAATCATGGAATGGTGACGGAAGGTCTGCAAATATAAAGAGATGACACTAACTTTCCAACTCTCCGAACAGAAAGTGACTGACTGCCATGGCAGAGTGAGAAGATCTACTACCATCGCCTCTGTAAAATGCATTGCTCTTTATTTATAATGTACGTAATAATGACAAGGCAAATGAACTGAACAAAATCTGTAAAATTTTATTTTTTTTATTCGATTAGATGCTCAAAATGTAAGCCACCGGTAGCTGTACAATATCCTAATCTGTTGTAAAATTCATTTGTCGCATTCTGCAACATTTCGACTCCAATGTTTTGAATGATGTCTATGATTGCGTCCCTCAGTTCGACAGCTGTCTTCGCAAATGGTCTGCTGTACAACTCATTCTTAATGTACCCCCAGAAAAAGAAATCCAGTGGATTGAGATCAGGAGAACGAGCAGGCCATTTTACTGGACCGAACCGACCAATCCAACGTCCTGGGAAATTACCATTAAGATGGTATGTAACTGGTCTGATACCATGAGCTGGAGCTCCGTCCTGTTGGAACCAGATCATCCGATCTTCCTGCAATGTATTCGAAGAACACAATTTTCATTTTGTATTGTAATAAGAATTAAAATGTTTTTGTTCATTTTGAATTTGCATTAATGCATAAATATTTTTCATAAATTTACATTACGTTCTTAACGGCTCGAAGATTATTGTTATTATTTCAATATTTGTTTATCGTTATTATTTCATTATTATTATTATCTCTATGTTATCTTAAATTGATTTGAATGGCGAATCGTATTTTCTTTACCAAAAAATTTAAGATCGCTCTTCTACAAATACGAATAGATATAGGTACTTAGTTATAAATTAGTAGCCATCTATCAACTTTGTATTTTTATTTTTGTAAAGGATTCTTATTTGTTGATCACAATTAATAAAATAGAAAATTATTGTTATTATAAATATTGTTATTATTCAGTGTATTTATTATAAAACTTACCTCTTCCTCAATGTATTTTAAAGTTGGAGTAACTACTCCTTCCAGCATTTGCAGATATAAATCTCCGTTCAGGTTGTCTTCAATGAAGACCGGTCCAATAATTTTATCGGATATTATGCCAACCCATACTTGAACTTTTACTTTGTACTGGGTGTGTATTTCCATTAACTCTCGAGGATTATCTCTGGCCCAATGTCTATAATTTTGCCTGTTAGGTGACGAAACTAAAAAAAAAATGCACTCATCGCTGAAACATATGTTTCGAAGCACTTCCGGGTCTTGATTTATGATGTCTGTCATTATTTCACAAAATGACATACGGTGTTCACTGTCATTTGTAATCAGTTCCTGGTGTTTGTGCACCTTGTATGGTTTATAACCATTTTTTTTCAGCACTCGGCTGATTGTAATTTGAGCGAACCCAAGCTGCCTAGAAATTTGCCTCGTCGAGAGATGAGGATTATCCTCAACTGCGGCACAAATTTGTATTTCGTCATGTTCTGGGATACGCTGCCTTACAATTTTTGTGTGTGTAGAATCTAAACAACCAGTTTCTTTGAATTTATTAATTATGGCTCTGATCCCAGATACCGAAGGGATAGGGTCCTCCTCAAATTCGACAGACAAATGATCTCTAATTTGCCGTACGCTGTGATCAGTGTAATGCAGTTCAATGATTTTTATTTTTTGAGCTAATGACAACATAATGAGAAAGGTGATAACAAATTTGCAAAGAAAAACGCATTAATTACTTGCAACGTTAAAATTTAAACACACGCTTAAAATCGGAAATTGATCAGAGACGGCAAATTCAAATTCATTGCTCTTTATCAATAGTTCAAAAAATTTCCGCTTGCAGGCGGGAAGTTCAAAATGAATTTCCAATTTTAGGCGTACATTGCGCCATATGCCTTCAGTCTGGGATTAGAAGCATAAATTTCATTTTTTTCGAAAAAAAAATTTTTGTTGGAACAGAGCTGACTTTGTGGATATACCCTCCCCTTAACGATTATGCTTCTAATCTATGCGTATCCCAGAACATGACGAAATACAAATTTGTGCCGCAGTTGAGGATAATCCTCATCTCTCGACGAGGCAAATTTCTAGGCAGCTTGGGTTCGCTCAAATTACAATCAGCCGAGTGCTGAAAAAAAATGGTTATAAACCATACAAGGTGCACAAACACCAGGAACTGATTACAAATGACAGTGAACACCGTATGTCATTTTGTGAAATAATGACAGACATCATAAATCAAGACCCGGAAGTGCTTCGAAACATATGTTTCAGCGATGAGTGCATTTTTTTTTTAGTTTCGTCACCTAACAGGCAAAATTATAGACATTGGGCCAGAGATAATCCTCGAGAGTTAATGGAAATACACACCCAGTACAAAGTAAAAGTTCAAGTATGGGTTGGCATAATATCCGATAAAATTATTGGACCGGTCTTCATTGAAGACAACCTGAACGGAGATTTATATCTGCAAATGCTGGAAGGAGTAGTTACTCCAACTTTAAAATACATTGAGGAAGAGGTAAGTTTTATAATAAATACACTGAATAATAACAATATTTATAATAACAATAATTTTCTATTTTATTAATTGTGATCAACAAATAAGAATCCTTTACAAAAATAAAAATACAAAGTTGATAGATGGCTACTAATTTATAACTAAGTACCTATATCTATTCGTATTTGTAGAAGAGCGATCTTAAATTTTTTGGTAAAGAAAATACGATTCGCCATTCAAATCAATTTAAGATAACATAGAGATAATAATAATAATGAAATAATAACGATAAACAAATATTGAAATAATAACAATAATCTTCGAGCCGTTAAGAACGTAATGTAAATTTATGAAAAATATTTATGCATTAATGCAAATTCAAAATGAACAAAAACATTTTAATTCTTATTACAATACAAAATGAAAATTGTGTTCTTCGAATACATTGCAGGAAGATCGGATGATCTGGTTCCAACAGGACGGAGCTCCAGCTCATGGTATCAGACCAGTTACATACCATCTTAATGGTAATTTCCCAGGACGTTGGATTGGTCGGTTCGGTCCAGTAAAATGGCCTGCTCGTTCTCCTGATCTCAATCCACTGGATTTCTTTTTCTGGGGGTACATTAAGAATGAGTTGTACAGCAGACCATTTGCGAAGACAGCTGTCGAACTGAGGGACGCAATCATAGACATCATTCAAAACATTGGAGTCGAAATGTTGCAGAATGCGACAAATGAATTTTACAACAGATTAGGATATTGTACAGCTACCGGTGGCTTACATTTTGAGCATCTAATCGAATAAAAAAAATAAAATTTTACAGATTTTGTTCAGTTCATTTGCCTTGTCATTATTACGTACATTATAAATAAAGAGCAATGCATTTTACAGAGGCGATGGTAGTAGATCTTCTCACTCTGCCATGGCAGTCAGTCACTTTCTGTTCGGAGAGTTGGAAAGTTAGTGTCATCTCTTTATATTTGCAGACCTTCCGTCACCATTCCATGATTATACGCCATGAATAAAATCAGGATTATGCAACAAATATTTGTATGTCCTAATTTGCAGAGCCTTTATGTACTTTTGATGGACACTGTTTATTTATGCTAGAAGAGAATTAATGAAAAGGAGGGCACGATACTAAAGTTTTGAAAATTTCTGAGAACGAAAGAAAAGAATTGGAAATAGCAGAAGAGAATTAATGAAAAGGAGGACACAATACTATAGTTTTGAATATTTCTGAGAGCGAAAGGGAAGAATTGAGCATAGAAGTGAATTACTTCTTTTCTTTAGTTCATAGAAATCCAGAAAATTTCCATCATAACTGAGTCATTCGAGCGATGAATATCAAATTTTCCGTTATTCTTTCCAACGATCCCAGCGGCTTTATCTGTAATAATAAATAAAATTACACAACACAAAGGACCGGATTCTGTATGTAAATAAAGTTGAATAACTAGATTAACACAAAAAACTTATCTGATAGTATCATTGCAGTAGAATATCCGAAGCCCTTCAGTACGAAGTAAGTCCACTTTCACATTTGAAGCATTTCACTTGAGCCCAAGAACGTGGTTATGTCATTCAAGAGATTTATTTCCATTTTCGTGCATGAAAGAACTACCCGAAGAAATTAATGTTCCATTTCAATTGCAAATTAGTTCACAGCACGCAAATTTCCAAAAAGTTCTTGCACTTTCAGCCGCCAGAATTATTATATTGACATATTTTGTTTGTTTACTTTCTTAAATGTATATTTCAATTGCATATGACGCGTCGAATCATTGACGTCCAATGGCAAGCGGCATTTCACCGGAATCGACCAATCACGAGACGCGTAGATTTAACATGGGTTTCCCTATGGGCACTTCTACCAGACTCACCCGGTATATAGGAACGGTAAACGATATACAGGGTGAGTCTGGTAGAAGTGAACATAGGGAAACCCATGTTAAGGCTACGCGCCACGCGAACAAGCGACGTTCCACCGGAATCGACCAATCACGAGGCGCGTAGCCTTAACATGGGCTTCCCTATGTTCACTTCTACCAGACTCACCCTGTAGAAGGAAAAGCAAGAACAATGAAAGGGAAGGGGAAGCCTTTAGAAAAAAGAAAACAGCATGGTTTCATTTTCCTTTTCCCAGGTAGCTGGTTCAGGGTAGGATATAGGCTATGTGCACGTCCTAGGGAATTTTTTAGTAACGACACGTCGCGCTCGTGGCGGCAAAAGTGTGCACTTTTCCGATGTCATGTTATACGTACGAGATACGTAAACAACGTGAATACGTGAATTACCCATCTGACCGGTACACAGAGGGTCAAACCGCAATTATTGATTCAAGTCAACTTTCCGGAGGATCTGCTCGACGGATCCTGATGTTTTTTTTTTAAATTAAAGCTTATTAAATTCCTGACAAAGTTGTCTGGGTCGATTTTTGAAATTCATTTTTATTTGTTTATGATAATTCCTATAAAACAAAAATTGAACAAATTGGGTTCTTTGTGCGCATTGTATCATATTCTAAAATAAGAAAAATGTATCGAATTTTTTTGAAACTCGTTACTGGGGGCTTTTTAGGGTCGCTAATCACGAATCTGAAGTCATATTTCAAAAATTCAAAATGGCGGATACAATATGGCGGATGATATTTTGGAAATTCATCGGATTGTTTTGAAACTTGTTACTCGGGGGTTTTTGGGGTCGCTGATCACGAATCTGAAGTCATATTTCAAAAATTCAAAATGGCGGATACAATATGGCGGATGATATTTTGGAAATTCATCGGATTGTTTTGAAACTTGTTACTCGGGGGTTTTTGGGGTCGCTGATCACGAATCTGAAGTCATATTTCAAAAATTCAAAATGGCGGATACAATATGGCGGATGATATTTTGGAAATTCATCGGATTGTTTTGAAACTTGTTACTCGGGGGTTTTTGGGGTCGCTGATCACGAATCTGAAGTCATATTTCAAAAATTCAAAATGGCGGATCCAATATGGCGGATGATATTTTGGGAATTCATCGGATTGTTTTGAAACTTGTTACTCGGGGGTTTTTGGGGTCGGTGATCACGAAACTGAAGTCAGATTTCAAAAATTCAAACTGGCAAATCCAACATGTCAGATGATAATTTGGAAATTCATCGGATTGTTTTGAAACTTGTCACTCGGAGGTTTTTGGGGTCGGTGATCACGAATCTGAAGTCAGATTTCAAAAATTGAAAATGGTGGATCAAATATAAAGCGCGATATTTTCGAAATTGATTGAAGTGTTTTAAAGCTTGTTACTCGGAAGTTTTTGGGGTCTCTGTTCACAAATCTGAAGTTAGATTTAAATAATTAAAAATGGTGGACACAATATGAGGACGATATTTGTACAATCGAGGTGATTCGCTTAGAAGTTGTTACGTGCAAATCGACGATCATGAATCTGAAATCGGATTTCAAAAACTCAATTTTTTTGGTTTCGCTGATAATGAATCTGACGTATTTGAAAAAGCAATAATGTTCATGGATAGTTTTCGAAAATGTAATTGGGAACATGCTTTACTCAATCAATTTCTTTACTACTTAAGGGGAGGGGCAACCCAAAAATCAGCTCTCTAGGAATTCAGTGGTGCCAGAAAAAAATTGTTTTGTTCTATAAAAAAGTTTTCTTTTTCGAAACAGATGGAATTTTTTAAAATCAGTAAGTAATTGTTTAGAAAATACGTTTTTATTTTCACTTTAATTTTTTTGAATTTTTAAATTATTTTGGGAAAATGTAATATTATTTTTAAAAAACAAATATCCTTCGGAGCAAAAATTTATCGGTAAAAACAATTTCTTACACGTTTATTCTAGTACTACTTAATTCTTCGTCAAAAATGAGTAAAGAAATAATTTTTTCGATTTCGCTTAAGGTGTATTTCATAGAGTTGATTTTTGTGTTGCCCCTCTTCTTAAGTAGTCAGAAAATATATTTCTGCACTTATTATTTCCTTTAATCAAATTTTAACGACATGCAATTGCAACTCTCTCTTTGCGCTACCCAGAACTAACGACGAGGACGTGGAGAGCTTCTAGTTCCATTTTTTTTTATATTTTTTTTTATTTTTTTACTTTTTTTTCTTTAAATTTTTTATGTTTTTTTTTTGGTAATTTTCGATTTTTTTGCTTTATGTTTTTTGCCTTTCATAAATCTCATGTTTCTTTTATAACGTTAATTGCAGAATTCTTTGCTCCTCATCAGTTAAAAGTTCAATAGCTTCATTAAGTAGTGGCAATTCCTGATTAGTGGATGGTTTCCGAAAACTGTTGATGTAAGGATCTGACGAGATAAGTAACCAATTAAGGAGATCCTGATTAGTATCAGTTCGAGATGTCTTTCGAGTATGCTCTGTTCGGGCCCTTTTAATATCTTTATTACGGGATTCTTGCGCTTCTTCTGACATGGACCCAATTGGAAGTATAAAATTGTTTATTATGTCTGCACCATGAATGAAAACTAAATGCATAGCTACAGGCATATAGTACCATCGATATATTTCCACATATAAGTCAGCTGTATCTATTGCATATTTTCGAAATTTGTTTATGTCAATAAATTTTCCTGATGCCATGGTTTGTAGAATAACATACATTCTTTTCAATAAATTTTCATCAAAACCTGTGATTTCCGAAACTATCGTATAATTACGAAAGAATGTGCGCGCGGTATTGCCGTCATTGGAAGAACCACTTCCTTGTTTTGGAACATCAACTATGATACCTAACTTATCACGCAACTGAGTCTGAATTCGCTCTTTAGTTCTCTTTGCGGTTTCTTTATTTTCTTCAGATTTTATAGCCCATTTTTTGAATTCCATTCGATATGCAATGTGGAGAACACACTCCATGAACCTAATCCATTTATGCAAAGTGGCGAGGCCAAATGCATAAACGGATTCATCGAATGTCTTCTTCATTATTTCCAATAAATCGTTCATGTCTTTGGGACTGGTCTTACAAATCGGACATACAGATGACGAAGAAGTGTCAGTTGCGTATTGTAAAATTTTTCCATCCACCATTGTTCCGTGAAGTTCATGATGAACCTCTACTGTGGCACTATCATTTCTATTAATTTTAGTACAAGTAAGTGCTGAAATTTGTTGCTTAATTGAGTCGAGTTCACGACATACAACATTTTTCGTTTCTTGCACATACTCGAATTTAATAGGCCTACAGTAGTTTGTGGATGAGGCACGGGGATTTTTCCAAATTATAATCTCACTTGAATCATTTGAAATTACTCGAAGGCGTAACGGAACCATTGACACTAAAAACAAATATTTATCGGCGTTTTGTTCATTCATAAATTTTTGTTTAAACGCATTAAAACCACTGGTTCCATCTGCACCCCACTTAGATTCCAAAACAATTCGCTTAATTTCAGATGAAGTTTGGACATCCACTCCTTCGACTTTCATCAGTCTTAATATGGTATGATCAAGGAGATTTTGTAAATCTATTTGTGCAGATGTTTCAGATATTACTATCGATGTTTGTGGAGGATAGCAGTTTTTCTTTGCATCCGATATTTTTGCGTAATGTGGGAAAATATCTGCTTTCTTTTCTTTTGCTTTTTGTCTTATAGTGTTATATTGCGCTTTTGTCAATCCGCATTGAACTAGAAGCCCTAAAGCTTCATCGACGCTTAATTTTTCTGGGAACTCAATTTCTTTTTCATTACCGTGTATGAGGTTTTTAATCGCAGGAATAAGATCTCTTTTTCCCGAAGATCTGAGCATAGTAAAAAACGCACCTTCAAGTTCTTCATTGCTCATTGAATTAGACACTTCCTGTGATCGTCTCCTTTTTGTCGATTTGGAACAGGCGGCAAAATCTTTTCGTTTTTTTTCATTTTCTCGTTCCGATGATCGAACAACTGGAATTTCGAAGAACTCGTTTAACCAAGATTGGTGTGATTTCCACGAAAAAAATTTATCAACCGCATAAAAGGAATTCTTCCATCTAGTTTTGAACGCAGGCATAAAATATTTATTTAATTTTTCTTCAGCACTGTTTTGTACATATTTTGAAATGTCATAAGTTGTTATGACATACTGAAGGAGTATATCGACACCGGCATTCATGTCCTTAACGGATGAATCTAATAATAGATGACACAGAACCTTATGCTGAATTTTTATCGGTTCCATTACTTACTCTGCAATTCTAAATCAATACAATTTCTCAATATCATCAAAATGTAGCATAGCTCCAAATAAAATTTTATGTAACTATCACGCGATAGTATGCTCCGATATGTATGAAATCGAACGCCACTTCTCTATCGAGCGCGAAATGCAAGGCTGACAGTAATTACCGCGACTAGCGGCAGCATGAGTAACTATTAACCCATTAAGTCCCAAAAAGGCAAAATTTGTAGCTTAGAAAACTTTGTGAAAAAAAAAGAAAATCTTTTGGAGAATACTCAACCCTACTATTTTCGGGTATGCTCTACACGATAGAATGGTTTAAAATTTTCAAAAATTTGATTTTCAATTGTTAATTAACAATTTAAAAAAAAAACGATTTTTTTATGAAAAATTTTTTATCAATCCAAAATTTGAGTGGGAAGGAATTTTTTTGTCTGTCGCAAATATGCACAAAGATGCACAAAATATTTAAGGTTTACAACCAGCTTTGGTTTTTTATCGTATGATTTTTTTAAACAAAATGGCGGCCAAAAAACGAAAGCTAAAAAATCAAACGTACATTTTTCTACTGTTTTTGACGTTTTTTCATTGGAATCGTGCAAATTATTCAATTATTTCAGTAAAAATATACGTAAATATAATATTTAAAAAAAAAACTATAAAAAGCGTTAACTATGAAAAATAATGTTTTTAAGGTTTTAAAAAGTCGTTTTTTTTTACGGTTTCTCGTTATTATTTCAACAGAAACTAATGCAATAACCTGAATATCGTTGAATTTCGAAATACTGATTGATGATCTGATACTTTTAGGGTAAAATTCATAATATAGACACAGACATAGACATTGGTACAGTTTTACTTGCCACTTTATGCCATCATTCGGCTAATCGGGCAATGTTCATCATCATCCCACACAGGCATCGTAAACATTTTTTTAAAAAATATTATATTTACGTATATTTTTAATGAAATAATTGAATAATTTTCACGATTCCAATGAAAAAACGTCAAAAACAGTAGTAAAATGAACGTTTGATTTTTTAGCTTTCGTTTTTTGGCCGCCATTTTGTTTAAAAAAATCGTACGATAAAAAATCAAAGCAGGTTGTAAAGCTTAGATATTTTGTGCACCTTTGCGAATATTTGCGACAGAAAAAAAAATTCCTTCCAACTCAAATTTTGGATTAATAAAAAATTTCTCATAAAAAAATCGTTATTTTTTTTAAATTGTTAATTAACAATTGAAAATCTAATTTTTGAAAATTTTAAACCATTCTATCGTGTAGAGCATACCCGAAAATAATAGGGTTGGGTATTTTCCAAAAGATTTTCTTTTTTTTTCACAAAGTTTTCTGAGCTCAAACGTAAGCTACAAATTTTGCCTTTTTGGGACTTAATGGGTTAAAGTAGAACTAAAAATGTGCAATTTCCAAAATAGTCGCGGTATTGACATTGGTATTGACTTGCATTTCGTACTCTGTAGAGAAGTGGAATTTAATTTCATAAATATTGGAGTATAAAATCGTGTGATAGTTGCATACAAATTTATTTGAGGCTACGCTAACTTTTGATGAGCTTGAGAAATTTGATTTATTTAGAATTACAAAGTAAGTAATGGAGCCGATGAAAATTCTGCATAAGGTTCTGTGTCACGTATTATTAGATTCCTTGTGCTGAGGACATAAATTGGTGTCGATGTTCTCCTTCAGTTTGTCATAACAACTTATGACATTCCAAAAAATGTACAAAACAGTACTGAAGAAAAATTAAATAAGTATTTTATGCCTGCATTCAAAACTATATGAAAGAATTCCTTTTATGCGGTTGATAAATTTTTTTCGTGTAAATCACATCAATCTTGGTTAAACGAGTACTTCGAATTTCCAGTTGTTCGATTACCGGAACGAAAAAATGAAGAAAAAATACGAAAAGATTTTGCCGGCTGTTCCGAATCGACAAAAAGGAGACGTTCACATGAAGTGACTAAATCTATTACCAATGAAGAATTTAAAGATGCATTTTTTACTATGCTCAGATCTTCGGGGAAAAAAGATGTTATTCCTGCGATTAAAAAACTCATACACGGTAATGACATACCTGAAAAAGAAATTCAGTTCCCAGAAAAATTAAGCGCCGATGAAGCTTTAGGAATTATAGTTCAATGCGGATTGTCAAAAGCGCAATATAACACGATAATACAAGAAGCAAAAGAAAAGAAATCTGATATTTTTCTACATTACGCAAAAATAGCGGATAGAAAGATAATTACAATATCTGAAATTTCTGCACAGATAGGTCTATAAAATTTCCTTTTCGACATCGCGTGCGAAAAATGCTATTTTTCACACTTTTGACTTTTTTCTGACGCATTTTTCGCACGCTCACGTCGAAAAATATCATACGGCACATATGGATAAATGTTTCTTGTGCGAATGTGAATGCAGACCTCGTCTTCGACTCGGCCGGCAACACTCACATTCGCAGAAAAAACTTTTACCCACTTGTATCGTAATATACTATAATCACATCGTATCAAGATTGATTAAAGTCGTAGGAATATATGTCCCAATTTCATCTGAAATTATGATAATTGTTGTGGAATCTAAGTGGGATGCATTGCACCACTGATTACCTTTTGAATTTTTTCAATCAAAAATTTGTGAATGAACAAAATGACGGTAAATATTAATTTTAGAAAGTTGTTTTCAAATTCGCGACCAGTGACCGCCTCTAAAAGGTTTCAGAGCAATCCTGTCAATTTCAATAATATCGTCGTCATTATTAAATCCTCCATTTTTAATTGTTCAAATCATGACATCAGATTCGTGACGGAGACACGAAAAATAACCAAGTAAGAAGTTTTAAAATATTCCGATCAATTTCAAAAATACCATCCTCCATTTTGGACCCGCTATTGTGAATTTTTAAAATCTGAATACAGATACATGAACAGAGGCCCAAAAATCCCCGAGTAACAAGTTTTAAAACAATCCGATGAATTTCCAAAATATCATCCGCCATTTTGAATTTTTGAAATCTGACTTCAGTTTCGTGATCACCGACCCCAAAAACCCCCGAGTAACAAGTTTCAAAACAATCCGATGAATTTCCAAAATATCATCCGCCATATTGTATCCGCCATTTTGAATTTTTGAAATATGACTTCAGATTCGTGATCAGCGACCCCAAAAACCCCCGAGTAACAAGTTTCAAAACAATCCGATGAATTTCCAAAATATCATCCGCCATATTGTATCCGCCATTTTGAATTTTTGAAATATGACTTCAGATTCGTGATCAGCGACCCCAAAAACCCCCGAGTAACAAGTTTCAAAACAATCCGATGAATTTCCAAAATATCATCCGCCATATTGTATCCGCCATTTTGAATTTTTGAAATATGACTTCAGATTCGTGATTAGCGACCCTAAAAAGCCCCCAGTAACGAGTTTCAAAAAAATTCGATACATTTTTCTTATTTTAGAATATGATACAATGCGCACAAAGAACCCAATTTGTTCAATTTTTGTTTTATAGGAATTATCATAAACAAATAAAAATGAATTTCAAAAATCGACCCAGACAACTTTGTCAGGAATTTAATAAGCTTTAATTTAAAAAAAAAAACATCAGGATCCGTCGAGCAGATCCTCCGGAAAGTTGACTTGAATCAATAATTGCGGTTTGACCCTCTGTGCGGTAGTCCTAACGGTTTTCCTGTTAACTTAAGAAAGTTAAATATTCGCATTTTGTGACAAATACTAACGCATCCGTCCACACATTCAGCAGGAATTTTAATAATTGACAAACTCCGAAAAAGAATAAATTCCTAGTTTCGGAGCTCCAATTTCATAATCACAACTTACAGGTTAGAGGGATCTTATTTTATCAATTTGATTTCATATATTAAACTAAATTTAAAGAAAAGCATTAACGTTTTATTTTTGTAAAATCAAACTTTTAATAAATTCATACTTTGTTTCTTACATTTAAATGATTACTACCTATATGTAGTGTCTTACGAAATGTCTACAAAACGCCCTGGAAAAAGATGCTGTGTCGTAGGCTGTAATAATACTAACGTCAACTCACCAGGAACCCAGTTTTATTACCTCTCGGTTAAGGAGCATAATAAGGCTCAGCGCGAGAAGTGGATTCAGGCATTGAAACGAGTCAAGTATGTACATGTAATATTATAATAATACATTGAAATCCGTAGATCCTAACACATTAAGCCATACACAGGGTATTATGTAATAAAACATAATAAACAATTCTGTTGTAGTCCGGATGGAACGCCTTGGCAGCCTTCAAAAAATTCGACAATTTGCAGCAGACATTTCATTGGAAATAAAAAATCCACACATCCGTTAAATCCCAGCTTTACTCCAACAAATTTTCCACCGATATATGGTCAAGGTACGAAGTCAGAAAATGCAAATACGAATGCTGTAAATAGGTGTGTAAACATAATTTCATAACAATATATGTAGAAATTTTTGTCATCGATATGAGTTTTATTGTTTAAAATTGAATTCGATTTTGACAGATGGAAGAGATCAATGAAACGACAAGGATCATATCAGCAAGATGAATCGAGTAATGTTTCCATAAAAACAGCCAAGTTAGAAGAAATATTACTCGAGAAAGATTTGGATGTCGATGATGTGGGTACAGTCGAACCTCTCCAAACGAGAACGTTTCAAAGTCAGGGAACCCAAGTTGACTTCCTAGAAGATGGAGGTGACATAAATATATTTCTTTGCAATTGTTACAAAGACGGTACATTTTCAGAAGCAGAAACCCAGGCATCATTTCCATTGTCTGTTGGAAGAAAGAAGGTTGCGGAGAAGAAAAAAACTGTTATCGATCAATGTTGTGGGACCGACATAGATGTAGCGGACAAGCTTGTTGGCCCTGATCCAAATGACGTAGACAACAATTGTCTAATGAAATGTACGTCTGGATTTCATGGGATTTCTTCGATAACGGATGATCAAGATCTACTTGACCTTGGCGGTGTTAATTTTTCAACATTCAAGCTATTGTTAAGAATTTTGATAGAATGTCGAATGAGTAGTGAAAAGGAGTTTAAATTAACAATAGAAAATCGCCTACTTATTTTTTTATTCAAAATGAAATTAGGTTTATCGTTTTCTTCAATAGGCGTATTATTTAATGTTCATCGGACTACGGTTTCGAGACATTTTTATTTAATGTTAGATGTTTTATCACAAGCATGCAAAAAGTTTGTTTTTTGGCCTCCAAAAGAAACAATTCAAGCCACAATGCCAACTATTTTTAAAGATACATATGAACATTGTCGTGTAATTATAGATTGTACCGAATTTAAAGTTGAACAACCAGCAACAGTTGCTCGTAGGGTTCAATTCTATTCACATTATAAAAAAGGCTATACAATGAAAATTTTGATCGGATGCTCTCCAAATGGATTTATTTCTTTTGTGTCGAGCTGTTTTGGAGGTCGAACAACAGATGCTCAAATTACGACAAAATCAGGATTTTTAAATCTTTTAGAACCTGGTGATGTTGTTTTGGCGGATAAAGGTTTCCCAGAAATCAAAACTATATTAGACGATACTGGGAAAGGAGTTCTGCTTGTAATGCCTCCATTTCTTCGGGATAAACACTTTTCAGCCGATGAAGTTGAAGAAACACAAAAAATAGTCAGTATCAGAATTCACATTGAGAGAATAATACAAAGGATTAAGACATTCCACATTCTGGGAAAAATTCCTGTTACGTTATTTCCTTACGCTAATCAAATTATTTTTATGTCTTGCGTATTAACTAATTTACAGAAACCTATTTTAAGAAATGATAATGACGATAAATGAAACTTGTAAATTGTAAATGTAATTTATTGTAACATACGCATATATATTTGTTATAGAATGTACACTTTATATATAAATTATATAAGTTGTATTTTTATTTAATCATTCTTTATATATATACAGAATGATTAAATAAAAATACTAATATATATATATGATAAATAAATAATAAAATAAAAACACGGATAAATAATTAAAAATAGAAAAAATAAATATAAATGTAGTCAGTATATTGTCAGCATTCTTGTTCCTCATTACACAATTCTTGCAGATAATATCGAAAATAAAAATCTGTCAGTTTTGGTATAACATCTTCCAAGAATGCATCGTCTCTGTGTACTTTCACAACCACAGATTCACAAGGGGACCATACAAATAGATCGCAAACCATCATGCCTGTTGCGTATAATTGCATTTGGATTTGTGTGTAATATTGGTGGCTTTCTTTTAATTGTAATTCATTATTTTTAATTTTGAGGTAACCAACATTCAATTTTTGAGTCTCCCGAACGAATACTTTTTGATTCTTACATGTAATTGGGCATTTGATCTCAAGAATCCTTGCCACACAATCATTTTCAATGATCACTCCGTCAACTGAAGCACACAACCATGGTTGCGTTGGAGATACGAACAGCCCAATATTGAAGACATGTACATTTTCCGTTCTTTTGTACTCCTCCAATGCAACCTTTTCTTTTTTTATCCCATAGTCAACATTTTTATTTGACACTATTTTTGGCGACATAAGTTCTTTTGCGAGTGTAATACTGTCTTTAAATTTTTTTATTTTTATTGCATGGGCTTTCCTACTTGCACTTATGCGCAGTCTTCTTGCTTCGAACCACTCTGAACATTTACTTTGTACTTTTGGATTGAAACACAGATTCGAAATAGTTTCATCGTCTAAATATATATTATTATTAAAAAACTTTAGCATATTTGTCGACAAGGAAGGAATTTCACAATCGTACATTTCACTCTCTTTTGAAGTAATCAGCAAATGCTGAATGCATGCTGTGCAGCATTCTTTTTCGATAGATTGCACTCTCTCTTGCAGTGTAATTTCCAGTAACAATTTATATATTCTTTCATCTTCGGTTTTATCTAGTTCTACAATCATATCACGAAGAGGGCATATGTGATCATCATCAAAGTCGTGCGGGGTTAAGGTATATTCTTTAATATCGCTTTTTAATTTTATAGGATATTCATCAGACAGGTCAAAAGGCTTTGAATATAATATTTTGCCCAGTTGACTTGCTGACGGCTTGCCCCATTCTTGCTCATAACTAGTTTTGGAGCAACTTCTCTCAGCATTAATAAAATGAATTAATGCATAAATATGCTTGCACCTGCCATAAGCCTCAGCGACGCATGTACAATGAACATTTCTTACGCAGCGGTTGTCGTCAATCTATCAACACAAGAAATTCAGTCGTTTACACCTTACATTTCGTAATGAAGGGTGGAATTTTACATGTATATTTTTTTTATTTATTATTTATATTTCTTCATATGTTTCCTTTTTATTGTACTATATATACACAATAATAATATACCTCTACTTCCACACTGTACGGTGTCGCAGTGATTGAAGTTTGTCGTATAACAAAGCCAGCAATCACTGTTTTTCCATTGCTTTCTTTTATTTCCTGCACTCGCTGGACATGTTTTGCCTCGACTAAGGCTTTCCCTTTATTTGTGGTTGTAAGGTTAAATGGGATGCAGTGGCTAATTTCCAAAAAACCCGTCTTCAAAATTATATTCATTTTTCTTATTTCTGACAGTTGGATTTGGACATTAAATAATCTTTATATTCACGAGTAATAACATAATTTTACATACACGATTATATTATTTTAAACATTTCAATCTTACCTCCTTAAATTTGTTTAAAAATACCGAATTGGTAAAGTTTATATAAATAATTATGATTATTTCCGTAATTTTGTCGTATGCATACATATGAAAGTGGCATCGGAAAAATGCGACCGTTTCTCGCCGGGCGGCGCCACTTGTCGCCGTGCACATAGCCTATACTCCTACCAGCCTTTTCCGAGGTAGCTACTCCGGGCCAAAATCGACGGAAAGGGACGTTTTACTATCGGATTTCATATGGAATGGAGAGATTCGTAGAAAATAACGTGAACATTCAGACTGAAGCAGATTAATATTATAAATATATATATTTATTAGGGTGTATCCACTGATATGTAAGGAGAAAATTTCCAAGTAGGTAAACGGACAGGCTGCCGAAAGTGCCCGAACGCTCCCGATGAGATCAACAATCGCAAGGGGCAAAGTGGAACATGCGTCGTTGCGCCGTGATGTAAGTGGCTGACGGGTTGCGCGCTCAAATTCAAATATCAGAAGGTGTGCAGTGAAACTTAATTATTTACCAGGCATGTAGTAATGTAAAAATTACATATCAAAAAAATTCAAGAAATCATGAAGTTAATGGAAATGTATTTTATACGCCATCAGAAGGAGTGAATGTTATAAACAGTGGGAAGTATATTAGATCGTGAGATAGAGACACTGGAAGCATACTTCATCCACTGATTTGTATTTAAACACATGTTCAAGAACTAAAGTATGTCTTTATACTTTACGTTTTGAAAATTGAATCTAAAACTCCTTTACTGACTGCTTTCATAAATTGCCTAAGACAACTAAATGTTCACAAATAAGTTACTGAACCTGGATATAAGATATTATTTTTTCCTTCGGTTTCTGCAATATCAATGTCAGCATTCAAGTGCATACGTACTCCGTATGCATATATTTCAACAACAATAAAAAATTCTCCAACATAAATTTATGTAACTCCATCTGACACCTGGATAGAAAATGTATATTTTCTATACATTTATATTAGATATAGCTGCAGTTGAAATGTGAGTGTATGATTACTTGAAAGCTAAAAATGATACAAAAGTAGAAGAAATAAATATTATATTATTTGAAGGTACGGTTATTATCTCCAAATAATAAGTCGATGACTATATTGGACTTGAGAATGTAAGTATAATATATATAATATATAATACAAATATCAGACATATACAGCCTAAATGTTCATACGTACATGAGAAATATTTAATTAAAACATAAATATAATGTCTAAATGAGTACAAATACAATATTTGATCATCGGTTAGTTGTTTCAAGACACAACATCAATGGCTGAAATTCGACAGATTCAGATATCGATTCACTATGAAAACAAGACACTGAACCAAAAATAATGGATCAATGTATCTGTTTGATTACATCATTATGTATTCTACCTTCCATTATGTCCCCTATAAATATTATGCGTAAATGGTTTTTTGTGCATAAATATGCAAGATACGAATAGTGATAATTTTCTTAACAATTACTCAATGGCTACAGCACTTTTCCAATCGTTGGATGTATTCTTTGAAACATATGACCACCTTTACAGATACTGTTTATAGAGTATGTACCAGAAAGCAGAATCATGTGATGAAGCCGAAGAGATAAATTGATCCATTAGTTTTTGTTTAGTGTCATAGTGAGTCAATATCTCTTGAATTTCAGTCATCGATGGTATGTCCTTGAAACAAGTAAGCGATAACCAAATATTACATTTTTACTCGTTGAAACATTATTTATGTTTTAATTACATATTTCTCACGTGCACATGAACGTTTATACAACAATCGCTCATAATGTACATCATCTGTACATATAAAAAGCTGAACTATAAGAATGAACTGTTGTACGTACGTATGTACATGTGTCACTTTGCACGATAGCTCAAAAAAGAACCGACAGTATTTCTCTCGTAACTTGTTTTTGGAGATAAGAGTAATGGCGTCGAAAAAAATATTTCAATTATATTTCCTACTTTGGTACACGTTTTTCTACTTTTCTTAATTTTCTATATATGTACAACTAAAATGTAACTTACAATTGTAGAGGGTTATTTACAATTCCTATGTAATTAAATTTTCGTAAAATAGCATTAATTTCATTTAAGAATTGCAACTCGACAGATGTAGATTATAAATTACATTCGACATATTTTGGAGATTTTTTTTCAGAAGTAAGACCCACATTGCGCATGCTTTGTCTCACGACCAATGAATGACTGTTAACAGTACAAATAAATATTGTCTTTAGACGATTAGTTGATATCCTTTATGTACAAGTGTAACTTTGCAGGGTTGTTTTCTGCATACTTAAAAAGTTCATTAATTTTTACTTATGTCAGTTATTTCTTCACGTTAACCTTGAACTTAATGAGTTAATTTTTTAATCAATTTTGTAACTTTTAACTAGACTATTTTTAATGTAATAAGTTATAATTGTAATCTTTTATCTTGTAGCTGTAAAGTTAAGGTTTGTATTTTTTTAACTTTTAATGAACTTCCCAGTAACTGAGTAGGAATTAATTAGAAACCATTCAATTACCAAATAGTAAAAAAAGGAATTAAGTTAACACGATTAAAATTAAAAAGAATTAAAAGGAATATGATTTTATTCCAGCTTTTGGATTAAACCGAATACATATTTTGAAGCGTCAATCGTGAGAATTGAATAGCATTAAAATGAATTGATTGTAAAAATGTTCAATTCCGAAAGGCACACGTAAGGCATTTCAAATACAGTTGGTTTGGAATGTAGCATTCGGAAATAGTCGTACGCATTCTGGAGGTTTCGGCACCTGCCCGTTTACCTACTTCCCAAAGTTCTATTTGGCGAAAAATTTTACTACTATACCCTATCCATATCCTTACATATCAGTGGGTGTATCGAATTTTCTAGAATGTTAATGGCTAGTGGTAAATTGATAGTTTTTATATCTAGCATCCGCGTAATCGCCTCAAAAACCCTATTTTTGGGGTGTTTTTTTTCTTTATTTACTACTCGTTTCGTCAATTTATTTTTAAATATTTTTTTTTTAAATTGGAAGTTATGTCCAGACTATATAAAACCCATGTAATAAATTTTTTTTTTTAATTACTGGAGCCCGTGAAAAATCGCTAAATAGTGTCATTTTTTACAAAAAATTAAAAAATTAAAATTTTTCAGTTTAAACAAAATTTTTTAGATTCTTTGGGTCATTCTCTGCAAGAATTGTCTCTTTTGAATTTTTCCTGAAATGCGTATTTTCGGAGACAAAAATTGCCAAACTATTAAAAATGATATTTTTTTGGAAATTTTTACGAAAAATTCACAAGAGACATTTCTTATACAGAATGACCCAAAGAATCTAAAAAAATTTTGTTTCGACCGAAAAATTTAAATTTTTTAATTTTTTGCTATTTTACATGCTTTCCTTTTTTACATTTTTTTTTTCGTAATTTCATTATATCATAATATTTGGACGTATTTGAGCCTAATATAAAAATATTTCATGAGAATACGTGATCTTTATACAATTGTACAATATAGGGATTTTTTTCATAAATTGCAAAAAATTCTGTAAAAATACGTTTTCCATTCATTACAAGACGTGCATTAGTTCCATATATATCATTTTTCGAAAATTAAAACTTCCTTTTCATCTACATAGAAAATTTGTACGCATATAGTACTTCCCGTTTCTAAGGCACACAAAGACAAGGTTAAATTGCGTGCGGGCGTATTCGTGCGTGCGTGTGCGTGTGCGTGTGCGTGTGCGCGAGCGTGCGTGCACGTGCATGTGTATGTGTATCTCTGGGTGTTAATTAATAATTGAGTGATAATATTTGTAATGTTTGCAATATTTGTTGGCATGTTTTCGCATTAAATTACAATAGCTGTTTACAATTTGCATTTACGAATTCAGTGAATATTGTATTTCGTAGTTATCGGTTATTACTGGTTAAATTAACAACAAAATTAATATGGGGCAACAACAGGCAAAAGAGGTAATTTTTGCAGTTATTTTTAAAGGGAGGGACCGGTAAAATGTTGGCACCTAGGACTTTAATATGTATGACATTATTATTTATGGGGTTTAACGAATTTTTTTTCGGGAAAAATGCGACGAATTTGAAAATCCATGCGAGAGTTTGTTCAAAATAATAAAAAATACAGCCATAATTTTTTTTCGTGAATAGTATATTACAATACAAGTGCGCGAAGTAGGTAATTTGCGCACGAGTGTAACGAGCGCGAAAGTCACCTGCGGTGCACGTGTATCGTATACTATTTTTGTTCACACCGGAAGGAAAGATGCCGCTTATCCTCCCGGCCATAAAGAAAAATCGTATACTTCCCTCGGGAAGTAAAAAAGAATGCCTCAGACTGCGTGTAATTTTTACCCGAGGTGAAGCCGAGGGTGAAAATTACACGCAGTCTGAGACATTCTTTATTTTACCTCCCTCGTTGAGTAATATACTATTTTTTGACTCCGTGAGAGAAATTTTTCGCGCACTGATTTGAGTGTGCGAAGTACTTCGCGCGGGGGAAACGGGGCAAAGTGATGAATATCAAATATTTCCGATTGGTTGTAAAATATTATATGTGACTTCTCTATAATTCAGTTCAATATATCGCCATCTCGGTTAAAATTCAATATAATGTTATCTCTAAAGCAACCCAGGTCGAGCAGAAATGTCGAGCTGAAATATCGAGTTTACACTGCAAAAACTGGTCCAAGTTCGTGTTTTAGAATAAGACACTTACGTGTTTCATGTCTGTTAAAACATCAATCGTGTTTCACTATAAAATGGATGATTTTTGTTGTGTCTCAATGTAAGACATTCGTGTCTCGGTGCAAGACATTCGTGTCTCGGTGCAAGACATTCGTGTCTCGGTGCAAGACATTCGTGTCTCGGTGCAAGACATTCGTGTCTCGGTGCAAGACATTCATGTCTCGGTGCAAGACGTTTAATGTCTTACATTGAGACACATATTCAAAAGTGAGGACACAAAACACCTTAAATGTCTAAAAAATGGGGACAAAATATCTCAAAAATGAGACACTTGTTTTTGCAGTGTAGTACTTCTTCGACTAATTTTTTATTGTCAATTCTTCAGCTACATGTACATGTTCTTATTCTAGTGGTATATTGAATTCATCATGAAATAGCCTTTTATAGAATAACTTTCTGAGATTGCATTATATGGATAGGAGCCGTCGATAGAATAATTTTGACGAATATTTGAAAAATAAAATTAATTAATCCAAAATCAATGAATTGTTTGAAAATTTAGGACATTAGTCGAAAAGTAACATGCAAATTACAAAATCAAAAACTTAATTTAAAAATCAATAAATCTTCTACTCTGAAATGAATTTATTAGAAATTAAAAAATTAGTAAACGATTGAAGTAAAAACCAATTTTTTTTTTCGAGGGTAGGGGAAAATTTAAAAAAAAACACCGATCAGGATCCGCACTGACAGGTAGTGTGGGATTGGCGATGATGTGCCGACCCACTAAAAACCACCTTCCTTTCCCACGTTGGGCCAACTTCGTAACCACGTTATCATTACTTCGAAGTGGGCCATTGTTGTATGGTCTAAAATAAGTATAGATATTCGACTTTCATATTCGTTACAGTTCGTTACACAGCTATTAATTCTTCTGTTTTGTAGCATCGTATTCTCGGGTGGAGTCAACGCTGTGTATGATATTCTGTTCTGTATAATATCATCTATAACGTTGTTGAGATGCATAAACCACATTTTTCTTTCCATACTCGGTTTTTTCAACAATCAAATATGGCTTGCTCAGCCTTTGATCACATCCATATTTATAAAAGTACTTTCGTAAGCACTATTGTCCTGTCAGACATTATGCCCGGGTCGAAGCCGAGGGTGGCAAGCGCATTGACATAATATTTGTACGCTAACATTATAAAAAAATTCACAAAAAATAATAGTTATATCGATACTGGTCAGCAATATGATCTTTTTGCAAATGTGAGAAAGTCGCAGAAGAAGCATTTTGCTCATCAGTATCTAACGATATGTTTTCTAACGAGTGCGAAATAGTATATTACTCAACGAGGGAGGTAAAATAAAGAATGTCTCGTTTTTTCATCACACTGGGAAAGTTACTTCTTTTCCTCCCTGTAGTGAAGAAAAATCGTATACTTCCCTCGGAAAGTAAAAAAGAATGCCCGAGACTACATGTTTTTCACCCTCGGCTTCACCTCGGGTAAAAATTACACGCAATATGAGACATACTTTATTTTACCTCCCTCGTTGAGTAATATACTATTAAAAAATGGAGTGCGCAAAATTGCATCTTGCTCACCGAGTTCGACAATAGTATATTTCGATGCATAGGTGCAACATTGGTTTTTATGCAAAAAATTGAATGCTTTCACATTCCCGCGAGGAGTGTCAAAAAAATACATAAGAAAGAACTTGACACTTACATTTACTTTAATCATTAAATGTCATTTTGGTTCTTTGAGTTATCCGATTATAAACATGGAAGTAAAATGTGATAATTCAAAATATCAAATGTTTCAAATTTTTTAAAGATGTAATTCTTAGAGCTGATTTTGAGAATTGTGCCTCCCATTAAGGATGTACAGGGATTACAATGAGCTATTACCCCACGTGCGAGTTAACGTTGGCACCTGTCGTCAAACAGTTGGTTGAAGGTTGGCCGAGCTACCTTTTCCCATAGTCGGCTCCCAGAGTATCACCAACTTGCAGCCCCAGTCAGCACAACTTTGGAGCGTATATACCCCGACGATCGGGCAAACTCATAAAAGTTGTTCGCAACACAGTAAAGCCGATTATTGGTCCCACTTTGGTCCATATTCGACTTGTTGGTTGGTTAATATATACAAATAGATTTAAATTATACAATTCAGAATTATTAACCCCACTTTTCCCCTCAACTGGCCCTACCGTTGGGCCTTTTATGGTAATTTATTTTTATGCGAGTACCACCGACTGTTTGCCCAGTTCTGTCCCCAGACTTACCCGACCGTCAGTTTCATTTTATAAAATTTCCCAAAGTTGGTCCAACCGTGGCAACCAATGTATTGCCAACCATAGAAAATAAAGTATGTCAAATGAAATTTGTGGTTATCATTTCGTTGGTTAGGCCAATTACGGTTATCAAGGTCGGACCAATGATGCCGTAGGCGGCCCAACTCCGCGCCAACCGAAAATTTTTTTAAATTACATTACACGGAAAGGGCGAAACAGGAGTGACTCCTGTCTACGCAGGACTGGCTACTGCGTAGATGGGTCGCGACCGCTCGAACATGACTCACTCCTGCGTACGCAGGAGTGAGTCCTGCGTACGCAGTAACCAGTCCTGTCGAAGACAGGAACGCCATAGACAGCACCCAGTACTGCGACTTGAACATACAGCGTTATAATAAATGTGACTAATTTCTGACATTTATCATGTATGTAGTTTTAAAATATGTTTTCAAATATACATTGATTGTAAATAATCACTATACTTAATCACATTACAATTTTTTGCTTAAATGTGCAAAATGTTGAACCGACGTTAAATCTTTTACTATATTATTTCATCTTTTTCAACATGATAACTTGAATCAATCGGTTTGGAATAAATTCCTTCAAGTTTGTGAGATCAAAACATATTGAGAAATATGGTTACGGATTAAATTATGTCAAGAATTACATTTTTGGTCTTCGTATAGAACCAACTAATTTTTATTGGTAACTGCGACTTGAACATACAGCGTTATAATAAATGTGACTAATTTCTGACATTTATCATGTATGTAGTTTTAAAATGTTTTTAAATATATATTGATTGTAAATAATCACTGTACTTAATCACATTGCAAATTTTTGCTTAAATGTTCAAAATGTTGAACCGACGTTAAATCTTTTATTATATTATTCCATCTTTTTCAACATGATAACTTGAACCAATCGGTTTGGAATAAATTCCTTCAAGTTTGTGAGATCAAAACATATTGAGAAATATGGCTACGGATTAAATTATGTCAAGAATTACATTTTTGGTCTTCGTATAGAACCAACTAATTTTTATTGGTAACTGCGACTTGAACATACAGCATTATAATAAATGTGACTAATTTCTGACATTTATCATGTATGTAGTTTTAAAATATGTTTTTAAATATATATTGATTGTAAATAATCACTGTACTTAATCACATTGCAAATTTTTGCTTAAATGTTCAAAATGTTGAACCGACGTTAAATCTTTTATTATATTATTCCATCTTTTTCAACATGATAACTTGAACCAATCGGTTTGGAATAAATTCCTTCAAGTTTGTGAGAGCAAAACATGTACAGAAATATGGGTACAGATAAAATTATTTCAAGAATTACGTTTTTGTTCTTAGTACATAATCAAAAATTTTGGCCGATTACAGTGAAAGTGGATGAGTTTTATGATCAATCACGTTTAATTATACTTTTGATCGAGACTGAATAACAGACTATAATTTCCTTAAAGCAAATACTTTTGATGCTGAATTTACATTCGTACTCAAATGTCAGCCATGAATTGCTTTTCGTAAAGATGCTATTGAAATAATGTCTTAACATCTGTTTTGTAGTGAAATGTTTGAACTATTTTTGTTTATTTATAAATTTAAATGTGCAAAGTATGTTTTAGAACATAATTGTTATAAATATATAAAGCACTTCTTTGATTGTAATGAAAGAAAATCAAAATGTAGTTTTTCTAATTATTTATTAGTTATTCGTGTACATTCTAAACGTCTCGAAGGCATAGAATTAGAAAATTAATTATTTATACATTTTGTTATGTATTTTTATTTTACATAAACTTGCTTGTCAACGTCTGAATCTCTGTAGACTGTGAATGAAGTATTCACGTCCGCTTCAGCGAATCATTCTGAATTCTTTTTTTTTTGAGAATACCCAATGATTCCCAATACTTTTTCGTTTATTGGGTACATTTGAAACATTTTGCATGCTGATGAGTGTAATTGTTAATTGTAAGGTTTTGTGCCTTTTTGTCGATTTTCGCTCAAGCCACTTTTCAACAAATAAATAAGAAATCATAGTTCAATTATTCGTTGTTTGTTTAAATATATTATAATTTTTTTTTTAACAGAATAGCAATGATTGGGAAGCAACCTTTTTAGTGAAATCTACGGAAAATACCGAGAAGAGAAAAGAAATTTCACCTTACATGATCGTCGTTGGGCCACTCGACGAGCCAACGAATTTCATCACAGCTGTGGGAAGTGTCACATTTACACACCACTCAATATTGGAAGCATTAGAGCTGTGTTTCAAGTTATGCTTAGTTTACAACTTTGGATATCCCAAAGCGGTCCATAACGTATGGATATTCCTACAAAAAGTCCTGTTTAAAGTGTCAATGCGCTCCGACAAATTAAATGTTACGACCACTAAGGCAATAGCATTTTTTGAAAAATTTCTTAATGTAGTTATTGAATAGAATAAATAGTTTATTATTTCTTAGTGTATATATAACAGTTCAAATTTAAGTTTATTCTGTATACCGGCTTTAAATAGTTCAGTTATGATGGATCCCCTCGTTTTTTCTAAATCTATGAAAGAATTTTCATCCCGAATCGTTGCAAGTTTGTTTAATTATGCTGACTTACCTCGAAGCCATGTCTATGAGATTATGCAATTGTTAAGCCAATTCTTGCAAAATGACACAATCACAACATTATTTCAGCAAATGTTATATCGTCTAACGGAGCTAAAAGAACATCCGAACAATATAGCTGCATACAAGACAATGTTACGTTCGTTACAAGAATCATTTAATGATTTCAAAACAGAAGACAAATGTTTTACATATTTTGAAAATATTGGATCTTACATCCCACCAATCGAAATAGTAATTGATGAAAAACCAGATATAGAAAGCAGACAAGCAGGAATCCTTATTAAAAATACAAAAATAACAACAGAGTTCATTCCGCTGAGGCCTGTGTTTAAGAGATTTTTTGAACTTCCAAATATGTTGCAGGTTACAACGAATTACGTAAATAGCTTGGAAAAAGATAAGCTATTAATAAGCAATATAATGCAAGGGAGTGATTGGAAAACCAATATGGAAAAATTTGGAGATAAAACTGTTCTACCGCTACTGTTGTATCAGGATGACTTTGAAACCAACAATCCCTTGGGCAGTCACAAAGGATTAGGAAAAACTGGGGCTGTATATGTTGTTTTACCTTTTTTACCGCCACATTTGCGATCACAAACGGACAATATTTTTTTAATAACTCTGTATAAATCATTAGATGAGAAAGTTGTTCCCTTACAAAAAATTTTTAAGAAACCGATTGAAGAATTGAAATTATTAGAAGAAGGTATTACTGTAACAACATCAAATGGCTCTTCTCAAATATACTTCATGTTAGCTGGAGTGATTGGCGATAATCTGGCAGTTCACTCGATGCTGGGTTTTACGAAATCTTTCTCAGCAAATCATCCGTGCAGATTCTGTACAATAAGTAAAGAAGAGTTTCAGAAATTTGTTGAGGAATCTAATTGTACAATGCGAACTGAACAGTCCTACATTTCAAATGTTGCTACAAAAGCGTCTTCCTCAAGTGGCGTTGTAAGCGCTTCTATTTTTAGTGACTTTCCGTCTGTATCAGTTATCAACTTAATGACAGTTGACGTCATGCACGATATTTTGGAAGGAATCTGCGAATACGATTATGGACTAGTATTACATAACTTCATCATAGAAGAAAAATATTTCACTTGTGACGATTTGAATAAAAGAATTGATAGCTTTGACTATGGACCGGATGAAATCAACAACAAGCCTCGCGGTTTTTCGAAAGAGCACATCAGGAAGCAGCATATAAAAATGTCCGCAAGCGAATCGCTATGTTTTCTGCAAAATATCGGTGTATTGATTGGAAATCTTATTCCCGAAGAAAATCGTTATTGGAAAATAATTATATATTTGAAAGACATTGTGGATATCGTGATGTCACCTGTCGTAAATAAAAATCTGTCAGAACATTTAGGAAATGTAATTGCTGAATATCTGAATCTCTTAATTAAAATTTCACCTCAACATATCAAACCGAAACATCACCATTTGCTTCATTATCCCGCAATTATGATGAGAAAAGGTCCTTTATGGGATTTAAATTGCATCAGATGTGAAAGTAAAAACAGGGATTTCAAAATTACGTCTCACATATCTCTCCATCGGCGCAATATATGCAAAACACTAGCAATTAAAAATCAACTACGATTCAGTTATCGAATTTTAAACCAAATTCCTGTTACTGAAAAGCTTTACAGTTGCGGAAATTTCAAAACATTAATAATTTCTGAACTTCCGGAATTCACTTCATATTCTTCACTTTTGCCGTTAACATCAACCGATAAAGTTTGTGTACTTTCAAATATAGTACTTAAAAACCATACGGTTCAGAAAAATACAGTACTTATAATTTCTCAAGAAATAGAAAATAATTTTTATATTGTTCATGATATGATTCAGGATAGCTCCCAAAACATTTATGTGATTGTAAAAGACATATCCGAATATATATGTTACTTTGAACATTATCAAGCGTTCAAATTGCATGAGAATGTTACCTTTGATTTGACATCTTGGAGATGCTTCACCAAAATTGAACTACAGTTCGCTCATGTATCTCGAATTGTAAACATGAAGGACGGAACACGATTCATACCCAAACGCTGGATTTAAACCAACATTATATATTTAAAAAAACAGAGTTAAAAAACTGTAAATATTTGTGAAACTAATTTCGTGTATAATTAAGAAACTTATATGTATACAAAATAACAAGTTTTTCGTAAGTAAAGCAGTAATGAAAGAACCATTATATGTTTTGTTTTTGTAAGAATTGATATGATCCCTTATCGATTACTTACTTTAGACCTACAAACATTTTTTTTTAACTACCAATAATGAAACTATCATTGATGAAAGAGATATTCAAACTTTTTTAACGACAATGGAATTCAGATCAAGCTGTGTGGCTCGGAGAAAGTTGTATAGTTTTTCTGCTTTGGTAAAGAATATTTGTGTGTCAAGATTCCTTATCGTTGAGTTCATTCATGCCTAGAAACATTTTTTAAGTGTCAGTAATAACACTTTCATCCATGAAAGAGATAAAAGTTCTTTGTCGTTGTCTGCCTCCGTAAAGAATTTTTTAAGTCTGAAAGTTCTTTATCGTTGTTTCATTTCAGATTAAAAAAAAAGGCTGATTCACTGTAGACATCGAAAAGGAATTTCAGTCCTGAATATATTGTACGAAAAAGCATTTGTTACAAGTCTGCCTCCGTAAAGAATTTTTAAGCCTAAAAGTTCTTCATCGTTGGTTCATTGCAGATTTAAAAAATATGATTCATTGTAGACATCGAAAAGGAATTTCAGTCCTGAATGTATTGTACGAAGAAGCATTTGTTACAAGTTTCCTCCGTAAAGAATTTTTTAGTCTAAAAGTTCTTCATCGTTGGTTCATTTCAGATTTAAAAAATATGATTCATTGTAGACATCGAAAAGGAATTTCAGTCCTGAATGTATTGTACTAAGAAGCATTTGTTACAAGTCTGCCTCCGTAAAGAATTTTTAAGTCTAAAAGTTCTTCATCGTTGGTTCATTTCAGATTTAAAAAATATGATTCATTGTAGACATCGAAAAGGAATTTCAGTCCTGAATGTATTGTACTAAGAAGCATTTGTTACAAGTCTGCCTTCGTAAAGAATTTTGAAGTCTAAAAGTTCTTCATCGTTGGTTCATTTCAGATTTAAAAAATATGATTCATTGTAGACATCGAAAAGGAATTTAAGTTCAGAATGTATTGTACGAAGAAGCATTTGTTATAAGTCTGCCTCCGTAAAGAATTTTTTAGTCTAAAGTTCTGTGTCGTTGGTTCTTTTGAGATTAAAATAACAGTCGATGCACTGTAGCCATTGAAAAGGAATTTCTATTGGCGCTTATATCAAACGTGTGGAAAGTTGATCATTATTTTTACTTTTGAACCGCCCTATTGGATCAGCTATTTTAAATTTTGCAATACATTCAACTCTGAAACCTATAACCTATATTTGTATATATCGTCAAATACTGCTGTCTATAGAGAGGAGAGAATACTGCGTACGCAGGACTGAGTGCTGCGTACGCAGTAGTGGGTGCTGTCTATGGCGTTCCTGTCGTCGACAGGACTGGTTACTGCGTACGCAGGAGTGAGTCATGTTCGAGCGGTCGCGACCCGGCTACGCAGTAGCCAGTCCTGCGTAGACAGGAGTCAGTCCTGTTTCGCACTTTCCGTGTACTTTAAATTGTGCCACTAATATTTTTGAAAATTAATTATGTTTTTAATCAAAATGCCGGCAGTTTGGGAGATTTGCCGATATGACATTCATTGCTTATATATTATTTTTATCTTTCTTTAAAGCCAGTAAACATGCTTTAATATACAGCCTATTATATAGTAGACCAAGTAACAAATGATAAAAAAGTAAAAATACTATATTTTCAAACTACTTTTACGTGGATTTTAAAGTCACAAGTAGGTAAAAATGGTTTCAATGTTAAAAATTAAAAACTACGGGGCGCGTTACCTGGACTACATGTTCGATGACCCCGGACACGCAATATAATACATACCGTACTTTGTACTCCCAGCGTAACTTCGTACTTCTTACCCGATCTATATGGATGACTGCCTAGCTAGCCAGAATGCTAGTTGGAGACTGAATGTAATCAAATGTGAAAACACTTTATATAGGAACCGTAAACGATATAGAAGGAAAAGCAAGAACAATGAAAGGGAAGGGGAAGCCTTTAGAAAAAAGAAAACAGCATGGTTTCATTTTCCTTTTCCCAGGTAGCTGGTTCAGGGTAGGATATACTCCTACCAGCCTTTTCCGAGGTAGTTGCTCCGTGCCAAAATCGGCGGAAGGAAAGGGACGTTTGACTATCAGATTTCATATGGAAGGGAGAGATTCGCAGAAAAAAATAGATTAATATTATAATATCACTAATTATCTTACAGTCTACCCCACTAACATTCTACTCAAGATACACCTACTTCAACCAATAACGAAACTTCAACCACTATGACTGAGCCTGCCGTTGGGTGGGAAGGAAATTTATTACAATACAGTTCTGAAAAACAGGAATCCTATGGAAGGGATGAATTCGTAGAAAATGACGTGAAATACATGACCTGAAATTTCAGAAGGAAGTCAATTAATATAATAGAAGAAGAAGATGGTACTCGATATATTTTAAATTATTATTCCGAGAATTTTCAGATACGTAATTTCTAAGAATGACCGGAGAATTTCTAAGCGAGGTAGATTATTGTAATAGAAGATATAAGAAAGAAGAATCTCGCTAACGAAGGGAAAAGGAAAACTGACCATTCGATTACAAAAATTAGACATCCCATGGAAGGGTGGGTAATTCTGAAAAATGACGAAAATTCTAAGAAAAAATTAGCGAAAATCCTGATGGAAGTAAGTTATTGTAATAGAAGATTTTATTTCCTAATAAAATGAAAAATTATTGCGTATTTATTTCGGCATGGTATTAGTGACCTGTGTGGATGGGAAAAATTATTTTATACTTTTTAGTCCATTTAATAAAAACGTGGTTTTTAAAAAGAATTTTTTATTTATTAATTTTTATGTACGAGTTTTTATTGTACTTCTTCAACGATTCTGAAGCAATTTGAAAAATTCTTTTTTTCTGTGGTCAGTCATACCACTGTGGAAATGGTGTATTTTTATTGTTAATGTTTTGCAGAATCGTAAGCAGTCATTCTCAGTAACAGTAAAATGAAGACAAATTGAATTTTGTCGATTATAGCGTCATCTATCGAGAAACGACCAAAATGTTTTAGACAAATCATACGAATTTTTATTCAAACAATATGAATATGGTATAAAAAATTGGGTTTCCCATTTAAGATTTAGAACTTACCCCCACCACCGCCCCTGTGTAGGGGACCAATTTTAATATCACTGTATTTCTACCTTAGACCCATTAAATTTTCATTCTTAACATTTTTCATAGAGTGCCTACTTTTCGAGATATTTGACAATTTCAAGTTAAAAGTAACACCCTGTATATAAGCATGTCGATCGGTATGGGTGAGACTTTGCCACCACGATTCCATTCTCGAACCTCAATATAGCGTCCTACATCTTAGCTGACACGTGATCAAAAGGAGCGAAAATTTCTATGTACCGTCTATATTCGTTGATATCTCTTTCATATCGTGGTAATTTAAGAATATAAATCTAAGTAATTTGTTCAATAATTGCATGATGGATTTTTTTCTCGTTAAAGCATTTAATTCTGCTATAGTAAAATTAATATATTTCGCCCAAATTCGTGAATCAAATACTATTTTCATCATACTGGGACGAAAGCAGCAACTTTCCTCCCGCTTGCGGGCAAGCGGGAGGAAAGTTACTTCTTTTCCTCCCTGTCATGAAGAAAAATCGTATACTTCCCTCGGGAAGTATAAAAGAATGCCTCAGACTGCGTGTAATTTTTACCCGAGGTGAAGCCGAGGGTGAAAAACATGTAGTCTGAGGCATTCTTTATTTTACCTCCCTCGTTGAGTAATATACTATTCTTCATTTTCTAAGATATTTTATTTGTATAAATATATATTTATATAAAAAATAAGTAATAAATACATAGTGTGACGACGTCACACATATAGCTCCGCAGTGAGAAATGATCCGTTCCTGCATTTCAGAGGAATTCGTAATGGCCTCCGCCCGCCGCGTTCAGAATTTCAGATATGCGCGTTATGGAGGTATATACCTCCCCGTCGGGCGCTCCAGTAGTCAGTCGCTGTCGGGAATCCCCTTCCAGTACGCCGAGACGAGTACCCCCAGGTATTTCTCTCTCTCTCTATCGTAAGGAGCAAGCCTAATACGAGCGAATCACGGTAGCTACCAGGCTCCGACTGGAGGTGGCGCTGGAGCGCCTTCATAGTCAATCAAGAGGCGACCGTGGAATCATATCGTGCCGGATTACGGTATAGGTAGTTCTAGCATCTCCATTCATGGAATCGAAAAGGTCATTAAAAAACTGCAATATTTCAGCTGTAGCTCCAGTTTCAGGTGGTATAGTAATCGCACCTGAGGGTGTACTGAAAAAACCTGACGCTGTGGAGAAAAACTGAAGGAAATGCGCGACAGTCCCGCTAAATACCTCCACAGCGAACTTCACCTTCATCTTCTTGATTCTGCTTGGGATGACGTGTTCGTCGGTCAATTTGTTAATGAAACGGGAATTCAAATCGTAAGCAAGTTGTATAAATCTCCATTGAGCACTGGATTTTATACCACCTGCTGGATTCTGAAATTCCAAATCTTTCGTCAACAAATAGTTCCATATCCCCTTCAGTAGATGGCATGGATCAAAAATATGCACGAATTTCTGTCCACGTATTGTGACATAGTACTTTCAAAATATTTATAAAAGTTTGTAATGTCACGATGTATTGAGTTTACATACCGTATGGCACTCTGTCGAGCATTGCCTCCTTCATTGTTTGTGCTTCCTGTCGTTTGACGGCATTCTCGTTGGAGCTTCCTTGTTCGCAGACACTTGCCTCTAAGGTCATACCAGCTTCCGCCAGAACCTTGACGATTTTCGTGATGAGGACTACTAAAAGGTTGTCCTTGGTCTGGCTGTCACAAAATGTGAACATCAAGGGCAGCTTCCAATCCGAAAAAAGACCCATTATCATAAAAACCAAAGCCTGGTCTGCGAAATGATACGTGCGCACCACACATGAATCTTCGAAGTCCACGATTTCGTCTCTAGATTCATTATACCGGAGATTAGCAGTAAGGGCCATCTCATCCCAAAGAAGAACACAGTGCTTGTCTTCCACGGCCTAGACGGCACCTTTACTGTTAACAGTTCCGAAATTAGTTTCACATAACCTGCTTTCGTGTCAATTTCGCGAAGCACATTCGTTAGGGTCCTTGGACTAGGGAGAGTTAGGATTGAAGTCGAAAATCTATAACAAACGGACGAATGTTTGTAAATAGACAACGCCAAAACCTTTTCTTCCCTACTGTACCGACGTTGCTAAAAAAGATTCATTACCATGATAGTAAGGACTCCCCATTTAATATAATTAATTCCATGTTCTTGACCAATAATCTCCTACCTTACGAAACCGGAAATGCACAGAGTTCACTTTACATATTTGTAAAAGAAGATATAGGAATAACATACTTAGATAAAACAAACTCTCCGATTTGCGGGTCGTCTTATAAATAAATCGCAGTGTGCTCAGGTCTGTAATATTTAATCATTGTCATTAATGTGAGTGAAATAAGCATACTGTGTACAATTATTATTGATCTTTTTTTTTAATATTTTGCCAGCTAATCATGCACTCACTTTTGGATGCTGCAGCGTACTTTATTAGCCGTTGCGCAGGGTTTACCGATTCGAACACACATTTTAAAGACATTTCCTGGGCTATTATTCGCGCGTTCTTCAATTGATGTTTAAGGCTTCTGACCTTTTGCGCATTCTGTCTTGTTTTCTTCTGAATAGTCTTCGCTATCGCTAGAAGCCGCTGCCCGTTCTTATCTAAGGAGTCTGGGGAGAACTTTTTCAGACTCAATCGTCGTTGTTTTCTGTCATAAGCCGCAGATGCGGTCGATTTCACACAAAATGCAGATAATAAACTAGATGCCTTCGACCCGGGTGCCTACAATTTTGGCTAAATTCGTATTGCAGTTCCCTGACGAAAGGCTGATGCTTCCGGGAATATTCCCATTTTAACACTGCCAGGAAAGAAGGCGTCAGAGGGTAGTTCTAGCATCGTTAGGTTCGAGTAGTTTTTATACATATATTGTAACAATATCTTGTTCCTTAAATAGGGTGAATATGCTAATGAATGGACGGTTAAGCATTTTTCACATTTTGATCGATTGTAACGTTTTAATTCTTTAATGAAAATTTAATTATGATACCACAATTAGAATCGTTAGACTCTGCTCTTTATGACTGTGTAGTTCAACCTTTGATTTTATTTAATTATTAACCTCGTCTTCATACGTTTGTAAAAAAATCCGCTAAACCCCAATGAATATACGGGTTAAATCAAATGGAACGTTTACAGTACCAGTTTTGGATGGCTTTAAAACTTTGCTTTGATTTTACAAAATAATAAACACTGGAAGATCAATAGTACTGTAAATATTGTTTTGAATGTTCAAAGAACATAAAAATATGTATTTTGTTGCATGTTGTGCATCATACATTCATACGAAACAGAAATATGTAGAAAATCGTCCATTCATTGGTAGTCGTCCATTCATTGGCATATTCACCCCATATTAAAATTGAAAATGAGCATTTTCAAAACTTCGACCCCGACCGCAGATCAGCCGAAGCACTGATAAATGAGCACGTCTTGTTCACACTGATGCTTAAAAAAACAAAAATTAATCAAATTTTTATACTAAAATAAAATTTAATCAAATTTTTAAAGTTATCCCCCCCCCCCCCCTCCTGATATCCGCCTCACTCCCCTGCTTCCTCTGTGTCTCTGTTTTTCATGTAATGTATACAATATACATACATATGCATTGTATATGTGTATATACAATTTATGTTAATTTCACGTTAATTTGCTTTTTACGCCATTATCGTTGATTTTACGTCGAAATGAATCTAACCTTTTTTGTAGAGAATTCGATGTTCTATATTTTTTGTTTGAAATATTTTTTTGTACGATTTGTATTTTTTGTTAAAAAATGGAAAAACGTGTTTTTTGAGCGTTTTTTTGTTAAACCTCCCCATAATCTAGTATGCATTGTCTCCAAAAACTAATCAGATCTAAGTTTGGCCAAGAGAAACCCAAATCCGTTTGTACTTTTTAAATTCGCCCTGCCAGTCGCGAGATATCGCGTATACAAAATTTTGCCCACGGACGGACGGACGGACGTACAACCTAACGGACACCAATTTTTTTATTGTTGCTTTGGGTTCCTTAGGGTCTGAAACGTCGACATTTGATGAAAAACTATAGGGTAATTTTTTTGCCCGAAGTGACCAAATTCAATACTTCGTCCAGACTTAGTCTGGGTCGAAGTAATAATATACAAAGAACAAATACAATAGTACTATTATGGAAGAAATGGGATTGGAATTTATCACAAAAACTAAAAATTGCTAATACAGGCAAATACGACATAAACGAGCTGACATGAATTTCCTGATCAACGTGTAATTTTAGAATAAAAACTTACACACTAAAACTGTTGGAGTAAACTGCGCAGTTCTAGAGAGAGTAAGTCTTTAACTTCGCTCCTTTAGACTTACATTTCACTCCGTTGGAGTCAATTGGCTACTTTGAATCCCCCTACCGGAGTAGTTATATGCTCCGTCGGTAAGAGTAAGCACGAATTACTCCTAGAGGGACTCACCGTAACTTTTATGGAGTATGCGAGTGTAGGCGAGCGGCGCGAGTGCAAGTTGAGTGCAATCGACGGAATAAAGGACCGAGGAATCGAAATGGCGGTAAATACTTAAACTTGTAAACGCAAGATCTAGTATTATAAAATTATAGCGATATCATGCCATTTTTGCCACAGTTAGGTACATAAGCATGTAAATGTAATCATCGATGTAATGTAAGCATCGATTTTGAGCAAAAGTGGGAAAAGTAGCTGTCCTTACAAATGTGACATAAATGTAGGTTATGTTATACCTTAGCTGCGTATATACATATATTTTTTTATATACAATAGTCATAAAATAGTCATTAAACAGCCACTGAAAATTCATAAACTATCTAATACTACGTATTTCGTTCTCCATTTCTTCACTGAACGAAAATACAGCAACTTTGTCGTTAGCAAATGTTTATAAAAGTATTCTATTATAATCTATTAATACTAATGGACGATAAATTCATTTATTAATTGAAAATAAAGTGAGTCAAAGGAGAAATAATTTAAGTCATATTTGTATCAAATATGTAGTATTAAGCAGTTTACAAATTTTCTCTTATTTATTTATTTATTTATTAAGTCAAGAACATTGTAGTACAAAACTAATGGAACAATGAAATGATACACCAAGTAACGGACATAGAAAATATGTAAGTTATTTCTCCGGCGAATATCATATTATGTTATTCGGATAATTTTTTAACGAGATGTTTTGTATTTCTGTACGTGACCTGTATGGAATTATAGTTTTTTAAATTTAATTATTTTTCATAAACATTATTTATATTATGATATAAATATATATAATGTATTTTGATTTTGAACTTTAAAATATTTATTATAATTTAAAAGATCTGTATCAATGCAGAAATGAAAGAAAACATTCTACGTAGAAAATATTTTTACCTATGTTCGACTTTCGGTAGCTGAAATCTATTATGTCTTGATGATTGACAATCTATTACTGCAAGATCAAGTTGTAATGTATTTGGCCTTAAATAATTAATCGATAAGAAATGTGCATAAAGAAATTCATCATGTAGGCCTGTGAGACCTTGCTTTAGAAGTGTTCGAAAAGTCGAATTGGTGTTCAATTTGGACCTTTTTTGTTAAGGGCATTATCTCTTAGTTGAAGTTATGCGATTGGTTCCAATCAATTTTTTTCAGGCTTTTGAGATTCTGGCATAACTCGAGACCAGGCTATAGGGTCATTTTTATGCGAAATTGAAGGAGATACAATCATGACAATTTGGGGCATTTTTCTCTAATTGTAGTATACGCTTTAATGTTTTCAATGTTATTTAAGGCATATTAAATTAGTTTTCAAAGGTATAGTAAATTTGAACCAATTCAACTGATAGTATTAAATGCTCACAGCAAACTAATTATAAAATTAACGAAAAATAAATAAATATAAAACTCATGCTGAAGAATAAAATGAATGAAAAATGACAGAATTGGCCCTCATTATATTTCTTCTAATTTATTTTCAAAATACTTTATAACCTTGTCTCGAGTTATGCCAGATTCTCATTTCCCTGAAACATTTTGATTGGATCAAATGTCCGTTTGCTATGTGGGTTATTAAACTTAACCTTAAAATGTCACGGTCCGTTTTCCGTTCGTTTCAGATTTCTTTACTCTATATTGACCCTATGTTGGAGTAAGAAAACAGCTCTGTTAGAGAGTAGGTTATGTCAGTCTGGCGTTAGAGTGCATACTTTGTACTCCAAAGAACTTGAAATGTAGTCGAACCCAACCTACCCCATTTTCTACTCCTATGAGTTTAAATTTCACTCCAACAGTTTTAGTGTGTAAGCTGTTGATAAACGAACGAGTATTAAAGAATACCCGACTGGCTGTAGGGTCGAAGTTTCTGAGCGAGCGAAGCGAGATGCTCTTGGAGAGATTCTCTCCTCCAAAACTAGTTTTATTTATTTCATTTAACATAAACATATGCATGCACGCATGTATGCACACGCACATGCAGGGAATTTTGCAGTACTTTTCACTTTGGTGTGAATAAAAACGCACAGTTTCTTTTAAAAGCACTAATTTAAATTTTTCTTCGGTGATAGATACACTGAGAAAAGTGTATTTTATCAGTTACTATCCATTGGCTTTTAAAAAGTGTATTATAGCCATTAAAAGAAATATTATAACTAGTAAAATCCTCCGTCGTTCAGCATTTGTTTTTGACAGGTTATACGAAACTGTAATAAACTCTCCTATTTTAAAAGAATGTTTTATTAGGACTAAAAGAAGGCATTTTTAATATTTTAATTTGCTATATAAATTTCCATAAACAAACATTGCTTTTAGTTAAAGAGAAAAGGCTAAAATAAACTGACATATCGGTTAGAATAATATAAAATCTTCGTCTTTTAACAGGTAGTAGAAATATGGCAATACCTATACGTAAAATACTATATTTTACGGGGCATAAGAATTCTAATACTGGGTAAGAAACACTTTTCTCAGTGTATCACTCATCAAAATTAGTTACCTGGACGTCATGCATTTTTTAAAGGAAGTTTAGGGGGTTTATTAGGGCTATGATAAAATAATTAATAAATAAAAAATTCTTTTTAAAAACCACGTTGTTATAAATGGACTAAAAAGGATAAAATAATTTTTCCCATCCACACAGGTCACTAATACCATGCCGAAATAAACAAGCAATAATTTTTCATTTTATTACGAAATAAAATATTTGTAAGACTTAAAATGGAAAACGTGGGGTGCAATAGAGGTAACAGAAATGACTAGCATGTCTAAACTAGCGGGTTTGCGGAAAAAAAAGCCCCTGAAAAAAAAGACCGGATAAAACAGCATTGGAAAAAACATCCCACGGAAAAAAAAGACCAGGGGAAAAACTCCCCGGAAAAAAAACAATTACTTTTCTCAATTTTCCTTCCCAAGCATGTCGCCGCATGAAGTCCTCCAATTTTATGTGCAGTTATTTTAAATGAAGTAAAAAAAAATAAATAAACATCGTACGGTGTAAAAACGTTAATCTTAGTTAGGGCAGGTTAAAAAGATAAAAGGGTTCTCGGACTCTATTCCCTTGGAATAGTTAGGGTTTAGGTTAGGTTAGTATAGTTAGGTTAGGTTAGTTTAGTTAGGTCAGGTCAGGTCAGGTCAGGTCAGGTCAGGTTAGGTTAGGTTAGATTAGGTTAGGTTAGGTTAGTTATTTTAAGTGAAGTTGCTCAATTGTACTGTCGACTTCATATCGTGAGCTGTTTTATCAGTTTCTTTTTCAAGGTTCCTTTTTCCAGGGCTATTCTTTCCTGGGCTCTTTTTTCTGGAGCTTTTTTTCCGGTCTTTTTTTCCATGGACTGTTTTTTCCGGAGCTTTTTTTCCGGTCTTTTTTTTCCGGGTGTTTTTTTTCCTGGGCTTTTTTCTCCTAGAACCAAACTAGCGTGTCATATTGTTCATTTAAGCATAATTACTTCGACCCAGACCATAGGTCTGGCGAAGTATTGAATTTGGTCAGTTCCCGCCAAAAAATTACCCTATAGTTTTTCATCAAATGTCGACGTTTCAGGCCCTAAGGAACCCAAAGTAACAATAAAAAAATTGGTGTCCGTTAAGTTGTACGTCCGTCCGTCCGTCCGTGGCCAAAATTTTGCATACGCGATATCTCGCGACTGGCAGGACGAATTTAAAAAGTACAAACGGATTTGGGTTTCTCTTATATAGAACATCGAATTCTCTACAAAAAAGGTTAGATTCATTTCTTCGTAAAATCAACGATAATGCCGTAAAAAACGGAAACCGAAGTATCCCACATATAAAAAAATTTATTTCCTGCAACCCGACCTGTCAAAAACTCGACTAAACCGCGTTTTTTTAAGCATCAGTGTGAACAAAACGTGCTCATTTATTAGTGCTTCGGCTGACCTGCGGTCGGGGTCGAAGTTTTGAAAATGCTCATTTTCAATTTTACTATAGGGTGATTATGCCAATGAATGGACGACTACCAATGAATGGACGATTTTCTACATATTTCTATTTCTTAAGAATGTATGATGCACAACATGCAACAAAATACATATTTTTATGTTCTTTGAACATTCAAAACAATATTTACAGTACTATTGATCTTCCAGTGTTTATTATTTTGTAAAATCAAAGCAAAGTTTTAAAGCCATCCAAAACTGGTACTGAAAACGTCCCATTTGATTTAACCCGTCTATTCATTGGGGTTTAGCGGATTTTTTTACAAACGTATGAAGACGAGGTTAATAATTAAATAAAATCAAAGGTTGAACTACACGGTCATAAAGAGCAGAGTCTAACGATTCTAATGGTGGTATCATAATTAAATTTTCATACAAGAATTCAAAAGTTACATTCGATCAAAGTGTGAAAAATGCTTAACCGTCCATTCATTGGCATATTCACCCTATTTAAGGAACAAGATATTGTTACAATATATGTATAGAAACTACTCGAACCTAACGATGCTAGAACTACCCTCTGCCGCCTTCTTTCCTGGCAGTGTTAAAATGGGAATATTCCCGGAAGCATCAGCCTTTCGTCAGGGAACTGCAATACGAATTTAGCCAAAATTGTAGGCACCCGGGTCGAAGGCATCTAGTTTCTCATTTGTTATTGTTCGTCGAGGAGTCATTTCTGTTACCTCTATTGCATGGGGCACGTTTTCCATTTTAAGTCTTGCAAGTCCATTTATAAAAACGTGGTTTTTAAAAAGAATTTTTTATTTATTAATTATTTTCTGCTTTTTACTATTAATAGGTCAAATTTTACAATCGATTTTAAACTATTACACTTATAAACAATCTGAAAAGAGCAGTTTCAAAATGAAAAGAATATGCAAGTGGTTTTAGATGACAGGCTCCTCTGGTGGCTTACACCATCCAGAATTGTTGAGAATCCTGATGAGGTTTTCTTACGCTAGAATCCGTGAGCTGTTGCAGCACTTATATATATATGACACTAATTACTGCTCCACTAGCCGTCGTGGATGAGTATATACAGGGTGGCCGATTTATCTGAAGACATCGAAATATCTCGAGAACTATGCACAGAATCAAAAAAGTTGTCGGATGAAAGTTGTTCGACACGAAGGGGGGCATCCAGTGATAATAAAATTTACCCCCTCCCCCATCCCCTGGAGGTGGAGTAGGGGCAAAAACAATAAAACTTAAATAGGAACCCCCATTTTTTATTGCAGATTTGGATTCTCCGGAAAAAAGTACACGAATTTGACCTAGGAGCTATTGCATTTTGGTTCACAGGTGGCGCTGTAATCGATAAAAATCCAAATTTATCCGAAGACATAGAAATACCTCGAGAACTATGCACAGAATCAAAAAAGTTGTCGGATGAAAGTTGTTCGACACGAAGGGGGGCATCCACTAATAATGAAATTTACCCCCTCCCCCATCCCCTGGGGGTGGAGTGGGGGCAAAAACAATAAAACTTAAATGGGAACTTCCAGTTTTTATTGCAGATTTGGATTCTCCAATATTGACAATTTTCGCCCGCGTAGCGGATATGGAATACGGTCATTCTAACAAAGCCGGGAAAAAATACATTTAGCGTTACCCAGGAACAACGACGTGGATGTAGTATTTTTCTGTTCCCTTTGGGGTGCTTGTTTTACGTGAGTCCCCTTGCTTCTCATTGTCTCACTGTTCACTTACTTGAGTAAGAGTTCGAAATGTTGACCTTCCACTTCAATGCATTTTTTTATTCTTTCTTCAAATGACTTTATACATGATAGAATCATATCTGCAGAAATTTCTGCGCAAGCAGTTCTTATGCGTTCCACCATGTTTTCACGAGTCGTTGGTACTTGTTCATAAACCTTACCTTTTAGGTAACCCCATAGGAAGAAATCCAGAGATGTTAGATCAGGTGACCTCGCAGGCCAATTAATGTGGCCACCTCTACCAATCCACCTACCATTGTAATCACGGTCTAGTATTTCCCTTGCTACTCTTGAAAAATGTGCTGGGCAACCATCATGCTGAAACCACATTGTCCGTCGGACGTCCATAGCAACATCCTCAAGTAGTAATGGTACTTCTTGTTCTAGGAAATCTCGATATTTTGTTCCATTCAAATTACCTTCAATGAAATAAGGACCAATGAGTTTATTTCCTATGATTTCACACCAAACGTTCACCGACCAAGGACGTTGATGATTAACTTGTCGTAACCAATGGGGATTTTCTACGCTCCAATAATGCATATTATGCCTATTGACGCCACCATGGTTCGTGAATGTAGATTCATCTGAAAATAATTTTGGTATTGGTATGTCTTTCATCAGGTCCGGGGTTGAGACCTCCGAAGTCAGCGCACTTGACAATTTGCCTTTGTACGCTATTCCTGATGCCATTTCAGGGTTTAGCTGGATAACCAGCCTTTTCTGAAGACAATACATTGAAAATAATACATTAGCAAAGAAATTGTGGTTCGTTTGCATTTTTTGAAATGCCCATTCACAAAACACCACGCGGTTATGAAAATCATCGCCATCTAGTTCCTGGTGCAGTGAAATGTGATATGGGTGAAACTTATGACGATGCAATATTCTTTGAATACTGTCTCTGGAAATGCCGGAATCGCGATGTAATTGTCGTGTGCTTACATGTGGATTTTGGTGAATAGCTGCTAGTACAGCTACTTCGTTAGCTTCTCCTGTAACTGTTAATCTTCGCTTCCTTTTTTTCATTTGTACGCTGCCATCAGAGTGAAAGGCGTTCACAACTTTGTAAAAAAAAGAACGCGAGCGAGCATTATCTGGAAAACGCTCAGCATACAACGCAACAGCATCGTCAATATTCCTCTTACATTCACCATAAATTAGAATCATTTCGATTTTTTCGGGAACTGTAGCAGGATTCATTTTTAACTTGCAATTCGATTTAAGCAATGAAGGGTAGACAAAAAATAGTCACGTAAACGGAAAGTTGTTATTCTAAAAGCAAAGTGACCTCCGACCGAATTACTACCAATACAATGGACTTCAAAAACAGTCTTACACTGAGAGACCGTGAATACTAAATTTTAATATGGGGATTAGAAAGTCGCGATATCCATTTACTTCCCTTCAGGAAAGTAGAGAAAAATGTAGGTGAACTGGTTACGTGTGACTCAACTTATGTATAAAATGATATGCTACTTTATTTGCGAGTTATGTCGCCCTCTAGCGTTATGTAACAGAACCGGCGCCGGTGATGGCCGAAATGCAAGCGATGTACATGTATGAAACCACGTGAGTTCTCTCGGGGTCCGGTAGATGGCGACGAAATCCCCAAATGAAGTAAGAGTTTCGTTTTGTTTAATAGAAGCTGGTTTGACCGTCAATGCTCAGCTTATTTATTCTCATTTCGGAAAAAACATACAGAGAGAGAATGAATGAGCTGAGTGAAGGGACATGACGCGTTTTTTAATGGATTGCGTGATGTCCTCTTTTTGTTTATTAAATAATAAATTTAAAACCTAAAATGTAATTTTATTGAAGGTAGAAGACTTATTTATAAAATTGCTACCATATTGTATGCACAATTTTTATGTAATCAGTTTTGATTTTTAATATGAAGAATATCAATTATTCATAATCTTAATTTTTCGAATGGACATTATTAAAATTTCATATTCAGAATAACAATTTTCGCAATTGATATTACTAAATTCTAATATTAAAAATTCTAATATTAGATTTTTAATATTAAATTTTCATAAAGGGAACAATTGTCAAATTGCATAGTTCTCGAGGTATTTCAATGTCTTCGGATAAATTTGGATTTTTATCGATTACAGCGCCACCTGTGAACCAAAATGCAATAGCTCCTAGGTCAAATTCGTGTACTTTTTTCCGGAGAATCCAAATCTGCAATAAAAAATGGGGGTTCCTATTTAAGTTTTATTGTTTTTGCCCCCACTCCACCTCCAGGGGATGGGGGAGGAGGTAAATTTAATTATCACTGGATGCCCCCCTTCGTGTCGAACAACTTTCATCCGACAACTTTTTTGATTCTGTGCATAGTTCTCGAGATATTTCGATGTCTTCAGATAAATCGGCCACCCTGTATAATTCGTCAAAGATATCTTGAAAGTGTCGAAAAGATCTCTGACGGATATCTTTTAGATATATCGAAATAGTTATTTTCGTATGAAGGGCGTAAAAGAACTTATGCGCCCGTAGGTGGTCGAAACGTCGAAATTTGATGAAAAACTATAGGGTAATTTTTTTGCTGAGGTGACCAAATTCAATACTTTTTCAGACAATAGTCATAAGCATTTTAAATAAGTTTTTATGGCATTATCGTTGACTTTAGGAAGAAAATGCACACAAGCTTTTTTGTAGAGAATTTCGTGCTCTATCTTTTTTGTTTAAAGCATTTTTTAACAAAATTTGTATTTTTCAAAATAAAGGTAAAAAACTACAAAGAAACTTAATTGGGGCTAATGTTTTTTAGTAATGGATGGATGGATCTGCGCCAAAATCTAATCAGAACTATGTTATGAGAAGCCACGTATTTAAAAAAAAATGTATGTCTGTACGCTTATCCGTAAGCGAGTTATGGCAAGACAAAAAACGGGACGTACGGACGTACGTACGTACAAGATCACGAACACAAATTTTTTTATTGTTGAATTGGGGTCCTTAGGGTCCGAAACGTCGACATTTGATGAAAAACTATAGGGTAATTTTCATGCCCGAATTGACCAAATTCAATACTTCGTCCAGACCTAAGGTCTGGGTCGAAGTAATAATAAAATATTAAATTACATAAAATAATGAATGCATTTCTATGCCTATTAATGTTTGGATATTTGACGTTTGAATTAATTTCAATCCAAAAATAATACAATATTAAAATACGTAAAATAATGAATGCATTTGAATCCAAAAAATAATAAAATATTAAAATACCTAAAGTAATGAATGCATTTCTATTCCTACTATTGTTTTGTTATTTAATGTACGAATACATTTTAATCTAAAAATAATATATCCAATAAATGTAAAGTATAATCAATTTTATAGAACTTTTTGTAGCATCAATTGCAATAAGGACTTTGTACTTGCATGGTTTTAGATGATTTATTGCGTCGAAATACGACTGTTTTGTCGTATCTGTCGGTTCGAACAGATAAATTATTAATTATTATTACATATTAAATATGATGCGAAACATTTCGAATTGGTTTTTCTTATTTCAACGTAATAAAACAGCCTCAAATAGCATAAATATTTGCTGCAGTTATAACGAATTTATTTATCAAAAAAGAAAACATGTAAACACCTTTTCAGCGCTCGAAGATCCGATAAATCAAAGCAATAAATTTTAAGGGAATGTAAATAAAAGAGAATGCACTCGGATGCATTGAAAAGGATTAGAATTTTCAATCCTTTTTCATACCTCCTACTACATTTTTGAGGAATAAAAGTAAATTCACGCGCATTATAAAGCACTCAAATTTGGCATTACTTTCAATACATATCAATACATTTTTAGAAGAAAAAATGCATATAGATTGTGACGGAACATTCGCCACATGACTCGGCGCTCATTAGCGGGCGAACCGTTCGCTGCCGCAAGCTTCGATTTCCCGATCGCTCACGGAAAAAAATGACAGGGGATTCACAACTATACGAATATAGCCACGAATTTATAGCTGTGACAGTATGAAACTTGCCTATTTCCAACCCTTCAGTATAGTAGCTGTTACTTTTCAAATATTGTTAGATATATACTGGAATTCAGCAATAAAATATAGTTACATTTTGATTCGAACAAATTTTTGACACTTTGTAGGTTAAATTAATATAGTTATATATTAAAATTCATCATTTTCCCCAAGAATATTGCTACCTCAACACTACAAAATTTGAATACGCTTCTTGTTATATTACACTCTAGTTCCAAATTTAAATTCATATTCTAGATTTATTTTGAACGTTGCATGGTTACCGTTTGTTACCGTGCGAATGTTTCGAGGCGATTAAAAAATAGTCTGACAACTGGTAATATTATAGAGAGTATAATAAGAATATTTTGACTGTTATCTGTCTCCATGAAAAAAAATGGATAATTTTGTTAAAAGTACATTAAGATCTTGGGGTTTGGCAAACCTTTGCGATATTTTTGAAGGTATGTGTCTATAGCAGTAAATAGTAATAAATACGTATATTACAATCTCTTTTTAATAATATTGATGTGTATTGAAAGTAATAATCATTAAGTTTAATTCTTATAATATTTCAATATGCAAAATGTGTAAATCTGATAGATATACATGCTCGATAGAAAATGAAACATTATTAAGGAATCGAGATAATTATGAAAATGATATTCTTATAGATAATGCTACCTTGACGGGGATTACAGAACCCTGCGTATTTCACAAACTCCCAGATTTTCATGTAACCGAAAACTGGTCTGTTGATATTATGCATGATCTCTTTGAAGGAGTGTGCGTTTTTGACATGGTAGAAATTATAAATTATTTCATCAAAAAAGAATTACTTTCCATAGACGATTTAAATTCGAGAATAACTTGCTATTATTACGGGCCCATAGAAATTAGAAATATTCCACCTGAAATATCTTCTGATCGATTGGAAAAGGGCCACATCAAAATGTCTGCATCAGAAATGTGGACATTTGTACGTCATTTCGGACTACTAATAGGAGACTTCGTTCCTTTCAATGAGCCTGTTTGGCAATTCTTTATAGTTTTAAGAAATATAGTTTCCTTAGTATCAGCACATTCTATTCAGAAGAAGATTTGCGAACTATTGAAAAGTTTAATTGAGTCTCATAATAGTTTATACACAATTTTATTTAAAAAGAAATTGAAACCTAAAGCACACCATCTGAATCATTACCCTAGAGTAATGGCAGAATGTGGACCTTTAATACATCTATCGTGTATGAGGTTTGAACATAAACACAGGGAATCCACAGTAGCTGCCAATGCTACTAGTTCCAGGTGGTCAATAGCTTTAACTCTAGCAAAGAAACACCAACTTCAATTAGCACATCAATTTATTATGAAAAATGTATTTTCCAGTACCCTTGAAGTAGGTCCTGGAAATACTATGAATCTGAATGATTTACCGGTTTCAATTATTGAATGTCCTATTGATAAAAGCACACCAATGTTCTTTTGCAAGTGGGTAGAAAATTTTGGTACTCGGTATACGCCTGGTGAATCAATTTGTGTCGGTGTCGATGATGGGCAACCTCTATTTGGGGTTATTAAATTCATCGCTGTATTTGAAAATAATATTGTTTTTATATACCAAAGTGTACATACAGCTTATCATGAACACTTTTCATGTTATGAGGTATTTTATGAAAATACGTCTTTTAAAATAATTAGTTTCTGCGAATTACTGCATTACATGCCTACACACATTACTCAAATGTATGGGCGATATTTTATTGTTCCAAAATGTGCAATGTAATAATAGAAATAAATATAATAATATCTTCAGTGTTGTCATTTGAATAATCTGTCGGTCCTGTTACCTGTGCAAGTTGAAGTAATGTTTTCTGGATTTATAACACGCATTTATATACATATTTATATAGCTGGCAGATCTATAATCATACACAACTGGTAGCTATAAAATTTGGCTAAATATTTTACGCAGAGTCGTCACACCTCTCCAATATAGCTGGATTGGTTATGTTATATACGGCTCAATTTACGTGTCTACCATAACCATACAATAGAGCTGTTTCCACAACAGACCTTCAATATGGCTACTTTAGGGCGATTTAGACCTGTGCCTCTGACATTTTTTTTTCCGTGCTGACGGAATGCGTTTTCGAATGTTTGTTTCAGCGACGATGTTTTCGACCGAACGAGAGAGACCGCCCGGAAAATAGGCGATAGCGACGGCCGATGACGAGAGGGGCGCGAAAAAGAGTCGGAGCGTCACGTGCGATCCGCGAAGTCTCGCGGAAATTTCGGCACTTCTATTGAGTGTCATTTTTCTCCGGTTTCGGTCTCGCGAGTCGGTATTTGTTAATATATTGAATATTGTATGAAATAAAAAACTAGTTAAATATAATAATTGTTCTAAACTAAGTGAAGTGTATTCATTAATTTTAATTCGTATCCTTAATTGATAAAAATAAATTAAGTGAGGAAGAAGAAAAACCCCTCGCAAAATTGGCGTCCCAACTAAAGGGCCGAATGAAGAATAATTAAGTGGAAATTATTTAGTTTAAAAATAATAATTAAAAAAAAAAACATATATTACGAGTACCGACTTCGCAACGGACGGCATGGTGTTGTGTTGTGTTCGTTCAAAACAAGGAAGGTCGTAACCGAACGATTTTAAATAAGGTAGGACGTGTCATGAAAATTAATTTCGAAGGAAATTTATTTAAAAAAATTAAAAAACAGGTACATTTATTTTGTCATGTAAATTTAAAAATAAATTGTTTGCAAGAAAGAAAGTTAATTTAAAAAAAATTATAGTAATAATAGAATGAAAAGTGATAAATAAAATGAAAGGGTAAATCTTCGGAAAGACTGCTTCACCTGGAAAAAATATTTTTTATATGGTTTCCGACGTATTTTGGGTCGCTGATCACGAATCTGATGATAAAAATTGGCGGTCGAACGTATCTTGGCCGCTATCTCGAAAAAATACCAAAAAAATGTCATTTTTTTTCATTTTTTTTTGCATTTCTTTCGAAAATTGAACTCGCACGAAAAAAAGTTTTAAACAAAAGTTGTAGAGCGGGAAATTCCCTATAAAAAAGGTTATATGCATTTTTGTCGTATCTTCTATAAAAAACGCGAAATAAACCTGAGATGGTATGGCTGACAATCTAGCCACATGTCATATGGGTTCGATTATATCACTCATAACTGTGTGGTTAGAGGTTAGGTTAGTATAAAAAGGGGGTCTGGGGGGCGGAGCCCCCCAGCACGAAAGCACCACTTAGGTCACGTAAGGGCATCCAGGACGTAGACCTAAGTAGTGTGTGCGTGCTGGGGGGCTCCTCCCCCAGACCCCCCTTTTTATACTAGCCTAACCTCCAACCAACAGATTTTAGTGATAATCGAACCTACATGTAGTATGTGTCGCTCTGAATAACAATGTGTAGACCGAAGGATAGAATAAATGAGGAGGGGGTGGTCTGGGGGGCGAAGCCCAAGCACACAAATGGCCTTAGGTATACTTTAGTTCTACGTAGGTTCGGCAGTAGTTACGTTGGGTTAGCATAAATTGGATGTTTAGACACATATGCGAGTTTGGCCATTTCTAGGTCAGAAATCCCGCTTTTATCATTTTTCTCATATTTAGGGCTTTATTTAAGGGGTTTCTTTCCAATTTATGAAAAAAATTTATATAACCTTTTTTGTAGAGAATTTTATGCTCTACAACTTTTGTTTGAAACTTTTTTTCGTACGAGTTCAATTTTTCGAAATAAATGCAAGAAACTGAAAAAAATGAAGTTTTTTGATGTTTTTTCAAGATTTTAGCCAAAAATATTACCGACCGCCAATTTTTATTGTCAGATTCGTGATCAGCGACCCAAAATACGTTGGAAACCATATAAGAAATATTTTTTCCAGGTGAAGCAGTCTTTCCGAAGATTTACCGGAAAAATAGTGCTGGAAGAGAAATTTGTGTTTAAGAAAGTAAAAGTCGTTGGCAAGAGAGATTCAGTTGTGAAGTTAATTAAATTTAGAATAAATTTTTGATAATATTTACAAGTAAAATATTTTGAAAGTGGAAGCTAAAAGTTAGTTGTGATAGTAATGAAATTTAGTACGAAATCTAAATTTTGAAAAATAGTGAAAAAACGAAAACTAAAGAATACTAAGCAGGAAAATAATCCGTTAAAATAATTAATGAATTCGGAAATAGAAATTGATTTTTTTTTCGTTGACAGTTATGATGATTTTGAATTTTGAAGACCTGTTTGTGTTTGTGTATCTGTGCTGTATTGTCATTTATATTGAGAGTCTCTTACAATTTCAAAATCAACGGTTCGAATGGAAATAATAATTCAAAGAAAAACTAACGAAATTAAAAATTTTCTAGAAGATTGTAAGTTGAACTTGTCTGAGACTGAGTTAATATTTTAATTTTAAGAATTATTGGATATTTATGTTTCCGAGAGTCTTTAAGGATGAAAAATGAGTTGTAATAAAATTTAACGAAGATAGAAAATAATTGTACGAATTTATGACGGTTGTAACTAAGCTTTGAACTTAGGTGAAATTAAATAATAGTTGAAATGATGAATTTGGAATAATGTAATGTTGATAATTGTTTTGATTTTTAAGATGATTGAAGTATATCTATTTTTTAAATTTTATTACCTTTATTTGAATATTCTATTGGAAAGTTGTATAAATTAAAATTTATTGATTGAGAGATTTTGAACGGTTAAACTGAATTTATGAGAGATTTTAAATTGTAATAAGAAGTTGATTTAACTTAAATTAGTGAAATATTGGAAATTAATTGAGTTTTTATTTTTTTTATTTTATTTTATTATTATTGTATGCAATTTTTGTATTTTCCAATATTGAGTGAACTTGATATTAAAGTAAGGAAAGCATACGTTTGTAACGGTTATGTTATAAATAAAGAGAAATTGTGAATATTTTTGAGAGTCAGTTTATCTGAAGGAGAATCTTATGTGTTATTGTGTTGTCCTTTGGTACTGAATATTTAATTTGATATTTGAATTTTCGGTTGATGAATAGGAAAATTTAATTAAGATTTTGAAAGATGGAATTTTATGTCTGAATTTTAGAGTATAAATAAATTGATTAATATTTTACGTAGTGCGTGCAAGTTCGGGAAGAAGTAAATTCTCTATATGTTTGATTTAATTAATATCGGATTTACTTAAATGTGGAAGAATATTTGGGATTCTCACATGAGCTTCTGCACTCGATACGATTATAGCGAATAATCGTAATTTAGTCAAATTTAGCTAGTCAGAAGGTCCGCTCGAAGTCATATTGCTAGCGATTATTAATTTTTATTGTAAATTAATTTTGTAAATTACTTAAAATAGATAGTTAGGATGTCGGATAGTAGTAAAACTGCATCCACGGGAGAGTGGGATGTTCGGGAAGACGTTCGAAAAATTAAACAGGAGATAGCTAATCTTTCAGTCAGTAGAGTTGTGCGAGAATTAGTGAAAATTTAAATGAGGATGGAAGTGTTAAGGATTTACGCGATAGATTAACGCGATTTAAAATATTAGAAAAATTTCCCACTGCACCGGTTAATTGGGATCAGATTAGAGATGAAAATGTTAGAGTAAATCGCACATCATTAGGCGATATGTCTCATTCACTGGATACGGATGGACGAAAATTCATCGGAACTGAAGAGAGAAGATTTTCGTCGCAACCTACGGTCACTGTGGTCAATACTACAGTCCCTGCAACTTCAACCATGACGAGCACTGTTAGTATTACTACGATAGCAAATCAAGAGAGTGCCACTCGTGTTACATGGAGTCAAGCTGGTTTAAGAGGGTCTACTTTAAATACACAAGCTGGAATGTTTTATTCTGCAAGACCATCACTTTTCGAGGGTTCGACAGCCATCGGACCTAGATTCTCTAATGTGGGATGTTGGTACATGCCACCAACTTGGGAGAGCTCAAGAATAGGCATAACAGGGCCTGTCATTCGTGGATTAAATCAACGAGTTTCTGGCAATAACAGGAGTGTGGAGTCTAATCGTGCATATTTGTCATCATCAAACTGGACCGCTTTCCCATCGGGAAGTTTAGACTCAGATGCACCTAATGAGGGGACCCCAACGACACCAGTCTCAATTACCAAGAGAACGTGGTAGACGACATCATAACAGAAACATAGAAGAAGATTCGATTTCGAATTTATCAGAGGAAGAAGGACTTCCCCAAGTTCGAGCTGGAGTGCGGAGAGTAAATAGAGTTCGTACATCTAGAAATCGAAGATCACCCGAGAGACATGAAGATATATTGAGGAAGGTTCGGAATTGGAATATCAAATTCTCTGGAGAAGATTCGATGACTGGGGAGGATTTTCTCTTAGATCTTCGAGATTGTAAGGAGTCTAAACTTATCGGATGAAGAAATCTTAAGATGTCTTCCAGCTCTATTGAGTGGAATTGCTCGTCAATGGTATAGAGTAGAGCGTTCTTCATTGCAAACCTGGCGTCGATTCGAGAGAAGTTTTCGAGAAAATTTTGTAGAAAACGACGATGAAAATGATTTGAGAGACAAAATTCAACGTCGGATACAATTACCCACGGAATCAATTACACGATTTTTGTCGGAATTCCGAACGCTTCTAAATCGATTAAAACAGCCGCTTCGAGAAAGTAAGCAAGTGCAGATGGCTTATAAAAATTTGCTAATAAAAAATATTTATAAAAAAGATTTATCGGGTCCCGACCTTTTACTGATTTTTCGGAGCTGAGGAAGTTAGGAAAGCAGCACGAAAAAGAGAAGAAATGGGACCAGGACTATAAGAGAGCCACTGGATCGAATGTTGTTCGAGAGTGGGGAAAACCAGTGAAATATTCAACTAAAATTGCAGCGATAGAATCGTCGGTATCAGAGGAATCTACGCCGAAGAGAAATAAAAAGAAAAAGGCGACGAAGAAACGCAAAAGTCCACAAAGAGTCTAAGCAGTTATGCAAGAAGAACAAAATCGGTCAGGAATCTCTCAAGTTCAGAAGATATCTTCACCAGCTCGTAATAATCGTCTAAATGTATCAACTAGTCAAGTTCCTAGATCCGAGAGTCAAGTTGGAAATACCCGAATATTCTCAAGGTCTTACGAATCAGTGGCAGGACCTTCCTGGAGAAAAGAGACCAGATGGCAACCAATGTCCAGTCCACCAGCGAGAATGGTTAATACTCCTAACCCACAACCTAAGGATAATAGTAGGTTGAATGGAGATACGATAGTCTGTTACAATTGTGAACAGCCTGGACATACCTTCCGAGTGCCTAGAGCCATTACGTTGTTTAGGTTGTGGACTCGTTAGATTCCAGAGGAACAGATGTCCTAATTGTCAGCAGTCCAAAATTGTGGATCGGGGAAACGGTCAGAACGGGCCGTGGCAGGGTTTTCCTCGGTCCGAAGCGGTACCCAAAACCCAGTGACGATAATTCCGAACGACCGAGCTCTTCATAACCAATGCCAGGAGCCGGAGCTCCAAGAAGAATTGGTGAAGGAGGCGGTACGTCATTTCGTGACCACTAGATGGAAATGTAGAAGTTCCAATAAGTTCTGAAAATGGGACAAGAGATGAAGAAGTTAGACATTCATCTGAGCCAGTAGAACCAGAAGCAGGAGTTCGGTTGGATAGGGACCCTAGGCTATATTTTTCACTAGAGATAGAAGGTCGTCCGATTAAAGCACTCTGTGACCCGGGAGCTAATAGATCTTATTTTGGTCCGCATACGAAAGATAGTCTTCAAAAATGGATTCAGCCAGGACATGGTTATATTCGAGATGCCACCGGATATCAGGAAGAAATTGGAGGTCTGGTCCGCATTTGTATGGAGGTGGATGACCAAATAAAATGTCTACATATCCGGATAGCCAATTGTCTGGAATATGATGCTTTCCTAGGAATGGATTTTCTGCAACTATTCCACATCAAAGTAGATTTTCTTAATCGAAAATGGCAAGTTGGCACGAGTTCATGGAAGTCCTTTGAAGACAGCATTAATTCTAAAATCTATGCAGAATATGCAGCGATATCAGAAGTTTCTTCAGTCCAGCAAGAAAGGTTAACTCAGTTGTTGAATCGAGTTATTCCTACTGATGACAGAATAATAGGATTGACGACTTTGACATTTCATCATATTGATGTCCAGGGTGCAGCACCAATTAAGCAGCGATTCCGGAGAGTATCTCCCGCTGTTCTCCAGGTAGCCCATAACGAAGTAGATCGGATGTTATCCGAAGGAGTCATCGAGCCATCCGTAAGTGCGTGGTCTAGCGCACCGGTCATCGTTAAGAAGCAAGATGGTAGATATCGATTCTGTGTCGACTACCGTGACGTGAATTCTGTCACTAAGAAGGACGCGTATCCTGCACCAACTCTGGATAGTATTCTAGATAAAATAAGAAAGGCCAGATACATTTCGAAGTTGGATCTAAGTCAGGCTTATTTCCAGATACCGTTATCAGAAGAGAGTAAGGAAATTACAGCGTTTTCAGTCCCTGGGAAAGGACTATTTCAGTTTCGAAGAATGCCTTTCGGACTAACCAACGCGCCTGCTTCCAACGATTGATGGATACTTTATTTGGATCAGAGTTCGATCCCCATATTTTTGTCTATTTAGATGACATTGTCATTGTGTCAGAAAACTTTGATGATCATCTAAAATGGTTAGAGAGAGTCCTAAAGAAAATTATAGATGCGGGACTACAAGTCAACCGAGACAAAAGTGAGTTTTGTTGTTCAGAGGCTCGATATTTGGGATTTCTCGTGGACCGGAATGGATTGAGAACAGATCCATAGAAAATAGAACCTGTACTGTCGTATCCGCCGCCTACGAACCTATCGGAATTAAGAAGATTTCTAGGCATGATTGGATGGTACGCGCGGTTTATCCCAGATTTGGCCCAGAAGAGGATTCCCCTAACGAAATTGACAAGAAAAGACGCGGAGTGGGAATGGACCAGTGAGCATGAGGAAGCTTTTGAAACGTTAAAGCAAGACCTGTGTCAGGCTCCCGTCCTAGGAAGACCTGATTTTTCTCGTTCATTTTGTCTTCAGACAGATGCAAGTAATTATGCGTTGGGTGCAGTATTAACGCAGGAGCAGGAAGATGGATAACACCCAATCGTATTTTTAAGTCGGACTTTAAATTCTGCCGAGAGAAATTATAGCACGACGGAGAAGGAATGTCTTGCTGTGGTCTGGGGAATTAAGAAATTACGTCCTTACCTAGAAGGTTATAAGTTTGATATTATAACCGACCATAGTAGTCTCCGTTGGCTTAAGAATTTAAAAGACCCAAGAGGACGTCTGGCGAGATGGGCGTTAGAATTACAAGGCTGGGATTATATAATTAAGCATAGGAAAGGTGCTTTTCATCGAGTCCCAGATGCTTTATCTCGATTGAGAGGAGATATCGAAACCATTTTGCTGATAGAAGAGACTCAGGATGGTTGGTATCAGCGACAGTACGAGAGTGTCTTCGTGATCAAGTAATGAATGGAGCACATCGCGAAGCACAAGCTGGTCATTATGGAAGAGAGAAAACTTATCATCGAGTTGCTTTAGAATATTATTGGCCCGGTATGAGGTACGACATTTCGAATTACATACGCGCTTGTCCCGAATGTCAACGATACAAAGTCTCGCAACAAGGACCAGTAGGATTAATGGGCGAACGCATAGTGGACCGGCCATGGATAATCGTTTCCGCCGATATAATGGGACCTTTACCGCCAAGCAAGAATCAATATCGATATATTTTGGTTTTCCAAGACCTCTTCACACGTTGGGTAGAAATAAAACCGTTAAGGAGAGTCGAAGGGAAACTTATTGCTGAGGCCTTTGAAGATTTAGTCCTATTTAGGTGGGAAACCCCCTATTATTTATTGACTGACAATGGCAAGGAATTTGCTAACCATGCTCTAAAGCAAGTCTTAGAAGAACATGGAGTCCAGTGGTTACCAATTCCGCCATATCATCCACAATCCAATCCTGTCGAGAGAACGAATCGCATCATAAAAACGATGATTTCTACGTTTGTCAAGCAAGATCATCGAGATTGGGATCGTCGTTTATCGGAGTTTAGAAGTGCCATAAATACTGCTGTTCAAGAGAGTACTAAAGTATCTCCAGCATTTTTAAATTTTGGGAGGAATCCTAGACCAGTAAAGAGTTTGAGAAGGACAGTGGAACCAAGTCCTACAATATTGAGAGTTGATGTTGAAACTTGGATTGATCGTGTCAAGCGGTTAAGTGCCATCCAAGATTTGGTAGTGAGACATATCGATAGAGCTAGGCAGCGTCAAAAGCATTATTACGATAGAGGTAGACGCACTATATTATATAATGTAGGTGACTTAGTTTTAAAACGAAATAGAGTCCTTTCGTTTGCGGCTGAAAACTTTGCGGCGAAGTTAGCACCTCGTTATGACGGTCCATACGAGGTTACTAGAGTCCTATCTCCTGTCGTGTATGAGGTTCGAGGAGGTAGTCCTCAGCGAATTAGTAAAGCCCATGTGAGTGATCTCAAACGATTCGTTCCAACGCGTCGATGTACCAGAAGGTTAGATGATTGAGCAGTGTGTTATTTATAGGATTGTTATCGAGAGTCCTAAATAGGTAATTGTTTGGTATAGCATGTGGTGATGGGATGTTATCATAATATAGCTAGTGAGTTGTCAGCGGAGATCGGGGAATTGCGATTCTCTTTAGAATGATAGAGATTCGGAAAGCTGATGGCTTCCCGGCTAAGGAGGGGGGAGTTTGTGACGGAACATTCGCCACATGACTCGGCGCTCCTTAGCGGGCGAACCGTTCGCTGCCGCAAGCTTCGATTTCCCGATCGCTGAAGAATTAAATTGCGTGCGACTGACAAATGCGTTTTCGAATGTTTGAGGTTAAAAGTCCTTTTACGTTGGGACTAGGCATATCTATGACGGATCATATCTTTGAAAACTGTTATCGTATTCATGATCTACGACCCAACACCCCACCCCCCCATTTTTTAAAAAATCATCCGCCATATTGAATTTTTGAAAATTGTATAATCATATTCATGATTAGCGACCCAAAAACATCCGAGTAAAAAGTTTCAAAAAAATGTATTGATTTTTTTTCATTTTGAAGACTAAACTTGTACCGCTGTATTTTGCAACTTGATTCTAACTTTGATCCATCATAGATATGCCTAGTCCCAACGTAAAAGGACTTTCATATGGCGTTTTGAAAAGCTCTTGACATCAGCTATCCAAAAGAATGTAATCAATCAAATATGTAATCAATCAAAAAGATACGACATCCGAGCCCAAAAATCAGCCTTATTGAATCAAAATTTTTAATCCCTTTTTGTTGGTATTGAAATTAAGACAATTCTTTCTTTTTTAATCCCATCCCAATAAACACAGATTTTGAAAAAAGAATACTTTATGACTTCTCGAAAGTCCTCATGAAATTATACTTATAATTATAAGACGTAATAAAAAAGAATTCTTTTATAACAAATTTGAGTTAGCGACCGAGTTTCTCGCAAGCGCACGAGTCTTGGGCAAGTTTGTATATAAGGAACCTCCAAAAGTAGTACAACAAACGCGGCATGCTGTATGTTACAATGTTACATATATGTATTGTCTGCATTTTTACATACGGATAATACGCATCTCTCTCTTTCTCTCTCGCTCTCAAAATTAATTCCACACTTATTAGTATACTTATTCAGTAAAAGAATTCTTTATGAACACTTAGTTATGGTTTGTGAAGAACATTTTTACAAAATGCTTTTAAAAAAAGCATTCGTATCTAACTCTTAATTTAATAACTAAAGCGGACATTCGTAATTTTTTTAAGCATTCACAAAGAATTCTTCTGGAATTCTTCTTTCATAAAAGCATTCAAGAAGTATTCTTTTTGAATATTTCAACATTTCTTTTTGCTTATTGGGATATAATCTCAAATCAATAAATTAAAAAAAAAAGTAGATTCGCTCTTCGACCGAGAATCGAACCACGGTCCTCTGCGCAGCAAGTTCGAAGCGTAAACTCGGCCACACGCACTGTTGTGAAATAATGAAAAAATAACGAATAGTTGAAACAGAAAGTAGAGAATTTTTCTACGTGTTTATATAATAATGTATTCGGGCAGGCTAAAATACATTAAATACCACAATTTACAGCGAAATTTCTGAATTATTTACTTTAAAAACAATCGAAATAAAGAGTTGGTCTTTTTCTGCGTGTATATAAAATAACATAAATACATAAAACATTTTTTTAATCTTTTTTTCGCGCTCGAAAATATGTTGTTTCAAATTTTTGTTATATGAAACAAAAGTTAATTTACATATAATTTTATGAACTCGTGCATCTATTCAATGATAATTATTTATGTTTTTAATAATTTTATCATAATAGTAAATTCAGTATTCACTGAACATAATTCCAAATTTGATATCCGTTGGGATAAGTTTTAATGTTTGGAATCGTTGGTATTGAAGAGGATCCATAATATATCTTTTGCAATTCTGGGCTGGAATTCAAAATTAATTTAGGGCCATGATTATTCAAGGGAATTCATTAAAATGAGTTTGAATTCCAAATATGGGATACAGTGGGATTAATTTTGAAGTGGTAATTGATAGACTTCGAGGGGATTCAGTAACAGAGATTATAGGGCTCTGTCAGTAATACATTCTTTTATGCCATATTTAGTATTGAATGGTATTTTTTAATGGGAGGAATTTGAGGGGATTCAATGAGATAGTTTTTAATTCCAAATCTTGTATTCGCTGGAATTCATTTTGATGGCCGTTTGTAGAACGGCATTTGAGGGGATTCAATAAGTCAAAATTCTTTTCATAATTGCGGTTTTATTTGTATTAAAAATCATTCCAATACCTTTTTTGAACAAAATGAGATAAAAACAATCAAATTTTAATCTCCATTAATCCCCTAATACCTTTCAATCTTTTTTCGTTTACTGGGATTGGTAATCGATAGTATTCGACGGTATTCAAAGAATATAATCTTAAATCCCATATCTTGTATTAAATGGGATTCTTTCAAATATTGGTAATAAATGGTGTTCAAGGGGATCCAAGAAAGGAATTTTTAATTCCAGAAATGGTATTTAAACGATACTGCCACGTGGAATTCACGGGGATTGAAACATACGTTTTTCAATCCCAGTTATGGCATTCAAGGGGATTGATTTTCACAACGATTATTCGAGGAGGATTCACAGTGATTCAATAATTTCAATTTATATACCTACTTTGTAATTTACTAGAATTCAAAACCCCTCTGATCCTTTTTTTGAACAAAATGAATTGAAAGTAGTCTCATTTTATTCCCAATTGATCCCTTTTTAATACTTTTCAATCTTTTTTCGTTTACTGGGACTCCTCCTTTCATTTTCATTTAGTTCATGTGTCATGTGATTTGAGCCATCCAATCAGAAGTCCGTCTTGGTAATGATACGAGTCGACTACAGGTGGCGCAGCAAATAGAATAACTGTAGAGGGACTCTAAATAACTGTCTCTCTATTTGAGTGATCTATCTACATAGTTATGTATTTTATTTGTGATTTTGTGGTATGTCATCTGTGTTCTATGTCTATTCTAGCTAGGACATCTTCTAGTAATTTATGAAGGATATATGAGGAGGACACTACGATCACACGTATACACGTGATAACATTTTGAATGTGTTAGCGGATATAAATACGCGTAAGCATATTAACAAAATGGCTTCTGCATTAGAAAGTCTTGAAACTCAGCTGGAATTGTTTATTGAAAATGTAAGACAAATACGTATCATAGTGAGCGATTTCCAACCTCAAGGGCAAAACGTTTTGAATCAGAAGATGTAAGTAGTTTCATCTATTTTCTCATTAATTTCAGCGGTAGTATAATCGACATAATATCATGAGTTTCTTGTTTGACATAGCTTTGATTTTCAATTACTTATCAATTGTAAATTTAGTACATAATTAAACAGTAAGTTGGCTTGTAATTCCGTAAAGGTATAAAAAGTGAAATCAATCTATTTCCTATGATACGAAATTTGAGCATTGTAACATCGTTCACGTATATCTGACTACTTGAAGAATTTTTTATGCATCGTAAAATTTAAAGCAACATTGTTCAAAACAAGTTTTAGTAATAGCAACGAATTCAATTTTAAATTGGAGTTTTTACAAAATAAAATTAATTTATTTCGTATCAAGTAAAACTGTCACATGCCATTTCTAAAGTATTATACTTTGTATAGTTCAGCCTACGATGAACATTGCTTTTATAATGCAGTAAATTAAATGAGAATGAACTAAATTTTCGATGTAAGATATTATTCTAAGTACTACGACTATACAACACACCACTTTTAAATGTGCGACATTTCATCACAGAAATTCAACATACGACTTTTCAATGTACAATCATTTCAACATAAACATTTCATCACATGATCATTTCAACACGCACCAAACTCAGACAGCAAGTTGATCTCGCAAAGAGCTCAGAAAGATATCAGAAAAAATTTCTGACCTCCTTAAGAAAACTCAAAATGATATAAGAATTATGTCATAATGTAGTTAGATGACCTACTTAAAGGCGTCATTTTCGTAATGGCACGAAGATCTCTTAAAGAGGTCATATTTTTAAGACATTAATAAAAATGATATAATTGTATCATAAAGTGTTCATATGACTATAATATAAAGATATCATTTTGTTATTAACATAAAAATCCCTTAAAGAGATCAAATTTCTGAGAATTTAATTGGCCTGAGCTACTCAACACTGTAGGCTCGTTTTAACTGGATTTCAAAATAGTTTGCATTGCAATTTACAGGGTACTCTTAAATGCTCATTCATGCAATGTAAACTACGTTGAAAAGAGTTAAAACAAGCCTATAAGTATTGCTTAGCTCGGTCTGATTAAGATCTCAGAAATCTAACCTTTTTAATTGTAATATAAACCTTTTTATTTAATTATACATTTTTAAAAAATTTTATTATACAATTATGTATTTTATTTTTACACTAACAAAAGAACAACTTATGTTATTTTTTATTTGTTTATTTACATATATTTATATTATTACAAAAAGAATTTTTTTGTATTGCTTTTTATTTTCCTAGTAGTTTTCTTATATCAAACTCTCATTCCATGTACGTATGAATATTATATATTTACAGTAGGACCTCTCTTATTCTAATTAGTAAAGTTTTTCAAGATGGCGCCGACCTCACTTATTCTAATTTTTCCCTTACCCCTACTTACTTTGCTTGCGAGCTTGTGATTCGTGGACAATATTTTTCGATGACTTTTCGTGTGATAGTGGGAGAACACTTGTGGGGAAACGATTATAATAAGAGAGGCTGGACAAATAGAATAAGAGAGGTCCTACTGTACATAGGTACATATGTATATTGGCCCCCATTTTAATTTAACTTTAACTACATTATATGTTTATTGCTATAGAATTTCATTTCTAGACATTATATATCGATTTAAATGTTCTTAATTAGTAGTTATTAGTAAATATTATTCATTTCAAAATTTATTACTAAATTATGACTTCTTTATGATAAAAATGTGGTGTCTGTTATATTTAAGAAACCTTTATGATCACCATTTATCACATTCTGACCACATTATATCATCTCAGCAAACCATAAGACGTCGACATTAGGATTTCATTTTGAGGACTTTCTGAAAAAACTGCTGTCTGGGAAAAACAACGCATTTAAATAAAATAATTCGAAATAACAATTACACTGTAAAAAATGGAAATGAATTTTACAAATCTGTTGTAATACCCAAAGTTGAAAGTGGTAAAAACAAGCCCATGCAGTACGTCCCAGCAAACAAAAAAGTATTCAGAAGTATTGATAATTTCAATACTTCTGAATGCTGTTTCTTAATTCTTGTAAAAGTATTAGAAAGTATAGAATACAGAGAATTTGAATGCTTTTGAATTCTTCGCTGTATAATAGGATTCTTTTCCCGTTTATACAAAAAAATATATATATTTTTTTTTCAATTTTTAACTTTTTATTTAATTTAATTTTACTGTTTTTTATAATATTTCTTTTATTATTATAAATTAATTAGGAATATTAAGAAAAAATGTTCTCATTCGGTCACCTATTCCCTTCGTTGTGTATTTAACTTGAAAGTTGAACGTTTGCTTAATGCAGTTGTTAGATTTATTTTTAAGGTTGCGCAAATTTGAACATATTTCTAACCATTGTAAGGAGTTTCGTTGGTTAACTGCAAGTAATCGCAGAAAATATAGAATTTGTTCACTAATCTTTCAAATATTCAGCACTCGCCAACCTAATTATTTGTACGATAAATTTATTTGGTCGAGAGATGTAACACAAAGAGCGCTTCGAATTGGGAATGATACACTGCGACGCCCGAGTTATCGTACGAACTAATACGCGAATTCTCTTCCCGATCCGTTAAAAGAATCTAATACCTTAATTTCATTTAAAAATAAACTGTATCTTCTTCTCTTAGAATCCGAAAGGGTTACTATATTGTAAGTAGAAACTAAAGTGCTTAAATTACACATGTTATTTAGTTTATATATATATTTATTTCTATGCATACTCCGATTAGTAATTAATCTATCTTTGTATTTTTCTTATGTTTTTCACTATCGTAACAGTAGTTTTATTTGTATAACTTATCTTTGTAACTATCCTTGTATGGTTGACTTAAGAGGTTAATATGCCTCGTGTCAAAATAAAGAATTACAATACAATACAATACCTATCCGGTTGTAGTCACAGCATATGATGCTTAACTTGAAATAACTACAAGCCCGCAATGCTGACCTTTGGTCTACCGCTACCAAACACTATTTTAATCCTAATTTAATATTTATTTACACGTAATGCAAGGTTTTAAAGTTGTACTGCTTTTTTTGACATTTTTGCCCCCCCCCCCTTATTCGTACCCATCTTTAGCCATTTCAATCATACACTTACATAAATAACTTACACCCACAAATGGTAACGTAGTTTATGGATAACCATTAAGTGGAATTATTACAAAGCATTCCCAAGTTTCTGGATTGAGAATGATTGAGAATCACTCACAGAAACACTTCTGGAAGCATTAGGAAGCATTCCCAAGTTCATAGATTGAGTATTATTGAGGATATCTCAGTGAATCCTTCTGAAAGCATTAGGAAGCATTAACTAACTTCCGTTTCGCAGGAAGTATTCAGAATGTTAGACAACATATATTCCAATGCTTCATTCAGAATAGGAAATTATTGGCATTTATAATTGTTATGCTGAAGCATTGAGAAGCAATCAAAAGTAAAGTCGTCAATTCTTATAATAGGATTTGGAATGATTGACGACAGGGAAGTATTCACGGTGATCAACAAATAGGATTCAAAGTTCAAAAATGAATACTTCTCAATATTTCTCAGTCATTCTTCGTTTGCTGGGATGGTCAATTTACCAAATATTGTAAAAATCTAATATTGTACGTATGAAAATTACTAAAAATTAATGAAAATTACAATAAATTTGTACACTTCATTTCTATTTTTTACAGTGTATATATTATACATGCAAAATAACACAAAAATCTAACCTAACCTAACCTAACCTAACCTAACCAAACCAAACCTAACCTAACCTAACCTAACCTATACTGTAAAAAATGTAAATGAAATTTACAATTTTGTTGTGATTTTCATGCTTAAAAATATGATGATATTCCCACATTAAACGTTGTAAATTTCCTACGTGAGGTTAGGAATTTCAGAACGATTTGTAAATTCCCTACACTGAAGGTGGTAAATTTACAACGCGACGCGTTTTTCCCATGCTATAAGTGGGTAAAAATCGAGTCCATGCTGTACATGGTAAATTTATAATATGAGGGTAAAAACCATTGGTGTAGTAAAATTAATTTTTACATTAAAATTCCACATATTTTAGTTTTATTTTGTTTTTAAATGTAAAGCAGTGGAATATATTGTAAAATTCATTATAAGATGTATTTTAATGTTTTAGATGTTTTTAGAGCTATATTCTTTTGCCGATAGTAAAACTCTTGTCAAAAGAAAACATTAAATCTAAATTCTTTTGTTGATATAAAAACTTTGATCGAAAGCAAGTTTTACAGCTATAATCTTTTGTCGATAAAACTTTTATTGAAAGAAAACATTAAATCGTAAATTTTAAATTCATAAATTATTAAAATAACACATTATTATTACAAGCCACAATAATTGGTTCAGGATTACGTGCATAAATTTTCCACATAATGTAGAGTTGAAATCACCTGCCCGCATAAGGCTATTGCGCTTTAGTACATAACCTAAAATTTTCCCTATAATATTTTGTTGTAAATTTACTATTTTCTTGGAGAATTTAAACATCTCTACGAGGTAATATTTCTGCAACCTGTAAAATCCACTTTCAATTGTAAATTTACAATTACAAGTTGACATTTACAAAGGTAATATTCAAAGTACCTCACTGCAAACACAGAAAGTAACAATTATGTAACATTTACGTAATGGTTACATTGTTACATAAATGTTACATAGCTGTTACATAACTGTTACTTTTGTGTTTGCTGGGCTATGTAAATTTACAATAATATTGCGTAACAGTCCTACTTGTAGCATGGGCAATATTGGGTCCTACTCTGCAAGTTGTAAATTTACATTTCCCTTTTTTACAGTGTAACCTTATAGCCTAACCTAACTTAATCTATTTTGTTAAAATGTTTAATATACTATGTTGAAATAGTCGCATCACCATTATTTTCAGCCAATTTCTTTATTAATTATTTTAAAGATAAATTACTGATATAATGCTATATTTGAAAAGTATCTTTTTATTTATTCAGCCAAGCCCTAGTGACAGGTTTACAAGAGGTTGACAAACTGAAAACACATGTTCAAGATGTGCATGTGCCACTGGAGGTCTTTGAGTAAGTACTTCGGTTGTCACTTTAAAAATTATTAACTCAATAGTACCAGAATTAATTTAAATTCAATTCTTTCAGTTACATTGACCAAGGTCGAAATCCACAACTGTATACCAAAGACTGTATCGATAAAGCATTGACGAAGAACGAACAAGTTAAAGGAAAGATTGATGCTTATCGCAAATTTAAGGCTAATATGCTAGTGGAATTAAATCGAGTGTTCCCAAATGAATTGGCAAAATATCGAGCGATAAGGGGAGACGAGTAATAGAAACCACAAATTTCCTATTTTCCCTTTTTCTGTCCCTCTACCTTTTCCCTGTTTTTTATCTTTATCTCTCTTTTCCCTGAATCCCTTATAAAACCTGTAATAAATATTAACAAGTTTTAAGTAAATTAAATATTTATATATTTCAAGATAAACAAACAAGATTTTGCTTATTACGTCGGGACCTAACCTCCAAATACCTGAAGAATCCTTGGTCACGTTTGTCAGCGAAATGAAAGATGGATCTAAAGTTAGTATTTTAATAAGTATTTATTTTAGCTTAGATCGTTAACCTAACAATTGCAATCAAAATCATTTTATAAACATTTAAAAACAAAATGATTTTGAATAAAGATTTCATTAATTTGATTAATAATTCAAATTTGTTTGTTGGGATATAACTTTCTTAACCTTTAATTGGATTCAAATGGATTCATTTGAACATTTCTGACTAAGTGGTTTTCGTTCTTTAAATCTATATGAATTAATTTTCCTTGTTCAATTCATTTGAATCCATACAGATTTGTTGGGATATTAGAATTTATATTTTTATTTAAGGCTGCCATTCTCGTACATTAAGAATGAGTTTTACAAATATTGGTTTCGCTTAAAAATCACACAACTACTTTTATCTCATATTTTTGTCATTACTACATAAATTATTATGTAGGATAAGAGGTTCAGTTGTGAACACCCCTGCATACATTTTGATTGAAAAGAAATGAATCAAATTTCACAAATGTCAATTATCGCTACAAGTAGCCGTTGTGCGAATATGAAAGCAAAAAGTCGATTTTGCTTTTTGCTGCAAAAAAAATTAATTTTTTTATAAATCGAATTTAATCAAAGGAAAAGATAAGTGCAACGTATAGTTACAGAGTAAATTTATTATATTTAGTGATTTAACCCTTTGCCACCCAGATTACCACCTTTTTAATTCACATCTTTTCTGTCTAGTTTCAATGCTTTCGAAGCAATATTCAAAAAATCTTTTTACAGTGGTAGAGGGGGCTTTTTAGTACGTAACGAAAAGGATAATAAATGCAATTACGCAAAATTATTAACAAGTATAAATAAATAAATTTAAAAAATAGTCGAACTAAAAGGTAAATTAGAACCAAATTTGGTGCTCGGGGTTTTTGGGGCCGCTGATTACGAATTTGAAGTCGGTTTTGAAAAATTCAAAATGACGGAAACAATATGGCGGATGAATTTTTAAAAATTCATCTGATTTACTTGAAACTCGTTACTCGGGGGTTTCTGGGGTCGCCGATTACGAATCTGGCCTCAGATTTTGAATATTCAAAATGTAGGATCCAAGATGTCGGATCGAAATATTAAAATGTACCCGATATTGATGAAGCTTTGTACTCGGGGGTTTTTGGGGTCGCTTATTACGAATCTGATCTCTGACTTTTATATTTAAAATTCCGAGTACATAGAGTATCAAGTTTTATCTCTATCAAGTAAATTTTTACATTTATGTAGGCCATCTTGGATCCACCATTTTGAATTTACAAAATCTGACTTCATATTCGCAATCAGCGATCCCAAAAACCCCCGAGTACCAACTTTCATCAAAATCAAGTAAATTTTTTACATTTATGTCCGCCATCTTCGAGCCGCCATTTTGAATTTTCAAAATCTGACTTCAGATTCGTAATCAGCGATCCCGAAAACCCCCGTGTAACAATTTTCAGCTGTTTTCCGTATAAAGAAAAATGTGCGGAAAAAAGGGTTAATAGCGACAGCCACCACAATGTGTAAAAGAACATTTTGTTTCATGAGGTTTTCATGTAGCTTCAGTATTTGATTGTGAACACCCCTTTTTTTTGACAAATCATAAAATATTGTTTTTATTTTACAATTAATCATCGATCCTTGGTCAAAGCAGGACACCAGTGTCCCTATACCTATACAGATATCAACTTCTCATTGTTTATGAGTGGTTCATCAACGATTTCGTTACGGTTTCTTGTTCCTGCCCTAAAACTGCAATAAATGTTATTAAAAAATAATAATATTGTATTATTATGTATAATAATTATTGTTAATAAGAAATTATTTTCAAAACAGCATATAATTTTCAAAAGAAACTTATGCCAGGACGAACGATTCCCTGCAAACGCGGAAAGTAACAGTTATGTAATATTTACATAATGGTTACATTGTTACATAAATGTTACATAGTTGTTACAGAACAGTTACTTTTGTGTTTGCAGGGTTATAATTTGTTATTCGATTATGTTTGAAATACAGGGGTTTTTGGAGTCAGTGATTACGAATCCAATAACAATGGCGGATCCAATATGGCCGACCAAAATTCTGAGAAACGGTAATTTAGTCTTATATTGGATCCGCCATTTTGAGTTTTGTAAATCTGACACCGGATTCATAATCAGCGGTTCAAAACACCCCTGTGTACCAAATTTTTGAATTGGTTTTCTTAATCACTAAATATCAACAGAGATATATTCAACAGAGCTGTAACCAATGCTTTTTTATTGTTTTAAAATCATTGATTTCAGTATGTGCTTATTATATTATTAAAATTCATTCAATTGCATTGGCTTTCGCATTTTTTAATGATTTTGTATTAATAAAAGGATGTACATTTCGTATATTAATATCTCTATGTATTTATTATTACTTTATGCTACATCTTGTCACATACGAAAGAAATATTATTGCTAACACTTAAATTTTAGTAATTTTAGTACCATGGTGTTTTTCAAGGTGTAAATATTATTAATTAAAGGTATATTTATTAATTAAAATCTTTTAGAGTAGATTAGACTATAAGATTGGACTTAAGATCTTAAGGGGGTACCATTAAGTAGTAATCAAAGGTAAAAAAAATGTAAATTAAAAAGTTTTGACTAATTTTTTTTTAATTCAGGTTTCATAAAGGCAGTTCTAACCATTGTTTACTATATTCTAAAAAAAATCAAAAACAATTAAAGAGAACTAGTCGAGAATTTTCTGCAATACATGATTTTTCGATATTCGAGAAAAGGCTCGGTCAATTCTCGACAAATTTCTTTAATTTTTTTAACAGACCATAAAAAAATTGTTAGAATTGCCTTTATGAAATTCAAATTTTGAAAATTCGATTCAGTAATTTTTAATTTCGTTTTTTTCATTACTACTTTGTTGTAAATTGATTCAAAAATGTCAAAAATTTTTGTTAACATAAGAACACATTATTTTAAAATTACGCATGGATTTAAAGAAATTAAATTTAAAAAACAAATTTTTTACATTTTTTATTCCAACACCACTGACTTCCGCGTCAAAAGTTACTCAAGAACGAATTTCTTTGGCTCATTAAAATTCGCTAAATTAATTTAAACATTTTAAAAAAGTTTAGTGAACAGATAAACGTATTTCCGAAATAATTACTCATGGATTTTAAAAAATTCCATTTCTTTTGGAGGAAAAAATTTTGGGTCAACAAATTTGTTTACAATTTTTATTATACTATCTTCGAATTCCTCGTAACAAATTACTAAAGAACCAACTTTTTTGTATTTTTTGAACGATTGTTTCATTTAAATATTGTATTTCCATTCAAAATCATTTACTTCCCAACCTTGTTATTGATCTGTTGCATTTTCATCTAATTTTTTTTCGATTCAAAATCATTAAATTTGTTGCCCTGTAATAATTAACTATCCATTCAACTTCATTCGCGGCAAATATAACTATTTTTCTATTGAAATTCATTCAACGAAATCATTTCTTCATTTCCACTATTTTTCCATTCAAAATCATTAAATCGAACAACTTTTATGAGCTATTAACCATTCGAAATCATTGAAACACATTTTCTCATTGAAATTCACTGCAGAAGCTAAAAAAAACAATTCAGAAGTGATACAGCGAATGAATTTAAATGGATCTTCAATGAATTTGCGTTTGCTGGGTGAAGATGTTTAAGTGTGTTCAAATTGGTAAGAGCTACTGGCAATGTCAATATTGTGAAGAGGATGCAGAATAATAGGTATCATTAGAGCCATCTTCTATTGTTGTTCTGTCGTTAAAGGTTTTTGAAAGCAATAAATTTCTCAAATTTTTAGTAGATTTTTTAGTGGTGTCCACAACTGAACCATAAAATTTTGTTTGGTAAAAATGACGACTGTGACAAATGTTAAAAATCGAATTTTAACATCGGCGAAAAAAATTCATGAAGATAGAGTTCAAACCACTCTAAAAACTGATGAAAAAAGTTGTTTGTGTCATCTCGAAAATTGTGCCAAACAAATCAATTTTAAAATTAAAAGAATTTTTTTAAGTAGGAAAGATTGAGCCTGTAAGGTTAAAAAAAAGTTGTGCACAAACACTACTTTCATGAATTGTTTTAGAATTTTTTATCGAATCATTCATTAGAAAAAAATAATTATCGAAAAAAGGTGTTTTTTTGCCATGTGGACGGGTGTCAGAGGTGTTTTGGCCATATGGATGCCTTGTTTTAACACCCCTGAATACCGACTTACTAGGTAAAATCGAACACCAGGATACAGGGGCATTTCACATATGTTAACCCTGGATACTCTTAGTTTCTACAATTTTTTAATTTACTATAGAATATGGGATAATGTATTTTATAATCTACTAAAAATGTGAATAGGAAGAATTTTTTTAAGATATTCCACATGCACTTATTATGTCCCTCGATGAGTGTATAGTAGAACGAACCTTGATTCGCAGGGCTGAATAAAAGCTTGTAACTAAAGGCCGAATGAAATCACCCTTTATTAGGGTTTAATATGGGGATCCTAGACTTAGGTAGATAATGTTTTTCTTTAATTTATTTTAAAAATTCTATCGTTGCTAATGAAATTCTGTTTAGCCATTTTTACTTTTCAGTATCATACTAGATATTTTTCAATCCACCTACTAAATAAAAATTGGTTCTCGAAATGATAATTCGCAAACTTCCGCCATTGAAATCACTCTGCAGTTGCTGGTTTCTTCTCCGCAGTCTGTAATTGTGATGTTCAGGATACTTATCTGCAGCTTTGAATACGTTGGTCGACATTCCATACACGGAATATAATGTCTACAGAAAATACTAGAGATGTATTCGGTTGTAATTATTTGCAAAATGCAATGTAGTTTTCCAAGAGATCAGATATCAATATCAATATAGCAAATTTGTTAGACAAGTAATTAAAGGCATAGTAATATTTTACAAACAAGAACAATGTCTTTTCGGGTGGAAGCAACCCATGGTATAAACACACAATAGTTCTCGCCACATAATTATTAAAATCTAGGTGAATTTCTTCTGAATTCATCATCGTTTATCTCTATTTTTACACATGGGTAAACTTTCTGTTTTTTAATATTATGACAGAATCTGGGATGGTTGGTAGACTACAAAAGACATGATTCTGATACAAATTAATTGGTTTGTTAATCTAAACGAATTTTGTTAGTCTTAATAGAATTCATTTCTCCTCTTTTCTGAAAAGAGATTATTTATATTAATTCAATTAATCTTCCCATATCTCAATCTATGTTTTATTAATGCATATTAGGGTGGAAAAACAATTTTTTTCAAGTGCTACCCCGTCTATTTTGTTTATATGGTGACGAAAGAACGTCCTAATTATTTCAGATTTTTAAACAATTTCTGGAGGTCGTAAATTGACTGAAATCCGTTGTGTTCTAAAAAATGTATATTTAATCCGACGTCTGATGTTAAAAACATTTCAGCATAACTGCTCTTTCAGATTCTGTAATAAAAATTGAAATAACTGTAAGGGAAAAAAAGATATAGCTAATTTTTGAACATTGTTCACCATAAATGATTTTTGAATCACCATATAGTATCTTGTTATATGTGAACGTTCCAAATATCCTTGCTGTGAGTCCTGAACTACACAAAATTTTTACAGATTTCAATAATTAACATGATGGGTACTAAAATGGCGCTGAAGCGTCTAAAAATTTGTATTATCCTCAATATAACACAGACTAAATGAGTTGCTTGGGACAACCAACTGTGAATTGTCTGGCATCTCGAATCAATTGATTATGCTAACTAAGTTGAACCAAGTAATTGGTGGCTCAATTACTATTGGTTACCTCAACCAATTTATCGTCTGGATCTCAGAGCACTAAACCAGATAATTTGGGCAACATATTAATTGGTTATCCCAATCACTTCATCCTTTCGATGTATGGAATTTAATACAATACTTTATCACATCTTGATGATAGTAAGTACTCTAAGGATTTTGAGATCGTTTAATATAAACCAGACAGACAAATTTCAAAATGGAAGATCTAAAATGGCGAGCTAGAAGTATTAAATGTTTATGAATTGCACAAAAATAACTAAACGGAGTTTTCGAAACTTCTGGTTGTGAATACGAATAGAAAAATTCACCTGTTATTGACAAAATGCAGGTCGAAATTTGAACATTATATTTGAAACTTGATTATAAGATGTCTGTTTTGTGCATTTCTAAATCTACTCGAACAACTTGTTGAATTTATTATTTCAGATGTATTATTGTTTAATGCACAATTTTAATATTAAGTACAAATGGAATATGATATATAAATTAACATTTTTTTTTACGAATATATGAGAGGAAATACTACCTTATTATTAAGACTGTCTGTTATTTATTGTAAATCAGGTGTACTTGGAATTAACTTTTTCCGTTAATACAGAAATATATTAAGCAAAGTTAGTTTTGACCTTTTTGTTTATAAACAATTCTTTGTCAAATCATTTTAGGACTCGTATGTTCAAGTTTTAAATACTATGTTCGACTGGTATTTTGACAGTAATAGATGAATTTTTCTTAAATCTAATATCACATTCGCAATCAGCAATTCTACCCGAAAACCACCGAGTAGTCATTTCTGTCATTGACGTAGATCTGCCATTTTTTATTTTGTTACTGTGGTTTCCGGTTTACAATAAGCGATCTTAAAATCATTAGTGTAAGCATTTTCATCAAGACGCGATAAATGAAAATAGTTTCAAATTCCATAATATTGAGTATTACACAACATTTTTCAGATGCCTTTGTAGCTCAGGACTCGCAGCAGGGATATTTGAAGAGTTCCATGTAGTGATAGTATGAAGAGTAAACAAATCATTTATAGAGAACCATGTTTAAATAAATTTAATTTTTTTGTCAAAAAGCAACTATGTCTTTTTTCCTCTTAAAGTTATTTCAATTTTTATTACAGAATCTGAAAGAGCAGTTTTTAAACATTATTTTACAACATGCTGTACTGTTTGTATACATCAGATATCAGATTGAATATACATTTTTTAGAACATAACGGATTTCAGACCATTTAGCGACAATAGCGATCTCTAGAAATTGTTTAAAAAATCTCAAATAATTAGGACATTGACTACAGTACTTGAAAAAAATTTTAAAAAAATGTTGACCACCGCACTATGTAAAAAATGAAGCATTCAAACTTAATAGATTAAATTGCAGATTTGCGATTGCATTTCACAATACATTTATGAGTATATTTTAAATACTTCAAATGTTGAAAATTGCAAACTGGTAATAAAAAGTTGAGAAAATACAACTCTTTTTAAACAAATGTGTTAGTTTGATGATTCCTAATCTTATTCATCGGTATTATTAGAATTGTTGGTAGCAATTAAATGGTGCCTAATAAAACGTAACTTTAGATTATAGAAAAAAGGGTAGTATGTATAAATAAGGGATATCTTAAACCGAGTTAATTGCAGCAAAAAGTTAGTTATGGGTGCATAATTGCACTTCTTTATGTACGTAATTGAACATGCAAATTAGGCATTAATCTGTACTGCACATATTTTAGAATGTAGTTTTTATAATGAAAAAAAGTTTAAAATTTGCCATTCAAAATTATATTATAACCAACAAATACCTAATCAAATGGGAATTAAATTCGATATTTAGAAATAGTAGAAAAAGGGTTGATTATCAGTGACGAAATTAGATAAAATATTAATAACACAGCACTAATCTGTAAATGTGATTAAGACAGAATTGTTTGTGTGAAATAAGAGCTAAAAATGATTGGTGCAGTAATGAAGCAATTGACATTTAGTAAATTGATGCCGAGGTATTTAAATGTATTAAAGCGAAATAGCCTTTTATTTCTCTATTAACGCGTAATCTTAACAAACGATATACTGAGTTTATTTCTATAAAGTAAATATTAAGTTTTTAGGAGTTTTGTTTATAACAAAAATATAAAATATTTTTAATTTACAACGTGAAACCTAGGCATTTTCTGTACACTTAAATTAGTATCTTTCAATAATAATATAAAAAAATATGACAATTTAAAAAGTTACAAAAGTGGAAAATGACAGGAATTTGGCTCACTCTGGTTCATTGTAAAAACAATAATATACCTAATAATTGTTTTCCAAAACGTGACCCCCTGTAGTCAGAAACTCGCCTGTACAATTCAGAGATTATTATTATCATTAACTTTATATGCAAATAGAGACATAAACATTAAATTTGTGCAAATTTTTGGTTTCTGACTTCAGGAGTACAAATGTTGGGAAAAAATTAATAAAAAAAATGAAATAAAATAATTTCCATCTTTTATTCAGCATAAAGAGTAATTAATAATTATTATTTATTTGTTAAGTGCTATGAACTTAAACACCATTATTTAGAATACTATTATAGTTAGAAAAGCGTTGTAAACAAAGCAAAATTTGGAAACCTAGTTTAATCAATCTTATTTTATTTTATTTTATGAATATTTCGAATATTTCGTTTGTTTATTTTGTTTGTAAATTTTATCCTGTTCTGAAAAGTACTACTATGAATAGTATTTATTGCAGACCTATCCGAAAATTGCAATAATTTATGATGACTTGATTCGCCAGGTTGCTCCAACCACATTCCCCAGGCCATTATTATTCAAAAACTAAACACAATCTACATACTAAGTGGGTCATAAGTATGCGTGGAGTTTTAAGGTTATTGATAAGGATACATCCAAGCATTTTAGAACGTCGCATAATTCATTTATAACAGTATCTAAGACATGAACATCAATTTTTCTAATGGTAATGTCATTATTTACAAATCTTATTCAAACGCTTTAAAAGTTTTTTTAATAGGGAAGCAGGCTTAAATTTCTACCACTTTTATCAATTTTGGCATAATTGTTATCTATTCTTTCTTTTAAGTTTTCTCATTTCTTTAAACACTTATCCGAGATAAGATTTGGAAGAGATGTTAATGTTTTGTATGTTCATATGATTCCTTAATAATGAAACATTTTTTCTATAATAATGACAGATTATTGTAGATTTGTTTGAAGAAAAAAATGGTAGACATTTTGCTGCTTTCGTGAAGGATATTGAGAATCGAATCCGAATTTTATGATTACTGTAGAAACATTCTAAGTACGTACAATTTCAAACAAGCAAAATATAATATTCTATTTTTAATAGCCTGACGTGTGTTTTTCTTGTGTAATTTTTTTATTCGGCATTTCTCGAAAAGTGATTTGGAAAATGAATGTCAGAAAATGGAAGAGGTCGAGTCGCTTATCGTAAATTTCCTGAGATGGCATTTGTTCGCGTTACTATGAGTAATGCACGACGTGTAAACATTCATACGGAAATAGTGATTTTTTTTTAATTTTCTGTTTTGTACGAAAGGTGTGAAAGTTTGTTTAATTGTTGTGATATTCTTACCTGTGGAAATTAAGCGAAATGTAGATTTAATTATTTTAATATGCGATAAGGATCCGGGTGGAATTCATTACACGTATGTTCTTAAATGTGCTATTGTTTTAGAGAATACTAGCAATTGTATTTTGATCTATTTCTGTATATACACAGTATTGGCACACAGTCGTTCGTAAAATGAAAATACAATTAATAGTTATTATCGGACCTGTAGGCTATATTTTTTGATCATTAAAAGTAACTCTTTCTTATTATAATGGATAACCTATTTTTGGAACATTTTATAGCTATGCGTTTCAGTGACAGTGGAGTCTCGTTATATTTACCAAAAGAAGGGGAGCACCGCTTCTCCCACTCCTCTCAGTCGCGTTGTAATCGTGACGTCACAGCAGGTCCTTCCTTGAGGCCCCAGCCCGCAAGGTGGGAAAAAAAGAGAGCGGTGATAGGAAATTATAACGCGACTGAACCTGGCAAATATGCTGGGACGTAAATATAGCGAGACACAAATATACCGGGACTCTATTGTATATCAGTTTTCAGTCTTAAGAAGTCGAAAGAGTCCATGCACGTAAAAATTTATCGGTGCCATTAGGTCACATGAGCTAGTAATTTAACACAGACAGCGTAATTTGAACGATTATATTCATCTTTCAAGAATATGTGTTTTTAGCAATATTTTGCTATTGGCAGACTTAAAAATCAGAAAACTTTATAAATGTAACACCATTCTCACTATTTTCTTTCGTGTTATTGTACAGTAAGTAAAACCATTTGTTTAACGAAATTTCGTAATAGTGTGATAATCTCAAATTAATTCTAAGAACTTTCAAAATTGACACTACTCTACTTTCAGTTTTTCTACGTCGTCGGGGGTTTTAAACTATCTTAAATTAAATAATTAAACCAAAATAATCGGTTTTTTTCTTCTACAACTGCTGCTTTTATAATTTTTATACGTTCTTATTAAAGTCAAGTTACACCACTTGTGGTAGTTGATATTAGTATAACCCACAATTATTATAAAAATAATAACTCAAAGATAAGTTCTTATGACTATATTGTAAATATTATTGTAAAAAATTTCTTCGCAGAGATTAATTTGTATGCAGGTTGGGATTTTTCGAATTTTTGTCATGAATCCCTTTCCAGAAATGAGACAAAAATAGGATATTGACATAGAATTTTACTACGACGAAGTAATACATGACAGCTGCAATTTATGTTATGTAGAATCGTCTGTTCGTAAAGTCACTTTAACTTTTCGATAAACAGAGCCTTCACTACCTCCATAAAGAATACGTACAGTGTCGTAAAAATTTGTATTTTACATTTACCTTATTCACTGAAATTCCAAATAAGAATTGGCAAAATCAGACCAAAGGGGACAACACTTCAATTGATATTATTTTGTGTACTCGAAGTTATATAAATAACCCAACTATAGTGAGAAGTAAATTGCCAAAGGTGAAATTTGAAATGTTGAACCTGAAGATTAAAATTCAACATTTGAATCAACTACGGCAACATGCGAGGACCTCAACAATTACACTAGACCAAACTTAGGCAGCTGAACTAACGAAATATTGCAACTGACATAACTGTGGACATCTTCTCAGAATCCCATCAGAATCCTGTCTGAATGTCTACGCGGGATTAAACCACCAGTCAGTTACATACCGAAAATCGTTATATTCAAAATTAATGAAAATTTATAATTGAATGCAGTTGTAGCCGACTTAGGTGCTCACAATAGTGTGTAGTAAAGTTCAGAAAACCTAGCAGAAGTAATAAGTGCTTGAAAGACATCGAAAAAATTGTTCCAAAAACATTTTCTGAAGTATTTTTCTTTAAAAATGATGATAACAAACTTATAGGAAAGCAAACAATCTGATATAGCATGATTATAATGGAGGACGTAACAAATATTTTTTCCTTGATACTTTCGCAGAAAAAAATATACAGTAGCAACATCATAAAATCATCATATATGAGGAAACATAATAAACATAAATTTTTAACTATATTTACTATCCCTAATGGCAGCAGAAATAATTTTCTAGCAATGAGTAGCCATCTATAAATTGCAACTTAATGATTATTTTTCCTACCAACATTTTGATCTTGATAATTTTCCAAGAACGTGAAAAAACCGCGAAATTTGTTAAGTCTACAACTGGGAGTGGTGTAATCCAAATCGTCATGAATGATCAAGAGTAGTAATTCAAATAAATTATATTATTTCATGTGCAGCTTCTAAAACTCCTTTTTGATGTACGTATATTATACATGGCGATAAAAACCAATATCAGATATTGTATGAAATAATTGAAAGGGGTATATTATCGTCACTTTTTCACAAGATAAGGATTTTTATATGTTATAATTATTATTCACCAAACTTGTATTATTAATAAGTGCAAAAAAATGTGTACGTGTTTTATGGATGGCCCCTTATTAGAATTGAAATTTGATAAATCTTTAAAATCTAACTAATTTTATGGTACTCTTAACAGCGGGTTACCTGGAGCGGACCAGTCCTATGCATTGTAATGCAAATTTCCTGCAAATCTAGGACTACAAAATAATAGGAAACGTGAATTTCCTCGTTGGCCATCAAGGTACGGCCAATTTGAAATTCTCGCGAGCTTTTTGAGACGGGATCTCAGGAGGAACCGGTGAAAGCCGTTCTATCCCACTCACTTAAAATGACGTCATTATTAATATATCTACACCGAAGGCGACTGAGACTTGGAATCAGTCGCCATTCAATTGCCATCGTGTTAACAATGTCTCTGCTTTGTCTTTTCGCTTTTTTACTTTTATCTTTTGGATCAGCGAGGACTGAAGACTCCGACGATGACAGGTAACTCATTCAGATACACATCATATTTACTCAAATATATTGTAATCTACACCATTAAAACATTTGTTCTGATTTCATGAGATGTATTAATAAAAATGATACAAATTAAAATGATCCATAAAGGATTTTCTTTCGCTGAATCAAAACTTTGCGTTAAAACAGCTTAAAAGTTATAGTCCTTATGAGCATAGTTGGAAATTTTCTTTTTAATATTGTTTAACTGGAATCTACATGGAAAACGAGTATACAAACTTTACCAACATTCGGATGATAGTTTTCTCGAAATTTCAAGAAAATGTGTATCTTATAGTGAAAGAGTAGTCTATCTTAATATCAGATGCTAATTTGATTTTATATTTTTAGTGGAGAAAATTAGAAACGTGTTTGAATTTTGTTTTCAATTGTCAAAAGTTGTCAAAAGTGGTTCATGTGTATCGATTACAAATATTTTGTTAATTGTAGTTAGTTTTACTTTTTAAATGTTTTTAAAGTGACTGTCAAAGAATAAAAGATGGAACAAAATAAAAAGTGTAAAAAATTCAAGAAGGGTAACAATATTATTCGTTAGACTATTAAAAATTAATTAGTGTCTTCTTTATGTGATTTGTGCTGTATTAGTTTTTATGGGTAGCAAAATTAACATATAATTTCTATTTCTAAAGGATTGTCTTTTATGCCAAATAAATGTTTCGGTATATTAACTAATACACCACGAAATAAAACCAGCTTTTTTCCTACTTTTACCAATTATTTATGGTTAACGTATATTTTGAACGGTCAATATTGTATTATATATGTTAAAATGTTTAATTAATAAGTTTTTTAGCATTCGAATGAGAGCTGAGAAAAAACATAAATTATATATTATTGTTACATCTGAAATAGTAATTTTCTGATAAAGTGTTGTGCAAGAATAGTATATGCAGTGAAAGTTTTACGGCGTCCTATCATTTAAATTCTTATAAACAAATGATCAATCTCTTTCCCAGCAGTGAAAGTACATTAAATTGACCTGACTTACATACTAAAATAGAATATCAGAAGTGTATCTCAGGTGATAAAATGTCATTTGTAAGGACTCAAAGATAATTCAAAAGTGCTTATTCATATATTTCTAAATTGTGAAACTAAACATTGATTAAAAAATAAAAGTGTACCTAGTTGCCGGGAAAATTTGTACACTAGACATGCTATTAGTTACTTGTGATCTGTAGAAGCAAATGATCTACAAATGAACCTTTGATCGTACCGAAAATTACCAATTGAGATCGTTTCTTTTCCCCATTTTCCGTATACTTGAAATTGACAGAAAAGTTTCCCTGAACGAAGATTTGAACTCACGACCTTGGAGAACGTTTACAAGACAATTAGCCTATACGTACAAACACTAGTCCATCCGGTTCCTCTGATAATTATAATAAAAATTATGACAAAGCACTACAAGGATGGACAGATATGTACCTGAAGACTCGTTTGTTTCAAAAGACATTTATTGCACAAATCATTTTCTAGCATAAAATACTTAAATAACAACGTTTAAATTGTTATTACTGCGGTCATCAGTTATTTGCAAATGTAGATGGTAATCGTATTTTTTATGTTATTGCAGTCCATTTTGGTATTATTACTGTGATGGAGGGTATTGCAAAAAGGCTGAACTCACGCCAAATGTCACGAATCCAATTTCGTTAACTACCTGCCAATTATTCTGCGGTGATGGTGGAGCCCTATGGCCGAAACCAACTGGAGAATTTACTTTAGGAAATGCCTTGGCTCATTTGGATATTGATAGGATTAGATTAGAAGGAGTTGATTCGCGATCACGCGTTGGTGGCCTTTTACAAAAAAATATTGACCGATTGAAAATCAGTGCCAGAAGGTTGTCCGTAGGAAGAGTCAGACGAGGGGGCGCAGCCCTCGCCATCCACTTGGTAGATCTTCAGGATTCTGATCATCTTAAGTTGACCGTGGACACCAAAGAAAATTATATTATACGGACCATCGAGGGTGATCCAGAAACGGTAATTTGAGTAATATTAATGTTAATAATTATAATTATACTGAATATGGAGAATGGCGTATTTTTTTCTGTAATAGAATTAAAAATTGATGCCAAAAGAGTTTGTTACAAAACGATTATGTGTCTATTTGTTTACATTATATTAATTAAAAAAATTTATTTGTCCAAATCTTTGTTTTAGTATTAATAACATTTCTGTATTTTCTAAGGAACTTTTTTATATATGAATTCTAAAAATCTGTACTTTTTTGGTTAAGGCCAGTTTTATATTTTACAACAAAGATTCGGGAACTATTTTTCCCCTTGTTTTTATCAAAGTTTAAATGCAGAAAAATATATTTTTAACATAAATTAAATAGTAATGAAAAATATGACTCCACAAATCCTAAATAAATACATCAGAAAATTGATTTTTAAATACACTAAAATCTAATATTTGGGAGATACTATAATAAATTGTTTCGACAATGTTGACAAATAATGCTGCTAGTTGAGTTTGTTTAGACATAAGTTTCCTGTCACGTTAAAACGTAAAATTTCGTGAAATGGGAATAACTGTACTCTTTCAGTAAAATATGTCTCAAAATTAATTTTCACGTTTCTCTGAAAAGCGGGACGATTCCTGGAAAAAGTGCATCAATATTAAATGCACTAGAAGTAAACGGTTTCTTGTTAGCGTTTATTTTTAACTCCGTAAACAAACAAATATACTGAATTAGTGCACATCAATGTTTGTTATCGGATGCATCATAAGGTGCATTTATCTAAAAGCGCGATGATCTTCCGAATAATTCTATATTTATCGATGTTTTTTTAAAACAAATGAATCAAATCAATGAAATCGATTTCTATCTAAATATTATTGATAATGATTATGATACGTAAACAATAACATTAGCGAGTAATGTGAATTAATAAATACAAAACAAATTCATGCGAAAAAAATTAAGTGCATTGTTTACAGAGATTCTTTTAATTAGATGAGGATATCTAATACAGTAAAGATCATTAATTCGGAGAAAATAGCAAACATCATTACGTGTACATGTTTCATCTTCGTGTTCTCCTTTCATTGACTGATATTTTAATGTCTTTATTGTTTTCAATATTTCGGCTCATATACCCATTGAATCATCACTTTCAGTCAGACCACGCGTTCTTTATAACGATAAATAATGTGGAGTATAGATGCATTAGTCTTCAAAATCCATACAGCACACTCTTGCAAGATATATAAATTAGATATCTAAAATGTTCCTGATAAGTGGTTGTTACGTAAAGACGACGTAAGTTTTAATGGCAAATATATCGGAGGAAAATTTGGTTGGCAAAGATTTTTACTAAAGAATTGAATTTAGGGTGCACACTACAAAAGAATTGTTTTAGATTTGTTACCATTAATAATTTATAATTTGCCAGATAATTCGTTTATTTTTTAACAAAGAACACAAGGCAATATTTACTGTTTCATAATTATTTTATTTCATGTTTTGGTTTGTCTTGTTTTTTTTTGGAAAACATTAGTTAAATAAAGAGAAATAATCATCAAGAATTAAACCATATTGTCCACGCAGGACGTCTGTATCACAATCTAAACAAGATAAATATCCAAGGTCAATGTTTGATGGATCCAAACAATTTACTTAATATATTACTTATATATAATTGTACAATATTTTTGAATTTCCGAGTATTGGAATATTACGCTAGAACATAGCATTGTCTGCGGTATTACACTGTAATTATAATAATTAGTATAATACATTAGAAAAAATGTAACATAAATTAATATTTGTCTACTGGAAATGCTTTTGTTGACTGAATCCCATGACTTCTTTTCGCAACTCTGACTCTCATAATATGCAAAATTCAGAAGTGTTACGAATATGAGCGAAAACTGAATTATTATGACCATAAACGATGATTTTTAAAAATTGTTTTTTTGATTTTCGAAATCTGGATCTCTCGATTGCTAGTGGACTCGGCGTGCTACGCAAATTGCCAACTGCACATGATAAATAGCAGAAAAATTTGAAATAATAACGTTACAAAATTGTATCCAACTCGTTAATCAAAAGACATTTTTAATACCTTATTTATAGTTCTTAAAACTAAACAGTGGTCACATGAAAAACATATTGATATTTGTTTATTGGCTAAGTAAGCACATTCAAATAAACATCTGTAATTGTTGTTCACTAACATAAGTTAGAAAAATGGAGGAATATAATTATAGTAGCCGCTAATTTTAGTCGCTTTTTTCTTTGTTTATTTAACTAAAACGTATTATCCACTAATTTTGTTCTTTATCTGTATAATAATCACACGTATTATATATTATATATAATTCATGTATTTTTTGATATATCAGATAAATATTTATTATATTATTTATAGTGATAATTACAATTTGTTAACCAAAACAAAACATAGATTATAACTTATGAATCATTTTCGTGATACGTCAGCTAAAGTTACACAATTTTACCTAACATTTTTGAAATATAATTGACTCATTTTAATTGTTTTAAGTCCATTTCCATACAAAATACTTCCCAAATACATTTCACCATTTCTATATTCCAAAAATACTTTAAAAATTGCAATACAATTACAATAATAATTCGTAAATGAATACTTGAATGAGAGTTTCTATAATTTACACTAAGAAAAGTGTTTTTTACCAGTTACTATTCTTAGGTGTCTTAAATTCGAAAATCTTCGCATTAGCGTTTGGTTATTGCAGGTTAGAAAAAACTCGATCAAACTCTTCTACAATAAAAAAATTGTTCAGATACAATTCAAAGAAGGCATTTTTAATATTTTCAATTCTTAAATATTTTTCAATAAAGAAAATGGCTTTTAGTTGAACGACTAAAGTCTAAAACAAAGTGACATATTATCGATAACAAAATAAAAATATTTTATGGGGTATAAAAATTCTAATTCTGGATGAAAAATACTTTTTTCCGTAGACTGTTTTTGAAAGATTATTTAAGAGGAAAATTATGATTGTTGACTTCTCTTGCAGTTTAAGTCAGTGATTGGTAAAGTCTTGAATTAACTTTCTCTGCTTACAAAACCTAACCAAAACCTCTTAAAAATGATGTTGTACATGTTCTCTCTAATCTATAAAAAATATCTATAACTCGGGTACACAATGGTTTTCATCACACTGAATATACGACTAGAAAAATAGGTGGCGTACAAATAAAAAATTCTGCTATAATTTAGTTCAAATGACAAACTGTAGAGCTACGTGAGCGAATTTTGGTCTCTGAAATTTGCCTAATTAGTATATCCATATCGATATGTGCAGTTTATTTAATTTTACATTGTTATATTGGTAAATTGCGATATCCTTATAAAAAATTACCATAAATGCGTTAGGAAAAGTTTCATACGACAGATGCAAACAAAACATGATTGAGTAGCATGGGAACTTGAATACTTCTATTTTTACTTTTCTCTTACTCATTGAATAATCATTCAGAAGGTTTCAAAATATAAGTTTTGTCTCGATAACTTTTATCCGAACTCATTGAGAAGCATTAAAAAACAAACTACTCCATTCATGCAATATATATGGAAGGATTGCCGACCAGTTTTTTTGTTTAGTTAATAACCAATAAAAGCATAAGAAAATTTTCGTGATAGTTTTTTCTACCTACACAATATATAAAGTTAGAAAACTCATTGTACTGAACTGAGTGCTAGAGTGGTAGTCTCAAATCGTCCTTCACTACGCATTCCAATATTGATGTCTCAGATAATCTTCTATTTATCTCTATATAATGACTCATCATATCTTCGGGTTTCACTGCACACATTTGTAATCTTTTTGTTAAATTTACTAAGCCATTCATGAGAAATTTCTATTATCTTTTCAAAGTATACAACGTTCACAGTCCGCAAAGTTCTCCAATATATATATGGGGCATTCTTTGTGAAAAAAGCCACTCCACCTGTCTAAAAATCAGAAACACCTACTTAGGTCTATTTGGGCTCAAATTGTAGCTTAGAGTGTGTAGTTTCAAAAAATCACCGGTACTTTCCGAAAAACAAAATGGCATGTTGCAATATGGCGCCCGGAATGCGTGAAGCACGAACCGACATTATGTATTTCGGTAAAAATTCATTCACAAGAACAAAGAAAACATTTTTTTTTATGCATATCGTACATTATTGTGTGCACTTTGCATACGTATATTACACATTCAGAAATTCAATATGTCCGATTCAATATGGCGGACGGAATTTAAAATTTATCATTTTAATTAGAAAAATACTCGGTCTTATAGTAAATTAAATTAGAAAAAGAAAACCTCTACTGCAATTTCTCGAAATTATGCATGTTTCTCGTGACAATAATTTATGAACAGATACAATTTCATTGTTACCGCATCTTTTCTAATGAAAATGATAAATTTTAAATTCCGTCCGCCATATTGAATCGGACATATTGAATTTCTGAATGTGTAATATACGTATGCAAAGTGCACACAATAATGTACGGTATGCATAAAAAAAAATGTTTTCTTTGTTCTTGTGAATGAATTTTTACCGAAATACATAATGTCGGTTCGTGCTTCACGCATTCCGGGCGCCATATTGCAACATGCCATTTTGTTTTTCGGAAAGTACCGGTGATTTTTTGAAACTACACACTCTAAGCTACAATTTGAGCCCAAATAGACCTAAGTAGGTGTTTCTGATTTTTAGACAGGTGGAGTGGCTTTTTTCACAAAGAATGCCCCATATATATATATATATTCAGATCTGATTTTGGTATGAAACTTTGTTGCTCAAAATGATGTTAGGATTCACCCCCTGCAATATTATTCGGGAGTTCTGGGACACCCTGTATATATATAAGGTGGCATTGAGGACCAACATTCTTTTACGCCTCAAAATCATCTTCAAATAATTAAAAAACAATCCCTGAATTTTTCACATTTTTATCTTTACTCCTTATTTTCAGTACTTCTACTAGGCCTTTAAACGCAGTCGTTCTAAAAATCTATCCAGTGGGATATCTTTTCTTGGGTGTTTACCGAAAGCAATCTGCCTAGTCCGAAAAATATCAATTTTCGGACGAGTTATTCCGTTTGGAATATTTACAATTTTTCGCAAACAAACAGTAAGAGCCTAAAATATCCCAATTAAATTACAATAACTTTCTTCGAGTACATTCTAACATCATGCACCATAGAATGTCGAATTCCTTACTATTTTGCGATTAAAATGACCCTGGGTTGAGTACAAAACGATAATTTTTAGCCGAGATATAGCATTTTTGGGATAAATTAGGTTCTCGCCATTTTTGAAGTAAAAAATGATGAAACTAATTGTACTCAAACTTAATGTATACTAAAAATATCATATTTTCGAGTTACATATGTCCTCTCTATGAAGTGATAAAGATTTGCAATTTCAACTTGTCACCCCTACATCATTGCTAGCGGTAGAATTTTTAACAGAATTTATAATAAAATTAGACGTAATTCAAACTCAAAATTAGAGTTCATTTTCTCGATCTATATATATTAAAGCAGATAAAATGTTTCATAATATTGAAATATATTTGGATTCGTGTTCATTCTTTCATGTAATACCATTCTCGTTCAAATATAGAAACAAACATATTATAAATTTAATTTAGGCTTTTAGTGTGAAATATTTTAATGTAAAATTAGATTTAAAATAAACAATAATTTTAATTAAATTAATTATAAATTTTATATTTCATTTTATATTTACATTAGAAATGTTCTTTCCATGACCCATTAAAATATGTTCAAAATTTCAAGTCGGGAAACGACAAGATAATAATAACATTTTGATTGTCTTTTTTTAAAAATTGCATCAAATCAAAACCAAAGAAAATGTGTAGTAAATTGAAGGGTAACAGCAATGAATATTCAGAAATATTATATTATTTTTTCTAAACACTGAATATAATATTAATACATTTCAAAACAGTGATGATTTAATTAAAGAGGGTGGAAGTTACAAAAATATATTTTATTTTCAGCTGCGCATAGAAATCAAAGCCAGCTCGTACTTTGGTGTTCGCCACGCTTTGGAGACATTATCACAAGTAATAATTTTCGACGACGTCCACTATGTTTTCTTTTTGCCAAGAAAATTCGTCATTGATGATGGCCCAGTGTTTCCATACCGTGGAATTCTTCTCGATACCTCACGTAATTTTGTAACGAAGGCTGCCATCCTTAAGGTTATTGAAGCCATGTCGATGTCAAAACTGAACGCGTTCCATTGGCATATCACAGACACTCACAGTTTTCCATACGTGAGTAGGACCTGGCCAAATATGACTTTATATGGAGCTTACAGTGCTCAAAAAGTGTACACTGAAAAAGATATTAAAGAGATCATTGAATACGGTCTTGTAAGAGGCGTCAGAGTCATTCCGGAATTCGATGCTCCGGCTCATGTAGGAGAAGGATGGCAATGGGTAAGAACTTTTTCTGTTTTTGCAATGTTCTACAGTTATAAAGATTCATTAATGTTATGTTTAATGAAAAAAGGTTGGCGACAATGCTCTGCTCTGTTTCAACAAACAACCATGGCACAGTTACTGCGTCGAACCCCCGTGTGGTCAGTTGAATCCGACCAGCGACAGAGTCTACGAAGTTCTTGAAGGAATATACAAAGACATGTTGACGGATTTCAAGCCTGACATCTTTCACATGGGAGGTGACGAGGTCAGCATCAAATGCTGGAATTCCACACCAGGAATTCAACAATGGATGGTGAAAAATGGATTGAAAGCCGACGACGACGCAAGCTACTTTAAACTTTGGAAGCATTTCCAAGATAAAGCTTATGAGGCACTTACGAAGGCGAATAACGGAAAGGAAATACCCGTTGTTTTATGGACCAGCGGTCTCACTGACGAGAGAAACATTAAGCTTTTAGACCCCAAGAAATATATTATACAAATATGGACGACTGCACAAGATAAGACGATTTCGAGACTTATTGAGAACAACTTCAAGGTTATCTTCTCCAATTACGATGCTTGGTATTTTGACTGCGGGTAAGTCAAATCATCGTAGTACAAGTTAAGTTAATGTTGAAATTTTTAAAAAAGTGTTTCCCGATATATTAGAGCACTTCCGCGACACTTTTATTATTTGATCTATAACAACAAAATTTGTTATTTATTGCCCCCCCCCCCCCACCAAGTACAAAGTAACAACTTAAAGGGCGCTACCAATATAAAGGAATAAATACCGTAATATTAAAATAATTCATTTTCTTCTTTTTTTCTATTTGTCAAATTTGTTTTTTATACGTAGTGACCTTTAGCAACTTGAGAATAGTGACATACACTTAAAAATATATCAAACAAAAAAAGCAATGCGTTTAGAGAAAATACTCATTCATTGTTTTCTTTGAAAACTCGAAACGCACATTTAAAAAAAAAGTATTTAAAGTAAAATTCATTTTTATAAAAATGTAATTTCCACCATTTTTGATGTTATATTTTATTTCAGAAGATAGGCACCCTCTCGCAAATGACGTGTTTTAAAAATGTCAGGTGATTTAAGAAACTTACTTACGAAACAAATTTTTTATTTCGCCCGAAAGTAAAAAATTATAGGATAGTTTCCTACGCAAATCAGTTTTCAAAATAAACGCCATTTTATATTTTTTTCCAAATTTCCGAACCTGATAATTAAAATGCCGCCGGTTTTGTGTGTCTTTGTTAATGACATAAGTAGTCTATGCTTTGTTTATATTTCTAGATCGTTCAGTTTGTCTGTTTGTTTGTTTTAATATTTTGCTGAAAGAACTTCCGTGAAAATTTTGATCATTCTAATTTTTCAGAATTAAATGGAGTTTTTTGGGCGGTAAATAAAAGACCTATGCTGGTAGTTTCCTAAATAAATATACTTTATCATACGTCTACAACGAAATCGAATCTTGAAAATTGTCTCTACGAACATTCTGGCGATTTTTTCGTAGATTGTCATTATGAAACTAATTTTGATGAAACACGCGATTTTTACAGAATGCCAAATACCAAATTCGACCCTCTTTCATTCATAAGATTGAATTCGATTTTTTTCATTTTCGAAGTAAAATGTTCCTCCAAAATAACATTTTATTTCATATTTCAGGCATTTTACATGAAAATCAACATTAAAAATTGATATCTTTATTTTTGTTATTCACGAATATTATAAAAACATTCTCAGGCTAAGTAAATCTTATAGATTTTCATCCGATTTATGATTTTCTATATCAAACTGTTAGAAATCTTACCTTGATTTTAAACAATTAAAAAGAATAAAGAATTTTTCTCCAAAAAGGACTTTTTTATATGAATAATTCTAAACACTTAATAGACAAGAAATACTATCGCCAAAATATTTCGTATTAACAATAATTTTCTATATAATAGAACTTGAAAATTATTGTTTACTGACAGGAAAACCCCTTACGCTTTATTTGGAATTATTTATAAAATACTGTTTTTTAAAGACAATTGAAATGATTTCACTTGTGCCAAACGAATGTAAACAATGTGCATATTTATAAGATAAGATTATAGGATTGAATTGTACAATGCGTGCTCATTACAAAATAATTATCTTGAAGATAGTTATAGACTGTATTTCTACTGTAGATTCTATGAATAATACGACTTTCATAAGGAAGTCGCATGATTTCTAATTTTTTATATTAAACACTAAATTGGCATGTAAAAATAAAAGTTACAACACCGTTTCGTTATTTATGTAGTACTTATTTAGATAATAATTAATCGCACGAAAATTAAGCGACGCTTCAAATCGATTTCACGGGACTCAGAAGTCTGAGAAATGGTCCGCAGTACCAAAAAAGACTGAAGATAGAGCCACTGCGGACCGCTCCTAAGATTTCTCGCGTGACATCGATTTGAATCGGCGCTTAATTTTCATGCAATTTCAATAATTATTATGTAAATAAGTACTACGTAAACGGTGCTGTAACTTTTGTTTCTATATCATAGCGTATCTAATGAAACACTTACAAAAGAATGTTATAACATCATGTGACTTCCCTATTATTGTATGAAAACAAATTTTGCAATGTCGGAATGAAATTTATAAACTATTTATTTATTGTCCTGACCACAATGGATAGTTTTTAAAATTTCATCAAAAAAAAATCTGAACAAATTCCTGTGCATTCTCATTGAATTCTAAGAACTTTTAATTTTTTGCATTTATTTGAGAAAACTAATTTTTATAAAAACAAATTTTTATTTTGGACGCCATTTCGGGGATCGCCATATTGATTTTTAAAATATATTGAAGCACAGGCGTTATTTATATCTGTATAAAATAAATGTAGGAAATTATTATCTAAAAAAGAAAACTCGTTTTTTTTATTTATTAAAATAGTGTAATTTTTTTAGTTTTGAATTTGCAGTATTTTCCGATACGTCATTTGAAAAAGCGGCGTTTAAGGTATAAAAAACATCGATTATAAAATTTTTTCATTGCGTTTTTAATTTCGTAAAACATGCGTGAAAAATATTTGGAACTATTCGAAAATGAAAAGTTTCTTTTATGGCCCTCGTCCGACGTTCCGGAGTGGTTACTTTAATGTCCACATCCGGGTTTTATTTTTCTATGGTAACTTCATAAGGAAACTAAAATTCTTATTTAAAAATATAAATTTTCTTTGATTGCCGGGCCTCTACATGTTAATGACTGAAATACATTTCATCGTAATGGAAGTATCAAACGTCCAGTACTGGAAAGACAAAAGTACTGTTATCAAATATGTAATAATATAATAAGTAAGACATTAAATAGACATTTTTTTAGTCGATTTGAACAAAAATATTTTTTATAAAAGGCGACGATTCACCAAACTACAAATTTTAAATAAACAAACGAAATTTATATTGCAATAATTTGTTATAGATTCGGTTCTTGGGTGGGTGAAGGAAATAATTGGTGTTCGCCATTCAAAAGCTGGAAAACCGTCTACGAAAATTCGCCTTACGATATGTTAGGTAAATCTGATGGGATCAGTACCAAGAAGCATCTTGTCCTTGGTAAGTTAAAATTAAGTAAAATAAATTCGTTTCAAGTGAAAACGCAGTCGAATTTTTGAAAAGAAAAAAGATAAAACGGGGTTCTTTAAAATTTTGATATAAACTTACTAGATCAAGTGAACACGTAACTTGAAATTGTTGCGTAATTTGTAGGAGGTGAAGCAGCTTTATGGACGGAACAAGCTGACAGCGCAGTAATAGATTCGAGATTATGGCCACGTGGTGCAGCATTGGCAGAAAGACTTTGGTCGAATCCATCAACGCCCTGGTCCTACGCTGAACAACGAATGCTGAGACATCGGGAACGTCTCGTGAACCAGGGCATTATGGCGGATGCCCTTCAACCAGACTGGTGCCGACAGAATCAAGGCAATTGCCATAGATAAACAAAAAAAAAACTGTGATTTTTATACGTAAACGAACCTGACATACTTAACATCAAATTATTTTTTTAATCTCCGATTGGAAATCAATTTCAAAAATAATTAAGGCTGTAATCTATCATTTAAGTCTGTTTTTAATATCAGCGCGGTCTCGACCATTGGTGGCGAAGCTAGCCAGGTTTCTAATTTCGCCACCGGAGTATGACGGCACTTCAGAGTCTCTGTGTAAGTAAAGTTGTGCTAGTACCAATGCCGCGATGTTTCCTGATACATTCCCGTAAAACGCCAAACACAATATCTTGCATAGATCATTTTCATCGAATTTATTAAGGTACGTCATGCTGAGTTGTGAATTTTTATTTGATTTAAGAATAACGTATTAGTGCGTTATATTTAGGTTGTAGTTTTAAAATAAACATTAATTATAAAATTGTTGAAAATCCAATTAAATGTAGAATTGTAGTTTAGTATTTTTAAATCTTTTTGACGTACTTTCTCGTCGTTTAAAAAAGACTGTACAATTAAAATATGCGTCTTTATGTACTGTTCATTTTGTAATTTCCGTTTCGTAAATCGACTATTCATTTTCGTTCAGATTATGAAACAGCTATACTTACAAAGATCCCAACTTTGCATGTTTTATCACTAGTTAAGTATTTTTTATACTAGACGAAAGTATGAAAGCTCATATGTTGAAATATTTGTTTCGACATTTTTTACTACCTACGTAATTTTTGTTAATTATGTAAAATTGTAGATTTATTAATAAAGATAATTAGTTTTTGACATCTTTGACCTTTTATTAAACAAAATTGTTTTTGTTTAAAATAGAACATTTCAGTGTCATAAAAACTCTTTTCCTCCTTTATGACATCATTTATGCTCTGCGCATAAGTAACATTGGCGGTTACGGTTATAAAGAGATTGTTATATAAATATAAATGATGCGGTTGAAACTTTGATGGATTGCACGGAGAATAAAATGTTTATCAATTAATCTGCACGATAGATGTTGAAAAAGCAATAAAAAAAAACATAAACATTTATGCAGCGGAGAGATTGACTGATATAATATAATTTGATTCGTTCTATTCATTTCATGGTAAGTGTAATGACTAAAGAAACATTACTGTGTTGGTTATTCGTATTACATTTTCTGAAGGAACTTCATTTTTTTAATGGTATATCTAACCTGAAACTCTGCAGAGCTTAAAAAACGTAAGTAATTTCAATCTGTTTTTTATTTAAACTTTATTTCTTTCTTCTTAATGTGCGTTTTAAATGCAATTACTACGAAAGAGAAATTTGTTTATATCAGTTACGTATTTTTTCGTATTGGGGTACGATACAAGGTAAACCAAATAATTTGCAAAATTAAAAATGGCGGATACAATTTGCTCCGCAAAAATTACAGAAAAATTTAAAGAGGAGACGGACACATTTTGTACGCAAAAATTTTAGTGGATAAAATCTATACCTGACGTTTCTTACGTGCAAAAGTCTGTTCTTTCAGATTTTGCCCAAAATATTCGTCTAAACATGTTCTAAAAAATATACAGTTGATTTTTTCTAAAAAGTCGCTAATTTTCCACCGGGAAACCGTAACGCAGATTTCACGGAAATCGCAACGAAACGAGATATCGCCTTCAAAATGGTACCCGTCCCAATTTAAACTTTCAAAATGGCGACTTCTAATTGGCGCTGAAAGAGTCTCTGTTAGCCAATCGAAAAAAGTTTCTAAATCGGCAAATGCTCCCTAACACCACATTTTTTCGAGTCGCAATATTTGGTCACATTTTTTACATTAAAAAAGACGGATCCAATATGGCGGACGAAATTTCTAAAATATTGACGGATTTTCTTCAAAATGGTCACTAAATAGTTGTTGGGCTCAAAAAGTGTGCGCCCCGTCCTTGACCCTTTGAAACCTACATTTCAGGGGATATACTAAATATTTCAAAGCTTACGGTACACATAGTTTTCGAGGTCGCGGATTTTTAATCCTATGTCAGTTTTTCGACATTCAAAATGGCGAATCCAAAATGTCGAACAAAATGTTTACAATTGGAGAAAAGTTCGTGTAAAAGACATACTCGGTAGTTTTCGGGGTTGCTGATTACGAACCCGAAGTCAGTTTTTCGAAATTCAAAATGGCGGATCCAATGTGGTGACCAAAATTTCAAAAATTGGAGAAAAGTCGCTAAAAATCTTATGCACTATGTAGGACTATTCAAGTATAGGTTGCACAATTTTTTAAATGTTGTCTCCCATATTACTTGACTGGGTCACTCACAATGACTGGATTCGTCATTTTGAATTTCGAAAAATGAACGTCGTATTCAGAATGAGCGACTTCGAAAACATAAGTAAAAATAAATTAAAAGCACATGTTAATTGCCAAAATAATGGAATATTAAACATAAATAGGAAAATATAACCAAAATAAGAAGGCTAGAAATGAAGTCACTATATTGGGGCCTGAAACTCAAAGGATTGAAGGGATAACGGGGTTCTATTACCGAAAGTTTATCATAAAATTTATTTCCAGTTTTTCTCTGCCATTTCTGAACAGCTTTTACGGCAATGTCAGCATTACTACAAAATGTTTACTTTTGCAGTTACAGAGTCGGACTTTCGAAAAATTATTTCCTTTTACACAATTACGTTTTACGCGTCCGCTGCGCGCCGCTACGACTATATGGCGCTGTTGTTCGCTCACCTCCGCGTAAGGTGATATACATTCTGACAACTGTCACAAAAAATGTTTTGTAACTGAAATTCACTGTATTTTTCGCTATAGTGTTTCGTTTTCGGTTCTGTTGCGTGCTATTCCTACTTAATACCAGTCGTGTCGAAAAAGGACTGCGAGCTAGTTCAAGAATTCAACAGATTTATTTATCAGATTTATTCAAATGATCATTTTTGGAGTTCACAAATATATGAATACGAGTTTAATGCAAGAAAATATTGTATTTCATAAATTTACGTACCGGCCGCTTGGTTGAAAACTACTTTGGAAACTCTGTAACGCTATAATTCCAGTTTTCGTGTCCATATTTGATTTTTTTTTGCATATTCTCTTTCGACTGGAAGAGGTTAAAATGAAGAAAAAATCGAAAAACTTGCGAATTATTAAGATTTAATCCTTTAACCCTTTTTTGCCTAAAATGTTTTTTGTCTATAATAATTTTTGAAAGATACCTTTCTTGCTATTTTTAAATGTGTTCTATCCATTTCCGACGAGTAAATTGCAAATAAAAACGATTGTTTGTACACACATTTTGCAAAATATTGTATTTCATAGGCTTCGTGGCTCAGGCAGTAATGCACTGGACTACGAAGCTGTAGGTCGTGAGTTCGATTCCTGACCGATGAACAATTTTTCAATTTCGTTTTCAAGCAGCAACTCGCTGTTTATAAGACGAGCCACGTTGTTTGTTTACATTTCAAAAATATTGTTTGTCCGACAGTTCCTACATTTCATACACAAATGTGAACTATGGCGCCATCTAGGATGTCTACCTGCAGCTCTCGCAAATCTCACGATTCATTATAAGTCCAAAAATTTGTGTAAAAGGGCAATTCCGCACGTTAAATAATTAATAAACAAAAATTAAATAAAAATGCCATGATTTTTAGGTATATTTTTTTTAATTTTTCAGGATTTTTCCACTGAAACGGGGTATAATCAATGAAATGTTTGCATAAAAGTAATCCCGATTGTTGAACATAAATATAATGCTGATAGAATATTTTTCAGAATCAATGGCTGAATCAAAGTGGCTTCGTAACGAAACAAATGAATTGAAAATGACTAATTCCTTGAAATAGAGATCAGAGAAAGTTTTCTTTTAGTATTGTAAATATTGACTGGTCATGTATGAAGATTATAATAATTTTGAGTTTATAAATTCAAAACGGCCGAAATGTAATGGCCACCGTATATGGAACGATGTTGCGTGCATGTCCAAATGCTTGATTAGAAAAGTTTTCATGTAATAAGGAAATATACTCCAAAGTGAAAGTAACGTTTAACGGATTTTTGTAACTTATCAATCTAAAAAATTGCAACACGATTTTTTTCAATAAACCTCTTTTTCAACTTCGATTTTCGTCGAGTTTCCGGTTTGCAATCGCCCTGAAATCTTTGTACATCGTGTACTTTTGGTCTAAACTTAAGGTATCGATAATTTATATATTTAATACCACAGTTCACAAAAATTGAAAATGGTGGCAAAAACGCCAAATTTTTTACTTAAACATTCAAGAATTTTTTTCTCGAAAACTATGGACTTTTGAAAAAAATTATAACAACGAAAAATGTTTAATATCGATTAAAGAATGCAATAGAATTTTTTCAGAATTTTTTCAGACATTCATTTTTTTTCTTTAAAACCCTATTATTTTCTAAAAAAAATAAATGTCTCAAAAAATTCTGAACAAATTCTATTGCATTCTTTAATCAATATTAAACATTTTTCGTTCTTATAATTTTTTTCCAAAAGTCCATAGTTTTCGAGAAAAAAATTCTTGAATGTTTATCTCATTAACGCTGGGAAGGACACTTTTTTTCAGACAAGAAAGTCTGAAAAAATTCTATTGCAAATAGCGACGTGAAAGTAGTAGTAGTATAGTATAGTATAAGTTTATTGACCCATAAGTGAATTACATAAAATTCTTGAGGGTAGAGTGCACCAAAAAATAATATAATTAGAACACAAATGGTACACAACGCTTACAATGAACTGAACTTATGAAACAAAATCGCACGCAATTACAATTACAGACGAGTAAGACTATACAGTTAAAAAACAATATACTGAACTTATAAAAACAAAATCGCACGCTATTTCAAGTGCAGACGAATAAGACTATACAATTGAAAAATAATATACTGTTCTTGTAAAAACAAAATCGCACGGAATTACAATTTCAGACGAGTGAGACTATACAATCAAAAAGCAAGGATAAAAACTAGGCCTAATGTTATAAAACGACTGGACTGTGATTGCCATAATGTACAATAGAGAGAGAAACTATAAATCCAGGAGAAATTGTCTCCTAGCGAAGCATGAGCTGACAAATCCAAATAGGATTTTCAGCACACGAGGGTCGGCGGAGTGTAGCAAAAAGGCCACTATATTCTCTTCCGAACAGTTCGCCAAAATGCTACTACGACGGAGTCTGGATCTTGAAGGGGTAGAAAGGGGACAGTTGCACAGGATGTGAATTAAAGTCTCCCTTTCACCCGTGTTACAAATAGAGCATGGCTCATTCGGGTTATACGCGTAGAAGGTACTACCGACATAAAACGAACGCGAGAATATAGTGGCTGTTCTCAACTGTATTTTTAAGCGCAAGTGGGATATCTGGCAACGTTCCGGAGCAAGAGAGGCCAGTCCGTCGGAGAATTGCCTATATAGAGGCATCTGGATCGAGTCCGATTCGAAATAGCGTTTAAGGTCACGATTACGCTGAAGGGAGGCATAACTTTCGCAAGTGGAGGCCACCTTGGACTCCCAATTTGCTGCCGAAAAATCATCCCAAAGATTTTCGTATAGAGGCGAGCCTAGGACCAACCTTAACTGAGTAAGCCAGTTTATTGCCGAAACACCATTGTCTCTGGTACTAAGTTCATAAAGCCTTATTAATCCGAGTCGCCTCAAACTATCCGGTGGTTGCTGCAAATGTTTAAGTACTAAATTTAACGCTCTACGCACTATCTCGACCGATATTGGATAAAGCCCCAATTCGAGACGCAAAAGGTAGGGCGGTGTCGACTTAGGGAGCTTAAGCCATTTTTTAAAAAACTCGACCAGCACCGATTCAAGAGAATTTAGATGGCCTAGGGCCCAGCAGGGAGCCGCATACAACAAGGTAGATATAATGGAAGCACCGTAGAGTTTTAGGGCGGCACTGCTCGAATCACATCTAGCTGAAGCCATTATAGCCAAGACCGCCGCAGTGGCTTGGCGAGTCCTTGCTATAGCGTTTTCAGCCGCCTTCAGCCCACTCGCCGAAGAGGAGACGATTGATCCTAGGTAAGGATACGTGGCCGCAACTTCCACCTGCTGGTTTGCGTAGCAAAAATTTCTAGAAAAGGCGTCTAGAGGGCCGCCTCTTCTAAATACTATAATTTTAGTCTTAGATAGGTTGACTACAAGGTTGTTCAGATTGCAAAATGACTCTAGCGTCCTCAGTTTCATTCTAAGGTCAGCAGGGGAATACGCGAAAATCGCCAGATCGTCAGCGAAGAGAAGCATCATGAGGTCGTATGTTGATGTGTAGTCGATTCCTCTTAAGCCTTGTTCACGAAAATATGACACGATGTCGGAGATATACGTAATAAAGAGCAGAGGACTCAAAATTTCCCCCTGCAGGACCCCCTCGGTCACCCTGACTCGGTCGGTAGAGCCACCCGCACACAGAATAGACGATTTAGCTGAATCGTAAAAGGCTTTATTAAGCACCCTAACCATTTTGGCGCTAATCCCTATATTGTATAACTTGTGCCAGAGTTTTGTGTGGGGGATCGAATCGAACGCTCTGCGGAAGTCAACAAAAAGGACATAGCACTTTGAGGCTTTTTTCCTAAGCTGAATCTGAATTGCTGCATTTAATGTAAAAATGTTGTCTTCCGCAGAGCGCCCTCTCCTAAATCCTGCTTGCTCTTCCGGGAGTATATTGCGCTGGGAGAGCCAGTACTCCAGCCGCGCCGCAAGGACCTGCATAAATAATTTCGTTAAAGCATTAGTTATGGCTATGGCACGGTAATTTTCAGGGTCTGAACGGTCACCCTTTTTGAAGAGCATGAAGAGATCAGCCACCATGCACCCCTCGGGTGGCAGCTCATTTACTAGAATGACATTAAAAAGATCCAAAACATAGGAAAACCACTCTCCCGTGAGTAGTTTCCACGATTCTGCTGGGATGCCGTCCGGACCTACAGCTTTACCCGATTTTAATCTCCTCATGCTCTCCCGCAGCTCCTGGGGAAGAATAGGGCCGTCAAGATCTTCGTCGAGTGCCCCATAGAATGTTAAAGACGCCGTTGGCCTCGAAGGATAGAGGAGCCTCAAGTGACCGGCCCAAGCCTCCAGGGACACCGGTGAGGCACAAGGTGGCGCCCGCCTGTGCCTCCGAACCTCGGACCAGAAACTTTTGGCATCTCTCACCCCAGCGAAGGCATCTGCTATACTCGTAGTATGGCGTTTTTTAGCTACTACCGTTGATTGTTTAAATTTTTTCTTGGCAGCAAGGTAGGCAAGTTCATAAGAGTTTTCATAATTATTCGACCGAAGGAGATGAAGGGCTCTGTTCATATCTTTTTTTGCAGACTTACAAGACGCATCGTACCACCGAGGTGTAAAACGCCTTAAGGTGTTTGTGCACCGGAAAGAACCTGTGGATTTCACTAATCCCTCCTGGATGAGAAGGCTGAGAAGACCCGAACAGAAAGAGTCGAAAGACGGGCTTTGCGCGGCATGGTCGTAGAACAATGTGTAGGGGTCAACTTCGCGGAAGTATTTAACTAGTTTTGCCTCCCCCTCGGGTGACCACGACGTTACATACCTTGATGCTACGCTGGCTGGAAAATGGGACACGGACGGAGAATTAACTAACGAGAGAGACAACAAAACAACTGTCGGAAAATGATCCGAGCCTCCACCATCGGGGCCTATAAAAAAGTCATTCACTAAATATAAATGATTAGCCGAGACCCAGACCAAGTCGACAATGCTTCGGCCCTTTACATCTAAAAACGTAAATTGCGCGGGGGAATCGCTGAGCGAGCGACCATTCAAAAGTATAAAATTATTATTAAACATGAAATCATAGAGACATTTTCCACGGACATTATATCGACTATCGCGAGTTTGTCTGGCAGCAACGAATTGAGTCTCCTCAAACAAGTTCGGAAATTCACGTTCAAAGTCAAGGTCACCGGTCCACGAATTGAAATCTCCTCCTAAAATAAATACACTATCCGGAAATTTGTCTGTTAAGGAGTCGAGGACGAGCTGAAGAGAAGATAGCAACAAAGTAAGGTCAGAATTTGGCGGAAAATAAAACGAGCCTTGAATTAACGGAAGCGGATGAGTTCTAATTAGTATAAAAAGCCAGTGGGCGGAGATTTCAATCAGCACCGGTGATCCTGACGACGGAGTAAAAGTTGACAAGCCGCCGCTGAATCGTCCTCTTGAGCCTTCACGCGTTGCCGGGACACAAAAGTTCACTAAATCTTGGGACGATGAAGGTGCAGATGGTTCAGCACACCATGTCTCACTAAAGTTTATTACCCCATGTTGATGATATTTCATAGCCATGGAGTAGTTGTGAGGGCCATGAATGTTCCAGAAGATAACAGAAAGTGGAAGGTCTCGCCGATGAGGTGGCTCCACTGGCAGATGAGTTTGGCGAGCTGGTAGTGCTGATGTAGAGGGTTGAGAAGTCAGTCGGTGGATGATGGCATGTTGAGATGTTCGGCAGCCCCTGAAGCTGGTACACGGGGCTGCAACTATGCGTTTTTTAGATGGGAACGATTGGCGCGCGATCGAGATGCGCTTGGAGCTGACGTGATCGGCTGAGAGGATGAGAAGTCGACCTCCATTCCAGTAGATGATGTTGAGACCTCCGGTATAAAGGTCTCCGCTACATCCGACCAGCTGTACCAAACACCATCCACACGAATCTTCTGGTATTTACGTTCAGTCTTTTTGTGGTCTGCTCTTGCCTTCTTTGTTAGCTGCCGGGCGTGGTAGTCAATACGTCGTTCCCTGGCCGTTTGGTCGGCGTCAATATAAATGTTCTTGCCCGCTAGGAGGCGTTGTTTCTGGGCAATGATGTGGAGCTTGGAACGGTACGAAGTAAGTTGCACTATTATTATGGGTGGTTCTGTACGTACCAAGTGCGCTGTATCGACCACGTTCGAGATGTCGAATACATCTTTTAAAAATTTCTCCACACAGGCAGTTGGATCACCCGTCATCTTCAAGCCACGAATTTTGATATTCTTTTTTTTCAGTAGCTTGTTTTGCTGCTCCAGTTCAGAGGTCAAGTGCGCAATTTGAGCCTCCTGATCTTCTATTTTGGCCTTCAAATTGGTGACCTCACTAAGGACCTCGTTCCTAAGGTCCGAAATGGCATCAAGGTTTGATTTGGTTGCCGCATCAATTTTTGCAGACAGGGCTGCAATGATGGAATCTTGCATGCTTTTTAGTTGACCTTCCATATTTTGGATGGGTGGACCAGTCGTTGTAATAGGTGAAACAGCACAGAGTCGCTTGGGCGGAAACTCAACCAGGGCGGCTGACGGAGAAGCTTCAGGAGAGCAAGCTCTCTTCCTTCGTAAAAACAAATCTGTAATTGGTTTGGATTGCGGTTCTCTATACGCGAGCCATTTATTCGCAGTCCCGGGCCTTCCTACTCTTGCTAAGCGCGAGTGAAGTGTAGCTGGCGACTCGGTCTCCTGACCAGTCGAGCTTACTGGCGTAGTCGGTGGAGAGTGGGAAGGCGTGGTCGACTCCTCCTGTTGCATGGACACCCAGGACGTGCTGCCTCTCGCGGGACAGTAGCCAGACACTAGTTACCGACAGTTACCGACACCACAGCTTTGCCTACGGATGTAGAGGTCCGATGGTGCGCAGAAAAGATGCGCAGTGACTATGCTTGGCACGTGTGAGTTATATACAGTAATGAGTTTTATTCTTAAATAAAAACTCACCCGCCTTCTATTCCGGTGTGATGCAGTCAGCAGTCGGCGAACAATATGACAGGAAATAATGGGTGCATATAACCTGGCATGTAATAAAAATTTGACAGCGACCTTGCAGTGACTTTTCAAGGTTAGAAATGAATCCGACACACGACGAAGACTGAGAATTTTCTTGGACAGTACAGATTTAAAATTAAATAGAAGATTCTTGTAGGACAGTTCACGAACTACACTGGTGACTTCGACACGGACAATTATGCACAAGCAGTTTTAAAAAGATACATAAAAACACGGAGCTAAAACTGTCAGCGTGTGCCACCATTCGGTACCCCAAGCGACGTGAAAGTGGTGGCTTAAGAAATGTCCTTCCCGGCGTTAATGGGATCACTTTCGATGTACGTATTTCATTGATTATAATCCGTTTTAGTGAAGAAAATGGTGAAAAATGTGAAAAGACGGCGTCAAAATCATGGCATTTTTACTGTATTTTGCAAAATTTGTGCACGCACAATTGTTTTTTTTTTTGCAATTTTCTCATCGGGAATTAAATTAGTATATTTGAAAATAGTACGAAAGACTTCATTTAAAAATTAAAAAAAAATTTTTTACTCCAGAAATGGAATGGATGTAGTGTCTGCTCTTCTCATTTTGGGTAAAAAAGGGGTAAAACATATAGTGGTACACGCGCCATGTCAAAAATTCATTAAAGTTTTTATAACTTTACAAATAATACATTTTGATCGACATTTTCAATTTTTAAAAAGAATATCGTTATTACAGACTGGGTCAGTCTGTAAAACAGCTGATAGCTGTGACTCGCCATTTGCCCATGATGGAGTTTTTATGTATCCTCCCTCTTGGTCTCAATAAAGTCGTATAATAATAATAATAATAATAATAATAATAATAATATCGAAAAAAGTAATTAAATGAAAATAAAGAAGTATTCAATAAAATGAATCAATTTCCTGTTCCCGTCCGGTGAACAAGTTTTCGATTTCGCTTTCAAGCAGCAGCTCGCTATTGGTAAGAAGAGCCACGTTGTTTGTTTACTTTCGGAAAATATTGTTTATCTGGCGGAAATCGACTCATGACCGCTGCTGTACTTAGTGTAGGTTTCTGCAGTTCCTACATTTCATACACAAATGTGAAGTATGGCGCCATCTTTCTACGTCGATCTGCAGCTCTCGCAAAAATCTTACGATAAATAATAATAATACAGCAACAATTAAGTAAAAAGGGCGATTCCGCCCGTTAATTAATAATAAAAAAAAAAACATTAAAATGAAAGATCACAAATGAGACATTAATAGATAATATTATTATTATCAGACTTGTTATATGTTATTTTGGGCTAGCTGCAAAAGGCAGTATAGCCCGGCAGGATTCCAGTCCAGAACCCGGATCGAATTTTTAATCGGGTTAACCAGGCTGGATACCAGCTGGAACCCTGTATCCAATCATTTCATTATTACTGGATGCCCCCCTTCGTGTCGAACAACTTTCATCTCACACCTTTTTTGATTCTGTGCATAGTTCTCGAGGTATTTCAATGTCTTCAGATAAATTTGGATTTTTATCGATTACGGTGCCACCTGTAAACCAAAATGCAATAGCTCCTAGGTCGAATTGGTGTACTTTTTTCCGGAGAATCCAAAGCTGCAATAAAAAATGGGGGTTCCTATTTAAAATTTATTGTTTTTCCCCCACCCCACCCCCAGGGGGCGCGGGATGGGGTCAATTTCATTATCACTGGATGCCCCCCTTCGTGTCGAACCACTTTCATCCCACACCTTTTTTGATTCTGTGCATAGTTCTCGAGATATTTCTATGTCTTCAGATAAATCGGCCACCCTGTATATTCATATATAATATATACAAATAATACATGCCAATTTATCATGTTATTTTCAAAAAATTTGTATAGGAAGGTAATGCTCAACTTTAACTCATAAAATACACTTTGAACATTGAACCAAAATTGCAAAATTGAGTCGTGTTATTGGTATTTTAATATAATTCAAATTATTTGGTTCTTGGTGTTCTTTTTTTTATAATTCAGATGTAAATTTCGTATCATTGCTATTAAGTAACTGAGTCATTCCACGTCAATAATATCAAAACTAAGGTCGATGTCTACAAATTCCTCCAAAATGAAATATTTGAAGGGTATCCCAAGTGAAAAAATTTATTACAAATTGTATAAAAAAAATATACAATTTACTGTATCAAGTTTTACCCCAAAAGTGATTCGGTACAATTTGTATACAAAATGTGTCAAGTTTGAACAAAATTCTATATAATGAAAAATTGTAAGACTTAGAATTTCAATGCGGATATGGAAGGGATTCGAAAAGATATAGATTACAATGGACCGATGAAGATATTTCGAAGATGAGACAAAATTTTGCTGACACTTTTATGACACGACAACGACATGAAGGAACAAACATGCATGCAGAAAACGTCATTACACATTTATAAAACGACTTCTGTCGATCGTTGATCCTACTGTAACTTCTGGTTTCTTTACATGAATTCTGTAGATTCTGCACCATACGAATCCTCCATTCATCCAGGAAGTCATCAAATAAAATTCTTGACGCGGAAAAACATGCATGATACAACGGAAGGAAATCAAAAGTTTCATTTTAAAATATATTCATTTTATGATTTCGTTAATTTTTCTAATATGCACATACTCGTATTATAGGTTCGATCGAAACTGTCAGAAAATTTTGCTATAACTGTTTCGTTCAACTCGATCGTTGGTAACGCGTTGCTATGGTTTGTTGATTTTTTAGATGAGCGCGCATTTTCATTCAGTTTTACTCAAACCTCCAAATAAAAACGTCAAATTGAAAAAATATTAATTATATACCGTAATTAAATGATAAAATAAATAAATTTTACAAATCAAAATAAAATGCCATTTTCTTTAGGTGTAACTAGTATGTTTTTCGGCGTCTAAAATTTGGTTATCATTTCACCCGATGAATTTCCAGAAGGTTTGGCGATTTCTTGGGTTAAAGGAGGATTCATGTTGTGTGAACGTCGTGTGGAGGATCAACTATCCAAAGAAGTGTTACAGATTGATTTTCACGGTATCTTTTTAAAAATTCTTAGTGAAGTTTCTTGTGTGCATGTTGATTTCTCCGTGTTTTCGAGTTTATTTTGAAACTTTGACAGTATATTCTACATAGTCCAAGGAACACTACCAACAAAAAAAAATTGAAAAAATCATCCCCATCTTCAAAAAAATTTGTTTATAAAAAACTTAAATTTTGTACGTTAAATAATAAAAAAAATTTTTTATCAATTTCTTTAGAAAGCTGAGGAAAAATGCAAACTTTGATACCCGTGACAACATTTTGTTGGTTAAATTATTTGCGACTTATAAGCGATCGAAAATAGGGTCATTTTCTAAGCATCGCAACTTTGAAAATTATTTACTCGAAAATTTTGCGTATCATATTAAAATAAAAAAAATATGTGTCTTTTATTTTCATGTGAAAAACAGGAAAAAAAATATTTTACAGAAATTTAAATTTTCATTGTAAATTTGATATGGAATGACCCGTATAGATATCTTAATTATCCATATTTTTAGGTTTTTCATCTACCTCTCGAACGGTGGTATCCAAAATTAGAAAAAAAAATTATTACTAAAAAACTAGTTCAAGTGTAAAAAATATCGAAATTTGTAATTTTTTTTTAAATTGGATATTGGTTCAACTGTACGGTCGGAATCATCTTGAAACCAATTTAGATGGTGGAGGGAATGTCTGAATTTCAGAAAACTGTATTTGGAAAGTTAATTTTGTCACCTGGATGAAACGAGAATTTTCGCTTATTATGTTTAGAATGCTTTTAACTAAAAAACTATAAGCTTTTTGGAGAAAATTATAATTTCAAAAAGGCGGTTGGAATTCATCACAGAATGCAATCGAATTTTCGCTGGATTTTGGAGACAATGTAAAACTGTTTATTCTCAAATTGTTTTCATAAAATTAAAAAATTTCAAAACAAATCTGAAAAAATTCTAATGCAATCGTTGATGAATTCTAAGCACATTTTAGGAATTGCAATTTTTCTGAAAGTTGATAGTTTCCGACGGCATTTTGGATCGTTCAGATAGTAAAATTAACTTTCCAAATACAGTTTTCTGAAGTTAAAAAAAAATTCGGTATTTTTTACACTTAAACTCATTTTGAGTAATAATATTTTTCTAATTTTGGATTTTACCATAGGAAAGATCGATAAAAATCTATCAATTTCATATGTTCAACATTGTTACCAAATTTATTCCACATAGTGAGCTCTGAAAAAGTCGTGAAAAAAGTGTTCCGTGGTCATTAGTGAGCTAATCTTATTAAATGTTATTAAAGCTTATTCATTGCTGTAAGAAATGAATAGGTTTCAATAGTTTTCAACCATTATTTGTTCACAGGATATATTAATTATTTCCGTTTATTACTAACTATAACAAGAATTAAAATACTTTACAATAATAATAGACAGAAAAGGCCGCACAGCAGAATAATATATAAGTTTCGGTCGAATGCTACAAGTATGTCCATTTAATACGATAATACTTGAATGGACTGAATTATACAATATATTAACCCATTAAGTCCTGAATGGACGTTTTTTCACTACAATTTTCAACGGTTGTATTTAGTGTGAAAAAAGGCTCTAAAAAATTTGAAAGAAGACATATCTGACGTAAAATTAACTGAACTTTCAGAATCTGTTATTACATTTTTCAGAAAATGCAACCGTTCAAAACTATGTTCGATTTTTTCAAAAAAATCATGCATTTTTCAAATTAATTTTTTTTTCATTTCGTCTTTTCACATTGAAATTGTTTCAGAATTCCTCTAAACGGTAAAGAAATCGTGTCCTCGAGACTTAAACTTTAAGATTTGCCTATGTCCATTTTGAAAATAAAGGTAAAAGCATCCAAAATGGCGGCCCAAACACAAAAAAATTAGCGAAAAATTCCTGAATTCCTAAAGTCTACCATTTTCAAATAAAAAATTCCTGAACTTCTCGACAATTTTTTTCGAAATTTTTCTCGACAAGACTTTAGGAGAAAATGTTACGGAAGAAAAACTTCTTGCAATTAATCAAAGAATGCCCGAAAATTTTTTTAGAATTTTTTGACGACTTTTTCGATTTGTCAAAATTTTGGGATTTTGAGAAATGAAAAAAGTGTTTAAAAAATTCTGAAAAAAATTCAGCGTATTCTTTGAATAATTGTAAGAACTTTTTGTTCTGTAACATTTTTTCCTAAAGTCGATCGTCATAGAATAAAAAATTCCTGAATTTTTCGCTAATTTTTTTGTGTTTGGGCCGCCATTTTGGATGCTTTTACCTTTATTTTCAAAATGGACATAGGCAAATCTTAAAGTTTAAGTCTCGAGGACACGATTTCTTTACCGTTTAGAGGAATTCTGAAACAATTTCAATGTGAAAAGACGAAATGAAAAAAAAATTAATTTGAAAAATGCATGATTTTTTTGAAAAAATCGAATATAGTTTTGAACGGTTGCATTTTCTGAAAAATGTAATAACAGATTCTGAAAGTTCAGTTAATTTTACGTCAGATATGTCTTCTTTCAATTTTTTTAGAGCCTTTTTTCACACTAAATACAACCGTTGAAAATTGTAGTGAAAAAACGTCCATTGAGGACTTAATGGGTTAATATGGAATGAATTGTCATCATTTTTCTAATAAGCTTAGTGTTGCATGTTGGGAACTAAATATTGCCTTTCTCCCGTTCTTGAGTAAGCCCCTTGGGAACCAAACAAATATAATTGAGGGTAATTACTTTTATTGCTTGTGCACATAATTTCCTGTAGTAATTTTTTCCTGATTTATAGGTACTGAAATTATGTAATTTTTGTATTCAAGTTTATGTATCAGATTTGTTTTTAAATAGTAGACACTACACTATATTATGTAGGAATGCCTACTGATTAGCTAATCTACTTGATGATAACATGACGGAATGAAATCGGAGGAAGGTTGGAATCCAAAAAAATGTTTTAAAATATATTATTACTATTGAAAGCCTTCCCGCACACAAAAAATATATATCTCGACGTTATGTCCAGAAATATAAGCAGGAAATATGCGAAATATATTTTTTATATTGTCAGATGAATTTACTGTTGGGACCGACAGTGGGGTAGGGGGACTAGCTCTGGGTGGGTTTAGCCGTGATATCTATCCATGTGCTGTCTTTGTGTTGCCGTGTGCGCTGTCACAACCCTTCCACCCGAGAGCCGACCCGCAAATAGATAAATTAGTCATTAAACCGCGGGAAGCTCCATGTCCATTGTCCTTTTTTTGTCCAAGCAAAACTTATAAAAATATGAACACAAGAAAATTAAACTTAAAAATTGGGGCTAATGTTTTTTAATAATGGACGGATGGATCTGCGCCAAAATCTAATCAGATCTAAGTTATGCCAAGACACAGATTTTTAAAAAAAATTATGTCGTTACGCTTATCCGTACATAGGTTATCGCGAGACAAAAAAAAACGGGACGTACATACGTACAAGATCACGGATACAAATTTTTTTATTGTTGAGTTGGGCTCCTTAGGGTCTGAAACGTCGAAATTTGATGAAAAACTATAGGGTTATTTTTATGTCCGAGGTGACCAAATTCAATTCTTCGTCCAGACCTAAGGTCTGGGTCGAAGTAACTAACGTAAGATCTAATGTAAATAAGGTCTCTTAGGGAAGGAGAGTTTTATCCACTACACATTGGATATTTTAAGATGTAATCATTTTAAGTATTTGTTTTTACAGTGCCCTGGTAGAAATTTGTCCATTTTTTCTTAGACTGGCCATATCCCCTATACCTTTAAAATGGTAAATAAGAATGTAATATAAGAATGTAATACAAGAATTGTACAAAAAATGTTTTCATTTCTACTATGCTGTATATAATAAAATAAATTATTTTGGAAACTATTTTTACGTGTATATACAGGGTGTCCCAAAAGTTTGGAAACGCTCTTGTAACTTTTATAAGAAAAAAAAATTTTTTTTAAATGCTGAAACACGTGAAACTACTTTTCAAAAAAGCTATCATCTCTGAGGGGTTCCGACCACCCCCCCCCCGTAGGGCACGAGGGGGGGGGGATGTTTTGTATTCGAGACGAATACTATTTTTTTATACACCGTTCGCAAAAGTAGGCACTTTAACGACTATTTTTAGTCCGTAAAGTGCAGAAATCAGTTCGTAAAGTCACACTTTACAGACTAAAAAGAGTCCGTAAAGTGTCTACTTTACGGACACGTGTATCAAAAATGAAGATTTCAAAAATCGCTGAAGTACGTAAAAAATATGAACACAAGGAAATTAAACTCACTGAAAAACTTGATTCTGGTTATTTACAAACCAAATATGTTTATTTACTTAGTATATATATATTTGATGATTTTTACTACTCTGTAATTTTTTCCAAATATATTTATATTGTTTGGTGAGCTAGTACATTTATTTTTTTAATTTGCATTGATAATTTTTTTAAATAAAAGCAATAAAAATGTAAAAACCCCGTTCTTTTTAGTTTTGACCTTGAAAATTACCTTATCAATTTTTCTTACAAAATATGTAACCAACGCTCCAAAATACGTTGGAAACCATAGCTACAAAATAATTTTTTACTTTTTGGAAGTATAAGTCGCAGCGCCATCTATGACCAGTATTTTGTATTCGTCTCGAAGAGACCTTTCAAATGAGCCCCTACTGGACCCATGTTGCCATTTAAGATATTCAGCCCCCCTGGGCGGGGGGGGGGGCGGTGGAACCCCTCAGAGATGATAGCTTTTTTGAAAAATCGTTTCACGTGTTTCAGCAATTTTTCAAAATTTTTTTTTCTTTTAATAATTACAAGACCATTTCCAACCTTTTGGGACACCCTGTATATGTTTGGATGTGCGTGCGTGAGTGCGTTTTTGGTGGGATCGTTCACTCTGTTATTTTACTATGATTTTTTATGACCTGTCCATAAATAAGGGAGAAATAGAATATTCCGCTTCAATAAATCGGGATTGGTGGGGATAGAAGACATAAAATATCGCAAGATCATCGTTTCGTCCGTCCATCGTTTAGATACGGGACTATATTGTCTATTATTATTAACTTCCATTCTTTCTTGCATTTTTAGCCAGACAGCCTTATCGTAAGCGTGTGAGATGTGATCATATTTTCTAATATAGAATGCATATCGTAAACATGTATTCTGCACATCCAGAAGAAGGTTTCAGGGTTGAAACGAGCCAAAAATACGCAGATTTATATAAAAATGTGCGGTCTTTTATAAATCTCATATGGTTAAATATAATTCAGTATTTGGCAGTGAATGGTTTTTCGGGGTGGTAATACGAATCTGAAATCATTTTTCAAAAATATAAAATGGCGGTTTTGTTACAACCCAGTGAACATCTCGAACGAGATATTAACTGAATTGCAACAAGGGCGTGTAACTCAGTAGAATTACTGGGTTCTTTAGGTGAGTGAGGGCTACTGATGACACAGGAAAGTCGGGAATAAGGGTACAATAAGGAAACACTTTATTTGGTTGAAATTAATTAATTTATTGCTGGTTTGATAACATTTGTTTAGGTGTACAAAGTGGTGTTGTTGGATGAGGGGAAAGAGGGATAAGGGAGGTTCTATTAAGGGAAAAAATTCCTCAGCAGTCTGTCGCTCATTTTCCTCCAGGATAAGGTGAACGACCTTTGGCAAGTTTAGGCGCTGACACTTTTGTCCTGCTCGACGGCGTTTGACTGCAAAATATTTGTTTCTTTTTAGATATTCATTTTTTTTATTTTAGAACTCGCGAAAGTGAGAAAACAAAATATTATAAAACTAATCAATTGTATTGTTCATTTAGTTAATGCTCTGCTAGAAATCTTTCGAACATCGAATGTGAGGAAGGTATTTCCCTAAGAATTGGTCTTTAATATTAAATATATATTTATATTGTCTCTATTTTTAGAATTAAAAACGATCAGTTATTTAGGAAAAAATAATGATAAAAACAGGAATATTAGTCGCGTGAGAGGGGCGACTTCGTCTCGGTGGGCTGTGCGCAATATGTAGGAGAGAAGGAGCTGTGGTTTCGCAGGCCTACCCGCTATGCCACAAAAGAAAGGGGGGTGGGGTGCGATTTCGCCGGCCGACCCGCTATGTCGCAAAGGGAAAAGGTTGGTGTGATTTCGCAGGCCTACCCGCTATGTCACGGAAAGGAAGGAAGTGCGCTTTCGCAGGCCGACCCGCTATGTCGCAAAGGGAAAAGGTTGGTGTGATTTCGCAGGGCCTACCCGCTATGTCACGAAAAGGAAGGAAGTGCGATTTCGCAGGCCGACCCGCTATGTCGCAAATGGAAAAGGTTGGCGTGATTTCGCAGGCCTACCTGCTATGTCACGAAAGGAAAGGAGAAGAGAGAGATCATTTGTTTATTTATAAAATAAAGAGATACTTACCATTTCTTTTCGCTGGTCCCTTTTTGAACGGCGATCAGTTGTTCCGACGGACTCGTTCTATGGAAATTGGTTGCTTGGCCAGATGAACTTCTGTGACTGAAGAACTTGAATTCTTCTCGTGGTAGAGCAAACGGAGTAGTCTGCATCGTCCGGAAAATCTCCCCACGATCCTCTACTATGATTCCTACTATTCTCTAGTTTTCTCTGGTCTCTCTAGTACACTCTCTGGTCCACTCGTCCTCTCTCTGGTACTCTCTAGTCTACACTCTGTCTTCTCTCTCTAGTCTACACTCTGGTCTCTCTCTAGTCTACACTCTGTCTCTCTCTAGTCTACACTCTGTCTGATTTTCTGTACGCGACAGCGTATTTATGGTGAGCCATAGTTTTTCCCCTTCTATTTTGAAAATGGTGGATTTGTGTGTTGGACAGGTTTTGGAAATAGGCCAAGGAGGAAGCATGCATTAACTAATGCTTTTACATTATTGTTATAACATACGGTGTCGTAGATAGCTATTTAGAACGTACTCGTTTTCTCTTTTATTCTTAGAAAAGTCAAAAACCGGTAACTTGATAGTTATAAGAAAAGTTTTTCGGCTTAGGCAACGCGAGCCATCTTCTGATTTATGGCTAATGAAAGTTAAAAGAAGGTCTAATTTGAAACGGTTTCGTTCCAACATGCTACGTCTACGTGATCTCAACGCTATATTAAAAAAAAGGAACTCGTTTGTCCGATACCGACATACAATTACGACAATTTTCGGATTTGTCAATACATACAAAAAAAAGGGTAATCGCGCTAGTTACGGAGACGTAACACCCCCCACCTTGGTCGAACGTTGGTCCTCCAATGTTCTGTGCACGTGCTAAGTAAGGATTCGTGTTACAATTTTGAGTGACGCCCATACAGAATTTTGCAATTTTCATGTAATGTCAAATCGCTTATCAATGAAATCTCGTTCTAATTTAGTTTTCTTGGTATTGATATGAGATGTGTTCGCGAACATATTGCATGAATTAGTAGTGAGAAATAAAAGCACGGTGTTTTGAAGTTTCCGCTTATTGGTAATTGTGTTACATTATTTTGAAGATTGTACAATATTTTACATAATGGTTCTTCTTGAAGTTTATATACATGAATTGTTACTATATCTACGCTTTCTATGATATATATGTGTTATCGCTGTTTATATGGTATGACTATTCTTAACGATTGACATATGGAGTGAACAAAAAAAAACATTCCTGAGGGTAAACAATTTTCGCAGCGTTTTAACAGTGTGAGGTTGAATATTTCTAACATCACCGCAGCCGGCAGATTTCTTCTCTTTCCTGTCATACATACATATATAGTGGACTACTGTAGTGGTTAAATCGTTGGCTTAATATTAGTCTCAGAAGGAATCCGGAAGTATAGACAAAAAGTAATTGTGCATGTTAAAAATTAGGAAGGTAAAAAAGGGTGTATTTTACGTGACCAACAAAAATTTAGATTATAATCATTATTGTGTTAATACATTTTGAAATTTGTTTAAAACTTAAGATAAATGACTTTCAAACAAGACAAATTCGATATTTGTCAATTTTCCAAGTGCATGACATCTCGCTCTCCACCATATTGTGGCAAGGCTAACTTAACGGCGAGTGTTTTATTGTCACTTTTGCACTGTCTAGTATGTGATATATACACTCCACTATTTTGTGGCAAGGCTAACTTAACGGCAAAATATCGTTTATTTAAAAAAAGATTCTTTGGAAATTAACAATCTCGCATTTCCCCAGCTTGAATTCATTATTCTTTTCGTTTTCTTTTTATTCTCTTTTGTTTTTGTTTTGCCATTTGGTATATTTTTGATAATTATTTCGTATTTTCTTTTTGTTATCTTTTTTTTTTTATTTCTGTGTTACAAAATGTAGTGTGGGGAAAGAGGCTCAGTATGTGTCGGTACATAAGGAAAGACGATATCATGCGTGGTTTTCACGAGCGACCAATAGATGTCGTTGATTGCGGATAGCGACAAACCGTGGCGTGTGGAAAATAAAGTCAGTCGCCTGAGAGCGAGCGTGCCGTGCATGTCGAATGTCGCGAGACGCGCATATACTGTAAAGTCGGTAATATTTATTAAATTGATCTAATTAAAGAATTCACCCTGTTATCAGTTATTTTGAACCTACAGTAGTTAATTCGTTAATTTTCTTGCATGCACATGCGAATTCGTTTCAATAATTATTTTTATTGTATGTATGTATATTCCCTTTTTTTTATTATTCCTTTCTATTTGGAAGTACTTCCGCGACTAAATGAAATATTGTTTCATTATTTTATGAAAAAAAATAAAAATTGTTTTTGTAAAAATACTAAATTTCCTATTTCCAATTTTAGTGGATTTATTTTTCTGTCATAATAATATTTTGATTTTGTTTTTGCAGATATTTGGTTTTTTCTTGCGTGTTCTTGTGTGTCATATAATTTGGTAGCTAACTGTTGAATGTAGTCGCTGTACGTTATTTGGGTAGTATCTTTTATAGCTTTTTGAGACGGTAATTTAGCTATTCTTCCAAACATTAGTTCAAATGGGGTATATTTTGTTCCTTCATGGATACTAGTGTTGTAAGAGAAAGTTGCGAGTTCTAACCATTTATCCCAATCAGTGTATTTATTTGAAAAATGTTTAATGTATTCTTTGATTACGTGGTGTGAACGTTCGAGTGACCCATTTGATTGTGGATGAAATGCTGTATTTTTTATATGTTTGATGTTAAAAATTTTTCTATTTGTTTCATAACTTTGCTTAAGAAATGTTTGCCTTGATTAGTTAGTATTTTTTTTTTTTGGTGAACCAAACGTACAAATTAATCGTTTTACTAATGCTTCGGCGATATCTGAAGATGTTGCTTTTCTTAGTGGAATCGCTATCAAATATTTTATTAAGTTATCTTGAATAGTTAGTATATTTTCATAGCCGTCTTATGTTTTATTATTTGGAATTACTATATCCATTACTATTTTCTATATATTCGTATTCATTGCTTGTTTAGGAGTAGCTGATATAATCATTGGTTGTTTAGTTTTTACTCTGGTTAAATTTTTTAGTTGGCAAGATTTGCAATTTTGGATGAATTTTTCTATATCTGATTTCATGTTTTCCCAAAAATATCGTTGTTTTATTCTTTTCAGAGTTTTACCGATGCTTTTATGTCCTCCTATTGGTGTTGAGTGTAATTCCCTTATTATTCCCGGTCGATCTTTGATGTCTGCATGTATTATATTTCCATTGTATATTATTATTTTTGTATTTGAGTTTTTGAATTGTTTTTCGATTAGTTTTATGATAGTTTCCCAATTAATTCCTTTTATCTCATTTGATTTTGATATGCTAATTGTGAATAATTGCAGTAAATTTACTTTGTTTTTGAGCTTTTTTATGAGTTTTTTTATATTTCTCTCTATTTTTAATTGGCTTTCTCCTGATTCCGATGTTACTGGCAGTGCTATGTGATATTTATTATTTTTCTTGATAACTGAAATTTGGTTTAGTTTTAGATTTTTATATTTTGGTAATTCATTTCTGTCATTTAATTTTCTAAAGTCAAGTACCATTCTCCATCTATTATTTCCTTGACTGTCGGCTTTCTTTGGTACTATCCATATTGGGGTATTATAGGGTGAATCTGAAGGTTTTATTATTCCTGTATCCAATTGTTCTTTAATTTGTTTATTTATTTCTTCTTTGTGAATTAGTGGAAATCTATACTCTTTAGTATTGATTGGGATGTCATCCGTAGTAGAAATTTTGTATTTAATAAGGTGCGTAAAACCTAAGGGTTCGTCAGGTAAGTGAAAGACTTCTGCATGAGTATTTATGAGTCTTTCTACACTCTCGGTTTCTTCTCGGTTTAAGTGTTGTAAACGTAAGAGGTTTTTAATTTTTGCTGCCCTTTTCATCTGATTTATGGTATGTAAGATGATTTCTTGACTAATACCTGTTGCTTTGGGTGTCATTGCCATTAGTATTTGTTTTTCTTCTAAGAACTCCGTATATGTCAAAAATATATCTTTTTCGTTGTAGTTGGATTCTCTGGTTTTTATTAAATGGTTCGATGTCTTGTCTCTTTTAATTTGAAAAATATTATTTGCCGATTTTTTATTTTGCAATTGAGGGGATTTACCTACAAGGTTTTTATCCCAGTTTATTGTTCTCTTTTTATAAGAACTGACAGACCTATCTATCGAGTCTTGATCTGTGTATTTTATTTTGTTTTCAATTTCATAGTATTTATCAGTTTTATTACCGCCATGTTCATTATATTCATTATATTCATTTTCATTATATTCATTTTCATTATATTCATTTTCGTTATATTCATTTTCATTATATTTATTATTTTCATTTTCATTATATTCGTTATTCTCATTTTCATTATATTCGATTTTATTTTCTTTTTTATTATATTCATTTTCATTTTCATTTTTATTATATTCATTTTCATTATATTCATTTTCATTTTCATTTTTATTATATTCATTTTCATTATATTCATTTTCATTATATTCATTTTCATTTTCGTTATATTCGTTATTTTTATTTTCATTATATTCATTATTTTTATTTTCATTATATTCATTTTCATTTTCATTATATTCATTATTTTCATTTTCATTATATTTGTTATTTTCATTTTCATTATATTGGTTTTTATTTTCTTTTTTATTATATTCATTGTCATTTTCATTTTCATTATTTTCATTATATTCGTTTTCAGTATATTCGTGTTCATTTTCTATTTTATTATATTCATTTTCATTATATTCGTATTCATTTTCTTTTTTATTATATTCATTTTCATTATATTCGTTATTTTTATTTTCATTATATTCATTATTTTTATTTTCATTATATTCATTTTCATTTTTATTATATTCATTATTTTCATTTTCATTATATTCATTATTTTCATTTTCATTATATTCATTTTCATTTTCGTTATATTCGTTATTTTTATTTTCATTATATTCATTATTTTCATTTTCATTATATTCATTATTTTTATATTCATTATTTTTATTTTCATTATATTCATTATTTTCATTTTCATTATATTCGTTATTTTCATTATTTTCATTGTTTTCAATATTTTCATTGTTTTCATTATTTTCATTGTTTTTATTATATTCATTGTTTTTATTATTTTCATTATTTTCATTATTTTCATTATTTTCATTATTTTCATTATTTTCATTATTTTCAGTATTTTCCTTATTTTGGTTAGTTTTAATATTTTCGTAATTCTCATTATATTCATTATTTTGATTATATTTATTATTTTTATTATGTACGTTGTTTTTATTATTTTCATTATGGTCATTATTTTCATTTTTTTCACTATTTTTGTGGCATTGGTTGTATTCGTTATATGTTTGACGTTCATTTTCCTTGATGGTTTCATACTCGTTTTGATAAATACTCGTTTTGTGATCTTGACTCTTATTTTCGTAAACTTGTCTCTTGCTACAATATAGGTAAAAATGTTGATAATCGTAGGTAGATTCGTTTTCACAGAATATTCTTTGTTGTTCTTTATTTTCATGGTTATCTTCATAGTTCCAAGGTACGGCATTGTAATTTTGGGATTTCCATTTTTGAGAAGGTTTAATTTTCTTCTTTGCTGCTTGAAGGTTTTCATAGTTTTCAATTTTATAATCTTTGCTGGTTTTCCTTTTAATTTCATGACCGATGTGAGTGTAGTGCTTGGTTACATGAGTGTTGTCAGTTCTGTTCGCAGTTTCAGAATCATTAATGATTTCATTCCCAATTTCATAATAGTCGGTTTTGTTTTCTATTTCATCGTCGTTCACAGTGTGGTGCTTAACTTCGTAATTGATATTAGTTTTGTGCGAAAATGAACACGAATATACTGAAAACGAATATAATGAAAATAATGAAAATGAAAATGACAATGAATATAATAAAAAAGAAAATAAAAACCAATATAATGAAATGAAAATAACAAATATAATGAAAATGAAAATGAATATAATGAAAATGAAAATGAATATAATGAAAATAAAAATAATGAATATAATGAAAATAAAAATAATGAATATAATGAAAATAAAAATAACGAATATAACGAAAATGAAAATGAATATAATGAAAATGAATATAATGAAAATGAATATAATAAAAATGAAAATGAAAATGAATATAATGAAAATGAATATAATAAAAATGAAAATGAAAATGAATATAATAAAAAAGAAAATAAAATCGAATATAATGAAAATGAGAATAACGAATATAATGAAAATGAAAATAATAAATATAATGAAAATGAATATAACGAAAATGAATATAATGAAAATGAATATAATGAAAATGAATATAATGAATATAATGAACATGGCGGTAATAAAACTGATAAATACTATGAAATTGAAAACAAAATAAAATACACAGATCAAGACTCGATAGATAGGTCTGTCAGTTCTTATAAAAAGAGAACAATAAACTGGGATAAAAACCTTGTAGGTAAATCCCCTCAATTGCAAAATAAAAAATCGGCAAATAATATTTTTCAAATTAAAAGAGACAAGACATCGAACCATTTAATAAAAACCAGAGAATCCAACTACAACGAAAAAGATATATTTTTGACATATACGGAGTTCTTAGAAGAAAAACAAATACTAATGGCAATGACACCCAAAGCAACAGGTATTAGTCAAGAAATCATCTTACATACCATAAATCAGATGAAAAGGGCAGCAAAAATTAAAAACCTCTTACGTTTACAACACTTAAACCGAGAAGAAACCGAGAGTGTAGAAAGACTCATAAATACTCATGCAGAAGTCTTTCACTTACCTGACGAACCCTTAGGTTTTACGCACCTTATTAAATACAAAATTTCTACTACGGATGACATCCCAATCAATACTAAAGAGTATAGATTTCCACTAATTCACAAAGAAGAAATAAATAAACAAATTAAAGAACAATTGGATACAGGAATAATAAAACCTTCAGATTCACCCTATAATACCCCAATATGGATAGTACCAAAGAAAGCCGACAGTCAAGGAAATAATAGATGGAGAATGGTACTTGACTTTAGAAAATTAAATGACAGAAATGAATTACCAAAATATAAAAATCTAAAACTAAACCAAATTTCAGTTATCAAGAAAAATAATAAATATCACATAGCACTGCCAGTAACATCGGAATCAGGAGAAAGCCAATTAAAAATAGAGAGAAATATAAAAAAACTCATAAAAAAGCTCAAAAACAAAGTAAATTTACTGCAATTATTCACAATTAGCATATCAAAATCAAATGAGATAAAAGGAATTAATTGGGAAACTATCATAAAACTAATCGAAAAACAATTCAAAAACTCAAATACAAAAATAATAATATACAATGGAAATATAATACATGCAGACATCAAAGATCGACCGGGAATAATAAGGGAATTACACTCAACACCAATAGGAGGACATAAAAGCATCGGTAAAACTCTGAAAAGAATAAAACAACGATATTTTTGGGAAAACATGAAATCAGATATAGAAAAATTCATCCAAAATTGCAAATCTTGCCAACTAAAAAATTTAACCAGAGTAAAAACTAAACAACCAATGATTATATCAGCTACTCCTAAACAAGCAATGAATACGAATATATAGAAAATAGTAATGGATATAGTAATTCCAAATAATAAAACATAAGACGGCTATGAAAATATACTAACTATTCAAGATAACTTAATAAAATATTTGATAGCGATTCCACTAAGAAAAGCAACATCTTCAGATATCGCCGAAGCATTAGTAAAACGATTAATTTGTACGTTTGGTTCACCAAAAAAAAAAAAATACTAACTAATCAAGGCAAACATTTCTTAAGCAAAGTTATGAAACAAATAGAAAAATTTTTAACATCAAACATATAAAAAATACAGCATTTCATCCACAATCAAATGGGTCACTCGAACGTTCACACCACGTAATCAAAGAATACATTAAACATTTTTCAAATAAATACACTGATTGGGATAAATGGTTAGAACTCGCAACTTTCTCTTACAACACTAGTATCCATGAAGGAACAAAATATACCCCATTTGAACTAATGTTTGGAAGAATAGCTAAATTACCGTCTCAAAAAGCTATAAAAGATACTACCCAAATAACGTACAGCGACTACATTCAACAGTTAGCTACCAAATTATATGACACACAAGAACACGCAAGAAAAAACCAAATATCTGCAAAAACAAAATCAAAATATTATTATGACAGAAAAATAAATCCACTAAAATTGGAAATAGGAAATTTAGTATTTTTACAAAAACAATTTTTATTTTTTTTCATAAAATAATGAAACAATATTTCATTTAGTCGCGGAAGTACTTCCAAATAGAAAGGAATAATAAAAAAAAGGGAATATACATACATACAATAAAAATAATTATTGAAACGAATTCGCATGTGCATGCAAGAAAATTAACGAATTAACTACATTTTGTAACACAGAAATAAAAAAAAAAAGATAACAAAAAGAAAATACGAAATAATTATCAAAAATATACCAAATGGCAAAACAAAAACAAAAGAGAATAAAAAGAAAACGAAAAGAATAATGAATTCAAGCTGGGGAAATGCGAGATTGTTAATTTCCAAAGAATCTTTTTTTAAATAAACGATATTTTGCCGTTAAGTTAGCCTTGCCACAAAATAGTGGAGTGTATATATCACATACTAGACAGTGCAAAAGTGACAATAAAACACTCGCCGTTAAGTTAGCCTTGCCACAATATGGTGGAGAGCGAGATGTCATGCACTTGGAAAATTGACAAATATCGAATTTGTCTTGTTTGAAAGTCATTTATCTTAAGTTTTAAACAAATTTCAAAATGTATTAACACAATAATGATTATAATCTAAATTTTTGTTGGTCACGTAAAATACACCCTTTTTTACCTTCCTAATTTTTAACATGCACAATTACTTTTTGTCTATACTTCCGGATTCCTTCTGAGACTAATATTAAGCCAACGATTTAACCACTACAGTAGTCCACTATATATGTATGTATGACAGGAAAGAGAAGAAATCTGCCGGCTGCGGTGATGTTAGAAATATTCAACCTCACACTGTTAAAACGCTGCGAAAATTGTTTACCCTCAGGAATGTTTTTTTTGTTCACTCCATATGTCAATCGTTAAGAATAGTCATACCATATAAACAGCGATAACACATATATATCATAGAAAGCGTAGATATAGTAACAATTCATGTATATAAACTTCAAGAAGAACCATTATGTAAAATATTGTACAATCTTCAAAATAATGTAACACAATTACCAATAAGCGGAAACTTCAAAACACCGTGCTTTTATTTCTCACTACTAATTCATGCAATATGTTCGCGAACACATCTCATATCAATACCAAGAAAACTAAATTAGAACGAGATTTCATTGATAAGCGATTTGACATTACATGAAAATTGCAAAATTCTGTATGGGCGTCACTCAAAATTGTAACACGAATCCTTACTTAGCACGTGCACAGAACATTGGAGGACCAACGTTCGACCAAGGTGGGGGGTGTTACGTCTCCGTAACTAGCGCGATTACCCTTTTTTTTGTATGTATTGACAAATCCGAAAATTGTCGTAATTGTATGTCGGTATCGGACAAACGAGTTCCTTTTTTTTAATATAGCGTTGAGATCACGTAGACGTAGCATGTTGGAACGAAACCGTTTCAAATTAGACCTTCTTTTAACTTTCATTAGCCATAAATCAGAAGATGGCTCGCGTTGCCTAAGCCGAAAAACTTTTCTTATAACTATCAAGTTACCGGTTTTTGACTTTTCTAAGAATAAAAGAGAAAACGAGTACGTTCTAAATAGCTATCTACGACACCGTATGTTATAACAATAATGTAAAAGCATTAGTTAATGCATGCTTCCTCCTTGGCCTATTTCCAAAACCTGTCCAACACACAAATCCACCATTTTCAAAATAGAAGGGGAAAAACTATGGCTCACCATAAATACGCTGTCGCGTACAGAAAATCAGACAGAGTGTAGACTAGAGAGAGACAGAGTGTAGACTAGAGAGAGACCAGAGTGTAGACTAGAGAGAGAAGACAGAGTGTAGACTAGAGAGTACCAGAGAGAGGACGAGTGGACCAGAGAGTGTACTAGAGAGACCAGAGAAAACTAGAGAATAGTAGGAATCATAGTAGAGGATCGTGGGGAGATTTTCCGGACGATGCAGACTACTCCGTCTGCTCTACCACGAGAAGAATTCAAGTTCTTCAGTCACAGAAGTTCATCTGGCCAAGCAACCAATTTCCATAGAACGAGTCCGTCGGAACAACTGATCGCCGTTCAAAAAGGGACCAGCGAAAAGAAATGGTAAGTATCTCTTTATTTTATAAATAAACAAATGATCTCTCTCTTCTCCTTTCCTTTCGTGACATAGCAGGTAGGCCTGCGAAATCACGCCAACCTTTTCCATTTGCGACATAGCGGGTCGGCCTGCGAAATCGCACTTCCTTCCTTTTCGTGACATAGCGGGTAGGCCCTGCGAAATCACACCAACCTTTTCCCTTTGCGACATAGCGGGTCGGCCTGCGAAATCGCACTTCCTTCCTTTTCGTGACATAGCGGGTAGGCCCTGCGAAATCACACCAACCTTTTCCCTTTGCGCCATAGCGGGTCGGCCGGCGAAATCGCACCCCCCCCCCCCCCCCTTTCTTTTGTGGCATAGCGGGTAGGCCTGCGAAACCACAGCTCCTTCTCTCCTACATATTGCGCACAGCCCACCGAGACGAAGTCGCCCCTCTCACGCGACTAATATTCCTGTTTTTATCATTATTTTTTCCTAAATAACTGATCATTTTTAATTCTAAAAATAGAGACAATATAAATATATATTTAATATTAAAGACCAATTCTTAGGGAAATACCTTCCTCACATTCGATGTTCGAAAGATTTCTAGCAGAGCATTAACTAAATGAACAATATGCGTACAATATGAACAGAATGCGTCGTTTTATTATCATTGTCGATGTAGCTCTCAGTTTTATAATTGTCGTTAGGCAAGTTCGTGGTTTCATGGTCGTCATCGGTTATACTCTCTACTTCATGATCATTATGGTCTTCAGTACCTGATTCATGGTCATGTTCTTTTTCTAGCATGTTTTGGCTGTTAAATTCTGGTAATATTTCTGAGCTTATCTCCTCTCTAAATTTCTTGCATTGTTGCCAGTTATGTCCTATATTTGTGCAATGTGTACAATAGATTCTTTTTCGGTTTGATTTATATTGGGTGTAATTTTGTTGAACAGTTTGTGAATTCTTGTCCGTTTTGGTTTTGTAATCATTACCAGTATCGTTCTCAATTATGGTATATTCATTATAAGTATCATTCTCGAATTCATAATCGTCGTCAGTATTATTTTCGGTTACGAATTCATTGCCTGTATCATTCTTGTTTTCATAATTTTTGTTAGTTTTATTTTTATGATTGTTCTTGGAGTTGTTTTTAGTGTTATAAGACTTGTTCGTTTCATTTTCTTCTTCATAGTTCTGTACATATTTAGGTTTTTTATGTATAGTTTGTTCCAAATTTCCGTCTGTAATTTTCTCGTTTTTCCGCCTTGACAGCTTTATACCGTTAAATTCGTGTACTACTTCTGAGATGATTTCTTCCTTAAATTTGTTACATTCTCGCCAGGTATGTCCTATACGTTTGCAATGCGTGCATTTGGTTCTTATTTGTCTTGATCTATTTTGTATAAAACTTTGTTGATGAAATTGTGCACATTGAGATTGAATTCGATTATTTTGACGATTGTTAGGTTGGTCTTATTTGAAACTATCCTGATAATTTCGCGACTTTAAGTTAAACTGTTGAATTTTTTTTCTGTTTTGCGGTTGGTTTTCTTCGTAGTTCCATGGTACTGCTTGATAATTTTCGAAATTCGAAGTTTGAGAATTACGCGTTTGGCGTTGATTTTGTTGATAGTTCCAAGGTAATTTTTTGTAATTGTGTGTTTTTTATTTCGAACTTGAAAATATTCATAATTTTGTGGTTGACATTCATTATAGTTCCAAGGTACTGCGTGATAATTTTGCATTTGCATGGTTTGAAATTTGTGCATTTTCTTATTGCGGAGTGTCGGAGCTTAGTAATTTTGTGGTTAATAGTCGTAGGAATTATTCTGTTTGAAATCTTCAAATTCTTTCAATTCAGGATATAGAAATACATTTCGTTGATTGCTTTTATAACTTGGTATTTATTAACTATTGTTGTAGGCGATTTACTTATTTGAACAACTATTTATTTGTTTTATAACTATGTTTTACTTCTGACAAACTCAGACAAATTTTTGTAATAATTCGTATAGATCCTCCGTAATGCCGTTTTTGTTGTTTATTGTTGATACATTTCATTAAAAGATTATTACCATTGAAATTTATTATTTATACAATTGCTTTAAAACAACGTGTTTCTGTTAAAATGTGTTTAAATATTGTCGAAAATTCTGAAAATTATTAATGATATAAAGAGACTTCGTTGATAGTTTTTTAAAATTATATTCGATTTATTTACTTATTGCTTTTTTTGTTTTCAGTCCATTTTCTGAAAAGAATTTTTAACCAAAAATTGTTTATGTTTACGAAAAAGACTACTTATAAATACAAAATAATTTATAATTTAAAAAATCTATTTTAAAAGTCGTATTCAAATGAAAGATTGTATGTAATAATACGCACAAAAAATGTTTAATAATTGTTTTGAGCTAATAATAACTTTTTAAAACCTGTTTATAAATTCAAAATTGCTGGAAATAAGTAAGATTCCCAAAAAATAACCTTGAACGAGGTTAACGAGACCATTTAAGAAAAATAAATTAATTATAATTTGAACTTATGTAAAAGTGGACCTTCAAAGTTTTTTTTAAAATAAAAACCCGTTTAACAAATGTTGTCAGTTTTTAAAAGATGTTTGAACATAAAAATTTGTCAGGAGCGAAAATAAAGAATATGTTAAAAATCGACTGTAATTTAAATATAAGCTGTAAGTGAAAATGAACGGATTGTATAATCTAAAAAATATTGTTCATAGCTTAAATTAAAATAAGGTTAATTTTAAGGTTAATATGTATTTAATTTTACAAATGTTACTTTACATTCGAAAAAATTGCTTAGAGTCACAAGGAAATTGCCTAAAAATGTTCCAAATTGTAAAAATTTAAATAATTAATAAATTTGTCTCCCCCTTTGTTTTATAAAATTGATAAAAAGATATCGAAAGTGTAGTAGGATTGTAATACTAATTCAAAAAGAAGTATTTTTTTCGGAAAAATGTTATTGTAGTGTTTTTCTGATATAATTCTGTTTTCTTTTTGATTAATCAATAAAATAACCAGTAAAATTTTAAATCTGTATAAAAATTATTAATAATATATTGAACTTTTTCTTAATATCTAAACAAAAATGTTGTTAAAAATGTTGCTAAGATGTCAAAAATATTAAACTTCGTGTAAGTATTGAATATTTTTTTTTCTAATATATTCGTCAAAGAATTTGGAAAGGTTTTAACGAAATGTTAAAAATTTGTATACTGTATTAGAAATTGATTAAATTTTTCTATTTATATTGATTATGTTATGATTTCTTTCTTAAATTGAAAAATAAATGTTTTTAAATGCCTGAAAATAAAGGATGAACAATACATAACTGGTAGTTATTGTTAAGCAAAGAGGAAGTAAAAAAAACATGAATCACCTAATATTGAACTATTAGTATTACTGTTCGTATGGTTGCTACTATTTTGAGTGTGTCTGCGAGTAGTAACAATTTTGCTTCGTGCGCTCCAATTAAATAATTCTGCGTCCATGTAATCCGGTCTTTTCCGGAACTCCTCCCTCTACAGGATTTGTATCCCTTACAAGAGAGAGTAAATACATACATACATACATACTATTTTGATTTACTGTAAATTTCTGAAAACTTACTATTTGCCATTACTTTTATTTAAAAAGATAAAAAGGATATTATATATTTTATGCTCGAATGTATTTTGCCAGTAAAACTATAACCACTTTTAATATTTTAATACTGCTAACAGTTAAATATTATTAATGAACATTTTTACACATGAGGATTTCTGTTATTTGCAATTGTAATTGCAATTTTCTGGTAGTACTGCTTTTACTTCCTTTTAGCAATGTCAATAAAAGTTCATGACTGTGAAAAACAATTATTTTTTATTGCTATATTTTGTTGTTGTTCAAACTTGCTAGTCCTTTATTCCTTCTTTTGCATTAATAGTTTTTCCGCGAATACTGCGTTACCACTTTTTTATATATTTATATGTCATTTATTGCCGCCGAGGGATTGATCGACAGACTGCCATATGACTTTCTATGTGTGATCAGGTTCCCACTCAGTTGCGCTGTCACCAAATTTTTATGTTACAACCCAGTGAACATCTCGAACGAGATATTAACTGAATTGCAACAAGGGCGTGTAACTCAGTAGAATTACTGGGTTCTTTAGGTGAGCGAGGGCTACTGATGCCACAGGAAAGTCGGGAATAAGGGTACAATAAGGAAACACTTTATTTGGTTGAAATTAATTAATTTATTGCTGGTTTGATAACATTTGTTTAGGTGTACAAAGTGGTGTTGTTGGATGAGGGGAAAGAGGGATAAGGGAGGTTCTATTAAGGGGAAAAATTCCTCAGCAGTCTGTCGCTCATTTTCCTCCAGGATAAGGTGAACGACCTTTGGCAAGTTTGGGCGCTGACACTTTTGTCCTGCTCGACGGCGTTTGACTGAAAAATATTTGTTTCTTTTTAGATATTCATTTTTTTTATTTTAGAACTCGCGAAAGTGAGAAAACAAAATATTATAAAACTAATCAATTGTATTGTTCATTTTCAAATTCTCATTACTGCGAGCACTACACCGAATAAGCCTCCTTTGTTTATGTGAACCAAGTTACTTCGACCCAGACTAAGTCTGGACGAAGTATTGAATTTGGTCACTTCGGGAAAAAAAATTACCATATAGTTTTTCATCAAATGTCGACGTTTCAGACCCTAAGGAACCCAAATCAACAATAAAAAAATTTGTGTCCGTGATATTGTACGTACGTACGTCTGTACGTCCGTACGTCCCGTTTTTTTTGTCTCGCGATAACTCGCGAACGGATAAGCGTATTGACATAAATTTTTTTTCAAATACGCGTCTTGGCATAACTTAGATCTGATTAGATTTTGGGGCAGATCCACCCTTCCATTACTAAAAAAAATTAGCCCCAATTAAGTTTCTTTGTTGTTTTTTGCATTTATTTTGAAAAATACAAATTTTATTAAAAAATGTTTCAAACAAAAAAGATAGAGCATGAAATTCTATACAAAAAAGGTTGTATGCATTTTCTTCCTAAAGTCAACGATAATGCCATAAAAACTGGTTTAAAATGTTTATGACTAAAAAAAGTATTGAATTTGGTCATCGCGGCAAAAAAATTAACCCTATTGTTTTTCATCAAATTTCGACGTTTCGACCCCCTACCCCCCAGGGGTAGTCTTTGCCAGCTCCTCGGGCGCGGAGACCCCCTACGGGCGCAAAGTTCATTTACGCCCTTGATACGAAAATAACTATTTCGATATATCTAAAAGATGTCTTATATATATCTATAAGATATCCGTCATAGATCTCTTCGACACTTTCTAGATATCTTGGACGAATTATATGTATACATATTGTATATATATATAAGATGTGCAGATTGCCAACATCTTATTAGTCCACGGTGTACCTTTTTGGAAAACCTGAAAATTTACAAACGGTTGTTCGCCGGGCACGTGTCAACGGTGACTTCGAACTGGGTGTCAACTGCGCAACTCCTGAAATCACGTGAGGAAACATGTCGGCCGCCTGCTTCATGCATTAACTGTCGTCGGACTGATCGTCGAAAAGGTACGCAAACGAATGCCGAAAACGCGTAGCAGCAATTACCCGGAACAAAAAGCAACCGAACACATTATCTGTGCGAAGTGCCACAAATCGGTGATCAACTTCGTAAAGTGTCTGACGTGTGGCAAGTGTTTTCACGAGTCGTGCGGACTATTTATTCGAGGGAAATCGGAGCCGTCTGTTGCGTGCGCTTTTTGTCGCACTTACTCCTTCCGTCGCTTACCGTTGCAAGCACTGCAGCCGCGCCCGAATCATCTCCTCCTGTGCTGCCTAGTTCTGCTTCTCTCTCGAACTCCTCGCAAAGATCGGTAATAGCACCGTCCCGAATACTTTCGGCAAATCCCCCTTTTTCGCCGGTACTACCCGTATTGCATACTTTGCCCGTTCGAGCGCCGTCAACTGTCATGGCTCCCCCAGACTCCCCGCCACAAAAAAACCTTGAGGTTTTTTCCATAGGGCATTTTTTCTTCGGTCATTTTTTCCCGGTCATTTTTTCCAGCACCCATTAACATAATCTAAGTTTCCCAGACATAATATTCGAAATCTTAAAGCGTTCCCGGGGTGACTCCGCCCCCCGGACCCGCCGTACTACTAACCTAACCTCTAACCTATCCTATACTATGATCAAACCACTTAACCCAACATCCAAATTAAAAATATTTGGCGAAAAATGATGGGAAAGTTAGACAGGCCCATAGCAGAGGGAATTTTTTCCATAGGTCATTTTTTCGGACAGCCATTACTTTCCGGCCGTTGTACTTGCGGTCAGTTATTTTTCGATCATTTGTTTTTCGATCAATAGTTTTTCGACCAATTGTTATTCGACCAATTATGCCTTCCACCAATTGTGTGTTCGACCAATTGTTTTTCGCCCAATTGTGCTTTCGACCAATTGTGCATTCGACCAATTGTACCTTTCGATCAATTGTTTTTCGATCAATTGACGGGTTACCCATTAGGGCGGGTCGAAAAAACAGAATTTTCGAAAATGAAAAAAGTGTAGTGCGGATATTTGTTAGGGTCATGAAAGAAGTACTCTTGAATTTTTTCAGATTTTTTCGAGCACTTCTTCCGCTCGAGCAAGGGCCTTGAAATTTAACATGGGTTTTATATGGGGAAAACCCAATTTTTTAAATTCTGACTTAAAATTTTTTAGAAAAAATAGATTTATCCAGTACGGCTCCAAAAATCTTTTTTTTGAGGTTGTAGAAATGTAATAAACCTTGGTACAATAAACAAAAAAATGTTTAGCACGAGTTATTACGACTTGAATTTTGGCCATTTTTTGCTAAAAAAATTGACTGATTCAATAATTTAGTATTTATTTGCGCACAGTTCTGTCAAAACACATCTTAAAATTACGTACTATACAATTTCGAATACTTTATGGTACTACGAACAAAATACGGCCTTAGTCGTTAAAAAATGCTGCTTTGATGTCGATTTATCGAATGTTTACCGTTGAAGTTTTTTTGGACAAAAATTGGATAAAGGAAATATTTTTTAATATAATCTTTTATAACTCGTACAAAAAAAATCTGACGTTTTTGTAATTATAACCATCGTATTCCTTGCCTTTTTCCGCATCGACTAGTATCTTTATTGGCTACAAAAAAAAATTTTTTATTTATTTCCAGCGAATTAAACATTCGATATCTTAACAAAAACGAAATCTGTGAATGTGTTTAATGACAAATATTACATTAAAAATTCACACGTCTTCAATTATCGTTTTTTCTCTGTAAATATTTTTATATTTTGTTCAAGTATATCTAAACGTGATGAAATTATAAAATATAAAATAATTATTGCAGTGAGAAAAAAAAGTGGTAATTGTGACTATGTAATATAGTGAAATTTGGGGATAACGATAAGTAATAGTTACATTTACTATGTGACATGGTAAAAAGTTAAATTGTCACTTGTTTTGAGGTTATGTTTTGAAGTTATTAGCTATAAAATGTAGTTAATTTTACTATATTTGTATAGTCAACGTGACTACTTTCATCGCATAGTCAAATGAACTACCGATTTTTTTCTCAGTGCATAAATTTTACTTATCCACACAATTTCCTATACAATTTTTATCATTTATACGAAGACGCGCTTTTTCTGCGTTTTTATCAATTCTCATGCGATGATTTTGCACATGTATGAACGAAATATCACTCTATTTGTCTTTACAAGAGACAAATTTATCTTATTTACCTAGAATATTTGAAAAAACGGATGGTTCTTCTTATTATGCGCGTATAGTATCACCATTTTTGGTAGTTTTATTTGAATATCTCGTAACAAATTTTAAAGAAAATTGAAGTAATAATTTATCTTTCTACACACACATACACACCCACACAGACACACGCATGCACGCACACACCCACGCGCGCGCGCGGGCGTATATAAGTATAAAATGATATTACACCCTCCTCGTTTTTTCATACTGGGCTTGGGACCGTCAATGGCAGAGTTACTTTTTTTTTTGTTTTTTTTTGTTGTTTTTTTTGTTTTTTGTTATTTTCTATTTTTTTTTCTTATTTTTTAATTTTAATAAATAAATTTACGATAATTTAAAATCTTGTTTTGATTCGAATGTAGGCATGACATTTCTGGAGTGAAGAGTGCGTTTAATATAAGCATCCCTATTTTCATATCCAAACATTTTGTTTGAAGCTTCTGTAACTAGTTTTACCGTCCGTTCAACGACTTGAGTGTGGTTTGGAAATTTCGAAAAATCCCATTTTACAGGCACATTTTGTTGACACAACATTTGTCGAATTGTACTAGTTTCTAAATTGTCTAGAATTGGCGGTGATCGTACATCACACGCAGACCAGTCAATCATTTCAAAATAATCTTTCGCTTTAAAATTTATTTCCGGAATATCACGTTGACCAATATTAGATGCTTGTTTTTCAGTGCACTTTCTTGCATCAACAATTTTTTGCAGAGCCAGCTGCCTGATTTCTTCTCTTTCATCCGTTAACATACTTAAAAGTATATTTTCTGGAAATGCAAAAAATCCGTTGCGCTGAATGACAGGATCTATGATCTGTCTATACGTTTCAGGAAGATAACGACAAGACTTTATGAATTCAAAAAGATTCCTAGCGCCATCTTTGACCGAACTGTTTATTTTAATTCTAAACCACGAGGGAACATAAACTTTCATTATAAAACGAACAATAGTTTTCAGATTTGAATCCGGGTTTTTAACAGAAATGTACAATCGTAAAATTCTGTTAGTTGTAGTGAGCCAACGAGCGTGATTAATGTTCCCTGGGTTGTAGTTTGCAAGATCTTCAGAGCAGTTTCCGGATTTAATAGCACTGGCCATTTTCAGCAAGTATTGTTGATCATTTCTTAATACGCTTTCATCAATTTCAGGTAAGTTGCAATCAATACTTTTAAATGTGACTATAGGCCTAGTCTCACAACTCTGCAACAATTTAGCTATAGGGCCTGAAAAAGAGTTAGGACCTGTTGAAGAACCATCAATCGATTGAAAAAGATGTTTGAATGGCAACTCATTAAAGTGTAAAAGGCATATAAACCATTGAAGAGGTCTGCCAATCTTTAGTTCAATCAATCGAATTACTCCTCCTTTCATGCCGGTGTTTACAACAGTGCCGTCGCATCCTACTACTTGAAGATTTTGCAAAACTGTTGGATTTTTTCAGTGAGAAACGATAAAATACCACTCGATATGTCTTTACTTTTGCCCGATCTTGGAGTTATGTGTCCAATATATTGAGATCCAGGCTCTTGAATCAGCGAATAGTGATCTTCAGACACAATGCTATCGTAGTATTTCGTACCTTTCTTTTCTCTCACTAATGTTTTATCATGACGTCCGTCAAAATAAACACCTAATAAATGATCTGGTTTATCATTTTCAATACTTTTAGGATTTAAAACTACTGCAGGTTTGGATTTTTCTCTTCTTATTTTACTTTTATCGATAACGAGGGATGCGTTACCTTCTCCAATAAGTCCGACATCTTGTAATACAGCAGAAGCAATTGCTGCAGTAGCCCTTTCTGATACACCGAATCTCTGAGAAACTGTAACGGTATTTTGAAGGGTAAATCGCATTTGATTATGCGACGTTGATGTATCTCTACTTGGCTTATATAAATTATCATTTTGCGAACTCTCATTTTGCGGACAATCAGAAGTATTTGATTCTTCTGAAAACCGATTTGGATCATTATCAGGCGGGAGTAGTTCTTCCGATTTCTTTGGTTCTGTCATGTTTTCAGATTTATTATTAATCTTTTTTGTTTCATTATGATCTACATCAGAATTGAGAGATAGATGCCTAGCACTTCTTTGGTCCAAAAGAAAATTTCTCTCTAATTTTGGTATTTTTTTATCTCTAGGACAGACGCAGTCATCAAATGATGAACATTTACATGAAGATATATCGAATAACTCTCTGGAATTGCATTTAAATTCTTCTATCCTCTGTAAAGTTCGCTCGCTAGATCCTATGCTCTTAGTTACCTTTTTTAAAGCTACATACTTTTTATGATAATTTAATAGCTTTGATTTTACTGTAAAGTGCGAGAGAATCGGGATGGTCGTATTTGCGTAAATTTTCTCGACTTTCGTAGTTACAATACCCGCAATGTCTGCAAACGAAGGTTCTGCCGTATTTTTTATAATACGTTGTTGTCTTTCAAAACGACAGCATTTTAAGACATCTTCAAACGTAGGAAGTTCTCGACCATGTAAATCCTTAGGTTGCCCCAAAATTGGACAAATAAATTGTTTAAATTTAGATCTGAGAAACTTTTCCATTTTAATACAATAACAGAAGGGACTAATAAAAAACAATATATGTACTTTCAAAGAATAACTTTAAGTGAGTTCAAAACATAGCTTGAAAGTATAGCAAAAATAAGTAAAACTAATAACTTGTATAATAATCTATATCTTATATAATGTAAGATTCACTAGCACGCTGACGGGAATTCGACCCGACATATCACCTCAGCCGAGTTCAACTTCGCTTGCGAGAAACGGAAATTGAACTCTCGCCCGCCGAGTTTCGCCGTTGTCCGTCAAACAAACGGAGGAACACGTGATCATTTTATCTCTGTTTCATTGTTGGAATACAAAATATGAAATATATTTCGTTGTATAATTGTACATGTATATGTGTGAGCATATAGATCAATAAATCAATATTTCAATTTTCTTTAAAATTTGTTACGGGATATTAAAATACAACTACCAAAAATGGTGATGCCTACGCGCATAATAAGAAGAACCATCCGATTTTTTAATATTTTATGTAAATAAGACAAATTTGTCTCTTGTAAAGACAAATAGAATGATAATTCGTTCATAAATGGGAAAAATCATCCCATGAGAATTGATACAAATTGTATAGGAAATTATGTGTATAAGTAAATTTACGACTATATTTATTACTTTATTTCATCATTTCATCACATTTAGACATACTTGAACAAAATATAAAAATATTTACAGAGAAAAAACGATAATTGAAGACGTGTGAATTTTTAATGTAATATTTGTCATTAAACACATTCACAGATTTCGTTTTTGTAAAGATATCGAATGTTTAATTCGATGGAAATAAATAAAATTTTTTTTTTGTAGCCAATAAAGATACTAGTCGATGCGGAAAAAGGCAAGGAATACGATGGTTATAATTACAAAAACGTCAGATTTTTTTTGTACGAGTTATAAAAGATTATATTAAAAAATATTTCCTTTATCCAATTTTTGTCCAAAAAAACTTCAACGGTAAAAATTCGATAAATCGACATCAAAGCAGCATTTTTTAACGACTAAGGCCGTATTTTGTTCGTAGTACCATAAAGTATTCGAAATTGTATAGTACGTAATTTTAAGATGTGTTTTGACAGAACTGTGCGCAAATAAATACTAAATTATTGAATCAGTCAATTTTTTTAGCAAAAAATGGCCAAAATTCAAGTTGTAATAACTCGTGCTAAACATTTTTTTGTTTATTGTACCAAGGTTTATTACATTTCTACAACCTCAAAAAAAAGATTTTTGGAGCCGTACTGGATAAATCTATTTTTTCTAAAAAATTTTAAGTCAGAATTTAAAAAATTGGGTTTTCCCCATATAAAACCCATGTTAAATTTCAAGGCCCTTGCTCGAGCGGAAGAAGTGCTCGAAAAAATCTGAAAAAATTCAAGAGTACTTCTTTCATGACCCTAACAAATATCCGCACTACACTTTTTTCATTTTCGAAAATTCTGTTTTTTCGACCCGCCCTATTACCCATACAATGATATTATGATTCGTGTACTAACGCACTTAAAATTACCCGGCCTAAAAAAACTAAGAAGAGAATTTATTGTTAGTATTAATAGATGTAGAGCCGACCAATACAATCTAGCCGAATCATTACATCGAATAAATATTGTATGTGATCCTAAATGCAAGTGCCAATCCGCAAACGAAAATTTAAATCATGTGACCTGGCAGTGCAACTTATATGATGATCAAAGGGGAAAGTTATTGCAAGCTCTGTCTCGATTAAAGTACTACACCCCATTAAATATAGACATTTTCTTAAGTAAACCTGAAATACAAGCCTGCCAGCACATAATTACATTTTTCAAAGATTGTGACCTTAAAATCTAATGTCAAATATATGCCAAACTATGTATCAGTATACATATTGTTAATTGTAATTGTAATTGTAGCAAGTAAGTTTGAAAGTAGCGTGTAATTTGCAGTAACTCGTGTAGCAGAAATAAACCTTGACAGGTTTAAAATGCTTAAATAAAAAAAAAAATATTTGTATGCGCCTTTTATGTATCAAAGGGTATATCGCCCGATTCCCATCGTAGACCATGATAATTATTGTGCATTAACCAATTGTTTTACGTTCAAAATGTACTTTACAACATCACTGTCGGAAATATCCATAATAAACATTTTCTTCGGTATAAACCGATTACCAGGTCCGGGGAATACTTGCACGTCGGCAATATTCTACATTTCTAGTACCTAATACTGATTTGCTTGTCCATTAATTGACGCATCATTCTCTCTCTCACACACTCTTTGCCACTTCCATGTATGGCGTGGTGCCTCTAATTCATGGATATACGTCGTACCTTTCTCTCTAGATCGTAGTATCTCTTCGCCAATTCCTATGAATCGGAAATCAAATCAGAGTGTAACAAATACAGATTTTATTCACCGTACGGTTCGATTTTCACGGTCACTAGATCCCTCTCGGTATCATCCGACGTTCCTCTCGAGATTCGGATAGATGGTCCCATACGTGTTCATTTTCGATAGTTTGCGAGTTACGATACTCAGATGATGAAGAAGTTAAACGCAATATCAAATCGTTTCAAGTACTAGCACCAGTATGATGGTCACCGCACTTTCACAATTGAATAAATCTTTTCAACGATATTCGATCTAATTGAAATGTGCATAGACGTATGAATACAAGTTTCGATTGGTTAATAATACAATTGAGTGTTCCAAAGATCTTTCAATTTTAAATAAAAAATGTTGAGTCATTAACTTGACATCGTTTAAACAATTAATTTTTGTATGTATATTAAATCGCGATATACTGCAGTCTTAAATCAAATAATTAAAATCATTACATCTTAAAGTAAGTCCACTAATAAATCTTACATGGTCTAAGTCATCTTATCTACACTACATCTTTCTTTCTATCAATGCAAAAACAAAACGAAAGACAACAAAGTATTTATCATTATGATAATAACAAATTTCTTCACATTAGAACCGTGTACAATAGCTCACATAAGGTCGCCTTATTCGTAGTGAATTGAACTTTCGAAATGTCATATTTAATTGTACTTCACGCCTCCTCCTCAAGATCAATACGTAGTACTTCTTCCTTCGTGCTCATCAAGCCAATCACATCACAGTTTTAAAGACAAAAAACATACTCGCCGTTGACATTTCATTCGATATTCATTCTTTTTTCTTGTGCCAGAAAAGCTGTACGTAAAAATTTTTATAAAGCGAAAATGGGTAAAAAAAGATCGAGATGTCGAGATTCTTCTTCTGATAGTGAATTATATAGACTGGAAAAGAGACTCAAGAAACTAAAAAGAAAAAGGAGGCATTACAAAGAACGTTCAACAAGAAATTCATCTGATAACTATTCTGAGAGTAAGATTTCACATGCCGAACTATTCATTTAATGAATAGTATTTTATTTTGTATTTTATTATATTTTTACACTTCGTGTAACGACAATAATAGTAACAGATAACATTGTCATCATTTAACCTCTACGAATCAGAATTTTGCCTTTGATTTATTCGTCAAACCTATTTTCATAATAAGTTTTTCTGTTGTAGAAAGCATGAAAATGAAATTTATTTTCTAGTTAATATTGGTTTTCTATATGCGAATATATAACCTAAAATGAGTCTGTCAAAATTCAGCTCTTTTTACTCGACAGACCTTTTCTGCGAGTATGTTTTCTTTTTTAGAAAACTATATCATTGAGGTTAATTTTACTTAACAGACCTATTCTGTTAGTATGTTTTCTTTTTTAGAAAACTGAAAGTATAACAGTTAATTGACTGCTAATTACAAAAAAGAAATGTGTTGTTTCTTTTTACATGCAGATTTTTAATTTTTCTTAATAATCTTTACTACAGGGAGCTTCTCTCGTTCAAGTGGAAACGATAGTGATGAGAGTGTAGAATATTATTCCGATAATAAAAGGAATAATGAACATAATTCCTCGAAGGGTATCCAATCCGAAATATCTACGGCTAATAAAACTACTGATGATTCTATGCAGACTGTAGAGAATTCGAATGATCAAAATGCGGAGGTTATATCGACAGATGAAAAGGAACTGAGTGATAATATTTTGAATGTAATTGGGCAAAGACTTACGGAAGACAGGTGTTTAGCACCGCCAGTTCATTCAAGTTTGACCATTAGATGGGCGGATATAGTAAAGATTGGTATACCCCATGAAGAAAAAGATTCCTTAATCAAGAAATATTCTCCGCCGCAAAATTGTACTTTTCTTGATCCTCCCACACTAAATGTTGAAATTAGTCACGCAGTTAATGAAATCGCTCGGACAAGAGGTAAGAGAATTGTTGCCAAACATCAAAAGTTAGCTGCATGTGTTTCGGGCATTGCAAAAACAATGTCTACTCTTTTAAAAATAGAAAATCCCGAAGATGTATCGATTATAGAGGCTCTTAGCGATATGTGTCGTTTAATTACCGACACTTTACATGACGAAACTTTAACTCGAAGAAGTTTATTGTTAGCGGTTTTAAATTCTTCGGTAAAAGAAACTCTAACGATGACTACTACGGACGACCAACTTTTTGGAAATAAATTTGCTGAAGATTTAAAAACAGCTAAATTATTTGACAAGTCTGTAGAAGTTTTGAAGAACAAGAAATCATCTTCAAAAATAGATCCAAAAAACCTGAAGGGCCCGTCGCGATTTCCGAACAGATTCTACTCGATGTCGTCAGGCGGGCAGAAACAGCGGTACCACAAATATCAGAATTCTCGATTTGTAGATCGTCGAATTCAATCGAGACAGTATGCGCCCAAGAATCCACAAAAGCAACAACATGCGAAGAAACGTTAAACAACACTGTAAATGCTATGGCTGGGCGTTTAAAACTATTTTACAATAATTGGAAGAATATAACTTCAGATCCAAAAATTTTATCGTGGGTTAAAGGTTATAAAATACCTTTTATTTCTGAGCCTGTACAACGCAACCAGGTTGCTAAAGCCCTTTTTTCTGATTCAGAAAAAGTAATAATTTCTAAGTTGATTTCAGATCTAATTAAGAAGGGAGCAATAACTGAATGCGAATCAGTCAAAGGTCAATTTTTATCAAATATTTTTACTGTTCCGAAACCTGACAAAAGTTTTCGTTTGATTTTAAATTTAAAATGTTTAAATCAATTTATTCAAACCGACCATTTCAAGCTTGAAGATTTTAAAGTAGCCTCAAAGTTAATACATTTTAATTGTTTCATGTCATCTTTAGATCTAAAGGATGCATATTACCTAATATCAATTGACAAATCTCGTAGAAAGTATTTAAGATTTGAATTTTTGAATAAGCTTTACGAATTTACATGCTTACCATTCGGTTTATCGACAGCTCCGCAAACATTCACAAAATTAATGAAACCGATAATTAATTATTTAAGACAAAAAGGCTTTTGTTCTGTTCTGTATTTGGATGATTTTTTATTACTAGAAAATACGTATTTAGAGTGTATGATAAATGTCGAAGAAACTATTTTAATATTAGAAAAGCTTGGTTTTGTTGTAGCATATGAGAAAAGTAAATTAATACCGTCTCAAAGAATTCAATATTTAGGTTATATTTTTGACTCTTTAAAAATGTCAATCGAATTACCAGAACATAAAAGAACTGCAGTTAAGCATAAAATAGAAAAATTTAGTACCATGTCAAAATGTAAAATTAGAGAACTTGCTCACTTTATTGGAACGCTGATATCCTGTTGTCCTGCAATAAAATATAGTTGGGCTCATACAAAAAATTTTGAACGCCAGAAATATTTAGCTCTTACAAAAAATAATGGAAATTATGATGCTATTATGAAAATAGTAGGTTTTGATTCAGATTTGAAATGGTGGAAAGAACAAATTGTAACAGGAATTAATTCTATAACAATACCAGAATATAATATGGAGATTTCCTCTGACGCATCCCGCTCAGGTTGGGGAGCTGTTTGTAAACATGAAAAAGCGAATGGCTTTTGGACAGATGCAGATAAAAAATATTACATAAATTATCTAGAATTACAAGCAGCATTTTTTGGTGTTATGTGTTTTGCTAATAATAGCAGAAATGTAAATATTTTATTAACAATAGATAATACTATTGCACTATCATATATAAATAGAATGGGTGGTGTGCGATTTACACATCTAAATGACCTGGCAAAACGGTTTTGGCAATGGTGTGAAGTTAGAAATATTTGGGTTTTTGCTACTTATATAAAATCAAAAGATAATTATGAGGCTGATAAGGAATCGCGAAAATTACCTCCAGAAACGGAATTTTCTTTGTCAGATGATGTCTTCAAAATTATAATACAAAACTTTGGCAAACCAGAAATTGATTTATTTGCTAGTCGCTTAAATAACAAATGTAAACGATATTATTCGTGGAAAAAAGATCCTGGTTTTGAAGCTATAGATGCCTTTACAAAATCTTGGAATAATTGTTACTGCTATGCATTTCCACCATTTAGTATGATTTTAAAAACTCTTCAAAAAATTAAGAAAGAAAAAGTTGAATGAATTGTTGTTGTTCCAGACTGGCCTGCCCAGTCATGGTACCCAATGTTTCAATCGATGTTAATTACAAATCCATTAAAGTTTCAACCTAATGTGAATCTATTGATAACCTCCAATAGGAAACCACATCCGCTGTGGAAGAATCTTTCCCTGGTGGCCGAGAGATTATCCGGAAGGCTTTAATACTTCAAGACGTTCCATCAACATCTATGAACATTTTATTATCATCTTTAAGAGAGAGATAGAGAGAGAATGATCGACAATTAAATATGACATTTCGAAAGTTCAATTCACTACGAATAAGGCGACCTCATGTGGGCTATTGTACACGGTTCTAATGTGAAGAAATTTGTTATTATCATAATGATAAATATTTTGTTGTCTTTCGTTTTGTTTTTGCATTGACAGAAAGAAAGATGTAGTGTAGATAAGATGACTTAGACCATGTAAGATTTATTCGTGGACTTACTTTAAGATGTAATGATTTTAATTATTTGATTTAAGACTGCAGTATATCGCGATTTAATATACATACAAAAATTAATTGTTTAAACGATGTCAAGTTAATGACTCAACATTTTTTATTTAAAATTGAAAGATCTTTGGAACACTCAATTGTATTATTAACCAATCGAAACTTGTATTCATACGTCTATGCACATTTCAATTAGATCGAATATCGTTGAAAAGATTTATTCAATTGTGAAAGTGCGGTGACCATCATACTGGTGCTAGTACTTGAAACGATTTGATATTGCGTTTAAATTCTTCATCATCTGAGTATCGTAACTCGCAAACTATCGAAAATGAACACGTATGGGACCATCTATCCGAATCTCGAGAGGAACGTCGGATGATACCGAGAGGGATCTAGTGACCGTGAAAATCGAACCGTACGGTGAATAAAATCTGTATTTGTTACACTCTGATTTGATTTCCGATTCATAGGAATTGGCGAAGAGATACTACGATCTAGAGAGAAAGGTACGACGTATATCCATGAATTAGAGGCACCACGCCATACATGGAAGTGGCAAAGAGTGTGTGAGAGAGAGAATGATGCGTCAATTAATGGACAAGCAAATCAGTATTAGGTACTAGAAATGTAGAATATTGCCGACGTGCAAGTATTCCCCGGACCTGGTAATCGGTTTATACCGAAGAAAATGTTTATTATGGATATTTCCGACAGTGATGTTGTAAAGTACATTTTGAACGTAAAACAATTGGTTAATGCACAATAATTATCATGGTCTACGATGGGAATCGGGCGATATACCCTTTGATACATAAAAGGCGCATACAAATATTTTTTTTTTTATTTAAGCATTTTAAACCTGTCAAGGTTTATTTCTGCTACACGAGTTACAGCAAATTACACGCTACTTTCAAACTTACTTGCTACAATTACAATTACAATTAACAATATGTAGACTGATACATAGTTTGGCATATATTTGACATTAGATTTTAAGGTCACAATCTTTGAAAAATGTAATTATGTGCTGGCAGGCTTGTATTTCAGGTTTACTTAAGAAAATGTCTATATTTAATGGGGTGTAGTACTTTAATCGAGACAGAGCTTGCAATAACTTTCCCCTTTGATCATCATATAAGTTGCACTGCCAGGTCACATGATTTAAATTTTCGTTTGCGGATTGGCACTTGCATTTAGGATCCTCTCTCTCTCTCTCTCTCTCTCTCTCTCTCTCTCTCTCTCTCTATCTCTCTCTCATAAGCGCGTCGTGAAATTCCTACAGTGTCCCTCGTGTAGTAAATGTTATCACGAGTCTTGCGGGCGTCTATACATGCACGGTAAACCGGAGACCGTGTGTTGTGTGCACGGAGAAAAATTGCCTCGGTGTTACACTGGGCAGCGCTGGCGAATCGGTGCTACTTGACTTGAACGTGGAATAGCGCGTAGGAGCATCCACGAAAAGTTTACAGAGAGAGTCGAAACTCTGCGATCACTAGTGCCCCCATGGAATTTCGTGCATCGATATGCTGAATCGGTGGTACCCTACTTCTCCGCGTAATGGCGTGCGAAGCGTCGAAAGAAGTTTTACAGCGCGAGTCGAAACTCTCGGCATATACATGTGTAAACTTTCTCGCTGCTGGGTCTGCAGAGTGCATGCAGTCAGCCACTGCACAGACTTTTGCCGTGCAGCTCCAAGCAAACGAGTGTGCATATGTATGCCCAGAGTTTCAACACACGTTGTAAACGGTTTACCGGCGCTTCGCACGCTATTCCGTGGAGAAATCAAGAACCACCTATTCCCCACTACCGCTGCACGGATTTTCACGTGACAGGTGTTCTTACAAAGTTGCGACGCTTTCTGTAAAGCTTTCTCCGGTGTTGTGCCGCCCTATCCCTCGGGAAAATCAAGTACCACCGACTCGAACCATGTGCTGCACGGAGTTATAACGAGACATTTTTTCTCCGTGTGCGCTCATTATCGCCCCTTCACGGAGAAAAATTGCCTCGCTGTTACACTGGGCAGCGCTGGCGAATCGGTGCTACTTGACTTGAACGTGGAATAGCGCGTAGGAGCATCCACGAAAAGTTTACAGAGAGAGTCGAAACTCTGCGATCATTAGTGCCCCCATGGAATTTCGTGCATCGATATGCTGAATCGGTGGTACCCTACTTCCCCGCTTAATGGCGTGCGAAGCGTCGAAAGAAGTTTTACAGCGCGAGTCGAACTCTCGGCATATACATGTGTAAACTTTTTCGCTGCTGGGTCTGCAGAGTGCATGCAGTCAGCCACTGCACAGACTTTTGCCGTGCAGCTCCAAGCAAACGAGTGTGCATATGTATGCTCAGAGTTTCAACACACGTTGTAAACGCTATTCCGTGGACAAATCAAGAACCACCTATTCCCCACTACTGCTGCACGGATTTTCACGTGACAGGTGTTCTTACAAAGTTGCGACGCTTTCTGTAAAGCTTTCTCCGGTGTTGTGCCGCCCCATCCCTCGGGCAAATCAAGTACCACCGACTCGAACCATGTGCTGCACGGAGTTATAACGAGACAATTTTTCTCCGTGTTCTCTCCTCGCGGCACGCCGCTGCAAGTAACGCCGTCACGTGCGTTCTGCCCCTCTCCGAGCTTCGTACGTCATCCTCTATCCTAAGCCCCCCGCGAAGTCAGGTGCCGGTATTAACACCGTCGCGATTATTTTCGGCAAGCTCCGCTTCGCATACCATACTACCCGTCCCGCCTACTTTGTCCGATCGAGCGTAGTCGACGATGGACACCTCACAGCAATTTCGGGAAATAATGGAAGTGATAACAGGGCTTCGCTCCGAACTCTCTGTCGTCCGTAATGATACTACAGCTATTCGGAAAGATCTTTCCGAACTGACAGCTGCTGTACAGCAAAATACCGCTGCATGTACCACGCTCAAAGCCGATATTGCTTACATGAAGCATTCTAATGCTCTCGCTAGACCAACATCGGACATTATAGTAACAGGTATTCCAAATAGGTGCTCGTTGCAGTTCAATGATATTGTACTCCGGGTGCTAAATCACTTAAAACTGCCTGGTTTATTCAGCGACGTCCTCAGTATTAAACAAAAATGGATTGGAAACGCCCATCTACCTCGTATTCTTCATGTGTATCGGTAAAAAATTACAACATTGTACGTAATGATCGGGCTCTTTTCGCGGATAGACAGACACATGACGGAGGTGTCGCATGCTATATTCATAATTCTCTAGCGTATAATATATTGGAATGTTCGGTTAATGATAGTATAAATACACCAGAATACCTCTTTTTGGATATTAAATCCTCTGCAAGCAATTTATTATTTATTGTCATGTATCGGCGTCCCTAGGGTCAACTTTTTGCAGAATTTATAATAAAATTTAATTCGTATATCTCTAGATACCAAAATATTATTGTAACCGGCGACTTAAATTGTAACCTCTTAGATAATACATTTGATTCTAAATATCTCAAAGATTTTATTTTCGATTATTCACTTTTTTCTGTTCCTTTTGGACCAACGCACTATTCCGGTTTTTCATATTCACAAATTGATGTCATGATTGTTCATTCAGGTGACAAAGTTAAAAGCTTTTCTACGACTACAACCCCATTCGCGGCGGGCCATTGTCTTATATCAATTTTGTACGAATTTAGTAGCCTAGATCACATACCACAGATTATTAGTTACCCTAATTTTACGCAATGTAATTATGCAAAATTAAATAGTGATCTAGCCGCGTTACTTAAAGTTAAGCTTCCTAACCTCTTAATATCCGATCGTAACTTAAGTGAAATTAACCTTAATAGCTATGAATGTACACGGAGTCTTAGCACATTATATGAATGTATCACGAAAGTATTAAACTGTCATGCGCCAATTGTTACGAAACGCATTTTGCATCGTTCTATTTCGGGGCTTTCGTTGGAGTTACGAGCTAGAATAAAAGAACGAGATAAACTGTTCATGCGCGCGAAACGTACGCGGAACTCGCGTTTACTAGATAGATGATTATCGAAATATGCGTCGTGAAATCAAAAACTCATTAAAAGCGGCTAGAAATCGCTATTTAGCCGATCAAGTACTCCAGCAAACGAGTACCAACAAACTTTGGTCCTGCCTCAGGAGGCTAGGACTCGCAAATGAGTCTTCTAAGTCTGCTCTCCCTCATTTCTCATCTGCTACACTAAATCGTTACTTTGCACAAATATCATGTTCTCATCCATCGTGTGATCCTATGACTCTGAATAATATTATCCAGCGTCCATTACCTGTATCTCACCCAACTTTCACCTTTACCCCAATTCAATGTCATGAAATTCTCCTTAGTCTAAACCTAGTGGAGCAAAAATCACGCGGGCTTAGCCCAGATCATATTCCATTAAATCATCTTAAACCAATGTTCTCAACCTTAACACTATATTTAACCGCAATTTTCAATCTTTCACTCATCACTGGTCATTTCCCGCCTATTTGGAAATCATCATTTATTATCCCACTCAAGAAAACTGCAAATCCCATAAGCCCCTCTGAAACTCGACCAGTTACAAACCCTTCTCACCTCTCCAAGGTCATCGATTCACTTATCACCCAACAAATTACCCTATACTTGGAGAAAAATAACCTATTACATCCCAGACAGTGCGGATTCCGAAAACACCACAGCACTCAAACTGCACTACTACATCTTATGGATGACGTACGCTTGGGAATCGATCGTGGGGAAGTCACTATACTAGTCCTATTTGACTTCTCGAAAGCCTTCGATACCCTAAGTCATTCATTAATTTTGACATGTCTTCGAGACATAGGTTTCGACGAATCAGCGTTGAGATGACTTCATTCATACTTATCAAACCCTTCTCATAAAATAATTGGTCTAGATGGTCATTACTCAGATCCCGAATATACAACATCTGGTGTACCACAAGGTTCGAGCCTAGGGCCAATCTTATTCATCATCGTCATCAATACCTTATTTGCCAGGCTTCATTATTATCGTAACACTTGTATCATCTTTGCCGATGATGTGCAATTCTATTTAACGGCACCAATTAGTCGCTTAAATGCAACAATATCCTATTTAAATAGCGACATCATAGAACTAGTGAAGTGGTCTCACGACGTTGGGCTCACCTTACACACGTAAAACACAGGCCATTATCCTTGGTTCCTCACAGAACCTTACAAACATCAAAGATCTCGTCATACCGCAGATAATTGTTGGGATGGACGTAATACCTTACACACGTGAAGTAAAGGATTTAGGTGTAATAATTACTTCTGACCTAACGTGGAATGGTCATATAAACACCATTTCGTCTAAAGTGCACAACGTCCGGTATAGGTTAAAATACCGCGGTGCCTTTCTTCCATAATCTATCAAGCTTTCCCTTGTTAATTCGTTGGCCATTCCACACCTTGCCTACGCATCCGTAGTTACAGCTGATTTGACAGCTTATCTTAACACCAAACTACAACGCCTACAGAACGTTGCCTTACGGTATGTGTATCGTTTGCGGCGTGATGAGAGACTAGAGCCGTATCGAAAGAAAGCGAACTGGCTTACTGTTGCATCTAGGAGGCAACTCTTTCTTGGAAATCTCACTCACAAGATTATTACTACCGCCCAGCCTTCTTATTTGGCTGAAAAATTCATACCAATCCATGATTCATTACGTCGATCATCTCGCCATCATTTATCTCGTTTCTCACTCCCTACTCCACGTACTAACATCTTTGCTCGTTCATTCTGGATCACAGCTATTGAATTTTGGAACTCTCTTCCTCGCCATATTCAATCACTCACCTCCATTGAATCTTTTTGATCAAACCTTCTTGCACATTTGGTTAGGGCAGACCGAACGTAGGATACAAGTTATAACTCCACTGGAGTGTAACATTTGAACAGCTCAAAAAAGAAATTATTATAAATCTCAATTTTACGATTAGAATTAGATAGATATGCATCTTCAATAGCGAATTATATAATCAAGCTCTCGTTCTACTTGTCATGTGTTTACTTTCTTTTCTAAACAATAGTTTATATATTATATTGATAACTCTACATTATAACGCCACATTGCGGAGACAACAAGTCTATTGTATTATCGCATCCTGTCCGAAAAATTGTAACGGCAGGATGCTGTTTGAATCTTGTCCACGGTTCGTTGTGGCCAGGGCAATAATAAATTTGTTTTCAATCAATCAATCAATCAATCTCTCTCTCTCTCTCTCCCGCCCTCTCTCTCTCTCTCTCTCAACTCTCTTACCTTACATTAAACACGCGATTGACTACGCGCAGCACTTGTTAGTCCACACTTCCTCTCGCACTTGCGCAATAATCGCGTTTTTCGCCTTACCAAGTGCAATTCCGAGTAAAAAACAAAATTCTTTCTTCAGAATGACACTTCCAAATGGTGTTCGTCGCCCTGTCTCCTACCGATGTTTTTCACCTTCCTCGACCAGCCTGGCCACCTGCCTTTCACCTTCCGAGTGTGGATGACAGCTCGTGCGGTTAAGGTTATGATTCCTTCTTTCAGCTCGCGTTCGAAAATCGACGAAACTGTTCCTTACACCATGGTTGGCAAGCAAAAAACACAAATTGAACAACCGTGATCGCGTTGAAATCAATGTCTTGTTTTACCTTGTTCCTATTTATATTATTTCTCTAAAGAGGGTTCGTATCAGAGCCGAAAACGTTAAATTAATTTTTTTGATATTATAAAATTTATTTCTCTCCTCTTTCCCAAGATTAGATAAAACATACAAACATATTCGGTGTTATTATTATGTAGGCAGCTATTAAATAATAAAATAATGAAGAGAGACGTAGACTTACAAATATTATTATTATTATATATATATGTATGTTTGCTTAAACATTTCAAGCCTGTTAATAAATAATAAAGCGGACACCTGAGATGTCCACCGCGACGTCATCCATTCGTTCGGGTCACACGTGCAGAAAACCGTTGGAAGTTGGAGATTCGGGTGTCCTATTGTTAGCCGAATTGTTATAGTAAATCGAGACATGCAAAGGCATACCGCGGCGGCAATCACCTTTATAGTCGATAATCGAATGACATTTGAAGACATCCGCTGTAGATTAGGATGTCGAATTAACGAACAATTGACTCATCTGAATCTGCACGTGCAGATATTCGAGCCCGTAATCACCGAATCACTAAAGCATCGATATCTGATAAGAAAGCGGCGATTCGCGGAAGACGAGTCTTATCGGACACTATCACTGATCTATGTAATATGGATAGGCTATAGAAGGCCAAAAAGTGATGCAGTTTGAAGGAAAACGATGGAGGGGATGGTAGGAAAATAGGACAGAGTAGAGGGAATATAGTTTTCCGAAACCGCTCGAATGCTTCCGATTGTATCCGAGTTCAGGGCCAAGCTAGGAATCTGGGATGGGATTTGTGTTCCCGAGTTCCGAGTTCCGTGTTTCCGACCAGTTCCGACTTCCGCCATCTTGCGAATATCAGTTTTACTAAAACAATCTACATTGAACATATTAGATATATAAAATAACTGTCTTGTCTATTTCATTTCGTTTTTTACAATTTTATGAGGAAATATATATATAAATAAGTGATGGCAATACTGGACATTTTCAAATGTTTAATTTCATTACATTGCGAGCATTGCCGTTTTTAATTTAGCGGGAAACCACTCCTTCCGTTCGCTTGAGGCTACGTTCGCCAATAGATGCAAGGTGGGAGAGATCGCGGAGTACGAAAGTTCTCTTCACTCAGACGTCCTATTTTCCTACCATGCATCACAATCTAGCCATACACAATGCATTGTATAGCCTATCCATATTATATAGATCAGTGGACACCACGGTTGATGGTGTCTCGTAAACACCCCCGCTACCGAATTATGCGCAAAGCCGACCTGACTTGTAACGGACAATTGCATTGGCCAGTCATAGTCGCCCCGTGAATGCCGCCGTGAACATTTCGGTGCAGAGTCGCGCACCATTCGTAATCTGCTGAAGATCTCCGAAAGATTCGTCGGTCATCAGCAACTCTCCGCGAAATAAACGACTTTGTGGGACTTAATCCCAACGCGATCTTTTTGTAAAAACCTCAGTTGGCGATAGAAATAATAAATATACACAGTTTAAATCAACTCTCGCCTTTCACTTGGGGTGTCGATCCCCTTAACGCGTATCCCGCAACCCGATTCCTTTCGCTACCGGGAATCAGTAAAAATAATTAAATTGTTACTTCGAAAACGTAACACTTTCTAAGTAATACCAATCATCGGATATTAATTAATTTGTAAACGAAAACAATTCCAAATAATTCTTTGCTACTTTGAATAATTAATTATAACTTCACGTAATTATAGATATCAAACTGTTTATTATAATTAATCATTTTATTAATATTCTGTATCAAGATGGCGTATGATTAAAATATGTAGTATACATTACTCAAAATGTTATATTAGAATTATCAAATTATCTCACATTACACAAAGCAAATATTAGTACTTCCCGATAATCATGGAAATAAAAAACAATCAAAGCACTATTATTTAATATAAGTTTTGAAAACTGAAGTTTGGCTTAAAATTTGAATGCGAGTACTTTCTGGAACCAAATTTTATATTCTATTCCATTATATACACTGCTTGTAAAATGCACAATAATTATTATGAAAAGATGTAAAAGTGCATTTTTTTTATGAAATTGAAATTTTACGAAAAAAATTCCTAAAATTTATGCACATTTGCATTAAATTCCATAAACATGTATTGAATTTCATTAAAATGTTCCCAAATATCAATTTAATTTGCAGTGACATTAAATTTAGGCTCGATCTACATAAGTATCCACGTATGTAATCTCTTTCTTCCGGACCATGAAGTAAGAGATACGGACCCTCTGAGCGAGGCCGCGCCCACTACTACACTCTAACCTCACCTAGCAAGTCGAAAACATAAAAAAACGAAATAAGAAATTATTTTTTTTTAAATTATAACGCTGTGGCGTCGAATCAAGACCCCTCTGCATCAAACATTATACGACAAACATACGTGGATTGAGACACTCCGTCAATTTAATATACTTAATAAATTAGTTACTTATTGTTAATAAATTTTATACGGTGTAATTTGTATTTCAATTTCTGAGAACAGACTAAAATAATGTACCATATTTATCTTATGTTGTTTGCATTAAATTATGGTTACACGTATTATTTATGAATCTATTCTTAAATTGTGTTAATATTTGATACTTATGTTTGCTATTAATATACAGATTCTGCACTGAAAATTACGTTTATTTCAGATTTATTGCTTGAGAAGCTGACATTCATGTTTATTTAAAAATTGCATGTAGACGAAATAAACGGATAAGGACCTAGTTTTGTAATCTGTACACAGCAAGTCATCCAAGGAAATCACGGCAGACAACAATGTTCTTGGCGAATATATCGAAGGCACTGTTCCACTGTTTGTTTCTCCAATTTTCTTTTCTGTCGTTTGGCCAAGCAGGTATACATTAGTAAACAATGACATTATGTTTTTTCCTTACATGCAAATTATTCGAATATGGATGTTGTGTTACAGATACTACGTCATGCACGAAACACGCAGATTGCAAAATGATTTGCGAAATGCAAGATATAAGTAAATATTATCAACTTGATCGCCCGGAAAATTTAAGAGTAAATCCGTATTGGGTGCCCGTCTGTGAAGACGAGGGTAGTAACAAATCATGCAAGTGTAAAGTGTGGTATAGAGACGTCTATACAGGAAGTAAGATAAAAACGATATAATGAAGCATATTTTAAAATAAACACCATTTTTCCTTTATATTCCTCAATATATTCCATTTATATTTCCCAATCATACATATGATCACTCAAAAATAAAGGACCATGCACGAAGCATGTGGGAAATAGATCCCAGTCGATTTGGCTGCAATATGATGGAGTTAAAGTGGTCATGCTGAAATATTCTCCTGAGTTGAAGCACCAATAGTTTCTGAGATAAAAAGCTGCATCCGAAACATAAATATTGTGGGTTGCGTTGTGTGGCTGTGAATTAATATTTGTGTGACGACCATTTAAGATCTCTCCCATAAGAGCGGCGGTGGCTCAGTTAGTAGGGTATCGGCTTCGTAATCAGAAAACCCTGGTTCGATTTTCGATCCCGGCTCTGCCATCTGTCATCGGGACACACACACACACACACGCACGCACGCACGCACGCATGCACTCACACCTATAATTCTATTCTTCCGATTCGAATATCTCGAAAACTATTCATTATTGGTGTTTGAGACCTGGAGGACATTTGATCAGGACCATTTTATCTACATCATATTCAAAATTTCGCCAAATCGACAGGGCTATATTTCCTATTTGTTCTAGATCCTTTCTAACGCAAAACAATAAGTAAGACAATTTACATGTACCATGCCATGAAATAGTTGCGAAATATTTTCTTTTCGAAAAACAATAATAATATTAATGGATGTCAGTAGAAGAAAATTCTTTTTTAAACAATTTTCTTTTTTATGACAATTTTAATGATACAAACCCCGGCCATGTTCATTTTCCTCATTTATGAGGTTCATACCCGCACCCTTTTACATTATCTAATGTGTTTTTTTTTGTTTTTCATTCCATATAACCGATAAAATTACACGCCTGTTTAATTTTGAATCATTCCTTGTTTGTAAGCCGGAAGCGCTGATATACCAAAAATTTTTTATTTTCTATTTCAAAGGCTTCTGTGTCCGAAAGTTTAGAATAAAGCAGTAATTAATCACGTCAATTTCAGTAAAATGTGATCCAGATTCATTCGTAAATACTGGCGAGCCCTGTACGCAATACTGCAACTCAATGAAACCACAAGGTGTAGGAGTAGCAACTCGTTGCGGAATACTGGAGGAATGCACTTGCATGTGGACTCACCTCGATCTCTCATTGACCGACTTAAAAGTGCCGTTCGAATAATACTAAACAATCGAAATAACCACAAACGATTTAATCTCTACAGTACATGTGATTGGCTATAACTTGATCAGCGTTTTATATATGAATATTTGCAAACATTTTCCAATATATATTTGCTTAATGAATATCTCTCTATATAAATAAAGTATATAAATGTAGTTATTATGGCTTATAAATTTGTTGAATATGAATTTATTTATTACAAAAATGAAACTTTAAGAAAAATATTAATATCTAATTTACCAATACTTTTAAAGTATTTATATTTTTTATCCCTGAACAATGTGATTAACATAACGAACTAACGTAAATAAAACAAAGATCATGTGTTTTAGAAGAGGAGAAATTCTGGATTCGCACTCCAGAAATTTCTCTTATAAAGGAACTGCGGTTGAGGTTGTTAATATGTACCGTTATTTAGGAATCGCGTTTTCCACCTTAGAGCTCGGTCGGCGTCCATGCGCACACCAGTCCTCAAGCAGGGAAAAGTTTGACTAAAATGGATCCAAAATCGGCTTTGATATGTTATTTCTACATCATTTATAGGTTCGAAATCTGTAAAGAACAAAATCGTAGCTGCTCCTTTTCTCGAGATATTCGTATTTTAATATTTTTCTGATTGTTTTTGCTAGTAATTATACTGATATATATTATAGTTTCACTTATCTCACTTTTAATTTTTCATTTTGATGATAAATAATACCAGAAATCTTTGCTGTATCTTTATGGACCGCATATAACAAAAATTGCGATTTTACTTCCGCCGCGCCGCTCTGCTGGTTGTAGTTGGAGCAAGCGCAAAATTTGTTTCTCGCAAGTGAAGTGTGTAACGTCAAGTTCATAAGAACGCGGGCCATACGCCGCGCCGTTCCTCGTTACGTTTATGGCATAAGATGTCTCATCCTATGAAGAAATGTTCCCATGCTGAAAACAGACTTAAAGTTTGTGGCCCATGTGGTAAAAAAATATCTTTTGGAAACATTAAACCCGATAAATTTCTCATAAGCACAAAAATCCAGGGCCTTATAACAAAATTTGTAAACAGCGATTTCAAATTATCCGATGAAAGGTTTCCGATAAGTATTTGTCGAACTTGCTACTTAACGCTCCTCGATGCTGGAAAAGGGATATTTAAAAGACCTATACAAAAAATGCCCAATTATGAAGACATAATACTGCACAAAGATACTCGCGCAAAAAAAGATGTATGTGAATGTTATATATGTGTGACTGGCAGATTTGAAGGCCATACACCAGTCTTGAAAGGAAAAGGTTGTAAAAGGGATACAAATAATGTAATTGATACATCTAATAGACCTTCTAACTGTGTTAACGAAGGGAAAAAGGCAATACTTAATAAAAAATCTGCTCATCTCCTTCTTTGCAAAAATTGCTTTCAAGAAATCGGTAAAGGCAAAAACCATGATTGTAAAAATATCAGTAACACTATCCCAAAAATTACAAAAAAAACTACCAGAAAAAGAACGAGATAAAATTGTTAGTGCTATTTTAAGAAATAAAATTGAATGCGAAAAATCAACTGGAAAGCTTGAAAACGTGAATATAAATCTGTCTACCGGAGGTCGTCCAACAAGAATAATAATAAATCCTGCTGAAAAAAAAATGTTTCTATAACGGAAGATAGTTTAGATAATTTTCGAAATAATTTAGGAGTATCAATGACATTCATGAACAAAGTAACAAATTTTCTAAGATGCAATGTTGGGAAAAAAAATGTTCCTGCAAATTATCGTAGTCACATGTTGCAGAAATTAAAAATATTGGCAGATGTGTATAAAAGCGGCATATATGAATTCGAATGTGAGAAATCAATGAAAAACAGTATAGAAAAAAGACCAACAGTGTACGCAGATGCAGGGGAGTTGCTTGATGCAATTATAAAAGAACGAAATATAAAGGGCAACGTTCTAATTAAAGTTATGGCCGATGGAGGGCAAGGTTTTTTTAAGATTTGCTTGACCATTTTGCCCGAAAATTATTTTCCAAAATTAGACTGCACTATTGACAACATTAATGAAGATGATGATACTAAGTTGGAAGATTGTGATAATTCGTCTGGGAAAAGAAGACATTAAAGAAGTATTCTGAAGGTGGTAGTATTAATAAGAAAAGCAAGCTTACAAGTGTTAACAGATTACTGTTATTATGTATTGTACCTGAAATTAAGGAATCGTATGAAAATGTTAAAGTTTTAGTACAGTTAACACAACTTAATAATATTCCGTTTAAGTTTGTGGCTGATTTTAAGCTCTTCCTTATAATTAATGGACAACAAACAGCTTCGGCTATGTTTCCCTGCCCACATTGCTTTATATCATTAGTGGATTTAAGGCATCAGAAGGACCTTACAAGTGCAGATATAAATATTGTTTCCGATAACAGTCACTGTAAGAGTTCAGAGAGTAAAAACCCTGCGAGACTAAAGACATACGGCGATGTAAAAAAAGACTTCGAAAATTTTAAACTTTTAGGGGAAAACAAGAAGTTCGGTAAAGAATGTCACAGACTTTTGTTCTGCAAAAGTGTATTATCCCCGAACTTCATGTTTTACAAGGTTTTGTCAACCATCTTTTTTGGAATGGTTTGGTCCCACTCGTAGGAAAAGAAATTATTATTACATATAAAATTATTATTATACATTATTGTGGCCAAAAAAATTAAAAATAGTAGCAAAAAACTATCATGGAGATTCATTCGAAGGAAATGCTTGCAGAAAACTTCTGAAAGAATCCGATAAACTTAATGATCCGAACATCTATGAAGAAGTGGGATATTTTAAAATTATCCCTTTCATCAGTAGTTTCAAGGCTATGAATAAAATAGTTAGCTGTAGTTTTACTTCAGGTAAAGTTGGACCTTCTCTGGATTTGTACATACAAGAATTGCGTAAAAGTATCGAAAGTCTGGACATTTCCATAACATTAAAAATCCATGTTATTTTGGAGCATCTGAGAGAAAGTTTGCAGTTTTGTATTGATGATAACAATGGTTTAGGGTATTGGTCCGAACAAACTGGCGAGTCTGTGCATCGTGATTTTCTGAAGATTTGGGACCGATACAAGATTAAAATTATCAACGATGAATCTTATCCATGAAGACTTTTAAAAGCAGTTACAGAATACTCGTCAGTTCACATTTAAAGATTAATCATAATAAAAACTAAAGAATAAATGAGATTTAAAATTTGCGTTCCCAACATGAATATGAAAAAAAATACAGAAAACAAAACTATAAAAGTTAAAAAAAAATAATAAAAGTCATTTTAAAAAACAAAAAAAAAAATAAAAATCATTTGAAAAAACCAAAAAAAAAAGTTTTAAAATTTGCGTTCCCAACGACAATACGAAAAGTTAAACATAGAAAACAAAACCATAAAAGTTAAAAAAAAAATAAAAATGATTTTAAAAAACAAAAAAAAAAAATAAAAAAAATAAACAATATAAAAAAAAATGGAGCCACGTAGCCACAACGTCCTCGTCGTTGGTTCCGGGTTACGCTAAGGGTGGATTTAATAGAAATTGGTTTGCAAATAAATATTTTGAACAAAATAAACAATATTTATGCATTTCAGCCAGTGAAATGAAAAATACGAATATCTTAAGAAAAGGAGCAGCTATGATTTTGTTCTTTACTGATTTTGAACCCATAAATGATGTAGAAATAGCCTATCAAAACCGATTTTGGATCCATTTTAGTCAAACTTTTCCCTGCTTGAGGATCGGTGTGTGCGAGGATGCGATCGTGAAAATGCATGCTGCAACAGCTACGGTAATACCCTTAATGGTTTCCGCAGGGATTGATACGTAGGACGTGGTTTTAAAGCTCTACAGTGCAATGACAATGTCCATTTTATTATATTGCGCACCTTTTTGGGTACTTAGATACCAGAGCAGCCTGGAGTCAATACAAATTGCATTATTCAAAAGGTTTCTTTCTCTTCCCCGGAGAACTCTCCATCCTAACTGATTAGATTCTAGCTGGGGTTACTGCCGATTTCGGTAGAGATCCTAAACAGGGCAATTGGATGGGTTATTCGAGTTCTCAGGAAGCCATACTCCAGGCTGCCTAAGATTCTATTATTGACACTCAATGAACTAGCTCACTCCTCTTCCTTTGCGGATTCTATGAACTGGATCTCCCAGCTAAAATCGATTTTAGATCGCGTTGAGGTGTCTGGACTGCGGGAGAATTTTAAATGCGAATTTTTAGGAACAATCCCGATCAACTATAGTGAAAATTCCGATTTACTGCCACTCCTCGGATTCAATTTACACGCTTTACCCTAGACGTCTACCCATCGAATACACCAAAGTAAACGCAAATCCGATTAGCAACGATCTATGAGTGCTCGTTTACCATCGCTGGCTGTCGCTATATCTATGATCCAACAGCCTCCTCTTCGCTTTGTAACCCGGCTTACCTGAGGACCTAACTCACATCATTACTAATTGTCCGGTACATTTTTCTTTGCGTGCAAATTTGTTTAATACCGCAACTGTCCACACTCATTCTTTCTAGCATGACCTTTATAAACTTCTCTGTGATAACGATCGGCACTAAGCGTGGCTCTTATATAAGTACCTAAAGACTTGTACCTAAAGAAATTTTATGATAGGTTATTAAGCATTTTTTCTATTGGTTGAGCACGGAATTGTGAAAGCGAGCATTTATTTTCGTTATTCTCTATCGACTGTTATTATTGTTTATATTAGCGTAGTATATAAGCTAAAACATGTAAAATATATGTACACAAATGCTGATATTCATCTTCCATGGGATATTATTCCCTAAGCATAAGGTAGAAATAAACTAACTAACTAACTATATAATTAATCAATGAACAATTATCAGATTAAATTAGACTATTTATTTAGTTTCTGCGTTCTTGTTTGACTGTGATTAGAAAATTATGGAATTACGTTTTTTAATAACATGATAATAGTGTTAAAAATTAACTATAACGAACAGCGAATATACGGCATATTTGCTATTTGAGTTAATTATGGATGTTCCTATTTCTATGTTCCTTAAATCTAAACTTAACTATGATTACTTCGACTAATTCTACAGGTGTCACAGGACTTAAGCCAGCTAATGGAGAAGTTTTCATAATTTGCGTAACATTCGAAATAACATTTGAAATGCTGTACTAAAAAAATTAGTATTAGTATATGTGAAAACTGACTTGAATAGAATCGTAAAATATGAATTTCTTTGAATCGGCTGCTAAGAACTGTCTGATTTGGTGTCGTCTTAGCAGTTGATAAACTTAACAATGTTATTAAGTTTTAAACAGCGGAGTTAAGAAGTTTATAAAGATGTTAAGAAGGAAAAGTACCATATAATAAGTGATATGGAAAATGCGTAATGAATGGAGAAAAATATACCGAGAGCCCAGTAATGTTTACATTATAGCATTAACCTTCACGGTACTTATTGGGTTAATTTAAACGAATTAAGTGTAGCACTATTTTTAAGAATTTGTTTATGAGAACTCAATATATGGGGGAAGGTAGAAACTGTAACGTTCCATCTGACACGATTGGTCTTTCAGCAAAATGGCTATAACAATTTACTCATTTTTATAGTGCTTACCTTTATTTTTAAACGCTATGTTTTTTCTAATGTGATATTAATAAGTTGCAGTAAGTAAAATGCTATTTGAAGTTCTATCCCCGCCCGGGAAAACAGCTATTTGAAATTCTATTCAGGCAGCAGATCGCAATATACGTAAGACGGGCCACGTTGTTTGTTTACATTAGAATGCGTTGTTTACAAGTCGAGAATAGACTCATGGCCGCTGCTGTACTTGATGTGGGTTCTCTGCAGCTTTCCTTCATCCTCGACAAATGTGAGTATGGTGCCATACCTACACGGAAAACACATTGGGAAGTGTGAATTATTTTGTGTAGTCATACGGAGCCCCCACCATGTTCGCATGTCAGCTCGCCCAAGTTTGGGTTAGCAGCTGACCCAAAACAACGGGCGAACAGCAGTCCCGAAACACGGGAAAACTGTTGTCTCGAAAGAAATACACAACAGATGTCTTATTCGCGATGATATATTCTTATAATAATGATGATAAAAGACGTTTGCTACTATTTATTTGCAGAATATTGTATTGATATTTATGAATGGTAATAAAAACTTGAAATTTCAAGATTGTCAAAAGCCCGTTGAAGTGAAGTGTGCAAATACAATTATTGAAGTGATGACTATGAAATCCCTCTAAATTTATTGTTAAAGAATAAATTCAAAGTGAAAAATATATTAATGTAAAAAGACATGAAAAACTTCTTATTTGTAGGTATCAGTTATTCTAATGTAATTTTTTTTTGTAATTCGTATGGATGGAAGAAAGCAACATAACCTGAAAATAAAATCTTACCTTGACTTTATAATAAAGAATTATTAGTAGATGCGCAGTAAAGCTGAGGCGTGGAAATTAAAGTAGAAATAGGTCGTAAATTAAACATATTTTTTATATAAATAACAATTACAGTCATCTATATCGCAATTCATGAAATGGAATTCAGTAACTATTTTTGAAACGAAAAACGTAGAATGTATAAAATTACAAATGAATTCGGAATAACATTTTAAGAATGTTGGTATGGTACGTAGCGAGTCAAGTGTATTATTTGCCTAATTTTGACTAGTTCAGTACAGCCAAGCAGCACCCTACAGCTCTGAAATAATGGCTACTAACCTATACGAAAATGAACTTTTGACCACGGTTTAATTAATTTCTCTTGCCTCGTGTACCCAATCGATCTAAATCCTTCTCTTGAACATTTATTATATATTTTTCTATTATCGACATTAATTTTGAGTAAATCTGTTCCTTAGTTATGTATAAATTTCGCCCAGGAAGACTTGAAAAATGCCATTTTACATAAGAAAACATGTTAATAAGCACAAAATGTTTTTGTTGATTTCTCAATACTGAGGTATCCAAATGACTCAAAATTTTAATGGAATTCATTTTTTATGCATATTAATGTTCAGTAAAATCCAAACCTGTTTGTTAATTCTTAAACATACAAACCTCTTTAAATAAAAATTAATGATTCTTATCTTTTATTTTAAGTGCAATTTAACAGTTATTGTAATTTGCTGAAACGGATCTATTTGAGTAGAATCATCCACATGAATAAATCAGTTCATATACGCGTCGACAAAAATAAGCAAATAAACTGGTATAGTTATTGGGAAGGATTATTGTGAAGGTTAATAAAACTCTGGTTGTGTTATAAGACGTTTTATACACGCATTGCATCCAGTCGTACATATAATTTTTCCTCATTTAAAACAACATTGTTTATTGTCAAACATCTTAAATACATATATTATTATATTGAACTATTACAAAGAGTGCCTTACAGCAATATATTGCGTAGTGTTTTTATGAACGAACACACATGGTGATGCATTTGGCAAATCTTTGTACTTTATTGCGCATGTTTTATAGGTTTTAGCAACAACATAAGCATGAACATGATCGTCGAAACTAACTTCAGTGTACACATTGATAAAAAACATAACATCACCATTTACTTCAAAAATTTTTTAAATCTGACCGAATTCTTTTTCGATGCTTTCAACATTTATAACTACAAATGTTCCAATTTTGTACAATGTGCCACTAATATTCACTTTATTATAAATTGTTGATTTGGATATTGTGCTAGAAGATCTGGTGTACAATCGCTGTCATCGGGGGAACCAAAGTTATGTAGAGGTTCAGATTGTTTATTAATCATCTCGCACATCAGAAGCATTTGCTTTGTTGCAATGGTTTTGAGCAAATTCTTACTGCAAGATGTTGAGTGAACATTTAATTTCAGCTGGTGATGGCGAGCTTCACATCGCATACTGGAAAAATTTATGATAGGTCCATTTTTTAATAATAATGTAGGATAGTGAGTTAAAATATGCACTTTGGTTTCAAGTCACCTACGAGTTTTACATATAAACTATTATGTTTTTCAATTAAACGTTTTAATGTTACCGCATCAGAACTAATTACACAAGTTGAAGTCACGATGTCAATAATCCGCCTCAAGTATTTGTATATTTTCCAAAATTCGTCACTTTGTGGAACTTTGTCTCCAATTATTAGTCCGAAATATCTGACAAAGCATAGCGTCTCCGATGCAGACATTTTCAAGGTCACGTTATTTTTTAATCTATTTACAGAAATAGCTGGAGGTCTACTAGAACTTTCTGTGTAACCATAATCAAAATTTATAATTCTTTTATTCAAAAATTCCAGAGAAAAATATTGTTTTTTAAAGACGAAGTCGGATATCAATGCAGACATATCGTACGATGCAACACCTTCGAATATGTCGTGCATCACGTTAACAGTAATATTTTCAGTTACATGAAAATCCGTAACGCTGTGAAATGCACATCTTTCTTTTATACCGGTTGTTGAAGAGTCTTGTAATTCTACATCTCTTTCATAACTCTCTCGCGTTCTGATAGCAGATGCATCTTCTTCGCCTAAAGTCCTGATGACATCATTCGATACTTTACACATTCTACAAAAGCAGTTTGAACTACCAAATGATTCGACAAATCCCAGTATCCCATTCAAACCCAGATTGTCTCCAAGTATTAAAATCAACTGAAATTTTACTTTGAACGTTTTATTATCTACATTAATTGCAATGCCAGTATGCTCAAGAAAATTTATTTCGTCAATAATTTTTCCAAACACCTGTCGATTAGTGGTCTTTTTCTTATCTTCAACTCTCACCAGCATTGCAAATAACATACTGCTCAACCGAGAAGCAATGTGAGCCGGAAGACATGCAAGATATGCGTAAATAGCTCCAAATTTATTCACGCCTGCGTGGCTGCCTAGAGGATTACCTACCTCCAAGTCATCATAAAATAAAAACAAAGGAAGAAGGAATCCATCAATGCATTTACGGGCATATTTTTTCTGCCATAACTGTCCTTGCCTGATGTTTGATATCATGACTTTTTCTTCTTTTAATTTATTAACGTATTCTACAATTTGTTCGAACATGCCAGGAATTTCTAAAAATATTTGTAACGTTTTGCGCAATGGGACGTGGATTGCGTACAGTGGCTGTGGCACAAGCCGCATTTCATTTTCGACAAGTTTTTCTGTGAAACAGTTGCCAATGCAGCATTCTTCATAATCCACGAAACCTTTCCTTTTTAATAAATTAAACCGAAGGGTCTCAGTTTGCACTTGGTTAATAGTATATTACGACCCATGGCCAGAAAGTTGGATTCCCTCCCAGCGTCATATTACGCGCGCCAGGAAATCCAACTTTCTGGCCCTGGGCCGTATACTATTTTTCTGTATCCCCGCCGAAAGTATATGTGAAAATAAAACAGTGTTGTGAGATGATCGTTTTCTTTGGCTCTAATATATATGTCTAACTAACTTTTATTCTTTCTGACAGTTGCCCGCCCGACTTTTGCAAAACCGAGGCGAAGCCGAGGGTTTTGCTGGTCGGGGCGGGCATTAAAGTAAATTATATACGTAAAAATGCATAAAATAAATTAAAATCTTTCCTTGGTTTTTATGAAAGCACAGACTATCGATTCTCGTCTCCATGCTTAATATCGCGCATGTGCATAATGGCGAACTTTCCATTTTTGAGGATTTGCACTTTGTATACGCAATAAAATCGATTTGCCAAAAGCCGATGTTTTGAGGTTATGTTCAACTCATGTCAAGATAAGGTTACTATGCTAAGAGACACGAAAAACTCGTAGCCAATCACGGCGCAGGTTGGCATAAGCCCGGCCACAAAAGCCGTTGTTCCCGGAGTGAAATGCGGCCGGGAAGACCGTACTTTCGGCTAAGGGATACAGAAAATACATTTTTGTAGTTTTCAAAAACTTTGTGTATATCGTTTTCTCGCGTAGTGCTATCTTTTCTTAATATTTCTAAGACTTCATTTTCTAGTTTTGGTAAATATATGTTTTGTACAAAATTACTTAGGTATAGTCAACAACGACTTGCACCACCTTCCTCGGTAAGCTAGGATCACCGTAGAGTGTTAACATGAATGTTATTATATACTCCAGAATTGTCGAATCCATTATTATTATTATTGTAAATTGTTACGAAAAGGGTTTAAAAGTTATAATATTCGACGCCAACACACACACATACATATATACTTAAATTATAATCTGAACATAAACATACATAAATTAAAAGATAAAAATAAGTACGCAATTACAATGATTTTTTTATTTCAACCACAAACTTTAGCACGCTCGTTGAGCACTTGGACGGTTCAAATTCATAGGGCTCATATACCAATTTGTGGATTAGGTGCCACACGAAGTCGCATAAATATGGCCACGAATTGAGTGCTACCAAGCACTTAAAACACGCTTGAACAGCTGCCAATGGATTGTGAAAGGGGTAAAACCCATCGTTCACAACAACGTATGTTTGAGTCACATCAGGTAAATGGCCACAAAATATGACATACGGATGAATCGGCAATCCCAAGGTCTTCAAAACATTTTCATGTTCGTTTCTTTCACTGTTTATGTTATTACAATCCTGAAACAAAACCACAAATTTAGTACATTATTTTTCGATACTTCTATATTATAATAGAAATATAGAAGAGCATTTCTCACGTACTTTTAACTTTTAACCTCAAAAACCCAATTTAATAGCCCAGGAATAACTGTTTTAAAAATACATTAAACGAGCACATTTATAAGTGCACATTTAGGAATTTGGTACATGTAAAAATCTTTCTGTGCTCCAAAATTCATGCATGTCAAATGTCCTCATCAAATTAGCACATATATTACACGAGCGACATATTGATTTGTACGTCACATATAGGTTTAAAATATTTATTCATTGTACTTTTAATGGACAATAAAATGTAATATATACATTTAGAATAACTTTTGGATGTCTTGGAAGAATTTTACGATCTTACACGAGCAACATGAACTCTTGGGACATGTATGCTGTGGCTTATAATATTATTATAGTTTCGTTTTTTATACATTTTTATAAAATATATTTATATTTTTAATTGATCCACGGCATTTTCCAATTTTAAATGCTTCAACATTTATGTTTAATACAATATAAAGTGACGGAGACACAAAAGTTACAAGTACGCGAGAAATGCCTAGAAATAATTAAATGGATGCAGTGAATTTTTCTTTTTATAAATAAAAACCCCTTGGAAAACCTCTCTGTTGCCTTAACGAAAGAAACTGTATCTGTGGATTCACAAAACGGTCAAGGTAAACGTACCAATGATTAGACATGTTCCTGCAGTTGAACATTAGGAAAACATTAAATCGCTAACATATTTCTTAACAAATAATATATTTAATGGATATACTTCCGATTAGGTAACATCCCCGATTTCAACGGCACTAGCGTATATTTATGTATTTTGATGCGCTGATTACGAATATGACCATGAAAATTGGCGACAAGGTCATTTTCAAGGTCAAAACTGAAAAAAAACGCGTTATTTTCGAACTTTCGCATTTATTTTCAAAAGTACAAATCGGATGAAAAAATGTTTCAAACAAAAAAGATATAAGATCAAATTCTCTATAAAAAAGGTTGTATACATTTTTTTCGTAATATCAACGGTAATGCTGTAAATGAACGATAAAGTTGGGAATACGGTTATAGCATGCTTTATATCCCATTTCTCGCAAGTGAAGTATGGTAGCGGATCGGTCAAATGGGCAGACAATTTCGAGAGTCGAGCACTCGCTACATTAGTATAGTGTATATACACCATGCACAATGGAAACAAAAAGATGCTTCTGAGTCCATATTCCAACCTTCTCGTGGTGGAGTGCGTAAGTAAGTACAGTTGTACTGAAACTAATTAGGATATGGCATCATTTACATTCACGCATTTATGATTGGCTATTTCATGTAGTGCACCTAGGGGGTGAAATTTAAGATTTCATTATTTGAAAATGAATAGTCTATAGTCATTCTCAAGAAACTGAAACCATCAACGGTCAGGCGGACGGATTTTCAGCATCAGTTTGAACATCGATAATCTGTACATAAATGCCTTTTGAAAAATTTGAGTCCACAGTTTCGGATGTAAAATTATACGCTCTTTCAGAGTCTTTAAATAAAATTTCGATAAAAAGAACCATAAAAGAGTTATACACTTTTTTTGTAAAAAATATACATTTTTACATTTTGTTTTCCATTAAAACATCACTTTCACCTCGAAATGGTGTTGGGAAACATGTCTAAGGTTAATATCGCATCCATGGACACTCACTATTGAAATGTACCATGGCCCAATTCGAAACTCAACATGGCGGCTACCACAATGGCTCCAAAAAGCTGAAAATTCTTTTTAAAACTCAACAAATTTTTTTTCTTGAAAATTATAGACTTTGGAGAAAATTTTCGAAGAACAGTAATGCTTTGGAATGAGTCAAAGTGTACTCTCAAATTTTATTAAAATGAATTAATACACTTTTTGATTGTTCGAAAATTCGAAATTCTGAAAAAAGTAATTGAAAAAATGTAAAAAACTTTGAGAAGGTTATTTCAACAATTCTAAAACATTTTTGTTGTAAGGAAATTTTCTGTAAAGTCTAATTTTCATGAAATTAAATTATTAAAGTTTATTAGATTTGAAGAGTAATGATAATTTACTTTCTTGAGAACTATAGGCTTTACAGACAATTGCCTTGGAACAAAAATTCCTTACGACAAGTTAACCTTCTCAAATATTTTCAGATTTTTTCAATGACTTTTTCAAAATTTCGAATTTTTCGAATTTTTAAAATAACAAATTAGCATTTTTCGATGCATTTTGGAAGCCGCCATCTTCAATTACTAATTGGGACACGGTAGATTTTAATTGTGAGGGTCCATGGACGCGATATTCTCACCTTAGATATGTTTCCCAGCGCCATTTCAAGGTGAAAGTGATGTTGTAAAGAAAAAGAAAACGTAAAACCCAATTTTTTTTTGTAGAAAATCGTGTATAACTTTTTTGTGGTTCATTTCATCAAAATTTTATTTTTGGTTGCGATTTGTAGAAAATATTCTCAAGATATTGTACTTTAATAAGAAAATTAATTGAAACAACTATATTTAATAACAACTTCTTACAAAATCGTAAAAATGTATCTACTTTTCAACGAATTAACCACCCCGCCCCCCTTAATATCAGTTTACATATACGATAATTTAATTCGTATCGAAATAGTACCTGCAGAAATGACTTCTTTGTATTCTTTATAAAACGCTTCAATGTTTTTTATTTTCGACTGTTTACCAAGTTCAATTACTGTCGAAGCATAAATGGGCCATTTGTTGATAAACAATGAAGTCTCCCGCGCAAGAAATGCTTTGTTCTCAGGTTTCATATTACTTGACAGTGTAATTTTAAGAAAATCCGATTCGAGCTAAAAAATATATTGCACGGTTGATTAAAGATACAAAGATACAAATTAAAAGATACAAAGTTATTTTGCGAATAATATACCTGTCGCATTACGCGTTGCTCGGAGCAATACCGAACCGACGCGGTTATGCCGCGGGTTGCGGGTCAGGATCGTAGAAAATGCAGCGAATGAAAAACAGCAATGTTATTTAATAACTAAAAAAAAAAATATATTTCAATATTTTATAATGGCCGACTCGCGATGAACGTGGTCGAAATTCGACCAACACGGTATCGACCAAAAAGTGCGAGCGACAAGGTAATTTACAAAGTATTATGAACCGGTATAAACTTTAAGGCGTATTGCGTGCGAATTGCGCCAAAATATAATTATCGCGACGAACTCGTGAGCGACCAGACGAACGAACTGGTATGTGCGGAGACCACGAGAAATCATGACCGCGAAAGCCAGATATTTATAAATATAAATTTCAAAATGCACAGTACGTCGCGGAGCCTCTGACTCGCATTCAGACATGGCGCTACGATATTGATTCAGTTCAACACGGCGAATGTATCGGCGAACAATACCAATAGGACCCCAAATGGTGTACGTAAACACGGAAATGTTGATATATATCGTTCAAGAGATACCAGCTTCTTTTTTTTTTCTTTTCTTGGAACTAACAATTCGATACGTGCTTCATAAGAGTTTTCCCATTGTCGTATTATATCTGGCGATGAAAATTCATCAGGGTTCGCTAATGCTTCCCATGTTACGATATTGTTATCTACGTCACTCGCATTACTATCATTGCGTGAATTATTAGAGATAATTCCAGCTTCGCGTAATTGATTTCGGATGATTTTGTAAATATTATATAAACAACCATGAGCACTTCTTGCAGTTGAACCATCTGCGGAACGGCTGTAAGGTACATATAATATCTCTGCTTCTTCATCAGGAAATAATTCCATTATTTCGTCTCGAAGAATTTCAAATCGTTCATTCGTTATTCTACAAAAAGAACATCAAAATTGTATGCTATTATGTTTTATGAAAAAATTAAGGGGACCCAACACTGAATTTGCAGCCATGTAAAGTAACGATTAAATAAATCTAAAATATTTTTTTTCTGATACAATGTTGGGCGAGAAATCGTAAGAAAACGTAAAAAAAAATTTCAATGTTTTTTTCACATTATTATCAGAGGTAAAAAATATTTGTTAAAGTACAAAAAATGTTTCTTCTTCCACAAATTTCAATATTTCTTGATAATTCTTTGTTTGTTTTGTTTCTCAGACTGTCTTTAAGATTTAAAGGTATGAATTTTGCGAAATTTGAACTTTGAGAAAAATTGGAGTGTCTATTTTACAGAAAAAATGTTTTCAAAAAGCTCAAAAAATGCTTCTTCTTCTACAAGCAAATGTTAATATTTTTCGATAATTCTTTTTTTGTTTTGTTTCTGAAACTCTAGTCAAGAAATAAGGATATGGATTTTACGAAATTTTAATTTTGTGAAAAATTATACAATGTCAAAAATGCAGAAAAAAAAGTTGAAATTATTTTTTTCTTTTTCACGTTATTTCTCATCCAAAGTAGTGTCAGAATAAAAATATTTAAAATTTTAAAAATTATTTCTTAATGCAGCTGAAAATTCAGTACTGGGTCCCCTTAAGATAGTGGGGGTATTTTGAATTTTGAACACCTGACTTTACATTTGCATTAAACAGTTGCAACTATATATATATATATACTTTGAACAACTAGTACCTTGCAAGATTTGAAAAAGATTGCCTGTTAGATTATAATCATCATTTCTTAAAATGCTGGCATAAATGACTAACAACTGAAAATTCTATGCAGTAATTTAGTTCATATAAACAGTTTGTTGAGGAACAGAAATGTAACATTTTTTTGTATGAATTGTTTGCACATGTAAAATATAACATTATAATTTAGATGATAATTAATACGACGTTGTAATTTTGAATATATAACCTATGTTTGATGTAAGAGACTTAAAGCACATTTGCATTTTCAACGCAGAGTCCGAATTACAATGCGAACATGATATCGTAATGATGTTGGTAATGTTGTATCTGTGTATCTAGTTATATATTTGTATTGGGAAATGTTTTAACATTGCAATGATTTTACATTCCTGAAATATGTTTACAGTAAATTTAAGAATAAAACATTAATGACGCAGTAATATTAGTAATACAATTACGTAAATTGAAAAGACGACAATGATGACATGTCAGAACTCTCATCTTTTCGTCTGATGTCCATATTAATAAATATGGTATAGTTTATAATTATCAACTTACTTGTAATGTATTGGATCTTTTAAAATTTCGTGTTCTATAATCAATTCTTTTAACCTCGAATAGTCTAATATTGATTTTTCTCTGTATATTCCTAATATTATGTTTCCCCTTAAATTTTTTGGATCGCTTAAAAATTTATATACATCATTTTCTTTGTAAGAAAATGAATCTGGAAAATAAATAATTTTATAGTTTAGTTAACAAATGTAAAAAATGGCATAATTGTTCGGTATTATAAAAAATAGTAAATTAACTTGAAATAGTTTGAATCATTTCATCCCTTTCAATAGTTTCATCGGTGCGTTGTTTTTTTGCCACTGGCTCAACATCATTTTTTTCTGCGGAATAATCAGATATTGCATTCTTTACTATTAACGTATAATAGAATATTACAAATTTACAGTGTCATTACCTAAAGCATTAATCTCGTTAAAAGGAAACGATATAACATCTGAGTCGTTATCAACAAAAACACCCTCCATGTCCATTGACGAGACCTGTGATTTACACTATTCAATTATACAATAAGAAAATTATATAAATATTAAAAATATACATGTTTATAAAGCGTTTTTAAAACTTTTTATAATGTGCTACTCTTTAAGCACGCTTTGAATTTCAATTTTTAGGTTAGGAAGCCAGATTTCACTGACATGTGTAAATGCTTGTGCTGTATTTGACACAAAATAATGCTTATTATGGAATGTTTCATGCAAAAGCCTGTAAGCATTTTCTACAACAATGTATCGTGCATGAATATCGTGTTACGTACCAGTCCTGAAAAGGACTTGTAGTAACAATTAAGTATGAAACACACTGAAGTTTAGGTTTGAACTATTTATTTATAGAGTATGTTACGCGGGTGGGTCGTACACTGATATGTAAAGATATGGATGGGGCATAGTGGCACTTTCAAGCAAGCAGAAAATTTCCAAGTAGGTAAACGGGCAGGCTGCCGAAAGTGCCCGAACGCTCCCGATGAGATCAACGATTGCAAGGGGCAAAGTGGAGCATGCGTCGTTGCGCCGTGCTGTAAGTGGCTGACGGGTTGCGCGCTCAAATTCAAATGTCTGGATTATCAGAAAGTGTCAAGTGAAACTTAATTATTTACCAGGCATGTAGTAATGTAAAAATTACATATTAAAAAAATTCAAGAAATCATGCAGTTAATGGAAATGTATTTTATGCGCCATCAGAAGGAGTGAATGTTATAAACAGTGGGAAGTATATTAGATCGTGAGATAGAGACACTGGAAGCATACTTCATCCACCGATTTGTATTTAAACACATGTTCAAGAACTAAAGTATGTCTTTATACTTTACGTTTTGAAAATTGAATCTAAAACTCCTTTACTGACTGCTTTCATAAATTGCCTAAGACAACTAAATGTTCACAAATAAGTTACTGAACCTGGATATAAGATATTATTTTTTCCTTCGGTTTCTGCAATATCAATGTCAGCATTCAAGTGCATACGTACTCCGTATGCATATATTTCAACAACAATAAAAAAAAATAGTAAAAATGTTCAATTCCGAAAGGCACACGTAAGGCATTTCAAATACGCATGTATTTTATATGGAACTCTATACACAATCACTATAGATGTAGTATATATAAATGTCATAAATAAAAAAAAAACAGTTTGGAATGTAGCATTCGGAAATAGTCGTACGCATTCGGGAGGTTTCGGCACCTGCCCGTTTACCTACTTCCCAAACTTCTATTTGGCGAAAAATTTTACTACTATGCCCTATCCATATCTTTACATATCAGTGGTCGTACATAAAAATGTATCCGAATCGAGGGTGGTAGGTTTCGCGGAACCGTTTAAGTCGCGGTCTTAGTCCGAGATTTTAGTGGACCTTGTCACGGATGGAATTTGACTGACTGGCCTATGGATTTCATCGACCAGGTAACCTCGGGAAAACGATAAGATTTCCCGAAGGTACGTGGCTGTAGCTCATGATGGGCCGCTGGACTCGAGCCTGATAAGACTTTCGTAAGAAGTCTGATAAAGCTCTCGTGTCTGGAGACCGGATGTGTATTCAGATATCGTCTATTCGTTTGATGCGTCGCTGTCGAAAGATAGCGGGGCATCGAACTAGATCGATTAAATATTTAATTACGCGTTTATCGCCGAAAATATATTCACGTGATGTTCCGAGTGTCGTAAGCGGAAATCCTCCAACAGCCCATCTCGGTATCTAAGGCTGAAGTTTACGGAGATCGTTGTTTGTCCGGAACAACTATGATTACATTAAAATATAATAATCGACGTGCGCGGTGCCATAAGATATTAGAAGATGGCGCAGCCGCGTACGTAACATGCTCGGGGCCTAAAAAGTCGACGTACCACCGTCGATCAACATAAAAACGAATCTATATAATACAAATCTTTGATTGAAATTTAAAAAATGACCCAACGCAACGCGTGTCAGTAACATGTATGTATACAAATATGTTACGGTCATCTTATACAATTGAAAGATCTTAATCCTAGGGTTAGTATTTTACAAGATTGTGAGTACGCGTAGTATATGTATATGTATCCCGTACATCAAATAGTAGTAGCGGCTATGTATGTGTGAGTCGCGGGTGTAGTGTATTTATATATAATAATTTCGTGTCTTGGAAGTCCTGCATACTTTTGGGCTAGGAACCACATCTGCTGGACATGCCCTGGTTTATTGCAGGAGTGTCGCCGCATAGCAGACACGAGTCGATTGAGGCTGGGGTCCGACATCCTGCATGACTACCGGTGGGACCATCTCGTTTTCGGACTCTGAGTCTGAGCCTGGCTGTGTACGAGTGCAACAAACGCGACGCTGCCGAGGTGTTGGAACCTGAAAATCTGAAACAATACTCTTTCCACAAATTAGTAGATGGAGAGACCCCCAAGGGAGGAATCTCCAGATTACAAAGGCTATTACAATAAACAAGATTGAACCTGGTGTATATAGTGATTATCATAGTGGATAGTGTTAATAACGCGTTAAAAAAAAAATTGTATTCCAGATATTCCGATTGGTATGGGAACCATGCGAGGTGAAACGAACGATCCGCCCGTTCGATTCACTTTCCTCAAATACGCGGCCGATTGCCGTCGTAGCCTCACGTATGCGCGAGGATGTAAAGGGTGAAATTCCCGAACCTAGGGATTCTTCACCAGAAGAACCAATCCCTGCCGCACTATCGCGGATTATGGAGACTCTCCGGTCGCGCCAGTCGAATCCAAATGAGTGAGTAGTGCTTATTTTTTTTACCCATTTGTGTCCTTCATCCCTATTGTATTGACTTGACACTTCTTCCCGATTTTCCGGTAGGCGTCAGGTGTTCTATCGCCTACGAGATCGTCTAAGGGAACGAACCTCTCTTCCTCTCGACTTCGGACCATAAAAATTTATTATCCAGTATCGTGTCGACATATTTGAATGGGTGTAAATATTTTATATATAAAAAAAATGTAGATTGATAATAATAATAATAAAATAAAAAATTTAAAATGTTCGTTTTCCCGTAACATGTGTTTGTATGTGTAAGAGAGAGGAGAAAAATAAATGAACAAATGCAAATCATCGTTCGGCATCCTTTGAATTTTTTAAAAGACACGATTCCTCTCTTCCAATTTTTGTCATTATCAGAACGTCTACTCGGAAACGTCGATTTTCAGATGCACGACCCCAAACCCTATTGACGCTTCTTCGGCGTCATCCAGTTCGAGCCCGAATGTTTTCTCGCCGTGGATACTTGAATGCCATCCGAGATAAACTCGACGTTCCATTCAACGCAATGGTTCAAAAATGAACAGATAGAATTCCCATAATGACTAGATGTAATTGAGAGCAGTAACTTGTGTTTGTTCAACTGATATTGTATATTATTAAATTCATAGAAATTTGTACGAGTTAAATTTGTGTATTGATAAAAAAAAATGTTAAATAATGTGAGATTGTACCATCTTTTGTATAATTAAGTGTTGTGTAATTTCTCTTTACTCATCTCATTGTCTGTATCGTCCCAAGAACCTGAATCGGTTTGGTCCGGGTTGAAAAGTGGATCGTAGGCTTTTCTTAGTTTATCGACGTGGACTATCTTGCTACGTGTATTAATTTTGACTTTTATGTTTCGAGATCCGAGGATTTCTAATATTTCATACGGTCCCATATATTCGTCGTCAAATTTCCCTTTAGTCGGTTCCTTGATAACCCACACCATTTCGCCTATATGGAAATGTTTGACGTTTAGCTTCCGATCATAGTATCGTTTAGAACGATGTTTTGCTTTGCTTAAATTCATCGCCGCAAGCGTTTGAATTTCCTGCAGATTTTGTGCAAGATTCGCCAAGTAATCGTCGTAAGTGACCAGTTTTTCACGCGATGGGAAACTCGTTGGAGTCCTTGCTTTCCTGCCGAAAATTAGTTCGAAAGGCGTGAATTTTGTACCTTCATGTTCACTTTCGTTGTAAGAGAACATTGCATGTGGTAACCATTCGTCCCAATTCCGTCGATCAGTAACGATGGTTTTAAGGTATTCTTTCAGGACATGATGGCTGCGCTCGAGACTACCCGTTGCTCTGTGGGTGATACGCGGTAGTTTTCGACTGCTTAATTCGGAAGAGTTTGGCGAACTCTTTCAGTACTTTGCCAATAAAATTCTTTCCTTGATCAGTTAGAATTTGAATTGGCGAACCATAAATGCAAATAAAATGGTCTGTGAAAGCCTTAGCGATGATGGGAGCGGTAATCTCAGATAGCGGAATCGCGAGGGAGTATTTTGTTAACTGATCCTGCACTGTTAATACGTACCGATTCCCTCTTTCCGTCAAGTCTGTCGGTCCCCAAATATCAAGAGATACTTTGTCGAAAGAATATTTCGGTGTATCCGTTATAACCATGGGCAATCGCGTTTTCACTCTTTTTAGTTTTTTACCTTGGCAGATTTGACATCTTCTGATGTACTCCTGAATATCAGATCTCATGTTTCGCCAATACCACTCTTTGCAAATACGACGATAAGTTTTTCTAACGCCCTTATGCCCTCCTATCGTTGCGCCATGAAATTCGCGGATAATTTCCATGCGGGCTGTTGCAGGCGGAATTCGTATGTTATTTTCGCAAAAAACGATTTTCAATTTCTGGTTAGAAAATACGGAACGAAATTGTTCGTGAATATCGTTCCATCTTATTTTTGTGATGATGTCTTCGTCATGGCCGACCCTCAATTTTACGACTTTATCTTTCGTAATTTGAGTTTTTAAGTTTTTTAAGCATTGTATGATGGACATTTTCGATGGTACATCATCTGCTGTGCCCGCTATTATTAATCCGTAGATTTGTACATTTCCCCTTTTTGATGCTATTACGTTTCCTATTTTTAAATCTGTTTTTTCTATTTTCCCTGTACGTATGTACCGTCGTTTCCGTAAGGTTAAGACGATTTCGCTATTAAATTTCCCATCTGCGGTAGTAAAATACACAATATGTCCCGTTTCTTCGAATAAATGCTTTCTTGATATTTCTAATTTTAGTTTATCGCTCTCAAAATCTGTTGTGAAAGGTTCGTCAAGATTTAATTCTGTGTCAATATCACTTGTTTCGGTCGTATCAGTTTGACCTACTTTTGCGATTCCAGGTGACCCGACGGGGAGATTAGTGTCCTGTTTGGGGTCTTTAAAATTTCGAACGTGCTGCTCTTCGGTTTGTGATTGTGTGTTTACGTCGGCCTGCCAATAGTGTGTTAGATATACCATCGGTACTTGGATTAGTGTGCGTGTAAAGCTGCTCTATGTCCTTTCTTCTTTCTTCTTGGCTTCTCGGATCTTGCGGTTTCCTTTTTCTAACTGCCACACGCGGACTTGTTTCGGGTGATGGTAAATGCATTCGCATTCTCGGCTTTACTTGGGGTTTTATATTTAATCTCGGAGTTGATAGTATTTCAACAGTGTCCATTTCATTTCCATTGGTCCGTGTATGGTGTCGTTGATGTTCTATATCCGTCTGAATTTCTTCGTCCATAGTCACATCGTTATTTATGTCTTCCTTTCCTCTTAATGCGTTTTGATTGTGTGGTTTAATATGACATGTCGGTATCTGTGGTGTTTTTTCTGATATGTCGAGATTCCTATTAATTAATACGTCTTCGTCGCTCCAAGATTCTGATTCCCAATAGTATTCAGAAAGTGAGTTTCTATTTAATATTTCACTGTCGGTATCAGACTCATCGTCAGGTGTAGAATACGCTTTATCAATCGCTATTTCATGGTTGTTATCATGGTTTGCGGGAGATAGTGTTGCATCGCCGTCGATGCGTTGTTCTGTCTCTCGTTTTTCCAATGTTGCGTCCTCTTTCTTCTCGTTGAGAGGCACGGACGCTACTTGCTTTTTGGACGGGCCGATTTCCGAAGGGATCGTACGCACTGCAGACGAGCCCTGTGTATCAGTTCTTAATATGTTTTCCTCTCGCTCGTCGTTTTCGTCCTTTTCTTTCGTCAAGTCCAGCGTACGATTTTCTTTCTCGCTCGCTTCGTCTGTGTCAAACCGTTCGTCTTCGTTCGTATCGCCTTCTCCCTCTCCTTTTCTCTCTTTCCTTAACTCGATGGTATTTCCACGGGTTTTGTGTGTATTCGAGTCTTCTTGAGCGATTTTGGGAAAAAATGAGACCGTCGATTATGGCAACAAGCGCGATGACGGGAGTCTTGTTGTAAATTTAAAATCAATGGTTGGATAATTCGAACCTAGATAATGTTGAGGGTTTGTTAAGTTAGAATTTCTGTGCGGAAGCGGTCGTAGACGGTAGTTATCATTTCGCGTGTTCGTGTAGCGTCGGTTTCTTGGCCATGAGAATTCCTTATCATCAATCCTACGTCCTTGTTTATATTTTCCTATACTTTTTTGTTTCTTTCTGCGACGCTCTGATGCTTTTCTTCTCCTTTTTTTCTTTACTCCATTTTCTATGCGTTTGCGTATTTGTTTATCCTTACCTATCGCATATCGCTCAATCTTATTGTTCCCCGATAGTACATGATTTGCTGGTGCGAATCTAAATGGAGATTTAGACCGGACCTCCTCGTTCAAAACGGGAGCTATAAATGGAGTTTTAGGATATGGACCGATGTTGTTTCGGGCTCAGGCTTGAACACTTTACCCGATCGCGTTTGTCCTGTTGTCGTCGCGATTTTCAGGTAATCGGGAATCTCCAGTAGTTTCTCAGCTTCTGAAATGTATTTCTTCCGAGTTATTTTGACATTTCCCGAAGTTTCCTTTTTTGTATGCTGCGTTGCCTGTATTTCCGAGACGTTATCTTCGACATCTCAGTTTGTATCCGAATCTTCCGTTCTAGCGGCTATTGTTTTTCTTGCAATAGGCCGTCTGTTGGGAGAACTTATCTCCATATTGGACTCTAAATGTATGGGATGATATGGGCGATTTCTCTCCTGCGATTTTTTTGTTTTCTGGAGCGGTCTGCATTTTGCAACCGAATTTTTTGACTCTTGTTTTCCACTCATTTTCTCAAGCGTAGTTACATTTACTCTTGCCAATGTCCTTGATTGTGAATTTGTTATGTAAATGTCGTTTTTCATTTTCTTTACCATAAGCATTTTAAATTTCTCGTTTTTCTCCTTAATTTCGATTTTTTTTTCGTTTTCGTCATTATCGACGGGTCGACTCCCATCCGCTGGGTTACGCGACAATGCATCGGCATTAACGTGCCTTTTTCCTTTTTTGTACATGATAGTATATTCGTAATCTTCGAGCTTCATATAAAACCTATGCAGACGACGTGTTAGGACTTTCATTGATTTAGAATAAGTAAGGGGTTCGTGATCTGTAATTAACACGAACTTCCGTCCATATAAGTACGGATGAAATTGCTCCACGGCGTAAACTGCGGCGAGCATTTCTTTCTTTGAAGTCGTATAACGCTCTTCAGGCCCTTTCAAGCCTCGCGATGCATAAGCTACGGGCCTATCTTCTCCTAATTTGCCTTGAGAAAGTATCGCTCCAAGAGCAAACCTGACGCATCGGCCGATACAATAAATGGTTCCTCGAAATTTGGGAGTTGTAACACCGGGCCTTCGCATAATTTAATTTTTAGCGTTTCAAATGCCTCGATTTGATCATCCCCCCAAATAAACGGCTGCGAACTACGAAGCAGTACAACTAGAGGATGTGCAATTTTCGAAAAATTTTCTATAAAGCGTCGGTAATATCCCGCTAGACCGAGAAACTGCTTAATATTTTTTCGATTTTTCGGTACCACGAAATTCATCACGGCTTCTACCTTCTTAGGATGGGGTTTGACGCAACCGTTTCCGACGATATGCCCTAGATAAATGGCTTCTTTACATAAAAATCTGCATTTTTCAGGTTCGAGAGTAAGATTTGCTTTGCTTAAATGCTCCATTAACCGCTCGAATTTTATCTTGTGTTCTTTCAAGTTTTTTGCATAGATAACGATGTCATCGAGATATACAAGTAATTCAATTCCTTGGAGTCCCGATAACACGAGATCCATTAAGCGTTGGAAGTCACTGGGCCCATTTTTAATACCCATAGGCATTCGAACATATTCATAATGCCCGTGTGGAGTCGAAAAGGCAGTTTTATGGGCGTCTCGATCATCCATTGGGATTTGATGAAATCCTGATTTCAGATCGAGGGTCGTGAAATACTCCGATTGACCCAATTGATCGAGTATTTCCGTGACGTTGGGGATAGGATAAACATCGCCTATTGTCTTTTCGTTAAGATCACGAAAATCGATAACCAACCTCCATTTCTTAATCCCATCTGGTCCGGTTTTCTTTGGAACGATCCATGCTGGTGAATCGTATGGAGAGGTCGAGTGTCGAATTATCCCAGCTTTTAGTTGCTCGGCAACTTGTTTTTGCAGTTCTTCCTTAATTGCTGGAGGTTGCCGATACCGTTTTGCTCGGGTGGGTACGTCGTCCTTCGTATGAATTTGGTGCGAGAATACCGTGGTGCACCCCAACGATTCTCCCGGCAAGTGAAATCTTTCGGGATTTTCTGATATCAATTTCACAACGTGATCGCGCTCTTCGTT